>CM072769.1:86572500-91572500 GCA_036936925.1 Cenchrus fungigraminus | reverse complement strand
AGCAGCAAAATTACTAGCAAGTGTAAGTTTATATCAAACCCACAATTAACATAAGAGAATAACAACATAAATAAAGATAGATGCATCAAGTTAATCATTGACTTTCATAGATTAATCATGTGAGGGTCCAGGCTGCTCTTGACCGTGAGCACGGCTAATCGATTAGTTTTAAACACTCTGCAGAGGTTGTACTTCTTTACCCACAAGTCGTGTAAAAGTTCTAGGAACTTTAAACCCAACCATGCGATGCTGGCCAAGCATCATACCACACTACTTAGGTGTGATTGCATAGGGTTGCTACGAGGCCTTTACAAAGTTTCCCCAGTGTGAAGCAACCCGCGAAGGTTCCAACCGCCGCAAAGCATAAAGTCCCCTAGTAGGTACAATGTCTTAGCAAAGCCCAACTCCCTATTAGAGCGAGTCTATACCTTGACTAACGCTCCCCCTTGCCCTTATCAGGTAAGATCACCTCAACACTAGAGTCCCTAATTAATTAGCCAAGGTAGAGCCATATGCCCTTGTGGTTGCACTGTTGTCCTGGGTGGTCGCTCCATGTTTTGATTAAACAAGGTGATCTTGTATTAATGAAGGTATAGCATAAATAAATCAAGTTCCATAAAGTTTCATTAATACCATCCACCAAGTTAAGCATAGCGAGAGCTACCCAACAATAAAAGTAAATACACAGGTTGTTCAAGGTAAAGGGATAAAAATATTCTAGTCATGTCCTTAATAGGGTCCCATCAATTTAATGCAAGCAAAAGTAAGAACAGTGGATTAAATGCATGTTGTATGGGTAAATGGGTATGCATCAAGGAAGACTTGCCTTCAACAAATCCCTGTTGCTGTTCAGACACTTGAGCTTCTTGGTCTTCAAATCCTTCAGCCCAAACGTTCTCTACGCATCACATTAAGTACATACAAGCACAAAATAGAAGAAAATAAGAAACAATCACCAAACATTATTATCAAAGAATAATAGGGGTGAAAAGCTATTCTACTCTTCGATATGATCGTTTGGACACAAAGAACGCTAAAAACGGAGTTAAAACGGAAAAGATATGGCTAGAAGAAGGTGCAGGGGCATATCTGTGAAGAAACTAGGGTTACAGGGGCCTAACTGCAAGAAACCGAGGGCTAAAACATAAAGAAACTTAAAAAAAAGGGGCTTGGGTGAAAAACTAGGGTTTTGGACCTCGGGCACTAATTCTATAAAAGCCAGGGGCTAAAACAAAAGAAACAGGACTGATTTCTAAGGATTTTTATATGGTGGAAGGACCGGCTTGCAAAACTTAAAAGCTCAGGGGAGTTTTTGAAAAACGGCACGGTCAAGCGGCCTTTGACCGTTACGCTGACCGGTTGACTTCGCCGGGAACAGATCTGGACCGCTGGTTTCGGATCAGACGGCCGAGATGAAGCGCGAGCAAGGACGGCAGCGCGAGCGGCGGGGCTCGGCTGCTTATAAAGGGGCCGGGCGGGGTCCTGGCGTGCGCGGCTAGGCCAGTCGGAGGCGGGGAAGGCCGGGTCTCCATCTCGGTCATGGCCATGGCGGGGAGTCCGGGGTGGAGGGGAGGTTGGGGATGACGTGTGGGACCCCGGTGTCAGCGGCTGCAGGTGACGGGGAAGGCATGGGCCGGCGCTGGGCCAGATTCAGCTAGGCCGGAAGCAAAGGCGGGCGGGCGGAAGGAGTAGAAGGAGCTCTAGTGAACTTCCATGGCTGGGCCGAAAGCAAAAACAGGCCAGAAAGGGAGAAAGGGTTTAAGAAGAAAAGAAGAAGCTTTTGAATTTTTAAAACAACTCAAACACTTTGAATTCAATTTCAAATTTGAATTCAACCAGTCAAAAATAATGTTCCAACATGTATGCAACAATAAACTCCTATATTTATTTATTTAATTTTCAAAATTATATTTAAATGCCTAAAAATTCAAATACACCTTATGATCCTTAATATCAAAGCCTTATTTCTATTCAAATTTTATTAATACAAATTTTTGTAAAATTAGTGTGTTACACATTGAGACCTGATTCAGCTATAAGCATCTCCTTCTCTTTGTTAATATCGCCATATATTTTCTTAATAATCCCCCTTTTGATCTACCTTTTGTCTTTTGTAGATCCAAAATGATCCCTCCATCAGTAGTTCTTCCTATGTATTATCTTTAAGTCCTCTTCCTGACAATGTTCGGGCACGTCTTCGAGAGATGTTGCTTCTCCTTGATCAGAATATCAGTCAATTGGTTCAAGAAGCAGAACCAGTCAGACAAATTTATAAGCAAATCAGAGGACAATTGCCAACTGAAGTGAAGAATAGGCTCCACCCGGTTGCTTTCATAGAAAGTTATCAGCTTCATGTTGAACATGCACAACATCATCTGGAGGAGAGGATCCGTCAGGAGCAGTTGGTTTTGAATCGAGAAGTTCTTGATTCTCAGGTGGCCGACTTGGATAATAGGATCTAGATTTTGTCCTCTTCTCATCCTGAGATTGCTGCTATTGTCGACCGAATGAAGAGCAGACGAGTAGATCTTCTCGCGGAATTAAAGCAACTCGAGGAAGATTTATCCTTGGAGGAGAAAAAACTATCAGATCTTCCAAACCTGATCAATAGTATGGAGCGTCAAAAAGACATTATTGTCAATAAAGCTCAAAACATCAGTCGAGAAGAACGGCCGATTTCTGGTTCAGTTGACGCATATCGACAAGAAATAGAAAAAATTGACTAGCTTCGTGTGGATGCCATCAATGTCATCCATTCGCTAGGCATAGGTTAACTGCCCTTGTATATGTGTGACAGAATCGTCCAAATTAATTCACATCTAACACACATAACCTATCCACTTAGTCATCATGCGGTAAAGAGGAGTTAACTTGTAGATATCTGCCGGGTCAAGCCAGGTAAATCACTTATAACAAAGGATCGAAGATTGTATACTAAGACTCACACGACGGTGAGTTCAGAGATAATTAAAACAGCCTTAATACATCATTTTCATTAAAGTCTCATTATTACAAAGCACGTTCCATACAGGAAAGTAAACAATTCAGAGTTTGAAAACACAGCGGAAATAAAATACTAAACGTCATAAGCAACATCACGGGAGGCCATCCATGATATCACTAAGCACTGTCATCTTCCCACTCACTTCCCAAAGGGTTGGAGAGAACCAGTCCACGAATACCATCAACACATCAACACCTGCAAAAGGTATCAACAAAGTAAGGCTGAGTATACTAATACTCAGCAAGACTTAACCGTCGGTGATGGGATCATCAACTCTCTAGACATGCAAGCTTTTTGGCTAGTGAGTTTCTTTTGCTGAAAAGCAACAAAGAGTAGGTCCTTACTTTCAAGTTTTAGCTCAAAATTCTAGTTAATTATCCATTACTAGGTAAGCAACTATGCAAGCATAAGTTGTACAAACAATTAAGCATACAACAGTATTCTTCTCAATTCCATCATTAAGGGACATAGAGTGTATGGATAAGCAATCTCGGATAACGGTGAGAGGCCGACGATCGATCGATTAATAACCTTGCAAGGTGGACCTAAACACACGGGAGAATGCATACCCCATCATAACAACCACAGCCCCTACAGGGTGGGGTACGCACCAACCATGCTGTTCCCAATCATCCTCGGTTTAGGATCAAAGCCCACTGTCCCTGGTATAAGTTGGTCAGGTCACGGACTTACATCACATTCTACCCGGATCCACACATGCACCACTATCATGAACCTGGGGACTACTCCCGAGATAGTGGTAGAGAGTTCCCTTACCGGATCAAAAAGGTACTAGGCTTACCAGTCCCACTCCCGGCAAATGCTTAGTACGTTCAAACGCTTAACCACAGACCTACTGGCCGGAGCCGGTCCCATGCTCTTACCACATGAGCGGGTAGGTTCAACAATCTTATGATTCCAACATAAGAAACCTATAGCTCGCGAGTGACGAATATCACTCGACTTCTACCGGGTCCTTAGAGCATGGCCACTAGCAACTTAGCATTCTAGTATTTGAACATAGGAACCTATGATCATGCATCTAGGGTTTCAAATCAACTCCTGAAACTTAAATGCACAAACATAGCAAAGATAATTGCATATGTTGAAAACATAGGTTATGCTCCGGGGCTTGCCTTCACTTAGCAAAGTTAGTTGGAGATCCTCCGAATTTGGTTTGGGTCGTGTTGCCAAACCAACACGTTCACCTTCTCCTTCAACAAGCTTTCCTTCAGCTTCCGACACCAACTCGTAGCTCTCGTCCGGATGTTCTACACGACATGCATATGCATAACTTTAAGCATTCATTTTTGGAGAACTCAGTTCATATTTAAAGGATAAACATGGGGTGTATTGTTAGGCACATTCACCTGGATAAGAATATATCCAGCATACTCTTCCTTATCAAGGATTTGTATATTTGCTATTTATCTTTCTTATTTGATGGTCATTGTGTGCACATATAAATTAATTAACTTATTTAACTTCACCAAAAGAAAAGGTGTTGTTTAGAAAGTACTTTGGTGAAGCTTTGTGATTGAAATTCAAGTCACATTAAAGGTGATTTTGGTTTCCTTTTTATTCCACTTATTAAGCTTGACTTTCTTCCAAAATTAATTCTGCAAGTTCCACACAGAAACAAACAGAGAGAAAATTTATAAAAGCACATATTAGGGCAACAAGGCTACTGCCCAAAATTTAGATCAAACTAAGCTATATGTTGCACATGAAAAATCTAACATTAACTAGCTGCCATAAACATGATCTATTTTTACAGCAAGATCTATACAGGATATAGCTTCAAGAAATTACACAGATCATAAACATAGCATTACTAAGCTACTCACAAAAATTCAGATTAAACTAAGCTCCAGATCTAGCATGAAAAATACAATACTAAAACACTGCTGAAAAGATAAATAAATGACATGGCGAGATATAAGCATGCATTGGATCTGAAACTTTTACCACAGCCATAACAAGGTAATACAAAACTATTCCAAAATTACCCTGGCCAGAAAATAGCTACAACATGCTTTATTAAAAAGGCACATATTTAAGACCTAAATTAATTAGAGCTAAATGAACATGTCAAAAGCTACTCACAAATTAACCATAGCTTCATCTAGGTATATATAGTCTACTGCGAAAAGATCAACTTTATTTGCTTAACCAATTATTTTAAATTAACCAGCAACTTAAAAGCTGCCATATATCAAAATTAAATCATAACTAAAGATATATAACAGATCTATGTGCAATTTTTCTACACAAGAACACGCATGTCAAGACTAACAACATATTAAAATTTCACAGGCAGATCAGTTATAAATTTCAAATAATTGCAAATCTACTCAAACTGATCAATTCAAAATTTTTCAAAATCTAGAAAGAAATTTACAAAATTCCTTTCAAGAAAAGTTGTATCTATTCATGTGGAGCACAAAACAATTGAGTTTGCATTTTTCTGATTTTGTTTCTATTTATTACGAATTTTAGAAGTTCTCAGCATATGAAACCTAGATTCAAAGAATCTTTTTTCATGCAGGTCCTTGATCAGAAATATACTTCACAACTATGCCCTTCTTTGTACACCGAGACCCTTATTTTTACAGATCGACCCCTGGCAAGATTCTAATCATCACAAATAGGTCCCTGGCCATGGCCGCCGCCCAAGGTGGCCAGAATCCGGCTCACCGGCGGCGAGGTAGGGTGGGGGAAGGTGCGTAGGAGCATTAGGGTGTCACCTTGGGTCAATCCCGGTGCTTGGTAAGGGCGGAGGAGCTGCCGACGGGTGAGCTCGGTGGCGTGCCGATCTTCCGGTCGCAGTGATGGCTGCTACGGCAAACTGGGCGTCGAGGCTCGGCAAAGCTTGGCACGGAAAGCTTCAGGGGAATATGGTGGTGCTGCTGAGACGCTCGAGCAGGGCTGGGGCGGCTCGGGCACAGGGTATCATCGGTGGCGCACCAGCGGAGAACAGCAGCAGTCTGGCGGCGGGGGAACGGAGCTGTGCCGGGGCTTGGGGGTTCCTGCCCTTTGTACAGGAGGCCGGGACGAGCTGTGCATTGCCATGGACCACGACTGTCTGGCCAGCGCAACACGGCAGGGAGGGGTGTGGCACGGCCGGGCACGACGCAAGGTGGCGGACACGATGACGGCGCGACGCGTGGCGATGACAAGGGGCAGTGCGCGACGCGTGGGAGGGCACCGTGTCACGGGCAACATCGGGCAAAGGAAAGTGGGACCCATCTCGGTGTCAGTGCCAGATGGCACGGGCGAGACAGCGCGCGGGCACACGTGCAGCGCACGGGCCAGGGCGCGGTCGCGGCACGACGTCGCGGCCAGAGCGCGCATTCCGGTGGTCTGAGTGGCAAAGTGTTTCAGCGTAGGGTGGTTTGACCGGCCAGAAAAATTCAAAACCAAAACTAACTCGATTTTGGCCAATAGCAAAGTTGTAGAGGAGATTACCCTCTACAAGTTTCGCAAAGGTCGACCTGTGAGATTCGGAACAGGTTTGGCAGAAATTCATCTTGAAAATGCCGATTTTCTCGGCGTAGTCAAATCAGTGCTCTGGCTTTTGTCCAAGTTTTTGAGGCATTTCCACTCGAAATTTGAAAATCTGCCAATTAGATGAAATGTGTCCCATGAAATTCCGCACAACTTTTGTATTGGCTGAATTTTCAGTGTTTTGGGATTTTTTGGAGATTTGACCAAAGTTCTAGATAAAGGTTCATGGACATAGGGGTTTGACCTTGATTAAGAGGGTTTGACCCAAAGATTTGAGGATCTTTCACTTAAAATCTTAACTTCCACCTAAAAGATGTTATGTTAAGCTTGAGCAAAACCACAACTCTCATATTGGTAGATTTCGAAGTTGCTATACAAAAATTTGAAATACTGGTCAATTCATCCAATGTACTTAGAAATTCCTTTAGAGAAGTTGACCAAGTATGCTAGGGTTAACCTCCTTCTTTTATCCTTAATTTCCAAAAGTGACAAACTTCAAGGTTATGTTCTTGAATCTTGGTGACATTATCCATCTTGGCAAAAGTTCAAACTCTATGCGAAAATTGAACTCAAGTCAAACTAAACTTTGCTCCTAATGGTGTTTTCACTGAACTTGCTTTACTTTTCCTTTAACACCATGAGCTTAGGTTAACATCCATGATTAAAAAGAGATTAACACCTAGGGTGTTACAACCTACCCCCTTAAACAGAATCTCATCCCAAGATTCAACAACAAGCTTGCTAGACTTTTCAAGGGAAGGTAGAGATTACATAGAGAAACTTAACTGAGCAAGGCTAAACACTCTAAGATCTAGAACTCAAGGACAATAAAAGATACACAGATTTCATGACAAATTTCCACGTAACTCATGAGGAAGCGGGCGCTGAATGTGCACATGAAAAGCTATAAACAAGCATAGCAGAGGTGCAAAACAAATCAACACCATCAAGGCATGGAGGTGCAGTGGTAGTGGCATGTGGCACGGTGGTGGCCGACACGGGATGCCATGGGGACAAGACAGCTGTCGTAGGGTGTGCGTAGGTGGCGATCAGCTGCTGCGGTAGAAAGGTGGCAGAACGACGGCACAGCACAGAGCAGACGGAGCACATATACGGAGGGGTCAAATTAATTCTCGAGAGAATTTGACTATGAATTTGGGAAACACGAGAAGATCCTGGGGTATCCACAATTCAAACCAAAACTTATTTTTGTCTGGGAAAACTGTCAAAGGCTTTTGTCCATTCTTTCTTTTTTTAAAAAATCGAGTCTGTAGATTTGGTCGAAGCCGATAAAGGATCATAGATCATTGATCGGTATAAAACTCCTCATACATTGACTTTTAGAGAACCTTGACTGCTCATGCTCTTTCAAAATAACTTGGTTGATTTTGATACTAGGTAAACTTTGAGATTGAGACAGAAGAAGACCAAATTTAATGGTTCCATAGAGATTCCTTATGAAGAAAGGGAAGGCTAGTAAACAAACATCTGTTAAATTTGTTTACTGAAATTTCTGAAGTTGCACTAGGAAAACAACAAAATGTGTACTCAGGGTACGTCCTTGGAAGTATCAACTTTCAGTTGACAAAAGACAAAACTTCAGGAAAGGGTGAGGATCAACATGTATACCAAATGATTCTGCCACTTGTGGCATTGTTCTCATTTACTCCAATTTGTGAGAGCAGGGTTAAGAAAGATAGAATTTGAAGTTGAGATATCAAAAAGTGATCCACTCAAGGATATCAATATCACTAAAAAGCTGAGTGCTTCAGAATACAAACACACATAGTGGGAATGATACCGGTATTCTGAGATATCATGCTATTGCCAGGATAAGATGACAATTAAGAGTAAGCTCAGAAGATCAAGTCATTAGCAACGTACTATTATGGTTCATACATAGCATTTGTACGTTTCCTTATTTTATTACACTCGTGACAACATCCAAACTAGATCCACTAGCTAGTCCTAGGTTAACCTTTTATTTTTCTCAAGTTGAAAAACAAAGGCTCTGGGTGATGTAAATCCAGATTCTACTCCAGATTCTCCTTGAATCTCATTGTGATTCTCACCATCTTCAGGTGGAGGAATAACAGGTCCTGGTGGTGGAGCTGCTACTGCTTCTAATTGATTCTCCAAGTCTAGCATGTGTAGGTCGGCTTGATGTAGCATATAGTCCTGGTCCTGAATTTCCTGACGTAGTTCCCGTATTTTTGCTTTATCCTTGCATCTTCCTTTCTTAAGAGCTTTTATCATGGCTTGAGCTTCCTTCAACTCGTTTGTGGTACTTTCCATTTCTCTAACTTGGTTCCTATAGATTGCATTTTCTCTGACTAGCAGTTGGTATGTATCATATATTGCTTTGGAAAAATGAACTGAGGTGATCAGATCAGGATGGTAGTGTGAGTTTTCCTGAACAGAGATGAGAGACTCCTGCTCAGTCCATTGTCCATGGTATTGCTTATGCAGGGGAATTACCTTGTCTGTAGTGTGAGCTACCAATGCAGAATGCTTCCCACAAAAAGTTGTGAGTGCTTCAAGAGCAGCCTTTTGCAAGGTGTCAGCCCACTCTAAGTCTTGAGCTTTACTCTCCCATGCTTCCCAGCTTGGATTGGCGGGACAAGCTGAAATCTTCACTTTCACTTCGCAACTAGGGACTTGTCCTTCGTTCATGAACTCACGGTACATATACTGTGGTTGGGTAGTATATCCAAAGTCCTTCAAAGTGGTCCACAAAATCAGGGGAAAACCACTCTCTTGGATGCAACTAACGTGAGTCCATCCTTCTTCATCAACATTTGTGAATCCAGAATTGGCCATCTAAAGAGAGTGACATATGTAAGAAACCAGATGGATGCATTGGCACAAAAGATAGAATTTAGTAGCCATACAAAATGATCACATTTGGAAAACCAGGAACTAGATGTTCCTAACTTCCACCAGATCCTTATGGAGGTAAAAACAAGCTTTGTATTTTCCAGTTGGGCAAAAACTTAAGGGCAATGTGCTTGTAAAATTTGAGAGACCGGTGCTCTATCTTGGCTGATGGACAGCAGGCAGAGGGTTACTAAAAAGTTCATAACTCTCAGCATAAGAATGCAACGATACTCAACTTTTATGAGCACACTAAACTTGAAGCTCCAAACAACTTCGGTATTCCCTGGTTGGGCTACGCTTATGGAAAAAGAGGTGATTGAACCAAACTTCAGTTTGTGATTGTTCAGAAATTTTTAGCAGACAGGCAGTTACTCAAATTAGCGTAACTGAAATTCAGCTTAGCCAAAAATTCTCAAATTTTACCAGGTACTCGATAAGGTTATGAAGTACCAAATTGGTATTCAAGGGTACTGCTAAAGACTAGAGGAAGATAGCCAAAAGAATTAAAATTCTAGTGGTTGTCCCTCTGGCAAAACAACAAACAGAGCTGCACTATTTTGGTCATAACTCAAAATTCCTTCGACCAAAATTTCTGAAATTTTTACAGCAGATGCTTGACAATATTTGGAACAACTTTCATATCTAACTTTTCCTCAAAAAACACTATCTTGGGGTCAAAACATTTCAGAACAGATAGGATCATAGATTGACAGCTAGATCAATCCTTAAGGAAAGGATCATATCTTGAGTTTGGCTGATCCAAAGCTTATGAAAATTTTACAACATCTTCGTTGCAAAATTGGGGGCAACTTTTGGGTAAAAGATCTATGGAGGAAACTCCTTTTGATAGCCCAAAAAATTCTAGACCAGCAGATCTTTCAGCAAACACTAGAAAGACCTTAAGCTACTTGACAAAAACTTGGATGAAAGAGATTTCAAGTTGTACTCAATATCTTGACATTCAGTTTAGAGATTTTAACATGATGAATGCAAAACCTATTCGTCCTCACAGACAATTCCTTGTCAAGATCGAAGTTAGTGCCAGTGGCATGGCACAATATACGACTCTCCCTATAATAGCTAGTCGAATTTCTAATCGATCTTAACTTCTTACGAACCGTGGTTAGGGTACCTGCAGAAAATCACAGAACATTCCGAACCTTTCGTGCCAGCACTCACGAAAGTGTCCACAAACATTACCGTTCACTATAGAAACGGCACCCATGCATTTAATGCTGCATGGACAACGTCCAACCTGAGACACTCTCCTTTTGAATGGAGGGCGTCCCCCTTCACATGTTCATAATGCGGAATCATGCACACGTATGGCAAAACATGGCGAGACACAGACACGACAGTGGGTTCCCTTTCGAATAGGTCCCATCCATCCCTCACATGACTTTCATGTGGCATGAGCATGTATGGCAAGACATGCTGAACTAGTTTGGTTGTGCGGGAAAGTAAGTTTTGACGGATAATAAAATGTGCTGGGAGTCAGTTTAGATAAACCATAGAGTACTAGCCACCTGAAAGAACCCAAAAATCCCTCTAGGGCCTCTCGGACTAGTTAATCCTTAGTGTTCCTAACGCATTTTGCAAACACACCTTAATCTTGCAAGTTTTATTCCAAAAACATGTTATTAATGGTGTATTAACATCTCTGATGTACAACCAAGCTTTGATGCCAGCTGTGACAGAACCGTCCAAATTAATTCCCATTTAACACACATAACCTATCCACTTGGTCATCATGTGGTAAAGAGGAGTTGACTTGTCGATATCTGCCGGGTCAAGCCCGGTAAATCACTTATAACAAAGGATTGAAGATTGTACACTAAGACTCACGCGACGGCGAGTTTAGAGATAATTAAAACAGCCTTAATACATCATTTTCATTAAAGTCTCATTATTACAAAGCACGTTCCATATAGGAAAGTAAATAGTTCAGAGTTTGAAAACACAGCGGAAATAAAATACTAAACGTCATAAGCAACATCACGGGAGGCCATCCATGATATCACTAAGCACTGTCATCTTCCCACTCACTTCACAAAGGGTGGGAGAGAACCAGTCCACGAATACCATCAACACATCAACACCTGCAAAAGGTATCAACAAAGCAAGGCTGAGTATACTAATACTCAGCAAGACTTAACCGTCGGGTGATGGGATCATCAACTCTCTAGACATGCAAGCTTTTTGGCTAGTGGGTTTCTTTTGCTGAAAAGCAACAAAGAGTAGGTCCTTACTTTCAAGTTTTAGCTCAAAATTCTTGTTAATTATCCATTACTAGGTAAGCAACTATGCAAGCATAAGTTGTACAAACAATTAAGCATACAACAGTATTCTTCTCAATTCCATCATTAAGGGACATAGAGTGTATGGATAAGCACTCTCGGATAATGGTGAGAGGCCGACGATTGATCGATTAATAACCTTGCAAGGTGGACCTAAACACGCAGGAGAATGCATACCCCATCATAACGACCACAACCCCTACAGGGCGGGGTACGCACCAACCAGGCGGTTCCCAATCATCCTCGGTTTAGGATCAAAGCCCACTAGCCCTGGTACAAGTTGGTCAGGTCACGGACTTACATCACATGCCGCCCGGATCCACACATGCACCACTATCATGAACCTGGGGACTACTCCCGAGATAGTGGTAGAGAGTTCCCTTACCGGATCAAAAAGGTACTAGGCTTACCGGTCCCACTCCCGGCAAATGCTTAGTACGTTCAAATGCTTAACCACAGACCTACTAGCTGGAGCCGGTCCCATGCTCTTACCACATGAGCGGGTAGGTTCAACAATCTTATGATTCCAACATAAGAAGCCTATAGCTCGCGAGTGACGAATATCACTCGACTTCTACCGGGTCCTTAGAGCATGGCCACTAGCGACTTAGCATTCTAGTATTTGAACATAGGAACCTATGATCATGCATCTAGGGTTTCAAATCAACTCCTGAAACTTAAATGCACAAACATAGCAAAGATAATTGCATAAGTTGAAAACATAGGTTATGCTCTGGGGCTTGCCTTCACTAAGCAAAGTTAGTTGGGGATCCTCCGAACTTGGTTCGGGTCTTGTTGCAAAACCAACACGTTCACCTTCTCCTTCAACAAGCTCTCCTTCAGCTTCCGACACCAACTCGTAGCTCTCGTCCGGATGTTCTACATGACATGCATATGCATAACTTTAAGCATTCGTTTTTGGAGAACTCAGTTCATATTTAAAGGATAAACATGGGGTGTATTGTTGGGCACATTCACCTGGATAAGAATATATCCAGCATACTCTTCCTTATCAAGGATTTGTATATTTGCTATTTATCTTTCTTATTTGATGGTCATTGTGTGCACTTATAAATTAATTAACTTATTTAACTTCACCAAAAGAAAAGGTGTTGTTTAGAAAGTACTTTGGTGAAGCTTTGTGATTGAAATTCAAGTCACATTAAAGGTGATTTTGGTTTCCTTTTTATTCCACTTATTAAGCTTGACTTTCTTCCAAATTAATTCTAGAAGTTCCACACAGAAACAAACAGAGAGAAAATTTATACAAGCACATATTATGGCAACAAGGCTACTGCCCAAAATTTAGATCAAACTAAGCTATATGTTGCACATGAAAAATCTAACATTAACTAGCTGCCATAAACATGATCTATTTTTACAGCAAGATCTATACATGATATAGCTTAAAGAAATTACACAAATCATAAACATAGCATTACTGAGCTACTCACAAAAATTCAGATTAAACTAAGCTACAGAGCTAGCATGAAAAATACAACACTAAAACACTGCTGAAAAGATAAATAAATCACATGGCGAGATATAAGCATGCCTTGGGTCTGCAACTTTTACCACAGCCATAACAAGGTAAGTCAGAAACTATTCCAAAATTACCATAGCCAGAAACTAGCTACAACATGCTTTATTAAAAAGGCACATATTTGAGACCTAAATTAATTAGAGCTAGATGAACATGTCAAAAGCTACTCACAAATTAACCATAGCTTCATCTAGGCATATATAGTCTACTGCAAAAAGATCAACTTTATTTGCTTAACCAATTATTTTAAATTAACCAGGAACTTAAAAGCTACCATATATCAAAATTAAATCATAACTAAAGATATATAACAGATCTATGTGCAATTTTTCTACACAAGAACAAGCATGTCAAGGCTAACAACATATTAAAATTTCACAAGCAGATCAATTATAGATTTCAAATAATTGCAAATCTACTCAAACCGATCAATTCACAATTATTCAAAATCTAGAAAGAAATTCACAAAATTCCTTTCTAGAAAAGTTGCATCTGTTAATGTGGAGCACAGAACAATTGAGTTTGTATTTTTTTGTTTTTTATTTGATTTATTACGAATTTTAGAAGGTCTCAGCATATTAAACCTAGATTCAAAGAATCTTCTTTCATGCAGGTCCTTGATCAGAAATATACTTCACAACTATGCCCTTCTTTTTACACCGAGACCCTTATTTTTGCAGATCGACCCCTAGCAAGATTCTAATCATCACAAATAGGTCCCTGGCCATGGCCGCCAGCCAAGGTGGCCGGAATCCGGCTCACCGGCGGCGAGGTAGGGTGGGGGAAGGTGCGTAGGAGCACTAGGGCGTCACCTTGGGTCAATCCCGGTGCTTGGTCAGGGCGGAGGAGCTGCCGGTGGGTGAGCTCGGTGGCGTACCGATCTTCCGACTGCAGTGATGGCTACTCCGGCGAACTGGGCGTCGAGGCTCGGCAGCCTTGGCACGGAAAGCTTGAGGGGAATGTGGTGGTGCTGTTGAGACGCTCGGGCAGGGATGGGACGGCTCAGGTGGAGGGTATCATTGGCGGTGCACCAGCGGAGAATAGCGGCAGCCTGGCAGCGGGGGAACGGAGCTGTGTCGGGGCTCAGGGGTTCCCCCCTTTGTACAGGAGGTCGGGACGAGCTGTGCATTGCCACGGACCACAACTGTCTGGCCAGCGCAACGCGGTAGGGAGGGGCGTGGCGCGGCCGGGCGCGACGCATGGTGGTGGACATGATGACGGCGCGGCGTGTGGCGACTACAAGGGGTAGTGCGCGACGCGTGGGAGGGCGCCGTGTCACGGGCAACATCGGGCAAAGGAAAGTGGGACCCATCTCGGTGTCAGTGCCAAGTGGCACGGGCGGGACGGTGCGTGGGCGCGCGTGCAGCGCACGGGCTAGGGCACGGTCGCGGAGCGACGTCGCGGCTAGAGTGCGCGTTCCGGCGGTCTGAGCGGCGAAGTGTTTCAGCTTAGGGTGGTTTGACCGGCCAGAAAAATTCAAAACCAAAACTAACTCGATTTTTGGCCAATTGCAAAGTTGTAGAGGAGATTACCCTCTACAAGTTTCGCAAAGGTCGACCTGTGAGATTCGGAATAGGTTTGGCAGAAATTCATCTTGAAAATGCTGATTTTCTTGGCATAGTCAAATCAGTGCTCTGGCTTTTGTCCAAGTTTTTGAGGCATTTCCACTCGAAATTTGAAAATCTGCCAATTAGATGAAATGTGTCCCATGAAATTTTGCACAACTTTTGTATTGGCCGAATTTTTAGTGTTTTGGGAATTTTTGGAGATTTGACCAAAGTTCTAGATAAAGGTCCATGGACATAGGGGTTTGACCCAAAGATTTGAGGATCTTTCACTTAAAATCTTAACTTCCACCTAAAATATGTTATGTTAAGCTTGAGCAAAACCACAACTCTCATATTGGTAGATTTCGAAGTTGCTATACAAAAATTTGAAATACAGGTCAAATCATCCAATGTACTTAGAAATTCCTTTAGAGAAGTTGACCAAGTATGCTAGGGTTAACCTCCTTCTTTTATCCTTAATTTCCAAAAGTGACAAACTTCAAGGTTATGTTCTTGAATCTTGGTGACATTATCCATCTTGGCAAAAGTTCAAACTCTATGCAAAAATTGAACTCAAGTCCAATCTAAACTTTGCTCCTAATGGTGTTTTCACCGAACTTGCTTTACTTTTCCTTTAACACCATGAGCTTAGGTTGACATCCTTGATTAAAAAGAGATTAACACCTGGGGTGTTACAATATGTAACTCTAGAATCTGTAGCTGGCTTAAATATTTGGCTAACTCCCAACGCTCTTCTTTTATTGCTTTTCTCTTCATTGTATTTCATCTTAAAAATCAACCATCTGTATGATTTATGCAGTCCTTCTAGATGATTCTCTTTCCTGACAATATGTACTATTGATCTTTCTAAATCATGGCAGATGAATGCTACCTATTAGCTTTTCAATGCTGGTCATGTGACTTTGGACTGTCTTGTCTCTCTTTTCTTTATAAAATGCACTTCCTTGTCCAAAAATCTCTCCAGAAGTCCACTAGAATCATAGCAAGTTTTAGCCAATGGTTCAGATCAGCTATCTCAAATCTTTGGGAATGAGAGGCGTTTACTTTTAAAGGAGTTTTCAAGAAGAAAAGACTTTTACTTAGACTAACTTTGCTCCTTGATGGTGGCATAAAGATTGCAGTCTTCATCTGCGACTTTGAGAGGACATCAATACCAAAGTATGCTCTGTAGTTTAGCCTCATTTTTTTGGTAAACACTTCCCTGAACTAATGTCAGCCTCTTGGACACCTCGTCATTCACAGAGCATCTGTTCCTCTTTTGACTGGATCTGGCACTTCTGTTCCCATCTTCTCCACCCTTCTTCATCCTTATCTCTTTCTGGCGTTTGGGCTATAAATAGACCTTGCATCTGTCGAGGAGAAGTATACCTCTCAATCATGGCTCAAAATATAAATCTATCAGATTGCCGACTTCTTCTCTTCATCTTTCTTCTCTCTTCTTATTTCTCGATGGCTAGAAGAATTCTTGTGAAGTAGTATGGGGTATGCTTCTCTCCCTGGTCTTATCTCGTGAAGCTAGGAGGTCCAACAACTAGAAGAACCCTTGTGACACATCTTGGGTTCATCAGTTGGTGGAGGAGAGTTTGCGTATAGTCCCTTTGGCATCAGGAAGAAGAACACGCCTATGTCTTGTTCACTGACGAGTTGTGAGGAAAAGTCACAAAAATTGTGATTTCTCTTGTTAACTTTGCACTTCCTTTTGCTTTTTAGTATCTGCTTCCCCTGTATACCTTCCTTCCTGGCAATCATGGATTGCCCAGTGATGATGAATGTAATCGGCTGATTTGTTGTCCTTGTCAGGCTTTGTAATATCACCATGTACTGAAATATGAGAGAGAGAAATATATATATATATATATGCTCATATTTTTTGTTCTGAGGGTGATTGTTATATCGGACATTATCCGAATCATAGATCGGCTATAAGTGTTTGAACACCTTTTTAATTTTACAATTTTTTCCACTAAAGGTTATAACTCAGTATCAGCTATCACTCGAAATCTAAATCCGTCAAGTAATTAAGAAGCCAGAAGTAGTAATCCGTCAAGTAATTAATTCAATCTTCAAACTTTGTTTTGATCTTGACGAGCATCGACCTAGTCTTGTTGAAGTCCAAACTTTATATTTGGGAACCGATCGCCTGGATCGGCTGAAGCTCGAAGTCTAACATCTTGAGGAAATCTGTCTCCCATACTTTCCCTGATATACAGATCACTTTATCAAAATTCCAGTGCGCATCGGATACTGCAATATGGAAAGAGGAATCGACGTTGACTACTTCCACCGAATCTCCGATCCATTAGATCACACATTGATGCATAGTAGACAGAATGCAACAATTGGCATGAATCCAATCTCCTCCAAGTAATAAATTGAATGACACCTTCCCCTTGATGATGAAAAAGGTAGTTGGAAGGGTCTTGCTGCCTATTGTCAGATCCACACATATAGCACCCATTGCGGATGATGAGTTTCCTTCGAAATCAAGTAGCATGATGTCGGTCTTTGTCAAGTCTTACTCACTTTTCCCAAATCTTCGAAGCATTGAGTATGGCATGAGATTGACCAATGCACCACGATCTACCAGGAGTGTTGTGACTGGCTTCCCATTGACAAGTCCTTTGAGAAACAAAGCTTTCATATGCTGACGGTTTTCCTAATCCGGTTTCTCAAAACTAGTCAGCATTGGATCCAAGGTTAACTGAGTCGATCCTAACTCCTCATCTGAACTTTCTTCATCTGAGTTGTCTTTAAGAGTCATGAACTCCTTGGGTAGGATGAAGACCATGTTAACATCTTCTACTGGTTGACCTTCTCTCTTGTTATCAAGTTTGGGTTTAGGTCGTCAGATTTGGGAACGAACCTTCTTCTTGTCAAGTGCTTGCTTCTCAATCTCTTGTTGCTGCTCCAATTGTCGCAAGCACTGGATCCTCCTCTTCTGAGACTTGGTCAAACCTTCTGGACACCACCGAGGTTGACGAACTTCATGTTGGATTTTGTCTCATGTTGGATTTTGTCTTCGTATGTAGCATTACGTCGTTCTGGATTTCTTGCCAACACATCTTCATCAGGGACCCTGCTATCAGCCATATCCTCTAGCCAATTAGGTCGGCTATCTTGGTGCTTGCCCCCCAGCTGATCATGTATATTAGCTTTGCCCCCAAGCCGATCATGCATGATGGCCTTGCCCCCCCAGCTGATCATGTACTGAGACGTATTGTTTGTGATGCTCTGGCTGATCTTGATTACCGGGCCTTCTGTCCCTGTTATTAGAACAGGCCCTTTTGGAAGATTATCCTTCAGAATAAAAACCATTGCACTCTGGACAATTATCCATTGTTGGAAGTTTAATCCTTTCCTCCCAACAGTATCTGAAGAACAGACATCTCCAGTGATTTGAATTGCGCCTTGCCCACTCCTCTTCTTTTTTGATCCTTTGTTGATGGCGTTGATACTTGCTCAAAAGAATCTGGGATTTAGTAAATCTTGGTACTCCTAGATTATTCTCTTAAAGCAGTCCTTTACCTTGTGCTTCTTCTGTTGTTATCTGAGCCTTGGGATCAATGACCTTTTTATTCTGAGCCGATTCAGATGTCAACACCTTTGTTTGTGAAGTTGATTCTACTACATTAGTAGGGAAAGGATGTTGATCGATCTTCATTGGCTTTCTAAACTTGGAAGGTGTCTCAAATTTAAGCTTCCCTTGATCTATTGTGTTTTGAATCTGATGACAAAACACCTTGCATTCGTCAGTGTTATGGGATGTAGCATTATGCCACTTGCAGTACTTGATCTTCTTAAGCTCTTCAGCTCTTGGGATAGTATGATTTTGAGAGAGTTAATCTGACCCAACTAAAGAAGGAGATCAAATATCTTATCAGCTTTAGTTGTATCAAAACCAAATTTCTCAGGTTCCTTCTTGCCGAAGGGACATGCAATCGACTTCCTGTTTGACACCCATTCAGCTAGATTAACCTCAGCCTCTTCTTCTGAATCGGAATTCTCCACATAAGATATTTTCTTCTGATAACTCCTTCGAGGTTCATACGGCCGAGAAGAGCTTTCATGACTTAATCGGTGCACCAACTGGCTTATGCTCTCAAACTAATGCGAAGCATACTTCTCTTTGATTGAAGGTAAGAGTCCTTGAAAAGCCAATTCTGCCAGTTGTTTATCAGTCAAAGATAGGCTGAAGCACTTGTTCCTCATCTCTTTGAATCTTTGAACGAAATTTACCACCGACTCATCATTCCTCTGCTTCAAGCTAGTCAGATCAGCAATCTTCATTTCATGTATTCCAGAGAAGAAATATCCATGAAATTTCCTTTCAAGATCCTCCCAACTCTGAATGGAATCGGCTGGTTACGATATAAACCAAGCAAAGGCTGGCCCTGACAGAGAATATGAAAACAAGCGCACTCACAACAACTCATTTGATCCTGCATCTCCACATTGAGTAATAAATCAGCTGATATGCTCGATGGTGGAGTTGTCATCTTGAACAGTACACTTGGTGAAATCAGGCACTTTATACCTCTGAAGGAATGGAATTTGATCGAAATAAGCATGATATGGTGTCTGATACATGTTGGTTTGCTGCTTTGGCTTCAACCCAAACTGTTTTTGTATAAAATCTGTAATTTCAGCCATAAATTTCTTATTCTGATCAATCGGTTGATTATCTGCCGAAGGACTTGGCCGATTCTGCATAATTCCAACTGTTCCTGGTTGTTCATACGTAATTGGCTGTGAAGCCAAAGGAGCTGTATACTGAGGAAATCTAGTTAAATGAAGTATTCTATTTTGAGTTTCTTGATATATGAGTCGCTCATTTGTGATTCTTGACTATCTTGGGTGTTGAGAAACTGAAGACATAGGTTGAGCGATCTGATCGAGCAGCATGGCTTGATGCATTACTTTGTTATAATATTCTTGAATCTTTGCACCATAAACCCTCACTGCATATGCTTTATCAGCTAGACTCATTTGCTCTGGAATGAACTGATAACTGGAAATCGGCTTTTCAGCCGATGCCGTCTCAAATGTTGAAGGCTGAGATACTGTAGGAATTTCGTAAGCATCCTCTTGTACCGGTTTAACAAGGTGAGCATGTATAGCTGCTACCTCAACACGTTGAGACATTTGAGCTTTAGGATTAAAGTATGTGAATGAAATTCCCTTGTCATGCTCACTGGCCAATCATCTTAGATTATTGAAGACTGCTAAATAATGAAGAGGAAATCCCTTTAATTTTTGTTTTGATCCCACTGTAGAATCTCTCGGCAAATCAAATCCAATCAATTTTCCACTCGCATCCCTTATTGCTGGATATACTGGTGCAGCTGATGTAGGAGATTTGTAGCTCTGAGGTTCTAATTGACCAGGTGCTTCCATGACTGTCCCCAACTCTTCTAATAATCCAGTTGTAAGATGTTCTCTTAGAACCTCATTTATACTATCGTGAATAGTATTGTTGAGAACAGGGGCTTGATCAACCAGTGTTTGTCGCAAAGCTTCTGTCATCATGTCTTGAAGCTTTTCTAGTTCGGCCTGCACTATCAATTGATCAAGCCTCGGAAGAGGTGTCCTTTTGAATGCTCCTTCCTTACTCAGGCCAAACCTTCCTAATTAAAGATGATGATATTCTGCCATGTGTTCTTCATATTCATCTTTATCTTCCTTACGGAGTTGATCTAGTGCGATCAGTTGGATGTTAGCCTGATCAACACCTTTAGGCTGTTGCGGAATTGACATCATGGAGTAGTTCTTCGTGTCCCACCGGGTGTGCCAAGATGTGTTGACGCAAAAAACGGAATCAATTTCTTCAATGACAACACGTAACAGATCCCCGAGATGTAACAAGGCATGCCAGCTGACCTGACCTGTTGATCGACACGGAAAGATAGGACACATTAGATATGGGTTAGATCGGCTAGAGAACCGATGTGGGTCTTCAATAAGTAACAGCCCGATCGGCCGATACAACTGTAGAGCAGATCGGCTAGCTGAAGCAGCTGAAGTGCAAGTATACTCAAAACGGCTAGATCAGCCGATTTGATGACGTAGGCAAAGCGTGAGCAAAAGCAGAGCAAACTAAGCGCTACGAGACAACACTCGAACCAATCTAGATTGGCTGTATCGTTGTGAATCGATGCAGGAGCGAAGATAGCTGATATATGATGATCACGAGCTGGATAAATTGGTGATAAAAGCTAAATAAACAAGAAAAACTTGCAAACCTAGCTGATATCCATAAGTTGTGAATAAAACTAGAAGAAACCACAGCGATGCGCCTGACGATTAAATCCTAGTTAATATTCCATAAAAAGGTACTTACAAGCTTGCCAGAGGTCGATCGATGCAGCCCAACGAGCTAGAAGAACGGTGTTTGAAGAAACAAGAAAATAAGAAGAAGTAAAAAAGGATGGCGAAGTCACCGACTTGAAAAAGTAAAGGTTTTGTGTATATTGGTGTGTACAAACTTCCTCTGACCATGCAGGGTCGCTATTTATGTCCTGAGGACAACTTGACTCCTGTTGACATTTCATAGTGTCGATCACTTAATAACAGATTTGGAATCCATCCTTAGCGTCAGTGCTAGAATTGCTTGTTGGCCTTCCTTAACGTCACTACTAATGACGCTGAGTTAGCGTGAACATCAAGACTTGCCAAAGGTAAATCTAAACAATCATGAACGAATCCGCAAGCGCACAGATAAACCATTATAGCATTTCCCTAATGAAGGAGAATATTCCAAGGGTATCGTATTTGTGGAAGGCAATGGCGGATATCATAGACTTATGCTTTTGCACTGAATGTAAACCAAGAGATAGACAAAGGAAATAACAACTCAAAGGCAGGGGTAAGATAAAGATATAATAGGGTAGTGTGACACACACTCAGATCTACCTCTACTCTAGTACTCTACGTCATAGGGGGAACATACGAGTTAGCTCTAGGTTCTAATGTACTAAACATACAAAGCTAGAAGATACAAGAGATAGGCATGAAACATTGCAAGAGAGGGTAAGGTTCGGCACCCAGGTATAAACGGGGAGATAGCCCGTGACGACCAGCACTCTGCGAAACTATACTTTAGACTCCTACAGCAATACCCCAGCGCGGAGGGTTCCAAAGGGTCCAACAGCTGTCACCACTGCGGCCTACCTCTATCGTTACGGGGGTATGCTCATAACTAACGTAGCCACAAAACCCAGGCACCATTCCTGCGTTGCTGCTAGACTTCACCCGGCCTGGGCTATTGTGACCCAGGGTAAGAGCCACCAGAAGACTGGTCAACTTAGACTGAGTACCGTAGCTTGAACACAAACCTCATGCAGCACCTTCATGCCATCTAACAAGATCAACTAAGGCTAGACATACGAACAGATACAAACTCTCTTATGTCTAGTCAACAAGATCAAAGGGTCGTGTTCGTGAAGAACACGAGCCTCTAACTTATGAACAAATACATAAGGAATGAGTAAATCATCCTTCAAGTGGATCAAAAGGTAGTGTTCACGAAGAACACAAGCCTCTAAATGATGAACAAGAGATGAACTCAAGAACATATCAAGCATATGATCTACCATGTCTTTATATGAAATAGCTTAATAACTGATGTAGACCCAAGTCATACAATGAAATAAAGATAAAAGAGAACTCATACCTAGACTCCAAAGTAGACTTGGAACCTAAATAAGAGCTACTCTAGCCTACCCCCTAGCCTTGTAGACTAAAAGTGAGAGGAGAATGAGAGAGTGGTGTGTGTGAAATGGGAGCCCCTCCCCTTCTATTTATAGGCAAGGAGGAGGCTTGCCTCGGGCACCAAATGGCCTCAAAACACCCGAGAGTGAAGCTAGTGGCCAATGAGCTGCTGCCACGTGTAGGGACGAGATGGGGCGGCACTAGGTCGGTTCGGCCAATCCTAGGATCGGCCGGCCCCCTAGGCCGCCCACTCGGGGTGGTTTTCCTCTAGGTGGCTGCCTTGTGGGCCCTCTGATCCATCCCCGGTGCATAGCTTGTTTTGGTATCCCAGGTGGGCCCCTTGATCCATGTGAAGTCCATGTGTCACTCTCTGATTCGTCGGTGAGTTCCTCCCTTGGATCAGTGATGTGGATTGCCATGTGTTTCCTTGGTGGCAGCCACCTCCTCAGCTGAGTTGGCATGGTTCCTCCATAGAAGGTGGGTTTCCATCTCATTTAATGGTTATTTCACCTACATACAAATAATCTCCAAGGACAAGTGGAACTACAGTATTCAAACCAAAATGCAAGTAAATAATGCTTATGCCTCCATTTATGTGAGAATATTGATGGCTGAAAGTAGTACTTAACAGCCGTCAACAAACTCCCCCAAGCTAACCTCTTGCTCGTCTCGAAGCAAGACATTAGGGACTTAGGTTGGTTGATCAGGAGTTGCTACAATGTTGTATTCTTAACTTATGGCAAACATACAGCTAAGTACTCTACCAAGAGATTGAACAAGTTGGCAATGTTCTTACCATTCACCTGACGACATGGGGCATATAGCTTCACCTACCTTAGGCGGTTGAGAGATAGAATGGCTATATAGCAAATGCATAATCACTCATACCATGGTCAGCTATCAATCCGGAGGTTCTTGCAATTTTTTCAAAAGAAAATCAGAGTTCCTCAAATGATACTCTTAGATCGCTCAAAGTGTATGGTTCCTCACCAAGGCATCAATGTTGCCTTTCTTCACATCTTACTCCTAATAGGCTTATGTGGAGCTGTAGGTAGGGAAGAAATGTGGCATACTTGTCTCTCATATTTTGCTAAGTCAAAAACCGGATCCTTGGAAGAAACAAACATACATCATGATTAAGATGTGCATAAGTGTGATGGTGATGAGCATGGTAAGGTGGATACTAGGACCGGAAATGGGTGCTAGATATTACCATGCTTTATATGGGAAAAAGGAGGGATTGATGGTAAGGTGGACACTAGCCCCGGAGTTGGTACTAGTTATTACCATCTATATGGTGGAACTCTTTCTCTTGCACATATCAATCCCTTTTTCTCCTTTTGAAATTTTCGAGACTCGGGCTAGCACTCTTTATTTATTTTTGCCATGCTTTTGAGCATGCTTTTCTTTCTCGCTCTTTTTTTCTTCAGCTAGCCCTTTGTCTCTATTGGAGATATTTGGAGAGGGATGAATGATACAAAGATGCATAGAGTTTTATTTGTGGAAGAATGCATAAGCAAATGGAACAAATGATGAATGCTAACTTCCAGTGTAGAAGTTTAGCATGAACGTGTACGTGATCTTGATTAGGGGAGTATGAGTTCTAACAAGGGTCACAACAATTTGACAAAGCTCAATGAGAGAACAAGCTACATATGTGGTGGCTAACAAGAGCTAGAATCTACATATAGCCTTGGATAGGAAAATGCTCATCATTGAGGAACTCATCATGTTTTGATTTTTCAAAAAGGAAAAGTACGGATGTCAAGCATCACTAGGTACAAGATCATAGCACTCTATTATACCATATCATGTCTCACAACAACTTAAGCACGGATCATGCTTTTTGCTACCCACAGTTTTCAAGGTAAGGTTTAAACATGCAAGCCAACAAACTCAAAACTTAGGTAGGATAAGAAGTTGTAAGCAAGACATACGAGAAGAATGAATAGAGAAACTATTCATCATTTCAACCATAGAGGCAAGACATTCTTACTATGCATATCAAAGCAAACTAAGCAAACGATGATGATGAAAGCAAATAAATCTTTTTGGTCTTTTTATTTTTACAGATTTTTTTGGGTTTTCATTTATAAGGTATTCTGAAAACAAAGGAAGATACAAGTTACCTCAGGATGGGGGTCCTCCCCCAAGCTAGCTTCAGGCTTACTGCGGAGAAGGGAAGAAGAAACCCTGAGTCATGTAGTAAGCCCTCTGCTCCTCCATGTGTCGCTGCTGAGCCTGCTGCATGGCTTCAATCCTTTCACCAGCCTGACGCTGCCACGCTGAGGTAGACTCGACGTGGGTGTTCAGCATCTCCTCCAATCCCGTGACCTGGACGGTGAGCTCTCCCATCTGTTGCGCTAGCTGGGCATCGCGTGCAGAGGCTGAGGAGTGCCGCCTGAAGGACGAAGACGGAAGTGGACCACCGGAGCTAGAACTGGCGGGTGTAGCCCACTGAGCACTGTTCGCACTCGCCCAAGCCGCACCACTCGCACTTGGATGGTAGGGGAGCTGATCCCAACCAGGTGCATATCTAGGGGTAACCCCGAACATGTACCCCGCAGGGGCCCCTCCTGCCACCGGTGGTGTAGTAGGCTGTGGCTGTGGTGGTGGCTGTGACTGCTGCTGCTGCAGTGTGCTCTCTTTGCCGCTTCTGGTGGACCTGCCTGAAACACTAGCACAACGGGTTTCCTCTTGTGTAACAAGGGGAATGGTTAGTGACTCCGAGCTATACAATCGAAACCCCGGGTTAGGTAACGGGATTTGATTTGCATAACCCGGGAAAAAGAAAGTCAAAGAATCATTTGGGCCTCTCATTTGGATCAAGTATGCCTCATCAATGAGAACTCGGGGCGTCTCGATGAAGGGTACGAGATTCCTACTAAGAACCCCGAGTCTGAGAGCAATACGAGTCACCAAAGACGTACACTCAATAGGACCTATCATCTTGAAATTCATCAACCACTGCCGAATCATAGCTTTAACGGGAGAGACCTTGATCTGTTTAGCAGCGGCATATAAAAGCATCAACTCGTCGATGTGCACAGGCCGAACATCTCTCGTGGAAAGAGAGTAATGGCGAGCCACTTGTGCCACAAACGGAGAGTGGGATGCACAATATCATTGCACCGAGGCACAAATTTGCCACTGTAAATGTTGACAGCTGTTAGGTACTACTTTCAACCCTCAATATTCTCACATAAATGGAGGCATATGCATTATTTACTTGCATTTTGATTTTAATAATGTAGTTCCACTTGTCCTTGGAGATTATTTGTATGTAGGTGAAATACCCATTAAAAGAGATGGAAACCCATCTTCTATGGAAGAACCATGCCAACTCAGCTGAGGAGGTGGCTGCCACCAAGGAAACACATGGCATTCCACGTCACTGATCTAAGGGAGGCACTCACCGACGAATCGGAGAGCGACACATGGACTTCACATGGATCAAAGGGCCCACCTCGGATACCAAATCAAGCCATGCACCGGAGGAGGATCAGAGGGCCCACCTGCAAGCCACCACGAGGAAGCACACCCGGTGGGGCCACCCTAGATGGTCGACTAATCCTAGGATCGGCCGAACCGACCTAGTGGCACCCCATCCTGGCCCTCCACATGGTGGTTGCTCATTGGTCACTTGCTGCATCCCCGGGTGTTTTGAGGCCATTTGGTGCTCTGAGCAAGCCTGGTCCTTGCCTATAAATAGAAGGGGAAGGGCTCCCATTTCTCACACACCACTCTCTCATTCTCCTCTCACTTTTAGTTTCCAAGGCTAGGGGGTAGGCTAGAGTAGCTCTTCTTCAGGTTCCGAGTCCACTTTGGAGTCTAGGTATGAGTTCTCTTTTATCTTTATTTCATTGTATGACTTTGATCTATTTCAGTTATTCAGCTATTTCATATAAAGTCATGGTAGATCATATGCTTGATATGTTCTTGAGTTCATCTCTTGTTCATCATTTAGAGGCTTGTGTTCTTTGTGAACACTACCTTTTGATCCACTTGAAGGATGATAAACTCATTCCTTATGCGTTTGTTCATAAGTTAGAGGCTCGTGTTCTTCACGAACACGACCCTTTAATCTTATTGACTAGACATAAGAGAGTTCGCATCCGTTCATATGTCTAGCCTTAGTTCATCTTGTTAGATGGCATGAAGGTGTTGCATGAGGTTTGTGTTCAAGCTACGGTACTCGGTCTAAGTTGACCAGTCTTCTTGTGGCTCTCACCCTGGGTCACAATAGCCCGGGCCGGGTGAAGTCCAGCAGCAACGCAGGCTTGGTGCCTGGGTTGTGTGGCTACGTTAGTTATGAGCATACCCCCCGTAACAATAGAGGTAGGCCGCAGTCGTGATAGTTGTTAGACCCTTTGGAACCCTCCGCGCTGGGGTATTGCTGTAGGAGTCTAAAGTATAGTTTCGCAGAGTGCTGGTCGTCGCGGGCTATCTCCTCATTTGTACCTGGGTGCTGAACCTTACCCTCTCATGCAATGTTTCATGCCTATCTCTTGTATCTTCTAGCTTTGTATGTTTAGTACATTAGAACCTAGAGCTAACTCGTATGTTCCCCCTATGCCGTAGAGTACTAGAGTAGCGGTAGATCTTAGTGTGTGTCACACTACTCTATCCTATCTTTTATCTTACCCCTGCCTTTGAGTTGTTGTTTCCTTTATCTATCTCATTGGTTTACATTCAGTGCAAAAGCATAACTATGATATCCGCCATTGCCTTCCACAGATACGATACCCTTGGAATATTCTCCTTCCTTGGGGAAATGCTACAATGGTTTATCTGTGCGCTTGCGGATTCATTCATGATCATTTAGATTTACCTTTGGCAAGTCTTGATGTTCACGCTAACTTGGCGTCATTAGTAGGGAGGTTAAGGAATGCCAACAAGCATTTCTGGCGAGGTCGCTAAGGATGGATTCTAAATCTGTTCTTAAAGTGATCGCGCTAAGAAATGTCAACAAGCATTTCTGGCGCCGTTGCTGGGGAAGGCACAGGATTATCATAACTGTGCTTTGCCTCTGTTTATAAATCATGAGTCGGTTATGACAGCTCTCAATGCAGGCTAACCTTGATTATCTTCTTTTATCTTTGGATGATGAAGACAGGTAGTGTATGACTGGTTTTGACTTACCAGAGAATTTCACTGAAGATCCCGAGTCACTAGTGAGGAAGGCTCGGATTCATTTCGACTCACCTCGTCGTACTCGTCTGGAAGGCGAACCAGCTTCCTTTGTACCATCCATGTCCAACACTATGGCCGAGAAGACACTTCGTGAGTACTCAGCTCCTTCTGCTGACCAGGTGCTGCAAGGCCCTGAGGTGGCAATGGGGACTGAAAATTTTGAGATCAAGACGGGTCTAATTATGATGGTACAGACTAGCCCATTTTGTGGCAAGCCAAATGAGGATGCCAATGCTCATTTGCAGCAATTCCTAGAGCTATGCAGCACTTTCATCATCAGGGGTGCAAACATGGATGCTGTTCGTCTCCGACTCTTTCCATTTTCTCTCCTGGGGAAGGCCAAGCAAAGGTTCTATGCGAATCGTGATGCTATAAATACTTGGGATAAGTGTTCAGATGCATTCCTCAAGAAGTTCTCCCCATTGGGTAAAACCAATGCTCTTCGTGGAAGGATTTCTGGTTTTCAGCAAGCAGCAAGTGAATCTATTCCAGAGGCTTGGGAAAGGCTTCAAGAGTATGTCCTGGCCTGTCCTCACCATGGGATAGAGGATTGGCTTATTCTTCAAAGCTTTTATAATGGGTTGACTCTGACAGCACGAGGCCATATTGATGCTGCTGCTCAGGGAGCATTCTTCTCACTCACTATTGATAATGCTAAATTACTTATTGAGAAGATGGTTTCCAACCAAGGGTGGAGTGATGAAAGACTCCAACCATGTCTGAGGGGTACTCATACTGTCAAGGAAGCAGACATGATTACTGCCAAGCTGGATCTTCTTATGAAGATATTGGATGACTACACCAGCGAGAAGGCTGCCATGGCCACCACTACTCTACCTATGGATTCTCATATGACTTGTGAGGTCTGTGGCAACACTGGGCACTCAGGAAATTATTGTCCGGAGACTCAGGAGGAAGTGATGTACATGAACGGCAACAACAATGGTTATCGTCCACCTCAACAAGGAGGCCAAACGTGGAATCAACAATGCCCTTATTATCAAGGAGGTAACCAAGGTAACTCTTACAATCCTAACCAACCCTCCTTGAAAGATCTCGTTTTTGGGCAAGCTAAGATTAATGAAGGTGTTAACAAAAAGCTAGCTGCACTTGATAAAACTTTGGAAAGTCTCAATGTTAAGCTTAATAGTTTTTCTTCTACTCAGAAGAGCCAGCTGAGCTTTAACAAAATGTTAGAAACTTAGTTAGCTCAGTTAGCTGCTTTGGTTCCGTCTGCTGATAATGGGAGGATCCCGGGGCAACCCGTATCCTCTTGTGAAAATGTTAGTGTAGTGTCGAATAGGTGGGGTAAGCCACCTAGGAAGGCACATGCTCCTAACTATGCAGGAAAGCCCATACAACAAATTCTAGATCCATGTGAGGAATCAGTAGTTGTGCACAAGAAAGATCCTGGCTATCCAGCCATTACATGCACCATCTATTATAAGACGATCAAGCATGCCCTTTGCGACCTTTGTGCAAGTGTTAATCTCATGTCCAAGGCCATGTTCGAGCAACTGGGATATCCAGCTCTCTCTCCAACAACACGAACTATCCAACTCGCCGATTCAACGATACGATAACTAGAAGGAATTGTTGAGAGATTATTGGTCAAGGTTAAGAACTCTTGTGTCTTCGCAGATTTCGTGGTCCTTGATATGGATGACGAGGGAGGAATGCCGCTCATCCTTGGGCGACCATTTCTCAGTGATGTCCGAGCAAGAATCAATGTGGGGGCCGGAGTAATCCGTTTCCGCATTGGGAAGAGGAACTTGAAGTTCAAGTTTCAAGACAAAGAAGAGCAATGCTATTTGGTGCAGGATAGTGTTGAGCAGCTTGGGGGAAGGATGGAGCCTTCACTCCCAAAGAAGAAATCTCCGTCAAAGAAGCAAAAGAAAATTCAGGAAGAATGGCAGAAGATTAAGAAGGCACCACCCTCTACTTCTCAAGAGTGGGGTGCTGAGTGGAATTCACCACTGAGAAGAGTCCAACTCATCAGACTAAAAATGATGAGTCCTTTCTACCAAAAAGGTTAAAGCTAGTATTTATCTCATATCTCTCTTTCCAAAATTTTATTTGATTTCAAAAATTGCATATTTGATTTTTTCAAACCTTGCATCTGCATGCTAGATTTATCTATCCCTTTTCCCTTTTCAAATAAAATTCTTGAAAATAATTCCTGAGCTTGAAAATACTAGAAAAATCATTTGAAAAATATTTCGGGGGAATTTGGGCCGAGACACTCTGGCAGGCCCCCAGCTAGCCGTTGGGGAGCCACTGGCCAGGGTAGAGGGCAGGTGGGCCCGGCCTGGGGTTGGCCGACCCCAGGTTCGGCCGAAGCAGCCCAACAGCTGCTGGGCCCCACCTTGCTCCAACGGCTCCTAGCCATTGCCCAATGGCTATGTCTGGATGCCCGGCGCATTTGCTTATAAATAGCAGGGGGATAGGGGGTGTTCTTCACCCATTCAACTCATTCATCTCACACTCCCCTCTCTACTCCTTGCTCTCTCGGTTTTCTTGGATTTCTTGCTCAAGATTGGATCATCAAGTATTTTCTCTATTGTGTTGCTGAAAGTATTGCTATTGGTGGAGCAAGCTCGCTAAGAATTTCATTCGATTTCACTAATCCATCACCGAGTTGCTCTTGTTGTCCCTTTGTTGTTGTGCTAGCATGAATTGGGCGGCGAACACTCTCCGGAGGGTGACACGCTCCCATTCGCGGGCAAGCGCAAGTTCATCCGTCCCCGCCGAGCCGACGTCGAGCCCATCAATGATGGATTATGAAGAAGAGCAAGAAGAGCAAGCCGAGCCACAAGCGGCGGAGGAGGTCGTCAACAACACCCCCTACCTCAGCTTGTGGGGTGCTCGAGAGGAGAAAGCCTATGCTCTCATGATGGATCGAGTCTTCGCCCACACCTGGGGCTTCGACCAGGCACTTATGGAGAAAACAGGTATGGATCTCGAGTTTGCTTCTATTTGGTCTGCTCTTGGTTGGGAGGAGTTTGCGTCGGTTACAGAGCCTGGCTCTCGGCCCCTCACCATCCAGTTTCTTTGCTCTCTTACCGAGGTTCCGGATGGTATTGAGTTTTGTCTTTTTGGGACCGATTATCGTGTTTCTTGGAAGGAACTTAGTCGTCTCCTTGGTTTTAGTCCTCGTTGTGCTGTTTCTTTGAAGAAGGCTTGTGAGGATTTTGTTCGAGACTCTTTCTGGGCAGACATCTCTAGTCTCATTTACAGTGGCAAATTTGTACCTCGGTGCAATGATATTGTGCATCCCACTCTCCGTTTGTGGCACAAGTGGCTCGCCATTACTCTCTTCCCACGAGAGGATGTTCGGCCCGTGTGCAGCGATGAGTTGATGGTATTATACACCACTGCTAAACAGATCAAGGTCTCTCCTGTTAAATCTATGATTCGGCAGTGGTTGATGAATTTCAAGATGAAAGGTCCTATTGAATGTATGTCTTTGGTGACTCGTATTGCTCTCAAACTTGGGGTTCTTAGCAGGAATCCCGTACCCTTCATCGAGACGCCCGAGTTCTCATTGATGAGGCATACTTGATCCAAGGGTATATACTCAAGAGAGGCCCAAATGATTCTTTGACTTTCTTGTTTCTGAGTTATGCAAATCAAATCTCGTTACCTAACCAGGGGTTTCGATTGTATAGCTCAGAGTCACTAACCATTCTCCGTGTTACACAAGAGGAAAGCTGTCATGCTAGTGTTTCAGGCAGGTCCACCAGAAGCGAGGCAAAGAGAGCACACATGTAGTAGCAGCAACAGTCACAGCCACCACCACAGCCACAGCCACAGCCTACTACACCACCGGTGGCAGGAGGGGCCCCTGCGGGGTACATGTTCGTGGTTACCCCTGGATATGCACCTGGTTGGGATCAGCTCGCCTACCATCCAAGTGCGAGTGGTGTGGCTTGGGCGAGTGCGAGTGGTGCTCAGTGGGCTACACCCGCCAGTTCTAGCTTCGGTGGTCCACCTCCGTCTTCGTCCTTTAGTCGGCACTCCTCAGCCTCTGCATGCGATGCTCAGCTAGCGCAGCAGATGGGAGAGCTCACCGTCCAGGTCACGAGATTGGAGGAGACGCTGAACACCCACGTCGAGTCTACCTCAGCGTGGCAGCGTCAAACTGGCGAAAGGATTGAAGCCATGCAGCAGGCTCAGTAGCGACACATGGAGAGCAGAGGGATTACTATGCAAGTCAGGGTTTCTTCTTCCCTCCTACGCAGTGAGCCTGAAGCTAGCTTGGGGGAGGACCCCCATCCTGAGGTAACTTGTATCTTCCTTTGTTTTCATAATTTCTTATAAATGAAAACCCAAAAAATCAGCAAAAATAAAAAGACCAAAAAGATTCATTTGCTTTCATCATCGTTTGCTTAGTTTGCTTTGGTATGCATAGTAAGAATGCTTTGCCTCTATGGTTGAAATGATGTATAGTTACTCTATTTATTCTTCTCGTATGTCTTGCTTACAACTTTGTATCCTACCTAAGTTTTGAGTTTGTTGGCTTGCATGTTCAAACCTTAGCTTAAAAACTGTGGGTAGTAAAAAGCATGATCCTTGCCTAAGTTGTTGTGAGACATGATATGGTATAATAGAGTGCTATGATCTTGTACTTAGTGATGCTTGACATCCGGAGTTTTCCTTCTTAAAAAATCAAAACATGATGAGTTCCTCAATGATGAGCAATTCCTATCCAAGGCCATATGTAGATTCTAGCTTTTGTTAGCCTCCACATATGCAGCTTGTCCTCTCATTGAGCTTTGTCAAATTGTTGTGACCCTTGTTAGAACTCATACTCCCCTGATCAAGATCACGTACATGTTCATGCTAAAACTTCTACACTAGAAGTTAGCATTCATCATTTGTTCCATTTGCTTATGCATTCTTCCACAAATAAAACTCTATGCATCTTTGTATCATTCATCCCTCTCCAAATATCTCCAATAGAGACAAAGGGCTAGCTAAAAAAAGGAAAGAAAAAGAAAAGCATGCTCAAAAGCATGGCAAAAATAAATAAAGAGAGCTAGCCCAAGTCTCGAAATCTCAAAGGAGAAAGGGATTGATATGTGCAAGAGAAAGAGTTCCACCATATAGATGGTAATAACTAGTACCTACTCCGGGGCTAGTGTCTACCTTACCATCAATCCCTCATTTCCCATATAAAGCATGGTAATATCTAGCACCCATTTCCGGGCCTAGTATCCACCTTACCATGCTCATATCTATCACACACTTATGCACATCTTGATCAGGATGTATGTTTGTTTCTTCCAAGGATCCGGTCTTTGACTTAGCAAAATATGAGAGACAAGTACGCCACATTTCTTCCCTACCTACAGCTACACATAAGCCTATTAGGAGTAGGATGTGAAGAAAGGCAACATTGATGCCATGGTGAGGAACCATACACCTTTGAGCGATCTGAGAGTATCATTTGAGGAACTCTGATTTTCTTTTGAAAAATTTGCAAAACCTCTGGATTGATAGCTGATCAAGGTATGAGTGATTATGTACTTGCTATATAACCATTCTATCTCTCAACTGCCTAAGACAGGTGAAGCTATATGCCCCATGTCATCAAGTGAATGGTAAAAACATTGCCAACTTGTTCAACTCTTGGTAGAGTACCTTGCTGTATGTTTTCCATAAGTTAAGAATATGACATCGTAGCAACTCCTGATCAACCAACCTAAGTCCCTAATGTCTTGCTTCGAGACGAGCAAGAGGTTAGCTTGGGGGAGTTCGTTGACAGCTGTTAAGTACTACTTTCAGCCCTCAATATTCTCACATAAATGGAGGCATATGCATTATTTACTTGCATTTTGGTTTGAATAATGTAGTTCCACTTGTCCTTGGAGATTATTTGTATGTAGGTGAAATACCCATTAAAAGAGATGGAAACCCACCTTCTATGGAAGAACCATGCCAACTCAGCTGAGGAGGTGGCTACCACCAAGGAAACACATGGCATTCCACGTCACTGATCTAAGGGAGGCACTCACCGACGAATCAGAGAGTGACACATGGACTTCACATGGATCAAAGGGCCCTCCTCGGATACCAAATCAAGCCATGCACCGGGGGAGGATCAGAGGGCCCACCTGCAAGCCACCACGAGGAAGCACACCAGGTGGGGCCACCCTAGATGGTCGGCCGATCCTAGGATCGGTGAACCGACCTAGTGGCGCCCCATCGTGGTCCTCCACATGATGGTTGCTCATTGATCACTTGCTGCATCCCTAGGTGTTTTGAGGCCATTTGGTGCTCCGAGCAAGCCTGATCCTTGCCTATAAATAGAAGGGGAGGGGCTCCCATTTCTCACACACCACTCTCTCATTCTCCTCTCACTTTTAGTTTCCAAGGCTTGGGGTAGGCTAGAGTAGCTCTTCTTCAGGTTCCAAGTCCACTTTGGTGTCTAGGTATGAGTTCTCTTTTATCTCTATTTCATTGTATGACTTTGATCTACTTCAGTTATTTAGGTATTTCATATAATGTCATGGTAGATCATATGCTTTGATATGTTCTTGAGTTCATCTCTTGTTCATCATTTAGAGGCTTGTGTTCTTCGTGAACACTACCTTTTGATCCACTTGAAGGATGATAAACTCATTCCTTATGTGTTTGTTCATAAGTTAGAGGCTCGTGTTCTTCACGAACACGACCCTTTGATCTTGTTGACTAGACATAAGAGAGATCGTATCCGTTCATATGTCTAGCCTTAGTTGATCTTGTTAGATGGCATGAAGGTGTTGCATGAGGTTTGTGTTCAAGCTACGGTACTCGGTCTAAGTTGACCAGTCTTCTGGTGGCTCTCACCCTGGGTCACAATAGCCGGGCCGGGTGAAGTCTAGCAGCAACGCAGACATGGTGCCTGGGTTGTGTGGCTACGTTAGTTATGAGCATACACCTCGTAACGATAGAGGTAGGCCGTAGTGGTGACAGCTATTAGACCCGTTGGAACCCTCCGCGCTGGGGTATTACTGTAGGAGTCTAAAGTATAGTTTCGCAGAGTGCTGGTCATCGCGGGCTATCTCCCCGTTTGTACCTGGTTGCTGAACCTTACCCTCTTATGCAATGTTTCATGCCTATCTCTTGTATCTTCTAGCTTTGTATGTTTAGTACATTAGAACCTAGAGCTAACTCGTATGTTCCCCTATGCCGTAGAGTACTAGAGTAGAGGTAGATCTGAGTGTGTGCCACACAACCGTATCCTATCTTTTATCTTACCCCTGCCTTTGAGTTGTTGTTTCCTTTATCTATCTCATTGGTTTACATTCAGTGCAAAAGAATAAGTCTATGATATCCGCCATAGCCTTCCACGGAACGATACCCTTGGAATATTCTCCTTCCTTGGGGAAATGCTACAATGGTTTATCTGTGCGCCATTGCCATTGCAACAAGCATTTCTGGCGATATTCACCATTGCCATTGCAACTAGCATTTCTGGCGAGGTCGCTAAGGATGGATTATAAATCTGTTCTTAAAGTGATCGCGCTAAGAAATGTCAACAGTAAACAAGACTAGAGATGTCTGCCCAGAAAGAGTCTCGAACAAATCCTTCACAAGCCTTCTTCAAAGAAACAGCACAACGAGGACTAAAACCAAGGAGACGAGTGAGTTCCTTCTAAGAAACTCGGTAATCAGTCCCAAAAAGATGAAACTCAATACCATACGAAACCTCAGTAAGAGAGCAAAGAAACTAGATGGTGAGGGGCCGAGAGCCAAGATCTGTAACCGGCGCAAACTCCTCCCAACCAAGAGCAGACCAAATAGAAGCAAAGTCGAGATTCATACCTGTTTTCTCCATGAGAGCCGGGTCGAAGTCCCGGGTGTGGGCGAAGACTCGGTCCTTCAGGAGAGTGTAGGCTTGCTCCTCTCGAGTGCCCCGCAAGCTGAGGTAGGGGGTGTCATCAACGACCTCCTCCGCTGCTTGAGGTTCGACTTGCTCTTCTTGCTCTTATTCATAATCCATCGTTGATGGGCTCGGCGTCGGCTCGGCGGGGACGGATGAACTCGCGCTTGCCCGCGAAAGGGAGCGTGTCACCCTCCAGAGAGTGTTCGCGGCCCAATTCATGCTAGCACAACAACAAAGGGACAACAAGAGCAACTCGGTGATGGATTAGTGAAATCAAATGCAATTCTTACCGAGCTTGCTCCACCAATAGCAATACTTTCAGCAACACAAAAGAGAGAACACTTGATGATCCAAACTTGAGCAAGAAATCCAAGAAAACCAAGAGAACAAGGAGTAGAGAGGGGAGTGTGAGTGAAAAGAGTTGAATGGGTGAAGAACACCACCTCTCCCCTTGCTATTTATAGGCAAATGCGCCGGGCATCCAGACATAGCCGTTGGGCAATGGTTAGGAGCCATTAGAGTAAGGTGGGGATCAGCAGCCGTTGGGCTACTTCGGCCGAACCTGGGGTCGGCCGACCCCAGGCCAGGCCCACCTGCCCTCTGCCCTGGCCAGTGGCTCCCCAATGGCTAGCTGGGGGCTTGCCTGAGTGCCTCGGCCCAAATTCCCTCGAAATATTTTTCAAATGATTTTTCTAGAATTTTCAAACTCAGAAATTATTTTCAGAAATTTTATTTAAAAAGGGAAAAAGGGCTAGATAACTCTAGCATGTAGATGCAAGGTTTGGAAAAATTAAATATGCAATTTTGGAAATCAAATACAATTTTGGAAAGGGAAATCTGAGATAAATACCAGCTTTAACCTTTTTGGTAGAAAGGACTCATCGTTTTTAGTCCGACGAGTTGGACTCTTCTAAGCAGTTAATTCCACTCAGCACCCCACTCCTGAGAAGTAGAGGGTGGTGCTCTCTCAATCTTCCGCCATTCCTTATGAATTTTCTTTTGCTTCTTTGACGAAGATTTCTTCTTTGGGGGTGAAGGCTCCGTCCCTCCCCCAAGCTGCTCAACACTATCTTGCACAAAATAGCATTGCTATTCTTTGTCTTGAAACTTGACCTTCAAGTTCCTCTTCCCAATGCGGAAACAGATCACTCCGGCCCCCACGTTGATTCTAGCCTGGACATCACTGAGAAATGGTCGCCCAAGGATGAGCGGCATTCCTCCCTCATCGTCCATATCAAGGACCACGGAATCCGTGAAGACGTAAGAGTTCTTGACCTTGACCAATAAGCTCTCAACAATTGCTTCTGGATATCGTATTGTTGAATCGGCGAGTTGGATAGTCCGTGCTGTTGGAGAGAGAGCTGGGTATCCCAGTTGCTCGAACATGGCTTTGGACATGAGATTAACAATTCCACCAAGGTCGCAAAGGGCATGCTTGATCGTCTTGTAATAGATGGTAAATAGCTGGATAGCCAGGATCTCTTCTGTGCACAACTGCTGATTCCTCTCATGGATCTAGAATCTATTGTATGGGCTTTCCTGCATAGTTAGGAGCAGGTGCCTTCCTAGGTGGCTTACCCCACCTAGTCGACACTACACTAACATTTTCACAAGAGGATACGGGTTGTCCCGGGATCCTCCTGTTATCAGCAGACGGAACCAAAGCAGCTAACTGAACTAACTGAGTTTCTAACATTTTGTTAAAACTCAGCTGGCTCTTCTGAGCAGAAGAAAAACTATCAAGCTTAACATTAAGACTTTCCAAGGTTTTATCAAGGGCAGCTAGCTTTTTGTTAACACCTTCATTAATCTTAGCTTGCTCAAAAATGAGATCACTCAAGGAGGGTTGGTCGGAGTTATACGAGTTACCTTGATTACCTCCTTTATAATAAGGGCGTTGTTGATTCCACGTTCGGCCTCCTTGTTGAGGTGGACAATAACCGTTGTTATTGCCGTTCATGTACATCACTTCCTCCTGAGTCTCAGGACAGTAGTTTCTGGAATGACCAGTGTTGCCACAAACCTCACAAGTCATATGAGAATCCATAGGCAGAGTAGTGGTGGCCATGTCAGCCTTCTCGCTAGTGTAGTCATCCAATCTCTTCATAAGAAGATCCAGCTTGGCAGTAATCCTTGACAGTATGAGTACCCCTCGGACGTGGTTGGAGTCTTTCATCACTCCACCCTTGGTTGGATACCATCTTCTCAATGAGTGATTTAGCATTATCAACAGTGAGGGAGAAGAATGCTCCATGAGCAGCAGCATCAATATGGCCTCGGGCTGTCAGAGTCAGCCCATTATAAAAGCTTTGGAGAATAAGCCAATCCTCCATCCCATGGTGACGACAGGCCAGGACATACTCCTGAAGCCTTTCCCAAGCCTCTGGAATAGATTCACTTGCTGCTTGCTGAAAACCAGAAATTCTTCCACAAAGAGAATTGGTTTTACCCAATGGGAAGAACATCTTGAGGAATGCCTCTGAGCACTTATCCCAAGTATTAATGCACGATTCGCATAGAACCATTGCTTGGCCTTCCCCGGGAGAGAAAATGGAAACAGTCGGAGACGAACAACATCCATATTTGCACCCCTAATGATGAAAGTGCTGCATAGCTCTAGGAATTGCTGCAAATGAGCATTGACATCCTTATTTGGCTTGCCACAGAATAGGCTAGCTTGTACCATCGTGATTAGACTCGTCTTGATCTCAAAATTTTCAGTCCCCATTACCACCTCAGGGCCTTGTAGCACCTGGTCAGCAGAAGGAGCTGAGTACTCACGAAGTGTCTTCTGGGCCATAGCGTTTGACGTGGATGGTACAAAGGAAGCTGGTTCGCCTTTCGGACGAGTACGACGAGCTGAGCCGAAATGAATTCGAGTCACTAGTGACTCGGGATCTTCAGTGAAATTCTCCGGTAAGTCGAAACCAATCATACACTACCTGTCCTCATCATCCAAAGATAAAAGAAGACAATCAAGGTTAGCCTGCATTAAGAGTTATCCTAACCTACTCATGATTTATAAACAGATGTAAAGCATAGTCATGATAATCCTGTGCCTTCCTCAGCAACGGGGCCAGAAATGCTTGTTGACACTTCGTAGTGTTGATCACTTAAGAACAGATTTGGAATCTATCCTTAGCGTCAGTGCTAGAAATGCTTGTTGGCCTTCCTTAACATCACTACTAACGACGCTGAGTTAGCGCGAACATCAATACTTGCCAAAGGTAAATCTAAATGATCGTGAACTAATCTGCAAGCACACAGATAAACCATTGTATCATTTCCCCAAGGAAGGAGAATATTCCAAGGGTATCGTATCCGTGGAAGGCAATGGCGAATATCATAGACTTATGCTTTTGCATTGAATGTAAACCAAGAGATAGATAAAGGAAACAACAACTCAAAGGCAGGGGTAAGATAAAGATATAATAGGGTAGTGTGACACACACTCAGATCTACCTCTACTCTAGTACTCTACAGCATAGGGGGAACATACGAGTTAGCTCTAGGTTCTAATGTACTAAACATACAAAGCTAGAAGATACAAGAGATAGGCACGAAACATTGCATGAGAGAGTAAGGTTCAGCACCCAGGTACAAATGGGGAGATAGCCCGCGATGACCAGCACTCTGCGAAACTATACTTTAGACTCCTACAGCAATACCCCAGCGTGGAGGGTTCCAAAGGGTCCAACAGCTGTCACCACTGCGTCCTACCTCAATCGTTATGGGGGGTATGCTCATAACTAACGTAGCCACATAACCCAGGTACCATGCCTGCGTTGCTGCTAGACTTCACCCGGCCTGGGCTATTGTGACCTAGGGTGAGAGCCACCAGAAGACTGGTCAACTTAGACCGAGTACCGTAGGTTGAACACAAACCTCATGCAACACTATCATGCCATCTAATAAGATCAACTAAGGCTAGACATATGAACGGATACGAACTCTCTTATGTCTAGTCAACAAGATCAAAGGGTCGTGTTCGTGAAGAACACGAGCCTCTAACTTATGAACAAACACATAAGGAATGAGTAAATCATCCTTCAAGTGGATCAAAAGGTAGTATTCACGAAGAACACAAGCTTCTAAATGATGAACAAGAGATGAACTCAAGAACATATCAAGCATATGATCTACCATGACTTTATATGAAATAGCTGAATAACTGAAGAAGATCAAAGTCATACAATGAAATAAAGATAAAAGAGAACTCATACCTAGACTCCAAAGTAGACTTAGAACCAGAATAAGAGCTACTCTAGCCTACCCCCTAGCCTTGGAGACTAAAAGTGAGAGGAAAATGAGAAAGTGGTGTGTGTGAAATGGGAGCCCCTCCCCTTCTATTTATAGGCAAGGAGGAGGCTTGCCTCGGGCACCAAATGGCCTCAAAACACCCGGGAGTGAAGCAAGTGACCATTGAGCATCTGCCACGTGTAGGGATGAGATGGGGCGGCACTAGGTCAGTTCGGCCGATCCTAGGATCGGCCACCCCCCTAGGCCCCCCACTCGGGGTGGTTTTCCTCTAGGTGGCTGCCCTATGGGCCCTCTGATCCATCCCCGGTGCATGGCTTATTTTGGTATCCGAGGTGGGCCCCTTGATCCATGTGAAGTCCATGTGTCGCTCTCTGATTCGTCGGTGAGTGCCTCCCTTGGATCAGTGACGTGGATTGCCATGTGTTTCCTTGGTGGCAGCCACCTCCTCAGCTGAGTTGGCATGGTTCCTCCATAGAAGGTGGGTTTCCATCTCTTTTAATGGTTATTTCACCTACATACAAATAATCTCCTAGGACAAGTGCACTACATTATTCAAACCAAAATGCAAGTAAATAATGCTTGTGCCTCCATTTATGTGAGAATATTGATGGCTGAAAGTAGTACTTAACAGCCTTCAACAACTCCTAGTCGATGACGACAATGTTTACTTGAATCTAAAGAAATAAACTACCAAAAAACTTAACGATTCTCATAGGACTCGGACTCTCTAAACTAACTTTGACCCGATGTCAACCTGATTGTTGACCCACCTCCGTCTTCTTTCCTTTGGTGTATTCTTCTTTCGCCACATCTCTCTTTCATCAATCGGCCGATCCTAGATTGGCTGGTTGTTTCTTCCCTTTCTTTGTTGGCTTTGAGGTTTTCCTAATGCCTCTTCGGCTTTCCTCTGACATGTGTCAAAAAATGGTGTCAACACATGCCCCCTAGTTTCAAAGTAAATTTCTTTTGCTCTGAAATTCTCACCTTTGACTTTTTCTTCTTGCACATGGGGATTACCAGAAATTCTTTACTGTCTTTCTGCTCCTGCTTTGAATATTTCGGATCTTGTCTTATTAATGCCTGATTCGACCATGTGATTCTGTCTTGCTTCTTCCTTTATAAAGCTCACCTCTTCGTCCATAGACTTTCTCATGAGTTTTTCTCAGTGCCAACCTCAATGCATCCAATGAACATACCAATTCTCATTAGTCATGGGAGGCATCTCTTCTTGCAAATATTTTCAGGAAGTAGTACTCGTTACTGTCCTTTGATGAACTTCTTTTAATCATAGCTCTGCACCTAGATGATGCTATGAAGGTTGCAGTTGCTATCAATGCTGTCGAAGGATAACCATCCTTGGTATATGCTCTATAGTTTGTTGATGTATAGAATCCCCAATCTAAATTTGTTGGTGCTAGCTATGTTTTTGAGTCAATGTTGGCTTTCCAGAAGCCAGATCATCAGTCAGGCACCTATCTCTCCTTTTACGTGACTCAGCTTTTGCCTACCTCCCGTGCCTTGCTGATAATTACTTTCTTTTTTCTTCAATCTTTCAATCGTGAGGATGTGGAATGGATCCAGACGATCATCAATGCTCATGGTGAAATCAGTGAGCTCCAACATTCAGGTAGAAGCGAAGTTCAATATTTAATTTAAAGGAAGCCAAAAATCTGGTGAAATTTCGATGTAATGTGATCGACCTCCTTAGTCGATGTAATTAGCTTCTACTTTATTGCGTTCAGCTGCCTGAATAACCATCTCTCTCCTGACAATATTTACTATCCATCTCGTGACTCTTTTGAACCGTGGCAGATGAATGCTTCCCACTTATCTTTGAATGCCATCAATCTTTTAATGTCAACATGTGACTCTGAACTGTCTTTTTCATGCATCTTTCCTTAAAATCTCGGCTTATAACCCAATGGTTCTTAACTGACTCCCTCTTCATAGGCTCCTTTCTTCTATTTAGTCAAAAGTCTCCGGATCGGCTTGTTGCTCTTAGGGATGGGAGGCATCTTCCTCTTGGAGCGTTTTCAGGAAGACTTAGAGCTGTATTTACTGCAACAAGTGTTTTCTTGAAATAGTTTTGCTTCATGTTGTTGCCAGTAAGCTTATTGATGTCTTCAGCAACATTAAGGAATACCCCTTTTTATCTTCTCCTCTTCTAGAACACAGATTCTTTTCCTTCAACAGCTCTTGAGCGCTCTTCCCTTTTTTGGGGAAACATATCACTGAAATCAATGTTAGCCTCTGAAAACTGAGCCTTTCATGGAAAGACTGTTTCCACTTTGACCGAATCTGGCATCTTTTTGATTCCTCCTTATCTTCTTCAGCTCCCTTTCCCACTGGTTTGGACTATAAATAGCGACCGAATGTTCATCGGCTTTTCACATTTTCCCATCATGGCGCACATACTAGATCTGGTAGGGTGTATGCTTTTGCTGTTTGATTGTCCCTTTCTTTCCCTTTCTTACCATGGCTAGAAGAATTCTTATGAATTAGTGCAGCGTTCCCTCACCTTCTCCGACTCTTCTTGCGAAGCCAGGAGGTACAACAGCTAAAAGAATCCTTGTGAAAAGCTTGGGTTCAACGGCTGAAGAGAAGGAGCAAGGTAGAATGTTCCGCTGCATCTGTATCAGAGGAAGAGTGCGCCAAGGGGATGTAACACCCCGTGTTTTTAATCCAATGTCATTAGATGCTAAGTATAACCTTAATCACCTTAGGATCATTAGTGCTTAAGACCCTAAGCACCTTAGGGGTCAAACCCCTAGTCAAACCCCTTAAGCCATGAACTCAATCTAGAACTTTTGGCACGTTCTCCAAAATTCACCTAAACACTTCAAAATCGGCCAATACCAAAGTTGTATAGTTTTTCGAGACCTACAACTTTGCTGTTGAGTGGCATTTGAAATTCAAAGTGAAAGCCTGTGAAAAACCATAGTCAACGCTTGAAGTTCCTGTACATCAGCGCCGAGAAAATCGCCAAGTTCACGAGCTGTTTATGTTCGATCCTTTGAACAAAACACCCGACGGCCTTTGTAAAAGTTGTAGAGTGATACTCGATCTACAACTTTGTTAATTGGCACTTGGATCACTTCTATATCGGAAACTCGAGTTTAGGCTGGTCAAACAGGGGCACACCAAAATATTTGAAGCCAGAACGCCGCCCGCACGACGCCATCGCGCGCACGCGCACGCCACGTCGGGCGCCGCCGAGTGACCGGGCATAAACACCAAGGCACACGGGGACCCACCGGTCCGTCGGTGTCACTACACCGCATTGGGTGCGCAAGTCGGTGACAGGCCTAGGCCCCTAGGCCGGTACCACGCACCGCGCCCCCAGCTGCCGGAGCGCGCACGCCGAGGCCGCCACTGGCCGGTCGTGCCCGCGCACGTCGCCACCAACTTCCCTGCAATGTCATCATCACTGTGCTGCACTGTGGTCATGTCATGACCTCCTTTCCATGCCACGATCGCCTATATAGAGCCCCCGTTCCTCCTCCACCCCGCCAGAGCTCTCCGCCGACGCCATTGCCGCCGCCGTGACGAGCTCAGCCCTCCTCTAGTCCCTGCCGCTGTCTGAGCACTTGGAGCTCCTCTCTAGAGCCCCAGTGAGCATTCCCGCACACACATTCATCAGCCCCACTCCTCACCCTGTCGGAATCCGAGCCGAGGCGGTCGCGCCACCACGGTCTCGCCGCCGCCGCTTGCCGGAGCCATCCCCGGCCACACCGCCGCTACCAATCAACTCCTGGTGAGCTCAATCACCGATCCCCCTCATTTGTTTGCCTGCCCCGGTCGTAGTTCGCCGCCGGCGAACTTGCTCCACCGCGGGAGGGCACACTTGTGAAGCCCAGTTTTGTGTAGGGTCCTCTGTGTAAAAGCTAGAGACCAATCTGTAAGGTTTTGAATCTTTTCAAGGGTCACAGTGAAAGAAGGTTCTTCCTCTTTTACTCATAAGTCCTGAGAACGGTAAAAATCGTAGAAAATCACAGAAAAATCCTAAAAATGCAAATCTAATTTTGTTGGTTTCCTTATGGACAGACCTACATATTTTACAAAACCTGTATATACTTTTGACGTATAGTTTTTGAACAAAAATTCAAACTCAGTTTGTATAGGGTTGTTCATAACTTGAGTTGTACACATGTGCTAGGCTTGATCTTTGGATATGTTGGTAGTCAGTACTAGAGTAGGCTACACCTAAGTTTTTGCACAAAGTTACTGAGTGGATAGTTAGTTATAATTTATTTTTCTTTATGGCTAGATCTATGTATTTATTCTGTACAGCTTCATATATATGTTTTCTGTGGTCCATCTTTTGGATATCACCTTGTTATTCTAAAAAGTGATGCTAGTAATTTTATCATGAGTTTAGGAGCTGTCTATATATCTGTTTCTGAATGATGCTTGTTTATGAAGTAAAATCTATAGCTCAGTTTCCTTTGCTCCAGTGATGCTTATCTTTGGCACAAGTGATGTGTATATCATGCTTAGGCTATGGTAGAAAGTTGGGCTACCTTTGAGTCATATATCTCTCTAAATAAATGCTTTGTGAATAAACAGGTTGAAAATGGTTATTTTTGTGTAGCATGATTGAAATAGGTTCTGAAGCTAATTTTTGGTGTGTAGCCTAGTTTTAGTCCCTAGAAGCTCTGTGTAAAATTTGAGAACCAGTGCATGAGTAGTTTTCTATGTATTTAATATTCTTGCTTTTGCTATGAATAAGTTGTCTTATTTTTCATGCTCTATATATAGCTCTGATTGCCATGAAATTTTACCAGTAGCTCTGTTATGGTCCCTTGTACTCACACAAAAATTCTCACTATTAGATGTTGGATGGTTTAACCAGAATAAATTTTGGAAGAGACTGAAGTATATTAAAAATAGAAATAAAGAAATCTCCTTCTATGAACTTATATGTGATGTAACCCTTGGAAAATGTTCCTAATAAGCCCCTAAAAGCTAACTTGGTTGTTTATGTGATAATTCTAAATTAATTGAATAAAAATGCACACAATCTTCATTAAAATAATAATAGTTAAATAAAGAGTTTAATAATTAATCTTAAAGAAGAGTATGCTGGATATATTATTGTCTAGGTGAATGTGCTCAACATGCCACCCTAGACTTAACACATGTTGTTTGGTTTGCACCATCATCAACCATTAACTCCTGCATTGCATTCCTTCGTATAGAAGTTCCTGACGGTAGCTACACGCTCGTGCCGGCTGACGAGAACGAAGGAGCAGGAGGAGACGTACACTTCGTGACTATTGATCAAGACCCGGACCAAAGTCTGGAATACTGTCTGACTGCTAGAGCTGCCGAAGGCAAGCCCCAATTTAACATATACCTATGTGTTTCCTTTTTAAAATTTCTGAATTTATGCTTGTTTATATATGTGCATTTACGTTCAGGAGTTGAATGGAAACCCTAGATGCATGATCCATAAGTACCTATGATCTTTTACTAGTTTGCTAGGTCGCTAGTTGCTATGCACTAAGGACCAGGTACAAGTCGAGTGATGTACTTCACTTGCGAGAATAGGTTCTTATGTTGGAATCATAAGACTTGTTAAATTGAATTGCTCACGTGGTAAGAGCATGGGATTTTGGGGCTTCGGTCCAATAGTTAAGAGATTAAGCATTTGAAAGAACTAAACATTTGTCGGACATGGGTACGGTAAACCTAGTACCTGAATGACGCGGTGCGGGAACTTTAGGCTACTACACTTGGGCTGCTGCCCCAGTCTTGCAAACTGTGGTGCATGGTGACGCTGGATGCTAGTGTGAGGCATGCCAGCTAGCTATGTACCTAGGACTGTGGCATCAGTTCCTAATCCGACGAATGACGGGAACCGTTTGGTTGAAATCACTCTTTGTGAGGGTTTTCTCCCGTATGTTTAGGTCCACCTTGCAAGGTTATTAATCGATCGATCATCGGCCCCTCACCGTTATCCGGGAATAGCTTAACCCTCTAACCATGATAATCCCTCCATGATAAAATGTTGATAAACTTGATGTTCGATTAATTGTTTGCACAAGTATGCTTGAATTAGTTGCTTATCTAGAAATAATCGATCTATTAGAACTTGAGCTAAAATACTGAAAGTAAGGATTAACTCCTTAGTTGCTTTTTGGCAAAACAATCCCAATTGCCAAAAGCCATGCATGATTAGAAGGATAAGTCTTTTATTTCCGACGGGTAAGTCTTGCTGAGTATTAGTATACTCAGCCTTGCTATAAATGTTGTTTTCTGGTGATAATGTTTGGCCTGGTGAAATCCCACCCGGCTAGGAGCTGGAATGGGTGGATGACGAGGAGTAATGGCGTTATGGGTGGCCTCCCATGATGCCAAGTTATCAATTAGTAGTATAATTTCCATTGTTTCAAAACTCTGAACCATTTACCTTTGATGCAAGGACAATGTTTGTAATAATTAACCCTACGGGGAATTTGGATTAATTTGTAAGGTACTCTGGACTCTCCTTCGTGGGGGTTTAATGTATGCGTTTCTATCCTCTGTGGTTTACAAGTGATTTGCCGGGCTATGACCCAGCAACACTCAACAGGATAATTCTTTATTATCGCTTAATGAACAAAGTGGACCGGTCTAAGTGATAGTACTGACTTATCTCGGATGGGGTTGTCACAGGGGACGACCACCTTGGTCATCAAGTCGTGGAGCTCTCAGTGGAAGATCATAGAATCTGGTGAAGATCTTAGTCTTCCGTTTCCTCTCCGCCCCATCTCTCTCTGGTGTTCATCGATTCAATATTCTCATCACATGAGAAATAGGATAATTATCTTCTAAATTATGTACTCCATCGCTCTTCCATGAAGATGTAAACACGATATACTGAAAAATGATATATATATATATATATGCTCATATTTTTTGTTCTAAGGGTGATTGTTATATCGGCCATTATCCGAATCATAGATCGGCTATAAGTGTTTGAACACCTTTTTATTTTTACAGTTTTTTCCACTAAAGGCGATAACTCAGTATCGGCTATCACCCGAAATCTAAATCGGCTAAGAAGCCAGAAGTAGTAATCGGTCAAGTAATTAATTCGATCTTCAAACTTTGTTTTGATCTTGACGAGCATCAGCCTAGTCTTGTTGAAGTCCAACCTTCTCAATCGGCCGATGCAGCCTTTTATTCTTTCTTTATATTTGAGAACCGATCGCCTGGATCGGCTGAAGCTCAAAGTCAGATATCTTGACGAAATCTGTCTCCCATACTTTCCCTGATATGCAGATCAATTTATCAAAATTCCAGTGCGCATCGGCTGTTGCAATATGGAAAGAGGAATCAGAGTTGACTACTTCCACCGAATCTCCGATCCATTGGATCACGCATTGATCCATAGTAGACGGAATGCAGCAATTGGCGTGAATCCAATCTCTTCCAAGTAATAAATTGTATGATCCCTTCCCCTTGATGATGAAAAAGGTAGTTGGAAGGGTCTTCCTGCCGATTGTCACATCCACACATATAGCACCCATTGCGGATGATGAGTTTCCTTCGAAATCAAGTAGCATGATGTCGGTCTTGGTCAAGTCTTGCTCACTTTTCCCAAATCTTCAAAGCATTGAGTATGGCATGAGATTGACCGATGCACCACCATCTACCAGGAGGCTTGTGACTGGCTTCCTATTGACAAGTCCTTTGAGAAACAAAGCTTTCATATGCTGACGCTTTTCCTCATCTGGTTTCTCAAAACTAGCCAGCATTGGATCCAAGGTTAACTGAGCTGCTCCTAACTCCTCATCTGAACTTTCTTCATCTGAGTTGTCTTTAAGAGTCATGAACTCCTTGGGTAGGATGAAGACCATGTTAACATCTGCTACTGGTTGACCTTCTCTCTTGTTATCAAGTTTGGGTTTAGGTCGCCAGATTTGGGATTGGACCTTCTTCTTGTCAAGTGCTTGCTTCTCAATCTCTTGTTGCTGCTCCAATTGTCGCAAGCACTGGATCCTCCTCTTCTGAGACTTGGTCAAACCTTCTGGACACCACCTAGGTTGACAAACTTCATGTTGGCTTTTCTCTTCGTATGTAGCATTATGTCGTTCTAGATTTCTTGCCAACACATCTTCATCAGGGACCCTGCTATCAGCCATATCCTCTAGCCAATTAGGTCGGCTATCTTGGTGCTTGCCCCCCAGCCGATCATGTATATTAGCATTGCCCCAAGCTGATCATGCACGCTGGCCTTGCCCCCCAGCCGATCATGTACTGAGACGCGTTGTTTGTGATGCTCTGGCTGATTTTGATTGGTGAGCCTTCTGCCCCTGTTATCAGAACCGGCCCTTTTGGAAGATTGTCCTTCAGAATAAAAACCATTGCACTCTGGACAATTATCCATTGTTGGAAGTTTAATCCCTTCCTCCCAACAGTATCTGAAGAACGAGCATCTCCAGTGATTTGAATTGCGCCTTTCCCACTCCTCTTCTTTTTTGATCCTTTGTTGATGGTGTTGATATTTGCTTAGAAGAAAATGGGATTGAGTAAATCTTGGTGCTCCTGGATTATTCTCTTCAAGCAGTCCTTTACCTTTTGCTTCTTCCGTTGTTATCTGAGCCTTGGGATCGATGACCTTTTTATTCTGAGCCGATTCAGATGTCAACACCTTTGTTTGTGAAGTTGATTCTACTACATTAGTAGGGAAAGGATGTTGATCGATCTTCATCAGCTTTCCTGACTTGGAAGGTGTCTCAAATTTAAGCTTCCCTTGATCTATTGCGTTTTGAATCTGATGACGAAACACCTTGCATTCGTCAGTGTTATGGGATGTAGCGTTATGCCACTTGCAGTACTTGATCTTCTTAAGCTCTTCAGCACTTGGGATAGTATGATTCTGAGAGAGTTTAATCTGAGCCTGCTGAAGAAGGAGATCAAATATCTTATCGGCTTTACTTATATCAAAACCGAATTTCTCAGGTTCCTTCTTGCCGAAGGGACATGCAACCGGCTTCCTGTTTGACACCCATTTAGCTAGATTAACCTCAGCATCTTCTTCTGAATCGGAATTCTCCACATAAGATATTTTCTTCTGATAACTCCTTCGAGGTTCATAATGCCGAGAAGAGCTTTCATGGCTTAATCGGTGCACCAACTGGCTTATGCTCTCAAACTCCTACGAAGCATACTTCTCTTGGATTGAAGGAAAGAGTCCTTGAAAAGCCAATTCTGCCAGTTGTTTATCAATCAAAGATAGGCTGAAGCACTTGTTCCTCATCTCTCTGAATCTCTGAACGAAATTTACCACCGACTCATCATTCCTCTACTTCAAGCTAGTCAGATCAGTAATCTTCATTTCATGTTTCCAGAGAAGAAATAACCATGGAACTTCTTCTGAAGATCTTCCCAACTTTGAATAGAATCAGCCGGTAGTGATGTAAACCAAGCAAAAGCTGGCCCTGACAGAGAAGATGAAAACAAGCGCACCCTCAACAACTCATTTGATCCTGCATCTCCACACTCAATAATAAATCGGCTGATATGCTCGATGGTGGAGGTGTCATCTTGACTAGTGAACTTGGTGAAATCGGGCACTTTATATCTCTGAGGGAATGGAATTTGATCGAAATAAGCAAGGTATGGTGTTCGATACATGTTGGTTTGCTGCTTTGGCTTCAACCCAAATTGCTTTTGTATCAAATCAGTAATCTCAGCCATAAATTTCTTATTCTGGTCAATCGGCTGGTTTCCTACCGAAGGATTTGGTCGATTTTGTATCATTCCAACTATTCCTGGCTGTTCCTGCACGATTGGCTATGAAGCCAGAGGTGTATGTAAAGCCGTATATTGAGGAATCTCAACTGAATGAGGTGTTCTATGCTGAGTTCTTTGTTGTATATATTGCCTGTTTGGAGTGCTTTGTATGCGCTGTTCTAGCAACTGATATTGCGAATTTGCAGGTTGAGCCATTTGATCCCATAGCGCTGCCAGATACATGGCATTGTTGTATTGCTCTTGTAAATTCGCAACATAGGTTCTAACTGCATAAGCTTGATCAGCTAGGCTCATCTGTTCTGGTGTCGATGGGTGATTTATGATAGGTTGACCAGCTGCTGCTCCATTAGAAGCCACCTGTGTTGGAGTTTTCTGCATGCTAGAATGCTCTTGAGCCGACTGAATAGACTTGACCATGTGCATATGAAACTGATAATGCTGCTCCTTTATCATGCTGCATTGTAGTTCCAATTAACTCTCCAAACCTTGCTGCATATGGACCAGTAGGAGTTTGTTCTCTCTTTTGAGTTGATTCAGTTGCAACACCCTTCCCATTTGTGTCTTTCTATGAAAGAGTTGTTGGTGCATCAGGGATAGCAGGTGCATGACTCAGAGAACCTGAAGGATCAACAATTCTAGTTGTGGTTGCTGACAAAATCGGTGATGTATGAGAAACTCCATCTGAAGTAGATTGTCCCGGCTGAAATGCCAATTTTTCATGACTAAATCTCATGGCAGCAACAGTTGGAATTGTTGTGCCAGGTTGATAATATACTGGTCCTTTGTATCCACTTGCGAGTTCATCTCTAAGCACTTCTTTCACAGAATTTTGCACTGTGTTGTTGAAAACAGAAGACCAATCAATAGAAGATTGGTGCATAGCTTTTGTCATCATATCTTGTAGCATCTCAGGATCGGCTTGTATTATCAACTCATGAGGTCTTGGAAGAGGGGTTTTCTTGATAGCCCCTTGCTTAGTTAAGCCGAAACTGCTCATCAATAGCTGACCAAATTCCGCCATGCGCTCATCGAACTCAGCTTTGTCTTCTTCACAAAGTTGATCTAATGCGATAGCTTGGGTCTTGTCTGTACCAACTTCTTTAGGAAGTTTTGGTCCTGACATTGTTGACTAGTTCTTCATGTCCCACCGAGCGTGCCAAGATGTGTTGACGCAAAAAACAGAATCAAGTTCTTCAACGGCAATACGTAACGGATCCCCGGGATGTAACAACGCGTGCCAGCCAACCGGACCTATTGATCGGCACGAAAAGATAGGAAACGTTAGATATGGGTTAGATCGGCTAGAGAACCGATGTGGGTCTTCAATAAGTAACAGCCCGATCGGCCGATACAACTGTAGAGCAGATCGGCTAGCTGCAGCAGCCGAAGTGCAAGTATACTCAAAACGGCTAGATCAACCGATTTGATGACGTAGGCAAAGCGCGAGCAAAAGTAGAGCAAACTAAGCGCTACGAGACAACACTCAAACCAATCAAGATCGGCTATATCATTGTGAATCGATGTAGGAGCGAAGATAGTCGATATATGATGACCACGAGCTGGATAAATTGGTAATAAAAGCTAAATAAACAAGAAAACTTGCAAACCTAGCTGATATCGATAAGTTGTGAATAAAACCAGATGAAACCACAACGATGCACCCGGAGGTTAAAGCCTAGTTAATATTCAGTAAAATGGTACTTACAAGCTTGCCGGAGGTCGATCGATGCAGCCCGACGAGCTAGAAGAACGACGTTTGAAGAAACAAGAAAATAAGAAGAAGTAAAAAAGGATGGCGAAGTCGCCGACTTGAAAAATTAAAGGTTTTGTGTATATTGGTGTGTACAAACTTTCTCTGACCATGCTAGGTCGCTATTTATGTCCTGAGGACAACTTGACTCCTAGTTGATGACGACAATGTTTACTTGAATCTAAAGAAATAAACTACCAAAAAACTTAACGATTCTCATAGGAATCGGACTCTCTAAACTGACTTTGACCCGATGTCAACTTGATTGTTGACCTACCTCCATCTTCTTTCCTTTAGCGTATTCTTATTTCACCACATCTCTCTTTCATCAATCGGCCGATCCTAGATCGGCTGGTTGTTTCTTCCCTTTCTTTGTCGGCTTTGAGGTTTTCCTGTTGTCTCTTCGGCTTTCCTCTGACATGTGTCAAAAAATGGTGTCAACAGCAGCGGTCATCTCAGCGGTCCCGGTCGTTACGATCGTCACACCAGTAGTTGTTGTTGTGGTGGCGCGAGGAAGATTGGTCGCCGTCTTCCTTGGATCGCTTGGGGTCCTCAGGGGTGCTGAAGGCCTTCTTGAACTGCAAGCACTCATGGAGGGTATGATTGGACCCCTCGTGGAACCCGCAGATGCTGTCGAGAGTTGCGTCGAACTCCTCCTGGTTGAACGTCGAAGGTCGACGCCCCTCAGCCGCTAGCACCTCGGAAGGTTGCTTGCGCAACTTGGAACTAGAGTCCCCTGCTATGCCGGATGTGCCAGCATCACGCCCAGCGTCGCACCCAGCATCGGTGTCGAACTAGTTCACCATCGCCTCTTCAGTGCCGATAAGCTTGTTGATGACCTCCTTGAGGGCCTTGACGGTGGTGGCGCCAAACTCGTGGATCTTCTCAAAGAGCTTGCGATCCTTGATGCCCTTCTTGTAGCTCTTGACGATCTGGTCGTCTCTGACGCCGATGCAGGTGTTACGGTTCTCAAAGAACCGGTTGTTGTAGTCACGGAGCCGCTCCTTGGGATTCATGATGACCCTCCCGAGGTTGAAGTCGTTTCTAGGGAGATTGTAGGTTGCCTGGAAAATGGAGGTGAAGGCATGGGACAGGTCGGCCCAGGACTTGATGCTGCCCGCCGGGAGGTTGTTGAGCCAGAGCGACGGAGCCTCGCCCATCACCAAGGGGAAGTAGGCCGCCATGTGATCGAAGCCGCCGCCAGCCGCCTTGACAGCGACATAGTAGGTCGACAGCAAGATGTTGGGGTCAGAGTGCCCGTCATACTTCTGGATGTTTGGCTTGAAGTTATCGGGGTAGTCCACTGACCTAAGTCGGGGAGCTAGCGTGGGGAAGGTGGTGATGGCTAAGTCGTCACTGTTGCCTCCAGCTTGAGTGGCGTCCCTGGGGACGGAGTGAACGCTGCGCTCTGGGACGACGACCTGGGAACATGGTTGCCATACTGCTCTTCGTACACCGCACGTCGCCGATTCTCGACGTCGTGGCGGCCGCGCTGCTCGCGCTCCTTGATGTGATGAACGGTGCCGGGGGGGTGTACTCGTGGTCGTACTCCACACAATGACGCAGTTCCCGCTCCTCGCGCTCGCGGTGGCATTGGTCGATGTATCTGTGGGCGTCGCGGGCACGCCTGTTGTTGTCAAGATTGATGCGAAGGTCGCCATCCCTGGCGCCGTTAGCCGGACAGTTCGGCTGCTCGGGGTTGTGCTGATCGACCTCCTCCTGGATGGGTGGAAGGTTGCTGCGCCGTGGTTGATGGGATCGACTGCGTGAGTTATGCGTCGATGAAGATGCGGCAGACTTGGAGGTCGTGCTCTTTTCTTCTAGCAGGGCCGTGGCGACCCGAAGGTAGGTGATGGCCTCCTCGGCCTCATGTGTCACCTGAGCTTGCTAGAGATGCGTAATGGCGGCACCCAGGTTGACCTGGGGGCTATTGAACGTCGGGATATCTGCCTCCTCAAACTCGAGGCGAAGGTCTCGAGCGCAAGGAGGTACTGCGCGACACTATTCTTCTGCACATCGCTGGGCATGCAGGGCATTCCCTTGGATGCGTGCTGCACCATGGCGTGGTGGCTCATTTTCCGAGATGACGACCACCTGGCAGAAGATGGTGTCCGAGTCGTTGGGGGAGACGCGGACCCGAACCTTCTGGAACTCGCCGCGGTCCGGGGATTGGGGAGGTCGTGTAGCGCGGCGGAGGCACTCTTGGTCGATCTTCTTCCGCAGGCAACACCCGTGGAGAGTGTGCCTCGCACCCTTATGGTAGGTGCAAGGTACGTCGAGAGGGTCGCGGCTGGCGCGAGGTGTAGGCTTTAGGTCGCCGGAGGGCCGCCACCCAGATTGGATCTGGGAGGGCTTGGACAGCTGGCTCAGACGGAGGCCGGGCAAAGATCGCAGGCCGAAGGGGAAGGTAACGTGGCGTAGCGCCAGCTGGGCTGAGCGTTGAGCTCGCTCGCAGATCTCTAGGGTTTCCTCCGTCATGCCGATGACGCGCTCCATCCCCTGGACAAGGTCGTAGGGTCTGGGTGGGTAAGTCTCTGACACTAGATTAGAAACTGGGGTGGCGACGGGTGCCGTCGCGACCTACTCTGCGGCTGCTGGAGGAGCTACGACCGCCGAAATAGGAGAGGTCGTCGTGAAGGAGCCGAAGCAGATCTCCACAGGGTTGGCGAGGGTGGCCGCCATGCTTGCCAGGAAGACAACACCAGATCGGGCCACCATGATGCACAGTGAGTTCCCGATCGCCCCTACCTGGCGCGCCAACTATCAGGGGGTGAGACCTAGACAGATCTGCAAGGGGGCTACCCAAGCAGTTTGCAGGTTAATGGAGAGGATCGGGAACTAAGAGCGTAGGTGGTAGTTCACGTGGCAAACTCGGAACACAACAAGTATGGCGAAGAACACAGGGACACAAGGGTTTAGACTGGTTTAGGCCTCCGAAGAGTAAAACCCTACGTCCAGTTGTGGTGGTGGGATTATGCGAGAGAGATGAAGGTGTCCCTCGAATGGAGCCCTTAGCTGCCTTATATGGTGGACGGGCTAGGGTTTCCATTTGAGGTCGCTAGACCCGTATCTGGGTCAGTTACAATTTGGGAAGCTATCCTTCCAGATTACAAGGAGTATCTCGTGATACTCAGACCTACTGGCGGCACCAAGCCGCGTCACTGTGCCTTGGCTTGCACTCCAAGTACTGCGGATCCTCCAGGATCTGGATAAGGTCACACGGAGTCGTCGGGACTGTGGATAAGGTCTTCGGGCCTACTTGCAGGTCGACGGGGCTTCTGGCAGGTCAGGTCCACTTGGCAGGGACCTCTGTGACACTGGTCGGTGGGGACCCATGGGTACCCATGTCTCTCATCTATATACTTGGAGCAATGAGCAAAGTCATCCAACCCTTGAGCGGATTGATTGAGTTTTTGCCTCCCTAGACTGGGAGCTTCTCTTCCCCCCTTGCTCTTTACATCCGTTATCATCTCGCTGTCGTACGGGCATCTATGGGCCTACCACCAAGGTGGACCATCCTTGTGTACATGATGGCCTACCGGGACTACTCTACTCGTGGGCCGCAGCGCAAGACGGCGTGGGCCACAAGGCATCTCAAGACTAGTACTAGAATAGGAAAGCTTATCATGTAAACTGCCATGGCTTCTCCTAGTCGTACTCGACTAGTACTCCCGTACTCAAACCGACTTGTAACCCTGCCTCCCCGTGCATATAAGGTAAGGTAGGGACCCCCCAAACAACACTTGAAACTTATGCAATCAATCAAGAGCCACGCAGCATACAGGACGTAGGGTATTACGCACATTGCGGCCCGAACTTGTCTAAATTGTGTGCCTCATGTCTCACCATTGAGTTCCTGGTCTCGGCGAGCCCCACCGAACAATCTACTACCGCGGGTACCCCCTTGCTAGGTTTGTCAGGCCTAAACACCGACACTCGCTGCTCCGATCATGCCCCCTTCTCTTGCTTTTCAATGACGGTGTCCACCCCAAGCAGTGCTACCTTTCAGGCCTTCTGGCCGAAGGTGGAGGGCTTTATGGACACTGTCAAGGCGGTCTGGACAAGACCACGCCTAGATGTCGACCCTTTGCGTACCATTGACCACCTACTCTGTGAGACGGCGAAGGCCCTGATCAATTGGAACGCAAAGGTAGTTGGCAGCATCCATATGCTGATCCAGATCGCTAAAGAGGTTATCTTTCATTTGGAGGTCCCGCAAGAGACTAGGTCACTTTCTACAGAGGACCTTGCCCTTCGACGCTTCCTCAAGCTTCACTACTTTGGCCTCACTTCTCTCCAGCGTACGATCACTCAACAGAAATCTAGCTTGAGGTGGCTTCATGAGGTAGATGCCACCTCTCCTATGCGAAAACTTCTAAATTTTCTTTTTGGAATGTGCAAAATCCAGCATGATATTGATGTAGCACAACAAATAGAAAGAAGGGAAAGGAAGAAAGAGAGGGATTCTATGAAATTGTTGCATGCACACTTTGGGCTTCAGCCACCTCGCTCTCCCATATCTCCTATTCCTCCTGAGGTTCCTATACCCACCTTCGAGGAGAGAAATAAGAAGCATGGCCAATTCCGGATTAGTAAATCAGTGTGGCAGCTTCCTCTTAGAGTCAGGCGAGGGCAGTTCCTCTTTAGCTCCACCACCTCCTCCACTTGGTACGACAGGGACATCTCAGCCGTTCGATGCTCCAAAGACGTCAGAGGCTCCTCCAAATTGGGTTGATCATATATCTATAGAAATCTTTGGTTGGACCTATCCTCAGCCTCCTCCTCCTCCACCACAGGGTATGATTGATGCTTCTCTAGCTTCTTCATCTAAAATAATCGTTCCCGAGAATACATTTCTTACCTCTCCTATGCATTGGTGTCTTGACTATATCTAACATAGGAGATGGTTTCGATTGGCTGGCTTGGGAGTGATCAGCTACAACTACACCTTCTCCAGGCCCTTCTTGGATGCTTTATGACAAAGGGGGAGAAGATTGGAGCGAAAAGCTTACAGTTTCAGAAGCTAGTGTAGCAGGACCGTGGTCACCAGTCTGACCGGTGGCTGGCTAATGAGAGCAGCCATGTAATAAAAGGTTGGTTTAGTTTCTTTGTGGACTTGAGAACATTGTATGAGTGCTTTTATGTGTGTTGAACTTTTTCTTGTAATTTAAGTGACCTTATGCTAGATTGTGATGCATGTTGTGTATAATGAATTGTTTGTGTTAGCTAAATGGGGTATGGTGATCTAAACTGGCTTGCAACCCCAGTCTGATTGCACTGGCCCAGATAGCACGCACGGTTTTTAGCTTTGTGCTCTGGCTGGAACCTGACCGGTCTGGCCGGTCAGGGGCACCGGTCTGACCGGTGGTGCCCAGTCAGCACACATGTTGTTTTGTTTTGTGCTTAACTTGTCATATGTATCACACATTTTATTTGTCACTCACACATGTTGCACTCCATTGATTCTAAGATGTAGGGGGAGCTCTCATGTGTTTCTCCCAAATTTTGCTTTTGGCATTTGAGGCCAAATTTTTTAAATTTCATTCAAAGCACAAATTACGGGGGAGCTCTAGCTGTATCTAAGAACCGAAATGCGCTTTATTGATATATTTGTAAGCTTTAATCGAGTTGTCATCAATCACCAAAAGGGGGAGATTGAAAGTACATCTAGGCCCCTAAGTGGATTTTGGTGAATTTAAGGACAAAGCGATTAAAGGACTAACTTGTTTGTTTAAGAATGTGAGCAGGTTTTAGATAAATCAGTCATGATGTAATTATAGTTCACACTATTTGATGAATAGTGTATGGCTCATATGAATGAAAGTAAGCAAGTGTTGATCCCTTGTACAAATATTGATAAATGACAAGCTAGATTGAAACAAGATATTGGAGTTTATTTCAAGTTGAATTTACAAGGTCTCCAATGCATGTGATAGCTTGGACACAAATGAAAGGGATTATTTTAAGAGAAATGGCATTTCAAAATAATTAATGCAAGGCTTCATGTGGTGATTTCGAAAGGATACAAAGATGAGTATATATTTGATGATCCTCAATTGGAAGCTTGCATATTCGTTGTTAATCAAGAACAAGCATTTGAAGTGGTATTTCAAATGAAGATCAAATTTGGATGAAGCAAAGCCGAACTCAACGTGAATTGGGTAAGTGATGAAGAGATCAACCGAGATGACTAGAGCCAGGTACTAAGAAATCTTATGGTCTAGCGTGGCTACCATTAGTGTGTTGCTAGGGTGAAGTAACTAGTATCCGTGGGGTCTCGAAGTATCATATCCAAGCCTTAACCGAGGGCAACAATGCAACTCATCTACATGTTATGTTTGGCAATATGAAGTGACTTAAGGATCTAAGCATGCATTCCTATGCTATATGGAAAGATCTTAAGCCACTAGCTCAAGTATGGATGTGCTGAAGACAATGGCTAAGTTAAGAGCCTTCAAGTGGAAATTGATCAAGTATGGCAAGATTGCAGACATTCAAGATCAAGATGTTGACATGTCATTTTATTTATTCTTGAGTATAGGTATGCCATACTATCAAAAGGGATGCAATTTTTGCTTTATGATCAAGTCAACTGCTCTTAGAAAAACCTTTGTGAGAAATAGCCTTGAGAGCCTTAAAGTGTGCTAACAACCCCTCCTAACCTAACCTAAGCCACTTCATCTCTTTGGTGAAGTGTTGGAGTAAAAGAAAGGGTTTCAATACGTGAAAACCTCAAATAGGTCACGCAACATTTGTAACGGACCCTAAACACCCGTTACATGGACCCCATCTGTAACGGTTGTTGTTTGGCGCCCGTTACGCATATGCGCGGCAGGCTCGACCCCGACCTCGCCCTGACCTCGCCACCACAACGCCCGTTACCAATGAGGACTTCTGGTAATGGACTTCTTAAACGCCCGTTACATGTTTTCTTTGTAACGGACGTTAACATGCGTCCATTACGAAAGTAAAACCTATCGGTAATAGGCTCTTTAAGTCCGTTACCGATGACTTTCCTATTGGAGATGCATGGTTTTTAGGACGCGTCTCATTTTATGATGACCCAATTGGCGACGCTTGTTTGGAGCTAGCATCCCCTTTGTTTTCTCACAATAGAGACGTGTGTTGTTATTACGCGTCGTTGTCTTTGCGTTCCGACCACTCTGCTATCTTCGACAACTACACTCGCTCTCTCTCCTCTGAGGGCCCCACTCACTCTCTCCCCGCCGTTGCTGCAGCACATTTTCACGCGCTCTCTGAAGGCCCCACTCGCTACGCGCGCTCTCTCTCTCCTCAGAAAGCCAGCGCTGCAGCAGGCCAGCCGGCCGCGTGCGCGACGTCGACCGCGGCACGGCATCCCTCCGCGCCGTACGTTGCCATCCTCCAAAGCAGCAGCTGATCCTCCTCCTCGGGCTCGGGGCCATCCTCCGTGCCGTCGCCGTCGGCGTTGCCGTCCTCCGCACCTTCACCATCGCCGCAGCCGCGATGCCTCGTCCTCCTCCTCGGAAGCGCTCGCCTCGTAGACAGACCTCGTCAAGGTGGAAATTGCACCCCTTTTATTGAACTTCACTGTCCTAATCCTCTTACTCATCGGTTTTGTTGATGCATTATGCACATTTGATGTATGAAAATTGCAGATGGCTGCTGCTGCTCGGGCTTTGATGTATAGTAAGTCCCGAGATTGGCCAGTTTCTTAAGAGGGGTCAATGGTTTTCTAGATCAAGCAGAGGCGGATATGAGAAACCGTCGTGTTCAGGCAACGCTTTGTCCCTGTATAGATTGTCTCAACCAGAAGAAGTTCGGACAACGAGATAACATTTTTCATCATTTGACCACATGTGGTTTCAAAGAAAATTACACATGTTCAAATAAATATGGTGAGGAAGGGCTTAATGAAGTCAAAGCAGGATGCCTAAATGAAGGTGAACCGCGACACCATGCTACGGGCCTTAATAATGAAGGGGCAGTGCTATGCCATGATGAAGAGCTTGATGAAGGTGGAGTTTTTGATGAGGAAAATGAACCATTCCCGCCAATTGTGATGAGGCCTGAGGATATCACTGATCAAGAAGTTACGGGCTTCAATGATGGTGAGTTGTTGCAACGTGTGCACAACGTTGATCAAATGTTGCGGGATGTTGAGTTTCAACGAGTGTATACAACTTCTGAATTAGCGAGGCTGAAGCAGTTCAGTGAAGATTCAAAGAAACCCCTCTATCCTAGTTGCGAGAAGTACTCTCGCCTTTCTGGTGATCTAAAACTTCTGCAGCTTAAGGCAGATCATGGTTGGAGCAACAAAAGTTTCAAACAACTATTGGATCTCCTTAAGGACATGCTACCCGAGGGAAACCAAATAGCCGAGTTTATCTATGAGGCAAAGAAGATAATTTGTCCTCTGGGAATAGAGGTTGAAAAATTTATGCTTGCAAGAACAGTTGTGTATTGTTCCGTGGAGATTATGCAGACCTTGACAAGTGCCCCAAGTGTGGGTTCGATCGGTACAAGAGGAAAAAAGATGGTGGAGTGTTGACGGCTGTTAAGTGCTACTTTGACACCGTCAATACCTGCATAATATAATGGTAAAAGGATCATCAACACTAGAATAGGGCTTGATACTAATAATTTCCACCAGTGTTGGCGTTTCTAGCTTTTGTTGCAGGATGCACCGAAATGCGTGCCAGATGGTACAATTGAAAGCAAGTGATCCAATGGCTATTAATGGACGTCATCATAAACAACTTCAAATGCCAATTTGGACTGCACCATTGCGACGGGCTCGTCGAGACGATCGAAATGGACATATTATATGCCTACATCGGAGTTCGTACGAAGGAGATACACAAAAGACAAAACAGGTGACGTCAGCACGGGACCCACGTCAGCCAGCCGACGTCCGCATGCACAACACGTGGCAGTCTCCGATTGGGCAACGGCGTTCGCACGGGACTGCTGACGCTGGCCGAGTGCGGGATCTGCAGGGCGACGTGGCGCGACCCTGTTGGCCGCCAGCCCCGCCTGCGGATCGGTGACACGGCACAGCGGATCCCACGGGGCAACGTGGCGGACGCTCACTAGCTGGCCGCGGCCTCACGCAGATCCTGCAACGCACGCACGCGGTGCCGCACGCGGAACGCTGCTGGCCCACCACGCGTCGTGACAGGAACGTGCGCGGGAGGCGGTGCCGCGGTTCCCGCGCGGTCCGCCCCGGTCCGGTCGCCGGTTCACCCGGTTTGCCCATCTTTAGTGCCGGTTTTCAGCACAGCTCACCTTGGATCCTCCGGTTCTGCCTGGTTTTGGCCGGTTCTGGTCCGGTTCTTGCTGCCACGTGTCACCACGGGATAGGTTGCGCCCAGGAGCAGCTGCACAAGCCTCCTACCTCCCTTGGCCTATAAATATGAGGAGAGGGGGCTAGAATAGAGACATCCCCATTCTCCTCCTCCTCTTTAGAAACACTTGTTTCCTCCCTCATGTGATCTCACATGGATCAAAAATGAGTTGATCCATGTAGGTGAGAGTAGGTGCTAGGTAGAGTGTGGTGTTGGTGAGGTTGTCATGTTCTTCAATTAGAGCAAAGTAAGTATTCTTGTATTTTCTAATTAGACTAAAGTGTTATTCATGCATGAGCGATATATTCTTGAGTTCTTCGTTCGTTCATCATTTAGAGGCCCGTGTTCTTCATGAACGCGCTTCCTCGATCTAGTTGATGAACAAGTTACTCTTGCTTTTGTGTTTGTTCATAAGTTAGAGGCTCGTGTTCTTCACGAACACGACCCTTTGATCTTTTGTTACAAGTGCATAAGTTTGCATTCTGTTCGTGTGAATTATCCCGTTAGATCCTGTGGTAAGTGAGATTAGCTCGAAGCTCGCGGGTTCATCGCTCCGTATTTATATGGGGTGCTATAGTGTTACTACGGGAGCTCAGACGTAGTCGTGCTATAGTAGTAATCGATGGTGTAGACATGGTGTCTAGACTACGGGTTATCCTTCGTTTGCCCTGTATCCCACGGTTTGTCTTGGGGTAGGCCGCGGTAGTGACAGCCGTTGGACCCTCTAAAATCCCCCATGTTCAGATACAGTGTGTAGGCAACCATTTGCCGTGAACCAACTGTTATAGCCAGGAGGGGCCGGTGTCCGTAGCGAGCATAATTGCATGCTCTTCTCCTCTGGGATCAGTACTCATAGGAAGCGCCTCATCATCTCTCAACCTTAGCTAGGGGCTTGGTGTCCTTGGACTGTTCATCTAGGATAGAAGGTAGTGCACATCGTTCTTTGGATTCGATACCTGTCGACCGGGTATCCCTGGGCCCACCAACACATTGTGGGCCATACCCGGGAGATGAGTTCCTGTACACTTGGACTACTCAACTAGTGGGCCACGGTGCTGGTACCGTGGACCACAAGGCAAGACAAGATGGACAAGGACTTGTACTAAGACTAGGATAGCTTTCCATACTCTGTATAGGCTACTCCGGGTCCTACTCGAATAGTACCCTTGTACCAATTCGACTTGTAACCCTGCCTCCCGTAGCATATAAGGCGAGGCAGGAACCCCTCTCAAAACATACGCAATCAATACAGAGCCACGCAGCATACAGGACATAGGGTATTACGCACATTGCGGCCCGAACCTGTCTAATTGTGTGCCCCGTGTCTCACCATCGTGTTCCTGATCTCGGCGAGCCCCACCGCACAATCTACTACTTCGGGTACCCCGTCGTAGGCTCGGTGTCTAAAACACTGACAGTTGGCGCGCCAGGTAGGGGGTCTCGTCGTTGATCCACTGGCGAACTCGATGGCTCTCATCATCATCAAGCCGATCGTCGCTTTCCAGCGAGGCGACACCTTCATTTTCGGCTCTTGGGTTTGTGTTGCTGATGGCACCGGATCGTTCCTGCATTTGTTAGCGCCAACTCTGGAGTCAAAGCTCAAGTCCTCGACGCTTACGCAAGCTTCGATGGAGAAACTCGTCAAAAATTTTGGTGAAATTTCGATCTCTGACCCACTCAAAGAACTCGAGTCGGAGTCCGAGTACAACTCGACTTCGCCTCCTATCCAGCCTGAGTTGCTTTCTTCAGCTTCACAGCTTGCGCTCAGCTTGGATAACATTCCAGCACCACCTCTTTTCGGTCATTGCCATGTCAGTGCTGCTTACCAAGCCACATTGAAGCGCCTCATGTGCCCTGGCCCAAAGATCATGCTCGAGTACTGTTCGGATTCGGACGGCAACTTCGACTACTCTTCGGACTCATCTGAGTTCGAGTTCGACTACGGTTTGGATTCTGATGAAGTACAACAACTATCTGGCCCTGCTCAAGGACTGGTGATCACATCGACACCTGAGGGTAGATTCGTCTACTGGCCTGAGCATATGCCTGCTGATCTCACACTGGATGATCAGGAGCGCTTTATCGCCTGTCTCGACAACTTACCTTTCCAGGAAGGCGTCAAGCTTGTTGACTATGACACCGATACTGAGCTCATTCAGAGTACGGGTACTTATTGATCGCATCGAGAAGTGTTCGTCGTTAATGCAACTACTCCGCAAGGGCATTGTGCCAATTATCGTTACCCGGATGATGTATCTAATGATGAACTCTCTGCCAATGCTCCCGCTGATGAAACCGCGGAGGCCAAGACTGCACATCGCCAATGTAATGCTGATCGTGCGACACTTCATTGGGAACTCACAGAAGCTCTACCTACCCGTAATCTTCAAGAGGCTCTGGAGGCGGTTGCTACCCGTGAATATCGCACTCTAGAAGAAGCTATCAACGTGATCAATCTACTCGGTCGCTCTATGCCTCGTGATAGGGTGGCTGCTGAAGTCGCAAAGCTGGCTAAGCTAGCTTACACTATGCTACGTCAGAATACCAGTGCTCCTAGTCACCATGGCAGCAGTGGTGGTGCTCATCGTACCACCCCCACTCCTCAACGCACACGTCCGGAGGCTAGCAACAAGGGCAAAGGTGATGATGGTAGTGTCAATAGAAAGTCGGGAGACTCTCGCTACGATGCTCGTACAACTATCAACGCCAGACGCGCTGAGCATGAGAAGCAAAAGGATAATGATTCTGATTCCTTCCCTGCTTTTTCACCTCGACTTCAAGCTCTATTTCTTTTGGAGAAATTCAAGCCTTATGGCATCTCTAAGTATGATGGCAAGCAAGATCCAAGGCAGTGGTTGCGCTGTTATGCTCTGTCCATCTCCAATGCCAGAGGCAATGATGATACCAAGTGTATCTATTTCCCTTTTGTCTTGGAGCAAGAACCCCTCACATGTTTTGAGTCTCTCAAACGTGGTTCCATTGACAACTGGGGACAACTCAAGCATCGCTTCACCAGCAACTTTGCGGGTTCTCTGGGCCATCATGGTACCCGGATGGACCTTGCCCTGATCAAACAAACACAAGGCGAGACTCTTCATGAGTACATGCGTCGCGTCTTTGAGAAAAGGGCTACTGTTGTTGATGTCACTGAGAAAGAAGTCATTGATACCTTCCAGGATGGTTTCTATGATGATAGGCTTTTCCAAGACTTCGGTCACGCTCGCCCAGCCAACATCACCAAGCTCAAGGAGATGATCACTCATTGGGCGGATGAAGAAGACATGGCTCGGAATCGGTTCAAGCATCTTCGCAACAACCAGAACAACAACAACAACAACAATGCTAGCGGAAGCAGCAGTGGCAAGCAACAGCAGGGCAATCGCCAGGGTAATAACTACTCGAACAATCCCAATCGCAAGCGCAAGCTCGAGAACACTGTTCCTGCCATGGAAACTACTGCCAAACCTGAAGATGATCCTCATTGGGCAACATTGACCAAGCAGAAATGCCCATGGCACCCAGAGGACGATCATACTACAGAGTAGTGTTACCAACTTCAATGTGCGTTGAAGAACACACCCGAACCAACGCACCCAAACCCGCGATTCCGCAAACACAAGGGGAAGAAGGCTAACACAGACAAAGACACTAGGTTCCAGAACCCCTCCAACACTGTTAATGTCATATTTGGTGGAATTCCAACCAAGCGCATACAAAAGCTAGCACTTAGGGAGATCATGTCCATCCAACCAGCAGCTCCCACTTTTCTCAAGTGGTCTGAAACCCCCATTACCTTCTCAAGGGCGGATCAATGGACTAGTTTCTCTGAGCCAGGACGATATCCTCTCATTCTGGATCCAGTGGTGGCAGGCTCCAGGCTTACCAAGGTTCTCATTGATGGTGGCAGCGGTCTCAATGTCCTGTTTGCCAAGACTTTGAAGAAGATGGGCCTGGATATTACCAATATGCTTACGAAGACCAACTCACCGTTCTATGGTATCATCCCAGGCAACGCAGCTGTTCCTTTGGGTTCAGTTGTACTACCCATAACCTTTGGGACAAAGGATCACTACCGCACCGAGTACATCAAGTTTGAGGTTGCTGACTTCGAGACTTCTTACCATGCCATTCTCGGCAAGTCTGGTCTCGCTAAGTTCATGGCTATCCCACACTATGTGTACTTGGTTCTCAGGATGCAGAGCCCCAAAGGAGTTCTTTCATTGCAAGGAGATCTGAAGCATTCTTACGACTGTGATACAGAAGTCGTAGAACTTGCCTCGACTACTCAAGTACCCAATGCAATGATGGAAGTCTTCACTACCGCTAAAAAGCTTGCTCCGAGCGAGCTGGAGGTTCCTGAGAAGACTGACAACAACAACAAGCCTGCACCATCTGATGACGTCCTGCTCAAAGCCATTGACCTCGGCACTGGTGACAGTAGCAAGACGACCATGATCAGTGCACAGCTTGATCCTAAATAGGAAGACGCGCTCATCAACTTCCTTCGAGCTAACCGTGATATCTTCGCGTGGAAGCCATCTGACATGCCAGGTGTGCCCAGGAGGTTGATCGAGCACTCACTCAACGTCGATCCTAATGCTACCCCCAAAAGACAACATCTTCGTCGCTTTGCTGATGATCACAGGGCTGCTATCAAGAAAGAGCTTGCCAAACTACTCGCGGTCGGCTTCATCCGGGAAGTCTTTCATCCGCAATGGCTTGCTAACCCTGTGCTCGTCAGGAAGAAGAACTCTAATGATTGGAGGATGTGTGTCAACTACACTGATCTCAACAAGCATTGCCCCTAGGATCCTTTTGGGTTGCCGCGGATTGATCAAGTCATTGACTCTACAGCGGGCTGTGCTCTACTTTGTTTCCTGGATTGCTACTCTGGATATCATCAAATTGCAATCAAGGAATCTGATCAAGAGAAGACTACATTTATCACCCCGTTTAGTGCTTATTGTTACACAACAATGTCCTTTGGGTTGAAAAATGCTGGTGCTACATATCAGAGGGCTATCCAAGTGTGCTTCAAGAAGCAGCTTCACAGGAACGTGGAAGCATACGTGGATGACGTCATTGTCAAGACTAGGGATCCAGACATGCTTATCACGGATCTTGAGGAAACTTTCACTTCGCTACGTGAGTACCAATAGAAGCTCAATCCTAACAAATGTGTCTTAGGCGTATCATCTGGAAAACTACTCGGGTTCATCATCAGCCATCGTGGCATCGAAGCAAACCTCGAGAAGATCACTGCCATCTCCAACATGCAAGCTCCGACTACTATCAAAGATGTCCAGAAGCTTACTGGTTGCATGGCATCACTTAATCGCTTCATCTCACGACTTGGAGAACGAGGTCTACCTTTCTTCAAGTTACTCAAGTGACAGGAGAAGTTTACGTGGACAACCGAAGCTGATCAAGCTCTTTCTCAGCTCAAGGAGTTCTTATCCAAGCCTCCAGTCCTCACAGCTCCTCTGCCCAATGAAGAGCTCTTGCTCTATATTGCTACGACTACTAATGTCGTTAGTACTGCTATTGTCGTTGAGCAGTAGGAAGAAGGCCATGGTTACCCTATCCAGAGGCCTGTCTATTTTGTCAGTGAAGTACTTTCAAAATCCAAGGCTCGTTACCCTCCGGTACAGAAGCTACTCTATGCGGTTCTGATTACCTCACTGAAGCTCCATCACTACTTCGATGAGTACAAGATTTCTGTGGCACTAGCTACCCGCTTGGCGAGATATTGCACAACCGGGACTCCACAGGAAGGATTTCTAAATGGGCTGTAGAGCTTGGTGCTCTATCGCTCGAGTTCAAGTCTCGCACTACTATCAAGTCTCAGGCCTTGGTTAATTTCATGGCTGAGTGGCGGGAAAATCAAGTCCCAACTCCAATTGAGCGTCCAGAACTCTGGGTCATGTACTTTGACGGTTCCCTCAAGTTGGAAGGTGCTGGTGCCGGGGTACTTTTGATTTCCCCTAAGGGCGAGCAACTCAAATATGTTTTGCAGATCTTCTGGAAGGTCTCAAACAATGAAGCTGAATATGAAGCTCTACTGCATGGTCTTCGCCTTGTAGTCTCTCTTGGCATTACACGACTACTTGTCTATGGTGATTCTTTGGTGGTCATCAATCAAGTCAACGATTCTTGGGATCGTAATGCTGAGAATATGGATGTGTACTGTCAGGAAGTACGCAAACTTGAGAACAAATTCCATGGTCTCGAGTTCCATCATGTGGTCCGCGACAACAATGTTGCTGCGGATGTCTTGTCGAAGCTGGGATCTACACGAGCTCAAGTGCCAGCTGGAATCTTTGTCCATGAACTCCACAAACCATCAATTCTGGAGCAATCATCTGCACCCACGACTACTTCAGTTCAACCTGATCGAGAAGTGCTTATGATTGATGTGGACTGGAGAACTCCATTCATCAACTATATTAAACAACAGTTGATTTGTGAAGACAAGTCAGAAGCCGAGCGCATCTCACGCCGCGTCAAGGCTTATGCTCTAGTCGAAGATCAACTCTACAAGCGAGGCGCAAGCTCTGATATACTCATGAAGTGTGTTTCTCGCAAAGAAGGCAAGGAAATATTGGAGGAGACACACAAAGGAATCTGTGGCAATCACGCTTCTTCCCGCACCTTGGTGGGAAAAGTGTTCAGACGTGCTTTCTACTGGCCTACAGCTCTTGCTGATGCAAAAGAACTAGTCAAAAAGTGCCAAGGATGCCAATTCTTCGCCAAGCAACAACACGTTCCTGCCTACAAGCTCATCACGATACCACCAACTTGGCCTTTCGCTTGCTGGGGGCTGGATACAATTGGTCCTCTCCCAAATGCGCCAGGGGGATTCAATAGAGTTCTGGTGGCTATCGACAAGTTTACCAAGTGGATTGAGGTCAAGCCTGTTACCTACCCTAAGGCTGATAGAGTCCTTGACTTCTTGGATGAAATCGTACATCACTATGAGTTCCCCAATCGCATCATCACAGACCTGGGTTCGAATTTCAACAATCACCAGTTCTGGGAGTACTGCGAGAACAGTGGAATTGACGTCCGGTACATCTCCGTCGCTCATCCACGCGCCAACGGCCAGGTGGAATGCGCCAATGGGATGATACTCGATGCTCTCAAAAAGTGGCTGTATGATGCAGCAAATACCAAGGGTGGCAAGTGGATCAAGGAACTACCCAATGCACTCTGGGGGCTACGCACTCAGCCTACTACTCCCACAGGGCAGTCACCCTACTTCCTGGTCTACGGCTCTGAAGCCGTTTTGCTTGCTGATGTCATGTGGCGTTCTCCGACGGTTGATCAGTACGAAGAAGGCGTAGCTGAAGAAACAAGACAAACAGATGTCGACAGTTTCGAGGAAGCTCGCTGCAACGCACTCGTTCAATCTGCTCGATATCTTGAGAAGATTCGCCGCTACCATGACCTTAACGTTAAGGAATGCTCCTTCAATGTTGGTGACTTAGTCCTTCGTCGCATCCAGAATACGACAGGGCTACACAAACTCAACTCGCCATGGGAAGGTCCTTTCTCTGTTGCAAAGGTTACTGGCCCAGGCTCATATCGTCTTCAAACTCTAGAAGGCGAGGAAGTCGATAATTCTTGGAACATCGACCAGCTTTGTCGCTTCTACTCGTAGGGGGTCTCAACAACCCTCTCCACACGGCTCCGGCTGTAAAAACAACTCGTATTAGGTTTCTTCAACCCTTTCCAGGCAGCTTCGGTTGCAACCACTCAACAGACAGCTACGGTTGTCACCACTCGTAGGGGATCAAGATAATCCTCTCCAGACAGTTTCGGCTGTATCTTCTCGTGGCTTTCAGCTGTGAGCACCCGCAGGGGGCTTCATCAACCCTCTCCAGGCAGTCTCATTCTGCGATCTCGTAGGGAGTCATGATAACTCTCTCCAGATGATCCTGTGTCATGTAGAACAATAAGTGGCACATGTTGTCCATGTTTCTACTTTTCAATAAGAGGCTTCGGCCTAGAGTAACACCCTTCTGGTAAGGTCTCAGTGGAACTCTCATACAAGTTGCTGCTACAGCAAAGATGAGTTCATCACACTGTCTCCTACGATCTTACTTGTTCTTCGAAACATCCTTGCGAGTACTCTCTCACTAGGCTCATAGCCTTAGAGGTACTTAAGACATTGTAAACACTGTACAATGTATTCAGTAATAAAGTTGCTACTCTATACCGACTTGTTACTGTTCTTTACCTGTTCATAACAAAGCCTTCTTTACGCTGCTACAGCTAAGGTGTTCAACTCGTTATGAATAAGTTCTTTTCGAGTACTCTCTCACTAGGCTAATAAGCCTCAGAGGTACTTAGGACATTGTAAACTCTGTACAATGTGATTAATTCAAGTCGCTACTCTACACCGACTTGTTACTACTATTTGCTTTTTTCATGACAAAACCTTTTACGCTGCTACAGCTAAGGTATTCAACTCGTCATGATTTAAGCTAATGTTCTTCGGAACATTTATACACTTGAGTACTCCTACTCGTGTATCGTATCTCTTTTTGCAACCTCACACTCAATACCAACTCAAGTACATGGCCAACACATAAGCATACAAGGGATCCAGATAATTGATTTACTCAAAGTTTTCAATTATATTATATAAATACTTGTTCGGGATTACACTTGTCTTTCCCTAGTGTTTCTACTCTATAGGTACATCTAACAGAGATCAATAAACTTGGAGACTACTTCCGTGATTGGAGAAGTTTGTTGCATCAACTCGTTAAGCCGATCGTCGGTGCAATCTCCAGATCTGCCGTTCATGACGATCGTGAGATCTGCTTCGGCATAGAAGGACTTGATGAAGCTCAGGACTTGATTCAGAATTGAGCAAGCCAGCCTCTGGATGTACTCTAGAATCTTCTTTGGCGTGTCTTTCAGTCTCTCCACAAGTGGACGAGGCTGGACTCCAGCAACTCTGGGCTCGAAGAGATTTGCCACTGGCTCGGCTGCTTCAGTCAAGGCCTTCAACTCTAAGCACAGGCCTTCGGCTTCTTCAATTTTGAACTTCAACGACTGCATGCAAGTCAACAAGTCATTCCAGCCCGCTAGGCGGATCTCCATTTCACGCTCAAGTTTGAAGCACCACACCTTATAGTCCTCCTTCAGATCCATATGAGCTAATTCTTCGCGGTTAAAGGCCAGCTGCCAGTCCATCGCCTTGTTCTTGAACTTGTCGACCTCTTCTGTCAGCTCTACAAAGGGTCAAGGCTACTTATCAAATGCGGTGTGCAAGAACAAAAGTACTCAATGACGAATTCAGAAAGGGAGATTACCTTTATTCTTCTGGTGCAAAGACTTGTTCTTACCAACAATGTCATCCTTCTTCACCGTCAGCTTCTGGATCTTGTTATGGTACTCAGCGGCATTGGCAACAAGTTTCTCTTGCAGCTTCAGAGATAAAGCTTTCTGCTACTTAAATTCTTCTCTGAGCCGCGTGACCTCTTCAATGTCAGCCGTGTGTTGTTCAAGCAGCCGAGTCTTGCGCTTCGACTGCTTGACTACTTCCTGCAAAGACAATAACAACTCAAAAGTCAGAGGCAGGATATCTGTGACTACAACTACTCTATAAGAGACTACACAAACTTACCGCAAGAAGCTTTTCTACACTGCAGAACAATTTTGCATGAGCATGCAAGTTGTCCTCGTCCAGGCATGAGTCGTCGTATGGCATCAAGTCTTCGGCCATGGACTGGGTACTTGTGCTGGCTGCAGAGTACTTCGTAGCGCTGCGCAGAGGAGCCGGGTCTTCACTAAGTGGCTCATGCGGCACCACGCGGTTCTCTAGGTTGTCTTCCAGCGCCAATTGTGTATCAACATGATGCACGAGGGCTTCAGCTGCTGGGACTTCTTCGTGGAGTAGCACGGATTCAGGATCAACCTCCAGGGCCTCGTTTACCATGGCTTCAATATCTTCGAGTTGATGAGCCCTGGGCCTATAAGTTGCCTCCACCGCTGCATTGACCACATCGCTCCAAAGGATGCGCAATGCTTGGGCAGCTTCAGCCTCTGCGGGTACTTCTTGGCGCTCTGGAAGTACATCTTCTTGTTGCTCTTGAGGAGTCTGGTCTCCTCCAGTAGCATCACTTCCAGAGGCTCCTCACTTTACATCAGTGGATTTTCTGCATCAACAAGTTGATCAGCAAATTCAAAGCAAGAAAATATTAATAAGTACTTGAGAACTTGGGTACTTACAGAGCAGCTCGAGGCACCGATATTTTCGGCCCCAACATGTTGAAGAAAGAAAGTACCGCTGGCACCTCTGGCACATTCTCCACTGGCGGCACACTTCCTGGTACAGCGGCTTCTTGTTGCTCATGCGCCACCATCTCCACGGTCGACGCTGGAACCACCTCGAGTTCTGTTATTCTTAGGGGGCTACTCGAGGGTACATTGGATGCACTCTTGACAACCTGCACAAGTCAAAAATCAAGCCATTACAGCAGAGAACAAGTACTCAATACGACATCAACTATTTAAAGAGTTCTCCAACACTTACTGTAATGCAGGGGAGGCCTAAGATTTTCTTTACGGCTCGCTTCCCCACCGTGGTCCTTTTCTTCCGCGGTGGCAGCGTCACATCATCTGCAAGAGATGATGCCGGCCTCTTCGATGATCCTGCGGCAAGGCCACTGAGGATGGACGCCCCTGAGTACCCGTAGCGGCTCTTCACTTCAAAACACTGTTGAAGTGTTTGGCCGTCTTCTTCGCTTGAGGAGGCATCCTCCACCAAAACTTCTTCTTCTTCCCCTTGAGCAGATTGACTACTCTCGGGGGCTTGAGCCTCCACTCCTGTTGGCTCTCCCTCCGGCGCTTGTAGTGGGTCTTGGGCACGAGGAGGGGGAATGGACACAAATTTCAAGACATCCTCCTGCGAAACAAGGCAATTGTTAGCTACACGACTACTTACAATAAGTACTCGGGGGCTAGTTCTCGGAAACTTACCATACGCGGAGGATTGTCGGCACTATATTCACGGACGACTGCAGGAATTCTGTGAATATTTTTGAAGATCTTCTGCAGCCTTTCTATCACGAGATCATCACTGATCTCTTCAGCAGATAGCCTGGAGCCATCATCCGCTCCAGTGTACTAGAACCCGAGATGCTCCCGCTGCATCAAGGGTTGTACCCGTCGCTTCATGAAGCTGAAGGCTACCCATTCAGTAGTCAAGCCCTACGCCTTCTTCTATGTAATCTTCGCCAGCAGCTCGGGCATCTGGATGCACTCCTGCATCGTTGGTTCATCCTTCCAGAGCCTGTCATATACTAGCGCGAACATGCTTGGCTTCGGCAATTGAGGCGGGGCGTTCTCGATGTAGAACGACTTGTTCTTCCAGTCTTGATTCGAGTCAATCAAGTCGTACTTAAAGTACAACTCCTGCGCTTTCTGGTGCATCTACACACCAGCTCCACCAACTACAACTGGGAAGTTGGCGTTGGGCTGCAGCTTCAAACGAAAGATCTTCCTAAACAAGGCCCAGTGAGGGCGGATTCCGAGGAAGGCTTCGCAGAAGTGCACGTACACTGCAATCTGTAGAATGCTGTTGGGGTTGAGGTGTATGTGCTGCAGCTTGAAGAAGTTGAGGAAGCCGCAGAAGAAATCTGATGACGGCAGCGTCAACCCATGCTCGACAAAGTGGCCGAACATCGGGATCTCATCCGGGCTCTTCTCCATTGGCCACGCATCTCCGGCGGTAGAGCTCCAGCCAGCAATCGCCTTCTCGCACAGCAACCCGCTGGCTTCGAGGGCCTTGATATCTTCCTCCCTCATCTTGGACTTCTTCCAAGAGACGGCCTGGCTCGGGGGCTTCGTAATGACTACTGTCTTGTACTTCGGCTCCGGCAACTGATTTTTGCCGTGGCCGGACTTCCTCTTTTGACCCTTGGATGGCGCTGGCTTCATCCTGTCAGTCACGAGAGTCTTCTTTCGCATCAACTCGAGGGCTGTGAGGGGGTGGAGGGGCAAACTCTTGGCAAAGTGGGTGCTCGAACTCTGCGGCGGCTACGGATGCCAAGGTCTTCTGGATCTAAGGGCGAATGGAAGCAATGAAACCCTAAGGGATACCTTTTCGGGTATTTATAACACCAAAACCCTAAAATGGTTCGGCCTGGTGACCCTTCGAATTCAACAGATTGGTTTCACACAGGCAAAATTTTTGGCTAAGTCAGAGGATTAAAATCCAAGACCTGCTCGGCTCTATCTCGGGGGCTCGACTACTCGATGGAATTGGATTTCACTCAGCTACAGTTCACTGAATTCAGGCCACTATTCTACAGTCAGATTGGATCCTTCAATTCGAGAAAGTACTCGACTCAAGGCTCGGGGGCTCTGTGCCACGTGTCCTTCAATTTTTCTCAGGATTTTATGGGATTATTTGATGAAGACTACTGATTGACCCTCAGCTTGAATTGTCAATTCGAACTAAGGCTCGGGGGCTACATCCATATAGGATGCGATTTTTTGCAAATCGCATTCCTATATTTTTTCTTCAGATTTTCTGAGGATTTTCTAGAGCAAGATCAAAGAATAGATGATTGACCCTCAGCTTGAATCATGGATTTGAACTAATGCTCGGGGGCTACATTCCATATGGAATGCGATTTCAGTAATCGCATTTCCATATGGATCTTTGATGCAAAGATTTCAAGAACGAAGCGGGTATTATTGAAGACCTTCAAGGGAAGTACTCGGGGACGCTTGGGAACAACTCGAGAAGACTTCAAGACTACTCATGGAGTTAGCTGGAGTACCTTCTAGCCTCGTGATGATTCAAGTATTATTGAAGATTGAAGCCTGTAGAACTCGGGGACGCTTGGGAACTACTCGTGAAGACCTTCAAGACTACTTGGAGCATCGCACTCGACTACAAAGTACTCGGGAGCTTGTCGACCGGGCATCCCTGGGCCTACCAACACATTGTGGGCCATACCCGGGAGATGAGTTCCTGTACACTTGGACTACTCGACTAGTGGGCCACGGTGCTGGTACCGTGGACCACAAGGCAAGACAAGACGGACAAGGACTTGTACTAAGACTAGGATAGCTTTCCATACTCTATATAGGCTACTTTGGGTCCTACTCGAATAGTACCCTTGTACCAATCCGACTTGTAACCCTGTCTCCCGTAGCATATAAGGCGAGGCAGGGACCCCTCTCAAAACATATGCAATCAATACAGAGCCATGCAGCATACAGGACGTAGGGTATTACGCACATTGCGGCCCGAACCTGTCTAATTGTGTGCCCCTTGTCTCACCATCGTGTTCCTGATCTCGGCGAGCCCCACCGCACAATCTACTACTTCGGGTACCCCATCGTAGGCTCGGTGTCTAAAACACTGATAATACCCTTTGGAATACTCCTTTGGGGAAGTGCTACAGCGGTATTTCCGTATGCTTGCGGTATACCCCGTTGCTCTTATATGTTTCCTCTAGGTGTACAACTAGTGGTGACGTTAAGAAACGCCAACATGGAGATGATAACAATGCTGATGATGATGAGAACGAGTCCGTGGAGATCACAGGCAAGAAGAAGAAGGTTAAAGGGGCTCCTGTGAGGGTAACATGGTATTTTTGCATCATTCCTCGATTGAGAAGATGGTTCTCCACATGAAAGGAGGCCCAACTCTTGCGTTGGCATAAGACACGAACGAAGGAAGTTGGCAAGATTAAGCACCCCACAGATGGCCAACAATGGCAAAACATTGATTCCCACTTTGAGGAATTTGCCGGTGAAAGCAGGAACATTTGGTTCGCTATGAGCACAGATGGTGTGAACCCATTCGGTAACCAGAGCTCAACACATAGCACCTGGCCTGTCGTGCTGTCAATGTACAACCTTCCACCCTGGCTATGCAAGAAACGGAAATACATGATGCTGACAATATTGGTCTCCGAGCCAAAGCAACCTGGCGACCGTATTGATGTCTACTTGAGGCCACTAGTTGATGACTTGAAGATACTTTGGAAGCCTGGTGTGAAGGAGGTTTGGGATGAGTTCGGCCTTGAGGAGTTCACATTGCACGCCATGTTGTTCACCACCATCAACGACAACCCAGCTCATCGCAACCTTTCTGGCCAGAGTAAAAGGAAAGGTGCAGCTTGCCCACACTGCTTGGAAGAAACTTGTGCAGTGTGGCTAAGAAATTCAAAGAAATTCTCATTTATGGGGCACCGTCGTTTCCTCAGCAAGAAACATGCCTATCGGGACATGGATTGTCAGTTTAATGGGGAAAAGGAGAATCGACAGGCGCCAATGCATGTGACTGGAGATATGCTCCACTTGCAAGTTAAGGACGTCGAAACTTTCGAGGAGTTACCCAAATTTTCTGAAAAGAAACTTCGCAAAAGAAAGAAGTGAGATGGTGAAGAAGAAGAAGATGGGTGAGGAATGTGGAACAAGAAATCAATTCTATGGGAGCTAGAGTATTGGCCGCTTTTGGATGTGCGTCATTCGATTGACAACATGCACGTCAAGAAGAATGTGTGTGAAGCTACTTTGGGAATATTGCTACAACAGAAGTTGAAAGGAAAAGATCATAAAAATGCAAGGGAGGATCTTAAAGAAATGGGCATTAGGCCGGAGCTCTATGCAGAGGAAACAGCCATGGGGATGGACCTTCCCGTTGTTGCAACCACCTTGTCAAAGGTAGAGAGAAAAGAATTCTGTGAGTTTTTGCATGGTTTGAAAGTACCTTTAGGCTACTCATCGAACTTCAAGAGGCTAGTGTCGGTGAAGGACCTGAAAATGAATTTCAACTTGATGAAATCTCATGATTACCATGTATTGATGACATCTATTCTTCCTGTTGCACTAAGAGGTATCAAGACAGAACTGGTTCGCGACGCAGTCACGAGCTTGTGTTTATTCTTCAATGAAATAGAACAGAAGGTGATTGATGAGAAAAAACTATTGGACTAAAAGAGGAGGCATTTCGAGACCCTATGCCTGCTTGCAGCTACCTTCCCACCATCATTCTTTGATCTCATGCTGCATCTAACAACACACCTCGCGAGAGAGATCTGGTACCTTGGCCCATCTTACCTTCATCAGATGTTTCCATATAAGAGGTACTTTGGATTCCTCAAATCATTGGTACATAACAGGTCATTTCTGGAGGGAGCCATTGCTCGTGGCTATGAGACCATCGAAGCAGCGGAGTGGGCCATGGGTTATATGGACCCCCAAAACCCCATTGGTGTGCCTCGTTCACGGCATGAAGGTAGGCTTTCAGGTGTTGGGACCCTGGGGAAAAAGTCAATCACTCTGCACCCAGAGGACTTCAGGAAGGCTCATTTCACCGTGATAGAACAGAGCGTAGAGGTTACACCATTTGGCAATGAGCACAAGCAACAACTACGTGAACAAAACCCTAGTTGTACTGAGGATTGGGTTGCAAAGAGGCACATGCAATGCTTCAACAGCTGGCTCCGAGATTATGTCCAGCAGAGTGGCAGTGCTGCTATAATCGACAATCTAAGAAAACTAGCAGAAGGGCCATTGTTCACTATTACAACATATCAAGCAATGGATATCAATGGATACATGTTCTACACCATGGCCCAGGATGCCAAGAGCGTCTATCAAAATAGTGGTGTGCGTGTACAGACCGTCGACAATAAGAAGAACACAGCCACATATTATTGTCAAATAGAGGAAATTTGGGAGCACGATTATGTAGGATTCAAGGTAGCCTTGTTTCGGTGTAGATGGGTCACCAATGCGAAGAGAGCTATGATCAAGGACAAATTTGGTTATGTTAGTGTTGATCTCCGGGTCTTTGGTTACAAAACCGAACCGTTTGTCTTCGCCAAGGATGTTGAGCAAGTGTTCTATGTACCTGACCTTGCAAAGAATAATTGGAGTGTGGTTTTTCCTGGAAAAAAAAGGATTGTTGGGGTTGAAAATGTTGTTGAGGAGGAGGAATACAACTAGTTTGACGCAAGTCCGTCCTTTCACACTTCATACATGCCCCGAGTCTTGGGAGCTGACAAAACACCATACTTGCGAAGCGACCATCATGAAAAGATCCATATACAAAAATCGAAGAAGAAAAAGAAGTAAGATTGATTTTTGCTGAATCTGATCCTTTTTGTAAAATGCAGGGATGTCTATTGCTGGAAATGGAATCCTTTTTGTAATATATATAGGATGTGTATTGGTGGAATTTGAATGAATCTCCTTTCTGTAATATATGATGCCTAAGGTACTGCCTAAGATGCCTATATATTCTGCCTAAGATACTGCCTAAGATGCCTAAGATACTACCTAAGATGCCTATAAGCGAGATGGGCAATTAGTAGTCCCACTCATCTGAGAGTATTGATATTATTTTGTCTACATTTCGTCAAACTTCAAATAGTTTGACTCCTCGATAAGTGGGATGTGCAATTAGTAGTATCCACTCATCGGAGACTCGTCTCCTGTATCTTCTCTCCAAAATAAATAACTGTTGCCCCAACCCCTTCTTCTACCCGCGAAACCACCACAGCCCCTTCATCTACCCGCGAGAAAACCACAACTACCTACACTCCTCGTCGTGCCCCTCCACCACGCCCCTCCGTTGTGCCTCCTCCACTCCATGCCAAGTGACTTCCCTTCCACGCCGGCACTCATGGCATCGAGGGAGCACCCACGGTCGCTCGCGGAACTCCCGGCGGAGGAGCTGGCGATCATCTTTGGCCGAGTCGGTGCGACATCGAATCAGCCTATGGAGGACCTCTGTAGCCTATGGGCAACCTACAAGGACATGCTCCACCCCTTCCGCGACAGAGACGTCGGTAGGCGCCTGGCACTAGATCGGGTTCCAGTCGAGCAGATGCAGAACAACAACCCCGTCGGCTACGACGTCTTCCTTCATAGCCTGGCTGTAGCCGGCAACTCGGTGGCCTGCTTACTCACCGGGATGGACGACATCTTCGGCAGGAACCGCAGCCCTCAGCCTCCCCTCGACGAGCTCCACCGCGCTGCCAAGGACAGGCACAGAGGGGAGGCCTATGTGGCTGCTGTCTTTCTCTACAGAGCCAACAGCGGGGCCGACGCCGACGCCACTGCAATTGCGTACATGAAACAGGTTGAGGGTGCTGAGCAAGGGTAGTGGCGTCTGTGTTTGATCAGCAATGTGCAATCCCTAGATTTCCGGCATCGTGGGGTCAATCTGGCTTGGCAAATTAGGAGTGTCGCCCTTCGCCATGGCCTCCGCCGGCCGACGCTGCCAACGGCGGTGGCGCGAGGCAACATTCAACATTGCGCAGGCAAAGCATTCTGTGGTACGGCGCTGAGCCGGAGGGGGTTTTGCATGTATTTCTGTAGTGATGAATGTAGGCTTCGTTATGAATGTTATGTCTTCTTCTATAGGTTATTAATAGACAAGATTTGATTTCTCACATTTCTGAGTCAAATCCAAGGTTGCGGTTCCCTCTGCTTCCTCCTCTGTTCTATTGGAATGAAGAACAGTTTGTGTGGGAAAATGAGACGAGGATTAACCATCCCGCGTCTCTAATTAGGGTGGGGCCCAGTTCTATTGGAATGAAGAACAGTTCTCATTTCTCCTTTTAATCTGCAGTCAAATTTTGTAACATGTATTTCTCCGTCGTGCTTAGTCCAAATTTGATGATTTTTTCCTAATTTTTTCTAAAATCCCCATCTTTTCATTAATTTCATTGTTTAGTGTATATTCCGTTTCGTGAATAATGTTTATATGCCTTATCTTGTTCTTTGTAAGTCCAACATAGAAATAATATTTGTCTTCCACAACCATTAGTAATGAAACTTTACATTTCATGATCTTAAGGTGAACACATGCTTGTGTTAAAATTTCAAATGCGTACGAGATCGAACACATTGCAAAGTGTGGAAAACTTCAATGTTCAAGCAACATTCTAGGAAACTATGTGAGAGATGTAGCCATTTGTACACAAGTATATTCTTCCTTTATCGAAACCATTTGAATTTTTTATGACAAGTTTAGGTACCCAAATTATGTTTCCACGTAAATTTGTAGAATTTTTGGAGCAATCTAAGATGTTATTAGAATTATTATATCACAAGCATGAGATGTATATTCGAATTATAAGAATGTTAGGTATACAAGTGTGACTGTTGATATTTTATTAAAATACTAAATGTCTGAATATGAATTGATGTTATTTTTAATGAATTTTTAGGCGCTGTTTTACCGGCTCTAATATTTCATGGATGCGAGTTTCAGTTCTAAAAAATAATGTCGGGCCCACACGTCAGTGTCAACAGCCTATATAAAGAAGAGAACTGCCCGGACCTACCTGCCAACGAAGGCGACGCGAGTTTACTAACCAGTGTCGGCAATGACTATCCATTGTCTCCAAGATCGAGTTCATCACAGGAGGAACAGATATTGTAGGCGACGCTGATGGATCTGCCCGCATCTCTTAGATCGACTTCATGTGACATGTATACAAAATCCAACAACCAAACTAACCAGTTCATGATTGACAAACGAACTAAGCAGTTCATGATCGACAAACTAAGCAGTCCAACAACCTGACGAACAAACTGACGAACACACAATAATCACAAACACATTATTAATGGTATAGGAGTGGATCAATTAGTCGGTCGACGCTGTCGGAGTCCTACCGTCGGAGCCGTCGTCGTCGCCGAGGAGAGACCGCTGGACCACGGGAAGCTTCTCAAACTTTTCAGCCAACACGTGGATCCTGAAGGTGAGACCCTTGACACTGCCATCCTTGTAATGGTCAGGCGCCTCGATCTTGAACGTTGTGCCAACATCTCGGAGCTTCATGAACGCGCCCTGGAGTAGTTCGACGGCGAAGCTGATGTCGGCGGCCTCTGAATTCTTCTCCTTCTTCTCCTTGGGCGCCGTCGGCTCCTTCCCCTTCTTCTTGATGGTCAACTTCCTCTGACGGCGGCTTTTGTCGTCGTTGTCATCCTCCCTTCGTCCCTGCTTCGCCGACAGGTCACTCGACGCCATGCTCTTCTCGCTCCTTGTTGGTGATCTCTCGGTGACCAGAGTTTGTGGTGGTGATGGCAAGGGGGAAGAAGATGAAGCGAAAGAAACGATATGATTAGGGAGCAACCAGTCGAGTATTTATGATGACAAGACGTGAACCGTCAGGGTGCCTCTCCTCCCCACGCCCCACGTCCCCATACGCCTCAGGAACTGTTTTTTGGTAGCAAAACCATCCAAAAACACGCGTCGCATTTCAATTTCGTGGGAGGGTGGAGGGGCAGGGGCAGTTGTCGGGCCCACGCATCAGCAGCCAAACCGCGTCACCTTTCAAATTCCATATTATAAGTAACGGGTTTTTATAAATGCTCGCGTCGCATTTCAATTTCCAAACCCCGTCGCCTTTCAATTTCCAGATCCCGTCACCTTTCCATTTCCTTCCCCTTCTCCTTCATGGCCGCGGTGTGCTTCATGGAGTTGCTGCCAAATGAACTGGTCACCCAGATCATCCTCCGCTACATCAAGGGTGAGCCCGTCATTCGTTTCCAGATCCTTTGTAATCGGGTCTGCGGCACCTTCCGGCGCATCTGCGACTCGGATGAGGTACTCCTGCAGGTGTCGCTACGTGAGCTTCGTCAAGAGTGCAAGAATCGCTATGTCAGGTCCTTGTTGGAGGATTGCTTCCGCCTCGCCAATCATCCGGAGGCATTATGCTTCGGGGGAATGGAGAGGTTGATGAGGTGGTGGAATCCTGATGAGGGTCTGGAGCTCGTCGGAAAGGCTGCTGCCAAAGACGCCGGTGCGAAGTAGTTCTTAGCGATGCTGAAGTACCGACGCAACCCTGCGGACCCCGAAGCGATGGCACTGCTCCACGAAATCAGAGGCGGGCCGTCGCCCCCTGACGGGCGGTGGAAGAACCACAACCTGCACTGGCTGCGCTACCTCGTCCGCCGAGATCTCCAGAACATTGCGTGGTGGTATTAGCTTCGTGACGGCGACGATGACATTCCGTTGCTGCCTGTCTAGAATCCCCACGTCTGCATTTGGGTAGCGGGATGTAGGCGCTACGGGCCGGAGACCCTAGGGATCATCCACTACTGCAGCGCCGAGTGTCGCATCTGTCATGAGTTCGACCTCTGGACGTGTGGATTCAGCGTCGCAGTGGAGTACGCCGTCAGCAGGATGAACATCGGGATGTAGGCGGAAGCATCAATAAAAATTATGTATCTTGAATGTAAATTATTACATATTCTGTGTCGCATCCACAAGATTTGATTTGACACGTTTCTGAGTCAAATCAAAGGTTGCGGTGGTCTCATTTGCCGCATTAGAGGCCTTGGGTGCCCTCTTGGATGTCAAAGCGGGCACGGCGGCGGTGGCGGTGGCGGTGGCCTCTGCTAGTCTGCTTCCTCCTCTGTTCTATTGGGTGGGCGTAGGAGACGAGGATTGGAGGGGCAAATGAGACGCGGGTTAACCACCCCCTCTGTTCTATTGGAATGAAGAACAATTCTCATTTCTCCTTTTAATCTGCAGTAAAATTTTGTGACATGTATTTCTCCGTCGTACTTAGTCCAAATTTGATGATTTTTTCCTATTTTTTTCTAAAATCCCCATCTTTTCATTAATTTCATTGTTTAGTGTATATTCCGTTTCGTGAATAACATTTATATACCTTTATCTTGTTCTTTGTAAGTACAACATAGAAATAATATTTGTTTTCCACAACCATTAGTAATGAAAATTTGCATTTCGTAATCTTAAGGTGAACACAAGCTTGTGTAAAAATTTCAAATGCGTACGAGATCGAACATGTTGCAATGTGTGGAAAACTTCAATGTTGAAGCAACATTCTAAGAAACTATGTGAGAGATGTAGCCATTTGTACACAAGTATATTCTTCCTTTATCGAAACCATTTGAATTTTTTATGACAAGTTTAGGTACCCAATTTATGTTACCACGTCAATTTGTAGAATTTTTGGAGCAAACTAAGATGTTATTAGAATTACTATATCACAAGCATGAGATGTATATTCGAATTATAAGAATGTTGGGTACACAAGTGTGACTGTTGATATTTTATTAAAAAACTAAATGTCCAAATATGAATTGATGTTATTTTTAATGAATTTTTAGGTACTGTTTTACCGGCTCTAATATTTGATGGATGCGAGTTTCATTTCTAAAAAATAGTGTCAGGCCCACGCGTCAGTGTCAGCAGCCTATATAAAGAAGATACCTGTCGACGAAGGCGACGTGGGTTTACTAACCAGCGTCGGCGATGACTATCCATTGTCAGCGTTATAGGCAAACCTTGCGCGTGCTGTTCAAAAATTCCCACCTATATTGACTATAATGCCCATGGAATTCCAATTCCACCAGAGAGTCATTCAAAGGCACGCCAGTAATTTCCGTGAACATAGTAACACGCGCGCAGGGGACATATACTCGGGAGTCTAATTCAGACAGATCCACCACGCCCGCACTCTCCCCACCGCCGCCCTGCTCCTTCTCCAGCCCCACCGTTCCCGGCGTGACGTCGGCGAAGCGGCTCCAGCCGTGACGACAGTGACGAGGACGCGGTTACTGGTGTGCAGACGGTGTCCAGGCCAACCTGGAGACGGTGACGCGGATCTGTCATCCCCGGCCACGGCGATGAGCTGGCCACCTCAGGCAACGAGGCGACGCGGATCGGGCCTCCCCGACCACCACGAGAACAACTACTTCATTCACGACAGATGTTAGTGCTGCTTGAACCCCCAACACCCTCTCTCTGCTCGGCCACCCAATCTGCTATTCCTGTCAAGGTGGATTAGGAAGACATGCTACTTTACAGTTGTTCACATAGGATTATTCTCCTGGAATTGCCTGCATTAGTACAGCATGCCTTAATAGTTCATTTTTAATTGATTAGCTATGGATTTGAGGGATGAATTTTTTTGCTCCAAGTCTGTTTGAATAAATTGTTGCTAACAGATGTACTTATATGAACTGTTGAAATTCTGTTATGCTTCGAATGTACCAGATCGACAGTTATGCTTTGGACCTGTTAGCATACTTTAATTCTAATTGCTTTGTCCTCTTGTTGCATGTACACATGGAACACACAATTCATTGCTGCTGTAGTTGGACAAGGAAGCAGTTGAAGGAATTTAGTCTCTGCTTTGATATATAAGCATATTGCTTCACCCTATCAAAATGGTTAGCACCTATCCCCAACCTGTATGCTAATATCAACTATATTGCCTGTCAAAGAATAAGAATTTATTTTATTTTGTTTAGGTTTTCAGTCTAGCTTATGTTGCTCTACTGACGACCTGACATATCATCTATGCAGTCTCCCACAACACCAAACTCCTCTACCTCCAGTGCACCATCACAGCCCATCGACGGTGAACCTTGTTCACAGCCTATCGACGGTGATCCTTCTTCACAGGGTCACTCAGCACATACTGCTACGAGTAGTACTCGATCTCGCGGGTCAAGGACACAAACCAAATGGCCAGAAGACAAGTTGACCATAACTGGACTTGATAACAATTATTGCCCTACCCCAGATGCTGCGAGGGAGAGATTTGTATTAGTCTATGGCCTCATTGCTCTAGAGAGGGTGTCAATCAACAAGGCAGTTGAAGATCTCTCACCAATTGAGAAGGAAGAGCTGTTCACAGTTTTAGAGGAAAAGCAAGATTACCCAGCCAATCTGGTTGAATCTGTTTGCAAGAAGGCAGTTAAGGCAGCTATGTCAGAGATTGTAACCTTGCAATGGCAGTTCAAGACCCATTTAAGAAAAAAATATGTGAGCTAAGAGGAGACTCCCTTTGTGAAGCATGCCTTTTGCAGCCAGAAGACTGGACCGTGTTTGTGCAGGAAACCAATTCTCCTAGATTTCAGCGATTGAGCCAGGGGATGAAAGAAAACAGACCATTGCATGATAAGCCGCACAGGACGGGCAGAAAAGGTTATGTTTGTAAAAGGAAAGAGTGGGATGAGGAGGATGCAAAGCTAGCTGAAGAAGGAAAACAGAACCCTTGGGACCAATTTCCTGAACGTTCGAGGCCTTATCTGCGGGCAAGGGTAGGAAAGAGGAAGACCACTAGTGAAGGAAGCGGGGACATAACATTCAGTAACCCTACGGTAGTGGGGGTAGCAACTAGGGTGAAAACACTTGCAGCTCAGGCTAGCGATGGTTCTTTCGGGGTTAGGGAGAATGATATCCTCACCGCAGCAATTGAGACTCCAAAGCATCATGGTCGGGTCCGAGGCGTGTCTAGTTCACTTGGCTAGGGTAAAGGGTTTGGTAAAAAGTTTGCTGGAATGTACAGGAAGAAGAGGAACAAGAAGGCTGTACCGCAGATGGAAGAGCTAGTTGGTGAAGTAGTCACCAGAATTGTCTCCATTCTAGCAGAATCAGGCATTGATATACCGAAAAATGTACTTCATCCTCCCCAATCACCACCTGTCTGTAGCAGTGAGGAAGAAGATGTGCATGGCCTCGAGGAAGAGGATGTGCATGGAAGTGAGGAAGAAGAAACACGTGGCAGAGAGGAAGACCATTGGCATGTCAGCGAGGATGAAGGTAGTCAACAGCACATTGATAGTCGATCACCTATGCTGGACACAATAGATAAGCTGATAGAGCCAACCAAGTGCAGCCGTTTGGATGGCTTCGGGAATAAAGTGGAGCTCACACTAGCCACTGTCTTTCCATTGCAAAAGACTCTCCATACAGTATCGGTGCAGGAAGGGTATGCTGTGGTGCAACCTAGTTATGTGTGGGGCAATACGGGTCACTACCCTCTGCCTGTACCAATTGGGGGGGATGAAGTAACAACCCTACCTGAGGCTCTCTGTCTAAGGATCCAATGGTCAAAGAACAGGATCCATGTACCACCCATTACGAGAAATATCAACCCTGCTCCCACATCAGGTAGCAAGGGTACAACATCAGATGGAGGTACTGCAGCTCAGCGTCAGCAAGAGAAAGCTCAGCAGCAGCAGCAGATCAACAAAAATATGCAGCAGGAGCATCAACAACAGCAGGAGGAGGACATGTAATCTCCACCTAAGAAGCAGCGGCAGATCAGCAAAACTACGCAGCAGGAGCATCGACAGCAGCAGGAGGAACCCAGACAATCTCTACCTAAGCAGCAGCAACAGCAGCCTCTGCAACAGGAGGACGACAGGCAATCTCTGCCTAAGCAGCAGCAGCGACAGGCGGAGGACAGGCAATCTCCGCCTGAGCAGCACTCACCGCAGAAGAAGGGGGCCAGGAATCCTCTGCCCAGAGATGAGCTTCTTAACTGTTTTTGGACAAAACGGGATCCAAAATACAAGCTTGTTGTGCCTATGTTCTCAGAAGCGGACTTACAGGCTGCTGGACCAAATTGTGCCAGGTTGCATGCTTACGCCATGGAACACAGATAGGATAAACTTAGTTTTCTAGCAAAGTTTCCTGAAGACTTCTTTCATGGTGCTGGTGATTTAATGTTAAACATTGCATTCAGTCACGTGTATGACCTTATAACCCTGGTTGCTCTGCATGAGACCTTCTTGAGGTTGTGGACATTGTCAGTCCCTTAAAACCAAAATAGATATTTCTTTAATTTTCACCACAAAGTTCATGCATGCTAACATTTGGATTTTTTGTAGGAAAATGATGGACAAGGCAGCGGAGATGAAGATCAGTGTTGGGTTTTTGGATCCACAGGTTCTCATGACCACAAAGATTGATAAGGAGTCTACCCTTGTAATACAAGCATTAAGAAATGCATTGACGAATGACTACGTGGTGGGTGCCTTCTGCACCGGTGGCCACTGTGTAACACTGATCATCTGTATGAAGTTCAAAGAGGTTTGGTATCTAGATTCTGCTAAACATCATCCCGCGTGAAAGTTCGAAGACCTCCGAGCGCTTGTGACTTGGTCCGTACCTTGTAGGTTTTGTTCACAAAATTCAATCTCTTAGTGTTTCTAATCGGTATTGCTGATCTTGCAGGGCCTCTGAAAATATATGCCTAAAGGACGAAGTGATGAAAGGAAAGAAGAAAAAGCTAAAATCCAATCAGACATTCAAGCACAAGCCAAATACCACTGTAAGACCGAGGTTTTTTTATGGTCCCTTCATACCAATTTGGTACTGCATTAACTTGTCATTTTGGTACCTTGATGCGCAGTGTGCTCAGCAGCCATCGGGGTCCTTTTTGCATGGATTTCATGTGGCATTCAATATGTTCAAACTACTCGAAGACATACCTCACATCAAGAAGGCTGTTATAAGTAGATAATGCTCACCCGTGTCTCTATTCATATTCTCCATTTGATTTTAGAAACTGATTTGTACTTGTATTCTCATAATTATTTTATTTTGCAGGATTTCAAACCTGCCCTAAATGTTTCTATAGAAGATCTAAAGCCGGTTCGGGAGATGCTGTGCGAGTACATTGTTAAGGAGATCCTCGATCGAAACGGCAACCTCTATAATGGTGCACCATGAGTTCATTGTACTTCCTGACAAACTTGAAACTTGCTGCATTCAGGCTAGTTTAGTACTGCCTGAGAAACCTGCTTGGCTGGGGTCAGATGTTGCCTGGTTTAGGCAGTTTTCTCAGGACTCCATCCAAACAAAGCACCAATGACGAACTTTAAACTTTAGCATGCATGTCGATCTGATGAGGATCTTGATGTGATCTCGCATTGTGTATATATATGTGATCTTGCTTGTGTATATATATGATGAGAATGTGTTTGTGATGTCTCCTTGAATTGCTGTGGTGGCTGCCAAATCCTGGCTGTTTCCAGGATGCAGCCCCTGATCTGGTGGCTGCCAAATCCTGGCTGGTTCCGGGATGCAGCCAGAAAACAGGCAGGTTACTGTAGGTGCCCTACGTATCGATCACGGGCGTTAAGTAAGGCACGTTACAGAAACTGATTCGTGAGTAACGGGCTTCACTTGGAACGCCCGTTACAAGTATGACAACACTGTAACGGGCCGCATAAAGGCCCATTACTAATACTGACCAGTGGGCCCTTGAAGTTGATGCTTTTGTCGAGACAGAGGAGACGCGCTTCCAGAGCACGCGTCTCCTGTCGTTGAGACAGAGGTGACGTGCGTCCAGAGCACATGTCTCCTTTCATGGAGACAGGCAAGACACGCGTCCAGAGCACACGTCTCCTTTCGTCCAGACAGAGAAGACGCACGTAAAAAAATGTGTCTCCTTACGTGCAGACGCGTGTCCACAGCAAACATCTCCGTTATTGAGTTCATGTAACGGGCTCGGTTTCTATTCCCGTTACCAAAGGTCCATGTGGGCCCAGAGAAACAGACATTTCAGGTGACCGGTAAGTAGTTGTGGTAACGGTCTTTGTTCGACGCCCGTTACAATTACATATCATCAGTAACGGGCATCGACCCGGTACCTTTGTTGGCTTATTTGTAACGCTTCATCGGTAACGGGCATTTTACCTGTTACCAATGGCCATCCGCACCCATTACCAATGGCTGTTTTTCACATAGTGTTTTGGGGGTGTCTCGAGCTTGATCGGTCTGACCGGTGCAGCTAGGCCCAACGGCTAGTTTTTCAAACACAGGTCAGACCGGTTTGGGGCACCAGTCTGACCGATGCCACTCGACAGCTAACGGCTAGTTTTCTCCTTTGAGGGGTATAAGTACCCGAATCCCTCCTCTTTCGAGGGTTGCGGTTCTTGGTGAACTTGCTGAGCTTCTAAGCCATTCCTTTCAAGCCTAAAGCCTTAGTGGCTCTTCCCAACTTCTCTTTGTGAGATTTGTGGATTCAAGCCATATCTTTGAGTTGAGTTGAGAGAGTGAGCTCAAGAGAGCCCTTGTGAGCTAACAAGAGCATTCCCATAGCTTGAGCACTTTGGTTTCGTGTCTACAAGCATTGAAGCATTTGTTACTCTTGGAGGTTTGCCTCCTAGACGGCTAGGCGTCACCGGCGAGCTCCCAAGTTGTGGTGAGCAGCGGCAAGTTTGTGAGGGCTGTGATCTTGCATCTTCGTGGAAAATATCGCCTTAGTGGTATCGAGGAAAGTGGTTGAAAGAGACCCAGCTTGTTGTGGGAAGAGTTAGTTGAGAACTCAAATCTTTTACAAGCTCCTCAATGGAGGCGTAGCTTCCTTGGTGTAAGTGAACTTCGGGAAACAAATCCTTGCATCTCATTGTGGTTTGCCTCTCTAAGTTGTTTTCTAGCATATTTGATTTGCTTCCACTTCGATCTACTTAGGTGTGCTATTTGTATGTGCAAGGGTAATTACCCTTCTTGTGATCATCTACCAAGGCCAGTCACTAAGTTTGGTTCGTGCTAGAAGTCAAGAGGAGCTTGAAGCTATTTTTGCAGGTGCTCTATGTTCCACCGGTCTGACTGGTGCAGGGCAACGGTCAGACCGGTGCCCTCCTGTGAAAGAGAGCCAGGACCGGTCTGACCGGTCAGCAGCACCAGTCTAACCAGTGGTGCTTGGTAGTTTAAGTTTTTGGGGAAGAAAAGTTTAATCCGGCCGTCTCGCCTATTCATCCCCCTCTAGGCGACATCCAGGTCCTTTCAATTAGTATCAGAGCTGAGTGCTTCAATTCGAGCTTAACCTCTTGGAGTTTAATGATGTCGACAACTTGTGAGGTACCGTTTGAGCCACTAGCTCTAGATGGCTCAAACTACACTTCTTGGTCAATTCATGCTCTTAATGATATTAGGACCCTAGGTCCAAAAGCTAAGCAAGTTGTAGTTGCTAATATTCTTCCTCCTCATCTAAAAGTTGTTTTTGTTGACTTGTCAACACTATCATAAGAGAATCAAGAATATTGGGAACTCAACTCCCGAGTTACTAACTATTTGTGTAGTATCTTCAGCGATGGTGTGCAGGCAATGATTTTCAAGAAATGTATGTACGAAGCACATCTCATTTGGAAATTGCTAGAAGACTTGTATGAAAAGCCAAAATGCATTGATCAAGAACAAATGAAGAAGAGAACACTTGAGGAGTGTCCAAAGCCTTCAACAACAATCACTGAGCCTCAAGTCTCACCTCTCAAGTAAGGAAAAGGCCAAAAGAGTGAAGGCCCTACTGCACTATAGGGACCGGTCAGACCGGTGCCAGCAATGGAGCAGGCATATGTTTGATGGCTAAGAAAGAAAAGAAGAAAAAATAAGAAGAACAAGATCAAGGAAGCAAAGAGCCAAAAGATTGAAGACTCAACCACTTTGGCTCGAAAACATGAGATGCTCAAATCCAAGCATGCCTCCTTGGTTGTAAGTATGAGTCATTAGCCGAACTACATAATTATGCTATCAAATCCGTTTCTCTCGTAAAAGAAGTAGATAATGCCAATGACATTCTTGAAGCTAAAATTGAGAAGCTAACTGGTGAGCATATGGCTCTACATGGTAAACATTATGAACTTGAGTGCTCTCATGAGAAGCTTGTAGATTCTTATGCCACACTAGAAATAGCTCATGAGGTTGTGGTATCTTCGGTAAAATTCATGCAACCTCTCTCACACACATGCACTTGCTCACAAGTTAAAATTAATTTGTCTTGCACTAACGATTGTATTTCTCAAGCAAGCCAATCTAGTATTGAGCATGTACTTGTAGAATCTTGTGATGACCTCATTGCCAATGAAAATGATGAACTCAAGCAAGAGGTTGAAAAGCTTAAAAGAAACTTGTATGTGTTGAACGAGAAGAGTCAAGTGCAACCTTCTCAAGATAACTGTGAAAACATGGTGAAGAAGCTTGAGAAGGGATCAACCGTCACTCTCTCAACTCCTCAACAACACATCAAGATCAACAAGAACAAGATTCAAGAAAAGAGCAAGGTTGGGCATAACAAATGCCTTGAGAGCTAAAAGATGGGACACTTTGCTCACTATCGCCCAACCAAGCACAGGACACAAAATACGCTCTCCAAGAAGAAAAGAAGCTCCAATAAGTGGAGAGTGTGCTACAAATTAGAGAGAAGGGACATATAGTCAAAGCTTGCACAAGCACTTCGGCGAGCAGTAGATCTGACCGTGACCGGTCAGACCGGTGGCGACCAGGTCAGCCCCATGTTGACGGTCGATTTCCGTCAACCGAGAGCACTTGTTACACTTTGGTTTGAGCTTTGAATTATAACTAACCCGCCACTAGGCGTACTAATGATGTAACAAGTTCACACTTGCATGTGGCTTTTGTTGTATGTTGTTTACGCAAGATTTAAGCGCCTAAATGAGGACTTCCGGGTAGAGTTCATCGAGCACTTTGTGAGAAGATCACGAAGCCCGGCACAAGTCAAGACACGAAGTGAACATGACTCCAAATGACCCGAGGACCGAACCATGAAGCTGTGAAACTCTGAGGACCTAAATAGAAGATGCGGGAGTTCGTGCGGCAAGTACCCTTATCTAAACCGTAGGGAAAATGACGTCAAGGACCCACATGGACTTCGACAAATATTCAAGAAAGCACAAGAAGCGTCGTGGAGGAAGTTGGGCCCGAACCGGGCCAGAAAAGGCCTGGGCCGGCTGGCCCATGCCGACCGGCCTGCCCGTTTTCTGTGCCGGTTCGCGACACCCTTTGACCTAGATGCTCCTCGGCTCATTTATATCCCCTGCCTCCAACAGTTGCCACATCAATCCATCAGAACTCGGCGAAACCTAGAAGTGAATACCGGAGGGAGACGACTACGACAGAGTCCTCGAAGTTGTCTCGGGGATGGCCTAGGCCAACCCTAGCTGCCATGGCCGCCCTGTGTGGTTGTGCCATGGTGGAGTTCCGGAGCTAGTTGAGGTCAACAATGGTATGTACTCGGTGGTGATGATCCAAACACATTTACTATTATGTGAGCAGTGTTCATCATGTTTTCTGTTCTATTAGCGATTCCATGTCTCCGTTTATGCTTTCTACCTATCGTGAATGTGATTTAATCCTTAGTCTAATATGTGGTTAGGCTATATAGCATGCTCTATGTAATCGTGGTGATTAGGTTTAGCATGTCGACCCTTCATGGTTCGTAGACGCGTTTATGTTTGAGCGTGCCCCTAGATCCCCTGCTTCATTAAGGGAGCATCGTGACAGGGTAATTTCCTCTGAAAGAACGGATGACTTCGGGAGGTAAGCCGGAGGTAGGAGTTTAAGGATGCTAGTAGATGAGATGCTCGACTCGTTGCTCGTTTGCCAGAGCTTCAACTAGAAGGTGCTAGGCCTAGTTACCCCTTCGGTGGAGCTTTACCCTAGCCGATGCCCATGGATGTGATCAACCTTGTGCCATAGCTCATATATATCAAGGTTATCCTTTGTATGCAATCAATGCTTCATGTTAGGTTAGTTTGGCTAGATAAGGTAGAGAACCTTAGCGGTTTGCTTCCGATCCTTGGATTGACAAACCTTGGGGACCCTTCTTGGTGAAAAAGGCACCAAGTCACCCGTACGCTTGCGGTGAACTTCAACACGATTTTGAACCGTCAACAAGCCCCTTTTTCTGGCGCCGTTGCCGGGGATTGGAACTCGAACCCTAGGGAGATCTATCTTTCTTTTGGACTAACCCTAATTTTATCATTGCATATACGCTTGTTTTCTTGTTTGTGTCCTTGAAAGCAGGTGAAAAGCTAGACACAAGATGTTCGAAGAGCTCTCTACACCCGCATTCAACAAACTTGAAGATTCGCTCTTTAGTGGTAGGTGCTAACTTTTGTTAGTGGCCCATCATCCGCTATCGAGCCCACACCCTACACAAAAGTGATGATAAACAAGGTAAGTCAACATGTCAATTAAGTTTTTAAGACTAATGTTTTGTGGAGATTTGTTTGATCAAGCAATAGGTATTAGAAGCAATCACAGTGCCCCCGAGATCAAAAGATCAAGCTCTTCAATATCTTCGAAGTTTCTGTTCGCATCAAGTTTTGCACAGCCTCATGGGAAGAATAACAGAATATATTTCAATATTTAGAAGCCCCACGAAGTTAGGCTTCCAACCAGTCAAGAATCAAGGCAATCGGAGGTTCCTACAAGCGGATATGGCCGAATCACCGATGATTGCACGTCCTGAAAATTTCTGGACAGCAAGCAAAGCTGAAGTGAAACAGCCATAACTCCCTCATGTGGACTCCGATTAAGAGGAATGAGTACCCGTTGGAAAGGTAATTTCATAAACCCTTCAATAGAATTATATTTTGGTATATGTTCTGTTATATATACAGGGGAAAATCCATGAAGAAGAGGCAGCTGCAATACGATGAGAACAAGACGGGGAAGGTGAACGACAACAACGAAGAGGAGCTTGGGGAATGCTTCCATTAGACCACACATTAAGAAATTCAGAGGCTTGGAACAAAACAAAGACCCCTAGAGAATTTGCACATGAAGACACAAGTTGGCGACATTCGACGCAAGGAGATGTTTGAAGAAGACCATGATGGATTACACACAAAGGACGACATCCAATGGCGCAGATGTTTTGGGCTCTCACACGAAGGATCATGGAGCTACATTTTCACAACCAAGATGTGTGAGCCCACAAGTGAAGAGGAGTGATCCTACACAAAGCAACCTTGACGACATGTGGCTCGAAGAAGGAATTGAGAAAAGTCTGCGCGAGCCACCTCCGATCATCAAGGATTATTCACTTTCAACTCCGAAGGATCACTCACGATGAAAAGCTCGAAGGCTAAGGTACACATTAACCTCTCAAGATACTTTTGGTGATGATAATGTCCCTTTGATAGTTTGATGTCCATCCAAAAGTATGATTCGATCCTATGCCTTGTTCCTTAGATCATGATAGGCTAGAATTTCTTAAGGATGATAAAGAGGCTATGTTGTATTTTAACTTTGTTAATTACTTGCCTAATGAACCCATGCCTAATGAGAGAGCAAGAAACTTATGCTACCTTTAATCACAACATGCTTTGTTCATCCAATTTTAATTGTGGTTATGGTTGCACATGTTTTCTTTAGAACTTGCAAATCTTGGACTTGCTTTGTGCTTGGTCAAGCTAATGACTTTAAAAGAGCAAATGTCGGGAGAAAACCCAAGTTTCACTAACCATGTAGGGCATGAAGTTTGAATCAACAGGAGAAAAGCTATGCCCCAAAGACCGGGTAAGCCTCTCATCAAGTAAAATGATCGTGTCAAGCATGGAGAGTGGATCAAAGCTGCATGGACATCTTCAAATCTTACATGAAGGACCATGGCTGCGCGACCACGAAAAGGTACGTAAGAAAGTCGAGCTCTATGACTTTAAATGAAGCACTTTGCGGGAGGCAACCCGTTTTCTTTTGTCTATATTTATTTAAATATTATGACCGTCTACATTGTGATCTTAAACTGTAACATCAAGTAACATTGTACCATTGCTCTAATAAATACCACAACACCATGTTGTTTGTTTAATTGCTATTGAGGGAGCACTTTGTTCTTGATTTTGGAAAACTTGTAGACCTTTTTGTGTGCCTATTAGTGTTTAGGTTGTTTTTCTTTTGTGTCTTTTTAGCGAGAAGTATGAAGTTGGCACCATCCTTTAATTCTAACCTTGTGGCTAGTTAATTTAGGCTAACTCTTGCATTTGTTTTAGACAACCACCATATCATGTCATTTTGTTCATCCATGTCATATTGCATTGCATGTTTTGTGTTGATCTAACTTTTTGTCCAACCAACCTAAGCCTACCTATAGCCCCACCAAAAACCCGTAGCCAACAAGGGCAGGGTTGACTTGTGTTGATTGGCTTGCACCATTCCGGTTGGCCAAGCCCACCTCTATCCCTTGTGCTCACCAAAATCCTTGACTAGCCATCCTAAAACCATAGGTGTGTTTTTCATAAGAAGACCTTTAATACCACCTTAGATAGAATTTCTATGCTTGACTCTCTCTCTTCAAAATTCTTATTTGAGCCAAAAATATAGGACACCCATAACCTACCCTCAAAACCTTATTAGTTTGGTTGTTTGATCTTTTCAACCCTTGCTAATATTTGTTTGCACTAACTCTTTGCATTTGCATTATGCATCCATCTCATTGTCATCATCCACTTTATGTTGGCTTGGTCTTTCATGAAACTTTATGATGAATGCTTTTATGTTTATGATAATGCTTCTTAAGGGCATTTTTCCTTTTTTGCAATCTTGTGTGAACATGGTGTCTTTTGACAGCACGTAGAACCAAATAGTGGTCTGCTAGCACAATGCGTGGAGGATGAAGAGGCGATGAGCAAAGGCCTTGGGGGCACGCCTATTTATCGAACCATGACCTATCACAAGGCAACATGCACCTCGTGACAGAGTATGCCTCACGGGATTACAACAACCATGAAAATACGTGGGATGTTCCGAATACGCAGGCCTACACTGCTCAGGAATCCCGTCACAAGTATAGGGCGGAATATGCAGGCTTTTTCACTGGTAGGCATGCGAAATATTTGGTGGGTACACGGGTATGCTTTGGTTCGGATAAGAACACAGAAGGAAGATCCTTATATCCGCATGACTTAAAAAATAGACGTGTAGGCATTATAGTGGGAGAAGCAGCTGTTAGGCTTTGTGATCTACGACTGGAAACGCACCTAGTTTCACTGAAGCGTGGGCCTCTTCCAGATACCCATCTCCCGCCTATATTGTACGCCACCGGAATCCCACCCAAACTCGCTAACAATATGGGGCCACGCTTGCACGACCCCTCTTGTCAGTGGCCCCGTAGCAAGTGCAGCTTACCAAATTTTCATTTCATGGTCAGCAAGTGGAAATCAGGATTTTCAAATTATGTATTCCCTCGCCTCCCCCAAATAATAAATAATCTACTCTATTGCTACCGTGTTGCACCACTAAACTCCCGCTTTCCATTTCCAAAAAAGCATCACTCTACTCAGCTAGATCTGCGGTGGCAGTCCGACCTCGCCATCGCCGGTGGAGGGGGTGGGGTATCTCAGCGAGATGGTGGGCGATAGATATCAGTGTTCTGCTTGCGTCTGCTGTGATGGCCAAGCTGTGCAGTTGAGCGAGGATGCGGCACAAGCACCGGCTCCGGATGCCCCCTCAATCCATGGGCCCCTAAATCTTGGAGCTTCACAAGTGAGAATCACATTTCCTTTTCTCTCTAGTCGCCTAGGAGTATTTTCGTTGGCTTAGAAAGTATATTGCTTTGTGTATTGTGTTAGTTCTGAGATTTTTCTCTTACCTTTGCCTTTCTAGATCCAGTCACTGATTTGTAACACAAGTTAATCGTTGAGCCATGCTTAGAAAGTAAATTGCTTTGTGTATTGTGTTAGATTTGAGATTCTTCTCTTACCTTGGCCGCTCTAGATCTAGTTACTACTTTGTAACACAACTTAATCGATGAGCCATGCTTAGAAAGTAATTTGCTTTGTTTATTGTGTTAGATTTGAGATCCTTCTCTTACCTTGACCGCCCTAGATCCAGTTCCTGATTTGTAACACAAGTTAGGAGGGGGGCCATTAGTTCTCATATGTTGTTTCGTGAACTCATTTTTTAATTTTTAAGCATCAATTTGTAGATGGTCAATACTCTTTGCAATTGACGGCTGACAAGTGTCTAGATGTATCTGCAAGTCTACTAATGATCACGGTACACTCTGTTCTAGATATCTAAGGCAACTGACCTAATACTTATTATGCAGGGCCTAGCATCCCTCTCCTGCATTGCTGAGATTCAATCACATGTTGTGGTATGTAACAGAATGCATGATTATCTTGCTACTTTATTCTTAGGATCATTCTTAAGTTTATTTGCTTGCTTTGTTTAAGGTTCAAGTTTGACTTCTCCTTTCATTTTTAGGCTGAAATATTGAGGACAATCCTTGCGGTTCAAATATCAAATTCCTGTCCCTCCAATGTGAAGTCAAAACCATTCATTGATTACATGCCTCAAGATTATCTAGCTACCGCTACATGGTCAAGACCTAATGAGGAACCAAGTTGAGATGTGCCTTGGTTTGTATGTGTTGAGTGATTGACCGGATGAATTGAAGCTTTGTGTGTAGTGTTGTGTTGTGTGTGTTGTGTCGTGTGTGCATGTGTGTTTACCATGTTGCCTTAGTGGTGTGTTGTCAATGCACTCGTGATGAGTGGTTGACAACATTGTGTGGACCGACTCTTGGCCTAGTATTGTAGGTGCAGGTTGCGACTTGGTTTGCGTTGGTGCAGGTGAAGAACAAGCGCGAAAGGTCCGCTACAGAATCGCCACCAAACCCTAGCTCAGGCCGCTGCCGACGAACTCCACCGTCACCGCTTCCCCACCGTTGAGAAGATCCCTCGGAGCTCCGCCATGAGGTGAGGAATCCTCTGGTGCCGCTTGTGCACGTCCTCATGCCCTGCATCCTTCGTACGCCCTCGCCGGAGTTCGCCGCCACGGGCCGTCCGCCTCGCCGAGCCGCATGCCGTTGTCGTCGCCCTAGCGCTCGCCCTGGTGCCCTAGTCAAGTTCACCATGACCCCAGCATCATTTTGGACCAAGTCCCGTCTTCATCCGAGCCCCGTCGAGCGAGCCAAGCTCGATTCTGGCAAGAATCCCTGCGCACCGCCGCTCGCCGGCATAACCGCCGCCGCTTCGCGCTCGCACGCGTCCTGCATCGTACGATCGGAGATCGACAGCTTGGATTAGATCCAATCTGGGTCAAACTGGTACCCATACCGGTCAACCTGCCTTTGCGTCACCATTTTACAAAAAAAAACCCTAAGCTCTTTAGATTCACAAGCCGGTCCTTCCACCTTTAATGATCCTTACGATTAGATCCTTTTCTTTATGTTTTTAACCCTGAGTTGTTTAGTTTTAGCGCCCGAGGTCCTATCCTTTGTGTTTTGCACCACAACCCCTCTATTTATATGTTTAATTATGTTTTAGTCCTCGGTTTTTAGCAGTTAAGCCCCTAGAACCTTAGTTTTCTCGCAGTTTAGCCCTTACACCTTGTTGAAGCCATATCTTTCCCGTTTTAGCTCCATTTTTATCCGTTCAAGTTGCGTTAGATTCATAATAATGTAAAGTACAAGTTAGTGGTGACTTTTGATCATGTTTGTTTTCTGAAAATTAATTTAATATTAATTTTGATTAATGCTTAGTTTTACATGCCTTTTATAAATAAAAGCAATATAGTGTTACACACCGTTTTTCATCATCAATATTAATTTGATTAATAATTATTTCACATGCTTTTGTAAATAAAATCTAATTAGATCTTTACCCCGGTTTTACATAAATCAAATGTTAATTTGATTAATATTTAATTAACTTTTCTAAATAAAAGTTGATTAGGCTTTTACACCGGTTTTATAAATAAATAGTAATTTGATTAATGCCAATGCCATAATATTTTTAATAATAATATGATCTACTCGAATCATAAACTTACATTTAGATGATTCACATAGTTTAGCTTTTCTAAATTAAATGTTTAATTGGTATAATCAATATATGAATCTTTATAAATAAAACTTGATTAGTTCTTTACTCCGGTCTTTGCAAATAAAAATATAATGCTGCATTAATTCCAACTTAGGGTATTTTCTTTATGAAATATCCTTTACATATCTTTTATTGATTAAAAATAAACCAAGCTCATAGTCTCTTGTTGTTTGATAAGTTCCTCAATAGCTTTTGTCTCTTCAACCTTAGTTACGTTCTCAACGTTGCGTAACCACAGAATCGAGCCTATCCTTTAGCACGTTCTTTTAAAGCTTTCTTTTGATTGGTGCGTTGTTCTTAGTTTGTTTGTTTGCTTTGTATGCTTGTGCCCGATGATTGATGCGAGTAGAATGAACGTGGTTCGAGAGCTTTGGAGAGCAAGAAGTGAAGACATTCTTAGCAACATCACTACTCTGGTTAAAGGCAAGTGTGTCCTTGTTGTTTTGTCCTAATAACTATGTTTAATCACATTGCATACACTTTGCATTAATATTGATGGGTCCTATTAAGGTTTATCCTAGTCTTTATTACCATTACTCCTTGTCAACCTGGATTTACCTTTCTGTTGGGTAGCTTTGCTTAGCTGCTTTACCTTGGGTTATGGTGGTTCTAACGAACAACAATAATGACGAACATGCTTTACTCTTATGCTATATATCTCTAGTTAATACAAGATCACCATGCTTAATCGGAACATGGAGCGACCACCCAGGACAATAGTGCAACCACAAGGCTATATGGCTCTGGCTTGGCTAATTAATTAGGGACTCTAGTGTTGGGGTGACCTTACCAAAAGGGCAAGGGGGAGCGTTTAGTTGGGGTATAGACTCGCTCTAGTAGGGAGTTGGACTTGGCTAAGACACGGTACCTACTAGGGGACTTTATACCTTGCGACGGCTCAGAACCTTCGCGGGTTGTTTCACACTAGGGAAACTTTGTAAAGGCCTCGTAGTGTCCCTATGCAATCACACCTTGGTAGTGTGGTATGATGCATGATCAGCATCACGTGGTTGGGTTTAAAGTTCTTTTGAACTTTTACGCGACTTGTGGTGAAAGTGTACAACTTCTGCAGAGTGTAAAACTAATAGATTAGCCGTGCTCACGGTCAAGAGCGGCCTGGACCCTCACATGATAATTGAACTTGAAGATGGACTAAAATCATTGTTATGGTTATGTTAGCCATATGCTTATGGCATACCTCTTTATGTTAATTGTGGGTTGTTATAAACTTTCCTTTATTAGTAATCAGGTGCTAATAAAATTTGACCAACTAAAAGTGCTTAATGCAGTCAACCTGTCAGCCTTCCCTTGTTCAGCCTTTGCATTCATACTTTCCCCACACTTGCTGAGTACGACATGTGCTCACCCTTGCTATAAACAATGTTGCTCAGAAAGAGGAAGTTGTTATGAAGTCGTTGTGAAGATGTTGCTGGTGCTAGGCATACGCAACCCCCAGTTGACTACCTGTGATATTTGGAGCCTTCGTTTCCAGGATGAAGCGTAATACTCTGATAATCTTTATCTTTCTTTACGTGATATTATTTCTGTTATTCACTTATGTCAACTATATGCATGAAACTTGATCCTGGCATGCATATAGAACTACACTTAGTTTTCTTTGGAAAAACAGGTGTGACAAAAACTTTTCACACCAAGGTGCGGGAAGAAGTATGATTGCCACAGATTCCTTTGTGTGTCTCCTCCAAGATGTCCTTGCCTTCTTCACGAGATATGCACTTCATGAGTACATCAGAGCTTGCACCATGCTTGTAGAGCATAAGCCTTGACGCGGCGTGAGATGCGCTCAGCTTCTGACTTGTCTTAAGGAATTAACTGATTTTTGATGTAGTCGATGAAAGGAGTTCTTCAGTCCACATCAATCATAAGCACTTCACGATTAGGGTGGACTGAAGTAGTCGTGGGTGCAGATGACGGCTCCGGAATTGATGGTTTGTGGAGCTCATAGACAAAGATTCCCGCTGGTACTTGAGCACGTGTAGATCCCAACTTCGACAAGACGTCCATAGCAACATTATTGTCGTGAACAACATGATGGAACTTGAGACCATGAAATTTATTCTCAAGTTTGCGTACCTCTTGATAGTACGCATCCATATTCTCAGCATTACGATCCCAGGAATCGTTGACTTGATTGATGACCAACAAAGAATCACCGTAAACAAGTTGTCGTGTGATGCCAAGAGAGACTGCAAGGCGAAGACCATGCAGTAGAGCTTCATATTCAGCTTCATTCTTTGAGACCTTCCAAAAGATCTACAAAACATATTTGAGTTGCTCGCCCTTGGGGGAGATTAGAAGTACTCCAGCATCGGCGCCTTCCAGCTTGAGGGAACCATCAAAGTACATGACCCAATGCTCTAGACACTCAATTGGAGTTGGAACTTGATTCTCCCGCCACTCAGCCATGAAATCGACCAAGGCTTGAGACTTGATAGCAATGCGAGACTTGAACTCGAGCGATAGAGCTCCGAGCTCTACCGCCCATTTAGAAATCCTTCCTGTGGAATCCCGGTTGTGCAATATTTCGCCAAGCGGGTAACTAGTAACCACAGAAATCTTGTACTCGTCGAAGTAGTGGCGGACCTTCCGTGAAGTAATCAGAACCGCATAGAGTAGCTTCTGTACCGGAGGCTAGCGAGCCTTGGATTCTGAGAGGACTTCACTGACGAAGTAGACCGGCCTCTGGACAGGGTAGGCATGGCCTTCCTCCTGCCGTTCAATGACAATGGCAGTGCTGACAACATTAGTAGTCGCAGCAATGTAGAGCAGGAGCTCTTCCTTTGGCAGAGGAGCTGTGAGGACTGGAGGCTTGGATAAGAACTCCTTGAGCTGTGTGAGAGCTTGATCAGCTTCTGCTGTCCACACAAACTTCTCTTGCCACTTGAGTAACTTGAAGAAAGGTAGACCCCGTTCTCCAAGTCGTGAGATGAAGCAATTGAGTGTTGTCATACATCTAGTAAGCTTCTGGACATCCTTGATAGTAGTCGGAGCTTGCATGTTGGAGATGGCAGTGATCTTCTCGGGGTTTGCTTCGATACCACGATGGCTGATGACGAACCCGAGTAGTTTTCCCGATGATACGCCAAAGACGAACTTGTTGGGATTGAGCTTCCATTGGTACTCCCGTAGTGAAGCAAAAGTTTCCTCAAGATCCGCGATAAGCGTGTCTGGATCCCTAGTCTTTACAACGACGTCATCCATGTACGCTTCCACATTCTTGTGAAGTTGCCTCTTGAAGCACGCTTGGATAGCTCTTCGGTAGGTAGCACCAGCATTTTTCAACCCGAAGGACATTGTTGTGTAACAATAAGCGCCAAACAGGGTAATGAACTCAGTCTTCTCTTGATCAGATTCCTTGATTGCAATTTGGTGATAGCCCGAGTAGCAGTCAAGGAAGAATAGCAGAGCACAGCCCGCCATGGAATCAATGACTTGATCAATCCGCGGCAACCCGAAAGGATCCTTGGGGCAATGCTTGTTGAGGTCCGTGTAGTCGACACACATCCTCCAATCGTTAGAGTTCTTCTTTCTAACAAGCATAGGGTTGGCAAGCCATTGCAAATGAAAGACTTCCCGGATGAAGCCAGTCGCGAGTAGTTTGGCAAGCTCTTTCTTGATAGCATCCCTGTGGTCATCAGCAAAGCAACGAAGATGTTATCTCTTGGGGGTAGCATTAGGATCGATGTTGAGTGAGTGCTCGATCAACCTCCTGGGCACACCTGGCATGTCAGATGGTTTCCATGCAAAGATATCACGGTTAGCCCGAAGGAAGTTGACGAGCGTGTCTTCCTATTTAGGATCAAGCTGTGCACTGATCATGGTCGTCTTGCTGTTGTCACCGGTACCAAGATCAATGGCTTTGAGCAGGACGTCACTAGTCGGCGTAGGCTTGTTGTTGATATCTGTCTTCTCAGAAACCTCCAGCTCGCTCGGAGCAAGCTTTTTAGCTGCAGTGAAGACTTCCATCATAGCATTAGGGACTCGATTTGTGGAGGCAAGTTCCACGGCTTCAGTGTCGTAGTCGTAAGGATGCTTCAAATCCCCTCGCAGTGAGAGTACTCCTCTGGGGCTCGGCATCTTGAGTAAAAGGTACACATAATGTGGAATAGCCATGAATTTCGCCAGACCAGTCCTGCTGAGGATGGCGTGATAAGAAGTCTCAAAGTCAGCTACCTCGAACTTGATGTACTCGGTGCGGTAGTGAGCCTTAGTCCCAAAGGTAACGGGTAGTACAACTGAAGCCAAAGGAAGAGCTGCATTGCCCGGGATGATACCATAGAATGACGAGTTGGTCTTGGTAAGCATGTTGGTGATATCCAGGCCCTTCTTCTTCAAGGTCTTGGCAAACAGGACATTGAGACTGCTGCCACCATCAATAAGAACCTTGGTAAGCCTAGAGCCTGCCACCACTAGATCCAGAACAAGAGGATATCACCCTGGCTCAGAGAAACTAGTCCATTGATCCACCCTTGAGAAGGTGATGGGGGTTTCAGACCACTTCAGAAAAGTTGGAGCTACTGATTCAATGGACATAATCTCCCTGACAGCAAGTTTCTACATGCACTTGGTTGGAATCCTACTGAAGATGACATTGACAGTGTTGGATGGGTCTTGAAACCTAGTGTCTTTGCCTGTGTTAGCCTTCTTCCCCTTGTTCTTGCGAAACCTTGGGTTTGGGTGCACTGGTTCTGGTGTGTTCTTCAGTGCACGGCGAAGTTGGTAACATTGCTCTGTAGTGTGATCGTCCTCTGGGTGCCATGGGCATTTCTGTGTGGTCAACGTTGCCCAGTGACAATCCTCTGCAGGCTTGTCGGTGGGTTCCATGGCGGCAACAGTATTTTTGAGCTTGCGCTTGCGATTAGGATTGCTCGAGTAGTTATTACCTGTGCGATTGCCCTGCTGTTGCTTGCCACTATTATTTCCACCAGTATTATTATTGTTTTTGTTGTTGTTGTTGTTGTTCTGGTTGTTACGAAGATGCTTGAATCGGTTCCAAGCCTTATCTTCCTTGTCCCCCAGTGAGTGATCATCTCCTTGATCTTGGTGATGTTGGCTGGGCGAGCGCGACCGAAGTCTTGGAAAAGCCTATCATCATAGAAACCATCGTGGAAGGTGTCTATGACTTCTTTCTCGGTAACATCAACAACAGTGGCTCTTTTTTCAAAGAAGCAGCACATGTACTCACGAAGAGTTTTGCCTTATTTTTGCTTGATCAATGCAAGGTCCATACGACTACCATGACGACCCAAAGAACCCGCGAAGTTGCTGGTGAAATGTTGCTTGAGTTGTCCCCAATTGTCGATGGAGCCGCGCTTAAGAGACTCGAACCATGTGAGTGGCTCTTGCTCCAGACTAAAAGGGAAGTAGATACATTTAGTATCATCATTGCCCCCAGCATTTGTGATAGACAGAGCATAACAGCGCAACCACTGCCTTGGATCTTGCTTGCCATCATACTTAGAGATGTCATAGGGTTTGAATTTCTCCGGAAGAAACAATGCTTGAAGTCAAGCAGAGAAAGCAAGGAAAGAATCAGAATTAGCATCCTTTTGCTTCTCACACTCAGCACGCCTGGCGTCGATTATTGTACGAGCATCGTAGTGAGAATCGCCCGACTTGCTATTGACACTGCCATCACTGCCATGGCCCTTGTTGCTAGCTTCTGGACGTGTATGATTAGGAGTGTGAGTGTTGCGATGAGCAACCCCACTGCTGTCGTGGTGACTAGGAGTACCAGTACCTTGACATAGCCTAATGTAAGGTAGTTCAGCCAGCTTCGCGACTTCTGCAGCCGCCCTGTCACGAGGCATAGAGCGACCAAGCAAGTTGATCGTGTTGATAGCTTCCTCTGGAGTGCGATATTGATGAGTAGCAACCGCATCTAGAGCCTCTTGCAAGTTACGAGTAGGTAGAGCTTCCACAAGTTCACGATGAAGGGTTGCATGATCAGTATTGCGCTGACGACGTGCAGTCTTGGCCTCCACAGTTTCATCAGCAGGAGCATTAACAGAGAGCTCATTATCAGAGACATCATCTGGAAAGTGATAATTGGCGCGGTGCCCTTGCGGAGTAAATGCATCGATGACGAAAACTTCTCGATAGGATGAGTGAGTACCCGTACTCTCAATGAGCTCAGTATCGGTGTCGTAGTCAACAAGCTTGGTGCCTTCCTTGAAGGGTAAGTTGTCGAGATAGGCGATAAAGCGCTCCAGACCATCCAAAGTGAGGTCAGCAGGCACATGCTCAGGCCAGTAGACGAATCTACCCTCACATGTCGAAGTGATCACCAGTCCTTGAGCAGGGCCAGACAGTTGTCGTGCTTCAGTAGAATCTGAACCGTAGTCGAACTCGAACTCAGATGAATCTGAATCGAAGTAGTCGAGGTTGACTTCCGAATCCGAAGAGTACTCGAGCACGGTCTTCAAACCAGGGCGCATGAGGATCTCCAATGCAGCTTGGTAAGCAGCGCTGACATGGCGGTGACCGAAGAGGGGTGGTGTTGGAATACAATCCAGACTGAACGCAGGCTGTGCAGCCAAGGAAAGCAACTCAAGTTGAATTGTAGGTGAAGTCGAGTTGTACTCGGGCTCTCTGACTGGGTCAGAAAGCGAATTTTTGCTGAAATTCTCGACGAGTTCTTCCATCGAGGCTTGCGTAAGCGTCGAGGACTTAAGCTTCGACTCTGGAGTTGATGCCAAGAAACGCAGGAACGACCCAGCGCCGTCAGCAACACAAGCCCAAGAGCCAAAGATGAAGCTGTCGCCTTGTTGGAAAGCGACGATTAGCTTAATGATGACGGGAGCCATCGACTTTATGGATCTTTGATGCAAAGATTTCAAGAACGAAGCAGGTATTATTGAAGACCTTCAAGGGAAGTACTCGGGGACGCTTGGGAACAACTCGAGAAGACTTCAAAACTACTCGTGGAGTTAGTTGGAGTACCTTCCAGCCTCGTGATGATTCAAGTATTATTGAAGATCGAAGCTTGCAGAACTCGGGGACGCTTCAGAACTACATGCAGAGACCTTCAAGACTACTTGGACGCATCGCACTCGACTAAAAAGTACTCGGGGGCTTGTCGATAGGGAATCCCTAGGCCCACCACTCATGTGGGCCATACCCGGGAGATAAGGCCTGCACACCTGGACTACTCGACTAGTGGGCCACAGTGCAAGATTACCGTGGGCCACAAGGCAAGACAAGACGGACAAAAACTTGTACTAAGATTAGGATAGCTTCTCATTACTCGTTATAGGCTACTCCTAATCCTACTCGAATAGTACTCTTGTACCAATCCGACTTGTAACCTTGCTTCCCGTGGCATATAAGGTGAGGCAGGGATCCCCCTCAAGAACATACACAATCAATCAAGTGCCACGCAGCATACAGGATGTAGGGTATTACGCACATTGCGGCCCGAACCTGGTGCACCAGCTGTCAATGTTTTAGACACCGAGCCTACCACGGGGTACCCGAAGTAGTAGATTGTGCAGTGGGGCTCGCCGAGATCAGGAACACGATGGTGAGACACGGGGCACACAATTAGACAGGTTCAGGCCGCAATGTGCGTAATACCCTACATCCAGTATACTGGGTGGCTCTTGATTGATTGCGTATGTTCTTGAGGGGGGTCCCTGCCTCGCCTTATATGCCACAGGAAGCAGGGTTACAAGTCGGATTGGTACAAGAGTACTATTCGAGTAGGATTAGGAGTTGCCTATAACGAGTAATGAGAAGCTATCCTAATCTTAGTACAAGTCTTTGTCTATCTTGTCTTGCCTTGTGGCCCACGGTAATCTTGCACCGTGACCCACTAGTCGACTAGTCTAGGTGTCCAGGCCTTATCTCCCGAGTATGGCCCACATGAGTGGTGGGCCCAGGGATGCCCGGTTGACAAGCCCCCGAGTACTTTGTAGTCGAGTGCAATGCGTCCAAGTAGTCTTGAATGTCTCCGCGAGTAGTTTTGACGACCAAGTGTGTCCAAAGACTCGTGGAGGGTCGCTCCTTGGTGATGAGTGATTGACAACATTGTGTGGACAGATGCTTGGCTAAGTGTGCAGGTACAGGTTGCGGTTTGACTCGTGTCGGTGCAGGTGAAGAACAAGCGCGAAAGGCCTTAGCCGTGGCGGCCTCCGGGTGATGGAGAGGCAAGTAGGCTTGGTTCGATGGACCCGGTGGCTGATGGGGTCAAGTGCGAGTCGTGCGGTGCAAGACTAGCGGGCTAAAGTCGTGAACATGGGCCGGTGCAAGGTAGCGGATCAAGGTCGACGCTTGCATGCGGGGTTTGTTGGTTTGCCCACAAAACCATCGGTGGACGGTTTCTTGTTTTGGGCCGCAAAACCAAGCCCGAAGGCCCGATGCGACGGAGACGGTGATCCGAGAGCTTCGGGAAGCTTTGAGGCGGGGGGCACGTGGCGTGATCACGGGGTTTGTGTCGATGCGAAGCAAAGCCACGGTGGAAGCGTGTCCGCTCGATGAAGACTAGGCCATATTGCCCCTGAGGGGTGTGTATCTTCTATTTGAGTTGTAGGGGTAGTGTGGTCATTTACCTCCTTCGGTGGACTTCGTATAAATAGCGGACATGTGGATGGCATCTCTCTCTCTTGGACTCTAGGGTTTCCTCCCCCGGTAGATCGCTCTGGACTGCTTCTTTACCTCTGTATTCCTTAGGCAAGATTCTTGTATAGACTCTGATATCTGGATGTATGGAAGCATTCGGCGTTGTGATGATTTCCCTCTCCTAGCTCTTTGTGATTTTCGTGTCATTTTCGGAGCTATTTTTGGGTGTTTTTGTTCGTCGCTCGATTCGTCGATTTGAGGCCGTTTCACTCCGGATTTCTTTAAGGGGATCATGGGTGAGTGCCTTGTGCCTCTTTGTGGATGATCTTGACCCCTCAAACGCCGGATTTGGGCTTCGATTCGTTGATTTTCGGATGAACCCTAGTTTATAGTGTTCTTGGCCAAGATTCGTGATTCTGGGAGTTGTAGGATGTTTGAGGCTGAGATTTTTAGGGCATAACATCTTCTTAGGGTGTTCATCATCTCCCCAAAATTTCGTCTCAAGACTCCAAGTGGTTTGGGAGATCCATCGATCGAAAGTTTGGGGCGGAATCGCGAGCTGTTTTCTGGGTTGTCCCGGGTGATCCGGCCCAAGTGCCCAGATGATCCGAAGGGGTAGGGTGATCCGGCTACTTGTGCCCGGGTGACTTGGACCGGCTCTGGAGGCTACAGGGTGATCCGGCCCAAGTGCCCGAGTGATCCGGTAGGACTCAGCCTTTTGCTTTGTTGCTCGAGCTCTTTCTTGTTTGCTTCTGCTTTGCTTCCAAGCCTTCCAAGCCTTGGTCCTAAGGGTTCGAGATAGGTTTTTTTGTGCTCCCGCTTGATCATGTGTGATCCTCGGAGTTGCGATTGGGACATAGGTCGTGTTCTTGGAAAGAATTTTTATCGACTCCCATTCACTCCCCCCTCTCTGGTCGCCTAATCGGTCCTTCAATTGGTATCAGAGCCGGTTACGGATCTTCATGATTCTAACCAGTCTAGGATCCAAAGATGGGTGACTATGGAAAGGGGTCGGGTCCTCCGCACTTTGATGGCAAGAATTACCCGATGTGGGAGAGGCGCATGGGCGCGTTTTTGCGAGGGAAGGGAACTCTGATCTGGGAGGTCACTCAGAATCCTCATTATGTCATCCCAGACAATTTTCTGCTTCCAGGATCACAGGACATGTGTGAGGCCAACAACAAGGCCGTTGATTACTTGTTCCGTGCTATCTGTGCCTCGGAGTTTGAGCGAGTGTACGGAGAGAATGTGTCCGGAAAGATATGGCTTAAGTTGAGAAATGCTCATGTTGGCAATGCCCAGGTGCAAGCCCGTTTGTTTTTCACTTACTAGAGAGAGTACGAGAACTTCACTCATCTCCCTGGTGAGTCGACCAATGTTATGTTTCAGCGCTTCACCAGCATCGTCAACAACATGAGGGCCAATGCGACAATGCTCCCATACACGGATCATGATCATGCTATCAAGCTTTTGCATGCCCTAGATAGGTCTGTGTGGAGTGCCAAGGTCGAGGCCATTGAGGAGTTGAGTGTGTATGACATGTTGTTGTAACACCCGGTTTTAAAGGACAAACCGAATGCACCCTTTATGCATGCCCAGGATCAAATTCATGCATAAAGTAACATCATCAGTGTAATATCACAACATATATCATTACAAGCGTATAACTATTACAAAATGACCAGAGGGTCTAAAACAAAAGATTACACATCGTTATTCTATCGCAGTGGAGTAGGCACCATCTTCCATAGGAACGTCGACTGGGGGCACGCCAACCTAGAACTCCAGGCCTTCACGATGGTCTTCACGATGTAGCTCCTTCTTCTAGCTTTTGTTTATCTGAGCAGCAGTGGGGAGAGAACAGCAGGGGTTGAAAGGGAAAATGGTGAGTACACCTGGAGGCGTGTACTCCGCAAGTGGAGGGAAAGGCATGCATAACATGCAGGCTTAAAGCAAGGAAGGCTTTATTTGGTGGACTGCAAAGCTCAAGTTTTAGTTGGTCAAGTTTTAATTAAGCACCTATGATTCAATGTGTATAAGGCTTCCCATCCCCTTCGAGGCACAAGCACCAACCTGTCCTGATCCTAGGGTTAAACCATCATAAGAACCAAAACCAGCTCTCAAACCACAATTACCACCACTGTGATCCACCCAAACCACCAACTAACCATGTGAGGGTCCAGGCCGCTCTTGACCGTGAGCACGGCTGCTATAACAGTTTTTAACACTCTGCAGAGGTTGTACATCTTTACCCACGAGTCGCGTAAACGTTCAAAAGAACGTTAAACCCAACCATGCTGTGCAGTTCAGGCACTTTCACACTTCCTTAGGTGTGATAGCATAGGGATGCTACGAGGCCTTTACATAGGTTCACCAGCGTGCATTAACCGGGTTACGGAGTGTCAGCGACACCCGAGGTTCCTTGCCGGACTCTTGGGAACTACGCCCTCATCCAGCCCAGACAGCTTAACACAGACCGCTGGTTTACCCTACTTAATTGGCCAAGACCATAGCTCATTAGTTCTCGTGGTTGTACTGTATGTCCCGGGTGGTCACTCCACAGACCGGTCCTGATAAAGTTGACTCAGGCAAGGCCAACATCAAGCAATCACAAGCCACCGTTCAAACCACTTGCCTGAGTCGCCTAGGGTGTTCATGTTGCTAACCATAACCCACATTAACATGTTGCATAATCATTAATCAGGTTTAAGATTAAACCCAACCCATGCTGAGCAAACTAAGCATATTCTACCCATATAGGTAACCTCTAAGGGCAAGCAAGGAATGATCATGAAAAATCTAGTAAACAGTCCTTAATAGGATTTCCCATCAAAATTAGACATCTAATGCAAGAAAGCATAAATAAAGCAGTGATTATGGTGATTAAAACATAAAGGTATAAAATAGCAAGATGTCAAGGACACTTGCCCGTTTCCCGATGCTCCACTGCTCAGAGATGTTCCTTCACGCGCAGCAATCACTGAAACAACACAATGCTAGACTAAGAACAAAGCACCAGACAATAAAACCATTTTAGAAAAGCGTTCTACTAGCTAACGCGAGCTAGCTACGAACAAGAGAGTGCGTGAAAGGCTAAAGCGAAGCTACGGGTAAAAAGGCACAACTATCGATAAAGATTGTATTATAAGAAAAGAGGAACTATATGCTTGATTTATTTTATTTAAAGAAAACATGTATTAAGGATATTTCGGAGAAATAACCTTTGTTGGAATTAATTCAAATTAAATTTGATTCCAAATGACAAGTTGATCCTAGTCATATTTTATTTATAAAGGTTTATTAGAATTAATACAAATTAACATTTATCTTTATAAAAGAAACTTTATGTGAGAGCAACTAACGAGTTTAAAGATGTGTCGGGTTGAGCTAAACAAGTTATAATTAAAACACATTTATGTTCATATTAATCAAGTTAACTTTTGTTTAAAGAAAAGCGAAGGTTAAACCTATATTTGATTTTATTCTAAAGAGGTTGAATTGGACATTAATCAAATTATATTAACTTTAATTTCCAAAAACATGAAACATGGTTAAGGTCGCTGCTAACACATGTGCTACGACGAAACGAAGCTAACGCAACTTGAACGAGCTAAAACGGAGCTAGGATGAGAAAGATATGGGGTTTTGAAGGTTGCAGGGGCTTATGTGTGATTATCCGAAGATTATAGGGCTAGCATAAAAGATCCATAAGGCACAGAGATTTTCAGCTGCGAAAAGATAAAAACTTGGGGTTCTAGGTGCAAAAAGGCTCGGCCAGGGTTTAACTGTGAAAGGTGGGGTCTTTCTGAGGCTTTATGTGCAAAACGACCAAGACACAAAGATAGGGGTCACGATTTCCAAATTTTGCAGGGGTCTCTGTGCAAAAGTGTGGCTGATGGGGCGGCTGGGCTGACGTGGTGCCACGCGGTGGGCACTGATTGGCTCGGACCGCCACGTGGTGCTGACATGGCTGTGGACCGGAGCTGTGGACCTGGTCCACGGGTCCACCATTCACCGGTTACACACCCCAAAGGGTATCTGATCTGGGGCGTCCGCGCGAGATTGGACGGCTCGCAGCGCTCCGCCCATTTAACATTGCCGGCGGAAGCAAGGCACGGCGGCGCAGGGTGGTTCACGGTGGTGGCTCGCCGGTGCTGGGTTGATCTCGAGCTATGGGCAACCATTTGCGACGTGGTTTGGACAGGGAGAAAGAGGAGGACGGCGCGGAGCTCACCATGGCCATCTTGACGTCGATGGGGCAGCGGGGATGACGTGCGGCGGCCGGAGGCGGACGGTGGCTCTGACACTCGCAGGGGAGGGGGTTGCGGTCTCGGCTGCGTGCTCCTGGGCGTCACAGTGGGGTCCTGGTGGTCCTGTGTGAGCAAAGGAGGGAGAGGGAGTAGTAAGGGGGAACCAGAGCGGGGAAGGGCAACGGCGGTGGTGCTCCTTACCACGGCGGCGGCGACGGCGATTTGTCAACACCAAGGGCACTAGAGAGGAGGGGTGTTCCAAGAGGTGCAAAGGGAGGGGAGAGAGCTAGGTGCTAGCCATTTGTAGGCCGCAATGCAGAAGGGAGGACCGGGGATCGGGAGGAGCGGCGGGCATCACGATCGTGACTGGCGCGGGCCAAGCTTGCCTTCCATTTGAGGCGCTGCCGCACCTGGACGCGAGCGCGGGAGAGGGAGAGCGAAGGGGGGAAAGTAGGTGGGGCCGGGGTGGAGATCACGGGCAGGGCGCGCGGGAACCGGATTTCCCGACCGGTGGCGAGGTGCTCTGTCGTGTGGAGCTGAGGAGGAAGAAAGGGAGGTGAGGTGGAGGGGATGACGGGTGGGGACGGGGTGTCAGTGATAGAGAGGAGGGATGGGGGGGTTCGCGGGCTGCTGTTGGGCCTCAAGGAGCTGTGGGCCGGCGCGAGAAGGAAAGGAAGGGGGAGAGGTGGACTAGTGCAAGAGGGGGAGGTGGTGGGCCGCTGGTGTTGGGCGTGGCCCAAGGAAGGGAGAAGGGGAGGATGGGCTGCGGCCTGGGAGGAGAGGAGGGGTGTTGGGCTGGGCTGCAGTTTGGTGAAGGTGGTGTGGGTTGGGTTGGATTTGCACAAGGGTGTAGGCCCAAGGAAGTTTCCCATTTTCTGAAAAAGATTTAGAGATTTTAGAGATAGAGAGGGAAGGGAAGGTGTGGGTTGGGTTTGGAGATGAGATTAGGTCCACAAAAGAATTAGAGAGAGAGGGAGAGATATAAGGTCGGAGCTTTTGAAGAGGTTTAGAGAGTCAAAAAGATTTAGAGAGAGAAAGAGGGAGATGTGTTTAGAGAGCGGAGAGACGATTTTTGGTAGATAGAGATAGGTCTTGTTTTACGGAAAAGATTGGAAGGATTAGAGAGAGAAAGAGGGATATGGGTCAACTTGGATATCGGGTTTAGGTCCAAAAGAGATTAGATGTAGATTCTTATATAAAGGTAGGGATATGGGTCAACTTGGATATCGGGTTTAGGTCCAAAAGAGATTAGATGTAGATTCTTAGATAAAGGTAGAGAGAGATTGGAGAGAGAGAGATTGATAGTGGGTCCAAGAAAGATTTAGAGAGAGAAAGGAATAGATTGGTTTTAGAGAAGGAGAGACAACACTTGGGTGAAGAGAGAGATGGGTCGTGTTTTTAGAGAAAAAGATTGGGAGGGGATGTAGAGAGGAAGATTAGAGAGATACAAGGATTAAACGGTACACGAACCTATTCGAGTTTTGAAAACTCAAACTCATTTTTTTCACTCAAATAAAACTATGCATCGCAGCATGAATGCAACAAACAATTATTTATAACCTATGATCCATTTATTTAATTTAGAAAATATTATTTATTTTGAAATAATTATACACACTCTCTATTTAATTCTAGCAAATTTTAATAAAAATTTGAAATCCTAACTAGGGTGTTACAGTTGTCGCTTGATGAGCTGTTCTCCAAGCTCAGGTCTTCAGAGGTTGATCGTGGCTTGAGAGCCAAGAGCGAGAGCCCCACTGATCCTCATAGTTTGGCTCTTGTCTCAGGATCAAGGTCTAACGCTAACTCTGTTAGTTTCTCTTTGTCTTGTCTTATGTCTTTGCTAGATGAGGACTTTGAGGTGCTGAGTGAGGACGATGTCGCCTTGTTGAGCAAGAGGTTTGGGCGGATGTACGAGAACCGCAAGAATGCAAGGTGGAGCTCGGGGATGTGCTATCGGTGCGGGAAGCACGGGCACGTCATCGCCGAATGCCCTGAAGCCATGGAGATAAAGAACGACTACAAGGGCAAGCCCAAGCACGACTACAACAAGCACCGCTCCCAGAATGACTACAAGGACAAGCGCAAGGACAAGGGCGAGAGAAGGCCCAAGAAGAGTAGCAGGTACAAGAAGAAGATGGCTTGAGCGATGGTTGCCGGAGCGAACGACATCGACTCCACATCAAGCGATGCTTCTTCCGACTCAAGCAGTGACGAAGAGCAAGAAAGGCGCAAGGACAAGCGGCACACGAGCAAGAACTTCCTCGGCCTGAGCTTCGTCGCACAAGGTGGATTTTTCGGCATGGCGCACTCCAAGAAGGGTAGGAAGCACAGCTCGGATTCGAACTCCGACTCCGAGGAAGAGGTATGACATGATCCCAACTTCTTGCTAGAGGAGAATTCTAGGCTCAATGAGTTGCTTGATAACCGTGATGATGTGCTTAGGAAGACCAACAAGGAGAAGAGAGAATTTAGATCTCTATTGGGTGATGCTAAGGACAAGATAGTTGAGCTTGAGTCCTTATTGGTTGATGCTAGAAATGAGATAGGCTCTTTGAAATCAGCTCTTGTTGTGTCTAATGAGATTGATTGTAGTGATTGCAATGTTTTTCTTGCTGATCTGACTGCTCTCAAGGAGAAGCATGCCTCTACTCTTGAGGAACTAGATGTGATTAGGATTGAGTGTGATGAATTGAAATCTAGGCCAGCTTTGTTAGGTGCTTGCATTTCCAGTCCTGTGTTGCATGCTAGGCTAGATGAATCTCACACTAGAATAGTTTCTCTTGAGGCTGCTTTGAAAGCTCCCATTCCTACATCATGTTCTACCTATGAAATGCATGCTTTGAAAAACATGGAACTTGCACACTATGTTGACCGTTTGCAGGATGAAAATGATGAGCTTAGGAAATTAATGAGTTGGTTGTCTGGGCATGAGCCACAGTTGAGTTTGATGTTGGCTGAGTTCAAGCGGTTTGATGGTCAGGCGTTGGGGGCTGGCAAGAGTGGTGAGAAGAGTGGTGAGAGAGGAGAGAAAGGTGGAGAGATTCCTACTCCACCATACACCATACCCATGAACAAATATGCACCCAAGCCAAACCACCTCAGAAACAAGCTTGATACAACTCCAGACCCACCAGTGTTCCCCCACAAAACAGAAAACTACCAGAAACCCATCAAGATTGTGAGCAACTTGGGGAATGTCTTTAAAGGGAAGTCAGGAGAGAAGGCTGTTGAGAATCCTGTAGAGAAGCCACAGCCTAAGCCACAGCCGATCCGCTTCCATTGTCAGTATTATGGGAGGGATGGGCATAAGGATGAGTTCTGTTTTAGGAGGAAGAGAGATGAGAGGTTTGCTAGGGAGATGGCAAACAAGGACAGGTACCACCTCCCTCGTGGTGTGCCTGAGCCTCGTAGAGGGCCTCTACCTAGGGGTGAGGTGTTTGTGCGTACAGTTCCCACTCGTGGAGGTGGAGGTGGTTTTACTCGGAGAGATAGGCATGTTGGGTTTGGGAGTGGTGAGTTGACTCAACGTGCTCCTTCTCGTGACCGTTACGAGTTTGGGAGGTACGATCGAAGCTTTGGGTCTCAGATGGACTACGGGCCACATTTTCCCCCTCGTGGTGCGCGTACTCCTCCAGTGAGGCATGACAGCTCCTTTGGTGGTAGGTGTGAGAGGGCTCCACCTAGAGGTTTTGGTAGGATGGACTTTGCTAACCCTTCCTTTGAGCAAATGGCTCGACACTGGTTTGACTCCTTTGGTACTAACCCCAGTGTTGAGTCGCTTGCTCATTCTCGTTCTCGTTTTTGATTGCAGGTGGGAGGCTTGGAGGACTTTTGGTTGATCGACTCCGGTTGCTCACGACACATGGCCGAAGATCGTGGGTGGTTCTCCAGCCTCACCCCGGTGAGTACGAGGGAGTACATCACTTTCGGGGACAATGGGAGAGGACGAGTGCTTGTTGAAGGTATGGTGAAGGTGAGTAGCAAGGTGACCTTAAGAAGTGTGGCTTTGGTCAAGTCACTTGGTTTTAACCTGATGTCAGTATCTTAGTTACTTGACGAAGGTTTTGAGGTTCGCCTTAAGTCGGGCGCTTCTCGTGTGCTTGATTCTTGAGGCGATCTTGTCTGTACGATCGTCCCCGAGGGTCAAATCTTTCGTGCCGATTTTTCCTAGTCTGTTGGTCCTCCTTGATGCTTTGTTGCTGGCATTTCGGTCGAGCTTTGGAAATGGCATAGGAGGTTGGGACACTTGAGCTTTGAGTTGCTTTCCCGCTTGAGTTGTCTTGATCTTGTCCGAGAATTGCCTAAGTTGAAATTCGAGAAGGATTTGGTTTGTGCTTCTAGTCGGCATGGAAAGATGGTTGCTGCTTCTCACACCCCTCTGACTGCAGTCATGACCGAGCGACCTTGTGAGTTGTTGCACATGGATTTGGTTGGGCCAGCTCGTGTTCGCTCTGTGGGTGGGAAGTGGTATGTTCTTGTTGTGGTTGATGATTTTTCGAGTTACTCTTGGGTTTTCTATTTGGAGGATAAGAGCGAGACATTTGGCTTTGTTCGGGACTTGATCTTGAGGTTGAAGAATGAGAAACATGGTGATGCCATTCGAGCCATACGCAGTGACAATGGCATGGAGTTTAAGAACTCTCATTTCGATACCTTTTGTAGTGATCTTGGTCTCGATCATCAGTATTCTTCTCCATACGTCGCTTGCCAGAATGGCGTAGTGGAGAGGAAGAACCGGACCCTTTGTGAGATGGCCAGGACGATGCTTGATGAGCATAGGACTCCTAAGCATTTCTGGGCCGAGGCGGTCAATACCGCTTGCTATGTCTCAAATCGCATCTTCCTTCGTGCTTTCAAGAAGAAGACCTCTTATGAGCTGATGCATGGGCGACAACCCAAGGTGAGTCACTTTAGAGCTTTTGGTTGCAAGTGTTTCATTCTGAAGAAGGGCAAGTTGGATAAGTTCGAGTCTAGATGTTTGGATGGTATCTTTCTCGGTTATGCGATTCACTCTAGAGCATATCGTGTGCTAAACCTTGACACTAATAGAATCATGGAGACTTGCGAGGTAACCTTCGACGAGACACAACCATGTAGCTCTTCTACTTTTGAGTGTGCAGGTGACGAGGAGATTGGAGCGAGGATCTTTGAGGATGAGCAAGATGGAGATGGAGATGAAGATTATGATGGAGGTGATGCTCCCGTGGCTGATCGTGTTTGCGCTACTTCCACTACTACGACGACGATCGAGGATGGTCCATCCCCTACACCCACTATGACTGAGGCTGTTCGAGTGGAGGCTGCTGCTGAGGGGGAGATTGTGTCCAGGCGAGAGGCTCCCCGGCAGGTACAAGTGGATCACCCACCAGCGACGATCATAGGTGACCTTCATGAACGCACTACACGGTCGAGGTCAAGGAATTCTTCTCACTTTGCTCACTCTGAATTTGCTGCCTCGTTTGAGCCCAATGATATTCGACACGCTTTGTCTGATGAGAATTGGGTAAATTCCATGCATGAGGAGTTGGAGAACTTTGAGAGAAACCAAGTTTGGGTGTTAGTTGATCCACCACCAAATTGGCGTCCCATAGGTACCAAGTGGGTGTGGAAGAACAAAGAAGGTGAGAATGGGATAGTTGTGAGAAACAAGTCGAGGTTGGTGGCTCAGGGGTTCAACCAGAAAGAGGGTATAGACTATGAGGAGACATTTGCTCCTGTGGCCCATTTGGAGGCAATTAGGATCCTTCTAGCCTTTGTCGTGGCTAAAGGGTTCAAGTTGTACCAAATGGATGTGAAGTGTGCCTTCTTGACTGGGGTGATAGAGGAAGAAGTGTATGTGAGGCAACCCCCAGGGTTTGAGAGCGAGAAATACCCACACCGTGTGTACAAACTCCAGAGAGCGCTCTATGGGTTGAAACAGGCACCTAGAGCTTAGTATGGCAGGTTGAGAGGCTTTTTGTTGAGCAAGGGGTTTGTGATGGGCACAGTTGATAAGACCCTGTTTCTCCTTAAGCATGGAAATGACCTTTTGATTGTTCAGATATACGTGGATGACATAATCTTTGGTGGCTCTTCTCATGATTTTGTTGCCAGATTTGCAGATGACATGAGCAGGGAATTTGAGATGTCCATGATGGGCGAGCTGCAATTTTTCTTAGGACTCCAGATCAAGCAGTGCAAGGACGGGACGTTTGTACATTAGGCGAAGTACACCAGGGACATGGTGAAGAAGTTTGGCATGAACGACTCCAAGCCGCTGGCTACACCGATGAGTACCACTACGGCTTTGGACGCGGACAAGGATGGTGAACCTGTGGACCAGAAGGAGTACCGGAGCATGATCGACTCCCTCCTCTACTTGACGGCAACGAGGCCGGACATACAGTTCAGTGTGTGTCTGTGCGCTCGTTTTCAGACTTCACCGAGGACTTCACATCAGCAGGCCGTCAAGCGGATTTTCAGGTACTTGAACTACACTCCTGAGTTTGGTATTTGGTACTCTGCCTCCTCGACACTCAGACTTCACGGGTACTCCGATGCTGATTTTGCTGTGTGTCGATTGGACTGCAAGTCTACCTCTGGGTGTTGTCAGTTTCTTGGTTCTTCTTTGGTCTCTTGGTCATCTCGCAAGCAATCCAGTGTAGCCCAGTCCACTACAGAGGTCGAGTATGTAGCTGCCGCCAGTTGTTGTTCCCAGCTCCTATGGATGACCTACACTATGAGCGATTTTGGTGAGGAGTGCTCCCAGGTTCCACTCTTTTGTGACAGCACCAGTGCCATAAGTGTAGCCAAAAACCCAGTACTTCACTCCAAAACGAAACACATCGAAGTGAGATACCACTTTCTGAGGGACAATGTTGAGAATGGAAACATATCCTTGTCTTATGTGCCTACCCAAGATCAGCTAGCCGCCATTTTCACTAAACCACTTGACCAAGTCACTTTCACACGCTTGCGAGGTGAACTTGGAGTGTGCTTTCCTTTGTAGTTGGGTCTTGGAGCTTCTCATGTATATATGTGATACATGTTTCATTTTGTTGCATTTCATGCATGCATTTTACTTTATGTACAAAACCTGGTAGGATAGACATCTTTGGATCACTTGTGCTAGGAAAAGCTTCTCTTATATACATTGGTCACTGATGTGCTATATGTGAGATGTGTGCATGTTTTGTAAATGGTGATGTGAATGCTATGCTCTTGATGGTTTTGACATATATTCATGATGAGATAGCTTTATGTTTGTGAAAATGCTAAAATTGCTTCACTCATGAGTAGATACTTGTCTATGCTCAATTTATGCTCAGATGCCTATATCATGTTTAGTTTGTGCTTGAGTATCTTGTTCTCTTTGCTTGGGGTCAAAGACCCATTTGTCATTGTAAATGTTTAGCCCATTTGTTCACTTGTGGAGAAGCATAAGCTTCTTTTTGCCGCAAAGGCATTTCATGTACCATGTTTAAATTTGAAAATGAATTTGGTGTATGAATTGCCTTCTGCTTGAAAAACAAGCTCTTAATCATGTATTTATGTTTTGCTATTCATATCTTGGGTGCTAAACCATTGCATGTTGTCTACCATGAGAAGTCTCATTTTAAGAAGAAGACACATGGCTCGGTGGCTTTAACATGACTTGAGTAGCTTGTGGGCGTTTACCATGATCTTGTGATGAGAATTTGTGATCTTGTATAAACTTTGGATGATCTAGTGTATTTGTGCTCAAATTGCCATGGATAGGGTCTTGCTCATGAGATGAATGTTTCTTTGTGAAAATTGCTTAAAAATGCTTTTGGCCATGTCACATGCTTATATGTCTCTACCTTCTTAATGGCAATGTGCTAACTTCACCATATCTATTTGCTTGCTCTATGTCTCATTTGTAGCATTTTGTTGTGCTCTTTGTATACTTGAGAAGCTTGGTAGATTGTATATATGCTTTGACATGCATTTTTCATGAAAACAAGGGGAAGAAGTTTCATATACCTTGATTCATGCATTGTCAACAAGGGGGAGAGTTTTGGGAAAATGTGTATGATAAGGGAAGAGTTTGTGGAAAATTGGTATGCATTTGTGAGGTTGTTGCATGTGAGGAGAAAAATTGAGAAGAAGAGGTTGCATTTGCTCAGGGGGAGTTTGCATATGTGCAGGGGGAGCTCTTTTGGTTTGCCTGAGTTTTGTGCTTTATGGTGTGCTCTTTGTGAGCTTTGTTTTGTCTCTGCTGTGTTGAAGCTGTTGCCCTTGCCTTAGGGGGCCAAGACTTGGTTTGGTGAGTGATCATGTTTTCGCTTGTTCTTTGGCTTTGGATCACCTGTTTGGAGGTTTGTGTTCATGGTTGTTTTTCTTTTCTTTTTCTCTATGATGGTTACTATGGGTGTTGTCAATGCACTCATCAAGGGGGAGATTGAGGACCAGGTGTGTCCAAGACCAGTGGACGGTCGCTCCTTGGTGATGAGTGATTGACAATATTGTGTGGACCGATGCTTAGCTAAGTGTGCAGGTACACGTTGCGGTTTGACTCGTGTCGATGCAGGTGAAGAACAAGCACGAAAGGCCTTAGTCGTGGCAGCCTCCGGGTGATGAAGAGGCAAGTAGGCTTGGTTCGATGTACCCGGTGGCCGATGGGGTCAAGTGCGAGCCGTGTGGTGCAAGACTAGCAGGCTGAAGTCGTGAACATGGGCTGTTGCAAGGTAGCGGATCAAGGCCGAAGCTTGCATGCGGGGTTTGTTGGTTTGCCCACAAAACCATCGGTGGACGGTTTCTTGGTTTGGGCCGCAAAACCAAGCTCGGAGGCCCGATGCGACGGAGACGGTGATCCGGGAGCTTCGAGAAGCTTCGAGGTGGGGGGCACGTGGTGTGATCGCGGGGTTTGCGTCGATACGAAGCAAAGCCACGGCGGAAGCGTGTCCGCTCGATGAAGACTAGACCATATTGCCCCTGAGGGGTGTGTATTTTCTATTTGAGTTGTAGGGGTAGCATGGTCATTTACCTCCTCCGGTGGACTTCGTATAAATAGCGGAGAGGTGGATGGCATCTCTCTCTCTTGGACTCTAGGGTTTCCTCCCCCGGTAGATCGCTCTGGACTACTTCTTTTCCTCTGTATTCCTTAGGCTAGATTCTTGTATAGACTCTGATCTCTGGATGTATGGAAGCATTCGCCGTTGTGATGATTTCCCTCTCCTAGCTCTTTGTGATTTTCATGTCATTTTCGGAGCTATTTTTGGGTGTTTTTGTTCATCACTTGATTCGTCGATTTGAGGCTGTTTTCTCTGGATTTCTTTGAGGGGATCATGGGTGAGTGCCTTGTGCCTCTTTGTGGATGATCTTGACCCCTCAAACGCCGGATTTGGGCTTCGATTCATTGATTTTCGGATGAACCCTAGTTCATAGTGTTCTTGGCCAAGATTCGTGATTCTAGGAGTTGTAGGATGTTTGAGGCCGAGATTTTTGGGGCATAGCATCTTCTTAGGGTGTTCATCATCTCCCCAAAATTTCGTCTCAAGACTCCAAGTGGTTTGAGAGATCCATTGATCAAAAGTTTGGGGCGGAATCATGAGTTGTTTTCTGGGCTGTCCCGGGTGATCCGGCTACTTGTACCCGGGTGATCCAGACCGGCTCTGGAGGCTACAGGGTGATCCGGCTACTTGTGCCCGGGTGACCCGGACTGGCTCTGGAGGCTACAGGGTATACCTGAGCATTTTTGGCCGGGCCAGCCAGGCCCGCCCACGGACCTTACTGGACGGGCGTGGGCAGAGATCTTGGAGCCCGCAAAAAAAAAATCTTGGCCCGAGCTCGGCCCGTAATGCTGTTTTTAGCTCTTTTACACTATAAAGTGCGCGTGCGGCCCGCCCAAGCCCGGGCCCGGCCCGAGCCTGGCCCGAAAATTGAGGCCCGACACGCCCTACGGGACGGTCATGGGCAGGATTTTCTTGGCTCGAAAAACCCGGATTTTTTTCGGCTCGGCCCGTGAAATGCTCAGGTCTACTACAGGGTGATCCGGCCCAAGTGCCCGGGTGATCCGGTAGGACTCAGCCTTTTGCTTTGTTGCTCGAGCTCCTTCTTGTTTGCTTCCGCTTTGCTTCCTAGCCTACCAAGCCTTGGTCCTAAGGGTTCGAGATAGGTTTGTTTGTGCTCCCGCTTGATCGTGTGTGACCCTCGGAGTTGCGATTGGGACATAGGCCAAGTTCTTGGAAAGAATTTTTATCGGCTCCCATTCACTCCCCCCCTCTCTGGTCACCTAATCGGTCCTTCAAGTTTCCAAGTGTCCCCGAGTTCTACAAGCTTCGATCTTCAATAATACTTGAATCATCACGAGGCTGGAAGGTACTCTAGCAAACTCCACGAGTAGTTTTGAAGTCTTCTCGAGTTGTTCCCAAGCGTCCTCGAGTACTTCCCTTGAAGGTCTTCAATAATACCCGCTTTGTTCTTGAAATCTTTGCATCAAACATCCGTATGGAAATGCGATTACTAAAATCGCATTCCACATGGAATGTAGCCCCCGAGCCTTAGGTCGAATCCAGGATTTAAGCTGAGGGTCAATCTTCTAGCAGTTGTGATCTTGCTGCGAAAAATCCGTAGAAATCCCGAAGAAAACATATGGGAATGTGATTACTAGAAATCGCATCCCATATGGATGTAGCCCCCGAGCCTTAGTTCGAATTGTAAAATCAAGTTGAGGGTCAATCTGAAGTTTTCGCCAATTAATCCCGCAAATTCCAGAGAAAAAACTGAAGGACACGTGGCACGGAGCCCCCTAGCTTTGAGTCGAGTACTTCTCGAATTGAAGGATCCAATCAGACTGTAGAAACTGGCCTGAGTTCAGTGTGCTATAGCTGAGTGAAATCCAATCTCATCGAGTAGTCGAGCCTCCCAGATGGAGCCGAGCAGGTTTCGGAATTTGTAAAAAGCCCACTGACTTAGCCGAAAAATTTTGCCCAATGTGAATCCAATCTGTTCAATACGAAGGGTCACCAGGTCGAACCGTTTAGGGTTTTATGTTATAAATACCAGAGGGGGTATCCCCTAGGGTTTCCACTGCTTCCATTCGCCTTTAGATCCAGAAAAAAGCCTTTGCTGCCATAGCCGCCACAGAGTTTGAGCGCCTACGCCGCCAAGTGCCACCACCTCCACCCCCTCGCAGCCCTCGAGCAAATGCGAAGGAAGACACTCGTGACTGGAAGGATGAAGAGTGTGCCATCCAAGGGACAGATGGAGAAGAAAAGATCCGACCGCGGCAAAAATCAGTTGCTGGAGCCGAAATACAAGATGGTGGAGATTGAGAAGCCACCGAGCGAGGCCGCCACTTGGAAAAAGTCCAAGATGAAGGAGGAGGACATCAAGGCCCGTGAAGTTGCCGGCTTGCTGCGTGAGAAAGCCGTTGCTGGTTGGAACTCCGCCGCTGGGTATGCGTGGCCCATGGAGAACTATCCAGATGAAATCCCAATGTTCGGCCACTTTGTCGAGCGTGGGTTGACTCTGCCAACTTTGGATTTCTTCAGAGGGTTCCTCGACTTCTTCAAGCTAGAGCACGTGCACCTGAATCTAAATAGCATTTTTCAGATCGCAGTGTACGTGCACTTCTGCGAAGCGTTTCTTGGAATCTGCCTGCATTGGGCCTTGTTTAGGAAGATTTTCCAGTTGAAGCCGCAGCCCAACGCCAATTTCCCAGTAGTAGTCGGTGGAGCCGGTCTTCAGATGCGTCAGAAAGCACAGGAGTTGTATTTCAAGTACAACTTGATAGACTCCAACCAGGACTGGAAAACCAGGTGGTTCTACATTGATAATGCTTCGCCTCAACTGCCCAAGCCCAGTATGTACGCGCTAGTCTACGAGAAAATCTGGAAGGATGAACCATCAATGCAAGAGTGCATTCCGACCCCAGAGTTGCTGGCCAAGATTGCTGAGAAGAAAGCACAAGGCTTGACAGCTGAGAGAGTAGCCTTCAACTTTATGAAGCGCCGGATACAACCCTTGATGCAGAGGGAGCATCTCGGGTTCGAGTACACGGGGCTTGATGATGGCTCGAGAATGTCTGTAGAAGAGATCAGCAATGATCTCGTGATGGAGCGACTGCAGAAGATCTTCAAGAACCTTGACGGTAAACCGGCAGCTGTCCAAGAGTTCAGTGCCAATAATCCTCCACATTTGGTAAGTAGTCGCAAACTAGCCCCAGGGTACTTTTTTGAAAGTAGTCGAAGACTAACTGATTTGCCTTGTCTTTGCAGGAGGATGTTCTAAAGTTTGTCTCCATTCCACCTCCTCGTCCTCGTGAACCGGAGCAGGTGCCAGAAGCAGAGCCATCACAAGTTGAGGCTCAAGCCCCCGAGAGTAGTCGTCCTTCTCAAGGGGAAGATGAAGTGCTGGTGGAGGATGCCTCCTCAAGCGATGAAGACGAACAGACGCTGTCATAGCGCTTTGAAGTGAAGGCATGATATGGGTACTCTGGAGCACCCATCCCTAGTGGTGTTTCCGCGGGAGCTTTGAAGAGGCCGGCTTCGTCACTTGTAGATGATGTGACACAACCGCCGTGAAAGAAAAGAGCCACCATCGGGAAGCACGTTGTGAAGAAGATCACAGCTTTGCCAACCATTAAGGTTAGTTGTAGAAAACCAAGTAGTCAATATCTTGTTGAATACTTAGAATCTTGTATGATGACTTGTAATTTTGGCTATGCAGATTATCGAGAGAACCCTTCATGATGGTGGGTCTTCCAATCCTGCGGAAGTACCCGTGAGTAGCCCCACAAGGCCAACCGAACCCGAGACGGTTCAAACATCACCTGTAGTAGCGGTGGTGCCCGAGCAACAAGAGGTCGTAATGCCGGAAGCGGTGCCACTGGTAAAGAATGTCCCAGTGGTTCCGGCAGCGCCCTCATTCTTTGATCTGCTGGGACCAAGAACTGAAGTTCCTCGTGCTACTCTATAAGTTCCCGAGTACTTGAGTACTTCTTGTTGTTGTTAAATTTGAAATGCTGATCGACTTGTTGATACAGGAAATCCACGGATGTGAAGTGGGGAGCCGCAGGGAGTAGTTCTGCTGGGGGCGATCAGGACCCGCCAGTGGAACAAGAAAGTACTCTCCAAGAACCCCAAGTCCAATCTGCAGAGGATGTGGTAGCTACTGAAGCTGATGCTGCACAATCTTTACGCTTGCTTTGGAGTGATGTAGTCAAGGCAGCGGTGGATGCAACCTCTAGGCCAAGGACCCAGCAACCGGAGGACATAAAGGCGGTGGCGAATGAAGGCCTGGAAGTTGATCCAGAAGCCAATTTGCACCCTGATGATGTCCCAGTTGCTCAAGCCCCCATGCATCATATAGATGCACGGCTACTGTTAGAAGAGAACCCAAAGGGGGCGTGTGGTACTACATGGCCAGAGATTGAAGATCCAGCTCCTCTGCGTAGTGCTGCGATGAGCTCTAAAGCCAAAACAAGTACTCGTTCTAGGGCAGAAAATCTAATGCCATTTGATGACTCATGCTTGGACGAGGATAACTTGTTGGCGCACACCGAGATGTTCCGCAGTGTTGAGAAGCTCTTTGCGGTAAGTTTGAGAACATAGTCCCTTGTAGAGTAGTTGTAGTCAAAGATAACTTGTATCTGACTCTTAAGTTGTTTGCTTTTTCAGGAAATTGTCAAGCAGTCAAAGCGGAAGACTCGCTTGCTTGAGAAACATGCGGCGGACATAGAAGAAGTCTCGCAGCTTAGAGAAGAGCTTTAGGAGCAAAAAGCGTTGGCTTTGAAGCTGTAGGAGAAGCTTGATGGCAATGCCGCCAAGTACCACAATGAAATCCAGAAGCTGACGGCGCAGAAGGATGACATTGTCGGGAAGAACAAGTCACTGCGCCAGAAGAATAAAGGTCTTCCCCCTTCCTGAACTTGTTATCGAGTACTTATTTCTTGCAAACTTCGCCCTTATAAGTTGTCTTGGTCTATTGCAGAGCTGACTGAAGAAGTTGAAAGGCACAAGAAGTCTATTGATAGGCAGTTGGCCTTCAATCGTGAAGAATCAGTTCGCCTTAACCTTGAGGCAGATTATAAGGTGCACTGTATGGAACTTGAGCGTGAGATGCAGATCCAGCTTGATGGATCATATGACCTGCTGACTTGTATGCAGTCGCTCAAGACCAAGATTGAAGAAGCCGAGTGCCTGTGCGAAGAATTGAAGGTCTTGATGGAAGCAGCCGAGCCAGTGGCTAGTCTCTTCGAACCCAGAGAAGCAGGAGTACAGCCCCGTCCACTTGTGGAAAGGTTGAAGGACACACCAAAGAAGATTCTGGAGTATGCTCAGTGGCTGGCTTGCACAATTCCGAATCAAGTGCTGAGCTTCATCAAGTATTTCTACGCAGACGCAGATCTGACGGTCATCATGGGCAGAAGATCTGGTGACTGCACCAATGGTAGGCTGAACGAGTTGATGCAGCAGACATCTCCTATAGCGGAAGCCGTCTCTAAGTTTATTGATCTGCACTAGATGAACCTGTAGGATAAAAACTCTATGGGAAAAACAAGTGTAATTCCATAGAAGTGTTTAATGTAAAATATAATTGAAAACATGAGTAAGTCAATTATCTGGATCTCTTGTTTGCTTGTCTTGGATGCCATGTACTCGAGTTCATGATGAGTGAGTGTATGACTGCAAAAGAGATACGATACTCGAGTAGGAGTACTCAAGTCTAGATATGTTCTGAAGAACATTAGCTTAATCACAACAAATAAGAAACCTTAGATGTAGCAGCGTAAAAGAAGGCTTCGTTGTGAAATAAGCAAAAATACAGTAACAAGTCGATATCTTGGATAATCACTTTATTACGGTCTTGATAAATGTATACATTGTGTCGAGTACAATTTCTAGATACACTATTGAGTAATAGTGCCTTAAGTACCTCTGAGGCTATGAGCCTAGTGAGAGAGTACTCGCAAGAATGTTCCGAAGAACGAGTAAGACCGTAGGAGACAGTATGATGAACTCATCTTGCTGTAACGGCAACTTGTGTTAGAATTCCACTGAGACCCTTTGTTGTGAAATAAGCAAAAATACAGTAACAAGTCAATATCTTGGATAATCACTTTATTACTGTCTTGATAAATGTATACATTATGTCGAGTACAATTTCTGGATACACTATTGAGTAATAGTGCCTTAAGTACCTCTGAGGTTATGAGCCTAGTGAGAGAGTACTCGCAAGAATGTTCCGAAGAACAAGTAAGACCGTAGGAGACAGTATGATGAACTCATCTTGCTGTAGCAGCAACTTGTGTTAGAATTCCACTAAGACCCTTTGTTGTGCAATAAGCAAAAATACAGTAACAAGTCAATATCTTGGATAATCACTTTATTACTGTCTTGATAAATGTATACATTATGTCGAGTACAATTTCTAGATACACTATTGAGTAATAGTGCCTTAAGTACCTCTGAGGTTATGAGCCTAGTGAGAGAGTACTCTCAAGAATGTTCTGAAGAACGAGTAAGACCGTAGGAGACAGTATGATGAACTCATCTTGCTGTAACGGCAACTTGTGTTAGAATTCCACTGAGACCCTTTGTTGTGAAATAAGCAAAAATACAGTAACAAGTCAATATCTTGGATATTCACTTTATTACTGTCTTGATAAATGTATACATTATGTCGAGTACAATTTCTAGATACACTATTGAGTAATAGTGCCTTAAGTACCTCTGAGGCTATGAGCCTAGTGAGAGAGTACTTGCAAGAGTGTTCCGAAGAACGAGTAAGACCGTAGGAGACAGTATGATGAACTCATCTTGCTGTAGCAGCAACTTGTGTTAGAATTCCACTGAGACCCTTTGTTGTGAAATAAGCAAAAATACAGTAACAAGTCAATATATTGGATAATCACTTTATTACTGTCTTGATAAATGTATACATTATGTCGAGTACAATTTCTAGATACACTATTGAGTAATAGTGCCTCAAGTACCTCTGAGGTTATGAGCCTAGTGAGAGAGTACTCGCAAGAATGTTCCGAAGAACGAGTAAGACCGTAGGAGACAGTATGATGAACTCATCTTGCTGTAACGGCAACTTGTGTTAGAATTCCACTGAGACCCTTTGTTGTGAAATAAGCAAAAATACAGTAACAAGTCAATATCTTGGATAATCACTTTATTACTGTCTTGATAAATGTATATATTGTGTTGAGTACAATTTTTGGATACACTATTGAGTAATAGTGCCTTAAGTACCTTTGAGGCTATGAGCCTAGTGAGAGAGTACTCGCAAGAATGTTCCGAAGAACGAGTAAGACCGTAGGAGACAGTATGATGAACTCATCTTACTGTAGCAGCAACTTGTGTTAGAATTCCACTGAGACCCTACTATGAAAGGTGTTACTCTAGGCCGCAGCCTCTTAATGAAAATAGAACAAGGACAACATGTACCACTTATTGCTCTATACGACACGGAGTCATCTGGAGACGATTGTCATGACCCCCTACGAGTTGTCGCAGAATGAGACTGCCTGGAGAGGATTATTGTGATCCCCTATGAGTAGTCGCAGCCGAAGCCGCCTGGAGAGGATTGTCGTGAACCCCTACGAGTAGTCGCAGCCGAAGCCGTCTGGAGAGGATTGTCATGATCCCCTACGAGTAGTTGCAGCTGAAGCCGCCTGGAGAGGATTGTCGTGAACCCCTACGAGTAGTCGCAGTCGAAGCCGCCTAGAGAGGATTGTCATGATCCCCTACGAGTAGTCGCAGCCGAAGCTGCCTAGAGAGGATTGTCGTGATCCCCTACGAGTAATCGCAGCCGAAGCCGCATGGAGAGGATTGTCGTGATCCCCTACGTGTAGTCACAGCCGAAGCCGCCTAGAGAGGATTGTCATGATCCCCTACGAGTAGTCGCAGTCGAAGCTGCCTGGAGAGGATTGTCATGATCCCCTACTAGTAGTCGCAGCCGAAGCCGCCTAGAGAGGATTGTCGTGATCCCCTACGAGTAGTCGCAGCTGAAGCCGCCTAGAAAGGATTGTCGTGATCCCCTACGAGTAGTCACAGCCGAAGTCGCCTGGAGAGGATTGTCATGATCCCCTACGAGTAGTCGCAGCCGAAACTGCCTGGAGAGGATTGTCGTGATCCCCTATGGGTAGAACCGACAAAGCAGGTCAATGTTCCAGGAGTTGTCAATTTCTTCGCCTTCAAGTATTTGGAGACGATACGAGCCAGGGCCGGTAACCTTCACGATAGAGAAAGGGCCTTCCCATGGCGAGTTGTGTTTGTGAAGTCCTGTCATGGTAGCAGTGAATCATGATACTACAGGACTTCACAAACTCAACTCGCCATGGGAAGGCCCTTTCTCTATCGTAAAGGTTACCGGCCCTGGCTTGTATCGTCTCCAAACACTTGAAGGCGAAGAAATCAACAACTCATGGAACATTGACCAGCTTTGTCGGTTCTACCCGTAGGGGGTCACAACAATCCCCTCCAGGCGGCTTCGGCTGCGACTACTCGTAGGGGATCATGACAATCCTCTCTAGGCGGCTTCGGCTGTGACTACTCGTAGGGGATCACGACAATCCTCTCCAGGCGGCTTCAGCTGCTACTACTCGTAGGGGATCACGACAATCCTCTCCAAGCGGCTTCGGCTGTGACTACTCGTAGGGGATCACGACAATCCTCTCCAAGCGGCTTCGGCTGTGACTACTCGTAGGGGATCATGACAATCCTCTCCAGGCGGCTTCGGCTGCGACTACTCGTAGGGGATCACGACAATCCTCTCCAGGCCGCTTCAGCTGTGACTACTCTTAGGTGTTAGGGGGTGAGACCTGGACAGATCCGCTAGGGGGTTGCCCTAGTGGTTTGCAGGTTAATGGAGGATCGGGACCTAAGAGCGTAGGTGGTTATGCACGTGGTGCACAGGGAACTAGGCGAGTATGGCGGCGAAGAACAAGGAGACATGGGTTTATACTGGTTCAGGCCTCCGGAGAGTAAAACCCTACATCCAGTTGTGGTTGATTATGCGTGGTTGAGTTCCGTTCTTCCTTGCATGGAGCCCTAGGCCGCCTTATATGGGGAGGACGGACTAGGGTTTCCTTGCAAGGTCGGTTGACCCGTGTCGGGGTCGGTTACAACTGTGGGAAGCTTATCTCCCGAATTACAAGGAACATCCCGCAATACGCGGAGTCTACAGGCGGCGGCGCGCTAGGTCGCTGTGTCTTGACTTGCACGCCAAGGCTTCGCGGGTCTTTCGGGATCCTGATCAGGTCGCTGGGCCCACTTGTAAGGTCGGCGGGTCTTCTGGCAGGTCGGGTCCACTTGACAGGGGCCCCTGGGACCCTGGCCGGTGGGGACCCATGGGTACCCATGTCTCTCAAGCCCCCGATCGACGTGTAGGCATAGCATCCGAGGCAGGGTCGTGTCGAAGAGCAGCAGAGGCGCGGCACTGTCAAGGTCACGAAGGGTGCACGGGGATCAAAAAGAAAAGAAACCCCTCCGATGCGCGCTCGAAGTTGAATGTCGAGCTTCTAGGTCGAAGGACCATAAGGTCAAAGTGAAGACGAGGCGTAGATCATTCAGAATCGCCGACTTGACCTGAATCAAGCATGTTGTAGTAGCAGTCACGACCTTCAGAAAGGTCAATAAGCCTACCAAGGGTAGGTCGAGCCAAGATGTGATGGAAGCAGGCTTCCATTAGGTCGAGGCGACCCAAAGAAAATAGGGCGTCGAAGACGCACTAGTGTAGTAGCCCCCGAGCAGTAAAGCGACCGGTATGGCCGGTTTGATGCTCTAAAGAAGAATAAAAAGAATTAGCCGAACCTATGACCTTCTGTTTAGGAAACTAATGCTCTTGTAGGGTCGACGCTAGAGGACAAGAGCTCCAGAATCTTGCAGAGGGTAGCAGACGGTAGGTCTGTCGTAACTAGAGTCACAAGTGCACTATACGGTCACGGGCCAGCATACTCATGAAGCACAGGTTACTGCCACCCACAAAATACAAAAGTGCCTCAGTGTGCAATCAGGTAGGGGTCAGGCGCGCCAATGCCTTTTCACAGGCAAACAGTAACCTCGTGCTCCACGAGGGTACAACGCCTTCGAGGATAAGGACGCCACGCAAGTTGTCCTGGCGACTGAGACTGGATTGCATGTGCTTGTTGGTATAAATAGGTGCCCAAGGTTTGAAGCAAACCGCACCAATCTTTAGAGGAGATCCAAGATGACCCAGTGTAGTAAATTTGCCACATCGTGGGCTTGTGTCCGCCCACCAGAGTGGGGAGGCGATGTAGTTCATGCTTGGAGCTAGAAGAATGCTTGCGATGCTTGAAGAACTCGATTGGCCTCTTCTCCCGGCCTCGCCGAGGAGCCCGGAAGGAGTATGAAGTAGCAGTTACATCGTCGGCCCTCACACCTTCAGGCCTGATTTGATGCTGGAGAGCACCGCGCTCCACCCGGCGAGGTTGGTGTTAAAGCTCAGACCTTCTGCAATCGTGCGGCGAAGCTCAGACTTGATGCTGGGTGCTACAGAAGACCGGTTGGTGTGTGAGTAGAGGTGGCTGTGTGGCAGCTACCTCCACAGTGGCTGTAGAGGTCGTCGAGTAGGCCCTGAAGCCAGAAGAAAGCTTGCGACAAGCCTTTTTAGTGTAGACTGAGTCGTAAGCACTTTGGAAGGTGATTCAGGACCTGTAAGATCTTTGTATCTTGTAATTTGGCCAAGGGCCAGACTCTTTGTAGCTTATGAAGCTGTAAATATAGATTTGCATGAGCAGTGTCATGGCTTTAGTAATTTGTAGGGGCGCCCGGGCTGCAATGGTACGGATACCAAGGTCCCAGCGGGGCTGTAATAGCACGCCGACCTTCAGGAGGCCTTCCGCAGAGACCAGGGGTCCGTGTTGACCTGGGTCGGCACGGTCGTTGTGCTGTGACACAACGCAGGTAGTCAACCTAAAAATCCTAGGTCTGGAACGACCTAGAAGGCAGCAGGGCCTTAGCAACCTCAGGGTAGTGCTACTTGACCAAGAGGTCACCAACGGGCAGTGGAGCCATTAAGCACGGGGCCGTCGGTATTGGCCATTAAGGCAACATTAATAGGTAGCAGGACCATAGCGACCTCAGGGAGGTGCTACTTGACCCGGAGGTCGCCAACGGGCAGTGGAGCCTTTAAGCACGGGGCCGTCGGTGTAAACCAGCCACGAAGGCTAAGGCAATCCAGTAGGTAGCAGGACCTAGGAGCCAGGGATGTGAACTCGCTAATGAAAGCTGAGGCGACCTACCAAGCGGTAGTACCTGTCGACCTTGAGAAGGTGTTATCATAGACCCGGAGGTCGTCAGAGGCCAGGAGACCTTGAAGAAAATTATTGGGAGGGGGCGTGAAGTAAGGCATAGCGAGTCCGTGGACATCGGGCCGCTGGGCAGAAAACCAACGGGCATGGATTCCCGCACGGCTCGAGCATTCGCTGCCTGTAGTTGTTAGGCCGAAAGAGCCGATAGGCAATGTATCCATTGGGTCACCGGTAATGTCACCGAGTTCGAGGGGACGCTTGGGGCGCCGCGGCCCACCGCATTGCGATGGCCAAGTTATAAAAGGCTGAGCGAAGGGTCGAGGACCCCACTCGCTTCCATTCCCCGCAGCAGCTAGGGTTTCCAATCCGCCGCCAGAAGCTCTAGCGCATAGATTCGCCGGCTTCGCCATGCTTAGACCCAACGCGTCTAGCGCCGCCGTATGCGCCAAAAGTCCATGGTGGTGTTTAGAACTAGATCCACCGGTTTTGAGGAAGAGCAAATAGGCCCAGAGCTTGCGCCAGCCCCGGAGAAGGTGTGGGAGCACTCGACGGTGACAGAGGCGCAACTCAAGGACCTGGTGGAGCGTGGGCTGCTGAAGCCCAGGGAGCAGGTGGGGTGGAGGCCCGCCGCCGGTGAAGCGTTCCCCTCCCAGGGAACTGGGGAGACCGTCGCCTTCGTCTCGTATGTCGAGTGCGGCTTCGGAGTTCCGGTGGATGACTTCTTCCGCAGGCTTCTCCACTTCTACCGCATCGACCTGGTGCATCTTGTCCCCAACACCATCACCACAGTATCCTCGTTCATCCACCTGTGCGAGGCGTACCTGGGGATACCGCCACATTTCGACCTGTGGCGGTATTTCTTCGAGGTGAAGAAGACGGGGAAGAACGGTGTCGTCGGTGCCGTCGGCTTCATGCTACACCGCCACATGAAGACGGTGTACATCGACATGGAATTGCCAGCCAACACCCAAGGCTGGAGGCGGGGCTGGTTCTATGTCGACAACCCCAAACCAGCGCTGCCGACCAGGTCGGGGCTCGCGCCAGTCCCGGTGCCAGAGTGGTCCAACCAGCTAACATCGCAGGAGATGGACGCCGTCAAGCCGCTGCTGGAGGACCGCAAGCAACGGAAGGAAGAAGGGCTGACCGGCGGAGCGGTGGCCATTAGTTTCAGCCGGAGGCTGCTGCAGCCGATCCAAGATCGGGTGCACCCGGCCTACGAGTACTGGGGGCAGACCGACCCGACCCGCGTACAGCAGCAGAAGGTCTCCAAGCAGGAGATGGTGGCGCGGGTGAGGGAGCTTTTCAACGGGGTGATCCGGAACTGGACATGCCCCAAGGCATTCTCCCTCACACGGCCCGCGGACGTGGTATGTCGCTGATCAACCTTGATTTCTCTGTTGTTGTTGCATTCCCCTTTTTCTGAAACACAGGTCGACTGTGTGCAGGGTCGTGAAGGTTTGTTCTGGTGTCCGGCTCCCCTCGCGGACGAGGGAGAGCGCAACTTCAAGGTCCGAGCAGCGGAGGACGTGATTGCTCCACCGCCGGAATTGTTGGAGAACTACCTCTCCAACTCATCGGTGGGGGGCAGCAATGATGAGGATCCGCCCGTGGTGAGCCCCGCGCCGACGACTCGGCGTACACGGTAGGCCACCGCCAAGATTCCAGCGCACAAGGGCGTCAAGATCATCTCCGCCACCATCGAGGCGGAGAAGAAGAAGAGGAAGAGGAAGGACGTCAGCGCCTCGTCGGAGACGGCAACGACTACCACCGAGGTCGTTTTCGAGGAGCAGGACGATGCGCGGTCGCGCGACGTCGCCACAGGATCGGGCGACATAGCGGCCGTGGGAAGGGGCTGCACCACGCTCGGTGTTGTGAGTGAGCAACAGTCGAAGTCAAGTGCAGGAGGTGTGAGCGACCAGGGGTCGCGGAAGAAGCCAAGGCGGGCGCCGCCTAGGCCAATGTCGGTGAAGTTGAAGGCCGATAGCAGGTACGTTACAAAGCTTGATTGTATGCTTTGCGTCATCTATGCCGTTTGTTGAGTGCGCCGGTGCTGACGAGATTTGTGTACTTTGGGCAGCAGGGCTCCTGCTGCATCAGGAAGCAGCAAGAATGCCTTGGGCCAAGAGGCCTTCGAGCGGAAGGTTGTGAAGGTGCCAGTGGGGCAGTCGTCGGCGACCTCAGGCGGGGACATCACCATCGAGGTCCCTGAGACCGTGGGGACAACACCGTCAGCGGCAGCCAAGGTCGCTGCTGAAAGCTCGCAGTAGGAGGAGGGCCTGCGCCAGCAAGACCCGCCTGAGTTAAGTCTGCCGGGGACGCGGGGGGCGATAGCTGGAGATGGAAGCGGGGAAGCCGAACAGCAACCCTGCCTCTATGAAGGTACTCCATGGGAGGATGACGTCTGGGCTGATGCCAAGGATCTTGATGACTTCAAGGCGGCGCAGGCGACCATCGGCAGGACGCTCGAGGTAAGTTTGCACTACCATTGGGGCTGCATCTTGGGTTCGTCCAAACGCAATGTTTTAACGATCTTGATGTGTTGTTGCAGACTCTTGCTGAGCGCACACAGAAAAGGGCGACCCTGCTAAAGGAGGGCGCCAATCTTCACACGGAGCTGGTAACGACTCGGGAGGCCGTGCTGCAGGCCAAGGTGGAGGCCGCGAAGGAAATAAGGAGCCTCAAGGACGAGGCGATCTTAAAGGACCAGGCCGTTGAGGCCTTGAAGCGGGAGCTTGAAGCTGCAAAGCTGAAGGCGAAGCAAGCGGAGGATGGTCTGAATAACGCCGCCGTAGGTACGTCGAGAGACGCCTTTTTTGGTGACACGTTCATGACCTCGGCACTTGTAGAGGCCAAGAAGAGGGAGACTGCCTTGAAGAAGGATCTCAAGGAGTCGAAGGAGCAGGTGAAGATCCTCAAGGAAAAGCACCAGGAGGTCATCGCGAGTGAGTCTTACTTCACCCGTAAAGCTGCTTATGAATTTGGGGCATGCAGGGATCTAGAGATCGACCTTGGCGGGGCGATGCAAACCCTTATTGATCATCAAGAGATGAGTGCAGATCTTGAGAAGGAATTGGACGACCTCAAGGAGGCCGCCGAGTATCTTGTGGATGTCTACGTCCCGAAGGTCGAGGGTCGACCACAAGAGCTCATCACGCGGTTGGAGGACGCGGAGGGTCGCATAAAGACCTTGCTAGTAGACAGCGGCAAGCTTGCTGCTGCCACGGCACTGGCCACGGTGAAACATCATGAGCCGTCGTTCGACCTGGAGAAGGTCAAGGAGGAGCTCGCCTTGTCGCAGCTGGTGGCCAGTGAAGAGATTCAGGCCGCCGCGGAGAAGGTCATGAAGAAGATAGACCTGTAGGCGTAGCTCAGAACTGGCAAACAGTTAGTAACAGTGGGTCGCGGAACCTTTTGATGTAATATAAACTTTGCATGAATGAAAAAGGCATGTCGCGTGATCCCTTATTTGACTTTATATACTCTTTATAAGAACGTAAAGGTAACGAAGTTGTGAGACCCCTTTTCCTCCGCTAACCCAACTCAGTGGAGGAACAGCTTGCTGACCACACGGCTCGACGTTAGAGGCTTAGGTGCGGCCGGCGTGCGGAGGGGGTCGGGGACCCAAGGTCAAGCAACCCCATGACCTAGAAATACTTATAAAATGCATAAGAAGCTGTGGTAAGGGAACACTTATAAAGGGAGAGGTGGAAACCCCAGGTCGAGCGACCCTTAGATTGGCAAAGCCAAGCCCCCGAGCGTGAAGGGCCGAGCTTAGAGCCTAGCCCCCGAGCGTAAGGGGTCCGATTTTAAAACAAGCCCCCGAGCGTGTCGAAGGGGAGGGGTATACAGAAAACAAGTAGGTTGAAAGGGAAATCTTTATTTTTATTTTTAATTATAAAGGATAGAGTACATAGCTTTATTGTGATACAAGGCTCCTAAGGATAGAAGCGACACAAGTGCTCGATATTCCAGGGGTTAGGCACACCCTGGCCATCGGCCCATTGGAGGTGATAGGTCACCGGTCCAATGACCTCCTTAACTATGAAGGGGCCTTCCCAAGGTGCAGAGAGTTTGTGCATATCCTTGGTGTTCTGGATACGCCGCAAGACTAGGTCGCCAATGTTGAAGGAACGTTCGCGCACGATCGTGATAGCGACGTAGCTGCTGCTCGTGGCGAGTGTGGCGCATGAGCGCAGCCACACGGTATTCCTCGACACTGTCAAGGTCGAGGCGGCGTGTTTGCTCTACTTCTCCTTCATCGAAGTGCTGGATGCGAGGGGCGCCAGAGGCCACATCGGTGGGGAGGATAGCCTCTGATCCGTAGACCAGGAAGAAGGGTGAGTACCCTGTAGCCGAGCTGACCTAGGTCCTGAGACCCCAGAGGACCTAAGGGAGCTTTGAGAGCCACCTGGTGGCGTAAGGCGCTGAGCCGTGGAAGATACGGTCTTTTATGGCCTGTAGAACCATGCCGTTGGCCCGTTCGACCTGGCCGTTGCACCGCGGGTGCAGCTCCGAGGAGTAGTATACGTCGATCAGGCTGTCTTGACAGAAGTCCCAGAATTCGGCTCCTGTGAAGGCCGTGCCAAGGTCGGTGATAATCCTATTTGGCACCCCAAAGCGATGGGTGATCTCCTCGATGAACTTAGCCACCTCTTTCGACGTGACGCTAGAGACAGGGCGGACCTCGATCCACTTGGTGAACTTATCCACTGCCACGAGTATGTGCTTGTAGCCGCCGGGGGTGGTCTTGAAAGGTCTCATAGAGTCAAGACCCCAAACTGCGAAGGGCCACGACGGGGGGATGGTCCTGAGGGCCTGAGCCGGGAGGTCCTGCTGCTTAGCGAAGAACTGGCACCCCTTGCAATGACGTACAAGTTCTTGGGCATTAGCCAAGGCCGTGGGCTAGTAGAAGCCAGACCTGAAAGCCTTGCCTACCAGTTTGGAGGAGGCGGCATGGTTGCCGCACTCACCACCGAGGATCTCGTCCAAGAGCCTGAGGCCCTTGGATCTGAGGATGCACCTCATCAGTACTCCAGTGGAAGCGGACCTCCAGTAGAGTTCCTTGCCGATGATGACATAGTTGGCGCTACGCCTCATGATCTTTTCTCGCTCTGCCTTGTCCTCGGGTACTCGATGCTTGAGGAGGAAGGCAATGAAGTCGAGGCGCCAATCATCTTCTGCGTCGATCATGAGGATCTCGCGACCTTCAGGTGAGGTAAGTTCATCATCGGGCAACTCTGGGTCGGGGATGAGCTTGATGGACGACTTGTGTAAGTCTTGGACGAATACGCCAGGCAGAACCAGTGCGTGCTTGGAGCCAAGCTTGGAGAGGACATCCGCGACAACATTATTATTGCGGCAGACGTGGTGGAACTCGAGCCCTTCGAATGACGCTCGAGCTTGCGCACCTCGGCACAGTATGCATCCATCGTGTCCTTCCTAGTTTCGGAGTCCTTGCTGACTTGGTCGATGACGACCTTGGAATCGCTGTAGGCCAGGAGGCGCTTGATCCCGAGGGAGACAGCGATGCGGAGCCCGTGGATGAGGGCCTCGTATTCGGCACCATTGTTGGACGCCTTGTAGTGGATCGGTAGGATGTACTTGAGGTAGTCGCCCTTGGGGTTGATGAACAAGACGCCCGCACCTGCTCCTTCGAGGTTCAGGGAATCGTCGAAGTACATCTTCCAATGCTCAGGTCGCTCCGGCGGCGGAGGCTGCTGGATCTCTGTCCACTCTGAGACGAAGTCTGCAATGACTTGGGACTTGATGGCCTGCCTGGGGCAGAACTCCAGGTTGAACTCACCTAGTTCGATAGACCACTTAACGACGCGCCCAGAGGTGTCACGACTCCGTAGGATCTTGCCAAGGGGAAAGGCTGAGACGACCTTGATCTTGTGGGATTGGAAGTAGTGCCAGAGCTTTCGCGAAGTCATGAGTAGCGCGTAAAGCATCTTCTGGGGCTGGCTGTACCTGGTCTTGCTGTCAGACAGGACCTCGCTGACGTAGTAGATAGGTCGCTGAACGGGGTAAGGTCGCCCCTCTTTAGGTCGCTCAGCTACCAAGACAGCGCTGACCACGAGGGTGGTCGCCGAGATGTAGAGCAGTAAGGGCTCCTTAGGTGCCGGGGGCACCATCACCGGGGCGTCGTAAGGAAGGTCTTGAGTTGCTCAAGAGCTTGGTCCGCCTCCTCGATTCAGGCGAACTTGTCCGCCTTTTTTAGCAGCTTGAAGAAGGGCAGCCCTTTTTCTCCGAGCTTGCTAATGAATCGGCCTAAGGCCGCCATCATGCCTGTGAGCTTCATGACGTCCTTCTTGCCGGTAGGTCGCTTCATCTTGAGGATGGCATCCACCTTGGTGGGGTTGGCTTCGATGCCCCGGTTGCAGACCATGGAGCCGAGGAGCTTGCCGGACGGGACACCGAAGACGCACTTCTCTGGATTGAGTTTCCAACGGTAAGTGCGGAGGTTGGCGAAGGTTTCCGCGAGGTCAGCTATGAGCTTGTCCTCGTGAGTGGTCTTGACGACCACGTCGTCGACGTAGGCTTCTACGTTCTTGCTGATCTGGCTGGCCAGACACTTCTGGATGGCCTTTTGATAGGTTGCACCCGCGTTTTTGAGGCCGAAGGTCTTGGCTGTATAGCAGTAGATGCCATGGGGCGTTATGAACGCCGTCTTATCTTGGTCAGAGACCTTTAGGGCTATCTGGTGATACCTTGTGTAGCAGTCGAGGAAGTAGAGAAGGACGCTCCGGGCTGTGGAGTCCACGACCTGGTCGACACGCGGAAGAGGGAAGGGGTCTTTAGGGCAGTGCCTATTGAGATCGGTGTAGTCGATACACATTCTCCATTGACCGGTTTTCTTTGGTACAAGAACCGGGTTGGCGAGCCAAACCGGGTTTTTACACTCTCGGATAAATCCGGCAGCTAGGAGCTTTATTAGCTCTACCCTAATGATGTCCTTGCGATCTTTCGCAAAACGGCGAAGCTTCTACTTGGCAGGCTTCGCCGTCTTGCTTACATCCAAGGCGTGCTTAGCCAGCTCCCTAGGAACACCTGGCATATCCGATGGACTCCAAGCGAATATGTCAACGTTATCCCGGAGGAAGCTGGTGAGCGCGAGTTCCTTTTTAGGGTCGAGCCCGTCGCCGATCACCACCGTCTTCTCTGGGTCGGTAAGGCCGAGGCAGACCGTCTTCGTTGATGGAGCCACGTCTAGGGCAGTCTCGGTGCGCTTCTGCTCCGGGACGGGCTGGTTGACAGGGTCGACTTTTGCGGCCTCGGCCACCAAGACCGCGGAGGCCTCGGCGGCGGCGGAGGTCACAGCGAGGTCGAGGGCCTCCGTGTTGCACCTGAAGGAGATGACGAGGTCCCCTTTGATGGAGAGGACCCCTCGCGGAGCCGGCATCTTCAACACCAAGTAGGTGTAGTGCGGGATGGCCATGAATCTGGCCAGCATTGGGCGACCTAGGATCGCGTGGTAGGAGGACTTGAAGTTGGTGACCTCGAAGTTGAGGTACTCCGTGCGGAAGTTCGCCTCCGTACCAAAAGTGATTGGGAGGGAGACTCGACCCAGGGGTTGGGCCGCCTTCCCGGGGATGATGCCGTAGAAGGGCTCGTCGCACTCTGTCATCTTGTTGAAGTCGAAGCCCATCTTTTTGAGGGTATCAACGAAGATCATGTTGATGCCACTGCCTCCGTCGATTAGGGTCTAGGAGAGCAAGGCTCCATCCACTATAGGCTCGACGACGAGCGGGTAGGACCCAGGGTCTAGGATATGGACCCAGTGATCAGCTCTGGAGAACATGATCTGCTGCTCAGACCATCATAGGGGCATGATTGGATGAGTATGGACAAGGTGGACATCGCGCTTGTCCTTCTGGTAGCGCCTCCTGCTGGCACTGGACTTGATTCCGCCAACGATCATGTTGATCGCGCGGGTTGCGGCCTGGAAGGGCCCATTGGGGTTGCTCGACGCCGGTGGAGGGGGCAGGTTCGTCTCGTCCCGGGCAGCTGCCGGAGCAGGGTCGTTGCGAGGCGGGTCGCTACGAGGTGGCTCGCGGCGATCATCATACCGGTCGTCGCGGCAGTCGTCGCGTCGATCTCGTCGGTCGTCACGGCGGTAGTTGTTGTTGTAGGGGCGGTTGTCGCGTCGCCCGCCGTCATTCCTGGGTCGCTTGGGGTCCGCGGAGGCGCTGAAGGCCCTCTTGAACTGGGAGCACTCACGGAGAGTGTGGGTGGCCCCCTCATGGAACCCGCAGATGCTGTCGAGTGCCAGGTCGAACTCCACTTGGTTGAAGGACGAACCTCACCGCCCTTCAGCCGCCAGGACCTCGGAAGGTCGCTTGCGAAGCTTGTCCGCTGCAGTGCCAGATGCACTAGCATTATCAGCGTCAAACTGATTCTGGAGTGCGTCTTCTGTGTCCATCAGCTTGTTGACGATGACCATGAGCTCTTTGACGTTGGTCGGGCCAGCCTCATGGATTTTCTCAAAGACCTTGCGGTCTTTGATGCCTTTCTTGTAGCTGTCGACGATCTGGTTGTCTCTGACGCCAACACACTCATTCCGGTTCTCGAAGAACTAGGTATTGTAGTCGCGGAGCCGCTCCTTAGGCTTCTACATGACCCGCCCCAAGCTGAAGGCGTTCCCAGGGTGATCGTAGGTCGCCTGGAAGTTCGATGTGAAGGCCTGGGATAGATCAGCCCAGGTCTTGATGCTGCCAGGCGCAAGGTTGTTGAGCCAGAGCGAAGGGGCCTTGCCCATCACCAGCGGGAAGTAGGCCGTCATGTGGTCGAAGTCACCGCCGGCCGCCTTGACGGCGACGTAGTAGGTCGACAGCCAGATGTTGGGGTCGGAGCGCCCATCATACGGCTTGATGTTGGGCTTGAAGTTGTCGGGGTACTCCACCCTTTCGAAGCGGGCATCCAGCGCTGGGAAGGCGTTGAGCGCAAGGTCGTCACTGGTGCCTCTTGTCGGGGCGGCATCTCGTGACGCGGAGTGGACGCTGCGATCCGGGACGACAACCTGGGAACGTGGCTGCCGGTCCCAGTCGAGCTGGACGATGGCGGGATCGCCGTGATCAGCGTTGTACTTGGCCCAGTGCTGGTTCTCGATCTCGTGCTGATCACGGAGCTCGCGCTCCTTGATGTGGTGGACGCCGCCGGGCGGGCCGTGCTCGCAGTCGTAGTCCAGGCGGTGGCGGAGTTCGCGCTCCCTGTGCTCCCAGTGGCGTTGGTCGACGACGGTGCGGGCGTCGCGAGCACGCCTGTTGGTGTCGAGGTTGACGCGAAGGTCGCGGGCAGCGGGCTGCTGGGCGGGCTGCTCAGGGTTGTGCTGAGCGACCTCCTCCTAGACGGGGGAGAGATGACTACGCGCAGGTTGATGTGATCGACTGCGCGAGTGACGGGTTGAGGACGACGCGGCGGACCTGGAGGCCGCGCTCTTCTCTTCCACCAAGGCATTGGCGACCCGGAGGTACGCGAGGGCCTGCTCAGCTTCAGGCGACCAGACTTGCTGGAGTCGAGTAATAGCCGCACCCAGGTTGGCCTGGGGGCTGTTGAAGGACGCGATCCCAACTTCCTCCAACTCGAGGCGCAGATCACGAGCGCAGGGCAGGGCACGCCGCTGCTCTTCCGCACGTCGCTCAGCGCGGCGGGCGTTTGCCTGGATACAGGCCGCCTCCTGGGAGTCGGTCGCACCCGCGCATGGTGGCTCGTTCTCTGAGATCACCATCACCTGATGGAAGATGACTTCCGGGACGTTCGGGGGGATACGAACCCGGACCTTCTGGAACTTCCCGCAGTTCGGAGACTGGGTAGGTCGCTTAGCTCGACGAGGGAGCTCGTTATCGATCTTCTTCCGCAGGCGGCACCCGCGGAGGGTGTGCTTTGCGCCCTTGTGGTAAGTGCAGGGCACGTCGAGGGGGTCACGCTGAGCGCGAGGCGCAGGCCTTGGGTCGCGCGAAGGTCACCGCCCAGATTGGATCTGAGGAGGCGTGGAAAGTTGGCTCAGGCGAAGGCCGGGCGCAGACTTCAGGCCAAAGGGAACGTGTCGTGGCGTAGCGCTGTCTGCGCCGAGCGTTGAGCTCATTCACAGATCTCCAAGGTTTCCCTCATGGAGCCGATGACGTCTTCCATCCCCTAGACAAGGTCACAGGGTTTGGGTGGGTGGGTCTCCGATACTAGATCGAGAACAGCGGCGGCGGCGGACGCCGTGTCGACCTTCTCAGGGGTCGCTGGAGGAGTCGAAGCTACCGGAGCAGGTGAGGTCGCCGTGAAAGATCCAAAGTAGATCTCCACAGGGTCGGCGAGGATGGCCTCCATGCTTGCCAGGAAGACGACGCCAGTTTGGGCCACCATGCTACACAGCGAGTTCCCGATCGCCCCTACCTGGCGCGCCAACTGTTAGGGGGTGAGACCTAGACAGATCCGCTAGGGGGTTGCCCTAGTGGTTTGCAGGTTAATAGAGGATCGGGACCTAAGAGCGTAGGTGGTTATGCACGTGGTGCACACGGAACTAGGCGAGTATGGCGGTGAAGAACAAGGAGACAAGGGTTTATACTGGTTCTGGCCTCCGGAGAGTAAAACCCTACGTCCAGTTGTGGTGGATTATGCGCGGTTGAGTTCCGTTCACCCTTGCATGGATCCCTTGGCCGCCTTATATGGGGAGGACGGACTAGGGTTTCCTTGCAAGGTCGGTTGACCCGTGTCGGGGTCGGTTACAACTGTGGGAAGCTTATCTACTGAATTACAAGGAACATCCCGTGATACGCGGAGTCTACAGGCGGCGGCGCACCAGGTCACCATGTCTTGACTTGCACGCCAAGGCTTCGCGGGTCTTCCGGGATCCTAATCAGGTCGCTGGGCCCACTTGTAAGGTCGGCGGGTCTTCTGGCAGGTCGGGTCCACTTGACAGGGGCCCCTGGGAACCTGGCCGGTGGGGACCCATGGGTACCCATGTCTCTCAGTAGGGGATCACGATAATCCTCTCCAGGCACTCTCATTCTCCAACAACTCATAGGGGGTGTTGACGGCTGTTAAGTACTATTTTCATGGCCGTCAACTCCTGCAAATTGAAGCATGAAATGCACATCCACACTAGAATAGGAGCTTAAACTAATACTTTCCATCAGTGTCAATGTGGATTCGAATGCAGTTATTTAGCATAGGAAATGAGAAGAATCCATGCACATTCACTCCACTCCAATCCAAGGAAATTAAGTTCTGGCCAATGAGGGGCTGCCACATGAATTCTCTTGGATCCATGATGTCACCAATCCATGTGAAGAGCTCTCAACGAATCACACGCTGCCACATCAGCATCACATGGATCCATGAGCCCACTTTGCTAACCAAACCACCAGGAAACTTGGCATGCACAGAGGGTGAGCATCAGGGCCTACATTGAAGTGAGCCAGAGGAAACACAGGCCAGGCGGCCACCCAAGGGGGCCGGTCGACCCTAGGTTCAGCCGAACTGACCTAGGGTCTGTTGATCCTGGCCCTCCATGTGTCTTCCTCCTATTGGCTCTTGGCTGCATCCCAGGGTGTTTTGGAGCATTTGGAGCCTCGAAGCAAGACACTCCCTTGCCTATAAATAGAAGGGGAGGGGTCTCATTTCACACACACTTCCAAGCTCTCAAGTTCCACTTCTCTCTTGTGTAGCTCTCTCTCCCACTCTCTAATTCTGCCCATGTGAGGTGATTCTCACCTCTATGTGGTAGAATGGGGTTGAGAAGAGATCTAGACTAGGATTAGTTGATAGATAGAGTAGGAGTGAGGAGTGAGTTGATGTCCTAGTGGATGCTTGTTCTTCATTCAGATCAAAGTGAGTATTTCGACATTTCTTATTTAGACTATGGTGGACATCATACATGAATGATATGTTCTTGTGTTCTTAGCTCGTTCATAAGTTAGAGGCTTGTGTTCTTCATAACACAAGGCTTCGATCGTTTAGAGCTAGTTCATTAGTTCAAGTATCTGTTTGCATGCTTTGATCCTGTTCAGCTGAGTAAGTTTGTTGTATCTCGTTTGCATCCAAACCTTTCTTGCTGCTCCATAACTTAATGACTAGTATGATTTGATCTGTTTTCTCTCTAGTTCATGGTCCCGTATTTATACGGGTTGCTATAGTGTTGTTAGAGGGTCGACAGATGTAACCGTGCTATAGTAGTTATCGGGAGTACAGACGTGGTGTCTGGACTCTAGTTATCCTACGAAGACCAAGTGCATTCGCGTAATGATAGAGGTAGGCTGTAGTGGTGACTGGTGACAGCCTGTTGGCCCTTTGAAACCCTCCGCGCCTGTGTACCGAGTTGGGCCCCGTTGCCAAAACATTGGCCTCTCCCTAAAAAGTTAGGATGGGTTGGCGCTCCACAGAGAGGACTAATAGCAGACAGATCCATCTCGAGAGTTAAGTTCTTTAAGAAAGTGCTTCTCATATCCCTACCTATCTCAGTAGTAGCTGGTGTCCTTGGGTAGACATCCTCTGGTTACTCTCCCATCCTAGGAACAAAACCCAACGGGAATACTCATTCTCCGAGGGAGAAGTGCTGCAATAGTGTATCTGTGCGCTTGTGAATTCGCTCGTACTCGTCAGTGTACCCGGGAGTTTTTTACACGCTCACGCTACCCACTACGCCTAGTGGTGACGTTAAGAAACTCCAACAAGCATTTCTGGTGCCGTTGCCGGGGACGGCTATTGTTAACCTTCGAACTCGTCTATCCTCATATTTATCTTTTTTGTTTTCTTCTACCTTCACCCCCGTTACCCTTTGAGATACCTTTTTCCTTTACTTCTACCTTTACCCCCGCTATCCATGGAAGGTTATCCTTGTAAACACCTTCCACCTTCGAGGAGTGAACCCTCATAGCCATCTGTGTCAAGACCCATTCTTACATCTGGCTGTCGGCTTCACCCCTCTCTCACGAAGCGAATTCAGGACCTATCCTTCTCGGGGTTAATTCATGAGAACCCCTTTGATCTTGTGAGAGACTACGAGCGTCTGATTGAGACTCAGGGTAAAACCGGAGAATCACCGGATGCTCGGAAAAGAGAGTTTTCCCGCTACCCTCTCTGGGAAAGCACGGGAGTGGCACCATTGTTCTGTAGAGACTACCTTGCTTGGTAAAGTTTGAGGGCAGCTTTCTGCTCCCAATTCTTCCCGATACGACGTGTCATCTTGTTAAGGACCAAAATTCTCAGTTTCAAGCAATGTGAGGAGGAATCACTAGGAATGGCATGGAATCGTTTCGCCTCTGTGGTGGAAGATTGCCCAGTCCTCTACATTCCCGATTGGATGCTTCTCCAGCACTTCTGGTTTGGATTGTGGAAGGACGATGCCATGAGGCTTAATGCTCTCTCCGGAGGATCCTTTGTGTACTTGGACGCTGTCGAGGGAAAAGAGATCGTGGAGAATCTCTGGGATTTCAGCTCCCCGTGCATCCCAGTCAACGAGGTACCCACTAGAGGAAATGTTGAGTCACCTAGATCGATCATTAGCCGAGCCCGAGATTTCATATCCACTCTTTCTGAGCTCTGGTTGAAGGTGTCATTCCTGAGTAGTAGGAGTCTAAGGGAAAGGTTTCGTGGTGCGAGATCTACCCATGGGTTCCCCTCTTGTGCATCTTCTTAGACCTTCTCCTCGAGACTTTGTCTCGCGGGAGGATGGAGAGAGTGGTTGGGGAAGAATAATCATTCCCAGCCAGGATGACTTGTTCAATCCTAATTACCATCTCCTAAGGAGGGTATGAGAGGCTTAACATGTTCCTACGTTGAGGTTTGAACTGAAGTGCCTTGCACTAAAGTTGCGTACAAACCAAGACATCAGTCTCTGCTTTGTAATCCATTGGATTCATTCATCGGACCGAAGGAGCATGATCACTTACCGATCGAATGGAGTGCATTCACTTCTTATCTTAAGCCCATCGATCGATGCCGATCAGTCAAGGGAAGTTTAACTTCATACCTTATGCTTGACTTTATTGATGCCCAATGGGAGTTGCACTTTCTTTCTTATCCATAGCCTCCCATTGGAAGCTTAGGTCAGACCTCGGGATGTTTCATCGTTCTGATGAGAACATCGGACCCTCTGCCTAAGGCAAGAGCGAGTTAAATCTCGTTCTTCACCCGAACTCTGGTTCTTGATTGCACGCCGGTCGTTGGAGTTTATGCTCTACCCTCTAGGAGGTCGAGTGTCTTTCTGAGCCTGAGTTCACTCAGAGTTCAGTTCCCATTATGGGAGCACTAGCCTCAGTGCTCGATCTTTTTATCTTCGAGTTTCACTACCGAGTGCTATAGCTCTCGAGTCCCGTGACCACCCTAGAGATGCCTCGGCTCTCTGGGATGATCATGCTTGCTTTCAGCTTTGTTATCCTTTGGACTCGTATTTGTATATGCACTAACCTTGAAGATCAGAGCTTATCATCACATCATGAGGACCAGGTGTGTCCGAAGACTAGTGGAGGGTCGCTCCTTAGTGATGAGTGAACGACAACGTTGTGTGGACTGATGCTTGGCTAAGTGTGCAGGTACAGGTTGCGGCTTGACTCGTGTCGGTGCAGGTGAAGAACAAGTGCGAAAGGCCTTAGCCGTGGCGGCCTCCGGGTGATGGAGAGGCAAGTAGGCTTGGTTCGATGGGCCCGGTGGCCGATGGGGTCAAGTGCGAGCCGTGCGGTGCAGGACTGGCGGGCTGAAGTCGTGAACATGGGCCGATCCAAGGTAGCGGATCGAGGCCGAAGCTTGCACGCGGGGTTTGGTGGTTTACCCACAAAACCATCGGTGGACGATTTCTTGGTTTGGGCCTCAAAACCAAGCCCGGAGGCCCGAGGCGACGGAGACGGTGATCCGGGAGCTTCGGGAAACTTCGAGGCGGAGGGCACGTGGTGTGATCGCGGGGTTTGCGTCGAGGTGAAGCGAAGCCGCGGTGGAAGCGTGTCCGTCTGATGAAGACTTGACCAAAATGCCCCTGAGGAGTTGTATCTTCATTTAAACAGTAGGGGTAGCGTGGTCATTTACCTCCCTCCGATGGACTTCGTATAAATTGCGGAGAGGTCGATGGCATCTCTCTCTCTTGGACTCTAGGGCTTTCTCCCCCGGTAGATTTCTCTGAACTACTTCTTGTTCCTCTGGATTCCTTAGGCTAGACTCTTGTACAGACTCTGTCCTCTGGATGTATGGAAGCATTCGGCGTTGCGGTGATCTCCTAATCCCTTGTGATTTTCGTGTCATTTTCGGGGATATTTTTGGGGGGTTTCGTTCTTCGCTCGATTCGTGATTTTGGGGGCGTTTCTTCACGGATTTCTTTTAAGAGATCATGGGTGGATGCCTTGTGCATCTTTGTTTGTGATCTTGACCCCTCAAACGCTGTGGAGAGCCTTCGATTCATGCGTTTTTGGTTGGAGCCCGAGTTCATGGTGGTTGCTTGTGTGATCCGCGATTCCCGGTGATTTAGGGAGTTAGAGGTCGAGATTTTTGGGGCATAGCATCCTTGTGTGACACATATCATCTCCCCAAACTCTTGTCTCAAGAGCTTCTACCGTTTGAGAGATCCGGTGATGAGTTCTTGGAGTTGACCCCGCAGGTCGGGCGTTTTTGGTTCTGTTCGTGGCTTGCGGACAGTCCGCATGATAGCCGCGAACAGTCCTTGTGTGCTGGAGTTCGTCACGTGTTCTTCGTGTTCTTGCGCGTTTTCGTTTCGATCCGTTTCGGCCCTAGGTTTTGGTTGCGAGGGGTTTGGCGGACAGTCCGCGAGGGCTTCACGGACGGTCCGCACAGCCGAGATTTTGGCAGACGGTCCGCGTGTCCCCCACAGACAGTCTGTATTTTCGCGGTGTGTCTCTGGTAGCTCTGGTGTTTATTTCGGACGGTCCGCGGGGTAGGTTCAGACAGTCCGCCGTACACAAGCGGACAGTCCGCCCGTACCAGCCGGACAGTCCGCACCTGGCATTTCCAGATTGTGCCAAGTGCTTTGATTCTTGTCCAGTTGCTTCCGCTCTTTGCTCCTAGGCTTGTCTCTTATTCTTCTAGGCTTGTGTGTGCCTTGTTTGGAGCTTCCTTTGTGTGCGCGAGCATTTGGAGTGGCAATCGGGGTATAGGCCGAGTTCGACCTACGGGAAGAATTTTTATCGGCTCACATTCACTCCCCCCCCCTCTCTGGTCGCCCTATTCGGTCCTTCAATTAGTATCAGAGCCAGTTATGGATCTTTGTGATTCTAACCAGTCTATGATCCAAAGATGGGCGATAATGGAAAGGGGTCGGGTCCTCCGCACTTTGATGGCAAGAATTTCCTAATGTGGGAGAGGCGCATGGGCGCGTTTTTGCGAGGGAAGGGAACTCTTATTTGGGAGGTCACTCAAAATGATCAATATGTCATCCCAGATAGTTTTTTGCTTCCAGGATCGCGGGACATGTTTGAGGCCAACAGCAAGGCCATTGATTACTTGTTCCGTGATCTCTGTGCCTCGGAGTTCGAGCGAGTGTATGGAGAGAATGTGGCGGGAAAGATATGGCTCAAATTGAGAAATGCTCATGTTGGCAATGCCCAAGTGCAAGCCCGTTTGTTTTGCACTTACCAGAGAGAGTACGAGAACTTCACTCATCTCTCCGGCGAGTCGACCGATGCTATGTTTCAGCATTTCACTAGCATTGTCAACAACATGAGGGCCAATGTGACAGTGCTCCCATACACGGATCATGATCAAGCTATCAAGGTTTTGCATGCCCTGGATAGGTCTGTGTGGAGTGCCAAGGTCGAGGCCATTGAGGAGTCGAGCGTGTATGATACGCTGACACTGGATGAGCTGTTCTCCAAGCTCACGTCTTCAGAGGTTGATCGTGGCTTGAGAGCCAAGAGCGAGAGCCCCACTGATCCTCATAGTTTGGCTCTTGTCTCGGGATCACGGTCTAACGCTAACCCTGGTGGTTTCTCTTTATCTTGTCTTGTGTCTTTGCCAGATGAGGACTTTGAGGTGCTGAGCGAGGACGATCTCACATTGTTGAGCAATAGGTTTGGGCGGATGTACGAGAACCGCAAGGATGCAAGACAGAGCTTGGGGATGTGCTATCAGTGCGGGAAGCACGGGCACTTCATCACCGAATGCCCTGAAGCCATGGAGATCAAGAACGACTACAAGGGCAAGCCAAAGCATGACTACAAGAAGCACCGGTCCCGAAACGACTACAAGGACAAGCACAACGACAAGGGCGAGAGAAGGCACAATAAGGGTAGTGGTTACAAGAAGAAGACCGCTCGAGCAATGGTGGCCGGAGCGAGCGACATCGACTCGACATCAAGCGATGCTTCTTCCGACTCAAGCAGCGAGGATGAGCAAGAGAAGCACAAGGACAAGTGGCACACGGGCAAGAACTTCACCGGCCTGAGCTTCGTCACACAAGGAGGCTTTTGCGGCATGGCGCACTCCAAGAAGGGTGGGAAGCACAGCTCGGATTCGAACTCCGACTCTGATGAAGAGGTACGCCAAGATCCCAACTTCTTGCTAGAGGAGAATGCTAGGCTCAATGAGTTGCTTGATAACTGTGATGATGTGCTTAGAAAAACCAACAAGGAGAAGAGGGAATTTAGGTCTTTGTTGGGTGAGGCTAAGGACAAGGTAGCCGAGCTTGAATCCTTGCTTGTGAATGCTAGGAATGAGATAGTCACTTTGAAGTCAGCTCCTATGGTGTCTGATGAGATAGATTGTGGTGATTGTTCAGTTTTTCTTGCTGATTTGACTGCTCTCAAGGAGAAGCATGCCTTTACTTTGGAGAAACTAGATGTGGTTAGGATTGAGTGTGATGAATTGAAATCTAGGCCAACTTTACTAGGTGCTTGTACCTCATGTCCTGTGTTGCATGCTAGGCTAGATGAGTCTCACACTAGAATTATTTCTCTTGAGGCGGCATTGAAAGCTCCTCTTCCTCATCATGTTCAACTTGTGAAATGCATACTTTGAAAAACATGGAACTTGCACACTATGTTGATCGTCTGCAGGATGAAAATGATGAATTGAGAAAAATGATGGGGTGGTTGTCTGGGCATGAGCCACAATTGAGTTTGATGTTGGCTTAGTTCAAGAGGTTTGATGGTCAGACATTGGGGGCTGACAAGTGTGGTGAGAAGAGTGGTGAGGGAGAAGAGAAAGCTGGAGAGATTCCTATTCCACCACACACCACACCCATGAACAAATTTGCACCCAAGCCAAACTATCTCAGAAACAAGCTAGACACAACCCCAGATCCTCCAGTGTTCCCCCACAAATCTGAGAACTACCAGAAACCCATCAAGTTTGTGAGCACCCAGGGGAGTGTCTTTGATGGGAAGACAGGAGAGAAAGCTAGAGAGAAGCATGTAGAGAAGCCACAGCCTAAGCAAGTGCCAATCCGCTTCCATTGTGAGTATTGTGGGAGTGATGGGCATAAGGATGAGTTTTGTTTCTAGAGGAAGAGGGATGAGAGGTTTGCTAGGGAGATAGCAAACAAGGATAGGTACCACCTTGCTCGTGGTGTGCCTGAGCCTCGTAGAGGGCCTCTACCTAGGGGTGATGTGTATGTGCGTACAGTTCCCACTCGTGGAGGTGGAGGTGTGTTCCCTCAGAGAGATAGGCGTGTTGGGTTTGGGCGTGGTGAGTTGGCTCGACGTGCTCCTTCTCGTGACCGTTACGAGTTTGGGAGGCACGATCGGAGCTTTGGGTGTCAGATGGACTACGGGCCACATTTTCATCCTCGTGGTGCACGTACTCCTCTAGTGAGACGTGACAGGTTCTTTGGTGGTGGGCGTGAGAGGGCTCCGCCTAGAGGTTTTGGGCGGATGGATTTTGCTAATCCTTCTTTTGAGCAAATGGCTCAACACTGGTTTGACTCTTTTGGTACTAACCCCAGTGTTGAGTCGCTTGCTAATTCTCGTCCTTGTTTTTGATTGCAGGTGGGAGGCTTGGAGAACTTTTGGTTGATCAACTCCGGTTGCTCAAGACACATGACCGGAGATCGTGGGTGGTTCTCCAGCCTCACCCCGGTGAGTACGAGGGAGTAAATCACTTTCGGGGACAATGGGAGAGGACGAGTGCTTGCTGAAGGTATGGTGAAGGTGAGTATCAAGGTGACCTTAAGAAGTGTGGCCCTAGTCAAGTCACTTGGTTTTAACCTGTTGTCAGTATCTCAGTTACTTGACGAAGGTTTTGAGGTTCATTTTAAGTCAGGTGCTTCCCGTGTACTTGATTCTCGAGGCGATCTTGTCTGTACGATCGTCCCCGAGGGTCAAATATTTCGTGCCAATTTTTCCCAGTCTGTTGGTCCTCCTCGATGCTTTGTTGCTGGCGTTTCGGTTGAGCTTTGGAAATGGCATAGGAGGTTGGGACACTTGAGCTTTGAGTTGCTTTCCCGCTTGAGTGGTCTTGGTCTTGTCCGAGGATTGCCTAGGTTGAAATTCGAGAAGGATTTGGTTTGTGCCTCTTGTTGGCATGGAAAGATGGTTGCCGCTTCTCACGCCTCTCTGACTTCTGTCATGACCGAGCGACCTTGTGAGCTGTTGCACATGGATTTGGTTGGGCCAGCTCGTGTTCGCTTTGCTGGTGGAAAGTGGTATGTTCTTGTGGTTGTTGATGATTTTTCGAGGTACTCTTGGGTTTTCATTTTGGAGGATAAGAGTGAGACATTTGGCTTTGTTCGGGACTTGATCTTGAGGTTGAAGAATGAGAGACATGGAGATGCCATTCGAGCTATACGCAGAGACAATGGCACGGAGTTTAAGAACTCTCATTTTGATGCCTTTTGCAGTGATCTTGGTCTCGATCATCAGTACTCTTCTCCATACGTCGCTTGCCAGAATGGCGTTGTGGAGAGGAAGAACCGGACCCTTTGTGAGATGGCCAGGACGATGCTTGATGAGCATAGGACTCCTAGGCGTTTCTGGGCCGAGGCGGTCAATACCGCTTGCTATGTCTCAAATTGCATCTTCCTTCGTGCTTTTAAGAAGAAGACCTCTTATGAGCTGATGCATGGTCGACAACCCAAGGTGAGTCACTTAAGAGCTTTTGGCTACAAGTGTTTCATTCTGAAGAAGGGCAAGTTGGATAAGTTTGAATCTAGATGTTCGGATGGGATTTTCCTTGGTTATGCGATTCATTCTAGAGCATATCGTGTGCTTAACCTTGACACTAACCGAATCATGGAGACTTGCGAGGTAACCTTCGACGAGACACAGCCATGTAGCTCTTCTGCTTTTCAGTGTGCAGGTGATGAGGAGATTGGTGCCAGGATCTTTGAGGATGAGAAGCATGGAGATGGAGACGGCGACGATGATGATGGTGGTGCTCCCGTGATTGATTGTGTACACACTGCTTCCACTACTACGACGACGATCGAGGACGGACCGTCCCCTACACCCACTACGACTGGGGCTGTTTGAGTGGAGGCTGCTGCTGAGGGAGAGGTTGTGTCTAGGCGAGAGGCTCCCCGGCGAGTACAAGTTGATCATCCACCGACAACCATCATTGGTGACCTTCATAAATGCACTACACGGTCGAGGTCAAGAAACACTTCTCATTTCGCTCACTCTACTTTTGTTGTGTCATTTGAGCCCAAAGATATTCAACACGCTTTGTCTGACGAGAATTGGGTGAATTCCATGCATGAGGAGTTGGAAAACTTTGAGAGAAACCAAGTCTGGGTGTTAGTCGATCCACCGCCAAATTACCGTCCCATAGGTACCAAGTGGGTGTGGAAGAACAAAGAGGGTGAGAATAGGATGGTTGTGAGGAACAAGTCGAGGTTGGTGGCGCAGGGGTTCAACCAGAAGGAGGGGATAGACTATGAGGAGACATTTGCTCCTGTGGCCCGTTTGGAGGCAATTAGGATCCTTCTAGCCTTTGCCGTGGCTAAAGGGTTCAAGTTGTACCAAATGGATGTCAAGAGTGCTTTCTTGAATGGGGTGATAGAGGAAGAAGTGTATGTGAGGCAACCCCCGGGGTTTGAGAGTGAAAAATACCCACACCGTGTTTACAAACTCCAGAGAGCGCTCTATGGGTTGAAACAGGCACCTAGAGCTTGGTATGATAGGTTGAGAGGCTTTTTGCTGAGTAAGGGGTTTGTGATGGGCATAGTTGATAAGACCATGTTCCTCCTTAAGCATGGGAATGACCTTTTGATTGTTCAGATATACGTGGATGACATAATCTTTGGTGGCTCTTCTCATGATCTTGTTGCCAGATTTGCAGATGACATGAGCAAGGAATTTGAGATGTCCATGATGGGCGAGCTGTAATTTTTCTTGGGTCTCCAGATCAAGCAGTGTAAGGACAGGACCTTTGTACATCAGGCGAAGTACACCAGGGACATGGTGAAGAAGTTTGGCATGAACGACTCCAAGCCGCTGACTACACCGATGAGTACAACTACGGCTTTGGACGCGGACGAGGACGGCGAACCCGTGGACCAGAAGGAGTACCAGAGCATGATCGGCTCCCTCCTCTACTTGACGGCGACGAGGCCAGACATACAGTTCAGCGTGTGTCTATGCGCTCGTTTTCAGGCTTCACCGAGGACTTCACATCGGCAGGCCGTCAAGCAGAATTTCAGGTACTTGAACTACACTCCTGAGTTTGGTCTTTGGTACTCTGCCTCCTCTATACTCAGACTTCACAGGTTTTCCGATGTGGATTTCGCTGGGTGTCGATTGGACCGCAAGTCTACCTCTGGGTGTTGTCAGTTCCTTGGTTCTTTTTTGGTCTCTTGGTCTTCTCGCAAGCAATCGAGTGTAGCCCAATCCACCACCGAGGCTGAGTATGTGGCTGCTGCTAGTTGTTGTTCCCAGCTGCTTTGGATGACCTACACCATGAGTGATTTTGGAGAGAAGTGCTCACAGGTTCCACTTTTATGTGACAGCACCAGTGCCATAAGAGTAGCCAAAAATCCTGTCCTCCACTCCAAAACCAAACACATAGAAGTGAGGTACCACTTCCTGAGAGACAATGTTGAGAAGGGAAACATATCTTTGTCCTATGTCCCTACCCAAGACCAGCTAGCTGACATTTTCACCAAACCGCTTGACCAAGTCACTTTCACTCGCTTGCGGGGTGAGCTTGGGGTGTGCTTTCCTTTCTAGCTGGGTCTTGGACCTTCTCATGTATATATGTGTCATATGTTCATTTTGTTGCACATTCATGCATTTTACTTTCTGTACAAAACCTGGTAGGATAGCCATCTTTGGATCACTTGAGCTAGGATTGAGCTTCTCTTATATACATTGATCACCGATGTGCTATTTTGTGAGACTTGTGCATGTTTGGTAAATTGTGGATGTGAATGCTATGCTCTTGATGGTTTTGCCATATATTTGTGTTCAGATAGCTTTCTTTTGATGAAAATGCTAAAATTGTGTCTCTCATGAGTAGATGCTTGTCTATGCTCAATTTGTGCTTAAATGCTTATATCATGCCCAGTTTGTGCTTGAGGATCATATTCTTTTTGCTTGGGGTCAAAGACCTTTCTATCATTGTAAATGTTTAGCCCTTTTGCTTGCTTGGGGAGGAGCATAAGCTTCTTTTTGCCGCAAAGGCACTTCATGTACCATGTTTAAACTTGAAAATGAAATTGGTGTATGAATTGCCTTATGCTTGAAAAATGAGCTCCTAATCATGTTTTTATGGTTTGATATTCATATCTTGGGTGCTAAACCGTAGCATGCTTGTCTACCATGAGAAGTCTCATTTTAAGAAGTAGACACATGGCTCGGTGGCTTTAACATGACTTGAGTAGCTTGTGGGCGTTTATAATGATCTTGTGATGAGAATTTGTGATCTTGCATAAACATTAGATGATCTAGTGCCTTTTTGTTCAAATTGGTATAGAGAGAGTCTTGCTCATGAGATGACTATTTCTTTGTGAAAATTGCTTAAAATTGCTTTTAGCCATGTCATATGCTTATATGTCTCTATCTTCTTGATGGCAATGTGCTAGATACACCATGTCTACTTTGCTTGCTCTATGTCTCATTTGTAGCATTTTGTTGTGCTCTTTGTATACTTGAGAAGCTTAGTAGATTGTATATGTGCTTTGACATGCATTTGTCATGAAAACAAGTGAAAGAGTATCATATACCTTGATTCATGCATTATCAACAAGGGGGAGAATATACATGCAAGGGGGAGAGTTTTGTATGATATGGGGAGAATTTTCATTCATTGGGAATTTTTGTGGAAAATTGGTATGCATTTGTGAGATGTGGCATGTGAGGAGAAAAATTGAGAAGAAGAGGTTGCATTTGCTCAGGGGGAGTTTGCATATGTGCAGGGGGAGCTCCTTTGATTTTTCCTGAGTTTTGTGCTTTGTGATGTGCTCTTTGAAAGCTTTGTTTTGTCTTGGCTGTGTCGAGCCGTTGCCCTTGTCTTAGGGGGCCGAGACTTGGTTTGGCGAGTGATCGAGTTTTCGCTTGTTTTCGCTTGTTCTTTGGCTTTGGATCACTTGCTTTGGAGGTTTTGTGTTCGTGAATGTTTTCTTTTCTTTTTCTCTATGTGATTTCTATGGGTGTTGTCAATGCACCCATCAAGGGGGAGATTGAGGACCAGGTGTGTCCGAAGACTAGTGGAGGGTTGCTCCTTAGTGATGAGTGATTGACAACGTTGTGTGGACTGATGCTTGGCTTAGTGTGCAGGTACAGGTTGCGGCTTGACTCGTGTCGGTGCAGGTGAAGAACAAGCGCGAAAGGCCTTAGCCGTGGCGGCCTCCGGGTGATGGAGAGGCAAGTAGGCTTGGTTCGATGGACCCGGTGGCCGATGGGGTCAAGTGCGAGCCGTGTGGTGCAGGACTGGCGGGCTGAAGTCGTGAACATGGGCCGGTGCAAGGTAGCGGATCGAGGACGAAGCTTGCACGCGGGGTTTGGTGGTTTACCCACAAAACCATCGGTGGACGGTTTCTTAGTTTGGGCCTCAAAACCAAGCCCGGAGGCCCGAGGCGACAGAGACGGTGATCCGGGAGCTTCGGGAAGCTTCGAGGCGGAGGGCACGTGGCGTGATCGCGGGGTTTGCGTCGAGGTGAAGTGAAGCCGCGGTGGAAGCGTGTCCGTCCGATGAAGACTTGACCAAAATGCCCCTGAGGGGTTGTATCTTCATTTAAGCTGTAGGGGTAGCATGATCATTTACCTCCCTCCGGTGGACTTCGTATAAATTGCGGAGAGGTGGATGGCATCTCTCTCTCTCTTGGACTCTAGGGCTTTCTCCCCCGGTAGATTTCTCTGAACTGCTTCTTGTTCCTCTGGATTCCTTAGGCTAGACTCTTGTACAGACTCTGTCCTCTGGATGTATGGAAGCATTCGGCGTTGCGGTGATCTCCTAGTCCCTTGTGATTTTCGTGTCATTTTCGGGGATATTTTTGGGGGGTTTCATTCTTCGCTCGATTCGTGATTTTCGGGGCGTTTCTTCATGGATTTCTTTGAGGCGATCATGGGTGGATGCCTTGCGCATCTTTGTGTGTGATCTTGACCCCTCAAACGCTGTGGAGAGCCTTCGATTCATGCATTTTTGGTTGGAGCCCGAGTTCATGGTGGTTCTTGTGTGATCCGCGATTCCCGGTGATTTAGGGAGTTAGAGGTAGAGATTTTTGGGGCATAGCATCCTTGTGTGACGCATATCATCTCCCCAAAGTCTTGTCTCAAGAGCTTCTACCGTTTGGGAGATCCGGTGATGAGTTCTTGGAGTTGACCCCGCGGGTCGGGCGTTTTTGGTTCTGTTCGTGGCTTGCGGACAGTCCGCACGATAGCCGCGGACAGTCCGCGTGTGCTGGAGTTCGTCGCGTGTTCTTCGTGTTCTTGCGTGTTTTCATTTCGATCCGTTTCGGCCCTAGGTTTTGGTTGCGAGGGGTTTGGCGGACAGTCCGCGAGGGCTTCACAGACGGTCCGCACGGCCGAGATTTTGGCGGACGGTCCGCATGTCCCCCACGGACAATCCGTATTTTCGCGGTGCGTCTCTGGTAGCTCTGGTGTTTATTTCGGACGGTCCGCGGGGTAGGTCCGGACAGTCCGCCGTACACAAGCGGACCGTCCGCTCGTACCAGCTGGACAGTCCGCACCTGGGATTTCCAGATTGTGCTAAGTGCTTTGATTCTTGTCCAGTTGCTTCCGCTCTTTGCTCCTAGTCTTGTCTCTTGTTCTTCTAGGCTTGTGTGTGTGCCTTGTTTGGAGCTTCCTTTGTGTGCGCGAGCGTTTGGAGTGGCAATCGGGGTATAGGCCGAGTTCGACCTACGGGAAGAATTTTTATCGGCTCCCATTCACTCCCCCCCCCCCTCTCTGGTCGGTCTATTCGGTCCTTCACATCACACTATCTGCAAGGGAGATTACCATGAGTTGAGACAGGAGATCGTGAGACGCCCGCACTCTGAGTATTCTTGGGTCTCATTTATTTTGTTTTCCTAAGAAAAATTATCCTTTGGGTGTCTTGTGAGCAATAACCATGCAGGGGAAAGAAATTATTAGAGATAAATAGGAGTAAGGCAAAGGACCACAAGACAACAGCATAGTGGCAACACGGTTAACACTTCATGATCCCCATCAATGGCTCTACACTTTTGATGGACTAGGTATGTTGTCAAAGTGAGTCCCCCCAGATCATCTATAGTTATACTAGTGGCTTAGCCAAAGTAATTATAAAGTAGAGGTTGATTATTCAACCCCAACCTTATCCTAGCTTTAGCCAAAGCCAACCTTTCCATCTGGGGGCATCCACCTGGGCTTGTGGCCTTGAAGCCTGCTTGAGCCCACACGCGAAGGGGGAGGACCAGAGGGGCCCACCTAGGGTCGGCCGAACCCTGGTTCGGCCGAAACCCTGGTACCGCCGCCTCCTTTCTTCTTTCGCGTGTGCATCTCTTCCTCCTCCAGAAACCTTCTCCCTGCCGCACGACTAGTTTCGAGTCACGCAGAACCCATCTCCTCCACCTCACTTTCCTCAACTCATCGCCTAACCCATGGCTGGAAAGAGCGTCGTTCCCTTCAACGGCTCCACCTCGTCCACCGGTCCCGGGGCAGAGGCAACCCCTCCATCGCTGTTGCCCCTGCAGCAATCCTTGCGATGGTGGCCGAACGTCCTGGAGTTTGCTCCGCTCTCATCCATCCCACCGGGCAGGAGGATACCGGGCACGCCACCATTCAGGCGCTCTGCCTCGCCTGGGAAGAGGCACAAGGGACAGGCAGCTAGCCTGTACAGCAGGCCGACCACAGCTCACCTTCGCCCCAAGGGAACGCTGTTCGCACCACCTAGCGCGCCTGGATCTTTGCTTATGGGGGTAGAAGAGCGTAGCACAGTCCGCTCAGTCGCCACAGTCACCAGTTACCATAAGGCCAGCACCGCCCAAGGAGAAGGTTCCTGAAGCACGCCCAACACCTATCCTTCCTGAAGAGGATGAAGACCTTGTCCTGGACAACGGACTACCGCTGCCGTCCTACACTAGGATGTCTAGGGAGAAGACTCGGGAGGCCGAGCAACTCCCTAAGCTCTCCTCAGTGGCCAAGCTGACCCCACTGATGAAGGATTTGGAAGCCAGCAACGAGAAGTTAAGGACTGCCTTTTCAGAGTAGAAGATGGACCTGGCTGAGCTGAGGGATGATGTGCGTGACCTTCACTGCAGCATCTGTGCGAAGATGAGGCGACTTTTCTCGGCTACAGGGCACGCAGCTCTTTATGATGCCGAGTAGTGGGGATGCACCCCAGCTTTAGTCCATTAGGCGCTAGTCTAGGTCTAGGTTATTTCCCCTTCATTCATTTATTTCCCTTCATGTTTGCAAGCACCTAATCTTTTTATTCTAGAATTTTTGGATTTGAATAAAGCTGGCTCACCGGTCATGTAACCCGGTCTAGCCACGTTTGTGTTATCACTTTGGTCGTTTGTTATAGAAGGGCATCTAGGTTCAAGACAGTGTGGGGGAGAGCCATGACTCTCCCAACGCAGGCACGACGTATTCTCATGTACCCACTGTGAGCACTCCGCACTAGACGATCGATCATTCATAGAGAACCTGAACGGGACCCGCACGAGCTCGCTCCTGTGGAGAGCCTCTCACGGTTCAACCTCTATGCATAGCGCCGGTTTGCATCTCAACAACTCACTCTCTCATTTCTGAGTTTTGTAAGCCATAACTGTCTATCTCATCTAAATTAAAACTCGAATGTTGATGCTAAGATCACCCAGCTTTCTCGATGCCTGAGTAGACTCACATATGTTTTATTCCTTGTTATCTATCTTGATGCTTGTGAACCATAACCGTCTTAAGGAGAAACACGTTCATCTAAGTAATTGACGAGTATGATATGGCTTGATGATATGATCTGTTGCCCTGATGACTAAGCTCTCTTGGGTTATTTATTTTTGAAAACACAAAACCTCTTGGAAAGGCTCCTCTTTGATATGCCACCGTCCTACCAAAGCCATATGATGTTTTACTGTTGAAAACCTTATACTCATAGGCTGCTTGCTATTACTTTGAGCTTTGCAAATTTTGTGACCCTTGTGAGAACTCTTTTGTTACTTTCATGATCAAGATGTATGTGCACACCACCACCATTATTCCCCTTGCTAAATCTCTACCCTGGAGATCAGCATTGTTGTTGACGGCTGTTAAGTACCTTTTTCATGGCCGTCAACTCCTACAAATTGAAGCATGAATTGCACATTCACACTAGAATAGGAGCTTAAACTAATACTTTCCACCAGTGTCGATGTCTATTCGAATGCAGGTATTTAGCATAGGAAATGAGAAGAAACCATGCACATTCACTCCACTCCAATCCAAGGCACTCAAGTGCTGGCCAATGAGTGGCTGCCACATGGATTCTCCTGGATCCATGATGTCACCAATCCATGTGAAGAACTCTCGACGAAACATACGCTGCCATGTCAGCATCACATGGATCCATGGGCCCACTCTGCTAACCAAACTGCTAGGAAACGTGCCATGCACGGAGGAGGGGCATTAGTGCCCACATGGAAGCGAGCTAGAGGAAGCACGGGCCAGATAGCCAGCCGAGGGTTTCGGCCGACCCTAGGATCGGCCGAACCGACCTAGGGTCCGTTGATCCCCTCCTTCCATGTGTTGCTCGCCCATTGGGTCTTGGCTACATCCCGGGGTGTTTTAGAGCATTTGGAGCCTCAGAGCAAGCCACTCCCTTGCCTATAAATAGAAGGGGAGGGGGCTCATTTCACACACACCTCCAAGCTCTCAAGTTCCACTTCTCTCTTGTGTAGCTCTCTCTCCCTTTCCCTAATTCTGCCCATGTGAGGTGATTCTCACCTCTATGTGGTAGAATAGGGTTGAGAAGAGATCTAGACTAGGATTAGTTGAGAGATAGAGTAGGAGTGAGTTGATATCCTCGTGGATGCTTGTTCTTCATTTAGACCAAAGTGAGTATTTCAGCATTTCTTATTTAGACTATGGTGGACATCATGCATGATTGATTTGTTCTTGTGTTCTTAGCTCATTCATAAGTTAGAGGCTTGTGTTCTTCATGACACGAGGCTTCAATCCTTTAGAGCTAGTTCCTTAGTTCAAATATCGGTTTGCATGCTCTGATCCTATTTAGCTGAGTAGGTCTGCTGTATCTCGTTTGTTTGCAACATACCTTTCTTTCTGCTCCGTAACTTGATGACTAGTATGATATGATCCGTTCTCTCTCTAGTTCGTGGTTCCGTATTTATACGGGTTGCTATAGTGTTGTTAGTGGGTCGACAGACGTAACCGCACTATAGTAGTTATCGGGAGTGCAGATGTGGTGTCTGGGCTCTGGTTATCCTATGAAGACCACGAGCATTCGCGTAAAGATAGAGGTAGGCCGCAGTGTGTTGACGGTTGAAATTCACCACTTTCAACCCCCAATATTCTCACATAAATGGAGGCATATGCATTATTTACTAGCATTTTGGTTTGAATAATGTAGTTCCACTTGTCCTTGGAGATTATTTGTATGTAGGTGATTTACCCCTTAAAAGAGATGGAAACCCACCTTCTATGAAGAAACCATGCCAACTCAGCTGAGGAGGTGGCTGCCACTAAGGGAAACCTGGCATTCCACGTCATCGATCCAAGGGAGGCACTCACCGACGAATCAGAGGACGCCACATGGACTTCACATGGATCAAAGGGCCCACCTCGGATACCAAATCAAGCCATGCACCGGGGGTGGATCAGAGGGCCCACAGGGCAGCCACCCAGAGGAAACACACCTCGAAAGGAGGGCCGAAGGGTCCAGACGATCCTAGGATCGGCCGAACCGCCTCTGCCTCCTTTCATCGTGTCCCTCCACGTGGTTCCTCCTCATTGGTCACTTGCTGCATCCCGGGGTGTTTTGGAGCACTTTGAGCCTCCGAGCAAGCCTGGTCCTTGCCTATAAATAGAAGGGGAGGGGCTCCCATTTCCCTTTTATTCAGCTATTTCTTTATTTCTTTGTATGACTTTGATCTACTTCAGTTATTCAGCTATTTCATATAAAGTCATGGTAGATCATATGCTTGATATGTTCTTGAGTTCATCCTCTGTTCATCATTTAGAGGCTTGTGTTCTTCGTGAACACTACCTTTCGATCCACTTGAAGGGTGATAAACTCCTTCCTTATGTGTTTGTTCATAAGTTAGAGGCTCGTGTTCTTCACGAACACGACCCTTTGATCTTATTGATTAGACATAAGAGAGTTCGTATCTGTTTGTATGTCTAGCCTTAGTTGATCTTGTTAGATGGCATGAGAGTGTTGCATGAGGTCTGTGTTCCAGCTACGGTACTCGGTCTAGTTGACCAGTCTTCTGGTGGCTCTCACCCTGGGTCACAATAGCCCGGGCCGGGTGGAGTCTAGCAGTAATGTAGGCATGGTGCCTGGGTTGTCTGGCTATGATAGTTATGAGCATACCCCCCGTAACGATAGAGGACGGTCCGCAGGTAGTGACAGTCCTGTTGGATCCTTGGGCAATCCTCCGCGCTGGGGTACCTGCTGTAGGAGTCTAAAGTCTAGTTTCGCAAAGTGCTGGTCGTCGCGGGCTAGCTCCCCGTTTGTACCTGGGTGCTGAACCTTATCTCTCTCATGCAATACTCACGCCCATCTACTGTATCTTCTAGCTTTGTATGTTTAGTATATTAGAACCTAGAGCTAACTTGTATGTTCCCCCTAAGCCGTAGTGTGCTAGAGTAGAGGTAGATCTGAGTGTGTGTGTCACACTACCCTTATATCTTTTATCTTACCCCTGTCTTTGAGTGTGTTGTTTCCTATATCTATCTCTTGGTTTACATTCAGAGCAAAATCATAAGTCTAAGATATCCGCCATTGCCTTCCACAGATACGATACCCTTGGAATTCTCTCCTTCCTTGGGGAAATGCTACAATGGTTTATTTGTGCGCTTGCGGATTCGTTCATGATCGTTTAGATTAACCTTTGGCTAGTCTTGATGTCACGCTAATCCGGTGTCATTAGTTGTGACATTGAGAGGTGCCTAAAAGGCGTTTCTTGGTGTTGTCACTTAGTATGGATCCCAGATCTGTTCTTAAGATGGCGGCGCTACGAAATGCCAACAAGCATTTCTGGCGCCGTTGCCGGGGAAGGCACATGATTATCATGACTATGCTTTGCATCTGTTTATAAACTCTAAATAGGTTAGGGCAACTCTCAATGTATGCTAACCTTGATTGTATCTTTCTATCTTTGGATGATGAAGACAGGTAGTGTATGACTGGTTTCGACTTACCAGAGAACTTTACTGAAGATCCCGAGTCACTTGTGAGGAGAGCTCGAATTCATTTCGACTCACCTCGTCGTACTCGTCCGGAAGGCGAACCAGCTTCCTTTGTACCATCCATGTCCACGCTATGGCCCAGAAGACACTTGGTGAGTACTCAGCTCCTTCCGCTAACCAGGTACTGCAAGGCCCTGAGGTGGCAATGGGGACTGAAAATTTTGAGATCAAGACGGGTCTAATCACAATGGTACAGGCTAGCCCATTCTGTTGCAAGCCAAATGAGGATGCCAATGCTCATCTGTAGCAATTCCTAGAGCTATGCAGCACTTTCATCATCAGGGGTGCAAATATGGATGCTGTCCATCTACGGCTGTTTCCATTCTCTCTCCTGGGGAAAGCTAAGCAATGGTTCTACGCGAATCGTGAAGCTATTAACACTTGGAGTAAGTGTTCAGAGGCATTTCTCAAGAAGTTCTTCCCATTGGGTAAAACTAATGCTCTTCGTGGAAGAATTTCTGGTTTTCAGCAAGCAGCAAGTGAATCTATTCCAGAGGCTTGGGAAAGGCTCCAGGAATATGTCTTGGCCTGTCCTCACCATGGGATGGAGATTGTCTCATTCTTCAAAGCTTTTATAATGGGTTAACTCCGACAGCCCGAGGCCATATAGATGCTGCTGCTCAAGGAGCATTCTTCTCACTCATAGTCAATGATGCTAAAGTACTTATTGAGAAGATGGTCTCCAACCAAGGGTGGAGTGATGAAAGACTCCAACCACGACCGAGGGGTACTCATACTGTCAAGGAAGCAGACATGATTACTGCCAAGTTGGATCATCTCATGAAGAGATTGGATGACTACACCAGCGAGAAGGCTGCCATGGCCACCACTACTCTGCCTATGGACTCTCATATGACTTGTGAAGTCTGTGGCAACACTGGGCACTCAGGCAATTATTGTCCGGAGACTCAAGAGGAAGTGGTGTACATGAATGGCAACAACAACGGTTATTGTCCACCTCAACAATGAGGCCAATCGTGGAATCAACAACGCCCTTATTATCAAGGAGGTAATCAAGGTAATTTTTACAATCCTAACCAACCTTCCTTGAGAGATTTTGTTTTCGGGCAAGCTAAGATTAATGAAGGTGTTAAAAAGAAGCTAGCTACCCTTGATAAAACTTTGGAAAGTCTCAACGTTAAGCTTGATAGTTTTTCTTCTGCTCAGAAGAGTCAGCAGAGTTTCAACAAAATGTTAGAAACCCAGTTGGCTCAGCTGGCTGCTTTGGTCCCATCTCCTAATAACGGGAGGATCCCGGGGCAACCCGTATCCTCTTGTGAGAATGTTAGTGTAGTGTCAACCATGTGGGGTAAGTCACCTAGGAAGACACACATGCTTCTAACTATACAGGAAAGCCCATACAACAAATTCTGGATCCATGGGAGGAATCAGCAGTTGTGCACAAGAAAGACCCAGGCTACCTGACTATTACTTGCACAATCTATTATAAGAAAATAAGGCATGCCCTTTGTGACCTTGGTGCAAGTGTTAATCTCATGTCCAAGGCCATGTTCGAGCAACTGGGATATCCAGTTCTACAGCACGGACTATCCAACTTGCCGATTCAACGATACGATATCCAGAAAGAATTGTTGAGAGCATATTGGTCAAGATCAAGAGTTCTTATGTCTTCGCGGATTTCGTGGTCCTTGATATGGATGACGGGGGAGGAATGTCGCTCATCCTTGGGCGACCATTTCTCAGTGATGTCCGAGCTAGAATCAATGTGGGATCCGGAATCATCCGCTTCCGCATTGGGAAGAGGAACTTGAAGTTCAAGTTTCAGGACAAAGAAGAGCAATGCTATTTGGTGCAAGATAGTGTTGAGCAGCTTGGGGGAAGGACGAAGCCTTTACCCCCAAGGAAGAAATCTCCGTCGAAAAGGTTAAAGAAAATTCGGAAAGAATGGCGGAAGATTGAGATGGCACCACCCTCTACTTCTCAAGAGTGGGGTGCTGAGTGGAATTGATCACTGAGAAGAGTCCAACTCGTCGGACTAAAAATGATGGGTCCTTTCTACCAGAAAGGTTAAAGCTGGTACATATCTCATATTTCTCTTTCCAAATTTTATTTCCAAAATTGCATATTTGATTTTCAAAAAACCTTGCATCTGCATGCTAGATTTATCTAGCCCTTTTCCCTTTCCAAAATAAAATTTCTGAAAATAATTTCTGAGTTTGAAAACCATAGAAAATTCATTTGGGCAATTTCTAGAGTAAACTTTGGCCGGTGCACCTTGGCATATCTTCATAGTTGTTGGTGGCACACCTGCCAAAGGGGGCTAGCCCCGGGCCCACAACTGGGCCGGCCGAACCAAGGTTCGGCCGAACCCTGGCAACGGTCATGTGGGCCCAGCTTTGGCCAACGGCTCCTAGCCGTTGCCCAATGGCTAGTCCGCAGTGTGCTGCCCCTTTGCTCTATAAATTGGACCCGAGAGGGGGTGTTCTTCACCCATTCATTCACACTCCCCCTCTGCTCCTTGCTCTCTTAGTTTTCTTGGATTTCGCTCGAGATTGGATCATCAAGTGTTCTCTCTATTGTGTTGCTGAAAGTATTGTTATTGGTGGAGCAAGCTCGGTAAGAACTTCATTCGATTTCACTAACCCATCACCGAGTTGCTTTTGTTGTCCCTTGTTGTTGTGCTAGCATGAATTGGGCGGCGAACACTCTCCGGAGTGTGACACGCTCATGCTCCCGTTCACGGGCAAGCTCGAGTTCATCCACCCCCGCCGAGCCGACGCCGAGCCCATCGACGATGGATTATGAAGAAGAGCAAGAGGAGTAAGCCGAGCCACAAGCTGGGGAGGAGGTCATCGACGACACCCCCTACCTCAGCTTGCGGGGCGCTCAAGAGGAGCAAGCCTATGCTCTCTTGAAGGATTGAGTCTTCGCCCACACCCGGGACTTCAACCCGGCTCTCACGGAGAAAACAGGTATGAATCTCGAGTTCGCTTCCATTTGGAATGCTCTTGGTTGGGAGGAGTTTGCGCCGGTTACAGAGCTTGGCTCTCGGCCCCTCGCCATCCAGTTTCTTTGCTCTCTTATCGAGATTCCGGATGGCATTCAGTTTCGTCTTTTTGGGACTGATTATCGTGTTTTTTGGAAGGAACTTTGTCGTCTTCTTGGGTTTAGTCCTCGTTGTGCTGTTTCTTTGAAGCGGGCTTGTGAGGGTTTTGTTCGAGACTCTTTCTGGTCAGACATCTCTAGTCTTGTTTACAGTGGCAAGTTTGTACCTCGGTGCAATGATATTGTGCATCCCACTCTCCGCCTGTGGCACAAGTGGCTCGCCATTACTCTCTTTCCACGAGAGGATGTTCGGCCCGTGCGCAGTGACGAGATGATGCTATTATACGCCACTGTTAACCAGATCAAGGTCTCTCCCGTTAAAGCTATGATTCGGCAGTGGATGATGAATTTCAAGATGATAGGTCCTATTGAGTGTACATCTTTGGTGACTCGTATTGCTCTCAGACTCGGGGTTCTTAGAGGGAACCCGTACCCTTCATTAGGGCGCCTCGAGTTCACATCGATGAGGCATACTTGATTCAGGGGCATATACCCAAGAGGGGCCCGAATGATTCTTTGACTTTCTTCTTTCCGGGTTATGCAAACCAAATCCCGTTACCTAACCCGGGGTTTGGATTGTATAACTCGGAGTCACTAACCATTCCCCTTGTTACACAAGAGGAGAGCCGTCGTGCTAGTGTTTTAGGCAGGTCCACAAGAACCGCGGCGAAGAGAGCACACATGCAGCAGCAGCAATCACAGCCACCACCACCCCCACAGCCTCAGCCACAGCCACAGCCTGCTACACCACCAGTGGCAAGAGGGTCCCCTGCGGGGTACATGTCCGGGGTTACCCCTGGATATGCACCTGGTTGGGACCAGCCCACCTACCACCCGAGTGCGAGTGGCACGGATTGGGCGGGCGCAAGCAGAGCTCAGTGGGCCACACCCACTAGTTCTAGCTCTGGTGGTCCACCTCCATCTTCGTCCTTCCGGCGGCACTCCTCAGCCTCTGCACGTGATGCTCAGCTCGCGCAGCAGATGGGAGAGCTCACCGTCTAGGTCACGGGATTGGAGAAGACGCTGAACACCCACGTCGAGTCTACCTCAGCGTGGCAGCGTCAGGCTGGTGAGAGGATAGCAGCCATGCAGCAGGATCAGCAGCGATACCTGGAGGCGCAGAGGGCTTACTACGCGAGTCAGGGTTTCTTCTACCCTTCTCCGCAGTGAGCCTGAAGCTAGCTTGGGGGAGGACCCCCATCCTGAGGTAACTTGTATCTTCCTTTGTTTTCAGAATATCTTATAAATGAAAATCCAAAAAAATCTGCAAAAATAAAAAGACCAAAAATATTTATTTGCTTTCATCATCATCGTTTGCTTAGTTTGCTTTGATATGCATAGTAAGAATGCTTTGCCTCTATGGTTGAAATGATGAATAGTTGCTCTGTTTATTCTCCTCGTATGTCTTGCTTACAACTTTGTATCCTACCTAAGTTTTGAGTTTGTTGGCTTGCATGTTCAACCCTTAACCTGAAAACTGTGGGTAGCAAAAAGCATGATCCTTGCCTAAGTTGTTGTGAGACATGATATGGTAGAATAGAGTGCTATGATCTTGTGCCTAGTGATGCTTGACATCTGGAGTTTTCCTTTTTGAAAAAATCAAAACATGATGAGTTCCTCAATGATGAGAATTTCCCATCCAAGACCATATGTAGATTCTAGTTCTTAGCCTCCACATATACAGCTTGTTCTCTCATTGAGTTTTGTCAAATTGTTGTGACCCTTGTTGGAACTCATACTCCCCGGATCAAGATCACGTACACGTTCACGCTAAACTTCTACACTAGAAGTTAGCATTCATCATTTGCTCCAATTTGTTTAGGCATTCTTCCATAAATAAAACTCTATGTATCTTTGTATCATTCATCCCTCTCCAAATATCTTCAATAGAGAAAAAGGGCTAGCTATAAAAAAAAGAGAGAAAGCATGCTCAAAAGCATGGCAAAAATAAATAAAGAGCACTGGCCCAAGTCTCGGGGAAAATTTTCAAAAGGAGAAAAAGGGATTGATATGTGCAAGAGAAAGAGTTCCACCATATAGATGGTAATAACTAGTACCTACTCTGAGGCTAGTGTCCACCTTACCATCATTCCCTCATTTCCTCATATAAAGCATGGTAATATCTAGCACCCATTTTCGGGCCTAGTATCCACCTTGCCATGCTCATATCCATCACACACATATGCACATCTTGATCAGGATGTATGTCTGTTTCTTCGAAGGATCTGGTCTTTGACCTAGCAATATATGAGAGACAAGTATGCCACATTTTCCCTACCTACAGCTCCACATAAAGCCTATTAGGAGTAGGATGTGAAGAAAGACAACATTGATGCCTTGGTGAGGAACCATACACTTTCGAGCGATCCGAGAGTATCATTTGAGGAACTCTGATTTTCTTTTGAAAAATTTGCAAAACATCCGGATTGATAGCTGATCAAGATATGAGTGATTGTGAATTTGCTATATAACCATTCTATTTCTCAACTGCCCAAGGCAGGTGAAGCTATATGCCCCACGTTATCAGGTGAAAGATAAGGACATTGCCAACTTGTTCAACTCTTGGTAGAGTACTTTGCTGTATGTTTGCCATAAGTTGAGAATACAACATTGTAGCAACTCCTGATCAACCAACCTAAGTCTCTAATGTCTTGCTTCGAGACGAGCAAGAGTTTAGCATGGGGGAGTTTGTTGATGGTTGAAATTCACCACTTTCAACCCTCAATATTCTCACATAAATGGAGGTATAGGCATTATTTACTAGCATTTTGGTTTGAATAATGTAGTTCCACTTGTCCTTGGAGATTATTTGTATGTAGGTGATTTACCCCTTAAAAGAGATGGAAACCCACCTTCTATGAAGAAACCATGCCAACTCAGCTGAGGAGGTGGCTGCCACCAAGGGAAACATGGCATTCCGCGTCATCGATCCAAGGGAGGCACTCACCGACGAATCAGAGGACGCCACATGGACTTCACATGGATCAAAGGGCCCACCTCGGATACCAAATCAAGCCATGCACCGGGGGTGGATCAGAGGGCCCACAGGGCAGCCACCCAGAGGAAACACACCTCGAAAGGAGGGCCGAAGGGGCCGGTCGATCTTAGGATCGGCCGAACCGCCTCTGCCTCCTTTCATCGTGTCCCTCCACGTGGTTGCTCCTCATTGGTCACTTGCTGCATCCCGGGGTGTTTTGGAGCACTTTGAGCCTCTGAGCAAGCCTGGTCCTTGCCTATAAATAGAAGGGGAGGGGCTCCCATTTCCCACACACCACTCTCTCATTCTCCTCACTTTTAGTTTCCAAGGCTAGGGGGTAGGCTAGAGGAGCTCTTATTCAGGTTCCAAGTCTTCTTGGGAGTATAGGTATGAGTTCTCTTTTATCTTTATTTCTTTGTATGACTTTGATCTACTTCAGTTATTCAGCTATTTCATATAAAGTCATGGTATTTCATATGCTTGATATGTTCTTGAGTTCATCCTCTGTTCATCATTTAGAGGCTTGTGTTCTTCGTGAACACTACCTTTTGATCCACTTGAAGGGTGATAAACTCCTTCCTTATGTGTTTGTTCATTAGTTAGAGGCTCGTGTTCTTCACGAACACGACCCTTTGATCTTATTGATTAGACATAAGAGAGTTCGTATCTGTTTGTATGTCTAGCCTTAGTTGATCTTGTTAGATGGCATGAAAGTGTTGCATGAGGTTTGTGTTCAAGCTACGGTACTCGGTATAGTTGACCAGTCTTCTGGTGGCTCTCACCCTGGGTCACAATAGCCCGGGCTGGGTGAAGTCTAGCAGCAACGTAGGCATGGTGCCTGGGTTGTCTGGCTACGATAGGTATGAGCATACCCCCCGTAACGATAGAGGACGGTCCGCAGGTAGTGACAGTCATGTTGGATCCTTGGGCAATCCTCCGCGCTGGGGTACCTATTGTAGGAGTCTAAAGTCTAGTTTCGCAAAGTGCTGGTCGTCGTGGGCTAGCTTCCCGTTTGTACTTGGGTGCTGAACCTTATCTCTCTCATGCAATACTCATGCCCATCTCCTGTATCTTCTAGCTTTGTATGTTTAGTACATTAGAACCTAGAGCTAACTCGTATGTTCCCCCTAAGCGGTAGTGTGCTAGAGTAGAGGTAGATCTGAGTGTGTGTGTCGCACTACCCTTATATCTTTTATCTTAACCCTGTCCTTGAGTGTGTTGTTTCCTATATCTATCTCTTGGTTTACATTCAGAGCAAAAGCATAAGTCTAAGATATCCGCCATTGCCTTCCACGGATACGATACCCTTGGAATTCTCTCCTTCCTTGGGGAAATGCTACAATAGTTTATCTGTGCACTTGCGGATTCGTTCATGATCGTTTAGATTAACCTTTGGCTAGTCTTGATGTCACGCTAACCTGGCGTCATTAGTTGTGACATTGAGAGGTGCCTAAAAGGTGTTTCTTGGTGCTATCACTAAGTATGGATCCCAGATCTGTTCTTAAGATGACGGCGCTATGAAACGCCAACACAGTGGTGACAGACTGTTGGACCCTTTGGAACCCTCTGCGCCTGCATACCGAGTTGGGCCCCGTTGCCAGTACATTGGCCTCTCCCTAATAAAGTTAGAATGGGCTGGCGCCCCACGGGGAGGACTAATAGCGAACAGATCCATCTTGAGAGTTAAGCCCCTTAAGAAAGTGCTTCTCATATCCCTACCTATCCCAACAGTAGCTGGTGTCCTTGGATAGACCCTCACTGGTTATGCCTCCGTCCTAGGAATGGAACCTGACAGGAATACTCATTCTCCTAGGGAGAAGTGCTACAACAGTGTATCCATACACTTGCGGATTCGTTCGCACTCGTCAGTGTACCCAGGGGTCTCTTACACGCTCACGCTATTACGGCACCTCGCGTTGAGGTTAAGAAATGCCAACAAGCATTTCTGGCGCCGTTGCCGGGGACGGCTGTTGTTAACCTTCGAGCCCGTCTATCCTCGTATTTATCTTTTTCCTTTTTCTTCTACCTTCACCCCCGTTACCCATTAAGATATCCTTTTTGTTTTCTTTACTTCTACCTTTACCCCTGCTACCCATGGAAGGTTATCCTTGTAAACACCTTCCACCTTCGAGGAGTGAACCCTCAGAGCCATCTTTGTCAAGACCCATTCTTACATTTGGCTGTCGGCTTCACCCCTCTCTCATGAAGCTCATTCAGGGCCTATCCTTCATGGGGTTAAGTCATGAGAACCCCTTTGATCATGTGAGAGACTACGAGCATCTGATTGAAACTCGGGGTAAAACCGGAGAATCACCGAATGCTCGAAAAAGAGATTTTTTCCCGCTATCCCTCTCTGGGAAAGCATGGGATTGGCACCGTTGTTTTGGTAGAGATTACATTACTTTCGAAAGTTTGAGAGTAGCTTTCTGCTCTCGATTCTTCCCGATACGACGTTTCATCTCGTTAAGGACTAAGATTCACAGTTTCAAGCAATGTGAGGAGGAATCACTAGGAATGGCATGGCATCGTTTCGCCTCTGCGGTGGAAGATTGCCCAGTCCTCCATATTCCCGATTGGATGCTGCTCCAGCACTTTTGGTTTGGGTTGCAAAAGGATGACACCATGAGGCTAAATGCTCTCTCCGGACGATCCTTTGTGCACTTGGATGCTGTCAAGGGAAAAGAGATCGTGGAGAATCTCCAGGATTTCAGCTCCCCTTGCATCCCAGTCAATGAGGTACCCACTAGAGGATATGTTGAGCCACCTAGATCCGTCATCAGCCGAGCCTGAGACTTCATATCCACTCTTTCAGAGCTCTGGCTGAAGGTGTCATTCCTGAATAGCAGGAGTCTAAGGGAAGGATTTCGTAGCATGAGATCTACCCTTGGGTTCCCCTCTTGTGCATCTTCTTAGACCTTCTCCCCGAGACTTTGTCTCCCGGGAGGATGGAGAGAGTGGTTTGGAAAGAACGATCATTCCCGGTCAGGATGACTTGCTCGATTCTAACTACTATCTCCTAAGGAGGGTATGAGAGGTTTATCGTGTTCCTACGTTGAGGTTTGAGCCGAAGTGCCTTCCACTGAAGTTTTGTATAAACAAAGACATCGGTCTTTGCTTTATAATCCATTGGATTCATTCATCAGACCGAAGGAGCACGATCATTTACCGATCGAATGGAGTGCATTCACTTCATATCTTAAGCCCATCGATCGATGCTGATCAGTCAGGAGAAGCTTAAACTTCATACCTTATGCCTGACTTGATCGATGCCCAATGAGAGTTGCACTTTCCAGCTTATACATAGCCTCCCATTGGAAGCTTAGGCTAGACCTCGGGATGTTTTCATCGTTCTGATGAGAACATCGGACCCTCTGCCTAAGGCAAGAGCGAGTTAAACCTCGTTCTTCATCCAAACTCTAGTTCTTGATTGTACACCGGCCTATGGAGTCTATGCTCTATCCTCTTTGGAGGCCGAGTGTCTTTCTGAGCTCGAGTTCACTCGGAGATCGGTTCCTGTTGTGGGAGCACCAGCCTCAGTGCTCGATCGTTTCATCTCTGAGTTCGCCACCCTAGTGCTATAGCTCTCGAGTCCTGTGACCACCTCATGGCTGCCTCGGCCCCCTGGAATGATCATGCTTGCTTCTAGCTTTGATATATCCTTTGGGCTCGTGTTCGTCTATGCACTAACCTTGCAGATCAGAGCTTATCATCACATCATACTATCTGCAAGGGAGATGGCCATGAGTTGAGACGGGAGATCGCAAGACGCCCGCATTCTGAGTATTCTTGGGACTCATTTATTTTGTTTCCCTGAGAAGAATTATCCTTCGGGTATCTTGTGGACACTGATTATGCAGGAGAAAGAAATTGCTAAAATAGAAAGGAGTAAGGCAAAGGACCACATGAAGACAACACCATCGTGGCGACACAGTGAACACTTCATGATCCCCATCAGAGGCTTCTACACTTCTGGTGGACCAGGTATGTTGTCACGGTGAGTTCCCCAGATTATCTATGGTTATACTAGTGGCTTGGCCAAAGTTATTATATAGTAGAGGTTGATTATTCAACCCCAACCTTATCCTAGCTTTAGCCTAAGTCAACCTTTCCATCTTGGGGCACCCACCTGGGCCTTTGGTCTTGAGGTCTGCTTGAGCCCACACGTGAAGGGGGAAGGCCAGAGGGGCCCACCTAGGGTCGGCCGAACCCTAGTTCGGCCGAAGCCCTGGTGCTGCCGCCTCCCTTCTTCTTTCGCGTGTGCATCTCATCCTCCTCTAGAAACCTTCTCCCTACTGCATGACGAGTTTCGCATCGCGCAGAATCCATCTCCTCCACTTCACCTTCCTCAACACAGCACATCCATGGCCGACTACGGTTTTGCTCACCTCCGGAAGATGGCCTCACCCTTTGCCTCAGGAGCAGGGAGCTCCTCTCGTCCCGTCAACCTCGACGACTTGGACGAAATGATGGGATCGCCGGAAGCCAAGACTCCCGAGAGGGGCAGGAGTGTAGAGAGCGCTCGAAGGGTACGCATTGATTCCTCGGTTCAGTCGTCCCGTCGAGGCTCCTCCTCACCGCCTTCCTTCCCGGTTAGGCCGGCCACCATGGGAAACAAGACCGCTACGTGCAAGCGTTTCTTGTTTGATGATCCTCCGGGGCCACCATTGAAGTCGGGGGAGCGCTACGTTGGCTCCGACTTCAACAGCTACGGAGAGGCCTTCTGCCACACGTACGAGTAGGACATGTGGGGTGAGTTTCCACTCCCACAGACCCGATGCAAGATCTTTGGAGTAAAGACTGCCACTGGAGGCTATGGTACGCCCTACCCTAAGCAGCCTCAGTGGGAGCGAGACATCATCAGGATTCTCGCTGACATCAGAAGGAATGGTGCCAAGAAGACCCCTGCTTTAGCAAAGCTGGCACACAAATTAGCTGATCTATTCGTAGAGCATGAAAAGCTAGTTGAAGGGCTAGCCAAGCAGAGGGATGAGTACCGTGAGCTCAAGTTTGAGTATCGCCAGCTAGAGGAGGACATGACCCAGAAGCTGCAGAGGCTGGCAGTTGCTGAGGAGAAGAAGAAGATCCTTTCCGAGTAGTAGGGATTAGCCCCAGCTTTAGCTTGTTAGGCGCTAGTCTAGGTCTAGGTTTATTTCCCTTCATTTTATTTATTTCTTTCCATGTGTATAAGTGCCTAATCATTTTATTTCTAGAACATTTGAATTTTGAATAAAGTGGCTCACCGGTCATGTAACCCGGTCTAGCAACCCTTGTGTCATTACTTTGGTCATTTGTTTTAGAGGACATCTAGGTTCGAGACAGTGTAGGGGAGAGCCACGAGTCTCCTAATGCAGGCACGACGTTTTAGCACGTACCCACTGTGAGAACTCTGCGCTAGCCGATCGATCATCTACAGAGAGCCTGAATGGGGCCCGCACGAGTTCACTCCTATGGAGAGCCTCTCACGGTTCAACTCCTATGCATCGCGCCGGTTTGCATCTCGACAACTCACTCTTTCATTCTTGAGTTTTATAAGCCATGTCTAGCTATCTCTAAATTAAAAATCGAATGTTGATGCTAAAAGATCACCCAGCTTTCTTGATGCCTCAGTAGACTCACATATGTTTTATTCCACGTTATTTACCTGATGCTTGTGAACCATACCCGTCTTACAGACAAGCATGTTCACCTAAGTAATTGATGAGTATGATATGGCTGGATGATATGATCTGTTGCTCTGATGACTAACTCTCTTGGGTTATTTATTTTTGAAAAACATAAAACCTCTTGGAAAGGCTCCTCTTTGATATGCCACCGTCCTACCAAAGCCATATGATGTTCATAGCAGTAAACCTTACACTCATATGCTGCTTGTTATTGCATTGAACTTTGTCAAATTTTGTGACCCTTGTGAGAATTCTTTTCATTACTTTAATGATCAAGATTCATGTGCACCCCACCTATTTCCCCTTGCTATACTTCTACACTGGAAGTTAGCATTGTATCATTCATTCATTTTATAAAAATAGAGCTCCATAGGTGGTGTGACATCGCTCTCCCCAAAAGTCCTTCAAAAAGAGACATGGGCTATATGAAAAAAAAGAGAGAGAAACGCATGCTCAAAGCATGATGAAAAAAAAGAAAAAAAATAGCCCATGTCCAAAATAAAGGAGAGAAAGGAGAGAGGTGGTCATGCAAAAAAAAGGAGTTCCACAATATAGATGGTAATAACTAGTGCCCATTCCGGGACTAGTGTCCACCTTACCATTAATCCATAGTTCTCAACATATATGTATGGTAATATCTAGCACCCATTCCAGGCCTAGTATCCACCTTACCATACTCCCATAGCCATACCGGTGCACATCTTGATCTGATGGTATGATTTGATTTTCTTTGTGGATCTAGTTTTTGACTTTCCAATATATATGATGTAAGTATGCTTTATCATTTATCCTACTGTTGACATTTCTAAACGTCGATCACTTAAGAACAGATTTGGAATCCATCCTTAGCGTCGGCGCTAGAAATGCTTGTTGGCATTTCCCAATGTCACAACTAATGGCGCAGGTTAACATGAACATTGAGACTTGCCATAGGTTAATCTAAACGATCATGAACGAATCCGCAAGCGCACAGATAAACCATTGTAGCATTTCCCCAAGGAAGGAGAGTATTCCAAGGGTATCGAATCCAAGGAAGGCAATGGCGGATATCTTAGACTTATGCTTTTGCTCTAAACGTAAACCAAGAGATAGATATAGGGAACAACACACTCAAAGGCAGGGGTAAGATAAAAGATAATAAGGGTAGTGTGACACACACACCTCAAATCTACCTCTACTCTAGCACACTACGGCTTAGGGGGAACATACGAGTTAGCTCTAGGTTCTAATGTACTAAACATACAAAGCTAGAAGATACAAGAGATGGGCATGAGTATTGCATGAGGGAGACATGGTTCAGCAGCCAGGTACAAACGGGGAGCTAGCCCGCGACGACCAGCACTCTGCGAAACTAGACTTTAGACTCCTACAGTAGGTACCCCAGCACGGAGGTTGCCCTAGGATCCAACAGGGTTGTCACCACCTGAGGACCGACCTCTCGTTATGGGGGGTATGCTCATAACTATTGTAGCCAGACAACCCAGGCACCATGCCTACGTTGCTGCTAGACTTCACCCGGCCCGGGCTATTGTGACCCAGGGTGAGAGCCACCAGAAGACTGGTCAACAAGACCGAGTACCGTAGCTTGAACATAGACCCCATGCAACACTCTCATGCCATCTAACAAGATCAACTAAGGCTAGACATACGAACAGATATGAACTCTCTTATGTCTAATCAACAAGATCAAAGGGTCGTGTTCGTGAAGAACATGAGCCTCTAACTTATGAACAAACACATAAGGAAGGAGTTTATCATCCTTCAAGTGGATCAAAAGGTAGTGTGCACGAAGAACACGAGCCTCTAAATGATGAACAGAGGATGAACTCAAGAACATATCAAGAATATGATCTGCTATGACTTTATATGAAATAGCCGAATAACTGAAGTAGATCAATGTCATACAAAGAAATAAAGATAAAAGAGAACTCATACCTAAACTTCCAAGAGGACTTGGAACCTGAAGAAGAGCTACTCTAGCCTACCCTAGCCTTGGAAACTAAAAGTCAGAGGAGAATGAGAGAGTGGTGTGTGAGAAATGGGAGCCCCTGCCCTTCTATTTATAGGCAAGGACAAGGCTTGCTCAGACGCCCAAATGGCCCCTAAACACCCGGGAGTGAGGCAATGGACCAGTGAGCAACCACCACGTGGAAGGCCAGGATGGGACGCCACTAAGGCGGTTCGGCCGATCCTAGGATTGGCCGACCCCCTAGGGCGGCCCCACCTGGTGTGCTTCCTCTGGTTGACTGCCTTGTGGGCCCTCTGATCCATCCCCGGTGCATGGCTTGATTTGGTATCTGAGGTGGGCTCTTTGATCCATGTGAAGTCCTTGTGGCGTCCTCTGATTCGTCAGTGAGTGCCTCCCCTGGATCGATGACGTGGATTCCCTTGTTTCCCTTGGTGGCAGCCACCTCCTCAGCTGAGTTGGCATGGTTTCTCCATAGAAGTGGAGTTTCCATCTCTTTTAAGGGTAAATTACCTACATACAAATAATCTCCAAGGACAAGTGGAACTACATTATTCAAACCTAAATGCTAGTAAATAATGCATATGCCTCCATTTATGTGAGAATATTGAGGGTTGGAAATGGTGAATTTCCACCGTCAACAAACTCCCCCAAGCTAACCTCTTGCTCGTTTCGAAGCAAGACATTAGAGACTTAGGTTGGTTGATCAGGAGTTGCTACAATGTTGTATTCTCAACTTATGGCAAACATACAGCAAAGTACTCTACCAAGAGTTGAACAAGTTGGCAATGTTCTTACCTTTCGCCTGATACGTGGGGCACATAGCTTCACCTGCCTTGGGTGGTTGAGAGACAGAATGGTTATATAGCATGTGCATAATCACTCATACCTTGATCAGCTATCAATCCGGAGGTTTTGCAAATTTTTTAAAAAGAAAATCAGAGTTCCTCAAATGATACTCGCGGATCGCTCAAAAGTGTATGGTTCCTCACCAAGGCATCAATGTTGCCTTTCTTCACATCCTACTCCTAATAGGCTTTATGTAGGTAGGGAAGATGTGGCATACATGTCTCTCATGTTTTGCTAAGTCAAAAACTGGATCCTTTGAAGAAACAAACATACATCCTGATCAAGATGTGCATATGTGTGATGGATATGAGCATGGCAAGGTGGATACTAGGCCCGGAAATGGGTGCTAGATATTGCCATGTTTTATACGAGGGAATGAGGAATTGATGGTAAGGTGGACACTAGCCCCGGAGTAGGTACTAGTTATTACCATCTATATGGTGGAACTCTTTCTCTTGCACATATCAATCCCTTTTTCTCCTTTGAAATTTTTTTCCGAGACTTGGGCTAGCTCTCTTTATTTATTTTTGCCATGCTATTGAGCATGCTTTTTTTAGCTAGCCCTTTGTCTCTGTTGGAGATATTTGGAGAGGGATGAATGATGCAAAGATACATAGAGTTTTATTTATGGAAGAATGCATAAGCAGTATGGAGCAAATGATGAATGCTTAACTTCCAGTGTAGAAGTTTTAGCATGAACGTGTACGTGATCTTGATCAGGGGAGTATGAGTTCTAACAAGGGTCACAACAATTGGACAAAGCTCAATGAGAGAACAAGCTGCATATGTGGAGGCTAACTAGAATCTACATATGGCCTTGGATGGGAAATTCTCATCATTGAGGAACTTATCATGTTTTGATTTTTCGAAAAGGAAAACTCCGGATGTCAAGCATCACTAAGCACAAGATCATGGCACTCTATTATACCATATCATGTCTCACAACAACTTAGGCAAGGATCATGCTTTCTGCAACCCACAGTTTTCAAGCTAAGATTTGAACATACAAGCCAACAAACTCAAAACTTAGGTAGGATACAAAGTTGTAAGCAAGACATACGAGGAGAATAAACAGAGCAACTATTCATCATTTCAACCATAGAGGCAAAGCATTCTTACTAAGCATATCAGAGCAAACTAAGCAAATGATGATGATGAAAGCAAATAAATATTTTTGGTCTTTTTATTTTGCAAATTTTTTTGGATTTTCATTTATAAGATATTCTGAAAATTTAGGAAGATACAAGTTACCTCAGAATGGGGGTCCTCCCCCAAGCTAGCTTCAGGCTCACTGCGGAGGAGGGTAGAAGAAACCCTGACTCGCGTAGTAAGCCCTCTGCGCCTCCATGTACTACTGCTGATCTTGCTGCATGGCTGCTATCCTCTCACCAGCCTGACGCTGCCACGCTGAGGTAGACTCGACGTGGGTGTTCAGCGTCTCCTCCAATCCCGTGACCTGAACGGTGAGCTCTCCCATCTGCTGTGCGAGCTGAGCATCGCGTGCAGAGGCTGAAGAGTGTCGCTGAAAGAATGAAGACGGAGGTGGACCACCTGAGCTGGAGCTAGCGAGTGTGGCCCACTGAGCTCTGCTCGCGCTCGCCCAAGCCGTGCCACTCGCACTCGACTGGTAGGTGGGTTGGTCCCAACCAGGTGCATATCCAGGGGTAACCCCGGACATGTACCCCGCTGGGGCCCCTCCTGCCACTGGTGGTGTAACAGGCTGTGGCTGAGACAGTGGTGGTGGTGGTGTCGGCTGTGACAAGTTAGTACCATGGAACAAGCTCAAGGAATGTCCGGGTGGACATCACTCCTGAGCTCACCCCAGCGAGAATGCAGAAAACACAAAGTAGAAGTAGATTGCTTTTCCTTAACTAGAATTTTATTGTATAGAAAATAAGGATAACTTACCGAACTTACCAGTCGGTGCAGAGCTCATTATTTTGAGTCCTTAGAGCTAGACTTGGTTCCAAAGTTCTTACCTGGGCAGTGGGGCAGCTGTTTCCTTCGGAAGAGAAGTCGGCTTCCTATTCACCCTCCGCCACGTCTTCTGAGTGTTGTGTGGGTTGTGACGTGTAGGAGGTGATTTCTTGGACTTGGACCGAGATTTCCAATACTGTTTCCTTCCCGTGCCCATGAGTTGCCGTTCTTCCTTCCAAAAATTCTTCATGAATGCAATGAGGCTGTCCACTTGCCGTGGCGGCACCTCGACCTCTCGTGCTGGGGTGTCAGAAGTTGGTAAACCCTTGATCATCGAGCATTGTTCTTTTCTTGGACGAAACTCGAACCTCTCCTCTTTGCCATTGATGTAGAGACGGATCACACCGACCCCCACATCAATTTGTGCATCAGCTGTACTCAAAAATGGTCACCCAAGTATGAGCGGCACCTCCTTGGCGATCTCCATGTCCAGTACCACAAAGTCATCGGGAATGAAGCAATCTTGAACTTTCACTGGAATGTCCTCAGCTATCCCCGCTGGGTATCGGACTGAAGAATCGGCCAGCTGTAGCTGCAAAGTGGTTGGAGATAAACTTGTGTAGTTAAGTTGATCAAAGACTACCTTAGGCATGATGCTGACACTGGCCCCTAAGTCACAGAGAGCATGGTCGAAGCGTTGGGTCCCAATCATACAAGTGATTGTGGGACACCCTGGATCCTTCTTCTTCTCAAAAAGGCGGTTGAGTATAGCAGCACTGCACTCCTCCGTGAGTCGTACTACTTCAGTTGTGGGAAGAGCTCGCTTCTTGGTTAGAATGTCCTTGAGATAACACGCGTAAGTGGGAACGCGTATTGCCTCAAGCAATGGGACGTTGATATAAACTTTCTGAATCATATCCACGAAGCGATTGAACTGTTCATCTATTGTTGCCTTCCTGCTCTTTTGAGGGAATGGCATCACATTAGCTTCTACGAAACCCGGATGTGCCGTCACTCCTACAGGTGCTTTATCTGTTGGTGGCACCCTCCTTACTTGAGCGGATTCTTCCGAGTCGGATGAATCCTCATGGATATTCCCAACTTCTGTTATACCTTTCTTATCTGTCCCTGCATGGTTAGGATACGGTGGATCTCGAGTGGATTTACCTCCTCTCGTGGTCACCGCATTTGCATTTTCAACAGAGGAAACAGAAGCAGCCAGCTGAGCCAACTGGGTTTCCAACATTTTGTTGAAACTCAGCTGACTCTTCTGAGCAGAAGAAAGGCTATCAAGATTAACGTTGAGGCTTTCCACAGTTTTATGAAGGGCAGCTAGCTTCTTGTTAATACCTTCATTAATCTTAGCTTGTCCAAAAACGAGATCTCTCAAGGAAGGTTGGTTAGGATTGTACGAGTTACCTTGGTTACCTCCTTGATAATAAGGGCGTTGTTGATTCCACGATTGGCCTCCTTGTTGAGATGGACGATAACCATTGTTATTGCCATTCATGTACATCACTTCCTCCTGAGTCTCCGGACAATAGTTGCCTGAGTGCCCAGTGTTGCCACAGACTTCACAAGTAATGTGAGAGTCCATAGGCAGAGAAGTAGTGGCCATGGCAGCCTTCTCGCTGGTGTAGTTATCCAATCTCTTCAAAAGAAGATCCATCTTGGCAGTAATCATGTCTACTTCCTTGACAGTATGAGTACCCCTTGGTTGTGGTTGGAGTCTTTCATCACTCCACCCTTGGTTGTAGACCATCTTCTCCATGAGTAATTTAGCATTATCAACAGTGAGTGAGAAGAATGCTTCTTGAGCAGCAGCATCAATATGGCCTCGGGCTGTCGGAGTCAACCCATTATAAAAACTTTGAAGAATGAGCCAATCTTCCATCCCATGATGAGGACAGGCCAGGACATACTCCTGAAGCCTCTCCCAAGCCTCTAGAATAGATTCACTTGCTGCTTGCTGAAAACCAGAAATCCTTCCACGAAGAGCATTGGTTTTACCCAATGGGAAGAACTTCTTGAGAAATGCCTCTGAACACTTACTCCAAGTGTCAATAGATTCCCGATTCGCATAGAACCATTGCTTAGTTTTCCCAGAAGGGAGAATGGAAATAGCCGTAAACGAACAACATCCATATTTGCACCCCTGATGACGAAAGTGCTGCATAGCTCTAGGAATTGCTGTAGATGAGCATTGGCATCCTCATTTGGCTTGCCACAGAATGGGCTAGCCTGTACCATCGTGATTAGACCCGTCTTGATCTCGAAATTTTCAGTCCCCATTGCCACCTCAGGGCCTTGCAGCACCTGGTCAGCGGAAGGAGCTGAGTACTCACGAAGTATCTTCTGGGCCATAGCGTTGGATGTGGATGGTACAAAGGAAGCTGGTTCGCCCTCCAGACGAGTACGACGAGGTGAGCCAAAATGAATTCGAGCTTTCCTCACAAGTGACTCGGGGTCTTCAGTAAAATTCCCCGGTAGGTCGAAACCAGTCATACACTACCTGTCTTCATCATCCAAAGATAAAAGAAGACAATCAAGGTTAGCCTGCATTGAGAGTTGTCCTAACCTACTCAGAGTTTATAAACAGATGCAAAGCATAGTCAAGATAATCCTGTGCCTTCCCCGGCAACGGCGCCAGAAATGCTTGTTGACATTTCTAAACGTCGATCACTTAAGAACAGATTTGGAATCCATCCTTAGCGTCAGCGCTAGAAATGCTTGTTGGCATTTCCCAATGTCACAACTAATGGAGCAGGTTAGCGTGAACATTGAGACTTGCCATAGGTTAATCTAAACGATCATGAACGAATCCGCAAGCGCACAAATAAATCATTGTAGCATTTCCCCAAGGAAGGAGAGTATTCCAAGGGTATCGAATCCAAGGAAGGCAATGGCGGATATCTTAGACTTATGCTTTTGCTCTGAATGTAAACCAAGAGATAGATATAGGGAACAACACACTCAAAGGCAGGGGTAAGATAAAAGATAATAGGGGTAGTGTGACACACACACCTCAAATCTACCTCTACTCTAGCACACTACGGCTTAGGGGGAACATACGAGTTAGCTCTAGGTTCTAATGTACTAAACATACAAAGCTAGAAGATACAAGAGATGGGCATGAGTATTGCATGAGGGAGACATGGTTCAGCACCCAGGTACAAACGGGGAGCTAGCCCGCGACGACCAGCACTCTGCGAAACTAGACTTTAGACTCCTACAGCAGGTACCCCAGCGCGGAAGTTGCCCTAGGATCCAACAGGGCTGTCACCACCAGAGGACCGACCTCTCATTACGGGGGGTATGCTCATAACTATCGTAGCTAGACAACCCAGGCACCATGCCTACGTTGCTGCTAGACTTCACCCGCCCCGGGCTATTATGACCCAGGGTGAGAGCCACCAGAAGACTGGTCAACTAGACCGAGTACCGTAGCTTGAACACAGACCCCATGCAACACTCTCATGCCATCTAACAAGATCAACTAAGGCTAGACATACGAACAGATATGAACTCTCTTATGTCTAATCAACAAGATCAAAGAGTCGTGTTCGTGAAGAACACGAGCCTCTAACTTATGAACAAACACATAAGGAAGGAGTTTATCACCCATCAAGTGGATCAAAAGGTAGTGTGCACAAAGAACACGAGCCTCTAAATGATGAACAGAGGATGAACTCAAGAACATATCAAGAATATGATCTACCATGACTTTATATGAAATAGCTGAATAACTGAAGTAGATCAAAGTCATACAAAGAAATAAAGATAAAAGAGAACTCATACCTAAACTTCCAAGAGGACTTGGAACCTGAAGAAGAGCTACTCTAGCCTACCCCCTGGCCTTGGAAACTAAAAGTGAGAGGAGAATGAGAGAGTGGTGTGTGAGAAATGGGAGCCCCTCCCCTTCTATTTATAGGCAAGGACAAGGCTTGCTCGGACGCCCAAATGGCTCCTAAACACCCGGGAGTGAGGCAATGGACCAGTGAGCAACCACCACGTGGAAGGCCAGGATGGGACGCCACTAAGGCGGTTCGGCCGATCCTAGGATCGGCCGACCCCCTAGGGCGGCCCCACCTGGTGTGCTTCCTCTGGTTGACTGCCTTGTGGGCCCTCTGATCCATCCCTGGTGCATGGCTTGATTTGGTATCCGAGGTGGGCCCTTTGATCCATGTGAAGTCCGTGTGGCGTCCTCTGATTCGTCGGTGAGTGCCTCCCCTGGATCGATGACGTGGATTGCCATGTTTCCCTTGGTGGCAGCCACCTCCTCAGCTGAGTTGGCATGGTTTCTCCATAGAAGTGGAGTTTCCATCTCTTTTAAGGGTAAATTATCTACATACAAATAATCTCCAAGGACAAGTGGAACTACATTATTCAAACCTAAATGCTAGTAAATAATGCAAATGCCTCCATTTATGTGAGAATATTGAGGGTTGGAAATGGTGATTTTCCACCATCAACACCTACCCTGAGCTCCACATATAGCCATCATTAGAAGTAGGATGAGAAAGGCAATAATGCCTTGGTTAGGACATATACCATTGAGCGATCTGAGAGAATCAAATGAGAAAGCCACCAAGAGCTTTGTTTATGAAAGACTTGCAAAACCCTAAGGTGCTTATCATCAGGTGCATAGGTGACTTGATTCACAGCTATTCTACTTTTCAATCACCCAAGGAGACATGATAGCCACTCCACAGAGGTTCACATGAGCAAGATATGACTTGGAATATCTCTTATGTTTGTCTTACTCTTTGGTATTCATGACCCACTTGGCTTTGTTTCCCCTTCACTCGAGACGAGCAAAGGTCAAGTGTGGGGGTGTTGTTGACGGCTGTTAAGTACCTTTTTCATGGCCGTCAACTCCTGCAAATTGAAGCATGAATTGCACATTCACACTAGAATAGGGGCTTAAACTAATACTTTCCACAAGTGTCGATGTCTATTCGAATGCAGGTATTTAGCATAGGAAATGAGAAGAAACCATGCACATTCACTCCACTCCAATCCAAGGCACTCAAGTGCTGGCCAATGAGGGGCTGCCACATGGATTCTCCTGGATCCATGATGCCACCAATCCATGTGAAGAACTCTCGACGAATCATACGCTGCCACGTCAGCATCACATGGATCCATGGGCCCACTCTGCTAACCAAACCGCTAGGAAACGTGCCATGCACGGAGGAGGGGCATTAGGGCCCACATGGAAGCGAGCCAGAGGAAGCACGGGCCAAATGGCCAGCCGAGGGTTTCGACCGACCCTAGGATCGGCCGAACCGACCTAGGGTCGGTTGATCCCCTCCTTCCACGTGTTGCTTGCCCATTGGCTCTTGGATGCATCCCGGGGTGTTTTGGAGCATTTGAAGCCTTAGAGCAAGCCACTCCCTTGCCTATAAATAGAAGGGGAGGGGGCTCATTTCACACACACCTCCAAGCTCTCAAGTTCCACTTCTCTCTTGTGTAGCTCTCTCTCCCTTTCTCTAATTCTACCCATGTGAGGTGATTCTCACCTCTATGTGGTGGAATGGGGTTGATCAGAGATCTAGACTACGATTAGTTGAGAGATAGAGTAGGAGTGAGGAGTGAGTTGATATCCTCGTGGATGCTTGTTCTTCATTTAGATCAAAGTGAGTATTTCAGCATTTCTTATTTAAACTATGCTAGACACTAGAATATGGCTTGATAAAAGTACTACTTTTGCACCGTCAATACCTGCATAAAATAAATGTAAAAGGATCATCAACACTAGAATATGGCTTGATACTGATAGTTTCCACAAGTATTGGTGTTTCTAGCTTTTGCTGCAGGATGCACCGAAATGCGTGCCAAATGGTACAGTTGAGAGCAAGAGGTCCCATGGCTATTAAAGGACGTCGTCATAAACAACCTCAAATATTAGACTACACCATTGCGACGGCTCGTCGAGATGATCGAAATGGACATATTATATGCCTACATCGGAGTTCGTATGACGAAGATAGGAAAAGGACAAAACACATGACGTCAGCGTGGGACCCACGGCTACCGGCGACGTACACATGAGCTCCACGTGGCGGGCTCTCAGTGGCCACCGCAACCCCACGCAGGTCAATGCATGCAGGCGCAAAAGCGTGGGAGTACACAGCACTCACGGCCACGTGGCAAGCCCCGATTGGGCAGAAGCCGGCGCATGCATGTGCGGGGACCGGCCGAGCGACGTGTCACGCTGCCATTGGCCAGGAGCTGCGCACGCAGACCCGTGCCGTGTCCCCCGTACGCGGCGCACGGGGATCCCGCCCAGGCCAGGTGGTGACACGGCATTGGCCCCAGGCCGTGCACGCAGATCACCCCCGCCTTGCGCAGCGCGCACGCAAGCGCGCGGCCAGTGTGGTTCGTCCGCGAGGCCCGGGGGCACGTGTCGCCGCGAGAAGGGACACGGGAGGCGGTCGCGCGGTTCGCGGCTGGTTCACTCGGCCCGACTGCCGGTCCGCCCCTGTTAACCCCTTTTTAGCAGTGGTTCTTGCCCCAGATGCCATGGAATCTTTGGTTCTGCATCAGAATATCTCGTTTTCGCCCGGTTCTTCACTGCCACATGTGTTGACATTTCTTAACGCAACTACCAACGAACGAGTTTGGAACCCATCCTGGTAACAGCGCCAGAAAAGCTGGTTGGTAATTCTTAACGTTACAGGAGTCTGCAAGCGCACAGAAGTACCATTGTAGCATTTCCCTAAAGGAGTATTCCAAAGGGTATCGAATCCAAGGAAGGCTTTGGTGGATTAACAAGCTCAACACTATTGCAATGAGTATAGATCATAGACGGAAATAAATCAGACACTCAAGTGCAGGGGTAAGAAATGATAATGGGGTAGTGTGATCACACACACACTCACTCTCTCTCTAAGGGGTCCTAGGCATATGAGGCAACATACGAGTTAGCTCTAGGTTCTTATGTACTATACACATAAAGCTGGTAAGAACGAGTTAGATACATTAGCGTTGAAGAACATTGACTTAAGCACCCAGGTACCACGGGGAGCTAACCTCCCGCGTTGCTTCTGCACAACTCCGGTTGTTAGACTTTAGACACCTACAGCTTATCCGAACGTGGGGGATTTCAGAGGGACCAACGACTATCACTACCGCGGCCTACCCCAAGACAACCCGTGGGATAAACTCATAAGTAAGGTAGCTACACAACCCAAGCACCATGCTTACGTTGTTAGCCGGACTTGACCGGCCTGGGCTATTGTGACCCAGGTCAAGCCACCAGATAAACCAACCAATTACACCGAGTACCGTAGCTTAAGCACAGACTTCATACAACGCAGTCATGTCATCTAACTAGATCAAACCAGGTTAAGTACACAAACGTATTCGTGTTTTCCTATGTCCATTCAACTGGATCAAAGGGTCGTGTTCGCAAAGAGCACGAGCCTCTAACTTATGAACAAACACCGGAAACATGTGAAAGTCACCCGTCAAGTCGATCGAAAGGCCTTGTTCATCAAGAACAGGAGCCTCTAAATGATGAACAGGTGAAGAATACATAAACAAATCACCCATGTATACTAACACGACTTTATATGAAATAGTTGAATAACTGAAGTAGAACAAAGTCATACAAATGAATAAAGATACAAGAGAACTCATACCTAGATCCCAAAGTAAACTTGGAACCTGAAGTAGAACTACTCTAGCCTACCTCCTAGCCTTGAAACTAAAAGTGAGAGAGGTGTTGCAAGTGTGGATGTCTAAGAATGAGCCCCCTCCCCTTCTATTTATAGGCCAGAGCACCGGCGAGGAGAGGATGCAAACACCCCGGGAATGGCCTCTAGGACCAATAGGGAAGCACCACGTGGAGGGCCAGAACGAGCCGAGCCAAGGTCGGTTCGGCTGACCTGTGGGGTCAGCCGACCCCCTGGTGGGCCCCCCTGGCCTGTGCTTTCTCCAGGTGACTGTCCTATGGGTCATTAGGTCGGTCCCCGGTGTCCAATCCATTTTGATGTGGTGGTGGGCCCATGGATCCATGTGATGTCATGTGTCACGCTCTGATTCGACGAAATGTGCTTCACTTGGATTGGTTGCATGGCATGCATGCATGGCACCCTTGTTGGCAGGTTTGCATGCATGGCATCCTTGTTGGCAGTCCTCCTAGGATGAGGTAATGTGGCATGGATCATAGAAGGTGAGTTTGCCATTCTTTTCTTGCTTATTTTCCTGCAATCAAATAATCTCCAAGGACAAGTGGAACTACATTATTCTTAACTAAATACGTGTAAGAAATACCTTATGCTTCTTTATTCATGAGTATATTGACGGCTAAAGTACACACTTAACAGCCGTCAACAACTCCCCCAAGCTAGCCTCTTGCTCGTCCCGAGCAAGAGATTAAGGACTTAGGTTGGTTGATCAGGAGTTGCTACGATGTTGTATTCCTAATGTATAACAAGATACAACTAGGTACTCTTATCAAGGATTGAACAAGTTGGCATTGATCTTACCTTACACTTGATTGATATGGGGCGTGTAGCTTCACCTGCCTTGGGTAGTTGAAAGATAGAATGGTTGTATAAAGATTACCAATCACATGTACCTTGATCAGTTATCAATCCGGAGGTTTTACAGATTTTTCAAAAAGAAATCAAAGTTCCTCAAATGATACTCTCGGATCGCTCAATGTGTATGATTCTCACCAAGGCATTGTTTTGCCTTCTCTCACCACCTACTTCTAATAAGCTGATATGTGGAGCTGTAGGTTGGGAAAAACATGTGGCATACCTGTTTCTCATGTATTGTCGAGTCAAAAACCGGATCCTTGGGAGAACAAGTGACACAACCTGATCAAGATGTGCAAATGTGTGTGTATGGTGGATGGATGATGAACTCCTTTTTGCATGATTTTACTCTCCTCCTTTTTGAAATTTTTGAGACTTGGGCTATGTCTCTTTATTCTATCTTTCTTTTTTTCTTTCTTGTATGCATGCCCTTAAGCATTTTTTTACATAGCCCATAGTCCTTACTGAATATTTTTGGAGGGAGAGTAATCATGGAACAATGCGTGGAGCTTTATTTTGTGGAATGGATGGAGGATGGATGAAATGATGGTTGCTAACTTCTAGTGTAGAAGCTTCGCATATGGTGGTGTGTACGTGATCTTGATCATGGGAGTAATGACAAGTTTACTCGCCGAGGGTCACAAAAATTTGACAAGACTCAATAAAGAAATCAGGTAGCATATGTGGAGGTTAACAACAGCTAAGGTCTACATATGGCCTTGGATAGGAATTTCTTATCATTGAGGAACTTATCATTTTACCATTTTTCAAAAGAAAACTCCGGATATCAAACATCACTTAGTACTAGCTCATAGCAACTCTATTACACCATATCATACCTCACAACAACTTAGGCAAAGATCATGCTTTTGCTACCCACAAATTTCAAGCTCAGGTTCGATCATACTAGCCAACAAACTCAAAACTTAAATAGGATACTAAGTTGTAAACAAGGCATACAACAGGAATAAACAGAGCAACTATTCATCATTTCAACCATGAAGAATAAGAACACTCTTACCACGCATATGAAAACAAACTAATTTAAGAAAGCAAATAAATATTTTTTTGGTCTTTTTAGCTTTTCAGATTTTTATGTGTTTTTAGCATATGGGGTTCTGAAAACAATAGAAGATACAACTTACCTCAGAATGGGGGTTCTCCCCCAAGCTAGCTTCAGGCTCACTGCTGTGGAGGGGGATATCCCATCCACGCATAGTAAGCCCTCTGCTCCTCCAGCTGTCGCTGCTGTCTCTGTTCTAGTTTAAACTCAAGGGAGTTGTCCGGATGGAGTTCACCTATGAGCTCGTATTTCGACAGAGTGCAAACAGAATGGAGCAAGGATGTCTTGATTCTTTTTAGAGGTTAGAACTTTTATTGAATAGGATAACTTACCGATCTTACCTGTTGGCGAAGGGTTCTTTTGTTTCAAGTCTTCCAGAGCAAGACTATCTCCCACATTACTTACCTTAGTGTAGGGTCGGCCGCTCTTGGAGACGAGGGAGTCGGCTCCCTGTCCACTCTTTTCCACACCTTCTTGGTCGTCTGTGGTTTACGAGGTGCGGGGGGGTGGCGCCTTGGACTGGAACTTACATTTCCAATATAGTTTCTGTCCTGCACTCATTTGCTCTTTCTCTTGCTTCCAGAAATTCTTCATAAAGGCAATGAGGTTGTCCACTTGTGGTTGCGTAGATTCACTTCTTTGGGCAGGAGTGCCCATTCTTGGTGTGCCTTCAACCATTGAGCACTGTTCCTTACGTGGGCGAAATTCAAACCTTTCTTCCTTACCATTGATGTGGAGAAGGATTACTCCAGCGCCAACATCAATTTGTGCATCAGTCGTGCTCAGGAATGGACGTCCCAGAATGAGTGGTACTTCATTGCTAATGTCCATGTCAAGTACCACAAAGTCCACTAGAATGAAGCAATCTCGGACCTTCACCGGGATGTCCTCGGCTATCCCCGCTGGATGCCAAACTGATGAATCGGCTAGCTGCAGCTGCAAGGTAGTTGGGGATAATTCCGTATAGTTGAGTTGGTCAAAGACTACCTTTGGCATGATGCTAACACTGGCGCCAAGATCACAGAGGGCATGGTCAAATCTCTGTGTTCCAATTGTGCATGTGATCATGGGGCACCCTGGATCCTTTTTCTTTTCTGGAAGACGATTGAGTATAGCTGCACTACACTCTTCTGTGAGCTTCACCACCTCCAAGATGGGTAGAGCTCACTTCTTGGTGAGGATATCCTTGAGGTAATATGCATACGTGGGTACACGTATTGCCTCAAGGAGTGGAACATTGATATATACTTTTTGAATCATGTCCACGAAACGAGTGAATTGTTCATCAACTGTTGTCTTCCGGTTTCGCTGAGGGAATGGCAGTATATTTGTTTCAATAAACCCAGGTTTATCTGTCCTGTCTTCAGGTGCTCTTGCTTGTGAGGGCTCCCTCATGCCGAGTGGTTCTCCATTGGGCTCTTCATCCCCTCTTGCGCTTTTCCTCATTCCTGCATGGTTAGGATAGGGCGGATCGCGAGTGGTCTTACCCCCTCTCATGACTACCGCTTTTGCATTTTCAACTGGTGGAACCACAGCGACTAATTGAGCCAACTGGGTTTCTATCATCTTATTAAAGCTCAACTGGTCTTTAAAAGCAGATGAAAGGCTATCAATTTTAACATTAAGGCTCTCAAAAGCCTTATCATAGGCAGTTGTTTTCTTATTAAAGCCTTCATTAATCTTAGCTTGCCCAAAGACTAGATCTTTCAAGGAAGGTTGGTTTGGGTTGAAAGAATTACCTTGATTACCTCTTTGATAATAAGGGCGCGATTGATTCCATGTTTGACCTCCTTGTGGACGATAACCGTTGTTGTTGACGTCCATGTACATCACATCCTCCTGAGTAGCAGGGCAGTAATTCCCTGAATGCCCAGTATTACCACAGACTTCGCAAGTCATGCAATCATCCATAGCTTGAGTAGTGATGGCCATGGCGGCCTTCTCATTGGTTAGATCATCCATTCTCTTCATCATTAGGTCCATCTTGGCGTGCAGCATATCTGCTTCCTTGACGGTATGTGTACCCCTTTGACGTGGCTGGAGTCGATCATCACTCCACCCTTGGTTGGTAACCATCTTCTCAATCAGTGTAGTAGCTTCAGTAATAGTAAGAGAGAAGAAGGCTCCTCCAGCTGCAGCATCAATATGACCTCGGGCTGTCGGAGTTAGCCCATTATAGAAACTTTGAAGAACAAGCCAGTTGTCCATCCCATGATGAGGACAAGCCAGGATGTACTCCTGGAGCCTCTCCCAAGCTTCTGGGATAGTCTCACTTGCTGCTTGCTGGAAACTTGAAATTCACCCCTGAAGGACATTGGTTTTTCCCAACGGAAAGAACTTCTAGAGGAATGCTGCGGAGCACTTTGCCCAGGTGTTAATTTCTGCACAGTTCACGTAGAACCACTGCTTCGCCGTTCTCAGGAGTGAGAAGGGAAACAGTCGCAGACGAATAGCATCTTCCTCCACTCCTCGTATAGTGAAGGTACTGCACAGTTCCAGGAACTATTGCAGGTGGGCACTTGCATCTTCATTAGGCTTGCCACAGAATGGGCTAGCCTGTACCATCGTGATTAGGCCAGTCTTGATCTCGAAGTTTCCATTCCCGGTGTTGATCTCAGGGCCTGTCTGCACCTAGTCAGCAGAGGGAGCGGAGTACTCGCGGAGAGTCTTCTCGACAATAGCGTTGGCCATGGAAGTTGATGCGAATGGCACAAAGGAAGCTGGATCGACTTCTAAACGTTCACGCAGAGGAGAGCCGAAATGAGTTCATGCCTTCCTTACGAGTGGATCAGGATCTTCAGTAAAATTCGGCGGTAAGTCGAAACCAGGCATGCCCTACCTGTCTTCATCATCAATAGACAAAGAAGACAATCCAAGTTAGCCTGCATTGAGAACTGTTTTATTCCATTCATGATTATAAACATATGCAAAGTGTTGATATGTCATCCTTAAGCCTTCCCCGGCAACGGCACCAGAAATGCTTGTTGACATTTCTTAACGCAACTACAAACGAACAGGTTTGGAACCCATCGTGGTAACAGCGCCAGAAATGCTGATTGCTAATTTTTTACGTTACAGGAGTCCGCAAGCGCACGGAAGTACCATTGTAGCATTTCCCTACAGGAGTATTCCAAAGGGTATCGAATCCAACGAAGGCTTTGGTGGATTAACAAGCTCAACACTATTGCAATGAGTATAGATCATAGACAGAAATAAATCAGACACTCAAGTGCAGGGGTAAGAAATGATAATAGGGTAGTCTGATCACACACACACTCACTCTCTCTCTCTAAGGGGTCCTAGGCATAGGAGGCAACATACGAGTTAGCTCTAGGTTCTTATGTACTATACACATAAAGCTGGTAAGAACGAGTTAGATACATTAGCGTTGAAGAACACTGACTTAAGCACCCAGGTACCACAGGGAGCTAACCTCCCATGTTGCTTCCGCACAACTCTAGTTGTTAGACTTTAGACTCCTACAGCTTATCCGAACGTGGGCGATTTCAGAGGGACCAACAGCTATCACTACCGCGGCCTACCCCAAGACAAACCGTGGGATAAACTCAAAAGTAAGATAGCTACACAACCCAAGCACCATGCTTACGTTGTTAGCCGGACTTGACCGGCCCGAGCTATTGTGACCCAGGTCAAGCCACCAGATAAACCAGCCAATTACACTGAGTACCGTACCTTAAGCACAGACTTCATACAGCGCAGTCATGTCATCTAACTAGATCAAACCAGGTTAAGAACACAAACGTATTCGTGTTTTCCTATGTCCGTTCAACTGGATCAAAGGGTCGTGTTCGCGAAGAACACGAGCCTCTAACTTATGAACAAACACCGGAAACATGTGAAAGTCACCCGTCAAGTGGATTGAAAGGCCTTGTTCATCAAGAATAGGAGCCTCTAAATGATGAATAGGTGAAGAACACATGAACAAATCACCCATGTATACTAACACGACTTTATATGAAATAGTTGAATAACTGAAGTAGATCAAAGTCATACAAATGAATAAAGATACAAGAGAACTGATACCTAGATCCCAAAGTAAACTTGGAACCTGAAGTAGAACTACTCTAGCCTACCTCCTAGCCTTGAAACTAAAAGTGAGAGAGGTGTTGCAAGTGTGGATGTCTAAGAACGAGCCCCCTCCCCTTCTATTTATAGGCCAGAGCACCGGCGAGGAGAGGATGCAAACACCCCGGAACTGGCCTCTAGGACCAATAGGGAAGCACCACGTGGAGGGCCAGGACGAACCGAGCCAAGGTCGGTTCGGCCGACCTGTGGGGTCGGCCCTACCCCCTGGTGGGCCCCCCTAGCCTGTGCTTTCTCCAGGTGACTGTCCTATGGGTCCTTAGGTCGATCCCCGGTGTCCACTCCTTTTGATGTGGTGGTGGGCCCATGGATCCATGTGATGTCATGTGTCACGCTCTGATTCGTCGGAGCGTGCTTCACTTGGATTTCTTGCATGGCATGCATGCATGGCGCCCTTGTTGGCAGGTTTGAATGCATGGCATCCTTGTTGGCAGTCCTCCTAGGATGAGGTGATGTGGCATGGATCATATAAGGTGAGTTTGCCACTCTTTTCTTACTTATTTTCCTGCAATCAAATAATCTCCAAGGACAAGTGGAACTACATTATTCTTAACTAAATACGTGTAAGAAATGTCTTATGCTCCTTTATTCATGAGTATATTGACGGCTAAAGTAGGCACTTAACAGCCGTCAACAACGTGTCACACTGCTATTTGCTGCACCCAAGGCAGCTGCACAAGATGGAGCACTTGGAGCACTAAAGCAAGCCACCCCTCCTCTATAAATAGGAGAGGAGGGGCTCTCATTTGAGACACATTCCTTCTCCCTCAACTCTCATCCTCTCTTGGAGAGGTCAATTCTCACCTCTCCCATGAGTTGTGTGTGGGATTAGAGTGCTAGGTAGGATAGGGTGAGGAGTGAGTTGATGTCCTTGTGGATGCTTGTTCTTCAATTAGAGCAAAGTGAGTATTTCAGCATTTCTTATTTAGACTAAAGTGGACTTCATGCATGAATGATATGTTCTTGTGTTCTTGGCTCGTTCATAGTTTAGAGGCTTGTGTTCTTCGTGACACAAGGCTTCGATCCTTTAGAGCTCATACATTAGTTCAAGTATCTGTTTGCATGCTTAGATCATGTCTAGCTGAGTAAGTTTGCTGTATCTCGTATGCATCCAAAAGCTTTCTTGTTGCTCCGTAACTTGATGACTAGATTGATTTGAACCGTTCTCTCTCTAGTTCGTAGTCCCATATTTATACGGGTTACAGTAGTGTTGTTAGCAGGCTAGCAGATGTGACCGTGCTATAGTAGTAATCGGTAGCGTAGACGTGGTGTCTGGGCTCTGGTTATCCTACAAAGACCACGTGCATTCGCGTAACGATAGAGGTAGGCCGTAGTGGTGACATCCTGTTGGACCCTTTGGAACCCTCCGCGCATATGTACCGAGTTGGGCCCCGTTGCCAGAACGTTGGCCTCTCCCTAAAATGTTAGGATGGGCTGGCGCCCCACAGGGAGGACTAATAGCGGTCAGATCCATCTCAAGAGTTAAGCTCCTCAAGAAAGTACTTCTCAACCCATATCTATCCCAGCTGGAGTTTGGTGTCCTTGGACCATCTATCCTAGAGTAGGAGATAGTGCACACCGTTCCTTGGAACGATATTGATGAGGACATCCTCCACTATTACCCGTTGGCAAATACGCAACATAAATGGGCCATGTGGCCCAGTTGTAGTTGGGCGGCAACCGTGTGATCCTCATTATCCCACCTTGCTTAGCTTGGGAGGAGAAAGCCACCTTAAAGGGGAGAGCCACCCTTCCCCTAACGGACTAGTCTTTTGGGGTGATTGGGCCTTTCCCCGAAGGGGCACCCTTGAGTTGCAGTTCAGCGATTGCATTAGCACTTCGGGCTTGCTCATCGTAGTTGGATCGTGAGATTCGGAACCTCGGGTGTGCGAATGCTAAACTGAGTAAACGGTGCATCGGGCTTACCATAATCCAATCCCACCTGAACCAGACTCATCATTTGGTATCAGAGCTGGGCCCTTGTTAAGAAGGGGAGAATGATAAGGACATCCTCCACTATTACTCGTTGGCAAAGACGCAACATAAATGGGCCATGTGGCCCAGTTGTAGTCGGGCGGCGACCGTGTGAGCCTCATCATCCCACCTTGCTTAGCTTGGGAGAAGGAAGCCACCTTAAAGGGGAGAGCCACCCTTCCCCTAACGGACTAGTCTTTTGGGGTGATTGGGCCTATCCCCGAAGGGGCACCCTTGAGTTGCGGTTCAGCGATTGCATTAGCGCTTTAGGCTTGCTCATCGTAGTCGGATCGTGAGGGTCAGAACCTCGGGTGTGCGAATGCTAAACTGAGTAATCAGTGCATCGAGATTACCATAATCCAATCCCACCTGAACCAGACTCATCAGATACCCTTCGGGAATACTCATTCTCCTAGGGGAAGTGCTACAATGGTGTATCCGTGCGCTTGCAGATTCGTTCACACTTGTCAGTGTACCTGGGAGTTTCTTACACGCTCACGCTACCCACGACGCCTAGTGGTGATGTTAAGAAAGGCCAACAAGCATTTCTGGCGCCGTTGCTGGGGAACGGTTGTTGTATCTATCTTCGAGCCTAGTGGTCCTCGTATTTATCTTTTTTTTGTTTTCTTCTACCTTCACCCCCGTTACCCATCGAGATATCCTTTTTGTTTGTTTTGTTCTACCTTCACCCCCGTTACCCTTTGAGATGCCTTCCTTTCAAAGCTTCTCTACCTCAAGGGGTGAGTTCGAAGAGCCATCATCATCTTCATCATCTAGCTATGAACTCCCCCTGGCTTTTTAGCCATGGTTCAAGATCGACCATTCTTTGGAGCAATCAATGAAGACCCCTACCTCCATTTGGAGGAATTTGAGGAACTGTGTTCTAGTCTAGCTATGCCAGGCATGACACAGGACACCGTGAGGTGGAAGTTGTTTCCTTTCTCCCTCATAGGAGAGGCGGAACAATGGTACGCTCACACTATAGAAAGTGTGAACGGTGATTGGGGAGAACTCCGAGATAACTTTTGCCACTCGTTATCTCTCATGGAAAGGACGGAGCAATGGTACACTCGTGTAGCTTCTCTTCCAATAAGTATCCTCGATTTCGAGAAATTAGAGGAGGAGTCCCTAGGAGTGGCATGGGCTAGGTTCCTACACCTTTTGGTGTCGACACCTGGTCCGTGTTTACCCATCGATGTGTCATTGTACATCTTTTTTATGGGTCTAGACATGGATTCTGTCCTCGATCTAGATGTTAATGCTGGAGGTTTGTTTGTGGAAAAAACTCCAATGGAAGGAAGAGAGATCCTAGATTCCCTCTTAGAAAACTCTTCTGTCCCTATTGATCACAACGAACCCAACCAAGAATCCGAGTCGAGACACGAGAGACTCTCAACGTCCAAGTCAGAGTTTGCATCTTCCATATCCCCAGACTTGCCTATTGAAACCTCTTCCGAACCCCGAACGCCAAAGGAAGAAGAAATTCAACCTTCGGTGTCCACTTGCAAATTCGAGGATGACCCATCTAGAAATCTTTTCGACACCTCAAATTCTTTTGATGCCCAATTAGGGGAGGATCCTTATTCTGTCCACACTGATCGTTCCAAAAATCTTTTGACAGAACCTTCCCTTAGGCCTGCGGTGCCTCCTCTACCTCCTGATCCTCCTGAGGAAGCATATCCTGAGGAGGCCATGAGGGAGGAATGGTCAGAGGGAGTGACATGATTTTCCAAAGCAATTTGGAATAGTTCACCTTCTCTGGTTATCCCTTGCTCTATTAGACGCACTGTCGTAGAGGCCCATTGTAACCCCATCATGGAGGTTAACATTTTGCCATGGCACTTAGCGGAAACTCTTCTGGGCAGAGTCCCGCTAGCATCATTCGACATCCTCCTCAAGACATGTTCGTTTGGACGTGTTCTTGAATGTCGGGGGATTGCAAGTGTCGTGCCGCTTATCATAGATGGGATCGAGGCTAGCTTAGACTTTCACATCTTCGATGTCCTTGATCTCGATCTTCTCCTAGGCTCCCCAGCAGAGCAGCTCTTCGATACATCTTTAGGGAGCCTAGATGGTAAGCTTAGGGAAATCGCTTCTGCCACTCTTACCCCTTTTCCGGGACATCCTATGGCAAAGCCTCTTCCCCAGCAAAACCTACTCGACAAGATGACACATACATCTCTGTTCACATCATCCGAGCCTATTCTCATTAAGGTTGTAGAATGTTCTACCCCTCATGAGGATGACTCGGGAGACTCTCTTCACCTCCGTGAAGGCGAACGATCGTCACCATTCTCGACCGAGTTTCAGCCTCTTCTCGCTGGCCTGTATCCTGTTGCATTCGATCATGGTCGAGAGTCAACATCGAGCTTCCACGATGACTCTCTTGAGATGGAGAATTCATGGGCCATGGAACCTTTCGAGGCACTGACTTTGGAGTCCGGAGGAAAGGATTCCACGCACGAGCATGGTAGCTTCATTCTTGATTCACCATACAGACCATGCTCGCATCATGCCCCTCTAGAGTCAGACATACTTAGTGTGATGAGCACGCACGATGGCTGCAATCACCTTATGGTCCTCTTTTGTAGAAAGTTCAGAAGGTTGGTTGTAGATGTATATGTCCATCATAAGCATATCAGATTTCGTGTGTGCACTGTGGCACTAACCTTGCAGCTAAAGCTTCACCGATACATCAAGGATTGGTGGTGAGACAAGAATGACACCACCAACGATAGCTGCAAGATGAAGTTCCCATGGTCGAGCATAAGACCTTAAATAAACAAAGCACTACCAGGAGATAGCCTGGATTAGCATAGGTTTCATTTCCCTTTTCGAATAAAAGCAAGAACATGTTTTTAGGATAAGTTGTCCTTCGGGTATTTTTGGTCACTAACCTTTCAGGTGGAGATTGAAAAGAAGAATGGATAGGTGATACCAACGAACATGCGAGCCACATCAGCTACAACACCTAGATAAGCTTTGGTGAGGGAGCATCTACAAAAGGAAGCTTGATCACCACATACTTGAGTTTTGTTGCCTAGCAATGCAAACTTCAAATGTGGGGTAGGTATGTGAGCATCCTGAGTAAAGTTCCTCCTCTACCAAATCTTATCCTGGTGTGGCGATGATGTCAGCTCTTGCATCTTGACCACTAGCTAGGTAAGTCCTGCTTTTGACATTAAACAAAGCCCTTCCGGGAGGTTGCCCGAGGCTCACCGTCATATGCTCATGCTTACGTCCCTTTCCGAAAATAGCTTGATCATGCCTTCATGCCTCCTTTATCTTCACTCATATGCTCTGGTTTGAATGTTATTGTTCCGGATATACATTCATAGACTATTTTAAATTAAGCATGGTGCTTAGGTTGAAAATGTCTTCTTCAGTCAAAACAAGACATGGTGTCGAGTTTTGATTGATGAACCTTAGAGTTATATTCTCATAGATCTTGGTTGCATATATGCTGACTAACCCCTGCAGAAGATTGTCAAAATTGACTGGGTAAGTCATTGAACTAAATTCAAATGGGAAGGTAAGCTGATGTGTTAGATTCATGTTGCACAACATGCAAAGGTGGTACATGTGACCTCTAAAAGGTCCAAGGTAAGTATATTCCCCTTTGAATATGAAATGTAATGTTGATCTAACCCTTTTGAGCAAATGACATGGTGACAATAAAAATAAAATAAAAACAACAAAAATATTTGAATTTGAATAATGGCTCTATGGTTCTTGAACCAGTAGAGTCCATCCTTTGTTTTCATTTGTTGTTTGAAGAACAGCACCAGGTTCAACCACTAGTGTGGGGGAGTTCTCTCGAGCTCATCATCAACATATCCACTCAAGAACTCCCACACAGGCGCTGCATAACATCGACTACGCCTTCATGACAAGAGCAAGGTAAACTAGAGTGAGCTGGCCGCCTTTTGGTCAGCCGAATCACCACTGGTCTTCCTTGATCTCTTATCCTTCAGAAGCATGGTATGTGCACCCTCTATCTCACTCTACCTTATCCATGAGTTTGTTTGAACTTCAATTCCTATCCTTTGAAACCAAACTCAGTGGTTGGTGCTATGCTTGCTCTACATGATTCCTGTGGTTGGCTTGCACATGTTTTATTCCTTACTTATCATCTTGATGCTTGTGAACAAAAATCATTAGGGAACTCATGCTTATCTAAGTAGTTGGTGTTTGTGATATGGTTTGATGATATGATCTTTGCTCTTTATGTCTGAGTGCTTGGGAATTTTATTTGAAAATCATGAAAACCCTTTGCAAAGCTCCTCTTTGATATGCCACCGTCCTACCAAAGCCATATGATGTTCATAGTTGAAAACCTTAAACTCATATGATGCTTGTTATTGCATTGAGCTTTGTTAAATTCTGTGACCCTTGTGAAAAATCTTTTCATTACTTTCATGATCAAGATTCATGTGCACACCACCATATTCCCCTTGCTATGCTTCTACACTGGAAGTTAGCATTGTATCATTCAGCCATTTCATAAAAATAAAGCTCCATGTGTGGTGTGACATCTCTCTCCAAAAGTGTCCTTCAAAAAGAGACATGGGCTATGAAAAAAGAGAAAAGAAAAAAAGAGAACACATGCTCAAGGCATGATGCAAAAAAAAAGAGAGAAAAAGAAAAAAAATAGCCCATGTCCAAAATGAAGGAGATACAGGAGAGAGATGGTCATGCAAAAAGGAGTTCCATATCTTAGATGGTAATAACTAGTATCCATTCCGGGGCTAGTGTCCACCTTACCATCAACCAACATTTTTCATCAAATATGTATGGTAATATCTAGCACCCATTCCGGGCCTAGTATCCACCTTACCAAACTTGCCATATTCATACACGTGCACATCTTGATCTGATTGTATGATTTGATTTTCTCTGTGGATCTAGTTTTTGACTTTGCAATATATGTGATACAAGTATGTCTTATCCCTTACTCTACCCTGAGCTCCACATATAACCATCATTAGAAGTAGGGTGAAGAAAGGCAATTTAATGCCTTAGTGAGAACTTATACACATTGAGCGATCTGAGAGAATCAAATGAGGAGCTAAGCAAAGGTTTGTTTTGAAAATTTATTGCAAAACCCCAAGTTGCTTAACATGATGAGCAGGAGTGATTTGATTCGTGACCGTTCCATTCTTCAACTAGCCAAGATAGCATGATAGACACTTCAGAGTTCACAAGTACAAGGTATGGTCTGGAATATCTCTTATGCTCGCTTCATACCTTTGGATATCATGTCTCACATTGACCTAACTCCCTTTACTCGGGACGAGCAAAGGTCAAGTGTGGGGGTGTTGTTGGCGGTTGTTAAGTACTACTTTTGCACCGTCTATGCCTGCATAAAATAAATGTAAAAGGATCATCAACACTAGAATATGGCTTGATACTCATAGTTTCCACAAGTGTTGGTGTTTCTAGCTTTTGCTGCAGGATGCACCAAAATGCGTGCCAAATGGTACAGTTGAGAGCAAGAGGTCCAATGGCTATTATAGGACATCGTCATAAAAACCTCAAATGCCAATTTGGACTGCACCATTGCGACGGGCTCGTCGAGACGATCGAAATGGACATATTATATGACTACATTGGAGTTCGTATGACGAAGATAGGAAAAGGACAAAACACATGACGTCAGCCTGGGACCCACGGCTGCCGGCGATGTACACATGAGCTCCACGTGGCGGGCCCTATGTGGCCACCGCAACCCCATGTTGACGGTGGAAATTCACCATTTCCAACCCTCAATATTCTCACATAAATGGAGGCATATGCATTATTTACTAGCATTTAGGTTTGAATAATGTAGTTCCACTTATCCTTGGAGATTATTTGTATATAGGTGATTTACCCCTTAAAAGAGAAGGAAACTCCACTTCTATGAAGAAACCATGCCAACTCAGCTGAGGAGGTGGCTGCCACCAAGGGAGACATGACAAGACACATCATCGATCCAGGGGAGGCACTCACCGACGAATCAGAGGACGCCACATGGACTTCACATGGATCAAAGGGCCCCCCTAGGATACCAAATCAAGCCATGCACCGGGGATGGATCATAGGACCCACAGGGCAACCACTCAGAGGAAGCACACCAGGTGGGGCCACCCTAAGGGGTCGGCCGATCCTAGGATCGGCCGAACTACCTTAGTGGCGCCCCATCTGGTCCTTACACGTGGTGGTTGCTCATTGGTCACTTGCTTCACTCCCGGGTGTTTAGGGGCAATTTGGGCGTCCGAGCAAGCCTTGTCCTCCTCTATAAATAGGAGGGGAGGGGCTCCCATTTCTCACACACCACTCTCTCATTCTCCTCTTACTTTTAGTTTCCAAGGCTAGGGGGTAGGCTAGAGTAGCTCTTCTTCAGGTTCCAAGTCCTCTTGGAAGTTTAGGTATGAGTTCTCTTTTATCTTTATTTCTTTGTATGACTTTGATCTACTTTAGTTATTCAGCTATTTCATATAAAGTCATGGTAGATAATATTCTTGATATGTTCTTGAGTTCATCCTCTGTTCATCATTTAGAGGCTCGTGTTCTTCGTGAACACTACTTTTTGATCCACTTGAAGGGTGATAAACACCTTCCTTATGTGTTTGTTCATAAGTTAGAGGCTCGTGTTCTTCATGAACACGACCCTTTGATCTTGTTGATTAGACATAAGAGAGTTCATATCTGTTCGTATGTCTAGCCTTAGTTGATCTTGTTAGATAGCATGAGAGTGTTGCATGGGGTCTGTGTTCAAGCTACGGTACTCGGTCTAGTTGACCAGTCTTCTGGTCACAATAGCCCGGGCCGGGTGAAGTCTAGCAGCAACGTAGGCATGGTGCCTGGGTTGTCTGGCTATGATAGTTATGAGCATAAACCCCGTAACGAGAGGTCGGTCCTCAGGTGGTGACAGCCCTGTTGGATCCTAGGGCAACCTCCGCGTTGGGGTACCTGCTATAGGAGTCTAAAGTCTAGTTTCGCAAAGTGCTGGTCATCGCAGGCTAGCTCCCCGTTTGTACCTGGGTGCTGAACCATGTTTCCCTCATGCAATACTCATGTCTATCTCTTGTATCTTCTAGCTTGGTATGTTTAGTACATTAGAACCTAGAGCTAACTCGTATGTTCCCCCTAAGCCGTAGTGTGCTAGAGTAGAGGTAGATTTGAGGTGTGTGTGTTACACTACCCCTTTATATCATTTATCTTACCCCTGCCTTTGAGTGTGTTGTTTTCCCTATATCTATCTCTTGGTTTACATTCAGAGCAAAAGCATAAGTCTAAGATATCCGCCATTGCCTTCCTTGGATTCGATACCCTTGGAATGCTCTCCTTCCTTGGGGAAATGCTATAATGGTTTATCTGTGCGCTTGCGGATTCGTTCATGATCGTTTAGATAAAACCTATGGCAACTCTCAATGTTCACGCTAACCTGCGCCATTTAGTTGTGACATTAGGAAGTGCCAACAGACACTTCTAGCGCTGACGCTAAGGACGGATTCCAAATCTGTTCTTAAGTGATCGACATTCAGAAGTGTCAACAAGCATTTCTGGCGCCGTTGCCGGGGAAGGCACAGGATTATCTTGACTATGCTTTGCATCTGTCTATAAACTCTGAGTAGGTTAGGACAACCCTCAATGCAGGCTAACCTTGATTGTCTTCTTTTATCTTTGGATAATGAAGACAGGTAGTGTATAACTGGTTTCGACCTACCGGGGAATTTTACTAAAGATCCCGAGTCACTTGTGAGGAAAGCTCTAATTCATTTCGGCTCACCTCGTTGTACTCGTCAGGAGGGCGAACCAGCTTCCTTTGTACCATCCACGTCCAACGCTATGGCCCAGAAGACACTTCGTGAGTACTCAGCTCCTTCTACTGACCAGGTGCTGCAAGGCCCTGAGGTGGCAATGGGGACTGAAAACTTTGAGATCAAGATGGGTCTAATCACAATGGTATAGGCTAGCCCATTCTGTGGCAAGCCAAATGAGGATGCCAATGCTCATCTGCAGCAAATCCTAGAGCTGTGCAGCACTTTCGTCATCAGGGGTGCAAATATGGATGTTGTTCGTCTACGGCTATTTCCATTCTCCCTCTTGGGAAAGGCTAAGTAATGGTTCTACGCGAACCGGGAATCTATTGACACTTGGAGCAAGTGTTCACAGGCATTTCTCAAGAAGTTCTTCCCATTGGGTAAAACCAATGCTCTTCGTGGAAGGATTTCTGGTTTTCAGCAAGCAGGAAGTGAATCTATTCCAGAGGCTTGGGAGAGGCTTCAGGAGTATGTCCTGACCTGTCCTCATCATGGGATGGAAGATTGGCTTATTCTTCAAAGTTTCTATAATGGGTTGACTCCGACAGCCCGAGGCCATATTGATGCTGCTGCTCAAGGAGCATTCTTCTCACTCACTGTTGACAATGCTAAATTGCTCATGGAGAAGATGGTCTCCAACCAAGGGTGGAGTGATGAAAGACTCCAACCACGACCGAGGGGTACTCATACTGTCAAGGAAGCAGACATGATTACCGCCAAGATGGATCTTCTTATGAAGAGATTGGATGACTACACCAGCGAGAAGGCTGCCATGGCCACTACTTTGCCTATGGACTCTCACATGACTTGTGAAGTCTGTGGCAACACTGGGCACTCAGGCAACTATTGTCCGGAGACTCAGGAGGAAGTGATGTACATGAATGGCAATAACAATGGTTATCGTCCATCTCAACTAGGCGGTCAATCATGGAATCAACAACGCCCTTACTATCAAGGAGGTAACCAAGGTAACTCTTACAACCCAAACCAACCTTCCTTGAGAGATCTTGTTTTTAGGCAAGCTAAGATTAATGAAGGTATTAACAAGAAGCTAGCTGCCCTTGATAAAACTATGGAAAGCCTCAATGTTAAGCTTGATAGTTTTTCTTCTGCCCAGAAGAGTCAGCTGAGTTTCAACAAGATGTTAGAAACCCAGTTGGCTCTGCTGGCTGCTTTGGTTCCATCTCCTGATAACGGGAGGATCCCGGGGCCACCCGTATCCTTTTGTGAAAATGTTAGTGTAGTGTCGACCAGGTGGGGTAAGCCACCTAGGAAGACACATGCCTCTGACTATGCAGGAAAGCCCTTTCAACAAATTCTTGATCCATGGGAGGAATTAGCAGTGGTGCACAAGAAAGATCCAGGCTACCCGACTATCACGTGCACAATCTATTACAAGAAGATCAGGCATGCTCTTTGTGACCTTGGTGCAAGTGTTAATCTCATGTCCAAGGCCATGTTCGAGCAATTGGGATATCCAGCTCTCTCTCTAATAGCACGGACTATCCAACTCGCCGATTAAATGATCCGATATCCAGAAGGAATTATCGAGAGTTTATTGGTTAAGGTCAAGAGCTCTTATGTCTTCGCGGATTTCGTGGTCCTCGATATGGATGACGAGGGAGGGATGCCACTCATCCTTGGGCGACCATTTCTCAGTGATGTCCGAGCTAGAATCAATGTGGGATCCAGTATCATCCGTTTCCGCATTGGGGAGAGGAACTTGAAGTTCAAGTTTCAGGACAAAGAAGAGCAATGCTATTTGGTGCAAGATAGTGTTGAGCAGCTTGGGGGAAGGACGGAGCCTTCACCCCTAAGGAAGAAATCTCCGTCAAAGGGGTTAAAGAAAATTCGGAAAGAATGGCGGAATATTGAGATGGCACCAACCTCTACTTCTTAGGAGTGGGGTGCTGAATGGAATTGATCGCTGAGAAGAGTCCAACTCGTCGGACTAAAAATGATGGGTCCTTTCTACCAAAAAGGTTAAAGCTGGTATTTATCCCATATTTCCCTTTCCAAAATTACATGTTTGATTTTCCAAAACTCTGCATTTGCATGCTAGATTTATCTAGCCCTTTTCCCTTTCAAAATAAAAATTCTTAAAATCATTTCTGAGTTTGAAAAATATAGAAAATTTATTTGGGCAATTTCTGGAGTAAACTTTGGCCGGTGAACCTTGGCATATTTTCATATAGCCGTTGGTGGCACACCAGCCAAAGGGGGTCAGCACTAGGCCCACCAGTGGGCCGGCCGAACCCTGGTAACGGCCATGTGGGCCCAGCCTTGGCCAACGGCTATCCCGCGGTGTGCTGCCCCTTTGCTCTATAAATTGGACCCGAGAGGGGGTGTTCTTCACCCATTCAACTCATTTCATTTCACACTCCCCTCTCTACTCCTTGCTCTCTTGGTTTTCTTGGATTTCTTGCTCAAGATTGGATCATCAAGTGGTCTCTCTATTGTGTTGCTGAAATTATTGCTATTGGTGGAGCAAGCTCGGTAAGAACTTCATTTGATTTCACTAACCCATCACCGAGTTGCTCTTGTTGTCCCTTGTTGTTGTGCTAGCATGAATTGGGCGGCAAACACTCTCCGGAGGGTGACACGCTCACGCTCCCGTTCGCGGGCAAGCACGAGTGCATCCACCCCCACCGAGCCGATGCCGAGCCCACCAACGATGGATTGTGAAGAAGAGCAAGAGGAGCAAGCCGAGCCACAAGCCGCGGAGGAGGTCGTCAACGACACCCCCTACCTCAGCTTGCGGGGCGATCGAGAGCAGCAAGCCTATGCTCTCCTGAAGGACCGAGTCTTCGCCCACACCAGGGACTTCGACCCGGCTCTCATGGAGAAAACAGGTATGAATCTCGAGTTCGTTTCTATTTGGAATGCTCTTGGTTGGGAGGAGTTTGCGCCGGTCACAGAGCTTGGCTCTCGGCCCCTCACCATCCAGTTTCTTTGCTCTCTTGCCGAGACCCTGGATGGCATTGAGTTTCGTCTTTTTGGGACCGATTATCATCTCTCTTTGAAGGATCTTAGTCGTCTTCTTGGTTTTAGTCCTCGTTGTGCTGTCTCTTTGAAGCGAGCTTGTGAGGGTTATGTTCGGGAATCTTTCTGGGCAGATATCTCTGGTCTTGTTTACAGTGGCAAGTTTGTACCTCAGTGCAACGATATCGTGCATCCCACTCTCCGCCTGTGGCACAAGTGGCTCGCCATCACTCTCTTTCCACAAGAGGATGTTCGGCCCGTGCGCAGCGATGAGATGATGCTATTACACGCCGCTGTCAACCAGATCAAGGTCGCTCCCGTTAAAGCAATGATTCGGCAATGGATGACGAATTTCAAGATGATAGGTCCTATTGAGTGTACGGCTTTGGTGACTCGTATTGCTCTCAGACTCGGGGTTCTTAGCGGGAATCCTGTACCCTTCATCGGGACGCCCCGAGTTCTCATTGATGAGGCATACTTGATCCAGGGGCATATACTCAAGAGGGGCCCAAATGATTCTTTGACTTTCTTCTTTCCGGGCTATGCAAATCAAATCCCGTTACCTAACCCGGGGTTTGGATTGTATAACTCGGAGTCACTCACCATTCCCCTTGTCATACAAGAGGAAAGCTGTCATGCTAGTGTTTCAGGCAGGTCCACCAGGAGCGCGGCGAAGAGAGCACACATGCAGCAGCAGCAGCCACAGCCGACACCACCACCATAGCCTCAGCCACAGCCTGTTACACCACCGGTGGCAGGAGGGGCCCCTGCGGGGTACATGTTTGGGGTTACCCCTGGATATGCACCTGGTTGGGATCAGCCCACCTAAAAGCCGAGTGCGAGTGGCACGGCTTGGGCGAGCGCGAGCAGAGCTCAATGGGCCACACCCGCTAGTTCCAGCTCCGGTGGTCCACCTCCGTCTTCATCCTTCCGGCGACACTCTTCAGCCTCTGCGCGCGACGCACAGCAGTTGGGAGAGCTCACCGTTCAGGTCACAGGATTGGAGGAGACGCTGAACGCCCACGTCGAGTCTACCTCAGCGTGGCAGCGTCAGGCTGGTGAGAGGATGGCAGCCATGCAGCAAGATCAGCGGTAGTACATGGATGCGCAGAGGGCTTACTATGCGAGTCAGGGTTTCTTCTACCCTCCTCCACAGTGAGCCTGAAGCTAGCTTGGGGGAGGACCCCCATCCTGAGGTAACTTGTATCTTCCTTCATTTTCAGAATATCTTATAAATGAAAATTCAAAAAAAATCTGTAAAATAAAAAGACCAAAAATATTTATTTGCTTTCATCATCATCATTTGCTTAGTTTGGTTTGATATGCTTAGTAAGAATGCTTTGCCTCTATGGTTGAAACGATGAATAGTTGCTCTGTTTATTCTCCTCATATGTCTTGCCTACAACTTTGTATCCTACCTAAGTTTTGAGTTTGTTGGCTTGTAGGTTCAAACCTTAGCTTGAAAACTGTGGGTAGCAGAAAGCATGATCCTTGCCTAAGTTGTTGTGAGACATGACATGGTAGAATAGAGTGCTATGATCTTGTGCTTAGTGATGCTTGACATCCGGAGTTTTCCTTTTTGAAAAAAAATCAAAACATGATGAGTTCCTCAATGATGAGAATTTCCCATCCAAGGCCATATGTAGATTCTAGTTCTTAGCCTCTACATATGCAACTTGTTCTCTCATTAAGCTTTGTCAAATTGTTGTGACCCTTGTTAGAACTCATACTCCCCTGATCAAGATCACGTACACGTTCATGCTAAACTTCTACACTGGAAGTTAAGCATTCATCATTTACTCCATACTGCTTATGCATTCTTCCATAAATAAAACTCTATGTATCTTTGCATTATTCATCCCTCTCCAAATATCTCCAAGAGAGACAAAGGGCTAGCTTAAAAACAAAAAAAAGAAAAGCATGCTCAAAAGCATGGCAAAAATAAATAAAGAGAGCTAGCCCAAGTCTCGGAAAAAAATTCAAAGGAGAAAAAGGGATTGATATGTGCAAGAGAAAGAGTTCCACCATATAGATGGTAATAACTAGTACCTACTCCGGGGCTAGTGTCCACCTTACCATCAATCCCTCATTTCCTCATATAAAACATGACAATATCTAGCACCCATTTCCGGGCCTAGTATCTACCTTGCCATGTTCATATCCATCACACACATATGCACATCTTGATCAGGATGTATGTTTGTTTCTTCCAAGGATCCGGTTTTTGACTTAGCAATATATGAGAGACAAGTATGCCACATCTTCCCTACCTACAGCTCCACATAAAGCCTATTAGGAGTAGGATGTGAAGAAAGGCAGTATTGATGCCTTGGTGAGGAAACGTACACCTTTGAGCGATCCGAGAGTATCATTTGAGGAACTCTGATATTCTTTTGAAAAATTTGCAAAACCTCCGGATTGCTAAGCTGATCAAGGTATGAGTGATTATGCATTCTCTATATAACCATTCTGTCTCTCAACCTCCTAAGGCAGGTGAAGCTATATGCCCCACGTATCAGGTGAAAGGTAAGAACATTGCCAACTTGTTCAACTCTTGGTAAAGTACTTTGCTGTATGTTTGCCAAAAGTTGAGAATACAACATTGTAGCAACTCCTGATCAACCAACCTAAGTCTCTAATGTCTTGCTTCGAGACGAGCAAGAGGTTAGCTTGGGGGAGTTTGTTGACGGTGGAAATTCACCATTTCCAACCCTCAATATTCTCACATAAATGGAGGCATATGCATTATTTACTAGTATTTAGGTTTGAATAATGTAGTTCCACTTGTCCTTAGAGATTATTTGTATATAGGTGATTTACCCCTTAAAAGAGAAGGAAACTCCACTTCTATGAAGAAACCATGCCAATTCAGTTGAGGAGGTGGCTACCACCAAGGGAGACATGACAAGACACGTCATCGATACAGGGGAGGCACTCACCGACGAATCAGAGGACGCCACATGGACTTCACATGGATTAAAGGGCCCACCTAGGATACCAAATCAAGCCATGCACCGGGGATGGATCATAGGGCCCACAGGGTAGCCACTCAGAGGAAGCACACCAGGTGGGGCCACCCTAAGGGGTCGGTCGATCCTAGGATCGGTCGAACCGCCTTAGTGGCGCCCCATCTGGTCCTTACACGTGGTGGTTGCTCATTGGTCACTTGCTTCACTCCCGGGTGTTTAGGGGCCATTTGGGCGTCCGAGCAATCCTTGTCCTCCTCTATAAATAGGAGGGGAGGGGCTCCCATTTCTCACACACCACTCTCTCATTCTCCTCTTACTTTTACTTTCCAAGGCTAGGGGTAGGCTAGAGTAGCTCTTCTTCAGGTTCCAAGTCCTCTTGGAAGTTTAGGTATGAGTTCTCTTTTATCTTTATTTCTTTGTATGACTTTGATCTACTTCAGTTATTCAGCTATTTCATATAAAGTCATGGTAGATCATATTCTTGATATGTTCTTGAGTTCATCCTCTGTTCATCATTTAGAGGCTCGTGTTCTTCGTGAACACTACCTTTTGATCCACTTGAAGGGTGATAAATTCCTTCCTTATGTGTTTGTTCATAAGTTAGAGGCTCATATCTGTTCGTATGTCTAGCCTTAGTTGATCTTGTTATATAGCATGAGAGTGTTGCATGGGTTCTGTGTTCAAGCTACGGTACTCGGTCTAGTTGACCAGTCTTCTGGTGGCTTTCACCCTGGGTCACAATAGCCCAGGCCGGGTGAAGTCTAGCAGCAACGTAGGCATGGTGCCTGGGTTGTCTGGCTACGATAGTTATGAGCATACCCCGTAACGAGAGGTCGGTCCTCAGGTGGTGACAGCCCTGTTGGATCCTTGGGTAACCTCCGCGTTGGGGTACCTGTTGTAGGAGTCTAAAGTCTAGTTTCGCAGAGTGCTGGTCGTCGCGGGCTAGCTCCCCGTTTGTACCTGGGTGCTGAACCATGTTTTCCTCATGCAATACTCATGTCTATCTCTTGTATCTTCTAGCTTTGTATGTTTAGTACATTAGAAACTAGAGCTAACTCGTATGTTCCCCCTAAGCCGTAGTGTGCAAGAGTAGAGGTAGATTTGTGGTGTGTGTGTGTGTCACACTACCCCTTTATATCATTTATCTTACCCCTGCCTTTGAGTGTGTTGTTTTCCCTATATCTATCTCTTGGTTTACATTCAGAGCAAAAGCATAAGTCTAAGATATCCGCCATTGCCTTCCTTGGATTCGATACCCTTGGAATACTCTCCTTCCTTAGGGAAATGCTACAATGGTTTATCTGTGCGCTTGCGGATTCGTTCATGATCGTTTAGATAAAACCTATGGCAACTCTCAAAGTTCATGCTAACCTGCGCCAATTAGTTGTGACATTAGGAAGTGCTAACAGACACTTCTAGCGCTGACGATAAGGACGGATTCCAAATCTATTCTTAAGTGATCGACGTTCAGAAGTGTCCACACCCCGCGCAGGTCAACGCGTGCAGGCGCATAGGCGCGGGAGTACGCAGCACTCACGGCCACGTGGCAAGCCCCGATTGGGCAGAAGCCGACGCATGCATGTGCGGGGACTGGCCGGGCGACATGGCGCACTGGCATTAGCCAGCAACTGTGCACGTGGATCCATGGCGTGTCCCCCGTACGCGGCGCGCGGGGATCCCGCCCAGGCCAGGTGGCGACGCGGCATTGGCCCCAGGTCGTGCACGCGGATCACCCCCGCCTTGCGCAGCGCGCACGCAAGCACGCGGCCAGCACGGTTCATCCGCGGGGCCTGGGGGCACATGTCGCCATGAGAAGGGACGAGGGAGGCGGCCGGTTCGCTCGACCCGACCGCCGGTCCGCCCCTGTTAACCCCTTTTTAGCAGCGGTTTTTGCCCCAGACGCCCTGGAATCTCTGATTCTGCATCAGAATATCCGGTTTTCACCCGGTTCTTCACTGCCACGTGTCACACTGCTATTTGCTGCGCCCAAGGCAGCTGCACAAGATGGAGCACTTGGAGCACCAAAGCAAGCCACCCCCTCCTCTATAAATAGGAGGGGAGGGGCTCTCATGTGAGACACATTTCTTCTCCCTCTCCTCTCATCCTCTCTTGGAGAGGTCAATTCTCACCTCTCCCATGAGTTGTGTGTGGGATTAGAGTGCTAGGTAGGCTAGGGTGAGGAGTGAGTTGATGTCCTCGTGGATGCTTGTTCTTCAATTAGAGCAAAGTGAGTATTTCAGCATTTCTTATTTAGACTAAAGTGGACTTCAAGCATGAATGATATGTTCTTGTGTTCTTGGCTCGTTCATAGTTTAGAGGCTTGTGTTCTTCGTGACACAAGGCTTCAATCCTTAAGAGCTCATACATTAGTTCAAGTATCTGTTTGCATGCTTAGATCATGTCTAGCTGAGTAAGTTTGTTGTATCTCATTTGCATCCAAAAGCTTTCTTGTTGCTCCGTAACTTGATGACTAGATTGATTTGAACTGTTCTCTCTCTAGTTCATAGTCCCGTATTTATACGGGTTGCTATAGCGTTGTTAGCAGGCTAGCAGACGTGACCGTGCTATAGTAGTAATCGGTAGCGTAGACGTGGTGTCTGGGCTCTGGTTATCCTACGAAGACCACGTGCATTCGCGTAATGATAGAGGTAGGCCGCAGTGGTGACAGCCTGTTGGACCCTTTGGAACCCTCCGCGCCTATGCACCGAGTTGGGCCTCATTGCCAGAACGTTGGCCTCTCCCTAAAAAGTTAGGACGGGCTGGCGCCCGACGGGGAGGACTAATAGCGGTCAGATCCATCTCGAGAGTTAAGCTCCTCAAGAAAGTACTTCTCAACCCATACCTATCCCAGCTGGAGTTTGGTTTCCTCGGACCATCTATACTAGAATAGGAGATAGTGCACACCGTTCCTTGGAACGATACCCTTCGGGAATACTCATTATCCTAGGGGAAGTACTACAACGGTGTATCCGTGCACTTGCGGATTCGTTCGTACTCGTCAGTGTACCTGGGAGTTTCTTACATGCTCACGCTACCCACGGCGCCTAGTGGTGACGTTAAGAAACACCAACAGACATCATGCATGATTGATTTGTTCTTGTGTTCTTAGCTCGTTCATAAGTTAGAGGCTTGTGTTCTTCGTGACACGAGGCTTCGATCCTTTAGAGCTAGTTCCTTGGTTCAAATATTTGTTTGCATGCTCTGATCCTGTTTAGCTGAGTAGGTCTGTTGTATCTTGTTTGTTTGCATCCATACCTTTCTTTCTGCTTTGTAACTTGATGACTAGTATGATTTGATCCGTTCTCTCTATAGTTCGTGGTTCTATATTTATACGGGTTGCTATAGTGTTGTTAGCGGGTCGACAGACATAATCGTGCTATAGTAGTTATCGGGAGTGCAGACGTGGTGTCTGGGCTCTGGTTATCCTATGAAGACCACGTGCTTTCACGTAACGATAGAGGTAGGCCGCAGTGGTGACAGCCGGTTGGACCCTTTGGAACCCTCCGTGCCTGCGTACCGAGTTGGACCCCGTTGCCACTACATTGGCCTCTCCCTAAAAAGTTAGGATGGGCTGGCGCCCCACGGGGAGGACTAATAGCGGACAGATCCATCTTGAGAGTTAAGCCCCTTAAGAAAGTGCTTCCCATATCCCTACCTATCCTAGCAGTAGCTGGTGTCCTTGGATAGACCCTCACTGGTTACGCCTCCGTCCTAGGAACGAAACCCGACGGGAATACTCATTCTCCTAGGGAGAAGTGCTGCAACGGTGTATCCGTGCGCTTGCAGATTCATTCGCACTCATCAGTGTACTCGGGAGTCTCTTACACACATGCTATTACGGCGCCTAGCATTGAGGTTAAGAAACGCCAACAATTGTACACTCATCCATAATTTAAACTCTGACATAAGCGTTGATGCTCTCTCCTCTCGAGTCTTAAAGAGGCATTGCTATTAAAAAAATCGGGACACTTGAAGGTCCCTTGCTAAAAAAATGTGGACACATGAAGGTCCACCTAAAGAAGGGTACCTATGCCCTCACAAGTTTTATAAGAGGGAGAGACTCATGCAAAGGAGTTAATCATTTTCCACATTTCAGATGGTAATAACTAGTACCTACTCCGGGGCTAGTGTCCACCTTACCATCACCACAATTTCATCATAAATGTATGGTAATATCTAGCACCCATTCCGGGCCTAGTATCCACCTTACCATACTCACCATATCCACACCTGTGCACATCTTGGTCTGATCGTATGATTTGATTTTCTCTATTGGATCCAGTATTTGACTTTGCAACATATGTGATACAAGTATGCTTTATCTTTTATCCTACCCTGAGCTCTACATATAGCCATCATTAGAAGTAGGATGAAGAAAGGCAATCCAATGTCTTGGTAAAGACTTATACACATTGAGGGGTTTGAGAGAATCAAATGAGGAAGCTGCCAAGAGCTTTGTTTATGAAAAACTTTGCAAAACCCCAAGGTGTTTATCATTAGGTGCATAAGTGACTTGATTCACAGCTATTCTACTTTTCAATCACCCAAGGAGACATGATAGCCAATCCACAAAGGTTCACAGAAGCAAGGAATGACTTGGAATATCTCTTATGTTTGTCTTACTCTTTGGTATTCATGACCCACTTGGCTTTGTTTTCCCTTCACTCGGGACGAGCAAAGGTCAAATGTGGGGGTGTTGTTGACGGCTATTAAGTACCATTTTCATGGCAATCAACTCCTGCAAATTGAAGAATAAAATGCACATCCACACTAGAATAGGAGCTCAAACTAATACTTTCCACAAGTGTCGATGTCTATTCGAATCCAGGTATTTAGCATAGGAAATGAGAAGAATCCATGCACATTCACTCCACTCCAATCCAAGGCACTCAAGTTCTGGCCAATGAGGGGCTGCCACATGGATTCTCCTAGATCCATGATGTCACCAATCCATGTGAAGAGCTCTCAATGAATCACACGTTGTCACGTCAGCATCACATGGATTCATTGGCCCACTTTGCTAACCAAACCGCCAGGAAACTTGGCATGCACGGAGGGTGAGCATCAGGGCCCACATGGAAGTAGGTCAGAGGAAACACAAGCCAGGCGGCCACCCGAGGGGGCCGACCGAACCGACCTAGAGAAGTCCTTCAACGGTGTATCCGTGCACTTGTGGATTCGTTCGCACTCGTCAGTGTACCCGGGAGTTTCTTACATGCTCACGCTACCCACGGCGCCTAGTGGTGACGTTAAGAAATGCCATCAGGGGGTCATGACAACCCTCTCCACACGACTCCGTGTCGTATAGAGCAATAAGTGGCACATGCTGTCCTTGTTCTATTTTCATTAAGAGGCTGCGTCCTAGAGTAACACCTTTAATAGTAGGGTCTCAGTGGAATTTTAACACAAGTTGCTGCTACAGCAAGATGAGTTCATCACATTGTCTCCTACGGTCTTACTCGTTCTTCGGAACATTCTTGCGAGTACTCTCTCACTAGGCTCATAGCCTCAGAGGTACTTAAGGCACTATTACTTAATAGTGTATCCAGACATTGTACTCGACACAATGTATACATTTATCAAGACAGTAATAAAGTGATTATCCAAGATATCGACTTGTTACTGCATTTTTGCTTATTTCACAACAAAGCCTTCTTTTACGTTGCTACAGCTAAGGTTTCTTATTTGTTGTGATTAAGCTAACGTTCTTCGGAACATATCTAGACTTGAGTACTCCTACTCGAGTATTGTATCTCTTTTGCAGCCATACACTCACTCATCATGAACTCGAGTACATGGCATCCAAGACAAGCAAACAAGAGATCCAGATAATTGACTTACTCAAGTTTTCAATTATATTTTACATTAAACACTTCTCTGGAATTACACTTGTTTTTTCCATAGTGTTTTTATCTTACAGGTTCATTTAGCGCAGATCAATAAACTTAGAGGCGGCTTCCGCGATAGGAGATGTCTGCTGTTGACGGCTGTTAAGTGCTACTTTTACACCATCAATACCTGCATAAAATAAATGTAAAAGGATCACCAACACTAGAACAGGGCTTGATACTAACAATTTCCCCAAGTGTTGGTGTTTCTAGCTTTTGTTGCAGGACGCACCGAAATACGTGTTAAATGACACAGTTGAGAGGAAGTGCACCAATGGCATAGATATGGTATCATCATAAACAATCACAAATGCCAATTTGGTCTGCACCACTGCGATGGGCTCGTCGAGACAATCGAAATGGATATGTCATTTGCCTACTTTGGAGTTCGGATGAAAGAGATATGCACAAGATAACATGTCGGCCCGGTGGGACCCACACCAAGCCACATGGCGATGTGCTGTCACACAGGAGTCCGCGTGTCCATGACACATCATCGATCCAAAGAAACACACTCTCGACCAATCAGGAGCCAGTACACGGATCCAAGGGCCCACAACCACGAGATAAATGGCTAAAAATACCGCATCCACTCCCATACCCACCTTGGGACCCACCTAGCAGTCACCTGGACGAAAGGCGGTGCGAGGGGACCTACCCGTGGGTTGGCCGAACCCCCAGGTCGGCCGAACCCATTTTACGGTCCCTCGTGTCACCCTTCCACGTGTCGGCTTGTCGTGAAGAAGCAAAGGCGGTCCTAGGTGTGTGCCCGAATATTCCCTCAAGATCCTGCCGGAAAGCTCCTTCTCTTGCAAGCTACTTGGCCTCCACTCCTCTTTGCCACATGTCACCACCCTATTGGTGGCGCCCAAGGCAGCCAAGGGAGCTCCTCCTACCCCCCTTGGCCTATAAATATGAGGAGAGGGGGCTAGAATAGAGACACATCCCATTCCTCCCTCTCTCTCTTTAGAAACACTTGTTTCTCCTCTCATTTGATCTCTCATGGATCAAATGAGTTCAGGGGACGGCTATGTAGATGGTGATGTGGGTGAGATCCCAACTTGTTCTTCATTTAGAGCAAAGTGAGTATTCTTGTATTTTCCAATTAGACTAAAGTGATGTTCATGCATGAGTGACATGTTCCTGAGTTTTTCGTTCGTTCATCATTTAGAGGCTCGTGTTCTTCATGAACGTGCTTCCTCGATCTAGTTGACGAACAAGTTACTCATGCTTTTGTGTTTGTTCATAAGTTAGAGGCTCGTGTTCTTCACGAACACGACCCTTGATCTTTTGTTAAAAGCGCATAAGTTTGCATTCTGTTTGTGTGAATTATCTCGTAAGATCTTGTTGGGATACATGAATCGGTGACTAGTCGTCTTCCTCACACCAATCGATTCAATGACGAGTAAGGTCTAGCTCAACCTCGCGGGTACATCACTCCGTATTTATATGGAGTGCTATAGTGTTTCTACGGGATACCAGACATAGCTGTGCTATAGTAGTAATCAGTGGTGTAAACGTGGTGTCTAGACTGCGGGTTATCCTTCGAATGCCCTGTATCCCACGGTTTGTCTTGGGGTAGGCCGCGGTAGTGACAGCCGTTGGACCCTCTGAAATCCCCCACGTTCGGATACAGCGTGTAGGCAACCATTTGTCGTGAACCAATTGTTATAGCCAGGAGGGGCCGGTGTCCGAAGCGAGACTTCTATCCGAGCTAGTTCCCCTCTAGAATCGAGTACCTACAGGAACCACCCCATCATCTCCCTACCATAGCTGGGGCTTGGTGTCCTTGGACTGTTCATCTAGGATAGAAGGTAGTGCACACCGTTCCTTGGATTTGATACCCTTTGGAATACTCCTGAGATGAAGTGCTACAGCGATATTTTCGTGCGCTTGTGGATTCTTTCGTACCCGTCGGTATACCCAGGTGGATCTTACGCTCACGCTAGGGGCGCAACTAGTGGTGACATTAAGAAATACCAACAAGCATTTTTGGCGTCATTGCCGGGGAACGGTTGATGTATCTATCTTCGAACCTAGTGGTCCTCGTATCTTTTGTTTTTCCTTTTTGTTCTACCTTTACCCCTGTTACCCTTTGAGATGCCTTCCTGTCAAAGCTTCTCTACCTCAAGGGGTGAGTTCGAAGAGCCATCATCATCTTCATCATCCGGCTATGAACTCCCCCCTGGCTTTTTAGCCATGGTTCAGGATCGACCATTCTTTGGAGCAATCAATGAAGACCCCTACCTCCATTTGGAGGAATTTGAGGAACTGTGCTCTAGTTTGGCTATGCCAGGCATGACACAGGACACCGTGAGGTGGAAGTTGTTTCCTTTCTCCCTCATAGGAGAGGTGGAACAATGGTACGCCCACACTATAGAAAGTGTGAACGGTGATTGGGGAGAACTCCGAGATAACTTTAGCCACTCGTTCTCTCTCATGGAAAGGACGGAGCAATGGTACACTTGTGTAGCTTCTCTTCCAATAAGTATCCTCGATTTCGAGAAATTAGAGGAGTCCCTAGGAGCGGCATGGGCTAGGTTCCTACACCTTTTGGTGTCAACACCTGGTCCATCTTTACCCATCGATGTGTCATTGTACATCTTTTATATGGGTCTAGACATGGATTCTGCCCTCGATCTAGACGTTATCGCTGGAGGTTTGTTTGTGGAAAAAACTCCAAGGGAAGGAAGAGAGATCTTAGATTCCCTCTTAGAAAACTCTTCTGTCCCTATTGATCACAACAAACCCAACCAAGAATCTGAGTCGAGCCATGAGGGTCCCTCAACATCCAAGTTAGAGTCTTCCGAATCCCAAGACTTGTCTGTTGAGCCCTCTCCTGAACCCCGAACGCCAAAGGAAGAATAAATTCAACCATTGGTGTTCACTCGCAAATTCGAGGATAACCCTTCTGAAAACCTTTTAGATACATCGAATTCTTTTGATGCCCAATCAGGGGAGGAACCTTATTCTGTCCACACCGATCATTCTAGAAATCTTTTGACAGAACCTTCCCTTAGGCCTGTGGTGCCTCCTCTACCTCCTGATCCTCCTGACAAAGCATATCCTGAGGAGGCCATCAGGGAGGAATGGTCAGGGGGAGTGACACGATCTTCCGAGGCAGCTTGGAATAGTTCACCTTCTCTGGTTGTTTCTTGCTCTAGTAGAGGCACTGTCGTAGAGGCCCATTGTAACCCCATCATGCAAGTTAACATTCTGCCATGGCACTTAGTGGAAACTCTTTTGGGCAAAGTTCCGCTAGCACCATCTGACATGCTCCTCAAGACTTGTCCCTTTGGACATGTTCTTGAATGTCGGGGGATCGCAAGTGTCGTGTCGCTGATCATAGACGGGATCGAGGCTAGCTTAGACTTTCACATCTCCGATGTCCCTGATCTCGATCTTCTCCTAGGCTCCCCTTTATAGCAGTTCTTCAGTACATCCTTAGGGAGCCTAGATGGTAAGCTTAGGGAAGCTATTTCTGCCATTACTACCCCTTGTCTGGGATATCCTATGGCGAAGCCTCTTCCCCAGCAAAACCCTCTCGAGAAGACGATGTGTATATCTCTGTTCGTGTCATCCAAGCTTGTTCTCATTGAGGGTGTTGAATTTTCTACTCCTCATGAGTGTGACTCGGGAGACTCTCTTCATCTTTGTGAAGGCGAACGATCGTCACCATTCTCGACCGAGTTTCAGCCTCTTCCCACTGGCCCGTATCATGTTGCCTTCGATCATGGTCGAGAGTCAACATCGAGCCTCCACGATGCATCTCTTTAGATAGAGAACTCTTGGGCCATGGAATCTTGTGAGGCATCGACTCTGGAATTCATGGGCAAAGGTTACACATATAAGCATGTTAGTTTCATTCTTGATACACCACATGAACCATGCTTGCCTCATGCCTATCCAGAGCTGGCCAAGCTTAGTGCGCTGAGCACGCTCGAGGGCTGCAATCACCTTATGGTCCTCTTTTGTAGAAAGTTCAGAAGGTTGGTTGTAGATGTTTATGTCTATCATAAGCATATTAGATTTCATGTGTGCGCTGTGGCACTAACCTTGCAGCTAAAGCTTCACCGATACATCAAGGATTGGTGGTGAGACGGGAATGGCACCACCAACGCTAGCTGCAAGATGAAGTTCCCATGGTCGAGCTTATGACCAATAAATAAATAAAGCACTACCAGGAGATAGCCTGGATTAGCATAGGTTTCATTTCCCTTTCGAATAAAAGCAAGAACATGTTTTTAGGATAAGTCGTCCTTCGGGTATTTTTTGTCACTAACCTTTCAGGTGAAGATTGAAAAGAAGAGTGGACATGTGATGCCTATGAACATGTGGGCCACATCAGCGACAACACCTAGATAAGCTTTGGTGAGGGAACATCTACAAAAGGAAGCTTGATCACCACATACTTGAGTTTTGTTGCCTAGCAATGCAAACTTCAAGTGTGTGGGAGGTATGTGAGCATCCTAAGTAAAGTTCCTACTCTGCCAAATCTTATCATGGTGTGGCGATGATGTCAGATCTTGCATCTTACCCTCTAGCTAGGTAAGTCCTGCTTTTGACATTAAACAAAGCCCTTTTGGGAGGTTGCTCGAGGTTCACCATTATATGCTCATGCTTATGTCCCTTTTGAAAATATCTTGATCATGCTTAAATGCTTCCTTTATCAGTGTTCATATGCTCTTGTTTGAATGCGTGAACATGTCATACATTCATAGACTGTTTTAAATGAAGCATGGTGCGTAGGTTAAAATTGTCTTCTTCAATCAAAACAAGACATGGTGCCGAGTTTTGATTGATGAACCTTAGAGTTATACTTTCATGGATGTTTGATGCATGTATGCGGACTAACCCCTGTAGGAAATCATCAAATTCGAATGGGTAAGTCATTGAGCTAAATTCAGATGGGAAGGTAAGTTGAGGTGTCAGATTCATGTTGCACAACATGCAAAGGTGGTACATATTACCTCTCAAAGGTCCAAGGTAAGTATATTCCCCTTTGTGCATGAAGTGTAATTTTGGTCTAACCCTTTCGAGCAAATGACATGGTGACAATAAAATAGAATAAAAACAACAAAAATATTTGCTTTTGAATAAAGGCTCTATGGTTCTCGAACCAGTAGAGTCCCTCCTTTGTTTTCAATTGTCGTTTGAAGAAAAGCACCAGATTCAACCACCAGTGTGGGGGAGTTCTCTCAAGCTCATCATCGATGTTTTCACTAGAGAACTCCCACACATGCGCTGCACAACATCGAATACACCTTCATGACAAGAGCAAGGTAAACTGGAGTGAGCCGACTGCCTCTTGGTCAGCTGAATCACCACTAGTCTTCCTTGTTCCTCATATCCTTCAGGAGCAATGGTATGTGCATCCTTCATCTCACTCTCTACCTATGAGTTTGAATGATCTTCAATTCTTATCTAGTAAATCAAACTCAAATAATGGTGCTCTCTTGCTCTACATGATTCTTGTGGTTGGCTTGCATATGTTTTATTCCTTACTCATCATCTTATGCTTGTGAACTAATATAATTAGGGAACTCATGCTTATCTAAGTAGTTGATGTTTGTTATATGGTTTGATCATATGATCTTCGCTCTAAATGTCTGAGTGCTTGGGAATTTTCTTTGAAAAATCATAAAACCCTTTGCAAGGCTCTTTGATATGCCACCGTCCTACCAAAGCCATATGATGTTCATAGTTGAAAACCTTATACTCATATGTTGCTTGTTATTGCATTGAGCTTTGTCAAATTCTGTGACCCTTGTGAGAATTCTTTTCATTACTCTCATGATCAAGATTCATGTGCACACCACCATTTCCCCCTTGCTATGCTTCTACACTGGAAGTTAGCATTGTATCATTCATCCATTCTGCAAAAATACGGCTCCATATGTGTTGATCTCTCCCTCCTAGTTTTTGTTACACAAGAGACATGGCTATCAAAAAAAATATGGACACATGAAGGTCCAGGTATTGAAAAAAAAAGAGTTGGACACATGAAGGTCCACAAGGAAAAAATATAGAGATAACCATATTCTCAAAAGATTTTTATACAAGAGGGAGAATCATACAAAAAGGAGTTCCATAACTTAGATGGTGATAACTAGTATCCATTCCGGAGCTAGTGCCCACCTCACCATCAACCAACACTTATCATATACGTATGGTAATATCTAGCACTCATTCCGAGCCTAGTATACACCTTACCATACCCATCATATCCATACACGTGCACATCTTGATCTGATTGTGTGAATTGCTTTTCTCTTGGATCCAGTCTTTTACTTTGCAATATATGTGATGCAAGTATGCCTTATCATTCATACCTACCCTGAGCTCCACATAAGCTATCATTAGAAGTAGGATGAATAAAGGCAGTTTAATGCCTTGGTGAGGACATATATACACTGAGCGATCCGAGAGAATCAAATGAGGAGCAAAGCAAGGTTTGTTTTTGAAAACTTATTGTAAAACCCAAGTTACTTGACATGATGAGCAGGAGTGATTTGATTCCTGACCATTCCATTCTTCAACTACCCAAGATAGCATGATAGACACTTCATAAGTTCATGAGTACAAGGTATGGTTTGGAATATCTCTTATGTTCGCTTCATACCATTGGATATCATGTCTCACCTTGACCGGACTCCCTTCACTCAGGACGAGCAAAGGTCAAGTGTGGGGGAGTTGTTGACGGCTGTTAAGTGCTACTTTTACACCATCAATACCTACATAAAATAAATGTAAAAGGATCACTAACACTAGAATAGGGCTTGATACTAACAATTTCCACAAGTGTTGGTGTTTCTGGCTTTTGTAGCAGGACGCACCGAAATACATGTTAAATGACACAGTTGAGAGGAAGTGCACCAATGGCATAGATATGGTATCATCATAAACAATCACAAATCCAAATTGGTCTGCACCACTGCGATGGGCTCGTCGAGACGATCGAAATGGATATATCATTTGCCTACTTTGGAGTTCGAATGGAAGAGATATGCACAAGATAACATGTGGGCCCGGTGGGACCCACACCAAGCCACATGGTGACGTGCTATCACACAGGAGTCCACGTGTCCATGACACATCATCGATCCAAAGAAACACACTCTCAACCAATCAGGAGCCAGTACACGGATCCAAGGGCCCACAACCACGAGATAAATGGCTAAAAATACCGCATGCACCCCCATACCCACCTTGGGACCCACCTACCAGTCACCTGGATGAAAGGCGGCGCGAGGGGACCTACCCGGGGGTCGGCCGAACCCCCAGGTCGGCCAAACCCATTTTGCGGCCCCTCGTGTCGCCCTTCCACGTGTCGGCTTGTCGTGAAGAAGCAAAGGTGGTCCTAGGTGTGTGCCCAAATATTCCCTCAAGATCCTGCCGGAAAGCTCCTTCTCTTGTAAGCTACTTAGCCTCCACTCCTCTTTGCCACATGTCACCACCCTATTGGTGGCGCCCAAGGCAGCCAAGGGAGCTCCTCCTACCCCCCTTGGCCTATAAATATGAGGAGAGGGGGCTAGAATAGAGACACATCCCATTCCTCCCTCTCTCTTTAGAAACACTTGTTTCTCCTCTCATTTGATCTCTCATGGATCAAATGAGTTGAGGGGATGGCTATGTAGATGGTGATGTGGGTGAGATCCCAACTTGTTCTTCATTTAGAGCAAAGTGAGTATTCTTGTATTTTCCAATTAGACTAAAGTGATGTTCATGCATGAGTGACATGTTCTTGAGTTCTTCGTTCGTTCATCATTTAGAGGCTCGTGTTCTTCATGAACGTGCTTCCTTGATCTAGTTGACGAACAAGTTACTCATGCTTTTGTGTTTGTTCATAAGTTAGAGGCTCGTGTTCTTCATGAACACGACCCTTGATCTTTTGTTATAAGCGCATAAGTTTGCATTCTGTTTGTGTGAATTATCCCGTTAGATCTTGTTGGGATACATGAATCGGTGACTAGTCATCTTCCTCACGCCAATCGATTCAATGACGAGTAAGGTCTAGCTCAACCTCGCGGGTTCATTACTCCATATTTATACGGAGTGCTATAGTGTTTCTACGGGATATCAGACGTAGCCGTGCTATAGTAGTAATCAGTGGTATAGACGTGGTGTCTAGACTGCAGGTTATCCTTCGAATGCCCTGTATCCCACGGTTTGTCTTGGGGTAGGCTGCGGTAGTGACAGCCATTGGACCCTCTGAAATCCCCCACGTTCGGATACAGCATGTAGGCAACCATTTGCCATGAACCAACTGTTATAGCCAGGAGGGGCCAGTGTCCGAAGCGAGATTTCTATCCGAGCTAGTTCCCCTCTAGAATCGAGTACCTACAGGAAGCACCCTATCATCTCCCTACCATAGCTGGGGCTTGGTGTCCTTGGACCGTTCATCTAGGATAGAAGGTAGTGCACACCGTTCCTTGGATTCGATACCCTTTGGAATACTCCTGAGGTGAAGTGCTACAACGGTATTTCCGTGCGCTTGCGGATTCTTTTGTACCCGTCGGTATACCCAGGTGGATCTTACGCTCACGCTAGGGGCGCAACTAGTGGTGACGTTAAGAAATACCAACATCTGCTGCATCAACTTGTTCAGCCTGTAGTTGGTGCAGTCTCCAGATCTTCCGCCCATGATGACCCTCAGATCCATGTCTATGTAGAAAGACTTGATGAAACTCAGCACTTGATTCGGAATTGTGCAAGCAAGCTACTGAGCATACTACAGAATCTTCTTCGGCGTGTCCTTCAACCTCTCCACAAGTGGACGGGGCTGTACTCCTGCTTCTCTGGGTTCGAAGAGACTAGCCACTAGCTCGGCTGCTTCCATCAAGACCTTAAATTCTTCGCGCAGGCAGTCGGCTTCTTCAATCTTGGTCTTGAGCGACTGCATACAAGTCAGCAGGTCATATGATCCATCAAGCCAGATATGCATCTCACGCTCAAGTTCCATACAACGTACCTTATAATCTGCCTCAAAGTCAAGGCGAGCTGATCTTCACGATTGAAGGCCAACTGCCAGTCAATAGACTTCTTCTTGTGCCTTTCAACTTCTTCAGTCAGCTCTGCAATAGACCAAGACAACTTATAAGGGAGAAGTTTGCAAGAAATAAGTACTCGATAACAAGTTCAGAAAGGGGGAATACCTTTATTCTTCTGGCGCAGTGACTTGTTCTTCCCAACAATGTCATCCTTCTGCGTCGTCAGCTTCTGGATTTCATTGTGGTACTCGGCGGCATTGCCATCAAGCTTCTCCTGCAGCTTCAGAGCCAACGCTTTTTGCTCCTTAAGCTCTTCTCTGAGCTGCGAGACTTCTTCTATGTCCGCCGCATGTTGCTCAAGCAAGCGATTCTTCCGCTTAGATTGCTTGACAATTTCCTGAAAAAGCAAACAACTCAAGGGTCAGATACAAGTTATCTTTGACTACAACTACTCTACAAGGGACTATGTTCTCAAACTTACCGCAAAGAGCTTCTCAACACTTCGGAATATCTCAGCGTGTGCCAACAAGTTATCCTCGTCCACGCATAAGTCATCAAATGGCATCAGATTTTCTGTCGTGGAACGAGTACTTGTTTCGGCTTTGGAGCTCATCGCAGCACTACGTAGAGGAGCCGGATCTTCAATTTCTGGCTCATGTAGTACCACACACCCCTCTGGGTTCTCTTCTAATAGTAGCTGTGCATCTATATGATGCACGGGGGCTTGAGCAACTGGGACATCATCATGGTGCAAATTGGCTTCTGGATCAACTTCCAGGCCTTCATTCACCACCGCCTCTATGTCCTCCGGTTACTGGGTCCTTGGCCTGGAGGCTACATCCACCGCTGCCTTGACTACATTGCTCCAAAGCAAGCATAAAGATTGCGCGGCATCGGCTTCACCAGCTGTCGTACGGACATCCCTGGGCCCACTACTTAGGTTGGTACTGGGACCGACTACTCCGTGTGCCCCTGGGACTACCCGACTTGGGCTACACAGCACCTGCTGGCGTGGAGCGCAAGGCTTACAGAGGATTAGTACTCGGTTAGGAGGCTGGACATGTCCGGATCCATGTAGAGTACTCCTAGCCGTACACGACTAGTACTCCTCTGGTAAACCAACTTGTAACCCTGCCTCCCGGACTATATAAGGCGAGGCAGGGACCCCTATCTCTTCATCCGCATCATCTTGTAAACACACCCAATCAATCCAGAGCTACGCAGCATACAGGACGTAGGGTATTATGCACCTCGCGGCCCGAACCTGTCTAAATTGTGTGCCACGTGTCTCTCCTTCGAGTTCCCGATCTCAGCGAGGCCACAAACATCTACCTCGGGTACTCTCCTTGGTAGGTTGCCGGTCTAAAACACCAACAGCTGGCGCGCCAGGTAGGGGATCTCGCCGAAGATCACATGGCAAACTCGACGGCTTCAATCGTCATCAAGCCAACCGCCGCTTTCAACCGCGGCGACACCTTCGTCTTCGGCTCTTGGGTCTGCACCGCTGATGGTGCTAGATCGTTCCAGCGCTACCTCACCATGACCCCAGACCCGAAGACCAGACTCGTGACGCTTCCCGAAGCCATCGCGGGTCCACTCGTCGAAAAATTCGGCGAATTTTCGCTCTGCAACCAAGTCGCCGACTTCGAGATTGGATCTGATTCCAACTCGAACTCGACGTCGCCATGGATTGAATCATGCGAGCCGGCTCCTGAGCCATCGTGTGAAATGGTCCTTCTCCATGAGCACTTCCCGTACGGCCTCTGCAACTCTAGCAGGGCCCACGCGGAAGCCCTCGCCGCACGTCGGGCCGGCAAGGAGATTGTCTCCGAGTACTCCTCGGACTCCAACGTCGTACCCGGCTACAACTCGGACTCTTCCTATGAGTTCGATTTCAGATCGGACCCAATCAAGTCTGAGTCCGAGCTCAACGCAACCAAGGAGCCGTTGTCAGGTCCTACCGTTGGCTTGGTCATTACATCTACTCCCGCCGGCAGATTTGTCTACTGGCCCGACTGCAAGCCCGCAGACCTGACTGATGACAACTCGTGCTGCGTCACCTACCTCGAGGCACTCCCCTTCCAGGAGGGGATCCCGCTGGCTCCAAACGAAGACGAGCACACCCCCACCGAGGTGGCGACTACCGACTCCGGCCTTTGTACTCCTGACTGTGAAGTCTTCATGGCGGCCGGGGAAACTAGAACCTCAGGAAGCCGGCCCGATCGCTACCTTGACGACATCTCAGCTGACGAGGAATCAGCCAATGCACCCCCAGACGAGACTACTGAGGCCAAGAATGCTCGACGCGAGCGCAACAGAAGACGAGCTGATCGGCGCAGGCGGCTCCGAGAAGCTTTTCCCATCCGGAACCTCACCGAGGCTCTGGATCAAGTCGAAAACCGGGTGCATACCACCCCTGAGCAATGCCTCATGTCTATCACTACGATAGCACGAACAGCTCAGGGGCACTGTGCAGGCGAACTCATCGCCAAGCTTGCTGAAGATGCCTACTTCATGCGGGTCGACAACAGGGTCGCCCGAGTTCCCCCCACTGGAAACCACGAAGCCACTAGTCGCAGCAGAGCAGACGGCGGACACAACCGCGTTCATGGCAAACACCAGCCAAATCCTAACCGCTTTAGAGCCTCGGCGGGAGGACCCTCACAAGGCGGCAACAGCCAGGCGGGTGCTGGCGGTAGTCACGGCGGTGCCGGCGGTAGTCGCGGCGGCGGCAGTGGTGGCGGCAGCAGCGGCGGAAGTTCATCCCATGGCGCCGGCAGAAGAGCTGGTGGCGGCGGCGATCGCAGAGGCCGAGGCCACGTGCATAGCCATGCCACCGGCAACACACGCGGCGGCTATGACGCTTGCCACAGGATCGACAAGATCCGCCGCAAGAAGGCTACCGAAGCAAGCGACAGCGACGGCTTCCCCGCCTACTCTGCACGACTTCGCAACCTGCTCCTTCCTGAGAAATTCAAACCTCTCGGGATCACCAAGTACGACGCGAAGCAAGACCCAGTTCAGTGGCTCAAGTGCTATGCCCTGGCCATCGAAAACGCTGGTGGAAACAATGACGCAAAGTGCCTCTTCTTTCCCTTCTGTCTGGATCAAGCCCCACTCACATGGCTCGAGTCACTCGAAAAGAACTTGATCGACGAGTGGGACCAGCTGAAGGCTCAGTTCACCAGCAACTTTGCGGGCGCCATGGGGCGCTCAGGTACCCACATGGACTTGGCGATGGTCAAGCAGGAACAAGGCGAGACGCTCCACCGGTACATGCGTCGCTTCTTCGACAAGCGCGCGACCATAGTCGACGTCACCAACAAAGAAGTCATCGACCTCTTCCAAGACGGGCTCTATCACCGTCGCACCTTCGAAAACTTCGGTCGCCGCCGCCCGAGTTCCATCACCAAGCTCAAGGACATGATCACATCATGAGCCGACGAAGAGGACAAGGCGAACGCTAAGTACGACTCCATTCGCGGCAAGGGAAAAAACAACACGGGTGGCAATAACAACAAGGATCAAGGGGGTTGCAACAACAACAACTACTCGGGTCCTAACCGCAAGCGCAAGCCAGACAACACAATCACAGCTATACAGCGCCCTGCGAAGGACAACTCCAAAAAGACCTCCGGCAGCTTCAGAGACTTGCTCAAAGAGAAGTGCTCGTGGCATCTGGATGGCAATCATACAACCGATTAGTGCTACCAACTCCGGTGAGCACTCAAGGATATTCCCGAGCCACGGCCTCCTCACGACAAGAAGGGCAAAAAGAAAGTCAACGAAGGCAACGACGACTTCCAAGAACCCGACAAGACGGTGAATGTCCTCTTCGGCGGACTACCCACCAGACGATCTCAAAAGCTCACTCGACGAGAAGTCTTAAGCATTGAACCATTGGTGCCGACACCTCTAAGGTGGTCAGAGGTACCAATCACCTTCTCCCGCGCGGATCAATGGACAAGCTTCTCTGAGCCAGGACGTTTCCCACTTGTCCTGAAACCAGTAGTCGCGGGCTCCAGACTCAACAAGGTACTCATTGACGGCGGGAGCAGACTCAATGTCCTCTTCACCAAGACCTTGAAGAAGATGTAGCTCGACATCACCGACATGCTCACCAAGAGCGCGTCACCCTTCTACGGCATCATTCCCGGTAATGCGGCTATACCACTGGGCTCAGTGGTCCTGCCAGTTACCTTCAGAGACTCAAGGGAGAACTACCGCACTGAGTACATTAAGTTCGAGGTTGCGGACTTCGAGACCTCCTACCATGCCATCCTCAGCAGACCAGCCATCGCCAAGTTCATGGCGGTGCCTCACTACACCTACTTGGTACTCAAAATGCCAAGTCCTGCCGGAGTAGTCACGCTGTAAGGGGACTTGAAGATTTCTTTCAACTGCGACACCGAAGCTGTGGAGCTCGCAGCGACAAATCAAGTACCCAACGCAATGATGGAGATCCTTGCTGCGTCCAAGAAGCATGCCCCAACAGAACTCGAGATACCTGAGACAACCGACACCGCAAACAAGCCTCAGACAATAGAGGAAGTACAGGTGAAGGCCATCGACCTCGGGACGGGCGACAGCAGCAAGACTACCATGATCGGGGCGGGCCTCAACCCGAAATAGGAAGACGCGCTCGTCAGCTTCCTTTGGGCTAACCGAGACATCTTCGCATGGAAGCCAGTGGACATGCCAGGTGTGCCCAGGAGGGTGATCGAGCACTCACTCAACATCGACCCTAAAGCTACCCCCAAGCGACAACACCTCCACCATTTTGCCGACGATCGACGGGATGCCATCAAGAAGGAACTCGCCAAAGTACTTGCGGCTGGCTTCATTCGAGAAGTCTTCCATCCTGAGTGGCTCGCTAACCCCGTCCTCGTCCGCAAGAAGAACACAAACGAGTGGAGGATGTGCGTCGACTACACCGACCTCAACAAGCATTGCCCCAAGGACCCTTTTGGGTTGCCACGGATTGACCAAGTCATCGACTCCACGGTGGGCTGTGACCTGCTCTGCTTCCTCGATTGCTACTCCGGCTACCACCATATCGCCATCAAGGAAGACGACCGGGAGAAGACCGCGTTCATCACCCCATTTGGTGCCTACTACTACACGACAATGTCGTTCGGGTTGAAGAACGCCGGTGCTACTTACCAGTGAGCTATCCAGGCCTGCTTCAAGAAGCAGCTCAACAAGAACGTCGAAGCCTATGTGGATGACGTGGTCATCAAGACCAGAAACTCCGACATGCTCATCGCCGATCTTGAAGAGACTTTCGCATCCTTGTGGAGGAACCAATGGAAGCTCAATCCCAACAAGTGCGTCTTCGGCGTACCATCTGGGAAACTACTCGGCTTCATCATCAGCCATTGCGGCATCGAAGACAACCCTGAGAAGATCTCCACCATCACCAATATGAAAGCTCCAACCTGCATCAAGGATGTCCAGAAGCTGACTGGGTGCATGGCGGCACTGAACAGATTCATCTCGAAGCTCGAAGAACGGGGACTACCCTTCTTCAAACTACTCAAGCACCAAGAGAAGTTCGTGTGGACCGTGGAGGCTGATCAAGCTCTGACGCAGCTCAAAGACTTCTTGTCCAAGCCACCGAACCTCACAGCTCCTCGCAAAAAGGAGCAGCTGCTGCTCTACCTCGCTGCAACTACTCACGTGGTCAGTACTGCCATCGTTGTCGAGCGGCAGGAAGAAGGCCACGCCTACCCAGTCCAGCGACCAGTCTACTTCGTTAGCGAGGTTCTGTCAGAGTCCAAGTCACGGTACCAGCCGGTCTAGAAGCTACTCTACGCAGTACTCATCACCTCGCGAAAGCTACGACACTACTTCCAGGAGTACTCAATTGTCGTCATCACCGACTACCCGCTCGGTGACATACTTCGCAACCAAGATGCTACTGGAAGAATCTCTAAATGGGCAGTCGAACTTGGCGCCCTCAACATCGACTTCAGGCCACGCACAGCTATCAAGTCTCAAGCACTAGTCGACTTCATGGCAGAGTGGCAGGAGAAACAGCTACCAACTCCTATAGAGCGACCAGAGCACTGGGTGATGTACTTCGACGGCTCACTCAAGCTCGGTAAAGGAGTGTTCCTGATTTCTCCAAAGGGCGAACAACTCAAGTACGTCCTGCAGATCTTCTGGAAGGTCTCAAACAACAAAGCCGAGTACGAGGCCCTACTGCACGGGCTCCGCCTCGCAATCTCATTAGGCATCAAGTGACTACTAGTCTACGGCGACTCCGCAGTGGTCATCAACCAAGTCAACAAGTCTTGGGATCGCAACAAGGAGAACATGGACGCCTACTGTCTTGAAGTCCGCAAGCTCGAGAACAAATTCTATGGTCACGAGTTCCACCACGTCGTCCGCGACAACAACGTTGCAGCGGACGTCCTGTCGAAGCTTGGTTCTACTCGCGCGCAAGTACCCGTTGGAGTCTTCGTCCCCGAGCTTCACGCGCCATCCATCCCGGAGCTGGTGCCAACGACCACTGGCCCTGTGCCACCGCAGCCCGGTCAGGAGGTCCTAATGATTGACGTGGACTGGAGACAACCTTTCATCGACTACATCCGCGAGCAGAAGGTTCCCTCCAACAAGAACATGGCCGAACAACTCGTCCACCGAGCCAAGACCTACGTACTCATCAGAGACAAGCTCTACAGGAGGGGTGCTGCTTCTGGAGTACTAATGAAGTGCGTACCCCAGGATGCCGGTAAGGACATCTTGGAGGAGATCCACAAAGGTGTCTGCGGCAACCACGCGTCTTCTCGCACGCTGGTGAGCAAGGCTTTCCGACGAGCTTTCTACTGGCCCACAACTCTGGCCGATGCTGAAGAACTCGTCCGAAAGTGCCAAAGATGTCAATTCTTCACCAAGCAGCAACACATCCCGGCCTACAAGCTAGTCACCATACCACCGACCTGGCCCTTTGCCTGCTGGGGGCTCGACATGATTGGGCCTCTACCAACTGCGCCAGGAGGATTCAACAGAGTCTTGGTGGCTATCAACAAGTTCACCAAGTAGATCGAAGTCAAGCCGATTACCTGCCCAAAGGCCGACAAAGTACTCGACTTCTTGGATGAACTCATGCATCGCTACGGGCTACCCCATCGCATCATCATAGACTTGGGTTCCAACTTCAACAACCATCAGTTCTGGGAGTACTACGAGAACAGCGGGATTGACGTCCGGTACGTCTCAATCACCCACCCGCACACCAACGGCCAAGTTGAGCGCGCCAACGGGATGGTACTCGACGCCCTCAAGAAGTGATTGCACGATGCAGCTAACACCAAAGGAGGCAAGTGGATCAAGGAACTACTCAATGCACTCTGGGGGCTTCGTACTCAACCTACCAAGCCAACAGGGCAGTCGCCCTACTTCCTGGTCTATGGCTCCGAAGCTATTCTACCCGCCGACGTGATGTGGGAATTCCCGGCAGTAGAACAATATGACGAAGGCATCTCAGAAGATAGCAGACGGGTTGACATCGACAACCTCGAAGAAGCCCGCTGCGCTGCCCTCGTCCAGTCAGCAAGGTACCTAGAGGGTATCCGGTGCTACCATGATCGCAACGTCAAGGAACGCTCCTTCAATGTCGGCGATCCAGTCCTCCGTCGCATCCAGAACACGGACGGACTACACAAGCTCAGCTCGCCATGGGAAGGTCACTTCTCAGTCTCCAAGGTGACCGGACCAGGCTCCTATCGCCTCCAAACACTTGAAGGCGACGACATCAGCAACTCGTGGAACGTCGACCAGCTGTGTCGCTTCTATGCGTAGTCGCTCGACTACTCTTCTACGGGTCCAGCCTATATGGCTATTCACAGACTCTTCGCTGTAAGTGGCCTCTCAGTCCTAGCACAAGTCTTCGGACTACTCTTCTCCAAGATCTAGCGTTAACGGCTACTAACGGATCTTGGGCCGCTCAGAGCAGAAGGACTCTCGTGGCGGTCTACAGACCATATACTCTAGATCCAGTCTATACAGCTACTAACAGATCTCCAGCTGTAAGCAGCTCAGGGCCCTAGCAAACACTCAGCCATAAGCGGCCTACGGGTCCTAGCGACTACTCACCTGTAAATGGCCCTGGCCACCCAGGTGTACCTTTTTCATCAGTAATAAAGTTCGATTCTACTCAACTTGTTTACTGTGTCTCCTGCTTAGGCAGATCATACTGAGTACTACTACTCATGACTACTCCCACGGCTTGGTACTCCGCGCACTTTGCTGCAAGTGGTGGCCACGAGTACTCATTACATATACAAGCAGTGGACAACTTTCATTGATATTTCAAACAAGTCTTTGACTCCTTTGTTTGTTTTACATGAACTACCCTAAGTTACCTCTACAGGTACATCTACTGGAGATTCAGCTTCTCTGCCACCTGCTCAGCAATGGGCGCCATCTCTTCAAGGAGAGCCTTGTACTGCTCATCGTTGCAGTTCGCCGCAAGTCCAGGTGCTTTTGGGAAGTACGACTTCATATACGCCAACACCTGGTTTGGGATGGACTTCGCCAAATGCTTGACGTATGTCGTCAAGCGCCCGAGGGCTTCCTTCAGCCTGTCTACCAGTGGGGCTATCTTGGGTCCGCCCGGATGTGGCACCAGTAGCCTCGCAATGGGTAGCACGACTTCCTTAAGTTCCTTTAGCTGGCCTCGAAGCTTCTCACAGTCTTCATTAAGGTTCTGCAGAGATTTATAACAATTGATAAGGTCACAATCTGAGGCTTCAAAGAGCTCCATGTGCTTGATACACTCATGGCGCAACTGAGCGTACTCATATTCAAGTACCTCTCTCTTGTCGGTTTCACGATACACAATGTTCTTGAGGTCTGTCTCCGACGCCTTCAGCTGGTCAACATTTGCCTCAACATCTACAGACAACTCATTACAAGGTCAGACTACTCACACGTACTACAATAAGTACTCGATGGCTTTGGCGGACGACACACCTTTGTTCTTCTGGCGCAACGACTTGTTCGTCCGAATCAGTTCGTCCCTCTTCGCCTGCATCTCCTGTACTTTGTTGTGGTACTGGGCGAAGGCGCCGTCAAGTTTGGATTGGAGCAGTGCTGAATGCTTCTTCGACTTATCTAGCTCCTTCTCCAAGGCTTTGGCGCGAAGGACCGTGTCACCATACCCCTTCAGAAGATCGGTCTTCTGACGGGATCTCTCCACCAAGTCCTGCGCAAGACACATCAGCTAATCAGTACTCAATATTCAGAAGGCAAGTGAACTCAAGGTATTCGCAGCATACCTTGATCCAGTTCTCTGTCCGGTGCAACGATTCCATGCCCAGCGACACAAAGGCCGGGTCAATGAGATCATCGTCCAGCAACTCAAGACCTTCATGGCTTGAAGATCCTGTCTCTGGCATGGGTGCGAGCGGAGTGGCGCAGCATCTTCTATCATCGCCTCACAGACAACGACTTGAGTACTCGCCTCGGGGTGCGGATCAACCCGCCCTTCCGCGCTCAGCTCGGGGGCTACCGTAGTCCCCGGCTCGAGGGCTGCTGTTGTCGCCGCTTCAACGACTGGCTCTGCGGCCATTGTCTCCTCAGCAGCCGTCTCAATGGCTACTGCTTCAGGGATCGTGGCTCCCTCGGCTTGTGCTCCTGTCAGGATTAATTCAACAAGTCAGACACGGCTACGACTACTCTTCATAATTACTACTCGCGGTGGTTGGATGTGTACCTTCAACCAGAGTAGCCTCTTTAAGCATTGGCTCCACTGCGGCTCCAGCTTGAGGTGGTGGTGTGGGTTCACGCACCTCTACCGAGCGGTCTTCTCCATCGGCTGGAGTGCTGGCTTCCCAACCATCCCACGACAAGTCCGTGGATTTTCTGCATCACGAAGTGTTCAGTCAACCACATAAAGCTTGTCAACTACATGACTACTTGAGAGTTCAGAGAACTTACAGAGTTGACCGCACCACGGTCACGGTCGGAGCACCCAGTATACTGGCGATATCAACTATGCCAGCTTCGCTCGTAGCTCCGGCCTCCACAGGGGTCTCCTCTGGCTGCTCCCCAGTCAGAGCCGGATGTGGGTCTTGGGCTTCTTCAACTGACGCCTGCGGCCCCACGGAACCAACCTGCTATTGTGCCCCTTCTGCCACGACATCTTCAGTAGCCGGAGGCGGGCTAATGCTCCTTTCAGCTGACGCCCCCACTGTCTCCAAGACATCCTCATCACCCTGATCAACGGGATCTGAGGAGGGGATGTCCTGCAGCAATACAACTCATATTGTCAGCAACAGACTACTTATCGGCAGTACTCGACTACACTAGTCGTGCTACTCACCTCTGGCCTGGTGGCCTCTGACAGCTTCAATTTCTTCATGGCGTGTTTCCGCACCACATTACGTGGCTTCCTAGGCGGCGCAGGCAAGCTAGCCTCCAGGCTAGATGGCTTCTCGATGACCCGGATGTTCGGCATCCCAGCTCGGCTGAACCTTGAGCAGAGCTGGAACCGCTGCTGTAGCATCTCTTCATCCTCGTCATCAGAGTTGTCTTCAATAATGACGGCATCGTCGCCTTCACCGACTTCGCGGCACTCTTTCGTCTTGGTTTCTCCCTTCCCCTGCGCTTGTCCCTCAAGTCGTGGAGGGGAGGGCGGGACGGAGACATACTTCTCCACATCGTCCTACAACATCAAGCAAAGCATCAGTACGACTACATAAAGCCAATCAGTACTCAGGGGCTCTAGCCACGACTACTGACCTGATTTGGAGGCCGCGCCGCGGAGTACTCTGGCACCGGGCACGGTGTGTATGGGGGCATATCCTTGAAGATTTTGCCCAGCCTCTCAACAATGACGTCGTCCTCGACTTCGAAGCCAGGCATCCGGGACGTATCCTCGTCACCGGCGTACTGGTACCCGAGGGTGTCTCGCGCCATCAGTGGCTGCACCCTCCTCTTCATGAACCTGAAGGCCACATGCTCGGCCCTCAGTCCGGCCTCCCGCAAGGCCTTGATCTTCTTCAGCAGCGGGGGTAGTTGAATACCCTCCTGCATGGTGGGCTCTGTGTTCCACCACGGTGCATGCTTCGGTTGACGCCCGCTCGGCTTCGGCAGCTCAGGGTGGTGGTTGGTCATATAAAACCACCTCGCCTTCCAGTCCTGGTTGGAATCGATGAGCTTGTACGGCAGGTACTGGCCGGCAGCATCTTCATGCATCTGAATCCCGGCGCCTCCGACTACTCGCAGATCATCTGTGCTCGGTTGCGGCTTCACCCGGAAGAACTTCCAGAACAAGATCCAGTGGGGCTTAATCCCCACAAAAGCTTCGCAGAAATGCACAAAGATGGAAGTGTGGAAGATTCCATTGGGGTTGAGGTTGAGGTACTCGATGCCATAGTACCTGAGCATCCCCTTGAAGAAATTGCTGGCTGGCAGCGCGATTCCACGCTCCACGAACCGGGCGAACATTGGGATCTCGTCCGGATTCTTCTCCATCGGGTATGGGTCGCCAGTGGCAGTACGCCACAGATCCACTTCCTTCTCGCGGAGGAACCCGCTGTTGACCAAGGCGAGGAGGTCCTCGGTCTTCAACTTTGCCTTCTTCCACTCCTTTGCCGGATTGGGGCAAGGGGAGGCAGGCGGCAATGACGACGACTGGCCGGCGTCTCTAGCCTCATCGCGGCTCCTTTTCTTCGACGCGCCGGTTTTCGAGCTTTTCACCGGGGAAGCCTTCATCCTCCAAGTTACGGGTGTCTTCACTCACATTCGCTCGGGGGCTACGGAGGTGGGTGGACTGCGGCGACGGGCGTAAGTAGATCTAATCTACGCTCGCGGCGGCGGCAGCGACAGAGAAGCAAAGGAGCAGGAGCGCAGATCTAATCTGTGAATGCAACTGCTGGGAGTGCAAAAACCCTAAGGGGCTCACTGCTTATTTATAACCCATCCGGCGGCTCAGTTCTGAACAGACGGATAAGCGCCAAGCGGGTGATTCAGTGGTGGCAGCCTAACTCTTCATATTCCAGTACTCGATGCTCTCAGTCTCGGGGGCTCGACTACGTCTGATGGATTCAGTGGGCTACACCAGATCAAGATCCCACTCAGGACACATTCTACAGTCAAGATGACCCTTCAATTCGAGAGAAAGTACTCGACTCAAGGCTCGGGGGCTCCGTGCCACGTGTCCTTCGGTTTTTTCTCTGGATTTTTTGGGATAAGATTGGCAAAACTTCAGATTGACCCTCAGCTTGAATCTATGATTCGACCTAAGGCTCGGGGACTACATTCCATATGGAATGCGATTCTCCGAATCGCATTTTCAATATGGTTCTTCATCAAGACAACACAAGTACTATTGAAGACCTTCGAGAGAAGCACTCGGGGACGCTTGGGAACTACTCGAGAAGACTTCAAGACTACTCAAAGATCAGCTGGAGTACCTTCCAGCCTCGGGATAATTCAAGCACTCTTGAGGACTTTCGGCTTGTGGAACTCGGGGACGCTCAAGGACTACTCGCCAAGGCCATCAAGACTACTCGAAGACATCCTGCTCGACTACAAAGTACTCGAGGGCTTGTCGTACGGACATCCCTGGGCCCACTACTCAGGTGGGTACTGGGACCGACTACTCCGTGCACCCCTGGGACTACTCGACTTGGGCTATACGGCAGCTGCTGGCATGGAGAGCAAGGCTTACAGAGGATTAGTACTCGGTTAGTAGGCTGGACATGTCCGGATCCATGTAGAGTACTCCTAGCCGTACACGACTAGTACTCCTCTGGTAAACCGACTTGTAACCCTACCTCTCGGACTATATAAGGTGAGGCAGGGACCCCTATCTCTTCATCTGCATCATCTTGTAAACACACCTAATCAATCCAGAGTTACGCAGCATACAGGACGTAGGGTATTACGCACCTCACGGCCCGAACCTGTCTAAATTGTGTGCCACGTGTCTCTCCTTGGAGTTCCCGATCTCGGCGAGGCCACAAATATCTACCTCGGGTACTCCCCTTGGTAGGTTGCCGGTCTAAAACACCAACACCAGCTGCCACATCCTCAGCGGATTAGACTTGGGGTTCTTGGAGAGTACTTTCTTGTTCCACTGGCGGGTCCTGATCGCCCCAAGCAGAACTACTCCCTGCGGCTCCCCACTTCACATCCGTGGATTTCCTGCATCAACAAGTCGATCAACATTTCAAAGTTAACAACAACAAGAAGTACTCAAGTACTCGGGTACTTATAGAGTATCACGAGGAACTTCAGTTCTTGGTCCCAACAGATCAAAGAACGAGGGCGCTGTCGAAACCACTGGGACACTCTTTACCGGTGGCACCTCTTTCGGCGTTGCGACCTCTTGTTGCTCGGGCACCACCGCTACTGCAGGTGATGTTTGAACCATCTTGGGTTCGGTTGGCCTTGTGGGGCTACTCACGGGTACTTCCGCAGGATTGGAAGACCCAACATCATGAGCGGTTCTCTCCATAATCTGCATAGCCAAAATTACAAGTCATCATACAAGATTCTAAGTATTCAACAAGATATTGACTACTTGGTTTTCTACAACTAACCTTAATGGTTGGCAAAGTTGTGATCTTCTTCACAGTGCGCTTCCCGACGGTGGTTCTTTTCTTCCGCGACGGCTGTGTCACATCATCTACAAGTGACGAAGCCGGCCTACTCAAAGCTCCCGTGAAAACACCACTAGGGATGGCTGCTCCAGAGTACCCGTATCGTGCCTTCACTTCAAAGCACTGTGGCAGCATCTGTTCGACATTATCGCTTGAGGAGGCATCCTTCACCAGCACTTCATTTTCCCCTTGAGCAGGACGACTACTCTCGGGGTCTTGAAGCTCAACTTGTGATGGCTCTGCTTCTGGCACCTGCTCCGGTTCACGAGGACGAGGAGGTGGAATGGAGACAAACTTTAGAACATCCTCCTGCAAAGACAAGGCAAATCAGTTAGTCTTCGACTACTTTCAAAAAAGTACTCAGGGGCTAGTTTGTGACTACTTACCAAACGCAGAGGATTATCAGCGCTGAACTCTTGGACAGCTACTGGTTTACCGTCAAGGTTCTTGAAGATCTTCTGCAGTCGCTCCATCACGAGATCATCATTGATCTCTTCTGCAGACATTCTCGAGCCATCATCAAGCCCCGTGTACTCAAAACTGAGATGCTCCCTCTGCATCAAGGGTTGTACCCGGTGCTTCATAGAGCTGAAGGCTACTCTCTCAGCTGTCAAGCCTTGCGCTTTCTTCTCAGCAATCTTGGCCAACAAGTCTGGGATCTGGATGCACTCTTGCATTGATGGTTCATCCTTCCAGATTTTCTCGTACACTGGCGCGTACATACTAGGCTTGGGTAGTTGAGGCAGAGCATTATCAATGTAGAACCACCTGGTTTTCCAGTCCTGGTTGGAGCCTATCAAGTCGTACTTGAAATACAACTCCTGTGCTTTCTGATGCATCTGAAGACCGGCTCCACTGACTACTACTGGGAAATTAGCATTGGCTGCGGCTTCAACCGGAAAATCTTCCTAAACAAGGCCCAATGCGGGCGGATTCCAAGAAACGCTTCACTGAAGTGCACGTACACTGCGATCTGAAAATGTTGTTCGGATTCAGGTGCACGTGCTCCAGCTTGAAGAAGTCGAGGAACCCTCTGAAGAAATCTGAAGCCGGCAGAGTCAACCCACGCTCGACGAAGTGGCCGAACATTGGGATTTCATCTGGATTCTTCTCCATGGGCCACACATCCCCAGCGGTAGAGTTCCAACCAGCAACGGCTTTCTCGCGCAGCAAGCCGGCAACCTCAAGGGCCTTGATGTCCTCCTCCTTCATCTTGGACTTTTTCCAAGAGGCGGCCTGGCTCGGTGGCTTCTCAATCACCACTGTCTTGTATTTCGGCTCCGGCAACTGATTTTTGCCGCGGCCGGATCTTCTTCTCCATCTGTCCCTTGGATGGCACACTCTTCATCATTCCAATCACGAGTGTCTTCCTTCGCATTTGCTTGGGGGCTGCGAGGGGGTGGAGGTGGTGGCACTTGGCAGCGTAGGCGCTCAAACTCTGTGGCGGCTACAGCGGCAAAGGCTTTTTTCTGGATCTAAGGGCGAATGGAAGCTGTGGAAACCCTAGGGGACAGGGGCGTAGCTAGGATTCAAACATTGGGGGGGCCAAATAACCAATTTTTAAGTCAAAATAGACTAATTTTACTGATTTTGTACTAATTTTTTTTATTTTCACAATGGTAATTTAATGTTTATGGGAGCATTAGGGGGGCTAGGCCCCTGCCCGCCCCCCTGGCTCTGCCCCTGCTAGGGGATACCCCCTCTGGTACATTTAACATAAAACCCTAACTGGTTCGACCTGGCGACCCTTCGTATTCAACAGATTGGATTCACATTGGGCAAATTTTTACGGCTAAGTCAGTGGGCTTTTTACAAATTCCAAAACCTGCTCAGCTCCATCTTGGAGGCTCGACTACTCGATGAGATTGGATTTCACTCAGCTACAGCACACTGAACTCAGGCCACTTTCTACAGTCAGATTGGATCCTTCAATTCGAGAAGTACTCGACTCAAGGCTCGGGGGCTCCGTGCCATGTGTCCTTCGGTTTTTTCTCTAGAATTTGCGGGATTAATTAGCGAAAACTTCAGATTAACAATCATCTTGAATTTCCAATTCGAACTAAGCCTCGAGGGCTACATAAATATGGGATGCGATTTTTAGTAAATCACATTCCCATATGTTTTCTTCGAGATTTCTACGGATTTTTCGAAGCAAGATCACAAGTGCTAGAAGATTGACCCTCAGCTTGAATTTTGGATTTGACCTAAGGCTCAGGGGCTACATTCCATATGCAATGCGATTTTAGTAATCACATTTCCATATGGATCTTTGATGCAAAGATTTCAAGAATGAAGCGGGTATTATTGAAGACCTTCATGGGAAGTACTCGGGGACGCTTGGGAACAACTCGAGAAGACTTCAAAACTACTCATGGAGTTAGCTGGAGTACCTTCCGGCCTCGTGATGATTCATGTATTATTGAAGATTGTAACACCCAATTTTATAAACACAATCAGGTGCCACTTTATGTATGCCAGGATCATATTTCATACATAAAGTACAACTACATCAATGGTACATTTCCATATCACGTTTAAATATTACAAAATGACCCGTGGGTCCAAAAGAAAAGTACAGCTAAAGCTTAATATCTTGTGCGGAAGCAGGCTCCATGACCACAGGCAATCAACCGGGGGATACGCACTCCTAGATCTTCATGGCCACCATAACCTGATCAGCATTTACGGGGGAGAGAGAGAGACAGAAGGGGGTTGAAAGGGAAACGGTGAGTACATTGAAATGTACTCTGCAAGTGTAGGAGGCAGAGCTATGAGGGCTTAGAACAAGAAAGGCTGACACAACTGGCTGCAAGCATTGATTTTAGTTGGTCATATTTTATTAAACAACCTATTTACTTAGGTGAGAGTCTTCCCATCCCAAAAACCAGTAAAGCATCTATCATCTACGGCCAAACAACCCATCCAAACCGACCATTCCACCAACTAAACATGTGAGGGTCCAGGTTGCTCTTAATCGTGAGCACGGCTATCATGATAGTTTTACACTCTGCAGAGGTTGTACAACTTTACCCACGAGTTGCGTAAACGTTCAGAGGAACGTTAAACCCAACCATGCTGTGCTTGCAAGGCACTTTCACACTTCCTTTGGTGTGATAGCATAGGGATGCTATGAGGCCTTTACATAGGTTCACCAGTGGCGCATTAACCCACTCAGGGTTCGGGTACCCTTCGTCGTGCCAGCAGGACTATTGGGGGTCAAAGCCACCCTCACCGCAACCAACAGCCTAACGCGGGCCGCTGGATTTCCTGATTTACCCTACTTAATTGGCCAAGATCGTAGCCCATTCGGTCCTCGTGGTTATACTGTAAGTCCTGGGCGGTCACTCCATGCATCAAACCTTAAGGTGGCTCGAGCAAGACAAGCATCAACCCAAAAACACTGTCCACCGGACAAGCATTTGCACGAGCCCCTAGAATTCCGTGTTTCTAAAAAGATCACCCACCCATGTGATTAAATAGTTCATTAGTCAAAATTAATAATTAAACCCAGCCCATGTGTTCAGCAACTAAGCATTTAACTACCCATAACCAAACTCTCTAAAGGCTTCAAGGAATGTCATAACAAAATCTAGTAGACCCTATATAGGATTCCCATCATATTGATTCGAAACATGCATGAAGCATAAAGTAAAGTGTGATATTAATGTAAATGCATGGGAAACAACGCGGTATGCATCAAGGACACTTGCCTTCTTCGCGCTCTTGATTGATCTTCACGTACACTTGATCTTGATCCCAAACAGCTACTCGTAGCAACTACCAGAAACAAGCATACATACAAATTATGAGAAACAGTACACCAAACATAGTCAAAACAGTATGAAAAGTATTTTAAAAGAATGGGCTCGTCGCTACGATTGCGTGAGCGCAAGAATCACCTAAAACGGAGCTACGAGCAAAAAGTATTGATCATTTTACTAAACTAGGGACTAAACTGTAAATCTGGCATTTCTGGAATTATTTTAATACTGGAAAAGATCAATTATGACATCATCAGAGGCATTTGTGACGTCAGCAAGGATTTATGGAAAATCAAAATATATGAATTGAAATTTTGGTGAATATCTCTGGTGATGACGTCAGCATGACGTCATCATGGGCTAAGATGCAAATACAAGATTCAACAGGGGCTCTTTTGATAAATGTGCAAGACACAGATAATAAGTGGCTAAATTACAGGGTTTTCCAAGGGCTAGATTGCAAAAAGATGCTTACTGGGTGGAGCTGCTGACTGAGCGACGCGTGGCGCGACGCGATTGGACAGGGCGGACGACGTGGCGCTGACGTGACCGTGGACCAGCGGTGGACCGTGGTCCAAGGGTCCACGGTGGACCAATTATACTCCCCGAAGGGGTACGCGATCTGGAGCGTTCGCGTGCGATCGAACGGTCACGAGTACGTCGCCGGTTTGAGGTCGCCGGCACCGCCGGAAACAGGGCTCCCGCGGCGGCGCCACACCGGAGTTGGACGGCGGCGACACTGTGGTGCACCAGGGACGACAGGGAGTGGATGAGAAGGGAGAGGAGGAGACGGCAAGCTCACCAGAGGGTACAGCGCGGGAGGGGGAGCAGCACAGGTGGCGCACGACGGTGAGGGGTGGAGGTGGTCGCGGTCGTGTACGGAGGACGGCGCTGCGGGCACGGTTTGGAGCAATTGAGCACCGGGGCTGTGACTTGGGGTGCCTGTGACACCAAGGAAGGTGGAGAGGAGGTCAGGGACGTCCACAGGGGGAAAGAAGGCGGCAGCAGTGTGCTTACCCGGAGCTCGGAGAAGCGGGGCTTCGGCGAGTGAAAAAGGCGACGGTGGTGTGGGAGGTGAGTGGTGGAGGTGCGGGGTGTTCAAAGGGAGTAGCGAGTGATGTCGCAGCAGGTTTTATAGGTGTCGAAGACAACCAGGGCGGGGAGGATAGGCCGGCGGGTGTCACGGCTTGACCGGCCTAATGAATGGCCGAACTTGCCATAGATTCGAGCGGGAGAAGGGGGAAAGGGGAGAGAGGGCGCGGGGATGAGCGCGTTGATCTCGTAGGTGGGGCCGGGCGGACTCAGACGCGTGCAGGGCGGAGGGAAACCAAAATCTCGTGCGGGATTTTCTCTGGGTCACCATCGGGTGGGGAAAAGGAAAGGAGGGGGAGGTGGAAGATGATGCTGATGGGTGGGCCCCGCGTGGCGGTGAGATGGAGAGGGGGAAATAGGAAGGCAGGCCGCTGGGCTGCGGTGGGCTGCGGGGGAAATTGGGCCGGGGAGGAAGAAAAGAAGATCCGGCCCAAGTTGGAAAGGAGGGAAGTATAGTATTTAAACAATTCCAGATTCAAACCCTATTTGAAATTTTGAAATACAAATTCATTTTTCATCCAAGGAAAATTATGCAGGGCAGCATGTATGCATACAAACAAAAATATATCCTAAGGTTCATTTAGTTTCTTTTAGAAATTAATTCTTGCTTACAAACATTTAAATTTACAAGCCAACTATTTCTAGCAAATTTTAAACTATTGCCAAAAATTAGAATTAGGGTGTTACAAATCCTTCCCCCCCTAAGATGAATCTCGTCCTCGAGATTCGGAAGAGTCGGCGAAGAGCTCTGGGAAATCAGCCTTTAGGTCCTCTTCTCGTTCCCACGTTGCTTCATCCTCTGCATGGTGACTCCACTGCACTTTGCACATTCTGATAGTTTTGCTTCGAGTGATCCTCTCAGCAGTTTCTATGATCTTGATTGGGTGCTCCTTATAGGTCAGATCTTTCTTTAGATCGAGCTCCTCCATTGGTAGGCGTTCCTTCTCGGGTTCTCGAAGACACTTCTTCAACTGAGATACATGAAACACCTCATGCACATCAGAGAGTTGTTCTGGCAATTCTAGCTGGTATGCCACTTCCCCTCTTCTCTCCAAGATCTTGAACGGTCCAATGTATCTTGGTGCAAGCTTTCCCTTGACCTTGAACCTGCGAAGACCTCTTATTGGTGACACCTTGAGATATACAAACTTCCTGACTTCGAAGATCAACTCTCTACATCGGACATCTACATAACTTTTCTGTTTGGATTGAGCAGCCCTCAAATTTTCCTTAATTGTTTGGACCTGTTTTTCAGCTTCTTTCAATATTTCTGGACCAAAGACCTGACTTTCACCAGTCTAATTCCAGAATAGTGGAGTTCTGCACCTTCTGCCATACAATGCTTCGAATGGAGACATCTTTAGACTTGCTTGGTAGCTGTTGTTATAAGAGAACTCTACATATGGGAGACTCTTATCCCAACCTTTGCCATACTTCAATGCACAAGCTCTAAGCATATCCTCTAGAATTTGATTTGTACGCTCTGTCTGTCCATCTGTCTGAGCATGATAGGCTGAGCTGAAGTTGAGATGGGTGTCCATGGATTCATGAAGCTTCTCCCAGAACCTGGAGGTGAACTGAGTACCACGATCTGACACGATCTTCTTGGGTACACCATGCAGACAGACAATCCGTGCCATATACAGCTCTACTAGCCTTGCTCCCATATAGGTAGTCTTCACTGGGATGAAATGAGCCACTTTGGTCAAACGATCCACAATGACCCATATAGAATCATATCCACCTTGCGTGCGTGGTAAGCCTACTATGAAATCCATACTTATTTCTTCCCATTTCCATTCTGGTACCTTCAGAGGTTGTAACAACCCCGCAGGTCTTTGGTGCTCTACTTTCACTCTTTGACATGTGTCACACAAGGCCACATATTCTGCAACGTCTCGCTTCATACCGTACCACCAGTATAGTGTCTTCAAGTCCTGATACATCTTCGTGCTTCCTGGGTGAATGGAATAGGCAGACTCATGTGCCTCTCGTAGAATGGTGTCCCGGAGGGGTTTCAAGTCTGGCACACATATCCTTTCCTTCAGCCACAAGGTTCCTTGATCGTCGACTCTAAATCCCGGGGCTTTACAGACCTTGATGAGTTCCTTGATCTCATTGATCTTCTCATCTTCGAGTTGCCCTTTTCTGATGTCTTGCTCTAGTGTTGACTCTACTTCCATGGTAATACCATCCATGTTAGTGATGAGGCCAAGGTTGAGTCGTTCAAACTCTTTGCATAATTCCGCTCTAGGCAACCATGCCATAGCCATGTTAGCATAACTCTTCCTGCTCAATGCATCTGCAACCACATTTGCTTTTCTAGGATGGTAGTTAATACCAAGATCATAATCCTTGATCAGCTCCAACCAACGGCGTTGCCTCAAGTTCAGATCATTTTGGGTAAAGATATATTTCAGACTCTTGTGATCTGTGTAGATCTCACAACGATTGCCAAGGACGTAATGTCTCCAAATTTTCAAAGCATGAACAACCGCTGCCAATTCTATATCATGAGTTGGATAATTCTTCTCATGTTTCCGTAACTGTCTTGAGGCATAGGCTATCACTCGACCTTCCTACATAAGTACGCAACCAAGACCAGAGTGGGAAGCATCACAATATATATCGAAGGGCTTATGAATATCCGGGAATTTCAATATCAGTGCTGAGGTCAAACGTCTTTTGAGTTCCTCAAAACTAGCATCACAAGCTGCAGTCCATTTGAATTCCCTTGTCTTCTCCAATAATTCTGTGAGCGGCTTGGCAATTTTTGAAAACCCTTCAATGAACCTGCGATAATATCCAGCAAGTCCAAGGAAGCTGCGAATCTCCGAGACATTCTGTGGTGGGTTCCAGTTTAACACATCTCGGACTTTCCCTGGATCAACTTTGACACCTCCTTCAGTAATCACGTGACCTAGGAAAGAGACTTCCTTCAACCAGAAGTCACATTTGCTAAGCTTGGCATATAGTTGGAGCTCTCTCAACTTCTGCAATACTAGTCTTAGATGCTCTTCATGCTCTTCTTCATTCTTGGAGAAAACCAGAATATCATCAATGAAAACCACAACGAATTTATCAAGATATTCCATAAACACCTTATTCATCAGATTCATAAAGTAGGCTGGGGCATTAGTCAACCCAAAAGACATAACATTGAATTCATATAGCCCATATCTGGTTGTGAAGGTTGTCTTCTGAATGTCAGACTTTCGCATCTTAAGCTGATGGTACCCTGAACGAAGGTCAATCTTGGAGAATACACATGCTCCTTTCAGTTGATCAAATAAATCTTCGATTCTAGGGAGAGGGTACTTGTTCTTGATGGTTACCTCATTCAATGATCAATAATCAATACACATCCTCTGAGAACCATCTTTCTTCTCCACAAACAAAATTGGGGCTCCCCAAGGTGAAGAGCTTGGACGAATGAAATCCTTATCCAACAATTCCTTCAGTTGCTTCTTTAGTTCCTCTAATTCATTTGCAGCCATTCTGTATGGCCTCTTTCCTATAGGAGCCGTTCCTGGTAGGAGATCAATGATGAACTCGATTTCACGATCCGGGGGCATACCAGGCAGATCATCAGGAAACACATCTGGAAACTCACATACTACCCGAATATCCTCGATGGGGGTCCCCTTCATCTGGTACAGAATACCTCCCATGCTCTCATTCCTAGTTTGTTTCCCTTTCTCGCCGTATAGATAGGGGTACTTCTTAGGGCACTGACCGACCTTGTGTCCATCCACTTTATAATGGAAACATTTTACTCCTAGAATGTTTCACTGACTAATCGATTCACGTCTTCTAGTGTTCCTTGACAACCCATTGTGTGCTATCTGGACCGTAGAGCACAGTAGTTGCGCTTGACCAGAACACTTAGTCTATTGAGCCTGATGGCAAAATTCCAGATTGCCTTGGCATTGCACATGAGTAGTGAGGTGTGGTCAGGAATTCCTCTTCACTTGGTTCCAGAATTCATTCTTCCTCTTCTTATATATCATCTCCTTAAGTTTGCTTTCCAAGGCTAGTGCCTTCCCAAACATGTGTTGGAGATTCGGGAAGTCGTGTAGGTGGCGTTGTAATGCATCATTCATCCCTTCTACAAAAAGCTCTTGTTTCTTCTCCTCACTATTCACATCTTCCGGAGTATATCTCGACATCTGGAGGAACTTGTCATGGTATTCGCTAACCGTCATGGCACCTTGCTTTAGCCTTAGGAACTCCTTCCTTCTGAACCTCATGATTCCATCAGGAACATATTGAGTAATGAAGTTATCCTTGAACTCTTGCCATTCTTTACTTTCCGGATCCCCATGATTCTTGAGATAGTTGTCCCACCAATCAGAAGCTAAGCCATACAATTATCCACTCGCATAAATCACCTTTTCTCTCTCATTGTACTGCGCAACATTTAATTTCTTTTCAATATCCTTCAGCCAATCATTTGCTACCACTGGGTCTGACGTGTGTTCAAAAGTGATCGGCATGGATTTCAAGAATTCAGTGCATGCATCCGTTTGGGGTGGTGCATGTACAGCCTGTGCAATGCCTTGAAGGATTTGAGTCTGATTTTCCATGACTTGCTCCATCTGGTTGAAAATAGTGGAAGAGAGGGTATAAGCAAGGGTATATGATGATAAACGAAAGCAAGAAAGGTTCCCAACTATAAGATGTCTTAATTAACTATAAAAGATGACACCATGAGTATGAAATCATAATTCATCACAGTCATTACAGAAGAAGCAAATCACATTGAGCACAATAACAAGGTCTTAGCATGCAACTAACACAGCAATTCACCACGCAGGGTGTAGATAGTTTAACGGTACTAAATGTTCTGATCATTAAGGCAAAGGGTGCATCCTAATCCATGCAACGAGAGCAAGCGGTGTCCTTCATCGACTCGGTGGTGTCTTCAGAAGCAACACTGGTCTGCGTGAGCACGACGAAGCGACCGATACCACGCTCGAGATCTCCAGCACTGCTATCTTCGAGGTCTTCTGGTGGTGGTGGTGCTGAAGCCTGACGTGGTTCCATGGGCGCCTTGCTCTTGGGGTCGAGGGTCGGTGCTGGTGGCTCATCTTGCTTGAAGTCATCTTCAAATGCCTTGAGCAGCTCGGGGTGCTGGGTGCTGACGCCCTTCATGCGTAGGCGGGAGGCATCTTCATCGGAGCTAGTAGGTGGGGTAGGAGCTCTCTTCTGGGGCTTGTTCTTGGAGGCGAGGCGATGGCGAGGTACACGTCCTCCAGTAGCCTTACGAGCTGTCTGCTTTGTGCGTGCCATCTATTCATTTGAAGTAGAAGAGGCTTAGCAACAATTTTATAATGTCAATTTAAACAAGACAAATAAATGACAAGGATATAATATGAATGAAAACCGTTTAGGGTGCGAAATACAAGGCGTATACATGAAAGAAGTTTTAAAATAAAGTATAATATAGTTTTTATATCAAAATAAACCTTAGAGAATGACCATGTCTATCTAGGGCAGCGTCCTACGGTCGATATGGCTCTGATACCACTTCTGTAACACCCGATTTTATAAACACAATCAGGTGCCACTTTATGTATGCCAGGATCATATTTCATACATAAAGTACAACTTCATCAATGGTACATTTCCATATCACGTTTAAATATTACAAAATGACTCGTGGGTCCAAAAGAAAAGTACAGCTAAAGCTTAATATCTTGTGCGGAAGTAGGCTCCATGACCACAGGCAATCAACCGGGGGATACGCACTCCTAGATCTTCATGGCCACCATAACCTGATCAGCATTTATGGGGGAGAGAGAGAGACAGTAGGGGGTTGAAAGGGAAACGGTGAGTACATCGAAATGTACTCTGCAAATGTACTCTACAAGTGTAGGAGGTAGAGCTATGAGGGCTTAGAACAAGAAAGGCTGACACAACTGGCTGCAAGAATTGATTTTAGTTGGTCATATTTTATTAAACAACCTATTTACTAAGGTGAGAGTCTTCCCAACCCAAAAACCACCTTAAAGGTAAAGCATCTATCATCTAAGGCCAAACAACCCATCCAAACTGACCATTCCACCAACTAAACAAGTGAGGGTCCAGGTTGCACTTGACCGTGAGCATGGCTATCATGATAGTTTTACACTCTGCAGAGGTTGTACAACTTTACCCATGAGTCGCGTAAATATTCAGAGAAACGTCAAATCCAACCATGTTGTGCTTGCAAGGCACTTTCACACTTCCTTTGGTGTGATAGCATAGGGACGCTACAAGACCTTTACATAGGTTCACCAGTGGCGCATTAACCCACTCAAGGTTCGGGTACCCTTCGTCGTGCCAGCAGGACTATTGGGGGTCAAAGCCACCCTCACCGCAACCAACAGCCTAACGCGGGCCGCTGGATTTCCCGATTTACCCTACTTAATTGGCCAAGACCATAGTCCATTCAGTCCTCATGGTTGTACTGTAAGTCCTAGGTGGTCACTCCACGCATCAAACCTTAAGGTGGCTCGAGCAAGACAAGCATCAACCCAAAAACACCGTCCACCGGACAAACATTTGCTCGAGCCCCTAGAATTTCATGTTTCTAAAAAGATCACCCACCCATGTGATTAAATAGTTCTTTAGTCAAAATTAATAATTAAACCCAGCCCATGTGTTCAGCAACTAAGCATTTAACTACCCATAACCAAACTCTCTAAAGGCTTCAAGGAATGTCATAACAAAATCTAATAGACCCTATATAGGATTCCCATCATATTGACTCGAAACATGCATGAAGCGTAAAGTAAAGTGTGATATTAATGTAAATGCATGGGAAACAAGGGGGTATGCATCAAGGACACTTGCCTTCTTCGCGCTCTTGCTTGATCTTCACGTACACTTGATCTTGATCCCAAACAGCTACTCGTAGCAACTACCGAAAACAAGCATACATACAAAGTATGAGAAACAGTACACCAAACATAGTAAAAACAGTATGAAAAGTATTTTAAAAGAACGGGCTCATCGCTACAATCGCGTGAGCGCAAGAATCACCTAAAACGGAGCTACGAGCAAAAAGTATTGATCGTTTTACTAAACCAGGGACTAAACTGTAAATCTGGCATTTCCGGAATTATTTTAATACTGGAAAAGATCGATTATGACGTCATCAGAGGCATTTATGATGTCAGCAAGGATTTATGGAAAATCAAAATATATGAATTGAAATTTTTGTGAATATCTCTAGTGATGACGTCAGCATGACGTCATCAGGGGCTAAGATGCAAATACAAGATTCAACAGGGGCTCTTTTGATAAATGTGCAAGACACAGAGAATAAGTGGCTAAATTACAGGGTTTTCTAGGGGCTAGATTGCAAAAAGACACTGACTGGGCAGAGCTGCTGACTGAGCGACGCGTGGCGCGACGCGATTGGACGGGGCGGACGACGTGGCTTTGACATGACTGTGGACCAGCGGTGGACCGCGGTCCATCGGTCCACGGTGGACCGATTATACTCCCTGAAGGGGTACGTGATCTGGAGCGTTCGCGTACGATCGAACGGTCACGAGTGCGTCGCCGGTTTGAGGTCGCCGGCGCCACCGGAAATAGGGCTCCCGCGGCGGCGCCTCACCGGAGTTGGACGGCGGCGGCGCTGTGGTGCACCAGAGACGACGGGGAGTGGACGAGAAGGGAGAGGAGGAGACAGTGAGCTCACCAGAGGGTACAGCATGGGACGGGGAGCAGTGCAGGCAGCACACGGCGGTGAGGGGTGGAGGAGGTCGTGGCCGTGTGCGGAGGACGGCGCTGCAGGCACGGTTTGGAGCAGTTGAGCGCCGGGGCCGTGACTTGGGGTGCCTGTGACGCCAAGGAAGGTGGAGAGGAGGTCGGGGACGTCCACAGGGGGAAAGAAGGTGGCAGCGGTGTGCTTACCCGGAGCTCGGAGAAGCGGGGCTTCAGCGAGCGAAAAAGGCGACGGTGGTGTGGGAGGTGAGTGGTGGAGGTGCGGGGTGTTCAAAGGGAGTAGCGAGTGATGTCGTAGCAGGTTTTATAGGTGTCGAAGACAACCAGGGCGGGGAGGATAGGCCGGCGGGTGTCACGGCTTGACCGGCCTGATGAATGGCCGAACTTGCCATAGATTCGAGCGGGAGAAGGGGGAAAGGGGAGAGAGGGTGCGGCGATGAGCGTGTTGATCTCGGAGGTGGGGCCGGGCGGACTCAGACGCAAGCAGGGCGGAGGGAAACCAAAATCCCGTGTGGGATTTTCTCCGTGTCGCCGTCGGGTGGGGAAAAGGAAAGGAGGGGGAGGTGGAAGATGATGCTGACGGGTGGGCCCCGCGTAGCGGTGAGATGGAGAGGGGGGAAGAGGAACGCAGGCCGCTGGGCTGCGGGGGAAATTGGGCCGGGGAGGAAGAAAAGAAGATTCGGCCCAAGTTGGAAAGGAGGGTAGTTTAGTATTTAAACAATTCCAGATTCAAACCCTATTTGAAATTTTGAAATACAAATTCATTTTTCATACAAGGAAAATTATGTAGGGCAGCATGTATGCATACAAACAAAAATATATCCTAAGGTTCATTTAGTTTCTTTTAGAAATTAATTCTTGCTTACAAACATTTAAATTTACAAGCCAACTATTTCTAGCAAATTTTAAACTATTGCCAAAAATTGGAATTAGGGTGTTACAAAGATTGAAGCTTGCAGAACTCGGGGACGCTTGGGAACTACTCACAGAGACCTTCAAGACTACTTGGATGCATCGCACTCAACTACAAATTACTCGGGGGCTTGTCAACCGGGCATCCCTGGACCCACCACTCATGTGGGCCATACCCGGGAGATAAGGCCTGCACACCTGGACTACTCAACTAGTGGGCCACGGTGCAAGATTATCGTGGGCCACAAGGCAAGACAAGACGGACAAAGACTTGTACTAAGATTAGGATAGCATCTCATTACTCGTTATAGGCTACTCCTAATCCTACTCGAATAGTACTCTTGTACCAATCCGACTTGTAACCCTACTTCCATTTGATAAGTTGTCACAAACTAGCCCCCGAGTACTTTTTTGAATGTAGTCGAAGACTAACTGATTTGCCTTATCTTTGCAGAAGGATGTTCTAAAGTTTGTCTCCATTCCACCTCCTCATCCTCGTGAACCGGAGCAGGTGCCAGAAGCAAAGCCATCACAAGTTGAGGCTCAAGCCCCCGAGAGTAGTCGTCCTGCTCAAGGGGAAGATGAAGTGCTGGTTGAGGATGCCTCCTCAAGCGATGATGATGAACAGACGCTGTCACATCGCTTGGAAGTGAAGGCATGATACGGGTACTCTGGAGTACCCATCCCTAGTGGAGTTTCCGCGGGAGCTTTGAAGAGGCCGGGTTGAATCCTAGATTTGACCTAAGGCTCGGGGGCTACATTCCATATGGAATGAGATTTTAGTAATCGCATTTCCATATGGATCTTTGATGCAAAGATTTCCAGAACGAAGCGGGTATTATTGAAGACCTTCAAGGGAAGTACTTGGGGACGCTTGGGAACAACTCGAGAAGACTTCAAAACTACTCATGGAGTTAGCTGGAGTACCTTCCAGCCTCGTGATGATTCAAGTATTATTGAAGATCGAAGCTTGCCGAACTCGGGGACGCTTGGGAACTAATCGTAGAGACCTTCAAGACTACTAGGACGCATCGCACTCGACTACAAAGTACTCGAGGGCTTGTCGACCGGGCATCCCTGGGCCCACCACTCATATGGGCCATACCCGAGAGATAAGGCCTGCACACCTGGACTACTCAACTAGTGTGGGCCATGGTGCAAGATTACTGTGGGCCACAAGGCAAGACAAGACGGACAAAGACTTGTACTAAGATTAGGATAGCTTCTCAATACTCGTTATAGGCTACTCCTAATCCTACTCGAATAGTACTCTTGTACCAATCCGACTTGTAACCCTGCTTCCATTTGATAAGTAGTTGCAAACTAGCCCCCGAGTACTTTGTGAAAGTAGTCGAAGACTAACTAATTTGCCTTGTCTTTGCGGGAGGATGTTCCAAAGTTTGTCTCCATTCCACCTTGTCCTCGTGAACCGGAGTAGGTGCCAGAAGCAGAGCCATCACAAGTTGAGGCTCAAGCCCCCGGGAGTAGTCGTCCTGCTCAAGGGGAAGATGAAGTGCTGGTGGAGGTTGCCTCCTCAAGCGATGATGACGAACAGATGTTGTCACAGCGCTTGGAAGTCAGGGCACGATACGGATACTCCAGGTCACCCATCCCCAGTGGTGTTTCCGCGGGAGCTTTGAAGAGGCCGGCTTGAATCCTGGATTCGACCTAAGGCTCAGGGCTACATTCCATATGGAATGTGATTTTAGTAATCGCATTTCCATATGGATCTTTGATGCAAAGATTTCAAGAATGAAGCAGGTATTATTGAAGACCTTCAAGGGAAGTACTCGAGGACACTTGGGAACAACTCGAGAAGACTTCAAAACTACTCGTGCAGTTAGCTAGAGTACCTTCCAGCCTCGTGATGATTCAAGTATTATTGAAGATTGAAGCTTGCAGAACTCGAGGACGCTTGGGAACTACTCGAGGAGACCTTCAAGACTACTTGGACGCATCGCACTCGACTACAAAGTACTCGGGGGCTTGTCGACCGAGCATCCCTAGGCCCACCACTCATCTGGGCCATACCCGGGAGATAAGGCTTGCACACCTGGACTACGCGACTAGTGGGCCATGGTGCAAGATTATCGTGGGCCACAAGGCAAGACAAGACGGACAAAGACTTGTACTAAGATTAGGATAGCTTCTCATTACTTATTATAGGCTACTCCTAATCCTACTCGAATAGTACTCTTGTACCAATCTGACTTGTAACCCTACTTCCCGTGGCATATAAGGTGAGGCAGGGATCCCCCTCAAGAACATACGCAATCAATCAAGAGCCACACAACATACAGGACGTAGAGTATTATGCACATTGCGGCCCGAACCTATCTAATTGTGTGCCTCGTGTCTCACCAACGTGTTCCTGATCTCGGCAAGCCCCACCGCACAATCTACTACTTCGTGTACCCCGTGGTAGGCTCAGTGTCTAAAACCCTGACAGTTGGTGTGCCAGGTAGGGGATCTCGTCGCTGATCTGCTGGCGAACTCGATGGCTCCCGTCATCATTAAGCCAATCGTCGCTTTCCAACAAGGCGACACCTTCGTCTTTGGCTCTTGGGTTTGTGTTGCTGAAGGTGCTGGATCGTTCCTCCGTTTCCTGGCATCAACTCCGGAGTCGAAGCTCAAGTCCTTGACGCTTATGCAAGCCTCGATGGAAGAACTCGTCGAGAATTTCGTCAAAATTTTGCTTTCTGACCCAGTCAGAGAGCTCGAGTCGGAGCCTGAGTACAACTTGACTTCACCTACAATTTAGCTTGAGTCGCTTTCCTTGGCTGCACAGCCTGCTCTCAGTCTGGATTGTCTTCCAACACCACCCCTCTTCGGCCACCACCATGTCAGCGCTGCTTACCAAGCTGCGTTGGAGATGCTCATGCGCCCTGGTTCGAAGACCATGCTCGAGTACTCTTCAGATTTGGAAGTCAACATCGACTACTTCGATTCAGATTCGTCTGAGTTCGAGTTCGACTAAGGTTCGGATTCTACTAAAGCACAGTAACTGTCTGGCCCTGCTCAAAGACTGGTGATCACTTCGACACCTGAGGGTAGATTCGTCTACTGGCCTGAGCATGTGCCTGCCGACCTCACCTTAGATGGTTAGGAGTGCATTATCGCCTGTCTCGACAACTTACCCTTCCAGGAAGGCACCAAGCTTGTTGACTATGACACCGATACTGAGCTCATTGAGAGTACGGGTACTCACTCATCCTATCGAGAAGTCTTCGTCGTTGATGCATCCACTCCGCAAGGGCACCGAGCCAATTATCGCTTTTCGGATGATGTCTCTGATGATGAACTCTCTGTTAATGCTCCTGCTGATGAAACTGCGGAGGCCAAGACCGCATGTCGTCAGCGCAATACTAATCGTGCAACCCTTCATTGTGAACTCGCAGAAGCTCTACCTACTCGTAACTTGCAAGAGGCTCTGGATGTGGTTGCTACTCATCAATATCGCACTCCAGAGGAAGCTGTTAACGCGATCAACTTGCTTGGTCGCTCTATGCCTCGTGACAGGGCGGCTGTAGAAGTCGCGAAGCTGGCTGAACTAGGTTACACTATGCTAAGTCAAGGTACCAATACTCCTAGTCACCACGGCAGTAGAGGGGGTGCTCATCGCAACACTCACACTCCTAATCGTACACGTCCGGAAGCTAGCAACAAGGGCCATGGCGGTGATGGCAGTGTTAATAGCAAGCCGGGTGATTCTCGCTACTATGCTTGTACAACAATCAACGCCAGGCATGCTGAGCGTGAGAAGCAAAAGGATGCTGATTCTGATTCCTTTCCAGCCTTCTCTGCTCGACTTCAAGCTCTGTTTCTGCCGGAGAAATTCAAGCCCTATGGCATCTCTAAGTATGATGGCAAGCAAGATCCAAGGCAGTGGTTGCGCTGTTACGCTCTGTCTATCACTAATGCCGGGGGAAATGATGATACTAAATGTATCTACTTTCCTTTTAGTCTGGAGCAAGAGCCGCTCACATGGTTTGAGTCTCTTAAGTGTGGCTCCATCGACAATTGGGGACAACTCAAGCAATGATTCATCAGCAACTTCGTGGGTTCTTTGGGTCGTCATGGTACTCGTATGGACCTTGCGTTGATCAAGCAAAAGTAAGGCGAGACTCTTCGCGAGTACATGCGCCACTTCTTTGAAACAAGAGCCACTGTTGTTGATGTTACCGAGAAAGAAGTCATAGACACCTTCCACGACAGTTTGTATGATGACAAGCTATTCCAAGACTTCGGTCGCGCTCGCTCAGCCAACATCACCAAGCTCAAGGAGATGATCACTCACTGGGTGGACGAGGAAGACAAGGCTCGGAACAGGTTCAAGCATCTTCGCAACAACCAGAACAACAACAACAACAATAATGCTGGTGGAAACAATAGTGGCAAGCAACAGCAGGGTAATCGCACGGGTAATAACTACTCAAGCAATCCTAATCGCAAGCGCAAGCCTGAAAATACTGTTGTAGCCATGGAACCCACCGACAAGCCTGTAGAGGATTCTCACTGGGCAATGTTGACCAAGCAGAAATGCCCATGGCACCCAGAGGGCGGTCACACTACAGAGCAGTGTTACCAACTTCGCCGTGCACTAAAGAACACACCAAAACCAGTGCACCCAAACCCAAGGTTTCACAAGAACAAGGGGAAAAAGGCTAACACAGGCAAAGACACTAGGTTTCAAGACCCATCCAATAATGTTAATGTCATCTTTGGTGGGATTCCAACCAAGCGCATGCAGAAACTTGCTCTCAGGGAGATTATGTCCATTGAACCAGCAGCTCCAACTTTTCTGAAGTGGTCTGAAACCCCCCATCACCTTCTCAAGGGCGGATCAATGGACTAGTTTCTCTGAGCCAGGGCGATATCCTCTCGTTCTGGATCCAGTGGTGGTAGGCTCTAGGCTTACCAAGGTTCTTATTGATTGTGGCAGCGGTCTCAATATCCTGTTTGCCAAGACCTTGAAGAAGATGGGCCTGGATATCACCAACATACTTACCAAGACCAACTCCCCGTTCTATGGTATCATCCCGGGCAATGCAGCTGTTCCTTTGGGTTCAGTTGTACTACCCGTTACCTTTGGGACTAAGGCTCACTACTACACCGAGTACATCAAGTTCGAGGTTGCTGACTTCAAGACTTCTTATCACGCCATCCTCGGTAGGCCTGGTCTGGCGAAATTCATGGCTATTCCACATTATGTGTACCTCGTACTCAAGATGTCGAGCCCCAAAGGAGTACTCTCACTGCGAGGGGATTTGAAGCATTCTTACGACTGTGACACTGAAGCCGTGGAACTTACCTCCACAAATCAAGTCCCCAATGCTATGATGGAAGTCTTCACTGCAACTAAAAAGATTGCTTCGAGCGAGCTGGAGGTTCCTGAGAAGACAGATATCAACAACAAGCCTACGACGACTAGTGATGTCCTGGTCAAAGCCATTGATCTTGGTGCCGGCGACAGCAGCAAGATGACCATGCTCAGTGCACAGCTTGATCCTAAATAGGAAGACGCACTCGTCAACTTCCTTCAGGCTAACCGTGATATCTTTGCATGGAAACCATCTGATATGCCAGGTGTGCCCAGGAGGTTGATCGAGCACTCACTCAACGTCGATCCTAATGCTACCCCCAAGAGACAACATCTTCGTCGCTTTGCTGATGACCGCAGGGATGCTATCAAGAAAGAGCTTGCCAAACTACTCGTGGCTGGCTTCATCTGGGAAGTCTTTCATCCGCAATGGCTTGTCAACCCTGTGCTTGTCAGAAAGAAGAACTCTAATGATTGGATGATGTGTGTCGACTACACAGAGCTCAACAAGCATTGCCTCAAGGATCCTTTCGGGTTGCCGTGGATTGATCAAGTCATTGATTCCACGGCGGGCTATGCTCGGCTATGCTTCCTTGACTGCTACTCGGGCTATCACCAAATTGCAATCAAGAAATCTGATCAAGAGAAGATCGCGTTCATCACCCCGTTTGGCACTTATTGTAACACAAAAATGTCCTTCAGGTTGAAAAACGCTGGTGCTACCTACCAAAGAGCTATCCAAGCATGCTTCAAGAGGCAACTTCACAAGAACATGGAAGTGTACGTGGATGTCGTCATTGTAAAGACTAGGGGAGTACCAATGGAAACTTGAGGAAACTTTTGCTTCACGGCGTACCAATGGAAACTTGAGGAAAATTTTGCTTCACTACGGGAGTACCAATGGAAGCTCAATCCCAACAAGTGCGTCTTTGGCGTATCATCGGGAAAACTACTCGGGTTCATCATCAGCCATCACGGTATCGAAGCAAACCCCGAGAAGATCATTGCCATCTCCAACATGTAAGCTCTGACTACTATCAAGGATGTCCAGAAGCTTACTGGATGTATGGCTGCACTCAATCGCTTCATCTCACGACTTGGAGAACGGGGTCTACCTTTCTTCAAGTTACTCAAGCGGCAAGAGAAGTTTGTGTGGACAGCAGAAGCTGATCAAGCTCTCACAAAGCTCAAGGAGTTCTTATCCAAGCCTCCAGTCCTCACAGCTTCTCTGCCAAAGGAAGAGCTCCTGCTCTACATTGCTGCGACTACTAATGTTGTCAGCACTTCCATTGTCGTTGAACGGTAGGAGGAAGGCCATGCCTACCCTGTCCAGAGGCCGGTCTACTTCATTAGTGAAGTCCTCTCAGAATCCAAGGCTCGCTACCCTCCGGTACAAAAGCTACTCTATGCGCTTTTGATTACTTCACAGAAGCTCTGCCACTACTTCGACGAGTACAAGATTTTTGTGGTTACTAGTTACTCGCTTGGCGAAATATTGCACAACCGAGATTCCACAGGAAGGATTTCTAAATGGGCGGTAGAGCTCGGACCTCTATCGTTCGAGTTCAAGTCTCGCACTGCTATCAAGTCTCAAGCCTTGGTCGATTTCATGGCTGAGTGGCGGGAGAATCAAGTTCCAACTCCAATTGAGCGTCCAGAGCATTGGGTCATGTACTTTGATGGTTCCCTCAAGCTGGAAGGCGCCGGTGCTGGAGTACTTATAATCTCCCCCAAGGGCGAGCAACTCAAATATATTTTGTAGATCTTTTGGAAGGTCTCAAACAATAAAGCTGAATATGAAGCTCTACTGCATGGTCTTCGCCTTGCAGTCTCTCTTGGCATCACACAACTAATTGTTTACAGTGATTCTATGGTGGTCATCAATCAAGTTAATGATTCCTGGGATCGCAATGCTGAGAATATGGATGCGTACTGTCAAGAGGTACACAAACTAGAGAACAAATTTCATGGTCTCGAGTTCCATCATGTTGTTCGCGACAACAATGTTGCTGCGGACGTCTTGTCGAAGCTGGGATCTACACGTGCTCAAGTACCAGCGGGAATCTCCATCCATGAGCTCCACAAACCAATAATTCCAGAGTCGTCATCTGCACCCAAGACTACTTCAGTCCAGCCTGATCGTGAAGTGCTTATGATTGATGTGGACCGGAGAACTCCTTTCATCGACTACATCAAAAATCAGTTGATTCCTGAAGACAAGTCAGAAGCCGAGCGCATCTCATGCCGCGTCAAGGCTTATGCTCTAGTCAGGGATCAACTCTACAAGCGAGGCGCAAGCTCTGATGTACTCATGAAGTGCGTCTCTCACGAAGAAGGCAATAAAATCTTGGAGGCGACACACAAAGGAATCTGTGGCAATCATGCTTTTTCCCGCACCTTGGTGGGAAAAGTTTTCAGACGTGCTTTCTACTGGCCTACAACTCTTGCTGATGTAGAAGAACTAGTCAGAAAATGCCATGGATGTCAATTCTTCGCCAAGCAACAACACGTTCCAGCCTACAGGCTCATTACGATACCACCAACTTGGTCTTTCACTTGCTAGGGGCTGCACATGATTGGTCCTCTCCCAAATGCACCAGGAGGATTCAACAGAGTTCTGGTGGCTATCGATAAGTTTACCAAGTGGATTGAGGTCAAGCCTGTTACCTGCCCTAAGGCTGACAGAGTCCTCGACTTCTTGGATGAAATCGTGCATCGCTATGGGTTCCCCAATCGCATTATCACAGACCTGGGTTTGAATTTCAACAATCACCAGTTCTGGGAGTACTGTGAGAATAGTGGAATTGATGTCCGGTACGTCTCTGTCGCTCATCCACGCGCCAATTGCCAAGTGGAACGCGCCAATGGGATGGTACTCGATGCCCTCAAAAAGCGATTGTATGATGCTGCAAACACCAAGGGCGGCAAGTGGATCAAGAAACTACCCAATGCACTCTGGGGGCTACATACTCAGCCTACTGCTCCCATAGGGCAGTCACCTTATTTCCTGGTCTACGGCTCTGAAACCATCTTGCCTGCTGATGTCATGTGGCGATCTCCAGCAGTTGATCAATACGAAGAAGGCATAGCTGAAGAAACAAGACAGACAGATGTCGATAGTCTCAAAGAAGCTCGCTGCAACGCACTCGTTCAATCAACCCGATACCTCGAGAAGATTCACCGCTACCATGACCGCAATGTTAAAGAGTGCTCCTTCAATGTTGGTGACTTGGTCCTCCGTCGTCTCCAGAACACGACAGGACATCACAAACTCAACTCGCCATGGGAAGGCCCTTTCTCTATCGCGAAGGTTACCGACCCTGGCTCGTATCGTCTCCAAACACTTGAAGGTGAAGAAATCAACAACTCCAGGAACATTGACCAGGTTTGTCGGTTCTACCTGTAGGGGATCACGACAATCATCTCCAGGTGGCTTCGGCTGCGACTACTCATAGGGGATCACAGCAATCCTCTCCAGGCGGCTTCGGCTGCGACTACTCATAGGGGATCACGACAATCCTCTCCAAGCGGCTTCGGTTGCGACTATTCATAGGGGATCATGACAATCCTCTCCAGGCGGCTTCGGTTGCGACTACTCGTAGGGGATCACGACAATCCTCTCCAGGCAGCTTTGGCTGCGACTACTCGTAGGGGATCACGACAATCCTCTCCAGGCGGCTTCGGCTGCGACTACTCGTAGGGGATAACGACAATCCTCTCCAGGCGGCTCCGGCTGCGACTACTCGTAGGGGATCACGATAATCCTCTCTAGGCAGTCTCATTCTGTGACAACTCGTAGGGGGTGTTGACGGCTGTTAAGTACCATTTTCATGGCCGTCAACTCCTGCAAATTGAAGCATGCAATGCACATCCACACTAGAATATGAGCTTAAACTAATACTTTCCACCAGTGTCGATGTCTATTCGAATGCAGGTATTTATCATAGGAAATGAGAAGAATTCATGCACATTCACTCCACTACAATCCAAGGCACTCAAGTTCTGGCCAATGAGAGGCTGCCACATGGATTCTCCTGGATCCATGATGTCACCAATCCATGTGAAGAGCTCTCAACAAATCACACGCTGCCACGTCAGTATCACATGGATCCATGGGCCCACTTTGCTAACCAAACCGCCAGGAAACTTGGCATGCACGGAGGGTGAGCATCAGGGCCCACATGGAAGTGAGCAAGAGGAAACACAGGCCAGGCGGCCACCCAAGGGGGCCGGCCGACCCTAGGTTCGGCCGAACTGACCTAGGGTCGGTTGATCCTTGCCCTCCACGTGTCTTCCTCCTATTAGCTCTTGGCTGCATCTCAGGGTGTTTTGGAGCATTTGGAGCCTCAGTGCCTATAAATAGAAGGGGATGGGCTCATTTCACACACAATTCCAAGCTCTCAAGTTCCACTTCTCTCTTGTGTAGCTCTCTCTCCCTCTCTCTAATTATGCCCATGTGAGGTGATTCTCACCTCTATCTGGTAGAATGGGGTTGAGAAGAGATCTAAACTAGGATTAGTTGATAGATAGAGTAGGAATGAGGAGTGAGTTGATGTCCTTGTGGATGTTTGTTATTCATTTAGATCAAAGTGGGTATTTTGACATTTCTTATTTAGACTATGGTGGACATCATGCATGAATGATATGTTCTTCTATTCTTAGCTCGTTCATAAGTTAGAGGCTTGTGTTCTTTGTAACACAAGGCTTCGATCCTTTAGAGCTAGTTCATTAGTTTAAGTATTTGTTTGCATGCTTTGATCCTGTTTAGCTGAGTAAGTTTGTTGTATCTCGTTTGCATCCAAACCTTTCTTGCTGCTTTGTAACTTGATGACTAGTATGATTTGATCTATTCTCTCTCTAGTCCGTGGTCCCGTATTTATACGGGTTGCTATAGTGTTGTTAGCGGGTCGACAGACGTAACCGTGCTATAGTAGTTATCGGGAGTGCAGACGTGGTGTCTGGACTCGGGTTATCCTATGAAGACCAAGTGCATTCGCGTAACGATAGAGGTAGGCCGCAGTGGTGACAGCCTGGTGGACCCTTTTAAACCCTCCGCGCCTGTGTACCGAGTTGGGCCTCATTGCCAGAACATTGGCCTCTCCCTAAAAAGTTAGGATGGGTTGGCGCTCCATGGTGAGGACTAATAGCGGACAGATCCATCTCGAGAGTTAAGTTCCTTAAGAAAGTGCTTCTCATATCCCTACCTATCTCAGTAGTAGCTGGCGTCCTTGGGTAGACATCCTCTGGTTACTCTCCCGTCCTAGGAACAAAACCCGACAGGAATACTCATTCTCCGAGGGAGAAGTGCTACAACGGTGTATCCGTGTGCTTGCGGATTCGTTCACACTCGTCAGTGTACCTAAGAGTTTCTTAAATGCTCACGCTACCCACGACGCCTAGTGGCGACGTTAAGAAACGCCAACAAGCATTTTTGGCGCCGTTGCCGGGTTCGGCTATTGTTAACCTTTGAACCCGTCTGTCCTCGTATTTATCTTTTTCGTTTTCTTCTACCTTCACCCCCGTTACCCTTTGAGATACCTTTTTCATGTACTTCTACCTTTACCCCCGCTATCCATGGAAGGTTATCCTTGTAAACAACTTCCACCTTCGAGGAGTGAACCCTCAGAGCCATCTGTGTCAAGACCCATTCTTACATCTGGCTGTCGGCTTCACCCCTCTCTCATGAAGCTAATTCAGGACCTATCCTTCTCGGGTTAATTTATGAGAACCCCTTTGATCATGTGAGAGACTACGATTGTCTGATTGAGACTCTAGGTAAAACCGGAGAATCACCGGATGCTCAGAAAAGAGAGTTTTTCCTGCTATCCCTCTCTGGGAAAGCACGGGAGTAGCACCATTGTTCTAGTAGAGACTACCTTACTTGGGAAAGTTTGAGGGCAGCTTTCTACTCCCAATTCTTCCCGATACGACGTGTAATCTCGTTAAGGACCAAAATTCTCAGTTTCAAGCAATGTGAGGAGGAATCACTAGGAATGGCAAGGAATCATTTTGCCTCTGCAGTGGAAGATTGCCCAGTCCTCTACATTTCCGATTGGATGCTGCTCCAGCACTTCTGGTTTGGATTGCGGAAGGACGATGCCATGAGGCTTAATGCTCTCTCCGAAGGATCCTTTGTGTACTTGGACGCTGTCGAGGGAAAAGAGATCGTGGAGAATCTCCGGGATTTCAGATCCCCGTGCATCCTAGTCAACGAGGTATGCACTAGAGGAAATGTTCAGTCACCTAGATCCATCATCAGCCGAGCTCGAGATTTCATATCCACTCTTTCTGAGCTCTAGCTGAAGGTGTCATTCCTGAATAGCAGGAGTCTAAGGGAAAGGTTTCGTGACGCGAGATCTACCCTTGGGTTCCCCTCTTGTGCATCTTCTTAGACCTTCTCCTCGAGACTTTGTCTCGCGGGAGGATGGAGAGAGTGGTTGGGGAAGAACGATCATTCCCGGCCAGGATGACTTGTTCGATCCTAATTACCATCTCCTAAGGAGGGCATGAGAGGTTTATCATGTTCCTACGTTGTGGTTTGAACTGAAGTGCCTTGCACTAAAGTTACGTACAAACCAAGACATCGGTCTCTGCTTTGTAACCCATTGGATTCATTCATCAGACCGAAGGAGCATGATCGCTTACCGATCGAATGGAGTGCACTCACTTCTTATCTTAAGCACATCAATCGATGTCGATCAGTCAAGAGAAGTTTAACTTCATACCTTATGCTTGACTTGATCGATGTCCAATGGGAGTTGCACTTTCTAGCTTATCCACGCCTCCCGTTGGAAGCTTAGGTCAGACCTCGGGATGTTTCATCGTCCTGATGAGAACACCGGACCCTCTACCTAAGGCAAGAGCGAGTTAAATCTCATTCTTCACCCGAACTCTGGTTCTTGATTGCACGCCGGTCGTTGGAGTTTATGCTCTACCCTCTAGGAGGCCGAGTGTCTTTCTGAGCCTGAGTTCACTCGGAGTTCAGTTCCTGTTGTGGGAGCACTAGCCTCAGTGCTCGATCTTTTTATCTCTGAGTTTCGCAACCCCAGTGCTATAGCTCTCGAGTCCCGTGACCACCCCAGAGATGCCTCGGCTCTCTGGGTTGATCATGCTTGCTTTCAGCTTTGTTATCCTTTGGACTCGTATTTGTATATGCACTAACCTTGCAGATCAGAGCTTATAATCACATCACACTATCTGCAAGGGAGATTACCATGAGTTGAGACAGGAGATCGTGAGACGCCCGCACTCTGAGTATTCTTGGGTCTCATTTATTTTGTTTCCTTAAGAAGAATTATCCTTCGGGTGTCTTGTGAGCACTAACCATACAGGGGAAAGAAATTATCAGAGATAAACAGGAGTAAGGCAAAGGACCACAAGAAGACAACACCATCGTGGCAACACGGTGAACACTTCATGATCCCCATCAATGGCTCTACACTTTTGATGGACTAGGTATGTTGTCAAGGTGAGTCCCCCCAGATCATCTATAGTTATACTAGTGGCTTAGCCAAAGTTATTATAAAGTAGAGGTTGATTATTCAACCCCAACCTTATCCTAGCTTTAGCCAAAGCCAACCTTTCCATCTCGGGGCATCCACCTGGGCTTGTGGCCTTGAAGCCTACTTGAGCCCACACGCGAAGGGGGAGGACCAGAGGGGACCACCTAGGGTCAGCCGAACCCTGGTTTGGCCGAAACCCTAGTACCGCCGCCTCCTTTCTTCTTTCGTGTGTGCATCTCTTCCTCCTCCAGAAACCTTCTCCCTACCGTATGACTAGTTTTGAGTCGCGCAGAACCCATCTCCTCCACCTTACTTTCCTCAACTCATCGCCTAACCATGGCCGGAAAGAGCGTCATTCCCTTCAATGGCTCCACCTCGTCCACCGATCCTGGGCAGGGGGTAACCCCTCCATCGCTGCTGCCCCTGCAGCAGACCTTGCGATGGTGGCCGACGTCGTGGAGGTTGCTCCGCTCGCCTCCATCCCACCGGGCGGGAGGATCCCGAGCACGCCACAATTCAGGCGCTCTGCCTCGCCTGGGAAGAGGCACAGGGGACGGGCAGCTAGCCCGTACAACAGGCCGACCACAGCTCAGCTTCGCCCCAAGGGAACGTTGTTCCCGCCACCTAGCGCACCTGGATCTTTGCTAGCTGGGGAGCAGACGGGCGCAGCACAGTCCGCTCAGTCGCCACAGCCACCGGTTACCATAAGACCGGCACCGCGCAAGGAGAAGGTTCCTGAAGCACGCCCAGCACCTGTCCTTCCTGAAGAGGATGAAGACCTTGGCCTGGACGATGGACTACCGCCGCCGTCCTACACTAGGAAGTCTAGGGAGAAGACTCAGGAGGCCGAGCAACTCCATAAGCTCTCCTCAGTGGCCAAGCTGACCCCACTAATGAAGGATTTGGAAGCCAGCAACGAGAAGTTAAGGGCTGCCTTTTCAGAGCAAAAGATGGACCTGGCTGAGCTGAGGGATGATGTGCGTGACCTTCGCCGCGGCCTCTGTGCGAAGATGAGGTGACTTTTCTCGGCTACAGGGCACGCAGCTCTTTATGATGCCGAGTAGTGGGGATTCGCCCCAGCTTTAGTCCATTAGGTGCTAGTCTAGGTCTAGGTTATTTCCCCTTCATTCATTTATTTTCCTTCATGTTTGTAAGCGCCTAATCTTTTTATTCTAGAACTTTTGGATTTGAATAAAGCTAGCTCACTGGTCATGTAACCCGGTCTAGCCACGTTTGTGTTATCACTTTGGTCGTTTGTTATAGAAGGGCATCTAGGTTCGAGACAGTGTGGGGTAGAGCCACGACTCTCCCAACGCAGGCACGACGTATTCTCACGTACCCACTGTGAGCACTCCGCGCTAGACGATTGATCATTCACAGAGAACCTGAACGGGACCGCACGAGCTCGCTCCTGTGGAGAGCCTCTCACGGTTCAACCTCTATGCATAGCGTCGGTTTGCATCTCGACAACTCACTCTCTCATTTCTGAGTTTTATAAGCCATAATTGTCTATCTCATCTAAATTAAAACTCGAATGTTGATGCTAAGATCACCCAGCTTTCTCGATGCCTGAGTAGACTCACATATGTTTTATTCCTTGTTATCTGTCTTGATGCTTGTGAACCATAACCGTCTTAAGGACAAACAGGTTCATCTAAGTAATTGACGAGTATGATATGGCTTGATGATATGATCTGTTGCCCTGATGACTAAGCTCTCTTGGGTTATTTATTTTTGAAAACACAAAACCTCTTGGAAAGGCTCCTCTTTGATATGCCACCGTCCTACCAAAGCCATATGATGTTTTACAGTTGAAAACCTTATACTCATAGGCTGCTTGCTATTACTTTGAGCTTTGCAAATTTTGTGACCCTTGTGAGAATTCTTTTCATTACTTTCATGATCAAGATGTATGTGCACACCACCACCATTATTCCCCTTGCTAAATCTCTACCCTGGAGATCAGCATTTGTGACATCCCGGCCCAAGGCTTAATAGGATTGATAAGGATACTCATATCAACAAGTTACAACTTCTTTTTCAGAAGCCCATCACAAAAAAAACTCCAAAGTTAAGCGTGCTTGGCCTGGAGTGATAGGGAAGTCCTTCCCTGGTGCGCATGAGTGAGGACAAAGTGCGCAGAAAAGACATGTGTTGGTCTGTGAGGAGATTCTTGGGGTCCTAGAGAGCTGCCAGGCGTAGGCGGGCCCGGCCTCGGGGAGGCGGGTCGTTACAAATGGTATCAGAACCGACTCTCGCGATTTCACGGGCGCGTGCGGTCGCAGTTGCGCAGGCATGGTGTGCATGGCTGGTGTGAGCCCTGAGTGGTCACACAGCATGGCACATGCGCTGGCACTAGGCTCACAGACGTGGCCAAGAGAGGACGTTCCTGGCTTGGGGATGATCGACGAGGACGTCGATCTTCTAAGGGGGTGTATGTGACATCCCGGCCCACGGCTTAATAGGATTGATAAGGATACTCATATCAACAAGTTGCAACTTCTTTTTCGGAAGCCCATCAAAAAAACTCCAAAGTTAAGCGTGCTTGGCCTGGAGCGATGGGTGACCGACCGGGAAGTCCTTCCCGGGTGCGCATGAGTGAGGACAAAGTGCGCAGAAAAGATATGTGTTGGTCTGTGAGGAGATTCTTGGGGTCCTAGAGAGCTGCCAGGCGTAGGCGGGCCTGGCCTCGGGGAGGCGGGTCGTTACAGCATTGTACATCCATCCAAGGGAGAGATTCATCCAAAGGAGTTAATCATTTTCCGCATTTCAGATTGTAATAACTAGTACCTACTCCGGGGCTAGTGTCCACCTTACCATCACCACAATTTCATTATAAATGTATGGTAACATCTAGCACCCATTCCGGGCCTAGTATCCACCTACCATACTCACCATATCCACACCTGTGCACATCTTGGTCTGATCGTATGATTTGATTTTCTCTATTGGATCTAGTATTTGACTTTGCAACATATGTGATACAAGTATGCTTTATCTTTTATCCTACCCTAAGCTCCACATATAGCCCTCATTAGAACTAGGATGAAGAAAGGCAATCCAATGCCTTGGTGAGGACTTATACACATTGAGCGATCTGAGAGAATCAAATGAGGAAGCTGCCAAGAGCTTTGTTTATGAAAAACTTTGCAAAACCCCAAGGTGTTTATCATTAGGTGCATAAGTGACTTGATTCACAGTTGTTCTACTTTTCGATCACCCAAGGAGACATGATAGCCAATCCACAAAGGTTCACAGGAGCGAGGTATGACTTGGAATATCTCTTATGTTTGTCTTACTCTTTGGTATTCATGACCCACTTGGCTTTATTTTCCCTTCAATCGGGACGAGCAAAGGTCAAGTGTGGGCGTGTTGTTGACGGCTGTTAAGTACCATTTTCATGGCCGTCATCTTCTGCAAATTGAAGCATGAAATGCACATCCACACTAGAATAGGATCTTAAACTAATACTTTCCACCAGTGTCGATGTCTATTCGAATGCAGGTATTTAGCATAGGAAATGAGAAGAATCCATGCACATTCACTCCACTCCAATCCAAGGCACTCAAGTTCTGGCCAATGAGGGGCTGCCACATGGATTCTCCTGGATCCATGATGTCACCAATCCATGTGCAGAGCTCTCAACGAATCACACGCTGCCATGTCAGCATCACATGGATCCATGGGCCCACTTTGCTAACCAAACCGCCAGGAAACTTGGCATGCACGAAGGGTGAGCATCAGGGCCCACATGGAAGTGAGCCAGAGGAAACACAGGCCAGGCGGCCACCCGAGGGGGCCGGCCGACCCTAGGTTTGGCCGAACCGACCTAGGGTCGGTTGATCCTGGCCCTCCACGTGTCTTCCTCCTATTGGCTCTTGGCTGGATCCCGGGGTGTTTTTGAGCATTTGGAGCCTCGGAGCAAGCCACTCCCTTGCCTATAAATAGAAGGGGAGGGGCCTCATTTCACACACACTTCCAAGCTCTCAAGTTCCACTTCTCTCTTGTGTAGCTCTCTCTCTCCCTCTCTCTAATTCTGCCCATGTGAGGTGATTCTGACCTCTATGTGGTAGAATGGGGTTGAGAAGAGATCTAGACTAGGATTAGTTGATAGATAGAGTAGGAGTGAGGAGTGAGTTGATATCCTCGTGGATGCTTGTTCTTCATTTAGATCAAAGTGAGTATTTCGACATTTCTTATTTAGACTATGGTGGACATCATGCATGAATGATATGTTCTTGTGTTCTTACCTCGTTCATAAGTTAGAGGCTTGTGTTCTTCGTAACACAAGGCTTCGATCCCTTAGAGCTAGTTCATTAGTTCAAGTATCTATTTGCATGCTTTGATCCTGTTTAGCTGAGTAAGTTTGTTGTATCTCGTTTGCATCCAAACCTTTCTTGCTGCTCCGTAACTTGATGACTAGTATGATTTGATATGTTCTCTCTCTAGTTCGTGGTCCCGTATTTATACGGGTAGCTATATTGTTGTTAGCGGGTCGACAGACGTAACTTTGCTATAGTAGTTATCGGGAGTGCAGATGTGGTGTCTGGACTCTGGTTATCCTACGAATACCAAGTGCATTCGCATAACGATAGAGGTAGGCCGCAGGGGTGACAGCCTGTTGGACCCTTTTAAACCCTCCGCGCCTGTGTACCGAGTTGGGCCCCGTTGCCAGAACATTGGCCTCTCCCTAAAAAGTTACGATGGGTTGGTGCTCCATGGAGAGGACTAATAGCAGACAGATCCATCTCGAGAGTTAAGTTCCTTAAGAAAGTGCTTCTCATATCCCTACCTATCTCAGTAGTAGCTGGTGTCCTTGGGTAGACATCCTCTAGTTACTCTCCCATCCTAGGAATGAAACCTGACGGGAATACTCATTCTCTGTGGGAGAAGTGCTACAACAGTGTATTCGTGCGCTTGCGGATGCTTTCGTACTCATCAGTGTGCCTGGGAGTTTCTTACATGCTCACACTACCCACGGTGCCTAGTGGTGACATTAAGAAATGCCAACAAGGGGTCATGACAACCCTCTCCACACGACTCCGTGTTGTATAGAGCAATAAGTGGCACATGTTGTCCTTGTTCTATTTTCATTAAGAAGCTGCGGCCTAGAGTAACACCTTTAATAGTAGGGTCTCAGTGGAATTCTAACACAAGTTGCTGCTACAGCAAGATGAGTTCATCACACTGTCTCCTACGGTCTTACTCGTACTTCGGAACATTCTTGTGAGTACTCTCTCACTAGGCTCATAGCCTCAGAGGTACTTAAGGCACTATTACTCAATAGTGTATCTAGATATTGTACTCGACACAATGTATACATTTATCAAGACAGTAATAAAGTGATTATCCAAGATATCGACTTGTTACTGCATTTTTGCTTATTTCACAACAAAGCCTTCTTTTACGTTGCTACAGCTAAGGTTTCTTATTTGTTGTGATTAAGCTAACGTTCTTCGGAACATATCTAGACTTGAGTACTCCTACTCGAGTATTGTATCTCTTTTGCAGCCATACACTCACTCATCATGAACTCGAGTACATGGCATCCAAGACAAGCAAACAAGAGATCCAGATAATTGACTTACTCAAGTTTTCAATTATATTTTACATTAAACACTTCTCTGGAATTACACTTGTTTTTTCCATAGTGTTTTTATCTTACAGGTTCATTTAGCGCAGATCAATAAACTTAGAGGCGACTTCCGTGATAGGAGATGTCTGCTGTTGACGGCTGTTAAGTGCTACTTTTACACCGTCAATACCTACATAAAATAAATGTAAAAGGATCACCAACACTAGAATAGGGCTTGATACTAACAATTTCCACAAGTGTTGGTGTTTCTGGCTTTTGTTGCAGGACACACTGAAATACGTGTTAAATGACACAGTTGAGAGGAAGTACACCAATGGCATAGATATGGTATCATATCTATGCCATTGGTGCACTTCCTCTCATGCTCAAGTTACATATAGCTCACCTTATAATCTACCTCAAGGTCAAGGCGAGCTAATTCTTCACGATTGAAGGCCAACTGCCAGTCAATAGACTTCTTCTTGTGCCTTTCAACTTCTTCAGTCAGATCTGCAATAGACCAAGACAACTTATAAGGGCGAAGTTTGCAAGAAATAAGTACTCGATAACAAGTTCAGAAAGGGAGAATACCTTTATTCTTCTGGCGTAGTTACTTGTTCTTCCCGACAATGTCATCCTTCTACGTCGTCAGCTTCTGGATTTCATTGTGGTAATCAGCGGCATTGCCATCAAGCTTCTCTTGTAGCTTCAGAGCCAACACTTTTTGCTCCTTAAGCTCTTCTCTGAGCTACGAGACTTCTTCTATGTCCGCCGCATGTTGCTCAAGCAAGCGAGTCTTCCGCTTTGACTGCTTGACAATTTCCTGAAAAAGCAAACAACTCAAGGGTCAGATACAAGTTATCTTTGACTACAACTACTCTACAAGGGACTATGTTCTCAAACTTACCGCAAAGAGCTTCTCAACACTGCGGAACATCTCGGTGTGCGCCAACAAGTTATCCTCATCCAGGCATGAATCATCAAATGGCATCAGATTTTCTACCCTAGAACGAGTACTTGTTTCGGCTTCAGAGCTCATCGCAGCACTATGCAGAGGAGCCAGATCTTCAATCTATGGCTCATGTAGTACCACACACAACTCTGGGTTCTCTTCTAATAGTAGTCGTGCATCTATATGATGCACGGGGGCTTGAGCAACCGGGACATCATCATGGCGCAAATTGGCTTCTGGATCAACTTCCAGGCCTTCATTCACCACCGCCTCTATGTCCTCCGGTTGCTGGGTCCTTGGCCTGGAGGCTCCATCCACCGCTGCCTTGACTACATCGCTCCAAAGCAAGCATAAAGATTGCCCGGCATCGGCTTCAGCAGTTGCCACATCCTCAGCGGATTGGACTTGGGGTTCTTGGAGAGTACTTTCTTGTTCCACTGGCGGGTTCTGATCACCCCCAGCAGAACTACTCCCTTCGGCTCCCCACTTCACATCCGTGGATTTCCTGCATCAACAAGTCGATCAGCATTTCAAATTTAACAACAACAAGAAGTACTCAAGTACTCGGGTACTTACACAGTAGCACGAGGAACTTCAGTTCTTGGTCCTAGCAGATCAAAGAACGAGGGTGCTGACAGAACCACTGGGACACTCTTTACTGGTGGCACCTCTCCCGGTGTTGCGACCTCTTGTTGTTCGGGTACCACCGCTACTGCAGGTGATGTTTGAACCATCTTGGGTTCGGTTGGCCTTGTGGGGCTACTCACGGGTACTTCCGCAGGATTGGAAGACCCAACATCATGAGCGGTTCTCTCCATAATCTGCATAGCCAAAATTCCAAGTCATCATACAAGATTCGAAGTATTCAACAAGATATTGACTACTTGGTTTTCTACAACTAACCTTAATGGTTGGCAAAGCTGTGATCTTCTTCACAGCGCGCTTCCCGACGGTGGTTCTTTTCTTCCGCGGTGGCTGTGTCACATCATCTACAAGTGACGAAGCCGGCCTCTTCAAAGCTCCCGCAGAAACACCACTGGGGATGGGTGCTCCAGAGTACCCGTATTGTGCCTTCACTTCAAAGTGTTGTGATAGCATCTGTTCGTCATCATCGCTTGAGGAGGCATCCTCCACCAGCACTTCATCTTCCCCTTGAGCAGGACAACTACTCTTGGGGGCTTGAGCCTCAACTTGTGATGGCTCTGCTTCTGGCACCTGCTCCGGTTCACGAGGACGAGGAGGTGGAATGGAGACAAACTTTAGAACATCCTCCTGCAAAGACAAGGCAAATCAGTTAGTCTTCGACTACTTTCAAAAAAGTACTCGGGGGCTAATTTGTGACTACTTACCAAATGCGGAGTATTATCGGTGCTGAACTCTTGGACAGCTGCCGATTTACCGTCAAGGTTTTTGAAGGTCTTCTGCAGTCGCTCCATCATGAGATCATCGCTGATCTCTTCTGCAGACATTCTCGAGCCATCATCAAGCCCCGTGTACTCGAACCCGAGATGCTCCCTATGCATCAAGGGTTGTACCCAGTGCTTCATAAAGCTGAAGGCTACTCTCTCAGCTGTCAAGCCTTGCGCTTTCTTCTCAGCAATCTTGGCCAGCAACTCTGGGATCTGGATGCACTCTTGCATTGATGGTTCATCCTTCCAGATTTTCTCGTACACTGGCATGTACATACTGGGCTTGGGCAGTTGAGACGGAGCATTATCAATGTAGAACCACTTGGTTTTCAAGTCCTAGTTGGAGTCTATCAAGTCGTACTTGAAATACAACCCCTGTGCTTTCTGACAGATCTGAAGACCGGATCCACCAACTACTACTAGGAAATTGGCATTGGGTTGCGGCTTTAACCGGAAAATCTTCCTAAACAAGGCCCAATGCGGGTGGATTCCAAGAAATGCTTCGCAGAAGTGCACGTACACTGTGATCTAAAAAATGATGTTTAGATTCAGGTGCATGTGCTCCAGCTTGAAGAAGTCGAGGAACCCTCTGAAGAAATCCGAAGCCGGCAGAGTCAACCCACGCTCGATGAAGTCGCCGAACATTGGGATTTCATCTGGATTCTTATCCATGGGCCACGCATCCCCAGCGGCGGAGTTCCAACCAGCAACAGCTTTCTCGCACAGCAAGCCGGCAACCTCAAGGGCCTTGATGTCCTCCTCCTTCATCTTGGACATTTTCCAAGAGGTGGCCTGGCTCGGTGGCTTCTCAATCACCACCGTCTTGTATTTCGGCTCCGGCAACTGATTTTTGCCACGGTCAGATCTTTTCTTCTCCATCTGTCCCTTGGATGGTGCACTCTTCATCCTTCCAGTCACGAGTGTCTTCCTTCGCATTTGCTCGGGGGCTGTGAGGGGGTGGAGGTGGTGGCACTTGGCGGCGTAGACGCTCAAACTCTGTGGCGGCTACGGCGGCAAAGGCTTTTTTTGGATCTAAGGGCGAATGGAAGCAGTGGAAACCCTAGAGGATACCCCCTCTGGTATTTATAACATAAAACCCTAAACGGTTCGACCTAGTGACCCTTCGTATTTAACAGATTGGATTTACATTGGGCAAATTTTTTCGGCTAAGTCAGTGGACTCTTTACAAATTCCAAAACCTGCTCGGCTCCATCTTGGAGGCTCGACTACTCGTTGAGATTGGATTTCACTCAGCTACAGCACACTGAACTCATGCCACTTTCTACAGTCGGATTGGATCCTTCAATTCGAGAAGTACTCGACTCAAGGCTCGGGGGCTCCGTGCCACGTGTCCTTCGGTTTTTTCTCTGGAATTTGCAGGATTAATTGGCGAAAACTTCAGATTGACCCTCAGCTTGAATTTACAATTCGAACTAAGGCTCGGGGGCTACATCCATATGGGATGTGATTTTTAGTAAATCGCATTCCCATATGTTTTCTTCGGGATTTCTACAGATTTTTCAGAGCAAGATCACAAGTGCTAGAAGATTGACCCTCAGCTTGAATCCTGGATTCAACCTAAGGCTCGGGGGCTACATTCCATATGGAATACGATTTTAGTAATCGCATTTCCATATGGATCTTTGATGCAAAGATTTTAAGAACGAAGCGGGTATTATTGAAGACCTTCAAGGGAAGTACTCGGGGACGCTTGGGAACAACTCGAGAAGACTTCAAAACTACTCGTGTAGTTAGCTGGAGTACCTTCCAGCCTCGTGATGATTCAAGTATTATTGAAGATCGAAGCTTGCAGAACTCGGAGACACTTGGGAACTACTCGCGGAGACCTTCAAGACTACTTGGACGCATCGCACTCGACTATAAAGTACTCAGGGGTTTGTCGACCGGGCATCCCTGGGCCCACCACTCATGTGGGCCATACCCGGGAGATAAGGCCTGCACACCTGGACTACTCGACTAATGGGCCACGGTGCAAGATTACCGTGGGCCACAAGGCAAGACAAGACGGACAAAGACTTTTACTAAGATTAGGATAGCTTCTCATTACTCGCTATAGGCTACTCCTAATCCTACTCGAATAGTACTCTTGTACCAATCTGCTTGTAACCCTGCCTCCCGTGGCATATACGGCGAGGAAGGGATCCCCCTCAAGAACATACGTAATCAATCAAGAGCCACGCAGCATACAAGACATAGGGTATTACGCACATTGCGACCCGAACCTATCTAATTGTGTGCCCCGTGTCTCACCATCATGTTCCTGATCTCGGTGAGCCCCACCGCACAATCTACTACTTCGGGTACCCCGTGGTAGGCTCGGTGTCTAAAACACTAACAGACGATTCCGGTCTTCTTCGAACGAATTTGGGTCTGAGACCAGTGCCATTGGAAGCATCTTGAAATTATATTTCCAGCCATATAAAGAACACCCAAAACTGAGCTTGTATACGACTTGGGTGTCCATTTGCTTCTGCACTCTGAGATGGACTCGAACTTGAGTTGCATTGGGCCTCCACCTTGGGGACTCGAACCGAATTAGCCTCAGACTTCCTTCTTGATTTGGAAACCCTTGCTGAACTCCTTCTCGACTCCATACACCACTCATGGACATATACATGGGTTCTATGTCCTCATCATGAGGCGTCGTTGCCGGAGGGGAGTGTGACGCGCTCGCCACCACCTGGTTGCTCGCCTCCGTGCCGAGGAGGTGGCGCCCAACGACTCCTCGTAGATGGGATCGCGTGGGGGACTGTGAGGTGACAGGTCGAGCCTATCTACCCATCAAGGTCGGCAGGTTCAGCTCTATACAGACCCTTTTTTATTTGATGCCGACCTAGGTCAGGCCAACTATCCAATGGGTCGACCCGGCTCATTCTCATCATCTCGACTTCTCTCCAATCGACCTCCTCCTTTTCCTCTTTGTTCGAAATCCAGATGAGGAGGGGTGCTACTAGGGAGGTTCGCTCGCCTCTCTTTTGCTCTGTGCGTGCGTGACTTCGTGGTACTAGAGTCTGAGGCACGCCTCCGGCGTGCCACTCATTCATTCCATTTTCAAGAAAACAGCGATGCTAAATTTTCTTCCCATGACATGCTAAGTTTTGCTATTTTATGTTCCATTTCATTACAATTATTGCTCATTTAATAATCGTATATTATTTCAATTAAGCCCATTTATAAGAAGTTCAAAGATGCTACATGGTTGACCTGCGGTTGGAACATAAATTGAGCTCAACCATTCTAGTATACATTTTCACTGTCAAAAACGAAAACCAGGAAGGTAAAGTGGCGATGAACACCTTTAGGTCAGCCTTTAACCAGATCGTAGATGAACACCTTTAGGTCAGCCTTTAACCAGATCGTAGTAAACACAAGATGTGTGACCATGGAGAGGCTTCAACTCCATGAGAAAGAGATGACGGGGACTACGGAATGCATGTCCGACAATTTATCGAGGATTATGGCTTACATCAATTATTGTATTGTGACCATTCACACACACAAAAAAAAGATACAGATGTAGAATGTGAAGCATCCTCTCCCTTCTGTCCCTAGCTTGGAAATGCATTATTTATAAATTCCCTTTGCTGGCCTGAATCCTGAACCTGAAAGTACAATATAATAACCACACAAATTAACATGCTAATGGGAAACTTTGCATGGCAAAAAGCCAAGGAGTTCATTACCTTCTGCCAAAGTGTGTGCCAAACCATGGATCTGTTACCTTCATTAAGGTTACTTGATCTGTAGTGCATTACCTTCTTAACAACAGGCTTAATTGTATAGGCTTCTGAAGTAAACCTCATGCTTGCAAACATATATGTCAAACTGCAGTCTATGTTTCTACTTCTAGCGAACAACTGAAGTACCATGGACTACTTTAAGTGGCATTATCGTGATTTTTAACATAAACTTAAGCTTTGCTTTCATAAAAAGCTCAATACCGTAACAAGAAGTGGGGAATCTAAAGATCATTAGCTTACGTCTTTCTTACAAAAACCCACATAATAGGTAGGTCATTCTGTAAACAATAAAATAAAGTTACATGTACAAAGAACTTATGAAAATATCTGGTTAACATACTTGACTAATGAAAAATACTTAGCTAAACTTTAGGGAACAACATGCAACAGTGGTTAAACAAAAAAATTAAGTACCGGGAGGAAGAAATAGAATGTACAAGTGGATTCTGCTACAAACAAAAATGGCTAATGTGCATCCAAAGATTGCAAAATGAAGTATCACTAAAATGCTTGACCAACCATGTAGCACAAAACTGAAACCATTATAAGCATATTTCCCAATTTTGGATCAACTGGAAGCATGGAAACATAAGGTTATACAGAGTCATAAAGAAATGTTAACTTTTGTACTAAAATGTTGTTGCAGACTTCAGCTCTTGCAGTGAAGCAACAGATAGGCATACCAAGGTCAGTAAGGTTCTTGATTCCATCCAATCATCTTCAGGAATTTCACTGCATTTTGGACCTAAAAATTTATCAAGTATAAGTGGAAAGGACTGAAAATTGAATGATAATCCTTTACTACCTACTTAACACATGTATTCTTTATATACTGTGTAAATGCCTCTAAAAGAATGAGTTAATATGCCACTAATCCAATGGGCACGAAGACACAGAAAAAAAAGGAACTATAGTAATGTCAAAGTACGCTTTAAACCAACTTGCAAACTTTTTATCTGCAAACATAATGAATTCAAAGGAGTTCTAAGAAGCTCTGGAAGCTAATACTATGGGAATGCATCATACATCTAGCATAAAGATGACAACATTCTCCAGGTTGCACACGACCAGCTCTGCCCCTCCTCTGCATTAAGATAATGGAGAGACTGAGAATCATCGCAATTCACAAATATGAATGGTTGGTACTGTAAACATATGGGAACAATTTGTGATCATATATGTATCAAAGGTAAAGAACAAATTCTAGTCACTGTCAGTGAAAAAATATATTGTCTACTAAATCAAAACTAAAGAACACACTGACTAAAACCAGGTTTGTGTGATAAAGAGACACATTGAAATTAAGGAATTAAGGAACATTGAAATTAAACAGACAGATAATCCCAGATGTCAAAGCTGAATAAATAAGTCTTACAATGTGGATGTTACAAATGGAGAAAATCCCTTCAAGTTGGGACTATAATTGAACAGAAGCCTCAAAAAATATGAATTAAAGTAAGGATCTGAGCGGCAGAGCAGGAATGGCTGCAGGTCAGCACAGCTAGAGAGCGAATAGGGGAATGGGACACATTGTGTAGGTACAGAAAGGTACAGAACAAATATTTTAGTCTATCACACATTAAGGTAAAATCTGTAACATTGTGAGTCCATTGTTCATAGCGTTTGCGAGTAAAATTAAATTGGAACATTACTGCATATGGACTTGAAAGTACCTCAACAAAAACTGAGAAATTACAATTCACCACCTGTCCATATGCAAACAAGCTTAAGGCTTTGCTTCCTGCTGTGACAACCCGCCCAGGAAAATACCGTACTATCGCCTAAACCAATCCCCTTTGGTCATTAAGCAATAATAAAGTATCATCCTGTCGTTAGTTGCCGGGTTAACGCCCGGTAAAATCACTTACATAGCATAAGGATCGACATATATGCATTAAAACTCATGCGAAGGCGAGTCCAGAGAACAACATATAATTACATCCAAATTTACCCCGAAGGGCTTAATTATTACAAATCAAAGTCTTTGACATGACAACGAAGTTCAGAGTTTTGAAAACAGCGGAATTAACTAAACGGCACGAGGAAACATCACTGGAGGCCTGCCATGATGCCTTCATTCATCGTCTTCAACCCACTCCAGCTCCCAGCCAGGCGGGATCTCTCCAGGCCACACATCAGCAAAGGCACTACCTGGAGCAACAGATTATAGCAAGGCTGAGTATACTAATACTCAACAAGACTTACCCGTCGGTGACAACTACATCACCAACTCTAGACATGAAAGGCTTTTTGGCTAATGGGGTTTCTTTTGCTGAAAAGCAACAAAGAGTATGTTCTTACTTTTAAGATTTTAGCACAAGTTCTAGTTGAATATTCTTTTCTAAATTAGCCAACTATTACAAGCATAAGTTGTGCAAGACAATTAATCAAGCATAATATTCATCAACTTCCATCATTAGGGATATCATGGCCAGTAGAGTAAGTAGTCTCAGATAACGGTGAGAGGCCGACAATCAATTGATTTAAACCTTGCAAGGTAGACCTAAACACACGGTGGGGTGCCCCCGCGAGGACAATCACCAGGCGGTTCCCAAAAGTCCTCGGTTCAGGATAAAAGGCCACAGTCTTCGGTACCGGCTATTTGGTATACCCTGCAAGTCACCCAGCATCGCACATGCACCACCGGTAGCTAGCCGGGGGACACATCCCAAGATTAGTCACAGTAAAATCCCTTACTGTCTCGTTAAGGTACTAAGCTTACCGTACCCATTTCCGACAAGTGCTTAGTACGTTCAAACACTTAACCCACGAAAGCCATTGGACCGGAGCCCACATCCCATGCTCTTACCACATGAGCAATCCATTTAAGGAGATCTTATGATTCCAACATAAGAACCTATTCTCGCGAGTGACAAGCATCACTCGACTTGTAACGGTCCTATAGCATAGCAGCTACTGACCTATCATACTAGTAAGGACATAGGTACCTAGGGATCATGCATCTAGGGTTTCATATCAACTCCTGAACGTAAATGCACAATCATCCATAGATAGTTGCATAAGATTTCAAAAACACTTAGGTTAATGCACCGGGGCCTGCCTTCGTCAGCAGGGTTAGCCTAAGGGTCCTCGGTGTCGTCGATCACCTCCACGTACTGCAGCTCCGCGTCAGCTCCTCCTTCCTCGGCTTCCGGCACGAGCGCGTAGTTACCGTCAGGGAGCTCTACACGGAATGCAATGCAGGGTTCAGGTGGTGTGATAGATTAATTATTTCATCCAACTCTTGTTGGCCACATTCACCTTAACAAACAATTAATTATTAACTCATGTTTATTAAGGTTGTTATGGACAAGGGTTTAATCTTTGACCAACAATTCATTAATGTTTACTTTCATGATTGTTATTTCATGTGAGATTTATTATTCGATCTTTTAATAGCAAAAGTGTGCACATCTATGTAAATAACTTCAAATTAAATTCTTAAAACAGCAAGGTGTATTCAGAGATCTCAAAATTAAGTTATGTAACTATTTACAAGGGTCACAAGGTTAAAGGATCTATTTTCTTAATTAATTCCTACTAACAAGCTCATGTGCACCCTAACTTTTAAAAGCACAAACAAAACATACAAACAAGGACAGGGGGTCCTTGCTGGCCTAATTACTACTAAACATCCACTGGATTCAAGCTTGGACACTAAAAGAGCTACAAGACCTATACATGCAAAGGTGACATTTCCTAGCTATTTAAATTAAGGGAAATGCATAAATAAATAAATATAAGGCTCCTGCATCCAACAACAAGCCTACAGCTACTCTGACCCTAAACAAGATCAGAACACCCATAGGTTCACCACAAATATATTTGAAACTTGAACTATGCATTTAAAGATATATCTAAGCATAAATCAGGATTAAATAATTCTAACAGAGATAAAATCAAGATAAACTCAAGAAAGTTACTTCTAGGCCTAACATGCACATTGCCACAAGTTGAGCTCAAAAATTCATTATACATTTTGCTACAAAAATCAGTAAAGCAGAAATAGCATAAATACAAAGTAATTCATAATAAAAGATCTGTTCAACAACTTTGTGTAATTTTTGGTCCAGAGTCTATACATAACATGTCTAGCATCATATCCAAAATTCAGCTCCATAGCCTTTCTAGATTTTGAATTATAGCAAAAAGGTGTCAAACTAAATTTGAATTTTCATTCAAAATCTACAAGTCAAAACTATGGTCATGTTTTGCAAAAGTTGTAGATCTACTCTCGGTCAGACCAACAAAATTGAGTTTGCATTTTTCGGAATTATCTGTGAATTTCTAGGCTTTTTCTAAGGCACTGGACTGACTTGCAAGAAAACTAAGATTCTTTCTACTACAACCGGGTCCCTGGGTTCACAACCATGCCCTTGCGATTTACAACCGTGCCCTTGCCAGCGGAGGGAAGCTCACCGGCGGCGAGGCAGGGCCGGGGGAGGTCAACACGTGGCCCTGGAGTGTGATTGGGCTCACCACAGGCTGATTGGTGGCGGAGGTGCGGCCGGGGGCGACTCCGGCGAGCGGCGGCGGCGAGGTCGCGGCAGCGCACCCGCTGCGGCTCGATCTCTGGCGAGGCTAGCGCTGGGGAGGATCAACACGTGGCCGTGGGAGCTCGAGGGGGACCTAGGGAAGGGCTAGGATGGGTTGGCCGGCGACGGGAGCATGCGGGGGTGCGAGCTCGCGGCGGCGGCGGCAATGGCGGATCGGTGGGCGGCGCTGCTCACACGCGGGAGAAGAGGGGGCGCCCTTTTATAGCCGACGCGCGCGCGCAGGGCATCTCGCTTCGTGGCTAAGCATCCAAGGCGCGTTTAAGGCCCGGTACGGCGGCGGCAATGGCGTGCGTGCGCGGCGGGCAAGGACGGTGCCGCGGCGAGCGCGTGCACGCCGCGTGGCGCGCGGGTCCTCCGGCCGAGGCGGCTCCTGAAGGTGCGTGCGAGGCTGACGCACGCCGAGCGCATGCCCAGACTTCGAGGCCCGATCGTAGTACGGCGGCGCATGGCGGCGGTGCGGCGGCGACGCGTGGACGCGCGCGCGCATGACGTCGCGCCGTGGCATTCCCGGCCCCGATGCTCTTGCATGTGCCCCTGTTGGGCCGTGCAATGCACAAAATTTTCAATGTAATCCCATCAAACCGTAGATAGGTCATTTAAAGATGAGTTAACCCTCTACAAGATGGCTGAAACCGATTGTGAAAAGGATTTAAATTGGAAGAGAAAACTGGATGCCAATTTGAGGATTTTCCATGCCTCGGTGAACAGTGATCCTGAGCTTGCTTGGCAATTTAGCACCTTTTCCACTCAAAATCAGAGATGCCAGCCTGAAGATGAATTGTGTCCCTGGTGATTCTGCACAACTTTTGTATTGGTAGATTTTCAAGTGTTTAGGCAAAATTTGGAGAACGTGGTCAAAGTTCCAGATCAACACAATGACATCAATGGGTTTGCCCCCCTTAGCTAGGGTTTTGACCAAGGAGAGTGTGGTAGACTTGCTTAAGATGCTAATGGGTGAGTGTTGGTGAGGTTTCCAAGGTGATGACCCAGGTTGACCGTGCTTTGACCCTAGTCAACAAGTTTGACCGGCAATTAAGGTTAATTAAAAACCTGGGGCGTCACAGCCTACCCCCCTTAAACGGAATTTGGTCCCGAGATTCGATTCAAGAAAAACAAGGTAGGTAGTAGAAACTCACGGTTTCGAGATTGCAGAAAACCCGGGTACTTGGTGTTGAGATACTCTTCCGTCTCCCAAGTTGCTTCTTCCTCCGTATGATGACTCCATTGTATCTTGTACATCCTTACGGTTTGTCTTCGGGTCTTCCTCTCCTTTTTGTCCAACACCCTCATGGGATGCTCGATGAGCGAGAAATCCGGCTCAATCCAAGCATTTGCTTCTGTGATCACTTCGGTTTCAGGCACAGGCATGTCTTTCTTCAATTGGGTCACATGAAATACATTGTGGACTGCGGAGAACCGCTCCGGAAGTCGGATGCGATAAGCCACTGGCCCACATACTTCAATGATTTCATAAGGTCCGATATAGCGCGGGGCTAACTTTCCCTTAACACCGAACCTTTGCACACCCTTGGTTGGTGAAACCTTTAGGTATACATAATTACCAACTTCAAATTGTCAGGGTGCCGTTCCTCTATCGTGATAGCTCTTTTGCCTCATCTGTGCTAACTTCAAGTTCTCCCTTATCACCTGCACTTTCTCTTCGGCATCTTTGACTAGGTCCGGACCAAAGAGTGTCCTTTCTCCGGCTTCTGACCAGTTCAAAGGAGTACGACATCTCCGTCCATAAAGAGCATCGAACGGTGCCATCTTCAAACTAGCTTGGTAGCTATTGTTATAAGAGAACTCTGCCAAGGACAAACACTTGTCCCAACTTTTATCAAAATGTAGGATGCTTGCCTGTAGCATGTCTTCCAAAATTTGATTTACCCTTTCCGTCTGACCATCAGTCTGCGGGTGATAGCTGGAACTACGGATCAACTTGGTTCCTAGGCATTCATGCAATTGCTCCCAGAAACGAGCTACAAATTGAGTTCCTCTATCCGAGATTATGGTCTTCGGAATTCCATGCAAACGGACTATTTGATCCATATATAACTCTGCATATTGCTGTACTGAATAAGTAGTATGAACTGCAATGAAATGGGCAGTCTTGGTGAGTCTGTCCACGATAACCCAAATAGAATCCTTCTTTCTAGCAGTCAGGGGTAAACCCACAATGAAGTCCATACTTATGTCATCCCATTTCCACATAGGTATCGACAGGGGTTGGAGTACACCTACCGATTTCAAATGGCTTGCTTTCATTCTGTGGCAAGTATCACACTCTGACACATATTTTGCTATATCGACTTTCATATTGGATCACCAAAAATTTTCCTTCAGATCTTGATACATCTTGGTGCTTCCAGGATGAATGGAGAATTTGGAAAGATGAGCTTCATCAAAGATGGTTTTCTGAATTTCTTGGTCAGTGGGAACCACAAGACGTTTCCCAAACCATACCACATCATTTGAATCCCTCCGGAAACAGGTATACTTGGGATCTCCTTCTATTAACTTCTGTTTGATTAGCTGTATGCCCTCGTCATTGCGTTGAGCAGTGACAATTCTATCACAAAGATTGGATTCGGCAGCTAGGACATATAGATTTCCTTGCTCTACCACTTCCAAGTTAAGCTTCCTCATGTCTTCACACAAGGTGTCACTATACGGCTCCACTTCTAGATGGTTGCAGTGCACTTTGCGGCTAAGAGCATCCGCAACAACATTGGCTTTTCCGGGGTGATAGTGCACTTCTAGATCATAATCTTTAATCAACTCAAGCCATCTCCTTTGTCTCATGTTGAGATCCGATTGAGTGAAGATATATTTGAGACTCTTGTGATCGGTGAAGATATTGCAACGATTGCCCATCAGATAGTGTCTCCAAATCTTAAAAGCATGAACAACCGTTGCTAGCTCTAGATCATAGGTGGGATAATTGATCTCATGGGGTCGAAGTGCCCATGAGGCATAGGCAATGACTCGGCCCTCTTGCATGAGAACACAACCGAGACTAGTGCCTGACGCGTCACAGAAAACTTCAAAAGGTTTGGAATTATCCGGTTGCACTAGCACTAGGGCTGAAGTTAAGTGTTGTCTCAGTGTGTGGAAGGCTTTCTCACATGCTTCACTCCATACAAATTTCACTCCTTTCTTGAGCAGTTCAGTCATAGGTTTAGCAATCCTGGAGAAGTCCGGAATGAATCGACGGTAATAACCCGCCAAACCTAGAAAACTGCGGATTTGGTGTACGGACTTGGGTGGTTTCCAATCCATCACCTCTTGTACTTTGCTAGGATCTACGGATATGCCATCTTTGGAAATAGTGTGCCCCAAGAATTTCACACTATCCAACCAGAATTCACATTTGGAGAATTTAGCATAGAGCTTATGATCTCTCAAACGCTGTAGGACAATTCGAAGATGTTTGGCATGTTCCTTCTCATTTTTGGAATAGATTAGAATATCATCGATGAAGACCACTACGAATTTGTCAAGCTCCGTCATGAATACGGAATTCATGAGATACATGAAGTAGGCTGGGGCATTTGTGAGACCGAAGGACATCACCAAGAACTCGAAGAAACCATAACGAGTGGAGAAAGCAGTTTTGGGAATGTCACAAGGTCGAATTTTGATTTGATGGTAACCAGAACGAAGATCGATCTTGGAGAAAACTTTGGCTCCAGCCAACTGATAAAAAAGAACATCAATTCGGGGAAGAGGATATTTGTTCTTGATGATCATCGCATTGAGAGGTCTGTAGTCAACACATAACCTCAAACTACCATCTTTCTTTTTGACAAAGAGTGCGGGACAACCCCAAGGAGAAGAACTTGGGCGAATGTAGCCCTTATCTAACAATTCCTGGAGTTGGTTTTCCAGTTCGGCTAATTCCTTGGGAGGCATACGATAAGGTCGTTTAGAAATGGGCGCAGTGCCCGGTTGGAGTTCAATCAGAAACTCGACATCACTGTCTGGTGGCATGCCAGGCAACTCATCGGGAAAGACATCAGGATATTAACAAACTACTGGAATTTCTTCAAGATGAGAGATAATGGTCACATAGGCACAAGGGTCTGCACCGTCCTTAAAAGGTAGGTACAATGTGGTGTGCCTGATCGTAGGTGAATTGATTGCTACAACTCTACCCGAGATATCTAGAACCACCTTATGTCGGGTCATCCAATCCATACCCAAGATAACAACCATACCCTCTAAGCCTATGACAATGAGGTTTGATTGAACCGTCTTACTTCCTAACCTTAATTGTACTCCACGGATTAAGGTACTAGAAGAGATTTGCCCACCCGGAGTGACAATTTTATAAGCCGAATTGATGTGAGAACCCATCAAACCCAATTTGCCTACTAGCTTTTCACTTATGACACTGTGGGTAGCTCCAGAATCAAACAAAATCTTAACAGGGGTGTCATCGATAGAGAATGTACCTGTAAGCACCGAAGCTCCCTCTGGGATGTCACTCATGGTGGTGAAGTTCAGCTTGCCTTGGCGGACTTGCACCATTGGCTTCTTAGCCGGATTGGCCGGCTTGGGCCCTGAACCTTGATTCTGCTGGTTGGGCTTGTTCTGCTTAGGTTTGGGGCAATCACTTATGTAGTGCCCCGGCTGTCCACAATTGTAACAACGGTGTTCACCGATGTTGCGTGGGGGTGCGTTAGGCTTGGAAGCTTCCTGCTGAGTGTTACGGAACTAGAAATTCCCTGAAGGCTTGCTCTGTGATGGCTTCATCGTCCAGCGTCCAGTTGAAGATTATTGGGATGAGTTAGGAACATTCTTTTTCACAAAGCGAAACTTTTTGTTAGTTCCACTGCCCGAAGCAAAACCAGCCTGCCTCTTCTTGTCTCTCTGGGCCTTCTTCATAGCATCCTCTTGGGATATAGCCTTGTTTACGAGCTCATGGAAGTTGTTGGGCTCGATCAAGTTCAGCATCGTACAACTCACCATCCAGGCCATCACGGAACCTTTCCATCTTCTTTGCATCGGTATCCATGTGATGTCCGCCATACTGGCAAAGGCTATTAAATTTTTGTGCATAGTGATACACAGTGTCAGATCCCTGCCTGAGGGCCAGCAACTCCCTCATCTTCCTATCCATTAATCCCTTAGGAATGTGATGGCTCTTGAAAGCTTGCTTGAATTCATTCCAAGTGACAGCATGCCCCTGCTGCATGGTCTTGAAATGATCCCACCACATCAAGGCTTCACCTCGCAGTTGTAAGGCTGCGAAGTTGGCCTTGTTTTCCTCTGAGCAAGGCAATACAAAGGCAGAGAATTTTGCCTCGATGGCCTTGATAAACGCCTCAGCTTCAAGGGGGTCTTCCGCCTTGGAAAAGGTCGGGGGCTTCATCCCGATGAACTGAGGGTAGGTGGTGACCTGATTTGGCCCCTCATGATTTGCCCCATGTGGTGGCCTTTGGTTCAGCTGCTAGGCGATTTGTTGCTACGTCTGTAGGATCTGGCGCAGCACCTCGGTCTGAGTGGCCATGAATGCCTCCGCCGGCGTCATGGGCGGTGGCGGTGGTAGTTCACCACTGCCTGACGTTCCGAAACCATTGGGGGAGCTGCGTGTTGGTCCCACCATCTGAAATGCGAGCCTTTATTAGACACATAGCCATAATCTTGCTTAGAAAGAAATGACAAGTGTAAATATGCATGACAAAAGCTTATTCGCGCATTCACTCGACATTTGCAGCAACACAGTCATAAGAGTACTTCACATCCAACAGCCTAGTCACCGAAATATTCTCCAAATTGGTTAGTCGATGCCAAATTTCATACGCCCCAAAGTTGGCATTCCACATCGCGGCGAACTTCAACTTCGCATGCCCGAAGAATGCAATTGCGGAAAGCTACCTAGCTGTCCTGGCAGCCGGCCGACACTCACCGAAAATTTCGTAGCTCCCTCTACTCTTATGCAAAAATGCTGAATTTTGGTGAGCGCGGTCATGGCAACATTCCGCACAACTTTGGTATGCAATGCATGATAAGATTCCGACGCTCAATTGCTCGAAAACTCCCTTTCCTAAGCCTTGTCTCGCTGTTTGGACAGCAGCCCGGATTGGGTTAGAATTTGCATAACTCTCAATAAGAAAGTGCACGATTGCTGAGATTTTGAGAACACGATCATCACAAAATTCCAAACAAGCTTGGTATACAACACCGAACTCGATTCTGATCACAAATTGCTTAAGCATTTCCTTACAACAAACATTACGGATAAGGTGTTCACATAACATTACAAAGGTTTCAAGGTTTGAAACTACCACATTACAACCTGGGTTACATGGCAGTCATGCTGCACAAAAGCATACTCCTATGCTCACCTACCACAAACCAACCAAAAGGCTACACACAGGAGTATGACCCATCTTATTACAACACTACGGCAACCTAGTTGCCGACCGAAGCACCACTGCCAGCAGGTGAAGCCGGTGGGGTCGGTAGCGGTGGTCCAGCCTGACTCGCCTGGTCAAGACCAGACTGACCCTGTTGCTCCTCCGGAGGTGCCTCCACCGGAGGTGGTGGCTGCAGAGCCACAATGGCCTACAGAGCTGCTACCTGTACCTCAGCCTCTTCTACCTGCTGCTGCATCTCGATGATGTTCTGCAGCAGTGTCAACCTCTCGATCTCTCTAGTGTCTACGTCCTCCTGAAGGGTAGTGACCTCTGCCTCCAGGTCTAAGATTCTCTGTAGGCGGTCACCTCTCTCTAACTCCAACTGGAACCTCCTGGCACGTAGTCGGTCGTTCTCCTACTGAGTCTGGGCGAGGGTGAAGCTCAGCTGCTGGTATGCTGCTGAGAGATTGTGCCAGGCCAGCCGAGCCGACTCCAGACGCTGGCTGATCATCAGCTGGGTGGTGTTACGTAGCCCCTGAAGTGTGAACACAGCGTCCAGGCAACGCGTTAGCGTCTGCGTGACGTCCAGCGGGACTGTGAGCATCAGTAACTCCTGTAGGTGGTCCACACGGTCCCTCCATGCCGGATCGTGCGGGTTTACCGCCGGAAACAGTCCGAATTGTGACATTGCTACCACCGTCGGGTTGCGGTCGCAGAAATCCGTCAATACCCAGAGGGCAGCCGACTCGAAGGACTCTTGCAGACGAAAACCCCAGTACACAGAGCTCAAGTCGAACCAGTCGGGGTGGTCCGGGTGAGATGGTACAGTAACGGTCACTCTGCAACGAGGCACGCCCAGGTGCTCTAACTCGAGTGCCTCGTAGACGGGCGGAATGGTGTAGCCGGTAGCGCTGAGTGCCTCCCACGCAAGGCGTGGGAAACCCTCCCAGTGCAGTCCGTCGGTACGGACCGAACCGTCAGCGCCATACTCGAGAAACACAGGGGCAGCCATCTGTACAAAAATGTAATGCATGTTAGAACTCAAAGAGAGCAACATGTCAAATGGTGCAAATTCTGGCAGCTGTGAATAAAAATTCATAACTAAAAATCCAGAACCCTAAAATTCTCAAATTTTATAGGCTACTCCGTAAGGTTTTTATACACACTTTTGGTATTCAAAGGTTGAGCTAGATCATTTAGGAACAAGGTCGAAAGTTGCAAAGTTTCCGGTTCTGCCTTCCTGAAAAACAGCATGACCTAAGTTCACTAAAAAGGGTACAACTCAAGATTTACAGAAGCTATGACCATGAATTTTTGCGAGCAAAAACTAGATTAGGTATGGAGCAACTTTGGTATAGATCAACTGGTCTAATTACTCCTAGAGGAGGGTGCAAAAACATAGCGAACAATCCTACAAGAATTTGGACAGCACAACACCTATGCATGAGAGGTAATCTAGTTCACAGAAACCACACACTAGCAAATCTTCCTTAGAGAGCATATAAGTTCTGTTTGGGTCCATTTTAAAAGTTTCGACTTTTAGTATGCATGCAAGACGTCCTATTCGACCTCACACGGCAATCAAGCCAAAAATTCGAAGTCAGCGCCGGTGGCAAGGCTTTTACTCGTCTCTCCCTATAATAGCTAGTCGAGAGCTACACGGTACTCACTTAGCGTCTAATGAAGCGCTGTTATGTACCTGCAGAAAAGAATCTTCCATGCCAGCACGTCATGGAAGCGTCCACATACAGTACCGTTCACTTATAGAAACGGTATCCGTGCGTCAAGCCGCTGCATGGACAGCGTCCAACCTCAGATACGCTCCTTTTGGAATGAAGCGGATCCTTGCCTCGCATATACAAAATGCGGAACGTCCACGTATGGCAAAACGTGGCGAGACACAGACGCGACGGTGGGTTCCCTTTGGAATAGGTCCCATCCATCCCTCACATGACTTCCATGCGGTACCACCACGTATAGCAAAACGTGATGAGATGCAGACGCGACGTGGGTGCCTATTTGAATAGGTCCCATCCATCCCTCATAGGACTTTCCTGTGGTACCACCACGTATAGCAAAACGTGATGAACTAGTATGGTTGTGCAGAAAGTAAGTTCTGACAGGAAATAAATGTGCTGGGAGTTAGCAAAATAAACCATAGATTAATAAGCCACCTGAAAGAACCCAAAATTCCCTCTAGGGCCTCTCGGTCTATAACCATCCTTAACGGAACAACGTGTTTTGCAAATCCAAACAATCTTGGCAAATTTTATTTAAAAACCAATGATTAAGGTTATTAATTAATCTCTGGTGCATATAATTGCTCTGATGCCAGCTGTGACAACCCACCCAGGAAAATACCGTACTATCACCTAAACCAATCCCCTTTGGTCATTAAGCAATAATAAAGTATCATCCTGTCGTTAGTTGCCGGGTTAACGCCCGGTAAAATCAGATCGACATATATGCATTAAAACTCACGTGAAGGCGAGTCCAGAGAACAACATATAATTACATCCAAATTTACCCCGAAGGGCTTAATTATTACAAACCGAAGTCTTTGACATGACAACGAAGTTCAGAGTTTTGAAAATAGTGGAATTAACTAAACGGCACGAGGAAACATCACGGGAGGCCTACCATGATGCCTTCATTCATCGTCTTCAACCCACTCCAGCTCCCAGCCAGGCGGGATCTCTCCAGGCCACACATCAGCAAAGGCATTACCTGGAGCAACAGATTATAGCAAGGCTGAGTATATTAATACTCAGCAAGACTTACCCGTCGGTGACAACTACATCACCAACTCTAGACATGAAAGGCTTTTTGGCCAATGGGGTTTCTTTTGCTGAAAAGCAACAAAGAGTATGTCCTTACTTTCAAGATTTTAGCACAAGTTCTAGTTGAATATTCTTTTCTAAATTAGCCAACTATTACAAGCATAAGTTGTGCAAGACAATTAATCAAGCATAATATTCATCAACTTCCATCATTAGGGATATCATGGCCAGTAGAGTAAGTAGTCTCAGATAACGGTGAGAGGCCGACAATCGATTGATTTAAACCTTGCAAGGTAGACCTAAACACACGGTGGGGTGCCCCCGCAAGGACAACCACCAGGCGGTTCCCAAAAGTCCTTGGTTCAGGATAAAAGGCCACAGTCTTCGGTACCGGCTATCTAGTATACCCCGCAAGGCACCCAGCATCGCACATGCACCACCGGTAGCTAGCCGGGGGACACATCCCAAGATTAGTCACAGTAAAATCCCTTACCGTCTCGTTAAGGTACTAGGTTTACCGTACCCATTTCCGACAAGTGCTTAGTATGTTCAAACACTTAACCCACGAAAGCCATTGGACCGGAGCCCACATCCCATGCTCTTACCACATGAGCAATCCATTTAAGGAGATCTTATGATTCCAACATAAGAACCTATTCTCGCGAGTGACAAGCATCACTCGACTTGTAACGGTCCTATAGCATAGCAGCTACCGACCTATCATACCAGTAAGGACATAGGTACCTAGGGATCATGCATCTAGGGTTTCATATCAACTCCTGAACGTAAATGCACAATCATCCATAGATAGTTGCATAAGATTTCAAAAACACTTAGGTTAATGCACCGGGGCTTGCCTTCGTCAGCAGGGTTAGCCTGAGGGTCCTCGGTGTCGTCGATCACCTCCACGTACTGCAGCTCTGCGTCAGCTCCTCCTTCCTCGGCTTCCGGCACGAGCGCGTAGTTACCGTCAGGGAGCTCTACACGGAATGCAATGCAGGGTTCAGGTGGTGTGATAGATTAATTATTTCATCCAACTCTTGTTGGCCACATTCACCTTAACAAACAATTAATTATTAACTCATGTTTATTAAGGTTGTTATGGACAAGGGTTTAATCTTTGACCAACAATTCATTAATGTTTACTTTCATGATTGTTATTTCATGTGAGATTTATTATTCAATCTTTTAATAGCAAAAGTGTGCACATCTATGTAAATAACTTCAAATTAAATTCTTAAAACAGCAAGGTGTATTCAGAGATCTCAAAATTAAGTTATGTAACTATTTACAAGGGTCACAAGGTTAAAGGATCTATTTTCTTAATTAATTCCTACTAACAAGCTCATGTGCACCCTAACTTTTAAAAGCACAAACAAAACATACAAACAAGGACAGGGGGTCCTTGCTGGCCTAATTACTACTAAACATCCACTGGATTCAAGCTTGGACACTAAAAGAGCTACAAGACCTATACATGCAAAGGTGACATTTCCTAGCTATTTAAATTAAGGGAAATGCATAAATAAATAAATATAAGGCTCCTGCATCCAACAACAAGCCTACAGCTACTCTGACCCTAAACAAGATCAGAACACCCATAGGTTCACCACAAATATATTTGAAACTTGAACTATGCATTTAAAGATATATCTAAGCATAAATCAGGATTAAATAATTCTAACAGAGATAAAATCAAGATAAACTCAAGAAAGTTACTTCTAGGCCTAACATGCACATTGCCACAAGTTGAGCTCAAAAATTCATTATACATTTTGCTACAAAAATCAGTAAAGCAGAAATAGCATAAATACAAAGTAATTCATAATAAAAGATCTGTTCAACAACTTTGTGTAATTTTTGGTCCAGAGTCTATACATAACATGTCTAGCATCATATCCAAAATTCAGCTCCATAGCCTTTCTAGATTTTGAATTATAGCAAAAAGGTGTCAAACTAAATTTGAATTTTCATTCAAAATCTACAAGTCAAAACTATGGTCATGTTTTGCAAAAGTTGTAGATCTACTCTCGGTCAGACCAACAAAATTGAGTTTGCATTTTTCTGAATTATCTGTGAATTTCTAGGCTTTTTCTAAGGCACTGGACTGACTTGCAAGAAAACTAAGATTCTTTCTACTACAACCGGGTCCCTGGGTTCACAACCATGCCCTTGCGATTTACAACCGTGCCCTTGCCAGCGGAGGGAAGCTCGCCGGTGGTGAGGTAGGGCCGGGGGTGGTCAACACGTGGCCCTGGAGTGTGATTGGGCTCACCACAGGCTGATTGGTGGCGGAGGTGCGGCCGGGGGCGACACCGGCGAGCGACTACGGCGAGGTCGCGGCAGCGCACCCGCTGCGGCTCGGTCTCTGGCGAGGCTAGCGCTGGGGAGGATCAACACGTGGCCGTGGGAGCTCAAGGGGGACCTAGGGAAGGGCTAGGATGGGTTGGCCGGCGACGGGAGCTTGCGGGGGTGCGAGCTCGCGGCGGCGGCGGCAATGGCAGATCGGCGGGCGGCGCTGCTCACGCGCGGGAGAAGAGGGGGCGCCCTTTTATAGTCGATGTGCGCGCAGGGCATCTCGCTTCGTGGCTAAGCATCCCAGGTGCGTTTAAGGCCCGGTACGGCGGCGGCATCGGCGTGCGTGCGCAGCGGGCAAGGACGGTGCCGCGGCGAGCGCGTGCACGCCGCGTGGCGCGCGGGTCCTCCGGCCGAGGTGGCTCCTGGAGTTGCGTGCGAGGCTGACGCACGCCGAGCGCACACCCAGACTTCGAGGCCCGGCCGTAGTACGGCGGCGCACGGCGACGGCGCAGCGGCGACGCATGGATGCGCGCGCGCATGACGTCGCGCCGTGGCGTTCCCGGCCCCGATGCTCTTGCATGTGCCCCTGTTGGGCCATGCAATGCACAAAATTTTTAATATAATCCCATCAAACCGTAGATAGGTCATTTAAAGATGAGTTAACCCTCTACAAGATGGCTGAAACCAATTGTGAAAAGGATTTAAATTGGAAGAGAAAACTGGATGCCAATTTGAGGATTTTCCATGCCTCGGTGAACAGTGATCCTGAGCTTGCTTGGCAATTTAGCACCTTTTCCACTCAAAATCAGAGATGCCACCCTGAAGATGAATTGTGTCCCTGGTGATTCTGCACAACTTTTGTATTGGTAGATTTTCAAGTGTTTAGGCAAAATTTGGAGAACGTGGCCAAAGTTCCAGATCAACACAATGACATCAATGGGTTTGCCCCCCTTAGCTAGGGTGTGACCAAGGAGAGTGTGCTAGACTTGCTTAAGATGCTAATGAGTGAGTGTTGGTGAGGTTTCCAAGGTGATGACCCAGGTTGACCGTGCTTTGACCCTAATCAACAAGTTTGACCAGCAATTAAGGTTAATTAAAAACCTGGGGCATCACACCTGCCTTATCAAAATATTCCTTTGACATTAGCCCTCATTTGATTATCAGCAGAATATAATAACAATGTGAGCAGATGATGGCTCCAGGCTATCTATTGAAGAGATCAGTGATGATCTCGTGATGAAAAGGCTGCAGAAGATCTTCAAAAATCTTCACGGAATTCCTGCAGCCGTCCGTGAATATAGTGCCGACAATCCTCCGTGTATGGTAAGTTTCCGAGAACTAGCCCCCGAGTACTTATTGTAAGTAGTCGTGTAGCTAACAATTACCTTGTTCTGCAGGAGGATGTCTTGAAATTTGTGTCCATTCCCCCTCCTCGTCCCCAAGACCCACTACAAGCGCCGAAGGGAGAGCCAACAGGAGTGCAGGCTCAAGCCCCCGAGAGTAGTCAATCTGCTCAAGGGGAAGAAGAAGAAGTCTTGGTGGAGGACGCCTCCTCAAGCGATGAAGATGGCCAAACAATTAACAGTGTTTTGAAGTGAAGAGCCACTATGGGTACTCAGGGGCATCCATCCTCAGTGGCCTTGCCGCAGGATCATCGAAGAGGCCGGCATCATCTCTTGCAGATGATGTGACGCTGCCGCCGCGAAAGAAAAGGACCACGGTGGGGAAGCGAGCCGTAAAGAAAATCTTAGGCCTCCCCTGCATTATAGTAAGTGTTGGAGAACTCTTTAAATAGTCGATGTCGTATTGAGTACTTGTTCTCTGCTGTAATGGCTTGATTTTTGACTTGTGCAGGTTGTCGAGAGTGCATCCAATGTACCCTCGAGTAGCCCCCCAAGAATAACAGAACCCGAGGTGGTTCCAGCGTCGACCCTGGAGACTGTGGCGCATGAGCAACAAGAAGCCGCGGTACCAGGAAGTATGCTGCTGGTGGAGAATGTGCCAGAGGTGCCGGCGGCGCCTTCTTTCTTCGACATGTTGGGGCCGAAAATATCGGTGCCTCGAGCTGCTCTGTAAGTACCCAAGTTCTCAAGTACTTATAAATATTTGCTTGCTTTGAATTTGCTGACCAACTTGTTGATGCAGAAAATCCACTGATGTAAAGTGGGGCGCCTCTGGAAGTGATGCTGCTGGAGGAGACCAGACTCCTCAAGAGCAACAAGAAGATGTACTTCCAGAGCGCCAAGAAGTACCCGCAGAGGCTGGAGCTGCCCAAGCATTACGCATCCTCTGGAGCGATGTGGTCAAGGCAGCGGTGGAGGCAACTTCCAGGCCCAGGGCTCATCAACTCGAAGATATTGAAGCCGTGGTAAACGAGGCCCTGGGGGTTGATCCTGAATCCGTGCTGCGCCATGAAGAAGTCCTAGCAGCTGAAGCCCCCGTGCATCATGTTGATACACAATTAGCGTTGGAAGACAACCCAGAGAACCGCGTGGTGCCGCATGAGCCACTCATTGAATACCCGGCTCCTCTACGCAGTGCTACGAAGTACTCTACCGCCAGCACAAGTACCCAGTCTATGGCCGAAGACTTGATGCCATACGACGACTCATGCCTAGACGAGGACAACTTGCATGCTCATGCAGAAATGTTCCGCGGTGTAGAAAAGCTTCTTGCGGTAAGTTTGTGTAGTCTCTTATAGAGTAGTTGTAGTCACAGATATCCTGCCTCTGACTTTTGAGTTGTTATTGTCTTTGCAGGAAGTAGTCAAGTAGTCGAAGCGCAAGACTCGGCTGCTTGAACAACACGCGGCTGACATTGAAGAGGTCAAGCGGCTCAGAGAAGAACTTAAGCAGCAGAAAGCTTTATCTCTGAAGCTGCAAGAGAAACTTGATGCCAATGTCGCTGAGTACCATAACGAGATCCAGAAGCTAACGGCGAAGAAGGATGACATTGTTGGTAAGAACAAGTCTCTGCGCTAGAAGAATAAAGGTAATCTCCCTTTCTGAATTCGTCATTGAGTACTTTTGTTCTTGCACACCGCATTTGATTAGTAGTCTCGACCCTTTGTAGAGCTGACAGAAGAGGTCGACAAGTTCAAGAACAAGGTGCTAGACTGGTAGCTGGCCTTTAACCGCGAAGAATCAGCTCATATGGATCTGAAGGAGGACTATAAGGTGCGGTGCTTCGAACTTGAGCGTGAAATGGAGATCCGCCTAGCGGGCTGGAATGACTTGTTGACTTGCATGTAGTCGTTGAAGTTCAAAATTGAAGAAGCCGAAGGCCTGCGCTCAGAGTTGAAGGCCTTGACTGAAGCAGCCGAGCCGTGGCAAATCTCTTCGAGACCAGAGTTGCTGGAGTCCAGCCTCGTCCACTTGTGGAGAGACTAAAAGACACGCCAAAGAAGATTCTGGAGTACGTCCAGAGGCTGGCTTGCTCAATTCCGAATCAAGTCCTGAGCTTCATCAAGTCCTTCTATGCCGAAGCAGATCTCATGGTCATCATGAACGGTAGATCTGGAGATTGCATCGATGATCGGCTTAACAAGTTGATGCAACAAACTTCTCCAATCGTGGAAGTAGTCTCCTAGTTTATTGATCTCCGTTAAATGTACCTGTAGAGTAGAAACACTAGGGAAAAACAAGTGTAATCCCGAATAAGTGTTTATATAATATAATTGAAAACTTTGAGTAAATTAATTATCTGGATCCCTTGTATGCTTATGTGTTGGCCAAGTACTCGAGTTGGTATTGAGTGTGAGGTTGCAAAAAGAGATACGATACACGAGTAGGAGTACTCAAGTGTGTAAATGTTCCGAAGAACGTTAGCTTAAATCATGACGAGTTGAACACCTTAGCTGTAGCAGTGTAAAAGGTTTTGTCATGAAAAAAGCAAATAGTAGTAACAAGTCGGTGTAGAGTAGCGACTTGAACTAATCACATTGTACAGAGTTTACAATGTCCTAAGTACCTCTGAGGCTTATTAGCCTAGTGAGAGAGTACTCGAAAAGAACTTATTCATAACGAGTTGAACACCTTAGCTGTAGCAGCGTAAAGAAGGCTTTGTTATGAACAGGTAAAGAACAGTAACAAGTCGGTATAGAGTAGCAACTTTATTACTAAATACATTGTACAGTGTTTACAATGTCATAAGTACCTCTGAGGCTATGAGCCTAGTGAGAGAGTACTCGCAAGGATGTTATGAAGAACGAGTAAGACCGTAGGAGACAGTGTGATGAACTCATCTTTGCTGTAGTAGCAACTTGTATGAGAGTTCCACTGAGACCCTACCAGAAGGGTGTTACTCTAGGCCGAAGCCTCTTATTGAAAAGTAGAAACATGGACAGCATGTGCCACTTATTGTTCTACACGATACAGGATCGTCTAGAGAGAGTTATCATGACTCCCTACGAGGTCACAGAATGAGACTGCCTGGAGAGGGTTGATGAAGCCCCCTGCGGGTGCTCACAGCTGAAAGCCACGAGAAGATACAGCCGAAACTGTCTGGAGAGGATTATCTTGATCCCCTACGAGTGGTGACAACCGTAGCTGTCTGTTGAGGGGTTGCAACCGAAGCTACCTGGAAAGGGTTGAAGAAACCCAATACGAGTTGTTTTTACAGCCAGAGCCGTCTGGAGAGGGTTGTTGAGACCCCCTACGAGTAGAAGCGACAAAGCTGGTCGATGTTCCAAGAATTGTCGACTTCCTCACCTTCTAGAGTTTGAAGATGATATGAGCCTGGGCCAGTATCCTTTGCAACAGAGAAAGGACCTTCCCATGGCGAGTTGAGTTTGTGTAGCCCTGTCGTATTCTGGATGCGACGAAGGACTAAGTCACCAACGTTGAAGGAGCGTTCCTTAACGTTGCGGTCATGGTAGCGGTGAATCTTCTCAAGATATCGAGTGGATTGAACGAGTGCGTTGCAGCGAGCTTCCTCAAGACTGTCGACATCTGTTTCTCTTGTTTCTTCAGCTACACCTTCTTCGTACTGATCAACCGTCGGAGAACGCCACATGACATCAGCAGGCAAAACAGCTTCACAGCCGTAGACCAGGAAGTAGGGTGACTGCCCTGTGGGAGTAGTAGGCTGAGTGCGTAGCCCCCAGAGTGCATTGGGTAGTTCCTTGATCCACTTGCCGCCCTTGGTATTTGCTGCATCATACAGCCGCTTTTTGAGAGCATCGAGTATCATCCCATTGGCGCGTTCCACTTGGCCGTTGGCGCGTGGATGAGCGACGGAGACGTACCGAATGTCAATTCCACTGTTCTCGCAGTACTCCCAGAACTGGTGATTGTTGAAATTCGAACCCAGGTCTGTGATGACGCGATTGGGGAACCCATAGCGATGTACGATTTCATCCAAGAAGTCGAGGACTCTATCAGCCTTAGGGTAGGTAACAGGCTTGACCTCAATCCACTTGGTAAACTTTTTGATAGCCACCAGAACTCTGTTGAATCCCCCTAGCGCATTTGGGAGAGGACCAATCATATCCAGCTCCCAGCAAGCGAAAGGCCAAGTTGGTGGTATCGTGATGAGCTTGTAGGCAGGAACGTATTGTTGCTTGGCGAAGAATTGGCATCCTTGGCACTTTTTGACTAGTTCTTCTGCATCAGCAAGAGCTGTAGGCCAGTAGAAAGCACGTTTGAACACTTTTCCTACCAAGGTGCGGGAAGAAGCGTGATTGCCACAGATTCCTTTGTGTGTCTCCTCCAATATTTCCTTGCCTTCTTCACGAGAAACACACTTCATGAGTATATTAGAGCTTGCGCCTCGCTTGTAGAGTTGATCTCCGACTAGAGCATAAGCCTTGACATGATGTGAGATGCGCTCGGCTTCTGACTTGTCTTCAGGAATCAACTGTTGTTTAATATAGTCGATGAACGGAGTTCTCCAGTCCACATCAATCATAAGCACTTCTTGATCAGGTTGAACTGAAAGCTATCAGTGTTTTAGACACCGAGCCTATGACAGGGTACCCGAAGTAGTAGATTGTGCGGTGGGGCTCGCCGAGATCAGGAACACGATGGTGAGACATGGGGCACACAATTAGACAAGTTCGGGCCGCAATGTGCGTAATACCCTACGTCCTGTATGTTGCGTGGCTCTATATTGATTGTGTATGTTTTGATAGGGGTCCCTGCCTCACCTTATATGCTACGGGAAGCAGGGTTACAAGTCGGATTGGTACAAGGGTACTATTCAAGTAGGACCCGAAGTAGCCTATACAGAGTATGGAAAGCTATCCTAGTCTTAGTACAAGTCCTTGTCTGTCTTGTCTTGCCTTGTGGTCCACGGTACCAGCACCGTGGCCCACTAGTCGAGTAGTCCAAGTGTACAGGAACTCATCTCCCGGGTATGGCCCACAATGTGTTGGTGGGCCCAGGGATGCCCGGTCGACAAGCCCCCGAGTACTTTGTAGTCGAGTGCGATGCTCCAAGTAGTCTTGAAGGTCTTCACGAGTAGTTCCCAAGCATCCCCGAGTTCTACAGGCTTCAATCTTCAATAATACTTGAATCATCACGAGGCTGGAAGGTACTCCAGCTAACTCCACGAGTAGTCTTGAAGTCTTCTCGAGTTGTTCCCAAGCGTCCCCGAGTACTTCCCTTGAAGGTCTTCAATAATACCCGCTTCGTTCTTGAAATCTTTGCATCAAAGATCCATATGGAAATGCGATTACTAAAATCGCATTCCATATGGAATGTAGCCCCTGAGCCTTAGTTCAAATCCAAGATTCAAGCTGAGGGTCAATCATCTATTCTTTGATCTTGCTCCAGAAAATCCTCAGAAAATCCGAAGAAAAAATATAGGAATGCGATTTGCAAAAAATCGCATCCTATATGGATGTAGCCCCCGAGCCTTAGTTCGAATTGACAATTCAAGCTGAGGGTCAATCAGTAGTCTTCGTCAAATAATACCATAAAATCCTGAGAAAAACTGAAGGACACGTGGCACAGAGCCCTCGAGCCTTGAGTCGAGTACTTTCTCGAATTGAAGGATCCAATCTGACTGTAGAATAGTGGCCTGAATTCAGTGAACTGTAGCTGAGTGAAATCCAATTCCATCGAGTAGTCGAGCCCCCGAGATAGAGCCGAGCAAGTCTTGGATTTTAATCCTCTGACTTAGCCAAAAATTTCACCTGTGTGAAACCAATCTGTTGAATTCGAAGGATCACCAGGCCGAACAGTTTTAGGGTTTTGGTTTTATAAATACCCGAAGGGGTATCCCTTAGGATTTCATTGCTTCCATTCGCCCTTAGATCCAGAAGACCTTAGCATTCGTAGCCACCGCAGAGTTCGAGCGCCCACTTTGCCAAGAGTTTGCGCCTCCACCCCCTCGCAGCCCTCGAGTCGATGTGAAAGAAGACTCTTGTGACTGACGGGATGAAGCCAGCGCCATCCAAGGGTCAAAAGAGGAAGTCCGACCGCGGCAAAAATCAGTTGCCGGAGCTGAAGTACAAGACAGTAGTCATTACGAAGCCCCCGAGCCAGGCCGTCTCTTGGAAGAAGTCCAAGATGAGGGAGGAAGATATCAAGGCCCTCAAAGCTGGTGGGTTGCTGCGCGAGAAGGCGATTGCCGGCTGGAGCTCTGCCGCCAAAGATGCGTGGCCAATGGAGAAGAGCCCGGATGAGATCCTGATGTTCGGCCACTTCGTCGAGCGTGGGTTGACGATACCATCATCAGATTTCTTTCGCTGCTTCCTCGACTTCTTCAAGCTGGAGCACGTACACCTCAACCCCAATAGCATTTTCCAGATTGCAGTGTACGTGCACTTCTGCGAAGCCTTCCTCGGAATCCGCCCTCACTGGGCCTTGTTTAGGAAGATCTTTCGTTTGAAGCCGCAGCCCGACGCCAACTTCCCAGTTGTAGTTGGTGGAGCCGGTGTGCAGATGCGCCAGAAAGCGCAGGAGTTGTACTTTAAGTACGACTTGATTGACTCTAATTAAGACTGGAAGAACAAGTGGTTCTACATCGAGAACGCCCCGCCTCAACTGCTGAATCCAAGCATGTTCGCGCCAGTATATGACAGGCTCTGGAAGGATGAACCAACGATGCAGGAGTGCATCCAGATCCCCGAGCTACTGGCGAAGATTGCACAGAAAAAGACGCAGGGCTTGACAGCTGAACGGGTAGCCTTCAGCTTCATGAAGCGACGGGTACAACCCTTGATGCAGCGGGTGCATCTCAGGTTTGAGTACACTGGAGCGGATGATGTCTCCAGGCTATCTGCTGAAGAGATCAGTGATGATCTCGTGATGGAAAAGCTGCAGAAGATCTTCAAAAATCTTCACGGAATTCCTGCAGCCGTCCGTGAATATAGTGCCGACAATCCTCCGCATATGGTAAGTTTCCGAGAACTAGCCCCCGAGTACTTATTGTAAGTAGTCGTGTAGCTAACAATTGCCTTGTTCCGCAGGAGGATGTCTTGAAATTTGTGTCCATTCCCCCTCCTCGTCCCCAAGACCCACTACAAGCACCGGAGGGAGAGCCAACAGGAGTGGAGGCTCAAGCCCCCGAGAGTAGTCAATCTGCTCAAGGGGGAGAAGAAGAAGTCTTGGTGGAGGACGCCTCCTCAAGCGATGAAGACGGCCATACACTTCAACAGTGTTTTGAAGTGAAGAGCCGCTACGGGTAGTCAGAGGCGTCCATCCTCAGTGGCCTTACCACAGGATCATCGAAGAGGCCGGCATCATCTCTTGCAGATGATGTGACGCTGCCGCCGCGGAAGAAAAGGACCACGATGGGGAAGCGAGCCGTAAAGAAAATCTTAGGCCTCACCTGCATTACAGTAAGTGTTGGAGAACTCTTTAAATAGTCGATGTCGTATTGAGTACTTGTTCTCTGCTGTAATGGCTTGATTTTTGACTTGTGCAGGTTGTCGAGAGTGCATCCAATGTACCCTCGAGTAGCCCCCCAAGAATAACAAAACTCGAGGTGGTTCCAGCGTCGACCGTGGAGATGGTGGCGCATGAGCAACAAGAAGCCGTGGTACCAGGAAGTGTGCCACCGGTGGAGAATGTGCCAGAGGTGCCGATGGTGCCTTCTTTCTTCGACATGTTGGGGCCGAAAATATCGGTGCCTCGAGCTGCTCTGTAAGTACCCAAGTTCTCAAGTACTTATAAATATTTGCTTGCTTTGAATTTGCTGACCAACTTGTTGATGCAGAAAATCCACTGATGTAAAGTGGGGCGCCTCTGGAAGTGATGCTGCTAGAGGAGACCAGACTCCTCAAGAGCAACAAGAAGATGTACTTCCAGAGCGCCAAGAAGTACCCGCAGAGGCTGAAGCTGCCCAAGCATTGCGCATCCTCTAGAGCGATGTGGTCAAGGCAGCGGTGGAGGCAACTTCCAGGCCCAGGGCTCATCAACTCGAAGATATTGAAGCCGTAGTGAACGAGGCCCTGGAGGTTGATCCTGAATCCGTGCTGTGCCACGAAGAAGTCCCAACCGCTGAAGCCCCCGTGCATCATGTTGATACACAATTGGCACTGGAAGACAACCTAGAGAATTGCGTGGTGCCGCATGAGCCACTCATTGAAGACCCGGCTCCTCTGCGCAGCGCTGCGAAGTACTCTGCAGCCAACACAAGTACCCAGTCCATGGCCGAAGACTTGATGCCATACGACGACTCATGCCTGGACGAGGACAACTTGCATGCTCATGCAGAAATGTTCCGCGGTGTAGAAAAGCTTCTTGCGGTAAGTTTGTGTAGTCTCTTATAGAGTAGTTGTAGTCACAGATATCCTGTCTCTGACTTTTGAGTTGTTATTGTCTTTGCAGTAAGTAGTCAAGCAGTCGAAGCGCAAGACTCGGCTGCTTGAACAACACGCAGCTGACATTGAAGAGGTCACGCGGCTCAGAGAAGAACTTAAGCAGCAGAAAGCTTTATCTCTGAAGCTGCAAGAGAAACTTGATGCCAATGCCGCTGAGTACCATAACGAGATCCAGAAGCTGACGGCGAAGAAGGATGATGTTGTTGGTAAGAACAAGTCTCTGCGCCAGAAGAATAAAGGTAATCTCCCTTTCTGAATTCGTCATTGAGTACTTTTGTTCTTGCACACCGCATTTGATAAGTAGCCTTGACCCTTTGTAGAGCTGACAAAAGAGGTTGACAAGTTCAAGAACAAGGTGCTGGACTGGCAGCTGGCCTTTAACCGCGAAGAATTAGCTCATATGGATCTGAAGGAGGACTATAAGGTGCGGTGCTTCGAACTTGAGCGTGAAATGGAGATCCGCCTAGCGGGCTGGAATGACTTGTTGACTTACTTGCAGTCGTTGAAGTTCAAAATTGAAGAAGCGGAAGGCCTGCGCTCAGAGTTGAAGGCCTTGACTGAAGCAGCCGAGCCAGTGGCAAATCTCTTTGAGCCTAGAGTTACTGGAGTCCAGCCTTGTCCACTTGTGGAGAGACTGAAAGACACGCCAAAGAAGATTCTGGAGTACGTCCAGAGGCTGGCTTGCTCAATTCCGAATCAAGTCCTGAGCTTCATCAAGTCCTTCTATGCCGAACCAGATCTCACGGTCATCATGAACGATAGATCTAGAGATCGCACCGACGATCGGCTTAACAAGTTGATGCAACAAACTTCTCCAATTGCGGAAGCAGTCTCCAAGTTTATTGATCTCCGTTAGATGTACCTGTAGAGTAGAAACACTAGGGAAAGACAAGTGTAATCCCGAACAAGTGTTTATATAATATAATTGAAAACTTTGAGTAAATCAATTATCTGGATCCCTTGTATGCTTATGTGTTGGCCAAGTACTCGAGTTGGTATTGAGTGTGAAGTTAGAAAAAGAGATACGATACACGAGTAGGAGTACTCAAGTGTATAAATGTTCCGAAGAACATTAGCTTAAATAATGACGAGTTGAACACCATAGCTGTAGCAGCGTAAAAGGTTTTGTCATGAAAAAAGCAAATAGTAGTAACAAGTCGGTGTAGAGTAGCGACTTGAACTAATCACATTGTACAGAGTTTACAATGTACTAAGTACCTATGAGGCTTATTAGCCTAGTGAGAGAGTACTCGAAAAGAACTTATTCATAACGAGTTGAACACCTTAGTTGTAGCAGCGTAAAGAAGGCTTTGTTATGAACAGGTAAAGAACAGTAACAAGTCGGTATAGAGTAGCAACTTTATTACTGAATACATTGTACAGTGTTTACAATGTCTTAAGTACCTCTGAGGCTATGAGCCTAGTGAGAGAGTACTCGCAAGGATGTTCCGAAGAACGAGTAAGACCGTAGGAGACAGTGTGATGAACTCATCCTTGCTGTAGCAGCAACTTGTATGAGAGTTCTACTGAGACCCTACCAGAAGGGTGTTACTCTAGGTCGAAGCCTCTTATTGAAAAGTAGAAACATGGACATCATGTGCCATTTATTGTTCTACATGATACAAGATCGTCTGGAGAGAGTTATCATGACTCCCTACGAGGTCGCAGAATGAGACTGCCTGGAGAGGGTTGATGAAGCCCCCTGCGGGTGCTCGCAGCTGAATGCCACGAGAAGATACAGCCGAAACTGTCTGGAGAAGATTATCTTGATCCCCTACGAGTGGTGACAACCGTAGCTGTCTGTTTAGTGGTTGCAACCGAAGCTGCCTGGAAAGGGTTGAAGAAACCCAATACGAGTTGTTTTTACAGCCGGAGCCGTCTGGAGAGGGTTGTTGAGACCCCCTACGAGTAGAAGCGACAAAGCTGGTCGATGTTCCAAGAATTGTCGACTTCCTCGCCTTCTAGAGTTTGAAGATGATATGAGCCTGGGCTAGTAACCTTTGCAACAGAGAAAGGACCTTCCCATGGCGAGTTGAGTTTATGTAGCCCTGTCGTATTCTGGATGCGACAAAGGACTAAGTCACCAACGTTGAAGGAGCATTCCTTAACGTTGCGGTCATGGTAGCAGCGAATCTTCTCAAGATATCAAGCAGATTGAACGAGTGCGTTGCAGCGGGCTTCCTCGAGACTGTTGACACCTATTTGTCCTGTTTCTTCAGCTATGCCTTCTTCGTACTGATCAACCGTCGGAGAACGCCACATGACATCAGCAGGCAAAACGGCTTCTGAGCCGTAGACCAGGAAGTAGGGTGACTGCCCTGTGGGAGTAGTAGGCTGAGTGTGTAGCCCCCAGAGTGCATTGGGTAGTTCCTTGATCCACTTGCCGCCCTTGGTATTTGCTGCATCATACAGCCGCTTTTTGAGAGCATCGAGTATCATCCCATTGGCGTGTTCCACCTGGCCGTTGGCGCGTGGATGAGCGACGAAGACGTACCGAACGTCAATTCCACTGTTCTCATAGTACTCCCAGAACTGGTGATTGTTGAAATTCGAACCCAGGTCTGTGATGATGCGATTGGGGAACCCATATCGATGTATGATTTCATCCAAGAAGTTGAGGACTCTATCAGCCTTAGGGCAGGTAACAGGCTTGACCTCAATCCACTTGGTAAACTTGTCGATAGCCAGCAGAACTCTGTTGAATCCCCCTAGCGCATTTGGGAGAGGACCAATCATATCCAGCCCCTAGCAAGCGAAAGGCCAAGTTGGTGGTATCGTGATGAGCTTGTAGGCAGGAACGTGTTGTTGCTTGGCGAAGAATTGGCATCCTTTGCACTTTTTGACTAGTTCTTCTGCATCAGCAAGAGCTGTAGGCCAGTAGAAAGCACGTCTGAATACTTTTCCCACCAAGGTGCGGGAAGAAACGTGATTGCCACAGATTCCTTTGTGTGTCTCCTCCAATATTTCCTTGCCTTCTTCGCGAGAAACACACTTCATGAGTATATCAGAGCTTGCGCCTCACTTGTAGAGTTGATCTCTGACTAGAGCATAAGCTTTGATGCGGCGTGAGATGCGCTCGGCTTCTGACTTGTCTTCAGGAATCAACTGTTGTTTAATATAGTCGATGAACGGAGTTCTCCAGTCCACATCAATCATAAGCACTTCTCGATCAGGTTGAACTGAAGTAGTCGTGTGTGCAGATGATTGCTCCGGAATTGATGGTTTGTGGAGTTCATGGACGAAGATTCCAGCTGGCACTTGAGCTCGTGTAGATCCTAGCTTCGACAAGACATCCGCAGCAACATTATTGTCGTGGACCACATGATGGAACTCGAGACCATGGAATTTGTTCTCAAGTTTGCGTACTTCCTGACAGTGCGCATCCATATTCTCAGCATTATGATCCCAAGAATCGTTGACTTGATTGACGACCACCAAAGAATCACCATAGACAAGTAGTCGTGTAATGCCAAGAGAGACTGCAAGGCGAAGACCATGCAGTAGAGCTTCATATTCAGCTTCATTGTTTAAGACCTTCTAGAAGATCTACAAAACATATTTGAGTTGCTCGCCCTTAGGGGAAATCAAAAGTACCCTGGCACCAGCACCTTCCAACTTGAGGGAACCGTCAAAGTACATGACCCAATGTTCTGGACGCTCAATTGGAGTTGGGACTTGATTTTCCCGCCACTCAGCCATGAAATCAACCAAGGCCTGAGACTTGATAGCAGTGCGAGACTTGAACTCAAGCGATAGAGCACCAAGCTCTACAGCCCATTTAGAAATCCTTCCTGTGGAGTCCCGGTTGTGCAATATCTCACCAAGCAGGTAGCTAGTGACCACAGAAATCTTGTACTCGTCGAAGTAGTGACGGAGCTTTCGTGAGGTAATTAGAACCGCATAGAGTAGCTTCTGTACCGGAGGATAACGAGCCTTGGATTATGAAAGTACTTCACTAACGAAATAGACAGGCCTCTAGACAGGGTAACCATGGCCTTCTTCCTGCCGCTCAACGACAATAGCAGTACTGATGACATTAGTAGTCACAGCAATATAGAGCAAGAGCTCTTCATTGGGCTGAGGAGCTGTGTGGACTGGAGGCTTGGATAAGAACTCCTTGAGCTGAGAAAGAGCTTGATCAGCTTCGGTTGTCCACGTAAACTTCTCCTGCCACTTGAATAACTTGAAGAAAGGTAGACCTCGTTCTCCAAGTCGTGAGATGAAGCGATTAAGTGACGCCATGCAACCAGTAAGCTTCTGGAAATCTTTGATAGTAGTCGGAGCTTGCATGTTGGAGATGGCAGTGATCTTCTCGGGGTTTGCTTCGATGCCACGATGGCTGATGATGAACCCGAGTAGTTTTCCAGATGATACACCAAAGACGTATTTATTAGGATTGAGCTTCCATTGGTACTCGCGTAGCGAAGCAAAAGTTTCCTCAAGATCCGTGATAAGCATGTCTGGATCCCTAGTCTTGACAACGACGTCATCCACGTATGCTTCCACATTCTTGTGAAGCTGCTTCTTGAAGCACGCTTGGATAGCCCTCTGATATGTAGCACCAGCATTTTTCAACCCGAAGGACATTGTTGTGTAACAATAAGCACCAAACGGGGTGATAAATGCAGTGTTCTCTTGATCAGATTCCTTGATTACAATTTGATGATATCCAGAGTAGCAATCCAGGAAACAAAGTAGAGCACAGCCCGCCGTAGAGTCAATGACTTGATCAATCCGCGGCAACCCAAAAGGATCCTTGGGGCTATGCTTGTTGAGATCAGTGTAGTCGACACACATCCTCCAATCGTTAGAGTTCTTCTTCCTAACGAGCACAGGGTTAGCAAGCCATTGTGGGTGAAAGACTTCCCGGATGAAGCCGGCCGTGAGTAGTTTGGCAAGCTCTTTCTTGATAGCAGCCCTGCGATCATCAGCAAAGCGATGAAGATGTTGTCTTTTGGGGGTAGCGTAAGGATCGACGTTGAGTGAGTGCTCGATCAACCTCCTGGGCACACCTGGCATGTCAGATGGCTTCCATGCAAAGATATCACGGTTAGCCCGAAGGAAGTTGATGAGCGCATCTTCCTATTTAGGATCAAGTTGTGCACTGATCATGGTCGTCTTGCTACTGTCACTAGTACCGAGGTCAATGGCTTTGAGCAGGACGTCACCAGACGGTGCAGGCTTGTTGTTGTCAGTCTTCTCAGGAACCTCCAGCTCGCTCGGAGCAAGCTTTTTAGCGGCAGTAAAGACTTCCATCATTGCATTGGGTACTTGAGTAGTCGAGGCAAGTTCTACGGCTTCTGTATCGCAGTCGTAAGAACGCTTTAGATCTCCTTGCAATGAAAGAACTCATTTGGGGCTCAGCATCTTGAGAACCAAGTACACATAGTGCGGGATAGCCATGAACTTAGCGAGACCAAGCCTGTCGAGAATGGCATGGTAAGAAGTCTCGAAGTCAGCAACCTCAAACTTGATGTACTCGGTGCGGTAGTGATCCTTTGTCCCAAAGGTTACGGGTAGTACAACTGAACCCAAAGGAACAGCTGTGTTGCCCAGGATGAAACCATAGAACAGTGAGTTGGTCTTGGTAAGCATATTGGTAATATCCAGGCCCATCTTCTTCAAAGTCTTGGCAAACAGGACATTGAGACTGCTGCCACCATCAATGAGAACCTTGGTAAGCCTGGAGCCTGCCACCACTGGATCCAGAACGAGAGGATATCGTCCTGGCTCAGAGAAACTAGTCCATTGATTCGCCCTTAAGAAGGTAATGGGGGCTTCAGACCACTTGAGAAAAGTGGGAGCTGCTGGTTGGATGGACATGATCTCCCTGAGTGCTAGCTTTTGCATGCGCTTGGTTGGAATTCCACCAAATATGACATTGACAGTGTTGGAGGGGTTCTGGAACCTAGTGTCTTTGTCTGTGTTAGCCTTCTTCCCCATGTGTTTGCGGAATCGCGGGTTTGGGTGCGTTGGTTTGGGTGTGCTCTTCAACGCACGTCGAAGTTGGTAACACTGCTCTGTAGTATGATCGCCCTCTGGGTGCCATGGGCATTTCTGCTTGGTTAATGTTGCCCAATGAGGATCATCTTCAGGCTTGGCGGTAGTTTCCATGGCAGCAACAGTGTTCTCGGGCTTGCACTTGCGATTGGGATTGTTCGAGTAGTTATTACCCTGGCGATTGCCCTGCTGTTGCTTGCCACTGCTGCTTCCTCCAGCATTGTTGTTGTTGTTGTTATTCTGGTTGTTGCGAAGATGCTTGAACCGATTCCGAGCCTTGTCTTCTTCATCCTCCCAATGAGTGATCATCTCCTTGAGCTTGGTGATGTTGGCTGGGCGAGCGCGACCGAAGTCTTGGAAAAGCCTATCGTCGTAGAAACCATCCTGGAAGGTATCAATGACTTCTTTCTCGGTGACATCAACAACAGTAGCCCTTTTCTCAAAGAAGCGGCGCATGTACTCGCGAAGAGTCTCGCCTTGTTTTTGTTTGATCAGGGCAAGGTCCATCCGGGTACCATGACGGCCCAGAGAACCCGCAAAGTTGCTGGTGAAGCGATGCTTGAGTTGTCCCCAGTTGTTAATGGAACCACGTTTGAGAGACTCAAACCATGTGAGGGGTTCTTGCTCCAAGACAAAAGGGAAATAGATACACTTGGTATCATCATTGCCTCCGGCATTGGAGATGGACAGAGCATAACAGCACAACCACTGCCTTGGATCTTGCTTGCCATCATACTTAGAGATGTTGTAAGGCTTGAATTTCTCCGGAAGAAACAGAGCTTGAAGTCGAGGTGAAAAAGCAGGGAAGGAATCAGAATCATTATCCTTTTGCTTCTCACGCTCAGCGCGTCTGGCGTTGATAGTTGTACGAGCATCGTAGTGAGAGTCTCCCGACTTGCTATTGACACTACCATCATCACCTTTACCCTTGTTGCTAGCCTCCGGACGTGTGCGTTGAGGAGTGGGGGTGGTACGATGAGCACCGCCACTGCTGCCATGGTGACTAGGAGCACTAGTATTCTGACGTAGCATAGTGTAAGCTAGCTCAGCCAGCTTTACGACTTCAGCAGCCGCCCTGTCACGAGGCATAGAGCGACCGAGTAGATTGATCACGTTGATAGCTTCTTCTGGAGTGTGATATTCACGGGTAGCAACCGCCTCCAGAGCCTCTTGAAGATTACGGATAGGTAGAGCTTCTGTGAGTTCCCGACGAAGTGTTGCACAATCAGCATTACGTTGGCGACGTGCAGTCTTGGCCTCCGCGGTTTCATCAGCAGGAGCATTGGCAGAGAGTTCATCATCAGATACATCATCCGGGTAACGATAATTGGCATGATGCCCTTGCGGAGTAGTTGCATCAATGACGAACACTTCTCGATGCGATGAATAAGTACTCGTACTCTGAATGAGCTCAGTATCGGTGTCATAGTCAACAAGCTTGACGCCTTCCTGGAAAGGTAAGTTGTCGAGACAGGCAATAAAGCGCTCCTGATCATCTAATGTGAGATCATCAGGCATATGCTAAGGCCAGTAGACGAATCTACCCTCAGGTATCGATGTGATCACCAGTCCTTGAGCAGGGCCAGATAGTTGTTGTACTTCATCAGAATCCGAACTGTAGTCGAACTCGAACTCAGATGAGTCTGAAGAGTAGTCGAAGTTGCTGTCCGAATCCGAAGAGTACTCGAGCATGATCTTCAGGCCAGGTCACATGAGGCGCTTCAATGCGGCTTGGTAAGCAGCACTGACATGGCGATGACCGAAGAGAGGTGGTGCTGGAATGTTATCCAAGCTGAGCGCAAGCTGTGAAGCTGAAGAAAGCAACTCAGGCTGGATAGGAGGCGAAGTCGAGTTGTACTCGGACTCCGACTCGAGTTCTCTGAGCGGGTCAGAGATCAAAATTTCGCCAAAATTTTTGACGAGTTTCTCCATCAAAGCTTGCGTAAGCGTCGAGGACTTGAGCTTTGACTCCGGAGTTGGCGCTAAGAAATGCAGGAACGATCCGGCGCCGTCAGCAACACAAACCCAAGAGCCGAAAACGAAGGTGTCGCCTCGCTGGAAAGCGACGGTCGGCTTGATGATGATGAGAGCCATCGAGTTCGCCAGTGGATCAACGACGAGACCCCCTACCTGGCGTGCCAGCTGTCAGTATTTTAGACACCGAGCCTACGACGGGGTACCCGAAGTAGTAGATTGTGCAGTGGGACTCGCCGAGATCAGGAACACGATGGTGAGACACGGGGCACATAATTAGACAGGTTCAGACCGCAATGTGCGTAATACCCTACGTCTTGTATGCTGCGTGGCTCTGTATTGATTGCGTATGTTTTGAGAGGGGTCCCTGCCTCGCCTTATATGCTACGGGAGGCAGGGTTACAAGTCGGATTGGTACAAGGGTACTATTCGAGTAGGACCCGGAGTAGCCTATACAGAGTATGAAAAGTTATCCTAGTCTTAGTATAAGTCCTTGTCCGTCTTGTCTTGCCTTGTGGTCCACGGTACCAGCATCGTGGCCCACTAGTCGAGTAGTCCAAGTGTACAGGAACTCATGTCCCGGGTATGACCCACAATGTGTTGGTGGGCCTAGGGATGCCCGGTCGACAGGATAACAAATAGAAACATTAAAATCAAGTAGTGCAGGCATGCAACAATATTTAGATGCCAAAAAAACTACCAACTCTCAGATATTCATGTCCCAAATAATGAAATAAGTATAACCTATACAACAGATAATAATATCAGAAATCAAAGATTACCAGATTTCTCAATCCTGCCAAAATATAATAATAAGAGTACCAAATAAAATTACCACTATCTGACAAGCGATAAACAAACAAATTAGTGTAACTTCTCAATTCTCCAGAATATGGGACTCAAACAATAACTTCATCAGATCACAGAACATAGAGCCATCTATTGACGTATGAAATTACAATGTTTGGCTAATCTAAAAGCATTTCTTTATGCTTTTAGCATGTGAAATATACTAAAAGCAATAAAGAATACCTCATATGAAGTGACAGGGATATCATGATATGCGGCTTTAGTTGTTGGTGTCAGTATATTCATAGGTGGTTCCGGATTCTTCACTATGCCTGGACAAAGAGAGGCCAATTATCAGTCTAAGAAGAACAAAGCAACTTCTAATTTCATGACTACTGGTCATCATATGGCATACAGTCAGGAAGAGCATTTCCACGATAGTTACTGACACCGTTATTATAAATTGTCCACATAAAGATGTATCAGTGCTTCCTGTAACAAATCCCCTCACTGAAAATTAACATGAGAAGATAATATTACTAAGAATGATAAACTAACGGATTAGCATGGAAAACAAAATTCTGCTTAATACAACTGCATACTGGTATGACAAAAAAATATATGGAACAAGGTAGGTCTCACCAAAAAATTCAACTGGAAATACTGTACACCTTTTTGGCAATTGTCACATTCTCGTCAAGAGAAGGCACTACTATGTTTGGAGCGAGAAAATTGCAAATATGGGACTACTATCGTTGTGGCTTCGCAGTTTTGCCATTTGTAACATTACACACTTAATTTTGGGACTCCAAACATGTGACACTTTCTCATGCCATTCTATGCATTTTTCCTCTTTTCTAATTATTTCTCTTGTATTGGACCACTGAATGAACGTTTTTGCCCTTCTGGTATTTTGCTTGTGTACGTCGCGGTCGTTGGAAGGCCCTGGGCGCTGGCTGCCCTGGGTGTTGTGCTGCTGGCTGGTCGGACCTACTGGTTGGCCGGCGCTGCCCTAGGCTACTTTGCTGCTGGGACACCTTGCGCTGCCAGGGACTGCACGGCCGCGGACAGGTCGTCATGGCCATCTTCCAGGCGCTCGCCGGCCGGAGCGAGCAGGCACTATGGGCCCGACGCAGCCAGGTCCTCGCCGGCCGGATTGAGCAGGCCCTGGGCGGACGGCACCGCCAGGACCTCAGCGGCCAGCGCGGCCACTTCCGTAGCAGCCTTGGTGGTCGGGGCGGCCGGCCCTTGCAGAACCTGGGCCCTCAGCGGCGGATTCGTCCATGGCCGTCGGCGCAAGGAGGCAGCGGCAACGACGTTTCGTCTGGGCGGTGGCGGCGGCGTTTCGTGTTCGGGATGATGGCGGCAGCGACGTTTCGTGTGGAGTGAATCGATCGATTCGATTTGCATGCCGTGACGTAAGGGTAAAAGAGTCAATTCAGTGGACAAATACATGTGTAATGATTAAAAGAAATGACAAATACCCAAAATGGTACGAGAAACAATTGTCACATGTTTGAAGTACTAAAATTACGTGTATAATGTTACAAATGGCAAAACTGCGAAGCCACAACGATAGTAGTCCCATATTTGCAATTTTCTCGTTTGGAGCAATGTGACAGGTTTGATTAAACCACCAAAGGCTTGTCTCGTTAGAAATTTCATGAAGAAGGGAGAGTTTTTTTTTTACTCACGGAGTAGGAGTTGTCGTCGACGCCACACTAGTCGAAGGGGTTGGGGTCGGCGTGCAGATGCGAGGTGAGGGGAGCACAGGCGGTGCGGTGATGCAGACCATCAGCCCTTTGGTCGCGGGGGCATTCGTGGGAGCGCCGCTAGATGGCGTCTGTGTCGCCGGCATGTGGCCGTCGTGGGAGCGCGCGAGCCGGCGGAGGTGACCGGTGTCGGGCCGTCGAGGTCAATGGAGCCACTTCTGCCGCAGCTCCCTCACGGCGATCACTGCTCCTCGCTCCTCGTGCCACCGTTTCCGCCACCCACTGCGCCTCGCGTGCCGCCTCGACATCTGCCTTTGCACGCCGTCCCCATGGCTAGGGTTAGGGTTGCGTCTGATTCCATGACACGAAACGAACAGCGATGAGCTCCCGAGGACGACAGCAAGGAAATCGAGCTGCGAGTAGTAGAGAGATGACGAGGGAGGAGGCGGCGTCGGGAGGCTTGGGCGGTGATGGAGGCGGCGGCGACGCCGTTGGGAGCAGGTAGCGAAGGAGGAAACAAGAGAGAGAAAGGGTGAGGGGATGAATGGGAAGGGGTGGCGGCTCGGGATGAGGACGCGCGGGAGCGGCCGAGCGGTGGGGGGACTTCTTTGCAAAAGTGACTGCGGGCGGTTTTCTGCAAAATGACTGCAAAATCGGAATTTCGTTTTCTTGGTAGACAAAAATTTTCAAACTCGGGGGGTTTTATGCAAGAAAAAGGAACGTGTTTCCTGTAGTAGGAGGGACTTCGCTGGACCCGAAGAGAAATAGCGTGCAACAGAAGGGCTTTTTGCAAATTCTGACGCACCGCTGGCAATTTCTGAGCCGCCGGATCTGGGCGATCAGACGGTCGCGAAATGGAGGCGACGTAGCACACGCGAGGAGCCGCGGCATTGGCCGCGGAATAGATAGCTTCGATGGTTGAGATGAGCGTGAGGAACTGAGTCATGCTGGTGTGAATTTGTTAGGTACAAGGGTAAATGAGTCTTTTCATAAATCTTTCACTAGAAAAAACAAATGAAAACTTCATTCTTTTGTAACAGAAGATGTTGACGGAACGGTAAAAGTCTACGATGGTGCAACCTTTAATGGTACATACTAAAGAACAGATCTTTCAATGGTATATCTCTAAAGATGTAATCTTTCGATCGTACATATCCAATTTTTCCAAAAGATTAAAGATGCAATCTTTTCGGTGGTAAGTATCCAATTTTCTAAAAAGATTAAGAAAAAGAAACAATTTGGGTTATGAATTTCCGAATGGACTGGATGCTCACGGGCTTGGAACCCATGCAGGCCCAACGCCTGCTCTTCGACGAGTGGAATTTTTATATATATTTTTTTCGATTTTACGAAAATAAATAGTAAGATTGAACATTTGCACAAATAGCCTCGAACCGCCGTTTGACAAGACGGTTGGGCTCCTGCCGCCGTTTGACGCGGCGGTAGGAACCTACCACCGCGGACTAAGGCGGTAAGGACCTGAAGCCACAGCACAGGGCGGCAGGTTTGCAACAGTGGCGGCAGGCTGGGGTTGGGTGGCGGCTTCCCGGCTGGCAGCAGCCGCCACTTGAAACAGCGACTGGGTGGAGCCAACTACCGGTCCAACCGGCGGTTGGTTTTTTAGTTTTCTTTTTTGGTTTTGTTTGTTTTTTCTTTTTTTTTCTTTTTTTTTGTTTTTCTTTTGATTTTCTCTGAAATTATAAATGCAGTTTGTTTTTTATGTTTTTGTTTGTTTTTTCTTGTTTTTTTTGTTTTTCATTTGGTTTTCTCCGTCCAAGAGAGCTGCATACAAGAGAATAAGTTAGCTCGACGAATTGCATTACTTTCTGACAACTAACGAACGAAGTTAGCTCGAAGTACGAACTTGGCGGTGGCACCACATCGACCCCATGGTCGGCCTGTCTGCTGGGTCGTGCCCCTCCTCCAGCGCCCGGTACGCCGATCGGTCGACCATCGGCCGACCGACGGGAAGCTGCTCGTAGCTCCACAGGTGCAGCAGAAGCGGACATCCGAGGAGAATCGACTGGGTGCCCGTCTTGGTGCACCCGGAGCACAGACCCCTGTACATCGCGGCCAAAACTGCAGCACCCCAGTTGATCTGGGGCATCTCCTCCACGGTGGCCTCGGCGATCCTCCGAGCGTGGGGGATCAGGAACCTCGACACCTCGTCCCCTGGGACCCGCAGAACATCACGTAGCCGAACATCCACAACAGGTACGTCTCCAAGTGCCTGTTACTCATCGGCTCGTCGGCGTCTTCTCTCATGTACGAGGCCTGCAAACATTCAAATTTCAGTCAGTACTTGCGATACTATGAAAAAATGATACATAAATTGATCAAGTTACGTACACTATAGCCGCGCAACCAAGCACTCGTGAGGCCGTGGGAGCTGGTGAAGTCTGCCACCTCTGGCGCGTCGGGACGGCGCACCAGTCCGGTGAACCTCGCCAGGATATCGTTGCGCCACCCGTCGGGGGGGTCAACAGCCCCCATGGGCTCCCTTGAGCACGGTAGCCCGAAGAGGAGGGCCACGCCCTCCAAAGTCAGCGTCATCTCCTCCCAGGGGAAATGAAAGTTGTGCGTCTCGGGGCGCCACCAGTCCAGGAGCACGCAGATCAGCTGGTAGTCGAACCCAAAGCGCGATCTGCGATCCGTCGGGCGCATAGCGCCCCGCATCAAGTCCCCCTCGACCAAATGCGCAAGGGGAAGAAGCCCTGCTGCGCATAGCCTGCACCACAAAATGAAAATAAATATTAATTTCCAAATTTAATGAGGAAATAAAAAGAAACCCAAGTATCGTATTACATACTTGGGACACCAACGGAGGTGAAGCGGCATGTAGTACCCGGGGCCTCTAGAACGTACGGTGCCCAGCTCTGCCCCGCAGATCGCGGAGTGGTAAGACCGGTACGCCCTGTCAGTGGCCTCGTCGAAGAGCTCGGGCAGCACGTACAGCAACGGATCCCGAGGAGGACGAACACAACCAAGAGGCCGCTGCGGCGGCGGCGGCGGCTGCTACTGAGCCATACCTGCAAAAAAATTGAAATATAAAATGACTAGTATTTCTAGTAATTTTTTAAAAAAACTAGTATTTCTAGCATTTTCTAAAAAATAAATAATATCCTCAAAGTATTTCTAGTGTTTTTAAAGTATTTCTCGGATTTCTAAAGGATTTCTAGGATTTTCTAAAAAATAAATAATATCTCCAAAGTATTTCTAGAATTTCTGAAGTATTTCTAGTATTTCTAAAGTATTTCTAAGATTTTCTAAAAAAGAAATAATATCTCCAAAGTATTTCTAGAATTTCTGAAGTATTTCTAGTATCTAAAGTATTTCTAGAATTTCTAAAGTATTTCTAGTATTTTTAAAGTACTTCTAAAATATTTCTAGAATTTTCTAAAAAAGAAATAATATCTACAAAATATTTCTAGAATTTCTAAAATATTTCTAATATTTCTATAGGATTTCTAAAGTATTTCTAAGATTTTCTAAAAAAGAAATAATATCTCCAAAGTATTTCTCAAATTTTTGAAGTATTTCTAGTATTTCTAAAGCATTTTCGGAATTTCTAAAGTATTTCTAGTATTTCTAAAGTATTTCTAGGATTTTCTAGAAAAGAAATAATATCTCCAAAGTATTTCTAGAATTTCTAGTATTTTTAAAATATTTCCAGAATTTCTAAAGTATTTCTAGTATTTCTAAAGTATTTCTAAGATTTCTAAAATATTTCTATGATTTTCCAAAAAAATAATATCTTCAATGTATTTCTAGGATTTCTAAAAGATTTCTAAAATTTCTAAAGTATTTCTAGGATTTCTAAAGTATTTCTAAGAATTTCTAAATTTTTCTAGGATTTCTAAACTATTTGTAATATTTCTAAACTATTTCTAAGATTTCTTAACAATTTCTAGGATTTCTAAACTATTTCTAGAATTTCTAAACTAACTATATAAGGAAGTATTAGAGACTGATGTGGAGAATCTACACTGAAGAAGGTAACAGAGAGGTTGGTGGCGGAGGAGGAAAGAAATGGGGGAGAAGGGGGCAGCCGCCCGGCGGCAGGGCCGCGGCCCTTATATAGGCGGGATCCTACCGCCGTTTCAGCGAGCGGTAGGCCCTACCGCCTTTGCAAAGGGCGGTAAGTCTCCAATAGTCAGTCAACCACCGCTGGAGAAGACGGTAGGTTCCCCCGGACCCACATGGAAGAAGTAACCGTCGTTGACGACGGTGGTAGGTGCCAAACCGGCGTGCCACGTAGTGGATGAGCCAACCGCCGCTGCTAACGGCGGTTTCCGGTGGCCTACCGCCTTAGTCCGCGGCGGTAGGTCTCTACCGTCGCTTCAAACGGCGACAGGGCTTCAACCGCCGTGCCAAACGGCGGTTCGAGACTATTTGTGCAAATGTTCAATCCGACTATTTATTTTCGTAAAATCGAAGAAAAAAATATTAAAAAAATTCTCGACGAGTCCGACCGTCCGAGCTGTGCAACATCCCGGCCCATGTCAGCCCGCTCAACACCGCAACACAAGCAGTCTCACCCGGAGGCCGATACTTTTGTCCCGACGGGGTGAGGCCATCCACCTCCCGTGCTCCTCCTCGCAGACGGCGACAGCGACAGCGACAGCGCCAGGCGCCGCCTCCCTCTCCTCGCCATCGGCGGCGACGGTGGCTGCCTCTCCAAGCCCCCTGGTGTTGGCTCATCCCCCTCCCGTACCCCTCTCCCCCTAGCCTCCTGGCGCTCTGCGTCCGCTTCAATCTGCCATTTTCCTCTCGAATTCACCTCGTATTAGATCTGGTCAGTCTCGTTGCGTTCCGAGCTAGCTGTCGAGCAACTCCTGAGCTGTGCGCCAGATCTCGACGCGCCTGGCCTGCGGAAGCAAGCGCCACGACACCCCGAGTCTAAAACTTGTTTCCGTCCGATTCGATTTTTTCCAGGGGTGCATGGTTGGTGCATGTCGTTGCGTGATTTCGATTTTTTTTTTACGCTGGTAATTGGGGGATTCCGGAAAGGGGAGTCTTGGCTGACTCATGCTCCCTTTCTGGAGCCAGATCTGGTAGGCTGCTACCGTGGATGACGGGTAACTCGATTCTGATCGTTGTGTCTTTGTTTGTTATGCGACATTTGAGTAGAAAAAATGGCAACAAAATTGGAAGTTCGTTTATTTGCATGCAGTTTTGGGGTATTATTTTTACCGATTCTTCTAATTTTACTTGTGAATCAGCAAACCGGAATCCGTAGAGTGCACACTGGCCACTGTAAAACAACTAAACAACATATAATTGTTTGTTTATTATGCGACTTTTCAGTAGAAAAAATGGCAACAAAATTGGAAGTCCGTTTATTTGTATGCAGTTTTGGGGCATTATTTTTTTCCTGATTCTTCAAATTTTACTTGTGAATCAGCAAATTTTACTTGTGAATCAGCAAATCTGACTCTCATAGAGTGCACACTGGCCACTGTAAAACAACTAAACAACATACAATTTGCACTGAAACAATAGGCGTACATAAAGCCCTGAACTTAAAGGGGATGCAAGACATGTACTCAGTATATAGTAATTTATGCTTGCTGATTCCTGATGGTTTTCCTTATGTATGCACACCCACTGGTGCAGGGCTATTGTGCAAGCAACCAAACAGACCCTAAATATTAATGATGAAACTGAACACTAGGAAATGGCCGATCAATTTGGGGAAAAGAATCCCCTTTGAAATGTATCTCTTAGGACATTTCTTTCTTTTGAAACCAAGAACGTTATTTTGTTTTTCTGACACGACAAGGAAATTTATCACTTAGATATTACCTTGTACTTAAATGTATGGCATTGAGGATAAGCTCAATAGTTCGAAAATGAAATAAATATTTTGCCCTAAATCTTACATATTTAAGAAAGGAATGGAGTAGATACAAACGGCAATATTACCTCTGTGTTGGTGATATTCATCCCAAAGGGGAAAAGAGATTGGGTTATGAACTTAAAAATGGACTGGATCTGGGCCTCAGCCCACAGGTTTGGAACCCATCCTGGCCCAGCTTTACATGGGCTTGGATGAGTATGGGCTGGGCAAATTCTCGGCCCACATCAGCGTACAGGCCACTGTAAAACAACTAAACAACACATAATGGCAATTTGGCATTGTGAAACAGCTGACTTACATCAACTGCTGAGCTGAAAAGGGATGGAAGCCACATATATAGTACTTTACAATTGCTTATTCCTGATGGTCTGTTTACTGGTTTATGCTCATTTACACTGCTTCTTTCAGGTAGGCCACCATTTGTTGGTTCCTCTATTCTTCAGCCAGCACTTCGGTTTGCAGCTTCATTTGACTTTTCAAGGTACGTATGACTTTTCACTTCACTGCCTGAAGTATTATGGTAAATGGACTGTGCCCAATAGTTATGACATGTGTATTTATGCCCAGTTTCCAGTATTACTTGTCTTAGATCTTTGGCTTAATTATGAACTTTTCGTATTTCTTCCTAGAGAAGTGTTTATATATTTCATCAATGTACAAGTTATTGGTTGTTTATCTGACACTACACCCTCTTTTGTTTTCTTATTAGATGTCACAAGCCAAGGAAGTGAGGTTAGTATTCCCAACATGGTGGAGTTTTTATTATCTTTCCATTCTTGAGATAGACTTCTTACCATCTAATGTGTTCTGGTTCATGAAATTTTGCTTTTAGATACACCGCACGGTCTATTACACCTCCTGCAGAAAGAAATGGAATTTCAAGTTCGCCTCCTCCAAAGAGGCGCAGCCCTTCAAGGTCGCCTCCTCCAAAGAGTAACTCAAGGTCTCCGCGTCCAAGGAGCCCTAAGCGGCGGAGCACTTCAAGGTCTCCTCCTCCTAGGAGACGTGGTAGATCGAGGTCAAGGTCAAGGGATAGGAGTCGTTCCAGGCAAGCATATCACTTGTTCATGATATTTTATCAAATATTATATCATATTGATTCCAATGGCTTGTTTTTAGTTTCAATTTGTTACTCTTTCACAAATCTATGGGCAGTGGTGAAGTACTAATGTTTAGTTCTTTATCGTGCACAGGAGCATAGATGATAGAAATCCAGGGAATAACCTTTATGTGACTGGATTGTCTACTCGTGTAACTGAAGAGGACCTTGAGAAGTTTTTTAGTAAAGAAGGAAAGGTATGATCTACAGTTTACTAGTTCATGTATTTTTATTATGGCTTCGTATCTGTATCTGGTTATTGGTTAATCTTGTGGTAACCATTTTGGTATCTGAACAATTAGTTCCATCTTTGAATGCAGGTTAAAAACTGTCATGTTGTTCTTGATCCTCGCTCAAAAGAATCCCGTGGCTTTGCCTTTGTGACTATGGATACTGTTGAAGATGCAAGACGCTGCATCAAGTACCTGCACCGCACTGTGCTTGAAGGTCGTCTGGTCACTGTACAGAAGGTTAGATAGTAACTGAAATCATTACATTAATACATTCTTCAATTATATTTCTGCTGTATAGTGCTAGTTTTTATCATGTTATCTGTGTGCTATTTCTTCACAATATTCTGAAATCATTATTATAGTTCAATAAGATAAAGCTAGCTGTTATGTCAAACAAGATTTTTGCATGGTTTTTGTGTTCTCTCCTTCCCCCTTTCCTTTTGGTCTTGAAGTCATGGTTGTCTTAGTAACATAAGTAGTTAAATACGTAATACTGTGCACTTGAAAGTATATTCTATCAGTTTAATTCAATATACTCTGTGCTGTTCAGTTAAGTACTTTGATGAAGGATTCTTGAGATGAGGTATGTTATCGGTAGAGTACAAATATGCTCTTTCCCTGTGATGGAAGAGTATATTCTGGGACAGTCCAGCCAGGAAATTCCAATCAGGTGAAATGTGCCAGAGTAAATTGAAAAGGGAGTCATTTGTGATGTGGTCTGCAATCCTAGTGTGGTCAATTTCCCGGGGTCTTAACTCCTCTCGTGCTGACTTCATGACCTTCCAGTTTAACATGGTGCTGGGCTGCCTCGACGTCAGCCTGGTTGGTGCAGACTGTGCTGTCTTCGACCATGGTTGTCGCCAACGGATGTGCAGCTGACGTGCTGGTGCTTATCACCAACCCCAAAGTTCATCTTCACCGCTTGTCGTCTACACCTTCTTCACCAACATTGCATACCCACTACATCAACGTGAGGGCTGCTACCATAGTGCGATGTCGGAGTCTTGTTGTGCATTGTGCCACCACGATCGCCATCGCGACTGCCACCGCCACCACGATCGCCATCGCCATCTCCACCGCCACCACGACCACAACCACCATCGCCAACGTCGCCCTCATGATCCAATGGGCTCCATGGTTTGTCTACATCGACTGAGCAGACATGGTGCATGCTGCAGCCATGTCACGACACCAACTGCTGAGCTAGCCTACATTGTTGCAATCTTCGTCGACAACAAGATCCTGATTTGATGGAGATCACAAGAGGCATAATCAGGCGCTTCCTTGGAGAAAGGCTACATCAACCACGGGAAAGTGCACAGAAGTGTCATCTTTGGTTGAGCTACGTAAAGTTATTCATCTACTTGTATAACAAGAATTTTGATCGAGAGTTGACTGGCTTAATGATTCTTCACTATTTGTTTTTCAGCAAAGGGCCATATTTTAGTTTCTTATTCCTTTAACCAGTCTATTTTATGTTAAGCTAGGTTGGATCATTGGGTTCACACTTTGTTTGGTGTACGTGAAGTTCACTGCTTTTTCATCGCGGAAACTAACACATGTTCTTGTTGCCCATGTCAGGCTAAAAGGACTCGAGAAAGGACTCCTACTCCTGGAAAATACTGCGGTCGAAGAGGTATGAACAAAAATTGGCTATTTTTGTACCTGCGCATGATATGACTGTAATACTTTCTGTGGTGGTCATATTCGCAGTTATAATGTGCAATTTGTTTATTAATACGTAAAGAAGAAATCATCTTCCTAAATATTGTCACTAGGCTATTTGCTTGTTTATTCATTTTTTTTTATTTCTGTGATGCTTTGAAGTATTAGAATCACATATCTTACTGGAGTATCCTGTGACCTGTTATTATAATTGGAACATTTTTTGCTGCCATAATTAACACGAACAGAGTAAATATTATGGGTCTTGTTATGTTTTTCTTGAGTCGAATCACCATTTTGAGGTAGTCAAAATCACATGCCAATCCTGGAAACATCTCCATGAACGCAAGCCATGTTCTAATCTGGGTTCTTAAATATTTTTCAGGCTTGTGTCAATGTATTAGTGGGATATTAATGGGATCCAGACGTGTGCTCTAATATTAGCAATGAAAAACATAATAGTTTGCAACTAAATTCTTGCATTATAGCTGGCATCTTTAATAATATTTTCATTGCAGGAGGATCTCAAAGGAGCCCATCACCTCACCGTTCTCGCAGAAGGGAGCGATCCCGCTCAAGGGACCGTAAAAGGGAGAGGTCTCGCTCAAGGGAACGCAGAAGGGAAAGGACCCGCTCAAGGGATCGGAGGGAACAGTCTCGCTCACGGGACCGCAGGAGGGAACGCTCACGCTCACGGGACCGCAGGAGGGAGCGCTCATGCTCAAGGGACTCGCAGAGAAGGCGTGGAGATCGGTCCAGGTCGCCAGCAGGCAATGGGAACCACAAGGCAGACTAGAAAGCACTTCCCATATGATGAACCTTTTTTTTTTTGGACTAGTGTGACTGTGAACCATTGAACTTGTGATGCTACCTTGGTCAGACTGAGAAATGTTAGCATGGAGTGGTAACTCCCTTGCTGTGTTTGTTTGTTTGGTTTTTTTTTCCCTGTTGATTGAAAAGTATGTTATCATGTCAGCGTTCAGAGAAGATAATACTCTTATATGGTCTGGGTATTGTTTTGGAAACATTGGCGTGCACTCCAGAATTCTTCTGATTTTGTTACAAGTTTGCTTAAGATAGTCATGTCATCTGCTGGTTCACAGGCTGCTAGGTACAACAGTCAGTCAAGCAGGGCTTGCGTCTGATCAATTTTGCTTTGATGTTATGCAGAGTTGAGTTGCACTTTGGAATAGTGATACTAACATGTTAATTTCTGTTTCTTTGTCCTGTGGACGAGCAATGTGTGCTACCTTGTGCAGATGTCTCCTGTGGCGGACAAGCAGAGATGACCATGCAGTGCTATTCTACTCTGGAACACTGAATTTGTGCGTGCGTTGAGAACTGACTGGAATTTTCCAGTCCAGTTCGGCGAATTTCTCTCTCCCGAGTCAAATGGTCATGGGCGTACCTAAGGCTCTGTTTAGTTCTAAAGTTTCACCAAAATTCTCACCTAAATAACTGTGTCAGTGTGTCTTTACGCATGCGGTCCCAGTGTAAAAAATTTCACTCATTTTTCACAACTAAATTGTACTCGAGCTCTAGTATACAATCCCACATAAAGCCGTGATGCCTACGAAAACCATGGGACAAAACCACCAAAGCAAATAAGCAATGTCAAACACATGACGCTACGCCGTGTGTTCCGTCTTCTCTGCGCCCCAAAGGACAAACTCCGCTGACAATTGACACGTCCGTACGCCCCTAAGGACGCCATTTCGCAGGCTTGCAGCGTCTGACTTTTTTATTTCTTGGTGTGTTTAGATCCAAAAAGTTTGCAAAAAACATCTCATCATCTATCATATCACCTCACATCACCTCTCACTATTCATCTGCATTTACACTAATTCTTCCTCAATTCAGCCAATTCATCTGGATCTAAACACACTAAGTTAATGTTGCTAACACGCATCTCCAGCTGCTTCTCGCGCGTACCTGTTGTCCAGTTTCATGGATTTTCTGAAACTGGTCAACTGAGATCGCTATTGCAACACGGCAAATTAGAGGCCGGTAGATTTAGTTTAATCCCATAGATTGGGAAATAAACAACGCTTAATCAGATCAAATCCTGAAGGGGTTTTGCCTCTCCTTTGTTATAAACAACGTCCATTTGTTGGGATTTCTTTTGCTTTTGTGCTTTTTAAAAAAGAATAGAACACTTGCTATATATTGATGGAGGGAATAATCCAAATTACCAAATACTTCCAATAGTTTTGTTTTCAAATTTGAGTAAAATATGGGAAGTATTGGAGCAACATCCACTATTATTCATTCAGATTAAATAGTAACACCACACAAAACCAAAACCAGGTGTCCAACATAGGGAAACCAGGGTATACACTTCAGCCTGTTCCACACGACGGCGGATTGTTGAAGAGAAGCTTCTTATCCTGTGAGAATTTTTAGAGCAACCAAACGAAACCGAATTGGTCAGCATCAAGCATACGCACGTGTGTTCAGCCACCTTCATTGCCCCACCGGATGAGTGCCAAGTTGTTGGTGTCCCTACTATGGGGAAATTGAGAAAGTCGGTGGTGTCCCTATTCCACTTGCAAGTTGTTTGGTGGTGTTCCTGCTATTCACTATTCGTACAAAGAATAAGATAGCATTCAATTCGAAAGGAAAAAAAAAGGCTATAACAAAAGAACAAGAAACATTTGGATTAGGACATGGAAGAGATTATAATGTGCTGGTTTTGTGTGGAAAATGATAGATATGATTATCATGGAAATCCGGAAGAATCCGTGATATCGCGTGGCAATTGGCAAAGCAAGGCTCCGTGTAACTTCATACAACAATTAAGGGTAAGCAGGGATTAATGAAATTCCTGTACTGATAACATAAGAAGCGCAGCCATTTGGCCACTTGGTTTCTGTACCTTGAAGTCACAGCGGCGACTGAGATCCTGATGTAGAGATGGAATCAGTCGCCATGCGATGAAAAAGTTGAGTACGTGTGCTAGTTTTGAGCCATATATATAGTAGAGGTACTGATCGTGTGCGAGAACTAAGGGCCGTTCTCTTCACTTCAATCACACTCTAATTCACTATTCATCTCATCACATCTTCACTATTTTTCACCAATCTAAACACCTTCAATAAAGAGGGTTTGCACGATCAAGCAGACATGATTCAATATATGTTGGTTGTAGTTTGTCATCACATTGACGTTGTAATAAAATAGCTATAAACAAAAAAAATTGGGTGGTAATTAAGTATGAATAAAAATATAGAATATCACATATAGCTCGGAACAAAAGGAATATAGTGTGTGCTTTGAAATTATGCGCAAACTAACTAAATCATAGAAAGCACTGCAAAAGAGTCAATTCGCACAAGGGGAAATTAAACATAATGCTTAATCAAGGTAACACAGGCACTTTTGGTTTGGATACACAAGTGGTGAAGGTGAGCCAAATTTGACCCTTTTCTTCCATTCCAAAGTAGCTTTATTTGAAAAGCAAGAAATAAACCCACTCTACACAAAGGGACCGCAAACACACTTCGCCTGTCAGCCTTGTTGTGGAAGGTAGCACAAAGACAATGAAAACATGACTTTTTAAAACGCAAGAGCAATACTTATAGTGCAAATTTTTTGTAGCACTTTTTATATTACTATTTTCCCCTTCTCCTCCGCAGAGTAGGTTAATTACAAACATTTTTTAAAGATAAAAAACAAAGGTAATAATGATTTCTGTGATGCCCTTTTCTTCTATAGTGATTATTCTTTGAACAAATAAGGCAGGTGCTTAACTACCAACGTGGGTCCCCCTCTCTGGTGACGTCGATAGGCTCTGGCACGGTGACGTCACGGTGGCCGGCACTTGTGTTTTGTTTATTCCAACGACGCGCAAAAAGGCTTGAAGATTCCTCGTGTACACGTCAGCTGGTCGCCGGTCAAGCTTCCACGTACTCCCCCTCTTGTCTGATCTCTCCACTTCCAAACTCTGGCCATCACTTCTCCCATCCATCAATTTTTTATAGCAATAAATATATTTAACAACAACCATCCCACTCTCACTGTCAATAAAGAGTGGAGTTTGTACTCTCTTGATCAACAAAGACAGGTTTGTTTTACTTTTTTTTTGTAGTATGTGCTTTTCTGGCAAGGGGTAATCAACATATACACATGGCTACCAAAAAAATACCACAGGAAGAGTGAAGTTGCACGCGTTCGAGTCTGCACACAATTTATTCGATCGGACCATCTGAATCTGAATACGTGAAATTCATGAGAACGTAAGCACCACTCAAAAACTGGCCACGTTTCATATAACTCTGCTAGTATTTTCGTCGATCATCTACGACTTACAATTTACTGAAGAATTCTTAGATCGATCTTACATCGAGCTCAAAATTTCACACCAAATACCAAATAAGTGTAGAGTGAAAGAATACATATATACTACCAACAACTAGTACTAGGAATCCGACATGGTGATCGAGCACACAGAGTTGTGCCAAACCAAAAGGGAGTCAAACCGTCAAACTAAGACTCAAGGCCCCAAAGTGACAAAATTAATCCCCAGCATAACAACTCTCAAGTCACAATAAATTGGACTAGAATTAGACTAAACTCCGCCTGGTAGCTGCTCTCACTCTCACTCTCACTCTGTCACTCACCAACCAAACTCTGCCTGCAGCCAAAGATTGTGTGTACCCTGACGTACTCCAGTGAATCCGCAGCTGAGCAACGCACAAAAAAATTCCAAATAAAGAAAGAAATCCAAGAGGAAATTTATAGTATTACTTTTGACAGGTGAGAAATAAAAGAAGAGGGGCCTTTGTGGCAAGTTGCATTGGGAGGTTTGAACCGGTCAGGATTTTGACTTTGAACCCTCACTTGGCTTGCAGCTGCAGCGATTGTCTGTCTGGTGAGAGAGAGAGAGAGGGATTAGCAAAGACCGTGGAACCAGTCCAAGATTCGGATGGTTGTGGTGTGTCCCCGTCCAGTAGCGGGTAGCGGATCCCGTCCGGGGGGCCGACCCGGGAAGAGGGGTCGGTTCGTTCATGACATCCATTCAACGGTCAAACAACATAAGCTAAGCGAGTCAAACGGCCAAAGTGAAGTGGTTTAGACTGGCGATTAGTGGATGCAACATCGTCTGGCTGTTTCCAAATGGAGGAGGATCTTTGAGCCAGACACGTTGCTTTCCTGATTAAGGAGCAAGATTTGCAGCTCTAGCAAAGGATTAACGAAGGACGGCGCTTTGAGATCAGCAGGGTCATTTCTAATGTGTAATGTCCCTAACCGTTGATGGTTCGGCCTGTTTGAAGATTTAGGTAGCTAATTGTATGTTGTATATGTACACGTACTCATATCGTAGAGTTTATTTGGTGGTTTTATTCCACATATGCATATAATGCATTCTTCACAAAAGAGAAGAGGAGTAAGTTTGGTTGTGCTTTGGAAGGTCCGACTGCTCCCCCTTCGGTCGCTTGGTCGTTCCTCGATCACTCAATGATGGTTTCTCTTTGTTGCCGTGATGACGGCACCTCTCTACAATGTCTTTAGATGCTCCTCGTCGTTGTCGCCATGAATTACTCCTACCATTCTACCGATCCGGTACCATTCAGGCCTTAGACGATTTGCTGCTTGGAGATGATTTTGAGGCCTTTGGCGAAAGGCTGACCGGGAATTGCCGAAGCCGATAACATTGTGGACGTAGCTTACCTCGCTGAGAGCGTTCACAGACACTAAAACCAACAGTTCTTGTCTGGTGAAACCTTGGTCTGCTCCCGGAGAGCTAGATGGATGATGTCGTTGGCGTCACTATCACCCTGAGGACATCATCTTGCAGAACCTTCTCGCCTTGCTTCTGTTGGCTTTTGGTTGTTAGATAGTTGGTGATGTGCATCTGTCCATGGCGTCTTTTCCTTTGTAGGTTTCAGTCGTCTTAGGTCGTGTTGTGTATGATGGCAGTGATGTTGTTCTCTTTTCCGTTGTTTTCCTTGTGTTATTTGTCACCATTCTGCTTGTAATTCTCCTCTTCTTAATAAAAAACATGATATGCTCGTCTTAAAAAAGAAAGAAGAGAAGTAAGCTTAACATGAGTTTTTATAGTGTTTTGTGGATGGCATGAGACATTCGTTGGTCCAAATATGATGATCCGCAATCGAAAGCATCTGAGTGTAATGTACTTCCTAATGCGCTACTCCTTCCGTCCCTTATATGTGACTGACTGATTAGCAGCGGAACAGCTCTTGGAATTCTTGATGTAACAATTCTAGTGTAGAAGGAATCATGGAGGAAAGAAAGATTGAGTTGATAGGGTCTACATGTTTAAAAGGAAGTGACCAGGAAGCACTTTGCAAATATTGCTAAACCTCTCTTAACATGAAGAGCCCCCTTCGAATCCAAGCGAATAATAAAGCAGTCAGTAAAGGCAAAACTTGTGCCACTGCCACCACGTCTAGACGTTTCTTCCCATTGTTCGGCAGTAGCAGGACAAGGATGAGCAAAGCACCACTCTCCTCTTAGAGCAACTCCAACAGACCCCGTACTTGAGCCCCAACTCAAAAAGTAGGAGCTGAGAGAAAAAAAACACTCCAGCAGACTTTCTACTCGGGCACTTACTTTAGCTGGGCACCCAAATCCTCCCATCCACCCCCTTCTCCTGCGGGTGGAGAGAGAAACCCCCTACTCGGTAGTTGGCAGTTTCTCACCGCCCACCACCAAGCGGGGCGGCTTCTCCCTCGCCGGTTCCTCCACGAGCGCCGTCGGGAGCTCTCCTCTGCGGCCGCCCGAAGCTCCTGTCCCCCACCGTGACTGCTTGAGCTCGAGCTCTCCTCCGCGGCCAGCTCTTGCTCGAGCTTGATTCCCCGACCCTCGACCTCGATTCGGCCGACTGGAGCTCGATTCGCCGGCCTCGATTCGACCGGTGGGAGCTCGATTCACCGGCCTCGAGCTTGATTCGCACCCCTGGCCACGTCACCGCGCTGTTGCGCAGCCCGGCCGCGCAGCCCCCTTCCTGCACCGCTGCGCAGCCCCGACCGTGAGCTGTGCCGTCACGCAGGCTGGCCGGCCAGAGCTCTAGCACGGGCGGATCTGCGCCGGAGAGCCCGCGCGGAGCAGCTACCACTCGACACTGAATCAAAAAGAGGCTGGAGGAAGAGAAGAGCAGGGAGAGACACGACAGCCCGGGAGGAGAGGAGGGGTCGCCGGAACCCAGGATCTGCCGCCACCGGGCGGGGCGTCGGGTAGCTGGGAGCGGGGAGAGAAGAAAACGTGAGAGATGGGTGGGCGTTGGGGGCTCGGGGCGTCGGGAAGAAGAAGGTGGGAAGAGATAAGATGAAAATTGTAGGTAAAAAAATAGAAAGGAAATTATAGACACTTACATATAGGGCCCATATGTCATAATGTAAGTAGGAGCTCTAAAGTAGGGAGTGTTGTTGGAGTTGAAGCTAAATATTATAGCTTCAGAAACTAGAAGGAACCCCTATTGAGAAAAGTAGAGGCTCAATTTAGAGGTTATTGCTGAAATTGGTCTTACGAGATCACTTGTTGTTGCGACTTCGTTTCTCTACATACGACGGACTTGAAAAAGACAGTGACAACATACTAGGTCATAAATTTGACGTTTGTTAACTCAAATTTGTGCTACCCAGTGTCATCGAATAAAAAAAGAACAGAGGCGGCAGTAGTATTTACCGAAGAAGCGGTTGGATGTTCTAATAGTGGTTGGCCCCGTGTCCAAACTTGAAATTCAAGTAATGTTAAAAGAAATGCTCGAATTTCAAATACGAGGAGCGATTCAAATTCAAATACGAAAAAGTGAGATGTCAAAGAGAGTTAGAACAGATCATAAGACCGTCTCCGATGGCTTCTGCAGACGCTGCTGCATCCCCGAAATGCAGAACGGATTGCTACTATGTATGCTCCAGCGGGTGTTGCATTGCCTGCTGCAATTTGCGGTAGCCCCTCCTCCGTTGTGCAATCCTGGGATACTCTCCCTTCGTTGCAAACCAACGGCTCACTCTCTCTCTCTCTCTCTTCCATCTCCCGCTCCGCTGGCCCTCTCTCTCCTGCGTCGGAGGCGACGGCGAGCTCGCGCGGCCTCGAGCTCCGCCGTGCCGGGGAGAGGGCGGGGCCAACCAGATCCGGTACCCTCTTCGCACACGGCGGCCGGCACGGTGGTGGCGGACCTCGTGGCGGGGTCGCACAGCCCGGTGGCGGACCTCGCGGCGGGGTCGAAGATGGAGGCGCGAGGCGAGGCGCGGTGGCCGGATCCGGCACGACCTCGCCGCGCGGGGAGGAGGCAGCCTCGATCCACGTGGGGAGGAGGCAGCCTCCATTCGTGCGGGAGCAGGGAAGGAGCACGGGCCACCACCGATGCAGATCCGGGAGGAGGATCCCGCGCGGCGGCCGCACACCTACTCACCGTCGAGCCGCGGCAGGCGGAGCACGGGCAGCGGCGGCGGAGCTCCCTCCCCTATTTGCTGGAGACCTCCCTGGGCGCGGGCGGAGCTCCCTGCGTCCTGCGCCGGGCGGAGCTACCTACGTCCTACGCGCGGCGGAGATTCATCCTCCCGGCGCCGGCCATCCTCCACGATGAGCATGGCGGAGCAGGAGGAAGGGGAGGCGTCGGAGCCCTCCCTCGGAGCTCCCTCCTCTGTGCCGCCCCGCCTTTCTTCTTCCTTTGTGCAGCGCCTTGGAGCCCGTGCTCTATGCCGTCCGCGACGGCGAGCTCTCCGTCGTCGAGCTCAAGGTCCCCGCGACGGCCTGGGGAAGCATCAGCCAGATCCGACAGGGCCGCTTCCTCCTCTCCCTTTCCTCCGCGGCCGCCTTCCTTCTCTCCTCCGTCTCGAGCTCCTCACCTGCGAAGACCAGTGTAGGCGGTGGTGTGGCAAGCTGCTCGAGCTACGCCGCACGCCCACGGCCCCCTCTCTCCCTCTCCTCGCGGCCGTGGGAACCAACTGCCAAGGTGGATGCGTGAGGGGATGCAAGAAGCTGGTGGAAAGCCACTTTTGTTTGAGGGAGTTTTTCTCTCTCTTCTTTCTGCACAAACCGTTGTTTGCAGATGCAGATCGGCAATCTACTAGAGTTAGTCTAAGAGCAACTCCAGTAAGGGCCTCCATATGGGCCTCTACTCCAAAATTTAGAGGTTTGGTGTAAAAACACAACTCCAGCAAGACCTCCAAATGGACCTCTATTTTTTAGGCCTCTCCAAATTTTGCATCCAAGCCTCCATTCCTAGAGGCCCGCCATCCTCCCCTTCAAACGTGGATCCCACCACTTTTCTTTTGTTTTCTTCTCTTTTCTCTCCTTCTCCGCATCTCTCTCCCGCAACCGAGCAGCAGCCGGGCAAGGCGGCCGCCGCGGATGCGCCACCGCTGGCCTTGGGCTTCCTCCTCTTCTCGATCCGCTGCCGCCACCGCCTGGCCGCCGTGCTGGCGCCGCTTCTCCTCTTCCTCACCGCCGCACTGTCGTTCCCCTCCACGCTCCGCCTCCCGCTCCTCCTCGCCGCACTGCCACCCACCGTGTCGCCTCGTCTGGCCCACCTGGCCATCGTGACAAGAGAGCAAAGAAAGAATTCGTCCATCCCTCCAGCAATCCATCCATCATAATCTTGATTGTGGTGACTGACACCTTCGCGAGCACACTGGAGAGCGAAGAGATCGGCAATAGCGGCCACGGACGTGCACATGGCCGGGGGCACGGAGACGGAGACCTTCGCGTTCCAGGCTGAGATCAACCAGCTACTCTCCCTCATCATCAACACCTTCTACTCCAACAAGGAGATCTTCCCGCGGGAGCTCATCTCCAATTCATCAGAAGTACTCCTCCTCTGTTTGACAAGATCCGTTTCGAGAGCCTGACGGACAAGAGCAAGCCGGAGGTGCTCGTGCTGCGCGGACAGCAACTGCCGTCGCGCCGGGGTGCGGTGCGCCATGCACCAGACGAGCTCCGGCCGCGCGAGGGCGTCGGCATGCGTGAGCAGCGCCACGACGCCGGCACCAGGGACGGCGCGCGGGACACAGCAGCGGGAGCAGGACTAGCAGTGCGGCGAACGTCGTCTCTTCGTGTTGTTCTGGTCGGCGTCCACCCGCAGTCACGTAGGGGACGTGATGTCCGGGAGCGTCAGCGGAGGAGACGAGCACACTGGGGTGCTGTGGGAGCTGTTTGGAGTGCGGTGGTGGACGAGGAGGGAGTTCGTGCTGCTTGTCACCGCCATCTTCGTTCTGCTGCCGTTCGTGCTCCGCCGCTGTGTCGGTGAGCTGTTCGGCGCGCGATGGTGGACGGGGAGCAAGCTCCGCCAGCATGGCCTCCGCCTGCCTCTGTGCCGTCTTGCCCTTGCCGCCGCTGTCGCACCCCCGACGGGCACCGTCGCTGGCCTTCTCCAGCAGCAACTCCTCCTCTTCCTCCCACTCGTCGTTGTCCACCCACACTGTCGTTGAAGCAGCAGTTCCCATGCGCGGATGGGATTGTAGAGTGAGCGGATCTTGGCGTCGCGCGGGGCGGCATCGTCGGCGGTGAGGCCTCGGGTGCACGTCATCAGCGGCGGCAGTGCAGGCACACGCACCGGCACCTCCTCTGCAGCGCGAGAGGAGCACGACGGCCGGCGGCGCGACCACACCTCCAAGCTACCCCGCGGCCGTGCTCTCCGCACAGGCGCTCAGCAGGGCGACCTCGGGGGACGAGTCTCCTCTGCAGTAGCTGCAGAGGGACTCTGTCACGGCCATGTGGGCCTGATGGCCACCGGGCCCACGTGGTAGTGGGTGAGTCCCTCTGCAGTAACTGCAGAGGAACCAGTTCCGACCTCGGGCAGGTGTTGGGCGGCGGCAAGTGCGGCCCCCTCTCTTTTTCTGACAACAGCGGGGTCCACATCAAAATAGAGGTGTGAATAGATTTCCCTGCTGGAGTGAAGTGCTATTTTTAGTCCTCTATTTTTTAGAGTTGGACCTGCAAATGAGTTTTTGAGGCCTCATTTTGCAGGTCACAGCTGGAGTTGCTCTAAGACTATCTCCAGCAGAGTCTTCATCCACTGCTGCATCTACAAAATGCAGAATGAATGACTACTGTTGGACCTCCAGCGGATGCTGCATCCATCGCTGCAAAATGCGGTCACTGCCTCCTCGACGCGCAATCCTGGGATTTCTCTCTCCCTGTTGCATCGTTCCCTTCGCCAACCGTCACGTCTCTCTCCCAACCCCGCGGCCCCGTCTCCTCCTCCACTGCAGCTCGCTCTCCTCCGCCTCCAGCAGGGCCTCTGCCCTCTCTCCCTCGATCGCTTCTCCGCCTCGAGCACGGATCCCCGGCCGGTCTTCTCCTCCTCCTTCCCTGGCTCATGCGGCGCGACAGCCTCCTCCACCACCAAGATCCGCGGCGGGATCCAGGGCTGCCGGCGGTGGATCAAGGGCCCGCGGCGGGATCAGGCCCCTGCGGCGGAGGTGAGCCGTGGTGGAGGCGAGCTGGCGAGCTCCTCCGCCGTCGAATGGAGAGGCCGGGACCTACATGGCCATGCGGCGGCGGGACCTCCACTAGGATCTCCATGGCCATGCGGCGGCGGGCGGAGATGGAGAGGCCGACACGAGATCTGAAAGATGCACCCCCTGACTCGCCTCGCTCGAGCTCTGCCGCCGACCGCCGTCGGAGAAGGGGAGAGGCCGGGAGGAGGAGCGCCACCGCGGACCTCGCCTCCGCCTTGCTCCCGCCACCGTCGGGAGCGTCCGCGCGAAGAGGGAGCGCGTGCGAGCTCCACCTCCGTCCCCGCCTCCGCACGCAGTTCAACACCACCACCGCCTGCCCGTGCCGCCGACGACCTTCCTCCCCCCCTCGATCTGGCGGGGGGGGGGCTCAAGGGTGAGATGGCAGCGGGAGCTCGCTGGCAACCCCGCAGAGGGGTTCTCCGTCGTCGGTGATGGCACGCGGGAGGAGCACGGGGTGGCGGCGGCGGCGGGAGAAGCGCGGGAGCCAACTGCCCAACTGCGATGCGCGATGGATGCGCGTCCACTGCTGGAAGCTGTTCTCTTTTGCAGCAGCTTTTGTTCTCTCTCCTTTGCACATTTAGCCATGTTTTGAAGATGCAGATCCGGTTGTTGCTGGAGATAGTCTAATACAGCAAAATGCAGAGCCATGGAATCGGAAAGGTCTCTCTCGAGTCGAGCAGGGCCGTCCCTGAGGGGGGTGCAAACGGTGCGCCGCCCATGGGCCCCATGAGGCTAGGGCCCATTGGGTATAGACGGTACACAAACAGACGCCGCGACGTATTGAGTATCAATCGTATTCTGGCATTCGCATCGCACGCACAACGGCACGAGATCGAGAAGACGAGAAGTCAGAAGAGGAGGGTCGAGGCCCCGAGGGCGACGGGCCGATGTTGTCACGGCGAGCTGGCGACTAGGATATCCTTGACAAGTCGACGACTCGACGCCCGGTTGGTCTCCCGTCTGGCCGTCTCCCTCTCTTGATAGTATTCTTGAAGATTTTGCATAAAAAAATACACAAAGACGCTTTTTTAAAAAGCACTAAAGCATTATGCTTTTATTTGAGGTAACCATCATAGTTATTTTGTCATTTTTATCTTCTTTGATGTACTATTACTTTTACAAGAAGAATTAAATATACGGTACAAATTATCTCTTACCAATAGTATTATATAACGTAATCGTTATATTCAAATATTAGATTGTTAGACCTTTATACCCTGTTCAAATCAGCCACCAGCTACCAGCCAGTGATGTTTTTCTCTCAGAACAAATCAACACCTGCCACCAGTCGTCAGCCAAACGAACACGGTATTAGTGTCTTAAACTCGCCTAAGGGCCCATAGAACTTGTGGGATGGCCCTGGAGTCGAGTACTGGGCTGAACGGAGAACTGGAGACGAGGCAAAGGCCAGGCCAAGGACCCGACCCGGCACGGCGGGCAGCCAATCACGGGGCGGTCTCCCCGATCCGGGCCGGTCAAACAAAGGAAATCATATCCTTCCTCTTCCTCTGGTCGCCTCACTTCACATGAAATTCCTCCACTCGACGCGCTTCCTCCCTCACTATAAGAAACCCGCTTCCCACCACTCCTCTCACCACCACCACCCCCATCGCTCCTCCTCAGCGTCACAAGCCGTTCCCTATCGCCGATCACTCGCAAGCAACCTCACGCAATCCCACGAAGAGCTGCAACGGTCCGGCGCCGACGATCGAGCCTGGGTTGATTCTTGCAGCAGCATCGCAGAGCTTGCAGCAATGGCGGACGGCGGGGACTGCGGCGTGCGGGCGCGGCTTGTGTCGGAGCTGGGCCGGGTGCAGGACCTGGTGCGCCGGCTCGAGCTGCAGCTGCACGCGCCCTCCTCGGACGCCGCCTCCATCGACCTCTGCCGCCGCCTCGTCCACGAGCTCGTCGCGCTCACCGACCGCTCCATCGGCATGGCCCGCTCCCCGGACCTCGCCGCGCATTTCCACCTCCCCGCCGCAACCGCCGCCGCCGCGCAGCAGCAGCCGCTCTCCGGCGCGCCCAGCCCCCTGAGCGACGCCGGCTCCGACCACCCGTTCCGGGGCGCCGCCACCGCCAGCCCCAAGAAGCGCAAGGCCACGGCGCGCTGGACCAGCCAGCAGGTCCGCGTCGCCGCGGCGGGTGGCGGCGCCGCCGAGGGCCCCGCCGACGACGGCCACAGCTGGCGCAAGTACGGCCAGAAGGACATCCTCGGCGCCAAGCACCCGCGCGCCTACTACCGCTGCACCCACCGCAACTCGCAGGGATGCCCGGCCACCAAGCAGGTCCAGCGCACCGACGCCGACCCCGCGCTCTTCGACGTCGTCTACCACGGCGACCACACCTGCCGCCCCTCCTCCGTCGCCGCATCGGCCGCCTGGCGCGCCCCGCACCCGCAGCAGCACAACCCGCACGCGCAGGCCGCGCTGCAGGGCCTCGCCGCCCGCCTCACGGTGGCCACCGCCGCGACGGACACCGCCGTGATCGGCGGCGCGCTCCCGCCGATGACGCCCGAGACCTGCCCAACGCGGGGCGCGTCGTCGCCGTGGTCGCTGGCCGCCTCAGCCTCGCCCGTCGGCTCCGAATACTCCAACGGCTGCCACCACGGCGTGTCGCCGTGCTCAGTGCCCGGGTACATCGCGGACTGGGGCTCTGATGGCGGCGACCTCCAGGAGGCGGTCTCCGCGTTCGTCGCAGCGCGCCTGCCGGCGCTGGACAACGACGAGTTCATGTCGCTGGAGTGCTTCAAGTTCGATCAGAGCTTCGACATGGGCGGCACAATGCCGAGCCTCTTCTACCCATGAGAATGGAGAAGGAAGACTAGTGCCCGTGTCCATGTCCTCCATGGCAGGAGGGAAGAAGAGCAGAGGAGCCTCTTCCTAACAACTGTGCAGTAGCAGAAAAGCAAAGCAACTTTTAGAGTGTCTGAATAGGATCTCTTTCTTTCATTCCACTTTGTTTTGTTTTTGTTTTTTTACCTCCTTTTACCCTCCCACTTTTGGGTTGGCTTTTGTTGATCTCAGTCAGCAAGAGGAAATGAATCAGAATTTACTTTCGGAATGTTCTGCACAATCCAAAAAAATCACCAACTGCAAGCTGATCAGATGTGGAAATCTGCTTTCAACTTCAACCAATAGAAACCAACTTGCAACGAATCCAACTTTTCATCCATTCCAAGTTTAAGCACGATCACAAGAAATGGGTTCTGATCAACCAAAACAATTACGAGAGCTGGGTTCTGATTAATCTAAACAATTGCAACCGTTTCAGAATCTCTGTTCAGTAAGAACAAAGATACAAACACTACAATCAGTTGTCACTGTTCCAGCACATGATATGAGGTTACATCACAAAGGTAGCTGAGAGCAGCCCTGATCACAAATGCAGAACGAATCCCACTCACACATCTCAGAGGCTGACCATTGCAAGGCTGAAACATGGCTACCATATCTATAGCTTAAACTGGTGTCATGAAAATTCCATGAATTCAATACAACCCAAGGCCCTTATCATCATGATGCCTTCAACTGACCGATGCAGAAATCATCAATGATATCGAAGACCCTGGTGCCGTGCTGTGGCCTGCGGAGCCAAATAGAGGAATGTCATGGAACAGAGGGCGAAAAAAAAAGCAGAGAACCAGAAATTGATATTACTCCCTCTTTCCTTTTATATATGACGTTGGTTAGCTCAAAATTGAACTAACCAACGTCATATATAAAAGGAAGGAGGGAGTATTCAAGAATCATGAAAATGACATTAGCACAGGCTTATGGCGTGTTCCGTTTCAGAAAAAAAGCAAGATAAGAATAGCATGCTTCATCATCATCGTCATTTCAGTTCCAGATTTATCTTGCAGTTAGTGGTGGACCATGGCAGGTTTATGGAACACCAAAGTAAGGACCCCATATGCAGAAGCCAATACAGAACAATACATAATCTTTGAAACTGAGCTCAGCCCAAAACGAGACAGGTTTGGGCCAATTTGTTTGTCTGGTTTAATTTAACATGAACCCTACTCTGAGTAGATATACCAAAAGCAACAAGGGAAAGCTTGCCTCCGTTATATATAGCACTTTCCTAAGGGTAGAGTAGAGCGTCTCAAATTTTGTTGCTCAAAGAGTACGTGTGCATCAGGCAAACCATTTGAATTCTTGCGTGTAGCATTACTTCAGAAGATACTAGTAGTAATAACTACTGGATAGGTAACCAAGGGTATAAAATACCCGGCCATTTTTGCCTAGTAGGATAGCAGCACCATCATTGTATTTTCTTCCCTTTTTTTTATAATGTTCTTAACAGATGTAGTAGGAACAGAGCTAAAATTTTGATGTTAGGTCTTCATTAATTTGGTCCATTTAGATCATTATAATTCTAAGGTGGCAAATATTTAAAGGCTGCACCCTGGAACAAAACTATGTATATAATTCTGAGGGGAAAATTCCATGACAGGCACTGAACCACTGAAAGAACATGCTATGAAGTATAACAAGGAATTAAAAAGTTACAAACCCGAAAAAGCCTTCTGTGGAATCATCACCAGCATTATTTAGAATAGCTTCTCCACCTGGATGTTCCTCCACATAAGGAGTGACATCATAAACCTGGTTTAACTACCAAAGATAAATTTAGAAGACCCAGATATGTTAAACTTCCTATTTTCATGTATAGAGCATCGAATAAGGACCGACTGAGATGACCATTGCATTTTTACAACCTTGTCCTTGATGATTATCCAACAATCCTTCCTTGTGTTATGTTTAGAGATTTCTTCCTTTGTATAGCTCTTGGATGTCTGAAAGCAGAAAGACAGTAAAATGAAAAAATATGCATTTCTGCAAGCTTTGTAAAATATTATAACTATGATAGTGCAAATCTCAGAGGAGAAAAAAATGCATTGTAGCATGTATGTGGCCTAACAATGAAAGATGAATAGCCTACCATTCCAGCTCCTGAATCAGGTCCCTTTAATTTACCTGCAATACAAAAGTGGTTCAGATGCAACTAGGTCAAGTTACTACAATTTCAAACAATAAACGCTGCAGCTTGTACCTTTATTTTGTGATTTTGGGATCACAAAGAGAGCTCCTAGTGCTAAAAGAATGACAAGTGAGATGATAATAATAAGCTCCATCCTCCTCCTCTAGAATTACAGAATTTTGTGGCCGCAAAATAATGTGCTGTACTGAAGAAAAAGTTCAATGAAAAACAGGGTTACAGGGCCAAAAGGACTAATTGCAGAGTGACTAAAAATAGGCGTGGACTTTGAATAAGTAATAATGAAAGCTGATGTATCATCCTTGTTGAAGAATAACAAAGGAATAACACAACATGTCAATGTCAGCAAGCAGCACAATGAAATGGATTTTTTTCCCCATAAAACGCATCAAAACTCTGGCAGATCATAGTACAAAGTATAGCAAGGAAAATGAACTAATGCTGATGTATAACCCCCTAGACCCAATCATGTTGGGGACACAAGGGCTTTCACAAGGCGGGTCACAGCCATTACACCAATTCCATCTCTCTACACATACATATACGATGTTTGATGATGTTATGAATGACGTGTTAGTATGAAGGTATCTGTGACATTTGTTTAGGGAATTGAAATATATGTGACGGTATTACCCCCACGAGTCGTCATTGTACTGATGATGCCATACTTTCCATGAAGGGGACAGAAAAAAATACAAAAATATGAAACCAATAGATTTCAAAATGAACAAGTGCAGGCTCAGATCAACCTTACAAAAATAAGGTGAGCAAGCATTCACAATTTTGTGGATTTATAAGTTGGTTAATATATATCAAATATCTGCATATCCAAGTGGATGAGGCGGGAATTGGCAGAATGCAATGCCATATCTTGGTAGGTACATGGACAAAAGACCTTTGGTACGAAAAACAGTAGGAGACGACCCTAACAAGAATAATTACTGAGAACCAAAAAAATACATGATAACAACAGATCAACAGGGTGTAAATAGCTCCAAGACAAAATAAGGGAAGAATCATAGCTATCCTAAGTAAGAAAAAAAGAACTGCAAACGTGGCTCATCTGGAGATTGTTCTCCTCTTCATTCACAATGATGAAGGAGAAATTAGCTAGTACAAAATTTTATCTCAAGGCGTCAATGATTTGCAAAGGTATCCTTGCTTTCAACCATGGTTTTGTACCTAGCAATTTCTTTTTCCCTAACACTGAGTCAATGTGTGTCTTGCTAAACCCCGTGTTGCGAAATCGACAAAAAGCATGTCCAGGTATAGTGAAAAAAATTGTTCGTGTAGTTAAAAAATACAATCAATGAGGTGTCCTTGAATGAGGTACATTATCAGTGATGGGAGAATAAGTACACGCTGAGGGACTGTCCGGTCAGGAAAACCCCACTTGGGTGTGAAAGGACCAAATCTAGATTCTAGCCTAACTAAATGGTACAGAGATGACTTGCAGGAAGAAAGGAAGGCATCACATATGAATGACACCTGCTCCCTCCGTCCTGAAAGACTGTCGTTTTCGTTTCCCGAGAAACAATTTTGACTAAATATATAAAAATATATATTATTATTTATGATACAAAATTAGTATCATTAGGTAGATATTTGAATCTAGTTTTTTATCAAATTTATTTTGAGATACAAACGTTTCACTTTTTTCTATAAATTCGGTCAAATTTGTGACATAAAAACCGACGACGACCATCTTTTAGGGACGGAGAGAGTAGACCTGATGCTAGGTAGCTAACCAATTGGTCGTCACCACTCTCCTACCTCGTACAGGACACACAGCCCACCAACTCCACAACAATTCCTAGCAATGGCCCTGTTTAGTTCCCAAAAGTTTCACCAACTACCTGTCACATCAATGTTCGGACACTAATTAGGAGTATTAAATGTGAATTAATGACAAAACCTATTCCACAACCCTTACCTTAATTTTCGAGACGAATCAAATGAGCCTAATTATGACATGATTAGACAACGTTGTGCTACAGTAACCAATCTCTAATGACTGATTAATTAAGCTTAATGGATTCATCTCGCGATTTCTAGTCCATTCGTGTAGGTAGTTTTTGTAAGTAGTCTACATTTAATACTAAGGGAACCTCAAAAAAAATTTTCAAAAACTTTTCAAAAACTCTTAATATTGTAGCGGCGGGGATGGGGGTACGGTCGGACGAAATCCCACGCGGCACGCGAACCGGCAAACTGGATGGGTTCGGATTTTGGAGCAGACATCGCAAGCCTACAAGCGAGGGGTGCCTGATAGCAGAGGGCAGCATGGGCCACCCATCCAAGCGAAGGATACGAGAGCTAGGGCTTCCTTACCAGCACCACCACCAGCAGCAGCAGCAGAGATCGATCCAGGCGGAGTGGGATGGCCGGATCTCCGGCCCCGACGATGACAGCGGCGCGAGGGAGAGGGAGGAGGTGCGCCGCCTGATCTGAAGAGCTCACTAGAACCGGCCGGCCACCTAGGGGTCTGGGAAAGGAGTGAGTGTGACGAATTTTTTTTTTTACATTTTTTTTCTTCTCTTTTTTGCAAAAATAAATGGTCTGCCAAAAAATTTGCAAAACTATACGGCGGTAGCTACAGTACGGCGCGCGGGTGTACTGTAGCGACGGCTACCGCCGTGGCCCACGGCGGTAGGGGTACATTCTGTTTTCAAAAATTTGTAATTTTTTTGTTTGAACTCGGATGGAGGTAAACTTTATATGAAAATTGTAGCTTTCGACGAGATCTACAACTTTGTAGTTCAAAGTTTTTTCATTTGAAACCATCTTCGGACTCAAAAAAGTTACAAATTTTTGAAAACAGACTGTACCCCTACCTTCTCACATGAATTTTTCTTCATCTCATCTCCACCATTTCCACCTTCTCCAACTATGGGACACCCCGGCGAGGTTATGGTTCGGGTTAAGGTTCGGGGGTTGCCTGGGGGCTGTTGTCACCATCAGTTATGGAGGGGGGGCCGGTGGCGGCAGGCCAGCCCGGCGGAGGTGGCGACTGGCGTGCCGGCGAGGGCGTCACCAGCCCGGCGGTGTAGGCCGACAGTTGGGGCCAGGGTCAGGCGGGGGAACTCATGGCGTCGATCGAAGTTGGAGAAGAAGGTAGGCGGCGGCGGATCCGGGGGAGGGCGGCGACAGTGGTGGGAGGGGCGACGGGAGGGGTTGGAGGCGGGACGGTCGGCGCTGGCGGACTAGGGTTCACTGGAGCTTCGCGCCGGGCGAACCCTAGTCCACCGCCGCCGACCGAGGGCGGCAGCGGGATCCAAGGGCGCGGGTCGATAGAGGCGTGCGGGTGGGGATGGGAGGGGATAAGAAAGGAGAGTAAAAACAGTAGGTCTAAACTACAAATAGTTGGGAAAATCGTGTGAAGAGGACTCATATTTCACACGTGTGAGCTATAGACACTCCCTTTTATTTTATAAGAAAACTTTAAAATACACATGATAAAGAGGAATTTTTTTTTTGAGAACTGCTTCTTTCATTCATGCATTTGCATTGTTACAGTCCTGTTGCAGAACTGGCAACAGGAAGTCAGGAGCGTCTCCTGCCCAGAATTGAGCAGCGCTAGCACTAGCAAACTGAGCGCATCTATGGGCAGCCATGTTTGCCGAGCGAGGTACATGCATTACACAGAAAGACGAAAAAGAAGCAGCTAAGTCCTGGATGTCACTGAAGATAGCCATGAAAGGCGATCGTTGCGACGCTCTGTTCCTCCATAGCCCCAGCAATTCAAGTGAATCAGTCTCCATAATCACCTGTCCAGTTGTGACAGTGTGGATCAGCTGCACCCCTACGCGCAAGGCCTCCGCTTCCGCAGCCAAAGAACCTGAAAGCACTAATATTGGTCGGTTCATACCCATCAGGAACTCCCCTTGATCTGTTCTTGCCACCGCTCCAATTGCACCTGATCCATTTGTTAAAGAGAAAGCTCCATCAACATTCACCTTGAGCACATTCACCGGGGGACGTCGCCATCTCTGAGCAACCCTGGGGACAGTAGGAACATGTAAACCTTCCCCGGCTGATATGAGGTTAAAACAAACATCGATCACCCAGTCAACTGCCGCTTCCATTCGGATTGGGGCTTTGCCATGTTGCCTGTCATTTCGGGTTCGCCAAACTGACCAGCAGCCGCACATGATGATCGTCCTGTCCTTCTCCCCACAGATGTTACCATCCAGCAGCTCCGTGGTCCAAGTCTGTGGGTTTAAGACTGGAAGCTTTACACCAGTGAGCATCCGAAGTCTCTCCCAGAACCTCCGTGCATAGGTACACTCCAGCAGGGCATGAAAGGTTGTTTCAGCACAGGCACCACAAGTATCGCAGGTACTTAAGGGGTCAATGTGTCGATAGTGGAGGTTAGCCCTGCTCGGTATATAATCATGAATGATGCGCCACCAAAACACCCGTACCTTGGGGGGAACCTTACAGTTCCAGAGGGATTTCCATATAGGGTCCCCTGAACTGCTTGAGTGTGCTGACTTATTCTTCAGATAAGCCCTGTGTTGAGCTTCTTTCTCCGCTAGCAAACGGTATCCGGACTTGACCGTGTAGTTACCATGCCTCTCACCAGTCCAAGCCCATATATCTTCTGAAAGCCGGCCGAGGGGAATTTGTTTTGCCGCTGCAGCATCCAGGGGTACCAGGTTCACATCGAGAGCATCCTCATTCCATGACCTCCCATCCGTGCTCAGGAGTTCACTAACCAATTCTGCATCAGCTTCGTCTTTACGGCAGAATGGTTTCATACTGAGTCCCCCAGGCAGCCACTGGTCTCGCCATATGTTCGTGGATGTTCCATCGCCAATGCGCTTGATACATCCCAGCTGAAGTACCTTCCTCCCTGCCAAGATTGCTCGCCAAGTATGCGACGCATTTTTCTTCTTAGAGGCTGACATAAAGTCACAATTGGGGAAATACTTGCCCTTTAGCACCCGGGCACAGAGAGAATCCGGTTTAGACATCAGGCGCCAGCCCTGCTTGCCGAGCATTGCCAGATTAAAGTGTTTGATGTCCCGGAACCCCATACCACCTTGATATTTCGGTAAGCACATATCCGGCCAATTTCTCCAGTGCATCCCTCGTTTGTCAACCCCGCTGCTCCACCAATAATTTGATGTTGCTGTCGTGATCCTTTGGCAAAGGGACGGAGCAAGGACGAAGCAGCTCATTGAGTATGTTGGTACTGCTTGTGCCACCGACTTAATCAGAGTTTCCCTAGCAGCACAACTAAGTTGCTTCTCACCCCATCCTTGCATCAGGCCACTGATCTTTGATGTCAAAAATTCAAATGCTTCCTTTGTACTTCTCCCAACCGCAGTGGGTAATCCCAGATATTTCTCATTTAATGCTTCGTTCTGAATCCCCATAGTTTGCTTGACAATGTTCTTGGCAGCCTCCTCACAATTGTCACTGAAAAAGATCGCTGACTTATTTATGTTCACCAATTGACCCGTCCCTCTCTGATAGTGATCCAGAATATCCATGAGCCGTCGGCTCCCCCTTTGTGACGCTTGTGTAAAGAGTAGACAATCATCAGCAAACAGGAGGTGGGAGATCCACGGAGAATGAATCCCCACCCGTACTCCCTTGGCTAAGAAATTGGGACCAACATTCTTTAGCATACAAGAAAGGCCCTCAGCACATAGGAGAAACAGATAGGGAGATAGAGGGTCACCCTGTCGAATTCCACGAGAGGGGGAGAACGGTTCAGAAAGATGGCCATTCACCCTCACCTGGAAGGATACTGACTTCACACAATTCATGATCAGCCTCACCAAGTTTGAATGGAACCCCAACTTGATCATCACCGCCCGCAGATAAGACCACTCCACCCTGTCATATGCTTTCGCCATATCAAGCTTCACTGCACAAGCACCAGACTTCCCTTTTTTTGTTCTTTAGATAGTGAATACACTCATAGGCCACCAACACATTATCTGTTATAAGCCGGCCTGGGACAAAGCAGATTGCTCTTCGGAAATAATATCATCAAGAACTCCCCTCAGTCTATTAGCTATAACCTTAGAACATATCTTATACAAAACATTGCACAGAGAAATTGGCCTGTAATGGGTAAGCTCTTGTGGATTTCTCACCTTGGGAATGAGCACTAGGATTGTATTATTCACCACCAGCGACATGTCATCTCCATTTAGGAAGGCCAGCACTACAGTTGAGATATCAGCACCAATCAACTCCCAGTGTCGCTGATAGAAGCCAGCCGTGAATCCATCTGTACCCGGGGATTTGTTTGGGTGCATCATGAACAGCGCCCTCTTGACCTCGTCGCTAGAAAATTCTTTCATTAGCAGCACATTCATAAGATCAGTGACTTTCCGTGGTACGTATTGTGTTACCAGTTCAGGCTCAGTGTGCTCTTGTGCTGTGAACAGTTGCTGGTAGAACTCCGCGGCCATTGTCTCCAAATCATGTTGCACCTCACATAGCGAACCATCAGGTCGGCGCAAAGCTGTGATCTTATTTGTTCTTGCCCGTTGCTTTGCCTTTGCCTGAAAAAAACTCGTGTTTCTGTCTCCTTCATGCAGCCATTGCACTCTCGATCGCTGCTTCTCCATGGCTTCTTCTCTGGCAAGGATTTCAGCTAGTCTCACCATCAAACGACGCTCTTCCGGCGCTGGTCCATTTCTAGCGGTGCTGCTACGAACAGTTTCAAGGCGTTGTCGTAGCTGGCGCAGCTCACCCTTCACAGAACCAAATTCTTCCTTATCCCATCGAAGTAGCGTGCTCTGTAAATGGCCAAGAGTTTCATGCACATCTTCCAGGCTCCCACAGCCCCCCTCTCCAAGCAGCTACCACTGTCTCCTCATAGCCGCTATGACGTTGCCACATGTTTTCATACCGAAAAGGTTTAGCACGACCCCCCTGGGCAGCACCAGATCGAGCCATCCTCACCAACAGAGCACAGTGATCCGACTCAGTTGTTTGAACATGGGTTACAGAAGAATTGCCGAACAGATCCAACCATGCCTCATCAGCAAGTCCTCGATCCAATCGTGCCTTAATGTTCTGTATGCCTTGTCTCCGGTTGTCCCAGGTGAACGGCAAGCCCCGGAACCCCATATCCATGAAGCCACAGTACTCCACAACTTCACGGAATCCCTCCATACACCACTCCTCACGATCGTTACCACCGATCTGCTCTTCAGCCTGTAAGACCTCGTTAAAGTCTCCCACACAAAGCCAGTGCAAATCAGTTTGGTTTCGGAGGAAATGCAACATCCGCCACGATTCCCTTCTCCTTGCTCTTGCCGGCTCTCCATAAAAGCCAGTGAAACGCCACATACGTCCATCCCCCTCTGTGACCCACACATCAACATGGAACTTAGAATAGGACTTAAGATCAACCTGAATGCCATTCTTCCAGAAGATAGCTAAGCCACCGCTCAGCCCCTGGGAGCTTACTCCTACGACATTTTGAAAGCCAAGACGCCATCTCAGATCCTCTGATCGCTGACGGCACATTTTTGTCTCCGACAGGAACAACACCGAGGAATTGTAACTCTCCGCCAGACAGCGGATCTCACGAACTGTCGCGGCCTCCCCACAACCACGACAGTTCAGGCTTAACAGACTCATTGTGCCCGGCGGGGGCTGCTCTCCGCAGCCGCCGCCAATCGTGCATCTAGGTTTTGTGCCACTCCTGTCTGCTCCAGTATCATATCCTCCAAACTCTCTCCCCCTTCCTTGCTACTAAGAGAACTAACAAACTGATGAACCCTAGAGCTCACCAGTCCCACAGGTACAACTGTTGCTTCATCAGTAGCTGGTGCATTCAGGTCAGGGGGCTGCCCTGAAGTTGCGCCCATCCCCTTGGTTCTCCTCTTCTTCACCACCTTCCTCCCATCCTTCTTCTCTTCCTGGAAGAGAGTTCTCCCAACACCTGTAGCCATGTCCCTCCCTTTGGGTTCAGGATGGCGTCTCTTTAGGGGAGACGTCACATCCTCCTCAGTTTGTTTTCCACTGCTATCCACCGGTTGCTCTGGACGCTGCTGGTTCTCCTCTCGCCTGTCCTCTCCCCGCGCCTCCTGTCTAGCTGCTGAATTACGGCCAGATCCGGTGTTGGATGAGGAGCCACTTCCATAAGTTTCAGCTGCTGCAGCGACAAAGCTCTGAATTTTCTTTCGCCGGTCGTCAGGTGCTCTCAGGGGAACATCACGATCATACGGTAGCCTGCCTTGCGCATTCCTCACCGCCGGTTTGTCACAACCGAGCCCTCCATGTCCAATGATACCACACGAAAAACAGAAGAAAGGGAGCTTCTCGTACTGCACATCAAACCATTCAGCCTCACCCTCCCGTGTCATACGAAGAAGGACTCCCCTCTTCAACGGCTTGCCCAGATCAATGGCTACACAAGCACGCAGATGCGCTCCGCTTGCTTTCCCATCTCCATCCACATCCAGTCGTTTGACTTCACCTATTAAAGAGGAATTGATAAGTAGATTTAGACACCGATACCAGCAATCATTTGCCTTAGTTAGGAGATTTTGGAAATTATCAGGTGAGATTTTTTTTAGAATTACACAGTACAACGCAGTGCTCACAACACGCACGCACACTCACCCCTATGAACACACGTACGTAAACCCCACCCTTATGAGCACCTCCGAAGGACTGAGCACGGCAGGACGGTCTAGTGGGATGCCCAGGGTTCAAATCCTGGTGCTCGCACCTTTTCCTGGATTTATTCTGAGATTTTCCGACGTTATTCATTAAGTGGTAAGCGACGTTCCCATCGACGACGAGGCGCCAGTAGTGACTATCAGGTGAGAACTCTAGAAAGCACGACTCAACCTACTCTAGGACGAGAAGCCCCCAACTTAAAACGCACCTCATAACCCTCGTCTAGCAACTGAGATACTGACAACAGGTTATATCCAAGTGACTTGACCAGAGCCACACGCTTTAAAGTCACCAAGCTGCTCACCTTAACCTCACCTTCTGAAAGCACCCGTCCTCGTTCATTATCCCCGAAAGTGATGTACACCTTTGACACCACTAGGGTGAGGTTGGAGAACCATCTTTTTGTCTCCGGTCATGTGTCGCGAGCAACCGGAGTCAATCAACCAAACGTTCTCCATGGCTCCCACCTGCAAATCAAAAACGAGAATGAGAATGAGCAAGCGACTCAACACTGGGGTTAGCACAAAAGGAATCAAACTAGTGTCGAGCCATTTGCTCAAAAGTGGGGTTAGCAACATCCATCCTATCACGACCAAAGCTACGACCACCACGCTGTACCACCTCATGCCTCGCTGGAGGAGAACGACTACCACGAAAAGGAAAGCGTGGCTCGTAGCCCCTCTGAAACACAAATCTGTGATGACCTCTCCCATCCTCATATCGATCACGAGGTGGAGAACGTCCAGCAAACACACCACCACCAGAACCAAACCCTCTACTGCATGTACCACGACCATAGGAACCACCATGACCACGAAACCTGAAATGGCCATCTCTCTGGGCTGCACCGGTCTGACCGATGCCCTTGACCGGTCTCACCGGTGCACCCCGGCCAGCGCCTCTGTCCCGATCAGCAACGCCTCTAGCACACCAAGCTGGAACAGACCTTACCACAGCCTCTTCTCTAGGTAGTGGCATACGAGGCTCAGGTATATCATGAGAAGGATGATACCTGTCCTTGTTTGCCCATTCCTTCGCCATCCTATCATCCCTCTTCTTCTTGTAACAAAACTCGCTCACATGACCATCCCTCTCACAATACTCACAATGGAAGCGGACTGGTTTCGGCTTTGGCTGTGGAGCTTCTCTCAGTTTCTCTATCACTTTCTCTCCTGACTTCCTCCCAAACACGTTCCCAAGGGTGCTCACAAATTTCACTGGTTTCTGGAAGTTATCAGTTTTGTGGGGGAACACTGGTGGATCTGGAGTGGTGTCTAACTTGTTTCTCAGGTGGTTGGGCTTTGGAGCAAATTTGTTCATGGGTGTAGTTTGTGGTGGAATAGGAATCTCTCTAATTTTCTCTCATTCCTCACCACTGCTCTCACCAATCTTGTCAGAGCCCAATGCCTGACCATCAAACGTCTTAAACTCAGCCATCATCAGACTCAACTGTGGCTCATGCCCAGACAACCAACTCATCAATTTCCTCAACTCATCATTTTCATCGTGCAAGCGATCAACATAATGTGCAAGCTCCATATTCTTAACAGAATGTAATTCACATGTAGAGCATGATGTAGTAAAAGAAACTTTCAAAGCGGCCTCCAAGAAACAATCCTATCATGAGATTCATCTAGTCTCGCATGCAACACAAGACAAGAAGTGCAAGCACCTAGTAAAGCAGACCTAGAGTTCAACTCATCAAGCTCAACCCTAAGCAAGTCTAGTTCCTCCAACTTTGAGGCATGCTTTTCCTTAAGCACAGTCAAGTTAGCCAAGAAAGCATTGCAGTCATCACAATCAGGGGCATCAACAACAATAGGAGCAATCTTAAGGGAATCAATCTCAAGTCTAGCATCAAGATTCACAAATTCTAGCTCATCAATTTTCTCCCTAGCTTCTTCTAGCGAGGCCCTAAGTTCTTTCCTAAGTTTCTTGGCCTCTCTAAGCATGCTATCACGGTTGTTAAGCAAAGCAACTAACTCAACATTCTCCTGGAGCAAGGAAGAGAGCTCTTCACATACCTCATCCTCGGATTCTGATTCGAAGTCATCCTTCTGGCTCTTCTTGCTACTGGAGCTGTGGGCCATGCCACAGAAGCCATCCTCTCATGCAAAGCAACTCAGGCCGCTGAGGTTCTTGGAACTGTGCTTCTTACTCTTGCGTTTGTCGTCGTCATCGCTGTCGCTGGAACTCGACGAGGTGTAGCAGGAACTGGAGTTGAGGTCGCTCGCTCCCACCATCACCCGAGCCTTCTTCTTCTTGTCGTAGCCGCTGCCTCTCCTCGACCTCCACTCGTCCTTGTCCTTGTACTTGTGCTTGTGTTCACGCCTCGAGTGGTGCTTGTTCTCAATCCTTGGGCAGTGCTTGTACTTGTTCTTGGGCACGCATCAGTAGCACGTATGTGTGGTCCTCCTCATGTTCACACGATTCTCGTGCAGCCTCTCGAACTTCCTGGTTAGCAGGGCCAGCTCGTCCTCTCCAAGCTCGTCGAACTCCTCATCTGGCAAGGATACAAAGGAAGACAGAGAAAACATCGTCGAGGAGGAGTTAGTGTTAGTCCTTGCACCAGATCCGGACACAAGAGCAAGACTATGGGACTCAGTCGTGCTCTCAGCCTTGGCTCTCAGGCCACGATCCACCTTCGACGACTTGAGCAGTTGAGCTTAGAGAACAGCTCATCCTCAGTTAACGTTTCATACACAACAGACTCCAAGATGGCCTCGACCTTGGCACTCCACACGGATCTGTCAAGTGAGTGCAAGAGCTTGATAGCTCTATCATGATCCGTGTATGGGAGCACCGTCACATTGGCCCTTATGTTGTTCACAATACAGGTGAAGCGCTGGAACATGACATCAATCGACTCACTTAGGAGATGAGTGAAGTTCTCGTACTCTCTCCGATGAGTGGCAAATAAGCAATCCTGCACCTGAGCGTTCCCAACATGAGCATTCCTCAGCTTAACCCAAATCTTGCCGACCACATCCTCTCCGTACACGCGATCGAACTCTGTGGCGCAAAGAGCACGGAACAAGTAATCCACAGCCTTGCTGTTGGCCTCAAACATGTCTCGCGCACCTGGAAGGATGGAACTGTCGGGAATGACATAGTTTGCATTTTACGTCACTTCCCAAATCAGTTGTCCTTTTCCACGCAAAAACGCGCCCATGCGCCTCTCCCACATCTGGTAGTTCTTTCCATCAAAGTGCGGAGGACCCGACCCCTTTCCATAGTCGCCCATCCTTGGATCTTAGACTGGTTAGAATCAAAAGGATCTGTAACCGGCTCTGATACCAATTGAAGGACCGGATTGGCGACCAGAGAGAGGGGAGTGAATGGGAGCCGATAAAAAAATTCTTCCCAAGAAGAACCTCGACCTATACCCCGATTTCACTTCCGAGCAATCCTGCGCACACCTTTCCAAGACCACGTAGCCACTGGAGGTGCTACTTATCCTAGGAGCAAGTATCTCCACCCAAACAAGCAACCGAAACACTGCAGCAGAAAATTGTGTTGCCTGCTACCTGTGTTATACCGGTCAGGCCGGTGAGGCGCACCGGTCAGACCGATGGCAACAGTCAAGCCGATGAGCTGCACCGGTCAGGCCGGTGTGCACAGTAGCACGTACAAAAACGTTCCAGAGAGCCTCACCGAGATCTCTAGGCCCTAGAACAAACACCACCTCAAACCGGGAAACCACCAGCTACACGAAGCTACTCTGACCTAGCTAAGAAGGAGCAAACCAAGGAGAACTTCACCAAGAACTGAGCCTGGGAACACAGCAGAGCTACTCCACTAAACCACATGTTCCCTCGAGCAAAAGGCCCACAAGGACTTGCACCAGTCAGACCGGTGAGATGCACCGGTCAGACCGGTGAGGTCTGGGCAGCTCGGGAAGAACTCCACCCGCGGGTCAACCCCTTGATTCCCTTTGCCCGATCTCCCGATTCACTCCACGGATTGCAACGAAACTCCGGGGATAGCAGGGTCACCTCATAGACGACCTCTCCAACAAAGGATATCCACCGAAACCCATCCAATCAAGAGGAATCGTGAATCAAAGACCTCTAGGTCAAGAACTCCAAGAAATCCGAAAACCACCCAAATCGAAGGTTTTCCCAAAAATTGCTAGGGCAAAATCACCAAGAAAAGAGGCATAAAAACCTCATGTGTGATACCCAACAAGAATCCCTCCAAGAAACCCCTCAAACAAGCCACCACGAAAATCCCCAAAAAGAGCTCCGAAAATCACCAAAAGGGAAAACGCCGGGAGACAAAAAGAGACTAGATGAACCATGCCAAATCTTCTATACATGCCATGAAAGGTTCATACAAGGTCTAGCAAGACACCCGAACATCCAACCCTCTCACAAGATCTCTCATGAAGCTCTCAAGCTAGGCCTAGGAAAACAAAAGAGGAAGAGCAAATGAACTAGGGTTCCAAGAGGTGGCTGCCATCTCCCTCACAAGTGAGTATATATGGAGTGCGCCGAATGACCAAACTACCCCTACTTACTTAACTTAGGATACACGCCCACCAAGGGCACTTTGGGAACTTTGGTCGATATCTCCATCGGACGGACGCCCGCCGGCCGCAATCTGCTTCAACTCCAAGCAAGCCTCACTATCACGCCGCGTGTCCTCCGCTTCGAAGCTTCGGGATGCCCACGGGACCCACCGGTCAGACCGGTCTCCCCACCGGTCAGGCCGGTCAGGCCCACCGGTCGGACCGGTCCGGTGCAGAACCGCTGCGCACCAAACTCCGGTCTTGGCTTTGTGGCTCAGCCAAGTAACCTAGTGGTTTTGTGGCCAAACGACTGCAAACCCCGTGCAAGCTTCAGTCGTCAGCTGCTACCTTGCACAAACTCCATCCTTCTCGACGTTGTCTTGCTCTTCTTGCCAGCGTACGGCCCGCACTTGATCCCGTCGGCCACCGGGTACCTCGATCGAAGCCTACTTGTCTCTCCGCTCCTCGGAGGTCACACAAACATAGACCTTTCCCACTTGATCTTCACCTGCACCACGCGAATCAAGCCGTAACCTGCACTTGCAATACTAGGCCAAGAGTCAGTCCATACAACGTTGTCAATCACTCATCACTAAGAAGCGACCATCCATCGGTCCTCGGACCACACAGGTCCTCAATGATCTTAGATGTGCACACAATCACCATAAAATAAGAATAGAACATCCACACACCCTTGCTTTTGTAGGAAGAGTATGCTGAATATATCTTTATCTAGGTGAATGTGGTCACTCATACACCCCATGTTTACCTCTAGATTTTCAGAAATGAAATTCTTGCTTAATTTGAATAATTAAAGTTAATGCATATGCATGTCGTGTAGAACTTCCGGACGGAAACTACGAGTTGGTGGCGGAATCCAAGGGGGAGCTAGCTGAAGGTGAAGTAAACGTGGTGAAATTGTAGCATGACCCGAACCAAAGTTCAGAAGACTTCACCACTGACTTTGCTAGTGAAGGCAAGCCACGGAGCATAACCCAGTTTTCTAACTTTTACGCTTATGCTGTGCAATGTTTGTGCATTTAAGTTTCAGGAGTTGAATTGAAACCATAGATGCATTATCCGAGGTTCCTATTCTAAAATACTAGCATGATAGGTCGCTAGTTGGCATGCTCTAAGAACACGGTAAAAGTCGAGTGATGTTCGTCACTCGCGAGCTATAGGTTTCTTATGTTGGAATCGTAAGATTTCGTTAAATTAATATGCTCAAGTGGTAAGAGCATGGGACCAGCTCCGGCCAGTAGATGTCTTTGGTTAAGCTTTTGAACGTACTAAACATTTGCCGGTAATGGGACCGGTAAGCTTAGTACCCGATTGGCACGACAAGGGAACTTTACTGCTACTACTCCTGGGTTCGGCCCCTGCTGCAGCTTAATTGTGGTGCATGTGTGAACCTGGACGGATGAGGTCCGTGGCCAGTAAGCCTTGTACCAAGGACTGTAACCCTTAATCCCAAGCCGAGGATTGACAAGAACCGCCTGGTTGGTGCATACCCCACCCTTTTGGTTTCTAGTTGTCTGTTTTTGGGGTGTGCATTCTCCCATGTGTTTAGGTCCACCTTGCCAGGTTATTAATCGATCGATTATTGGCCTCTCACCGTTATCCGAGATTGCTTAACCATACACTCTGTGTCCCTTTAATGATGGAAGTGAGATGTAATATGGATGCATGCTTAATTGTTTGCACAACTTATGCTTGCAATAGTTGCTTACTTAATAATGGTTAATCAACTAGAATTTTGAGCCAAAACATGAAAGTAAGGACCTACTCTTTGTTACGTTTCAGCAAAACAACCCACTAGCCACAAAGCCTTGCATTTCTAGAGAGTTGGTGATTTTACATCACCCGACAGTTAAGTCTTGCTAAGTATTAGTATGCTCAGCCTTGCTTTTGTTGTTGTTTTCAGGTGATGTGAATGATGATGGGTTTCCGTGGCTTGGTTCTCTCCCACTCGGTTGGGAAGTTGAGTGGGAGGATGACAGTGCTTAGTGGCATCATGGATGGCCTCCTATGATGTCCCTTATGACGTTTAGTATTTTATTTCTGCTGTGTTTCGAACTCTAAACTGTTTACCCTTGTGCAAAAGACTTGGTTTGTAATAATAAACCTTGTGGAACTTGATGTAATAATTTGTGAAATGTCTATCTCTGGACTCGCCTTCGAGTTTTGATGTACAAGTGTTCGATCCTTGTTAAGTGATTTACCGGGCTTGACCCGGTAGAGGCGACAAGTTACTTCTGTATTATTGCTTAATGACCAAATGGAATGGTTTAGGCAATAGTATGGAATTAATTTGGGCGGTTCGGTCACAAACACAACCCCCTAGGAACCCAAGGAGGGGTGACCATTCAGATTCAACGAATCCATTCATCAGAGAGTCGCTGAATTGAGGGACACACACCGAAGGAATCCCACGGTCGCCGCAAGTCCTCGACGTTGCCTAGGAGATAGCTTAGGATAGACCCTAGCCGCCATGGTTGGCCCTGCGTGGTGTGTTGGGGAAATGGGGCTTCAGAGCATTTTATCCCTTCGGACCGCCAAAACGAAGCTAACACAACCAGACGCCTTATTTTTGTTGAGATGGTGCAGGACTCGGGGAGACAGGCCACCGACGCCCGGAACGTAGTGATGCTAGTGGCGAAGGTGTGTTCGCTTGGCTTCATAAACATGTGACGAAGGGATCAAGGCCCGCAATGACGAAGGGGTCGCGGCTGTACAGAATGCCTCTGCTCCACGAAGGGCTTCGATGCGAAGGACCCAACTGTTCGACGCAGGAGGGGCCACTGCTGAGCCCGTACGAGGGGTGGTGTCAGCCGAAGCCGTACTAAAACCACTTTTCTGTAATGCCCCGAAATATGCTGGGGATATAGTAGTTGGGTAGGAAAAAGGTGTAATGTGTGTCACGAGATGTAAAAAAGGTGTTTGGCCCCCCGCCTATAAATAGGAGGAGCCGTTGTAAACTTGAGGACATTGAATGAAAGGATAGACACAGATCCGTATCTGAGAGCTCGCTTGTGTTATTCCTCTTTCTCTCGGCTGGGCTTCGGGACCTTCGGGCCCGACTTGATCCAGTTTGGGAGGAGAGCGCTTAGCCTTCGGTCCTGAAACTTTCCCACCAATAGTGGCGCCCACCTCGTGGAAGGACTCACGCTAAGTATGGCTAGAGGGGGGCGACCTTCGAAGGATGCCACAGAGGGGCACCGAAACCAAATGACCGAAGCGGCAGGTGAGAGAGAGGAAGGCCAAATTGAAGATACAGCTGAGGGGGAGTTCGAGGTCAGTCTGGAAGGGTTGGGAGTGCCAGCACAGGATATTGAGGCCCTTCGGCGCATCTAGATCCTAATAGCCGAGGCTAGCACGAGGGCGCTTCTGGAGCGAGAGGCTCAACCGTCTACCTCACAGGTGCAGACTAGGCTGCAGAAGGGTCGTGCTGCGGTGGCGTCCAATGGCAACGCCGAAGAGGAGCTGCAAAAGTTGGAATTTAACTTGCGGCAAGCCGAGCGGCACTTCGCCGGGTTCCAGCGCCAGCTCACCCACACCGCAACCCAAAGGGTTGACCAGGCTCATCCGCAATCAGAGGAGCCAGTGGCTCCGGAGCAACCACAGCCAGTCACGCATGCGCCGACCTGGCAGACTGTGCAGGCGTTGCAATTACAGTTAGATCAGCTGAAGCAGCGAAGAGATCTCGAGGAGGACGTTGGTTCAGGGCGAACACGTGCACCTTCGCGTTTGGAGGCCGAACCCTTTGCAAATGTAGTACCAGTCTCACCTTTGTCCACTGAGTTGGAAAATGCACCGTGGCCGCGCCGTTTCAACACTACAACACTGCTGCACTATGATGGTGAGACCGATCCGAAGGAGTTTCTCCTGAAGTTCGAGGCAGCTGTCGAATCCAACGGAGGGGATTCCTCCACAAAGGCGAAGCCCTTCATCCTGGCTCTCAAGGGACCAGTGCAATATTGGTACACCAACATCCCGAAGGGCCACATAACCTCCTGGGTGCAGCTTCGCAACATGCTACTAACCAACTTCAAGGGTTTGCAGGTGGAAGAGCTCAACTCCAACGACCTCGCAAACCAATTCCTTCAGGGCGAGCGGGAGTCCTTGCAGGAGTACATGCACAGGGTTGTCAAGTTGGTGGCGTGGGCCCCAAGGGTGTCCGAAGATAGCGTCGTGGATGCAGTGGTCGGAGGTCTTCGGGTTGGATCGTGCCAGGAGCTCCTGGACAGAGTTAAACCCAAGTCCATCTAGGATATGTTTGAAACAATGCAGGAATATTGCAAGTCCGACAAAGGACGCCGGAGGCGCCTTGATCACATGAACGCGGCTAAGAAGCCGAAGCAGCAGCAGCCATAGTGGGACGCGCCGAAGCCGTGGCATAACGCACCACCAAGGCATCCCCTGAGGCAGGTCAACAATGTCCACTCGGGCCACAGGCAATCCCAAAGCTCAAGTCGCGGGGGCGGTAGCCACAGGGGTGGCCGGGGGGGCACATGTAGAGAAGCCGAAGCCCACCCAAGGAACAATTTTTCTGTTGGTTATATGGCACGAAGGCCAACCACCACACACATCAATGCCCATCCGCAGTACAGAAAAAGGCAGAATGGTTGGCTGAGCAGCAGTCCGGTGGTGTAAATCACGTCAGGGCATCTCAACCACAGATAATGTACGCTATGCCACCGCCCGCGCAGCACCAAGTATTCCAGCCTTCGGCGCCACAGTTGCCGCCGCCTCCGCCGTTGCCTTTCCATAGCTCTTCGGTCTTCGTTCCATCGTGGCAGTAGGCCCCAGCATCACAAGGCGGCCACGGGCCAGCTAATTATCACCTGCCAACAGTGCCGGAGGTAGAGGCACACTCAGGGCATCCCGAAGGCGACACTTAGGGACGAGTGAATGTCATCAACGCCATCTCAGGTGGCTCACATGAGCTAGTGCACGCAAGCATGAAGCAGCAGCAAGAATACTACCGAGGGGTAGCACACATCTGCTCGGGAAAATATTTCCATTTGCCATGGTCCCATGTCCCAATCTCCTTCACGGCGGCAGATGTCCGCCTTCAGCATTACCCTCACACTGACCCCCTCATCATAAGAGCCAACATAGGCAAGAACTCGGCACGGTTCGCGGGGAATGACGTGGGTCTCATCCTCGTTGACAATGGCAGCTCGGCTGACATATTGACTTGGGAATGCTTCAAGGACATGGGATTCACGAAGGATAACCTGCAAAAGGCGGAGCACCCTCTCTATGGCTTCGGCAACAAGAGAATCCAGGCAGTGGGAAAGATCAACGTCAACATCTCCTTCGGGGAGGGAGCTCTAATGAGAACCGAGGTCATCACCTTCGACGTAATTGATTTCCACTACCCGTACAACGCCCCCTTCGTCAGAAACACAATCAACAAGTTCGCTGCAGTCATACACCAGGGTTACTTGTTGCTGAAGATCCCAACCGCCGGTGGAGTGTTGTCGGTGTATGGTGATCAAGCGGCAGCGCGCAAGGCAGAACAGAACACCTCCATGCTGGACAGACAGGTGCACATCATAGATGAAGTCCAAGATTGTGACAAGTTCTCACAGCTAGACGAAGAGGTAGAGCGCTAGATGCGCGAGGCAACGAAGGCCTCTGAGGGCGAAGGGATGGCATCAGGGGAAGAGACCAAAGCAGTCCCAATATGCGAAGACGTCCCAGAGAGAACAGTGCTAATAGGGACAGAAATCATTGAAGCCGAGGAGGCCAGATTAATGGTATTCCTTCAGAACAATCAAGATGTCTTTGCATGGTCCAAGGGAGACCTCACGGGGGTGGACCGCTCTGTGATCGAACACGTCCTTAATGCAGACGCAGCAGTCAAGCCAAGAATACAAGGGCAACGCCCAATGTCCGAAGCGCGATGCAAGGCAGTAGAGAGTGAGGTGCAGAAGTTGCTCGACGCAAGGATCATCAGAGAAGTGCAATACCCAATATGGGTAGTGAACATGGTGATGGTGCCGAAGAAGAACGGCAAGAGCGCATGTGTATTGACTTCACGGAGCTAAACAAGGCGTGTCCGAATGACCCTTACCCGTTGCCCCGAATCAGCATAGTAGTCGACCAGGCGGCAGGCTGCGAGATGCTCAGCTTGTTAGATTGTTTCTCAGGGTACCACCAGGTGTGGATGCATCGGTCCGACGAAGCCAAAACCAGTTTCACCACTCCATTCGGTGTCTATTGCTTCGTAAGGATGCCCGAAGGCCTGCGCAACGCTGGTCCAACTTTCAACCGAATGATGAAAATTATCCTCGGTCCACAGCTGGGCAGAAACGCCGCAGCTTATGTTGACGACGTGGTAATCATGAGCATAAGGGACAGCGATCACATCGTGGACCTTCGGGAGACCTTCGCCAACTTACGCAAGCACGAGCTCAAATTGAACCTGGAGAAGTGCGTCTTCGGGATACGCAAGGGGTGCTTGTTGGGTTGCATGGTATCCAAAAGAGGCATCCAAGCCAACCCTGACAAAATCGAAGCCCTACGCAATATGCAGCCGCCGAAGTCCAGGAAGGACGTGTAGAAACTTACCGGCCGCATCGCATCTTTGGGCAGATTCATTTCTAGGGCAGCCGAGCGAAGCCTACCGTTCTTCAAGGTCCTAAAATCCAATGTGCGCTTCGAATGGGGCCCCAATCAGCAGCAGGCATTTGAGGACCTTCGTAATCACCTTGAGCAGTCAGCAGTATTGACCAGTCCCATGCCTAAGGCAGAACTGCTCCTGTACATTACCGCGTCCAACACCGCTCTGAGCGCAGTCCTGGTGGAAGAACGGGTCCAAGATGGACAACTACAGTAGATACCCATTTACTATGTGTCCGAAGCCCTGAGCGGTTCGAAGCTGTTATACTCAGAGATGGAGAAAATGGCGTACGCCGTCCTTATGGCGAAGCGCAAGCTCCGCCACTACTTCCAGAGCCATAAAGTAACCATCCCGACCTCTTACCCACTTAGGGACATGTTCGAAAACAAGGAGTCCACTGGACGGTTGGGAAGTGGGCAGTAGAAATTGCAGAGCACGTCATAGACTTTGTCCCTCGAAGCGCAATAAAATCACAAGTACTGGCAGATTTCGTGGCAGATTGGACACCAGCACGGCCAGACGCCGAAGCCAAGTTGTCAGTGTGGGAAATTCACTGTGACGGCGCATATTGCCACGCGGGTTCAGCAGGAGCAGCGGTGCTCAGGTCTCCTTCGGGCATAAAACTCCGCTAAGCGCTTTGGCTCGACTGCGATGATTACACAAATAATGTGGAAGAGTACGAGGGTCTGCTGTTGGCATTGCGCAAAGCACGAGCCGTCGGGGCACGAAGGGTCATCATCTTCACCGATTTCGAGCTCGTATCGGGGCACATCAGCAAAACATACAAGGCCAAAAACACAGCCATGACGCAATACTTGCAGGCAGTGCAAAGCATGGAGAAGTACTTCCGGGGAATCACAGTCAAAAGCTTCCTGAGGGATTTCAACAAGGAGGCAGACTCGATCGCAAAGGCAGCAGCCTCACGGGACTCTTTGCCGACGGACGTGTTCTACGAGGTGGCAAAACACAAGTCCATTCATACGGATGAACCCCCGGTCAAGTTCGTCAATGCAATACACAGCGAAGACTGGCGAGCACCGTTGGTAGCTTTCTTGAAAGGCTACTACGAGCCAGAAGATGAGACCGAAGGGCGCAGAGTGGCCCCTTGCGCTCGTAGCTATCACCTAAGGGGAGAGGATTTGTATCGCGCGGGAATATGCGCCCCGAACCTTCGTTGTATCTCAAGAGACGAAGGCATTCAACTATTGAGAGACATTCACACCGGCATGTGTTCCCATCACCTCGGCACTAGATCACTTCTACAAAAGGCTTTCTGTCAGGGGTTCTACTGGCCCTCGGCGGTGAAAGACGCTCACGAGATAGTACAGACATGCTCCAGCTATCAACGACATGCGCCATACAGCAAGTTCTCGGCAAACGAAGTGCAGCTCATACCACCAGTTTGGGCGATGGCACGATGGGGCATCGATATTGTGGGGGCGCTGCCCACGGCGCCGGGCAATTAGACTCACACAGTGGTGGCAGTCGAGTATTTTTCGAAGTGGATTGAAGCGAAGGTAGTCACAAACATAACCTCGGCTACCATCCAGAAGTTCTTCTAGCAAAACATCGTATGTCGCTTCGGGGTGCCTTACGAAGTCACAGTGGACAATGGCAAGCAATTCGATTCTGCCAAGTTCAGAGAATTCTGTGGTTACCTCGGCACCAAGCTATGTTTCGCCTCGGTCTACCACCCGCAGTCGAATGGGGCTGTGGAAAAGGCAAACAGCCTAATTTTCACTGCGGTCAAGAAAACCATCACTGACCTACCGAAGGGCAAATGGGCAGAAGAGTTGCCACGCGTTGTATGGTCGCACAACACATCTACTTCGTGCACCACAAAATTTTCACCTTTCAAGTTCCTTTACGGAGAAGAGGCCATGACACCCGAGGAGTTGAAAATGGGCACGTGGCGGGACCACCCTTCGTCAGCAGAGGTGGCAGGGGCCTCGGTTCAGGCATCGGGTTGTGCAACCCGAGGATCTAGTCCTACACAAGGATTCGAAGGGGGACAAGAGAGGCAAGATGTAGAGTAAATGGCATGGCCCGTTCCTTGCAGCGCAAACATCAAACCCTTCGGCGTTCAAGCTATATCAGCTCGATGGCACAGAGGAGACTTACACCTGGAACATCGACATGCTCCAGAAGTACTATGTGTAGTTGTAGTTCTCTTAATGCATTTTAGCTTTCTCTCTCGCACTTCGCAGTTAGGTTATTGAGTTTTTCTTTTTCGGGCCCGTACTCTTTTCCTCATAGGGGAAGGCACCGAGTTCTTCACGAAACGAAGGTGGTGTGAGGTTTTTAATGAGGCGGATCCCGTGTACCCCCTTGTGAAATATAAACAAGGCTTCTGTTCCCCCAAATAACCATTCGCATGCGTACCCTCGAAGCTACAACGTCCCCCCGGTTTGGAGGGCACGTAGTCTTCGAGGTAACCGTTTATCACGAATAGGTGGGCGGCAGACGTCGAACACGACGAAGGCTCGACGTCGACCGCCCACCTATGGCTCCATTCGGAGTAACAAAACGAAGGCCGGAGTGCGGCTTCGCATCGCCACGACAGGCGAGAGGGGTAAAGCGTGGGTCGAGAATCGGCCTCGCACAGCCACAACAGGCTTCCAGATAATGTGAGGGCCACGAGTTGGTCTCGCAAAGCCACGACAGGCTTCGAGATAATGCGAGGGCCACGAATTGGTCTCGCACAACCATGACAGGCTTCATGACAAAACGAGCACAGGAATTGGTCTCGTCCAAGCCACGACAGGCTTCGCATCGTCACGACGTGCGAATCGTAACTAAAGAGCGAAGGCCGCGTACGGCCACGGTTCACGCAGGGGGACAAGACAGCTTACGTAATAAAAATGTGTGCCAAGCCTCGGTTTTGTTCCATCATGGCCACAATTTGGCTCCGCTTCGTCCACTTACAGCTAACAGAGCGCGTAACTTCGGGCAAAGTCCCAAGCAAGACCGGTCGTGGTGTTTTGTGGCCAATGCTTCGGGGGGGGGAGTTCCAAAGCTAAAGAATAATCATTAGCCGACAAAACCCACGAACACAATACTTTCCCAAAAAGTTCAGTCGAAGCGAGCGCCAAAGGAAAAAGCGGGCATCCCTTTGTTGCAATTTTCTCAAGGATTCAAAACTCGCGATTACTGAGAAACACGCACAGTGCATACATAACGCTTCGAATGCAATAACGGCCATCAATGGCAATTTACAAATTTCAACTTAAAAATGTATAGGGATTACATTAGCCTCATGGCTCCTTAATTACAACTTCACAAATCTCATCGATCAGCCGAAGTGTCACGACGTCAAGTATCTCTAGCGCCATGCGACGAAGCTCCGCCTCAGACGGCATGCCCCCCTGTGTCGCAAAGAACAATGTCTCAGGTCGCAAGTCGTGGTCCTTCGTCTTTCACAATGAAGGGGGCAGGTTCGGGAGGAATTAAATACATGTATTCGGGGGGGCCTATTGCCCCCACCTCCATGGGTTCATCCTTGGGCACAACATGAGCCGTAGGCGAACAGGAAGAACCCACTCTCTTAAGGGCACGCCTTGCAGCGCGCTCCCGAAGCAGGGCATCCCGCCGAATGAGATCCTTGTTGAACTCATCGAAGAAGCGCTTCAAATCGTTATTTCGAGCATCATACAAACATAGGTGATACGCTAGGAAATCGTCGTACGAGACGCCGGGATGACGGATGCTAAATTTACTCCATAACGCGGGAGGTACAAAGAACGGATCAACCGTAGAAACAAAAGAACCTTCGGCTGTCTGTGCAGGCGCCAAGAATGGGACCTGCGCAGAAGCAGCTTAAATTAGTTAAGTGTTTACAAAAGAGCTGCTCGAGCAGCAGTTACATCTTAACATGTGTAACTCTACACCGCGGGCACCTCGGTAGGCTTCGCGGTTGTATCAGCAGCAGCCTCGGAAGTTCTGGCTTCAGGCGGGGAAACCACTACAGTCTCAGTGGCCGCAGCAGCCCCTGGGGTCGATGGCCTGGAGGCCATGGGAGAAGCGGTCCTCGTCATTGGAGGGGAGACGGGCTTCGCACCGCCCTCTTTGCCAACGGCTGCGGTCGGAGAAGTAGCCTTCGTGGTTGAGGGGGAAGCGACCTTCGGCACGGCGCCGTCACCCGAGGCAGCGATCGGTGAAGGGGCTTTTGGAATATCGCTGCCAGCTTCCATTACCTTCGGGGATTCCCCACGCATCGCCTCCTGTTCCGCAGGCTGCGCACCGTCAGCGCCAACATTGCCCAGTACGGCAGCCACGGGCGTGGTCAGGGACGGTACAGCAACCGCGGCCAGGGCCAAAGCAGCATCCACGGGCGTCACCAGTGACGAAGAGGACCCCAGCACCCACATGCCCGCCTCTGGGAGGTTCGGTGGTGATAGACGAAGGCGAGCCTCAAGCTTCGACGCGCAGCAAATGCGGACTTCGTCTTTCAGCCTGGGGGCTATATGAAAAATGCAAAACACATCAGCAACAAGCAGTGCAATACCCGGATATACAACGCAAGAATCGCAAGGGGCTTAACCTGAGAGGCAAGGCGGAGCGCCTCGTCGGCGGTGAGCTTCGGGCCACGATCTGCGAAGAAGCTGCTCATGAAATTCTTCGAGATGTTCTTTGGCAGCACCAGAAGGGCAGCAGCGGCCAGCTCGTCATCCGAAGGCACGCAAAGTCCGCCTTCATCAGGAGGCGCAGGTCGTTCTTGCTGATGTTTTTTTCCGAAGAAGGAACACCCGGGGGCAAGAGCGAGCAGACAGAGCTTGCAAGCGACCGAACAGCGACCACATCACTCAGCTCCCCGTGTGTCTTCGCGTGGGTGCCCAACAAGTCAAAGCATGACTCCACCCAGTCGTAGAAGTCATCCAGAGTCAGGCCCTCGAAGTCCAGAGGCGATGGGACAAGTTGAAAGCGGTCAAGGACGTCCACGATGTAGCCATGAAGCAGCTTCGCTACCCGCTGATGCTGCGCTTGATAATGACTTCAAGAGTTCTCGAAGCTGATTAGCTTCATGCCAGCCTCTTGCACCTGGGAGCGTTGCGTGGTCAGCTCAGCATTCAAAGCATCACGGCTCGCGATCAGATTCTCCACCTCAGCGCGCATGAGTGTCAGTGCATCTGACGAAGTGCGGGCAAGTTCATCTTTCTCTTTGGAAAGCTTCTCGTTCCGCTCTTTTTCCACAGCAAGCTGGCTTTCGAGATGTTCCACGCGGGACCAAAGACTGTTCAACTCCCTCTGGGAGGCTTCGTCAACCTCTCGATCACGGCGCAGCTGGCGCATAAGGCAATGCGAAGCCACGAAACTTTTCAGGGCAAGATCCCCACAATTTTCAGCCATCTCCATTGCCCCGACTCGATCGAAGCTCTCCACTTCAAGCGGAAACACGAAGCTATCGCTGGCCTCCTTGAGAAAGTGATGCTCTTGACCGCCGCTGCACAGGCCTAGGAAGCCAACGTGAGTGCCACCAATAAGCCTGGCACCTTCGAGGATGCCGAGTCGCAAGGCAGCTTCGCGTGGGTCCTCCGCGATAACGCGGTAGTTGCTGCTGTCTGGGTCATCATCTTCTCCATCACTATCCGCCACGCGGTCCTCATCTGCGCATCGAGCGTCGTCTTCTGGCGGCGTGGTGGAATGTTTGGTTTCGGATGATGGAGACGAAGTAGGGGAGCCGGAGGCCTTGGCTGAGTCGGAGCGCCGCGGGCTCAGGTCGACATTCTCAGCGAAGGGGTCAGGCGGCGCGTTCATCGAAGATGTGATCTTGACCTCCCCCCTTCTTCTTCTTCGCTCTCGGCTTGTTGGGGACTAAGAGGCAGGGTCAACCTCGTTTCACCACCATCTTCAGGAAGGGGAACAGGGCGAAGGGGTTGCGTGGCAATGACAGCAGGCATGATGAGAGTGCCCTCGGGGGCAACCCGAACCCTCTTCGTAACGGGCTTGGCGTCGGCGGGACCCGCCTCCCGCTTCGAGCGTTCCAGGCGCTTGGTCACCAGCGCGTCAGTTGTCTTGGAGCCGGCCGAGGCACCCCTCGGCTTTTTCGCACCAAGTGTATGAGGGGAGGTGGCGGTGTCGTCAGTAGCGGCCACAGCAGCAGCAGCAGTAAGGGCCCTCTTCGCGGCCATTGCATGGTGTTTCTTGCAGGCTTCGCGCTCCGGAGCCTCGACCTTGAAGAAGGCGAAGACGCGGTTACCACGCGAATTCTTCGGCCGCGCCACTAAGTCCTTGAATTCTTGGGGGGAGACGGCCCCAAGGATGAAATTGCCTCGCTCTTCGTCGTTCCGCCGTTGGAGCGCTGCCAGGAATGAAGCTGCACGTCATAAGTGAGGCAACATAGGAACATCAGTTATGAAACGAGCGGAAGAAGCAGGGCACATACCTTCGACGTCGAAGCCGAAAGCCTTGGCCCAGTCGGGACATGGGATGGAGTCGATGGGTTCGGCCCAGGCATCGTCAGGAATGGAGCAGCCATCCTGAAGAGGCCACTTACCAAGGATTGGGTACTCCTCGACTATGTCACGGGTGCTGTAGTTCCACGCAAATAGCCGGAGCATATTGATAAATTCATCGCCTTCAGGGCAGACCGGGTCCTTGCGGTAGTTGTCCAAGAGGTCAGGAAGCTCACACACAACGAGGGGTGTGGCGAACCATCAGCCTTCGGGTCCACCTTGTGGTACAACCAGTGCTGCGACCAGTCTTCAGGCCACTTGTTCCGATACGCAGTAACAGGGCCCACAACCCCCGACTTGTACGCGAAGTTGAGGCACCCATATTGACAATCTTTCTTCACAACTTCGCCATTAATCTCCATTGTGACCACCTTGCGCTGGTAGTGCACCTTGTGGGCCATGGCGAAGCCTTCAACGAATGGCCTGATCTTTGTTGTGCGGCAGATCCACATGTACACCGAAAGGCGCACCAAGGCGTTCGGGGTGAGCTGATGCGAATAGATGCCATAATATTGCAGAATCTCCACCACGGCAGGATGCAAGGGGAACCAAAGGCCCGTGTACCAGATCGCGAAAGATTACCACCTGATCGGCACCGGGCTTCGGTACAGCTTCCTTGCCGGGGGCCGTGGCATCACACACGAGTCTCTTCGACGACAGCTCGGCCACATCGCGGGGTGTAACATAGCTTCGGCCAAAGCGTATGGTTCAGGGGAGCAGGGCTTGGGGCTTCGGTCCCATGGCCACGAAGCAAGGAAGCCGAAAGCTAGATTGGAAAGCCGAACAGTAAAAACAAAGGCGGCTGGGCAGGGAGAGGTGCGTTGAAAGCCTGAGTGACTAGGGTTTACCCCCGGGGTGGGGGCTATTTATACCCAGCGGCGGACACAACCCCCCCTCTCCCACAGCCAAAAGACATCTTTGTCCCACCACGCACTATGCGGAGGAGCCGTTGCCAGGCCACAATCGTCATTTCGTTAGTTGGGCCGCCCTCGGGAGTTCCGAAGCCCATTAGCAATAAGAAGAATTCGTAAGCTCGGCCCATCAGGCTCAGCAGGGGACGGCCCTCACTGACAAGGGGCTACTGTTGGGGAATTGGGGCTTCAGAGCATTTTGTCCCTTCGGACCGCCCCAACGAAGCTAAGACAACCAAATGCCTTATTTTTGTTGAGATGGTGCAGGACTCGGGGAGACAGGCCACCGACGCCCGGAACGTAGCGATGCCAGTGGTGAAGGTGTGTTCACTTGGTTTCATAAACATGTGACGAAGGGATCAAGGCCCGCAATGACGAAGGGGTCGTGGCTGTACAGAACGCCTCTGCTCCACGAAGGGCTTCGATGCGAAGGACCCAACTGTACGACGCAGGAGGGGCCACTACTGAGCCCGTACGAGGGGTGGGGTCAGCTGAAGCCGTACTAAAACCACTTTCCTGTAATGCCCCGGAATTTGCTGGGGATATAGTAGTTGGGTAGGAAAAAGGTGTAATGTGTGTCACGAGATGTAAAAAAGGTGTTTGGCCCCCCGACTATAAATAGGAGAAGCCGTTGTAAACTCGAGGACACTGAATGAAAGGATAGACACAGATCCGTATCTGAGAGCTCGCTTGTGTTATTCCTCTTTCTCTCGGCTGGGCTTCAGGACCTTCGGGCCCGACTTGATCCAGTTTAGGAGGAGAACACTTAGCCTTCGGTCCTGAAAATCCCGAGGAGATGAGTGATGTTCTCGTACTCTCTCCGATAAGTGGCAAATAAGAGAGCCTGCACCTGAGCGTTCTCAACATGAGCATTCCTCAGCTTACCCCAAATCTTGCCGGCCACATCCTCTCCGTACACGCGATCGAACTCCGCGGCACAAAGAGCATGGAACAAGTAATCCACAGCCTTGTTGTTGGCCTCAAACATGTCTCGCACACCTGGAAGGATGGAACTATCGGGAAAGACATAGTTTGCATTTTACGTCACTTCCCAAATCAGTTGTCCTTTTCCATGCAAAAACGCGCCCATGCACCTCTCCCACAGCTGGTAGTTCTTTCCATCAAAGTGCGGAGGACCCGACCCCTTTCCATAGTCACCCATCTTTGGATCTTAGACTAATTAGAATAAAAAAGATCTGTAACTGGCTCTGATACCAATTGAAGGACCGGATTGGCGACCAGAGAGAGGGGAGTGAATGGGAGCCGATAAAAAAATTCTTCCCAAGAAAAACCTCGGCCTATACCCCGATTCCACTTCCGAGCAATCCTGCGCACACCTTTCCAAGACCACATAGCCACTGGAGGTGCTACTTATCCTATGAGCAAGTATCTCCACCCAAATAAGCAACCGAAACACTGCAGCGGAAAATTGTGTTGCCTGCTACCTGTGTTACACCGGTCAGGCCGGTGAGGCGCACCGGTCAGACCGATGGCAACAATCAAGCCGGTGAGCTGCACCGGTCAGGCCGGTGTGCACAGTAGCACGTACAAAAATGTTCCAGAGAGCCTCACTGAGATCTCTAGGCCCTAGAACAAACACCACCTCAAACCGAGAAACCACCAGCTACACGAAGCTACTCCGACCTAGCTAAGAAGGAGCAAACCAAGGAGAAATTCACCAAGAACTGAGCCTGCGAACACAGCAGAGCTACTCCACTAAACCACATGTTCCCTCGAGCAAAAGGCCCACAAGGACTTGCACTGGTCAGACCGGTGAAATGCACCGGTCAAACCGGTGAGGTCTGGGCAGCTCGGGAAGAACTCCACCCGCGGGTCAACCCCTTGATTCCCTTTGCCCGATCTTCCGATTCACTCCACGGATTGCAACGAAACTTCGGGGATAGCTGGGTCACCTCATAGACGACCTCTCCGCCAAAGGATATCCACCGAAACCGATCCAATCAAGAGGAATCGCGAATCAAAGACCTCTAGGTCAAGAACTCCAAGAACTCCGAAAACCACCCAAATCGAAGGTTTTCCCAAGAAATTACTGGGGCAAAATCACCAAGAAAAGAGGCATAAAAACCTCATGTGTGATACCCAACAAGAATCCCTCCAAGAAACCCCTCAAACAAGCCTCCACAAAAATCCCCAAAAAGAGCTCCGAAAATCACCAAAAGGGAAAACGTCGGGAGACAAAGAGAGACTAGATGAACCACGCCGAATCTTCTATACATGCCATGAAAGGTTCATACAAGGTCTAGCAAGCCACCCAAACATCCAACCCTCTCACAAGATCTCTCATGAAGCTCTCAAGCTAGGCCTAGGAAAACAAAAGAGGAAGAGCAAATGAACTAGGGTTCCAAGAGGTGGCTGCCATCTCCCTCACAAGTGAGTATATATCGAGTGCGTCGAATGACCAAACTACCCCTACTTACTTAACTTAGGATACACACCCACCAAGGGCACTTTGGGAACTTTGGTCGATATCTCCATCGGACGGACACCCGCCGGCCGCAATCTGCTTCAACTCCACGCAAGCCTCACGATCATGCCGCGTGTCCTCAGCTTCGAAGCTTCGGGATGCCCACGGGACCCACCGGTCAGACCGGTCTTCCCACCGGTTAGGCCGGTCAGGCCCACCGGTCAGACCGGTCCGGTGCAGAACCGCCGCACTCCGAACTCCGGTCTTGGCTTTGTGGCTCAGCCAAGTAACCTAGTGGTTTTGTGGCCAAACCACTGCAAACCCAGCGTGCAAGCTTCAGTCGTCAGCTGCTACCTTGCACCGACTCCATCCCTCTCGACGTTGTCTGGCTCTTCTTGTGAGCGTACGGCCCGCACTTGATCCCGTCGGCCACCGGGTACCTCGATCGAAGCCTACCTGTGTCTCCGCTCCTCGGAGGTCACACAAACATAGACCTTTCCCACTTGATCTTCACCTGCACCACGTGAATCAAGCCGCAACCTGCACTTACAATACTAGCCCAAGAGTCAGTCCATACAACATTGTCAATCACTCATCACTAAGAAGCGACCATCCATCGGTCCTCGGACCACACAGGTCCTTAATGATCTTAGATGTGCACACAATCACCATAAAATAAGAATAGAACATCCACACACCCTTGCTTTTGTGGGAAGAGTATGCTGAATATATCTTTATCTAGGTGAATGTGGTCACTCATACACCCCATGTTTACCTCTAGATTTTCAGAAATGAAATTCTTGCTTAATTTGAATAATTAAAGTTAATGCATATGCATGTCGTGTAGAACTTCCGGACGGAAACTACGAGTTGGTGGCGGAATCCGAGGGAGAGCTAGCTGAAGGTGAAGTGAACATGGTGGAATTGCAGCATGACCCAAACCAAAGTTCGGAAGACTTCACCACTGACTTTGCTAGTGAAGGCAAGCCCCGGAGCATAACCCGGTTTTCTAACTTTTACGCTTATGCTATGCAATGTTTGTGCATTTAAGTTTCAGGAGTTGAATTGAAACCATAGATGCATTATCCTAGGTTCCTATGCTAAAATACTAGCATGATAGGTCGCTAGTTGCCATGCTCTAAGAACACGGTAAAAGTCGAGTGATGTTCGTCACTCGCGAGCTATATGTTTCTTATGTTGGAATCATAAGATTTTGTTAAATTAATATGCTCATGTGGTAAGAGCATGGGACCGGCTCCGGCAAGTAGATGTCTTTGGTTAAGCTTTTGAACGTACTAAACATTTGCCGGTAATAGGACCGGTAAGCCTAGTACCCGATTGGCACGACGAGGGAACTTTAGTGCTACTACTCCTGGGTTCGGCCCCTACTGCAGCTTAATTGTGGTGCATGTGTGAACCTGGACGGATGAGGTCCGTGGCCAGTAAGCCTTGTACCAAGGACTGTAACCCTTAATCCCGAGCCGAGGATTGACGAGAACCACCTGGTTGGTGCATACCCCACCCCTTTTGGTTTCTAGTTGTCTGTTTTTGGGGTGTGCATTCTCCCGTGTGTTTAGGTCCACCTTGCTGGTTATTAATCAATCGATTGTTGACCTCTCACCGTTATTCGAGATTGCTTAACCATACACTCTGTGTCCCTTTAATGATGGAAGTGAGAAGTAATATGGATGTATGCTTAATTGTTTGCACAACTTATGCTTGCAATAGTTGCTTACTTAATAATGGTTAATCAACTAGAATTTTGAGGTAAAACTTGGAAGTAAGGACCTACTCTTTGTTACTTTTCAGCAAAACAACCCACTAGCCACAAAGCCTTGCATGTCTAGAGAGTTGGTGATTTTACATCACCCGACAGTTAAGTCTTGCTAAGTATTAGTATACTCAGCCTTGCTTTTGTTGTTGTTTTCAGGTGATGTGAATGATGATGGGTTTCCATGGCCTGGTTCTCTCCCACTCGGTTGGGAAGTTGAGTGGGAGGATGACAGTGCTTAGTGGCATCATGGATGGCCTCCTATGATGTCCCTTATGACGTTTAGTATTTTATTTCTGCTGTGTTTCGAACTCTGAACCGTTTACCCTTATGCAAAAGACTTGGTTTGTAATAATAAACCTTGTGGAACTTGATGTAATAATTTGTGAAATGTCTATCTCTAGACTCGCCTTCGAGTGAGTTTTGATGTACAAGTGTTCGATCCTTGTTAAGTGATTTACCGGGCTTGACCCGATAGAGGCGACAAGTTACTTTTGTATTATTGCTTAATGACCAAATGGAATGGTTTAGGTAATAGTATGGAATTAATTTGGGCGGTTCAGTCACAAACACAACCCCCTAGGAACCCAAGGAGGGGTGACCATTCAGATTCAACGAATCCATTCATCAGAGAGCCGCCGAATTGAGGGACACACACCGAAGGAATCCGACGGTCGCCGCAAGTCCTCGACGTTGCCTAGGGGATAGCTTAGGATAGACCCTAGCCGCCATGGTTGGCCCTGCGTGGTGGAGTTCTAGAGCCATACCTTGGATTCATCAAGGCATATGTACTTTTGATGGTAATATCAATCTAATCTTGTCTCTACTTTTGATCTACTTGGTCTTCAAGAGATGAAGTCGGGTGAACGGGGCACTTGGTCGCTAATGGACTTCTGCATGAAGGTTGGGATTGAGGGTGTGTCGACACATCTGTGGCTACACACCACCACGTAGTAGATATTGGGCTCCTCCTGTGTGGTCCTTAGTATGGCACCAGAAATGGAGTCCAAGGCCTGCCTGATGCAGTTCTTTCTCACTGTGGGTTGCCTGCACCCGGACCTGATTTTGAATGAGAAACATATGGTGCCACCCATCCTAGCTGATCCGTGGCACGCACAGCCTGCACTTCGCTACAAAGCTGTTATTAACATCTTTGATGTGGTGGTCGTTCCTCGTGCAGATGGCCCCCCACCGGTGGATGGTGGCTCGGTTTTGGCTGGCACGCCAGCCTCGAGCGTGCGGGGCAGGCTGCAGGATCCGCATGTGCTTCTTCGGCCTGGCCGCCCGTGAATGCAACGCCTGCCGCCTAGGCCGACGCCCCCCTTCCTCGACTGCAGGTCGTCATTGGGCTGCTCAATCCCCACCCGTTGCATTTGGTGCCTCGGTGGACGGCCTCACACTGTGGCCGCCCCCTAGGTCGTACTCGGACTGGGGACTACAAGGTATCCTATCACCTTCTTCATTCCCTGCATCTACATCAGGTTCCGCTTCTGCCGCGGCTTCTACGTCGACGCCACCAAGACGGTTCACCCAGCTACCTCCTCTGTCAGTCGGACGGTTAGACCGGCTGTCCCTTTTGCAGAGAAGGACAGCCGGTTGCGGGCTACTACTTCTCTGACTCCTTTCATGGGGCGCCTGGAGATCCCCGTGCCAGCATCAGCGCCAAGAGATCCGGTAGTGGGGGGATCACCTCTCAATCTCCCTGCACTTTGATCGGTAGACCAGCCCGCTACGTCGAGTCGGGTGGTTCAGTCGGCTGCCTCCATCGAGCTGGAGGCCCACCCACTGCGGGCTGCTACTTCCATGCCCCCTTTCGCGGTGCTCCTGGAGGGATCTGTGCCAGCTTCAACACCTGGGGGTCCGGACATGGACCGATCTCCCCGCACTTCGACCGCTGAACCGGCCCGCTCCGCCGGGCATTCACACCCCGGACTGTCTTGTGGCCGTACACTCGATGTAGCCATGCGAGGTGGCTGGGTCGTTCGTGTTTCCACTGTTCAAGTGGTGGACGTCTTCGACCGCCTTGCTGGCTACCTACTTTGATAGGCTGCCCCCTTTAGTTCCCTCTTTGGCTTCCTGCGGTCCTACCGGCGGTCCGCCCGATTGTAGAGGTCTGGTGATGCTGGAGGAGGCCACCTCGGGCCCTATGCTTGGCGAGGAGGTCCCCGCGGTTGCCATGCTTCCGCTAGTACTCTCACCTTCAGGGTCGCCGACCTACCCTCGGTACACTTGCTCACACCCGGTGGCATCAGCACACCTTCGCCCATGCAGGACGCCGCAGGCGTGGCGGCCGACTTCTGCTTGTCGGTCATGAGGGTGCCACCGCAGCCGGTCGTCTCTGCACCACCTCAGGTGCGTCGTGCTCGGCCTCCGCCTCCGGATCTATCTATGATGTGCCGGAGTGGTGATATTGCAGCCTTGGCCAAGGGTCGGGGCACTCCTTCTGTGACACGGGGCCAGAACGTGGTCATGCACCAGCTCGGCATGGTCAACAGCGGTGCGGCTCCAGACGCGGTCGCCTTCTAAGAGTACATGCGCCTGTTTGCCGCGAGCCTCTACGATAGTCACTGTCAGGCAATCCATGCTTTGTTCGGGGGTGCGTTGGATGACGCAATCCATGCTTGTATTTTGGAGCATGAGGAGATGACCATTGTTGCGCAGGAGCTGTTCGCCGATGAGGGTAGGGTCGATGGGACTAGGTAGTCCTAGATTGGTTGTTAGGTCATTAAAATTGGTTGTAATGGATGAAAGACTTATAATTTGGAATGTGCGGGGTCTCAATCATCGGGCCCAGCGGCCGGTGGTTCAGGAACTTGTTCGATCAGAAAAGGCATCTATTATTTGTTTGCAGGAGACTAAACTCGATGTAATCGACAGTAATATTATTCAGGATATGCCAAGTGCTGATTTTGATTACTTTGCTCTTCCTATCGTTCGCTATTGTGGTGGGATTTTTGTCGCTTGGGATACCAAGTGTTGGTCGGTCTCTTCGCCTCTACTAGGTACCCACTCTATTTTTGTCAAGGTCGCACATCATAGTCACTCAGATTCTACCTGGTGGCTAACTACCGTCTACGGCCCGTAGGGTGATGCGGAGAAGCTCGAATTTCTACAAGATTTGTGCTCTCTCCGCCGCTCCTTGGTAGGACCTTGGGCGATTTGCGGTGATTTCAACCTTATTTACCAAGCAGCAAACAAAAATAATGGTCGTCTCTCTAGACGGATGATGGGCCATTCCAGAAGTTTTCTGAGTGATTTAGAATTAAACGAGCTGCATCTCAATGGTCGTTTATTCATGTGGAGCAGCGGTGCACCCAACATTAGAACACATTGACTGGATGTTTGATGATTGGGAGTCCCTCTTCCCCCGTTCTTTCCTCCAGACACTATCATCGAGATGCTCAGACCACACTCTGCTGCTACTTCATCTTGATGATGGTTTTGACCCTAAGTGACGCTTTCGCTTCCAGGCCTTCTAGCCACAAATTGAGGGTTACCTTGAGCCTGTTGCTGCGGCCTGGTCGACCCCTGTTCCCCTGGCAGATCCATTGCGTACTATCGACCAACGGTTGAGAGAGATGGCCAAGGGCCTTAAGACTTGGAGTGCCAAGTCCATTGGCAGCATTCACACTAATGTGCAGGTCGCTAAAGAGGTTATCTTCCACCTGGATGCAGCTCAGGACCGTCAGTCATTATCCCCAGCAGAGTTCACCCTCCGCAAGTTCCTCAAGTTGCACCTCTTAGGTTTGACTTCTTTACAGCGCACTTTCGTGAGGTAACAGTCGAGCAAGCGTTGATTGAAGGAGGGTGGTGCATGCACTAAATTTTTCCACCAACATGCTAACCAATGGAGGAGGAAAAACCATATTGCCTCTCTCCAGGTCGATTGCGTCACCCTTGTCTCTGAGGCTGACAAGGCTGACACTGTCTTTGCATACTTCGAGGGAATCCTCGGTTCTGAATTACCTCGGAATGCCGCCCTAGATTTTAGGGAATTAGATCTTCCCCATCCGGATTTGTCGGAGCTTGGTCGCCCAATCACTGAAGATGAGGTATGGGAGGCTGTCAAGGACCTGCCCTTGGACAAGGCACCGGGACTAGATGGTTTCGGGTCGTTTCTACAGGTCGCCTTGGTCGATTATCGAGGGGGACATGGTCAGGGCTTTTTAGGCCATCTTGCATTGGACTAGGCCGGGCATTCAGTTAATGCGGTTAAATCGGTCAAAGAGAAATTCGGTTAGTGAAAAATGGTCACCGAACTTACTCCTAGAATAGCATTAACCGACCAATTTCGGTTTCAGTGAAATCGGTCGATTAATCGGTTAACCATAATGCTTAGGATCTCACAGAAAATAAATCAGGGGATTAATGAATCCGACACACAAGTAACAAATAGTTTCTAGTCTCATACAGATGGGTTAAAGAAGCAAATAGCCATAGCTTGTTTAATTCTTACCAGAACAACACTACGGTACCAATACAACACAAGCTTAATTACACATCACAAATCCGTTGGACAAGTACTCAATTGAAGTGGCTGTTGGAGCAATCGGAGTCACCAGATGCATATTGATTGCCCCTGCACTGCACGTGACTCGAACAGAGCACTGAAGTGGAGTGGAGCAGACGACCAAGGCGAGTAGTAGGCGCCCGACGGTGGAGGCACAGGCCACCAGGTGACGTCCGGAGTCGGCTGCTGCTACGGTGACGGGGCGTGCTGGCGGAGGTGGTGTGTGGTGGCTGCTACTACGAGGGAGAGGGAACCTGGGTGGGTACAAAGGAGCGACAATGCAGAGTTGGAGAGCACCAGATGCTCGACGGGTTGGGGGCTTGGGGCCTTGGGGCGCGGGGGCTCGGGCTCGGTGCTGGGTCAGGCCAGGTGCTAGGATTTTCTGAGTGATAGGGTGGGATTTTTATATTTGCTTTGTGTGGGCCTGATGGGCTGGTAGGAAGAACGCTACTCCTAGCAGGTCTTTGTCGCGAGGATATCAGTGAAATCGGTGATTCGGTTAACTACTGCCAAAAACCGAGGACACCACCGATCACTGAATTGCACAGAATCCTTAACTGAACTGATGACTGAAAACCGATTTAACTGACTATTTCGGTTAAATCGGTTCGGTGTGATTAATCGGTTTCGGGTAATTTGTGCCCAAGTCTACATTGGACTGTCGGAGCTGTCACCACCTTAACGAAGCACTCCTTACGCTCCTTCCGAAGGTGGACAACCCTATGTCTCTGAGTGACTATCGCTCCATTAGTCTGATCCACAGTTTTGGGAAGATTTTCTCGAAGATTATGGGTAATCGCTTTGCCTCGCAACTTCCACACCTGATCTCACCAAATCAAAGCTTTTCTATAAAAAGTCGTCAAATTCAAGATAACTTCAGATATGTGTGGGGCACAACGAAAACACTCATAATAAGGAAGACCCCGAGTGTCCTGTTTAAAATTGATCTTGCTAAAGCCTTTGACTCAGTGAACTGGGTCTTCCTCATCGAGTTGCTCACGTCAATTGGCTGTCCCCTCTATTGGACCAACTGTGTCTCAACAATTCTCTCAACATCGAGCACCAAGGTTCTTTTGAATGGTGTTCCCGGTCGTAGCATTTGCCATGGACGTGGCCTCAAGCAAGGTGATCCCCTATCGCCGATGCTCTTTGTCTTGGTCATGGAGTGTTTCAGCGATATGATCAAGCTTGCAGATACTAGGGGCCTGCTCCGACCTCTGCGGCCTAATTCGATTAAACAGAGGGTGTCCCTTTACATTGATGATGTGGTCGTCTTCCTATCCCTAGTCGAGCTGGACCTGACTTTGATCGGTGGGATCCTGGCACTCTTCCAAAGTGCAACTGGTCTCGCAGCCAACCTTAACAAGAGTAGGGCCTTCCCAATTCGCTGCTCTGCGGACCAGGTCGAACTTATCACAGGCATTTTGGGATCTCAATGCGTCGAGTTCCCTTGCACCTACCTGGGGGTACCGCTATCTCCTTGGCGGCTACCCAAAACAGAAATGCAACCAGTCGTTGATAAGGTTGCTAAGCGTTTACCCCCTTAGAAGGGTAGGATGCTCAATCGCAGTGGTCATCTTATTCTGGCTCAATCTACTCTATCTGTCATTCCTGTACACATCTCAATGGCTACAAAGGTTGCACCCTAGGCAGTTCAGGACATTGAGAAGCTCGTCTGTGGCTTCCTTTGGCGCGATTCTAAGGTGGCTGTAGGTGGTAAATGTGATGTTGCTTGGGTCAATGCGACTTGCCCCAAGCTGTTGGGCGGGCTTGGCATCCCAAACCTGTAACTCATGGGATTTGCGTTACGGCTTCGCTGGCTTTGGTTGGCACTGGTGGACATGGACAAAACCTGGTCAGGGTATAGCTTGTCGGTCGACAAGTCTGTGCAAGAATTCTTTGACGCTTCAGTTACCGTTTTAGTGGGGGACGGATCCCGAGCTCTTTTTTGGATGGATCACTGGCTGAACGGTTGCTCTATTCAACTGTTAGCCCCGGATCTCTGGAACGTTGTTCCCCCTCGCACTAGAAGATCCCGCACTGTTCGGGATGTGCTGCAAGGTAGGTGTTGGATAAGAGATATCGTCTTCGCGCGGACTGTGCATGTGGTCATTCAATACCTTCACCTCTGGGATTCGCTTCGCGACTTCCACCTATTTGACCAGCCGGACATGTTCATTTGGAAGTGGTCATTTCCTGGGGAGTTCTCTTCTGCCTCAGCGTATCGTGCATTGTTCTTAGGAAGAACTCCCCTGGCAGGACGCCTTTGGAAGATTCAAGCACGTGGCAGGTGTCGCTTTTTTGGTTGGCTGGTGTTACATGGTCGCTGTTGGACCTCGGATAGACTACGTAGGCATGGCCTGCGACATAGGGATGACTGCGCTCTATGTGCGCAGGAGGTCGAAACTATTGAGCACTTGCTTATTGGTTGTATTCACAGCCGTGAAACGTGGTTCCGACTTCTACGTTACTACGGCTTCCAGGAGTTGACACCACACGTGAAGGAATCGTTCTTCGAGTGGTGGTTGGTGGCTAGGAAGCAGGTCTCCAAGTCCAAGGACAAAGGGTAGCCATTGTGGTGATTTGGTCGTTGTGGAAAGAAAGGAACCGACGTGTTCACGATAGGGTCGCTCTACAACTCGTGGCGCTTACGCCACTTATCCTCGAGGAAGCACGACACACTGGGGTCGGACCGGGTTCGTGAGGGTTACCTTGGTCGTTTTGATGTGTAGTATTTTCTCTTTTCTTTCCTGTTAGACCCGACCAGTTATTGTTGCCTTGCGTTTGCTAAGGCTTTGTACCCTAAGACTTTGTAACTTTTTTCTCTTCTTAATAAAAACGTGCTAAGCACGTCTTAAAAAGATGAAAATGACCACCTAGTAATTAAGTAATATACTACTCCTATATTCAATAATGACATGTTTTGCTACATACCAGTAAATGTAGTACTCCTATAGTAATTAATGAGATGATTATCTACTAATAAGTTTATAGATTCGAATCATTTCCAACCTTACGTTGCTATATGACAGTAGACAAATAAAAAGAAAAGCATATCTGTTCCTCGATTGCGCCGGCACGCAGCCAAATATAGCACAAAATCATCCATTCGCTGTCTAGATCTTCCTTCCCTCTCGGCCTTCATAGGTTTCTCAGGCGAAAAACCACCGAATCCGTTCGTAACGTACCAACCGGCCGGCTCCCCCACCCGCTCGCTCGCTCCCCTGCGCCACCCCCGGCGGCAGTGGGTTCTAGAAGCTTCCAGAACCGGAGTCCTCCCTCGAACCCGGGCCTCTGGAGGACTGGTGGGAGCGGCCCGGAGATCTCGGCGACGGGGCCCATGGCGGGCCCGTGCTGAGGAGCTACGCGCGGCGGCGTGCGGGGATCCGGGGGACGGCGGCAGCGAGCTCGAGATCCCGATGCAGATCCGGGAGGGGCCCGCGCGGCGGCCGGCACCGTCCGCCGCCGGGGCGCTGCGGTCGCCGATGTCGGCGATGATGCTCGCCATGCTCGCCACCATGGCATCCTTCTACGTCGCCGGCCGGTGAGTTCGCCCGCCCGCCCGCCCGTCCGCTCGCCGCATTATTCTCCTCTCGTGCAAATGCTCGCTTTGCTTCGCCTCTTCTCTTTGGATTGCGTGTGCTGCGATCGCCTGTGGGGGAATTCTAGATCTCTTTAGTGCCCTGGCGGGAGAAATGGTTGTATTGTACTGCGTAGGGTGATCTTGCTGAGGGAAATTTTGAACCGTCCACTCGCGCATTCCAGAATTACTGCTGAAGTATTGATGCCTCAAGCTAAGCCCAGTGTGACGCCCCGATTTTATTGCGCAGTTACTGTTTGTTTTGCATCTTTCGGATCTTGCAGTATCCCAGTTCATGCGTGCAGTATTCCTTTTTCTTCCATTTTTGAAGACCAATGTTAGTTCTCAGGAAACTTGGTTTGATCTGATTGCCACAGTAACTGAAAAGCTAGAGCTCCTTTTTGTTTGTTTGTACAAATGGTTTATGTTTTGGCCTTTTGCTGTTTGTAGAGGAAAATTTATTGATTTCTGGACATTTCAGATTGTGGCAGGATGCTCAGAACAGAGTTTACCTCATTAAAGAGCTCGACAAACGAACAGGCCAGGTAGGCATCTGAGATCTGGCCCTTGTGTTTTCTCTAGTGCAACTATCCACTTGTGCTGCTGAGTTAAGAGCCCTGTTAACTGTCTTGTGTATATGATTCAGGGGCAATCGGCAATATCTGTTGATGATACCTTGAAGGTTGTTGCATGCAGGTAATTAGTAGTTTCCTACCTTTCAGTGGTAATATGCTGATATTGCCTTTCAATTTACCATCTAACAATATTTGAATGCATTTGAAAGTATGGATTTTAGTGTTTGGTGATAAATTAGAGCCAGTGCTCTAAACATGCAGAATGTGTTATTGTGTACAATTTTGGAGCTGCAGTAATCGCTTCATCCTCAATTTTTTAGGCAGCAAGGGAAGAGATTGGCATCACTTGAGATGGAGCTGGCTGCAGCAAAGCATGAAGGTTTTGTGGGGAAATACTCACCTGAGACAAATGGAACTCATTCTAGAAAGAAGCCGCTGATTGTCATTGGAATAATGAGTAGCTTTGGCAGGAAAAACTACCGTGATGCTGTCAGGAAATCATGGCTTCCAACAGGTACCACTTTATACTTGCATTTCTCTTATGTCTAGCCTTTTGGTATTCTGACATGCACTCATATACAATATTTATAATTCCATAAAAAACAGCTGTGGTACTTAGATTTGAAATTCAGCTCTAATGGTTATGTTAGAAAGTGCTAATGTACTTTAAAATAAGAACACTCCCTTCTACCATCAGAAATTTTATGGTTAGACAAAAAAATTATTTAAGCCAATTATCTGAATGTCTGCCAATGTGTTTCTCCTTTGGTGTATCTGCCTTGCACTAAATTTTGGTTAGATGCTCTAATCTACATAAAGGCAGATACATGTGCATAAGTTGTTTGTTTTGAGTATCGCATAACGCCTATCAGTAAAAAATGCTGAAGTAGTATAAATGGTAGTCTGAAGATTGGCCATCACAATACAGAAGACTTGGATGCAGAGGTGCTTATTGTCAAGCTAGTACTTGGTACCATTTGACCTTAGCCATTTTACATCCGTAGGTGGTTGAAAGAGTTTAGATTCCATTATTCTCATGATGATGAAGTACTATCATTGTGGTACCTTTTCTTTAAACTAATGTTTTTAGATTACTTTTGTTGATGAATGAAAAATAATGTTTGTTTTATACTACTGTTGGGTTGACTATTCTCTCTTACATATTAAATTTAATTTTAATTCTCTGCACAGGTTCAATGCTGAAGAAACTAGAAGAAGAAAAAGGCATTGTAGTACGTTTCGTAGTTGGAAGAAGGTATTGGGTACTCTTTGCCCTACTGTAGTGAACATATGAAGTCTAGATATTTGACAGTTCTCTTATATGTAGTGCAAATCGAGGAGATACTTTTGATAGGGAGATTGATGACGAAAATAGGAGCACAGGGGACTTCTTGATCTTGGTAAGCCTGATTTAACAATTGAATCTGGAATACTATGTTGATGGATCTCAATGGTACCTTCTATTTTCTTGTGCTCATTAAGCTTGTTGAATGAAGATTTGATATACTTTTTGTTGGTTCTTGTTATGTCCATTGTGTTCTGTTTGAATACCTGCCTAATGAACAGTTGCATAGTAACTTGCAACAATCCATATCTTTGGATTTTTTTAGTATGAAGGGTTTGATATAACTAAAAACATGTGTTCAGGGTTGTGAAATTGTGATAATTAAAAGAAGTCTTACTTTTAATTTATCTTGGCTCGTTGATCTAATTTTTGTTCTTGATGTTAAATGGCATGGCAGGATGATCATATAGAGTCTGATGAAGAACTCCCTAAGAAGACAAAAAGTTTTTTTGCTAATGCGGCAGAGACATTCGATGCTGCATTTTACGCTAAGGTCAATGATGATATATACATAAATGTTGGTATGTCCCATCTGCCTATCTACTAATGTTGAGCTGCTTTGTCTTAGGCTTGCATTTTTATTAGATTGGGTGTAATTTTGTAGGATCTACGGTACTTCATGTTCCAAACACTTTTATCCCGAGTATGATCCCTAAGATTCAACTCTGGTTTTTACTTTGCCAGTTACCAATATATGCCATTGAAATCATTGACTGTTTTTTCAGCACTACTAGTTGTCACCACTTGATGACTTGAACATTTTTGAAAGCATGGTGAAACAACTAGCAAAGCTTGTTTTCACAAATTTGGAATTATAAGTTCTACTTTTTCAAATCTGGAGGTCTGGAAATTAGCACTGTGCAACAAGATTTTCAAAAGCCTATTGACATTTTCAGGCTCTGCTCACGACAGCTTCAATTATTTATGATACGTCTACATGATAACTGCTAATCTTTTGAACTTTGCTTACCTGTAAAAATGCTCATTCTGCATGTTGTAGAAATTAGAATACTGGATTGTCTCTGGTGCTATTGCTTGTAACCGGAATAACATGTTGAGTTTCTGCAGATACTTTGAGTGCAATGCTTGAAACTCACTGGGACAAGCCCCGTGTCTACATAGGCTGCATGAAATCTGGCGAAGTTTTTTCTGACTCGTAAGTGTTTATAGCAATTCTTTTTCAGAAATTGGTAGTCTTTTGTTTCCTGTTTTGAGTTCTGTATCTTTGTTTGACAAACTAATCCAGATGCTTCCTTTAAAACAGAACCCACAAGTGGTATGAACCAGACTGGTGGAAATTTGGTGATGGGAAATCGTAAGTATGCTTGCGTTAACAATATTACCTCTCCTGACATGTATTTTATGTGCTAGATTTAACATTCAAATCAGTTACTGCTTTGACTCATCTACTTCCTTTTATCAAATAATAGGTACTTCCGACACGCTTCTGGTGAATTGTTTGTCATATCAAGGGCTGTAGCTCAGTTCATTTCTATAAACAAGTATGTAACATGTATATCATGCACATATTTCTAGATCCCAACAAGGATCTGAAAAATAGACATGAGAAAATGTTTTAGTATGTAATTTCATTAATATTTCTGATGGTTCCTTTGTTATATTATAGGTCTGTTCTCCGGACATATGCCCATGATGATGTTAGTGTAGGATCGTGGATAATCGGGCTTGCTGTGAAGCATGTAAATGAAGCAAAATTGTGTTGTTCATCCTGGCCCTCAGGTTTGTCTGCCTCATGCATGACATCTATTGACCTTGATATCGATTCCTTTCTGTACATGGGCATAGAAATTGCATAATTTCTTTGTAAGTTTCTTGGATTAAAGTGCGAGATAGATAATATAACTATAAGCTATGTCAAAAAATTATAATACCTTGTAGTTGTAGTTGCTACAACTGTGACCTACTTTTTTTTTTTGTCAAGGAGCAATGTCCTAAATACTAAAGCCAAAGCTTGTGCTTCAGCATTTATTCTTGATTACAATTTACAAATTTCCCTGATGAATAGGGTAGAACTAGCCATTTGTGATCAGCTGAGTTTTACCATCACATAACAAGTTATAAAAAACTTAGTTCCATTTTCTCTCAAGCTGTCTATAAACCATTGAAGGGTTGGCAAATTGTTGGTTGATTATGTTTTGGACAGCAAGGGAATAGTTTCAAGGCTTAGCAAGAAGGGAACATATCAGTTGGAAACCAACCCCTCCGTGCAAACTATGGAAACTTCAATCTGAGCCACACGATGTTGATCCAAAGGAAGGCTCATGGGAGGTGGGAGGGGTGATTTGCAAAAGTGCGTTTGCAAATCATCCCTCCCACCTCTCATGAGTTTTGCACATCACCCCTCAGTCTTCCCTTGGATCAACATCGTGTGGCTCTGATTGAAGTTTCCATAGTTTGCACGAAGGGGTTGGTTTCCACTTGATATGTTCCCTAGCAAGAAAACAAAATGGATGCAAACTAAGTTATTTCATGCTGCATGTGCACTGAATTTCCACACTAGCCTGTAGATTTGGGTCCCGGTTGGGTTCTAAATATGTGGCACAATCATTATGATTGCTTGTTAACTAAAATAAACTGAAAGAATGGTGGATAACGGATATAGCCAAAGGCTGTGAAGATTAGACATTATTTACTGGGGAGGAGTCTGCTGTGTATTTAATTGTTGAATTGATTGTGGTCATTTCACCAGGATCTCCAGATATTTTAATTGGCTAACTATTAAAATTGTTTTGCAGGTGCGATGTGTTCGGCCCTATGATGAACAATGCATACTGAGGGAGAATTTTGCAAACAGCATGTTAGGCTCACTAGTGTGGTGGACGATACATACAATGTGCAGAGAATGAGATTGGATTGGCATGGAGAAAATTTTGATTTTCTAATGCCATTTTTTGTGTCATCCTTTGGAGGAAGCTTGTGCCAGTTAATACCGAATCAGATACCTTGTTTTCCCAAAGGAAAGGTCTTGCATATTTTGTTTGCAAGAGCACAATACTAGCATCTCGAGTTCTAACGAAAACCTGTCTGCCCACTGTATCCTGGTTTTGCTTGCCATTTGTAGATGTCCACCCTTACCATTCTTTTTCTGACGGACACTGCCATTGTTGGAGTGACAGAAATCAATAACAATGGAGGAAATTATTTTGCTCCATAGAACACATGTCATCAGACTTGTTACCATGGTTGTGGATTTTAATACTACATACATAAGTGATAAGGATACCATTTTGAAGTCAAGAGTGACTTGAACGGCATGATTCTCTGCATATTTAAAACGTACAAAAAAAATTTCAAGAGGTCCTTGCACATCATTATTGTTGACTGTATTGCATGAAGTCTTGCATATTTTAAATGTGTGGAGACCAAATTATCTCATACAAGACTTGCTATGCTTTAAATCACGTTTAACAAAAAGTAGAACGTCGAAGGTCAAATAGCGAGGAGTTATTCACCACGCCTGTTGAAATTAAACTATTTTTTGCAGATTTTTGTTTCCAAAATCTGATAAATTCCAAACCTGTCAACAAACAAGTGGACGATGATCTGAAAGCTGCAAAGAATATTCATTTTTGGTAAGAACGAAATAGGAGAGCACCAGTGTTTTGTGCGGGTGACAGTTGCAGTGACGTCATGCAATGAGTTGACGTGTGATGCACTACAACAGGCCAAACACTATGCTTTCCTGTGGTTTGGTGGGCAAGAAAGCTTTTCTGGTCCCTCATTAGAGCATCTCCAGCAATAGTCTCTATCTCAAACTCCTACTTTACTAAGTAGGGGCTCCCCCAACTTTTTTGGGATCTATTTTTTGCATCCAACTCCGGCAAGGGTACCTACTTGGAAGCCCTTATTCTTATATGACAAGTGGGACCAATTCAACAGTGACACATATATTTTTTCCTCCCCCGCAGCTTCCTCTCTCTCCCCACACTCTTCCTCCCACGGGCCCCCTCTCTCTCCCCAAGCCACGAGCTCCGGCCTCGTCCCCATGGGGCTGCGCGGGGGGAGCCCCGAGCTCCAGGTGGCGGCGGGGGAGTCCCAAGCTCCAGGCGGGAGAGCCTCGAGATCCGGCGGCGGGGGAGCTTCAAGATCCGGCGGGGAGCTTCAAGATCCGCGGGCGGAGGCGGGCGGCGCGGAGGGAGCTCGAGCTCCAGCTGCGCGCGGAGGCGACGGCGCGGAAGCGGCGACCCCGGATTCGTTCCCGGACAGCCGCGGCGCCGGCGCTTGCGAGCCCAAGCTCCAGCCTCGTGTGGCGTGTAGATCTGCCCGTGCCGGAGCTCCGGCCGGCCAGCTGCGTGACGGCGCAAGTGGAGCTCAAGGGCCAACGACGGGCGGAGCTCGGGCCGGCGACGGGCTGCGCGGCGGATCCGTCCCCAAGCAGCAGCGGCGCCGCTCGGAGTAGCCCGTCCCGTCCACGGCGCGGGCGAGCTCCTACGGGGCGCGACGCGGGCGAGCGCGCGGGCGAGCTCCGGCCGAGCGCGGCGCGGGGGAGCTTGTGCCGGTCGCAGCGGCGTTGACGCGGGGAAGCTCCGGCGGGGCACGGTGACGACGTGCAGGGGAGGAGGGGCCCGTGCGGGGGACGGATCCGTGCGGAGGCGGGAGGGACGAACGACTCCAACCGTGGAGTAGGGGCTCCCTTCTCCACCCGCAGGAGAAGGGGCCGGAGGGGGAAAAGTAGGGGGTGAACAGTGATAGAGGCTGGGATTGGAGCTCTGCTGGAGTGCGTATTTTGGCTCTGAGCCTCTACTTTTTGAGTAGGGGCTCAAGTAGGAGCTCTGCTGGAGTTGCTCTTAGTCGTCTTGGCTCCCAATTGCAAATTTTGGTTTTCAGAATGGGCAAATAGCTGAAATAGTTGTGAATAATTGGTTACGGCTGGGCACAATTAGATGATTCGATAGTGATTGGAGCAAAAGGATTATTTTGGTTTCCAAATATATCTAGCAAATGTTCGTAAAAACTTTTTTTCTGTACAAATTGTCATGAAGGGATAATTGATGGATAGGTGGTTGGAGTTTGGTGGACATAAAGGAAGGACTATATATAAAAAAACTTGTTCGTTTTTTAAAAACTAGCATAGATGTACGTGTGACACGCACGTGTTACAAAAAATCCGATACAGTAACAAACATTTTTAAATATGTAGTTATTTTATGTGTTACAAAAATTCTGATAACTACGGTTAGAAATTTCAGTAACAAACATATTTTAAAAATTTAGTTATTTTTTCAAAAAAGGAATCATGAGACATGCACATATTGATACAACAACACATTGATGCGGGGGCTTGCCCGATCTTCTCGTCGTAGGTCTGAGGATAACTTGACCTGTGCAACCTAACGAACCGATGGCAGCAACAGCTACTCGACTACATGTGACAAATGATTTCGCCCAACCACACGATTTTGGTCGATGCCTAACTTGAATCACGCAAGGTTGAGGCAATACTCTTGCAAATCACAAGGAAACACAAGAACAAGTGGTAGAGAAAGCTCTCAATCCTCAAGGGGGCAGCTATGGCACAACCCTAAGGACAAGAGCACCTGGCTTCTCTATTTTCTGAGTTCAATTCGTGGTCAGTGTTTCCACCAGGTTTACAAGTGCTATTTATACTAGGAACATCCCTCCTAGTTGGGCTGGAGACCTTCCACAAAGGCCCAATACGAAATAACTAGTTTCTAAGACAAAATACGCCTCACCCAATTCAGACCAGGAGGGTCTGGACTCAATCAGTTCGGACCATGAGGAACTGGACACCCAGAACAATCTCCACTAAATCAGTCATAGCATTTGCTACAAAGCTTCAAATCATGATTCGTCAGTTGTGTTGGAAAATAGACTTCAAGACCCTTCCAATGGTATGTGGTACTCAAGGTGAAACTTTTTGGATTGGTATAGAATTCATCACGAAATTGAAAGTCAGAATTTGAAATAACAACTCGCCATCTTCAAGTTGTCTTTCTTTGGACGCTGAGTAGTCTAGTCATACATTGCATGTTCTTCAAACTTGAGCACAAGTAATGCACCACTATTAGCTAGTAAATAATTCTTCGTAGATACAGGCCTCGTAAAAATTAAGGAATAGATTCACCTCTTCTTGTAGTTGCTTCGCTCTTGCCTGAGTCAATGGCTACTTGTAGGTGTTGTTGCGTGCTTGATGATCTTGTTCAACATTCATAAGTGGTATGTCACGAGAGACGTCCTCATCATCCTCCCATTCTTCAAAAAGAGTCAACCTCGATTCTGATTGTTCAGGACCATGGAATCGAGTCAAATCAACAACATTCAAAGTGTTGCTCGCTGCATATCCATCTCTTGGAAGCTCAATTTTGTAGGCTTTGTCATTTATTCTTGCAAGGACCTCGAATGGACCATCACCTCGGGGCAGCAGCTTGGAACTTCGCTTCTCAGGAAATCTCTCCTTCCAAAGGTGAACCCAAACTAATTCACCAGGCTCAAAGATTACCTTCTTGCGGTTCTTGTTTGCCTTTGCAGCATAGTACTAAGATTTCTTCTCTATTTCTTGCTTGGTCCGCATAGGGATTCTCTTGACATAATCAGCCTGCTTGGAGGCCTCCATGTTAGCATGCTCTTGGAGTGGAAGTGGCAGCAAATCCAAGTGTGTGAGTGGTTTGAAACCATACACGACCTCAAAAGGGCACATCTGCGTGGTAGAGTGGATTGCCCTATTGTAAGCAAACTCAACATGTGGCAAGCAATCTTCCCACTCGTTCAGGTTCTTTTTGATCATTGTTCGTAGCAACATGAAAAGTGTGTGATTAACCACCTCTGTTTGTCCATCAGTTTGTGGGTGACACGTTGTTGAAAATAGCAACTTTGTCCCAAGCTGGACCCACAAAGTCTTCCAAAAGTAGCTCATTAACTTCACATCACGGTCTGAAACAATGGTTCTTGGCACACCATGTAGCCTCACAATCTCTCTGAAAAACTAGTCAATAAAATGTGCCATTTTTGAAAACCTATCAACTATAACATAAACTGAATCCCTCCCCTTCTTAGTTCTTGGTAATCCCAACACAAAATCCATGCTTATGTCTTCCCTAGGTGCATTTAGAGTGGGAGTGGAGTGTAAAAATTGTGGGGGTTCAGTTTTGATTTGGCTTTATGGCAGGTGATACATCGCTGCACGAACCTCTCCACATCACGCCTCATCTTCGACCAATAGAAGTGATCACTCAATAGAAAATAGGTCTTTTCTCTTCCAAAGTGACCCATCAATCCTCCCATGTGTGATTCCTTCAACAAAAGCAAACGAATAGACGAATCTGGAACACACAATTTGTTAGCTCAAAACAAGAAACCATCATGCAAATGGTACTTGTCCCATCTGTTTTCTTTTTGACATTTTAAATATGGTTATGCAAAAACAAGGTCATCAGCATATAATTCCTTTATGTGCTCTAATACTGGAACTTTGACCTCCAATTGATTTAGCAAAACACACTTTCTAGACAGTGCATCAGACACAACATTTTCTTTCCCTTTCTTGTACTTAACAATGTAAGGAAAAGACTCAATGAACTCAACCCACTTGGCATGCCTATGGTTCAGTTTTGCTTGGCCTTTCAAATATTTTAGAGCTTCATGGTCAGAGTGGATGATGAATTCATTAGGCCAAAGGTAATGCTGCAATGTTTCAAGCACACGAACTAGGGCATACAACTCTTTGTCATAAATAGGATAGTTCAATTGAGCACCACCTAGTTTTTCACTAAAGTATGCTATGGGTTTTCCTTCTTGCATCAAGACACCACCTATGCCTATGCCACTAGCATCACCTTCAATCTCAAAAGATTTGTTAAGTCAGGCAATCCTAGCAAAGGGGCTGAAGTTAGACATTTCTTTAGCTCTTGAAAAGCAGTTTCTTGTGACTTACCCCACACAAATTCAACACTCTTCTTGATTAGCTCATTCAATGGGGCAGCAATGGTGCTGAATTTTTTCACAAAGCGCTGGTAGAAGCTGGCCAAGGCATGAAAGCTTCTCACTTGGCTTACATTCATAGGAGTAGGCCAATTCTTGATGGCTTCAACCATGGATTCATCTACTTCTACTCCCTATCCTGAAACAACAAAGCCCAAGAACACAACCTTGTCGGTGCAAAATGTGCACTTTTCTAGGTTAGCATACAACTTCTCAGTTCTAAGCACCTCCAAAACCATTTTGATATGTTCAACATGTTCTTCCATGGCACGGCTATATATCAAAATGTCATCAAAATAAACCACCACAAATTTTCCAATGAATGCCCTCAAAACATGACAAGCGCATGAAAGTGTTGGGTGCATTGGTTAAACCAAAAGGCATCACTAACCACTCATACACACCAAATTTTGTTTTAAAGGTTGTTTTCCATTCATCCCCTTCCTTCATTCTAATCTGATGGTATCCACTATGTAGGTCAATTTTAGAGAAAATAACAGCACCACTAAGTTCATCAAGCATGTCATCAAGCCTAGGGATGGGATGATGATATGAAATAGTGATGTTGTTAATAGCCCTACAATCAACACACATTCTCCAAGTACCATCTTTATTTGGAACAAGAATAGCAGGGACAACACAAGGACTAAGGCTTTCACGCACATACCCTTTGTCAAGTAGTTCTTGCACTTGTCGCTGAATTTCTTTTGTCTCTTCCGGATTGGTGCGGTATGGTGGCCGGTTTGGAAGTGACGCTCCTGGAATGAGGTCAATTTGATGTTCAATCCCGCGAAGTGGAGGTAAGCCAGCGGGTATTTCCTTCGGGAAAACATCATTGAAAACCTGCAACACATCATAAACAACACTAGGAAGAGGGGTCATGTTGTTAGTAGAAAGAATTGTATCTTTGTATAGTAGCACAAAATACATCATATGGGGGTTGTCTCTCATCTCTGATTTTGTGGTTATCATGACCCTCCCTTTTCCCTCATGCTCTCTATTTTTACCACTCATGTTTGGCTTGTGGCATTCGCTCACCGAGCTGGGGGCAACACTAGAGTTTTTCTTTCCTCCTTCACCCTCTCTCACTTTCTTTTGCATGTTTGCAGCTACAATTTGAGCAGGAGTCATGGACAGCAGCTTAACTCCCTTTCCTTGCCATTTGAAAGCATAGGTGTTATCATATCCATCATGCATGGCATGTCGATCAAATTGCCACAACCTTCCCAAAAGCAAGTGGCACACTGTCATAGGTACAACATCACATTCAATAGTGTCGGTGTAATCATGTATGTTGAAGGTAACCTTCACCATATATTGCACTTTGATATCTCCACAATCACTAAACCATTGAACATGATAAGTATGAGGGTGCTTTATCATGGTCAGTCCTAATTTCTCACACATTTCTTTGCTAGCAAGGTTGTGATAGCTACCACCATTAATGATTAACTTGATCAACTTATTGTTTACCTTGGCTTGGGTCTGAAATAAATTAACCCGCTGCACCTTTTCTTCCTCCTTCAGCTGAACACTTAATTCCTTGGTGACCACAATGGTGTTGCCGGCCTCAAAAGGATAGCTTTTGTAGTCATCATCTTTAGTTTCTTGCGCATCATCAAATTTTTCATTTTCAACAGAAAGTTCACACTCATCCTCACTAGCTGAATCATATTCTCCACCATCCATAACAATCACAACTCGATTGTTAGGGCAATCCTTCATGACATGGCCTCGACCCAAACACTTAAAATAATGAATCCCACTACTCCTGGAGGTTGTACCTATTGGGGTGTTGGTATTAGATGATGGTGGCCCAGCAGATTTCTCCACATTTGGTGATGTGTTAGAATTTTCAGCGAGGGTGGAATGGGCATTAGACTTGGAGTTTGTATCGGATGAAAACTTGCCTCGTCCCAAATCAAACCTTGCTATTTTTGTAGCACTTGATGATGTTCTTGAGCTGAAAGTTGGATCTTGGCTGGTTTAACATCATCATTCAATTGCATCTCTGCCTTTTGTGCAATGTGCACTAGCTCCACTACATTATTGTAGGTCTGAAATTCCACAATACGTTTGATTGGCTTGTTTAGACTGGAGAGGAAATGTGCCATGGACTGCTCTTCATCCTCATGCACACGAGCTCTAATCATGGCTTGCTCCATTTCCTTGTAGTAAATTTTCTTTCCAGCTTTAAATTCTATAATATGTCGAAGAGGTCACGTTTATAATGTTTTGGGACAAAACGTGCTCTCATTTCCCTCTTCATTTCAGCTCATGTTGCCACTGGAAATTCACCATTCTCCTCTCTTTGATTTTGAATTCATACCCACCAAATTTGAGCATATCCATCAAAGTCAAGTGCAGCCATATGCACCTTCTTTTCCTCTGAATAATTATGCACACAAAATATTTTTCTCAACCTTCAACTCCCAAGTGAGATATGCATCAGGATCGGATGTACCTTCAAATTTTTGCATGCTGAATTTCATCTTCCCAAACTTCTCTTCATTAGGCTGATCATTGTTGACATTGCAGCATCACTAAAAATTGTCATTGCGATGTGGCCTAAAAGTATCAGGTTCCATTGTTTCGCCTGCAGCACCACCTCCACGCCCACGGCCTCTTCCTCGACCGAAGGCATCAACATTTCTTCCTCCCTCACACCCTCGTCCATGGGCATCCTTTCTTCCTTGCTCTTCCCGCTGCAACCAGGCTGTATACTCCTCATCGGTCTCATCTAGTTCTTCTTCATGAACCTGCAACACCATGTGCATTCAATGCCTTCACAACTTCAGCAATCATATTTGCTTGGGCTGCTTCCATGTTGTCATTGAGCTGAGCGTTGAAGTCTTGCACTAGCTTGTGTAGTTGCTCGTGTGTGACATAGCTTGGTGGTGGTTGTCCATCTTCACCTGCCACGGTTAGCACAAGAAAATAGACTAATTCAAGTTATGTGGCTTGTGGAAAAAACACTCAGTCTCACCTTTTCTCACCACCAAAGTTCCTATGTGTTCTTGATGAATTGTGAGCTGCACTCACCTTGGTGGTAATAGACACGACAAAAGTGATAGATCAAGCGAAATCAAAGTCACAGTGCATCCTAAACACAGGCTTATTTGTGGAGCTTGGAGAGTTATGTATGTGGTGATACAATCTAAAACTTCAAGCTGTTGTAAAGTTAAGTAAAAATCCAACCAAGAGCGAAGTCTAGTTGCTGACCTGAAAATGAAAGGATCAGTATCTTATCTTTAGCAACTCACACACAAGGATAAGAGACTTGTTGCAGCAGAAAGGATTGAGCTAAGGTGGAATTTAGAGTAAAGAACTAAGCTCAATATTGCACAAGTAAAGATGATAGCCTAAACAATTGCAGTAAGATAACAAAGATGTACTATGAAAGATATTAAGTTAAACCCAACAGGCAATGTGGTGATCTCAGCACTTGTTCTATCTTTTCTTTTGTTTCCTCTTTTTTTTTGCAAATAAGATCAGCACACTAGATTGTCTACAAGGTATTGCTATTGCTCAAAGTAATTCTCAGATTAAGGACAATACAAAGCTGATGAGCAACAACAAGTATCTATCCTCTCTTTCAGTAATATGAGATTTCAACAACAGTGAGGACTGAAACTTTTTTTATAAACTAGATCCAAAATTTAAGATTCACAACTTGATAACACAATATTTTAATAAGTCTTCGAATAAGCTTTCCAACAAGCACAAGAACGCTAACAACGGATTTCAGATGTGAAAGTTATGCTTACTTTCGTGTACCATGCACAAACTGCAGATCTGAACGAAAAATGATTTCAGGATGAAAGGTGACTTATCCCACAACACAAGAATGGAAGGGAAAACTGTAAGGAATCGGATGCTTGTAGCCTAAGAGGGGGAGGGGGTGAATTAGGCAACTTAAAATCTTAAGCCTAGGGTTATCACTATTTGCTCAAAACATAAACTAGAGCATACTACCCAGATGTGCAACTACGGTTGTTCTAGTGTGAAACTCCCATCCCAAAATAAGTTTTGCAACCTATAGCCAATCCTAGCAAGATACTACTCTAAGAAAGTGAAGGCAAGCAAGGATTGCAAGAAAGTAATGCGGAAACATAAAGGGGGATGAGAGGAAGCAAACTCTTGACACGTGATTTATCCCATGGTATCAGTAGGCACTAAGCCACCCCTAGTCCACGTTGTTGAAGCACTCCACACAAGAGTATTGCTTCCCAGTCACCAAGTCTCTCCCGAGAGCACCACTTGGCTTGCCACAAAGGCTCAGCCACAAAGGCACTCGCCAAGCTCTCTTCGTCACCTAGATGCCGCCTCCACTAAGGAGCTTCTCCACCAAGGGAAGGGGGTCTCCACATCCCCCGCACAAAGTGTCCTCGCCGCTCCACACCAAGCCGGAGGGTCGAAGACGTTTGCCGGAGAGCCACTTAGACTCCTAGGCTTCCGGCGCACCTTGTACAACTTGATCCACTCAAGAATCACCTCACAAGGTAGGCATACCTTGCACTCACTCAGCTCTAAGCTAACCTAGCACTAAGCACACACAACAAGCATGTGCATGGCATGGATATGATCTCTAATGTGTCTTGCACTCCTCTGGTCTTCCTCAGCATCCAGCATCCTCAAATGGTGGGGTGGAAGGGGTATAAATAGGCCAAGGCATCAAACTAGCCGTTGGACCAAAGCTGTAGAAAGTAGTACCATCAGATGATCCGACGCTATGCTTTTTCCGGGTGTCAGTTCATCCTGTGCTACTAGCCGTTGCCTTCCACCGCACATGACCGTTGACACAAATCATCTGACGCTTCAACTGACGCACCGTCAGTTCATCCGTTGCTGAAGGGTTCTTTGCCAAAACCTTACTGTTAGCTTCTTCGTAGCCGTCGGATGAACCGTTACTTGTATCCTTGTGACCATCGGTTCATCCGGTGCTGCTGACCGTGCTGCTTCTCCTCCAGGAATCCATCCAGTGCAACTAGAAACATACCGTCATTTCATCCCACGGTCTGTGTAATCTTAGCCTTCTTCACGCAGTGTACCAAGTACTCCAATGCTTGCACTGACGCCTCTTCCTATGTACCGTCGGTTCATCCGACGGTGCTCTTCTCTTCTTTTTCTTCTTCTCATTTTGGCATGTGATATTTTTGCATCCTTAGGACCTAGAAATGTCTACAAGGACATGCTAAACAATATGGTTAGTCCCATTGATCATGTTGTCATTAATCACCAAAATCAAACTTGAACACAGATCTGGATGGGGAACACAGGGGAAAAGTAGATCAGAAGCGGAATACGAAGGGGAACACAAAGATTCAGCAACCAAACTCAATCTATTGGACTATAACTTAACCAAACTCACTGAAATTTCAGATCAGGTTACGGCTAGTGAAAAATTTTGGTATTTTTAGTTTAGGACAGTAAACAAAGGGGGAAAATAGGGTAAAGATCTTGTAAGTGCAATCAAGCCCTAAGTGGGTTTTGGTGATGTTGACCACTCAATTAAAGGTCTAATGAGCTTCTAAGTGTATGTCACAGGTTTATGACTGATGTAAGGTGCAAAGGAATGAAAGGAGACCCCTAATTCAAAAAGATGGCTTGCTATGACTCGAAGGTGGTAGTTTAATTCATTTTCTTTTGGAACTTGAGTATAGGACAAGCTGTACTATCAAGAGGGATACTAATAGTGGCTTTGGGTGAAACCAAGTGCATAAAGATCTTCTCAAACCAACAAATCATCCCAGCCACAAAAGTCCTATCAGCTGCAGCTTTGCTTTCTCATTCTCTGTTCCCGGAACCTCCGAGTTTTTCCCAGAAGTTCCGAACTGCTTCCTATCTGTTAGCTGAAGACTTCCAGTTCTCGGAAGTTCCGGGAAAAGCCCGGAGGTTCCAAGATTTTGAAAAAAGTTGTTGCAGATCTGGATCTGTGTGACAGAACCGCCCAACATAAATTCGGATTATCACCTAAGCCGGTCCACGTGGCTCATAAGCGATAACCAGGAGCTATTTTGTCGCCTCTGCCGGGTCATGCCCGGTAAATCACTTACACAGGATCGAGTTATGCACTAAGCCCACACGAAGGCGGGACCAGAGTACAAGTTCAACATTACATAAAAGTTCACAAAGTTATATTATTACAAACCAGGTTTTCATACATAAAAGTAAATGTGATCAGAGTTCAAACAGCGGAAATAAAACTAAACGCGAGATACACATGGGAGGCCATCCATAGAGTATCACTCCTCGTCACCCTGCTCCCACTCAAGCTCCCAACCATCTGGAATAGAGCCAGGCCAGATGGGGTTACCTGAAAACCACAAATAAGCAAGGCTGAGTATACTAATACTTAGCAAGACTTACCCGACAAAAAGAAAGTACAACTAGACATGCAAGGCTTTTTGGCTGGTGGGTTTGTTTTGCCAAAAGCGACTAAGAGTTGATCCTAAATTTCAAATTTTAGCTCATATTCTAGTATGTTAACCATTCTAGGTGAGCACCTGTACTAAACAAGCATGTTGTGCAAACAATATTAAACAGGCAACAATATTAATCCAACTGTTCCATAAATACATGGGGTAGCCAGTGGTCAAGCCGACTCAGATAACGGCGAGTGACCGACGATCGATCGATTTATATCCTTGCAAGGTAAACCCAAGATACACGGAAGAAGGTAGACCAAATGCAGGGTCTACCCCAACCAGGCGGTTCCCGTCACTCCCCAGATTAGGGATAGGCACCACAGTCCTAAGTACAAGGTTACTGGAATGCCCTCACACGGTACGTCCAGGATCACACTTGCACTACCAGGATCAAACCGGGAGAAGCATCTCAAGAGTAGTAGCGATAAAGTCCCCGCACTGGTTCATTAGGTACTAGGCTTACCGGTCCCATTCCCGACAAGCACTTGGTACGTTCAATAGCTTAAACCAGCACAATGCTACTCGGTCGAGACCGAACCCATTGCTCTTACCACATGAGCGAGTCAATTTAACCAACTTATGATTCCAACATAAGTAACCTATATCTCGCGAGCAATGAGTCATTACTCGACTTGTACCGTGTCCTTAAAGCATGGCACTAGCGTCCTAACATACTAGTAAAAGAGCATAGGAGTCCTAAGGATTATGCAACTAAGTTTCAAAACAACTCCTGAAACGTAAATGCACAAAATAAAATATAAGTACTGAAAATGTAAAAGAGAAGGAATTTTATCCAAAAAGGTTATATGCAACCCGGTGCTTGCCTTCTTCTATGTTAGCAATAGCCTTGGGCTCTTCTGAACTTTGGTCCAGGTCTTGATGAACACCCAACTCATTCACTTCACCATCTACCGTCCCGTCTCCATCCTGGGTGAGTGTGTATGTACCGTCCGGTAAATCTACACGTACACATGCATATGCATTAGGTTATGGTGAGAGTGGTTAATTAAAGGTTATTGATGGTGACTGTGTACATACTTGAGAAAATTAAATTACTTAACTTCACCAAACAGCAAGGGGTGTGTTTAAAAGATTACAAACAGGAACAAACATGAAAACCTTAATTAATCTTAAAATGAGGATAAACCTATTTATTCAAATTTCTAGCTAGCTCTTCATCAAAAATTCATATAAAATTAAATACACTTCCAAAGGTCCTAAATTTTGGTACACAGCAACATAAACCTAAACTAAGCTCACATGCCAAAATTTAGCTCAAGATAACATATAAATTAATTTATATGAAAAAGACAAAATTCAGCCTAGCATAACACAAATAAATCTTATAAAACAAATTACTAATATTTTTTATCTCCACTTTCTACTACAACTCATACACATCAACTCTAAGCCTTTGACCAAAGCATAGGTGCAGATTCAAATTATTTTTGAAAATTTTAATTTAAACACCTTCACAAGGTTAAATCCAAAACACATAACAAAACACATCCTAAAATCATACCCAACCTACCAGAGGTACTACTCATCAACACAAAGCCCTAGGGTGCACTTGTGCTTAAAGAAAAGTTTATTAAAAGGGCTATAAAAAGCATCAAGCTTAATCGAGCATAAAGATTACAAAAATCATAACTAAATATATACACATCAAACTTATGCCAACTTTTGGCACAAATCTAAACATGCCATAAAGAGCAACATATCAAAAATTTAACTCCATAGCATGAGTATATTTTAAACTACACTAAAAACACATCAAACTGAGTCTGAATTTTTAATTCAAAATCTACACAGAAAAACCCTATATAACCTTTCTAGAAAAGGTAGAGTTCTTCACCAGGAAATCAACAAAATTGGATTTGCATTTTTCTGATTTTTCTATGATTTTTAATGAATTTTTGAAGGTTCAGCTGAAACCCTAAAGATACATTTACAGGGGAACCCTCGAAAGAAGAAACAGAAATTACAAAAAGGTCCCTGCTTTGCAGAAATCACCCTAGAAAGAAACAAAACGCTGCAATTGGGTCTCTGCCGGCGGAAGGAGTTCGCCGGCGGCGGTCCGATCGCCGGAGCTCGCCGGGGGCAGGCCTCACGGTCGATTTGTACCTGTAGGGAGTGTCTTGGGGTGGTGCACGGGCTTGGGACGTTGCCTGCGGGCGCCGGCGGCGAGGCACGCCCGGTGCGGCCGCTGCGGCCGTCCGTGCGCGGTGCTGCCGCGTCCCGGCGGAGGAGCAGCGGCGCGGTGGTGACGAGGAGGTCCAGGCGGAGTTCTAGGGGGTGAAGAAGGTGTCGCGGCGGCCGGAAGAGGGAAACGGGGTAGCAGCGGCTATGGCGACAAGGAGGCCGGCGGTGCTCTGGCACACCTGGCCCATGCGGCTCCGATTTGGGACGGCAGCCGACCGAGGGCGCGCAGGAGGGTGTAAAGGCGAGGGCGCGACGGCCAGGTGGCGGTGCGCTAGGGAGGCAGCATGGCAAGGCGGACCGCGCGGCCGGCGCGTGGCGTGGCTCGGCGTGCCTGCCTGCCTGCACCCGGCGTACGGCACGGCTACGGGCGGAGTCTCCGCGGTCCACCCTCGGGTCCACAGCAACATTTTCACAGAGTCCGTACACCGGAGAGACGCGCGGACGACACGTGGCCGGACGGGTGCTGGCGCGCGCGCGAACGCGCTGGAGCGCGGCCATGCGACGCCGGCACCTTCTTTTATTCCGCGAGCCTGTTTTCAAAATTCTAAAACTCTGCAAAGTGCCAACATACTCGAAAATCTCCAAAAATAAAAGTTGTAGAGGAGCTATAGACCTACAACTTTAACAAAGGGCGACATATGTTTTGCTCAACAAATTTGTGTGAAAAACGTGTTGAACTTCAGCAAAAACTCGGCCCCCAATTACTGTGCGCAGAAACTTCGTCTCAAATTTAAGTGGCTTTGCACTCAAAATTGGAATGTCTGCCAATTAGGAAAAATATGTTCCCAGAAATAAGGAACAACTTTTATATTGGCCGATTTTGAACTTCTATAGCAAAATTTGGAGAACGCGCAAGAAAACCAAATCAGCTCTTTAGGATCTATAGGGGTTTGACCGGGAATTTGAACTTTGACCAAGGGCCTTTGTGAAAAAGTGTGACAAATCATGTCAAACATGCTTAGGAGCTAATTAAACATGATTAACCACCCTAATTGAGGTATTTATCATTAATAAACACCTGGGGTGTTACAATCTGGGGGGTATTTATACCTCTTTGGTCCCCAACGGTATTCTTCTTCTTCCCTGTGCCAAACAGTAGCATTTGCTCACCTCTCACTCAAAGCATTGACTCCCACCTACTTGAATCCAAACTCCATCCTTTGCATTCAAGTCTTAGGTGATTCCTTGTGAGAAGAAGCAACTCCCATCTCTCTCTTGAGTTCTTATGCACTTGGTGAAATCCTAGCTTACTTGGTGGATCTATTACTCTTGGAGTTTTGCTCCTAGATGGCTAGAGGTTACTTGGGAGCTTCCTAACTTTGTGTGGCTACCCCAAATCGTTTGTATTACCCTTTGTGACTAGTGGTACACTCCATCTATTGCCCTGGTGATAGGTGTGAGAGAAGAGTGGATTGAAAGAGATCCCAAAGCCTTTGTGGCTTACCTCAACAACATGGACGTAGGACAACCTTTCTGGTGAGACGAACCATGAGTTAAATCGGTGTCTCTTGTGCTTTACATCTCTTACATATCTTGTTTGATTGTGCTTAGTTGCTAGCTCTAGATCTATTAGTTCTTTGTGCTCTAAGGTTGTTTAGATGTTTGTGCTTCAAATTCATAGCTAAAATCTCTGTCTCATACTCTTGCTCTCAGCTCTGAGCTAACCATCTTGTGCAGGATCAAAATTTAGAAGCTCTAGGAAAATTCGTTGTTCAGTGAATTTTCCCGGAAGTTCCGAGAATTTCCCGAAAGTTCCGGAAATGTTTGAATTTGTTTTGTAGGCATATTCACCCCCCTCTAGGCCACTTGCATTGATCCTTTCAATTGGTATCAGAGCATAGTACCTCAGTTTGCACTTAACCGTGTGAGGAAACGGCAAGTGGAGATGAAAGACCCGAAGGAGACAAGGAAGAAGTTGGTGACCCAACCAACAAGGATGCAGTTGAAGCTTCGGGAGTAGATGGTGACTCATCCTCTGCTCGTGAGAAGCTTGAAAAGGTCAAGAATGTGGTGAAGGAAGACAACAAGAAAGAGAAGAAAGAAAAGAAGAAGGAAAAGGAAGAGAAGAAGAGCGAGAGAAGAAGAAGAAGAAGGAAACAAAGAAGAAAAAGAAGAAAGAACCATCACCTCCACCTTCATCTTCATCTTCTTCAGCACCTTCATCATCATCAAGTGAAAATGGAGATGATGATGATGAGTACTATGGAGCAAGAATGCCCAAGAAAACACTCAAGCCCAAGTCCAAGAAGAAGAGCTATGAAAATGTATCCTTTAACTATGATTGTTTGAGCACTTCTAAAGATAATCTATCTATTCCCGTTGGTAAATTGCCTCAATTTGATGGAACTAACTTTGCCAAATAAAAGCATCTAATAAAAGCCTACCTTACGGGCTTGCACTTGGATTTGTGGAACATTGTGTGTGTAGGCTTTGAAGACCCCAAAGATGAGGAGAAGCTTACACCAAGTGATTGCTGCAACATAAGAAGAAATGCTCAAGCTATTATCATTCTCCTTAGCTCCTTGAATGCACAAGAGTACAATAGGGTAAATGGCTTGGAGATTGCCAAGGAGATTTGGGACACTCTCCATATTGCACATGAAGTGGTTGACAAAGTGAAGAAATCAAAGATAAGCATCTTGATGTCCGAGCTCAATAGGTTTTCTATATTGGAAGGTGAAGGACCCCAAGATATGTTTGATATATTGATGGTCATATTGTTGGCAAGATTAGAGGTGTGACAACTCCATCCGAGATAATTCCGTACTATCACTTAAGCCAATCCCTTTTGGTCATTAAGCGATAATAAAGAATCATCCCGTTGAGTGTTGACGGGTCATAGCCCGGTAAATCACTTGTAAACCACACAGAGGATCGAAACGCATACATTAAAACTCCCACGAAGGAGAGTCCAGAGTACCTTACAAATTAATACAAATTCCCCGTAGGGTTAATTATTACAAATGTTGTCCTTGCATCAAAGATAAATGGTTCAGAGTTTTGAAGACAACGGAAATTAAACTAATCGATAACTTGGCATCATGGGAGGCCGCCCATAACGCCATTACTCCTCGTCATCCACCCATTCCAGCTCCCAGCCGGGTGGGATTTCACCAGGCCAAACATTATCACCTGAAAGCAACATTTAAAGCAAGGCTGAGTATACTAATACTTAGCAAGGCTTACCCGTCTAAAATAAAAGACTTATGATTCCAACATAAGAACCTATTCTCGCAAGCGAAGTACATCACTCAACTTGTACTGGGTCCTTAGTGCAAAGCAACTAGCGACCTAGCATACTAGTAAAAGATCATAGGTACTTATGGATCATGCATCTAGGGTTTCCATTCAACTCCTGAACATAAATGCACATAGATAATCAAGCATAAATTCAGAAATTGAAAATGAAACTCATAGGTAAATGTTAAACCGGGGCTTGCCTTCGGCAGCTCCAGCAGTTAGACAGTCTTTCGGACTTTGGTCCGGGTCTTGCTCAACGGTCACGAAGTGTACGTCTCCTCCTGCTCCCTCGTCCACGTCAGCCGGAATGAGCGTGTAGCTACCGTCAGGGACTTCTATATGGGGAAATGCAATGCAAGAGTTAAATGGTGATGATGGTATAAGTACACACAACAGCACACATGAAGCCTAGGGTGTCATATTGACTACATTCACCTAGACAAGAATATATCCACCATACTCTTCCTTAAAGATCAATCATGCGACCATTTATTTAATTATTATTTTGATAGTGACTGTGTGCACATCTATACAAATAAATTAGAAATACCACACAAGCAACCAAGTTAGATTTCAGGGATTCATTAGGAGCATTTTCCAAAGGTTAAACACACTTAAGTTTATAGAGAGGAGATTTCTTTATTTCTCTTTTTAATATTTTTAGTTTCTTCCAAAAATTATTATGGTTAAACCATGCAACATCTTGTAGTGAGAATTTTTGTATGAGCACACAGTACTACCACAGAGCTACTGGTAAAATTTCATGGCAAGCAAAGCTATATACAGAGCATGAAAAATACGACAAGTTATTCATAGCAAAAGCAAGAATATTTAATATAGAGAAACCTGCTCATTCACTGGTGCTCAAATTTTACACAGAGCCTCTAGGAACTAAAACTAGGCTACACACCAAAAATTAGCTCTAGAACCTATTTCAATCATGCTACACAAAAATAACTATTTTCAGCCTATTTGTTCACAAAGTATTTATACAGAGAAATATATGACTCAACTATAGCTCAACTTTCTACCATAACACAAACATGATATACACATCATCTATTCCAAAAATAAGCATCACTGGAGCAACAGGGACTGAGCTATAGATTTAACTTCATAATCAAGCATCATTCAGAAACAGATATATGGACAGCTCCTAAATCCATGATAATATTATTAGCAACACATCTTAGCCTAACAAGGTGATATCTACAAGATGAGCCACAGAAAGCATATATATGAAGCTGTACAAAACATGTACACAGATCTAGCAATAAAACAAAATAAATCATAACTAGATATCCACTCAGTAACTTTGTGCAAAAACTTAGGTATAACCTACTATAGTGATGACTAACAACATATCCAAAGATCAAGCCTAGCACATGAGTACAACTCAAGTTATGAACAACCCTATACAAACTGAGTTTGAATTTTTATTCAAAAACTATACCTCAAAAGCATATATAGTATTTCTAAAAGATGTATATCTATTCACAAGGAAACCAACAAAATTGGTTTTCCATTTTTCGGATTTTTCTACGATTTACTACATGTTTTACAAGTTACTGGACTTAAAGGAAAAAGAAGAAGAATCTTCTTTCACAGCTGACCCTAGAAAGATTCAAAAGATCACAGATAGGTCCTTGGATTTATATCCCGACCCTTACGAAGAAACTTGCTTCACAACCATGCCCTCCGGCGGCGGGGCGAGCTCGCCGGCGGCGAAGGGCGGTTGGAGCTGGCAAACAAGCGGCTCGGGAGTGTGATTGGGCTCACCACAGATCGATTGGCGGTGGTGGCCTGGTCGGGGAAGTCTCCGGCGAGCGGCGGCGGTGAGGCAGTGGCGGTGCGGCCGCCTCAGCTCGAACTCTGGTGAATGTTGGGGTAGAGCTAGGCAATGGGTGCTTGGAGAGGTTCGAGTGAGTGCTAGGGAAGAGCTTGGGAGTGTTTGTTGGTCACGGGCGTGAGCGGAGGACAGAGCTCACCAGCGGCGGCAATGGCGGACGGCGGCGGCGCTGTGAGCTTGCACAGGGGAGGAGGAGCGGGGTTTTTATAGCGGCCGCGGCGTGGAGAGGCAGTAACCGCCCAAGTCTCCTCATAGGTCGTGGTCGCGGCGTGGCTACAGCGGCGGCGACGTGGGGTAGCGCAGCCGGCCAATGGCGGCCTCGGCGTGCACACTCCGGCGTGTGCGGACTCGCCGCGTGGCACCGGCCTACAACCTAGCTGTGTCACCGACCCTCGCAGCCAGTGCTTTACGGCAACTCCTATGGACCGGCGGACCCCCGGGTGCATCGACGTCCGTGCCCGGTCGCTCGGCGGCGAACCGACGTGGCGCGTGTGCGCACGCGACGGTGTCGTGCGGGGTGCGTTCCAGCGCATTTTGTTTCGGTGTGCACCTATTTGACCGCTGCAAATTCAAATTTTCGCTATAGAAGTGAACTATGGTCCAATTGACAAAGTTGTAGACTTGCTATTCCTCTACAAAGTTTACAAAGGCCAATTTGTGTTTTACTCAAAGGATCGAGCATAAACAGTAGGTAAATTTGCTGATTTTCTCGGCACGCATGAACAGGAGCTGTAAGCGTTGACCGAGGTTTTTCACACATTTACACTTCGAATTGGATCTGCCACTCAATAGCAAAGTTGCTGGTCTTGAAAAACTACACAACTTTGGTATTGGCTGATTTTGAAGTGTTTAGATGAATTTTGGAGAACGAGCCAAAAGTTCCAGCTAGGGTTTAAAGATCAAGAGGTCTGACCTAGGGTTTGACCTTAACTTTGATGAAGGGCTTAAGAACTAATGATCAAGATGTGATTAAGGATGTGATTAGCACTCATTGACACTTGATTAAAAACACGGGGTGTAATAAGAGGCTTGGGTGGTGATGAGTTAGATGACCACTTTGTTGAGAAAGTGATGTTGGAGGCTTTTGCTCCTAGAAACCCCACTCTAGTCACCTTGATTAGAGAGAAGAAGAGATTTGAGGAGTTCTCCCCAAATGATGTCCTTGAGAGAATTCTCACACATGAGCTTATGGATATAGAGATACAACATAGAAACAAGATTGGTGAGCTAGAATCTACGATGAACAACATGAAGGTCAAAGATGTAGCTCTCCAAGCTAACAAGTCAAACAAGCCCTCTACTTCATCAAGATCATCCAAGACAAAATCAAAGAAAGTTGAAGTAGAGAGCTCAACAAGTGACTCAAGTGAAGATGAGGATGAAAGTCCTCAAGTTGAGATTGGTGACATAGCCTTGTTCATGAGAAGAGACAAGGGATTGAAGAAGCACGGATACAAGTTCTCCAAAAGAAAATATCTCAACCATAAGAAGAGAACTTGCTACAATTGTGGAAGCATGGAGCACTTCATTGTGGATTGCCCCAATGAGAAGAAGGATGGCAAATATGACAAGAGCAACGACAAGTACAAGAAGGACCAAAAGCCATATCACAAGAAGAAAATCTATGGTGGAGAAGCCCACATTGGACATGAATGGAACTCCAGTGATGAGAGTTCTAGTGATGAAGAGAAGAAAAAGGTTGCAACTATGGCTATCAAGAACCCTTCCTCTACATCAATGCTCTTCAACAACTTGAGTGATGATGAAGAGAGCACCACCATTCATTGTCTTGGCTAAAGGAGAGAATGTAGAATCTACATCCAAACTCTCTCCTCCACCTAGTGATAGCTCGAACATAGACTCTAGTGATAAATCTAGTGATGAAGAAATAGAAGACTTAATTGGTAAAATGGACAAACAATATAAGGACTTCATGGTTAAGTTAGTGGTTGAACTAGAAAAACACCAATGTCTTCTTGCATCAGAGAGAAGTGAGGTTGAGGCCCTACGGTTGGAAGTTAATCATACTATGGGCATCATCAGTACTCTCAAGGAGGAACTTGCTGCCTCTCAAGCTCAAGCTAATTCTCTTAAGACAAGGAATGAAGAGCTTGAGGAGCAATATAGTTTCCTTTGGAGTAGTACCTCACATCCCTCCAAGGAAAAAGGTGAATCTAGTTCTTCGACTAGCAAGGGCTATGAAAAATGTCATAATGTTGATCTTGAATCTTATGCCACTAACCTTGCCAATATGAATGCAATGAAGAAAGAAATTACTAGGCTCAACACAATCATAGCAAATGGATGCATGAAAGATGATGGCAAGAGGAAAATTGATCTCAAATATGAGAAGATGCTTTACAAGAATTCGAGACATGGTTTTGGGTATAATGAGGACAACAAGACCGCTGAAAGGAAGATCATCGAAGGTAAGGAATGCGTCAACTTCAGCAGCAAGGGTTTTCTGTTTACCCAGAGTCTGGAGGTTCCGGTGTCAAAGCCCAGAGGTTCCGGAGTCTGGAAGGCCAAGACTTCTTAGAATGCATTTCCCGGAGGTTCTGAGAAAAATCTCGGAGGTTCCGGGGTCTGTAAGGACGGAACCAAGAACAAGGCCAAGACTCAGCCCAAACATGTTCCCAAGACATCTAACACTCTCTTGCAGGTCAAGAACAATCCCATCTTGCCCATGAGGAACAAGTTTGCTCACAAGACCAAGGCTCATGCATCCACTGACACTCAACCTAGCTATGTGTTGAGACACAACAACCTTGGTAAAGTTGTTGCCACGTATGTTGGAAATCAGTCCAACATATATGTGAAGAGATCTCTATGGGTTCCTAAGATTTTGGTTGCTAACGTTGAGGGCCCCAAGTCAAATTGGAGACCTAAAAGAAGGAACTAATTTGTTTTGTAGGCATACTCCTCTGGTGGATCAAATTGGGTGCTTGATAGTGGATGTACACATCATATGACCAGAGAAAGGAGTATATTCTCCACCTATATCCATCTAGAAGGACCAAGAGAAAGAATTGCTTATGGTGGTGATGTTGGTGGAGAAGTCATTGGAGTTGGTGATATTCCTATCTCTTCTAAATATTCAACTACTAATGTGCTTCATGTTGATCCGTTGGGGTACAATCTATTATTCGTTTCACAACTTAGTGAGATTTGATTTGATTGTCACTTTTCGGATAAGGGTGTGTCCATCATAAAGAGGGAGGATTCCTCTATTGTCCTTACGGGTTGCTTGAAGGGAAGGCTTTACCTAGTTGATCTCAACAAAAGTAATGTCTCCCCTAAGACTTGTTTGGTGGCAAAATCTAGCATGGGTTGGCTATGGCATCGCCGACTAGCCCATGTTGGCATGAGGAATTTGGCCAAACGCTTGAAAGATGAGCATATCCTTGGGCTAACTAATGTTCATTTTGAGAAAGATAGGATATGCAAAGCATGCCAAGCCGGGAAACAAGTAGATGCTCCTCACCCACCAAATAGCATCCTCACTACAACAAGCCCTTTGGAGATCATCCACATGGATCTATTTGGACCGGTGGCCTACATAAGTATTGGTGGTAACAAATATGACTTGGTTATTATTGATGATTTTTCTTACTTCACGTGGGTGTTATTTGTGTTTGACAAAGGTGAAGTTCAAGGGAAGGTAAAGACCTTCATTAGAAGAGCACAAAGGGAATCAGATTGCCCATCAAGAAAGTAAGAAGTGACAATAGCTCCGAATTTTGCAACACTAATGTTGAAGAATTTCTTGATGAAGAGGGCATCAAGTATGAATTTTCAGCTCCATATACCTCTCAACAAAATGGGGTGGTTGAGAGGAAGAATCGCACACTCATTCAGATGGCAAGAACCATGTTGGATGAGTACAAGACACAAGACATCTTTTGGGTCGAAGACATCAACACGGCTTGTCATGCCATCAACCGCATTTATCTTCACAAGTTTCACAAAAAGACTTCTTATGAGCTTATCACCGGTAAAAAGCCTAAATTGTCCTACTTTAGAGTATTTGGGTGCAAGTGTTTCATTCTAAACAAGAAGCCTCGAAGCTCTAAGTTTGCACCAAAGGTTGATGAAGGTTTTCTTCTTGGTTATGGTCCTAATGAGCACGCCTACCGTGTTTTCAATCTAACCACTAGAAGGATTGACGTCACAGTAGATGTGACCTTTGATGAATCTAATGACTCTCAAGTGGAGCAAGTTGATATGAATGTTGTAGGAAAAGAGAAGCCATCTTGTGAAGCAATCAAGCAATTAGCCATAGGTGATGTTAGACTAGTTGAAGCACAAGAGGAAGATGAAGAAATATCCCAAGCTTCAACACCACTTGAAGGGCCAGATGTCCCTGGTTCTACAGCAGTGCAGACTCCGGACGTTCCGATAATTGTCACTGGAACTCAGCCTCCGGGAAATACCTCGGAGGTTCTGGAGTCTGGGAACTCAGCACCACAGAACACTGTGAACCAGGCCACTAATCAGCAAGGAGATGATCATGAAGACAATTCTAAGACTGAAGCTGATGATAATGATGAAGACCAACCTCTACACCAACCTCTTGGACCACCACACCCTCGTGTACATCAAGTTATTCAACGGGACCACCCCATTGACAATATCCTTGGGAGCATAAAGAAAGGGGTAGCAATACAATCTCGTCTTAAAATTTTTTGTGCATTTTACTCATTTGTTTCCTCTCTTGAGCCTATCAAGGTAGAGCAAGCTCTTGAGGATCCGGATTGGGTGATGGCTATATAAGAAGAGTTAAACAATTTTGAAAGAAATCAAGTGTGGGAGTTGGTGGAAAGACCCAAGACCAATATCATAGGCACTAAATGGGTTTTCAGAAACAAGCAAGATGAGTTTGGCATTATGATTAGGAACAAGGCAAGGTTGGTTGCTCAAGGGTATACTCAAGTTGTAGGGCTTGACTTTGGAGAAACATATGCACCGGTGGCAAGACTTGAAGCAATTCGATTCCTTCTTGCATTTGCTGCCCATCATGACTTCAAGCTATATCAAATGGATGTTAAGAGTGCATTTCTAAATGGACCACTCTCCGAAGAAGTCTATGTGGAGCAACCACCCAGTTTTGAAGATCCCAAGCATCCTAATCATGTCTACAAACTCCATAAGGCGCTCTATGGGCTTAAGCAAGCACCAAGAGCATGGTATGAATGCCTTAAGGATTTCTTGCTCAAGCAAGGCTTTGAGATAGGCAAAGCCGATGCTACTCTCTTCACTAGAAAAGTTGATGGTCATATCTTTGTATGTCAAATATATATCGATGACTTAATATTTGGTAGTACTAATAAAACTTTTCATGAAGATTTTAGTAGGGTTATGACAAAGAGATTTGAGAGGTCCATGATGGGTGAGATCAAGTACTTCCTTGGATTTCAAATCAAACAAGCAAAGGAAGGGATGTTCATATGCCAAACTAATTACACAAGATATATGCTTAAGAACTTTGATATGGACAAGGCCAAGCCCATCAAGACTCCAATGCCTACCAATGGACACTTAGATCTTGATGAAGAAGGAAAATCCGTGGATCAAAAGGTATATCATTCCATGATCGGCTCTCTTCTTTAATTATGTGCATCTAGGCCGGATATTATGCTTAGTGTGTGCATGTGTGCTAGATATCAAGCTAACCTGAAAGAGTGTCATCTTATGGCCGTAAAGAGAATCTTGAGATATCTAGTGCATACCCCTAACCTTGGCTTGTGGTATCCTAAGGGCTCCACTTTCGATCTACTTGGCTATTCGGATTCTGATTATGCCGGTTGCAAAGTAGATAGAAAGAGTACATCAGGGACATGCCAATTCCTTGGTAGATCTCTAGTGTTTTGGAGTTCTAAAAAGCAAAACTTAGTAGCCCTTTCCACCGCTGAGGCCGAGTATGTTGTAGCAGGCGCTTGTTGTGCTCAACTACTTTGGATGAAGCAAACCTTAAAAGATTATGGATATCACTTTACCCATAGCCCACTTTTGTGTGACAATGAAAGTGCCATAAAGCTTGCAAATAACCCTGTAAGTCATTCTCGTACAAAACATATAGACATCCATCATCACTTTTTGAGAGACCACGAAACCAAAGGAGATATCGCTCTAAGTCATGTGAGCACCGAAAAACAACTAGCCGATATCTTCACAAAACTTCTCCATGAGTCAAGGTTCTGCAGTTTAAGGAATGAGCTAAATATTCTTGATTCTCGTTGCGTGGTTTGATCTATAGCACACCTTTGTTTGTTATTTTGCCATGTTGAAAATCATTTTGAAAAACTTCGTACATGTGTTTCAAAATCTATTTTATATCCCAACTTGTCTCAAGAGGCTATAGCTGTGTGTTGATTGATTGTTTTCTAGCCTATTGGGACAAGGAGTCCATGACCTAAGAGCAAAATCAAGTAAAGGTACCAAATCTCAGAAAAACAACAAGCTCACTGTCTCTGGTCACTATCTCCGGAGACTCCGGGAATTACCTAGAGGTTTCGGATCCTCTGCCGTGTGTCGCCGCCGTCGTTGCCGCCGGTGAGTCGCCGCCGGTCAAGCCTCGAGAAGGTGGTGCGTCACTCATCTTGTCGTGGTTGCTGAAGTCAGAGTTGGATGGAGTATCGCCCGCATTGTGGATGACCTAGATCTACTCTAGTGGTCGCCTCCAGCATCTTCAAGAAAGAAGGAGATGAAGAAGAAGTTCAAGTTCCTTGCCCTCAATACCTCAACTGCTTGCTTCTTCCCTCGAGTGTTTCCTATCTTGTGAAGCAGGAGAGACCATTGCACTGTCGGATCCCCTCCGGTTGGTTTCTCCAGCGCCACTAGATCACCTTGTGATCTAGGAGGGCCTCTGGGCTACGTCCTCGGCGTGAAAAACTTCACACGCTTCTTTTCTTATTCCCCCTGTTTTGAGGTAACCCTAGATCCTGCAAGATCTACTTCTTTCCAGTTTCTTGGCTCATATCTCTGTGTAGCAACAGTCAATGTCATTGTGATATCTCTCTGGTGATAGATGCTTAGGTACATTGTGTTAGATTTCAATTGAAAGTTGAATCAAAGGAAGTTAGCCAATGTCACTGCAGAACACGGAGGTTCTGGGAAATCCCCGGAGGTTCCGAGGTCTGCAGCAACAGAGGCACTGGCTTTGATTCAAAGTTCAATTGAACTCTTATACACTTGTCTCTAATTCATTCTTCGCCAAAGGTTCCTTATCATCTGCGCATTCTCTCATCTCTAGATGTCTGGTGATCCCTCGAGAAGGAAGGACAAGAGGCCTATCCCCTATGAGGACTCAGAAGAGGAGGAGGCCTTCAACATTGCAGTCAGGCAGGTTGCTCCCAGGAAAGCCACACCCAAGAGAGGAAGAGGTGCTGGCTCACCAAGTACCAGAGGTGCAAGGGGAGCAGGCAACATTTCAGGAGGCAGAGGATCTGGTGCTTCGGCACATGTCAGTGACAATGGTGGTTCAGAAGGTAAAACCATACCCATTGAGATCTTAGCTGCTGTTAAACCTGGTGAATTTGGGCCGTGGTACAAGATTACCGTGGGCCACAAGGCAAGACAAGACAGACAAGGACTTGTACTAAGATTAGGATAGCTTCTCATTACTCGTTATAGGCTACTCCTAGTCCTACTCGAATAGTACTCTTCTACCAATCCGACTTGTAACCCTACCTCCCGTGACATATAAGGCGAGGCAGGGACCCCCTCAAGAACATACGCAATCAATCAAGAGCCATGCAGCATACAAGACGTAGGGTATTATGCACATTGCGGTCCGAACCTGTCTAATTGTGTGCCTCATGTCTCACCATCGTGTTCCTAATCTCGGCGAGCCCCACTGCACAATCTACTACTTCGGGTACCCTGTGGTAGGCTCGATGTCTAAAACACTAACAGCTGGCACACCAGGTAGGGGATCTCGTTATTGATCCACTGACGAACTCGATGGCTCCTGTCATCATCAAGCCGATCGTCACTTTCCAACAAGGTGACACCTTCGTTTTTGGCTCCTGGGTTTGTGTTGCTGACGGTGCTGGATCTTTTCTGCGTTTCCTGGCATCAACTCCGGAGTCGAAGCTCAAGTCCTCGATGCTTACGCAAGCCTCGATGGAAAATCTCGTCAAAAATTTTGGTGAAATTTTGCTCTCTGACCCGGTCAGAGAACTCAAGTCGGAGTCTGAGTACAACTCGACTTCGCCTTCAATTCACACTGAGTCGCTTTCCCCAGCTACACAGCTTGCGCTAAGCCTGGATTATCTCCCACCACCACCCCTCTTCGGCCACCGCCATGTCAGCACTGCTTACCAAACTGCGTTGGACATCCTCATGCGCCCTGGTTCGAAGACCGTTCTTGAGTATTCTTCGGATTCGGAAGTCAACCTCGACTACTTCAATTCAGATTCGTCTGAGTTCGAGTTCGACTATGGTTCAGATTCTACTGAAGCACAACAACTGTCTGGCCCTGCTCATGGACTGGTGATCACTTCGACACCTGAGGGTAGATTCGTCTACTGGCCTGATCATGTGCCTGCTGACCTCACCTTGGATGGTCAGGAGCGCTCTATCGCCTATCTCGACAACTTGCCCTTCCAGGAAGGCACCAAGCTTGTTGACTATGACACTGATACTGAGCTCATTGAGAGTACGGGTACTCACTCGTCCTATCAAGAAGTCTTTGTCGTCGATGCATCTACTCCGCAAGGGCACCGCTCCAATTATCGCTTTCCGGATGATATCTCTGATGATGAACTCTCTGTTAATGCTCCTGTTGATGAAATTGCGGAGGCCAAGACAGCACGTCGTCAGCACAATACTGATCGTGCAAACCTTCATTGTGAACTCTCGAAAGCTCTACCTACTCGTGACCTGCAAGAGGCTCTGGATGCAGTAGCTACTCGTCAATATCGCACTCCAGAGGAAGCTATCAACGCGATCAACATACTTGGTCGCTCTATGCCTCGTGACAGGGCGGCTGCAGAAGTCACGAAGCTAGCTGAACTAGCCTATACTATGCTACATCAGGGAACCAGTACACCTAGTCACCATGGCAGCAGTGAGGGTGCTCATCGTAACACTAACACTTCTAATCGTACACGTTCGGAAGCTAGCAACAAGGGTCATGGCGGTGATGGCAGTGTCAATAGCAAGTCGGGCGATTCTCACTATGATGCTTGTACAATGATCAACGCCAGGCGTGCTGAGCGTGAAAAGCAAAAGGATGCTGACTCTGATTCCTTCCCTGCTTTTTCTGCTCGACTTCAAGCTCTGTTTCTTCCGGAGAAATTCAAGCCCTATGGTATTTCCAAGTATGATGGCAAGCAAGATCTAAGGTAGTGGTTGCGCTGTTATGCTTTGTCTATCACTAATGCTGGGGGCAATGATGATACTAAATGTATCTATTTCCCTTTTAGTCTGGAGCAAGAGCCACTTACATGGTTCAAATCTCTCAAGCGAGGCTCCATCGACAATTGGGGACAACTCAAGCAACATTTCACCAGCAACTTCGCGGGTTCTTTGGGTCGTCATGGTACTCGTATGGACCTTGCGTTGATGAAGCAAACACAAGGTGAGACTCTTCGTGAGTACATGCGTCGATTCTTTGAAAAAAGAGCCACTGTTGTTGATGTTACCGAGAAAGAAGTTATAGACACCTTCCAGGATGGTTTCTATGATGACAGGTTATTCCAAGACTTCGGTTGCGCTCGCCCAGCCAACATCACCAAGCTCACGGAGATGATCACTCACTGGGCAGACGAGGAAGACAAGGCTCGGAACCGGTTCAAGCATCTTCGCAACAACAACAACAACAACAACAACAACAACAACAACAACAACAACAACAACAACAACAACAATGCTGGTGGAAATAATAGTGGCAAGCAACAGCAGGGCAATCGCACGGGTAATAACTACTCGAGCAGTCCTAATCGCAAGCGCAAGCCTGAAAATACTGTTGCATCCATGGAACCCACTGCCAAGTCTGCAGAAGATTCCTACTGGGCAACGTTGACCAGCAGAAATGCCCATAGCACCCAGAGGGCGATCACACTACAAAGCAGTATTACTAACTTCGCCGTGCACTGAAGAACACACCCGAACCAGCGCACCCAAACCCAAAGTTTCGCAAGAACAAGGGGAAGAAGGCTAACACAGACAAAGACACTGGGTTTCAAGACCCCTCCAATACTGTCAATGTCATCTTTGGTGGGATTCCAACCAAGTGCATGCAGAATCTTGCTCTCAGAGAGATTATGTCCATTGAACCAGCAGCTCCTACTTTCTTGAAGTGGTCTGAAACCCCCATAACTTTCTCAAGGGCGGATCAATGGACTAGTTTTTCTGAGCCAGGGCGATATCCTCTCGTTCTGGATCCAGTGGTGGCAGGCTCCAGGCTTACCAAGGTTCTTATTGATGGTGGTGGCGGTCTCAATGTCCTGTTTGCCAAGACCTTGAAAAAGAAGGGCCTGGATATCACCAACATGCTTACCAAGACCAACTCACCGTTCTATGGTATTATCTCGGGCAATGCAGCTGTTCCTTTGGGTTCAGTTGTACTACCCGTTACCTTTGGGACTAAGGCACATTACCGCACCGAGTACATAAAATTCGAGGTCGCTGACTTCGAGACTTCTTATCATGCTATCCACGGCAGCCTGGTCTGGCGAAATTCATGGTTATTCCGCATTATGTGTATCTCGTACTCAAGATGCCAAGCCCCAAAGGAGTACTCTCACTACACGGGGATCTGAAGTGTTCCTACAACTGCGACACAGAAGCCGTGGAATTGCCTCCACAAATCAAGTCCCCAATGCTATGATGGATGTCTTCACTGCAGCTAAAAAGCTTGCTCCGAGCGAGCTGGAGGTGCCCGAGAAGACGGACATCAACAATAAGCCTGCACCGACTAGTGACGTCCTGCTCAAAGCCATCGATCTTGGTACCGGCGGCAGTAGTAAGACGACCACGATTAGTGCACAGCTTGATCCTAAATAGGAAGACACGCTCGTCAACTTCCTTCGAGCTAACCATGATATCTTTGCATGGAAACCATCAGACATGCCAGGTGTGCCCAAGAGGTTGATCGAGCACTCACTCAATGTCGATCCTAATGCTACCCCCAAGAGACAACATCTTCGTCACTTCGCTGATGACCGCAGGGATGCTATCAAGAAAGAGCTCGCCAAACTACTCGCGGCTGGCTTCATCCGGGAAGTCTTTCACTCGCAATGGCTCACTAACCCTGTGCTTGTTAGAAAGAAGAACTCAAATGATTGGAGAATGTGTGTCGACTACACGGATCTCAACAAGCATTACCCCAAGGATCCCTTCGGGTTGCCGAGGATTGATCAAGTCATCGACTCCACGGCGGGCTGTGCTCTGCTATGCTTCCTTGACTGCTACTCAGGTTATCACCAAATTGCAATCAAGGAATCTGATCAAGAGAAGACTGTGTTCATCATCCCGTTTGGTGCTTATTGTTACACAACAATGTCCTTTGGGTTGAAAAACGCTTGTGCTACCTAACAAAGAGCTATCCAAGCATGCTTCAAGAGGCAACTTCACAAGAATGTGAAAGCGTACGTGGATGACGTCGTTGTAAAGACTAGGGATCTAGACACACTTATCGCGGATCTTGAAGAAACTTTCGCTTCGCTACGGGAGTACCAATGGAAGCTCAATCCCAACAAATACGTCTTTGGCATATCATCTGAAAAACTACTCGGGTTCATCATTAGCCATCGCGACATCGAAGCAAACCCCGAGAAGATTACTGTCATCTCCAAAATGCAAGCTCCGACTACTATCAAGGATGTTCAGAAGCTTACTGGATGTATGGCATCACTCAATCGCTTCATTTCACGACTTGGAGAACAGGGTCTACCTTTCTTCAAGCTACTCAAACGGCAGAAGAAGTTTGTGTGGACAACTGAAGCTGATCAAGCTCTTACACAGCTCAAGGAGTTCTTATCCAAGCCTCCAATCCTCACAGCTCCTCTGCCAAAGGAAGAGCTACTGCTCTACATTGTTGCGACTACTAATGTTGTTAGTACTGCCATTGTCGTTGAGCGGCAGGAGGAAGGCCACGCCTACCCTCTCCAGCAGTCGGTCTACTTCGTCAGTGAAGTCCTTTCAGAATCCAAGGCTCATTACCCTTTGGTACAGAAGCTACTCTATGTGGTTCTGATTACTTCACGGAAGCTCTGCCACTACTTCGATGAGTACAAGATTTTTGTAGTTATTAACTACCTGCTTGGCGAAATATTACACAACCGAGATTCCACAGGAAGGATTTCTAAATGGGCGGTCGAGCTCGGTGCTCTATCGCTCAAGTTCAAGTCTCGCACTGCTATCAAGTCTCAAGCTTTGGTCGATTTCATGGCTGAGTGGCGGGAGAATCAAGTTCCAACTCCAATCGAGTGCCTAGAGTATTGGGTCATGTACTTTGATGGTTCCCTCAAGCTGGAAGGTGCCGGTGCTAGAGTACTTTTAATCTCCCCCAAGGGCGAGCAACTCAAGTATGTTTTGCAGATCTTTTGGAAGGTCTCAAACAACGAAGCTGAATACGAAGCTCTATTGCATGGTCTTTGCCTTGCAGTCTCTCTAGGCATCATGCGACTACTTGTTTATGGTGACTCCTTGGTGGTCATCAATCAAGTCAATGACTCTTGGGATCGCAATGCCGAAAATATGGATGCGTACTGTCAAGAGGTACACAAACTTGAGAACAAATTTCATGGTCTCGAGTTCCATCATGTTATCTGTGACAATAATGTTGCTGCAGATGTTTTGTCGAAGCTGGGATCTACACGAGCTCAAGTTCCAGTGAGAATCTTCGTCCATGAGCTCCACAAGCCATCAATTCCGAAGCCGTCATCTGCACCCACGACTACTAATCCTGGTTCAGTTCAGCCTGGCCGTGAAGTGCTTATGATTGATTTGGACTGGAGAACTCCTTTCATCGACTACATACAAAATCAGCTGATTCCTGAAGACAAGTCAGAAGCTGAGCGCATCTCACGCCGCGTCAAGGCCGATGTACTAGTCGAGGATCAACTTTACAAGCGAGGTGCAAGTTCTGATGTACTCATGAAGTGTGTTTCTCGTGAAGAAGGCAAGGAAATCTTGGAGGAGATACACAAAGGAATCTGTGGCAACCACGCTTCTTCCCGCACCTTGGTGGGAAAAGCTTTCGGACGTGCTTTCTACTGGCCTACAGCTCTTGCTGATGCAGAAGAACTAGTCAGAAAGTGTCATGGATGTCAATTCTTCGCTAAGCAACAACACGTTCCAGCCTACAAGCTCATCACGATACCACCAACCTGGCCTTTCGCTTGCTGGGTGCTTGACATGATTGGTCCTCTCCCAAATGCGCCAGGGGGATTCAACAGAGTTCTGGTGGCTATCGACAAGTTTACCAAGTGGATTGAGGTCAAGCCTGTTACTTGTCCAAAGGCTGACAGAGTTCTCGACTTCTTGGATGAAATTGTGCATTGTTATGGGTTCCCCAATCGCATCATCACAGACCTTGGTTCGAATTTCAGCAATCACCAGTTCTGGGAGTACTGTGAGAATAGTGGGATTGATGTCCGGTACGTCTCCATCGCTCATCCACGTGCCAACGGCCAAGTGGAACGCGCCAATGGGATGGTACTCGACACCCTCAAAAAGCGGTTGTACGATGCTGCAAACACCAACGACGGCAAGTGGATCAAGGAACTACCTAATGCACTCTGGGGGCTACGTACTCAACCTACTACTCCCACAGGACAGTCACCCTACTTCCTGATCTATGGCTCTGAAGCCATCTTGCCTGCTGATGTCATGTGGCGATCTCCGGTGGTTGATCAGTAGGAAGAAGGCGTAGCTAAAGAAACAAGACAAACATATGTCGATAGTCTCAAAGAAGCTCGCTGCAACGCACTCATTCAATCAACCAGATACCTTGAGAAGATTCATCGTTACCATGACCGCAATGTTAAGGAGCGCTCCTTCAATGTGGTGACTTGGTGCTCCGTCGTATCAACACGGCAGGACTTCATAAACTCAACTCGCCATGGGAAGGCCCTTTCTCTATCGCGAAGGTCACCGGCCCTGGCTCATATCGTCTCCAAACACTTGACGGTGAAGAAATCGACAACTCCTGGAACATTGACCAGCTTTGTCGGTTCTACTCGTAGGGGATCATGACAATCCTCTCCAGGCGGCTTTGGCTGCGACTACTCGTAGGGGATCATGACAATCCTCTCCAGGCGACTTTGGCTGCGACTACTCGTAGGGGATCACGATAATCCTCTCCAGGCGGCTTTGGCTGCGACTACTCGTAGGGGATCACGACAATCCTTTCCAGGCAGTTTCATTCTGCGACAACTCGTAGGGGGTCACGACAACCCTCTCCAGACGACTCCGTGTCATATAGAGCAATAAGTGGCACATGTTGTCCTTGTTCTATTTTTCATTAAGAGGCTGCGACCTAGATTAACACCTTTCATAGTAGGGTCTCAGTGGAACTCTGACACAAGTTGCTTCTACAGCAAGATGAGTTCATCACACTATCTCCTACGGTCTTACTCATTCTTTGGAACATTCTTGCGAGTACTTCTCACTAGGCTCAAAGCCTCAGAAGTACTTAAGACACTATTACTCAATAGTGTATCCAGACATTGTACTCGACACAATGTACACATTTATCAAGATAGTAATAAAGTGGTTATTTTATATATCGACTTATTACTGTGTCTTTGCTTATTTCACAACAAAACCTTCTTTTACGCTGCTACAGCTAAGGTTTCTTATTTGTTGTGATTAAGCTAACGTTCTTTGGAACACATCTAGACTTGAGTACTTCTACTCAAGTATTGTATCTCTTTTTTGCAGCCATACACTCACTGATCATGAACTCGAGTACATGGCATCCAAGACAAGCAAACAAGGGATCCAGATAATTGACTTACACAAGTTTTCAATTATATTGTACATAAAACACTTCTTTGGAATTACACTTGTTTTTTCCATAGTGTTTTTGTCCTACAGGTTCATCTAGCGCAGATCAATGAACTTAGAGATGGCTTCCGCGATAGGAGATGTCTACTGCATCAACTCGTTCAGCCTATCACCGGTGCAGTCTCCAGATCTTCCGCCCATGATGACTGTCAGATCTGCGTCCGCGTAGAAAGACTTGATGAAGCTAAGCACCTGATTGGGAATCGTGCAAGCCAACCACTGAGCATACTCCAGAATCTTCTTTGACGTGTCCTTCAACCTCTCCTGCCTCCCTGGGTTCGAAGAGACTTGCCACTGGCTCGGCTGCTTCCATCAAGACTTTCAACTCTTCACGCAGGCATTCGGCTTCTTCAATATTGGTCTTCAGTGACTGCATACAAGTCAGTAGGTCATATGATCCGTCAAGCCGTATCTGCATCTCATGTTCCAGTTCCATATAGCGCCCCTTATAATCTGCCTCAAGGTCAAGGCGAGCTAATTCTTCACGATTGAAAGCTAAATGCTAGTCAATGGACCTCTGCTTGTGCCTTCCAACTTCTTTAGTCAGCTCTGCATAAGACCACGACAACTTATAAGGGCGAAGTTTGCAAGAAATAAGTACCCAATAACAAGTTCAGAAAGGGGGAATATCTTTATTCTTCTGGCGCAGTGACTTGTTCTTCCCGACAACGTCATCCTTCTGCGCCGTCAGCTTCTGGATCTCGTTGTGGTACTCAACGGCATTGCCGTCATGCTTCTCCTGTAGCTTCAGAGCGAAAGCTTTTTGCTCCTTAAGCTCTTCTCTGAGCTGCGCGACTTCCTCAATGTCCGCCGCATGTTGCTCAAGCAAGCGAGTCTTTCACTTTGACTGCTTGACAACTTCCTGAAAAAAGCAATCAGCTCAAGGGTAAGATACAATCTATCTTCGACTACAACTACTGGGACTATGTTCTCCAACTTACCGCAAAGAGTTTCTCTACACTTCGGAATATCTCGGAGTGCGCCAACAGGTTGTCCTCATCCAGGCATGAGTCGTCGTATGGCATCAAGCCTTCTACCCTAGATTGAGTACTTGTTCCCGCCTCTGACCTCATCGCAGCACTGCGTAGAGGAGTCGGATCTTCAATCTCTGGCTCATGCGGTACCACACGACCCTCTGGACTTTCTTCCAAAAGTAGCCGTGCATCTATTTGATGCACGGGGGCTTGAGCAACCAGGGCGTCATCTTGGCGCAATCTGGTTTTTGGATCAACTTCCAGGCCTTCATTCACCACAGCCTCTATGTCCTCTGGTTGTTGGGTCCTCGGCCTGGAGGCTGCATCCACCGCTGCCTGGACTACATTGCTCCAAAGCAGGCACAAAGACTGCGCGGCATCGGCTTCAGCAGCTACCACTTGGGGTTCTGGGAGAGTATCTTCTTGTTCTGCTGGCGGGTTTTGATTATCAGAACTACTCCTAGAGGCTCCCCACTTCACATCTGTGGATTTCCTGCATCAACAAGTCGATCAACATTTCAAATTTATCAACACCAAGAAGTACTCGAGTACTTACAGAGCAGCACGAGGAATCACAGTTCTCGGTCCCAGTAGATCAAAGAATGTGGGCGTTGCCGGCACCACTGGGACACTCTCAACCAGTGGCACACCTCCCGGTAATGCGGCTTCTTGTTGCTCCGGCATCACCGACACTGCAGGTGATGCTTGAACCGTCTCGGGTTCAGTTGGCCTTACGGGGCTGCTCACGAGTACTTGAGAAGTACTCTCGATAATCTGCGTAGTCAAAATTACAAGCCATCATACAAGATTCTAAGTATTCAACAAGATATTGACTACTTGGCTTATACAACTAGCCTTAATGGTTGGCAAAGTTGTGATCTTCTTCACAGCGCGCTTCCCAACGGTGGTTCTCTACTTACACGGCGGCTGCGTCACATCATCAACAAGTGAAGAAGCCGGCCTCTTCAATGATCACGTAGAGATACCACCTGGGATGGGTACTCCAGAGTACCCGTATCGAGCCTTTACTTCAAAACGTTGCTGGAGCGTCTACTCATCATCACTGCTGGTGGACGCATCATCCACCAACACTTCATCTTGCCCGGGGGCTAGGTTTTCTTCCCCTGGATCTTGGGCTACGGCTCGTGGAGACTTGACCACCTACGCTGGATCCGCACTACGTGGAGGAGCCACAGACACGAACTTCTCAATATCCTCCTGCATATACAAGATGACAGTTTTCAGTCTACGACTACTTGTGTAATAAGCACTCGGGGCTGGATTCAAGTACTCACCATACGCGGAGGATTATCGGCGCTAAACTCCATGACGGCTGCTAGTATTCTATTCAAGTTTTTGAAGATCTTCTGCAGCCTCTCCATCACGAGATCATCGCTGATCTCTTCTGCAGACATCCTCAAGCCATCATCAAGACCCGTGTACTCGAACCCAAGATGCTCCCTCTGCATCAAGGGTTGTACACGGCGCTTCATAAAGCTAAAATCTACTCTCTCAGCTGTCAAGCCTAGCGCCTTCTTCTCAACAATCTTCGCCAGCAACTTGGGGATCTGGATACATTCTTGCATTGACGGTTCGTCCTTCCAGATCGCTTCATTGGCGCGTACATACTGGGCTTGAGCAGTTGAAGCGTGGCATTCTCAATGTAGAACCATCTGGCTTTCCAGTCCTGGTTGGAGTCTATCAAGTCGTACTTGAAGTATAGATCCTGCACCTTCTGTCGCATCTGGATACCAGCTCCACTGACTAGTACTGGGAAGTTGGCATTGGGCTGCGGCTTCAACCGGAAAATCTTCCTAAACAAGGCCCAATGCGGGCGGGTTCCAAGAAAGGCTTCGCAAAAGTGCACGTATACTGAAATCTGGAAGATGTTGTTCGGATTCAGATGCACGTGCTCCAGTTTGAAGAAGTCGAGGAAGCCCCTGAAGAAATTCGAAGCCGGCAGCGTCAACCCATGCTCGACGAAGTGGGCGAACATCAGAATTTCATCCAGATTCTTCTCCATGGGCCATGCATCCCCAGCGGTGGAGTTCCAACCAGCAACGGTTTTCTCGCGCAACAAGCTGGCAACCTCGAGGGCCTTGATGTCCTCCTCCTTCATCTTGGACTTCTTCCAAGAGGCGGCCTGGCTTGGTGGCTTCTCAATCACCACCGTCTTATATTTCGGCTCCGGCAACTGATTTTTGCCGCGGCCGGATCTCTTCTTCTCCATCTGTCCCTTGGATGGCGCACTCTTCATCCTTCCAGTCACAAGTGTCTTCTTTCGCATCTGCTCGGGGATGGAGGTGGCGGCACTTGACGGCGTAGGCGCTCAACTCTATGGTGGCTACGGTAGTAAAAGCTTTTTTTCTGGATCTAAGGGCAAATGGAAGCAGTGGAAACCCTAGGGGATATCCCCTCTGGTATTTATAACCTAAAATCCTAACGGTTCGATCTGGTGACTCTTCGTATTCAACAGATTGGATACGCATCGAGCAAATTTTTTCGGCTAAGTCAGTGGGCTTTTCAGAAATTCCAAGACCTGCTCAGCCCCATCTCGGGGACTCGACTACTCGATGGGATTGGATTTCACTCAGCTACAGTACACTAAACTCAGGCCACTATCGACAGTCAGATTGGATCCTTCAATTCAAAAAGACACGTGTCCTTCGGTTTTTTCTCTGAATTTTGCGAGATTAATTGACGAAGACTTCAGATTGACCCTCAACTTGAATTTTCAATTCGAACTAAAGGTTCGGGGGCTACATCCATATGGGATGCGATTTTAGTAATCGCATTCCCATATGTTTTTTCTTCGAGATTTCTACAGATTTTTCAGAGCAAGATCGCAAGTGCTAGAAGATTGACCCTCAGCTTGAATCCTGGATTCGACCTAAGGCTCGGGGCTACATTCCATATGGAATGCGACTTTTGTAATCGTATTTCCATATGGATCTTTTATGCAAAGATTTCAAGAACGAAGCGGGTATTATTGAAGACCTTCAAGGGAAGTACTCGGGGATGCTTGTGATCAACTCAAGAAGACTTCAAAACTACTTGCGGAGTTAGCTGGAGTACCTTCCAGTCTCATGATGATTCAAGTATAATAGAAGATCGAAGCTTGCGGAACTCAGGGACGCTTGGGAACTACTCGCAGAGACCTTCAAGACTACTTGAACACATCACACTCGACTACAAAGTACTCGGGCGCTTGTCGACCGGGCATCCCTGGGCCCACCACACATGTGCGCCATACCTAGGAGATAGGTCTGCACACCTGGACTACTCGACTAGTGGGCCGCGGTGCAAGATTACTGTGGGCCACAAGGCAAGACAAGACGGACAAGGACTTGTACTAAGATTAGAATAGCTTCTCATTACTCGTTATAGGTTACTCCTAGTCCTACTCGAATAGTACTCTTGTACCAATCCGACTTGTAACCCTGCCTCCCGTGACATAGAAGGCGAGGCAGGGACCCCCCCTCAAGAACATACGCAATCAATCAAGAGCCACGTAGCATACAAGACGTAGGGTATTACGCACATTGCGGCCCGAACCTGTCTGATTGTGTGCCTCGTGTCTCACCATTGTGTTCCTGATCTCGGCGAGCCCCACCGCACAATCTACTACTTCGGGTACCCCGTGGTAGGCTCAGTGTCTAAAACATTGAAAGCAGCATCAAAAGACTGAGGTAGTAGTTAAAGCCTTCCAAGGGACAGCCACTCCTACCACTCCAGCAGCTCATGATGATGGAGCTAGCCCTAGCAGTCCCAAGGAAAAGGACTTTGTCCTTAAGTAGCTGAAAATGATGATCAAATGTAGCCTTGCCCTTTGCACCTACTCTGCAAATCAAGCCTTTGAGGCTAGAAAGGATGTGAACAGGCTGCTAGTTCACAATGGCTTAGCTGCTCAGCCTCCTATAAAACTTTTATGTTGACTTCTCTAGTGAGGAAGAGGATCTGCCACATGCTCAACACAATCAACCATATGCTCAGACTGCTCAGCCAGAAGCTTCAAGTGATGTTGAGCCCCTCAGTGCTAAGCTCAAAAAGATGAAGACCAGGCCAAAGGAGCCCAAGATGCCAGTCAAGAAGAATTACAAGGCTGCTGCATGCCGTGGCAAGCATCCTCCCTCTGATGAAGAAGCTGAAGAAACTGATAGCACCTGGAGCTAGTGATCTTTGCCCCATTTCCTCTCCTTCTCTTCTTTTCTTTTTGTTAACATGTTGACAAAGGGGGAGAAGAGGAAGATTGAGATGACTCCGGGGCTGTCTTTTGTGGGTTGTGAGAGAAGTTGCTGCTGCTATATCTGATCCATTTCAGCTGAACTCATTTATTTGTGGTCTGTAATATTCAGGTTGATACTTGTGTGCTTGCCTCTGTTGGCAAGTGTTGGATTTGGTCATGGACAGAGTTTGTGGGAATTGAAAACTTTTAAAACTTCGTGATGTGATGTAATAGGCTAGATGTGCTTTGTGTTGCTTATCTTAATCTAGTTCCTATTGCTAGTAGCTTAATTATTGCCTGTGTTGATTGTTAGAGCCGCTGTGCTACCAGAGCTCGGAGGTTTCAAGATTTTCCCGGAGGTTCCGAGCTGTGGTGCCAGAACTTGGAAGTTCCGGATTTTTCCCGGAGGTCCGAGGTTTGATCACAGTCAGCTCCCTGGTTGAATTAAACTGTCATTTGCATCACGTTTACATGCTACACAGTTCTTTGCACCCCACGATGAGTTGAATACATTGCAGTTGCTACACATGCTCATAATGTATGCCTACATGTCTTGAGGAGACATTTCCTCTCTTTTCAAAGTGAGAAAGGCATACATTAAGGGGGAGCCTTGTATTCATGTCATCAAATACTCAATCTTGTTAATTAAATATATGCTTTAATTAGGTTGTCAACATTTACCAAAAAGGGGGAGATTGTTAGTGTAATCAAGCCCTAAGTGGGTTTTGGTGATGTTGACCACCCAATTAAAGGTCTAATGAGCTTCTAAGTGTATGTCACAGGTTTATGACTGATGTAAGGTGCAAAGGAATGAAAGGAGACCCCTAATTCAAAACCATGGCTTGCTATGACTCGAAGATGGTAGTTTAATTCATTTTCTTTTGGAACTTGAGTATAGGATAAGCCATACTATCAAGAGGGATACTAATAGAGGCTTTGGGTGGAACCAAGTGCATAAAGATCTTCTCAAACTAACAAATCATCCCAGCCACAAAAGTCCTATCAGTTGCAGCTTTGCTTTCTCATTCTCTGTTCCCGGAACCTCCGAGTTTTTCTCAGAAGTTCCGGACTACTTCCTGTCTGTTAGCTGAAGACTTCCAGTTCTCGAAAGTTCTGAGAAAAGCCCAGAGATTCTGAGATTTTGAAAAAGCCGTTGCAGATCTGGATCTGGGGGTATTTATACCCCTTTGGTCCCCAACGGTATTCTTCTTCTTCCCTGCGCCAAACAGTAGCATTTGCTCACCTCTCACTCAAAGCATTGACTCTCACCTACTTGAATCCAAACTCCATCCTTTGCATTCAAGTCTTGGGTGATTCCTTGTGAGAAGAAGCAAATCCCATCTCTCTCTTGAGTTCTTGTGCACTTGGTGAAACCCTAGCTTACTTCGTGGATCTATTACTCTTGCTCCTAGATGACTAGAGGTTACTTGGGGCTTCCTAGCTTTGTGTGGCTGCCCCAAGTTGTTTGTATTACCCTTTGTGACTAGTGAAACACTCCATCTATTGCCTTGGTGATAGGTGTGAGAGAGGAGTGGATTGAAAGAGATCCCAAAGCATTTGTGGCTTACCTCAACAACGTGGACGTAGGCCAACCTTTGTGGTGAGCCGAACCACGGGTTAAATCGGTGTCTCTTGTGCTTTACATCTCTTACATATCTTGTTTGATTGTGCTTAGTTGCTAGTTCTAGATCTATTAGGGTTTGCTCTAGATCTATTAGTTCTTTGTGCTCTAAGGTTGCTTAGATGTTTGTGGTTCAAATTCATAGCTAAAATCTCTGTCTCATACTCTTTCTCTCAGCTCTTAGCTAACCATCTTGTGCAGGATCAAAATTCAGAAGCTCCAGGAAAATTCGTTGTTCAGTGAATTTTCCCGGAGGTTCCGAGAATTTCTCGGAATTTCCAGACTCTGACAGTGTTTTGGCAACAAATGTTTGAATTTGTTTTGTAGACCTATTCACCCCCTTCTAGGCCACTTGCATTGATCCTTTCAGATCCTACCGAGTAAATCGTAGCTTTGAATACCAAGATGATGCGGGGGCTTGCCCGATCTTCTTGTTGTAGGATCTGGGGATAACTTGACCCGTGCAACCTGATGAACTGATAGCACCAACAACTGCTCGAACAACCACCTGTGACAAATGATTTCGGCCAACCACACAATTTGGTCGATTCCTAACCTAAACCACGCAAGAGAGAGGTAATGCTCTTGCATATCACAAGGAAACACAAGAACAAGTGGTAGAGAAAACTCTCAATCCTCAAGTGGGCAGCAATGTCACAACCCTAAGGACATGAGCACCTAGCTTCTCTTTCTGAGTTCAATTTGTGGTTAGGGTTTTCACCAGGCATACAAGTGCTATTTATACTAGGAACATCCCTCCTAGTTGGGTTGGAAACCTTCAACAAAGGCCTAATATGAAATAACTAGTTTCTGGGACAAAATGCGCCTCACCCAATTTGGACCAGGTTGGTCTGGACTGGATCAATTCGGACCAGGAGGACTTGACACCAAGAACAGTCTCCACTAAATCAGTCATAGTGTTTGCTTCAAAGCTCCAAATCATGATTCATCAGTTGCATTGGAAAATAGACTTCAAGACAATTCTAATGGTATGGGATACTCAAGGTGAAACTTCTTGGATTGGTACAGAATTTATCACGAACTTGAAAGTCAGAATTTGAAATAACAACTCGTTGTCTTCAAGTTGTCTTTCTTTGGATGCTGAGTAGCCTAGTCATACATTGCATGTTATTCAAACCTAAGCACAAGCAATGCACCACTATTAGGTAGTAAATAATTCTTAGTAGATACATGCCTCATAACAATTAAGGAATAGATTCACCTCTTCTTGTAGTTGCTTCGCTCTTGCCCGAGTCAATGGCTGCTTGTACGTGTTGTTGCGGGCTTGATGACCTTGTTCAACATTCATAAGTGGTCTGTCATGAGAGATGTCATCATCACACATATACACTCATAATTTAATCGTAAAAGATATGTATTTTTCCAAAAAAAATATTAACAATCAAATTAAGATATGTTAGTTAAAATATCTCAAAAATCATTCTTTGCAATTCAAATTGAGAAGGAAAGGTTGTGCTTAGAACACATATGCGCAACTAATTGAGAAGGAAATGTTGAGCTTAGAACACACATCCGCAGCTGAACATAATCTATTTTAACTATTTGTTTAAAAAATCTATTTCATCTATTTATTGGCATTGATTAACCAAATTTATCACAGTGTTGTAAGTTTAATGAAAGATTGGCAAAGTGTAAGAGATATTGCAAGGAATATGGTTGTTGTGTTTTTAATCATTTAAGCAACAGTCCAGCTAAGACTATCCGCACTTCTGTTACTCTACATTTTTACTATAAAACGAATATTCTAACCACGTCAACAAGATTATTTACTTCGCACCAACTTCTCCCACACTCCTATTACTCTATATATTTACTTTATACCTAACAATCTTATATTTTATTCATCCACCTCAACCACTATCTTCAATTCAAAATTTATTTGTTACATCTTTTAAGGACTAAAATGTGAGTAAATATAATACCTAGGGATTAGAATGTGAGGAAATAGAAATTTTAGGGACTAAAATATAATTATTAGAAAAGACAAGGGGCAAATAAAAAACTAAACCTTATCCTTCCCCGTCCACCTCTCGACCCAGCTCCTCCCCCATGTGCCTGTTCTGCTGCCACCACCCTCCAGTTCCATGTCGCTGCCGTCCTTCAGCCTCGCCACCGCCTCTCTCTCTCTCTCTCTCTCTCTCTCTCTCACACACACACACACACATCTGGCGCCTCTGCCTCGGGAGGTCTGACGACCGGCGGTCGTGGCAGAGGCCAAAGCTCGTCCTTGCTGCCGTGGCCGAGGCCGAAGCTCGTCCCTACTGGCGGCGACCCCAGCCGCTTGTCCTCGGCGTCCACCCTCCACCTTTGCCGCGACCCCAAACTTGACACGCCCCTCCCTTTCCTCTCCGCGACAGATCGAGGGCAGGTGAGCAGATCGAGCACAGGTGCCGGCGGCTTCCAACCGCCACCTCGGGCTGCAGTGGTGGATCGGGCGCCGACCGGGATTCTTCCCAGGTGGATAGCGGACCTCCACTGTCCCGCCATGGAGCTGGCAGTGGGACGCGGGACGCGGCGCCATGGAGCTCGCTCCTTCCATGACTACTTGCTTAGCGACTGCTCCTACTCCGGCGGCTACGGGCCTAACGCAACAGTGGTGTTCGACGACAGGAGGGGATGCGTAGGTAGATGCATCTCATGCTCTCCTCTTCAGTGGCCTGGGCCGGAACCGCGCTAGCCTCGAGCTTCGTCCGAGTTGCGTCTTCACCTCTGCCCGTCGGGGACCCTACAGAGCTCGCCGTGCTGGGCGGGATGAGCGTGTTGGGGACCCGCGGAGGTCGTGGCGGTATCAAGCACCAACGTGCTCCGCGGCGGCATCAAGCCGAAGTTCTGCGTGCTGCGGGGCCTCCGCTACCTCTTCCTCAGCGAGAACTTCCTCTCAGGGGCGGCAGCGGCAGGCCTGGGGAAGGGGCGACGGTGGGAATGTGTGGCGGCGAGGGGCTGGGCCGGCGATAGGAAGGGGATGCACCGGGCGGAAAGGGTGGCGGCGAGTGGGAACAGGGATTGTGGGGTTGTGGGCCCCCTGGTGGGTGTACATGGGCGGGTAAGAAAAGGCCGTGGTGAAAAAATCTTTTTATTTTTTTAGAAACACTCTCCAAATTGCGATTTCTACGAGTCTTCCACCCTATCCACATCCCAAATATATGACAGATGAGTCCGACGTGAGGGGTACGGTGGCCCCTGTTTGGGTGAGAAAAGTTAAAAAAAACTCGTTCTTTATATTATAGCTTAGAGAGTTCACATTTTTTTTGTGCATTAGCTAGAATATCAGTCAAAACAAAGAAATGGATAAAGTTATATATATAATCTGATTGTTTTTTGCTGGATGCATAGGTCGGCTAAAAAATGACTGCAAGCTGGGGTGGTTTAGCTAGCTTAGCTGCTACAACCAGCTATTTCAATCACTTTTATAGTCGGTTTAATGAAATGATTAGTTACTTTAGAAATCTTACTGATTAATTACTTGCTATGTAAAATATCATGATGCAAGAATACTAGTATGAAAATTATACAAATACACATATGCATTAATCAATACTTATGCACAACATGAAAAACGATAAACAATACTTATCATTGTCACCCTAACTGTTTAGTTCACTTTTAAACCACTATGAATAGGGCTGGACGAAAAGCTCGAAATTCGTTAGCTCGCTCGAACTCACTCGTTAGTGGTTCGGCTCGGCTCGGCTCGGCTCGTTAGTAAATTTGTAACGAGCCGAGCTCAGGTTTTAGCTCGCTACGATAACGAGCCGAGCTCGAGCTGGCTCGTTAGCCGCTCGCGAGCCCTAACGAGCCAAGGTTGCAGCAGCCAGCAAACAATCTAATAGGTCCAACTTCAGATCACAGCCTAATAACTTGGAGTACTAGATTGCTTGTTGACTACTTGGTTTCATTGTTGGTTGGTTTGTAAACATGTTGCATTTGTTGATTCTATACTTACCTGTTAACTATAATTTTTTGAATTTATAATTGTTAACGAGCTGGCTCGCGAGCTTAACGAGCCAGCTCGAGCTTCTTAACGAGCCGAGCCGAGCTGGGTTCCTAGCTCGCTAAGATAACGAGCTAGAACGAGCCGAGCCATAACGAGCCGAGTCTTAACGAGCCGAGTCATGCTCGATATCCAGCCCTAATTGTGAAGCACTGGAAATCAGGAATGCAGTCGCCGGATGCAACTAAAGATGGGCGTGGTTGAACCTTGGAGCGAACCGTAATCGATCCATTGAACCATTCGCTTGTACATGGAGCACCGATCGATCCATTTAGCGTTAGCTGATTAACCCTCCGCCCCAATGGATATCGTGGATCGACCCATCTCTCCTTCCTTCTTTGGGGATGACGGCAGCGGAGGGGATGAATCGAGGTGGCTAGGTGGGACCATTGTCAGAGCGCGAGATGGCTGCTGCGGGCAACGGCCGGCGGTGAGGAGGTGGGATGCGGCTGTTGGGCGCTGGCACAAAGCAGGGTTGCGGGAACGCCGGGAAGGGGCCATCCGCCGAGCCGCTCGCGTGTGCGCCGTCGCGTGCGGGGCGGACCTCGGCCTCGAGCTCCCGCGGTGCTTGTGCAAGCCGCGGTCTGCGCTGGTTCGCCAAGCTGCTCACGGGCAGCGCCGCCGCGTGTGGGACGGACCTCGTCCTCGACGCGGTGCTTGTGCACGCTGCGCTCTTCGCCGGTCCTCCGAGCTTTGCAGGCTCGTGCGTCGAGCGCTGCTTCGCATGGCCTCACCACCACTGACACGAGCGTCGAGCAGCCTCCGTCGGGGGCTGAGCTCGGCCTCGACACCGATGACTGGACTGTAGTGCGTCTACAAGCGAGCAGGCTCCGGAGCATGGCCTCATCTTTAATTGGCCCTACAAGCTCTCGCGCACAGCTGCACACGTCTCCTCGTCGGTGGTGGTGGCATACGGCGACGTATGGACTGAAGGCTCGTTGCAGAACAGGAAGAGCACCAGTGACGAGAAACCGAGCAGGACGCTGGGAACATGAGAGGGCGTCGGAGCTTAACAGAGGGCATCAACCGTCGAGTAGCGGCGCTGCTGCTAGGAAGAAAAAAAAAGGTCGATCCGCTGGACCCTGTGGTTCTGATTCATTGCCCCACTACTATCTCGTGAGTTCCATATGGGGCCATTAGACTCGTTTTGGGGGTGCGGTTCGAAGATTCGTTGGTTCGATCCGCTCCACGCCCATCTTTAGGCTAAGTCCAACAAGACGTTGCAAATCTGAGAGGCAAAAGCTTGTTTGCCTGGTCTACACAGTGCAAAGGAGAGAAGGCAAAAGGTGCCGTCTCCAACAGGCGAAAGGGAAAAGGCAAAAGGCGCCGGAGCAGCCGCCTCGCCGTGCGCCGCCGCCACCTCCTGCCCCGCTGGCGACCTCCACTCCCTCCCATGCGCCGACAGCCTCTCTCCCCAAGATCCTCCCTCCCCGGAGCTCCTCCTCCCCTCTCTCCACATCAGTTCGGCCGCCGCCATCTCCCCTCGATCTCGAGCTCCTCGCTGCCGCGGCGGGCGGATCCGGTGCGAGCTGATGCGGCGGCGGGAGCTGATGCGGCAGGCGGCGGCGGTGACCCCGACGGCGGCACACTGTCCGCGGCGTCGATCCAGAAGAAGGCCATCGAGGTGGGGTCGCACGTGGACGCGCTGCAGACCGGCATGATGGTCGCGCCGCCGCACCACCGCGAGCCCCAGAGGCACCACCACCACCACTACCACGGGCTCCCGCAGCTGCAGCTCCACGCCGACGAGCAGCAGGAGCAGGAATAGAAGCAGCATCAGCAGCGCGCCGGGGAAGAAGCCGCCGCGCCTGTCGGGGAAGAAGCCGCCGCGCCCGCCGGGGAAGAAGCCTCACGCCCGCGCACCGCCTCGGCCCGTCCTCTTCTCCCTCCCCTGCTCCCTCTCCAGCGGCGACCTGGGGCGTCCGCCCCTCCCCTGCTCTCTCTCCGGCGGCGGTCCCCGGAGCTCCTCCTCGCCCCGCCGCGCCGCTCCGACTGCTCCCGGCCGCGGTCGCTCCCCGCCGCGATCTCCTCCTCGATGCGGGAGCAGCAACGGCCGTTTGCATTCGAGGAGAGAGGGATTGCAAATGTGCATCACCTCTCTCCTCGATTGCAAATATGTCATGCGGTTTGCCTCGTCTGTTGGAGGTGATGCCTTCGTGAACAGTAGCACCAGGAGAGGCAAAAATGCTTTTGCCCATTGTTGTTGGACTCAGCCTTAGATGCAACCAATTCAGAATTCAACGAGTTTTTGTCCAAGGTTCGAACCAGCGATGGAGGCTGCGACACGCCCTCTCCCCACGAGAAAAACCTAGCGCCGCTCGTGTCCGCTTCCCCTCACACGACTCTTCTAGAAAGCGACCCCAAGTCCCCCAGCTCCCTCCTCTCCCCGCCTCCCTCCCCTCTATTCCAGGAGCCTCCTCCTCCTTCCTCTTTCAAGAGGGAGAAGGAGGAGGCTCCTGGAATAATGATCAATGGATAGAGCAGTGGCTAATGATCAATGGAGAACTCGCTTCCCTGCAGCAAGAGTGATAAATGGGGACCCACGACACTCTGATCATCGCCCCCTAATTATAACAACAGAGAGAGGGGTGAGAGGAGGCGGGCAAGCGGGCGTACAAAGCTTTAAGTTTGAGGCCAGCTGGCTTGAGGAGGAAAAATGTGGGGAAGTGGTGGGAAATGCATGGCAAAGGGCCATGGAAGAACCGAACACATCAACACAGCAGGCTTTGAAAATGGTTGCGGATGGCCTGTTGGACTGGAGCCATAATGTTCTCGGGGATTTAGAAAAAAGGGTGAAGAAAGTTAAAAAAGAATTGGAGGAGTGCAGACGAGCGGGGATAGGAAGGGAGCAAATAGCTAAAGAGGCAGTTTTGAGGTATAAGTTGGAGAGATTAGAAGATCAAGTGGATATTTATTGGAGGCAGAGGGCTCATGTGAATTGGTTGCATAAGGGCGATCGAAACACCTCTTTCTTCCATGCTGCCTGTAGGGAAAGAAGAAGAAATAATCGGATTGGAAGGATGATGAGGGAAGATGGGTGTTGGATGGAAGGAGAGGAGGAGAAGAGGGCCCATATTGCTAATTATTTTACTATGCTTTTCAGGTCTACTGGTGGCCAAACATCACAACCACTGCTGAATGCCGTGCAATGTAGGGTATCAACTGCTATGAACAACTCCCTGGTGAAGGACTTCACAAGAGAGGAGATCAAATCGGCGTTGGACTCGATTGGTGACCTGAAGGCGCCTGGGCCAGATGGGATGCCTTCGGCTTTTTATAAAAATTTTTGGGACATTGTCGGTGATCAAGTGATGAAGGAGGTACTGGAGGTGTTGAATGGTGGCCAATTACCAACGGGATGGAATGAAACAACAATTGTTCTAATCCCGAAGGTGCCTAAGCCGGAACATGTGAAGGACCTGCGACCTATCCGCCTCTGCAATGTGGTGTACAAGCTGGTGGCGAAGGTGTTAGCAAATCGACTGAAGGCCATCTTACCAGAGGTGATCTCTCCGGCCCAAAGTGCATTTGTCCCAGGAAGATTAATATCTGACAACATCCTAGTGGCATACGAACTATCACATTATATGAGGGGGAGGAGGAAAGGAAAAAATGGGTATGCGGCTGTTAAACTCGACATGAGCAAAGCCTATGATAGAGTGGAATGGTCCTTTCTGGAGGATATGATGACTAAAATGGGCTTCTGCCGGTGCTGGATTGATTTGATTATGAAATGTGTGTCGTCTGTGAGATTCCGAATTAGAGTAAATGGAGAATTATCAAATGAGGTAATCCCAGAAAGGGGGCTTCGACAAGGGGACCCGTTGTCACCTTACTTGTTTCTTATTTGTGCTGAAGGGTTTTCGGCCCTACTAAATCAAGCGGAGCAAGAAGGTAGTTTGAGGGGAATTAAGGTATGTCCTGGTGCTCCCATGGTGTCGCACTTGCTCTTTGCTGATGACTCCTTAATTTTATTCCGAGCAAAAGAAGGGGATGCCCAAAAGTTACAGGAGATCCTCAACCTGTATGAGGAATGTTCAGGACAGATGATTAACAAGGACAAATCAGCTATAATGTTCAGCCCAAATACAGGAGAAGGTGACCGAGGGAGAGTGATGCATACCTTGAACATTCAGAGGACCACCATGAATGACAAGTATTTGGGAATGCCTGTTCATGTCGGCCAATGCAGGACAAAGGTTTTTGCCTATCTGAAGGAGAGAGTATGGAGGAGAATTCAGGGTTGGAAGGAAAAGGCTTTATCTTGGGCAGGAAAAGAAGTGTTGATTAAAGCGGTGGCACAAGCCATCCCTACGTTTGTTATGGGCTGCTTCGACCTAACCAAAGACATGTGTGACCAAATTAGTACGGTCATAGCTAGATATTGGTGGAGTAACCAAGACAAGGACAACAAAATTCACTGGATTAGCTGGGAGAAGTTGATTAAGCCGAAGGAGGAAGGGGGCCTGGGGTTCAGGGATATCCACACCTTCAACATGGCAATGCTAGCAAAGCAGGGGTGGCGGCTGATCCATAATCCAGATTCTCTATGTGCACAGGTGCTGAGAGCCAAATATTTTCCCCAGGGAGATATCTTGAAAGCTTCACCAAAACCAAATATGTCATATACATGAAGGAGTATTTTAAAAGGAATTGATGTCCTTAAGGCTGGCATAGTGTGGAGAGTGGGAAATGGGAGCAAGATCAACATATGGAGTGACCCTTGGCTGCCAAGGGACTCAACAAGAAGACCATTCACACCCAGGGGTTCTACCATTATATCCACAGCAACAGATTTGATAAACCCGATCACTGGTGGCTGGGATGAAGAACTTGTTAGTCAAATTTTCTGGCCTGAAGATGCACAGATAATTTTGTCCCTCCCGGTACATCCTGAACTAGAGGACATAGTGGCATGGTATTATGATAAGAGGGGGCTTTTCTCTATCAAGTCAGCTTACAAGGTGTACAGGAGGCACATAATCACACAAGGAAGAGGAGGGGGAGCGTCGACAGTGGATGGTGGGCGTTTGAACAAGAAACAATGGAAGCAGATATGGCATCTGAAATGTCCCGCAAAGGTAAAACAGTTCTTATGGCGCTTCACCCATAACAGTCTCGCGGTGAAAAGAAATCTGGAAAGGAGAGGGGTGGAGGTGGATATAAGATGTGTTATGTGCAATAGACACATAGAAGATGGTGGCCATTTATTCCTCAATTGCAAACAAGTGAAGGCTCTTTGGAGAGAATTGTTCCTGGAACAGCAGAGATGTTTATTGACAGAGAAGCACTCAGCGAGTGAGGTGATGGCACATATACTTCTAATGGATGAGGAGGTACAAACGAAGGTAGTGCTGCTGTTATGGTTATGGTGGCAGGAGAGAAATGCTGTTAGGGAAGGAGAACGCAGAAGAACAGTGAGCGACTTGGCCTATGTGGTGAATAAGATAGGTGTCGAGTATCTGGAGCTGCACAAAGCATCTGATCGGGTTCCCACAAGGCAAGCACAGCAATGGTGTAAACCTCCGAGTGGTTGGCTGAAGGTGAATGCAGATGGTGCCTTTTCGGCGGGCACTGGTGACGGTGGATGGGGCTTTGCAATAAGAGATGAAGCCGGGGATCTGATCTTGGCAGGTGCGGGAAGGATTCGCCATATCCGGGATGCTCTCCATGCAGAGGTGGGGGCCTGTACTCAAGGAGTCAAAGCAGCAGCAGAGAAGGGTATTTCCAAACTTATACTCGAGACAGACTCCTTGATCCTGAAACAAGCTTTGGCAAATCTCTCTTATGAAAGGAGGCGCGGTCGGCGCGCTCTCAGCGTGTCCACGTCGGCGCAAACGATTCCGACCGTCCGATCGCGATCCGACGGTCAGGATGCAGCAATGTCCACGAACATTTTGCATTTAGACCCTCAAATTTTTGTGAAATCTAACCCGAGGTCCTCATTCAACCTTTCGCCAGAAACTTCTCGACCCCGCCCGTTCCTACCTATCCTCGCTGCCCGCCGCGCCGAGCCGGGGCACCTCCCGCCCGTGCCCCGCCCCGAGCCCGGCCCCGCCGCCCCGCTGGCCACCCACCACCGGCAGATCCTCACCGCGCCTCCTTCCTCTTCCCCGACCCGAATCGCTGTCGCGTCTGGCCGAGCTGACGCCAACGGCGTGGTTTCGTCACAGGGTCCGCTCCAGGCCGCGGTGCAGCCACGGCAGCAGGCGATGCGCGGGGATGACCGGGCGGCCGGCGCGGCTGTGCCGCACAAGGCTCGCAGCCGCGCCCGCCCCTGTGTCCGCCGCCTTGCGCTGACGGCCCCCCCCCCCGCGCGCGTCTCCTCGCGTTGCCAGCAGTCCAGTCTGCCCGAACGCCGCAACGACGCTGGTGCTCCAGCTAGCCGTGTGCTCGCTCCTGTTTCTCTTCCCCTCCTGCGCCCGAGCTCTCGCGCCGGCACCGCCGCTCCCCGCGATGACGGCCGAGGCTGTTGAGGCGACGCAGGAGGAGGAGGACCAGGAGTGGGAGGCTGCACTGCAGAAGTGGAAGACCAAGACCTACGCGCTCTCGGTGCCCCTTTGGGTCGTCGCGTTCCGCGTCTCCTTCTCTCCCGCATGGATTAAGGTCCGGTCTTCCTTATCCACCATAAGTAAAGCATCTCCCGTTGTCACATTAGAAAATTCATGGCGTTGCATAATTTTATAAGTTCATGGGAGTAACGAAGCATGGTATGGTGTATGTTATCAGATTTTCTGATATGTTTTTCTGGTGCTCGTAGGATTTCATTAATGCCCAGCGCAAGAGGATCAAATTGAGCTCCGTGCTAATCTTGATGTTGGGCGTGTTTGGATTTGTTGCCCTGAAATATATGTGCCATCTTCATTTCTTATTTTCTTGATGGTTTGGGCTTTTGAAATTTTTACCCTGTCTCCCTCAAAATAACTAGCTTCATAGTAAAATCAATACTTAATGATTGATGCAGTACGAATAATAGCCTGGATCATCATGGTGCCGGCTGACATGTATTTCAAATTGAGTTAAGTGATATTGATTTTTGGAGCTTCAACATGTGACTCATGGTCTTATCAGTATGCTCGGGGGGGGGGGGGGGCGGCTTGCCCCTCGCAGGTCAAGTTTTTTTATAATTCCAAGAACGGCAGAATGGTTGGTAAGTAAATGTTTATTGCATTTCTTATTTTTGGTATAGCTTTTCACAATATCTCTTCATCAATGTTTACTGCACTTCTTTTTCGCTACAACTTTTCACAGTACCTCTTCATAGTACAAAGACAACTCGCGCGCATGGGCGCGCGCAAAGTACTAGTGACTCTTACAGACTGGCCGAGGTGGGTGGCCTCATCTTTGAACTGAAGAACATGATAGTGGGTGGGTTCAGTAGTTTTGTGTGCAAACACGTTCCCAGGAACTGTAACAAAGTAGCTCATGCCTTTGCGGCACATGGGAGTTTGCTGCCTGATGGTGATGGATCCCGGTGGGAATCCCCACCTGACTTTGTAAGACCATCCACACTCGTCTCCTTCATTTCTCTCCTTCAAAATAGAATATTCTTGCTTGGTCAGCAAGATTCTCTCCTTCATATCTCCTTCTCCCGCACTCGTCATCCTTTATATCTTCCACTCCATCCCAACTACCACACGCGGGGCCCGCATGTCATCCCCTTTTCCCTCCCTTCTCTACCCCCCACCCGCCCCTCCATTCTCTCTCTCCCTCCTAGTTTGCTTCGCGTCGCATCCCCTGCTCCCTAGCGCGGAGGAGACGGGGCCAGCCGGGCGCGGAGGAGACGGGGCCAGCCGGATCTAGCAGGGCGCGTGGAGGAGCTCGCGGCGGCGGAGGCTCGAATCCCCTGCTCCCCGGCACGGCGGCAAAGCTCCCCTCCCGCAACTCCGGGGATGCGTCGCGGCGGCGGAGCTCCTCCGGCTGGCCGCTCCCTCTACCTCGGGGCCGTCGACGGAGCAGGGGAGCGGCGCGGTGAAGACCAAGCAGGGCGACGGCCCGGAGCTCCTCCTGCTCGAGCTCCGGCGGCGAGGAAGCAGGGGCGATGGCCGGCCTCCCACTCCGGCGGCGAGGAAGCAGGCGGAGCTCCTCCGGCGGGCCGCTCCCTCCTCTTCTACAAGCACGGGCGGATATCATGGCCAGTTGATTAAGCAGTCTCAGATAACGGTGAGAGGCCGACAATCGATTGATTTAAACCTTGCAAGGTAAACCTAAACACACGGTAGGGTGCCCCCGCGAGGACAACCACCAGGCGGTTCCCAAAAATCCTCGGCTTGGGATCAAAGCTTACCATCCTGGGTACAAGGTTATCTAGCGTACCCCGCAAGGCACCCCACTTCACACATGTACCCCCTTCCCCGGTAGCTAGCCGGGTAGGTGATTGCTCAAGATTTGTAAGGGAGAGTTCCCGCACCGTCTCTTTAAGGTACTAGGCTTACCGGTCCCATTCCTGACAAGTGCTTAGTACGTTCAAAAGCTTAGCCCACGAAAGCCACTGGACCGGAGCCCAATCCCATGCTCTTACCACATGAGCAATCCATTTATAAAGATCTTATGATTCCAACCTAAGGACCTATTCTCGCGAGTGACGAACATCACTCGACTTGTACCGGTCCTATAGCATAGCAGCTATCGACCTAACATACTAGTAAAAGAACGTAGGTACCTAGGGATCATGCATCTAGGGTTTCCATTCAATTCCTGAAACGTAAATACGCAATCATAGCAAAGGTAATTGCATAATTTTTAAAAGGACGGGTTAATGATCCGGGGTTTGCCTTCGCGGGCAAGGTTGGCCTTGGGCCCTTCTGGACCTTGGTCCAGGTCTTGAGCTACGTCCACGTACTATAGCTCACCGTCAGCTCCTCCTTCCCCTCCTTCCGGCACGAGCGTATAACTACCGTCGGGAAGATCTACACGAGGATGCAAATGCAAGATTTAATTGACGATTTTTAATTTAATTGATTACAAACAACAAATGACAACCATAGGGTGCATGGTTGACCACATTCACGTAGATAAGAAATACATTCAGCATACTCTTCCAATAAAGGAACAATATGCAGTTCTTTATTATTTAATCTCTTTAATAGTGACTGTGTACATATTTATGTAAGTAAATTAATTCAAATTTCACAAACAGCAAGGGGTTGGTTTTGATCTTTTTAAAATGATTCACATTACATACACAAGGTCATTAGAGGTGTGGTTGGTGGTTTTTCCAATTTATTTTACTATTAAGCCTTAAATTGCTTCCCTAGCTTTTATTCATAAAATAAATTAATAAAATTCAGTGGGGTGTGTTATGAAGCATAACCTATACAAAGCCACTGCACACACATGCACACTTAGGGAAGCTATGAAATTAAATATACCAAAAATAACAAAAGCTAGCTACTAAAGCAAGATAAATGCATATGAAAATAAATACACATCAAAAGGATTCCAACTTTCTCACACATGGTCACTGGTCCAAAACTAACCTAGAAAAGCAACATATGCACCTAGAACTATTATAGATCTTGGGTTATGCATTTACAAAGAAAAACAAGCATATTTCAAGAATAAATATTTATGACAATTATAAAATTATGATTAATTCACCAGAGGTGCATTTTGGCATAAAAGGACAACATGCAGAAGTTGGCCACAAAAATCTAATTATTTTTAGCTACAAAAATCATTTAGACAGAATCTGCATAAATACAAAATAAATCATATAAAAATATTTACAGCATAACTTTGTGCAATTTTTGGTACAGAAGCTAGTCAAGTCATAACACACAACATATCCAAAACTCAGCTACAGAGGACTTGTAGATTTTGAGATACAACAGATCTAGGTTTTTCAGTTTCCTATTTTTCATGCAAAAACTAGCAGGAAAAGCTATGGTCATGCTTTAGGAAAGTTGTAGTGTTTTTCACAAGGAATCAAACAAAATTGGGTTTGCATTTTTCTGATTTTTCTATGATTTTCTACGCATTTTACAAGTTCCAGCAAATCTGTTTTACTATTGGAGATGCGGTTTTACACCGAGGCCCCTGGAACTTTTCAAAGGTTCACAAGTATGCCCTCGGTTCACACTCAAGACCCTAGAAAGAATTCAATCCTTGCAATTGGGTCCTTGGGTAAGGAAGGCGGCGGGCTCGCCGGAATTCCCCGGCTTCGGCCGCGCTCCCGGCCGGGAAAGCGGCGGGGCTCGACCACGTGCTCACCTAAAACTTGGGGGTGACCGGAGTTGGGGTAGGGAAGTCGCCGGCGAGGCGGTGCGGCGGCGCTGCGGCTTGGCGGCCGCGGCAGCTCGGCTCCGGCGACGAGGAGAGCACGACCTGGCCAATATGTGGCACGAGGAGCACCAGGGAATCCTAGGGGAGGCGTCTAAGGGTTCGGTTGGCCGTGGTTGCAAGAGAGGGATGGAGCTCGGCGGCGGCGTTGGCAGAGGAGCACGGCGGCGAGTCCGGATGTTGGCCGCCGGCGTGCGTGCGCGGCAAGGAGTGGCCGGGCAGCTTCCACACGTGAAGGTGAGGGTGTTCAGCAGTCGGGCGGCCGTGGTTGCAAGCGAGAGGTGGAGCTCGGCGCAGACGGCGGTAATGGTGCCGGCGGTGGCGGGCGCGCTTGCGCGAAGGGGCACTGCGGCTTCCTTTATTGGCAAGCGAGGGACGCATCGCTTCGTCGCTAAGGAAGGGCCGCGAGGTGTGGACCCGGACTGCCTTAGGGTGCGTGCGGCCGGACCTCGATAGGCGTGCACGGTAGGGAGGGCAGCGGCGGACCGGCGGGCAACCGACGGGGTGGCCGACCGGCGAGTGAGGGCACGACGCGTGGCCGGCCCCGGGGTCCACCTGCGTCATGCGAGGCACGGCGCACGGACCGGCGGTCGCAGGCCTGCCTCGGCATGCGCGTACGGCGGCGCACGGCGGCGTGGTGGCGGTGACGCGTGGCGGTGCGCTCTGGCGCGGGAACGCGGTGGCGCGGCGCAACGTCGCGCGTTCCGGCATGATTTCCATTCCGACTGCCACTGTTTGACCGCGAATAACTTTGAAAATTTGAACTAGAGTGACCCAAGGTGATTATACCAAAGTTGTAGATCTCACTACCCTCTACAACTTTTACAAAGGCTCTATGGTGTTTTTCTCAACGGATTTTGCATAAACTGCTCGCCAAGTTCCTGTTTTTCATGGCGCCGGTGAACAGTGCCGACTGGCGTTGACCGAGCTTTTTCACCTATTTCCACTTCAAATTGCAAATGCCATCCAACATGAAAGTTGTGCCTCTCGAAAAACTGGACAACTTTTATATTGGGAGATTTTGAAGTGTTTAGGTGAATTTTGGAGAACGCGGGAAAAGTTCTGGAGGGAGTTCAAAGACATTAGGGTTTAAGTAGGGTTTGACCGTGCCTTTGACCAAGGTTTGACCACAAGTGTGTGTTGACTTGATCAAGAGGGTCATTAGGGATTGTTGACGAGATTTTCGAGGTGATGAGCCAGGTTGACCATGGTTTGACCAATGTCAGCAGGTTTGACTCAGCTGATCCGGTCATTAGCATTAATGACGCTAATTAAAAACCTGGGGCGTCACAGTTACTTCATCCTCCCTTGATTCATGCTTATTTTGTTGAGTTTCATTGGTTGAAATAGGAGTATTTTAGCATTTTAAAATGAACTAAGAATAGGGATTTTTTCTATTTATTGTATTTTGTCTATATTCTAATAGAATTGATTGAAATGGATGTGCCATGTTAGTTGGATGAGATGTTCTATATGATGATACAAATTAATTTTTTTGCATTATTTTTTATAGAAATAAATATATTAAATGCTTTAGATGTACTTACTAAGAGAAACGACTAGAATATTAATATTAGAATTAGAGAAATAATTTATTAGTCAAAAAATAGTTTGCTTATAATAATAATTTAAATTGAAATATAGTTTTCTCATTATAAAAAATGTTTTCTCACTAGAAAAATGTTTTTCTCCTAAGAAAAACATTTTCTTAGGAAAAAAATAGTTTCTTTATTAGAAAAAAGTTTTCTTCAATACCATAAAAATGGTTTTTTCTCATTAGAAAATTAGGAAGAAGTTTATACTTGATGTGGAATATGGATTTAAGTAGTTTGAATTTGTGTAACATAGTCTTCTATTCATTATTTAAACACTAGTACGGAGTCAAAAATGGTTTTCTCATTACAATAGTTATTTCTTAGTTAGAAAAATAGTTTCCTCATTACAATAATAATTTCTTAGTTAGAAAAAGAGTCACCTCATTAGAAAATTAGTTTTCTTCATTAGCAAAATTGTTTGCTAATTAGGAAATTAGTAAAAAGTTTATATTTCATGTGGAATATGGATTTGAACACTATGAATTAGTGTAACACATATAATCTTGAACTTGTTACATGATAATAATATATTTTGTTCGGTTATATATTCTTTATTTGTAGATGGACCGGCAATGGATGTACACCAACAAGAGAATATCCAATGAATTCTTTAATGGGCTTCGTGGATTTCTAGAAGTAGCAGAATCGAACAAGCCCCCGTCCGGTTTCATTATTTGTCAATGCAGAAAGTGCAGGAATTTGAATGATTTCTCAACGACAAAGACTCTTCACGATCACCTATACAAATGGGGATTCATGCCAAACTATTTTGTTTGGACAAACCATGGGGAGAGAGGGGTTATAATGGAAGATGATGAAGAAGAAGACGACAATATTCCTGATTGGACTCAAGAAGGTGCCTTTGCAATGGGAGATGATCCAATGGGTGAGGATGATGTTGCAATAATTGAGGGAGAGCCTGAACAAGGAGAAGATGAGCCGCTTGATGATCTAGGTCAGGTGTTGCGAGAGCATAAGGAAGATTGCGAAAAGGTGAAGGAGGCAAAGAAGTTTGAGCGTATGTTAGAAGATCACAAGAAACTATTGTACCCAAATTGCAAAGAGGGGCACAAGAAGTTGGGTAGCACATTGGAAATGCTGCAATGGAAGGCTAAACATGGAGTTTCTGACAAGGGCTTCGATGAGTTAATGATGATCGTAAAGGACATGCTTCCAGAGGAGAACGAATTGCCGGAATCTACGAAGCTAAAAGGGTCGTTTGTCCTTTGGGTTTGGAGGTTCAAAAGATACATGCGTGCCCTAATGACTGTATCCTTTACCGAGGAAAAGAATATGAGAAATTGGAGACTTGTCCTGTGTGCGGAGCGCAGCGTAAAAAGAAAGAATTCCATCATCTTGGCCCTGGAGGTTACGCGATGGCCCTGCCCAAATGGGATCGGATGGAGCAAGAGATAATGGCACGTGGAATCGTACCGGTAACTCTGGAGTGGCCTGACCGAGCGCGGAATTAGTATTATGCACATGGTGGCACGCTCAATCCCGAAGATGGATCATTAATACCGGGGGAGCAACTAAGATAGACAGCTGCAAGTCTTGTTGATTTGATCAAGGCTGCTGCCGAAGGAACATTCGTAGCTGATCGAGAGAAGGACGAGCTTTCTGCTGCAATAGGCACTAAATAACATGGTGGACATTGCCGAGGCAAAGGTGTGATTCCATGGAAAGTCGCATGGCATGAGCACATTGACTCGTATAAGAAGCGCAAAAGGAACAAGGACGAACAAGATAGGAAAATCAGACAATTGCAAAAGCGCGTAGAAATGACTGAGGCAAGAACGGAGGCCATCATTGACCAGCGTGTGGCCCTTGCTCTTAACAAACAATCATCTCAGCAAGGGCCTATAAATGAAATGAGCCCGCCATCTACTAAGGGGAAAAGTAGTGTCGCTTCAACGGATGCAGCACCAGCAAACACGGAAGCACCGGTCAAGGAAGCAGAAGCACCCCAAGCCTTAGCAAAAGCAGCCGAGATCTGCCACAAACGGTTCCCCGTGGATGACATCATAGTGAGGTCAGCGTGTGAGCTTCACGCTAAACTCAGAAACAAGATGTTACCGGTGGCTTATGGTGTTGCTGAGGTCCCGGAACCGGGGGAAACTTTCATGGGTGTGGAATTCAGTAAATCATTTTACCATAAAGTTACCGTCGACCGAGTGGTCCCCGATTGGAAAGACCTCGAACTGGAGTTATCGGGATCTGATGGGGAAGAGGTGCTTGGAGATACCGTGCACGGTTGGGTATTGTGGGCCAAGACTCACATAAAGATTACGGAACCGGTCAAGGAAGCACCCCTAGCCTCAACAGAAGCACCTCTTCCTGATGCCTCATCTACACTCCCCGTGACTTGTGTCAGAAAATGGGAGCTGGCCACATTGGACTATATATATTTGTATCTAGAAAACACCATGTGAATGGTATCATACTTCTGCCATACAACTTCGGGTGAGCAACGTGTATCTCATCTATTTTATCTTTTTCAAATGACATTGCATATATATTTCAAGAAACTAATAGTTCTACACGTATGCACAACTTCCACTGGATTCTTTTTGCATTCTGTCCGTCTCTAAGCAAGGTCTTCATCTTCGACTCTTTGAGGGCAACATCAGACAAAAGCGCATACCAAGATGTCGTAGAGATGATCAAACTTGCATGGACTCGCCTCTGTGTAGAGCACCCGGGAAAATACAAAGAGAACCTTTATTTCCACTATGATTTCCCTGTATGTGTATTCTGCTAGTCCGCATATCTCATGTCTTCCAATATAATTAAACATATTTCATAACCTTGTTTTCGCACATGTGCAGTGCTTGACACAACCTCCAGGTACCAATCTGTGCGGATACTATGTATGCGAGTTCATGCATACCTTTTCAAACCTCGCAAGAGGTACCAACTTTGAAGACAGGGTGCGTCCACTAAACTAAACGACACATGCATGTAGTTCTTATTTGTCCATGTTCTTTTTTGTACAAGTTCTTATTCTTTGTTCATATTCTTTTGTAGATTGATGACATCAAGGAGGGGCTCCTCCAGTCGGAAAGAATCCGGTTAATTCAAGAATAACTATGCGAATTTCTTCTAGATGAGGTGATTACGCTAGGTGAAGAATTCTATTCAGGCTTATCATCTGTTATTGTAACGGGGAAGTCCATGGAAGAAACATCAGGGAAGTCCACGGCAAAAGCAACTGGGAAGTCGACGGAACAAGCAGAGTCGACTAAGCAGGGGAGCAAGAGAGAAAAAAGCTCTGCAAAGGACCAATCGTCAGGGAGCAAAAAAAACTAATATTAAACCCTGCTGACCTTTGATGCAATGTATTATATACACTAATATATATTTTTTGTATTTCTGTATGCACGATATTATATATGTTCTTGCCACCGGATTTGAGATAATACATGCATACGAATATATGTACTAGTATAATATTAGATATTATACTAATACATATATACGTATGCATGTATAGTATTATCTCAAATATTTTATATGGCACACGAATATATATTATAGCGTATCAAGCATTAGGATTAGTATACGTAAATCAATCAAATACGATAGAATTAATAAACCAAAAAACAATCAAGAAAAAAAAGTACCGGTTGGCATCAATAACCGGTACTAATGTGTACCATGCCACGTCGCCGGGGGCAGGCACATTAGTACCGGCTCTCAATACCAGCCGGTACTAATGTGATACCGTTCGAACAATACCGGTTTAGAAACCGGTGCTAAAGAGGGGTCATGAACCGGTACAAATGAGCGTTTCCCTAGTAGTGCGGGCCTGCTTGTTATCAAAGAGCCAGCTCGAGCTTAGCCGGCGAGCTGAGCCATTTTGATATCCATCTCTATCTGGAGGGCAAGTATCTGGAGCCAATTTGTCTCGAAGTCTTGAAAAAAGAGTAACCATTTTATTATTACCTTTGGCACATGGTTAATTTGAAAGTACATACTATATTGTGGTTGCTCCAGCCCAGCCCCTCCATGCATGAGCTTGGGATCGGAGGCGTTAGGAATGCACGCCGCATGTTTTTCTGCCCTATGCACCTAGTCTTGTTTTGCACTTGCACGTACCAGATCAACAAGCAAGCAACATTAGAAACTGTTCCTGAGTGCAGCATATCTTACCTATATTATTAAAGTGAGGATCACTTCTCACTACTTTTTTGATTTGGTCCAACTTCTATCAATGACATGTGGCCCATACCCACTCTGCACACAACTGGTCTATCACGGTCTTTTCGTCCGGACTCCACGAACCGTTTGTGTTTCGTACTGCGGGAATTCAAGCCTCAAACCTACTCCTACTGCAACGGAAGCACAATCAACAAAACTAAAATCCGATTGGAGCTCAAACCGATTAACCGAACAGGGAAAGAAGACCTTCATTGAATAGAATAGAAAAGGAAGAGGAAAACATCAATGGACGGCAAATCTCTCCTTACGAAAGGAGGCACGGTCGGTGGCCAGCCAGGCTGGCCACGTTAGCGTAAAAAACTTTCACCATACGATTGGATCTTTAGGCTAACTCCAACAAGGTATTGCAAAATTGGAAGGCAAATGCCCATTTGCCTCGTGTGAACAGTGATTTCCATTCTCCTCCGATCCCACCGGCTCCAACAGAAGGAAGGCATTTGCATTTGCAGCCCCCCACCACCGCGGCCTCCACCGAGCCGCTCGTGCGCCTCGCCTCCTCTGCCGGCGTCAGGGAGGAACGGCGGCCTAATCTCGCCGCCGTCGGATCTCCTTGCGCGCGCGCCCGGAGCTCCGCGCCACCTCGGGGTCCGCCTCGTCCGCCGCCCGTAGAGGAGGAAGAGGAAGCGACGGCTGGGGCTCCCCACCTCCGCCATGGAGGTGCTCCTCCCCCGACCGGCGGTGGGCGCCCGCTGCGAAGGCGAACCGGCGGGGAAAGGGAGGGAGGAGGGGCGTCGTGGCCACGCCCGCCTGCCAGGGCGCCGCGCCGCGTAGGGGAAAGGAAGGGAGCGGCTGACGGCGGCGCATCGAGCGGCTCGGGCCGGCGGCGGCACTGTTGGGGCTCCTCCCCACCTCCTCCGCCTGGAGCTGCTGGGGCTCCCCACCTCCTCCGCCATGGAGCTGCTCGTCCCCCTCCCTCAGCCCGGCCGCCACCATCTCCCTTCGATCTCGAGCTCCTCGCTGCCGCGGCGGCCGGGTCCGACGCGAGCTGATGCGGCAGCGGGAGGAGCTCCGTGCGCGGAGGTCAGTCCAGGGGCGCAGCGGGAGGGCGCCAGAGCTCCCCTCTCATCTCCTCGGCTCCCCTCCCCGCCTCCCCTGCTCCTTCCCGCCTTCCCTGCGCCTTCCCGCGGCGGATGCCTTCGAGGAGAGAGACGATGCAATTTTGCATCTCCTCTCTCATGCGAAGGAAGTTTGCCTCGCCGTATGCCTCGTCTGTTGGAGGCGATTTTGGACGGGCACAGTAGCCAGCGGGAGGCAAAAATGCATTTGCCTCCCGCTGTTGGACTCAGCCTTACGGTGCATTTTTTACCTCTCCTTCGTTCGTCTGCGCATCCCACGCGTCGCTGTTCTCGACTCTTCCCGACGGCTCGATCACGTGCGCATAAGAAAAATCTCCTACCCCATCTCGCCGCCCATCCTCGCCCTCCGTCCCCTGCCTTCCCTTCGGTCGTCCGCCGCTCGTGCTCGACCGTCCGCGGGGGAGTTCGCGCCGCCGCCGCAGGAGCTCGCGCGGCCGCCCGACGGAGGAGCAGGCACAGCCACCCATGGGGTGGTCGCACCGTCGCACCTGCGTGGGTAGCGGCACGAGGGTCGACGAGCTGCCGGCGGCGACCAATCGGGCCTACCTCGACGCGCAGGGCCTAAGCGCGGCCGGCGCACGGCGAGGCAAGGCTGACTGCCCCGGTTCAGTGCAGCCAGCGGGGCGACGGGGCAAGCCGGCCGGCGCCGGGCCGGATGGACGCCGGCGGCACGGATCCGGCGCATCGCCACGCGTGACAACGGTGGCGCAGGCCGACCTCCGCGTGGCTGGGGTGAAGCATCAGCGCGCCGCCCGAAGGGGCGACCGATGGCCACGCGCAGCGGCCAGGGTAAGCAGTTGCCGGGGTCAGCCGTGCTGTGCGTGGGACTTGTGGCGGACGGGCTCGCGGTGGTCCGAGTCGAGGTCGCGGCCTGGGCTGCCGACGGCCCGACGCGAGCCCGCAGCGGCCGCGCTCCGAGGTCAGGCGGCGACCGAGCAGGATGGTCAGCGAGGCGGCCTCTGCCTCTCCGCACTACTTCAGCGGGTCGAGCTCGCAGAGGAGATGCTACTACAGAGTGGGCGGCGAGCCAGCAACAACGGGGTGCGTCGTGTGGAGCAGCGTCGAAGAGCCGTGCTCTGGGCGGTAAGAGAGGACAGTACGTTGGGGTTTGTAGTGTCGATTCATCTGCGTGCTTGCCTTGCCTCTCTGAAGAATTTGTCTTCTCGTTGTTGCAGGTGCGCAACTGGCCTGGATCTAGGCTAGGAGCTCTCTGGTAATCAAATTCAGCTTAAGGTCTGTATTTTCCCTCTTTCTATGCCTGACTGAGTGTGCTTATTCAACCTGTGTTTGAATTTGTGGTTGATTTTGCCTAGACCTTTACTATTAATCTACACTGAGGATGACGAAAAAATGTTTCTGGTTGGCTTGTCCTACATTTACATGAGAAATGGATGAATGAATTCGGGCATTTAGGCAACTATAATATATAGATCTATCTAAAAGATGTTCTATTTTCCTGACAAATACTAAATTCCAGCATCTGAAATATATATATTGAACTACCTTTCACGTTCTGGAGCATGTCGCCTGCTCACTGTGCATAAGCATGACTGCGAGTTACCAAACTGTAAATAAGCTGGGTTTATAGACTTCAGATTGTATATTGATGCCGTCTTGCACTCTTGGTGATCATAAATCCTTGAAAACTTCATTGGAAAATCTGCACTTTGATCAAACTTTTCTTGCCATGTAATGCATGACTCTTGCAGTGCCGGGCAACTGATATACAACTGTGTTCGAATTATTATCACCTGCAACCACAAGCAAGTTCTTACGTGTTTGAGATTGGTCACTGCTCCTGCAAGATGAGGTAAGCTTACATTTTTCCCCTTCAATTTTACCAGCAATCTTCGCATGTGTTATTTAATTCTACATAATTGATGACACCTTGCATATATGAGATGAAATCTATTTCCTGAAATTTTTTGGCCATAACCTTCACAGGAAGACTGCAATTATTTGCCAAGTTAACTGGAGCATAATTATTATCTCTCAGCCCGGAGATTATATTATTCGGATAACAACTGTAGGAGTAAATGCAATTAGTGTCACCAAGTACGTTCAACTGATAAAAACAATTGGAGATGCAGTTATCTCTTACCTTGCTTGATTTTAATTTTCACAAGGCACAAAGCATAGATGAAAGAGTTAACTATTGCTCAAACAAATGGAATACAATATGTACAACAAAGAAAAGAAAAGTCTTTCTTCCTTAGCAATAGCAGCTGCAAGCTAAGAGAACTGAAGTTCTTTAACAAAGTTCTTCACCTTTTATGCTCCTGTGTCCAATCCAAGAATACAAACATTCGGTTGTCAGTTTCCAACCATTCACCTATCTTATCAGTGGAAGATTTTCACTACAGAAACATACAAGATCACAGACGTGTTAAGCAATTTGTAGATAATTCTTCTGACATGGGATGTAAATCCTTCCGTTTGGACACATCTTTCTTTAGCTAATTCTGAAATAACAAAAATGCACAGATACTGATACTCTGTGACTGGAAATGAAAATATCAATTGTATCTGAATTTTCAGTGGAAGAGGTTTTCAGAGGGTAGCACAATGATTCTAATCCTCGAAAGTTTTACAAATCATTGAGTGTGGAGCTATGTCTCATAATGCCATTAACATAAGATGCATACATTCAGATTCGTCATAAATACAAGGTCAAAAACACTGGAACTAATGATTTGTTTTGATCCTTTCTTGGATTTACAGGTTGCAAAGGTCCCTAGATGGAATATTGGATGGTGTTGTCATGGGGGGTGTCTACAGATGACCTAAATGTGCTGAAATGATGATAGTTTGAGTTGGTGCCTGACTATTAGTTTCTCATTTTTCAGCCTTTGCTCGCCTGACATTTAGCTTTCTTCTTTCCATTTCCTACAGATCTTTTAATGACTACGGATTGACCTTGAGTAATAAATACTATTACGTTTAAAAACCATCCAAAAGATGAAATGATTGAAACTGTCCAATGATTTGGAATGTAGGTCTTCCATTGTGGTATGGTTTCTCAAATAACTATGGAAGGAGCATGAAAATATATGTTAATGTTATCTTGATTGCTTTTCAGGATGGCATAAACCATATAGCATGGAAGTTAGCCGGGAAGGTGGCTCCTTGGCGTGTCCACGATGGCAAGAAATCTACAATGTGTTGATCTGTATCATTAGCTTCTAATGTATATCGCTAATGCATATCGGCCTGTGCAATATACCTTCTAGAATGTATTGTTTTAATTGTATTGTCACTTTGATATTCCATTACCTACACTTACAAATTCAGCTGCGCGCATGGGCGCGCCCAAATTACTAGTAAATTAAAACAAGGCTGCCGGAGACACGTTGTACAGCTTGGTCGCCGAAGACATTGCGCTTGCGCTCCTAAATCCTCCTACGAGTTGCCGGCTTCGCTGCTCGAGTGTCTGGTAGCACGGCGGGCCAACAAAATATGCAGCCAGCAAGTCCGCAAAGCCTTAGGGCACGTACAACGTCCGTCTTTTTGTCGTCTGCGTGTTGTCCGTTTTTCAGAAAACCCCTCACCTACGGCTGCAGACGAGCACGCCGTCGCCTCAGGAAAGGACAGCGCGGGCTCGTGCTCCGAAATCTTATCGCCCCGGCCAGCAGCGTTGTACGGTCCAGCAACGGTGTGCGTCGATCCCGTGTGGCGGGAGCCGCGGCAAATCCTTCCTTTCCCGCGTATGTCTTCCATATGCTTCTGATTCTCCTCCCAACTCTCCAATTCTTCCCAACCTGCTCCCGGCTGGATGCGTCGCCGGCCTCAGGCGCCGCCGTGCCGCCCGCGGAGGTCATGTCGAGCTCGATTCCACCGTCCTCGAGCCCTGCCGCGCGCCGCCCGCCGGAGGTCCTGACGAGCTCGATCCCACCGTCCCTGTCGCGCCGCCCGCCAGAGCTACTACCCTACTAGAATACAAGGGGCATGGCGATGGACGTCGTCGAGTGTGGCGCGTTGACAGGGTACACGCGCCAGATCTACCACCTCGACTGTCGACTCGCTGTCGCCGTTCTTACCCGTCTTCGTGTGGGCGGACTCGGGACCGGGCGGTGGACCACCGGTAGAACCACGACGGGCTCGGCAAGCTCCTCATCTGATCTGATCGAAAACACAGGTACAGAAACAGCTGCACCCCCTCCATGGTGCATCTTGGTGAATGCAGATGAATATAAGTATGCATTGCTCGGCCTGATTGATTTTTCCTTGCGCGTCAGATTGTCTCCGCAGCTGCGCTTCGCTGTTGGCATTTCGAGCAGCTGCTCTGTACCCTGTTACTGCTCGGTTTTGCTCGTTTTGCAGGTAAGCAGCAACAGCAAAGGCTGGACCTTTGTTTATCGATCTGCAATAGCATCATCTGCTGCTTGGCTCCTCTGCAGCTTGGCTTAGTGTTGTGATCCAAAGCATCGATCTTCTCTTTGGTCTGTATACTGCTTTGTTTTGCTCAAACAAAAAGTTCTTGTGAACTGCCATGGCCTCTGAAATCTTGTGTGAAATGTGTTGTGCAATGTAATGACCTCAGAAGCTTCTGCTAAATGTGTGAAATGTGAATGCTTGCGTATGTTCTTTTCAATTCTGTGAAACGAAAAAAAGAATGTATGCATTGCTGCTATGTGAAAGGCTGCTTGCATTCCTACCAATAGTATAAAAGAGCAAGGAAGAATGTTGAGTGTACATTGTAATGATATTGCACCTTCAAAATTAGAGCTACATTGTAATGGTATTGCAGCTTTACAATATCATATCATGTACTCGGAGTGCCTATTCATATAAATATATATTATATTAATGTTTTTTAAAATATTTTATGTGAATTAATTTAACATCATGCATTATATCTCAATTGAGCACCAAAATGACTACAAAGATCAAATATGCACAAGATCATCATGATTTATGTGTCAAATGATGAATTAAATGACTTGTAGACAATCAAATAGATAACTCATTGTACAAGCTGTCTATTTAACTGTCTATATACGTCAAATAGACAGCAGCCGTCTAAACTGTCGTACATACCCTAAACATGTCAGCTCCTGTTGGCCGTTGGAAGTTGGACTGGAGCACTGGACGCAGTCTATTTCTGGTTCAGATTCCTCCGATGGAATTCAAAGAGATGAAGTTTGGCAAAATTGGTTGAAAGTCCTTGTCCTATGTTATGCAACCCTATATAAATAACTAAACAAATTAACTTTCTCAATATTTTTAGTGCAGTCAGTATTTATAGATGCTAGCCTGCCATGGTATGTGTCATCTTTTCATAGTAGCAAATAAAATTTAGCTTTAAATGATTTTTCTTGGTTATCGTTGGGGGCGTGCCTTAGATGTACTAAGGTTAGGACCCCCTTTATGTATAAAAGATACTCAAAATAGGGTATAAGAGCATATTTGTAAGAGTTAAGGATCTAATTGTAAGATCTAGGACTTGATTGTAATGGTCAAGGGTCTCATTGTAAATATCTGGGACCTATTTGCAATTTTGACCCCACCAATAGAGATAACATAAACAGCCACCTCCCCTCCCCTATAAATAGACCCTAAGGACTTGGAGGAAGGGGGGTTTGGCTATTATTTTCGGTTGGCACTCACTTGTTCACTTGGCATGTTTTCTTTCTTCTTCTTTTTTAAAATCTGTAAGGGATATCTGATCCTAACAATTATTTCAAAGTAAGACTTATGCGATAATGATATTTATGCAAAAAATAGATATTTAGCCAATTTATTTTGAATTATATATTTTTCCTCCTGTTGCAACGCACGAGCATGTTTGCTAGTATATAGCTAAATAGCCTGCAGTCTAAGCACTGAAGTATGTAAATATGTGTGCAGAAGATAGTTGAAGAAAACCCCTTCTCCAAGTACAAGGCTCAGAAGCAAGCGAAGCCCAGAGGAATAAAGGCGGCCCAGCAGGAGTCCACGTGGGACATAGGGTTGACGGCGTCCCACCCCCTCTTTCTGCCGTGGATCCCACGTGAGGGGGGCGCGCGCCTCCCCCCTGCCGCGCGACCTCCTCCCCACCGTGGCCGCCAGGGGAACCCTCCCCCTTTTTTGTTTCCCATCTATATTAGATAGAGTCCTAGTCCTTTTGGAACTTGAGTTTGTTTTCATCTAGCTTTTGCTACTTCCGAACAGCCGCTACGCGCTGCCTTCGTGTAATTCAGACCCACCTTCGAGTGATAGTAAGATTGCTCGCCTCTCTTTCTTGTTCATTCTTTTGATTGCGTGCAGGAAACGATCTTCATGATCAGGTTGATCTCGCACCGCGAGGTTGGTAACCATCAGGAGTTTGGTTCAGCGATTGCAATGGCGCTTCGGGTTTGCTCGTCGTAGTCGGATCGTGAGGGTCGAACTTCCACAAATCGAAATTATCCCACTCACCGAAAGATCGGGCACTCCCCGTCTATCAAGTGGTATCAGCTTTCCAGGTTGATCGGTGAGTTTTATCGAGTGTTTTTAATTCCTATAGTCCAACAAAACCAAACAAAAATTTGTTTTACCTTGTCCCAGCAACCCCTTTTTAGCCTCGCACTTTCATTCAATAAGTGTTGTGGTTGAATTTGTGTGCTAATTTCGTTTAATCGTTGCTGATTTCACTGTTCTCCTTTTTTTCCCTTTTCCCCCTAACCCTAGCCGCCTTCCACCCTTTCGCCGCCGCTGCACATACCCTCGCGGTTGGGCGCTCCACCGTGGCCCTCATCGTGATCAGCCAGGACTCCGTGTCCTTTTTCCCCACGCCGTGAACCGCGCAACCCCCCCATCGCGCACTAGATCGCGTGTCGTGACGCGCCAGGAGTCCGCTTCCCCCTCGCGCCGTGTGTCCCTCCATCACGGACAAACCAAGTCCGTTGCCCCCACGCCCTGCATCGCGCACACCCCCCCCCCCCCCCCCCCCCCCGCGGTGTAAACGTGTGTCGTTTTCCCCCTCCCCGATCGCCTCCCCTCGCCTGGAGTCCGAGAGTAGATCATGAGTGTTTTACTAGTTTAAAACTTGTGGCACATGAGTGTTCTCAAAGAACTAAGAGTCACTAAGACAAGACAATTAGGCACTAGTTACCAAGATGTCATTGGTTAGAAGAATTTAACACTATAGCTCTCCACATGGCCATTTCATCAATTTTTTATTTCTTTTCTTTTAGCCATGTGTCCAATGCATCTCTAAGTTCCTGCAAGCTCAGCAAGCATTCTTTGGTACCCAAACCTTGTTAGGTCCTACAAGATTAGTCACAAGGTGCTTGGAACCCAAATAGCCCTTATGCTAGTTTGAGGTGAATTAATCACTCTTATAGCACAAGTGTCATTTTTGTCCTATTCAAGCCTATTGGAATTATAATGGACAAGGTTTGATTTATGAATGCTACCATTTGGACAATCCTTACTCATGTGACCCTTTTGACAACATGTATAGCAAATATGGTTTTTGTCCTTGTTTGTCACAACATCTCTTTGACTTTCTTGCCTTCGTTCTTCAGCATTAAGACGAAGTTTAACTCGCGTGCACGGGCCCGAGTAAGTGGCCCTGAAGGTGGCGCCTGGAGTGGGTCCTCTGGTGGCCCCGGAGATGGTGCTGCTGGTGTAGATGTACTCGTGTCGGTGTTCATGTCCTCATCATCCTCTCCTTCTTGAACTGAAGTCGTCCTCGACGGCAACTCCTCATCTTCTCTCGCATACAGCTTCAAATCTGCAACATTAAAACTAGGGGAAACACCAAACTCCGGAGGCAGGTCAAGAACATAAGCATTATTATTAATTTTGGTTAGTATCTTGAAAGGACCAGCAGCACGAGGCATCAATTTAGAACGTCACAAAGTAGGAAACCGATCCTTTCGCAAATGCAACCAAACTAAATCACCAGGTTCAAAAGTAACAAGTTTTCTCCCTTTACTACCCGCAACCTGATATCTAGCATTAGCAGCAGCAGTGTTTTGATGAGTTTGTGCATGCAAGCGAAGCATTTGATCAACCTGGGTAGTAGCATCTATATGGGGAGCGTCCTCAGTATCAAAAGCAAACAAATCAATAGGCGCCTGAGGAATATAACCATACACAACCTGAAAGGGACACATCTGTGTAGAAGAATGCGTTGCATGATTATAAGCAAACTCAACATGAGGCAAACAATCCTCCCAACGTGTCAAATTTTTGTCTAAAATAGCCCTAAGCATGGTTGACAAAGTTCGATTAACCACCTCAGTTTGCCCATCAGTCTGATGGTGACAAGTTGTGCTAAACAACAATTTAGTTCCCAATTTTTTCCAAAGTGACCTCCAAAAATGACTGAGAAATTTAGCATCACGATCAGAGACTATCGTATTTGGAATACCATGCAAGCGAATAATCTCTCTAAAGAACAATTCAGCAACATTGCTAGCATCATCAGTCTTATGACAAGGTATAAAATGAGTCATTTTGGAAAAGCGATCAACAACCACAAAAATGATGTCCCTCCCCTTCTTAGTTCTACGCAATCCCAAAACAAAGTCCATAGAAATATCAAGCCAAGGAGAGGTAGGAACAGGCAAAGGCATATACAAACCATGGTTGTTCAGTCGAGATTTAGCTTTCTGACAAGTAGTGCAACGTGCAACAAGGCGCTCAACATCAGGGCACATCCGTGGCCAAAAGAAATGGGCAGCCAACACCTCATGCGTCTTGTAAACGCCAAAGTGTCCCATGAGGCCACCGCCATGCGCTTCCTGTAACAACAAAATACGAACCGAGCTTTCTGGAATACACAGCTTGTTAGCGCGAAACAGTAACCCATCCTGCTTATGAAATTTGCCCCATGGTTTCCCATGCATACAATGAGCAAAAGCATCTTTAAAATCAGCATCGTCGACATATTGTTCTTTAATGGTCTATAATCCAAAGATGCAAAAATCTAACTGAGACAGCATAGTATATCGACGAGACAACGCATCAGCAATGACATTTTCCTTCCCGTTCTTATGTTTAATGATGTACGGAAAAGACTCAATGAATTCTACCCAATTAGCATGACGACGGTTCAGATTTGTTTGAGTACGAATATGGTTTAAAGCCTCATGATCAGAATGAATAATGAACTCGCGATGCCAAAGATAGTGCTGCCATGTTTGCAAAGTACGCACTAAAGCATAAAGTTCCTTATCATAAGTAGAATATCTCAGGCTAGCACCGCTTAATTTTTCACTAAAATAGGCAACGAGTTTTCCTTCTTGTAACAAAATAGCACCTAGCCCAATACCGCTGGCATCACATTCAAGCTCAAATATCTTATCAAAATCAGGCAATTACAAGAGAGGAGCATGTGTTAACTTATCTTTTAACGTGTTGAATGCCTCCTTTTGTGAATCACGCCAATCAAACAGCACACCTTTTTTTGTAAGCTCGTGGAGAGGTGCAGCAATGGAACTGAAATCATGGACACACCTGCGATAGAAACCTGCAAGTCCAAGAAAGCTCCGAATCTGTGTGACCGTCATTGGTGTAGGCCACTCGCGAATGGCGTCGATCTTGCTGCTATCCACCTCAATGCTCTGTGGGGTAACAACATAGCCAAGAAACGAGACACGTTGCGTGCAAAAAATGCATTTATCCATGTTACCAAACAAGTTAGCCGCACACAACGCATCAAAAACAGCACGCAAATGTTCTAAATGTTCTTCCATGGATTTGCTATAAATGAGAATATCATCAAAATAGATAACAACAAACAATCCAATGAAAGGCCTTAGAACTTCATTCATTAAGCGCATAAAGGTGCTGGGAGCATTAGTCAATCCAAACGGCATAACCAACCATTCATATAAGCCAAATTTCGTTTTAAAAGCCGTTTTCCATTCATCACCTAGTTTCATTCGAATCTGATGGTAACCACTACGCAAACCAATCTTGGTGAAAATAATGGCACCACTAAGCTCATCTAGCATATCATCAAGTCGTGGTTTGGGGTATTGATAACGAATGGTGATGTTATTAATAGCACGACAATCAACACACATACGCCATGATCCATCTTTCTTCAGAACAAGCAACACAGGAACTGAGCAAGGACTGAGAGACTCACGAATGTAACCCTTGTCAAGCAATGCCTGTACCTGGCGCTGGATCTCCTTGGTCTCCTCCGGATTTGTACGGTACGGGGCGCGATTCGGAAGTTGTGCACCTGGAATGAAATCGATCTGGTGCTCAACGCCACGGAGTGGTGGGAGACCTGGTGGCAAGTCTTTGGGAAAGACATCAGCATATTCCTGCAAAAGGTTAGCAACCACAGGGGGAACATCCAAAGATGGTGCATCATCAAGTGAAATGAGCAGACTAGAGCATACTAGCACATAACAGGGCAATTGAGCATCGCAAAGCTCATCAAGATCAACACGTGTAGCAAGTAAAACAGGAGCATGCAACTTGATTTTAGGATTAAGCGATGGTGATGGTGCAGGTTGTTTAGCAGTTTTAGCAGCTCTAGCAATATCATCTTGAAGAATTTGTTCAGGTGTCATGGGATGTATAATTATTTCCTGACCCTTAAACATGAATGAATAATGATTCGAACGACCATGATGCAAGCTATCAGTATCATACTGCCAAGGTCTACCAAGTAACAAGGAACATGCTTCCATGGGAACGACATCACAATCAACAAAATCAGAATAGGCACCCATGGAGAAATGAACACGCACCGATTGTGTTATTCTAATTTTCCCACCATCATTAAGCCATTGATTGTGATATGGATTCGGATTCTTACGAGTGGGTAAAGATAATCTTTCAACCAGCGTGGTACTCGCCAAATTGTTGCAGCTGCCGCTGTCGATGATGATGCGAATCGACCGCTCTTGCACAACGCCCTTTGTGTGGAAAAGGTTGTGTCGCTGATTCTTCTCGGGCGAGGCGACCTGTGCACCGAGAACACGCTGCACAACAAGAGTTTCATACCTATCAGCGTCATCTGGGTTGACATGTACATCCGTTTTTGCTGCATGGTCAGTGGCAAGCATAGTATGTTGAATATCCTCGGAATCACTAGCAGAAGAGTACTCACCATCATCACGAATGATCAAAGTGCGCGTGTTCGGGCAGTCCCGAGCCATGTGGCCACGTCTGCTGCAACGAAAACACGTGATATCCCGTGTACGGCCTGTGGTGGGGGTCGCGCCTGTGGATGGAACGGCGCCTGCAGGTTTGGCCGCCTTATCAGGAGATGTAGGTGTGGCTGCCGATGGTGCAGGAGGAGCGGCTGCGGGGTTGGATGTCGAGCTTCTCCCTGCAAAAGAGTTAGAAAATGGCTTCGAGCGGCGTCCCTGCACTTCACGTTCAGCTTTGCAAGCATATGCAAATAAGGTAGTTATGTCATCATACTCCTTATAATCAAGTATATCCTGGATTTTTCGGTTTAAACCACCACGAAAACGTGCCATAGCAGCGTTGTTTTCCTCTAATATCCCACAACGAATCATACCTTTTTGTAACTCCTGGTAATAGTCCTCAACAGATTGAGAACCTTGCTGAAAATGCTGTATTTTATTAAGTAAATCACGAGCATAATATGAAGGCACAAATCTATGTCGCATGGCAACTTTCAATTCATCCCAAGTGGTCAAAATAGTAGTGGGATGTTTACTTTTATACTCACGCCACCAAATTAAAGCAAACTCAGTAAATTCACTAATAGCAGCCTTAACTTGAGAATTTGCAGCAATATCATGGCATGAAAATTTCTGTTCAACTTCTAACTCCCAATCAAGATATGCAGCAGGATCATATTTGCCATTGAAAGATGGGATTTTAAATTTAATCTTAGAAAAAGAATCATTACCGGGGCGGCGTGGTACACGGCAGGCACGGCCTTTGCGGTCAGCATCGTTCTGCTCATCGTCACCGACACATCCTTGGGCCAGCAAATCAGTGACCACCGCGTTCATTGCATTGAGACGTGACACGATGGTGTCGAGCGTGGTCTTGGTGGCCGTCTGCGCGAGGTCGAGCTGGTCGAACCGCCCGTTGGCCGTAGTGACCGTGGAGTCCATCCGTTCTTGTATCGTCTTGATGTCCATGACAAGGCCATCAATCTCTATCCGCATGTCCTGCAGCTGTTTCTTGTCGTCGTCGCCTGACATGGTTACCGCAAACACAAATAAAAAACAGACGCCAAAACAGGGGTGTAACAGCTCACAAAGGTGCTCAAACTAGTGCCGTTATCAAATTCTTATCCGTTGTTACCAAGCACACAGGGTTGAACTGGAACCAGCCGGTGGAACTCCCGAAAGAAAGGCGCAACGATTGCTCGGGAACAAAGTCAGCTCGTCGTAGAAATCTGTGGAGTTCTGGGTAGGCTGCACTCAAGTGAAGGATTAGCACAATCAAAGCAATAATGCAAAGTTGAATAAGAGTGCTAAAAACGTCACAAACGCTGCTGATCCAAGTGCGGAAAAAGAACGGAAGGGAAAGGGGGGTGGAGATGGGCGGCTCGGTGATGTGCTCCGGGGAGGACAACACAGCGTGAGGGAAGGGGGAGCGTGCTGGAGAGTCCCTTTTTTTGTTTGTTTCCTTTCTTTTTTTTGATCTACTCTTGGACTCCAGGCGAGGGGAGGCGATCTGGGAGGGGGAAAACGGCGCACGTTTACACCGCGAGGGGGGGGGGGGGCGGGGGCGTGCGCGATCCAGGGCGTGGAGGCAACAGACTTGGTTTGCCCGCGATGGAGGGACACGGCGCGAGGGGGAAGCGGACTCCTGGCGCGTCACGGCACACGATCCAGTGCGCGATGGGGGGAGGGTTGCTGTCGTACGGACATCCTTGGGCCCACTACACAGGTGGGTACTGGGACCGACTACTCCGTGCGCCCCTAGAACTACCCGACTTCGGCTACACGGCACCTGCTGGCGTGGAGCGCAAGGCTTACAGAGGATTAGTACTCGGTTAGGAAGCTCGACATGACCTGATCCATGTAGAGTACTCCTAGGCAAACCGGCTTGTAACCCTGCCTCCCGAACTATATAAGGCGAGGCAGGGACCCCTATCTCTTCATCCGCATCATCTTGTAAACACACCCAATCAATCCAAAGCTACGCAGCATACAGGATGTAGGGTATTACACACCTAGCGGCCCGAACCTGTCTAAATTGTGTGCCGCGTGTCTCTCCTTCGAGTTCCCGATCTCGGCGAGGCCACAAACGTCTACCTCAGGTACTCCCCTTGGTAGGTTGCCGGGTTAAAACACCGACAGCTGGCGCGCCAGGTAGGGAATCTCGCCGAAGATCTCATGGCGAACTCGACGGCTTCAATCGTCATCAAGCCAACCGCCGCTTTCAACCGTGGTGACACCTTCGTCTTCGGCGCCTGGGTCTGCACCGCTGATGGCACTGGATCATTCCAGCGCTACCTCACCATGACCCCAGACCCGGAGACCGGACTCGTGACGCTTCCCGAAGCCATCACGGGTCCACTCGTCGAAAAATTCGGCGAATTTTCGCTCTGTAACCAAGTCGCCGACTTCGAGATTGGATCCGACTCCAACTCGAACTTGATGTCACCATGGATCGAATCATGCGAGCCGGCTCCTGAGCCATCGTGTGAAATGGTCCTCCTCCACGAGCACTTCCCGTACGGCCTCTGCAACTCTAGCAGGGCCCACGCGGAAGCCCTCGCCGCACGTCGGGCCGGCAAGGAGATTGTCTCCGAGTACTCCTCGGACTCCAACGCCGTACCTGGCTACAACTCGGACTCCTCCTACGAGTTCGATTTCGACTCGGACCCAATCGAGTCTGAGTCCGAGCTCAACGCAACCGAGGAGCCGCTGTCAGGCCCTGCCGCTGGTTTGGTCATTATATCTACTCCCGCCGGCAGATTCGTCTACTGGCCCGACTGCAAGCCCGCTGACCTGACTGACGACAACTCACGCTGCGTCACCTACCTCGAGACACTCCCCTTCCAGGAGGGGATCCCGCTGGCTCCAAATGAAGACGAGCACACCCCCGCCGAGGTGATGACTACCGACTCCTGCCTCTGCACTCCTGACCGTGAAGTCTTCATGGCGGCCGGGGAAACTGGAACCTCAGGAAGCCGGCCTGATCGGTACCTCGACGACATCTCGGACGATGAGGAATCAGCCAACGTACCCCCCAATGAGACTACCGAGGACTAGAACACTCGGCGCGACCGGAATAGGAAGCGGGCCGATCGACGCCGACGCCTCCGGGAAGCTCTCCCCATCCGGAACCTCAATGAGGCTCTGGATCAAGTCGCCAACCGGGTGCACACTACCCCTGAGCAATGCCTCATGTCTATCACCACGATAGCACAGCAGGCCCAGGGGCATCGCGCAGGTGATGTCATCGCCAAGCTTGCTGAGGACGCCTACTTCATGCGGGTCAACAACAGAGTCACTCCCGCTGGAAACCACGAAGCCACTAGTCGCAGCCGCACCCCAGCAGATAGCGGACGCAACCGTGTCCGTGGTGAACATCAACCAACACCCAACCGCTCTAGAGCCTCTGCGGGAGGACCCTCGCATGGTGGCCACAGCGGTGGGGGCGGTGGCGGCGGGGGCAGCAGTGGCGGTAGTTCCTCCCACGGCGGCGGCAGAAGAGCTGGTGGCGGCGGCGACCGTGGAGGCCGAGGCCACGCGAACAGCCACGCCACCGGCTATACTCACGGTGGCTACGACGCCCGCCACAAGATCAACGAGATCCGCCGCGCCAAGAAAGCTACTGAAGTCAGTGACAGCGATGGCTTCCCCGCCTACTCTGCACGACTTCGCGATTTGCTTCTCCCCGAGAAATTCAAGCCTCTTGGAATCACCAAGTACGACACGAAGCAAGACCCAGTTCAGTGGCTCAGGTGCTATGCCCTGTCCATTGGAAACGCTGGTGGCAACAACGACACGAAGTGCCTCTACTTCCCCTTCTGTCTGGATCAGGCTCCACTCACTTGGCTCGAGTCACTCGACAAGAACTCGATCGACCAGTGGGACCAGCTGAAGGCTTAGTTCACCAGCAACTTCGCGGGTGCCATGGGACGCTCGGGTACCCGCATGGATCTGGCGATGGTCAAACAGGAACAAGGTGAGACGCTCCGCCAGTACATGTGACGCTTTTTCGACAAGCGCGTGACCATAGTCGACGTCACCGACAAAGAAGTCATCGACCTCTTCCAAGACGGGCTCTACCACCGTCGCACCTTCAAAGACTTCGGTCGTCGCTGCCCGAGTTCCATCACCAAGCTCAAGGACATGATCACCTCATGGGCCGACGAAGAGGACAAGGCGAACGCCAAGTACGACTCCATTCGCGGCAAGAACAAGAACAACACAGGCGGCAACAACACCAACAAGGACCAAGGGGGTCGTAACAACAACTACTCGGGTCCTAACCGCAAGCGCAAGCCAGACAACATAGTCGCGGCTATACAGCACCCTGCGAAGGACAACTCCAAAAAGACCTTCGGCAGCTTCAAAGACTTGCTCAAAGAGAAGTGCCTGTGGCATCTGGATGGCAATCACACCACCGATCAGTGCTACCAACTCCGGCGAGCACTCAAGGATATTCCCGAGCCACGGCCTCCTCACGACAAGAAGGGCAAGAAAAAAGTCGACGAAGGCAATGGCGACTTCCAGGAACCTGACAAGACGGTGAATGTCCTGTTCGGCGAACTACCCACCAAGCGGTCCCAAAAGCTCATTCTACGGGAAGTCTTGAGCATTGAACCAGCGGTACCGACACCTCTAAGGTGGTCGGAGGTACCATCACCTTCTCCCACGCGGATCAATGGACAAGCTTCTCTGAGCCAGGACGTTTCCCACTGGTCTTGAAACCAATAGTCGTGAGCTCCAAACTCAACAAGGTACTCATCGACGGCGGGAGCGGACTCAATGTCCTCTTCACCAAGACCTTGAAGAAGATGAAGCTCGACATCACTGACATGCTTACCAAGAGCGCGTCGCCTTTTTACGGCATCATCCCGGGTAACGCGGCTATTCCACTTGGCTCAGTGGTCCTGCCAGTTACCTTCGGGGAGACGAGGGAGAACTACCGCACCGAGTACATCAAGTTCAAGGTTGCGGACTTCGAAACCTCCTACCATGCCATCCTCGGCAGACCAGCGATCGCCAAGTTCATGGCGGTCCCTCACTACACCTACTTGGTACTCAAAATGCCAAGTCCTGCTAGAGTCCTCGCGCTGCAAGGGGACTTAAAGGCCTCTTATGACTCGCAGCCACTAATCAAGTACCCAATGCAATGATGGAGATCTTCGCTGCCTCTAAGAAGCTTGCCCCAACTGAACTCGAGATACCCGAGAAGACTGACACCACTGAGAGCCAGGTGTGGTTCGAGGACCGGTGGATGGTCGCTTCCTGGTGTGATGAGTGATTGACAACGTGGTGTGGACTGATTCTTGGCTAAGTATTGCAGGTGCAGGTTGCGGCTTGACTGGTGCAGGTGCAGGTGAAGAACAAGCGTGAAAGGTCGTTACCGGTGAGGCCTCCAGGTGTGGAGAAGACAAGTAGGCTTGGTTCGAGGGACCCGGTGGCCAGCGGGGTCAAGTGCGGGCCGCATGGTGGCAAGAACGGCAAGATGAAGTCATGGACGGTTTCTTGGTTGAGCCTCAAAACCAAGGTCGAGCCGGGACTACGTGGGAGCCGAGTCATGAGTGGTGATTGGCGGAGGCTACACCTAGTTCGCGGGGTTTCCGGTGGTTCACCAGAAAACCACTGGGTTCCTTGGTTGATCCACAAAGCCAAGACCGAAGAACCGAAGACGGAGGTGCAGCAGCTCCAGACCGGTCTGACCGGTGGGTCTGACCGGTCTGACCGGTGGGTACAGGTCTGACCGGTGAGGAGAACCGGTCTGACCGGTGTGCGACGACGCAGTCCGGAATCTTCGAAGCGGAGGACACGCGTCGGGATCGCAAGGCTTGCGTCGAGGCTAAGCAAGTTTGCGGTCGCTGGGCATCCGTCCGATGGTGCGAAGACAAAGACTTCCAATTTCGCCCTCGAGGGGCATGTATCCCTAGTTAGCTAGTAAGGGTATTTTAGTCTTTCGGTTGCCTCCATATAACCCAAGTGGTGAGAGGATGGCAGCCATCTCTTGGAACCCTAGCTCATTTGGTTTTCCTATTTTCCTTCCTATTTTCTTAGGATTTTCATAGGACTAGCTTGAGAGCTTCATGGTGAGATCTTGTGAGAGGGAAGGATGATCGGGCGGCAAGCTAGACCTTGTATGAACCTCTTTGGTATGTATAGATGATTCGGCGTGGTTCCTCAAGGCTTGGATGTGTCTTTCCCGTTTCTCCTTTTTGGTGATTTTCGGAGCCCTTTCTTGGCGATTTTCTTGGAGCGATTTCGAGGCCTTTCTCTTTGGGATTTGGTGGGGGATGTATGCATGAACCCTTCGTGGTTCTTTACCCTTTGATTTCCCTTCCAAATCCGTGAGCAAAGGGGCTTGATTTTGGGGTTTTCGTGGCTCTAGGGTTAGAGGCGTTCTTGGTGGGATTTCTTCGATTCCTCTTGATTTGACAAGTTTTGGTGGACCAAATCTTGGCTATGGAGTACCCATGAGGTGTTCCTACTATCCCCAAAGTCTTGTGCAAAACCGTGGAGCGGATCGGGAGATCGGGAGTTGGATTCGGAGGAGTTGACTCGCGGGCGTTGTTCATCCCGAGCTGCCCAGGCACGACCGGTCTGACCGGTTCTCTTGACCGGTCTGACCGGTGCTAGCCCTTGGTGGGTTTTTGTCTCGGGGAACAGCCTTGTCCGTGTGGTTTTGTCCCGTGGTCCTGCTGATCAGTTCTTGGAGTATTTGGAGTTGGTTTGCTAGGTTTTGTGAGGGGTTCTTCTTCCTCACAGGTTGTGTTTCGTGGTGGTTTTTGTTCCAGGGCCTAGAGGATTCACTGAGGCTTCCTGGAACGTTTGCTGTGCGGCTGCTGTAGCCACCGGCCTGACCGGCTCTGTCCACCGGTCTGACCGGTGTCACCGGTCTGACCGGCGCAGGCCATCGGTCTGACCGGTGTAGCACAGGCAGCAAGCCGTGCAAGTTTCCGCTGTGGGTTTTGGTGAGTTTTGGTTAGGAAGGTTGAGTGTTGGTTCCTAGGACCAGTAGCACTCCAGTGGCTGCGTGGTCTTGACCAACTTGGGTAGTTGGGTCGGAGACGTGAGTTGGAAGCTGTGTTCGTCTTGTTGGAGTTCTCATCTCCTTCGAGAAGAATTTTTATCGGCTCCCATTCACTCCCCCCCTCTCTGGTTCGCCTAATCGGTCCTTCAATTGGTATCAGAGCCGGTTCGGGTCTTTATTGACTCTTACCAGTCTAAGATCCAAAGATGGCGTACCAGGAACGGGGTTCGGGTCCTCCGCACTTCGATGGGAAGAACTACCAGATGTGGCAAAGGCGGATGGCGGCGTTCCTCCGCGGAAAGGGTCAGATCCTTTGGGATGTCACGGTGAACACAGCTTATGTTCATCCGATGAACTTCCTTGCTCCAGGATCGAGGGATATGTTCGAAGCCAACAACAAGGCTGTCGACTACTTGTTTCGTGCTCTGTGTCAGCCTGAATTCGATCGGGTTCAGACAGAGGACTTAGCTTGTAGGATTTGGGAGCAGTTGAAGGATGCTCATGCTGGGAATGCTCAGGTTCAGGCTCGGATGTACGCGACTTACCGGAGAGAGTACGAGAACTTCACTCATCTCCCCGGCGAGTCCGTCGATGCCCTTTTCCAGCGATTTACGGTCGTTGTGAACAACATGAGAGCCAATGTGGACGTCCTCCCATACAATGATCATGATAGAGCCGTGAAGCTCTTGCACTCGTTGGATCGTACCGTATGGGACGGGAAGTTTGAGGCTATTGTTGAGTCCGAGAAGTATGACACCTTGACGGTGAACGAGCTGTTCTCGAAGCTCAAGTCGGCTGAGTTGGACCGTGGTATGACAGCCAAGATCGAGAGCCCGACTGATCCTCATAGTCTCGCTCTCGTTAGTGGCAAAGGAGCTAAGTCTAACGCTAACGCATCCTCCAGGATGTACTCTCTGTCTTCTTTGATGTCTGTGCCAGACGAGGAGTTCGACGTGCTTGGAGAGGACGAGCTGGCGTTGCTGACCAGGCGGTTCGAGAGGCTGCACGAGAACCGGGTGAACTCAAGGAGGAACTCGAGAGCGTGTTTCAAGTGCGGCAAGACTGGACACTTTTTCGCCGAGTGTCCGAAGGTGAACAACCACGACAAGCACAAGTCCAAGGTCAAAGGAAGAAGATCCAAGAAGAAGGAACATGAACATGGGAGGAAGACACGGACCCGAGAAAAGATCAAGAGATCGAGTGACATCGACTCCGACTCTGAGGATGTGTCATCAAGCTCAAGTGAAGAAGAAGAAGAAGAAGAGGACAGCAAGAGGAAGCACAGAAAGAAGAAGGACTTCGGCAAGTACTTGAACGGCCTTTGCTGTACCGCAAGCAAGACTTCGAGAGGCTGCAACAAGAAGGATGGGCTATGCGGCATGGCATGCAGCTCCGGCAGCAAGAGAAGCCAGAAGAACGCCTCGGAATCAGACTCCGACTCCGAGGATGAGGTATGTGATGAGCTCTCTTCTTTACGCAAGGAGAATGAGGAGTTGGTTGACTTGCTTGATAATCGCGATCACATGCTTAGAGAGGCTAAGAAGCTTAGGAAGGAGCTTAGAGCTTTGCTTGAAGATGCTAGGACTAGAGTGGCTGAGCTAGAAACACAGGTTCTTGATGGCAAGCTTGAAATCGATTCGCTTAAGGCTAGCCCTGTGGTTTCTGATGAGATTGATTGTGCTGATTGCTCTGTTTTCCTAGCTGATTTGACTGCTCTTAGGGAAAAGCATGCCTCCAAGTGTGAGGAACTAGATGTGCTTAGGGTTGAGTTGGCTGAGCTGCAATCTAGACCCACTTTGCTTGGTGCATGTACTTCTTGCCCTGGTTTGCATGAAAAAATTGCTGAGCTTCGTTCTCGCATTGTTTCGCTTGAGGCTGATTTGAAAGTGCCTATTCCTACTGCTTGCTCTACCTGTGAATTACATGCTGTGAAGAATTTGGAACTTGCAAAATGTGTTGATCATTTGCAGGATGAGAACAGTAAGTTGCGTGAAGTGCTGAGTTGGTTGTCTAGTCAGGAACCTCAGCTTGGCATGATGATTTCCGGTTATAAGCGCTTTGATGGTTGGGCTTTGGGATCTGTTAAGTTTGGTGAGAGCAGTGGTGAGAGAGAAGGGAAATTTGGGAATATTCCAGTCCCACCACAACCCACGCTCAAAGACATGTTTGCACCCAATCCAAACCAGTTGCTTAAACCGAGAGAAAAACCAAGTGAGAAGGCAAGTGAAAAGCCTAGTGAGAAACCAAGTGGGAAATCTAGTGAGAAGCCATGTGAAGAGCCTCACCCCAAGCCTAAGCTAAGACCAATCCGTTTCCATTGTGAGTTTTGTGGAAAGGATGGTCACAAGAGAGAGTTTTGCTATAAGAGAAGGAGAGAGGCGAGAATGGCTAAGGAGTGGGCAAACAAGGACAGGTACCACCTTTCTCATGGTGTGCCTGAGCCTCGTATGCCACTACCTAAGGGAAAGGGTGTTGTGCATATGGTTCCAGCATGGAGAGATAGGAGAGCTTCAGGTGGAGGCAGGTTTGCTGGCCGAGGACCACCGGCCAGACCGGTGCTAGGCAGAGTGCTGGACGGTTTGGTTTCCGGGGTTGTGAAGCTAGAGGGTTCAGCCTGTTTGGTCGTGGAACAGATGGTAGGCGCTTTGAGTCTGGTGGTGTTGAGTTTGCTGGACGTTCTCCACCTCGTGATCAATACGAGTTTGGGAGAGGTCGCAGCTTTGAGTCTCAGAGGGGCTACGGACCACGGTTTCCCTTTCGTGGTACTCGTACTCCTCCAGTGAGACAGGAGTGGTTTTCCCATGGTGGTTCCAGGTTTGATAGGTTAGACGGGATGGATCGCAGTTTTGATAGGCGCGGTAGGATGGATGTTGCTAACCCTACTTTTGAGGAAATGGCCCGGCACTGGTTTGACACCTTTGGTACTAACCCCAGTGTTGAGTCGTTTGCTCGCTCTCGCTCTTGGTTTTGAGTTGCAGGTGGGAGGCCTGGAGAACATTTGGTTGATATCGGGGGTGGTTCTCTGGCCTCATACCCCGGTGATGATATGGAGGTACATCACTTTCGGGGACGGTGGACAAGGACGGGTGACTTCTGAAGAAATGATCAAGGTAAGTATTTTTGTGATCTTCAAATGTGTGGCCTTGGTCAAGCCACTTGGTTCGTTTTGCTCCTTGCCCTATCTCATGTATGTAAGGTGAGCTTTGTATGCTCTTTGACCTTAATGCATGAGTTTAGGGGGAGCCTGTGTGCTTAGTGTGCTCTTTGCTCTATCATGTGTACTAAGGGTGAGCTTTGTATGCTCTTTGGCCCTAGTGCATGTGTTTAGACGGAGCTTGTGAGTTTTGTTCTCCTTTGCTCTTTTGCCGGTGGTGTCGAGCCCTTTTTGCCTCCCCTCGAGGAGCCGGTCGTTTGTGAGCTTTGTGTGTGCGAGCTCCTTTGTAGCATATGTATAGCTTTCCTTTGTGCTTTTCTTGCATTTGGCATGGCATATGTAGCATGATGTATAGGCATCTTTGTATCTTAGGTTGCATGCATTTTGTATCATATGCATTGTTTAGGAAAGGCTTCTCCTATACACATTGTTCACCATGGAATGACATATATGTCTTTGTGAGCTAATTTGGTAAGCTATGGTTAGTTTGGCTTAGCTCTTGATAATCTTGGTTTGTATCCATGGTTGATGGCTATGTTTTTGAAAAATTTCATATATATACTCTCTTGCGAGTAAATACCTTTACATGATCTTGACATGTTTTAGTGGCTTGGCTATGCTTAATTTGTGGTTGGATAGCTTATTTTGATCATATGGGGCCAAAGGCTCATTTGCCATCATGAATGTTTAGCCCCCATGCTTCATCTTGTGGAGGGGCATAAGTTCCTTTTTGTCGCAAAGACATTTCATGTACCAATTATAAATCTGAATATGAAATGTAAATTGCTTGAAAAATGTGCTCCCATGTCATATGTGCTAATTTTAATTTGCTTTGGGTGCTAAATCGTTGCATGATGCCTACCAATGAGAAGTCTCATATATAGAAGTAGGCACATGGCTCGGTGGCTTTGACATGACATGAGGTGCTTGTGGGTGTTTATGATGGTCTTATGCTTAGAATGGTTGTCCTAGCATGAAGTTTGTGTGGCTTTGCCATTTTGACATGTTTTGCTCATGTTTAGGACTTTGCTCATGAGAGGGTAATTTTTCGCAAAATTGCTAAATTCTATCTTAACTTCGCCCAATGGTTGTGAAACTTGGTGATCATGAAGTTTATGTCTTTACGAAGCTATAGAGTATCTAACTTGCTCGTTTGGACATGTGTAGCATCCTATGTTGAATTTTGTCTATTTGAGAAGCTCTAGGTTGCATTTTTTGCATTTTTGGCTTGATTCATGCATTGTCAACAAGGGGGAGAAGTTTGAGCATGTTTTGGCCTACTGAATGCATTTGGAAGGTTTTCAGGTGGTTTCGAGCTATTTTTGGGCTCTGTTGTGCACCGGTCTGACCGGTTGAGGTCACCGGTCTGACCGGTCAGAGTGCTGGTCCTGTTCACATGTTGCCCACCGGTCTGACCGGTGGTGTCGACCGGTCTGACCGGTCAGAGCTGAGCTGTTGCAGCTGCTCTGTTTTGTGAAGTGGTTCGCATGCATTTGTCCAGGGGGAGTTGCATCGGTTCAGGGGGAGCTTGCATGTGTGCAGGGGGAGCTCTTTGTGGTTTTCGAGCTTTGGTTTGATGGTTTGTGCTCTTTGCTTGAGCATGTTTTGTCTCGGATGTGTCGAGCCGTTGCCCTTGCCTAAGGGGTCCGAGACTTGTCTTCTTCAAGTGATCTTGCTCTTTGCCTTTTCTTTGGCTTTCGATTGCTTGTTGGAGTTTCTTTTAGTCGTTTCTTTTCTTTTCCTTTTCTCTTGGTTACCAAAACGTGTGTGTTGTCAATGCACTCATCAAGGGGGAGATTGAGAGCCAGGTGTGGTTCGAGGACCGGTGGATGGTCGCTTCCTGGTGTGATGAGTGATTGACAACGTGGTGTGGACTGATTCTTGGCTAAGTATTGCAGGTGCAGGTTGCGGCTTGACTGGTGCAGGTGCAGGTGAAGAACAAGCGTGAAAGGTCGTTGCCGGTGAGGCCTCCAGGTGTGGAGAAGACAAGTAGGCTTGGTTCGAGGGACCCGGTGGCCAGCGGGGTCAAGTGCGGGCCGCATGGTGGCAAGAACGGCAAGATGAAGTCATGGACGGTTTCTTGGTTGAGCCTCAAAACCAAGGTCGAGCCGGGACTACGTGGGAGCCGAGTCATGAGTGGTGATTGGCGGAGGCTACACCTAGTTCGCGGGGTTTCCGGTGGTTCACCAGAAAACCACTGGGTTCCTTGGTTGATCCACAAAGCCAAGACCGAAGAACCGAAGACGGAGGTGCAGCAGCTCCAGACCGGTCTGACCGGTGGGTCTGACCGGTCTGACCGGTGGGTACAGGTCTGACCGGTGAGGAGAACCGGTCTGACCGGTGTGCGACGACGCAGTCCGGAATCTTCGAAGCGGAGGACACGCGTCGGGATCGCAAGGCTTGCGTCGAGGCTAAGCAAGTTTGCGGTCGCTGGGCATCCGTCCGATGGTGCGAAGACAAAGACTTCCAATTTCGCCCTCGAGGGGCATGTATCCCTAGTTAGCTAGTAAGGGTATTTTAGTCTTTCGGTTGCCTCCATATAACCCAAGTGGTGAGAGGATGGCAGCCATCTCTTGGAACCCTAGCTCATTTGGTTTTCCTATTTTCCTTCCTATTTTCTTAGGATTTTCATAGGACTAGCTTGAGAGCTTCATGGTGAGATCTTGTGAGAGGGAAGGATGATCGGGCGGCAAGCTAGACCTTGTATGAACCTCTTTGGTATGTATAGATGATTCGGCGTGGTTCCTCAAGGCTTGGATGTGTCTTTCCCGTTTCTCCTTTTTGGTGATTTTCGGAGCCCTTTCTTGGCGATTTTCTTGGAGCGATTTCGAGGCCTTTCTCTTTGGGATTTGGTGGGGGATGTATGCATGAACCCTTCGTGGTTCTTTACCCTTTGATTTCCCTTCCAAATCCGTGAGCAAAGGGGCTTGATTTTGGGGTTTTCGTGGCTCTAGGGTTAGAGGCGTTCTTGGTGGGATTTCTTCGATTCCTCTTGATTTGACAAGTTTTGGTGGACCAAATCTTGGCTATGGAGTACCCATGAGGTGTTCCTACTATCCCCAAAGTCTTGTGCAAAACCGTGGAGCGGATCGGGAGATCGGGAGTTGGATTCGGAGGAGTTGACTCGCGGGCGTTGTTCATCCCGAGCTGCCCAGGCACGACCGGTCTGACCGGTTCTCTTGACCGGTCTGACCGGTGCTAGCCCTTGGTGGGTTTTTGTCTCGGGGAACAGCCTTGTCCGTGTGGTTTTGTCCCGTGGTCCTGCTGATCAGTTCTTGGAGTATTTGGAGTTGGTTTGCTAGGTTTTGTGAGGGGTTCTTCTTCCTCACAGGTTGTGTTTCGTGGTGGTTTTTGTTCCAGGGCCTAGAGGATTCACTGAGGCTTCCTGGAACGTTTGCTGTGCGGCTGCTGTAGCCACCGGCCTGACCGGCTCTGTCCACCGGTCTGACCGGTGTCACCGGTCTGACCGGCGCAGGCCATCGGTCTGACCGGTGTAGCACAGGCAGCAAGCCGTGCAAGTTTCCGCTGTGGGTTTTGGTGAGTTTTGGTTAGGAAGGTTGAGTGTTGGTTCCTAGGACCAGTAGCACTCCAGTGGCTGCGTGGTCTTGACCAACTTGGGTAGTTGGGTCGGAGACGTGAGTTGGAAGCTGTGTTCGTCTTGTTGGAGTTCTCATCTCCTTCGAGAAGAATTTTTATCGGCTCCCATTCACTCCCCCCCTCTCTGGTTCGCCTAATCGGTCCTTCAATTGGTATCAGAGCCGGTTCGGGTCTTTATTGACTCTTACCAGTCTAAGATCCAAAGATGGCGTACCAGGAACGGGGTTCGGGTCCTCCGCACTTCGATGGGAAGAACTACCAGATGTGGCAAAGGCGGATGGCGGCGTTCCTCCGCGGAAAGGGTCAGATCCTTTGGGATGTCACGGTGAACACAGCTTATGTTCATCCGATGAACTTCCTTGCTCCAGGATCGAGGGATATGTTCGAAGCCAACAACAAGGCTGTCGACTACTTGTTTCGTGCTCTGTGTCAGCCTGAATTCGATCGGGTTCAGACAGAGGACTTAGCTTGTAGGATTTGGGAGCAGTTGAAGGATGCTCATGCTGGGAATGCTCAGGTTCAGGCTCGGATGTACGCGACTTACCGGAGAGAGTACGAGAACTTCACTCATCTCCCCGGCGAGTCCGTCGATGCCCTTTTCCAGCGATTTACGGTCGTTGTGAACAACATGAGAGCCAATGTGGACGTCCTCCCATACAATGATCATGATAGAGCCGTGAAGCTCTTGCACTCGTTGGATCGTACCGTATGGGACGGGAAGTTTGAGGCTATTGTTGAGTCCGAGAAGTATGACACCTTGACGGTGAACGAGCTGTTCTCGAAGCTCAAGTCGGCTGAGTTGGACCGTGGTATGACAGCCAAGATCGAGAGCCCGACTGATCCTCATAGTCTCGCTCTCGTTAGTGGCAAAGGAGCTAAGTCTAACGCTAACGCATCCTCCAGGATGTACTCTCTGTCTTCTTTGATGTCTGTGCCAGACGAGGAGTTCGACGTGCTTGGAGAGGACGAGCTGGCGTTGCTGACCAGGCGGTTCGAGAGGCTGCACGAGAACCGGGTGAACTCAAGGAGGAACTCGAGAGCGTGTTTCAAGTGCGGCAAGACTGGACACTTTTTCGCCGAGTGTCCGAAGGTGAACAACCACGACAAGCACAAGTCCAAGGTCAAAGGAAGAAGATCCAAGAAGAAGGAACATGAACATGGGAGGAAGACACGGACCCGAGAAAAGATCAAGAGATCGAGTGACATCGACTCCGACTCTGAGGATGTGTCATCAAGCTCAAGTGAAGAAGAAGAAGAAGAAGAGGACAGCAAGAGGAAGCACAGAAAGAAGAAGGACTTCGGCAAGTACTTGAACGGCCTTTGCTGTACCGCAAGCAAGACTTCGAGAGACCTTCGCATCCTTGCGTGAGTACCAGTGGAAGCTCAATCCCAACAAGTGCGTCTTCGGCGTACCATCTGGGAAACTACTCGGCTTCATCATCAGCCATCGCGGCATCGAAGCCAACCCCAAGAAGACCTCCACCATCACCAATATGAAAGCTCCAACCTGCATCAAGGATGTCCAGAAGCTTACCGGGTGCATGACGGCCTTGAACAGATTCATCTCGAAGCTCGGAGAACAGGGACTACCCTTCTTCAAGCTACTCAAGCACCAAGAGAAGTTTTTGTGGACCGCGGAGGCTGATCAAGCTCTGGCGCAGCTTAAAGACTTCTTGTCGAAGCCACCGGTCCTCACAGCTCCTCGCAAAAAGGAACAACTACTGCTCTACCTCGCTGCGACTTCTCATGTGGTCAGTACTGCCATCATCGTCGAGCGGCAGGAAGATGGCCACGCCTACCCAGTCCAGCCACCAGTCTACTTCATCAGTGAGGTTCTGTCAGAGTCTAAGGCATGGTACCAGCCGATCCAGAAACTACTCTACGCAGTACTCATCACCTCACGGAAGCTATGACACTACTTCCAGGAGTACTCGATCGTCGTCATCATCGACTACCCGCTCGGTGACATACTTCGCAACCAAGATGCTACTGGAAGAATCTCTAAATGGGTGGTCGAACTTGGTGCCCTCAACATCGACTTCAGGCCATGCACAGCTATCAAGTCCCAGGCACTAGTCGACTTCATGGCAGAGTGGTGGGAGAATCAACTACCAACTCCAATAGAGCGACCAGAGCATTGGGTGATGTACTTCGACGGCTCACTCAAACTCGAGGGCACGGGTGCAGGGGTACTCCTGATTTCTCCAAAGGGCAAACAACTCAAGTACATCCTGCAGATCTTCTAGAAGGTCTCAAATAATGAAGCTGAGTATGAGGCCCTACTACACGGGCTCCGCCTCGCAATCTCATTGGGCATCAAGCGGCTATTAGTCTACGGCGACTCCGCAGTGGTCATCAACCAAGTCAACAAGTCTTGGGATCGCAATAAGGAGAACATGGACGCCTACTATCTGGAAGTCTGCAAGCTCGAGAACAAGTTCTATGGTCTCGAGTTCCACCATGTCGTCCGCGACAACAACGTTGCAGCGGACATCCTGTCGAAGCTTGGTTCTACTCGCGCACAAGTACCCGTCAGAGTCTTCGTCCACGAGCTTCACGCGCCATCCATCCCGGAGCCGGCGCCAACGACCACTGACCCTGTGCCACCGCAGCCCAGTCAGGAGGTCCTAATGATCGACGTGGACTGGAGACAACCCTTCATCGACTACATCCGCGAGCAGAAGGTTCCCTCTGACAAGAACATGGCCGAACAACTTGTCCACCGAGCCAAGACCTACGTACTCGTCAGAGACAAGCTCTACAGGCGGGGTGCTACTTCTGGAGTACTCATGAAGTGCATACCTCAGGATGAAGGTAAGGACATCTTGGAGGAGATCCACAAGGGCGTCTGCGGCAACCACGCGTCTTCTCGCATGCTGGTGAGCAAAGCCTTTTGACGAGCCTTCTACTGGCCCATAGCTCTGGCCAACGCTAAAGAACTCGTCAGAAAGTGCCACAGATGTCAATTCTTCGCCAAGCAGCAACACGTCTCGGCCTACAAGCTAGTCACCATACCACCAACCTGGCCCTTTGCCTACTGGGGGCTCGACATGATTGGGCCTCTGCCAACTGCGCCAGGAGGATTCAATAGAGTCTTGGTGGCCATCGACAAGTTTACTAAGTGGATCGAGGTCAAGCCGGTCACCTGCCCAAAGGCCGATAGAGTACTCGACTTCTTAGATGAACTCGTGCATCGCTACGGGCTACCCCATCGCATCATCACAGACTTGGGTTCCAACTTCAACAATCACCAGTTCTGGGAGTACTACGAGAACAGTGGGATCGATGTCCGGTACGTCTCAATCGCCCACCCGCGCGCCAACGGACAAGTCGAGCGCGCCAACGGGATGGTACTCGACACCCTCAAGAAGCGATTGCACGACGCAACTAACACCAAAGGAGGCAAGTGGATCAAAGAACTACCCAACGCACTCTGGGGGCTTCATACTCAACCTACCAAGCCAACAGGGTAGTCACCCTACTTCCTGGTCTACGGCTCCGAAGCTATTCTACCCGCTGACGTGATGTGGGAATCCCCGGCAGTAGAACAATACGACGAAGGCATCTCCGAAGACAGCAGACGGGTTGATATCGACAACCTCGAAGAAGCCCGCTGCGCTGCTCTCGTCCAGTCAGCAAGGTACCTAGAGGGTATCTGTTGCTATCACGATCACAACGTCAAGGGACGCTCCTTCAATGTCGGCGATCTAGTCCTCCGTCGTATCCAAAACACAGACGGACTACACAAGCTCAGCTCGCCATGGGAAGGTCCCTTCTCAGTCTCCAAGGTGACCGGACCTGGCTCATATCGCCTCCAAACACTTGAAGGCGGCGACATCAACAACTCGTGGAACGTCGACTAGCTGTGTCGCTTCTACGCGTAGTCGCTCGGCTACTCATTTACGGGTCCAAGTCTACACGACTACTCACGGACTCTTCGCTGCAAGCGGCCTCTCGGTCCTAGCACTAGTCTACGGACTACTCTTCTCCAAAATCCAGCGTCAACTGCTACTAACAGATTTTGGGCTGCACAGAGCAGAAGGACTCTGGCGGCGGTCTACAGACCATGTACCCTAGATCCAGCCTATACAGCTACTAACGGATCTTCAGCTATAAGCGGCTCAAGGGCCCTAGCACCACTTAGCCGTAGGCGGCCTACAGGTCCTGGCGACTACTCATCTGTAAACGGCTCTGACCATCCAGGTGTACTTTTTCATCAGTAATAAAGTTCAATTCTACTCAACTTGTTTACTGTGTCTCCTGCTTAGGCAGATCATACTGAGTACTACTACTCACGACTACTCCCACGGCTTGGTACTCCGCGCACTTCGCTGCAAGTGGCGGCCACGAGTACTCATTACATATACAAGCAGTGGACAACTTTCATTGATATTTCAAACAAGTCTCTGACTACTTTGTTTGTCTTACATCAACTACTCTAAGCTACCTCTACAGGTACATCTATTGGAGATTCAGCTTCTCCGCCACCTGCTCAGCAATGGGTGCCATCTCTTCAAGGAGAGCCTTGTACTGCTCATCACTGCAGTTTGCCGCAAGACCACCAGCTACCACATCCACCGGTGCCTTTGGGAAGTACTACTTCTTGTGCGCCAACACCTGGTTTGGGATGGACTTCGCCAGGTGCTTGACGTATGTCGCCAAGCACCCGGGGGCTTCCTTCAGCCTGTCTACTAGAGGGGCTATCTTGGGTCCGCCCGGATGTGGCACCAGCAGCCTCGTGATGGGCAGCGCGGCTTCTTCGAGTTCCTTCAGCTGACCTTGAAGCTTCTCGCAGTCTTCATTGAGCTTCTGCAGAGATTTATAACGATCTGAGGCTTCACGAAGCTCCATGTGCTTGATACACTCATGGCGCAACTGAGCGTACTCATGTTCAAGTACCTCTCTCTTGTCAGTTTCGTGGTACACGACGTTCTTGATGTCTGTCTCAGATGCCTTCAGCTGGTCAACCTTTGCCTCAAGATCTGCAGACAACTCGACGCAAGGTCAGACTACTCACACATACTACAATAAGTACCCGGTGGCTTTGGCGGAAGACATACCTTTGTTCTTCTGGTGCAATGACTTGTTCTTCCGGATCAAGTCGTCCCTCTTCGCCTCCATCTCCTGCACTTCGTTATGGTATTGGGCAAAGGTGCCATCGAGCTTGGACTGGAGCAACGCGGAGTGCTTCTTCGACTTCTCTAGCTCCTTCTACAGAGCCTCGGCGCGGAGGATAGTGTCACCATATCCCTTCAGAAGATCGGTCTTCTAACGAGATCTCTCCACCAAGCCCTGCGCAAGTCACAGCAGCTGGTCAGTACTCAACATTCAGAAAGGCAAGACAACTTAGGGTACTCGCAGCGTACCTTGATCCAGTTCTCCGTCCGGCGCCATGACTCCTTGCTCAGTGACACAACAGCTGGGTCAATGAGATCATCATCCAGCAACTCAAGACCACAGCGGCTTGAAGATCCTGTCTCTGGCATGGGCACCGAGCGGAGTGACGCAGCATCTTCTATCATCGCCTCACGGACGACGACTTGGGCACTCGCCTCAGGTTGCGGATCAACCTACGTTTCTACGCTCGCCTCAGGGGCTCCCGTAGTCCCCGACCCGGGGGCTGTTGCTGTCGTCACTTCAACAGCTAGTTCTGTGGCTCCTGTATCCACAGCAGTCGCATCCATGGCAACCGCCTCAGGGATTGTGGCTCCCTCAGCTTGTGCTCCTGTCAGAATCAGTACAAGAAGTCAAGTCAACGACTACGACTACCGTACATGATGACTACTTGTGGTTGCAGGAAGCATACCTTCAACCAGGGTTGCCTTTTCCAGTATTGGCTCCACCGCGGCATCAACTTGTGGTGGTAGCGTGGGTTCGCACACTTCCGCTGAGCGGTCTTCTCCATCGGCCAGAGTGCTGGTTTTCCCACCATCCCACGACAAGTTCGTGGATTTCCTGCATCACGAAGTATCCATTCAACCACATAAGCTTGTCGACTACACGACTACTCGAAAGTTCAGAGAACTTACAGAGTTGACCGCACCACGGTCACGGTCGGAGCGCCCAGTATACTGGCGATATCAACTATGCCAGCTTCGCTTGTAGCTCTGGCCTCCACAGGGGTCTCCTCTGGCTGTTCCACAGTCGCAGCCGGATGTGGGTCTTGGGCTTCTTCAGCTGACGCCCGCGGCTCCACGGAGTTAGCCTGCTGTTGCGCCCCCTCTGGCACGACATCTTCAGTAGCCGGAGGCAGGCTAATGCTCCTTTCAGCTGCCGCCCCCCACTGTCTCCCAGACATCCTCATCACCCTGATCAACGGGATCCGAGGAGGGGATGTCCTGCAGCAATACAAGTCATATTGTCAGCAACAGACTACTTATTGGTAGTACTCGACTACACTAGTCGTGCTACTCACCTCTGGCCTGGTGACCTCTGACAGCTTCAACTTCTTTACGACGCGTTTCCGCGCCACGTTGCGCGGCTTCCTAGGCGGCGCTGGCAAGCTAGCGTCCATGCTAGATGGCTTCTCGATGACGGGAATATTAGGCATTCCAGCCCGGCTGAACCTTGAGCGGAGCTGGAACCGCTGTTGCAGCGTCTCTTCATCCTCATCATCAGAGCCATCCTTGATGACGACGGCATCATCACCTTCACCGACATCGCGACGCTCCTTCGCTTTGGTTTCCCCCTTCCCCTGCGCCTGTCCCTCAAGTCGCGGAGGGGACGGTGGGGTGGAGACATACTTCTCCACATCATCCTACAACATCAAGCAAGCATGAGTATGACTACATCAAGCAAATCAGTACTCGGGGGCTTATGTCACGACTACTGACCTGGTTGGGCGGCCGTGCCACGGAGTACTCTGGCACCGGGCACGGTGTGTACGGGGGCATATCCTTGAAGATTTTGCCCAGCCTCTCAATGATGATGTCGTCCTCGACTTCGAAGCCAGGCATCCGGGACGTATCCTTGTCGCCGGTGTACTCGTACCCGAGGGTGTCTCGCGCCATCAGTGGCTGCACCCTCCTCTTCATGAAACTGAAGGCCACATGCTCGGCCCTCAGTCCGGCTTCCCGCAAGGCCTTGATCTTGTTCAGCAGCGGGGGTAGTTGAATACCCTCCTGCATGGTGGGCTCCGTGTTCCACCACGTCGCATGCTTCGGTTGACGCCCGCTCGGTTTCGGCAGCTCGAGGTGGTGGTTGGTGATGTAAAACCACCTTACCTTCCAGTCCTGGTTGGAATCAATGAGCTTGTACGGCAGGTACTGGCCGGCGGCGTCTTCACGCATCTGAATCCCGGTGCCTCTGACTGCTCGCGGGTCATCAGTGCTCGGTTGCGGCTTCACCCAGAAGAATTTTCGGAACAAGACCCAGTGGGGCTTAATCCCCACAAAAGCTTCGCAGAAATGCACAAAGATGGAAGTGTGGAAGATCCCGTTAGGGTTGAGGTTGAGGTATTCGATACCGTAGTACCTGAGCATCCCGTTGAAGAAGTCGCTGGCCGGCAGCGCGAGTCCACGCTCCACGAACCGCGTGAACATCAGGATCTCGTCCGGATTCTTCTCCATCGGGTACGGGTCTCTAGTGGCGGTGCGCCAAAAATCTATCTCCTTCTCACGGAGGAATCCGCTGTTGACCAAGGCGAGGAGGTCCTCGATCTTCAACTTCACCTTCTTCCACTCCTTTGCCGGATTGGGGCGAGGGGAGGCAGGCGGTGACGACGACGACTGGCCGGCATCTCCGGCCTCATCGCGGCTCCTTTTCTTCGACGTGCCGGTCTTCGAGCTTTTCGCCGGGGAAGCCTTCATCCTCCAAGTTACGGGTGTCTTCACTCGCATTCGCTCGGGGGCTATGGAGGTGGGTGGACTGCGGCGGCGATGGCAGCAGAGGAGCAGAGGTGGCAGTCTCTCAGATCTAATCTATGGGAATGCTGTCGTTGGGAGTAAAAAAACCCTAAGGGTTTCACCGGCTATTTATAAGCCGCCGGGCGGCTAAGTTCCAGACGGACAGATAAGTGCCAGACGGGTGACTCAGTGGCGGCAGCCTGACCTTTCACATTCCAGTACTCGACGCTCTCAGTCTCGGGGGCTCGACTACTTCTGATGGATGCAGTGGGCTACATCAGATCCAGATCCCACTCAGGACACATTCTACAGTCAAGATGATCCTTCAATTCGAGAGAAAGTACTCGACTCAAGGCTCGGGGGCTCCGTCCCACATGTCCTTCGGTTTTTTCTCCAGATTTTTCGAGATAAGATTGGCAGAACTTCAGATTGACCCTCAGCTTGAATCTGCGATTCCACCTAAGGCTCGGGGGCTATATTCCATATGGAATACGATTCTCCGAATCGCATTTTCCATATGGTTCTTCATCAAGACAACACGAGTACTATTGAAGACCTTCGAGAGAAGCACTCGGGGATGCTTGGGAACTACTCGAGAAGACTTCAAGACTACTCAAAGATTAGCTGGAGTACCTTCCAGCCTTGGGATGATTCAAGCATTCTTGAGGACTTTCGGCTTGTGGAATTTGGGGATGCTCAAGGACTACTCGCCAAGGCCGTTAAGACTACTCGAAGACATCTTGCTCAACTATAAATACTCGGGGGCTTGTCATACGGACATCCCTGGGCCCACTACACAGGTGGGTACTGGGACCGACTACTCCGTGCGCCCCTGGGACTACCTGACTTGGGCTACACGGCACCTACTGGCGTGGAGCGCAAGGCTTACAGAAGATTAGTACTCAGTTAGGAAGCTAGACATGACCGGATCCATGTAGAGTACTCCTAGCCGTACACGACTAGTACTCCTCTGGCAAACCGGCTTGTAACCCTGCCTCCCAGACTATATAAGGCGAGGCAGGGACCCCTATCTCTTCATCCGCATCATCTTGTAAACACACCCAATCAATCCAGAGCTAAGCAGCATACAGGACGTAGGGTATTACGCACCTAGCGGCCCGAACCTATCTAAATTGTGTGCCGCGTGTCTCTCCTTCGAGTTCCCGATCTCGATGAGGCCACAAACGTCTACCTCGGGTACTTCCCTTGGTAGGTTGCCGGGTTAAAACACCGACAATTGTGTGATTCACGGTGTGGGGAAAAAGGACACGAAGTCCTGGCTGATCACGATGAGGGCCACGGTGGAGCGCCCAACCGCGAGGGGGTATGCGCGCGAGGGTATTGCGCGAGGGTATGTGCAGCGGCGGCGAAAGGGTGGGAGGCGGCTAGGGTTAGGGGGAAAAGGGAAAAAAGGAGAACACCGAAATCAGCAACGATTAAACGAAATCAGCACGCAAATTCAACCACGACACTTATTGAATGAAAGTGCGAGGCTAAAAAGGGGTTGCTGGGACAAGGTAAAACAAATTTTTATTTGGTTTTTGTGGACTATAGGAATTAAAAACACTCGATAAAACTCACTGATCAACCTGGAAAGCTGATACCACTTGATAGACGGGGAGTGCCCGATCTTTCGGTGAGTGGGATAATTTCGATTTGTGGAAGTTCGACCCTCACGATCCGACTACGACGAGCAAACCCGAAGCGCCAATGCAATCGCTGAACCAAACTCCTGATGGTTACCAACCTCACGGTGCGAGATCAGCCTGATCACGAAGATCGTTTCTTGCACGCAATTGAAAGAACGAACAAGAAAGAGAGGCGAGCAATCTTACTATCACTCGAAGGTGGAGTCTGAATTACACGAAGGCAGCGCGTAGTGGCTGTTCAGAAGTAGCAAAAGCTAGATGAAAACAAACTCAAGTTCCAAAAGGACTAGGACTCTATCTAATATAGATGGGAAACAAAAAATGGGGAGGGTTCCCCTGGCGGCCACGGTGGGGAGGAGGTTGCGTGGCAGGGGGGAGGCGTGCACCCCCTCACGTGGGATCCACGGCAGAAAGAGGGGGTGGGACGCCGTCAACCCTATGTCCCACGTGGACTCCTACTGGGCCGCCTTTATTCCTCTGGGCCTTCGTTCTTTAGCATTAAGATGAAGTTTAACTCGCGTGCACGGGCCCGAGTAAGTGGCCCTGAAGGTGGCACCTGGAGTGGGTCCTCTGGTGGCGCCAGAGATGGTGCTGTTGGTGTAGATGTACTCGTGTCGGTGTTCATGTCCTCATCAGTAGTGACTTTGAATTTTTTATAAAAGTTGCTCTTTCATTCCATTTGATACATTCAATGGCTCTCTAGTAGAGCATGTGTCTTGTTTCCTCCATAGAACAACTAAATTGGGATTAGTTGACAAGACCATGGAGCAAGAAGAGCAAAATCATCAAAGGTGGTTGGACCAGGGGTTACCATTTTACCCCTTCACATTTTTATAGCATCCCTATCCCTTTCCCTCTCTCTCCACCGATGCCAGTTCTTCCTTCTCCAACCCGTGAACACCCCAAACCACTCACTCTGTACTCTCACTCCTCCCATGGCTATTTGAGATTCAACCAAGGAAAGACCTCATTCTCTCAACAAAAAGACTCTTCTAAGTGAGAATTGGAGTGTCTGACGACCGGTGGATGGCTGCTCCTTAGTGATGAGTGATTGACAACGTTGTGTGGACTGATGTTGTGCTTTGTCTTGTGGATGTAGGATGTGGCTTGATTTGCGTTGGTGCAGATGAAGAACAAGCACAAAAGGTCTTAGCCTTGCGGGGCCTCCGAAGGACTGGAGGGACAAGTAGGCTTGGTTCGATGGACCCGGTGGCCAGACGGGATCAAGTGTGAGTCACATGGTGCGAGAAGAGCAAGTCGGAGTCGGATAACGGGTTCGTTGGTTGATCCGAAAGCCAACATCGAGCTGGGGCGAACGTGGCGGCCAAGTCGAGGAGCTCGGCATGGAGGCTGCACCAAGCTCGTGGGGTTTGCAGTGGTTCACCAGAAAACCACTGGGTTCATTGGTTGATCCTCAAAGCCAAGTCCGAGTGGTCAACGGCTCGGCGCTGCATCGGGCTGGTCTGACCGGTGGACCTGACCGGTGTGGACCAGTCTGACTGGTGGTGGACACCGGTCTGACCGGTGGTGGCCGAGGAGCGCCGGGTGACTCGAAGCGGAGGACACGTGTCGGGTCCAAGGCTTGGCGTCGAGGCTACGCGAGGTGCGGTTGCTGGGCGTCCGTTCGATGGAAAAGCTATCAAGGTTTCCTAATTTGCCCTTCAAGGGGTTGTATTGCCTAAGGGCATTTTAATCTTTCGCCCCCACCAATGGACCTCATATATAAACTTGGTGGAAGGGTGTTGGCAGCCATCTCTTGGGCTTTAGGGTTTTCATTTGCTCTTAGCATTTTCTCTTTTTAGCTACCTATTTTTCTCTAGGACTAGCTTGAGAGCTACATGGTGAGATCTTTAGAGAGGGTTGGATGCTAGGGTGGCAAGCTAGACCTTGTATAATCTTCCCTTTGATGTATAGAAGGTTCGGCGTGTTTCCTCTAGTGTTTTTGGTTGTCTCTCCCGTTTTCCTTTTTGGTGATTTTCGGAGCCTTTTCTTGGCGATTTTCCTTTGGTGGTTTTGAGGCCTCTCCTTCACGAATTTGTTAAGGGATACACACATGAGCCCCTTGTTTGCTAGATGAGGAGTTCGAGGTGCTAGATGATGAGGATCTTGCTTTGCTAACCAAGCGGTTCGGGCGCCTGAATGAGAATAGGAAGAACTTCAGGAGGAACTCAGGGATGTGCTACAAGTGTGGAAAGCATGGGCACTTCTTCGCTGAGTGTCCCGAGGGAGATGAGCACAAGATCGAGTACAAGAAGCCTGAGTACAAGCAGGAGTAAAAGCATCGCCCGAAGGCCGAGTACAAGCAGACCAAGCACAAGCACCGATCCCAGAATTACCACTCCAAGCACAAGAGTCGAGACGAGTACAAGGTCAAGAAGAAGGGCGGCTACCACAAGAAGAAGTCCAGAGTGATGGTGGCCGGTGCGAGCGACGTCGACACTTCTTCTTCCTGCTACACCACGTCGAGCTCCAGTAGTGAAGATGAAGACCATGGAAGGCACAAGGGCAAGAGGCACACGAGCAAGAACTTCAACGGGTTGAGTTTCATGGCAGCAAGTGGCTTCTGTGGCATGGCACATAGTTCGGGTAGCAACAAGAGCAACAAGGACAACTTGAACTCTGACTCCAAGGATGAGGTCCTGCCCCCCACCATTGACTCGTTGCTTGAGGAGAATGCTACATTAAATGAATTGCTAGATAATCGTGATAGTGTGCTTAGAGATGCTAAGAAGATGAGGAAAGAGCTTAGGGCCTCTCTAGAGGAAGCTAGGGAAAAAGTGGCTGAGTTAGAGGCTAGGCATCTTGATGATATGCTTGCTTTGGATGCTATGAAGTCTGCTCCTGTGGTTAGTGATGAGGTTGATTGTAGTGATAGCTCTGTTTTCCTGTCTGATTTGATTGTTCTGAAGGAAAAGCATGCCTCCACAGTTGAGGAACTAGATGTGGCTAGGAGTGAGTTGGATGAGTTGAAGTCTAGATCTAGTTTGCTTGGTGCTTGCAAATCTTGTCCTGTGTTGCATGCAAAACTAGATGATTCACATGCTAGGATTGTTTCCGTAGAGGCTGAGTTGAAAGCTCCTATTGCTACTAGTTGCTCTACTTGTGAATTACATGCTGTTAAGAATATGGAGCTTGCACATTATGTTGATCGCTTGCAGGATGAGAATGATGAGTTGAGAAAGATGATGAGTTGGTTGTCGGGTCATGAGCCTCAATTGAGTGTGATGATGGACGCTTTTAAGCGCTTTGATGGCCAGGCTTTGGGGTCGGAGAAGAGTGGTGAGAGTGAGGAGAAGATTGGAGATATTCCAGTGCCACTACAAACTACACCCACAAACAAGTATGTACCCAAGCAAAATCACCAACGAAACAAACTTGACACAGTTCTAGATCCACCTGTGTTCCCTCACAAAATAGACAATTTCCAAAAACCGGTGAGATCTGTGAGCAACATTGGGAATGTGTTTGAGGAAAAGCCTGAGAAGAAAGAGGAAGAGAAACCCAGTGAGAAACCACAACCAAAGCCAAAACAAGTCCGCTTCCATTGTGAGTATTGTGAGAGAGATGGTCACGTAGGTGACTTTCGCTACAAGAGGAAGAGGGATGAGAGGACGGCTAAGGAGTGGCGAACAAGGGCAGGTACCACCCTTCTCATGGTGTGCCTGAGCCTCGTATGCCACTACCTAGGGGAGAGGCTGTGGTGAGGTCTATACCAGCTTGGGGAGATAGGAGAGTTGCTGATCGGGACCGTGGTGCTGACAGGGAGACACTGGTCAGACCGGTCAGGGGCACCGGTCAGACCGGTGCACCCCAGAGAGGTGTGCAGTTCGGATTTCGAGGTCGTGGTGTTGATCGATTCAGTTCTGGTGGTCGTGCTACAGGTGGTAGGCAGTTTGAGTCTGGTCGTGGGTTGTTTGCTGGACGTTCTCCACCTCATGGTCGATATGAGGATGGGAGAGGCCGTCGCAGCTTTGTGTCTCAGAGGAGGTACAGGCCACACTCTTCCTTTCGTGGCTACCGTACTCCTCCAGCGTGACGTGAGGTGGTTCAGCGTGGTGGTGGTCGTAGCTTTGGTGGTTGTGATAGGATGGATGTTGCTAACCCCACTTTTGAGCAAATGGCTCGACACTAGTTTGACTCTTTTTGTACTAACCCCAGTGTTGAGTCGCTTGGTCATTCTCGTCCTCGTTTTTGATTTGTAGGTGGGAGGCTTGAGGAACGTTTGGCTGTTGGACTCCGATTGTTCTCGACACATGACCGGAGATAGGGTGTGGTTCACAAGCCTCACCCAGTGAGTACCAGGGAGTACATCACTTTTGGGGATAATGGGAAAGGACGAGTCTAGCTGAAGGTATGGTAAAGGTGAGCAGGAAGGTTTCTCTGAGGTGTGTTGCTCTTGTCAAGTCACTGGGATTCATTTTGCTTTCTGTGTCTCAGCTGCTTGATGAGGGGTTTGAGGTTTGGTTTAAGTTGGGTGCGTTCTAGGTGCTTGATTCTCGAGGCAACCTTGTTTGTACAGTCGTCCCCGAGGGTCCGATCTTTTGAGCTGATTTCTCTCAGTCTGATGGTCCTACACGATGTTTGGTGGTGGGTTCTTCCAATTTGTGGAAGTGGCATAGGCGGTTGGGACACTTGAGCTTTGATTTGCTTTCCTGCTTGAGTGGTCTTGATTTGGTCCGAGGATTGCCGAGGTTGAGGTTTGAGAAGGAGTTGGTTTGTGCGCCTTCTAGGCATGGTAAGATGGCTGCTGCTTCTCTTCCACCCCTGACTACTGTCATGACAGAGCGTCCGACAGAGTTGTTGCATATGGAACTTGTTGGGCCAGCTCGAGTTTGCTCAGTGGGTGGGAAATGATATGTCCTGGTTGTGGTGGACGACTATTCTCTCTATGCCTGGGTGTTTTTCTTGGAGGATAAGAGTGAGACATTTGGTTTTGTTCAAGACTTGATCGTGAGGTTGAAAAATGAGAGGCATGGGAACAGTATTCGAGCAATCCGGAGTGATAATGGTTCTGAGTTCAAGAACTCTCGTTTTGACACCTTTTGCTATGATCTTGTTCTTGAACACCAGTACTCGACTCCTTATGTGCCTCCTTAGAATGGAGTTGTGGAAAGATAGAACCGAACGCTGTGTGAAATAGCTAGGATGATGCTCGATGAGCACAGGACTCCTAGGAGGTATTGGGCTGAGGCGGTTAGTACCGCATGCTATGTGTCGAACAGGATCTTCCTTCGAGCATTCAAGAAGAAACCAAGTTATGAGCTCATGCATGGCCATGCTCCTAAGGTGAGTCACTTCCGAGTCTTTGGTTGCAAGTGTTTTATTCTCAAGAAGGGAAAGCTTGATAAGTTTGAGGCTAGATCTAGTGATGGTATCTTCTTTGGGTATGCAAACCATTCTAGAGCTTATAGGGTGCTTAGTCTTGAGACTAACAAAATCATGGAGACTTGCGAGGTAACCTTCGACGAGACAATGCCATGTACCTCTCTTGGTTTTGAATGTGCAGGTGATGCGGAGATGGCTGAGACGCTCTTTGAGGAGGAGGAAGAAGATGGTGATGGCGAGGATCGTGTACCTACTGCAGATTGTGTACCCTCTACTTCCACGACGACGACAACGGTTGATGGCAGACCTTCTACTTCGACTACTATGCATCAACATGTACTGCAAGCTGATGTGGAGGGGGAGATAGTCTCCAGGCTAGAGGCTCCTAGGCATGTGCAAGTGGATCATTCTCCTTCGAGGATCATTAGTGACATCAACGAGAGAACTACACAACCGAGATGACAAGAGCAGGGAACTCGAGATGTCTATGATGGGCGAGCTGCAGTTTTTCCTAGGGCTCCAGATCAAGAAAGTCAAGAACGGCACCTTCGTGCACCAGAGCAAGTACACCAAGGACATGCTGAGGAAGTTCAACATCAATGATGCGAAGCCCATGTCAACACTAGTGGACTAGAAGGAGTACTAGAGCATGATTGGCTCCCTCCTCTACTTGATGGCGACAAAGCCGGACATACAGTTCAGTGTGTGTCTGGGTGCTCGTTTTCAGGCTTCCCCGAGGACTTCACATCGGCAGGCCGTCAAGAGGATTCTTAGGTATTTGCAGTACACTCCTGTTGACGTTTGATTATCATTGCAAAGTTTGTTTGGACTTGCAATCGGACAAATCCTCCGTCGTAGTCAAGGGACCCTTCTTCCCTTGAGTGGTGATCCCAAGGTATCAAATCCGTGGAACAATGTGCAACGCAAGATTGATCCAATAAAGTGAGAAAGCACTTTGTTTAAGAGAGGTTTCAAACGCATCTAATCTACTAAAACATGAGAGGTAGCGAGAGAAAGCAAGAGGTAACCGATCTAGAGAGTCTAGATCGTGCCTTTGTCGTAGTTCCAAGCGAGAGATGAAGATAGCAATAAGAATCTCATAAAAAGCATGTGGCTTCCGGTCCAATCCTCGAAGGCACCTACCGTACACGTGATCGACATCCTGTCACGATGCCCCACTTCTTGTGTAGGTGAACCTAAGAGCACGCTCATGAAGAACGTGTTGAAAACACTTGGTAGGTCGGGTATGCACCTCTAGCCACCGCGGCTACAAGAGCACCCTAAGCGATCTATCTTAAGTATAGATCGAGGAAGAAGCAAAACCAAGAGAAGACAAAACCAAAGAGAAAGCACTCGATTGCTAGTTATTGGATCTAATGAAACTCCATCATAAGTGTATACATGAATAAGATCCAACCGGGATCCTACCTTGATCTTGATTCAAGCCTCCGGAACTCCGACGTGGTCTTCCATGCAAGGTTCCCACGCCGGCTAGGTGAACCCTAGACGACTATCACGACCCTCCTCTCCGAGATGGTGTCCCTCATGCTCCTCTGCTCCTCGGCGGCGGATGACGAATGACTTGATGGTTGCAACATCGCACGAGGGCTATAAATAGCCCGTGGGTCGTCTAGGTCAAAGGGGGTACCGAACCGGGCCCGGATTGGGCTGGGCCGGCCGGCCAGGGCCCAATTCGGCCCGGCTTCCTCCCCGTCGCTTCTCGTGTCTTCTAGAACTTTTGCTGAGTTGCATGTGGGTCCTTGACATCATTTTCCTTGCGGTTTAGATAAGGGTGCTTTGTGTACGAACTCCCGCATCTTTCGTCTAGGTCCTCGACACTTCTCGACTTCACGCTTTAGTCCTTGGGTCATTTGGAGTCATGTTCATCTTGTATCTTGACTTGTCCCGAGGTTCATGATCTTCTTGTAAAACCCTTGATGAACTCTACCCGGAAGTCCTCATTTAGGCTCTTGATTCCTGTGTAAACAATAAACTCCAAAAACCATGCGTGAGTGCAAGCTTGATATATAATGAGGGTTAGGATCGTTAGTGTGAATATCAAATTAATGCCAACATTGAAGGTAAACTCATGGCTTGGTTGACGGAAATCGACCGCCAACATCCCCCCATTCTTAAACCTTGCTCGTCCTCGAGTAAGCCTTCAATGGATATCAAGGTTGCCTTTCGATGTTCATACCCTGCACTTGATCATACATGAGAAAACATAATGCTCTCTAAATTTATATTTGTTTAAAGTTCCATAATGTAACTAGCCTTCATCCCTTCAGAGGGTGGATATCAATTAAGCTCTTCCCACAAGAAGTTAATCATGCTCCCAACTTTCAAATGAATCTCAGAAATTTTGAAATGAAGTGCAAGATGAAGAAAAAGAGCTAAACCAAGTTCAAAAATTTAAACCTCCTTGCATCTTGCTCATGAACTCTCATCTCATCAAGTCTCTCAAGCCTATTTGTTTTACTCCTTTCCCCTCTCAATATATGTATATAAGTGGAAGGCTTTATATGGAGCTTTGGGAAAGTTTAGTCCTACCAAGATATTATAATTGAGATATTATCAAAACAAGACAAGCTTCTCATGGTCTTACCGAGACTCGTCAAAAAGGTCATTGGAAAATAATATTCTCAAGGAGGGGGAAGAGAAAAATACACACACTTTTAGATAGGTGGACATGTGCAAATGGCAAAGAGTGATCCCAGGCACAAACAAAGTCCTCATTATCGGATTGCACATGGTTGGAAGGATGAGTATGGGTCTTGATCTTGAATCCTCATAACTTGAAATTTCTAATGCATCTAGAGAGCCGGGGAGCTTTATTTATTTTTTTCTTTCTTTTTCTCTCTTTTTCTCTCTTCTCTCTTTTTTTAATATACACATACTTTTTCCTCCTCTTTTTCCTTTCTTTCATACTTCTTTTTCATCATTTTTTATATACTCCCCTTGAACTCTTAGATTGCATTGTACCTACCCCCTTGCCAACTCCCCCCCATGCTTAGACAATTGCACGTCCTCGGGCAAAGAGGTGGTGAAATTTTTGTGCCAAGGTAGGTACCAAAAGTCCTATATTTTCTTGGGTAGAAACACTTGAAATCTTCTAGGGATGCTTCACACAACTTTTATGTCGTCTTAGAGGTCTCCCAAAATTATACTCCAATCTTCGGCACCTTCATTCTTGTGATCTTCCTCCAAATATTCATTCATACTCAAGAATTGGGTTGTGGTCAAGGAGGTAAACACAAAAAAGATGTTTTGGGTTTGTGGGTGGATATCCGGCGATGTTTGCAAAATTCCCATTGTGGAAACTCACAATGCACGAATAGATAAGACTAGCATAAAGATGGATCCACAAAAACTGAATGACCAGCTTCTTAGTCTCGGGCCAGAGAAATCAGGCCTTGAATCAATGCACCCAAAAATAAATCTTGTACACTAAGTTTTTTGCACTCAATCAAATATAAGGCTTTGGATAGGTAGAGCAACACGCAAGTGGTATTAATGACAATGTTAGCATTACTTTTAAGAACAAAAATAAATCATCTTTAACCCATCCAAAATTGAGAGCATGAGAAAAACTATGGGTCTTATCTTTATCATAACCTCCGCAAAGGATTAAGCTAGTATTTAAAATTAATTTCAGATTTGCATTAAAGACAGCGCTAGCTTAATCATGCATAAAACAAGTGCAAAGACGAGCAAAGCGGCAGTGGTCATCATATATCAACTTGGCACAATTTTCCATCCATATTAAAGATGATAAACCGATGGTGAAACTTATTCATGGTGATGGAAAACAATAAACTACTACTACTACACACACGCTGAAAATAGATAAAAACTGAAAATGCTACACACGCAAAAAATTTGTACACAAACTGAAAAATAAAGGAAAGGAGAAGGGAAAATAAAACCAAACTTGAAAGAATTATTTCTTCTTCCTTCCTTCACTCTTCCTCCAATGGTTGATCCTCCGTCTTTGTGATGAGAGCAAGCTTTGAGTGCCTCAGAGTGTATGGTGGTGTCAAGGTCGAATGTGTGGCCCCTCCGTGTGCCCTTGCGGTTTGGTGTACCGTATGGACGAGCTTCGTGTACTCTTCATTCCTCCAAGGAGTAGCGTGTCGCTCCTTGGTGGTGCCACATCTTCCTCCATGCCTCACGGGGACTTGGAATAGAGTGCCTCTGCGAAGAGCTTGTTGACGACACCTTTCATGATGATCATGTCCTCCTTCTGAGGACGGCGTTCATGGCTTTCATTATCATACTTTGCTACACAAACTCACAAACGACCTCTAGAGGGTTTCTCGCCGGAGGAAATACACACAAAGAAAATATATGGATTGACAAGAATTGTAATGGTTATCCAAGAATTTTTAGAGAAGGAAGTGAGGCATAAGTTTTTAAGGGTGGTTTCTGGAACTTCTTGGTAATGAACTCAAGAACTCGAACTAGCAAATGGATGGACTACTTACCAGACGAAGGGCAGCCCTGGGGGCTCATTGGGAGGGGCAGGCCGGCCGGCCTAGGCAGATTGGCCTAGGGGGCCTCCTGCTCCTCTTGTCTCCATCTTTCTCCGAGGTACTTCCTTCTTCCTTGTTGTCCTGTGTAATCATGTTCCACAAGAATCCATCACCCAAATGCTCTCGGCCACTCTCTTGTTTTGAATGATGAGATCAATGCCTCCCTCCTTTACTTTGTGTCACTTCTTGTTTTCCATGTTTTATGTGCTTTCACTTATTTCCTGCAAAACAAAGTCATTGCTACCCCTCCATGCTTGTCTTTTATACATGCCCAAGATGCCTTGATGATAATACCTTTCCGTGATGCGTCATGAAGCACAAAGCAAGCAAACTCAAAATCTTCCCCTCAATCATGCCTTGACGCTAATCACTCCTCTAAATCAAAAATTAACCCAAAGCTAGCAATGAATCCAAATGTATTCTTAGAGGAGTTTTTAGGCATCAAAAACATTTGTAAGTCAAAAACTTTCCGACTTCCTTTATTTTGGTTGTACCCGGATCGTTTGCTTTCATTAGTTGATAGCAAGGTCCTCCGACTTGACTGTGGGGGTATAGGTTTAGGTTCTAATTTTGGCCAAACATGAGAGAGAGATTTTGAACAAATAAATCAACGGGGCATAGAAAAATTCTAAATCTAGAGAAACCGGTGGATGTCAAGTTGAAAGAAACCAAAAATCGAATTTCCTAGGTTCACGCGAGTCCCACCATACGTCAAAGATTAAAAATCATTAAGGAACAACACGGGGCTCTACTCGTGTGTTTTTAACATGTAAAACAAGCCAACCTTATCATCATGGAGAGGATGAAAGGTTTGGATAGGATTCCGAATTTTTGGTTCTAGTTTCTCGAAAAGAGGCAAATAAATCATGGGAAGACTCATGTCATTGGTTCAAGATCAAAAAATCCAAATAAAATGACCGAGCAAATAAAATGTTCTCCAAAAACTTGATCAACCACTTAAGAGTTAATAAAATGTCTTGCGTAGCAAATTCTTAGACTCACTTACTTGAAATTCGAAAACCTTCCGGGTTGCCCTCCCAGCAGCCTTTATTCTTGATCGGGTTGTCCTCCCGGTAGCTTATTCTTTGACTCGACGAATGGGTTGCCTCCCATCTAGCGCTTTGTTTATAGTCCACAGCTAGACTTCTTCTCTTCTTCACTTCGGATCAACACTCTTTGTGGGCGTTGCAATCTTGGGTACCCACTTCTGCACCATCTTTGGTTTAGGTGCAGGCTTTTTCTTCGGCTTAGTCATTTTTTTTGTCTTCACAAGCTGGATTTCTCTTTTGGTCTTGACAGTTGCAACATCTCCCTTGATTCTTCGCTCCCATACCCAATGCGACGATGAGGTGGAACATATTTAGCATTAATAATGTTGCGTACCTCGAAACACGGTCGAAATTTGAATGCACTTTCGCCGTTGATGTCAATCTTGATCTCCTTCCTTCCAACGTCGATTGTCACTCCGATGGTATTAAGGAACAACCTCCCGAAGAGCAGCGGCTTCTCCCTTTTTCCCATCTTGAGCATGAAATCCACGGGGATGAAGTGATCTTCAACTTTTAAGGGTACATCTTTGGTGATTCTCATGGGATAGCGAATAGAGTTGTCTCCCAACTCTAGACACATGATCGTGGGCTCTAGCTTTGGTAAGTATAGCCTCTTGACGTCTCTTGGCGTGGCTCCCATACTTGCTCCAAGGTCGTATAACATCATCTTGAACTTGAATGAGCCAATGGAACATGAGATGATCAGACATCCGGGATCTCTTTGTTTCTTGGGTCCTTGATATGTGATAATAGCACCACATTCCTTGGACATCTTGATATGATCTTCCCCGAGTGTCACCATCTCATACTTGTCGGTAAATATGTTATTGAAGTAGCGTGGCTTCGATGAAGGCATCTCCACTCTTCCTCTATTACCCATTAGGCACCCGACAAGTTGTTTCAATTGCGCTTCTAGCATCTTCATTGTGTTGAGCATTCGATGGTTAGAACTTTAGACTTCCGTCACTCTCCAATCTATATTCTCCAATATTTTGTTAATGACCTTGAACTTGGTGATGTTGTCCTTGTTGATCCTTGCTTGCTCGTCCATGAAGTCCTTCAATTGTACACGAAGAGGAACCGAATTTTGAATGGGTGAGCTTGCATTAAATTGAGGTTTACCTTGCCCGTAGCGGAAGTTTGGCGATATTTCTTTCTTCGTGTGGTTGAGCACCTTTGCTTCCTCCGGACAACCTCCTTGGACATGGTTGTACTTCCCACACCTCTCACATGTGGATCTTGCTTCGGCGGCCTCCTTAGCTTTTATCTTTTCTATCTCTATCTTCTCCACCCTGTCCATAAGTGAACCGACTTGCCATACAAGGAATTCAGCTCGCCTGTATCTGTCGAAACGCTCCAAAGCTTCCTCAATTGTCTACATGGGAGATTGAACAAATGTTTCGACCTTATCACGCAAACTCTAAATCTTGACCGGCGAACAAAATCTCTTTATAAAGGCCCTCATCAATGCGTGCTAATTCAATTTCCTTACCGATAGAGAGTGGAACCAATTCAAAGCTCCTTCAAGTAATGAGAACCCAAAGAGCCTTGCCCTCAATTGATTTTGAGTCAACCCTTCCACAATGAAAGTTTGACATAGTTGAACGAATACTTGGACGTGAAGGTTCGGATCCTCTTTACCGGTGAAAGGTGATTCTTGCACTTTGAGGATAGTTGAGACCTTGATCTCGAACGGCCTTATGATATCTTCAAAGTCTAGGTTTGGTAGATCCGAGATGCATAGTTCCCCAATCTTGCGCTCCGGCTGTGATTGTTCCATGGGTGGCGATTGAGATTGATCTCCTTTTGATCTTGGTGATGATATTTCCTTTTGGAGATTCCAATGATCCTTCGGCCTCAGCTTTTGGATCTACAAATTCCTTAGCTTGTGTTGCACGTCTCCTTTGCCTGTAAAGTTTTTCTAGATCATCCACAAAAGAAAACTAGGGTTTGTTGGAGAGGTAGCTGTCCATCTCCGGTTAGGGTTAGTGATAAACAAAAATCAAAAAGAAGAACTAGGGTTAGTGAAAAACTAGATTAGATTGATTTTTGAGGATGATCAAAGCTAGTAGATGCAAAAGAAAAACCAAAAGAAAAACTGAAAATTACTTACAAATGCGATACTAGATCGGATCTTGATTGCTTGTTCCCCGGCAGCGGCACCAGAAAAAGGGGCTTGTTGACGTTTGATTATCGTTGCAAAGTTCGTTTGGACTTGCAAGCGGACAAATCCTCTATCGTAGTCAAGGGACCCTTCTTCCCTTGAGTGGTGATCCCAAGGTATCAAATCTGTGGAACAATGTGCAATGCAAGATCGATCCAATAAAGTGAGAAAGCACTTTGTTTAAGAGAGGTTTCAAACGCATCTAATCTACTAAAACATGAGAGGTAGCGAGAGAAAGCAAGAGGTAACCGATCTAGAGAGTCTAGATCATGCCTTTGTCGTAGTTCCAAGCGAGAGATGAAGATAGCAATAAGAATCTCATAAAAAGCATGTGGCTTCCGGTCCAATCCTTGAAGGCACCTACCGTACACGTGATCGACATCATGTCACGATGCCCCACTTCTTGTGTAGGTGAACCTAAGAGCACGCTCATGAAGAACGTGTTGAAAACACTTGGTAGGTCGGGTATGCACCTCTAGCCACCGCAGCTACAAGAGCACCCTAAGCGATCTATCTTAAGTATAGATCGAGGAAGAAGCAAAACCAAAGAGAAAGCACTCGATTGCTAGTTATCGGATCTAATGAAACTCCATCATAAGTGTATACATGAATAAGATCCAACCGGGATCCTACCTTGATCTTGATTCAAGCCTCTGGAACTCTGACGTGGTCTTCCATTCAAGGTTCCCACGCCGGCTAGGTGAACCCTAGACGACTATCATTACCCTCCTCTCCGAGATGGTGTCCCTCAAGCTCCTCTGCTCCTCGGCGGCGGATGATGAATGACTTGATGGTTGCAACTTCGCACGGGGGCTATAAATTGCCCGAGGGTCGTCTAGGTCAAAGGGGGTGCCGAACCGGGCCCGGATTGGGCTGGGCATGCTGAGTTGCATGTGGGTCCTTGACGTCATTTTCCTTGCGGTTTAGATAAGGGTGCTTTGCGTACGAACTCCCACATCTTACGTCTAGGTCCTCGACACTTCTCGGCTTCACACTTTAGTCCTTGGGTCATTTGGAGTCATGTTCATCTTGTATCTTGACTTGTCCCGGGGTCCATGATGTTCTTGTAAAACCCTTGATGAACTCTACCCGGAAGTCCTCATTGAGGCTCTTGATTCCTGTGTAAACAATATGTAACATCCCGCATTTTCAATGCGAAATGTTAATAGTAAAAATGAGGATTTAAAAATTTTTGGTGAATTATTTGAGTGCTTAATAAATTATTTAAGGATGTCTTCCTTTTTCTCTCCTAAGATCCTAGATTTATTTTGAGCTAATTAAAAATTCCTAGGAAATATAAAATGCTAGTGTGAGAACTTTGGAGTTTATTTGGATTTTTTGGATTTATTTGAGTAAGATTCAAATTTGAATTCCTATTCAAATTTGAATCAAAGTTTGAAATAGAGTTAAGGGTAAAGGAAAAAGGAGAAAACCTTCCTTAGCCGTATGGGCCTCAAGTTCACAGCCAAGGTCCATCGAAAGCCCCTCTTCTCTTTTTCCACACCAGCGCACGCCCCTGCACTCCCCGGCCTGTGAGACATGGGTACCCCTGGGTCCCTACCGACCAGGCTCACGGCCGTCCCTGACAAGTAGGTCTGGCCTACTAGAAGACCCGCCGACCTGTTAGTGGGCCCAACCGACCTAGTTGGCAGCCCACACGACCTCCTGAAGACCTTCCAGAAGATTCCCCTGACGACCTAATTCAACACGACCTCAAGACTTGGCGTACAAGACAAGACATCGGTGGATTTCGACCAAAGCAGATCGACGGATATGGCAAGAGATGTATTCACCTAGATTTAGGTCTCCTGGTCGTAACCGACCTGGAGTCTGGGAACCGACCTTGTCCGCTGGCCAATATAAGGCGGGCAGGGCGACCCCTTGTATCAATGCGCAATCCTCAAGCAATCTACACCAACAACTGGACGTAGGGTTTTACTCTCCGGAGGCCCGAACTAGTATAAACTCGCTGTGTTCTCTGTGTTCCGTGTGCTCTTGCACAACCTTCGAGTTCTTAGCCTTAGATTCCACCCCGCCGAACAACTAAACCACAGGGATTAACACCCCCGTGGGCTGTCCAGATCTCACCATCTGACAGTTGGCGCGCCAGGTAGGGGTGATCGCGAGCTCTTCGTGTAGCGCGATGGTAGTTCGCCTCAGTGATCATCTTCGGCGACGACACGAAGGATATCTCCGTAGCGACCTGCTCGCCGCCACCCTCCGATCTAATCGAGAGGTCTAAGTCTTCGTTCTGCAGACGGCGCGCCAAAATTTTTTCGCATCCCACCCGCCACGCCCTCTGATCTGTTCACAAGGCCAGCATCTGTGTTGAGGTAGCACCCACGCGCTAGTTCCTTGCTCAAATGCCGGTCGGCGACGATGTGGCCTGAGATACATCTGCTCGAGTTGAGACAAAAGATCTTCTGTCCTGCGTGTGCGTCAAGAGACCCATCCGCATGGGGCAGGGAACAAAAAAAAAGAAAAGGCCTTTGTCCATGCGACTTGCCAAGTACTTGAGGCCTGCATCATGTGCATATCATCCGTCGACCTCTTATACACCTTGAGCTCGGCCAGCCCGTTCATCGCCGACCACCTCGACATCTCGACAGTTCGACACGACTCCAGGTCGCGTCGCCGGCTACCTCGACAAGATCGGCTCGGCTACAGCTCGCGCAGACGATCACGTTCCGGCCTCGGTCACGACGACCTCCTCGACTACACGCACAAGCTAAGTGTTATGTTCAATTAATATTTTACGGCTTCAATTTCTTTCGTAGACCTGTTCTACATGTTTTGTCTGCTCTTCCGACCCCCCCCCCTCGACATGCTCGGGGGCTTGGCAATGCCAACACGTAGGTCACCAGACCTGAGGGTTCTAATTTTTTATCTTGTGCTATGTTCCCCTCCCCCTCGACATGCTCAGGGGCTTGGCCATGCCAATCTAAGGGTCGCCAGACCTGTGGGGTTCTACCTTCTCCTCTCTCATGCCATCAACTCTCCCCCTCGACATGCTCGGGGGCTTGGCTAAAGCCAATATATGGGTCGTAAGACCTGAGGGTTAAAATTCTTCTGCTCCTCCCCCTCGACATGCTCGGGGGCTTGGCTCAAAGCCAACCTAGGGGTCGCTCGACCTAAGGACGTCGTCCCGCATGAGTACTTGCCTTTTGTCGCTGCGAGCCTGCTTGGTCGACAAGGTTGCTAAACCTGAGTCCTAGACTCCCCTCCTCTCGCGCGCTGATCTCACGTAAGCCTCCCTGTTGAGCTGTGGAGGTCGGTAAGCCAGCCTCTCCGTGAGTAGTGGTTAGCGAGGCAGCAAACAAGACGACATTACTTCAAAGACTGCCAAGTTCGCGCAGGCACAAAAGCAAGTACCTCATGCTGGCATCAAAAGAAAGTTCATCAAGTATTGTTTTTACATGGCTGAGAAAGGGGAGGTACAGCTCCTAGACCTTTGTGCATCTCCGGCGTCATCTTCGGTGGATTTCCTGGTGTTTTCGCCGTCGTCTTCATTAGGTCGCTAGACCTTTCTCCGGCTCCATCGTCATCCTCGTCAGGTCGCTAGACCTCCCTGCAGCTTCGGTGTCATTTTCATCAGGTCGCTCGACCTTCCTCCGGCTCCATCGTCATTGGCTTCAGGTCGCTAGACCTCCCTGCAGCTTCGGTGTCATTTTTGTCAGGTCGCTTGACCTTCCTCCGGCTCCATCGTCATTGGCTTCAGGTTGCTAGACCTCCCTGCAGCTTCGGCGTCGTTTTCGTCAGGTCGCTAGACCCTTCTCCGGCTCCATTGTCGCCTTCGTCAGGTCGCTCGACCTTCCTACGGCTCCATCGTCGCCTTCGCCAGCTCGGAAGACCTCCCCAGGATTTTACGTCAGGCATGAAGGCCTTCCTGTGGGGTGCGCATCTAATGGCCCTGCCAAGTATCTCCGGGTGCTTGGGCATTTTTGATTTGATACCTTCTTGAGGTCGGCATGCCTCGGGTGGCTCTGCCAGACTCTTTGCAGCTAGAAGACCTCTTCATGCGACGCACCTTTCAAGACCCTGCTGGATATCCTCGGATACTGGACAAAATTTACTTGAGGCCTCTTTGAGGTCGGCACGCCTACAAGGCCTCCTCAAGGTCGGCCCTGCCAGACTCCTTCCAGCCATGCTTGGAGATCTGGGTACCTCTATACTTCGTTCGATCAAAACCATGACTCCGTTTTCTTTTCTTTTTTTTGGGATCATCATACACGCCATCTTGCCCGCCACGATGCTCGGATACTACTCTATGAGTGCATCCTTGATGCCCTCTGAATTTTTTCATCGTCATTTCAATCTATTGGAAGCCTGCTTCCTATAGGTCGTCACTCGACCTCTCTTCGTTCAGCAAGACTACAAACAGGTTGGCTGCTAAGTTGGCTTTGTTTTCTTTTTTGGACCGACGTGCATGCTATTCGACCTGTCGATAGCTCTACGACTTCGTCATGACCTTTCTAAGGTCGCTGCGCCTACACCTCGCTCGGGGGCTTGTGAGACATGGGTACCCCTGGGTCCCTACCGACCAGGCTCACGGCCGTCCCTGACAAGTAGGTCCGGCATACTAGAAGACCCGCCGACCTGTTAGTGGGCCCAACCGACCTAGTTGGCAGCCCACACGACCTCCTGAAGACCTTCCAGAAGATTCCCCCGACGACCTAATTCAACACGACCTCAAGACTTGGCGTACAAGACAAGACATCAGTGGATTTCGACCAAAGCAGATCGACAGATATGGCAAGAGATGTATTCACCTAGATTTAGGTCTCCTGGTCGTAACCGACCTGGAGTCTGGGAACCGACCTTGTCCGCTGGCCAATATAAGGCGGGCAGGGCGACCCCTTGTATCAATGCGCAATCCTCAAGCAATCTACACCAACAACTGGACGTATGGTTTTACTCTCCGGAGGCCCGAACCAGTATAAACTCGCCATGTTCTCTATGTTCCGTGTGCTCTTGCACAACCTTCGAGTTCTTAGCCTTAGATTCCACCCCGCCGAACAACTAAACCACAGGGATTAACACCCCCGTGGGCTGTCCAGATCTCACCATCTGACACAGCCCAGCAACACACCGCGGCCCAGCCAGCTCGCGCGCACCCCTCTCTCTTTCTCTCGCCGACACACGGGCCCCGCATGTCATCCGCCACCTCGCCCCTCACCTTTCTCCCTTTTTCCCCTTTTCGCCGCGACGCGTGCATCCGCCGCGCGCCAGCTCGGCGAGCTCGCCGTATGCGCCCGTGGAGGAGCCACGGATGCGCGCCACCTCAGCGTCGCCCATCCGACCGTCCGCAGCCCTCCGTGCCGCCTATAAAGCCCACCACTGCAGCCGCGCCCTAGACCTAGCCACCCTTGGGGTTTTCCCCTGTCTCCGCCGCCGCACCTGAAGAAGAAGAGGAAGGGAAGGAGAAGGAGGCGGGGAGGCCATCCGTGGGATCGCCGTCGACGCCGTGAAGCCGGAGGCCGCCTGTGGAGCACCCGTTCGCTGCGAAGCCACGTACCGCGTCGCCTGCTCTGCTTCCTCTGCTCTGGTCCGCGCCGGCCCCGTTCCGCTCCGCCTCTCTTCACCGCCGCTCGTCCCTTCGACCAGAGGTCACTCAGGTGACCACTTGCCTCTCCCGCTCGTGCGTGGAACCGGCCATCGCGCCGAGGGAGACGAAAGGCCTCGCCTTGCCCCTGTGTTGGACCTCGCACGCGCCGCGCCGCCGTAGCTAACCGCCGTCGCTTGTGTCGCCGGCCATCGAGCCGTGCCTTACGCCTGCAGGTGCCGCTGCCGTCGATAATGCGCGCGCATACACCGCTTGGCCCTGTACCCTTTTCCCGTGATCGTCGGCCATGACCGCGCGATTTGCCCTTGTGCACGCATGCGCAGGAAGGGGGAAGGCCTCGCCTTTGGGGTCTCGCCGTGCTCGCATGCTCGCCGAAGCAACCGTGCACGCACACGCACCTTTGCCTCGCCGTGGGGCGCTGCTCGCCGCCATCGCACGTGCTGGCCAGGGCGCCGCCATGGCCGAGCCGGCCCGGTGCATATCGGCAAGGGACAAAGCCCCAGTTTTTGGTCGCGTATGGACTCACTTGATGCACACACGGGCGCAGCTGGCCTTTTGGCGCACCCACACGCCGTCGCCAGCCATCGCCGCGCTGCACCTCCGCGCCCGTCTCTGCGCCGCTGCCGTCGAGCTCATCTCCGGCCAAAGGTCTGGCCTTTCTTGGCCAGGGCATGTGCGCAATCTATCGCCGAGTCGAGCCCTGCCACTGGTTGGTCAACCCCCTGCACGCCTCACCACCGGCTTGCTTTGCCGCACCGGAGCTCCTCTGGGGCATTCCGTCGAACACGTTCTGGCGCAGACCTAAACCCCTAGGGTTTTGATCCACACGCATGCCCACACGCGCAAGTGACCGTAGACGATCCGCCGAGATCCCGTGCGGCTGGCCACTCCCGGCCGAGCCACACGCATGCACACACGGCGCCGCGCCGCAGGGATCCATTCCGGATCCCGCGCGCCCCACCACGCACGACGCCACGCAGGCCACCACGTGGGCTGGAGTTGGCTTTAAGCCGCGCCATCGCAGCCACGTGGGCGGCTGGAGCTGGCCTGAAGCCGGCTTTAAGCCTGTTATGAGTCAGCTAGAGTTAGGTAAAAGCTAGCCTAAAGTTTGCAATATTATATATGCGTATTTGATTTTCAGAAATCTATTTTATCTTTGGAAATTCATATTAAATCCGTTTTAACTCCGAAAAATACAAAACCTTTTCTGGAAATCTTCTAAAATTCCAAACTCCGTGCTAGGCTGGAGTTTGCCTCTTTTTGGGTCTTATTTGCTCTTTGTCTTGGATTTATTGCAATTAGCATCCGTGTTTACTTATTTTATGCGATTCTAGGAGCCGCCGGAGCCGGAGAGCTGAACCGGGACTACGATGACGACCTCGGCTACGACGACTACTCGCACCCAGGTTCACGCCCAACCTTCTTTGAATGCCCATTAGGCATGGCTATTAGAACTGCTAGTGCTTTATTTACTGCATAGTGATGGATATGATGAACCCGTGCATAGCCTCTTTTACATACTTGTCCTTGATTGACCTACTACTACTACTACTTTACTTATGTGTGATGATACGCTGAGCTTGCTGTGCATGTGTTGGGATATTGTGGTAGTTTCTTAGCGTGTGTGGGGAAAAACCGGCAGGAGAAGGTGTTTTAGGATATTTTGGTGGGGGTGAGCTCAAGATAACCCGATCCGGGATCGGGGGCCAGGGATCGTCTTCTCGGGCGATGCCCAGTTTGGTACCTATGGCGGGTACACTGTTTTAGGAGCATAGGTGTTGGGGTTTTTGTGATGACTTGGAGGATAGGAGCTCGCCCCAGTCTGAAACCGAGTGGGTCGCCTTGTTACACGGGACTTTCGTACACACCACCTCACCGAGAGTGGGGATAGGGCCGTTCGACCCTAGCAAGTGTGTTACCATACCTGCCAGTAGGATAGAGGGTATCAGTGAGAGGGTTAGGGTGAAGTCCCTTCCCTATTGGGTGCTCCCCGTGCAGCTACACGGGGGCATTTTCACAGTTCTGGGGTGGTCCTTTGCGAAGGACCGCAGCGAGACCCGGATGCAGGATGGAATCGTAACTCCTAGGTGTTCGTTCGGTAGGGTAGGCTCGGTCGGTTGTACACCGTCTGGGTACTATTCCGAGTTGGGTACTGGTGTACACGCTCTGCAGAGTTTAGATCTATGCGTATAGCCGCGTCCTCGGTCATGGACATGCTCATTGTATACTTCGACTCTTACGTTTTGGGATTTCTACCTTCCCCTTATAGGATGAGAGTGTATGGTGAGTCGTGGTTGTATTCGGGGAGAGGAGAGTTGCTCCCTCTGCCTCACGGATCCGGGTGCAACCATTGAGGTGCGAGGAGTGGGAGTTCTCGCACCGACCCTAGCTGGAGATAGGTGATGGTGACGGTGATCTGGGTGACCAGGTGTAACCGTTTGAGGATGAGTGATATGGGAATTGGTGGGAATGTGGAGATGATATTTCTTTTATATTGATGCTGCTGCCGCTTAGGAAACCTAGCCTCTACCTTGTTCCTCTCTTTACCTTTAGAAGTAGGCCACTTAAAGCTTGCATACGGTTGGTGATGTGGACCTATCCCAATCCTTGGGGATAGCCCCTGAGCTTGCAGGGTACGAGTCAGACTTCGACAACAACGCCGATGGATGGTACGACTGAGGGGCACGTCGCTTCACTCAAGGATGCCTGTGGGAGACGAATGAAGATGGAGACACCTTTTGGAAGCTAGCTACCGCTGCGTAGGCTCTTATTCTTGTTATTCCGCCAAGAGGCATGTACTGATGTACTCCATTATTCAGGATATGTAATAATCAGATTATTAATCGTACTCTGATGCTTTATTTCGTTGTATGACTGTGATATTTATCTGTGATGAATGCCTGTGCGTGTTAGCGTCTGATCCAGGGACTAACATGAGACAGAAAGTTGGGTTTTCCGATTCTGAAAACCCAGGGCGTTACACAATAAACTCCAAAAATCATGCGCGAGTGCGAATTTGATATATAATGAGGGTTAGGATCGTTAGTGTGAATATCAAATTAATGCCAACATTGAAGGTAAACTCATGGCTAGGTTGACAGAAATCGACTGCCAACAACTCCTGAATTTGGTCTTTGGTATTCTGCCTTCTCGACACTCACACTTCACGGATTTTCTGATGCTGACTTTGCTGGGTGTCGTGTGGAGCGTAAGTCAACCTTTGGTTCTTGTCAGTTTCTTGGTTCCTCTTTGGTCTCTTGGTCTTCCCGTAAACAGTCGAGTGTAGCCCAGTCTACCACAGAAGCCAAGTATGTTGCAGCCGCTAGTTGTTGTTCCCAGCTCCTTTGGATTTCCTATACCATGAGAGACTTTGGTGATGAGTACACTCAGATGCCACTTCTATGTGATAGCACCAGTGCTATAAGTGTAGCTAAAAACCTAGTGCTCCATTCCAGAAAAAACACATCGAAGTGAGGTACCACTTTCTGAGGGACAATGTTGAGAAGGGAACCATAGTGTTGAGCCATGTCCCTACCCGAGACCAAAAGGCCGACATCTTCACAAAACCACTTGACCAAGCTACCTTTGCTCATTTACAGGGAGAGCTTGGTGTGTGTTGTCCTTTTTGAGTTAGTTCTTGGAAGCTCACTTTGTAGCATATGTATAATACATGTTTACTTTGATGTATAGCATGCATGTTTTAATTCATAGGATAGCCATCTTTGTATCTTAATATATAGATTTGAATCTTTGTAAGATATAAGCATGTTGCATTTGTATCATATGTGTTAGCATGATGTCTAGGGCGGCCCCATGGGCCTTGGGATAGCCTGGCGCCTGGCCTCTTTGGCCTGTGCGCCTGCCCCTTAGGGGCTCTCTAGATAGATGTGGATTGGGCAAGGATAACCGTTGGATTGTCATACCCTAGGTCATCCTTGCCTATATATGTAATCGAGCTTAGGCTCTCCATAATCAATCTATTGTTTTCCCAATTACATTGCTTCCATGGTATCAAGAGTTAGGGTTTCGATCCCTCTCTCGCTTCCGCAACCCTCACGCGCCCTCCTGGCTGTGTCCTCCTCGCGCGCCCACCTGTAGGCTGCGCCGCGCGCCTGTACGGCAGCGCCCCTCCCCTCTAACGCCGCGCGCCACCTTCCGGCTGCGCCCATGGCCAGGACTCCCTCCCAGACCACCACCGACGCCACCGCCGCCAAGGGCAAGACCCTCACGGCGGAGGAGCTCCAGGCCCGGCGCGACGCTGCTCTCGCCGACGCCAAGCAGGCTGAAGACGAAGCCGCCGTGGCCGCCGCCGAATGCGATGCCGCCGCCGAGCGCGCGTGTTAGGCCCTTAGGCGCGCCGCCTTGGCACGCGCCGAGGCTGCCCACGGCGATCCCGACACCGCCAAGGATGGTGATGATGACGCTGACGCCGGATCGCACGGCTCCGGTCGGGCGAACCTTGACCACGATCTCCTTCAGGCCATGCTGCTCCACGAGGCTGCCGCCGTCGTCAACCTGCACCACCATGCTGCCAGCATCAAGAACATCTGCAACCTGGTGCACGTCATCCTCGACCTCACCGACGACGACTACAAGCGCTGGTGCGACCAGCTCCTACTCGTCGTCGGGAAGTACTCCCTGGAGGACCATATCCTCCTGGACACTGCGGCGCTCGCCTTCCCGGATTGGCGCCGCATGGATTGCGTCATCAAGTCGTGGATCTCCGGCACCATCTCCACCGACCTGCAGGAGGCCATCATGTCCTGTGAGGCCACCGCCCGCACCGTCTGGCTCGCGCTCGAGGACCAATTCCTCGGCAACCAGGAGACTCGCACCCTCCACCTCGACGCCAAGTTTCATCACTTCAGCCAGGGCGATTTGTCCATCATGGAGTACTGCCGCCACTTCAAGAACATGGCAGACGCGCTGGCCGATCTTGGTGAGCCCATCAGTGACCACACACTTGTGCTCAACGTCATCTGTGGTCTCGCCGACCGCTTCGACGGTGTCGGGCGCCATCTTCGCCTTGCCCGGGATTTCCCCATGTTCCTCGAAGCCCGCTCCGCCCTGATTTTGGAGGAGATCACTATGAATGAGCACCCCTCCTCGACCTCCACCGCCCTACTTGCATCCGGTGGCAAGCCTTCCGGCAGTGGGAACCAGCCTTCTGACCGCCCACCCGCCAAGCAGTAGGCTGGTAGCGCCAGCGCCACCAATAAGGGCTCCAACTTCAGGACGCCCTCGCAGCAGTCCTCCTCCGATCACCGCAGCAAGCGCGGCGGGAAAGGCAGCCAGCAGGAAGGCGGTCAGCACCCCGCCGACGGCTCTTCCCCTGGCGTGCCGTCGTCCACCGCTAGCCTAGGCGGGGCTGGCGGCCTATGGCCCTCCCTGCAGCACCCCTGGTCCGGCGCCATTCATATGTGGCCAGGCCAGCGGGGCCCGTCCCTGACACCACAGCAGCAACAGGCGGTCGCCGCTCACCAGCAGGCCCTCTTGGTTCATCAGGCGTAGCAGCAGGCTGCTTATGCTAACCCTGCTGCTCTTGCCCAACATCAGGTGCTACTGGCTCATCAGCAGGCGATGCAGGCCAACATGATGCCGGCACCAAGCGCCTAGTACACACCAGTGCCCGGTTGGGACCAGCAGAGCCTCGCCTCCGCTTTCAGTATGGTGTCTCTGAATCAGCCTCAGAACTCCGATTGGTTCTTCGACTCAGGTGCGACCTCTCATATGACTTCCGATGCCAGTACCCTTTCCTCCACATCCGCTCCTTGTTTTTTAGCTCCTTCATCCATTGTTGTCGGTAATGGTTCCTATCTGCCTGTCACCACCACTAGCGCTACTATCTTGACCCCGTCTTTACGTCTTAATAATGTTCTTGTTTCACCACAACTTATTAAGAATCTCATCTCAGTTCGCCAATTTACCATTAACAACAATTGTTCTGTCGAGTTTAACCCCTCTAGTTGCTCTGTGAAGGATCTGCTGACACGGACCGAGATCGCAAGGTGTAATAGTTCCGGGCCTCTGTACCCCCTGCGACTTCCTGCTGCCGTCCACTCCCTAGTCGTCGGCTCCACGTCCTCGCTATGGCATCGTCGTCTGGGTCATCCCGGTCATGAAGCTTTCTCCAAGCTGTCATCCGCACTTCATTTGTGTAATAAAGACAATAGTCCTTCCGTGTGTCATGCGTGTCAGTTAGGACGCCACACTCGTCTTCCTTTTCATGCTTTAGGGTCTCGTGCTCTTAGTGCTTTTGATCTCATTCACTATGATTTATGGACCTCACCAGTCATCAGTGTCTCCGGTTATAAGTACTACTTAGTAATTCTTGATGATTACTCCCATTATTTATGGACGTTTCCCCTTAAGCTGAAATCTGACACCTTTCCGACTTTGTCTAATTTTTTCGCCTATGCACGTACTCAGTTCGGCACCCCCATCAAGGCTATTCAGTGCGACAACGGCTGTGAGTTTGACAACTCCAGCTCACACACTTTCTTCCTCACCCATGGCACCCAACTTCGCATGTCTTGCCCCTACACCTCCGCCCAGAATGGTAAAGCCGAGCGCATCATTCGTTCCACCAACAATATGATCCGCTCTCTTCTTTTCCAGGCTCATGTTCCGGCAGCATACTGGGCCGAGGCCCTGCACACAGCGACACACCTCCTTAACATGCTCCCGACCAAGACCCTCAAATTCTCTACACTGCACTTTGCCCTTTTTGGCATTGCGCCTGTGTACAACCATCTCCGAGTCTTTGGTTGCGCCTGCTATCCAAACCTGTCCGCCACAGCCCCGCATAAACTCGCCCCTCGGTCCTCCTTATGTGTTTTTCTTGGATACTCCACTCATCACAAAGGGTATCGGTGCCTTGATCTGACTAGCAATCGGATTATCATCTCTCGTCATGTCACATTCGACGAGTCTGAATTTCCCTTTGCCCAGACATCCACTCCCCGAGCTGTCACGGACCTTGATTTTTTGGATACTGACACTAGCAGTGAGCTGCCACCCATTGGCGCCCCGCTGCCTTTCTCTGCAGGAACTGTCCCTGGTGCTCACTCGATGCCATCGCCTGTCGCACATGGTGCGCCCTTGGTGTCCTCGCCGCTCGCTGCGCCACGCGCCGCCCCGGTCACTCCGACACCCTCCGCACCACGCGCGACCCCGGTCATCTCGCTGTCACCCGCGCCACGCGCGGCACCGACAGCCTCGCCGCCCTCCGCGCCACGCGCGGCCCCGACGTCCTCGCCGCCCTCCGCGCCACGCGCGGCCCCGACGGCCTCGCCGCCCTCCGCGCCACGCGCGGCACCGACTCATTCACCGCCCGGGTTTCCTACACGCCCGGCCAATGCCTTTGGGCGTGTGTTCAGTCGACGGGTCCCACCCGTTGCGACCTCTTCGGCTCCCTCACCGTCCTCCACTCCGACACCTACCGTCCAGCTACCCAGAGGCACTGTCCAGATCGCCCCGGTGGTCAACCAGCATAGCATGACCACCCGGGCCAAGCAAGGCCTTCGGTTCCCGGTAGCATATGTTGCTGCCCTGCTCTCGCCGATCCCGAAGAGCTACCGTGCTGCCCTTGCCGATCCCAATTGGCGAGCTACCATGGAGGAGTACGGTGCCCTGATCGCCAACCACACCTGGGACCTTGTTGCTCATCCGCCAGGGACCAATGTTGTTTCTGGTAAGTGGATTTTCAAGCACAAGTTCAACGCCGACGGCATCCTGGAGCGCTACAAGGCCCGCTGGGTCGTTCGTGGCTTCACTCAGCGACCTGACATCGATTTTGATGAGACATTCAGCCCTGTGGTGAAGCCTGCCACCGTGCGCACCGTGCTCTCCCTCGCCTTGTCCCACCAGTGGCCTGTTCATCAGCTTGATGTGAAGAACGCCTTCCTTCATGGAATTCTGACTGAGACTGTCTACTGCTCACAGCCCGCTGGATTTGAGGACTCTGCTCACCCCGGTTTCGTCTGTCGTCTCAACAAATCCCTGTATGGCTTGAAGCAGGCCCCTCGTGCATGGTACAGCCGGTTTGCCACGTTCCTCTTGACTCTTGGTTTTGTGGAGTCCAAGGCCGACACCAGTCTATTTGTACTTCGTCGTGGATCTGACACAGCCTATCTGCTTCTCTACGTGGATGATATTGTCCTCACTGCCTCCTCTGTGAGCCTCCGGCAGCACATCATTGGGTCTTTGCAGCAGGAGTTCTCCATGAAGGATCTCGGACAGCTTCATCACTTCCAGGGGATGCACGTTCAACGCCAGTCAGATGGATTCCTCCTTTCACAGCGATAGTACATGATCGACATCCTGGATCGGGCTGGCATGGCTGCCTGCAAGCCGTGCTCCACTCCCGTTGATGTCAACCCGAAGTTGTCTGCCATTGATGGTGCACTGCTTCCAGCCGCTGATGCCACGGATTTCCGTCGCCTGGCAGGTGCCTTACAGTACATCACCTTCACTCAACCGGATATTGCTTATGCTGTTCAGCAGGTCTGCCTTTACATGCATGCTCCACAGGCCTCTCACTTGGCTGCTCTAAAGTGGATTCTTCGCTACATACGGGGTACTTTGCATCTGGGCCTTTACCTGTGCCCATCCAGTGTCGAGGATCTGGTGGTTTACTCGGATGCTGATTGGGTCAGCTGCCCTGACACCCGCAGATCCACGTCTAGATACGCTGTGTTCCTCGGTGCCAACCTCATCTCCTGGTCCTCCAAGTGCCAGGTGACAGTCTGCCGCTCCAGCGCTGAGGCTGAGTATCGTGCCGTCGCCAATGCAGTGGCTGAGGTCTCATGGCTTCGACAGCTTCTTCAGGAGCTTCACGTGCCTCTCCACTGGGCTACTGTGGTTTTCTGTGATAATGTCAGCGCCGTCTACATGTCCAGCAATCCAGTTCAGCACCAAAGCACGAAGCATATTGAGATCGATCTTCACTTTGTGCGCGATCAGGTTGCACTTGGTCACATTAAGGTCCTACATGTTCCCACCACCTCATAATACGCCACCGTCTTCACCAAAGGCCTTCCATCTACGGTCTTCAAGGAGTTTCGGTCCAGCCTGAACGTCGATGGCAACGACGATCCGACTGCTGGGGGTGTTAGCATCATGTAAGGCCTCTGGATGTTCGGCAAGGCGGAAGCGCTCCTCCAACAAGGACCTGACATAGCGATTCTTGCACACTTGACGAAGCTCACGCAGCAACACCTGCAGGAGTACCTCATTCAAGTTGTAGATGCGCCAGAAGGTGCCGCAGACCCGATTACGAAGGATCAGGAAATGAATGACGGGCTCATCCTTGATGTAGTGGAGGATGATCTGGGTGACCAGTTCATCTGGCAGCAGCTCCATGAAGCACACCGCGGCCATCAAGGAGAAGGGGAAGAAAATGGAAAGGCGACAGGATCTGGAAATTGAAAGACTGATTTGGAAATTGAAAGGCGACATGGCCATTTATAAACACCTGTTACTAATAATATGGAATTTGAAAGGTGACGCGGTTTGGCTGCTGACACGTGGGCCCAACAACTGCCCCTGCCCCTCCACCTTCTCGCGAAATTGAAAGGCGACGCGTGTTTTTGTACGGTTTGCTCCCAAAAAAGGGTTCCCGAGGCATAGTGGGACATGGGGCGTGGGGAGGAGAGGCACCCTGACGGTTCACGTCTTGTCATCATAAATCCCCAACTGGTTGCTCCCTAATCATATCGTTTCTTTTGCTTCATCTTCTTCCCCCTCGCCATCACCACCACAAACTCCGGTCATCGAGAGATCACCAACAAGGAGCGAGAAGAGCATGGCGTCAAGTGACCCGTCGGCGAAGCAGGGACGAAGGGAGGATGACGACGACGACGAAAGCCACCGTCGGAGGAAGTTGACCATCAAGGAGAAGAGGAAGGAGCCGGCGGCGCCCAAGGAGAAGAAGGAGAAGAAGGAGGGCGCCGACATCAGCTTCGCCCTCGAACTGCTCCAGGGTGCATTCATGAAGCTCCGAGATGTTGGCGCAGCATTCAAGATCGAGGCGCCTGACCACTACAAGGATGACAGTGTCAAGGGTCTCGCCTTCAGGATCCGTGTGTTGGCTGAAAAGCTTGAGAAGCTCCCCGTGGTCGAGCAGTCTCTCCTCGGCGACGACGGCTCTGACACCAACAGCGGCGACTGACTAATTGTTCCACTCATGTACCATTAATAATGTGTTTGTGATTATTATGTGTTCGTCATTTTGTTCGTCAGGTTGTTGGACTGCTTTGTTTGTTTATCGATCATGAACTGCGTATTAGTTTGTTTGTCGATCATGAACTAGTTAGTTTGGTTGTTGGATTTTGAATGTCATGAACTCGATCTAAGAGACGCAGGTAGATCCATCCGCGTCGCCTACAGTATCTGTTCCTCCTGTGATGAACTCGATTTTAGAGACAATGGATAGTCATCGTCGACGTTGGTTAGTAAACCCGCGTCGCCTTCGTTGGCAGGTAGGTCCGGGCGGTTATCTTCTTTACATAGGCTGCTGACACTAACGCGTGGGCCCGACACTATTTTTTAGAAATGAAACTCGCATCCATCAAATATTAGAGTTGGTAAAACAACACCTAAAAATTCATTAAAAATAACATCAATTCATATTTGGACATTTAGTATTTTTATAAAATATCAACAGTCACACTTGTGTACCCAACATTCTTATAATTCGAATATACATCTCATGCTTGTGATATAATAATTCTAATAACATCTTAGTTTGCTACAAAAATTCTACAAATTGACATGGCAACATAATTTGGGTACCTAAACTTGTCATAAAAAATTCAAATGGTTTCGATAAAGGAAGAATATACTTGTGTACAAATGGCTACATCTCTCACATAGTTTCCTAGAATGTTGCTTGAACATTGAAGTTTTCCGCACTTTGCAACATGTTCGATCTCGTACACATTTGAAATTTTAACACAAGCTTGTGTTCACCTTAAGATTACGAAATGCAAAGTTTCATTACTAATGGTTGTGGAAAACAAATATTATTTCTATGTTGTACTTACAAAGAACAAGATAAGGCATATAAACATTATTCACGAAATGGAATATACACTAAACAATTAAATTAATGAAAAGATGGGGATTTTAGAAAAAAAATAGGAAAAAAATCATCAAATCTGGACTAAGTACGACGGAGAAATACATGCTACAAAATTGACTGCAGATTAAAAGGAGAAATGAGAACTGTTCTTCGTTCCAAAAGAACTAGGCCCCACCCTAATTAGAGACGCGGGATGGTTAATCCTCGTCTCATTTGCCCACACAAACTGTTCTTCATTCTAATAGAACAGAGGAGGAAGCAGAGGGTGCCGCAACCTTCGATTTGACTCAAAAATGTGAGAAATCAAATCTTGTCTATCAATAACCGATTGGACGATACTTTACACGATAGAAGATGACATTACATTCGTATCGAAGCCTACATTCATCACTACAAAAATACATGCAAAACACTCTCCGGCCCGGCTCTGTACCGCAGAATGCTTTGTCTGCGCAATGTTGAATGTTGCCTCGCGCCACCGCCGTTGGCAGCGTCGACCGGCGGAGGGCGACACTCCTAATTTGCCAAGCCAGATTGAACCCACGATGCCGGAAATCTAGGGATTGCACATTGCTGATCAAACACGGATGCTCCTCGCCCTCAACCTGTTTCATGTACGTGATTGCAGTGGTGTCGACGTCGGCCCCGCTGTTGGCTCTATAGAGGAAGACGGCGGCCACATAGGCCGCCCCTCTGTGCCCGTCCTTGGCAGCGTGGTGGAGCTCGTCGAGGGGAGGCTGAGGGCTGTGGTTCCTGCTGAAGATGTCATCCATCCCGGTGAGGAAGCAGCCCACCGGGTTGCCGGCTACAGCCAGGCTACGAATGAAGACGTCGTAGCCGACGGGGTCGTTGTTTTGCATATGCTTGACTGGAACCCGATCCAGTGCCAGGCGCCTACCGACGTCTCTGTAGCGGCAGGGGCGGAGCATGTTCTTGCAGGTTGCCCGTAGGCTGTAGAGGTCCTCCATAGGCCGATTAGATGTCACACCGACTCGGCCAATGATGATCGCCAGCACCTCCTCTGGGAGTTCCGCGAGCGACCGCGGGTGCTCCCTCGATGCCATGAGTGCTGGCGTGGAAGGGAAGTCGCGCGGCGTGGAGCGGAGGAGGCACAGCGGAGGGGAGCGGCGGAGGGGCACGATGAGGAGTGTAGGCAGTTGTGGTTTTCTCGCGGGTAGATGAAGGGGCTGTGGTGGTTTCGCGGGTAGAAGAAGGGGCTGGGGCAACAATTATTTATTTTGGAGAGAAGATACATGAGACACATCTCCGATGAGTGGATACTACTAATTGCACATTTCGCTTATCGAGGAGTCAAACTCTTTGAAGTTTGACGAAATGTAGACAAAATAATATCAATACTCTCCGATGAGTGGTACTACTAATTGCACATCTCGCTTATCGAGGAGTCAAACTCTTTGAAGTTTGACCAAACTCTTTGGAGAGTTATCGGCGACGCGGGTTTTGTGAACACGCGTCTTCTTTGTTGGGCGGGCAGGTTGTCTTTTTTTATATAGGCTGCATTTCTCACATAGTTTTTCAGGTAGAATATATACCCAATATATACAGTATCTTAGGCAGAATATATAGGCATCATATATTACAGAAAGGAGATTCAAATTCCACCAATATACATCCTATATATATTACAAAAAGGATTCCATTTCCAGCAATAGACATCTCTGCATTTTACAAAAAGGACCGGATTCAGCAGAAATCAATCTTGCTTCTTTTTCTTCTTTGATTTTTGTATATGGATCTTTTCACGATGGTCACTTCGCAAGTATGGTATTTTGTCAGCTCCCAAGACTCGGGGCATGTATGAAGTGTGAAAGGATGGACTTTCGTCAAACTGGTTGTATTCCTCCTCCTCAACAACATTTTCAACCCCAACAATCCTTTTTTTCCAGGCAAAACCACACTCCGATTATTCTTTGCAAGGTCAGGTACATAGAACACTTGCTCAACATCCTTGGCGAAGACAAACGGTTCGTTTTTGTAACCAAAGACCCGGAGATCAACACTAACATAACCAAATTTGTCCTTGACCATAGCTCTCTTTGCATTGTTGACCCATCTACACCGAAACAAGGCTACCTTCAATCCTACATAATAAAGCTCCCAAATTTCCTCTATTTGACCATAATATGTGGCTGTGTTCTTCTTATTATCGACGACCCGTACACGCACACCACTATTTTGATAGACGCTCTAGGCATCCTGGGCCATGGTGTAGAACGTGTATCCATTAATATCCATTGCTTGATATGTTGTAACAGTGAATAATGGCCCTACTGCTAGTTTTCTTACCAGATTGTCGGTTATAGCAGCGCTGCCACTCTGGACATAATCTCAGAGCCACCTGTTGAAGCATTGCATGTGCCTCTTTGCAACCCAATCCTCAGTACAGCCAGGATTTTGTTCACGTAGTTGTTGCTTGTGCTCATTGCCAAATGGTGTAACCTCTACGCTCTGTTCTATCACGGTGAAATGGCCTTGTTGAAGTCCTCTGGGTCTGGAGTGATTGACTTTTTCCCTAGGGTCCCAACACCTGAAAGCCTACCTTCATGCCCTGAATGAGGCACACCAATGGGGTTTTGGGGTCCATATAACCCATGGCCCACTCCACTGCTTCGATGGTCTCATAGCCACGAACAATGGCTCCCTCCGGAAATGACCTGTTATGTACCAATGATTTGAGGAATCCATAGTACCTCTCATATGGAAACATCTGATGAAGGTAAGATGGGCCAAGGTACCAGATCTCTCTGGTGAGGTGTGCTGTTAGATGCAGCATGAGATCAAAGAATGATGGTGGGAAGGTAGCTTCAAGCAGGCATAGGGTCTCGAAATGCTTCCTCTCTAAGTCCAATAGTTTTTCCTCATCAATCACCTTCTGTTCTATTTCATTGAAGAATAAACACAAGCTCATGACCGCGTCGCGAACCAGTTCTGTCTTGATACCTCTTAGTGCAACAGGAATAATAGATGTCATCAACACATGGCAATCATGAGATTTTATCAAGTTGAAATTCATTTTCATGTCCTTCACCGACACTAGCCTCTTGAAGTTCGATGAGTAGCCTGAAGGTACTTTCAAACCATGCAAAAACACACAAAATTTTTTTCTCTCTGCCTTTGACAAGGTGGTTGCAGTCACGGGAAGGTCCATCCCCGTGTCTGTTTCCTCTGCATAGAGCTCCGGCCTAATGCCCATAATTTTAAGATCCTCCCTTGCATTTTTATGATCTTTTCCTTTCGACTTCTGTTGTAGCAATGTTCCCAAAGTAGCTTCACACACATTCTTCTTGACGTGCATGTTGTCAATCGAATGACGCATATCCAAAAGCGGCCAATACTCTAGCTCCCATAGAATTGATTTCTTGTTCCACATTCCTCGCCCATCTACTTCTTCTTCTTCACCATCTCGCTTCTTTCTTTTGTGAAGTTTCTTTTCAGACAATTTGGGTAACTCCTCGATAGTTTTGACGTCCTTGACTTGCAAGTGGAGCAGATCTCCAGTCACATGCATTAGCGCTTGTCGATTCTCCTTTTCCCCATTAAACTGACAATCCATGTCCCGGTAGGCATGTTTCTTGCTGAGGAAACGACGGTGCCCCATAAATGAGAATTTCTTAGCCACACTGCACAAGTTTCTTCCAAGCAGTGTGGGAAGCTGCACCTTTCCTTTTACTCTGGCCAGAAAGGTTGCGATGAGTCAGGTTGTCGTTGATGGTGGTGCATAACATGGCGTGCAATGTGAACTCCTTACGGCCGAACTAATCCCAAACCTCCTTCACACCAGGCTTCCAAAATATCTTCAAGTCATCAACTAGTGGCCTCAAGTAGACATCAATACGGTCGCCAGGTTGCTTTGGCCCGGAGACCAATATTGTCAGCATCATGTATTTCCGTTTCTTGCATAGCCAAGGTGGAAGGTTGTACATTGACAGCACGACAGGCCAGGTGCTATGTGTTGAGCTCTGGTTACCGAATGGGTTCATGTCATCTGTGCTCATAGTGAACCAAATGTTTCTGCTTTCACCGGCAAATTCCTCAAAGTGGGAATCAATGTTTTGCCATTGTTATCCATCTGCGGGGTGCTTAATCTTGCCTTCTTCATTCATTCGTGCCTTATGCCAACGCAAGAGTTGGGCCTTCTTTCGTGTGGCGAACCATCTTCTCAACCGAGGAATGATGCAAAAATACCATGCTACCCTCACAGGAGCCCCTTTAATCTTCTTCTTTTGCTTCTTGCCTGTAATCTCCACGGACTCGTTCTCGTCATCATCAACATTGTTATCATCTCCACCATCTTTTTTCCTCTTGTACCGATCAAACCCACACTTGGGGCACTTGTCAAGGTCTTCATAATCTCCACGGAACAATACACAAATGTTCAATACACAAATGTTCTTGCAAGCATGAATTTTTTCAACCTCTATTCCCAGAGGACGAATTATCTTCTTTGCCTCATAAACAGACTCGGCTATATGGTTTCCCTCGGGTAGTATGTCCTTACGGAGATCCAATAGTTATTTGAAACTTTTGTTGCTCCAACCATGATCTACCTTAAGCTGCAGAAGATTTAGATCACCAGAAAGGCGAGAGTACTTCTTGCAACCAGAATAGAGGGGTTTCTTTGAATCTTCAACGAACTGCTTCAGCCTCATTAATTCAGAAGCTGTATACACTCGTTGAAACTCAACATCCCGCAACATTTGATCAACATTGTGCACACGTTGCAACAACTCACCATCATTGAAGCCCGTAACTTCTTGATCAGTGATATCCTCAAGCCTCATCATAATTGGTGGGAATGGTTCATTTTCCTCAAAAACTCCACCTTCATCAAGCTCTTCATCATGGCATAGCGCTGCCCCTTCATTATTAAGGCCCGTAGCATGGTGTCGCGCTTCACCTTCATTTTTTTTGAGATTCGCTTCACCTTCATTTAGGCATCCTGCTTCGACTTCATTAAGGCCTTCCTCACCACGTTTATTCCAACACGTGTAATTTTGTTTGAAACCACGTGTGATCAAATGATGAAAAATGTTTTCTCATTGTCCGAACTTCTTCTGGTTGAGACAATCTATACAGGGGCAAAGCATTGCCTGAACACCATGGTTTCTCATATCCGCCTCTGCTTGATCTAGAAAACCATTGACCCCCCTTAAGAAACTGTCCCAATCTCGGGACATACTGTACATCCAAGCCCGAGCAGCAGCAGCCATCTGCAATTTCCATACATAAAATGAGCATAATGCATCACCAAAACCGACGAGTAAGAGGATTAGGACAGTGAAGTCTAATAAAGGGGGCAATTTCTACCTTGATGAGGACTGTCTACAAGGCGAGCGCTTCCGAGGAGGAGGACAAGGTGTCGCGGCCGCGGCGACAGCGTGGACGACAGCGCCGAGCCCGAGGAGGAGGATCAGCTGCTGCTTTGGAGGATGGCGATGTACGGCGCGGAGGGATGCCGCGCCGCAGTCGACGTCCGCCGACCCCTTTCGCCGTCGCGCACGCGACCGGCCGGCCTGCTGCAGCGCCGGCTTTCTGAGGAGAGAGAATGCGCGCGCAGCGAGTGGGGCCTTCAGAGAGCACGCACAAATGCTGCTGCTGCAACAGCGGGGAGAGAGCGAGTGGGGCCCTCAGAGGAGATAGAGCGAGTGTAGTTGTCGGAGATAGCAGAGTGGTCGGAACACAAAGACAAAGACGCGTAATAATAATATGCGTCTCTAATGTGAGAAAACAAAGGAGATGCTAGCTCCAAACAAGCGTCGCCAATTGGGTCGTCATAAAACGAGACGCATCCTAAAAACCACGCATCTCCAATAGGAAAGTCATCGGTGACGGACTTAAAGAGCCCGTTACCGATAGGTTTCACTTTCGTATTGGACGCATTTTAACGTTCGTTACGAAGAAAACATGTAACGGGCGTTTAAGAAGTCTGTTACCAGAAGTCCTCATTGGTAACGGGCGTTGTGGTGGCGAGGTCAGGGCGAGGTCGGGGTCGAGCCTGCCGCGCTTATGCGTAACGGGCGCCAAACAACAACCGTTACAGATATGGGTCCATGTAACGGGTGTTAAGGGCTCGTTACAAATGCTGCGTGACCTATTTGAGGTTTTCACGTAGTGTTACCGTGTTGTTGTACGATGTCTTGCCCACTTGATACGTCGTGGCCACCAGGACGAAGATGGTAGACTATCGACCGGCGAGTCGTTGGTCGAACACTTGTGGGTTGTGGCTGCTCACCGGCAACACCTTAACCCACGGCGTGCGTGGTCCGCAACGAAGTCGAAGTGCCCCTCCAGGGTGACGCCCTAGCGAGCAAGCCCGTGCCCAGCACCGGGGGAACTCTGATGCAAGGGCGCGTGGCCGGCGAGTCCCTCCACTATGAAGCCGAAGTCCCCTCTACGATGACGCCCTAACGAGCGAGCCCGTGCCCGATGACGGGGAACTCCAATGTGCGGGTCAGCCGGTGTGCCTTCGATGGAGATGGGGGAAGGGACACATGGGAATTGACAGATGATGGAAGGGTCATGCAATCCTTCGGCGGCGAGTGTGGATGAGGCAGGGCGGTCGAGCTGCGCAATCCCGCCAGCGAGCGGAGGCGAGGGGTGGCTGCGTAGTCCGGCGGCCAGCATCGGTGAGGCGGAGACGGAGCTGTCGGGTGTGCGGGCGGCAGAGGATTTTTTTCCGGATCTATTTCGTGCGTTGACTCTAGTTGCAATGACGTGTTAGGGCATAAGCCTGCAAAGGGTTCGGGTCGGCCCCATTTACTGTCCGCTCCTCATTTCAGCCCATGGTCAAAGCGGGTCAACCCTAAAAGAAAAAGGAGCGAGGGCCGTGACCCTGTTGATCCATGGTCACCCTTGGGTCGAACCGGCCTCCTCGTCCTCGTGACGCCTTCTCCTCCCTGCAGCGACAGCTCTCATCGACACCTCCGCCTTCTCCTCCCGGCGGCGGCGGCGGCTCTCCTGCAGATTGCCACCATCAAGAAGGTGCCCGACCTCCCAGATTGGGTTGCCGCCAGCGGAAGCTACCTCCGGCCTCCCGGATCGGCAGTCAAATTGCCTCCTGCAGTCGTGTTGCCTCGTCGCCGTCGAAGGGGGTTTCAATGGTCGGATCCCCGTCATTCTTGCCTCCTGCCGACAGGGCCTTGGACAAATCAGCTCGCCACAATCACGAGCCCCATGGAAGCGGCGAGTCAACCTCTCTCCCCCAACATCCTGATCTATAGTGAGATAAAGTTGCCCCTCTTCTTTTTTTCGAGTCTGCTCCTGTGATGTGTGAGCATTTGTTTAGGGAGTAATGTGTCTGATCTATTCCTCACCCTATCTGCAGCTAGAATATATGTATCTTGTTCAATCGATTGGTGAATTGGCCCGCTCCAGATTGGCCAACTGTTGATTCGATTGTAGCAGTCAATCAATGTGAGATCCAACTCTTGATCGGCCAGCTGTAATTTGACACCTAGAAGTCCTTGAATTTTGGGACAAAATGTAAACGCTGCGCATGCCTTGGCCTGCATTGTGTACGTAGGACGTTGATGGATGTCGTGCTCCAGCTTGACACAGCTGCCGTCGGTCTCTAGGTGCATGCTGGAGTTTCCAGCATCCTGTCGCGTCTGCAGTAGTTGCTGTTGGGGTTTACTACTAGATTACTGCAGTCTCGCCGGCCGCACACCAATGCAAGCATATGCATCCAAGCTGTCGGAGTTTGAGGCAGCTCCTTTCTCGTTGATCTCTCTCTCTTTGACTCTGGTGCCATTTCGCATGTTGTAGATGCACAGCATGCAGTGAGAGAGCTAGATTAGATCCCTTGTTAGTTCCCCTGCTAGCAGTAGCAGCTGGATCCTTCCACCAGCAATATGCTGCCTTGCATTGCATGTCTTACGGCTTTTAGTCTCCCGCTCACTACTGTTTGCACTATTGCTTTATTACCATCGATCAGCAACGACGAAACAATAAAAGAACTTTTACTGCCTGTGTTCCAGCCTGTGTTGTTTTGCAGCGGAAACTATTTTGCAAATTTTTGCTGCCTGTGAGAACTTTTACTGCCTATGAGAATTAGTTGCTTTTATTTTTCTGATGGCAACATCACGCTGAAGATATGTTGCTTGGTTGTTTCAATGAATGTACCACAACTAATATTGTGATCCTCTTTACCGTGTAGGCTGTGATTTAGTTGGTACAAAACGTTGCTAGCTGGTGACCTGATCCTTGGATGCATGGCCACTGCAAGTCAGAATCCTCAAGTCAGAATCCTCATTGTAATGATCTATAAAGATCTTGAAAGTATAGATGTTATCGTGTTTGTGTGCCAGACTTCGATTACTGGGTCTTGTCAGATATTGTGCATTAGATTTAGATTATATTGTTCTAATAAGCAAAATATACTTTAAGATATGTTAGAGGCTCTGTAATTGAAGTAGTCTTTCAACTTTGTTCTATTTTAGAATTTGTCTGTTAAATTAAGTATTCAGTCTTCAGTTGTCTGTGCACAAGAGTGAATATCTTCTTTCAGTTATTCATCTTCTGTGTGGAAGCAACGTCACGTGTGCTGGGTTGTTGGCTAGTTCAACAGCTCCCGGCTGCTACTCCCCAGTACCGCGGGTCACCGTTGTCCAAATTAATTAAGGGGCGGGTCAAACTTCTGACCCTGAATACATGCAACCAGAGCAGCGGGTCGCGAGTAGGGTCGCTCCGCTCCGGCCTCTTTGCAGGTTTATTAATAGGGCAGTCCTAATAGAAGAAACCTCTATAGTCAGTGGCGAAGGTAGCGGTGGGGCGGGGGGAGGGGCTCTAGCCCCCCCTACCACCATGGGAACCCCGAAGCCCCCCCCCCCAAGAGATTTCTGCCATAGATGCAAAGGGAAGGAGGGGCTGAAGGTCTTCTGGAGGTTGAAGACGACCTGATTCACGCGAGATGGGCCAGCGCTCGGTCAATGTGCGGCCCAAAATCTCCCCCAGCGGCCGCAGTCTACATCCGGCCCAAATAGCATTTGCCCCTTCGGCCCGTTTGGCATTTTCTTTCTTTCCCTCACGGTCACAGCTTCACATCACACCGACCGAGCCGAGCCCTGTGCGTGCCCTGCGACTCCGCGCCTGTGCGAGTGCGAGCGGCGCTGCTCGGCTGCTCCGAACCCTAGACCTACGGCGGCGGCCGGCGGGCAGCGGCGGCCGGCGCGACGGCACGGCGTAGGCAGGCGGGCAGCCGCAACGGAGAGCGCGAGCGTGAACCCTAGACTCCGGACGCGCGGCGCGGCGGCCGGCGGGCAGTCGGCGCCTGCGCCTCGGCGGCGACGGCGGGGACCGCCGGACCGGGGAGCAGCCGGCCGAGGGCCGACGGCAGGAGCCCCGGTGCCCCGCATCCGCGCGCCGACGCGCGCTAGCTGGTGGCCCGGAGCGTCAGTGCGTCACGACGACGGCCGACGGGCAGAGGTAAAAACATAAAACTGTTGTTTGTTGATTTGTCAATTATTAGGAATTTTTGATAGATGCTAGCCCTAACCTCAATTAATTAGCCCCATTTGGTTGTTCATGCCATATTGCTAATTTATTTGTGAAGAACTCAAAATGTCAAAAAGAACACTGCTCTCATATTATTCTAGTGGTACTGGAAGCAATTCAAGTGGGATTCCAAATCCAGATACCAATGTCGATGCAGGCACTAGTCAATTTAAAAAACCTAGGGTGGAGTTTATGCACTCCGATATTATTGGTGATCGAGGAAACCGCAAACCAATTGAAGATTATCACCCTGGAATTAGAGATCCATTAATGAGAGCATATGCTTCGGGTGGTCCAACCCAACCTAAAGAATTTTCTTTTCCTCGCAAATGGCAAACTGGTGAATGGAGATCATTTCAGAAATCTTGGTTTGATGAATTTGATTGGCTAGAGTACAGTGTTTCAAAAGATGCTGCTTATTGCTTGTATTGTTATCTTTTCTTTGATCCTGGAAAGCCTGAAAAATTTGGGAGTACTGTGTTTGCAAAAGAAGGCTATGTTAACTGGAAAAAAGCTATAGAAACTTTTAGGAAACACAGTAGTTGTAAGACTCATACAGATGCTAGGCTAAAGTGTGATGACTTTATGAACCAAAGGAAAAATGTGGTTAGACAATACAATGAGAATTCCAAAGAGGAAGATAAGCGATATGAGATTCGCTTGAATTCTTCTTTAGATGTTGTAAGATTTCTTATAATGCAAGGTGATGCTTTCCGCGGACATGATGAGTCCTCTACTTCTCTCAACAAGGGTACATTTAAAGAGTTGGTTGACTGGTACAAAGGCAAGGTTGAGATAGTGAAGGATGCATATGAAAAAGGAAAAAAGAATTGTCAGATGTTGTCCCCTGATATACAGAAGGATCTTAGAAAAGCTTGTGCAGAGGAAGTGATGGCAGTGATTATGGATGAGGTTGAGGGTAGGAAATTTTCTGTGCTTATAGATGAGTCTCGAGATGTATCTATAAAGGAGCAGATGGCTGTGATTTTGAGGTTAGTAGCAGATTTTTCATTCTTATTTTAACTTTACAATTTCAGATTATGTACTAACATATTTTGTACTTATGTGCAGATTTGTGAATGATGAAGGCAAGGTGTTGTAAAGGTTTCTTGGACTTAAACATATTGAGCGATGTACAGCTAGTGCTTTGAAGGAAGCTTTGCTTGGTATGCTTTCTAGCCACAAGTTAAATATCTCTATGATTCGTGGGCAAGGTTATGATGGAGCTTCCAACATGAGAGGGGAATTTAATGGTGTTCAAAAATTGATTCGGGATGAAAATCCCTATGCTTTCTATGTCCATTGTTTTGCCCACCAGTTGCAGTTAGTGGTTGTTACTGTATCAACTTCTACTCCAGCCATTGCAGATTTCTTTAACTATGTTCCTTTGATAGTCAATAATGTGGGTGCATCTTGTATGAGAAAGGATGTCTTACTTGCAAAGCATCATGATTTATTGTTGGAAAAAATTGAGAGTGGTGAGATTGTCACTGGAAAAGGTTTAAACCAACAGTGTACCCTAGCCAGGCCTGGAGATACTAGATGGGGTTCACATCTTAAAACTTTGCTTCGGATTTTAGTGACGTGGGAGGCTATCATAGATGTTCTTGAGATAGTAAAGAAAGATTCTGTCAAACCAACATCTAACGGTGGGGCTTTTGGTTTGATTGGTAAAATAGAGAGCTTTGTTTTTGTATTTATCTTGCATTTGATGATAGAATTGTTGAGCATCACTGATAGTCTGTCTCGAGCTTTGCAAAGAAAGGACCAAGACATTGTTGAAGCAATACATTTGATCATTGGTGTGAAAGATAGCTTGCAAGATATGAGAGACAATGGATGGGAGCCATTATTCAGGAGAGTGAAACAATTTTGCAATAAGCATGAGATTGAAGTGCCAGATATGGATAAGGAAATAAAAGCTAGAGGGACGTCTACACGTCGAAAGCAAAAGGTAACAAACATGCACTTCTTCCATGTTGAGATTTTTCTCCCGGCCATTGATGCCCTTTTGTCAGAGATGAATCACCGGTTTGGTGAAGTTAGTTCGGAATTATTAGTGTGCATGGCTTCTTTGAACCCAAGGAACAACTTCGCTAGTTTTGATGTGGATAAGCTTGTGAAGCTTGCTGAAATTTATGCTCAGGATTTCCATATTGGTGATCTTACTCTGTTGCCAAGAGAACTTATAGATTTTGTTGGACGTGCTAGAAGAAGTCAACATTTTCTTGGATGTACAGAGCTTTCACGGGTTGCTGAAATTATGGTCAAGAATGGAATGCACGCATTGTATCCATTAGTTTATCGACTTATTGAACTAGTATTGACCCTTCCAGTGGCTACAGCTTCAGTTGAGAGGATCTTTTCAGCTATGTCTATTATAAAGACAGATTTGCGTAACAAAATGGATGATGAATGGCTAAATGATTTGATGATATGTTACACTGAGAAGGAGATATTTAGAAGCATTAGTAATGAAAAGATCATAAAGCGGTTTGAAGAGATGAAAAAATGCCATATGTTAGTGCCAAAAAAATAGTGGTATGCATAATTCTCTTGTTACTTTGAGAGTTTAGAATATTAAGTGTTTGCTCTTACTAATTCATTTGTTGTCTGTAGATTGCTCCTCAGGAAGAATAATAAGGTGCATCATAATGGGCGTCTCATGTACTTCATCTAATATGGAGTAATTCAAATTGCATATTTTATTTTTTTCTATGATGTACTTTGAGTTATCATCTATGTATCTTTATAAAACTACATTAAATTGCAATGTTAATCTTGTATGGCATATGATGGAACTTATATTATTATGTTGACCTAACGGCTGGAGCTACCGCTCTGCCGCTCCTTTATGTTCAGCCCCACTATATATTTTTTCTGGCTTCACCACTGTCTATAGGTTCTATAGCATAGGATATTGTGTCAAGAACTACTACTTCACAATGCAAAATTATCTAATAAACATCAGACAATGAATTACCCAATCATTCACCTTATTTCTCTCTATGGTCTTCGGATCTTCTGCGGCTGTGTGCGTTCAGCTCTGTACACCCACGTCGCCGTCGGCCACTCAAATTCTGCTGCCTTTTTCTTTCTTCTTCACCTGCGGACACCACACTCCTGCAATCTTATCTCTTTCTCCTTTTCTCCCCATGAGCTGCTGCCCATCGTCAGGAGCGGCGGCGCGCAGGCGTCCTCCAGGAGAGGCTGCCTATCACCAGGAGCGACGCGCACGGGCTGCGGCAAGCTACGGCGGTAGCCGGGAGCGGCGGCGCGCGGGCGTCCTCCTGGAGCTGCAGTCGGTCGCTGAGAGCAGCGCGGGCGGGCTGCGGCAAGCTGTCGCCGGTCGCCGGGAGTGGCGGCACGCGGGCCGCGGCGAGCTGCTGCCCGTCGTCGGGATTGGTTGCGCGCGGGCTCCCTGGCCGAGCTCCCCCGCGGTGGCAGGAGGGCGCATGCAGAGGCTGTTCGCCATTCGGTTCGTCATCCCGTCGCCGGTGCTTTCGATTCGGCAAGGCTCTTCTTCCATGATTCCTTGGCGGCGGCATGCTGGTGCGCGCACTGCAGCCGGCCTCGTGGGTGAGCGGAGTGGTGGCGCTCGCGGCGGGCGGGAAGGCGAGCGTGGCGGCCAACGGAGGACGGGAGCACCGAAGCGGGCGCGACGACCCGAGCTCTTGCCCGCCAGGAGCGCACGTGAAGGTCGGAGTGGTGAGGGATCTGCGCGGTTGCGGCGAGGTGCACCGGATACGGAGGATGGCCTAGGATTGCAGTCGTTTCTCCCCAACACCAATTTTCTCGTTTCTACGTGCATCGTTCCGAGGGAAGACTTCGTTTCTCGTGGAAGAAACGGTTTCCTCGGTTTTGATTCTCTTTCCTCACTAATTAGCCTGCCATGTCGTGTTTTTGTTAAGGTGACATTTTATTTAATAAAAATAGAAACCATAATTAATATCTCATTGGGACTGCTCAATACTCATGTGCGGGTTCCGTTAAAAATACAGAGGAAGCTCCTGTACCTCAGGTTCCCTTCAAGCACTGTAATGCCTATATCTGAAACAAATAACCCTTCTCATAGGCAAGTAGTATATTGTGGCGGTAGACAGCACAAATAACTCAATGATGATAGAGGATTTGTTTTCAAATTGTGTTATTGGATCTATAATGCCAGATTGAGGACTATCCAAAATTACCATGTAAAATGGAAAATTTGGATATAAAAATTATTTACCAGAGGATAATATCACGTATGTCCCGAAAACTTAGGAGGATCTACAAAATTAACCCACATTAATTACTAAATGCAGTTCATCATTTGTACTTACTAGTAATAATGCACGTGCGACACGCACATACTGTAAAAAATATTATTGATGTGTTATAAAATGGTGTTAGGTGGGGATGGCGAGGTTCTTGATGGTGATGTTGTTCCTGCCCACTAGCGAGTATGTGGTGTTGGCGGCAATTAGTTGTCAGCTCCGGCGGCGTCGGTGACCAGGGGCACGAGGAGCCCGTTCGAGAACGAGAAGGATAAAGACGACCACAAAGTGATCAGAGCCGTCACAAGAGGTGGCAACGGCAAGCCACATTGTGTATAGGACGATGTTGACGAGTACGAGGCGATGTGGGGTAGGAGAATGCCGCGAAAATGTAATAAAAAATAACGATACAAAAATATATGTAATACCGCTACAAGGACACAATTTATAACTTTAACAATCCGTGATAATTAATTAACCAATTCATATAAAGACACATAAAAAACTACAATATTTCATGTCTGTGATATATGTAATAAAACATGTACTTTAGGGAAGAACATGAAGACTTCATTTTGAACTCTGCATATGTTATATTGAATAATGCATGCAGCTCTTCCTCTCTTAAGTCTTCATCATCATATTATGTATCCTCTTCTTTCTCGTCCTCCAGCTGCCATTCACTGTCAGCCTTTTCTTGTTTGGAGCTATCGTCATCCTCTTCTTTTTGATGTGATTCATCATCTTCCATAATGTTGTCTACGATGTTTGTGGACTTTGGCGCAACTGTCCATCAGCTTCTCGCTGCCGACAGCCACCTTCATCTGCGGTGTGTCACGCTTGATCTTATGGTTGATCTTGTTGGACCATAATGATTAAAAAAGCATAAATTTAACATCTCTAATTGACTCGATATTATCGTAGTTTATACTAAATAATCACAATTACATCCGTAAAAGAAATTTCATGTTACATGTATTGTTTTGACAGTTGATCCATCAGTCGTGTCCAACTCCAGATTGATCTCTTGACTGTCCTCTCTGTTAATCATCTCAACATCTACTTGTGTTTCCTGTTTGCTTGACACCTCACTGAGAACAGGTGGCGAATTCTCTCCCTGCACCACGTTTGAATTAACACATGACAACTTGCTCTAGATGCAATATTAAACTAACCAATGTTGTTTTTCGTGAAAAGAATTTATGAAAAAATAGCAACAGTTGCATATGAATCTCTATTGTGACATACTTCATCTGCAGGTTTGGAAGAGCAAGACGTTTCTCGTTGTATGGTTTTGGTAGCGATGGAGATAGAGGATTGTAGAGCAAGTCTGAAGGATCGAATATGCGACTAGAGAAGGGGGGGACTGAATGGGAACCGATAAAAATTCTTCCCGAAGGATGAACTCGGCCTATACCCCGATTGCCACTCCGTTCACTCACACACACCAAGAGAACTCTAGACTAGGCACACACAAGCCTACAAGTCCTAGACACAAGCCTTGAAGCAAATAGCGGAAGCACAAGATAAGAATCAAACAACTTAACCAAATCTGCGAAGCACCTGGCGGACTGTCCGAGGTGGCCTGGCGGACTGTCCGCGTGGGAGGCGCGGACCGTCCGAGAGGGCACAGCGGACCGTCCAAAAATGCAACCCGAACCTCTAGTAGCGCACCGAGAAAAACGGACTGTCCGTGATGGACCTGTGGACCGTCCGCCTCGACACGGACCGTCCGACACTCTAGTACAGACCGTCCGCAAATCTCTTGCACCAAAAACCAGCCGACTCAACAGATCGAATGAAAGGCACGCAAGAACACGCGAAGAACACGACGAACAGCTGGGCTGTCAAGCACCTCGCGGAACGTCCGCCAAGCGCGGACAGAGCAGAAAAAACTCGACCCCGCGAGGTCAACTCCACCTATCCATCACTGGATCTCCCAAACGGCTTGAGCTCTTGAGACAAGATTTGGGGGAGATGAGAAGCGTCACAAGATGAAGCTATGCCCCAAAAATCTCAGCCTCTAACTCACTAAATCACCGGGAATCGCGGATCACATGAACCACCACCAAGAACTCGGGCTCCAACCAAAACTTGTGAATCGAAGGGATTTCCCTGCGTTTGAGCGGTCAAGATCACACACAAAGATGCGCAAGGCATCCACCCATGATCCCCTCAAAGAAATCCGAGAGCAAACCCTCTCAAATCAACGAATCGAGCGAAAAACGAAACACCCCAAAAATATCCCCGAAAATGACACTAAAATCACAAAGAGCTAGGAGATCACCACAACGCTGAATGCTTTCATACATCCAGAGGTCAGAGTCTATACAAGAATCTAGCCTAAGAAGATGCAGAGAAAAGAAGCAGTCCAGAGCGATCTACCGGGGGAGGAAACCCTAGAGTCCAAGAGAGAGGGAGATGCCATCCACCTCTCCGCTATTTATACGAAGTCCACTGGAGGAGGCAAATGACCACGCTACCCCAACAACTTAAAATGAAGATACACACCCCTCAGGGGCAATATGGTCAAGTCTTTGGATATTCCCATCGAGCGGACACGCTTCCATCGCGGACTTGCTTAGCCTCGACGCAAGTCCCGCGATCACGCCACGTGCCCCTCGCCTCGAAGCTTCCCGACGATCCCGGATCACCGTCTCCGTCGCATCGGGCCTCCAGACTTGGTTTTGCGGACCAAACCAAGAAACCATCCACCGATGGTTTTGTGGGCAAACCACCAAACTCCGCGTGCAAGCTTCGGCCTCGAACCGCCACCTTGCACCGGCCCATGTCCATGACTTCAACTTGCTAGTCTTGCACCGCACGGCTCACACTTGACCCCATCAGCCACCGGGTCCATCGAACCAAGCCTACTTGCCTCTCCATCACCCAGAGGCCACCACAGCTAAGGTCCTTCGCGCTTGTTCTTTACCTGCACCAACACGAGTCAAGCCGCAACATGTACCTGCACACTGAGCCAAGCATCAGTCCACACAATGTTGTCAAGCACTCATCACTAAGGAGCGACCCTCCACTGGTCTTCGGATACATTTGGTCCTCAATCTCCCCCTTGATGAGTGCATTGACAACACCCATAGAAATCAACACAGAGAAAAAGAAAAGAAAACAACCACGAACACAAACCTCCAAGCAAGTGATTCAAAGTCAAAGAACAAGCGAAAACACGATCACTCGCCAGACCAAGTCTCGGCCCCATAAGGCAAGGCAACGGCTCAACACAGCCGAGACAAACAAAACTCTACAAAGAGCACACCACAAAGCACACAACTCAGGCAAACCAAAGGAGCTCCCGCTGCACATATGCAAACTCCCCCTGAGCAAATGCAACCTCTTTTCTCAAATTTTTCTCCCCACAATGCAAACTCTCACAAATCTCCACAAACTCTCCCCTTTGTTGACAATGCATGAATCAAGGTATTATGAAACTCTCCCCCTTGTTTGCATGAAAAATGCTTATCAAAGTATATACAGTCTACCAAGCTTCTCAGATATACAAAGAGCACAACAAAATGCTACGCATGAGATATAGAGCAAGCAAAATAGATACGGTGTAGTTAGGGTATTGCCATCAAGAAAGTAGAGACATATAAACATGTGACATGGACAAAAGCATTTTTAAGCAATTTTCACAAAAAAATATTCATATCATGAGCAAAGCCCTATCCATGGTAATTTGAGCAAAAATAAACTAGATCATACAAAACTCATAGAAGATCACAAGTTCTCATCACAAGATCATAGCAAACGCCCATAAGCTACTAAATGTCATGTCAAAGCCACCGAGCTATGTGTCCACTTCTTAAAATGAGACTTCTCATGGTAGACATCATACAACGGTTTAGCACCCAAGATATATACATAAAAGTATAAAGACATGATTAAGAGCTCATTTTTTCAAGCATAAGGCAATTCATACACCAATTTCATTTTTAAATTGAAGCATGGTACATGAAATGCCTTTGCGGCAAAAAGAAGCTTATGCTCCTCCACAAGTGAACATATGGGTTAAACATTTACCATGACAAATGGGTCTTTGACCCAAGCAAAAAGAGCATGATACTCAAGCACAAACTAAGCATGATATAGTCATTTGAGCACAAATTGAGTGTAGATAAGTATTTACTCATGAGTGAAGCATTTTTAGCATTTTCACAGAAAGAAAGCTATCTCATCATGAACATATGACAATACCATCAAGAGCATAGCATTCAGATCACCATTCCCAAAGCATACACATCTCTCACATATAGCACATCATAGTGATCAAAGTATATAAGAGAAGCTCATCCTACCACAAATGATCCAAAGATGGCTATCCTACCAGGTTTTGTACATAAAGTAAAATGCATGCATGGAATGCAACAAATGATACATATATACATGAGAAGCTCCAAGATCCAGCTAAAAAGGGAAACACACTCCAAGTTCACCTCGCAAGCATGTGAGGGTAACTTGGTCAAGTGGTTTAGTGAATATGTCGGCTAGCTGATCTTGGGTAGGTACATAGGACAAAGATATGTTCCCTTTCTCAACATTGTCCCTCAGAAAGTGGTATCTCACTTCGATGTGTTTCATTTTGGAGTGAAGAACTGGGTTTTTGGCTACACTTATGGCACTGGTGCTGTCACAAAAGAGTGGAACCTGGGAGCACTCCTCACCAAAATCGCTCATAGTGTAGGTTATCCATAGGAGCTGGGAACAACAGCTGGCTGCAGTAACATACTCGGGTTCGGTAGTGGACTGGGCTACACTGGATTGCTTGCGAGACGACCAAGAGACCAAATAAGAACCAAGAAACTGGCAACAACCCGCGGTAGACTTGCGGTCCAATCGACACCCAGTAAAATCAGCATCAGAGTACCCGTGAAGTCTGAGTGTCGAGGAGGCAGAATACCAAAGACCGAACTCAGGAGTGTAGTTCAAGTACCTGAAAATCCGCTTGACGGCCTGCCGATGTGAAGTCCTCGGTGAAGCCTGAAAACGAGCGCACAGACACACACTGAACTGTATGTCCGGCCTCGTCGCCGTCAAGTAGATGAGGGAGCCAATCATGCTCCGGTACTCCTTCCGGTTCACGGGTTCGCCATCTTCATCCGCGTCCAAAGCCGTAGTGGTACCCATCGGTGTAGTCAGTGGCTTGGAGTTGTTCATGCCAAACTTCTTCACCATGTCCCTGGTGTACTTCGCCTGATGTACAAACGTCCCGTCCTTGCACTGCTTGATCTGGAGTCCTAAGAAAAACTGCAGCTCGCCCATCATAGACATCTCAAATTCCCTGCTCATGTCATCTGCAAATCTGGCAACATGATCATAAGAAGAGCCACCAAAGATAATGGCATCCACGTAAATCTGAACAATCAACAAGTCATTTCCATGATTAAGGAGAAACAAGGTCTTATCAACTGTGCCCATCACAAACCTCCTGCTCAGCAAAAAACCTCTCAACCTACCATATTAAGCCCTCGGTGCCTGTTTCAACCCATAAAGCGCTCTCTGGAGTTTGTATACATGGTGTGGGTATTTTTCACTCTCAAACCCCGAGGGTTGCCTCACATACACCTCTTTCTCTATCACCCCATTCAAGAAAGCACTCTTCACGTCCATCTGGAACAACTTGAACCCTTTAGCCACGGCAAATGCTAGAAGGATCCTAATTGCCTCCAAACGGGCCACAGGAGCAAAGGTCTCCTCATAATCTATACCCTCTTTCTGATCGAACCCTTGAGCCACCAACCTCGACTTGTTTCTCACAACTATCTCATTCTCACCTTCCTTGTTCTTCCACACCCACTTGGTACCTATGGGATGGCAATTTGGTGGTGGATCGACTAACACCCAAACTTTGTTTCTCTCAAAGTTCTCCAACTCCTCATGCATGGAATTAACCCAGTTCTCATCAGACAAAGCATGTCGAATATCTTTGGGCTCAAACGAAGCAACGAATGCAGAGTGAGCAAAGTGAGAAGTATTCCTTGACCTCGACTGTGTAGTGCGTTCATGAAGGTCACCTATGATTGTCGTCGGTGGGTGATCCACCTGTACACGCCGGGGAGCCTCTTGCCTGGACACAACCTCCCCCTCAGCAGCAACGTCCACTCGAACACCTCTGTCATCGTGGGCGTAGGGGATGGACCATCCTCGATCATCGTCGTCGTAGTGGAAGTAGCGTGTACACGATCAGCCATGGGAGCATCACCACCATCATCATCTTCATCTCCATCTCCATCCTTCTCATCCTCAAAGATCTTTGCTCCAATTTCCTCGTCACCTGCACACTCAAAAGCAGAAGAGCTACATGGCTGTATCTCGTCAAAGGTTACCTCGCAAGTCTCCATGATTCGGTTACTGTCAAGATTGAGCACACGATATGCTCTAGAGTGAATAGCATAACCGAGAAAAATACCATCTGAATATCTAGCCTCAAACTTATCCAACTTGCCCTTCTTCAGAATGAAACACTTGCATCCAAAAGCTCTAAAGTGACTCACCTTGGGTTTTCGCCCATGCATCAGCTCATATGAAGTCCTCTTCTTGAAAGCACGAAGGAAAATGTGATTCGACACATAGCAAGCGGTATTGACCGCCTCGGCCCAGAAACGCATAGGAGTCCCATGCTCATCAAGCATCGTCCTGGCCATCTCACTAAGGGTCCGGTTCTTCCTCTCCACTACGCCATTCTAGCAAGCGATGTATGGAGAAGAATACTGATGATCGAGACCAAGATCACTGCAAAAGGCATCAAAATGAGAGTTCTTGAATTCTGTGCCATTGTCACTGCGTATGGCTCGAATGGCATCACCATGTCTCTCATTCTTCAACCTCAAAATCAAATCTTGAACAAAGCCAAATGTCTCGCTCTTATCCTCCAAAAGAAAACCCAAGAGTACCTCAAAAAATCATCAACCACAACCAACACATACCACTTCCCACCCGCAGAGCGAACACGAGCTGGCCCAACCAAATCCATATGCAACAGCTCACAAGGTCGCTCGGTCATGACCGCAGTTAGAGGGGTGTGAGAAGCAGCAACCATCTTTCCGTGCTGACAAGAAGCACAAACCAAATCCTTCTCGAATTTCAACTTAGGCAATCCTCGGACAAGATCTAGGCCACTCAAGCAGGAAAGCAACTCAAAGCTCAAGTGTCCTAGCCGCCTATGCCACTTCCAAAGCTCGGCCGAAACCCCAGCAACAAAGCATCAAGGAGGACCAACAGACTGGGAAAAATCAGCACGAAATATTTGACCCTCGGGGACGGTCGTACAGACAAGATCACCTCGAGAATCAAGCACACGAGAAGCACCCAACTTAAAACGAACCTCAAAACCCTCGTCAAGCAACTGAGATACTGACAACATGTCAAAACCAAGTGACTTAACCGAAGCCACACTCTTTAAGGTCACCTTGCTACTCACCTTCACCATACCTTCAGCAAGCACTCTTCCTCTCCCATTGTCTCCGAAAGTGATGTACTCCCTCGTACTCACCGGGGTGAGGCTGGAGAACCACCCACGATCTCCGGTCATGTAGCGTGAACAACCAGAGTCAATCAACCAAAAGTCCTCCAAGCCTCCCACCTGCAATAAAAAATGAGAACGAGAATGAGCAAGCGACTCAACACTGGGGTTAGTACTAAACGAGTCAAACCAGTGTCGAGCCATTTGCTCAAAAGAAGGGTTAGCAAAATCCATCCTATCAAAACCTCTATGCGGAGCCCTCTCACACCTACCACCGAAGAAGACGTCTCACTGGAGGAGTACGCGCACCACGAGGAGGAAAACATGGCCCGTAGTCCCTTTAAGAACCAAAACTATGATCGTACCTCCCAAACTCGTAACGGTCACGAGCAGGAGCACGTCCAGCAAACTCACCATACCCAAACCCAACACGCCTATCTCTCTGAGGAACACACCTCCACCACCACGAGTGGGAACCGTACGCACAAACCCATCACCTCTAGGTAGAGGCCCTCTACGAGGCTCAGGCACACCAAGAGAAGGGTGGTACCTGTCCTTGTTTGCCATCTCGCTAGCAAACCTCTCATCCCTCTTCCTCCTGAACCAGAACTCATCCTTATGGCCATCCCTCCCACAATACTCACAATGGAAGCGGACTGGCTGTGGCTTAGGCTGTGGCTTCTCTGTGGGCTTCTCAACAGTTTTCTCTCCTGACTTCCCCCCAAACACACTTCCCTGGGTGCTCAAAAACTTGATGGGTTTCTGGTAGTTTTCTGTCTTGTGGGGAACACTGGTGGATCTAGGGTTATGTCTACCTTATTTCTGAGGTGGTTTGGCTTGGGTGCGAATTTGTTCATGGGTGTAGTGTGAGGTGGAATAGGAATCTCTCCAACTTTCTCTCCTCCCTCACCACTCTTCTCACCACTCTTGCCAACCCCCAACGCCTGACCATCAAATCTCTTAAACTCAGCCAACATCAAACTCAATTGTGGCTCATGTCCAGACAACCACCCCATCAATTTCCTCAACTCATCATTCTCATCCTGCAAACGGTTAACATAGTGTGCAAGTTCCATGTTTTTCAAAGCATACATTTCACAGGTAGAGCATGATGTAGGAATGAGAGATTTCAATGCAGCCTCAAGAGAAACTATCTTGGTATGAGATTCATCTAGCCTAGCATGCAGCACAGGACAAGAAGTGCAGGCACCTAACAAAGTAGGTCTAGATTTCAACTCATCACACTCTATCCTAAGCACATCTAGTTCCTCAAGAGTTGAGGCATGCTTCTCCTTGAGAGCAGTCAAGTCATCTAGGAAAACATTGCAATCACCACAATCAATCTCATCAGACACAACGGGAGCAGCTTTCAAAGAGTCTATCTCAGTTCTAGCATCAACAAGCAAAGACTCAAGCTCAACTATCTTGTCCTTAGCATCACCTAGCAAGGACCGAAACTCTCTCTTCTCCTTGTTGGTCTTCCTAAGCACATCATCATGGTTATCAAGCAACTCATTCATCCTAGCATTCTCCTCTAGCAAGAAGTTGGGATCATGTCGTACCTCTTCATCGGAGGTGGAGTTCGAATCCGAGCTGTGCTTCCCACCCTTCTTGGAGTGCACCATGCTGAAAAAGACACCTTGTGCGACGAAGCTGAGGCCGGTGAAGTTCTTGCCCGTGTGCCGCTTGTCCTTGCGTCGATCTTGCTCTTCATCGCTGCTCGAATCGGAAGAAGCGTCGCTTGAAGTGGAGTCGATGTCGCTCGCTCCGGCAACCATCGCTCGAGCCGTCTTCTTCTTGTACCCGCTGCTCTTCTTAGGCCTTCTCTCGCCCTTGTCCTTGCGCTTGTCCTTGTAGTCATTCCGGGAGCCGTGCTTGTTGTAGTCGTGCCTGGGCTTGCCCTTGTAGTCGTTCTTGATCTCCATGGCTTCAGGGCATTCGGTGATGAAGTGCCCGTGCTTCCCGCACCGATAGCACATCCCTGAGCTTCTCCTCGCATTCTTGCAGTTCTTGTACATTCGCCCAAACCTCTTGCTCAACAAGGCGAGATCCTCCTCGCTCAGCACCTCAAAGTCCTTATCTGGCATAGACACAAGATAGGATGAAGAAAAAGCAGCAGAGTTAGCATTAGTCCTCGATCCTGAGACAAGAGCCAAACTATGAGGATCAGTGGGGCTCTCGCTCTTGGCTCTCAAGCCACGATCAACCTCCGAAGACCTGAGCTTAGAGAACAGCTCATCCAACGTCAAGGTGTCATACACGCTCGACCCTGCGAGGTCAACTCCACCTATCCATCACCAGATCTCCCAAACGGCTTGAGCTCTTGAGACAAGATTTGGGGGAGATGAGAAGCGTCACAAGATGAAGCTATACCCCAAAAATCTCGGCCTCTAACTCACTAAATCACCAGGAATTGCGGATCATATGAACCACCACTAAGAACTCAGGCTCCAACCAAAACTCGTGAATCGAAGGGATTTCCCAGCGTTTGAGGGGTCAAGATCACACACAAAGATGCGCAAGGCATCCACCCATGATCCCCTCAAAGTAATCCGAGAGAAAACACCCTCAAATCAACGAATCGAGTGAAGAATGAAACACTCCAAAAATAGTCCCGAAAATGACACAAAAATCACAAAGAGCTAGGAGATCATCACAACGCCGAATGCTTCCATACATCCAGAGGTCAGAGTCTATACAAGAATATAGCCTAAGAAGATGCAGAGAAAAGAAGCACCGGGGGAGGAAACCCTAGAGTCCAAGAGAGAGGGAGATGACATCCACCTCTCCGCTATTTATACGAAGTCCACCAGAGGAGACAAATGACCACGCTACCCCTACAACTTAAAATGAAGATACACACCCCTCAGGGGCAATATGGTCAAGTCTTCAGATATTCCCATGGAGCGGACACACTTCCACTGCAGACTTGCTTAGCCTCGACGCAAGCCCGTGATCACGCCACGTGCCCCTCGCCTCGAAGCTTCCCAACGCTCCCAGATCACCGTCTCCATCGCATCGGGCCTCTGGACTTGGTTTTGCGGCCCAAACCAAGAAACCGTCCACCGATGGTTTTGTGGGCAAACCACCAAACCCCGCGTGTAAGCTTCGGCCTCGAACCGCCACCTTGCATCGGCCCATGTCCATGACTTCAACTTGCTAGTCTTGCACCGCACGGCTCGCACTTGACCCCATCAGCCACCGGGTCCATCGAACCAAGCCTACTTGCCTCTCCATCACCTGGAGGCCACCACGGCTAAGGTCTATCGCGCTTGTTCTTCACCTGCACCAACACGAGTCAAGCCGCAACTTGTACCTGCACACTGAGCCAAGCATCAGTCCACACAACGTTGTCAATCACTCATCACTAAGGAGTGACCCTCCACTGGTCTTCGGACACATCTGGTCCTCAAAGTCGTATTGTTTTGGCAGTGATAGAGATATGGGATTGTTTTGAGAAGTCGGAGTCTTGTCAGTAATCAATGCGATTTTGTTTTCTTTTTTCCTTTTGCAGTGTTAACATCCTAGTCCGATTCCACATCTATTTTTTTTCTCTGCATCCTTTGTGGAAACCAGCATATATTGGCATGAGGACTCTGATTGTTGTCACACACGGACTGCTAATAAACTTGAATCGAGACAAATTATATCCCAAAAAATACATCAATTGATGTCAATCATAATCATGTATCCATATGAGGTCTTGGTTATATGCTACATTCAGACAGTATATAACCTATTTTCGGACAGTATGGGGGTGATTGGCAGACTGCATAGGACTAAGCCTAGCTAATATAAGCCCATGGACAGCCCAAGCCAGTCTTGTCTCACCATTTCGGCCCGTGATTGGTAGACTGCATAAGAAGGTGGGTTGCATAACTAGAGTCTATCTCATGGTGTTTGGTAGACTGCATAAGTTGAGTGGGCTCACCACTTTCACAACCCAGGTGTTCTCACCGCCTCCTTCGTGTCCCCCATATTCTTTCTCGCTCTGACGTTGACCACCGCATCATGCTACTCGTACCCGCCCTTCGTCTGCCCTGGCGTTCCAGGCGAGCTCGGCGGACCAAGCGAGCTCCTCCGGAGCGCGAGGTGTCAGCATCCGTGTAGTGCTGGTGCCGGCCGAACGGGTGAGATCCGCTGCGCGGGCAAGCGATGCCAGGGAGCGCTGCTGGCCATATGGGCCCTCTGCCACTGACCGTTCGAGCCATCCACTGGCGGTGTGACACGCCATTTGCGCGAGGTGAGTTTACCCTTGCAAGCCGCCCTCTCCCCTTCGTCTTCCTCCTGGGAAGCTCCATGCCGCAGATCCCGGAGCTCCTCCTCCCTCCCCGCGGATCCCGAAGCTCCTCCTCCCTCCCCACGGATCCTGGAGCTCCTCCTCCCGGCGGTCCCTTCCTCTACCGCGACCCACCATCTCCCAGTTGGCCGCTATGCTTCACTTGGAGCTTGCTCCCAACTATTCCCATTAGCTTTTCCATCAATTTCTACGTGTTTGTTTCGAACTGATTTTTGACAGGCTGTTCGTTGCTGTCGAATACACCACCTTCTTCGTCCTCTCCTTCCTTGGCTACGAGAAGAGCACCGGCAAGCTCCCTGCGGCCAATCTCAAGGGTCTGCTCATGGTATGCTATCTGTCGCTTTTCTGTGTTGTTTCCTCATGTAATGCCTTCCAGCTAGCACTACAATGCACTTTTTGATTTCTACTATTGCTTTTTGTACAGATCCCGTTCATCCTCAATGCTGTCCTTTGAGTTGCCTACTATCCTCAATTGTCAGGATATTTCAAAGCTGCCCTTCTCATCAATCAAGGTACAAACGATTCAGCAAACCATACCCCACCATAAAGAGTATCCAAGTGCATTTCTCCTTTCAGTTACTTATGCCATGTCTATTAAAGCATTTAAAGAGTTACATAGAAAAAGAAATCATTGTGTACACGTTCTATCCAAGTGCCCTACTCAAGGATCTCATATCAGCTGTGTAAAGTCATAATTTTCCTCCTTCGACCAATAATTTCTTGCATAATTTTTGCAATTCTTTTCTTTTGCTTTTACCTTCATCCCATTAGTTTTAAGGGTAAAGTTTCCGTTATTGTCAGTATATCTTGTAATCAGAACTAACCATAGTTTTAACTGTATTTTGAAAAGGTGCTAGGAAGATGGAATGTCATGTCCTGTTAGTGTTTTGGTCACTGAGCCTACCAAGGGGGTACCCGAGGTAGTAGATTGTGCCGTGGAGGATCGCCAGACCTGGAACTCGAAAGTAAAGGCAGGGACACAGGACACAGATTTATACAGGTTCGGGCCGCCGGAGTAGCGGACCCTACATCCTGTTTGGAGTATCATGTATCACGCCCTGCGCTTAGGTGTTCCCCGGAGAGGTTGGGGTTGAGGTGTTGGCCCGTCCTCCTCGGTACCCGGCCCTCCTTTATATAGTCCAGGGGGCGGGTTCCTAGTCTGTTACAAAATAGGAGTCCTAGTAGGATTACAAAGATTTATGGTATGAGTTCGTATTCTTCCATGTATGGGTACCCAGGGGTATACGGTCGACAAGCCCGTGAGCACTTTGTAGTGTTGAGCAGCGAGTTCGAGTAGTCTTGAAGCTTCGTCAAGTAGTTTCTGATCGTCTCGAGTACTGCTAGCCGAAGTCTTCAATAGTACTTGAATTTCTGAAAGAGTGGAATGTGCTCTAGTTCATTTATGAGTACTTTTGAATCATTCTCGAGTAGTTCCCAGGCGTCCCTGAGTTCTAACCCAGGAAGTCTCCAAAATACTCATCTTGTCTTGAAGTCTTGATCTATATGGAGGTGCGATTTGCAAAAATCGCACTCCATATGGACTGTAGTCCCCCGAGCCTGAGTTTGAATCGAAGAATCAAGTTGAGGGTCAAATCTAGAATCTGCATCTTCCGTCTTGAAAAAAGAGGTTGATGGTTTTAGCATAGTAGCCCCCGAGCCTTGAAGGGTCTTCAGTTCGCAAAAGTCGTCGTCCGAGTACTCTTGTAGCGTCCAGCCCCCGAGATTATGTGCCAAGTGAGCCATATGAGCCACGTCGAGTTATAATTGGAGTTGAGCCCCCGAGCTGAAGAACTAACGGAGCATGTTGAAGTTGTTATTGAGTAGTAATGTTGCGTCAGAGCGGGCTTTAGACGCAACCATAGTCGACTTTATGCCGTCAGAGCGGACTTTTAGATGAGACCGGAGTCGACTTTTAGATTGCAGCACGAGGCAGACATTAGAATGCGACCGGAGTCGACTTTGTGCCACGCAGGGCGGACTTTAGAATGCGACTAGAGTAGTCTACTTGGAGATGCGACTTGAGTAAGTCGACTTTAGATTGCGACTTGAGTAAGTCGACTTTGTGATGCGACTAGAGTAGTCGACTTGGAGATGCGACTTGAGTAAGTCGACTTTAGATTGCGACTTGCATAAGTCGACTTTGTGATGCGACTAGAGTAGTCGACTTTGTGATGCGACTAGAGTAGTCGACTTGAAGATGTGACTTGAGTAAGTCGACTTTAGATTGCTGCGCGGAACGGACTTTAGAATGCGACCGAAGTCGACTTTGAGTACTTCGAGCCAAGTATGAAACCCGAAACACAAAGCTGAAAAGCCAAGAACAAAAAGCATGTTCCGAAAGGCAAAAAAGTGAATTAAAAAACAAAAAAACGAATTGTTTTGCCTCCGGAGCCGTCTGGAAAAAAAATACATTACGTTGAGTACAATGTCTGGATACACTATTGAGTAATAGTGTCTTAAGTACTACTGAGGCATTGAGCCTAGTGAGATAGTACTCGCAAGAATGTTCTGAAGAACGAGTAAGACCGTAAGAGATAGTGTGATGAACTCATCTTGCTGTAGCAGCAACTTGTGTTAGAGCTCCACTGAGATCCTACTATGAAGGGTGTTTCTCTAGGCCGCAGCCTCTTAATTAAATAAAACAAGGACAACATGTGCCACTTATTGCTCTATACGACACGAAGTCGTCTGGAGAGGGTTGTCGTGACCCCCCATGAGTAGTTGTAGCCGAAGCTGCCTGGAGAGGGTTATCGTGACCCCCTACGAGCTGTCGCAGCCGAAGCCGCCTGGAGAGGGTTATCGTGACCCCCTACGAGTAGTCGTAAGGACCGGACCCGAAAGCTGCTTACAGCTGAGTAGTCGCCTGGACCCGAAAACCGTTTACAAATAGGTAGTCGCCTGGACCTAAGAACCACTTATAGCTTGGGATCGGCATAGAAGCAGGAACCCAGAGTAAGGATCAGATGGTGACGAGGGCCTGGATTAGGGCCCCCTAAGCAACAAGATAATCCCCCTGGAGACGGAGTCCTCTGACACCATTGACAATGTCAAGGCTAAGATCCAGGACAGGGAGGGATGTAGATCTTCATCAAGACCCTTACTGGCAAGACTTCCCCACTTCCGAGTACTCTCCGCCTCGCACGAGTACGCTTCGTCTCCGAGTACGCTCCGCCTTGCCTCCGACTACTCGTTCGCACGAGTAACCTCCATCTCCGACTAAGACAGGGCCCACACGAGGAAGCCAGAGCGTGGATCTGGGGTCCCGCACGAACGTGGCGCCGCCCCAGCCCCCAGGCTCCTCCACAACGACACGCGTGACGCCCGTTTCCACGCCATGCAAAGACCGCAGCTGGCGTGACGGGAGGACGTCCGGGTCTAACGAGAGCCATAATGACGCACAATGCATTCCCACGACCTCTGACATGTCGTCCCATCCAACGCCGACTGCACGCCACCCCGTCAGAACGGGCACTCGATTACCATCTACGGACAATGCCTACCAGCGCTTAGGCCCTAACGTGGCGGGCCTAAGACGCACTCAAGAAGGATGAGTCACTACGTGAACTACTCGGAGAGGCGACATGTGCCCTGGACAAAAAGTGGCAACGACACACGCGGGGATCTCCGGCGATACCACAGCTCAGCACCCTTCAACACCGCCTGACGGACATCAATGACGGAAAAGACTCCACCAAGCTGTAGCACTGTAGAATATTTTCGTTTTCCCTCTTTTGCCCCTCTCCCTTGAATCTATAAAAGGGGGAGGAGTGCCACCGTTTGAGGGGCTGACCGATCACCAAGTTTGTAACACCTACTACAGATATCCCTGGCATAGGAACATGAGTACTCGGAACTGGACGTAGGGTATTACTCCTCGGAGGCCCGAACCAGTATAAAATCCTTGTGTCTCCCGTGCCAACCATATGGATCCGACACACGATATGATACAAATCTACTGCCGGCGGTTGAGAACCCTGACTGTTGGCGCGCCAGGTAGGGGTACATCGTGTGTCTCGCCGAACTACACTAGCGATCTGGATGGAGGGCCGCGGAGTTTCGTGACTCCCGGCACCACTGTGCATTTCGGCTCCCTCGGCTTTGTCTACACCGGGCCGGCGGAGTCCGTCATCGAGAGGACTTTCTCCCGACCCGCGTGTCCCACCACCACGACGGCGGCGGTAGCGCGAGCAGCTTTTGTCCGTGGTTTCACGGACGAGTCGATCATGGCCATGCTAGGGCCTAACCTGACGCAGGAGCGCTTCAGGCTCGCTGCCTTCCACCTCACCGACCTCGCCTTCCAGGCTAGCGGGTCCGAGCCGCTGACCTGGGGGGAATTCATGGAGTGGTACAGCGCCCTGTACCCTCGAGGGCAGCCAGGCCTCCCGGACGACCCGGTGACAGCCTACGTGAACGAGCTAAGGGTGTCGTACGTCGCCCCAGGCTCCGCGGTTGCACGGCGGGGGCCACTGGCGCCCCCCCCCCCGAACTTCACGCGAGAGTGCAACGTCCTAGAGGCCCACACCGCCACCAGCTCGACAGACAGCGAGGAGAACCCTCATCACCGCAACGGGGACGCCCAGTGTTGGGCGCGCCTCGACGAGATCACTGAGGCCATGCGCCGGCTCGACAAAGAGCTGGCAAACCTCCACCAAGCACTCGGCGTGGAGGAGAAGCCCCAACAAAGCCAGCGGCGTGAGCAACACCGCGAGCAGGAGGCAGAACAGCCGGTGCCGCAAGCTCGTGTACGGGCGCGCGATGTGAACCGGCGCATCAACGAGGATGCCGATGTCGACGATGACGGCACGCCACACTTCAGGCGCGCATCGCAAAACCTCGCGGCAGTGGCCATGCTCTTGCGTGGCTGACCCGAGCCAGCCACACCCGAGGAGAAGAGGGTTCGCCAGCAGCCCAAAACCCTTCTCGAGACAGCGGCCGCACAGCAGGCTGAGAGTTGGGCGTCACGCGCGCGCGAGGCGCGAGGTGCACCATCCGTACGGCGCCAAGACCCATCTCCGTCAAGGCACCGGGGGCACGACAGGGAGGCCGGCGAACCGTCAGTCAAGTCACGCCTAGCACCCCACCGCGACACTCGTGACACGCTCAACGCTCGTCGCCGAACTGCTGGCGACGACGACTACGACTACGGCTACGGCAGCAACGACGACGGCCGCGACAAGCGTGACGAGCGCCGCTCACGCCGACGGCATAGCCAGAGGTGTGGCGGACGCTACGACAGCGACGAGGATCGTGACCGCAGCTGGTCACCCGATCCAAAGGGTCCTCGCGCCTTCGGTCGGAAGGTGCAAGACGCGAAGTTCCTTTCGCGGTTCCGAGCTCCGACGACAGTCGCCAAATACGACGGGGAGACCAACCCTAGTGTGTGGTTGGAAGACTACAGGCTCCCGTGTCGGGCGGGCGGGGCGACAAATGACCTGTTCATCATCAAGAACTTGCCACTCCACCTTGCTGACTCAGCGCGGACCTGGCTCGAGCACCTGCCACGTGGCAGGATCTACAGCTGGACGGATTTGCGGGAAACCTTCATTGGGCGTAACTGCAAGCAGCAGCTGGGGGAAAGCTTGCGCGACTACATCAGGCGTTTCTCTAGGCACTGTACCGAGCTTCCCACCACGACAGACAACGAAGCCATCTCGACATTCCAAAACGGCACCACCTGCACCACCCTCATCCACCGGCTAGGGTGAAGGACCCTGAGGACAACTCGGGAGCTCCTCGACATCGCGACCAACCATGCCCACGGGGAGGAGGCAGTAACATCAACCTTGGTTCCCCCACCGAGCAAGGGGAAGCAAGTCATGGATGGTGGTGAGGGGCCCTCCTCACGGTCCAAGAAAAAGAAGAAGAATGACAAGCGTGGCCGTGACGACAACATCGTTGCAGCGGTCGAGCGCAAGGCGATGCGCCCTAAGAACACTCAGAACGGTCCCCCGAAGGATCATTTCGAGAGGCTCTTGGAGGCGTCGTGCACCCACCACGAGACTCCCGTTAAGCACGCGCTCAAAGATTGCCGTCTCATGAAGAACTACGTCAACGGCACGCTCAAGCCCATAACGGTGGATCTCCGAAGAAGGTAGCGCCACCCCCCGAGAACGATGATGATGAAGAAGAAGAAGTTGTCTTCCCTCGAGAAGAGGGCGCGGTCCACATGATCTTTGGCGGAGCACCAGCACGACCGTCGAGGCGCAAGGAGAAGCTGATCAGGCGTGAAATCTACAACACTGAGCCCACGACGCCATCGTACCTCAAGTGGTCAGAGATGCCGATCACCTTCAACCGAACGGACCACCCTGACCATGTACCGTAACCAGGATGCTACCCCCTCGTGGTGGCTCCACTGATCGGGACCAAGCGGGTCCACAAGGTGCTGATGGACGGAGGGAGCGGGCTTAACATTCTGTACATGTCAACGCTCGACAGCATGGGCATCTCGCGGTCCCGACTGCGCCCATCGCCAACACCTTTCCACGGGGTCATCCCCGGGAAGGATGCACTCCTGATAGGGCGGATTGATCTGTCCGTCACATTCGGGACATCACGGAACTTCCGCACGGAAACCCTCACCTTCGAAGTGGTGGGATTCTCGGGGATGTATCACGCCATCCTCGGGAGGCCGGCCTACACGAAGTTTATGGCCGTGCCCAACTACACGTATCTCAAGTTGAAGATCCCTGGTCCGAAGGGGGTCATCACAGAGGGGACTACATTTTAGTACGCATACGAGTGCGATACAGAGTGTTTTCAATCTGCTGAGACACTCATCCGGTCCGAGAAGCTCCACGCCGAGTCTCCCTCCGAGGACCAAGATATCCCCGAGTCGTCCAAGCGAGCGGCATGCTCTTTCGAGCCCGCCAAGGACGTCAAGGATGTGGCTGTCATCGATGATGGCCGCACGCTCCGTATCGGGACGGCGCTCGATCCTAAATAGGAAAGCGCGCTCGTCGACTTCCTCAAAGCGAACCTCGACGTGTTCGCATGGAAACCCTCCGACATGAAGAGGATCCCAAGAGAGGTTGCCGAGCACAAACTGGACATCAAGCCGGGATCGAAACCGGTCAAGTAGCGCCTGCGCTGCTTCAACGACGACAAGTGCAAGGCCATAGGCGAGGAGATCAAGAAGCTCCTTAGTGCAGGGTTCATCCAAGAAGTGTTCCACCCCGAGTGGCTAGCTAACCCTGTACTTGTAAAGAAGAAGAAAAAGAAATGGAGGATGTGTGTTGACTACACAAGCCTTAACAAGGCATGTCCCAAGGATCTGTTTCCTTTGCCTCGCATAGATCAGGTAGTCGATTCATTAGCAGGGTACGAAACCCTCTGTTTTCTCGATGCGTACTCTGGGTACCACCAGATCGCGAGTGCATAGCGGACCAACTCACAACATCCTTCATCACTCCCTTTGGTGCTTTTTGTTACAACTTGATGTCGTTCGGGCTCAAGAATGCGGGCGCTACGTTCCAAAGATGCATGCGATGTGTTTTCGGCGATCTCATAGGGCGAATAATCGAAGTATACGTTGATGACATCGTGGTCAAATCGAAGAAAATGGGCGATCTAATCCCCGACCTCACGGAAGTATTTGCGAAACTGAGAGGACACGGGGTGAAGCTAAACCCCGAAAAATGTGTTTTGGGGTTCCAAGGGGCATGCTCCTCGGTTTTGTCGTGTTCGAACGCGGCATAGAGGCTAATCCCGAGAAGATCTCAGCCATCACTAACATGGGGCCAATCCAGAACCTCAAGGGCATGCAGCATGTCACTGGTTGCCTCACAGCTCTCAGTCGGTTCATCGCTCGACTCGGAGAGCGCAGCTTGCCGCTGTACCGCCTGATGAAGAAATCCGACCATTTTGCGTGGACTCCCGAGGCCCAGGAAGCACGCGACAAGCTCAAGAATCTCCTGAAAAGCCCACCAGTGCTCACCGCGCCAATGCCAGAGGAGCACATGCTCCTATACGTAGCTGCAACGACTCAGGTCGTGAGTGCTGCACTGGTTGTCGAGCGAGAAGAGCCTGGGAAATCACTAAAGGTGCAGCGGCCTGTTTATTTCGTAAGTGAGGTTCTCTCCAACTCGAAGACCCGCTACTCTCAAATTCAAAAGCTCGTGTATGCTGTCTTGATCACCAAACACAAGCATCAGCACGATTTCAACTTGCATCACGTCACAGTGGTGTCCAAATACCCACTCGGAGAAGTGATCCAGAATCCCGAAGCTGAGGGGAGGATAGCTAAGTGGGCCCTCGAGTTAATGGGATAGAATGTGACATACGCACCGCGCAGTGCCATCAAGTCACAAGTGTTGACAGATTTCGTCGCTGAGTGGACAGAGATTCAGACTCCACCGGCACCAATCGAGCACAAAACATGGACAATGTATTTCGACGGCTCCGTCATGAAGGAGGGAGCAGGGGCAGGCCTTGTCTTCATCTCTCTTCTGGGCGTGCGTATGGAGTACATGGTTCGACTGCATTTTCCTGCCTCCAACAACGTGGCCGAGTACGAGGCGCTCGTCAATGGCCTTCGAATCGCAATCGAGCTCGGAATCTGTTGTCTCGAGATCCGTGGGGACTCTGAGCTTGTCGTGGATCAGGTTATGAAGGAGAAGAATTACGTCGACCCCAAGATAGCGGCTATTGTCGAGCTGTGCGTCAGTTAGAAGACAAGTTCCATGGGCTCGAGCTCCATCATGTACTGCGCGACAACAACAAAGCTGCAGACATCCTCGCCAAAGCAGCGTCAAGCCGCAAGCCTGTACCACACGGTGTGTTTGCTAGTGATCAGCAAGCACCGTCCATCTGAGTGGATGAGGAGCAACAACTAGAGTTAGCGGAGCCAGAAGTCATGGAGATCGACCAACCGCAAGAGCCAAACTTAGAAGATCCTGACTGGCGGTTCCCAATCCTTGAATGGCTAGTCGAGGGGAAGTTGCCCTCCGACCAGACGGTGGCACGTCGCATCTCGCGGTGAGCCAAATCATACGTCCTGATTGACGGCGAGCTCCACAAGCAGGGTGCGGCGAACATATTCATGCGCTGCATTCAGAGAGACCAAGGCCGAGACCTGCTTCAGGAGATCCACGCAGGCACATGCGAACATCATGTCGCTGCAAGAACTTTAGTCGGAAAGGCATTCCGACAAGGTTTCTATTGGCCCACCACGCTGGCAGACGCCAAGGACATCGTGCGACGCTGTGCGGGCTATCAGTTCTACGCTCGACAGACTCATCTCCCTGCGTAAGCGCTTTAGAACATCCCCATCACGTGGCCATTCGCTGTATGGGGGCTTGACATAGTTGGACCATTCAAGCAAGTTCCTGGGGGCTTCATGCACCTACTCGTGGTGGTCGATAAGTTTTCAAAATGGATTGAGGCTCGACCAGTGGTCAAGATCCATTCCGAAGATGCCGTGGCATTCTTCACCGACATCATTTACCGCTTCGGGATCCCGAACTCGATTATCACAGACAACGGCACACAGTTCACGGGAAAGAAGTTCCTCAAGTTCTGCGACGATAACAACATTTGCGTGGACTGGGCTGCTGTTGGGCACCTGAGGACCAACAGGCAGGCTGAGAGGGCCAACGGCATGATCCTACAAGGATTGAAGCCCTGGATCTTCAAGCGACTCGAGAAGTTCTGAGCAAGATGGGTTGCCGAGTTACCATCCGTTCTGTGGAGCCTGCGCACCACACCGAGTCAGTCCACCGGCTCCACACCATTCTTCATGGTGCACGGGTCGAAAGTGGTTCTCCCGACGGATATTGACTATGGCAGCCCAAGGGTCCGAGCATATACCGAAGAGGGGAACCAAGTCGCACTCGAGGATGCGATCGATCAGGTCGATGAAGCACGCGACGTGGCGCTCCTACATTCTACTCGGTACCAGCAAGCTCTACGGCGCTACCACGAGCGTAACATTCACGAGCGCCAGTTCCAAGTCGGAGATCTGGTACTCCGACGAGTCATGAGCAACAAGGACCGACACAAACTCGCACCTCCGTGGGAGGGGCCGCACATCGTCGACCAAGTACTCCGACCAGGAACGTTCAAGCTCCGGCACGACGATGGAACAATCATCGCCAATGCATGGAACATAGAACATCTACGTCGTTTTTACCCTTGAGTAATGTTCCCTGTTTTAACTTGTGATCAATGAATAATGCCATGTGCCTTTGTTCTCGTTTCATAAGTTCTCGATCTCCTTGTGTTGGCATCTTTTATGTATGTTACAACGCTATCTAAAGGTTGAGCAGCAAGTGTCCTTGCACCCATGCAAGAACACTTACCGCTCGGGGGCTACCCGGGGCACGATGCCCCCCTTTAGTTTTTCCGTTTTAAAAACAAAACTCTCCGGCAACTTTATCGTGACCAATCACACGAGCGAGCAGTTCTTTTTTGGTGGAACACCTTTACCTCGCAAGGGGAAAGGATGTTGACCTGCGAGCGTTTCGATGTTGTTGCTTGTCCAAGGCTCTTAGCACTTACGCCCCTGCGGCTACGGTACGAAGACTTGCAAGTGCAGCTCGGACACACAGGTTGACGTCCGACTACTTTCAAAAGGCACTCGGGTAACCGCTCGGGCCACGGCTCAAAACAATTTTCACGAAAAAATGTGCAAGTCACTTTCTGAACATCCCTAAAGTACTCGGGGGCTACGGTTAAGTGGTGACACTTTACGACTTAGACTGATCGAGTTCTCCGACTCCTACGCCCCCGCGGCTCCAGAGTTAGGATTCGGTTGGCCTAAAGTTTCTAAGCATCACTACTTCATTTCGCAGTCACTCCAAAATACTCGGGGAAGGCGTCTGGAATGGCGAATTCAAAACAAAATGAAAGAGCTGTTCAATACAGTACACATACAAGTTTCATGTAACACTTACACAATTTGATACATCTAATGGGAAGGCCCGGAGCCGTCTTTGGGTGTGTCTCTTGGGATCAGGTCCAGGTCTTTCATCGCAGCGTCGGCCATAGCACGGGCGAAGGCGGCGCAATCCTCTTCGATCTTGTCAAGCTCCTCATTCGAGTAGCCGGGGGCCCAGCCACCACTCAGCGCCTGAAGGTCCAGCCCCTGATAGTGTGAGTTGAACATGGAGAGTATCCGGTGCACCACTTGTCGAGACGTCGACAGTTCTTTCTCCTTGACAACACCCGGCAGAAGATTGACGCGATCGCCTAGTGTATGGGGAGGCATCTGGATAGGAGGGACGCCGAGTTCCGACAAGATCCGCGCGATGAACCGACCGAACTTGGTACGGTCCACGATATCCTTCTTGCATGCCTCCTCTACCTCGTGCTGGGTCCTCCAGGAGTCCTCAAGCTTAGCCTTGACCTTTGGGAGGGGAACGAGTCAGAGTTTGGTTGCGGGAAACGCCAGCTGAGAAGAAAAGAAAAAAAGACAAGACGAGGAATCATACTCGCAAGATGGTCCGACAATTTCTTGGCCATCCCAGACATCTCGTGGATCTTAAGCTCGGCGTTGGTGAGTTCCTGCGACTTCTCCACGAGCTTGACGACCACGGCGGCACGAGCCAAGCGAAGCCCTGACAAAATCAAAAAGAAAATTAGTCAGCACCTGCAACAAGCAACACGAGGAAAAAAGGGGATCTCAAAAGCTGAAAGTGCAAAGCGACTTACCATCAATATCTTGCGCCAGTTTGCTGTTGCTTTCTCGGAGTTGGGCCCCCTCATCGATGGCCTCCTGCAGCTTTGTGGTGAGGTCACAGACCTGCTTGTTCACCGTCTTGAGGTCCACCTCGGCATGCACCAGGTCCTGCTGCAGGTCCGCCACCTTCTTCTCGAGCGCTGCCTTCTCTTCAGAGGCGGTCCGGGATGCGGCTTCAGCAGCGGCGGCAGCAGCAGCAGTAGACCGGGTGGACTCTGTGGCATTTGCGGTGGCAGCACGCAGCTCCGCGGCTGTGGCCTCCGCCTGGGCAAGCTTGGCCTCGAGGGTTGTCTTCTCCGAGACAGCGGCGTCCGCAGCAGACTGCGCGGCCACTACGCGGTCCTCTGCAGACTTCACCGCGGCTTCAAGCGTGCCCCTCGTCGACGCTTCGCTCGCCGTTGCCCCTGCAGCCGCCAGACAGGCGGCGACTAGCTACATCTCCAGCTGGGCCTTCTCGGCCCGGAGCTCCTCGATGGTGTGCGTTTTCCTGGCGCTACAGCTGGCGAGCACCTAGATCGGGCAGAAGATCAACCACAGAAACAATCCAGAAACCACAACACAAGGTTGAGATTGGGAACGGCTAACTCATCGACGAGGCCGGAATGACCAACTCATTGATGGCCTGCTCCGCCCACCGTAGACCCCACTCGAGGTGGTGGTGGGCCGTGGCTTCCTCGTCCTCGTCATCGTGCGCCTCGGCATCATGGGCTCCGGTCCATAAGGCACGCCCGAGGCCAAGGCCATGCTCATCCCCCTCGGGGCCCGAGAAGGGACAGGCTCCCGAGCTCTCTCCGACCTCTCGGGTGGCGATCGGGGAAGCACTACCCACTGCGTCCTCGGGGGAAGCAGACGCCTGCGCGTCAAGGAGTGGTGAGCCTGCGACCTCCACCACCTCTTCAACCTCGGCGGCGCGATGGCGCGACAGCTCAGGCGGCACGATGGCGTCCGGGCTCGTTTCTACCGTCTAGGCCCTGGAGTTCTCAGGGCTCACCACGGCCTCCACAACCGCAACAGTGACCTCCGGCGCAGGTAGCACGGGCATCTCAGCCGGTAGCTCCTCCGGAGCCAACAGGCACCATTCCAGCTCGGCTGCATAGGCGGCTGCATCGTCACCTAGGAGGTTAGGCCCCTCCGTATTGGCGGCCTCCGGGAGCTGCACGGACGACAAGGGGGCCGCCATCTCCTCGGTCCTGCCGCCACCGGTGCCCGACGCTGGGGGCGAATCCGCCTCTGGGGCCGCCTGTGCGTCGACACCTGGATCAACGATAGGCACTGTCAGGGGCTCGGTTTGCTCGGGGGCTCCCTGCCCCCGGCCACGTCTCCATCTCCTGACGAGGGTGGAGGCGTGACCACCTCGTGAGCCTCGGCCGCCTCGGCGATCTGGCCCTCTGTTTGTGCCTGCGCGGCCGGAGGAGTCGGAGAGCGGGGAGCGCACGAAGGAGTGCGCGCGCTCAGAGCCGCGCGCTTCCGCGGCGCGAGGTTGAGCGCGCCGGTGTCGGAATGACTGACACGAGAAGAGCGATTCAGGAAGGTGAACAAAAATCAAGAACAAGATAACAAGATAGCACGAAACGGCACTTACAGGGAGGAGGTGATGCGGGCCCGCTTGACGGGCCTAGAGTCCACTCCCGACGACTCGGGGGCTGGTCTTTTACCCCCCGCCACATAGGAGGGTGAGCTCCGACCTTCCCCTTGGGCGAGAGGGACCTGCATGGGCGGGGCCCCCCCCGCGTCGAATGACCAGGGATTGGAGGCGCCGCGGGGGTGCATTCACGTTCTCCCCCTGCGGCGCAGTCGCAGCAGGCGCCAGCGATGTTGATCTCGCCTTAGGAGGCGACCTCCTCCTCGGAGAGCGCGACCCCCGCCGCGACGAGTTGCCAGAGGGACGACAGGCGGATGAATCACGATCCGCTGGCCACCTGGAGGATTCGTCTCGCCGCGGGGACCTCCTCCTCTCCCTCTGATGTTCCTGGCCGCTGGGGCTCAACTGGGAGTGAGTCACCCGCTAATCTTCTTGGGCGGGGCGAGAAGGCGGATGCGAGCTGGAGCTCATCCCCTGCTCATGGGCGGCCGGCTCCGGTCGCTGCCTCGAGCTGGACTCCACGGCCTGTCGCTGGGGAGGGGGTGACACGGACGACGACAGTGCGCTCCAATCGACGCCAGTGCCTCCGTCATCACCAGACCATGGCGGTGATGATGAAGGATCCTCATCCGAGGAGACGGCAACCTCTTTCATCTTCCTACACTTAGCGCGGCGGTCGTTCCGCTCACGCTTCGCGATCTCCTTGTCCTTTTGCTTGGTCCTGCGGTCGGCCCTCCTCTTGTACGCAGCGGCCTGGGCGCGATTCGGCATCACGTCCTGAGGAAGAGGGGGCCTCGTGGGAAGAGGAGCCACGGGCCTCAACTGAAGGCAAGGGAGAAAACGAAAATCAAACACGAAGAACGCAAGATAGTCGGAGCGTTAGTCGAAAGGAAGGACTTACGTATTTTTTGGTCCCCTCTCGGGGGAGCATGGGTAGGAGTCGGGGCGGCGGCCACGAGTAGGTGGCCTTCCCGATTGCCATCCCTACACAGCGCTGGACCTCGTCCAACGAGGGGAGCCGGGGCGCCGACACAGTCCCATCGAAGGGAGCCTTGTCCGGCGTCATCTGGTAGATGTGCAGGCGACGTCGCTAGAGCGGGATGATCCCCAGCGCATGATACTGGCCGATGACGGCCGCCAAGTCGACCCCGGCGTCGCGTAGCTTGGACAACACCGTGTAGCAATCCCCGAGCAGCCTCTCTTGCTCCGCCTCCAGGGGTCCGTAGCTCCAGTTTGCCAGCGCCTCAGCGATTGAGGCGCCGGTATATTTCGGCAGCGGATGCTCGGGGATGTCCTTGAGGTAGAACCACCCCTTGTGCCAGCCGCTGTTCGAGCTTGTCAGCGTGCCGTAGATGTACTCCTCGCTCCTCCCCGTCTTCATCCGAAGATTGGCGCACCCGATCGTGGCCGGGAGCGACTTGTCCTTCAGGCACACGAACTTGAAGAAGTACCGGAAGAGGAGCCAGTGAGCGCCCACTCCTAGGTACCCCTCACACAGTGCCTCAAACGCCACCATGTGTTGAATGCTGTTTAGGTTGAGGTGGTGGAGATGCAGTCGGTACTCTGCGAGGACGGCGCGGATGAATCGACTGGCGGGAACGGAGAAGCCCCGCCCGTGGAACGTCACGAACGAGATGACGTAGTCGGGCGGCGGGTGCAGAACCGACTCATTACCTGGGACCTTCCACTCCTCGGTGGTGGTGAGGACTGGCAGCTGGCCAGCGGTGACGAGTCGCTGGAGAATCGAGCGAGAAACGTTGGAGCGCGTCCAGTTCGACATGGCATTGTCGAGCTTGGGGGCGTGAGGTGGATGCAAGAAGCGGCGGCGGCAGCGCAGAGGATAAGAGCGGAAGAGCGAGCGGCGCTGGCAAAGGCAAGGAATCGGGGGAGAAAAGTACGGAGCTCAACCAGCGCGCGGTTTATAAGGGGCAAACATGGTTGCTGGCATTAAATGCCAGTCCCACCGCGCTGTAAAACCGCTTGTTTGGTGAGCGCATCCCCCAAGGCTACAGGGGCACGCCCACTTGACGGTTCGATGCCGGGTGGGCCCGCAGGTCTGAACTAGCAGCGCGCCGTCCCCTCCAACCATCGCAATCGCCACGTCAACCACGACCAACATGACGGACGCGACTACCAATACGACCACAACCGCCACGACCGGAGTTTTCAAAGCAACGGCAATGTTTCAAGATTCAATACCCCATAAATGAGTCTACAACTCCTTCATGGGCTCGGGGGCTACATCCAGCGGATGCGCTCGCGCGCACCCACCGAGTAAATCAAAGAACAAAGATTACGACACTTCCCCGGCGCTGAGCCTGCGAGCGAGTCCTTGACTCCCACCACAGGCTCGGGGGCTACTGACGAGGGTTTGGATTAGGGCCCCCTAAGCAACAAGATAATCCCCCTAGAGACGGAGTCCTCTGACACCATTGACAATGTCAAGGCTAAGATCCAGGACAGGGAGGGATGCAGATCTTCGTCAAGACCCTCACTGACAAGACTTCCCCACTTCCGAGTACTCTCCGCCTCACACGAGTACTCTCCGCCTCGCACAAGTACGCTTCGTCTCCGAGTACGCTCTGCCTCGCCTCTGACTACTCGTTCGCACGAGTAACCTCCGTCTCCGACTAAGATGGGGCCCACACGAGGAAGCCAGAGCGTGGATCTGGGGTCTCGCACAAACGTGGCGCCGCCCCAGCCCCCAGGCTCCTCCACAACGACATGCGTGACGCCAGTTTCCACGCCATGCAAAGACTGCAGCTGGCGCGACGGGAGGACGTCTGGGTCTGACAAGAGCCGTAATGACGCACAGTGCATTCCCACGACCTCCGACATGCCATCCCTTCCAACGCCGGCTGCACGCCACCCCGTCAGAACGGGCACTCGATTACCATCTACGGACAACACCTACCAGCGCTTAGGCTCTAACTTGGCAGGCCTAAGATGCACTCAAGAAGGATGAGTCACTACGTGAACTACTCGGAGGAGGCGCCATGTGCCCTGGAGGAACAGTGGCAATGGCACACGCGGCGATCTCCGGCGATACCACAGCTCAGCACCCTTCAACACCGCCTGACGGACATCAATGACGGAAAAGACTCCACCAAAGCTGTAGCACTATAGCATATTTTTGTTTTCCCTCTTTTGCCCCTCACCCTTGCATCTATAAAAGGCAGAGGAGTGCAACCATTTGAGGGGCTGACCGATCACCAAGTTTGTAACCCCTACTACAGACATCCCTGGCATAGGAACACGAGTACTCAAAACTGGACGTAGGGTATTACTCCTCGGAGGCCCGAACCAGTATAAAACCCTTGTGTCTCCCGTGTCAACCAACCGGATCCGACACACGATACGATACAAATCTACTGCCAGCGGTTGAGAACCCCGACAGATGGTAACAGAGAGGCCTAGAGTATGGATCGGTACGATAACAGGGAGACCCAGGTAAGCGTAGCACGGGCAGAGCACGAGAGTACTTAGGGCCATGTGTTTCAGACCCATGGTACAGAATGTGAAGACCGCGTGCAGCTAGGTACCATCGTTGCTAGGATACGAGGACCACTTACAGATAGGTTCCATCGAAGCTTACACACACAGTATGCCGCCAGAGCAGGCGAAGATGCGACCGGAGTCGACTTTGGATTGTCACGCAGAGTGGACTTTGAGATTAACGCGTGGAGCGGACTTTCGAATGCGACTTGAGTAAGTCGACTTTGTGCCGCACGGAGCGGACTTTGAGGTTGCGACTGAAGAAGTCGACTTTATACCATTTAGAATGGACTTTAGAAGTTACCTACTTGGGAATAGCCCCCGAGTTGATGAAGTAAGCTCGTGGTGATTTGTTGATATGTCCCAAGAGTAGTCGGCATAGTGTATCTGTCGTGAAAATCCGTTGAGAAGCGTACACAAATAAGTAGTCCTTGGCGTATTGTCCTGCATGCGCAAAATAAGCCAAAGAAGAAGAAAAAAGTAATCATTGAAATAAATGACTTACTGATACCACAGGGGCGGTCTAGAGATGCGACCGAAGTCGGCTTGTACCGCCGGAGCGGGTTTGAATGAACTCGTGGACGAGTGTTGATGAAGACGTGGCGGCCGATGATGGAGCCACAACGGTGGTTGGTGAAGCCGACTAGTCAGAGGTTGATCCGACTAGTTGTTGGGGGCGTAGCAGCTGTTCTTGACTAGTTCTCTAGTCGAAACTAGCCGAGAAGAGTAACCAAAGTAGTCGACAGTGAGTTGGTGCGACTGCAAGACAATGTCGCGGTGGCGCACGGTGTTGTCGAGGTAGAGCCAATGCGGCCGCGAGATGATGTCGCGGCGGCGCACGACGTTGTCGAGGTAAAGCCGGTGCGGCCGTAGGACGATGTCGCCGGGCGGCACACGACATTGTCGAGGTAGATCCGGTGCGGCCGGGAGACGATGTCGCGGCGGCATACGGCGTAGTCGAAGTAGAGCCGGTGTGGCCGGGAGACGATGTCGCGGCGGCACACGGCGTAGTCGACGATGAGTTGGCATTGCCGAGCTTTTATGTAGTTGTACTCGTGTACAATTCTTGTGTGCACCAAGCGATGAATCTTGGAGCTTTGTGGGAGCTTTGTGAGCAAAAATCCTCAAAATTTCTTTGCATGGTGTTCACGTGACGCACTTGGAGTTTGACCGAGATGTCTTGGTGCTTCCCGTGTGTGCATAGCAAACTCAGCAAATTGATTTTGTCGCATGAAAAACATGGGCAGTAATTGATGATGATCTGCTTCACGAGTAAACAAGAAATTTGCTTTGGTCTTGTAGCTGATTTAATTCGTACGTGCTGCAGCGTTGGTGTCGTGCCGCAAGTACTGATGATGCGGTGCAAGAATTCCACTTTGCCTCTATCAGTACCGCCGACAGGAGAAATTTTGCTTCAGATTTGGAACGTGAAATTGATCTTGCTTCGGTCTTGATGCTTATACGGGTGCGCGTCGATCTGGGGCCGGCTCCATCTCGAACCCGTACGTAGATATGTTGATGAGTCGCCGATTCGGCTTAGTCATTTGAGCAAGCAACCACGTTGCCGACTCTGATTCCGAGGCTGAGCACAGAAATTGATTCTGCTCGCATGCATATGGAGCACGAAAAATTGATTCCGCTGTAAACACGGTGACTTGCTTTGATTTGGAAATCGGCGAGTTGCTTGTCGCCGGGTAGACTGGTTTTGAAGATGAAGTCCTTCGACTGATGATCTCGACGATCACCCCTACTTGGCGCGTCAGCTGTCAGTGTTTTGGCCACTGAGCCTACCAAGGGAGTACCCGAGGTAGTAGATTGTGCGGTGGAGGATCGCCAGACTTGGAACTCGAAAGTAAAGGCAGGGACACGGGACACAGATTTATACAGGTTCGGGCCGCCGGAGTAGCGGACCCTACGTCCTGTTTGGAGTATCATGTATGACGCCCAACGCTTAGGTGTTCCCCGGAGAGGTTGGGGGTTGAGGTGTTGGCCCGTCCTCCTAGGTACCTGACCCTCCTTTATATAGTTCAGGAGGCGGGTTTCTAGTCGGTTACGAGATAGGAGTCCTAGTAGGATTAAATGATACGAGTCCTAGTAGGATTATAAGGATTTATGGTATAAATTTGTATTCTTCCATGTATAGGTACCCAGAAGTATATGGTCGACATGCTCCACTTGGACATAACTCAATCTCATTAAATTTTGGTCCTGGTCGGGTTGTTAAAAGGTCAAGGACAGAGTTACATACAACAAAGTTGGTAGAGCAAGAAAGCACTACTAGAGACGTTTTTGGTAATTTATCAACTTTAGGATTGTTCCTGCATTACTTTATATAGATTTTGCAACTCTTGTTTCCAACACATATTTACGATTGTATAAACTGAATGAATATAGTTCAGCCAAAGCAACAAATTCAGAGCGTCAAGATCCAAGTTCTGAACAGATTTTCATATAGTAATAACATGGGTTCATAGTTATTTTGTGATGCCTTTAGATCACATCATAAAACAAGAAACTCTCAAGGAATGAAGTGAAAACATTTCGTAATGCACATAACCACTTCAAGGAATAAAAAGGCTATTAAATAGAAATTGCTATCATCCAAGATGTTGGCGAGCGTTGCTTACTTCAAAACTTCTTTGAAGTGATCAGCACATTTTTTGCAAGGATATAGTCTCAAGATTATATGCATCTGGACATGCAAACCAGTAGCAATGTTATCTTTGTGTGTAAATCAAGTAATCAAAAGAAAGCAATGCACGTGGAAAAGGAGAAAACCTTCATGAAAAGAAAATCATGTCATTAATGCACTAATGTCTAACTGCTGCATTTCTGCGCCTCTCGAGTAACTGTTTGATTTCTTATTAATGCACTAATGTCTAACTACTGCATTCCTGACGCTCCCGAATAAATGTTTCCAGCTTACAGTTCGTGATGGAAATTTAATGGTAGTCTGCTAATACATAGATTATGAAATTTTATTTCTAAGCGCGTCATCTAAATCTGCTAAACAAAGAACACTTATGAAATCAAAGCCTAAGCAAGGAATAAAGAAAGGATTAGACAAATCATCATGAAAGTTATCCTTTAATTTTTTGGGGCTATAACATCAATAGAGCAACATTTCAGAATTGTGGTGTCTATTACTGAGCATGAGAAAAAAATTACAAGTTGCAGCAAATCTTTACACCTCCAAAATAGTGGCACAGGTTCTTGAGTATTCCAACACTAAAGCAAATTAGCCGGGTTGTCTCTCATAGCTTACCAGCTCCTTCGCATCCAGTTTTTGCTGCCTCATTGCTTCATTAGTGAACTGAAACAAGAGTCCGTATTTATTAGGATAGGAAAAAAATTTGACAGCTAATGAGACCCAAATGAAATTCAAATCAACAATTTATTCCTTTTCACATCACTCAGATACACAGATCAATGTATGTCAACTTATCAATGTGTTATGATATATGGGTAATTTGTGCCCTCCATTCACATTTCGTCGATAATCCTAATCCATAATGTGAACTACTCCCTAGAAAGTACTATCTACAAGCAAATGCCAAACTGATTCCGTGTTTCATCCTGCTACTCAATGTACATACTGATTTTGTAGTGTACATAAGTGACTGATACACCTGTTCCTGTGCAGTGTGCCAGCAACATGACATCGACTCCACACAAGGCCATTCTCCAATAAGCCTGCACATTTGTGTGACATGGTACCACCAACACCTTGGACTTTCTCAGCCTTTGTGGTGTGTCAAGCAGATAAACACTTGCAAATTGTGAACTTCCAGAGCCCTTCTTTTACCTCTATCACATCCTAGCGCATGTAACAACATGACATGATTATTGATGAAAGTATCAAGCATTGTGCAGAAAAGAAAAGGAAGCATGACAGACTATTTGGAGTAATTTAATCATTTTTTCTATATTACTCATAAGTCATAACTAAGACCTTATATTTCTAATGATCAACACCTGCCATGTGGAATGACAACCACTAATTTTGATAGGTTCCTTCAGGAATATCATTGCATCAATCATAATAAAACTGAAAGACTTGAACAGGTTAATGTTAGCAAGAGGCACCTCTGTCTAGGACAAAACAAATTCACCATTCGTAACTTAGACCCTGTCAAATGAATCAAAATGCAGAAATTATGTATGGAAATTCTACAACCTCATGTGCAACAAAGCAAGCCACCAAGGTAGCCATGCTAGGCATTTTCACCAACACCTCATGCACAATCACGGTTTCGTGAATTCAGGTCAGAATTTGCCAATTACCCAACCAAGCGGATAAAAATGCGAACCTGTCTACAGCAATAGTAAGCAGGGCAAGGCTGCTCCTCTTGGGTAGGCACTGAGGCTGACTGGAGAATGGGCATATCATCGTCCCAGAGAAGCCATGAGGCGAATAGGGAGGAGGAGGAGAGGGAGAAGAAGCAGCACATACACGCGGTCGATGCGCCCTTGGAAGTTCCTGGAGAGGATGGCGCCTATGGAGGCAGCGTCGAGGTGGCACCGCCGCCGTCGGGGAGTCTGGGTCCCGTCGCCCCCTTGTGCACTATCGCTTGCCCCGGGGTCAGTATCTGTCACGGTCAACCTCACGGTGATGGGCAACTCGAAATCAATGATCTACAAAATTTTCACAGTTAATTTTCACATATAGTACCATCAACTACCACAATTTTACCCCTTCGTCCTATAGAAAATTATGAGGATGTAATTCATTATCAATTGAATGGCAGTGGCAATTAATCTGAATAACAAGATTAATTGGAAATACCTTTCCCTTCCGGTACAACAATTGCAGTCCATTCCCTCTTTCAACCATTTTTGCTTGTCACCAACATCTTCTTCGTTTAACCGACTTTCTTCAAATGTTCTCTGCAAAGGGAAATTAACAAGAGCATTGCAAGATATTAACAGAACTGTTTACATACACCAGGATCTTAAGTCCCATTCAAGTTGACGGCGAGGAGCCTGCCACGGTGGAACTCGCCCTGCAGAACCTGTCGGGAAGGGTCGGGGACCGCGGCCAACTCCGGCGGCGCTCCCGGCGGTGTCTTCCCTCCCCATCTGCGCTGCCCCCTGTCTCCCTAGTGCCGGATCAGGCGCTGCCCAACTGGTGCAGCTCCTCCGCCCACGGTGGCCGGTGACGCCCTCCCTCACCATCTCCTCCACCTCCGGCGCCTTACCTCCGCACCGGCGGCGGGCCTCGAGCTCAGGGTGCCGCTGACGACGGCTCCACCGCACGGTGCCCAGATCCGGCGACTCCCGACCTCTCCGGCGGCAGAACAGTGGCTCGATGATGAGAAGCGGGGAGGAGCAGGGCCTGGCCATGGCTCGCTGCCGAGAGGGAAGGAGAGGGGCAGGAGTTGCAGTGCCTGCCAGACGAACAGAACTGACGACGGATCCCGGCCCTCGACGACCTCACGCTCGGGCGACCATGGGGCTCCCTTGACGGCCGGCCCCCTCTCCCCGACGGCTCCCTCTCTCTCCGTGGTCGTGCCGTTGATCGGCAGGGGGGTCGCCCGGGGGAGCCGGCGGTGCGGGTGGGTCAATGCGATAGAGTGCGGGTGGTGGGCCCAAGGCGGGTACAGCAGGCGGGTATGAGAGCTTTTGGTGAGAAAAGAATTATGTTTTAGGTAGAAACACTTCTCAAATTACGGTTTTTATGGTTCAACCCACTTTTTTGTCCTCCAATGATCTGACGGGTGGGTCCGGCGTGAGTGGTAAGACGAGCTCGAATTGGGCAAGAAAAGTTTTTCAAATTATTCGATCTTTATAGTATACTAGTAACCGGGTACGTGCGACACGCACATGCTACATCTTGATACAATAAACAAAAATTCACCATGAATGAATAAGTTTTTAATTTGTCAATTGCTCAATAGTGCATTGCTAAAAAAAAAGGAAGCCATGAGGGTAGCATCAATAGAATTGAAATAATACAGGTGTAGTTTAAGATAACTAAGATGAATGCATTGTTGCTCCTCTACTTTTAGTTTTGTTTTTCCATATTTTGCTATACTAATTGCTAGTTGTTTTAATTTTCACCTTATGTTAGACTTTTTTTGGTTTGCTCAATAGGTTGACTGTTTGAATCACAACACAACTGAATTTCAATAAGTGGTAACATGAAAAAATAATTCTTGTACCATGGAACATGCATGCATGTTTGATTTTTAAAATTGACATGAATTGCTTTCTCATGTCTGTTGACCTTTGTACGCTCCCATTTATCATTTTCAAAATCTATCAATTCAATTGGTTGTTCCAACTTCCAAATGGGCACTTGTTATTAACCATAACTGAGGAAAGCATTGGAAAATAGCCTAAAATAGCCTTTAATACCCTTTTGCTATTGGAGCTAGTCACATACTGCAGACTGCAGCTGAGGGTAATTTTACTGGGCTACTCGATATATCATTCACAGCTAGCATACCAAATTTAGAGAACTGAAAAGGGTCATCTTGAGTAGCTAGGATTGGAACACCCAGTCAAACCCCCTTCGTTATTTTGATTCAGAGACCCTCTTGCTTATTGGTGCCAGCACCACTTCACTAGTACTCTTCGAGCTAGTCATATACTGCAGAGTGCAGCTGACGGTAATTTGATTGGGCTACTCGATCTACCATTCACAACTAGCATACCAAATTTGGAGAACCGAAAAAGGTCATCTTCAGTAGCTAGGTTTGGAACACCTAACCCCCCCCCCCCCTCATTATTTTGATTTAGATACCACGTACGAAGAAAGCATTTATTCAAATTAGAAGTAATCATCAGGGAAGCACATGTATTCATACCTGATAAACTTAATCTGCTGTTATGAAACTCTTCTAGTGCTCCAGTGCTCCTTTTTTTCTGCCTCAGTGCCCCCCCCCCCCCTTTTTTTGTTCAGACCAGGTTCATTGCTAAAAAATAGTTAAAAGTCCTATCAATCTCACCAACAAGCAACATGTGTCAATTCATACCAATATGTATCATTTGATATGTGATAGGCAACCCTTTTTTAGGAAATATGTTTGATCACCACCTTACAATGTTCTTTCTAGGTGACATGTCTATAGCCAAACAAGCAAGTTAAACAAGACAGTGGCAACACACACACACACACAGATGAAATGAACTGACGACTTCAGACAGACAGGTAAATGAATCAAACCGCCGGTTGATATTTCAACAGGCTATAGAAGATATCTAGTACTGATGCACATGAAATCATTTGTAGGATATGGCCCATTCCATTTCATATAAGAGATGATGAATCAAGGGCATATTCTATGGCAACCAATTTCCTTCAATCTACCCTTTGCATAATTCTGCATCTGCCCATCGCCTTCTTCAACCCTTTCTTATCCCCTCCCCTGTGCTCTTAATTGCATTGCAGGCCTTTACATTGTTCACTAATGCCGAATTATTAGTCTACAAGTGCTTAAACTCCGAGCATACCATGGAGACATGGAGTTCATCAACGCATCAAGGCATCAAGAGGATAAATATCATCGTCGTCCTCCATCCATGTTACCATCAGCACGTCCATTGGACGTCCTTCAAATCATGGCATTGGCACCTAAATCCAGAAATTATTTCTGTCCTCGTCAGACTTGTTGCAGTACAAGGTTAACTCCTTCCCCATGACCCCACCTCGCTACCGCCGTCTGCCTCAGCCCGTGCAGGCCCCCGGTACCCTCCTGCAGGCTGCAGCACGCGGTGCCTCTGCTGGAATCCGATCCTGACACTCTTGGACGTGGCTCTGGTGGCAATCCATTTCTTCATCGAGCTGCCGTTGCTCGGTCTCCATTGCTCCCACCGTCCCACGTCATCCCTAGGCGCGAACACCACCTCTTACCCCCCCATCCCGGCTGAGGTGCGACGTGCAGCAGCCCTTGCTGTCATGGGTGTGGGCGTGTGGCTCCCCTCTTCCTCCCATCCGCACGACCGCACCCGCTGCATCGACCTCTCCTCTCTCCTTCCTTGTGGTAGCACCACCGTCGTTTCGCCGCAGAAACAGAAGTGGAAGACTACTGCATCACGGGAGCCTCATCCTTCATTTAATTTGGGGGCACGACAGGCAGGTAAGGTTGCGGACGACGGGGCACAGCTCTAGGGAGCGCGCCGCGGTGGCGTTCAGGAGGGGGAGCAACGCTCGTCCATGGCTGCGGGGGAGTAGGAGAGGACTCCGTGGGGGCGTTCGGGAGAGCGTGCGGCGCTCGGCCATGGCTGCACCGCTGCGGGGGGAGCCGGGAGTTGTGATGGCAGTCATGGCACAATGGGCAGGGGACGAGGGGAGCGCTGCCGGTACGTTACAGGTCAGGAAAGGAAAGTGACCTCGGTGAGCGGCAGGTGCAGTGGGGGCCACCGCGGGTACACCGGGTGGATACAAACACCCACAGTGAGAAAAAATTAAGATTTTGGCATAAATGCTCTCTAAATTGCGATTTATATGGGTCTTCCACCTTTTCGGTCCTTCAAGTATATGACGGGTGGGTCCGGTGTGAGGTGTAAGACGAGCTCGAATTTAGTGAGAAACGTTTTCAATTGTTTTCGATCTTTATAGTATACTAGTACACATGCACGTGCGACACACACGTGTTACGAAAATTTCGATAACTACTGTTAGAAAATTCAGTAACAACCAGTTTGGTATTAGAAGTCGTTTTGGACAAAGTTTGAGTCAAACATAGGGAATATAAATCATGAATAACTTTTAATCTATTGTGTTTGGAAATGTGAAAATCATATAAATAGAATTATCTTGGAACTTACTTTCATAAGAATATACATATATAACTTTTTAATAAATATTTTTATAGAAAAGAGAAGTCAAAGTTGTGCTTTGATGACCATATCGCTGTCCTAAATGACTTCTAATACCAAACCAGAGGGATTCATCATACATGCACATATTGATACGGCACCACATATACACTCATAATTTAATCATAAAAGATATGTATTTTTCAAAAATATTAACAATAATATTAAGCTATGTTAGTTAAAATATCTCAGAAATCATCCTCTGCGATTCAAATTTAGTAGGAAAGGTTGTGCCTAGAACAAACATGCACATAGGAACATAATCTATTGCAACTATTCATTAAAAAATATATTTCAACTATTGATTGGTATTGATTAACCAAATTTATCTCAGTGTTGTAAGTTTACCGAAAGATAGCCAAAATGTAAGAGATATTACAAGGAACATGGTTGTTGGGTTTTTAGTCATTTAAGCAACAGGGCCAGCTAATACGCTCGGTGAAATGTTTACCCAGACGTATCCTCTCCATCTTTCTCTGCCCGGCGGGCCGGGTAGAACAACATCGGGTGATAAAAGAAATTAATTTTATGCATGTGCAACAAATTAATTTGTGGCAGGTGCGTGCACGTGCTAAATTTTAATATGGTATAAAAAGTTGAGCAATGGGATGATGCCAGTATTCAATATTAACATGTGTTGTCGCTGGAATAGCAACTCTCAACTCTCTATTATTCTCCAGGAGCAGAGCAAACGCTATGTATAGTGGAGTTACTGGAATGAACTACCGCATCAACTCCAACCACTGTCTGGGCGGTGTACCCAGCGCCGGAGCCTAGGGGGCTCCTACTGCTATCTTTTCCTCCACCTCCCCTTCCCCTCTTCTTCTTCCACCTCCGGCCTAGAGGGGCTCCGGGGGGCTTTGCCCCGCCCCATCGCTGACTCCGCCGCTGCCCATAGCTTATAGTATATATATTATTTCAGGTTTCCAGTAAAAAAAAGGTTTTCCATTCACAGAACAGAACTGAACATAATGAGTTAAAGACATAGCTAAAATCTAATGACATTCCCATAAAAGTTCTTCTCTAAAGAAACTGATTATTTTGTTAGGTCTTGATTTTCACTTCGAGCAAACTGATATAGTTTTGTCAGGCAAATTGATGTATGAAAATCTCTAAATTCCAAACGGGGGTGTACGTTCACATAGAGATACAAAGCATCAAGCATCCTCCGTCTATCTGAACATTCAGATTGAACCATACATGATATCTTAGAAGTACACTAAACCGGCCAACCGGCTTGCTCGCCGGAGGACTTACCAGCCCGGCACCGCCTCGCCCTGCCCGAACTGCGCACGTCACCTGGCGCGGCCCTCGCTGTCGCCGCTGCCGTCCTCCTCCTACCGCCGCCGCCGCGCCCCACCACGACCCAGGGCACGACGGAGGTTGATGTGCTGCTCGCGTTCCGATACACGCTGCGCGGGCCGGACGGCACACCGCCTTGGCCGCTCCGGAGCTGGGGCACCCCGGGCCTGTGCAGCGGCAACAGCTCCTCCTGGTACGACGTGTCCTGCCACGCCAACGGCGTCATGCAGGGCCTGTAGCTGGAGCGCCTGGGCCTGGCGGGCGGCGCGCCAGGCCTGTTCGCGCTCGCCATGCTCCCGGGGCTCTGCACGCTCAGCCTCGCCGACAACACGCACACTGGCGCGTTCCGTCCGCGCTTGGCGTCCTCAAGATGCTCTACCTCTCCGGCTCTCCCGGAACCGCCTCTCCAGCGTCATCCCGGAGGGCACGTTCCGGCCCATGCGCGGCCTGCCGGCCTCCGCAAGCTCCACCTCGTCTTCAACGACTTCTACAGGCCCGTCCCGGAGACCATCACCTCACCGCGGCTGCTCGAGCTCTCGATAGCCAACAACCGCTTCGAGGGATTCCTCTCCCAGCCGGCCGGAGCTAAAGTTCGTCGATGTCTCCAACAACAACCTCTCTGGCCCGATCCCAGCGGGGCTCAGCCACTTCAATGCAAACTTGTTCGCAGATAATTACCATGTCATCGTCTCGTCGTCGATCGATCCTCTCACTCTCAGCGTGCACTCGTGGGATTTCTAATGTGAAATCCTTTGAATGAACGATCTGCATGCATGCAACAAGTTCCTCTGCGGCAATCCGCTGGACGCGGAGTGCGACAGCCTGGGGGTGCCGCGCACGGGCACGTCGATAATGACGAAGATCGCCATCACGCTCATCGTCCTCAGCGTGATTCTCTGCGCCGTGGGCATAGCCACGGCGTCCTCAACTGTTGCCGGCGTAGGCCGAGGAGGTGCACCGCCACCGACGCGCTCGGCGGCGGCGGGGACTAGACGCCTTCTAACCTGAAGCTCAACACCGCACCGGCCGTCAACATAGAGAACACCGCCAGCCCGAGCCAGCCGCACGCCACCGCAACCGCCGCCAACGGGGGCGCGGCCGGCGCCACGGCGGCGAAGCGGCAGCGGCGCGACGAGCACGAGCGACTGGTGTTCATCCAGGAGGCCGGGCCGCCCCCTGTTCGAGATCGAGGACCTTCTCTGGGCGTCGGCCGAGGTGCTGGGCAGCGGCAACTTCGGGTCCTCGTAAAAGGCGGTGCTAAAAGGGAGAGAAGGGATGCTGTCGTGTCTCGCAGGGAGATGGGACTTGTCGTGTCTCGCAGGGAGATGGGACTCGTTCGTCAGAATTTGGATAGACGGGGTGGGTACGAGCCGGCGGGTAGATGTGTCGCCGTGAAAAAACAATTCGATTTTCGCAGAAACGCTCCCCAAATTTCAATTTTTATAATTATTTTATTTTTTGTCCAACAATTAGATGACAGGTAGGTCCGGTGTGAGAGGTAAGACGGACCCGAATTGAGTGAGAATTGTTTTTAATTATTTTCGCTCCTTAGAGCAACTCCAGTAATGGCCTGCAAATTGAGGCCTCCAAAACTGCCTAACTGCAAAAAATAGAGGCTCAAAATTGGCACTCAACTCCCGCAGGGATATCTATTCAGACCTCTATTTTGAGGTGGACCCCATCTGTCATCCAAAGATTTCAATAACACCTCTCCACCATCTTGCGGTTCGTCGGCTTGATTTGTTTCTCCACCTTCTTGCGGTTTGTCGGCCTGATTCGTTTCTATCCGTCCCCAGTCCCCAACTCCGGCACGGCACACTCGCCGGCTCGCCGCACTTCGCTCACCACTCACCCCCGCCTGCCAGGCTGCCATGCTCCTTGTCGTCGCCATCGGTCCCCCTGCGCCCCGGCTACCGGTCCCTCGCTGCTCCCCTGCTTGATGACCCCCTGCGCAAGCCGCTGGGAGCCCGCAATGCCATGGACGAGGATGACGCCGCGCGCCTCCGCCGTCTGAACGACGTGCTCTGTTGCGGTCGCCGGCGCGCTTCTCCTTCCTCTGTTTCCGCGGCCAGTGGTTGAGTCAGAGGCCGGCGGGCACACAACTTGGATTCGGCCGGCGCCAGCGCGCAAGACGCGGAGGCGGAGGTGAGCACCAGCGCTGGGCGCAATATGCGGAGGCGTAGCAGCTCGGCGCGCAATCCGTGTACTCCTTGCTGCCGTTGGCGAGCCGCCACCACCACCTTGGGCGAGATCGACGCGTTGACCAGCGGCATCACGCGGGACGACGGCGCGGCCTCCGAATCCGCCTTCTTCTCCTGCGCGGGACGCCCGCCGCCGACGCCGGGCCACATCCTCCCCACGCTCGACCTTGCTCGCCTCATCGCCATCCATGGCGCGCGCGCCACCGTCGCGATAACGCCCATGAACGCTGCGCGCAACCGCACCTTCCTCGACCGCGCGGTGCGGGCAGTGCTCACCGTCGACTTCGCCTGATCTGGTCCGTGATGTGGAACACTGCATTGGGCCGTGACAAGACAACCAGTCAAGAATCAGAAAGGACCTTCTCAATTCTCATCATGAATAAACCGGGGTCAAAATCGATGGGCGATGGCATCAAAGATCAAATTGGAAAAAAGCGAGAGAGGAGCTTGCCATCCATGAGCCAGCCGCCGTTGGAGGAGATGTAGGACTTGGAGATGACGAGGTCGAGATCGGTGAGCAGCTGCACCATCTCCAGCAGCGCGGTGCCATGGACGAGGGGCGCGCTCGTCCGGGCCGGCGGGGCAAGAACCGTCGTCCGCGGCGGTGGCGGCGGCCACCAATGCCAGCGGCGGCTCGCCCTCTTCTAGCGCCGCGCCACGGCGAGGCACGCCCCCCTGAGATCAGCAACCCACCCGTGCTGCGGCGCTCGGAGACGTACCCGTGGGGCGCGGGCGCCGTGGAGCAGAAGACGGCGTCCTGCAGCACCGATTGCCACCAAGCAGAAGCCGTGGATCCTCGACGTGTCCGCCGGCACTAGCTCCGTCCGGATCTGGGGCCACACCGGTTGCTCCTTCAACGGCGCCCCTTCTCCCCGCCCCCGTCCCCGGCGGAGGCCGAGGTCACCCCGGCCGAGGCGCGCCGGCTGGTGCGCCTCGTGGGCGTCGAGGCGCTCAAGCGCCACCTGAGTGACGGCCGGACAGCGTGCGGGTGAGTGGCGGCGCTGCCGCCGCCGCTAGGTTGCGGGAGAGCGAGGCGAATGGAAGGGAGGCCGTTACTGGTGGGCTGCGCGTCCTCACGCCACACCTCGAAGCTCCACGCTCCGGCTCCAGCGCGCGTACACCGCGTCCGGCCGTCTGGACCTCGCCGTGGTGCTCCTCCACGCGCAATCCTGCTGAGGCGCCCACGTCTGTCTCCCCGAGCCCGCTCGCGTCCTCCCCGTAGTCTACCTATTGGCCTTGGCCCTGCGCCGCCGGGAACGCCGCCGCTGGTGGTGGTGGCGTCGCACCTCCTCTTCCTTCTCCAGTGCCAGCACGCCCACGTGGATGGTGGTGGCGGTGGCGCGCGGCGGCGCGGCGACACCGGCAACAGACGTCTGGTTCCTTGGCTGCACGTCGTTGGACCTCGCAGCCGGCGCTGCCGGGAACTTCGCCACGCCGCCGGAACTCTGCCACGGGAGAGACAGAGACAGGAGGATAGAAAAGGAATTAAAAGAAAAAGAAGAAAAAAGAAACAGTGGGGCCCACGTTTTGGAGGGGGTTTTGGAGGCCCTCCAAGAATGGAGGTTGGGAGGGGAAATTTGGAGGGGTATGCAAAATAGAGGCTTGTTTAGAGGTCCTGCTGGAGTTGGATTTTTGCATCAAACCTCCAAATTTTGGAGTAAAAACCCATATGGAGGCCCTTGCTGGAGTTGCTCTTATAGTATAGTATAGCTAGATGGATGGATTAGCCTAGGAGTGTCATATTCAGGCTCATCATCCTTCCCTGGGCTAAGGAACCCTCTAACACCTCCACGCCACCCATGGACATGCCCAACGTCAGGACTCATCACTGCGGGTAGTTGTCTTCTAGACCTCTACGATCTGGTGGTGCACCACTGTGGTTGCCGGTGCCGTGGGCCGGGGTTTAAACTCGAGTCGCTGTCGTTAGCCTGCACTTATCGATGTCTTCCATATGGTTTTTCGTTAGGTGAATTGTTTAGATTTTTCCAGTAGTCTTCGGTAGAGTATTGTCAACCGGAATGCAGTGGTTTGTAATTTGCGGCACACTCAGGTCGGACAGAAAGGTGGGTTGGCAGCAGGCGCAGACAACCATGAGAAAATGCTGCAGGATCAACGTCTACTTTTAAACCTTTTTCACGGACACATGACCTAATTGATATAAAGGGTGGAACCTCCAAACCATTGGTGAGCAGAAAAAAATAAAAAAGAACCTGTTACTCGAACTAGAAGCCATAGACAAGCTGGTGGAGGAGCAGCCATCCCAGACTGCGCTATGGAAGCGCAGATATGACCTAGAGACCAATCTAGAACACATTTACAACCAAGAGGAGATCTTTTGAAAACAGCGAGGTAACTTGAGATGGGTCCTGGAAGGCGACTCAAATACAGAGCTCTTCCATCAATTTGCAAATGGGAGGAGGAGGAAGAAAACCATTGTAGCCCTTGAGATTGATATGGGGGAGATCAAATCTCAGGGAGAGATAAAAACCCACATAACAACTTATTATAAATCTCTCTTTGGGTTGCAACCTGCTAATAGTCTGAGCTTAAACGATAACTTTTGGGAAGGGCGTTACACCCTATCTCTAGAACAAGGAAGCGAGTTAATTTCACATTTTCGAGAGGAAGTAAAGAAGGCCTTTTTTGACATGAGGTCAAATGCCTCCCCAGGCCCAAATGGTTTTGGAGTCCACTTTTTTAAGACCTTTTGGCTAATAATCAAGGGTGATTATATGGCTATGTTTGAGGACCTTCACAGGGAAGAGCTGGATATAAAAAGATTAAACTACGGTGTTATTACCCTTGTACCTAAACTGAAAGAGGCCAACAATATCAAGCAATATCGTCCCATCTGCCTCTTGAATGTAGATTATAAGGGCATAACCAAAGTGCTCACAAACAGATTGACGCCTTTGGCCAAGAAGGTCATTGGTAACAACCAAACTGGCTTTGTCAAGGGGAGAAACATCCTAGAGGGTGTTCTCATCCTGCATGAGGTGATACATGAGATGAAAAGATCGAAGGGTAAGGGTCTGATCATGAAGATCGACTTCGAAAAAGCTTATGACAAGGTTAGGTGGGACTTTCTGGAGCAAGTTTTGAGAGGGAAAGGGTTCCCTTCAAAATGGATCTCTTGGGTAATGCAAACAGTCCAGGGGGGAAGTTTGCGTGAACGTAAACGGGGAAAGAGGGGAGTACTTTAAAACACACAAAGGTTTAAGACAAGGCGATCCGTTGTCTCCCTTGCTCTTTAACCTGGTAGCGGACGTCCTAAGCTGCCTCTTGGACAAGGCTGTTCAAAAAGGCCATATAGTTGGGATTTTGCCCAACCTCATCCTTGGGGGGATATCGCACATCCAATACGCTGACGACACTATTATCATGACCGACGGATCGGACACCTCGATTCTGAACCTCAAACTGATTCTCTACTGTTTTGAATGGATGTCCGGCCTTAAGATAAACTTTCACAAAAGTGAAGTGTATGCCTTTGGGGTTCCCCAGCAAGATAAAGAAAGGATGGCAAATATGTTAAATTGCAAACTAGGAAGCTGGCCGATGAAATACTTAGGCATTCCTGTTTCGGACAGTAGACTAGGTGTGGCAGCTTTTTTGGGAATTAAGGAGAAAATGAGGAAAAGGCTAGACCCATGGAAGGGTAAGCATATGTCCTCGGGAGGTAAACTGATCCTTACAAATTCTTGCCTAACAAGCCTGCCCATCTATACTATGGGCTTTTATCTACTCCCTAAGAGGTCTCATGACTCTGTTGATTCCATCAGAAGCAGATTCTTCTGGCAAGGAGCCAAGGAAGAACACAAGTACCATATGGCTAGATGGGAAATAGTGAGCAGACCAAAGGACCAGGGTGGTCTTGGGGTAATCAATACCGAGATCATGAATGAATGCCTCTTGGTCAAATGGATTTGGAAAATAGTAAAAGGCTCCGAGGATCTTTGGTACAAATTAATACAAGCTAAATACATGCCGGAAGGCAATTTCTTTACTTCAAAAACAAGGGGGACCTCCCAGTTTTGGCAAGGGCTGCATAAGGTCAAGCACCTTTTTAAATGGGGGCAGTCTATAGAGCAAAAAAAGGGGATAAGATCCGCTTTTGGGAGGATGTCTGGGTAGGCAACTCTCCCCTGAAAATTCAATTCCCTGATTTGTACAAAATCTGTGATGACCCTGGAGTGCTAGTGGTTGACTGCTATGAGGAAGGGGGTTGGACTGTTGAGTTCAGATGCTCCTTCACCTGCAGAGATGCCGAGCAATGGCATGATCTGTTAAACATGCTTAAGGACATGATCCTCGGGGATTCAGCACAGGATGAGTTGGAGTGGGCTTTAGATAAATCTAAGAACGTCACAACGAAATCCCTTTACAGGTTTTTGACCCACAGGGGCGTGGTCATTGCCAATTCCAAAAGCATCTGGAAAACTAAACTGCCTCTGAAAGTTAAAATTTTTGTGTGGCAGTTGTCCAACAACAAACTTCAGGCAGCAGTTTCTTTGAAAAAACGAGGTTGGAAAGGGACATTCATTGCTGCCTTTGTGGGGGGGTGGAAAATGTTGATCACATCTTTTTTGGGTGCTCTATAGCGCAATTTGTATGGTGTTGTATCTGTACCAGTCTCGGGTGGTCAAAATCCCCCACATCCTGGAGTGACCTGCAAGGGGGCTGGTCTTCCAGTGGACAGAATTTTCCCTGTAGAGTCCAAATGTTTATGTTTGCAGGCTTGGCTTGGGCCATGTGGAGATCCCGGAATAAAATGGCGATTGAGAAAAAGGTTCCGTCAAACCCGCTGGGTGTAATTCGTTCCGGTATTAACTTTGTGCAGAAATGGTCGCCCAAATTGAAGGAGCCGGACCAGGAACTGCTGGCGAAGGTGCTGGACAGGGTGCAAGTCTGGCTGGGGAGCTTCAGGCTTAGTGACGCGCCGGGATCGGACATCATGGAGTTGTGCTGACCAGAGTTAGCTGGTGTAGGAGTACTTTGGCCTCTCTTTTGTGTGCGTGTTGTCTTGTTTGTAATAGGCTAGTCTCCTTCACCGTTGCATTGCTTAGCTCTCTGTCGTAGGCTGTCTTGCCGTGAACTTTGTATCCAAAAACTCTTATAGCTTTCTATAAAAGCTGAGGTAATCTTTTTTCAAAAAAAATAATAAATATCAGCAACGAGGCCCAACCATCGAGAGTCCAATTAGAGAGTAGTATCCCTCGCGTCGCTCTCTCCTCCGAGGGTGACTCGAGGGCCCCATCCCTCGCCCGAGCTCGCTGCTGCAGTTCCAGGTGGCGGTCGGCGGCGGAGATGAAAATGGTGTCCGTCCGCGCACTCTCTCTTCTCCTCCTCCTTTCTCTCTCTCCTTTCCCTCACCACACCACAAGGTCGCACCTTGGTCGTTGGCCCCGGCCATCGTTTGGTGCTCGCCCTCCCCTCTCCGGCGCGGCCCTCGCCTGTGTGCCACCAGCCTTCCCGCCTCTCCTCCCCCTTCCTCTCCCCACGTGCTCTCTTCCCCAACCCTAGATCTAGACCCTGGTCCCCCTCTCCTCCAGGGCCGGCGGAGTTCCCCCGGCGCCGCCGCCTCACGCCCGAGGCCCTCCTGGTCTCCGGCGCGCGCTCCTCCAGGGCCAGCAGAGTTCCCCCGGTGCTCCTACCGCCAGCCCTCCTGTGGGCCACCGCTGCCTCTAGTGTTGCCTCTCTGTGGTTGGGGTCGGGACCAGCGCTGCCGCCTATGGCACCGCTCCTCCCTTGCCGTCGGGGAGTGTTCTGCAGCGAGCTCGACACTGTGGCTCCCTTGGCGCGCTGTGGCGACCCTGAGATTGACGACGGTCGCGGTGCCTCCTACCCGTAGTTGGACGCGGCTCCCTCCCTCCCTCCGCGAGACCTTCCTCCCGCTGTCGGTCGCGGCTCCCCCCTTCTCCCGCCGGCGACCCCGAGATCTGGGCGGATCGGCGCCTCTGCCACAGCCCTTCCCCTGGCGTGACGATCTGGGTGGTCGCGACAACTCCTCCCTGCAGGCGACCATGGCTCCCCTCCCCTCCGACGTGTCGCGCTCTGGTTGGCCTCCCGCTTCCCTGACTTCGCGACTTCCCCTCCCTGCCGGCAGCTTGTGCCCACGGCCTTCCCAGAGCTCCTTTCTCGTCGGGGGCCGTGGACTGCTTCTCCACCGGCGACCGTCCTTCGCGCTGTCGTGCCGCCCCTGCGTGGCTGCCAGTGCCCCCTCCTCGGGCACTGGCAGGCCACGGTGGGCTCGGCTTCGCTCTCGCAGCACCGCCGGGCCTCCTCTCCCTGGCGGTCCCCCTTTTCTGCGTATCCCTAGAGGCCCTGCCATTGTCAGCCGTCCACCCGCCCCCTCGCCACTGTCGGCCGTCGGCCCCGTCTTCGCCGCCTCTGCTCCTCCACCGGCTTCGACTTCGTCAGCTCTTTGCTGCTAACTCGGGTCCTCGACGTTGACCTTCAAGATGTCTTCTTTGCGTCGTCTACCTTCGTCACCATTATGTGAGGGTCGTAGTTCGCCGGCCTGCTCATCTTCCCTGTTGATGTCGCCTTCGATCGCATGCTGCCTTTCCATCGGTTCATCTTCCACCCAAGCCTAGGAGATCGGCTGCGAGGAATTGGTTTTGGGGCTTGGCGAAAGCCTTTGCACGACTTCGGTCAGTGTCGACAACGGCTGCACTCGTTGGTGTAGTTTACCTCATTCAAAGCGTTGTCGTTAAGGCCCCAATTCCATTTGGTCAGCCTGGTGAAGACTGGGTCTATCCTTCTTGGACAGACGGATGATGGCGGTGTTCACGTCGTTTCCTCCTTGGTGGCATCATGCTGTACGACATCTTCGTTCGACCTCCGTAGGCTTTGGGTTGTTGGCTCCCGGTGATGAGCGTGTGATCTTGGGGTCCCTTCATGCAGGCTAGGCTTTGCTTTTAGTTCTTGCTTGGTGTGGTGTTGGTGTAGGGAGTTCTCTTCTGTTCCTGTTTGTTTGGGACTCTAGGTCGCTTTATTTTTTTCGTTGGTCCCTGTTCTCAGCACTTTGCGTTTCTCCTTAAGTTGCTTTGTTGTAACCTATTTTCCTCTCTTAATGAAAAACGTGTTTTGCACGTTTAAAAAAAAGCAACGAGGCCCAACCGCACTTTATAGCAAATATGTGTCCAGCTAACAGTAATGAGAGAAAGCAGTCGTTTGAGTCTGTAGGAAAGTGAGGCATCAAGAATTAGTTCCTGGGTTGAAAATGATGTTGTTGTATGCATACCATTCAAAATCCTACTCTTCATCTTCTGCTGCTGTCCGAAACTCTCCAAAACTGTAGCGGAATGAATGAAAAGATCAGTGCTAAACATGGTAGCTCTAGCACAATACATGAGAGCAGAGCAAGGATCTCCTGGTGCTTTATGTGACTACCTTACTACCTACCTAACTACCATCACAATCACTATTTGTCCAAGGTTTGGAGTATTTCAGAACATGGATCCGGAGCAGCAAGAGCTTGAAGCACTGAGGTGATGAATGAGGTTAGTACGTTGTTCTGTTTCAAATTTTGACCACGTTGTGTAGTTTGATCATTCCCGATTCATTGTATTGGATGATTAATTTTCCGGACCACGTCTAACACAAAGTTATCCTTCCAGGCATTGCATGAGAATCAACAAAGGAATTAGAATGTGCACATAATCTATTTCTTCCATAGTTAAACTAATCCGATCCCGAGGGTGACTCCCCGCTCCCTCCCGCACCCCGCTGCCGCCCGCCACCGCCGGAGTAGGACCTCCCTGCTCCGGCCGCCGCGGCACGCTTTGCCATCGGATCCGCGCAGCTCGCGCCGCTAGCTTTCCATCCCTCCCCTTCTCTTCCTCTCTCATGCTCCCTACAGGGAGATCGGCTTGGTGGTTGCCGTGGTGGTTCTTGAGCTCCAGGACACCGGCGACTCCATGGACGACGACGACCTCCTCGGCGAGGAGCTGCTCAGCTCCGCCCCCCATCGGGCAGGTTGTCCTCTGATCCGGCGCCCCTGGGCCGGCCGGCGCGGGCCCGCGCGGCCAGCCGTCTCCCCATCTGGCCCTATCCGTCTGTCCGGCGGTCCGACCTCCTGCGCCCCTAGGCCGTCCGCCACGGGCGGGGACGACTCTCCCGCCCCGGCCGGCGCGTTGGGCAGTGGCGGGCGCGGGCTCGCTCGGCCAGCCGTCTCCCCGTCCGGTCCTGTCCGTCTGGCTGGCGGTCCGGCTCTTTCCGTCCGGCTGGCGGTCCGGCCCCCTCCCCCATGCGGGCGCCGGCGGACGGCGGTAGGGGCCACGCGCGGCAGGTCGAGGCCAGGCCGACTGGCTCTACCTCTCGCGGTTGGGCCGCTGGTGAGGCCTGCTCTGGTGCCCGCGGCCTGGCCGGGCTGTCTCCTGTGCTGGCCACCGGCGGACTGGCCGGCACCCGCGGCCTCTCTGGCGCCCGCGGCTAGGCTGGGTGGTCCCTCACGTCGGCCGCTGGCAGTCTAGACGGCCGGCAGGCGGTAGCCTCCCCCTCCTCCCTCTCCGCCTGGGCGCGCCTGGGCGCGCCCTCTAGAGCTGGCAGCAGCGACCGCATCGGCCACACCACCGGCCCCACCACCACGGGCTCCCTGTCCGGGCAGGGCAGGGTCGGCCGGCGGTGGTGCCCGCCGCCTCCTGTTGGCTACTGCTTTGGGTGGGGGGCGCGCTCAGCGGAGCCTGGCACGTCCATCCCTCCGCGCAGGAGCTTTGGGCTCTCGAGGCTTCTGGCTCCTCCGCCTCGGGCTCCTCCTCTCTCGTCTCGCGTGGTCGTTCCTCCTCCCCCACCTTCTCAGAGCAGATGCGGGCTGCCGGCTTCCCCGTGCCGGAGCACACCCCCTCCCCACCTCCGCACCCGTCTTGGTCACTCCTCCTCGGCGCAGCCGACGCTTCCGCCGCCTCGGCCGACCTCTCGTCGACGGCCGCTCCGCGGCCCGTGGTCGCTTCCTCCACGAGGATCCTGGGCAAGCGGCCGCTGTCCCCCCCTCCCGCCTTAGCTGCAGTGGCGCTCCAAGGCAGGGGCCTGCCGCTCTGGCCGTCCTGGTGGGCAGCCCGCAGCCGCGCCTCGTCATGCGGGTGGGCCGGCCAGGGATGCATCGCCGCAGCCTCCCGTCGAGGTAAGAGGCGGTGAGGGGCCTTCTGCCCGGGGCCCTCGGTGTCGGTGTTTTAGACCGGCAACCTACCAAGGAGGGTACCCGAGGTAGATGTTTGTGGCCTTGCCGAGATCGGGAACTCGAAGGGGAGACACGTGGCACACAATTTAGATAGGTTCGGGCCGCGAGGTGCGTAATACCCTACGTCCTGTATGCTGCGTAGCTCTAGATTGATAGGGTGTGTTTACAAGATGATGCGGATGATGAGATAGGGGTCCCTGCCTTGCCTTATATAGTCCGGGAGGCAGGGTTACAAGTCAGTTTGCCAGAGGAGTACTAGTCGTGTACGGCTAGGAGTACTCTACATGGATCCGGACATGTATAGCTTCCTAACCGAGTACTATTCCTCTGTAGGCCTTGCGCTCCACACCAGCAGGTGCCGTGTTGCCCAAGTCGAGTAGTCCTAGGGGCCCACGGAGTAGCCGGTCCCAGTACCCACCTGAGTAGTGGGCCCAGGGATGTCCATATGACAAGCCCCCGAGTACTTTGTAGTCGAGCAGGATGTCTTCGAGTAGTCTTGATGGCCTTGGCGAGTAGTCCTTGAGCGTCCCCGAGTTCCACAAGCTGAAAGTCCTCAAGAGTGCTTGAATTATCCCGAGGCTGGAAGGTACTCCAGCTGATCTTTGAGTAGTCTTGAAGTCTTCTCGAGTAGTTCCCAAGCGTCCCCGAGTGCTTCTCTCGAAGGTCTTCAATAGTACTTGTGTTGTCTTGATGAAGAACCATATGGAAAATGTGATTCAGAGAATCACATTCCATATGGAATGTAGCCCCCGAGCCTTAGGTCGAATCGCAGATTCAAGCTGAGGGTCAATCTGAAGTTCTGCCAATCTTATCCCGAAAAATCCGGAGAAAAAACCGAAGGACACGTGGCACGGAGCCCCCGAGCCTTGAGTCGAGTACTTTCTCTCGAATTGAAGGGTCATCTTGACTGTAGAATGTGTCCTGAGTGGGATCTTTATCTGATGTAGCCCACTGAATCCGCCAGATGTACTCGAGCCCATGAGACTGAGAGCATCGAGTACTGGAATATGAAGAGTCAGGCTGCCGCCGCTGAGTCATCCGCCTGGCGCTTATCCGTCCGTTCAGAACTGAGCCACCGGATGGGTCATAAATAAGCGGTGAGCCCCTTAGGGTTTTTGCACTTCCAGCAGTTGCATTCACAGATTAGATCTGCGCTCCCGCTCCTCTGCCTCTCTGTCACCGCCGCCGCCAAGTAGTTTAGATCTACACCAGCACGCCGCCGTAGTCCACCCACCTCCATAGCCCCCGAGCGAATGCGAGTGAAAACACCCGTGACTTAGAGGATGAAGGGATCCCCGGCGAAGAGCTCAAAAACCGACGCGTCGAAGAAAAGGAGCCGTGATGAGGCCGGAGACGCCGGCCAGTCGTCGTCATCACCGCCTGCCTCCCCTTGCCCCAATCCGGCAAAGGAGTGGAAGAAGGCAAAGTTGAAGACCGAGGACCTCCTCGCCCTGGTCAACAGCGGGTTCCTCCGTGAGAAGGAGATAGATCTGTGGCGTACTGCCACCGGCGACCCATACCCGATGGAGAAGAATCCGGACGAGATCCCAATGTTTGCCCGGTTCGTGGAGCGTGGACTCGCGCTGCCGGCCAACGATTTCTTCAAGGGGATGCTCAGGTACTATGGCATCGAGTACCTCAACCTCAACCCCAACGGGATCTTCCACACTTCCATCTTTGTGCATTTCTGCGAAGCTTTTGTGGGCATTAAGCCCCACTGGATCTTGTTCCGGAAATTCTTCTGGGTGAAGCCGCAACCGAGCACTGATGACCCACGAGTAGTCGGAGGCGTCGGGATTCAGATGCGTGAAGACGCCGCCGGCCAGTACCTGCCGTACAAGCTCATTGATTCCAACCAGGACTGGAAGGCGAGGTGGTTTTATATCACCAACCACCACCCCGAGCTGCCGAAACCGAGCGGGCATCAATCGAAGCATGCACCGTGGTGGAACACGAAGCCCACCATGCAGGAGGGTATCCAACTACCCCCGCTGCTGAAGAAGATCAAGGCCTTGCAGGAGGCCGGACTGAGGGCCGAGCACGTGGCCTTCAGTTTCATGAAGAGGAGGGTGCAGCCACTGATGGCGCGAGACACCCTCGGCTACCAGTACACCGGCAACGAGGATACGTCCCGGATGCCTGGCTTCGAAGTCGAGGATGACGTCATTGTTGAGAGGTTGGGCAAAATCTTCAAGGATATGCCCCTGTACACACCGTGCCCGGTGCCAGAGTACTCCATGGCACAGCCGCCAAACCAGGTCAGTAGTCGTGACATAAGCCCCCGAGTACTGATTTGCTTGATGTAGTCATACTCATGCTTGCTTGATGTTGTAGGACGATGTGGAGAAGTATGTCTCCGTCCCACCCTCCCCTCCGCGACTTGGGGGATAAGCGCAGGGGAAGGGAGAAACCAAGACGAAGGAGCACCGCGAAGTCGGTGAAGGCGACGATGCCGTCATTATTGAAGACAGCTCTGATGACGAGGATGAAGAGACGCTACAGCAGCGGTTCCAACTCCGCTCAAGGTTCAGCCGAGCTGGAATGCCAAACATCCCGGTCATCGAGAAGCCATCTAGCCTGGAGGCTAGCTTGCCAGTGCCACCTAGGAAGCCGCGCAATGTGGCGCGGAAACACACCGTGAAGAAATTGAAGTTGTCAGAGGCCACCAGGCCAGAGGTGAATAGCACGACTATTGTAGTCGAGTACTGCCGATAAGTAGCCTGTTGCTGACAATATGACTTGTATTGTCGTAGGACATCCCCTCCGCAGATCCCGTTGATCAGGGTGATGAGAATGTCTGGGAGACAGTGGGGGCGTCAGCTGAAAAGAGCATTAGCCCGCCTCCGGCCACTGAAGATGTCGTGCCAAAAGGGGTGCAACAGCAGGCTGGTTCTGTGAGGCCGCAGGCGTCAGCTGAAGAAGCCCAAGACCCTCATCTGGCTGCGACTGTGGAGCAGCCAGAGGAGACCCCTGTGGAGGCCGGAGCTAGGAGCGAAGCTGGCATAGTTGATATCGCTAGTATACTGGGCGCTCCGACCGTGACCGTGGTGCGGTCAACTCTGTAAGTTCTCTGAACTTTCGAATAGTCATGTAGTTGACAAGCTTTATGTGGTTGACTGAACACTTCGTGATGCAGAAAATCCACAGACTTGTCATGGGATGGTGGGGAGGCCAGCACTCCAGCCGATGGAGAAGACCGCTTGGCAGAGGTGCGTAAACCCATGCCACCACCTCAAGCTGGAGCGGCAGTGGAGCCAAAGCTTAAAGAGCTACACTAGTTGAAGGTACATATCCAACCACCGCGAGTAGTAATTATGAAGAGTAGTCGTAGCCGTGTCTGGCTTGTTGAATTGATTCTTACAGGAGCACAAGCCGAGAGAGCCACGATCCCTGAAGCAGTAGCCATTGAGACGCCTACTGGGGAGACAATGGCTGCAAAGCCAGTCATTGAAGCGGCGACAATAGCAGCCCCCGAGCCGGGGACTACGATAGCCCCCGAGCCGAGCACGAAAGACCGGGCTGATTCGCACCCCGAGGCGAGTACCGACGTTGTTGTCCGCGAGGTGATCATAGAAGAAGCTGTGCCGCTCTGCTCGGTGCCCATGCCAGAGACAGGATCTTCAAGCCGCAGAGGTCTTGAGTTGCTGGACGATGATCTCATTGACCCGGCCTTTGTGTTGCTGGGCATGGAATCGTTGCGCCAGACAGAGAACTGGATCAAGGTATGCTGCGAATACCTTGAGTTCACTTGCCTTCTGAATATTGAGTATTGATTACCTGCTGTGTCTTGCGTAGGGCTTGGTGGAGAGATCTCGTCAGAAGACCGATCTTCTGAAGGGGTATGGTGACACGGTCCTTCGCGCCGAAGCCTTGGAGAAGGAGCTGGACAAGTCGAAGAAGCATTCAGCGCTGCTCCAATCTAAACTTGACGGCGCCTTCGCCCAGTACCACAATGAAGTGCAGGAGATGCAGGTGAAGAGGGACGAACTGATCCGGACGAACAAGTCGTTGCGCCAGAAGAACAAAGGTGTGTCTTCTGCCAAAGCCACCGAGTACTTATTGTAGTACGTGTGAGTAGTCTGACCTTGTAATGAGTTGTCTGCAGATCTTGAGGCAAAGGTTGACTAGCTGAAGGCGTCGAAGATGGACCTCAAGAACATTGTGTATCGTGAAACCGATAAGAGAGAGGTACTTGAATATGAGTACACTCAGTTGCGCCATGAGTGTATCAAGCACATGGAGCTCCGTGAAGCCTCAGATCGTGACCTTGTCCATTGTTATAAATCTCTGCAGAAGCTTAATGAAGACTGCGAGAAGCTTCGAGGCCAGCTGAAGGAACTTGAGGAAGCCGCGCTGCCCATTGCGAGGCTACTGGTGCCACATCCGGGCGGACCCAAGATAGCCCCACTGGTAGACAGGTTGAAGGAAGCCCCCGAGCGCTTGGCGACATACGTCAAGCATCTGGTGAAGTCCATCCCGAACCAGGTGTTGGCATATATGAAGTCGTACTTCCCAAAAGCACCTGTGGATGTGGTAGCCGGTGGACTTGCGACGAACTGCAGCAATGAGCAGTACAAGGCTCTCCTTGAAGAGATGGCGCCCATTGCTGAGCAGGTGGCGGAGAAGCTGAATCTCCAGTAGACGTACCTGTAGAGGTAGCTTAGGGTAGTTCATGTAAAACAAACAAAGGACTCAAAGACTTGTTTGAAATATCAATGAAAATTGTCCACTGCTTGTATATGTAATGAGTACTCGTGGCTGCCACTTGCAGCGAAGTGCGCGGAGTACCAAGCCGTGGGAGTAATCGTGAGTAGTAGTACTCAGTATGATCTGCCGAAGCAGGAGACACAGTAAATAAGTTGAGTAGAATAGAACTTTATTACTAATGGAGAAGGTACACCTGGGTGGCCAGGGCCATTTACAGGTGAGTAGTCGCCAGGACCCGTAGGCCGCCTACGGCTAAGTGTTTGCTAGGGCCCTTGAGCCACTTACAGCTGGAGATCCGTTAGTAGCCGTATAGGCTGGATCTATAGAGTACATGGTCCGTAGACCGCCGTCAGAGTCCTTTTGCTCTGAGCAGCCCAAGATCCGTTAGTAGCCGTTGATGCTGGATCTTGGAGAGGAGTAGTCCGGAGACTTGTGCTAGGACCGAGAGGCCGCTTACAGCGAAGAGTCCGTGAATAGCCGTATAGGCTGGACCCGTAGAAGAGTAGTCGAGCGACTACGCGTAGAAGTAACACAGCTGATCGACATTCCACGAGTTGCTGATGTCGTCGCCTTCAAGTGTTTGGAGGCGATAGGAGCCTGGTCCGGTCACCTTGGAGATTGAGAAGGGACCTTCCCATGGCGAGCTGAGCTTGTGTAGTCCATCCGTGTTCTGGATGCGATGGAGGACTAGATCGCCGATGTTGAAGGAGCGTTCCTTGACGTTGCGACCATGGTAGCGCCGGATACCCTCTAGGTACCTTGCTGACTGGACGAGGGCAGCGCAACAGGCTTCTTCGAGGTTGTCGATGTCAACCCATCTGCTATCTTCTGAGATGCCTTCGTCGTATTGTTCTACTGTCGGGGATTCCCACATCACGTCGGCGGGTAGAATAGCTTCGGAGCCGTAGACCAGGAAGGAGGGCGACTGCCTTGTTGGCTTGGTAGGTTGAGTACGAAGCCCCTAGAGTGCATTGGGTAGTTCCTTGATCCACTTGCCTCCTTTGGTGTTAGCTGCGTCATGCAATCACTTCTTGAGGGCGTCGAGTACCATCCCGTTGGCGCGCTCAACTTGGCCGTTGGCACGGGGGTGGGCGACTGAGACATACCAGACGTCAATCCCGCTGTTCTCGTAGTACTCCCAAAACTGATGGTTGTTGAAGTTGGAACCCAAGTCTGTGATGATGCGATGGGGTAGCCCGTAGCGATGCACGAGTTCATCCAGGAAGTCGAGTACCCTGTCGGCCTTTGGGCAAGTAACCGGCTTGACTTCGATCCACTTGGTGAACTTGTCGATAGCCACCAAGACTCTGTTGAATCCTCCTGGCGCAGTTGGTAGAGGCCCAATCATGTCGAGCCCCCAGCAGGCAAAGGGCCAGGTCGGTGGTATGGTGACTAGCTTGTAGGCCGGGACGTGTTGCTGCTTGGTGAAGAATTGACATCCTTGGCACTTTCTGATGAGTTCTTCAGCGTCGGCCAGAGCTGTGGGCCAGTAGAAAGCTCATCGGAAAGCCTTGCTCACCAGCGTGCGAGAAGACGCGTGGTTGCCGCAGACACCTTTGTGGATCTCCTCCAAGATGTCCTTGCCTTCATCCCAAGGTATGCACTTCATGAGTACTCCAGAAGTGGCACCCCGCCTGTAGAGCTTATCTCCGATGAGTACGTAGGTCTTGGCTCGACGGGCGAGCTATTCGGCCATTGTCTTGTCGGAGGGGACCTTCTGCTCGCGGATGTAGTCGACGAAGGGTTGTCTCCAGTCCACATCGATCATCATGACCTCCTGACCGGGCTGTGATGGCATAGGGTCAGTGGTCATTTGCGCCGGCTCCGGGATGGATGGCGCGTGAAGCTCATGGACGAAGACTCCGACGGGTACTTGTGCGCGAGTAGAACCAAGCTTTGACAGGACGTCCACTGCAACGTTGTTGTCACGGACGACATGGTGGAACTCGAGACCATAGAATTTGTTCTCGAGCTTGCGGACTTCAAGACAGTAGGCGTCCATGTTCTCCTTGTTGCGATCCCAAGACTTGTTGACTTGGTTGATGCCCACTGCGGAGTCACCGTAGACTAGTAGTCGCTTGATGCCCAGTGAGATTGCGAGGCGGAGCCCATGCAGCAGGGCTTCGTACTCGGCTTCGTTGTTTGAGACCTTCTAGAAGATCTGCAAGACGTACTTGAGTTGTTCGCCCTTTGGAGAAATCAGGAGCACTCTTGCACCCGCGCCTTCGAGCTTGAGTGAGCCGTCGAAGTACATCACCCAGTGCTCTGGTCGCTCTGTAGGAGTTGGTAGCTGATTCTCCCGCCACTCTGCCATGAAGTCGACTAGTGCTTGAGACTTGATAGCTGTGCGTGGCCTGAAGTCGATGTTGAGGGCGCCAAGTTTGACCGCCCATTTAGAGATTCTTCCAGTAGCATCTGGATTGTGAAGTATGTCGCCGAGCGGATAGTTAGTGATGACAACAATCAAGTACTCCTGGAAGTAGTGTTGTAGCTTCCGCGAGGTGATGAGTACTGTGTAGAGTAGCTTCTGGACCGGCTGGTACCATGCTTTTGACTCTGACAGAACCGCGCTGACGAAGTAGACTGGTCGCTGGACTAGGTAAGCGTGGCCTTCTTCCTGCCGCTTGACAACAATGGCAGTACTGACCACGTGAGTAGTCGCAGCGAGGTAGAGCAGCAGCTGCTCCTTTTTGCGAGGAGCTGTGAGGACTGGTGGCTTGGACAAGAAGTCTTTGAGCTGCGTCAGAGCTTGATCAGCCTCCGCGGTCCACACGAACTTCTCTTGGTGCTTGAGTAGTTTGAAGAAGGGTAGTCCCCGTTCTCCGAGCTTTGAGATGAATATGTTTAGCACCGCCATGCACCCAGTCAGCTTTTGGACATCCTTGATGCAGGTTGGAGCTTTCATATTGGTGATGGCGGAGATCTTCTCGGGGTTGGATTCGATGCCACGGTGGCTGATGATGAAGCCGAGTAGTTTCCAAGATGGTACGCCGAAGACGCACTTGTTGGGATTGAGCTTCCATTGGTATTCTCGCAAGGATGCGAAAGTCTCTTCAAGATCGGTGATGAGCATGTCGGAGTTTCGGGTCTTGACGACCACGTCATCCACATAGGCTTCGACGTTCTTGTTGAGCTGCTTCTTGAAGCAGGCATGGATAGCTCGCTGGTAAGTAGCACCGGCGTTCTTCAAGCCGAACGACATTGTCGTGTAGCAGTAGGCGCCGAACAGGGTGATGAACGCGGTCTTCTCCTGGTCTTCTTCCTTAATGATGATCTGGTGGTAGCCGGAGTAGCAATCGAGGAAGCAGAGCAGGTCGCAGCCCGCCGTGGAGTCGATGACTTGATCAATCCGTGGCAACCCGAAAGGGTCCTTGGGGCAATGCTTGTTGAGGTCGGTGTAGTCGACGCACATCCTCCACTTGTTTGTGTTCTTCTTGCGGACGAGGACGGGGTTGGCGAGCCACTCAGGATGGAAGACTTCTCGAATGAAGTCAGCCGCAAGTAGTTTGGCGAGTTCCTTCTTGATGGCATCCCGTCGATCGTCGGCAAAACGGCGGAGGTGTTTGTCGCTTGGGGGTAGCTTTAGGGTCGACGTTGAGCGAGTGCTTGATCAGCCTCCTGGGCACACCTGGCATGTCCGCTGGCTTCCATGCGAAGATGTCTCGGTTAGCCCGAAGGAAGCTGACGAGTGCGTCTTCCTATTTCGGGTCGAGGCCCGCCCCGATCATGGTAGTCTTGCTGCTGTCGCCCGTCCCGAGGTCGATGGCCTTCACCTGTACTTCCTCTTTTGGCTGAGGCTTGTTTGCGGTGTCGGTCTTCTCAGGTATCTCGAGTTCTGTTGGGGTGAGTTTCTTAGACGCAGCAAGGATCTCCATCATCGCGTTGGGTACTTGATTTGTCGCTGCGAGCTCCACGGCTTCGGTGTCGCAGTCGAAAGAAATCTTCAAGTCCCCTTGCAGTGTGAGTACTCCGGTAGGACTTGGCATTTTGAGTACCAAGTAGGTGTAGTGAGGCACCGCCATGAACTTGGCGATGGCTGGTCTACCGAGGATGGCATGGTAGGAGGTCTCGAAGTCCGCAACCTCGAACTTAATGTACTCGGTGCGGTAGTTCTCCCTTGAGTCTCCGAAGGTAACTGGCAGGACCACTGAGCCCAGTGGTATAGCCGCGTTACTAGGAACGATGTCGTAGAAGGGTGACGCGCTCTTGGTGAGCATGTCGGTGATGTCGAGCTTCATCTTCTTCAAGGTCTTGGTGAAGAGGACATTGAGTCCGCTCCCACCGTCGATGAGTACCTTGTTGAGTCTGGAGCCCGCGACTACTGGTTTCAGGACGAGTGGGAAACGTCCTGGCTCAGAGAAGCTTGTCCATTGATCCGCACGGGAGAAGGTGATTGGTACCTCCGACCACCTTAGAGGTGTCGGCACCGCTGGTTCAATGCTTAAGACTTCTCGTCGAGTGAGCTTTTGAAATCGTCTGGTGGGTAGTCCGCCGAAGAGGACATTCACCATCTTGTCGGGTTCTTGGAAGTCGCCGTTGCCTTCGTCGACTTTCTTTTTGCCCTTCTTGTCGTGAGGAGGCTGTGGCTCGGGAGTATCCTTGAGTGCTCGCCGGAGTTGGTAGCACTGATCGGTTGTATGATTGCCATCCAGATGCCACGAGCACTTCTCTTTGAGCAAGTCTCTGAAGCTGCCGGAGGTCTTTTTGGAGTTGTCCTTCGCAGGGTGCTGTATAGCCGCGACTGTGTTGTCTGGCTTGCGCTTGTGGTTAGGACCCGAGTAGTTGTTGTTGTTGGGACCCCCTTGATCCTTGTTGTTGTTATTGCCGCCCGTGTTGTTTTAGCTCTTGCCGCGAATGGAGTCGTACTTGGCGTTCGCCTTGTCCTCTTCGTCGGCCTATGATGTGATCATGTCCTTGAGCTTGGTGATGGAACTCAGGCGGCAGCGACTGAAGTCTTCGAAGGTGCGATGGTGATAGAGCCCGTCTTGGAAGAGGTCGATGACTTCTTTGTTGGTGACGTCGACTACGGTCGCGCGCTTGTCGAAGAAGCGACGCATGTACTAGCGAAGTGTCTCGCCTTGTTCCTGCTTGACCATCGCCAAGTCCATGTAGGTACCTGAGCACCCCATGGCGCCCGTGAAGTTGCTGGTGAACTAAGCCTTCAGCTGGTCCCACTCGTCGATCGAGTTCTTTGCGAGTGACTCGAGCCATGTGAGTGGGGCTTGATCCAGACAGAAGGGAAAGAAGAGGCATTTTGCGTCGTTGTTTCCACCAGCATTTTCAATGGCCAGGGCATAGCTCCTGAGCCACTGAACTAGGTCTTGCTTCGCATCGTACTTGGTGATCCCGAGAGGTTTGAATTTCTCAGGAAGGAGCAGGTTGCGAAGTCGTGCAGAGTAGGCGGGGAAGCCGTCGCTGTCGCTTGCTTCAGTAGCCTTCTTGCGGCGGATCTCGTCGATCCTGTGGCGCGCGTCATAGCCACCGCGTGTGTTGCCGGTGGTGTGGCTATTCGCGTGGCCTCGGCCTCTGCGATCGCCGCTACCACCAGCTCTTCTACCGGCGCCATGGGATGAACTTCCGCCGCTGCTGCCGCCACCACCGCCGCCGCCGCGACTACCGCCGGTGCCCGCCTGGCTATTGCCGCCATGTGAGGGTCCTCCCGCCGAGGCTCTAGAGCGGTTAGGATTTGGCTGGTGTTCGCCACGAACGCGGTTGCGTCCGCCGTCTGCTGGGCTGCGGGCTTGCAGTCGGGCCAGTAGACGAATCTGCCGGCGGGAGTAGATGTAATGACCAAGCCAACGGCAGGACCTGACAACGGCTCTTCGGTTGCATTGAGCTCGGACTCAGACTCGATTGGGTCCGAGCCAAAATCGAACTCGTAGGAAGAGTCCGAGTTGTAGCCGGGTACGGCGTTGGAGTCCGAGGAGTACTCGGAGACAATCTCCTTGCCGGCCCGACGTGCAGCGAGGGCTTCCGCGTGGGCCCTGCTAGAGTTACAGAGGCTGTACGGGAAGTGCTCATGGAGAAGGACTATTTCACATGATGGCTCAGGAGCCGGCACACATGATTCGATCCATGGTGATGTCGAGTTCGAGTTGGAGTTGGATCCAATCTCGAAGTCGGCGACTTGGTTGCAGAGCAAAAATTCGCCGAATTTTTTGACGAGCGGACCCGTGATGGCTTCGGGAAGCGTCACGAGTCCGGTCTCCGGGTCTGGGGACATGGTGGGGTAGCGCTGGAATGATCCAGTGCCATCAGCGGTGCAGACCCAGGTGCCGAAAACGGAGGTGTCGCCGCGGTTGAAAGCGGCGGTTGGCTTGATGATGATTGAAGCCGTCGAGTTTGCCATGAGATCTTCGGCAAGATCCCCTACCTGGCGCACCAGCTGTCGGTGTTTTAGACCGGCAACCTACCAAGGGGAGTACCCGAGGTAGATGTTTGTGGCCTCGCCGAGATCGGGAACTCGAAGGAGAGACACGTGGCACACAATTTAGACAGGTTCGGGCCGCGAGGTGCGTAATACCCTACGCCCTGTATGCTGCGTAGCTCTGGATTGATTGGGTGTGTTTACAAGATGATGCGGATGATGAGATGGGTCCCTGCCTCGCCTTATATAGTCCGGGAGGTAGGGTTACAAGTCGGTTTGCTAGAGGAGTACTAGTCGTGTACGGCTAGGAGTACTCTACATGGATCCGGACATGTATAGCTTCCTAACCGAGTACTATTCTTCTGTAGGCCTTGCGCTCCACGCCAGCAGGTGCCATGTTGCCCAAGTCGAGTAGTCCCAGGGGCCCACAGAGTAGTCAGTCCCAGTACCCACCTGAGTAGTGGGCCCAGGGATGTCCGTACGACACCCGGGTGGACGCCGACGGCTTCGTGGAGGTCCGGTCGCGTAAGCAGCTGCGTGCGGAGCGGTCCCCTCCCATGCGTTCTCCGCTGCCGCCGCCTCCCCCACCGTCCTCCGTCCCTTCCGATCTGGTGGGAAAGTGCTTCAACTACTTTGGGGAGGATCACATCGCCGCCATTTGCCCCCACGCCTCCCACTGCTTCCGGTGCCACCAGCTCGGTCACCACAAGAGCTCGTGTTGGTGCGCGAAGGTCTGTTTGGTGACGGTGAAGGGCACCCGACCCCGGCCGGGGGGCCGCACCTCCTTCCCCCTCTGGTCTCTTTGCGCCCTGCTGGTCGCTCCTCCCCACCCCTCTGGTTGTGCAGGGGAGGGACGCCCGACCACCTCCCCCCGCCGCCCAAGCCGCGGCAGGAGGCGCGGCCACCGTCGGCTGCTGTGCACCGTCGGGGTCCTCCCCCGGTGGCCCGCGATGCTCCGCCGCCACCTCCACTGGAGGACTGTTGGCGTGCCCCCCACATCGTGGCCCGCCGCGAGGCGGCTCCTGGGGAGGTCGCGCCGCCACCGGTTCGTCACCCTGTGGGTGCAGGGGTGGCTCGGGCGGGCGAGGTGGCCTGGGGCACACCGCCCCCTCCCCCGCTCCCCGCTGGTGCCCTCTTCGCTGACGGCACGACATCTCCACCTCTGCCTCCTCCCCCGTCGGCATCGTTGGGCCACCCCTCGTGGTGCCCTCAGCTCGAGGTGTGCATCGTTCCTCACCTCCCCGAGGTCGTCGCCAATAAGGTCGTGTTGGAGCGCACTCTGGTCGCTATGGTCGCGGGCACTCGTCCTTTCGCCACCACTGCGGATGTCGATGTCGATCTCACTGGTCGCTTTGGAGTTCAGCCGAGGTCGTTCATCTCCTACCCCTACCACCCGGACGATTTCCTCATCGTCTTCCAGGACTCCTCTGTGATGCTGCGGGTTCTCCAGGAGCCCATCCCGGATGGGCCCCTTCGCCTCGCTCCTCCGCCGGCGGGGTCCTCGCCTTCCAGTGGTAGCGCCCTGCCGGCCGCTGCTCTGGGGGGCGACCCACAGCCTTCGTTCGGCGGGTAGTTTGGTCGCATGACCGGGGAGCGTGGGCCCGCGTGCTGGGGAGCTCCCACCTCTCCTCCTTCGCTTGTCCCTCCGGCTCCCTCCTTCCCCTACTGGGCGCTGCAGGGCATCCACAGGCCGGCAGCGGCCCCGCCTTGGTCGTCTGGGCTGTCGACCAGCGCGGTTCCGTTCGTCGAGAGGGCCCCTCCCTCCGCTTCGGGGGGGGGGGGGGCTACTCCGGTGGTCCGCACGTCGGCGGCGTCTGACCCACTTGCGGGGATCGTTTCGGCCTCCTCTCCGGCACTAGTCGCGCAGCCCTCCCGTCCGGCTGAGCTGTCGTGGCCGGAGCAGCTCCCTCCCGTTTGTGAGTCACCGCCGCTCAGGGACTTCACCGACGACCCGATGCTTCTAGAGGCAGCGCTTCTGGATGCACCGTGTTGTGCACCTACGCCCGCGGTTGCTGCACTGGACGCCGGTGTCGCGCCTCGTGGGGTGGACTTCCCGCGGGTTGGTCGCGCCCCCGCCTCGGTGCGTGTTGTGCCTGTGGAGGACGTCTTCCACAGGATTCTCTCCTGCCTGCCTGCTCCCCTTCTGCTGGAGCAGGGTGGGCTCGGGGTGGACCCTCGGTCGAACACCTCCCCGGTGGTTCCCCCTACTCCATTCCTGTTGCCTTCTCCTGCCCCCTCCTTGTCGTGCTCCTCCCCCCTCTGCACCCTCCCGACACCTCCCCTGTGGCCGTGGAGCCGGCCCCATGCTCCCCGGCCCCCAGGTCACACTTCCCTCCAGCCGCGGCAGCTGCAGGGAACCCCTAGAGAGACCTCGAGTTGCTGGTGGCAGACTTCTATGCCTCTCTACAGCGGCCGCTGCTGCTTCCGGTTCTGGGCACCTCACGTCGCCACAGGGTGTAGGTCTGCCTCCCGCTCACTATGCTTCGCCGCAGCAGTCGTCTCGCCGCGGTGTCCAAGGGTCGGGGCCCGAACCCGGTCACCGCGGGGCAGAACCTGCTCATGCGAAAGTTGGGGATTGTCAGCCAGCACGAGCCGCCGGATGCTGACACGTTCCAGCGCTACACCAGGCTCTTCGTGGTGGGTCTGTCGGAGGAGCATTGCAGGGCTATCTGTGAGCTCTTCGGTGCTCAGGTCGAGGGGTCGTTCCAGTGCTCTGTGCTGGAGGACGATGAGTTTCAGGCTACGGTTCGTGAGCTCTTCCCGGAGGAGCAGCTGGTCGTCGATGCGCGGGCCTGAGTCTGTGTTGGTCATGTGGTCGTTTTCATTTTGTGTTTAGATGGATGTAAACCTAGCAGTTTGGAATGTCCGCGGGCTTAACCGGCATGCTAGACGTTCGACGGTCCGCGAGTTGGTAGCTTCTGAGCGTGTCTCTCTTCTATGTCTACAAGAGACAAAGTTCGCGGTTGTATCCCCCTCCATTATGCTTGATATGTTAGGCTTGGATTTTGACTATGTTGCGTTGCCTGCGGTGGGCAGCTATGGTGGTATCTTGGTCGCTTGGTGTAAAGACACGTGGCTCATCTCCTCCCCCTCTCTTGGCCTTCACCATGTTAAGGAGAAGGTCGCACTTCTTTTTGCACCCTCTCAGTCTTGGTGGCTCACTTCCGTTTACGGCCCGCAGTATGATGCAGATAAAGTCTCCTTCCTCGATGAGCTTCGTGCCCTCCATCCCACTCTCTCTGGGCCTTGGGTACTCTGCAGAGACTTTAACCTCATCTATCAAGCGACTGACAAGAACAATGGCCGCCTCTCGCGTAGGATGATGGGTCGCTTCTGCCATTTCCTCAGCAACCTCGAGCTTCTTGAGCTCCACCTTCAGGGTCGTCTTTTCACTTGGAGCAATGAGAGGTCGTATCCTACGCTTGAGCGTATTAACAGAGTCTTTGTCTCCCCAGATTGGGAGCTTCTTTTCCCCTCCTCTGCCCTACACACCATCTATTCCAGATGCTCTAACCATGCCCCCTTCTCCCGCTTCTCGACAGCGGGGTGCACCCCAAGAAGCGCTTCACCTTCCAGGCCTTCTGGCCTAAGGTGGAGAGCTTCCTTGACACTGTTAAGGCAGTGTGGTCAGAGCCGCGCCCTGATGCGGACCCCTTACGGATGGTTGATCACCTACTTTGTGAGACGGTGAAGGCGCTGCTTAAATGGAGCTCCAAGGTGATTGGTAGCATCTGTTTGCAGATCCAGGTCGCCAAGGAGGTTATTTTCCGTCTCGAGGTCGCGCAGGATTCTCGGTCGCTGTCCCGTGAAGAGCTTTCGCTGAGGCATTTCCTCAAACTTCGCTACCTCGGTCTGACTTTGCTGCAGTGAACGATCGCTCGACTGAAGTCTAGCCTCAGGTGGCTCCGTGAGGGGGACCTAGGGGACCTCGCCCTCCCCTTCTTCGAGGCCAAGGTCTCGGAGGTTGTCAAGGACCTTCCTTTAGACAAGGCCCCGGCCCGAATGGGTTCACTGGTCGCTTCTACAGATCCTGTTGGTCGATCATCAAGGGTGATGTGCTGCGGGCATTCAACACACTCTCTGACCTGGACTCCCGTAGCTTCCACCACCTGAACGATGCTCTCCTCACACTTATTCCCAAAAAACCCGACCTGGTCGCTCTCTCGGATTATCACCCCATCAGCCTCATACATAGCTTCGGAAAGCTTTTTTCTAAAGCAGCAGCCAACCGCTTCGCCCCCACCTTCCCTCTCTCGTCTCGCCAAACCAGAGTGCTTTTATCAAAGGTCATCTAATCCATGATAACTTTCGCTATGTTCTTGGCACGGCCAGAACGCTCTCTAGTCTTAAGCTTCCTAGGATCATGTTCAAGATTGACCTAGCTAAAGCTTTCGACTCGGTCGAGTGGGCTTTTCTCCTTGAGCTCCTCTCTGCGGTTGGCTGCCCACACACGTGGACCAACTGGATCTCGATCATTCTGTCAACCGCCAGCACCAAAGTTCTGCTTAACGGTGTCCCTAGGCAGCGGATCTGCCATGGACGTGGCCTACGCCAGGGAGACCCTCTCTCTCCCATGCTTTTTGAGCTGGTCATGGAATGCTTCCATGCCCTCTTTCGCAAAGCGGAGTCACGTGGTCTCCTTCTAAACCTCGGTCGAAACATCTGCTTTCGTGCCTCTCTCTATGTGGATGACGTGGTCACCTTCTTTTCTCCAGTCGAGTTGGACCTGAGGGTCGTCAAGGTGGTGTTGTCACTCTTCGAGAGCGCCTCTGGCTTGGCGGCCAATTTCTCGAAGAGCCAGGTCTACCCCATTAACTGCTCCGAGGACCACCTCTCCTAGGTCTGTTCTATCCTATCCTGCACCATCGCCGATTTCCCGTGCACCTATCTTGGGGTGCCTCTCTCTATCAGGAGGCTTCCCAAGGCTGCTTTGCAGCCTCTGGTCGATGAGGTCGCCAGGCATCTACCTCCTTGGTAGGGTAGACTGCTGAGCCACAGTGATCATCTCGTCCTCACCAAATCAACCCTCTCAGCCATCCTGGTGCATATCTCGATGGCGATTTCCATTGCACCCTGGGCACTACGCGCGGTCGAAACTCTCATCTGAGGCTTCCTCTGGTGTGGCACGGAGGTGGCCTCGGGCGGTCGCTGTCTGGTTGCTTGGGTGAATGTCACCTGCCCTACGCACTGCGGAGGACTTGGCCTGCCGGACCTCCACGCCTTTGGTACGGCTCTGCGCCTGCGTTGGCTTTGGCTCGCACGGATAGACCCGGACCGGACTTGGTCGGCTTTCCGCTTCCCGGTTGACCAGACCTCGCAAGCCTTCTTTGGCACCTCCATCTCTGTGGAGGCGGGGGATGGTGCCCGCGCCCTGTTCTGGGATGACAACTGGATCTTCAGGTGGTCCATCAAGTCCCTGGCCCCCAACCTCTGGGTCGCGGTCTCGCCGCGGGTGCGACGGTCCTGCACGGTCAGTGAGGGGCTGCAGGTTGGTGCGGCAGGGCTATGCTGGGTCGCGGACATCACTCACGCCAGGACTGTGCAGGTGCTTCTGTAGTACCTTACCGTCTGGGACCTGGTGCAGCAGGTCAGGCTCATGTCAGAGCCTGATAGATTCATTTGGAAGTGGTTGCCTAGCGGAGTGTACTCTACGACTTCAGCTTACTCCGCCCTCTTTCTTGGTCGTGTTGAGATCCTCGGAGCACGTCAGATCTGGAAGGTTTATATGCCGGGGAAGTGCAAGTTCTTCGCCTGGCTAGTCTTGCACGGCCGTTGCTGGACTTCGGACAGGTTTCACCGCCACGGGCTCAGGGATTCGGATGTCTGCGCACTCTGCGCGCAGGATTCAGAAACTCTAGATCACCTGATTGTGGACTGTGTCTTTAGCCGGGAGACCTGGTTCACAACGCTCAGGCATATTCTCCATCAGGGCCTAGCCCCGGACCGTCTTGTGAAGTTCGTAGACCGGTGGTGCTCCGCTAGGAAATAGGTCGCGAAGGTTCGAAGGAAGGGCTTCGACACCTTTATCTGACTGGTCGTTTGGTCGCTGTGGAGGGAGCGGAACAGGCGCGTCCATGACAAGGAGGCTCTCATGCCGGTAGCGTTGGTGCCGACAATTCTGGACGAGGCTAGGTTTTGGGCGTGCGCCGGTTTTCTTCCGCTTGCCCAGCTGTTATGTGTTCGCCCGGTGAGGGTGGTGTAGCCCCCGGAACTCTTGTTTTCTTTTCTTTTGGCTTGGCACCTCCCAGTAATCTAACCAGAACACTTTTCTCTCTTCTCTTAATGAAATACGTGCTTTGCACGTCTCCATTATATTCAAAGTGAGTTGGATCCGGATCGAGTTACAAAACCACCCTGTACAGGTGATTAGGTCTGAGAAGCATTAAGAATTATATTATTTGTGCGATCTTGCACAGTTGCACTAGCAATAGCAACCTCATATCCGCTGGTTTGAAATCCTAATTGTATTCATGCCGGCGGTGAGACCAATACTAATCAGGGTACCTATTATAAGTGCTACTAAAAATATTGCACTACTAAGAGCAACTTCAGTGGGGCCTCTACTCTAAAATTTGGAGGGATCATGCAAAAACTTAACTCCAGCATAGCCTCTAAATGAATCAACATTTTGCATACCCTCTAAATTTCCTCTCCAAGCCTCCATTTCTAGAGGGCCTCTACTCCCCCTCCAAAAACGTGGGTCCCACCATTTTTTCTTTTCCTCTCCTCTCCTCTCCTCCCTGTCTCTCTCGCCGCCGCCACTACTCAACTCGCCAGCCCGCCCACCGTCCTCCCTGCCCTTGCCCCTCGCCCTGTCACGCACGGATAGCACAGCACGCACGCGCCGACACGTGCGTGGCGTGGACGCCAAGCGAGCTCGGCGCGGGCCTCCTCCGTGGCAGGCAAGGAGGGTTGGTGGAGAGCGGCCCTCGGCGACGGCGAGCGCAAGTGATTCCGGCGCAGGCCAGCTTTGGCGCGGCCGCCGCGCGAGCTGGAGCGCCATGGCCATCGCGGAGCCAACCTCCCCTGGCGCGGTTGTGAGCCTGGGAGGAGCTGGAGCTGTAGCGCATCAACGTGGGCATCGCGCTCTCTGTCGTCACCATGGTCGGCGCCGCGGCGGTCGAGAGCCGCCACCTCTGCGTGGCGCCGGCCGCGACCTCCCGCGCCTCGCGGCTGCCGCCGACTCCTGCGACACTCTAGACGCGGTCCTCAGGGACACCGGCCTCAACGACAACCCCGAAGTCTCCACCGACGGTGGCGGCGCCGCCTCGACGCCGTCCGCGTGCTGCATCTGCGAGCTGCTCACGCTCCTCCTGTCGTCCCCTGGAGCGCTTCTGCGAGGAAATCGGCATCAAGCGGCAGGTGCTCAAGGTGTGGATGCACAACCACAAGAACCAATTCGCCTCCACCTCCCCGTCCTCCGCCGCCGCTGGCATCGGCATCGGCATGATGAATCCGGCCTGCTGCTGGCCGCCGAGGCGCGGGACGCTGTGGCCGCGGCCGCGGCACGGCACCGTCGGCAATGGACGCGCTGGTGGAAGTGCTATGCGCAGTGGTCGACAGCGGAGGTGAGAAGCGCACAAGGGCCTGTGCGTTGGGTGGAGAATTTTTTTCGTCGGGATTGCGCCATCGTCGTCATGCATGGTGCAGCGCTGGGTCCGCGTGCACCGATGGCGTGGACCCAGGCCGATTCCGAGCGCCTTGGCCCGTGGCCTTGCTGGCCGCGCTGAGACGGAGCTGCCAGCCTTGTCCCGCCACGCGTAGAGTCCCTATTAGCAAGGAGGGGTCGCCGCCAGCCCGAACACGGGAGGCGATTGGCGGCGCCATGGGTGTGCCGCGAGGGTCCAGCGCATACAGAGAGGTGCGGCGATCGTTGGGGGAAGGGGGGGGAGCGGACGGGGATGAAGTGCGGGGACACAGGTCGCTGACATATGGGACACACATGCAAATAGAGGTCTAGCTGATTTTCTTACTGGAGTTGAGTGTTAATTTTGGGCTTCTATTTTTTGCATTTCAGCCAGCAAATGAGCTTTAGAGATCTCAATTTGTAAGCTCCTACTGGAGTTGCTCTAATTGACTAATTGTGGGATATTAGTGCAGTGTGAGTGCCACTAAAATATTGCAAATTTGCATCTGCTCTCATCACTCTGATGCTGCCACTGCCTACATAGTCGCGGGATTTGGACAATTGCCAATACTGTCCTTCATCACGCATCGTATGTTCACGGCACCCACGACACGAGTATATTAAATCTGGAACTTGATTCCATGGGGTCTTCGCGTGGTACAGTATATAAACTATAGAACGGTACGCTGACGTTCGATCGACAAATACGCTGACGTTCGGTCGGCAAAAATAATGTACTGAAACATTTTTTTAATCTTGTTTTGAGACAAACATTTTTTAAAAAAATCTTGAGAAGGGTGATGTGTAAATATATAGCTAGGCAGCAGCATCATTTCTAAGATTCCAAAAGTATTGCACGGATTAAAGGATGTACTTTTGAAGATCTCCTTGTGACCATGGTAAGTATGGTTATAGTTATGGGAAATTTTAGGTTGCTTGTAATTAATGTGAGCCATCCATCTGGTGAAATCTAACAGTCACTACTAGAAAATGGACCTTCTGTATCAGGTGGTAACCAACATTAGTGCGGGGTGGCCACCCGGTACAGCTAAGGCGGCACTAATGTGGGCGGCCACATTAGTGCCGGGTCGTGTGACCCGGTACTAATGTGGCCGCTCACATTAGTGCCGGACCATGTTACCAGCCGGTACAGATGTGGGCTCACATCTGTACCGATTGCTAACACGGCCCGGTACTAATGTTTTTTTTATTTTTTTATTTTCTATTCAGTTTCTTTATTTCTAATCCCAATCGTATTTGTTTGGTATACGTATACTAATATGCTTATCGTATGTGTTTGGTATACGTATATTAATCCTAATGCGAAGCGTATAGATTGCATACAACATATAATACATATATATATAAGCATATTGTGCATATGGAAATACGATAAATATTTACAACGAATCAATTGTCAGTGAAGATTAAAGTTTGAATCCTTCTAAGCCCGTTTGCTTGAAGATCCTTCTCGTCGTTGCTGAGTCCTCCTACTAACCCTAGAAGGAATTTCCTTCGGCTTCTCCTTCACCTTCTCCTTGTCTTTGTCCTTCTCCTTCTCCTTGTCATTGTCGGTTTTCTCCTTCTTCTTCTCCTTGTCCTTCTCCTTCTCATTGTCAGCCTTCTCCTTCTCCTTCTCCTTGTCCTTCTCCTCGTTGTTTTTCTGACCGGTTTCAATGCTAGGACCTGAAGTGGCGTCAGTGGTCCTTGTGAACCTTGATGCACCGGAAAAAAAACTCTACCCCTGGATTGATCACCTCGTCTAGAAAAATCCGCACAATTGTTCTTGAATTAGCCGAATTTTTTCCGTCTCGAGAAATCCTTTCTTTATGCGCTCAATCTAGAGAAGAAGTTATTAATTGCATAAGTATTATTGGTAGAACTAAGTATATAAAAATTAAGAACTAGGGATAAGTACGTACCGATCGCTGGCGGCTTCCACCCAAGTAGTTACTTGCAAAGGTATGCATGAACTCACATACGTAGTATGGGCATAGATTGGTACCCTTCGGCTGCTTCATGCACTGCACAAATGTGAAAACAAAGTTAATAAATATGTTTTGTTGTATTCAGAGAACAAGTGATATGAGATCGACGAACAAAAAGACGTACCTCGACGTCACGGAGGTAAGTAAGTTTCTCTTTGAATTTCCCTTTGTATTGTACAAAGAGCATATCCCATGCTAGGTTCAACTGTTCGAGGATAGAAATATACCATTCTTTATATCCGCCAATAGAGTCATATACCCAGACGTGGCCCGTCTTTGGATAGATAACAAAGAGAATCCAGTGGAAGCTGTCATTACATATACAAGTATATAAGTATATTGTAATATTGAGTGTAATTTGGAAAAATAAATAAATAGATATGTGAAACAGGTTGCTCACTGGCAGTTGTACGGCAAAAGTATCATAGTCTTGTCTTGTTGCCTATCCAGAAACTTATACAAATGAACCACTGTATCTGTTGCCTGATCATCCACATTTGCCTCATTTATCTGCATAGGATCTATGAAGCCGACGTCCATGATTCCTTGCTTTTGGCAAGATTGCATCTCCATGCTGTATGATAGAAATTAGAAGATCAGACATACGGTAGTAAGGCTAGAGCGACAATTTTAAGCTTATAGTAAAATAAAGACTTACAGCGTCTAGCAAGACATTAATGTGTAGTCGAGTGCATCTTGATTGAATAGCATATGGAACTCTTCGAAAGGCACAAGGAAAGTGCTTGTACCTTGGAAAAAATGTTCCTCTCCAATTCTATCTTCGAGCATACGAGTCCCGTTGTTTCTTGACTCTTCCATGTACCGATTGTGAAACTCGTACATTCTAGTTGGAAGATCGACCAACAATCGCCCCCACAGAAGCGGCTCACCATGCACATATCGACGTCTTTGTGCCCCTAGATGAATTTCTAACTCTTCATCATCCATATTATATCTCCTCTTGTTGCGTCTCGTTGCTTTCATGGGCAACTGGTTGCTGATCTGCTTCTTGCTCTTGTTCCCCATCACCCGCGGGGATGTTGAGGAAGCTATCAGCCTCCCTTCGAGCGGCCTCGTCATTGTTTTCATTTTGAGCAATCATATCTATTAAGATCCGCTCCTGTTTTTCGAACTCATCCTCATTTGGATCCATCTCGTAACTATAATAATTAGACAAGAATAAATGTGACATGAAATAATGACTACAAATAATTAGACAAGAATAAATGTTACATGAAATAATGACTACAAATAATGGGAGCGAGTCAATCGCGCGAGCGTGTCGAGCGGGAGTGTGTCGGGAGCGAGTCGTGCGAGCGAGCGAGTCGGGCGGGAGCGTGTGGCCGGGAGCGTGTCGGGCGAGCGAGCGAGTCGGGCGGGAGCATGTCGGGAGTGAGTCGTGCGAGCGAGCGAGTCGGGCGGGAGCGTGTGGGCGGGAGCGTGTCGGGCAGGAGCGTGTCGTGCGAGCGAGCGAGTCGGGCGGGAGCGTGTCGGGCGGAAGCGTGTTGGAAGCGAGTCGTGCGGGAGCGTGTGGGCGGGAGCGTGTCGGGCGGGCGAGCGAGCGTGTCGACTACCTAAATTCAAATCTAAATTCAAATGTCCATAAATACAAATTTAAATATCCATAAATGTCCATAATACACATTTAAATGTCCATAATATCCATAAATTCACATTTAAATGTCCATAAATGTCCATAAATACACATTTAAATGTCCATAAATGTCCATAAATACACAATTATATATAACATTTTCATCCACATATAAATCTAAATTATAAATCTAAATTCAATTCTAAATCTAAATTCAATTCTAAATCTAATTTAAAAATCTAAATCTAATTTCTAAATCTAAATCTATATTTATAAATCTATATCTATATTTATCTAAATCTATAAATCTATATCTATATTTATAAATCTAAAAAATAAAAATGGGGGCTGACGTCAGCCACCACGGGGCTGACGTCAGCCCCCAAAACAGGGGACGACGCGGCGCGTGTGGTACCGGTGTACCTGCACGGCGGCGCGCGGCGGGGGATCGGGACGGCGGCGTGGGCGAGGTCGACGGCGGCGACGGCGGGGTCGACGGCGGTGACGGCAGGGTCGACGGCGGGGTCGACGGCGCGCGGGGTCGAAGGCGGCGCGGCGGTGCAGTGGCGCGGGGAAGAAGAAGAGGGAGGCGGCGCGGCGGGCGGAGAACTACTAAGTGTTGGGAGAGGGCCGCGGCTATATACCTCCCCACATTAGTACCGGGGCTAGTTGAGTCCCGGTACTAATGTGGACATTAGTACCGGACCTAGATGAGCCTCGGTACTAATGTGCATTTTCATTTCGCGCCAAATGGAGAAGCACATTAGTACCAGAGCCAAACTAGAACTGGTACTGATGTTCATTGTTTATTTTTGTTTTCCTTTTCTTTTCCTTTTCTTTTCCTTTTAAATTCCCGAATCTATTTGAATTTTCTCTTAAATTTATTATAAATCATATTGAATACGGTGAAATGGCAGATTAAATCCTATTGTGCTTAACTTAGATATATACTGTGGAATGTGAACTTACATCTCAAACTTGTCAAATCTATTAATTTAACTTAGTAATAAGTTATTTTGGTCAAAATTCTTATGTTCACTTTAAAAATCGAACATGAATATTTTTTTGCCATGCAAAATTTTACATTCGTAAGACTTGTCTTGTTATTAACATGTATATCTCGATTTAGTCTTGCTCGTGTATATTTTTACATTAAAATATTTATTTTATACCCGATGATGCATAGAAAATTAAAATAATTAATTTTGATCCAGAGAAATACAAGTTCTTATTACTGAGTCATAGGTACATATTACATTACTTTATTACATGACCTTAAATTAAAAAAAACTTGTTACACGTCATCATCTAACGGAACGTGTGTAACCTTCCTCTTCACGAATGTTCCTTGGTTGTGATCGCGATGTAAGTACGGACCGTCCTCTTGGGCTAACAGAAGGCTTGGGTCAACCTTGACTGAAAAAGGAGGAAGATCATCATCGAACTGATCAGTCTTCTGAAATGTCAGTCTTGTCCTCAACTCCAATGATTTTTCTTTTTCCTGGTAGAACAATGTGACGCTTCGGCTCATCAGCATTCGACTTATTATCGGCACTCTTCTTTATCGGTGGTTTGCTTGACATGTCTTTAACGTAGAAAACTTGACTCACATCATTGGCTAAGACGAATGGTTCGGCTTTGTACCCAATTTTGTTGAGATCCACTATTCTCATTCTAAAGTTGTCTGTCGTTAAACCTCCTTTATTGTTCACCCACTGGCACTTGAAAAGAGGGATTTTTAGAGGTCCATAGTCCAATTCCCATATCTCCTGAATGACACTAAAGTATGTTTCTGTGTTCCCTTCGTCATCTATTATTGCATCTATACGGACACTGTTGTTTTGGTTTGTGCTCTTTTGGTCTTGGGCTCTCGTATAGAATGTGTACCCATTTATCTGGTATCCTTGGAATGTATCTACTGAGATAGATGGGCTCCTAGCCAACCATCGTAGTTGCTCATGAACAGTTTTATCACCCCTTATTTTCTGCCAAAACCAAGACGCGAAAGTATCAATGTGCTTACGTGTCATCCAAGCTTCTGTCTTCCCTATATTTGAGGCCCGTACAATGGACTTGTGCTCCTCCAAGTATGGAGACACAAGGGATGATTATTTCAGGATAGTGTAATGTGCTTTATCGTATAACTCTGCATCCATGTCCATCCGAGCTTTCTTCCCTAGTGTGTCCTTTCCTCTGAGTCTCCCCTCATGGCGTGATACAGGCAGTCCAATCAGAGACATGTCATCAATAAAGTCAACACAAAACTCTATCACCTCCTCCGTAGCATATCCCTTTGCGATGCTTCCTTTAGGACGGGCGCGATTGTGGACATACTTCTTAAAAACAGACATCAACCTCTCAAAAGGGAACATGTTGTGCATATATACAGGACCAGATGGTGGGTCATGATATTAAAGAACGAAGGTGGCAAGATCATCTCAAAGCTGACGAGGCATTCCACGACATCATTCTGTAGCTTCACTAGATTGCGTGGATGGATTGCCTTCTGAGAGATCTGGTTGAGGAATGCACACACCTTAACGATCGCTAGTCTCACATTCTCTGGTAGAATACCCCTTAGTGCAACAGACAGGAGTTGTGTCATCAACACGTGGCAGTCGTGAACCTTCAGATTTATAAATTTTTTCTGTTTAAAATTTATTATTCGTTGTATATTTGAGGAGTAGCCCGTTGGGACCTTCATGCTGTTCAAGCAATCAAACATTCTCTGCTTCTCTTCCTTGCTTAGGGTGTAACTAGCAGGAGCCAAGTAATTTCCTTTATCTCTCTTCTCGGGATGTAGGCTTTCTCGTTGCTTCATATCTTTCAGGTCCCTACGTGCTTCAATTGTATCTTTTGCCTTTCCATATACACCTAGGTGGCCAAGTAAGTTCACGCAAAAATTCTTCATCACGTGCATCACATCAATTACATTGCGAACCTCAAGTACTTCCCAATAAGGTAGCTCCCAAAATATCAACTTCTTCTTCCACATGGGTGCATGTCCGTCAGCGTCGTTTGGTACATGTTGGCTACCAGAACCCTTGCCAAACACTACCTTCAAATCTTTCACCATAGAAAATACAATTTTACCAGCACGGTGCAAGGGTTTCTTACGTTTTTCTCCAACACCTTCAAAATACTTTCCTTCTTCTCTTAACGGGTGATTAGAAGGAAGAAATCGACGATGGCCCAAATACACGATCTTTTTACTGTGTTTTAGATACATGCTGCAAGTATCATCTAAACAGTGGGTGCATGCTCGATATCCCTTGTTTGCTTGTCCTGATAGATTACCAAGTGCTGACCAATCATTGATGGTTACGAACAGCAGTGCTCGTAGATTGAAGACCTCCTTTTTGTCCTCATCCCAAACTGGTACACCTTCTTTCTTCCACAACTTTTGCAGATCTTCAATCAATGGTCTTAGATACACATCGATGTCATTGCCTGGCTGCTTTGGACCTTGGATAATTATTGGCATCATAATGAACTTCCGCTTCAGGCACAACCAACCCGGAAGGTTGAACATGCATAAGGTCACAGGCCAAGTGCTATGACCGCTACTAAACTCACCGAATGGATTGAATCCATCCGTACTTAAACCGAACTGAATGTTCCTTGCTTCCCCTGCAAAGTCTTTAAATTCTCTATCAATTAATCTCCACTGTGACCTGTCAGCGGGGTGCCTGATTTTTGCATCTGGTTTGCGTTCTTTTTTGTGCCAACTCATCAACTTTGCATTGGGCGTGCACCTGAATAAACGCTTCAGTCGTGGTATCACTGGAAAATACCACATTACCTTCACAGGAATTTTCTTCTTCTTACCCCCCTCAACTTCATCACCCTCATTGCGTGGGATCTTATAATGCTTCGCTTCGTACACAGGACAAGTCTCCAATTTCTCATAATCGTCACCTCGGTAGAGGATACAATCATTAGGGCATGCATGTATCTTTTGTACCTCCAAACCCAGAGGACAAACAACCCTTTTAGCTTCATACGTTGACACTGACAATTCGTTTCCCTCGGGAAGCATATCCTTTACAATCTGCATCAAATCATCGAAGCCCTTGTCTGAAAGTCCATGTCTACCCTTCCATCGCAGCATTTCCAGTGTGCTACCCAACTTCTTCTGCCCCTCTTTGCAACCTGAGTACAATGGTTTCTTGTGATCTTCCAACATACGCTCAAACTTCTTGGAGTCCTTCACATTTTCGCAATCTTCCTTTTCACCGCGTAACATCTCACCGAGTTCGTCGAGAGGCTCATCGGCCGGAGCAGCTCCTTGAGTGTCACCCATGTAATCCTCTCCCATTGGATCATCTGCAAAGGGACCTTCTTGAGTCCAATCTGGAATCTGATCATCTTCTTCTTCATCGTCTTCCATTATGACCCCCCTTTCCCCATGCTTTGTCCAAACAAAATAATTTGGCATGAATCCCCATTTGTATAGGTGGTCGTGAAGACTCTTTATCGATGAGTAATCCTTCAGATTATTGCACTTTTTGCATGGACAAATAATGAAACCAGATGGGGGCTCGTTTGCTTCCGCCACATCTAGAAATTCACGCAACCCATTAATGTATTCCATGGAGATTCTCTTGTCGGAGTACATCCATTGCCGATTCATCTACAAAGTATCATCAAAAAATCTTAAAGTGTTCATATCCAACCCACAATACACAATACGACAAACTTAAATGACCGCCTTACAGAAATTTAAAGTGCGACATATATATGAAAAATTAATTAAAATCTATGCTAATTAACCGATGTTTCATATTTCCAGAAGAGTAACTGTAGACAAATTTCTAATATTTCTAAACTAACTCTAGCATTTCAAGTATTTCTAAAAGTTATCATTTCTAAAATATTATTTAATAGAAGAATTAATTTAACTATCATTTCAAAAATATTATTTAATGCTAGTTTAATTTGAAAAAGTAAATCATATGTTCAAATAGATAAAACTAAAAAAATTCTATCATCACATACAACATCTCATAGAATATAGACATAAATGCATGGAAATAAGAAAAAAATCCCCATCTTTAGCTCATTTTAAATATCACAAAATACTCCTATTTCAACCATTAAAACACGAAATAAGTTGCATATATCAAGGTAGGATGAAGTAACTAACCTCTACACCACTTCAATAGGTGAAATCGTCGAGGAATCGTCGTAAATCCGGCAAAACCTCCTCTAGGGTGCAATGGAGATGGGGAAGCTCGTGTTGGCAATAGTGAGTGAGTGGCTCGGGCAGAGGAAGAAGAAGACTGGGATTTTTATACATGGGGATATTAGTACCGGGCCGTGGCTGGCGCCGGTACTAATGTGAGCCGCTCCACATCAGTACTGGTCCGTGCCTGTCGCCGGTACTGATGTGGCCCACATCGGTGCCGGTCCGTGGCTGGAGCCGGTACTGATGTGGCAGCTCCACATTAGTGCCGGGGCTGGCCACTGCCCTGCACTGATGCGCCACATCAGTACCGGCTCCAGCCACGGACCGGTACTGATGTGGCTCTCTGGGGGCGCGTCGGGGCCCTCCCTTCCCACCCGATACTGATGTGGACATCAGTACTGGGGGGCAAAAGACCCGGCACTAATGTTCAGGACGGAAGCTCCCTTTTCTAGTAGTGGGTGGTAGTACCAGGTAGTACTAGGTAGTACTAATAAGGTAGTACCCGGTAGTACCATTTTGGTGGACCCGGTACTAGGTACTATCTGGTACTACCTAATTAAATTAGCTGGTGAAAAAAATATTAGTACAAGGTACTACCCGGTACTACCCAAGTACCGGAACAAAGCTCTATAGTTATAGTTACTTTGGCTTGAGAAAGTGAGTGCTCAACATATTTACAGTAGTTTTTTCCATTTAAATCTCTCATCATTTCCACATATAAATATGTATAAAAAATAAAATGACACATCTCAACATGGTCTCTCAATAGTGCACACCAGTTTATTTTCACATAACATGTAGCCCATAATCTAGTAAGGAAATATTCATGACTATATATTTCTAAGGGCTCTTTTACGGTGAACCATACCATTAGGTGGTGGTATGCAGTATATGACTGTTTTCGGTAAGGGTAAACAGGTAATTTTTGTAAATTTTGTTTATACCACCAAGAAAAATCTAAAATGATTTTTTAAAAAATCATTTTTGAAATTTGAAATGAAAATTTCTTTTTTTGAAATTTGAAAAAAAATCAAAGGGAAATGAAAAAATTGAAAAAAATTCGTTTTTGAAATTTGAATGAAAATTTTTGTTTTTGAAATTTAGAAAAAATTGGCCATACCACCAAAGGTAAATGAAATTTTTTTGAAATATTTTGTTTATACCACCAAGAAAAATTTGAAATAAAAAAATTTCAAAAAAAATCATTTTGAAATGAAAATTTTCATTTTGAATTTGAATAAAAATTGGCCATACCACCAGAGGGAAATAAAAAAAAATTGAAATGGAGAAACCATATATTTCGTTTATGCCACCGAGAAAAAACTTCCAATAATTTCAACCGTCGGATCCTTTCATACTATACGATTTATACCACTTATGTATACCACCTTATACCACATGTGCAAGTTGTGGTGGTATACAATTAGTCTCAACCGTTAGATCTTTTCAACTAATCCTTTTGAAATAGTGGTATAGGGTGAGTCCATTTCTAATCTCTAGTTATTATCATTTCACTTTTTTTCTTGGTGAAAACAGGCAAACCTCATTATTTTGTTCTTATACATTGTCTACTACAAAATGCCAACAAAAATTTCTTTAGAAAATTAAACAAACAAAACCTTTTTTTTTGCCTCTGAACCACATTACGTTGCGGTTGCAATGCAGCTCACAGCTTGTCACACTGCGTGGGCGCGTAGGAGAACTTCCGTTCGGCCAGGTCGTAGAGCACGTGCATGTTCTGCTGCTGGACGTTGCCGATGACGGAGGGGGCGCCGTCGAACGGCGTCTGCACCACTGCCAGGCACATCATCCCGGGGCTCGGCTCCTGGAAGTAGTTGTCCCGCGGGAGCACCATCTCGGCGCCGCTGTCGAAGTGCAGGACCAGCGGCGGCGCCTGCACGGCGTCCATGGACTTCCCCTTGGGCAGCTCGAAGCACAGCGGGTAGTCGTCGATGGTCTTGTTCGCCACGGGCAGCTTCACGCCTTCCGTCACGGCTTTCTTCAGCTCCTCGAACGCCGGCGCGACGAGGTACGCCAGCGTCGTCGCCGAGTCGACGGCCGTGCCGCCGGTGCCGTCGGGCTTCAGCGCCAGGATCTCCGCCGGCACGTCGAGCCGCTTGCTCCCCAGGGAGATCCCCACCATCGGCACGTAGTAGTACATGTCCTCGATCGGGTTCTTCAGCAGGGGCACCGTCTGTACCTTCCCAGTCGTCTTGTACTTGGCGAGGTCGGCCATGGCGCCGAACATCACCGGGCTGGTCTTGCGATCGGCGAAGGGGGTGAGGCAGTAGGAGAATTTCTGAATGGAAAGCTGTTTCAGCATCGACAATGGCCCTGGCGAGAGGCCGAGGATGCCGGAGGCGCCGGCGATGGTGCCGTTGGTGAGCTTGCCGCAGCCGAAGGTGAGGTTGACGGCGGCGTCGCGCTTGTCGCCGAAGGTGAAGGTCTCGGTGGCGAGGACGCCGGTCGCCGTCAGCACGCCGTAGTAGTTCTCGTACACGCACCGCTTGTCGGTGCAGTTCTTGCTGGTGAAGGCGCCCTCCTCGCACTGCTTGCTGCTGCAGGGGAGGAGGGAGAAGGACGGCGACCGGGAAGGGTCGTAGACGGGCTGCTCCTGCAGCACCGTGGGACCCAACAGGCTGCACTGCGTCCAGAAGAGGTCGCTGCCCATGTCCAGGATCACCTTGCTCGGCTGCGGCGGCGTGCCGATGCCGACGGTCAGGGTGTGTGCCTGGTGGGTGAAGGGCGTGACCGTCACGTCAGCCGCCATGATGTCGCCACCGGCGTGCATCTTGCCGATGGCCTTGGCGAGCTTGGCCGCGTTCTTGGCGTTCCGGGCCTTGCTCTCGATGGCGGCGCGGCGCCACATGTCGTGACGGGAGCGGCTGCCGCCCGAGAAGGGGCCGTCGGCGTCGAAGCGGAAGTCGAAATAGAAGATGCCGAGGGCTGGAGCGGCCGTCGCGGCGACGACTAGGAAGAGGAGCAGGAGGCGGCTTGCCATGGCCATGCTTTGGATCCAATTACTTGTTTTTTCTGACAAGATACTTGGTTGATGTTTGGAGTTTCACCGTGGTCGGTGTGCATATATATTCATATATATACAAATTGTTTCCCTTGAGGGTTGCAAATGCGATTGCAGCCGCACAATGCATTTGTCAACAATTAGCTAATCCTAGATAATCTCTGTGGTAACCGGATTCTTCGAAACATGGCTCTGTTTATCAGCTTCATGCCGAAATAGGAAAATCTTACATGAGCCAAACACATGGCATGCTTCCATTACTTGTGTTACCAAGCAAAGAAACTGCATGTGCATGTATACAACATAGGGTTTCATTTTCATATATGCATCCTTCTCTCCATTTTTTTACAAAGATATATGCATAATTCTCTCTTCTTATCTTAGATAAAACTCTTGATGGATTTGGCAGCGATACATGGATTATTTATCAATGCAAATTAACGTGGAAGCTCTGGTATGCCCAAAAACACACATGAGCCTACATCCCTTATTGGATGAAAGTCGAGCTATTCACTCTGTTGCCTGTTCTACTCGACTCCGTGGTCACAGGTCACTCTTCATTGGGTATGGCTATTGGCTACTTTCAAGACAGAAAATTACATATCAGTAGTTTTGCTGACTTGCCGTAGTTTTGCTGACTTGGCATGGTAGTTGTGAGGAGAGAGGAGGAGAATGTTTCATTAGATAAGAGAAAGAGTTTTATCTCCACAAAACGCACACTACTGGAATCGGCCTCGCTGCCGTGAGCCGAATATCGGGCTCACGGCAACTATAACCCATACGGTGCACAGGATGTTTGCCGTGAGCCGGTCCACGGAGCTCACGGCAACCTAATAACACACGGTGTCTATAGATGTTTGTCGTGAGCCTGTTGACCAGGCTCACGGCAAAGGCAACGACACACGGTGACGTTCCTCACCGTGACGGCTGGTGGCCTGGACCGTTACCTTTGCCGTGAGCCGGACGGCTAGCTCACGGCAAAGAAGACCACACACGGCCACATTGGTCCTTTGCCGTGAGCTGGACGCGCGGCTCACAGCAAATGTGTGGCAGCCGCATGGGAGCCACACGGGCGCCACACGGCAGCCAGCGGCACGGCCTCACACCATTTTGCCGTGAGCCAGGCGAGGCTCACGGCAACGTGTCTTGTTGCCGTGTTTCTATCGGCTTTGCCGTGAGCTCCCTTCCTTGCTCACGGCAAAATTTAGAAAAAAATTGCCCTTTTCACTTGGGACAATTATAGCTCAGTTTGCTATATTTAACAATTTTATTTCTTTTTATGTGTTTTTCTCGTATACGTCCGATTTGAACTGTAAGTGCATAAAATCATAGACTAAAGTTAGTGTTTTAATGATATTTCATGTTCTTCATTCATTTCTAATACATATACCATGAAAGGATACTATATTTCAACCATTTGGTTCTAGACACATGATTAAGAAGGTTTCGTCCAATAGTGTTTTAATTGTATAAAATCCATACAAATTTAAAACATCATGAAATTGGTATGAACATCATGATATCATGTATGGAGGCTGTGGTGAAGAGTTGAGATGGTTTCGAATTACTCGACACGTACGCTGTGTAGAAACTGAAGCATCTCACTGGAAGTTTCTGAGAGGTTGACTCATGTGACTAGAGTTTGTGGTCTTCATGAAGTTTAGATTCAAATTTGACCTTGGAACTTCGCCTATGATCATTACACAACTTAGAGTATCTTATGTTGGTTCTTGGCACAATTTTGGTGTAGTTTTATAATTTTGATCATTATCGGACCACATGAAATGATAGAATTAGAGTTGAAAGTACAATGAAACTAATGTCTTTAATTCATCAAAGTGTAAATTTGACATTGTAGAGTTAGCTTAGCAAGTAAGTATCATAATGCACTCAAAAAAGTTTAAAGAAAATAACTAAAAAAACTAGTGGAAAATTAACAAAATCTGTAAAATGCACTTTGCCGTGTGTAGCTCACGGGAAAAAAGGTACACACACGACAATAATGCCTCATTACCGTGAGTAGGACTTCGCTCATGGCAAAGCTGGGAGCCACGTGGCGCACAGGCCCACATGGAAGCGGTTGTGGGCAGCTTTTTGCCGTGAGCTTTGGATCTGGCTCACGGCAACCCAGTTATGTTTGCCGTGAGCTTCAGATCTAGCTCACGGCAAACAATGCCTCAGGGAACCCTAGGGCGGGTGCCGCTGACCGGTGGGCCCGTCGCACCTTTGCCGTGAGTCGGATCTGTGGCTCACGGCAAAGGGGAGACGGGACCACCAGTCAGCCGCACCCGCTCTACTCTACACCACACACACACGCAGACAACACAGACCACACAACACACACACGCCGCCGCAACTGCCCCTGCCGTGCCTGCCGTCCGGCCGCGCCGCCCGCCATCCCCGCCCGCGCCGGCCGTCGTCCCTGCCAGCGCCGGCGTCCCGGGCCGTCGTCCCTACTCGCGCCGGCCCTCGTCCCCGCCCGTCCCCGCCCGCACCGGCGTCTCGGGCGTCCTCCACGCCACCGCAGACGCGGCCGTCGCCGACCACGCGCCATCCCTCCTCATCCCCGCCGCCGTGCCCGTCGCCGACCCCGCGCTGTCCCTCCTCGTCCCTGCCGTCGTGCCCGCCGACGACCTCGCGCCGTACCTCCTCGTCCCCGACCTCAGTCGCTGTCCTCACCGCCGTGCCCGCGCCCGTCGTCCCCGCCGTGCTCGCGCCCGTCGTCCCCGCCGTGCCCATGCCTGTCGTCCACCTCCTCTCCCCCAGCGCCCCCGATCCGCCCGCGGCCAACCGCCGCCGGGGGAGAGGCCGGCCCCACCTGCTGCCCCGCCGCCCCTGCCGGCCGGGCTGCGCCGACTGCCTCAGGGCGCCCCTGCCTTCAATCCAGTGTGGTGAGGGAAATTTAGGAGTTTTAGTCATCAATTTTAGTTAGGAGTTTTAGTCATCAATTTTAGTTAGAAAATGTTAGTTATGGAATTGTAGGGAAATTTAGTTAGCAAGTTCATGACTTAGTTAGCAATTTTAGTAGGGAAATTGATTTAGTTAGTTAGTTGGATTTTGCATGATATGAAATTTAACTTCTCCTATGCCGATGATGATATGAATTTTACCTAGTGTTCTTGCTGGGTAACATATGGTGACCTTGAGCTTGTGTTGTACCGGTTATATGCTTCTCATTGTTGTCATCAAACCATGAGAGACGTCCATTCCCAAGCAACAACTTGGTTGGGATGGACGTCTCTCACGATTCCATGGCTGTCATGAATCCTCTTTTTAGTTCTTTTGATGATCTATGCTCTAAGTTCAAGGTCAATCCAAGAAAAAATATCTGAGGCAAATTACTATTTTGGACTGTGTGGTTGTCGGCCATCGTGCTGTTGTTTTGTTGTAGGTTTTGAAAACCACTCCGTGTAGGGGAGGTGCTGTCGAAATTTTGTTTGATTTTAAATTCAACTTTACTCATGCCTATGATGATATCAAAACTTACCCAAATTTCATGTTGGGTAACATATAATGACCTTGAGCTTGTGTTGTTCAATTATATGCTTCTCATGGTTGTCATCAAGGCATGCGACACATCCATGCCCAACAGGTCAGTCGTTATGATATGATGGTTGGGCTGGATGTGTTGCATGCTTTTATGTTGCCATGAACCCCCTTTTGTAGTTCTTGTGTTCTTCTATGCTCCAAGTTCAAGGTCATATGAAAAGACAAAATATCTGAGGCAAATTTCTGTTCCTATAAATTTGGAATGTGGTTGTCGCCATCGTATTATTGTTTTGTTGCAGGTTTTTAGAACCTCACCTTGTACGGGAGGTGCTTCCCAAAATTGCAACTTACACTGTCATGTTCATTTGTTTGCAGGAATCAGCCGTCGACCTCTGCCATCGGTCCGTAGGCCCCTTCAGACCACCAAGGTATCGGCCTCTTTCTCTCTATTTCCAGCTGATGTCATAGATCACGAAACCTAGTTAGGCGTCTCCCGTTCGGAAAAGATACAGTTGGAAATATGCAGAACTTTGCATATTTAAGGCTGTATCTATTTCGAATTGTCCACGTTTTTTGGACAGCCCGTGGATGCGTAGATGGGGTGATCAGTTCCTATGGTCTGCTTTGATCCTAGATAGAATTTCGGCAGCACCTCCTCGTTGTTCTCCGGATACACAACCTCCCTACCGGGACGTGTATTTGGAGAACAGCGGGGAGGTGCTGCCGAAATTCTGTCTAGGATCAGAGTAGACCATAGGAACTGACCCCATCTACGCATCGACGGGTGGGATTAGGACCTATCTTTACTTAGTAGAATGTATAGACATCGTATAGTTTATGCATTGCATTTTATATAACTTCCTGGTATGATAGAGAATGGGTGACCGTGACTGGATGTACAACAGGTGGGCAAGTGGGGGTCGTCTGACAGCGGAATGGATTGCGAACACCCAAAATTTTGTGAGGGAAGCATTTGAAAAGCTTAAAAGGGAGAATCCCAGGGAGTCTACCATCTGGTGTCCTTGTAGCAAATGCGGAAACACACGTCGGCATACAAAGCGTGACATGACTGAGCATCTTGCCAAGCATGGTTTTACGAAAGACTATACAAAGTGGACCTACCATGGTGAAACCAGTCGTATGAGAGATGAGGTCGTGAGACGACGCATCGAGGAACTTGATGGTGATGCCGGGGTAGCAGACATGGTAGACGACTTTCACGAAACACATTTCCAAGGAGGAGATCACCGCAATGCCGAATGCTTCCATACATCCAGAGGTCAGAGTCTATACAAGAATCTAGCCTAAGGAATACAAAGGAAAAGAAGCAGTCCAGAGCGATCTACCGGGGGAGGAAACCCTAGAGTCCAAGAGAGAGAGATGCCATCCACCTCTCTGCTATTTATACGAAGTTCACCGGAGGAGGTAAATGACCACGCTACTCCTACAACTTAAATTGAAGATACAACCCCTTAGGGGCATTTTGGTCAAGTCTTCTTCGAGCGGACACGCTTCTACTGCGGCCTTGCTTAGCATCGACGCAAGCCCCGCGATCACGCCACGTGCCCCCCGCCTCGAAGCTTCCCGAAGCTCCCGGATCACCGTCTCCGTCGCATCGGGCCTCCGGGCTTGGTTTTGCGGCCCAAACCAAGAAACCGTTCACCGATGGTTTTGTGGGCAAACCAACAAACCCCGCGTGCAAGCTTCAGCCTTGATCCGCTACCTTGCACCGGCCCATGTTCACGACTTCAGCCCGCTAGTCTTGCACTGCACGGCTCGCACTTGACCCCATCGGCCACTGGGTCCATCGAACCAAGCCTACTTGCCTCTCCATCACCCGGAGGCCGCCACGGCTAAGGCCTTTCGCGCTTGTTGTTCACCTGCACCGACACGAGTCAAACCGCAACCTGTACCTGCACGCATAGCCAAGCATCAGTCCACACAATGTTGTCAATCACTCATCACTAAGGAGCGACCCTCCACTGGTCCTCAAACACACCTGGTCCTCAATCTCCCCCTTGATGAGTGCATTGACAACACCCATAGAAATCACATAGAGAAAAAGAAAAGAAAACAACCACGAACACAAACCTCTAAGCAAGTGATCCAAAGCCACAGAACAAGCGAAAACCACGATCACTCGCCAGACCAAGTCTCGGCCCCCTAAGGCAAGGGCAACAGCTCAACACAGCCGAGACAAACCAAAGCTCATACGGAGCACACCACAAAGCACAAAACTCAGGCAAAACAAAGGAGCTCCCCCTGCACATATTCAAACTCCCTCTGAGCAAATGCAACCTCTTTTCTCAAATTTTTCTCCCACATGCAAAAATCTCACAAATGCATACCAATTTTCCACAAATTCTCCCCCTATCATACATATTCTCCCTCTTGTTGACAATGCATGAATCAAGATATCATGAAGCTCCCCCCTTATTTTTATGAAAAATGCATGTCAAAGCATATACAATCTACCAAGCTTCTCAGATATACAAAGAGCACAACAAAATGCTACAAATGAGACATAGAGCAAGCAAAGTAGACATGTTGTAGGTAGCACATTGCCCTCAAGAAAGTAGAGATATATAAGCATGTGACATGGCCAAAAGTAATTTTAAGCAATTTTCATAAAGAAATATTGATCTCATGAGCAAAGCCCTATCCATGGCAATTTGAGCAAAAATACACTAGATCATCCAAAGCTCATACAAGATCACAAGTTCTGATCACAAGATCATAGCAAACGCCCATAAGATACAAATGTCATGTCAAAGCCACCGAGCCATGTGTCTACTTAAAATGAGACTTCTCATGGTAGACATCATGCAACGGTTTAGCACCCAATATATATACATTAAAGCAAAAAGACAGGATTCAGAGTTCATTTTTCAAGCATAAGGCAATTCACACACCAATTTCATTTGGAAGAAGTCCATTTTTGGCCATCGAACTATTGTCGAAGTTTGGTTTTGACCATCGAACGCGAAAATCAGGAATCTTTGGCCATCGAACTCTTGAAACCGTTCACTTTTGGCCATCCGGCGGTTTTGCAAAGTGGTTTCGCTGACGTGGCTGCCACGTGGCGGCGGGCCCACATGTCAGCCCTATGTCTCCTCCCTCTCCTCTCTCCTCTCCTCTCTCCTCCGTCGGCAGCCAACCCTCGAGCCTTCGGCTGCCCCGCCCCTCCTGACCGCAGCGGAACTCGAGCTCGCCCGGCGGTGCTGCCTGCGGCAGAGCTCGAACTCGCCCGTCGGCCTCACTGGCCCGCGGCGAAGCTTCAGCTCGCTCCCCGGCGGTGTTGGCCCGTGACAGAGCCCGGTCGCAGTGGGGTGCACCCCCTACTCCTCGTTGACGTCAGCTCCGGTGGAGCAGGGCACGGCAACACGAACAGGCGAGCAAGAGAACACCTCCTCTGCCTCGGCACACCAGCCCTTCCCCTGCTCATATGATGACGACAACTCGAGCGTGGCCCTCCTCCTCCCAGCACAGCGAGGCGAGATCCGGAGCACCGCCGTGCCGGTCGGAGCACCGCCGGGTTGGAGTTGGGAGGCGGCGGGAGCAAAGCGGCGTCCCTCCTCCGACGGCGGGCCTCCTCTCCCTCCAAGCTCGGTGACGCAATGGATCTCGGCGCTCGGATCTCGTGGAGCTCACACGCATGGCTCCTAGCAGCGGCGGCGGCAGCGGCTTCCCTCCTCCCTGAGCTTGGAGCTCGTCCTCCTCACCCCCCTCCCTCGTCGCGTTTCCCTGCACCTGCAGCACCCAGCGAAGGGCTCGAGCTCCGCCGCGGGCCCGACCGGGAGCTCGAGCTCCCCCCATGGGCAACGTCACCGGGCGAGCGAGATAGAGCTCCCCCACGGGTCAGCGCCACCGACCGGGCGAGCTCGAGCTCCGCCGTCGCTGGGAGGCGCGGGGGATGGAGTGATGGACGCCGGCGGAGGAGAGAGGAGAAGAGAGAGAGGAGGAAGAGGAGAGGAGAGGGAGGAGACATGGGGCTGACATGTGGGCCCACCGCCACGTGGCAGCCACATCAGCGAAACCACTTTGCAAAACCGCCGGATGGCCAAAATTGAACGGTTTCAAGAGTTCGATGGCCAAAGATTCCTAGTTTTCGCGTTCGATGGTCAAAACCAAACTTCGACAATAGTTCGATGGCCAAAAATGGACTTCTTTCATTTCATTTTCAAGTTTAAACATGGTACATGAAATGCCTTTGCGGCAAAAAGAAGCTTATGCTCCTCCACAAGTGAACATATGGGCTAAACATTTACCATGACAAATGGGTCTTTGACCCCAAGCAAAGAGAACATGATACTCAAGCACAAACTAAACATGATATAGCCATTTGAGCACAAATTGAGAATAGACAAGTATCTACTGATGAGTGAAGCATTTTTAGCATTTTCAACAAAAAGGAAGCTATCTCATCATGAAAATATGACAATACCATCAAGAGCACAACATTCACATCACCATTCCCAAAGCATACACATATCTCACCTATAGCACATCATACTGATCAAAGTATATAAGAGAAACTCATCCTAGCACAAAATGATCCAAAGATGGCTATCCTACCAGGTTTTGTACAGAAATGTAAAATGCATGCATGGAATGCAACAAATGATACATATCTCACATATATACATGAGAAGCTCCAAGAACCAGCTAGAAAGGAAAGCACACTCCAAGTTCACCTCGCAAACGTGTGAAGGTAACTTGGTCAAGTGGTTTAGTGAAAATGTCAGCTAGCTGATCTTGGGTAGGTACATAGGACAAGGACATGTTCCCTTTCTCAACATTGTCCCTCAGAAAGTGGTATCTCACTTCGATGTGTTTAGTCTTGGAGTGAAGGACTGGGTTTTTGGCTACACTTATGGCACTAGTGTTGTCACAAAAGAGTGGAACCTAGGAGCAGTCCTCACCAAAATCGCTCATAGTGTAGGTCATCCATAGGAGCTGGGAACAACAACTAGCAGTAGCTACATACTCGGCCTCTGTAGTGGACTGGGCTACACTGGATTGCTTGTGAGATGACCAAGAGACCAAAGAAGAACCAAGAAACTGGCAACACCCAGAGGTAGACTTGCAATCCAATCGACACCCAGCAAAATCAGCATCGGAGTACCCGTGAAGTCTGAGTGTCGAGGAGGCAGAATACCAAAGACCAAACTCAAGAGTGTAGTTCAAGTACCTGAAAATCCTCTTGACGGCCTGTCGATGTGAAGTCCTCGGTGAAGCCTGAAAACGAGCGCACAGACACACACTGAACTGTATGTCCGGCCTCGTCACCGTCAAGTAGAGGAGGGAGCCAATCATGCTCCGGTACTCCTTCTGGTCCACGGGTTCGCCATCTTTATCCGCGTCCAAAGCCATAGTGGTACCCATCGGTGTAGTCAGCGGCTTGGAGTCGTTCATGCCAAACTTCTTCACCATGTCCCTGGTGTACTCCGCCTGATGTACAAACGTCCCGTCCTTGCACTGCTTGATCTGGAGTCCTAAGAAAAACTGCAGCTCACCCATCATGGACATCTCAAATTTCCTGCTCATGTCATCTGCAAATCTGGCAACAAGATCATGAGAAGAGCCACCAAAGATTATGTCATCCACGTAAATCTGAACAATCAATAGGTCATTTCCATGCTTAAGGAGAAAGAGGGTCTTATCCACTGTGCCCATCACAAACCCCTTGCTCATCAAAAAGCCTCTCAACCTGCCATACCAAGCTCTAGGTGCCTATTTTAACCCATAGAGCGCTCTCTGTAGTTTGTATACACGGTGTGGGTATTTCTCGCTCTCAAACCCCGGGGGTTGCCTCACATACACTTCTTCCTCTATCACCCCATTCAAGAAAGCACTCTTCGCGTCTATTTGGTACAACTTGAACCCTTTAGCCACGGCAAAGGCTAGAAGGATCCTAATTGCCTCCAAACGGGCCACAAGAGCAAATGTCTCCTCATAATCTATACCCTCCTTTTGGTTGAACCCCTGAGCCACCAACCTCAACTTGTTTCTCACAACCATCCCATTCTCACCCTCTTTGTTCTTTCACACCCACTTGGTACCTATGGGACGACAATTTGGCGGTGGATCAGCTAACACCAGACTTGGTTTCTCTCAAAGTTCTCCAACTCCTCATGCATGGAATTCACCCAATTCTCATCAGACAAGGCGTGTTGAATACCTTTGGGCTCAAACGAAGTGACAAATGCAAAGTGAGCAAAATGAGAAGTGTTCCTTGACCTCGACCGTGTAGTGCGTTTATGAAGGTCACCTATGATCGTCGTCGGTGGGTGATCCACTTGTACACGCCGTGGAGCCTCTCGCCTGGACACGATCTCCCCCTCAGCAGCAGCCTCCACTCGAACAGCCTCAGTCGTAGTGGGTGTAGGGGATGGACCATCCTTGATCGTCGTCGTATTAGTGCAAGTAGAACGTACATGATCAGCCACGGGAGCATCACCTCCATCATCGTCTTCATCTGCTTCATCTGCATCTCCATCCTGCTCATCCTCAAAGATCCTCGCTCCAATATCCTCGTCACATGCACACTCAAAAGCAGAAGAGCAGCTGTGTCTCGTCGAAGGTTACCTCGCAAGTCTCCATGATTTGGTTAGTGTCAAGGTTGAGCACACGATATGCTCTAGAGTGAATCGCATAACCAAGGAAAATACCATCTGAACATCTAGACTTGAACTTATCCAACTTGCACTTCTTCAAAATGAAACACTTGCAACCAAAAGCTCTAGAGTGACTCACCTTGGGTTGTTGCCCATGCATCAGCTCATAAGAGGTCTTCTTCTTGAAAGCACGAAGGAGGATGCGATTTGAGACATAGCAAGCGGTATTGACCGCCTCAGCCCAGAAACGCCTAGGAGTCCTATGCTCATCGAGCATCGTCCTGGCCATCTCACAAAGGGTCCGGTTCTTCCTCTCCACTACGCCATTCTGGCAAGCGACGTATGGAGAAGAATACTGATGATCAAGACCAAGATCACTGCAAAAGGCATCAAAATGAGAGTTTTTGAACTCCGTGCTATTGTCACTGCGTATAGCTCGAACGACATCACCATGTCTCTCATTCTTCAACCTTAAGATCAAGTCTCGAACGAAGCCAAATGTCTCGCTCTTATCCTCCAAAAAGAAAACCCAAGAGTACCTCGAAAAATCATCAACCACAACAAGAACATACCACTTCCCACCAGCAGTGCGAACATGAGCTGGCCCAACCAAATCCATGTGCAACAGCTCACAAGTCACTTGGTCATGACAGCAGTCAGAGGAGCATGAGAAGCAGCAACCATCTTTCCATGCCGACACGAAGCACAAACCAAATCCTTCTTAAATTTCAACTTAGGCAATCCTCGGACAAGGTCAAGACCACTCAAGCGGGAAAGCAACTCAAAGCTCAAGTGTCCCCACCTCCTATGCCATTTCCAATGCTCGGCCGAAATGCCAGCAACAAAGCATCGAGGAGGACCAACAGACTGGGAAAAATCGGCACAAAATATTTGACCCTCGAGGACGATCGTACAGACAAGATCGCCTCGAGAATCAAGCACACGAGAAGCGCCCAACTTAAAACGAACCACAAAACTTTCGTCAAGTAACTGAGATACTGACAACAGGTTAAAACCAAGTGACTTGACCAAAGCCACACTCTTCAAGGTCACCTTGCTACTCACCTTCACCATACCTTCAGCAAGCACTCGTCCTCTCCCATTGTCCCTGAAAGTGATGTACTCCCTCGTACTCACCGAGGTGAGGCTGGAGAACCACCCATGATCTCCGGTCATGTGTCGTGAGCAACCGGAGTCGATCAACCAAAAGTCCTCCAAGCCTCCCACTTGAAATAAAAAACGAGAACGAGAATGAGCAAGCGACTCAACACTGGGGTTAGTACCAAAAGAGTCAAACCAGTGTCGAGCCATTTGCTCAAAAGAAGGGTTAGAAAAACTCATCCTATCAAAGCCTCTAGGCGGAGCCCTCTCACGCCTACCACCGAAGAACCTGTCACGTCTCACTGGAGGAGTACGCACACCATGAGGGGGAAAACGTGGCCCGTAGTCCATCTGAGACCCAAAGCTCCGATCGTGCCTTCCAAACTCGTAACGGTTACGAGAAGGAGCACGTCTAGCCAACTCACCACGCCCAAACCCCACATGTCTATCTCTCTGAGGAAACACACCTCCACCTCCACGAGTGGGAACTGACCGCACAAACACCTCACCCACAGGTAGAGGCCCTCTACGAGGCTGAGGCACACCATGAGGAAGGTGGTACCTGTCCTTGTTTGCCATCTCCCTAGCAAACCTCTCATCTCTGTTCCTCCTGAAACAAAACTCATCCTTATGCCCATCCCTCCCACAATACTCACAATGGAAGCGGATCGGCTGTGGCTTAGGCTGTGGCTTTTCTATGGGCTTCTCAACAGCCTTCTCTCCTAACTTCCCACTAAAGACACTCCCCTGGGTGCTCACACACTTGATGGGTTTTTGGTAGTTTTCATATTTGTGGGGGAACACTGGTGGATCGGGTGTTGTGTCTAGCTTGTTTCTGAGGTGGTTTGGCTTGGGTGCAAATTTGTTCATGGGTGTGGTATGTGGTGGAATAGGAATCTCTCCAACTTTCTCTTCTCCCTCACCACTCTTCTCACCACTCTTGTCAGCCCCTAATGCCTGACCATCAAACCTTTTAAACTGAGCCAACATCAAACTCAATTTTGGCTCATGCCCAGATAACCACCCCATCATTTTCCTCAACTCATCATTCTCATCCTGCAAACGGTCAACATAGTGTGCAAGTTCCATGTTTTTCAAAGCATGCATTTCATAGGTAGAGCATGATTTAGGAAGAGGAGCTTTCAATGCCGCCTCAAGAGAAACTATCCTAGTGTCAGATTCATCTAGCCTAGCATGCAACACAGGACAAGAAGTGCAAGCACCTAAGAAAGCAGGTCCAGATTTCAATTCATCACACTCAACCCTAATCACATCTAGTTCCTCAAGAGTAGAGGCATGCTTCTCCTTAAAAGCAGTCAAGTCAGCCAGAAAAACATTGCAGTCACTACAATCAACCTCATCGGAAACAACAGGAGCAGCTTTCAAAGAGCCTATCTCATTTCTAGCATCAACAAGCAAGGACTCAAGCTCAACTATCTTGTCCTTAGCATCACCCAACAAACACCTAAATTCTCTCTTCTCCTTGTTGGTCTTCCTAAGCACATCATCACGGTTATCAAGCAACTCATTGAGCCTAGCATTCTCCTCTAGCAAGAAGTTGGGATCATGTTGTACCTCTTCCTCGAAGTCAGAGTTCGAGTCCGAGCTATTCTCCCACCCTTCTTGGAGTGTGCCATGCCGCAAAAGCCTCCTTGTGTGACGAAGCTGAGGTCGGTGAAGTTCTAGCCCGTGTGCCACTTCTCCTTGTGCCGATCTTGCTCTTCATCACTGCTCGAGTCGGAAGAAGCATCGCTTGATGTGGAGTCGATGTCGCTCGCTCCGGCAACCATCGCTCGAGTCGTCTTCTTCTCCGGCCATAGGTACGGCGATGAGCTGAGGATGATGAGGTGGAGGAGATGGATTCTGCGTGATGCGAAACTCGTTGTGCGGCAGGGAGAAGGTTTTTGGAGGAGGAAGAGATCCACACGCGAAAGAAGAAGGGAGGCGGCGTCACCAGGGCTTCGACCGAACCAGGGTTCGGCCGACCCTAGGTGGGCCCCTCTGGCCTTCCCCCTTCATGTGTGGGCTCAAGGAGGCCTCAAGACCAAAGGCCAAGGTGGATGCCCCGAGATGGAAAGGTTGGCTTAGGCTAAAGCTAGGATAAGGTTGGGGTTGAATAATCAACCTCTACTACATAATCACTTTGGCCAAGCCACTAGTATAACCATAGATAATCTGGAGGAACTCACCTTGACAACATACCTGATCCATCAAAAGTGTAGAAGCCACTGATGGGGATCATGAAGCATTCACCGTGTCGTCACGATGGTGTTGTCTTCCTGTGGTCCTTTGCATTACTCCTTTCTATCTTGATGATTTTTTCTCCTGCATAGTCAGTATTTACAAGATACCCGAAGGATAATTCTTCTCAGGGAAACAAAATAAATGAGTCCCAAGAATACTCAGAGTGCGGGTGTCTTGTGATCTCCTGTCTCAACTCATGGCCATCTCCCTTGCAGATAATGTGATGTGATGATAAGCTCTGATCTGGAAGGTTAGTGCATATACGAACACGAGCCCAAAGGATAAATCAAGGCTGAAAGTAAGCATGATCATCCTAGGGGGGCTAGGCAGCCCTGGGGTGGTCATGGGACTCGAGAGCTATAGCACTAGGGTGATGGAACTCAGAGATGAAAGGATTGAGCACTGAGGCTAGTGCTCCCACAACAAGAACCGATCTCCGAGTGAACCCAAGCTCAGAAAGACACTCGGCCTCCAAAGGGGATAGAGCATGGACTTCCATAGGCCGGTGTACAATCAAGAACCAGAGTTCGGATGAAGAATGAGATTCAACTCGCTCTTGCCTTAGGCAGAGGGTCTGATGTTCTCATCAGAATGATGGAAACATCACGAGGTCTAGCCTAAGCTTCCAATGGGAGGCTATCGATAAGCTGGAAAGTGCAACTCCCATTGGACATCGATCAAGTCAAGCATAAGGTATGAAGTTAAACTCCTCTGGACTGATCGACATCGATCGATGGGCTTAAGATAAGAAGCAAATGCACTCCATTCAATCGGTAAATGATCGTGCTCCTTCAGTCTGAATAATGAATCCAATTGATTATAAAGCAGAGACCGATGTCTTGGTTTGTACGAAACTTCAGTTCAAGGCACTTCAACTCAAACCTCAACGTGGGAACACGATAAGCCTCTCATACCCTCCTTAGGAGATGGTAGTTTAGGATCGGGAATGATCATTCCTTCCAAACCACTCTCTCCATCCTCCGGCGAGACAAAGTCTGGGGGAGAAGGTCTAAGATAATGCACAAGAGGGGAACCCAAGGGTAGATCTCGTGCCACGAAATCTTTCCCTTAGATTCCTGCTATTCAGGAACGGCACCTTCAGCCAGAGCTCAGAAAGAGTGGAGGTAAAATCTCGGGCTCGGCTGATGATGGATCTAGGTGGCTCAACATTTCCTTTGGTGGGTACCTCATTGACCGGGATGCTAGGGGAGCTGAAATCCCGGAGATTCTCCACGATCTCTTTTCCTTCAACAGCATCCAAGTGCACAAAGGATCCTCCGGAGAGAGCATTAAGCCTCATGGCATCATCCTTCCGCAATCCGAACCAGAAGTGCTGGAGCAGCATCCAATCGGGGATGTGGAGGACTAGGCAATCTTCCACCGTAGAGGCAAAATGATTTCATGCCACTCCTAGGGATTCCTCCTCGCATTGCTTGAAACTGAGAATCTTAGTCCTTAACGAGATGACACGTCATATCGGGAAGAATCGAGAGCAGAAAGCTGCTCTTAAACCTTCCCAAGTAAGTTAGTCTCTACCAAAACAACAATGCCAATCCCGTGCTTTCCCAGAGAGGGATAGCGGGAAAACTCTCTTTTCCGAGCATCCGGTGATTCTCCGGTTTTACCTCGAGTTTCAATCAGATGCTCGTAGTCTCTCACATGATCAAAGAGGTTCTCATGACTTAATCTCAAGAAGGATAGGTCCTGAATGAGCTTCATGAGAGAGGGGTGAAGCCGACAGCCGGATGTAAGAATAGGTCTTGACAAGGATGGCTCTGAGGGTTCACTACTCGAAGGTGGAAGGTGTTTACAAGGATAACCTTCCATGGGTAGCGGGGGTAAAGGTAGAAGTAAAGAAAACAAAAAGGATATCTTGATGGGTAACGGGGGTGAAGGTAGAAGAAAATGAAAAAGATAAATACGAGGATAGACGGGTTCGAAGGTTAACAACAGTCGTCCCCGGCAATGGCGCCAGAAATGCTTGTTGGCATTTCTTAACCTCAACGCTAGGCACCGTAATAGCATGAGCGTGTAAGAGACTCCCGGGTACACTGATGAGTGTGAATGGATCCGCAAGCACACGGATACATCGTTGCAGCACTTCTCCCTCGGAGAATGAGTATTCCCATCGGGTTTTGTTCCTAGGACGGCGGAGTAACTAGAGAGGGTCTATCCAGGGACACCAGCTACTGCTGGGATTGGTAGGGATATGAGAAGCACTTTCTTAAGGGACTTAACTCTCAAGATGGATCTGTCCGCTATTAGTCCTCCCCGTGGGGCGCCAACCCATCCTAACTTTTTAGGTAGAGGCCAATGTACTTGCAACAGGGCCCAACTCGGTACGCAGGCGTGTGTTGACGGTGGAAATTCACCATTTCCAACCCTCAATATTCTCACATAAATGGAGGCATATGCATTATTTACTGGCATTTAGGTTTGAATAATGTAGTTCCACTTGTTCTTGGAGATTATTTGTATGTAGGTGATATACCCTTAAAAGAGATGGAAACTCCACTTCTATGAAGAAACCATGCCATCTCAGCTGAGGAGGTGGCTGCCACCAAGGGAAATATGGCAATCCACGTCATCGATCCAGGGGAGGCACTCACCGACGAATCAGAGGACGCCACATGGACTTCACATAGATCAAAGGGCCCACCTCGGATACCAAATCAAGCCATGCACCGGGGATGGATCAGAGGGCCCACAAGGCAGTCAACCAGAGGAAGCACACCAGGTGGGGCCGCCCTAGGGGGTCGGCCGATCCTAGGATCGGCCGAACCGCCTTAGTGGCGTCCCATCCTGGCCTTCCACGTGGTGGTTGCTCATTGGTCCATTGCCTCACTCCCGGGTGTTTAGGGGTCATTAGGGCGTCCGAGCAAGCCTAGTCCTTGCCTATAAATAGAAGGGGAGGGGCTCCCATTTCTCACACACCACTCTCTCATTCTCCTCTCACTTTTAGTTTCCAAGGCTAGGGGGTAAGCTAGAGTAGCTCTTCTTTAGGTTCCAAGTCCTCTTGGAAGTTTAGGTATGAGTTCTCTTTTATCTTTATTTCTTTGTATGACTTTAATCTACTTCAGTTATTTAGCTATTTCATATAAAGTCATGGTGGATCATATTCTTGATATGTTCTTGAGTTCATCCTCTGTTCATCATTTAGAGGCTCGTGTTCTTTGAGAACACTACCTTTTGATCCACTTGAAGGGTGATAAACTCCTTCCTTATGTGTTTGTTCATAAGTTAGAGGCTCATGTTCTTCACGAACACGACCCTTTGATCTTGTTGATTAGACATAAGAGAGTTTATATCTGTTCGTATGTCTAGCCTTAGTTGACCTTGTTAGATGGCATGAGAGTGTTGCATGGGGTCTGTGTTCAAGCTACGGTACTCGGTCTAGTTGACCAGTCTTCTGGTGGCTCTCACCCTGGGTCACAATAGCCCGGGCCGGGTGAAGTCTAGCAGCAACGTAGGCATGGTGCCTGGGTTGTCTGGCTACGATAGTTATGAGCATACCTCCCATAACGAGAGGTCGGTCCTCAGGTGGTGACAACTCTGTTGGATCCTAGGGCAACCTCCGCGCTAGGGTACCTGCTGTAGGAGTCTAAAGTCTAGTTTTGCAGAGTGCTGGTCGTCGCGGGCTAGCTCCCTGTTTGACCTGGGTGCTGAACCATGTCTCCCTCATGCAATACTGATGCCCATCTCTTGTATCTTCTAGTTTTGTATGTTTAGTACATTAGAACCTAGAGCTAACTCATATGTTCCCCCTAAGCCGTAGTGTGCTAGAGTAGAGGCAGATTTGAGGTGTGTGTGTCAACTACCCCTATTATCTTTTATCTTACCCCTGCCTTTGAGTGTGTTGTTCCCTATATCTATCTCTTGGTTTACATTCAGAGCAAAAGCATAAGTCTAAGATATCCGCCATTGCCTTCCTTGGATTCGATACCCTTGGAATAGTCTCCTTCCTTGGGGAAATGCTACAATGGTTTATCTGTGTGCTTGCGGATTCGTTCATGATCGTTTAGATTAACCTATGGCAAGTCTCAATGTTCACGCTAACCTGCGCCATTAGTTGTGACATTGGGAAATGCCAACAAGCATTTCTAGTGCCGACGCTAAGGATGGATTCCAAATCTGTTCTTAAGTGATCGACATTTAGGAATGTCAACAAGCATTTCTGGTGCTGTTGCCGGGGAAGGCATAGGATTATCATGACTATGCTTTGCATCTGTTTATAAACTCTGAGTAGGTTAGGACAACTCTCAATGCAGGCTAACCTTGATTGTCTTCTTTTATCTTTGGATGATGAAGATAGGTAGTGTATGACTGGTTTCGACCTATCGAGGAATTTTACTGAAGATCCCGAGTCACTTGTGAGGAAAGCTCGAATTCATTTCAGCTCACCTCGTCGTACTCGTCCGGAGGGCGAACCAGCTTCCTTTGTACCATCCACGTCCAACACTATGGCCCAGAAGACACTTCGTGAGTACTCAGCTCCTTCTGCTGACCAGGTGCTGTAAGGCCCTAAGGTGGCAATGGGGACTGAAAATTTCGAGATCAAGACGGGTTTAATCACGATGGTACAGGCTAGCCTATTCTGTGTCAAGCCAAATGAGGATGCCAATGCTCATCTACAGCAATTCCTAGAGCTATGCAGCACTTTCGTCATCAAGGGTGCAAATATGGATGTTGTTCGTTTACGGCTATTTCCATTCTCCCTTCTGGGGAAAGCTAAGCAATGGTTCTATGCGAATCGGGAATCTATTGACACTTGGAGTAAGTGTTCAGAGGCATTTCTCAAGAAGTTCTTCCTATTGGGTAAAACTAATGCTCTTCGTGGAAGGATTTCTGGTTTTCAGCAAGCAGCAAGTGAATCTATTCCAGAGGCTTGGGAGAGGCTTCAGGAGTATGTCCTGGCCTGTCCTTATCATGGGATGGAAGATTGGCTCATTCTTCAAAGTTTTTATAATGGGTTGACTCCGACAGCCTGAGGCCATATTGATGTCGCTGCTCAAGGAGCATTCTTCTCACTCACTGTTGATAATGCTAAATTACTCATGGAGAAGATGGTCTCCAACCAAGGGTGGAGTGATGAAAGACTCCAACCACGACCGAGGGGTACTCATACTATCAAGGAAGCAGGCATGATTACTACCAAGATGGATCTTCTTATGAAAAGATTGGATGACTACACCAGCGAGAGGGCTGCCATGGCCACTACTTCTCTGCCTATGGACTCTCACATTACTTGTGAAGTCTGTGGCAACACTGGGCACTCAGGCAACTATTGTCCGGAGACTCAGGAGGAAGTGATGTACATGAATGGCAATAACAATGGTTATCGTCCATCTCATCAAGGAGGCCAATTGTGGAATCAACAACGCCCTTATTATCAAGGAGGTAACCAAGGTAACTCGTACAATCCTAACCAACCTTCCTTGAGAGATCTCGTTTTTGGGCAAGCTAAGATTAATGAAGGTATTAACAAGAAGCTAGCTGTCCTTGATAAAACTGTGGAAGGCCTCAACGTTAAGCTTGATAGTTTTTCTGCTACTCAGAAGAGTCAGCTGAGTTTCAACGAAATGTTAGAAACCCAGTTGTCTCAGCTGGCTGCTTTAGTTCCGTCTCCTGATAACGGGAGGATCCCGGGGCAACCCGTATCCTCTTGTGAAAATGTTAGTGTAGTGTCAACTAGGTGGGGTAAGCCACCTAGGAGGACACATGCTTCTGACTATGCAGGAAAGCCCATTCAACAAATTCTTGATCCATGGGAGGAATCAGCAGTGGTGCACAAGAAAGATCCAGGCTACCCAACTATCACTTGCACAATCTATTACAAGAAGATTAGGCATGCCCTTTGTGACCTTGGTGCGAGTGTTAATCTCATGTCCAAGGCCATGTTCAAGCAACTGGGATATCTGGCTCTCTCTCCAACAGCACAGACTATCCAACTCGCCGATTCAACGATCCGATATCCAGAAGGAGTTGTTGAGAGTTTATTGGTTAAGGTCAAGAGCTCTTATGTCTTTGCGGATTTTGTGGTCCTTGATATGGATGACGAGGGAGGAATGCCACTCATCCTTGGGCGACCATTTCTCAGTGATGTCCGCGCTAGAATCAATGTGGGATCCGGTATCATCCATTTCCGCATTGGGGAGAGGAACTTGAAGTTCAAGTTTCAGGACAAAGAAGAGCAATGCTATTTGGTGCAAGATAGTGTTGAACAGCTTAGGGGAAGGACGGAGCCTTCACCCCTAAGGAAGAAATCTCCGTCAAAGAGGTTAAGGAAAATTCGAAAAGAATGGCGGAAGATTGAGATGGCACCAACCTCTACTTCTTAGGAGTGGGGTGCTGAATGGAATTGATCACTGAGAAGAGTCCAACTCGTCAGACTGAAAATGATGGGTCCTTTCTACCAAAAAGGTTAAAGCTGGTATTTATCTCATATTTCCCTTTCCAAAATTTCATTTCCAAAATTGCATATTTGATTTTCCAAAACTCTGCATTTGCATGCTTGATTTATTTAGCCCTTTTCCCTTTTTCAAATAAAAATTCTAAAAATCATTTCTGAGTTTGAAAATTCAAGAAAAATCATTTGAAAAATATTTCGAGGGAATTTGGGCCGGGGCACTCAGGCAGGCTCCCAGCTAGCCGTTGGGGAGCCACTGGCCGGGGCAGAGGGCAGGTGGGCCCGGCCTGGTGTCGGCCGACCCCAGATTCGGCCGAAGCAGCCCAACGGCTGCTGGGCCCCACCTTGCTCCAACGGCTATGTCTGGATGCCCGGCACATTTGCCTATAAATAGCAGGTGGAGAGGGGGTGTTCTTCACCCATTCAACACTCTTCACTCACACTCCCCTCTCTACTCCTCGCTCTCTTGGTTTTTTTGGATTTCTTGCTCAAGATTGGATCATCAAGTGGTCTCTCTATTGTGTTGCTGAAAATATTGTTATTGGTGGAGCGAACTCGGTAAGGACTTCATTCGATTTCACTAACCCATCACCGAGTTGCTCTTGTTGTTTGTTGTTGTGCTAGCATGAATTGGGTGGCGAACACTCTCCGGAGGGTGACACGCTCACACTCCTGTTCACGGGCGAGCATGAGTGCATCCACCCCCACCGAGCTGACGCCGAGCCCATCAATGATAGATTATGAAGAAGAGCAAGAAGAGCAAGCCGAGCCACAAGCCGCGGAGGAGGTCGTCGACGACACCCCCTACCTCAGCTTGCGGGGCGATCAAGAGGAGCAAGCCTATGCTCTCTTGAAGGACCGAGTCTTCGCCCACACCAGGGACTTCGACAAGGCTCTGATGGAGAAGACAGGTATGAATTTTGAGTTCGCTTCCATTTGGAATGCTCTTGGTTGGGAGGAGTTTGTGCCGGTCACAGAGCTTGGCTCTCGGCCCCTCACCATCCAGTTTCTTTGCTCTCTTACCGAGACCCCGGATGGCATTGAGTTTCGTCTTTTCGGGACCGATTATCGTCTTTCTTTGAAGGATCTTAGTCGTCTTCTTGGTTTTAGTCCTCGTTGTGCTGTCTCTTTGAAGCGAGCTTGTGAGGGTTATGTTCGGGAATCTTTCTGGGTAGATATCTCTGGTCTTGTTTACAATGGCAAGTTTGTACCTCGGTGCAACGATATTGTGCATCCCACTCTCCGCCTGTGGCACAAGTGGCTCGCCATTACTCTCTTTCCACGAGAGGATGTTCGGCCCGTGCGCAGTGATGAGATGATGCTATTATACGCCGCTGTCAACCAGATCAAGGTCTCTCATGTTAAAGCAATGATTCGGCAGTGGATGACGAATTTCAAGATGATAGGTACTATTGAGTGTACGGTTTTGGTGACTCGTATTGCTCTCAGACTCGGGGTTCTTAGCGAGAATCCTGTACCCTTCATCGGGACTCCCCGAGTTCTCATTGATGAGGCATACTTGATCCAGGGGCATATACTCAAGAGGGGCCCAAATGATTCTTTGACTTTCTTCTTTCCGGGCTATGCAAACCAAATCCTGTTACCTAACCCGGGGTTTGGATTGTATAACTCGGAGTCACTCATCATTCCCCTTGTTACACAAGAGGAAAGTCGTCGTGCTAGTGTTTCAGGCAGGTCCACCAGGTGCGCGGCGAAGAGAGCACACATGCAGCAGCAACAACAGTCACAGCCGACACCACCACCACCACAGTCTCAGCCACAGCCTGTTACACCACCGGTGGCAGGAGGGGCCCCTACGGGGTACATGTCCGGGGTTACCCCTGGATATGCACCTGGTTGGGACCAGCCCACCTACCAGCCGAGTGCGAGTGGCACGGCTTGGGCGAGTGCGAGCAGAGCTCAGTGGGCCACACCTGCTAGCTCCAGCTCAGGTGGTCCACCTCCGTCTTCGTCCTTCCGGCGACACTCTTCAGCCTCTGCACGTGATGCTCAGCTCACGCAGCAGATGGGAGAGCTCACTGTTCAGGTCACGGGATTGGAGGAGACACTGAACACCCACGTCGAGTCTACCTCAGCGTGGCAGCGTCAGGCTGGTGAGAGGATAGCAGCCATGCAGCAAGATCAGCGGTAGTACATGGAGGCGCAGAGGACTTACTACGCGAGTCAGGGTTTTTTCTACCCTCCTCCGCAGTGAGCCTGAAGCTAGCATGGGGTAGGACCCCCATTCTGAGGTAACTTGTATCTTCCTTCATTTTCAGAATATCTTATAAATGAAAATCCAAAAAAATCTGCAAAATAAAAAGACCAAAAATATTTATTTGCTTTCATCATCATCATTTGCTTAGTTTGCTCTGATATGCTTAGTAAGAATGCTTTGCCTCTATGGTTGAAATGATGAATAGTTGCTCTGTTTATTCTCCTCGTATGTCTTGCTTACAACTTTGTATCCTACCTAAGTTTTGAGTTTGTTGGCTTGTATGTTCAAATCTTAGCTTGAAAACTGTGGGTTGCAGAAAGCATGATCCTTGCCTAAGTTGTTGTGAGACATGATATGGTATAATAGAGTGCTATGATCTTGTGCTTAGTGATGCTTGACATCCGGAGTTTTCCTTTTTGAAAAATCAAAACATGATGAGTTCCTCAATGATGAGAATTTCCCATCCAAGGCCATATGTAGATTCTAGTTAGCTTCGACATATGCAGCTTGTTCTCTCATTGGGCTTTGTCAAATTGTTGTGACCCTTGTTAGAACTCATACTCCCCTGATCAAGATCACATACACGTTCATGCTAAAACTTCTACACTGGAAGTTAAGCATTCATCATTTGCTCCATACTGCTTATGCATTCTTCCATAAATAAAACTCTATGTATCTTTGCAACATTCATCCCTCTCCAAATATCTCCAACAGAGACAAAGGGCTAGCTAAAAAAAGCATGCTCAATAGCATGGCAAAAATAAATAAAGAGAGCTAGCCCAAGTCTCAGAAAAAAAATTCAAAGGAGAAAAAGGGATTGATATGTGCAAGAGAAAGAGTTCCACCGTATAGATGGTAATAACTAGTACCTACTCTGGGGCTAGTGTCCACCTTACCATCAATTCCTTATTCCCTCATATAAAACATGGCAATATCTAGCACCCATTTCCGGGCCTAGTATCCACCTTGCCATGCTCATATCCATCACACACATATGCACATCTTGATCAGGATGTATATTTGTTTCTTCCAAGGATCCGGTTTTTGACTTAGCAAAACATGAGACACAAGTATGCCACATCTTCCCTAACTACAGCTCCACATAAAGCCTATTAGGAGTAGGATGTGAAGAAAGGCAACATTGATGCCTTGGTGAGGAACCATACACTTTTGAGTGATCCGAGAGTATCATTTGAGGAACTCTGATTTTCTTTTAAAAAAATTTGCAAAACCTCCGGATTGATAGCTGATCAAGGTATGAGTGATTATGCACACGCTATATAACCATTCTGTCTCTCAACCGCCCAAGGCAGGTGAAGCTATATGCCCCACGTATCAGGCGAAAGGTAAGAACATTGCCAACTTCTTCAACTCTTGGTAGAGTACTTTGCTGTATGTTCGCCATAAGTTGAGAATACAACATTGTAGCAACTCCTGATCAACCAACCTAAGTCTCTAATGTCTTGCTTCGAGACGAGCAAGAGGTTAGCTTGGAGGAGTTTGTTGACGGTGGAAATTCACCATTTCCAACCCTCAATATTCTCACATAAATAGAGGCATATGCATTATTTACTAGCATTTAGGTTTGAATAATGTAGTTCCACTTGTCCTTGGAGATTATTTGTATGTAGGTGATTTACCCTTAAAAGAGATGGAAACTCCACTTCTATGAAGAAACCATGCCAACTTAGCTGAGGAGGTGGCTGCCACCAAGGGAAACATGGCAATCCACATCATCAATCCAGGGGAGGCACTCACCGACGAATCAGAGGATGCCACATGGACTTCACATGGATCAAAGGGCCCACCTCAGATACCAAATCAAGCCATGCACCGGGATGGATCAGAGGGCCCACAAGGCAGTCAACTAGAGGAAGCACACACCAGGTGGGGCCGCCCTAGGGGGTCAGCCGATCCTAGGATCGGCCGAACCGCCTTAGTGGCGTCCCATCCTGGCCTTCCACGTGGTAGTTGCTCATAGGTCCATTGCCTAACTCCTGGGTGTTTAGGGGTCATTAGGGCGTCCGAGCAAGCCTTGTCCTTGCCTATAAATAGAAGGGGAGGGCTCCCATTTCTCACACACCACTCTCTCATTCTTCTCTCACTTTTAGTTTCCAAGGCTAGGGGGTAGGCTAGAGTAGCTCTTCTTCAGGTTCCAAGTCCTCTTGGAAGTTTAGGTATGAGTTCTCTTTTATCTTTATTTCTTTTTATGACTTTAATCTACTTCAGTTATTCAGCTATTTCATATAAAGTCATGGTAGATCATATTCTTGATATGTTCTTGAGTTCATCCTCTGTTCATCATTTAGAGGCTCGTGTTCTTTTTGAACACTACCTTTTGATCCACTTGAAGGGTGATAAACTCCTTCCTTATGTGTTTGTTCATAAGTTAGAGGCTCGTGTTCTTCACGAACAACACCCTTTGATCTTGTTGATTAGACATAAGAGAGTTCATATCTGTTCGTATGTCTAGCCTTAGTTGATCTTGTTAGATGGCATGAGAGTGTTGCATGGGGTCTATGTTCAAGCTACGGTACTCGGTCTAGTTGACCAGTCTTCTGGTGGCTCTCACCCTGGGTGACAATAGCCCAGGCCGGGTGAAGTCTAGCAGCAATGTAGGCATGGTGCCTGGGTTGTCTGGCTACGATAGTTATGAGCATACCCCCCGTAACGAGAGGTCGGTCCTCAGGTGGTGACAGCCCTGTTAGATCCTAGGGCAATCTCCGCGCTAGGGTACCTACTGCAGGAGTCTAAAGTCTAGTTTCGCAGAGTGCTGGTCGTCGCGGGCTAGCTCCCCGTTTGTACCTGGGTGCTGAACCTTGTCTCCCTCATGCAATACTCATGCCCATCTCTTGTATCTTCTAGCATCGTATGTTTAGTACATTAGAACTTAGAACTAACTCGTATGTTCCCCCTAAGCCATAGTGTGCTAGAGTAGAGGTAGATTTGAGGTGTGTGTGTCACACTACCCCTATTATCTTTTATCGTACCCCTGCCTTTGAGTGTGTTGTTCCCTATATCTATCTCTTGGTTTACATTCAGAGCAAAAGCATAAGTCTAAGATATCCGCCATTGCCTTCCTTGGATTCAATACCCTTGGAATAGTCTCCTTCCTTGGGGAAATGCTACAATGGTTTATCTGTGTGCTTGCGGATTCGTTCATGACCATTTAGATTAACCTATGGCAAGTCTCAATGTTCACGCTAACCTACGCCATTAGTTGTGACATTGGGAAATGCCAACAAGCATTTCTAGCGCTGATGCTAAGGATGGATTCCAAATCTGTTCTTAAGTGATCGACGTTTAGAAATGTCAACAGCGCGGAGGGTTCCAAAGGGTCCAACAGGCTGTCACCACTGTGGCCTACCTCTATCGTTACGCGAATGCACGTGGTCTTCGTAGGATAACCAGAGCCCAGACACCACGTCTGCACTCCCGATAACTACTATAGCGCGGTTAGGTCAGTCGACCCGCTAACAACACTATAGCAACCCATATAAATACGGGACCATGAACTAGAGAGAGAACGGATCAGATCATACTAGTCATCAAGTTACGGAGCAACAAGAAAGGTTTGGATGCAAACAAAAGAAATGCAGTAAACTTACTCAGCTAAATAGGATCAGAGCATGCAAACAGATACTGGAACTAAGGAACTAGCTCTAAAGGATCAAAGCCTTGTGTTATGAAGAACATAAGCCTCTAACTTATGAACGAGCTAAGAACACAAGAACAAATCATTCATGCATGATGTACACCACAGTCTAAATAAGAAATGCTGAAATACTCACTTTGGTCTAAATGAAGAACAAGCATCTACGAGGACATCAACTCACTCCTCACTCTTACTCTATCTCTCAACTAATCCTAGTCTAGATCTCTTCTCAACCCCATTCTACCACATAGAGGTGAGAATCACCACACGTGGGCAGAATTAGAGAGAGGGAGAGAGAGCTACACAAGAGAGAAGTGGAACTTGAGAGCTTGGTGGTGTGTGTGAAATGAGGCCCCTCCCCCTCTATTTATAGGCAAGGGAGCGGCTTGTTTCGAGGCTCCAAATGCTCCAAAACACCCCGGGATGTAGCCAGGAGCCAATGGGAGAGAGCCACATGGAGGGCCAGGATGAACCGACCGTAGGTCGGTTCGGCCGAACCTAGGGTTGACTGGCCCCCTCGGGTGGCTCCCTGGCCCGTGCTTCCTCTTGCTCACCTCCATGTGGGCCTGATGCTCCTCCTCTGTGCATGGCACGTTTCCTGGCGGTTTTGCTAGCAAAGTGGGCCCATGGATCCATGTGATGCTGATGTGGCAGCGTGTGATTCGTCGAGAGTTCTTCACATTGATTGGTGACATCATGGATCCAAGAGAATCCATGTGGCAACCCCTCATTGGCCAGCACTTGAGTGCCTTGGATTGGAGTGGAGTAAATGTGCATGGATTTCTCTCATTTCCTATGCTAAAAACCTGCATTCGAATAGACATCGACACTGGTGGAAAGTATTAGTTTAAGCTCCTATTCTAGTGTGGATGTGCAATTCATGCTTCAATTTGCAGGAGTTAACGGCCATGAAAATGGTACTTACAGCCGTCAACAACCCTCTCATGCAATGTTTCATACCTATCTCTTGTATCATCTAGCTTTGTATGTTTAGTACATTAGAACCTAGAGCTAACTCGTATGTTCCCCCTAAGCCGTAGAGTACTAGAGTAGAGGTAGATCTGAGTGTGTGTCACACTACCCTATCACATCTTTTATCTTACCCCTGCCTTTGAGTTGTTGTTTCCTATATCTATCTCTTGGTTTACATTTAGTGCAAAAGCATAAGTCTTTGGTATCTGCCATTGCCTTCCACGAATACGATACCCTTGGAATATTCTCCTTCCTTGGGGAAATGCTACAATGGTTTATCTGTGCGCTTGCGAATTCGTTCATGATCGTTTACATTTACCTCTGGCAAGTCTTGGTGTTCATGCTAACTCGGCATCGTTAGTAGTGATGCTAAGAAATGCCAACAGTATTTAGCATAGGAAATGAGAAGAATCCATGCACATTCACTCCACTCCAATCCAAGGCACTCAAGTGCTGGCCAATGAGGGGCTGCCACATGGATTCTCCTGGATCCATGATGTCACCAATCCATGTGAAGAGCTTTCGATGAATCACACGCTGCCACGTCAGCATCACATGGATCCATGGGCCCACTATGCTAACCAAATCGCCAGGAAACCTGCCATGCACAGAGGATGGGCATCAGGGCCCACATGGAAGAGAGCCAGAGGAAGCACGGGCCAGGGAGCCACCCGAGGGGGCCGGCCGACCCTAGGTTCAGCCAAACTGACCTAGGGTAGGTTCATCTTGGCCCTCCACGTGGCTCTCTTCCATTGACTCTTGGCTGCATCCCGGGGTGTTTTGGAGCATTTGGAGCCTCGAAGCAAGCCACTCCCTTGCCTATAAATAGAGGGGCAGGGGCCTCATTTCACACACACCTCCAAGCTCTGAAGTTCCACTTCTCTCTTGTGTAGCTCTCTCTCCCTCTCTCTAATTCTGCCCATGTGAGGTGATTCTCACCTCTATGTGGTAGAATGGGGTTGAGAAGAAATCTAGACTAGGATTTGTTGAGAGATAGAGTAGCGGTGAGGAGTGAGTTGATGTCCTCGTGGATGCTTGTTCTTCATTTATACCAAAGTGAGTATTTCAGCATTTCTTGTTAAGACTATGGTGGACATTATGCATGAATGATATGTTCTTGTGTTCTTAGCTCGTTCATAAGTTAGAGGCTTGTGTTCTTCGTAACACGAGGCTTCGATCCGTTAGATCTAATTCCTTAGTTCAAGTATCTGTTTGCATGCTCTGATCCTGCTTAGCTGAGTAAGTTTGTTGTATCTCATTTGCATCCAAACCTTTCTTGCTGCTCCGTAACTTGATGACTAGTATGATTTGATCTGTTCTCTCTCTAGTTCGTGGTTCCATATTTATACAGGTTGCTATAGTGTTGTTAGCGGGTCGACTGACATAACCGCACTATAGTAGTTATCGGGAGTGCAGACGTGGTGTCTGGACTCTGGTTATCCTACAAAGACCAAGTGCGTTCGCGTAACGATAGAGGTAGGCCACAGTGGTGACAGCCTGTTGGACCCTTTGAAACCCTTCGTGCCTACTTACCGAGTTGGGCCCAGTACATTGGGCTCCCCCTAAAAAGTTAGGATGGGCTGGCACTCCACGGAGAGGACTAATAGCGGACAGATCCATCTTGAGAGTTAAGTTCCTTAAGAAAGTGCTTCTCATATCCCTACCTATCTCACTAGTAGCTCATGTCTTCGGATAGACCCTCTCTGGTTACTCTTCCGTCCTAGGAACGAAACCCGACGGGAATACTCATTCTCCGAGGGAGAAGTGCTGCAATGGTGTATCCGTGCGCTTGCGGATTCGTTCGCACTCGTCAGTGTACCTGGGAGTCTCCTACATGCTCACGCTATTACGACGCCTAGCGGTGAGGTTAAGAAACACCAACAACGTGGTGTCTAGAATACGGGTTATCCTTGATTTGCCTTGTATCCCACTGATAGTTAGAGGTAGCCTGTGGTAGTGACAGCCATTGAACCCTATGGACTCCTCCACTTTCGGATATAACATAGAGCCAAAGGCCGAAGTCGCTTGTTATAGCCAGGGGTAAGCTATTGCCCGAAGCAAGGCTCTCGTGCCTCTTGCCGCATCGTACCTGGACTTAAGAGCACATTAGGCACATCGTGTCGTACTGACAATGTATGTTAAGTTTAATTACTAGTTTAGGTCCAAGCACGGCTCTTGGCACACTAGCACGACTTCATGTCGTGTCAGTCCAAGCACAACACTCGTACTAGATGTGCTTGTTTTTATTGATCCTCATTTTGAGTGCACATACTATGTTGTACTAGAATAGAAGATAGTACACACATGTTCCCTTAGATTCGATACACTTGGAATACTTTGAGGTGAAAGCTACAATGGTATCCATGCGCTTGTGAATTCATTTGTGATCAAAAGTTTACATACCTAGTGATCTTGCTTTGCTGCTTGGTAAGGCTAATCTAGTAGTGACGTTAAGAAATACCAACAAGCTTTCTGACACTGTTGTCGGGGAATAGTTGTTGTATCTATTTTCAAACCTAGTGGTCCTAGTATCTAACTTTTTAATTGTCTTCCATTCTACCTTTATGATGCATTTGGGCCAGGCGAGGGGTTGGTCGAGGCCCAACAAACTAAGGTTGCCCAGCCGCCAACTGTTCATAGGCACACCCACTCTGGGAAAGGCCCAATCTCTCTAAAAGACTAGTCCGACAGGGGAAGGGTGGCTCTCCCTTTTAAGGTGGCTTCCTCCTCCCAAGCTTAGCAAGGTGGGATTATCAGAGGCTCACACGGTCGCCGCCCGACTACAAATGAGCCACTTGGCCCCTTTTTGTTGCGTCTTTGCTAGTGGGTAATAGTGGAGGAGAAGTCCTCATCCACTTTACCCCTGCTACCCATGGAGAAGCCTTCCTGTCAAAGCCTCTCTACTCCTTGTGGTGAGTTCATTTTAGAGCGACCATCAACTTCTTCATCTAGCTGCGAACTCTATCCCAGCTTTATAGCCATGGAGGAGCTTTCCCTTGAAAGCATCCACTTCCAAAATTGTCAATATAGGAGATAGGACCCTGAGTTAATCTTTTATAATCCTGTACCAAGACGAGAACACTACCTCCTTTACAAACCCATGGTTCAATATCAACCTTTCTCTGGATCCTTAAGTGAAGACCCCCAAGACCATTTGCTACATTTCGAGGGGTTGTGTTCAAATCTGGTTTTCCCAGATATGATACATGAAATTGTGAGGTGGAAGTTGTTTCCTTTCTGTCACATAGATACAGAGGAGCAGTGATACACACGTACAATACAGAATGATCACAAATGAATCCGCAAGTGCACAAATATACCATTGTAGCATTTCCCCATGGAGTATTCCACGAATCCAAGGAAGACAGGTATGTTAAGAAGATAATTACTAGTTCAATGAATATAAGTCATGAGTAGGGAAATATCAAGTACTCAAATACATGGGTAAGATAAAGATAATGGTGAGGGTAGTGTGACACAAAATGATTCATCTCTAGATAACTACGATATAGGGAGTTAGACATACGAGTTAGCTGTAGGTTCTAATTTACTAATCATACAAAGTACTTGCATGTATTATCGGTTCAACACCCAGGTACAAACGGGGAGCTAGCTTCCCACACTGCTTCCGCACGATGATGGTTTCTAGAGTTTAAACTCCTACAGCAATACCCGAATGTGAGGAGTACGAAGGGTCTAATGATTGTCACTACCACGGCCTACATCTAACTATGTGTGGGACACACTCATATCCAATGAAGCTATGCAACCCAAGCACCATGCTTGCATTGTTAACTATACTCCGACCCGGCCCAGGCTATTGTGACCCAGGTCGAAGCCACCAGATAACTAGCCATTTGAACCAGGTACCATAGCATAAATATTAATGTCATACAAGACATTCATGTACATAAACTAGATGAAACTGAGGCTAGGCATATGCACCAATACCACAAGATCATAGGGTTGTGTTTGTCAAGCATACAAGCCTCTAAATCAAGAACAGGCGAAGAACACATGATCATATCACTCATACATGAACCAATCACAACATTATATGAATTAGATGAATAACTGAAGTAGATCAAAGTCATACTAATAAATAAAGATACAAAACTCATACCTAGACTCCAAAGTAGACTTGGAACCTGAAGTAGAGCTACTCGAGCCTACTCCACTAGTTTAGACATTAAAAGGAAGAGAAGTAAATCAAAGTTGTGTGTGTTCTGAATGAGCGCTCTCCCCTTCTATTTATAGGCCCAAGGACAGTAGCCTTCTGAGCATCTCAACACCCCATGCACTCTCCACGGCATCTTAGGACCAATAGGGAGCCACCACATGTAGGGAGGAGATGGGGCACCACACTAAGGCAGTTTGACCGAATCCATGTGGGCCCCACTCGCCTCATCTACTCTGTGGTAGACTTCCATGTGGGCCCTTGGGTAGGTTTTGAGTGTACATAGAATTTTGAGTCGGTTTGGGCAGCCATGGGCCCTTCAATCCATGTGACGTCCACGTGGCGAGTTCTGACTCGTCGAGTATTCATCACTTGGATCAATAAAGGGTGGTTGTTGACGACTGTTAAGTACCACTTTTAGCCATCAATATTCTCACAAAAATGGAAGCAAATGCAATTTTTGCATGCATTTAGTTAAGAATAATGTAGTTCCACTTGTCCTTGGAGATTATTTGATTGTAGGTGAAATAAGCATAAAAAGGAGTGGAAACCCACCTTCTATGAAGTGATCCACACCACCTCACTTGAAGAGGTGGCTGCCACATGGGTCTTAGGTGGCAAACACGTCACTGATCCAAGGGAGGTGATCGTCGAAGAATCAGAGAGCGACAAGTGGACATCACATGGATACATGGGCCCACCAGGGACCCAAAACCACCTCCAAACTCGCCATGCACCTGGGAGAGATCATGGGGCCTCCATGTCAGCCACATAGAGGAAACACAACTCAACACGTGGACCCCAGGAATCGGCCGATCCTAGGATCAGTCGAACCGACCTTGTGTTAGTTCATCCTGGTGTTCCACGTGTTGGTTGCTCATTGGTCCCTTGCTGCATCCCGGCGTGTTTTGGAGACATTTAGTGCCCGAGGCTTCCATGTCCCTTGCCTATAAATAGAATGGGAGGGCATCCATTTCTCACACCCACACATGACTCTCCTCTCTCACTTTTAGTTTCCAAGGCTAGGGGGTTGGCTAGAGTAGCTCTTATTCAAGTTCCAAGTCTACTTTGGGATTTAGGTATTAGTTCTCTTGTATCTTTATTTCTTTGTATGACTTTGATCTACTTTAGTTATTTATCTATTTCATATAAAGTTAGGGTAGTTCATATGATCGATATGTTCTTGAGTTATTCGTTCATTCATCATTTAGAGGCTCGTGTTCGTCATGAACACTACCTTTCGATCCACTTGACGAGTGATTTACTCATGCCTTTTGTGTTTCTTCATAAGTTAGAGGCTCGTGTTCTTCGCGAACATGACCCTTTGATTCTGTTGATCAGACATAGAAAGGACCATACTCGTTTGTATGAGTACACTACAAGAAAATCACTGACTAGTGATGCAACCACATCTTAGTGTCATTGATTTATGATGTTTCTGGCTGATCTCGTCATTAAATTTCACTTCCGAGCAAATTTAGTGTCAAAAAAAACTTTCGTCATAACGGTTGGTACTGTAGCCGAGCATTGTAAGTTGAAGGAGCAGTATAAACCAACCTTTCGTCCCAAGCTAGTATTGTGACGCCGTAAGCTCCGCAACAGCGTCATAAACCAACTTTGGTCCCACATGTAAGTTGAAGCAGCAGTATAAACCAACCTTGGTCACACATGTAAGTTCAAGTAGCTGGAGCCCAACCGCTAGCGCCCCATCGAAATGTTGCAAAAATAATTCGCCGTTGTGAGGGATCAAACTGAAGACCTGCTAGAACAACACAACATTGTTTACCAGTACACCACCTCATGGTTCTGTGACTTTTTTGGGAAACTTTATACATATATCTGATATTTTGCCGCGGTCTCGCGCCAGCTCACCGAGCCGCCTGCGCCAAGTCACTAGGCCGTGACCACCGTGTGGTCGGCCGCCCCCACCACACCAGCTGCGGCCTTTGCCACGTGGTCGGCCGCCCGTGCCACGTTACCGGACATGTCAGCCCCAACCACAGCACAGAGCGATGCTGGTAAGTTGGCAGAAGAAAAGCCCGCACTGTAGCCAAAAATAGTTTTCCTGCAGCCCGCTACCCTGAAAGGGGAAAAAGGAGAACGGAGAGGCGAGTAAGCTACGAAAACGGATCATTCCGGCAGTGATTTGCGCCTTCCAACGGCTGCTCACTCCTACGGGCGCAACCTTGGTGATACTTGTTGCAGTAGCGTGTCAATCTGGTAAGTAATTTTGTGTTAAATCCAGAAAATTTCATTTCGCAGATTGTTCTCTTTTCGATTCGTTCTGTGGTCAGTAATTTTGAGTTGGATTCACCAAAAACTTTCCTGATGGATAGACACTGGATAACTGGTTGTACTGGTTTTACCACCGATCATGAGAAAGGGGTCCAAGATTTCTTGGCATTTCTTCGGACAAGATTCGCAGAGGACGATGAAGAAATACTATGCCTGTGTCCTTGATGCCTCAATAACTCTACAGGGACTATAGAGCGAATTGGAGTTCACTTACGTGTGAGTGGGATGGCAACCACTTACACTAGGTGGATCCATCATGGAGAAGCTTTGGAGGATATGGTTGACGAAGATGCAAATGTTCAGGATAATGGAATTATGGAGGATGATGGGGTTGAGGAAATTGCAATTTTACCGAATGCAGAGGGGGACGTGGATAATGCAGCTCCATGGGATGGTGGTGATCAGGAAACGGTCTTGGAAAACTAATACATATCGGGTATGGAGGAGGATGAAGGCCGTGAAGACGATGGAATTTCTGAATTGATTGCTGACTTGGGCAAGGGTGAGGTGCTCGGTGAGAAAATGTATGAAATTGTAAAGAAACATCTGAACCATAAGGTGTCACCGAAATATACATATGCACAATTTATATTTGTTGTGAAGTTACTTCATATAAAGTCTTATAGTTGGATGAGCAACGTCGCATTCAATAAGACGATGAAGTTGTTACAAAAAGGATTCCCAGAAGTGTGTCTTCCAAAATCGTTCGATGCGGAAATGAAGTACATACGTTCCATGGGACTCGGCAATGAAAAAATTTATGTTTGCAAAAATAATTGTGTATTGTTTAGCAAGGAGAAGTATGTCAAACTTGATGTGTGCTGAAGGACCGAATAGGCGACCAGAAAGCGGGAAGTGAATGGGAGCTGATAAAAATTCTTCCCGAAGGATGAACTCGGCCTATACCCCGATTGCCACTCCGATCACTCGCACACACACCAAAGAAGTTGTAGACTAGGCAGACACAAGCCTACAAGTCCTAGAGACAAGCCTTGAAACAAGAGCAGAAGCACAAAACAAGAATCAAACAGCTTAACCAAATCTGCGAAGCATCTGGCGGACTGTCCAAGGCGGCCAGGTGGACTGTTCACGTGGAAGGCGTGGACCGTCCGAGAGGGCACGGCAGACCGTCCGAAAAAGCAACCCAAACCTCTAGTAGCGCACCGAGAAAAACGGACTGTCCGTGATGGACCCGCGGACCATCCGCCTCGACACGGACCGTCTGGCACTCTAGTACGGACCGTCCGCAAACCTCTTTCACACCGAAAACCAACCGACTCAATGGATCGAATGAAAGGCACGCAAGAACACGCGAAGAACATGACGAACAGCTGGGCTGTCAGGCACCTCGCGGACCGTCAGCACGGGGGTCGTGGACCGTCTGCCAAGCACGAACAGAGTAGAAAAAGCTCGACCATGTGAGGTCAACTCCACCTATCCATCATCGGATCTCCCAAACAGCTTGAGCTCTTGAGACAAGATTTGGGGGAGATGAGAAGCATCACAAGATGAAGCTATGCCCCAAAACTTTTGGCCTCTAACTCACTAAATCACCGGGAATTGCGGATCACATGAACCACCACCAAGAACTCGGGCTCCAACCAAAACTCGCAAATCAAAGGGATTTCCCGGTGTTTGAGGGGTCAAGATCACACCCAAAGATGCGCAAGGCATCCATCCATGATCCCTCAAAGAAATCCGAGAGAAAACGCTCTCAAATAAATGAATCGAGCGACAAACAAAACACCCCAAAAATAGCCCCGAAAAAGACACAAGAATCACAAAGAGCTAGGAGATCATTACAACGCCGAATGTTTCCATACATCTAGAGGTCAGAGTCTATACAAGAATCTAGCCTAAGAAAGTAATGGGAAAAGAAGCAGTCTGGAGTGATCTACCGGGGGAAGAAACCCTAGAGTCCTAGAGAGAGAGATGCCATCCACCTCTCCGCTATTTATACGAAGTCCATCGGAGGAGGCAAATGACCATGCTACCCCTACAACTTGAAATGAAGATACACACCCCTCAGGGGCAATATGGTCAAGTCTTCGGATATTCCTATCGAGCGGACACGCTTTCACCGCAGACTTGCTTAGCCTCGGCACAAGACCCGTGATCACGCCACGTGCCCCCCGTCTCGAAGCTTCTCGACGCTCCTGGATCCCCATCTCTGTTGCATCGGGCCTCCAGACTTGGTTTTTTGGCCCAAACCAGGAAACCGTCCATCGATGGTTTTGAGGGCAAACCACCAAACCCCGCGTGCAAGATTCGGCCTCGAACCGTCACCTTGCACCGGCCCATGTTCACGACTTCAAATTGCTAGTCTTGCACTGCACGGCTCGCACTTGACCCCATCGGCCACCGGGTCCATCGAACCAAGCCTACTTGCCTCTCCATCACTCGGAGGCCACCACAGCTAAGGCCTTTCGCGCTTGTTCTTCATCTGCACCAACCCGAGTCAAACCTCAACCTGTACCTGCACACTTAGCCAAGCATCAGTCCACACAACATTGTCAATCACTCATCACTAAGGAGCGACCCTCCACTGGTCTTCGGACACACCTGGTCCTCAATCTCCCCTTGATGAGTGCATTGACAACACCCATAGTAACCATCATAGAGAAAAAGAAAAGGAAACAACCACGAACACAGACCTCCAAGCAAGTGATCCAAAGCCAAAGAACAATCAAAAAACACGATCACTCACCAAACTAAGTCTCGGCCCCCTAAGGCAAGGGCAACGGCTCAACACAGCCAAGACAAACAAAGCACACAAAGAGCACACCACAAAGCACACAACTCAAGCGAATCCAAAAGAGCTCCCCCTGCAAATAAGCAAACTCCCCCCTGAGCAAACGCAACCTCTTTTCTCAAATTTTACTCCTCACATGTAAAATCACAAAATCTCCCCCTTTCATACATATTCTCCCCCTTGTTGACAATGCATGAATCAAGATATCATCAAAGTGCGCACATGCATGTCAAATCATATACAATCTACCAAGCTTCTCAGATATACAAAGATCACAACAAAATGTTACAAATGAGACATAAAGCAAGCAAAGTAGTCATGGTGTAGTTAGTGCATTGCCATCAAGAAAGTATAGACATATAAGCATGTGACATGGCCAAAAGCAATTTTCACAAAGAAACATTCATCTCATGAGCAAAGCCCTATCCATGGCGATTTGAGCAAAAAAGAACTAGATCATACAAAGCTTATACAAGATCACAAGTTCTCATCACAAGATCATAGCAAACGCCCATAAGCTACTAAATGTCATGTCAAAGCCACCGAGCCATGTGTCTACTTCTTAAAATGAGACTTCTCATGGTAGACATCATGTAACGATTTAGCACCCAAGATATATACATCGAAGCACAAAGACATGATTAAGAGCTCATTTTTTAAGCATAAGGCAATTCATATACCAATTTCATTTTCAAATTTAAGCATGGTACACGAAATGCCTTTGTGGCAAAAAGAAGCTTATGCTCCTCCACAAGTGAACATATGGGCTAAACATTTACCATGAGAAATGGGTCTTTGATCCTAAGCAAAAAGAGCATGATACTCAAGCACAAACTAAGCATGATATAGACATTTGAGCACAAATTGAGCATGAAACTGGGTTTTTGGCTACACTCATGGCACTGGTGCTGTCACAAAAGAGTGGAACCTGGGAGCACTCCTCGCCAAAATCGCTCATAGTGTAGGTCATCCATAAAAGTTGGGAACAACAACTGGCTGCAGCAACATACTCGACTTCGGTAGTGGACTGGGCTACACTGGATTGCTTGTGAGACGACCAAGAGACCAAAGAAGAATCAAGAAACTAGCAACAGCCAGAGGTAGACTTGCGGTCCAATTGACACCCAGCAAAATCAGCATCGGTGTACCCGTGAGGTCTGAGTGTCGAGGAGGCAGAATACCAAAGACCAAACTCAGAAGTGTAGTTCAAGTACCTGAAAATCCTCTTGACGGCCTGCCGATGTGAAGTCCTCGGTGAAGCCTGAAAACAAGCGCACAGATACACACTGAACTGTATGTCCGGCCTTGTCGCCGTCAAGTAGAGGAGGGAGCCGATCATGCTCCGGTACTCCTTCTGGTCCACGGGTTCGCCATCTTCATCCGCATCCAAAGCCATAGTGGTACCCATCGGTGTAGTCAGCTGCTTGGAGTCGTTCATGCCAAAGTTCTTCACCATGTCCCTAGTGTACTTCGCCTGATGTACAAACGTCCCATCCTTGCACTACTTGATCTGGAGTCCTAGAAAAAACTGTAGCTCACCCATCAGACATCTCAAATTCCCTACTCATGTCATCTGCAAATCTGGCAACAAGAACATGAGAAGAGCCACCAAAGATTATGTCATCCACGTTAATCTGAACAATCAATAGGTCATTTCCATGTTTAAGGAGAAACAGGGTCTTATCAACTGTGCCCATCACAAACCCCTTGCTCAGCAAAAAGCCTCTCAACCTACCATAACAAGCCCTCGGTGCCTATTTCAACCCATAAAGCGCTCTCTGGAGTTTGTATACACGGTGTGGGTATTTTTCGCTCAGAAACCCCGGGGGTTGCCTCACATACACTTCTTCCTCTATCATCCCATTCAAGAAAGCACTCTTCACATCCATCTGGAACAACTTGAACCCTTTAGCCACGACAAAGGCTAGAAGGATCCTAATCACCTCTAAACGGGCCACAGGAGCAAATATCTCCTCATAATCTATACCCTCTTTCTAGTTGAACCCCTGAGCCACCAACCTCGACTTGTTTCTCACAACCATCCCATTTTCACCATCCTTGTTCTTCCACACCCACTTGGTACCTATGGGACGGCAATTTGGCGGTGGATCGACTAACACCCAAACTTGGTTTCTCTCAAAATTCTCCAACTCCTCATGCATGGAATTCACCCAGTTTGCATCAGACAAAGCGTGTGGAATATCTTTGGGCTCAAATAAAGCAAAAAATGCAGAGTGAGCAAAGTGAGAAGTATTCCTTGACCTCGACTATGTAGTGCGTTCATGAAGGTCACCTATGATCGTCGTCGGTGGGTGACCCACCTGTACACGTCGGGGAGCCTCTCGCCTGGACACAACCTCCCCCTCAGCAGCAGCCTCCACTCGAATAGCCTCAATCATAGTGGGTGTAGGGGATGGACCATCCTCGATCGTCGTCGTCATAGTGGAAGTAGCGTGTACACGATCAGCCACGGTAGCATCACCACCATCATCGTCTTCATCTCCACCTCCATCCTTCTCATCCTCAAAGATCTTTGCTCCAATTTCCTCATCACCTGCACACTCAAAAGCAGAAGAACTGCATGGTTGTGTCTCGTCGAACGTTACCTCGCAAGTCTCCATGATTCGATTAATGTCAAGGTTGAGCACACGATATGCTCTAGAGTGAATCGCATAACCGAGAAAAATACCTTCCGAACATCTAGCCTCAAACTTATCTAACTTGCCCTTCTTCAGAATAAAGCACTTGCAACCGAAAGCACGAAAGTGACTCACCTTGGGTTTTCGCCCATGCATCAGCTCATATGAAGTCCTCTTCTTGAAAGCACGAAGGAAAATGTGATTTGACACATAGCAAGCGGTATTGACCGCCTCAGCCCAGAAACGCCTAGGAGTCCTATGCTCATCGAGCATCGTCCTGGCCATCTCACAAAGGGTCCGGTTCTTCCTCTCCACTACGCCATTTTGGCAAGCGACGTATGGAGAAGAATACTGATGATCGAGACCAAGATCACTGCAAAAGGTATCAAAATGAGAGTTCTTGAATTCTGTGCCATTGTCACTGCGTATAGCTCGAATGGCATCACCATGTCTCTCATTCTTTAACCTCAAGATCAAGTCCCGAACTAAGCCAAATGTCTCGCTTTTATCCTCCAAAAAGAAAACCCAAGAGTACCTCGAGAAATCATCAACCACAACCAACACATACCAGTTCCCACCTGTAGAACGAACACGAGCAGGCCCAACCAAATCCATGTGCAACAGCTCACAAGGTCGCTCGTTCATGACCGCAGTCAGAGGGTCGTGAGAAGTAGCAACCATCTTTCCATGCCGACAAGAAGCACAAATCCTTCTCGAATTTCAACTTAGGCAATCCTCGAACAAGGTCAAGACCACTCAAGCGGGAAAGCAACTCAAAGCTCAAGTGTCCTAACCTCCTATGCCACTTCCAAAGCTCGGCCGAAACGCCAGCAACAAAGCATCAAGGAGGCCCAACAGACTGGGAAAAAATGGCACGAAAGATTTGACCTTCGGGGACGATCGTACAGACAAGATGACCTCGAGAATCAAGCACACGAGAAGCGTCTAACTTAAAACAAACCTCAAAACTCTCGTCAAGCAACTGGGATACTGACAACAGATTAAAACCAAGTGACTTGACCAAAGCCACACTCTTCAGGGTCACCTTGCTACTCACCTTCACCATACCTTCAGCAAGCACTCGTCCTCTCCCATTGTCCCCGAAAGTGATGTCCTCCCTCGTACTCACCGGGGTGAGGCTGGAGAACCACCCACGATCTCCTGTCATGTGACGCGAACAACCGGAGTCGATCAACCAAAAGTCCTCCAAGCCTCCCACATGCAATAAAAAACTTGAACAAGAATGAGCAAGCAACTCAACACTAGGGTTAGTACCAAAGGAGTCAAACCAGTGTTGAGCCATTTGCTCAAAAGAAGGGTTAGCAAAATCCATCCTATCAAAACCTCTAGGCGGAGCCCTCTCACGCCTACCACCGAACAACCTGTCACGTCTCACTAGAGGGGAACGCGGACAACGAGGTGGAAAATGTGGCCCGTAGTCCCTCTGAGAACCAAAACTACGATCGTGCCTCCCAAACTCGTAACGGTCACGAGCATGAGCACGTCCAGCAAACTCACCACGCCCAAACCCAACACGCCTATCTCTCTGAGGAAAACCACCTCCACCACCACGAGTGGGAAATGTACGCACAAAACCATCACCTCTAGGTAGAGGCCCTCTACGAGGCTCAAGCACACCATGAGAAGGGTGGTACCTGTCCTTGTTTGCCATCTTCCTAGCAAACCTCTCATCCCTTCTCCTCCTGAAACAAAACTCATCCTGATGCCCATCCCTCCCACAATACTCACAATGGAAGCGGATCGGCTGTGGCTTAGGCTATGGCTTCTCTGTGGGCTTCTCAACAGCTTTCTCTCCTGACTTCTCACCAAAGACATTCCCCTGGGTGCACACAAAATTGATGGGTTTCTGGTAGTTTTCTGTCTTGTGGGGGAACACTAGTGGATCTGGGGTTGTATCAAGCTTGTTTCTGAGGTGGTTTGTCTTGGGTGCGAATTTGTTCATGGGTGTAGTGTGTGGTTGAATAGGAATCTCTCCAACTTTCTCTCCTCCCTCACCACTCTTCTCACCACTCTTTCCAGCCCCCAACGCCTGACCGTCAAACCTCTTAAACTCAGCCAACATCAAACTCAATTGTGGCTCATGCCCAGACAACCAACCCATCAATTTCCTCATGTCATCATTCTCATCCTGCAAACAGTCAACATAATGCACAAGTTCCATGTTTTTCAAAGCATGCATTTCACAGGTAGAGCATGATGTAGGAATAGGAGCTTTCAAAGTAGCCTCAAGAGAAACTATCTTGGTGTGAGATTCATCTAGCCTAGCATGCAACACAGGACAAGAAGTGCAAGCACCTAACAAAGCAGGTCTAGATTTCAACTCATCACATTCAATCCTAAGCACATCTAGTTCCTCAAGAGTTGAGGCATGCTTCTCCTTGAGAGCAGTCAAGTCAGCCAGGAAAACATTGCAATCACCACAATCAACCTCATAAAAAACAACAGGAGCAGCTTTCAAAGAGTCTATCTCAGTTCTAGCATCAATAAGCAAAGACTCAAGCTCAACTATCTTGTCCTTAGCATCACCTAGCAAAGACTGAAACTCTCTCTTCTCCTTGTTGGTCTTCCTAAGCACATCATCACGGTTATCAAGCAACTCATTCAGCCTAGCATTCTCCTCTAGCAAGAAGTTGGGATCATGTCGTACCTCTTCGTCAGAGTCGGAGTTCGAGTCCGAGCTGTGCTTCCCACCCTTCTTGGAGTGCGCCATGCCGCAAAAGCCACCTTGTGCGACGAAGCTGAGGCCGGTGAAGTTCTTGCTCGTGTGCCACTTGTCCTTGCACTGATCTTGCTCTTCATTGCTACTCGAACCGGAAGAAGAGTCGCTTGAAGTGGAGTCGATGTCGCTCGCTCCGGCAACCATCGCTCGAGCGGTCTTCTTCTTGTACCCACCGATCTTCTTTGGCCTTCTCTCGCCCTTGTCCTTGCGCTTGTCCTTGTAGTCGTTCTGGGAGCAGTGCTTGTTGTAGTCGTGCTTGGGCTTGCCCTTGTAGTCGTTCTTGATTTCCATGGCTTCATGGCATTCGGTGATGAAGTGCCCGTGCTTCCCGCACTGATAGCACATCCTCGAGCTTCTCCTCACATTCTTGTGGTTCTCGTACATCCGCCCAAACCTCCTGCTCAACAAGGCGAGATCCTCCTCGCTCAGCAGCTCAAACTCTTCATCTGGCATGGACACAAGACAAGACAAAGAACAACCAGCAGAGTTAGCATTAGTCCTCGATCCCGAGACAAGAGCCAAACTATGAGGATCAGTGGGGCTCTCGCTCTTGGTTCTCTAGCCACGATCAACCTCTGAAGACCTGAGCTTAGACATCAGCTCATCCAGCGTCAAGGTGTCATACACGCTTGACTCCTCTATGGCCTCAACCTTGGCACTCCACACAAACATATCCAATGCATGCAAAAGCTTGATAGCTTGATCATGATCCGTGTATGGGAGCACTGTCACATTGGCCCTCATGTTGTTAACTATGCTGGTGAAGTGCTGAAACATCACATCGGTCGACTCACCGGGGAGATGAGTGAAGCTCTCGTACTCTCTCTGGTAAGTGGAAAACAAACAAGCTTGCACCTGAGCATTTCCAACATGTGCATTCCTGAGCTTAAGCCATATATTTCCGGCCACATCCTCTCTGTACACTCGATCGAACTCCGAGGCACAAAGAGCACGGAACAAGTAATCAACGGCCTTGCTGTTGCCTCAAAAATGTCCTGCGATCCTGGAAGAAGGAAACTATCTGGAATGACATAGTGAGGATTTTGGGTCACATTCCAGATCAGAGTCCCCTTATCATGCAAAAACGCGCCCATGCGCCTCTCCCACATCGGGTAATTCTTGCCATCGAAGTGCGGAGGACCCGACCCCTTGCCATAGTCGCCCATCTTTGGATCTTAGATAGGTTAGAATCACGAAGATCCTTAACCGGTTCTGATACCAATTGAAGGACCGAATAGGCGACTAGAGAGGGGGGGAGTGAATCAGAACCGATAAAAATTCTTCTCGAAGGATGAACTCGGCCTATACCCCGATTGCCACTCCGATCACTCGCACACACCAAAGAAGCTCAAGACTAGGCACACACAAGCCTACCAGTCCTAGGGACAAGCCTTGAAACAAGAGCGGAAGCACAAGGCAAGAATCAAACAGCTTAACCAAATCTGCGAAGCACCTGGCGGACTGTCTGAGGTGGCCAGGCGGACTGTCCGCGTGGAAGGCGCGGACCGTCCGAAAAAGCAACCCGAACCTCTAGTAGTGCATCGAGAAAAATGGACTGTTCGTGATGGACCCACGGACCGTCCGCCTCGACAAGGACCGTTCAACACTCTAGTACGGACCATCCGCAAACCTCTTGCACCGAAAACCAACCGACTCAACGGATCAAACGAAAGGCACGCAAGAACATGCGAAGAAGACGATGAACAACTGGGCTATCAGGCACCTCGCGGACCGTCCGCACGGGGGTCACGGACCGTCCACCATGCGCGGACACAGCAAAAAAACTCAACCTCGTGAGGTCAACTCCACCAATCCATCACCGGATCTCCCAAATGGCTTGAGCTCTTGAGACAAGATTTGGGGGAGATGAGAAGCGTCACAAGATGAAGCTATACCCCAAAAATCTTGGCCTCTAACTCAATAAATCACCGGGAATCGCGGATCACATGAACCACCACCAAGAACTCGGGCTCCAACCAAAACTCGCGAATCGAAGGGATTTCCCGGCGTTTGAGGGGTCAAGATCACACCCAAAGATGCGCAAGGCATCCATTCATGATCCCCTCAAAGAAATCTGAGAGAAAACACCCTCAAATCAACGAATCGAGCGAAGAAAGAAACACTCCAAAAATAGCCCCGAAAAAGACACGAAAATCACAAAGAGCTAGGAGATCATCACAACGTCGAATGCTTCCATACATCTAGAGGTCAGAGTCTATACAAGAATCTAGTCTAAGAAAGTACTGGGAAAAGAAGTAGTCTAGAGTGATCTACCGGGGGAGGAAACCCTAGAGTCCCAGAGAGAGATGCCATCCACCTCTCCACTATTATACGAAGTCCACTGGAGGAGGCAAATGACCACGCTACCCCTGCAACTTGAAATAAAGATACACACCCCTCAGGGGCAATATGGTTAAGTCTTCGGATGTTCCCATCAAGCGGACACGCTTCCACCGCGGACTTGCTTAGCCTCAACGCAAGCCCCGTGATCACGCCACGTGCCCCCCACCTCGAAGCTTCCCGACGCTCCCGGATGCCCGTCTCTGTTGCATTGGGCCTCTGGACTTGGTTTGGCGGCTCAAACCAAGAAACCGTCCAGCGATGGTTTTGTGGCCAAACCACTAACCCCACGTGCAAGCTTCGGCCTTGAACCGCCACCTTGCACCAGCCTATGTTCACGACTTCAACTTGCTAGTCTTGCACCGCACGGCTCGCACTTGACCCCATCAGCCACCGAGTCCATCGAACCAAGCCTACTTGCCTCTCCATCACCCGGAGGCCACCACAGCTAAGGCCTTTCGCGCTTGTTCTTCACCTGCACCAACCCGAGTCAAGCTGCAACCTGTACCTGCACACTTAGCCAAGCATCAGTCCAGACAACGTTGTCAATCACTCATCATTAAGGAACGACCCTCCACTGGTCTTTGGACACACCTGGTCCTCATGTGCCCAGTATGTTGTGAAGCAGATTCAAGATGGAAGGATGTAAACACCAACAAGCGCGTTCCTTAAAAGGTATTGAGGTATTTTCTGCTGATTTACAGTCTACAGACGATGTCCCTTTCATCAAAAACAGCAAAGGATGCACGATGGCACAAGTCGAAGTGAAAACTGATGAAGAATGAGTTTAGCCATCCAGCTGATGGTGAGGCATGGACACACTTTGATAAAACTTGGCCAAAATTTGCAAAAGGTGCTTGGAACATTAGACTTGGTCTTGTAACCAATGGTTTCAATCCATTTGGCAACATGACCAACTCATATAGTATGTGTCCAGTATTTGTTGTGCCGTATAACATGCCACCATGGGTATGTAAGGAAGAATCAAACTTCATGATGGCCTTATTGATCCCTGGGACGATTTCTCCATCAAAGGATTTTTATATCTTCATGGAACCTCTCGTCGAAGAGCTGAAGCAACTTTGGACGGGTGTCAGGGCAATCGATGCTGTTAGTGGTACAAAATTTAAACTGTGTGCTGTGGTTCTTTGGTGCATATATGATTATCCAGCATTGAGCACGTTGTGTGGGCGAGTCATGAGAGGCTATTTTGCTTGTGTGTGTTGTGACAAGGATCCTTGCTCAAGGAGATTGAAGGACAAGATATGTTACACTAGGCATCATTATTTCCTTCCAACTGATCATCCATGGAGAAGAAAGAGAGCAGATTTTTATGGTACTGTTGAAAATCGAGAAAAGCCAGGGTAGTTTACCCAAGAGGAGCTGATGCAGCATCTAGAGAAGGTTAAAGATGTTAGACTAGGAAAGCACCCTCTACCTCAAGGTAAGAAAAGGAAGCGGGAATCCGTACAGTGCCGGAGCTGAAGGGTTGGTTTGTGGGACTTGCTGTTTTGGTCATCTCTGAAGCTGGCACATAACCTTGATGTGATGCACATTGAGAAAAACATATGCAAAAACCTTATTGGAACATTGCTTAAAATTGCTGGGAAGACAAAGGACACCATCAATGCTAGGATTGATTTGGAAGACATGGGCGTTAGATCAAATCTACAGATGGTGGCAACTCAGGATGGTAAGTCATGCAAAATGCCAGAAGCTCCGTATGTACTTGACAAAAAGAAACAGAAGTTGTTTTGTGATCTTATAAGTTCGGTGAAGTTCCCAGATGGTTATGCTTCAAACTTATCAAGGTGTGTTGCTGCAGATGGATGAAAACTACAAAGACTAAAAACTCATGATTGTCATATCCTACTCCAGGGTTTTGCCGGCTTGTCTTTGTGGTTTAGTGGATAAAGAGATATACACAGCTATTGCGGAATTAGGAAACTTCTTTCGGCAACTATGTTACAAAACTCTGAAGTTGGATGTCTTGCAAAAACTAAAAATAGGTATCCTAATAATTTTGTGCAAGCTTGGGAAAATTTCCGTCCTGCCTTCTTTTACGTTATGGTCCACTTGGTTGTCCATTTGCCTGAGGAAGCAATCCTGAGAGTGAAGGACCGAATAGGCGACCAGAGAAGGGGGGAGTGAATGGGAGCTGATAAAAATTCTTCCCGAAGGATGAACTCGGCCTATACCCCGATTGCCACTCCGATCACTCGCACACACCAAAGAAGCTCTAGACTAGGCACACACAAGCCCACAAGTGCTAGAGACAAGCCACGAATCAATGAGCGGAAGCACTAGACAAGAATCAAAGTAATGGAGCAAATCTGCAAGAGTCCAGGCGGACAGTCCAGATGGTACGGGCGGACTATCCGGATGACCAAGGCGGACCGTTTGCAAGCCCAGGGCGAACCGTCCGAAAAAGCAGACCGAGCCTCCAGTAGAGCACCAGAAAAATTCGGACCGTCCGACGGTTCACTGCGGACCATCAGATCATCACGGACTGTTCGGGCCTCACACGCGGACTGTCCGCAAAACTTCTTGCAATCGAAGCAAACCAACTTGATGAATCGAAAACATGGGCTCACAAGAACACGAACGAACTAGCAAAGAACACCGCCACGCGAACTGTCCGCGTGGTCCTGGTGGACTGTCCGCTACACGCGGACAGAGCTGCTCGAGCTCACGAACACGAAGTCAACCCCTCCTATCCATCTTTGGATCTCCCAAACCACTTGAGCTCTTGACACAAGATTTGGGGGAGATGAGAAGCGTCACTAGGTGAAGCTATGCCCCAAAATCTCAACCTCTAACCCACTAAATCACCGGGAATCGCGGATCACACGAAACAACCTCCATGAACTAGGGTTCCTCCAAGAACTCGCAAATCGAAGGGTTTTCCCAGCATTTGAGGGGTCAAGATCACACACAAAGATGCGCAAGGCATCCACCCATGATCCCCTCAAAGAAGTTCGAGAGGAAACGCTCTCAAATCGACGAATCGAGCGAAGAACAAAAGCAACCAAAAATAGCTCCGAAAATGACACGAAAATCATAAAGAGCTAAGAGATGGAAGTAATCACAACGCCGAATTCTTCCATAATCCAGAAGTTAGAGTCTATACAAGATTCTAGCCTAAGTAAAAATACTGCGAAACATCCATCCAGAGCGATTAACCCTAGCCATCCCCCTCTACCTTCTATTTATACTTAGTCTCCAGGAGGTGGCAGATGACCCAACTACCCCTAGTGCATAAATGTAAGATACACACCCCTCAGGGGCATTTTTGTCAAAGTCAAGCATATTCCCATCGAGCAGACACGCTTCCACCGTGGACTTGCTTAGCCTCGACGCAAGCCCCGTGATCACACCACGTGCCCCCACCTCGAAGCTTCCCGACACTCCCGGATCACCATCTCCGTCGTGTTGGGCCTTCGGCCTTGGTTTTGAGGCCTAAACCAAAAAACCCTCCACCGATGGTTTTGTGGGCAAACCACCAAACCACATGTGCAAGCTTCGGCCTCGAACCGCTACCTTGCACCGGCCCATGCCCATGACTTCAACTTGCTCGCCTTGCACCGCACGGCTCGCACATGACCCCATCGGCCACCCAGTCCATCGAACGAAGCCTACTTGCCTCTCCATCACCGGGAGGCCACCACGGCTAAGGCCTTTCGCGCTTCTTCTTCACCTGCACCAACATGAGTCAAGCCACAACCTGTACCTGCACACTGAGCCAAGCATCAGTCCACACAACGTTGTCAATCACTCATCACTAAGGAGCGACCCTCAGTGGTCTTCGGAAACACCTGGTCCTCAATCTCCCCCTTGATGAGTGCATTGACAACACCCATAGTAACCAACACAGAGAAAAAGGAAAAGAAAACAACCACAAACACAAACCTCCAACAAGTGATCCAAAGCCAAAGAACAAGCGAAAAACAAGATCACTCGGCAGACCAAGTCTCGGCCCCCCAAGGCAAGGGCAACGGCTCAACACAGCCGAGACAAACAAAACTCTACAAAGAGCATGCCACAAAGCACAAAAACTCAGGCAAACCAAAGGAGCTCCCCCTGCACATGTGCAAACTCCCCCTGAGCAAATGCAATCTTTTCTCAAATTTTCTCCCCATATGCAAAACTTACCATTTTTCTCCACAAACTCTCCCCCTTGTTGACAATGCATGAATCAAGCTACCATGAAAGTGCACAAATGTATGTCAAAGCATATACAATCTACCGAGCTTCTCAGATATACAAAGAGCACAACAAAATGCTACAAATGAGACATAGAGAAAGCAAAGTAGACATGGTGTAGTTAGTGTATTGCCCTCGAGAAAGTAGAGACATAGATACATGTGACATGGCCAAAAGCATTTTTAAGCAATTTTTACAAAGAAACATTCATCTCATGAGCAAAGCCCTATCCACAGACAATTTGAGAAAAAATGAACTAGATCATACAAAGCTCATACAAGATCACAAGTTCTCATCACAAGATCATAGCAAACGCTCACAAGCTACTACATGTCATGTCAAAGCCACCGAACCATGTGTCTACTTCTTAAAATGAGACTTCTCATGGTAGACATCATGCAACGGTTTAGCACCCAAGATATATACATAAAAGCATAAAGACATGATTAAGAGCACATTTTTCAAGCATAAGGCAATTCATAGACCAATTTCATTTTCAAATTTAAGCATGGTACATGAAATGCCTTTGCGGCAAAAAGAAGCTTATGCTCCTCCACAGGTCAACATATGGGCTAAACATTCACCATAACAAATGGGTATTTGACCCCAAGCAAAAAGAGCATGATACTCAAGCACAAACTATGCATGATATAGGCATTTGAGCACAAATTGAGCATGAAAAAGTATCTACTCATGATTGAAGCATTTTTAGCATTATCACAAAAAGGAAGCTATCTCATCATGAACACATGACAATACCATCAAGAGCACAGCATTCACATCACCATTCCCAAGGCATACACATATCTCACATATAGCACATCATAGTGATCAAAGTATATAAGAGAAGGTCATCCTACCACAAATGATCCAAAGATGGCTATCCTACCATGTTTTGTACACAAAGGAAAATGCATGCATGGAATGCAACAAATGATACATATATCACATATAGACATGAGAAGCTCCAAGATCCAGCTAAAAAGGGAAACACACTCCAAGTTCACCTCGCAACCGTGTGAAGGTAACTTGGTCAAGTGGTTTAGTGAATATGTCAGCTAGCTGATCTTGGGTAGGCACATAGGATAAAGAAATGTTCTCTTTCTCAACATTGTCCCTCAGAAAATGATATCTCACTTCGATGTGTTTAGTCTTGGAGTGAAGGACTGGGTTTTTGGCTACACTTATGGCACTGGTGCTGTCACAAAAGAGTGGAACCTGGGAGCATTCCTCACCAAAATTGCTCATAGTGTAGGTCATCCATAGGAGCTGGGAACAACAACTAGCAGCAGCTACATACTCAGCCTCTGTAGTGGACTGGGCTACACTAGATTGCCTACAAAAAAATGACCAAGAGACCAAAGAAGAGCCAAGAAACTGGCAACAACCCGAGGTAGACTTGCGGTCCAATCGACACACAGCAAAATCAGCATCGGAGTACCCGTTAAGACTGAGTGTCGAGGAGGCAAAATACCAAAGACCAAACTCAGGAGTGTAGTTCACGTACCTGAAAATCCTCTTGATGGCCTGCCGATGTGAAGTCCTCGGTGAAGCCTGAAAACAAGTGCACAAACACACACTGAACTGTATGTCTGGCCTCATCACCGTCAAGTAAAGGAGGGAGCTGATCATGCTCTTGTACACCTTCTGGTCCACGAGTTCTCCATCTTCATCCACATCCAAAGCCGTAGTGGTACCCATCAGTGTAGTCAGCGGCTTGGAGTCGTTCATGCCAAACTTCTTCACCATGTCCTTGGTGTACCTATCCTCATGTACAAACATCCCGTCCTTGCACTGCTTGATCTGGAGCTCTAGGAAAAACTGCAGCTCACCCCTCATAGACATCTCAAAATCCCTGCTCATGTCATCTGCAAATCTGGCAACAAGATCATTAGAAGAGCTACAAAGATTATGTCATCCACGTAAATCTGAACAATCAACAGGTCATTTCCATGCTTAAGGAGAAACAAGATCTTATCAACTGTGCCCATCACAAACCCTTACGCAGCAAAAAGCCTCTCAACCTACCATACCAAGCCCTCGGTGCTTGTTTCAACCCATAAAGTGCTCTCTGGAGTTTGTATAGACGGTGTGGATATCTCTCACTTTCAAACCCCCGGGGTTGCCTCACATACACTTCTTTCTCTGTCACCCCGTTCAAGAAAGCACTCTTCACATCCATCTGGAACAACTTGAACCCTTTAGCCACCGCAAAGGCTAGAAGGATCCTAATTGCCTCTAGATGAGCCACAGGAGCAAATGTCTCCTCATAATCTATACCCTCTTTCTGGTTGAACCCCTAAGCCACCAACCTCGACTTGTTCCTCACAACTATCCCATTCTCACATTCCTTGTTCTTCCACACCCACTTGGTACCTATAAGACGGCAATTTGGCGGTGGATCAACTAACACCCAAACTTGGTTTCTCTCAAAATTCTCCAACTCCTCATGCATGGAATTCACCTAGTTTGTATCAGAAAGTGCGTGTCGAATATCTTTGGGCTCAAACGAGGCAACAAATGCAGAGTGAGCAAAGTGAGAAGTATTCTGTGACCTCGACCGTGTAGTGCGTTCATGTAGGTCACCTATGATCGTCGACGGTGGGTGATCCACCTGTACACACCGGGGAGCCTCTCGCCTAGACACAATCTCCCCCTCAGTAGCAGCCTCCACTCGAACAACCTCTGTCATCGTAGGTGTAGGGGATGGACCATCCTCGATCGTAGTGATCCTAGTGGAAGTAGCATGTACATGATCATCCGCGGGTGCATCACCACCACCATCATCTTCTTCTCCATCTCCATCCTTCTCATCCTCGAAGATCTTCTCACCAACTTCATCGTCACCTGCACAATCAAAAGCAGAAGAGCTACATGGCTGTGTCTCGTCGAAGGTTACCTCGCAAGTCTTCATGATTCAGTTAGTGTCAAGATTGCGCACACGATATGCCCTAGAGTGAATCGCATAACCGAGAAAAATCCCATCTGAACATCTAGCCTCAAACTTGTCTGATTTGCCCTTCTTCAGAATAAAGCACTTGCAACCGAAAGCACAAAAGTGACTCACCTTGGGTTTCCTCCCATGCATCAGCTCATACAAAGTCCTCTTCTTGAAAGCACGAAGGAAAATGCGATTCGACACATAGCAAGTGGTATTGACCACCTCAGGCCAGAAACGCCTAGGAGTCCTATGCTCATCAAGCATCGTCCTGGCCATCTCATAAAGGGTCCGGTTCTTCCTCTCCACCATGCCATTCTGGCAAGCAACGTATGGAGAAGAGTACTGATGGTCGAGACCAAGGTCACTGCAAAAGGCATCAAAATGAGAGTTCCTGAATTCCGTGCCATTGTCACTGCGTATAGCTCGAATGGCATCCTCATGTCTATCATTCTTCAACCTCAAGATCAAATCTCGAACAAAGCCAAATTTCTCACTTTTATCCTCCAAAAAAAACCCAAGAGTACCTCGAGAAATCATCAACCACTACCAACACATACCACTTCCCACCCACAGAGCGAACATAAGCTGGCCCAACTAAATCCATGTGCAACAGCTCACAAGGTCGCTCGGTCATGACCACAGTCAGAGGGGTGTGAGAAGCAACAACCATCTTTCCATGCCGACATGGAGCACAAACCAAATCCTTCTCGAATTTCAACTTGGGCAATCCTCAGACTAGGTCTAGGCCACTCAAGCGGGAAAGCAACTCAAAGCTCAAGTGTCCTAGCCTCCTATGCCACTTCCAATGCTCAGCCAAAACACCAGCAACAAAGCATCAAGGAAGACCAACAGACTAGGGAAAATCAGCACAAAAGATTTGACCCTCGGGGACGATCGTACAGACAAGATCGCCTCGAGAATCAAGCACACAAGAAGCGCCCAACTTAAAACAAACCTCAAAACCCTCGTCAAGCAACTGGGATACTGACAATAGGTTAAAACCAAGTGACTTGACCAAAGACACACTCTTTAAGGTCACCTTGCTACTCTCCTTAACCATACCTTCAGCAAGCACTTGTCCTCTCCCATTGTCCCCGAAAGTGATGTACTCCCTCGTACTCACCGCGGTGAGGCTGGAGAACCACCCACGATTTTCGGTCTTGTGGCGCGAACAACCGGAGTCGATCAACCAAAAGTTCTACATGCCTCCCACCCACAAATAAAAAATGAGGATGAGAATGAGCAAGCGACTCAACACTGGGGTTAGTACAGAAAGAGTCAAACCAGTGTCGAGCCATTTACTCAAAAGAAGGGTTAGCAAAATCCATCCTATCAAAACCTCTAGGCGGAGCCCTCTTACGCCTACCACCGAAGAACCTGTCACGTCTCACTGGAGGGGAACGTGCACCACGAGGGGGAAAACGTAGCCCGTAGTCCCTCTGAGAACCAAAACTGCGATCGTGCCTCCTGTCGGTACAATGGTGTCGGCAGTCCACCACAGGGTAGGCTATGGTGGTAGATTGTGTGCAGGGGATCGCCGAGACTGAAGCTAGATGGTGAACCAAGGACACAGGGATTTATCCAGGTTCGGGCCGCAAAGATGCGTAATACCCTACGTCCTGCATTGGTGGTTGTATTGATTATTCCGCGAATGGGAATCAGATTGGACTTGTTTTGGAGGGGGTCCCTGCCGCCCTTATATAGGCATGGGGGCAGGGTTAAAGATCACGTGGGATCTATCCTAGTCGGTTATACATGATTTCCCTTTGATCACAAGTAATATCTTTCCTAACCAACTAGTCTTTATCTATGGGAGTATATCTCTTCGGGCGCCACCTCATTCCTGATCCGTGTGCCCACGCCAAGTGCCACTCTTGTGGGCCCACGTCATCCTTGTAGATACACCGTGAGGCCCCTTCGTGTGGCACCCCGGAGGTATATCCCCCACAGTTGTGACCGAGCGCTTCTTAACCAGACTGCAACTTCTATCTTGAGCTTCGAACGTCATCCTAGTGGTTGGTTGATTTCTGCCGAGTGCTTAACGCCCTCAACCGAGTGCTTAATGCCCTCAACCGAGTGCTTTGATCTCCATTCTGCTCGCATCTTGATGCAGCTGAGTGGTCCCTGAAGCTTAATTCGTGGTTGCCGGGTGGTTGAGGAGAGCTCTTCTCCAATCTAGACCTTGGTGAGATCATCGAGCCAGAAAAATGTACACTCTCGTCGAAGACGAAGTGTGTACACTTAGTCCTCGAGCCTTGATGAAGGTTAAAAAGGTTTATCAAGGGTCAAAAGGAAGAAACTGACTGAGTCTCAATGTCTTTGGCTGGGCATCCCCCTTTTTAGGAGGATTGAACCCATGTCTCCCAGACCTCCGCTGTCCGGCCATGTTCGAATGCTTGGCCAAGGGCCTTGCTTCTGGCTCTGGTTGGTCATGGTGACACCGTGCGTGCTCATTGAATGGGTGCATCTCTAGATGTGCCCATTAGGGTAGTCCCCGAGGTTCGGAATACTTAGAATAACTATTTCGAAGCTCTAAAAAAGAGACTAGAAGTGGAATTATCGTCATCCCTTTTGGGAAAGTATTTCCCAGATTGTCTGATCGGGTATGGTGCCTAGGGAGAGCTCCGGCTCTGTCCCCGATTTGTGATATGGCCCACCGTGTTCTCAAGGAGAACTCCCACAAGGTCACCCATCCTAGCCATCGTAAAGTGGCTTCTGAACGGCCCTGGCCTTTGTATGGCATGCCTCTGGGAGAACACTCATGAGCTAGTCGATCGAACCTGCTTTGAGATTCGTGCCGGTTAATTTTTCGAGGGCAGGTTATCAGATAACCTAGCTACCTGTGACTCTGAGTCGCAGCCTCTATGTGGCCTATGTACCAAATTTATTTGGAAAGCCTTTTTATGATTCCTGGGCACGATCCATTTCATAGGAATCTTGCGCCCCTTGGCCCGTTTAAGGAACATGGCCCATTTAGGCCTGAGATGGCCCAAATACGAAGCGTCAGGGGCAACAGCGTCGACACCGTGTCAGAGACGAATCGTTCGTGAGTAACTCACGAGTCAATCTCGTGTGCGACGTGGCGAAGCGACGAGACGGAATGGGGCCCCGCCACGACTCCCTTTTCAGCCGCCCGCATTTAAGGCAGCTCAAGGGCGCGCTTGCTCACACTCCCCCATCATTTCACGTCGCTTCGCTTCCCATAAGAAACCTCGCTCTGCCTCCTATTTCGGCTGTTTTGCCGCTGTGCCCCGGTCAATCTACCACTGCTGTAGCTCGATTCGCCGGATCTAGAACCGGCGGAGACCCAGATCCAGATCCAGCACCCAAATTGGCCCCATCCCCTTCACCTCTGGTAGTCCCCGAGTGCAGTCGAGGGCGATGACTTCGAAGACATGCTGGGGAAGAAGAGCTCCAAGGAGGGCACAGCAGTCGCGAGGAGATCCCCGTTGCGGTCTCCCTCGCCGGCGGTGCCTCCGAGCCGCGACGAGGAGTGGGTGCGCGCCGTCTCGACGCAGGAGCGGATCCTCACCCTGATTTGGGGCGGAGTCCTGCTCGACGAGGCCACTAAGGAGTGGCGCCCACGAGGTGGTGGTGTTCGAGTCGTGGTACCCCCGCGGGTTCGTGTTGCATGAGCATCCCTTCTTCCGCGGGCTGTTGTACTACTACGGGTTGCAGGTCTGTAACCTCAATCGTAACTCCATCCTGCACATCACGATCTTCATCCATCTGAGCGAGGCATACCTCGGTATCACCCCGCACTTCGACCTCTTCCGGTACTTCTTCTGGGTGAAGCCTCACAAGAGTGCCAAGAAACCCAAGGTTGTGGGCGGCGCCGGGCTTCAGCTCCGGCAGAAGACCTCTGACGAGTACATCTCGGTGGCGCTCATCAGCTCCAATAAGGGCTGGCACAATGAGTGGTTCTACACCACCAACCATGCCCCGCAGGTGCTGTGCAAAGTCGATGTGCGCCCGACCCCGCTCCGCTTCTGGGACGAGGAGCTGGGCGACGTCGAGATGGAGCAGGTGTCAGAGTTGGTGAAGCTGATCTGGAACCTAGAGGAGGCCGGCCTCACTAGGGTGGCGGTTATGGCGAACTTCACTACCCGACACCTCCAGACGCTGAAGGAGAGGGCGCACCCTGTGTACGAATACACCGGGGAAGACTTCGACACGACGCGGGAAGTGCCAGAGCGGGGGGAGCCGGAGGTGCTAGTGGAGCGCATCCGTGAGTGCTTCGCCCCCACACCATCATACATCGCGCGGCGCGCCACGCCCCTACAGCATGGGGAACCCTCCGCCTGTAGTGAGTGACGATTTGTATGTCTAGCCTTAGTTCACTAGACATAAGAGAGTTCGTATCCGTTCGTATGTCTAGCCTTAGTTGATCTTGTTAGATGGCATGATAGTGTTGCATAAGGTTTGTGTTCAAACTACGGTACTCGGTCTAAGTTGACCAGTCTTCTAGTGGCTCTCACCCTGGGTCACAATAGCCAGGGCCGAGTGAAGTCTAGCAACAACGCAGGCATGGTGCCTGGGTTGTGTGGCTACGTTAGTTATGATCATACCCCCGTAACGATAGAGGTAGGCCGCAGTGGTGACAGCTGTTGGACCCTTTGGAACCCTCCGCGCTGGGGTACTTACTGTAGGAGTCTAAAGTCTAGTTTCACAGAGTGCTGGTCGTCGCGGGCTAGCTCCCCATTTGTACCTGAGTGCTGAACCTAACCCTCTCATGCAATGCTCATGCCTATCTCTTGTATCTTCTAGCTTTGTATGTTTAGTACATTAGAACCTAGAGCTAACTCGTATGTTCCCCCTATGCTGTAGTGTGCTAGAGTAGAGGTAGATCTGAGTGTGTGTCACACTACCCTATCATATCTTTATCTTACCCCTACCTTTGAGTTCGTTGTTTCCTATATCTAACTTTTAGTTTACATTCAGTGCAAAAGCATAAGTCTATTATATCTGCCATTGCCTCCCACGGATACGATACCCTTGTAATATTCTCCTTCCTTGGGGAAATGCTACAATGGTTTATCTGTGCGCTTGCGGATTCGTTCATGATCGTTTAGATTTATCTTTGGCAAGTCTTGATGTTCACGCTAATTCGGCATTGTTAGTTGTGACGTTAAGAAATGCCAACACGCATTTCTGGCATTGTCACTAAGGATGGATTCTAAATCTGTTCTTAAAGTGATGGTGTTAAGAAATGTCAACAAGCATTTCTAGCGCTGTTGCCGGAGAAGGCACAGGATTATCATGACTATGCTTTGCATTTGTTTATAAACTATGAGTAGATTAGGACAACTCTCAATGCAGGGTAACTTTGATTGTCTTCTTTTATCTTTGGATGATGAAGACAGGTAGTGTATGACTGGTTTCGACTTACCGGAGAATTTCACTGAAGATCCCGAGTCACTTGTGAGGAAAGCTCGAATTCATTTCGACTCACCTCGTCGTACTCGTCCGTAAGGCGAACTAGCTTCCTTTGTACCATCCACGTCAAACGCTATGGCCCAGAAGACACTTCGTGAGTACTCAGCTCCTTCCGTTGACCAGGTGCTGCAAGGCCCTGAGGTGGCAACGGGGACTGAAAATTTTCAGATCAAGACGAGTCTAATTACGATGGTACTGGCTAGCCCATTCTGTGGCAAGCCAATTGAGGATGACAATGCCTATTTGCAGTAATTCCTAGAGCTATGCAGCACTTTCATCATCAGGGGTGCAAATATGGATGCTGTTCATCTTCGACTGTTTCCATTTTCTCTCATGGGGAAGACCAAGCAATGGTTCTACGCGAATCGTGATGCTATTAATACTTGGGATAAGTGTTCAGAGGCATTCCTCAAGAAGTTCTTCCCATTGGGTAAAACCAATGCTCTTCATGGAAGGATTTCTGGTTTTCAGCAAGCAGCAAGTGAATCTATTCCAGAGGCTTGGGAAAGGCTTCAGGAGTATGTCCTGGCCTGTCCTCACCATGGGATGGAGGATTGGCTTATTCTTCAAAGCTTTTATCATGGGTTGACTCTGACAGCCCGAGGCCATATTGATGCTGCTGCTCAAGGAGCATTCTTCTCGCTCACTGTTGATAATGCTAAATTACTCACTGAGAAGATGGTATCCAACCAAGGGTGGAGTAATGAAAGACTCCAACCACGTCTGAGGGGTACTCATACTGTCAAGGAAGTAGACATGATTACTGCCAAGCTGGATCTTCTTACGAAGAGATTGGATGACTACACTAGCGAGAAGGCTGCCATGGCCACCACTACTCTGCCTATGGATTCTCATATGACTTGTGAGGTCTGTGGTAACACTGGGCACTCAGGAAATTATTCTCCGGAGACTCAGGAGGAAGTGATGTACATGAACGGCAACAACAACGGTTATCGTCCACCTCAACAAGGAGGCCAAACGTGGAATCAACAACGCCCTTATTATCAAGGAGATTTCGTGGTCCTTGATATGAATGACGAGGGAGGAATGCCTCTCATCCTTGGGCGACCATTTCTCAGTGATGTCCGAGCTAGAATCAATGTGGGGTCCGAAGTAATTCGTTTCCGCATTGGGAAGAGGAACTTGAAGTTCAAGTTTCAGGACAAAGAAGAGCAATGCTATTTGGTGCAGGATAGTGTTGAGCAGCTTGGGGGAAGGACGGAGCCTTCACTCCGAAGGAAGAAATCTCCGTCAAAGAAGCAAAAGAAAATTCAGAAAGAATGGCGGATGATTGAGAAGGCACCACCCTCTACTTCTCAGGAGTGGGGTGCTGAGTGGAATTGATCGCTGAGAAGAGTCCAACTCGTCGAACTAAAAATGTCCCTTCTACCAAAAAGGTTAAAGCTGGTATTTATCTCTTATTTCCCTTTCCAAAAATTTATTTCCAAAGTTGCATATTTAATTTTTCCAAAACCTTGCATCTTCATGCTAGATTTATCTAGCCCTTTTCCCTTTTCAAATAAAATTTCTGAAAATAATTTCTGAGTTTGAAAACTTTAGAAAAAACATTTGGGCAATTTCTGGAGCAAACTTTGGCCGGTGCACCTGGGTATATCTTCATATAGCCGTTGGTGGCACGCCTGCCAAAGGGGTCCAGCCCCGGGCCCACAGCCGGGCCGACCGAACCAGGGTTCGGCCGAACCTTGGCAACGTCAGGCGGGCCCAACTTTGGCCAATGGCTCCTAGCCATTGTGCAACGGCTAATCCGCGGTGTGCTGCCCCTCTTGTTCTATAAATTGGACCCGAGAGGGGGTGTTCTTCACCCATTCACTCACACCTCTCTCTCAACTCCTTGCTCTCTTGGTTTTCTTGGATTGCTTGCTCAAGATTGGATCATCAAGTATTCTCTCTATTGTGTTGCTGAAGGTATTGCTATTGGTGGAGCAAGCTCGGTAAGAATTTCATTCAATTTCACTAATCCATCACCGAGTCGCTTTTGTTGTCCCTTGTTGTGTGCTAGCATGAATTGGGCGGTGAACACTCTCCGGAGGGTAACACGCTCCCGTTCGCAGGCAAGCACGAGTTCATCCGTCCCTGCCGAGCCGACGTTGAGCCCATCAACGATGGATTATGAAGAAGAGCAAGCCGAGCCACAAGGAGCGGAGGAGGTCGTCAACGACGCCTCCTACCTCAGCTTGCGGGGCGCTCGAGAGGAGCAAGCCTACGCCCTCCTGAAGGACCGAGTCTTCGTCCACACCCGGGACTTCGACCCGGCTTTAATGGAGAAAACAGGTATGAATCTCGAGTTTGCTTCCATTTGGTCTGCTCTTGGTTGGGAGGAGTTTGCACCGGTTACAGAGCCTGGCTCTCGACCCCTCACCATCTAGTTTCTTTGTTTTCTTACCGAGGTTCCGGATGGTATTGAGTTTCGTCTTTTTGGGATCGATTTTCGTGTTTCTTGGAAGGAACTTAGTCGTCTCCTTGGTTTTAGTCCTCGTTGTGCTGTTTCTTGGAAGAAAGCTTGTGAGGGTTTTGTTCGACTCTTTCTAGGCAGACATCTCTGGTATTGTTTACAGTGGCAAGTTTGTGCCTCGATGCAATGATATTATGCATCCCACTCTCCGTTTGTGGCACAAGTGACTCGCCATTACTCTCTTTCCACGAGAGGATGTTCGGCCCGTGCGCAGCGATGAGTTGATGCTATTATACGCCGCTGCTAAATAGATCAAGGTCTCTCCCGTTAAAGCTATGATTCGGTAGTGGATGATGAATTTCAAGATGATAGGTCCTATTGAGTGTATGTCTTTGGTGACTCGTATTGCTCTCAGATTCGGGGTTCTTAGTGGGAATCCTGTACCCTTCATCGGGACGCCCCGAGTTCTCATTGATGAGGCATACTTGATCCAAGGACATATACTTAAGAAAGGCCCAAATGATTCTTTGACTTTCTTCTTTTCGGGTTATGCAAATCAAGTCCCGTTACCTAACCCGAGGTTTCGATTGTATATCTCGGAGTCACTAACCATTCCCCTTGTTACACAAGAGGAAAGCCGTCGTGCTAGTGTTTCAGGTATGTCCACCAGAAGCGCGGCGAAGAGAGAACACATGCAGCAGCAGCCACAGCCACAGCCACAGCCTGCTACACCACCGGTGGCAGGAGGGGCCCCTGCGGGGTACATGTTCGGGGTTACCCCTGGATATGCACCTAGTTGGGATCAGCCCGCCTACCATCCGAGTGCGAGTGGTACGACTTGGGCGAGTGCGAGCAGTGCTCAGTGAGCTACACCAGCTAGTTCTAGCTCCGGTGGTCCACCTCCGTCTTCGTCCTTCCGGCGACACTCCTAAGCCTCTGCACGTGATGTTCAACTCGCACAGCAGATGGGAGAGCTCACTGTCCAGGTCACGGGATTGGAGGAGACGCTGAACACCCATGTCGAGTTTACCTCAGCGTGGCAGCTTCAGGCTGGTGAGAGGATCGAAGCCATGCAGCAGGCTCAGCAGCGACACATGGAGGAGCAGAGGGCTTACTACGCGAGTCAGGGATTTTTCTTCCCTCCTCCGCAGTGAGCCTGAAGCTAGCTTGGGGGAGGACCCGCATCCTGAGGTAACTTGTATCTTCCTTTATTTTCAGAATACCTTATAAATGAAAACCCAAAAAAATCTGCAAAAATAAAAAGACCAAAAAGATTTATTTGCTTTCATCATCATCATTTTTTTAGTTTGCTTTGATATGCATAGTAAGAATGCTTTGCCTCTATGGTTGAAATGATGAATAGTTGCTCTGTTTATTCTTATCGTATGTCTTGCTTACAACTTTGTATCCTACCTAAGTATTGAGTTTGTTGGCTTGCATGTTCAAACCTTAGCTTTAAAACTGTGGGTAGCAAAAAGCATGATCCTTGAGAGACATGATATGTGTGGTATAACAGAGTGCTATGATCTTGTACCTAGTGATGCTTGACATTCGGAGTTTTCCTTTTTGAAAAATCAAAACATGATGAGTTCCTCAATGATGAGAATTCCTATCCAAGGGCATGTGTAGATTCTAGCTCTTAGCCTCCACATATGCAGCTTTTTCTCTCATTGAGCTTTGTCAAATTGTTGTGACCCTTGTTAGAACTCATACTCCCCTGATCAAGATCACGTACACGTTCATGCTAAAACTTCTACACTGGAAGTTAGCATTTCATCATTTGCTCCATCTACTTATGCATTCTCCCACAAATAAAACTCTATACATCTTTGTATCATTCATGCCTCTCCAAATATCTCCAATAGAGACAAAGGGCTAGCTGAAAAAAAGAGAGAAGAAAGAAAGAAAAAGAAAAGCATGCTCAAAAGCATGGCAAAAATAAATAAAGAGAGCTAGCCCAAGTATCGGAAAATTTCTAAAGGAGAAAAAGGGATTGATATGTGCAAGAGAAAGAGTTCTACCATATAGATGGTAATAACTAGTACCTACTCCAGGGAGAGTGTCCACCTTACCATCAATCCCTCATCTCCTCATATAAAGCATGGTAACATCTAGCACCCATTTCTGGGCCTAGTATCCACCTTACCATGCTCATATCCATCACACACATATGCACATCTTGATCAGGATGTATGTTTGTTTCTTCCAAGGATCCAGTCTTTGACTTAGCAAAATATGAGAGACAAGTATGCCACATTTCTTCCCTACCTACAGCTCCACATAAGCCTATTAGGAGTAGGATGTGAAGAAAGGCAACTTAATGCCTTGGTAAGGAAACATACACTTTTGAGTGATCTGAGAGTATCATTTGAGGAACTCTGATTTTCTTTTGAAAAATTTGCAAAACCTCTGGATTGATAGCTGATCAAGGTATGAGTGATTATGCACATGCTATATAACCATTCTGTCTCTGTACCGCCTAAGGCAGGTGAAGCTATATGCCCCACATCATCAGGTGAAAGGTAAGAACATTGCCAACTTGTTCAACTCTTGGTAGAATACTTAGCTGTGTGTTTGCCAAAAGTTAAGAATAAGACATCGTAGCAACTCTCGATCAACCAACCTAAGTCCCTAATGTCTTGCTTCCAGACGAGCAAGAGGTTAGCTTGGGGGAGTTTGTAGATGGTTGTTAAGTACTACTTTCAGCCCTCAATATTCTCACATAAATGGAGGCATATGCATTATTTACTTGCATTTTGGTTTGAATAATGTAGTTCCACTTGTCCTTGGAGACTATTTGTATGTAGGTGAAATACCCATTAAAAGAGATGGAAACCCACCTTCTAGGGAAGAACCATGCCAACTCAGCTGAGGAGGTGGCTGCCACCAAGGAAACACATGGCATTCCACGTCACTGATATAAGGGAGGCACTCATCGACAAATCAGAGAGCGCCACATGGACTTCACATGGATCAAGGGGCCCACCTCGGATACCAAATCAAGCCATGCACCGGGGGAGGATCAGAGGGCCCACTTGCAAGCCACCACGAGGAAGCACACCAGGTTGGGCCGCCCTAGATGGTCGACCGATCCTAGGATTGGTCGAACCGACCTAGTGGCGCCCCATCATGGGCATCCACGTGGTGGTTGCTCATTGGTCCATTGCCTCACTCCCGGGTGTTTTGGTGGAGTTTGAGCCCCGAAGCAAGCCTCCTCCTTGCCTATAAATAGAAGGGGAGGGCTCCCATTTCTCACACACCACTCTCTCATTCTCCTCTCACTTTTAGTTTCCAAGGCCAAGGGGTAGGCTAGAGTAGCTCTTCTTTAGGTTCCAAGACTTCTTTGGAGTCTAGGTATGAATTCTCTTTTATCTTTATTTCATTGTATGACTTTGATCTACTTCAGTTATTCAGCTATTTCATATAAAGTCATGGTAGATCATATGCTTGATATGTTCTTGACTTCATCCTTTGTTCATCATTTAGAGGCTTGTGTTCTTCATGAACACTACCTTTTGATCCACTTGAAGGAGGATAAACTCAATCTTTATGTGTTTGTTCATATGTTAGAGGCTCGTGTTCTTCACGAACACGACCCTTTGATCTTGTTGACTAGACATAAGAGAGTTCGTATCCGTTCGTATGTCTAGCCTTAGTTGATCTTTTTAGATGGCATGATAGTGTTGCATGAGGTTTGTGTTCAAGCTACGGTACTCGGTCTAAGTTGACCAGTCTTCTGGTGGCTCTCACCCTGGGTCACAATAGCCCGGGTCGGGTGAAGTCTAGCAGCAACACAGGCATGGTGCCTGGGTTGTGTGGCTATGTTAGTTATGAGCATACCCCCCGTAACGATAGAGGTAGGCCTCAGTGGTGACAACTATTGGACCCATTAGAACCCTCCGCGCTAGGGTACTTGCTGTAGGAGTCTAAAGTCTAGTTTCGCAGAGTGCTGGTCGTCGTGGGCTAGCTCCCCGTTTGTACCTGGGTGCTGAACCTTACCATCTCATGCAATGCTCATGCCTATCTCTTGTATCTTCTAGCTTTGTATGTTTAGTACATTAGAACCTAGAGCTAACTCGTATGTTCCCCCTATGCCGTAGTGTGCTAGAGTAGAGGTAGATCTGAGTGTGTGTCACACTACCCAATCATATCTTTATCTTACCCCTGCCTTTGAGTTTGTTGTTTCCTATATCTGTCTCTTAGTTTACATTCAGTGCAAAAGCATAAGTCTATGATATCCTCCATTGCCTTCCACAGATACGATACCCTTGGAATATTCTCCTTCCTTGGGGAAATGCTACAATGATTTATCTGTGTGCTTGCGGATTTGTTCATGATCATTTAGATTTACCTTTGGCAAGTCTTGATGTTCACGTTAACTCGGCGTCGTTAGTTGTGATGTTAAGAAATGCCAACACGCATTTCTGGCGTTGTCACTAAAGATGGATTCTGAATCTATTCTTAATGTGATGACGTTGAGAAATGTCAATAGGCCCTGAGCTGGCAATGGGGACTGAAAATTTTGAGATCAAGACGGGTCTAATCATGATGGTACAGGCTAGCCCATTTTGTGGCAAGCCAAATGAGGATGCTAATGCCCATCTGCAGCAATTCTGAAAGCTATGCGCACCTTCATTATCTGGGGTGCAAATATGGATGATTTTCGTCTTCGACTGTTTCCTTTTTCTCTCCTGGGGAAAGCCAAGCAATGGTTCTATGCGAATCGTCATGCCCTTAATACTTGGGATAAGTGTTCAGAGGCATTCCTCAAGAAGTTCTCCCCATTGGGTAAAACCAATGCTCTTCATGGAAGAATTTCTAGTTTGTAGCAAGCAGCAAGTGAATCTATTACGGAGGCTTGGGAAAGGCTTCAGGAGTACGTCCTGGCCTGTCCTCACCATGGGATGAAGGATTGGTTTATTCTTCAAAGCTTCTATAATGGGTTGACTCCGACAGCCCGAGGCCATATTGATGCTGCTGCTCAGGGAGGATTATTCTCACTCACTGTTGATAATGCTAAATTACTCATTGAGAAGATGGTATCCAACCAAGGGTGGAGTGATGAAAGACTCCAACCACGTCCGAGGGGTACTCATACTGTCAAGAAAGCGGATATGATTACTGCCAAGCTGGACCTTCTAATGAAGAGATTGGATGATTACACCAGCGAGAAGGTTGCCATGGCCACCACTACTCTGCCTATGGATTCTCATATGACTTGTGAAGTCTGTGGCAACACTAGGCATTCGGGAAACTACTGTCCTGAAACTCGGGAGGAAGTGATGTACATGAACGGCAATAACAATGGTTGTCGTCCACATCAACAATGAGGCCAAACGTGGAATCAAGGACGCCCTTATTATCAAGGAGTTAACCAATGTAACACGTACAACTCTAACCAACCCTCCTTAAAAGATCTCGTTTTCGGGCAAGCTAAAATTAATGAAGGTGTTAATAAGAAGCTAGCTGCCCTTAATAAAACCTTGGAAAGTCTCAACGTTAAGCTTGAAAGTTTTTCTTCTGCTCAGAAGAGCCAGCTAAGTTTTAACAAAATGTTAGAAACTCAGTTAGCTCAGTTAGCTGCTTCTGTTCCCTCTGTTGAAAATGCAAATGCGGTGACCACAAGGGGAGGTAAGTCCACTCGAGATCCACCATATCCTAACCCTGTAGGAACAGACAAGAAAAACATAATAGAGGTTGAGAACATTCATGAAGGTTCATCCGACTCGGAAGAACTCCCCAAGGTAAGGAAGGTGCCCTTGAAAGAGAAGGCACCTGAAGGTGTGATGGCACATCCGGAATTTGTAGAAGCCAATGTGATGTTGTTTCCTCAAAGGAAGAGGAAGGTGACAGTAGATGAACAGTTCAATCGCTTCGTGGACATTATTCAGAAAGTTTATATCAACGTCCCATTACTCGAGGCAATACGCGTACCCACTTATGCGTGTTATCTCAAGGACATCCTAACCAAGAAGCGAGCCCTTCCTATGACGGAAGTGGTACGGCTCACTGAGGAGTGCAATGCCGCTATACTCAACCTCCTTCCTGAGAAGAAGAAAGATCCAGGGTGTCCCACAATCACTTAGGGGCCAGCGTCAGCATCAGCATCATGCCTAAGTCTGATACCCAGCTCTCTGTGACTTAGGGGCCAGCGTCAGCATCATGCCTAAGTCTGATACCCAGCGGGAATAGCCGAGGACATTCTAGTGAAAATTCGAGATTGCTTTATCCCCGTTGACTTTGTGGTACTAGACATGGAGATTGCCATGGAAGTGTCATTCATACTTGGGCGACCATTCCTGAGCATAGCTGATGCACAAATTGATGTGGGGGCTGGTGTGATCTGTCTCTACATCAATGGCAAGGAGAAAAAGTTCGAATTCCGTCCAAGAAAGGAGCAATGCTAAATGATCAAGGATTCACCAAATCCCAACACTCCAACACGAGAGGTCAAAACACCACGGCAGGAAGTCGACAACCTCATTACGTTGATGAAGAGTTTTTGGAAAGAAGAACTTCAGCACATGAGTATGGGACAGAAACAATATTGGAAATCTCAGTCCCTGTCCAAGAAATCACCCCCTACACACCACAACCCACATGACACTACAGAAGGTGTGGAGGAAGGTGAATAGGACGCCAACTTCTCTTCCAAAAGAGACGGCTGCCTCACTGCCAAGCTAAGAAATTTGGAACCAAAGTCTAGCTCTAAAGACTCAAAATAGTGAGCCCTGTGCTGACAGGTAAGTTCCGTAAATTATCCTTAGTTTCCATTCCAATAAAATTCTGATCTTAGAAAAACAAGCTACTTCTATTCTATGTCTTTTGCATTCTTGCTGGGGCAAGCTCACGGGTGATGTCCACCCGGACGTTCCTTGAGTTTGTACCAAGGTACTAACCTCCCACAGCACTATAGCCACAGCCTACTACACCACCGGTGGCAGGAGGGGCCCTGCGGGGTACATGTTCGGGGTTACCTATGGATATGCACCTGGTTGGGACCAGCCCGCCTACGATCCGAGTGCGAGTGGTACAGCTTGGGCGAGTGCGAGCAGGGACTAGTGGGGTCCACTCGCTAGTTCTAGCTCTGGTGGCCCACCTCCGTCTTCTTCCTTCAGGCGGCACTCTTCGGCCTCTGCACGAGATGCTCAGCTCACACAGCAGCTGGGGGAGCTCACCGTCCAGGTCACGGGATTGGAGGAGACGCTGAATACACATGTCAAGTCTACCTCAGCGTGGCAGCGTCAGGCTAGCAAGAGAATTGACGCCATGGAGCAGGCACACCAGCGACACATGGAGGAGCAGAGGGCTTTCTATGCGAGTCAGGGTTTCTTCTACCCTTCTCCGCAGTGAGCCTAAAACTAGCTTGGGGGAGGACCCTCATCCTGAGGTAACATGTATCTTTCTTTGTTTTCAGAATATCATATAGTGAAAACCCATAAAAATCTGCAAAAATAAAGAGACAGAAAAATTTATTTGCTTTCATCATTAAGTTTGCTTTAGTTTGCTTTGTGAGGACCAGGTGTGTCCGAAGACCAGTGGAGGGTTGCTCCTTAGTGACAAGTGATTGACAACGTTGTGTGGACTGATGCTTGGCTAAGTGTGCAGGTACAGGTTGCAGCTTGACTCGTGTCGGTGCAGGTGAAGAACAAGCGCGAAAGTCCTTAGCCGTGGCGGCCTCCGGGTGATGGAGAGGCAAGTAGGCTTGGTTCGATGGACCCGGTGGCCGATGGGGTCAAGTGCGAGTCGTGCGGTGCAAGACTAGCGGGCTGAAGTCATGAACATGGGCCGGTGCAAGGTAGCAGATCGAGGCCGAAACTTGCATGCAGGGTTTGTTGGTTTGCCCACAAAACCATCGGTGGACGATTTCATGGTTTGGGCCGCAAAACCAATCCCAGAGGCCCGATGCGACGGAGACGGTGATCCGAGAGCGTCGGGAAGCTTCGATGCGGGGGGCACATGGCGTGATCGCGGGGCTTGTGTCGATGCTAAGCAAGGCCACGGTGGAAGTGTGTCCGCTCGATAAAGACTTGACCAAAATGCCCTGTTGGCATTTCTTAACGTCACCACTATGGCACCAGTTAGCGGGAGCGTATAAGAACGACCGGGTATACCGCAAGCGCACGAAAATACCGCTATAGCACTTCCCCAAGGAAGGAGAGTATTCCAAGGGTATCGAATCCAAGGAACGGTGTGCACTATCTCCTACTCTAGTATGGATTATCCAAGGACACAACTCTGATGGATAGGATAGGTAGAAAGGATCTGCTCAGACCGAGCACAGAGTCTAGTTGCTCGGAGGCTCAAAGTGCCCCTAAATGCCCGGGATCGCAGCAAGTGGCCAATGGGAGTCCTCCACGTGCAAGGCCAGGATGAACCGACCCTAGGTCGGTTCGGCCGATCCTAGGGTCGGCCGAACCCCTAGGGCAGCCTCCTGGCCTGTGTTTTCTCCAGGTCGCTGACCAGTGGGCCCTGAAGTCACTCCCCCGTGCATGCCAAGTTTCCCGACGGTTTTGGGGGATAAGTGGGCCCTTGAATCCATGTGATGTCCACGTGGCGATGCATGATTCGTCGGGCTTGCCTCTCTTGGATTGATGACGTCAGTGATCCTGGGGAATCCTAGGTGGCATCCCCTCATTGGTTGAGCTTGAAGTACTTAGATCAAAGACTTGTGCTTTTACTCCTCTTTCTAGTGCTAATCACCTGTATTTACATAATCACCAACACTTGTGGAAATGGTTAGTTTAAGTTCTATTCTAGTGTTGATGATCCTTTTACACTTATTTTATGCAGGTATTGACGGTGTAAAAGCAGCACTTTTCGACCGTCAACAACACCCCCACACTTGACCTTTGCTCGTCCCAAGTAAAGGGAGTCAGGTCAAGGTGAGACATGATATCCAAAGGTATGAAGCGAGCATAAGAGACATTCCAAACCATACCTTGTACTTGTGAACTCTGATGTGTCTATCCTGCTATCTTGAGCAGTTGAGGAATGGAACGGTCATGAATCAAATCACTCCTGCTTATCATGTTAAGTAACTTGGGGTTTTGCAATAAATTTTCAAAACAAACCTTGCTTAGCTCCTCATTTGATTCTCTCAAATCGCTCAATGTGTATATGTCCTCACCAAGGCATTAGATTGCCTTTCTTCATCCTACTTCTAATGATGGCTATATGTGGAGCTCAGGGTAGGATAAAGGATAAGGCATACTTGCATCGCATATATTTGCAAAGTCAAAAACTAGATCCACAGAGAAAATCAAATCACACAATCAGATCAAGATGTGCACGTGTATGGATATGGTGAGTATGGTAAGGTGGATACTAGGCCCGGAATGGGTGCTAGATATTCCCATACATATATGATGAATGTTGGTAGATGGTAAGGTGGACACTAGCTCCAGAATGGACACTAGTTATTACCATCTAAGATATGGAACTCCTTTTTGTATGACCATCTCTCTTTTATTTCTCCTTTATTTTGGACATGGGCTATTCTTTTTCTTCTTCTTCTTTTTTTTTCTTTCATCATGCTTTTTGAGCATGTCTTTTTTTTCTTTTCTTTTTTTCTTCTCTTTTTTTCATAGCCCATGTCTCTTTTTGAAGGATACTTTTGGAGAGAGAGATGTCACACCACATATGGAACTTTATTTCATGAAACGGATGAATGATACAATGCTAACTTCCAGTGTAGAAGCATAGCAAGGGGAAATAGATGGTGCACATGAATCTTGATCAGGAAAGTAATGAAAAGAATTCTCACAAGGGTCACAGAATTTGACAAAGCTCAATGCAATAACAAGCAGCATATGAGTAGAAGGTTCTCAACTATGAATATCATATGGCTCTAGTGGGACGGTGGTATATCAAAGAGGAGCTTTGCAAAGGGTTTTCATGATTTTCAAATAAAATTCCCAAGCACTCAGACATAAAGAGCGAAGATCATATCATCAAACCATATCACAAACACCAACTACTTAGATAAGCATGAGTTCCCTAATGATATTTGGTCACAAGCATGAAGATGATGAGTAAGGAATAAAACATATGCAAGCCAACCACAGGAATCATGTAGAGCAAGCATAGCACAGTTTGATTTCAAATGATAGGAATTGAAATTCAATCCAACTCATGGATAGGATAGAGTGAGATAGAGGGTGCACATACCATCGCTTCTGAAGGATAAGAGGTCAAGGAAGACCAGTGGTGATTTGGCTGACCAGAGGGCAGCCGGGTCAGTCTAGTTTACCATGCTCTTGTCATGACGGCGTAGTCGATGTTGTGCAGCGCCTGTGTGGGAGTTCTCGAGTGGATATGTCGATGATGAGTTTGAGAGAACTCCCCCACACTAGTGCTTGAACCTGGTGCTTGTTCTTCAAACAAAAAGTGGAAACAAAAGAGGGACTCTACCGGTTCGAGAACCATAGAGCCTTTATTCAAATTTAAATATTTTTGTTGTTTTTTTATTTTTATTGTCACCATGTCATTTACTCAAGAAGGGTTAGACCAAGGTTACACATTATATACGAAGGGGAATTTACTTACCTTAGACCTTTGAGAGGTCATATGTACCACCTTTGCATGATGTGCAACATGAATCTGACACCTCATCTTACCTTCCCATTTGAATTTAGCTCAATGACTTACCCATTCAAATTTGACAATTCTCTGCAGGGGTTAATCAGCATATATGCAACCAAGATCTATGAAAATATAACTCTAAGGTTCATCAATCAAAACTCGACACCATGTTTTGTTTTGACTGAAGAAGACAGATTTTAACCTAAGCACCATGCTTAATTTAAGACAGTCTATGAATGCGTGTGTACCCAAACATCCAAACCAGAGCATATGAACAAAGATAAAGGAAATATGCATGCATGATCAAGCTATCTTCAAAAGGGACAATAGCATGTGCATAAGACGGTGAACCTCGGGAACCTCCCGGAAGGGCTTTGTTTAATGTCAAAAGCAGGACTTACCTAGCTAGTGGGCAAGATGCAAGAGCTGACATCATCACCACACCAGGATAAGATTTGGTAGAGGAGGAACTTTACTCAGGATGCTCACATACCTCCCCCACACTTGAAGTTTGCATTGCTAGGCAACATAACTCAAGTGTGCGGTGATCAAGCTTCCTTTTGTAAATGTTCCCTCACCAGAGCTTATCTAGGTGTTGTAGGTGATGTGGCTCACATGTTCGTAGGCATCACCTGTCCATCTTTCTTTTCAATCTCCACCTAAAAGGTTAGTGACCAAAAATACCCATAGGACAACTTATCCTAAAAACATGTTCTTGCTTTTATTCGAAAAGGGAAATAAAACCTGTGCTAATCCAGGCTATCTCCTGAGAGTGCTTTGTTTATTTAAGGTCATAAGCTCGACCATGGGAACTTCATCTTGCAGCTATCGTTGGTGGTGTCATTTCCGTCTCACCACCAATCCTTGATGTATTAGTGAAGCTTTAGCTGCAAGGTTAGTGACACAATGCACACACGAAATCTGATATGCTTATGATAGACATATGCATCTACAACCAGCCTTCTGAACTTTTTGAAAAGAGGACCATAAGGTGATTGCAGCCCTCATGTGTGCTCAGCGCACTAAGCAAGTCTGACTCTGGAGGGACATGATGCGAGCATGGTTTATGTGGTAGATCAAGGATGAAACTACCATGCTCGTCAATGCAGTCTTTTCCTCCCAACTCCGGAGTCAGTGCTTCGAAAGGTTCCGTGGCCCATGAATTCTCCGTCTCAAGAGAGTCATCGTGGAAGCTCGATGTTGACTCTCGATCATGATCGAAAGCAACATGATACAGGCCAGAGGGGAGAGGCTGAAACTTGGTCGAGAGTGGTGACGATCGTTCGTCTTCACAAAGGTGAAGAGGGTCTTCCGAGTCATCCTCATGAGGGGTAGAACATTCCACAACCTTAATGAGAACGGGCTCAGATGATGCGAACGGACATGTATGCGTCATCTTCTCGAGCGGGTTTTTCTGTGGAAAAAGCCTTGCCATGGGATGTCCCAAACAAGGGGTAGCAGTGGCGTAAGTGGCTTCCCCAAGATTACCATCTAGTCTCCCTATGGATTCCTCAAAGAATTTCTCAAGCGGGGAGCCTAGGAGTAGATCAGGATCGAGGACATCGAAGATGTGAAAGTCTAAGCCAGCCTCAATCCCGTCTATGATGAGTGGCACGACACTTGCAATCCCCCGACATTCAAGAACATGCCCAAAGGGGCAAGTCTCAAGGAGCATGTCGGATGGTGCTAGCAGAACTTTGCCTAAAAGAGTTTCCGCTAAGTGCCATGGCATGATGTTAACCTCCATGATGGGGTCACAAAGGGCCTCTACGGTAATCCCTCTCACAGAACAAGGAATAACCAGAGAGGATGTACTATCCCAAAATACTTTGGAAAAGCATATTGCTCCATCTGGCCATTCCTCCTTCATGGCCTCCTCATGAAATGCTTCGTCAGGAGGATCGGGAGGCAAAGGAGATACCGTAGGTCTAGGGAAAGGCTCTGTCAGAGGATGTCTAGATGGTTCAACATGGACAGAAATGGTTTCCCTAAGCTCTTCTTCCGAGTTTCCTTGGGATTTATCAAGAAGTTTTTCTAAGGGGAAACCTAGGAGAAGATCAAAATCCATGATGTCATAGATGTGGAAATCTAACCGCACCTCTATGTCATCAATGGTGATTGGCACATCCCTAGCAATCCCTTTACATGGAAAAACACAGCACCACCTGGGGCTATGGAAAAGTCCATCAGTCGGGATCAAGGGCACGTCACCCACCAGAGTATCCAAAAGGGTCTCTGGTATGATGCAAGCCCCAACAATAGGGTCATGGACAGCATCTACGGTGTTTCCTCTCATGGAACCATGGATGATCGTAGAAGTCGAGCTAACCCGAATTGCTTCGGATGTATGCTTCTGAGGTGACCAATCCACTATCGTCCCATGATTCCAAACTTCATCGAGGACCTCATAAAAGTCCAACGATGCCGTAGGCTTCTCGTGCCAAGAGTGATCTGAGGTATTTCTGATGTTTTGAGAAGGATCATCCTCAAATCGGGAAGAGAACTTCGAAGGTTGAATTTCATCTTCCTTCGATGTTTGTGGTTCGGGAGAGGGCTCAACAGAGGAATCAAGGAATTCAGAGAATGAAAGCTCAGATTCGGCTATTGAGAGACTCTCATGGACCAACTCAGACTCCAGATGGGGTTCGTTGTAAACGATATGGGAAGAAGAGGTTTCTAAGAAGAATTCTAGGATCTCTCTTCTTTCCACTAGAGTTTGGTTTTCGAATGAACCTCCAGCTAAAAGGTCGAGCTCTCGTGCAGATTCCATGTCTATACGAGTATAAAAGGTGTACATCGCTATATCATCAGGTATAGACATGTCTGGGATAGATGTCATAAGATGTAGGAACCTAGCCCAAGCTGCACCTATGGACTCACCCTCTAATTGCTCAAATTGAAGGAGTTCACACGGCAAGAGCTCTATGCGTTCACAATGGGAGAACGAGTCACAAAAGTTTTCTCATAGTTCTCCCCAATTATTCACATGCTCTGCTGTGTGGGTGTACCATTGCTCCGCTCTATCTACGAGAGATAAAAGGAACAATTTCCACCTCAAAGTTTCATGTGTCATGCCTAGAATTACCAAGCACGAACACAAGTCCTCGAACTCCTCTAAATGAACATTAGGATCATCACTGATCGCTCTAGAGAAAGGTCGATTCCGAACCATGGCTATAAAGCCGGGACGAAGCTCGCAGGAAGATGAGGAAGTTGATGGTTGCTCTAAGATGAACTCACCCCTAGGGGTAGAGAGGCTTTGACAGGAAGGCATCTCAAAGGGTAACGGGGGTAATGGTAGAAGAAAAGAAACAAAAAGGATAACTCGATGGGTAACGGGGGTGAAGGTAGAAGAAAACAAAAAAGATAAATACGAGGACCACTAGGTTCGAAGATAGATACAGCAATCGTTCCCCGGCAATGGTGCCAGAAATGCTTGTTGGCGTTTCTTAACGTCACCACTATGGCACCGGCTAGCGGGAGCGTATAAGAACGACCGGGTATACCGCAAGCGCACGGAAATACCACTGTAGCACTTCCCCAAGGAAGGAGAGTATTCCAAGGGTATCAAATCCAAGGAACGGTGTGCACTATCTCCTACTCTAGTATGGATGATCCAAGGACATAACTCTGATGGATAGGATAGGTAAAAAGGATCTGCTCGGACTGAGCGCAGAGTCTAGTTACGTTCTCTCAGGTATAACACTCACTTAGGGCACCAAGCACAAGGCCTTTGTGCTGGCTCGAGCCCAACTCGGTACGCGACGTAAGAGGGTTGACAAAGGGTCCAATAGGCTGTCACCACTGTGGCCTACCTCTATGCTATGATCATATGTGGTCTTCGAAGTGTAGCTTATGGTCCAGACACCTCATCTACACCACTCACTATTCCTATGAATCCGTGAGGGAGATACTGGCACTAGCTCAAGGTATGCTCTATCACTCATGCAAGATCACGAATGCACTTTGATCTAACTAGAAACATGCAGGAGCTTCACTTTACTCTAATAGACAAGCTGGCAAACTAGATGCAAGCTTATGATCTAAATCTGCTGGATCGAAAGGGTTGTGTTCGAAGAACACAAGCCTCTAAACCAAGAACAAACAAAGAACACAAGAACACAGCATACAACTTTAGTCTAAATAGGAAATATCGAAATACTCACTTTAGTCTAGTTGAAGAACAAAGGCACCGCTGAGGATCGTTGTTGAGGAAGATGTCATGAACATGACATGGCCTCAAGCCTCCCACCTCACTTCCTAACACTAATCCTATACAAAGAGCTCTCCTCTCCTAAAGAGAGAGGCTCCAAGCCAAAATGAAGAGGAGGAGAAGAAGAGTGTGTTCCAAATGAGAGCCCCTCCCCTCCTATTTATAGAGGAGGGAGTGGCTTGCTCAGAGGCTCAAAGTACCCCTAAACGCTCGGGATCGCAGCAAGTGGCCAATGGGAGTCCTCCATGTGCAAGGCCAGGATGAACCGACCATAGGTCGGTTCGGCCGATCCTAGGGTCGGCCGAACCCCTAGGGCGGCCTCCTGGCCTGTGTTTTCTCCAGGTCACTGACCAGTGGGCCCTAAAGTCACTCCACCGTGCATGCCAAGTATCCAGACGGTTTTGGGGGATAAGTGGGCCATTGAATCCATGTGATGTCCACGTGGCGATGCGTGATTCGTCGGGCTTGCCTCTCTTAGATTGATGACGTCAGTGATCTAGGGGAATCCTAGGTGGCATCTCCTCATTGACTGAGCTTGAAGTACTTGGATCAAAGACTTGTGCTTTTACTCCTCTTTCTAGTGCTAATCACCTGTATTTGCATAATCACCAACACTTGTGGAAATGGTTAGTTTAAGCCCTATTCTAGTGTTGATGATCCTTTTACACTTATTTTATGCAGGTATTGACGGTGTAAAAGCAGCACTTTTCGACCGTCAACATGCCCCTGAGGGGTTGTATCTTCAATTCAAGTTGTAGGGGTAGCGTGGTCATTTGCCTCCTCCGGTGGACTTCGTATAAATAGCGGAGAGGTGGATGGCATCTCTCTCTCTTGGACTCTAGGGTTTCCTTCCCCGGTAGATTGCTCTAGGCTGCTTCTTTTCCTCTATTTTTCTTAGGCTAGATTCTTGTATAGACTCTGACCTCTAGATGTATGGAAGCATTCGGCGTTGCGGTGATCTCCTAGCTCTTTGTGATTTTCGTGTCATTTTCGGGGATATTTTTGGGGAGTTTCGTTCTTTGCACGATTCGTGGATTTGAGGGTGTTTTCTCTTGGATTTCTTTGAGGGGATCATGGGTGGATGCCTTGTACATCTTTGTGTATGATCTTGACCCCTCAAACGCTGGGAAACACCTTCGATTTGTGAGTTTTTGCTGAGAGCCCGAGTTCTTGGTGGTGGTTCGTGTGATCCTCAATTTCCGGTGATTTAGTGAGTTAGAGGCCAAGATTTTTGGGACATAGCTACCTCTTGTGACGGTTATCATCTTCTGCAAATCTTGTCTCAACAGCTCTAGTCGTTTGGGAGATTCGGTGATGGAAAGGTGGAGTTGACTCCCGAGCTCGAGCAGTTTTTGGTTCTGTTCGTGCGTGGCGGACAGTCCGCCTGGTATGCGCGGACAGTCCGCGTGGCTCCTGTTCGTCGGAGTTCGTCGCGTGTTCGTGCGCATTCGTGTTTCGATCTGTTTCGCCCTCTAAATTTTGTTGCAGGCAGTTTGCGGACAGTCCGTGAGTCCTTCACGGACGGTCTGCGTGGTCAAGTTTTTGTTTGGGGTGGAGCTGAGTTTGTTTGGGGTTTTCAGCGAGTTTGCCGGACGGTGCGCGTGACCCTCACGGACAGTCCACGACACTGGCGGACGGTCCGTGTGGCCCTGTCGGACGGTCTAATTTTTCTGGTGCGCTACTAGAGGTTCTGTTGAGGTTTTCGGACAGTTCGCATCGACGGTCCGGACAGTCCGCCACTCCATTGCGGACGGTCCGCCCATACCAGCCGGACAGTCTGCGCCTGGTTTTCCAGAATTGACTAGGTGCTTCGATTCTTGCCTTGTGCTTCTGTACTTTGCTTCAAGGCTTGTCTCTAGGACTTGTAGGCTTGTGTGTGCCTGGTCTAGAGCTTCTCTGGTGTGTGCGAGTACTTGAAGTGGCAATCGGGGTATAGGCTGAGTTCGTCCTTCTGTAAGAATTTTTATTAGCTCCCATTCACTCCCCCCTCTTAGGTCGCCTATTCGGTCCTTCAATTGGTATCAGAGCCGGTTACGGATCTTTGTGATTTTAACCAGTCTAAGATCCAAAGATGGGTGACTATGGTAAGGGGTCGGGTCCTCCGCACTTCGATGGCAAGAATTACCCGATGTGGGAGAGGCACATGGGCGTGTTTTTGCGTGGGAAGGGATCTCTAATTTGGGATGTCACTCAGAATCCAAATTATGTCATTCGAGATAGTTTTCTGCTTCCAGGATCGCGAGACACGTGTGAGGCGAACAGCAAGGCCGCTGATTACTTGTTCCGTGCTCTGTGCCTCGGAGTTTGAGCGAGTGTATAGAGAGAATGTGGCCGGAAAGATTTGGCTTAAGTTGAGAAATGCTCATGTTGGCAATGCCCAGGTGCAAGCCCGTTCGTTTTCCACTTACCGGAGAGAGTATGAGAACTTCACTCATCTCCCCGGTGAGTCGACTGATGCTATGTTTCAGTGCTTCACCAGCATAGTCAACAACATGAGGGCTAATGTGACAGTGCTCCCATACACGGATCATGATCAAGCTATCAAGCTTTTGCATGCCCTGGATAGGTCTGTGTGGAGTGCCAACATCGAGGCCATTGAGGAGTCGAGCATGTATGATACGCTATCACTTGATGAGCTGTTTTCCAAGCTCAGGTCTTCGGAGGTTGATCGTGGCTTGAGAGCCAAGAGTGAGAGCCCCACTGATCCTCATAGTTTGGCTCTTATCTCAGGATCAAGGACTAACGCTAACTCTTTTGGTTTCTCTTTGTCTTGTCTTGTGTCTTTGCCAGATGAGGACTTTGAGGTACTGAGCGAGGATGATCTCGCATTGTTGAGCAAGAGATTTGGGCGGATGTACGAGAACTGCAAGAATGCAAGGCAGAGCTCAGGGATGTGCTATTGGTGCGGGAAGCATGGGCACTTCATCGCCGTATGCCCTGAAGCCATGGAGATCAAGAACGACTACAAGGGCAAGCCCAAGCACGACTACAACAAGCACCGCTCCCGGAACAACTACAAGGATAAGTGTAAGGACAAGGGCGAGAGAAGGCCGAAGACGAGTGGTGGGTACAAGAAGAAGACGGCTCGAGCGATGGTTGCCGGAGGGAGCGACACCGACTCCACATCAAGCGATGCTTCTTCTGATTCGAGCAGTGATGAAGAGCAAGATCGGCGCAAGGACAAGTGGCACACGGACAAGAACTTCACCGGCCTCAGCTTCGTCGCACATGGAGGCTTTTGCATCATGGCGCACTCCAAGAAGGGTGGGAAGAACAGCTCGGATTCGAACTCCGACTCCGACGAAGAGGTACGACATGATCCCAACTTCTTGCTAGAGGAGAATGCTGGGCTCAATGAGTTGCTTGATAACCGTGATGATGTGGTTAGAAAGACCAACAAGGAGAAGAGGGAATTTAGGTCTCTGTTGGGTGATGCTAAGGACAAGATAGTTGAGCTTGAGTCCTTGCTTGTTGATGCTAGAACTAAGATAGGTGCTTTGAAAGCTGCTCCTGTTGTGTCTAATGAGGTTGATTGTAGTGATTGCAATGTTTTTTTGGCTGACTTGACTACTCTCAAGGAGAAGCATGCCTTAACTCTTGAGGAACTAGATGTGATTAGGGTTGAGTGTGATGAATTGAAATCTAGACCTGCTTTGTTAGGTGCCCGCACTTCTTGTCCTGTGTTGCATGCTAGGCTAGATGAATCTCACACCAAGATAGTTTCTCTTGAGGCGACATTGAAAGCTCCTCTTCCTACATCATGCTCTACCTGTGAAATGCATGCTTTGAAAAATATGGAACTTGCACACTATGTTGACCGTTTGCAGGATGAGAATGATGAGCGGAGCAAAATGATGGGGTGGTTGTCTGGGCTTGAGCCACAATTGAGTTTGATGTTGGCTCAGTTTAAGAGGTTTGATGGTTAGGCGTTGGGGGCTGACAAGAGTGGTGAGAAGAGTGGAGAGGGAGGAGAGAAAGTTGGAGAGATTCCTATTCCACCACATACCACACCCATGAACAAATTTGCACCCAAGCCAAACCACTTCAGAAACAAGCTAGACACAACACCCGATCCACTAGTGTTCCCCCACGAATCTGAAAACTACCAAAAACCCATCAAGTTTGTGAGCACCTAGGGGAGTGTCTTTGGTGGGAAGTCAGGAGAGAAGGCTGTTGAGAAGCCTATAGACAAGCCACAGCCTAAGCCATAACCGATCCGCTTCCATTGTGAGTATTGTGGGAGGGATGGGCATAAGGATGAGTTCTGTTTCAAGAGGAAGAGAGATGAGAGGTTTGCTAGGGAGATGGCAAACAAGGATAGGTACCACCCTCCTCATGGTGTGCCTGAGCCTCGTAGAAGGCCTCTACCTAGGGGTGAGGTGTTTGTGCGTACAGCTCCCACTCGTGGAGGTGAAGGTGGTTTTCCTCAGAGATAGGCATGTTGGGTTTGGGTGTGGTGAGTTGGCTAGACGTGCTCCTTCTCGTGACCGTTAAGAGTTTGAGAGACACGATCAGAGCTTTGGGACTCAGATGGACTACGGACCACATTTTCCCCCTTGTGGTGCGCGTATTCCTCCAGTGAGATGTGACAGGTCCTTTGGTGGTAGGCGTGAGAGGGCTCCGCCTAGAGGTTTTGGTAGGATGGACTTTGCTAACCCTTCTTTTGAGCAAATGGCTAGACACTGGTTTGACTCCTTTGGAACTAACCCTAGTGTTGAGCCGCTTGCTCATTCTTGTTCTCATTTTTGATTGCAGGTGGGAGGCTTGGAGGACTTTTGGTTGATCGACTCCGGTTGCTCACGACACATGACCGGAGATCGTGGGTGGTTCCCCAGCCTCAGCCCGGTGAGTATGAGGGAGTACATCACTTTTGGTGATAATGGGAGAGGACAAGTGCTTGCTGAAGGTATGGTGAAGGTGAGTAGTAAGGTGACCTTAAGAAGTGTGGCTTTGGTCAAGCCACTTGGTTTTAACCTGTTGTCAGTATCCCAGTTGCTTGACAAAGGTTTTGAGATTTGTTTTATGTTGGGCGCTTCTCGTGTGCTTGATTCTCGAGGCGATCTTGTCTGTACGATCGTCCCCGAGGGTCAAATCTTTCGTGCCGATTTTTCCCAGTCTGTTGGTCCTCCTCGATACTTTGTTGTTGGCATTTCGGCCGAGCTTTGGAAATGGCATAGGAGGTTGGGACACTTGAGCTTTGAGTTGCTTTCCCGCTTGAGTGGTCTTGATCTTGTCCGAGGATTGCCTAAGTTGAAATTCGAGAAGGATTTGGTTTGTGCTTCTTATCGGCATGGAAAGATGGTTGCTGCTTCTCACACCCCTCTAACTGCGGTCATGACCGAGCGACCATGTGAGCTGTTGCACATGGATTTGGTTGGGCCAGCTTGTGTTCGCTCTGGGGGTCGGAAGTGGTATGTTCTTGTTGTGGTTGATGATTTTTCGAGGTATTCTTGGGTTTTCTTTTTGGAGGATAAGAGCGAGACATTTGGCTTTGTTCGGGACTTGATCTTGAGGTTGAAGAATGAGAGACATGGTGATGCCATTCGAGCTATACGCAGTGACAATGGCACGGAATTTAAGAACTCTCATTTCGATGCCTTTTGCAATGATCTTGGTCTTGATCATTAGTACTCTTCTCCATACGTCGCTTGCCAGAATGGCGTAGTGGAGAGGAAGAACCGGACCCTTTGTGAGATGGCCAGGACGATGCTCGATGAGCATAGGACTCCTAGGCATTTCTGGGACAAGGAGGTCAATACCGCTTGCTATGTCTCAAATCGCATCTTCCTTCGTGCTTTCAAGAAGAAGACCTCTTATGAGCTGATGCATGGGCGACAACCCAAGGTGAGTCACTTTAGAGCTTTTGGTTGCAAGTGTTCCATTCTGAAGAAGGGCAAGTTGGATAAGTTTGAGTCTAGATGTTCGGATGGTATTTTCTTTGGTTATGCGATTCACTCTAGAGCATATCGTGTGCTCAACCTTGACACTAACCGAATCATGGAGACTTGCGAGGTAACCTTCGACGAGACACAACCATGTAGCTCTTCTACTTTTGAGTGTGTAGGTGACGAGGAAATTGGAGCGAGGATCTTTGAGGATGAGAAGGATGGAGATGGAGATGAAGACGAGGATGGTGGTGATGCTCTTGTGGCTGATCGTGTACATGCTACTTCCTCTACAACGACGATGATCGAGGATGGTCCATCCCCTACACCCACAATGACTGAGGTTGTTCGAGTGGAGGCTGCTGCTGAGGGGGAGGTCCTGTCCAGGCGAGAGGCTCCACGGCATGTACAAGTGGATCACCCACCGACGACGATCATAGGTGACCTTCATTAATGCACTACACGGTCGAGGTCAAGGAACAATTCTCATTTTGCTCACTCTGCATTTGTCGCCTCGTTTGAGCCCAAAGATATTCGACATGCTTTGTCTGATGAGAATTGGGTGAATTCCATGCATGAGGAGTTGGAGAACTTTGAGAGAAACCAAGTCTGGGTGTTAGTCGATCCCCCGCCAAATTTTCGTCCCATAGGTACCAAGTGGGTGTGGAAGAACAAAGAGGATGAGAATGGGATGGTTGTGAGAAACAAGTCGAGGTTGGTGGCTCAGGGGTTCAACCAGAAAGAGAGTATAGATTATGAGGAGACATTTGCTCCTGTGGCCCGTTTGGAGGCAATTAGGATCCTTCTAGTCTTTGCCGTGGCTAAAGGGTTCGAGTTGTACCAAATAGATGTGAAGAGTGCCTTCTTGAACGGGGTGATAGAGGAAGAAGTGTATGTGAGGCAACCCCCAGGGTTTGAGAGCGAGAAATACCCACACCGTGTATACAAACTCCGGAGATCGCTCTATGGGTTGAAACAGGCACCTAGAGCTTGGTATGGCAGATTGAGAGGCTTTTTGCTTAGCAAGGGGTTTGTGATGGGCACAGTTGATAAGACCCTGTTTCTCCTTAAGCATGGAAATGACCTTTTGATTGTTTAGATATACGTGGATGACATAATCTTTGGTGGCTCTTCTCATGATCTTGTTGCCAGATTTGCAGATTACATGAGCAGGGAATTTGAGATGTCCATGATGGGTGAGCTGCAGTTTTTCTTAGGACTCCAGATCAAGCAGTGCAAGGACAGGACGTTTGTACATCAAGCGAAGTACACAAGGGACATGGTGAAGAAGTTTGGCATGAACGACTCCAAGCCACTGACTACACAGATGAGTACCACTACAGTTTTGGACGCGGATGAGGATGGCGAACCCGTGGACCAGAAGGAGTACCGGAGCATGATCGGCTCCCTATTGTACTTGACGGCGATGAGGCCGGACATACAGTTCAGTGTGTGTCTGTGTGCTCGTTTTCAGGCTTCACCGAGGACTTCACATCGGCAAGCCGTCAAGAGGATTTTCCGGTACTTCAACTACACTCCTGAGTTTGGTCTTTGGTATTCTGCCTCCTCAACACTCAGACTTCACGGGTACTCCGATGCTGATTTTGCTGGGTGTGGATCGGACCGCAAGTCTACCTCTGGGTGTTGCCAGTTTCTTGGTTCTTCTTTGGTCTCTTGGTCATCTCGCAAGCAATCCAGTGTAGCCCAGTCTACTACAGAGGCCGAGTATGTAGCTGCTGCTAGTTGTTGTTCTCAGCTCCTATGGATGCCCTACACTATGAGCAATTTTGGTGAGGAGTGCTCTCTGGTTCAACTCTTTTGTGACAGCACCAGTGTGACAGAACCGCCCAAAATAAATCCGGATTATCACTTAAGCCGGTCCACTTGACTCATAAGCGATAACTAAGAGCTATTTTGTTACCTCTGCCTGGTCATGCCCGGTAAATCACTTTCACAGGATCGAGATATGCGCTAAGCCTACATGAAGGCGGGACCAGAGTACATCATTACATTACATAAAAGTCCACAAGTACTTAGGCCCTGTTCTTTTGCTTAGAAAGGAACAGTCCCGTCACATCCATCACATCTTCTCTCACAAAAAATACTATTCCAGCATTATTCATTAGCAACTTCACTATTCCTTTTCAATCAAAAGAACGGGCCCTTAATATTACAAACCAGGTTTTGAGTACATAAAAGTAAAGTGTTTCAGAGATTAAACAGCAGAAATAAAACTAAGCGGAAGATACACATGGGAGGCCATCCATAGAGTATCACTCATCGTTATCCTGCCCCCACTCAAGCTCCCAACCATCTGGAATAGAACCAGGCCAGATGGGGTTACCTGAAAACCACATATTAAGCAAGACTGAGTATGCTAATACTCAGCAAGACTGACCTGTCAAAATAAAAGACACAACTAGACATGCAAGGCTTTTTGGCTGGTGGGTTTGTTTTGCCAAAAGCAACTAAGAGTTGATCCTTAATTTCAAATTTTAGCTCATATTCTAGTATGTTAACCATTTTAGGTAAGAACCTATACTAAACAAGCATGTTGTGCAAACAATATTAAACATGCAACAATATTAATCCAAATGTTCCATAAATAAATATGGGGTAGCCAGTGGTCAAGCCGACTCAGATAACGGCGAGTGACCGACGATCGATCGATTTATATCCTTGCAAGGTAAACCCAAGATACACGGAAGAAGGTAGACCCCAAGAAATCAAATAAAAGCAAATGCGGGGTCTACCCCGACCAGGCGGTTCCCGTCATTCCCCAGATTAGGAAAAGATGCCACAGTCCTAAGTACAAGGTTTACTGGTACGCCCACTCATGGCACGTCCAGACTCACACTTGCACTACCAGTAGCGAACCGGGAGACGCATCTCAAGAGTAGTAGCGATAAAATTCCCGCACTGGTTCATTAGGTACTAGGCTTACCGGTCCCATTCCCGACAAGCACTTGGTACGTTCAATAGCTTAGACCAGCACCATGCTACTCGGTCGAGACCGAACCCATTGCTCTTACCACATGAGCGACTCAATTTATCCAACTTATGATTCCAACATAAGCATCCTATATCTCGCGAGCAATGAGTCATTACTCGACTTGTGCCGTGTCCTTAAAGCATGGCACTAGCGTTCCTAACATACTAGTAAAAGAGCATAGGAGTCCTAAAGATCATGCATCTAGGTTTCAAAACAACTCCTGAAACTTAAATGCACAAAGTAAAGCATAAATACTGAAAAGGTAAAAGAATGTGAGATTTTATCCAAAAAGGTTATATGTAAACCCGGTGCTTGCCTTCTTCTATGTTAGCAACAGCCTTTGGCTCTTTTGGACTTTGGTCCAGGTCTTGGTGAACACTCTGACTCGATCTCTTCACCAACTAACGTCCCGTCACCCTCCTGAGTCAGCGTATAAGTCCCGGCCGGTAGATCTACACGTATACATGCATATGCATTAGGTTATGGTGAGGGTGAACTAACTACAATTTTGATGGTGATTGTGTGCATATTTAAGCAAATTAATTTACCAAACTTCATCAAACAGTAGGGAGAGTGTTTAAACTTATTTCAATGAGGAAGTAAACATAAACACCTTCATTTAAACATAAATAACAAAAATAAACCTATGATTTCAATTCCTAGCTAGCCATTCATCCAAAATTCATATTAATTAAAATATAACTCCAACTGATCTCAAAATTTTCACACAGCAACATATGACTACAACAAAATTAAATACCAAATTTCAGCTCCAGATCATATATAAATTAATCTAAATGAAAAAGATAAGATTCAACCTAGATTAACTTCATTAATTCATACAAAAAGATTTACTAATCTTTTTGAACTCATCTTTTTCCTACAGATCATTCTTGTCCAATCTAAGCTCCTGACAAATTTACAAAAGTAGATCTATCATGTTTGTCAAGTTATCCATTTAACATCCTACACAAAGTTAAATACAAAACATCATTCAAATCAGTTCCTAAAATCATAAATATTTTTCTAGAGATGCTATTCATCATTACAAAGTCCTAGAGTGCATTGGTGCTTACAGAAATTATTGTTTGAGGGGACTATAAAAAGCATCAGTCTTAACCTAACATAAAGTTCACAAAAATCATAACTACAAATCTACACATCAAATATGTGTCAAATTTGGTCACAGATCTAAACATGGAATAAAGAGTAACATATCCAAATTTCAACTCCATAACATGTGTATATTTTGAGCTACAACAAAAGTACATCAAACTGAGTTTGATTTTTAATTTCAAATTTGTATAGAAAAACCCTTTACACCCTTTCTAGAAAATGTAGATCTCGTCACAAGGAAACCAACACAACTGGATCTACATTTTTCTGATTTCTCTACGATTTTTAATGGATTTTCGAAGTTGCAGCCGAAACCCTAAAGAACCTTATTACAACCGGGACCCTGGATATTGCAGATAGGCCCTCAGAAATTACAAATAGGTCCCTGGTGCCATGGGAGAGTAAAGGAGAACCTTCTAATGGAGGAGAGAGGAGGAGAAAACCATTAGAGAACCTCACCTAGGTTGGGGAAGGACGATTCAGAGTGCCACATGTTGGAGTAGAGCGGCGAGGAAGGAGATCAGGCTTCATCTTGATTCACCGGAGTTGAGGAGGAAGAACCCGAAGAACAGCTTGCTGCAGCTCGATCTTTGCGTGGGGGAGGTTGATGTGGAGGAGAGGGAGGAGCTTGCCCCTAGCCCGGGCAAGGCCTGGCCGGCCTCTTTCTTCGTGCTTGGGGCGACGGCGCACAGGAAGAGGGCGGAGCGGCACGATGTGGGGAAAAGAACGAGAGAGGAGAAAGAACGGGAGAGAGAGGGTCTCGGGAAAAAGAGAAGCAGCCGTGGTGGCCTGCCCCTGCGGAACCCGCCAGTCTGAGGGCGCACGGGAGGGGCGACGTGGCCGCCAGGAGGGTCGAGGCCATGCCGCGTGTCCTCGCTACAGGAACGTGTCGAGGAGCACCCAAATCAAGAAAAAATATATAAAAACACTCCTTTTGCAAAATAAAAATAACCCATCTAGAGATCATTAAAAATCATGAAACTTTTTAGGTAGATTCTATAAATCTTAAGTAACTCATTTTTCTTGGATCTAGCATCATAGCTATTGTAGATTTGAGATGAAAATTCTTCCCGGAATGATACTTTGGAGATTTCGAGTAAGCTGTTTGGCATCAAGATGATTTCTAAAAATTCAAGAGAAGATACCTAAATTCATGTTGGAAGAAGTACTAATTGATCAAGTGTTGAGATTTTGACCAAGGGTTCTTTTGCAAAGTTGATCAAAACTAAGCTAAGTATGCTTTGGGACTAATCTACACTTGATTAATATGACTAATTAAGGTACTTAGCTTAACTAAACATCTGGGATGTTACAGACTACCCTCCTTAAAAGGAATCTCGTCCCGAGATTCGATAACAAGATTAGAGGAAAACCTCCAGGGGAGATAACAGGTTTAATGAGGAAACCACAGAGCAAAGATAAACTCTTCCATATCTAAATCTCAAAGATGATGAAAGGTACATGGGCTGCCTCACCCATCATCAATGTTGCTCGTGAGGAAGCGGGCGATGAATGTACACATGAAAAGCTAAAACCATCAAGAACTGGAACGCAAAGCAGACGTACAGTCCTACTAGAGTCCAGCAGATGGAATCAAACATCTCTAGAAAACGAGCCATGGTTGGCGACATCGGGTTGGATCCTTCTTGTGGCCTTCTCCTAAACTTCTTCTTTGGGTCACCGAGGAGATGATGGAAAGCTTTCTTGACATTGAATGCCACAAATGATGAAAATGGTTGGCATGAGCGCTGAAGGACCAGCCGGATGAAAAAGATGGTGATGGAGGTTTAAAGCTCGAGTGGAGGTCTGGCTCGGAGATGGTAGAAAACGACGAGCGATACTCTCCTTTTATCGAGGGTCGCCATAGTGCAACAGCGGTGGCACACCAACCACTTGTGGTAGGACTGGCGGAGGGTTTGCAGCGACGGCTGCTGCGGTGAGGGGTGACAGAGTGATAGAACGACACGAGGCAGGTGGAGCACAGATATGTAGGCGGTCAAATGACCGTCAAGACTTGGTAATGGTGCGAGAAAAGAGATGAGAAAAACTTATATGGTTGAGAACTCTCTGTATTTTCTTTGATGGGATCATCATCCTTGATGGGATCATCAGTTTCCCCAGTAGGACCAAAAATCCAGTTATGGCTGTTTCTTAGAAACTCCATAACAATATGTCGGAAGAATTTGAAGAACCAGATCATCTCTTCATGATCCCTTTCCATTGATGCCTAATAAGAATGTCAATTCCTTATGGTATCTACGGAGAACTTCCTTCAGTTTCCAAAACAAATTTCGGATGAGAAAATAGTTTCTCAAGTTTAACATACTTGGAAAAGAAAACGAATGGAGTGTTCTGTCTTTAACTCCTTCATTTTGTGCATGGGTCACCTGTTGGGTCAAAAGAGGTGACACTCGTCGTAGATGATCACCAGTGATATGGTAACAAGGATGCACGATAGTCGAGATACCATTGGCGACATGGCAGCGTTGCTGTAGTGATGCATAAGTGGTGATCAGCAGCTTTGACAAAATATGGCAAAGCGAATGCTGCGCAATGCCGGCATGGCACTGAAAAGGATGGGGTCAATGGCTCGAGAGATTTGACCATGATGTTGGGGAAAAACGAGAAGCGCTCGGTGTATCCTCAATTCAGAATCGGGATTGCATCGAGAAAACTTATTGAAGGAATTACCTCAACACTTCCGTCTGAGTAACCATGAAAACCTCAGCGGGTGTCATTTGTGGGGGTTGGGGGAGGATCACCACCACTAGGAACTCCAGAACCCCCAGGGGTGTTATGTGCATTATCGGTCATCTGAAAATTTGAACTTTCCTTAGATACATATTCAAAGCTTGCTCAAAATAATAACAAGTAGAATATGCATGACGAAAGTTCAAACTATTAAAAATTCAGAATTTAGATAGCATAACAGCCTTGAGTATAAAATTCATAACTTTCTGTACAAATGTCAAAAATTTTTAAATTCTGGTTAGCATGTGTAGAAATTCATAAGCTTCAACTTTGGTATTCAACCCCAGGACATATTCAACTTTTAGAGGGGTCGAAAAATTCATTTACCAAAGCTCTATCTAGCAGTTTTGACAGCAAACAGGAGCTTACTAAAAATTCGATATTTCTCAATCTACACATGCAAAAATGCTGAATTTTTGTGAGCCTGACCATCACAAAATTATGAACCATTTTGGTATTCAGCACCGGACCCCATTGTGATCACAAATAGGTTAACTTTATTCCTCACGCGGATTACTACATAAGGTTGTGCATCCATAGGGTTACATCAAAGTTAAGTTTTTGGGATCACCATTACATCAAGGATTTTCATGTAGCTTCTAGCCACACAAGGTGCATATTCTTGGTCAGCCTAACATATACAATCGCATGTTAGACCCCAAAATGAGTTTAACATGCCAATGGCAAAACCTGGCAGTTCTGAACAAAAATTCACAACTGAATAACCTGTACCTCAAAAATTCCAAATTTTTGTGAATATCTCGAAAAAGTTATAACTCACATTTTTGGTATTCAAAGGTTGAATCAAATCAGATTGGAAAAGGGTCTAACAGATCCATTTTCAGAGTGTTGTTACCCAGAAAATTTCAGCAAGGCAGAGCTTCACTAAAAAGATTATATCTCAAAAACTGAGAACCCAATAACCATGAATTTTTTACATCACAAACTAGGCTAGATAATGAACATTTTTGTTATAGATTTTCTGGTCATATTCCTTTAGGAACTATATGTAAAAATTCGAGTTTTTAAACTAACTCAGGATTTTGACAGCATTTAGCATGACCTTGCCTAGCAAATTTGATCATAACTTCAGTTGTAAATATCCTAAAATCATGAAAAATTCATGGAACAAGCTTAACTAGCTGATGAGCAATTTCCCTAAAGATCACCTAGTCAGAATTTTTCTAGATAATCTTAGAAAAATTTGGACAGCGACTAGTCGCAACCTTGCTTATCACCACATCAAAGCATCAAACTAGCATGATTGGTCCTTTAGAAACAATATTCAGATAGAGACCATACAACAAGTGATTTATGAGCATTTTTAGTTTGGTAGCTTTTAAGATGATGCAAAAACGTCCTATACATCCTCACAAAGTTTTTAAGCTTAAAAATGAAGTTAGTGCCTGTGGCAAGGCATATAAATATGTCTCTCCCTATAATAGCTAGTCGGAAGCTATTCGTTTCTTAATTACCGTACCTAACAACCGTGATTAGTGTACCTGCAAAAAATCACAGCATATTCAGAACCTTTTGTGCCAGCACTCACAAAAGCGTCCACATTCATTACCATTCACTATAGAAACGGTATCCATACGTAAAGCCGCTGCATGGACAGCGTCCAACCTCGGACACCTCCGTTTGAATGGAGTTGTCCTTTCTGCCTATTGCGGGTTCGCACATGTATGGCAAAACATGGCTAGACACAGACGCGATGTGGGTTCCCATTGGAATAGGTCCCATCCATCCCTCACGGACTTTCCCGTGGTACGAGCACGTATGGCAAAACGTGCTGATCTAGTATGGTTGTGCATGATAGTAAGTTTTGACAGGAATAAAATATGCTGGAAGTCAGTATAAATACACCATAGAGTACTAGCCACCTAAAAGAACCCAAAAATTCCCTCTAGGGCCTCTCGGACTAGATTAAATCCTTAACGTCCTACGCACTTAGCAAGATTCTTATTCTTGGCAAATTTTATTCCAAAAACAAGTTGTTAAGGTATTTTTAATACTCTGGTGCATATCATCGCTCTGGTACCAGCTGTGACAGAACTGCATAAAATAAATCTAGAATATCACTTAAGTCGGTCCACTTGGCTCATAAGTGATAACCAAGAGCTATTTTGTCGCCTCTGCCGGGTCATGCCCGGTAAATCACTTTCACAGGATCGAGATATGCGCTAAGCCCACACGAAGGCGGGACCAGAGTACATCATTACATTACATAAAAGTCCACAAGTACTTAATATTACAAACCAGGTTTTGAGTACAAAAAAGTAAAGTGTTTCAGAGTTTAAACAGCAGAAATAAAACTAAGCGAAAGATACACATGGGAGGCCATCCATAGAGTATCACTCATCGTTATCCTGCTCCCACTCAAGCTCCCAACCATCTGGAATAGAACCAGGCCGGATGGGGTTACCTGAAAACCACATATTAAGCAAGGCTGAGTATGCTAATACTGAGCAAGACTGACCTGTCAAAATAAAAGACACAACTAGACATGCAAGGCTTTTTGGCTGGTGGGTTTGTTTTGCCAAAAGCAACTAAGAGTTGATCCTTAATTTCAAATTTTAGCTCATATTCTAGTATGTTAACCATTCTAGGTAAGCACCTATACTAAACAAGCATGTTGTGCAAACAATATTAAACGGGTAACAATATTAATCCAAATGTTCCATAAATAAATATGGGGTAGCCAGTGGTCAAGCCGACTCAGATAACGGCGAGTGACCGACGATCGATCGATTTATATTCTTGCAAGGTAAACCCAAGATACACGGAAGAAGGTAGACCCCAAGAAATCAAATAAAAGCAAATGCGGGGTCTACCCCGACCAGGCGGTTCCCGTCATTCCCCAGATTAGGAAAAGATGCCACAGTCCTAAGTACAAGGTTTACTGGTACGCCCACTCATGGCACGTCCAGACTCACACTTGCACTACCGGTAGCGAACCGGGAGACGCATCTCAAGAGTAGTAGCGATAAAATTCCCGCACTGGTTCATTAGGTACTAGGCTTGCCTGTCCCATTCCCGACAAGCACTTGGTACGTTCAATAGCTTAGACCAGCACCATGCTACTCGGTCGAGACCGAACCCATTGCTCTTACCACATGAGCGAGTCAATTTATCCAACTTATGATTCCAACATAAGCATACTATATCTCGCGAGCAATGAGTCATTACTCGACTTGTACCGTGTCCTTAAAGCATGGCACTAGCGTTCCTAACATACTAGTAAAAGAGCATAGGAGTCCTAAGGATCATGCATCTAGGTTTCAAAACAACTCCTGAAACTTAAATGCACAAAGTAAAGCATAAATACTGAAAAGGTAAAAGAATGTGAGATTTTATCCAAAAAGGTTATATGTAAACCCGGTGCTTGCCTTCTTCTATGTTAGCAATAGGCTTTGGCTCTTCTGGACTTTGGTCCAGGTCTTGGTGAACACCCAACTCGATCTCTTCACCAACTAACATCCCGTCACCCTCCTGAGTCAGCGTATAAGTCCCGGCTGGTAGATCTACACGTATACATGCATATGCATTAGGTTATGGTGAGGGTGAACTAACTACTATTTTGATGGTGATTGTGTGCATATTTAAGCAAATTAATTTAACAAACTTCACCAAACAGTAGGGAGTGTGTTTAAAATTATTTCAAAGAGAAACTAAACATAAACACCTTCATTTAAACTTAAATAATAAAAATAAACCTATGATTTCAATTCCTAGCTAGCCATTCATCCAAAATTCATATTAATTAAAATATAACTCCAACTGATCTCAAAATTTTCACACAGCAACATATGACTACAACAAGCTTAAATACCAAATTTCAACTCCAGATCATATATATATTAATTTAAATGAAAAAGACAAGATTTAGCCTAGATTAACTTCATTAATTCATACAAAAAGATTTACTAATCTTTTTGACCTCATCTTTTTCCTACAGATCATTCTTGTCCAATCTAAGCTCCTGACAAATTTACAAAAGTAGATCTATCATGTTTGTCAAGTTATCCATTTAACATCCTACACAAAGTTAAATACAAAACATCATTCAAATCAGTTCCTAAAATCATAAATATTTTTCTAGAGATGCTATTCATCATTACAAAGTCCTAGAGTGCATTGGTGCTTACAAGAAATTATTTTTTGAGGGGACTATAAAAAGCATTAGTCTTAACCTAACATAAAGCTTACAAAAATCATAACTACAAATCTACACATCAAACATGTGTCAAATTTGGTCACAGATCTAAACATGGAATAAAGAGTAACATATCCAAATTTCAACTCCATAACATGTGTATATTTTGAGCTACAACAAAAGTACATCAAACTAAGTTTGATTTTTAATTTCAAATTTGTATAGAAAAACCCTATACACCCTTTCTAGAAAATGTAGATCTCGTCACAAGGAAACCAACACAACTGGATCTACATTTTTCTGATTTTTCTACGATTTTTAATAGATTTTAGAAGTTGCAGCCGAAACCCTAAAGAACCTTATTACAACCAGGACCCTGGATATTGCAGATAGGCCCTCAGAAATTACAAATAGGTCCCTGGCGCCATGGGAGAGTAAAGGAGAAGCTTCTAATGGAGGAGAGAGGAGGGGAAAACCATTGGAGAACCTCACCTAGGTTGGGGAAGGACGATTCAGAGTGCCACATGTTGGAGTAGAGCGGCGAGGAAGGAGATCAGGCTTCATCTTGATTCACTAGAGTTGAGGAGGAAGAACGCGAAGAACAGCTTGCTGCAGCTCGATCTTTGCGTGGGGGAGGTTGATGTGGAGGAGAGGGAGGAGCTTGCCCCTAGCCCGGGCAAGGCCTGGCCGGCCTCCTTCTTCGTGCTTGGGGTGACGGCGCACAGGAAGAGGGCGGAGCGGCACGATGTGGGGAAAAGAACGAGAGAGGAGAAAGAACAGGAGAGAGGGGGTCTCGGGAAAAAGGGAAGTAGCCGTGGTGGCCTGCCCTGCGGAACCCTCCAGGCTGAGGGCGCACGGGAGGGGCGACGTGGCCGCCAGGAGGGTCGAGGCTATGTCGCGTGTCCTCGCTGCAGGAACGTGTCGAGGAGCACCCAAATCAAGAAAAATATATAAAAACACTCCTTTTGCAAAATAAAAATAACCCATCTAGAGATCATTAAAAATCATGAAACTTTTTAGGTAGATTCTATAAATCATAAGTAACTCATTTTGCTTGGATCTGTCATCATAGCTATTGTAGATTTGAGATGAAAATTCTTCCCGGAATGATACTTTGGAGATTTCGAGTAAGCTGTTTGGCATCAAGATGATTTCTAAAAATTCAAGAAAAGATACCTAAATTCATGTTGTAAGAAGTACTAATTGATCAAGTGTTGAGATTTTGACCAAGGGTTCTTTTGCAAAGTTGATCAAAACTAAGCTAAGTATGCTTTGGGACTAATCTACACTTGATTAACATGACTAATTAAGGTACTTAGCTTAACTAAACATCTGGGATGTTACAACCAGTGCCATAAGTGTAGCAAAAAACCCAATCCTTCACTATAAAACGAAACACATCGAATTGAGATATCACTTTCTGAGGCATAATGTTGAGAAAGGGAACATATCTTTGTCCTATGTACCTACCCAAGATCAGCTAGCTGACATCTTCACTAAACCACTTGACCAAGTAACCTTCACACGCTTGCGGGGTCAACTTGGAGTTCCTTTTCCTTTCTAGCTAGGTCTTGGAGCTTCTCATGTATATATGTGTCATATGTATCATTTGTTGCATTCCATGCATGCACTTTACATTTCTGTACAAAACCTGGTAGGATAGCCATCTTTGGATCATTTGTGCTAGGATGACCTTGTCTTATATACTTTGATCACTATGATGTGCTATATGTGAGATATGTGTATGCTTTGGGAATGGTGATGTGAATGCTATGCTCTTGATGGTTTTGTCATATATTTATCTTGAGATAGCTTCCTTTTTGTGAAAATGCTAAAAATGCTTCACTCATGAGTAGATACTTGTCTATGCTCAATTTGTGCTCAAATGGCTATATCATGTTTAGTTTGTGCTTGAGTATCATGCTCTCTTTGCTTGGGGTCAAAGACCTGAAGGACCGAATAGGCGACCAGAGAGGGAGGGAGTGAATGGGAGCCGATACAAATTCTTCCCGAAGGTCGAACTCAGCCTATACCCCGATTGCCACTCTGAGTACTCGCGCACACCAAAGAAGCTCTAGACAAGTCACGTACAAGCCCTCAAGAACAAGAGACAAGCCTAGAAGCAAAGAGCGGAAGCACAAAAGCAAGAACCAAAACACTTAGCCAAATATGCGAGGCTCAGGCCGGACAGTCCGTGAACCCTCGGCGTACAGTCCGAAAAAGGACCCCGAGCCAACAGTGCTGCACCAAGGAAATTCGGACAGTCCGGGCAAGCACCGCGGACGATCCGGGACCTCGCGGACAGTCCGGCCACCCCAGGCGGACAGTGCGGCAAAACTCGCTGGACACCCCAGACAAACCTTGAGCCACCCCAGACAAAATCCAAGCACCGCGGACAGTCCGCACAGCCCACGCGGGCAGTCCGGCAAACACCCTACAACAAAACCCTAGCGACAAAATGGATCGAAACACGAACGCACACGAACACGGATAAACATGTGACGAACAGAGGCCACGCGGACAGTCCGCACGCGGCTCGCAGACAGTCCGCCAGGCGCGGATAGAGCAGAAAAAGCTCGACCCCATGAGGTCAACTCTCCAAATCCATCACCGGATCTCCCAAACGGCTAAAGCTCTTAAGACAAGAGTTGGGGGAGATGATAAGCAACACAAGAGGAAGCTATGCCCCAAAAATCTCGACCTCTAAGACACTAAATCACCGGGAATCGCGGATCACACGAACAACCACTAAGAACTCGAACTCTGGCCAAAAACTCACGAATCGAAGGCTTTCCCCGGCGTTTGAGGGGTCAAGATCACACACAACGATGCGCAAGGCATCCACCCATGATCCCCTCAAAGAAATCCGAAGGAAAACGCCCTCAAATCCCCGAATCGAGTAAAGAACGAAACTCCCCAAAAATAGCCCCAAAAATGACACGAAAATCACAGAGGACTAGGAGATCACCGCAACGCCGAATGCTTCCATACATCCAGAGGTCAGAGTCTAAACAAGAATCTAGCCTAAGGAATACAGAGGGAAAAGAAGCAGTCCAGAGCAATCTACGGGGGGAGGAAAACCTAGGTGTCCAAGAGAGAGAGAGATGCCATCCACCTCTCCGCTATTTATACGAAGTCCATCGGAGGGAGGTAAATGACCATGCTAGCCCTACAACTTGAAATGAAGATACAACCCCTTAGGGGCATTTTGGTCAAGTCTTCATCGAGCGGACACGCTTCCACCGCGGCCTTGCTTAGCATCGATGCAAGCCCCGCGATCACGCCACGTGCCCCCCGCCTCGAAGCTTCCCGAAGCTCCCGGATCACCGTCTCTGTTGCCTCGGGCCTCCGGACTTGGTTTTGAGGCCCAAACCAAGAAACCGTCCACCGATCGTTTTGTGGGCAAACCAACAAACCCCGCGTGCAAGCTTCGGGCTCGATCCGCTACCTTGCACCAGCCTATGTTCACGACTTCCGCCCGCCAGTCTTGCACCGCACGACTAGCACTTGACCCCATCGGCCACCGGGTCCATCGAACCAAGCCTACTTGCCTCTCCATCACCCGAAGGCCGCCACGGCTAAGGCCTTTCGCACTTGTTCTTCACCTGCACCAACACAAGTCAAGCCGCAACCTACACCTACACACTTAGCCAAGCATCAGTCCACACAGTGTTGTCAATCACTCATCACTAAGGAGCGACCCTCCTCTGGTCCTCGGACACACCTGGTCCTCAATCTCCCCCTTGATGAGTGCATTGACAACACCCATAGTAACCATATAGAGAAAAAGAAAAGAAAAACAACCAAGAACACAACCTCCAAAGCAAGTGATCCAAAGCCAAAGAACAAGCGAAAACAAGATCACTCGCCAAACCAAGTCTCGGCCCCCTAAGACAAGGGCAACAGCTCGACAAAGCGGAGACAAACCAAAGCTCACAAAGAGCACACCACAAAGCACAAAACTCAGGAAAACCAAAGGAGCTCCCCCTGCACATATGCAAACTCCCCCTGAGCAAATGCAACCTCTTCTTCTCAATTTTTCTCCTCACATGCAACATCTCACAAATGCATACCAAATTTTCCACAAAATCTCCCAATGCATGAAAATTCTCCCCAAATGTGCATAACTTCTCCCAAAACTCTCCCAAATGCAAAGCACTTCTCCCCCTTGTTGACAATGCATGAATCAAGGTATATGAAACTCTTCCCCTTGTTTTCATGAAAAATGCATGTCAAAGCATATATACAATCTACCAAGCTTCCCAAATATACAAAGAGCACAACAAAATGCTACACACGAGACATAGAGCAAGCAAAGTAGACATGGTGTAGTTAGCACATTGCTATCAAGAAGGTAGAGACATATAAGCATGTGACATGGCTAAAAACAATTTTAAGCAATTTTCACAAAGTAACACTCATCTCATGAGTAAGACCCTATCCATAGCCATTTGAGCACAAATACACTAGATCATCCAAAGTTTATGCAAGATCACAAATGCTCATCACAAGATCATTATAAACGCCCAAAAACTACTCAAGTCATGTTAAAGCCACCGAGCCATGTGTCTACTTCTTAAAATGAGACGTCTCATGGTAGACAACATGCTACGGTTGAGCACCCAAGATATGAATATCAAAATCATAAAAACATGATTAGGAGCTCATTTTTCAAGCACAAGGCAATTCATACACCAATTTCATTTTCAAGTTAAAACATGGTACATGAAGTACCTTTGCGGCAAAAAGAAGCTTATGCTCCTCCCCAAGCAAGCAAAAGGGCTAAACATTTACAATGACAAAAGGTCTTTGACCCCAAGTAAAGAGAACATGATTCTCAAGCACAAACTAAACATGATATATGCATTTAAGCACAAATTGAGCATAGACAAGCATCTACTCATGAGAGAGGCAATTTTATCATTTTCACAAACATGAAGTTATCTCAACATAAATATATAGCAAAACCATCAAGAGCATAGCATTCACATCACCATATACAAAACATGCACAAATCTCACATATAGCACATCAGTGATCAATGTATATAAGAGAATTTCTAGCACAAGTGATCCAAAGATGGCTATCCTACCAGGTTTTGTACAGAAAGTAAAATACATGTATGAAATGTAAAAAAATGAAACATATGACACATATCTACATGAGAAGCTCCAAGACCCAGCTAGAAAGGAAAGCACACCCCAAGTTCACCCCGCAAGAGAGTGAAAGTGACTTGGTCAAGTGGTTTGGTGAAAATGTCGGCTAGCTGATCTTGGGTAGGAACATAGGACAAAGATATGTTTCCCTTCTCAACATTGTCCCTCAGAAAGTGGTACCTCACTTCTATGTGTTTCGTTTTGGAGTGGAGGACTGGGTTTTTGGCTACACTTATGGCACTAGTGCTATCACAAAAAAGTGGAACCTGGGAGCACTCCTCACCAAAATCACTCATGGTATAGGTCATCCAAAGCAGCTGGGAACAACAACTAGTAGCAGCTACATACTCAGCTTCTGTGGTAGACTGAGCTACACTGGATTGCTTGCGAGATGACCAAGAGACCAAAGAAGAACCAAGGAACTAACAACACCCAGAGGTAGACTTGCGGTCCAATCGACACCCAGCAAAATCAACATCGGAGTACCCGTGAAGTCTAAGTGTCGAGGAGGCAGAATACCAAAGACCAAACTCAGGAGTGTAGTTCAAGTACCTGAAAATCCGCTTGACGGCCTGCCGATGTGAAGTCCTCGGGGAAGCCTGAAAACGAGCGCACAGACACACACTGAACTGTATGTCCGGCCTCATCACCGTCAAGTAGAGGAGGGAGCCGATCATGCTCCGGTACTCCTTCTGGTCCACGGGTTCACCATCCTCGTCCGCGTCCAAGGCCGTAGTGGTACTCATCGGTGTAGTCAGCGACTTGGAGTCGTTCATGCCAAACTTCTTCACCATATCCCTGGTGTACTTCGCCTGATGTACAAATGTCCCGTCCTTGCACTGCTTGATTTGGAGTCCTAAGAAAAACTGCAGCTCACCCATCATGGACATCTCAAATTCCCTGCTCATGTCATCTGCAAATCTGGCAACAAGATCATGAGAAGAGCCACCAAAGATTATGTCATCCACGTATATTTGAACAATCAAAAGGTCATTCCCATGCTTAAGGAGAAACAGGGTCTTATCAACTGTGCCCATCACAAACCCCTACTCAGCAAAAACCCTCTCAACCTGCCATACCAAGCTCTAGGTGCCTGTTTCAACCCATAGAGCGCTCTCTGGAGTTTCTATACACGGTGTGGGTATTTTTTACTCTCAAACCCCAGGGGTTGCCTCACATACACTTCTTCCTCTATCACCCCATTCAAGAAAGCACTCTTGACATCCATTTGGTACAACTTGAACCCTTTAGCCACGTCAAAGGCTAGAAGGATCCTAATTGCCTCCAAATGGGCCACAGGAGCAAATGTCTCCTCATAATCTATGCCCTCTTTGTGGTTGAACCCGTGAGCCACCAACCTCGACTTGTTTCTCACAACCATCCCATTCTCACCCTCTTTGTTCTTCCATACCCACTTGGTACCTATGGGACGGCAATTTGGTGGTGGATCGACTAACACCCAGACTTGGTTTCTCTCAAAATTCTCCGACTCCTCATGCATGGAATTCACCCAATTATCGTCAGACAGAGCATGTCAAATATCTTTGGGCTCAAAAGAAGTGACAAAAGCAGAGTGAGTGAAATGAGAAGCATTCCTTGATCTCGACCGTGTAGTGCGTTCATGAAGGTCACCTATGATCGTCGTCGATGGGTGATCAATCTGTACATGCCGGGGAGCCTCTCGCCTGGACACAATCTCCCCCTCAGCAGCAGCCTCCACTCGAATAGCCTCAGTCGTAGTGGGTGTAGGGGATGGTCCATCCTCGATCGTCGTCGTAGTAGTGGAAGTAGCATGTACACGATCAGCCACGGGAGCATCAGCACCATCATCGTCGTCGTCTCCATCTCCATCCTTCTCATCCTCAAAGATCCTCGCTCTAATCTCCTCATCACCTGCACACTCAAAAGCAGAAGAGCTACATGGCTGTGTCTCGTCGAAGGTTACCTCGCAAGTCTCCATGATTCGGTTAGTGTCAAGGTTGAGCACACGATATGCTCTAGAGTGAATCGCATAACCGAGAAAGATACCATCTGAACATCTAGACTCAAACTTATCCAACTTGCCCTTCTTCAGAATGAAACACTTGCAACCAAAATCTCCAAAGTGACTCACCTTTGGTTGTCGCCCATGCATCAGCTCATAAGAGGTCTTCTTCTTAAAGGCACGAAGGAAGATGCGATTTGAGACATAGCAAGCAGTATTGACCTCCTTGTCCCAGAAACGCCTAGGAGTCCTATGCTCATCGAGCATCGTCCTGGCCATCTCACAAAGGGTCCGGTTCTTCCTCTCCACTACGCAATTCTGGCAAGCGATGTATGGAGAAGAGTACTGATGATCGAGACCAAGATCACTACAAAAGGCATCAAAATGAGAGTTCTTAAACTCCGTGCCATTGTCACTACGTATAGCTCGAATGGCATCACCATGTCTCTCATTCTTCAACCTCAAGATCAAGTCCCGAACAAAGCCAAATGTCTCACTCTTATCCTCCAAAAAGAAAACCCAAGAGTACCTCAAAAAATCATCAACAACCACAAGAACATACCACTTCCCACCAGCAGAGCGAGCAGCTCACAAGGTCGCTCGGTCATGACCGCAGTCAGAGTGGCGTGAGAAGCAGCAACCATCTTTCCATGCCGACAAGAAGCACAAACCAAATCCTTCTTGAATTTCAACTTAGGCAATCCTCGGACAAGATCAAGACCACTCAAGCGGGAAAGCAACTCAAAGCTCAAGTGTCCCAATCTCCTATGCCATTTCCAAAGCTTGGCAGACACGCCAGCAACAAAGCATCGAGGAGGACCAACAGACTAGGAAAAATCGGCACGGAAAATTTGACCCTCGGGGACGATCGTACAGACAAGATCGCCTCGAGAATCAAGCACAAGAGAAGCGCCCGACTTAAAATGAACCTCAAAACCTTCGTCCAGTAACTGAGATACTGACAATAAGTTAAAACCAAGTGACTTGACCAGGGCCACACTTCTTAAGGTCACCTTGCTACTCACCTTCACCATACCTTCAGCAAGCACTCGTCCTCTCCCATTGTCCCCGAAAGTGATGTACTCCCTCGTACTCACCGGGGTGAGGCTGGAGAACCACCCATGATCTCCGGTCATGTGTCGTGAGAAACTGGAGTCGATCAACCAAAAGTCCTTCAAGCCTCCCACCTGTAATAAAAAATGAGAACGAGAATGAGCAAGCGACTCAACACTGGGGTTAGTACCAAAAGAGTCAAACCAGTGTCGAGCCATTTGCTCAAAAGAAGGGTTAGCAAAATCCATCCTACCAAAACCCCTCTCATGCCTACCACCAAAGGACCTGTCACGTCTCACGGGAGGAGGATGCGCACCACGAGGGGGAAAACGTGGCCCGTAGTCCATCTGAGACCCAAAGCTTCGATCGTGCCCCCCAAACTCGTAACGGTCACGAGAAGGAGCACGTCGAGCCAACTCACCACGCGCAAACCCAACACGCCTATCTCTCTGAGGAAACACACCTCCACCTCCACCTCCACGAGTGGGAACTGTACGCACATACACCTCACCCCTAGGTAGAGGCCCTCTACGAGGCTCAGGTACACCACGAGCAAGATGGTACCTGTCCTTGTTTTCCATCTCCCTAGCAAACCTCTCATCTCTCTTTCTCGTGAAACAGAACTCATCCTTATGCCCATCCCTCCCACAATACTCACAATGGAAGCGGATCGGCTGTGGCTTAGGCGGTGGCTTTTCTGTGGGCTTCTCAACAGCTTTCTCTCCTGACTTCCCCTCAAAGACATTACCCAGGTTGCTCACAAACTTGATGGGTTTCTGGGAATTCTCTATTTTCTGGGGGAACACTGGTGGGTTTGGAGTTGTATCAAGCTTGTTTCTGAGGTGGTTTGGCTTGGGTGCATATTTGTTCATGGGTATGGTGTGTGGTGGAGTAGGAGTCTCTCCAGCTTTCTCTTCTCCCTCACCACTTTTCTCACCACTCTTGTCAGCCCCCAACGCCTGACCATCAAACCTCTTGAACTGAGCCAACATCAAACTCAATTGTGGCTCATGCCCAGACAACCAACTCATCAATTTCCTAAGCTCATCATTTTCATCCTGCAAACGGTCAACATAGTGTGAAAGTTCCATGTTTTTCAAAGCATGCATTGTTGGTGTTTCCTAACGTCACCACTATGGCACCGGTTAACGGGAGCGTGTAAGAGACACCGGGTATACCGCAAGCACACGGAAATACCGCTGTAGCACTTCCCCAAGGAAGGAGAGTATTCCAAGGGTATCGAATCCAAGGAACGGTGTGTACTATCTCCTACTCTAGTATAGATGGTCCAAGGACAGCAAACTCCAGCTGGGATAGATACGGGTTGAGAAGCACTTCCTTAAGGGACTTAGCTCTCAAGATGTATTCTGTCAGATCTTAGTCGTCCCCGCAGGGTGACAGCACATCAAGGTGCTAGCAAGCGAGCCCAACTCAGTACGCAACGTAGAGGGTTGACAAAGGGTCCAACAGGCTGTCACCACTATGGCCTACCACTACGCTACGATCGTACGTGGTCTTCGCAGGAAAACCAGGGCCCAAACACCACGTCTGTACCCCAGATAAATATAGTGCGGTTACGTATGCTAGCCCGCTAACTACACTATAGCAACCGTATAGATACGGTCCCACAAACAAGGGAAAGATCGGAATCAGATCTAGTCATTGAGCTACGGAGCAGAAAGGAAGCTATGGATGCAGCTGAACGAGATACAGCGGACTTACTTAACTAAACAGGATCAGAGCATGCAAACAAGTATATGAACTACTGCTCTGGCTCTAAAGGATCAAAGCCTTGTGTCATGAAGAACACAAGCCTCTAACTTATGAACGAGCCACGAACACAAGAACAAATCAATCATGCATGATGTCCACTTCTAAATAAGAAATGCTGAAATACTCACTTTGATCTAAATGAAGAACAGGCGTCCACGACGACATCAACTCACTCCTCACCCTATCCTACCTAGCACTCTAATCACACACACAACTCATGGGAGAGGTGAGAAGTCACCTCTCCAAGAGGGAATGAGAGGAGAGGGAGAGAGGGATGTGTTCCAAATGAGAGTCCCTCCCCTCCTATTTATAGAGGAGAGGGTGGCTTGCCTTTGTGCTCCAAGTGCTCCACTTTTTCAGCTTCCCTGGGCGCAGCCAATGGTTGTGTGACATGTGGCAGTCGTGAACCGAAGCAGAACCACCCAGAACTGGGTAGAACCGGGGAATCCTAGGCGTTCTGGGTGCTGAACAGGAGCTAAAAAGGGATTTGTCGGGGCGGCTGGCAGCGAACCGGGGCTGGACCGGCAGGCGAACCGAGCCAACCGCGCGCTTCCCGCGCCCCGCATGCACCGACGCAACCCGCACCAACCCGAGAGCGACACGCGTCCGGGCCCTGCGGCCGAACCACGCGCGTCGTGTGCCACTGGCGTGCGCGTCCCCCTCAGCCACTCGACGCCGTCCACATGCCCCCGGCGAGATTCGGCGCACGTATTTCGGTGCATTCTGCAACAAAAGCTAGAAACACCAACACTTGTGGAAATCATCAGTACCAAGCCCTATTCTAGTGTTGATGATCCTTTTAACATTATATTATGCAGATATTGATGGTGTAAAAGCAGCACTTTTCGACCATCAACAACACCCCCACACTTGACCTTTGCTCGTCCCGAGTAAAGGGAGAAAGGTAAAGGTGAGACATGATATCCAAAGGTATGAAACAAGCATAAGAGATATTCCAAACCATACCTTGTACTTGTGAACTCTGAAGTGTCTATCATGCTATCTTGAGCAGTTGAGGAATGGAACAGTCATGAATCAAATCACTCCTGCTCATCATGTTAAGTAACTTGGGGTTTTGCAATAAATTTTCAAAACAAACCTTGCTTAGCTCCTCATTTGATTCTCTCAAATCGCTCAATGTGTATATGTCCTCACCAAGGCATTAGATTGCCTTTCTTCACCCTACTTCTAATGATGGCTATATGTGGAGCTCAGGGTAGGATAAAGGATAAGGCATACTTGCATCACATGTATTGCAAAGTCAAAGACTGGATCCACAGAGAAAATCAAATCATACAATTAGATCAAGATGTGCACATGTATGGGTATGGTGAGTATGGTAAGGTGGATACTAGGCCCGGAATGGGTGCTAGATATTACCATACATATATGTTGAATGTGGGTTGATGGTAAGGTGGACACTAGCCTCGGAATGGACACTAGTTATTACCATCAAAATTATGGAACTCCTTTTTGCATGATCTCATCTCTCCCCTATTTCTCCTTTATTTTGGACATGGGCTATTCTTTCTTTTTTTTCATCATGCCTTGAGCATGTGTCTTTTATTTTTTTCTCTTTTTTTTCATAGCCCATGCCTCTTTTGAAGGATACTTTTGGAGAGGGATGTCACACCACATATGGAGCTTTATTTTTATGGGATGGATGAATGATACAATGCTGACTTCCAGTGTAGAAGCATAGCAAGGGGGAAAGTGGGTGGTGTGCACATGAATCTTGATCATGAAAGTAATGAAAAAAATTCTCACAAGGGTCACAGAATTTGACAAAGCTCAATGCAATAACAAGCAGCATATGAGTAGAAGGTTTTCAACTATATCATATGGCTCTAGTAGGACGGTGGCATATCAAAGAGGAGCTTTGCAAAGGGTTTTCATAATTTTTCAAATAAAATTCGCAAGCACTCAAACATAAAGAGCGAAGATCATATCATCAAACCATATCACAAACATCAACTACTTAGATAAGCATGAGTTCCCTAATGATATTTGGTCACAAGCATCAAGATGATAAATAAGGAATAAAACATGTGCAAGCCAACCACAGGAATCATGTAGAGCAAGCATAGCACACATTGCTGAGTTTGATGTAAAGGATATGAATTGAAATTCATTCAAACTCATGGATAAAGGAGAGTGAGGTAGAGGGTGCACATACCATCGCTTCTGAAGGATAAGAGATCAAGGAAGACCAGTGGTGATTTGGCTGACCAGAGGGCAGCCGGGTCACTCTAGTTTTACCTTGCTCTTGTCATGAAGGCGTAGTCGATATTGTGCAGCGCCTGTGTGGGGGTTCTCTAGTGGAAATGTCGATGATGAGCTTGAGAGAACTCCCCCACACTAGTGGTTGAACCTGGTGCTGTTCTTCAAACGACAAATGAAAACAAAGGATGGACTCTGCTGGTTCGAGAACCATAGAACCTTTATTCAAATTCAAATCTTTTTGTTGTTTTTATTTTATTTTATTGTCACCATGTCATTTGCTCAAGAAGGGTTAGATCAAGGCTACACATTATACACAAAGGGGGATATACTTACCTTGGACCTTTGAGAGGTCATATGTACCACCTTTGCATGATGTGCAACATGAATCTTGACACCTCAACTTACCTTCCCTTTCAATTTAGCTCAATGACTTACCCATTCAAGTTTGACAATTTTTTGCAGGGGTTAGTAAGCATATATGCAACCAAGATCTATGAAGATATAACTCTAAGGTTCATCAGTCAGAAGTCGACACCTTGTCTTGTTTTGATTGAAGAAGACAATTTTAACCTAAGCACTATGCTTAATTTAAAACAGTCTATGAACGAATGACATGTTCATTCATTCAAACCAGAGCATACGAACATAAATGAAGGAAGCATGAAAGCATGATCAAGCTATCATCAAAGAAGGACATAAGCATGACCATAAGACGGTGAACCTCGGGAACCTCCCGGAAGGGCTTTGTTTAATGTCAAAAGCAGGACTTACCTAGCTAGTGGGCAAGATGCAAGAGCTGACATCATCACCACACCGAGATAAGATTTGGTAGAGGAGGAACTTTACTCAAGATGCTCACATACCTCCCCCACACTTGAAGTTTGCATTGCTAGGCAACAAAACCCAAGTGTGTGGAGATCAAACTTCCTTTTGTAAATGTTCCCTCACCAAAACTTACCTAGGTGTTGCAACTGATGTGGCTCACATGTTCGTCGGCATCACCAGTCCATCTTTCTTTTCAATCTCCACCTGAAAGGTTAGTGACCAAAAAATACCCGAAGGACGATTTATCCTGAAAACATGTTCTTGCTTTTATTCGAGAAGAGAAATAAAACCTAACCTAATCCAGGCTATCTCCTGGTAATGCTTTTTTTATTTAAGGTCATAAGCTCGACCATGGGAACTTCATCTTGCAGCTACCGTTGGTGGTGTCATTCCCGTCTCAACACCAATCCTTGATGTAGTGAAGCTTTAGCTGCAAGGTTAGTACCACAGTGCACACACGAAATCTGATATGCTTATGGTAGACATATGCATCTACAACCAACCTTCTGAACTTTCTAGAAAAGAGGACCATAAGGTGGTTGCAGCCCTCATGCGTGCTCAGCGCACTAAGCAAGTCTGACTCTAGAGGGAGATGATGCGAGCATGGTCTGTATGGTGAATCAACAATGAAACTACCATGCTCGTGTGAGGAATCCTTTCCTCCGGACTCCAGAGTCCGTGCCTCAAAAGGTTCCATGGCCCATGAATTCTCCATCTCAAGAGAGTCATCGTGGAAGCTCAATGTTGACTCTCGATCATGATCGAAAGAAACGTGATACGGGCCAGCGGGAAGAGGCTGAAACTCAGTCGAGAGTGGTGACGATCGTTCGCCTTCACAAAAGTGAAGAGAGTCTCCCGAGTCATTCTCATGAGGGGTAGAACATTCTACAACCTTAATGAGAACGGGCTCGGATGATGCAAACGGAGATGTATGTGTCATCTTCTCGAGCGGGTTTTGCTTGGGAAGAGGCTTTGCCATAGGATGTCCCGGACAAGGGGTAGCAGTGGCAGAAGCGACTCCCCTAAGATTATCATCCAGGCTCCCTAAAGATGTATCGGAGAGCTGCTCTAGAGGGGAGCCTAGGAGAAGATCGAGATCAAGGACATCGAAGATGTGAATGTCTAGGCTAGCCTCGATCCCATCTATGATAAGTGGCACAGCACTTGCAATCCCCCGACATTCAAGAACGTGTCCAAAGGGACAAGTCTTGAGGAGCATGTCGGATGGTGCTAGCGGGACCTTGCCCAAAAGAGTTTCTGCTAAGTGCCATGACAAGATGTTAACCTCCATGATGGGGTTACAATGGGCCTCTACGACAGTGCCTCTTATAGAGCAAGGGACAACCAGAGGAGGTGAGCTATTCCAAGTTACCTCGGAAAATTGTGTCACTCCCTTTGACCATTCCTCCCTCAAGGCCTCCTCAGGATATGCTTCGTCAGGAGGATCAGGAGGTAGAGGAGGCACCGCAGGCCTAAGGGAAGGTTCTGTCGAAAGATTTCTAGAATGATCGGTGTGGACAGAATATGGTTCCTCCCTTGATTGGGCATCAAAAGAATTCGAGGTGTCTAAAAGATTTCTAGATGGATCATCCTCGAATCTGCAAGTGAACACCGAAGGTTGAATTTCTTCTTCCTTTGGTGCTCGGGGTTCAGGAGAGGGCTCAACAGACAAGTCATGGGATTCGGAAGATGAAAGCTCGGACTTGGATGCTGAGGGACTCTCATGGCTTGACTCGGATTCCTCTCGGTAGGATACAGGATCGACTTCGAAGTAGGAGATCAGGAATTCCCTACCTTCAGCTAGTTCCCTCGCAAGAAATGGTTTTCTGAAATCGAGACAACACACAGACCTTTTGTCGAGACCATCATAAAATTTGTGAAGCAACTGAGACTCAGTCATCGATAAGGAAGGTCCAGAATACGCTAAGCTTGATAATCTAGACCAGGCCATGTATATCGTTTCCTTGTCTTTCTGTTGAAAACAATGGATATCCTCCTGTAGAGCAGCAACACGAGATGGAGGGAAGAACTCAAGGCAAAACTTGTCTCTAAGCTCTTCCCAACTATCGTTCATGCTACCTATAGTATATGTGTACCATTGCTTCGCCTTCCCTATAAGAGAGTACGGAAACAACTTCCACTTGAAGGTATCCAAAGTCATACCCATGTGTAGATGAGAGAACCAAGTTCTCGAAGTCACAAAGATGGTAATATGGGTTTTCGCTCGATAGACCAGAGAATATAGTGCGTCGAACGAGATCGATAGTCGCAGGGAGAGGCTCATAGCCAGATGTGAGAAAAAGGTGCACCGAAGGTGGTGGCTCTGGGAGCTCACCCATGGGGGTAGTGATGCTTTTACAACAAAGCTTCACCATGGGTAGCGGGGGTAAAGGTAGAAGGAAAGAAACAAAAAGGATATCTGATGGGTAACGGGGGTAAAGGTAGAAGAAAACGAAAAAGATAAATATGAAGACCACTAGGTTCGAAGATAGATACAGCAACCGTTCCCTGGCAACGGTGCCAGAAATGCTTGTTGGCGTTTCTTAACGTCACCACTATGGCACCGGTTAGCGGGAGAGTGTAAGAGACACCGGGTATACCGCAAGCACACGGAAATACCGCTGTAGCACTTCCCCAAGGAAGGAGAGTATTCCAAGGGTATTGAATCCAAGGAATGGTGTGTACTATCTCCTACTCTAGTATAGATGGTCCAAGGACACCAAACTCCAGCTGGGATAGATACGGGTTGAGAAGCACTTCCTTAAGGGACTTAGCTCTCAAGATGTATTCTGTCAGATCTCAGTTGTCCTCGCGGGGCAACAACACATCAAGGTGCTGGCAAGCGAGCCCAACCTGGTATGTGACGTAGAGGGTTGACAAAGGGTCCAACAGGCTGTCACCACTGCGGCCTACCTCTACGCTACGATCGTATGTGGTCTTCGCAGCAAAACCAGGGCCCAGACACCACGTCTGTACCCTAGATAAATACTATAGTGCGGTTACGTATGCTAGCCCTCTAACTACACTATAGCAACTGTATAGATACGGTCCCACAAACAAGGGAAAGATCGGAATCAGATCTAGTCATTGAGCTACAGAGCAGAAAGGAAGCTATGGATGCAGCTAAACGAGATACAGCGGACTTACTTAACTAAACAGGATCAGAGCATGCAAACAAGTATATGAACTACTGCTCTGGCTCTAAAGGATCGAAGCCTTGTGTCATGAAGAACACAAGCCTCTAACTTATGAACGAGCCATGAACACAAGAACAAATCAATCATGCATGATGTCCACTATAGTCTAAATAGGAAATGCTGAAATACTCACTTTGATCTAAATGAAGAACATGCATCCACGAGGACATCAACTCACTCCTCACCCTATCCTACCTAGCACTCTAATCACACACACAACTCATGAGAGAGGTGAGAACTCACCTCTCCAAGAGGGAATGAGAGGAGAGGGAGAGAGGGATGTGTTCCAAATGAGAGCCCCTCCCCTCCTATTTATAGAGGAGGGGTGGCTTGCCTTTGTGCTCCAAGTGCTCCACTTTTTCAGCTTCCCTGGGCGTAGCCAATGGTTGTGTGACACATGGCAGTCGAGAACCGAAGCAGAACCGGCCAGAACCGAGCAGAACCGGGGAATCCTAGGCATTCTGGGCGCTGAACCGGAGCTAAAAAGGGATTTGTCGGGGCGGCTGGCAGCGAACCGGGGCTGCACCGGCAGGCGAACCGAGCCAACTGCGTGCTTCCCGCACCCCGCATGCACCGACGCAGCCCACACCAACCCGAGAGCGACACGTGTCTGGGCCCTGCGGCCGAATCGCGCACGCCACGCGCCACTGGCGTGCGCGTCCTGCTCAGCCACTCGGCGCCGTCCACATGCCCCCGGCGGGATCCGGCGCACGCACGCGCCGATCCGCGTCGTGCCGCCCGGGCCAATGGCGTTGCGCCACGTCACCTCGGCGGGGGACCCGTGCAGGCCAACTCATCGATCCCCGGCGTGGCTCTGCTGCCAGTAGGAAGCCGCCACGTGGCGCCCATGTACACGTAGACACACCTAGTGATGTCAGCTATTTTGTCTCTTCTATATCTTGTGCATACGAACTCTGATGTAGGCATATAATATGTCCATTTCGATTGTGTCGACGAGCCCGTCCAATGGTGCAGTCCAAATTGGCATTTGATGTTGTTTATGATGACATCCTTTAATAGCCATTGGACTACTTGCTCTCAACTGTACCATTTGGCACATATTTCGGTGCATTCTGCAACAAAAGCTAGAAACACCAATACTTGTGGAAATCATCAGTATCAAGCCCTATTCTAGTGTTGATGATCCTTTTAACATTATATTATGTTGATATTGACGGTGTAAAGCAGCACTTTTCGACCATCATGTGAGGGACTCTCGACGAATCATACGCTGCCATGTCAGCATCACATGGATCTATGGGCCCACTTTGCCAACTAAACCGCCAGGAAACGTGCCATGCACGGAGGAGAGGCACTAGGGCCCACATGGAAGCGAGCCAGAGGAAGCACAGGCCAGATGGCCGGCCAGGGGTTTCGGCTGACCCTAGCATCGGCCGAACCGATCTAGGGTCGGTTGATCCTCCCCGTCCATGTGTCGCTCGCTCATTGGTCCTTGGCTGCATTCCCGGGTGTTTAGGGGCACTTTGAGCCCTAGAGCAAGCCTCCTCCTTGTCTATAAATAGGAGGGGAGGGGCTCTATTTCACACACACCACCAAGCTCTGACGTTTCACTTCTCTCTTGTGTAGCTCTCTCTCCCTCTCTCCAATTCTGCCCATGAGAGGTGATTCTCACCTCTATGTGGTAGAATGGTGATGAGGAGAGATCTAGATTTGGATTAGTTGAGAGGTAGAGTAGGGGTGAGGAGTGAGTTGATGTCCTCGTGGATGCTTATTCTTCATTTGGATCAAAGTAAGTATTTCAGCATTTCTTATTTAGACTATAGTGGACATCATGCATGATTGTTTTGTTCTAGTGTTCGTGGCTCGTTCATAAGTTAGAGGCTTGTGTTCTTCATGACACAAGGCTTCGATCCTTTAGAGCCAGAGCAGTAGTTCATATACTTGTTTGCATGCTCTGATCCTGTTTAGTTAAGTAAGTCCGCTGTATCTTGTTTATCTGCATCCATAGCTTCCTTTCTGCACCGTAGCTCAATGAAAAGATCTGATTCTGATCTTTCCCTTGTTCGTGGGACCGTATCTATACGGTTGCTATAGTGTAGTTAGCGGGTCGATAGACGTAACCACACTATAGTATTTATCTGGGGTACAGACGTGGTGCCTGGGCCCTGGTTTTCCTGCGAAGACCACGTACGATCGTAGCGTAGAGGTAGGCCGCAGTGGTGACAGCCTGTTGGACCCTTTGTCAACCCTCTACGTCGCGTACCGAGTTGGGCTCGCTTGCCAGCACCTTGGAGTGTTGTCGCCCTGCGGGGATGACTGAGACCTGGCAGAATACATCTTGAGAGCTAAGTCCCTTAAGGAAGTGCTTCTTGTATCCCGACCTATCCCAGCGAAGGCTGGTGTCCTTGGATAGACCCTCTCTGGTTACTCTCCGTCCTAGGAACAAAACTCGACGGGAATACTCATTCTCCTAGGGAGAAGTGCTACAATGGTGTATCCGTGCGCTTGCGGATTTGTTCGCACTCGTTAGTGTACCTGGGAGTTTCTTACCTGCTCACGCTACCACAGCGCCTAGTGTTGAGATTAAGAAACGCCAACAAGCATTTCTGGCGCCGTTGTCGGGGATGGCTGTTGTCAACCTTCGAGCCCGTCTATCCTCGTATTTATCTTTTTCCTTTTTCTTCTACCTTCACCCCCGTTACCCTTTTTGAGATATCCCTTTTGTTTTCTTTACTTCTACCTCTACCCCCGCTACCCATGGAAGGTTATCCTTGTAAACACCTTCTACCTTCGAGGAGTGAACCCTCAGAGCCATCTTCGTCAAGACCCACTCTTACATCTGGCTTTTGGCTTCACCCCTCTCTCATGAAGCTAATTCAGGACCTATCCTTCTCGGGGTTAAGTCATGAGAACCCCTTCGATCATGTGAGAGACTACGAGCGTCTGATTGAAACTCAGGGTAAAACCAGAGAATCACCAGATGCTCGGAAAAGAGAGTTTTTCCCGCTATCCCTCTCTGGGAAGCACGGGATTGGCACCGTTGTTCTGGTAGAGACTACCTTACTTGGGAAAGGTTGAGAGCAGCTTTTTGCTCCCACTTCTTCCCAATACGACGTGTCATCTCGTTAAGGGCAAAGATTCTCTGTTTCAAGCAATGTGAGGAGGAATCACTAGGAATGGCATGGCATCGTTTCGCCTCCGCGGTGGAAGATTGCCCAGTCCTTTATATTCCCGATTGGATGTTGCTTCAGCACTTCTGATTTGGATTGTGGAAGGATGATGCCATGAGGCTTAATGCTCTCTCTGGAGGATCCTTTGTGCACCTAGATGTTGTCGAGGGAAAAGAGATCGTGGATAATCTCTGAGATTTCAGCTTCCTTTGCATCCCGGTCAATGAGGCACCCACCAGAGGAAATGTTAAGCCACCTAGATCCATCCTGAGTCAAGCCCAAGATTTCATATCCATTCTTTCTGAGCTCTGGCTGAAGATGTCATTCCTGAATAGCAGGAGTATAAGGGAAAGATTTCGTGACGCGAGATCTACCCTTGGGTTCCCCTCTCATGCATCTTCTTAGACCTTCTCCCCAAGAATTTGTCTTGTGGGAGGACGAAGAGAGTAGTGCGGAAGGAACGACCATTCCCGGCCAGGATGACTTGTTCGATCCTCACTACTGTCTCCTAAGGAGGGTATGAGAGGCCTATCGTGTTTCTACGTCGAGGCTTGAGCTGAAGTGCTTCGCACTGAAGTTTCGTATAAACCGAGACATCGGTCTCTACTTTATAATCCATTGGATTCATTCATCAGACCGAAGGAGCACGATCATCTACCGATCGAATGGAGTGCATTCACTTTTTATCTCAAGCACATCGATCATTGCCGATTAGTCAGGAGAAGCTTGCACTTCGTATCGTATGCCAGACTTGATCGATGCCCAATGGGAGGTGCACTTTCCAGCTCATCCATAACCCCCCATTGGAAGCTTAGACCAGACTTCGGAATGTTTCCATCGCCCCGATGAGAACATCGAACCCTCTGCCTAAGGTAAGAGCGAGTTAAATCTTGCTCTTCATCCGAACTCTGGTTCCCGATCGTACACCGACCTCCGGAAGTCCATGCTCTATCCTTTTTGAAGGCCGAGTGTCTTTCCGAGCTTGAGTTCACTCAGAGATCGGTACCTATTGGTGAAGCACTAGCCTCAGAGCTTGATCTTTTCATCTCTGAGTTTCGCGACCCTAGTGCTATAGTCCTTGAGTCCCGTGACCACCTCAGGGAATGCCTCGGCCTCTCTGGGATGATCATGCTTGCCCTCAGCCTCGATATACCTTTTTGGGCTCGAGTTCATATATGCACTACCCTTGCAGATCAGAGCTTATCATCATATCAACATTGTCTGCAAGGAGATGGTCATAAGTTGAGACAGGAGATCACAAGACACCCGCATCCTGAGTACTCTTGGGACTTATCTCGTTTCCCCAGGAAGAATTATCCTCCAGGTATCTTGTGGACCGTGGTCATGCAGGAGAAAGAAATTGCCAAGATAAAGAGGAGTAGGTAGAAGGTCCACAGGAAGGCAGCACCATTGTGGCGACACGAACGCTTCATGACTACCGTCAAGGTGCCTACACTTTTTGACTATCCGAGTACGTCGCCAAGGTGACTTCCCCCAAATTCCCTATGGTTACATTATGGTTTGGCCAAGGTTAATATATAGTGGAGGATGAATTTTCAACCTCAACCTTATCCTAGCCTTAAGCCTAAGCCAACCTTTCCATCTCGGGGAATCCACCTGGGCCGTCGATCCTGAGACTTCTTGGAGCCCACACGAGAAAGAGGACCAGAGGGGCCCACATGGGGCCGGCCAAACCCAGGTTCGGTCAAAACTCTAGTGCCGCCTCTCCCCTACTTCTTTCGCGTGTGTGTCTCATTCTCCTCCAGAAATCTTCTCTCTGCCACCTGACGAGTTTTCGCATCGTGAAATCCATCTCCTCCACCTCACCATCCTCAGCTCATCGCCGCATCCATGGCCGGAAGGAGTGTTGTCCCTTTCGACGGCTCCACCTTGTCCACCGGTCCCGGGGTAGGAGGCAACCCCTCCGTCATTGCCGCCCCCGCTGCGGACCTCGCAATGGTGGCCGGTGTCCTGGATATTCCCCCGCTCGCCACCAGCCCGCAGGGCGGGAGGATTCCGGGCACGCCGCCCTCAAGGCGCTCCGCCTCGCCTGGGAAGAGGCACATGAGACGGGCGGCCAGCCCCTATGGCAGGCCGACCATGACTTAGCTTCGCCCCAGGGGGTTGCCGCTCGCCCCACCTAGCATACCTGGATCATCGCTAGCTGGAGGGCAGACGAGCTCAGCGCAGTCCGCTCCTTCACCGCAGCCGCCGGTGACCATAAAGCCAGCACTGCCCAAGGAGAAGGCTCCTGAGGCACGCCCAGCTCCGGTTCTGCCAGAAGAGGAGGAAGACTTTGGCCGGGACGACAGGTTTCCACCGCCGCCCTACACTAGGAGGTCCAGGGAGAGGACTCGGGAAACCGAGCAACTCCCAAAGCTCTCCTCAGTGGCCAAGCTGACCCCACTGATGAAGGAACTGGAGGCCAGTAATGAGAAGCTCAGGGCTGCTTACTCAGAGCAGAAGTTGGACCTGGCCGAGCTGAGAGATGACATGCGTGATCTTCGCTGCGGCTTTTGTGCGAAGATGAGGAGGCTGTTCTCGACTATAGGGCATGCAGCCCTCTATGATGCCGAGTAGTGGGGATTAGCCCCAGCTTTAGTTCATCAGGCGCTAGTCTAGGTCTAGGTTTGATTTCCCTTTATTTTCCCTTATTTTATTTATTTCATTTGCATGTGTGTAAGCGCCTAATCATTTCATTTGAAACATTTGGATTTGAATAAAGTGGCTCACCGGTCATGTAACCCGGTTAAGCCACCCATTGTGTCATTACTTTGGTCTCTTTGATTTAGAGGACATCTAGGTTCGAGACAGTGTGGGGGAAGAGCCACGACTCTCCCAATGCAGGCACGACATTTCTGTCGGTGTTTTAGACCGGCAACCTACCAAGGGGAGTACACGAGGTAGATGAATGTGGCCTCGCCGAGATCGCAGATCGGTAACTCGAAGGAGAGACACGAGGCACATAATTTAGACAGGTTCAGGCCGCGAGGTGCGTAATACCCTACGTCCTGTATGCTGCGTAGCTCTAGATTGATTGGGTGTGTTTACAAGATGATGCAGATGATGAGATAGGGGTCCCTACCTCGCCTTATATAGTCCGAGAGGCAGGGTTACAGGTCGGTTTGAGGGGAGAGTACTAGTCGTGTACGGCTAGGAGTACTTTACATGGATCCGGACATGCGTAGCTTCCTAACTGAGTACTATCCCTCTGTAGTCCTTGCGCCCCATGCCAGCAGGTGCCGTGTTGCCCAAATCGAGTAGTCCCAGGGGCCCACCGAGTAGTCGGTCCTGGTACCCACCAGAGTAGTGGGCCCAGGGATGTCCATACGACAAGCCCCCGAGTACTTTGTAGTCGAGCAGGATGTGTTCGAGTAGTCTTGATGGTCTTGGCGAGTAGTCCTTGAGCGTCCCCGAGTTCCACAAGCCGAAAGTCCTCAAGAGTGCTTGAACCATCCCGACACTGGAAGGTACTCCAGCTGATCTTTGAGTAGTCTTGAAGTCTTCTCGAGTAGTCCCCAAGCGTCCCCGAGTGCTTCTCTCGAAGGTCTTCAATAATACTCGCGATTTCTTGATGAAGAGACCATAAGGAAAATGCGATTTGGAGAATCGCATTCCATATGGAATGTAGCCCCCGAGCCTTAGGTCGAATCGTAGATTCAAGCTGAGGGTCAGTCTGAAGTTCTGCCAATCTTATCCCAAAAAATTCAGAGAAAAAACTGAAGGACACGTGGCACGGAGCCCCCGAGCCTTGAGTCGAGTACTTCCTCTCGAATTAAAGGGTCATCTTGACTGTAGAATGTGTCTTGAGTGGGTCTTGAATCTGGTTGTATCCCACTGAGGTCATCTGAAGTAGTGGAGCCCCCGAGATGAAGAGCATCGAGTACTGGAAGTTGAAGAGTCACGCTACTACCGCTAGGTCACCCGTCTGGCACCGTATCTACCCGCTGGATGTTTGCCCGGTTCGTAGAGCGCGGATTGGCGCTCCCCGCCAGTGATTTCTTCAAGGGTCTGCTCAGGTACTACGGCATCGAGTACCTTAATCTCAACCCCAACGGAATCTTCCATGTTTCTATTTTTGTCCACTTCTGCGAAGCATTTGTGGGTATCAAACCCCACTGGGTGCTATTTCGGAAGTTCTTCTGGTTGAAGCCGCAACCGAGCACCAATGATACACGAGTAGTCGGAGGTGCCGGTATCCAGATGCGTGAGGATGCCGCCGACCAGTACCTGTCCTACAAGTTGATAGAGTCGAACCAGGACTGGAAGGCCAAGTGGTTCTACATCAGCAACCACCATCCTGAGCTACCGAAGCCGAGCGGGTGTCAACTGAAGCACAAGCTGTGGTGGAACACAGAGCCCACCATGCAAGAGGGTATTCAGCTTCCTGAATTGCTGAAGAAGATCAAGGCCTTGCGAGAAGCCGGACTGAGGGCCGAACACGTGGCCTTCAGCTTCATGAAGAGGAGGGTGCAGCCACTGATGGCACGAGACACCCTAGGGTACCAGTACACCGGCGACAAGGATACGTCCCAGATGCCTGGCTTTGAAGTAGAGGACCACGTCATCGTCGAGAGGCTGGGCAAGATCTTCAAGGATATGCCCCCGTACACACCATGCTTGGTGCCAGAGTACTCTGCGGCACGGCCGCCAAATCAGGTCAGTAGTCATGACATAAGCCCCCGAGTACTGATTTGCTTTGAAGTAGTCGTACTCATATGTGCTACATGTTGTAGGATGACGTGGCGAAATACGTCTCAGTCCCGACTTCCCCTCTGCGACTTGTGGAGCAATTGGAGGAGAAGGGCAAGAAGAAGTAATGCCGTGAAGTCGGTGAAGGCAGTGATGCTATTGTCATCAAGTCCGCTCTGATGACGATGAAGATGAAGAAACACTACAGCAAAGGTTCCAGCTGCGCTCCAGGTTCAGCCAAGCTGGGATGCCAGACATCCCAGTCATCATCGAGAGGCCGTCGAGTCTCGAGGCTAACCTACCAGTGCCGCCGAGGAGGCCTCGCAACGTGACACGGAAATGCGCCGTCAAGAAGCTGAAGATCTCCTAAACGACCAACCAAGAGGTAAACACCGCGACTAGAGTAGTTGAGCACAGCTGATAAGTAGTCGTGTGCTGAAGATTTGTCTTGTAATGTTGCAGGATATCCCCTCCCCAGACCCCGTAGACTAGGGCGACGAGGGGGTCCTGGACATCGTGGGAGCGGCAGCTGATAGGAGTATCAGCCCGCCTCCGTCAACCGAAGAAGTCGTGCCAGCAGCGGCACGGCAGGAGACCGGCGCTGCGGAGCCGCAGCCATTGGTTGAAGAAGGACGAAACCCTCCGCCAGCTGCAGCTGTGGAGCAACCAGAGGAGGTGTCTGTTGATGTTGGAGCTACCGCCGAGGCTGGCATAGTGGATATTGCCAGTATACTAGGTGCTCCGACCGTGACCGTGGTGCGGTCAACACTGTAAGTTCTTATGAAATTTCAAGTAGTCATATAGATGATAGACTTGTATTGCTGACTTGATTACTTCATGATGCAGGAAATCCATGGACCTGTCGTGGGACGGTGAGGAGACCAGCACTCCAGCAGACGGAGAGGGCCGCTCGGCGGAGGGGCGCGAACCCGCACCGCCGCCATAGACTGAGGTCGTGGTGGGGTCGACATTGGAGGAAGCCACCTTGGTTGAAGGTATGTGTCCTGTCACCACTGGTAATCTTCATGCATAGTAGTCGTAGCCGCTGAGATTGGCTGCGTGTACTCATTGTGCTAGGAGCACAAGCTGAGGGAACCTCGATTCCTAAAGCTGTGGCCATGGAAATGACTACTGTGGAGTTGGAGCCCACAGGACCGATGGCCGGGACGGCTGAAGAAACAACCCCCAAGCTGGGGACTGCGGTGGCCCCCGAGTTGAGTGCGGAAGTGCAGGATGATCCACTCCACAGGACAAGCACGGACGTAGTCGTCCGCTCGCCCATCATAGAGGAAGCCGCGCCGATCCATTCGGCGGCTATGGCAGAGGAGGCATCTTTGAGCCACGAGGGTCTTGAGCTACTGGAAGACAATCTTGTCGATCCGGTAGTTGTTGCTCTGAACATGGAGTCATGGCGGCGTACCCAGCAGTGGGTCAAGGTACGTTGCGAGTACCTCGAGTAGTCTTGTACGACGAAATACAAAGTACCCATTTGACTGTTCTGTCTGCGCAGGATATTGTTGAAAGATCCCGCGAGAAGTCCAAGCTTCTGAAGGGGTACGGTGACACAGTCCTTCGTGCCGAAGCCTTGGAGAAGGAGCTCGATAAGTCGAAGAAACATTCCGCCCTGCTCCAATCCAAGCTCGACGGCGCCTTCGCCCAATATCATAACGAAGTGCAAGAGATGCAGGCGAAGAGGGACGACTTGATTCGGAAAAACAAGTCGCTGTGCCAAAAGAATAAAGGTATGCTTCTCGCCAAAGCCTTTGAGTACTTATTAGGGTACCTTGGTGTAATCTGATAGTGTGATGAGTTGTCTGCAGAGCTTGAGGAAAGGGTCGACCAGCTGAAGGCGTCGGAGACGGACTTGAAGAACATCGTGTATCGTGAGACCGACAAAAGAGAGGTACTTGAGTATGAGTACGCTCAGTTGCACCATGAGTGTATCAAGCACATGGAGCTTTGTGAAGCCTCAGACCGTGACCTTGTCAATTGCTATAAATCTCTGCAGAAGCTCAATAAAGATTGCGAGAAGCTGCAGGGCCAGCTGAAGGAACTTGAGGAAGCCGCGCTACCCATTGCAAGGCTGCTGGTGCCACACCCGGGCGGGCCCAAGATTGCTCCACTGGTGGACCGGTTGAAGGAAGCCCCCGGGCGTCTGGCGACGTATGTCAAGCACTTGGCGAAGTCGATCCCGAACCAAGTCTTGGCATACATGAAGTCATATTTCCCCAAGGCTCCAGTGAACGTAGTCGCCGGTGGACTTGCAGCAAACTGTACTGACGATCAGTACAAGACCCTCCTGGAGGAGATGGCGCCCATTGCTGAACAAATGGCGAAAAAGCTCAACCTTCAGTAGGAGTACCTGTAGGAGTAGCTTAAAGTAGTTGATGTAAAACAAACAGAGTTGTTAGTAACTTGAATGGATTATCAATGAGAGTTGTCCACGATATATCTGTGAAATAAGTACTCATAGCCGCCACTTGCAACGAAGTGTGCGGAGTACCAAACCGTGGTGGAGCTTGTGAGTAGTAGTACTCAGTAGCAGATGCCTGATTGGAAGGCACAGTAAATAAGTTGAATGAAAATCAAACTTTATTACTAATGAATAAGTACACCTGGATGGTCAGGGCTGTTTACAAGTGTAGTCGCCAGGACCCGGAGGCCGCCTACGGCTAAGTGGCGCTAGGACCCTTAGGCCACTTACAGCTAGAGATCCGTTAGTAGTCGTATAGACTGGATCTAGAGTACATGGTCTTATAGACCGCCGCTAGAGTCCTCAGCGCTCTAAGCAGCCCAAGATCTGTTAGTAGCCGTTGACGCTGGATCTTGGAGAAGAGTAGTCCGGAGACTAGTGCCAGGACCGAAAGGCCTCTTACAGCGAGGAGTCCGTGAGTAGTCGTGTAGACCTGGACACGTAGAGTAGTCGAGCGACTACGCGTAGAAGCGACACAGCTGGTCGACGTTCCACGAGTTGCTGATGTCGTCGCCTTCAAGTGTTTAGAGGCGGTAGGAGCCTGGTCCGATGACCTTGGAAATTGAGAAGGGACCTCCCATGGTGTGCTGAGCTTGTGTAGTCCGTCCATGTTCTGGATACGACGGAGGACTAGATCACAGACGTTGAAGGAGCGTTCCTTGACGTTGCGATCATGGTAGCGTCGGATACCCTCGAGGTACCTTGCTGATTGGACGAGGGCGGCGCAGCGGGCTTCTTCGAGACCGTCGATGTCAACCCGTCTGCTGTCTTCTGAGATGCCTTCGTCGTATTGCTCTACTGCTGGGGATTCCCACATCACGTCGGCAGGTAGAATAGCTTCGAAGTCGTAGACCAGGAAGTAGGGTGACTGCCCCGTCGGCTTGGTAGGCTGAGTACGAAGCCCCCAGAGTGCGTTGGGTAGTTCCTTGATCCACTTGCCTCCTTTGGTGTTAGCTGCGTCGTGCAATCGCTTCTTAAGGGCGTCGAGTACCATCCCGTTAGCACGCTCAACTTGGCCGTTGGCGCGGGGATGGGCGACTGAGACGTACCGAACGTTGATCCCGCTGTTCTCGCAGTCCTCCCAGAACTGATGGTTGTTGAAGTTGGAACCCAAGTCTGTGATGATGCGATGGGACAGCCCGTAGCGATGCACGAGTTCATCCAAGAAGTCGAGTACTCTGTCGGCCTTTGGGCAGGTGACCGGCTTGACTTCGATCCACTTGGTGAACTTGTCGATGGCCACCAAGACTCTGTTGAATCCTCCTGGCGCAGTTGGCAGAGGCCCAATCATGTCGAGCCCCCAGCAGGCAAAGGGCTAGGTTGGTGGTGTGGTGACTAGCTTGTAGGCCGGGACGTATTGCTGCTTGGCGAAGAATTGACATCCTTGGCACTTTCTGACGAGTTCTTCAGCGTCGGCCAGAGCTGTGGGTCAGTAGAAAGCTCGTCGGAAAGCCTTGCTCACCAGCGTTCGAGAAGACGCGTGGTTGCCGCAGACGCCTTTGTGGATCTCCTCCAAGATATCCTTGCCTTCTTCTCGAGGTATGCAATTCATGAGTACTCCGGAAGTGGCACCTCGCCTGTAGAGCTTGTCTCCGACTAGTACGTAGGCCTTGGCTCGGCGGACGAGTTGTTCGGCCAAGTTCTTGTCGGATGGGACCTTCTGCTCGCGGATGTAGTCGATGAAGGGTTGTCTCCAGTCCACGTCAATCATCATGACCTCCTGGCCAGACTGTAGTGGCGCAGGGTCAGTGGCCGTTGGCGCCGACTCCGGGATGGATGGCGCGTGAAGCTCGTGGACGAAGACTCTAGCAGGTACTTGCGCGCGAGTAGAACCAAGCTTCGACAGGACGTCCGCGGCAACATTGTTGTCGCGGACGACGTGGTGGAACTCGAGACCGTAGAACTTGTTCTCGAGCTTGCGGACTTCCAGACAGTAGGCGTCCATGTTCTCCTTGTTGCGATCCCAAGACTTGTTGACTTGGTAGATGACCACTGCGGAGTCGCCGTAGACTAGTAGCCGCTTGATGCCCAAAGAGATTGCGAGGCGGAGCACGTGAAGTAGGGCTTCGTACTCATCTTCGTTGTTTGAGACCTTCCAGAAGATCTGCAGGACATACTTGAGTTGTTCGCCCTTTGGAGAGATCAGTAGTACCCCTGCACCTGCCCCTTCGAGCTTGAGTGAGCCGTTGAAGTACATCACCCAGTGTTCTGGGTGCTCGGTTGGAGTTGGTAGCTGATTCTCCCGCCACTTTGCCATGAAGTCAACTAGTGCCTGGGACTTGATAGCAGTACGTGGCTTGAAGTCGATGTTGAGGGCGCCGAGTTCGACCGCCCACTTGGAGATTCTTCCAGTAGCATCCTGATTGCGGAGTATGCCACCGAGCGGGTAGTCAGTGATAACAACAATCGGGTACTCCTGGAAGTAGTGTCGTAGCTTCCGCGAGGTGATGAACACTGCGTAGAGTAGCTTCTGGACCGGCTGGTACCGTGCCTTGGACTCTGACAGAACCTCGCTAACGAAGTAGACTGGTCGCTGGACTGGGTAGGCGCGGCCTTCTTCCTGCCGCTCGACGATGATGGCAGTACTGACCACATGAGTAGTCGCAGCGAGGTAGAGCAATAGCTGCTCCTTTTTGCAAGGAGCCGTGAGGACCGGTGGCTTAGACAAGAAGTCTTTGAGCTGCACCAGAGCTTGATCAGCCTCCGCGATCCATGCGAACTTCTCTTGATGCTTGAGTAGTTTGAAGAAGGGTAGTCCCCGTTCTCCAAGCTTCGAGATAAATCTGTTCAGGGCCGCCATGCACCCGGTCAGCTTCTGGACATCCTTGATGCAGGTTGGAGCTTTCATGTTGGTGATGGCGGAGATCTTCTCGGGGTTGGCTTCGATGCCACGATGGCTGATGATGAAGCCGAGTAGTTTCCTAGATGGTACGCCGAAGATGCACTTGTTGGGATTGAGCTTCCATTGGTACTCTCGCAGGGATGCGAAAGTCTCTTCAAGATTGGCGATGAGCGCATCAGAGTTTCTGGTCTTAACGACCACGTCATCCACGTAGGCTTCGACGTTCTTGTTGAGCTGCTTCTTGAAGCAGGCCTGGATAGCTCGTTGGTAGGTGGCGCCGGCGTTCTTCAACCCGAACGACATTGTCGTGTAGCAGTAGGCGCCGAACGGGGTGATGAACGCGGTCTTCTCCTGGTCTTCTTCCTTGATAGCGATCTGGTGGTACCCGGAGTAGCAGTCGAGGAAGCAGAGCAGGTCGCAACCCACCGTGGAGTCGATGACTTGATCAATCTACTGCAACCCGAAGGGGTCTTTGGGGCAGTGCTTGTTGAGGTCGGTGTAGTCAACGCACATCCTCCACTCGTTGGTGTTCTTCTTGCGGACGAGGACGGGGTTGGCGAGCCACTCAGGATGGAAGACTTCACAGATGAAGCCCGCCACGAGTAGTTTGGCGAGTTCCTTCTTGATGGCATCTCGTCGGTCGTCGGCGAAACGGCAAAGGTGTTGTCGTTTGGGGGTAGCTTTGGGGTCGACGTTTAGTGAGTGCTCGATCAGCCTCCTGGGCACCCCTGGCATGTCCGTTGGCTTCCATGCGAAGATGTCTCGGTTAGCCCGGAGGAAGCTGACGAGCGCGTCTTCCTATTTCGGGTCAAGACCCGCCCCGATCATGGTAGTCTTGCTGCTGTCGCCCGTCCCAAGGTCTATGGCCTTCACTTGGACTTCCTCTGATGGCTGAGGCTTGTTTGCGGTATTGGTCTTCTTGGGAATCTCGAGTTCGGTTGGGGCGAGCCTCTTGGACGCAGCAAAGATCTCCATCATTGCATTGGGTACTTGGTTGGTCGCTGTGAGTTCCACGGCTTCGGTGTCGCAGTCGAACGAAATCTTCAAGTCCCCTTGCAGTGTAAGTACTCCGGCAGGACTTGGCATCTTGAGTACCAAGTAGGTGTAGTGTGGTACCGCCATGAACTTGGAGATAGCTGGTCTGCCGAGGATGGTATGGTAGGAGGTTTCCAAGTCCGCAACCTCGAACTTGATGTACTCGGTGCGGTAGTTCTCCCTTGTCTCCCCAAAGGTAACTGGTAGGACCACTGAGCCCAGTGGAATAGCCGTATTACTAGGGACAATGCCGTAGAAGGGTGACGCGCTCTTGGTGAGCATGTCGGTGATGTCGAGCTTCATCTTCTTCAAGGTCTTGGTGAAGAGGACGTTGAGTCCGCTCCCGCCGTCGATGAGGACCTTGTTGAGTCTGGAGCCCGTGACTACAGGTTTCAGGACGAGTGGGAAACGTCCTGGTTCGGAGAAGCTTGTCCATTGATTCACGCAGGAGAAGGTGATGGGTACCTCCGACCACCTCAGACGTGTCGGCACCGCTGGTTCGATGTTCAAGACTTCTCGTCGGGTGGCCTTCTGAGACCGTCTGGTGGGTAGTCCGCCGAATAGGACATTCACTGTCTTGTCAGGTTCCTGGAAGTCACCGTTGCCCTCGTCGACTTTTTTCTTGCCCTTCTTGTCGTGAGGAGGCCGTGGGTCGGGAGTATCCTTGAGTGCTCGCCGGAGCTGGTAGCACTGCTCGGTGGTGTGATTACCATCCAGATGCCACGGGCACTTCTCTTTGAGCAAGTCTCTGAAGCTGCCTGAGGTCTTTTTTGAGTTGTCCTTTGCAGGGCGCTGTATAGCCGCGACTATGTTGTCTGGCTTGCGCTTGCGGTTGGAGCTCGAGTAGTTGTTGTTGTGGTGACCCCCTTGATCTTTGTTGTTGTTGTTGTTGTTGCCGCCCGTGTTGCTCTTGTTCTTGCCGCGAATGGAGTCGTACTTGGCGTTCGCCTTATCCTCTTCGTCAACCCATGACGTGATCATGTCTCTGAGCTTGGTGATGGAGCTCGGGCGGCGGCGACCGAAGTCTTCGAAGGTGCGACGGTGATAGAGTCCGTCTTGGAAGAGGTCGATGACTTCTTTGTCGGTGACGTCGACTACGGTCGCGCGCTTGTCGAAGAAGAGCCGCATGAACTGGCGGAGTGTCTCGCCTTGTTCTTGCTTAACCATTGCCAGATCCATGCGGGTACCCGAGCGCCCCATGGCACCCGCGAAGTTGCTGGTGAACTGAGCCTTCAGCTGGTCCCACTGGTCGATCGAGTTCTTTTCAAGCGACTCGAGCCATGTGAGTGGAGCCTGATCCAGACAGAAGGGGAAGAAGAGGCACTTTGCGTCGTTGTTGCCACCAGCATTTTCGATGGCCAAGGCATAGCACCTGAGCCACTGAACTGGATCTTGCTTCGCGTCATACTTGGAGATCCCGAGAGGTTTGAATTTCTCGGGAAGAAGCAGGTTGCGAAGTCTTGCAGAGTATGCAGGGAAGCCGTCACTGTCGCTTGCTTCAGTAGCCTTCTTGCAGCGGATCTCGTCGATCTTGTGGCGGGCGTTGTAGCCATCACGTGTGTTGCCGGTGGCATGGCTAGTCGTGTGGCCTCGGCCGCCGCGATCGCTGCCGCCACCAGCTTTTCTGCCGGCGTCATGGGATGAGCTCCCGCCGTTGCTGCCACCACCGCCGTCGCCACCGCGACTACCTCCGGTGCCACCCTGGCTGATGCCGCCTTGTGAGGGTCCTCCAGCCGAGGCCCTAGAGTGATTGGGATTTGGCTAGTGTTCACCACGGACACGGTTGTGTCCGCCGTCTGCAGGGCTGCGGCTAGTGGCTTCGTGGTTTCTAGCGTCGTGAGTTCTGACGGGGGGTACTTGGGCAACTCTGTTGTCGACCAGCATGAAGTAGGTGTCTTCGACGAGTTTGGTGATGACTTCGCCCGCGCGGATCCCCTGCGCCTGCCGTGCTATCGTGGTGATAGACATGAGGCACTGCTCAGGAGTAGTGTGTACCCGGTTGGCAACTTGCTCCAGGGCCTCATTGAGGTTCCAGATGGGGAGAGTTTCCCAGAGACGTCTGCGTCGATCGTTCCGCTTCCTGTTGCGGTCATGCCGAGCGTTCTTGTCTTCGGGGGTCTTGTTCGGAGGTGCGTTGGAAGACAACTCGTCCTCTGAGATGTCGTCAAGGTACCGATCGGGTCGGTTTTCTGAAGTCCCAACATCTGTGGCCGTCATGAAGACTTCACGGTCGGGAGTGCAGAGACTGGAGTCAATAGTCGCCACCTCGGCGGGGGTGTGCTCGTCGTTTAGGGCCAGCGAGGTCCCCTCCTGGAAGGGGAGTGAATCGAGGTAGGCGACGCAGCGTGAGTTGTCGTCCGTCAAGTCTGCGGGCTTGCGGTCGGGCCAGTAGACGAATCTGCCGGCGGGAGTGGATGTAATGACCAGGCCAGTGGTAGGACCTAACAGCGGTTCTCAGTCATGTTGAGCTCGGACTCCAACTCGATTGGGTCCGATCCGAAGTCGAACTCGTAGGAGGAGTCCGAGTAGTAGCCGGTTGCGGTGTTGGAGTCCGAGGAGTACACGGAGGTGATCTCCTTGCCGGCCCGGCGTGCGGCGAGGGCTTCCGCGTGGGCCCTGCTAGCATTGCAGAGACTGTATGGGAAGTGCTCGTGGAGGGGGACTGTCTCACACGATGGCTCAGGAGCCAGCTCGCATGAAACGATCCAGGGTGACGTCGAGTTCGGGTTGGAGGCGGATCCAAGCTCGAAGTCGGTGACTTGGTTGTAGAGCGAAATTTCACTGAATTTTTCGACGAGTGGGCCCGTGGCGTCTTCGGGAAGCGTCATGAGCCCGGTCTTTGGGTCCGGGGTCATGGTGAGGTAGCGCTGGAACGATCCAGCGCCGTCAGCGGTGCAGACCCAGGAGCCAAAGACGAAGGTGTCGCCGCGGTTGAAGGCGGCGGTTGGCTTGATGACGATTGAAGCCGTCGAGTTCGCCATGTGATCTTCGGCGAGTTCCCCTACCTGGCATGCTAGCTATCGATGTTTTAGACCGGCAACCTACCAAGGGGAGTACCCGAGGTAGATGAATGTGGCCTCGCCGAGATCGGTAACTCGAAGGAGAGACACGTGGCACACAATTTAGACAGGTTCGGGCCGCGAGGTGCGTAATACCCTACGTCCTGTATGCTGCGTAGCTCTAGATTGATTGGGTGTGTTTACAAGATGATGCGAATGATGAGATAGGGGTCCCTGCCTCGCCTTATATAGTCCGGGAGGCAGGGTTACAAGTCGGTTTGAGGGGAGAGTACTAGTCGTGTACGGCTAGGAGTACTTTACATGGATCCGGACATGCGTAGCTTCCTAACCGAGTACTATCCCTCTGTAGTCCTTGCGCCCCACACCAGCAGGTGCCATGTTGCCCAAGTCGAGTAGTCCCAGGGGCCCACCGAGTAGTCAGTCCTGGTACCCACCAGAGTAGTGGGCCTAGGGATGTCCATACGACAGTTTCCCGTACGTACCCACTGCGAGCACTCCGCGCTAGCCTATCGATCACCTACCGAGAACCTGAACGGGACCCGCACGAGTTCACTCCTGTGGAGAGCCTCTCACGGTTCATCTCCCATGCATAGCGCCGGTTTGCATCTCGACAACTCACTCTCTTTCATTCCTGAGTTTTATAAGCTATATCTGTCTATCTCTAAACTAAAACTTGAATGATGATGCTAAAAGATCACCCAGCTCCCTGTACCTGAGTAGACTTACATATGTTTTATTCCTTGTTATCTACCTGATGCTTGTGAACCATAACCTCCTTAAGGACAAGTATGTTCACCTAAGTTATTGACAAGTATGATATGGCTGGATGATATGATCTATTGCTCTGATGACTAACTCTCTTGGGGAATTTATTTTTGAAAACTCAAAACCTCTTGGAAAGGCTCCTTTTTGATATGCCTCTGTCCCATTAGAGCCATATGATTTTCATAGGTAAAAACCTTTGATTCATATGCTGCTTGTTATTGCTTTGAGCCTTGTCAAATTCTGTGACCCTTGTGATAATTCTTCTCATTACTTTCATGATCAAGATTTATGTGCACCCCACCTATTTCCCCTTGCTATGCTTCTACACTGGAAGTTAGCATTGTATCATTCGTACCACAAAAGTAAAAGCTCCATATATGGTATGACCGCTCTCTCTAAAAGTATCCTTCAAGGAAGAGATATGGGCTATAAAAATATATATATATATATACACATGCCCAAAGCATGTTTTGAAAAAAAAGAAAAAAAAAGAGAAAGGATAGCCCATATCTAAAATAAAGAAGGAGAAAAGGAGAGGGATGGTCATGCAAAAAGGAGTTCCATATCACAGATGGTAATAACTAGTGTCCATTCCGGGGCTAGTGTCTACCTTACCATCAACCCACAGTTCTCACCACATATATGTATGGTAATATCTAGCACCCATTCCGGGCCTCATATCCACCTTACCATACACACCATAGCCATAATAGTGCACATCTTGATCTGATGGTATGATTTGATTTTCTCTGTGGATCCAGTCTTTGACATTACAAAATATGTAATGCAAGTATGCTTTCTCTTTATCCTACCCTGAGCTCCACATATAGCCATCATTAGAAGTAGGATGAAGAAAGGCAAATGCCTTAGTGAGGACATATACATATTGAGCGATCTGAGAGAATCAAATGAGGAAGCCACCTAGAGTTTTGTTTATAAAATCTTGCAAAACCCCAAGGTGTTTACCATCAGGTGCATAAGTGACTTGATTCACAGTTGTTCTACTCTTCAATCACCCAAGGGAACATGATAGCCACTACACAGAGGTTCACAGGAGCAAGGTATGACTTGGAATATCTCTTATGTCTGTCTTACTCTTTTGTATTTGTAACCCACTTGGCTTTGTTTCCCCTTCACTCGGGACAAGCAAAGGTCAAGTGTGGGGGTGTTGCTGACAGTCGATATTTGCCATTTTTATGACCGTCAACTCCTGCAAATTGGAGCATGAATTGCACATTCACACTAGAATAGGTGCTTAAACTCATACTTTCCACCAGTGTCGATGTCTATTCGAATGCAGGTATTTAGCATAAGAAATGGGAGGAATCCATGCACTTTCACTCCACTCCAATCCAAGGCACTCAAATGCTGGCCAATCAGGGGCGGCCACATGGATTCTCCTGGATCCATGATGTCACCAATCCATGTGAGGGACTCTCAACGAATCATACGCTGCCACGTCAGCATCACATGGATCCATGGGCCCACTTTGCCAACTAAACCACCAGGAAATGTGCCATGCACGGAGGAGAGGCACTAGGGCCCACATGGAAGCGAGCCAGAGGAAGCACAGGCCAGATGGCCGGCCAGGGGTTTCGGCCGACCCTAGGATCGACCGAACCAACCTAGGGTCGGTTGATCCTCCCCGTCCACGTGTCGCTCGCTCATTGGTCCTTGGCTGCATTCTCGGGTGTTTAGGGGCACTTTGAGCCCCGGAGCAAGCCACCTCCTTGTCTATAAATAGGAGAGGAGGGGCTCCGTTTCACACACACCACCAAGCTCTCAAGTTTCACTTCTCTTTTGTGTAGCTCTCTCTCCCTCTCTCCAATTCTGCCCATGAGAGGTGATTCTCACCTCTATGTGGTAGAATGGTGATGAGGAGAGATCTAGATTAGGATTAGTTGAGAGGTAGAGTAGGGGTGAGGAGTGAGTTGATGTCCTCGTGGATGCTTGTTCTTCATTTAGATCAAAGTGAGTATTTCAGCATTTCTTATTTAGACTATAGTGGACATCATGCATGATTGTTTTGTTCTTGTGTTCGTGGCTCGTTCATAAGTTAGAGGCTTGTGTTCTTCATGACACAAGGCTTCGATCCTTTAGAGCCCAAGCAGTAGTTCATATACTTGTTTGCATGCTCTGATCCTGTTTAGTTAAGTAAGTCTGTTGTATCTCGTTTATCTGCATCCATAGCTTCCTTTTTGCTCTGTGGCTCAATGAAAAGATTTGATTCTGATCTTTCCCTTGTTCGTGGGACCGTATCTATACGATTGCTATAGTGTAGTTAGCGGGTCGACAGACGTAACCGCACTATAGTATTTATCTGGGGTACAGACGTGGTGTTTGGGCCCTGGTTTTCCTGCGAAGACCACGTACGATCATAGCGTAGAGGTAGGCCACAGTGGTGATAGCCTGTTGGACTCTTTGTCAACCCTCTACGTCGTGTACCGAGTTGGGCTCGCTTGCCAGCACCTTGGAGTGTTGTCCCCCCGCGGGGATGACTGAGACCTGACAGAATACATCTTGAGAGCTAAGTCCCTTAAGGAAGTGCTTCTTGTATCCCGACCTATCCCAGCTAAGGCTGGTGTCCTTGGATAGACCCTCTCTGGTTACTCTCCGTCCTAGGAACGAAACCCGACGGGAATACTCATTCTCCTAGGGAGAAGTGCTACAACGGTGTATCCGTGCGCTTGGGGATTCGTTCGCACTCGTCAGTATACCCGGGAGTTTCTTACACGCTCACGCTACCACGGCACCTAGTGTTGAGATTAAGAAATGCCAACAAGTATTTGTATTTCCACAAGTGTTGGTGTTTCTAGCTTTTGTTGCAAGATGCACCGAAATACGTGCCAAATGGTACAGTTGAGAGCAAGTAGTCCAATGGCTATTAAAGGACATCATCATAAACACCCTCAAATGCCAATTTGGACTGCACCATTGTGACAGGCTCATCGAGACGATCGAAATGGACATATTATATGCCTACATCGGAGTCCGGATGAGAAAGATATGCACAAGACAAGATATCTTGTGAGCTCGGTGGGACCCACACCAGACCACGTGGCGACGTGTGCCACATTAGATGCCATGTGTCCATGACACCTCATCAATACATGTGAAGTAACTCCTGACGAATCAGACACCGCCACGTGTGCAGCACAAGGATCCAAGGGCCCACCGGGGACCCAAACCACCTCAAAACTCGGCATGCACCTGGAACCGTCATAAGGGCCCACACATCAGTCACCTAGAGAAAGCACGGGCCAAAAGGAGGTGGGCCAGGGTCGGCCGAACCCAGGTTTGGCTGCTCCCTTCTGGCCTCCGTTCGCCATCTGCTTCCACGTGTTGCTTCCTGGTTGATCCCTTTTAACGTTCCGGGGTGGATCAGTGACATGGCGCTTGCTGATTGGCCGGTACAAGGTCGGTTTGGTTCCTTCCCCTGGAAGCTAGAGAAGAATGCATTGCAAGATTCCTCGCCACATGTCACTCTCCTATTGGTGGTGCCCAAGGATGGCTGAAAAAGTGGAGGCACTTGGAGCACAAAGGCAAGCCACCCCCTCCTCTATAAATAGGAGGGGAGGGGGCTCCCATTTGAGACACATCCCTCTCTCCCTCTCCTCTCATTCTCTCTTGGAGAGGTGAGTTCTCACCTCTCCCATGAGTTGTGTGTGTGATTAGAGTGCTAGGTAGGATAGGGTGAGGAGTGAGTTGATGTCCTCGTGGATGCCTGTTCTTCATTTAGATCAAAGTGAGTATTTCAGTATTTCTTATTTAGACTATAGTGGACATCATGCATGATTGATTTGTTCTTGTGTTCGTGGCTCGTTCATAAGTTAGAGGCTTGTGTTCTTCATGACACAAGGCTTCGATCCTTTAGTGCTAGAGCAGTAGTTCATATACTTGTTTGCATGCTCTGATCCTGTTTAGTTAAGTAAGTCCGCTGTATCTCATTCAGTTGCATCCATAGTTTCCTTTCTGCTCCGTAGCTCAATGACTAGATCTGATTCTGATCTTTCCCTTGTTCGTGGGACCGTATCTATACGGTTGCTATAGTGTAGTTAGCGGGCTAGCATACGTAACCGCACTATAGTATTTATCTGGCGTACAGACGTGGTGTTTGGGCCCTGGTTTTCCTGCGAAGACCACGTACAATCGTAGCGTAGAGGTCGGCCGCGGTGGTGACAGCCTGTTGGACCCTTTGTCAACCCTCTACGTTGTGTACCGAGTTGGGCTCGCTTGCCAGCACCTTGATGTGCTGTCGCCCCGGGGGGACGACTGAGATGTGACAGAATACATCTTGAGAGCTAAGTCCCTTAAGGAAGTGCTTCTCAACCCATATCTATTCCAGCTGGAGTTTGGTGTCCTTGGACCATCTATACTAGAGTAGGAGATAGTACACACTGTTCCTTGGATTCTATACCCTTGGAATACTCTCCTTCCTTGGGGAAGTGCTACAGCGGTATTTCTGTGCGCTTGCGGTATACCCGGTTGTTCTTATACGCTCCCTCTAGGTGCGCAACTATTGGTGACATTAAGAAACGCCAACAAGCATTTCTTGCGCCGTTGCCGGGGAACGGTTGCTGTATCTATCTTCGAACCTAGTGGTCCTCATATTTCTCTTTTTCGTTTTCTTCTACCTTTACCCCCGTTACCCATCAGATATCCTTTTTGTTTCTTTCCTTCTACCTTTACCCCCGCTACCCATGGTGAAGCTTTCCTGTATAAGCATCACTACCCCCAGGGGTGAGCTCCCAGAGCCACCACCTTCGGTGTGCCTTTTTCTCACATCTGGCTGTGAGCCTCTCCCTGCGACTATCGATCTCGTTTGACGCACTATCTTCTCTGGTCTATCGAGCGAAAACCCAAATTACCATCTTCGTGACTTCGAGAACTTGTGTTCTTTCATCTACACTATGGGTATGACTTTGGATACCTTCAAGTGGAAGTTGTTTCCGTACTCTCTTGTAGGGAAGGCGGAGCAATGGTGCACATATACTGTAGGTAGCATGAACGATAGTTGGGAAGAGCTTAGAGACAAGTTTTGCCTTGAGTTCTTCCCTCCATCTCGTGTTGCTGCTCTACAGGAGGATATCCATTGTTTTCAACAGAAAGAGAAGGAAACGATATACCTGGCCTGGTCTAGATTATCAAGCTTAGCGTATTCTGGACCTCCCTTATCGATGACTGAGTCTCAGTTGCTTTGCAAATTTCATGATGGTCTCAACAAAAGGTCTGTGTGTCATCTCGATTTCGGAAAACCATTTCTTGAGAGGGAACCGGCTGAAGGTAGGGAATTCCTGATCTCCTACTTCGAAGTCGATCCTGTATCCTACCGAGAGGAATCCGAGTCAAGCCATGAGAGTCCCTCAGCATCCATGTCCGAGCCTTCATCTTCCAAATCCCAAGACTTGTCTGTTGAGCCCTCTCCTGAACCTCGAACACCAAAGGAAGAAGAAATTCAACCTCCGGTGTTCACTTGCAAATTCGAGGATGACCCATCTAGAAATCTTTCAGACACCTCGAATTCTTTTGATGCCCAATTAGGGGAGGATCCTTATTCTGTCCATACTGATCATTCTAGAAATCTTCCGACAGAACCTTCCCTTAGGCCTGCGGTGCCACCTCTACCTCCTGATCCTCCTGACAAAGCACATCCTGAGGAGGCTACGAGAGAGGAATGGTCAGAAGGAGTGACACGATTTTCCGAGATAACTTGGAATAGCTCACCTTCTCTTGTTGTCCCTTGCTCCATTAGAGGCACTGTCACAGAGGCCCATTGTAACCCCATCATGGAGGTTAACATTTTGCCATGGCACTTAGCAGAAACTCTTTTAGGCAGAGTCCCGCTGGCACCATCTGACATGCTCCTCAAGACTTGTCCCTTTGGACACGTTCTTGAATGTCGGGGGATTGCAAGTGCTGTGCCGCTTATCATAGACGGGATCGAGGCTAGCCTAGACTTTCATATCTTCGATGTCCTTGATCTCGATCTTCTCCTAGGCTCCCCTCTAGAGTAGCTCTCCGATACATCTTTAGGGAGCCTAGATGATAAGCCAAGGGGAGTCGCTTCTGCCACTGCTACCCCTTGTCTAGGACATCCTATGGCAAAGCCTCTTCCCCAGCAAAACCCACTCGAGAAGATGACACATACATCTCCGTTCACATCATCCGATCCTATTCTCATTAAGGTTGTAGAATGTTCTACCCCTCATGAGAATGATTCGGGAGACTCTCTTCACTTTTGTGAAGGCGAACGATCGTCACCACTCTCGACCGAGTTTCAGCCTCTTCCCGCTGGCCCGTATCACGTTGCTTTCGATCATGATTGAGAGTCAACATTGAGCTTCCACGATGACTCTCTTGAGATGGAGAATTCATGGGCCATGGAACCTTTCGAGGCACTGACTCTGGAGTCCGGAGGAAAGGATTCCTCACACGAGCATGGTAGTTTCATTGTTGATTCACCATACAGACCATGCTCACATCATCTCGCTCTAGAGTCAGACTTGCTTAGTGCGCTCAGCAAGTATGAGGGCTGCAACCACCTTATGGTCCTCTTTTCTAGAAAGTTCAGAAAGTTGGTTGTAGATGCATATGTCTACCATAAGCATATCAGATTTCGTGTGTGCTCTGTGGCACTAACCTTGCAGCTAAAGCTTCACTGATACATCAAGGATTGGTGGTGAGACGGGAATGACACCACCAACGATAGCTGCAAGATGAAGTTCCCATGATCGAGCTTATGACCTTAAATAAATAAAGCACTCCTAGGAGATAGCCTGGATTAGCATAGTTTTATTTCCCTTTCCGAATAAAAGTAAGATCATGTTTTTAAGATAAGTTGTCCTTTGGGTATTTTTGGTCACTAACCTCTCAGGTGGAGATTGAGAAGAAAGATGGACAGGTGATGCCGACGAATATGTGAGCCACATCAGCTACAACACCTAGATAAGCTTTGGTGAGGGAATATCTACAAAAGGAAGCTTGATCACCACACACTTGAGTTTCGTTGCCTAGCAATGCAAACTTCAAGTGTGGGGGAGGTATGTGAGCATCCTGAGTAAAGTTCCGCCTCTACCAAATCTTATCCTGGTGTGGCAATGATGTCGGCTCTTGCATCTTGTCACTAGCTAGGTAAGTCCTGCTTTTGACATTAAACAAAGCCCTTCCGGGAGGTTCCCGAGGTTCACCGTCTTATGCTCATGCTTATGTTCCTTCTGGTAATAGCTTGATCATGCTTTCATGCTTCCTTTATCTTTGTTCTTATGCTCTGGTTTGAATGTTTGTTCGAACATACATTCATAGGCTATTTTAAATTAAGCATGGTGCTTAGGTTAAAATTATCTTCTTCAATCTAAACAAGGCATGGTGTCGAGTTTTGATTGATGAACCTTAGAGTTATATCTTCATAGATCTTGGTTGCATATGTGCTGACTAACCCCTGCAAAAAATTGTCAAACTTTGAATGGGTATGTCATCGAGCTAAATTCAAATGGGAAGGTAAGTTGAGGTGTCGGATTCATGTCGCACAACATGCAGAGGTGGTACATATGACCTCTCAAAGGTCCAAGGTAAGTATATTCCCTTTTGTGTACGAAGTGTAATCTTGGTCTAACCCTTTTCGAGTAAATGACATGGTGACAATAAAAATAAAATAAAACAACAAAAATATTAGAATTTAAATAGAGGCTCTATGGTTCTCGAACTAGTAGAGTCCCTCCTTTATTTTCATTTGTTGTCTGAAGAACAGCACCAGGTTCAACCACTAGTGTGGGGGAGTTCTCTCAAGCTCAGCATCGACATTTCCACTAGAGAACTCCCACACAGGCGCTGCACAACATCGACTACGCCTTCATGACAAGAGCAAGGTAAACTAGAGTGACCCGGCTGCCCTCTGGTCAGCCAAATCACCACTGGTCTTCCTTGATCTCTTATCCTTCAGAAGCGATGGTATGTGCACCCTCTGTCTCACAATATCCTATCCATGAGTTTGTTTGAATTTCAATTCATATCCTTTACATCAAACTCAGTGGTTGGTGCTATGCTTGCTCTACATGATTCCTATGGTTGGCTTGCATATGTTTTATTCCTTACTTATCATCTTGATGCTTGTGAACAAATATCATTAGGGAACTCATGCTTATCTAAGTAGTTGACGTTTGTGATATGGTTTGATGATATGATCTTCGCTCTGAATGTCTGAGTGCTTGGGAATTTTTATTTGAAAATCATGAAAACCCCATGCAAAGCTTCTCTTTGATATGCCACAGTCCTACTAGAGCCATATGATATAGTTGAAAACCTTCTACTCATATGCTGCTTGTTATTGCATTGAGCTTTGTCAAATTCTGTGACCCTTGTGAGAATTCTCTTCATTACTTTCATGATCAAGATTCATATGCACACCAAGCTCTCAAGTTTCACTTCTCTCTTGTGTGGCTCTCTCTCCCTCTCTCCAATTCTGCCCATGAGAGGTGATTCTCACCTCTATGTGGTAGAATGGTGATGAGGAGAGATCTAGATTAGGATTAGTTGAGAGGTAGAGTAGGGGTGAGGAGTGAGTTGATGTCGTCGTGGATGCTTGTTCTTCATTTAGATCAAAGTGAGTATTTCAGCATTTCTTATTTAGATTTACATTATGGTTTGGCCAAGGTTAATATATAGTGGAGGATGAATTTTCAACCTCAACCTTATCCTACCCTTAAGCCTAAGCCAACCTTTCCATCTCAGGGAATCCACCTGGGCCGTCGATTCTGAGACTTCCTGGAGCCCACACGAGAAAGAGGAGGACCAGAGGGGCCCACATGGGGCCGGCCGAACCCAGGTTCGGCCGAAACCCTGGTGCCGCCTCTCCCCTTCTTCTTTCGCGTGTGCATTTCATTCTCCTCCAGAAATCTTCTCTCTGCCGCCCGACGAGTTTTCGCATTTGTATGTTTAGTACATTAGAACCTAGAGCTAACTCGTATGTTCCCCCTAAGCCGTAGTGTGCTAGAGTAGAGGTAGATCTGAGTTTGTGTGTCACACTACCCCTTATATCTTTTATCTTACCCCTGCCTTTGAGTGTGTTGTTTCTTATATCTATCTCTTGGTTTACATTCAGAGCAAAAGCATAAGTCTAAGATATCCGCCTTAACGTCACCACTTGTTGCGCACCTAGAGGAAGCGTATAAGAACAACCGGGTAATACCGCAAGCACACGAAAATACCGCTGTAGCACTTCCCCAAGGAAGGAGAGTATTCCAAGGGTATCGAATCCAAGGATCAGTGTGCACTATCTCCTACTCTAGTATAGATGGTCCAAGGACACCAAACTCCAGCTGTGATAGATATGGGTTGAGAAGCACTTCCTTAAGGGACTTAGCTCTCAAGATGTATTTTGTCAGATCTCAGTCGTCCCTGCGGGGCGACAGCACATCAAGGTGCTGGCAAGCGAGCCCAACTCAGTACGCGACGTAGAGGGTTGACAAAGGGTCGAACAGGCTATCACCACTACGGCCTACCTCTACGCTACGATCGTACGTGGTCTTCGCAGGAAAACCAGGGCCCAGACACCAAGTCTGTACCCCAGATAAATACTATAGTGTGGTTACGTATGCTAGCCCACTAACTACACTATAGCAACCATATAGAGACGGTCCCATGAACAAGGGAAAGATCAGAATCAGATCTAGTCATTGAGCTACGGAGCAGAAAGGAAGCTATGGATGTAGCTGAACAAGATACAGTGGACTTACTTAACTAAACAGGATCAGAACATGCAAACAAGTATATGAACTACTGCTCTGGCTCTAAAGGATCGAAGCCTTGTGTCATGAAGAACACAAGCCTCTAACTTATGAACAAGCCACAAACACAAGAACAAATTAATCATGCATGATGTCCACTATAGTCTAAATAAGAAATGCTGAAATACTCACTTTGATCTAAATGAAGAACAGGCATCCACGAGGACATCAACTCACTCCTCACCCTATCCTACCTAGCACTCTAATCACACACACAACTCATAGGAGAGGTGAGAACTCACCTCTCCAAGAGAGAATGAGAGGAGAGGGAGAGAGGAGAGCTCTTTGTATAGGATTAGTGCTAGGAAGTGAAGTGGGAGGCTTGAGGCCATGTCATGATTCGTGACATCTTCCTCAAGAACGATCCTCAGCGTTGCCTTTGTTTTTCAACTAGACTAAAGTGAGTATTTTGATATTTCCTATTTAGACTAAAGTCCTCTCACTTTTAGTTTCCAAGGCTATGGGGTAGGCTAGAGTAGCTCTTATTCAGGTTCCAAGTCCTCTTGGAAGTCTAGGTATGAGTTCTCTAAATGAAGAACAAGCATCCACGAGGACATCAACTCACTCCACACCCTATCCTACCTAGCACTCTAATCACACACACAACTCATGGGAGAGGTGAGAACTCACCTCTCCAAGAGAGAATGAGAGGAGAGGAGCCCAACTCGGTACGTGATGTAGAGGGTTGATAAAGGGTCCAATAGGCTGTCACCACTGCGGCCTACCTCTACGCTACGATCGTACGTGGTCTTCACAGGAAAAACCAGGGCCTAGACACCACGTCGTGCATTTCACAGGTAGAGCATGATGTAGGAAGAGGAGCTTTCAATGCCGCCTCAAGAGAAACTATTCTAGTGTGAGATTCATCTAGCCTAGCATGCAACACAGGACATGAGGTACAAGCACCTAACAGAGCTGGCCTAGACTTCAATTGATCACACTCAATCCTAACCACATATAGTTCCTCAAGGGTAGAGGCATGCTTCTCCTTGAGAGCAGTCAAATCAGTAAGAAAAACTGAGCAATCACCACAATCAATCTCATCAGACACCATAGGAGCAGATTTCAAAGATCCTATCTCATTTCTAGCATCCACAAGCAAGGATTCAAGCTCAGCTATCTTATCCTTAGCATCACCCAACAAAGACCTAAATTCCCTCTTCTCCTTGTTGGTCTTTCTAAGCACATCATCACAGTTATCAAGCAACTCATTCAACCTAGCATTCTCCTCTAGCAAGAAGTTGGGATCCTGTCGTAGCTCTTCTTCAGAATAGGAGTTTGAATCTGAGCTGTGCCTCCCACCCTTCTTGGAGTGTGCCATGCCGCAAAATCCACCTTGTGCGATGAAGCTCAGGCTGGTGAAGTTCTTTCCTATGTGCCGCTTGTCCTTGCGCCTTTCTTGCTCTTCCTCTCTGCTCGAGTCAGAAGAAGCGTTGCTTGATGTTGAGTCGATGTCGCTCGCTCCGGCCACCATCGTTCGAGCCGTCTTCTTCTTGTGGCCGCCACTCTTCTTGTGCCTTCTCTCGCCCTTGTCCTTGTGCTTATCTTTGTAGTCGTTCCGGGAGCGGTGCTTGTTGTAGTCGTGCTTAGGCTTGCCCTTGTAGTCGTTCTTGATCTCCATGGCTTCAGGGCATTCGGCGATGAAGTGCTCGTGCTTCCCGCACCGATAGCACATCCCTGAGCTCCACCTTGCACTCTTGCGGTTCTCGTACATCCGTCCAAACCTCTTGCTCAACAAAGCGAGATCGTCCTCGCTCAGCACATCAAAGTCCTCATCTGGCAAAGACACAAGACAAGACAAAAAGAGAAACCACCAGAGTTAGCGTTAGACCTTGATCTTGAGACAAGAGCCAAACTATGAGGATCAGTGGGGCTCTCGCTCTTGGCTCTCAAGCCACGATCAACCTCTGAAGACCTAAGCTTGGAAAACAGCTCATCAAGCGTAAGTGTATCATACATCCTCGACTCCTCAATGGCCTCAACCTTGGCACTCCACACAGATCTATCCAGGGCATGCAAAAGCTTGATAGCTTGATCATGATCCGTGTATGGGAGCACTGTCACATTGGCCCTCATGTTGTTGACTATACTAGTAAAGCGCTAAAACATAGCATCAATCGACTCACCGGGGAGATGAGTGAAGTTCTCATATTCTCTCCGGTAAGTGGAAAACAATTGGGCTTGCACTTAGGCATTGCCAACATGGGCATTTCTCAACTTGAGCCAAATCTTTCCGACCACATTCTCTCCATACACTTGCTCGAACTCCGAGGCACAGAGAGCACAGAGTAAGTAATCAACAGCCTTACTGTTGGCCTCACACATGTCCCGCGATCCTGGAAGCAGAAAACTGTCTGGGATGACATAATGAGGATTCTAAGTGACCTCCCAGATCAGAGTTCCTTTCCCTCGCAAAAACGCGCCCATGTGCCTCTCCCACATCGGGTAATTCTTGCCATCAAAGTGCGGAGGACCCGACCCCTTGCCATAATCGCCCATCTTTGGATCTTAGACTGGTTAGAATCAAGAAGATCCGCAACCGGCTCTGATACCAATTGAAGGACTGAATAGGCGACCAGAGAGGGGGGAGTGAATGGGAGCCAATAAAAATTCTTCCCGAAGGTCGAACTCAGCCTATACCCCTATTGCCATTCCGAGTACTTGCGCACACCAAATAAGCTCTAGACGAGTCACAAACAAGCCCTCAAGAAAAAGAGACAAGCCTAGAAGCAAAGAGCGGAAGCACAAAAGCAAGAATCGAAAGACTTAGCCAAATCTGCGAGGCCCGGGCCGGACAATCCGGACGGGTACGATAGACAGTCCGCGAGTACAGCAGACAGTCCGTGAACCCCCGGCGGACAGTCCGAAAAAGGACCCCGAGCCAACAGTGCTGCACCGAGGAAATTCGGACAGTCTGGGCAAGCACCGCGGACGGTCCGGGACCTCGCGGACAGTCCGGCCACCCCAGGCGGACAGTCCGGCAGAACTCGCTGGACACCCCAAACAAACCTCGAGCCACCCGAGACAAAATCCAAGCACCGCGGACAGTCCGCACAGCCCATGCGGACAGTCCGGCAAACACCCTGCAACAAAACCCTAGCGACATAACAGATCAAAACACGAACGCGCACGAACTCGGATGAACACGTGACGAACAGAGGCCACACGAATAGTCCACACGCGGCTCGCGGACAGTCCGCCAGGCGTGGACAGAGCAGAAAAAGCTCGACCCCGCGAGGTCAACTCTCCAAATCCACCACCGGATCTCCCAAACGGCTAAAACTCTTGAGACAAGAGTTGGGGGAGATGATAAGCAACACAAGAGAAAGCTATGCCCCAAAAATCTCGACCTCTAAATCACTAAATCACCGGGAATCGCGGATCACACTAACTACCACCAAGAACTCGAACTCCGGCCAAAAACTCATGAATCGAAGGCTTTCCTCGGCGTTTGAGGGGTCAAGATCACACAAAAAGATGCACAAGGCATCCACCCATGATCCCCTCAAAGAAATCCGAAGGGAAACGCCCTCAAATCCTCGAATCGAGCAAAGAACGAAACTCCCCAAAAATAGCCCCAAAAATGGCACAAAAATCATAGAGGATTAGGAGATCACCGCAACGCCGAATGCTTCCATACATCTAAAGGTCAGAGTCTATACAAGAATCTAGCCTAAGGAATACAGAGGGAAAAGAAGCAGTCCAGAGCAATCTACCAGGGGAGGAAAACCTAGGGGTCGAGATGCCATCCACCTCTCCGCTATTTATACGAAGTCCATCGGAGGGAGGTAAATGACCACGCTACCCCTACAACTTGAAATGATGATACAACCACTCAGGGGCATTTGGTCAAGTCTTCACCGAGCGGGCACGCTTCCACCGCGGCCTTGCTTAGCATCGACGCAAGCCCCGCGATCACGCCACATGAACCCCCACCTCGAAGCTTCCTGAATGTCCCGGATCACCATCTTCGTCACCTCGGGCCTCCGGACTTGGTTTTGAGGCCCAAACCAAGAAACCGTCCACCGATGGTTTTGTGGGCAAACCAACAAACCCCGCGTGCAAGCTTCGGGCTCGATCCGCTACCTTGCACTGGCCCATGTTCACGACTTCAGCCCACCAGTCTTGCACCGCACGGCTCGCACTTGACCCCATCGGCCACCGGGTCCATCGAACCAAGCCTACTTGCCTCTCCATCACCCGGAGGCCGCCACGGCTAAGCCATTTCGTGCTTGTTCTTCACCTGCACCAACACGAGTCAAGCCGCAACCTCTACCTGCACACTTAGCCAAGCATCAGTCCACACAACGTCGTCAATCACTCATCACTAAGGAGCGACACTCCACTGGTCCTCGGACACACCTGGTCCTCAAGACCCATTTGTCATGGTAAATGTTAAGCCCATATGTTCACTTGTAGAGGTGCATAAGCTTCTTTTTGCCGCAAAGGCATTTCATGTACCATGTTTAAACTTGAAAATAAAATTGGTGTATGAATTGGCTTATGCTTGAAAAATGAGCTCTTCATCATGTCTTTATGTTTTGATATACATATCTTGGGTGCTAAACCTTTGCTTGTTGTCTACCATGAGAAGTCTCATTTTAAGAAGTAGACACATGGCTCGGTGGCTTTGACATGACATTTAATAGCTTATGGGCATTTGCCATGATCTTGTGATGAGAACTTGTGATCTTGTATGAGCTATGTATGATCTAGTTCTTTTTTGCTCAAAATTGCCATGGATAGGGCTTTGCTCATGAGATGGATGTTTCTTTGTGAAAATTGCTTAAAATTGCCTTTGGCCATGTCACATGCTTATATGTCTCTACCTTCTTGATGGCAATGTGCTAACTACACCATATCTACTTTGCTTGCTCTATGTCTCATTTGTAGCATTTTGTTGTGCTCTTAGTATATTTGAGAAGCTTGGTAGATTGTATATGCTTTGACATGCATTTTTCATGAAAACAAGGGGGAGAGCTTCATGACATCTTGATTCATGCTTGTCATCAAAGGGGAGAAGTTGTATGCATTTGGGGAGAATTGGTATGCATTTGTGAGATTTTGTGCATGTGGGAGAAAAATTGAGAAAAGAGGTTGCATTTGCTCAGGGGGAGATTGCATATGTGCAGGGGGAGCTCCTTTGGTTTGCCTGAGTTTTGTACTTTATGGTGTGCTCTTTGTAGAGCTTTGGTTTGTCTCGACTGTGTTGAGCCGTTGCCCTTGCCTTAGGGGGTCGAGACTTGGTCTGGTGACTGATCTTGTTTTTGCTTGTTCTTTGGCTTTGGATCACTTCTTGGAGGCTTGTGTTCATGGTTGTTTTCTTTTCTTTTTCTCTATGATGGTTACTATGGGTGTTGTCAATGCACTCATCAAGGGGGAGATTGAGGACCAGGTGTGTCCGGAGACCAGTGGAGGGTCGCTCCTTAGTGATGAGTGATTGACAATGTTGTGTGGACTGATGCTTGGCTAAGTGTGCAGGTACAGGTTGTGGCTTGACACGTGTCAGTGTAGGTGAAGAACAAGCGCGAAAGGCCTTAGCCGTGGTGGCCTCCAGGTGATGGAGAGGCAAGTAGGCTTGGTTCGATGGACCCGGTGGCCGATGGGGTCATGTGCAAGCCGTGCGGTGCAACACTAGTGAGCTGAAGTCATGAACATGGGCCGGTGCAAGGTAGCAGATCGAGGCCGAAGCTTGCACGTGGGGTTTGTTGGTTTGCCCACAAAACCATTGGTGGATGGTTTCTTGGTTTGGGCCGCAAAACCAAGCCCGGAGGCCCGATGTGACGGAGACGGTGATCCGGGAGCATCGGGAAGCTTCGAGGCGGGGGGCACGTGGCGTGATCAGGGGGCTTGCGTCGATGCTAAGCAAGGCCGCGGTGGAAGTGTGTCCGCTCGATGAAGACTTAACCAAAATGCCCCTAAGGGGTTGTATCTTCAATTCAAGTTGTAGGGGTAGCGTGGTCATTTGCCTCCTCCGGTGGACTTTGTATAAATTGCAGAGAGGTGGATGGCATCTCTCTCTCTTGCAGAGAGGTGGATGGCATCTCTCTCTCGCTCTGGACTGCTTCTTTTCCTCTATATTCCTTAGGCTAGATACTTGTATAGACTCTAAACTTTAGATGTATGGAAGCATTCGGCGTTGCGGTGATCTACTAGCTCTTTGTGATTTTCGTGTCATTTTTGGGGCTATTTTTGGGGAGTTTCGTTCTTGGTGGTGGTTCGTGTGATCCGCAATTCCTGGTGATTTAGTGAGTTAGAGGCCAAGATTTTTGGGGCATAGCTTCCTCTTGTGACGCTTATCATCTGCCCCAAATCTTGTCTCAAGAGCTCTAGCCGTTTGGGAGATCTGGTGATGGAAAGGTGGAGTTGACTCCCGAGCTCGAGCAGTTTTTGCTTCTGTTCGTGCGTGGTGGATAGTCAGCCTAGTACGCGTAGACAGTCCACGTGGCTCCTATTCGTCAGAGTTCGTCACGTGTTCGTGCGCGTTCGTGTTTCGATCTATTTTGCCCTCTGAGTTTTGTTGCAGGCAATTTGCGGACAGTCCGCGAGTCCTTCACGGACGGTCTGTGTGGTCAAGTTTTTGTCTGGGGTGGAGCTGAGTTTGTCTGGGGTTTTCAGCGAGTTTGCCTGATGGTCCGCGTGACCCTCACTGACAGTCCGCGACACTGGCGAACGGTCCGTGTGGCCCTGTCGGACGGTCTGATTTTTCTGGTGCGCTAGAGCAGGTTCTGCTGAGGTTTTCGAACAGTCCGCGGTGATGGTCCAGACAGTCCGCCACTCCATTGCGGATGGTCCGCCCGTACCAGCCGGACAGTACGCGCCTGGTTTTTCAGAATTGACTAGGTGCTTTGATTCTTGTCTTGTGCTTCTGCGCTTTGCTTCAAGGCTTGTCTCTAGGACTTGTAGCCTTGTGTGTGCCTAGTCTAGAGCTTCTCTGGTGTGTGCGAGTACTCAGAGTGGCAATCAGGGTATAGGCTGAGTTCGTCCTTCAGGAAGAATTTTTAGCAGCTCCCATTCACTCCCCCCCTCTCTGGTCGCCTATTCGGTCCTTCACTTTGATATGCATAGTAAGAATGCTTTGCCTCTATGGTTGAAATGATGAATAGTTGCTCTGTTTATTCTTCTCGTATGTCTTGCTTACAACATTGTATCCTACCTAAGTTTTGAGTTTGGTGGCTTGCATGTTCGAACCTTAGCTTGAAAACTGTGGGTAGAAAAAAGCATGATCCTTGCCTAAGTTGTTGTGAGACATGATATGGTATAATAGAGTGCTATGATCTTGTACCTAGTGATGCTTGACATCCGGAGTTTTCCTTTTTGAAAAATCTAAAACATGATGAGTTCCCCAATGATGAGCATTTCCTATCCAAGGCCATATGTAGATTCTAGCTCGTGTTAGCCTCCACATATGCAGCTTGTTCTCTCATTGAGCTTTTTCAAATTGTTGTGACCCTTGTTAGAACTCATACTCCCCTGATCAAGATCACGTACACGTTCATGCTAAAACTCCCACACTGGAGGTTAGCATTCATCATTTGCTCCATTTGCTTACGCATTCTTCCACAAATAAAATTCTATGCATCTTCATATCATTCATCCATCTCCGAATATCTCCAATAGAGACAAAGGGCTAGCCAAAAAAAGAAGAAGAAAGAAAAGCATGCCCAAAGGCATGGCAAAAATAAAATAAAGAGAGCTAGCCTAAGTCTCGAAAAATTCCAAAAGGAGAAAAGGGGATTGATATGTGCAAGAGAAAGAGTTCCACCGTATAGATGGTAATAACTAGAACCTACTTCAGGGCTAGTGTCCACCTTACCATCAATCCCTCATTTCCCATATAAAGCATGGTAATATCTAGCACCCATTTCTGGGCCTAGTATACACCTAACCATGCTCATTCTCATCACACACTTATGCATATCTTGATCAGGATGTATGTTTGTTTCTTCCAAGGATCCAGTTTTTGACTTAGCAAAATGTGAGAGACAAGTATGCCACATTTCTTCCCTACCTACAGCTCCACATAAGCCTATTAGGAGTAGGATGTGAAGAAAGGCAAATTAATGCCTTGGTGTGGAACCATACACTTTGAGCAATCCGAGAGTATCATTTGAGGAACTATGATTTTCTTTTGAAAAATTTGCAAAACCTCCAGATTGATAGTTGATCAAGGTATGAGTGATTATGCATTTGCTATATAACCATTCTGTCTCTCAACCGCCTAAGGCAGGTGAAGCTATATGCCCCATGTCATCAAGTGAATGGTAAGAACATTGCCAACTTGTTCAACTCTTGGTAGAGTACTTTGTTGTATGTTTGCCATAAGTTAAGAATACGACATCGTAGCAACTCCTGATCAACCAACCTAAGTCCTTAATGTCTTGCTTCGAGACGAGCAAGAGGTTAGCTTGGGGGAGTTTGTTGACGGCTGTTAAGTACTACTTTCAGCCATCGATATTCTCACATAAATGGAGGCATATGCATTATTTACTTGAATTTTAGTTTGAATAGTCTAGTTCCACATGTCCTTGGAGATTATTTGTATGTAGGTGAAATAAGCATGAAAAGAGATGGAAACCCACCTTCAATGGAAGAACCATGCCAACTCAGCTGAGGAGGTGGCTGCCACCAAGGAAACACGTGGCAATCCACGTCACTGATGCAAGCGAGGCACTCACCGACGAATCAGAGAGCGACACATGGACTTCACAAGGATCCATGGGCCCACATAGGATTCCAAAACAAGGCATGCACGGGGGAGTGATCAAAGGGCCCACAGGGCAGCCACCCAGAGGAAGCACAAGCTAGGGGACCACCCTAGGGGGCCAGCCAATCCTTGGATCGGCCAAACCGACCTAGGGGCCCCTGATCCTGGCTCTCCACGTGGTTGCTCCCCATTGGTCACTTGCTGCATCCCCGGATGTTTTGGTGGAGTTTGAGCCCCGAAGCAAGCCTCCTCCTTGCCTATAAGTAGAAGGGTAGGGGCTCCATTACTCACACACCACTCTCTCCATTCTCCTCTCACTTTTAGCTTCCAAGGCTAGGGGGTAGGCTAGAGTAGCTCTTATTCAGGTTCCAAGTCTACTTTGGAGTCTAGGTATGAGTTCTCTTGTATCTTTATTTCTTTGTATGACTTTGATCTACTTCGGTTATTCAGCTATTTCATATAAAGTAGTGGTAGATCATATGATGGATGTGTTCTTGAGTTCATCTCTTGTTCATCATTTAGAGCCTCGTGTTCTTCGTGAACACTACCTTTTGATCCACTTGAAGGATGATTTACACATTCCTTATGTGTTTGTTCATAAGTTAGAGGCTCGTGTTCTTCACGAACACGACCCTTTGATCTTGTTGACTAGACATAAGAGAGTTCGTATCCATTCGTATGTCTAGCCCTAGTTTGATCTTGTTAGATAGCATGATAGTGTTGCATGAAGTTTGTGTTCAAGTTACGGTACTCGGTCTAAGTTGACCAGTCTTCTGATGGCTCTCACCCTGGGTCACAATAGCCCGGGCCGGGTGAAGTCTAGCAGCAACGTAGGCAAGGTGCCTGGGTTGTGTGGCCACGTTAGTTATGAGCATGCCCCTCGTAACGATTGTGGTAGGCCGCAGGGTGACAACTGTTAGACCCTTTGAAATCCTCCATGCTGAGGTATTGCTGTAGGAGTATAAAGGATAGTTTCGCAGAGTGCTGGTCGTCGCGGGCTATCTCCCCGTTTGTACCTAGGTGCTGAACCTTACCGTTTAATGCAATGCTTTATGCTTATCTCTTGTAACTTCTAGCTTTGTATGTTTAGTACATTAGAACCTAGAGCTAACTCGTATGTTCCCCCTAAGACGTAGTGTACTAGAGTAGAGGCAGATCTGAGTGTGTGTCACACTACCTTATCATATCATTTCTCTTACCCCTGTCTTTGAGTTGTTGTCTTCTATATCTATCACTTGGTTTACATTCAGTGCAAAAGCATAAGTCTTGATATCCGCCATTGCCTTCCACGGATACGATACCCTTGGAATATTCTCCTTCCTTGGTGAAATGCTACAATGGTTTATCTGTGCACTTGCGGATTCATTCATGATTTACCTTTGGCAAGTCTTGATGCTCACGCTAACTCGGCGTCATTAGTAGTGACGTTAAGAAATGCCAACACACATTTCTAGAACTGTCACTAAGGATGGATTCTAAATCTGTTCTGAAGTGATCGCGCTACGAAATGTCAACAGGCGGCGTCCCTGCCTGGTAGGCTCGGTGAACTACAGAGGTTGGAGATCGCCCGTGCTCATGCCGCCGCTAGTTGCGGTGGCGTGGTGGCACCAGGTCCGGCCCGTGGGGTGGGCACTCCGGAGCCTGGCCGACATGCAGCTGCGGCGGTCGTGGATGGAGAGCGCACCACGCCTGCTGTGAAGGGGAAGGAGCGCAAAGGTAGCCACCGGCCGGAGGTGCGGCGTGTGTCACCCGGCTCACTCAAGATTGACGAGTCGGCGTCACGCCGACGCAAGCTGGTGCTGCCGGGTGACTCCGACAACGAGGAGCTGAGCCCCCGTCGGTTTGGTGCCAGCGACGCCCCTCTGGAAGGCGCCAAGGAGGCGCCGAGCGGTACAACAGCGGCCTCTCCTTGTCTTCATTCTTCTTCTCCTTCTCCTCCACCTTCTCTTCCTTCTCCTCGACCTTCTCTTCAACGAATGGAAACTGCTCCCCCGGGTGTGGGCGTACCATGCCCGTCGCCGCAGACTGCCCCGGCGCCCCCTGTGACGACATAGGATGCGGCCAGGCCAGCTCCCAAGGCGGCCATCGGGACGAAGAGGCCTGCGTCCTCCACCTCTAGGTTCCGCAAGCACGCTCGTCTGCGCGTGTCCACCGAGTAAGTTGTTCTCCAAGTAATTGTTTTGTTTCTGCCTGTCGTTCATTGATTTGTCATGGTTGAGGATCGTGGTGTTGGATTTGTTGTTGTTTGCAGGGATCCTAGGGTTGTCCTTGTTGTCGTTGAGGTGCCCGCGCCAGGTTCTGGTCTGATGGCGTGTCCGCCGAGTGCTTCAGAACGCTCGGGCGCAGCGCCAGGCGCCGACGCAACCCCCCACGCGTCCAGTCCCCAGCATAGGGACGATGGGTCCATGGCCTTGGGTGCTTCCTCTATGGTAGTCCCCGAGGTTGAGGAGATCCACCGAGTGCCCCCCACGTTGCGCGTGAGCCCGCCACACCCTGGCATGATTGCCCAGGTGCGTGGTGGCAAGGCGGAGGTGGTGCTCGGTGACCCAGTCGTTGACGGGGACAACCGGCAGGAGCTCGTGACCCTGGCCGAGAGGTTTGCTCGGTTGGCAGGGTGAGTGTGTCTCCAGATCTTCCTCTTTTTGCTTTGTTGTATCTTTGTTTCGATCATATTTGTTGTCCAGACCGTGTCCGCTGCGTCTGCTCGCAACAGCGAGCTGCTGGAGAGCGTCGGTTCCAACGTCGTCACACGCGCACCCGGGTGTAGCTCCCGGGTGAAGTTCTGGGTCACTTGAGCTCTTGAGACAAGATTTGGGGGAGATGAGAAGCATCACTAGGCGAAGCTATGCCCCAAAAAATCTTGACCTCTAACTCACTAAATCATCAGGAATTGCGGATCACACGAAACAACCTCCATGAACTCAGGTTCCTCCAAGAACTCGCGAATCGAAGGGTTTTCCCGGCGTTTGAGGGGTCAAGATCACACACAAAGATGGGCAAGGCATCCACCCATGATCCCCTCAAAGAAATCCGAGAGAAAACACCCTCAAATCAACGAATCGAGCAAAGAACAAAAGCAACCAAAAAAAGCTCCGAAAATGACACAAAAATCACAAAGAGCTAAGACATGGAAGGAATCACAACACCGAATTCTTCCATACATCCAGAAGTCAGAGTCTATACAAGATTCTAGCCTAAGGAAAAATACTATGAAAAATTCTTCCCCCTCTACCTTCTATTTATACTTAGTCTCCAGGAGGTGACAAATGACCCAACTACCCATAGTGCATAAATGTAAGATACACACCCCTCAGGGGCATTTTGGTCCAAGTCAAGCATATTCCCATCGAGCGGACATGCTTCCACCGCGGACTTGCTTAGCCTCAACGCAAGCCCTACGATCACGCCACATGCCCCCCCCGTCCCGAAGCTTCCTGATGCTCCTGGATCACCGTCTCCGTCGTGTTAGGCCTTCGACCTTGGTTTTGACGCCCAAACCAAGAAACCCTCCACCGATGGTTTTGTGGGCAAACCACCAAACCCTGCTTGCAAGCTTCGGCCTGGAACCGCTACCTTGCACCAGCCCATTGTTGGCGTTTCTTAATGTCACCACTAGTTGTACACCTAGAGGGAACGTATAAGAGCAACCGGGTATACCGCAAGCACACGGAATATACCGCGGTAGCACTTCCCCAAGGAAGGAGAGTATTCCAAGGGTATCGAATCCAAGGAATGGTGTGCACTATCTTCTACTCTAGTATAGACTGTCCAAGGACACCAAGCTCAGCTATGGTAGGGGGAGAAGGTGAAGGGCTTCCTAAGTGTATCGATCAAGTTCGTATCATTTCACGGTATAGAACTCACCATGGGGCGCCAACCCACCCTAGCCCCTTAAGGCTAGGCAATATGTTCTGGCAACGGGGCCCAACTCGGTACACAGGCGTGGAGGGTTCTAAAGGGTCCAACATGCTGTCACCATGTGGCCTACCTCTATCGTTATGCGAATGCATGTGGTCTTCGCAGGTTAACCAGAGTACAGACACCACGTCTACACTCCCGACAACTACTATAACACTGCGACGTCTGCTTGGCCCGTCTACAGCACTATAGCAATCCGTATAAATGCAGAACCACGAATGTAAGCAAGTGCGTACTAGATCATACCTTATCAGATCAGGATAGGTTAGGAAGAACAACTACTGACATATTTATGAGCCTCAACTAGATCAAAGGAGTGATCCACAGACAAACAGATAAATGCACTTGCATAAGTATTCAACTAGATCGAAGGGTTGTGTTCATGAAAAACACAAGCCTCTAGTTCAATAACACATGAAGAACACAAGAACATATCAATCATGCAAGAACACACTTTAGTCTAAATGAGATATGTCGCAATACTTACTTTGGTCTAAATGAAGAACAAAGAAGAACTCCTTCATCATCACCTTCACTTCCCTCTCTACCTAGCACTCACACACACACACCCTACATGGGGAATGAGAGGAGAGGGAACTTGGATGTGTCTCAAATGGGAGCCCCTCCCCTCCTATTTATAGAGGAGGGGGGTGGCTTGACAAGAGGGGTGAGTGCTTCCATGTTGTGCAGCTACCTCGGGCGCCTCCAATAGTGTGCTAACACATGGCATCGAGAACCGGGTGAGAACCAGCCAGAACAGTGAAGAATCGGAGCATCCTATGCTGCCTGGGGCGAAAACCAGCGCTAAAAAGGAAGAACCGGCCGGTCCAGGGCGAGCTGACCGGGCAGACTGCGGGCGAACCACGTCAGCGCCTCACGCGCGCCTCTCCGCAGATGCCGCGTGTCCGGCCCTGGTTCCTTCCCGCGGACGCCACCAAACCGCCATCACCCCACTCCAATCCGCTTGCGACACGTACCCCGTCCTGAGTGGCTGCTCGCGTGCTCGTGCGCTGACCCGGGGTGTGACCCGCGGTAGCGATAGCTAGTCAGCAGGATGCTGTCGCATGGCCAGGCGGGTGGATCCCGCGCACCTGTGCTGCCAACGCGGGGATCCGCGGCAGCAGCCGCCGGCCAACCGGGCCCCGCCACTCGTCCGCTGTCCCTGTTGACGCCTGATATTTGCCATTTTTATGGCTGTCAACTCCTGCAAATTAGAGCATGAATTGCACATTCACACTAGAATAGGAGCTTAAACTCATACTTTCCACCAGTGTCGATGTCTATTCGAATGTAGGTATTTAGCATAAGGAATAAGAGGAATCCATGCACTTTCACTCCACTCCAATCCAAGGCACTCAATTGCTGGCCAATCAGGGGCTGCCACATGGATTCTCCTGGATCCATGATGTCACCAAACCATGTGAGGGACTCTCGACGAATCATACGCTGCCACGTCAGCATCACATGGATCCATGGGCCCACTTTGCCAACTAAACTGCCAGGAAACGTGCCTTGCACGGAGGAGAGGCACTAGGGCCCAGCGAGCCAGAGGAAGCACACCCCAGATGGAGGGCCGGGAGCTTTGGCCGACCCTAGGATCGGCCGAACCGACCTAGGGTCGGTTGATCTCCCCCCTCCACGTGTTGCTCTCTCATTGGTCCTTGGCTGCATTCTGGGGTGTTTTAGAGCACTCGGAGCCTCAGAGTAAGCCATCCCCTTGTCTATAAATAGGAGGGGAGGGGCTCCATTTCACACACACCACCAAGCTCTCAAGTTCCACTTCTCTCTTGTGTAGCTCTCTCTCCCTCTCTCCAATTCTGCCCATGTGAGGTGATTCTCACCTCTATGTGGTAGAATGGTGATGAGAAGAGATCTAGATCAGGATTAGTGAGAGGTAGAATAGGGGTGAGGAGTGAGTTGACGTCCTCGTGGATGCTTGTTCTTTATTTAGATCAAAGTGAGTATTTCAGCATTTCTTATTTAGACTATAGTGGACATCATGCATGCTTGATTTGTTCTTGTGTTCTTGGCTCGTTCATAAGTTAGAGGCTTGTGTTCTTCGTGACACAAGGCTTCGATCCTTTAGAGCCAGCTCAGTAGTTCACATACCTGTTTGCATGCTCTGATCCTGTTTAGCTAAGTGAGTCCGTTGTATCTCGTTTGTTAGCATCCATAGCTTCCTTTCTGCTCCGTAGCTCGATGAATAATAAGATGGTTTGAATCCGATCTTTCTCTAGTCTGTGGGACCGTATTTATATGGTTGCTATGGTGTAGTTAGCAGGTCGACAGATGTAACCATGCTATAGTATTTATCTGGGTACAGACGTGGTGTCTGGGCCCTGGTTTTCCTACGAAGACCGCGTACGCCCGTAGCGTAGAGGTAGGCCGTAGTGGTGACAGCCTGTTGGACCCTTTGCAAACCCTCTGCGTCAGCGTACCGAGTTGGGATCGATGTCAGTACATTGGGCTCTCCCTAAAAAGTTAGGATGTGCTGTCGCCCCACGGGGATGACTGAGTCCGGATAGATGCATCTTGAGAGCTAAGTCCCTTAAGGAAGTGCTTCTCGTATCCCGACCTATCCCAGCGGAAGCTGGTGTCCTTGGATAGACCCTCTCTGGTTACTCTCCGTCCTAGGAATGAAACCCGATAGGAATACTCATTCTCCTAGGGAGAAGTCCTACAATGGTGTATTCGTGCGCTTGCGGATTCGTTCGCACTCGTCAGTGTACCCGGGAGTTTCTTACACTCTCATGCTAGTGCGCCAGTGGTGGTGACGTTAAGAAACACCAACATCCACCTCGCGCGTGTAGGCCCTGCAGTGTGTTGCCGAATGCTGGCCAGTGGCGGAATGCCACGTGGCGGCACCTGCACTTCCTACGCGACTGCGGTACAAGGAAGGGTGGTGGGTCCCACTTGTGACGTCAGCATTTTGTCCTTTCTTCGTGTTATCTTCTCCATTGCATATCTTCTCGATCCGAGCTCCAAAGTAGACAAATGATATATCCATTTCAATCATCTCGACGAGCCCGTCGCAATGGTGTAGTCCAAATTGGCATTTGAGGTTGTTTATGATAATGCCCTTTAATAGCCATTGGATCACTTGCTCTCAACTGTACCATTTGGCACGCATTTCAGTGCATCCTGCAACAAAAGCTAGAAACACCAACACGTGTGGAAATCATTAGTATCAAGCCCTATTCTAGTGTTGATGATCCTTTTACATTTATTTTATGTAGGTATTGACGGTGTAAAAGTAGCACTTCTGGTTTGGATTGCGAAAGGATGATGCCATGAGGCTTAATGCTCTCTCCGGAGGATCCTTTGTGCTCCTAGATGCTGTCAAGGGAAAAGAGATCGTGGAGAATCTTCAGGATTTTAGCTCTCCTTGCATCTCGATCAACGAGGCACCCACCAGAGGAAATGTTGAGCCACCTAGATCCATCGTCAGCCGAGTCCGAGGTTTCATATCCACTCTGTCTGCACTCTAGCTGAAGATGTCATTCCTGAATAGCAGGAGTCTAAGGGAAAGATTTCGTGACACGAGATCTACCCTTGGGTTCCCCTCTTGTGCATCTTTTTAGACCTTCTCCCCGAGACTTTGTCTCGTGGGAGGATGGAGAGAGTAGTTCGGAAAGAATAATCATTCCCGACCAGGATGACTTGTTCGATCCTCACTACTATCTCCTAAGGAGGGTATGAGAGGCTTATCATGTTTCTACGTCGAGGTATGAGCTGAAGTGCCTTGCACTGAAGTTTCGTATAAACTAAGATATCAGTCTCTGCTTAATATCCATTTGGATTCATCCATCAGACTGAGGGAGCACGATCATTTACCGATCGACTGGAGCATATTCACTTCTTATCTCAAGCACATCGATCGATGCCGATCAGTTGGGAGAAGCTTGAACTTCATATTCTATGCCTGACTTGATCGATGCCCAATGGGAGTTGCACTTTCTAGACTATCCATAGCCTCCCATTGGAAGCTTAGGCCAGACTACGGAATGTTTCCATCGCTCTGATGAGAACATCAAACCCTCTGCCTAAGGTAGGAGTGAGTAAAATCTCGTTCTTCATCCGAACTCTGGTTCCTGATCGTACACCGGCCTCCCGAAGTCCATGCTCTATCCTCCTTGAAGGCCAAGTGTCTTTCTGAGCTTGAGTTCACTCGGAGATCGGTACCTATTGGTGAAGCACTAGCCTCAGTGCTCAATCTTTTCGTCTCTGAGTTCCGCGACCCCAGTGCTATAGTCCTCGAGTCCCGTGACCACCTCAGGGATGCCTCGGCCTCTCTGGGATGATCATGCTTGCCTTCAGCTTCAATACACCTTTTTGGGCTCGAGTTCGTATATGCACTACCCTTGCAGATCAGAGCTTATCATCATATCAACATTGTCTGCAAGGAGATGGTCATAAGTTGAGACAGGAGATCACCAGACACCCGCATCCTGAGTACTCTTGGGACTCATCTCGTTTCCCCAGGAAGAATTATCCTTCGGGTATCTTGTGGACCGTGGTCATGCAGGAGAAAGAAATTGCCAAGATAAAAAGGAGTAGGCAAAGGACCACAGGAAGGCAACACCATCGTGGCAACACGGTGAATGCTTCATGATTACCGTCAGAGGTTCCTACACTTTTGATGAACCGAGTATGTTGCCCAGGTAAGCTCCCTCAGATTCTCTATGGTTATATCATGGTTTGGCTAAGGTTGTTATATAGTGGAGGATGATTATTCAACCTCAATCTTATCCTAGCCTTAAGCCTAAACGAACCTTTCCATCTCGGGGAATCCACCTGGGCCTCTGATCCTGAGACTCGCTGGAGCCCACACGAGAAGGGGGAAGGCCAGAGGGGCCCACCTAGGGTCGGCCGAACCCAGGTTCGGCCAAAACCCTGGTGACGCCGCCTCCCTTCTTTTTCGCCTGTGCGTCTTATTCTCCTCCAGAAACCTTCTCTCTGCTGCTCGACGAGTTTTCGTGTCGTGAGAATCCATCTCCTCCACCTCACCATCCACAGCTCATCACCGCATCCATGGACAGCTACGGTTTCGCTCGGCTCCGCAGGGCGGCTTCACCCCTCACTTCCGGGGGAGGAAGCTCCTCTCGTCTTGACAACCTCAGCGACCTGGATGACGTGATGGGATCGCCGGAGGCCATGACTCCCGAGAGAGGCCGGAGTGTAGAGAGCACTCGCAGGATGCGCACTGACTCTCCGGTGCAGTCGTCCCGGTGAGGTTCCTCCTCCCCGTCTTCTTTCCTGGTCAGGATGGCCACCATGGGAAACAAGACCGCTGCATGCAAGCGAGTCTTGTTCGACAATCCCCCTGGGCCACCTCTGAAGCCAGGAGAGTGCTACATTGGGTCCGACTTCAATAGTTACGAAGAAGCTTTCTGCCACACTTATGAGCAGGATGTGTGGGACGAGTTCCCGCTCCCACAGACCCAGTGCAAGATATTCGGAGTGAAGACAGCCACTGGAGGCTATGGTACACCCTACCATAAACCGCCTCAATGGGAGCGAGTCATCACCTGGATCCTCACAGATATTAGAGTGAATGGCGCCAAGAAGACCACTGCCCTGGCAAGGCTAGCAAACAAACTTGCTGATCTGTTCTTAGAGCATGAGAAGCTGGTTGAAGGGCTGGCTAAGCAGAGGGACGAGTACCTTGAGCTCTGGCTTGAGTATCGCCAGCTGGAGGAGGACATGACCCAGAAGCTGCAGAGGCTGGCAGTTGCTGAGGGAAAGGAGCAGATCCTTTCCGAGTAGTGGGGATTAGCCCCAACTTTAGTTCATTAGGCGCTAGTCTAGGTCTTTGTTTATTTCCCTTTGTTTCCCTTTATCTTATTTATTCCTTTGCATGTGTGTAAGCACCTAATCGTTTTGTTTCGAAAACATTTGGATTTGAATAAAGTGGCTCACCAGTCATGTAATCCGGTTTAGCCACTTTTGTGTCATTACTTTGGTCTTTTTGATTTAGAGGACATCTAGATTCGAGACAGTGTGGAGGAAGAGCCACGACTCGCCCAATGCAGGCATGACGTTTTCCATATGTACCCACTACGAGCACTCCGCGCTAGCCGATCGATCACCTACAGAGAACCTGAACGGGACCCACATGAGTTCACTCCTGTGGAGAACCTCTCACGGTTCAACTCTGATGCATAGCACCAGTTTGCATCTCGACAACTCACTATCTTTCATTCCTGAGTTTTATAAGCTATATCTGTCTATCTCTAAACTAAAACTCGAATAATGATGCTAAAGATCACCCAGCTTGCTTGATACCTTAGTAGACTTACATATGTTTTATTCCTTGTTATCTACCTGATGCTTGTGAACCATAACCTTCTTAAGGACAAGCATGTTCACCTAAGTAATTAATAAGTATGATTTGGCTGGATGATATGATCTGTTGCTCTGATGACTAACTCTCTTGGGTTGTTTATTTTAAAAACTCAAAACCTCTTGGAAGGGCTCCTCTTTGATATGCCTCTGTCCCATTAGAACCATATGATCTTCGTAGGCAAAACCCTTAGATTCATATGCTGCTTGTTATTGCGTTGAGCCTTGTCAAATTCTGTGACCCTTGTGAGAATTCTTTTTATTACTTTCATGATCAAGACTTATGTGCACTCCACCTATTTCCCCTTGCTATGCTTCTACACTAGAAGTTAGCATTGTATCATTCATCCATTCCATGAAAATAAAGCTCCATATATGGTGTGACCTCTCTCTCTGAAAGTATCCTTCAAAAAAGAGACATGTGCTATATATAAATATATATATATATATATACACATGCCCAAAGCATGTTTGCAAAAAAAGAAAAGAAGAAAGGATAGCCCATGTCCAAAATAAAGAAGGAAAAAGGGAGGGATGGTCATGCAAAAAGGAGTTCCATAATTTTGATGGTAATAACTAGTGTCCATTCCGGGGCTAGTGTCCACCTTACCATCAACCCATAATTCTCATCATATTTGTATGGTAAAATCTAGCACCCATTCCGAGCCTAGTATCCACCTTGCCATACCAACTATATCCATACTAGTGCACATCTTGATCTGATGGTATGATTTGATTTTCTCTATGGATCCAGTCTTTGACTTTGCAAAATATGTGATGCAAGTATGCTTTCTTTTTACCCTACCCTGAGCTCCACATATAGCCATCATTAGAAGTAGGATGAAGAAAGGCAAATGCCTTAGTGAGGGCATATACACATTGAGTGATCCGAGAAAATCAAATGAGGAAGCCACCAAGAGTTTTGTTTATGAAAAACTTGCAAAACCCCAAGGTGTTTATCATCAGGTGCATAAGTGACTTAATTCACAGCTGTTCTACTTTTCAATCACCCAAGGGAACATGATAGCCACTACACATAGGTTCACAAGAGCAAGGTATGACTTGGAATATCTCTTATATTTGTCCTACTCTTTGGTATCCATGACCCACTTGGCTTTGTTTCCCCTTCACTCGGAACGAGCAAAGGTCAAGTGTGGGGGTGTTGTTGACGGCTAATATTTGCCATTTTTATGGCCGTCAACTCCTGCAAATTGGAGCATGAATTCCACATTCACACTAGAATAGGAGCTTAAACTCATACTTTCCACCAGTGTCGATGTCTATTCGAATGTAGGTATTTAGCATAAGAAATGAGAGGAATCCATGCACTTTCACTCCACTCCAATCCAAGGTACTCAATTGCTGGCCAATCAGGGGCTACCACATGGATTCTCCAGGATCCATGATGTCACCAATCCATGTGAGGGACTCTCGACGAATCATACGCTGCCACGTCAGCATCACATGGATCCATGGGCCCACTTTGCCAACTAAACCGCCAGGAAACATGCCATGCACAGAGGAGAGGCACTAGGGCCCACATGGAAGAGAGCCAAAGGAAGCACACCACAGATGGAGGGCCAGGAGCTTTGGCCGACCCTAGGATCAGCCGAACCGACCTAGGGTCGGTTGATCTCCCCCCTCCACGTGTTGCTCGCTCATTGGTCCTTGGCTGCATTCCGGGGTGTTTTGGAGCACTTGGAGCCTCGGAGCAAGCCACCCCCTTATCTATAAATAGGAGGGGAGGGGCTCCATTTCACACACACCACCAAGCTCTCAAGTTCCACTTCTCTCTTGTATAGCTTTCTCTCCCTCTCTCCAATTCAGCCCATGTGAGGTGACCTCTATGTGGTAGAATGGTGATGAGAAGAGATCTAGATCAGGATTAGTGAGAGGTAGAATAGGGGTGAAGAGTGAGTTGATGTCCTCGTTATGCTTGTTCTTCATTTAGATCAAAGTAAGTCTTTTAGCATTTCTTATTTAGACTATAGTGGACATCATGCATGCTTGATTTGTTCTTGTGTTTTTGGCTTGTTCATAAGTTAGAGGCTTGTGTTCTTCATGACACAAGGCTTCGATCCTTTAGAGCCAGCTCAGTAGTTCATATACCTATTTGCATGCTCTGATCCTGTTTAGCTAAGTGAGTCCGCTGTATCTCGTTTGTTAGCATCCATAGCTTCCTTTCTGCTCCATAGCTCGATGAATAATAAGATGGTTCGAATCCAATCTTTCTCTAGTTCGTGGGACTGTATTTATACAGTTGCTATAGTGTAATTAGCAGGTTGACAGATGTAACTGCGCTATAGTATTTATCTGGGGTATAGACTTGGTGTCTGGGCCCTGGTTTTCCTACGAAGATCGCGTACGCCCATAGCGTAGAGGTAGGCCATAGTGGTGACAGCCTCTTGGACCCTTTGCAAACCCTCTACGTCAGCGTACCGAGTTGGGCTCGATGTCAGTACATTGGCCTCTCCCTTAAAAGTTAGGATGTGATGTCGCCCCACGGGGATGACTGAGACCGGACAGATGCATCTTGAGAGCTAAGTCCCTTAAGGAAGTGCTTCTCGTATCCCGACCTATCCCAGCGGAAGCTGGTGTCCTTGGATAGACCCTCTCTGGTTACTCTCCGTCCTATGAATGAAACCCGACGGGAATACTCATTCTCAAAGGGAGAAGTGCTACAACGGTGTATCCGTGCGCTTGCGGATTCGTTCGCACTCGTCAGTGTACCCGGGAGTTTCTTACACGCTCATGCTAGTGCGCAAGTGTTGGTGACGTTAAGAAACGCCAACATCCCCCTCGCGCACGTAGGCCCTGCAGCGTGTTGCCGAATGCTGGACAGTGGTGGAATGCCACGTGGCGGCACCTGCACTTCCTGTGCGACTGCGGTACGAGGAAGGGCGGTGGGTCCCACTTGTGACGTCAGCATTTTGTCCTTTCTTCATGTTATCTTCTCCATTGCATATCTTCTCGATCCGAGCTCCAAAGTAGAAAAATGATATATTCATTTCGATGGTCTCGACGAGCCCCTCGCAATGGTGCAGTCCAAATTGGCATTTGAGGTTGTTTATGATAATGCCCTTTAATAGCCATTGGATCACTTGCTCTCAACTGTACTATTTGGCACGCATTTTAGTGCATCATGCAACAAAAGCTAGAAACACCAACACTTGTGGAAATCATCAGTATCAAGCCCTATTCTAGTGTTCATGATCCTTTTACCTTTATTTTATGCAGGTATTGACGGTGTAAAAGTAGCACTTAACAGCCGTCAACAACACCCCCACACTTGACCTTTGCTCGTCCCGAGTAAAGGGAGTCAGATCAAGGTGAGACATGATATCCAAAGGTATGAAGCGAGCATAAGAGATATTCCAAACCATACCTTGTACTTGTAAACTCTGTGAAGTGTCTATCATGCTATCTTCGGTAGTGGAAGAATGGAACAGTCGTGAATCAAATCACTCCTGCTCATCATGTCAAGTAACTTGGGGTTTTGCAATAAATTTTCAAAACAAACCTTGCTTAGCTCCTCATTTGATTCTCTCAGATCGCTCAATGTGTATATGTCCTCACCAAGGCATTAGATTGCCTTTCTTCATCCTACTTCTAATGATGGCTATATGTGGAGTTCAGGGTAGGATAAAGGATAAGGCATACTTGTATCACATATATTGCAAAGTCAAAAACTAGATCCACAGAGAAAATCAAATCATACAATCAGATCAAGATGTGCACGTGTATGGATATGACGAGTATGGTAAGGTGGATACTAGGCCCGGAATGGGTGCTAGATATTATCATACATATATGTTGGTAGATGGTAAGGTGGACACTAGCCTCAGAATGGACACTAGTTATTACCATCTAAGTTATGAAACTCCTTTTTGCATGACCATCTCTCTCCTTTTTCTCCTTTACTTTGGACATGGGCTAATTTTTCTTTCTTTTTCTTTTTTTTCTCTTTTTTTTCTTTCATCATGCTTTGAGCATGTGTCTCTCTTTTTTTTCTTCTTTCTTTTTTCATAGCCCACGTCTCTTTTTGAAGGATACTTTTGGAGAGAGATATCACACCACATATGAAACTTTATTTTTATGAAATGGATGAATGATACAATGCTAACTTCCAGTGTAGAAGCATAGCAAGGGGAAAAAGGTGGTGTGCACATGAATCTTGATCATGATAGTAATGAAAAGAATTCTCACAAGGGTCACAGAATTTGACAAAGCTCAATGCAATAACAAGTAGCATATGAGTATAATGTTTTCGACTATGAACATCATATGGCTTTGGTAGGACTGTGGCATATCAAAGAGGAGCTTTGCAAAGGGTTTTATGATTTTCAAATAAAATTCCCAAGCACTCAGACATTCAGAGCGAAGATCATATCATCAAACCATATCACAAACGCGAACTACTTAGATAAGCATGAGTTCCCTAATGATATTTGTTCACAAGCATCAAGATGATGAGTAAGGAATAAAACATATGCAAGCCAACCACAGGAATCATGTAGAGCAAGCATAGCACAAACATCTAAGTTTGATGTAAAGGATATGAATTGAAATTCAAACAAACTCATGGACAAGGGAGAGTGAGGTAGAGGGTGCACATACCATCGCTTCTGAAGGATGAGAGATCAAGGAAGACTAGTGGTGATTCGGCTGACCATAAGGCAGCCGACTCACTCTAGTTTACCTTGCTCTTGTCATGAAGGCGTAGTCGATATTGTGCACTCCTGTGTGGGAGTTCTCGAGTGGATATGTCGATGATGAGCTCGAGAGAACTCCCCCACACTGGTGGTTGAATCTGGTGTTCTTCTTCATACAACAAATGGAAACCAGATGGACTCTACTGGTTCGAGAACCATAGAACCTTTATTCAAATTCAAATATTTTTGTTGTTTTTGTTTTATTTTATTGTCACCATGTCATTTGCTTGAAAGGGTTAGACCAAGATTACACTTCATACACAAAGGGGGATATACTTACCTTGGACCTTTGAGAAGTCATATGTACCACCTTTGCATAATGTGCAACATGAATCTAACACCTGAACTTACCTTCCCATTTGAATTTAGCTTAATGACTTAGCCATTCCAATTTGATAATTTCCTGTAGGGGTTAGTCCACATACATGCAACCTAAATCTATGAAAACATAACTCTAAGATTCATCAATCAAAACTCGACACCATGTCTTGTTTTGACTGAAGAAGACAAATTTTAACCTAAGCACCATGCTTAATTTAAAACAGTCTATGAATGTACAAGCGCTTGAACATTCAAACCAGAGCATAAGAACAAGGATAAAGGAAGCATGTAAGCATATCATCAACGAATGACATTAGCATGAGCACAAGACAGTGAACCTCGGGAACCTCATGGAAGGGCTTTGTTTAATGTCAAAAGCAGGACTTACCTAGCTAGTGGGCAAGATGCAAGAGCTTACATCATCATCACACCCGGATAAGATTTGGTAGAGGAGGAACTTTACTCAGGATGCTCACATACGTCCCCCACACTTGAAGTTCGCATTGCTAGGCAACAAAACTTAAGTGTGTGGAGATCAAGCTTCCTTTTGTAAACGTTCTCCCACCAAAGCTTACCTTAGGTGTTGCATATGATGTAGCTCACATGTTCGTAGGCATCACCTGTCCATCTTTCTTTTCAATCTCCACCTGAAAGGTTAGTGACCAAAAATACCCGAAGGACAACTTATCCTAAAAACATGCTCTTGCTTTTATTCGAAGAAGGGAAATAAAACCTATGCTAATCCAGGCTATCTCCTGGTAGTGCTTTGTTTATCACGGTCATAAGCTTGACCATGGGAGATTTCTCTTGCAGCCACATTGGTGGTGTCCTTCCCATCTCACCACCAATCACTGATGAATCAGTGAAACTCTGGTTGCAAGGTTAGTGCCATATAAGAACACGAGTCCAAAGGATGACAATGCTGAAAGCAGACATGATCATTCCAGGGAGGCTAAGACAGCTCCTGGGGTGATCACGAGACTCGGGAAGCTATAGCACCAGGGTGAACCTCGGAGATGGAAGGTTGAGCACTGAGGCTAGCGCTCTCGCAACTGATCTCCGACTGAACTCAGCTTAGGAAAATACTCAGCCTCCAAAAGAGGATAGAGTAGAAACTCAAACGACCGACGTACGTTCAGGAGCTAGAGTTCGGGTGAAGGGTGAGGTTAAGCTCATCCTTCCTTAGGTAGATGGACCGATGTTCTCATCAAAACGATGAGACATCCCGGGTCTAGCCTAAGCTTCCAATGGGAGGTTATGGATAAGCTGGAAAGTGTAACTCCCATTGGGCATCGATCAAGTCAAGCATTAGGTATGAAGTTTAAGCTCCTCTTGACTGATCAGCATCGATCGATGGGCTTAGATATGAAGTGAATGTACTCCATTCGATCGGTAGATGATCGTGCTCCTTCGGTCTGATGAATGAATCCAATGGATTATAAAGCAGAGACCGATGTCTTGGTTTATATGAAACTTCAGTGCAAGGCACTTCAGCTCAAACCTCAACATAGGAACACGATAAACCTATCGTACTCTCCTTAGGAGATCATAACTAGGATCAGACAAGTCATCCTGGCCGAGAATGATTCGTCCTTTCCTAATTACTCTCTCCATCCTCCCACGAGACAAACCCTCGGGGAGAAGGTCTAAGAAGAGGTACGAGAGGGGAACCCAAGGGTAGACTCTGCGCTAAGCAATCTTTCCCTTAGATTCCTGCTAATCAGGAATGATATCTTCAACCGGAGCTTAAATCCTCAGCTCGGCTGATGATGAATCTAGGGGCCACAACATTCCTTCTGACGGGCACCTCATCGACCGGGATGCAAGAGGGGGTTGAAATCCCGGAGGTTTTCCATGATCTCTTTTCCCTCAGCTGTGTCCAAGTGCACAAAAGAGCCTTCAGAGAGAGCATTAAGCCGCATGGCATCGTCCTTTCGCAACCCATACCAGAAGTGCTGAAGCAGCATCCGATCGGGAACGTGGAGGACTGAGCAATCTTCCGCCGAGAAAGCGAAGTGATTCCATGCCATTCCTAGCAATTCCTCCTCACCTTGCTTGAGACCGAGAATCCTTATCCTCGATGAGATGACACGTTGTATCGGGAAGAATCAGGAGCAGGAAGCTGCTCTCAAATTTTTCCAAGTGAGGTAGTCTCTACCAAAACAATAGTGTCAATCCCGTGCTTTCCCAGAGAGGGATAGCAGGAAAAATTCCCTTTTCCGAGCATCCGGTGATTCTCCGATTTTACTCGGAGTTTCAACTAGACACTTGTAGTCTCTCACATGATCAAAGGGTTTCTCATGAATTGACCCCGAGAAGGAAAGATCCTGAATTAACTTCATGAGAGAGGGGCGAATCTGATAGCCAGATGAAAGAACGGGTTCTGACAAGGATGGCTCTGAGGGTTCACTCCTCGAAGGTGGAAGGTGTTTACAAGGATAACCTTCCATGGATAACAGGGGTAGAGGTAGAAGTAAAGAAATTGAAAAAAGATAACTCGAAGGGTAATGGGGGGGGGGGGTAAAGGTAGAAGAAAAAGGAAAAAGATAAATACGAGGACCACAAGGTTCGAAGATAGATACAACAACCGTTCCCCGGCAACGGCGCCAGAAATGCTTGGTGGCGTTTCTTAACGTCGCCACTAGTGGTACACCTAGAGGGAACGTATAAGAGCAACCGGGTATACCGCAAGCACACAGAAATACCATTGTAGCACTTCCCCAAGGAAGGAGAGTATTCCAAGGGTATCAAATCCAAGGAACGGTGTGCACTATCTTCTACTCTAGTATAGACGGTCCAAGGACACCAAGCTCAGCTATGGTAGGGGGAGAACTTGAAGGGCTTCCTAAGTGTATCGATCATGGTCGTATCATTTCACGGTATAGAACTCACCACTGGGCGCCAACCCACCCTAGCCACTTAAGGCTAGGCAATATGTTCTGGCAACAGGGCCCAACTCGGTACACAGGCGTGGAGGGTTCCAAAGGGTCCAACATGCTGTCACCATGCGGCCTACCTCTATCGTTACACGAATGCACATGGTCTTCGCAGGTTAACCAGAGTACAAACACCACGTCTACACTTTCGATAACTACTATAACACTACGACGTCTGCTTGGCCCGTCTACACCACTATAGCAATCTGTATAAATACGGAACCACGAACGTAAGCAAGTGTGTACTAGATCGTACCTTATCAGATCAGGATAGGTTAGGTAGAACAACTACTGACATATTTATGAGCCTCAACTAGATCAAAGGAGTGATCCACAGACAAACAGATAAATGCACTTACATAAGTATTCAACTAGATCGAAGGGTTGTGTTCATGAAGAACACAAGCCTCTAGTTCAAGAACACAAGAAGAACATAAGAACATATCAATCATGCAAAAACACACTTTAGTCTAAATGACATATGTCGCAATACTTACTTTGGTCTAAATGAAGAACAAAGAAGAACTCCTTTATCATCACCATCACTTCCCTCTCTACCTAGCACTCTCACACACACACCCTACATGGGGAATGAGAGGATAGGGAACTTGGATGTGTCTCAAATGGGGGCCCCTCCCCTCGTATTTATAGAGGGGGGTGGCTTGACAAGAGGGGTGAGTGCCTCCATCATGTGCAGCTGCCTTGGGCGCCTCCAATAGTGTGCTGACATGTGGCATTGAGAACCGGGCGAGAACCAGCCAGAACCATGAAGAATCGGAGCATCCTACGCTTCTTGGGGCGAAAACCGGCGCTAAAAAGGAAGAACCGTCCGGTCCAGGGCGAGCCGACCGGGCGGACCGTGGGCGAACCGCATCAGTGCCTCGCCCGCAGCTCTCCGCGGATGCCGCGTGTCCGGCCCCGGTTCCTTCCCGCGGACGCCACCAAACCGCCATCGCCCCGCTCCAATCCGCTTGCGACACGTGCCCCGGCCTGAGTGGTTGCTCGCGCGCTCGCGTGCTGACCAGGGGTGTGATCCGCGGCAGCCGCAGCTAGCCAGCACGTGGCTAGGCGGGTGGATACCGCGCGCCTGTGCTGCCAACGCGGGGATCCGCGGCAGCGACCGCCGGCCAACCGGGCCCCGCCACGTGGCCGCTGTCCCCCTCGCGCGCGCAGGACCTGCAGTGTGTTGCCGAATGTTGCCAGTGGTGGTATGCCACATGGCGGCGCCTGCACTTCCTGTGTGACTGCGGTACGAGGAAGGACGGTGGGTCCCACTTGTGATGTCAGCATTTTGTCCTTTCTTCATGTTATCTTCTCCATTGCATATCTTCTCGATCCGAGCTCCAAAGTAGACAAATGATATATCTGTTTCGATCGTCTCGACGAGCCTGTCGTAATGTTGTAGTCCAAATTGGCATTTGAGGTTGTTTATGATAATGTCCTTTAATAGCCATTTGATCACTTGCTCTCAACTGTACCAATTGGCACGCATTTCAGCGCATCCTGCAACAAAAGCTAGAAACACCAACACTTGTAGAAATCATTAGTATCAAGCCCTATTCTAGTGTTGATGATCCTTTTACATTTATTTTATGCAGCTATTGATGGTGTAAAAGTAGCACTTAACAGCCGTTAACACCCATGTCTATGACTTCAACTTGCTCACCTTGCACCGCATGGCTCGCACTTGACCCCATCGGCCACCGGGTCCATCGAACCAAGCCTACTTGCCTCTCCATCACCAGGAGGCCACCACGGCTAAGGCCTTTCGCGCTTGTTCTTCACCTGCACCAACACGAGTCAAGCCACAACCTGTACCTGCACCCTGAGCCAAGCATCAGTCCACACAACGTTGTCAATCACTCATCACTAAGGAGCAACCCTCACTGGTCTTCAGACACACCTGGTCTTTAGAGAGGTCTAGTACAATATGGATGGATGTATCCCGTCGAAAGAAGGCTATACACATTGAAGCGTTCAGTGAGAAATCAAGCTAGGCCTGAAGGATCCATTGCAAAAGCATATGTTGCTAATGAGGCCTTGACATTTTGCTCGAGGTACTTTGCGGCTGATGATGTGGCCACACGATTCAATCAAGTTGGAAGGAACAGAGAGAATGCTGATTTGTCATTTGATGGAACATCTTGTTTCAATCACAACGTTCAAGTACTTGGAGCTGGGACCACTTATTGGCTTTGGTCAAAGTACGACAAGGTGGTTTGGTATGTGCTAAACAATTGCGAAGAGGTGAAGCCATATATCGAGTAAGTAAATCACCATTGCAATGATAGAACTACAATTATTGCAGAGTGTTCAAGAATGAATTAAAAGCGAATGGTGTGTCGGACGAGGCTATTGATCGTCGAATTGTTACAGAATTTCGCCACTGGTTTAGATCGCATGTTAGTTTTCTTTTTTTGTTTGGTAACTTGTTTATATTACGTGGTGAGGACCTTTATACAAGACTATATTAAAAAAACTATGGCTCTTCTATACAGATTTCAAACAATCCAACGAGCGATGAGAACCTATATGCAAGCTGAACCAGACTTGCGAGCAAAAACATATACATCATGTATTGTAGGCGGTGTCCGGTAGCACACAAAGGCCAGAGAAGCAAATAGGAAGACGCAGAATAGTGGAATTATGACTAAAGGATCACATGAAGACATTGAAGAAATTGAGTTTTATGGTTCACTAAGAGACATTATTGAGCTGCGGTACAACTCAATGGGGCTTAGAGATCGAACAGTTGTTTTATTCCACGTTGACTGGTATGATCTGGAAGGGACCAAGAAGGAACCGAAGATTAAAAATGAAGGGTACTTCACAAGCATCAATACTAGAGATTACTGGTACCAAGATGATCCCAACATTCTTGATGAACAAGCAACAAAGATCTTTTACTTGCCAGACACCCGGCTACAACACCCATGAAGAGTGGTGCAAAAATTTGAGCACATGCTACTGGCATGGTACTTGCATATCAAGATTATGAAATTGACCAAACCTTGCATGATATTATGCATGATGATGGTGTCGGTGATGGTTCAGAGGTTTCGGTGCCTATTACTGGTGAGGAGGAGACTTTGGTTGCAGCCGCTGAAGTTGACGCAATTCGCCAGTAGGAGCTGATTGATGTGGATGGATTCAAATCTGAAGATGAGGACGACGAACTCTATGGCAATACGTCGATGAAGATGAAAATGCTTCTGATGAAAGTGACACGAGGACTAGGATGTGAAATTAGTTAATGTTTAAGTTAATCTGATCTGAAATCATGCGGACCTTATGATTTATATGTAATTTATATGTAGTTGAAGTCGCACTTTCCTGAATATTAAACCTTCCATCGGTGCCTACTATCTCCAGTTTGCTGTATTATGTAGCATCAAAACTTCCTATAGCAACTTATAAAAAAATATATGATAGTGCGTGTGGCGGGTGGATTATCTGGCACGTTGTATTATATAACAACGGAACGTCCTGTATAAAGAGGAGAAGCTAGGAAGGCCTAACAAGAACGTCGAAAATAGCCCAGTGTACAAAGAAACAAGGCTCCTCTGATTATGGGCTATGTGAATGGTAGATCAGATAATATCCATATAATTCATGACTTGTAGTGGGTCTCACCTATATAGTTGTTAAACATGCAGGATTATGGATTAAGGCTTCCAATGGGGAATGTATGGACAAATCCACTTCTTATCTTCTCCAATGTGGGCATGATCGAGTAGTATGCAACTTGCTCATGATCTTGTAGTAGTATGCGAATCGAATCGAGGAAGGAAGGGATGTGTTGATCTCTAATGTGGGCATGATCGAGGAGTATGCAACATGCTCATAATCTTCTAGTAGTATGCGAGTCGAATCGACGAAGCAAGTGATGTGTTGATTTCTGATGTGGGCATGATCGACTAAGTATGCGAATGGAATGTCCGGCTCTTTGTATTATGTAGCACAGGACCATCCTGTGATGCTGGTGTGGTATACATCAGAACAGAGGAACTTCCTTGTAAGCTATGGGTAGGAAAGACGCTTCCCATTTCCTGGCCACTAGGTGCACACAACGCACTACACACCTTTATGGCTTTATCCAACGGCGTGTCACTCATGCTGACCCGTCATTCCCCCATTTACTGCCGCGCAACCCCTTGGTAGGGTTCCCCTGCCGCCGCCGCCTGCTACAGCCTCCACCGGCTACCGCAATCCGTCTTCAAAATCAGAGGTATGCATCCGCCTCTAGACTCCAGCGGATACCGCAATCCGCCGACGAATTCTTGGAATCGCACTAATTCGAGAAATATATTGCAGATGGGCTGAGATGGTGGCAAGGGAGATGGAAAGGCGCTTGATCCTCCTCCGGCGAAGTGACAACGAAAGTCGCAACTGACTTCTGTAGGCACGTCAGTTCCTCAGACGAGGCAAAGGGGCAGGCCTACGGCACGGGATTCTTCCTTTGCCCCTTCCCGCCACACACAGGGTGGGTCAACCTCGGCGCCTTCCTGCCGCACACGGGCTGCGTCAAGCTCGCTGCCTTCCTGCCGCACACGGGGTGGGTCAACCGCGGGCCGTCACCCATCCTGCACTTTGGAGTTTCCTGCGCCAGATCTCAGGAAGTAGAAAGAGGTACAACTTTACCCTCCACCAGAAGAGTCGCTTAGGATGATTGACCTGCGCAACCACACCAAATGATTAAAGGTCTTAGATGGGTGCCTGAGAATCACTAGTGGGATAAAATGAAGGACAAATGGGTCGAACCAAGATTTATGAATGTCGTTCAGCAAACTTTCTATTACAACTACAAATACCTTCCTATGAAACTATATCAACACAGGGTTATAAACTGGGATCATATGAACTTGGCTGCAGGAGTGGATATTAAGGTATACTTCGATGATCATCCCGGATTGGCTGATTTGGTCTCATTGCATCATCAGTATGTTGAGGATTGGGTGAGAGTTTTTAATGCTACTATGTACATTGCTGAGACTAGGGAGTACATCATGTTCATGTTTCAGGGACGCCAGTATACTCTTTTCTGACACCATATTGCTGCCACTCTTGGACTGATGGATTGTGAAACAAGAAAGTACGAGGATAAGCCATCCCTACATAGTATTGTCTACGGGGATCGTGAACCACATTGGTGTAGTTTGCTCAGTGGGTCGTTCCCGTCCGACGAGGAGATGGCCGGACTTTTTGTTGAGTCATTCATAGGTAGGAGAGCATATCGCACGCCTGACATGCTTACCTCTAAGGCAAATGTGTTTCACCGGGCACTACAGAAGACATTGTTACCATGGATCGGCAATGCAGAGTCCATCACTAGTCTTCAGCAGTGGCTTCTCCTTCACGTCATGACTGGCCGACCCTTTGACATCGTGGACTTCATTTTATGTGAGATTGAAGATGTTATGCTTGATGGGTTGACCGTGGCCCGACGTATGCCGTATGCTCACTAGATCTCCTTCATCCTGAGTCGTGTTACCAGAGTAGATGAAGACGGGGAAGTGGTGCGAAACAGACCCAAGGATTGGCGTCTCGAGTACATGAAGTCCAAGACACATTTCAAGGAATATAGGCCTGTGAGACCAGGAGACAGACGTCGTGGCCTAAGGGCTACAATTGAGACATCTCCTGATGACATTTGTTCCACAGACAGTGAAGACACTAAGGCATCTCTAGTGAGACATCTCCGAGCACAGGATGGTGTGTCGCTACCCACTACAAAAACAAAAATAGTTCCAGTCACTCCAGCAACAACCAATGAGCCAATGGACTCTTCCTTCTTTCTGAAACTGATCCTTGAAAATCAGCGCGAGCAGACAAAGTTCCAGTCAATGATGGAGAAGATGATGGCATAGCAGGAGGAGTTAAAACGCGCACACTTGTAGCAGATAGTACAAATGGTAACACAGCAGCAGCGCACTATGGAGAATTTTCTGAATGCTTCACTCAGTCACCTTCACCAAGTTAACGGCTTACCACCACCGCCCGCTCTACTCGCACCTATTGGTCAGACCCCCTTGCAACTCATGCCTCCTGCTAACTTGGGTAAATCATCTGAAGTTTCTGCGCTGCCTCACGGTTCAGCAATTGGTTCACAATGGATGAGAAAAAAGGATTTTAAAGAAGAAAAGGAAGGAAATGCATCAATACTCAAGGTTCTATCTGATATTGTAGCAGGGGAACAGAACAAGGAAGATCCTTTGGCGGCAACAACAAACGATTCGGATGGTTGTTCTATCTCTGCCGGTAGTAGTGAAGAACATCCTGGTCACTCTACTTTGCAAGTTCTGGGAGATCCTGCTCCAGCTACCTTGGAAGGCTCTGCTGCAGCTGATACTGCTCCTACTGCAGCTACCTCGAAAGGCTCTCCTGCTCCTGCTGCAACTACCTTAGAAGGCTCTCCTGCTCCTGCTACCTCAGAAGGCTCTTCTTCTGCTGTTGCTGCTCTAGCTCCTGATGACCCTCTTCATAATCCTATTGTATCGGCTCCTTCGAACACCGACAAAAAAGAGGTAGAATGTTAAACATTGATTTCATTTGATTGTTGTATTCGAGTTGAACAATACATTTTTCTTCACGTGTATGAACCAACCATAAATAAATGTTTTGCCTGGGCTATGTGCTCAGGTCTTCAAAATTGCTGACCAAGATGAAATTGTACCGGAGTCGGAAGACTCCCAATACTCTTGTACCGGGTTGCAGAATGAGATAGAGGCACCAACACTTCATTTTCAGAATAGAACATCGTACTTGTGTCGTGGTGTTGACAACTCCAACTTCCATACGATTGAATCCTCCGATTGGATTAATGGCTTGGATCAATGTGGGATTTCTACAACCAAAATGGAGAGTTCTACGGCCTTGAAATCACGCAATGCATGAGTCTGTGCTATGCATAAAATGAACCCAACACTCCCTATGCATTCTTCTTTTTGTAATTTTTGATGTAATCCTTGAATCATGCCACCGTACCGATGTTTGATGAGAGGAATGCTAGAAAATGTCGTGTATGAAGGGGAGAAGCTAGAAAAGGCTAACAAGGCTCCTCTGATTATGGGCTACGTGAATGGTAGATTAGATTATATCCATATAATCACAGGAATGCATGATTATGGATTAAGGCTGCCAATGGGGAGCATATGAACAAATCCACTTCTTATCCTCTACAATGTGGGCATGATCGAGTAGTATGCAGTGTGCTCATGATCTTGTAGTTGTATGCGAATCGAATCGAGGAAGGAAGGGATGTGTTGATCTCCAATGTGGGCATGATCGAGGAGTATGCAACGTGCTCATAATCTTTTGGCAGTAATAAGCGAATCGAATCGAGGAAGGAAGGGTGAAGGACCAGAATGGCGACCAGAGAGGGGAGCAGTGAATGGGAGCCGATAAAAATTCTTCTCCGAAAAGACGAACTCGGCCTATGGTCCCAAAAGCAACTCCGGCATCCTCAGCACCTCGCTAGCCAAATCCACGCAGCCACCGGAGTGCTACTGGACCTAGGAGCTAGCCACACAGCCAAGCTACTTGAACACGCAGCGGAACACAACTCGAGCAGCAACCTGCTTGCACCGGTCAGACCGGTCACTTGCACCGGTCAGACCAGTCAAGATCAACCTGCTCAGAATCCTCCCAAATTTGTCCAGCAAACCTATATGTCAATTCCAGGATGTGAAGCAACAAAGAGAAATCCTGAAATCTACCATGCAAGCAAAAATACTCCAAAACCCGAGCACACTGAAAACTCTCCACAGCTGAACTTGCTCCAGAAGCACTCTGCAAACAAGCAGCACAACCAACATCAGCAAAGGAGATTTTCCCACTGAAAGCTTCTGCACCGGTCTGACCGATGCACACCACCGGTCTGACCGGTCTAGCTCAGGAAATCCCAACTGCAAGAAAACGATCTCCTAAGGGCCAAAACTGCATGGGACTGAAACAGCACAAGCCAAGAACACAACCAACAATCAAGAGAAGAACTCCCCAAGAAACAGCCACAGCAGACCGCACTGGTCTGACCGGTGGAGTGCACCGGTCTGACCGGTCACGCTTGGGCTGCTCGGGATGAACTCCACCTGCGAGTCAACTCCCACCTTCCGATGCCTCGATCTCTCGATTCACTCCACGGATTGATGTAAAACTTTGGGGATTGGTGTATCACCTCATGAACGAGTCATGCCTAAGAGATCGGCCTCAAAGATCCACTAAATCAATAGGAATCGGAGGATGAACACCAACAACACCTTCTTCCCAGAACCGAAACAAAATCCCAATATCGAGCACCCAAACCCACGGATTTAGAGGGGAGATCACAAGGAAAAGAACCACAAGGGGCTCATGGATACATCCCACATCAAATCCGCAAAGGGGAGGCCTCAAATCCACCAACAGAAAATCACCAGGAAAAGGCTCCAAAAATTCACAAAAAAGAAAACAGGAATCACCACCACAAGAGCTAGAGGAACCACACCGAACCTTTTATACATCAAAGGAAAGATTCATACAAGGTCTAGCTTGCCTCCCTAGCATCCATCTCTCTCTCAAGATCTCTCATGAAGCTCTCAAGCTAGTCCTAGAGAAAATAGGAAACTAAAAAGAGAAATTGCCTAGAGAAAATGAAAACCCTAAAGCCCAAGAGATGGCTGCCACAACCTTCCACTTGGTTTATATATGAGGTCCTCCCGTGGGGGTAAATGACTAGAATGCCCTCAAGGCGATACAACCCCAAGAAGGGAAAATTTGGAAACTTGGCAGCCTTTCCATCGAACGAACAACCAGCAACCGCACCTTGCGTAGCCTCGATGCCAAGCCTGCGATCCCGACGCGTGTCCTTCGCTTAGAGTCACCCGACGCTCCTCAGCCTCCACCGGTCAGACCGGTCGAGGGCACCGGTCAGACCGACCTGCGCAGAGCAAAGCTGCCGACCACTCGGACTTGGCTTTGTGGATCAACCAAGGAACCCAGTGGTTTTCTGGTGAACCATTGCAAACCCCGTGAGCTTGGTGCAGCCTCCACACCGAGCTCTTCGACTTGGCCGCCACGTCCGCTCCGGTTCGATGTTGGCTTTCGGATCAACCAACAAACCCGCTATCAGCGGACTTCGACTTGCTCTTCTCGCACCATGCGACTCGCACTTGATGCCGTCTGGCCACCGGGTCCATCGAACCAAGCCTACTTGTCTCTCCAGTCCTTCGGAGGCCCCGCAAGGCTAAGACCTTTCCCACTTGTTCTTCACTTGCACCAACGCACATCAAGCCGCAGCCTACATCCATAAGATAGAGCACAGCATCAGTCCACACAACATTGTCAATCACTCATCACTAGAGAGTGGCCAACCACTAGTCATCAGACACTCTGGTCCTCAATCTGCCCCTTGATGAGTGCATTGACAACACACCACATAATCACAGCATAACGAAAAGTAAAAACGAAAGACAAACGAAAACCTCCAACCAAGTGATCCAAAAACCAAACAACACAAACCTTGATCACTTGCAATCCAAAGTCTCAGTCCCCTAAGGCAAGGGCAACAACTCAACACAACCGAGACAAACACCACCAAAGCTCTCAAAGAGCAAAGCAAAGCTCACACGGAGCAAACCACCAAAGCAAGAACTCAAACGACACAAGGAGCTCCCCCTGAACACAAGCAGCTCCCCTGAGCAAATGCAACTCCCCCTGAACCAAACCATGCAACTTACCTGAAGCACCCGAGCTCACAGCTCACTCCGGTCAGACCGGTGAAGGCACCAGTCAGACCGATGACCATCTGGGAAACATGCACCTGCCCATATTTCATCCGAAATTCCACCAAAACTCTCTAAATGTATGCAGGAAGCCATTTCATGCCCAAACTTCTCCCCATTGTTGACAATGCATGAATCAAGGCATTTCTACGAAAATTGCAACTAAAGGCTTCTCAAATGAACATAGAGCCATAAAATGTGCTAGGAACAAGCAAATGGACTACTTAGAGTTGACAAATGTTCAAAATAGCACAGCCATCAAAAATGTTCAGTTGCATACACACAAGTTCAAGCTATGGTGAAAAATAGTATTTTTGCAAAAAAATTCCCTCTCATGAGCAATGACCTAAACATGAGCAAAACATGCCAAAGTGAATCTAGATCACACAAACTTCATGCTAGGTCACATATCCTTGAGACAAGATCATTACAAACACCCATAAGAATCTCATGTCATATTAAAGCCACCAAGCCATGTGTCTACTTCTTAAAATGAGACTTCTCATGGTAGACAACATGCAATATTTTAGCACCCATATTAAATTCAGATTTAAAGCATTTATGACATGGAACAAGTGAGAGCACAACTTCAACACTACTAGATTTTCTCCCTAATGCAACGCACAAAATGTGTTGCAATATGCCATATTTGGTAGCAATAGCCACAATTGCAACCAATTTTTTCGTCAACCATGTGATGTGAAAGGCCGTGTTGCATTAGCCTGTAGCAACCGTGGTCTTTTTGTGGTTGCAAAAGTTTTTCTATTGCAACGCAATGCGGCGTTGCAACTAGCATTTTATACCGTGCTCGTGTTGGTTGCAAATTATTCTATTGCGATGCATCTGGTGTTGCCATAGGTGCAATTGCATTGTACACAACGTGTTGCAATTTCTAAAATCTTTCATTGCAAAGTATTATATTGCTATGCTCTGTTTCTGGTTGCTATAGTTGGAACCACCTCTACTACCATGAAAGTTATTTGGGTGCAATATGTGATTTCCTGTATTACCACAAAATTTTGATTTCGATGCTATAGGTAGTATTGTCTAATGCCACGAAATTGGTTACGTTGCTATAGGAGGTATCCTCTATTGCCACGCAGCATATGGATGCTTGTTATAGGTGTAACATTCTATTACAACCAATATATACATGATGGAGGCAATAGGTTTGGCACTCTATTGCCACGTAGTTTGCTTGGTTGTAAGATGTGTCCTCTATTATTGCTTCGAAAATGGTTTGGTTGCCAAAAGTTCAAGTCTCTATTACCACCATGATACAGGGTTGCTACAAGTTGAACGTTCTATTGCCACGTTTCTTTTTGGCAACGAAAAATAAGGGTTGTGAAAGGATGACTTATCATTTGCAACGTCGAAAATGGTTTGGTTGCCAAAAGTTCATGTCTCTGTGACCACCATGATACAGGGTTGCTACAAGTGGACCTTACTATTGCCACGTTCCTTTTTGGCAACGAAAAACACGGGTTGTGATAGGATGATTTATTCTCTGCAACAAAAGGTGTATTCTGCCACGCTCATTTATATAGCAGCAATAATTTGAAACATTAAATAACATCATCAGGTATATATAATTATGCATTTATAGTTCATGAAACAACATTCAACCATCCACTGAGTTATTACATGACACACGAAGTACTGAAATACTGAAAAGTTTTAGACGGGACATTGTTTCAACACATAGTAGGCTAATTTGATAGGAAATGAAGATCTTGGTCAACAAATGGTGACTTCAAGAGGATCCCAACACTTGATCAGCAAAGGGTGACTTTAATGCAAGGAGCTCGCATCACATGTTTGCTCCATTCGACATGGCTTAGTCTCCTGAAAAGAATCAACAACATTTTTAAGCTAGCATCAAATAATCTCTAATATTGGAATTTGTGCAACAACAGCATGTAGCAAACCAAAGTTTGATTGCGATTCATAAAATTATTAGAATGACATCAAATAATTATCATAACCATAAACACACTTTGACAGCTGTAACATGAATTACTTTCACAGCAGGAAGAGGAGTTGCAAAAATTTCACCTCATGTCTTTTTGGTGCTTTGTTGTCTCCTTTGTGCAGCTAGTACCTGTAGCTGTTGAGACGTGTTCCTGATGCTGTAGCTCTTCCCTACGAATTTGTTCCTGGCGCTCCGCATTGAGTAGCTGCCTTCTAGTTGGGTTTTTTGCCAGGTACCCATTACCATGCAACTTGGTTGATTTGCACTTTGTGACTTCCTTGTATGCCTTCTGGAACATGTCGTTTTTTTCCTTTTGGGAAACGAAGTTGTTCTTTGCATTTGATTCCGCCTCAACAATAACGCTGCTTGCTTTGTCCTAACATTTACAAGGCACAGATGGAGGAGTTAGTTGAATAAGAAATTGCTTGCATTCTATAATTGCATGGACTATGTATAGTAATGTATGTACTCATTCATTGAGAATTCACATAGACATTTTTAGATTGTTCATCTGTCCATTCCCCATGCTTAGTGTGAGTTAACCACCAAAGTTGCATATCATCGGGCTCTTCACCAGTTTCTGGGTCTCTCTGTTAAGCCAAGAACATAACAAATTAGTTATTCATCCTGCAAGACAGATTGGAGATGTGCTTCTCTAGTTATTACCTTCTCATAGCTGCGCTGAGAATAAGGCTTACAGCCTGACAAATGTCTTGTCATTTGTTGGCCTCGAATCGCAGAATTTTGTGCACTCCTTTCCTATAGAATTTCAAGTTATGAACAATAATCTTAAAGACTCAGACATTGCCTTTTGTATGAAAAATGTATTGCTCAGTAATAGTAACAATGTGGAACAAACCTTAAATTTAGCAGTACTGAAATACTTCAACAGATAGTGCCATTCAACAATATCTAATTCTATAGGCTTATGTAACATTCTCTGGTGGTAGCTGTCGTATGTCCTGGCCGTAGCACTGTAAGTTGAACACCATCCTTTGTAACGCTCCTTAGCAATGTCCCATATCTTTTCCCTTGAATCAGCATTATCCTCCATGTCCCACTTTGCCTGTTATATAATCACAATAGCATGCAAATACTATGTGAGTTGTTATGTTAGTTTTTATTTGAATTGTATTGAAAAGCAAAGTTTATTATTACCAATACATCAGTTGCTATTGCGTCTTTGACTTCTTTCTTGACATGTTTCCACGATTTCACTCCAATGACTGGCGTCCTTTTCCTTATATACATGACTACTTCATCAACGAATGAGTGGTAGTTATCACCTACCGGTCCTCCATGTTTGGAGAATTGAATGTCCAACTGCTGTTTGCCCGCCTTGATTCTCTTGGCGATTACCTTCAAGGCTCTTACGGGACCGCGTCCTCTTTTCTTCACATTTTGTGAGCCTATAACATGGGAACAAAATGTAAAAATACACACAAAAAAACATACTATGCATAGACAGGTAATTTCTATTAAACACAAGTTACCATCTCCTTGCTCCTGCTGTTTTCAACGCCGAGCATGAGATGGAGGCTGCACTGGAGGTGTTGGGTTCATGTCATCCCTGTGTTGCAAAATAAAGGTGGGGTCCACATACCATTCTGCAGACAATTTTGTGGCATGATGAGCTAGCTTAATTTGTAGTCTGACAAAGAATGGTAATTCGCTTGCCAATTAGGAGAGGGATATTACCGATGTCATCAAGTAGTCCTGCAACATTCAGGTATTCTTGGTATGTGTCGATTGTATCCTCCCTGAATATGTCTTTTAATTCTGAAAAAAGGATCCATAATTAATTTCAATCATGTGAGTGAACTACAAAATCATGAGTATATATATACAAATATTGGGCTGTACCATATCTTACCCAAGGCTTTCTTCTCTTTATGCATTGCAGCTAGCCAAACTTTGTATTCATCTAATTCAGATTCTTCGACTTCTTCATCATCATCATCATCATCATCATCATCATCATGTGTGGAAACACTTTTGAATTTCAATGGTGTTATGGGCATGGTATGGTTTTTAGGTATTGGCTCTCTGGATACAACTAAGCTGATCACCATCTCCTCGTGAATCTTTTTCATTTTTGCTACATCGACATTGTAGTCGATCTCAGTGAGTGTTGCTTCCGCAGGAGATTCAGGAATTCTAGTCTTGTAGTAAACCAAGTCCCTGTTTCGATACCCCAATTTTTGTTTCAACTTGTTTATGTTTTCAAGGGTGATTTGTTTCCCAAGAGGTTTACATGTATTTTTTTTATCTTCCTCCCTATCTCTACCCTTTTCAATCATATACACGGTCCAAATCTCCTCATCTTTTGATCTGCACATTCATCGATGGCATTTCAATAATTTGAAGAAATTTGGTGTGCAAATTGCGTGAACAAATGCATGAAATCTAGGGTACCAGTGCGTGCACAAATGCATGAAATATAGGTGGCAGTACGAGGGGAAAGATCGAACGCAGAAACAGCGTACCTGGCCTCGGTCGTCTCGTCCTGAGACGAAGGTACCACATCTTGGTCTGCATCTAGGCCATCGATGATTGCTTCTGCATCGCCCGAACCTTGTGAAGCTCTTTGGGACGAAGGTGATGACCCAAAGAGTGCAGTCGTCGCCCTAGCCCTGGTGGACATGCTGCTGGTAGGTTCAGCAGTTGCCGTACCAGAGGTTGGTGTGAACATTTGAGGTAGCATGGCCGACGAAGGTGTGCGTAGTGCTTCAGACGACGAAGGGGTCACCCTTGCCACCTCGCTGGACGTTGGCATCCTCGTGTAAGGCGAGAAGCAGCTTGGCGGTGGCGCCGGTCGTCGTCGACTACCCGACCCCTAACTGACAGAGATGTAGATTGGTTTTGCAAGGGGATTAGGGAGGGAAACTAAAGACGCATGACTTACTACTCTAATAACCTGGCGTTTGTCGCAACAACGTGGTGGCCCCAGTCATGGTAGCGCGGTAGTTTGGGCGTTTGTTAAATATTTCGGATGGAAAAACTGGCGCCACATTCCAAATCGTTGGCTACCAAATTTTCTGAACGCTTGGCGTATTTGAGGGGTGCATTTTCGTGTGTCCCACTGACGAGTGGGTCCCACTCAGTTTTATATATATTTGTAAAGACGATGCGTTGAACATAATCAAGTTTTATAAATATAGTTTTATATAAGTTATACTAGTTTACTTCTTGTTTACTATGTAACTGCACAAGATGACACATGTTATTGTATATTGCTTTTAGAAAAGTTTTTGAGGTCGAAGTAAATTTTGAATATCATCTTCCACCAACTTTAGCAGAATAACATTCCTCACATGAATTTCGTACCAGAGTAACATGCAACGCACAAATTAAGTAACCAACATAAAGATCGACAGCCAGTGCGTACGATATATGAGGACTGAGTTTACACATAGGCTTCCCGAGCCACGATGACACCACAGCAACTAAGGATCATCAAAAACATGCTCCACATCGACACAAGTTGAGAGACACATCGACCAAAGACACAACTTCAGAGACATGCTTCGAGTTTATTTGCTGGATTTCTTCAAAGTTCTACCTAAAATGACGCCAAAGCCTCTCTGCAAGGTCCCTCCTCAGTGCCAGATAAATTTCCTGAAAAAAAAGAAAGCATTCACCGAACTGTAAGAACAATTGAATTCCTGATAACTGAAATCCTGTGAACTGAAAGAATTTTAGCAGTCAGCTGAAGTTTCAGAACATAAGAATTCCTGATGAGTAGCAGACAAGAAAGAAAGCAAACATGTAAATTGAAATCCTGAATGTCTTTTATGGTGCATCATGTCTTGAACAAATGAATCAAAACATATCAGCAATCACAAACTTTTTACCTTGTATCAGATCATTAACGCTTCCTTGAGTGCGAAGAAGAACCAATCACACTCGTTCCGGATCCTACACTCCTCGCTGCAGAACCTACGCCATGAGTACCAAGCATGCCATCCTATGTGGTTGCCACACCCGCGACCTGCACACTGAAAATCGTCCTGGCGAGGTACGGGCGCCGGCACCGGCGGCACGGCAACCGCCGCCGATGGCCGTAAGTCCCACGTTGCTGAAATGATCCTGGAGCGGCATTTCGTACAAGTCAAGTTTTTCCAAGGAAGTGCCGTCGCCCCCTCTTCGGGTCCCTCGACCAAGCGCAGGAGCCGCCGGGCCTCGTCGTCGTCGGCCTCGCTGCTGTTGGGCCTGTAGAGGAAGAGGGCGAGGGCGTACATCGATACCTTGTGGCCCGCCTCCGCGGCGCGCCTTAGATGGTCAAGGCACGGCATGATTACGCCGTGTTTGTTCCCCAATAATGCGAGGCACAACCCGCTGTGGAACAAGGCCTCCGGGTTGCCGACGGTGGCCAGTGTGGTGATGAGCGCCGCATGATAATCCGGGCCAAGGTAGAATCGACGCCGCAGGACACGTTTCAGGGCTAGGCGTCGTCCGACCGTGGCGGCACCGCACACCACGCACATTGCCTTGCAAGTTGCGCACAGGTTGCGGAGATCCGGCATGGCGTCCTCTGACTGAGCAACGACTCGGGAGACGATGTCAATCGTCAGCTCTGTCGGCAGTTCCACCAGCCTCGACGCCTCGTAGCGTGCTGCGGCGACCTTTTCCATGGAGTGATTGCAGTTCATCACGCGCAGGGGCTGATTGGATGTGTGAGGCTGTGCTCCCCGGCGAGGATGAGGTAGAAGATGAAGGCGAGATGTGAGGGGAGATGGAAAAGAACCACCGCCGCCAGATCAGGTTGCTGATTGAATTAGGAGGGTCCCAGGGTATATTGGGTTTAAGAAAATTGCGCTTTCATAGGGAGGACACGTAATCACAGAGTTGTGGGTCCTACCTGTCGACGCCCAAACTGTGATGTGTTCTTGTGTTGTTCATGGACCTAATTAACTTGATTCTTTGATTCGTATAATCATAGCTACAAATTTGTTTAGATTTCACAAATGATGTCCAAATCAGGAATTTTTTCCTACATACTTAGAAAACAATAATCAAGCTCATGGTGTACACTGCATCTCATGTGAGTATGTTTCAGCCATCATAATTAAGAAATAGAACAATTCAAAACTAGAATCAAGATTTTCAAACAGTAGATGATGTCAAATGAAAAAGAGATGAATACCAAAGTTTCATAGCTCGTCGAGATGAACAATCTTTATTTTGGTCGGATTTTCATTTGACGAAGTGGTACTACACATTGTTCATTAATCCTAGGTTCACTCACATAGTTTAAGAAACTTGGTTGGAGACATGTCAATTTTGTATTGCATGATAGTACCAATTCGGGGCAAGGAAACCACCCCAGCATCGCCGCCTCCGCCGCCAGTCCCATCGAGGATCCCGTCTCCTGGCTCGTCGAGGATGCCGCCGGCAATGCGGCCTTCGGTGAGGAAGGGTGACGAGAAACCCTCGATGCCGCGGGCGAGCCCGGCTCCATCTTGGCGTGCGGGTCCGGCGGTGGGGAGGTTTAGAAAGTAGTCGGAGTTGGGCGGTGGTGGGGAGGTTTGCAAAGTAATCGGAGTTGGGCGGCGGTGGGGTGGTTTCTACTGTAGTGAGGCACCTGGGAAGGGGCGAGACAAGAAGAGAAACATCGGGGCAGGCGGGGGCGTCTAGGCACACACAGGGTGCGGTTGACACCAGTTGTTTTCCACCCCAAGCGGCTGACAAATGGAGCCCGCCACGAAGGGCCCACACAGAAACCCCACACCAAAGGGATGCGACCCACGAGCGTGCCACCAATCGAGGAGACGACTACCTCGTGTGTGCTTTTTCTTCCTTGCGTTTGACTTGCGGGTCCCACCTATTGGCAAGTGATGAACTTATTTTTGTATTTTGATTCATAATCAAAACTTAAAACATGTTTATATTACACGTATGATGTCCAACTTAGGTGGTTTTCCCCCACATTCTTAGAAAACAAAAATCTATCTCATGAGTCCAGTGCAATTCGAAATTACAAAGTTTGAACCATCAAATTTTCGAAATTCAAAGATTGATATGTAGAATTGATTTTTTTCAAACACTAGATGATGTCAAATGGAAAAGTGATGAACACCAAAGTTTCATAGCTCATTGAGATGAACAATGTTTATTTTGGACGGTTTTTCATTTGACGAAGTGGTACTATCATGTAGTACAAAATTGACATGTCCCCAACCAAGTTTCTTAAACTATGTGAGTGAACCTAGGTTAATGAACAATGTGTAGTACCACTTTCTCAAATGAAAATCCGACCTAAATAAAGTTCGTAGATCTTGTTGAGATATGAAACTTTGGTATTCACCACTTTTCCATTTGACATCATCTGGTGTTCAAAAATATCGATTGTAGCTATCATTTTTTGAATTTCGAAATTTGTCCTATTCAAACTCTGTCAAATGGATTAATGACTTAAATAAAATTGTAGGCTTTGACGAGTTGTAAAGGTTTGGTATTCAAGAAATTTTCATTTGACAACTTTTGACAACTATATTCAAACTCTGTCAATTTTTGAAGGTTTTTGATAACAGAAGCAATTTGCATCATCGTCCCCACGCGTGGGACCAGTTAGCCGCACGACTGCACAAGCGCTCGTGGTGTGGATGAAGCTAGACAGACATCATAGAATATTGCTTCATCCCTGTTCCCCCAAACTGTCCCATCAAAACTGGGGTTTTCTTGCCTTCCGCCATCACCGGTGACCGCCAAGCTTCCAATCTCGGACGCCATTGCCACGCCACCTAGCTCTGAAGTAAGATTGGCACCCGCGATGACCCGATGCGAGGCAGCGGAAGGCAGCACCGCCCCTGAAAGGAAGGGGATGTAGTCGGGGCAACCGCCATCGCCGGCCCCCACAGCAACCAAGGTGCTACCGGCGGAGCAAGCGCCACCGCATCAGCGGAGCGCGTCAATTTCCTGGTCAGCCATTCGCGGCCAGCATGTACATTGTGTAGGTAGTCGTGGATTTGTAGCAAGATTGAACTGTTTAATTAAGATTCTGAACTCTGTTTTCTTGGATTGGTACTGTAGGGTGGCAAGCGTCGCGCCATGGATGTGTGGGACGCCGCTGCCGATGCTGTCGACGTTTGAGTAGGCAGTGGCTGGGATGAATAGCGCCCCGCCGTCGTCCATCCACGGCATTCGCCGAATCCGGGACTGGCCCCAACTTCGGTCCGCGAGGTCGAATTCTTCAAGGAGCGGTACCCAAGCATCAAGACCACAATCACTTGCGACGCGGGAGTAGTGGCGGAGTACATCAAAGAAATCGAAGGTAGCCCTCCTCCAAATCGTTTGCTCGTCGAATTGGACACCGAGTGCATTGAGCTTCGCAGTGGCGAGCTAAAGGTCGCATTGTTGCAATTGTGCATCGGGCCATGTTACCTTATTTACCAGGTGCTCCATGCTGGCTCCAAGCTACCTGATGTCCTGAGCAAGTTTCTCAGCGAGGAAGGCCACATCTTTGTCGGAGCGCATATCTCGAATGATGTTGAACGCCTAGAGCAGGACTGCGGCATCACGATTTCTAATTGGAAAGACCTTCAACTGCTTGTTTCTGAGGTTGATGACAAGTACAGCAATCTGTACCAAAATGGTTACAGGTCATCACTAGAAAAGATTGGAAATGTGGTACTAGACCAACCTCTGTTCAAGGACAGAAGAGTGAACCACAGGCTGTGGGGTTTGAGGTGTTTGCAAGACTGGCAGGTGAATTACGCCACCAAGGATGCATTTCTGTCTTTTGAGACTGCAAATCAGCTTGAGATCAAGCATGGTTACCGATTTGTGCCAGATGATATATAGTTAGAATTATCTAGTAATGTAATAATCCATAGTAACAAGTAGCATTTCTGGGTTTTGAGAACAAGTATCTGTGTATGTATATCTAGTAATGCAGTGATGTAATCAATGCTAGTACACTGCTACTACTTTGGTATATATGTGCAAGTCTTTATTATGATGTCAAATGGAAACTTTGGTATTATAAGTTGCCACCACACCACATGAAATGACACCCAGCCACGCCACGACACGCCAGTTCGAACCCACGCCACGCCACACCATGCTAGTTCGAACCCATGCCACGACACGGCAATTCTGATGTTCAGTTGTTAATTTCTTTGGAAGTAACATGAGAGGCCGCCGCCGGTTATTGGAAACTAGAAAGATGCCGCCGATTCTTGGAAAGTCCTCTCCGCCCACATCTCACGCTCCCCCACCGTGCCCTCTCCGCCCACATCTCATGCTCCGCGCCGCGCGACTTCCCTTCCATGGCATCGAGGGAGCACCCCCGGTCGCTCGCGGAACTCCAGATTGAGTTGCGGGCAATCATCGCTGACCGAGTCGGTGCGACATCGAATCGGCCAATGGAGGACCTCCGGAGCCTACGTGCCACTTGCAAGAGCATGCTCGGCCCCTGCCGTGACACAGACGTCGGTAGGCACCTGGCACTAGGTCGGGTTCCAGTTGAGCAGATGCAGAACGCCGACCCCGACGACTACGACATCTTCGTTCGTAGCCTGGCTGCAGCCGGCAACCCGGTGGCCGGCTTCCTCACCGGGATGGACGACATCTTCGGCCGGAACCACGGCCGGCGTCCTCCCCTCGATGAGCTACACCGTGCTGCCCAGGCCGGGAATAGAGGGGCGGCCTATGTGGCGGCCGTCCTCCTCTACAGGTTCTACAGCGGGGCCGATGCCGACGCCAATGCATTTGCGTACATGAAACAGGTTGAGGGCGAGGCTCAAGGGCAGTGGCGTCCGCGGATGATCATCAACGGACATTCTCAATATTTCCGGACTCGTGGGGTTAATCTTGCAAAGCAAATGAGGATTATCACCCTCCGCTAGGGCCGCCACCGACCGACGCTTCTACAGGTGGTGGCGCGAGACAACATTCAACACTGCGTAGGCCGAACCTTCTGTGGTAGGGAGCCGAGCCGGAGGGGGTTTGCCATGTATTTATGTAGTGATGAATGTAGGCTTCGTTTCGAGTGCGATGCCTTCTTCTTTAGTGTTTATCATGTTTACAGAGGCTAAAATGGTGTAAAGTGTATCATCTGCTAGAACTTCCTATTAAGCTTCATGCTCATGATGTGTCCCAACCAGAATAAAGAAATAACAAGTTATGTTTTTCTAGAGATTCTTCTACACTGGTAGGAACCTACCTTTGCCAAAATTATAGTACTTATTATTCAAATGCAGTGAGAATGTAACGGCTTGGGAAAAGTGACCACAAATACACCTCATGCTTTAGTTTTGGGGCACGACATAATTATGTAATAAATGTTGAAAACAATTGTCATGGCAAGAATAAATTGTCTCTTAACACGCCAAACAAAATCGACTAAGTATCAATCGAAAAATTCATCATCTTGGGCATCCAATTGGTGTAACAACTCCATCATCAATGTACGTGTCATCTACATCATGTTCATCATCAACATCAAATACATCATCGTCTGGTTCATCAACTGCCTCGGCCCGCACCTGATTAATAACTGAGACATCCCCGGTTGTGCCTTCCTTGTCCGATCTTGACCAATTTGTCAAATCCTGGTGTTCACCGAGCAAATTAATACCTTCGATACCCACAGCAATTGAGGCCTCAAGATCAAATTCAAGCATGGCAAACAAGTTCCTTGGTTTCAATGAAATAACACTGCTCCAACCGGGTTTGTTCACCAGATTCACATAAAACACCAGTTCTGCCTGTGTTGCCAGAATATAGGGTTCATTCTTATACCTGTGTCGAGTAGTATCGATGTCAATCACCCCAAATTTATCTTTACTGTATCCTTTGCCTCTGTTGGTACTTGTGGCAGCAGGCACATCAAACCAGTCACACTGGAACAGAATAACTTCTTTTTGTCCAGGAAATTCCAGTGAGATCATTCTTTTAATCACCCCATACCAGTTCGTGCCTCCTTTCTCACCCTAGACAAGCACACCACTATTTTGTGCCTCGAGGGTTTTCTCAATGTTAACGGTTCGAAACAGGCAATTATTGATATGACATCTATTCAATGTACGAGGTTGGGGATCCGGTCCTTGAGCAAGTGCAAACAACTCTGAACTTACTTCCCCTCTCGCATGTAGACCTCTGATCTTGCCTTCAAACCATCTTACGAGTTGATCCTCATGTCGCTGATCAAGATTTCTGGTTCCATATTCCTTCAGTTCTTCCAAATGCGCACTGCATACAAATGAATATTACCGTTAGTTTGAAATTTAAAATTACAAGCAATAAATGATGTTGAGTAGTGTATCTTACTCGACATATGGTCTAGCTTCATCACAATTGCAAATTATGTAGTGCCTCATCTTCCGAAACTCATCTGGTGGAATTTCGTCGACCGTCTGTCCTCTCCTCTTGTAATCCATTTCAGAAAAAATGCTCAAACCAGATGGTGGCTCATTCACAGTAACTGCTTCATGTCGATCAACACGATTCTCTTTGGTGTCCACATCCAAGAATCTTGAGCAGAATGTAAGGCACTCCTCGAGTATGTATCCCTCAGCAATTGAACCTTCAGGGTGAGCCTTGTTCCTCACATATCCTTTCACAGTGCGTAGGTACCGCTCCACTGGGTACATCCATCTGTAACACACTGGCCCCCCAAGTTTAGCTTCTCCAGCTAGATGAACAGGCAAATGGATCATGATATCAAAAAATGCAGGTGGGAATATCATCTCAAGTCGACAAACAGCCTCCCTAACTGAATAGCTTAGCCTGTCCAATTCTGCTTCCACCAGCTCCTTTGAACATAGTGCATCGAAGAAATTACTAAGCTGAATCAATCCGATGACAATAGCTTCTGGTAAAATCCTACACACCACTAAGGCTAAAAGTTTCTGTAGAATTAGATGGTAATCATGAGTTTTCAAGCCAGACACCATGCATGACTTTACGTCAACACATCTTCTTATATTTGAGGAAACCCCATCAGACATCTTCACTCCATATAGAAATTTACACAAACTTTCCCTGGCATCCTTATCTAACTCGTACAAGGCTGATTGCAAGGTATACTTATCATCTTTAATCATAGGGTGCTGATCTAGACGTATCCGTAGATGCTCCATGTCAAGCCGGGCATTCTCCCCGTCCTTACATTTGCCGTCCAATTTAAGCAGAGTGCCTAGTATGCTCTCACATATATTTTTCTCAATGTGCATGACGTCGAAATTATGCCTGATGAGCAAAGAAGACCAGTAAGGGAGCTAAAAAAATACTCTTCTTCCACCAGTTGTGCCATCTGTTGTCTTCGTCACGCTTCCTTTTTTTGATAACAAGGTCTTTCCAAATTGTATTTGTTCAAAAGTCTCATACTGCTCAAGTACCTGTGCACCAGATAGTGGTTCTGGTCCCTCCCTGGTTTCGACCTTGTTGTTGAAGCTGACCGCGTTGTTGCGCCATGGATGGTCGGGGGGCAAGAAACGTCGATGTGCCATGTAGCAGTGCTTCTTCCCATGTTTCAACCACAAATAGTCAGTATGTTTGTGGCAGTATGGACATGCAAACTTACCTTTAGTGCTCCAACCAGACAGCATAGCATAAGCTGGGAAGTCATTAATTGTCCAAAGAAGGATAGTGCGTAATGTAAAATTCTTCTTAGTCCCTGCATCTCTTGTTTTAACACCATTATTCCAAAGCTCCTTGAGCTCCAGTATCAGGGGCCTCAAATATACATCAATATCCATTCCAGGAGATTTTGGACCAGGTATCAACATTGACAAGATCCAGTTAGATTGTTTCTGACACAACCATGGAGGCAAATTGTCAGGTATCAGGATGACATGCCATATGGAGTATGTAAGACTTTGCATGCCAAATGGATTGAACCCATCAGAAGCAAGACCCAGCCTAACATTACGACCTCCTTTTTCTGAAAACCATTTAAACTCTGAATCCACATGCTTCCATGCCTTTGAGTCAGCAGGGTGACGCATTTTCCCATCGTTCACCAATTCTTTCTTGTGCCACTGCATATCCTCTGACATTTGCTTTGATATATACATTCTTTGCAGCCAAGGAAAAAGAGGAAAGTAGCGTAGGATCTTAACTGATAACCGCTTCTTAACAGTAGTAGCACCAACTGAACTGTCATTATTACCACTGGTTTTTTCTACAACTTTCCACCTTGACTGCTTACAAATGGGATATGTCTCCAGATTTGCGTATTTCTCAAAAAATAACACACAATCATTTTCACATGCGTGTATCTTGACATAGTCCAACCCAGGTCTCGAACCACCCTTTGCACTTTATCCAAGCAGTCAGGAATACAATGCCCTTCAGGGAGAACCTTTCCGAAGAGCTTAAGTATGGCCTCCAACGTCGCATTACTTAAGCCATACATGCACTTTATTTGAAAAAACTCCACGATAAAAGAGACCTTAGTTGCATTTTTGCATCCTGGATACAATTCCTTCTTTGCCTGGTCTAATAGTTTCAAAAAATCTCTGCCTCCTCATCATCTCTGGTTCGTCCATGATGTATAGTGCCACTGATAATGTTTCTAATCAGAGTATTAGTGGCAGTAGGGTTATCATCACAACCGTCTTCTTCATCGTCTTCTCCAAAATAAGGTGTTGTATCATCAGCTGTAGGTTGTGCATCATGATTATTGAGATCAGGAGTGACATCATAATTCACACGACCCTCAGCTGATGAAGTATTAGTTTGGCCTTGAATGATACCATCATCGATGAAGCAATCAGCAAACCCTCTAGTCACTAAATGAACTTGAATGGGAAACACAGTGTCATGTCTGATCATGCATTGACACATAGTACATGGGCACGCAATAGATCGACCTCACGCTGATGTGGCGGTAAAGGTTTGAAAAAAAGATCAGAAATTGTTCTATCAATCCGCTGAGTGTCGAGGCAAGCGCATCCAACTCCGATCTTCGTGTGATGCCATTAATCTGCATTCATGTTTCAAACGACCTAGATCATGATATAGCAATATGCATATATATGCAGGGAACGAAGATATATACAAGATCAAGACAACAGTACCGGCCGTGGCACCACACAAATGTTGATTGATCGCCGTGGAGATCGATCTAGATGGAGACCAAGACGCCGTCGTGGAGATCTTGATGGAGACCGACGTCGTCGAAGACTTGGAATTTTGGAATGGTCCCGATGAGTCCCTATCTGATCGTCGTTTTGATCTCCTGCATAAGTGTCGCGATAGACAAATTACAGTGCAACCAAGGAATACATCGTTGCAATAATTCTGATAAAGTTGCAACGACCACAAAAAATAGTGCAACGACTAAATTTCATGGCAATACGTACACGATATTGCATCTTGAGGCTACAAACGAAGCAATAGCCCTCCATGTATTGCAACAATGCAAAGATATATTTGCAACCCAAATAAGACGTTGCGATATAGCCGTTCAAACGCAACCAACCCTAGTATGGTGGCCATAGCAACTTTCTATTGCAACACACAAAATGCTAATGCAACGCAGAAATGGGGTAGCAGTATTTCCATCCAAATGCAACACAAATCCTCATAATGGGTGCATTAGCGTCAACCTGTTGCAACACAAAAAATAAATATTGCAACTCAAATTTTGTGTAGCAATAGACACGCATATTACAACCAAATCACTGTTTTGGTGCCATAGTACCCCCCTATGGCAACCGAATTTGTGGTGTTGCCTAAGAGTTGTGTTGCAATAGGGGAAAACCTTGTAGCGTAAGCACAAGCATTTCATACCAATTTCATTTTTCATTTTTAAGCACAAAATGGTACATGAAGTGCCTTTGCGGCAAAAAGAAGGTTATGCTCCCCCACAAGGTAACACATGGGCTAAACATCCATAATGACAAATGGGTTTTGACCCCAAGTGAAAACCACATGATATCCAACCATGAATTAAGCATGATATAAACCACCAAATCACACTAAGATCATGCAAAGCCTTAAACTCACAAGAGAGAGCCTATCTAGATTTTTTGACAAGAGTAAGCTATCTCATCATGGATATACAACCAAACTATCAAGAGCATAGCTTATCATCCCAAATATGAATCAAGCACATCCACAAGCTCAAACATAGCATATCATATGGATCAATGTACATAGGAGAAGCCATTCCTAGCCAATGCATATGATACAAATGCAATGCAAAGCATATCTTACAAAGATGCAAAACTATACATCAAGATACAAAGATGACTACTCTATGAAATTAAACATGCATGTTGTACATCAAAATAAATAGGTATGATACATATGCTACAAAGTGAGCTCCCAAAGACCAACTCAAAAAGGAGAACACACACCAAGCTCTCCCCGTAAACGAGCAAAGGTAGCTTGGTCAAGTGGTTTTGTGAATATGTCAACTTTTTGGTCTTGGGTAGGTACATGGCTAAACACTATGGTTCCCTTCTCAACATTATCCCTCAGAAAGTGGTACCTCACTTTGATGTGTTTTGTTCTGGAATGGAACACTGGGTTTTTGGCAACACTTATGGCACTGGTGCTATCACAAAGAAGTGGGATCTGAGTGCACTCCTCACCAAAGTCTCTCATGGTATAGTAAATCCAAAGCAGCTGGGAAGAACAACTAGCGGCAGCAACATACTCGGCTTCTGTGGTAGATTGAGCTACACTCGACTGTTTACGGGAAGACCAAGAAACCAAAGAGGAACCAAGAAACTGGTAAGAACTAGAGGTAGACTTATGCTACACACGACAACCAGCAAAGTCAGCATTGGAGAATCCGTGAAGTGTGAGTGTCGAGGAGGCAGAATACGAAAGACCAAACTCAGGAGCGTACTGCAAATACCTGAAAATCCTCTTGACGACCTGCCGATGTGAAGTCCTCGGGGAAGCCTGAAAATGAGCGCTGCTGGTATTTCTTAATGTCACCACTAGTTGCGCACCTAGCGTGAACACAAGATCCACCCTGGGTATACCGACAGGTACGAAAGAATCAGCAAGTGCACAGAGATACCGTTGTAGCACTTCCCCAAAGGAGTATTCCAAAGGGTATCAAATCCAAGGAACAGTATGGGATACTCTACGAGTGACTATCCAAGGGCACACGGTCCCTGCTGAGGTAGGTGAGAGATGTGGAGTCTCTTGTAGGTTCTCGACTCTAGAGAGGAACAAGCTCGGATAAGAATCTCGCTTCGGACACCGGCCCCTCCTGGCTATAACAGTTGGTTCACGGCAAATGGTTGCCTACACGCTGTATCCGAACGTGGGGGATTTAAGAGGGTCCAACGGCTGTCACTACCGCGGTCTACCCCAAGACAAACCGTGGGATACAAGGCATTCGAAGGATAACCAGCAGTCTAGACACCACGTCTATACTACTGACTACTACTATAGCACGGCTACGTCTGACGTCCCATAGAAATACTATAGGACTCCATATAAATACGGAGCGACGAACCCACGAGGTTGAGCTAGACTGTACTCGTCATTGAATCGATTCGCGCAAGGAGATATGATTGATACTTGATCTAAATCAGATATGCATGAGCTTCAATATATTCTAATAGACAGGCAACCACACAAACAGAATGCAAACTTGTGCGCTTATAACAGAAGATCAAGGGTCGTGTTCGTGAAGAACACGAGCCTCTAACTTATGAACGAACGCAAAAGTATGAATAACTCACTCGTCAACTAGATCGAGGAAGCACATTCATGAAGAACACGAGCCTCTAAATGATGAACGAACGAGGAACTCAAGAACAATTCACCCATGCATGAGAGCCACTTTAGTCTAATTGGAAAATACTGAAATACTCACTTTAGTCTAAATGAAGAATAGCATCGCTCACGAGGTACAAGGGGGCGATGGATGATGAACAGATCATCACCACCTCACCCCTACTCATCCACACACTTCCTCTCTACCTAGCACCACCTAGGCTAGATCCTTGACACACACACACTAATGGTGGGATGAGGTTTCACCTCCACCAAGAGAGAATGAGAGGGGGAGAAAGAGGCAAAGGTGAGAAGTTGCTTCAAGAGTGTTCATCCTCTTCTTACCCCCCTCCCCTCCTATTTATAGGCTGAACAACTAGCGTGGAAACACCCCAAACACCCCGGGATGGCTTCTAGGACCAATGGGCGAGCACCACGTGGAAGGCCGGGATGAACCACCCTTAAGGCGGTTCGGCCGACCCTAGGGGTCGGCCGACGCCTAGGTGGCGCCCCTCGTGCTGTGTTTTCTAAAGGAGGCTAGCAGGTGGGTCCCTTGGTCGGTTCCTGGTGTCCACGTGATTTGGAGCTGGTTTGGGCGCTATGGTGGGCCATGGGATCCATGTGATGCCTGCATGGTGACTTCTGATTCGCCGAGGCCTCCTCTCTTGGATTGGTGACGTCATGGATCTAGGGGATGCTTGCATGCAGCCCCTCATTGGCTGAGCCTGACCTGCTAGGATCATAAGAGTGTCTTTTCTCCCCATTTCTTATGCTAAACACCTGCATTCAACTTAGCATGGCCACTTGTGGAAATTGTTAGTTTATACTCCTATTCTAATGTGGATGCATAGTTCTTATGACGAAATGCCGGGATTGACAGCCTTAAATTAGGTACTTAACAGCCGTCAACAACTCGCCCACACTTGCCCTTTGCTCATCTCGAGCAAAAGGGAAGATCACATGGGTTTAAACCAAAGGTATAAAACAAGCATAGGAGTTATTCCAGTTCATACCTTGCTCTTGTGAACTATGTGGCGTGGCTACAATGCCATCTTGGGTAGTTGATAAGAGGAATGACCATGAATCGAGTTTCTTAAGCACCTGTTGGTCAGCACTTGGGGTTTTCTTAATGATTTTCTTTAAAGAAAATTCTGCTCTGCTCTCCTTCTTTGATTCTCTCGGATCGCTCAATGTGTAAGTGTCCTCACCAAGGCGTGGTTGCCTTAAAATTCACCCTACTTCTAATCATGGCTTATGTGGAGCTCAAGGTTGGATATGAATGGTACAACATACTTGTATCACATATTTTGCAAAATCAAATTCCGGATCCAAAGAGGAAAGCAAATCATACAGCCAAATCAAGATGTGCACATGCATGGATATGGCGAGTATGGTAAGATGGATACTATACCCGGAATGGGTGCTAGATATTACCATACATATATGATGAATGTTGGTTGATGGTAACGTAGACACTAGCCCCGGAATAGGTACTAGTTATTACCATTTTGAACTATGGAACTCCCTTTTGCATGATTCTCCTTCTTGTACGAAAATCTTTCGAGAACATGGCTATCTTTCTTTCCCTTTTTTTAATACATGGACCTTATGTGTCCATATATATTTTTTCGATAGCTATGTCTCCTGTGTAAAACTTGGGAGGAGAGATCAACACACAACATATGGAGCTTTATTTTGTGGAATGGATGAATGATACAATGCTAACTTCCAGTGTAGAAGCACAACATAGGGAATATGGTGGTGTGCACATGAATCTTGATCATGACAGTAATGAAAAGAATTCTCACAAGGGTCACAGGATTTGACAAAGCTCAATGCAATGACCAGCAGCATATGAGTATAAGGTTTTCAACTAAAAACATCATATGACTTTGGTAGGACGGTGGCATATCAAAGAGGAGCTTTGCAAGAGCATTTTTTTCTAAAACAAAATTATCCCAAGGGTTAGAACCAACAGAGTTAAGATCATGTCATCAAGTCATATCTCACTTGTCAATTACTTAGATAAGCATGTTGTCCTTATGACGATATTTTTCACAAGCCTCGAGGTTATAAACGAGGAATAAAACTTAAGCATGTCAACCCTAGGTATGGAGTAAGCATTACCCTAGATTTCTTGAGTTGATTTATGGAGAATTTATCAAACATGAGCATACAAACTCAGAAATCATGGTTAAATGAGGTGGGGATGCAAACCAGCGCTGGTTTATGTATGGACCAGATGGGGGTTCCTGTGATGCGCACGAATGCATGTCCCGTTCAGGTTCTCTAAGTGTAGTCGATCGCAAGCGCTGTGTGAGCGTAGTGTTGGTGCAATAATAATCAGTCGTGTTCGCGTCTAGAGAGTGCAGCTCTCCCCCACACTGTTTTGTACCTGGGTGTAGTTCTTTGATACAAACAAAAACAAAAACAGCTAACACAAATGTGACTCAACCGGGTTACATGACCGGTGGAGCCAAAATTATTCATTCAAGTTCACTAAAGAAATAGGCGCTTAACAAATGATGGAAATAAAGGAAATTATTGGAAGGGAAATAAATTAAACCTAACTAAGCGCCTATAAGGGAAATAAGAGCGGGGCACAACCCTCTACTCAGCAAAGAGGGCTTCCAAACCCTTGGCCTCAATCAACCGCTGCAGCTTAGCATTCATCTCCTCGCGGGTCTTGAGAAGAAGGTTCCTGAGTCGTCGATATTCTGCCCGCTGCCTTCTCACAGTCTTTATTAAGAGGTCAAATTCGAGGTATGCCTCTGTCAGGTCATCTGCCACCTTGCCCACACAGAGATTCTTCCTGTTAGGCAATGAAGCTAGGATGTCGCTGAGCTCTGTCTCCCAGTTTTGTGGGTACAGCTTGGGCACCCCGCAGCTGTCCGTTGGGGTCCTCACCCCAAAGATGTGAAACCTGGTCTGAGGCTGCGGGAATTCATCCCACACATCCTGCTCATACTTGTGGCAAAAGGGATCGCCATCTTTGCCAAACAGTGATCCTGCATAGCGCTCTCCGGCCTTCAGTGGCGGACCTGGCCAATCATCATATAGCACCTTCTTGCTTGATCCAGGGGCCGGCTTCTTCCCTAGGACATTGAACAGGGAGCAGCGACTGGCAAAGGTAGGAGGTGAGGATGAGCCGCGCCTAGCTGGGGGCTCTACCGAGTCTCTAGTAGGGCTTCTCCCCTTCCTCCCTGGCTCCGGAGTCATCAAATCGACCTGAGTTCCGTCCCATGGGTGAAGCTCGCTGCCTCCGAGGTCGCTAAGGCAGAAGTACTTCTCCCCATCGAAACCAGAGGGAACCATCGGGCAAAGGTGTGCAGAGCGGCGGAGCGGTGGCTGAGAGGAGGATCGAGCAGAGGAGATGGGGTTATGCGCGACGTAAAATCCGTCACGCGGCGAGGAGAGGGTTTCTGGAGGACGAAGGAGTGCACGCGCGAAACATGAGAGGCGGCGGCGACCCTTGTGGGTCGGCCGACCTAGGGGGTCGGCCGAACCCATCTGGGCTCTGCTGGGCCTCTGCTTCGGCATGTGGGCTCCGGCGGGGCTTAGGGTCTCTGGGTCAGGTGGCCCACCAATTCTAAGGTCGGAGGCTCCAGTAAGGGCTAAAATGGGTTTTGGGCATATAATTGCCTTCTACCCCAAACAACTTTACTTAAACCTCTTTATATTTTGGTAGCTCAACTTGGGGGTTTTACCTGGACTCATACCTGGATGTAGAGTTATTGTTGCCCCGTTGCTCATATCGTCCATTTTTTTCCTGGTGATATCCTCCTGCTCTACCTAATGGTCCTCCTTGCAGGTTTCTTTATGATAGGATGTATTTTTCTTCCTGCATGGTTAGTGTGTACGTACGATGCAAGCTGTATACATGGTGTAACAGAGGTGATCCTCACAACCATCCTAAGGGAACTATGATGGGTGACCTTAGGAGGAAAGTGCAGCTAGCAAGGCTATAGCACTACAGACGAGAAATGATAGAGGTGATGGAGTTGAGCACAAGATCCGGGCCTAAAGCCTAGAGTGCTCTAAGAGTGAAGCTTTCACCTCTGGAAATAGAACTCGAGAATGTTCGAACCCCAGATTGAGTGAGTGAAAATTTATGGGTCAAACGAACATTCGAGCAGTGGATCGAAAGTGACGAACTTGCTAGTTCATCCTCTCCTTGGGTCGACAAAGGATCTCACCCTCACCTAAGTGGGATGACACATAAGTTAACCCAAGCTTCCAATGGAAGTGTAAAAGATAGGTATGTAACCACACTCCCGCAGGGCATCAATCAGGTCAAGAGGTGAAGAGTAGGATTTACATCTACTTGACTTGATCGGCATCGGTCTTAGCTGAACGTAGGATAACAAGATGGATTGCTCAACTAGACCTGGTATAATATCATGCTTCCGTAAGCCAAGGATATGGAAGTTTCATAGCGCTAAAGCCCGCATCTTGGCCTAACCCTCAATGTGGCGGCACTTCGGATTGAGCCTTGACATGAAGCACGAAAAACATCCATCGTGACCTCCCCTGGAGAGTTGCGGACAAGGTTGAAATGATCGTCCTCGCCAGGAACGACTATTCTTCCTCGACTACTCCTCTCCTCCTTCCCTCGAGACTAAGTCTTGAAGGCCGGGTTTTAAGAGAAGAAACGATAGGGGACTCTAGGGGCAGAATTTGCACTTGGTGCTCTTTCCCATAGATTCCTGCCAGTTAGGAGTGATACCTTCGACCAGAGCATAGAGAAATTTGGCATGAAAGCTCAGGCTCTCTCGAAGATGGACTTAGGCAACTCGTCATTTTCTCGTTTGGCGACCTCGTCACTTGAGTCAGGTGGGGAATTGAAATCTCGGATTTCTCCTAGAATTTCCAGTCCCCGTTCTGGCTCTAAGAGCACAAAGGCGCCTCCCGAAGCGGCATCAAGCATCATGCCACAATCCCTTCATAAACCAAACCAAAAATGCTGCAAGAGCACTAGGTCAGGCAGACCAAGGACTGGACAGGCTTCAACTATTGAGGCAAAACGATGCCATGCCATGCTTAAGGTTTCCTTCTCTCTTTGTTTGAAAGTGAGGATGATCATTCTTAAGGAAATGACACGCCGCACAGGAAAGAATCGAATGCAAAAAGATGCTCTCAATTCCTCCCAGCGTAGGTGGCTGCAACCAAAACAATGGTACCAAGTTCTCGCTTCCCCGGAGAGGGAGAACGGAAATAGGTTCCTCTTAAGAACATCTTGTGTTGCCCCGGTTTTACCCTGCGTAGAACACAATTGCTCAAAGTCTCTTGCGTTATCATAGGGATTCTCATGACTCATTCCCGAGAAGGATTTTTCCTCAACTAGCTTCATGAGAGATGGGTGAACCATACAAGGTGTTAAAAGAGCGGGTTGTCTCCATAAAGTTGATTCCACGGTTTCACTCATAATAGGCGGAAGGTGTGTACAAGGATAACCTTCATGGGATAGCAGGGGTAAAGGTAGAAATAAAAGGAAAACAAAAGATACGAGGATAGTCGGGTTCATAGATTCTCGACAACCGTTCCCCGGCGATGGCGCCAGAAATGCTTGTTGGTATTTCATAACGTCACCACTAGTTGCGCACCTAGCGTGAACGAAAGATCCACCCTGGGTATACCGACAGGTACAAAAGAATCTGTAAGTGCACGGAGATACCGCTGTAGCACTTCCCCAAAGGAGTATTCCAAAGGGTATCGAATCCAAGGAACAGTATGGGATACTCTACGAGTGACTATCCAAGGGCACACGGTCCCTGCTGAGGTAGGTGCGAGATGTGGAGTCTCCTGTAGGTTCTCGACTCTAGAGAGGAACAAGCTCGGATAAGAATCTCGCTTCGGACACCGGCCCCTCCTGGCTATAACAGTTGGTTCATGGCAAACAGTTGCCTACATGCTGTATCCGAACGTGGGGGATTTCAGAGGGTCCAACGGCTGTCACTACCGCGGCCTACCCCAAGACAAACCGTGGGATACAGAGCTTCCGAAGGATAACTAGCAGTCTAGACACCACGTCTATACCGCCGACTACTACTATAGCATGGCTACGTCTGACGTCCCGTAGAAATACTATAGGACTCCGTATAAATACGGAGCGACGAACCCGCGAGGTTGAGCTAGACCGTACTCGTCATTGAATCGATTTGCACAAGGAGATATGATTGATACTTGATCTAAATCAGATATGCATGAGCTTCAATATATTCTAATAGACGGGCAACCACACAAACGGAATGCAAACTTATGCGCTTATAACAGAAGATCAAGGGTCATGTTTGTTAAGAACACGAGCCCCTAACTTATGAACGAACGCAAAAGTATGAATAACTCACTTGTCAACTAGATCGAGGAAGCACGTTCATGAAGAACGCGAGCCTCTAAATGATGAACGAACGAGGAACACAAGAACAATTCACCCATGCATGAGAGCCACTTTAGATTAATTGGAAAATACTGAAATACTCACTTTAGTCTAAATGAAGAACAACATCGCTCACGAGGTACGAAGGGACGATGGATGATGAACGGATCATCACCACCTCACCTCTACTCATCCACACACTCCCTCTCTACCTAGCACCACCTAGGCTAGATCCTCCACACACACACACACTCATGGTGGGATGAGGTTTCACCTCCACCAAGAGAGAATGAGAGGGGGAGAAAGAGGCAAAGGTGAGAAGTTGCTTCCAGAGTGTTCATCCTCTTCTTACCCCCTCCCCTCTTATTTATAGGCTGAGCAACCGGTGTGGAAACACCCCAAACACCCCGGGGATGGCTTCTAGGACCAATGGGTGAGCACCACGTGGAAGGCCGGGATGAACCGCCCTTAAGGCGGTTCGGCCGATCCTAGGGGTCGGTCGACCCCTAGGTGGCGCCCCTCGCGCTGATGTCCACATGATTTGGAGCCAGTTTGGGTGCTATGGTGGGCCATGGGATCCATGTGATGCCTGCATGGCGACTTCTGATTCGCCGAGGCCTCCTCTCTTGGATTGGTGACGTCATGGATCCAGGGGATGCTTGCATGCAGCCCCTAATTGGCTGAAGCTGACTTGCTAGGATCATAAGAGTGTCTTTTCTCTCCATTTCTTATGCTAAACACCTGCATTCAACTTAGCATGGCTGCTTGTGGAAATTGTTAGTTTAAACTCCTATTCTAATGTGGATGCATAGTTCTTATGACAAAATGCAGGGATTGACGGCCTTAAATTAGGTATTTAACAGCCGTCAACAAGCGCACAGACACACACTGAACTCTATGTCCGGCCTCAACGTCGTCAAGTAGAGGAGGGAGCCGATCATGCTCCGGTACTCCTTCTGGTCCACTGGTTCACCATCCTTGTCCACATCCAAAGCTGTAGTCGTACTCATCGGTGTTGACATGGGCTTCGCATCATTCATGTTGAACTTTCTCAGCATGTCCTTGGTGTACTTGCTCTGGTGCACGAAGGTCTCATCCTTGACTTGCTTGATCTGGAGCCCTAAGAAAAACTGCAGCTCGCCCATCATATACATCTCGAATTCCCTGCTCATGTTATCTGCAAACTTGGCAACAAGATCGTGAGAAGAGCCACCAAAGATTATGTCATCCACGTAAATCTGTACAATCAACAAGTCATTTCCATGCTTAAGGAGAAACAGGGTCTTATCAACTATGCCCATCACAAACCCCTTACTCAGCAGAAAACCTCTCAACCTGCCATACCAAGCCCTCGGCGCCTGTTTCAACCCATAGAGTGCCCTCTGGAGTTTATACACATGGTGTTGGTACCTCTCACTCTCAAACCCTGGTGGTTGCTTAACATACACTTCTTCCTCTATCACCCCATTCAAGAATGCACTCTTCACATCCATCTGGAACAACTTGAACCCTTTAGCCACGACAAAGGCTAGAAGGATCCGAATCGCCTCCAGACGGGCCACCGGAGCAAATGTCTCCTCATAATCTATACCTACTTTCTGGTTAAACCCCTGAGCCACCAACCTCGATTTGTTTCTCACAACCATCTCATTCTCACCTTCTTTGTTTTTCCACACCCACTTGGTACCTATAGGACGGCAATTTGGCAATGGATCGCCTAACACCGAGACTTGGTTTCTCTCAAAGTTCTCCAACTCCTCATGCATGGAATTCACCCAGTTTGCATCAGAAAGAGTGTGTCCAATATCTTTGGACTCGAAAGAGGCAACAATTGCGTAGTGAGCAAAGTAAGAAGTATTTCGTGACCTCGACCTGTAGTTCTCTCGTTCATGTCTCCAATGATCTTCGAAGGAGAGTGATCCACTTGTACATGCCTAGGAGCCTCTCACCTGGAGACTACCTCCCCCTCCACAGCTGCTTCCACCCTTGCTTGAGGTACATGTTGATGCGTCGTAGTCGAAGTAGAAGGCCCGCCATCAACTGTTGTTGTCGTCGTGGAAGTAGTATGTACACGATCCTCACCATCACCATCTTCTTCTTCCTCCACAAAGAGCGTCTCGGCCATCTCCTCGTTACCTGCACAATCAAAGCCAAGAGAGTTACATGGCACTGTCTCGTAGAAGGCCACCTCGCAAATCTCCATGATTTTGTTAGTCTCAAGATTAAGCACCCTATAAGCTCTAGAATGGTTTGCATATCCAAAGAAAATACCATCACTAGATCTAGCCTCAAACTTATCAAGCTTTCCCTTCTTCAGAATAAAACACTTGCAACCAGAGACTCGGAAGTGACTCACCTTAGGAGCTCTACCATGCATGAGCTCATAGCACGTCTTCTTCTTGAACACTCGAAGGAAGATCTTGTTCGACACATAGCACGCGGTGCTCACTGCCTCAGCCCAATACCTCCTAGGAGTCCTGTGCTCATCGAGCATCGTCCTAGCCATTTCACACAACGTCCGGTTCTTCCTTTCCACAACTCCATTCCGAGGGGGCACATAAGGAGTCGAGTATTGATGTTCAAGACCGAGATCACAGCAAAAGGCATCAAAACGAGAGTTCCTGAACTCAGAGCCATTATCACTGTGGATTGCTCGAATAGTGTTCCCATGCCTCTCATTTTTCAACCTCACAATCAAGTCTCGAACAAAACCGAAAGTCTCACTCTTATCCTCCAAGAAAAACACCCAGGCATAGCGAGAATAGTCGTCCACCACAACCAGGACATACCACTTCCCACCCACCGAGCAAACTCGAGCTGGCCCAACAAGGTCCATATGCAACAGCTCTGTCGGACGCTCTGTCATGACAGCAGTCAGAGGCGGATGAGAAGCAGCAACCACCTTACCATGCCTACAAGGCGCACAAACCAACTCCTTCTCAAACATCAACCTAGGCAATCCTCGAACCAAATCGAGACCACTCAAGTGGGAAAGCAACTCAAAACTCAAGTGTCCCAACCGCCTATGCCACTTCCACAAATCAGGAGAACCAGCCACCAAACATCATGCAAGACCATCAGACTGAGAGAAATCAGCTCGAAAGATCTAACCCTCGGGGACAACCATACAGACACGGTCACCTCGATCAAGCACCTCAGACGCACCCAACTTAAATCGAACCTCAAACCCCTCATCAAGTAGCTGAGACACAGAAAGCAAATTGAACCCCAGAAACTTGACAAGAACAACACGCCTCAGAGACACCTTCCTACTTACCTTCACCATTCCTTCACCAAGAACTCGTCCCTTACCATCATCCCCAAAAGTGATGTACTCCCTCGTACTTACTGGGATGAGGCTTGTGAACCACCTCCTGTCTCCGGTCATGTGTCGTGAACAACCGGAGTCTAACAGCCAAACGTTACTCAAGCCTCCCACCTGCACATCAAAAACGGAGACAGAAGTGAGCAAATGACTCAACACTGGCGTTAGTACAAAAAGAGTCAAACCAGTGTCGAGCCATTTGCTCAAAAGAGGGGTTAGCAACATCCATCCTACCATATCCATCAAAGCTACGACCCCTACCAAATTGAACCACCTCACGTCTCACTGGAGGAGCACGATCACCATGAAAGGAAGAGCGTGTCCCGTACCTCCTCTAAGACTCAAAGCTGCGACGACCTCTCTCATCCTCATATCGACCATGAGATGGAGAACGTCCGGCAAACAACCCTCGACCAGACTCAAATTGTCTTCCACCTGTACCACGAGCTCCAGAACCAACTCCACGACCACGAAATCCAAAATTCTCACCTCTCTGGGGTGCACCGGTCTGACTGGTGCCCCTAACCGGTCTGACCGGTGGACCCTGGCAGCAACCCGGTCCCGATCAGCAACTCTCTGACTTCCCCAGGCAGGTACAGACCTTACCACAGCCTCTCCCCTAGGTAGTGGCATAGGAGGCTCAGGCACAAAATGAGAAGGGTGGTACCTGTCCTTGTTCACCCACTCCTTCGCCAACTTCTCATCCCTCTTCCTCTTGTAGCAAAACTCACCAACATGACCTTCTTTCCCACAATACTCACAACAGAATCGGACGTGTTTTGGCTTTGGCTGTGGGTTCTCAATGGGTTTCTCATTCTCTTTCTTCTCACCCTTCCCCTCAAACACGTTTCCCATGTTGCTCACAAACTTTATGGGTTTTTGGTAGTTTTCTATTTTGTGGGGGAACACGGGTGGATCGGGAGTGGTGTCAAACTTGTTTCTCAAGTGGTTAGGCTTGGGAGCATATTTGTTCATGGGTGTAGTTTGTGGTGGAATAGGAATCTCTCCAACTTTCTCTCCCTTCTCACTACTACTCTGACCAACCTTGTCAAAGCCCAACGCCTGACCATCAAACCTCTTAAACTCAGCCAGCATTAAGCTCAATTGTGGCTCATGCCCTGACACCCAACTCATTAGCTTTCTCAGCTCATCATTCTCATCCTGCAATCGATCAACATAGTGCACAAGTTCCATATTTTTCAAAGCATGCATTTCACATGTAGAACAAGAAGTAGGAACAGGAGCTTTCAACTCAGCCTCTAAGGAAACAATCCTAGCATGTGAATCATCCAATGTAGCATGCAACACAGGACAAGATTTGCATGCACCAAGTAAACTTGATCTGGCTTTCAACTCAACAAATTTAATCCTAGCCACATCTAGTTCCTCAATAGTGAGGGCATACTTATCTTTCAGAGCAGTCAAGTCAGACAAGAAAACTGAACAATGACTGCAATCAACTTCATCAGTAACAACAGGAGCAGATTTCAAAGCATGAATAGCAAGCATGTCATCAAGATGCCTAGCTTCTAACTCAGCCACTTTCTCCCTAGCTTCCTTAAGTGAGGCCCTATGCTCTTTTCTCATTTTCTTAGCATCTCTAAGCACACTATCCCTATTATCAAGCAATTCATTCAGGGTAGCATTTTTCTCAAGCAAAGAGTCAATGGTAGGTGGTGATACCTCATCCTCAGAGTCGGAGTCTGAGTCCTCTTTGCCACTCTTCTTGCTCCCTGAACTGTGTGCCATGCCACAGAATCCGCTCGTCGCCATGAAGCTCAACCAGGTGAAGTTCTTGCTTGAATGCTTCTTGTTCTTGTGCCTCCACAGTCTTCATCTTCACTACTCGAGCTTGACGTGGTGTAGAAGGAGGAAGAGGTGTCCACGTCACTTGCACCGGCTACCATTGCTCTCGACTTTTTCTTGTGGTAGCCGCCCTTCTTCTTGCCCTTGTACTCGTCCCGACTCTTGTGCTTGGAGTAGTGGTTCCGGGATCAATGCTTGTGCTCGGCCTGCTTGTACTTGTTTTTCGGGCGATGCTTGTACTCTTGCTTGTACTCGGGCTTCTTGTGCTCGATCTTGTTCTCGTCTCCCTCGGGACACTCGGCGAAGAAGTGTCCATGCTTCCCGCACTTGTAGCACGTCCCCGAGTTCCTCCTGAAGTTCTTCCTGTTCTCGTTTAGGCGCCTGAACCACTTGGTCAGCAGAGCAAGATCCTCATCATCCAAAGCCTCGAACTCCTCATCTGGCAAAGACACAAGAGCAGACAGAGAGAACATCCTAGAGGATTGATTAGATTTAGTTCTCGGTCCAGTCACAAGCGCAAGGCTATCATCAGCAGGACCCTTGCCCTTCGTGGCTCTCAGGTCTCAGTCCACCTCGGACGACTTGAGCTTAGAGAACAGCTCATCCACCGTCAGGGTCTCATACACATTGGACTCCTGAATAGCCTCAACCTTCGCTCCCCATACATCAAGATCCAGCATGTGTAAGAGCTTGATAGCTCTATCATGATAATTGTATGTAAGCTCGGTAATGTTGGCTCTCATGTCATTCACAATCAGCGTGAAGCGCTCGAACGTGGCATCCACAGACTCTCCGGGGAGATGAGTGAAGTTCTTGTACTCTCTCTGGTAGGTCATAGAGCGACGCGCCTTCACCTGCCTATTACCTCCATGGGCATTTCTCAACTGGGTCCATATCTAATTTGCCAACTTCTCTCCATACACCCTACTGAACTCGGATGCACAGAGAGCACGATAGAGATAGTCCATAGCCTTGTTGTTGGCATCGAACATATCCCTACTCCCGAGCAACAAGAATGACTCCAGTATGACATAGTTCTCGTCAACTGTGACATCCCAAATCAGCTGAGCCTTTCCACGCATAAACGTGCCCATCCAGGTTTCCCACATCTGGTAGTTCTTCCCATCGAAGTGGGGAGGACCCGAACCCTTCCCATAGTCCACCATCTTTGGATCTCAACCAGTCAAGGTCTCAATTATCTGTATCTGGCTCTGATACCAATTGAAGGACCAGAATGGCGACCTGAGAGAGGGGAGTGAATGGGAGCTGATAAAAATTCTTCTCTGAAGAGACGAACTCGGCCTATGGTCCCAAAAGCAACTCCGGCGTCCTCAGCACCACGCTAGCCAAATCCACACAGCCACTATAGTGCTACTAGACCTAGGAGCTAGCCACACACCCAAGCTACTCGAACACGCAGCAGAACACAATTCGAGCAGCAACCTGCTTGCACCGGTCAGACGGGTAACTTGCACTGGTCAGACCGGTCAAGATCAACCTGCTCAGAATCCTCCCAAATTTGTCCAGCAAACCTAGATGTCAATTCCAGGATGTGGAGCAACAGAGAGAAATCCTGAAATCTACCAGGCAAGCAAAAACACTCCAAAACCCGAGCACACTGAAAACTCTCCATAGCTGAACTTGCTCTAGAAGCACTCTGCGAACAAGCAGCACAACCAACAGCAGCAAAGGAGATTTTCCCACTGAAAGCTTCTGCACCGGTCTGACCAACGCGCACCACCGGTCTGACCGGTCTAGCTCAGGAAATGCCAACTGCAAGAAAACGATCTCCCAAGGGCCAAAACTGCACGGGACTAAAACAACAACAAGCCAAGAACACAACCAAAAAAATGCAGTAGGGGCCTCCCCTGCTGTTTTCCCTCAAAAAAAAGAGAACACAACCAACAATCAGGAGAAGAACTCCTTGAGAAACAGCCATAGCAGGCTGCACCGGTCTGACCGGTGGAGTGCACCAGTCTAACCGGTCACGCCTGGGCTGCTCGGGATGAACTCCACCCGCGAGTCAACTCCCACCTTCTGATGCCTCGATCTCCCGATTCACTCCACGGATTGAAGTAAAACTTTGGGGATAGGTGTATCACCTCATGAATGAGTCATGCCTCAGAGATCGGCCCCAAAGATCCACTTAATCAATAGGTATCAGAGGATGAACACCAAGAACACCTTTTTCCCAGAACCGAAACAAAATCCCAAAATCGAGCACCCAAACCCACGGATTTAGAGGGGAGATCACAAGGAAAAGAACCACAAGGGGCTCATGGATACATCCCGCATCAAATCCGCAAAGGAGAGGCCTCAGATCCACCAAGAGAAAGTCACCAAGAAAAGGCTCCGAAAATCCACAAAAAAGAAAACGGGAATCACCACCACAAGAGCTAGAGGAACCACGCCGATCCTTCTATACATCAAAGGAAAGATTCATACAAGGTCTAGCTTGCCTTTCTAGCATCCATCCCTCTCTCAAGATCTCTCATGAAGCTCTCAAGCTAGTCCTAGAGAAAATAGGAAACTAACAAGAGATGGCTGCCACAACCCTTCCACTTGGTTTATATATGAGGTCCTCCGGTGGGGGTAAATGACTAGAATGCCCTCTAGGCGATACAACCCCTCGAAGGGCAAATTTGGAAACTTGACAACCTTTCCATCGAACGGACGCCCAGCAACTGCACCTTGCATAGCCTCGACGGCAAACCTACGATCCTGACGCGTGTCCTTCGCTTCGAGTCACCCGATGCTCCTCGGCCTCCACCGGTCAGACCGGTGCTCCCCACTGGTCAAGGGCACCGTTCAGACCGGCCCGCGCAGAGCAGAGCTGCCGACCACTCGGACTTGGCTTTGTGGATCAACTAAGGAACCCAGTGGTTTTCTGGTGAACCACTGCAAACCTTGCGAGCTTGGTGCAGCTTCCACGTCGAGCTCTTCGACTTCGCCGCCACGTCCACTCTGACTCGATGTTGGCTTTCGGATCGACCAACGAACCTGCTATCAGCTGACTTCGACTTGCTCTTCTCGCACCATGCGACTCGCACTTGATGTCGTCTGGCCACCGGGTACATCGAACCAAGCCTACTTGTCCCTCCAATCCTTCGGAGGCCCCGCAAGGCTAAGACCTTTCGCACTTGTTCTTCACCTTTACCAACGCATATCAAGCCGCAGCCTACATCCACAAGATAGAGCACAGTGTCAGTCTACACAACGTTGTCAATCACTCATCACTAGAAAGTGGCCAACCACTAGCCATCGGACATTCTGGTCCTCAAAGGGATGTGTTGATCAAGGTGTATTGCTTCTGATGGATGCAAACTACAAAGACTGAAAACTCATAAATGTCATATCCTACTCCAAAGGGTTTTGACGTCTTGTCTTCGCGGTTTAGTGGATAAAGAGATATACACAGCTATTATGGAATTAGGAAACTTTTTTCATCAATAGAGGCGGAGACTATGGTTGCAACCGCTGAAGTTCACGCAATTCCCTAGCAGGAGCTATTTGATGTGGATGAATTCAATTCTGAAGATGAGGACGACGACACTCTATGGCAATACGTCGATGAAGATGAAAATGTTGTCAATGAAAGTGACAAGGACTAGGATGTGAAATTAGTAAATGTTTAAGTCGATCCGGTCTGAAATCATGTGGACCTTATGATTTATTTATATGTAGCTGAAGTCGCACTTTCCTGAATATTAAACCCGTCATCGGTGCCTACTATCCAGTTTATCCGGTACGTTGTATTATATAACAACGGAACATCGTGTATGAAGGGAAGAAGCTAGAAAAGGCTAACAAGGCTCCTCCGATTATGGGCCACGTGAATGGTAGATTAGATAATATCCATATAATCACAAGAATGCATGATTATGGATTAAGGCCGCCACTAGGGAGCGTATGGACAAATCCACTTCTTATCCTCTTCAATGTGGGCATGATCGAGTAGTATACAACGTGCTCATGCACTACAAGGAATGTGCCGACTAGTGACGCAAAAAAGGGCGATTCTCGTCATAAACCGCGATTAATGACGTCGGGTGTTACGAAAATACTTTGTCATTAATCGAGCGTCACAAACTACGATTGATGACGAGACCTTATTTCACGGCGTCATGAGTTTAATGATGCATATAATTTCGTAGAACTTGTTGTCATAAACCTGTTTCAGCGGTTGCACCACGTCGGACTGAGATCCATCATGGCTCCGACGTGGCAGGGGGTTATGACGATTTCGGTTCGTCACAAATTGAGGCCCGGTCCATGTAAGAGCTTTTGTGAGCCTAATATTGTTGGGCCAATTTTAGCCCATTTTAGGTTTTCGTGTTATTTTTGTGGTCATTCCCTAAATGTTTGTTGCATTCTATATTGAGCTATTTTATTTTGGGCCCTAGTCCATCTTACAAACTTGGCCCATATTGCATTATGCAGTGATATTTGATTTTGGGCAATTAGCCCCAGGGCCTTTCCTGGGCCTCGACCCATATTGCATTTCGCAAGGCATTGTTTACTATTCTGGCTGCTGATCACCAGCACATAATCAGACAACAAAACAGAACATTTCGCACTTCCATATAATTCACACCACATTCAGGGAATAGTTCAACCAATACAATTGTGCAACATACATCAAGTATGCATCGAATCGAATCAACGTACAACAAGTCATCGGCAACACAAGTTCACCAGGACCACACTTCAGTTGAGAGGAGGATAAACCTGGCTGAAATTTAGCAAGCCTTAGATCAGATTATGCATGTCATTTGTGCTCTTCTTCAAAGCTTCAAGTGCTTCTGTTTGAGACTTCAATGTTGTCTCCTGTTGTTGAGCCTTCAATCTCAGTTCGCTCATCTCGGCCTCCTGTTCAACAATCATCTGCCGCAGTTGTGCCCCCTTGCTTCCCATTATCAAGTACCGCTCGTATTTCCTGAACCTGAAGTGCAGTAGTAACCCAAGTCTTTTTCATGGAGGGCGGGTGAATGCCAGCAACCTCCCGAAAAGTCCTAGATTGAACAACATCCACCACTGCTTCAGCAGCAGTCTTTCCTGGTTGGTCGCCTTGAGGTTCAGTGACAAGTTATTCCATGCAAGCCTAAAAGAGGAAATAAAATGAATGGTTTAAAATAAAATAATCACACATGTTTCTAGTATTGTTGCAAAGAAGAATGCAAAAGCAGACAAGTACTTAGAATGGCTGCCTGTAGTGTAGCGGTGAAGCCATTCTTGCTGCAGTGGAAGGACATGAAATAATCAAGTGGACTTATTCCTTCTCCTTCAGCATAATACTTCTACCTCTAAATATGTTTCAAAAATAGGCATAATTATTAAAGTGCTAGCATTGAAAAATGGTTCATGAAATGAACTACATAGCAAAAATATGACTTGTTCATCTGCTTACCACTAGATTAGCTTGTACAACGTAGCTTCGAGATCCCGTGCGCTGATGGTAATTTACCTTTCCTTGATTACAGGTGTTTGTACTACACCTCAGTTTTACAATAATAAGAACTCGTGTAAGAAATAAGAATAAGAATAATATATTAGTACACTAAAATGTGGTAGTGGCAAGTTGAAGTTCTATCATACCCTGTGCTCATGGGAAGACCACATGTTAACCAGTGCCTTCCACTAGGCGTCTGTCAGATTGGTCACATGAGATTTAGTTGGGACTGCATTTGCTGGAACATCATTGAAGTACTTTTGCTTCAGGCGATACCTCACATGTCTCTGTATTGACTTCAGCATGTCACTGCACGCCACTCTTACAGGCTCACTAGTGGTGTCCATGTCAAATTGCCCCTAGCACAACACAATTATCAGAAAATTGGAAGACAAGAATGGATGCAAAGAACTATGGTAGTAGATGAGTGGACATATGCATACCGCTAGTTTGGCCATGTAGTTCTTGAGATGGTCTTCAGTCATTTCAGAATCTTGTTGGTTCTTCTTCAGCTTGTAGTCCTTCCAGCAAGTAAGGATCGGTATGTGACCACGCACTATGATCCCACCTTCTGATGCAAACTTTTCAGCTTGCATTGGTGCCTCTGGACATTTGAGCCCTTCTTGGATGTGTATAGGGATATTGCCATTTAAGCCTCAGCTAATTCGGTCCACATCTCTGCCCAATCTTCTTGAATCTCGCGGCCCCTGTTGTGCTCTGGAAGGACGTGCATCACCTAACAAGTTTGTTACAGCCATACAAGTTAATAATTATTCGGTTGGTAATTAGGACATTCGAATATGAGATCAAATGACTTGCCTTTTGCAGTTGTCATGTCGATGATGTTCTCATCGTGGGTTGCTGTTGCTTGGCCTTCAGTGGGCAATTCTTGTGTATCAGGAGTTGTCCCACTCCCATTAGTTAAAGCCAATTCCCTTGCCTTGATCCTAGTCAGTCTAGGAGGCATTTCGGTAGGGCCATCCGGTGCCTGAATTTTCTTGGTCCCTCTTCCTCCACTTACAGGTATGCTATGAGTGACCTGATTACACAAAATTCAACAAAAAAGAGAAGTTCAGAAGCAATCCTACATACCTAATACATGAAACGATTTCATATTAAGATTACCTCTTGTTGACATGTCTCTTGGTCAGAATCATGTTCATCAGATGGGTTGTACTCCAGATCCGGATCTTGTATACGAGTATTGTTGGTACCCTTTCTGCTTGGTCGGTGAGGTGGTAAAAGTGATTTAATTTTATCGAGGCCAAGCATAGAGAAGAATGTGTGATTCCTCAAGACATTAATGTCCCTCTGCCGCTCGTAATCAGTGTGCACGTCTACTTCTGTTAGGAAAGGAGAGAAACTTCTGTAAGGTTGGCCTACCACTGTAAATAAAACTAGATCTAAAAACTTCTATAAGAACTAGTAGGATGTTCCTAGCCGAAACCAGATCCTGAAAAGGATGTTCCTAGTCAAAACAAGTTCCTGAGAAGAACTAGTGTAGACATGGGATCAGTCAGATCTAAAAACTTCTATAAGAACAATTAGGATGTTCCTAGCCGAACAAGATCCTGAAAGGATATTCCTAGTCAAAACAAAATCCTAAGAAGACCTACTGTAAACATGGGATCTACCTGATCAAAAAAAACAAGTGCACACATGGGATCTACCACATGAGAAAACACGCTAGTACGAATCCATCGGGGAAGCTGAACCAAGGAGGAAAACATTGTACCTTGTTCTGGATATTTATTTCGTATGACCTTCCCTCCTCGTGCCATTGTGTCATCATCGCTAGTTCTACAGAGACAGATGGGAAAGGGGCTGAAGCTATGAGCGGTAGATTTGGGACGATGGAGGAGAGGAGGTGAAGATTTGGGGTGGCGGCGAGTAGGGAAGGGGAAATAGGGGCGGAAAGATTTGAGATGGCGAGGAGTACAAGGGAGGGAAGGGACGGGGGCGGGGGTAATTTATCCATTTTGGTGGAGGGCCCTGTCAGATTACTAATATACCCTTTCATTATGGTGGTCGCTGAAACGGGGTGCTGCTGGGAAGGGGGAAGCAAAAAGGACATTTAACATCTGCTTTGCCCGGGCGTCCGAAATTCTGAATATTTGAATAGCACGCCAGTTTGTTCTGGGCACTATTCAGTGCTATATACTAGCGGCAAAGGATGTTCCTCTTACCTAGATACTAGTACAAAGGATATTCCTTTGTGAGGAACCACTCATTTCGTTTATGTACTTCGCTTAAATTGATGTCCGTTGTTAAGTAGTAAAGAATGGGAGGGCGTACTTTGAATTGATTGTCAGATAATGAGCACGTTTCAAACTACTCGATCATGCCCACGTTGGAGATCAACACATCCCTTCCTTCCTCGATTCGATTAGCATACAACAAGATCATGAGCATGTTGCATACTACTCGATCATGCAAACATTGGAGATCAACACATCCCTTCCTTCCTCAATTCGATTACCATACTACAAGGTCATGAGCACATTGTGTACTGCTCGATCATGCCCACATTGGAGATCAAAACATCCCTTCCTTCCTCGATTCGATTACCATACTACATGATTATGAGCACGTTGCGTACTGCTCAATCATGCCAACATTGGAGATCAACACATCCCTTCCTTCCTCGATTCGATTAATTACCATACTACAAGGTTATGAGCACGTTGCATAATAATCGATCATGCCCACATTCGAGAGGATAAGAAGTGGATTTGTCCATACGCTCCCTAGTGGCAGCCTTAATCCGTAATCATGCAGACTTGTGATTTGGATATTATCAAATCTACCATTCACGTAGCCCATAATCGGAGGAGCCTTGTTAGCCTTTTCTAGCTTCTCCCCTTCATACACGATGTTCCGTTGTTATATAATACAACATACCGGATAAACCGGATAGTAGCTCAGAATTGAATTCATCCGCATCAGACAGCTCGTGCTGGCGAATTGCATCAACTTGAGTGGATGCAACCATAGTCTCCTCCTACATTGCCGAAAAAAGTTTTTTAATTCCGCAATAATTGTGTATATCTCTTTATCCACTAAACCCCAAAGACAAGACGGCAAAACCTTTTGGAGTAGGATATGACAATCATGAGTTTTCAGACTTTGTAGTTTGCATCCATTAGTAGCAATACACCTTGATCAACACATCCCTTCCTTCCTTGATTCGATTCGCTTATTACTACTAAAATATTATGAGCACGTTGCATACGCCTTGATCATGCCCACATTTGACAGGATAAGAAGTGGATTTGTCCATACGCTCCCCAGTGGCAGCCTTAATCCATAATCATGCATTTTTGTGATTATATGGATATTATCTAATCTACCATTCATGTAGCCCATAATCGGAGCCTTGTTAGCTTTTTCTAGCTTCTCCCCTTCATACACGATGTTTAGCATTCCTTTCATCAAACATCAGTACGGTGGCATGATTCAAGGATTACATTGCAAAATACAAAAAGAAGCATGTGTAGGGAGTGTTGGGTTCGTTTTATGCATAGCACAGACTCATACATTGTGTGATGTCGAGGCTGTAGAACTCTCTATTTTGGTTGTAGGAATCCTGCATTGATCCAAGGTATTAATCTAATCGGAGGATTCAATCGTATGGAAGTTGGAGTCGTCAATGCCATGACACATGTACGATGTTCTATTCTGAAAACATAGAGCTGATACCTCTATCTCATTCTGTAACCCGGTACAAGAGTATTGGGAGTCTTCCGACTCTGGTACAATTTCATCTTGGTCAGCAATTGTGAAGACCTGAGCACAAAGCCCAGGCAAAATGATTATTTATGGTTGGTTCGCACACGTGAAGAAAAATGTATTGTTCAACTCGAATACAACAATCAAATGAAATCAATGTTTAACATTCTACCTCTTTTTCGTCGGTGTTCGAAGGAGCTGATATAACAGGATTGTGAAGAGGGTCATCAGGAGCTAGAGCAGCAACAGCAGCAGGAGAGCATTCTGAGGTAGCAGGATCAGGAATAGGAGAGCCTTCTGAGGTAGCAGGAGCAGGAGAGCCTTCTGAGGTAGCAGGAGCAGGAGCAGGAGAGCCTTCTTAGGTAGTAGGAGCAAGAGCAGGAGAGCCTTCTAAGGTAGCTACAGCAGGAGCAGGAGGAGGATCAGCTGCATGAGAGCCTTCTGAGGTAGTTGGAGCAGGATCAGTTGCAGGAGAGCCTTCCGATGTAGCTATAGCAGGAGCAGGATCAGCTGCAGGAGAGGCTTCCGAGGTAGCTGGAGCAGGATGTTCTGGAACTTGCAAAGTAGAGTGACCAGGATGCTCTGCACTACTACCTGCAGAGATACAGATCATTTGGTGTTGCCACCAAAGGATCTTCCTTATTTTGTTCCCCTGCTGCAATATCAGATAGAACCTTGAGTATTGATGCATTTGCTTCCTTTTCTTCTTTGGAATCCTTTTCTGTCATCCATTGTGAACCAATTGCTGAACTGTGAGGCAGCTCAAAGACTTCAGATGATTTACCCAAGTTAGCAGGAGGCATGAGTTGCAAGAGGGTCTGACCAATAGGTGCGAGTAGAGCGGGCGGTGGTGGTAAACAGTTAACTTGGTGAAGGTGACTGAGTGAAGCATTTAGAAAATTCTCCATAGTGCGCTGCTCTTGTGTTACCATTTGTACTTTGTGCTCCGAGTGCACGGGGTTTAACTCCTCCTGTTGTGCCATCCTCTTCTCCATCATTGACTGGAACTTGGTCTGCTCACGCTGATTTTCAAGGATTAGTTTCAGAAAGAAGGAAGAGTCCATTGGCTCACTGGTTGTTGCTAGAGTGACTGGAACTGTTTCTATTTTGGTAGTAGGTAGCGATGCACCATCATGCACTCGGAGATGTCTCACTGGAGATGCCTCATTGTCTTCGCTGTCTGAGGAACAAATGTCATCAGGAGATGACTCAATTGTAGCCCTTAGGCCACGACGTCTATCTCCTGGTCTCGCAGGCATGTATTCCTTGAAATGTGTCTTGGACTTCATGTACTCAGGATGCCAATAATCTTTGGGTCCTGTTTGCACCACTTCCCCATCTTCATCTACTCTGGTAACACAACTCAGGATGAAGGAGATCCAGTGAGCATACGACATATGTCAGGCCACGATCAACCCATCAAGGATAACATCTTCAACCCATCAAGGATAATATCTTCAATCTCACATAAAATGAAGTCCATGATGTCGAAGGGCCGGCCAGTCATGACGTGAAGGAGAAGCCACTGCTGAAGACTAGTGATGGACTCTACATTGCCAATCTGTGGTAACAATGTCTTCGTAGTGCCCGGTGAACCACATTTTCCTCAGGGGTAAGCATGGCAGGCGTGTGATATGCTCACCTACCTATGGATGATTCAACAAAAAGTCTGGCCATCTCCTCGTCAGACGGGAATGACCCACCAAGCAAACTACGCTGGGTGGTTCACGATCCCTATAGACAATACTATGTAGGGATGACTTATCCTCGTACTTTCCTGATTCACAATCCATCAGTCCAAGAGTGGCAGAAATATGGTGTTGGAAAAGAGTATACTGGCGTCCCTGAAACATGAACATGATGTACTCCCTAGTCTCAGCCATGTACATAGTAGCATAAAAAACTCTCACCCAATGCTCAACATACGGATGATGCAATGAGACCAAATCAACCAATCCGGGATGATCATCGAAGTATAACTTAATATCCCCTGCCTCTGCCAAGTTCATATGATCCCAATTTATAACCCTGTCCTGATACAGTTTCATGGGCAGGTATTTGTAGTTGTAATAGAAAGTTTGCTCAACGACACTCATAAATCTCTGTTCAGCCCGTTTTTCTGTCATTTTGTCCCACCAGTGATTCTTAGGCACCCATATAAGACCTTTAATCATTTGGTAGGTGTGGTTGCGCAGGTCAATCATCCTAAGCAGCTCTTCTGGTGGAGGGTAAAGTTGTACCTCTTTTTGCTTCCTGGGATCTGGCGCAGGAACCTCTGAAGAGCGGGGCAGGCGATAGCCCGCGGTTGACCCACCCCGTCTGCGGTAGGAAGGCGCCGAGCTTGACCCACCCCGTGTGCGGCAGGAAGGCGCCGAGGTTGACCCACCCCGTGTGTGGCGGGAAGGGGCAGAGGAAGAATCCCGTGCTGTAGGCCTGCCCCTTTGCCTCGTTTGATGACCATACGTGCCTGTAGAAGTCGGCTACGACTTTCATTATCGCTTCACTGGAGGAGGATCAAGCACCTTTCCATCTCTCTTGCCACCATCTCGGCCCATCTGCAATATATTTCTCGAATTAGTGCCATTCGAAGAATTCGGCGGTGGATTGTGGTATCTACTGGAGTCTGGAAGCGGAAGCATACCTCTGATTTCCGAGACGGATTGCCGTATCCGGTGGAGGTTGTTGCAGGTGGCGGCGACGGCGGAACCCTACCAAGGGGTTGCGTGGCAAGTGAGAAGGCACTAAATGGGGGAATGGCGGGTCAGCACGAGTGACACGCCGTTGGATAAAGCCATAAAGGTGTGTGTAGTGCGTTGTGCACACCCAGTGGCCAGGAAATGGGAAGTGCCTTTCCTACTCGTAGTTTACCAGGAAGTTCCTCCGTTCCGAAGTATACCACACCAGATCATCATCTGGTCATGTGTCGATGAGTTTGAAAGTCGTCACAGAATTGTCCTGTGCTGTATAATACAAAGAAACGGACATTACATTCGCATACTTAGTCGATGAAGGACCGAATAGGCGACCAGAGGGGGGAGTGAATGAGAGCCGATAAAAATTCTTCCCGAAGGTCGAACTCAGCCTATACCCCGATTGCCACTCCGAGTACTCGCACACACCAAAGAAACTCTAGACAAGGCACAAACAAGCCCACATGATGAAGAGACAATCCTAGAAGCAAACCGCGGAAGCACAAGACAAGAATCAAAGCACTTGGCCAAAACTAGAAACGCCAGGCGCAGACTGTCCGGCTGGTACGGGTGGACCGTCCGCAAGGTAGTGGCGGACTGTCCGAACTGTCGACGCGGACTGTCCGAAAACTTCAGCAAAACCACCAGAGACGCACCGAGAAAATCAGACTGTCCGGCTGAGCCACGCGGACTGTCCGCCAGTGTCGCGGACTGTCCGTGAAGGCAGCATGGACTGTCCGTCCACCTCGCTGGAAACCCCAGACAAACCAGCTCCACCCCAGACAAAATCTCGACCCGGCGGACTGTCCGGCAACACCACGCGGACTGTCCGCAAATTGCCTGCAACCAAAACCTAGGGAAGAAACAGATCGAAACAAGAACGTGCACGAACAAGCGACGAACTGAGACAAACTCGCCCCTCGCGGACTGTCCGCACACACCAGGCGGACTGTCCGCCGCGCACGAACAGAACCAAAACTGCTCGAGCTCAGGAGTCAACTCTACAAATCCATCACCGGATCTCCCAAACGGCTAGAGCTCTTGAGACAAGACTTTGGGGACATGAGAAGCATCACACAAGGAAGCTATGTCCCAAAAATCTCGACCTCTAACTCCCTAAATCACCGGGAATCGCGGATCATACAAACTACCACCATGAACTCGGGCTCCAACCAAAAACGCACGAATCGAAGGTGTTTCCCGACGTTTGAGGGGTCAAGATCACACACAACGATACGCAAGGCATCCACCCATGATCCCCTCATAGAAATCTGAGAAGAAACACCCTCAAATCCACGCATCGAGCGAAGAATGAAACCCCCCAAAAATAGCCCCGAAAATGACACGAAAATCACAGAGGACTAGGAGATCACCGCAACACCGAATGCTTCCATACATCCAGAGGTCAGAGTCTATACAAGAATCTAGCCTAAGGATACAGAAGGAAAAGAAGCAGTTCAGAGCAATCTACCGGGGGAGGAAACCCTAGAGTCCAAGAGAGAGAGATGCCATCCACCTCTCCACTATTTATACGAAGTCCATCGGAGGGACGTAAATGACCATGCTACCCCTACAACTCAAATAGAAGATACAACCCCTCAGGGGCATTTTGGTCAAGTCTTCATCGAGCGGACACGCTTTCACCGTGGCCTTGCTTAGCATCGACGCAAGCCCCGCAATCACGCCATGTGCCCCCCGCCTCGAAGTTTCCCGAAGCTCCCGGATCACCGTCTCCGTCGCCTCAGGCCTCCGGACTTGGTTTTGCGGCCCAAACCAAGAAACCGTCCACCGATGGTTTTGTGGGCAAACCAACAAACCCCGCGTGCAAGCTTTGGGCTCCATCCGCTACCTTGCACCGGCCCATGTTCACGACTTCAGCCCGCCAGTCTTGCACCGCACGGCTCGCACTTGACCCCATCGGCCACTGGGTCCATCGAACCAAGCCTACTTGCCACTCCATCACCCGGAGGCTGCCACGGCTAAGGCCTTTCACGCTTGTTCTTCACCTGCACCGACACGAGTCAAGTTGCAGCCTGTACCTGTACACTTAGTCAAGCATCAGTCCACACAACGTTGTCAATCACTCATCACTAAGGAGCGACCCTCCACTTGTCCTCGGACACACCTGGTCCTCAATCTCCCCCTTGATGAGTGTATTGACAACACCCATAGTAACCATCATGGAGAAAAAGAAAAGAAAAACAACCATGAACACAAACCTCCAAGCAAGTGATCCAAAGCCAAAGGACAGACGAAAACCCGATCACTTGCCAAGCCAAGTCTCGGCGCCCTAAGACAAGGGCAATGACTCGACATAGCCGAGACAAAACAAAGCTCACAAAGAGCACATCACAAATCACAAAACTCAGAAAAACCAAAGGAGCTCCCCCTACACATATGCAACTCCACCTGAGCAAATGCAACCTCTTTCTTCTCATTTTTTCTCCTCACATGCAACATCTCACAAATGCATACTAATTTTCCACAAAATCTTCCAATGCATGAAAATTCTCCCCAAATGCACACAACTTCTCCCCCTATCATACATAACTCTCCCCCTTGTTGACAATGCATGAATCAAGGTATATGAAACTCGTCCATTTGTTTTCATGAAAAATGCATGTCAAAGCATATATACAATCTACCAAGCTTCTCAAATATACAAAGAGCACAACAAAATGCTACAAATGAGACATATAGCAAGCAAAGTAGATATGGTGTAGTTAGCACATTGCCATCAAGAAGGTAGAGACATATAAGCATGTGACATGACCAAAAGCAATTTTAAGCAAGTTTTCATAAAGAAACATTCATCTCATGAGTAAGACCCTATCCATAGCAATTTGAGCACAAATACACTAGATCATCCAAAGTTTATACAAGATCACAAATTTTCAGCACAAGATCATTATAAACGCCCACAAGCTACTCAAGTCATGTTAAAGCCACCTAGCCATGTGTCTACTTCTTAAACTGAGACTTCTCATGGTAGACAACATGCTACGGTTTAGCACCCAAGATATGAATATCACAAACATAAAAACATGATTAGGAGCTCATTTTTCAAGCATAAGGCAATTCATACACCAATTTCATTTTCAACTTTAAACATGGTACATGGAATGCCTTTGCGGCAAAAACAAGCTTATGCTCCTCCCAAAGTTAACAAATGGGCTAAACATTTATAATGACAAAAGGTCTTTGACCCCAAGCAAAGAGAATATGATCCTCAAGCACAAACTAAGCATGATATAAGCATTTGAGCACAAATTGAGCATAGACAAGCATCTACTCATGAAAGAGGCAATTTTATCATAAACATGAAGCTATCTCAACATAAGTATATGGCAAAACCATCAAGAGCATAGCATTCACATCACCATTTACCAAACCTGCACATATCTCATACATAGCACATCAGTGATCAAAGTATATAAGAGAAGCTTTTCCTAGCACAAGTGATCCAAAGATGGCTATCCTACCAGGTTTTATACAGAAAGTAAAATGCATGAATGGAATGCAACAAAATGAACATATATCACATATATACATGAGAAGCTCCAAGACCCAGCTAGAAAGGAAAGCACACCCCAAGTTCACCCCGCAAGCGAGTGAAAGTGACTTGGTCAAGTGGTTTAGTGAATATGTCGGCTAGCTGACCTTGGGTAGGGACATAAGACAAAGATATGTTTCCCTTCTCAACATTGTCCCTCAGAAAATGATATCTCACCTCTATGTGTTTTGTTTTTGAGTGAAGGACTGGATTTTTGGCTACACTTATGGCACTGGTGCTGTCACAAAAGAGTGGAACCTGGGAGCACTCCTCACCAAAATCACTCATAGTGTAGGTCATCCAAAGCAGCTGGGAACAACAACTAGCAGCAGCTACATACTCGGCCTCTGTAGTGGACTGGCGCACAGACACACACTGAACTGTATGTCCAGCCTCGTTGCCGTCAAGTAGAGGAGGGAGCCGATCATGCTCTAGTACTCCTTCTGGCCTACGGGTTCGCCATCCTCATCCGCATCCAAAGCCGTTGTGGTACCCATCGGTGTAGTCAGTGGCTTGGAGTCGTTCATGCCAAACTTCTTCACCATGTCCCTGGTGTACTTCGCCTGATGTACAAACATCCCGCCCTTAAACTGCTTGATCTAGAGTCCTAAGAAAAACTGCAACTCGCCCATCATGGACATCTCAAATTCCTTGCTCATGTCATCGGCAAATCTGGCAACAAGATCATGAGAAGAGCCACCAAAGATTATGTCATCCACGTATATCTGAAAAATCAAAAGGTCATTCCCATGCTTAAGGAGAAACAGGGTCTTATCAACTGTGCCCATCACAAACCCCTTACTCAGCAAAAACCCTCTCAACCTGCCATACCAAGCTCTAAGTGCCTGTTTCAACCCATAGAGCGCTCTCTGGAGTTTGTATACACGGTGTGGGTATTTCTCGCTCTAAAACCCTGGGGGTTGCCTCACATACACTTCTTCCTCTATCACGCCATTCAAGAAAGCACTCTTGACATCTATTTGATACAACTTGAACCCTTTAGCCACAGCAAAGGCTAAAAGGATCCTAATTGCCTCCAAACGAGCCACAGGAGCAAATGTCTCCTCATAATCTATGCCCACTTTCTGGTTGAACCCCTGAGCCACCAACCTCGACTTGTTTCTCACAACCATCCCATTCTCACCCTCTTTGTTCTTCCACACCCACTTGGTACCTATGGGATGGCAATTTGGTGGTGGATTCACTAACACCCACACTTGGTTCCTCTCAAAATTCTCCAACTCCTCATGCATGGAATTCACCCAATTCTCGTCAGACAAAGCGTGTTGAATATCTTTGGGCTCGAAAGAGGCGACAAAAGTAGAATGAGCAAAATGAGAAGTATTCCTTGACCTTGACCGTGTAGTGCGTTCATGAAGGTCACCTATGATCGTCGTCGGTGGGTGATCAATCTTTACACGCCGGGGAGCCTCTCGCCTGGATACAACCTCCCCCTCAGCAGCAGCCTCCACTCGAACAGCCTCAGTCGTAGTGGGTGTAGGGGACGGTCCATCCTCGATCATCGTCGTAGTAGTGGAAGTAGCATGTACACGATCAGCCACGGGAGCATCACCACCATCATCGTCTTCATCTCCATCTCCATCCTTCTCATCCTCAAAGATCTTCGCACCAATCTTCTCATCACCTGCACACTCAAAAGCAGAAGAGCTACATGGCTGTGTCTCATCGAAGGTAACCTCGCAAGTCTCCATGATTCGGTTAGTGTCAAGGTTGAGCACACGATATGCTCTAGAATGAATCGCATAACCAAGTAAAATACCATCCGAACATCTAGACTCGAACTTATCCAACTTACCCTTCTTCAGAATGAAACACTTGCAACCAAAAGCTCTAAAGTGACTCACCTTGGGGTTGTCGCCGATGCATCAGCTCATAAGAGGTCTTCTTCTTGAAAGTACGAAGGAAGATGCAATTTGAGACATAGCAAACGGTATTGACCGCCTCGGCCTAGAAATGCCTAGGAGTCCTGTGCTCATCAAGCATCATCCTGGCAATCTCACAAAGGGTCCGGTTCTTCCTCTCCACTATGCCATTCTGGCAAGCGACGTATGGAGAAGAGTACTGATGATCAAGACCAAGATCACTGCAAAATGTGTCGAAATGAGAGTTTTTAAACTCTATGCCATTGTCACTGCGTATAGCTCGAATGGCATCACCATGTCTCTCATTCTTCAACCTCAAGATCAAGTCTCGAGCAAAGCCAAATGCCTCGCTCTTATCCTCCAAAAAGAAAACCCAAGAGTACCTCGAAAAATCATCAACCGCAACAAGAACATACCACTTCCCACCCGCAGAGCGCACACGAGCTGGCCCAACCAAATCCATGTGCAACAGCTCACAAGGTCGCTCGGTCATGACCGCAGTCAGAGGGGTGTGAGAAGCAGCAACCGTGTTTCCATGCCGACAAGAAGCACAAACCAAATCCTTCTCGAATTTCAACTTAGGCAATCCTCGGACAAGATCAAGACCACTCAAGCGGGAAAGCAACTCAAAGCTCAAGTGTCCCAACCTCCTATGTCATTTCCAAAGCTCGGCCGAAACGCTAGTAACAAAGCATCGAGGAGGACCAACAGACTGGGAAAAATTGGCACAAAAGATTTGACCCTTGGGGATGTTCGTACAGACAAGATCGCCTCGAGAGTCAAGCACATGAGAAGCACCCGACTTAAAACAAACCTCAAAACCTTCGTCAAGTAACTGAGATACTGACAATAGGTTAAAACCAAGTGACTTGACCAAAGCCACACTTCTTAAGGTCACCTTGCTACTTACCTTCACCATACCTTCAGCAAGCACTCGTCCTCTCCCATTGTCCCCGAAAGTGATGTACTCCCTTGTACTCACCGGGGTGAGGCTGGAGAACCACCCACAATCTCCGGTCATGTGTCGTGAGCAACTGGAGTCAATCAACCAAAAGTTCTCCAAGTAACCCACCTATAATAAAAAATGAGAACGAGAATGAGCAAGCGACTCAACACTGTGGTTAGTACCAAAAGAGTCAAACCAGTGTCGAGCCATTTGCTCAAAAGAAGGGTTAGCAAAGTCCATCCTACCAAAACCCCTAGGCGGAGCCCTCTCACGCCTACCACCAAAGGACCTGTCACGTCTCACTAGAGGAGTACGCGCACCACGAGGGGGAAAATGTGGCCCGTAGTCCATCTGAGACCCAAAGCTCCGATCGTGCCTCCCAAACTCGTAACGGTCACGAGAAGGAGCATGTCGAGCCAACTCACCACGCCCAAACCCAACACGCCTATCTCTCTGAGGAAAACTACCTCCACCTCCACGAGTGGGAACCGTACGCACAAACACCTCACCCCTAGGTAGAGGTCCTCTACGAGGCTCAGGCACACCACGAGAGAGGTGGTACCTGTCCTTGTTTGCCATCTCCCTAGCAAACCGCTCATCCCTCTTCCTCCGGAAACAGAACTCATCCTTATGTCCATCCCTCCCACAATACTCACAATGGAAGCGGATCGGCTGTGGTTTAGGCTGTGGTTTTTCTGTGGGCTTCTCAACAGCTTTCTCTCCTGACTTCCCACCAAAGACACTTCCCTGGGTGCTCAGAAACTTGATGGGTTTTCGGTAATTCTCAGATTTGTGGGGAAACACTGGTGGATCTGGTGTTGTGTCTAGCTTGTTTCTGAGGTGGTTTGCCTTGGGTGCAAATTTGTTCATGGGTGTGGTATGTGGTGGAATAGGAATCTCTCCAGCTTTCTCTTCTCCGTCACCAATATTCTCACCACACTTGTCAGCCCCCAACACCTGACCATCAAACCTCTTAAACTGAGCCAACATCAAACTCAATTGTGGCTCATGCCCAGATAGCCACCCCATCATTTTCCTCAACTCATCATTCTTATCCTGCAGACGATCAACATAGTGCGCAAGTTCCATGTTTTTCAAAGCATTCATTTCATAGGTAGAGCATGATGTAGGAAGAGGAGCTTTCAATGCTGCCTCAAGAGAAACTATTCTAGTGTGAGATTCATCTAGCCTAGCATGCAACACAGGACATGAAGTGCAAGCACCTAACAAAGCTGGCCTAGATTTCAATTCATCACACTCAGTCCTAATCACATCTAGTTCCTCAAGAGTAGAGGCATGCTTCTCCTTGAGAGCGGTCAAATCAGTAAGAAAAACAGAGCAATCACCACAGTCAATCTCATCAGACACAACAGGAGCAGATTTCAAAGAGCCTATTTCATTTCTATCATCCACAAGCAAGGATTCAAGCTTAGCTATCTTGTCCTTAGCATCACCCAACAAAGACCTAATTCCCTCTTCTCCTTGTTGGTTTTTCTAAGCACATCATCACGGTTATCAAGCAACTCATTGAGCCTAGCATTCTCCATGAGCAAGAAGTTGGGATCATGTCGTACCTCTTCCTCGGAGTCGGAGTTCGAATCCGAGCAATGTTTCCCACCCTTCTTGGAATGCGCCATGCCGCAAAAGCCTCCTTGTGCGACGAAGCTCAGGCCGGTGAAGTTCTTGCCCGTATACCGCTTGTCCTTGCGCCTTTCTTGCTCTTCCTCACTACTCGAGTCGGAAGAAGCATCGCTTGATGTGGAGTCGATGTCGCTCGCTCTGGCAACCATCGCTCGAGCCGTTTTCTTCTTGTAGCCGCTACTCTTCTTGGGCCTCCTCTCGCCCTTGTCCTTGCGCTTGTCCTTGTAGTCGTTCCAGGAGCGGTGCTTGTTGTAGTCGTGCTTGGGCTTGCCATTGTAGTCGTTCTTGATCTCCATGGCTTCAGGGCATTCGGCGATGAAGAGCCCGTGCTTCCTGCACCGATAGCACATCCCCGAGCTTCGCCTTGCATTCTTGCAGTTCTTGTACATCCGCCCAAACCTCTTGCTCAACAAGACGAGATCGTCCTTGCTCAGCACCTCAAAGTCCTCATCTGGCAAAGACACAAGACAAGACAAAGAGAAACCACCAGAGTTAGCATTAGACCTTGATCCAGAGACAAGAGCCAAACTATGAGGATCACTGGGGCTCTCGCTCTTGGCTCTCAAGCCACGATCAACCTCCGAAGACCTGAGCTTGGAAAATAGCTCATCTTGCGACAATGTGTCATACACGCTCGACTCCTCAATGGACTCGACCTTGGCACTCCACACAGACCTATCCAGGGCATGCAAAAGCTTGATAGCTTGATCATGATCCGTGTATGGGAGCACTGTCACATTGGCCCTCATGTTGTTGACTATGCTAGTGAAGTGCTGGAACATAACATCGGTCGACTCACCGGGGAGATGAGTGAAGTTCTCGTACTCTCTCCGGTAAGTGGAAAACAAACGGGCTTGCACTTGGGCATTACCAACATGAGCATTTCTCAACTTGAGCCAAATCTTTCCGGCCACATTCTCTCCGTACACACGCTCGAACTCCGAGGCACAGAGAGCACGGAACAAGTAATCAACGGCCTTGCTGTTGGCCTCACACATGTCCCGCGAACCTAGAAGCAGAAAACTATCTAGGATGACATAATGAGGATTCTGAGTGACCTCCCAGATCAGAGTTCCCTTCCCTTGCAAAAACGTGCCCATGCGCCTTTCCCACATCGGGTAATTCTTGACATCAAAGTGTGGAGGACCCGACCCCTTGCCATAATCGCCCATCTTTGGATCTTAGACTGGTTAGAATCAAGAGGATCTGTAACCAGCTTTGATACTAATTGAAGGATCGAATAGGCGACCAGAGGGGGGAGTGAATGGGAGCCAATAAAAATTCTTCCCGAAGGTTGAACTCAGCCTATACCCCGATTGCCACTCCGAGTACTCGCACACACCAAAGAAGCTCTAGACAAGGCACAAACAAGCCCACATGATCAAGAGACAATCCTATAAGCAAACCGCGGAAGCACAAGACAAGAATCAAAGCACTTGGCCAAAACTGGAAACGCCAGGCATGGACTGTCCAGCTGGTACGGGCGGACCGTCCGCAAGGCAGTGGCAGACTGTCTGGACTGTCGACGCGGACTGTCCGAAAACTTCAGCAGAACCACCAGAGACACACCTAGAAAATCAGACTATCCGGCTGAGCCACGCGGACTGTCCGCCAGTGTCGCGGACTGTCTGTGAAGGCAGCGCGGACAGTCCGTCCACCTCGCTGGAAACCCCGGACAAACTCAGCTCCACCCCAGACAAAATCTCGACCCGACGGACTATCCGGCAACACCACGTGGACTGTCCGCAAACCGCCTGCAACCAAAACCTAGGGAAGAAACAGATCGAAACAAGAACGCGCACGAACAAGCGATGAACTGGCCCCTCGTGGACTGTCCGTGCGCACCAGGCAGACTGTCCGCCACGCACGAACAGAACCAAAACTGCTCGAGCTTGGGAGTCAACTCTCCACATCCATCACCAGATCTCCCAAACGGCTAGAGCTCTTGAGACAAGACTTTGGGGAGATGAGAAGCATCACACAAGGAAGCTATACCCCAAAAATCTCAACCTCTAACTCCCTAAATCACCGGCAATCGCGGATCACACGAACTACCACCATGAACTTGGGCTCCACCAAAAACGCACGAATCGAAGGTGTTTCCTGGCGTTTGAGGGGTCAAGATCTCACACAAAGATGCGCAAGGCATCTACCCATGATCCCCTCAAAGAAATTTGAGAAGAAACGCCCTCAAATCCACGAATCGAGCGAAGAACGAAACCCCCAAAAATAGCCCTGAAAATGATACGAAAATCACAGAGGACTAGGAGATCACCGCAACGCCGAATGCTTCCATACATCTAGAGGTCAGAGTCTATACAAGAATCTAGCCTAAGGAATACAGAAGGAAAAGAAGCAGTTCAGAGCAATCTACCGGGGGAGGAACCCTAGAGTCCAAGAGAGAGAGATGTCATCCACATCTCCGCTATTTATACGAAGTCCATCTGAGGGAGGTAAATGACCACGCTACCCCTACAACTCAAATAGAAGATACAACCCCTCAGGGGCATTTTGGTCAAGTCTTCATCGAGCGGACACGCTTCCACCGCGGCCTTGCTTAGCATCGACACAAGCCCCGCGATCACCCACGTGCCCCCCGCCTCGAAGCTTCCCGAAGCTCCCGGATCACCGTCTCCGTCACCTCGGGCCTCCGGACTTGGTTTTGCGGCCCAAACCAAGAAATCATCCACCGATGGTTTTGTGGGCAAACCAACAAACCCCGCGTGCAAGCTTCGGGCTCCATCTGCTACCTTGCACCGGCCCATGTTCACGACTTCAGCCCGCCAATCTTGCACCGCACGGCTCGCACTTGACCCCATCGGCCACCGAGTCCATCGAACCAAGCCTACTTGCCACTCCATCACCCGGAGGCCGCCACGACTAAGGCCTTTCGCGCTTGTTCTTCACCTGCACCGACACAAGTCAAGCCGCAGCCTGTACCTACACACTTAGCTAAGCATCAGTCCACACAACATTGTCAATCACTCATCACTAAGGAGCGACCCTCCACTGGTCCTCGGACACACCTGGTCCTCAGTCGATCATGCCCACATTGGAGATCAACACATCCCTTCCTTCCTCGATTCGACTCGCATACTACTAGAAGATTATGAGCCCGTTGCATACTCCTCGATCATGGCCACATTGGAGATTAACACATCCCTTCCTTCCTCGATTCGATTCGCATACTACTACAAGATCATGAGCACGTTGCATACTACTCGATCATACCCACATTCGAGATGATAAGAAGTGGATTTGTCCATACGCTCCCTAGTGGAAGTCTTAATCCATAATCCTGCATCCATAACAACTGTATAGGTGAGACCCACTACAAGTCATGGATTATATGTATATTATCTAATCTACCATTTACGTAGCCCATAATCGGACTAGCCTTGTTTCTTTGTACACTGGCTATTTTCTATGTTCTTCTTAGGCTTTCCTAGCTTCTCCCTTCATACAGGATGTTTCGTTGTTATATAATGCAACGTACCAGATAATCCGCCAGCCCCACAGGTGATTGTATATTTTTTATAAGTTGCAACAGAAAGTTCTGATGCTACATAATACAGCGAACCGGAGATAGTAGGCACCGATGGAAGGTTTAATATTCTGGAAAGTGTGACTTCAACTACATATAAATTACATATAAATCATAAGGTCTGCATGATTTCAGATCGGATTGACTTAAACATTAACTGATTTCACAGCCTAGTCGTCGTCACTTTCATCAGCAACATTTTCTTCTTCATCGACGTATTGCCATAGAGTGTCATCATCCTCATCTTCAGAATTGAATCCATCCACATCAGTTAGCTCCTACTGGCGAATTGTGTCAACTTCAACAGCTGCAACCAAAGTCTCCTCCTCGCCAGTAATAGGCACCGGGACCTCTGAACCATCACCGACACCATCATCACGCATAACATCATGCAAGGTTTGGTCAATTTCATCATCTTGATAAGAAAGTACCATGCCAGTGGGAGATATGTCCTCCTCATTTTCATTATAGCTCCACAAATGCCTGTGCTCAAATTTTTGCACCACTCTCCATGGTGTTGTAGCAGGGTGTCTGGCAAGTAAAAGACCTTCGTTGCTTGTTCAGCAAGAATGTAGGCATCATCTTGGTACCAATAATCTCCAGTATTGACGCTTGTGAAGTACACATCATTTTTAATCTTCGGTTCCTTCTTGGTCCCTTCCAGATCATACCAGTCAATGTGGAATAAACAACAGCTTGATCTCTAAGCCCCATTGAGTTGTACCGCAACTCAATAATGTCTCTTAGTGAACCATAAAAATCAATTTGTGCAATGTTTTTATGTGATCCTGTAGTCATAATTCCACTATTCTGTGTCTTCCTATTTGCTTCTCGGGCCTTTGTGTGGTACCGGACACCGCCTACAATACATGATGTATATGTTTTTGCTCGCAAGTCCGGTTCAATTGATAATGCATATAGGTTATCGTCGCTCGTTAGATTGTTTGAAATCTATACATAAGAGCCATAGTTTTTTCAATATAGTCTTTTGTAAAGGTCCTCACCAGGTAATATAAACTAGTTACCAAACAAAAACAAAGAAAACTAACATGCGATTTAAAGCACTAGCGAAATTCTGTAACAATTCAACGATCAATAGCCTTGTCGGACACACCTTCTGCTTTTAATTCATTCTCGAACAATCTGCAAAGCAGTACCATCTCAAAATTAGCACGAAATAATTGTAGTTCTATCATTGCAATGGTGATTTACTTACTCGATATATGGCTTCACCTCTTCGCAATTGTTTAGAACATACCAAACCACCTTGTCGTACTTTGATCGAAGCCAATAAGTGGTCCCTGCTCCAAGTACTTGAATATTGTGATCGAAACAAGATGTTCCATTAAATGACAAATCAGCATTCTCTCTGTTCCTTCCAACCTCATTGAATCGTGTGACCACATCATCATCCGCGAAGTACATTGAGCAAAATGTCAAGGCCTCATTAGCAACATATGCTTCTGCAATGGATCCTTCAGGCCTATCTTGGTTTCTCACTGACCGCTTCAATGTGCCTAGCCTTCTTTCGACAGGATACATCAATGCATATTGTACTGGACCTCTCAGGATTGCTTCCTCAGGCAAATGGACAGCCAAGTGGACCATAACATCAAAGAAGGCAGGAGGGAATATGTTCTCAAGCTTGCACAAAATTATTAGGATATCTGTTTTCAGTTTTTGCAGCACATCCAACTTCAGCGTTTTGCAACATAGCTGCCGAAAGAAGTTTCCTAATTCTGTAATAGCTGTGTATATCTCTTTATCCACTAAACCACGAAGACAAGCCGGCAAAACCCTTTGGAGTAGGATATGACAATCATGAGTTTTCAGTCTTTGTAGTTTGCATCCATCTGCAGCAATACACCTTGACAAGTTTGAAGCATATCCATCTGGGAACTTTATCGAAGTTATAAAATCACAAAACAGCTTCTGTTTCTTTTTGTTCAGTACATATGGAGCTTCTGGCATTTTGCATGACTTACCATCCTCAGTTGCCAGCATGTGTAGATTTGATCTAACGCCCATCTCTTCCAAATCAACCCTAGCATTGATGGTGTCCTTTGTCTTCCCATCAATTTTAAGCAACGTTCCAATAAGGTTTTCACATATGTTTTTCTTAATGTGCATCACATCAAGGTTATGTGGCAGTTTCAGAGATGACAAATACGGCAAGTCCCACAAACCAACCCTTCGGCTCCAGCACTGTCCGGATTCCCGCTTCCTTTTCTTACCTTGAGGTAGAGGGTGCTTTCCTGGTCTAACGTCTTTAACCTTCTCCAGTTGCTGCATCAGTGTGACGCCCCAGGTTTCCAATTAGGGTTGATTAATGCTAATGACTGGTCAACCAAGTCAAACATGTTGACTTTGGTCAAACCATGGTCAACCTGGGTCATCACCTCGAAAACCATGCCAACAATCCCTAATGGTCAAGCTTAGTCAAGAATTGGTCAACCTTGGTCAAAACCCCTTCTTGAACCCTAGTCAAACCTTTGACTATAGACTCTTTCGAGAACTTTAGCCACGTTCTCCAAATTTCATCTAAACACTTCAAAATCGACCAAAATAAAAGTTGTTCATCTTTTCGAGGGACACAACTTTTCTTTTGGGTGGCATTGCTAATTTTGAGTGGATCATAATGAAAAAATTTGTTCAAAGCCTGTATACACTATTCACGAGTGCCGAGAAAATCCCGGATTTTGCCTGCTGATTCTGCTCGATCCATTGATCGAAACAACTATCGACCTTTGAGAATGTTGTAGAGGGATCTTTGATCTCCAACTTTGCTTATTACCACTTGGTGCACTTCAGTGTAAAAATCGGGAGAAAAATCGAGTCAAACAGTGCCACATCGAAACGTTCCATCGTCAGAGCACCCTTGCGCACGACGCCGTCGCGCCCTCGCCACGTCGGCCGCCAGAAGCGCACACTGTTAGTGTTTTAGACACCGAGCCTACGACGGGGTACCCGAAGTAGTAAATTGTGCGGTGGGGCTCGCTGAGATTAGGAACACGATGGTGAGACACGGGGCACACAATTAGATAGGTTCGGGCTGCAATGTGCGTAATACCCTACGTCCTGTATGTTGCGTGGCTCTATATTGATTGTGTATGTTTTGAGAGGGGTCCCTGCCTCACCTTATATGCCACGGGAGGCAGGGTTACAAGTCAGATTGGTACAAGGGTACTATTCGAGTAGGACCTGAAGTAGCCTATACAAGGTATGGAAAGCTGTCCTAGTCTTAGTACAAGTCCTTGTCCGTCTTGTCTTGCCTTGTGGTCCATGGTACCAGCACAGTGGCCCACTAGTCGAGTAGTCTAGGTGTACAGGAACTCATCTCCCGGGCATGGCCCACAATGTGTTGGTGGGCCCAGGGATGCCCGGTCGACAAGCCCCCGAGTACTTTGTAGTTGAGTGCAATGCTTCAAGTAGTCTTGAAGGTCTCCACGAGTAGTTCCCAAGCATCCTCGAGTTCTACAAGCTTCAATCTTCAATAGTACTTGAATCATCACGAGGTTGGAAGGTACTCCAGCTTACTCCACAAGTAGTCTTGAAGTCTTCTCGAGTTATTCCCAAGCGTCCCCGAGTACTTCCCTTGAAGGTCTTCAATAATACCCGCTTCGTTCTTGAAATTTTTGCATCAAAGATCCATATGGAAATGCGATTACTAAAATCGCATTCCATATGGAATGTAGCCCCCGAGCCTTAGGTCGAATCCAAGATTCAAGCTGAGGGTCAATCTTCTTTTCTTTGATCTTGCTTCGAAAAATCCACAGAAAATTCGAAGAAATAATACAGGAATGCGATTTGCAAAAATCGCATCCTATATGGATGTAGCCCCCGAGCCTTAGTTCGAATTGATAATTCAAGCTGAGGGTCAATCAATAGTCTTTGTCAAATAATCCCGTAAAAACCTAAGAAAAATTGAAGGACATGTGGCACGGAGCCCTCGAGCCTTGAGTCGAGTACTTTCTCGAATTGAAGGATCCAATCTGACTGTAGAATAGTGGCTTGAATTCAATGAACTGTAGCTGAGTGAAATCCAATTCCATCGAGTAGTCGAGCCCCCGAGATGAAGCTGAGCAGGTCTTGGATTTTAGTCCTCTGACTTAGCCAAAATTTTGCCTGTGTGAAACTAATCTGTTGAATACGAAGAGTCACCAGGTCGAACCGTTTAGGGTTTTTGTTTTATAAATACCCGAAGGGATATCCCTTAGGGTTTCATTGCTCTCATTCACCCTTAGATCCAGAAAGCCTTAGCATTCGTAGCTGCCACAAAGTTCAAGCGTCCACATCGCCAAGAGTTTGCGCCTCCACCGCCTCGCCACCCTCGAGTCAATGCGAAAGAAGACTCTCGTGACAGACAGGATGAAGCTAGCACCGTCCAAGGGTCAGAAGAGGAAGTCCGGCCATGGCAAAAATCAGTTGCCAGAGCTAAAGTATAAGATGGTGGTTATTACGAAGCCCCCAAGCCAGGCCGTCTCTTGGAAGAAATCCAAGATGAAGGAAGAAGATATCAAGGCCCTCGAAGCTGGTGGGTTGCTGCGCGAGAAAGCGATTGCCGGCTGGAGCTCTGCCGCCGGAGATGCGTGGCCGATGGAGAAGAGCCCAGATGAGATCCCGATGTTCGGCCACTTCGTCGAGCGTGGGTTGACGCTGCCGTCATCAAATTTCTTCTGCAGCTTCCTCGACTTCTTCAAGCTGGAGCACGTACACCTCAACCCCAACAGCATCTTCCAGATTACAGTGTACGTGCACTTCTGCGAAGCCTTCCTCAGAATCCGCCCACATTGGGCTCTATTTAGGAAGATCTTCCGCTTGAAGCCGCGGCCCAACGCCAACTTCCCAGTTGTAGTCGGTGGAGCCGGTGTTCAGATGCGCCAGAAGGCACAAGAGTTGTACTTCAAGTATGACTTGATTTACTCAAATCAAGACTAGAAGAACAAGTGGTTCTACATCGAGAACGCCCCGCCTCAGCTGCCGAAGCCCAGCATGTTCGCGCCAGTGTATGATAGGCTCTGGAAGGATGAACCAATGATGCAGGAGTGCATTCTGATCCCAGAGCTGCTGGCGAAGGTTACGCAGAAGAAGGCGCAAGGCTTGACTACTGAGAGAGTAGCCTTCAGCTTCATGAAGCGATGGGTACAACCCTTGATGCAACGGGAGCATCTTGGGTTTGAGTACACTAGAGCGGATGATGGCTCCAGGCTATCTGCTGAAGAGATCAGTGATGATCTTGTGATGGAGAGGCTGCAGAAGATCTTCAAGAATCTTCACAGAATTCCTGCAGCCGTCCGGGAGTATAGTGCCGACAATCCTCCGCGTATGGTGAGTTTTCGAGAACTAGCCCCCGAGTACTTATTGGAAGTAGTCGTGTAGCTAACATTTGTCTTGTTTCACAGGAGGATGTCTTGAAGTTTGTGTCCAACCCCCCTCCTCGTCCCCAGGACCCACTACAAGCGCCGGAAGGAGAGCCAACAGGAGTAGAGGCTCAAGCCCTCGAGAGTAGTCAATCTGCTCAAGGAGAAGAAGAAGAAGTCTTAGTGGAGGAAACCTCCTCAAGTGATGATGACGACCAAACACTTCAACATCGTTTTGAAGTGAAGAGCCGGTACGGGAACTCTGGGGCACCAATCCCTAGTGGCCTCACCGTAGGAGCATTGAAGAGGCCAGCATCGTCTCTTGCAGATGATGTGACGCTGCCACCGCGGAAAAAGAGGACCACGGTGGGAAAGCGGGCTGTGAAGAAAATCTCAGGCCTCCCCTGCATTACAGTAAGTGTTGGAGAACCTTTAAGTAGTCGAAGTCGTATTGAATACTTGTTCTCTGCTGTAATGTCTTGAACTTTGACTTGCGCAAATTATCGAGAGTGCAGCTAATGTACCCTCGAGTAGCCCCCCAAGAATAATAGAACCCGAGGTGGTTCCAGCGTCAACTGTGGAGACGATGGCGCATGAGCAACAAGAAGCCACGGTACCAGGAAGTGTGCCGCCGGTGGAGAGTGTGCCAGAGGTGCCGGCAGCGCCTTCTTTTTTCGACATGCTAGGGCCGAAAGTTTCAGTGCCTCGAGCTGCTTTGTAAGTACTCAAGTACTCGAGTACTTAATAATATTGCTCACTTTGAATTTGCTGACCAACTTGTTGATGCAGGAAATCCACTGATGTGAAGTGGGGCGCCTCTGGAAGTAATGCTGCTGGAGGAGACCAAACTCCTCAAGAGCAACAAGAAGACGTACTTCCAGAGCGCCAAGAAGTACCTGTAGAAGCTGAAGCTGCACAAGCACTACGCATCCTCTGGAGTGATGTGGTGAAGGCAGCAGTGGAAGCAACTTCCAGGCCCAGGGTTCAAGTACTCGAAGATATTGAAACCGTGGTAAATGAAGGCCTGGAGGCTGATCCAGAAGCCGTGCTGCGCTGCGAAGAAATCCTAGCTGCTAAAGCCCCTGTGCGCCAAATAGATGCACAACTGGCGCTGGAAGACAACCCGGAGGGCCGCATAGTGCCGCACGAGCCACTCATTGAAGACCCAGCTCCTCTGCGTAGTGCTACGCAATACTCCGTAGCAAGTACAAGTACACAGTCCATGGCAGAAGATTTGATGTCGTACGACGACTCGTGCCTGAGTGAGGAGAACTTGTAGGCGCATGCAGAGATGTTCCGCAACGTCGAAAAGCTCTTTGCGATTAGTTGTGTAGTCTCTTGTAGAGTACTTGTAGTCATAGATATCTTGTCTCTGACTCTTAAGTTGTTTTCACCCTTGCAGGAAGTAGTCAAGCAGTCGAAATGCAAGACTTGTCTGCTTGAGCAACACGCGGCGGACATCGAGGAAGTCGCGCGGCTCAGAGCAGAACTCAAACAGCAAAAAGCCTTGTCTCTGAAGCTGCAAGAAAAACATGATGGAAACACCACCGAGTACCACAACGAAATCCAGAAGCTGACAGCTCAGAAGGACATTATTGTTGGGAAGAACAAGTCTCTGCGCCAGAAGAATAAAGGTATTCCCCCTTTCTGAATTCATCATAGAGTACTTTTTGGTTGAGCACTAAATCTGATAAGTAGCCGTGATCTTTTACAGAGCTGTCCGAAGAGGTTGATAAGTTCAAGAACAAGGCGCTGGACTAGCAGCTGGCCTATAATCGTGAAGAAGCAGCTCGCATGGATCTTGAGGCGGATTATAAGGTGCCGTGCTTCGAACTTGAACGTGAGATGGAGATTCGCCTAGCGGGCTGGAATGACTTGTTGACTTGCATGCAGTCGCTCAAGACCAAGATTGAAGAAGCCGAAGGCCTGCACTCAGAGTTGAAAGCCTTGACGGAAGCAGCCAAGCCAGTAGCCAATCTCTTCGAGCCCAGGGTTGCTGGAGTCCAGCCTCGTCCACTTGTGGAGAGGTTGAAGGATACGCCGAAGAAGATTCTGGAATACGCTCAAAGGCTGGCTTGCACAATCCCGAATCAAGTCTTGAGCTTCATCAAGTCTTTCTACGCCGAGGCGGATCTCACGGTCATCATGAACGGCAGATCTGGAGATTGCTCCGATGATAGGCTCAACAAGTTGATGCAACAAACTTCTCCAATCGCAGAAGCAGTCTCCAAGTTCATCGATCTCCGTTAGATGTACCTATAGAGTAGAAACACTAGGGAAAAACAAGTGTTTATGTAATATAATCAAAAACTTGAGTAAATCAATTATCTAGGTCCCTTGTATGCTTATGTGTTGGCCAGTACTCGAGTTGGTATTGAGTGTGTGGCTGCAAAAAGAGATACGATACACGAGTAGAAGTACTCAAGTGTAAATATGTTCCGAAGAACGTTAGCTTAAATCATGACGAGTTGAACACCTTAGCTCTAGCAGTGTAAAAGAAGGCGTTGTCATGAAATAAGCTAAGAGTAGTACATTGTACAGAGCTTACAATGTCTTAAGTACCTCTGAGGCTATAAGCCTAGTGAGAGAGTACTCGAAAAGAACATATTCATAACGAGTTGAACACCTTAGCTGTAGCAGCGTAAAAGAAGGCTTTGTTATGAATAAGTAAAGGATAGTAACAAGTTGGTATAGAGTAGCAACTTTATTACTGAATACATTGTACAGTGTTTACAATGTCTTAAGTACCTCTGAGGCTATGAGCCTAGTGAGAGAGTACTCGCAAGGATGTTCCGAAGCACGAGTAAGACAGTAGGGGACAGTGTGATGAACTCATCCTTGCTATAGCAGCAACTTGTATGAGAGTTCCACTAAGACCCTACCAGAAGGGTGTTACTCTAGTCTGAAGCCTCTTATTGAAAAATAGAGACATGGACAGCATGTGCCACTTATTGCCCTATACGATACAGGATCGTCTGGAGAGAGTTATCATGACTCCCTACGAGGTCGCAGAATGAGACTGCCTGGAGAGGGTTGATGAAGCCCCCTACGGGTGCTCGTAGCTGAAAGCCACAAGAAGATACAGCTGAAACTGTCTGGAAAGGATTATCTTGATCCCCTATGAGTGGTGGCAACCGTAGCTGCCTGTTGAGTGGTTGCAACCGAAATTGCCTGGAGAGGGTTGATGAAGCCCCCTACGAGTTGTTTACAGCTGTAGCCGTCTGGAGAGGGTTGTTGAGACCCCCTACGGGTAGAAGCGACAAAGCTGGTCGATGTTACAAGAGTTGTCGACTTCCTCACCTTCAAGAGTTTGTAGACGATAAGAGCCTGGGCTAGTAACCTTTGCAACAGAGAAAGGACCTTCCCATGGCGAGTTGAGTTTGTGTAGCCCTGTCGTATTCTGGATGCGACGAAGGACTAAATCACCAATGTTGAAGGAGCATTCCTTAACGTTGTGGTCATGGTAGCGGTAAATCTTCTCAAGGTATCGAGCGGATTGAACAAGTGCGTTGCAGCGAGCTTCCTCGAGACTGTCGACGTCTGTCTGTCTTGTTTCTTCAGCTACGCCTTCTTCGTACTGGTCAACCGTCGGAGAACGCCACATGACATCAGCAGGCAAAACGGCTTCAGAGCCATAGACCAGGAAGTAAGGTGACTGCCCTGTGGGGGCAGTAGGTTGAGTGCGTAGCCCCCAGAGTGCATTGGGTAGATCCTTGATCCATTTGCCACCTTTGGTATTTGCTGCATCATACAGTCGCTTCTTGAGAGCGTCGAGTATCATCCCATTGGTGCGTTCCACTTGGCCATTGGCACGTGGATGAGTGACGGAGACGTACCGGACGTCAATTCCACTGTTCTCGCAGTACTCCCAGAACTGGTGATTGTTGAAATTCGAACCCAAGTCTGTGATAATACAATTAGGGAACCCATAGCGATGTACTATTTCATCCAAGAAGTCGAGGACTCTATCAGCCTTGGGGCAGGTAACAGGCTTGACCTCAATCCACTTGGTAAATTTATCGATAGCCACCAGAACTCTGTTGAATCCTCCTGGCGCATTTGGGAGAGGACCAATCATATCCAACTCCAGCAAGCGAAAGGCCAAGTTGGTGGTATCGTGATGAGCTTGTAGGCTGGAACGTGTTGTTGCTTGGCGAAGAATTGGCATCCCTGGCACTTCTTGACTAGTTCCTCTGCATCAGCAAGAGCTGTAGACCAGTAGAAAGCATGTCTCAACGCTTTTCCCACCAAGGTGCCGGAAGAAGCATGATTGCCACAAATTCCTCTATGTGTCTCCTCCAAGATTTCCTTGCCTTCTTCGCGAGAAACGCACTTCATGCGTACATCAGAACTTGCGCCTCGCTTGTAGAGTTGACATCCGACTAGAGCATAAGCTTTGACACGGTGTGAGATGCACTCGACTTCTGACTTGTCTTCAGGAATCAACTGATGTTTAATGTAATCGATGAAAGGAGTTCTCCAGTCCACATCAATCATAAGCACTTCACGATCAACTTGAACTGAAGTAGTCGCAGGTGCAGATGATTGCTTCGGAATTGATGGTTTGTGAAGTTCATGGACGAAGATTCTAGCTGGCACTTAAGCTCATGTAGATCCCAGCTTCGACAAGACATCCGCAGCAACGTTGTTGTCACGGACCACATGATGGAACTCGAGGCCATGGAATTTGTTCTCGAGTTTGCGTACCTCCTGACAGTAGGCATCCATGTTTTCAGCATTACGATCCCAAGATTCATTGACTTGATTGACGACCACCAAAGAATCACCATAAACAAGTAGTCGTGTAATGCCAAGAGAGACTGCAAGGCGAAGACCATGCAGTAGAGCTTCATATTCAGCTTCATTGTTTGAGACCTTCCAGAAGATCTGCAAAACATATTTGAGTTGCTCGCCCTTGGGAGAAATCAAAAGTACCTCGGCACCAGCGCCTTCCAACTTGAGGGAACCGTCAAAGTACATGACCTAGTGTTCTGGACGCTCAATTAGAGTTGGGACTTGATTTTCCCACCACTTAGCCATGAAATCAACCTAGGCCTGAGACTTGATAGCAGTGTGAGGCTTGAAGTCGGGCGATAGAGCGCCAAGCTCTACAACCCATTTAGAAATCCTTCCTATGGAGTCCCGATTGTACAATATTTCGCCAAGCAGATAGCTAGTGACCACAGAAATCTTGTACTCATCGAAGTAGTGACAGAGCTTCCGTGAAGTAATCAGAACCGCATAGAGTAGCTTCTGTACCGGAGGGTAGCGAGCCTTGGACTCTGAGAGTACTTCACTGATGAAACAGACAGACCTTTGGACAGGGTAGCCATGGCCTTGTTCCTGCCGCTCAACAACAATAGCAGTACTGACGACATTAGTAGTCACAGCAATGTAGAGCAAGAGCTCTTCATTGGGCAAAGCAGCTGTGAGGACTGGAGGCTTGGATAAGAACTCCTTGAGCTGAGAAAGAGCTTGATCAGCTTCAGTTGTCCACGTAAACTTCTCTTGCCGCTTGAGTAACTTGAAGAAAGGTAGACCTCATTCTCCAAGTCGCGAGATGAGGTGATTGAGTGATGCCATACAACCAGTAAGCTTCTGGACATCTTTGATAGTAGTCGGAGCTTGCATGTTGGAGATGGCAGTAATCTTCTCGGGATTTGCTTCGATGCCACGATGGCTAATGATGAACCCGAGCAGTTTTCCTGATGATACGACAAAGATGCATTTGTTGGGGTTGAGCTTCCATTGGTACTCATGTAGCGAAGCGAAAGTTTCCTCAATAAGCATGTCTGGATCCCTAGTCTTTACAACGACATCATCCACGTATGCTTCCACATTCTTGTGAAGCTGCTTCTTGAAGCACGCTTGGATAGCCCTTTGATATGTAGCACCAGCATTTTTCAACCTGAAGGACATTGTTGTGTAACAATAAGCACCAAACGAGGTGATGAATGCGGTCTTCTCTTGATCAGATTTCTTGATTGCAATTTGATGATATCCAGAGTAGCAATCGAGGAAACAGAGTAGAGCACAGCCTGCTATGGAATCAATGACTTGATCAATTCGCGGCAATCCGAAAGGATCCTTGGGGTAATACTTGTTGAGATCAGTGTAGTTGACACACATCCTACAATCGTTAGAGTTCTTCTTCCTGACGAGCACAAGGTTAGCAAGCCATTACGGGTGAAAAACTTCCTGGATGAAGCCAGCCGTGAGTAGTTTAGCGAGCTCTTTCTTGATAGCAGCCCTGCGGTCATCAGCAAAGTGACGAAGATGTTGTCTCTTGGGGGTAGCATTAGGATCGACATTGAGTGAGTGCTCGATCAACCTCCTGGGCACACCTGGCATGTCAGATGGCTTCCACGCAAAGATATCACGGTTAGCCCGATGGAAGTTAACAAGCGCGTCTTCCTATTTAGGATCAAGCTGGGCACTGATCATGGTCGTCTTGCTGCTGTCACCAGTACCAAGGTCAATGGCTTTGAGCAGGATGTCACCAGACGGTGCAGGCTTGTTGTTGTTATCAGTCTTCTCAGGAACCTCCAGCTCACTCGGAGCAAGCTTTTTAGCAGCAGTGAAGACTTCCATCGTTGCATTGGGTACTTGAGTAGTCGAGGCAAGTTCTACGGCTTCTGTATCGTAGTCATAAGAATGCTTCAGATCTCCTTGCAATGAAAGAACTCCTTTGGGGCTCGGCATCTTGAGAACCAAGTACACATAGTGCGGGATAGCCATGAACTTAGCGAGACCAGGCCTGCCGAGAATGGCATGGTAAGAAGTCTCGAAGTCAGCAACCTCAAACTTGATGTACTCAGTGCGGTAGTGATCCTTTGTCCCAAAGGTTACGGGTAGTACAACTGAACCCAAAGGAACAGCTGCGTTACCCGGGATGATACCATAGAATGGTGAGTTGGTCTTGGTAAGCATATTGGTAATATCCAGGCCTATCTTCTTCAAAGTCTTGGCAAACAGGACATTGAGACCACTGCCACCATCAATGAGAACCTTGGTAAGCCTAGAGCCTACCACCACTGGATCCAGAATGAGAGGATATCATCCTGGCTCAGAGAAACTAGTCCATTGATCCGCCCTTAAGAAGGTAATGGGGGTTTCAGACCACTTGAGAAAAGTGGGAGCTGCTGGTTGGATGGACATGATCTCCCTGAGTGCTAGCTTTTGCATGCACTTGGTTGGAATTCCACCAAATATGACATTGACAGTGTTGGAGGGGTTCTGGAACCCAGTGTCTTTGTCTGTGTTAGCCTTCTTCCCCTTGTGTTTGCGGAATCGTGGGTTTGGGTGCGTTGGTTCGGGTGTGTTCTTCAACGCACGTCGAAGTTGGTAACACTGCTCTGTAGTATGATCGCCCTCTGGGTACCATGGGCATTTCTGCTTGGTCAATGTTGCCCAATGAGGATCATCTTCAGGCTTGGCGGTAGTTTCCATGGCAGCAACAGTGTTCTCGGACTTGCACTAGCGATTGGGATTGTTCGAGTAGTTATTACCCTAGTGATTGCCCTGCTGTTGCTTGCCACTGCTGCTTCCTCCAGCATTGTTGTTGTTGTTGTTGTTGTTCTGGTTGTTGCGAAGATGCTTGAATCGATTCCGAGCCTTGTCTTCTTCGTCCGCCCAATGAGTGATCATCTCCTTGAGCTTGGTGATGTTGGCTGAGCGAGCGCGACCGAAGTCTTGGAAAAGCCTATCATCATAGAAACTATCCTGGAAGGTATCAATGACTTCTTTCTCGGTGACATCAACAACAGTAGCCCTTTTCTCAAAGAAGTGGCGCATGTACTCGCGAAGAGTCTCGCCTTGTTTTTGCTTGATCAGGGCAAGGTCCATCCGGGTACCATGACGGCCCAAAGAACCCGCGAAGTTGCTAGTGAAGTGGTGTTTGAGTTGTCCCCAATTGTCAATAGAACCACGTTTGAGAGACTCAAACCATGTGAGGGGTTCTTGCTCCAAGACAAAAGGGAAATAGATACACTTGGTATCATCATTGCCACCGGCATTGGAGATGGACAAAGCATAACAGCGCAACCACTGCCTTGGATCTTGCTTGCCATCATACTTAGAGATGCCGTAAGGCTTGAATTTCTCCGGAAGAAACAGAGCTTGGAGTCGAGGTGAGAAAGCAGGGAAGGAATCAGAATCAGCATCCTTTTGCTTCTCACACTCAGCGCGTCTGGCATTGATTGTTGCGCGAGCGTCATAGCGGGAGTCTCCCGACTTGCTGTTGACACTACCATCATCGCCTCTGCCCTTGTTGCTAGCCTCCGGATGTGTGCGTTGAGGAGTGGGAGTGGTACGATGAACACCTCCACTGCTGCCATGGTAACTAGGAGCACTGGTATTCTGGCGTAGCATAGTGTAGGCTAGTTCAGTCAGCTTTGCGACTTCAGCAGCCGCCCTATCACGAGGCATAGAGCGACCGAGTAGATTGATCGCGTTGATAGCTTCCTCTGGAGTGCGATATTCACGAGTAGCAACCGCCTCCAAAGCCTGTTGAAGATTACATGTAGGTAGAGCTTCCGCGAGTTACCGACGAAGGGTTGCACGATCAGCATTGCGTTGGTGATGTGCAGTCTTGGCCTTCGCGGTTTCATCAGCAAGAGCATTAGTAGAGAGTTCATCATCAGATACATCATCCGGAAAGCGGTAATTGGCATGATGCCCTTGCGGAGTAGTTGCATCAACGACGAACACTTCTCGATGCGATGAATAAGTACCCGTACTCTGAATGAGCTCAGTATCGGTGTCATAGTCAACAAGCTTGGCACCTTCCTAGAAAGGTAAGTTGTCGAGACAAGTGATAAAGCACTCCTGATCATCCAGTGTGAGATCAGTAGGCACATGCTCAGGCCAGTAGACGAATCTACCCTCAGGTGTCGATGTGATCACCAGTCCTTGAGCAGGGCCAGACAGTTGTTGTACTTCAGCAGAATCCGAACCATAGTCGAACTCCAACTCAAATGAATCCGAATAGTAGTCGAGGTTGGTGTCTGAATCCGAAGAGTACCCGAGCACGATCTTCGGGCCAAGTCACATGAGGCGCTTCAGTGCGGCTTGGTAAGCGGCACTGACATGGCGATGGCCGAAGAGAAGTGGTGCTGGAATGTTATCCAGGCTGAGCGCAAGCTGTGAAGCTGAAGAAGTGGCTCAGGCTGAATAAGAGGCGAAGTCGAGTTGTACTCGGACTCCGAATCGAGTTCCCTGAGCGGGTTAGAGATCGAAATTTCGCAGAAATTTTCAACAAAATCCTCCATCGAAGCTTGCGTAAGCGTCGAGGACTTGAGCTTTGACTCCGGAGTTGGCGCTAAGAAATGCAGGAACGATCCGGCACCATCAGAAATGCAAACGTAAGAGCCAAAGACGAAGGTGTCGCCTTGCTAGAAAGCGACGGTCGGCTTGATGATGACGAGAGCCATCGAGTTCGCTAGTGGATCAATGACGAGATCCCTTACCTGGCGCGCCAGCTGTCAGTGTTTTAGACACCGAGCCTACGACGGGGTACCCGAAGTAGTAGATTGTGCGGTGGGGCTCGCCGAGATCAGGAACACGATGGTGAGACACGGGGCACACAATTAGACAGGTTCGGGCCACAATGTACGTAATACCCTACGTCCTGTATGCTGCGTGGCTCTGTATTGATTGTGTATGTTTTGAGAGGGGTCCCTGCCTCACCTTATATGCCACGAGAGGCAGGGTTACAAGTCGGATTGGTACAAGGGTACTATTCGAGTAGGACCCGGAGTAGCCTATACAAGGTATGGAAAGCTATCCTAGTCTTAGTACAAGTCCTTGTCCGTCTTGTCTTGCCTTGTGGTCCATGGTACCAGCACCGTGGCCCACTAGTCGAGTAGTCCAGGTGTACAGTAACTCATCTCCCGGGTATGGCCCACAATGTGTTGGTGGGCCCAGGGATGCCCGATCGACACGCACGCCATGGCACACCTCCGTCCGCCGGTCCGAACGTCGAGGTACCTTTCACTCACGCATGCTGGGACCCCCACCTCGAACCGACGTTGAGCTCCCATGCAAAGCCGCCACGTGCAGCGCGCCCGTTCGACCACCGCGCTGATCGCGCCGCCCGTCGAATCGCGTCACCGCCGTACCCGTCTGTCCCGCGCACGCCCATGCTCCCGCCTTGCCCATTGGTCAGTGCGTGGTCGTCAAGTCGTCGTCGCCGCCTATAAAAGGCCACATCGGCTCATGCACGCAGGCAAACCACTGTCGTCTGTCCGCCGCCGCCTTGCCCGCCATTGGCACCCCCACGGCGAACCTTCCACCTTCGAGCCAACCGTAACATCCCAAGCTCCCCAAACCTTCCACACGACCTCCCTCAACCTTCCCGAGCTGCTTGTGGACTAGCCGGAGCCATCTCTATTACTGGAGCAACACTCCTGCGGCCGTCAAGCCGCTGTGCCGCCATACGTGCTCGCCGAAGTTGCTCCCGCTCCTTCTCCAGCCACCAGTACGTCCAGGGTGAGCATCTGGTCGCGCACAAAGCCTTCCCCGACCATCTCCGCCGCCGGCGCCATCGGATTCTGGACGGTCGTGCCGCCATTCTCCCCCTTGGACCCAATTGCGAGGTTGTGAATCTTGCTGAGGGCCAAGGTGTAAATTCCTGGACCCCCGTGTAAATCTAAGGGCCTAGTTGTGAAACTTCAAATCTTTCTAGCGTCCTTTCAATAATTAGATTCTACCCCTTTTTCTTGTTTGGTCCAGTAACTTTGGAAAATCGTATAAAATCACAAAAAAACCATAAAAATGCAAAACCAATTTTGCTGGTCTCCTTGCGAGTAGATCTACATCTTCTACAAAGACTGTACATACTTTTGATGAATCAATTTTGAATGAAAAATCAAAATCAGTTTGTGTGTGTGTTCATAACTTGAGTTCTACTCATGAGCTAGTCTTGATTTTTGGATATGTGGGTAGTTAGTACTTGAATAGGCTATGCCTAAGTTTTTGCACAAAGTTACTGAGTAAATCTATAAGTATGATTTATTTTGCATTTATGCTAGATCTGTGTATTTATTTTGTGCAGCCTCATATATATGCTTTCTGTGGTCAATCTTGTGGATACCATCTTGTTATATTTAAATGTACTCCTGGTAAATTTATCTTGTATTTATGAGCTGTTTACATATCTGTTTCTGAATGATGCTTGTTTATGAAGTAAAATCCATATCTCAGTTTCTGCTAGTCAAATGATGTTTATCTTTGGTCCAGTGGACGTTCATGCTATGTTTGTGCTATGGTAGAAAGTTGGGCCACTTTTTTGTTGTTTATAAGCCTGTATAATTTCCTTGTGTTTAAATAGGCTGAAAATGGTTAATTTTGTGTAGCATGAATGAAATAGGTTCTGAAGCTAATTTTTGGTGTGTAGGCTGTTTTAGTCTCTAGAGGTTCTGTGTAAATTTTGAGCACCAGTGCATGAGTAGTTTTCTCTATATTAAATAGTTTTGCTTTTGCTATGAATAACTTGTCGTATTTTTCATGCTCTGTATATGGCTCTGAATGTTATGAAAATTTAGCAGTGGTTCTGTGGTAGCGCTTTGTGCTGGTACAAAAAGTTTCACTGTGTTTTACTGCATGGTTTTACCAGAATGATTTTTAGAATGAAACAAGTATATAACAAAAGATAAATGAAGAAATCATTTCTTTAAGAGCTTGTGTGTGCTTTACCCCTAAGAAATGCTGCTATGGACTTCTGAGATATAACTCATTTGTTTGTGTGGTAATTTTAATTATTTTCATAAATATGCACGCAATCACCTGGGGAAATAATTACTTGAATTATTGCTTGTATTAGCTTTATGGAAGAGTATGCTGAATATATTCTATCTAGATGAAAATGGAAAAACCTAACACCCTAAATTGTCATATGATGTTTTATAAATAAGTAACTTCATCTTCATCAAATAATTATGGCATATGCATCCTACGTGTACAACCTTCCGACGTTAGCCCCGAGTTTGTCCCGGCTCAAGGTGACGGACCGTACGAGGGAAGGAATCGACTACGTGGACGTGCAACAAGACCCAAACCAAGTTCAGAAGTTTTCCTACTAACTTGCTAGTGAAGGCAAGCCCCGGTTTAACATTTACCTATGAGTTTCATTTTCAATTTCTGAATTTATTCTTGATTATCTATGTGCATTTACGCTCAGGAGTTGAATGGAAACCCTAGATGCATGATCCATAAGCACCTATGATCTTTTACTAGTATGCTAGGTCGATAGTTGCTTTGCAATAAGGACCCGGTACAAGTCGAGTGATGTACTTCGCTCGTAGTGATAGGTTCTTATGTTGGAATCATAAGACTTATTAAATTGAATTGCTCACGTGGTAAGAGCATGTGATTTTGGGCTCCGGTCCAGTGGTTAAGAGATTAAGCGTTTGAAAGTACTAAACATTTGTCGGACATGGATACGGTAAACCTAGTACCTGAATGACGCGGTGCGGGAACTTTAGGCTACTAATCTTGGGCTGCTGCCCCAGGCTAGCTACTTGTGGTGCATGGTGACGCTGGATGCTAGTGTGAGGTATGCCAGCTAGCTATGTACCTAGGACCGTGGCATCAGCTCCCAATCCAAAGAGTGACGGGAACCATTTGGTTGAAAACACTCTTTGTGAGGGTTTTCTCCCGTATGTTTAGGTTCACCTTGCAAGGTTATTAATCGATCGATCGTCGGCCTCTCACCGTTATCCGGGAATAGCTTAACCCTCTATCCATGATAATCCCTCTATGATGGAATGTGATAAACTTGATGTTTGATTAATTGTTTGCACAATTATGCTTGCATTAGTTGCTTATCTAGTAATAAATTGATCTACTAGAACTTGAGCTAAAATATTGAAAGTCAGGATTAACTTCTTAGCTGCTTTTTGGCAAAACAAACCCACTAGCCAAAAGCCAAGATGATTAGAAGTTGAAGTCTTTTATTTTAGATGGGTAAGCCTTGCTGAGTATTAGTATACTCAGCCTTGCTATATATGTGGTTTTCAGGTAATATTGTTTGGCCTAGAGAAATCTCACCCGGCTGGGAGCTGGAACGGGTGAAAGACGAGAAGTAATGGTGTTATGGGTGGCCTCCCATGATGCCAAGTTATCGTAGTTTATTTTCCGCTGTCATTTAAAACTCTGAACCATGGTTTATTCTTTTATGAACGATGTATTGTAATAGTTGACCCTACGGGAAGATTAGTATTAAATTGTAAGGTACTATGGACTCTCCTTCGTGGGGGTTTTGATGTATGCGTTTCGATCCTCTGTGTGGTTTACATGTGATTTACCGGGCTAAGACCCGGCAACACTCAACGGGATAATTCTTTATTATCATTTAATGACCAAAAGGGATTGGCTTAAGTGATAGTACGGACTTATCTTGGGTGGGGTTGTCACAACCAGCTCCTCATGGGTAAACTACCCTGGCTTTTCTCATTTTTCAACAGTACCATCAAAATCTGCTCTCTTTCTTCTCCATGGATGATCAGTTGGAAGGAAACGATGATGCCCAGTGTAACATATCTTGTTCTTCAATCTCCTTGAGCAAGGATCCTTGTCATAACACACACAGGCAAAATAGCCTCTCGTGGCTCACCCACACAACATGCTCAATGCTGGATAATCATGTATGCACCAAAGAACCGCTGCACGCAGTTTAAATTTTTTACCACTAACAACATCGAATGCCCTGACACCTGTCCAATGTTCCTGCAGCTCTTCGACGAGAGGTTCCATGAAGATATCAAAATCCTTTGATGGAGAACTCGGCCCAGGGATCAATAAGGCCATCATGAAGTTTGATTCTTCCATGCATACCCATGGTGGTATGTTATATGGCACAACAAATACTGGCCACATACTATATGAGTTGGTCATGTTGCCAAATGGATTGAAACCATCGGTTGCAAGACCAAGTCTAAGGTTCCTAGCACCTTTTCCAAATTTTGGGCAAGTTTCATCGAAGTGTGTCCATGCCTTACCATCAGCTGGATGGCTAAGCTCATTCTTCACCGGTTTTCACTTCGACTTGTGCCATTGTGCATCCTTTGCTGTTTTTGATGAAAGAAACATCCTCTGTAGCCTAGAAATCAGCAGAAAATGCCTCAATACCTTTTGAGGAATGCGCTTGTTTGTGTCTGCATCCTTCCATCTTGAATCCGCTTCACAACATACTGGGCACACATCAAGTTTGACACACTTCTCCTTGTGAAATAATACACAATTATTTTTTTGCAAATATGGATTTTTTCATAGCCAAGTCCCATGGAACGTATGTACTTCATTGCATCATCAAAAGATTTTGGAAGACACGCTTCTGGGAATCCTTTTTGTAACAACTTCATCATCACATTGAATGTGACGTTGCTCATCCGACTGTAAGACTTTATATGAAGTAACTTCACAACAAATGTAAATTGTGCATATGTAGATGTCGGTGACACCTTACGGTTCAGATGTTCCTGTACAAAATCATACATTTTCTCACTGAGCACCTCACCCTTGCCCAAGTCAGCAATCAATTCAGAAATTCATCATCTCCAGGGCCTTATCCTCCTCCATATTTGATATGTATTCATTTTCCTGGACCATTTCCTGATCACCACCATCCTGTTGAGCTGCATTATCCACATCCCCCTATGCATCCGACAGAATTGCAATTTCCTCAACCCCATCATCCTGCAGAATTGCATTATCCGGAACATTTGCATCTTCGTCAACCATATCCTCCAAACCTTCTCCATGATGGATCCACCTAGTGTAAGTGGTTGCCATCCCACTCACAAGTAAGTGAACTCCAATTCTCTCTATAGTCACTATTCTGTTATTGAGGCATTGACAACACGGGCATAGTATTTCTTCATCATCCTTAGTGTATCTTGTCTGAACAAATGCCAAGAAATTCAGGACCCTTTTCCCATGATTGGTGATAAAACCAGTACAACCGGTTATCCAGTGTCTATCCATCTGGAAAGTTTTTGGTGAATCCAACTCAAAATTACTGATCACAGAATGAATCGAAAAGAGAACATTTTGTGAAATGAAAATTTCCGGATTTAACAAAAAATTACTTACCAGATTGACACGCCGCTGCAGCAAGTACCACCAAGGTTGCGCCCGTAGGAGTGAGCGGCCATTGGAAGGCGCAAATCACTACCGGAATGATCTGTTTTGGTAGTCTACTCACCCCTTCGTTCTTCTTTTTCCCCTTTCGGGCAGCTAGCTGCGGGAAAACTATTTTTTCCTACAGTGCAGGCTTTTCTCCTGCCAACTGACCAGCACCGCTCCGTGCTATGGTTGGGACTGACGTGTCCGGTGACCTAGCGCGAGTGGCCGACCACGTGGCACAGGCCGCAGCTGGTGTGGTGGGGGTGGCCAGCCACGTGGTGCTCATGGCCAGGTAACTTGGCGCGGGCGGCTCAGTGAGCTGGTGCGAGACCGCATGAAAATATTGAATATATGTATAAAGTTTCCCAAAAAAGTCACAGAACCATGAGGTGGTGTACTGGAAAACAATGTTGTGTTGTTCCAGCAGGTCTTCAGTTCGATCCCTTGCGATGGCGAATTATTTTTGCAACATTTCCATGGGGCGCTAGCGGTTGGGCTCGAGCTGTTTGAACTTACATGTGGGACCAAGGTTGGTTTATACTACTGCTTCAACTTACATGTGGGACCAAAGTTGGTTTATGACGCTGTTGTAGAGCTATGGCGTCACAAAACTAGCTTGGAACAGGGAATGCTCGGCTACAGTACCAACTGTTATGACAAAAGTTTTTTTGTCACTAAATTTGCTTGGAAGTGAAATTTAATGACAGGGTCAGCCAGGAACGTCATAAATCAATGATGGTAAAACTAGGTTACGTCACTAGTCAGTGATTTTCTTCTAGTGATGATCTTGTAGTAGTATGCGAAATGAATTGAGGAAGGAAGGGATGTGTTGATCTCCAATGCGGGCATGATCGAGCAGTATGCAACGTGCTCATGATCATGTAGTATGCTAATCGAATGGACGAAGGAAGGGATGTGTTGATCTCCAATGTGGGCATGATTGAGCAGTATGCAACGTGCTCATGATCTTCTAGTAGTATGCAAATCGAATCGACGAATGAAGGGATGTGTTGATCTCCAATGTGGGCATGATCGAGCATTATGCAATGTGCTCATGATATGACAATCCATCCAAATACGCCCTCCCGTTCTTTACTACTTAACAACGGATATCAATTTAAGCGGAGAAGTACATAAATGAAATGAGTGGTTCCTAACAAAGGAATATCCTTTGTTCCAGTATCTTGATAAGAGGAACATCCTTTGCCGCCAGTATATAGCGCTGCCCAGTCGCCAGAACAAACTGGCGCGCTATTCAAATATTTGGAATTTCGGACGCCCGGGCAAAGCAAATGTTAAATGTCCTTTTTGCTTTCCCCCTTCCCAGTAGCACCTCGTTTCAGCCACCACCATAATGAAAGGGTATATTGGTAATCTGACAGGGCCCTCCACCAAAATGCATAAATTACCCCCTCCCCCATCCCATTCCCTCCCTTTTACTCCTCGCCATCTCAAATCTTTCAGCCCCCATTTCCCCTTCCATCTTGGCCACTAGTCCAACTCTTCACCTCCTCTCCTCCATCGTCCCAAATCTACCGCTCATAGCTTTAGCCCCTTTCCCATCTACCTCTGTAGAACCAGCGGCGACGACACAATGGAACAAGGAGGGAAGGTCGTGCGAAGGAAATATCCATAGCAAGGTACAATGTTTTCCTCCTCGGTTCAGCTTCCCCGGTGGATTCATACTTGCGTGTTTTCCCATGTGGCAGATCCCATGTGTGCATTAGTTTTTTTTATCAGGTAGATCCCATGTTTAAAGTAGGTCTTCTAAGGATCTTGTTTTTGACTAGGAACATCCTTTTAGGATCTTGTTCGGCTGGGAACATCCTACTGGTTCTTATATAAGTTTTTAGATCTGACAGATCCCATGTCAACACTAGTTCTTCTCAGGATCTTGTTTTGACTAGGAACATCCTTTTCAGGATCTTGTTTTGGCTAGGAACATCCTACTGGTTCTTATAGAAGTTTTTAGATCTAGTTTTATTTACAATGGTAGGCCAACCTTACAGAAGTTTCTCTCCTTTCCTAATAAAAGTAGACACGTGCTGCGATTACAAGCGGCAGAGGGACATTAATGTCTTGAGGAATCACACATTCTTCTCTATGCTTGGCCTCGATAAAATTAAATTACTTTTACCACCTGACCGACCAAGCAGAAAGGCTACCAACGATACAAGAATACAAGATCCGGATCTGGAGTACAACCCGTCGGATGAACATGAATCTGACCAAGAAACATGTCAACAAGAGGTAATCTTAACATGAACTCGTTTCATGTATTAGTTATTCAGGATTGCTTCTGAACTTCTCTTTTTTATTGAATTTGGTGTAATCAGGTCACTCATATCATACCTGTCAATGGAGGAAGAGGGACCATGAGAATTCGGGCACCGGATGACCCTACCAGAATGCCTCCTGGACTGACTAGGACAAAGGCAAGGGAATTGGCTTTAGCTGATCGGAGTAGGACAACTCCTGATACACAAGAATTGCCCACTGAAGGCCAAGCAATAGCAACCCACGATGAGAACATCATCGACTGACGACTGCAGAAGGCAAGTCGTTTGATCTCATATTCGAATGTCTAAATTACCAACTGAATAATTATTAACTTGTATGGCTGTAACAAACTTGTTAGGTGATGCATGCCCTTCCAGAGCACAACGGGGGCCGTAGGATTCAAGAAGATTGGGCAGAGATCTGGACCGGATTAGCCGAGGCTTAAATGGCAAGATCCCTATACACATTCAAGAAGGGCTCAAACACCCAGAGGCACCAATGCAAGCTGCAAAGTTTGCATCAGAAGGTCCACTCATCTACTACCATAGTTCTTTGCATCCATTCTCGTCATCCAATTTTCTGATAATTGTGTTGTGCTAGGGGCAATTCGACACGGACACCACCAGTGAGCCTGTAAGGGTGGTGTGCAGTGACATGCTGAAGTCGATACAGAGACAGGCAAGGTATCGCCTGAAGCAAAAGTACTTCTATGATGTTCCAGCAAATGCAGTCCCAACTAAATCTCATGTGACCAATCTGATCAACGCCTAGTGGAAGGCACTAGTTAACATGTGGTCTTCCCCTGAGCACAGGGTATGATAGAACTTCAACTTGCCACTACCACATTTCCATGTACACATATATTTTTCTTATTCTTTTTTCTTACACAAGTTCTTATTATTGTAAAGGTGAGGTGTAGTACAAGCACTGGTAATCGAGGAAAGGTCAAGTACCATCAGTGCACGAGATCTCGAAGATACATTGTACAACCTAATATTGTGGTAAGAAGATGAACAAGTCATGTTTTTGCCCTGTAGTTCATTTCATGAACCATTTTTCAATGCTAGCACTTTAATAATTATGCCTTTTTTCGAAACATATTTAGAGGCAGAAGTATTCTGCTGAAGGAGAAGGGATAAGTCCATTTGATTATTTCAAGTCCTTCCACTGCAGCAAGAATGGCTTGAACGCTCCAGTACACGCAGCCATTATAAGTACTTGTCTGCTTTTGCATTCTTCTTTGCAACAACACTAGAAACATTATGAGTATTTTATTTTAAACCTTTCATTTTATTTCTTTTTTTAGGCTGGCATATAATAAATTGTCGCTGAACCTCAAGGCGACCAACCAGGAAAGACTGCTGCTGAAGCAGTGGCGGAAGTTGTCCAATCTAGGACTTTTCGGGAGGTTGCTGGCATTCGCCCGCCCTACATGAAAAAGACTACGGTTACTACTGCACTTCAGGTTCAGGAAATACGAGCTGGACTTGACGATGAGAAGCAAGGGGGGCACAACTGCGGCAGAAGATTGTTGAACAGGAGGTCAAGATGAGTAAACTGAGATTGAAGGCTCAACAACAGGAGACAACATTGAAGTCTCAAACAGAAGCGCTTGAAGCTTTGAAATAGAGCACAAATGACATGCATAATCTGATCCAAGGCTTCATGAATTTAGCCATGTTTATCCTCCTCTCTCAACTGAAGTGTGGTCCTGGTGAACTTGTGTTGCTGATGACTTGTTGTACGTTGATTCGATTCGATGCTAACTTGATGTATGTTGCACAATTGAACTGGTTGAACTATTCCCTAAATGTGGTGTAAATTATATGGAAGTGGGAAATGTTTTGTTTTGTTGTCTGATTATGTGCTGGTGATCAGCAGCCAGAATAGTAAATAGTGCCCTGCGAAATGTAATATGGGCCGAGGCCCAGGAAAGGCCCTGGGGATAATTGCCCAAAATCAAATGTCCCTACATAATGCAATATGGGCCAAGTTCATTAGATGGACTTGGGCCCAAAATAAAACAGCTCAATATAGTGTGCAACAAACATTTAGGCAATAGCCAAAAAAATAACACGAAAATCTAAAACAGGCTAAAATTGGCCCAACAATATTAGGCTCACAAAGGCTCTTACATGGACCGGGCCTCAATTTGTGACGAACCGAAATCGTCATAACCCCCTGCCACGTCGGAACCACGATGGACCTCGGTCCGTCGTGGTGCAACCGCCGAAACAGGTTATGACGACAAGTGTTACGAAATTATACGCGTCATTAAATTCATGACGCCGCGAAATAAGGTTTCGTCATTAATCACGGTTTGTGACGCTCGATTAATGACAGAGCATTTTTTAACAACCGGCGTCATGAATTGCGGTTTATAACCAGAAACACCATTTTTTTGCGTCACTAGTCGGCACATTCCTTGTAGTGGTAGCTTGTTTTTGATCTAGTTAGATTACACTGTTGTGTTGCATAAGGTTTGTGTTTAAGCAACGATACTCAGTCTAAGTTAACCAGTTATCTGTGTGATGCCCCAGGTTTCCAATTAGGGTTAATTAACGTTAATGCCTGGTCAACCAAGTCAAACACATTGACTTTGTCAAACCTTGGTCAACCTGGGTCATCACCTTGAAAACCAAGCCAACAATCCCTAATGGTCAAGCTTGGTCAAGAATTGGTCAACTTTGGTCAAAGTATGGTCAAAACCCCTAAGACCCTACACAATCCCAGAACTTTTGCCGCGTTCTCCAAATGTCATCTAAACACTTCAAAATCGGCCTAAATAAAAGTTGTTTATCTTTTCAAGGAACACAACTTTGCTTTTGGGCGGCATTGCTAATTTTGAGTGAATAATGGTGAAAAGCTCGGTCAAAGTCTGCAAACACTATTCACAAGTGCTGAGAAAATCCCGGTTTTTGCCTGCTGATTACGCCTGATCTATTAATCAAAACACCGATCGGCCTTCGAGAAAGTTGTAGAGGGATCTTTGATCTTCAACTTTGCTTATTACGACCTTGTGCACTTTGGTTTCAAATTTTGGAGAAAAATTGAGTCAAAGCAGGCTACACCGAAACGTTTCTGGCACCTCGCGCTCCGGAGCCGCGTTGCACGCCTCTGTCGTGATGTCGCCCATGCACCCGGGCGCGACCGCCGAGGACCCGCCGGTCCAAACGCCGAGGTAAGGCCACGCACGCGCGTGGGGACCCACATCCTCAAACCGACGTCGAGCTCCAACGTATGGACGCCACGTGTAGCGCCCCTGTTCGGCGCCGCCGCGCCAACCATCACCGCCCGGTGAACCCCAGGGCCGCCGTACCCGCCTGTCCCGCGCACGCCCATGCTCCCACTTTGCCCGCTGGTCAGTGCGTGGTCGTTAAGCCGTCATCGCCGTCTATAAAAGGCAGCACCCGGCTCATGCACGAGCACGCCGCCCGTCACTGCTCTGCTGTCCGCCATCGTGCCGCCATTGGCCTCCGCGGTGAACTCCACCCTCCCGGCCTCACCACCACCACTCAAGTTCGGCTACACAACCACATGTACCCATTATAGCTTTCCGAGCTGCGCCTTGCCATGCCCCGCCCCTCACCTCACCGAAATCAGAGCCGCGGCAGCCGCATCACCTCTGCTTCACCGCCGAAGCTCACCGGAGCAACCTCCGTTCCGGCCACCTCCTCCAATCGATCCTTGGTAAGCCCCTATGACCCCCCGAGCCGCTTGTGGACCAAGTCCGGCCGACCTTCACCGCCGGCGAGCTCCCCTGTGCCACCAAGGGTATCTGTGCAATGATTGCAAAAGTCCCGGGGCCATAGTGTAAAAGGTGAGGGCTGATTTGTGAAGAAAAAGTCGAACCAAGGGCCTATGTGCAAATATATTCTATCCTTTTCCCTTGTTTTGGGAAGATTTTTGAAAAATAGTATAAAATAGTAGATAAATCCTAAAAATGCAAAACCAATTTTGCTAGTCTCCATACAAGTAGATCTACATCTTTCGCAAAAACTGTATATACTTTCGAGGAATAGTTTTTGAAAGAAAAATCAAAACCAGTTGGTATGTGTTTGTTCATAACTTGAGTTCTATTCATGAGCTAGCCTTGAGCTTTGGATATGTTGGTAGTCAGTACTTTATTAGGCTATACCTAAGCTTTTGCAAAAAGTTACTGAGTAAATCTGTAGTTATGATTTATTTGGCATTTATGCTAGATCTGTGTTTTTATTTTGTTCAGCCTCATATATATGCTTTCTGTGGCTAATCTTGTGAATATCACCTTGTTATACTTAAATGTGCTCCTGGTAAATTTATCTTGTATTTATGATCTGTCTAAATATCTGTTTCTGAATGATGCTTGTTTATGCAGTAAAATCCATATCAAAGTTTCTGTTGGTCAATTAATGTCTATCTTTGGTCCAGTGCATGCTTATACCATGGGGGTGCTATGGTAGAAAGTTGGGCTACTTTTCAGTTGTATGTAAGCCTGTATAATTTCTTTAGGTTTTACTAGGATGAATATGGTTATTTTTGTGTAGCATGTTTAAGATAGGTTCTAACGCTAATTTTTGGTGTGTAACCTAGTTTCAGTTCCTAGAGGATCTGTGTAAATTTTGAGTACCAGTGCATGAGCAGTTTTCTCTATATTTAATATTCTTGTTTTTGCTTTGAATAAACTGTTGTATTTTTCATGCTCTGTATATGGCTCTGAATGATATGAAAATTTATCCGCAACTCTGTTAAAGCATTATGTGCTCGCACAAAAAGTTTCACTGTGTTTTACTGCATGGTTTTAACAGAATGATTTTTGGAAGGAAACTAGTATATATATAAAAAGATAATTGAAGAAATCATTTCTTTAAAAGCTTGGGTGTGCTTTACCCCAAGAAATGCTGCTTTGGACCTCTGAATTATCACTCAAATGTTTGGTGGTAATTTTAAATTGTTTTCATAAATATGCACATAATCACCTTCGAAAAAATTACTTAATGAATGATTGTTTGAATAATCTTTATCGAAGAGTATGCCAGATATATTCTATTTAAATGAATCAGGAAAACTCAACACCTTACACTGTCATGTGATGTTTTATAAATGCCAAAACTCACAACACCAATTAACTTTTGCATCTGCATCCTACGCGTAGTACCTTCCGACGTTAGCCCCGAGTTCGTCCCGGATCGAGGTGACGAACCGTACGAGGGAAGGAATCAACTACGTGGACGTGCAACAAGAGCCGAACCATGTTCGGAAATTTTCCTACTAACTTCCTAGTGAAGGCAAGCCCCGGTTTAACATTCACCTATGTGTTTCCTTCTTTTTAAATACTGAATTTTTATACTTGATTATATATGTGCATTTACGTTCAGGAGTTGAATGGAAACCCTAGATGCATGATCCATAAGAACATATGATCTTGTACTAGTATGCTAGGTCGATAGATGCTTTTGCACTAAGGACCCGGTACAAGTCGAGTGATGTACTTCGCTCGCACTGATAGGTTCTTATGTTGGAATCATAAGACTTGTTAAATTGAATTGCTCACGTGGTAAGAGCATGAGATTTTGGGCTCTGGTCCAGTGGTTAAGAGATTAAGCGTTTGAAAGTACTAAACATTTGTCGGACATGGGTACGGTAAACCTAGTACCTGAACGACGCGGTGCGGGAACTTTAGGCTACTAATCTTGGGCTGCTGCCCCAGGCTTGCTACCTGTGGTGCATGGTGACGCTGGATGCTAGTGTGAGGCATGCCAGCTAGCTATGTACCTAGGACTGTGGCATCTGATCCTAATCCAAAGAATGACGGGAACCGTTTGGTTGAAAACACTCTTTGTGAGGGTTTTCTCTCGTATGTTTAGGTTCACCTTGCAAGGATATTAATCGATCGATCGTCGGCCTCTCACCGTTATCCGGGAATAGCTTAACCCTCTATCCATGATAATCCCTATATGATGAAATGTTGATAAATTTGATTTTGATTAATTGTTTGCACAAGTATGCTTGAATTAGTTGCTTATCTAGTAATAATTGATCTACTAGAACTTGATCTAAAATATTGAAAGTAAGGATTAACTCCTTAGTCGCTTTTTGGCAAAACAAACCCACTAGCCAAAAGCCATGCATGATTAGAAGGATAAGTCTTTTATTTTTAGACGGGTAAGCCTTGCTGAGTATTAGTATACTCAACCTTGCTATAAATGTTGTTTTCAGGTGACAATGTTGGCCTGGTGAAATCCCACCCGGCTGGGAGCTGGAACAGGTGGATGACGAAGAATAATGGCATTATGGGTGGCCTCCCATGATGCCACATTATCGTAGTTTATTTCCTGCTGTCATTTAAAACTCTCAACCATGATTTATTATTTTATGAACTATGAATTGTAATAGTTGACCCTAAGGGGAAGATTAGTATTAAATTGTAAGGTACTCTGGACTCTCCTTCATGGGGGTTTTAATGTATGCGTTTTGATCCTCTGTGTGGTTTACAAATGATTTACCGGGCTATGACCCGGCAACACTCAACGGAATAATTCTTTATTATCGCTTAATGACCAAAGTGGATTGGTCTAAGTGATAGTACGGACTTATCTAAGATGAGGTTGTCACAGTTGGTATCAGAGCATCCGTATACACCAGAGTAATTAGTTTAAACAACTAATCACATGTTTTACAATTAAAACTTGCTAGGATTGATTGTATTTTGAAAATACGTTGGGTCATTAAGGAATGTTTAGACCGAAAGGCCCTAGAGGGAATTTTTGGGTTCTTTTAAGGTGGCTAAGTAATTATGGTTTATTTATGCTTACTTCCAGCACTTCTTAAGCCACATGTTTCATACGTGTGTGATACCGCATCACGAGTATGCGAGGGTCGATAGGGCAATCCATTCCACGGATCCTATCTTCTCGGTTGGATGTGCACGTATTTTATATGTGTGCTACCGTATGCAAGTCATACGAAGGATGCCATGTTCTATTCAAGATGAACATGTCATGGGTTGTGATGTCGCCACGTTTTGCTATACGTGTGCATGATTCCGTATTACGAACATGCGAAGGGGGACACCCTCCATTCAAAAGGGGCGTGTCTCAGGTTGGATGTCGTCCATGCGGTGTAAAATGTATGGATACCATTTCTATAGTGAATGGTAATGTATGTGGACGCTTGTTGATGGCTGTTAAGTGCCTACTTTAGCCGTCAATATACTCATGAATAAAGGAGCATAAGGCATTTCTTACACGTATTTAGTTAAGAATAATGTAGTTCCACTTGTCCTTGGAGATTATTTGATTGCAAGAAAATAAGTAGGAAAAGAGTGACAAACTCACCTTCTATGGTCCATGCCACATCACCTCATCCTAGGTGGGCTGCCAACAAGGATGCCATGCATGCACACCTGCCAACAAGGGAGCCATGCATGCATGCCATGCAAGCAATCCAAGTGAAGCAACCCCCGACGAATCAGAGTGTGACACGTGGACGTCACATGGATCCATGGGCCCACAAAGGCATGCAAATCGCGCCAAAACAGGGTGGACACCGGGAACCGACCTAAGGACCCATGGGACAGCCACCAGGAGAAAGCACAAGCCAGGGGGGCCACCAGGCGGTCGGCCGACCCCACAGGTCAGCCGAACCGACCCTAGCTCAGCCTGTCCTGTGCTTCCACGTGGTGCTTCCCTATTGGTCCTAGGCGCTAGTCCCGGGGTGTTTGCATCCATTCCTCGCCGGTGCCCGGGCCTATAAATAGAAGGAGAGGGGGCTCACTTATGAGACATCCACACTTGCAACACCTCTCTCACTTTTAGTCTCAAGGCTAGTAGGCTAGAGTAGTTCTAATTCAGGTTCCAAGTCTACTTTGGGATCTAGGTATGAGTTGTCTTGTATCTTATTTCATTTGTATGACTTTGATCTACTTCAGTTATTCAGCTATTTCATATAAAGTTGTGTTAGTATACATGAGTGATTTGTTCATGTGTTCTTCACCTGTTCATCATTTAGAGGCTCCTGTTCTTGATGAACAAGGCCTTTCGATCCACTTGACCGGTGACTTTCACATGTTTCTGTTGTTTGTTCATAAGTTAGAGGCTCATGTTCTTCGCGAACACGACCCTTTGATCCAGTTGAACAGACATAGGAAAACACGAATCCGTTTGTGTACCTAACCTAGTTTGATCTAATTAGATGACATGACTGTGTTGTATGAAGTCTGTGCTTAAGCTACGGTACTCGGTGTAATTGGCTGGTTTATCTGGTGGCTTGACCTGGGTCACAATAGCCCGGGCCGGTCAAGTCCGGCTAACAACGTAAGCATGGTGCTTGGGTTGCGTAGCTACCTTACTTATGAGCTTATCCCACGGTTTTTCTTGGGGTAGGCCGTGGTAGTGACAGCCGTTGGTCCCTCTGAAATCCCCCACGTTCGGATAAGCTGTAGGAGTCTAAAATCTAACAACCGGAGTTGTGTGGAAGCAACACGGGAGGTTAGCTCCCCGTGGTACCTGGGTGCTTAAGTCAATGTTCTTCAACGCTAGTGTATCTAACTCGTTCCTAGCAGCTTTATGTGTATAGTACATAAGAACCTAGAACTAACTCGTATGTTGCCTCCTATGCCTAGGACCCCTTAGAGAGAGAGTGAGTGTGTGTGTGTGATCACACTACCCCCATTATCATTATCTTACCCCTGCACTTGAGTGTCTGATTTATTTCTGTCTATGATCTATACTCATTGCAATAGTGTTGAGCTTGTCAATCCACCAATGCCTTCCTTGGATTCGATACCCTTTGGAATACTCCTTTGGGGAAATGCTACAATGGTACTTCCGTGCGCTTGCGGACTCCTGTAATGTTAAGAATTACCAACCAGTATTTCTAGCGATGTTACCAGGATGGGTTCCAAACCTATTCTTAGGTGATTACATTAAGAAATGTCAACAACACTCCCGTGTCGTGCTGGCACGAAAGGTTCTTTTCTGCAGGTACACTAAGCACGTTTCGTACGATCGTTATGTGGCCAGAGTGTAGCTCCGACTAGTTATTATAGGGAGAGAAGTATAAAAGCCCTGCCACCGGCACTAACTTTGATTTTTGGCTTGATCACCATGTGAGGTCGTATGTGATGCTTTTGCATCATGCTAAAATTTTGTAAATCCTAAAATGTTGCAATCATACTTGTTGTATGCTCTCTAAGTGCTACCTTGCTTTCTTGAGGTCAAAAATAGGTTGCAGGTATAGTTGCTTGTTGCTAGACAACTAGTAGATGGATCGGTTGCTTAATTTTTACCCCTGTCGTAAAAACAAGATGACTAGATGATATATACCAAAGTTGCTCCATATCTAATCTAGTTTCTGCTGCCAAAATTTCATGATCATAGCTTCTATAGATCCCATGTTATGCCCAAAATAGTGACGCCCTGTCTTGATGTTTTCCTAGAGACCTCACTCTGAACTTGCAATTTCAAGCATGTTCCTATCTGATCTAGATCTACCTTTGAATACTAAAAATGTGCCTCATAATCTTTCTAAGTTGCTACAAAAATTTGGGAATTTTTGGGGATGTAGTTTTTGAGTTATGAATTTTTGTTCACAACTAACAGAACTTTATGCCGTTTGTATGTCACGCTCATTTGAGTTTAGGCATACTCTGTACCTTTGTATAGATGTCAACCCGAAATTTTACCCACATAGGGATCCAAATCGTTCCTAAGTATCTACTTAAGAACTCAAGGAAAGGTAGATTCCTTAGTGTGATTTTTGCATGCAACTCACTACCAAAGTTATGAATTTATCTTTGTGCATAATCTTTTCCTCAGAATACTTACCTTTGTCACTTTATCCAGATGTCCAACTCCGGATCCACCGCTAACACGCCGGTGTGGACTCCCTTGAACTGCCTCAGGGAGGGTGGTTTTCCTGCACTTCTTTGGGACACCGTAAAGGACTTTGGATATACCATGTACCCAGAGTACACGGGATGTGAGTTCATGACTTCAGGACAAATCCTTCATTAGCAGGTGAAGGTGAAGATTCCCATTTGTCCAATGAACTCAGACTGGGAAGAATGGGATTGTACAGCCCTAGGCTTGACAATGCCCAACACCATACAGAAGGCCGCTCTTGAAGCTCTCACCACCTTTTGTGGGAAGCATTCTGCCTCAGTAGCTGGTACTCCAGCCAAAGTGATTCCCATTGGAGCGGAATACTCCGGGCAATGGGTGGAACGTGAAGCAATTCTCCCCGCTCAAGGCAATGCTCACTACAATCCTGATCTTGCTACCTCAGCCCGCTTCTCCAAGGCCATGTTTGACACCTATCAACTGATGGTGGGAGAAGGTGTGTTCTATAGACACCAATCTATAGGCAGCACGCTTTGGAAGGAAATGATACTACACAAGAATTGGAAGAAGCTAGATCTCAAATAGCATCTCTCAAGAAGAAAAGACGTAAGGATAAGAGAAGACTGCGTGAGATGGGTCAAACCATTCTCAAGCAGAATTTCATGCTACAACATAATGACCAATACATGTTGGACCTAGAAAATCAGCTAGAAGCCGCAGCAGCGCCTCCTATCGCTCCTGAACCAAGAGAGGAAGAAAACCCAGAGGATTCTCAGGGAGAGTCTGGAGTAGAGTCTGGACCCGCCTCCCGTTGAGCTGGTTTCACCTTGAGTAGGCCGAATAAGAGAAGGTGAAGCTAAGGCTAGTCGATTTCCGTGGAAGTCAATCTACTTGTAATAAAGAAGGATTGTGTTGAAATGTTGTAGTAGAAGGACATACTCTAGGATGTGCAACCGCTTTTGGAAGGATGTTGTGATAGATTGAACCTAGGAGTATGCTTTTCGCAACTGGACTACAGTGTAACCCAATATGTTGTGATGATCCCAAACTCGACATTGATGTAATGTTATGGATGAACACCTTACCTCCGCAATGTGATGGGTGTTTGAATAATGCTGTTGTGATCAATTCTTGAATCAAGTAAATACCAAAGTCAGATCATGTGGAAGATTTTATCTCTAACCAACAATGAGAGTTCAGTTAATTTTTTCTAAGGAGTACTTGGCTTCCTTGCTAGTATTCTTGCCGTGCTCTCTTGGATCTCATCAACCTTGAGCTTCTATTCTTAGCTTGCTCACAAAAATGTTCCAGTAAATAAAACATGAGTAAGGAGTAATTAAAGTACTTAAGTTGTTGCATGGGTCACCCTCTTCATGAAATCATGCACAAGCATGATCATGCATTACACAACCTGCGCATGATAACCCTTGGAGGACTAACATGCATGTACCTTAAGATTTGAATCTCTCTATCCCAACCTTGTTTTGATCGGTGATGTTGCCATTTCATGGCAAACGTGCCGCGTCGGAACCTAGGGTATCATGTGTGCTGCAGCCATGTGATTACCACTAGGTGCGCGGTAGGTATCTTCGTTGTGAGAATGCGACCCACCACAGAAAATATTTCTCAACCTGATGTTCCAAACCTCTTTTCAAGTATTTTTAAAGGATAACAGGCATGCTAACTTTGTGGCATGAGTATCATATCTCATGAACATGTACGTTGTGCATTCACAAACTTATGCATCATGGCATATGCACCATGAGTCATATGCACCCACATCATATGCTCATCCACACGTGCATTCATCATGAGCATCAACATGTGCACCACATGCTTAGTTGTACAACCATAGGTTCAGTTGGTACATCTCATCAAGTTAAATAAAAGTATTGCATCAAGCTCACTAAATTAAGTAACCAGTGAGCAAGCTTTTTCTGAGATTCCGTATCAACCTATTCGTCCGAACCATTGTCATCTTCTAACCTTGAACAACTCCTTGCAACCAATCTCTATGACTTTCAGTGTTATTATGGACCTAACCTCAAAAATTCGGAAGATGAAAATCCTTATCCATCGTCACCCCGCTTGTTGCTCTTCTGAATAAAACCAAGAATCATAGTAAACAAGTTGGACAAACATTGTTTACTAGCCTTCCCTTTCTTCATCAAAATCGCTATGAGTCTTGTCAACTTGATTTCTCCGTCTGTCCAATCACAACGATCTCCGAGCAGAATTTCAAATCAACCGACTAAGTTGAAGGAGAAGTGGTAGCATTTTCTGAGCAGTCAAGGCTCTCTAAAAGTCAAATGTATGAGAGTGTTCCATCACTTCTTAATCTATGATCCATTGATCATACCCTTCAAATCTCAGGAATCAGAAGACCAACCAACGAAGGACAAGTAGAGTCTCGAGCAGAATTCCCGTTACAACCAGTTAAACCTAGATGGGGGACCTCTGGAAACTTCCCTTGTTCCCGCCATCAGCACAATCATTCTTCGGACCGTTGAACTTCATCCTTTTCAGCACCACGAACGCACGACGCCGTAGAGTTGCCTTGCCATCTCTTTTCTGCAGCCGTGATCACGTCGCCGAGCTCTCTCAAGGACGAGCAATATCAAGACACGTGCCATCACCACCGGATCACTCTGCCTGTCCCTGCCACAGATGATCTTGGACGACCGTTACCATTCTGCCGCAGCATAAAAAGGAAACCTTTCATCAATGCCGCCAGTTTCAAATCTCTCCTTCCAGTTGAGTTTGATATCACCGTCGGCTTCCTTTCTCCTCCTGTTGTTCTTGGCAACCGCCACCAGCCATCTCCGTCGTCTGCTCCATTCCTCACCGAGCAAATTTCTCTCTCCGATCTCTTTAACGACACCAAGAAGAAGCTCGGAAGAAGATTCCAAGCTGACACCACCGACCATGGTTCCGTTTCTGGAGATGTTTGAGCAGATTCGCTGGACGCTAGTAATGATGTATCCATGCATTGCCGATGAAATTTGTCTGCTTTTAGTTTTTTATGTATATATCCATCGCCCGCTGCATCATGAGCGGCATAGAGGCAAGTGAGGATAGCACCATGTATCTTTTGCCGCATCCGAATTATCGATGCCAAGAAGTGTAATCTGTTGTGTTTTTCTTTCTGAGTCAGCTTGTCTTGTTTGAGGATACCACCCTAACTGTTGCTGCCTGATCTCGAAGGACTTATCATGAAAGAGCTTTTGTTGTACATACTCTATTCGTTAATGTTTATGGACAAGCTTATGAACATGTGTTTAATGAAACCTCAATCTTTTAGATGGGGAAACCGACACGCAACTTCTCCAAGCATTTTGGTGGACCGAGTGGTAGCAATATGCCACCAACTCCCATGGCTATACCAGAAGGTTTTACAACTGCTCAAATGGAAGTAGTACACCAAATCCTCCAAATGCAACAGATGCTACAACCGCAACCTACAGTTGGTGCCATTTTAACTCAACCAGAAATGTACACTGAGGCTAGGAACTCCATCAGAGCAAATCCCGGTGAACCTCGTCGTTATGAGCCTTGCCCATCCCAAGCACCTTTCCAAGCGGATATAGACACAATCGCCGGTACAATCCAGAGGTTGGGAGAACAAAATGCAATGCTTAGTCAGATAGTATACAATGTTACCCATGGACTTTATCAAGGGTTGTCTCAGACCAGCTTAACTGCCAGCTTCACTGGATCGTTGTTTGCATCAGTGGCCGAACAAGCCCGTCTCTACAATCTACTAGTGGATCATATGAACCAGGATCAATTCAACACCTTTGACTCTCTTTTACCTCCATCAAAGCTACCTATGGATCTTAGGAAGGAAGAGAGGAGTAAGAATTCCAAGCAAAATTTGCCTGAGATGGATTTAAGTGGATGGGCAAAACGGCAAAACTCAGTAGTTCTCAAATTCCAGTGCACTTCCGTCTCCATGCAATCAAAGGAAACCCCGGTGCTATAATTGTAAACGACGGGGCATATTGCCAAAGAGTGTCTAGAACCTTAGCGGGACCCAAGTGAAGGGATTGAGAATAAGAAGCTCAGGAGACAACTTCCCCAAGCCAAGTTTTCTACTACAATTAACCTGCTGGAAGAAACAATGGAACAATATGTACACTCCTCTTGACACCACTATTCCCCTATCTTGTTTTGAAACTGCGAATATCAGGACGAGATTCCTTTTAAGGGGGGGTAGGCTGTGAAGCCCCAGGTTTCCAATTAGGGTTAATTAACGCTAATGCCTGGTCAACCAAGTCAAACATGTTGACTTTGGTCAAACCTTGGTCAACTTGGGTCATCACCTCGAAAACCAAGCCAACAATCCCTAATGGTCAAGCTTGATCAAGAATTGGACAACTTTGGTCAAAGTATGGTCAAAACCCCTACCTAAACCCCTAAGACCCTACACAATCCCAGAACTTCTGCCGTGTTCTCCAAATTTCATCTAAACACTTCAAAATCTGCCAAAATAAAAGTTGTTCATCTTTTCAAGGGACACAACTTTGCTTTTAGGCGGCATTGCTAGTTTTGAGTGAATAATGGTGAAAAACTCGGTCAAAGTCTGCAAACACTATTCACAGCCGCCGAGAAAATCCTGGTTTTTCCCTGCTGATTACGCCCGGTCTATTGATCAAAACACTAATTGGCCTTTGAGAAAGTTGTAGAGGGATCTTTGATCTTCAACTTTGCTTATTACCACCTTGTGCACTTTGGTTTCAAATTTTGTAGAAAAATCGAGTCAAAGCAGGCTACACCGAAACGTTTCTGGCACCTCGCGCTCAGGAGCCGCGTCGCATGCCACCGTCGTGACGTCTTTACGCGCCCGGGCGCGACCAACGAGGACCCGCCGGTCCAAACACCGAGATACAGCCACGCACGCGTGCGGGGACCCACATCCTCAAACCGACGTCGAGCTCCAACGCATGACCGCCACGTGCAGTGCCCCTGTTTGGCCCCGCCGCGCCGACCATCGCCGCCCGGCGAACCCCAGGGCTGCCGTACCCGCCTGTCCCACACACGTCCATGCTCCCGCTTTGCCTGCTGGTCAGTGCGTGGTCGTCAAGCCGTCGTCGCCGTCTATAAAAGGCAGCACCCGGCTCATGCACGAGCACTTCGTCGTCACTGCTCTGATGTCTGCCGCCGTGCCGCCATTGGCCTCCGTGGTGAACTCCACCCTCCCGGCCTCACCACCACCACTTGAGCTCGGCTACACAACCACATGTACCCAGTATAGCTTTCTGAGCCACGCCATGTCCTGCCCCGCCTCTCACCTCGCCAGAATCAAAGCCGTGGCGCCCGCATCTTTTGCAACTGTATATACTTTTGAGGAATAGTTTTTGAATGAAAAATCAAAACCAGTTGGTATGTGTTTGTTCATAACTTGAGTTCTATTCATGAGCTAGCCTTGAGCTTTGGATATGTTGGTAGTCAGTATGTGAATCTGTAGTTATGATTTATTTGGCATTTATGCTAGATCTGTGTTTTTATTTTGTGCAGCCTCATATATATGCTTTTTGTGGCTAACCTTATGGATATCATCTTGTTATACTTAAATGTGCTCCTGGTAAATTTATCTTGTATTTATGATCTGTCTAAATATCTGTTTCTGAATGATGCTTGTTTATGAAGTAAAATCCATATCTCAGTTTCTGTTGGTCAATTAATGCCTATCTTTGGTCCAGTGCATGCTTATACCATGGGGGTGCTATTGTAGAAAGTTGGGCTACTTTTCAGTTGTATGTAAGCCTATATAATTTCTTTCGGTTTTACTAGGCTGAATATGGTTATTTTTGTGTAGCATGTTTAAGATAGTTTCTAAAGCTAATTTTTGGTGTGTAACCTAGTTTTAGTTCCTAGAGGCTCTGTGTAAATTTTGAGCACCAGTGCATGAGTAGTTTTCTCTATATTTAATATTCTTGTTTATGCTTTGAATAAACTGTTGTATTTTTCATGCTCTGTATATGGCTCTTAATGTTATGAACATTTATCAGTAACTCTTTTAAAGCATTATCTGCTTGTACAAAAAGTTTCATTATGTTTTACTGCATGGTTTTAACAGAATGGTTTTTGGAAGGAAACTAGTATATATATAAAAAGATAATTGAAGAAATCATTTCTTTAAAAGCTTGGGTGTGCTTTACCCCAAGAAATGCTGCTTTGGACCTCTAAATTGTCAATCAAATGTTTGGTGGTAATTTTAAATTGTTTTCATAAATATGCACACAATCACCTTCGATATAATTACTTAATGAATGATTGTTTGAATAATCTTTATGGAAGAGTATGCTGGATATATTCTATTTAAATGAATCACGAAAACTCAACACCTGACACTGTCATGTGATGTTTTGTAAATGCCTAAACTCACAACACCAATACTTCTGCATCTGCATCCTACGTGTAGAACCTTCCGACGTTAGTGCCGAGTTCATCCCGGATCGAGGTGATGAACCGTACGAGGGAAGGAATCAACTACGTGGACGTGCAACAAGACAAGAACCAAGTTCGGAAGTTTTCCTACTAACTTGCTAGTGAAGGCAAGCCCCGATTTAACATTCAGCTATGTGTTTCCTTCTTTTTTAATTCTGAATTTTTATGCTTGATTATATATGTGCATTTATGTTCAGGAGTTGAATGGAAACCCTAGATGCATGATCCATAAGTACCTATGATCTTGTACTATTATGCTAGGTCGATAGTTGCTTTTGCACTAAGGACCTGGTACAAGTCGAGTGATGTACTTCGCTCGCACTGATGGATTCTTATGTTGGAATCATAAGACTTGTTAAATTGAATTGCTCACATGGTAAGAGCATGGGATTTTGGGCTCTGGTCTAGTGGTTAAGAGATTAAGCATTTGAAAGTACTAAACATTTGTCGGACATGGGTACGGTAAACCTAGTACCTTAACGACGCGGTGCGGGAACTTTAGGCTACTAATCTTGGGCTACTGCCCCAGGCTAGCTACTTGTGGTGCATGGTGACTCTGGATGCTAGTGTGAGGCATGCCAGCTAGCTATGTACCTAGGACTATGGCATCTGATCCTAATCCGAAGAATGACGGGAACTGTTTGGTTGAAAACACTCTTTGTGAGGGTTTTCTCCCGTATGTTTAGGTTCACCTTGCATGGTAATTAATTGATCGATCGTCGGCCTCTCACTGTTATCTGGGAATAGCTTAAACTTGATGTTTGATTAATTGTTTGCACAAGTATGCTTGAATTAGTTGTATCTAGTAATAATTGATCTACTAGAACTTGAGCTAAAATATTGAAAGTAAGGATTAACTCCTTAGTCGCTTTTTGGCAAAACAAACCCACTAGCCAAAAGCCATGCATGATCAGAAGGATAAGTCTTTTATTTTTAGACGGGTAAGCCTTGTTGAGTATTAGTATACTCAGCCTTGCTATAAATGTTGTTTTCAGGTGACAATGTTGGCCTGGTGAAATCCCACCCGGCTGGGAGCTGGAACGTGTGGATGACGAAGAATAATGGCGTTATGGGTGGCCTCCCATGATGCCACGTTATCGTAGTTTATTTTTCGCTGTCATTTAAAACTCTAAACCATGGTTTATTATTTTATGAACTATGAATTGTAATAGTTGACCCTACGTGGAAGATTAGTATTAAATTGTAAGGTACTCTGGACTCTCCTTCGTGGGGGTTTTAATGTATGCGTTTCGATGCACTGTGTGGTTTACAAGTGATTTACCGGGCTATGACCCGGCAACACTCAACCATGGTTTATTATTTTATGAACTATGAATTGTAATAGTTAACCCTACGGGGAAGATTAGTATTAAATTGTAAGGTACTCTGGACTCTCCTTCATGGGGGTTTTAATGTATGCGTTTCGATCCTCTGTGTGGTTTACAAGTGATTTACCGGGCTATGACCCGGCAACACAAAACGAAATAATTCCTTATTATCGCTTAATGACCAAAGTGGATCGGTCTAAGTGATAGTACGGACTTATCTCAGATGAGGTTGTCACAATCTGGTAGCTTCTCCCTGGGTCACAATAGCTCGGGCCGGGTGAAGTTCAGCAACAACGTAGGCATGGTGCCTAGGTTGTGCGGTTGCCTTAGTTATGAGCTTGCCCCCTGTATAAATTGAGGTAGGCCACAGTAATGACAACCGTTAGACCCTTTGTACTCCTCTGTGCTGGGGTATTGCTGTAGTAGTTCGGCAAATGTGTGGTTCCGCTTGTATGCCAAGCATCGCGAAATCCTCTCCTCGTTTGTACTTGGGTGCTAGACCTACGATCATGCAATGCTTTGTGTATCTTTCTTTATCGGCTAACTCTTGTATGTTTAGTACCATAGAACCTAGAGCTAACTCCATAGAGTGCCCCCTACGTCGTAGTGTTCTTTAGTAGGAGATGAATCAATGTGTGTGTCACACTACCCTTATCCATATCATTTATCTTACCCCTGCATTTGAGATGTTATTTCCCTTCCTTTCTCATGGTTTATATTCAATGCAATAGCATAAGTCTTGATATCCGCCATTACCTTCCACGGATACGGTACCCTTGGAATACTCTCTTCCCTGAGGAAATGCTATATTGGTATATTTGTGCACTTCCGGATTCGTTCATGATCGTTAGGATTACCACTGGCCGTTCTTGACGCTCGCTCTAACTCAGTATTGTTAGTAATGATGTTAAGAAATGTCAACAAGCATTTCTGGTGTTGTTGCCAGGGAAGGCACATGATTATCATGACTTTGCTTTGAATCTGTTTATAAAGCTAGAGTAGGATAGATCAACTCTCAATGCAGGCTAACCTTGATTGTCTTCTTTGTCTTTGGATGATGAAGACAGGTAGTGTATGACTGGTTTTGACTTACCGCCAAATTTCAAAGAAGATCCAAAGTCACTAGTGAGGAAAGCTCGAATTCATCTCGACTCTCCTCGCCGTACTTGTTCGGAAGTCGACCCAGCTTCCTTCATACCATCCACATCAAATGCTATGGCCTAGAAGACACTTCATGAGTACTCAGCTCCTTCAGCTGACCAAGTGCTACAAGGCCCTAAGGTGGCAGTTGGGACTGAAAACTTTGAGATCAAGACGGGTCTAATCATGATGGTACAGACTATCCCATTCTGTGGCAAGCCTAATGAGGATGCTAATGTCCATCTTCAATAGTTCCTAGAGATCTATAGAACTTTCACCATCAGCAGTGCAAGTATGGATGCAGTTCATCTTCGTTTGTTTCCATTCTCTCTCCTGGGGAAAGCCAAGCAGTGGTTCTACGTGAACCGTGAGGCTATCAATACATGGGGCAAATGTTCGGAAGCATACCTTAAGAAGTTCTTCCCGTTGGGTAAAACCAATGCTCTCCAGGGGAGAATTTCTAACTTTCAATAAGCAGCAAATGAACCCATTCCAGAGGCTTGTGAGAGGCTCCGGGAATAAATCCTGACCTGTCCTCACCATGGGATGGAGGATTGGTTGATTCTTCAAAGTTTCTACAACGGGTTAACTCCGACAGCCCGTGGTCATATTGATGCTACTGCTCAAGGAGCCTTCTTCTGTCTTACTCTTGATGATGCAAAATTGCTTATTAAGAAGATGGTTGCCAACCAAGGGTGGAGTGATGATCGACTCTAACCACGTCAGAAGGGTACTCATACTGTCAAGGAAGTTGATATGATTACCGCCAAGATGGACCTTCTTATGAAAAGATTTGATGACTATACCAGCGAGAAGGCTGCCATGGCCACCACTACTCTGGATTCTCACATGACTTGTGAGGTCGGTGGTAACACTGGGCATTCAGGGAATCACTACCCTGAAACTCAGGAGGACGTGATGTACATGTATGGCAACAACAATGGTTATCGTCCACAAGGAGGCCAAACGTGGAACCAACAATGCCCTTATTATCAAGGAGGTAGCCAAGGTAATTATTACAATCCTAATCAACCTTCCATGAGACATCTCATTTTCGGGCAGGCCAAAATTAATGAAGGTGTTAAAAAAAAGTTGGTTGTCCTTGATAAGTCTTTGGAGAGCCTCAACATTAAGCTTGATGGTTTTTCTTTTGCTCAAAAGAGCCAGGTAAGTTTTAACAAAATGTTAGAAACTCAACTAGCTCAGTTGGCTATTTTGGTTCCCTCTGCTGATCACGGGAAGATCCCAGGGCAACATGTGTCCTCTTGTGAAAATGATAGTGTAGTGCAACTAGGTGGGGTAAGCCACCTAGGTAGACACATGCTCCTAACTATTCGGGGAAGCCCATACACCAGATTCAAGATCCATGGGAGGAGTCAGTAGTATTGCACAAAAGAGACCCTGGTTATCCAGCCATCACATGCACTATATACTATAAGAAAATCATGCATGCACTTTGTGACCTTGGTGCAAGTGTAAATCTCATGTCCAAGGCCATGTTTGAGCAACTCGGATATCCAGCTCTTTCTCCAACTGTGATGACCATTCAGCTGGCCGATTCATCAATCCGTTATCTGGAAGGAGTTGTTGAGAGTCTTTTGGTGAATACCAAAGGATCTTTTGTCTTTGCAGATTTCGTGGTCCATGATATGTAAGATGAGGGTGGAATGCCACTCATTCTTGGGCGACCATTCCTCAGTGATGTCAGAGCAAAGAGCAATGTGGGGTCCGGAGTGATTCGATTATGCATTGGGAGGAAGAACCTGATGTTCAAGTTCCAAGCAAGAAAAGAGCAGTGCTACCTAGTGCATGATAATGTTGAACAACTTGGGTGAAGGACGGAGCCTTCACCCCCACCAAATCAACTTCCGACCACATTGAGGCCAAAGAAAACAAGGAAGGAGTGGCGCAAGATTGAGAAGGCATTATCATCTACTTCTTGGGAGTGGGATGCCGAGTGGTATTGATCGCGGAGAGGAGTCCTGCACGTTGGACTAAAAATGATGAGTACGTTCTACTGAAAGGATAAAAACAGTATTTATCTCACATTTCCCTTTCTAATACTTTATTTGATTTTCCAAAATGCATATTTAATTTTTCCAGCCTTGCATCTACATGCTAGTTTTATCTAGCCCTTTTCCCCTGTCCATAAAATTTTTGAAAATAATTTTTGAGTTTAGAAAATCTTTGAACAATCATTTGAGAAATATTTTGGGAAATTTTGGGTCGAGGCATTCAGGCAAGCCCCTAGCTAGCCGTTGGGAGGCCACTTGCCAAAGCAGGAGGCAGGTGGGCCCGTCCAGGGATCGACCGACCCAGGGATCGACCGACATAGCCCAACGGCTGTTAGGCCCCATCTTGCTCCAACGGCTCCTAGCTGTTGCACTCTTGCCTCACCTGGGTGCCCGACGCATTTTCCTATAAATAGAAGGGGGGAGGGGGTGTTCTTCACCCATTCACTCATTTCCATCACACTCCCCTCTCTACTCTTTGCTCTCTTGGTTTTCTTAGATTTCTTGCTTAAGAATTGAAGTGTCAAGTGTTCTCTCTGCTTGTTGCTGCGAGTATTATGTTGGTGGAGAAAACTCAATATGATTTCATTCGGTTTCATTAATCCATCACCAAGTTGCTCTTGTTGTTCGATCATTGTGTAAGCATGAGTTGGGCTTCCAGAATCTACCTGAGGATGACACGCTCCCGCTCGTGGGCTAGCACAAGTTCATCCACCCCCTCCGAGCCGGCGCTGAGCCCATCGACGATGGACTATGATTATGAGCAAGAAGAGCAAGCCGCGCCACAAGTAATGGACGAGGCTGCCAATGACGGCCCCTACCCCGACTTGCAAGGTGATTTGGAGGATCAATCCTACGCTATCCTGAAGGATCGAGTCTTTGCCCACACCCGGGATTTTGACCCGACACAGATGGGTATGGACTCTAAGTTCACTTCCATTTGGTATCCTCTTGGTTGGGAGGATTTCGTGCTGGTCACAAAGCTAGGCTCTCGGCCCCTCACCATCCAGTTTCTTTGCTCTCTTGTTGAAGAGGCGAACGGTATCAAGGTCCGGTTTTTCGGGACTGAGTACCAAATTTCATGGAAAGATCTTAGTCACCACCTTGGTTTTAGTTCTCGTTGTGCTATTTCTCTTAAGAAGGCTTCTCATGGTTTTTCTCGTGAAGCTTTTTGGGGGTGATATCTCTAGTCGAGTTGGCGGTGGTAAAATTGTGCCTCGGTGCAATGACATTCTGCATCCGACACTTCGTCTGTGGCACAAGTGGCTCGCCATCACTCTCTTTCCACAAGAGGATGTTCGGCCCGTGCGCATCGATGAGTTGATGATTTTATATGCCACCGTCAATAAGATCAAGGTATCCCCCGTTAAGGCTATGATTCGGCAATGGTTGATGAACTTTAAGATGACAGGTCCTATTGAGTGTATGTCTTTGGTCACTCGTATTGCTCCGAGACTCAGGATTTTAGGCGGAAATCCCATCCCCTTCATTGGGACTCCCCGAGCTCTCATCCATGAAACATACTTCGTCCAGGGCATACGCTTAAAAAGGGTCCAAATGATTCATTGACTTTCTTCTTTTTCGGGTTATACAAATGAGATCCCGTTACCTAACCCGGGGTTTCAGTTGTATAACTCTCAGTCATTGACCATTCCCCTTGTTACAAAAGAGGAAGCTTGTCGTGCTAGTGTTCTCGACAGGGTCACCAGGAGCACCTCGAGGAGAGCATAGCCGTCGCCACAACCTACTACACCACCTATGCTGGCAGGAGGGGCCTCTATTAGGTACATGCCTGGGGTAACCCCCGGATATGCACCTGGTTGGGATCAACCCAGTTACCAGCTGGGTGAGACTAGCTTGGCTTGGACTAGCGCGAGCAGTGCTCAGTGGGACGTTCCCACTAGCTCCAGCTCCTGTGGTCCTCCTTCTTCGTCCTTCAGATGACACTCTTCAGCTTCTGCCCGAGATGCTTATCTCGCGTAGCAGCTTGGCAAGCTCACCGTCCAGGTCACTGGAGTAGAGGAGTCGCTGCACACGCATATCCAGTCCACTAAGGATTGGTAGCGACAGACTGGTGAGAGGATCGACGCGATGCAGCAGAGACAGTAGCAACAGTTGGATGCACAGAGGGCTTACTACGAGTGGATGGGATTTCACTACCCTCCACCTCAGCAGTGAGCCTGAAGCTAGCTTGGGGAAGGACCCCCATCCTGAGGTAACTTGCATCTTCATTTGTTTTCAAAATTCCTTATGATAAAAATCCATAAAAACTACAAAAGTAAAAAGACCAAAAATATTTATTTGCTTTCATCATGGTTTGCTTTTGTTTGCTTTTGTACACGCGGTAAGAATGCTTTGTCTATATGCTTGAAATGATGAATAGTTGCTCTATTTATTCTTCTCATATGTCTTGCTTACAACTTAGTATCCTACCTAAGTTTTGAGTTTGTTAGCTTGCATGATCAAAACTTAGCTTCAAACTTGTGGGTAGCACAAAGCATGATCCATACCTAGGTTGTTGTGAGATATGATATGGTAGAATAGAGTTGTTGTGATCTTGTGCCAGGTGATGTTTGATTTTTGGCGATTTCTTTTTGAAAAATTAAAAATAATGAGTTCCTCAATGATGAGCATTTCCTAACCAAGGCCATATGTAGATTCTACCGCTTATTAGCCTCCACATATGCTACTTGTTCTCTCATTGAGCTTTGTCAAATTGATGAGACCCTTAGTTAGAAACTCATCATGCTCCTATGATCAAGATCACGTATATGATCATGCTGAACTTCTACACTGGAAGTTAGCATTCATTATTCCATCCATCTCTGCATTCTTTCATTAAATAAAGCTCTGCGCATGTATTGACTCATCCCTCTCCAAATATCTCCAAAAGAGACAAGGGCTATGAAAAAAGCAAGCATGCTCAAAAGCATGGCAAAAGAAAGAAAGAAAGAAAAGAGCTAGCCCAAGTCTCGTAAATCTTAAAAGGAGAAAGGGATTGAATTATGCAAATGGAGTTCCACCATGTAGATGGTAATAACTAGTACCTATCCTGGGGCTAGTGTCCACCTTACCATCATCTCCATCTCATATAATGTATGTCAATATCTAGCACCCATTCCGGGTCTAGTATACACCTTGCGATACTCCTCATCATCATACACAGACATGCACATATTGATCAGTTGTATGGCTTGTTTCTTCCAAGGATCCGGTTTTTGACTTAGCAACATATCAGAGACAAGTATGCCATCCATCTTCCCTACCTGTAGCTCCACATATAAGCCTATTAGGAGTAGGTGGTGAGGAAAGGAAATTCAATGGCACGGTGAGGAACCATACACATTGAGCGATCCAAGAGTATCATTTGAGGAACTCTGATTTTCTTTTGAAAAACTTGCAAAACCTCCGGATTGACAGCTGATCAAGGTATGAGTGATTGGTATTCTCTATATAACCATTCTGTCTCTCAACCGCCCAAGGCAGGTGAAGCTACATGCCCCACATTGATCAGGCGAATGGTAAGATCATTGCCAACTTGTTCAACTCTTGGTAGATTACTTTGATGTATGTTTGCCATAAGTTAAGAATACAACATTGTAGCAAATACTGATCAACCAACCTAAGTCTCTAATGTCTTGCTTCGAGACGAGCAAGAGGTTAGCTTGGGGGAGTTTGTTGACGCCTGTTAAGTACCACTTTTAGTTGTCAATATTCTAACAAAAATGGAAGCAAATGCACTTCTTGCACGCATTTAGTTAAGAATAATGTAGTTCCACTTGTCCTTCTATGAAGTGATCCACGCCACCTCAACTGAGAAGATGGCTGCCATATGGGTCTTAGGTGGCAAACAGGTCACTGATCCAAGTGAGGCACTCATCGACGAATTAGAGAGTGACACATGGACATCACATGGATCTATGGGCCCACCAGGGACCCAAAACCGCATCAAAACTCTCCATGCACCTGGGAGAGTTCATGTGGCCCACATGTCAGCCACATGGAGAAAACACAACTCAACAAATGGACCCCAAGAACCGGCCGATCCTAGGATCGGTCAAACCGACCTTGTGTCGGTTTATCCTAGCCTTCCACGTGTTTGTTGCTCATTGGTCCCTTGTTGCATCCCGGCATGTTTTGGAGACATTTGGTGGGGAGGGGCTTCATTTCTCACACCCACACTTGACTCTTCTCTCTCACTTTTAGTTTCTACCTAGGAGGTAGGCTAGAGTAGCTCTTATTCAAGTTCCAAGTCTACTTTGGAATCTAGGTATGAGTTCTCTTTTATCTTTATTTCTTTGTATTACTTTGATCTACTTCAGTTATTTATCTATTTCATATAAAGTTAGGGTAGTTCATATGATCGATATGTTCTTGAGTTATTCGTTCGTTCATCATTTAGAGGCTCGTGTTTGTCATGAACACTACCTTTTGATCCACTTTATGAGTGATTTACTCATGCCTTTCGTGTTTGTTCATAAGTGAGAGACATGGGTACCCATGGGTCCCCACCGACCAGGGTCTCAGCCGTTCCCGACAGGTGAGTCCGACCTACCAGATGACCCGCCGACCTGACATGCGGGCCCAAGGATGTAAAGATACTTGGTGTACAAGACAAGACAGTACAGCTCGGATAAGCTTTCCCTGTTGTAATCAACTAGGATAGATGGAAACCAACTTGTAGTCCAAGGTCATCGGCCAATATAAGGCGGCCTAGGGCGCCCTCCTCAGGGGTAGATCTCTACCGCATAATTCCACCACCAAACTAGATGTAGGGTTTTACTCTCCGGAGGCCCGAACCAGTATAAATCGTCATGTTCCTCGTGTCTCGCCGAGATTTTCGTGTGCATCCCGTGCATAACCACCTACGCTCTTAGGTCCCGATCCTCCATTAACCTGCAAACCTTTAGGGTAACCCCCTAGCGGATCTGTCCAGGTCTCACCCCCTGACAGTTGGCACGCCAGGTAGGGGACATCGGGAGCTTGCTGTGCAGCATGGTGGCCGGACCTAATGTCATCTTCGGCAACGGCATGAAGAACTTCCTCGACAGCGACCTCCTCGCCGCCGCCCTCCGATCTAATCGCGAGGTCGACATCTTAATTCTGCAGATGGCGTGCCAAAATTTTTTCAGCGTCCCACCCGCCCATACCCTATGCCGACCTCGTCATTGACGTAGGCGTCGCTAAGTTGATTTTTCAAGTCGGCGATACGAGCTCACGTCGGCGAGATGCGGTCCGCTTGGCTGGCGGTCTCATCGTAATCTTGTGATACGCGGGGCTTCGCTGCTTCTCATCTGCTGCATGCCGGCCTCTAGGGGCAGCGACCTGATGCAACACGACGTCTTCCGAAGTCGACAGATGCTATCGATCATGCTCCACGGGAATACAAGACTGGGTTCCCGACCGTCACGTGTCCAAGTCAGATTGTCGTTGAGACCCAATCATCGCGGTGCAGTCACGCATGCAAGTTGGATCCGGATGCACTTCCGGTCCGGCATGCCAGCTACGTATAAACAGGGAATATTATAATTATTCTACTTTTCCTTCTTTACTAGCATCGGATTCCCTTATTTTGGCCGGCAAGCATTAATTCTAATCTACTATTTACTCTAATCTACATGTGATGCATGCATGGTCACGTAATGTGTATTGGACGGCGCAACATGGTGGGCAGCAGCCAATCTACGCCGAGTCGCCCACCCTGCTTCAAGCATAGCGACTACAGCCTAGACAACTCGGCGCGGCTTCAGCTCGCTCCAGCGACCTGTTGCATCAACGCGCACAGGACCACCGACCTCCAACGGTGCATCACCGACCTCGTCGGCTTTCTTCGATTCCTTCGTAACTTGGCACGACTTCGGCTTCGGCTTGCCTCGGCGACCTGCTATGTCATCACGCGCGCACCGATGACCTCTTCGACGTCTTCACAGTTTGGCGCAGTTTCAGCTCTTTCGACCTTCAACGACTCATCGCCAACCTCTTCGGCGTCTCGAGCTCACCATGTCGACCTCGGCAACAGCGACGCACAAGCTAAGTGTTATTTGCAATTAATATTTTTACGGCTTCCGTATGTTTCATCGATAGTCTCCGTGACTTTCACGACCTGCTCTACATGCTTTTTCCTGCTTTATTTTCCCTCCCCCATCGACATGCTCGGGGGCTTGGTATAGCCGACCTCGATACACTCGGGGGCTTGGCAATGCCAATCTAAGGGTCGTCAGACCTGAGGGACTTAATTAACTTCTGTGCGTTCTCCCTTTAATTGCCTCTTACTCGCTATGTGCATTCTTAAGTTGTGTGGTTGCGTGACCTTGGGTCCAAGGCCCCCCTCCGCACGCCGGCTGCACCTAAGCCTCCACGCGGAGCCGTGCAGTTGGTAAGTCATTCCTCCACTGAGTTGGGTTAGCGGAGGGGACACGTTTTGCAGCTTCATAGTCTTTGAGTTCGCATAATTTGTGCCTGGCACGATAAGGGGAACACTTTCTCAAACAAAACAACATGCATATGTCTAGCTCAGGCTACGATTTCATTATACTTTTGACAGATTGATACACCGACCTAGCGTTTATCCTCTTTTACAGGACCAACTCTACGACGACCTGGTGTGTCTCTCGTTCCCTAGCGGACCTCTCTGGTTTGCGGCGGGAGGCGACTCGGCGCTTGCACGACTCATCCAGCTTCCACACTCGGGGGCTCGTCGCCCTCTCGAGGTCGCCAGACCTCCCGGTGTCTCTGTTGTTGCCTACTTCAGGTTGCTTGACCTCCCAGCATCTCCGTCGTCGCCCACTTCAGGTCGCCAGACCTCCCGGCGTCTCCGTGTTGCCCACTTCAGGTCGCCAGACCTCCCGGCGTCTCCATCGTCGCCCACTTCAGGTCGCTTGACCTCCTGGCGTCTCCGTCATCACCCACTTTAGGTCGCCACACCTCCCTCAGGTCGCTTGACCTCCCGACGTCTCCGTCGTCACCCACTTCAGGTTGCCAGACCTCCCAGTGTCTCCGTCGTCACCCACTTCAGGTCGCTTGACCTCCTGGCGTCTCCGTCGTCGCCCACTTCAGGTCGCTTGACCTCCCGGCGTCTCCGTCGTCACCCACTGCAGGTCGCCAGACCTCCCGGTGTCTCCGTCATCGTCTTCTACAAGGTCTTTGGACCTCCCAGTGTCTCCGTCATTGACTACTCTAGGTCGCCAGACCTCACTGCAGCTCTGAGAGTCAGCGTGCCTTTCCCCTACCTGACTGCATCCTGGAGCATTTTTGTCTTTTGCGGGTGATAGCGACCTGTGCTTCGCCTGGGAGCCGGCCCGTGACCATAAAGTGCGCCCATGACTCAGGTCGTGTTAGTCCTGGCATTTGACAACTTCTGCAAGATTCCGGAGTATTTTGTTCCATTGGGTTGGTTTCACAGAGCACAGTTTTGTTCCCTGAGCAGAAGGCTGTAGGTTCGGTTATTTATTTCTTCTTCTTCTTCGGAGCATCAAACCGGCCATTCTGGTCGCTTTACTGCTCGAGAGCTACTACACTAGTACGTCTTTCGACGCCCTATATTCCCCAGGTCACCTCGACCTAACGGAAGCCTGCTTCCGCTACTTCTCCGCTCGACCTACCTTCGGTAGGCATGGCGACCTTTCCGAAGGTCGCGGCAGCTACTACATCACACCCAACTTAGGTCAAGTCGGCGGTTCTACAAGATCTACGCCTCGTCTTCACTTTGACCTCCTGGTTCTACGTCTCAGGAGCTCGACGTTCTACTTCATGCGCGCATCGGAGGGGTTTTCTTTTTTGATCCCCGTGCACCCTTCACGACCTCGACAGCGCTGCGCCTTCGCCATTCTTCGACACAACCTCGCCTCGACTGCTACGCCTACCCGTCGATCGGGGGCTTGAGAGGCATGGGTACCCATGGGTCCCCACCGACCAGGGCCTCAACCGTTCCCGACAGGTGGGTCCGACCTACCAGACGACCCGCCGACCTGACATGCGGGCCCAAGGACGTAAAGATACTTGGTGTACAAGACAAGACAGTCCAGCTCGGATAAGCTTTCCCTGTTGTCACCAACTAGGATAGATGGAAACCGACTTGTAGCCCAAGGTCGTCGGCCAATATAAGGAGGCCTAGGGCGCCCTCCTCAGGGGCAGATCTCTCTCGCATAATTCCACCACCAAACTGGACGTAGGGTTTTACTCTCCGGAGGCCCGAACCAGTATAAATTGCCGTGTTCCTCGTGTCTCACCGAGATTTCTGTGTGCATCCCGTGCATAACCACCTACGCTCTTAGGTCCCGATCCTCCATTAACCTGCAAACCTCTAGGGTAACCCCCTTGCAGATCTGTCCAGGTCTCACCCCCTGACAATAAGTTAGAGGCTCGTGTTCTTCGCGAACACGACCCTTTGATCCTATTGATCAGACATAGAAAGGACCATACTCATTTGTATGACTAGCTTGTGTTTGATCTTTTTAGATTACACTACTGTGTTGCATGAGGTTTGTATTTATGCTACGGTACTCGATCTAAGTTGACCAGTTATCTGGTGGCTTCACCCTGGGTCACAATAGCCTTGGCTGGTTGAGGTCTAGCAGCAACATAGGCATGGTGCTTAGGTAGCGCGGCTGCATTAGTTATGAGCTTGCCCCCGTATAGATAGAGGTAGGCCACGGTAGTGACAGCCGTTGGTCCCTTTGTACACCTCCGCGCTGGGGTATTGCTGTAGGAGTTCGAAAAATGTGTGGTTCCGCTCATATGCCAAGCATCGCAAAATCCTCTCCCCATTTGTACATGGGTGCTAGACCTACGATCATGCAATGCTTTGTGTATCTTTCTTTATCGACTAACTCTTGTATGTTTAGTACCATAGAACCTAGAGCTGACTCCATAGAGTGCCCCCTTTGCCGTAGTGTTCTTTAGTAGGAGATGAATCAATGTGTGTGTCACACTACCCTTATCCATATCATTTATCTTACCCCTGCATTTGAGATGTTGTTTCCCTTCCTTTCTCATGGTTTATATTCAATGCAATAGCATAAGACTTGATATCCGCCATTGCCTTCCACGGATATGATACACTTGGAATACTCTCTTCCCTAGGGAAATGCTACAATGGTATTACCGTGCGCTTGCGGATTTGTTCATTATCGTTAGGATTACCACTGGCCATTCTTGATGGTTACTCTAACTTGGTGTCGTTAGTAGTGATGTTAAGAAATGTCAACTGTGGTTTCTCACTCTTTTTATACTTATTCACCTGCAACTAAATAATCTCTAAGGACAAGTGTAACTACAATATATTTAACTAAAATGCGTGTAAGAAATGTTTTTTCTCCTTTATTAATGAGAATATTGACGGCTAAAGTTGGTACTTAACAGCTGTCAACAGCCTCCCCTCCTCCACCGGACCCTAGAACCCTAGCCCATTCTCTTATCCCCCATGTCTCTCTCGCATGCCCTGCTATGACGGTGGCAATGGAGCGACCCATGCCCGGTGGCCTACCGGCGACGGTGTTGGGTATTTTAGTGACACACGAAATAAATCCGCAAGCACACGGATACCATTGTAGCTTTTACCTCAGAGTATTCCAAGGGTATCGAATCCAAGGGAACATGTGTGCACTAACTTTGTACTAGTCGGTCCAAGGACACACCCAGATAAGAGGCAAGGATAGAGAGGATTCCTAAAGATAGCACTATAGATGAGATTAAAGGTCGATCTCTTGATAGAACTTGGCTTATGGTACCGATAGCCCTGACTTAGCAGGCGTCTCTGGTACGCAGATCTATGTGGAACGGAGCTCTAACTATATCCAACTGCGGAGGATCAACAAGGGCCAGAAGGGCTGTCACCACCTCCCGGACTGCCTCTACCTAACCTTGGGATAAGCCGGACGAATGATAACCGGTAGAGTGACACTACGTCAACGCTGTGGTTACTATGGTAGCCAACAGACTATGACACTCTGTACTAATAGAACTACGACCACGGAAGAGAACTGATCTCACTCACTATAGGTACTACTAGCTTATACTTAAGTCATGTAAGACAGCACTCGACCTCGTGCTGTGCTGCCAACATATACGAATGACTTGCAGCAGACGAACACATAAACCCAGGATCTACTCATGCAACCAAGCATAAACTATTAGAGAGGAATCACAAACACACTTTATTCTAATCAGAGCATGCAAGCATATCCACTTTATTCTAATTGACTAGTCATACAAACCGGATACAAACTTGTGCACCTAATCAACTGGATTGAGGGGCGTGTTCGCCTCTAAATGATGAACAGGCAAAGAACACAAGAACATATCACTCACACTTTAGTCTAAATAGAAAATGCGGAAATACTCACTTCACTCTAATTGAAGAACGAAGCATCCATAGAGATACAAATAACTCTCTCACTCTCATATTCTCTAATCTACCAAGGAGAGGCCTCTCCATTGAAGGGAAGCTCTCATCCTTGGGTGAGATGGTGTGTCTAAAATAACCCCCCTCCCCTTGTATTTATAGGCAAGGGGGTGGCTTGTCTTGGGAATGTTTAGCACCATTTTCCTCTAGTTTCCTCCATCCTGCGGTGCCACCTGGCATGGAACAGTCCAGCGCACAGCTCTTGAGGCGGTGGGCGCGAGAACCGGTAGAAAACCGCGGAGAATTATGGTGAACCGGTCCTGAACCGGACCCTATGTGCTCAAATCGGAGTTCTGTAGGTCTTTTGTGCAAAAACCCGGCGAACCGACTCTTCCTGGGCGCCACGTGCCCCACCTGGGCCGGCCCAACCGCCCGCCTCCTGCACACGTGCATGTGCCCAGGCGCGATCCGTGGGTGAGCCGAGGTGGCCAACGGGCTGCTGCCACGTGTCCCGGCGGGGTCCCGCGTCGCGCCCTCCCGCGCATGGATGGACATGCGTGCGCGCCTAGCGGCCACTCGTGGCCTGCCATGCGTCGCTCGCCCGCTGTCTCCCATTCGTGTGCGTACGGCGATCGGGGGTGCTGACGTCATGCTAATGTCAGCATCCCCTATTATTTTGTGTATTTAATATCTTGTCCATCATATCTCCAAAGTAGACAAATAATATATCCATTTCGATCGTCTCGACGAGCCTGTAGTAATGGTGCAATCCAATTTGGCATTTGAGACTGTTTATGATGATGCTATATTCATGCCATTGGTTCACTTGCTCTCCACTATATCATTTCACATGCATTTTGGTGTGTCCTGCAACAAAAGTTAGAAACACCAACACTTGTGGAACATGTCAGTATAAAGCCCTATTCTAGTGTTGATGATCACTTTCCATTCATTTTATGTAGGAGTTGACGGTATAAAAGTGGTACTTAACAACCGTCAACAGATGGCAAGCGGGAGCACCACCTGCCATCTCTCCCTTCCTCTTTCCTCTTTCTTTCCCCTCCACCTCTTCACTAGCCCCTCAGCACGTGAGCTCAGAGATGCGCCCATGGCGACCAGGAGGGTTGTGGCATTGCTGTGGGTCCCTTCGTCAGCGAGCGCGTTCCCCGCCAGGGAGAGCGTGCTGCCATCGAGCAGCCTCGCTATAGCGTCCTTTGGCCCTATCCCACGTGCTGGGGAAGCGGCGGCGAGTGGGCTGGCACAAACTCGAATGGCACCACTACTCTAGAAACGATTTGTAAGAGCGCCTCATTTTTTTCCAAGAGCAGGCGGAATTGTCACCCGATCTAACAAAATAAGCGCGACACTGTAACAAAATGCCCTTACCTGAAGATGGGTTTCCAGGAGCGAGTGACGTCGTCGCCCGCTCCTAGAAATGACACCCATTTTCAGGTGCGGGTGATGGCGTCACCTGCTCTTGGAAATGATCTTCTCCAAGAGCGGGTGACGCCATCAACCGCACCAGAAATTGGGTGCCATATCTAGGAGCAGGTGACGGCGTCACCCACTCCTGGAAACTCATCTCCAGGTGCGGGTGATGCCGTCACCCACACCTGGAAATGTAGGTCGATAATCGGGGAGCTCTGCTAGCCGTTACACGGCAATTTTTCAGATCGATCGAAGCACGCCGGCCGTTAGGCTACTAGATTTTGTCCTGGCCCCCGCCGCCCTCCATGCTGCATCGGCCGAGGCCCTCTTCGACCGCGTCAACACCGCCGCACCCGGCCATCCTCCACATCGCGCCAGCCGGGGCCCTCTCCGACTGCAACGCCGCACCGGCTGTGGGGCTCTCCGACCGCCACGCACGGGCCGCGAATCCACAACGGCTGCCAGTATGTCGTCTCTCTGGGCCCGGCCCCGCCCCATCCTCTTCAGCCGCTCTCTCCCTTCTTCCATTTATTTAAATTCTGTATTGCTGAATTTTGTACTGTTTGTTAAATTTTGTATTAGTTATTAAATTTTCGTATTTTTTACTATTACTTTAATATTTATGAACTAGTTATTAAATTCTGTAGGATAATATGCCAATACATCGCCCATACAGAGGTCCACCGGACCCTCCGCCACCACCTCCAGCGCACCCTGTTGGGCCTTCCTTTCCCGTCGGTCATGAACCCGTGCCTGTTACGCCAGAGTTATGTCATAATGTGTTATATACTTACGACCTCAATATTTTTTTCGCTTTTTTGTTGTTATTGTTATAATGATAACAATTTTTAGTATTTTAACTTGCATTGAAGCTGATTTCACCAATGGAATGGTTAGAGCAAGTCATATATAATGTGACTGAACAAGCTCCTATGGTGGTACATTCACAAGCGAGTTCGATGCCAGGAAGCTATGTGGTTTCTCTAGCAATTAATTGTGCAGGCATGCGAGAGCAAGTACTTCGTGACATAGTTAATATACATGTCAATTCTATTGCTACACAATAGCCACATGTGGCTGCAACAGATGTGGTGAGAAAGGGACTTATTGAAATAGAACATCAAACAAGACATGTATTCCCAGACTACAGTTACTGGAAGATTAAACCCAATGAACATAATATACTCGATGTCACTGAAATGCCCAAACGGATATCATCATTGTATGAGTCGCCCATTGTATGTAAATAAAACACTTATTACTCGTTATTTTGAAACTTTCATTTCCTAATCAATTGCCGATTTATACGTTTATACTAAAACTTTTCTTGGTTGCCACTTCAATCTAGGATCCAATGTATAATAGTTTCATGCATGCTGATGAGGGAATGTGCGAGGTCTTATGTCAAGTGCCACAAAACATTGGATGTACATTCACGATATCGTACCCAAGTCCAGTACATGGCAGTTGGCAAGCTGATATTACAATATCGTCATCCACAAATTCAGTGTTAATATTTGGAGAAACATTCTTGACGCCCTACATGGCTAGGGTTGGTGCATACATATATGCACTAGATTATGTTGATAGGTTCTTAGGAATCAACATAATTGATATTAATTACAATTTTTATGTTGTGATGATTCACGGTCATGACATGCATGATCCTAGATTCTAATTAACTATGTAGTAGTTAATTCTACTCTATTATATGTATAATAATGAAAGACAATTTTGTAATGTCGTAGTTAATTCTACTCTATTATCGATGTGGTGTTTTTATGTATAATAATGGAAGACTATTTTGTAATGGAATATATCTCTGTGTGTGTGTTGATTTCCCTGTGGTGTTTTTACGCAAAGTGTGAGTATGTGTAGCAGATGTATTTTTCACGTACCAACTTTCACATTTCATCTTATATGAATACAAACTCTATACCAAAATTGTAGGTCTCCACGAATCATACAATATGTAGTTGTGAAGTTTTTCGGTTGAGGTCATTTTATAGGTCAAAAAAATATTTTACATTTAAAAGGAAATAGGTGGAAGGATTTCTTAGTGCGGGTGATGCCCTCACCCGCATGCGGAAATGCCTCCACCTACACCTGGACGCCGACAGGCAGCCAAAATTTCCCACACCGCACTGCTGCCATCCTCTCTCCTTCCCGGCCGGTCCACCTCGCCGCCGTCCTGCCCCTCCGCCCATGCGCAACCGGCTCACCGTGTACCCGCCACTCACTACCTCGCCTGATGAGGACATGACACCCATGCATATGACCATGATCGGTGCATGGAATGGAGTAGAAGAAGTCCAGCAAGGGTATCGAAGTCGAAGAGGAGGCACGAGGCTAATCCGGTTCGAGTCCCCAAGGTGGAGGCCCAAAGCAATTCAAGTTCGACCCCAGTTCAGAGTCCAGGACCAGTGCGCACTAAAAATGATGCCCAGGTCGCATACCAAGTCAGTTTTGGACATTGTTTATATGGCTGGAAGCACAATTTCATAGAGCTTCCAATGGCACCAGTTTCAGGCCCAAATTCGTCCTGAGTCAATGGGAATCGTCGAAAGAAGTTGACATCCAGAATCTGCCAAGGTGCTGCGTCGCCGGTTTGTTGGGCCTTAAGCCCAAGTTGAGGGCACCCCATCCTAGGTCGCCCCAACCCTAGGACGCCCCTCCTCATATACTCAGTAGCCACTGCATTTAGAACTCGAGTTTTGTTTTACATCTAGCTTTAGCTACACCAGACCACGCACAAATATGTGCTGTCCTCTGTGATTCAGAACTCCACCTTCGAGTGATATTAAGATTGCTCGCCTCAGATTCTTGTTCGTTCTTCGATTGCGTACATGAATTGATCTTCGTGATCAGGCTGATCTTGCGCCGGCAAGGTTGGTAGCCATCGGGAGTTGGTTCAGTGAATGCATTCGTGCTTCGAGTCTTGCTCGTCGTAGTCGGATCGTGAGGGTCGTCTCCCACTAGATCGAAGTTATCTCCACTCACCGAAGGATCAGGCACTCCGCCTCTATCAAGTGGTATCAGTTTTCCAGGTTGATCAGTAAGTTTATCCAGTGTTTTTATTTCCTATAGTACACAAAAACCAAAAAAAAATTTGTTTTTAGGTTAGATCCTTGTCCCAGCAACCCTTTTAGCCTCGCACTTTCTTTCAATAATTTGCTTTGTTGAATTTGTGCTTACTCGTTCAATTGTTGATCATTACTTTGTGTTCTACCTTTTTTTTTCTTTTCTAACCCTAGCCGCCATCACCGTCTTCCTGTCGCCGCCGCGACCACACGCCGCTTTTCCCCTTACGCCGTTCCTGCTCGCCACCGGGGGCAGCGCGTGCTGCGGCCCATCCACCTGTGTGATCACCCCTTATCTTTCCCTATCGTGTGTGTTTTGGAAACCTATAAAAAAATAAAAGAAAAAGTAAAAAAAGAAAAGAAAAGTGAAAGTAAAAAAAGTAACAGGAGGACACTGTGATCCCCACGTGGTCAACCCACCACGCACCGCAACCCCACGTCGGACTCCCCCTCGCGAAACACACCCCGTGCGGTTCCTCCCTTCTGCCTCGTTTGTTTTGGTAGTTCATCAAAAAAAGGAAAAGCAAAAAAAGGAAAGTTCAAAAAAAAGAAAGAAAAAAGAGTCCAAAGGGAGAAGGGCTGATCCGGTTGACCGAGCCCTCACGCCGCGCGCCGTCCCCCTGGGTCGCGATCGTGGACAACACCGAGGCCCCCCTCCTCGTGTTTTTCTTTCTGGACAACACCGCACCCCTCCCCCCACGCACGCAGCGCCCTACCCTACTGCTTGCGTTCCCTCCCCCCACACCACCACCCTTGCTCTCCTCCACTTCCGCACTCGTTTCCAACAACATTTGTTTCGTGTTTTAGCACTATAATTCAACTTTGCATTATTGTTTGATTGTGCTAATCCTTGATTTGAGTGCAGCCTACCCAGAACTCCACATAGTTCTACGACGAGCAGGTTTTATTTCCCCAGGCAATCACTCCTCCAATCTTTCGCGAGTTCCACCGGTTGGTTGCAGGTCGCCCCTGTGTGCATGGTAAGAACGGATAAGAATTTGATAACAGCACTAGTTTGAGCGCCTTTGTGAGCCATTACACCCTATTGTTGTCATCGACTTTGTTTTTTTTGCGCTAACCATGGCAGATGGCGACACCACAAGGGTTGACAAGGAGCAGGATGATGGAGACCACCAAGGCCGTTTCCGTCGTGTACCACACCGTTCCGGTATTGATTCATTTGCTAAGATTAAATTTAAAATTCCACCTTATAACGGCAAATATGATCCAGCTGCATATCTTGATTGGGAATTAGAGGTCGCACAACAATTTGCAAGCCATGATATTCCTATTAGTTCTCAAGTTAAAGCTTCCATTAGTGCATTTACTGATTTTGCTTTAATTTGGTGGCGTTATGAACAAAAACATCCCACTACCATTCCCACCACTTGGGCTGAATTAAAAGCTGCTATGTGACGCAGATTTGTGTCTTCCTATTATGCTCGAGATTTGCTTAATAAAATGCACCATTTTCAGCAAGGCCAACAATCTGTGGAGGAATATTATCAGGAACTACAAAAGGGTATCATTCGTTGTGGGTTATTGGAGGACAATGATGCTGCTATGGCACGTTTTCGTGGTGGCTTGAATCACGAAATTCAGAATATACTTGATTATCAAGACTCTGCGGATATGAACACATTATTTGAATATGCTTGCAAAGCTGAACGTGATGTGCAGGGGTGCCGCTCGAGGACATATTCTAACTCTTTTGCAGGAAGAAGCTCGACATCCAGCTCAGTGGCCGCTCTCCCTACGCCATCCACGCCCACCACTACACCGTGCGAGAGGACGGACAAACCTGCAGGCGCATCCTCATGTACAAATTCAGAACCATCACTTCACAATGCACCGAATACTCCTACTGAGAGCATAGGTAATGTCCATGGCGCTACACTCACGGAAGGAGAGAATTGTATTAATGTGCTGAATTTTTCCACAAATCATGCTTTAGTTGAGCAATTAATAGTGGAACCATCTCTTGATTTATCTTTGTCACATAGTGATTTGCTTGCTGTTTCTTGTGATAAAGATGAATTGTGTGCTACTACTTCAGATTTACATGCTAGTGCTGAAAATAAACATATTATGCATGTTGCTAGTAAAAATGATGAGCTACATTTGTTGTCTTCTTTCCAAACTTTGGGTTACATTGAATTTGTTGATTTGTGTAATCTAGATTGTTTAGAAGAGAGACTTTTTGCATATACTAATTTACCATGGTTGTCTAGACATTCGTATCATGTTATTGACAAATATAATAATAAAGGACAATATATGGTTCATCGGGTTTACATTTGTACAAATCTGAATTCTCCTTTTGTTGTGCACGATTGTGATCAATTAGAGGGTAACCATCCTACAAACATTTTCACATGTTCCTTTAGTAGTTTTGTTTCGCAAGAAGGGATGCATTGCTGGTGGCTCCCTATGATTTTTGGTGCTAAATTTTGTTGCAAGCAACCAACCATTAGTGTTGTGTCTTTTGTTGGTGCTAATCTTTTGCAGGATAGTAACGACAAACCTCATGCGTTTTTCGATAACGTAGTCTCCAGAGATGCTGACAATTTGATGCGACATGACATGATACACATTTGGAAACATGGTCACATTCCTCCTCACAATTGTTTTGGTTTACTTTATTTCCGCAACCCTGTTCTCCCTTGTGATGTGCAGGATCATTTTCAAATACACTCGACGTCGAGGACGACTTTTCTTCAAGAAGGGGAGAATGATGAAGACATGACACCCATGCATACGACCATGATCGGTGCATGGAATGGAGTAGAAGAAGTCCAGCAAGGGTGTCCAAGTCGAAGAGGAGGCACGAGGCTAATCCGGTTCGAGTCCCAAGGTTGAGGCCCAAAGCAATTCAAGTTTGAGCCCAGTTCGGAGTCCAGGACCAGTGCGCACTAAAAACGACACCCAGGTCGTATACGAAGTCGGTTTTCGACGTTCTTTATGTGTCTGGAAGCACAATTTCATAGAGATTCCAATGGAACTGGTTTCAGGCCCAAATTCATCCCGAGTCAACGGGAATCATCGAAAGAAGTTGACATCCAGAATCTACCATGGTGTTGCGTTGCCGGTTTGTTGGGCCTTAAGCCCAAGTTGAGGGCGCCGCATCCTAGGTCGCCCCAGCCCTAGGACGCCCCTCCTCATATACTCAGTAGCCGCCACATTTAGAACTTGAGTTTTGGTTTACATCTAGCTTTAGCTACACCAGACCACGCACAAATATGTGTTGTCCTCTGTGATTCAGAACTCCACCTTTGAGTGATATTAAGATTGCTCGCCTCAGATTCTTGTTCGTTCTTCGATTGCATACATGAATCGATCTTCGTGATCAGGCTGATCTTGCGCCGGCAAGGTTGGTAACCATCGGGAGTTGGTTCAGCGATTGCATTGGCGCTTCGAGTCTCGCTCGTCGTAGTCGGATCGTGAGGGTCGTCTCCCACCAGATCAAAGTTATCTCCACTCACCGAAAAATCGGGCACTCCGCCTCTATCACTGCCCCTTCCTCCATGGCCGTCGTACGTTTACCCACCGCGCGCCGTCGGTCTCTCCTCCCCCGGCACCACCACCAGTAATGGTATGTCCCTTCCTCCACGCACGCGAGGCCTTGTAGGTCGGGCCCGCGCGCATGTTGCGACCCCTTCTCTCTCTCCCGGCCCTTCTCTGTGTAGTGCGCGACCACTGCACTCGCCGCCGACGCCGGCCGGCCGGCCGGTCTCCCTGGCTGGCTGCCTCTGATTCAATCACTCTTGTTTTTTCTTTTTATGCATTGAATGAATTCAATATGTGTAAACCCTACTTTTCATGAATATTCGATCGATATATATCTCTTTGAAATGTGAATGATGTGTGGTATTTGGTTGATCTGGGTATAGTTTTAGCTATCAATGTCGTCAAGTGTTGTTGTTGGTGGTGGTGGCTGTGGAGGCCGTGGCTTTGGCGGTGTTGGTGGCGGTGGCTTCGAGGATGTCGACCTGTTGCCTCGCCGTCCAGGACTTCACTATCACCACGAGATGGCCTTGCCAATAGGTGATCAGTCACGTGGAACAATAGCCAATGTGGTAATATAATGATCGACATTTTCTTTACATAGATATCTTTTTTACACTCGACATGCAAAATCTCAAATTTCAATCATATATAAATTATTGTAGGTTATCAACAATATCAGATGGCTCAGGGATATTCTCGAGGATATGTCTGGTACTCTTCTTGTAGTGCAAACCGAGCTTGTTGACAATATGACAAGACTGCATGTCTCTTTCTACATACCTGCTCGAGGTGTAGATTACCAGTTGTTGTCAGTAGGCATGCCACACCCAGTGGTTCTCGTTGAAGCTGTGCGCGACACACATTTTATTAGGTTGACCTAACAGAGGACTGTTGTGGAGAAATGTCTACAGGCTCTTCAAAATTTTGGGTGCTTCATGCCATACTTTTACTATTTTAAATTAAAACAATTCGAGGCGGGTGAAAGTAATGTGGTTCATACCGCTGAGAGGCTTTGCAGGGCTCATCAAGATGGAGGTGGTATAAGATATATATCCTTTTTACTCATTGTTAATTAACTTATTTGTGTTACATATTTTTCACTTTCATAAGATTGTTATATATATATATATATATCTCACCATCATCTTATTGTGTAGAATCTCTCTGGTTCAACCTATGCCTCAATAAGCTTTCATGCGATTCTTAATCAAGTCGTGGAAAGAATTAGGTTGGATTACTATGGTGGGAAGCCGGCAAGCACCATAAATTGGAAGTACCAAGCAACTCTAACTTTCTACAGGTTAGATGAACCTGACGCTCTATTGTTTGATATTTGCAGTGTTGTGTGTGACAATCCTCAGGAAGCAGAGGAGAGCGCACTCGTATGCGCTCTAGCTTATTTTGATAGAGTTGTAGGCTGGACAATTGGAGATATTAACTATATTCCATTTCTACGTGCACGTGCCGGATTAGGACCTATGTAACATTATGCATGCATGGCTCATGCATTAATTGCACCCTCTTATGAACTTGTACGAATTAGCTAGGGTTGATGTATGAACTTATTAAAAAGTAGTAGTGGTTGGTGTAAGAACTTTCACTATTGTATATACTATTCACTCGTAAATCTAGCATTGTCGTGTTCAATTTGAATATGTTATTAATTTAAGAACTGCATTTTACAAATTTGGCGCAAAAAATTTGGCGGGAACGATATTTCCAGAAACACGAGACCCTATCACCCGCACATGGAAAAGCATTTCCAGGTGCGGGCGTTATACCTACTCCTGTAAATAGTTATTTTTAAAAGCGACAGCTAGGAGCAGGTCCACCGCCTGCGCTTGGAAATGCCATTCTAACCGCACCTACAAATGGTTTTTGTAGTAGTGCACGCTGCGCCGTCGTCGTGCCATCATGCCGACACAGCATGGATGCCGTAATGCTCGTGCTGTGCTCTGTGCTCGGCACAGCACGAAGAGTCGAAGAGCCCTTCGTGCCGCGCCAGCGTCATCGTGCCCATGTCGAGTTGTGCTGGGCGGCCCATATGACCATTTATACCTGTGATCCCAAGCCGTTGACTAAGTAGTACGAATGCAGGTCTCACAGGCAGGACATGGAAAAATCATCAATTAGAACAAAACAGAAACTGTGAAAGTGAGCAGGGTTCAATGCCTATCTACGCCTAAGAGGGTACGGCATTAATCGATCGTCATAGGGCTCATAGTAATTAAGTCATATATATGTATAGCTATATACTAGTTCCACGTCGTGTCGACCTCTGCCGAGACACACTACATCTGCTAAAAGTTTGCCCAGCTGGTTGTGTAGGTTGCTCCGAAGTACCAGTTGGATGGGACGACGTTCCACACCGTCACCACGCGGCCGTCGTCGGTCTTCACCATGAAGGACAGGCTCTGGCCGTTGAGGTACGCCGTGCTCTGCCAGTTCATGCCCCAGTTCCTGCTCATCGTCAGCCAGTTTGTGTTGGTCCCCTTGATCCACATCTGCGACACCACCCCGCTGCCGCCGACGTTGGTCACCGTCACTAGCTCGAAGTAGTCCCTCCCGTTGACGGTGAACCTCATGCCGGCGCTCCTCTTGCACGACACCCTGGAGCACCACGTACGTTCGTACACAATGAAGTCATAATCACGCCTTGAAGACGTTCAAGTTTTTGCATCTGATCTTGCCGTTGGATGTATATATAGTAGTACCTCTGGTAGTTAACCGGGACGATACCGCCTTGGTAGATGGCGATGGTGGTCCAGGCCGGCTGCGACATGTCCAAGTGCCGACGCGGCGGGTTGCACCAGCCACCGTTGTCGCTGGGCAGCGCCCAGTTTGGGGGGCAGAAGTTGGTGGCCGTGACGGTAACCGACGTGCCGGGCCTGCACCATCGGCTCTTGCCGGCATCGCAGGTGATGGTGTAGCACGCGCCGCACATGGCGCCGTCGTTGAACAGCGCCGTGCTCAGCGCCGCGTTGCTCAGCCCGTAGCCAGCGTTGTACAGGTTACCGTACCCGCAAGCGCCGCCTGCACCGGCCGCACACAGGAGATCTCATGAGCTCGATCTGCTTTCAAAACAGAGGGGAAACGCCGCAAGCAAGGGGACTGTCACCCAATGCAATGCAAGGACGAACTTACCCATGGTGCCAGAGCCATCGCTGCCGCCGTAGAACGTTGCAGTCGCAGGCGTCGAGTAATACTGGGCGTCTACTGCATGACGGGAAGCCCATCTGCACAGCAAAGACAGAAGAAGCACCACCGCTGGTTTCGCCATCTTTTGGATCTACAGTTGCATTTGTGTGTGTTTTTGCGTTGGGTGGCATGCAGTCTCCTTGCTTGACCCTGGGATTTATAGTGGTGGCATGGCGAGCCTCCAACTGTTACATACAGCAGTTACTCAGTATCATGTTGCAGGTTCGTTATTGATGCATGTTAGCATTAGTGAGTAGCGTGGTCATTTCAGTTTGATGCATCTTTTGCTTCGTTCTTTGACTTTTTGATGCAAGCCAAGTTTTCAAACAAATACAAAACAAAGGGATATCTGACGTGTTGTCCATGATGCATGTTCGGGAGGCTGTAAAAAAAGTTTCTTGTCTGCAAAAATTCCCGCGTCCACATGCCCTAACCTACGCGAGCATGTGATAGGGGAATCTGCAATAAGCAGCTGAAAATTTCAACCAAGAAACGGTGCTGGGAAGAAGAAATATTCTGTTAAGTTGACATTTCTCAAGTCGGTGGAAACTGAGAGAAATACTTAAGGCAAATTAGGCAAATGTGTGTCTACGGAACTTATACCAGATATATAATGTTTATTACCAGCAGTGTTATCATTGTCCTGAAACGAAGTATGATAGAATGTCAAAGCATATTTGCAACGAAAAGTGAACTCTACATACAGACCAGATGGTTCAATTTTTAGCAGTGATATTAAAAGTAAGATATAATGTATTGAATATGAATTAATTCAAGTAATATGACTGACACCCTAGCTTGTTTCTATTTAATGTCTATCATTTTGCAAAACAAAAACCAAGCTGTCATCCGTGACGTATGCATATATACGCCACCCGTAGTGTTTCTCAAACTCGATGAGGTGAGCTCTGCTTGTCTGAACTAGCTTGTAGCCAGAAGGTAGCAAGCGCGCTAGGTCTTACGATGGTATGTTCTTCAGGAAATTATAAGTTTTGAACAGTCAACTTAATTGTTCACGTGCTCATCATCAGCAGGGCCTACATCGCCGTACGTTCCGAGTACTGGAATGATAAATTCAACCAAATTGGACGTCGTTCTTAACTCAAATTCCCTGGAGGTCAACCATGCAGTAGTGGTAATGCACATAGTAAATGTCTGCAAAATTCACATTGTGCTACCTAGTCGTGAATAGTTAACTGGAACGCATGTGAAGCCCCGCGAACTAAGGGTCTAAAACATGTTACAATCATTAGAAAGTTTGAAAAAGGGGGCGCTTATGAATTCCAAAAGAGCTGACAAATTGCTAGATCTAGAGATTGGCAAGTACACACGGTGGTTAAGATTCCATCGCCATGTTGGGATTGCTTTTCCGATCTCTGTTGCTCCTCGATCTGCAATTCTGCATTGCTTGGACTTACATGCACAACGCGCATCTGCATGCATGCCCCCTAATTAACAAAGATATATATATATATAGAACATGTATACTGTAATCGGCCACGGAATATCTAATTTTGCGGCCGGACCCTAACGACCGTGCGACCTGCTACATCTCAGTCAGCCAGTCCCAGCCCACGCTACGCTATCCATCCTGATCGGCTCGGCTCACCCAGCTCAGTGAGAACCGGCGGCAGAGGGAGCCGAACGGCACCCGCAAATTACGCAGCTTCCTCCCACGACAGAAGTAGATGAGCTCTCCCAAAATCCCCTCCGGTCGTTGACTGCTTTTGCCGCCGCATCCCAACAGAAGCAGCGTCGATCCGGCATGCTCCAACGATGCGCCGTTAGAGATGCTCGCGTTCCAGATTTCAGACGCTCCGCGAATGCACGAATCCGCTCATTGGTGTTCGTGCTAACGACGAGGCTCTGTGTCTAGGGAAAAGGGGATCTTGGTGAGCTGCCGCAAACAACAATAAATCCCGTTGTCTTTTGAATTCATTTTGATTTTCATCTGGTTTTTATGATTTGCTGCCGCTATATTTCTAGCAGATGCAGGTTAGTTCGTGATTTTCCTGCCGGATTGACGTTAATTGATGCCGCTGTGCAATTCCTGATGTGAGCACTCGCACATAGCTCCATCTAGTTATCTAGCCATCGACATTGAGGTTCGTGATTCCCCCGTTTTATGTTTCTTGAATTCCTCCATAGATCTGATTAGTGATTAGTCCATTGCACGGTGATATATACTACTGATAATCCCCAATTTTTAGTAAGCACTCCCTTTCTCAGTGTTATATAGTTTTTTTTTTGCTCACTCATCGTAGAAATTGAAAATAGATTTATTCGTGCAGGAAAATGAGCTTCTTATCCACTGTAGCATGAAAGAGGCATGTGCCAGTTGCTATATGCTTAATGCAGTGAGATTACATTTTCTGGATTCCATGGTGATTCTTAGTTGATCTAGGTAATTTGATATAAAACAGCTTTTGATTGGGTTCGTCAAAAATGGGCCAGTTTGATATTTTTTTGTATTATGATAACTTGATGACGCCATTGCAGTAATAATCACATAAGGGTCAGCGATTCTTGTAAGCATGTACAAAACTTACCATACTCGTAAACCATTTATAGAAACTCCCTTAAATAGATCATCGGAAATAATAGTTGGTAAATTTATTATGATGGCAAATGTAGACTCTTGGATTCTTGTAGCATGTAGGCTTCATGGATCTAGCAATCTGCTCCTGGTTTCCTAATTTCAGCACATTTCATTTGTGGGAGCTGATGAGTAGGTATATATGAACTTGTATTCCTAATAAATTAATTCGCAATTGTTCTACTAGCTGCATGAGATTCTGCAGTATAGTCTGCAGCTGAGCACCTGCAACAGCTTAATTTGTGACTAATCCCCCTTCCTGCTGCAACAGCTCAAGAGTGTAATATTTTTTTTGTGATTTCAGGCAATGAGACTTCCCAAGCCGCCGGCTGTCAACTTCAGAGAGGAGTGAAAGGCACGGTCATTTTAATCACTGGTTAGGCTGGTATGCCACGATAATACGATATGATGATGATCCAGTTCCGACCTCCTATGTGTCTTCTCCCTCATTCTAGCTTCTACCTGTTTCCTCATCTTTGAAGGCCAGATGTTGATGTTGGGGAGGGAGTCACCAGCTTGCTAACCTTATTCGCCCGACCAGATGTCTTGACCGCCAATGGTGCTTCTGATCTGATACTGTCGGAGTTACGGCTAGCAAACAGCTGACGGTCTTTCCCACAACTTTTGGGAGGTCGTGTGATGTGCATGCAAAACTAGATTGCATGATGGGTTGGAATAGTGCCAAATAGAATGTCCTCGCAAAACAGTTCAGATATTGTCATGTTCAGTATTTTCTTCTCCTGTGTTGTACCGTGAGTACAACTCTGGTAAAAACACTCGAGTAGTATTCTATTGTGGTAAACCACTGGTATTTCTGCACATCTATTGTGGTAAATTGAGTTCCACCTCGTGGTAGATTCAAGATCATTTTTTAGTAAATGGGTTACTCCATTGTGATAACTCAGTGGTGTTGTAATTGAGTGATAGATTCAAGATCATTTATAGTAAATGGATTACTCCAGTGTGATAACTCGATGATAATTTGGTCTATCAGTAACTAGCTCGAAACCACCACTGGAAAGCAAATTGATGTAATTACTCATCATGATTCAAATTACTGTAATCATTTCATGGTAAATTGGTCCCATAATTTTCAGAACTAGTTCCTCCAAATATGCACCATTTTACAGAACTTTGGTTCCTCTGAACATCATGACACCAAATTGTGTTAGACCCCATCGTAATAATCGTGTGGAACCATTTAAAATACCATTTTTATTACATGGGAAAAGTGTTACGAAGGCCTAGAAAAGTCCAAGCTACTACTATTTTCTCGTCAATACATCACTGTTTTTTTGGATTTAGCTGAAATAAAATTGCAGGTTAAAGTACCAACCTGTCTGTGCAAGTTTGAACCAGGTGACATGCAGCTTGGAGAATGGAGAGCAGTGCATTTCTGCGGCCAATACGGCAATACGGCATGATTACTCGCTTGATTGGACCTTCGGCAGTGCACACGATCTCTCTCGTAAGAAGATAGAACAGATATAGCAGGCACGTTTACTGTATTCAACGGGCATAGATTAGTGTCGAACCAAATCAGATAGAGTACTCAACCTGAAAAAGACTAGGTCAAGCATACTCATATGCGTGGACGTCCTATTCGGTTCAGGTGTTACCAAGGTCTCGACGACACGGCTAGGATTCACCGTCACAATCCTAGTAGGATTCACCGTCACAATGGCCAACCTAGTAGGATTCACCATGGCTAGGAACAGTGTGGGACGTGGCGATACAACATGTTAATTACCGGCGATCGCCAGCATCTACTCCGGCGATTGGGCCGGCCGTCAGGTGCCCTGAGGAGTTGCGACATCCATGGAAGTGGACAGCAGAGGAGCTTGAGTCAACATGACGCAACACGACGGACGAGTACCAACAACGCTAATGCCGTAACTAAAGCCACGGTCGCCCATGCCTCCAGTGCATCGTCTAGGGCTAATAATGACGCGTCGGACCGTCGGTGATTAATGTCGTAATGATGCCGCGTCCGGCTCGTCGTAACCCGGCTCGATTAATTGGAACACAGATGTGGCTCGGCTCCCCTAGACGCGGGACAGATGAGGCGCATAGCAAGGGAATCGGACGGTTAGATGATGTGGCCACAGAATAACTTATTCCGTGACCGGCCACAGAGTATACTCTCCGTGTGTGTATATATATATATATATATATATATATATATATATATATATATTCTACTCCTAGGTGTAGTTACTTCCACGTTCAAAAAACTACTTTGCGTATGTGTACATACCTATTTATGAATTGGAGTATCTAAACATACCTAAAATAAGATTTATCAAAGTGATAACCATGAAAAATTTCAGTGGAACTCGTAATTTTTTGCACCTTGTGATATATGTTATTTCCTATATAGAAACAGGAGTATGTCCACAAACTATATGTTTCCTCCTATGTAAAAAGAGGGTATGTCCACATACCACTTTTAGAAATCATGTATGTGTACATACTTATTTTAAAAACCTCAAGTATGCAAAAATACATTATAATTTGTGAGATACAAATATGGGAGTAACTACTCCAAAAACTCGTCATATATATATATATATATAGGTAGCTGCGCTATTCATAGGCCAGGGTGCTGATTAATATTCAACACCCTCACGGCATGTTGTCCGCTCCGTTAGTGCAGCTAGAGATACTAGCTAGTAATCAATCGTGAAATGCTTCCAATATTTACTTCCTATTAGGAATTAATTGCATGGACGTATAATTATGCATTAAATATTCTCCGGTGGCCAGCATTCACATTCACGTGACATGCACAGGTCAACAAAGGTATTTCGGTCATCAATATAATTGATGAAATAATTACTAATTAGCACATAAATGTACGAGCTCAAGGAGTTTGCTCTTTCCGTAAAAAATTAGCACACAATCAAAGCTGTTGGGCAGTTTTGAAAAATCTCTGATGCCTTTCCCGTCAGCTCCGGCTTTCCAAGATGGCAGCCAAGTGCATCCTCAACGATGTAATATGTGGTGAGCCATGCCCTGCATCACCCAGTAAACATTCCACGGCAACCCCTATGTAATCTCCATTCCATGTTCTTCAGGTGTGGGGTTCTAGTCTTCTAGACCTCCTCCTGCAGCGGCATGGAGGCACGGCCCGGGCCGGCGGTAGAGCGACGGCAAGGGCCTAAAACAACCGGTGGTGACGTCCGTCGTGGCATTCTCGGCCCCGACACGTTTCCTCAACCAATAGATACAACAATGGAGGTGCATGCAGATCAGTTCACACATGCGTGTTCATAAGTACCAATCTCAAATAATTTTTTTGATTTTCTGAATTTTGAATCCCAGTCTCCAATTCTTTGATCTTGAGTTGCTTACATGCTTCAACTTTGTGGTCTTCTGGCTTTTAATTTTAGATGCATAATCATTTGATTCAGTTCTATGCTACAAAATTACGATTTCCCCCATGGATCTATTGTTTACGTTTCTGTGTGAATGGTGTTCTGCTCCAAAATTAGATATACATGAGTAATTATTTGTTTATTGTGATAATATGACTTGTCTGCACATGGTTGTACCATTTTTTTAAATGGTAAACCCATTCATAATTTCATTCCACTATTTTCTAATTCAATACATACACTACATAAATTTCACAAAAGAGAAGTATAATGTTGCTTAGTGAGAAGTGTATACTTCAAAAAAAAATAGAGCCACATGGTTCCTGTAGAATAACGAAGAGCAAACGCTGAATTGGCAATGGATCAATTTTTTTCATATATCGTTCTAAATTGACAAGAAATTGATTTTTACTACCCGAGATGAAAATCGAGTAATATGTACCTAGCAATCAAATTTTACTTCTCACAGGTGAAAAAGGAGTAAATTGTCGTCAAACAGGAAGTTAAATGGAGTAAATTATTCCTTTGTGTTAGGAAATCACTTCTTTGAACAATAAAGATGTCAAACCATCACAAAGAGGACGTACTAAATTTACAAGAAATGAGTTATCTTTTTTTCTACTATAATATTCATCCACTTCTACTGGTATAATTGGAACTTTACCAGGTGGCTAGTAATTACTACCTCTATAAGTTCATGTAGTAAATATGAAAAATGAACGGATCTCCGATTTACTTCTTTTTGGTCACGAGAAGTAAAATGGATCTCCGATTTCGTTCTGACTCTATTTTTTACTCCTTTTTCCTCCTAGTAGAGCTATGTTGTTATGATACTATGATAGAAACCCCAAACTTTTGTAAGCCTCCACCTGATAATGATGAGGAGATGAATAAGGATGTGTGCTTAATATTTATACTCCACGATCAGTCACATTGTTGTGAAGTTTAAATATTATTATCACCATTTCATTACTAAATTACTGCTTTGACATTGAAAACTATTTCTCTATAGATATTACTTCTTTGTGTTTGAAAATTACTACTTTGAAAAATGATGTCAAAACCAGATAATGAAATTCGAAAGAGTTTGAGAATTAATTTGTGAATAGAGAAGTAATTTTAATACGGTAGATCAATAATTACTCCTGATAACATTTTGATAGCAATAATTACTCCTGATTACCTAATTATAAAAATGGAGTAATTACTATCAATAGGAGCTCGTTAGGGTTCCGTTCAAGGTGCTCTCAAGTCCTTCATCAAGGAGGAAAATTAAGGCACAACATGCAAAACAAAGTAATTATAAAAAATAGGTAATTACCATCAGCCGAGGAACTCGCTAGGGTTAAGGTGCTCTCACGTACGTATATCACGGCTATGACCAGCAAAATCAATTCACTTGCTTATTACAGTTATAGGATTGATAAGCTGACTATTAAAATCATCCTCTCAATACCTTGGGATTCAGATCCAGTCCACCTATCTTTCTACGGTTGAAGCCGCCTGTTGACCTCCGGTCACGATTGGTTTCTATGGTGGCAATTTATTGGCAGAGATGAAAACAAAGTAATTATGTGTTCACCAGAGCTCATCGGAGCTCCGGTCGTAGCACTCTAGCGCTTCCCACAGGATTAATCTCTGGAAACACAAAAACAGACATGAAAAAATAACTAGAATCTATTTTCACTATTCAGCAACGAAAAGGAGTAATTATGCGATTAACATGGTTCACCAAACCTCCGTTTGCCTAGACGGCGGACACTGAATAATATTCACCACGCTGCGTGGTGAATATCCATGTCCTATACACACACACACACACATATGGCCTAGCTAGCCCCTTTAGAACCACTCCTGCCGGATTTATGAGCATCGTGTCCTCACACTGCAGTTGCGTCCTTTCTTTCGTTGGCGGGAGTAGATCAGCCTGTGGAGGTGGGGGCCATGGTTGTCGCCCGAGGTAACCCCATTGTAATCATTGCTGGTGTCACTATGTTGCTATTTGATATCTGACCGGCTGAGATGTGCACCCATCTATCACAAGGAGAAGGGTTCGGGCGCCAGTTGTTGCTCTGTTTGACTGCGGGGAAAGAGGACAATCAATCCTCCCAACTTTTATGGCACTTGACATTGTTGGTGAAGATGCCCTATCAGTATGCGTCTCATGTCGTTGTTGGTGTTGATGATGGACACGTCGCCATTGCTTATGTGGTTGTGTTCGTGTCCTGATGCCCATTAGTGTTGGCGCCTTCACTCGCCACTGGAGTTGAGAATGCCGGTGAGCTGTTGTGTCGTATTCCGTTGTAGATTTATCAACTTTGAAGTACAAGTGGTTGCAAACCTTTGGGTGTCCAGTTGTAGGCAGTCGTTGTTTTGTAGACACCTGTGGCTGTTGTGTGTTGACACTCCGCTGATGTTGAGGTTGATACGGTCGTGTCATGCCTCCTTGGGAAGTTGACCATCCTGGTGATCGAGAGCATCCATTCGAAGATGATGCTCGGCGTACGAAAGCTGATGGTCGGTGGTGACGAAAAATAGGAGGCGAACCAAGAATTGACCCAGCCACTTTTGGTGGAGGAGGTCGAGTTGGCCATCGGTACCTCACCACTAGGTCTGAGGTAGGGGCACATTCTTCTCGTTTGTGAGAGTCGCTGAAGGAGGAAGTAGTCAGCGATGCGGTCATGTAATCCATCATTCTAGGGCCCTTTGCCCAAGTTGTGTTCTCTTGGATAGCCACTGGGGGCGTTCTAGAGGTCATTGTTGTTGTCGATGACCTGTTGAAGGGTGAAGTTCTTGCTGATGGAGAAGCAACTCCGTGTTCCTCTTGAACACACTGAGATGACTTCGTATTGGGGCCCTTCGTAGTTGCCTTGGTTCGTTTGAGGTGGTGATGCTCTGTCAGGTGGTCTGTGCACACCTGGGTTATAGGGTCACCTGCCCTATGTGATGCGCCAATTGTGGTTATTGGCCGCCAAGATTTGGTGGTCACCTTCCTCAATAGCATGTTGATGACTGGAGCTGGTGGGGTAAGCACGCTTTGTTGGGTTGATGGTGCTTGTCGCAGCACTGAGTTGATGGAGGACGCGCAGCACTCAAGCATGTTGAAGGCCCCGATTCGGCAGATGGTGTGACCGATGTTGTGGTCGTCATTGGAGAAGAGCATGGTGATGACGTTGTTGTAGACGTGGCCGAGCTGAGGATGTTTCACCTGGAGAAGGAGCTGGCGAGCGGCATGTTCGACCTTGTTGTTAATGCTGAGTGTTGATGTTGTGGTCATGGTCATTGCCGATGGAGCGTTGGTGGGAAGCTCTGCTTGATCAGGCGTCGTTTCTGACGAGGAGATGCAGCAAGCCACAATAGATGTGTTTGGCTTGGCAGCTAGTGTATGGTGTAGCTGCTGCTGACAATGGCATGGATGAAGGTGTTGCAGATGAGATCGCAGCCGTAGATGTAGATGTCGTCAAGGGAGGAGATGACGACGACATAGTTGTAGATGAGGCCATAGTGGATACTCCTAGCCTGGCTAGTAGTTCATCCACCTCTCTCGAGATCCGTCCCCACTGATTGGGATCATGAGATGCATCTACAAATATTTTTGGGCTGACCTGAGTGTCGGATGTGGAGGTTTTTGATGCAGTAGGTTGATTCTCCGCGTCGTTGATGGCATCACCCTTCCAATCTGCAGCCTGGAGGGTACTATTCCCAGGATGAAGAGTACCACGGCAAATCTTCACACCATGAACAGTAGCACCATGACTGTTCACGTGGTGAACTGCTATGTGTTGGCTGCCTTGTTGATCCATTAGCGTTGTTTGATGGTAGGGTGCGTAGTGCCAATCTGCAGCCCATGGATTCCTATAGGCCATGATCAGTAGCCTGGTCTCTTGATACCAGATGTTATGTTTTTTTCTACCCCTTGGGTTTAGAGCCTTAGAGAGAGGAAGGAAGGGGCGACCAGCGCCCAAGGAAGGAGGGGTGGTACTGTTCATCTGTGAACAGTACACTAGGGATGGCGATAGCACAGGAAGAGGAGGGAGAGAGCTAGAGAACTTTAGGGTTTTACCCCTTAATTCCTTTCTTGATTAATTTGATACATGGGGCCTCTACTATATAGAGGATACTGTAGGACCAGAATGGCGACCAGAGAGGGGGGGAGTGAATGAGAGCCGATAAAAATTCTTCTCCGAATAGACGAACTCGGCCTATGGTCCCAAACGCAACTCCGGCGTCCTCAGCACCTCGCTAGCCAAATCCACGCAGCCACTGGAGTGCTACTGGACCTAAGAGCTAGCCACAGACCCAAGCTACTCGACCACGTAGCGGAACACAACTTGAGCATCAACCTGCTTGCACCGGTCAGACCGGTCACCTGCACCGGTCAGACTGGTCCAGAGCAACCTACTCAGAATTCTCCCAAACTTGTCCAGCAAACCAAGATGGTGATTCGAGGATGTGGAGCAATAGAGAGAAATCCTGAAAACAAACAGGCAAACAAAAACACACAAAAAACTCAAGCACACCAACAACTCTCCACAACCAAACTTGCTCCAGAAGCACTCTGCGAGCAAGCAGCACAACCAACAGTAGCAAAGGAGATTTTCCCACTAAATGCTTCTGCACCGGTTTGACCGATGAACACCACCGGTCTGACCGGTCTAGCTCAGGAAATCCCAACTGCAAGAAAATCTCTCAAAGGCCAAAATTGCATTGAACTGAAACAGCAGCAAACCAAGAACACAACCAACAGTCCGGAGAAGAACTCCCGAAGAAACAGCCACAACAGGCCGCACCGGTCTGACCGGTGGAGTGCACCGGTCTGACCGGTCACGCCTAGGCTGCTCGGGATGAACTCCACCCGTGAATCAACTCCCACCTTCCGATGCCTCGATCTCCCGATTCGCTCCACGGATTGAAGCAAGACTTTGGGGATAGGTGTATCACCTCATGAACGAGTCATGCCTAAGAGATCGGCCCTAAAGATGCACTCAATCAATAGGAATCGGAGGATGAACACCAAGAACACCTTTTCCCAGAACCGAAACAAATCCCCAAAATCGAGCACCCAAACCCACGGATTTAGAGGGGGGATCACAAGGAGAAGAACCACAAGGGGCTCATGGATACATGCCACACCAAATTCGTCAAGGGAAGGTCTCAAATCCACCAATAGAAAACCGCCAAGAAAAGGCTCCGAAAATCACCAGAAAAGGAAAACGGGGGAGATACCAAGAACACTTGAGGAACCACGCCGAATCTTGTATACATACCATGAAAGGTTCATACAAGATCTAGCATCCGCCCGTACATTCATCCCTCTCACAAGATCTCACCATGAAGCTCTTACGCTAGCCTAAGGAGAAAATAGGAAGCTAAAAAGAGAAATTGTCTACAGCAAATGAAAACCCTAAAGCCCAAGAGATAGCTGCCACAACCCTTCCACTCGGTTTATATATGAGGTCCTCCGGTGGGGGTAAATGACTAGAATGCCCTCTAGGAGATACAACCCCTCGAAGGGCATATTTGGAAACTTGACAACCTTTCCATCGAACGGACGCCCAGCAACCGCACCTTGCATAGCCTCGACGACAAGCCTGCGATCCCGATGTGTGTCCTTCGCTTCGAGTCACCCGACGATCCTCGTCCTCCACCGGTTAGGCCGGTGCTCCCCACCGTCAGACCGGTCTGGCGCACCTGTCAGACCGGCCCGCGCAGAGCAAAGCCGCCAACCACTCGGACTTGGCTTTGTGGATCAATCAAGGATCCCAGTGGTTTTCTGGTGAACCACTGCAATCCCCACGAGCTTGGTGCAGCCTCCACGCCGAGCTCCTCGACTTGGCCGCCACGTCCGCTCCAGCTTGATGTTGGCTTTCGGATCATCCAACGAACCCGCTATCGTCTAACTTCGACTTGCTCTTCTCGCACCATGTGACTCAAACTTGATCCCGTCCGGCCACCGAGTCCATCGAACCAAGCATACTTGTCCCTCTAGTCCTTCGAAGGCCCCGCAAGGCTAAGACCTTTCGCGCTTGTTCTTCACCTGCACCAACGCACATCAAGCCGCAGCCTGCATCCACAAGATAGAGCACAGCGTCAGTCCACACAACGTTGTCAAACACTCATCACTAGAGAGTGGCCAACCACTAGCCATCGGACACTCTGGTCCTCAATCTCCCCCTTGATGAGTGCATTGACAACACACCACATAATCATAACATAAAGAAAAGTAAAAACAAAAGACAAACAAAAACCTCCAAACAAGTGATCCAAAATCCAAACAACACAATGCTTGATCACGTGCAATCCAAAGTCTCGGCCCCCTAAGGCAAGGGCAACGACTCAACACAACCGAGACAAACCACCAAAGCTCACAAAGAGCAAAGCAAAGCTCACACGGAGCAAACCAACCAAAGCAAGAACTCAAACGACACAGGGAGCCCCCCTTAACACATGCAGCTCCCCCTGAGCAAAAGCAACTCCCCCTGAACCAAACCATGCAACTTACCTGGATCAACCAAGCTCACAGCTCACACTGGTCAGACCGGTCAGGGCACCGGTCAGACTGATGACCATATCCATAGTGCACCTGGTTCAACCAGTCAGACCGGTGCCCTCACCGGTCAGACCGACGACCATAACCACAGTACACAGCTGCCCATTTTTTGTCTGAAACTCCACCAAAATTCTCTATATGTATGCAGCAAGCCATTTCATGCCCAAACTTCTCCCCGTTGTTGACAATGCATGAATCAAGGAATTTCTACAAAAATTTCAACCAAAGGCTTCTCGAATGGACATAGAGCCATAAAATGTGCTAGGAATAAGCAAATGGACTACTTAGAGTTGATAAATGTTCAAAATAGCGCAGCCATCAAGAATGTTCAGTTGCATACACACAAGTTCAAGCCATGGTAAAAATTAGCAGTTTTCCAAAAAATTTCCCTCTCATGAGCAAAGACCTAAACATGAGCAAAACATGCCAAAGTGAATCTAGATCATACAAACTTCATGCTAGGTCACATATCCTCAACACAACATCATTACAAACACCCATAAGCATCTCATGTCATATTAAAGCAACCAAGCCATGTGTCTACTTCTTAAAATGAGACTTCTCATGGTAGACAACATGCAACGGTTTAGCACCCATATTAAATTCAGATTTAAGGCATTTATGACATGGAACAAGTGAAAGCATAACTTCAAGCACAAGCATTTCATACCAATTTCATTTTTCATATTTAAGCACAAAATGGTACATGAAGTGCCTTTGCGGCAAAAAGAAGTTTATGCTCCCCCAAAAGGTAACACATGGGCTAAACATTCATAATGACAAATGGGTCTTTGACCCCAAGTGAAAAACACATGATATCCAAACGTGAATTAAGCATGATATAAACCACCAAAGCACATTAAGATCATGCAAAGCCTTAAACTCACAAGAGAGAGCCTATCTAGCATTTTTGACAAAAGTAAGCTATCTCATCATGAATATACAACCAAATTATCAAGAGCATAGCTTATCATCCCAAATATCAATCAAGCACATTCACAAGCTCAAACATAGCATATCATATGGATCAATGTACATAGGAGAAGCCATTCCTAGCCAATGCATATGATACAAATGCAATGCAAAGCATATCTTACAAAGATGCAAAACTTTACATCAAGATACAAAGACGGCTACTCTATGAAATTAAACATGCATGCTATACATCAAAAGCTCCCAAAGACCAACTCAAAAAGGACAACACACACCAAGCTCACTTCGATGTGTTTTGTTCGGGAATGGAGCACTGGGTTTTTGGCAACGCTTGTGGCACTGGTGCTATCACAAAGAAGTGGGATCTGAGTGCACTCCTCACCAAAGTCTCTCATGGTATACGATATCCAAAGCAGCTAGGAACAACAACTAGCAGCTGAAACATACTCGGCTTCTATGGTAGATTGAGCTACACTCGACTGTTTACGTGAAGACCAAGAGACCAAAGAGCAACCAAGAAACTGACAAGAACCAGAGATAGACTTGCGCTCCACGCGACACCCAGCAAAGTCAGCATCGGAGAATCCGTGAAGTGTGAGTGTCGAGAAGGCAGAATACCAAAGACCAAACTCAGGAGCGTACTGCAAATACCTGAAAATCAACTTGACGCCCTGCCGATGTGAAGTCCTCGGGGAAGCCTGAAAATGAGCGCACAGACACACACTGAACTGTATGTCCGGCCTCGTCGCCATCAAGTAGAGGAGGGAGCCGATCATGCTCCGGTACTCCTTCTGGTCCACTGGTTCACCATCCTCGTCCGCATCCAAAGCTGTAGTTGTACTCATCGGTGTTGACATGGGCTTCGCATCATTCATGTTGAACTTCCTCAGCATATCCTCGATGTACTTGCTCTAGTGCACGAAGGTCCCGTCCTTGACCTACTTGATCTGGAGCCCTAAGAAAAAGTATAGCTCGCCCATCATAGACATTTCAAATTCCCTGCTCATGTCATCTGCAAACTTGGCAACAAGATCGTGAGAGGAGCCACCAAAGATTATATCATCCACGTAAATTTGTACAATCAAAAGGTCATTTCCATGCTTAAGGGGAAACAGAGACTTATCAACGGTGCCCATCACAAACCCCTTACTCAGCAGAAAACCTCTCAACCTGCCATACCAAGCCCTTAGCGCTTGTTTCAACCCATAGATGCCCTATGGAGTTTATACACACGGTGTGGGTATCTCTCACTCTCAAACCCCGGTGGTTGCTTCACATACACTTCTTCCTCTATCACCCCATGCAAGAATGCACTCTTCACATCCATCTGGAACAACTTGTACCCTTTAGCCACGGCAAAGGCTAGAAGGATCCGAATCGCCTCCAGACGGGCCACTGGAGCAAATGTCTCCTCATAATCTATACCCTCTTTCTGGTTAAACCCCTGAGCCACCAACCTCGATTTGTTTCTCACAACCATCCCATTCTCACCTTCTTTATTTTTCCACACCCACTTGGTACCTATAGGACGGTAATTTGGCGGTGGATCGACTAACACCCAGACTTGGTTTCTCTCAAAATTCTCCAACTCCTCATGCATGGAATTCACCCAGTTTGCATCAGAAAGAGCGTGTCTAATATCTTTGGGCTCGAAAGAGGCGACAAATGCAGAGTGAGCAAAGTGAGAAGTATTTTGTGACCTCGACCGTGTAGTCCTCTCATTCATGTCTTTGATGATCTTTGAAGGAGGGTGATCCACTTGTACATGCCTAGGAGCCTCTCGCCTGGAGACTACCTCCCCCTCCACAGCTGCTTCCATCCTTGCTTGGGGTACATGTTGATGCGTCATAGTCGAAGTAGAGGGCCTGCCATCAACTGTAGTCGTCGTCGTGGAAGTAGTATGTACACGATCCGCAGTAGGTACACGATCCTCGCCATCACCATCACCATCTTCTTCTTCCTCCACAAAGAGCGTCTCGGCCATCTCCTCGTCACGTGCACAATCAAAGCCAAGAGAGCTACATGGCACTATCTCATTGAAGGTCACCTCGCAAGTCTCCATGATTTTGTTAGTCTCAAGATTAAGCACCCTATAAGCTCTAGAATGGTTTGCATAACCAAAGAAAATACCATCACTAGATCTAGCCTCAAACTTATCAAGCTTTCCCTTCTTGAGAATAAAGCACTTGCAACCAAAGACTTGGAAGTGACTCACCTTAGGAGCTCTACCATGCATAAGCTCATAGCATGTCTTCTTCTTGAACACTCGAAGGAAGATCCTGTTCGACACATAGCACGCGGTGCTCACCGCCTCAGCCCAGTACCTCCTAGGAGTCTTGTGCTCATCGAGCATCGTCGTAGCCATCTCACACAACGTCCGGTTCTTCCTTTCCACAACTCCATTCCGAGGGGGCACATAAGGAGTCGAGTACTGAGGGCAACTCCAGCGGACCTCTCATCCCACCCCTCACCCTTCTTTTGAGGTTCCAAAGCATAAAAAACACTTCCAACCCAGCTCTCATCCGGCCCCCGATGGATGAGAGTCTCTCATTCTCCCCCTCTCGAGCCTCACATGTAGGAGGCCCCGACGGGAGCTCTCATCCCCCTGGCACACCAAGTCGCCAACAGTCGGTCCTCTCGCGCCTCCCTGGAGGTTTCCACTTGCTACCAGTGATGTGTGAGAGAGAGGGGAGCAGGGACCGAGAGAGAAGAGGGTGGGATTATGTGTGAGAGAGGGGGTTGTACCTCGTAGATCGGCGCTGATGGGGGTCGGTGGTGGTCCGCCCCGTCCATGCGCATGGCGACCGGCTGTGGCTAGCCGCAGCCGCACACTGTGGGGGCCGGTGGTGCCCTGCCCCAGAGGCTGCACGTCGTGGGGGTCAGTGGCACCCTACCTCAGAGGCCGCGCCCATGGGGGCGGGCCGGCAGTGCTGTCTCGCAACTGCACCTGTGGGGGGCGGGGGCGCTCCGCCCCAGAGGCTGTGTGCGTCCCTGCGCCGCCGTTGGATTAGGAGAGAGAGAGAGGGTGGGGAAGAGCGGTAGAGTAGGGATTTGGGGGGGCTCGGAGGGAGGGTGGGTCATGGTAAAAAGACCCACTGACCGGTAGGCCCTACATGTAAGAAGGAGAGTAAAAAAGAAGTTGATTATAAGTAAGGTGGTATATGAGACTTGGGTTGGAGTTGAAAAAAATAGATGCCTCAAATGTAGATGAGACTTCCTCATATGGGTGGATGAGAGCTCAAATTTGAGAGTTTGGTTGGAGTTGCTCTGATGCTCAAGACCAAGATCACAGCAAAAGGCATCAAAATGAGAGTTCCTGAACTCAGAGCCATCACTGCGGATTGCTCGAATAGTGTTCCCATGCCTCTCATTTTTCAATGTCACGATCAAGTCTCAAACAAAATCAAAAGTCTCACTCTTATCCTCCAAGAAAAACACCCAGACATAGCAAGAATAGTCATCCACCACAACCAGGACATACCACTTCCCACCGACCGAGCAAACTCGAGCTGGCCCAACAAGGTCCATATGCAACAGCTCTGTCGGATGCTCTGTCATGACAGCAGTCAGGGGTAGATGAGAAGCAGCGACCATCTTACCATGCCTACAAGGCGCACAAACCAACTCCTTCTCAAACCTCAACCTCGGCAATCCTCGGACCAAATCGAGACCACTCAAGCGGGAAAGCATATCAAAGCTCAAGTGTCCCAACCGCATATGCCACTTCCACAAATCAGGAGAACCAGCCACCAAACACCGCACAGGACCATCGGACTAAGAGAAATCAGCTCGAAAGATCTGACCCTCGGGGACAACCATACAAATACGGTCACCTCGAGAATCAAGCACCTCAGACGCACCCAACTTAAATCGAACCTCAAATCTCTCATCAAGTAGCCGAGACATAAAAAGCAAATTGAACCCCAGTGACTTGACAAGAGCAACACGCCTCAGAGACACCTTCCTACTTACCTTCACCATTCCTTCACCAAGAACTTGTCCCTTACCATTATCCCCAAAAGTGATGTACTCCCTGGTACTCACTGGGGTGAGGCTTGTGAACCACCCCTGTCTCCGGTCATGTATCGTGAACAACCGGAGTCCAACAACCAAACATTCCTCAAGCCTCCCACCTACACATCAAAAATGGGGACGAAAGTGAGCAGACGACTCAACACTGGGGTTAGTACAAAAAGAGTCAAACCAGTGTTGAGCCATTTGCTCAAAAGAGGGGTTAGCAACATCCATCCTACCATATCCATCAAAGTTATGACCCCTACCAAACTGAACCGCCTCATGTTTCGCTGGAGGAGCACGATCACCATGAAAGGAAGAGCGTGACCCGTACCTCCTCTGAGACTCAAATTTGCGACGACCTCTCCCATCCTCATATCGACCATGAGATGGAGAACGTCCAGTAAACAACCCCCGACCAGACTCAAACTGTCTGCCACCTGTACCACGAGCTCCAGAACCAATTCCATGACCACGAAACCCAAAACTCTCACCTCTCTGGGGTGCACCGGTCTGACCGGTGCCCCTGACCAGTCTGACCGGTGGCCCCTTGCAACAGCCTGGTCCCGATCAGCAGCTCTCTAACTTCCCCAAGCTGGTATATTTCTAACCACACCCTCTTCTCTAGGTAGTGGCATACGAGGCTCAGGCAGACCATGAGAAGGGTGGTACATGTCCTTGTTTGCCAACTCTTTCGCCAACCTCTCATCTCTTCCTCTTGTAGTAAAAATCACCAACATGACCTTCTTTGCCACAATACTCACAACGGAATCAGACCTGTTTTGGCTTTGGCTGTGGGTTCTCAACGGGTTTCTCTTCCTCTTTCTTCTCACCCTTCCCCTCAAACACGTTTCCCATGTTGCTCACAAACTTTATGGGTTTTTGGTAGTTTTCTATTCTGTGGGGGAGAATGGGTGGACCGGGAGTGGTGTCAAGCTTGTTTCTCAGGTGGTTAGGCTTGGGAGCATATTTGTTCATGGGTGTAGTTTGTGGTGGAATAGGAATCTCTCCAATTTTCTCTCCTTTCTCACTGCTGCTCTCACCAACCTTGTCAGAGCCCAACACCTAACCATCAAACCTCTTAAACTCAGCCATCATTAAGCTCAATTGTGGCTCATGCCCAGACAACCAACTTATTAGCTTTCTCAGCTCATCATTCTCATCCTACAAGCGATCAACATAGTGCGCAAGTTCCATATTTTTCAAAGCATGCATTTCACATGTAGAACAAGAAGTAGGAACAAGAGCTTTCAACTCAACCTCTAAGGAAACATTCCTAGCATGTGAATCATCCAATTTAGCATGCAACACAGGACAAGATTTGCACGCACCAAGCAAATTTGATCTAGCTTTCAATTCAACCAATTCAACCCTAGCCACATCTAGTTCCTCAACAGTGAGGGCATGCTTCTCTTTTAGAGCAGTCAAGTCAGACAAGAAAACTGAACAATCACTGCAATCAACTTCATCGGTAACAACAGGAGCAGATTTCAAAGCATCAATAGCGAGCATGTCATTCAAATGCCTAGCCTCTAACTCAGCTACTTTCTCCCTAGCTTCCTCAAGTGAGGCCCTAAGCTCTTTTCTCATTTTCTTAGCATCCCTAAGCAGACTATCCCTATTATCAAGCAATTCATTCAGAGTGGCATTTTCTTCAAGTAAGGAGTCAATGGTAGGTGGTGATACCTCATCCTCGGAGTCGGAATCTGAGTCCTCTTTGCCACTCTTCTTGCTTCCTGAACTGTGTGCCATGCCACAGAATCCGCTCGTCGCCATGAAGCTCAATTCATTGAAGTTCTTGCTTGAATGCTTCTTGTTCTTGTGTCTTCCACGGTCTTCATCTTAATAACTCGAGCTTGACATGGTGTAGTAGGAGGAAGAGGTGTCCACGTCGCTAGCACCGGCTACCATTGCTCTCGATTTCTTCTTGTGGTAGCCGCCCTTCTTCTTGCCCTTGTACTCATCCCGACTCTTGTGCTTAGAGTAGTGGTTCCGGGATCGATGCTTGTGCTCAACATGCTTGTCCTCGTTCCTCGGGCGATGCTTGTACTCGGGCTTCTTGTGCTCGATCTTGTTCTCATCTCTTTGTGACACTCGAAAAAGAAGTGTCCATGCTTCCCGCACTTGTAGCACGTCCCTGAGTTCCTCCTGGAGTTCTTCCTGTTCTCGTTCAGGCGCCCGAACCGCTTGGTCAGCAAAGCAAGATCCTCATCATCCACAACCTCGAACTCCTCATCTGGCAAAAACACAAGAGCAGACAGAGAGAACATCCTAGAGAATTGATTAGAGTTAGTTCTCGGTCCAGTCACAAGAGCAAGACTATCATCAGCAGGACCCTTGCCCTTCTTGGCTCTCAGGTCTCGGTCCACCTCGGATGACTTGAGCTTAGAAAATAGCTCGTCCACCGTCAGGGTCTCATACACACTGGACTCCTGAATAGCCTCAACCTTCGCTCCCCATACATCAAGATCCAACGTGTGTAAGAGCTTGATAGCTCTATCATGATCATCGTATGGAAGCTTGGTGATGTTGGCTCTCATGTTGTTCACAATCAGCGTGAAGCGCTCGAACATGGCATCCACAGACTCTTCGGGGAGATGAGTGAAGTTCTCGTACTCTCTCCGGTAGGTCATAAAGTGACGCGCCTTCACCTAACTATTACCTCCATGGGCATTTCTCAGCTGGGTCCATATCCAATTTGCCAACTTCTCTCCATACACCCTACTGAACTCGGATGCACAAAGAGCACGATAGAGATAGTCCATGGCCTTGTTGTTGGCATCGAACATATCCCTACTCCTGAGCAACAAGAACGTCTTCGGTATGACATAGTTCTCGTCAACCGTGACATCCCAAATCAGCTGAGACTTTCCACACATGAACGCGCCCATCCGGGCTTCCCACATCTGGTAGTTCTTCCCATCAAAGTGGGGAGGACCCGAACCCTTCCCATAGTCCGCCATCTTTGGACCTCAACCGGTCAAGGTCTCAATGATTCGTATCCGGCTTTGATACCAATTGAAGGACCGGAATGGCGACCAGAGAGGGGGAAGTGAATGGGAGCCGACAAAAAGTCTTCTCCGAAGAGACGAACTCGGCCTATGGTCCCAAACGCAACTCCGGCGTCCTCAGCACCTCGCTAGCCAAATCCACGCAGCCACTGGAGTGCTACTGGACCTAGGAGCTAGCCACACACCCAAGCTACTCGAACACGCAGCAGAACACAACTCGAGCAGCAACCTGCTTGCACCGGTCAGACCGGTCCAGAGCAACCTGCTCAAAATTCTCCCAAACTTGTCCAGCAAAACTAGATGGTGATTCTAGGATGTGAAGCAATAGAGAGAAATCTTGAAAACAACCAAGCAAACGAAAACACTCGAAAACTCGAGCACACCAACAACTCTCAACAACCAAACTTGCTCCAGAAGCACTCTGCGAGCAAGCAGCACAACCAACAGCAGCAAAGGAGCTTTTCCCACTAAAAGCTTCTGCACGGGTTTGACTGATGAACACCACTGGTCTGACCGGTCTAGCTAAGGAAATCCCAACTGCAAGAAAACAATCTTTTAAGGGCCAAAACTGCACTGAACTGAAACAGCAGCAAACCAAGAACACAACCAACACTTCGGAGAAAAACTCCCCAAGAAACAGCCACAACAGGCCGCACCAGTCTGACCGGTGGAGTGCACCAGTCTGACCGGTCACGCCTGGGATGCTCAGGATGAACTCCACCCGCGAGTCAACTCCCACCTTCCGATGCCAAGATCTCTCGATTCGCTCCATGGATTGAAGTAAAACTTTGGGGATAGGTGTATCACCTCATGAATGAGTCATGCCTAAGAGATCGGCCCCAAAGATGCCCTCAATCAATAGGAATCGGAGGATGAACACCAAGAACACCTTTTCCCGGAACCGAAACAAAACCCCAAAATCGAGCACCCAAACCCACGGATTTAGAGAGGGGATCACAAGGAGAAGAACCACAAGAGGCTCATGGATACATCCCACACCAAATTCGTCAAGGAAAGGTCTCAAATCCAATAAGAGAAAATCGCCAAGAAAAGGCTCTAAAAATCACCAAATAAGGAAAACGGGGGAGACACCAAGAACACTTGAGGAACCACGCTGAGTCTTCTATACATACCATGAAAGGTTCATACAAGGTCTAGCATCCGCCCGTACATCCATCCCTCTCACAAGATCTCACCATGAAGCTCTTATGCTAGCCTAAGGAGAAAATAGGAAGCTAAAAAGAGAAATTGTCTAGAGCAAATCAAAACCCTAAAGCCCAAGAGATAGCTGCCACAACCCTTCCGCTCGGTTTATATATGAGGTCCTCCGGTGGGGGTAAATGACTAGAATGCCCTCTAGGCGATACAACCCCTCGAAGGGCGTATTTGGAAACTGGACAGCCTTTCCATCCAACGGACGCCCAGCAACCGCACATTGCGTAGCCTCGACGCCAAGCTTGAGATCCCGACACGTGTCCTTCGCTTCGAGTCACCCGACACTCCTCGGCCTCCACTGGTCAGGCTGGTGCTCCCCACCGGTCAGACCGGTGGCACCAGTCAGACCGGTCTGGTGCACCGGTCAGATCGGCCCGCACAGAGTAGAGCCGCCGACCACTCGGACTTGGCTTTGTGGATCAACCAAGGAACCCAGTGGTTTTCTGGTGAACCACTGCAAACCCTACGAGCTTGGTGCAGCCTCCACGCTGAGCTCCTTGACTTGGCCGCCACGTCCGCTCTGACTCGACGTTGGCTTTCGGATCAACCAACGAACCCGCTATCGTCTGACTTCGACTTGCTCTTCTCGCACCATGTGACTCACACTTGATCCTGTCTGGCCACTGGGTCCATCGAACCAAGCCTACTTGTCCCTCTAGTCCTTCGAAGGCCCCGCAAGGCTAAGACCTTTCGCGCTTGTTCTTCACCTACACCAACGCACCTCAAGTCGCAGCCTGCATCCACAAGATAGAGCACAGCATCAGTCCACACAACGTTGTCAATCACTCATCACTAGAGAGTGGCCAACCACTAGCCATCAGACACTCTGGTCCTGAGATACACAACTTGACCCTTAAGTAATCTAATTTCTAGACTCTTCATAAACCCTAACCTATTCTTCAAGACATAGGGCGGCTAGTACTGTTCACGCATGAACAATATCGTGTGGCCCCTTTTGGGCCGGCCCTCATCCCCTGCAACCCATATAGCCTAGCTGGCCCATTTAGAACCATAACAGGCACCCTACTAAGGCTAAGTCTGGTTGCTTTTTGATCCAGTACTCATGTGTGCATTAGTACTGAGTCCAACAGATTACACCGTGACCCCTTTTAGACCCTGTTTAATTTGTTTGTAGCTTAACTCGATTTTGGGTGGATAACTTTTCATATATCCAAAAGTCAAAAAGCTCCGAAAGTAAAAAGTTGGAAAGTTCACAGGAAGAGATTTCTGGCTTTGTACTTTTGGAGCTTTCCAACTTTTGGATATATGGAAACTATCCAACCAAAATAACCATAAGTTGCAAGCAAACATGACTTTAGTATCTGGTGGGGGTTTCACCTAGTACTAAAGGTAACCCATTAGTACAAAAGTAAAGATCTTGTTCATCTAATTAATACAAAAATGCTTATGGGTATGCACCTCATGTAGAAGATACACTGGCCCTACGGAATGTACACGCTCATCCCAGAGGGAGAAGGAGTTCAAGATGGATCACTGACGTGATCGAGGTCGTGCGAGACGAAACCCAAGGTTTGGAAGAGCCTCAGGCTACTGCAGAGCAAGAAGGTAACCCCCGGAGCAAGACCTAAATTTCTAACTAATGCAACTATGTTTATCTATGATTGTTAATTTACATTCAGGAGTTGCAATAAAACCTTAGATGCATGATCATAGGTACCTACGCTCTGAAATACTAGCATGATATGCCAATAGTTGTCATGATTTAAGGATATGGTAACAGTCGAGTGATTTCCTATCACTCACGAGTTATAGGATGTTTGCCTTAGTATGTTGGAATCATAGGGATGCCGCCAGCTAGGTCAATGACCTTGAAAATACGTTCGTGGTCCGAGCAAAACTTCAAACGAATTGATCTTTCAGTTTATGCAATGGATTGCGATGCAACATGAGATGGAGGTTCACTACCTTAAAGGCAAGTAGATCTGAGAAGAATACCTTTGCGCTTGAACATGCACCATCATTGTTAGTGTCACCGGGAACGCAAGTCTGGTTCATTTGTACCGAACGCAGGTCGAGAAGAGCATGGGGTCGGTCTCGTCTCGGTACGTCACCTAGGACGCGATCTGGGAAAGCAAGTGCTAAAATGGAGTGGGTTGCATCACTAGGAGTATGCTGACAACCTGAACATACGTTGGGCTTTTTTTTAGAATTGCTTCTTCATTCATTCATTGGCATAATTATAATCATCTTGCAGTACTAGCAAGAAGAAATTGGGTGGGACATTCGCCCAAACTTCCAAAGCACTATCCCTAGCAAATTTAGCACAAATATGGGCAGCCTTATTAGCCGTGCAGTGCATTTAACATGCACTACACAAATGGAAGAAAATGAAGAAGCTAACTCATGAATATCACTGATGATTGGCGTGAACTGTGAATGCTGAGAAGCCCTATTCTTACACAAGCCCACCATCTCCAGGGAATCAGTTTCCATTATCACCGGTCCATTTGTGTCTGTGTGTATCATCTGCACACCTGCACGACGAGCGTCTGCCGATGCCGCCAAAGGCGACACCACGACTAGGAGTTGCCGAGTCATGGCCATCACAAAACCTCCTTCATCATTCCTAGCCACCGCTCCGATCGCCCTTGATCCGGCATCTGCTGAAAAGGCTCCATCAACATTAACCTTGAGTGTAGTTCTCGGGGGTCGCTGCCATCGTTGGATCACCATAGAGACAACACAAGGGTGGCTGCTTTCCTTGACTGAGATGAGGTGAAAGCATACATGAAGCACCCAATCAATCGCCGCTCCCATTTTTATTGGAGTTGTTCCATGTTGCCGATCATTTCTAGAGCACCAGATTGACCACATCCCACACATAATAATTGTCCTGTTGCTCTGCCCGCAAACTTTTTCATCCAACAGCACCGATGCCCATGACTATGGGTACAAGACCGGGAGCTTTATACCAGCGAGCTCACAAAGCCTTTCCCAAAACCTCCTCGCATAGTTGCACTCCATCAGGGCTTTACATTTCGTCTCATCACAAGATCCACATGTGTCACAAGTGGTCAGAGGATCAATATGCTATCGATGAAGGTTGGCCCTGCTCGGTATATAGTCATGGAGGAGGCGGCACTACAAACCTGTACTTTCGGCAGTACTTTACACCTCCACAATTTTTTCCACAAATGGTCATTTGAGTTGCTTGAATGCGCTGCCTTCTTCTTCTTCACAAATCCTTGTTGCTGAGCCTCATTTGCTGCTAGCAGGTGATACCCAGACTTGACTGAATAATTTCCATGGTGTTCCCTAGACCATGCCCAATTATCTGTTAGTGGCCTACCAAGAGGAATCCCTCTCGTTGCTACGACATCAAGGGTAACCAGGTACAGATCAAGGGCGTCATCATCCCAGGACCTACCATTCGGGATCAACAATTCACTATCTAGTTCCGCCACATCCCCTTCCTTGCAACAAATGGGGCTTCATTCGTACGCCTCCAGAATGCCACGATCGTGCCATATATTTCTGGATGTACCATCCCCATCTCAATAACCTTCCTGCCTGCCAAGATTGCATGCCAAGTATGTGATGTATTCTTCTTTTTAAAGGTTGACATGAAGTCACAGTTGTGAAAGTATTTAAATTTTAACACTTGAGCACACAAGGAATTAGGTGTAACCATGAGGCTATATCCTTGTTTAAAACCTAACATTGCCAGATTAAATTGCTTGATGTCTCGAAAACAGAGTCCTCCGTGTTATTTGGGCAAACACATATCCAACCAGTTCCTCTAGTGCATCCCTCTCTTGTCAACCCTACTTCTCTACCAGTAGTTAGATGTCGCCGCCATGATCTTCTGATAGGTTGAAGGAGCAAGAACTAAACAACTCATGGAGTATGTAGGTATAGACTGCCACTAATATATTTTATCAGAGTTTCTCGAGCAGCACAGCTAAGTTTTTTTCACCCCATCCATTCATGAGCCCACTGATTTCAGTTGGTATATATTCAAAAGCTTCCTTTGTGCTTCTACCAACTGCTGTGGGTAGACCTAGATATTTCTCACATAAGGCTTCATTCTGAATCCCCGTAATTTGCTTGACCATGTCCTTGACAGTGTCCTTGGTACTGATTCAATGTCCATAAAAAGTTAACTACCTCTCTCCAATGCTTGAGTGAATAGCAGGCAGAAGTCAACAAATAGTAGAGGTGCAGGTGAGTGGATCCCCACCCGAACTCCTTTAGCTAGAAATTGAGGGCCAATGTTCTTCAACATGCTAGAAAACCCTTCTGCACATAGTAAAAATAGGTAGGGTGACAAAGGATCGCCCTGCCAGATTCCATGAGAGGGAATGAACAGATCCGATAATTTCCCATTCATCCTCACGTGAAAAGACACAGTCTCCACACATTGCTTGATCAACTGCAAAAATCTTTCCAGAAAACCATTCTTGATCATCACTAATCACATATAAGCCCACTCTACCCTATCGTAAACTTTCACCATGTCCAGCTTTACTACACAGGCACCGACCTTCCCTTTCTTATGCTTCAAGTAATGCATGCACTCATAAGCAACCAACACATTGTCTGTTATATGCCGGTCTGGGGCTAAAGAAGAGTGCTCCTCGGAAATAATCTCATCCAGAATCACCCTAAGCCCATAGGCAATCACCTTGGAGTAGATCTTATACAAAACATTACACAATGAAATGGGCTTGAAATAAGTTAGTTCTTGCGGATTCCTCACCTTGGGGATCAACACCAACACAGCGCTATTCACCACCGCCATCATCTCTCCCCCATTAAGAAAGCTAGAACTATGTTTGAGATGTCAACGCCAATCAGCTCCTAATGATGCTGGTAGAAGCCGGACATAAAGCCGTCCGTTTTGGGAGATTTGTTCGGATGCATCATAAACACAACCTTCCTGACCTCCTCATGTGAAAATTCAGCTCTGAGTGTGGCATTCATCATGTTAGTAACCTTTCGCGGCACATGTTGTGTCACAAGTTGTAACACCCTAGTTTGCAAAATCTGCTAGGTTTTAAAAATTTTATTAAAATTTGTTAGAATTAAATAGAGAGTGTGTAATATTTCAAAAAACAAATAATAATTTCTAAAATTAAATGAATCATAGGTTATAAATATTTGTTTGTTGCATCCATGCTGAAGGCATAATGTTTATTGTGTGAAAAATGAATTTGAGTTTTCAAACTCGAATAGGATCGTCTATAGGCTTAACTCTTGTATCCTTAATCTCTAAAGTCTATCTAATCTTTATCTTTAAATCCCTCCTAATCTTTTTCTCTAAAAATAGGACCTATCTCTCTCTACCACAGGACCGCCTTTTCTCTCTCTGAAACCACTCTCTCTTTCTCTCACTCTAAAATCATTCGAGCCCTTATCTTTTTCTCTCTCTATCTCTAAGACATTCTATCGGTACAATGGTGCCGGCAGTCCACCACGGGGTAGGCTATGGTGGTAGATTGTGTGGAGGGGATCGCCGAGACTAAAGCTAGATGGTGAACGAAGGACATAGGGGTTTATCCAGGTTCGGGCCGCAAAGATGCATAATACCCTACATCCTGTGTTGGTGGTTGTATTGATTGTTCCGCGAATGGGAATCAGATTCGACTTGTTTTAGAGGAGGGTCCCTACCACCCTAATATAGGCATGAGGGGCAGGGTTACAGATCACGTGGGATCTATCCTAGTCGGTTATACAAGATTTCCCTTTGATCACAAGTAATATCTTTCCTAACCAAGTAGTCTTCATCTATGGGAGTATATCTCTTCGGGCGCCGCCTCATTCCTGATCCGTGCGCCCGCGCCAAGTGCCGCTCTTGTGGGCCCAGGCCGTCCTCGTAGATACGTCGTGAGGCCCCTCCATGTGGCACCTCGGGGGTATATCCCCCACAGCAGTCCCCGAGCGCTTCTTAACTAGACTGCAACTTCGATCTTGAGCTTCGAACATCGTCCGAGTGCTTGGTTGATTTCCGCCGAGTGCTTAACGCCTTCAGCCGAGTGCTTAACGCCCTCAGCCGAGTGCTTTGATCTCTGTTCTGCTCGCGTCTTGATGCAGCCGAGTGGTCCCTGAAGCTTAACTCGTGGTTGCCGGGTGGTTGAGGAGAGCTCTTCTCCAATCTAGACCTTGGTAAGATCATCGATCTAGAAAATGTACACTCCCGTCGAAGACTAAGTGTATACACTTAGTCCCCGAGCCTTGATAAAGATTAAAAAGGTTTATCAAGGGTCAAAAGAAAGAAAGTGACTGATTTTTAATGTCTTTGGCCAGGCATCCCCCTTTTTAGGAGGATTGAACCCATGTCTCCCAGACCTCTGCTGTCCGGCCATGTTCGAATGCTTGGCCAAGGGCCTTGCTTCTGGCTCCGGTTGGTCATGGTGATACCGTGCGTGCTCACTGAATGGGCGCATCTGGAGATGCGCCCATTAGGGTAGTCCCCGAGATTCGGAATAGTTAGAATAACTATTTCGAAGCTCCAAAAAGAGACTAGAAGTGGAATTACCATCATCCCTTCTGGGAGAGTACCAGTACTTGGGGATAGCTCCGGCTCTGTCCCAGATTTGCCATATGGTCCATCGTGTTCTCAAGGAGAACTCGCGCAAGGTCACCCGTCCTAGCCATCATAAAGTGGCTTCTGAATGGCTCTGGCCTCTATATGGCATGCCTCCGGGAGAACACTCATGAGCTAGTCGATCGAACCTGCTTTGAGATTCGTGCCGATTAATTTTCGAGGGTGGGTTATCTGATAACCTGGCTACCCGTGACTCTAAGTCAAGGCCTCTATGTGGCCTGTGTACCAAATTTATTTGGAAAGCCTTTTTATGATCCCTGGGCACGATCCATTCCATAGGAATCTTGCGCTCCTTGACCCGTTTAAGGAACGTGGCCCATTTAGGATTGAGACGGCCCGAATACAAATTGTCGGGGGCAACGACGTCAACACCGTGTCGGGGATGAATCGTTCACGAGTAACTCGTGAGTCAATCCCGTGTGCGACGTGGTGAAACGACGGGACGGAGCGGGACCCGCCACAACTCCCTTTTCGGCCGCCCGCATTTAAGGCAGCGCAGGGGCGCGCTTGCTCTCACTATCCCATCATTTCACGTTGCTTCGCTTCCCATAGGAAACCTCGTTCTGCCTCCAACTCCGGCTGCTCCGCCGCTGCACCCCGCTTAATCCGCCGCTGCAGTAGCTCGATTCACCAGATCTAGAACCGGCGGTGGCCTAGATCCAGATCCGGCGCACAAATCGCCCCATCCCATTCACCTCCGGTAGTCCCCGAGCGTGGCCGAGGGCCATGACTTCGAAGGCCCGCCAGGGGAAGAAGAGCTTGAAGGAGGGCGCGGCGGTCGTGAGGAGATCCCCATTGCGGTCTCCTTCGCTGGCGGCGCCTCCGAGCCGCGACGAGGAGTGGGTGCACTCTATCTCGACGCGGGAGCGGATCCTCGCCCTGATTTGGGGTGGGGTCCTACTCGACGAGGCCGCCGAGGAGTGGTGCCCGGCGGCGGGGGAAGAGTTCCCCGTGCAGGGGACGCACGAGGCGGTGGTGTTCGAGTCGTGGTACCCCCGCGGGTTTGGGTTGCCTGCGCACCCCTTCTTCCACGGGCTGCTGTACTACTATGGGTTGCAGGTTTGTAACCTCAACCCCAACTCCATCCTACACATTGCCATCTTCATCCATCTGTGCGAGGCATACCTCGGTATCGCCCCACACTTCAACCTCTTCCGGTACTTCTTCTGGGTGAAGCCCCACAAGAGTGCCAAGAAGCCCAAGGTGGTGGGCGGCGCCGGGCTTCAGCTCCGGTAGAAGACGTCCAGGGAGTACATCTCGGTGCCGCTCGTCAGCTCCAATAATGGCTGGCACAATGAGTGGTTCTACACCACCAACCATGCTCCGCAGGTGCTGTGCGACGTCGATGTGTGCCCGACCCTACTCTGCTGCTGGGACGAGGAGCTGGGCGACACCGAGATGGAGCAGGTGTCGGAGCTGGTGAAGCTGATCAGGAACCTGAAGGCGGCCGGCCACACCGGGGTGGCGGTCATGGCGAACTTCACCACCCGGCGCCTCTAGCCGCGGAAGGAGAGGGCGCACCCGGTGTACGAATACACCGGGGAAGACTTCGACATGACGCGGGAGGTGCCAGAGCTGGGGGAGCCAGAGGTGCTGGTGGAGCGCATCCGCGAGTGCTTCGCCCCCCACACCTGAAGGACCAGAATGGCGACCAGAGGGGGGGAGTGAATGGGAGCCGATAAAAATTCTTCTCCGAAGAGGCGAACTCGGCCTATGGTCCCAAACGCAACTCCGGAGGCCTCAACACCTCGCTAGCCAAATCCACGTAGCCACTAGAGTGCTACCAGACCTAGGAGCTAGCCACACACCCAAGCTACTCGAACACACAGCGGAAAACACATCAAGCAGCAGACATCTCACAACGGTCAGACCAGTCACTCACACCAGTCAGACCGGTCAGGAGGAACCTACTCAGAATCCTCCCAAATTTGTCCAGCAAATTTAGATGTCAATTCCAGGATGTGGATCAACAGAGAGAGATCCTGAAAACTGCCTGGCAAGCAAAAACCCTTCGAAACACAAGCTCACTGAAAACTCTTCACAACCAAACTGGTTCTAGAAGCACTCTGAGAACATGTAGCACAACCAACAGCAGCAAAGGGGATTTTCCCACTGGAAGCTTCTGCACCTGTCTGACAGATGCACACCACCAGTCTGACCGGTCTAGCTTAGAAAATCCCAACTGCAAGAAAACAATCTCCCAAGGCCGAAAACTGCACGAGACTGAAACAGCAGCAAGCCAAGATCACAACCAACACTCCGGAGAAGGACTCTCCGAGACACAGCCACAACAGGCCACACTGGTCTGATCGGTGGGGTGCACCGGTCTGACCGGTCATGCCTGGGCTGCTCGGGATGATCTCCACCCGCGAGTCAACTCCCACCTTTCGATGCCTCGATCTCCAGATTCGCTCCACGGATTGAAGTAAAACTTTGGGGATAGGTGTATCACCTCATGAACGAGTCATGCCTAAGAGATCGGCCCCAAATATGCACTCAATCAATAGGAATCAGAGGATGAACACCAAGAACACCTTTTCCCAAAACCGAAACAAAACCCCAAAATTGAGCACCCATACCCACAGATTTAGAGGGGGTCACAAGGAAAAGAACCACAAGGGGCTCATGGATACATCCCACACCAAATCCGTCAAGGGAAGGCCTTAAATCCACCAAGAGAAAATCGCCAAGAACAGGGTTCGAAAATCCACAAAAAGGAAAACGGGAATCACCACCACAAGAGCTAGGGGAACCACGCCGAACCTTCTATACATCAAAGGAAAGATTCATACAAGGTCTAGCTTGCCGCCCTAGCATTCATCCCTCTCTCAAGATCTCTCATGAAGCTCTCAAGCTAGTCCTATAGAAAATAGGAAACTAAAAAGAGAAATTGCCTAGAGCAAATGAAAACCCTAAAGCCCAAGAGATAGCTGCCACAACCCTTCCACTCGGTTTATATATGAGGTCCTCCGGTGGGGGTAAATGACTAGAATGCCCTCTAGGTGATACAACCCCTCAAAGGGCATATTTGGAAACTTCACAGCCTTTCCATCGATCGGACGCCCAACAACCACACCATGCATAGCCTCGACACCAAGCCTGCGATCCCGACGCGTGTCCTTCTCTTCGAGTCACCCGATGCTCCTCGGCCTTCACCAGTCAGACCGGTGGCACCGGTTAGACCGGTCAAGGGCACCGGTCAGACCGGCCCGCGCAGAGCAGAGCCGCCGACCACTCGGACTCGGCTTTGTGGCTTAACCAAAGAACCCAGTGATTTTCTGGTGAACCACTGCAAAGCGAGCTTGGTGCAGCCTCCACGCCAAGCTCCTCGACTTGGCCGCCACGTTCACTCTGGCTCGATGTTGGCTTTCGGATCAACAAACGAACCTGCTATGAGCTGACTTCGACTTGCTCTTCTCGCACCATGCGACTCACACTTGATGTCGTCTGGCCACCGAGTCCATCGAACCAAGCCTACTTGTCCCTCCAGTCCTTCGGAGGCCCCGCAAGGCTAAGACCTTTCGTAGTTGTTCTTCACCTGCACCAACGCACATCAAGCCGCAACCTACATCCAGAAGATAGAGCACAACATCAGCCCACACAACGTTGTCAATCACTAATCACTTGAGAGTGGCCAACCACTAGCCATCGGACACTCTGGTCCTCAATCTCCCCCTTGATGAGTGCATTGACAACACACCACATAATCATAGCATAATGAAAAATAAAAACGAAAGATAAACGAAAACCTCCAAACAAGTGATCCAAAAACCAAACAACACAAACCCTGATCACTTGCAATCCAAAGTCTCGGTCCCCTAAGGCAAGGGCAACGGCTCAACACAACCGAGACAAACACCACCAAAGCTCTCAAAGAGCAAAGCAAAGCTCACACGGAGCAAACCACCAAAGCAAGAACTCAAACGACACAAGGAGCTCCCCCTGAACACATGCAGCCCCCCTTGAGCACATGCAACTCCCCCTGAACCAAACCATGCAACTTACCTGAAGCACTCGAGCTCACATCTCACACCGGTCAGACCGGTGAAGGCACCGGTCAGACCGATGACCATATCCACAGTGCACTAGGTTCAACCGGTCAGAGCAGCGCCCTCATCGGTCAGACCGATGACCATCTAGGAAAGATGCACCTGCCCTTTTTTGTCCGAAACTCCACCAAAACTCTCTAAATGTATGTAGCAAGCCATTTCATGCCAAAACTTCTCCCCCTTGTTGACAATGCATGAATCAATGCATTTCTACGAAAATTTCAACTAAAGGCTTCTCAAATGGACATAGAGTCATAAAATGTGCTAGGAACAAGCAAATGGACTACTTAGAGTTGACAAATGTTCAAAATAGCACAGCCATCAAGAATGTTCAGTTGCATACACACAAGTTCAAGCTATGGTGAAAATTAGCATTTTTGCGAAAAATTTCCCTCTCATGAGCAAAGACTTAAACTTGAGCAAAACATACCAAAGTGAATCTAGATCACACAACCTTCATGCTAGGTCACATATCCTTTATACAAGATCATTACAAACACCCATAAGCATCTCATGTCCCGTTAAAGCCACTGAGCCATGTGTCTACTTCTTAAAATGAGACTTCTCATGGTAGACAACATGCAACGGTTTAGCACCTATATTAAATATTCAGATTTAAAGCATTTATGACATGAAACAAATGAGAGCATAACTTCAAGCACAAGCATTTCATACCAATTTCATTTTTCATATTTAAGAACAAAATGGTACATGAAGTGCCTTTGCGGCAAAAAGAAGCTTATGCTCCCCCACAAGGTAACACATGGGCTAAACATTCATAATGACAAATTGGTTTTTGACCCCAAGTGAGAAGCACATGATATCCAACCATGAATTAAGCATGATATAAACCGCCAAGGCACACTAAGATCATGCAAAGCCTTAAACTCACATGAGAGAGCCTATCTAGAATTTTTGACAAAAGAGAGCTATCTCATCATGGATATACAACCAAACTGTCAAGAACATAGCTTATCATCCCAAATATCAATCAAGCACATCCAGAAACTCAAACATAGCATATCATAGGGATCAATGTACATAGGAGAAGCCATTCCTAGCCAATGCATATGATACAAATGTAATGCAAAACATAACTTACAAAGATGAAACCTATACATCATGATTCAAAAATGGCTACTCTTTGGAATTAAACATGCATGCTATACATCAACGTAAACATGTATGATACATATGCTACAAAGTGAGCTCCCAAAGACCAACTCAGAAAGGACAACACACATCAAGCTCTCCCCGTAAATGAGCAAAGGTAGCTTGATCAAGTGGTTTTGTGAATATGTCGGCTTTTTGGTCTTGGGTAGGTACATGGCTCAACACTATGGTTCCCTTCTCAACATTATCCCTCAGAAAGTGGTACCTCACTTTGATGTGTTTTGTTCTGGAATGGAGCACTAGGTTTTTGGCAACACTCATGGCACTGGTGCTATCACAAAGAAGTGGGATCTAAGTGCACTCCTCACAAAAGTCTCTCATGGTATAGGAAATCCAAAGCAGCTGGGAACAACAACTAGCGGCTGCAATATACTCGGCTTCAGTGGTAGACTGAGCTACACTCGACTATTTACGGGAAGACCAAGAGACCAAAGAGGAAGCAAGAAACTGACAAGAACCAGAGGTAGACTTGCACTCCACACGACACCCAACAAAGTCAGCATCAGAGAATCCGTGAAGTGTGAGTGTCGAGGAGGTAGAATACCACAGACCAAACTCAGGAGCGTACTGCAAATACATGAAAATCCTCTTGACAGCCTGCTGGTGTGAAGTTCTTGGGGAAGCCTGAACTGTATGTCTGGCCTCGTCGCCGTCAAGTAGAGGAGGGAGCCGATCATGCTCCGATACTCCTTCTGATCCACCGGTTCACCATCCTCGTCTGCATCCAAAGATGTAGTCGTACTCATCGGTGTTGACATGGGATTCGCATCATTGATGTTGAACTTCCTCAGCATGTCCTTGGTGTACTTGCTCTGGTGCACGAAGGTCCCGTCCTTGACCTGCTTGATCTGGAGCCCTAAGAAAAACTGCAACTCTCCCATCATAGACATCTCAAATTCCCTGCTCATGTCATCTGCAAACTTGGCAACAAGATCCTGAGAAGAGCCACCAAAGATTATATCATCCACGTAAATATGTATAATCAAAATGTAATTCCCATGCTTAAGGAGAAATAGAGTCTTATCAACTGTACCCATCACAAACCCCTTACTCAGCAGAAAACCTCTCAACCTGCCATACCAAGCCCTCTACGCCTGTTTCAACCCATAGAGCACCCTCTGGAGTTTATAGACACGGTGTGGGTATCTCTCACTCTCAAACCCTGGTGGTTACTTCACATACACTTCTTCCTCTATCATCCCATTCAAGAACGCACTCTTCACATCCATCTGGAACAACTTGAACCCTTTAGCCACGACAAAGGCTAGAAGGATCCGAATCGCCTCCGGATGGGCCACCGGAGCAAATGTCTCCTCATAATCTATACCCTCTTTCTAGTTAAACCCTTGAGCCACCAACCTCAACTTGTTTCTCACAACCATCCCATTCTCACCTTCTTTGTTTTTCCACACCCACTTGGTACCTATAAGATGGCAATTTGGCGGTGGATCGACTAACACCCAGACTTGGTTTCTCTCAAAGTTCTCCAACTCCTCATGCATGGAATTCACCTAGTTTGTATCAGAAATAGTGTGTCCAATATCTTTGGGCTCAAAAGTGGCAACGAATGCAGAGTGAGCAAAATGAGAAGTATTTCGTGACCTCGACCATGTAGTTCTCTCGTTCATGTCTCCACTGATCTTCGAAGGAGGGTGATCCACTTGTACGCGCCTAGGAGCCTCTCGCCTGGAGACTACCTCCCCCTCCATAGCTGCTTCCACCCTTGCTTGTGGTACTTGTTGATGCGTCATAGTTGAAGTAGATGGCCCGCCATCAACTATAATCGTCGTCGTGGAAGTAGTATGTACACGGTCAGCAGCAGGTACACAGTCGTGCCAGCGTTCTTCAGACCGAAAGACATTGTCAGGTAATAGTACGCGTCGTGGGGTGTAATGAATGACGTCTTGATCTGGTCTTCGACTTTAAGGCTTATTTGGTGATAGCCTGAATAGCAGTTGAGAAAACAGAGTAGGGCACAACCCGCCGTGGAATCAACGACTTGGTCTATTCGCGGGAGGGTGAAGGGGTCTTTGGGGTAGTGTTTGTTGAGATCGGTATAGTCAACGCACATTCTCCATTGATTATTCTTCTTGGATACAAGAACTGGATTAGCTAACCAGTCAGGATGATACATTTCCTTTATGAAACCGGCATCTAACAATTTTGCAAGCTCTACCCCTATTGCCTCCTTGCGGTCCTTCGCGAATTAGCGTAGCTTCTGCTTGACGGGCTTCACGTTCATGTCAACCTTCAAGGAGTGCTCAGCGAGTTCTCTGGGCACCCCTAACATATCCTCTAGTTTCCAAGCGAATATGTCCGAGTTAGCATGAAGGAACTCGACGAGCACACTTTCCTATTTGGGGTCCATGTTGGCCCCTATGATCGCCATCTTGGACGGGTCCTCAAGCCCGAGGGACACCTTCTTCGTTGCCTCCTTCTCCCGCTGGATCCCCTCCGTCGCTGGCTTCTTCATTGGGATCTCAAGATCGACCAAGACCAGCTTGCTGGCAGCGGCCAGGACCTCCGCAGTGCGTCTGGAGAGGTCGAGTGTTGCTGTGATGTGGAGGTTCTGCTTCTCGCACGCGCTCGCCGTCTGACAGTCTCCCTTGAGGGTGAGGACGCCGTTTGGTGCTGGTATCTTCAACACCATGAAGGCGTAGTGTGGAATTGCCATGAATTTGGCTGGTGAAGGCCTGGCGAGTAAGCCGTGATAGGCCATCTCGAAATCCACCACGATGAAGCAGACGTGCTCGGTACGGTAATTATCGATCGTACCGAAGGTGACTGGCAAGAAGATCTCGCCGAGTGGTACCGAGGGATCCCCGGGTACGATGCCAAGGATTGGCTTGTCGATCGGGCTCAAATCCATGGGGGTGAGCCTCAACTCCTTCAGTGTGCTGGCGAAAAGGATGTTGAGGCCACTGCCTCCGTCCACCAGCATCTTGCCGAGCCCCACGTGTAACATCCCGGAATTTTTCCGGAATGTTAATTTGTGCAAAAATGTGAATTTCAAAATTTTTGGTGGAATTGAGTGCATGATTAAAAATTATAAGGATGTCTTCTCACTCTCTCCTAATTTTCCTAGATTTATTTGGAGCTAAATAATAATTTTAGGATTTATAAAATGTTAGTGTGATTATTTTGGAGTTTCTTGGGTTCAATTTGGATTTTATTTGTGTGGAATTCAAATCTGAATTTGAATTCAGATTTGAATTGTATTTGAAAGTATATGTGTTGGCGTATGGAAAATAGGACAAACCCCTATCCTAGCTGGGCCTACACTTTTCCTTAACCTAGGCTGCTAAGTCCACAGGAGGCCCCTGCACTCACCGCTGAAGATCGCTGGACCTCCCTAAGCTTCCGCTGTCCCACCTAGTTCCGGCCCGTTTAGGCCTGCCTTCACCACACCATCGCCTGTGTCGCTGACATATGGACCCCACCTGTAAGCGCCACCCCCTGTACACCTTTCCCCTTCCCCGGGTGATGCAAGACGTGGGGACGGCACACCCGCGAGCTCGGGGGGGACCGGCCATGGCCGTCGCCTCCTGCCGCGCTGGCGCACGCGGAAGGCTACCACGCCATCTAGCGCCACATCCCGGCCACCCGCTCAAGTGCCCTCGAACCCTAGCCTCGGGTATAAAACCCCTCCGCGTCGCAGTGCCCTCGATCTGTCGCTGCTCCTGGGGTTTTCCCCTTGTCCTCCTCCAGAGAAGAAGGGAAGAAGGGACAGGAGAAGGAAGGGGGGAGAGGAAGCTAAAGCCGCCCGCGCGTGGACCTCAAAGCCGTCACCGGAGGACGTCGCCATCTCGAAGCCGTCGAGACCGCACCAGGACCAAGAGCCGCCGGAGTGTCGTGAAGCCGAAGCTGTCCGCGCCGTGGACGCCCTGAAGAGTGGAGGGGAATGCATCGTCAACACCGTCCCGGAGCCGAAGCTGCCTGCGCCAAGGACATCGACACCACAGAGCTGCTCTGTTTCCCCTGTTCTGCCTCTTCACCACCACACCTTCGCTGTCGAGCTCTGCCCGCCTTAACCGCCAGGTGAGCTTGCCTTCCCCACCTCGCCTGAAGATGTGAAGAGGTGAGCTTGCACTCACCTCTTAAGAGTTAACATAACAGCACACAAGACACTCTTAGTAGTTTCAGGTGCTTCGGACTAGCAACAGATGCTACAACAAAAAAGAATTGTTAGTGGAAAAGTGCAAAATATGTGAAACATGCAATTAGATATTATCACAAATTCACAATTGCATTTACCTTCTTATGGTACCAATCTTGGAGATGCATCAAAGCTTCCATAGTTTTGGAAGGTACATCCGAATTTCTGGCCAGATTAAAAAAAAAACACTGACCCGTGCCTGCTCGTTGCCTGTTCGGGTTTGTTAGGTCTAGTTTGAGCACATCAAATAAAAACATTCACCCATTATCATTTCTCTGTGAACATTTGAAGGCACAAAACATGTCTCTAACAGATCGTATAATAAAATACTGAAGTACAAATTCACCACATAAAAAGGGCTTGAGATAATGAGGTGATAAGGGACTGGTGATCCTCTTGGCTAAACTTGTTAGCAAAACATGTAACAAGATTGCCTTCGTAATGTAAAAGTTTCGTATCTACTGGACATGAAAGCATCAAGCTATAAAATGGCAGGTTATGATCAACAAGGCAGCAAAAAAGAGAATAATAACATGAATCACTCATGGGAATTGCTTTTCTGTCATCACAGCAGGAATTGACCCTTTTGTATATATATACTTAGGAATTGACTTCACGTGCTAGTAAAAACTTATGAAACCATTCTATAGAACACAACACTGGATGCATCACATGCATCCTATGTTTGTTTAACCCTATGCAAATCTACTAACCTAAACCAGAGGAAAAATAGTATACTAGCTCTTATGACAAAATTGAAATTTGTATATGCACACTGACATGTACAATACAGTATGCCAAATACATACAGGAAATAAACAGAAATCGAAACAAAGAAAAGACACAACTGACATAATTTTGTAGCTGAGAGCAGCAGACTGGGTATGTAGATCCAGAGGGACAGTCAACTTCCAAATAATAAAAAAGCTAAACAAGAAACAAAATCCAACTATATTCAAAGCATCCATCCATTGTCCATGTAAGAAAAACATTAGGAGGGAGTATGTGAACCTGGATCCCATGTAAAACCATAGAACATAAGAACAATCACAACAAAGTGGTGCAAATATGTGAGGTATTCAAGAACAAATCAATTAAGTGACCCCATAGAGAACATTTGGTAAGAAGGTTGAAGATAAACAAGAGACTATATTTCAAAAGTGTTTCATGCATACATGTAAGCTGCTAACAACCTGTGAATCAGTATTCACGTGAAACAACACAATTATGTTACATGAACAAAACCAACCATGGGGCATCATTCATCGTATGAACAGTGGGGGGAAGCAGTACAGCCCACATCAAATGGATCTTCCGACCCACAGCAATGCCAATACTGGAACACTTTGCCTGAATCTGGAGTATCCATGGTCCCGCCAGCATAAACACTTTCAAATTTTCTCTTTGTTTCACCTGGCATGGCAGAAAAAGACCATTTAGATATGGATTAAAACTTTCAGAGAATGTAATGTAATTAGTCGAAAATTTTTGATGAAAAACATCTCTGTTAATCATATTCCTAAGCTGTCTAATGAGGTTATGAATAGTTTGGAGGAAGGACATTACTTCCAAGGGCTAATATTGTGAGGTGGTGAGAGTTTGGAGCTTGGACTTAAGAGTGCATACAACCAGCTCATGATGGACAACCCCTGACACTGAATTTGTGTGGCCACAAATTGATTGCGCACCAAGTGAGCAAATGATTTTTCATTTTCGAACAATGAATTGCCCCTATCTTGATCAATGGGAGATAACTCTAACGAAAAGCTAACTGAATGTGAACAACCTTCCCACGAAAGAGCTAACGTATTTCTTCCAATGGTAACTTTTTTGACACCCCGGGTAAATCAATTCAGCACATTTGGCCCCCAAACTACACATATACTTCAAATGATTACTCTGGCAAAAACAGGCACACGGGGATTGCTGGACGGAGCGACGAGGCCTATCTCACCTCCGAAGTGGGCGGTATGGTAGCGACAGGCGGAGGGGCGGTTCGCCGCCGGGTCGTACTGCTGCTTGCAGTTCTTGCAGGTGCGGAGCACAAGCCCGGCTGCGCCCCCACCACTGGCCGCCGTCTCCCGGAGACGACCGCGCGGGACTACCCGGACGGCGGGAGCGGGGCGAATCGGGGCCCGCGGCAGCGGCGCTCGTGCGAGCGGCGTGGCCATGGGTAGGGGTCGGCCTGGTCGGATCGGGACTCGGCCACTCGGGAGAGGGGGTGTCTCTGCGTCAGGAGGATTCAGTGGCGGTCGTGAGATTTCGGAGGCCCGGGGCAAAATTACAAACGGGCCCCTTAGTACAATAGTGTAATAATAACAGTAGTAGCATTGTTGTGAATAGCGAAATTAGTTTTCGATGACATGTCACTACAATTGTCAGTGGCGGAGTCAGAAAAAAAATTAGCTAGGGCGACTTCTAACGACCGACCAAACCAAAATGAAACACACACCAATTCACACATTCATATATTGCAATTGCACAAATTTTATACGAAATTTAAAGATGTAATCTCATATTTTAAGAATAAGAACACAAATTAGCAAGTACTAAGAATCTGCGAGACATGACGCCATCTAAGAGTGTTGTTGGAGCTTGAAAATATCGTCGGAGAAGAAGTAACATACTCGAGCTAGCGCAAATCTAGCTGGGGCGGCCGCCCCAGCTTGCCCCAATGTGGCTACGCCACTGACAATTGTGTTGTATTGAATAGCGAGCTATAGCGGTTCAAAAAACCTCTCCACGAAATGTTATAACCCACTATTTGCAACACTGAATAATAGTAACTATTATAATTATTATATCTATATACAAATTATTACCAATTCACAATCAATATGCAACCAAATAATGTACTTATATCGTAATTACCTTAGAAGTTTTTATTGAATCTTCTGCTTTTTTTTCCTCTTCTTTATTTTGTAGCTGCCAGATGGATATTTTCTAGATGGCATAGTGCTACAACTCAAAATTAAATACAACACAATTAATCAAGAATTCAAAACTGCCATCCACTATTATCTAGGTTAAGCATTAATGAGTAGATTACCTTGAGAATGGGCTTGCAGACTGCAGTAGGCTGCGCTATCCAAACGGCAACTGAATCGCCTTATCACTGCCTGATCACCTCGACGCTGGAGCAGTGGAAGCGTGGTGCATCCTGGACTGCTTGATCACCTCGACGACTGGAGCAGTGGAGTCTCGACGAGAAAAAAGGCCGGCGTGGCGGCCTCGCCTGGTCGCGTAGCCTGATCGACTGATTAGATTAGAAAGATTGAATGTTGGGATTGCAATTTGGAAAGAGAAAAAAAAGGCAGGGACGACAGCGAAAGGTCTCGGGATCTAATTGCGATTTTGCCGGCGCGCTTCCTCATTCCTCTCGTAATTTTTTTTCCCGTCGATTGGTATTCAGTACTACGTACCGCCTGAGTGGGGCGTCCTCCCATCTCGCTCCCCCCCCCCCCCTCATGGCCGGCGCTGGGAGGATTGGTTCTCAAGCTTGCTTGGTTGGAAGCCACACTCTGCCACGCCACACGTGCTCTCACCACGCTACAGTGTCTGGTCTGAGTGTAGCGGACGATTCATCCGCCACATGCTGTGGCGGCCACAACAGGCGTGTGGCGGGCAGCGGCACGCAACCAAGCAGGCCTTAACTCCAGGAGTATCTGCATCCCAAAATGAGGAAGGAATAGCTACTGTAGAGCTTCAAGCAGTATCTGCATCCTCTGGTGCATTTTGGGGTTGCACCCCGCTCCACGTGCATCCTCGGGATATCTCTCTTCGCTGCATCCTCTCTCCACCGACTGTCGCCTCTCCCACCCCCCGCCTCCTCCACTCCCGCATGCCACCTCCTCCCTCCCTCTCCCGCTCCTCCACCTCGAGCAGGGGTGGTCGTCCTCCGCCCTCCATCTCCCTCTCCTTCGTAGCCGCGCCGCTGCCGGATGCAGCTCCGCCAACCGTCGAGCTGTGCGACCCGGACGACGTGAGACAGGCAGGGGACGCACCTCCGCCGACCGCTCGGCGCAGATCCGAGGCGTCGGCAGCCTCCTCCTCCTTCCTTCCCCGACCATGGGATGCTCTTCCTTCCCCAGTCACCAGGCCCCCCGCCCGCCTCCTCCTCCTTCCCCGACCACCGGCGGCACAGATCCGGGCGGGAGCTCCTCGATTCGGAGCAGGGACAAGGAGGGATACGGTCGGCACGCGTTGACCTCCCGACGCCGCCTCCTTCCCCAGCGAGGGAGGTAGGGGAGAGTCGCCGGCCTTCTTCCCTAACGAGACTGCGGCACCCCTCCACCTCGAGTAGGGGCCGGCCTCGATCTGGAGGCAGGGGAGCTCCTCCGGCCTCGATCTGTGTGCGTGGCGTGGCCCGCTGGTGGAGGAGCGAGGAGCAGGGGCGGGAGCTGAGGCGGGGAGATCCGGCGGTCCTCTCCCACCCAGCGAGATCCGGCGGCCTCCTCCAGTGAGGCGGAGCAGGAGGAGCGGGAGGCAGAGGTGGGGAGATGCATCAGAGGCGGGCGGGAGCCAACTACTTTGGTGATGCAGCAGGGGATGCACGTGCTCTGCTGAAGTCCATCTTCTTTTGCGAGATGGGATCCTTCTCTTTCCTCTCTTCATACACGATGCAGATACAGAATATTGCTGGAGACAGTCTCACACAACTGGATTTGAAGATTCTAAAGTATTTGTTTTCTCGGAGATAAAAAGCAAGTTTGTTTAGAGTTTTACTCCTCATCCGAGCACTGATATTTTGCTAATCTATCGGTCATCAGAAATTAACCGGAACTGAATACAAGCAGAGGGACTGTCGGGTGAGGCCCACACCTCCCTCATTCTTATCCATCCTCGTCGCCTCTCTCCCGCCATCCGCCGCAGCGGCTATACCCCTTTGGCCTCCCTATATCCACCGACGCCGACGCCCTCCCAGCTCCCGCAATGGATGGCACGCGGCAGAGGGCGCGTCGATGAGGGTGGCGGAGGCCATGCCAACGAGGGTGCGCGGTGGAGGAGCTCCAGCATCGGCGAGGTTGGTGCCTGTTTCCTCTACTTCCTCCACGGCGGTGGGTTGTGGGCAGAGCGGCCAGCGACAAGGTCACCGACGATGTGGGTAGTGGTGGAGGTGGTAGTTTTATGGATCTAGGTTTCTGGGGGCCGGGGTTAGGGTTTGGGGGTTCCTGGGTTGAGACCTTGGTTCCAATGGTCGCCGGACCTAGAGAAGAATGGGGGTGGGGGCGCCGGAGGACTGGCGGTGGTGGCGGTGTGGCTGACGGCGGAGGCGAGGCAGTGCGGTAGTGCCGCCGGCCGGGCAGGGTCGGACGGTGGTTGGGCAAGTGACCGGCGGCGGGGGTGCGGTGGTTGTTGGGATTAGCGTCGACGGCAGAGGCTGCCAAAGCACGATGGAGGCGAGCGCGGCAGGAGCGTCACGTTTGACACTCACTGGGAAGACGACGGGGATAGAAAGGAAAGAAATGACGATTTTGGATGGTTGGATCCGCATCCAACAGACGAAATGAACTGACAGGAAAACGAAATATCAAGCGATTGACAAGGAGACAATCCCTTTTTTTTAATGTTGGTTTGTTTTCTCTTAGAATCGAAAAGTAAAAATGTTTCCTTTGTGCAGAATTGTTGTACAAACTTGCCAATCTGTTAGCAAATAATATGAAAACAGCTCGAACGCAAGACATGCTTTATACATGAAAAAAATCTTACGAGAAAAACTACAGCTTAATCAACGGTACATCTTGCAACAACAACTATTGGAAACATCTGTGTGTGCCGAGATTCGTAACATTTTGTCTTTAGTGATTATATTCTCATGTATTCGAATTTTTTCCCCATCCGTATAGATAAAAAGATATTATGAAAGTTGGACATAAAGTAACTATATGTAACACAATGATGACGTAAAACACATGGGACTCGTGAACTTGTACCATGCCAGCCTGCCATATTTTTTTTATCCTCCAAGTCTGTTCCCATCTGACCTCCTCCATGGGTTGTTATGACTTTACGCAAATTACTCTATTTTTAAATCTCTACATAATGTTAAAGTAAGATTGCTTCTGCCCACTTTTTTCGTCCGTCCTGACATGTGGGTCTGTTTTGTCAGACTTCTGTTCTTGCCGAATCGGAATCGAAAAAAGCAAACTTTTGTTGTACTGGATCCGGGAGAAAAGAAAAGCGATCCATATATATATCTAGCAATTAGGAGCAGAGGATTTCCAGAGATTAGAAGCAGAGGATTGGAGATAAAAGAAATCAACAACCATCGAAAAGATAATACACCGAGAAAACCAAAATCCGTCCAAGAAAGGTAGTCTAACACATCATCAATCCGGGTAAGCTTGGATCGGCCTTTTTATCTAGATCGAATAGAGCACAGACAAGACACCTAGATGCTTCCTGATTTCTTGAAGACAGTTCGATGTCTCCACAGCTCTCCTGGTTTGCCTCCGACTGTCCACTCTGCAGGGATGCTGCAACGGCAGCAGGGGAGCGCAGCAGCTTGTGGCGCAAGTGGTAGGGTTGGGTGGCGAGGGGGCCAGGGTGCCAGCCGCTTGGCGCAGGTGTGCAGGCTAGAGGCTGCAGCGCCGCGAGCCGGCGAGCAGGTGCGCGGCGTGCGCCCGTGCGTGCTGCCTGTGGCGGCGCAGCAAGTGGTTGGGGGCGGCCAGGAGGAAAGGTGGGGGTCGAGGGTGCGAGAGAGATGCTTGTTTATATACGTAGGGTTAGGAGTGATAGCTGGGCTGGGCTAAAAGTGCCGGTGATTGGGCTATCGGTTAGTTCGTTTAACCCATAGGCCTGCTCGGCACAGCCGGAAAATCCTATACTCCCTTCGGTTTAGTAAATGACGAAGTCGTTTAGGATAGCAACACGGTCTTCAAAGTAAATTTTATTAAAAAATAACATACGTATACTTTTGATTTGTATTCCCAATATTTGACTCAAACCTTGTTCAAAACGACTTCATTTAGTAAATCGGATGGAATATATACTTACAGAAGATAGTTTTTGTTGAAACTTCCGTTGTTTGAGATTCGTCCAACCAACCATAGCCATTGGATCCATGTGCTAACCTAGCTATATGCTTCCTCTCCCTCTCGCTATACTTGTTCCACGCCACCGCCGTGCATTTCGCCGATCGTAGCGGCGCACGCGACATGTCGGCCACTAGAGGTGAAGGAGAAGGGGTCCTGCCGGAGGTGGAGGAAGAGTATAAACAAAAGTTAAAATATTTTTCCAAAAAAATGTTAAAATATTTTCAGAAAATGTTGATCACTATTTCCATGAAAAATGTTGGTGAAAACGTTTTGGAAAAATGTTGAAATACACAAATGTTGGTGCAACTCTTTCCAAAAAATATTGATTCAACTTTTTATGAAAAATGTTGGTTCAACATTAAAAAATGTTACAACATTTTGTAATTAATAATCACGAGGTGAGATAGTTGAAAAATAATAATCAACAAATTTAGATAGACTTTGGTGGGCTGGAATTTTCAACCTTTATCTACCTTCCGGTAGCCATATACGAGTCCGACACAGCTTATGGCAGTGCATCGAGGCAAGCATCATTAAAAAGGTTGTTTCCTCTTTTTTTTAAAAAAAATGATGCATTTTCCTTGAGAAAGAGATACGATTATTTGTATTTTATCTCTTCAGTTTGTGATCACAGTTCCCATGATGCGGTGGAACGCGCATAAAATAAACTTCCAAATGAACTTACATGCACATCAATATTTTTCCGCACAAGTAACGATGTGGTAGATATCATTTTAGCAGATTGTATATTGGCATTTTAGCCAATTTTAAGATCTTAGGGTATGGACACTAACCATCTTGACTTGTGTTGCTTTTGCTATTATATATCTAACTAAAGTTAATAAGCACGGTTCACACACGAATTTGAAGTCTATTTCAGAAATAATTGCATGGATCATAAATCAAAATTTTCTAACCATGTTTGTTTGTTGAAGGAATATTTTTCTCTCGTTGCAACGCACGGGCATACTTGCTAGTCAATCTTAATGTTACCTGACTCATGCAATCCATGTTGTACTACCATTGCACATTTGATGTACCCCTTGCCCAAGGAACCGTCCCTCATGTCATCAAGGGAACCCTCACCATTGTTCAATATGCTATCTCGAACAAAGAAAATAACATATTGGTAAGGCGATCCCTTCAACCAAACAGAAAAATGAGAAAGAAGTGCGTTGAAGAGTACCTGGATTTAAAGTGCCCACATGAAGCGCTCTCCTATTTTCATCCCATTTTCTCGTACTAGTAAAATGCACGTGTGACACGTACGTGTTTACAAAATAGGTTATTTAAATAAAACAAGATTGGTCGGATATTTTTCAGGAAACCATCAATTATATGTGGACATGTCCATTACATAAGTATTACATCAAATATTCATTGTCTGTGTTCCATTTTCTCCTTAGTATTTCTTGCAAATCTTTTGGGGTGTTCTCTGTTGCTTCATTGTTTTTTTTTATTTCAGCATGTCGATCAAGAACCACTTTCTGAGTACAAAAGCATCATATTGAAAAAATTGTATAATGATTTTTATGAACTTTATTGACCATAGGAATAGTAGTTCATACCATTTTTATCCTTAATTCAAAGAAATATCCATCCTACATGCGTATTAAGATGATTATTAAATACCTTGTTATATTGATGTAGGAAAATATATTGGCACATGTTAGTATGTAGACATGTGCACTATTTAAATTGTGAAGGATGTTACATGTCGATTGTTTTTGGAACACAATCGGGAATCTTACGACGCCAGTCATAAACATCATCGATCTATGCTGGGTCTATTTCTTCCATAGCAAGACCAAATGTTACGCCATTTTTTTATTCTATCTTGATAGTACTATGATGGACATCTTTCGGTGCCCAATCAGACATAGTCATTGGGTCAGTTATATGCATAGCTTTATTTTTCATGTCGTTGAGAACATGATATATCTTCTGAACATGTGTAGTGGTATTATAATTTTTTATTGAAGTTTTTTATTATTTTAATCTTTATTACAATTAGGTAGTTGCTAACAAATACACGAAATAATGTGCTAAAGATCATAACTTTGTGCCATCTATTTTCCCGATCTAAAAATGAGCATAAGAACAACATAATAAAAATTCAGCCTTAGATCAGTTGCAATTTAATTCAAATGGTCATAAAAACAAAAGTATACACATGCTTTCTAATCATTACAAAGAGCACATAGACACTGATTTTGCATTTTTTCTGATTTGTCTGTGATTTTTAATGTAAATTTGAAGTTCCTAACCTTTGAAAAAGAAATGAACAAAACCAACTTCACATTTAAGCTCTTGAAAAGATACTTTTCTTCTCATATCAGCCCTCCCTCTTACATTCAGCCCCCAGATCTAGCTCTTAAGCCCCTATAACTTTTCCACTTTAAAACATAACTTCACACTTTTATGGATGACCCCCTAAACTTGCTATTTTCTTCACACCCACGCCCTCAGCCTTCTTCCACCTCGGGCCAGATCGTGCGCACGCACGGGAGGGCATGGTGGCGCGCCAGTGCTGGTCCGACAACACTTTCCCCCACCCCGTGGACTTCCACCATGCCTTCTCCCTCACTGGGCGCACCTCCTCCCCTACTTTTCTCCCCAAAACCCTAGCCCTACCCTAGCCCACGACTAAGGTCGGCGCATCCATGGCGGCATGCCCAAGAACGAGCGCGGAAAGCGGCCTAAAACCAAGATACAGAGAGCGCTTGGGCGCTTAGGCGCTTGTTCAGTGAAGAGGAGGCCGGGAGTGTGGAGTTCGATGGAGAAGTGACCATGGCGGTCGTGGTGCACGAGCGCCAGGGGAAAGGCCGATTCTGAAAGGACCTTGTGATGCCTAGAGGGGGGTGAATAGGATCACTTCAAATTTCTGAAACAAATGCATCGGTTAAAACACCTGTCGGTACTACCGACACGGTGCCGGAACTACCGAGGGGGCTCGGTACTTCCGGTACCGGACCGGTACTACCGACAGTACAGAGGAGACTAAAACGAAATTTGAAATGTAATGCGATTCTAGCAATTCTAATTGAATCAAGGCTTTAGTTTAGAAGCTAAGAACCACCTGTAACCAAAGATATGAGTTGGAGCACAACCAATTTAGAGATCGGGCTAAAACAAGTTCTAGGGTTAGAGAGAGACAAAGAATTCAAGCAAGCAAATGGAGACAAAAGAATTTAATCCGAAGTTCACTCCCACAAAGGAAGCTACGTCTCTGTTGAGTATCCCACAGAGGGAGGGCTATCACCAAGAGCCTCTTTTCCTCTTCCAATCCCCACAAAGGAAGATTGGTGCTCACTAAGAATTCTCCACCAAGGAGAGGGTAATACAAACGATCCCGGGTGCTCCACACCAAGAGGGCACTCAACGGGAGACGCCTAACCGTCTAGAAGCAAGCTTCAAGAGTAACAAACACGAATCAATTGCCCGGAGATGCTTCAAGTGCTCTTGAGATGGGGAGATTTGAAGGGGCTCTCAAAGCTTCTCTAATCCTCACTAGGAATCACTTCTTTACCCAAGCTCTAGCTCAAAGGAGTCAAATCTTGGCTCTAGGAGGGAGGGGAGAAGTGGAGTGAATGCTCAAGTGAGGGTTTGTCCCGTGGTTGGTCAGCAATGAGTGAGTGAGAAGAAGGGGGTATTTATACCCAACCCTGAAAACTAGCCGTTACTGTGCAAAATCGGGGTTTCTCGGTACTTCCGACACGGGGTCGGAACTACCGAGGGGTGCCGCAGAAACCCAACAGTGAAGGCATATCGGTAGTTCCGACCCAGGGTCGGTACTACCGATCCCCTGGCTAAAACTCGCCAGAGAAGCCTTGTCGGTACTACCGACCCAGGGTCGGTACTACCGACAAAGGCTGAGAAGTTGAGATAAGATAAGCAAATGTGCACGTGTCAACTCTAATCTCTTCTCACTCACTTGGGTCATCTCCTAAAGCACTTTTAGCATCTCTTGGCTATCAATTCGCATCCCCCTTTATAGTACGGTGTTTCCTATACTCAAATTCAAAATCAAAATTAAATTAAGCCTTGACTTGAGTTGAAAATGCCGAATTGGAGTTGGGGGCCTTCTTTTGGTCAAAACCATAATTTTCAATTAAGTAAATCCTGCACACATCTTATTCAAATGTTAAATACCACAAATTGTGTTTGTCACTATCACCAAAACAATTAGGGGCCAAGATGCACTTTCAGATTCCCGGCTGTGGGGTCGATGGAGGGCGGCACTGGTGGGGTGCGGAGGAAGCTTGGGAGGTGGAGGAGCCTTGGGTGGCGGTGATTTGAGAATGGCCAAGGGAGTTGGATGAATTTAGCTGGTGGGCGCAGTCTGTCTCCTCAGCCGAAACAAAAAGAAGGGAGGAAGAGCGGGGTAGAAAAGGACGCGAAGCCTCGCCCATCTACTCTGCCAACGCACCTGAGCCGCCACCGCGAGCCGCCACCGCAACACAAGCTCGGCCACCGTGTTGCCTTGCTCCATTGCGCCACCGGCGGGAGAACATCGTCGTGCATGCTGCAAATAGCGCTACCGTACTGCCTCAACGCCGCTTCGCCTTGCCCGCGCGCGAGCCTGTACCCCACGCACGCCGCTCTAGCGCCGTGCCAGCACCCTAGTACACGCCGCCGTCGGAGAGTCGTTCCCCGGCTCTGCCATATCGCGCCGCACCACCACCACACATGTGTTGCCGCGCCGGAAGCCACTGCCGCACCACCGTGGGCACACTCATCCCAGGCGCAACCTGCATCGCACCACCACACCACAGCCAGCTCCGTCGCGCTGCTCCCTCACCGGCTCGACTCACCGCCAACCCTTCCCTGCTGCGCCGCCACACAGACCCGCCACGGCGCCCGTCGCGTGAGGGGGACTGGTGAGTGTCAGGCTGTCAGCCATGTCAAGTCAGGTTACCACAAAGTAGCCACTGGTTATAAATATCTTCGGTGGATGAACTCCAGCACGTGATCGACTGGCCGTGCATGCATGCATGATCTAGTCTTGATAAACATGAGTGGTTAGCTTAGTTGAGACAAAAAAAATCAAGGAAGATCACGAGCAGGCGGGCGGCCTCACGAGCTGTGCGCGAGTGCGAGGGGCCGCGGAATTGGCCGCGCGAGCCGAGCCGATCGAGCGGAGAGGGCAAGCGCGCGGCAGCCGGATCCCGCGACGACGCGTGGGGGTGCGCACGGGGGCCAAATTTTTTCCGTATCGGGGAGGGAACCGACGGGTGGGTGGCCGGTGGGCCCGGCGGGTATAGGTGGGCGGGTACACACGCGGTGGGTGACAAAAGAATTACGTTTTTGGCAGAAACGCTCTCTAAATTCCGATTTTTTGGTCGTTTATAGTCCTTCCACCCTATCCACCTCCAAAAACATATGACGAGCGGGTCCGGCGTGAGAGGTACGGTGGACCCGATTTAGGTGAAAAAAGTTTTCAATTGTCTTCGCTCCTTATAGTATAGATAGATGAAGCCAGTCATTTGTATGCTCTTCATCCACGGGTAAATGTCCCTCTACAATTAATAAAATGTTGCATTGAGCTCAGCATGGATACAAATAGTACATCACTCTGTTTAGTACCTTCGCCCTGGATAGCATTTTGTGCATTAAGGTTGTCCCGAACTTTATTCTGCCTCATGCAAACCGTTCCCTCTCCCTTTGCTTCTTACGGGCATTACGATCCGCATGTTGTGGCTGTGAACCTTGCATTGGCTGTCTTGGTAACCTGTAACGATGGTGTCACCACTGCTACCAAAGTTCACCAGAGTGTATGGTGAGGCTGGAAGAACGCTGAAAACACGAGGTCAAACCAAACACCAATCTGAGCAATGCATGAAGACAATCTCAAACCAAACACTGGATGGAGAATTGCAGGGTACCTCAGTGCCGGGGTGGGGTTGGAGGAGACCGGGGGCGATGGCGGCGCCAGGCTTAGCGTTGTGTTGGAGGAGAACAGGGGATGCCGTTTGGATGCGCCGGCGGCGCCGGGCGTCGAGGCCTCCTGGAGCCGACGGGGAGGGGGAGAGGGGAACGCGTTGAGCTGTCGACGGCGGCAGAGGGGAGGGGCGTCGGTGGCGGCGAAGGGGAGCGGCGTCGGTGACCGCGGATGAGGCAAGGAGAAGGAGGGTTGAGCCGGGGGCGGGGTGGTGGTGCAGTGCACGCGGCACCTCGGCCCCGCCTCATTTGCTCGTCCTCGGTCCTGCTCCTCTCCGCACCGGCGGAGAGAGGCGGCTCCTCAACCCGTCTCGCCTGCGCATCCTCCTTCTCTCTCTGCTCCGGTGTAGAGGGCGTCGCATACTTCGACGTTTTTGTCCCCATCTTGGTTTTTTAAGGGTAGAGATCTCTAGGTCCCGATCCGACTTTCCATGCCATTGTAAGCCATGTAGGACTAGAAAAAAAACAAGTATACATGTTGCATTGACACTTTTGTCTTATATTCTTAAATTTGTATATTTAATTTGGCTATTCTTCATCTATCAGAAATCACATTTTCACTTATATAACAACAATGAAGCTTGTCACATGTAAAACATATGCCGTATATAATAGCAATTTAAACAACATGGGCCGAACCAAAAGGTTGGAAATGGAGTGCGCGGGTCGAGCCCGATATTCACGGCCCGGAAGAATCCACGTGCACCACTACCCCCGACTCCGACTCTAGTCCCTTACTCCCGTCTAGCTCTGGGCACAAAAAACCGAGAACCGAACCGAAAGAACTGGAAACCGGAACCGAAAGAACCGGAACCGAGAAAATCGGTTCCTGTTCGGTTCCTGATTCTCTGGAACCGAAATAGGCCGGCCGGTTAACCGAGAAACTAAGAAAACAACCCATCAATACATTCAGCCCAATCATTCTACGGCCCAACTGACCAAAAGCCCAGTTAAAAACCCACACAAACCCTACCTCCAAACTCCAGCCCCACCACCCCGACCCCCCACCCACCGACGAGCGGCTCGCCCTCTTGCTCTTGGCTGCGACTCCGTACCGCTCGCCCTCGACCGCGCGGCGCTCGCCCTCGACTCTGAGCTCCGCTGCGCCCAAGCCCCTGGCGCCGCTGCGCAGCGGCAACACCCACCCCCGGTGTTGCCCGCCGTCCGCCGCACGAGGCACGACAAGGCGGCCAGCGCCCCAGGCCCTGCCCCCGGCCGGCGACGAGGCCATCCTCCGGCCGACCGCCGCCGCCCCTGGCCCGCCGTCGCTCTCTCCGTCCCCGGCGGGCGCCGCCGCTCACCTCTCTCCGTCTTCCCTCAGATCCAGAGCAGCTCTTCCTCTTCAATATCATCGATTTGGGAGGATAACTCACCCTCATCTGGTTTCTTTTGTTGATTTGTGTATCATGTTGTTGATTTATGCTGAATTTCTCACCGAGTTCATCATTTTGTGATTCTATCCCATGCTTACTGTTACACCTCGGTTCCCTCGGTTAGAACTGGAGCCGAACCGAAGGAACCGAAACCGTACGGTTCTATGTTCGGTTCTGATTTTCCGGGAGCCGATTTTTCTAGAAAACCGAAGAACCGAACGCCTAGGGCTACTCCCGTCCCATCATCCATCCCGCCATTCCCCACACCACCGCCGCATGACTCCCAAACCCTAAGTTCCACGGCGACCTCGTTCGTCGGGCGCGAGTGCGCCACCGACTACCGAGTTCCAGGTTTGGGAATGTTTCCTCCCCGCTTGCTTATTTTGACTGCGAATTTTGTCATACACTTCTTAAGCGTTTCTATTGAATTTGCTAAATCGAAGCGATTTCGTTGTTGCCGCACACAGGAGCCGAACTGCCGTAGAAGATGGCGGCGGCGGGGGTTCCATTGTCGTGGGAGGAGCTCCCAGCTGACCTCCTGGGTCAGGTGCTCAAGTGCCTGCCGTCCATCGCCGACCGCGTCTGCCTCCGCGCCGTGTGCCGCCCGTGGCGCTCCGCGCCGCCGCCCGGCGGCACCCGCTGCTGCCCCCGCTACTCCCGTGGTTCGCCCTCCACGACAGCAGCCTTGTCGACCACCGCGGCGCCCCCGTCCGCTGCGGGCCCATCCTCCGCCGCGGCGTCGACTTCTGCTACCTTCCCGTCGACAACCTGGCCTTCCTCGTGCACCACGACGGCGGATGGTCTCTGAGGAACCCTCTCTCCGGTCTGACGCTCCCTCTCCCCAAGCTGGACCCCGCTGTGCGTAGCTTCCTCAGGCCTTGTTCGGTTGTCCCCATCCCGGCTGGTATTGCGGTCTGTTCCACGGGGTACCCCCGCCTGGGAAAGATACCGGCCCAACATAAAAAACAACGTTCGTTTAACCCCCCTCGTGTGTTTGATACCGGCCCAAATCCACTTCCTTCCACTACCCGGCCCGGGAAAGAAAAATCTTCTCCTCTCTCGTGGGAAAAATCCCCGTCGGTCACGCCGTCTCGCGCGAGGGAAGAGCTGGAGCCCGGATAGGCGACGCGAGGCTGTGCAAGTGGCGGCGGCGGAGCGGGTCAGCAGGGTGAGCTGGAGGACGACGGACCGACGTCTACGGCGGCGACCCCCCGACGGCGTCTCCTCCCGGTAGCAGCAGGCATCGGCGGTGGATAATTTCAAGTCGTACAACAGATCGGCGGCGGTGACGCCGGCGTGACCTTCTCCCCTCAACAGCCCGTCCCTTCCGGCGGTTGTCTTCTTGCCGGTGAGCCACCCATCAGCGCCATTCTCCTCCTCTTGTTTCTCTGCGTACGGGCTAGGGTTTCATGAATGGATCTAGATATAGTTCTTGATTTGTCATAGGGCTTCTTGATCGCAAGATATCGAAGTTAAATTGTTTGATTATGTAGTCAGTAATGCTATATTCTTGGTCCGGTGCACACGTGCGCCCTCCTATGAGTGATGTGACATGCCTTGCTTCAGCTAATGAGTCAGTTCCCCCTTCTTATGCTCACCTTTTTGGTGGCTCATTTTTTACTGCTTTTGTTACCAGTAGTACCCTGGCACTAGATCGGCTTATTAGTTACATTATACTCCTTGCATTAGTCAGGAAGAACATAGACTCGGTGCCAATCATCACATTCACTCATTCAGTAATTGAGCACATGGATGGGTGACTGCTCATTCACACATACAGCTAATCAGTTCACATTTTTTGGTTCATTCTAGAATTTGGATAGAGCTATGATGTAGCATGTTAATTTTGAGCAAGCAATGGTAATCAGATTATTTCAAATCTGCAGTGATGTGAATATGTATTATTTGAAATCAGATTATTTGAGCATATATACTGTTGGCCTGCACCTATACGGCAGTGCTGTGCATTGTTGCAATCCATTCAACAATTGTTGAAGTTCCCTGTTCATAAGTTATTTACTTGATGAAGTACACATCAGTTTGCATGCTTGCTAATTGGTTAAGCTTGGGCTTAAATATATTTACTATGCAATTGTAAAATTTATCCAACACTAGCCTGTTTCAGTCAGCCTTGTCTTTTTTTTGTAACAAGTATTCTGTTTGGCTATTCTTTTGTAACTTGAAACATCCAAAATGAAACAATATGTGGTATAAGCAGTGTAATAGTGCAGCATCAATTTTGTTTGGAAGTAGTCCTTTCAGTATGTGTTATTGCATTGTTTCACTTTCTACCTTATCTTTGTAGATTATCCCTGCACCTATTTTTACAAAATCTTTGTGGATAGCAATGTACTAGAACTTCTGAAAATGACTGAATGTTTGGTGTTGTTTCACTTAGACTGATGCAGTGCAGTTACTATTGACTAGAAGATACCATTACAACCTGTGAAATGGATACCATTACAACCTTGTCAGTAGTTAAGTATATATTATGGAAGCTTATATGACAAAGCATATAAGAATGTGTTATATATCATCCTTGTTATTTCACTGCACTGAACTGAATGTGTCAACTTGCTGAACCAAAATAACTGCCTTGTATAGTTGTTAACTTGCTGAGATGTTCACTGAGTTGTTAAATGGTGCAGCATCTATTTTATTTCACTGCCTTGTATAATTAATCATATTTCAGTTTTGAAATTTGTGTTTCTTTTCAGTTTTGAAATTTGTATTTCTTTTCAGTTTAGTACAAATGAACTGCTTGATGTTTAAGTTACTCTTGTATCTATATGTGCTAACAGTACAATGTCCACCAGTTACCCATATGCTTGATGTTTAAGTTACTCTTGATGTTTAAGTTACTAACTTATGCTTATGCAACTCTGTTGTGCTAAACCTGTGCTGGCCATGTCCATTTACTATTTTAATCTTTGAACCTTTTGTGTTCTCTTGTAGACGTGGAGGAGGGCAGATTGTCTTGGTCAAACAAACCTACCTCAGGAGCTCCTTACCTGTTCGACTGAGAGCAATCTGTCTCTAATGCTTGACTGTCATTACTGCATTGAAGCATATGGGTGTGGCAACATGTGCTTAAATTATGGTGTCATGCATGCCTCTTATCTTCCAAATTCAGATTTGTGTAGTTTAATCAACTTAAAAATATTGCCTGCAATGCTGTGTCAATGAGATTCAATGCTTAGCGTTGCACGTTTAATTATGATGAAGACGACATGTGTGAGTATGTGTTTCTATGCTGGCTGGACTTTATTTCTTTTGTTGTGACTGCAAAATGACTGCATGTGTTATATGACCTGCATGCGGTGAGTATCTGTGTATGTATGCATATCAGATCGTCATCCCTGTGTTGATCCCTGTCTAAACCGAATGAACATTTTGACAAGAGGGATTATGAGGAGAGGAGATTAAATCTCCACAAGGGTTGGGTGACATGGGAGGGATTCACTCAATCCCTCCCTGTATTAATTACCCTTCGGGGTTAGACCCCCTTGAACCGAACAAGGCCTCAGGCCTCGTTTGGCAATGCAGGTATCGCGGCCCAATCCCCGCGTCGGAGGAAACGAGCCCACGATGGGGTGACCTCCCCTGCCTGGCCCAGATATGCATTTGGCAAAACAGGGATTAGATCGAATCCGGCCCAATACCTGCCGACCCACGCGTGTCTCCAGCAACTCCATCACAGGTCGGGAGAAGAAAACGCGTCCGCTCGCGTCCTCCGTCTCCTCCGTCTCTTCTCGCGCTTCCCTCGTGGCGCCGCCGCCACCTCTGCCTCGCGCTCCCTCGCGGTGCCGCCGGTGATCCTGAAGACAGCTGGCAGGTGTGCCTCCGCCTCCTTCTCCTACTCTTCCTCCATGTCCTCCAGGAACTCATCCTCCCCGTCTCCGTTTTTTCTTGTTAGGGTTCGGCAGCGACGGTGACGGCGACGGTGATTGCTACTTCCACTCCGCCTCGATTCGGATCCTCTAGGTGCATATCCCCCTCATTGCGTCCACTCTCCTCCTTCTGCCCCACTTGGTAGGTTAAACACATACTCATGTGCTATCCTAGATCCCTGCTTGCTCTCAATTAGTCCCTCCTCCGGCTGCTCGTACGAACCCCCGGCACAAGGCCGTGTCATACACCGTCCAGCTCGTCAAAGGGTCTGATTTCTGTCATTTTCGTTCCCAAACCACCTGATAGAGTTTTCACAGGAAATACATAGACCCGGCAAAATTGTTGACATCCTGTTTTTCTTTTTCTCTTGCTACATGTTCCAATCTGGTAGAGTAGGTTGGGTCAGCAACCAACCGCTGGATGGATTTGCTAAACCAAATCCTCCATCTATGGAGAAAAAACCTGGCTAAGTTTTATTTGCATTAGAAAATGGATAGGTTTTTGAATCGAAACTTGCATTTCTTACAAAAATAAATGCTAAGGCAAGAGGTTTACTAATTCTTTAAAAGGATGATTTTATTTGAGTAAAAAGGATTAACCTAAAAAGGTAGATGATGTAGTTGAGTCCCACTGCTTACAGGTTATAGCACACTAGTACACTTGCTTTAGTTCACTTCAAGGTGCTAAGAGTTGATAGCTTATCCAACAAATTTGAATTTGACGAAAGCTGACCCTATAACTATTCTCGCTGACCAGCCTTCCCAAAATTTTGGTGAACTAAACACACCCTACCAAAATTTGGGAGTCACTTTCAAGATCTATTAGAGACAGTAAACATAGACTAATTATAAAACTAATTACATGAATGGACGGGAAATTCCGAGACGAATCCATTAAGTCTAATTAATCCGTCATTAGAGATTGTTTACTGTAGCATGATATTGTCTAATCATAACATAATTAGGCTTGTTAGATTCGTCTCGAAAATTAAGGTAGGGGTTGTGAAATGGGTTTTGTCATTAATCTACTTTTAATACTCCTAATTAGTGTCCGAAGTTTGATATGATGGGTGGTTGGTGAAATTTTGGTGAACTAAACACCCCTTCAGAAGAAAACTTTTTGCTTTCTATTTTCAGTTGCAGTTTCGTCAGTATAACTTTGATTCAGTCAGCATCTTTCCCTTTTCTTCAAGAGTCGGCATGCTAGCTTATTGTGCCTACTAGGTTTTAGCTACCACTAGGCCCATGAGCCCAGGCCACTCATGTAGTAAGCTTTCCAGTCAGGGACTACCAACTGCCTGAGTGTGACTCATCTAGTCATCTCTGGCTTCTGTTTGAACCGCTGAATTCAGTCACTATGCTGTTCACATGGAATGCAAACTGAAGTCAGTTTTATGCATTGACCGGCAAACTAGTAGAGCTGAATTTCGCCGGAGCTAACCTTGTAATTGCTTGAGCTGCACACAGATGTATGCAGTTAGTGAGCTCTTGAGCCTGGTCAGTCTGTTGTTGCTGCTTGGTAGGGATTGAGTCTGACTTGATCTAAGTTGCTGCTGGGTAGGGATCAAGCATTGTTGATCAAGCATTGACGGGCGCCGTGTCGGGGAGGAGGTGGATGCGGTGGTCGCAGCTCCGCGCCGGAGGAAGGCCCGTGGGTTCCGTGAACAGGTCCGCGAACTCTGCCAGGAGCAGATGGAGCAGGTCCAGGACGGCAGCGGCAGCAAGGCGCGGTGCGGCGGAGGTGGTGCTGCTGTGCCAGAGAACGCGATGATCCACCCGCCAGAACGCCATCGTCTTGCGCTTGAAATCCCAGAGGATGGGGCCGAGGGTGCTGAGCCAGTCACATCCCAAGATCAAGTCGTAGCTGTGCAGGTCGAGGACGTGGAGGTCGATGCCGAATTGTTCGCCGCCGATCGAGATGGGAACGTCTTTGCAGACGCCCACCAGTGGAACGCGCTCGCCGTTCGCGACGCCGACCGTGAACCCAGGGCGCGAGATGAGGGGCATCCCCAGACGGCGCGCGGTGTCCTCCCCGATGAAACAGTGCGTGGAACCGGAGTCCACAAGTGCGTCGAGCTGGCCAGCGCAGAGCGAGGTGGTGAGGCAGATGGTGGACGCGGAGCGCACGCCGGAGAGGGCGTGCATGGATATGGTCATGTCCTCGTCCTCGTGTTCCGCCGTGTCATCCATGTCGCCGTCGTCGGGTGCCTCGAGGAAGTAGATCCCCCGCATGGAGCACTGGCGTGCGTGTTCGCGTGAGAACTTCTCCGGACAGTTGAAGCAGAGACCGTCCAGACGGCGGCGCGCCATCTCTTCAGCCGTGAGACGGTGGAAGCGGCCTGGCGGCAGGGGTGGCTTCGTCGGCGCGGCCGGCGAAGAGGGGGAGACAGCGGTTGCGGGCGGAGTGGCAGGGGATTTGCCGGATGGTGGCGGCGGCGGCCGGGACGAAGGGCGCGCCGCGGCCGGCGGCCTGCTCAGACCGCACGGGGCCTCCTCTAGTGGCGTGGCACTCGTACGCCCGGGCAAACGCCATGGCGTCCTCCAGAGTCGCCGGATTTAGGAGTTCGACGTCGACGCTTAGTGGCGGAAGGAGTCCCGCCGTGAATAGAGCAATCTGTTGCTTCTCTGTCACTTCGTCGCAGCGTGCCAGGAGGTTGAGGAAGGACTCCTGGTACTCGTCGACGATGCCCGTGCAGCGTAGATGGGACAGCTCGCCGAGGGGATTTGCGCGGAGTGGCGGCCCAAAACGGCGATTGATTCCGGCGGCGAAATCGTCCCACGACGGCGCGACACCGCCGAGATTCTTCTCCCAGCGGTAGTACCACTGGCTGGCGGCGCCGTCCAAGTAGAAGGACGCCGTCCACACCATCAGCGACGGCGGCGTTTCGTAGGCGCGGAAGAATTGCTCCCCCTTGTGGAGCCACACCAGCGGGTCGCCGGAGCCGTCAAACTTGGGGTAGCGGAGCTTGTGGGTTGGAGGTGGAGCGCCACCGGTCGCGGATTCAGAGCTGGATTGATTGGGATCGAAGCGGCCTTGCTTTTCCAGCAGCTGCGTCTGCACGTTCGTGATGGACGTGTTCAGCAGGGCCTGCTCCGTTTTGCGATTTGCGGACTCGGCATCCAGGTTCTTGCCGAGGTCGGTGACCATGACGACAAGCTTGTCGAGGGCTTCGGAGAACGCCCACTGGGGAACGGGCGTCTCGTCCTTCGGCTCCGTGGCGTCGTCCACCATGGCCGACGGCGAGGAGCAGATGGGTTTGGCAGGTGGCGCAGTAGAGCAGATGGAATTCGAGATGATATGGATTATATGGTGGCCAAGATACAATAGCAGATTGATTAACAATCTGCTCACCCTCCCTGGGAGGCTCTGAGCTTTGAGGTTAATCTTCTGCTTAAACCTTTCTTAGGCGCCAAGGCCTCTTTAAGTAGCAAGACTCCTAAACAACTAATCCTGATTTCTAGCTAACAAACCAATCTATTGGCCAGTGGCCAACTAACTAAAAGATTGCAAGATAAATTCTGTTAATCCTAGCCACTAGCCGGCGCCTGGGACTTCTTCCTCTGGCGCCTATACTGTTTCCCAAACACAGAGTCCATACCATTACACATAAATGCAGCTAGAATGATAACCATGACAGGAAAGACTCCTCAACTGACACTAGCCAAGGCTAGGAAGATGATCATCGAATTGCACTCAAAAGCTAACATTTCAGAAACAGAACAGAAGTCTTTCGCTTCTGCACTTATTATGTATATGATGACCACATTCCTATGTCCAAGACCTCAAAGCACCTTGAACGTAATCGACAATGATATAGCTGCAGCAATGTGCAACCCTTTGGAAGCTCAAAAACTGAACTGGGCAGAATATGCATTGCAATACATTAGAAAGGGAGCAAAAAATGTTCAGAAGCAACTGTCATCAAAATCTGGCAAAATATGCATATACGTCCAGGGCTGCAAGACAATACTTCTTGTCTTCTTCTAAGCACGTACACATACGTAGGAAATGTAAAACAAAAGAGGTGGCTGGGCTGCATTCATTCGGCTTGACCAAAATGACTGACTTTTTTCAGATAATTTACGCACAAAGCATAGGAGGTTATCAATACATAAAAACATGCACTGAGTTGCCAATTTTGAAGAACTGGACTGCAGCAAAATTGAGACAAATAGAAACTACAATTTTATTCCACAGGTGCTGCTACAACTACCTAACCAGAAGACCAGTAATGGATCAGGTGAACTATTAACAAAAAATAAAAATCAAGATTGAGTAGAAGCTGTAATCTATTCTAACAAACTAATGGCAAAATGTTTATACATACTTCTGCAGGGCAATACAGGAAGTGATGCAGCACAAGGACAATACATAGATTTGACTAAAATAGAAGAAACACCACTATCACAGAGGAAAATAGGAACGTACCAAGAGGTTGGAGAATGCATTTATTTTAAATAGAAAAAGGGACTTTAGCCATATACGAATAACATTCCTTGCGGTTACAAGTAGCAGAGATCAGCTGAGCATGAAGAAAGAAATAAATAATGAGATGCAACCCCTGAAAAAGACTAATAGAAAGAAGACAAGAAAGTCAGGTGCCTACACAAATGAAGCACACCAATCAGTAAGCCCTTGAAAAGTAGTCTGAGCATATAAAACTCATATTCCAGTCTAACATGTAGATTCCTTAAAAATCGAACGATTAACTATGTACCAACTAATTATATTTATGTACAGATTACCCAACCTATGGCAAAAGAAGAGGGCCTGGAAAAAATGGATGATAGTAAAGGTCGGAATGATATCCAATTCGACAAAACACCGCCAACGAGTCTCTTCAGACAAACAACTCCAATCAAATCAGAAGGTATGGAAAACATCAAACGATATAAGAATATGGTCAATTTATATTTATGTTATACACTATCATACCGTTTAAGAAATAAATTGACGAAATTTATCAGCAGAAACAACTGAATCAAAGGAAACTGAAGAAGATAACTCGACTAAATGTGTGCCAGTTTACAACACATCACCCAGCTTCTAGTGAACATTTGTCAAGACAGAAAGCTACACCTACAGTCTACAGAAGATGTCCAAGAAGATGAGAAAACAAGCAAAGTAATGAAGAAAGTTAATTTGTATGGACTTAAGAGGATCTCCAATGTTTGTAATGAATTATGTTAAAACAACACCATGGACGGCAATGAAGTAATCCAGACAGTAACTCACAAAGCGCTGGCAGCTTAATATTGAACAAAGGCAAATTGTCATAACTTATCAAGTTCGTACAAACTCCATAAAATTCTGAGGAGCACTTACAACAAATAAAGCCAATTAGACAAACAACTTAACACACATGATCTCCCCCATGGTCTTCTTCTTCTTGGATGGCGGATTCTCCTACTCAGGCCAGTCAACTAGGATCATATCTCAAAGAGGATCAGATGACTTCATTTCTTCCAAAAGATTAAGAGTTTTACCAATATCATCTCTCAGCTCCCTCTTGAGCAATTTTTGAACATATCGACCTGACAGCCTCTCTGCGCATGGCTGACGGCACATTACCATCGGACACACCAAGAATATTGCAAATTCTACCCAAGCTCACAATATTCTCTTTCATCCTTTTGATAAAATCCTTCCTTCCACAATCTATTTGACCATGAGATGGCCATTGCTTATTTTCAGCAAAAGATTCAGACAGGAGATGATTGTGTTCATCAATAAAGCTACTGACATACTACCCATGATCCTTCGTACTTAAAAGCCTCAACCTTTTGCCAAACAACCAGTGCAAAAAGAGGAAGAATTCCTTGGGTAGTTGAATCCCTACAAAGAAAAAAACATAGAATACGCTAAGCTTAGAAAAAATGATTGCCATAATTAATTGCATCATGTGATCGTTCTAAATACAGAAACATAACATGTAAACATGTCAGGATAGGGAAACTGCCATACCGCACAACAACAGATCAAATCCTGTCTCGTCCTATACATCCCACCATTTTTCCAATTTTCCTGTCATGACCATAGCGAATTCCAAAGCCTCTTTCCATGAATAAAAATTGTAGAACTCTTTAGCTTCCTCTCAGCTAATGAAGGTCATCCCTTCTGAAGGGAGGAAAATGGCTTAACCCTTACAAAGAACTGCAGTCCTAATTGATTTAGTAGCAGCAATCTCTTCAGCTGGTGCCAACCTAAAATCAGGACCAGTCCGCCCTTCTCTCCTGGTTTTGATTAAAAAGCATAATTACAACAAAATTATGCGACGAATGGATGATAACTTACCTACAGACAAATTGATTTTATGACATAAGGAACAAAAATATATCTAGTATACTGACCCGGGCTTCTTCTTCAGATGACTCTGCCCAGATACACGGCAGCATGCAGAACTATCTGAATCAAACGAGGAACCCGAGATCTGAACCCAATCGCGCTCTGCGGATCGACATCTTGATGGATTCCTTCAAATCCGTCATTGCTCCCCCTACCCTCATCCGGATCGACCATACTCCGAACTAGCAAGTCGAAACTGAACGAGGAAAAAGAAAGCAGAGAAGATAGATATCACACCAGACACATCCGACCAGAGACGTCCACGCTGTAAAGTACGGGGGCACCTGACACCTAAGGCAGAAGAGAGTTCGCGCACAACGTGGAGCAATCGGCAGTTCTACCGTCTATGGTCGATATGATATCAGAAAGTGGCATGTTAAGGTGAAGATTCTACCCTCTCTGTCTGATCCTCAGCCAGATCCCCTTGTCGCAACCATAATTACAGAAGGATACAGCGTTGCTATCGCTCCTTGCAAGGATCGCAGCATGCGTAGGGAGAGGCCTCTGGACCGTCTAACGAGGATCTATGATATTGCCTTCTTTCATGGGGAGCTCTACGCTCTCACGGGCGATGAAGGGGTAAAATTTTTGCAATTTGGTCCTTATAATTTTACATTTGGGTCCCTGGCGGAAACATTCTCGGAAATGGACCCGAAGCACGGCGCCACTTCCCTCGGCGCCAAGGTTAGATTACACGGCGCCAAGTAACCTGGCGCCGTACTGTGCCACGTGGGATCCAATGTGTCGCGTTGAAAATCCTGTCAAAAATTGCGACGCCAAAAGAGAAGGCGCCGTGCCATCTTATCACGGCGCCATGCCTCTCGGCGCCGTGCTATATCAGAACGGCGCTAAAGGGCCTGGCGCCGTGCTTCGCGACTTAAACAGAACGTGCGCGCGCCAGAGGCCGCCCGACCTCCTTCTTTCCTCCCTTCCTCCCTCTCTGGACAGAGCCGCCGGCCCTCAGCGCCGCCGGCCAGATCCCGCCGGCGGTGAGGGTTCCCTGGCCGGCACGCCCCCTCCCTCCGGTGAAGGTAAGCCCTCTCCCCTCCTCATATTTTCTTTGATTGGTTGGAATGGTAGTTAGTATTTGAAGAAACCCTAGATGAATGATATTGGTCTCGATCTATGAAATTAGTGGTTGATAAGAGGATTGTGTCGTGGATATGCAATGTAGTGGTGTATCTCACTGAATTTTTCATCTTGTAGAAGCTGAATCGATGAGTGGTAGTATATAGTTGAAAAATGCTATGAAAATATATATGTGTAATGTCAATTTCGTGATAGATATGGAGAATGCACATGTTGAGTGCCTATATGCACATGTAGAATTAGTGATATAATTTTTCAAGACATTTATCTAGGTTATATAATTTTTCAAGACATTTATCTATGAAATTAGTGGTTGATAGGAGGTTTTTTACCTAGGATTTATGTTTGAGTTATGTTTTGCAGAGCATGGATAGTCTGTGGCGTGAGAACAAGTGGAAGAATCGGCCCGCGGAGCTCTATCCCGATGTATCCTGCAAGGATGCACCTGTACCACCTGCCCTGCCTGTTCCAAATTGTGACTGTGGCAAGCCTGCCAAGGTAATTCAATCCATGCACCCTAAGACGGCGGCTCGGGCATACTACTCGTGTGGTGATACTCGTGTAAGTAGAATTTCTGTTGATTGATTGCATTACAACATTTCTTGCTTTGAAAGTTGGTTGATGAAAACAAATGTTTGTTTTGGTGCAGCCAGAGGAGATGTGCTATTTTTTCCAGTGGATTGATGGCCCAGAAATGTTTGACCCAAGAATCTTGCATTTTAAGCAATGGTCAAAAAAGTTGTACGAGACATTCAAGCGTTGGGTGCCTCCTCCACCAAACCCACCACCAATGACAGACGAAGAGAAGAAACAAGCAATCGCCGCGCGTATGATTAATCCACCCTTGTGCCATTGTGGTGTGCCTGCCCAGATTCCTCGGAGGGCGGAAGGGTGTCCTTACACCCCTACCTTTCAGTGCAGAAATACGTCAAAGGTTAGTGATGCAATATGAGATGATAGCAGAGTTCATGCATGCTTAGAATTATGGAAGACAATAAATGTTGCGAACGAAGTTCTAACTTTGACATTTGACTTGTGCAGAATGGGTATCCACTTTGTGATTTCTCTGAATATGACTATGGTCCAAAGTCATATTGGCCTGAGTCGTATGGAAAGGAAAAGGGTAAAGAGAAGGAGGATTTCCATGCTCCACCGCACAAGTGCCACTGCGGCGTAGTTGCGAACTATGGTTTAGTTCCATCGGAGTTGGGCATCGGTCGTTATTGTGGACACATGGTTGAAGATGATTTGGTGAGTTTTACTTCCTTATAAGAAATAATGCACATGACATGGTCACAAAAAAAGTGTTATGACATATGTGTTCTTATGAACAGAAAACAAGAAAGTGTGACTACGAGTTCTTCTATGACAAGCGTGAAGTTGAAAATGAGATGAAGTGGCGTAGCCTAGGTGGAAGACATCCGGCTATCTTGAATAGTTACGTGAGGTTTCGGAAGGAAGGGCAAAGAGAAGCGGCAAGGAAAATGGGATTGTGGCCTCGACGGACTAGAAATGCTAGGGGGAAATCTGTGGATGCAACAATGGAACCTAGGGAGAAGAAACAAAAACGTGGAGAAGACAGGACAAGTGGACTTGGAGTAGATAAGGTCTTAATGGAGACCATGAAGGGAATTTCTTGAAGATGAGTAGTAGATTGGAGTCATTTGGCATATTTTGCTCCTTAATCCATGATGTATCCTTGTGTTAATGAATTTTTTTTCGGTTTGTATTCCTATCAACTTGTCGTATGAACTTGTGTCAAGTCATTTGAACTTATGGTAAGGTAATTTGTGAACTTGTGGTAATGAACTTGTATGGCTTGGCTGCTGGAAAAGACAGCACGACGTCACGCTGCTGGAAAAGACATCACGTACACCATGCAAGCGTATGGCTTGTTGCGGTTTGACAAACGGCGCCAACAAACCTGGCGCCGTAGTAACTTGGGATATGATGTTCCGAAATACGGCGCCAATGAACCTGGCGCCGTAGTAACTTATCACGGCGCCAGGCCTTTTGGCGCCGTGTCTCGATCTGGGATCTGATGTTCCGAAGTGCGGCACTAATGAACCTGGCGCCGTAGTAACTTATCACGGCGCCAGGCCTTTTGGCACCGTGTCTCTGGGATCTGATGTTCCGAAGTACGGCGCCAATGAACCTGGCGCCGTAATAACTTATCATGGCGCCAGGCCTTTTGGCGCCGTGCAAACAGCACATTCCAGCAAACTTGTATGCTGTAAGCGGTTGCTGCTGAGCATCTTTGCTGGGATTCTCTCAGAGCAAAGCGCCAAGCACACAGCAGCCAAGAGAAACACAAATGACATAAAAGTTCACACATGACAAAAAAGTTCACACACGACATACACAAGTTCACAGATGACATAAAAGTTCACACATGACATACAACTATCTCCATGATCACCCTCCCTTTGTCTTGCGCTTGCCCTTGCCAAGTGCATCTGTGCCCGGTGTGTGTCGTGCAGGCGGTCGGCGAAGTCGCTGTGTCGGCTGAGTGGCAGGTGGTGCTTCCTGTAGCTGTGACCCACCAAGCTCCTCCTGGTCGTCACCCACGACGTCCTCGTCCTGCTCGTCCTCGCTGAATGTGGCCGTGCGAGAGGAGCTCCTTGTGGCTCCCGCTCGGTGTGAGGACGACGACCTTGCTGGATGCGAGGTCATAGGCAGGGAGACGTCACCCGGAGCTATAGTCCGGCAACCAGCACGTGCGGCAGCTCGACTCAAACGACCGCGCAACCTCTGTTTGAATAAGAAAAAAGAAAACGTTAGTTGCAAATATTGGAATTAGAACAAAAGTTCGGAAGCTAAAAAGATGAGTTACCTGAAGCAAGGTCCTGAAGCGCCCTTCATTTTCTGGGTGCCCAACCGGGTAGTGAAGTGCTGCATCGATCTCAGTGACTGAGTCCCTCATAGACGTGCCCTGCAAGCAGTATTTAAAAATTGGATCAAATGTTGTAACCTTAGAGCAATAGTATGTAAGTTTCTAGTTTTAAGTCTGAAGTGAACAAACCAATCTATCCAAGATGGGTCCCAGCTCTACTGCCCGTCCCTCTCGACCTCTGATGTCGTAGGTGGTGTTCTCATCGTCTGAGGAAGCAATGTCGGCGTAGTCGTCCTGTGTCCACCTTTGCCGCAGTCTATACCGAGTAGTAGTGTGGTACCAAGTCAAGTAGGCTCGGAAGTTCGCATTGTTGTGCGGGCCTTCAACCGGCAGAACGTTCGCCTCCATCCTGTTCCACCACTCGATCCTCTCACGGTGATAGTCGACGAAGTCGGTGACCTTGCGCTGTTTAACTCGATCGAACCTGCACGGGAACTCAAGATTAGTCAAGTTGTTTTAGAAGCAAACAAAGGTAAAGCCATTACAAGTGGACTTACTTGTGCAACTCGATGAACGTGGAAACCTCGTCCGGAGGAAACATCTGGACCAACCCGAACTGACGTGCTACCCTGTGCGGTAGGTGAATCTCGACCGCGTAGAAACAAATGAGGGGGCAGCTCATCCTCCAAAGGTCCTGGTCACGCCAGCACATCGGGTTCAGAGGCATCGCCAGAACTGCCTCTGTGTCATAAGGCTCCCACACCACCTGTTTTAGTGCAAATAAATGATCAAATGCATAATTATGTGAAAAGCATGTTTTTATTGCAAATAAATGACCAGAGTCGAAACATTTTAGATTCACGAACCGTCGAGGGAACGAGGGCGTCGATCTCGTTCGTGTAGTCAAGGTACGCTCGCTCGTGAGTCGCGTACGGGGGAGAGACCACATCCCACAGGTACGCCACAGTCCGTGCAAGGTTGGGATTCCCGTGGTCGACCTAGGGGTTCGCCTGCAGGACGTCAGGCCTGCCAACCGGAAGCCGCGACCACATCCAAAGCTGAAGGAGGAGTGTGCAACCTGCCTGAGTCGAGGTCTGGGCGCTGCGTCGGCAAGCCTCACACAACTGCCTGTAGAGGAAGGCTAGCACAGCGGACCCCTAGCTGTACGTGCCTGGACAAATTGTGTAACTGAAGTTAGTTAAGATTCATATCCAGCAACAATGCGATAACTAATTAACATTGGATAGGCGTACACATACCTGCTTCGTCCCAGTTCCACAGACAGTGGATGTACATCCAAGAAGCACTGTCTCCCGTGGCGTCTGGGAAAAGCACGGAACCAAAGAGGTTGAGGACCCACGCTCGGCAGTAGCGTGTGACTGTCCCCTCGTCAGCGTGCTGTGGGCACTCAGAAAACGTCTCCCGAAGCCAGCGGAGCGGCACGCCTGAAACTCGTCCACGCCTAGCCTCCTCGCCCTGAGGTGCCGGTGGAGGTGTGCCTAAAAACTCCTCCACTCGTCCGCGCCAACCATCAGAGACTGCAGGACCAATCACTGGACGGCCTCTGATAGCCAACCCGAAAAACATCGCCACATCCTGTAACGTGACAGTCATCTCACCACAAGGTAGGTGGAAACTGTGTGTCTCTGGCCTCCACCTGCAACAGAAACAAAGCTAAGTATAGTACAAAGGAGCATAACAAACCATGTACACATAAGTTAAGTACGAACCTATCGATCAGCGCGGTGAGAGCGGGGGCGTTGAAGTTGGGAAGTCCACGGCGAACTACCTAGGCGACAATGTGGAGGCCGGCCCTCTGCAGGAGTGGTGTGTACCGGCGGTCGTAGCGCATAACATTTAACCCATCATGGGTTCTGACCCGAAGGATCGGAAGGTCCTGAAAGATAACCACTAGTATTGTTAGTATCTTCATTAATTTGCCAGTATTAAATTATGTAATAACCACTAGTATCGTACCAGTCTCGGGCTGTCCTCTATCGCCCTCGCTCGGTGCTTCCTGTCGTAGAACTCGTCCAGCATCCGGTACCCCCGCGCCCCCGCCATCCTGCATAAATTTACGAAAACAGAGTTAGATAAATAATTATGTTGATGACAAGGATAATGCTAAGTATAATGATTAAAAATGAAATAAAGATACATTAATAACAACATACGACCTGATGACGCTCACAAGTCCTAACATTGTGGCCAGTTGCATGACATCTACCGCACCGTGTCTCCATGGGGTCAGCAACAAAGGGATTCCCTTTTGCCCTACGAGTCGTACCAGGTATCCCATCCATTCCCATCTTGTACCTGGTCCTCCTACGTGTCCCCCTCTTAGGCCACTTGGTTGCTGGGTTGACCACGTATTTTGGACCATCATACGAAGGCCATTCGCTCTCATCACGAAAGGGCACGAACCGAGGAGACCAAGTGTCCAACAAAGCCTGCACTGAGAAATCATGATGGATCATCGACTCTACAGAAACCCTGCGTGCCCTGCAAGCTGCGACCATGTGTGAACAAGGGAAGTGGAATTGTTGTGGCCTTCGACAAGTACATGTTCTCATTTGGATGACGACTGTATGCTTCCGTCCATCTATAATCTCACCACCCTCGTTTGTCCCACCTGGCTCAGCAACCTCATATGTGCCAGTTCTATGGTCGAATAAAACACATTGGTACCCAATCGCGGCTACCTTCGCATCATTTAGGTGTTCGAGCTGTACCGGTCCCAACCGATCCCCATTTTCCAACATAGACCTCGCATATTTCTCTCTAGTCGCGAACCATTCTACACACTTGTAGAATGTAAATGCAACAATGGCGGTTACCGGTAAGGCCCGTGAGCCTTTTAGCAAAGCATTAAAACATTCTGCCATGTTGCTTGTTTGGAACGAGTACCTCCATCCACTGTCATGAGCCCTCGACCACTTCTCAACATCACGCATCAAGCCTCGGAGCCAATCCCTCCCTTCTGCATTTGTTTTAGTTTTTAGCTCCTCCAGCTTCTCCTCAAACAACTGTACCTCGAGCTGTCGAGCCACTAACTCAAATAGTTTGAAGTTATCCTTCACATGGTCCTTCTTCAACAAATTATCGGCAAGGTGGCGAGTACACCAACGATGTACCACAGGTGCATGTCCCGGAATGGACTCAGTAACTGCGCTCAGGATGCCAGCGTGCCTATCAAACAACACACAAACCGGTCTACCTGGACCAACCACATGGATCCGTACAAGGCGTAGAAACCATGCCCAACTCCCCTTGTTCTCCTTCTCAACCAACCCAAATGCCAAAGGAATAAGACTGTTCTCCGCATCAACCCCGATAGCCAAAAGCAGTGTGCCCTCATACTTCCCGGTCAAGAAGGTGCCATCGATAGAAAAAACGGGTCTGCAGTGCTTGAAGGCCTCGACACACTGAGCAAAGCACCAAAAGGCTCACTGGAACACCTGTCGCCCGTTCAAGTTTACGTTCGGAATGGGCAAGTACTCATAATGCATACCCGGATTCACAGCTTTCATTGCATTCAACATAACAGGCAATCCCTCATATGCATCCTCCCAAGAACCATAGATCATCCTCAACACCCGTTGATGAGCCCTCCATGCCTTTCCGTACTTCACCGTGTAATTCCATTTCAATGTAACAATCCCAATCACCCCACGAATAGAAATCGTTGGATCAAGCTTCACTACAGGTAACAAGCGATTTGTAATGAATTTCGATGTCAACTGACGATGCTGCTGGTTTGGCTCCGCCGAGCCACAAGTGTGCGGCCCAACAACACTAGTGATCTTGAACCTATCGGAGTCCTTCATCTTCCTAGCACAAACTTTCCATATGCATTGACCAGACTCACACGTGATGATGTACCTCCTTGCGGCATGTGAGTTCTTCACACGGTAAGGCCGGTTATGCACTACAGCATACTCCCTCAACCACATCTTTAGTGCTTCAATATCCTTGAATACATGCCCCTTCTGAATTATCGTGCTTGACCCTGGCCTCGGAATGATAGCTTCCACTTCCCTGCCATCAGCAACTGCTCTGTAGGACTCTCTAAGGTCACAAAAATGTGACACAAGAGGATCACGATGTGGGAAAAGCCTCTTCAGAATTTGAATAGTACGTGGAGACGGCGGAGGAACAACACGGTCATTATCAGAATCTGAGAGCCAGGTGTGGTTCGAGGACCGGTGGATGGTTGCTTCCTGGTGTGATGAGTGATTGACAACGTGGTGTGGACTGATTCTTGGCTAAGTATTGCAGATGCAGGTTGCGGCTTGACTGGTGCAGGTGCAGGTGAAGAACAAGCGTGAAAGGTCGTTGCCGGTGAGGCCTCCAGGTGTGGAGAAGACAAGTAGGCTTGGTTCGAGGGACCCGGTGGCCAGCGGGGTCAAGTGCGGGCCGCATGGTGGCAAGAACGGCAAGATGAAGTCATGGACGATTTCTTGGTTGAGCCTCAAAACCAAGGTCGAGCCGGGACTACGTGGGAGCCGAGTCATGAGTGGTGATTGGCGGAGGCTACACCGAGTTCGCGGGGTTTCCGGTGGTTCACCAGAAAATCACTGGGTTCCTTGGTTGATCCACAAAGCCAAGACCGAAGAATCGAAGACGGAAGTGCAGCAGCTCCAGACCGGTCTGACCGGTGGGTCTGACCGGTCTGACCGGTGGGTACCGGTCTGACCGGTGAGGAGCACTGGTCTGACCGGTGTGCGACGACGCAGTCCAGAATCTTCGAAGCGGAGGACACGCGTCGGGATCGCAAGGCTTGCGTCGAGGCTAAGCAAGTTTGCGGTCGCTGGGCATCAGTCCGATGGTGCGAAGACAAAGACTTCCAATTTCGCCCTCGAGGGGCATGTATCCCTAGTTAGCTAGTAAGGGTATTTTCGTCTTTCGGTTGCCTCCATATAACCCAAGTGGTGAGAGGATGGCAGCCATCTCTAGGAACCCTAGCTCATTTGGTTTTCCTATTTTCCTTCCTATTTTCTTAGGATTTTCGTAGGACTAGCTTGAGAGCTTCATGGTGAGATCTTGTGAGAGGGAAGGATGATCGGGCGGTAAGCTAGACCTTGTATGAACCTCTTTGGTATGTATAGATGATTCGGCGTGGTTCCTCAAGGCTTGGATGTGTCTTTCCCGTTTCTCCTTTTTGGTGATTTTCGGAGCCCTTTCTTGGCGATTTTCTTGGAGCGATTTCGAGGCCTTTCTCTTTGGGATTTGGTGGGGGATGTATGCATGAACCCTTCGTGGTTCTTTTCCCTTTGATTCCCCTTCCAAATCCGTGAGCAAAGAGGCTCGATTTTAGGGTTTTCGTGGCTCTAGGGTTAGAGGTGTTCTTGGTGGGATTTCTTCGATTCCTCTTGATTTGACAAGTTTTGGTGGACCAAATCTTGGCTATGGAGTACCCATGAGGTGTTCCTACTATCCCCAAAGTCTTGTGCAAAACCGTGGAGCGAATCGGGAGATCGGGAGTTGGTTTTGGAGGAGTTGACTCGCGGGCGCTGTTCATCCCGAGCTGCCCAGGCACGACCGGTCTGACCGGTGCTATTGACCGGTCTGACCGGTGCTAGCCCTTGGTGGGTTTTTGTCTCGGGGAATAGCCTTGTCCGTGTGGTTTTGTCCCGTGGTCCTGCTGATCAGTTCTTGGCGTGTTTGGAGTTGTTTTGCTAGGTTTTGTGAGGGGTTCTTCTTCTTCACAGGTTGTGTTTCATGGTGGTTTTTGTTCCAGGGCCTAGAGGAGTCACTGAGGCTTCCTGGAACATTTGCTGTGCGGCTGCTGTAGCCACCGGCCTGACCGGCTCTGTCCACCGGTCTGACCGGTGTCACCGGTCTGACCGGCACAGGCCATCGGTCTGACCGGTGTAGCACAGGCAGCAAGCCGTGCAAGTTTTCGCTGTGTGGTTTGGTGAATTTTGGCTCGGAAGGTTGAGTGTTGGTTCCTAGGATCAGTAGCACTCCAGTGGCTGTGTGGTCTTGGCCAACTTGGGTAGTTCGGTCGGAGACGTGAGTTGGAAGCCGTGTTCGTCTTGTTGGAGTTCTCATCTCCTTCGAGAAGAATTTTTATCGGCTCCCATTCACTCCCCCCCTCTCTGGTTCGCCTAATCGGTCCTTCAATTGGTATCAGAGCCGGTTCGGGTCTTTATTGACTCTTACCAGTCTAAGATCTAAAGATGGCGTACCAGGAACGGGGTTCGGGTCCTCCGCACTTCGATGGGAAGAACTACCAGATGTGGCAAAGGCGGATGTCGGCGTTCCTCTGCGGAAAGGGTCAGATCCTTTGGGATGTCACGGTGAACACAGCTTATGTTCACCGATGAACTTCCTTGCTCCAGGATCGAGGGATATGTTCGAAGCCAACAATAAGGCTGTCGACTACTTGTTTCGTGCTCTGTGTCAGCCTGAATTCGATCGGGTTCAGACAGAGGACTTAGCTTGTAGGATTTGGGAGCAGTTGAAGGATGCTGATGCTGGGAATGCTCAGGTTCAGGCTCGGATGTACGCGACTTACCGGAGAGAGTACTAGAACTTCACTCATCTCCCCGGCGAGTCCGTCGATGCCTTTTTCCAGCGATTTACGGTCGTTGTGAACAACATGAGAGCCAATGTGGACGTCCTCCCATACAATGATCATGATAGAGCCGTGAAGCTCTTGCACTCGTTGGATCGTACCGTATGGGATGGGAAGTTTGAGGCTATTGTTGAGTCCGAGAAGTATGACACCTTGACGGTGAACGAGCTGTTCTCGAAGCTCAAGTCGGCTGAGTTGGACCGTGGTATGAGAGCCAAGATCGAGAGCCTGACTGATTCTCATAGTCTCGCTCTCGTTAGTGGCAAAGGAGCTAAGTCTAACGCTAACGCATCCTCCAGGATGTACTCTCTGTCTTCTTTGATGTCTTTGCCAGATGAGGAGTTCGACGTGCTTGGAGAGGACGAGCTGGCGTTGCTGACCAGGCGGTTCGAGAGGCTGCACGAGAACCGGGTGAACACGAGGAGGACAGCACAGACGTGCTTTCAGTGCGGCAAGCCAGGACACTTCGTCGCCGACTGCCCGGAGAAGACGGAGAACAAGGACGGTTACAAGGACGGCTACAGGCACCGATCGAGCAAGGATGGCAAATACCGATCGAGGCGCGATCACAAGCACAAGAACAAGCACAAGGATGAGCGACGGTCGAGGAAGAAGGATGGCCGCGGCAGGAAGGCCCGAGCAATGGTCGGAGCGAGCGACGTCGACTCCAGCTCCGCCTACTCTTCCTCGAGCTCGAGTAGCAGTGAAGATGAAGGTGATCGGCGCAAGAACAAGAAGTCATCCAGGAACTTGAGCGGGTTGAGCTGCTTCACGGGAGATGGCTTCTGCGGCATGGCCCGTAGCTCCGGCAGCAAGAAGAGCCACCAGAGTGACTCGGACTCTGACTCCGAGGATGTGGTATGTGATGAGCTCTTCTTTGCGCAAAGAGAATGATGAGTTGGTTGACTTGCTTGATAACCGCGATCACATGCTTAGAGAGGCCAAGAAGATGAGGAAAGAACTTAGGGCCTCACTAGAAGATGCTAGGAACCGTGTGGCTGAGCTAGAAACCCAGAACCTAGATGCTAAGCTTGAGATTGATTCGCTTAAGGCTTCTCCTGTGGTTTCTGATGAGATTGATTGCTGTGATTGCTCTGTGTACCTAGCTGATCTTACTGCTCTTAAGGATAAGCATGCTTCTACTTGTGATGAACTAGATATGCTTAGGGTTGAAGTGGCTGAGCTGAAGTCTAGACCTGCTTTGCTAGGTGCTTGCACTTCTTGCCCTGTTTTGCATGGAAAGATTGATGAGTTGCATGCTTACACTGTTTCGCTTGAGGCTAAGTTGAAAGAGCCTATTCCCACTTCTTGCTCTACTTGTGAATTGCATGCGGTTAAGAATTTGGAGCTTGCACATTATGTTGATCGCTTGCAGGATGAGAATGATGAGCTGAGAAGATGTATGAGCTGGTTGTCGGGTCAGGAGGCTCAGCTTGGTATCATGATAGCGGCTTTCAAACGCTATGATGGTCAGGCACTTGGGGCTGACAAGCTTGGAGAGAACTGTGGTGAGGGAGTTGAGAGAGTTGGAGAGATTCCTATCCCACCACCAAACAGACACAAGAACAAGTTTGAGCCCAAGCCTAACCATCTCAGAAACAAACTTGACACTACTCCAGATCCACCCATATTCCCTCACCCAACAAATGATTTTCAGAAACCGGTGAAGTTTGTGAGCCCAAAGGGAGGTGAGGAAGGAGAGAAGAAGGGTGAGAAGCCGAGTGGGCAGCCCCAACCCAAGCCTAAGCCTAAGCCACAACCCATAAAGTTCCATTGTAGGTATTGTGGGAGAGATGGTCACAAGGATGAGTTTTACTTCAAGAGGAAGCGTGAGGAGAGAATGGCTAGAGAGTGGGCTAACAAGGACAGGTACCACCCCTCTAATGGTGTACCTGAGCCTCGTATGCAGATGCCCAGGGCCAAGGCAATTGTGAGGACGGTTCCGGCTTGGGGAGACCGGAAGGCTGCAGGTGCTGCTGCTGGCCGAGCTACACCGGTCAGACCGGTGTACTACACCGGTCAGACCAGTGCAGGTCTGGGTAGACAGCGAGTTGGGTTTCGTGCTCGTGAGGATGCTCGGTTTGGTTCTGGAGGTCATGGTTCTGGTGGTTGGTCTGGAAAGTTTGCAGGTGGTCAGTTTGCTAGGCGTTCTCCACCTCGTGCTCAATACGAGGGTGGGAGGAGTCGTAGCTTTGAGATGGAGAGGAGAAACGATCCACGGTTTCCCTTTCGTGGTTTTCGTCCTCCTCCAGCTAGAGAGGGTTGGTTCCCTCGTGGTGGTCACCGTGGTGGTAGCTTTGATAGGCGTGATGATTTGGTTTGTGCTAACCCCACTTTGGAGCAAATGGCTCGGCACTGGTTTTACTCTTTTGGTACTAACCCCAGTGCTGAGTCGTTTGTTCACTCACTTGCTCGCTTTTGAATTTCAGGTGGGAGACTTGAAAAACATTTGGTTGATTGACTCTGGTTGCTCGAGGCATATGACCGGAGACAAGGGGTGGTTCTCAAGTCTCGTCCTGGTGGTGACAAAGAAGAACATCACCTTTGGGGACAATGGGCGAGGGCGTGTGCTGTCAGAAGGTGAGATTAAGGTAAGTGACAAGATCACTCTCAGGCGTGTTGCTCTTGTTCAATCGCTTGGATACAATTTGCTTTCTGTGTCCCAGTTGTTGGATGAGGGTTTTGAGGTGTTGTTTCGGCCTGGTGGTTCTCGGATTTTAGATTCTCGGGGGGATCTTGTTTGCATGGTCGTTCCCGAGGGTCAAGTGTTCCGAGCTGATTTTTCTCAGTCTTTTGGTGTGGAGTGTTGCTTTTTGGCTGGTTCTTCGAGTGAGTTGTGGAAGTGGCATAGGAAGTTGGGTCACTTGAGTTTTGACCTTTTGTCTCGCTTGAGTAAACTCAATTTGGTCCGATGATTGCAACGGTTGAGGTTTGAGAAAGAGTTGGTTTGTGCGCCGTGTAGGCATGCCAAGATGGTAGCCTCTTCTCACCCGTCTCTCACCGATGTGATGACTGAGCGTCCATGCGAGCTGCTCCATATGGACCTTGTTGGCCCAGCTCGTGTGCGATCTGCGGGTGGGAAGTGGTATGTCCTTGTTGTGGTGGACGACTACTCTCGGTATGCGTGGGTGTTCTTTCTTGAGGAGAAGGGGGAGACGTTTGGTTTTGTTCGAGATCTTGTCTTGAGGTTAAGAAACGAGAGGCACGGAGATGCCATATGAGCGATCCGCAGTGACAATGGCTCGGAATTCAAAAACTCTCGCTTCGAAACCTTTTGCCATGACTTGGGTCTTGAACATCAGTTTTTGAGTCCGTATACGCCTCCCCAGAATGGCGTGGTGGAAAGGAAAAACAGGACCTTGTGCGAGATGGCTCGGACGATGCTCGACGAGCATAGGACTCCGAGAAGGTTCTGGGCTGAGGCAGTCAATACCACGTGCCATGTGTCGAATAGGATCTACCTCAGGGTTCACAAGAAGAAAACCTGTTACGAGTTGATGCACGGTCGCACACCCAAGGTGAGTCACTTCCATGTCTTTGGTTGTAAATGCTTCATTCTGAAGAAAGGGAAGAAGTTGGACAAGTTCGAGGCTAGGTCTGTCGATGGCATTTTCTTTGGTTATGCATCTCACTCTAGAGCATTTCGTGTGCTCAATCTTGAAACTAACCAAATCGTGGAGACTTGCGAGGTAACCTTTGACGAGACACAGCCACGTAGTCAGCTTATTTTTGAGTGTGCCGGTGACGACGAACTTGGCGAGGAGATCTTTCAGGAGGAGGAGCATGAACATGGAGATGATGAAGATAGCGGTGTGATGCCCGCGGCTGAACGTGTACCTACTTCTTCGACGACGATCGAGAATGGACCCTCTCCCACACCTACAACGACGAACCCAGATCAAGGCGAAGCTGCCGTTGAGGGGGAGGTAGCATCAAGGCGAGAACCTCCCCGGCGAGTGCAAGTGGATCACCCAGCTTCGAGAATCATCAGCGACATGAATGAACGTACTACACGGTCGAGGGTTCGGAACAATTCTCATTTCGCTCATGCTGCTTTTGTTGCCACTTTTGAGCCCAAAGACATTGGACACGCGTTATCTGATCATAATTGGGTTAACTCGATGCATGAGGAGTTGGAGAATTTTGAGAGGAACCAAGTTTGGATGTTGGTTGACCCTCCCCCAGGGTGTAAGCCGATTGGGATAAAATGGGTGTGGAAAAATAAAGAGGGAGAGAAAGGAGAAGTGGTGAGGAACAAGTCGAGACTTGTTGCTCAGGGGTACAGTCAGAAAGAGGGGATCGACTACGAGGAGACTTTCGCTCCTGTAGCTCGTTTGGAGGCGATCAGGATCCTTCTAGCCTTTTCCGTGGCTAAAGGGTTCAAGTTGTACCAGATGGATGTGAAGAGTGCTTTTCTGAACGGTGTGTTGGAGGAAGAGGTGTTTGTGAGGCAACCACCGGGGTTTGAGAGTGAGAAGTACCCTCACCGGGTGTACAAGTTGAGGAAGGCGCTGTATGTGTTGAAGCAGGCGCCTAGAGCTTGGTATGGTAGGTTGAGGGGGTTCCTGTTTGAGAGAGGGTTTGAGATGGGGAAGGTCGACCAGACCTTGTTTCTCCTCAGGCAGGGCAGAGATATCCTAATTGTGCAGGTATACGTGGATGATATTGTCTTTGGTGGCTCGTCTAACTCTCTTGTTGCAAGGTTTGCAGAAGACATGAGCAGGGAATTTGAGATGAGCATGATGGGCGAGTTGCAGTTCTTCCTTGGGCTACAAATCAAGCAATCAAAGGAAGGAACATCTGTGCACTAAGCTAAGTACACCAAGGACATTGTGAGGAAGTTCAAGATGGAGGACTCCAAGGCTATGGCAACGCCTATGAGTACGACTACAGCTCTTGATGCGGACGAGGAAGGTGAACACGTGGACCAGAAGGAGTACCGGAGCATGATCGGGTCACTCCTCTACTTGACGGCGACGAGGCCGGACATCCAATTCTCGGTGTGTCTGTGCGCTCGTTTTCAAGCGTCTCCGAGGACTTCGCATCGGTAAGCAGTCAAGCGCATTTTCAGGTATTTGTGACACACTCCCGACTTCGGTCTTTGGTACTCTGCGTCTTCTTCTTTGGCGCTTCATGGATTTTCAGACGCGGACTTTGCCGGGTGTCGGTTGGATAGGAAGTCCACTTCTGGGACTTGCCAGTTCTTGGGTTCTTCTTTGGTATCTTGGTCTTCCCACAAACAGTCGAGTGTTGCTCAATCCACTACCGAGGCAGAGTATGTGGCCGCAGCTAGTTGTTGCTCTCAGCTCCTTTGGATCACATACACCATGAGTGACTTTGGTGAGGAGTATACCCATGTCCCACTTCAATGTGATAGCACCAGTGCCATAAGCGTTGCAAAGAACCCAGTGCTCCATTCCAAAACCAAGCACATAGAAGTGAGGTATCATTTTCTGAGAGACAACGTAGAGAAAGGGAAGATAGCTTTGATCCATGTACCCACACATGAACAACTAGCCGATATTTTCACCAAACCCCTAGATCAAGCAACTTTCACTTGATTGCGGGGGGGAGCTTGGTGTTTGTTTGTTTTCTTGAGTTGGCGTGTGGGAGCTCCTTTGTAGCATATGTATAGCTTTCCTTTGTGCATTTCTTGCATTTGGCATGGCATATGTAACATGATGTATAGGCATCTTTGTATCTTAGGTTGCATGCATTTTGTATCATATGCATTGTTTAGGAAAGGCTTCTCCTATATACATTGTTCACCATGGAATGACATATATGTCTTTGTGAGCTAATTTGGTAAGCTATGGTTAGTTTGGCTTAGCTCTTGATAATCTTGGTTTATATCCATGGTTGATGGCTATGTTTTTGAAAAATTTCATATATATGCTCTCTTGTGAGTAAATGCCTTTACATGATCTTGACATGTTTTAGTGGCTTGGCTATGCTTAATTTGTGGTTGGATAGCTTATTTTGATCATATGGGGCCAAAGGCTCATTTGCCATCATGAATGTTTAGCCCCCATGCTTCATCTTGTGGAGGGGCATAAGTTCCTTTTTGTCGCAAAGACATTTCATGTACCAATTATAAATCTGAAAATGAAATGTAAATTGCTTGAAAAATGTGCTCCCATGTCATATGTGCTAATTTTAATTTGCTTTGGGTGCTAAATCGTTGCATGATGCCTACCAATGAGAAGTCTCATATATAGAAGTAGGCACATGGCTCGGTGGCTTTGACATGACATGAGGTGCTTGTGGGTGTTTATGATGGTCTTATGCTTAGAATGGTTGTCCTAGCATGAAGTTTGTGTGGCTTTGCCATTTTGACATGTTTTGCTCATGTTTAGGACTTTGCTCATGAGAGGGTGTTTTTTTTGCAAAATTGCTAAATTCTATCTTAGCTTCGCCCAATGGTTGTGAAACTTGGTGATCATGAAGTTTATGTCATTACGAAGCTATAGAGTATCTAACTTGCTCGTTTGGACATGTGTAGCATCCTATGTTGAATTTTGTCTATTTGAGAAGCTCTAGGTTGCATTTTTTGCATTTTTGGCTTGATTCATGCATTATCAACAAGGGGGAGAAGTTTGAGCATGTTTTGGCCTACTGAATGCATTTGGAAGGTTTTCAGGTGGTTTCGAGCCATTTTTGGGCTCTGTTGTGCACCGGTCTGACCGGTTGAGGTCACCGGTCTGACCGGTCATAGTGCTGGTCCTGTTCACATGTTGCGCACCGGTCTGACCGGTGGTGTCGACCGGTCTGACCGGTCAGAGCTGAGCTGTTGCAGCTGCTCTGTTTCGTGAAGTGGTTCGCATGCATTTGTCCAGGGGGAGTTGCATTGGTTCAGGGGGAGCTTGCATGTGTGCAGGGGGAGCTCTTTGTGGTTTTCGAGCTTTGGTTTGATGGTTTGTGCTCTTTGCTTGAGCATGTTTTGTCTCGGATGTGTCGAGCCGTTGCCCTTGCCTAAGGGGTCCGAGACTTGTCTTCTTCAAGTGATCTTGCTCTTTGCCTTTTCTTTGGCTTTCGATCGCTTGTTGGAGTTCCTTTTAGTCGTTTCTTTTCTTTTCCTTTTCTCTTGGTTACCAAAACGTGTGTGTTGTCAATGCACTCATAAAGGGGGAGATTGAGAGACAGGTGTGGTTCGAGGACCGGTGGATGGTCGCTTCCTGGTGTGATGAGTGATTGACAACGTGGTGTGGACTGATTCTTGGCTAAGTATTGCAGATGCAGGTTGCGGCTTGACTGGTGCAGATGCAGGTGAAGAACAAGCGTGAAAGGTCGTTGCCGGTGAGGCCTCCAGGTGTGGAGAAGACAAGTAGGCTTGGTTCGAGGGACCCGGTGGCCAGCGGGGTCAAGTGCGGGCCGCATGGTGGCAAGAACGGCAAGATGAAGTCATGGACGGTTTCTTGGTTGAGCCTTAAAACCAAGGTCGAGCCGGGACTACGTGGGAGCCGAGTCATGAGTGGTGATTGGCGGAGGCTACACCGAGTTCGCGGGGTTTCCGGTGGTTCACCAGAAAATCACTGGGTTCCTTGGTTGATCCACAAAGCCAAGACCGAAGAACCGAAGACGGAGGTGCAGCAGCTCCAGACCGGTCTGACCGGTGGGTCTGACCGGTCTGACCGGTGGGTACCGGTCTGACCGGTGAGGAGCACCGGTCTGACCGGTGTGCGACGACGCAGTCCGAAATCTTCGAAGCGGAGGACACGCGTCAGGATCGCAAGGCTTGCGTCGAGGCTAAGCAAGTTTGCGGTCGTTGGGCATCCGTCCGATGGTGCGAAGACAAAGACTTCCAATTTCGCCCTCGAGGGGCATGTATCCCTAGTTAGCTAGTAAGGGTATTTTCGTCTTTCGGTTGCCTCCATATAACCCAAGTGGTGAGAGGATGGCAGCCATCTCTAGGAACCCTAGCTCATTTGGTTTTCCTATTTTCCTTCCTATTTTCTTAGGATTTTCGTAGGACTAGCTTGAGAGCTTCATGGTGAGATCTTGTGAGAGGGAAGGATGATCGGGCGGCAAGCTAGACCTTGTATGAACCTCTTTGGTATGTATAGATGATTCGGCGTGGTTCCTCAAGGCTTGGATGTGTCTTTCCCGTTTCTCCTTTTTGGTGATTTTCGGAGCCCTTTCTTGGCGATTTTCTTAGAGCGATTTCGAGGCCTTTCTCTTTGGGATTTGGTGGGAGATGTATGCATGAACCCTTCGTGGTTCTTTTCCCTTTGATTCCCCTTCCAAATCTGTGAGCAAAGGGGCTCGATTTTAGGGTTTTCGTGGCTCTAGGGTTAGAGGTGTTCTTGGTGGGATTTCTTCGATTCCTCTTGATTTGACAAGTTTTGGTGGACCAAATCTTGGCTATGGAGTACCCATGAGGTGTTCCTACTATCCCCAAAGTCTTGTGCAAAACCGTGGAGCGAATCGGGAGATCGGGAGTTGGTTTTGGAGGAGTTGACTCGCGGGCGCTGTTCATCCCGAGCTGCCCAGGCACGACCAGTCTGACCGGTGCTATTGACCGGTCTGACCGGTGCTAGCCCTTGGTGGGTTTTTGTCTCGGGGAATAGCCTTGTCCATGTGGTTTTGTCCCGTGGTCCTGCTGATCAGTTCTTGGCGTATTTGGAGTTGTTTTGCTAGGTTTTGTGAGGGGTTCTTCTTCTTCACAAGTTGTGTTTCGTGGTGGTTTTTGTTCCAGGGCCTAGAGGAGTCACTGAGGCTTCCTGGAACGTTTGCTGTGCGGCTGCTGTAGCCACCGGCCTGACCGGCTCTGTCCACCGGTCTGACCGGTGTCACCGGTCTGACCGGTGTCACCGGTCTGACCGGTGTCACCGGTCTGACCGGCACAGGCCATCGGTCTGACCGGTGTATCACAGGTAGCAAGCCGTGCAAGTTTCCGCTGTGTGGTTTGGTGAATTTTGGCTCGGAAGGTTGAGTGTTGGTTCCTAGGACCAGTAGCACTCCAGTGGCTGCGTGGTCTTGGCCAACTTGGGTAGTTCGGTCGGAGACGTGAGTTGGAAGCCGTGTTCGTCTTGTTGGAGTTCTCATCTCCTTCGAGAAGAATTTTTATCGGCTCCCATTCACTCCCCCCCTCTCTGGTTCGCCTAATCGGTCCTTCAGAATCAACAACCCTCATCGTCTCATATGTCACGTCATCATCACACAAACGGACGTTGACATGGTTCGAAGCCTCACAAACCAAGGAAGGTTGATCATCTACAAGAGGCTCCTGAACTGTTGGGAATGCTGCATGCATGTCATCTTCACCAGAATCGGAAAAAGAACCATCACCCATTTCATCATCAGCAAAGCCATCACCTCTCACATCATCATCATCTTCTGGCGGTACCTGAGTAAAGGCAACCTCACGTGCATCAGGAGGAACCGTCTCAACAGAAGCACCACATTGTATGTGTGATGCCTCCCGACACGACGCCTCCGTCACAACCTGCCTAACAATCAAGTCCAGCGCTCTCACTTCCGTTTCCATCACAATTGACACATAATTGTTCCATTCGGCTTGACCACATATTGAAACCAACCGCTTGATACGTGGCCCATTAGACGACCCCACATCAATCACCCCTTCCATATCAATATCCACCCCCTCATCTATCCACTGAAGCCTCTCTTTCAATCTAGTCACAAGGAAACTATAAGACGGCCGAGCATTGAAAATCATTGAAACCTCTCGCATTCCCTCAAATTCAATATCTCCAATGTCATTCCTTCTCACAATACCACCATGACGAATTGTCACAAGCTTATCCATTTATCCAAAAAAAAATATCATTCCACATGTGCATCATGAAATTGACATTACATAGATGAATTTTCATAGTATTTTCCAACTCATCGATTCGGCATCCAAAAATTCATCTATCAACCACTAATTTCATAGATAAAGAACAAATCATAGCATCTAGGGTTCCCATCTAACTAGGTTTTCACTAGGTTATCTATGTAACTACCAACACTACTAAATCGAAAAAAAACGGGAGGCTCACCTTGACCAAAGGAGGGGAGGGCCGCTGGGTGGCGGACGGGGGTGCCGGCGGCGGCCGGCCCTGGCTGGCTGGGCGGCCGGCGCTGGTTGGCTGGGCGGCCGGCCCTGGCTGGCTGGGCGGCCGGCGCTGGCTGGTTGGGCGGCCGGCCCTGGCCGCGGATGGGGGCGCCGGCGGCGGCCGGCCCTGGCTGGCCGGCGGACGGCGGACGGGGTCGGCGGCGGTTGAAGCGGATGCGGACGGGGGCGGCGGCGGGTGAAGGAAAAAGAAAGGGAGGCCGCGGGCTAGGGTTATATGCGCAGCATGGCGCCAGGCCCTTTAGCGCCGTGATCAGATACCACGACGCCAGGGGACGCGGCACCGTGGTTAGATGGCACAGCGCCTTATCTTTTGGCGCTGTCATTTTTCACCGGAATTTCAACACGCCATGGTGGATCCGACGTGGCAGTAGAAGGCGCCAATAGAAATGGCGCCATGATATCTAAAAGCGGCACCGGGGGACTTGGCGCCGTGCTTCGGGTCCATTTCTGAGAATGTTTCCGCCAGGGACCCAAATGTAAAATTGTTACCGAAAAAGGACCAAATTGCAAAAATTTTACGATGAAGGGCTTGGGTCATGTTTAGTTCGCGAGAAGATTTTAGAGAAAATTTTTGGGTTTCCTTTCAAGATCTATTAAGAGTATTAAATGTAGACTACTTACAAAACTAACTACACGAATAGACTAGAAATCGCGAGATGAATCCATTAAGCTTAATTAATCTGTCATTAGAGATTGGTTACTGTAGCACAATGTTGTCTAATCATGTCATAATTAGGTTCATTAGATTCATCTCGAAAATTAAGGTACGGGTTGTGGAATGGGTTTTGTCATTAATTCACATTTAATACTCCTAATTAGTGTTCAGAGATTAATGTGACGAATAGTTGGTGAAAAATCTGAGAACTAAATAGGGCCATGAAGCTTGATGGTTGTGGCCCCCGTGAGCCAAAATTCAAGCAAGCTTTTCTTCCGTGCATCGCTGGAGACCCTAAGCAGCAAGAAATGTACACTTTACCCATAAGTAGGGTACCGCCACACGAACATCTTAGTGCCGGCGTGGATCCTATCAAAGCCATTACCTACCTTAGATAACCCTACTAGCCACCACGGAAGCAACCAAGGGGTTACCATTCCTAACCAGGGCGTAACTCACACAGATCGTATCTCTACTCCTTGTTCTTCCGTTGCTCACCTGCACTCCCGATGGCCAGCAGATTAACTAGTGGGATTTATGCTAAGTCGTTGCCATATACAACGGTCGAGTGGTTGTACATTAGTTGGGTCAGGTGAGATGACACAATACCTGGTCCTTAGCGACAAGATAGACATCTCCCAACATGCTCAACCACAAAGGTACGAGCTCACCAAACTCGTGACACACCCGTCCATCTCGTCCACACAGTTCTTTTCTCATTTTTCGAAATACCTATTCCCCATTTTTAAACCACTCACACGATTTTAAAGAAATCATTCAAACCAATCAAGGAACAATCATAGCAATCAAGGGTGGCTACCCTACCAGGTTTATGCAATTTATAAAACAAATCAAGGGGTTGTATTTTTAAAACTGGGATTAAATCATGCATCAAAGGATGAGAGAACTTGTCGTCTTTAGAGTCCTCCGGGAGCTCCTGCACACGGTTCGGGTTCCCGGGCTCGTGTGCACAGTACGTTGCTCAGAACTCCTCCTAGGGTTCCTCCTCGTTCACTCCGTTGGCTACGGCGCACACAAGCAAGCACACAATCAACAAAAGAAAACAAAGATTTATCGGCTGAGCTCGAGGATAAAATAAATAGAAAATGAAGGAATAAATATTATTTATGGGAAATTGGTAGATGGTTCGGTAGAAATAGACACGGGAAGGGTGTGGTGAAATTTGGAATTAATTTGGGTTAAAACGGTGCATGAAATGATGTGATAAAGGGTGTTTAAGGGTGGGTTAAAGGGTGCAAGGGTTTATTTCTAAAGAACTCAAGAGATCAGGGGCTAATATTGAAAAGGGATAAGAGAGAGGGGGTGCTGCGGGTGGAAAAAGGAAAGTGGGAGGGGGGCTTTGAGCAAAACTGACTAGAGAGAGAGTGGGAGGGCTTCCGTGTGAAAAATAAGGGAGGGGGTTATGGGCAAAACGTACATCTTCCTCCTCTGAACCAAGACTAAGCTGGTGGGGGTAAGACCGCCCCCACGGTTTTCATTAAGAGAAGAAAGCCTCTTCCCGGCTTAGAAAACCCCCAAACCCCAGATTCACCGGCGAGGGGATTTTTTTCGGGAATAAATCCTCGCTGAGATAAACATGTGTTCGATGGGATTCGAACCCAGACCGGCGGCGTGCCCATCTGCAACGCCTACCAACCGAGCTACATCTCATTCTCTTCCTCCTCTGAACCGAAGCCCATAACCCGGTTGGGGCGGCGCTCGCCGGCGGTCTTGTGCATGGCGACGGTCGGGAGGTGGGGCAAAACGGAGAGGAGGACGAGGGCGTCCCATTCCGCTCCTTACCTTGGGCGGAGATCTCTCGTGAAGGGGGATCGACAGCGGTGAGCAGACTGTGGCAATGGCGGCTCTGGTGGTGGTGCTGCGGAGCTCAGGAGAGGGAGGGAGGCGGCCTGGAAGGTGTGTGGTAGGGGTGGAGAGCGGCACGGGGCTATTTATAGCGGCAGAAAGGCGGTTGCTCGGCCATGGCTGCACACGCGGAGCTCGTGCGGCCGGCAATAGCGGCGCGACTGGCCCGGCCGTGATTCTCGGCGGGAGTAATTGCGGTGTTGTGGGACGGGACTCGACGGCAGCGCTGTGGACAAGACCCGTCGGGCAGCGGTGTCACGCGGTGGCGTGCGGGCTTGGGGCGGGCGGCTCCGGCGGGATTCGCGCTGGGGAGCGAAGGGGGCCGGGCGCATGCTGGTTCGGGGGAGGGGTGCGGGGTCCTGCGGGGTCGGGAGGAAGAAGGAGGAGGAGAAAAAGAAAAAGAATAAGAAAAAGGAAAAGGAAAAAAGGGAAAAATTGAGAAAAGAAAAGGAAAAGGGGAAAAGAGAAGGAAAAAGGAGAAGAAAAGTTTGAGAAAAATTTGGGAAAATTAGGGGCAAAATGGGAAGGGAGTTTTGGCGGAATTTTCCCGGGTTTTGAGCACCGACACGACGTCGAGCGATTCCCGGTTCGACGGTGATTGCAAGGCCGACGAATCCGGGGTGCTCGCCGGGATGCGGGACAGAGGGAATCCCGATGTCGAGCAACTGCCGGGGGTGGCTCAGGTTGAAAAGGAAGAAACGGAATTGATGATCAGGATTTTAGGAATTGATCGAGCTCGGCGGTAAAGATTTGGGAATTAAAGAAAACACGCATGATTTAGAGTGTGATTTATCAGGGGATTAAAACGCGGGCGTTACAGCACACCACTCCTCCCTCCTCGTGCTGGTCGCCGCTGCGCACCTCTTCTGCGGGCGGCCTCTCCATCAGGGTGCTGCGGCCTGCGCCATTCATCGTTGCGGTGATGCAGAGGCAGAGCTAGTTGCGACGGTGTGGCAGCATGGCAGCGAAGGTATTGCTCGAGATCCGCTGCGGCGGCGCGGCCTCGCCGAACTACCTCCTGGGCTCGACGACACGGAGGAGCATGGGGATGGAAGAACGGTGGCGTGCGGGAGGCCGGCCGGTGGGCATGAGCCCCGACGGTGGCGCCTTTGCCTCCATCTTCGGCCTCCTCCTGTGTCTACTGGCCGCGAGTAGCCTGGCCGGCCGTCCCTCCCCGTGGATCCTCGAGATCCGCGACAGCCGGCCTCCTTTGTGTCGTCGAGCTTGGAGCTCGTCCTCCTCATTACCCCTCCCACGTCGCGCCTCCGTCTCCCTCCCAGTGTGCTGGTGGCCTCGAGCTTGAAGGCGACCTCAGTCTTCCTGCGAGGCCTCCTCGCGGCGAGGCCGTGCTGCAACGGTCGACGGGGTAGTAGCCGGGGGCGGTGGTGGCAGACATGTGCGGCGGGGGTCGTGCAGCCGGGCTCCCCTGCTCCCTCCGAGGTGTGATTGAGGAGAAGGGGAGGCCGGGTTCCTGGCAGAGGAGCTGCTGCGACGGCGAGGTGCAGAGTGGTGCTCTTCGAGGCGGAGGCCGGATCCGGGACCGGAGGCGGCACGACCGTCATCCATGAAGCTCTCTCCTCTCTGCTCCACGGCGGCTCCCCTGCTCCACGACCTCGGCCTCCCTCGACCACAGCGAGCGTTGGAGATGTCGGCTCCCCCTCCTTCTCACCTATGGTGGCCCCCGCGGTGGAGGAGGCGGCGTGCAAAGCAGCGGACCCCGTCCGGCGGCGCAGCTCATCGTCGTCCGTGGACGAGGCGACGCTGATCTACAGGCAAAAAGGAAGGCGGAGCAGCAGGGCCCCACCAGCGCCGTGGCTCGTCGTCGTCAGGTCACCGGCTCCCTCTCTCCCTCCTGGGCGGCGGCCATGCCTCTCCGAGCACGAGCACGAAGTCGTTGGGGACAGCGGCGTGTGGTGGGGCGGCGTAGCTAGCAGAGACTCTGGATCCCTCTGGATATGGAGGAAATGGGAGCTGACAAAAAAATCGCGTAGGTGATCCAGTCCCCCGCTGCGGGGTGTTTCTCCTCGAAAGTACAACACGACAGGGATGGCAGGACATATCGCGGCTCCCAGTGCGGATAGTCTAAGGTGGTAAAATGGACTATTTAATCTGTTTAGGGACCCGCGGTACCTAGTTTTGTGGTTGGGGTTGAAATCCAGACAACATCTATAGATGAGGGTTGTGAAATAAACTTTTTCGTTGAAAGAACTAACGGAAGTACTAGTGCCCGAACGTCCGGACGTGGGTAAAAAAACGGACACACGCAGAGCCATCATATCAAAAACACTATAGACGTCAGATCGAAACACTGTAGCACTAAAAAATACTGTAGCAAAAAAAAATTCCTGTCACAACATCAAGTCATGTTGCGTGCAACATGAAAAGAATTCTCCAACATTCGAAAATAACATCCGCAACATTTGAAAACAACATTTACAACATCGAGAATCAAACATTATGGTGGGGAGAAATAACATCCGCAACATTGAAACATCTAGATCTACTTTTGCAACATTCGCACGAAACACTTGCAACATTCTTCTTAAACATCTGAAACACGTGGAACACAAGCTTACAACATGAACAAAACTTGCCTACTGCTCGCCATGGCTACCGCCGGCGAGCTCCGCCCCGGGCTGCCGCGAGCTCGACCCCTGGCCGCCGTGGCCTCTCCTCACTGCGGCCCACCGAAGCTCCGGCCGTGGGGGAGCGCTTCCATCCGTCGGAGGGCGCGTGGGCGGCCCCGCCCCCATCTCTGGCGGTGGCGCGGTCCGGCGCGGGGAGCTCGCTCGCGGCCAGGTCGCGTGGGTGTGCAGGCGGTGCCTCCATGTGGAGCCCGCGGCGGAGCTCCCGCGGATAGGGCGGAGCACGAGAGACAGAAGTGCCTCGCTTAGGGCCATACCGGAGACTGGAGCGCCTCGTCCCTAGCGGCCGCCCGAAGGGAAGCTCGTTGCCGACAGCTGCACGACAAGCGCGCGCAGGGAATGCACTCCCACTGGCTCCGGCGGTCGCTGCCGTGCTGGAGCCTGGAGACTGTGTTGGAGAGATGTTGACTTGTGTGTGTTGGCGGTCGATTTTTGTCAACCAAGAGCACTTGTTACACTTTGGTTTGAGATTTGAATTATAACTAACCCGCTACTAGGCATACTAATGATGTAACAAGTTCACACTTGCATGTGGTTTTTGGAGTATGTTGTTTACGTAGGATTTAAGTACCTAAATTAGGACTTCCGGGTAGAGTTCATCGAACACTTTATGAGAAGATCATGAAGCCCGACACAAGTCAAGACACGAAGTGTACATGACTCTAAATGACCTGAGAACCAAAGCATGAAGTTGTGAAACTCCGAGGACCTAAACAGAAGCTGCGGGAGTTCACGCGTCAAGTACCTTTATCCAAACCGCGGGGAAAATGACATCAAGGACCCACATGAAGTTCGGTAAATATTCAAGAAGACACGAAAAGCGTCGTGGTGAAAGATGGGGCCGAATCGGGCCAAAAAGGTCCTAGGCTGACCTGGCCCGTTTTCGGCCCGGTTTGCGACGCCCTTTGACCTAGATGCTCCTCGGCTCATTTATATCCTTTGTCTCCAACAACCGCCACATCCATCCATTCACGACATCTCGACGAAACCTAGAAGCAAGCACCAGAGAGAGACGACGACGGCCACGAGTCCTCGAAGTTGTCTAGGAGATGGCCTAGGCCGACCCTAGCCGCCATGGCTGCCCTTCGTGGTTGTGCCATGGTGGAGTTCCGAAGCTAGTTGAGGTCATCAATGGTATGTACTTGGTGAGGTTGATCCAAACACATCTATTATTATGTGAGCAATGATAATCATGTTTTCCGATCTTTTAGTGATTCCATGTCTCCGTCCATGCTTTCTACCTTTCATGAACATGTTTGTTCCTTAGTTTAATTCTAGATTAGACTACATATCATGTTTTATGTAATCATGGTGATTAGATCTAATATGTCAATCCTTCATGGTTTGTAGACACGTTCTCTTGGGCGTGCCCTTAGACTCCCTGTATCATTAAGGGTGCACTGTGACAGGATAAATTCCTCGAAAGTACGGATATCTTCGGGAGGTAGGCCAGAGGTAGGAGTTTAAGGATGCTATTAGATGAGATGCATGATTTGTTGCTCGTTTGTCGGAACTACAACTAGAAGGCGATAGGCTTAGTTGTCCCCTTGGTGGTGCTTTACCTTGCCTATGTTTGTGAATGTGATCAACCTATATGCTATCACTCTTATCTATTAGGTTTACCCCTTTGTATGCAATTGATGCTTCATGTTAGGTTAGATTGACTAGATCAGGTAGAGAACCTTAGCGGTTTGCTTCCGATCTACGGATTCGATAACCTTGGGTAATACTCGAGGGAAAAAGTGTTACGATGATCCGTAAGGGACGGTGAATCTTGACGCGTTTTTAGACCGTCAACAAGCCCTTTTTCTGGTGCTGTTGTCGGGGATCGGCAACTCGAACCCTAGGGTGATCTACCTTTCTTTTTAACTAACCCTAATTTTTATTATTGCATATACGCTTGTTTTCTTATTTGTGCCCTCGAAAGCATGTCAAAATCTAGACACAAGGCGTTCGAGGAGTTCTCTACACCCACACTTCAACAACACAAGATTCACTTTCAACAAACATGAAGATTCACTCTTTAGTGGTAGGTGCTAACTTTTGTTAGTGGCCCATCATCCGCTATCGAGCCCACACCCTACACAAGAGCATGTGAATAAGGTAAGTCAATGTGTCAATTAAAATTTTAAAACTAATGCTTTGTGGAGATTTGTTTGATCAAGCAATAGGTATTGGAAGCAATCATGATGCCCCCACGATCACAAGATCAAGCTCGTCAACATCTTTGAAGTTTCTGTTCGCATCAAGTTTTGCACAGACTCATGGGAAGAACAATAGAATATCTTTGGATATTTCGAAGTCCCACGAAGTTACGCTTTTAACAAGTCAAGAATCAAGTCGATCGGAGGTTCCTACAAGCGGATATGGCCGAATCACCGATGGTTGCACGTCCTGAAAATTTCTGGACAACAAGCAAAGCTGAAGTGAAACAGCCATAACTCCCTCATTCAGACTCCGATTAAGATGAATGAGTACCCATTGGAAAGGTAATTTTATAAACCCTTCGATAGAATTATATTTTGGTATATGTTCTGTTATGTATACAGGGGAAAATCCATGAGGAAGAGACAGCAGCAACACGATGAGGACAAGATAATGGAGATGAGGACAACGACGAAGAGGAGCTTGAGTAACGCTTTCATTAGACCACACACGAAGAAATTCAGAAGCTTCGAATAATACAAGGACCCCTGGAGCATTGGCAAATAAAGACACAAGTTGGCAACATCCGACGTAAGGAGATGTTTGGAGCAATCCACAATGGATTACACACATAAGACGACATCCAATGGAGCGGATACTCTGGGCTCTCACACAAAGGATCATGGAGCTACATTTTCACAACCAAGATGTGTGAGCCCACACGTGAAGAGGAGTGATCCTACAAAAAACAATCTTGATGACATGTGGCACGAAGGGAGGAATTGAGAAAAAGTCTACGCGAGCCACCTTTGATCATCAAGGATTGTTCGCTTTCAACTCTAGAGGACCACTCACGATGAAAAGCTCGAAGGCTAAGGTACACATTAAACTCTCAAGGTACTTTTGGAGGTGATATCTTTCTTTTGATATATTCATGTTCATATCCATTAGTATGATTTGATTCTATGCCTTGCTCCTTTGATGATCATGATAGGCTAGAATTTCTTGAGTATGATAAAGAGGCTATATTATGCTTAAACTTTGTTAATTACTTGCCTAATGAACCCATGCCTAATGAGAGCTTTAGCGTTGAGCAAGAAACTTATGCTACCTTTAATCACATTTTGTTCATCCAATTTAAATTGTGGTTATGTATGCATTTGTTTGCCTTGAGTCTTGCAAATCTTGGACTTGCTTTGTGCTTGGTCAAGCTCGTGACCTTAAAAGAACGTGTATCGGGGGAAAACCCGAGTTTCACTAACCATTCAGGTCATTAATCCTTAATCAAGAGGAGAGAAGCCATGCCCCAAAGGAATTGCAAAGTCGTGCATCGTCTTCCCCGAACCTCGAGAACAACGTCGCTGTTTTCATCATTTTTAGCACATGATCAGATATCTAGAAGAAGGCAAAAGTTGAAAAATCAGAAGGTCCATCAAATTCTGATTCCAACACCTCCAAGATCGATGAATTTGAAGACCCGTACAAGGAGATATGGCAAAAATATTAGGCGCTGCGCAGTCTGAAATCAGATTTGGACAGATTGCAGCGTTGGAGTAAAACTAGCATAACTCACTCGTTCGGAGTCCGTTGGAGGTCAACAAAGACCTAATGGAAAGACAATTTCACGCGCCACGCATTGGAGAAGTTGTTTGCTACATGGTCTGATATGGACAAATAGGAAAATCTGTGAAAGGAGAGGCAGCGACGAAGAGCAAAGGAGGGGATGACGATGCAAGAGATGATCAGGCAAGTCTTCCATTGAGCGTGAATGATCATGTCAAGCATGGAGAGTGGATCAAATCTGCATGGACATCTTCAAATCTTACATGAAAGAGCATGACTTCGTGACCACGAGAAGGTACGTAAGAAAGTCGAGCTCTATGACTTTAAATGAAGCACTTTGCGGGAGGCAACCCGTTTTCTTCTGTTTATATATATAAAAATAATATGACCGTCTACATTGTGATCTTAAACTGAACCATCAAGTAATATTGTACCATTTCTCTAACAAATACCACAACACCATATTGTTTGATCTAATTTTTATTGAGAGAGCACTTTGTTCTTGATCTTGAAAAATTTGTAGACCCTTTTGTGTGCCTATTAGTGTTTAGGTTCTTTTTCTTTGTGTCTTTTTAGAGAGAAATATGAAGGTGACGCCACCCTTTGATTCTAAACTTGTGGCTAGTTAATTTAGGCTAACTCTTGCTTTTGTTTTAGACAACACCATATCATGTCATTTTGTTCATCCATGTCATATTGCATTGTATGTTTTGAGTTGATCTAACTTTTTGTCCAACCAACCTAAGCCTTTCTATAGCTCCCACCAAAAATCCGTAGCCAACAAGAGTAGGGTTGACTTGTGTTGATTGGCTTGCACCATTCCAGTTGTCCAAGCCCACATCTGTCCCTTGTTCTAACTAAAAACTTTAACTAGCCTTCCTATAAAAACCTTTGGAAAACCTCTTCTACCTATAGCCTTCCTAAAACCTTAGGTTTGTTTTTCATAAAAAGACCCTTAGCACCACCTTATATAGAATTTCTATACTTGACTCCCTCTCTTCAAAATTCTTATTTGAGCTAAAAATATAGGATACCCATAACCTACCCTTTAAACCTTGTTAGTTTGGTTAATTAATTCTTTTCGATGGGTGATTTTCTTGATGACAATGCTTACTTCGTATGAAGCGAAGGCCAAGCTTTGTCCTTTGCTTTTGTGGACCATATCGGAAATCTTTCAAATCTTGCTGATGTTTGTTTGTGCTAACTCTTTGCATTTGTATTTTGTATCCTCCTTATTGTCATCATCCACTTTATGTGAGCATTGGTCTTCATGAAACTTTATGATGAATGCTTTTATATGTATGCTTCGCGGGCATTTTAATTTTGCAATCTTGTGTAAACATGGTGTTTAGATATGATTGGAGACCCCATCATTCAGTTTTATATACCTTGCTATAGTATTAAATTGGTTGGTTTATAAACTTTGCAATGCACCCTACTTATCTTACACTATAAAGAATTGTTAATTTTGGGATAAGCATGGTGTTTTGACCTTGATTAATAAATCTTTATGGTAATGGAGAAGTTCGGCAACCACTTTGTAAGCATGGAGCTTAGAATTTGGTGTAAACTTTGTAGTTGGCGTACACGGTCGGGTCCGTGCTTGATGAAGAGGAATATGCTGCCGCCGCGTAGGGCCCTCCACCATAGATCAGTGGCGTCAGGGCGCTCTCCCTGGCGATGCGCTTCGTCGAGTCTGAAGGCAGAGAGTCCTCTGCTGCGCCGGAGGGCTGCGATGCACCAGCTTCGACCTGCGGAGGAGAGCTAGCACGTGCTACCCTACGCCGCTCTGCCTTGGCACGCTTCGAGCGCTTGCCTAAGCGCCTCTTGCGTCGAGGCGAGCGTGGCAGGGCGGTCGGAGCGGGAGTCGGGGCAGGTGCGTTGGTGACCTCGCTAACGAGGCACATGTCGTAACCGTCTCCGGTTGCTCGGAAGTTCAGGCTTTCGAACCAAAGCTCAAGCCCAACCATGAGCGACTCCGATGATCCTACGGGGGAATCCATCAGCAGTGGCTCGGTGGAGGCTTTCGTCGAAGTGGATGATGAGAGGGCCGTGCGGACCCTAAAAAGAACGTCGAAAACACGCGAAGGCCCCTACCTGGCGCGCCAACTGTCGGGGTTTGTTACTACCGGCAAGTAAATTTATACAAGGGGGCGTGTTCTGATCTGCACAGTAGCACAGGAGACACTCAGAGTTATACTGGTTCGGGCCTCCGGAGAGTAATACCCTACGTCCAGTCTGAGAAGGTGTGACACCCCAGGTTTTTAATTAGCCTCATTAGTGCTAATGACCGAATCAGCCGAGTCAAACACTGTTGACATTGGTCAAACCATGGTCAACCTGGGTCATCACCTCGAAAACCCAGTCAACAATCACTAATGACCCTCTTGATCAAGTCAACACCCACTTGTGGTCAACCCTTGGTCAAAAACCCGGTCAAAAACCCTATGTCTTTGAACTCCCTCCGGAACTTTTGCCGCGTTCTCCAAATTTCACCTAAACACTCCAAAATCTCCCAATATAAAAGTTGTCCAATTTTTCGAGGGACACAACTTTTCTTTTGGGTGGCATTGCAAATTTGGAGTGGAAAATGGTGAAAAACTTGGTCAACTGCAGCTTTTCCTATTCTTTGGCGCCATGAAAATCCCCAACTTTGCCTGCAGTTTGTGCTTAAACCGTTGAGAAAACATAGGACGGCCTTTGTAAAAGTTGTAGGGGGACACTTGATCTACAACTTTGCTATTCACACTGCAGTGCACCTCTATTCAAATTTTTGGAGAACAGGGCAGTCAACCACGCGTTGACCGGCGTCCCAAACATCTCCTGGCGCTCTAGAGCGCGAACTCGCGCGCGACGCCGTCCGACCGGCGCCCGCGCCTCCCACGCCGCGTGTCACCCCACGGCCTCGACGTTCGGGCCCTGGCCGAACTCCACGCCCTGAGGCCGAGCACCCCGAGGCCGCACGCACCCCAAGCCCCCTTGGGAGCCGCGCACCCCGCGCGTGCAGCGCGTCTGCGCGCTCACCGCCGGGCCCCGCCCGCATTCCCCGCCGGCCACGGTCGCCCACGCCGGCCAAGCCCGGGTCCCCCACGCCGCGTGCCTGACTCACGAGTTGAAGCGCGCGACGCCTATAAAAGGAGAAGACCGGCCTCCTCGCGCGCATGCACGCTCCGCCGTCGTCCCAGAGCCCTCCGCCGCGCCGCCATTGGCACCGCCACGACGAGCTCCAGCCCCCGGTCGCCTCCACCCCTAACCGATGCCCCTGACGCCTTCGCTACACCACACTCGAGCTCCCACCACCCTCAATCGCCCAGCTCCACCCCTGCATTCGCCGGACTTCAAGCCGCCGCGGCCGACGCCGCCTGGCTCCGCCGCGCAGCCTCACCGGCGCCACCACAGCCCCAACTCCGGCCGCGGATCAACCCTAGGTGAGCTCGCACGCCTCCCCGACCCCTTACCCGGCCGTCTTCGCCGCCGGCCTCGCCGAATTCCGGCAAGCCGCGCCGCCCCCTTGGCCCAAGGACCCAATTGCGAGGGGGAAATTGTTTCTAGGGACTTTAACGCAAACTAGGGGTCTTTCTGTAAATGTTTAAATCTTTCTAGGGACCCCAGTGTAAAGCAGGGGCATAGTTGTGAAAAGTCAGAAGGTTCCAGGTACCTAAGTGAAAGTAGAAACTTCCATAGTGTTGCTGATTGCTGATTCTTGTAAAATTTGTAGAAAATCATAGAGAAATCATAAAAATGCAAACTCAATTTTGTTGGATTCCTTGTGAAAAACACTGCAACTTTTGTAAAGGATGGTCATAGTTTTTCCTTATAGTTTTGGCTTGAAAAATAGAAAACTGATAAACATAGATCTGTTATATCCCAAAATATACAAGTGGTCTGTAGCTAATTTTTGGATATGTTGTGTTTTATATCATGCCTAGCTTCTTTACCAAAAATTGCACAAATTTATGCTGTAGATCTTTTATTATGAATTGTTTTGTATTTATGCAGAATCTGTCTAAATGATTTTTGTAGCTAAAAATAATTAGATTTTTGTGCTCAACTTCTGCATGTATTCTGTTTATGCCCAAATGCACCTCTAGTGAATTAATCACAGTTTTATATTTGTCAAAAATATTTATTCTTGAAATATGCTTGTTTTTCTTTGTAAATGCATAACCCAAGATCTATAGTAGTTCTAGGTGTGTATGTTGCATGCCTAGCTTAGTTTTGGACCAGAGACCATGTGTGAGAAAGTTGGTATCATTTTGATATGTATTTATTTTTGTATGCATTTCTCTTGTTATGGTAGCTAGACTTTGTTATTTTTGGTATATTTAATTTCCTAGCTATCCTAAGTGTGCATGTGTGTGCAGTGGCTTTGTTTAGGTTTGTAGTGCTTTATAACACACCCCACTGAATTTTATTAAATTATTTTATGAATAAAAACAATGGGAGCCATTAAAGCTTAATATTAACTTAAATGGGAAAATCACCACATCCACACTAAATGACCCTATGTATGTGATGTTAATCTTGCTAAGAAGCTAAGTGTCACACCTTTGCTGTTTTGTGAATTTAAATTAATTTATTTACATAAATATGTACACAGTCACTATCAAATAAAATAATTAATAAAGAACCGCATATTGTTCCTTTATTGGAAGAGTGTGCTGAATGTGTGTTTATCTAGTTGAATGTGGTCAACCATGTACCCCATGGTTGTCGTTTGTTGTTTGTAATTAATTAAATTAAAAACCGTCAATTAAATCGTGCATTTGCATCCTCGTGTAGATATTCCCGATGGTAGATATACGCTCGTGCCGGAAAGAGGAGACGAAGGTGCTAACGGCGAGCTGCAGTACGTGGACGTAGCTCAAGACCTGGACCAAAGTCCAAAAGGGCCCAAGGCCAACCTTGCCAGCGAAGGCAAGCCCCGAATCATTAACCCTTCTTTTAAAATTATGCAATTATGTTTGATATGATTGCGCATTTACGTTTCAGGAGTTGAATTGAAACCCTAGATGCATGATCCCTAGGTACCTATGTCTTTTACTAGTATGTTAGGTCGATAGCTGCTATGCTATAGGACCGGTACAAGTCGAGTGATGTTCGTCACTCGCGAGAATAGGTTCTTATGTTGGAATCATAAGATCTTGATAAATGAATTGCTCATGTGGTAAGAGCATGGGATTTGGGCTCCGGTCCAGTGGCTTTCGTGGGCTAAGCTTTTGAACGTACTAAGCACTTGTCGGGAATGGGACCGGTAAGCCTAGTACCTTTAATGAGACGGTGCGGGAACATACTTTTACTAATCTCGAGTAATCACCGCCCGGCTAGCTACCGGGAGAGGGGGTACATGTGTGAAGCTGGGTGCCTTGCGGGGTATGCCAGATAGCCTTGTACCTGGGACAGTAATCTCCGATCCCAAGCCGAGGACTTTTGGGAACCACCTGGTGGTTGTCCTCGCGGGGGCACCCTACCGTGTGTTTAGGTTTACCTTGCAAGGTTTAAATCAATCGATTGTCGGCCTCTCACCGTTATCTGAGACTGCTTAATCAACTGGCCATGATATCCCTTAATGATGGAATTTGATGAAGTTTACTGCTTGAATTAATTATTTGTACAAATCTTGATTGAATTAGTTGGCACACTTAGAAATGGTAATCAACTAGAACTTGGTGCTAAAATATTGAAAGTAAGGACATACTCTTTGTTGCTTTTCAGCAAAAGAACTCCACCGGCCAAAAAGCCTCTCATGTCTAGAGTTTGGTGATGTAGTTATCACCCGATGGTTAAGTCTTGCTGAGTATTAGTATACTCAGCCTTACTTTAAAACTGTTGTTGCAGGTGTTGTTTGACCTGGTGAGATTCCACCCGGCTGGGAGCAGGGATGGGTGGATGACGACAAGTGATGGCTGTGATGTTTACCGTTGCGCTAGATTATCTTATTTTCGCTGTTTTCGAACTCTGAACCTTTACTTATTGTCATGAACAATGGTTTGTAATAATTAAACCCTTCGGGGCAGAATTGACATTAATTTGTGTTTGTATTCTGGACTCGCCTTCGCGTGAGTTTTAATGCATATGTTCGATCCTCTGTGTGAATTCCAAGTGATTTACCGGGCGTTAACCCGGCAACTTACGATGGGATGATACTTTATTATCGCTTAATGACCAAATTGGATTGGTTTAGGCGATAGTACGGTATTTTCCTGGGCGGGTTGTCACAGAAGGGGTGTTCCTTATGCTCAGAGGTTTGCAACAGGGAGTACAAACAGGTTGGGAGAGGGTGTAGAGCCCAAGTCCCTGGTGTGCGAGTGGTTCAAGTAGCAGAAGTCTGCGTACGTGAGTGAGTGTGTATGAATGTTTGCGTTGTATGAGATGGGATATCGATGCTAAGTGCGTGTGGGGGTGGGAACGAACGTGTCTTGAGAGTGCCTCTGCCCCTCCCTTTTATAGTCGCAAGGGAGGAGTGCAGGGCGGTTACATCGAGCATATATGAGCTAATCTACAGTGCAAGACGTCCTTCTCTGCTCCGGGTTGTCAAACGACAGAAGCGGCGAAGCACTGTTACAGGGTCTTGGGTGACGGTGTGGATCCCGTGCGTCCCAAGCATCCATCCCGCGGCCCCCCGTGCCCTCCTCCGAGTAGTTAGTCGGGTACGGGAGGCAGTGTACGTGCCCTGACCCCGTCAGTGGATCAGGGGCTTATCTTTTCTTGATGTTGTAGGAACGGAGTAGCCTGCACCATGGATAGGTGACGGCTTGCACTGTGCCGTTGGTGGCACAGGGTTTCCCGTGCCCTCCGTGATACGACGCGTACCGCCTCAGCTGGGGGCGGCAGGAGGATCCGTCCCCTGACACAGGATCGACCTGGTCAGGGCGGACCCGTGCAGGGAGGCTAACACGTGGCGGACCGCGTACCGGGGTATCACGGGACGCCAACGGGGCCTGTGTACCTGTGGCCTTGACGGCCAAGTCTTGAACTGGTCGGGGATGGGAAACTAATCGTGTGAGTAGGCGATCTACACCGCGTCTCCCAATGCTTAAGGCGTAGCGTGTACTGTACCGTACGCTGCTCAGCATCCATTACGCCGTTCACGGTACGGCGACCACTGTGCCGATGGTGGCAGGGTTTGACGAATCCGCCTCCTCACACCGAATCGGTCTGGCCCGAGCAGACCGCTGTGGCGGGGCGGACGCGTGGCGGTGCGCGGGGGAGCATACGCGGGGTTCCCGGGATCCCGATCTGATGGGGCCCGCGTGCCCGGTGCCTTCTCCGTGAAGCCCGCTCGAGCGGGTGACGGAAACTACTCGTGCGAACGAGTAGTCGCGACGACGGGACGGAGACTACTCGTGCGAGTGAGTTTCCGCGATCGTGAGGCAGAAACTACTCGTATGAGTCGAGTAGTCGGGAGCGAAGGCGGAAACTTGTCTTACGGGCCGCCGCGTACTCGGGGAAGAGGTACGAGTGGCCGTGGGCCGCCTGTCTTCTGGCCCATGGCGGAAACTAGTCGTATGGGACCTCACGTACTCGGGCAGTGTAACACTCGTCGTGTTAACCACCGGAGCAAGCCGTACGTGGCCCTGTGCTACGTTTTTCAAGAGTCTTGGTGAGCCCTGGTCCATGGCCTCGTCAAGAGTTCATAAGCAAGATGCAAGGAGGTTTATTATTGATCTTGGTAAAGTAATTTTTCTTCATCCTTCTCTTTATTTCCAAAATTTCTAAGATTTTTTCAAATTTTGAGGGCATGATTAATTACTTGTGAAAAGAGCTTAAATGATATCTACCTTCCATAGAGATGAAACCTAGTTACATTATGAAACTTTAACAATGTAAACTTGGAGAGCATTATGTTTTCACATGTATAATCAAGTGCAGGGTATCAACATTGAAACGCAATACTGACATACATTAAAGGTTTACTCGAGGACGAGCAAGGTTTAAGCATGGGGGTGTGTTGGTGGTCGATTTCCGTCAACCAAGAGCACTTGTTACACTTTAGTTTGAGCTTTGAATTATAACTAACTCGCTACTAGGCATACTAATGATGTAACAAGTTCACACTTGCATGTGGTTTTTGGAGTATGTTGTTTACGCATGATTTAAGCGCCTAAATGAGGACTTTCGGGCAGAGTTCATCGAACACTTTATGAGAAGATCACGAAGCCCGGCACAAGTCAAGACAGGAAGTGAACATGACTCCAAATAACCCGAGGACCGAAGCATGAAGCTGTGAAACTCCGAGGACCTAAACAGAAGATGCGGGAGTTCGCGCGCCAAGTACCTTTATCCAAACCGCGGGGAAAATGACGTCAAGGACCCACATGAAGTTCAACAAATATTCAAATACGCACAAGAAGCGTTGTGGCGAAAGATGGGACCGAACCGGGCCAAAAAGGCCCTAGGCCGGCCGGTCCATGCCGACCGACCTGGCCCGTTTTCGGCCCGGTTCGTAATGCCCTTTGACCTAGATGCTCCTTGGCTCATTTATATCCCCTGCCTTTGACGGCCGCCACATCCATCCATTCATGACATCTTGGCGAAACCTAGAAGCAAGCACCAGAGGGAGATGACGGCGGCCGTGAGTCCTCGAAGTTGTCTAGGAGATGGCCTAGGCCGACCCTAGCCGCCATGGCTGCCCTGCGTGGTTGTGCCATGGTGGAGTTCCGGAGCTAGTTGAGGTCATCAATGGTATGTACTCGGTGGTGGTGATCCAAACACATCTATTATTATGTGAGCAATGATAATCATGTTTTCCGATCTTCTAGCGATTCCATGTCTCCATCCATGCTTTCTACCTTTCATGAACATGTTTGTTCCTTAGTTGTTCCTTAGTTTAATTCTAGATTAGACTACATAGCATAGTTTATGTAATCATGGTGATTAGATCTAGTATGTCGATCCTTCATGGTTTGTAGACACGTTCTCTTGGGCGTGCCCTTAGACTCCCTGTATCATTAAGGGTGCACCGTGACAGAATGAATTCCCCGAAAGTGCGAATGTTTTCGGGAGGTAGGCCGGAGGTAGGAGTTTAATGATGCTATTAGATGAGATGCATGATTTGTTGCTCGTTTGTCGGAACTACAACTAGAAGGCGATAGGCTTAGTTGTCCCCTTGGTGGCGCTTTACCTTGCCTATGTTTGTGAATGTGATCAACCTATATGCTACCACTCTTATCTATTAGGTTTACCCCTTTGTATGCAATCGATGCTTCATGTTAGGTTAGATTGACTAGATAAGGTACAGAATCTTCACAGTTTGCTTCTGATCCACGGATTTGATAACCTTGGGTAATACTCGAGGGAAAAAGTGCTACGATAATCCTTAAGGGACGGTGAATCTTGACGCGTTTTTAGGCGGTCAACAGTGTGGTTGGGGAAGGAAGCCGATGAAAGGATAAGGATGGAGTCTCCTTGAGTGGGCCCGCTTACGTGGAGAAATGGTGAAGGCGCGTGGCACAGGGATGTCCGTTTTTCATCGCTTCGCCGGGCGTCCTATGTAGAGGCTTAGGCCGTGACTATCTCAGTTTCAAGTTTTACAATCCAACACAAGCATTCAATTGATAAAAATCCCAAAACAAAAGAATGGAGTTGCACATGGCTGCTCAGGCAAAATCTGTGACCTCTCACAGTTCCTGTAGTTTCTCTTGTACTACGCAGTCACACGTTCAAGATTGTGCTGTTCTTAGAGCACTTCAGTCTGTATCGTGAGGTCAGTTTGACCTCATAAATGTACTCTGCTTTTAATGGATGAATGAATGAATGATAGTTATATATTAAGGGGGTGTTTGGATCCCACATGACTAGAGACTAGTTTTAGTCACCTTAAGTCAGTAAACCTCCAAACACTCCTGACTAAAGGGTGACTAAAACTAGTTTAGTCCCTAGTCACCCCTAACCCAACTTTTGCTGACTAAAATCACTCTCTCTCCTCTAATTAATTGCTATCTTTAGTGCTGGGCCCGCATTGAATCCCCTCCCGTTCGGCCCCCTCCCGCATCCCTTCCTTCCGCGAGACGCGACGCACCGCACCGCACGGACTCCGCCCCCGCACGCATCGCTCTTCCGCCACACGCACTCCGCCACCGCCGCCGCACTCCGCCGCGCCGCCCCCGCTGCTCAACCCAGGACCGCGAGGGCGCCCGCAGATCCGGCGTGGCGCACCGACAACCATGGATGGCGACGACGAACTCCCCTTCAATTTCTTCTCGCAGACGGCGTCTTCCGGTGCTGCGGTGCACCCCATTGACGAGGACGGGTGGGGGATGACGCCCCTCGTCTCCGGGGATCCGCCGGCCGTGGCTCGATGGCCGGGGGGCTCGGCCGGGGCTCGGTGGCCGTGGGTCTCGGCCGCGGCTTGGTTGCCGGGGGGCTCCGCGCTCCCATCGGGCTGGAGAACATCGACCTCAACGCCGACTCCGCCGCCGCCGCTTCCTACCCCAACATGAGCATGTACACACACCTTCATCATCCGGGGAGCGCGTCCGGCCATGGTGTGCCCCTCCAGCGGACCAGATCGGATGGCGTGCCGCAGCGGCAGGGTCGTCCACCTCGCCAAGGTCTCCCCCCAGTGAGGGCCCCAAATCGTCGTGGCAAGCAGGTCGTTGCAACGTCAGGATGAGGTGGTGCTGGTCCAAGTCGCTCAGGCAGCGGCAGGCAGCGCCAATCATGGTAGAAGATGTTGAGGAAGAAGATGAAGAAGAGGAAGACAACAGCATGCTGAACCAACATATCCAGGTACAATATCTGCTTGATATGCAATTAGTAATGGAAATTGTGAAGTGGATGATTGAATATAGAATGGTCTATTGCAGAGCAGATTGAAGTATTAAGCATGAATGGATGTTTTTCTGAATTTTGTAAAGGAAAATGACCTCTTGCTTGTTTTTTCGAGATAGATAGCTAGATAGATCCCTACTGATATGCAATTTTGAAGTCACTTTGTTTCAACTGTTCAAAAAGAGCAGTAATTTGTGTGAAGAATTATGTTCCATATTGGGTAGATTAAGTTCATTTGTGCAAATTTTGTCAAAACTATACGTAATACAGGCATTGCATTCATAAAGGTTCCTTGTAGGTTTCTCCTTTATTTATATGGTATAGCTATTTATTTTGTGTGAACAAATTATGCATACTGTTTATCTATTATGAAGATATGGTGAATTTAATTTTCTCTGGGATGTTCTTGGACACTATATATTTTGGTCTTGGTGCCATCTTAATTAAGTGTGCTCACAAAATGCATGCATGTTCATATATGTCACAAAATGGTACTTGAATCAACAGCTAATGTCATTTGCATTCCGCCAATCCATAGTTGGCCCACATGGTTAGCTGTGCTAATAATTTGCTTGTTGCTGACTATAATTTAATCATCTTCCATTGATTAACATAAATATGCATAACAATATATTGCCCACTAATAATGGTGGTAGATCAAGACTGTGTACTGATCCTTAATTCGGAGGTAATTCAGATTTTTCAAGTAGAAACGGAGTGTATACCTGTATAACCATGCACTTGTGATGTCATGCAAATTTCCTGAAATGAGAACTGTGGCTATTAAATGTATATAGGCTGGCTGATTAAAAGTAGCAACAGTTAATTAGTGAAGAAAATATTTTCATTCTACTATGCTTTTATGAAAACTCAATGATGAAGTTGCAGATATAATAAAAAACAGAAGTAGTTATAGACAAATGGTGTCTGATTCAATTATGCTTAGTAGTAGGAGAAAAGGATGTGGTCAGATTTATATCTATTTTTGCTGCACATATATTGACTACAATATGCATGTAGCCATACTGTGGTCAGGTTCTTGTGTATGTGAAGTAGATGGTACTTCAATTTTTCTGATGTAGTATAGCAGTCCAGCTAAATATAAGTTTCAAGCCACATACAGCCAACCAATTCATCTGAAATACTATAGTTTGCCATTGATTAAAATATATATTGCTTTGCATGGGGCTGCAGGAGTACAGCTTGTACTGAGTTACTACTTGAGTGTTGCAAAACTGTACCATTAATTTTTCTGTAGCAGTAATCCACAACAGCATGCTGTTTTCTCATACATTTTTTTAATAGAGGCCAAAAAGCAAGGCTAACTAGACAGACAGAAATACATTAACTTTGTGTGAAATAGCTTGTGAGGAAATAGATGCTGGCAATTTCGCTGGTAGAGTTTGGAGCCCTCAGGCGTACAAGAATATGAGGGAGAAATATTGGGAAAGGGCAAAGCTGTGGCATCCAATAGAGTGCTAGCACTACTTCAGTTGAGGCGGCAGAGGCTCAACAAACTAGGTATGGTCGCCCATATGTTTGGTACGTACTACATGGATCGTTTCATGGTTAAAGGGGAAATGAGAATTTTAAAAGCTAAAGAGTCTGGATATGAATGGGTAGTGAGAACTCTAGGAAACAGAACAGATTGCTACAAAATGTTTAGGATGTACCCACCGGTGTTTGATAAACTACATAATCTGCTAGTGGAGTCTTATGGACTGAAGTCAACCAAGAAAATGTCATCAGTTGAGAGTTTAGTTCTCTTTTTATATATAGTTGGATCTCCACAATCTGTTAGACATGCTGAGAATCAGTTTATCAGATCCATGGAGACAGTCAGTAGAAAGTTTAACAAAGTATTGAAATGTATGGTTAAGCTTTCCATTGACATCATTAAGCCACGAGATCCTGAATTTAGAGTTGTCCATGAAAGGTTAAGAGGTGCTCAGTGGTACCCATGGTTCAATGATTGCATTGGAGCAATAGATGGGACTCATGTGCCGGTTGTGGTGCCACCAAACAAGGTTCCCCAGTATTTAAGCAGACATGGTTACTGTAGTCAGAATGTTATGGCTGTATGTGAATTCGACATGAGATTCACTTTCGTGCTTGCGGGGTGGCCTGGATCGGTTCATGATATGAGGCCATTCAAGGATGCCCTTAGCCGGTTTGGTCACAAGTTTCCACATCCACTTTCAGGTACAAAACTTGATACTCAGTACAATAGTTTTATGCCTTACATTGCCATTTGCTAAAATACATTGCCATGAACAGGGAAATTTTATCTTGTTGACTCGGGCTACCCCAACAAAAAGGGTTATCTTGCACCGTACAGGGGCCAAAAGTATCATTTTCAAGAGTTCCATCAAGGCACCATGCCGAGAGGTAAAAAGAAGCACTTCAATTATACTCATTCTAGACTACGCAATGTCATTGAGCGTTGTTTTGGAGTCTTGAAAAATAAGTGGAGAATTCTTTTCAAAATACCAAGTTATCCTCTACGCAAGCAAACAAAAATTATTGTGGCATGTATGGCCTTGCATAATTTTATTCGTGAAAGTCATTTGGCGGACAAGGAATTCGATAGGTGTGACAACGATAAGAGTTATCAACCTCTCCTTGAGGAAACAAGGAGGAGGAGGAGGCGTCGTAACACTAGAGGTGAAGAAATGGAGCCAGATTCCGTGGATATGAATTGAGTGGGAGATAGGATTGCTGATCGTTTGTTCAACAAGCGTTGAGAAATTTGTGATGTAACATTGTGAGACAATTGTGGAACTATTTTAATTTTCTAGTGTGTGAACAATTTCGATTTCTTGTGTATGGACATTTTTTTATTGTGTAAATGGTTTAAAGTTCTTGGCGTATTACATGTTGAGAAAGCTTCTGGTGCTTGTGGTGCTTGGCGTGAGGGGAGAGCTTCTGGTGCTTGCGTACGGGAGAGGGGGAAAAAAGCAAGCAGAGGCTGCTTTCCTGCCTTGCGCGGGAGAGGAGCGGTAGTTGCTGTTGCACTAGGGGAGAAGAGAGATAAATGAGAGGGTGAAAGAAGAATTTAATGCTGACGAATTTAATGCTGACTAGTAGTAGTCACTCTCCAAATAGGGTGCTGACTAAAGATTTTTAGTCTGACTACTACTAGTCAGGTGACTAGAGGGATCCAAACACCCTTAAAAAAGACCCCCTTAAGTCGTGTTTAGTTTGTTAAAAGATTTTGGAGAAAATTTTGGAGTTCCCTTCCAAGGTCTATTAAGAGTATTAAATGTAGACTACTTACAAAACTAACTACACGAATGGACTAGAAATCGCGACATGAATCCATTAAGCTTAATTAATCTGTCATTAAAGATTGGTTACTGTAGCACAATGTTGTCTAATTATGTTATAATTAGGCTCATTAGATTCGTCTCGAAAATTAAGGTAGAGGTTGTGAAATGGGTTTTCTCATTGATTCGCATTTAATACTCCTAATTAGTATTCGGAGATTGATGTGACAGGTAGTTAGTGAAACTTTTGGAACTAAACGGGACCTAATTAGCTGAAGGTCAACGTCAACGCACTATTATTCCTCAGTGAGCTCACCCATGTCGAGAGGCCCGTCAGCTCGGCCCATCCATCCTCAGCACTCCACCTCCTTATTCTTCCCTCCGATCCGGCGGTGTCCTTCAGGCACGGCGGCTCCGGCAGCGGATCCGCCCCGGCCACCTCAAGCCGGGGGGATCAATCCGCTCCATAACCGCGCCGCCCTGCATCCGACGTCGACGGTGAGTCCTCCCCCCCCCCCCCCCCCCCCCCCCCCACGCGTCCGCGCGCGAGTGCCCCCGTGCGCTCGTCGCTGCCGTCCGTCCAGCAACCCACGCCGGCTGCCGTGTGTGACGGGCCTGCGATGCCCGTTTGCGCCGACGCCGCCAGTTGCGCCCCCGCGCGCCTCTCCCTCCCTCCCTCCACAGGACACGCACGGGAGCGAAGGAAGGATCTCGAGTGGACTCACCACCGAGGGCAATCCACGCGCCGGTGGCGAGATGCGCCCCCTGCAAGGATCAATAGAGAGCTCGCGTGGCACACCCAGGAGCATAATGCTTGATGCCATATAGTTCCTGGATGAATCTAGTGTCAGTTATCACCCTTCCGATACTTCCTGGTGCTTCGCTTCTGATTTTTCCTGTGAATTTTCAGGTCAACGAGTCCTGATCCATGGCAAAGCAAGCCTACGCAACGAGCAGCCTGGTGCTGGGCTACGCTCTGTGCTCCAGCTTGCTGGCCATCATCAACAAGTACGCCATCACCAAGTTCAGCTACCCTGGCCTCCTGACCGCCCTGCAGTACTTGACATCAGTGGTCGGTGTGTGGGTACTCGGAAAGCTTGGCTTCCTCTACCATGATCCCTTCAACCTCCAGACTGCCAAGAAGTTTGCACCGGCTGCAGTTGTGTTCTACCTTGCCATCTTCACCAACACCCACCTCCTGAAGCACGCCAATGTCGACACCTTCATAGTGTTCAGATCCCTGACACCGCTTCTGGTGGCTATTGCTGACACCACATTCCGGAAGCAGCCGTGTCCTTCCAAGCTCACATTCATGTCCTTGGTGATTATTCTGGGAGGTGCAGTTGGCTATGTGATGACAGATTCTGCATTCACCCTCACTGCATACTCATGGGCACTTGCTTATCTGATCACCATAACTACTGAGATGGTGTACATCAAGCACATGGTGACCAACTTGGGTCTGAATACCTGGGGCTTTGTGCTCTACAACAATCTGCTTTCGCTGCTAATGGCACCGGTGTTTGGGCTTTTGACAGGGGAACACTTGTCGATCTTCAGAGCCTTTGAATCAAGAGGCCAGGGATGGTTTGAGCTTGATGCCTTCGTGGCAGTTTCATTGTCCTGCGTGTTTGGTCTGCTCATCAGCTTCTTTGGTTTCGCTGCAAGGAAGGCGATCTCCGCCACAGCATTCACAGTGACAGGGGTGGTCAACAAGTTCCTCACAGTCGCGATCAACGTGATGATATGGGACAAGCATGCAAGCGCATTTGGTTTAGTTTGCTTACTCTTCACTCTCGCTGGTGGAGTGCTCTATCAGCAGTCAGTTACAACAAAAGGGAATTCCCCAGCACAGCAAGAGGCGGCAGCTAAAGGTACAAATGATAATGACGCTGCTGGATGGGATGAGGAGAACCAAAGGCTGGTTTCATCTCCAAAGGTTGTCTAAGCCTCTGAGGTATATGGCCTCTAAAGATATCAAGTTTTGTTCGTTTATCTAATATAGGCATTATTTCTAAAGACTCGCCATAGTAGTCATGTACTCTAGGAAAGTCAAGAGGTAGCATTGTTGTTGTAGAATGACTTCTGGCCTGCACTCGGTTACATTTGTACTCTCTGGAACATAGTCACTATGTACGTCCTTCCTGAAATTTTACATATTTTATCAGTGTTATGAAACTTCATGATTCTGGTATGATGAGACATTTTACCATTGCCTGAATCTTATATAGCGCAGCCCATTTTAGTAATCAAAACAGGCTAAATATACACTGCATTAAATTTTTACACTGCATTAAATTTTGGTCATCTTCATGACATGTTTCTTAGGATTGTTTTTAGCATGGGCATCCGCTTGGAATTTTTTGTTGTCATAGTGTTTTCTACTACGAAATGCAATGCTGTTGAATAGTAAACTCGTAACCTTTGGCACTTCAGCTCGACTTTGAATTCCCTAAGCTCATGTTATTTAGCTCAGAAGGTTACTCTAATTTGCATATGATGTTAGAGATTTGACTATAACGCTAACAGGATGTTTAACCTTCTCCTGAGTTCAGTTGCCCAAGTTACAGGCTTCAACATTGTTGCTGCATTCTATTTGCGACCTGTTGGAGATTGTAGCTTCAGCAATACGACTCAAATAAGCCTGACCGGAACAAACACGACGATACCACCATAGCATCATCATGTTAAGCACGCTCGGCACCATTTGGATTTGTTCAAAACATAAAATCCATCAGGCTACACGCGCCATTACCCTTCTATGCCCATCTTATTTCTGGTGGCTCAGAAAGACCGCAACATGATAATATGATGACTAACTAGCCGAAAAACAACACACCAATACCAGGATAGTAGTTCTCACAGCGGCTGAAGAGTTAAAAATAAAGAAAATAATTGAACAGCATAGTTGTTTGGGAAACATTTAGCAAGCACATAATAGGCAAACTCATCCTCATACTATCCACAAAAGATCAAGTTCATCCTCGAACTTTCAAAAGAGTCAATATAGTCTCTCAACTCTCATTTTCAGGTCAAATACATCCTTGTTGCTGATGTGGTGCTGCTTGTGGTATGAGATGAGAGTGAAATGTCTGTTTTGCCTTTGCCTCATGCATAATGACAGGAGGGATATACATATTGTAAAAACTTTCGGGTCAGGCGGCCAGACTTGGACCATCCGATCGGTTTGAACTAGCATGCTGGTCTTCTTTTTTTTTTAAAAAAAAAAGCTGGCTTGAGCTACATGCATGTTGCCTTTTCTTTTTAAAAAAATGTTGAGATTATTTTTAATTTCTTTCGGTCTTTCGGGTCAGACGGCCAGACTTGGACCATCTGATCGGTTTGAACTAGCATGTTGGTCTTTTTTTTTTAAAAAAAAGGTCGGCTTCAGCTAGCATGCATGCTGCATTTTTTTAAGAAAAGGTTGAGATTATTTTCAATTTCTTTTTGTGTGTGGCTTATGCATGAAACAAGGGCAAAATGGATATTTCACTCTCATCTCATACCACCATGCAGCACCACATCAGCAACAAGGACGTATTTGACCTGAAAATGAGAGTTGAGGGACTATATTGACCCTTTTGAAAGTTCGAGGACGAATTTGACCTTTTGTAAAAAGTTGGAGGATGAGTTTGGTTATTTTGCCTTCCCTGTATATAGGTCGAGTGGCTCCTCTACCTGGGATTCTGCGACGAGGCCACGGCACTGCCGCGGGCTACTGTGCGCTGTCCTGTCGTCGACGGGAGCAGAGGTTGCGAAGCCGCCGCCGGGATAACATCCCGGCGGCGGCGCAGGCCGTGCTGGCGGTGGCACTCGCGGCCATCCTCTCGACGCCAGCGCCGCAGCTGGACACCTTCTCCGACATCCTGCCCCACCGTCGATCGAACATACACGCGTCCCATTTTTATTTATTTATTTGGCTTGAAATTGCAACTTGATAACATCCTTTCGCAAGGTATCGCCTCACCATCAACGGCTGAGCATTTAGCCCGAAGGTTTACTAGAATTTGCATCTGGAATGCAGTTAGCGATCGGAGTACAATTAATGGGAGGTATTTAATGTATGAATCTGTCTCCTTGTCAACTGATTGATGTTTTGCTTTTCTATCAATCACCTCTTCCCACCTTGAGATGGAAATCCAACGTCTCTGTTCATTGATAAGCTGTAAACATTTCCGAGTCCGCGTTATTTTGTTGAGCGCCCGTTAACATTTGTAAACCGGGCGCACTATTTGTTTTTGTACCTGTTAGCTTGTTTAGGCCTGTTTGTTGCTGTGGGCCTTTCTATTTCTCGCTCCTTCTACTTCCTGTTGGGTTTGTTTTTTTGGACTGAATCTAAAAAATAGTTAGGCCCATGACAATGTAACACTAAATATGTGGCGAAAAAAACGGGGCCTCCTATGTAGCTTCCGGAAAATGGATAAACATACGAACTTCCATTCCATAAAAGCTAATCTAAATGATGTTTTTTATTTTCCCACCAGCCCACTTCATAGCTATTAAATTAAAAAATATTTCAATATTTTTTCTTCAACATTTCTAGTAATTTTTCATCAACAGTTTACAAAATGTTCCAACATTTTTCGGACCAACATTTTTTAATCAACATTTTTGTGGAGGCTTCTTTCAACATTTTTCAGAAATGTTCCAACATTTTAAAATGTTGGTTTCGTCAACTATTTTTTGTCAACATTTTGTAAAATGTTGCAATAGAAATGCTGGATAATATTTTCCTCCATTTTGTGGAGGCTTCTTCCAACATTTTTCAAAAATATTACAATATTTTTCAGAAATGTTGGTTTCGTCAACTATTTTTTGTCAACATTTTGCAACATTTTTGTAATCAACATTTTTTGTTGGCTTCTTCCAACATTTTTCAGAAACGCTCTATCATTTATCAGAAAATGTTGGTTTCGTCAATTTTTTTCGTCAACATTTTGCAAAATGTTGCAACATTTGTTGGACCAACAGTTTTCGTGAACCAACAAATTCAACATTTTTTTCTTCCCCAGATCCGGCGACCGTTGGCCGACGGCAGCGCGAGCACCAGCGGAGCGCGCGTGGGTCGGCGGGGTGCCGGACGGCCGTAGCAACGTGGGGGAAGGTGAGGGAGCTACTCTGGCCGTCCGCGATCGCGCAGGGCACGCGGGCCGAGGCGTGGCGCGCGCGCGACCTGGCTGTCCGGCAGGGCGGGGCTGGTTGTCCGGCGGCGTGGGGACGGGAGCACGTCGCGACAAAGCCCCCGGCAGTCGCGACTCGAGAGGGCGAGGAGGCGGCGACCAAGGCGGGCGCGCGTCGGCGGAGCAGCCTTGGCGTGTGGGGAGGCCGGCGGCGTCCTGCTCCCGCCTCGGCAAGACTGCGAGTGGCAGCCGCGGCGGCGGTGACGCGAGCCAGGGCAGGAGGTGTTCGGTGCCGTGAGGAAGAAAGGAATGGGAGGAGGAAGAAAGGAAGTTTGGGCCGTATTGGGCCAGCTATTGGGCTAGTATTGGGTTATAGATGGTTAGGTTTTTATCTTCCGGAAGATATATAGGATTTCCAGAAAAAAACTGGCGGGATCTTACGTTTTTGTAGCCGCCAAAAAGGAAATATTAGATGTATTCCCCAGCTATAAATACACCAGGATAGTCGACTCCAACACAGACAAGAAAACAGATCTATTCGTGCTTCAAAATCCATGGAGGAAGAACTCTTGCCAAAAAGCAGCAGGAGGCGGAGGATGGAGAGCGTGTGGATGCATCAAATGGGTACTTATCACCAACCTCTGTTAACCAAGGTTAGTACGCCCACTGATCCTCTTCAACTCTTCTGTGTTTTGCTGTGAGAGATTCGTTCCCTCCATTGGCTCCCTCCATTGGCTCTGACATCAATAAAATCTGGGTAAAAAACATGTAGATTTAAATTCACAGACTTGATACCTTGTGAGTAAAAACATCATAGTCTTGATTCTTACTGTGAACAAACAAAAAAACTGTTGCAGTAACTTAGAGATGATTCCATTCTTGAAACATGGTAGTCCTGATTATGTTAATAAACAAAAACTGTTGGGAGCAATGAAGAGATGAGTATGTTATTGAAGAAAATAGTGTAGAGCTACAAAGATAGCTAAACAAAAGCTTTGTACTGAAAGCAAACCGTAAAGTGTCACTGTATTTGTGGTGGCAAAAATGAACACATTGGTCAGATATTAAAGAGTAGCACTGTCAGGTTACAAACAACACTACATAACTGATAAGAAAATGAAAACTAAAAATATTTTCAGGGAGGGCCAGAAGTCAGCTTGTGGGGAATGGGGCCATCATCGTCATCTCTTAGTGTGTTTCAATAGTATGGAGATTATATTTCTGGAGAAAGAACCAATCTAATGGTATGGTTATGTTTTTTTAAGCATTTTCTGTGTGAATTTAACAAGCTGAATTGCGTTGAAAATTTTACATGTGTATGCGGTGCCATTTTTTTTTAAAAATGCAGGGCATGGGTGATGGCTACAAAATGCCTGCTAACATCAGTGTAGCAGGGCATGAAGGAAGGACATCACCAGAAATATCTATGGTTATGTTTTGTTAAGCATTTTCTGTGTGAATTTAACAAGCTGAATTGCCTTGAAAATTTTACATGTGTATGTGGTGCCATTTTTTTTTTAAAAATGCAGGGCATGGGTGATGGCTACAAAATGCCTGCTAACATCAGTGTAGCAGGGCATGAAGGAAGGACATCACCAGAAATATCTATGGTTATGTTTTGTTAAGCATTTTCTGTGTGAATTTAACAAGTTGAATTGCCTTGAAAATTTTACATGTGTATGTGGTGCCATTTTTTTTAAAAAAAATGCAGGGCATGGGTGATGGCTACAAAATGCCTGCTAACATCAGTGTAGCAGGGCATGAAGGAAGGACATCACCAGAAATATCTACGGCAAACTCAAGCATGCTTATGCAGGGAGGGTACACCGGGTTAATAATGGAGCAAATAAGGAACTCGCAAGAATCAACTTCCTGTCCAGTTGCATATGAGGTATGCTTATTCCAGAATTTATTAGGAACAGGTTAGATTTAGTCCTTGTATCTTTTTACTTACCTTTTTCATTGACACACTATATGTATGTGTAGACTGTAGACACAACACAATGTGCTAGGAAAGATGTTGCTTCATCTACAATTACAGTGATGGATCATGAACAGGATCGTACCTACACAAATGAACACATTGGTCAGGTGTGTTTTGAAAAAAAATTGATACTCATGTTGCTTTTTAAATACATGCAATTTATTTTAAATTGATGTGTAGAAAAATATTGAAATGTGAACTTTGAAAACTTTTAGGGGCCAGTCAATAAAGGGAAAGAAGCATGGTCTCCCCCTTTATCAAAGGGAATGCATGGAATGTATGGATGAGTGGAATTCTATACAGTGTACACAGGTAAAAGGAAAATTTATAACATTTCAAATGTTAGTATTTTACTGATGCATACAAATTTTCTTTTACATGGTTTGGAAGCTTATGGAGAAAGATCAAAATTCAGAGCTAGAAACCACAGATAACTTGACTCACGGAGCTTTTGAAGTTGGGGATGGTGATGTTCGTAGATTATACGAGGTGCATTTTTTTCGCAAATACAAACAAAATTGTGATCTGATTACTAGTGAGGTTCATGGATAAAAGCACTATGCCTATAAACACACAACTTACGTATTGTCATTTCCATTGCAGGCTCCTGTAGGTTCCCTTACACGGCTTCTGACAACACCTGATGAGATTGACGATCCTCGATTTGATTACTCGTTCGAGGTAAACACAAACACAAATAATAGTAGCATGCATTCAGAATAAAAGAATGGTTTGCAAAAATGTAAAATTAGACAAATACCAGATGAACTGAAAACTAACAATCTAACCTATTTATCATGCAGAGCGGCCTGTACATAACAACAAGCAGGTGTGATTATCCTGGTACATCAACAGAGCATGCAACAGATCATACAATCAAGGTGTGATTATCCTGGTACATCAACAGAGCATGCAACAGATCATACAATCAGTGTAACAACAGGAAAAAGTGGGCATGTAGATGAAAGAGAGATGGATGAATCTAATCTTGGGATTAACACAAGTGGTCGTGATTTGCAGTACCTTAGCCAACTAACCAAAAAAAGTTAATCAAATCCAGTCAGAATTTGTGGAGGTTGATGCTGGTGCGAACCATGACTTTCTAGACCAAGATCATTTGGATGAGGACCTGCAAATAAATGGAGAACAGTTTACAGAGGAAATTATTATAGGTGAAGAACCAGACATGTCAATCAATGATGTGGATGCTGTTATGAACACAGAAGCAAACATGCAAAGACTAGAAGAAGGCAATGTGGAAGAAGAAATTACAGAAAAAGATATAGAAATATTCAGAATCAATGAGTATGGAAGCAACAGCTTTATCACTCAGCCAAGAGGGTGGGGAGAGCCAACATGTCCCTAGGATTGATATGGAATTTCATACAGATGAGGAGGCCTACAAATTCTACAACGATTATGCCATGATTGTGGGGTTCTCGGTTGTCAAATCTGGTACCTACACCTCGAAATGTAAGGAAACATTTGGGGAGGTGACAAGGAGGATTTACAAATGTCAGTGAAGAGGGACACTTGAAGAACAGGTCAATGAAATGGTAGGAAAACATACTCCTGGTGTTCAAATAAGCAAGACACAAAAGAAAATCAAGGTGACCGAGATGAACAATGATGAGCCAGCACCTGTCCCAGCAGCGAGGAAAAAAAAGGTACGATGTGATCAACAAAACAAGCTGCCAGGCAGGGATGTCAATAACACTAAAAAATGGTGTTCGGAAAGTTACTAGACTAAGTCTTGAGCACAACCACAACCTGCTTTCTCCAGCACTATCAAAACTATTGCGATCTCATAGGTACTTCACGGATCAGGAGAAGGCAATCACGAGGTCGTTGATAGATGTGAATGTCCCGAACAGAAAAATATTGGCATTCCTATCATTCTTAAGGGGTGGAATGAAAAACACAAATTTGGTTAAGACAGACATAAGCATTTTCAGAACAAGGGTGATGAGAGAGAGCAGAGAGAATGATATAACACAAGTTGTCAAATTTCTAAAAGAGAAACAGGTCGAAGATCCATTGTTTTTCTTCACCTTTGATACTGGCAATGATGCTAAAGTTAAGAATATATTTTGGGCATATGGTTCTAGTAGAGTTTGCTATGTGCACTATGGGGATGTGGTCAATTTTGACACTACCTACGAAACAAACAGATACAGTTTGAAGTTTGCACCTTTTGTTGGTATAAATGGGCACGGGGATAACCTTTTGTTGGCTGGTGCACTCCTCAGCGATGAGACAATACCGACATTTAGGTGGCTGTTTAGTACATTCCTAACCTGCATGGGAGGAAAGCATCCTAAATCAATTATCACTGATCAGGATGTTGCGATGCGGGCAGCAATCGCCCTGGAATTCCCAAATGCAGTGCACAGAAATTGTCTTCATCACATTATGTCAAAAGCAGAAATTCTAATGGGAGCATCATTAACAAAGCAACCAAAATTTGCTATGGACTTTGTATGACATTGTTTACAATTCTTTGACTGAAGAGGAATTTGAACGGTTATGGGCATACATGCTAAACAAGTACAAAGTGCACCACTTGAAGTATTTGAGAGCGATGTATGAAAATAGGAAAAGGTTTGTGCCGGTTTATTTCAAGAACCACTTCTTCCCATTTATTTGTTCAACCTCTCGCAGTGAGGGTACAAATGCAAGGTTCAAGGACAATGTGGGGCCAACTAGTAGCTTAATTACATTTGTCAAGGAATATGATCGAATAATGAGCACCATGGATGACAAGGGTAATCTAAGAGCATAGTTCAGCTAGGCGCCGAGTACTTGGCGACTACACCCGACTAGGCGCTAGGCAATGGGTCAGCACCTAGTGTCGCCTAGCGCCTAATCATGGCTAGGCGCCGAGTACTCGGCGACTATCGGCGACTAGGCGCTAGGCAATGGGTCAGCGCCTAGATTCCACCTAGCGCCTAGCTGAACCTTGTCTAAGAGACAAGAACAAGGCACAGGAGGTGGCAGTATTGTACTCAACATATACTTTTGAAAGACAAGCAAGAGACTTGTACAACACAAAATATTTTATAGATTCCAGCAGCTGGTGAAACAGACAGGCAGGTACATAGCAGAGGAAGTTGAGAAAGACAAAATTTACATGGTGTATAAATATGTGGAGCACACAAAACATGAGGTCAGGAGAACTATGCTCAGGAGAACTATGTGTATAAATATTTACATGGTGTATAAATATGGTTTACTAGTTGATGGGTCTCAGGAGAACTATGTGTGCATCTGTGCACTCTTCCAAAAGGATGGGATACTATGTGTCCACATGCTAAGAACTCTGATTCAGATGAACAAGCACACCATACCTGAAAAATACCTTATAGATAGGTGGAGGCCAGTTGAAAGAAAACAAGTCAGAAATCCAACAACATTTATACCTACTGAACTCACAGGAAGCAACAATACTCTGAGATACAACTTACTTGGTAGGGAGTTTGTGAATGTTGCTTCATCTGGATGCCTGAGTGTGGAAAGAACCAATTATATGATTAATGAACTTCACAGAATCCATTCTGAACTGAGAGAAATGACTATTGGGCAGCAAAACAATGATAGTGACAGAACAACATTGGAACAACAAAGAAACGTTGCAAATGAAGCGATCCATGATATTCATGGGCAAGTTATGGATGGAGTTACCCAACAAACAAGTATCATAGTCACTGCACAGGAATTGACTCATTTGGGGGCACAGATGACATCCATTGCAAATGCAAACCCTGCAACAGTTACGCTTAGGAACCCTGATGTTGTCCCCAAAAAAGGAAGGCCAAAAAACACCGAGAAGGGGAGATGACTAATGCGACTAGGGGAGGTGGTTAGGAGTAAGAAGCAAATTACATGTAGTAATTGTGGCAGTCATGAGCATAACAAAGCAACATGCACTTTGCCGCCAAATGATGTGCCATTTCAGAAAAAGAAAACACATGCAAATAAGACTGCAAATAAGATGGCAAACACAGGAGGATCTGCAAAGAAGACAAGTAAGATTCTATGACTCATGTACACACTTTTAAAATTCAAAAGCATATAACTTATGATGGAAATGGTGCCTTAAGAATGAACAAATATTTTTTTCAGGGCATGGTCAGAAAGAAAACCAGGAAAAGATTGGTCAGTAGAAACCATGTTGAAGGACAAAAAAAAAAGAAAATGAATGAACTAAAACATATAGATACAAAGATTACATAGACAACAAGTCATGTATTAAATTTTCAAAAATAGAAGTTGATTTTGTACCAAGATAAGTTATGTAATTTAATAGAACATGATATTGCGGGGGAGCATGCTACTTTCATATTGTTTACTTTTTTATAATAATTTGCACATATGTCAGTGTGGATGCATGAGTTGCTTTAATGAGCCTCTGGGAAGATAGTAAAGACTAGACATTCTAACCTTATTGCTGAAGTTGCATCTCCCATTGCATGTAGAATCTTTTTCATACTTCCTGCTTTAAGCTGCACCACAAACACCTGTATTAGATTAATGCAATCACAGTTCCATACTTACAGCTAGGGATGAAGGTGGTACAGATATTTCCCGACTGACCGACCGAAGGGATTTTTCAGCAATTTGGTGGTAAAATGGAGTATACAGATATTTTATTCGGATACCAATACGGATACCGGATATTATACCGGATACCAAATACGGATACGTATGATTACCGGCGGATATCGGATATACGATCGGATACTACCGAAGAATCCGAACAGTTATCCGAGTAAGCCGCAGATCGGATACTACCGAAGTATCCAAACAGTTATCCGAGTAAGCCGCAGTCCCGTCGGCCGCCGCACGCCGCACCCGTCGCGACCTCGCAACCTCGACCGGTCCGCCCTCCGTCCGTGCGCACGGCACGCCCCCTCGCGACATCGCCACACGGGGGAGCATCGGCGCCTCTCCAGCGGCGCCAGCTCGGAGGCGCGGCCTACCACGGAGGCGGTCGGCGGGGCTCGGCCTCCAGCAGCGGCGCGTGCCGCGGGGCTCGGCGGCCAATGGGGCCCGTACTCTACGGCAGGGCGGGGCGGACGACGAAGCCCGGCTCCAGCGGTGACGCGCGGCTTCCCGCGGAGCGAGGTGGACGGCGGAGCCCGTCCTCCAGCGGCGGTGCAGCTTCCCGCGAGGCGAGGTGGACGGCAGGGCTCGGCCTCCTGCGACGCCAGCAGGGCCTAGCCTCCTGCGGCGGCGTGCGGCGCACGCCCAGCGAGGGGCACACGGCAAGCGGCGCGGCTTCCTGTGGGGCGCGGCGGACAGCATCACAGCAGTGCGTGGTCGGCGATGGAGCACGGCGGGGGTGGCCGGGTTGGAAAGAAGCAGCGGCGGCGTCAGAAGAGGAGCACCAGGAGCAGCTGCGCAACTCTAGGTCTCTAGCTGTAGCCGTCGGATCGAGAGATGGATGGACATAAATAACTGGGCCGTGTAGGCCGAGTCGATGAACAGTCCGAACCTATGTTTTTCTGGCCCATTTAACAAGATTTAACAATTATTCATTACTATGAAGAGACAAAGAAAACTAAAGTGCAAAGTATACAAACACTTGTCTTATATACCCTAATACATCTTTTACATGTGTAGACTATATATATGATATTGCTTAGTAATTTTCAAAATTTATGGAACTTATTTACTATTTTCTACAATTTAAATGAATTTCCGTGTGCTTCTTAAAAGTAATTTGAAATTGAACTATGTGTACCTCAAATAAGATTTTAAAAATTGCATAAAAATAATATTAGGCTTATATGTTCTATTATAGCACATATTCTAGAGATATATGAAGAATTAAATTGTTTGCTATTGATTTCTCAGTTTTCCAATTTTCAATTTATCGTTGAAAAAGGTAATAATATCTCAATTTGATCAAAAAAATATACAAATTGGTGTGTCAACATAACTTGGGTCCATAAGTTTACTACAAAAAATTTAGACAGTTTTGATAAAGTGAAACTATACATTGTTCATATATTGATACATCTTCCATAGAGTTTCATATAACTCAAGTCAAACATCAAAATTTGCATATCACCAAACGTTTTTGAACTTGTATGCACTTCAGAGTTGAACACATACTTATATTTGGTTTAACATTAAAAAATATGAAGTTACATTATCACTTGTTATGCAAATATATTTTTATAATCTCTATTTTTTAATTGGGGAAAGAAAACAAGATATATGAACAAATTGTAGACACAGTCATGTCCGCAATGCGGTAGCAGCTGGGCCTCAGCCCGACTAACAGCTCAGGGCCATGTACGCATGCAAGACTTCAAAAAACAAAGATAGTAGGTAGGTAGTAGCACTAGGCCTCGGAAACGATCAATTACAACAACAAACAAGCAAGCTCAGGTGCAGTAAAAAAACTCAGGTCACACGCAAAAGGAAACAGGGCTGTTATCAGTCCGTGATTAGCTTTGCTGAGGTGAAAAAAAATCTACACAACTTGGCTAAATTAATGGAAGTGTTTTATGTATAACAATTTCAAGTGGAGGTATTATGTTTATTAATTGATTGATAATAAGCGCTTAAATGATCATAACATATTAACATGTATGATATTCTATATTCGTAACGGTCGTAAATAAGGTCATGTAGCTTTTACTTGATATCCGATAAAATATTCGTAATCGACACTACTCATATTCGGCTTATCAAGTATTCGATCCGCATCCGTAACTCAAGACTATTTGTGCTCTATCTGTATTCGTATCTGTATCTGACACTATCTGTAACCGAATTCGAGTCTGAGAAAAAATAATTATCTGTATCTATATCTGAGTCTATCCGTCCGTATCCGATCCGTTTTCATCCCTACTTACAACAGGAATTATTGAAAATGGCATGGGAAATGATGAAGGTCATACTTAAAGCAGGAATGGAAAGGTACATTATATTGTCTAGGAGAACCATTGGCACACATTCAGTCCCAAAAAAATCAATGGTTGAGACCTTGGATAAAATTGTAGGAGATAATTGGAACCTGGGAATATTGAATTTAAAGGCACCCAGCAGATTCAAAAAGGACAGGTACAAATATAAAACAATGCTATCTAGTATAAATACACATAGAAAATAGACAAATTTAAAAAATGGAGGGCTCGATGGCCCCTCATAGAAATTATGAAAAATTATACAAATAATATAGACTGATTCAAATAGAAAGGGGTATTGTAGAAAACATTTGTACATTGAGTTATAGATGATAGTGTTTTTATGGTAGACAAAATGGCGAGATATGACTATGATAGCCCTCCCCACAACACCTCACTACACCTACCCAACCCAAAAGACTACTAGGAAAATAAAGAGCTTGCTGCCTGGAATCCGGAGCTCCGCTTCATCTCACGGCTCCTCTTCATCTCAAGCTATATGCACATAGGAGAGAGAAAGAGATAAATGAGTATACGAATACACCAAACAAGAGCATAGTGAAAAAAGTATATAATTTGAAGTTGATCACCATTGCGTTGTGATTTCTGATGGTTTCTTTTGCTTTGATATTGATGTTGTGAGCATTGAAAATCATGTTATTTATGTATTGAATTCTAATTTCTCTAATGTTGATTGATGAGAACTTTTCCATCAAATTGACTGAAGGGTGCCATAGCTCCAAATACTTCATGACAAATACAACATCATCAAACTTTGAAAAAACTTGATATCTTGCTTCGGGACAGGAGCATGGTGGATCATGAACTCGTCAAAATTCCAATCTATACCGATGGCTTCATCCCATGCTTTCAAAAAGTTTGGTATCTATCATTGCAATAAATCAGAAAAGGAACAACATGCATAGAAAACGAGGCAATAATCAAAGTAAATTATATCAACTTACAACTATACTCCTGATGTTTTTCGAAAAATCTTGTTCTTCTCTAAAGAATGAATCCAGTAAAATAAAATATCCATCCCTTAAGGCAACCACAAAAACGAACCAGTGCTCCATATGGCACATTGGGAAAAAAAGCTGCATTAAAAAAACTTGAGACTGGTTGGGGTGTTGGAAATGTAGATATAGAGAGCAGTGCGAAAAAGATTTTTGTGCTTACGTAATCTGATAAGGTGAAGCTGTAACATTGATTAGAAAGCTTGAAGCACTTGATGCAGTTGTCATGAAGTGATGATAACTTCCCTTCTTTTGTGTGTCCCAGAAGGTATTCCTTTTTGTAATGGTCAAAAATATTTAGTGTTGTTAATAAGTTTTATGCATAAAGTGCATTAAAAACTAATAATATATGTGATCAGTGTACAAAACAAATACGACATGTTCCAGAAGAAATGTACAAAACAAAAAATTGAGATAAGTTACATGAAAACATGAAGCGAAAAAATAAGTAAAAAGCACATGTTCATGAAAAACAAAATGGGGGTAGGAAAATAAAGCATTGGGTAATGTAAAACAGAAAAGCATAGGCTTACCCCAACTGTAGAGAAAAAATAATGTCGTTTTGAATCTTTTGGTTTCCTGTCCTTGAAAAGTTTTCTACAAAATGCATTAATAACATATTTGTCAACAAACACCTTCTCGCTGCGCCGCAATGTGCCAAGCTGTTCATACGTAACGCGGACGTTGTCACAATTGATGACTTCTTTGCTGTTGGATTGAAAAATAATGTATGTTAAACACAAAAAAGACATTGCTCTGTGTTAAAAAAGAGATGATATGAAAGTATGGTGATGCACAGATAAGATACCTGGCAAATTGAGGGTCTGAAGCTAGAAAAGAAAGGCACTGGTATGCTAACATATCCTCTGTGGTGACAACATACTTCATTTTGCATGCATTGTCATTAAAATTCCAGTGATATGAGTTTGGTTGTAAAATATGCTGAGGGTGACGTGATTCTTTGTGTGTTGATGAGCTTCGAAACTTGAACTTGATGCTTTGGCATTTCTGAAAGCATGTCATGTGAGACTTCTTCTGCATCTTATCTACTTCAAGAGTTGTTGTGGTGCAAACAACGTGGATGGTTCGGGCGCCTGTTATTTGGACTTCAGGGGGTTCGGGTGAATCTTGGGAGTTCTAGGTTAAAAAAATAGGAATCAACTATGTTTGAGTAACAAGGATCTACAGAAAGTAACTAACAGATAAGAAAATAATTTTGTGTGTAGAAAAAAGTGTGCGTACTAGTAGGATTAGTTGACCAGAAGTATTAATCGCTATGTGAGGATCTTCATGTGAGGACCGTGTCCCAGACCCAGGGGATTGGTCAAAAACTGGTATGTTGTGTTCAGGATTGGTGCTACCCTCTTTTGCATGCAGTCTAGAAGGACCTTGCTTCAATGAGCTAGTGGTATTGACATGATTAGGTGAAGATGGCAATATAGCTTTTGCTTCAGTGAACTGATTCTGCGTGTAATCAGACAAACAGGGGTAAATTTTAGGGGTATGTACATAAAAAAACTATATGAGTAAACATGAAAAAAATGAGCATGAGCAGCTGGATTTAAAAGAAAAAGGGTCTTTGTATTGGAAATTTGAGAAGCTAACCTTAGGTTGTGATGATAAGCAAGTCGGATCATTGTAGTATGTTTTCCCATCGCATGGTAATCCAAGACGTCTGCGTTTCCTTGGATCATCAATGAAATTACCATCATCATCAAAGTCTTCTGACAATCGGAATGATGGGGTAGAAATACCCATTGCACTGATTGGTTTTACAGCGTTTGTTTTTGGGTTGGCCTACACATATAAAAAGAAATGAGTGTTTGTATGAAAAATTGCAAAATAAAATGTAAAAATTTGGAGTCTATATGGCTATCTAGATACATTCAGGAGGGGGTGTAATATTATATGACAATTTGTAAATATGGATGTACTCAAAAAATTCTACAATTTATGTAAAAACATACAGAGGGAGGGTCGAAAGGTTGTGATTTGTTGCTAGAGTTATGAAACACTAGCAAGTGATTAAAGCTAGCGCTCTTCTCTGGCTGTACTTGGGCGCCAACATGCATAGCTCAGGTATGTGTCATCAGTACAAAACTTACTAGGGGATGAAACAGCCTTGCACATAGCAACAAAACACGAAACATTTAGTGCAGGAATAACATGGGAAGAAAATAAAATAAAATAGACACATACATTTGAGAGTGCCTTTGAAAGGTGTTCACGAACTGTTCGAATGGCGTCATCTGCACTCTGTACATGGCGGCTGCCTTCGTCAATGGGTGTGTCACCAGAATTCTTTTGAGCTTCAACAATACTTTGAGAGGTTGATGTATTTTGACGCTTGGATAACCGATTCTTGAGTTTCTAATTTAAAAATGTATATATTATTACCATGCACATAAAAAACTTACATGAACATGCAAAAAAGATAAATATATATTTGTGAATAAATAGGAGTACAAGGATGATCATTGTGGAAAAGAAATGATGGAAAACACACCTACAGTACCTGGCTTCTATTTTTGACATCAGCATTTGGAAGGCCTGCTTGGGAAATTAAGCCAGAGTTTGTGCAGGGAGCTTGTGAATTGTCATTAGAGAAATTGCCGCTCATGGTGACATCACCATCATTATCGAGCATGTAGCCTTCGATGCTACTATCAGTTTGTCCTAATACCCGTGAAGCCAAACGCTTCACACTCTTCTTCCTCAACATGGCCTAGATAAACAATATCATATTAAATGCTGCAATAAAGAAATGGTAAACTAGGTCAAAACAAAATAACAACATAGAAACGAGCAAACAATACCTCTGGGTTATCCACAAATCCAACTTGCTTTGCTAAAACTTTTGGTGGACATGATGTTTGACGGGAACGAGTGCGAGCAGCGATAGTAGAACCTGCATTGTCATTGTTGCCACTAACAAAAGAGTTGGAGAGCCTTCTACTATTTTGAGAAGCCATGCCTGCTATCAATGTAAACAAAAATAAGGCACAAAAAGGATTGGAAAAATGAGTAAATGAATATATGAAATATTGGAATTGAATAAAAAGGACATTGAAAAGAAACAATTACATTGGGTTGAATCATAATAATCTTGCACACCATTAGAGCTTGTTGTAGCTTTCACAGTCTCAGCTGCACTATCAGGCACAGAACTACAATCCCCCACTAGATGGAATGATCTCAGTATCACCACTAGCTGCGTCATTTTGGTTGGTAGTCTCTTGCAATCTTGTGTGATTGTTTAGGTTGGTCGGAGCAATATTTGCTTCGATGCTTCCGGATGCATCACCATGCACTGTTAAGTTTTCCTTGTTGACTTGAACAGATGCATCCCTGAGTAAGCAGCCATTTCTTTGAGGGATATTAGCATCTGTCTCGCAATCCACATTATTGTCATTCTCTATGTTGGCATATGTGTTGGCTCCAGAGACAACACTCTTGTCATTCAACTGACCCTTTTGGTTTACAGACACTCTCTGTGTTGGCTGATAAATACAATTGAGTACATCTACAATAATGCTTTGGGCATTTTCTGCTGCTGAATGGATTGGAGCGGCTGTATGCTTCATGTAAAGTGTGGTCACATTGTCCAGGATCTAAGAAAAGGGGATGCTTGTAGAAAACAAAATATAAGTATATGTACTGATTATGCATAGTAGAAAGAAAACAATTGAAAATAAAAGGGGTGTTATGATGACAGAAACATCACCTCAGGAGACATAGTTCCTTCAATAGTTTCACTCAATAACTTCTTGAATTTCACAACATCAACAACACAAGTGGGTGATGGGGTCCTCGAACTAGTCCCCTTGTGATAGCAAGTTGATTTTAGAGGTAGTAACTACACACATAAAAGTTAAAAATTGAATGAAAATTACAAATCAACCATGTATATGGGGTAGTAAAATAAAAGCTTGTTTACATGTGTTTCTCCAAGGTAAAAAAATACTCACTGGATGTTTCCCATATGAGTGACCTTGAACACAATCAAGCTTAGACTTTTCTTTGATCATATTACCCTTCCAGACAAGAATGCGTGGTAAAGTGGGTGGTAATTGTGGTTGGCCAATATTCAGCGAGTCCAAGTAGACAACCTGTAAGTAGAACCATTGTAGGAACACGTGTTACAACAAACAAGTACATAGTGCTGCACATAAGAAAAGAACATAAAAAAATGAAATTAGATTATTAGACATGGGCTTACACATAAGATGATGGTCGCATGGTCTCCTTTCTTCATCTGATCATGATACTTGGTGATCTGCTTGAATAACCAATAGTGGACAAATTTGCTCCAATCCCACCCCTTGGCATTCTTCATATCAACCAATGGTTTTAGGTATTCAGGGCTGGGGTGTACATTAGAGTTTGGGCACAAAAAAGTCACTAATGCAACAATGAGGAAGTTGCGGACAAGATCATCTTCAGAGATATCATCTTTCAACAGATTCTCTCCGCAAACCTTGGCAGATGGTAAACTTGACATGTCCATGGATTGCAAAAGACTAGTTTTTCCTCTCTCAGTAGCGGCTTTTGAAATGGTTTTGCCACTAATAGGAATGCCTAACACATCATGTACAGTATGGGGGGTTATGGGTATGGACTTACCACTCACAACAATAGCCCACTTGTTGACTTTGATGTGGTCAACCACCCATCGGTCAAAGGACATAGGTATTGTACAATTGTCAAACAAAAGTAGGGACCCAAAGCCGTAGGACTCCATGACACGTTTCTTATCTGGATTGAGTGACTTGAGAACATCCGAAAAATAAGAGACATTTAGCTTTGTGACGGCTTTTGTCTCCGGAATACGACCACTAACAAACCCAACAACATCATGTGATACGCTGGTACTACCTCCGATAGAGGCCTCAGAAATGAACTGCCTTATAGAACTGCACACCTAAGGAGAAAATAAACCACATGCGAGAACAATTCAAAACCTAGTAAAACACACTTTTAAACTGCATAGAGAAATATAAAATAGCTAGAGCAAGGTATTAAGAAGGATTGGTTTTGTGAAAAATGGTATAAATGGGAAACATAGTATTGAAAAGAAAAGGGTAAGGAGCAATAAAGATATAGATGGGAGTACAGACACCATTACACCTTTTCCCACCCACACCACCCAAATTTGGTAAAAGTACCCACATAATGAACAAAAGAAAAGACTACTACACTGACAAGAGTTATACAGAAGTAGTATCACATTGACAAGAGTTATACAGAAGTAGTATCACACTAACAAGAGTTATACAGCAGTAGTATTGAAGCAATATAGTTTGTATAGGCATACATAATTATAGAATATAGAGTACAAAGAAGTTGTGTAGTTGCGCAGGCATACATATATGTGCATGCATGCAGTCATACACGGAAAAACTATGGTACATTAAGGAAAGGAGAGAAAAATAGGGAACCTACATGAAGGAGAGGAAGCCAGATGCACAATATGAAGCAAGAACACATTTTAATTTTCTACTTTTTCATAAACAATTTATATTTTAACTAACTGATTTAGAAACAAAAAAAACTAAGATACTTGTAAAAAGATACATACTATTCTCTTAAAAACATCAAAAAGGGCTCCATCATCAAGTGAGGCTAGATGCCCCAGTGCATCCCTTTGACCATGTGAGATATCATTTCCAGCATCTTCAATAAAATCATCCTTAGTGTCGATGTCTGTTTCAGCAACTCCTTCATGCTCCTTGCCTAAATTATTAAGGCGACTCCCCCGCACCGGTGGTATCATCTAATGTATGGATGAAACCAAAATAATTAAAAATGCATCATCTTTTATACAGGGATGCTTGATAAACAACAATATTTAAAAAATGTCATCCTGCCCAATACAATACTTAGGCTAGTCAGTAGGGGGCACAAGTAGGGACATAGGTCCAGAGGTAATGGAGAAAAAGAAGAGCTAGTACCATTACTACACAGGTAAAATTAATTTAAATAGCTTAAAAACTACATTAAGTAAAAGCATGGAAGGCAATACCATTTCTTATGGGACTGAGATGAACATTGCAAATTAATGCAGAATACACATATATGATTTGAAACAAGCAAAATGTCTCTTAAAAATACAAATAGAAAATCGCATATGAATGGGACAAATTAAAAAAGCCACTAACATTTGCAAATACTTCAAGCAGTAGAAAAATAAAAAGGAGCAACAGAACTAGGTTCGGGGAGCAACGGACAAGGGACTCATCCTTGAAACAAAGATAAAAGACATTTTACCTAAGATAAGCGAGAAATCCAAAATCCATTGCAGAGAATATATTCCACTTATCAAATGTCTCAAAAAGTATGCATATTCACTCCAGAACCAAAGATTTAGAAGTAATGATGATCTGTATTTGCATCCTTACACAACCATTTCATCCGGTTGACTATTCTTCTTTTCCATAAATATTTTTGCAACTAGACAAATCTACAAGTTAAATCTAAAATACTTTTGACAATAAATGTAATTGTACTCATTTTATGTTATTTAAACTAATTCATTAAACAGATGTTGACAAAGTTAGAATAAAAAGTAAATTGTGTCATATATTTTAAAATGGAGGGAGTGATTACTATTTTGCTTCTGCCAACTAAACCTGCAAAAGTACTTATCAAATGATGGAAACATTGTGTTTAAATATATGGTACACACAAAAAGGCACTCACCAAAAGTATAGAGTCATTCATAGTACAGGGGAATAAAAGTCATGTCATTTAGCATAAGTGTTATATTTGATATCATGTTTCACCAATGGACCGACTATTCCTCTGCAGAACTTTGCTATTTTAAGTGGTCCAAAAATACCGAGGCACATAAGCATCCTACATGGGGCAAACTAAGTATACATGAAACAACAAAAACTCTGATCACACTCAATAGGAAAGCATCTTTGAGAAAAAAAGGTGACTTGACAACCAATAGACAAACAGTACACTAAAGTCACAATCACTAACTCTATCCAAATACAGAAAGCACTAAAAATCGATTTTTGCATCTAGTCCACGAGTGCATTAGACAGTGAAAGAATTAACAAAAAGGATTAAATAATCTAATCCTAGCAAGACAGGACAAACACCTGTAGAGTACTTAAACAACCATGTGTGCATCAAAAGCAATAAGCTGGGCTCTGAAAAAAATGAGATTAAGTGCTGTCAAAACTAGTCACATATGCACCCCTGTCATAGGACGGTCAGTATCCCTAACACTCTGAGGGCAGCAAAATGATTCCCTGTTGAACGGATGCATCCCCTGGCGGAAACATCAACAAGGCTAAACATCCCTCTCCCACAGATCTAGGACCCAATCGACTAAAGCAACAAGTCAAACAACAACTTCTTCGCCTAATCTTAACACAGATGAAACCCTAGTAGAAAACCAGATGAAGTAGGGTGCACAGGGGGGAGGTGTACCACAACGCCGTAGCTGGGAGCCCTAGGTGCTGATGCCGACGAGCCCGCCGGCACCTATGGCGATGACGTCAGGGTACCACCAATCCGAAGACAAGATCACTGTGGCCGAGTTCGTCGCCCCGGCTTTCCCTCTCCACTCACACAGGCAACAGGATGAAGACGAAATGACAAGAAAAACTAGCACCACTGGACACTCGCTACTCACATTTCAGACTGATGGCCCTAATGGATCCGTGGCGGGCCTGTTAATAAAATAAAAACAGGCGAAGTAGTCCTCGGTGCGCACTCGGTTTTGCTGGCACGATGCGATGCGAAATCTTCCTTGCGTTTCCGATCCAACAACTGACAACATCGATTGATAGAAAATCAATATTTCAACCGGTTGACAAGAAGCAAATCTGTTAATGTATTTCTTCTTATTTTTGGAAAGAGAAATTGGTGCACATTTTCTGCTAGCTATTGAATCCCATTCCATGAGTAAGCTGCTCCACCTTCTTCTTAATTCAGTTGCCATTTGTACAATTGTGCAATTCAATGTTATTGCTGTATGTTGTTTGCTACCTGCTACAAATTGTAGCTTTCAACAATACAACTAACAGTCTGGTGTATGCCTGAGAAATCATCATGCGAAGTACGCCCGTCATCTTCTGGATCTTGCCCAAAACTCCATCTGGTGGCGAAAAATCAAAATCATGAAAATCTAATGACTAGTCCAGAAATAAACAATACACCAAATACCAGGATACTGATTTGCACACAGCAGCTGAAGAGGAAAAACAAGGGAAAAGGATACCACAATTATTTGAGAGACATTCACTCTTGGAATCTGGTAGCAATATGGACTCCTTTGTTCTAAGAGCAGCTAAGCCTTATTTGGCCACTATAGGAGCAACTGTTCATGGTCAGTATGGAAAAATCCTTTACAAAGGAGATAGGTTAGTTACGTTTATATATGAAAAATCGAGATCTAGTGATATAACGCAAGGTCTTCCAAAAGTAGAACAAATCTTCGAAGCGCGTTCAATTGATTCACTATCGCCGAATCTCGAAAGGAGAATTGAGGATTGGAATGAACGTATACCAAGAATTCTTGGGGTTCCCTGGGGATTCTTGATTGGAGCTGAGCTAACTGTAGCCCAAAGTCGTATTTCTTTGGTTAATAAGATACAAAAGGTCTATCGATCCCAAGGGGTACATATCCATAATAGACATATAGAGATTATTATACGCCAAGTAACATCAAAAGTAAGGGTTTCCGGCAAAGCACACAGCCCTCGGCAAAGCACACACTGTTGTTTTCACAAATAAACATAAAAGATCCCACTCAAAAAAACAAATAAAGATCCCACTCAAACAAACAAACAAACTGTCACTGTTGTTTTCACAAATAAAGATCCCACTCAAACAAACATCACATGCATCATACTGAGAGACATAGGTACCCTGGGTCCCCACCGACCAGGATCTCAGCCGTCCCCGACAGGTGGGTCCGACCTGCCAGACGACCCGCCAACCTGACGCGCGGGCCCAAGACAAGAAGACAACTTGGCATGCAAATCAAGTCAGTCCAGACAGATTCAGGCAGCTCGGATAAACCTTCCATATTGTAACCGACTAGGATAGATAGAAACCGACTTGTAGCTCAAGGTCGTCGGTCAATATAAGGCGGCCTGGGGCGCCCCTCAAGGGCAATCTATCCTAGATCGATCGCAGACCTCACTCAGGTCGCCAACACGCTTCCCATTGTTCCTCAAGCAATACAACACCACCAACTGGACGTAGGGTTTTACTCTCCGAAGGCCTGAACCAGTATAAATCGCCTTGTCCCCTGTGTCACGCCGAGATTTCTGTGCGCTCCTCGTGCAACCATCCGCGTTCTTAGCTCCCCGATCTCCTCTTTGACCTGCAAACTGTTGGAATTTATGTTGTATATGGGCTTGGCCCAATAACAAATTCAGAAATTCCTAATAAATCTCAAAGGCCCATTAGCGTTTAAAAGGGGTACACCATCTATTAGTCCCGTATTGATAATAAACAAGGGTGTGGGGAGTTTTCCTCCCAATAAATACAGACCAACCCCTCATGAAAAGAACGCAGTATAGACTACCATACGGGAAAGCCTCAAGTAAGGGTATTCCTAAGGTGATCTATTTAAGCTAGAGTTTTGCCTCTTCTTGTTGTTGCGTCGCCGTCATCGAGACTCCAGCCCGATTGTTAGCTTGGACAAGCGACCGGGCGAGCAGGTCTCTGGAACCGTCGTCTTTGCAATCCTACACCGGGAGAAGGCGAATAAGGTTTTTGGGAAGCGCTCTTCGCGTGACTTCTCCCGATCCTCATCACGGCTCGTCTTCCATCAAGATCATGGGACGCTACGTCCCATCGTCGTCTTCGTCCCCTACAAGAAAATCGTTGACTAGTGACGTAACCACATTTTAGCGTCATTGATTTATGATGTTCCTGGCTGATCTCATCATTAAATTTCACTTCCGAGCAAATTTAGTGACAAAAAAACTTTAGTCATAACGGCCGTTACTGCAACCGAGCATTCCCTGTTCCAAGCTAGTTTTGTGACGTCATAAGCTCCGCAACAGCATCATAAACCAACTTTGGTCCCACATGTAAACATTATTTTAAAAATAGAGTGTTCCAAGTCATCATAAAATTCAAAAGGGTCCCACATGTAAGCATTCTTTCGAAAATTAAAAGGATACAATGTCAATAGCTGGGGTCGGACCCGGGACCTTTGATTCTGAAGGGGAAGGCAATACTACCATGGAGACATGATACAGTTTGTGTTAGTTGAACCAAGAAGATTCTTGATATTTGTTTATTTGTGTTTATATTATTTTGCATGCCTCATGTAAGTTAAAGCAGATAGATATGGTGGTAACACAAGGAGAAAATGTGCTCCTCCCGTGGGTCGAACCTATTACCACTCAAAGGGGAATTTTTTACATTGACCAGGTCCCACCTGTAAATTTCAGGTGAGTCTTTAATATAAATCGGTAATTCGAAGGCGAAACGCTTCACTGCCATCGCAAAGACTCGAGTTTTGCTACACACATCAGCAATTCGAAGGTGAGACTTTTGGCACGAATGGCGGATCCTAACGGCGACGTGAAGATGGTCACGCCGCCACATCCAAGCAATGAGAGGATGAAACAGCACGATGAGGTCAGTCCTCTGGTTTGATCCACTATATGTTCTCCTATCTTCCTAGGTTTGGGGATATTGAGATTTAGGATCTGGAGGATTGATGATCATATATGTTAGATTCAGATTTCATCGTACCCTTAGATTTGCACTTCGATTGGTGTTAGAAGTTGATAGGCTATAGACAATTCATAGGTGTTAGATTTAGTTAGTTTTCAATTTACATCGTCTTACGATAGGTTCTTGTATTTTATTAGCTTCTGGATGTTCTTCATGCCACTTGTTTTATGGATTTTTCTGGAGGTGCACAGTTGATAGGATTGATAGGTCCTTATATTTTCAATTTGCATCATTTTATAGATTGATCGATTGAAGAGACTATCTCTGAGCTGCAGACTATGAAGGGGCATCTAGATTCTGCCATGATTCTTATCCTTTGCACAACTCATCGGTGTTAGATTCAGTTAGTTTTCAATTTGCATCGTTTGATGGATTTATAGGTTCTTGTATTTTACTAGATTCTGCAGGAGCTTCAAGCCAATGCTGCTGAGCTAAAAGCACTACAAGAGGCTGTACTATACAAGGGCTTATATAAGCAAACATTACAGCAGCTGTTACAACAGGAGAAAGCTGTGCTGGAAAAATATAATGAGTTACAGAAGGATCATACTGACCTATTAAAAGTGGCTTGCCAATTGATGGAAGAGAATATATCCCTGTTGAAAAAAAGAGAACATGAACCTCAAAGCGGCAGCAGGCTAGAAATGAGCTGGAGAAGTCCCAGCAATCGTTATGATTATAAATGGGTAGCCTCGGTGGCAAGGCTAATTAGATGTTTGTGAACATTGTGTCGATCATGTATTCTGCAAGTGTCATTTTCGTATTCTGAACAATGTGTCGATCATGTATTCTGAACATTGTGCCTTATGCTTGTACTTTGGTGTTGGCTACTCTTGAGCTCATTAGTGCGCAGGCGGCCTCTACTTCAAGATGAGCTGGGAAGAATGGTTAGTCTTGAGCTCTTACGATGTTTGCTACTCATAGGATAGCAAAAACTTGTTGCTACTACTACTACTACTACTACTACTACTATTTTTTCATTGTTAGATGTTAGGTTTTCTCATTGCGTAGCAGTGAGAGTTTAATCTTGTCCGACTGAATACTACAGAACGGACTTTATGGATGAGGAAGAATGAACGAGGAAGCTACGGTCTATTGATATTTTGCAGGGAGGACCTTCCCGCGTAACAAATGCGTAACTGCTTGTTTCCAAGTGTCACCTATTCCAGTCTGTAAAAAATGCAAGGTCCCACAAGGCCACAATTTAGTGTGACAAAAAGGAGGAAAATAAAAAAACAACGTCAACAACAAAGGTCGAACCCATGACCTTTATTCTGAAGGGGTAGGCAGCACTACCACTGAGACATGATGCAATTTGTGTTATTTGAGCCAAACAGATATCTTATATTAGTTTTTCTACCATTGCCGATATGTTGATGTTTGGTACTTGGTGGTGTCAGCTTTGTTGTTATGAGTTGAGAAACTTGTTGCTACCTGATCATCTTGTTGTGATGAGTCAAGAAACTTGTTGCTACCTGATCATCTTATGATGTTTGATACTCAGTGGTGTGAACTTTGTGGTGATGAGTTCCTATGAGATGCATCTTATTATGCCGATTTTGTTTAATCTATTTCAAATTGATTTGAGCATACTCCTAATCACCATTCTAAATTCGTAAGTGTTGCATAACTGCGGAACTAGGCAAAAAAGAAGGTAGAGGGAGAACAACAGATATATCGTAATAATATAGTGATACAAGGGGGAAGTTAGGAACGAGGAAGGTCTGATCTTTTGATGTTTTGCAGGGAGGACCTTCGAGAGTAATAATTATGTAACTGCTTGTTTCCAAGTGTCGCTTATTCCATGTGGCCAGCCGCCTCGCGGTAACTGGACACGTCAGCCCCAACAATAGCACAGAGTGGTTCTGGTAAGTTGGCGGGAGAAAAGCTCGCGCTGCAGCCAAAAAAAAAAGGTTTCCCGCAGACAAGTATATATATCTCATTTCTCTCGACGACACGGTGTACACTACTACAACTCTGCAAGAGACTCGCCGGCACCACGCTCTTGTTCCTTATGGCAAAGGCTAGAGCTAGTGTCGGTGCATAGATCTGCTCCTGCCCGTGGCGGGAATGGCGAATCGTAGCGGCCCTAGCGGGAATGGCGAATCTTTTCTTTTATTACTATTTTTTTTCAAGATGTTGGGTTCTATCATATGCGGGGAGAATTGCCGATATGTTGATGTCTGCTACTTGGTGGTGTGAACTTTGTTGTGATGAGTTGAGAAACTTGTAGCAACTTGTTCATCTTATGATGTTTGCTACAAAACAAACTTTCGCCTTGTGTTCATCCGGTATTTAAGAAATCAAGGGAACAAACTTTCTGTTTTCACTGAATTTATACCGAGGGAGTAGACACACATTACCATTTTTATTAGAAACAACACAATCCAAATACAAACGACATTACGAGACAAATGCATGCATACGCATTGATTACACATGAGGATGGATCGATCCACTATCGGTGGAAGTACAACGATATACTCTTAACGACATACTACTAGCAATCTACCATCACGACTCATACTACTACCATCACGACATACTACTACCATCACGGCCTCATGGCAATCCTGCCGCTCCACGAAGTGCAACAAAATGTGTATCCTGGAGCAGATACTCATCCAATGCGTGATGCCTCGCCCTTGTATCCCACATCTAGGCAGGAAAAATGGTGATGTTATGCTCGTGTAACAGCAGGTCATGAATGGTCCATTGCCTGTGACCCCTCAGGCAAAAAGGGCACACCCACATTCCTTCGTGAAAAACACAGGTTGAACCGGCCTATTGAAGCCAAAGCAATACAGACCATTTTAGGTCATGCGATTCATCTTGTTCAATGAGCATTGGCCGCAGGGGTGGCATTTCAACGGGAAACAGTAGAGGTGGCAGCTATTGGAAATACGAAATCCCCAGACAATAAAGTGAAAAGACGCTGCCAAAAGCTCTTCCTCTCTGAAAAAGGTGATCCCTTTACACGGAGGCATGGGAGCTCCTTTTATAGTGCCTAGAGGTCACTTTTGCATTCCATTTCTACCCTTGGCTACTGTACAAATATATGGAAAGTAAAGGGCACATTTGTCCCCGCCAATCGCGGAGACTTCGCTCGTATTACAAATTTGCCCTTAACGTGTAATAGCTTCTTTCTTCTTACGTAGTCAAGTTTCTCACGTTTCTTCGTGTCTTCTTGATGACGACATTGACTGATTCAACATTGAAGCATTTCCTCTGATTCGGATTTTCTTCCTGTCCCTTTTCATCATCTTCGCTTGAGCTTTTGCCTTCATCACTTGCGCCGGCATCATCCTTTGATTAAACTTGTCCCTTTCTTGCCCAATCTTGAGCTTCGCGGCACTTTCTGTAAAGAACCATGACTTTGGGGCAAGGTTCTTATGAGTCTTCATCATTTATCAACTTCGCTCCCTGAAAACACAACCAACGGAAATTCCATTCTTCCTTGAGAAAACGCCTCTGTCGGTGAAAGCAGTGTTTCCTCCTAGATTAGAGGGAAAAACGTATATTCTCAATAAGCAAAGTTCACCATCATACGAAAAACGTAAAAAGAGGAGGACTTGTGATCTTCACTAGGTAAGGGAATTCTTCAAGTTTCGTAAAAACTTGTTTTTCTTGCAAAAGTGAGTTTGCGTAAAAACCATTCTTCCTCCGAACGAGCGAGGGTGACTAGAAAAATGGCCGATTCCTCAACAGTAGCCCCTCGTGGAGACGGGTCGACTTCAGCGATCTGATTCCACAAAAAAAGTGAGAATCGTCCAAAAAACGTCACCCTCGATCGGCAGAGGGGACACGCGTCGCGAGGGGGTTAGATGACCTTTGGAATTCTTGCGAAGATCGAGGCATATCTTTACCCACCCCCTCGTCGGCTATGAAAGGGGGGGGTTGTGCGGTGATCTTGTTTCACCATTTGCTTTCCTAGTCGCTTTCTGTAGCTGTTGATTTTGAGGCGGCTGTGGCTGGAACTTTTTGGTTTCCCTGTTCGCCTAAACTCATGTGAACTCTACAAAGGTGCGTTTGTTTTTTGTTTTTATTTATTTTTTCATATTGCTCATCTTCGTTTTCGTAAGTAGTAATTTTCGTGCCCTTTTTTTTGTAGGTTGCGATGGCTCGCACGAAACAAACAATGTCTTTGAGGAGTGATGCAGAGCTGGCGGCTGACCCTGATCAGCCTTTGGAAAATCCTAAAGTTTCTGGTTCTGGGGATTCTGATCTTCGGGAGGAAGATGGAGAAATCAGAGAAACTCAGGGTTCTGATAGTGATGGAGAAGATTTGTCTGGTGTGGAAGCCGGTCTTGAGGATTTGGCAGAGTCTGGGAATTTTCCTCCGACGTCCGTCTTCGGTGCTTCCTTGGTTTCTAAGAACTTAATTAAGTTCTATGAAGATCAAGGATATTTTCCTAGTGGAGCAGGCAGGGAGCTCGGGCCTGAAGAGACTCCGACTCCGTCCCCTAATGAGATGGTTGTTTTTAAGGCTTTCTTTACTGCGGGTCTTCGATTTCCTTGTGACAACAACTTGCCTATGATTCTTGATCGTTATGGAGTAAAACTTCATCAACTTACCCCTAACGCGATTGTTGCCCTGTCGAAGTACTTTTGGATTGAGAAAACCTTTGATGGGGTTATCAATTCTCACTGCTTTGTCAGATTGTTCGAGCTTCATCATCAAAAAGAAGATCGTCAAGATTGGGAGCGAGAGCTTTGATGCTCAATATGGTTGCTGTTCTTTTAAGACCCATCGTAAGACCAAAAAGGATTGTAGAATTGAGCTTTCTCACTGCTATAAAAACAAGTGGAGCGAGGAATGGTTCAAGTACTGGTTTTATGTAGATATGTCTGTGGTGAAGGCTTTTGACCCTAATCTTCCAAAGTGTGTTTTCTCCGGCAACATCGTGTTTTCTCCGGCAACATCGGTCCTCTTGATGTTATCTTCAGCCCTCCATATTCTAAGGATGTGGAGTTTAGGAAGAGAGAAGATAAGTTTTCTCTTGCTTGTAACCTTTGTGGAGGGCGAGACATTGTCGAAGAATATGTTGCTGCTGACATTTGTCCTTTTTCTCATGGATGGGCTCCGGCGGAGATTGTATATCTTTCTGTTCCGTGGTGCAGCTTTCAGGTTCCCTTTCCTCGATTTAGATTGGTGCTTCCTTCTGGTCAGACTTTTGAAGTTTTTATGGCCGAAGTTGAGAGAAAAGCCATGGATATTGTTGGCCCTTTTGATTTGAAGGAATATGAGGCTTGTAAGAAGATTGTGACGCACAAGTATCGTGTTAACCGAGTGTTTTCTGAGCTTGGAGGTGTTGTGCCTCCACGGACTCGCCCTGCTGGCCCTAAGTGAAAATTTCAAATTCCGGGTGCTACTGGTTTCGACGAGGTTGGCACCAGTTTGAAGTGCCAGAAGAAGGGTAAGGACAAAAAAGATGTTGAAAAAATTTCTTCTGTGTCGCTTGACAAGGCTAAGGACTTGAAGGTGATTGGTGCTGTTGTTATCGCACCTGAGAAGACGAAGGCACTTGAAGTGTTGAAAAAGAAGAAGGTTTTGAGTGGCAAGGATAAGGTTTTGAGAACCTCGTCTTCGTTGAAGGATTCGTCTTTGCTTGGAGCGCAGGACACGGCGGGTAAAGATTTTCTTAGTGACGAAGCCGCTGTAGCACAGGTTCTTACTTTGCTTGGTTCTGAGAAACCTTTGAAGAAGAAGACTTCTAAGAAGACTAGGGTGGTGGATGTCTTTTCAGATGACGAAGATGACACAGGTATGTTTACAGATTTTTTCTTTTCCTTTTGGTCGATTTTCCTGGCAAGCTATTTAATTTGATGAAAGTTTTCTTGTTTTAGGTAAAACTGTTGCTCCTTCGGTGCCAGAGGTGGCTGATCCTAAGGGCTCACTTGATGTCGAAACGGTTAAGGATGTTTCGGCACAAGATGTCTTAGGAAAGGCCATTGTTGAGAGAGCTTCGCCGGCATTTGAAGCTGCTCTTGAAGAAACAGTTGATCGCAGCGGGGATCCCATAGGTGAAACTTCTCTTGTGGAGGGGTACTATAAGAATGCCAGCGGTTCACCGCTCCCTTTAGAGGATAAGGCTTACAACGAAGCCTTTGATACAGATTTGAAGGGTAAGTTGCTTTTTGTTGGTGGGCTGGGGATAGGGAGAGATGATGAGGTTAAGTTTAGAATGCTTTGGCGCTCGAGAAATTTGATTATAAAAAACGTGGGTGAAATAGGTGTTGAAGCCGCGAAGGCCCCGTTGACGCTTGCTGATGACTTGCAAGCTTTTGAGAAGGAAGCGACTGATGTTGCTCAAAAGCGAGCTGGCGAAGTTTCTGGCTCGGTCTTACCTAAGGGTGAATATATTGGCAACCTCTTCGATCCTACAGGTGTGAATGGGTAACTTTGTCCATTCTTTCTTCCTTTTTTTGTTTTATCCTTCCTTTACAAGGACTCTTTTTTTTGAAAACTTGCAGTTTTTGAGGAAAAGCTTCGCATACTTCCCTCCGAGGAGCTAGCTATGATAAGCACCACTCTAGGATGCAAGTCTGTGATTGCTGGTAAAGTGGCTATGGAGAAAGCCCGAGCATATAACAAAGATCTATGTGAATCATCAGGTCGTATTGCGACTTTCGAGAGAGACCTTTCTGAGGTGAAGAGTGCTACTGATGAAGCTCTCAAAAGTTACAACTTGTTGTTGGAGGAAAACAAGGTTCTTAAGACAAAAAATGAGAATTTGGAAATTACTGTGGGTGGGCTCTCTTCTGAGGTGAAGAGATTGGAGGAAAAAACCAAAGATGATTCTTCGGTTATTGAGAATCTTAGGGGTGCTGTTGAAAAAGACGCAAACGCCATGTCCGACTTGAAAAAGCAAAATGCTGATCTTGGTAAAGCGTTGAGTGAAAAGGATCTGAGGATTGTGGAACTTGAAAAAAATCTCTCCGACAGCCGGACACTGTTGGAAAAGAGTTCCAGATTCATACGGGAACACTTTGAACAGTTGTTTGAAGCTTACAAAACTATCCTTGGTGAGTTTGATGCTCGACCTAATGTCTTTCCTCCTGCGAGCAACGTCGAAGCTGTGATGGAGTGGACGTTAGAGGAGTTTAATTCTCTCCCAGAAGTGATTTCTGGAATTAGCAATTATGCTGCTGCCTTCAGTGTTGAGGCAATATTGAAGCTCCTTGAGTCACAGGATTGTGCGGGTCTGGAAAAATTTGCGAGGAACAACTCTTCTTATCCAGATGCTTTGAGTGTCACGGCTATGCGAAGTAGCTAGGACGTTTCTTTGATCAAGAAAAATTTTCTGAGGAAGTTTTGGATTACCTCCGGTCAAGAACTTGCCCGTAAAAATGCTCAACTGAAACTGGCTAAGGTAGATATTCTTTGGTGAACCCTTTTTTATTTTTTGTAAGTTTTGATTTTGTGATTAATATTTTGTTCCTTCTTTTCAGGCTATTAGGGAGGAAGTGGAAGCTGAGAAAGAGAACATCGCTGAAGAAGCTCAAGTCGAAGCTGGTCAGGAACCCGACGCTGGAGCAGTGCAGGTTGATTGAAGGATTTCTCAGTCTTTAGTATTTGTAAGATATTAGTAGGTGGATGGATCCTTCTGATCATAGGTGAATTTGTAAAAAACTCTTAACAAGGCTTAACCTGCGCAGGTCCTTGACGGGGGGCCTGCGCAGGATGTACTCCCGATCCGGATATACCATGAATGTGTCATGGCCAGCGGAGTTTCTTGGCGTTTGTACAAAGAAGCTTATCCCGAAAGTACCTTCAGGGATTTTTGGATTTTCTGTTGTGAATACTTCTCGATGCATAGCTTTCCTCTGGGTTGGTTTTTTTATTCGCGAGATGACTTCGCTATCTTGAAGCTGGATGAAGGTATAGCGTGCTCCGTGAAGACGGAGCCCCTTAGCTGTGGACGAAGATTTTGCATATGTTTGTGATATTGCTGAGCAGCGCGGTTCTAAGCCTGGACACGTGCTTGAGCTTCCTTTGTAATTTTATTCGCTGTTATTGATGTAGAACTTTCTGTGATGAAATGATGTTCTTCGCGGTGCGAAGGAGCAACAAAGAAAACTGTTTTTGTAAAAAACGTCACCCTCCCTGACTTGTGTTTTGTAGCGTGAAGAAGCATCATTTCATCGATGATTCCTGAACTTCGTGAACTGCTTCAGAGATTTTTAGCGAACTTGATAAGAATATGATAAGTCGATAAAACTCGTTCCGAGTTTTATGGACTTACTTCTTATTTGGATGAAATCAATGTTGATATGGCAACTCTTGGTTGCCTTCAACGTGTAACGTGGCAACTTTTGGTAGAAAACTTTTCTAAAGATTTTGGATTTTTATGAAAAGGTGCTTTTTAGCGAAGTAAGTCCTGAGAGTTGGAATATAATCCAAACTCTTTGGGGACGGTTAAGAAATGATAAAGGTTATTAATAAAGGCGAAGCTACTGCTGCCTTTAGCTATTCACATATTTTTGGGACTATGGCCGCAACCCTTTTGTTGCCTCGAGCCTTCTTGATTTTCATGGTGAATCACACTTATTTGGGAATATGGCCGCAACTCTTTTGTTGCCTCGGGCCTTCGTGATTTTCATGGTGAATCACACTTTTTTGGGAATATGGCCGCAACTCTTTTGTTGCATCGGGCCTTCGTGATTTTCGTGGTGAATCACACTTTTTTGGGAATATGGCCGGAACTCCTTTGTTGGCTTAGGCCCTCGTGATTTTCTTGGTGAATCACACTTTTTTGGGAATATAGCCGTAACTTGCTGTTGCCTCAGGCCTTTGAACTTTTCAAAGAATGAGGGAAATTTAGGGAAAAAATCACTTTCATTAATGATAGAAAGGAAATTTACACGAGACCCGCCTCATTAAAAACCTTGCCTCCATAGCGGAGTTCCCCTTGCAAGGAAAAGAGTATGGTCCCTTTAGGTAAAGCGAAAAAATGTTGAAAGAGTAAACTTTTTTCCCTCGACACTGTTTATAGATTCACAAGTCGAGGTTTTTTTACAATTTTCTTAATTTAACTTAAGTTCTAATTAAACTCCTGTTTTCAGCTTTCTTCACGGGTAGTACCTCTTTAGGCAGTCCACATTCCAGGGGTGTGGCAGCTCCGCTCCTAGTTCATCTGTCAGGCGGAAAGAACCCGGCCTATTGCTTTCTTTCACTATGTACGGTCCTTCCCAAGCTTCTTGTAATTTACTCGGATTTTCCCAATCCTTCTTTCTTTTGATTACTAGGTCACCGACCTTGATTTCCTTCCTCACAATCCTTCTATCCTTCCATTTCCTAGTTTCTTGTTGGTACTTCTCCAAGTTCTGAGTGGCTTCGAGGATGTCCAGCTCGATCAAGTCTTTCTCTAATTTTCCAGTTTCTTCAGAGTCTTCGTGTTTCCTTGTAGCTCTCAGGCTTCCATTTTTAATTTCTTACGGGGTCATGGCTTCGGTTCCATACAAAAGACGGAAAGGTGAGAAACCCGTAGCTCTTGATGTGGTTGTGTTGTGAGGCCGATGACTCTTGGCAATTCGTCTACCCACTTGCCCTTCTTTTGGTCAAATAGGCATTTTTTAACACCTGTGAAGATGATTCCATTTGCTCTTTCTACTGCCCCATTTGATTGAGGGTGGTAAATTGAGGAAAACTTAACATGCGTGCCTATGGATTGGCAAAACCCTTTGAAGTTGTAGCAGTCGAACTGTTTCCTGTTGTCTACTGTTAATTCTCTTGGAACCCCGAACCTGCAGACTATGTTTTGCCAGAAATTTTTTTGCAATATTGCTGTAGTGATGTTTTCCAGGGGTTTTGCCTCAATCCATTTGGTGAAGTAATCCACAGCTACCGCTGCGAATTTGCAATTGCCTTGTGCTGTTGGTAGTGGCCCTACCAAGTCCATTCCCCATCTTTGCAACGACCATGATGGTGAAATCAGCTGAATTGGGAGCGAAGGTGCCTTCTGCTATTTCGCATTTTTTGGCATGCTTTGCACTCTTGGACTAGCTTCCTGGCATCTACGAGCATTGACGACTAGAAGAATCCTTGTTTTATTGCTTTTCCTGCAAGTTCTCTTGTGCCAATATGGGCTCCGCAGAATCCACTGTGAATTTCTGCTAGAAGTTCTTTTCCTTTGTCAGATGTGATGCATCTTAGCCAAGGCTCTGAAACCCCTGATTTGTACAACTCTCCGTCTACTATGGCATAGCCCCTTGCCCTTTGCTTGAGCCTGTTTAATTCGACTTCGTCGGTTGGTTCATAATGGTCTCTTAGAGATGCCATGATTTGAGCTCTCCAATCGAATGTTTCTATGATATTCACCATTCTATCTTCTTGCTCTTTTACTGAAGGGGAGGTGATGATTTCGAAGAAAACATCTAGAGGTAGAGGCTGGTTCTGAGTAGCGGCTTTTGCCAACTTGTCTGCCTCGTCGTTTTCAGCCCTTGGGATGTGTTGCACAGTGTATCCCTTGAAATATTTCTCCATTTCTCTGACTTTTTTCAGCTATTTGACAAGCTCTGGGTTTCTTGCTTCGCTTTCTTTCTCGACATGTTCTTGGACCACTTTGGAATCTGATCTGATGATGAATGTCTGCTGACTTAGAGCCTTCATTTTTCTGAGTGCCAGCAACAAGGCTTTGTATTCTGTGGTGTTGTTGGTGGAAACAACTTCTTCTGGAAAGTCTAGTCATGCTGCATATATTATTTTGATACTTGAGGGTGATGTAACTATTGCTGAAATTCCGACTCCTTTTCCGCACCATGCCCCGTCACAATAGATTACCCATGGTACCTCTTCGCAGCTATTACTTTTTACTGTTGGTGAGGTCCAGTCCACAACAAAGTCAGCGAGAACTTGTGATTTTATTGCACTTCTTCTTTCAAAATCTACTACATAGCCGGATAATTCTGCAGCCCATTTTGCAATTCTTCCAGTGGCATCTTTGTTTGTGAAAAGATCATTTAGTGGCTGATTTGTGATAACACGGATTTGGTGCCCTTCGAAGTAGTGTGTGAGTTTTCTTGCTGCCATGACAACTGCATAAGCAATTTTCTCTAGTTCTGAGTAGAACAATTTTGATCCCGAGAGAGCTTCGGAGGCAAAGTAGACTGGCACTTGTCTCAATCTCTCATTTTCTTCTTTCTTCTGAACGAGTACAATGCTTACAGCTGAGTTGGAAGCTGCCAGATATAATAGGAGGGGTGACTTTGGCTCCGGTGGGCATAATTTTGTCATTTTTGTCAGAATTTCCTTAAGTTCCTTGAATGCTTGACTCTGAGCTTCGCTCCATTGGAAGTTTTTGGAGCTTCGGAGGAGTTGGAAAAATGGCAAGCTTCTTTCTGCCGCTCTGGGAATGAATCTGTTTAATGCTGCAACTCTTCCTATCAATTTTTGTATATGTTTGACCGAAGTTGGTTCTTGCATATCCATGATTGCTTTGATTTTGTCGGGATTGGCTTCGATGCCTTTTGTTGATACAAGGCATCCTAATACCTTTCCCTTCTGAATGCCAAACACACATTTCTCTGGGTTCAGCTTGAGATTTGCTGCTCTTAGGTTCGCGAAAGTTTCTGCTAGATCTCTGATGTGATCACATCTTCTAATGCTTTTAACGATGATGTCATCGACATATGCTAAGATGTTTCTGCAAAGCTGATAATGTAGCACAATTGCTATCATTCTTGAGAATGTGGATCCTACATTTTTCAGCCCCTCTGGCATTCTCACAAAGCAATATGTTCCGAATGGAGTTATGAAGCTGGTTTTCTCCTCATCTTCTTTTCTCACCCTGACTTGGTGATATCCAGAAAACATATCCAGAAGTGATAGCATTTCGCTGTTTGCAGCGTCGTCCACTACTCTGTCTACCCTTTCTAGCGAGTAATCATCTTTCTTGCATGCCTTGTTTAAATCTGTGAAATCTACGCACATTCTCCATCTTCCGTTCTTTTTCTTGACTGGCACTGTGTTGGCCAACCAAACTGGATAGATTACTTCTCGGATGACTTTGGCATCTTGTAGCCTTTGAACCTCTACCTCAACAGCTTTTACTTTTTCTTCAGACATTTTTTTGAGTTTCTGTTTCTTTGGATGGATTCTGTCATCTGTGTCAAGTTTATGCTCGATGATATCGCGATCAACACCCTGAAGATCCTTCGCTGACCAGGCGAAGACATCCTTGTTCTGGTTCAAGAAATAAATCAGCTCTTCTTCTTCTTGAGGACTTAGATCTGCCCCAATTGTTACTGCTCTGTCTGGCATGCCATCCAAGAATACTTTCTTTGTTTCCCTATCTGCACTTATTTCGATCTTCTCCTTGTCTCTTTTGGCTTCGGTGCAGGGTTGTTCCTTTTCTTCCTCATTTACCAGATGATGTACATTCTTTTGTCCAGGAGTGTTTTCTCCTTCGATTCTCCTTGCCTCATTCTGGTCACCGAAAACTGTGATTATGCCATGAGGAGCTGGGATTTTCATGCATAGAAAAAGTTGCCTGAACACAACATCGAACTTATTGATGAATCCTCTCCCGAAGATAGCATTATACGGATAGTACATGTCAACAACGTCGAACATGATGTGCTCTATTCTTGCATTATCCAAGTTCCCAAATGATACTGGTAAGGAGATCTTTCCGTTGGATCTGATTGGTTTCCCTCCAAAACCAACTAGTGGTTTTTCTGGTGGTGCTAACATATGAGGAGCAAGGCCCATTCGTTGAAAAGTACTGGTGAAAATGATGTCCGCTGAACTTCCATTGTCTATCAAGACATTTCCTATAATCCACCCAGCGATGTTGACCTCGATGACCATCGCATCATTGTGGCAAGTTGATTTCAACCTGAAATCTTCCTCTGTAAAAGTTATTGGAACTTTTGCCCATTCTGGCCTTGCTACTGGACCATCGTCGATGATTACATTGACTTGTCTGTAGTAGTCATTTCTTTGTCTCTTGGTCTCAAATTCCATGGACGAGCCTCCAGTTATTGGCATGATCATACTGAAGGAAGGCAGAGCTCTTGAACTGTTTTGGGAATTACTTTGTTCGATCTTTGGAGTTTGGGCTGGTGGTGGTGGTAGAGCTTCTTTCACTTGGAGTGGCTGAGCCTGTTCAACGACTTGTATGGCTTGAGTTTGTGGAAAGACTTGCTGTGGAGCTTGGCTTTGAGGAATTTGGGATTGGTGAAAAAATTGCTGCGAGGGTTGCGGCTGCGAAAATTGGGTTTGTGGATAGAATTGTGGCGAAGGTTGCCAGGTCGTTTGTTGTGGTTGGATGAAAGACTGGGTTTGAGGGAAAGGTTGGTGTTGCCAAAAAGTATGTTGTACTGGCTTGGGTTGCGTGGCTGTTATCTGGGCTACGCGCTGCTGGTCTTGAATTCTTTGGAAATTCTTTTTGGTTTCTGGGCATGCCTCGGTGCTGTGACCCCTTCCATGGTATATGCATTGGAAATGTGGATCTCTGTTGTCATGGTTTTGTAGCTTCGGAGGTGCTCTACCTCGTCCTCTTCCTCTTCCTCTTGCGGAATGGCCACCTCGCTGAGTGTTTTGGTTATGATAATCTTGGGTTTGAGTCGAATTGTTTGATGCGTTGTCTTGCACGTTCATGATGGGTTGATGTCCCGTCCGGTTGTTACCTTTCTGGGATTGCTTTTGTTGATATCTTTCTGCCACTCTTCTTCTGTGATCTTCATCGGATTTGCAATATTTTTCCAATTCCTCAAACAATTCATCCATGGATTTAGGATCCAATCTGGAGAAATGACCGGTTGTTTGCCCTGGAGTCAAACCACTTATGAGAGCGGAGATTGTTGCCTTGTCATCAGCCTATGGAGTTTGAGATTTTACTTGCATGAATCTTCTTACGAATTCTGCGAGTGGTTCCTTGTCTCTTTGTTTGCACTGATACAAATCTGCATTTTTTGTGGTGGTGTGATGGAAAGCTTGGAAGACTTGGAGGAATTTGGCTTTTAGGTCCAGTCAACTGTACACCGAGTGGGGTGGTAAAAGCGACTACCAATTCAGTACTGGACCTTCACATGCGATGATGAAAGATTTTGCCAAAGCAACATCATCTCCCCCTACCGAAACTACTGCAGCTTCATAACTCATGAGGAATTGTCTGGAATTGCCAAAACCATTGAACTTTGGAAGTGAGACTGGCTTGTACTTGGATGGCCATGGAGCTGTTTGGAGGCCTACAGAAAGTGGAGAGTTTAAGTCGTTGAACTGGGCAATCCCATTGTTTGTCTGGGTTTTCTGTAAGGATGAAATTTTGCTTGATTGGCTGCTTTTTGGTTGTAGAATCTGGATCTGGTGTGAATCGCCGAAAAGAATTGTTCTCTGTCCCAGCCATGTCGTCGATCTCTTTCTGTAGCTGCATTATCTCTCTTTTCGCTTGTTCTAGTTTTTGCAGTTTGTCAGTGGCTTGCTTCTTTGCCTTGAGCTGCGTGGCTAGCTTTTCTTTCTGCCTATTCAAAGTTTGGACTTGCTTCAATGCGGCCTCTAGCTCTTCATCTGGTGCTTCGTGTTCATTGTGCTCATTGCTGGCTTCCGGTATTTCTTCTGGTTCTTTGCCTTTCTCATTTCTGTTGCTTTGCAGATCTTGGACTTGTTCTAGATCTTGTGTGGTGTTGGCCTTGGGGTGATGGACAAGGCCATGCTCTGTGTTTTCTTGGTTATCTTCACTCTCAGGATCTTGTGTGGTGGGTTTCTTGGTTTTCTTTGGTGGTGCTATCGTGGGTTTCAAACGGCTAAGAACACGGTGGGCGCCAATGTTGGGAATTCGAAAATCCCCAGACAATAAAGTGAAAAGACGCTGCCAAAAGCTCTTCCTCTCTGAAAAAGGTGATCCCTTTACACGGAGGCATGGGGGCTCCTTTTATAGTGCCCAGAGGTCACTTTTACATTCCATTTCTACCCTTGGCTACTGTACAAATATATGGAAAGTAAAGGGTACATTTGTCCCCGCCAATCACGGACATTTCGCTCGTATTACAAATTTGCCCTTAACGTGTAATAGCTTCTTTCTTCTTACGTAGTCAAGCTTCTCACGTTTCTTCGTGTCTTCTTGATGACGACATTGACTGATTCAACATCGAAGCATTTCCTCTGATTCGGATTTTCTTCCCCTCCCTTTTCATCATCTTTGCTTGAGCTTTTGCCTTCATCACTTGCGCCGGCATCATCCTTCGATTAAACTTGTCCCTTTCTTGCCCAATCTTGAGCTTCGCGGCGCTTTCTGTAAAGAACCGTGACTTTGGGGCATGGTTCTTATGAGTCTTCATCATTTATCAACTTCGCTCCCTGAAAACACAACCAACGGAAATTCCATTCTTCCTTGAGAAAAAGCCTTTGTCGGTGAAAGCAGTGTTTCCTCCTAGATTAGAGGGAAAAACGCAGATTCTCAGTAAGCGAAGTTCACCATCATACGAAAAACGCAAAAAGAGATGGACTTGTGATCTTCGCTAGGTAAGGGAATTCTTCAAGTTTCGTAAAAACTCGTTTTTCTTGCAAAAGTGAGTTTGCGTAAAAACCATTCTTCCTCCGAACGAGCGAGGGTGACAAGAAAAAAGGTCGATTCCCCAACAGCGGCCTGGGCCGCGGGCGAAAAGGTGGTGCCATGAGGTTCAGCTGATCCTGAGCTGCCATTAGGACCGGGTGCTGCCGCGGTGCCGATGACAGCGGAAGTGGAGGTGCCATTAGGGCCGGGTGCTGCTGTTGCGGTGCCGATGCCAGCGGAAGTGGACGTGCCATTGGGGTCAGGTGCTACTGCGGTGCCGATGGCAGTGGCTGAACCAGGTGCTAGTGAGGTGCCATTACGCCCGACTGCTCCCGCTTCCCCGACTCCTCCAAGTTCCATGCTCCGTCCCTTCCTTACCCGGCCATTCTCCACGTACTGCATACACAAACGAAGAACAAACCCAACATAAGCTAACAATATAATGAGACCATCTCAATACCATGCATACATAAAGTAAACAAGATTAGCCAAGAAAATGATCTCACCCTTGTATCCCACTGAAGTTGAGAAATGCAAGACGAACGGTGTGCCGCACTCGCCTATTTATCGAGGACTACGGTGGGCACGTGAGCTCGGTGTAGCATTGCTAAAGTTACTATGGAAAACATGAGATGCTCGGAATATAGTCAGGCCTACGCTAGATACGACTCTATCTAGGTCCGAATCTTCAGTGGCGCACATCGATTACATGTGTGGACGATGGGTATCACGGGATGATCCCGACGTGTCTAGGTATGTGTTCAATTCCGGACTCTCCAGTCTAGACCACAAGAAAGTCCTGCAGACAACTCAAGCCACATCAACTGCATCTAATGACCGTCTCAACTGCATCAACTCATGCCGCATCAACTGCGAGACAACTCTATTTTGATGGTTGTTAAGTACTACTTTCAGCCATCAATATTCTCACATAAATGGAGGCATATGCATTATTTACTTGGATTTTGGTTTGAATAATGTAGTTCCACTTGTCCTTGGAGATTATTTGTATGTAGGTGAAATAAGAATAAAAAGAGATGGAAAACCCACCATCTATTGAAGAACCATGCCAACTCAGCTGAGGTGGTGGCTGCCACCAAGGAGACACATGGCAATCCATGTCACTGATCCATGGGAGGCACTCAATGATGAATCAGAGAGCGACACATGGACTTCACAAGGATCAAAGGGCCCACCTAGGATTCCAAAATGAGGCATGCACAGGGGAGTGATCAAAGGGCCCACAGGGCAGCCACCCAGAGGAAACACACGTCGAAAGGAGGGCCGAGGGGGCCGACCGATCCTAGGATCGACCGAACCGCCTTTGCCCCCTTTCATCGTGTCCCTCCACGTGGTTGCTCCCCATTGGTCCATTGCTGTATCCCCGAGTGAATTGAGGCACTTTGAGCCCCGAAGCAAGCCTCCTCCTTGCCTATAAATAGAAGGGGAGGGGCTCCATTTCTCACACATCACTCTCTCCATTCTCCTCTCACTTTTAGTTTCCAAGGCTAGGGGGTAGGCTAGAGTAGCTCTTATTCAGGTTCCAAGTCTACTTTGGAGTCTAGGTATGCGTTCTCTTGTATCTTTATTTCTTTGTATGGCTTTGATCTACTTCAGTTATTCAACTATTTCATATAAAGTAGTGGTAGATCATATGATTGATATGTTCTTGAGTTCATCTCTTGTTCATCATTTAAAGGCTCGTGTTCTTCGTGAACACTACCTTTCGATCCACATGAAGGATGATTTACTCATTCCTTATGTGTTTGTTCATAAGTTAGAGGCTCATGTTCTTCACGAACACGACCCTTTGATCTTGTTGACTAGACATAAGAGAGTTCTTATCTGTTCGTATGTCTAGCCCTAGTTTGATCTTGTTAGATGGCATGTTAGTGTGTTTTGAAGTTTGTGTTCAAGCTATGGTACTCGGTCTAAGTTGACCAGTCTTCTGGTGGCTCTCACCTTGGGTCACAATAGCCCGGGCCGGGTGAAGTCTAGCTGCAACACAGGCATGGTGCCTGGGTTGTGTGGCTACGTTAGTTATGAGCATGCCCCCCGTAACGATTGAGGTAGGCCGCAGTGGTGACAGCTGTTGGACACTTTGAAACCCTCCGCGCGGGGGTATTGCTGTAGGAGTCTAAAAGGTAGTTTCGCAGAGTGCTGGTCGTCATGGGCTATCTCCCCGTTTGTACCTGGGTGCTGAACCTTACCCTTTCATGCAATGCTTTATGCTTATCTCCTTTATCTTCTAGCTTTGTATGATTAGTACATTATAACCTAGAGCTAACTCATATGTTCCCCCTAAGCCGTAGTGTGCTAGAGTAGAGGTAGATGAGAGTGTGTGTCACACTACCTTATCATTTCTTTTATCTTACCCCTGTCTTTGAGTTGTTGCCTTCTATATCTATCTCTTGGTTTACATTCAGTGCAAAAGCATAAGTCTTGATATCCGCCATTGCCTTCCACGGATACGATACCCTTGGAATATTCTCCTTCCTTGGGGAAATGCTACAATGGTTTATCTGTGCGCTTGCATATTCATTCATGATCGTTAGATTTACCTTTGGCAAGTCTTGATGCTCACGCTAACTCGGCGTCGTTAGTGGTGATGTTAAGAAATGCCAACAAGCATTTCTAGCGCTGTCGCTAAGGATGGATTCTAAATCTGTTCTTAAGTGATCACGCTACGAAATGTCAACAAGCATTTATGGCGCTGTTGCTGGGGAAGGCACATGATTATCATGACTATGCTTTGCATCTGTTTATAAATCATGAGTAGGTTAGAGCAACTCTCAATGCAGGCTAACCTTGATTGTCTTGTTTTATCTTTGGATGATGAAGACAGGTAGTGTATGACTGGTTTCGACTTACTAGAGAATTTCATAGAAGATCCCGAGTCCTAGTGAGGAAAGCTCGAATTCATTTCGACTCACCTCGTCGTACTCGTCCGGAAGGCGAACCAGCTTCCTTTGTACCATCCACGTCAAATGCTATGGCCCAGAAGATGCTTCGTGAGTACTCAGCTCCTTCTGCCGACCAAGTGCTGCAAGGCCCTGAGGTGGCAATGGGGACTGAAAATTTTGAGATCAAGACGGGTCTAATCACGATGGTACAGGCTAACCCATTTTGTGGCAAGCCAAATGAGGATGCCAATGCCCATCTGCAACAATTCCTAGAGCTATACAGTACTTTCATCATCAGGAGTGCAAATATGGATGATGTTCGTCTTCGACTGTTTCCATTTTCTCTCCTGGGGAAAGCCAAGCAATGGTTCTATGCGAATCGTGATGCCATTAATATGTGGGATAAGTGTTCAGAGGCATTCCTCAAGAAGTTCTTCCCATTGGGTAAAACCAATGCTCTTCGTGGAAGAATTTCTAGTTTTCAGCAAGCAGCAAGTGAATCTATTCCAGAGGCTTGGGCAAGGCTTCAGGAGTACGTCCTGGCCTGTCCTCACCATGGGATGAAGGATTGGCTTATTCTTCAAAGCTTTTATAATGGGCTGACTCCGACAGCCCGAGGCCATATTCATGCTGCTGCTCAGGGAACATTCTTCTCACTCACTGTCAATAATGCTAAATTACTCATTGAGAAGATGGTATCCAACCAAGGGTGGAGTGATGAAAGACTCCAACCATGTCCGAGGGGTACTCATGCTGTCAAAGAAGCAGATATGATTACTGCCAAGCTGGATCTTCTTATGAAAAGATTGGATGATTACACTAGCGAGAAGGCTGCCATGGCCACCACTACTCTGCCTATGGATTCTCATATGACTTGTGAAGTCTGTGGCAACACTGGGCATTCGGGAAATTACTGTCCTGAAACTCAGGAGGAAGTGATGTACATGAACGGCAACAACAATGGTTATCGTCCACATCAACAAGGAGGCCAAATGTGGAATCAACAACGCCCTTATTATCAAGGAGGTAACCAAGGTAACACGTACAACTCTAACCAACCCTCCTTGAGAGATCTTGTTTTCGGGCAGGCTAAAATTAATGAAGGTGTTAATAAGAAGCTAGCTGCCTTTGATAAAACCTTGAAAAGTCTTAACGTTAAGCTTGAAAGTTTTTCTTCTGCTCAGAAGAGCCAGCTGAGTTTTAACAAAATGTTAAAAACTCAGTTAGCTCAGTTAGCTACTTCTGTCCCTTCCATTGAAAATGCAAATGCGGTAACTACGAGGGGAGGTAAGTCCACTCGAGATCCACCATATCCTAACTCTGCAGGGACAGACAAGAAAAACATAATAGAGGTTGAGAACACTCATGAAAGTTCATCCGACTCGGAAGAACTCCCCTAGGTAAGGAAGGTGCCCTCGAAAGAGAAGGCACCTGGAGGAGTGATGGCACATCCGGAATTTGTAGAAGCCAATGTGATGCCGTTCCCTCAAAGGAACAGGAAGGCAACAATAGATGAATAGTTCAACCACTTCGTGGACATGATTCAGAAAGTTTATATCAACGTCCCATTACTCGAGGCAATATACGTACCCACTTACGCGTGTTATCTCAACGACATCCTAACGAGGAAGCGAGCCCTTCCTATGACGGAAGTGGTACGGCTCACTGAGGAGTGTAGTGCCGCTATACTCAACCGCCTTCCTGAGAAGAAGAAAGATCCAGGGTGTCCCACAATCACTTGTATGATTGGGACACAACGTTTCGACCATGCTCTCTGTGACCTAGGGGCCAGCGTCAGCATCATGCTTAAGGTAGTCTTTGATCAACTCAATTATAGGAATTTGTCTCCAACCACTTTGCAGCTGCAGCTAGCCGATTCTTCAGTCTGATACCCAGCGGGAATAGCCGAAGACATTCCAGTGAAAGTCCAAGATTGCTTTATCCCCATTGACTTTGTGGTACTAGACATGGAGATTGCCAAGGAAGTGCCGTTCATACTTGGGCGGCCATTTCTGAGCACAGCCGATGCACAAATTGATGTGGGGGCTGGTGTGATCCGTCTCTACATCAATGGCAAGGAGGAGAAGTTCGAATTCCGTTCGAGAAAGGAGCAATGCTCAATGATCAAGGATTCACCAACTCCCAACACTCCAGCACGAGAGGTTGAAACACCACGGCAGGAAGTGGACATCCTCATTGCATTTATGAAGAATTTTGGAAGGAAGAACTTCAGCACATGAGTGCGGGACAGAAACAGTATTGAAAATCTTAGTCTCAGTCCAAGAAATCACCCCCTGCACACCACAACCCACATGACACTCAGAAGGTGTGGAGGAAGGTGAATAGGAAGCCGACTTCTCTTCCAAAAGAGACGACTGCTGTAACATCCCAGATGTTTAGTTAAGATAAGTACCTTAATTAGTCATGATAATAAAGTGTGATTAGTCTTAAAGCATGTTTAGCTTAGTTTTGGATAATTTTGCAAAAGAGACCTTGGTCAAAATCCTAAATCTTGGTCAAACCCCTAAAAGCTCTATAAGGCTGAAATGGTTTTCTTGCGTGTTCTCCAAATTTCACTATAGAAGTTCAAATTCTGCCAATATAAAAGTTTTTCTTTATATCTGGGAACACATTGTTCGTAATTGGCGGACATTCAGATTTTGAGTGCAAGTTAGCTTAAATTTGAGTTGAAGGTCCTGTCAACAGTAAAGCGGGGCCGAGTTTTGCAGCAAGTTTATCACATTTTTCCCGTCAATCTAATCACCAAAACATAGGTCGCCCTTTGGGAAAGTTGTAGTGCTATAATTCCTCTACAACTTCTATTTTTTGGAGAAATTCAAGTTACATGTGAAAATCTGGAGTTTTTCAATTTCGAACATGGGCAAATGGATTTAAATCAGGGCGCAGCCGCCAGCGTCGACACGCTCGGCGCGTGCGCGCGCGCTCTCGCCGCGCCTGCGCACCTACGTGGCAACCTCACGGCCGTCCGATGTACTGACTCATTGAGTCCGTCGCTGTGGACTAGTTGGCGAGCCGTGGGGACTCCGCTCACCTTCACAATGTACGCTGCGTCCAGGTGGGCTTCCGCGTCGGACCGCACCACGCGCCGGCTGCGCCGCCCGCCAGCCGCGCCGCATGCCAGCGCGCGGGCTCCAGGCGCTCGTCCGCGTATATGAGAGGGGAGAGAAGCGGGCACCAACTCTTTCCTCGCCCTCTTCGCCTCGCTCGCCCGCCTGTTTCCCCTCCCGCGCGCCGCCGTGCTCTGGCCGCTCCAGAGCAGAGCGCCGCTGCGCGCCATAGCTACCGCAGCTGGCTTTCCACCCGTCCGCGCTGCCTCCCCTCTTTCACACTCGTCCGCACGAGTCCCAGGACCGCTTCCGCACCCGAGTCGAACACTCCAGCACCGCCGTTCACCATCGCTGGCAGCAGAGGCGGCCGCTCGGCCACCCCACCGTCGCTGGCTGTCCAGGAGCCCGCCCCTGCACCGACCAACACCGGGAAGAGGTCAAGGGTGAGCTCGTGCGCCTTCTTAGCCCCTCATCCGGTCCAATCCGGCCACGCATCACCGCCGACGAAGCTCTCTGCACCGGCGAGGGTAGAATTGTAGCGATTGAAATTTATTTAGGGTGTTTTCTGTGAAGTAAGGGCCTGTTTGTAATTTCAGAAAAATAGATCAAGGGTCTGTTTGTAAACGTTGTCTTAGGTTTTAGCAGCAGCTTTGAAAATGCATTAAAAATCGTAGAAAATTCAGAAAAATGTAAATCCAATTGTGTTGGATTCTTTGTGAGGAGATCTACAGTTTCTAGAAAGGGTGTATAGGTTTTTTTGGATAGTTTTGAAATGAAAATTCAAACTCAGTTTGATGTACTTTTATTGTAGTTTAAAATATGCTCATGCAATGAAGATGAAAATTGGATATGTTATTCTTTATACCATGTTTATATCCATGACTAAATTTGACACATGTTTGATGTGTAGATTTATAGTTATGATTTTTGTAAGCTTTATGATAGTTTAAGCTTGATGCTTTTTATAGTCCCCTCAAGAAATAATTTCTGTAAGCACCAATGTACCCTAGGACTTTGTCATGATGATTAGCATCTCTAGAAAAAGAATTATGATTTTGGGAAGTTGTTTGAATGATGTGTTGGATTTACTCTTGTGAAAGATGTTAAATTGATAACTTGAAGAATATAATAGATCTACTTGTGTGTATTGGTTAGGAGCTTAGATTTGTGATAAATGACCTGTAGGAAAAAATTGAGGTCAAAAAGATTAGTAAATCTTTTTATAGGATTTAATGAATTAAGCTAGGCTGAAATTTGTCTTTTTCGTATAAATTAATTTATATGCATTCTGGAGCTGAAATTTGGTGTTTAAGTTTGAATCAGTCATATGCTGATGTATGCAAAATTACAGACTAGTTGGAGTTATATTTCAATTAATATGAATTTTCGATGAATGACTAGCTAGGAATTGAATAAATAGGTTTATATTTATTATTTAAGTTTAAATAAGTTTTTCATGTTTAAGTTCCTGTTTGAATTCATTTTAAACACACCTCATGCTGTTTGGTGATGTTTAGTAAGTTAATTTGCTTAAATATGCACACAATCACCGTCAAAGTAATGATTAGTCCATCATCACACACCCCATGCTTTTTGTGAGAATTAGTAATGGTTTAGATGAATGTGGCCAACAAGAGTTGGTTTGGTGGTAATTCTCCCACCCTCACCATAACCTAATGCATATGCATGTGTACGTGTATATTTACCAGACGGTACTTACACGCTCACCCAGGAGGAGGAGGGAGCAGTTGATGGAGAAGTGAATCAGATCAGTGTTCACCAAGACTTGGACCAAAGTCCAGAAGAGCCCAAGGCTAGTGCTGAAGTAGAAGAAGGCAAGCACCGGAGTTGCATCTAACCTTTTTATGAACTCATGCATTTACTTTTCGTATTTATGTTATGTTTTGTGCATTTAAGTTTCAGGAGTTGATTTGAAACCTAGATGCATGATCCTTAGGATTCCTATGCTCTTTTACTAGTATGTTAGGATGCTAGTGCCATGCTTTAAGGACACGGTACAAGTCGAGTAATGACTCATTGCTCGTGAGATATATGATGCTTATGTTGGAATCATAAGTTGGTTAAATTGACTCGCTCATGTGGTAAGAGCAATGGGTTCGGTCTCGACCGAGTAGCATTGTGCTGGTTTAAGCTATTGAACGTACCAAGTGCTTGTCGGGAATGAGACCGGTAAGCCTAGTACCTAATGAACCAGTGCGGGGACTTTATCGCTACTACTCTTGAGATGCGTCTCTCGGTTTGATTCCGGTAGTGCAAGTGTGGGTCTGGACGTGTCGTGTGAGGGTGTTCCAGTAACCTTGTACTTAGGACTGTGGCATCTGTCCCTAATCTGGGGAATGACGGGAACCGCCTGGTCGGGGTAGACCCCGCATTTTCTTTTATTTGATTTCTTGGGGTCTACCTTCTTCCGTGTATCTTGGGTTGACCTTGCAAGGATATAAATCGATCGATCGTCGGTCACTTGCCGTTATCTGAGTCGGCTTGACCAATGGTTACCCCATACTGATTTATGGAACTTTTGGATTAATATTGTTACCTGATTAATGTTGTATGCACAAACATGCTTGTTTAGTTAGGTGCTTACCTAGAATGGTTAGCATACTAGAACTTGAGCTAAAATTTGAAATTAAGGATCAACTCTTAGTCGCTTTTGGCAAAACCAACCCACCAGCCAAAAAGCCTTGCATGTCTAGTTGTATTTTATTTTGTCGGGTTAGTCTTGCTGAGTATTAGCATACTCAGCCTTGTGGTTTTCAGGTAACCCTATCTGGCCTGGCTCTATTCTAGATGGTTGGGAGATTGAATGGGAGAATGACGATGATGAGTGATATGCTTGGATGGCCTCCCATGTGTGTCCTGCGTTTAGTTTTTATTTCCAGTGCTAAACTCTGAAACACTTTACTTTCATGTACGAAAAACCTGGTTTCTAATAATGTGACTTGTGTACTTTTATGTAATGTTGAATTTGTACTCTGGTCCCGCCTTCGTGTGGGCTTTGCGCATATCAGCGATCCTGTTGTAAAGTGATTTGCCGGGCATGACCCGGCAGAGGTGACAAAATACATCTTTGTTATCGCTTATGAGCCAAGTGGACCGACTTAGGTGATAATACAGATTTATTTTGGGCGGTTCTGTCACAGCTGCCTCACTACCAAGGTAAGAAATTTGGAACCATAGTCTAGCTCCAAAGACTTAAAATAGTGAGCCCTGTGCCGACAGGTAAGCTCGGTAAGTTATCCTTAGTCTCCATTCCAATAAAATTCTGATCTTAGAAAAACAAGCTACTCCTGCTCTACGTCTTCTGCATTCTTGCTGAGGCAAGCTCAGGGGTGATGTCCACTGGGGACGTTCCGTGAGTTTGTACCATGGTACTAACCTCCCACAACAGCCACCACCATAGCCACAGCCACAACCTACTACACCACCAGTGGCAGGAGGGGCCCCTGCGGGGTACATGTTCGGGGTTTCCCCTGGATATGCACCTGGTTGGGACCAGCCCGCCTACCATCCGAGTGCGAGTGGCACGGCTTGGGCGAGTGCGAGCAGGGACTAGTGGGCTACACCCGCTAGTTCTAGCTCTGGTGGTCCACCTCCGTCTTCGTCCTTCAGGCGGCACTCTTCGGCCTCTGCACGGGACGCTCAGCTCGCACAACAGCTGGGAGAGCTCACCGTCCAGGTCACGGGATTGGAGGAGACACTGAACACACACGTTGAGTCTACCTCAGCATGGCAGCGTCAGGCTGGCGAGAGGATTGACGCCATGCAGCAGGCATAGCAGCGACAGATAGAGGAGCAGAGAGCTTACTATGTGAGTCAGGGTTTCTTCTTCCCTCCACTGCAGTGAGCCTGAAGCTAGCTTGGGGGAGGACCCCCATCCTGAGGTAACTTGTATCTTCATTTGTTTTCATAATATCTTATAATGAAAACCCATAAAAATCTGCAAAAAAAAACCAAAAAGATTTATTTGCTTTCATCATAAGTTTGCTTAGTTTGCTTTGATATGCATAGTAAGAATGCTTTGCCTCTATGGTTGAAATGATGAATAGTTGCTCCGCTTATTCTTCTCATATGTCTTGCTTACAACTTTGTATCCTACCTAAGTTTTGAGTTCGTTGGCTTGCATGTTCGAACCTTAGCTTGAAAACTGTGGGTAGCAAAAAGCATGATCATGCCTAAATTGTTGTGAGACATGATATGGTATAATAGAGTGCTATGATCTTGTACCTAGTGATGCTTGACATCCGGAGTTTTCCTTTTTGAAAAAATCTAAACATGATGAGTTCCTCAATGATGAGCATTTCCTATCCAAGGCCATATGTAGATTCTAGCTCTTGTTACCCTCCACATATGCAGCTTGTTCTCTCATTGAGCTTTGTCAAATTGTTGTGACCCTTGCTAGAACTCATACTCCCCTGATCAAGATCACGTACACGTTCATGCTAAAACTTCTACACTGGAAGTTAGCATTCATCATTTGTTCCATTTGCTTACGCATTCTTCCACAAATAAAACTCTATGCATCTTTGTATCATTCATCCCTCTTCGAATATCTCCAAAAGAGACAAAGGGCTTGCTAAAAAAAAGAAGAAGAAGAAAAAGAAAAGCATGCTCAAAAGCGTAGCAAAAATAAAATAAAGAGAGCTAGCCCAAGTCTCGAAAGATTCCAAAAGGAGAAAAGGGGATTGATATGTGCAAGAAAAAGAGTTCCACCATATAGATGGTAATAACTAGTACCTACTCCGGGGCTAGTGTCCACCTTGCCATCAATCCCTCATTTTTCATATCAAGTATGGTAATATCTAGCACCCATTTTCAGGCCTAGTATACACCTTACCAATGCTCATTTTCATCACACATTTATGCACATCTTGATCAGGATGTATGTTTGTTTCTTCCAAGGATCCGGTTTTTGACTTAGCAAAATATGAGAGACAAGTATGCCACAGTTCTTCCCTACCTACAACTCCACATAAGCCTATTAGGAGTAGGATGTGAAGAAAGGCAGATTAATGCCTTGGTGAGGAACCATACACTTTGAGCGATCCAAGAGTATCATTTGAGGAACTCTAATTTTCTTTAAAAAAATTTGCAAAACCTCTAGTTAACAGCTGATCAAGGTATGGGTGATTATGCATTTGCTATATAACCATTCTGTCTCTCAACCGCCTAAGGTAGGTGAAGCTATATGCCCCATGTCATCAAGCGAATGGTAAGAACATTGCCAACTTGTTCAACTCTTGGTAGAGTAATTTGTTATATGTTTGCCATAAGTTAAGAATACGACATCATAGCAACTCCTGATCAACCAACCTAAGTCTCTAATGGCTTGCTTCGAGACGAGCAAGAGGTTAGCTTGGGGGAGTTTGTTGACGGCTGTTAAGTACTACTTTCAGCCACCAATATTCTCACATAAATGGAGGCATATGCATTATTTACTTACATTTTGGTTTGAATAATGTAGTTTCACTTGTCCTTGGAGATTATTTGTATGTAGGTGAAATAAGAATAAAAAGAGATGGAAACCCACCTTCTATGGAAGAACCATACCAACTCAGCTGAGGAGGTGGCTGCCACCAAGGAGACACGTGGCAATCCACATCACTGATCCAAGGGAGGCACTCACCAACGAATCAGAGAGCGACACATGGACTTCACAAGGATCAAAGGGCCCACCTAGGATTCCAAAATGAGGCATGCATGGGGGAGTGATCAAAGGGCCCACAGGGCAACCACTCAGAGGAAACACACCTCGAAAGGAGGGCTGAGGGGGCCGGCCGATCCTAGGATCGGCCGAACCGCCTTTGCCCCCTTTCATCATGTCCCTCCACGTGGTTGGTCCCCATTGGTCCATTGCTACATCCCCGGGTGAATTGAGGCACTTTGAGCCCCGAAGCAAGCCTCCTCCTTGCCTATAAATAGAAGGGGAGGGGCTCCATTTCTCACACACCACTCTCTCCATTCTCCTCTCACTTTTAGTTTCCAAGGCTAGGGGGTAGGCTAGAGTAGCTCTTATTCAGGTTCCAAGTCTACTTTGGAGTCTAGGTATGAGTTCTCTTGTATCTTTATTTCATTGTATGACTTTGATATACTTCAGTTATTCAGCTATTTCATATAAAGTAGTGGTAGATCATATGATTGATATGTTCTTGAGTTCATCTCTTGTTCATCATTTAGAGGCTCGTGTTCTTCGTGGAAACTACCTTTCGATCCACTTGAAGGATGATTTACTTATTCCTTATGTGTTTGTTCATAAGTTAGAGGCTCGTGTTCTTCACGAACACGACCCTTTGATCTTGTTGACTAGACATAAGAGAGTTCGTATCCGTTCGTATGTCTAGCCCTAGTTTGATCTTGTTAGATGGCATGTTAGTGTTGCATGAAGTTTGTGTTCAAGCTACGGTACTCGATCTAAGTTGACCAGTCTTCTGGTGGCTCTCACCCTAGGTCACAATAGCTCGGGCCAGGTGAAGTCTAGCAGCAACGCAGGCATGGTGCCTGGGTTTTGTGGCTACATTAGTTATGAGCATGCCCCCCATAATGATTGAGGTAGGCCGCAGTAGTGACAGCTGTTGAACCCTTTGAAACCCTCCGTGCTGGGGTATTGCTGTAGGAGTCTAAAGTGTAGTTTCGCAGAGTGCTAGTTGTCGCGGGCTATCTCCCCGTTTGTACCTGGGTGCTGAACCTTACCCTTTCATGCAATGCTTTATGCTTGTCTCCTGTATCTTCTAGGTTTGTATGATTAGTACATTAGAACCTAGAGCTAACTCATATGTTCCCCCTAAGCCATAGTGTGCTAGAGTAGAGGTAGATGAGAGTGTGTGTCACACTACCTTATCATTTCTTTTATCTTACCCCTGTCTTTGAGTTGTTGCCTTCTATATTTATCTCTTGGTTTACATTCAGTGCAAAATCATAAGTCTTGATATCCGCCATTGCCTTCCACAGATACGATACCCTTGGAATATTCTCCTTCATTGGGGAAATGCTATAATGGTTTATCTGTGCGCTTGTGTATTCGTTCATGATCGTTAGATTTACCTTTGGTAAGTCTTGATGCTCACGCTAACTCGGCGTTGTTAGTGGTGACGTTAAGAAATGCTAACAAGAATTTCTAGTGCTGTCACTAAGGATGGATTCTAAATCTGTTCTTAAGTGATCGCACTACAAAATGTCAACACTCTCTACCATTTGTTTATGAAAAGTTTTAGGCGTGAATTGCATCTGGAGAAACAGATTGGGTGTTGTAAGGCTGCACAAGGCAATCAGATCGACTAGATGGTCCTTGCGTTGCAACACGCACAGTGTAGGATGACTTTACAAGTCCTCCTCGATCAAGTATGCTATGTGAGTCGTGATCGAAAAGGTCTACGACTGGTCTGGATTCGCACTTGATGATTCCCACAGGCCTTGGAGACTGAGAAACATGATGAACTTGTTGATGCGACAAGGCCAAAACGGAATAAGCTGGGAATTGGAAAAGCAATATATGTTTGTGTGTGTGTGTTAATATTAACATGCATATAAGCACGGAAGGGCATCTCGAATGGGCGTTTGGGGATGACACACTCTCATAAGTTGTTCCACGTGTCGATCATTGAGAATTGTCGTTAAGGACTGGCACCGACCGTTAACCTACAAACTTGTGTGCACACCCGCTCTGAACGGACGTGTCGATCATTGTGAATCCCCTGTAGTTTGTAGTTTTAATGTTTTATTTAAGTGTGTTTATTCATGTAATAAGCAGTTGAAATGGTACGTTAATTTGTTGCAGTGAGTACATTTGTAATGCAATAATCAGATCATCCGTCGAACGTGAATATGAAGTAGAGTATAGTCCTGTGTGTGTTTGTCAATTCCATGATCCATGGTGGCATGGACAACCCACATTCAACAACTTGCCTCTCTGTGTATGGTCACTGATGTTGGGTCCGACACCCAAGTGGTCTTTCGTTTGGGTCACTGACGTTTGGGTCCATGATCCAAAGTCTTTCATTTCCCGCTCTGGAGCAGAGAGGCGGGACTTGAAATTTTGAATTCCCCGCTCCTCCTCCTGGTCCTCCCCATTATATATAAAACAAAGAGGGAAACCAGGCCTCCCAATTACCTCCTTGTAATTTTCCAAAATCAGGGGATCTTCTCCTCTACCTCCGAAGAGACCTAGTAGATCTGCGGTGGAAGCAGCAACGTCGACCTAGATAATGACGATGCCTTCCTCTGCTACGAGCGGTCGGCTTCCTCTGCTACGAGCGGCAGCCTTCCTCTGCTACGAGCGGCGGCCTTCCTCGGCAATGTCCTTAAAGCTGCAAGATGGTTCAAACCCGTTGCTCCATCAGCTCCCCCGAGGCTCACCCTGGCGATCACAAATCTGCAATAGTTGTGAAGAACAATGTGTTCAAGGCGCAAGTTCGGGCTGCTAAATCGAGACGGCATTCGACACCTTCTTCCCATCCTATTCGTCAGGTCTCCGGGCTCCTCCCTGTATTGATCCATTCAATTAGATTGCTTCCCCATGCTCTTTGGCATTCTATAATATTCTTTTATGTTTGGGTGATTGTGGATCTACTGTACCCTATCACAAGAGTTTGTTGGAAGTCATTTTATTTGAGGTTTGTAGCAATTTGTAGATGAACTTATTAGACTGCTACCCCATGCTCTTTGCCTTTGAATATGTTGCATGATTGGGTGATTGTGGATCTTCTGTTCCCTATTGCAAGATATTGTTCGAAGCCGACTTATTTGAGGTTTGTAGAAATTAAAGGATAAAATTATTATATTGCTTACCCATGCTCTTTGGCTTTCCATGTTTTTGTTGCATGCTTGGGTGATTATGGATTGGGTGTGATCGTTCATGTACCGCATTGAACTTAATAGATGAAATTGCTTCCGATTGCCAATTGTTTCAACCCTTATCTCTTGTTCTGGTACTTGTTTCAGTGGGCCAAAGGGTCAACATCTGTAGTCGCTCCTGTTCAGACCTACTCCAAGGTAACAAACTTAATTAACACCTTCCTTGTTTCTGATTGCGAATGATCTCAACCCTTACCTGTTGTTCTTGTACTTGTTTCAACGGGCCAAAGGGTCAACATCTGTAGCCGCTCCTGTTCAGACCTGCTCCAAGGTAACAAACTTAACACCTTTGTTTCCTTAGTTCGAATCAATTGCAAGATCCTGATCTAACTTGGGATCCACTGTTGCTAGATGGAAGCTACCAAGTCAATGATGCTTCTTCCCGAACAAATTAAAACAGAGGAGTACTCAAGAATGGGTACCAAATCCTTATGTACTAGTGTTGATGAAGAGCGAGTTGACGCTCCCAATCAGGACGGGGTACAACTTCGACAACGGTTTGTTGCTCACCAGAAAGAGTTATGTAGCTTGAAGAAGAAGACCGAAGAATTAGAATCAACTCTGAAAATGCAGTCGACTGAGATTAAGAGGTTGTAGAAGCTTACTAAAGACAGTGAAGACTTCCTTCGTTTATTGCTTAGCAGTAAAAGATGAAGAGGTTAAGATCCTTAGATCAAATCTCTAATATCTCTTGTGATTATGGCCTGGATTTAGCTTTGTTAATCTATGTTCCTTGTGAGACTATTATCTTGTAATAGTTTGTGATATGTGATGACCAATATGGTCGTGCTTGATAGTATACAACAGTTTGTTTTATTGTATAAAGAAATATGTGCTGATTACTATTTTGCCAAATGGATCGGAATTATTCTAAAAAAGATCAGAATTGAAATGAAATCAATTAATATTGATGAACGATTAGTTAATTTTCTGTTGGCCTTCAGTGGGCTTAGCCCACTACTTATTGGGCCAAAAGTCAATTTCATTGAAATTAACATGATATATAAGGCCGCAAACAATGTGCGCAATTATTGGACTCGACCCAACAAAAACAGGCCCAACCTAATCAAAATTGTGGTTAAAAAACAACAAATGACCCAACAAAATCTTTTTTGGGTTATCTACACAACGCCGACCGACAGTAACAGTGTTGGGCTCAACCCAGCTTTAAACGGGCCAAATTCGTTTCATGACGCAAACAGTTCGTCATAATTGGTATGCCACATCGGATGCCACATTAGATTATGTCCAGCGTGGCAAAGATGTAGGAATGAAGTTATGATGTTTTGTAAGGACAATTTTATATGCGTCATTAAACTCATGATGCCGCAAAATAAGGTCTCGTCATTAATCGCGGTTTGTGACGCTCGATTAATGACGGAGGGTTTTCGTAACAACCGGCATCATTAATCGCGGTTTATGACGAGAATCGCCTTTTTTTGCATCACTAGTCGGCACATTCCTTATAGTGGTCGCCAGCTGATTCGAAGTTCGCCACCACCACTGATCGACGACAGTGACAACGATCTAGATGATATCGGCTTCAACTTCAGGAATCTCTCCATCACGCTAACAACTACAAACACTACAAGGTATTGTTCCCGTGATCTAATCATGATGCTCATCATGTTTAATCTATCTAGTGTAAGATTTGTGGTTATACTAGTTGCCATAATCTGTGTTATGAGTTTGAATCATGCTAGTGTGCTTTACATGCTCAATCTAGTTGTTCAGTTTGTCATGATTTTTATTATGGTTTTAGTCTGGAAATTGCCTAATATTTCATCAATCCAAAAACCTTATTATAGGTCTTTTCTAGTACCTATGGCTAGTTTTGTTGATGCGCTGAGGTTGGAGAAATTCTCTGGTGCGCACTTCTAGAGGTGGTCTGTTAAGGCACAGATTGGCTTACTGCCATGGAAGTTTTCTGGGTCAAAGATGGCTTACCTGAGGGAAACATATATAATGAAGAATGGAGTAAAATTCTAGAAAACTAATGATATCTTTGTGGGAGTTGTGCGTAATGTGCTTTCGGATCATCTATTTGATTCAATGATGCATATACGAGATGCAAAGGCTCTGTGGGATCATCTGAATACTACCTATGGTGCTTTAGATGCAGGCAAGGAATTGTACATCATGGAGAGCTTTCATGACTACAAGATGGTTGCAAACAAATCTATAGTCGAGCAAGCTCATGAGATACAACGCGTGGCTAAGGAACTTGAACTCCTTAAGTATGTTATTCCCGATGAAGTTGTGGCTGGTTGCATTATTGCAAAATTGCCTTCTCCATGGAGGTACTTTGCCACAAGCCTTAAACACAAGAGACAGAAAATAATGGTTGAAACTTGAAAACCTGGTTCAATCTCTTGATGTTGAAGAGAAGGCTCGGGCTAAAGACAATACTGAGAAGGGGAACGAGGAACATAACACTCACTTTGTCTAGAGAAATTTCAAAGGAAAGAACAAAGGAAAGGGGAAACAACATCCTTTCAATGCCAAAACAACTATTACCTTCAAGAAGAAGAAGAACGACAAGTATGAGATGCCTTGTTTCACTTGTGGTGAACTTGGTCATTTTGCTCAGGATTGTCCGAAGCGTGCAGACTGTAAAGAGAAAAAGGTCAACCTCGTGACTGCAACCAATGCTGATGATGGGTATGGTAATCTTCCTACTGTACTTTCAGTATTTCAATCACCTAGTTGGTGGCTTGATACAGGTGCTAACATTCACGTATGTGCTGATGTCTCTTTGTTTTCTTCTTACCAAGGGCTCCAAGGTTCTTCCGTCGTGATGGGGAACGAATCACATGCTTCTGTTCGTGGTCTTGGTACGGTAGATTTGAAGTTTACTTCGGGCAAGATCGTGCAACTGAAGAACATGCAACATGTCCCTACTATTCGCAAGAATCTTGTTAGTGTTTCTCTTTTATTGAGAGATGGTTTTAAGGTAGTGTTAGAGTCCAATGAAGTAGTTATGTCTAAGCATGGACAATTTATTGGTAAAGGCTATGATTGCGGAGGCTTGTTCCGCCTAAGTTTAACAGATTTTTGTAATAAGTCAGTCAATCATATTTGTGGCACAATTAATGATAATTCAAGTGTTTGGCATTCTTGTTTATGTCACGTGAATTTTGGGTTGATGTCACATTTATCTAGCTTGCGGTTAATACCAGATTTCACCATTGCCAAAGGATCTAAGTGCCATTGTTGTGTGCAATCTAAGCAACCTCGAAAGCCTCACAAGGCAGCGGAGGAGAGACACTTGGCACCTCTAGAACTCATACATTCTTATCTCTGTGAGATGAATGGTGTGTTGACTAAAGGTGGAAAGAGATATTTCATGACGCTAATTGATGATGCTTCTAGATATTGTTATGTTTACTTGCTGAAAACTAAAGACGAGGCATTAGACTACTTCAAAATCTTTAAGGTTGAAGTTGAAAATCAACTAGAAAGAAAGATTAAACGTCTAAGGTCAGATCATGGTGGTGAATATTTTCCTATAATATTTGATGGGTTTTGTGCGGAACATGGTATTATTCACGAGCGGACACCTCCCTGTTCACCTGAATCTAACAGGATTGCCGAGAGGAAAAACTGCACACTAACTGACTTGGTGAACGCCATGTTAGACACTGCTGCTTTATCGAAGGCATGGTGGGGGGAAGCTTTATTGACTGCGAGTCATGTCCTGAATAGAATTCCAAATAGAAATAAAGAGACCACACCATACGAGATTTGGGTTTGAAGGAAACCATCACTTTCTTATTTGCGCACGTGGGGATGCTTGGCGAAAGTCAATGTTCCAATAACAAAGAAGCGTAAGCTTGGACCAAAGACGGTAGACAGTGTCTTTCTAGGATATGCTCACAATAGCATTGCCTATAGATTTTTAGTAGTAAAATCTGAAGTTTCTGATATGCATGTTGATACAATTTTGAATCTCGTGACGCTACATTTTTGAGAACTTTTTTCTGACGAAAGATATGCGTAGCAATGTTAAATTTTCTATTGAAATAGCTGTCGATGTTACTATACCTATCGAGTCTCCTATTCAGTCGTTTGAGCAACCACTTGAGGAGGATGACAATGAAGTTCCTGTGAGGAGCAAGAGACAAAGGATTGCAAAATCTTTTGGTGATGATTTCATTGTGTACCTTGTGGATGATACTCCCACCTCTATTACAGAGGCATACGCATCTCCAGATGCAGATGATTAGAAAGAAGCTGTCCGTAATGAGATGGACTCGATTCTTTCTAATGGAACTTGGGAGTTATCTGAACTACCATTCGGTTGTAAACGAATTGGTTGTATGTCGGTCTTCAAAAAGAAGCTTAGGCCTAATGGTACTATTGACAAGTATAAGGCTCAGCTTATGGCTAAGGGTTATACTCAAAAAGAAGGTGAGGATTTCTTTGATACTTATTCACCTGTTGCTAGAATGACCACTATTCGAGTACTACTATCGTTGGCTGCCTCATATGGTCTGATCGTCCATCAAATGGATGTGAAGACATCTTTTCTCAATGGAGAGTTGGATGAGGAGATTTATATCGATCAGCCTGATGGGTTTGTAGTAAAAGGTGAAGAGCAGAAGGTGTGCAAATTATTCAAATCTTTGTATGGCTTGAAACAAGCACCTAAACAATGGCATGAGAAATTCAACACTACTTTAACTAGTGCAGGCTTTGTCATTAATGAAGCTGATAGGTGTGTATTATCGACATGGTGGGGGCCAATTTGTTATACTACGTTTATATGTTGATGATATTCTAATCTTTGGTACAAACTTGGATGTTATAAATGAAGTCAAGTCGTTCTTGTCAAAGAGTTTTGACATGAAATATCTAGGAGAAGCTGATGTAATTCTGAACATCAAGCTAATTAAGGAAGATAGTGGGATTACTTTATCACAATCTCACTATGTTGAGAAGATCTTGAGCCGATTTGGCTATATGGATAGTAAGCCTTCTCTAACACCTTATGATCCTAGTGTGACATTGCAAAAGAGCAAGAAGTGTACTAAAGATCAATTGAAATACTCTCAAACTGTTGGTTCACTCATGTATCTTGCTAGCGCAACCAGATCGGATATCTCTTTTGCTGTGAGCAAGTTGAGTAGGTACATGTCCAACCCGGGTGATGATCATTGGCATGGACTAGAAAGGGTCTTATGGTATCTTAAAGGTACAATGAGCTATGGGATTCACTATTCCGGGCACCCAGCTGTGCTAGAGGGATATAGTGATGCGAACTGGATTTCTGATATTGATCAAATCTACACCACTAGTGGGTATGTCTTTACTCTTGGAGGTGGCGCAGTGTCATAGAGGTCTTGTAAACAGATTATTTTGACTAAATCAACCATGGAAGTAGAACTTACTGCTTTGGATACAACATCTGTAGAGGCAGAGTGGCTGCGTGACCTCTTGTCAGACTTGCTGGTGGTTGAGAATCCAATACCGGCTATCCTTATGAACTATGATAATCAAACAGTGATAACTAAAGTGAATAGTGCTAAGGATAATGCAAAGTCAACAAGACATGTTAAAAGACGTTTGAAGACTGTCAGGAAGTTGAGAAACTCCGGAGTAATTATTGTATCTTATATACAAACAGATAAAAACCTGGCAGATCCCTTTACAAAAGGGCTATCACGGAATGTGATAGAAATTGCATCTAGGGAGATGGGTATGAGACCCATGTGAGTTTACAATAGTAGTAACCCAACCTTTTTGATCGGAGATCCCGTGACTAAGGATCTGGGAAGAACAAGCTATTGGTAAACTGAGGAGAGTATAATGATAACCCTCTCTATGTGAAGATGTAATACTCTTAGAGCATTGAGGCTCTGTATGGTAGGCTGGCAAGAATGCCTTAATATGTTCTATTGACTTTAACAAGTAAAGATGCTGTCCTATAGAGCACTCTTGAAAGAACATATATATATGAGCTTGACTCTTTACCAAACCACTTGACCAAGCCACTTTCACCCGTTTGCGGGGTGAGCTCGGTGTGTGTTTGTTTTCTTGAGTTGGTGGTGGGAGCTCCTTTGTAGCATATGTATCATATTTACTTTTTGCATGGCATGGCATTTGTATCATGATGTATATGCATCTTTGTATCTTAGGTTGTTTGCATTTGTATCATATGCATTGTGGTAGGATGAGCTTCTCCTTTATACATTGATGATCATGATATGCTAGTTGTGAGCTTTTGAGCATGTTTGATATGATTTGGTGATGGATAGCTATGCTCTTGATAGTTTTGCTATATATGCATGCTGAGATGGCTATTTTTGGAAAATGTTAGGATAGGCTCTCTCTTGTGAGTTTAAGCCTTTCATGATCTTAGTGTGCTTTGGTGGTCTTGATCATGCTTAATTTGTGGTTGGATATCATGTGCCTATCTCTTGGGGTCAAAGACCCATTTGTCATTGTGAATGTTTAGCCCATGTGATATCTTGCGGGGGAGCATAAGCTTCTTTTTGCTGCAAAGGCACTTCATGTACCATTTTGTGATTACGTTTGAAAAATGAAATTGTATGAAATGCCTATGATTGAAGTTATGCTCTCATTTGTTCCATGTCATAAATGCTTTAAATTGCAATAAATTTGGATGTTAAACCGTTGCCTGTTGTCTACCATGAGAAGTCTCATTTTAATAAGTAGACACATGGCTCGGTGGCTTTAACATGACATGAGATGCTTATGGGTGTTTACAATGATCATTTGATGAGAATATGTGACCTAGAATGAAGTTTGTGTGATCTAGATTCACTTTGGCATGTTTTGCTCATGTTTAGGTTTTTGCTCATGCGAGGGAATTTTTTCACAAAATTGCTTAAACTGATCATGCCTTTGTCATATGCCTATATAGCTTTACTATCTTGATGGATATGCTTGTACGGAATTGTGGAATGTCTTGCTTGCTCATTTGCTCACTTGTAGCATTTTGTGGTGCTCATTGTCTATTTGAGAAGCTCTAGGTTGAATTTATCCAAAATATGCCTTGATTCATGCATTGTCAACAAGGGGGAGAAGTTTGTGCATGAAAAATTGCATCTAGGCATGTTTAGAAGGTTTTCAGGTGGTTTCGGAATTTTTCGGAACATGTTTTGACAAGGCGGTCACATAGGGCGGTCAGACCGCCCCTGCCTGAAATGTGACCGGGCCAGGTGGTGTGACCGGCCTGGGTAGGCGGTGTGACCGGCCTGGTCAGTGCAGAGCGAGTTTTGCTCTTTGTCATGCATTTGCAGTAGTTCTTTGCATGCATGTGATCAGAGAGAGTTGCATTTGCTCAGGGGGAGCCTACATGTGTTCAGGGGAAGCTCCTTGTGTCGTCTGAGTTCTTGCTTTGGTGGTTTGATCCGTGTGAGCTTTGGATTTTGTCTTGGTTGTGTTGAGCCGTTGCCCTTGCCTTAGGGGACCGAGACTTTGGCTTTCAGGTGATCAGGTTTTCGCCTTTGTTTGGCTTTTGGATCACTTGATTGGGTTGTTGTTCGTTTCGTTTCTTTTTCTTTATTTTTCATCATGGGTTACTATATGTGTTGTCAATGCACTCATCAAGGGGGAGATTGAGAACCTGTGTGGTCCGAGGACTGGTGGATGGTCGCTCCTTAGTGATGAGTGATTGACAACGTGGTGTAGACTGATTCTTAGCCTAGTGTTGGTGTTTCTTTATGTCACCACTATGGCACCGGGTTAGCGTGAATGTGTAAGGAACACCCAGGTACACTAACAAGTGTGAACGAGTCTGCAAGCGCACAGATACACCGCTATAGCACTTCACCTAGGAAAGGGTATTCCTAGGGTATCGAATCCAAGGACGGATGAGCTTTGGCTCCAAGCCTGACTGAGGGTCTAAGGACACGACTCTGAGGATAGGATAGGTTGGAAGGATCTGCTTGATAGGGCGCAGAGTCTAGCATGGTCTCTCTAGTATGAGCACTCACGTTGGGCGCCGACACACCCTAGATTTTAAAGGTCTAAGTGTGCAATCGGCCTGGGGGCCCTACTTGGTACACAGGCACAGAGGATTTCAAAGGGTCCAACAAGCTGTCACAACTGCGGCCTACCTCTATCGTTACGCGAATGCACATGGTATCCGTAGGATAACCTGTAGTCTAGATACCACGTCTACACTAATGATTACTACTATAGCCTGACTCCGTCTGACGTCCCGGAAGCCCTACTATAGCACTTCATATAAATACGAAACTACGAATCAGCGAGGGAGATACTGGCACTAGCTCAAGATATCCACTATCACTTATGCAAGATCACAAATGCACTTTGATCTAATCAGAGCTATACAAGGGCATCAACTTTATTCTAATAGACAAGCTAACATACAAACGGAATGCAAACTTATGATCCAGTTCAACTAGATCGAAAGGGTTGTGTTCGAAGAACACAAGCCTCTAAATCAAGAACGAACGAAGAACACAAGAACAATTCACCTATGCATGCATACGACTTTGGTCTAAATAGAAAATGTCAAAATACTCACTTTACTCTAAATGAAGAACAGAGGCACCGCTGAGGATTGTTCTTGGGGAAGATGTCATGAACATGACATGGCCGCAAGCATTCCCTCTCACTTCCTAGCACTAATCCTATACAAAGAGCTCTCCTCTCCTAAGGAGAGAGGCCTCAAGCCAAAATGAAAGAGGAGGAGGAGAAGTGTGTGTCCAAGAATGAGGCCCCTCCCCTTCTATTTATAGGCAAGGGGGTGGCTTGCTCCGGGCACCAAATGCCTCCAAAACACCCCGGAATGCAATGAGTGACCAATCAAGGAGCAACACGTGGAAGGTGGAGATCAGAGGAGCCAGGGTCAGTTCGGCTGATCGTACGGTCGGTCGACCACCCCGGGCCTGCCCTCGTGTTGTGCTTTCTCCAGGAGGCTGGCAGATGGGCCCCATGGTCACTCCCCCATGCATGCCAAGTTTCCTAGTGGTTTGGGTCCCTGGTGGGTCCATGAATCCATGTGAAGTTGGCGTGGTAGCACGTGATTCGTCGAGAGTGCATCACATGGATTGGTGATGTCATTGATCCAGGGGAATCTTGTGTGGCAACCCCTCATTGGCTGAGCTTGAAGTACTTGGATCAAAGACATATGCTTTTGCTCCCCTTTATAGTGCTAATTGCCTGTATTCGCATAAACACCAACACTTGTGGAAATGATTAGTCTAAGCCATATTCTAGTGTTGATGATAATTTCTCATGCTAAAATGTACATGTTGACAGGTATAAAATGAGTGGATAATAGCTGTCAACAAATACCCCCACACTCGACCTTTGCTCGTCCCGAGTGAAGGGAAGAACAAGATCAAGGCGAGCCATGATATCCATAGGTATGAGGTAAACATAAGAGATATTCTAAACCATACCTTATACTTGTGAACGCTATGGAGTGTCTATCATGCCATCTTGGGTAGTTGAGGAATGGAACAGTCATGAATCAAATTACTCCGGCTCATCATGTCAAGCAACTTGGGGTTTTGCAATAAGTTTTCAAAATGAAACCTTGCTTAGCTCCTCATTTGATTCTCTCAGATCTCTCAATGTGTATATGCCCTCACCAAGGCATTAGATTGCCTTATTCATCCTACTCTAATGATGGCTTGTGTGGAGCTCAAAGTAGGGAATGAATGATAAGGCATCTTGCATCACATGTATTGCAAAGTCAACAACAGGATCCACAGAGAAAATCAAGTCATACAATCAGATCAAGATGTTGGATGGATATGATGGTGATGGTAAGGTGGATACTAGGCCCGGAATGGGTTCTACATATTACCATATGTGATGAGAGCTGGGGTGATGGTAAGGTGGACACTAGCCCCAAAATCGGTACTAGTTATTACCATCTATAATATGGAACTCCTTTTTGCATGATTCTCCTTCTCGTACAAAAATCTTTTGAGAACATGGCTATCTCTCTTTCTTTTCTTTTTTTTCTTTGTGGACCTTCATGTGTCCAACTTTTTTTTTCTTTTTTTCAATACTTGGACCTTTATGTGTCCATATTTTTTTCCCGATAGCCATGTCTCTTGAGTAACAATAACTTGCAAGGAGAGATCAACACATATGGAGCTTTATTTTGTGGAATGGATGATGATACAATGCTAACTTCCAGTGTAGAAGCATAGCAAGGAGAAAATGGTGGTGTGCACATGAATCTTGATCATGAAAGTAATGAAAAGAATTCTCACAAGGGTCACATAATTTGACAAAGCTCAATGCAATAACAAGCAGCATATGAGTATAAGGTTTTCAACTAATACATCATATGGCTTTGGTAGGATGGTGGCATATCAAAGATGACTTTGCAAAGGGTTTTCGAGTTTTCAAATAAAATTCCCAAGCACTCAAACATAAAGAGCGGAGATTATATCATCAAACCATATCACAAACACCAACTACTTAGATAAGAATGAATTCCCTAATGATATTTGTTCACAAGCATCAAGATGATGAGAAAGGAATAAAACATATGCAAACCAACCGTAGGAATCATGTTGAGCAAGATAAACATGAATTGCTGAGTTTGATATAAAGGATAGGGATTGCAAATTCAATCAAACTCATGGGTAAAGGAAAGTGAGATAGAGGGTGCACATACCATCACTTCGGAAGGATACGGGAATCAAGGGAGACTAGCGGTGATTCGGATAACTTGTGGGGCAGCCGGCTTACCCTAGTTTACCTTGTCCTTGTCATGAAGGCATAGTCGATGTTGTGCAACTCCCGTGTGGAGTTCTCGAGTGGATATCTCGATGATGAGCTCGAGAGAACTCCCCCACACTAGTGTTTGTGCCTGGTGTTGTTCTTCAAACGACAAGTGAAAACAAAGGATGGACTCTACTGGTTCGAGAACCATAGTGCCTTTATTCAAATTCAAATATTTTTGGTTTTTTTATTATTGCCACCATATTATTTACTCAAGCAGGGTTAGATCAAGATTGCACTCCATAAATAAGGGGGACTATACTTACCTTGGACCTTTGAGAGGTCATATGTGCTAACTTTGTATGTTGTGCAACATGAATCCAACGCCTTGACTTACCTTCCCAATTGAATCTAGCTCAGTGACTTACCCATTCGGATTTGATGATGTTCTACAGGGGTTAGTCCACATACATACAACCAAAATCTATGAAATCAAAACTCTAAGGTTCACCAACCAAAACTTGACACCATGTCTTGTTTTAATTGAAGAAGACAATTTTAACCTAAGCACCATGGTTAATTTAAAATAGTCGATGAATGTATGTTGCAAACATACATTCAAACCAGATCATACAAACAAGATAAAGGAAGCATGAAAGAATGATGAAGCTATTATCAAAAAGGAACATAAGCATGAGCAAAAGGTGGTGAACCTCGGGCAACCTCTCGGAAGGGCTTTGTTTAAAGTCAAAAGCAGGACTTACCTAGCTAGTGGGCAAGATGCAAGAGCTAACACCATCTCCAAACCAGGATAAGATTTGGCATGAGAGGATGAGGACCAGGTGTGTCCGAAGACCAGTGGAGGGTCGCTCCTTAGTGATGAGTGATTGACAACATTATGTGGACTAATACTTAGCTCAGTGTGCAGGTACAGGTTCCGGCTTGACTCGTGTTGGTGCAGGTGAAGAACACGTGCGAAAGGTCTACGCTGTGGTGTCCTTCGGGTGATGGAGAGGCAAGTAGGTTTGGTTCGATGGACCTAGTGGCCGATGGGGTCAAGTGCGAGCCGTGCGGTGCAAGAGGAGCAAGTTGAAGTCATAGACATGGGCCGGTGCAAGGTAGCGGTTCGAGGCCGAAGCTTGCACGCGGGGTTTGGTGGTTTGCCCACAAAACCATCGGAGGATGGTTTCTTGGTTTGGGCCTCAAAACCAAGGCCGGGGGCCCAACGCAACAGAGACGGTGATCCGGGAGCGTTGGGAAGCTTCGAGGCGGGGGGCACATGGCGTGATCACGGGGCTTGCGTCGAGGCTAAGCAAGTCCACGGTGGAAGCATGTCCGCTCGATGGGAATATCCGAAGACTTGACCCAAATGCCCCTAAGGGGTGTCTATCTTAAGTTTAAGTGGTAGGGGTAGCGTGGTCATTTGTCTCCTCTAGTGGACTTCATATATATAGCAGAGAGGTGGATGGCATCTCTCTCTGGCTCTGGACTCGCTCGGACTGCTTCTTTTCCTTGTATTTTCCATAGGCTAGATTCTTGTATAGACTCTGACCTCTGGATGTATGGAAGAATTCAGCGTTGTGATTCTATCTCCTTCTTAGCATCTTGTGATTTTCGTGTCATTTTCGGTTCTCTTTTTGGGGCTTTTGTTCTTCACTTGATTTGTCGATTTGACGGTGTTTCTCTCTGACTTTCTTTGAGGGGATCATGGGTGGATGTCTTGTGCATCTTTGTGGATGGTCTTGACCCCTCAAACGCCGGGATTCGCCTTCGATTCGTGAGTTTTCGGATGAACTCTAGTTCATAGTGTTCTTGGCCAAGATTTGCGATTCTGCGAGATTGAGTGGGTTTGGGGTCATGAAAATTTTAAGAATAGCTTCTCCTAGAGGCAATACTACTTGTCCTAAAATTTGGCTGCAATCCATTGGGTGAATCGGGAGATCCATCGATCAAAAGTTTGGAGTTGACCCGCGGGCGATTTTTTTGGGCTGTCCCGGAAGTTCTGGTGGTTAGGTCGGATGTTCCGGTGATCTTTTTGAGGAGATTTTTTTTGAGAAGCTTCTCTCTGTTGTGGAGAAGTTGTGGTTAAAGTTTCGTGATTTTTGGAGCTCGTTTGATCGAGTTTTGGATTTTTCTTTCTCCTCTAGTTGGCTGTTTTTCGTCCTGTCTCAGAAGTTCTGGGAGGGGTCGGAAGTTCTGACCCTGAGGCTGTATTTCCGGTAGGAGGCCGGAAGTTCCGATTTTATCTTCTGGTGAGGCTCTATCTTGGTTCGAAGTTCCGACTCCTTCGTTGTATGTTCTGGTAGGTTGCTGTAGTGCTCGGTTTTGTTCCGTTTTGTCTGCGGTTGCTTCCATCTTGCGTCCAAGCCTTTCGATCTTTGTTCTAGGGTCTCTAGAGAGGTGTGTGTTTCCTTCCACTTGTTTGTGTGCGACTCTTGGAGTTGCGATTGGGACATAAGCCGAGTTCTTTGAAGAAGAATTTTTATCAGCTCCCATTCACTCTCCCCTCTCTGGTCACCTAATCGGTCCTTCAATTGGTATCAGAGCCGGTTAAGGATCTTTGTGATTCTAACCAGTCTAAGATCCAAAGATGGGCGACTACGGAAAGGGGTCGGGTCCTCCGCACTTCAATGGCAAGAATTACCAGATATGGGAGAGGCGCATGGGCGCGTTTTTGCGTGGGAAGGGGACACTGATCTGGGAAGTGACTCAAAATCCTCATTATGTTATTCCTAATAGTTTCCTTCTTCCAGGATCACGGGACATGTTTGAGGCCAACAACAAGGCCGTTGATTACTTGTTCCGTGCTCTTTGTGCCTCGGAGTTTGATCGATTGTACGGAGAGGATGTGGCCGGAAAGATTTGGTTGAAGCTTAAGAATGCTCATGTTGGGAATGCTCAGGTGCAGGCTCGTTTGTTTGCCACTCACCGGAGAGAGTACGAGACCTTCACTCATCTCCCCAGTGAGTAAATTGATGTGATGTTCCAGCACTTCACCTGTATTGTGGACAACATGAGGGCCAATGTGGCGGTGCTCCCTTACACGGATCATGATAGAGCTATCAAGCTCTTACACTCACTTGACAGATCCATGTGGAGTGCCAAGGTTGAGGCCATCTTGGAGTCAGGTGTGTATGAGACCCTGATGGTGGACGAGCTGTTCTCTAAGCTCAAGTCTTCGGAGGTTGATGGCCTGAGAGCGAAGAGCGAGAACCTCACTGATGCTCATACTTTGGCTCTTGTCTCAGGATCGAGGACTAATGCTAACCCTGCTACCATGCAGTTTTCTTTGTCTTGTCTTGTGTCCATGCCAGATGAGGACTTTGAGGTGCCGAGCGAGGAGGATCTCGCCTTGTTGAGCAAGAGGTTTGGGCAGATGTACGAGAACCGCAAGAATGTGAGGAGGAGCTCGGGGATGTGCTATCGGTGCGGGAAGCACGTGCATTTCATCACCGAGTATCTGGAAGCCATGGAGATCAAGAACGACTACAAGGGTAAGCCCAAGCACGACTACAACAAGCATTGCTCCCGGAACGACTATAAGGACAAGGAAGAGCAGCAGGTACAAGAAGAAGACGGCTCGAGCGATGGTTGCCGGAGCGAGCGACATCGACTCCACTTCAAGTGACTCCTCATCTGGTTCGAGCAGCGAGGAAGAGCAAGATCGGTGCAAGGACAAACGGCACACGGGCAAGAACCTCACCGGCCTCAGCTTCATCGCACAAGGTGGTTTCTGCGGCATGAAGCACAACTCCAAGAAGGGTGGGAAGCATAGCTCGGATTCGAACTCCGACTCCGAGGATGAGGTACGTCAAGATCCCAACGTCTTGCTAGAGGAGAATGCTAGGCTAAATGAGTTGCTTGATAACCGTGATGATGTGCTTAGGAAGACCAACAAGGAGAAGAGAGAGTTTCAGTCTTTGCTAGGTGATGCTAAGGACAACATAGTTGAGCTTGAGTCTTTGCTTGTTGATGCTAAAACTGAGACAGATTCTTTAAAAGCTACTCCTGTTGTTTCTGATGAGGTTGATTGTGGTGATTGCAATGTTTTCCTGGCTGACTTGACTGCTCTCAAGCAGAACCATGTCTCCAAGGTTGAGGAACTAGAATTGCTTAGGATTGAGCTTGATGAGATAAAATCTAGACCTGCTTTGTTATTTGCTTGCACTTCTTGTCCTGTGTTGCATGCTAGGCTAGATGAATCTCATGATATGATAGTTTCTCTTGAGGTTGCGTTGAAAGCTCCTATTCCTACATCATGCTCTACCTGTGAAATGCATGCCTTGAAAAATATGGAACTTGCGCATTATGTTGACCGTTTGCAGGATGAGAATGATGAGTTGTGAAAATTGATGAGTTGGTTGTCTGCGCATGAGCCTCAGCTGAGTTTGATGCTGGCTGAGTTTAAGAGGTTTGATGGTCAGGCGTTGGGGGCTGGGAAGAGTGGTGAGGGAGAAAAAAAAGTTGGAGAGATTCCTATCCCATCACACACCACATCCATGAACAAGTATGCACCAAAGCCAAACCACCTCAGAAACAAGCTAGACACAACCCCAGATCCACCTGTGTTCCCCCACAAAATAGAAAACTACCAGAAACCTGTGAAGTTTGTTGTGAGCACCCATGGAAATGTGTTTGGGGGGGGAAGCCATTAGAGAAAGCTGTTGAGAAGCCCAAAGAGAAACCACAGCCTAAGCCACAGCCAATCCACTTCCATTATGAGTATTGTGGGAGGGATGGTCATAAGGATGAGTTCTGTTTCAGGAGGAGAAGGGATGAGAGGTTTCTTAGGGAGATGGCAAACAAGGATAAGTACCACCCTTCTCATGGTGTGCCTGAGCCTCGTAGAGGGCCTCTACCTCGAGGTGATGGGTTTGTGCGTACGGTTCCCACTCGTGGTGGTGGTGGTTTTCCTCAAAGTGATAGGTGTGTTGGGTTTGGGCGTGGTGAGTTTGCTAGACGTACTCCTGCTCGTGACCGTTACGAGTTTGGGAGGCACGATCGTAGTTTTGGTTCTTAAAGGGACTACGTGCCATGTTTTCCCCCTCGTGGTGCGCGTTCCCCTCCAGTGAGACATGACAGGTTCTTTGGTGGTAGGCGTGAGAGGGCTCCGCCTAGAGGTTTTGATATGATGGATTTTGCTAACCCTTCTTTTGACCAGGTGTGTCCGAAGACCAGTGGAGGTTCGTTCTTTAGTGATGAGTGATTGACAACGTTGTGTGGAATGATACTTGGCTCAGTGTGCAGGTACATGTTGCGGCTTAACTCGTGTTGGTGCAGGTGAAGAACAAGCACAAAAGTCCTACGCTGTGGTGGCCTCCGGGTGATGGAGAGGCAAGTAGGTTTGGTTCGATGGACCCGGTGGCCGATGGGGTCAAGTGCGAGCCGTGCAGTCCAAGAGGAGAAAGTTGAAGTCATGGACATGGACTGGTGCAAGGTAGCGGTTCATGGCCGAAGCTTGCACGTGGGGTTTTGTGGTTTGCCCACAAAACCATCAGAGGACGGTTTCTTGGTTTGGGCCTCAAAACCAAGGTCGGAGGCCCAACGCAACGGAGGGTGATCCGGGAGCATCGGGAAGCTTCGAGGTGGAGGGCACGTGGTGTGATTGCGGGGCTTGCGTCGAGGCTAAGCAAGTTCATGGTTGAAGTGTGTCCGCTCGATGGGAATATCCGAAAACTTGACCAAAATGCCCCTGAGGGGTGTGTATCTTAAGTTTAAGTTGTAGGGTTAGCGTGGTCATTTGCCTCCTCCGGTGGAATTCATATATATAGCGGAGAGGTGGATGGCATCTCTCTCTGACTCTAGACTCGCCCGGACTTCTTCTTTTCCCAGTATTTTCCATAGGCTAGATTCTTGTATAGACTCTGACCTCTGGATGTATGGAAGAATTCGGCGTTGTGATTCTATCTCGTTCTTAGCATCTTGTGATTTTCGTGTCATTTTCGGTGCTATTTTTTGGGGCTTTTGTTCTTCGCTTGATTCGTCGATTTGAGGGCATTTCTCTCCGGATTTCTTTGAGGGTATCATGGGTGGATGTTTTGTGCATCTTTGTGGATGATCTTGACCCCTCAAATGCCGAGATTCGCCTTCGATTCGTGAGTTTTTGGATGAACCCTAGTTCATAGTGTTCTTGGCCAAGATTTGCAATTCCGCGAGATTGAGTGGGTTTGGAGCCATGAAATTTTAGGAATAGCTTCTCCTAGAGGCAATAGTACTTGTCCTAAAATTTGGCTGCAATCCATTGGGTGAATCGGGAGATCCATCGATCGGAAGTTTGGATTTGACCCGCGGGCGATTTTTCTGGGCTGACCCGGAAGTTCCGGTGGTTAGGTCGGAAGTTCCGGTGATCCTTTTGAGGACATTTTTTGAGAAGCTTCTCTCTGTTGTGGAGAAGTTGTGGTTAAATTTTCGTGATTTTTGGAGCTTGTTTGATCGAGTTTTGGATTTTTCTTTCTCCTCTAGTTGGCTGTTTTTCGTCCTGTCTCAGAAGTTCTAGTAGGGGCCGGAAGTTCCAACCCCGAGGCTGTATCTTCTGGTAGGAGGCCGAAAGTTCTGATTTTATCTTCCGGTGAGGCTCTGTCTTGGTTCGGAAGTTCCGACCCCTTCGTCGTATGTGCTGGTAGGTTGCTGCAGTGCTCGGTTTTGCTCCGTTTTGTCTGCAGTTGCTTCCATCTGGCGTCCAAGCCTTTCGATCTTTGTTCTAGCGTCTCTAGAGAGGTGTGTGTTTCCTTCCGCTTGTTTGTGTGCGACTCTTGGAGTTGCGATTGGGACATAGGTTGAGTTCTTTGAAGAAGAATTTTTATCGGCTCCCATTTACTCTCCCCTCTCTCTGGTCGCCTAATCGGTCCTTCAGAGGAACTTCGCTCAGGATGCTCACATACCTCTCCCACACTTGAAGTTTGCTTTGCGAGGCAACAAACTCAAGTGTGTTGAGATCAAGCTTCCTTTTGTAAATGTTCCCTCACTAAAACTTACGAAGGTGGTGTAGGTGATGTAGCTCACATGTTCTTAGATGTCACCTGTCCATCGTTCTTTTGAATCTCCACCTGAAAGGTCAGTGACGAAAAATACTCGAAGGACAACTTATCCTAAAAACATGCCCTTGATTTTATTCGAAAGCGAAATAAAACCTATGCTAATCCAGGCTATCTCCTGGTAGTGCTTTGTTTATTGAAGGTCATAAGCTCGACCATGGGAACTTCATCTTGCAACTACCATTAGTGGTGTCATTCCCGATTCACCACCAATCTTTGATGTATCAGTGAAGCTTCAGCTGCAAGGTTAGTGCCATAGTACACACACAAAGTCTGCAATACTTATGTTCAACATATGCATCTACAATCAACTGTCCAAACATTTTGTAAAAGAGAACCATAAGGTGATTGCAGCCCTCATGTGTGCTCAGCGCACTCAGCATGTCTGACTCTAAAGGGGCATGATGCAAGCATGGTTTATGTGGTAGATCAAGGATGAAACTACCATGCTCGGCAATGAAGTCTTTTCCTCCAAACTCCAGAATCAATGCCTCGAAAGGTTCCTTGGCCCATGAGTTCTCTATCTCAAGAGAGTCATCATGGAAGCTCAATGTCAACTCTCGATCACAATCGAATGTAACATGATACGGGCCAGGAGGAAGAGGCTGAAACTCGGTCGAGAATGGTGACGGTCGTTCGTCTTCACAAGGGTGAAGAGGGCCTTCTGAGTCGCACTCATGAGGAGTAGAAGATTCTACAACCTTAATGAGAATAAGCTCAGATGACACGAATGAAGATATACGCGTCGTCTTCTCGAGCGGGTTTTGCTGAGGAAGAGGCTTCACCATAGGATATCCCGGATAAGGGGTAGTAGTGGCGGAAACATCTTCCCTAAGCTTACCATCTAGGCTCTCTAAGGATGCCTCAAAGAGTTTCTCCAAAGAGGAGCCTAGGAGAAGATCAGGATCGAGGACATCGAAGATGTGAAAGTCTAATCCAGCATCAATCCCGTCTATGATGAGCGGCACGGCACTTGCAATCCCCCAACATTCAAGAACGTGCCCAAAGGGACAAGTCTCGAGGAGCATGTTGGATGATGCTAGCGGAACTTTGCCCAAAAGAATTTCCGCTAAGTGCCATGGCATGATGTTAACCTCCATGATGGGGTTACAATGGGTCTCTAAGGCAATCCCTCTCACAGAACAAGGAATAACCAGAGAGAGTGAACTATCCATGGCCATTCCTCCTCCATGGCCTCCTCAGGAAATGCTTCGTCAGGAGGATCGGGAGGTAAAGGAGATACCATAGGTCTAGGGAAAGGCTCTGTCAGAGGATGTCTAGATGGTTCAGCATGGACAGAAATAGTTTCCCTAAGCTCTTCTTCTGGGTTTCCTTGAGATTTATCAAGAAGTTTTTCTAATGGGAAACCTAGGAGAAGATCGAAATCCATGATGTCATAGATGTGGAAATCTAATCACACCTCTATGTTATCAATGGTGATTGGCACGTCCCTAGCAATCCTCCGACATGGAAAAACACAGCACCACCTAGGACTATGGAAAAGTCTATGAGTTGGGGTTAGTAGCATGTCACCCACCAGAGTACCCAAAAGGGACTCCGGTATGATGCAAGCCCCAACAGTAGGGTCATGGATAGCATATGTGGTGTTTCCTCTCATGGAACAATGGATGATCATGGAAGTCGAGCTAACCTGAATTGCTTCAGATGTATGCTTCTGAGGTGACCAATCCACTATCGTCCCATGATTCCAAACTTCATCGAGGACCTTATAAAGGTCTAGCAATGTTGTAGGCTTCTCGTGCCAAGAGTTGTTTGAGGTATTTCTGATGTTTCAAAAAGGATCATCCTCAAATCAGGAAGAGAACTCTGAAGGTTGAATTTCTTCTTCCTTCAATGTTCGTGGTTCGAGAGAGGACTCAACAGAGGAATCAAGGAATTCAGAGAATGAAAGCTCAGATTAAGCTATTGAGAGACTCTAATGGACCAACTCAGACTCCAGATGGGGTCCGTTGTGATCGGTATAGGAAGAAGAGGCTTCTAAGAAGAATTCTAGGATCTCTCTTCTTTCCACTAGAGTTTTGTTTTCAAACGAACCTCCAGCTAAAAGGTCGAGCTCTTGTGCAGATTCCATGTCTATACGAGTATAAAAGGTATACGTCACCATATAATCAGGTATAGACATGTGGGATAGATGTCAAAAGACATAGGGACCTAGCCCATGGTGCACCTATGGACTCACCCTTTAATTGCTCAAAGTCAAGGAATTCACACAGTAGGAGCTCTATGCGTTCATAAAGGGAGAACGAGTCACAAAAGTTATCTCATAGTTTTCACTAATTATTCACATGCCTTGCCATGTGGGTGTACCATTGCTCTGCTCTATCTATGAGAGATAAAGGGAAAATTTTCCACCTCAAAGTTTCTTGTGTCATGCCTGGAATTACCAAGCAGAAACACAAGTCCTCGAACTCCTCTAAATGAACATGAGGATCATCACTAATTCCTCTAGAGAAAGGTCGATTCTGAACCATGGCTATAAAGCCGAGATGAAGCTCGCAACAAGATGAGGAAGTTGATGGTTGCTTTAAGATGAACTCGCCCCTAGGGGTAGAGAGTAGAATGCAAGAAAAGATAAAAAGATACGAAGACCACTAGGCTCGAAGATAGAAACAACAACCGTCCCCGGCAACGGCGTAATAAATGCTTGTTGACGTTTCTTAACGTCACAACTATGGCACCGGGTTAGCTCGAACGTGTAAGGAACATCTGGGTACACTGACGAGTGCGAATGAGTTTGGAAGCGCACGGATACACCGCTGTAGCACCTCACCTAGGAAGGGGTATTCCTAGGGTATCGAATCCAAGGACGGATGAGCTCTGGCTCCAAGCCTGACTGAGGGTCTAAGGACACGACTCTGAGGATGGGATAGGTAGGAAGGATCTACTTGATAGGCCGCAGAGTCTAGCATGGTCTCTCTGGTATGTTCACTCGCGTTGGGCGTCGGCACACCCTAGCTTTTAAAGGGCTAAGTGTGCAATCGGTCTGGGGGCCCTACTCAGTACACGGGCGCGGAGGATTTCAAAGGGTCTAACAGGCTGTCACCACTATGGACTACCTCTATCGTTACACGAATGCACGTGGTATTGGTAGGATAACTTGTAGTTTAGACACCACGTTTACACTACTGACTACTACTATAGCCTGACTCCGTCTGATGTCCCGGAAGCCCTACTATAGCACTCCGTATAAATACAGAACTACGAATCAGCGAGGGAGATACTGGCACTATCTCAAGATATCCACTATCACTTATGCAAGATCACGAATGCACTTTGATCTAATCAAAGCTATGAAAGGGCATTGACTTTATTCTAATAGACAAGCTAACATACAAACGGAATGCAAACTTATGATCCGGTTCAACTAGATCGAAAGGGTTTTGTTTGAAGAACACAAGCCTCTTAATGAAGAACGAACGAAGAACACAAGACACCTATGCATGCATACAAGTTTAGTCTAAATAGAAAATGTCGAAATACTCACTTTACACTAAATGAGGAACAGTGGCATTACTGAGAATCGTTCTTGGGGAAGATGTCATGAACATGACATGGCCCCAAGCATCCCCCTCACTTCCTAGCACTAATCCTATACAAAAAGCTCTCCTCTCCTAAGGAGAGAGGCCTCAAGCCAAAATGAAAGAGGAGGAGGACAAGTGTGTGTCCAAGAATGAGGCCCCTCCCCTTCTATTTATAGGCAAGGGGGTGGCTTGCTCCGGGCACCAAATGCCTCCAAAACACCATGGAATGCAACGAATGACCAATCAAGGAGCAACACGTGGAAGGTGGAGATCAGAGGAGCCAGGGTCTGTTCGGCCGATCCTATGATCAGCCGACCACCCCGGGCGTCCCCTCGTGTTGTGCTTTCTCCAGGAGGCTGGCAGATGGGCCCCATGGTCACTCCCCGTGCATGCCAAGTTTCCTAGTGGTTTGGGTCCCTGGTGGGTCCATGAATCCATGTGAAGTTGTCGTGGTAGCGCGTGATTCATCGAGAGTGTATCACATGGATTGGTGATGTCATTGATCCTGGAGAATCTTGTGTGGCAACCCCTCATTGGCTGAGCTTGAAGTACTTGGATCAAAAACACATGCTTTTGCTCCCATTTCTATTGCTAATTGCCTGTATTCGCATAAACACACTTGTGGAAATGATTAGTTTAAGCCCTATTTTAGTTTTGATGATCATTTCTAATGCTAAAATGTACATGTTGACGGGTATAAAATGAGTAGATAACAGCCGTCAACACCTAGTATTCACTACAAGGAATGTGCTGACTAGTGACACAAAAAGGGCGATTCTCATCATAAACCACGATTAATGACGCCGGTTGTTACGAAAACCCTCTGTCATGAGTTTAATGACGCGTATAAAATCGTCCTTACAAAACGTCATAACTTCATTCTTGCATCTTTGCCACGCTGGACATAATCTAATGTGGCATCCGATGTGGCATGCCAATTGTGACGAACCGTTTGTGTCATAAAATGAATTTGGACTGTTTAAAGCTGGGTTGAGCCCAACACTGTTACTGTCGGCCGGTGTTGTGCAGATAGCCCAAACAAGATTTTGTTGGGCCTATTTGTTGTTTTTTCGACCACAATCTTGATTAGGTTGCTCCCGTTTTTGTTGGGTCGAGTCCAACAATTGCGCACATTATTTACGGCCTTATATGTCACATTAATTTCAATGAAATTGACTTTTGGCCCAATAAATAGTGGGCTAAGCCCACTGAATGCCAACAGAAAATTAACTAAACACGCATCAATATTAATTGATTTCATTTCAATTCTGATCCTTTTTTTAGAATAATTCTGATCTGGTTGGCACAATAGTAATCAGCATATATTTCTTTATACAATAAAACAAACTGTTACTTACTATCAAGCACGACCATATTGTTAATCACATATCACAAACTATTACAAGATAATAGTCTCACAAGGAACATAGACTAACAAAACTAAATCCAGGTCATAATCACATGAGATATTGGAGATTTGATCTAAGAATCTTAACCTCTTCATCTTTTATTGCTAAGCAGTAGACGAAGGAGGTCTTCACTGTCTTTGGTAAGCTTCTGCAACCTCTTAATCTCAACCGACTACATTTTCAGAGTTGATTCAGATTCTTCGGTCTTCTTCTTCAAGCTACATAACTCTTTCTAGTGAGCAACAAACCGTTGTCGAAGTTGTACCCCGTCCTGATTGGGAGCGTCAACTCTCTCATCATCAACACTACTACATAAGGATTTGGTACCCATTCTTGAGTACTCCTCTATTTAAATTTGTTCGGGAAGAAGCATCATTGACTTAGTAGCATCCATCTAGCAATAGTGGATCCCAAGTCAGATTAGAATCTTGTAATTGATTCGAACTAAGGAAGCAAAGGTGTTAATTTGTTAACTTGGAGCAAGTCTGAATAGAAGCGGCTACAGATGTTGACCCTTTGGCTCGCTGAAACAAGTACAAGAACAACAGGTAAGGGTTGAGATCATTTGCAATCAGAAACAAAGAAGGTGTTGATTAAGTTTGTTGCCTTGGAGCAGGTCTGAACAGGAGCGACTACAGATGTTGACCCTTTGGTCTGCTGGAACAAGTACAAGGACAAGAGATAAGGGTTGAGATCGTTGGTAATCGAAAGCAATTTCATCTATTAAGTTCAATGCGATACATGAACGATCACACCCAATCCATAATCACCCAAGCATGCAACAAAAATATGGAAAGCCAAAGAGCATGGGTAAGGAATATAATAATTTTATCCTTTAATTTCTAGAAACCTTAAATAAGTCGACTTCGAACAATCTCTTGCAATAGGGAACATAACATCCACAATCACCCAAGAATGCAACAACAATATTCAAAAGCAAAGAGCATGGGGAAGGAGTCTAATAATTTCATCTACAAATTTCTACAAATCTCAAATAAAATGACTTCCAACAAACTCTTGCGACAAGGTACAGTAGATCCACAATCACCCAAATATGAAAGAATATTATAGAATGCCAAAGAGCATGGGGAAGCAATCTAATTGAATCGATCAATACAGGGAGGAGCCCGCAGACTTGACGAATAGGAAGGGAAGAAGGTACCGAATGCCGTCTCAATTTAGCAGCCTGAAATTGCGCCTTGAACACATTGTTCTTCGCAACTGTTGCAGATCTGCGGCCGCCAGGGTGAGCCTCGGGGGAGCCGACAGAGCAACGGGTTTGAACCATCTTGCAGCTTCAAGGACATTGCCGAAGAAGGCTGCCGCTCGTAGGAGAGGAAGGCCACCGCTCGTAGCAGAGGAAGCCGACCGCTCGTAGTAGAGGAAGGCATTGTCGGTATCTAGGTCACCGTTGCTACCTCCGCTGCAGATCTACTAGGTCTCTTTGGAGGTAGAGGAGAAGATCTCCCGATTTTGGAAAATTACAAGGAGGTAATTGGGAGGCCTAGTTTCCCTCTTTGTTTTATATATAACGGGGAGGACCAGGAGGAGGAGCGTGGAATTCAAAATTTCAAGTCCCATCTCTCTGCTCCAGAGCGGGAAACGAAAGACTTTGGTTCATGGACCCAAACGTCAGTGACCCAAACGAAAGACTGCTTGGGTGTCGGACCCAAACGTCAGTGACCAAACGCAGAGAGGCAAGTTGTTGACTATGGGTTGTCCGTGCCACCATGGATCATGGAATTGACAAACACACAGGACTATACTCTACTTCATATTCACATTTGACAGATGATCTGATTATTGCATTACGGATGTACTCACTGCAGCAAATTAATGTACCATTTCAACTATTTATTACATCACTAAACACACTTAACAAAAACATTAATACTACAAACTACAGGGGACCCTTGTACAACCATTTAGGTAATCTTCTACGGAGATCGTGCATAAATTTGGGTGATCAGTGCATACGACTGCCCAATCATATGTGAGTATTCCGTGAGGAAAGATTCACTCTAAGAGAGACATGCACTTGTTCTGCAATTGTGTGCAGTTAGCCTAAATTGCCCATCATAGAAATGAGGTCACAGTTTCCTCGCTTGCCATGTCCCACATCTTTGACGCACAGGGCAGCTTTAACCTTTCGACTTGGTACATGTCGGCGACCCAGAGTACATAAGGCCATGCGTTGGCAGGAGTGTCCCATAAATCAGCCTCCTCCGGGAGTGATCCTTCCCTAGCATATTTGATCAGGAGCGAGAAGCCATCAGAGTTTGTTTCTATAATTGTAACAGTTTCAGAGCGTGACTCCACTCCTTGGCCGTAGAGCATTGCCTCCATCACACAAGATACTTTCGCCACATTGGCACGTTTTGCTCGTATCACCCGGCATTCTGCACCAACGTGGAAGACAACATCCACAGGGACTTGGGCTGCAACGCTTTCGCATATGCTTGTTTGTACTGATGGAGGAGGAACTTCAATGCAATTGTCCTCTAGTACTATAACACCACACGATATGTGTATGTGATCTTCATTGGAGGTCACACGATCAATGTCATGATGCTCCACCAGACATTCAAAGCCTCTTTCTTGTATATCCTGATTAGTGAAAAACACTTCTTTTGTAGCTTGAACTCGAAACGTATCATCTTCATCGTTTGGGTCTCCATCCATCTCATGCAACAATACTCACACCTACGTCAAAGGAAGCAGTCACAAGCTTGACAACAATAATATAATGCGACTATATTGCCATGTGTGAGTGTGTGTGTATTCGTAGCAGTAATGAGACACGTACCATTTGTGATTTGTGCACAGGAACGAGGACGACGACAATGCCGTCTTGAACATCCATCCACTGATGATCATTCATACCTGTAGGTTAGCAACGTAGCCTCCATTGACGGCCTCTATAACAACCTAGAAATTTAAGTTATGAAAATGTGAGGAAATTTGAAATTTTCATTTATTGATGAAGTGTCACCCTAATTTAATCCCAATTCTAGCCTCTTCTCTTAATTCTAAATAAATGAAACCAAATTACGAAAATATAAATTCAAATTATGGTTTAATTATGTGATTTGGTTTTTATGGATTTTATTTGGATTTAATTGAGTGAGATATGAATTTGAATAAAATCAAATTCAAATATAAAGTGTAAACAATATTCAAAACTATTTTAAAACCTAACTCGCTAACTTGGGCCGGCTAACTCATGCTGAAGTCCATCGGATCCCCTTCTTCTTTCAGCCCTTAACCATCAGTTCACCCTTATCCTTTTCCTCACCTCAATCGCGGCCCAAGGATCGGCCCGGTATCACGGCCCAACACATCGTCGCAACCCGCCGAGCAATGAGTTGCCGACCGGTGGGCCCTAGCACCCGGTCATCGTCCCCGCCGGTCTGGTCGTCGCAACCACACCAGGTGAACCCCTTTTCCTCTGCCACGCGCGCGCAGCGCTGCGCCTAGCCGAGGGAACCAACCCCCGACCGGCTGGTCGGCACGGACGTCGAGCCAGGGAGGCCTGTGCACGCCTCGTGCAGTCCGCCGGGTCAATTGACCCTTATACGCTTGTGATGTGAAACTTTTCCCCTTTCCCCTGTCCCGCCGCCAAGAGCGGAGAAGAGGGGAAGGAGGAGGAGGAAGGGAGAAGAGAAGGGTGCGCGTGCGTCGCCGCCGCGCCGCATCGCTGGAGTCAAGGACCCCGAAGCCGGAGCCGGACGAGTAGTGGAGGAGGCTGTCCACGAGCAAGCGGGAGCCAGAGCAGAAGAGCAAGCCGCACCACCGCCACATCTCACCGTCGCCGCCGTGATCTTCATCGCCGCGAACTCCACTGCTACGCCTACATCGACGCCCCAACGTGAGACATCCCGAGCCCTTGCTCTTTTCCCCTTCCTTGATCTGCCTGTAATGCATCAGCTGGCCTTCGTGCCATGCCGTCCGTGAGCGCGCCGCCGCGGTGCACCCACGCACTGCGCTGGACCTCACCGTTCTGCCTATCCGTGAAGAACCGCGACGTCGTTCGTGTCTTACTGTGTGCGCTAGCCTTCGCGCCACATACGTCTGTGCAGGAGCGCCACCTTGTTCCACCTGCTCTGCTTCGCCGGCCTTCGCACCACGCTTGTTTCGCAGAGTCGCCGCCGCGGTGCACCCTAGCACCACGCCGTACCCCACCGCCGCTGGTCGCGCTGCTGCTTGTTTTCATGCCTGTGAACCCGGCCTTCGTGCCGTTTGTCTTCGTGAAGGAGCACCGCTCGCTTTTGCTGTTTGTTCGCGCCACCGCTTTGCTCCGCCGCGCCGCGCCACCATTCATGCCGTCGCGCTGTGCCGGGGTCCCGCCATGGCGCGCCGCGCATCGGCTCTACGCGCCCAAACCCAGGGCCAAAGCAAACCTAACCTCACCGCGTGGACCTAGCGCTATCCCCCTTGAGCTCGTGCGAGCCTTAAAACCTTCACCGCTGCCGAACGCCCACCGCAGTCACGGCCGGGTGCGCCCCGGGACGCGCCAACGCGCACGCGCGGATGGCAAGGGCACCCGCTGTCTCCCAGCAGTGTTTGGGGGGCGGCATTGGACTTCTGCGCTGTAAATGAAAAAGGAGCCGCAGGGGCCATAACCCATTATAGCCCGACGTCGGCCTTTTTCCTTTTTCGATGGCGTGCTCTGTTTTTTGTTCCGGGTGAACTAATAGACTTGGCCATCTCAGCCCAATGGGTTGAGTGCAATGGGCCAAATCCGGCCCACTAACACTTTCAGCCCAACAACGGCCCGCTAACCCTGCTGCTGACATCACGCATATGTCATGCTGACGTCATCACTATTTTCAAAATAGAAACCCTTTTCTGTTTTATAAATGAATTTGGAAATTAATTTATAAAACCTTTAACCTTTGAAAATTCATAACTAATTATTTATAACTCCGAAAAATATGAAACTAGTTTCTATATTTTTCTAAAAAATGAGACGGTGTTGTTTGTAGGTAGTTTGGTTTTGTTTGGATCTTTTAAAATTGGGTTCCTTTGGATTTATGCTTAGATGTTTGCTGGTAATTTAGCGTCTCGTATCTCGTGCTGCACAGACCTGAGCTACGACCCGGAGGAGACCTACGACCCTGACTTCAACCCAGACCAGGACTACGGACAACAGCCAGGTGTCATGTCACTCCCAACCATTTAGATCCTATGCTTGCTTTAGATGCTAGTGCTTAATTACTTTTGATGCATGTTTTTAAATTGCATAGACAATTGATTAGCCATGCCTTGGAATTGATAATCCTGTCCTTGGAATACCTACTTTTGGAACTAGCTATAGACCCCTAGCTAGTTCCTTGGCTTTATTCATCCATATATTTACCCTTAGTTATGGATGGATCTCAAGTTTGGACCGAGGTTGGGATACCTCAGAACTCTCGCGTGTGTTTTGGGTGAGTGTGTACCCTTGACGTGTTACTGCGGGAGCGAGCCCCTTTTGTTACTTATGAACGCTTGTCTAGGGAAGATGCGACCTGGCCTCTCGCCCTAGCTGTGTGTCGGATGGTGGTAGTTGGAGAGTGCTCACTCTTGCAATTAAGGATCGATCGACAGTTTAACCATGATCTTGGGGCTATTTTCGTACAAACCATTCGCTCACGTATGGGCGGGGTTCGGTCCGATAACTAGTTGGTGGTTACCACTTAGCTTGTAGGCGGACCGGTGTGGTCGTGTGAGGGGGACAGGTGATACCCCCCGAGTAGACATCGCCCTGGCTTCCCCAGGGATGGTCTCACAGCTCCGAGGCCCTGCTGGCAAGTTTCGCGCCCCAGTTCAGGACGAGTCAGGTTTGGAGAGGCAGGAGAGTGCCACCCACTACTAGATCTCCAGTCATTAGGTAGGGATGTGGATCGGAGGCATCCATTTCTGCCCTATCCGGCGGGTCCAGTTGTACAACCTCTGCAGAGTGTTAAACCTATAGCTATAGTCCGTGTCCACTGGTATGGACAACCCACGGGTCTGTTACTCTGGCTAGTCTCTTCTTGTGCTGCTTTCTCTTCCCTGTGTGTGTGTGAGCCCGGCTTCGTGCTGTTGAGACGTGGGGATAGGAGTTGGTGACCCCACGTCGCAGATGAGAGTGGGATGCTGTATCTTAGTGCTTGGTGTTCTTTCCTTGTTGGGGTGTTGACCCCGGAGGCATTGTCCTCGGAGGTGTGGATCTCCTCAGAGATGGAGACCTCTCGGCTAGTCTGCTTACCTTGACGTTGCAACCGCTGCTTGCATAACCTTCTACAGCCATAAATAGGATTACCCATGCATATTATAATTATTCTCTTTTGCTTATGCTCTTTGTTGGGAAGCTGACATGACCTACTCGCTTATCGAGTAGATGACGGGATTTCAGACCAGGAGCCGGACTACAACTTTGAGCACGATGGATGGGAGGACTGAGGCTTGCCCTACACTCAAGTTGCCTGCGGATATGGAGTCTACTTCGCTACATGAGAGACGCTGCGTAGATGTTTACTCTATTTGATTCAGTCCTGTTGGACTTGTACCCGACATGTTCCGAAATGATGTACTCAGAGGCTTATTTATAATATTATTATGTGGACCTTCATGTGTTTTCTTTCTGTTGTACGGTTATTCATTACTTTCTGAGACAGGGATTTGCACGTGATAGCCTCCTGGGACTATCACAGAGGTGCAGGGATCGGGTTTCCTTCTTTGGAAACCCGGTTCGTTTCAGTTGGTATCAGAGCCGTACTTGACTGTAGGACGAGCCTAGGAACGAACGATAGTATAGGAAGGCCAAAACACCTTGTGCTTTATATGCAATCCATGAAATTTTATATAAGTACCTTGAACTTTATGATATACTACCTTGATTAACATTACTAACTCTTACTAACTTCCCTAACAACATGCAGATGGACTAGCTGACGTGGATCCCCCTCAAGACCGATGGTCAGTGGGCCGGAGGGTTCTGCAAGATCCTTAAGGACTGCTTGGAGACAGCTGGAGTGGAGACTAGCGAGGTGCTCTACGAGGGACGCACCACTGTAGCCGTGGACCAGTCACCGACAGAGCTGACCTTGAAGATACCAGCAGACCCCCATGTGCCAGAGTTCGAGGAGGTCAGGGTCTCGTGTTTCGACAACTCCACACTGGAGGCTCACCAGTGTTGTGCCAGACTCGCGCTGAAGAAAGTGTGTCGACAGTTGGAGCAGAGGTTGAAGGAAACACCCTTCGGAGTCCTACCGACAGCAGTGTACGACCACCGCAGGTGGCACAAGGACGAGACAGCTTACACCGAGGAGAACACAGAGGGCAAGGACGAGAAGGAGTAGTTGGCCAGCAAGTTCATTCAAGCTCAAGACCAGGCACTCTACTGGGCCGATTCAGAGATAGTGTTTTTGAGACAGAATTGGGACGACACCTTGGGACGGAACGCCCAGCTGGAGAGAGAGAACAACCACTTGGAGTTCTTTCTCAACGAGGCACACAGGAGGAACATCCAGATCACAGAGTGGGGACTCGCAGCCGCCAGAGCCAGCATAGAGGGGGATGCACTTGAGATCGCCACTTTGAGAGCCACACTGGAGGAGATACAGACAACCTTGCAGGAGTCAGAGGCAGCGACCAGAGAGGAGAGGTTGAAGCTACGAGAGAAGGAGTACTTGGTAGAGTCGCTTGGAGCAGCTTGCAGAGACTACCAGTTGAGGTTGTGGGGACACGAGGAGAGGCTGATGCAGAACTACAACCACCTCTGGCACTTGGGAGGCAGAGTGTACGAGGCACAGGACACAGCCAGCCGGACCAGCTCAACTTGGAGAGACTCCAACCAGAGACGGGTGACAGAGTTCAGAGAGTTGGTAGAGTTGGTACCACCACAGAAGAGACCCAAGTTGAGGATCGAGACATTCGAGCTACCACCTACCCAGCTTCCAGTACAGCCACCCTACCCAAGAGGTAGTATCGACACACCTGAGGTGAACAGAGCTTTGAGGAGCTTGGCAGACTACTTCAACCTACCGGAGATTGAGATTCCAGACTACCCAGGAGTGAACGACCCGCCGTTCTACTCGGTTCCACCCAGTCCGAAGACAGTGTCGCCACCGTACTCACCAGCTCCAGTTCAGAGGCAGGCACCTTGAGAGGAAGATCCTGTAGTCAGATAGGATAGAGTTCTTCATGATGTCCATGTTTAGTTGACCACCCTTTATGTATGTCATAGTAGTTCTCATGCTTCTGTGTAATTTCTAAGGTTGAGGAGTAGGCCTCGAGATACACACCTTTTGTATGGTGATCTTGCATGAGTGATTGGAGTTATCGATCTTTTTGCCGGATTTCATGCTTCTTATATGTCTGTGTGAAATTGTTTGATTGTTAGCTAGATACTCCTTATATGTTTAAGTACCTTAAAGTTAATTTCTGACAACTCGTTACTCACGATCTCAAAAAAAATCTTGGAATAGATGTCGGGAGTGAGGAGGTCGGGACGGCTCCGACACCGTTTCGAGGAGGCTGCCAGGGAGGAAGCCGAGCAGGAGGACGTCCCTCTCCCCGCTAGAGGCCGAGGTCGTGGCCGCCGTGGAGGTCGTGCCCCACGTGGCGGACACCGTGGTGGACACCGCGGTGGGTGAGGAGGCCGAGGAGGCCGAGCACCAGATGACCCAGAGGAGGTCGAGGAGCTCGAGGAGGAGGCTAAGCCCGAGCCAGAGCAGGCACCGGAGCAGCCGGCACCACCGCCCAACCTAGCAGCAGTGATGGCACTTCAGACCCAGCTGATGCAGATGATCGCCAACATTGTGGTTCAGAACAACAACAACCGGAGGAATGCCAGGAACCAGCCGGAGAGCTTGCAGAAGAGAGTGGAGGGTTTCTCCAAGCTGCACCCACCTACCTTTGACAACTCTCCAGACCCGCTTGTGGCCGACAACTGGTTGAGGGAGATCGAGAAGAAGTTGGAGCTTACAGACCTTACAGAGGAGGAGTGTGTGTCAGTTGCCGCGCACCAGCTGGTCGGCACCGCAGGAGCTTGGTGGGACAGCTACTTTGACTCACACACGGACCCGACCCACATCACGTGGGAGGAGTTTGTGGAGGCTTTCAAGGAGTTCCACATCCCAGAGGCAGTGATGGATAGGAAGGCAGACGAGTTCAGGCACTTGAAGATGGGGCAGATGTCGGTGCAGGAGTACACGAACCGCTTCTAGGAGCTGATGCGGTACGCCCCAGATGACCCCAACACAGAAAAGAAGAAGATGTACTGGTACCGCAAGGGACTCCACAGAGGGATGGCACACCACCTGGCTGCTCACGACTTTGCTACTCTTCACGCCCTAGTGGGCAAGGCTCTGGTAGTGGAGAAGTCGAGGTTGGACTACGTGGAGGTCCGAGGAGAGAAGGGGTAGCGTGCAGACTGTGCAGGGTACTCGGGTTCACACCAGCGACAGAGGTCAGCTCCGCCACAGTACCCACCACAGAGACAGTGTCCGTACCCGCAGCAGCAACAGACACAGTTCACTCAGCAAGGTAGAGGTCACCCCGGAGGTAGTGGAGGTTCAAGTCAGTGGAAGCCTAGGCCACAGCAGCCGCCAGCCTATGACAGCTCACAGATCACCTGCTACCACTGCCGTCAGCTAGGCCACAAGTCCAACTTGTGCCCTCAGAAGCTTCAACAGGGAGGTCAGAGCAAGAACACTCAGTACCAGACACCGGCGAAGGCACCAGTTCCAGGAGGACAGCCCCAGCAGAACCAGCAGAAGAGCGCTCCACCACCCACTTGAGGCAGACTGAACCACTTCACCGCTGAGGAGGCAGCTGCAGCACCAGACGTAGCTCTCGGTGAGTTTCTAGTCGATTCAGTTATGGCTTCCATTTTGTTTGACACCGGTGCTCAGTTTTCGTACATTTCTACCAAGTTCGCAAAGGAAAGGTCATTACCAACTAAGCCCAGACCACGGCCTATAGTTACTAGTTCTCCGCTTGGTGAGAAGCGGAGTACGCTAAAGTGTAGAGGAGTGAACATGGTGTTCGAGAAGCAGTTGTTCGTGGCAGACCTGATAGTTCTGGAGTCGACCGGGATCGACGTGATACTTGGGATGGAGTGGTTAGCCCAACACGAAGGATTGGTGAACTGCAACCCAGTGTACGTACAGTTGGAGTACCCCAATGGAGCTAGAGTGTTGATCAAGCCACAGGGGCAGAGAGCAACGCCGATGTTGTGCAACATGAAAGGAAAGAGTTTGGAGGAGATCCCAGTGGTGAGGGAGTACCCCGACGTGTTTCCAGAGGAGTTGACTGAGCTACCACCAGACAGAGATATTGAGTTCGTGATTGAGCTGATGCCAGGAGCTGGACCAGTGGCCAAGAGCCCGTACAGGATGTCTGCCGATGAACTTGATGAGCTGAAGAAGCAACTCAAGAAACTGCAAGAGCAAGGGTTTATTCGACCGAGTGCCTCACCCTGGGGTTTGCCAGTTTTGTTTGTGGACAAGAAGGATGGCACTAAGAGGATGTGTGTGGATTACCGGACCCTCAACTCGATGACGATCAAGAACAGGTATCCTTTGCCCAGGATCGACGACTTGCTAGACAAACTGCGGAAGGCAAAGTTCTTTTCCAAGATTGACTTGAGGTCAGGCTACTACCAGATGAAGATTCGGGACCAGGATATCCTGAAGACAGCTTTCACAACTCGGTACAGCCTGTACGAGTTCGTAGTGGTTTCGTTTGGACTGACCAACGCCCCTGCCTACTTCATGAACATGATGAACAAGGTCTTCATGGAAGAGCTGGACAAGTTTGTGGTGGTGTTCATAGATGACATTCTGATCTTCTCTGAGACAGCAGAAGAGCATGAGGAGCACCGTCGGATTGTGATGGAGAGGCTGAGACAGCAGAAGTTGTACGCAAAGTTCAGCAAGTGTGAGTTCTGAATGGAGGAAGTTGCTTTCTTGGGACACGTGTTGTCAGCTGAGGGAGTTGCAGTCGACCCTTCGAAAGTGGAAGCAGTTACCAAGTGGGAGCAGCCACTCACAGTGACAGATATTCGAAGCTTTCTCGAGTTGGCAGGTTACTATAGGAGGTTCATAGAAAACTTCTCCAAGATAGCAAAGCCAATGACAGAGCTATTGAAGAACGACAAGAAGTTTGTGTGGTCAGAGGCCTATGAGAGGAGTTTCCAGGAGTTGAAGAAGAGGCTCACGACAGCTCTGATTCTTACCTTGCCAAATATCAAGAAGGATTTCGTGGTGTACTATGACGCCTTGAAGCAAGGATTGGTATGTGTGCTGATGCAAGAGGGTAAAGTTGTCACTTATGTGTCAAGGCAGCTCAAGAAGCACGAAGAGAACTACCCCACTCACGACTTGGAGCTAGCAGCAGTCGTTCACGCTCTGAAGATTTGGAGGCACTACTTGATCAGCAACAAGTGCGAGATGTACACCGATCACAAGAGTCTGAAGTACTTCTTTACTCAGTCGGAGTTGAACATGAGACATAGAAGGTGGTTAGAGCTGATCAAGGACTACGACCTAGAGATCCACTACCACCCTAGCAAGGCAAATGTTGTGGCAGATGCACTAAGCAGAAAGTCCTATTGCAACAACTTGATGGTGAGGCAAGAGCAGCCAGCACTTCACTACGAGCTAGAGCAGCTTCAGGTTGAGATTGTGGAGCAGGGACAACTCAACACACTGCAAGTGACCTACGACTTGGAAGGCAGAATTCGGGAAGCATAGAAAGGTTGTTCCGAGGTTTGGGAGCTCAAGGAGTTGATGGAGAAAGGAAGAGCTGAGGATTACCGTGTGGACGAGCAAGGCACGGTGTGGCTGAAAGATCGGATCTGTGTGCCGAAGAGCAAAGAGATTCGGGAACAAATTCTGAAAGAAGCTCAAGATTCAAGGTACTCCATTCACCCAGGAAGCACAAAGATGTACCAAGATTTGAAACAGAGGTTCTGGTGGAAGGATATGAAGAAGGACATAGCCTACTACGTGGCTTGTTGTGACACTTGCAGCAGAGTGAAGATCGAGCACCAAAGGCCTGCAGGACTATTGAAACCATTGGATATCCCTCAGTGGAAGTGGGATGATATTTCCATGGACTTTGTGGTGGGATTGCCCCGTTCACCTAAAGGACACGACTCGGTGTGGGTTATCGTAGACCGCTTGACCAAGGTGTCACACTTTGTGCCAGTCAAAGCAACAGACACAACAGATCAGTTGGCAAACCTGTACGTGGACCACATACTCAGACTACATGGAGCTCCGAGGAGCATAGTGTCAGACAGAGGGCCCCAGTTCGTGGCCAGATTCTGGAAAAGCTTCCATGCAAGGATGGGAACCACACTCAGCTACAACAGAGCTTACCACCCACAGACTGATGGACAGACCGAGAGGGTCAACCAAACCTTGGAGGATATGCTCAGAGACGGCACCGACTGGGAGAATAGTTTGTCCTACACTGAGTTCTCGTACAATAACAGCTACCAGGCTAGTCTCCAAATGTCACCGTTCGAGGCCCTTTACGGGAGGAAGTGCAGAACACCCCTGATGTGGTCTGAGGTAGAAGAGAGGATGATCTTTGGTCCAGACATACTCAAGGAGGCTGAGGAGAAGGTGGAGAAAGTCAGGGAGAACCTAAAGATTGCCCAGAGTCGGCAGAAGAGTTACGCAGACCGTCACCGGAGAGAGGTTTGCCGTGAAAGGAAAGCTTGCCTCGAGGTACGTGGGACCTTACCAGATCACCGGGAGAGTTGGGAAGCTCGTCTACAGACTCGCCCTACCAGAGGAGTTGTCAGCAGTGCACCCTGTGTTCCACGTGTCACAGTTGAGGAAGAGTGAAAAGGAAGTGGAAGCAAAGCAAGTCCCGGTAGAGATACTCGACCTGCAGAACACCCTAGAGTATGCAGAGTACCCCGAGAAGACTTTGGACAGAGCAACAAAGGAAACCAGGAGGACTACCATTCCTTACTGCAAGGTGCTGTGGAGTCACCACACAGAGCGAGAAGCAACCTGGGAGAAAGAAGCCGACCGGAGGGGGATGTTCCCTCACTTGTTCGAGGGAGAGGATGGACCTTAAATCTCGAGGACGAGATTCCCGGTGGTGTGGGAGAATGTAACAACCCAGAAATTTAAGTTATGAAAATGTGAGGAAATTTGAACTTTTCATTTATTGATGAAGTGTCACCCTAATTTAATCCCAATTCTATCCTCTTCTCTTAATTCTAAATAAATGAAACCAAATTATGAAAATATAAATTCAAATTATGGTTTAATTATGTGATTTGGTTTTTATGGATTTTATTTGGATTTAATTGAGTGAGATATGAATTTGAATAAACTCAAATTCAAATATAAAGTGTAAACAATATTCAAAACTATTTTCAAACCTAACTCGCTAACTTGGGCCGACTAACTCATGCTGAAGTCCATCGGATCCCCTTCTTCTTTATGCCCTGAACCATCAGTTCACCCTTATTCTTTTCCTCACCTCAATCGCGGCCCAAGGATCGGCCCGGTATCACGGCCCAACACATCGTCACAACCCGCCGAGCAATGAGTCGCCGACCGGTGGGCCCTAGCACCCGGTCGTCGTCCCCGCTGGTCTGGTCGTCGCAAACACACCAGGTGAACCCCCTTTTCCTCCGCCGCGCGCGCAGCGCTGTGCCTGGCCGAGGGAACCAACCCCCGACCGGCTGGTCGGCACGAACGTCGAGCTAGGGAGGCTTGCGCACGCCTCGTGCAGTCCGCCAGGTCAATTGACCCTTATACCCTCACGATGTGACGCGCTCAGGCGCCCGCCGTCCAATGGTGCGCCGCCACGTCGGTCGTCAAAGCCGTAGCACCCAATAGCTGCAGGCCGCGCCATCCTACCCCTGCTCTGCCTTGGCCGCGACTCCAAAACCCCAGCGCCAAGCCCCTTGGCACCCACAGCTCACTCGGGGAAACTTTTCCCCTTTCCCCTGTCCTGCCGCCGAGAGGGGAGAAGAGGAGAAGGAGGAGGAGGAAGGGAGAAGAGAAGGGTGCGTGCGCGTCGCCACCGCGCCGCCCCGTCGGAGTCAAGGACCCTGAAGCCGGAGCCGGACGAGTAGCGGAGGAGGCTGTCCACGAGCAAGCGGGAGCCAGAGCAGAAGACCAAGCCGTGCCACCGCCACATCTCGCCGTCGCCGCCGTGATCTTCACCGCCGCGGACTCCACTGCTACGCCTACATCGACGCCCCAACGTGGGACATCCCGAGCCCTTGCTCTTTTCCCCTTCCTTGATCTGCCTGCGATGCATCTGCTGGCCTTCGTGCCATGCCGTCCGCGAGCGCGCCGCCGTGGTGCACCCACGCGCCGCACAGGACCTCGCCGTTCTGCCTATCCGTGAAGAACCGCGACGCCGTTCGTGTCTTGCTGTGTGCCCTGGCCTTCGTGCGTGCATACATCTGTGCAGGAGCGTCGCCTTGTTCCACCTGCTCTGCTTCGCCGGCCTTCGCACCACGCTTGTTTCATGGAGTCGCCGTCGCGGCGCACCCTAGCGCCACGTCGTGCCCCGCCGCTGCTGGCCGCGCCGCCGCTTATTTTCATGCCTGTGAACCCGGCCTTCATGCTGTTTGTCATCGCGAAGGAGCACCGCTCACTTTTGCTATTTGTTCGCGCCACCGCTTTGCTCCACCTAGCCGCGCCACCGTTCATGCCATCACACTATGCCGGGGTCCCGCCATGGCGCGCCGCGCATCGGCTCTACGCGCCCAAACCCAGGGCCAAAGCCGACCTAACCTCACCACGTGGACCTAGCGCTATCCCCCTTGTGCTCGTGTGATCCTTAAAACCTTCACCGCTGCCGAACGCCTACCGCAGTCACCGCCGGGTGCGCACCTGGACGCGCCGACGTGCACGCGCAGATGGCAAGGGCACCCGCTGTCTGCCAGCAGTGTTTGGGGGGTGGCGTTGGACTTCTGCGTTGTAAATGAAAAAGGAGCCGCAGGGGCCATAGCCCATTACGGCCCGGTGCCGGCCTTTTTCCTTTTTCGATGGCGTGCTCTGTTTTTGTTCTGGGTGAACCAATAGACTTGGCCCTCTCGGCCTAGTGGGTTGAGTCCAATGGGCCAAATCCGGCCCACTGACACTTGCGGCCGAACAACGACCCACTAACCCTGCTGCTAACGTCACGCATATGTCATACTGACGTCATCACTATTTTCAAAATAGAAACCCTTTTCTTTTTTATAAATGAATTTCGAAATTAATTTATAAAACCTTTAACCTTTGAAAATTCATAACTAATTATTTATAACTCCAAAAAATATGAAACCAATTTCTATATTTTTGTAAAAATGAGACGGTGTTGTTTGTAGGTAGTTTGGTTCTGTTTGGATCTTTTGAAATTGGGTTCCTTTGGATTTATGCTTAGATGTTTGCCGGTAATTTAGCGTCTCGTATCTCGTGCTGCACAGACCTGAGCTACGACCCGGAGGAGGCCTACGACCCCGACTTCAACCCAGACCAGGACTACGGACACCAGCTAGGTGTCATGTCACTCCCAACCATTTAGATCCTATGCTTGCTTTAGATGCTAGTGCTTAATTACTTTTGATGCATGTTTTTAAATTGCATAGACAATTGATTAGCGATGCCTTGGAATTGCTAATCCTGTCCTTGGAATACCTACTTTTGGAACTAGCTACAGACCCCTAGCTAGTTCCCCAACTTTATTCATCCATATATTTACCCTTAGTTATGGATGGATCTCAGGTTTGGACCGAGGTTGGGATACCTCGGAACTCTCGTGTGTGTTTTGGGTGAGTGTGTACCCTTGACGTGTTACCGCGGGAGCGAGCCCCTTTTGTTACTTATGAACGCTTGTCTAGGGGAGATGCGACCTGGCCTCTCGCCCTAGCGGTGTGTCGGACGGTGGGAGTTGGAGAGTGCTTGCTCTTGCAATTAAGGACCGATCGACAGTTTAACCATGATCTTGGGGCTATTTTTGTACAAACCGTTCACTCACGTATGGGCAGGGTTCAGTCCGAGAACTTGTTGGTGGTTAGCACTGAGCTTGTAGGCGGACCGGTGTGGTCGTGTGAGGGGGACGGGTGATACCCCCTGAGTAGACGTCGCCCTGGCTTCCTCGGGGATGGTCTCACAGCTCCGAGGCCCTGCTGGCAAGTTTCGGACCCCAGTTCAGGACGAGTCAGGCTTGGAGAGGTAGGAGAGTGCCACCCACTACTAGGTCTCCGGTCGTTAGGTAGGGATGTGGATCGGAGGCATCCGTTTCTGCCCTATCCGGCGGGTCTAGTTGTACAACCTCTGCAGAGTGTTAAACCTATAGCTATAGTCTGTGTCCACTGGTATGGATAGCCCACGGGTCTGTTATCCTGGCTAGTCTCTTCTTGTGCTGCTTTCTCTCCCCTGTGTGTGTGTGAGCCCGGCTTCGTGCCGTTGAGACGTGGGGATAGGAGTTGGTGACCCCACGTCGCAGATGAGAGTGGGATGCTGTATCTTGGTGCTTGGTGTTCTTTCCTTGTTGGGGTGTTGACCCCGGAGGCGTTGTCCTCGGAGGTGTGGATCTCCTCAGAGATGGAGACCTCTCGGCTAGTCTGCTTACCTTGACGTTGCTACCGCTGCTTGCATAACCTTCTACAGCCATAAATAGGATTACCCATGCATATTAGAATTATTCTCTTTTGCTTATGCTCTTTGTTGAGAAGCTGACATGACCTACTCGCTTATCGAGTAGATGACGGGATTTCAGACTAGGAGCCGGACTACGACTTTGAGCACGATGGATGGGAGGACTGAGGCTTGCCCTACACTCGAGTTGCCTGGGGATATGGAGTCTACTTCGCTACATGAGAGACGCTGCGTAGATGTTTACTCTGTTTGATTCAGTCCTGTTGGACTTGTACCCGGCATGTGCCAAATGATGTACTCAGAGGCTTATTTATAATATTATTATGTGGACCTTCATGTGTTTTCTTTCTGTTGTACGGTTATTCATTACTTTCTGAGACAGGGATTTACACGTGATAGCCTCCTGGGACTACCACAGAGGTGCAGGGTTTGGGTTTCCTTCTTTGGAAACCCGGTTCGTTTCAGCCTCCCACCATGAACGTACCAGATTCCTTGTACTGGCCCGCGGTTCCTTCTTCTTTCGCTTTCTGGCTTGAGAATGAGAAGTCGACTTGCATGGAAGGAGACATTTTAGCATCTAAAGCCATGAATACAAATGGCCTCAATGATAGTCTCATGCATAAACTGTCTCTTACTATTATAGTGGGAGTGAATGTGTCATTCTGAAACATCCGTTCGTGGACATCAGTTACCACCCAGAGAATGGACACGTCTCTTCAGTGCGGGTGTCGCCACATTCGGGCCTTAAACTTCACGGTTCTAGACCTTAAGTGCGATTCACAATGATCGACACGTCCGTTCAGAGAGGATGTGCACACAAGTTCGTCGATAACGCCTGGTGCCAGTCCTTAACTGCAATTCTTAATGATCGACACGTGGAACAACTTGTGAGAGCGTGTCATCCCCAAACGCCCATTCGAGATTCCCTTCTGTGCTTATATGCATGTTAATATTATACACACACACAAACAAACATATATTGCTTTTCTAGTTCCCAGCTTATTCTGTTTTGGCCTTGTCGCATCAACAAATTCATCACGTTTCTCAGTCGCCAAGACCTACGGGAATCATCAAGTGCGAATCCAGACCATTCGTAGAGCTTTTCAGTCACGACTCATGCAATGTACCTGATCGAGGACTTGTCTAGTCATCCTGCACCGTGTGTGTTGCAATGCAAGGACCATCCAGTCGATCTGATTGCCTTGTGCAGCCTTACAACACCCAATCTGTTTCTCCAGATGCAATTGACGCCTAAAACTTTTCATAAACAAATGGTAGAGAGTTGTCTCGCAATTGATGCGGCATGAGCTGTTACAATTGACATGGCCATTAGATGCAGCTGATGCGGCTTGAGTTGTCCACAGGACTTTCTTGTGGTCTAGACAGGAGAGTCCGGAAATGAACACATACCTAGACACGTCGGGCTCGTCCCGTGATACCCATCGTCCGCACATGTAATTGAATGTGCCATTGAAGATTCTGACCTAGATAGATTTGTATCAGGCGCAGGCCTGACTATATTCCAAGCATATCACGTTTTCTATAGTAACTTTAGCAATGCTACACCGAGCTCACGTGCCCGCCGTAGTCCTCGATAAATAGGCGAGTGTGGCACAACGTTCGTCTTGCATTTCTCAACTTCTACGGGATACAAGGGTGAGATCATTTTCTTGGCTAATCTTGTTTACTTTATGTATGCATGGTATTGAGACGGTCACATTATATTGTTAGCTTATGTAGGGTTTGTTCTTCGTTTGTGTATGTAGTACGTGGTGAATGGTCGGGCAAGAAAGGGACGGAGCATGGAACTTGGAGGAGTCGGGGAAGCGGGAGCAGTCGGGCGCAATGGCACCTCACCAGCACCCGGTTTAGCCACTGCCATCGGCACCGCAGCCGCACCCGGCCCCAATGGCACCTCCACTTCCGCTGGCATCAGCACTGCAGCAGCACCCGGCCCTAATGGCACCTCCACTTCCACTAGCATCGACACTGCAACAGCACCCGACCCTAATGGCAGCTCAAGATCAGCTGAACCTCATGGCACCACCTTTTCACCCGCGACCCAGGCCGCCACCTCTGCTGTTGCCCGTTGAAATGCCACCCCCGCGGCCAGTGCTCATTAAACAAGATGAATCACATGACCTGAAATGGTTTGTGTTGCTTTGGCTTCAGTAGGCCGGTCCAGTCTGTGTTTTTCATGAAGGAATGTGGGTGTGCCCTTTTTGCCTGAGGGGTCATAGGCAATGGACCATTCGTGACCTGTTGTTACACATGCATAACATCACCATTTTGCCTGCCTGGCTGTGGGATACAAGGGCGAGGCATCGTGCTCCAGGATACACGTTTTGCTGCACTTTGTGCAGGGACGGGATTACCATGAGGCTATGATGGTAGTAGTATGTTGTGATGGTAGTAGTATGAGCCGTGATGGTAGATTGCTAGTAGTATGTCATTAAGAGTATGTCGCTGTACTTCCACCGATAGTGGATCGATCCATCCTCATGTGTAATCAATGCGTATGCATGCATTTGTCTCGTAATGTCGTTTGTATTTGGATTGTGTTGTTTCTAATAAAAATGATAATGTGTGTCTACTCTCTCGGTATAAATTCAGTGAAAACGAAAATTCTATTCCCTTGATTTCTTAAATACCGAATGAACACAAGACGAAAGTTCGTTTTGTAGCAAACATCATAAGGTGATCAGGTAGCTACAAGTTCCTCAACTCATCACAACAAAGTTCACACCACCAAGTAGCAAACATCAACATATCGACAATTCTCCCCGCATATGATAAAATCCAACATCTTGAAAAATAGTAGTAAAAGAAAAGATAAAATAGAGCCAAACAGTAGTCGTTCTATGCAATGAGACTGTCAATAGGCGAAAGTCCGTTCTGCAGTATTCAATCTGACAAATTAAAGGTCACTGGTACGCAACATTTTATAAGGAAAACCCAACATCTTACAATTTAGTAGTATGCAATGATAAAACCCAACATCTTGATAAAACAGTAGTAAAAAGAAATGATAAAACAGAGCTGCTACTCTACTTCTTCTAATCCATCTACTAGTAGCAGTTACCACTAATTGTGGTGCTGCTTCTTGGTCGATGGTGCACCCGGCACCTTGTTGCAGCTGCTCACGGACGAGGTAGTCGTTCTGTTGCCACCGCCCATGGAAGATGGCGGCGGACCACCCCGGGCATCAACCACAGGTGAGGTCGTCCCTCCATTAGCGCCTCCTGGGGATGATGGTGCCGCTCCATGGCGGTTGGTCGAGCATGGTGGATGATGGCCTCTGCTTGACGAGGATGGCAGAGATAGACTGCTGTCGACTGATGAGGATGAGATAGGATGATGGCGCTTGGAGAAGACTGTTCGCCGGCTAGTGGCGGTGCTTCCACGCCCCTAACCCCTAGCACCTCTTGCTGACCTGTGAGGGGTGTGATGTTTCAGAGGCACCCCATCTTGGATTCTGATTTGTTCGACAAACTCCGAATCATCAGATGATGTGTCCACCAGCACTCGAATGGGGCTCTGCTCTACCTCCTCTTCATCAGATGACTGGGGATCCTCCCTTTCATCAGAAGAAGAGGAGGATGTGGCTTGCATTGCACCTCTAGGAGACAATGGCTCCATGGAGAGAGAAAGAGGGTGATGTGCGAGAATGGAGTTTGTTGTTGGTTGCAAGAGTGGGGAGAGGAAGGGAGAGGGCGCTGTGCGAGAATGGGGTTTGTTGTTGGTTGCAAGAGTGGGATATTTATGGGGAGAGGAACCCATTCAGCCATTATTGACAAGACGTCCCCCGAAAAGATTACCTTTTCTATAATGTGGGAAATATTTGCTGAGAAAGGGGGAAAGTCTGTTTGGCGGAATGTTAACAGACCGGAAGAAATGTTATACTCCCTGCATCCCAAAATAATCGCATACTGTACTTCGTATCTCATTTTTCGAGGATTCAAAATGTGCACTTATTCGTCCCAAATTAAGTGCGTGTCTCAATTTTCGAGGAGTGAAAAATATGCACTTGTTTGACTTCAGTTGTCATGGATTATTGGCATGAGCAACTCTTCTCTACTCGAAGGCCCAGACCGATTGTTCATTATTGTTTTAGAGGAGAAAGAAGCTGAGATGGTCGAATTAATTCTGCATTCATTCGTCGGGGACATTTGGCAGCCTATTCTTTGGGATAGAGCTCCTGAGTTCCAGAATAAGATCATCTTGTTTGGTCCTGACAAGTGCATGGTTACACAAGAGCATGCCATTTCTGGCTTGCTTGACCTGAGGGCAAATCACATTTACTTCCTACAAACTTATCAGCACGATGAAGAGGGTCAGTATTGGATCTACGAGCAGGGAATAGGAAATGTTCCAGGCATCAACACTACTCCTGGGATCCGAGTCAAGTAGGTTCCTAGGGATTGGATTTGGTTGCGAGGAACATGGCTGTTGCCTAGCTATGCATAATGTGGATCTTTGATTATGTAACCATCTGTAACACATTTCTATATATAACATACAAATATCTATATTATTAGTCTTCCTCAATTATGCAATGCATTAGTTTTAAATGGTAAATATGATGCAACAAGTTGCTACCACAATCAAATTCACAATCACAGTATGATACAAGTAGCTACGCATTAGTTTTCGAGGAAGGTCCTTCCAACAAAACATTAACAGACCGGACCTTCTCCTCGTCCATAACTTTTCCCTTCTCTAACTATTATTATAATACCTCTGGTTCTCCCTCTACCTTCTTTTGTTCACAGTTGAGCAGTTATGCAACGCATATGAATTCATAATGGTGAGCACACTCGAATCACTTTGAAATAGATTAAACCAAATCAGCATAATAAAAGATGGCATCTCATAGCTACTCATCACCACAAAGTTTACACCACATATAATAAGAAGCAAACATCATAAGATGATCCGGTAGCAAACACCAAAATACAAGCACGATACAAATATGAACCATCTACCTAGCAATAACACCACGAATCACATTATGCCTCGTTGTTGTCCTTGAGTGACCTCTTATATGAGGCCTGTCGCAGCAATTCCTTCACCTTCTTCACCACAATCATGACCGAATCCAGGTGCTTCTTCACCGTCTGCAGCTCAGAGACAGTCTCTTGAATCTCCCTGTTAGCCTTTGCACATTCTTCCTTCCACATCCTTGCCTCGCTTTCAGCTTTTAGGTACCTGCTGGTTTCACCCTTTTTTGTAGGAGAAAATAGAGCTTCATTTCTCATTTTCTTTCTTGTCTCAAACAGGTTATGAGTTACCTCCCCGTAGTATCGCGCCATCATCTTCAACTCATCTGCTTTGACATTGGCCTCCTCTTTTGTCAGTGTTTTAGACACCAAGCCTACCAAGAGTTACCCGAGGTAGTAGATTGTGCGGTGGAGCTCGCTGAGATCAGGAACACGATGGTGAGACACGGGGCGCACAATTAGATAGGTTCGGGCCGCAGTATGCGTAATACCCTACGTCCTATATTTTGCGTGGCTCTTGATTAATTGCGTATGTTCTTGAGGGGGGTCCCTGCCTCGCCTTATATTGCACGGGAGGTAGGGTTACAAGTCGGTTTGGGTACAAGAGTACTAGTCGAGTACGACTAGGAGTAGCCTATGTCGGTTAATGAGAAGCTATCCAAATCCAGTCCTTGTCCGTCTTGTCTTGGCTTGTGGCCCACAGCAGTCTTGCATCATGGCCCACTAGTCGTGTAGCCTAGGTAATCAGGCCTATCTCCCGGGCATTACCCATCTGGATGGTGGGCCCAGGGATGTTCGGTCAACAAGCCCCTGAGTACTTTGTAGTCGTGTGCGATGTATCCACGTAGTCTTGAAGGCCTCTGCGAGTAGTTCCCAAGCGTCCCCAAGTTTGGCAAGCTTCAGTCTTCAATAGTACCAGAATCATCACGAGGCTGGAAGGTACTCCAGCTAACTCCACGTGTAGTTTTGAAATCTTCTCGAGTTGTGCCCAAGCATCCTCGAGTACTTCCCTTGAAGGTCGTCAATAATACCCGCTTCGTTCTTGAAATCTTTGCATCAAAGATCCATATGGAAATGCAATTACTAAAATCGCATTCCATATGGAATGTAGCCCCCGAGCCTTGGGTCGAATCAGAGATTCAAGCTGAGGGTCAATCTTCTGGGTCTTGTAAATATTGCTCTGAAAAATCCATAGAAATTCCAAATAAAAAGCATATGGGAATGCGATTACTAAAATCACATCCCATATGGATGTAGCCCTCGAGCCTTAGTTTGAATTATGCATTCAAGCTGAGGGTCAATCTGAAGTTTTGCCAATTAATCTCGCAAATCCTTGAGAAAAAACCGAAGGACACGTGGCACGGAGCCCTCGAGCCTTGAGTCGAGTACTTCTCAAATTGAAGGATCCAATCTGACTGTAGAAAGTGGCCTGAGTCTAGTGTGCTATAGCGGAAAAAAGTCCAATCCCATCGAGTAGTCTGAGGACCAGATGTGTCCGAAGACCAGTTGAGGGTCGCTCCTTAGTGATGACTGATTGACAACGTTGTGTGGACTGATGCTTGGCTATGTGCCGCAAAACCAAGTCGGAGGCCCGATGCGATGGAGAAGGTGATCCGGGAGCGTCGGGAAGCTTCGAGGCGGGGGCACGTGGCGTGATCGCGGGGCTTGCGTCGATGCTAAGCAAGTCCGCGGTGGAAGCGTGTCCGCTCGATGAAGACTTGACCATATTGCCCCTGAGGGGTGTGTATCTTCTATTTGAGTTGTAGGGGTAGCTTGGTCATTTGCCTCCTCCGGTGGACCTCGTATAAATGGCGGAGAGGTGGATGGTATCTCTCTCTCTTAGACTCTAGGGTTTCCTCCCCGGGTTGATCGCTCTGGACTGCTTCTTTTCCTCTGCTTTCCTTAGGCTAGACTCTGACCTCTGGATGTATGGAAGCATTCGGCGTTGTGGTGATCTCCTAGCTCTCTGTGATTTTCGTGTCATTTTCAGGGCTATTTTTGGGGAGTTTCGTTCTTTGCTCGATTCGGGGATTTGAAGGGGTTTTCTCTCGGATTTCTTTGAGGGGATCATGGGTGGATGCTTTGCGCATCTTTGTGTGTGATCTTGACCCCTCAAACGCCGGGAAACACTTTTGATTCGTGAGTTTGTGGTCGGAGCCCGAGTTCTTGGTTTGATTCGTGTGATCCGGGTTTCCCGGTGATTTAGGGAGTTAGAGGCTGAGATTTTTGGGGGTATAGCTTCCTCATGGGACGCTTCTCATGTCCCCCAAATCTTATCTCAAGAGCTCTAGCCGTTTGGGAGATCCGGTGATGGATTTGGAGAGTTGACCTCGAGGGGTCGTGCTGTTTCTGCTCTATCCGCGTGTCACGGACTGTCCGCTCGAGGGTCGCAGACTGTCCGTGTGGCCTGTGTTCTTCGGAGTTCGTCACGTGTTCGTTCGCATTCACGTTTCGATCTGTTTTGTGCTAGGGTTTTGTTGCAGGTGGTTTTCGGACTGTCCACGAGGGGTGTGCGGACCGTCCGTGTGCTCGGTTTTTGTCTGGGGTTGGCTCGTGGTTTGTCTGGGGTTTTCAGCGAGTTCAGCCGGACCGTCAGCCAGGTGGGGCCGGACCGTCCGCGAGGTGCCGGACCATCCGCGGTGCTTGCCCGGACTGTCTGAATTTCCACGGTGCATCACTAGAGGTTCAGGGTCCTATTTCGGACTGTCCGTTGTGGGTTCATAGACTGTCCGCCAAGATCGCAGACTGTCCACCGTACTCGTCCGGACTGTCCGCCCAGGGCCTCACAGATTTGGCTAAGTCTTTTGATTCTTGTCTTGTGCTTCTGCTCTTTGATTCAAAGCTTGTCACTAGGACTTGTATGCTTGTGTGTGCCTAGTCTAGAGCTTCTCTGGTGTGTGCGAATACTCGAAGTGGCAATCGGGGTATAAGCCGAGTTCGTCCTTCGGGAAGAATTTTTATTGGCTCCTATTCACTCCCCCCTCTCTGGTCGCCTATTCGGTCCTTCAATTGGTATCAGAGCCGATTACAGATCTTCTTGATTCTAACCAATCTATGATCCAAAGATGGGCGATTATGGCAAGGGTTCGGGTCCTCCGCACTTTGATGGCAAGAATTACCCGATGTGGGAGAGGCGCATGGGCGCGTTTTTGCATGGGAAGGGAACTCTGATCTGGGAGGTCACTCAGAATCCTCATTATGTCATCCTAGACAGTATTTTGCTTCCAGGATCGTGGGACATGTGTGAGGCCAACAGCAAGGCCGTTGACTACTTGTTTCGTGCTCTCTGTGCCTCGGAGTTGGAGCGAGTGTACAGAGAGAATGTGGCCGGAAAGATTTGGCTTAAGTCGAGAAATGCTCATGTTGGCAATACCCAGGTGCAAGCCCGTTTGTTTTCCACTTACCGGAGAGAGTACGAGAACTTCACTCATCTCCCCGGTGAGTCGACCGATGCTATGTTCCAGCACTTCACCAGCATAGTCAACAACATGAGGGCCGATGTGACAGTGCTCTGAGGACCAGGTGTGTCCGAGGACCAGTGGAGGGTCGCTCCTTAGTGATGAGTGATTGACAACGTTGTGTGGACTGATACTTGGCTAAGTGTGCAGGTACAGGTTGCGGCTTGACTCGTGTCGGTGCAGGTGAAGAACAAGCGCGAAAGGCCTTAGCCGTGGCGGCCTCCGGGTGATGGAGAGGCAAGTAGGCTTGGTTCGATGGACCCGGTGGCCGATGGGGTCAAGTGCGAGCCGTGCGGTGCAAGACTGGCGGGCTGAAGTCGTGGACATGGGCCGGTGCAAGGTAGCGGATCGAAGCTGAAGCTTGCACACGGGGTTTGGTGGTTTGCCCACAAAACCATCAGGTGGACGGTTTCTTGGTTTGGGCCGCAAAACCAAGTCCGGAGCCCCGATGCGACGGAGACGGTGATCCGGGAGCTTCAGGAAGCTTCGAGGCGGGGGGGGGGTACGTGGCGTGATCGCGGGGCTTGCGTAGATGCTAAGCAAGGCCGCGGTGGAAGCGTGTCCGCTTGATGAAGACTTGACCAAAATGCCCCTGAGGGGTTGTATCTTCTATTTGAGTTGTAGGGGTAGCGTCGTCATTTACCTCCCTCCGATGGACTTCGTATAAATAGCGGAGAGGTGGATGGCATCTCTCTCTCTTGGACTTTAGGGTTTCCTCCCCTGGTAGATTTCTTTGAACTACTGCTTTTCCTCGGTATTCCTTAGGCTAGATTCTTGTATAGACTCTAACCTCTGGATTTATGGAAGCTTTCAGATTTGCGGTGATCTCTTAGTCCTCTGTGATTTTCGTGTCATTTTCGGGGCTATTTTTGGGGGGTTTCGTTCTTCGCTCGATTTGTGGATTTGAGGGCATTTTCTCTCAGAATTTTTTGAGGGGATCATGGGTGGATGCCTTGCGCATCTTTGTGTGTGATCTTGACCCCTCAAATGTCGGGAAACACCTTCGATTGTTGCGTTTTTGGTTGGAGCCCGAGTTCTTGGTGGTGGTTCGTGTGATCCGCGATTCCCTGTGTTTTAGGGAGTTAGAGGTCGAGATTTTTGGGGCATAGCTTCACCTAGTGATGCTTCACATCTCCCCAAAGAATTGTCTCAAGAGCTTCAGCCGTTTGGGAGATCCGGTGATGGATTTGGAGGTTTGACTTCGCGAGCTCGTGCTCGAGCTGTTCTGTTCGGGGGTAGCGGACAGTCCGCGCGACAAGGGTTCTTTGCGTGTTCGTCACTTGTTCTTGTGAACTCGTGTTTGATCCGTTGCGGCCCTAGGTTTTTGTTGCATGCAGTTTGTGGACAGTCTACGTGTCCCTCACGGACGGTCCGTGTGGCCAAGTTTTTGTCTGGGGTGGAGCTGAGTTTGTTTGGGGTTTCAAGCGAGGTTTGCCGGACGGTCCGCCCAGGCTTCACGGACGGTCCACGACACTGGCGGACAGTCCGCGTCGTCCCTTCGGACAGTCTGATTTTTGTAGTGCGTCTCTGGTGGTTCAGTTGCGTTTTTCGGACAGTCTGCAAGGTTGGTCTGGATAGTCCGCCTGTGCATCACAGACAGTCCGGCCGTACCATACGGACAGTCCGCACTGGCCGTTTCCAGAATTGGCCAAGTGCTTTGATTCTTGTCTTGTGCTTCCGCGGTTTGATTCAAGGCTTGTTCCTAGGACTTGTGGGCTTGTGTGTGCCTAGTCTAGAGCTTCTCTAGTGTGTGCGAGTACTCAGAGTGGCAATCGGGGTATAGGCTGAGTTCGACCTTCGGGAAGAATTTTTATCGGCTCCCATTCACTCCCTCCCCTCTCTGGTCGCCTATCAGAGCCGGTGACGGATCTTCTTGATTCTAACCAGTCTAAGATCCAAAGATGGGCGATTATGGCAAGGGGTCGGGTCCTCTGCACTTTGATGGCAAGAATTACCCGATGTGGGAGAGGCGCATGGGCACGTTTTTGCGTGGGAAGGGAACTCTGATCTGGGAGGTCACTCAGAATCCTCATTATGTCATCCCAGACAGTTTTCTGCTTCTAGGTTCGCGGGACATGTGTGAGGCCAACAGTAAGGCCGTTGATTACTTGTTCCGTGCTCTCTGTGCCTCGAAGTTCGAGCGAGTGTACGGAGAGAATGTGGTCAGAAAGATTTGGCTTAAGTTGAGAAATGCTCATGTTGGCAATGCCCAAGTGCAAGCCCATTTGTTTTCAACATACCGGAGAGAGTACGAGAACTTCACTCATCTCCCCGGTGAGTCGACCGATGCTATGTTTCAGCGCTTCACAAGCATAGTCAACAACATGAGGGCCAATGTGACAATGCTCCCATACACTGATCATGATCAAGCTATCAAGCTTTTGCATGCCCTGGATAGGTCTGTGTGGAGTGCCAAGGTCGAGGCCATTGAGGAGTCGAGCGTGTATGATACGCTATCGCTTGATGAGCTGCTCTCCAAGCTCAGGTCTTCAGAGGTTGATCGTGGCTTGAGAGCCAAGAGCGAGAGCCCCACTGATCCTCATAGTTTGGCTCTTGTCTCAAGATGAAGGTCTAACGCTAACTCTGGTGGTTTCTCTTTGTCTTGTCTTGTGTCTTTGCCAGATGAGGATTTTGAGGTGCTGAGTAAGGATGATCTCGCCTTGTTGAGCAAGAGGTTTGGGCGGATGTACGAGAACCGCAAGAATGCAAGGCGGAGCTCGGGGATGTGCTATCGGTGCGGGAAGCACGGGCACTTCATCGCCGAATGCCCTGAAGCCATGGAGATCAAGAACGACTACAAGGGCAAGCCTAAGCACGACTACAACAAGCACCGCTCCCGGAACGACTACAAGGACAAGTGCAAGGACAAGGGCGAGAGAAGGCCCAACAAGAGTAGTAGGTACAAGAAGAAGACAGCCCGAGCGATGGTTGCCGGAGCGAGTGACATCGACTCCACATCAAGCGATGCTTTCTTCCGACTCGAGCAACGAGGAAGAGCAAGATCGGTGCAAGGACAAGCGGCACACGGGCAAGAACTTCACCGACCTCAGCTTCGTCGCACAAGGAGGCTTTTGCGGCATGGGGCATTCCAAGAAGGGTGGGAAGCATAGCTCGAATTCGAACTCTGACTCCGAGGAAGAGGTACGACATGATCCCAACTTCTTGCTAGAGGATAATGCTAGGCTCAATGAGTTGCTTGATAACCGTGATGATGTGCTTAGAAAGACCAAGAGAAGAAGGAATTTAGGTCTTTGTTGGGTGATGCTAAGGACAAGATAGCTGAGCTTGAATCCTTGCTTGTGGATGCTAGAAATCAGATAGGCTCTTTGAAATCTGCTCCTGTTGTGTCTGATGAGATTGATTGTAGTGATTGCCCAGTCTTTCTTGCTGACTTGACTGCTCTCAAGGAGAAGCATGCCTCTACTCTTGAGGAACTAGATGTGATTAGGGTTGAGTGTGATGAACTAAAATCTAGGCCAGCATTGTTAGGTGCTTGCACTTCATGTCCTGTGTTGCATGCTAGGCTAGATGAGTCTCACACCAGAATAGTTTCTCTTGAGGCTGCTTTGAAAGCTTCCATTCCTACATCATGTTCTACCTGTGAAATGCATGCCTTGAAAAACATGGAACTTGCACACTATGTTGACCGTTTGCAGGATGAAATTGATGAGCTTAGGAAATTGATGAGTTGGTTATCTGGGCATGAACCGCAATTGAGTTTGATGTTGGCTCAGTTTAAGAGTCTTGATGGTCAGGCATTGGGGGCTGACAAGTGTGGTGAGAAGAGTGGTCAGGGAGAAGAGAAAGCTGGAGAGATTCCTATCCCACCACATACCATACCCATGAACAAATTTGCACCCAAGCCAAACCACCTGAGGAACAAGCTAGACACAACACTAGATCCACCAGTGTTCCCTCACAAATCAGAATACCAAAAACCCATTAAGTTTGTGAGCACCCAGGGAGTGTCTTTGGTGGGAAGTCAGGAGAGAAGGCTGTTGAGAAGCCCACAGAAAAGCCACCGCCTGAGCCACATCTGATCCGCTTCCATTGTCAGTATTGTGGGAGGGATGGGCATAAGGATGAGTTCTGTTTCAGGAGGAAGAGAGATGAGAGGTTTGCTAGGGAAATGGCAAACAAGGACAGGCACCACCTTTCTCGTGGCGTGCTTGAGCCTCGTAGAGGGCCTCTACCTAGAGGTGAGGTGTTTGTGCGTACAGTTCCCACTCGTGGAGGTCGAGGTGGAGGTCGTTTTCCTTAGAGAGATAGGCGTGTTGAGTTTGGGCGTGGTGAGTTGGCTCGACGTGCTCCTTCTCGTGACTGTTACGAGTTTGGGAGGCACGATCAGAGCTTTGGGTCTCAGATGGACTACGGGCCACGTTTTCCCCTCGTGGTGCGCGTACTCCTCCAGTGAGAGGTGACAGGTCTTTTGGTGGTAGGCGTGAGAGGGCTCTGCCTAGAGGTTTGGTAGGATGGATTTTGCTAATCCTTCTTTTGAGCAAATGGCTCGATACTGGTTTGACTCTTTTTGTACTAACCCCAGTGTTGAGTCGCTTGCTCATTCTCGTTCTCGTTTTTGATTGCAGGTGGGAGGCTTGGAGGACTTTTGGTTGATCGACTCTGATTGCTCACGACACATGACTAGAGATCGTGGGTGGTTCTCCAGCCTCACCCGGTGAGTACGAGGGAGTACATCACTTATAGGGACAATGGGAGAGGACGAGTGCTTGCTGAAGGTATGGTGAAGGTAAGTAGCAAGGTTACCTTAAGAAGTGTGGCTTTGGTCAAGTCACTTGGTTTTAACTTGTTGTTAGTATCTCAGTTGCTGGACGAAGGTTTTGAGGTTTGTTTTAAGTCGGGCGCTTGTCGTGTGCTTGATTCTCGAGGTGATCTTGTCTGTACAATCGTCCCCGAGGGTCAAATCTTCCATGCTGATTTTTCCCAGTCTGTTGGTCCTCCTCGATGCTTTGTTGCTGGCGTTTCGGCCGAGCTTTGGAAATGGCATAGGAGGTTGGGACACTTGAGCTTTGAGTTGCTTTCCCGCTTGAGTGGTCTTGATCTTGTCCGAGGATTGCCTAAGTTGAAATTCGAGAAGGATTTGGTTTGTGCTTCTTGTCGGCATGGAAAGATGGTTGCTGCTTCTCACACCCCTCTGACTGCGGTCATGACCACGCGACCTTGTGAGCTGTTGCACATGGATTTGGTTGGGCCAGCTCATGTTCGCTCTGCTGGTGGGAAGTGGTATGTTCTTGTTGTGGTTGATGATTTTTTGAGGTACTCTTGGGTTTTCTTTTTGGAGGATAAGAGCGAGACATTTGACTTCGTTCGGGACTTGATCTTAAGGTTGAAGAATGAGAGACATGTTGATGCCATTCGAGCTATACGCAGTGACAATGGTACGGAATTTAAGAACTCTCATTTTGATGCCTTTTGCAGTGATCTTGGTCTCGATCATCAGTATTCTTCTCCATACGTCGCTTGCCAGAATGACGTAGTGGAGAGGAAGAACCGGACCCTTTGTGAGACGGCCAGGACGATGCTCGAAGAGCATAGGACTCCTAGGCGTTTCTAGGCTGAGGCGGTTAATACCGCTTGAGAGACATGGGTACCCATGGGTCCCCACCGGCCAGGGTCACAGGGGCCACCGACAGGTGGACCCGACCTTCCAGAAGACCCGCCGACCTTACAAGTTGGCCCAACGACCTGATCAGGATCCTAGAAGATCTACGAAGCCTTGGCGTGCAAGTCAAGACACGGCGACCTGGCGTGCCGCCGTCTGTAGCTCCGAGTATCACGAGATACTCCTTGTAATCCGGGAGATAAGCTTCCCACAGTTGTAACCGACCCCGACACGGGTCAACCGACCTACGCATGCAAACCCTAGCCTGTCCCCCCATATAAGGCGGCCTAGGGTTCCATGCACAGGGACAACATAACTCATCCTCGCATAATCCACCACAACTGGACGTTGGGTGTTACTCTCTGGAGGCCTGAACCAGTCTAAAACCCCTTGTCTCCTTGTTCCTCGCCGTCATACTCGCCTAGTTCCGTGTGCATCCCGTGCATAACCACCTACGCTCTTAGGTCCCGATCCTCCATTAACCTGCAAACCACTAGGGCAACCCCGTAGCGGATCTGTCCAGGTCTCACCCCCTGACAGTTGGCGCGCCAGGTAGTGGAGATCGGGAACTTGCTGTGTAGCATGGTGGCCCAATCCAGCATCGTCTTCCCGGCGAGCATGGCGGCCTTCCTCGCCGACCCCGTGGAGATCTGCTTTGGATCTTTCACGGCGACCTCACCTGCTCCGGCAGCTTCGACTCCTCCAGCGACCCCCGAGAAGGTCGTCACGGCGTCCGCCGCCATCTCTATTCCCGATCTAGTATCGGAGACCCACCCACCCAAACCCCGTGACCTCGTCCAGGGGATGGAAAACGTCATCGGTTCGATGAGGGAAACCTTGGAGATCTGCGAACGAGCTCAACGGTCGGCGCAGACAGCACTACGCTACGACGCGTTCCCCTTCGGCCTGAAGTCTGTGCCCGGCCCTCGCCTGAGCCAACTTTCCACGCCACCTCAGATCCAATCTGGGCGGCGGCCTTCACACGACCCAAGGCCTGCGCCTCGCGCTCGGTGCGACCCCCTTGATGTGCCCTGCACCTACCACAAGGGTGCAAAGCACACCCTCCGTGGGTGCCGCCTGCGGAAGAAGATCGACAACGAGCTCCCTCGCCGAGCTAAGCGACCTACCCAGTCTCCAGATTGCGGCAAGTTCCAGAAGGTCCGGGTTCGTATCTCCCCGAACGACCCGGAAGTCATCTTCCGTCAGGTGATGGTGATCTCGGAGAACGAGCCACCGTGCGTGGGTGCGACCGACTCCCAAGAGGCGGCCCGTATCCAAGCAAATGCCCGTCGCGCTGAGCGACGTGTGGAAGAGCAGCGGCATGCCATGCCCTGCGCTCGAGATCTGCGCCTGGAGTTCGAGGAAGCTGGGATCGCGACCTTCAATAGCCCCTAGGCCAACCTGGGCACGGCCATTACCCGGCTCCAGCAAGTCCAGTCGCCTGAAGCTGAGTAAGCCCTCGTGTACCTCCGGGTTACCAATGCTCTGGTGGAAGAGAAGAGCGCGGCCTCCAAGTCCACCGCGTGATCCTCAACCCGCCACTCGCGCAGTCGATCTCATCGACCTGCACGTAGCCATCTCTCCCCTGTCCAGGAGAAGGTCGCTCAGCACAACCCTGAGCAACCCGCCCAGCAGCCCGCTGCTGCTCGGGACCTTCGCGTCAACCTCGACGCCAACAGGCGTGCTCACGATGCCCGCACCGTCGTCGACCAACGCCACCGGGAGCGCGAGGAGCGCGAGCTCCGCCGCCACCTGGGCTACGATCGTGAGTACGGCGCGCCCGGTGGCGTTCACCGCATCATGGAGCGCGAGCTCCGTGATCAACACGAGATCGAGAATCGGTGGCGTGCCAAGTACGACGCCGACCATGGCGACCCCGCCGTCGTCCAGTACGACCGGGACCGACAGCCACGTTCCCAGGTTGTTGTCCCGGAGCGCAGCGTCCACTCCACGCCACGAGATACCGCCCCGACAAGAGGCACCAGCGACGACCTTGCGCTCAACACCTTTCCAGCGCTGGATGCCTGCTTCAAGAGGGTGGAGTACCCTGACAACTTCAAGCCCAACATCAAGCCGTATGATGGGCGCTCCGACCCCAACATTTGGCTCTCGACCTACTACGTCGCCGTCAAGGTGGCCGGTGGTAGCTTCGACCACATGACGGCCTACTTCCCACTAGTGATGGGCAAGGCCCCTTCGCTTTGGCTCAACAATCTTGCGCCTGGCAGCATCAAGACCTGGGCCGATCTGTCCCAGGCCTTCACATTGAACTTCCAGGCGACCTACGATCGCCCTGGGAATGCCTTTAGCTTGGGGCGGGTCGTGCAGAAGCCCAAGGAGCGGCTCCGTGACTACAACACCCAGTTCTTTGAGAACCGGAATGAGTGCGTTGGCATCAGGGACGACCCGATCGTCGACAGCTACAAGAAGGGCATCAAAGACCGCAAGGTCTTCGAAAAAATCTATGAGGCTGGCCCGACCAACGTCAAGGAGCTCATGGTCATCGTCAACAAGCTGATGGACACAGAAGATGCGCTCCAGAATCAGTTCGATGCTGATAATGGTGGTGCATCTGGCACTGCAGCGGATAAACTTCGCAAGTGACCTTCCGAGGTCCTAGCGGCCGAACCAAGCGGAGTTCGACCTGGCGCTCGACAGCATCTGCGGGTTCCATGAGGGGGCCACCCACACTCTCCGCAAGTGCTCCCAGTTCAAGAGGGCCTTCAGCGCCTCCGCGGACCCCAAACGACCCAGGAACGACGGCGGGTGACGCGACAACTGCCCCTACAACAACAACTACCGCCGTGACGACCGGCGGGATCGGCGTGACGACCAGCGGTACGACGATCGCCGTGACCCACCTCGCAACGACCCTGCCCCAACGGCCCCCCGCGATGAGACAAACCTGTCCCCTCCACCAGCATCGGGTAATCCCAATGGGCCTTTCCAGGCCACAACCCGTGCGATCAACATGATCATCGGCGGAATCAAGTCCAGCGCCAGCAGGAGGCGATACCAGAAGGACAAGCGTGACGTTCACCTCGTCCACTCTCAGCCAATAATGCCCCTACATTGGTCTGAGCAACCGATCACGTTTTCCAGGGCTGATCACTGGGTCCACATCCCAGACCCTGGGTCTTACCTGCTCGTTGTTGAGCCCACAGTGGATGGAGCCCTGCTCTCCCAAACCTTGGTCGACGGAGGCAGCAGGCTCAACATCATCTTCGTTGAGACCCTCAAGAAGATGGGCTTCGACTTTGACAAGATGACGGAGTGCGACGATCCCTTCTATGGCATCATCCTTGGGAAGGCAGCCTACCCTCTGGGTCCAGTCTCCCTCCCTGTTACCTTCGGCACGGATGTGAACTTTCGCACAGAGTACCTCAACTTCGAGGTCGCCAACTTCAAGTCCTCCTACCATGCGATCCTAGGTCGCCCGATGCTGGCCAGGTTCATGGCCATCCCGCACTACACCTATCTGGTGTTGAAGATGCCGGCTCCACATGGGGTCCTCTCGGTCAAAGGGGACCTCGTCATCTCCTTCAGGTGCAACACGGAGGCTCTCGACCTCGCTGCGACCTCCGCCGCCGCCGAGGCCTCCGCGGTCTTGGTAGCTGAGGCCAAAAAAGTCGACCCGGTCGACTAATCCGTCCCGGAGCAGAAGCGCACCGAGACCGCTCTAGACGCGGCTCCCTCCACGAAGAAGGTCTGCCTCGGCCTTGCCGACCCAAAGAAGACGGTGGTGATCGGCGACGGGCTCGACCCCAAATAGGAACTCGCGCTCACCAGCTTCCTCCGGGATAATGCTAACATATTCGCGTGGAGTCCATCGGATATGCCGGGTGTTCCTAGGGAGCTGGCTGAGCACGCCTTGGATGTGAGCAAGATGGCCAAGCATGTCAAGCAGAAGCTTCACCACTTTGCGAAAGATCATAAGGACGTCATTAGGGTAGAGCTAATAAAGCTCCTAGCTGCCGGATTTATCCGAGAGTGTAAAAACCTGATTTGGCTCGCCAACCCAGTTCTTGTACCAAAGAAAACCGGTCAATGGAGAATGTGTATCGACTACACCGATCTCAACAGACACTGCCCTAAAGATCCCTTCCCTCTTCTGCGAATCGACCAGATCGTGGACTCCACGGCCGGGAGTGTCCTCCTCTGCTTCCTCGACTGCTACTCAGGGTATCATCAGATAGCCCTGAAGGTCTCTGACCAAGACAAGATGGTGCTCATAACGCCCCACGACATCTACTGCTACACAGCCATGACCTTCGGCCTAAAAAATGCGGGTGCGACCTATCAAAAGGCCATCCAAAAGTGCCTTGCTAGCCAGATTAGCAAGAACGTAGAAGCCTACGTCGACGACGTGGTCGTCAAGACCACCCATGAGGACAAGCTCATAGCTGACCTCGCGGAGACCTTCGCCAACCTCCGCACCTTTCGCTGGAAACTCAATCCAGAGAAGTGCGTCTTTGCTATCCCGTCCAGCAAGCTCCTGAGCTTTATGGTCAGCAACCGGGGCATCGAAGTCAATCCCACCAAGGTGGATGCCATCCTTAGGATGAAGCGACCTACGGGCAAGAAGGACATCATGAAGCTCACCGGCATGATGGCGGCCCTAGGCCGATTCATTAGCAAGCTCGGGGCTTCAAGCTGCTAAAAAAGGCGGACAAGTTCGTCTGGACTGAGGAGGCGGACCAAGCTCTTGAGCAACTCAAGACCTTCCTCACAACACCCCTGATGATGGTACCACCGGCGCCTAAGGAGCCTCTGCTGCTCTACATCTCGGCGACCACCCTTGTGGTCAGTGCCGTCCTGGTGGCTGAGCGACCTGAAGAAGGGCGACCTTACCCCGTCTAGCGACACATATACTACGTCAGTGAGGTTTTGTCCAATAGCAAGACCAGGTACAGCTAGCCCCAGAAGGTGCTCTACACGCTACTCATGACCTCCCGCAAGCTCCGGCATTACTTCCAATCCCACAAGATCAAGGTCGTCTCGGCCTTTCCCCTCAGCGAGATCCTACGGAGCCGCGACACCACTGGGCACATCGTCAAGTGGTCCATCAAGCTAGGGGAGTTTGACCTAGAGTTTTGCCCCAGGTAGGCCATCAAGTCCCGAGTCATCGCAGACTTCATCTCGGAGTGGACAGAGATCTAGCAGCCTCCACGGGTGGAGCGACCTGAGCACTGGAAAATGTACTTCGATGGTTCCCTAAACCTCGACGGAGCCGGTGCAGGTGTCCTATTCATCTCCCCTCAGGGCGACTACCTCAAGTACATCCTGCAGATCCACTACAAGGCATCCAACAACAGCGCCGAGTACGAGGCCCTTATCCACGGGCTACGCATAGCTGTCTCCCTCGGGATCAAGCGCCTCATGGCCTACGGCGACTCCAAGGTCTTCATCGACCAAGTCAGCAAAGACTCCGAAGCCAGAAAGGACACGATGGATGCCTACTGTGCTGAGGTGCGCAAGCTCGAGCGTCACTTTGAAGGACTCGAGTTCCACCACATCTGTCGTAACAACAATGTCGTGGTCGATGTCCTCTCCAAGCTAGGCTCCAAGCGCGCACTGGTCCCGGCTGGTGTGTTCGTCCAGGACCTACGCAAGCCGTCCATCAGGCTTATCCCCAACCCAGAGTCGGCTGACGACGAAGTGACCTCGCCTGAGGGTCGCGAGATCCTTATGATCGACGCAGAAGATGACTGGCACCTCCACTTCATCGCCTTTCTCCTCGAGCATCGAGTGCCTGAGGATAAGCCAGAGCGAGAAAAGATCGCGCAGCATAGTGCTAACTACGTCGTCGTTGGCAAGGAACTCTACCGGAGGTCCGCCTCCACTGGAGTGCTGATGAAGTGCATCCTACAATCTGAGGGCCACGGTGGCGAGTGCGGCAACCATGCCGCCTCTTCCAACCTGGTGGGCAAGGCCTTCAGGTCTGGCTTCTATTGGCCCATGGCCATGGCCGATGCCCAGGAGCTTGTGCGTCGATGCAAAGGGTGTCAGTTATTCGCTAAGCAGCAGCACGTCCTGGCTCAGGCCCTGAGGACCATCCCTCCATCGTGGCCCTTCGCAGTTTGGGGTCTCGACTTTGTGGGACCATTCAAGACCGCTCCTGGTGGCTACAAGCACATCATCGTGGCGGTGGATAAGTTCACCAAGTGGATTGAGGTTCGTCCCATATCCAGCGTCACATCGAAAGAGGCGGCCAAGTTCATCGAGGAGATCACCCATCGCTTCGGGGTGCCAAACAGGATCGTCACCAACCTTGGCATGGCCTTCACCGGAGCCGAATTCTGGGACTTCTGTCAAGACAGTATGATCGATGTATACTACTCCTCGGTGGCGCACCCACGGTGCAACGGCCAGGTCGAGCGTGCCAATGGCATGGTCTTACAGGCCATTATAGATCGCATCTTCGACGGCTCCGCGCCTTATGCGACAAGGTGGCTCTCAGAGCTCCCCCACATCCTCTGGGGTCTCAGGACCCAGGTCAGCTCGGCTACAGGGTACTCGCCCTTCTTCCTGGTCTACGGGTCAGAGGCCATCCTCCCCACTGACGTAGCCTTCGGTGCTCCTCGCATCCAGAACTTCGATGAAGGAGAAATAGAGCAGACACGCAGGCTCGACCTTGACAGCGTCGAGGAACACCGTGTGGCTGCGCTCATGCGCCACACCCACCACGAACAACAACTACGTCGCTACCACGACCGCAATGTGCAGGAACGTTCCTTTAACATTGGCGACCTAGTCTTACGGTGGATCCAGAACACCAAGGACATGCACAAGCTCTCTGCGCCTTGGGAAGGCCCCTTCATAGTTAAGGAGGTCATTGGACCGACGACCTATCACCTCCAATGGGCCGACGGCCAGGGTGTCCCGAACCCCTGGAACATCGAGCACTTACGCCGCTTCTATCCTTAGGAGCTTTGTACCACAATAAAGCTATGTATTCTTTTCCTTTGTAATTCCATACATGAATATAAAGATTTCTCTTTCGACCTGTTTGCTCTCTGTTCACCCCTCCCCTTCAACACACTCGGGGGCTTGGCTTTCAGCTCGGCCCTTCACGCTCGGGGGCTTGGCTTTAAGCTCGGCCCTTCACGCTCGGGGGCTTGGCTTTGCCAACCTAAGGGTCGCTCGACCCGGGGTTTCTACCTTTTCTTTTCACCAGTGTTCCCCTTACTACAACTTCTTATGCATTTTATAAGTATTCCTAGGTCGTGGGGTTGCTTGAACTTGGGTCTATGACCCCCTCCGCGCGCTGGCCGCACATAAGCCTCCAACGTCGAGCCGTGTGGTCGGTAAGCCGTTCCTCCACTGAGTTGGGTTAGCAGAGGAAAAGGGGTCTCACAACTTCGCTACCTTCGTGTTCTTATAAGGGGCGTACAAAGTCAAATAAGGGACCACATTAACTTAACAACATTTTCTCTTTCATTCATTCAAGGTTTATATTACATCAAAAGGGTCCACGACCCATTGTTACTAACAGCCTGCCTCGTCCTAAGTTACATTTACAGGTCTATCTTCTTCATAATTTCATCTGCAGCGCCCTGGATATCTTCGCTGCCCACCAGCTACGACAAAGCGACCTCCTCCTTGACCTTCTCAAGGTCGAACGACGGCTCATGGTGCTTCACCGCGGCCAGCGCTGTAGCAGCGGCGAGCTTGCCACTGTCTATCAGCATGGTCTTTATGCGGCCTTCCGCGTCCTCCAGCTGCGCGACGAGCTCCTGTGGACCAACCTCGACCTTCGGGGCGAACACGTCCACGAGGTACTCGGCGGCCTCCTTGAGGTCGTCCAGCTCCCTCTCAAGATCTGCAGTCATCTCTTGATGATCAATAAGCTTCTGCATCGCCCGGCCAAGGTCGATCTCTAGATCCCTGCAAATGCCAAATTCATATGCAGCTTTACGAGTGAAGTAAGACTCACTGGCGACGACCTCCTTGTGCTTCTCGTTGAGGATCTTCACCTGCTCTTTGGAGTCCTTGAGGTCCTTCTTTAAGGTGGCCTCCCTCTTCTTGGCATCTGTAAAAGTCAAGGTCAGGATGGGGTCACCCCAGCACAGAAACATAAAAGACCAAAGGCGTCCTACGACGTACCTGTGGTGGCGACCTTCAGTTCGTCCTCTGCCTTCTTCACCTTCAGCTTGGCAGCCTCCAGCTCTTGCCTCAAGGCCTTCATCACCTTGTCCTTCGAGGTCGCCTCATCCTTAAGGCGTTGTACATCCTTCGCTGCCTCAATCTTGGCCTAGAGCACGGCCTCCTGCGCTGTGGTCAGCTCTGTGTGAAGCTTAGCACCCTCTGTCAGCAGAGCCACCCTACCCTGCACCCGCTCGGCAAGGGTCTGCATCCACACGTTACTCAAACATCGTCATCTCAATGCGCCTAAGTGAATTGAATGCCTAGCCCCAAAGGGTAACTCTGACTCACCATGAGTGTCCAGCCAATCGTCTTCACCACCTCTGTGATTGTCTCCTGCACCGTCTTAAAATCGGCAAGGTCCTTGGCGTCGGCGATGACCTCGTCCTCCCACGGAGTGCCGATGTAGAGGCACCGCTGCTGCTCGTCCTCCTCGCTTCCACCTCCGGTCTCCGCCAACCTCGCCTCCGGCAGGTCTTGCTGGCGTAGGCCTTCGTCAGGCTGCATGCTCCTAGCAGCGACCTTGGTCACCTCTAACGGTGTCGTCCCCACGGTCTCAGGGACCTCACTGGTGACGTCCCCGCCCGAGGTTGCCGGCGACTACCCCACCGGCGCCTTCTCAACCTTTCGCCTGGTGGCCTCTTGACCTGAGGCGTTCTTGGTGCTGCCTGATGCAGTAGGAGCCCCCCCTACCTAAGGAGCACAAATTCATCAGCACTAACGAACTCAACAAACGACACAGATGAATAAAAGCATACAAACAAGCTTCGTATGTACCCGCCTTCAGCCTTCAACTTCAATGACATCGGCCTGGGCGGCACCCGCCTCTGTTTCTTCTGCGACCCTTGGTCACTCACGCCTCCCGCACTTGGCTTCGGTTGTTGCTCGCTCGCAGCACCGAGCACGGTGGCATCTCCTCCCATGGCCGCTACGTCGCCCGAGCCCGTGGCGACATCGTGCGACTGCGCATCGTCCTGCTCTTCGAAGATGACCTCGACGGTGCTTGTTGTTGCCGTCTCCGATGAAGCCATGATGTCCTTCCTCTTCCTCTTCTTCTCCGCCTCAATGGTGGCGGAGATGATCTTGACGCCCTTGTGCGCCGGGATCTTGCCAGCGACGGACCGAGTCTGCCGGGTTGTTGGTGCAGAGCTCGCCATGGGCGGGTCCTCATCATCACTACCCCGACCGATGAGTCGGAGAGGTAGTTCTCCAGTAACTCCGGCAGTGGACCCGGCACGTCCTCCACCACCCGGACCTTGAAGCTACGCTCGTCCTCGTCTACGAGGGGAGTCGGGCTCTAGAACAAGACTTCACGACCCTGCAACAAGCGACCTTCGTCTTAGAAACAGGGGAGTGCAAAAACAATAGAGGAATTAAGGTCGATCAGCGACATACCACGTCGGCGGGCCGTGTGAGGGAGAAAGCCTTGGGGCACGTTCGGTTCCGGATCACCCCGTTGAAGAGCTCTCTCACCCGTGCCACCATCTCATGCTTGGAGACCTTGCGCTGCTGTACGCGGGTTGGGTCGGTTTGACCCCAGTACTCGTAGGCCGGGTGCACTCGATCCTGGATCGGCTGCAGCAGCCTCCGGCTGAAACTGATGGCCACCGCGCCGCCTGTCAGCCCTTGTGCATTCCTCGTCTTGAGGTCCTCTAGTAGCGGCTTGACGGTGTCCATCTCCCACGACGTGAGCTGGTTGTTCCACTCCGGCACCGGGACCGGCGCAAGCCCCGACCTAGTGGCCAGCGCCGGCTTCGGGTTGTCGATGTAGAACCACCCTCACCTCCAGCCTTGGGTGTTGTCCGGCAGCTCCATGTCGATGTACACCGTCTTCATGTGATGACGTAGCATGAAGCCGACGGCCCCGACGACGCCATTCTTCCCCGTCTTCTTCACCTCGAAGAAATACCGCCACAAGTCGAAATGTGGCGATATCCCCAAGTACGCCTCACACAGATGGATGAACGAGGATATAGTGGTGATGGCGTTGGGGACGAGATGCACCAAGTTGATGCGGTAGTAGTGGAGCAGCCCGCGGAAGAAGTCGCCTGCCGGGACTCCAAATCCGTGCTCGACGTGCGTGACGAAGGCGACGGTCTCCCCGGTCCCCTCGGAGGGGAAGGCTTTGCCGGCGGCTGGCCTCCAGCCCACCTGCTCTTGAGGCTTCAGCAGCCCGCGCTCCACTAGGCTCTTCAGCTGTGCCTCTGTTACCGTTGAGTGCTCCCACACCTTCTTCGGCGGCGGCGCAAGCTCTGGGGCCATTTCTTCTTCCTCGAAGCCCATGGATTTAGCTCTAAACACCACCATAGACTTCTGGTGCATGCGGCAGTGCTGGGCGCGGTGGATCTAAGCATGACAGTGCCAGCGAATCTGTGCGCTAAAGCTCTCGGCGGTGGAATCGAAACCCTAGCTGTTGCGGGGAATGGAAGTGAGTGGGGTCCCCCGACCCCTCACTCGGCATTTTATAACTGGGCCGCATCAGTACGGTGGGCCGCGGCGCCCTAAGCGTCCCTCGGTATCCGGCGATATTCCCGGCGACCCAACGGATATACTTCACAACAGCTCTTCCGACCTAACGGCTCCAGGCAGTAACAGTTCATACCGTGCGGGAATCCATGCCCGTTGGCCTTCCGCCCAACGGTTCGATGACCATGGACTCGTTATGCCCTACTTCAAGCCCCTTACCCGTCATTTTCTTCAAGGTCTCCTGGCCTCTGGCGACCTCCAGGTCCATGATGACATCTTCACAAGGTCGACAGGTACTACCGCTTGGTAGGTTGCCTCAGCTTGCACTGATTGGGTTCGCACCCCTGGCTCCTAGGTTCTGTTACCTGCTGGATCGCCTTAGCCTCTATGGCTCGTTTTGTACCAACGGCCCCGTGCTTAAAGGCTTCACTGCCCAATGGCGGCCTCCGGGTCAAGTAGCACCTCCTTGAGGTCGCTAAGGTCATGCTACCTACTACATTGCCTTAATGGCTGTACCAACGGCCCCGTGCTTAATGGCTCCACTGCTCGTTGGCGACCTCTTGGTCAAGTAGCACCTCCCCGAGGTCTTTAAGGCCCTGCTGCCTTCTAGGTCATGTAGACCTAGAGTTTCCAGGTTGACTACCTGCGTTGTGTCACTGCACAATGGCCATGCTAACCCAGGTCGACACGGGTTCCTCGTCTCTACGAAAGGCCTCCCGAAGGTCGGTGTGCTATTACAGCCCTGCCAGGCCCTTGGTATCCGTACCATTGCAGCCTGGGCGCCCTTACAATCACCGAAATCATGATACTTCTCATGAAAAACTATATTTGTAGCTTCATAAGCTACAAGGAGTTTGGCCCTTGGCCAAATTACAAGATACAAAGATATTAAAGGTCCTGAATTACATTCCAAAGTGCTTACGACTCAATCTACACTAATAAGGCTTGTCGCAAGCTTTCTTCTAGCTTCAGGACCTACTCGACGACCTCTCCAGCCGCTGTGGAGGAAGCTGCCACACAGCCACCTCTACTCGCGCACCAACCGGTCTCCTGTAGCACCCAGCATCAAGTCTGAGCTTCGCCGCAAGATTGCAGAAGGTTCGAGCTTTAACACCAACCTCGCCGAGTGGAGCGCTGCACCCACCTGCATCACATCCGTCCTGAAAGTGTCAGGGCTGACGATGCAACTGCTGCTTCATACTCCTCCTGGGTTCCTCAGCGGGGTTGGGAGAAGAGGCCAGTCGAGTTCTTCGAGCCTCGCAAGCATTCTTCTAGCTCCAAGCATGAACTACATCAACCCTACACTCCGGAGGGCAGACACAAGCCCCTGGCATGGCTATATTACTACATTGGATCATCTTGAATCACCTTTGAAGATTGGTACGATTTGCTTCAAGCCTTGGGTGCCTATTTATACTCCAGCACTTGCCATTGGGTGTTACTCTGCAAGCCAGCTTGCGTGGCATCCTTATCCGCAAGATCACTGTACCCTCGTGGAGCACGAGGTCACTGTTTGCCCGTGGGAGGCATTGGCGCGCTTGTCCCCTACCTGACTACATCCTGGAGCAACTTTTGTCTTTTGCGGGTGATTGCGACCTGTGCTATGCCTGCAAACTGGCCCGTGACCGTACAGTGCACGAGTGACCCTGGATGCGTCAGACCTGTCGCCTGCTGCCCTCGGCAAGACTCTGGAGCTCTTGTCCTCTAGCGTCGACACTACAAGAGCATCCGTTTCCTGAGTAGAAGGTCGTAGGTTCGGTTTATTTCTCTTCTTCTTCTTTGGAGCATCATACCGGCCATCTTGGTCGCTTTACTGCTCGGGCGCTACTACACTAGTGCGTCTTCGACACCCTATTTTCTCCAGGTCGCCTCGACCTAATGGAAGCCTGCTTCCATCACATCTCTGCTCGACCTACCCCTGGTAGGCTCGTTGATCTCTCTGAAGGTCGTGACTGCTACTACAAAATGCCTGATTCAGGTCAGGTCGGCGGTTCTTCAAGATCTACACCTCGTCTTCACTTCGACCTCATGGTCCTTCGACCCAGAAGCTCGACGTTCAACTTCATGCGCGCATCGGAGGGGTTTCTTTTTTTTGATCCCCGTGCACCCTTCCCAACCTCGACTGTGCCGCACCTCTGCTGCTCTTCGACACGACCCCACCTCGGCTGCTATGCCTACACGTCGATCGGGGGCTTGAGAGACATGGGTACCAATGGGTCCCCACCGGCCAGGGTCCCAAGGGCCCCCGACAGGTGGACCCAACCTTCCAGAAGACCCACGGACCTTACAAGTGGGCCCAGCAACCTGATCAGGATCCCGGAAGACCTACGAAGCCTTGGCGTACAAGTCAAGACACGGCGACCTGGCGTGCCGCCATTTGTAGCTCCGAGTATCACGGGATACTCCTTGTAATCCGGGAGATAAGCTTCCCACAGTTGTAACCGACCCCGACACGGGTCAACCGACCTACGCATGCAAACCCTAGCCTGTCCCCCCATATAAGGCGGCCTAGGGTTCCATGCACAGGGACAACACAACTCATCCTCGCATAATCCACCACAACTGGACGTAGGGTTTTACTCTCCGGAGGCCTGAACCAGTCTAAAACCCCTTGTCTCCTTGTTCCCTGCCGTCATACTCGCCTAGTTCCGTGTGCATACTGTGCATAACCACCTACGCTCTTAGGTCCCGATCCTCCATTAACCTGCAAACCACTAGGGCAACCCCCTAGCGGATCTGTCCAGGTCTCACCCCTTGACACCGCTTGCTATGTCTCAAATCACATCTTCCTTCGTGCCTTTAAGAAGAAGACCTCTTATGAGGTGATGCATGGACGACAACCCAAGGTGAGTCATTTTAGAGCTTTTGGTTGGAAGTGTTTCATTCTGAAGAAGGGCAAGTTGGATAAGTTTGAGTCTAGATGTTCAGATGGTATTTTCCTTGGTTACGCGATTCATTCTAGAGCATATCGTGTGCTCAACCTTGACACTAACCAAATCATGGAGACTTGCGAGGTAACCTTCGACGAGACACAGCCATGTAGCTCTTCTGCTTTTGAGTGTGCAGGTGATGAGGAGATTGGAGCGAGGATCTTTGAGGATGAGAAGGATGGAGATGGAGACGACGACGATGATGGTGGTGATGCTCCCGTGGCTGATCGTGTACATGCTACTTCCACTACGATGATGACGATCGAGGATGGTCCATCCCCTACACCCACTACGACTGAGGCTGTTCGAGTGGAGGCTGCTGTTGAGGGGGAGATTGTGTCCAGGCGAGAGGCTCCCCGGCGAGTACAGGTGGATCACCCACCGACGACGATCATAGGTGGCCTTCATGAACGTACTACACGATCGAGGTCAAGGAACACTTCTTATTTCGCTCACTCTGCTTTTGTTGCGTCGTTTGAGCCCAAAGATATTCGACACACTTTGTCTGACGAGAATTGAGTTAATTCCATGCATGAGGAGTTGGAGAATTTTGAGAGAAACCAAGTTTGGGTGTTAGTCGATCCACCACTAAATTGCCGTCCCATAGGTACCAAGTGGGTGTGGAAGAACAAAGAGGGTGAGAATGGGATGGTTGTGAGAAACAAGTCGAGGTTGGTGGCTCAAGGGTTCAACCAGAAAAAGGCCATAGATTATGAGGAGACATTTGCTCCTGTGGCCCGTTTGGAGGCAATTAGGATCCTTCTAGCCTTTGCCGTGGCTAAAGGGTTCAAGTTGTACCAAATGGACGTGAAGAGTGCTTTCTTGAATGGGGTGATAGAGGAAGAAGTGTATGTGAGGCAACCCCCGGGGTTTGAGAGTAAGAGATACCCACACCATGTAGACAAACTCCAGAGAGTGCTCTATGGGTTGAAACAGGCACCTAGAGCTTGGTATGGCAGGTTGAGAGGGTTTTTGCTGAGTAAGGGGTTTGTGATGGGCACAGTTGATAAGACCCTGTTTCTCCTTAAGCATGGGAATGACCTTTTGATTGTTCAGATATACGTGGATGACATAATCTTTGGTGGCTCTTCTCATGATCTTGTTGCCAGATTTGCAGATGACATGAGCAGGGAATTTGAGATGTCCATGATGGGCGAGCTGCAGTTTTTCCTAGGACTCCAGATCAAGCAGTGCAAGGACAGGATGTTTGTACATCAAGCGAAGTACACCAGGGACATGGTGAAGAAGTTTGGCATGAACGACTCCAAGTCGCTGACTACACCGATGGGTACCACTTCTGCTTTGGACGCGGATGAGGATTGTGAACCCGTGGACCAGAAAGAGTACCGGAGCATGATCGGCTCCCTCCTCTACTTGACGGCGACGAGGTCAGACATACAGTTCAGTGTGCGTCTGTGCGCTCGTTTTCAGGCTTCACCGAGGACTTCACATCGGCAGGCCGTCAAGCGGATTTTCAGGTACTTGAACTACACTCCTGAGTTTGGTCTTTGGTATTCTGCCTCCTCGACACTCAGACTTCACGGGTACTCCGATGCTGATTTTGCTGGGTGTTGATTGGATCGCAAGTCTACCTCTGGGTGTTGTCAGTTCCTTGGTTCTTCTTTGGTCTCTTGGCCATCTCGCAAGCAATCCAGTGCAGCCCAGTCTACTACAGAGGCCGAGTATGTAGCTGCTGCTAGTTGTTGTTCCCAGCTCCTATGGATAACCTACACTATGAGTGATTTTGGTGAGGGGTGCTCCTAGGTTCCTCTTTTCTGTGACAGCACCAGTGCTATAAGTGTAGCCAAAAACCCAGTTCTTCACTCAAAAACGAAACACATAGAAGTGAGGTACCACTTTCCGAGGGACAATGTTGAGAAGGGAAACATATCTTTGTCCTATGTACCTACCCAAGATCAGCTAGCCGACATTTTCACTAAACCACTTGACCAAGTCACTTTCACTCGCTTGCGGGGTGAACTTGGGGTGTGCTTTCCTTTCTAGCTGGGTCTTGGAGCTTCTCATGTATATATGTGATATTTGTTTCATTTTGTTGCATTCCATTCATGCATTTTACTTTATGTACAAAACCTGGTAGGATAGCCATCTTTGGATCACTTGTGCTAGGAAAAGCTTCTCTTATATACATTGATCACTGATGTGCTATATGTGTGATATGTGCATGTTTGGTAAATGGTGATGTGAATGCTATGCTCTTGATGGTTTTGTCATATACTTATGTTGAGATAGCTTCATGTTTGTGAAAAGGATAAAATTGCCTCTCTCATGAGTAGATGGTTGTCTATACTCAATTTGTGCTCAAATGCTTATATCATGCTTAGTTTGTGCTTGAGGATCATATTCTCTTTGCTTGGGGTCAAAGACCTTGTGTCATTGTAAATGTTTAGCACATTTGTTCACTTTGGGAGGAGCATAAGCTTCTTTTTGCCGCAAAGGCATTTCATGGACTATGTTTAAACTTGAAAATGAAATTGGTGTATGAATTGCCTTATGCTTGAAAAATGAGCTCCTGATCATGTTTTTATGCGTTTGATATTCATATCTTGGGTGCTAAACCATAGCATGTTGTCTACCATGAGAAGTCTCATTTTAAGAAGTAGACACATGGCTCGGTGGCTTTAACATGACTTGAGTAGCTTGTGGGTGTTTATAATGATCTTGTGATGAGAATTTGTGATCTTGTATAAACTTTGGATGATCTAGTGTATTTGTGTTCAAATTGCCATGGATAGGGCTTTGCTCATGAGATGAATGTTTTTTTGTAAAAACTTTGCTTAAAATTGCTTTTGGCCATGTCACATGCTTATATGTCTCTACCTTCTTGATGGCAATGTGCTAACTACACCATATCTACTTTGCTTGCTCTATGTCTCATCTGTAGCATTTTGTTGTGCTCTTTGTATATTTGACAAGCTTGGTAGATTGTATATATGCTTTGACATGCATTTTTCATGAAAACAAGGGGTAGAGTTTCTTTTACCTTGATTCATGCATTGTCAACAAGGGGAGAAGTGCTTTGCATTTTGGAGAGTTTTGGGATATATTCATGCAAGGGGGAGATTTTTCATGCATTGGGAGATTTTGTGGAAAATTGGTATGCATTTGCGAGATGTTGCATGTGAGGAGAAAAATTTTGAGAAAAGTGGTTGCATTTGCTCAGGGGGAGTTTGCATATGTGCAGGGGAAGCTCCTTTGGTTTACCTGAGTTTTGTGCTTTGTGGTGTGCTCTTTGTGAGCTTTGTTTGTCTCGGCTGTGTTGAGCCGTTGCCCTTGCCTTAGGAGGCCGAGACTTGGTTTGGCGAGTGATCATGTTTTTCTCTTGTTCTTTGGCTTTGGATCACTTGCTTGGAGGTTTGTGTTCGTGGTTGTCTTTCTTTTCTTTTTCTCTATGATGGTTACTATGGGTGTTGTCAATGCACTCATCAAGGGGGAGATTGAGGACCAGGTGTGTCCGAGGACTAGTGGAGGGTCGCTCCTTAGTGATGAGTGATTGACAACGTTGTGTGGACTGATGCTTGGCTAGGTGTGCAGGTACAGGTTGCGGCTTGACTCGTGTCGGTGCAGGTGAAGAACAAGCGCGAAAGGCCTTAGCCGTGGCGGCATCCGGGTGATGGAGAGGCAAGTAGGCTTGGTTCGATGGACCCGGTGGCCAATGGGGTCAAGTGCGAGTCGTGCAGTGCAAGACTGGCGGGCTGAAGTCGTGAACTTGGGCCGGTGCAAGGTAGCGGATCGAGGCCGAAGCTTGCACGCGGGGTTTGGTGGTTTGCCCACAAAACAATCAGGTGGCGGTTTCTTGATTTGGGCCGCAAAACCAAGTCCGGAGGCCCGATGCGACGGAGACGGTGATCCGGGAGCTTCGGGAAGCTTCGAGGCGGGGGGCACGTGGCGTGATCGTGGGGCTTGCGTCGATGCTAAGCAAGGCCGCGGTGGAAGCGTGTCCGCTCGATGAAAACTTGACCAAAATGCCCCTGAGGGGTTGTATCTTCTATTTGAGTTGTAGGGGTAGCGTGGTCATTTACCTCCCTCCGATGGACTTCGTATAAATAGCAGAGAGGTGGATGGCATCTCTCTCTCTTGGACTTTAGGGTTTCCTCCCCGGTAGATTTCTCTAAACTCCTGCTTTTCCTCGGTATTCCTTAGGCTAGATTCTTGTATAGACTCTGACCTCTGGATTTATGGAAGCTTTCAGAGTTGCGGTGATCTCCTAGTCCTCTGTGATTTTCGTGTCATTTTCGGGGCTATTTTTGGGGGGTTTCGTTCTTCGCTCGATTCGTGGATTTGAGGGTGTTTTCTCTCGAATTTCTTTGTGGGGATCATGGGTGGATGCCTTGCGCATCTTTGTGTGTGATCTTGACCTCTCAAACACCGGGAAACACCTTCGATTCGTGCGTTTTTGGTTGGAGCCCGAGTTCTTGGTGGTGGTTCATGTGATCCGCGATTCCCCGTGTTTTAGGGAGCTAGAGGTCGAGATTTTTGGGACATAGCTTCATCTAGTGATGCTTCACATCTCCCCAAAGTCTTGTCTCAAGAGCTTCAGTAGTTTGGGAGATCTGGTGAAGGATTTGGAGGTTTGACTTCGCGAGCTCGTGCTCCATGACAGTCCGCAAGGACCCCGCGGACAGTCCGCGCGACTAGGGTTCTTCGCGTGTTCGTCGCCTGTTCTTGCGAACTCGTGTTTTGATCCGTCGCGGCCCTAGGGTTTTGTTGCAAGCGGTTTGCGGTCAGTCCGCGTGTCCCTCATGGACGGTCCGCGTGGCCAAGTTTTTGTCTAGGTGGAGCTAAGTTTGTTTGGGGTTTCCAGCGAGGTTTGTCGAACGGTCCGCCCAGGCTTCACGCACGGTCCGTGACACTGGCGGACAGTGTGCATGGTCCCTTCGTACAGTCTGATTTTTCCGGTGAGTCTCTGGTGGTTCGGTTGCATTTTTTGGACAGTCCGCAAGGTTGGTCCGGATAGTCTACCTGTGCATCACCGACAGTCCGGCCGTACCATACGGACAGTCCGCACTGGCCGTTTCCAGAATTGGCCAAGTGCTTTGATTCTTGTCTTGTGCTTCCGCGGTTTGATTCAAGGCTTGTCTCTAGGACTTGTGGGCTTGTGTGTGCCTAGTCTAGAGCTTCTTTGGTGTGCGAGTACTCGGAGTGGCAATCGGGGTATAGGCTGAGTTCAACCTTCGGGAAGAATTTTTATCAGCTCCCATTCACTCCCACCCTCTCTGGTCGCCTATTCGGTCCTTCATGCTCCCATACATGGATCATGATCAAGCTATCAAGCTTTTGCATGCCCTGGATAGGTCTGTGTGGAGTGCCAAGGTTGAGGCCATTTGAAGCAGTCGAGCGTGTATGACACGTTGTCGCTTGATGAGCTGTTTTCGAAGCTTAGGTCTTCAGAGGTTGATCATGGCTTGAGAGCCAAGAGCGAGAGCCCCACTGATCCTCATAGTTTGGCTCTTGTCTCAGGATCAAGGTCTAACGCTAACTCTGTTGGTTTCTCTTTGTCTTGTCTTGTGTCTTTGCTAGATGAGGACTTTGAGGTGCTGAGCGAGGATGATCTCGCCTTGTTGAGCAAGTGGTTTGGGCGGATGTACGAGAACCGCAAGAATGCAAGGCGGAGCTCGGGGATGTGCTATCGGTGCGGGAAGCACGGGCACTTTATCACCGAATGCCCTGAAGCTATGGAGATCAAGAACGACTACAAGGGCAAGCCCAAGCACGACTACAACAAGCACCGCTCCCGAAACAACTACAAGGACAAGCGCAAGGACAAGGGTGAGAGAAGGCCCAAGAAGAGTAGCGGGTACAAGAAGAAGATGGCCTGAGCGATGGTGGCTGGAGCGAGCAACATTGACTCTACTTCCAGCGACTCTTCTTCCGGTTCGAGCTCTGATGAAGAGCAGGATCGGCACAAGGACAAGCGACACACGGGCAAGACCTTCACCGGCCTGAGCTTCGTCGCACAAGGTGGATTTTGTGGCATGGCGCACTCCAAGAAGGGTGGGAAGCATAGCTCGGATTCGAACTCCGACTTTGAGGAAGAGATACGACATGATCCCAACTTCTTGCTAGAGGAGAATGCTAGGCTCAATGAGTTTCTTGATAACCGTGATGATGTGCTTAGGAAGACCAACAAGGAGAAGAGGGAATTTAGGTCTCTGTTGGGTGATGCTAAGGACAAGATAATTGAGCTCGAGTCCTTGCTTGTTGATGCTAGAAATGATATAGGCTCTTTGAAATCTGCTCCTAATGTGTCTGATGAGATTGATTGTAGTGATTGCAATGTTTTTCTTACTGATTTGACTGCTCTCAAGGAGAAGCATGCCTCTACTCTTGAGGAACTAGATGTGATTAGGGTTGAGTGTGCTGAACTGAAATCTAGGCCTGCTTTGTTAGGTGCTTGTACTTCTTGTCCTGTGTTGCATGCTAGGCTAGATGAATCTCACACTAGCATAGTTTCTCTTGAGGCTGCTTTGAAAGCTCCCATTCCTACATCATGTTCTACCTGTGAAATGCATTCTTTGAAAAACATGGAGCTTGCACACTATGTTTTCCGTTTGCAGGATGAAAATGATGAGCTTATTAAATTGATGAGTTGGTTGTCTGGGCTTGAGCCACAGTTGAGTTTGATGTTGGCTGAGTTCAAGAGGTTTGATAGTCAGGCATTGGTGGCTAGCAAGAGTGGTGAGAAGAGTGGTGAAAGAGAAGAGAAAGTTGGAGAGATCCCTACTCCACCACACACCATACCCATGAACAAATATGCACCCAAGCCAAACCACCTCAGAAACAAGCTTGATACAACTCCATACCCACCAGTGTTCCCCCACAAAACAAAAAATTAACAGAAACCCATCAAGTTTGTGAGCACCCAGGGGAAAGTCTTTTAGGGGAAGTCAGTAGAGAAAGCTATTGAGAAGCCCACAGAAAAGCCAACGCCTAAGCCACAGCCGATCCGCTTCCATTGTGAGTATTATGGGAGGGATGGGCATAAAGATGAGTTCTGTTTTAGGAGGAAGAGAGATGAGAGGTTTGCTAGGGACATGACAAACAAGGATAGGTACCACCTTTCTCATGGTGTGCCTGAGCCTCGTAGAGGGCCTCTACCTAGGGGTGACGTGTTTGTGCATACAGTTCCCACTCCTGGAGGTGGAGGTGGTTTTCCTCAAAGAGATAGGCGTGTTGGGTTTGGGCGTGGTGAGTTGGCTCGACGTGCTCCTTCTCGTGACCGATACGAGTATGGGAGACAGGATCGGAGCTTTGGGTGTCAGATGGACTACGGGCCACATTTTCTCCCTCGTGGTGCACGTACTCCTCCAGTGAGATGTGACATGTTCTTCGGTGGTAGGCGTGAGAGAGCTCCGCCTAGAGGTTTTGGTAGGATGGACTTTGCTAATCCTTCCTTTGAGCAAATGACGCGACACTGGTTTGACTCCTTTGGTACTAACCCCAGTGTTGAGTCGCTTGCTCATTCTCGTTCTCGTTTTTTATTACAGGTGGGTGGCTTGGAGGACTTTTGGTTGATCGACTCTGGTTGTTCGCGTCACATGAATTCTTCTCCATACGTTGCTTGCCAGAATGGCGTAGTGGAGAGGAAGAATCGGACTCTTTGTGAGATGGCCAGGACGATGCTCGATGAGCATAGGACTCCTAGGCGTTTCTGGGCTGAGGCGGTCAATACCGCTTTCTATGTCTCAAATCGCATCTTCCTTCATGCCTTTAAGAAGAAGACCTCTTATGAGCTGATGCATGGGCGACAACCCAAGGTGAGTCACTTTAGAGCTTTTGGTTGCAAGTGTTTCATTCTAAAGAAGGGCAAGTTGGATAAGTTCGAGTCTCGGTTATGTGATTCATTCTAGAGCATATCGTGTGCTCAGCCTTGACACTAACCGAATCATGGAGACTAGCGAGGTAACCTTCAACGAGACACAACCATGTAGCTCTTCTGCTTTTGAGTGTGCAGGTGACGAGGAGATTGGTGCAAGGATCCTTGTTGATGGCTATTAAGTGCTACTTTTACACCGTCAATACCTACATAATATAATGGTAAAAGGATCATCAACACTAGAATAGGGCTTGATACTAATGATTTCCACAAGTGTTGGTGTTTCTAGCTTTTGTTGCAGGATGCACCGAAATGCGTGCCAAATGGTACAATTGAGAGCAAGTAGTCCAATGGCTATTGAAGGACATCATCATAAACAACCTCAAATGCCAATTTGGACTGCACCATTGCGACGGGCTCGTCGAGATGATCGAAATGGATATATCATTTGTCTACTTCGGAGTCCGGATGGGAAAGATATGCACAAGACAAAAGCACCCACTTATATCATGTGGACCCGGTGGGACCCACACCAGACCACATGGCGATGTGTGCCACATTGAATGCCAAGTGTCCATGACACCTCATCAATCCAAGTGAAACAACTCTCGACGAATCAGACACCGCCACGTGTGCAGCACAAGGATCCAAGGGCCCACCGGGGACCCAAACTGCCTCAAAACTCCGCATGCACCTGGGAAAGACCGTGGGATCCACATATCAGCCTCTCAGAGAAAGCACACGACGAAGCATGCCAAAGAAGGTTCGGCCGAACCTCGGTTCGGCCGGCCCCCTTTTGTCGTCGTTCACCTCCTGCTTCCACGTGGTGATCCCCCATTGGTCCTAAGGCGTAGCTCGGTGTGTTTTGGTGACAAATGTGCCTCCGAGCAAGCCACCCCCTCCTCTATAAATAGGAGGGGAGGGGCTCTCATTTGGAGCACACACTTCTCCTCCTCTTCATTTTGGCTTGGAGCCTCTCTCTTTAGGAGAGGAGAGCTCTTTGTATAGGATTAGTGCTAGGAAGTGAGGTGGGAGGCTTGGGGCCATGTCATGTTCATGACATCTTCCTCAAGAACGATCCTCAGCGGTGCCTTTGTTCTTCATCTAGACTAAAGTAAGTATTTCGACATTTTCTATTTAGACTAAAGTCGTATGCATGCTTAGTTGCTTTGTTCTTGTGTTCTTCGTTTGTTCTTGATTTAGAGGCTTGTGTTCTTCGAACACAACCCTTTCGATCTAGTAGACTTAGATCATAAGTTTTCACCTTGTTTGCTACCTTGTCTATTAGAGTAAAGTTGATGCTCCTCCATATCTCTAGTTAGATCAAAGTGCATTCGTGATCTTGCATGAGTAATAGAGCATACCTTGAGCTAGTGCCAGTATCTCCCTCGTGGATTCGTAGTTCTGTATTTATACAAAGTGCTATAGTCGGGCTATCAGGACGTCAGACGGTGTCCGGCTATAGTAGTAGTCAGTGGTGTAGATGTGGTGTCTGGACCATAGGTTATCCTGCGAATACCAAGTACATTCACGTAACGATAGAGGTAGGCCGCAGTGGTGACAGCCTGTTGGACCCTTTGGAACCCTCCGCGCCTGTGTACCGAGTAGGGCCCCGTTGCCAGAACATATTGCCTAGCCTTAAACAGCTAGGGTGGGTTGGCGCCCAAAGTGAGTGTTATACCTGAGAGACTGTGCTAGACTCTACGCTCGGTCAAGGCAGATCCTTTCTACCTATCCTATCAATCAGTGTTGTTTCCTTGGACCATCTATACTAGAGTAGAAGATAGTGCACATCGTTCCTTGGATTCGATACCCTTGGAATACTCTCCTTCCTTGGGGAAGTTCTACAACGGTATTTTCGTGCGTTTGCGGCGTACCCGGTTGCTCTTATATGCTCCCTCTAGGTGTACAACTAGTGGTGACGTTAAGAAATGCCAACAAACATTGCTGGCGCCATTGCCGGGGAATGGTTGTTGTTTCTATCTTCGAGCCTAGTGGTCTTCATATCTTTTTATCTTTTCCTTTTTGTTCTACCTTTACCCCTGTTACCCTTTTGAGATGCCTTCCTGTCAAAGCCTCTCTACCCCTAGGGGCGAGTTCGTCTTAGAGCAACCATCAACTTCCTCATCTTGCTGCGAGCTTCGTCCCGACTTTATAGCCATGGTTCAGAATCGACCTTTCTCTGGAGCGATCAGTGATGATCCTAATATTCATTTAGAAGAGTTCGAGGACTTGTGTTCGTGCTTGGTAATTCCAGGCATGACACATGAAACTTTGAGATGGAAATTGTTCCCTTTCTCTCTCGTAGATAGAGCGGAGCAATGGTACACCCACACAGCAGAGCATGTGAATAATTGGGGAGAACTACGAGAAAACTTTTGTGACTTGTTCTCCCTTTATGAACGCATAGAGCTCTTGCCGTGTGAACTCCTTGACTTTGAGCAATTAGAGGGTGAGTCCATAGGTGCAGCTTGGGCTAGGTTCCTACGTCTTATGACATCTAGCCCAGACATGTCTATACCTGATGATATAGCGATGTATACCTTTTATACTCGTATAGACATGGAATCTACACAAGAGCTCAACCTTTTAGCTGGAGGTTCATTCGAAGACCAAACTCTAGTGGAAAGAAGAGAGATCCTAGAATTCTTCTTAGAAACCTCTTCTTCCCATATTGTTTACAACGAACCCCATCTGGAGTCTGAGTTGGTCCATGAGAGTCTCTCAATAGCCGAATCTGAGCTTTCATTCTCTGAATTCCTTGATTCCTCTGTTGAGCCCTCTCCCGAACCACGAACATCGAAGGAAGAAGAAATTCAACCTTCGGAGTTCTCTTCCTGATTTAAGGATGATCCTTCTCAAAATATCAGAAATACCTCAGATCACTCTTGGCACGAGAAGCCTACGGCATCGTTGGACCTTTATGAGATCCTATGAAGTTTGGAATCATAAGACGATAGTGGATTGGTCACCTCAGAAGCACACATCCGAAGCAATTCGGGTTAGCTCGACTTCCACGATCATCCACTGTTCCATGAGAGGAAACACCGTAGATGCTTTCCATGACCCTACTGTTGGGGCTTGTATCATATCAGAGTACCTTTTGGATACTCTGGTGGGCGACATGCCCTTGATCCCGACTGATAGACTTTTCCATAGTCCTAGGTGGCGCAGTGTTTTTCCATGTCGGGGGATTGCTAGGGACGTGCCGATCACTGTTGATGACATAGAGGTGCGATTAGATTTCCACATCTATGACATCATGGATTTCGATCTTCTCCTAGGTTTCCCATTAGAAAAACTTCTTTATAAATCCCAAGGAAACCCAGAAGAAGAGCTTAGGGAAACTGTTTCTGTCCATGCTGAACCATCTAGACATCCTCTGACAGAACCTTTCCCTAGACCTACTGTATCTCCTTCGCCTCCCGATCCTCCTGACGAAGCATTTTCTGAGGAGGCCATGAAGGAGGAATGGCCAGATGGAGCGATATGCTTTTCCGAAGCATTTTGGGATAGTACACCCTCTCTGGTTATTCCTTGTTCTGTAAGAGGGATTGCCGTAGAGGCCCATTGTGACCCCATCATGGTGGTTAACATCATGCCATGGCACTTAGCGGAAACTCTTTTAGGCAAAATTTCGCTAGCACCATCCGACATGCTCCTCGAGACTTGTCCCTTTGGGCACGTTCTTGAATGTCGGGGGATTGCAAGTGCCGTGCCACTCATCATAGACGGGATTGAGGCTGGCTTAGACTTTCACATCTTCGATGTCCTCGATCCTGATCTACTCCTAGGCTCCCCGCTAGAGAAATTCTTTGTAGAATCTTTAGGGAGCCTAGATGATCAGCCTAGGGGAGTCGCTTCTGCCACTGCTACCCCTTGTCCGGGACATCATATGGCAAAGCCTCTTCCCCAGCAAAACCCGCTCGAGAAGATGACGCATATATCTCTGTCTGTGTCGTCCGAATCCGTTCTCATTAAGGTTGTAGAATGTTCTACCCCTCATGAGTACGACTCGGGAGACTCTCTTCACCTTTGTGAAGGCGAACGATCGTCACCACTCTCGACCGAGTTTCAGCTTCTTCCCGCTGGCCCGTATCATGTTGCTTTCGATCATGACCGAGATTCAACATCGAGCTTCCACGATGACTCTCTTGAGATGGAGAATTCATGGGCCATGGAACTTTGTGAGGCACTGACTCCAGAGTGTGGAGGAAAAGACTTCATTGACGAGCATGGTAGTTTCATCCTTGATCTACCACATAAACCATGCTCGCATCATGCCTCTCTAGAGTCAGTCATGCTTAGTGCGCTGAGCACATACGAGGTCTACAACCACCTTCTAGTCCTCTTTTGCAAAACGTTTGGAAGGTTGATTGTAGATGCATATGTTTACCATAAGCATTGCAGATTTCGTGTGTGCACTGTGGCACTAACCTTGCAGCTGAAGCTTCACTGATACATCAAGGATTGGTGGTGAGATGGGAATGACACCACCAACGATAGCTGCAAGATGAAGTTCCCATGGTCGAGCTTATGACCTTAAATAAACAAAGCACTACCAGGAGATAGACTGGATTAGCTTAAGTTTTATTTCCCTTTTCGAATAAAAGCAAGAACATGTTTTTAGGATAAGTTGTCCTTCGGGTATTTTTAGTCACTAACCTTTCAGGTGGAGATTGAAAAGAAAGACGGATAGGTGATGCCTACGAACATGTGAGACACATCAGCTGCAACACCTAGACAAGCTTTGGTGAGGGAACATTTACGAAAGGAAGCTTGATCAACACACACTTGAGTCTCATTGCCTAGCAATGCAAACTTCAAGTGTGGGGGAGGTATGTGAGCATCCTGAGTAAAGTTCCTCCTCTACCAAATCTTATCCTGGTGTGGATGATGTTAGCTCTTGCATCTTGCCCACTAGCTAGGTAAGTCCTGCTTTTGACATTAAATGAAGCCCTTCCGGGAGGTCGCTCGAGATTCACCGTCATATGCTCATGCTTATGTTCCTTTTGGTAATAGCTTGATCATGCCTGCATGTTTCCTTTCATCTGTGTTCATATGCTCTGGTTTGAATGTTTGTCGACAAATGTTCATAGACTATTTTTTATTAAGCATGGTGCTTAGGTTAAAATTGTCTTCTTCAGTCAAAACAAGACATGGTGTCGAGTTTTGATTGATGAACCTTGGAGTTATAATTTCATAGATTTTGGTTACATGTATGTGGACTAACCCCTGCAGAAAATTGTCAAATTTGAATGAGTAAGTCATTGAGCTAAATTCAAAGGGGAAGGTAAGTTGAGGTGTCAGATTCATGTTGCACATCATGCAAAGGTGGTACATATGACCTCTTAAAGGTCCAAGGTAAGTATATTCCCCTTCGTATATAATGTGTAACCTTGGTCTAACCCTTTTTGAGTAAATGACATGGTGATAATAAAAAAACCAAAAATATTTGAATTTTAATAAAGGCTCTATGGTTCTCAAACCAGTAGAGTCTCTCCTTTGTTTTCATTTGTCATTTGAAGAACAGCACCAGGTTCAACCACTAGTGTAGGGGAGTTCTCTCAAGCTCATCATCAACATTTCCACTAGAGAACCCCCACACAGGCGCTGCACAACATCGACTATGCCTTCATGACAAGAGCAAGGTAAAATAGAGTGAGTCGGCTGCCTTATGGTCAGCCGAATCACCACTAGTCTCCCTTGATCTCTTATCCTTCAGAAGCGATGGTATGTGCACCCTCTACCTCACTCTCCTTTATCCATGAGTTTGATTGAATCTCAATTCCTATCATTTGAAATCAAACTCAGCAATTTGTGCTATGCTTGCTCTACATGATTCCTGTGGTTGGCTCGCATATGTTTTATTCCTTACTCATCATCTTGATGCTTGTGAATAAATATCATTAGGGAACTCATACTTATCTAAGTAGTTGGTGTTTATGATATGGTTTGATGATATGATCTTCGCTCTGAATGTTTGAGTGCTTGGGAATTTTATTTGAAAACTTGAAAACCCTTTGCAAAGCTCCTCTTGGATATGTCACCGTCCTACTAGAGCCATATGATATTCATAGTTGAAAACCTTTTACTCATATGCTGCATGTTATTGCATTGAGCTTTGTCAAATTCTGTGACCCTTGTGAGAATTCTTTTTATTACTTTCATGATCAAGATTCATGTGCACACCACCTATTTCCCCTTGCTATGCTTCTACACTGGAAGTTAGCATTGTATCATTCATCCATTTCATAAAAATAAAACTCCATATGTGGTGTGACCTCTCCCTCCAAAAGTATCCTTCAAAAAGAGACATGTGCTAAAAAAAGAGAAGAAAAAAAAAGAAAAGAGAAAAGATATGCTCAAAAAGCATGATGAAAAAAAAGAGGAAAGAAAGAATAGCCCATGTCCAAAATAAAGGAGAAAAAGGAGAGAGATGGTCATGCAAAAAGGAATTCCATAACTTAGATGGTAATAACTAGTGTCCATTCCGGAGCTAGTGTCCACCTTACCATCTACCAACATTCATCATATACGTATGGTTACATCTAGCACCCATTCCGGGCCTAGTATCCACCTTACCATACTCACCATACCTATACACATGCACATCTTGATCTGATTGTATGATTTGATTTTCTCTGTGGATCCAGTTTTTGACTTTGCAATATATGTGACGCAAGTATGCTTTATCCTTTATCCTACCCTGAGCTCCACATATAGCCATCATTAGAAGTAGGATGAAGAAAGGCAATCTAATGCCTTGGTGAGGACATATACACATTGAGCGATCTGAGAGAATCAAATGAGGAGCTAAGCAAGGTTTTGTTTTGAAAGTTTATTGCAAAACCCCAAGTTACTTAACATGATGAGCAGGAGTGATTTGATTCATGACCGTTCCATTCCTCAACTACCCAAGATAGCATGATAGACACTTCAAAGTTCACAAGTGCAAGGTATGGTCCGGAATATCTCTTATGCTTGCTTTATACCTTTGGATATCGTGTCTCACCTTGATATGACTCCCTTTACTCGGGACGAGCAAAGGTCAAGTGTGGGTGTGTTGTTGACGGCTGTTAAGTGCTACTTTTACACCGTCAATACCTGCATAATATAATGGTAAAAGGATCATCAACACTAGAATAGGGCTTGATACTAATGATTTTCACAAGTGTTGGTGTTTCTAGCTTTTGTTGCATGATGTACCGAAATGCGTGCCAAATGGTACAATTGAGAGCAAGTAGTCCAATGGCTATTAAAGGACGTCATCATAAACAACCTCAAATGCCAATTTGGACTGCACCATTGCGACAGGCTCGTCGTGATGATCGAAATGGATATATCATTTGTCTACTTCGGAGTCCGGATGGGAAAGATATGCACAAGACAAGATCACCCTCTTATATCATGTGGACCCGGTAGGACCCACACCAGACCACGTGGCGACGTGTGCCACATTGGATGCCAAGTGTCCATGACACCTCATCAATCCATGTGAAGCAACTCCCGACGAATCAGACACCGCCACGTGTGCAGTACAAGGATCCAAGGGCCCACCAGGGACCCAAACCGCCTCAAAACTCCGCATGCACCTGGGAAAGACTGTGGGACCCACATATCAGCCTCTCAGAGAAAGCACACGACGAAGCATGCCAAAGAAGGTTCGGCCGAACCCCGGTTCGGCCGGCCCCCTTTTGTCGCCGTTCACCTCCTGCTTCCACGTGGTGATCCCCCATTGGTCCTAAGGCGCAGCTCGGTGTGTTTTGGTGACAAATGAGCCTCCGAGCAAGCCACCCCCTCCTCTATAAATAGGAGGGGAGGGGCTCTCATTTGGAGCACACACTTCTCCTCATCCTCTTCATTTTGGCTTGGAGCCTCTCTCTTTAGGAGAGGAGAGCTCTTTGTATAGGATTAGTGCTAGGAAGTGAGGTGGGAGGTTTGGGGCCATGTCATGTTCATGAAATCTTCCTCAAGAATGATCCTCAGCCGTGCCTTTGTTCTTCATCTAGACTAAAGTGAGTATTTCGACATTTTCTATTTAGACTAAAGTCGTATGCATGCTTAGTTGCTTTGTTCTTGTGTTCTTCGTTTGTTCTTGATTTAGAGGCTTGTGTTCTTCGAACACAACCCTTTTGATCTAGTAGACTTAGATCATAAGTTTGCACCTTGCTTGCTAGCTTGTCTATTAGGGTAAAGTTGAGGCTCTTGCATATCTCTAGTTAGATCAAAGTGCATTCGTGATCTTGCATGAGTGATAGAGCATACCTTGAGCTAGTGCCAGTATCTCCCTCACGGATTTGTTGTTCTGTATTTATACAGAGTGCTATATTCGGGCTATCGGGATGTCAGACGGTGTCCGGCTATAGTAGTAGTCAGTGGTGTAGATATGGTGTCTGGACCATAGGTTATCCTGTGAATACCAAGTACATTCGCATAACAATAGAGGTAGACCGCAGTGGTGACAGCCTGTTGGACCCTTTGGAACCCTCCGCGCCTGTGTACCGAGTAGGGCCCTGTTGCCAGAACATATTGCCTAGCCTTAAACAGCTTGGGTGGGTTGGCGCCCAAAGTGAGTGTTATACTTGAGAGACCGTGCTAGACTCTGCGCTCGGTCAAGGCAGATCCTTTCTACCTATCCTATCAATCAGTGTTGTGTCCTTGGACCATCTATACTAGAGTAGAAGATAGTGCACATCGTTCCTTGGATTCGATACCCTTGGAATACTCTCCTTCCTTGGGCAAGTACTACATCGGTATTTCCGTGCGCTTGCGGTATACCCGGTGGCTCTTATACGCTCCCTGTAGGTGTACAACTAGTGGTGACGTTAAGAAATGCCGACAATCTTTAAGGATGAGAAGGATGGAGATGGAGACGACGACGATGATGATGGTGATGCTCCCGTGGCTTATCATGTACATGCTACTTCCACTACGACGACGACGATCGAGGATGGTCCATCCCCTACACCCACTACGACTGAGGCTGTTCGAGTGGAGGCTGCTGCTGAGGGGGAGATTGTGTCCAGGCGAGAGGCTCCTCGTCGTGTACAGGTGGATCACCCACCGACGACGATCATAGGTGACCTTCATGAACGCACTACACAGTCGAGGTCAAGAAACACTTCTCATTTCGCTCACTCTGCTTTTGTTGCGTTGTTTGAGCCCAAAGATATTCGACACGCTTTGTCTGACGAGAATTGGTTGAATTCCATGCATGAGGAGTTGGAGAATTTTGAGAAACACCAAGTCTGGGTGTTAGTCGATCCACCGCCAAATTGTCATCCCATAGGTACCAAGTGGGTGTGGAAGAACAAAGAGGGTGAGAATGGGATGGTTGTGAGAAACAAGTCGAGGTTGGTGGCTCAAGGGTACAACCAGAAAGAGGGTATAGATTATGAGGAGACATTTGCTCCTGTGGCCCATTTGGAGGCAATTAGGATTCTTCTAGCCTTTGTTGTGGCTTAAGGGTTCAAGTTGTACCAAATGGACGTGAAGAGTGCTTTCTTGAATGGGGTGATAGAGGAAGAAGTGTATGTGAGGCAACCCCCGGGGTTTGAGAGTGAGAAATACCCACACCGTGTATACAAACTCCAGAGAGCGCTCTATGGGTTGAAACTAGCACCTAGAGCTTGGTATGGCAGGTTGAGAGGCTTTTTGCTGAGTAAGGGGTTTATGATGGGCACAGTTGATAAGACCCTGTTTCTCCTTAAGCATGGAAATGACCTTTTGATTGTTCAGATTTACTTGGATGACATTATCTTTGGTGGCTCTTCTCATGATCTTGTTGCCAGATCTGCAGATGACATGAACAGGGAATTTGAGATGTCCATGATGGGCGAGCTGTAGTTTTTCTTAGGACTCCAGATCAAGTAGTGCAAGGATGGGACGTTTGTACATCAGGTGAAACACCAGGGACATGGTGAAGAAGTTTGGCATGAACGACTCCAAGCCGCTGACTACACCGATGAGTACCACTACGGCTTTGGACGCGGATGAGGATGGCGAACCCGTGGACCAGAAGGAGTACCGGAGCATGATCGGCTCCCTCCTCTACTTGACGGCGACGAGGCCGGACATACAGTTCAGTGTGTGTCTGTGCGCTCGTTTTTAGGCTTCACCGAGGACTTCACATCGGCAGGCCATCAAGCGGATTTTTAGGTACTTGAACTACACTCTAGAGTTTTGTCTTTGGTATTCTGCCTCCTCGACACTCAGACTTCACGGGTACTCCGATGCTGATTTTGCTGGGTGTCGATTGGACCGCAAGTCTACCTCTGGGTGTTGTGAGTTTCTTGGTTCTTCTTTGGTCTCTTGGTCATCTCGCAAGCAATCCAGTGTAGCCCATTCCACTACAGAGGCCGAGTATGTAGCTGCTGCTAGTTGTTGTTCCCAGCTTCTATGGATGACCTACACTATGAGCGATTTTGGTGAGGAGAGCTCCCAGGTTCCACTCTTTTGTGACAGCACCAGTGCCATAAGTGTAGCCAAAGTCCCAGTCCTCCACTCCAAAACGAAACACATAGAAGTGAGATACCACTTTTTGAGGGACAACGTTGAGAAAGGAAACATATCCTTGTCCTATGTACCTACCCAAGATCAGCTAGCCGACATATTCACCAAACCACTTGACCAAGTCACTTTCACTCGCTTGTGGGGTGAACTTGGAGTGTGCTTTCCTTTCTAGCTGGGTCTTGGAGCTTCTCATGTATATATGTGATATATGTTATATTTTGTTGCATTCCATGCATGCATTTTTCTTTCTGTACAAAACCTGGTAGGATAGCCATCTTTGGATTACTTGTGCTAGGAACAAGCTTCTCTTATATACATTGATCACTGATGTGCTATATGTGTGATATGTGCATGTTTGGTAAATGGTGATGTGAATGCTATGCTCTTGATGGTTTTGCCATATATGAATGATGAGATAGCTTTATGTTTGTGAAAATGATAAAATTGCTTCTCTCATGAGTAGATACTTGTCCATGCTCAATTTTTGCTCAAATGCCTTTATCATGGTTAGTTTGTGCTTGAGTATCATGTTCTCCTTGCTTGGGGTCAAAGACCTTTTTGTTATTGTAAATGTTTAGCCCACTTGTTTACTTGTGGAGGAGCATAAGCTTCTTTTTGCCGCAAAGGCATTTCATGTACCATGTTTAAACTTGAAAATGAAATTGGTGTATGAATTGCCTTATGCTTGAAAAATGAGCTCTTAATCATGTTCTTATGTTTTGATATTCATATCTTGGGTGCTAAACCGCTGCATGTTGTCTACCATGAGAAGTCTCATTTTAAGAAGTAGACACATGGCTCGGTGGCTTTAACATGACTTGAGTAGCTTGTGGGTGTTTACCATGATCTTGTGATGAGAATGTGTGATCTTGTATAAACTTTGGATGATCTAGTGTTTTTTTGTTCAAATTGCCATGGATAGGGCTTTGCTCATGAGATGAATGTTTCTTTGTAAAAATTTGCTTAAAAAATTGGTTTTGGCCATGTCACATGCTTATATGTCTCTACCTTCTTGATGGCAATGTGCTAACTACACCATGTCTACTTTGCTTACTCTATGTCTCCTGTGTAGCATTTTGTTGTGCTCTTTGTATATTTGAGAAGCTTGGTAGATTGTATATATGCTTTGACATGCATTTTTCATGAAAACAAGGGGAGGAGTTTCATATACCTTGATTCATGCATTGTCAACAAGGGGGACAATTTTGTAAGATATGTATGATAAGGGGAGATTTTGTGGAAAATTGGTAGGCATTTGTGAGAGATTGCATGTGAGGAGAAAAATTGAGAAGAAGAGGTTGCATTTGCTCAGGGGGAGTTCGCATATGTGCAGGGGGAGCTCTTTTGGTTTGCCTGAGTTTTCTGCTTTGTTGTGTGCTCTTTGTAGAGCTTTGTTTATCTCGGTTGTGTTCAGCCGTTGCCCTTGCCTTAGGGGGTCGAGACCTGGTTTGGCGAGTGATCTTGTTTTTCGCTTGTTCTTTGGCTTTGGATCACTTGCTTGGAGGTTTGTGTTCGTGGTTGTTTTCTTTTCTTTTTCTCTATGATGGTAACTATGGGTGTTGTCAATGCACTCATGGTTCGATGGTGGCCTCCGGGTGATGGAGAGGCAAGTAGGCTTGGTTCGATGAACCTGATGGTCGATGGGGTCAAGTGCGAGCCGTGCAGTGCAAGACTAGCGGGCTGAAGTTGTGAACATGGGCTGGTGCAAGGTAGCGGATCGAGCCCCAAGCTTGCACGCGGGGTTTGTTGGTTTGCCCACAAACCATCAGTGGATGGTTTCTTGGTTTGGGCCGCAAAACCAAGCCGGAGGCCCGATGCGATGGAGACGGTGATCCGGGAGCATCGGGAAGCTTCGAGGCGGGGAGCACGTGGCGTGATGGCGGGGCTTGCGTCGACGCTAAGCAAGTCTGCGGTGGAAGCGTTTCCGCTCGATGAAGACTTGACAATATTGCCCCTGAGGGGTGTGTATCTTCTATTTGAGTTGTAGGGGTAGCATGGTCATTTGCCTCCTCCAGTGGACCTCGTATAAATAGCGGAGAGGTGGATGGCATCTCTCTCTCTTAGACTCTAGGGTTTCCTCCCCCGGTAGATCGCTCTGGACTGCTTCTTTTCCTCTGCTTTCCTTAGGCTAGATTCTTGTATAGACTCTGACCTCTGGATGTATGGAAGCATTCGGCATTGCGGTTATCTCCTAGCTCTCTGTGATTTTCGTGTCATTTTCGGGGCTATTTTTGGGGAATTTTGTTGTTTGCTCGATTCAGGGATTTGAAGGGGTTTTCTCTCGGATTTCTTTGAGGGGATCATGGGTGGATGCTTTGCGCATCTTTGTGTGTGATTTTGACCCCTCAAACATTGGGAAACACCTTCGATTCGTGAGTTTGTGGTCGGAGCCCGAGTTCTTGGTGTGATTCGTGTGATCCGCGTTTCCCAGTGATTTAAGGAGTTAGAGGCTGAGATTTTTGGGGTATAGCTTCCTCTTGGGACGCTTCTCATCTCCCCCAAATCTTATTTCAAGAGCTCTAGCCATTTGGAAGACCCGGTGATGGATTTGGAGAGTTGACCTCGCAAGGTCGTGCTATTTCTGCTCTGTCTGCGTGTCGCGGACTGTACGCTCGAGGGTCGCGGACTGTCCGCGTGGCGTGTGTTCTTCGGAGTTCGTCGCGTGTTCATTCACATTCGCATTTCGATCTGTTTCGCTGCTAGGGTTTTGTTGCAGGGGGTTTCGGACTGTCCGCGAGGGGTGTGCGGACCGTCCGCGTGGCTCGGTTTTTGTCTGGGGTTGGCTTGTGGTTTGTCTGGGGTTTTCAGCGAGTTCAGCCGGACCGTCCGCCAGGTGGGGCCAGACCGTCCACGAGGTGCCGGATCGTCCACGGTGCATGCCCGGACTGTCCGAATTTCCTCGGTGCAGCACTGGAGGTTCGGGGTCCTATTTCGGACTGTCTACCGAGGGTTCACAGACTGTCCGCCAAGCTCGTGGACTGTCCGCCGTACTCTTCCGGACTATCCGCCCTAGGGCCTCGCAGATTTGGCTAAGTCTTTTGATTCTTGTCTTGTGCTTCCACTCTTTGATTCAAAGCTCGTCTCTAGGACTTGTATGCTTGTGTGTGCCTAGTCTAGAGCTTCTCTGGTGTGTGTGAGTACTCAGAGTGGCAATCGGGTATAGGCCGAGTTCGTCCTTCGGGAAGATTTTTATTGGATCCCATTCACTCCCCCCCTCTCTGGTCGTCTATTCGGTCCTTCATAGTCAAGCCCCCGAGACGGAGCTGCTTAGGTCTTGGAAGTTGAAAAGGCCAACTAACTTAGCCAAAAAAATCGTCCGGTGAAAACCCGATCTGTTGAATGCGAATAGTCACCAGACTGAACCGGTAGGGTTTTAGGTTATAAACCTAGGGTTTCCATTGCTTCCATTCGCCCTTAGATATGAAAATAGCTATTGCCGCCGCCGCCACTGAGAGTTGAGCGCCCACGTGAAGGACCAGAATGGCGACCTGAGAGAGGGGGGGAAGTGAATGGGAGCCAATAGAAATCCTTCTCGGCCTATGGTCCTAAACGCAACTCTGGAGTCCTCGACACCTCACTAGCCAAATCCACGTAGCCACTGGAGTGCTACTAGACGTAGGAGCTAGTTACACACCCGAGCTACTCGAACACGCAGCGGAACACAACCTCGAGCAGCACCCTACTACCACCGGTCAGACCAGTCCCTGGCACCGGTTAGACCGGTCCAGAGCAACCTGCTCTGAATTCTCTCAAATTTGCCCAGCAAACCTAGATGGCAACTCTAGGATGTGGAGCAACAGGGAGAAATCCAAAAGTCTGCCTAGCAAGAGAAAACACCCCAAAACTCGAGCACACCGAAAACTCTCTACAGCGAAACTTGCACCAGAAGCACTCTGTGAACAAGTAGCACAATCAACAGCAGCAAAGAGGATTTTCCCACTGGAAGCCCTGCATCGATCTGACCAGTCCACTCCACCAGTCTGACCGGTCTAGCTCAGAAAACCCCAACTGTAAGAACTCAATCTCGAGAGGCGAAAACTACACGAGACTGAAACAACAGCAAGCCAAGATCACGACCAACACTCCGGAGAAGAACTCCTAGAGAAACAGCCACAGCAGGCCGCACCGGTCTGACTGGTGGAGTGCACCGGTCTGACCGGTCACGCCTAGGCTGCTCGGGATGAACTCCACCCGCGAGTCAACTCTCAACTTCCGATGCCTCGATCTACCGATTCGCTCCACGGATTGAAGTAAAACTTTGGGAATAAGTGTATCACCTCATGGACAAGCCATGCCTAAGAGATTGGCCCCAAAGATCCACTCAATCAATAGGAATCGGAGGATGAACACAAAGTAAACCCTAAATTTGAGCACCCAAATCCATCGATTTAGAGGAGGGATCACAAGGAAAAGAACCACAAGGGGCTCATGTATACATCCCACATTAAATCCGCAAAGGGGAGGCCTCAAATCAACCACAAGAAAATCGCCAAGAAAGGATCCAAAAATCCACAAAAAGGAAAACGGGAATCACCACCACAAGAGCTAGAGGAACCACGCCGCACCTTCTATACATCAAAGGAAAGATTCATACAAGGTCTTGCTTGCTATTGACAGCTAATATTTGCAAGTTTTATGGTCATCAACTCCTGCAAATTAGAGCATGAATTGCACATTCACACTAGAATAGGAGCTTAAACTCATACTTTCCACCAGTGTCGATGTCTATTCGAATGCAGGTATTTAGCATAAGAAATGAGAGGAATCCATGCACTTCTACTCCACTCCAATCCAAGGCACTCAATTGCTGGCCAATCAGGGGCTGCCACATGGATTCTCCTCGATCCATGATGTCACCAATCCATGTGAGGGACTCTTGACGAATCATACGGTGCCACATCAGCATCACATGGATCTATGGGCCCACTTTGCCAACTAAACCGCCAGGAAACGTGCCATGCACGGAGGAGAGGCACTAGGGCCCACATGGAAGTGAGCCAGAGGAAGCACACCCCAGATGGAGGGTCGGGAGCTTCGGTCGACACTAGGATCGGCCGAACCGACCTAGGGTCGGTTGATCTCCCCCCTCCACGTGTTGCTCGCTCATTGGTCCTTGGCTGCATTCCGGGGTGTTTTGGAGCACTTGGAGCCTCAGAGCAAGCCACCCCCTTGTCTATAAATAGGAGGGGAGGGGCTCCATTTCACACACACCACCAAGGTCTCAAGTTCCACTTTTCTCTTGTGTAGCTCTCTCCCTCTCTCTAATTCTACCCATGTGAGGTGATTCTCACCTCTATGTGGTAGAATGGTGATGAGAAGAGATCTAGATCAGGATTAGTTGAGAGGTAGAGTAGGGGGTGAGGAGTGAGTTGATGTCCTCATGGATGCTTGTTCTTCATTTAGATCAATGTGAGTATTTCAGCATTTCTTATTTAGACTATAGTGGACATCATGCATGGTTGAATTGTTCTTGTGTTCTTGGCTCGTTCATAAGTTAGAGGCTTGTGTTCTTCGTGACACAAGGCTTCGATCCTTTAGAGCCAGCTCAGTAGTTCATATACCTGTTTGCATGTTCTGATCCTGTTTAGCTAAGTAAGTCCGCTGTATCTCGTTTGTTTGCATCCATAGCTTCCTTTATGCTCCGTAGCTCAATGAATTATAAGATGGTTTGAATTCGATCTTTCTCTAGTTCGTGGGATCGTATCTTTATGGTTGCTATAGTGTAGTCAGCAGGTCGACAAATGTAACTGCACTATAGTATTTATCTAGGGTACAGCCATGGTGTCTGGGCCCTGGTTTTCCTGCGAAGGCCTCGTACGTTCGTAGCGTAGAGGTAGGCCGCAGTGGTGACGGCCTGTTGGACCCTTTGCAAACCCTCTGCGTCGCGTACCGAGTTGGGCTCGATGTCAGTACATTGGCCTCTCCCTAAAAAGTTAGGATGTGCTGTCACCCCACGGGGATGACTGAGACTGGACAGATGCATCTTGAGAGCTATGTCCCTTAAGAAAGTGCTTCTCGTATCCCGACCTATCCCAGCGGAAGCTGGTGTCCTTGGATAGACCCTCTCTGGTTACTCTCCGTCCTAGGAACGAAACCCGATGGGAATACTCATTCTCCGACGGAGATGTGCTATAGCAGTGTATCCGTGCGCTTGCAGATTCGTTCGCACTCGTCAGTGTACCCGGGAGTTTCTTACACACTCACGCTACCACGGCGCCTAGTGTTGAGGTTAAGAAACACCAACAAGCATTTCCGGCGCCGTTGCCGGGGACGGCTGTTGTTAACCTTCGAGCCCATCTACCCTCGCATTTATCTTTTTCCTTTTTCTTCTACCTTCACCCCCATTACCCTTTTTGAGATATCCCTTTTTATTTTCTTTACTTCTACCGCTACCCATGGAAGGTTATCCTCGTAAACACCTTCCACCGTCGAGGAGTGAACCCTCAGAGCCATCTTCGTCAAGACCCACTCTTACATCTGGCTTTTGGCTTCGCCCCTCTCTCATGATGCTAATTCAGGACCTATCCTTCTCGGGGTTAAGTCATGAGAACCCCTTTGATCACGTGAGAGATTACGAGCGTATGATTGAAACTCGGGGTAAAACCGGAGAATCACCGGATGCTCGAAAAAGAGAGTTTTTCCTGCTATCCCTCTCCGGGGAAGCACGGGATTGGCATCGTTGTTTTAGTAGGGACTACCTTACTTGGGAAAGATTGAGAGCAGCTTTCTGCTCCCAATTCTTCCCGATACGACGTGTCATCTCACTGAGGGCCAAGATTCTCTATTTCAAACAATGTGAGGAGGAATCACTAGGGATGGCATGGAATCATTTCGCCTCTGCGGTGGAAGATTGCCCAGTCCTCTACATTCCTGACTGGATGTTGCTCCAGCACTTCTGGTTTGGACTGCAGGAGGATGACGCCATGAGGCTTAATGCTCTGTCCGGAGGATCCTTTGTGCACCTAGATGTTGTCAAGGGAAAAGAGATCGTGGAGAATCTCCGGGATTTCAGCTCCCCTTGCATATCGGTCAATGAGGCACCCACCATAGGAAATGTTGAGCCACCTAGATCCATCATCAGCCAAGTCCGAGATTTCATATCCACTCTTTCTGAACTCTGGCTGAAGATGTCATTCCTGAATAGCAGGAGTCTAAGGGAAAGATTTCATGGCGCGAGATCTACCCTTGGGTACCCCTCTCATGCATCGTTTTAGACCTTCTCCCCGAGACTTTGTCTCGTGGGAGGATGGAGAGAGTAGTTCGGAAAGCATGATCATTCCTGGCCAGGATGACTTGTTCGATCCTCACTACTATCTCCTAAGGAGGGTATGAGAGGCTTATCGTATAAACCAAGACATCAGTCTCTGCTTTATAATCCATTTGGATTCACCCATTAGACTGAGGAAGCACGATCATTTACCGATCGACTGGAGTACATTCACTTCTTATCTCAAGCACATCGATCGATGCCGATCAGTCGAGGAGCTTGAACTTCATATCCTATGCCTGACTTGATCGATGCCCAATGGGAGTTGCACTTTCCAGCTTATCCATAACCCCCCATTGGAAGCTTAGGCCAGACCTTGGGATGTTTCCATCGCTCCGACGAGAACATCGAACCCTCCGCCTAAGGTAGGAGTGAGTTAAATCTCGTTCTTCATCCAAACTCTGGTTCCTGATCATACACCGGCCTCTAGAAGTCCATGCTCTATCCTCCTTGGAGGGTGAGTGTCTTTCTGAGCTTGAGTTCACTCGGAGATCGGTACCTATTGGTGAAGCACTAGCCTCAGTGCTCGATCTTTTCGTCTTCGAGTTCCATGACCCCAGTGCTATAGTCCTCGAGTCCCGTGACCACCTTAGGGATGCCTCGGCCTCTCTGGGATGATCATGCTTGCCTTCAGCTTCGATACACCTTTTTCGGCTCGAGTTCGTATATGCACTACCCTTGCAGATCAGAGCTTATCATCACATCAACATTATCTGCAAGGGGATGGTCATGAGTTGAGACAGGAGAACACAAGACACCCGCATCCTGAGTACTCTTGTGACTCATCTCGTTTCCCTAGGAATTATCGTTCGGGTATCTTGTGGACCATGGTCATGCAGGAGAAAGAAATTGTCAAGATAAAGAGGAGAAGGCAAAGGACCACAGGAAGGCAACACCATCATGGCGACACGGTGAATGCTTCATGATTACCGTCAGAGGTTCCTACACTTTTGACGAACCGAGTATGTTGCCAAGCCTTAAGCCTAATCCAACCTTTCCATCTCGGGAATCCACCTGGGCCTTCGATCCTGAGACTTGCTGGAACCTTGGTTCGGCCGAAACCCTGGTGCCGCCTCCCTCCTCCTTCTTTCGCGTGTGCGTCTCGTTCTCCTCCAGAAACCTTCTCCCTGCCGCCCGACGAGTTCTCGCGTCGCGAATCCATCTCCTCCACCTCACCATCCACAGCTCATCACCGCATCCATGGCCAGCTATGGTTTCGCTCGACTCCGTAGGGCAGCTTCGCCCCTCACTTCAGGGGGAGGAAGCTCCTCTCGTCTCGACAACCTCGGCGACCTGGATGAAGTGATGGGATCGCCGGAGGCCATGACCCCCGAGAGAGGCAGGAGTGTAGAGAGCACTCGTAGGATGCGCACCGACTCCCCGGTGCAGTCGCCCCGACGAGGCTCCTCCTCCCCGCCTTCTTTCCCGGTCAGGATGGCCACCATGGGAAACAAGACCGCTGCATGCAAGCAAGTCTTATTCGACGATCCCCCTGGGCCACCTCTGAAGCCAGGAGAGCGCTACATTGGGTCTGACTTCAACAGCTACGGAGAAGCTTTCTGCCACACTTATGAGCAGGATGTGTGGGACGAGTTCCCACTTCCACAGACCCGATGCAAGATCTTCAGAGTGAAGACAGCCACTGGAGGCTATGGTACACCCTACCATAAGCCACCTCAGTGGGAGCGAGTCATCACCAAGATCCTCGCCGATATCCAAGTGAATGGCGCCAAGAAGACTCCTGCCCTAGCAAGGCTAGCAAACAAACTAGCTGACCTGTTTTTAGAACATGAGAAGATGGTTGAAGGGCTGGCTAAGCAGAGGGATGAGTACCGTGAGCTCAGGCTTGAGTATCGCCAGCTGGAGGAGGACATGACCCAGCAGCTACAGAGGCTGGCAGTTGCTGAGGGAAAGGAGTAGATCCTTTCCGAGTAGTGGGGATTAGCCCCATCTTTAGTTCATTAGGCGCTAGTCTAGGTCTAGGTTTATTTCCTTTTATTTCCCTTAATTTCATTTATTTATTTGCATGTGTGTAAGTGTCTAATCATTTTGTTTGAAAACATTTTGGATTTGAATAAAGTGGCTCACCGGTTATGTAACCCGGTTTAGCCACCTTTGTGTCATTACTTTGGTCTCTTTGATTTAGAGGACATCTAGGTTCGAGACAGTGTGGGGGAAGAGTCATGACTCTCCCAATGCAGGCAAGACGTTTTCCATACGTACCCACTGCGAGCACTCTGCGCTAGCTGATCGACCACCTACAGAGTACCTGAACGGGACCCGCACGAGTTCACTCCTGTGTAGAGCCTCTCACGGTTCATCTCCTATGCATAGTGCCAGTTTGCATCTCGACAACTCACTCTCTTTCATTCCTGAGTTTTATAAGCTATATCTGTCTATCTCTAAACTAAAACTCGAATGATGATGCTAAAAGATCACCCAGCTCACTTTACCTGAGTAGACTTACATATGTTTTATTCCTTGTTACCTGCCTGATGCTTGTGAACCATAACCTTCCTAAGGACAAGCATGTTCACCTAAGTAATTGATGAGTATGAGATAGCTGGATGATATGATCTGTTGCTCTGATGACTAACTCTCTTGGGTTGTTTATTTTGAAAAACTCAAAACCTCTTGGAAAGGCTCCTCTTTGATATGCCTCTGTCCCATTAGAGCCATATGATCTTCGTAGGCAAAAACCTTTGATTCATATGCTGCTTATTATTGCGTTGAGCCTTGTCAAATTCTGTGACCCTTGTGAGAATTCTTTTCATTACTTTCATGATCAAGACTTATGTGCACCCCACCTATTTCCCCTTGCTATGCTTCTACACTAGAAGTTAGCATTGTATCATTCATCCATTCCATGAAAATAAAGCTCCGTAGGTGGTGTGACCTCTCTCTCTGAAAGTATCCTTCAAAAAAAAAGAGAGACATGGGCTATGAAAAAATATATATATATATACACATGCCCAAAGCATGTTTAAAAAAAGAAAAAGAAAAGAAAAGAAAGGATAGCCTATGTCCAAAATAAAGAAGGAAAAAGGAGGGGATGGTCATGCAAAAAGGAGTTCCATAATTTTGATGGTAATAACTAGTGTCCATTCCGGGGCTAGTGTCCACCTTACCATCAACCCACAATTCTCATCATATATGTATGGTAATATCTAGCACCCATTCCGGGCCTAGTATCCACCTTGCCATACCCTCCATATCCATACCGGTGCACATCTTGATCTGATGGTATGATTTGATTTTCTCTGTGGATCCAGTTTTTAACTTTGCAATATATGTGATGCAAGTATGTTTTCTCTTTATCCTACCCTGAGCTCCACATATAGCCATCATTAGAAGTAGGATGAAGAAAGGAAAATGCCTTAGTGAGGACATATACACATTGAGCGATCTGAGAGAATCAAATGAGGAAGCCACCAAGAGTTTTGTTTATGAAAAACTTGCAAAAACCCCAAGGAGTTTATCATCAGGTGCATAAGTGACTTGATTCACAATTATTCTACTTCTCAATCACCCAAGGGGACATGATAGCCACTCCACAGAGGTTCACAGGAGCAAGGTATGATTTGGAATATCTCTTATGTTTGTCCTACTCTTTGGTATTCATGACCCACTTGGCTTTGTTTCCCCTTCACTCGGGACGAGCAAAGGTCAAGTGTGGGGGTGTTGTTGACGGCTGATATTTGCCATTTTTATGGCTGTCAACTCTTGCAAATTGGAGCATGAATTGCACATTCACACTAGAATAGGAGCTTAAACTCATACTTTCCACCAGTGTCGATGTCTATTCGAATGCAGGTATTTAGCATAAGAAATGAGAGGAATCCATGCACTTCCACTTCACTCCAATCCAAGGCACTCAATTGCTGGCCAATCAGGGGCTGCCACATGGATTCTCCTCGATCCATGATGTCACCAATCCATGTGAGGGACTCTCGACGAATCATATGGTGCCACGTCAGCATGACATGGATCCATGGGCCCACTTTGCCAACTAAACCGCCAGGAAACGTGCCATGCACGGAGGAGAGGCACTAGGGCCCACATGGAAGCGAGCCAGAGGAAGCACACCCCAGATGGAGGGCTGGGAGCTTTGGTCGACACTAGGATTGGCCGAACCGACCTAGGGTCGGTTGATCTCCCCCCTCCACGTGTTGCTCGCTCATTGGTCCTTGGCTGCATTCCGGGGTGTTTTGGAGCACTTGGAGCCTCGGAGCAAGCTACCCCCTTGTCTATAAATAGGAGGGGAGGGGCTCCATTTCACACACACCACCAAGCTCTCAAGTTTCACTTTTCTCTTGTGTAGCTCTCTCCCTCTCTCTAATTCTGCCCATGTGAGGTGATTCTCACCTCTATGTGGTAGAATGGTGATGAGTAGAGATCTAGATCAGGATTAGTTGAGAGGTAGAGTAGGGGGTGAGGAGTGAGTTGATGTCCTCGTGGATGCTTGTTCTTCATTTAGATCAATGTGAGTATTGCAGCATTTCTTATTTAGACTATAGTGGACATCATGCATGGTTGAATTGTTCTTGTGTTCTTGGCTCGTTCATAAGTTAGAGGCTTGTGTTCTTCGTGACACAAGGCTTCGATCCTTTAGAGCCAGCTCAGTAGTTCATATACCTGTTTGCATGCTCTGATCCTGTTTAGCTAAGTAAGTCCGCTGTATCTCGTTTGTTTGCATCCATAGCTTCCTTTATGCTCCGTAGCTCAATGAATTATAAGATGGTTTGAATCCGATCTTTCTCTAGTTCGTGGGACCGTATCTATACGGTTGCTATAGTGTAGTCAGCGGGTCGACAAACGTAACCGTACTATAGTCTTTATCTAGGGTACAGACGTGGTGTCTGGGCCTTGGTTTTCCTGCGAAGGCCACGTACGTTCATAGCGTAGAGGTAGGCTGCAGTGGTGACAGCCTGTTGGACCCTTTGCAAACCCTCTGCGTCACGTACCGAGTTGGGCTCGATGTTAGTACATTGGCCTCTCCCTAAAAAGTTAGGACGTGCTGTCGCCCCACGGGGATGACTGAGACCGGACATATGCATCTTGAGAGCTAAGTCCCTTAAGGAATTGCTTCTCGTATCCCGACCTATCCCAGTGGATGCGGGTGTCCTTAGATAGACCCTCTCTGGTTACTCTCCATCCGAGGAACGAAACCCGATGGGAATACTCATTCTCCGAGGGAGAAGTGCTACAGCGGTGTATCCGTGCGCTTGCAGATTCATTTGCACTCGTCAGTGTACCCGGGAGTTTCTTACACGCTCACGCTACCACGACGCCTAGTGTTGAGGTTAAGAAACGCCAACACTTGCGTCCCTAGCATCCATCCCTCTCTCAAGATCTCTCATGAAGCTCTCAAGCTAGTCCTAGAGAAAATAGGTAGCTAAAAAGAGAAAAAAACAAAGAGCAAATGAATACCCTAAAACCTAAGAGATAGCTGCCACAACCCTTCCACCAAGTTTATATATGAGGTCCTCTGGTGTGGGTAAATGACTAGAATGCCCTCTAGGCGATACAACCCCTCGAATGGGCATATTTGGAAACTTGAGAACCTTTCCATCGGACGGACGCCCAGCAACTGCACCCCGCGTAGCCTCGACGCCAAGCCTGCGATCCCGACGCGTGTCCTCCACTTGGTGCAGCCTCCACGTCGAGCTCCTCGACTTGGCCGCCACGTCCGCTCCAGCTTGATGTTGGCTGTCGGATCAACCAACGAACCCGCTATCATCTGACTTCGACTTGCTCTTCTCGCACCATGTGACTCGGACTTGATCCCGTCTGGCCACCGGGTCCCTCGAACCAAGTCTACTTGTCCGTGAGACCTTTCGCACTTGTTCTTCAGCTGCACCAACGCAAATCAAGCCACAGCCTACATCCACAAGATAGAACACAACGTCAGTCCACACAATGTTGTCAGTCACTCATCACTAAGGAGTGGCCAACCACTAGCCATCGGACACTCTGGTCCTCAATCTCCCCCTTGTTGAGTGCATTGACAACACACCAAATAATCGACACATAAAGAAAAGTAAAAACGAAAGACAAACGAAAACCTCCAAACAAGTGATCCGAAAGCCAAACAACACAAACCCTAATCACTTGCAAACCAAAATCTCGGTCCTCTAAGGCAAGGGCAACGACTCAACACAACCGAGACAAACACCACCAAAGCTCAGAAAGAGCAAAGCAAAGCTCACACAGAGCAAACCAACCAAAGCATGAACTCAGACGACACAAGGAGCTCCCCCTGAACACATGCAGCTCCCCCTGAGCAAATGCAACTCCCCCTGAACCAAACCATACAACTTACCTGGAGCAACCGAGCTCCCAGCTCACACCGGCCAGACCGGTCCAGGCACCGGTCATACCGACGACCAAATCTACAGTGCACCCAGTTCGACTGGTCAGACCAGTGCCCACACCGGTCAGACTGATGACCATCTAGGAAAAGCACACATGCTCATTTTTTGTCTGAAACTCCACCTAAATTTTCTATATGTATGCAGCAAGCTATTCCATGCCCAAACTTCTCCCTCTTGTTGATAATGCATGAATCAAGGCATTTATACAAAACTTTCATCTCCAGGCTTCTCAAATGGACATAGAGCCATAAAGTGTGCTAGGAACAAGCAAATGGACTACTTAGAGTTGACACATGTTCAAAATAGCACAGCCATCAAGAATGTTCAGTTGCATACACACAAGTTCAAGCCATGAGAAAAATTAGCATTTTTGGGAAAAATTTCCCTCTCATGAGCTAAAGACCTAAACATGAGCAAAGCATACCAAAGTGAATTTAGATCACACAAACTTCATGCTAGGTCACATATCCTTGACACAAAATCATTACAAACACCCATAAGCATCTCATGTCATGTTAAAGCCACCGAGCCATGTGTCTACTTCTTAAAGTGAAACTTCGCATGGTAGACAACATGCAACGGTTTAGCACCCATATAAATTCAGTTTTAAAGCATTTATGACATGGAATTAGTGAGAGCATAACTTCAAGCACAAGCATTTCATACCAATTTCATTTTTCATATTTAAGCACAAAATGGTACATGAAGTGTCTTTGCGGTAAAAAGAAGCTTATGCTCCCCCGCAAGGTAACACATGGGCTAAACATTCATAATGACAAATGGGTCTTTGACCCCAAGCGAAAAGCACATGATATCCAACCATGAATTGAGCATGATATAAACCGCCAAAGCACACTAAGATCATGCAAAGCCTTAAACTCACAAGAGAGAGCCTATTAAGCATTTTTGACAAAAGTAAGCTATCTCATCATGAATATACAACCAAACTATCAAGAGCATAGCTTATCATCCCAAATATCAATCAAGTACATTCACAAGCTCAAACATAGCATATCATAGGGATCAATGTACATAGGAGAAGTCGTTCCTAACCAATTCATATGATACAAATGCAATGCAAACCATATCTTACAAAGATGCAAAACTATACATCAAGATACAAAGATGGATACCCTATGAATTTAAACATGCATGCTATACATCAAAGTAAACATGTATGATACATATGCTACAAAGCGAGCTCCCAAAAACCAACTCAAAAAGGACAACACACACCAAGCTCTCCCTGTAAACGAGCAAAGGTAGCTTGGTCAAGTGGTTTTATGAATATATCAGCTTTTTGGTCTTGGGTAGGTACATGGCTCAACACTATGGTTCCCTTTTCAACATTGTCCCTCAGAAAGTGGTACCTCACTTCGATGTGTTTTGTTCTGGAATGGAGCACTGGGTTTTTGGCAATGCTTATGGCACTGGTGCTATCACAAAGAAGTGGGATCTGAGTGCACTCCTCACCAAAGTCTCTCATGGTATAGGAAATCCAAAGCAGCTGGGAACAACAACTAGCGGCTGCAACATACTCAGCTTCTGTGGTAGACTGAGCTACACTCGACTGTTTACGGGAAGACCAAGAGACCAAAGAGGAAGCAAGAAACTGGCAAGAACCAGAGGTAGACTTGCGCTCCACACGGCAGCCAGCAAAGTCAGCATCAGAAAATTTGTGAAGTGTGAGTGTCGAGGAGGCAGAATACCAAAGACCAAACTCAGGAGCGTACTGCAAATACCTGAAAATCCTCTTGACTGCCCGCCGATGTGAAATCCTCGGGGAAGCCTGAAAATGAGCGCACAGACACACACTGAACTATATGTCCGGCCTCGTCGCCGTCAAGTAGAGGAGGGAGCCGATGATGCTCCAGTACTCCTTCTGGTCCACTGGTTCATCATCCTCGTCCGCATCCAAAGTTGTAGTCATACTCATCGGTGTTGACATGGGCTTCGCATCATTCATGTTGAACTTCCTCAGCATGTCCTTGGTGTACTTGCTCTTGTGCTCGAAGGTCCCGTCCTTGACGTGCTTGATCTGGAGCCCTAAAAAAACTGCAGCTCGCCCATCATAGACATCTTGAATTCCCTGCTCATGTCATCTGCAAACTTGGCAACAAGATCGTGAGAAGAGCCACCAAAGATTATGTCATCCACGTAAATTTGTACAATCAATAGGTCATTTCCATGATTAAGAAGAAACAGGGTCTTATCAACTGTGCCCATCATAAACCCCTTACTCAGCAAAAACCCTCTCAACCTGCCATACCAAGCCCTCGGCGCCTGTTTCAACCCATAGAGTGCCCTCTAAAGTTTATACACACGGTGTCGGTATCTCTCGCTCTGAAACCTAGGTGGTTGATTCACATACACTTCTTCCTCTATCACCTCATTTAAGAAAGCACTCTTCACATCCATCTGGAACAACATAAACCCTTTAGCCACGGCAAAGGCTAGAAGGATCCGAATCGCCTCCAGATGGGCCACAGGAGAAAATGTCTCCTCATAATATATACCCTCTTTCTGGTAAAACCCCTGAGCCACCAACCTCGATTTGTTTCTCACAACCATCCCATGCTCACCTTCCTTGTTCTTCCACACCCACTTGGTACTTATAGGACGGCAATTTGGCAATGGTTCAACTAACACCCAGACTTGGTTTCTCTCAAAGTTCTCCAACTCCTCATGCATGAAATTCACTCAGTTTGCATCGAAAAGTGCGTGTCCAATATCCTTGGGCTCGAAGAGGCAACAAATGCGGAGTGAGCAAAGTGAGAAGTATTTCGTGACCACGACCGTGTAGTTCTCTCGTTTATGTCACCAATGATCTTCGAAGGAGGGTGATCCACTTGTACACGCCTAGGAGCCTCTCGCCTGGAGACTACCTCCCCCTCCACAGCAGCTTCCACCCTTGCTTGCAGTACATGTTGATGCGTCGTAGTCGAAGTAGAAGGCCCGCCATCAACTGTAGTCATCATCGTGGAAGTAGTATGTGCACGATCCGCAGCAGGTACACGATCCTCACCATCACTATCTTCTTCTTCCTCCTCAAAGAGCGTCTCGGCCATCTCCTCATAACGTGCACAATCAAAGCCAAGGGAGCCACATGGCATTGTCTCATCGAAGGTCACCTCGCAAGTCTCCATGATTTTGTTAGTCTCAAGATTAAGCACCCTATAAGCTTTAGAATGGTTAGCATATCCAAAGAAAATACTATCACTGGATCTAGCCTCAAACTTATCAAGCTTTTTTTTCTTGAGAATAAAACACTTGCAACCAAAGACTCGAAAGTGACTCACCTTAGAAGCTCTACCATGCATAAGCTCATAGCAAGTCTTCTTCTTGAACGCTCGAAGGAAGATCCTGTTCAACACATAGCACGCTGTGCTCACCGCCTATGCCCAATACCTCTTAGGAGTCCAGTGCTCATCGAGCATCGTCCTAGCCATCTCACACAACGTCCGGTTCTTTCTTTCCACAACTGCATTCTGAGGGGGCACATAAGGAGTCGAGTACTGATGCTCAAGACCAAGATCACAACAAAAGGCATCAAAACAAGAGTTCCTGAACTCAGAGCCATTATCACTGTGGATTGCTTGAATAGTGTTCCAATGCCTCTCATTTTTCAACCTCGTGATCAAGTCTCGAACAAAACCGAAAGTCTCACTCTTATCCTCCAAGAAGAACACCCAGGCATAGCAAGAATAGTCGTCCACCACAACCAGGACATACCACTTCCCACCTACCGAGCGAACTCGAGCTGGCCCAACAAGGTCCATATGCAACAGCTCTGTCGGACGCTCGGTCATGACAACAGTCAGGGGTGGATGAGAAGCAGCGACCATCTTACCATGCCTACAAGGTGCACAGACCAACTCCTTCTCAAACCTCAACCTCGGACCAAATCGAGGCCACTCAAGCGGGAAAGCAAATCAAAGCTCAAGTGTCCCAACCGCCTATGCCACTTCCACAAATCAGAAGAACTAGGCACCAAACACCATGCAGGACCATCAGACTGAGAGAACTTAGCTCGAAAGATCTGACCCTCGGAGACGACCGTACAAACAAGGTCGCCTCGAGAATCAAGCACCTGAGACGCACCCAACTTAAACCGAACCTCAAACCCCTCATCAAGTAGTTGAGACATAGATAGCAAATTGAACCCCAGCGACTTGACAAGAGAAACACGCCTCAGAGACACCTTCCTGCTTACCTTTATCATTCGTTCACCAACAACTCGTCCCTTACCATTATCTCCAAAAGTGATGTACTCCTTGGTACTCACTAGGGTGAGGCTTGTGAACCACCCCCTGTCTCCGGTCATGTGTCGTGAACAACCAGAGTCCAATAGCCAAACATTCCTCAAGCCTCCCACCTGCAAATCAAAAACAAGGATGAAAGTGAGCAAGCGACTCAACACCTGGGTTAGTACAAAAAGAGTCAAACCAGTGTCGAGCCATTTGCTCAAAAGAGGGGTTAGCAACATCAATCCTACCATATCCACCAAAGCTACGACCCCCACCAAACTGAACCACCTCACGTCTCGCTGGAGGAGTACGATCACCACAAAAGGAAGAGCGTGGCCCGTACATCCTCTGAGACTCAAAGCTGCGACGACCTCTCCCATCCTCATATCGACCATGAGATGGAGAACATCCAGCAAATAACCCATGACCAGACTCAAACTGTCTACCACCTGCACCACGACCACCAGAAACAACTCCACGACCTCGAAACCCGAAACCATCACCTCTCTAGGGTGCACCGGTCTATCCGGTGCCCCTGACCGGTCTGACCGGTGGCTCCCTGGCAGCACCCCAGTCCCAATCAACAACTCTCTTACCTCCCCAAGCTGGTATTGACCTCACCACAGCCTCTCCCCTAGGTAGTGGCATACGAGGCTCAGGCACACCATGAGAAGGGTGGTACCTGTCCTTGTTCGCCCAGTCCTTAGCCAAACTCTCATCCCTCTTCCTCTTGCAGCAAAGCTCACCAACGTGACCTTCTTTCCCATAATACTCACAATGGAACCGGACCTGTTTTGGCTTTGGCTGTGGGTTCTCAATGGGTTTCTCTTCCTCTTTCTTCTCACCCTTCCCCTCAAACACATTCCTAAGGGTACTCACAAATTTTATCAGTTTCTGGAAGTTGTATGTTTTGTGGGGGAACACGGGTGGATCTGGAGTGGTGTCAAGCTTGTTCAGTAGGCGATTGGGCTTGGGTGCATATTTGTTTGTGGGTGTAGTTTGTGGTGGCACTGGGATATCTCCAATATTTCCCTCACTCTCGCCACTGCACCCTCCAATTTTTTCTGACCCTAAAGCCTGGCCATCAAAGCGCTTAAACGCTGCCATCATCACACTCAACTGAGGCTCCTGACCTGATAACCAACTCATCATTTTTCTCAACTCATCAATCTCATCCTGCAAGCGATCAACATAATGTGCAAGTTCCATATTTTTCAAAGCATGCAGTTCACATGTAGAACAAGTAGTAGGAATGGGAGCTTTCAACTCAGCCTCTAGGGAAGCAATCCTAGCATGTGAATCATCCAATTTAGCATGCAATATAGGACAAGATTTGCAAGCACCAAGCAAACTAGATCTAGCTTTTAACTCATCCAACTCAACCCTAGCCACATCTAGTTCCTCAACTGTGAGGGCATGCTTCTCTTTCAGAGCAGTCAAATCAGGCACAAAAATAGAGCAATCACTACAATCAACCTCATCAGTAACAACAGGAGTAGATTTCAAAGCATCCATGGCAAGCATATCATCAAGATGCTAACTCAACCACTTTTTCTCTAGCTTACTCAAGCGAGGCCCTAAGCTCTTTTCTCATCTTCTTAGCATCTCTAAGCACACTATCACGATTATCTAGCAATTCATTCAGTGTAGCATTCTCCTCAAGCAAAGAGTCAATGGTGGGTAGTAGTACCTCATCCTCGGAGTCATAGTCCGAGTCATCCTTGTTGCTCTTCTTGCTACCTGAACTGTGTGCCATGCCGCAGAAACTACTCGTCGCCATGAAGCTCAACCCGTTGAAGTTCTTGCTCGAGTGCTTCTTGCTCTTGTGCCTCCCACAGTCTTCATCTTCACTGCTCGAACTTGACGTGGTGTAGCAGGAAGAAGAGGTGTCCACGTCGCTCGCACCAGCCACCATCGCTCTAGACTTCTTGTGGTAGCCGCCCCTCTTCTTGCCCTTGTACTCGTCCCGGCTCTTGTGCTTGGCGTAGTGGTTCCGGGATCGATGCTTGTGCTTGGACTGCTTGTACTCATTCTTCGGGCGATGCTTGTACTCTTGCTTATACTTCTGCTTGTACTCAGGCTTCTTGTACTCGATCCTGTTCTCGTCTCCCTCGGGACACTCAGTGAAGAAGTGTTTGTGCTTCCCACACCTGTAGCACATCCCCGAGTTCCTCCTGAAGTTCTTTATGTTCTCGTTAAGGCGCCCGAACCGCTTGGTCAGCAAAGCAAGATCCTCATCATCCAACGCCTCGAACTCCTCATCTGGCAAAGAAGCAAGAGCAGACAGAGAGAACATCTTAGAAGAGTGATTAGAGTTAGTTCTCGATCCAAAAACAAGAGCAGGGCTATCATCAGCAGGGTCCTTACCCTTCTTGGCTCTCAGGTCACGATCCACCTCGGACGACTTGAGCTTAGAGAATAGCTCGTCCACCATCAGGGTCTCATACGCACTAGATTCCTGAATAGCCTCAACCTTCGCTCCCCATACATCAAGATCCAGCGCATGTAGGAGCTTGATAGATCTATCATGATCATCGTATGGAAGCTCGGTGATGTTGGCTCTCATGTTGTTCACAATCAGCGTGAAGTGCTCAAACATGGCATCCACAGACTCTACGGGGAGATGAGTGAAGTTCTCGTACTCTCTCCGGTAGGTCATAAAGCGTTGCACCTTCACCTAATTGTTCCCTCCATGGGCATTCCTCAGCTGGGTCCATATCTGATTTGCCAACTTCTCTGCATACACCCTACTGAACTCAGATGCACAGAGAGCACGATAGAGATAGTCCACAGCATTGTTGTTGGCATCAAACATATCCCTAGTCCCGAGCAACAGGAACGTCTCCAGTATGACATAGTTCTCGCCAACCGTGACATTCCAAATCAACTGACCCTTTTCACGCATTAACGCGCCCATCCGGGCTCCCACATTTGGTAGTTCTTCCCATCGAAGTGGGGAGGACCCGAACCCTTCCCATAGTCCGCCATCTTTGTATCTCAATTGGTCAAGGTCTCAATGATCTGTATCCGGCTCTAATAACAATTGAAGGACCAGAATGGCTACCAGAGAGGGGGGAGTGAATGGGAGCCGATAAAAATCCTTCTCTGAGGAGACGAACTTAGCCTATGGTCCCAAACACAACTCCGGAGTTCTCGACACCTCACTAGACAAATCCACGTAGCCACTGGAGTGCTACTGGACCTAGGAGCTAGTTACACACCAGAGCTACTCAAACACGCAGCGGAACACAACCTAGAGCAGCACCCTACTGCCACCGGTCAGACCGATCCCTGGCACCGTTCAGACCGGTCCAGAGCAACCTGCTCTGAATTCTCTCAAATTTGCCCAGCAAACCTAGATGGCAACTCTAGGATGTGGAGAAACAGGGAGAAATCCAGAAGTCTGCCTGGCAAGAGAAAACACCCCAAAACTCGAGCACACCGAAAACAATCTACAGCCAAACTTGCACTAGAAGCACTCTGTGAACAAGTAGCACAACCAATAGCAGCAAAGAGGATTTTCCCACTGGAAGCCCTGCACCGGTCTGACTGGTCCACTCCACCGGTCTGACCGGTCTGGCTCAGAAAACCCCAACTGCAAGAACTCGATCTCCAGAGGCCAAAATTGCACGAGACTGAAACAGCAGCAAGCCAAGATCACGACCAACACTCCGGAGAAGAACTCCCTGAGAAACAGCCACAGTAGGCCGCACCGGTCTGACTAGTGGAGTGCACTTGTCTGACCGGTCACGCCTGGGCTGCTCAAGATGAACTCCACCCGCGAGTCAACTCCCAACTTCTGATGCCTCGATCTCCCGATTCGCTCTGCGAATTGAAGTAAAACTTTGGGGATAGGTGTATCACCTCATGGACAAGCCATGCCTAAGAGATCACCCCCAAAGATCCACTCAATCAATAGGAATCAAAGGATGAACACCAAGAACACCTTTTCCCTGAACACAAAGAAAACCCCAAATTTGAGCACTGAAATCCACGGATTTAGAGGAGGGATCACAAGGAAAAGAACCACAAGGGGCTCATGTATACATCCCACACCAAATGCGCAAAGGGGAGGCCTCAAATCAACCACAAGAAAATCACCAAGAAAAGGCTCTGAAAATCAACAAAAATTAAAACGGGAATCACCCCCACAAGAGCTAGAGGAACCACGCCAAACCTTCTATACATCAAAGGAAATATTCATACAAGGTCTAGCTTGCCTCCCTAGCATCCATCCCTCTCAAGATCTCTCATGAAGCTCTCAAGCTAGTCCTTGAGAAAATAGGTAGCTAAAAAGAGAAAAAACAAAGAGCAAATGAAAACCCTAAAACTGAACAGATAGCTACCACAACCCTTGCACCAAGTTTATATATGAGGTCCTCTAGTGGGGGTAAATGACTAGAATGCCCTCTAGGTGATACAACCCCTCAAAGGCATATTTGGAAACTTGGCAGCCTTTCCATTGGATGGACGCCTAGCAACCGCACCTCGCGTAGCCTCGACGCCAAGCCTGCGATCCGCAGGTCACACCGATCAGACCGGTCCGGCCCACCGGTCAGACCGGTCCTGTGCAGACTTGAGTCGCCGACCGCTCGGACTTGGCTTTGAGGATCAACCAAGGAACCTAGTGATTTTCTGGTGAACCACTGCAAGCCCCGTAAGCTTGGTGCAGCCTCCACACCGAGCTCCTCAACTTGGCCGCCACGTCCGCTCCAGCTCGATGTTGGCTTTTGGATCAACCAACGAACCCGCTATCATCTGACTTCGACTTGCTCTTCTTGAATCATGTGACTCGCACTTGATCCCATCTGGCCACCGGGTGCCTCAAACCAAGCCTACTTGTCCCTGAGACCTTTTGCACTTGTTTTTCACCCGCACCAACGCAAATCAAGCCGCAGCCTACATCCACAAGATAGAACACAACGTCAGTCCACACAACGTTGTCAATCACTCATTACTAAGGAGTGGCCAACCACTAGCCATCGGACACTCTGCTCCTCACCACATCATTAATTGCCGCCGCCTCCACCACTTCACAGCCCCCGAGCAAATGCAATCGAAGATGCTCGTGACTGGAAGAATGAAGAGGGGGCCATCCAAGGGGCAGATGGAGAAATTGAGGAGATCTGGCTGCGGCAAATCCCAGTTGTCGGAACCAAAGTTCAAGACGGTAGTAATCAATAAGCCGCCAAGTCAAGCATGCGCCTGGAAGAAGTCCAAGATGAAGGAAGAAGACATCAAGGCTCTCGAGGATGCCGGCTTGCTACACGAGAAAGCTGTTGCCGGATGGAACTCCGGCGCTGGGGATGCATGGCCCATGGAGAAAAATCCAGATCAGATTTCGATGTTCAGCTACTTTGTTGTGGGACATGGGTACCCTGGGGTCCCCACTGACCAATCTCACGGCTGTCCCTAACAAGTGGGTTCGGCCCACCAGAAGACCAACAGACCTGACAGTGGGCCCAACAGACCTGATCTGTGGCCCCGACGACCTTCTGAAGATCTTATCCGGAACGACTACAAGATTTCGCATGCAAGGCAAGACAGCGGTGGACCCGACAGGCAGTCCAGGATATATGGAAATAGTTGTAATCAACTAGACTTAGGTCTCCCGGTCGTAACCGACCAGGAGTCTAGGCACCGACCTTGTCCGCTGGCGAATATAAGGCGGGCAGGGCGACCCCCGTTGTACAGCAATCAATCCTCAAGCAATCTACACCGACAACTGGACATAGGGTTTTACTCTTCGGAGGCCCAAACTAGTATAAACTCGCCGTGTTCCGTGTGCTTCCGCATAACCATCGAGTCCTTAGCTTCTGATCACCCCCGACCAAATCTAAGCCACCGGGATTAACCCCCCTGTGGACTGTGCGGACCTAAACCTCCGACAGTTGGCACGCCATGTAGGGGCAGATCGAAAGTTCTCTGTGCGACTTCGATGGCTTCGTTCAATGGCGTCATCTTCCCCGCCAACATGCGGACTTCTTTGCTAATCCCGACAACATCAGCTTCAGCTCTATGCCGTCAGGATCCACAGCTCCAGTTGCTGGCCAAGTCATCCTCCACAACACTGCTGTCCACCAGCAGGTCGAATCTGGCTTGCTGACGGAAACCCACCCACCCACTCCTTGCGACATCGTCGCGGGGCTCCATCGTGTTTCAACCATGCTTGCGGACATGATTAAGATCTGCGAAGGCGTCCAGCGCCCCAGCAGTTTAACTCCGACTCCAACTCACATGGGCCTGCGCAGTGCAGTTCGTGGGGCATCCACCTACATGAGGAAGAAGATCCAAATCCAATCTGGATCGGACTCGACTACCCCCCAGACCCAGGTCTGTGGGCATCACAGGGACCTCAATGATGATCCCTACCCTCTCCACAAGAAGGCCAAACACACTGCCCACCAGAGACGTGCTTTGAAGAAGCTCCACCAACCTACACTACCTGCAGCGACCTCAGGTCGCCTGATCCATCTACCCGCACAGTCTCCGGACTGTGGCGAATTTCAGGTCGCCTGTGTCATCCTCACGTCCAACCCTTACGGTGATGAGGTCTTAGCATGTCGCGATCTGTCCAATCACGAGGTCCTTGTGGTCTTAGCGGATGTGCCAGCCCAGGCTGGTGAAATAGATGCTCAACGACTACAGTGTGAAGCTGACAATGCTAATCAAGCTCTCCGCTGCCAGGCCGAGGCCGACCCAGCAAACGCAGCAGCTCAGGCCGCCGCAGCCGCAGCACCAGGTGGTCAAGTACCACAGAACAACATGCAGAACAACGCTCAAGGTGCACCCCCAGCGGGTCAAGGTGTGGTCCAGCCATAGGAGCAAGTACAGATGCCACCTCCTCGAGGTCGTATGCGTGCACGCGACCTAAGAAAAGACTTCGAGGATGCTGGCCATGAGGTCTACGGTTCCCCCCAAGCCAACTTGGGGGAAAGTCTGGCAGAGATCCAACAGCTGGGGGATACCCCACAGGCACGGTGAGTTATCGCCAAGATCAGGGTCGCTATGGCCCAGGTCGAGGAACGTAGCCAAGGCTACAGTAGGACAACAACGCGCACCACGCACTCAAGGAGTAGGTCGGTGCGAGACAACAACAAAAACAACGCTCGCCAAGCTCCTCAGCAGCCCACTGCAGAGGGAGGCAGTGAGAACGAACTCGTACAACAACCCAACCCAAGACCTCAAGGTAGAGGACCTCAACCTGCTGGGAACGTGCCGGCCCAGGTCGCACAGGCTCCCACAGCCAACCCCCAGTAGCCACTACATGACGAGCACAAGATTCGGCACCGTGCAGACTACGATTGCATCAATGGTCGCCCAGACCCGCTTGATGCCAATAATCCAATCCAAGCAACTGACCTCCAGGCGATGCACGACACCGAGATCCAGCGGCGTGCCAATTACGACCAAGTCAACGGCGCACCTGACAATCTGTATGTCGTCCCCTCGGGACAACGTGCAGCCGACCAGCTAGGCTCCAGTACCGTCAACAACTTCGCGGCCTTCTCACGACGTCTTCACAAGTTGACCTACCCCAAGGAGTTCAAGACGAACATCAACAAGTACGACGGTCGCTCCGACCCGAGTATCTGGCTGAAGATGTACACCATTCTTGCTCAGGCAGCAGGAGGAAACGAAGACCACATGGCGGGATACTTTCCCTTGGCCATTGGCCAAGCGCCACTCTTGTGGCTCGATAACTTACCAGAGGACTGCATCTCATCCTGGGCAAGTCTCTCGCGGTTGTTCACCACGAACTACCAAGCGACCTACAATCGACCAGGCAACATGCATCACCTCGCAAGGGTGACCATGAAGACTAGTGAAACCCTCCAGGACTACACCAATCGGTTCTTCGAGAACTACAATACGCTCGCTGTAGTTACGGATGACGACATCATCAGCGCGTACAAGAAAGGCATCACCAACATCAAGCTCTTCGAGAAGACCCACGAATCAAGAACTAAGACTATCGCGGAACTCATGGAGTACGTTGACAAGCTCGTGGATACTCAAGACGCGGTGATCCATGACTTCGAGGGAGTCAAAATCGACGAGATGTCCAGGGCCCTGGCCCCCGACGGCACTGGAAAGTCGCGCAAGCGCTCCAACAAGGTCTTAATGGGTAATTCCAGCTTCATGCGACCTAAGTTCGAGTCAACCCTCGACGACGTGTGCCAACTCCACCATGGTGCCAAGCACCCCATGCGTAACTGCATCGAGCTAAAGTGCGCTCTGGGTGTGCCAGAAGAACCCAAGCCGGTGAAGAAGGCCACCAGCAACGACAATCACTATAACAACAACTGACGCTACGACAACCGTTACCGCCGACCTGATTGGCGTGATAACCAAGACAGGCAACCTTATCGCCGTGATGACCGCCGCGATGATCATCGCGACAACCGCCGCGACGATCGTCGAGATGATCACCGCGATGATCGACGTGATGATCGCCGTGATGATCGCCGCGACGACCGCAGGAACGACAACAACAATGACCGTCGCAGAGACGATGACCGGCGCAAGGAGAGGACGCCACCACCACCACCGATGAGCGACAACCCTAATGGTGCTTACCAGGCACCCAATGGGGAAATCAACTACATCATGGGAGGTCGCAGGGCCGCCCAAACTCAAAGACAGCACCATCCCGGAGTTCGAGAGATCGGGCCCGTCAACACTGAAGCTCCGAAACCCCCGAGGTGGTCGAAGTACCCCACAACCTTCTCCCGAGAAGATCATTGGGTGTACATACCAGACTTTGGGACCTACCCGTTGGTCGTCAATCCTACGGTGGACGGAGCTACACTCCCCAAGACACTCATTGATGGAGGCAGCAGCCTCAACATCATATTCACCGAGACGCTGAAGAAGATGAAGTTCGACTTCAGCAAGATGATGGCCTGCGATGAACCCTTCTACAGGGTTGTGCCTGGCAAGGTGGCATATCCTCTGGGACGTGTCTGCCTCCCAGTAACCTTCGGTACGGAAGCCAACTACCGCACTGAGTGGCTAACATTCGAGGTCTCGGACTTCCGCTCCTCCTACCACACCATCCTAGGTCATCCAATGCTTGCTCGGTTCATGGCCATCCCGCATCATACGTACCTCATCATGAAGATGCCAGCGCCCAACGGAATCCTTTCTGTCTACGGGGACATCATGGTCGAGGACGAAACCATCGACCTCGCCTCGATGTCTGCCTATGCAGCTGCTGCTTCGATCATGGTCGCTGAAGCTGCCAAGGTCGATGCCTCGACGCTCATGGTGCCTGAGTAGAAGCGCACCCCCACTGATTTGGATGCTAATCCAATAGTGAAGAAAGTTTGCCTCGGCCTGCCCGACGCAACCAAGGAAGTCACCATCGGGGCCAACTTGGATCCGAAATAGGAACTCGCGCTCACCAGTTTCCTCCGGGACAACACTGTCATATTCGCATGGAGTCCATCCGATATGCCTGGTGTCCCGAGGGATCTGGCTGAGAACTCCCTCGACATAAGCAAGACTGCAAGACCCATCAAGCAGAAGCTCTTACGCTTCGCGAAGGATCAAAGGGAGGCCATAGGGGTAGAGATCTGCATGCTCTTGGCTGCAGGATTCATCTGTGAATGTAAACACCCAGTTTGGTTAGCCAACCCGGTGCTTGTACCCAAGAAAACTGGTGGATTAAGGATGTGTATCGATTACACCGATCTCAATAAGCACTGACCTAAAGATCTCTTCCCTCTCCCGCGCATCGACCAAGTCGTGGACTCCACAGCTAGCAGCACCCTGTTGTGCTTCCTCGACTGCTATTCAGGGTATCTCCAGATACCCTTGAATCACGACGACCAAGATAAAATGGCATTCATAACGCCCCACGACATCTATTGCTACAAGGTCATGACCTTTGGCTTGAAAAACACTGGTGCCATGTACCAGAAGGCGATCCAGAGGTGCCTAGCATCTCAACTAGGCGACAATGTGGAAGCATACGTCGACAACGCGGTCGTCAAGACCAAAATCATGGAGAACCTCATCTCCGACCTCGAGCAGATCTTCAACAACCTTCGCACCTACCAATGGAAGCTGAACCCAACCAAGTGTGTCTTTGGTGTCCCCTTCGGGTTGCTCCTTGGCTTCATGGTCGGGAGCCGAGGCATTGAAGCAAACCCTATGAAGATCGAGGCAATATGCAACATGGCCCACCCAACTTGCAAGAAGGACGTCATGAAGCTCACCGGCATGATGGCGGCTCTAGGTTGTTTCATCAGCATGCTTGGAGAAAAGGGCCTACCATTCTTCAAGCTATTGAAGAAGGCAGACAAGTCGTGTGGGATGATGATGCTCAGCAAGGCTTCGACAAGCTTAAGGAATCTCTTACCTCACCGCCAATCATGACACCACCAAAGTCGAAGGAAAAGCTCCTCCTCTACATCGCTACGACCACTAATGTGGTCAGCACCGTCCTCGTTGCTGAACGAAAGAAGGGCAGGCCTATCCTGTCCAACGACCTGTTTACTATGTAAGCAAGGTCCTGGCCGACGCTAAAACACGCTACTCCCAACCTCAAAAGTTGCTCTATGCGCTTTTGATCTCGTCAAGAAAGCTTCGACACTACTTTCAAGCTCACTCCATCATAGTGCCGTCAGCATTCCCGCTAGGGGAGATTCTTCACAACCGAGACGCCAATGGCCGCATCATCAAGTGGTCTGTCGAGCTCGGTGAGTTCGACCTTGAATTCTGCCCAAGGCAGTCTATCAAGTCTCAAATCATCGCTGACTTCGTGTCAGAGTGGACGGAAATCCAGATCACTCTGCCTGCAGGACGACCTGAGCACTGGATCATGTACTTCGACGGTGCACTCAACCTTGAGGGCGCCGCCACCGGCGTGCTATTCATCTTGCCCAAAGGCCATCATCTTAAGTACATGCTTCAGATCCACTACAAGGCCTCCAACAATGGAGCCGAGTACGAAACTCTCATCCATGGGCGTCGTATCGCTGTGTGCCTGGGCATCAAGCTACTCATCGCCTATGGCGACTCCAAGGTCGTCATAGAGCAAGACAACAAAAACTGGGATTGTGTCAAAGACACAATGGACGCTTACTGTGCCGAGATTCGAAAACTCGAAGGCCACTTCGAGGGAGTAGAATTCCACCACGTTCCACATGAGAACAATGTCGCGAAAGATGTCCTCTCTAAGATGGGCTCGAAGCGAGCATTGGTCCCGATCGGTGTGTTCGTTCAAGACTTACGCAAACCGTCGATCAAGATCTTGGACCCGAACAATCCGGCTCCAGAGCAACCATACTCAGTGCCTACACCACCCCGAGATGTGCTCATGGCAAATGCAGAAGACAATTATACAGAGGCTTCGGATTTAAACCTTTGATCTAAACCTCTGACATTTGTCGAGTGTGGATTGACGTCGCCGGCTTCGGATTTCTTCAGAGGCTTTCTTGACTTCTTCAAGTTGGAGCATGTGCATCTGAACCCGAACAACAGCTTCCAAATCGCAGTGTATGTGCACTTATGCGAAGCTTTTCTTGGTATCTGCCCCCATTGGGTTTTGTTTAGGAAAAGCTTCCGGTTGAAGCCGCAGCCCAATGCCAACTACCCAGAAGTAGTCAGAGGGGCAGGAATCCAGATGCGCCAGAAAGCACAGGATCTGTACTTCAAGTATGAGCTGATAGATTCCAACCAAAATTGGAAGTCGAGGTGGTTCTCTATTGAAAATGCTCTGCCTCAGCTGCCCAAGCCTAGTATGTTCGCTCCAGTGTACGAGAAGATCTAGAGGGACGAGCCAACAATGCAAGAATGTGTCCAGATCCCCGAGCTGTTGGCGAGGATCACTGCGAAGAAGGCGCAAGGTTTGACAGCTGAAAGGGTACTCTTCAGCTTCATGAAGCGCCACATACAACCCTTGATGCAAAGGGTACATCTTGGGTACGAGTATACATGCCTGAATGATGGATCGAGGATATCTGCAATGGAGATCTATGATGACTTGATCATGGAGAGGTTGCAGAAAATCTTCAAACATATTGATGGAAAACCGACGGCTGTGCAGGAGTTCAGCACCGATAATCCTCCACGTTTGGTGAGTGATCACAATCCAGCCCTCGAGTACTTATTTATAAGTAGTCGTAGACTGATTGCCTTGTCTTGTTGCAGGAGGATGTTCTGAAATTTGTGTCCACACCACCTCCTCGTCCTCGCGAGGTGGAGCAAGTGCAGGAAGAGGGGCCTTCGCAAGTCGGGGCCCAAGCACCCGAGGGTAATCATCTAGCTCTTAAGGAGGATGAAGTGTTGGTGGAAGTTGCATCCACCAGTGACGACAACGAGCAGACGCTATCCCAGCACTTCGAGGTGAAGTCGTGTTATGGGTACTCCGGGGTACCCGTCCCTAGTGGTCTTTCCACGGCAACCTTCAAAAGGCCTGCATCATAACATGTTGAAGATGTGGTGCAAACGCCGTGGAAGAAGAGAACCACAGTCGGGAAGCGTGCCATAAAAAAAGTCATGGGCACGGTATTGCCAACTATTGAGGTTATTTGCTGAAACGAGTAGTCAATATCCTGTTGAGTACTCAGAATTTTGTGAGTTGACTTGTAATTGTGAATGCAGGGCACGACGAGTACTGATCAAGGTGTTGAAACCGAGCAAGAATCATTGCTAGAAACCCGCAAAGTCCTGGAGACAGAGGATGTTGGGTCCTCGCCGCCTATGGGGGTACCCATAAGCGGCCTTGAAGCACCAGTTCAACCCGAGACGTTTCAAGCAGCACCCGCCGAGGTGGTGGTTACGGAGCAGCAAGAAGCCGAGGTGCCACGAGCTACGCTGGCAGTCGAGGACGTCCCGACGATGCCCGAGATGCCCACGTTGTTCGATCTACTGGGACCGACAATTATGGTGCCTCGTGCAAATTTGTAAGTACTCGAGTACCTCTTGTACTTGATAATATTGATATTGACCAACTTGTTGATGCAGAAAATCCACGGACGTGAAGTGGGGAGCTCCAGGGACTAGTGCCGCTGTGAAGAATCAGAACCCGCCAACTGGGCAAGAAGATAGGCCCTTAGAACCCCAAGATAGACTCGTAGAGGACACGTTGGCAACAGAAGTCGACACCGCGCAAACATTGCATCTGCTCTGGAGCAATGTAGTCAAATCGGTGGTGGCTGCAGCCCCCAGGCCAAAGGCGCAAGAACTGGAAGACATAGAAGCGGTGGTCAATGAAGCCTTGGAGGTGGATCCAGAAGCCGATCTACACCAAGAAGATGCCCCAGTTGTGCCAGCCCTCGCGTGTCAGATAGACATGCGGCTACTTCTGGAAGAGAGCCCGGATGACCGTGTAGTGCCACATGAGCCGGAGATCGAAGATCCAACCCCACTGTGCAGCGCTGCAATAAACTCTGAGGCTGGAACAAGTACCCGAGCCAGGATAGAAGAACTGATGCCATATGACGACTCATGCCTGGACGAGGGCCACTTGGTTATGCACTCGAGAATGTTCCGCAGCGTCGAGAAGCTGTTCGCGGTAAGTTGAATACTTGGTCTCTGTAGAGTAGTTGTAGTCAAAGATAACATGTATCTGACCCTTGGATTGTTGTCTTTCCAGGAAGTTGTCAAGCAGTTGAAGCGAAAGACCCGGCTACTTGAACAGTATGCCGCGGACATTGAAGAGGTCGTGCAGCTCAGAGAAGAACTAAAAGACCAGAAGTCGCTGGCTCTGAAGGTGCAGGAACGTCTTGATGGCAATGCTGCCGAGTACCACAACGTGCTTCAAGAGTTGACAACGCAGAAAGATGATGTCATCGGGAAGAACAAATCGCTGCGCCAGAAGAATAAAGGTAATCCTCATGCCTGGACATGCTATCGAGTACTTATTATGTGTAGGTTGTGCCCTGATAAGTTGTCATGGTCTTGTGCAGAGTTGGCTGACGAGGTTGAGAAGCAGAAGCAAGAGCTATTGATTGGCAGTTAGCTTTCAACCGCGAAGAGTCAGCCCACCTTGATCTTGAGGCAAATTATAAGGTGCGCTGCATGGAACTTGAACGTGAGATGCAGATGCACCTTGACGGATCATATGACCTGCTGACTTGTATGCAGTCATTGAAGGCCAAGATTGAAGAATATGAAGGTCTGCGCCAAGAATTGAAGGCCTTGACTGAGGCAGCAGAACCTGTGGCGAATCTATTCGAGCCTAGAGTAGCAGGGGAACAACCATGGCCACTTGTGGAGAGGCTGAAGGATACGCTCAGGAAAATTCTAGAGTATGCACGCCGGCTGGCCTGCACAATCCAGAACTAGGTTCTCAGCTTCATCAAGTCCTTCTACTCGGATGCAGATCTAACAGTGATCATGGGCCGACGATCTGGGGACTGCACTGATGACAAGCTCAATGAGTTGATGCCGCAAACATCACCCATCGCGGAAGCCGTCTCCCAGTACATTAATTTGCGCTAGATGTACCTGTAGGGAAGACACTATGGAAAACAAGTGTAATTCCAAACCAGTTATCATGTAGAATATAATTGAAAAACTTGTGTTAGTCAATTATCTAGATCCCTTAATTGCTTGTCTGGATGCCATGTACTTGATTCTAGGATTGCAGAGAATCCAACGAGTGTTGGTTGCAAAAAAGAGATACAATACTCAAGTAGAAGCACTCGAGTCTAGATGTGTTCCAAAGAACATTAGCTTAATTACAACAAATAAGAACCCTTAGTTGTAACAGTGTAATAGAAATAAGGCTTTTGTTGCAAAGTAAGCAAAGACACAGTAACAAGTTGATATGCAGTATAATCATTTTATTACTGTCTGGATAAAAATTTACATTGCGTCGAGCACAATGTCTGGATACACTATCGAGATATAATGTCTTAAGTACTATTGAGGTGCGAAGCCTAAGAGATAGTACTCACAAGAATGTTCTGAGGAATGAGTAAGACTGTAGGGGACAGTGTGATGAACTCTTCTTGCTGTAGCAGCAACTTGTGTTAGAGCTCCACTGAGACCCTACCAAGAAAGGTGTTACTCCCAGGTCGCAGCCTCTAACTGATGAGGTCATGGACAACATGTGCCACTTACTGCCCCATACGGCATGGAGTCGTCTGGAAAAGGGTTATCGTGACCCTCAAGGTTGTTGCAGCCGAAACCACCTGGAGAGGGTTATCGTGACCCCCAGAGTTGTCGCAGGGACTACGGGTAGAACCGACAGAGCTGGTCGATGTTTCAGGAGTTGTCGATTGCTTTGCCTTCTAGTATTTGGAGGTGATATGAGCCAGGGCCGGTGACCTTTGCGATAGAGAAAGGGCCTTCCCATGGTGAGTTGAGCTTGTGGAATCCTGCAGTGTTTTGGATACGCAGAGGACCAGGTCGCCAACATTGAAGGAGCGTTCCTTGACGTTGCGGTCATGATAGCGACGGATCTTCTCGCGGTATCTAGCTGATTGAACAAGTGCGTTGCAACGAGCTTCTTCGAGATTGCCGACATATGTCTATCTTGTTTCTTCAGCTACGCCTTCTTCGTACTGATCAATCGCCGGAGATCGCCACATGACATCGGCAGGCAAGATGGCTTCAGAGCCGTAGACCAAGAAGTAGGGTGATTGCCCTGTGGGAGTTGTAGGCTGAGTATGAAGCCCCCAGAGTGTATTGGGTAGTTCCTTGATCCACTTGTCACCCTTGGTGTTCGCCGCATCGTACAGTTGCTTCTTAAGAGCGTCAAGTACCATCCCGTTGGCGCGTTCCACTTGGCTGTTGGCGCGTGGGTGAGGAACGGAGACGTACCAGACATCGATCCCACTATTCTCGCAGTACTCCCAGATCTGGTGATTGTTGAAATTCGAACCCAAGTCTGTGATGATGTGATTGGGGAACCCATAGCGATGCACGATTTCATCCAAGAAGTCAAGGACTTTGTAAGCCTTTGGGCAAGTAATAGGCTTGACCTCAATCCACTTGGTAAACTTGTCGATAGCCACCAGAACTCTATTGAATCCTCCTGGCGCATTTGATAGAGGCCCAATCATGTCGAGCCCCCAGCAGGCGAAAGGCCAAGTTGGTGGTATCGTGATGAGCTTGTAAGCTGGGATGTGTTGTTGCTTGGCGAAGAACTGACATCCGTGGCACTTTCTGACTAGTTCTTCTGCATCAGCAAGAGCTGTAGGCCAGTATAATGCTCGTCTGAAAGCTTTTCCCACCAAGGTGCGGGAGGAAGCGTGGTTGCCACAGACCCCCTTGTGCATCTCTTCCAAGATTTCCTTGCCTTCTTCACAAGAAACACACTTCATGAGTACGTCGGAGCTAGCGCCCCGCTTGTAGAGTTCATCCCCGACTAGTGCATAAGCCTTGACGCGACGAGAGAAGTGCTCGACTTCTAATTTATCTTCAGGAATCAGCTGATTTTTGATATAGTCGATGAAAGGAGTTCTCCAGTCCACATCAATCATGAGCACTTCGTGATCAGGCTGGCCTGGACCAGGATCAGTAGTCGCAGGTGCAGATGATGACTCCGGAATTAATGGCTTGAGGAGCTCGTGGACAAAGATTTCCGCTGGTACTTGAGCACGTGTAGATCCCAGTTTCGACAAGACGTCCACAGCAATGTTGTTGTCACGGATGACATGGTGGAACTCGAGACCATGGAATTTGTTCTCACGTCTACGTACTTCTTGACAGTATGCATCCATATTGTCGGCATTACGATCCCAAGAGTCATTGACTTGATTGATGACCACCAAGGAGTCACCGTAAATGAGTAGTCGCTTGATGCCGAGAGAAACTGCTGAGGACCAGGTGTGTCCGAAGACCAGTGGAGGGTCTCTCCTTAGTGATGAGTGATTGACAACATTGTGTGGACTGATGCTTGGCTTAGTGTGCAGGTACAGGTTGCGGCTTGACTCGTGTTGGTGCAGGTGAAGAACAAGCGCGAAAGGCCTTAGTCGTGGTGGCCTCCGGGTGATAGAGAGGCAAGTAGGCTTGGTTCGATGGACCCGGTGGCCAATGGGGTCAAGTGCGAGCCGTGCGGTGCAAGAGGTGCAAGTTGAAGTCATGAACATGGGCCGATGCAAGGTAGCGGTTCGAGGCCGAAGCTTGCACGCGGGGTTTGGTGGTTTGCCCACAAAACCATCGAAGGAGGGTTTCTTGGTTTGGGCCTCAAAACCAAGGCCGGAGGGCCAACACGATGGAGACGGTGATCCGGGAGGGTCAGGAAGCTTCGAGGTGGGGGGCACGTGGCGTGATCGCAGGGCTTGCATCGAGGCTAAGCGAGTCCGTGGTGGAAGCGTGCGTGCTCGATGGGAATATCCGAAGACTTGACCAAAATGCCCCTGAGGGGTGTGTATCTCAAGTTAAAGTTGTAGGGGTAGCGTGGTCATTTGCCTCCTCCGGTGAACTTAATATATATAGCAGAGTGGAGGATGACATCTCTCTCTAGCTCTGGACTGCTTCTTTTCCCAGTATTTTCCATAGGCTAGATTCTTGTATAGACTCTGACCTCTGGATGTATGGAAGAATTCGGTGTTGTGATGATTTTCCTCTCTAAGCTCTTTGTGATTTTCGTGTCATTTTCGGAGCTAATTTTGGTTGTTTTCGTTCGTTGCTTGATTCGTCAATTTGAGGGTGTTTCTCTTCGGATTTCTTTGAGGGGATCATGGGTGGATGTCTTGTGCATCTTTGTGGATGATCTTGATCCCTCAAACGCTGGGATTTGCCCTCGATTCGTGAGTTTTCGGATGAACCCTAGTTCATAGTGTTCTTGGCCAAGATTTGTGATTCCCCGAGATTGAGTGGGTTTGGGGCCATGAAATTTTAGGAATAGCTTCTCCTAGAGGCACTACCACTTGTCCTAAAATTTGGCTTCAATCCACCGAGCTGTTTGGGTGATCCATCGATCAAAAGTTTGGAGTTGACCCGCGGGCGATTTTCTGGGCTACCCCGGATGACCCGAACACAAGTGGCCAGATGATCCGAGGTATAGTAGAATTTTGTGTTCCTCTTGCTTCCGATTTAGATCTGGAGTGATGTCTTGATCTTTTTGAGGAGATCTTTTGGGTAAAGCTTCTTTGTGTTGTTACAAAGCCCTGGTTAATTTTCCGTGATTTTAGGAGCTCATTCGGTTGGGTTTCAGATTTTTCTTTGATCGTCAGCGTGCTGTTTTCTGAGCCACCCCGGATGATTCGGCCAGAGGTAGCACGGTGACCCGGTGCAGCCCTATTGGCTGTCAGTTGATCCGGAGCAAAAGGCCAGGTGACCCGGTACGACTCCATTAGCCCGCGGGTGACCCGGACATAAGTGGTCGGATGATCCGGTAGGGGTCTGGTGGCCTTGTTTTGGTTCGTCTTCCTTCGTGCTTCCGTATTGCTTCTTAGCCTTTTGAGTCTTGCTCCTAGGGTCAGTAGTACTCTAGCGACTACGTGATCTTGGCAAGTTTGGTGCGGGATGATTTGGATGTGATTTTGGGGCATAGGCCGAGTTCTCACCCAAGAATTTTTATCGGCTCCCATTCACTCCCCCCTCTCTGATCGCCAATCCGGTCCTTCAATTGGTATTAGAGCCGGTTACGGATCTTCGTGATTCTAACCAGTCTAAGATCCAAAGATGGGCGACTACGGAAAGGGGTTAGGTCCTCCGCGCTTCGATGGCAAGAATTACCAAATGTGGGAGAGGCGCATGGGCACATTTTTGCGAGGAAAAGGAACACTAATCTAGGAAGTGACGCAAAATGCACACTATGTCATACCCGATAGTTTGCTCCTTCCAGGATCGCGAGACATGTTTGAGGCCAACAGCAAGGCTGTGGATTACATGTTCAGTGCTCTTTGTGCCTCGGAGTTTGATCAAGTGTACGGAGCGGATGTGGTCGGAAAGCTTTGGCTGAAGCTTAAGAATGCTCATGTTGGGAATGCCCTGGTGTAGGCTTGTTTGTTTGCCACTCACCAGAGAGAGTACAAGAACTTCACTCATCTCCCCAGTGAGTCGATTGATGTGATGTTTCAGCACTTCACCTGTATTGTGAACAACATGAGGGCCAATGTGATAGTGCTTCCATACACGGATCATGATAGAGCTATCAAGCTCTTGCACTCACTTGACAGATCTGTGTGGAGTGCCAAGGTCGAGGCCATCTTGGAGTCGGGTGTATATGAGACCCTGATAGTGCATGAGCTGTTTTCTAAGCTCAAGTCTTCGGAGGTTGATCGTGGCTTGAGAGCCAAGAGCGAGAGCCCCACAGATCCACATAGTTTGGCTCTTATCTCAGGATCGAGGACTAACGCTAACCCTACTGCCATGTGTTGGTATTTCTTAATGTCACCACTAGTTGTGCACCTAGCGTGAACGCAAGATCCACCCTGGGTATACTGACGGGTACGAAAGAATCCGCAAGCGCACGGAGATACCGTTGTAGCACTTCCCCAAAGGAGTATTCCAAAGGGTATCGAATCCAAGGAACAGTATGGGATACTCTACGAGTGGCTATCCAAGGGCACAGGGTCCTTGCTAAGGTAGGTGAGAGATGTGGAGTCTCCTGTAGGTTCTCAACTCTAGAGAGGAACAAGCTCAGATAAGAATCTCGCTTCGGACACCAGCCCCTCCTGGCTATAACAGTTGATTCACGACAAATGGTTGCCTACACACTGTATCCGAACGTGGGGGATTTCTGAGGGTCCAACAGCTGTCACTACCGCGGCCTACCCCAAGACAAACCGTGGGATACAGGGCATTCGAAGGATAACTAGCAGTCTAGACACCACGTCTACACCGCTGACTACTACTATAGCACGGCTACGTCTGACGTCCCGTAGAAATACTATAGCACTCTGTATAAATACGGAGCTACGAACCCGCGAGGTTGAGCTAGACCGTACTCGTCATTGAATCGATTTGCGCAAGGAGATATGATTGATACTTGATCTAAATCAGATATGCAAGAGCTTCGATATATTCTGATAGACGTGCAACCACACAAACGGGATGCAAACTTATGCGCTTATAACAGAAGATCAAGGGTCGTGTTCGTGAAGAACACGAGCCTCTACCTTATGAACGAACACAAAAGTATGAATAACTCGCTCGTCAACTAGATCGAGGAGGCACATTCATGAAGAACGTGAGCCTCTAAATGATGAACAAACAAGGAACTCAAGAACAATTCACCCATGTATGAGAGCCACTTTAGTCTAATTGGAAGATATTGAAATACTCACTTTAGTCTAAATGAAGAACATCATCGCTCACGAGGTACAAGGGGACGATGCATGATGAGCGGATCATCACCACCTCACCTCTACTCATCCACACACTCCCTCTCTGCCTAGGACCACCTAGGCTAGATCCTTCACACACACACACACTCATGGTGGGATGAGGTTTCACCCCCACCAAGAGAGAATGAGAGGGAGAGAAAGAGGCAAAGGTGAGAAGTTGTTTCAAGAGTGTTCATCCTCTTCTTACACCCCTCCCCTCCTATTTATAGGCTAAGCAACCGATGTGGGAGCAACCAAACACCCCGGGGATGGCTTCTAGGACCAATGTGTGAGCACCAGGTGGAAGGTCGGGATGAACCGGCCTTAATGCGGCTTGACCGATCCTAGGGGTCGGCCGACCCCTAGGTGGCGCCCCTCGCGTTGTGTTTTCTCCAGGAGGCTGGGAGGTGGGTCCCTTGGTCGGTCCCTGGTGTCCACATGATTTGGAGCCGGTTTGGGTGCTTTGGTGGGCCATGGGATTCATGTGATGCCTGCATGGCGACTTCTGATTCGTCGAGGCCTCCTCTCTTGGATTGGTGACGTCATGGATCCGGGGGATGCTTGCATGCAGCCCCTCATTGGCTGAGCCTGACTTGCTAGGACCATGAGAGTGTCTTTTCTCTCCATTTCTTATGCTAAACACCTGTATTCAACTTAGCATGGCCACTTGTGGAAATTGTTAGTTTAAACCCCTATTCTAATGTGGATGCATAGTTCTCATGATGAAATGCAGGGATTGACGGCCTTAAATTAGGTACTTAACAGTCGTCAACAACTCCCCCACACTTGCTCTTTGCTCGTCTCGAGTGAAAAGGGAAGATCATATGGGTTTAAACCAAAGGTATGAAACAAGCATAGGAGTTATTCCAGGTCATACCTTGCTCTTGTGAACTCTGTGGCGTGGCTACAATGCCATCTTGGGTAGTTGATAAGAGGAATGACCATGAATCGAGTTTCTTAAGCACCTATTGGTCAGCACTTAGAGAATTTTCTTAATGATGTTTTTTTAAGAAAATTCTGCTCTGCTCTCCTTCTTTGATTCTCTCGGATCGCTCCGTATGTAAGTGTCCTCACCAAGGTGTGGCTGCCTTAAATTCACTCTACTTCTAATCATGGCTTATGTGGAGCTCAAGGTAGGATATGAATGGTACATCATACTTGTATCACATATTTTGCAAAGTCAAATACCGAATCCAAAGAGGAAAGCAAATCATACAGTCAGATCAAGATGTGCACGTGCATGGATATGGCGAGTATGGTAAGATGGATACTAGGCCCGGAATGGGTGCTAGATATTACCATACATATATGATGAATGTTGGTTGATGATAAGGTGGACACTAGCCCCAGAATAGGTACTAGTTTTTACCATTTTGAGCTATGGAACTCCCTTTTGCATGATTCTCCTTTTTGTACGAAAATCTTTTGAGAACATGGCTATCTTTCTTTCCCTCTTTTTTTTCAATACATGGACCTTATGTGTCCATATATTTTTTTTGTTTCTCTTTTTTTTCGATTGCCATGTCTCCTATGTAACAAAAACTTTGGAGGAGAGATCAACACATAACATATGGAGCTTTATTTTGTGGAATGGATGAATGATACAATGCTAACTTCCAGTGTAGAAGCATAGCAAGGGGAATATGGTGGTGTGCACATGAATCTTGATCATGAAAGTAATGAAAAGAATTCTCACAAGGGTCACAGGATTTGACAAAGCTCAAAGCAATGACAAGCAGCATATGAGTATAAGGTTTTCAACTATAAACATCATATAGCTTTGGTAGGACGGTGGCATATCAAAGAGGAGTTTTGCAAGAGCATCTTTTTTCTTCAAAAATGAAATTATCCCAAGGGCTAGAACCAACAGAGTCAAGATCATGTCATCAAGTCATATCTCACTTGTCAATTACTGAGATAAGCATGTTGTCCTTATGACGATATTGTTCACAAGCCTCAAGGTTATAAACGAGGAATAAAACTTAAGCATGTCAACCCTAAGTATGGAGTAAGCATTACCATAGATTTCTTTGAGTTGATTTATGGAGAATTTATCAAACATGAACATACAAACTCAAAAATCATGGTTAAATGAGGTGGGGATGCAAACCAGCGCTGGTTTCTGTGTGGACCAGACGGGGGTTCCTGTGATGCGCACGAATGCATGTCCCATTCAGGTTCTCTAGGCGTGGTCGATCACAAGCGATGTGTGAGCGTAGTGTGGGTGCAACAACAATATGTCGTGTTCGCGTCTGGAGAGTGCAGCTCTCCCCCACACTGTTTTGTACCTGGGTGTAGTTCTTTGATACAAACAAAAACAAAAAAAATAGCTAACACACATGTGACTCAACCGGGTTATATGACCGGTGGAGCCAAAATTATTCATTCAAGTTCACTAAAGAAATAGGAGCTTACACAAATGATGGAAATAAAGGAAATGATTGGAAGGGAAATAAATTAAGCGAAATAAATTAACCCTAACTACGCGCCTATAAGGGAAATAAGAGCGGGGCACGACCCTCTACTCAGCATCAAAGAGGGCTTCCAAACCCTCGGCCTCAATCAAACGCTGCAGCTTGGCATTCATCTCCTTGTGGGTCTTGAGCATAAGGTTCCTAAGCCGTCGATGCTCTATCCACTGCCTTCTCACAACCTTTATTAAGAGGTCAAACTCGTGGTATGCCTCTGTCAGGTCTTCTGCCACCTTGCCCACACGGAGATTCTTCCTGTTGGGCAGTGAAGCTAGGATGTTGCCGAGCTCTGTCTCCCAACTTGGCGGGTATGGCTTGGGTACCCCGCAGCTATCCTTAGAGGTCCTTATCCCAAAGATGTTGAACCTGGTCTGGGGCTACGGGTACTCATCCCACACATCCTGCTCATACTTGTGACAGAAAGGTTCACCATCTTCACCGAATAGTGATCCCGCATAGCGCTCTCCATCCTTCAAAGGCAGGCCTGGCCAATCATCATAGAGTACCTTCTTGCTTGATCCAGGGGCTGGTTTCTTCCCTAGGACGGTGAACAGAGAGCAGCGACTAGCGAGAATCGGAGGTGAGGATGAACCTCATCTGGCTGGGGTTCCATCTAGTCCTCAATAACTTTTCCCTTTTCTTCCCCACCCCGGAGTCATCAAATCATTCTGAGTTCCATCCCATGGGTGAAACTCGCTGCTTCCGAGGTCACTAAAGTAGATGGACTTCTCCCCATCGAAACTAGAGGGAACCATCGGGTAAAGGTGTGCAGAGCGGCGGAGCGGTGGCTGAGAGGAGGATCGAGCAGAGGAGATGGAGTTTTGCATGACGTAAAATCCGTCACGCGGTGAGGAGGGGGTTTCTGGAGGATGAAGGAGGGAGCACGCGAAACAGGAGAGGCTGCGGCGCCCCTTGTGGGTCGGCCGACCTAGGGGTTCGGCCGAACCCCTATGGGCTCTGATGGGCCTCTAGATCGTCGTGCTGGTTCCAGCGGGGCTCAGGGTCTACGGGTCAGGTGGCCCACCAATTCTAAGGTCGGAAGCTCCAGTAAGGGCTAAAATGGGGTTTTTGGGCATATTATTGCCTTCCACCCCAAACACCTTTACTTAAACCTCTTTATATTTTGATAGCTCAACTTGGGGGTTTTACCTAGACTCATACCTGGATAACGAGTTATTGTTGCCCTGTTGCTCATATCGTCCCCTTTTTTTCTGATGATATCCTCTTACTCTGCCCTGTGGTCCATCTTGCAGGTTTCTTTATGATAGAATTTTTTTTTCTTCCTACATGGTTAGTGCACATGTACGATGCAAGCTGTATAACTGGCGAAACGGAGATGATCCTCACAACCACCCTAAGGGAGCTATGATGGGCAACCCTTAGGAGGATTGCGCAGCTAGCAAGGTCATAGCACTATGGATGAGAAAAGACTGATGTGAGGGAGATTCAGGCCTGAAGCCTAAAGTGCTCTAAGGTGAAGCTTTCACCTCAGGAAACAGAACTTGAGAATGATCGGACCCCAGATTGAGTGAGTGAAAATTTATGGGTCGAACGAACATTCGAGCGGTGGATCGAAAGTGACGAACTTGCTAGTTCATCCTCTCCTTGGGTCGACAAAGGATCTCACCCTCACCTTAGTGGGATGACACGTAAGTTAACCCAAGCTTCCAATGGAAGTGTAAAAGATAGGTATGTAACCACACTCTCGTAGGGCATCGATTAGGTCAAGAAGTGAAGAGTAGGATTTACATCTACTTGACTTGATCGGCATCGGTCATAGCTGAACTTAGGATAATGAGATGGATTGCTCAACTAGACCTGGTAAAATATCGTGCTTCCGTAAGCCAAGGATATGGAAGTTTCACAGCGCTAAAGCCCATGTCTTGGCCCAACCCTCAGTGTGGCGGCACTTCGGATTGAGCCTTGACATGAAGCACGAAAAACATCCATCGTGACCTCCCCTGGAGAATTGCGGACAAGGTTGAAATGACCGTCCTCGCCAGGAACGACTATTCTTCCTTGACTACTCTCCTCCTTCCCTCGAGACTAAGTCTCGAAGGTCGGGTTTTAAGAGAAGAAACGATAGGGGAATCTTGGGGCAGAATTTGCACTAGGTGCTCTTTCCCATAGATTCCTGCCAGTTAGGAGTGACATCTTCGACCAAAGCATAGAGAAATTTGGCATGTAAGCTCGGGCTCTCTCGAAGATGGACTTAAGCAACTCGACATTTTCTCGTTTGGCTACCTCGTCACTCGAGTCAGGTGGGGAACTGAAATCTTGGATTTCTCCTAGAATTTCCAGTCCTCGTTCTGGCTCTAAGAGCACAAAGGCACCTCCCGAAGCGGCATCAAGCATCATGCCACAATCCTTTCGTAAACCAAACCAGAAATGCTGCAAGAACACTAGGTCAGGCGGACCAAGGACTAGGCAGGCTTCAACTAATGAGGCAAAATGATGCCATGCCATGCCTAAGGTTTCCTTCTCTCTTTGTTTGAAACTGAGGATTATCATTCTTAAGGAAACGACACGCCACACAGGAAAGAATCGAATGCAAAAAGATGCTCTAAATTCCTCCCAGCGTAGGTGGCTGCAACCAAAATAATGGTACCAAGTTCTAGCTTCCCCGGAGAGGGAGAACGGAAACAGGTTCCTCTTAAGAACATCTTGTGTTGCCCCAGTTTTACCCTGAGTAGAACACAATTGATAGAGGGGGAGTGCCCGATCTTTCGGTGAGTGGAGATAAATCCGATTTGGTGGTTGTTGACCCTCACGATCCGACTACGACGAGTAAGCCCGAAGCGCCAATGCAATCGCTGAACCAACTCCTGATGGTTACCAACCTTGCCGGTGCAAAGTCAGCCTAATCACGAAGATCGTTTCCTGCACGCAATCGAAGAACGAACAAGAAAAAGAGGCGAGCAATCTTACTATCACTCGAAGGTGGAGTTCTGAATCACAGAGATCAGCACGTATTTGTGCGTGGTCTGACGTAGCTAAAGCTAGATGTAAAACAAAACTCAAGTCTGAAAATAAACGAAGGGTCTATCTAAATAGGGGGCGCAGCCCCTGGCAGCCACGAGAGGCGACGCTACAGTACCCTAGGCCCACATGGGCCTCCTGTTGGGCCAACAGCCCAAAAGGTATTGGTGCAGCACCCTGGTAGATTCTGAACGTCCACTTCTTTCGATGATTCACGTTGACTCAGAACGAATTTTGGCATGAGACCAGTGCCATTGGAAGCTCTATGAAATTGTGCTTCCAACCATATATAGAACGTCCAAAACCGACTCCGTATGCAACTTGGGCATCCGTTTTATTGCGCACTGCTCCTGGACTCCGAACTGGGCTCGAACTTGAATTGCTTTTGGCCTCCACCTTGGGGACTCGAACCGGATTAGCCTCGTGCCTCCTCTTCGACGTGGACACCCTTTTTGGACTTCTTCTACTCCATTCCATGCACCAATCATGGTCGTATGCATGGGTGTCATGTCCTCATCATTCTCCCCTTCTTGACGAAAAGCCGTCCTCGGCGTCGATTGTACTTGGAACCGATCCTGCACAACACAAGAGAGAACGGGGTTTCGAAAACAAAGGAAATCAAAATTATTGTGAGGAGGAATGTCACCATGTTTCCAATTGGTGAATATGTCATCTTGCATAGAAAATTTAGCGAGCATGTAAGCATCTTGATCGGACGACACATAATGTGTGGCAACACTATCCTGCAAAAGATTAGTACCAACAAAAGACAAAGCAGGGATAGGTAGCGAGCAGCAATGCTCCCCTTCTTGGGAGGAAACTTGTTTCCCCAAAACAGAGCTAGGGGAATGTGGAATAAAATCTGTAGCATGGCTGCCCTCTAGTGGATCAAAATTGTGCACAACAAAAGGATAATTCAGATTGTCACAAATGTACACTCGATGTATCATATAATGTCCTTCATTGTTATATTTGCCAATAGCATGATATGTGTGTTTAGAAAGCCATGGCAAATTAGCATATTTAGAAATTATATCTTCCAAACAATCTAGATTACACAAAACATCAAATTCAATGTAACCCAAAGTATGTAAGGAACATGACAGTTCAAGCTCATCAGTCGTGTTTGAAATATGAATGGCATGTTTAATGTCAGCACAAGTGTGTGGTTTTAAAGCATGTACAATAGAAACATTGTCACACAAGGCATCTTTATCACAAGGAACATCAAGCAAATCAACTTGTGACAAAGATAAATCAAGAACAGGGGCCACTAGCAATTGATCTATGTTATCATGAGTTGTGGAAAAATTCAGCACATCAGAAGAAGTCTCACCAGCCGTGAGTGGAGCACCTAGAGCAGTACCGGTGCTCTCAATATCAAAAAGAGTAGGTGCATTGTCAAGTGATGGTTCTGAATTTGTATGTGAGGATGCGCCTGCAGGTTTGGTCGTCCTCTCACGCTGTGTAGTGCTAGTCGTGCATGATGCGGGAAGAGGAGGAGCTGCGCTGGATGACAGGCTGCGTCCTGCAAAAGAATTAGTATATGTCTTCGAGCGGCGTCCCTGCACTTCACGTTCAGCTTTACAAGCATATGCAAATAATGTGGTCATGTCAGCATATTCCTTATAAACAAGTATATCCTGAATTTCGCGGTTCAAGCCACCACGAAAACGTGCCATTACAGCGTCATCCCCCTCAACCAGACCACAACGAATCATACCGTTTTGCAGCTCCTGGTAATATTCTGCAACAGACTGTTGACCTTGCTGGAACCGCTGCATCTTATTAAGCAAATCTCGTGTATAATATGAAGGTACAAAACGATGTCTCATAGCAGCTTTTAATTGTGCCCAGGTGGTGGGGTGTTTCTGTTTATATTCATGATGCCACCAAAATAAAGCTAAATCAGTAAATGCACTAATAGCAGTCTTAACTTGTGCACTTGCAGGAATATCATGGCATGAAAAATGCTGTTCAACCTCTAATTCCCAATCAAGATATGCAGCAGGATCATATTTGCCATTATAAAATGGAATTTTAAACGGAAGCTGAGCAAAAGAATCATTACCACCATGGTTGCACGCACGACGGGCGCGTCCACTGAAGTCTCCAGCATCCATCTCCTGCTGTAAACTTGTGATCAACATTTTCATTGCATCGAGGTGTGACACAATGGTGTCGAGCTTGGTCTTAGTGGCCTGCGGCTGGTCATCCTTCTTGTCTACGTCTTCTGCCATGGTTAGCGCAAACACAAAACAAAACGAGACCAAAAACAGGGGTAGAACAACTCACAAAGGCGCTCAAACTAATGCCGTTATCAAATTCTTATCTATTCTTACCACGCACACAGGGGCGACCTGCAACCAACCGGTGGAACTCGCGAAAGATTGGAGGAGCGATTGCCTGGAGAAACAAAATCTGCTCATCGGAGAAATATGTGGAGTTCTAGGTAGGCTGCACTCAAAGCAAGGATTAGCACAATCAAACAATAGATGCAAAGTTGAATTATAGTGCTAAATGACGTAATAAAGCTGCTGGAAACAAAGTGCCAAGGTAAACAAGACTAGTTGGGGAAGGGAAAAGAAAATCAGAAAAAGGGGGGAAAAGGAAACTGGGCGCGCACGCCCTGCACGGCAGGAAAAGACCGGCCAGCACCCGTCCCAAGATGTGGTCGTCCACGTTCGGCCTCCCTTTTTTTCCCTTTCTTTTTTTTGTACATTCTCTTTTTTTTACTTTCTTTTTTTTATTTTTGATAGCTTGCCAAACTCACGGCAGGGAGGGGACGATCGGGAGGATGATGCCCGGCGGGGCCCTGGTCACGATGCGGCGCGAGGGAAAAAAGAAACTGCGGAGGGGGTTGGCGTGTGGGGTTCGACGCGATGAAAAAAAAAGCGGAGGAGTGGTTTCGCGGCGTGGATGGGTCGGCGTGCGCGTGAGGCTCGGTGGGGAAAGTTTCCACCGAACCGAATTTTTTTTGCTTTTTTTTATTGCTTTTTTTTTTGTTTGGACTCTTTATTTTCTTTCCAAAATAACTCACTGCAGGAAGGAAGGGGGCGCACAGGGGAACCGCACCGCGCGAGATCAAGAACGACGCAAGGGGTATCGCGGTGGTTGGTGATGGTGTTGCGGTGCGTGGTGGGTTTGCAGCGGAAAGAAAGACGGCGGCGGCTAGGGTTAGAACGAAAACAAGAGAACACAAGTAACCAGCAACAATTGAACGAAGTAAGCACACAAACTCAACAAAGCAAATTATTGAATGAAAGTGCAAGGCTAAAACGGGTTGCTAGGACAAGGATCTAATCTAGAACGAATTTTTGTTTGGTTTTTGTGGACTATAGGAATTAAAAACACTCGATAAACTCACCGATCAACCTGGGAAGCTGATACCACTTGATGGAGGGGGAGTGCCCGACCTTTCAGTGAGTGGAGATAAATCCGATTTGGTGGTTGTTGACCCTCACGATCCGACTACGACGAGCAAGCCCGAAGCGCCAATGCAATCGCTGAACCAACTCCCGATGGTTACCAACCTTGCCGGTGCAAAGTCAGCCTGATCACGAAGATCGTTTCCTGCACGCAATCGAAGAACGAACAAGAAAAAGAGGCGAGCAATCTTACTATCACTCAAAGGTGGAGTTCTGAATCACAGAGATCAGCACGTATTTGTGCGTGGTCTGACGTAGCTAAAGCTAGATGTAAAACAAAACTGAAGTCTGAAAATAAACGAGGGGTCTATCTAAATAGGGGGCGCAGCCCCTGGCGGCCACGAGGGGCGATGCTACAGTACCGCGGTACTGTTCACACGTGTGAACAGTACCCTAGGCCCACATGGGCCTCCTGTTGGGCCAATTGCCCAAAAGGTATTGGTGCAGCGCCCTGGCAGATTCTGGACGTCCACTTCTTTCGATGATTCTCGTTGACTCAATACGAATTTTGGCATGAGACTGGTGCTATTGGAAGCTCTATGAAATTGTGCTTCCAACCATATATAGAACGTCCAAAACCGACTCCGTATGCGACTTGGGCGTCCGTTTTATTGCGCACTGCTCCTGGACTCCGAACTGGGCTCGAACTTGAATTGCTTTTGGCCTCCACCTTGGGGACTCGAACCGGATTAGCCTCGTGCCTCTTCTTCGATGTGGACACCCTTATTGGACTTCTTCTACTCCATTCCATGCACCAATCATGGTCGTATGCATGGGTGTCATGTCCTCATCAACAATTGCTCAAAGTCTCTTGTGTGATCATAGGGATTCTCATGACTCATTCCCGAGAAGGATTTTTCCTCAACTAGCTTCATGAGAGATGGGTGAACCATACAAGGTGTTAAAAGAGTGGGTTGTCTCCAGAAAGTTGATTCCATGGTTTCACTCATAACGGGCGGAAGGTGTGTACAAGGATAACCTTCCTGGGATAGCGGGGGTAAAGGTAAAAATAAAAGGAAAACAAAAGATATGAGGATAGTCAGGTTCGTAGATTCTCGACAACTGTTCCCCGGCAACGGCGCCAGAAATGCTTGTTAGTATTTCTTAACGTCACCACTAGTTGCGCACCTAGCATGAACGCAAGATCCACCCTGGGTATACCGACGGGTACGAAAGAATCCGCAAGCACACGGAGATACCGCTGTAGCACTTCCCCAAAGGAGTATTCCAAAGGGTATCGAATCCAAGGAACAGTATGGGATACTCTATGAGCGGCTATCCAACGGCACAGGGTCCCTGCTGAGGTAGGTGAGAGATGTGGAGTCTCCTGTAGGTTCTCGACTCTAGAGAGGAACAGGCTCGGATAAGAATCTCGCTTCGAACACCGGCCCCTCCTGGCTATAACTGTTAGTTCACGGCAAATGGTTGCCTACATGATGTATCCGAACGTGGGGGAGTTTAGAGGGTCCAACAGCTGTTACTACCGTGGCCTACCCCAAGACAAACCGTGGGATACAGGGCATTCGAAGGATAACCAGCAGTCTAGACACCACGTCTATACCGCCGAATACTACTATAGCACGGCTACATCTGACATCCCGTAGAAATACTATAGCACTCCGTATAAATACGGAGCGACGAACCCGCGAGGTTGAGCTAGACCGTAGTCGTCATTGAATCAATTCGTGCAAGGAGATATGATTGATACTTGATCTAAATCAGATATGCATGAACTTCAATATATTCTGATAGACGGGCAACCACACAAACGGGATGCAAACTTATGCGCTTATAACAGAAGATCAAGGGTTGTGTTCGTGAAGAACATGAGCCTCTAACTTATGAACGAACGCAAAAGTATAAATAACTCACTCATCAACTAGATCGAGGAGGCACATTCATGAAGAACGCGAGCCTCTAAATGATGAACGAACGAGGAACTCAAGAACAAGTCACCCATGTATGAGAGCCACTTTAGTCTAATTGGAAGAAAATGAAATACTCACTTTAGTCTAAATGAAGAACAGCATCGCTCACGAGGTACAAGGGGACGATGGATGATGAGCGGATCATCACCACCTCACCTCTACTCATCCACACACTCCCTCTCTACCTAGCACCACCTAGGCTAGATCCTGCACACACACACACTGATGGTGGGATGAGGTTTCACCCCCACCAAGAGAGAATTAGAGGGGGAGAAAGAGGCAAAGGTGAGAAGTTGCTTCAAGAGTGTTCATCCTCTTCTTACACCCCTCCCCTCCTATTTATAGGCTTAGGAACCAGCGTGGGAGCACCCAAACACCCCGAGGATGGCTTCTAGGACCAATGGGCGAGCACCACGTGGAAGGCCAGGATGAACCAGCCTTAAGGCGGTTCGGCCGATCCTAGGGGTCGGCCGACCCCTAGGTGGCGCCCCTCGCGCTGTGTTTTCTCCAGGAGGCTGGCAGGTGGGTCCCTTGGTCGGTCCCTGGTGTCCACATGATTTGGAGCCGGTTTGGGCACTTTGGTGGGCCATGGGATCCATGTGATGCCTGGATGGCGACTTCTGATTCGCCGAGGCCTCCTCTCTTGGATTGGTGACGCCATGGATCCAGGGGATGCTTGCATGCAGCCCCTCATTGGCTGAGCATGACTTGCTAGGATCATGAGAGTGTCTTTTCTCTCCATTTCTTATGCTAAACACTTGTATTCAACTTAGCATGGCCACTTGTGGAAATTGTCAGTTTAAACTCCTATTCTAATGTGGATGCATAGTTCTCATGATGAAATGTAGGGATTGACGGCCTTAAATTAGGTACTTAACAGCCGTCAACACCATGCATTTTTCTTTGTCTTGTCTTGTGTCCATGCCAGATGAGGACTTTGAGGTGCTGAGCAAGGAGGATCTCGCCTTGTTGAGCAAGAGGTTTGGGCGGATGTACAAGAACTGCAAGAATGCGAGGAGGAGCTCGGGGATGTGCTATCGGTGCGGGAAGCACATGCATTTCATCGCCGAGTGTCTGGAAGCCATGGAGATCAAGAACGACTACAAGGGCAAGCGCAAGCACGACTAAACAAGCACCGCTCCCAGAATGACTACAAGGACAAGCTCAATGACAAAGGCGAGAGAAGGCCAAGGAAGAGCGACGGGTACAAGAAGAACACGGCTCGAGCGATGGTTGCCGAAGCGAGCGACATCGACTCCATTTCAAGTGACTCCTCATCCGGTTCGAGCAGCGAGGAAGAGCAAGAACGACGCAAGGACAAGCAGCACATGGGCAAAAACTTCACCGGCCTCAGCTTCGTCGCACAAGGTGTTTTCTGCGGCATGGCGCACAACTCCAAGAAAGGTGGGAAGCATAGCTCGGATTCGAACTCCGACTCCAAGGATGAGGTATGTCAAGATCCCAACTTCTTGCTAGAGGAGAATGCTAGGCTGAATGAGTTGCTTGATAACCGTGATGATGTGCTTAGGATGACCAACAAGGAGAAGAGAGAGTTTCGGTCTTTGCTAGGTGATGCTAAGGACAAGATAGTTGAGCTTGAGTCTTTGCTTGTTGTTAACGGCTGCTAAGTGCCATTTTTATGGCCGTCAACTCCTGCAAATTGGAGCATTAATTGCACATCCACACTAGAATAGGAGCTTAAACTAATACTTTCCACCAGTGTTGATGTCTATTCGAATGCAGGTATTTAGCATAAGAAATGAGAGGAATCCATGCACATTTACTCCACTCCAATCCAAGGCACTCAAATGCTGGCCAATTAGGGGCTGCCACATGGATTCTCCTGGATCCATGATGTCATCAATCCATGTGAAGAACTATCGACAAATCATACGCTGCCACGTCAGCATCACATGGATCCATGGGCCAACTTTGCCAACTAAACCGCCAGGAAACGTGCCATGCACGGAGGAGGGGCACTACGGCCCACATGGAAGCGAGCCAGAGGAAGCACAGGCTAGATGGCCAGCCGGGAGCTTCGGCCGACCCTAGGATCGGCCGAACCGACCTAGGGTCGGTTGATCTCCTCCCTCCACGTGTTGCTCGCCCATTGGTCCTTGGCTGCATCCCGGGGTGTTTTAGAGCACTTGGAGCCCCAGAGCAAGCCACTCCCTTGCCTATAAATAGAAGGGGAGGGGGCTCATTTCACACACACCACCAAGCTCTCAAGTTCCACTTCTCTCTTGTGTAGCTCTCTCTCCCTCTCTCTAATTATGCCCATGTGAGGTGATTCTCACCTCTATGTGGTAGAATGGTGTTGAGAAGAGAGCTAGACTAGGATTAGTTGAGAGGTAGAGTACGGGTGAGGAGTGAGTTGATGTCCTCGTGGATGCTCGTTCTTCATTTAGATCAAAGTGAGTATTTCAGCATTTCTTATTTAGACTATAGTGGACATCATGCATGCTTGATTTGTTCTTGTGTTCTTAGCTCGTTCATAAGTTAGAGGCTTGTGTTCTTCTTGACACAAGGCTTCGATCCTTTAGAGCTAGCTCAGTAGTTCATATACCCGTTTGCATGCTCTGATCCTGTTTAGCTAAGTAAGTCTGCTGTATCTCGTTTGTTTGCATCCATAGTTTCCTTTCTGCTCTGTAGCTCGATGAATAGTATGATTTGATTCTGTTCTCTCTCTAGTTCGTGGTTCCGTATTTATACGGGTTGCTATAGTGTTGTTAGCGGGTTGACAGACGTAACCGCACTATAGTAGTTATCTGGGGCACAGACGTGGTGTCTGGGCTCTGATTATCCTGCGAAGACCACGTGCGTTCGCGTAACTATAGAGGTAGGCTGCAGTGGTGACAGCCTGTTGGACCCTTTGCAACCCTCCGCGCCTGCGTACCGAGTTGGGCCCCGTTGCCAGTACATTGGCCTATCCCTAAAAAGTTAGGATGGGCTGGCGCCCCACGGGGAGGACTAATAGCGGACAGATCCGTCTCGAGAGCTAAGTCCCTTAAGGAAGTGCTTCTTATATCCCTGCCTACCCCAGCGGAAGTTGGTGTCCTTGGATAGACTCTCTCTGGTTACTCTCCGTCCTTGGGAACAATACCCTTAGGGAATACTCATTCTCCTAGGGAGAAGTGAAACAACAGTGTATCCGTGCGCTTGCGGATTCGTTCGCACTCGTCAGTGTACCCAGGAGTTTCTTACACGCTCACGCTACCACAACACCTAGTGTTGAGGTTAAGAAACGCCAACACTTGTTGATGTTACAACTGAGATAGACTCTTTGAAAGCTACTCATGTTGTTTCTGATGAGGTTGATTGTAGTGATTGCAATGTTTTCCTAGCTGACTTGACTGCTCTCAAGGAGAAGCATGCCTCTAAGGTTGAGGAACTAGAATTGCTTAGGGTTGAGCTTTAAGAGATGAAATCTAGACCTTCTTTGTTAGGTGCTTGCACTTCCTATTCTGTGTTGCATGCTAGGCTAGATGAATCTCATGATAGAATAGTTTCTCTTGAGGCTGCTTTGAAAGCTCCTATTCCTACATCATGCTCTACCTATGAAATGCATGCTTTGAAAAATATGGAACTTGCGCATTATGTTGACCGTTTGCAGGATGAGAATGATGAGTTGAGAAAATTGATAAGTTGGTTGTCTAGGTATGAGCCTCAGCTGAGTTTGATGTTGGCTGAGTTTAAGGGTTTGATGGTCAGGCATTGGGGGCTGGGAAGAGTGGTGAGGGAGAAGAGAAAGTATGCACCCAAGCTAAACCGCCTCTGAAACAAGCTAGACACAACCCCAGATCCACCAGTGTTCCCCCACAAAACAGAAAACTACCAGAAACTAGTGAAGTTTGTGAGCACCCAGGGAAATGTGTTTGGAGGGAAGCCAGGAGAGAAAGCTATTGAGAAGCCCACAGAGAAACCACAGCCTAAGCCACATCCAATTCGCTTCCATTGTGAGTATTGTGGGAGGGATGGTCATAAGGATGAGTTCTGTTTCAAGAGGAGAAGGGATGAGAGGTTTTCTAGGGAGATGGCAAACAAGGATAGGTACCACCCTTCTCATAGTGTGCCTGAGCCTCGTAGAGGGCCTCAACCTCGAGGTGATGATTTTGTGCGTATGGTTCCCACTCGTGGTGGTGGTGGTTTTCCTTAGAGAGATAGGTGTGGTGGGTTTGCGCGTGGTGAGTTTGCTGGCCGTGCTCCTGCTCGTGACCGTTATGAGTTTGGGAGGCACGATCGCAGTTTTGGTTCTCAGAGGGACTACGGGCCACGTTTTCCCCCTTGTGGCGCGTGTTCCCCTCCAGTGAGACGTGACAGGTTCTTCGGTAGGCGTTAGAGGACTCTGCCTAGAGGTTTTGATAGGATGGATTTTGCTAACCCATCTTTTGTGCAAATGGCTCGACACTAGTTTGACTCTTTCTGTACTAACCCCAATGTTGAGTCGCTTGCTCATTCTCATCCTTGTTTTTGATTTGCAGGTGGCAGGCATGGAGAACTTATGGTTGATCAACTCCGGTTATTCGCGTCACATGACCGGAGAATGTGGGAAGTTCTCCAGCCTCACACCAATGAGTACGAGGGAGTACATCACTTTCAAGGATAATGGGAGAGGACGAGTGCTTGCTGAAGGTATGGTGAAGGTGAGTGGCAATGTTTCCTTAAAGAGTGTGGCTTTGGTCAAGTCACTTGGTTTTAACCTGTTGTCAATATCCCAGTTGGTTGACGAGGGTTTTGAGGTTCGTTTTAAGTTGGGCGCTTCTCGTGTGCTTGATTCTCGAGGTGATCTTGTCTGTACGATCATCCCCGAGGGTCAAATCTTTCATGCCGATTTTTCTCAGTCTGTTGGTCCTCCTCGATGCTTTGTTGTTGGTGTTTCGGTTGACCTTTGGAAGTGGCATAGGAGGCTAGGACACTTGAGCTTTGAGTTGCTTTCCCGCTTGAGTCGCCTAGACCTGGTCCGAGGATTGCCAAAGTTGAAATTCGAGAAGGATTTGGTTTGTTCTCCATGTCGTCATGGAAAGATGGTTGCCACTTCTCACGCCCCTCTGACTGCGGTCGTGACCGAGCGACCTTGTGAGCTATTGCACATGGATTTGGTTGGGCCAGCTCATGTTTGCTCTGTGGGTGGGAAGTGGTATGTGTTGGTAGTGGTTGATGATTTCTCGAGGTACTCTTGGGTTTTCTTTTTGGAAGATAAAAGCGAGACATTTGGCTTTGTTCGGGAATTGATATTGAGGTTGAAAATGAGAGACATGGGGATGCCATTCGAGCTATACGTAGTGACAACGGCAAGGAGTTCAGGAACTCTCATTTTGATGCCTTTTGCAGTAATCTTCGTCTCGACCATCAGTACTCTTCTCCATACGTCGCTTGTCAGAATGGCTTAGTGGAGAGGAAGAACCGGACCCTTTGTGAGATGGCTAGGACGATGCTTGATGAGCATAGGACTCCTAGGTGTTTCTGGGCCAAGGTGGTCAATACCGCTTGCTATGTGTCGAATTACATTTTCCTTCGTGATTTCAAGAAGAGGACTTCGTATGAACTAATGCATGGGAGGAAACCCAAGGTGAGTCATTTTAGAGCCTTTGGTAACAAGTGCTTTATTCTTAAGAAGGGCAAGCTATATAAGTTTGAGGCTAGATGTTCGGATGGTATTTTCCTCAGTTATGCTATTCACTCTAGAGCATATCATGTGCTCAATCTTGACACTGACCGAATCATGGAGACTTGCGAGGTAACCTTCAACGAGACACAGCCATGTTGCTCTTCTGTCTTTGAGTGTGCAGGTGATGATGAAGTTGGTGAGAAGATCTTTAAGGATGAGAAGGATGGAGATGGAGAAGAAGAAGATGATGGTGGTGATGCTCTCGCGGCTGATCGTGTACATGCTACTTCCACTACGACGACGACGATCGAGGATGGTCCATCCCCTACGCCTACTACGACTGAGGCTGTTCGAGTGGAGGCTGCAGCTGAGGGGGAGATTGTGTCCAGGCGAGAGGCTTCCCAGCATGTACAGGTGGATCACCCACCGTCGACGATTGTTGACGGCTGTTAAGTACCTAATTTAAGGCCATCAATCCCTGCATTTCATCATGAGAACTATGCATCCACACTAGAATAGGAGTTTAAACTAACAATTTCCACAAGTGGCCATGCTAAGTTGAATGCAGGTGTTTAGCATAAGAAATGGAGAGAAAAGACACTCTCATGATCCTAGCAAGTCAGGCTCAGCCAATGAGGGGCTGCATGCAAGCATCCCCTGGATCCATGATGTCACCAATCCAAGAGAGGAGGCCTTGGCGAATCATAAGTCGCCATGCAGGCATCACATGGATCCCATGTCCCACCAAAGCGCCCAAACCGGCTCAAATCACGTGGACACTAGGGACCGACCAAGGGACCCACCTGCCAGCCTCCTGGAGAAAACACAGTGCGAGGGGCGCCACCTAGGGGTCGGCCTTCCACATGGTGCTCACCCATTGGTCCTAGAAGCCATCCCCAGGGTGTTTGGGTGCTCACACGCCGGTTGCTCAGCCTATAAATAGGAGGGGAGGGGTGTAAGAAGAGGATGAACACTCTTGAAGCAACTTCTCACCTTTGCCTCTTTCTCCCCCTCTCATTCTCTCTTGGTGGAGGTGAAACCTCATCCCACCATGAGTGTGTGTGTGTGGAGGATCTAGCCTAGGTGGTGCTAGGTAGAGAGGGAGTGTGTGGATGAGTAGAGGTGAGGTGGTGATGATCCGCTCATCATCCATCGTCCCCTTGTACCTCGTGAGCGATGTTGTTCTTCATTTAGACTAAAGTGAGTATTTCAGTATCGTCCAATTAGACTAAAGTGGCTCTCATACATGGGTGAATTGTTCTTGAGTTCCTCGTTCGTTCATCATTTAGAGGCTCGCGTTCTTCATGAATGCACCTCCTCGATCTTGTTGACGAGCGAGTTATTCATACTTTTGCGTTCGTTCATAAGTTAGAGGCTCGTGTTCTTCACGAACACGACCCTTGATCTTCTGTTATAAGCGCATAAGTTTGCATCCCGTTTGTGTGGTTGCCCGTCTATCAGAATATATTGAAGCTCATGCATATCTGATTTAGATCAAGTATCAATCATATCTCCTTGCGCGAATCGATTCAATAATGAGTACGGTCTAGCTCAACCTCGTGGGTTCGTCGCTCCGTATTTATACGGAGTGCTATATTATTTCTACGAGACGTCAGACGTAGCCGTGCTATAGTAGTAGTCGGCGGTATAGACGTGGTGTCTAGACTGCTGGTTATCCTTCAAATGCCCTGTATCCCATGGATTGTCTTGGGGTATTCCGCGGTAGTGATAGCTGTTGGACCCTCTAAAATTCCCCACGTTCGGATACAGCGTGTAGGCAACCATTTGCCGTGAACCAACTGTTATAGCCAGGAGGGGCCGGTGTCCGAAGCGAGATTCTTATCCGAGCTTGTTCCTCTCTAGAGTCGAGAACCTACAGGAGACTCCACATCTCTCACCTACCTCAGCAGGGACCCTGTGCCGTTGGATAGCCACTCGTAGAGTATCCCATACTGTTCCTTGGATTTGATACCCTTTGGAATACTCCTTTGGGGAAGTGCTACAATGGTATCTCTGTGCGCTTGCAAATTCTTTCGTACCCGTCGGTATACCCAGGGTGGATCTTGCGTTCACGCTAGGTGCGCAACTAGTGGTGACGTTAACAAATACCAACAAGCATTTCTGGCACTGTTGCTGGGGAACGGTTGTCGAGAATCTACGAACCCGACTATCTTCGTACCATTTGTTTTCCTTTTATTTCTACCTTTACCCCCGCTATCCCAGGAAGGTTATCCTTGTACACACCTTCCGCCCGTTATGAGTGAAACCATGGAATCAACTTTCTAGAGACAACCCGCTCTTTTAACACCTTGTATGGTTCACCCATCTCTCATGAAGCTAGTTGAGGAAAAATCCTTCTCGGGAATGAGTCATGAGCATCCCTATGATCACGCAAGAGACTTTGAGCAATTGTGTTCTACTCAGGGTAAAACCGGGGCAACACGAGATGTTCTTAAGAGGAACCTGTTTCCGTTCTCCCTCTCTAGGGAAGCGAGAACTTGGTACCGTTGTTTTGGTTGCAGCCACCTACACTGGGAGGAATTGAGAGCATCTTTTTGCATTCGATTCTTTCCTGTGTGGCGTGTCGTTTCCTTAAGAATGATAATCCTTAGTTTCAAACAAAGAGAGAAAGAAACCTTAGGCATGGCATGGCATCGTTTTACCTCATTAGTTGAATCCTGCCCAGTCCTTGGTCTTCCTGACCTAGTGTTCTTGCAGTATTTCCGGTTTGGTTTACGAATTCTATCGCAGCGGAGTAGGCACCATCTTCCACTGGAACGTCAACTGGGGGCGCGCCAACCTAGAACTCCAGGTCTTCACGATGTAGCTCCTTCTTCTGTCTATCTGAGCAGCAGTGGGGAGAGAACAACAGGGGTTGAAAGGGAAAACGGTGAGTACACCTAGAGGCGTGTACTCCGCAAGTGGAGGGAAAATAATGCATAACATGCAGGCTTAGAGCAAGGAAGGCTTCATTTGGTGGACTGCAAAGCTCAAATTTTAGTTGGTCATATTTTAATTAAAGCACCTAGGAATATTATGTTTCAAAGGACTTTCCCAACCCATAACAACCTAAGGCCAAGCCATCTCGTAACCAGCATGATCTCAACCATCGAACCAAGCCCAAACCACCAAACAAACCATCTAACTATGTGAGGGTCCAGGCCGCTCGTGACCATGAGCACGGCTGTTATAACAGTTCTTAACACTCTGCAGAGGTTGTACACTTTACCCACGAGTCGTGATACCCATCATGCGAGAGGTTGCGAGCCTCTTCACAACACATTTCCGAGATGTGCTGGCATGGGTTCACTACGAGGCCTTTACAAAGGATCCACTAGTAGGTGTTGGCACACTCCTTGCCGAGTATTGGGCCTTGCCCTCATTAGCACCATCTAGCCACACCTATCACCAGCTTCACCTAATTAATTGGCCAAGCCCAGAGCCCTTTAGGTCTCGTGGTTGCACTATAGTCCTGGGTGGTCGCTCCACAGACCGGTCCTTAAAGATTTCAACTCAGGCAAGACCAAGGAACCACATCAACACTTATATCCATAAACTTCATAAATCATCAGTAGCCAACACTTGCCATCATGAGTTGCCTTGAGTTGCCTAGGGTTCCATGTTGCTAAAAGATTAACCCAAACCACATGTTGCATACTTCCATTAATCAATATTAATTAAGATCTAACCCATGTTGAGCAAGCTAAGCATAAATCTACCCATCAACAAGGTAACCTCTAAGGGCTTCAAGGAATGATTAAACAAGTCTAGTAAACTGTCCTTAATAGGATTCCCTAATCAAATTAGACCTCTAATATAGAAAGCATAAATAAAAGGTGATATGAGGTATCAAAGATAAAGGTACAAAATAGCAAGATGTTCAAGGACACTTGCCCGTTTCCCGATGTTCCTCTGCTCATAAGTGTTCCTTCACACGCAACAATCAGCTGAAACAACACAAAGCTACAACTAAGAACAAAGCACCAAACAATAAAATCATTTTAGAAAAAAGCATACTACTAGCTAACGCGAGCTAGCTACGAACAAGAGAGCGTGGGAAAGGCTAAAGCGAAGCTACGGGTGAAAGGCACAACTATCGGTCGGGTTTATATGATCGGGAACAAAGGGCTACATGCTTGATTTATTTTAATTAAAGAAATATGTTTAATGGGTATTTCGGAGAAATACCACATGTTGGAATTTAATCAAATTATATTTGAATATAAAGCACGATATAAACCTAGTCATATTTTATTTATAAAAGTTTATTAGAGTCTGTACCAAATTAACATTTATCTTCATAAAAGAAAAACTATGTGAGAGCAACTGCGACTTTTTATGTGTTAGGTTGAGCTAAACAAGTTATAAATAAAATAGATTTAAGTTCAAATTAATCAAGTTAACATTTGTTAAAAGAAAGACGAAGGTTAAACCTATATTTATTTTTATTCAAAAGACATTAAATTGGACATTAATCAAATTAATATAATGTATAATTTTTAGAAACAAGAAACATGGTGAAGGTCGCTGCTAACACGTGTGCTACGACGAAACGAAGCTAACGCAACTAGAACGAGCTAAAACGGAGCTAAAACGTGAAAGATATGGGGTTTTGAAGGTTGAAGGGACCTATCTGCGAGAATCTAAAGATTACAAGGGCTAACTGAGAAAGTTCGCAAGACTCAGAAAATCTGGCTACGAATAGATCAAAATTGAGGGTTAGATGTGCAAAAGGTGCTCGGTTGGACTAAATTGTGAAATGTGGGATCTTTCTAGGGGTTTATGCGCAAAACAAGCAAGACACAGAGATAGAGGGAGATATTTCCAAGTTTGCCAGGGGGCTTTCTGCAAAACAGCCGCTGACAGAGCATCTTGGCTGATGTGGTGCCACGCGGCACACTGTGGTTGGCCAAAGAGGATGAGGTGGGGTTGACTGGGCGCTGATGAGGCCGTAGACCGGCTGTGGACCACGGTCCATGGGTCCATGGTGGACCGAAGCCAAGGGGTACACCCTGTTTTGATCTGGACCGCCCGCGTGAGATTGGACGGCTCATAGTGCTGGTGGTGTTTGGTCACCGGGGACAGGTAGGAGGACGGCGGCGTTCGGCCGGACGTGGCGGCGCATCACCGGAGATGGGCCGTGCGACGGCTATGGTGCACCAGAAAGTCAGCGGATTGAACTAGAAGGAAGAGAGGGACGATGCGAAGCTCACAAGGGTGGCTTGGACATCGATCTCACGGTAGAGAGGGCGCGCATCGACAGGAGGCAGACGGCGGCTCGGGTGTGCGTGGGGGACAGGACCTCGACGCCGGGTTCTTGCTTCTGGGCGACGGGAGGCGCTGCAGACGTCGCGATGGTGGCTCCTGTGTGCACGACTGAAGAAAGGAGGGGGTGAGAGGGGGCGAGATGGTGACTGGAGAGAGTGGCTGACGGCGGCTCACCGAGGGCTCCGGCGGCAAAGAGCTTGGCTGCGGCGGCGCGTGAGCGAGGAAGGAAGGCTGATGTTGGCATTTCATAACGTCGATCACTTAAGAACATATTTGGAATCGATCCATAGCGTCAGCGTTAGAAATGCCTTTAGGCAGCTCTCAATGTCACAACTAATGGCACCGGGTTAGCGTGAACATCGAGACTTGCCATAGGTTAATCTGAACGATCATGAACGAATCCGCAAGCGCACAGATAAACCATTGTAGCATTTCCCCAAGGAAGGAGAGTATTCCAAGGGTATCATATTTGTGGAAGGCAATGGCGGATATCTTAGACTTATGCTTTTGCTCTGAATGTAAACCAAGAGATAGATATAGGGAACAACACACTCAAAGACAGGGGTAAGATAAAAGATATACGAGGTAGTGTGACACAGACACTCAGATCTACCTCTACTCTAGCACACTACGGCTTAGGGGAAACATACGAGTTAGCTCAAGGTTCTAATGTACTAAACATACAAAGCTAGAAGATACAAGAGATGGGCATGAGTATTGCATGAGAGAGATAAGGTTCAGCACCCAGGTACAAACGGGGAGCTAGCCAGCGACGACCAACACTCTGCGAAACTAGACTTTAGACTCCTACAGCAGGTACCCTAGCGCGGAGGTTGCCCAAGGATCCAACAGGGCTGTCACCACCCGAGGACCGACCTCTATCGTTATGGGGGGTATGCTCATAACTATCATAGCCAGACAACCCAGGCACCATGCCTACGTTGCTGCTAGACTCCACCCGGCCCGGGCTATTGTGACCCAGGGTGAGAGCCACCAGAAGATTGGTCAACTAGACCAAGTACCGTAGCTTGAACACAGACCTCATGCAACACTCTCATGCCATCTAACAAGATCAACTAAGGCTAGACATACAAACAGATATGAACTCTCTTATGTCTGATCAATCAGATCAAAGGGTCATGTTCGTGAAGAACACGAGGCTCTAACTTATGAACAAACACATAAGGAAGGAGTTTATCACCCTTCAAGTGGATCAAAAGGTAGTGTTCACGAAGAACACAAGCCTCTAAATGAAGAACAGAGGATGAACTCAAGAACATATCAAACATATGATCTACCATGACTTTATATGAAATAGCTAAATAACTGAAGTAGATCAAAGTCATACAAAGAAATAAAGATAAAAGAGAACTCATACCTAGACTTCCAAGAGGACTTGAAACCAGAACAAGAGCTACTCTAGCCTACCCCCTAGCCTTGGAAACTAAAAGTGAGAGGAGAATGAGAGAGTGGTGTGTGAGAAATGGGAGCCCCTCCCCTTCTATTTATAGGCAAGGACAAGGCTTGCTCGGACACCCAAAGTGCCCCTAAACACACGGGAGTTAGGCAATGGACCAATAGAGGGCTGCCACGTGGAGGGCCAGGATGGAACCCCCTAAGGCGGTTCGGCCGTGATAGAGGGGGAGTGCCCGATCTTTCGGTGAGTGGAGATAACTTCGATCTGGTGGTTGTTGACCCTCACGATCCGACTACGACGAGCGAGACTCGAAGCGCCAATGCAATCGATGAACCAACTCCCGATGGTTACCAACCTTGCTGGCGCAAGATCAGCCTGATCACGAAGATCAATTCCTGTACGCAATCGAAGAACGAACAAGAATCTGAGGCGAGCAATCTTAATATCACTCGAAGGTGGAGTTCTGTATCACAGAGGACAGCACGTATTTGTGCGTGTTCTGGTGTAGCTAAAGCTAGATGTAAAACAAAACTCAAGTCTGAAAGTAAAAGAGGGGTCTATCTAAATAGAGGGGAGAAGAGGGCGCAGCCCCTAGCACCCTCGGGGGGAAGGGTGCGTGGCGCCTCGCGAGGGGGAGGTCGTGCAGCTCCCTCTCCTGGGGCCCAACCCTAGGAGCCCCTCCTGGGCCGTCCTGTTGGGCCGTCTTCTATGCATCTTGGGCCTTCGTTCTTCAACAGCAAGACGTAGTTTAATTCCCTTGCACGAGCCCGAGTAATTGGCCCAACTGGTGATGCCTGACGTAGTGGAACATCTTGGTGTGGTGCCTGAGCTTCTGGAGATGGCGCCTGAGCGTCTGGAGACGCAGCTGCTAGTGTAGATGTACTCATGGTGTCCTCATCATCCTCCCCTTCTTGAACTGAAGTCGTCCTCGACGGCAACTCCTCATCTTCACCCGCGTATGGTTTCAAATCTGCAACATTAAAACTAGTGGAAACACCAAACTCCGTAGGCAGGTCAAGAACATAAGCATTATCATTAATTTTGGTTAGCACTTTAAAAGGACCAGCTGCACGAGGCATCAATTTAGAACGGCGCAAAGCAGGAAAATGATCCTTTCGTAAATGCAACCAAACCATATCACCAGGTTCAAAAGTAACAAGTTTTCTACCTTTACTACCAGCAACTTGATACTTAGCATTAGCAACAGCAATGTTTTGTTGAGTTTATTCATGCAGATTAATCATTTGTTCAACATGTGCAACAGCATCTATGTGCGGGGCGTCCTCAGCATCAAGCGAAAATAAATCAATAGGTGCCCGAGGAATGTAACCATACACAATCTGAAAAGGACTCATCATTGTAGAAGAATGTGTTGCATGATTATAAGCAAAGTCAACATGAGGCAAACAATCTTCCCAGCGTTTCAAATTTTTATCTAGAACAGCCCTAAGCATGGTTGACAAAGTCCTATTAACCACCTCAGTTTGCCCATCAGTTTGAGGGTGACAAGTTGTACTAAACAGCAATTTAGTTCCCAATTTATTCAAAAGTGATCTCCAAAAATGACTGAGAAACTTAGCATCACGATCAGAGACTATTGTATTTGGAATACCATGCAAACGAATAATCTCTCTAAAGAACAATTCAGCAACACTGCTAGCATCATCAGTCTTATGACAAGGTATGAAATGAGCCATTTTGGAGAAACGATCAACAACCACAAAAATGCTATCCCTCCCCTTCTTAGTTCTAGGCAATCCCAAAATAAAATCCATCGAAATATCAAGCCAAGGAGAAGTAGGGACAGGCAAAGGCATATACAAACCATGGTTGGTCAAACGTGACTTAGCTTTCTGACAAGTAGTGCAACATGCAACAATGCGCTCAACATCTTTGCGCATCCGGGGCCAAAAGAAGTGGGCAGCCAGCACCTCATGCGTCTTGTAAACGCCAAAGTGCCCCATGAGACCACCTCCATGCGCTTCCTGCAACAACAATAGACGAACCGAACTAGCTGGAACACACAGCTTGTTAGCGCGAAACAGGAACCCGTCCTGCAAGTGAAATTTGCCCCATGGTTTCCCATTAACACAATGAGCGAAAACATCTTTGAAATCAGCGTCATCCACATACAAATCTTTCACAGTTTGCAAGCCAAAAATTTTAAAATCTAACTGTGAGAGCATAGTATAACGACGAGACAAAGCATCAGCGGTAACATTATCCTTCCCGTTGTTGTGTTTTATAATGTAAGGAAAGGACTCAATAAATTCGACCCATTTAGCATGACGATGGTTCAGATTTGTTTGGGTACGAATATGTTTCAAAGCCTCATGATCAGAATGAATTATAAACTCGCGATGCCAAAGATAGTGCTGCCATGTTTGCAACGTACGCACTAAAGCATAAAGTTCCTTATCATAAGTTGAGTATTTGAAGTGAGCACCACTTAATTCCTCGCTAAAGTAAGCAACCGGTTTACCTTCTTGTAACAAAACAGCACCTAGCCCAATACCACTAGCATCACATTCAAGCTCAAACACTTTAGTAAAATTAGGCAACTGCAAGAGAGGAGCGTGGGTTAACTTATCTTTCAATGTGTTGAATGCTACCTCCTGTGCATCACTCCAAGCAAAAGGTACATCTTTCTTTGTAAGCGCATGTAGAGGTGCTGCAATGGTGCTAAAATCACGGACAAAACGGCGGTAGAAACCTGCAAGACCAAGGAAACTCCGAATCTGTGTAACCATCGTCGGTGTAGGCCACTCCCGAATGGCATCAATCTTGCTGCTGTCCACCTCAATACCCTGTGAGGTAACAACATAACTAAGAAACGAGACACGTTGTGTGCAGAAGATGCATTTTTCAATGTTAGCAAATAAATGGGCAGCCCTCAACATGTCAAAAATAGCACTCAAATGTTCTAAATGCTCTGCCATAGACTTGCTGTAAATCAAGATATCATCAAAATAGACAACGACAAACAATCCTATGAAGGGCCTCAGAACTTCATTCATCAAGCGCATAAAAGTGCTAGGAGCATTAGTCAAACCAAACGGCATAACCAACCATTCATATAAGCCAAATTTTGTTTTAAAAGCCATTTTCCATTCATCTCCCAATTTCATTCTAATCTGGTGGTAACCACTACGCAAATCAATCTTAGTAAAAAGAATGGCACCACTAAGCTCATCTAGCATATCATCAAGGCGTGGTATAGGGTATCGATAACGAATGGTTATGTTATTAATAGCACGACAGTCTACACACATACGCCATGAACCATCTTTCTTAGAAACAAGTAACACAGGAACCGAGCAAGGGCTAAGAGACTCACGAATGTAACCCTTATCAAGCAACGCCTGCACCTGGCGCTGAATTTCTTTTGTCTCATCCGGGTTTGTACGGTACGGGGCGCAGTTTGGAAGCTGGGCGCCGGGAATGAGGTCGATCTGGTGCTCAATGCCACGAAGCGGTGGGAGACCCGGTGGCAAGTCTTTGGGAAAGACATCAGCATACTCCTGCAAAAGATTAGCAACCGCAGGCGGAATATCCAAAGATGGTGCATCATCAAGGGAAACAAGCACACTAGAGCATACAAGTGCATAGCATGGCAAAGGAGCATCTCGAATATCATCAAAATCAGCACGTGTAGCAAGTAAAACAGGAGCATTCAACTTAATTTCAGATTTATCAGAAGTGGATTGTGATGGTTCCTGTTCTTTAGCAATTTTAACAGCTCTAGCAAGATCATCTTTAACAATTTGTTCAGGTGTCATAGGATGTATAATTATTTTCTGACCCTTAAACATGAGAGAATAATGATTCGAACGACCATGATGCAAGCTATCAGTATCATATTGCCAGGGTCTACCAAGTAACAAAGAGCATGCTTCCATAGGAACAACATCACAATCAACATAATCAGAGTAAGCACCTATAGAAAAAGGAACACGCACCGATCGTGATACTCTAATTTTGCCACCATCATTAAGCCATTGAATGTGATACGGGTTTGAATGCTTACGAGTGGGTAACGACAACTTCTCTACCAGCATAGTACTCGCCAAATTGTTGCAGCTCCCGCTGTCGATGATGATGCGAATCGACTGCTCCTGCACAACACCCTTCGTATGGAATAGAGTGTGTCGCTGATTCTTCTCGTCTGGGCCAACCTGTGTACTAAGAACACGCTGCACAACAAGACTCTCGTACCTATCAGTGTCTCCCGGATTGACATGTATGTCCGTCTTAGCTGCATGATCAGTGGCAAGCAAAGTATGTTCAAGTTCTTCTGAATCACTAGCTGAAGAGTACTCACCATTGTCACGAATGAGTAATGTGCGCTTGTTCGGACTATGGTACTGGAAAAGAGAAGAGATGGCTCGGTGTGGGGGTACGCGGCACGATCAGGGAGATATAGCCACCAGGACATGCACGGTGCAGCCCAGGAGGCCTGCGAGCCAGGGGAAAACTGCGGTGCAAGACTCCCTACCGAGACGAATCGGCTCCCGTTTCCCACTTGGACTGTGCGTGCGGCAGTCTCTCCTTTTTTTATTCTTTTTTTTTCTTTCCTTTTTTTGGATTGCTTTCCTTTTTTTTGTTTTCTTTTCTTTGACCTACCACACCACGGAACAGGGAGGGGGCGACCGAGAGGCGGCTGCGCGACGGGTGTGCGCGCGAGTAGGAGTGCGGCGGGGTGGTGGATGGATGAGCAGTGGAGAGAAACGGCAACGAACTAGGGTTAGAAGAAAAGAAGGAACAAAAAGGTAGAAAACATAAGTAACCAGCAACAATTGAACGCGTAAGCACACAAATTCAACAAAGACACTTATTGAAAAGAATGTGCAAGGCTAAACGGTTGCTGGGCAAAGATCTAACCTGAAAGTAAATTTTTGTTTGGTTTTTGTGGACTGTAGGAAGGGAAAAAACACTAGATAAAAACTCACTGATCAACCTAGAAAGCTGATACCACTTGATAGAGGGGGAGTGCCCGATCTTTCGGTGAGTGGAGATAACTTCGATCTGGTGGTTGTTGACCCTCACGATCTGACTACGACGAGTGAGACTCGAAGCGCCAATGCAATCGCTAAACCAACTCCCGATGGTTACCAACCTTGCTGGCGCAAGATCAGCCTGATCACGAAGATCAATTCCTGTACGCAATCGTAGAACGAACAAGAATCTGAGGCGAGCAATCTTAGTATCACTCGAAGGTGGAGTTCTGAATCACAGAGGACAGCATGTATTTGTGCGTGTTCTGGTGTAGCTAAAGCTAGATGTAAAACAAAACTCAAGTCTGAAAGTAAAAGAGGGGTCTATCTAAATAGAGGGGAGAAGGAGGCGCAGCCCCTAGCACCCTCGGGGGAAGGGCGCGCGGCGCCTCGCGAGGGGGAGGTCGCGCAGCTCCCTTTCCTGGCGCCCAACCCTAGGAGCCCCTCCTAGGCCGACCTGTTGGGCCGTCTTCTATGCATCTTGGGCCTTCGTTCTTCAACAGCAAGACGTAGTTTAATTCCCTTGCACGAGCCTGAGTAATTGGCCCAACTGGTGACGCCTGACGTAGTGGAACATCTTGGTGTGGCACCTGAGCTTCTGGAGATGGCGCCTCAGCGTCTGGAGACGTAGCTGCTGGTGTAGATGTACTCGTGGTGTCCTCATCATGCCGATCCTAGGATCGGCCGGCCCCTTAGGGTGGCCCCACCTGGTGGCCTTCCTCTGGTTGGCTGCCCTGTGGGCCCTCTGATCCATCCCCGGTGCATGGCTTGATTTGGTATCCGAGGTGGGCCCTTTGATCCACGTGAAGTCCATGTGGCATCCTCTGATTCGTCGGTGAGTGCCTCCCCTGGATCGATGACGTGGATTGCCATGTTTCCCTTGGTGGCAGCCACCTCCTCAGCTAAGTTGGCATGGGTTCTTCATAGAAGGTGAGTTTCCATCTCTTTTAAGGGGTAAATCACCTACATACAAATAATCTCCAAGGACAAGTGGAACTACATTATTCAAACCTAAATGCTAGTAAATAATGCATATGCCTCCATTTATGTGAGAATATTGAGGGTTGGAAATGGTGAATTTCAACCGTCAACAAACTCCCCCAAGCTAACCTCTTGCTCATCTCGAAGAAAGACATTAGAGACTTAGGTTGGTTGATCAGGAGTTGCTACAATGTTGTATTCTCAACTTATGGCAAACATACAGTAAAGTACTCTACCAAGAGTTGAACAAGTTGGCAATGTTCTGACCTTTCACCTGATACGTGGGGCATATAGCTTCACCTGCCTTGGGCGGTTGAGAGACAGAATGGTTATATAGCATGTACATAATCACTCATACCTTGATCAACTTATCAATCCGGAGGTTTTGCAAATTTTTCAAAAGAAAATCAGAGTTCCTCAAATGATACTCTCGGATCACTCAAAAAGTGTATGGTTCCTCACCAAGGCATCAATGTTGCCTTTCTTCACATCCTACTCCTAATAGGCTGTATGTGGAGCTGTAGGTAGAGAAGATGTGGCATACTTGTCTCTCATGTTTTGCTAAGTCAAAGACTGGATCCTTGGGAGAAACAAACATGCATGCTGATCAAGATGTGCATATGTGTGTGATGGATATGAGAATGGCAAGGTGGATACTAGGCCCAGAAATGGGTGCTAGATATTACCATGCTTTATATGAGGGAATGAGGGATTGATGGTAAGGTGGACACCAGCCCCGGAGTAGGTACTAGTTATTACCATCTACATGGTGGAACTCTTTCTCTTGCACATATCAATCCCTTTTTCTCCTTTTGAAACTTTCGAGACTTGGGCTAGCTCTCTTTATTTATTTTTGCCATGCTTTTGAGCATGCTTTTCTTCTTCTTCTTTTTTAGCTAGCCCTTTGTCTCTATTGGAGATATTTGGAGAGGGATGAATGATGCAAAGATACATAGAGTTTTATTTATGGAGGAATGCATAAGCAATATGGAGCAAATGATGAATGCTAACTTCTAGTGTAGAAGTTTTAGCATGAACGTGTACGTGATCTTGATCAGGAGAGTATGAGTTCTAACAAGGGTCACAACAATTTGACAAAGCTCAATGAGAGAACAAGCTGCATATGTGGAGGCTAAGAACTAGAATCTACATATGGCCTTGGATGGGAAATTCTCATCATTGAGGAACTCATCATGTTTTGATTTTCAAAAAGGAAAACTCAGGATGTCAAGCATCACTAAGCACAAGATCATAGCACTCTATTCTACCATGTCATGTCTCACAACAACTTAGGCGAGGATCATGCTTTTTGCTACCCACAGTTTTCAAGCTAAGGTTTGAACATACAAGCCAACAAACTCAAAACTTAGGTAGGATACAAAGTTGTAAGCAAGACATACGAGGAGAATAAACAGAGCAACTATTCATCATTTCAACCATAGAGGCAAAGCATTCTTACTAAGCATATCAAAGCATACTAAGCAAACGATGATGATGAAAGCAAACAAATATTTTTGGTCTTTTTATTTTTGCAGATTTTTTTGGGTTTTCATTTATAAGGTATTCTGAAAACAATGGAAGATACAAATTACCTCAGAATGGGGGTCCTCCCCCAAGCTAGCTTCAGGCTCACTGCAGAGGAGGGTAGAAGAAACCCTGACTCGCGTGGTGAGCCCTCTGCGCCTCTATGTATCGCTGCTGATCCTGCTGCATGGCTGCTATCCGCTCACCAGCCTGACGCTGCCACGCTGAGGTAGACTCAACGTGGGTGTTCAGCGTCCCCACCAATCTTGTAACCTGGACGGTGAGCTCTCCCATCTGCTGCGCGAGCTGAGCATCGCATGCAGAGGCTGAGGAGTGCCGCCGGAAGGACAAAGACGGAGGTGGACCACTGGAGCTGGAACTAGCGGGTGTGGCCCACTGAGCAGTGCTCGCACTCGCCCAAGTTGTGCCACTTGCACTCGGCTGGTAGGTGGGCTGATCCCAGCCAGGTGTATACCCAAGGGTAACCCTGAACATATACCCCACAGGGGCCCCTCCTGCCACCGGTGGAGTAGCAGGCTGTGGCTGAGGTGGTGGTAGTGGCTGTGACTGCTACTGCTGCATGTGTGCTCTCTTCGCTGCGCTTCTGGTGGACCTGCCTGAGACACTAGCACGACGGCTTTCCTCTTGTGTAACAAGGGGAATGGTTAGTGACTCCGAGTTATACAATCCAAACCCCGGGTTAGGTAACTAGATTTGGTTTGCATAGCCCGGAAAGAAGAAAGTCAAAGAATCATTTGGGCCCCTCTTGAGTATATGCCCTTGGATCAAGTATGCCTCATCAATGAGAACTCGGGGCGTCCCGATGAAGGGTACGGGATTCCCGCTAAGAACCCCGAGTCTGAGAGCAATACGAGTCACCAAAGATGTACACTCAATAGGACCTATCATCTTAAAATTCATCAACCATTGCCGAATCATAGCTTTAACGGGAGAGACATTGATCCGGTTAACAGCGGCATATAATAGCATCATCTCATCGCTACGCACGGGCCGAACATCCTCTCGTGGAAAGAGAGTAATGGCGAGCCACTTGTGCCACAGACAGAGAGTGGGATGCACAATATCGTTGCACCGAGGTACAAACTTGCCACTTTAAACAAGACCAGAGATGTCTAACCAGAAAGATTCTCGAACAAAACCATCACAAGCCTTCTTTAGAGAAACAGCACAATGAGGACTAAACCCAAGAAGACGACTAAGTTCCTTCCAAGAAACACGATAATCGGTCCCAAAAAGACGAAACTGAATGCCATCCTGAATCTCAGTAAGAGAGCAAAGAAACTGGATGGTGAGGGGCCGAGAGCCAAGCTCTGTAACCGGCGCAAACTCCTCCCAACCAAGAGCATGCCAAATGGAAGCGAACTCGAGATTCATACCTGTTTTCTCCATGAGAGCCGGGTCGAAGTCTCGGGTGTGAGCGAAGACTCGGTCCTTTAGGAGAGCATAGGCTTGCTCCTCTCGAGCGCCCTGCAAGCTGAGGTTGGGGTGTCGTCGACAACCTCCTCCGCGGCTTGTGGCTCGGCTTGCTCCTCTTGCTCTTCTTCGTAATCCATCGTCGATGGGCTCGGCGTTGGCTCGGCGGGGGTGGATGCACTCATGCTTGCCCGCGAACGGGAGCATGAGCGTGTCACCCTCCGGAGAGTGTTTGCCGCCCAATTCATGCTAGCACAACAACAAGGAACAACAAGAGCAACTAGGTGATGGGTTAGTGAAATCGAATGAAGTCCTTACCGAGCTTGCTCCACCAATAACAATACTTTCAGCAACACAATAGAGGGAACACTTGATGATCCAATCCTGAGCAAGAAATCCAAGAAAACCAAGAGAGCAAGGAGTAGAGAGGGGAGTGTGAATGAAATGAGTTGAATGGGTGAAGAACACCCCTCTCGGGTCCAATTTATAGAGCAAAGGGGCAGCACACCGCGGGATAGCCGTTGGGCAATGGCTAGGAGCTGTTGGCCAAAGCTGGGCCCACATGACCGTTACCAGGGTTCGGCCGAACCCTGGTTCGGCCGGCCCAGTGGTCGGCCCGGTGCTAGCCCCCTTTGGTAGGTGTGCCACCAACGGCTATATGAAGATATGCCAAGGTGCACCGGCCAAAGTTTACTCCAAAAATTGCCCAAATGAATTTTCTATGGTTTTCAAACTCAAAAATTATTTTTAGAAATTTTATTTAGAAAAGGGAAAAGGGCTAGATAAATCTAGCATGCAGATGCAGAGTTTTGGAAAATTAAATATGCAATTTTGGAAATAAAATTTTGGAAAGGGAAATATGAGATAAGTACCAGCTTTAACCTTTTTGGTAGAAAGGACTCATCATTTTTAGTCCGACGAGTTGGACTCTTCTCAGTGATCAATTCCATTCAGCACCCCACTCCTAAGAAGTAGAGGGTGGTGCCATCTCAATCTTCCGCCATTCTTTCCGAATTTTCTTTAACCTCTTTGACGGAGATTTCTTCCTTGGGGGTAAAGGCTCTGTCCTTCCCCTAAGCTGCTCAACACTATCTTGCACTAAATAGCATTGCTCTTCTTTGTCCTGAAACTTGAACTTCAAGTTCCTCTTCCCAATGCGGAAACAGATGATTTCGGACCCCACATTGATCCTAGCTCGAACATCACTAAGAAATGGTCGCACAAGAATGAGCGGCATTCCTCCCTCGTCATCCATATCAAGGACTACGAAATCCGCAAAGACATAAGAACTCTTGATCTTGACCAATATGCTCTCAACAATTCCTTCTGAATATCGTATCATTGAATCGGCGAGTTGGATAGTCCGTGCTGTAGGAGAGAGAGCTAGATATCCCAATTGCTCGAACATGGCCTTGGACATGAGATTAACACTTGCACCAAGGTCACAATGGGCATGCCTGATCTTCTTGTAATAGATTGTGCAAGTGATAGTCGGGTAGCCTGGATCTTTCTTGTGCACCACTGCTGATTCCTCCCATGGATCAAGAATTTGTTGTATGGGCTTTCCTGCATAGTTAGAAGCATGTGTCTTCCTAGGTGGCTTACTCCACCTGGTTGACACTACACTAACATTTTCACAAGAGGATACGGGTTGCCTCGGGATCCTCCCGTTATCAGGAGATGGAATCAAAGCAGCCAGCTGGGCCAGCTAGGTTTCTAACATTTTGTTGAAACTTAGCTGACTCTTCTGAGCAGAAGAAAAACTATCAAGCTTAATGTTGAGGCTTTCCACAATTTTATCAAGGGCAGCTAACTTCTTGTTAATACCTTCATTAATCTTAGCTTGCCCAAAAACGAGATCTCTCAAGGAAGGTTGGTTGGGATTGTACGAATTACCTTCGTTACCTCCTTGATAATAAGGGTGTTGTTGATTCCACGAATGGCCTCCTTGTTGAGGTGGACGATAACCGTTGTTGTTGCCGTTCATGTACATCACTTCCTCCTGAGTCTCCGGACAATAGTTGCCTGAGTGCCCAGTGTTGCCACAGACTTCACAAGTCATGTGAGAGTCCATAGGCAGAGTAGTGGTGGCCATGGCAGCCTTCTCGCTGGTGTAGTCATCCAATCTCTTCATGAGAAGATCCATCTTGGCAGTAATCATGTCTGCTTCCTTGACAGTATGAGTGCCCCTCGGTCGTGGTTGGAGTCTTTCATCACTCCACCCTTGGTTTGAGACCATCTTCTCAATGAGTAATTTAGCATCATCAATAGTGAGTGAGAAGAATGCTCCTTGAGCAGCAGCATCAATATGGCCTCGGGCTGTCGGAGTCAACCCATTATAGAAGCTTTGAAGAATAAGCCAATCCTCCATCCCATGGTGAGGACAGGCCAGGACATACTCCTGAAGCCTTTCCCAAGCCTCTGGAATAGATTCACTTGCTGCTTGCTAAAAACCAGAAATCCTTCCACGAAGAGCATTGGTTTTACCCAATGGGAAGAACTTCTTGAGAAATGCCTCTGAACACTTAGTCCAAGTGTTAATAGCTTCACGATTCGCATAGAACCATTGCTTAGCTTTCCCCAGGAGGGAGAATGGAAACAGCCGAAGAAGAACAACATCCATATTTGCACCCCTGATGACGAAAGTGCTGCATAGCCTTAGGAATTGCTGTAGATGAGCATTGGCATCCTCATTTGGCTTACCACCGAATGGGCTAGCCTGTACCATCGTGATTAGACCCGTCTTGATCTCAAAATTTTCAGTCCCCATTGCCACCTCAGGGCCTTGCAGCACCTGATCAGCGGAAGGAGCTGAGTACTCACGAAGTGTCTTCTGGGCCATAGCGTTGGACGTGGATGGTACAAAGGAACCTGGTTCGCCCTCCGGACGAGTACGATGAGGTGAGCCGAAATGAATTCGAGCTTTCCTCACAAGTGACTCGGGATCTTCAGTAAAATTCCCTGATAGGTCGAAACCGGTCATACACTACATGTCTTCATCATCCAAAGATAAAAGAAGACATTCAAGGTTAGCCTGCATTGAGAGTTGTCCTAACCTACTCAGAGTTTATAAACAGATACAAAGCATAGTCATGATAATCCTGTGCCTTCCCCGGCAACAGCGCCAAAAATGCTTATTGGCATTTCATAACGTCGATCACTTAAGAACAGATTTGGAATCCATCCATAGCGTCAGCGTTAGAAATGCCTTTAGGCAGCTCTCAATGTCACAACTAATGGCACCGGGTTAGCGTGAACATCGAGACTTGCCATAGGTTAATCTATACGATCATGAACGAATCCGCAAGCGCACAGATAAACCATTGTAGCATTTCCCCAGGGAAGGAGAGTATTCCAAGGGTATCGTATCCGTGGAAGGCAATGGCGGATATCTTAGACTTATGCTTTTGCTCTGAATGTAAACCAAGAGATAGATATAGGGAACAACACACTCAAAGATAGGGGTAAGATAAAAGATATACGGGGTAGTGTGACACACACACTCAGATCTACCTCTACTCTAGCACACTACGGCTTAGGGGGAACATACGAGTTAGCTCAAGGTTCTAATGTACTAAACATACAAAACTAAAAGGTACAAGAGATGGGCATGAGTATTTAATGAGAGAGATAAGGTTCAGCACCCAGGTACAAACAGGGAGCTAGCCCGTGATGACCAGCACTCTGTGAAACTAGACATTAGACTCCTACAGCAGGTACCCCAGCGCGGAGGTTGCCCAAGGATCTAACGGGGCTGTCACCACCTGAGGACCGACCTCTATCGTTACGGGGGGTATGCTCATAACTATCGTAGCCAGATAACCCAGGCATCATGTCTACGTTGCTGCTAGACTCCACCCGGCCCGGGCTATTGTGACCTAGGGTGAGAGCCACCAGAAGACTGATCAACTAGACCGAGTACCGTAGCTTGTACACAGACCTCATGCAACACTCTCATGCCATCTAACAAAATCAACTAAGGCTAGACATACAAACAGATATGAACTCTCTTATGTCTGATCAATAAGATCAAAGGGTCGCGTTCGTGAAGAACATGAGCCTCTAATTTATGAACAAACACATAAGGAAGGAGTTTATCACCCTTCAAGTGGATCAAAAGGTAGTGTTCACGAAGAACACAATCCTCTAAATGATGAACAGAGGATGAACTCAAGAACATATCAAACATATGATCTACCATGACTTTATATGAAATAGCTGAATAACAGAAGTAGATCAAAGTCATACAAAGAAATAAAGATAAAAGAGAACTCATACCTAGACTTCCAAGAGGAGTTGGAACCTGAATAAGAGCTACTCTAGCCTACCCCCTAGCCTTGGAAACTAAAAGTGAGAGGAGAATGAGAGAGTGGTGTGTGAGAAATGGGAGCCCCTCCCCTTCTATTTATAGGCAAGGACAAGGCTTGCTCGGATGCCCAAAGTGCCCCTAAACACCCGGGAGTGAGGCAATGGACCAATAGAGGGCTGCCATGTGGAGGGCTAGGATGGAACCCCCTAAGGCGGTTCGACCGATCCTAGGATCAGCCGGCCCCCTAGGGTGGCCCCACCTGGTGGCCTTCCTCTGGTTGGCTGCCCTGTGGGCCCTCTGATCCATCCCCGGTGCATGGCTTGATTTGGTATCCGAGGTGGGCCCTTTGATCCATGTGAAGTCCATGTGGCGTCCTCTGATTCGTCGGTGAGTGCCTCCCCTAGATCGATGACGTGGATTGCCATGTTTCCCTTGGTGGCAGCCACCTCCTCAGCTGAGTTGGCATGGTTTCTTCATAGAAGGTGAGTTTCCATCTCTTTTAAGGAGTAAATCACCTACATACAAATGATCTCCAAGGACAAGTGGAACTACATTATTCAAACCTAAATGCTAGTAAATAATGCATATGTCTCCATTTATGTGAGAATATTAAGGGTTGGAAATGGTGAATTTCAATCGTCAACAGCTGAGAAGGCCAAAGGGGCTCTGGTGGTTCCTTCTAAGGTTTTATAGAGGAGAATGAGGACTGTGGATGCCGTGATTCAGGGCGCAGGGATGCCGGGCATGAAAGGCGCGACGGTGGCTCAATCATGCCATACGAGGTGAGGGGGCGCATCGGGATGGGGTTGCGGGCGGCGGAAGATGCGGTGGAGGTGCAGGAGTGGGCCCAGGTCGCTCCGAGGCGGAGATTCTGGGCAGCGTGCGCGAGAGGGGATTCAAATCCCACAGCGGTAGCGGCGGCGTGCTGTCTCGGTGAAGCAGGGGAGGGAGGAAGGAAGGAAAGGGAGAGGGAGGCGCCGACAGGTAGGACCTGGGCGTCGGTGAGAGAGGGGAAGGAAGGAGGGGGCGCTGGGCTGTTGTTGGGCCTTGAGGTGATTCGGGCCGATCTGATAGAGATGAAGGGAAAGATGGGCCGGTGGAGTTGGAGGAGGAGGGGAGGACCTTAGCTGGCTGCGAGCCTTGATGGGCTGCTCGGGATTTTTGTGGGCTTAGCCCGGTTGAGGAGGTGGGGAGGGAGGTTTTGCTGGGCTGGCGTGAAAGAGAAAGGAGAGGTGGAGAAGAGTTGATGTGGGCCGAGTTTGAGTAGGTTTTGAGCCCAAAGGAGATTTGACAAAGAAGTTTAGATGAAGAGAGAGAAGGGTTAGATGTATTTTAGGTAGAGAGAGATGGCTCTTGGGTATAGAGAGAGATAGAAAGAGAGAGGAGTGATACCTTTGGGTATAGATAGAGAGATAGAGAGGAATAAAGAGAAAGGGAGACCATGGTTTTAGAGAGAAGAGGTGATCCTATGGTGGAGAGAGAGATAGGTCTTGTTTAAAGAGAAGATTGGGAGAGATTTACAGATCAAGATTAGAGAGATACCAAGGCTGAACCTAAAAATGAACCTATTCGAGTTTGAAACTCAAATTCATTTTTCACACAAATAAACACTATGCATTTGCAGCATGAATGCAACAATCAAATATTTATATCCTATGATTCATTTATTTATTTTAGAAAATATTATTTATTTTGAAAAAGGTTGCACACACACTCTATTTAACTTCTAACAAATTTTAATGAAAATTATTAAATCCTAGCCAAATTGCGAACTAGGGTGTTACAACTGTCCGCGTGGTGTTGGTTTTTGTCTGGGGTGGCTCGAGGTTTGTCTGTGGTGTCCGGTGAGTTTCGCCGGACTGTCCGCCTGGTGTGGTCGGATTGTCCGCGCAGTGACAGACCATCCGCGGTGCTTGCCCGGACTGTCTGATTTTTCTCGGTGCAGCACTAGTTGTTCGAGGTCCTATTTCGGACTGTCCGCCGAGGGTTCACGGACTATCCGCCAAGCTTGCAGACTGTCCGCCGTACTCGTCCGGACTGTCCGGCCAGGGCTTCGCAGATTTGGCTAAGTCTTTTGATTCTTGTCTCGTGCTTCTGCTGTTTGATTCAAGGCTTGTCTCTAGGACTTGTAGGCTTGTGTGTGCCTCGTCTAGAGCTTCTTTGGTGTGTGTGAGTACTCAGAGTGGCAATCGGGGTATAGGCCGACTTCGACCTTCAGGAAGAATTTTTATTGGCTCCCATTCACTCCCCCCCTCTCTGGTCGCCTATTCGGTCCTTCAATTGGTATCAGAGCTGGTTACAGATCTTTTTGATTCTAACCAGTCTAAGATCCAAAGATGGGCGATTATGGTAAGGGGTCGGGTCCTCCGCACTTTGATGGCAAGAATTACCCGATGTGAGAGAGGCGCATGGGCACGTTTTTGCGAGGGAAGGGAACTCTGATCTGGGAGGTCACTCAGAATCCTCATTATGTCATCCTAGATAGTTTTCTACTTCCAGGATCGCGGGACATGTGTGAGGCCAACAGTAAGGCCGTTGATTACTTGTTCCGTGCTCTCTGTGCCTCGAAGTTCGAGCGAGTGTACGGAGAGAATGTAGCCGGAAAGATTTGGCTCAAGTTGAGAAATGCTCATGTTGGCAATGCCCAAGTGCAAGCCTGTTTGTTTTCTACTTACCGGAGAGAGTACGAGAACTTCACTCATCTCCCCGGTGAGTCCACCGATGCTATGTTTCAGCGTTTCACTAGCATAGTCAACAACATGAGGGCCAATGTGACAGTGCTCCCATACACGGACCATGATCAAGCTATCAAGCTTTTGCATGCCCTGGATAGGTCTGTGTGGAGTGCCAAGGTCGAGGCCATTGAGGAGTTGAGCGTGTATGATATGCTGACGCTGGATGAGCTGTTCTCCAAGCTCAGGTCTTTAGAGGTTGATCGTGGCTTGAGAGCCAAGAGCGAGAGCCCCACTGATCCTCATAGTTTGGCTCTTGTCTCAGGATCAAGGTCTAACGCTAACTCTGGTGGTTTCTCTTTGTCTTGTCTTGTGTCTTTGCCAGATGAGGACTTTGAGGTGCTGAGCGAGGATGATCTCGCTTTGTTGAGCAAGAGGTTTGGGCGGATGTATGAGAACCGCAAGAATTCAAGGCGGAGCTCGGGGATGTGCTATCGGTGCGGGAAGCACGGGCACTTCATCGCCGAATGCCCTGAAGCCATGGAGATCAAGAACGACTACAAGGGCAAGCGCAAGCACGACTACAACAAGCACCGCTCCCGGAACGACTACAAGGATAAGCACAAGGACAAGGGCGAGAGAAGGCACAAGAAGAGTAGCGGGTACAAGAAGAAGACGGCTCGAGCGATGATGGCCGGAGCGAGCGACATCGACTAGACATCAAGCGATGCTTCTTACGACTCGAGCAGCGAGGAAGAGCAAGAAAGGCGCAAGGACAAGTGGCACACGGGCAAGAACTTCACCGGCCTGAGCTTCATCGCACAAGGTGGATTTTGCGGCATGGCGCACTCCAAGAAGGGTGGGAAGCACAACTCGGATTCGAACTCTGATTCCAAGGAAGAGGTACGACATGATCCCAACTTCTTGCTAGAGGATAATGCTAGGCTGAATGAGTTGCTTGATAACCGTTATGATGTGCTTAGAAAGACCAACAAGGAGAAGAGGGAATTTAGGTCTTTGTTGGGTGATGCTAAGGACAAGATAGCTGAGCTTGAATCCTTGCTTGTGGATGCTAGAAATGAGATAGGCTCTTTGAAATCTGCTCCTGTGGTGTCTGATGATATTGACTGTGGTGATTGTTCAGTTTTTCTTACTGATTTGACTGCCCTCAAGGAGAAGCATGCCTCTACTCTTGAGGAACTAGATGTGATTAGGGTTGAGTGTGATGAATTGAAATCTAGGCCAGCTTTGTTAGGTGCTTGGACTTCATATCCTGTGTTGCATGGTAGGCTAGATGAGTCTCACACTAGGATAGTTTCTCTTGAGGCTGCTTTGAAGGCTTCCATTCCTACATCATGTCTACCTGTGAAATGCATGCTTTGAAAAACATGGAACTTGCACACTATGTTGATCGTTTGCAGGATGAAAATGATGAGCTTAGGAAATTGATGAGTTGGTTGTCTGTGCATGAGCCACAGTTAAGTTTGATGTTGGCTGAGTTTAAGAGGTTTGATGGTCAGGCGTTGGGGGCTGGCAAGAGTGGTGAGAAGAGTGGTGAGGGAGAAGAGATAGTTGGAGAGATCCCTACTCCACCACACACCATACCCATGAACAAATATGCACCCAAGCCAAACCACCTCATAAACAAGCTTGATACAACTCCAGACCCATCAGTGTTCCCCCAGAAAACAGAGAATTACCAGAAATCCATAAAGTTTGTGAGCAACCTGGGTAATGTCTTTGAGGGGAAGTCAGGAGAGAAAGCTGTTGAGAAGCCCACAGAAAAGCCACCGCCTAAGCCACAGCCGATCCGCTTCCATTGTCAGTATTGTGGGAAGGATGGGCATAAGGATGAGTTCTGTTTCAGGAGGAAGAGGGATGAGAGGTTTGCTAGGGAGATGGCAAACAAGGACAGGTACCACCTTGCTCGCGGTGTGCCTGAGCCTCGTAGAGGGCCTCTACCTAGGGGTGAGGTGTATGTGCGTACAGTTCCCACTCGTGGAGGTGGAGGTGGTTTTCCTTAGAGAGATAGGCGTGTTGGGTTTGGGCGTGGTCAGTTGGCTCGATGTGCTCCTTCTCGTGACCGTTACAAGTTTGGGAGACATGATCAGAGTTTTGGGTCTCAGATGGACTACGGGCCACGTTTTCCCTCTCGTGGTGCGCGTACTCCTCCAGTGAGACGTGACAGGTCCTTTGGTGGTAGGCATGAGAGGGCTCCGCCTAGGGGTTTTGGTAGGATGGACTTTGCTAACCCTTCTTTTGAGCAAATGGCTCGACAATGGTTTGACTCTTTTGGTACTAACCCCAGTGTTGAGTCGCTTGCTCATTCTCGTTCTCGTTTTTGATTGCAGGTGGGAGGCTTGGAGGACTTTTGGTTGATCGACTCCAGTTGCTCACGACATATGACCGGAGATCGTGGGTGGTTCTCTAGCCTCACCCCGGTGAGTACGAGGGAGTACATCACTTTCTGGGACAATGGGAGAGGACGACTGCTTGCTGAAGGTATGGTGAAGGTGAGTAGCAAGGTGACCTTAAGAAGTGTGGCTTTGGTCAAGTCACTTGGTTTTAACCTATTGTCAGTATCTCAGTTACTTGACGAAGGTTTTGAGGTTCGTTTTAAGTCGGGCGCTTCTCGTGTGCTTGATTCTCGAGGCGATCTTGTCTGTACGATCGTCCCCGAGGGTCAAATCTTCTGTACCGATTTTTCCCAGTCTGTTGGTCTTCCTTGATGCTTTGTTGCTGGCATTTCGGTCGAGCTTTGGAAATGGCATAGGAGGTTGGGACACTTGAGCTTTGAGTTGCTTTCCCGCTTGAGTGGTCTTGATCTTGTCTGAGGATTGCCTAATTTGAAATTCGAGAAGAATTTGGTTTGTGCTTCTTATTGGCATGGAAAGATGGTTGCTGCTTCTCACGCCCCTCTGACTACTGTCATGACTGAGCGACCTTGTGAGCTGTTGCAAATGGATTTGGTTGGGCCAGCTCGTGTTCGCTCTGCAGGTGGGAAGTGGTATGTTCTTGTGGTTATTGATGATTTTTTGAGGTAATCTTGGGTTTTCTTTTTGGAGGATAAGAGTGAGACATTTGGCTTTGTTCGGGACTTGATCTTGAGGTTGAGGAATGAGAGACATGGTGATGCCATTCGAGCTATACACAGTGACAATGGCACGAAGTTTAAAAACTCTCATTTCGATGCTTTTTGTAGTGATCTTGGTCTTGATCATCAGTACTCTTCTCCATACGTTGCTTGCCAGAATGGCGTAGTGGAGAGGAAGAATCGGACCCTTTGTGAGATGGCCAGGACAATGCTCGATGAGCATAGGACTCCTAGGCGTTTCTGGGCCAAGGCGGTCAATACCGCTTGCCATGTCTCAAATCACATCTTCCTTCGTGCCTTTAAGAAGAAGACCTCTTATGAGCTGATGCATGGCCGACAACCGAAGGTGAGTCACTTTAGAGCTTTTGGTTGCAAGTGTTTCATTCTGAAGAAGGGCAAGTGGGATAAGTTTGAGTCTAGATGTTCGAATGGTATTTTCCTTGGTTATGCGATTTATTCTAGAGCATATCGTGTGCTCAACCTTGACACTAACCGAATCATGGAGACTTGCGAGGTAACCTTCGACGAGACACAGCCATGTAGCTCTTCTTCTTTTGAGTGTGCAGGTGACGAGGAGATTGGAGTAAGGATCTTTGAGGATGAGAAGGATGGAGATGGAGATGAAGATGATGATGGTGGTGATGCTCCTGTGGCTGATCGTGTACACACTACTTCCACTACTACGACGACAATCGAGGATGGACCATCCCCTACACCCACTACGATTGAGGTTGTTTGAGTGGAGGCTGCTGCTGAGGGGGAGACTGTGTCCAGGCGAGAGGCTCCCGGCGTGTACAGGTAGATCACCCACCGACGACGATCATAGGTGACCTTCATGAACGCACTATACGGTCGAGGTCAAGGAACACTTCTCATTTCGCTCACTCTGCTTTTGTTGCGTTGTTTGAGCCCAAAGATATTCGACATGCTTTGTCTGACGAGAATTGGGTGAATTCCATGCATGAGGAGTTGGAGAATTTTGAGAGGAACCAAGTCTGGGTGTTAGTCGATCCACTACCAAATTGCCATCCCATAGGTACCAAGTGGGTGTGGAAGAACAAAGAGGGTGAGAATGGGATGGTTGTGAGAAACAAGTCAAGGTTGGTGGCTCAGGGGTTCAACCAGAAAAAGGGCATAGACTATGAGGAGACATTTGCTCCTGTGGCCCATTTGGAGGCAATTAGGATCCTTCTAGCCTTTGCCGTGGCTAAAGGGTTCAAGTTGTACCAAATGGACGTGAAGAGTGCTTTCTTGAATGGGGTGATAGAGGAAGAAGTGTATGTGAGGCAACCCCCGGGGTTTGAGAGCGAGAAATACCCACACCATGTATACAAACTCCAGAGAGCGCTCTATGGGTTGAAACAGGCACCTAGAGCTTGGTATGGCAGGTTGAGAGGGTTTTTGCTGAGTAAGGGGTTTGTGATGGGCACAGTTGATAAGACCCTGTTTCTCCTTAAGCATGGGAATGACCTTTTGATTGTTCTACGTGGATGACATAATCTTTGGTGGCTCTTCTCATGATCTTATTGCCAGATTTGCAGATGACATGAGCAGGGCATTTGAGATGTCCATGATGGGCGAGCTGCAATTTTTCTTAGGACTTCAGATCAATTAGTGCAAGGACGGGACGTTTGTACATCAGGCGAAGTACACCAGGGACATGGTGAAGAAGTTTGGCATGAACGACTCCAAGCCGCTGACTACACCGATGGGTACCACTACGGCTTTGGACGCGGACGAGGATGGCGAACTCGTGGACCAGAAGGAGTACCGGAGCATGATCGGCTCCCTCCTCTACTTGACGGCGACGAGGCCGGACATACAGTTCAGTGTGTGTCTGTGCGCTCGTTTTCAGGCTTCACCGAGGACCTCACATCGGCAGGCCGTCAAGCGGATTTTCAGGTACTTGAACTACACTCCTGAGTTTGGTCTTTGGTATTCTGCCTCCTCGACACTCAGACTTCACGGGTACTCCGATGCTGATTTTGTTGGGTGTTGATTGGACCGCAAGTCTACCTCTGGGTGTTGCCAGTTCCTTGGTTCTTCTTTGGTCTCTTGGTCATCTCGCAAGCAATCCAGTGTAGCCCAGTCCACTATAGAGGTCGAGTATGTAGCTGCTGCTAGTTGTTGTTCTCAGCTGCTTTGGATGACCTACACTATGAGCGATTTTGATGAGAAGTGCTCCCAGGTTCCACTCTTTTGTGACAGCACCAATGCCATAAGTGTAGCCAAAAACCCAGTCCTTCACTCCAAAATGAAACATATAGAAGTGAGATACCACTTTCTGAGGGACAATGTTGAGAAGGGAAACATATCCTTGTCCTATGTACCTACCCAAGATCAGCTAGCCGACATATTCACCAAACCACTTGACCAAGTCACTTTCACTCGCTTGCGGGGTGAACTTGGAGTGTGCTTTCCTTTCTAGCTGGGTCTTGGAGCTTCTCATGTATATATGTGCCATATGTTTCATTTTGTTGCATTCCATGCATGCATTTTACTTTTTGTACAAAACCTGGTAGGATAGCCATCTTTGGATCACTTGTGCTAGGAAAAGCTTCTCTTATATACTTTGATCACAGATGTGCTATGTGTGAGATATGTGCATGTTTGGTAAATGGTGATGTGAATGCTATGCTCTTGATGGTTTTGCCATATACTTATGTTGAGATAGCTTTATGTTTGTGAAAATGATAAAATGGCCTCTCTCATGAGTAGATGCTTGTCTATGCTCAATTTGTGCTTAAATGCCTATATCATATTTAGTTTATGCTTGAGTATCATGTTCTCTTTGGTTGGGGTCAAAGACCTTTTGTCATTGTAAATGTTTAGCCCATTTGTCCACTTTAGGAGGAGCATAAGCTTCTTTTTGCCTCAAAGGCATTTCATGTACCATGTTTAAACTTGAAAATGAAATTGGTGTATGAATTGCTTTATGTTTGAAAAATGAGCTCCTAATCATGTTTTTATGTTTGTGATATTCATATCTTGGGCGCTAAACCGTAGCATGTTGTCTACCATGAGAAGTCTCATTTTAAGAAGTAGACACATGGCTCGGTGGCTTTAACATGACTTGAGTAGCTTGTGGGCGTTTATAATGATCTTATGATTAGAGTTTGTGATCTTGCATAAACTTTGGATGATCTAGTGTATTTGTGCTCAAATTGCTATGGATAGGGTCTTGCTCATGAGATGATTGTTTCTTTGTGAAAATTGCTTTTAGCCATGTCACATGCTTATATGTCTCTACCTTCTTGATGGCAATGTGCTAACGACACCATATCTACTTTGCTTGCTCTATGTCTCATGTGTAGCATTTTGTTGTGCTCTTTGTATATTTGAGAAGCTTCGTAGATTGTATATATGCTTTGACATGCATTTTTCATGAAAACAAGGGGAAGAGTTTCATATACCTTGATTCATGCATTGTCAACAAGGGGGAGAATGTGTATGATAAGGGGAGAAGTTGTGTGCTGTTGGGGAGAATTTTTATGCATTGGGAGATTTTGTGGAAAATTGGTATGCATTTGTGAGATGTTGCATGTGAGGAGAAAAATTGAGAAGAAGAGGTTGCATTTGCTCAGGGGGAGTTTGCATATGTGCAGGGGGAGCTCCTTTGTTTTGCCTGAGTTTTGTGCTTTGTGGTGTGCTCTTTGTGAGCTTTGTTTTGTCTCGGCTGTGTCGAGCCGTTGCCCTTGTCTTAGGGGGCCGAGACTTGGTTTGGCGAGTGATCGTGTGTTTCTCTTGTTCTTTGGCTTTGGATCACATGCTTGGAGGTTTGTGTTTATGGTTGTTTTCTTTTCTTTTTCTCTATCATGGTTACTATGGGTGTTGTCAATGCACTCATCAAGGGGGAGATTGAGGACCAGGTGTGTCCGAGGACCAGTGGAGGGTCGCTCCTTAGTGATGAGTGATTGACAACGTTGTGTGGACTGATGCTTGGCTAAGTGTGCAGGTACGGTTGTGGCTTGACTCGTGTCGGTGCAGGTGAAGAACAAGCGCGAAAGGCCTTAGCCGTGGCGGCCTCCGGGTGACGGAGAGGCAAGTAGGCTTGGTTCGATGGACCCGGTGGCCGATGGGGTCAAGTGCGAGTCGTGCGGTGCAAGACTGGCGGGCTGAAGTCGTGAACATGGGCCGGTGCAAGGTAGCGGATGGAGCCCAAAGCTTGCATGCGGGGTTTGTTGGTTTGCCCACAAAACCATCGGTGGATGGTTTCTTGGTTTAGGCTGCAAAACCAAGTCCGGAGACCCGAGGCGACGGAGACGGTGATCCGGGAGCTTCGGGAAGCTTCGAGGCAGGGTGCACATGGCGTGATCGCAGGGCTTGCGTCGATGCTAAGCAAGGCCGCGGTGGAAGCGTGTCCGCTAGATGAAGACTTGACCAAAATGCCCGTGAGGGGTTGTATCTTCATTTCAAGTTGTAGGGGTAGCGTGGTCATTTTTCTCCCTCCGATGGACTTCGTATAAATAGCGGAGAGGTGGATGGCATCTCTCTCTCTCTTGGACTCTAGGGTTTCCTCCCCCGGTAGATTGCTCTGAACTGCTTCTTTTCCCTCTGTATTCCTTAGGCTAGATTCTTGTATAGACTCTGACCTCTGGATGTATGGAAGCATTCGGCGTTGCGGTGATCTCCTAGTCCTTTGTGATTTTCGTGTCATTTTCGGGGCTATTTTTGGGGAGTTTCGTTCTTCGCTCGATTCGTGATTTTGAGGGTGTTTCTTCTCGGATTTCTTTGAGGGGATCATGGGTAAATGCCTTGCGCATCTTTGTGTGTCATCTTGACCCCTCAAACGCCGAGGAAAGCCTACAATTTGTGAGTTTTTGGCTGGAGCCCGAGTTCTTGGTGGTGGTTCGTGTGATCCGCGATTCCCGGCGATTTAGTGGGTTAGAGATCGAGATTTTTGGGGCATAGCTTCCTCTTGTGTTGCTTATCACCTCCCCCAAATCTTGTCTCAAGAGCCTTAGCCATTTGGGAGATCCGGTGATGGATTTGGAGAGTTGACTTCGTGGGGTCGAGTTTTTTCTGCTCTGTCCGCGCCTAGCGGACTATCCGCGTGCGGACTGTCCACGTGACTGCAGTTTGTCGCGTGTTCATCCGTTTTTGTGCGCGTTCGCGTTTCGATCCGTTTCGCCACTAGGGTTTTGTTGCAAGTGGTTTGCGGACTGTCCGCGTGTGCTGGCCGAACTGTCCACGTGGTGTTGGTTTTTGTCTGGGGTGGCTCGAGGTTTGTCTGGGGTGTCCAGCGAGTTTCGCCGGACTATCCGCCTGGTGCGGTCGGACTGTTAGCGCAGTGCCGGACCGTCCGTGGTGCTTGCCCGGACTATCTGATTTTTCCCGGTGCAGCACTGGTTGTTCGAGGTCCTATTTCGGATTGTCCGCCGAGGGTCCGCGGACTGTCCGCCAAGCTTGCGGATTGTCCGCCGTACTCGTCCGGACTGTCCGGCCAGGGCTTCGCAGATTTGGCTAAGTCTTTTGATTCTTGTCTCGTGCTTCCGCGGTTTGATTCAAGGCTTGTCTCTAGGACTTGTACGCTTGTGTGTGCCTCGTCTAGAGCTTCTTTGGTGTGTGTGAGCACTCGGACTGGCAATCGGGGTATAGGCCGAGTTCGGCCTTCGGGAAGAATTTTTATTGGCTCCCATTCACTCCCCCCCTCTCTGGTCGCCTATTCGGTCCTTCAGTTGTGAGGATCATCTTCGTTTCGCCGGTTATACAGCTTGCATCGTACATGTGCACTAACCATGCAGGAAGAAAAAAAAATATTCTATCATGAAGATACTTGCAAGGAGGACCACAGGGTAGAGTAGGAGGGTATCATCAGAAAAAAAGGGGACGATATGAGCAACAGGGCAACAATAACTTGTTATCCAGGTATGAGTCTAGGTAAAACCCCCCAAGTTGAGCTATCAAAATATAAAGAGGTTTAAGTAAAGGTGTTTGGGGTGGAAGGCAATAATATGCCCAAAAACCCCATTTTAGCCCTTACTGGAGCCTCTGACCTTAGAATCGGTGGGCCACCTGACCGATAGACCCTGAGCCCCGCTGGAATGAGCACGACGAACCAGAGGCCCAGCAGAGCCCATAGGGGTTCGGCCGACCCACAAGGGGCGCCGCAGCCTCTCCTGTTTTGCGTGCTCCCTCCTTCGTCCTCCAGAAACCCTCTCCTCATCGCGTCACGGATTTTACGTCGCACAGAACCCTTGCCTTCCCTGCTCGACCACCCTCGCAAGCCGTCGCTGCAGTCCTCATGGCCGACAAAAGCCTTGTGTCCTTCGCCGCGGCACCCTCCTCTGGTGAACCTGCCAAGGGGGATGTCCCCGCCATTGCTGCATCTCCCACATGGGTAGCACCTATGGAGGTCGTGTGTATCTTCGATGTGCCGCCGCTCGCCTCTCGTCCTCCGGATGGGAACCAAGGACCGAGGACTGCCATCAACGGAACTTCAGAGGCCAAGGGGATGGTTGTTCCGCCCTGCACACTCCTGGTTCCACGCACCTCCGGCCGATCTGCCTCGCCCGAAAAAGCAAGGAAGCCACGAGGGTGTGCCAGCAGCCCCTACCAGAGGAAGGTAGATATCCAGCCACGACCCACGGCAATCCACCACCTCGGCTCAACATTCCAGGAGCCTCAGGAGTAAGAGGCCGTTCGGCCCCTGCTGTACCATCACCACCTCCACCAGTTTCCCAGCCTGGGAAGCCTAGGTTCGCTAGCCCGGATGGCACTAGCAGGAAGAATAACCGTGCACCTTCGACCTTGGAGGAGACCAATGAAGAATTTGACTTAGGCAGCAGCTCCACACCATGGGCATCCAGGAAGTCGAAAGAGAAGACTCGGGCGCCCGAGTGATCTTCTAAGACTCCCACTGTAGCCAGGATGACCCCACTAGTGGAGGAACTAGGCAGGGAGTGCGAGAAGCTGAAGACCATCAGTGCGGAACAGAAGATGGATCTTGCTGAGCTTAGGGATGACCTCCGCGACCTTCGCCGTGGCCTGTGCGCCAAGATGAGGCGCCTCTTTGTGGCCACGGGGCACGAGGACCTCTTCGATGCTAAGTAGAGGGTCATGCCCCACTCTTATTTCCCTTATAGGTGCTTAGTTAGGTTTAATTTATTTACCTTAATTTATTTCCCTTCCAATAATTTCCTTTATTTCCATTATTTGTGTAAGCGCCTATTTCTTTAAGTGAACTTGAATGAATAATTTTGGCTCCACCGGTCATGTAACCTGGTTGAGTCACATGTGTGTTAGCTATTTTTTTGTTTTTTTATCAAAGAACTGCACCCAGGTACAAAACAGTGTGGGGGGAGAGCTGCACTCTCCAGACGCGAACACGACAGATTGTTGTTGCACCCACACTACGCTCACACAGCGCTTGCGATCGACCATGCCTAGAGACCCTGAACGGGACATGCATTCGTGCGCATCACAGGAACCCCCATCTGGTCCACACAAAAACCAGCGCTGGTTTGCATCTCCACCTCATTTAACCATGATTTCTGAGTTTGTATGCTCATGTTTGATAAATTCTCCATAAATCAACTCAAAGAAATCTATGGTAATGCTTACTCCATACTTAGGGTTGACATGCTTAAGTTTTATTCCTCGTTTATAACCTTGAGGCTTGTGAACAATATCGTCATAAGGACAACATGCTTATCTAAGTAATTGACAAGTGAGATATGACTTGATGACATGATCTTGACTCTGTTGGTTCTAGCCCTTGGGATAATTTCGTTTTTGAAGAAAAAAATGCTCTTGCAAAACTCCTCTTTGATATGCCACCGTCCTACCAAAGCCATATGATGTTTATAGTTGAAAACCTTATACTCATATGCTGCTTGTCATTGCTTTGAGCTTTGTCAAATCCTGTGACCCTTGTGAGAATTCTTTTCATTACTTTCATGATCAAGATTCATGTGCACACCACCATATTCCCCTTGCTATGCTTCTACACTGGAAGATAGCATTGTATCATTCATCCATTCCACAAAATAAAGCTCCATATGTTATGTGTTGATCTCTCCTCCCAAGTTTTTGTTACACAGGAGACATGGCTATCGAAAAAAAGAGAAAGAAAAAAAAATATATGGACACATAAGGTCCATGTATTGAAAAAAAAGAGGGAAAGAAAGATAGCCATGTTCTCGAAAGATTTTCGTACAAAAAGGAGAATCATGCAAAAGAGAGTTCCATAGCTCAAAATGGTAATAACTAGTACCTATTCCGGGGCCAGTGTCCACCTTATCATCAACCAACATTCATCATATATGTATGGTAATATCTAGAACCCATTCCGGGCCTAGTATCCATCTTACCATACTCGCCATATCCATGCACGTGGACATCTTGATCTGACTGTATGATTTGCTTTCCTCTTTGGATCCGGTATTTGACTTTGAAAAATATGTGATACAAGTATAATGTACCATTCATATCCTACCTTGAGCTCCACATAAGCCATGATTAGAAGTAGAGTGAATTTAAGGCTGCCACGCCTTGGTGAGGACACTTACATATGGAGCAATCTGAGAGAATCAAAGAAGGAGAGCAGAGCAGAATTTTCTTAAAAAAACATCATTAAGAAAACCCCAAGTGCTGACCAACAGGTGCTTAAGAAACTCGATTCATGGTCATTCCTCTTATCAACTACCCAAGATGCCATTGTAGCCATGCCACAGAGTTCACAAGAGCAAGGTATGACCTGGAATAACTCCTATGCTTGTTTCATACTTTTGGTTTAAACCCATGTGATCTTCCCTTTTTGCTCGAGACGAGCAAAGGGCAAGTGTGGGGGAGTTGTTGACAGCTGTTAAGTACCTAATTTAAGGCCGTCAATCCCTGCATTTCATCGTGAGAACTATGCATCCACATTAAAATAGGAGTTTAAACTAACAATTTCCACAAGTGGCCATGCTAAGTTGAATGCAGGTGTTTAGCATAAGAAATGGAGAGAAAAGACACTCTTATGATCCTAACAAGTCAGGCTCAGCCAATGAGGGGCTGCATGCAAGCATCTCCTGGATCCATAACGTCACCAATCCAAGAGAGGAGGCCTCGGCGAATCAGAAGTCGCCATGCAGGCATCACATGGATCCCATGGCCCACCAAAGCGCCCAAACCGGCTCCAAATCATGTGGACACCAGGGACCGACCAAGGGACCCACCTGCCAGCCTCCTGGAGAAAACACAGCACGAGGGGCGCCACCTATGGGTCGGACGACCCGTAGGACCCCTGGTGCTCGCCTATTGGTCCTAGAAGCCATCCCCAGGGTGTTTGGGTGCTCCCACGCCGGTTGCTCAGCCTATAAATAGGAGGGGAGGGGTGTAAGAAGAGGATGAACACTCTTGAAGCAACTTCTCACCTTTGCCTCTTTCTCCCCCTCTCATTCTCTCTTGGTGGAGGTGAAACCTCATCCCACCATGAGTGTGTGTGTGGAGGATCTAGCCTAGGTGGTGCTAGGTAGAGAGGGAGTGTGTGGATGAGTATAGGTGAGGTGGTGATGATCCGCTCATCATCCATCGTCCCCTTGTACCTCGTGAGCGATGCTGTTCTTCATTTAGACTAAAGTGAGTATTTCAGTATCTTCCAATTAGACTAAAGTGGCTCTAATACATGGGTGAATTGTTTTTGAGTTCCTCGTTCGTTCATCATCTAGAGGCTCACGTTCTTCATGAATGTGCCTCCTCGATCTAGTTGACGAGCGAGTTATTCATACTTTTGCGTTCGTTCATAAGTTAGAGGCTCGTGTTCTTCACGAACATGACCCTTGATCTTCTGTTATAAGCGCATAAGTTTGCATCCCGTTTGTGTGGTTGCCCGTCTATCAGAATATATTGAAGCTCATGCATATCTGATTTAGATCAAGTATCAACCATATCTCCTTGCACGAATCGATTCAATGACGAGTACAGTCTAGCTCAACCTCACGGGTTCGTTGCTCCGTATTTATACGAAGTGCTATAGTATTTCTACGGGACGTCCGACGTAGTCGTGCTATAGTAGTAGTCGGCGGTATAGACGTGGTGTCTAGACTGCTGGTTATCCTTCGAATGCCCTATATCCCATGGTTTGTCTTGGGGTAGGCCGCGGTAGTGACAGCCGTTTGACCCTCTGAAATCCCCCACGTTCGGATACAGTGTGTAGGCAACCATTTGCCGTGAACCAACTATTATAGCCAGGAGGGGCCGGTGTCCGAAGCGAGATTCTTATCCAAGCTTGTTCCTCTCTAGAGTCGAGAACCTACAGGAGACTCCACATCTCTCACCTACCTCAGCAGGGACCCTGTGCCCTTGGATAGCCACTCGTAGAGTATCCCATATTGTTCCTTGGATTCGATACCCTTTGGAATACTCCTTTGAGGAAGTGCTACAGTGGTATCTCTGTGCGCTTGCGGATTCTTTCGTACCCGTCGGTATAATCAGGGTGGATCTTGCGTTCACGCTAGGTGCGCAACTAGTGGTGACGTTAAGAAATACCAACAACGATCATAAATCACTTTTGTGAGCGCACTACGCGGTCGTGGTTACAAAATACTTCTCACTTTGCTCACTCTGCATTTGTTGCCTCGTTTGAGCCCAAAGATATTCGACACGCACTTTCTGATGCAAACTAGGTGAATTCCATGCATGAGGAGTAGGAGAATTTTGAGAGAAACCAAGTCTGGATGTTAGTTGATCCACCGCCAAATTGCCATCCTATAGGTACCAAGTGGGTGTGGAAGAACATGGAAGGTGAGAATGGGATAGTTGTGAGAAACAAGTCAAGGTTGGCATCTCAGGAGTTCAATCAAAAAGAGGGTATAGACTATGAGGAGGCATTGGCTCATGTGGCCCATCTGGAGGCAATTAGGATCCTTCTAGCCTTTGTCATGGCTAAAGGGTTCAAGTTGTTTCAGATGGATGTGAAGAGTGCCTTCTTGAATGGGGTGATAGAGGAAGAAGTGTATGTGAGGCAACCCCTGGGGTTTGAGAGTGAGAAATACCCACACCGTGTATACAAACTCCAGAGAGCGCTTTATGAGTTGAAACAGGCACCAAGGACTTGGTATGGTAGGTTGAGAGGCTTTTTGCTGAGTAAGGGGTTTGTGATGGGCACAGTTGATAAGACCCTGTTTTTCCTTAAGCATGGAAATGACCTGTTGATTGTTTAGATTTACGTGGATGACATAATCTTTGGTGGCTCCTCTCATGATCTTGTTGCTAGATTTGCTAATGACATGAACAGGGAATTTGAGATGTCTGTGATGGGCGAGCTGCAGTTTTTCCTAGGGTTCCAAATCAAGCAGTGCAAGGACGGGACGTTTGTACATCAGGCGAAGTACACCAAGGACATAGTGAAGAAATTTGGCATGAACGACTCCAAGCCGCTGACTACACCGATGGGTACCACTGCGGCTTTGGATGCGGATGAAGATGGCGAACCCGTGGACCAGAAGGAGTACAGGAGCATGATCGGCTCCCTCCTCTACTTGACTGCGACGAGGCTGGACATACAGTTCAGTGTGTGTCTGTGCGCTAGTTTTCAGGCTTCACTAAGGACTTCACATTGGCAGGCCATCAAAAGGATTTTCAGGTACTTGAACTACACTCCTGAGTTTGGTCTTTTGTATTCTGCCTCCTCGACACTCAGACTTCATGAATACTCTGATGCTGATTTTGCTAGGTGTCGTTTGGATCGCAAGTCTACCTCGGTTTGTTGCTAGTTTCTTGGTTCTTGTTTGGTCTCTTGGTCATCTCACAAGCAATCCAGTGTAGCCCAGTCCACTATTGAGGCTGAGTATGTTGCTGCAGCTAGTTGTTGTTCCCAGCTCCTATGGATGACCTACACTATGAGTGATTTAGGTGAATGCTCCCAGGATCCACTCTTTTGTGACAGCACCAGTGCCATAAGTGTAGCCAAAAACCCAGTCCTTCACTCCAAGCCTAAACACATCGAAGTGAGATATCATTTTCTGAGGGACAATGTTGAGAAAGGGAACATTTCCTTCTCCTATGTACCTACCCAAGATCAACTAGCCGACATATTCACTAAACCACTTGACCAAGTTACCTTCACACGCTTGCGAGGTGAACTTGGAGTGTGTTTCCCTTTTTAGCTAGATCTTGGAGCTTCTCATGTATATCATTTGTTGTAGTCCATGCATGTATTTTTGTTTTTGTACAAAACATGGTAGGATAGCCATCTTTGGATCATTTGTGCTAGGACGAGCTTCTCTTATATACCTTGATCACTATGATGTGCTATATGTGAGATATGTGTATGCTTTGTGAATGGTTATGTGAATGTTATGCTCTTGATGGTATTGTCATATGTTCATGTTGAGATAGCTTCTTTTTGTGAAAATGCTAAAAATGCTTTCACAAGTAGATTCATTTTCATGCTCATTTTGTGCTCAAATGCCTATATCATGCTTAGTTTGTGCTTGAGTATCATGCTCTTTTCACTTGGGGTCAAAGACTCATTTGTCATGGTGAATGTTTAGCCCATATGTTCACTTGTGGAGGACCATAAGCTTCTTTTTGCTGCAAAGGCATGTCATGTACCATGCTTAAATTTGAAAATAAATTTGGTCTATGAATTGCCTTATGCTTGAAAAATATGCTCATAATCATGTCTTTATGCTTTTATGCTAAACTGTTGCATGATGTCTACCATGAGAAGTCTCATTTTAAGAAGTAGACACATGGCTCAGTGGCTTTGACATCACATATAGTAGCTTATGGGCGTTTGCCATGATCTTGTGATGCGAACGTGTGATCTTGTATGAGCTTTGCGTGATCTAGATCATTTTTTCTCAAATTGACCATGGATAGGGCTTTGCTCATGAGATGAATTTTGTTTGTGAAAATTGCTTAAAATTGCTTTAGGCCATGTCACATGTATCTATGTCTCTACTTTCTTGATGGCAATGCGCTAACTACACCATGTCTACTTTGCTTGCTCTATGTCTCATTTGTAGCATTTTTGTTGTGCTCTTTGCATATACGAGAAGCTTAGTAGATTGCATTTGCCTTGACATGCATTTGTGCACTTTCATGGTAGCTTGATTCATGCATTGTCAACAAGGGGGGAAGTTATATGCATTGGGGAGAATATGTGGAGATTTTGTGAGATTTTGCATTTTGGGGAGAAAATTTGAGAAAAGATTGCATTTACTCAGGAGGAGTTTGCATGTGTGCACGGGGAGCTCCTTTTGGTTAGCTTGAGTTTTGCACTTTGTGGTGTTGTCTTTGTGGAGCTTTGTTTGTCTCGGCTGTGTTGAGCCGTTGCCTTGCCTTAGGGGGCCGAGACTTGGTCTGGCGAGTGATCTTGTTTTTCGCTTGTTCTTTGACTTTGGATCACTTGTTGGAGGTTTGTGTTTGTGGTTGTTTTCTTTTCTTTTTTTCTCTATGTTGGTTTCTATGGGTGTTGTCAATGCACTCATCAAGAGGGAGATTGAGGACCAGGTGTGTCCGAAGACCAGTGGACGGTCACTCCTTAGTGATGAGTGATTGACAACGTTGTGTGGACTGATGCTTGGCTCAGCGTGCAGGTACAGGTTGCGGCTTGACTTGTGTTGGTGCAGGTGAAGAACAAGCATGAAAGGCCTTAGCCGTGGTGGCCTCCGGGTGATGGAGAGGCAAGTAGGCTTGGTTCGACGGACCCAGTGGCCGATGGGGTCAAGTGCGAGCCGTGCGGTGCAAGAGGAGCAAGTTGAAGTCGTGAACATGGGCTGGTGCAAGGTAGCGGTTCGAGGCCGAAGCTTGCATGCGGGGTTTGGTGGTTTGCCCACAAAACCATCGGAGGAGGTTTTCTTGGTTTGGGCCTCAAAACCAAGGCCAAAGGCCCAACGTGACGGAAGCGGTGATCCGGGGGTGTCGGGAAGCTTCGAGGCGGGGGGCACATGGCGTGATCACGGGGCTTGCGTCGAGGCTAAGTGAGTCCGCGGTGGAAGCGTGCTTGCTCGATGGAAATATCCGAAGACTTGACCAAAATGCCCCTGTGGGGTGTGTATCTTAAGTTTAAGTTGTAGGGGTTGCATGGTCATTTGCCTCCTCCGGTGAACTTCATATATATAGGGGAGAGGTGGATGGCATCTCTCTCTCTGGCACTGGACTATTTCTTGTATAGACTCTGACCTCTGGATGTATGGAATAATTTGGTGTTGTGATGATTTCCCTCTCTTAGCTCTTTGTGATTTTCGTGTCATTTTCGGATCTATTTTTGGGTGTTTTCGTTCGTCGCTTGATTCGTCGGTTTGAGGGTGTTTCTCTCCGAATTTCTTTGAGGGGATCATGGGTGGATGTCTTGTGCATCTTTGTGGATAATCTTGACCCCTCAAACGCTGGGATTTGCCCTCGATTCGTGAGTTTTCAGATGAACCCTAGTTCATAGTGTTCTTGGCTAAGATTTGCGATTCCGTGAGATTGAGTGGGTTTGGGGCCATGAAATTTTAGGAATAGCTTCTCCTAGAGGCACTACCACTTGTCCCAAAATTTGGCTTCAATCCACCGAGCTGTTGGGTGATCCATCGATTGAAAGTTTGGAGTTGACCCGCGGATGATTTTCTGCGCTACCCCGGATGACCCGGACACAAGTGGCTGGATGATCCGACGTACAGTTGAATTTCGTGTTCCTCTTGCTTCCGATTTAGATCTGGAGCGATGTCTTGATCTTTTTGAGGAGATCTTTTGGGAAAAGCTTCTTTGTGTTGTTACAAAGCCTTGGTTAATTTTTCGTGATTTTAGGAGCTCGTTTGGTTGGGTTTCGGATTTTTCTTCGATCGTCAGCGGGTTGTTTTCTGGGCCACCCCGCATGATCCGGCCAGAGGTAGCCGGGTGAGCCGGTGCAGCCCTGTTGGCTGTTGGTTGATCCGGAGCAAAGGGCCGGGTGACCCAGTACGCCTCTGTTAGCCCGCGGGTGACTCAGACATAAGTGGCCGGATGATCTGGTAGGGGTCTGGTGACCTTGTTTTGGTCCGTCTTCCTTCGTGTTGCTTCCGTATTGCTTCTTAGCCTTTTGAGTGTTGCTCCTAGGGTCAGTAGTACTCTAGTGACTACGTGATCTTGGCAAGCTTGGTGTGGGACGATTTGGAAGTGATTTTGGGGCATAGGCCGAGTTCTCACCCGAGAATTTTTATCGGCTCCCATTCACTCCCCCCTCTCTGGTCGCCAATCTGGTCCTTCAACTACAAGGTGGAGGCCATGCAGTAGAGCTTCATATTCAGCTTCATTGTCTGAGACCTTCCAAAAGATCTGCAAAACATACTTGAGTTTCTCGCCCTTGGGGGAGATTAGTAGTACTCCAGCATCGGCACCATCCAGCTTGATGGAACCATCAAAATACATGACCCAATGCTCTGGATGCTCAGTTGGAGTTGGGACTTGATTCTCCCGCCACTCGGCCATGAAATCGACCAAGGCCTGAGATTTGATAGCAGTGCGAGACTTGAACTCGAGTGATAGAGCACCGAGCTCTACCGCCCACTTGGAAATCCTCCCTGTGGAGTCCCGGTTGTGTAGTATTTCGCCAAGCAGGTAGCTAGTAACCACAAAGATCTTGTACTCGTCGAAGTAGTGGCGGAGCTTCCGTGAGGTAATCAGAACCGCATAGAGTAGCTTTTGTACTGGAGGGTAGCGAGCCTTGGATTCTAAAAGGACTTCCCTGACGAAGTAGACCGGTCGCTGAACGGGATAAGCGTGGCCTTCCTCCTGCCGCTCGACAACGATGGCTGTGCTGACCATGTTAGTAGTCGCGGTGATGTAGAGCAGTAGCTCTTCTTTCAGCAGAGGAGCTGTGAGGACTGGAGGTTTGGATAGGAACTCCTTTAGCTGCTTGAGTGCATGATCAGCTTCAGCCGTCCATACAAACTTCTCCTGTTGCTTGAGTAGCTTGAAGAAAGGTAGACCCCGCTCTCCAAGGCGTGAGATGAAACGGTTGAGCGCCGCCATGCATCTGGTGAGCTTCTGGACATCCTGATAGTAGTCGGAGCTTGCATGTCGGGGATGGCGGTGATCTTCTCGGGGTTTGCTTCAATGCCGCGATGGCTGATGATGAACCCGAGTAGTTTCCCAGATGATACGCCAAAGACGTACTTGTTGGGGTTGAGTTTCCATTGGTACTCCCGTAGCGAAGCAAAGGTCTCCTCGAGATCCGCAATCAATGTGTCTGGATCCCTAGTCTTCACAACGACGTCATCCATGCACGCTTCCACGTTCTTGTGGAGTTGCCTCTTGAAGCACGGTTGGATGGCCCTCTGGTAAGTAGCACCAGCGTTCTTCAACCTGAACGACATGGTCGTGTAGCAGTAGGCGCCGAACAGGGTTATGAACACGATCTTTTCTTGATCTGATTCCTTGATTGCGATTTGGTGATAACCCGAGTAGCAGTCGAGGAAACAGAGTAGAGCACAACCCGCTGTGGAGTCGACGACCTGATCAATCCGCGGCAAACCGAAAGGATCTTTGGGGCAATGCTTTTTGAGATCTGTGTAGTTGACACACATCCTCTAGTCGTTGGAGTTCTTCTTTCTGACGAGAACAGGGTTGGCAAGCCATTGCGGATGGAAAACTTCCCGGATGAAGCCAGCCGCGAGTAGTTTGGCGAGCTCTTTCTTGATAGCATCCCTGCGGTCATCAGCGAAGCAACGAAGGTGTTGTCTCTTGGGGGTAGCATTAGGATCGACGTTGAGTGAGTGCTTTATCAACCTCCTGGGCACACCTGGCATGTCCGCTGGCTTCCAGGCAAAAATGTCACGGTTAGCCCGAAGGAAGTTGACGAGTGCGTCTTCCTATTTGGGGTCAAGATGTGCACTGATCATGGTTGTCTTGCTGCTATCGCCGGTACCAAGGTCTACGGCTTTGAGCATGATATCCCCAGTCGGTGCAGGCTTGTTTTGGGTGTCGGTCTTCTCGGCAACCTCTAGCTCGCTTTGGGCCAGCTTTTTGGCTGTAGTGAAGACTTTCATCATAGCATAGGGAACTTGATTTGTGGAGGCAAGTTCCACGGCTTCTGTGTTGCAGTCGTAGGAACGCTTCAAGTCCCCTCATAGCACGAGTACTCCTTTGGGGCTCGGCATCTTGAGTACAAGGTACACATAGTGTGGAACAGCCATGAATTTCGCCAGAGCAGGTCTGCCGAGGATGGCGTGGTAAGAAGTCTCGAAGTCAGCGACCTCGAACTTGATGTTCTCGATGCGATAGTGTGCCATGGTCCCAAAGGTAAAGGGTAGTACGACTGAACCCAGAGGGATAGCCGCGTTGCCCAGGATGATGCCGTAGAACGACGAGTTGGTCACGGTCAGCATGTTGGTGATGTCAAGGCCCATCTTCTTCAAGTTCTTGGTGAACAGGACATTGAGATCGCTACCGCCGTCGATGAGTACTTTGGTGAGTCTGGAGCTTGCCACCACTAGATCTAAGACGAGTGGATATCGCCCCAGCTCAGAGAAACTAGTCCATTGGTCCACCCTCGAGAAGCTGCTTGGGGTCTCACACCACTTCAAGAAGGTTGGGGCTGCCGGCTCAATGGACATGATCTCCCTTAGAGTTAGCTTTTGGATGCATTTTGTTAGTAGCCCACCGAAGATGACATTGACGGTGTTTGATGGGTCTTGAAACCCAGCATTTTTGTCTGTATTAGCCTTCTTCCCCTTGCCCTTGTGATACTTCAGATTTGGATGCTCTAGTTCTGGTGTGTTCTTCAAAGTGCGGCGAAGTTGGGAACACTGCTCCGTAGTGTGATCGCTCTCCGGGTGCCACGAGCACTTCTTTTTGGCCAGTTTTACCCAGTTAGGATCATCTTCAGCTTTGGCGGTGGGTTCCACGGCTGCAACAGTGTTCTCAGGCTTGCGCTTGCGGTTGGGATTGTGTTGGTGTTTCTTAATGTCACTACTAACGACGCCGAGTTAGTGTGAGCATCAAGACTTGCCAAAGGTAAATCTAACGATCATGAACGAATCCGCAAGCACACAAATAAACCATTGTAGCATTTCCCTGGGGAAGTGAGTGTTCCAAGGGTATCGTATCCGTGGAAGGCAATGGCGGATATCAAGACTTATGCTTTTGCACTGAATGTAAACCAAGAGATAGATATAGAAGACAAAGCTCAAAGACAGGGGGTAAGATAAATGATATGATAGGGGTAGTGTGACACACACACTGATCTATCTCTACACTTAGCACACTATGGCTTAGGGGGGGCATACGAAGCTAGCTCTAGGTTCTATGGTACTAAACATACAGAGTTAGATAATACAAGAGATAAGCATAAAGCATTGCATGAAAGGTAAGGTTCGGCACCTAGGTACAAACGGGGAGATAGCCCGCGACGACCAGCACTCTGCGAAACTATCCTTTAGACTCCTACAGCAATACCCCAACGTGGAGGGTTTCAAAGGGTCCAACAGCTGTCACCACTACGGCCTACCTCAATCTTTACGGGGGGCAAGCTCATAACTAACGTAGCCACACAACCCAAGCACCATGTCTGTGTTGCTGCTAGACTTCACCCAACCCGGGCTATTGTGACCCAGGGTGAGAGCCACCAGAAGACTGGTCAACTTTGACCGAGTACCATAGCTTAAACACAAACTTCATGCAACACAAACATGCTATCAAACAAGATCAAACTAGGGCTAGTCATACGAACGGATACGAACTCTCTTATGTCTAGTCAACAAGATCAAAGGGTCGTGTTCGTGAAGAACACGAGCCTCTAACTTATGTACAAACACATAAGGAATGAGTAAATCATCCTTCAATTGGATCGAAAGGTAGTGTTCATGAAGAACACGAGCCTCTAAATGATGAACAAGGGATGAACTCAAGAACATATCAATCATATGATCTACCACAACTTTATATGAAATAGCTGAATAACTGAAGTAGATCAAAGTCATACATAGAAATAAAGATACAAGAGAACTCATACCTAGACTCTAAAGTAGACTTGGAACCTGAATAAGAGCTACTCTAGCCTACCCCCTGGCCTTGGAAACTAAAAGTGAGAGGAGAGTCAAGAGAGATGTGTGTGAGAAATGGAGCCCCTCCCCTTCTATTTATAGGCACCAAATACCTCCAAAACACCCGGGAATGCAGCAAGACCAATGAGGAGCAAACACGTGGAGGGATGAGATGAAAGGTGGCAAGGTTGGTTCAGCCGATCCTAGGATCGGCCGACCATCCCGGCCCTCCTTTCGAGGTGTGTTTCCTCTGGATGGCTTCCAGGTGGGCCCTCTGGTCACTCACCCGTGCATGCCAAGTTTCCTGATAAGTTGGAGCTCTGGTGGGCCCATGGATCCTTGTCAAGTCCATGTGTCACTCTCTGATTTGTCGGTGAGTGCCTTCCTTGGATCAGTGGTGTGGATGCCACCTAGAATTGGTGTGGCAGCCACCTCCTCAGCTGAGTTGGCATGGATCATTCCATAGAAGGTGGGTTTCCATCTCTTTTCATGCTTAAATCACCTACATACAAATAATCTCTAAGGACAAGTGGAACTACATTATTCAAACCAAAATGCAAGTAAATAATGCATAGCCTCCATTTATGTGAGAATATTGATGGCTGAAAGTGGTACTTAACAGCCGTCAACAGATTGCTTGAGTAGTTATTACTCGTGCGGTTGACCTGTTGTTGCTTCCTGTTGTTGCTTCCACCAGCGTTAGTGCTGTTGTTGTTGTTCTGGTTGCTGTGAAGATGCTTGTACCGATTCTGAGCTTTGTCTTCCTCGTCCGCCCAGTGTGTGATCATCTCCTTGAGTTTGGTGATGTTGGCTGGGCGAGCACAGCCGAAGTCTTGGAATAGCCTGTTGTCATAGAAACCGTCCTGGAAGGTGTCTGTGACTTCTTTCTCGGTAACATCAACAATAGTAGCTCTTTTCTCGAAAAAGCGCCGCATGTACTCGCGAAGAGACTCACCTTGTTTTTGCTTAATGAGCGCGAGGTCCATCCGGGTACCATGACGGCCTAGAGAGCCAGCGAAGTTGCTGGTGAAGCGTTGCTTGAGTTGTCCCCAGTTGTCGATGGAACCTCTCTTGAGAGATTTGAACCATGTGAGTGGCTCTTGTTCCAGACAAAAAGGGAATTAAATGCATGTTGTATCATCATTGCCCCGAGCATTGGAGATGGACAGAGCATAGCAGTGCAACCACTACCTTGGATCTTGCTTGCCATCATATTTTGAGATACCGTTGGGCTTGAATTTCTCCGGAAGGAAAAAAGCTTGGAGGCGAGCGGAGAAAGCAGAAAAGGAATCAGAATCGGCATCCTTTTGCTTCTCATGCTCCGCGCGCTTGGCATTGATTGTCGTGCGAGCATCGTAGCGAGAATCGCCTGACTTGCTATTGACGCTGCCATCCCCACCATTGCTCTGTTGCTAGCTTCCGAACCAGTGTGATTGGGAGTTTGAGTACCACGATGGGCACCCCCACTACTACCATGGTGACTGGGTGTGCTGGTTCCTTGACGTAGCATAGTGTAGGCAAGTTCAGCCAGCTTTGCGACTTCAGCAGCCGCCCGGTCACGAGGCATAGCATGACCAAGCAAGTTGATCGCGTTGACAGCTTCTTCTGGAGTACGATACTGGCGAGTAGCGACCGCATCTAGAGCCTCTTGTAGGTTGCGGGTAGGCAGAGCTTCCGCGAGTTCACGATGGAGGGTTGCACGATCAGTGTTCCTCTGGTGACGCGCAATCTTGGCCTCCGTAGTTTCGTTGGGAGGTGCATTGGTAGAGAGTTCATCGTCAGAGACATCATCCGAGAAACGGTAATTGGCACGGTGCCCCTGTGGAGTAGAAGCGTCGACGACGAAAACCTCTCGATAAGATGAGTAGGTACCCGTGCTTTCAATGAGCTAAGTGTCGGTGTCGTAGTCAATAAGCTTGGTGCCTTCCTAAAAAGGCAAGTTGTCAAGGCAGGCGACAAAGCGCTCCTGATCGTCCGAGGCAAGATCAGCAGGCACATGCTCAGGCCAGTAGACGAATCTACCCTCAGGTGTCAATGTGATCACCAGTCCTTGAGCAGGGCCTGACAGTTGTTGTACTTCAATAGAATTCGAGCCGTAGTCGAACTCGAACTCAGATGAATCCGAATCAAAGTAGTCAAGGTTGACTTCCGCATCCGAGGAGTACTCAAGCACGGTCTTCGTCCCGGGGTGCATGAGGATGGCCAACGCGGCTTGGTAAGCAACGTTGACGTGGCGGTGTCCGAAGAGGGGTGGTGGTGGGAGGCAATCCAAGCCGAGCGCGGGCTGAGTAGCCAAGGCAAGCGGCTCACACCGAATTGATGGCGAAGTCGAGTTGTACTCGGACTCTGACTCGAGCTCTCTCACAGGGTCAGAAAGCAAAATCTTGCCGAAATTCTCGACGAGATCTTCCATCGAAGCTTGTGTAAGCGTCGAGGACTTGGGCTCCAACTCCAGGGTCGATATCAGGAACCGCAGAAACGATCCAGCGTCATCAGCAACACAGACTCAGGAGGCGAAGACAAAGGTGTCGCCTTGTAGGAAAGTGACTATTGGCTTGATGATGACTGGAGCCATCTAGTTTGCCAACAAATCAGTGACGAGAGCTCCTACCTGGCGCGCCAGCTGTCAGTGTTTTAGACACCGAGCCTACCAAGGGGTAAACGAGGTAGTAGATTGTTCGGTGGGGCTAGCTGAGATCAGGAACACGATGGTGAGACACGGGGCACACAATTAGACAAGTTCAGGCCGCAGTATGCATAATACCCTACGTCCTATATGTTGCGTGGCTCTTGATTGATTGCGTTTGTTCTTGAGGGGGCCCCTGCCTCGCCTTATATTGCACGAGAGGTAGGGTTACAAGTCGGTTTGGGTACAAGAGTACTAGTCGAGTACGACTAGGAGTAGCCTATGTCGGTTAATGAGACGCTATCCTAATCCAGTTCAAGTCCTTGTCTGTCTTGTCTTGCCTTGTGGCCCAAAACAGTCTTGCATCGTGGCCCACTAGTCGTGTAGCCCAGGTAATTAGGCCTATCTCCCTGGCATGGCCCATCTGGATGGTGGGCCCAGGGATGTCCGGTCGACATCCTTAGCAGCTGTACATGCTTCTTTCCACAACCTTGCTTCCTCTTCTGCTTTTCCCTTCATTTCCATTAGTTTCTCTAGAACTTTTAGAGTCCTAATACCCCATTATGGATCTATCCACCTAAATGACTGTTGACGTTTGATTATCGTTGCAAAGTTTGTTTGGACTTGCAAGCGGACAAATCCTTCGTCGTAGTTAAGGAACCCTTCTTCCCTTGAGTGGTGAAGCCAAGGTATCAAATCCGTGGAACAATATGTAATGTAAAATCAATCTAATATCCGAAAAACACTTGCTTCTTTGAGAGGTTTCGAATTACATCTAATCTACTAAGATCAAAAGAGGTAGCAAGAGAAAGCATTGAGGTACCGATCTAGAGAGGGGTCTAGATCGAATTTATGTCGTCGTTCCGAGCAAGATAAAGAGAGAGTAAAATGAATCTCATTGAAAGCTTGTTTAAACCGTGACCTTCAGTCAAACCCCCTAAGTCGCTCCGCCGTACTCGGTGTCAACATCCTGTCACGATGTTCCCCTTTCTTCGCGGTCGAATCTTAGAGCACACCCGCAAGGAGTGCGTTGAACTACTTGGTAGATCAGGTATGTACCTCTAGCCACCGCGGCTACAAGAACATCCCATGCAATCTATCTCGAGAATAGATTGAGGAGGAAAACACCCAAGCAAGAACAAGAATTGCAAACGAAAGTACTTGATCGCTAAGAATCGGATCCATTAAAACTCCATCAAAAGTATGAATACATTAATAAGATCCAACCGAGATCCTACCTTGATCTTGATTGATGCCTCTGGAACTCCGACGTGGTCTTCCTTGCAAGGTTCCCACGTCGGCTAGGCAAACCCTAGACGACTAACACGACCCTCCTCTCCGGGGTGGTGTCCCTCAAGCTCCTCTGCTCCTCGGCGGCGAATGACGAATTGCTTGATACGTGGCTCGGGGTACCGGGGCTATAAATAGCCTGAGGATCAGCTAGGTCAAAGGGGGCAGTGAACAGGGCCCAGAATGGGCTGGGCCGACCGGCCTAGGCCGACCGTCCTGGGCCCATTCTGGCCCAGTTCGGCGCCGCCTTTTTTCCGGATGCTTCTCGCGACTTCTTGAGTTTTTACCGAGTTGCATGTGGGCCCTTGACGTCATTTTCCTCGCGGTTTAGATGAGGGGGCTTTGCGAATGAACTCCCGCATCTTCCTTCTAGGTCCTCCGCACTTCTCGGCTTCACGCTTTAGTCCTTGGCTTGTTTGGAGTCATGTTCATCTTCCCTGTTGAGGTTAAGAAACACCAACACATTCCCTGTTCCAAGCTAGTTTTGTGATGCCATAAGCTTCACAATAGCATCATAAACCAACTTTGGTCCCACATGTAAGCATTATTTTTAAAAATAGAGTGTTCCAAGTCGTCATAAAATTCGGAAGGGTCCCACATGTAAGCATTCTTTCGAAAATAGAGTGTTCCAACTCGTCATAAAATTTTGCAGGGTCCCACATGTAAGCATTTGTTTAAAAATAGAGTGTTCCAACTCGTCATAAAATTTAATAGGGTCCCACAAGTCAGTCTGATGAAAAAGGGAGGAAAATTAAAAGGATACAATGTCAATAGCTGGGGTCGGACCCGGGACCTTTGATTCTGAAGGGGAAGGCAACACTACCATGGAGACATGATACAGTTTGTGTTAGTTGAACCAAGAAGATTCTTGATATTTGTTTATTTGTGTTTATATTATTTTGCATGCCTCATGTAAGTTAAAGCAGATAGATATGGCGGAAAAACAAGGAGAAAATGTGCTCCTCCCGTGGGTCGAACCTATTACCACTCGAAGGGCAATTTTTTACATTGACTAGGTCCCACCTGTAAATTTCAGGTGAGTCTTTAATATAAGTCGGTAATTCGAAGGCGAAATGCTTCACTACCATCGCAAAGACTCGACTTTTGCTACGCACATCAACAATTCAAAGGTGAGACTTTTGGCACGAATGGCGGATCCTAGCGGCGACGGGAAGATGGTTGCGCCGCCACATCCAAGCAACGAGAGGATGAAACAGCGTGACGAGGTCAGTCCTCTGGTTTGAGCCGCTATATGTTCTCCTATCTTCCTAGGTTTGGGGATATCGAGATTTAGGGATCTGGAGGATTGTTGATCATATATGTTAGATTCAGATTTCATCGTACCCTTAGATTTGCACTTTGATTGGTGTTAGAAGTTGATAGGCCATAGACAATTCATAGGTGTTAGATTCAGTTAGTTTTCAATTTACATCATCTTACGATAGGTTCTTGTATTTTAGTAGCTTCTGGATGTTCTTCATGCCACTCGTTTTATGGATTTTTCTGGAGGTGCATAGTTGATAGGATTGATAGGTCCTTATATTTTCAATTAGCATCATTTTATGGATTGATCAATTGAAGAGACTATCTCTGAGCTGCAAACTGTGAAGGGACATCTGGATTCTGTCATGATTCTTATCCGTCGCACAACTCATAGGTGTTAGATTCAGTTAGTTTCCAATTTGCATCGTTTGATGGATTTATAGGTTTTTGTATTTTACTAGATTCTGCAGGAGATTCAAGCCAATGACGCTGAGCTAAAAGCACTACAAGAAGTTGTACTATACAAGGGCCTATATATGGAATTGTTACAGCAGCTGAATGACATGTCTAAGCAATTGTTACAACAGGAGAAAGCCGCGCTGGAAAAATATAATGAGTTACAGAAGGAGCATAATGAAGTGTTAAAAGTGGCTTGCCAATTGATGGAAGAGAATATATCCCTGTTGAAAAAGAGAACATGAACCTCAAAGCTACATGAGACCAGAAATGAGCTGGAGAAGTTCCAGAAATCGTTATAATTATAAATGGGTAGCCTCGGTGGCAAGGCTAATTAGATGTATTGTGAACATTGTATCGATCATGTATTCTGCAAGTGTCATTTTCATATTCTGAACATTGTGTCGATCATGTATTCTGAACATTGTGCCTTATGCTTGTATTTTGGTGTTGGCTACTCTTGAGCTCATCTGTGCGTAGGCGGCCTCTGCTTCAAAAACTTGTTGCTACTACTACTGTTTTTTCATTGTAAGATGTTGGGTTTTCTCATTGCATAGTAGTGAGAGTTTAATCCTGTCCGACTGAATACTATAGAACAGACTTTATGGATGAGGAAGATATGGACGAGGAAGCTACATTCTGTTGATATTTTGCAGGATGGACCTTCCTGCGTAAAAAATGCGTAACTGCTTGTTTCCAAGTCTGTAAAAAAAAGCAAGGTCCCACAGGGCCACAATTTAGTGTGACAAAAAAGGAGGAAAATAAAAAACAAACAACGTTAACAACAAAGGTCGAACCCATGACCTTTATTCTGAAGGGGTAGGCAGCACTACCACAGAGACATGATGCAGTTTGTGTTATTTGAGCCAAACAGATATCTTATATAAGTTTTCTCTACCATTGCCGATATGTTGATGTTTGCTACTTGGTGGTGTCAACTTTGTTGTTATGAGTTGAGAAACTTGTTGCTACCTGATCATCTTGTTGTGATGACCCAAGAAACTTGTTGCTACCTGATCATCTTATGATGTTTGACACTCAGTGGTGTGAACTTTGTGGTGATGAATTCCTATGAGATGCTATCTTATTATGCCAATTTTGTTTAATCTATTTCAAATTGATTCGAGCATACTCCTAATCACCATTCTAAATTCATAAGCGTTGCATAACTGCGAAACTAGGAAAAAAAGAAGGTAGAGGGAGAACAACAGATATATCGTAATAATATAGTGATACAAGGGGGAAGTTAGGAACGAGGAAGGTCCAATCTTTGGATGTTTTGCAGGGAGGACCTTCGAGAGTAACAATTGTGTAACTACTTGTTTCCAAGTGCCGCCTATTCCATGTGGCCAGCTGCCTCGCGGTAACTGGACACGTCAGCCCCAACAACAGCACGGAGTGGTTCTGGTAAGTTAGCGGGAGAAAAGCCCGTGCTGCAGCCAAAAAAGTTTTCCTGCAAACAAGTGTATATATCTCATTTATCTCGACGACACGGTGTACACTACTGCAACTCTGCAAGAGACTCGCTGGCACCACGCTCTTGTTTCTTGTGGCAAAGGCTAGAGCTAGCATTGGTGCGTAGATCTGCTCTTGCCCGTGGCGGGAATGGCGAATCGTAGCGGCCCTGGCGGCGAACGAAGGAGCAGGACTCGCTCCGATCAGGTCAGTCCTCTGTTTTACCATGCTACTTTGACCTGTCACTCTGGATTAATAGACTATATTCATGTATTTTAAAGGTGTTTGGAGTAGACTCCGGTAGCCCTAGATCACCGACGCCTGGTCCTCGTTAAGTTATCATTCTAGAACCTAATGAAAACGAGTGCAATAACAGTTTCCCTGTCCATCTGAGGTATGACTGGACAGGCGCCAACCCTGGGCGTTAGTATGTATGCTATTGTGAGGTAAATGATAACTTGTTTCACTTCCAACAAATTTTGCTTCTACGTTTGATGTTAGTGTGGTCAATCACTAATTATATGAACAAAATCGGTGACTGTAGATTGATGACATGAAATGCGCGTCGTTTAGGTGGATAGATCCAGAATGGGATGAGGACCAGGAGTGTCCGAGGACCAGTGGAGAGTCGGTCCTTGATGATGAGTGATTGGCAACGTTGTGTGAACTGATGCTTGGCTCACTGTGTAGGTACAGGTTGCGGCTTGACTCGTGTTGGTGCAGGTGAAGAACAAGTGCGAAAGGCCTTAGCCGTGGTGGCCTCCTGGTGATGGAGAGGCAAGTAGGCTTGGTTCGATGGACCCGGTGGCCGATGGTGTCAAGTGTGAGCCGTGTGGTGCAGGACTAGCAAGTTGAAGTCATGGACATGGGTCAGTGCAAGGTAACGGATCGAGGCCGAAGCTTGCACGCGGGGTTTGGTGGTTTGCCCACAAAACCATCGGTGGACGGTTTCTTGGTTTGGGCCGCAAAACCAAGTTCGGAGGCCCGATGCGACGGAGATGGTGATCCGGGAGCGTCTGGAAGCTTCGAGGCATGAGGGCACATGGCGTATTGACCATATTGCCCCTGAGGGGTGTGTATCTTCATTTTAAATTGTAGGGGTAGCGTGGTCATTTACCTCCTCTGGTGGACTTCGTATAAATAGCGGAGAGGTGGATGGCATGTCTCTCTCTTGGACTCTAGGGTTTCCTCCCTCGGTAGATCGCTCTGGACTGCTTCTTTTCTCTGCTATTCCTTTGGCTAGATTCTTGTATAGACTCTGACCTCTAGATGTATGGAAGCATTCGGCGTTATGATGATCTCCTAGCTCTTTGTGATTTTCGTCTCTTTTTGGAGCTATTTTTGGGGTGTTTCGTTCTTCGCTCGATTCATTGATTTGAGGGCGTTTTTCCTCAGATTTCTTTAAGGGGATTATGGGTAGATGCCTTGCGCATCTTTGGGTGTGATCTTGACCCCTCAAAAGCCGTGAAATCCCTTCGATTCGCAAGTTTTGGTTGGAGCCCGAGTTCTTGGTGGTTGTTGGAATTTCTTAGCGCCGTCACTTTAAGAACAGATTTGGAATCCATCCTCAGTGACAACACCAGAAATGCCTGTTGGCATTTCTTAATGTCACAACTAACGACGCCGAGTTAGCGTGAACATCAAGACTTGCCAAAGGTTAATCTAAACGATCATGAATGAATCCGCAAGCGCACAGATAAACCATTGTAGCATTTCCCCAAGGAAGGAGAATATTCCAAGGGTATCGTATCCGTGGAAGGTAATAGCGGATATCATAGACTTATGCTTTTGCACTGAATGTAAACTAAGAGATAGATATAGGAAACAACAAACTCAAAGGCAGGGGTAAGATAAAGATATAAAGGGTAGTGTGACACACACTCAGATCTACCTCTACTCTAGCACACTACAGCTTAGGGGGAACATACGAGTTAGCTCTAGGTTCTAATGTACTAAACATACAAAGCTAGAATATACAGGAGATAGGCATGAGTATTGCATGAGAGGGTAAGGTTCAGCACCCAGGTACAAATGGGGAGCTAGCCCGCGATGACCAGCACTCTGCAAAACTAGACTTTAGACTCCTATAGCAAGTACCCCAGCGCGGAGGGTTCCAAAGGGTCCAACAGCTGTCACCACTGCGGCCTACCTCTATCGTTACGGGGTATGCTCATAACTAACGTAGCCACACAACCCAGGCACCATGCATGCGTTGCTGCTAGACTTCACCCGGCCCGGGCTATTGTGACCCAGGGTGAGAGCCACCAGAAGACTGGTCAACTTAGACTGAGTACCGTAGCTTGAACACAAACCTCATGCAACACTCTCATGCCATCTAACAAGATCAACTAAGGCTAGACATACGAACGGATACGAACTCTCTTATGTCTAGTCAACAAGATCAAAGGCTTGTGTTCGTGAAGAACACGAGCCTCTAACTTATGAACAAACACATAAGGAATGAGTTTATCACCCTTCAAGTATATCAAAAGGTAGTGTTCATTAAGAACACAAGCCTCTAAATGATGAACAAAGGATGAACTCAAGAACATATCAAGCATATGATCTACCATGACTTTATATGAAATAGCTGAATAAATGAAGTAGATCAAAGTCATACAATGAAATAAAGATAAAAGAGAACTCATACCTAGACTCCAAAGAAGATTTGGAACCTGAAGAAGAGCTACTCTAGCCTACCCCCTAGCCTTGGAATCTAAAAGTGAGAGGAGAATGAGAGAGTGGTGTGTGAGAAATGGGAGCCCCTTCCCTTCTATTTATAGGCAAGGAGAAGGCTTGCTTCGGGGCTCAAACTCCACCAAAACACCCGGGAGTGAGGTAAGTGACCAATGAGGAAGTGACACGTGCAAGGTTGAGATGAACCGACCCTAGGTCGGTTCGGCCGATCCTAGGGTCGGCCGAACCACTAGGGTGGCCATCTCGGTTGTGCTTCCTCTAGGTGGCTGACAAGTGGGCCCTTTGATCCTTCCCCGGTCTTTGGCTTGATTTGGTATCCGAGGTGGGCCCCTTGATCCATGTCAAGTCCATGTGACGCTCTCTGATTCGTCGGTGAGTGCCTCCCTTGGATCAATGACGTGGAATGCCATGTGTTTTCTTGGTGGCAGCCACCTCCTCAACTGAGTTGGCATGGTTTATCCATAGAAGGTGGGTTTCCATCTATTTTAAGGGGTATTTCACCTACATACAAATAATCTCCAAGGACAAGTGGAACTTCATTATTCAAACCAAAATGCTAGTAAATAATGCAAATGCCTCCATTTATGTGAGAATATTGAGGGCTGAAAGTAGTACTTACCAGCCGTCAACAAACTCCCCCAAGCTAACCTCTTGCTCGTCTCGAAGCAAGACATTAGGGACTTAGGTTGGTTGATCAGGAGTTGCTACGATATTGTATTCTCAACTTATGGCAAACAGACAGCAAAGTACTCTACCAAGAGTTGAACAAGTTGGCAATGTTCTTACCTTTCACCTGATGACGTGGGGCATATAGCTTCACCTGCTTTAGGCGGTTGAGAGACATAATGGTTATATAGCAAATGCATAATCACTCATACCTTGATCAGCTATCAATCCGGAGGTTTTGCAAATTTTTCAAAAGAAAATCAGAGTCCCTCAAATGATACTCTCGGATCGCTCAAAAGTGTATGGTTCCTCACCAAGGCATCAATGTTGCCTTTCTTCACATCCTACTCCTAATAGGCTTATGTGGAGCTGTAGGTAGGGAAGAAATGTGGCATACTTGTCTCTCATATTTTGCTAAGTCAAAGACCGAATCCTTGGAAGAAACAAACTTACATCCTGACAAGATGTGCAAATGTGTGTGATGGATATGAGCATGGTAAGGTGGATACTAGGCTCGAAAATGGGTGCTAGATATTACCATGATTTATATGAGGAAATGAGGGATTGATGGTAAGGTGGACACTAGCCTCGGAGTAGGTACTAGTTATTACCATCTATATGGTGGAACTCTTTCTCTTGCACATATCAATCCCTTTTTCTCCTTTTGAATTTTTCGAGACTTGGGCTAGCTCTCTTTATTTTATTTTTGCCCTAGTTTTGAGCATGCTTTTTCTTTTTCTTTCTTCTTTGTTTTTCTTTTTTCTTTTTTTAGCTAGCCCTTTGTGTCTATTGGAGATATTTGGAGAGAGATGAATGATGTAAAGATACATAGAGTTTTATTTCGTGGAAGAATGCATAAGCAAAATGGAACAAATGATGAATGCTAACTTCTAGTGTAGAAGTTTTAGCATGAACGTGTACGTGGTCTTGATCAGGGGAGTATGAGTTCTAACAAGGGTCACAACAATTTGACAAAGCTCAATTAGAGAACAAGCTACATATGTTGAGGCTAAGAGCTAGAATCTATATATGGCCTTGGATAGGAAATTCTCATCATTGAGGAACTCATCATGTTTTGATTTTTCAAAAAAAAAGAAAACTCCGGATGTCAAGCATCATTAAGCACAAGATCATAGCACTCTATTCTACCATATGATGTCTCACAACAACTTAGGCAAGGATCATGCTTTTTGCTACCCACAGTTTTCAAGCTAAGGTTTGAAAATGCAAGCCAACAAACTCAAAACTTAGGTAGGATACAAAGTTGTAAGCAAGACATACGAGAAGAATAAACAGAGCAACTATTCACATTTCAATCATAGAGGCAAAACATTCTTACTATGCATATCAAAGCAAACTAAGCAAACAATGATGATGAAAGCAAATAAATATTTTTGGTCTTTTTATTTTTGCAGATTTTTTTGGTTTTTCATTATAAGATATCCCGAAAACAAAGGAAGATACAAGTTACCTCAGGATGGGGGTCCTCCCCCAAGCTAGCTTCAGGCTCACTGCGGAGGAGGGAAGAAGAATCCCTGACTCGCGTTGTAAGCCCTCTGGTCCTCCATGTATCGCTGCTGGTTCTGTTGCATGGCTTCGATCCTTTCACCAGCCTGACACTGCCACGCTGAGGTAGACTCGACGTGGGTGTTCAGCGTCTCCTCCAGTCATGTGAACTGGACGGTGAGCTCTCCCATCTGCTGTGCGAGCTGAGCATCGCGTGCAGAGGCTGAGGAGTGCCGCCGGAAAGACGAAGATGGAGGTGGACCACCGGAGCTGGAACTAGTGGGTGTAGCCCACTGAGCACCGGTCGCACTCACCCAAGCTGCGCCACTCGCACTCAGCTGGTAGGTGGGCTGATCCCAACCAGGTGCATATCCAGGGGTAACCCCAAACATGTACCCCGCAGGGGCTCCTCCTGCCACCGGTGGTGTAGCAGGCTGTTGCTGTGGTGGTGGTTGTGACTGCTGCTGCTGTTGCATGTGTGCTCTCTTCGCCACGCTTCTGGTGGACCTGCCTGAAACACTGGCACGACGGCTTTCCTCTTGCGTAACAAGGGGAATGGTTAGTGACTCTGAGCTATACAATCGAAACCCCGGGTTAGGTAACGGGACTTGATTTGCATAACCCGGAAAGAAGAAAGTCAAAGAATCATTTGGGCCTCTCTTGGTTATATGCCCTTGGATCAAGTATGCCTCATCATTGAGAACTCGGGGCGTCCCAATGAAGGGTACGGGATTCCCGCTAAGAACCCCGAGTATGAGAGCAATACGAGTCACCAAAGACGTACACTCAATAGGACCTATCATCTTGAAATTTATCATCCACTCCCGAATCATAGCTTTAACGAGAGAGACCTTGATCTGGTTAACAGCGGCGTATAATAGCATCATCTCATCGCTGCGCATGGGTCGAACATCCTCTCGTGGAAAGAGAGTAATGGCGAGCCACTTGTGCCACAAATGGAGAGTGGGATGCACAATATCATTGCACCGAGGTACAAACTTGCCATTGTAAACAAGACTAGAGATGTCTGCCCAGAAAGAGTCTCGAACAAAACCCTCACAAGCCTTCTTAAAAGAAACAGCACAACGAGGACTAAAACCAAGGAGACAACTAAGTTCCTTCCAAGAAACAAGATAATCAGTCCCAAAAAGATGAAACTCAATACCATCCGCAACCTCAGTAAGAGTGGAAAGAAACTAGATGGTGAGAGGCCGAGAGCCAAGCTCTGTAACAGGTGCAAACTCCTCCCAACCAAGAACATGCCAAATGGAAACGAACTCGAGATTCATACCTGTTTCCTCCATGAGAGCCGGGTCGATGTCACGGGTGTTGGCGAAGACTCGGTCCTTTAGGAGAGCATAGGCTTGCTCCTCTCGAGTGCCTCACAAGTTGAGGTAGGGGGTGTCGTTGATGACCTCCTCCGCGGCTTGTGGCTCGGCTTGCTCTTCTTCATAATCCATCATCGATGGGCTCGATGTCGGCTCGGAGGGGACGGATGAACTCGCACTTGCCCGCGAACGGGAGTGTGTCACCCTCCGGAGAGTGTTCACCGCCCAATTCATGCTAGAATAACAACAAGGGACAACAAGAGCAACTCGGTGATGGATTAGTGAAATCGAATGAAATTCTTACCGAGCTTACTCCACCAATAGAAATACTTTCAACAATACAATAGAGAGAATACTTGATGATCCAATCTTGAGCAAGAAATCCAAGAAAACCAAGAGAGCAAGGAGTAGAGAGAGAGGTGTGAGTAAATGGGTGAAGAACATCCCCTCTCGGGTCCAATTTATAGAGCAAAGGGGCAGCACACCGCGGACTAGCTGTTGCACAACAGCTAGGAGCCGTTGGCCAAAGTTGGGCCCGCCTGACCGTTGCCAGGGTTCGGCTGAACCCTGGTTCGGTCGGGTCGGCTGTGGGCCCGGGGCTGGCCCCCTTTGGCAGGCGTGCCACCAACGACTATATAAAGATATACCCAGGTGCACCGGCCAAAGTTTGCTCCAGAAATTGCCCAAATGATTTTCTAAAGTTTTCAAACTCAGAAATTATTTTCAAAAATTTTATTTTGAAAAGGGAAAAGGGCTAGATAAATCTAGCATGCAGATGCAAGGTTTTGGAAAATTAAATATGCAATTTTGGCAATAAAATTTTGGAAAGGGAAATATGAGATAAGTGCCAGCTTTAACCTTTTTGGTAGAAAGGACCCATCATTTTTAGTCCGACAAGTTGGACTCTTCTTAGCGATCAATTCCACTCAGCACCCCACTCCTGAGAAGTAGAGGGTGATGCCTTCTCAATCTTCCGCCACTCTTTATGAATTTTCTTTTGCTTCTTTGATGGAGATTTCTTTTTTGGGGGTAAAGGCTCCGTCCTTCCCCCAAGCTGCTCAACACTATCTTGCACCAAATAGCATTGCTCTTCTTTGTCCTGAAACTTGAACTTCAAGTTCCTCTTCCCAATGCAGAAATGGATTACTCCGGTCCCTACATTGATTCTGGCCCGGACATCATTGAGGAATGGTCGCCCAAGGATGAGCGGCATTCCTCCCCCGTCATCCATATTAAGGACCACGAAATCCGTGAAGACATAAGAGTTCTTGACCTTGACCAATAAGCTCTCAACAAATCCTTCTGGATATCGTATCGTTGAATCGGCGAGTTGGATAGTCCGTGCTGTTGGAGAGAGAGCTGGATATCCCAGTTGCTCGAACATGGCCTTGGACATGAGATTAACACTTGCACCAAGGTCACAAAGGGCATGCCTGATCGTCTTGTAATAGATTGTGCAAGTGATAGTTGGATAGCCTGGATCTTTCTTGTGCACAACTGCTGATTCCTCCCATGGATCTAGAATTTGTTGTATGGGCTTTCCTGCATAGTTAGAAGCATGTGTCTTCCTAGGTGGCTTACCCCACCTAGTTGACACTACACTAACATTTTCACAAGAGGACACAGGTTGCCCTGGGATCCTCCCATTATCAGCAGATGGAACCAAAGCAGCTAGCTGAGCAAACTAGGTTTCTAACATTTTGTTGAAACTCAGCTGGCTCTTCTGAGCAGAAGAAAAACTATCAAGCTTAACGTTGAGACTTTCCAAAGTTTTATCGAGGGCAGCTAGCTTTTTGTTAACACCTTCATTAATCTTAGCTTGCCCAAAAACGAGATCTCTCAAGGAGGGTTGGTTAGGATTGTAAGTATTACCTTGGTTACCTCCTTGATAATAAGGGTGTTGTTGATTCCACGATTGGCCTCCTTGTTGAGGTGGATGATAACCATTGTTGTTGTCGTCCATGTACATCACTTCCTCCTGAGTCTACGGACAATAATTTCCTGAGTGCCCAGTGTTGCCACAGACTTCACAAGTCATATGAGAATTCATAGGCAGAGTAGTGGTGGCCATGGCAGCCTTCTCGCTGGTGTAGTCATCCAATCTCTTCATAAGAAGATCCAACTTGGCAGTAATCATGTCTGCTTCCTTGACAGTATGAGTACCCCTCGGTCGTGGTTGGAGTCATTCATCACTCCACCCTTGGTTGGAAACCATCTTCTCAATGAGTAATTTAGCATTATCTACTGTGAGTGAGAAGAATGCTCCCTGAGTAGTAGCATCAATATGGCCTCGGGCTGTCAGAGTCAACCCATTATAAAAGCTTTAAAGAATAAGCTAATCCTCCATCCCATGGTGAGGACAGGCTAGGACATACTCCTAAAGCCTTTCCCAAGCCTCTGGAATAGATTCACTTGCTGGTTGTTGAAAACCAGAAATTCTTCAACGAAGAGCATTGGTTTTACCCAATGGGAAGAACTTCTTCAGGAATGCCTCTGAACACTTATCCCAAGTGTTAATAGCATCATGATTCGCGTAGAACCATTGCTTGGCTTTCCCTAGGAGAGAGAATGGAAACAGTCGAATACGAACAACATCCATATTTGCACCCCTGATGATGAAAGTGCTGCATAGCTCTAGGAATTGCTGCAAATGGGCATTGGCATCCTCATTTGGCTTGCCACAGAATGGGCTAGCCTGTACCATCATAATTAGACCCGTCTTGATCTCAAAATTTTCAGTCCCCATTGCCACCTCAGGGCCTTGCAGCACCTGGTCAGCAGAAGGAGCTGAGTACTCACGAAGTGTCTTCTGGGCCATAGCGTTTGATGTGGATGGTACAAAGGAAGATGGTTCGCCTTCTGGACGAGTACGACGAGGTTAGTCGAAATGAATTCGATCTTTCCTCACAAGTGACTTGGGATCTTCAGTGAAATTCTCCGGTAAGTCGAAACCAGTCATACACTACCTATCTTCATCATCCAAAGATAAAAGAAGACAATCAAGGTTAGCCTGCATTGAGAGTTCTCCTACCCTACTCATAGTTTATAAATAGATGCAAAGCATAGTCATGATAATCCTGTGCCTTCTCTGGCAACGGCGCCAGAAATGCTTGTTGCCATTTCTTAGTGCCGTCACTTTAAGAACAGATTTGGAATCCATCCTCTGTGACAATGCCAGAAATGCTTGTTGGCATTTCTTGACGTCACAACTAACGATGCCGAGTTAGTGTGAACATCAAGACTTGCCAAAGGTAAATCTAAACGATCATGAACAAATCCGCAAGTGCACAGATAAACCATTGTAGCATTTCCCAAAGGAAAGAGAATATTCCAAGGGTATCGTATCCGTGGAAGGTAATGGCAGATATCATAGACTTATGCTTTTGCACTGAATGTAAACTAAGAGATAGATATAGGAAATAATAAACTCAAAGGCAGGGGTAAGATAAAGAAATAAAGGGTAGGGTAGTGTGACACACACTCAGATCTACCTCTACTCTAGTACACTACGGCTTAGGGGGAACATACGAGTTAGCTCTAGGTTCTAATGTACTAAACATACAAAGCTAGAAGATACAGGAGATAGGCATGAGTATTGCATGAGAGGGTAAGGTTCAGCACCCATGTACAAACGGGGAGCTAACCCGCGACGACCAGCACTCTGCGAAACTAGACTTTAGACTCCTACAGCAAGTACCCCAACGCGGAGGGTTCCAAAGGGTCCAACAGCTGTCACCACTGCGGCCTACCTCTATCATTACGGGGGGTATGCTCATAACTAATGTAGCCACACAACCCAGCCACCATGCCTGTGTTGCTGCTAGACTTTACCCGGCCCGGGATATTGTGACCCTAGGTGAGAGCCACCAGAAGACTGGTCAACTTAGACCAAGTACCGTAGCTTGAACACAAACCTCATGCAACACTCTCGTGCCATCTAATAAGATGAACTAAGGCTAGACATACCAACGGATACGAACTCTCTTATGTCTAGTCAACAAGATCAAAGGGTCGTGTTCATGAAGAACACGAGCCTCTAACTTATGAACAAACACATAAGGAATGAGTTTATCACCCTTCAAGTGGATCAAATGGTAGTATTCATGAAGAACACATGCCTCTAAATGATGAACAAAGGATGAACTCAAGAACATATCAAGCATATGATCTACCATGAATTTATATGAAATAGCTGAATAACAGAAGTAGATCAAAGTCATACAATGAAATAAAGATAAAAGAGAACTCATACCTAGACTCCAAATAAGACTTGGAACTTGAAGAAGAGCTACTCTAGCCTACCCCCTAGCCTTGGAAACTAAAAGTGAGAGGAGAATGAGAGAGTAGTGTGTGAGAAATGGGAGCCCCTCCCCTTCTATTTGTAGGCAAGGAGGAGGCTTGCTTCGGGGCTCAAACTCCACCAAAACACCCGGGAGTGAGGTAAGTGACCAATGAGGAAGTGACACGTGCAAGGCCGAGATGAACCGACCCTAGGTCAGTTCGGCCGATCCTAGGGTCGGCCGAACCCCTAGGGCGGCCATCTCGGTTGTGCTTCCTCCAGGTGGGTGACAAGTGGGCCCTTTGATCCTTCCCCGATGCCTGACTTGATTTGGTATCCGAGGTGGGCCCCTTGATCCATGTGAAGTCCATGTGGCGCTCTCTGATTCATCGATGAGTGCCTCCCTTGGATCAATGACGTGGAATGCCATGTGTTTCCTTGGTGGCAGCCACCTCCTCAGCTGAGTTGGCATGGTTTCTCCATAGAAGGTGGGTTTCCATCTCTTTGTTGACGGTTCAAAACCGTGTTGAAGTTCACCGCAAGCCTACGGGTGACTTGGTGCCTTTTTCACCAAGGAGGGTCCCCCCTAAGGATTGTCAATCCAAGGATCGGAAGCAAACCGCTAAGGATCTCTACCTAATCTATCAAACTATCCTAACATGAAGCGTAGATTGCATATAAGGTAAGCTTTAAGAGATACGTGTATGATAGCTCAATGTTGATCACATACACGAACATAGGCAAGGTAAAGCGCCACCAAGGGGATGACTAACCCTATCGCTTTCTAGTTGTAGTTCCAGCAAACGAGCAACAACATAGCATCTCATCTAAAAGCATCCTTAAACTCCTACCTTCGGCCTACCTCCCGAAGACATCCGCTCGTTCGGGGGAAAATCACCTTGTCACAATGCTCCCTTAATGAAGCGGGGGATCCACGGGCGTGCCCAGACATGGACAAGCCTACAAACCATGAAGGGTCGACATACTAGATCTAATCACCATGATTACAGAAAGCATGCTATGCAGTCTAACCTAGGATTAGACTAAGGGTCAAACATATTCATGAAAGGTAGAAAGTAAAGACGGAGAAATGGAATCGCTTAAAGATCGAAAAGCAAGATTACAATTGCTCACATAGTAGTAGATGTGTTTGGGTCACCCCCACCGTGTACATACCATTGATGACCTCAACTAGCTCCGGAACTCCACCATGGCACAACCACGCAGGGCGGCCATGGCGGCTAGCGTTGGCCTAGGCCATCCCCTAGACAACTTCGAGGACTCCGCCGCCGTTGTCTCCCTCCGATGCTCACTTCTAGGTTTCGCTGAGTTCTGATGAATGGATTTGGCGGCCGTCGGAGGCAGGGGGTATAAATGAGCCGAGGAGCGTGTAGGTCAAAGGGCGTCGCGAACCGGGCCTGGAACACACTAGGCCGGTCGGCACGGGCCGGCCGGCCGAGGCTTTTTTCGGCCCGGTTCGGGCCCATCTTCGTCCACAATGCTTCCCGCACTTTCTTAAATATTTGCCGAAGTCCATGTGGGTCCTTGATGTCGTTTTCCCGGCGGTTTGGATAAGGGTACTTGGCGTACGAACTCCCACATCTTCTGTTTAGGTCGTTGGACTTTCACAGCTTCATGCTTCGGTCCTTGGGTCATTTGGAGTCATGTTCACTTCGTGTCTTGACTCGTGCCGAGCTTCGTGATCTTCTCACAAAGTGCTAGATGAACTCCACCCGGAAGTCCTCATTTAGGTACTTAATTCCTGCGTAAACAACACACTCCAAAAACCACATGCAAGTGCGAACTTGTTACATCATTAGTGTGCCTAGTGGCGGGTTAGTTATAAATCAAAGTTCAAACCAAAGTGTAACAAGTGCTCTTGGTTGACGGAAATTGACCGTCAACATACCCCCATGCTTAAACCTTGCTCGTCCTCGAGTAAGCCTTTAATGGATGTCAGTATTGCCTTTCAATGTTCATACCCTGCACTTGTTCATACATGAGAAAACATAATGCTCTCCAAGTTTATATATGTTATAGTTTCATAATGTAACTAGCTTTCATCTCTATGGAGGGTAGATATCATTTAAGCTCTTTCCACAAGTAATTAATCATGCTCTCAAATTTTAAACAAATCTCAGAAATTTTGAAGATAAAGAGCGGGATGAAGAAAACTTTGCTTTACCAAGATCAATAATAAACTTCCTTGCATCTTGCTCATGAACTCTCATCTCATCTTGTCTCTCAAGCCTACTTGTTCTACTCCTTTCCTCTCCCAAATATTTGGTGGAAGGCTTTATATGGAGCTATGATAATGTTTAGTCCTACCAAGATATTATAGTTGAGATATTATCAAAACAAGACAAGCTTCTCATGGGCTTACCGAGACTCGTCAAACAGGTCATTGGAAAAAATAATGTTTTCAAGGAGGGGGGAGAGAAAAAAATACACACACTTTTAGATAGGTGGACATGTGCAAATGGCAAAGAGTGATCCCGAGGCACAAACGAGGTCCTCGTTATCGGATTGCACATGGTTGGAAAGATGAGTATGGGTCTTGATCTTGAATCCTTTTTGAAAACTCAAAAAGTACTAAATATAGCTAGAGAACCGGGGAGCTTTCTTTCTTCTTTCTTCTTTCTTTCTTTCTTCTTTCTTTCTTTTTCTCAACATATTTTTTTCATTCATTCAAAAAAATTTTCATCATACTTTTTCTCTTTCTTTTCTTTTTTTCTTCTTTTTTTATTTGCTCCCCTTGAACTCTAGACTATACTAGCACTTCCTTGGCAACCCCCCCATGCTTAGACGTTTGCTCGTCCACAGGCAAAAGAGGTGATAAGGACGCCAAGGTAGGAATTGAAGCTCTCATATCTTAGAGAGAGATACTCGAAAAATCTTCTAAGGGTCCTTTTGGAAGTCTCCCTTACCTGAAGCACCTTCCTTGTAATCTTCCTCAAAATATTCATTCATACTCATATATTGGGTTGTGGTCAAGGAGGTGAACACAAAAAAAAGATATATTTGGGTTTTGGTTGGATATCCGGCGAGGTTTGCGAAATTCCCAATGTGGAAACTCACAATGCACAGATAGAAGAGGCTAGCATAAAGAACGATACGCAAAAATGGAATGACCAGCTTCTTCGTCTCGAGCCAGAGAAATCAAGCCTTGAATCAATGCACCCAAAAATAAATCTTGTATATACTAATGTTTTGCACTCAAGTAAGTTTGGGCTTTGGATGGGTAGAGCAAAATGCAAGCGGTACTCATGACAAGGTTAGCATAACTTTTTTTAGAATAAAAAGGTTCTTTGATTAATTCAAAGTTGAGAGCAATGAAAAAGAACTATGGGACTTAAGTTATCATAACCTCCACAAAAGATTAGGCTAGCATTAAATAAATTTCAGATTCATATTAAAAGAGAGAGCACTAGCTTAATCTTATAAAAACCAAGCACAAGAATGATCAAAGTGGCAACGATCATCATATATCCATAAGCAAGAGCATACGCGATATCATCATGGTGAGCACAAGGTAACGGTGATTATTATTGAAAACAAAAACAAGCCTAGGTTGTACTCCTAGTAGCCATGTTATTCTATAGAGAGATATACAAAGGTTGCATCTAAGGTTGTTGAAAGCATAAACATATGTACAAGCATATAGAAAGACGAGGACAAAAAGAGGGTTGAGGATTTGTTACCGTCCTTTGATGCTTGAAGTGTAGCGCGGCCTCTCCCATGCTTAAGCATTGTGCTTAACATGGAAGAAGAACCACGATCCTTGCTCCATGTGGTCTTCTCATGTCCACCAAATCCTCCCCCATGCTTAGCATGTTGCTAGGCATGGAAGATGATGAACCATCTTGAGGTCTACCGCCATGTGTGGATCGTCATACTCTTCACTTTGTCTTGATTGTCCTCCAACGTTCACCCTTTGTCACAAGCCTCATTCACAATGTTTGCAAAACAAATTTAAAGCACAAAGTACCCCCGAGGTGACGGTCGGGAATACTCACTCTATGCCGACAAACCAAAGACACCCCCTAAGATCTTAATTTGTGGCATAGTTAATCTAGTGAAAAATTAAAAACCTAGGGGGTGTACGTGTGTGCAAGGGTGGATGCAAATGATAGGATGGTATAAAGACAAAATAATGTTTACACCAAATTCTAAGCTCCATGCTTACAAAGTGGTTGCCAAACTTCTCCCTTGCTATAAAGATTTATTAACCAAGGTCAAAACACCATGCTTATTCCAATATTAACAATTCCTTATAGTGTAAGATAAGTAGGGCGCATTGCAAAGTTTATAAACCAATCAATGCAACAAGATAGCAAGGTATGCAAAACTGAATGATGGTGGTCTCCAATCATGTCTAAACACCATGTTTACACAAGATTGCAAAGGTAAAAATGCTTGATCAAAGCATTATCATAAACATGAAAGCATTCATCATAAAGTTGCACAAAAAGACCAAGCTAACATAAAGTGGAAGATGACAATGAGAGGGATACAAAATGCAAATGCAAAGAGTTAGCACAAGCAAATGTTAGCAAGGGTTGAAAAGATCAAACAACCAAACTAACAAGGTTTTAAGGGTAGGTTATGGGTATCCTATATTTTTGGCTCAAATAAGAATTTTGAAGAGAGGGAGTCAAGCTTAGAAATTCTAAGGTGGTGTCGAAAGTCTTATATGGAAAACAAACCTATGGTTTTAGGAGGGCTAAAGGTGTGAAATGTATTCTCATAGGCTTCTCAAAAAAATGTTTTCTCATAGGAGGGCTAGTTAAAGTTTTTAGTTAGAGAAAGGGATAGAGGTGGGCTTGGCCAACTGGAATAGTGCAAGCCAATCAACACAAGTCAACCCTACCCTTGTTGGCTACGGGTTTTTGGTGGGGCTATAGGTAGGCTTAGGTTGGTTGGGTAAAAAGTTAGATCAAAGCAAAACATGTAATGCAATATGACATGGATGAACAAAATGACATGATATGGTGGTTGTCTAAAACAAATGCAAGAGTTAGCCTAAATTAACTAGCCACAAGCTTAGAGTTAAAGGATGGTGCCAACTTCATATTTCTCTCTAAAAAGACACAAAAGAAAACAACACTAAACACTAATAGGCACACAAAAAGGTCTACAAGTTTTCCAAGATCAAGAACAAAGTGCTCCCTCAATACCATTTAAATCAAACAACATGGTGTTGTTGTATTTATTAGAGCAATGGTACAATGTTACTTGATGTTTCAGTTTAAGACTACAATGTAGACGGTCATAATATTTATATATAAACATAAACAAAAGAAAATGGGTTGCCTCTCGCAAAGCGCTTCATTTAAAGTCATAGAGCTCGACTTTCTTACGTACCTTTTCGTAGTCATGAAGCCATGGTCCTTCATGTAAGATTTGAAGATGTCCATGCAGCTTTCATCCACTCTCCATGCTTGACACAATCATTTTACTTGATGAGAGGCTTGCCCAATCGTTTCCTTGCATCATCATCACCTTCTCCTCCTTTGCTTCGGGGGAGGTGATGCACGAGCTTGCAATTCCTTTAGGGCATGGCTTCTCTTCTCTTTATTAAGGTTTAATGACCTGCATGGTTAGTGAAACTCGGGTTTTCTCCCGACACACACTCTTTTAAGGTCACGAGCTTGACCAAGCTCGAAGCAAGTCCAAGATTTGCAAAGTGTGAAACAAACACATGCAATCATAACCACAATATAAATTTGGTAAACAAAGAAAGTTGTGATTAAAAGTAGCATAAGTTTCTTTCTCAGCGCTAAGGCTCTCATTAGGCATGGGTTCATTAGGCAAGTAATTAACAAAGTTAAAGCACAACATAGCCTCTTCATCATCCTCAAGAAATTCTAGCCTATCATGATCAAAGTCGCAAGTCATAGAATCGAACATACTTTTGGATAAGAACATGAATATATCAAAAGGAAGATATCATATCCAAAAGTACCTTGAGAGATTAATGTATACCTTAGCCTTCGAGCTTTTCATCGTGAGTGGTCCTCCGGAGTTGAAAGCGGACAATCCTTGATGATCGAAGGCGGCTCGCGTAGACTTTTATCAATTTTTCCCTTTGTGCCACATGTCATCAGGGTTGCCTTTAGTGGGATCACTCCTCTTCTTCATTTGCGGGGCTTCACACATGTCTTAAATATCTTTATGTAGTTCCATGATCCTTCATGTGAGAGCCCAAAAATATCTGCGCCATTGGATGTTGTCTTATGTGTGTAGTCCATTGTAGTCTTCTTCAAACATCTCCTTGCGTCGGATGCCGTCAACTCATGTCTTCATTTGCCAATGCTCTAGGGGTCTTTGTTTTGTTCCAAGCTTTTGAATTTCTTCATGATTGGTCTAATGGAAGCATTCCCTAAGCTCCTCTTCGTTGTTGTCGTCCTCACCTTCGCCATCTTGTTCTCATCATATTGCAGCTGCCTCTTCTTTGGATTTCTCCCTGTATACATAACAGAACATATACCAAAATATAATTCTATTGAAAAATTTATAAAATTACCTTTCCAACGGGTACTCATCCATCTTAATCGGAGTCCAAATGAGGGAGTTATGGTTGTTTCACTTCAGCTTTGTTTGCTGTCCAGAATTCAGGACGTGCAATCATCGGTGATTCGGCCATATCCGCTTGTAGGAACCTCTGATCGATTTGATTCTTGACTCGTTGGAAGCATAACTTCGTGGGGCTTCTAAATATCCAAAGATATCCTGTTGTTATTCCCATGAGGCTGTGCAAAACTTGGTGCGAACAGACTTCGAAGATGTTGAAGAGCTTGATCTTGTGATTTCGGGGGCATCATGATTGCTTCCAATACCTATTGCTTGAACAAACAAATCTCCACAAAACATTAGTCTTAAAATTTTAATTGACACATTGACTTACCTTGTTCACATGCTCTTGTGTAGGATGTGGGCTCGATAGCGGATGATGGGCCACTAACAAAAGTTAGCACCTACCACTAAAGAGCGAATCTTGATGCCGCAATCATCTTGTTGGGGTGTGTATGTAGAGAACTCATTGAATGTCTTGTGTCTAGCTTTTGACCTGCTTTCAAGGACATAAACAAGAAAACAAGAGTATATGCAATAATAACAATTAGGGTTAGTCAAATAGAAAGGTAGATCACCCTATGGTTCGAGTTGCCGATCCCCGGCAATGGCGCCAGAAAAAGGGCTTGTTGACGGTTCAAAACCATGTTGAAGTTCACCGCAAGCCTACGGGTGACTTGGTGCCTTTTTCACCAAGGAGGGTCCCCCCAAGGATTGTCAATCCAAGGATCGGAAGCAAACCACTAAGGATCTCTACCTAATCTATCGAACTATCCTAACATGAAGCGTAGATTGCATACAAGGTAAGCTTTAAGAGATACGTGTATGATAGCTCAAGGTTGATCACATACACGAACATAGGCGAGGTAAAGCGCCACCAAGGGGACGACTAACCCAATCGCCTTCTAGTTGTAGTTCCGGCAAACGAGTAACAACCTAGCATCTCATCTAAAAGCATCCTTAAACTCCTACCTCCGACCTACCTCCCGAAGACATCCGCTCGTTCAGGGGAAAATCACCCTGTCACGATGCTCCCTTAATGAAGCGGGGGATCCACGGGCGTGCCCAGACATGGACAAGCCTACAAACCATGAAGGGTCGACATACTAGATCTAATCACCATGATTACACAAAGCATACTATGTAGTCTAACCTAGGATTAGACTAAGGGTCAAACATATTCATGAAAGGTAGAAAGTAAAGACGGAGACATGGAATCGCTTAAAGATCGGAAAGCAAGATTACAATTGCTCACATAATAGTAGATGTGTTTGGGTCACCACCACCGAGTACATACCATTGATGACCTCAACTTGCTTCGGAACTCCACCATGGCACAACCACGCAGGGTGCCCATGGCGGCTAGGGTTGGCATAGGCCATCCCCTAGACAACTTCGAGGACTCCACCGCCGTCATCTCCCTCCGGTGCTCACTTCTAGGTTTCGCCGAGTTCTGATGAATGGGTTTGCCGGCCTCAGAGGCAGGGGGTATAAATGAGCCGAGGAGCGTGTTGGTCAAAGGGCGTTGCGAACCGGGCCCGAAACACCCTAGGTCGGTCCGCATGGGCCGGCCGGCCCAGGCCTTTTTCAGCCCGGTTCGGGCCCAGGCCTTTTTCAGCCCGGTTCGGGCCCATCTTCATCCACGATGCTTCCCGCACTTTCTTGAATATTTGCCGAAGTCCATGTGGGTCCTTGACGTTATTTTCCCGGTGGTTTGGATAAGGGTACTTGGCGTACGAACTCCCGCATCTTCTATTTAGGTCCTTGGACTTTCACAGCTTCATGCTTCAGTCCTTGGGTCATTTGGAGTCATGTTCACTTCGTGTCTTAACTCGTGCCGGGCTTCGTGATCTTCTCACAAAGTGCTAGATGAACTCCACCCGAAAGTCCTGATTTAGGTACCTAATTCCTGCGTAAACAACACACTCCAAAAACCACATGCAAGTGCGAACTTATTACATCATTAGTGTGCCTAGTGGCAGGTTAATTATAAATCAAAGCTCAAACCAAAGTGTAACAAGTGCTCTTGGTTGGCGGAAATTGACCGTCAACACTCTTTTAAGGGGTATTTCACCTACATACAAATAATCTCCAAGGACAAGTGGAACTACATTATTCAAACCAAAATGCAAGTAAATAATGTATATGCCTCCATTTATGTGAGAATAGTGAGGGCTGAAAGTATTACTTAACAGCCGTCAACAGTGGTGGCTCATGTGATCCGCGATTCCTGGTGTTTTATTGAGTTAGAGGTCAAGATTTTTGGGGCATAGCTTCATCTTGTGATGCTTCTCATCTCACCCAAATCTTGTCTCAAGAGCTCAAGCCGTTTGGGAGATCTGGTGATGGAAAGGAGGGGTTGACTCCCACACGTGTGCGTTTCTGCTTCTGTCCGTGTCTTGCGGACTGTCAGCTCGAGGGTCACGGACTATCCGCGTGGCATGTGTTCGTCAGGAGTTCGTCCGTGTTCGTGTGCGCTCGTGTTTTGATCCATTGTGTTTGAGGTCTTTTGTTCGAAGGTGTTTGCCGGACTATCCGCCAGGTGGGGCCGGACTGTCCGCAAGGCGCCGGGCTGTCCGCGGTGCTTGCCCGGACTGTCCGAATTTCCTCGGTGCGCTACTGGAGGCTTGGTGTGCTATTTTGAACTATCCACGGTGTCTTCACGGACTGTTCGCAAGTTGCACGGACTGTCCGCCGCACCCATGAGGACTGTCCTCCCAGGCCTTCGCAGATTTGGCTAAGTCTTTTGATTCTTGTCTTGTGCTTCCGCGCTTTGATTCGAGGCTTGTCTCTAGGACTTGTAGCCTTGTGTGTGCCTAGTCTAGAGCTTCTTTGGTGTGTGCGAGTGATCGGAATGGCAATTAGGGTATAGGTCGAGTTCAACCTTCAGGAAGAATTTTTATCAGCTCCCATTCAATCCCCCCTCTCTGGTCGCCTATTCGGTCCTTCAATTGGTATCAAAGCTGGTTACGGATCTTCGTGATTCTAACCAGTCTAAGATCCAAAGATGGGCGACTATGGTAAGGGGTCGAGTCCTCCGCACTTCGATGGCAAGAATTACCCGATGTGAGAGAGGCACATGAGCGTGTTTTTGCGTGGGAAGGGGACTCTGATCTCGTATGTGACCCAAAATTCGAACTATGTAATTCCAGACAATTTCCTTCTTCCAGGATCCCGGGACATGTTTGAGGCCAACAGCAAGGCCGTTGATTACTTGTTCCATGCTCTCTGTGCCTCGGAGTTTGATCGAGTGTACGGAGAGGATGTGGCCGGAAAGATATGGCTTAAGCTTAGGAATGCTCATGTTGGTAATGCCCAGGTGCAAGCTCGTTTGTTTTCCACTTACCGGAGAGAGTACGAGAACTTCACTCATCTCCCTGGTGAATCGACTGATGTGATGTTTCAGCACTTCACCAGCATTGTGAACAATATGAGGGCCAATGTGACAGTACTCCCATACACGGATCATGATCAAGCTATCAAGCTTTTGCATGCATTGGATAGGTCTGTGTGGAGTGCCAAGGTCGAGGCCATTGAGGAGTTGAGTGTGTATGATACCTTGTCGCTTGATGAGTTGTTCTCTAAGCTCAGGTCTTCGGAGGTTGATCGTGGCTTGAGAGCCAAGAGCGAGAGCCCCACTGATCCTCATTGTTTGGCTCTTGTCTCAGGATCGAGGACTAATGCTAACTCTGCTGGTTTTTCGTTGTCTTATCTTGTGTCCATGCCAGATGAGGACTTTGAGGTGCTGAGCGAGGAGGATCTCGCCTTGTTGAGCAAGAGGTTTGGGCGGATGTACGAGAACCGCAAGAATACAAGGAGAAACTCGGGGATGTGCTATCGGTGCGGGAAGCACGGGCACTTCATCGCCGACTGCCCTGAAGCCATGGAGATCAAGAACGACTACAAGGGCAAGCCCAAGCATGATTACAACAAGCACCGCTCCAGGAATGACTACACGGACAGGCGCAAGGACAAGGGCGAGAGAAGGCTGAAGAAGAGCGGCGGGTACATCGAATCAACTTCAAGCGATGCTTCTTTCGGTTCGAGCAGTGATGAAGAGCAAGATCGGCGCAAGGACAAGCGGCACATGGGCAAGAACTTCACCAGCCTCAGCTTCGTCGCACAAGGTGGATTTTGCGTCATGGTGCACTCCAAGAAGGGTGGGAAGCATAGCTCGGATTCAAACTCTGACTCCGAGCAAGAGGTACGACATGATCCCAACTTCTTGCTAGAGGAGAATGCTAGGCTGAATGAGTTGCTTGATAACCGTGATGATGTGCTTAGAAAGACCAACAAGGAGAAGAGAGAGTTTTGGTCTTTGCTAGGTGATGCTAAGGACAAGATAGTTGAGCTTGAGTCTTTGCTTGTTGATGCTAGAACTGAGATAGACTCTTTGAAAGCTGCTCCCGTTGTTTGTGATGAGGTTGATTGTGGTGATTGCAATGTTTTCCTAGCTGACTTGACTGCTCTCAAGGAGAAGCATGCCTCAACTCTTGAGGAACTAGATGTGCTTAGGATTGAGTGTGATGAGTTGAAATCTAGACCTGCTTTGTTAGGTGCTTGCACTTCTTGTCCTGTGTTGCATGCTAGTCTGGATGAATCTCATACCAAGATAGTTTCTCTTGAGGCTGCATTGAAAGCTCTTATTCCTACATCATGCTCTACCTGTGAAATGCATGCTTTGAAAAACATGGAACTTGCACACTATGTTGACCGTTTGCAGGATGAGAATGATGAGTTGAGAAAATTGATGGTGTGGTTGTCTGGGCATGAGCCACAATTGAGTTTGATGTTGGCTGAGTTTAAGAGGTTTGATGGTCAGGCGTTGGGGGCTGACAAGAGTGGTGAGAAGAGTGGTGATGGAGGAGAGAAAGTTGGAGAGATTCCTATTCCACCACACACATACTCCTATGAACAAATTTGCACCCAAGCCAAACCACCTCAGAAACAAGCTTGATACAACCCCAGATCCACCAGTGTTCCCCCACAAGACAAAAAATTACTAGAAACCCATCAAGTTTGTGAGCACCTAGGGAAGTGTGTTTGGGGGGAAGTCAGGAGAGAAAGTTGTTGAGAAGCCCATAGAAAAGCCACAGCCTAAGCCACAGCCAATCTACTTCCATTGTGAGTATTGTGGGAAGAATGGGCATAAGGATGAGTTTTGTTTCAGGAGGAAGAGGGATGAGAGGTTTGCTAGGGAGATGGCAAACAAGCACAGGTACCACCCTTCCCATGGGTGCCTGAGCCTCGTAGAGGGCCTCTACCTAGGGGTGATGGGTTTGTGCGTACAGTTCCCACTCGTGGAGTTGGAGGTGGATTTCCTCAGAGAGATAGGCATGTTGGATTTGGGCGTGGTGAGTTTGCTGGACGTGCTCCTGCTCGTGACTGTTATGAGTTTGGGAGGCACGATCGCAGTTTTGGTTCTTAGAGGGACTACGAGCCACGTTTTCCCCCTCGTGGTGCGTGTTCCTCTCCAGTGAAACATGACAAGTTCTTTGGTGGTAGGCGTGAGAGGGCTCTGTCTAGAGGTTTTGATAGGATGGATTTTTCTAACCCTTCTTTTGAGCAAATGGCTCGACACTGGTTTGACTCTTTTGGTACTAACCCCAGTGTTGAGTCGCTTGCTCATTCTCGTTCTTGTTTTTTATTTCAGGTGGGAGGCTTGGAGGACTTTTGGTTGATCGACTCTGGTTGTTCGGATCACACCCCGGTGAGTATGAGGGAGTACATCACTTTCGGGGACAATGGGAGAAGACAAGTGCTTGTTGAAGGTATGGTGAAGGTGACCTTGAAGAGTGTGGCTTTGGTCAAGTCACTTGGTTTTAACCTGTTGTCAGTATCTCAGTTGCTTGATAAGGGTTTTGAGGTTCGTTTTAAGTTGGGCGCTTCTCATGTGCTTGATTCTCGAGGCGATCTTGTCTGTACGATCGTCCCCGAGGGTCAAATCTTTCGTGTCGATTTTTCCCAGCCTGTTGGTCCTCCTCGATGCTTTGTTGCTGGCATTTCGGCCGAGCTTTGGAAGTGGCATAGGAGGCTAGGACACTTGAGTTTTGAGTTGCTTTCCCGCTTGAGTGGTCTTGACCTTGTCCGAGGATTGCCTAAGTTGAAATTCGAGAAGGATTTGGTTTGTGCTTCTTGTCGGCATGGAAAGATGGTTGCTGCTTCTCACGCCCCTCTGACTGCGGTCATGACCGAGCGACCTTGTGAGCTATTGCACATGGATTTGGTTGGGCCAACTCGTGTTGGCTCTGTGGGTGGGAAGTGGTATGTGTTGGTTGTGGTTGATGATTTTTCGAGGTACTCTTGGGTTTTCTTTTGGAGGATAAAAGCGAGACATTTGGCTTTGTTTGAGACTTGATCTTGAGGTTGAAGAATGAGAGACATGGTGATGCCATTCGAGCTATACACAGTGACAATGGCACAGAATTTAGAAACTCTCATTTTGATGCCTTTTGTGGTGACCTCAGTCTCAACCATCAGTATTCTTCTCCATACGTTGCTTGCCAAAATGGCGTAGTGGAGAGAAAGAACCGGACCCTTTGTGAGATGGCCAGGATGATGCTTGATGAGCATAGGACTCTTAGGCGTTTCTGGGCTGAGGCGGTCAATACCGCTTGCTATGTGTCGAATCGCATTTTCCTTCGTGCTTTCAAGATGAGGACTTCGTATGAGCTGATGCATGGGCGAAAATCCAAGGTGAGTCACTTTAGAGCTTTCGGTTGCAAGTGCTTCATTTTGAAGAAGGGCAAGTTGGATAAGTTTGAGGCTAGATGTTTAGATGGTATTTTTTTCGGTTATGTGATTCACTCTAGAGCATATCGTGTGCTCAACGTTGACACTACCCGAATCATGGAGACTTGCGAGGTAACTTTCGACGAGACACAACCATGTAGCTCTTCTGCTTTTGAGTGTGCAGGTGACGAGGAAATTGGTGCGAAGATCTTTCAAGATGAGAAGGAGGGAGACGAAGAAGAAGATGATGGTGGTGATGCTCCCGTGGCTGATCGTGTACACGCTACTTCCACTATGTTGACAACGATCGAGGATGGTCCATCCCCTACACCCACTACGACTGAGGCTGTTCGAGTGGAGGCTGCTGCTGAGAGGGAGGTCGTGTCCAGGAGAGAGGCTCCCCGGCATGTACAGGTGGATCACCCACCGACGACGATCATAGGTGACCGGCATGAATGCAATACACGGTCGAGGACAAGGAATACTTCTCACTTTGCTCACTCTGCAATTGTTGCTTCCTTTGAGCCCAAAGATATTCGACACGCTTTGTCTGATGCGAACTGGGTGAATTCCATGCATGAGGAGTTGGAGAATTTTGAGAGAAACCAAGTTTGGGTGTTAGTTGATCTACCACCAAATTGTCATCATATAGGTACCAAGTGGGTGTGGAAGAACAAGGAAGGTGAGAATGGGATGGTTGTGAGAAACAAGTCGATGTTAGTGGCTCAGGGGTTCAACCAAAAAGAGGGTATAGATTATGAGTAGATATTTGCTCATGTGGCCCGTTTGGAGGCAATTAGGATCCTTCTAGCCTTTGCCATGGTTAAAGGGTTCAAGTTGTTCCAGATGGACGTGAAGAGAGCTTTCTTGAATAGGGTGATAGAGGAAGAAGTGTATGTGAGGCAACCCCCAGGGTTTGAGAGTGAAAAATACCCACACCGTGTCTACAAACTCCAGAGAGCGCTTTATGGGTTGAAACAGGCACCGAGGGCTTGGTATGGCAGGTTGAGAGGCTTTTTGCTTAGCAAGGGGTTTGTGATGGGCACAATTGATAAGACCCTGTTTCTCCTTCAGCATGGAAATGACCTGTTGATTGTTCAGATTTACGTGGATGACATAATCTTTGGTGGCTCTTCTCATGATCTTGTTGCCAGATTTGCAGATGACATGAGCAGGGAATCGAAGGGATTTCCCGGCATTTGAGGGGTCAAGATCACACCCAAAGATGCGCAAGGCGGACCCATGATCCCCTCAAAGAAATCCGAGGAAAAACGCCATCAAATCAACGAATCGAGCGAAGAACGAAACACCCCAAAAATAGCTCTAAAAAGACATGAAAATCACAAAGAGCTAGGAGATCATCACAACACCGAATGCTTCCATACATCCAGAGGTCATAGTCTATACAAGAATCTAGCCTAAGGAATAGCAGAGAAAAAAAGCAGTCCAGAGCGATCTACCGAGGCAGGAAACCCTAGAGTCCAAGAGAGAGAGATGCCATCCACCTCTCCGCTATTTATACGAAGTCCACCGGAGGAGGCAAATGACCACGCTACCCCAACAACTTAAAATTTAGATACACACCCCTCAAGGGCAATATGGTCAAGTCTTCGGATATTCCCATCGAGTGGACACGCTTCCACCGCGGACTTGCTTAGCCTCGACGCAAGCCCCGCGATCACGCCACGTGCCCCCCGCCTCGAAGCTTCCCGACCCTCCCGGATCACCGTCTCCATCACATCGGGCCTCCGAACTTGGTTTTGCAGCCCAAACCAAGAAACCGTCCACCGATGGTTTTGTGGGCAAACCACCAAACCTCGCATGCAAGCTTCAGCCTCAATCCGCTACCTTACACCAGCCCATGTCCATGACTTCAACTTGCTAGTCTTGCACCGCACAGCTCGCACTTGACCCCATCGGCCACCGGGTCCATCGAGCCAAGCCTACTCTCCATCACCCGGAGGCCACCACGGCTAAGGCCTTGTGCGGTTGTTCTTCACCTACACCAACACGAGTCAATCCGTAACCTGTACCTACACCCAGAGCCAAGCATCAGTCCACACAACATTGTCAATCACTCATCACTAAGGAGCGACCCTCCACTGGTCCTCGAACACACCTGGTCCTCAATCCCCCCATTGATGAGTGCATTGACAACACCCATAGTAACCAACATAGAGAAAAAGAAAAGAAAACAACCACAAATACAAACCTCCAAGCAAGTGATCCAAAGCCAAAGAACAAGCGAAAAACACGATCACTCGCCAGACCAAGTCACGGCCCCCTAAGGCAAGGGCAACAGCTCAACACAGCCGGGACAAAACAAAGCTCACAAGGAGCACACCACAAAGCACAAAACTCAGGCAAACCAAAGGAGCTCCCCCTAGACATATGCAAACTCCCCCTGAGCAAATGCAACCTCTTTTCTCAAATTTTTCTCCCCACATGCAACAATCTCACAAATTCTCCCCAAACTCTCCCCCTTGTTGACAATGCAAGAATCAAGGTATTATGAAACTCTCCCCCATGTTTTCATGCAAAATGCATGTCAAAGCATATACAATCTACCAAGCTTCTCAGATATACAAAGAGCACAACAAAATGCTACAAATCAGACATAGAGCAAGCTAAGTAGACACGGTGTAGTTAGCGCATTGCCATCAAGAAAGTAGAGATATATAAGCATGTGACATGGCCAAAAGCAATTTTAAGCAAATTTTCACAAATAAACATTCATCTCATGAGCAAGGCCCTATCCATGGTAATTTGAGCAAAAATAAACTAGATCATCCAAAGCTCATACAAGATCATAGCAAACGCCCATAAGCTACTACATGTCATGTCAAAGCCACCGAGCCATGTGTCTACTTCTTAAAATGAGACTTCTCATGGTGGACAACATGCAACGGTTTAGTACCCAAAATATATACATCAAAACATAAACACATGATTAAGAGCTCATTTTTCAAGCATAAGACAATTGAACATATGAGCAAATCTGGCAACAAGATCATGAGAAGAGCCACCAAAGATTATGTCATCCACATAAATCTGAATAATCAACAGGTCATTTCCATGCTTAAGGAGAAATAGAGTCTTATCAATTGTGCCCATCACGGCTAAGGCCTTTCGCGCTTGTTCTTCACCTGCACCAACACGAGTCAATCCGCAACCTGTACCTGCACGCTGAGCCAAGCATCAGTCCACACAATGTTGTCAATCACTCATCACTAAGGAGCGACCCTCCACTGGTCCTCGGACACACCTGGTCCTCACTATCCTATAGGTATGAATGATCATCAGTGGATGGATGTTCTAGACGGCATTGCTGTCGTCCTCGTTCCTCTGCACAAATTCTAAATGGTACGTGTCTCATTACTGCTATGAATACACACACTCGCACATGGCGATACAGTCACATTATGTCAAGCCTATGACTGCTTCCTTCGACGTAGGTGCGAGTATTGTTGTGTGCGATGGCTGGAGACCCAAACGATGAAGATGATACGTTTCGAGTTCAAGCTGAAAAAGAAGTGGTTTTCACTAATCGGGATCTACAAGAAAGAGGCTTTGAATGTTTGGTGGAGCATCATGACATTGATCGCGTGACCTCCAATGAAGATCGCATACACATATCGTGTTGTGTTGCAGTACTGGAGGACGACTGCATTCAAGTTCTTCCTCCTCCATCAGTACAAACAAGCATATGCGAAAGAGTTGCAGCCCAAGCCCCTGTTGACATTGTCTTCCACGTAGGTGCAGAATGCCAGGAGATACGAGCGAAACGTGCCGATGTGGCGAAAGTATCTTGTGTGATGGAGGCAATGCTCTACGGCCAAGGAAGGGAGTCACGCTCTGAAACTGTTCCCCTTATAGAAGAAAACCCTAATGGCTTCTCGCTACTAATCAAATATGCTAGGGAAGGATCACTCCCGGAGGAGGCTGATTTATGGGACACTCCTGCCAACACCTGGCCTTACGTACTCTGGGTCGTCGACATGTACCAAGTCGAAAGGTTGAAGCTGCATAGTGCGTCAAAGATGTGGAACATGGCAAGCGAGGAAACTGTGACCTCATTTCTACAATGGGCAATTCAGGCTAACTGCACACAATTGCAGGACAAGTGCATGTCTCTCTTAGAGCGAATCTTTCCTCACGGAATACTCACATATGATTGGGCGGTCGTATGAACTGATCACCCTGAATTTATGCGCGATCTCCATAGAAGATTACCTGAAAGGTTGTACTAGGGTCCCCTGTAGTTTGTAGTTTTAATGTTTTATTTAAGTGTGTTTAGTCATGTAATAAACAGTTGAAACAGGTACGTTAATTTGTTGCAGTGCGTACATTTGTAATGCAATAATCGGATCATCCGTCGAACGTGAATATGAAGTAGAGTATAGTCCTGTGTGTGTTTGTCAATTCCATGATCCATGGTGGCACAGACAACCCACAGTCAACAACTTGCCTCTTTGCGTATCGTTACTAAAGTTTGGGTCTGACACCCAAGCGGTCTTTCGTTTGGGTCACTGACGTTTGGGTCCATGATCCAAAGTCTTTCTTTTCCCGCTCTGGAGCAGAGAGGCGCGACTTGAAATTTTGAATTCCCCGCTTCTCCTCCTGGTCCTCCCCATTATATATAAAACAAAGAGGGAAACCAAGCCTCCTAATTACCTCCTTGTAATTTTCCAAAATCAGGGATCTTCTCCTCTACCTCCGAATAGACCTAGTAGATCTGCGGCGGAAGCAGCAACGGCGACCTAGCTACCGACGACGCCTTCCTCTGCTATGAGCGTTTGGCTTCCTCTGCTACGAGTGGCGGCCTTCCTCAGCAACGTCCTTGAAGCTGCAAGATGGTTCAAACATGTTGCTCCGTCAGCTCCCCCGAGGCTCACCCTGGCGGCCGCAAATCTGCAACAGTTGTGAAGAACAACGTGTTCAAGGCGCAAGTTCGGGCTGCTAAATTGAGACGACATTCGGCACTTTCTTCCCTTCCTATTTGTTAGGTCTGCGGGCTCCTCCCTGTATTGATCGATTCAATTAGATTGCTTCCCCATGCTCTTTGGCATTCTATAATATTCTTTCATGTTTGGGTGATTGTGGATCTACTGTACCCTATCGCATGAGTTTGTTGGAAGTCATTTTATTTGAGGTTTGTAGAAATTTATAGATGAAATTATTAGACTACTTCCCCATGCTCTTTGCCTTTGAATATTGTTGTTGCATGCTTGGGTGATTGTGGATCTTCTGTTCCCTATTGCAAGAGATTGTTCGAAGTCGACTTATTTGAGGTTTGTAGAAATTAAAGGATAAAATTATTATATTGCTTACTCATGCTCTTTGGCTTTCCATATTTTTGTTGCATGCTTGGGTGATTATGGATTGGGTGTTATCGTTCATGTACCGCATTGAACTTAATAGATGAAATTGCTTCCGATTGTCAATGATCTCAACCCTTATCTCTTGTTCTTGTACTTGTTTCAACGGGCCAAACGGTCAACATATGTAGTCGCTCCTATTTAGACCTACTCCAAGGTAATTAACACCTTCTTTGTTTTCGATTGTGAATGATCTCAACACTTACTTGTTGTTCTTGTACTTGTTTAAGCGGGCCAAAGGGTCAACATCTGTAGCCGCTCCTTTTCAGACCTGCTCCAAGGTAACAAACTTAACACCTTTGTTTCCTTAGTTCGAATCAATTGCAAGATCCTAATCTGACTTGGGATCCACTGTTGCTAGATGGAAGCCACCAAGTCCATGATGCTTCTTCCCGAACAAATTAAAACAGAGGAGTACTCAACAATGGGTACCAAATCCTTATGTACTAGTGTTGATGAAGAGCGAGTTGACGCTCCCAATCAGGACAAGGTACAACTTCGACAACGGTTTATTGCTCACCAGAAAGATTTATGTAGCTTGAAGAAGAAGACAGAAGAATCAAAATCAACTCTGAAAATGCAGTCGGCTGAGATTAAGAGGTTGCAGAAGCTTACCGAAGATAGTGAAGACATCCTTCGTCTACTGCTTAGCAGTAAAAGATGAAGAGGTTAAGATACTTAGATCAAATCTCCAATATCTCTTGTGATTATGTCCTGGATTTAGCTTTGTTAATCTATGTTTCTTGTGAGACTGTTATCTTGTAATAGTTTGTGATATGTGATGAACAATATGGTCGTGCTTGATTGTAAACAATAGTTTGTTTTATTGTATAAAGAAATATGTGCTGATTACTATTTTGCCAACTGGATCGGAATTATTCTAAAAAAAGATCAGAATTGAAATTGAATCAATTAATATTGATGCATGATTAGTTAATTTTCTGTTGGCCTTCAGTGGGCTTAGCTCACTATTTATTGGGCCAAAAGTCAATTTCATTGAAATTAAGGTGACATATAAGGCCGCAAACAATATGCGCAATTGTTGGACTCGACCCAACAAAAACGGGCCCAACCTAATCAAAATTGTGGTCGAAAAAATAACAAATGGGCCTAATAAAATCTTTTTTGGGCTATCTGCACAACGCCCACCGACAGTAACAGTGTTAGGCTCAACCCAGCTTTAAATGGGCCAAATTCGTTTTATGATGCAAACGGTTCATCACAATTGGCATGCCACATCGGATGCCAGCGTGGCAAAGATGCAGGAACAAAGTTATGACGTTTAGTATGGAAGATTTTATACGCGTCATTAAACTCATGATGCCACGAAATAAGGTCTCGTCATTAATCGCGATTTATGACGCTCGATTAATGACAGAGAGTTTTCGTAACACCCGGCGTCATTAATCACGGTTTATGATGAGAATCGCCTTTTTTGCGTCATTTGTCGGCACATTCCTTGTAGTGACAACAAAATGATCTGGTAGCAACAAGTTTCTCAACTCATAACAACAAAGTTGACACCACCAAGTAGCAAACATCAACATATCGACAATGGTAGAAAAAACTACTATAAGATATCTCTTTGGCTCAAATAACACAAACTACATCATGTCTTAGTGGTAGTGCTGCCTACCCCTTTAGAATAAAGGTCATGGGTTCAACCTTTGTTATTGACGTTTTTCCTTTTTTATTTTCCTCTTTTTTTGTCACACTAAATTGTGGCCTTGTGAGAGCTTGCTTTTTTTTACAGACTGGAATAGGTGACACTTGGAAACAAGCAGTTATGTATTTGTTACTCAAGAAGGTCCTCCCCGCAAAATATCAACAGGTAGCTTCCTCGTCCATATCTTCCTCATCCATAAAGTTCGTTCTGTAGTATTCAGTTGGACAGGATTAAACTCTCATTGCTACGCAATGAGAAAACCCAACACCTTACAATGAAAAAATAGTAGTAGTAGCAACAAGTTTTTGCTATCCTACGAGTAGCAAACATAGTAAGAGCTCAAGAGTAACCATTCTTTCCAGCTCATCTTGAAGCAGAGACCGCCTGCGCACTTGATAAGGACACATCTACGGTGTCCGAGAATTTGTCCCAATTTTCACGGTAAGGACTGCAGACCAAACCCTAGATAATTTCTTCCACCCGCGGCTATGACGAACCACGATCAGAAGATGGGGATGCACGGAAGAATCCGAAAGCGCACCCAAGAGATAATCCCGATCACGCTCTCAATCACAATCCAGATGGACGGCAGATAACCTAGCCGAGAGGGCCGCCACCACTCTTGCTCGAGTCAGACAAACCCTTGATGAGGAATAACTTCGACTAAAATTCAATCTCACCTGTTACAGGGGCATCGTCTGGCTATAAGGGCACGCAAGCCAGCCATCCTATCGAAACACAAAAGGACTCGTCCATATTAAATAACATCTGGTTCAAACCTAATTCTAACCCGACTTGACCTGATCCAATGCGCACGTTGAGGATAAAAGAAATCACATAAAGCCCCTATCCTGAATAATAAAATAATGCAGTAGCTTGCCCAAAGATACTAATTAGCTACCTTAATTAAAGATCTCCACGTGCTTGCATGCCATGCATTCTCTTTGCGTATTGTATTCCTTTAAAAATCAACTTGCAAGGTAAAATAGATGTACCAGATAAAGACCCTTCCTTCATATTGCTTTGTTTTGCATCAAAAGAAATTGTGCCAATTTGTATAATATCTAAACAACTATCAGGAGGTTTCATATTATTCCAAAGGCTTTTAGAAAGACCAGCTGAAATATATGGAGGAGCCATGGGCTCATCATCCTCTCCCCCTTGAATCAAAGCTGTCCTCGGCTTTGGAATGTTTTGAAGCTTCTTATTTTTTTCACCCAACGATTTGGTTTCAGAAATAATAGATGGCATCTCCAGAACATCATGAGGAACATGTGCTATCTCAACATCCTTAATGCTAGCAGTAATCGTTGGAGCAGTGACAACCATATCTGCACTGATGAGCTCAAGAGTAGCCAACACCAAAATACAAGCATAAGGCACAATGTTCAGAATACATGATCGACACAATGTTCAGAATATGAAAATGACACTTGTAGAATACATGATCGACACAATGTTCACAAACATCTAATTAGCCTTGCCACTGAGGCTACCCATTTATAATCATAACGATTGCTGGAACTTCTCCAGCTCATTTCTGGCCTTCTGCAACTTCGAGGTTCATGTTCTCTTTTTTCAACAGGGATATATTCTCTTCCATCAATTTGCAAGCCACTTTCAACAGGTTAGTAAGTTTGTTCTGTACTCAGCAAATTTTTGCAGCGCGGTGTTCTCCCGTTGTAACAATAGCAGAGACATGTCATCTAGCTGCTGTAACGATTGCTTATATAGGCCCTGGTATAGTGTAGACTCTTGTAGTGCTATTATTTCTCTGACTTCTTGGTCTTGCAGGTCTCTCTTCACCTTTCGGAGCTCAGCGGCAGTGGCTTGAAACTCCTGTAGAAACTAGTAAAATATAAGAACCTATAAATCCATCAAACGATGCAAATTGGAAACTAACTAAATCTAACACCTATGAGTTGTGCAAATGATAAGAATTATGACAGAATCCAGATGTCCCTTCACAGTCTACAACTTAGAGATAATCTCTTCAATCTATCAATCCATAAAATGATGCAAATTGAAAATATAAGGACCTATCAATCCTATCAACTGTGCACCTCCAGAAAAAATCCATAATACGAGTGGCATGAAGAACATCCAGAAGCTACCTCAATACAAGAACCTATCGTATGACGATGTAAATTGAAAACTAACTTAATCTAACACCTATGAATTGTCTATAGCCTATCAACTTCTAACACCAATCGAAGTACAAATCTAAGGGTACGATGAAATCTGAATCTAACATATATGATCATCAATCCTCCAGATCCCTAAATCTCGATATCCCCAAACCTAGGAAGATAGGGGAACATATAGCGGCTCAAACCAAAGGACTAACCTCGTCGTGCTGTTTCATCCTCTCGTTGATTGGATGTGGCGGCGCAACCATCTTCCCGTCGTTTCTAGGATCCACCATTCGTGCCAAAAGTCTCACCTTCGAATTGTTGATCTGCGTAGAAAAAGTCGAGAGTCTTTGCGAAGACAGTGAAGCATTTCGCCTTCGAATTACTGATTTATATTAAAGACTCACCTGAAATTTATAGGTGGGACCTTGTCAATGTAAAAACTCCCCCTTCGAGTGGTAATAGGTTCGACCCACGGGAGGAGCACATTTTCTCCTTGTTTTACCAATCTGCTTTAACTTACATGGGGTATGCAAAATAATATAAACACAAATAAACTAATATAAAAAATCTTTATAGCTCAAATAACACAAACTGCATCATATCTCAGTGGTAGTGCCGCCTTCCCCTTCAGTATCAAAGGTCCCGGGTTTGACCCCTGCTATTGACATTGTATCCTTTTAATTTTCCTCCTTTTTTTACCAGACCAACTTGTGGGACCCTTTTAAATTTTATGACCAGTTGGAACACCCTATTTTTAAACAAATGCTTACATGTGGGACCCTGCAAAAATTTTATGACGAGTTGGAACACTGTATTTTCGAAAGAATGCGTACATGCGGGACCCTTCCAAATTTTATGACAACTTGGAACACTCTATTTTTAAAATAATGCTTACTGTTGGTCCAAAGTTGGTTTATGACGCTGTTACGGAGCTTATGGCGTCACAAAACTAGCTTGGAACAGGGAATGCTCGGCTATAGTACCAACCGTTATGACAAAAGTTTTTTGTCACTAAATTTGCTTGGAAGTGAAATTTAATGACGAGGTCAGACAGGAATGTCATAAATCAATGACGCTAAAATGTGGTTGCGTCACTAGTCAACGATTTTCTTGTAGTGTTGTTTCTGCTAGTTCTTCGATTGCTCGTAGGAACGGGTGCCCTCGTAGCGGTTGACGCGCTCCACAAGATCGCATCAGCCATAGGAGACGGTGTATCGGTTGCTAAGGCGCATTCCTGGAAGGGTTGTAGTCGGGCCGTGAATGTCGTTTCCTCCAATTGAATTGTCTTCCACGTCCCTCATCGAAAGATTGACCACAAACCCCAGCGGGTTCACATCAATCTGGAAGGGGAACTCCCAAATATTGGAAAATAGTTTATCTTACACACTTGAGATTCAAATATCGAGTTCATAAGATCAAGGAAAATGCTACTAGGAATGAAATCACATATATATTAGTAATTATCAGCAGAGTAAACTGCTCAAATCAAAGATCAATCACTCACATCAACAACACAGTGTCCAGTAAGAAACACGCATCATCACCAAAATGCTTTTTTTCCTCAAACACCAGCACAATGCAGATTGAACCCGAGGACAAACAAATACATATAGAAACACATCAGGTACCCTTTCGCGTTACAAATGCAAGCAACATGTGAAAATAAGATAAAAGTAACGCATCAATTGGAACGGACCAAACATTGACCTTGAAGGCAAAAATTTTCAATAGCATGCAAAAAACAAAGTTTCATCTTCAGAGAGGATTGATTTTTTACATTGTCAGTTCAATTGAGTAACAACAATAAGAAAGGAGGTAGAAATAAAGCATAGCAATAGTCCATAACCAAATGACCATGTAAGATGAGAAAGAAGCTATCAACCTGTGGGGAAGAACCAATTTACATATTGTTGTTTGCGCCGCAACTCAGTCATCACAGCCTCTTGAAGTAATGGAGTGATTTACCATCTCTCATGTTGTACACACCTGAATCACCAAGAGGGTTCACACATGGACCAAAATACTAACTTGATGGATTGTCAAAAACCCTATGCATGAAATAGATGCAATCCTCTTGAACTCCACCTGCACATTTTCTAGCAAGGACTGACTTTGAGCATTCTGAATTAAAGAAAATTACCTGCCCCTCCAAGCTATCGACATTGATCCATCGACCAGGGATGGTGGCGAGGTCTGCCTCAAAGACCTCAAACCAGGAAGTTCTATCATGGTCTCCAAGTCGAGCTTCAGGTGGAAAGCTCATCCACCACCTTATCATCAACAGCTTGCCACTGCATTCTACCAAGTATCGTAAGACCAAGTAATCAGTATCAAACATGGCTCTATATATTCGCTGCTACTTGGGGTTTCTCAGCAATGAACCTATGAAACATCGACGACGAATTTGTCTCATGAAGTCGTCCAACATCAAGCTCCAAGGCCTGAAGCCCTTCATACTCGCTGAGGGCATAGAGCTTTCCATTAAAGAAGGCGATGTCATAGATTTTTCGAGTGTCACGAGTCCACTGTGGGTCTGGTATCCTTGCGTTGATGGTTGTTGACAGCTAAAAAGTACCACTTTCAGCCCTCAATATTCTCACATAAATGCAGGCAATTGCATTATTTACTTGCATTTTGGTTTGAATAATGTAGTTCCACTTGTCCTTGGAGATTATTTGTATGTAGGTGATTTACCCCTAAAAAGAGATGGAAATCAACCTTCTATGAAGAAACCATGCCAACTCAGCTGAGAAGGTGGCTGCCACCAAGGGAAATATGGCATTCCACGTCATCGATCCAGGGGAGGCACTCACCAACGAATCAGAGGACTTCACATGGATCAAAGGGCCCACCTCGGATACTAAATCAAGCCATGCACCGGGGATGGATCGGAGGGCCAACAGGGCAGCCAACTAGAGGAAGCACACTAGGTGGGGCCACCCTAGAGGGCCGGCCGATCCTAGGATCAGCCGAACCGACCTAGGGCCGCCCATCTGGTCCCTACACGTGGCACTCGCTCATTGGTCACTTGCTGCATCCCGGGGTGTTTTGGAGCACTTTGAGCCTCCGAGAAAGCCTGGTCCTTGCCTATAAATAAAAGGGGAGGGGCTCCCATTTCCCACACACCACTCTCTCATTCTGCTCTTACTTTTAGTTTCCAAGGCTAGGGGGTAGGCTAGAGTAGCTCTTATTCAGGTTCCAAGTCTTCTTCGGAGTCTAAGTATGAGTTCTCTTTTATCTTTATTTCATTGTATGACTTTGATCTACTTTAGTTATTCAGCTATTTCATATAAAGTCATGGTAGATCATATGCTTGATATGTTCTTGAGTTCATCCTTTGTTCATCATTTAGAGGCTTCTGTTCTTCATGAACACTACCTTTTGATCCACTTGAAGGGTGATAAACTCATTCCTTATGTGTTTGTTCATAAGTTAGAGGCTCGTGTTCTTCACGAACACGCCCCTTTGATCTTATTGACTAGACATAAGAGAGTTCATATCTGTTGTATGTCTAGCCTTAGTTGATCTTGTTAGATGGCATGAGAGTGTTGCATGAGGTTTTTGTTCAAGCTACGGTACTCGGTCTAAGTTGACCAATCTTCTGGTAGCTCTCATCCTGGGTCACAATAGCCCGGGCCGGGTGGAGTCTAGCAGCAACGTAGGCATGGTGCCTGGGTTGTCTGGCTACGTTAGTTATGAGCATACCCCTCGTAATGATAGAGGTAGGTCCGCAGGTAGTGACAGCCCTGTTGGATCCTTGAGCAATCCTCCGCGCTGGGGTACCTACTGTAGGAGTCTAAAGTCTAGTTTCGCAGATTGCTGGTCATCGCGGGCTAGCTCCCCGTTTGTACCTGGGTGCTGAACCTTATCCCTCTCATGCAATACTCATGCCTATCTCCTATATCTTCTAGCTTTGTGTGTTTAGTACATTAGAACCTAGAGCTAACTCGTACCCTATGTCGTGGTGTGCTAGAGTAGAGGAAGATTTGAGTGTGTGTGTCACACTACCCTTATATCTCTATCTTACCCCGGTCTTTGAGTGTGTTGTTTCCTATATCTATCTCTTAGTTTACATTCAGAGCAAAAACATAAGTCTAAGATATCCGCCATTGCCTTCCACGGATACGATGCCCTTGGAATATTCTCCTTCCTTGGGGAAATCCTACAATGGTTTATCTGTGCACTTGCGGATTAGTTCATGATCGTTTAGATTAACTTTTGGCAAGTCTTGATGTTCACGCTAACCTGGCGTCGTTAGTTGTGACATTGAGAGGTGCCTACAAGGCGTTTCTTGGTGTTGTCACTAAGGATGGATCCCAGATCTGTTCTTAAGATGACGGCGCTACGAAACGCCAACAAGCATTTCTGGCGCCGTTGCCGGGGAAGGCACAGGATTATCATGACTATGCTTTGCATCTGTTTGTAAACTCTGAGTAGGTTAGGACAACTCTCAATGCAGGCTAACCTTGATTGTCTTCTTTTATCTTTGGATGATGAAGACAGGTAGTGTATGACTAGTTTCGACTTACCGGAGAATTTTACTGAAGATCCCGAGTCACTTGTGAGGAGAGCTCGAATTCATTTCGACTCACCTCGTCATACTCGTCCGGAAGGCGAACTAGCTTCCTTTGTACCATTCACGTCCAATGCTATGGCCCAGAAGACACTTCGTGAGTACTCAGCTCCTTCCGCTAACCAGGTGCTACAAGGCCCTAAGGTGGCAATGGGGACTGAAAATTTTGAGATCAAGACGGGTCTAATCACGATGGTATAGGCTAGCCCATTCTGTGGCAAGCCAAATGAGGATGCCAATGCTCATTTGCAGCAATTCCTAGAGCTATGCAGCACTTTCGTCATCAGGGGTGCAAATATGGATGATGTTCGTCTACGGCTGTTTCCCTTCTCTCTCCTGGGAAAAGCTAAGTAATGGTTCTACGCGAATCGCGATGCTATTAACACTTGGAGTAAGTGTTCAGAGGCATTCCTCAAGAAGTTCTTCCCGTTGGGTAAAACCAATGCTCTTCGTGGAAGAATATCTGGTTTTCAACAAGCAGCAAGTGAATCTATTCCAGAGGCTTGGGAAAGGCTTTAGGAGTATGTCCTGGCCTGTCCTCACCATGGGATGGAGGATTGGCTCATTCTTCAAAGCTTTTATAATGGGTTGACTCCGACAGCCTGAGGCCATATTAGTGCTGCTGCTCAAGGAGCATTCTTCTCACTCACTGTTGATGATGCTAAATTACTCATTGAGAAGATGGTTTCCAACCAAGGGTGGAGTGATGAGAGACTCCAACCACGACCGAGGGGTACTCATACTGTTAAGGAAGTAGACATGATTACCGCCAAGTTGGATCTTCTTATGAAGAGATTGGATGACTACACTAGTGAGAAGGCTGCCATGGCCACCACTACTCTGCCTATGGATTCTCATATGACTTGTGAGGTTTGTGGCAACACTGGGCACTCAGGCAATTACTGTCCGGAGACTCAGGAGGAAGTGATGTACATGAATGGCAATAACAATGGTTATCGTCCACCTCAACAAGGAGGCCAATTGTGGAATCAACAATGCCCTTATTATTAAGGAGTTAACCAAGGAGTTAACCAAGGTAATCCTTGCGAGATCTTGTTTTTGGGCAAGCTAAGATTAATGAAGGTGTTAACAAAAAGCTAGCTGCCCTTGATAAAACTTTGGAAAGTCTCAACGTAAAGCTTGATAGTTTTTCTTCTGCCCAGAAGAGTCAGCTGAGTTTTAACAAAATGTTAGAAACACAGTTGGCTCAGCTGGCTACTTTGGTTCCATCTACTGATAATGGGAGGATCCCGGGGCAACCCGTATCCTCTTGTGAAAATGTTAGTGTAGTGTCAACTAGGTGGGGTAAGCCACCTAGGAAGACACATGCTTCTAACTATGCAGGAAAGCCCATACAACAAATTCTTGATCCATGGGAGGAATCAGCAGTGGTGCACAAGAAAGATCCAGGCTACCCGACTATTACTTTCACAATCTATTACAAGAAGATCAGGCATGCCCTTTGTGACCTTGGTGCAAGTGTTAATCTCATGTCGAAGGCCATGTTCGAGCAACTAGGATATCCAGCTCTCTCTCCAACAGCACGGACTATCCAACTCGCCGATTCAACAATACGATATCCAGAAGGAATTGTTGAGAGCATATTGGTTAAGGTCAAGAGCTCTTATGTCTTCACGGATTTCGTGGTCCTTGATACGGATGACGAGGGAGGAATGTCGCTTATCCTTGGGTGACCATTTCTCAGTGATGTCTGAGCTAGAATCAATGTGGGGTCCGGAATAATCCGCTTCCGCATTGGGAAGAGGAACTTGAAGTTCAAGTTTTAGGACAAAGAAGAGCAATGCTATTTGGTGCAAGATAGTGTTGAGCAGCTTGGGGGAAGGACGGAGCCTTTACCCCTAAGGAAGAAATCTCCGTCGAAGAGGCTAAAGAAAATTCGGAAAGAATGGCGGAAGATTGAGATGGCACCACCCTTTACTTCTCAGGAGTGGGGTGCTGAGTGGAATTGATCACTGAGAAGAGTCCAACTCATCAGACTAAAAATGATGGGTCCTTTCTACGAAAAAGGTTAAAGCTGGTACTTATCTCATATTTTCCTTTCCAAATTTTTATTTCCAAAATTGCATATTTGATTTTCCAAAACCTTGCATCTGCATGCTAGATTTATCTAGCCCTTTTCCCTTTTTCCAAATAAAATTTTTGAAAATCATTTCTGAGTTTGAAAATTCAAGAAAAATCATTTGAAAAATATTTCGAGGGAATTTGGGCCGAGGCACTCAGGCAGGCCCCCAGCTAGCTGTTGGTGAGCCATTGGCCGGGGCAGAGGGCTGGTGGGCCCAGCCTGGGGTCGGCCGACCCTAGGTTCGGCCGAAGCAGCCCAACGGCTGCTGGGCCCCACCTTGCTCCAACAGGTCCTAGCCGTTGCCCAATGGCTATGTTTGTATGCCCGGCGCATTTGCCTATAAATAGCTGGGGGATAGGGGGTGTTCTTCACCCATTCAACACACTTCACTCACACTCCCCTCTCTACTCCTTGCTCTCTTGGTTTTCTTATATTTCTTGCTCGAGATTGGATCATCAAGTGTTCTCTCTATTGTGTTGCTGAAAGTATTGTTATTGGTGGAGCAAGCTCGGTAAGAACATCATTCGATTTCACTAACCCATCACCGAGTTGCTCTTGTTGTCCCTTGTTGTTATGCTAGCATGAATTGGGCGGCGAATACTCTCCGGAGGATGACACGCTCACGCTCCCGTTCGCCGGCAAGCGCGAGTTCATCCACCCCCGCCAAGCCAACATTGAGCCCATCGACGATGGATTATGAAGAAGAGCAAGAGGAGCAAGCCGAGCCACAAGCCGCGGAGGAGGTCGTCAACGACACCCCCTACCTCAGCTTGCAGGGCGCTCGAGAGGAGCAAGCCTACGCTCTCCTAAAGGACCGAGTCTTCGCTCACACCCGAGACTTCGACCCAGCTCTCATGGAAAAAATAGGTATGAATCTCGAGTTCGCTTCCATTTGGCATGCTCTTGGTTGGGAGGCGTTTGCGTCGGTTACAGAGCTTGGCTCTCAACCTCTCACCATCCAGTTTCTTTGCTCTCTTACCGAGATTCCCGATGGCATTCAGTTTCGTCTTTTTGGGATCGATTATCGTGTTTCTTGGAAGGAACTTAGTCGTCTTCTTGGTTTTAGTCCTCGTTGTGCTATTTCTTTGAAGCAGGCTTGTGAGGGTTTTGTTCGAGACTCTTTCTGGTCAGACATCTCTGGTCTTGTTTACAGTGGCAAGTTTGTACCTTGGTGCAACGATATTGTGCATCCCACTCTCCGTCTGTGGCACAAGTGGCTCGCCATTACTCTCTTCCCACGACAGGATGTTCGGCCCGTGCGCAGCAATGAGATGATGTTATTATACGTCGCTGTTAACCGGATCAAGGTCTCTCCCGTTAAAGCTATGATTCGGCAATGGTTGATGAATTTCAAGATGATAGGTCCTATCGAGTGTACGTCTTTGGTGACTCGTATTGCTCTCAGACTCGGGGTTCTTAGTGGGAATTCTGTACCCTTCATCAGGACGCCCCGAGTTCTCATTGATGAGGCATACTTGATCCAAGGGCATATACTCAAGAGGGGCCCAAATGATTCTTTGACTTTCTTCTTTCTGGATTATGCAAATCAAATCCCGTTACCTAACCCGGGGTTTGGATTGTATAACTCGGAGTCACTAACCATTCCCCTTGTTACACAAGAGGAAAGCCGTCGTACTAGTGTTTCAGGTAGTTCCACCAGAAGCGCGGCAAAGAGAGCACACATGCAGTAGCAGCAGCAGTCATAACCACCACCACCACCACCACAGCCTCAGCCACAGCCACAGCCTGCTAAGCCACCAGTGGCAGGAGGGGCCCCTACGGGGTACATGTTCGGGGTTACCCCTGGATATGCACCTGGTTGGGACCAGCCCACCTACCGCCCGAGTGCGAGTGGCACAGCTTGGGCAGGTGTGAGCAGTGCTCAGTGGGCTCCACCCGCTAGTTCCAGCTCCAGTGGTCCACCTCCGTCTTCGTCCTTCCGGCGGCACTCCTCAACCTCTGCACGTGATGCTCAGCTCGCGCAGCAAATGGGAGAGATCACCATCCAGGTCACGGGATTGGAGGAGACGCTGAACACCCACGTCGAGTCTACCTCAGCGTGGCAGCGTCAGGCTGGTGAAAGGATAGCAGCCATGCAGCAGGATCAGCAGCGATACATGGAGGCGCAGAGGGCTTACTATGCGAGTCAGGGTTTCTTCTACCCTCCTCCGCAGTGAGCCTGAAGCTAGCTTGGGGAAGGACCCCCATCCTGAGGTAACTTATATCTTCCTTTGTTTTCAGAATATCTTATAAATGAAAATCCAAAAAAGTCTGCAAAAATAAAAAGATCAAAAATATTTATTTGCTTTCATCATTGTTTGCTTAGTTTGCTTTGATATGCATAGTAAGAATGCTTTGCCTCTATGGTTGAAATGATGAATAGTTGCTCTATTTATTCTCCTTGTATGTCTTGCTTACAATTTTGTATCCTACCTAAGTTTTGAGTTTGTTGGCTTGTATGTTCAAACCTTAGCTTGACAACTGTGGGTAGCGAAAAGAATGATCCTTGTCTAAGTTGTTGTGAGACATGATATGGTAGAATAGAGGGCTATGATCTTGTGCTTAGTGATGCTTGACATCCAGAGTTTTCTTTTTGAAAAATCAAAAACATGATGAGTTCTTCAATGATGAGAATTTCCCATCCAAGGACATATGTAGATTCTAGCTCTTAGTCTCCACATATGTAGCTTGTTCTCTCATTAAGTGTTGTCAAATTGTTATAACCCTTGTTAGAACTCATACTCCCCTGATCAAGATCACATACACGTTCATGTTAAACTTCTACACTGGAAGTTAGCATTCATCATTTGATCCATACTGCCTATGCATTCTTCCACAAATAAAACTCTATGTATTTTTGTATCATTCATCCCTCTCCAACTATCTCTAATAGAGACAAAGGGCTAGCTAAAAAAAGAAAGAGAAAAAGAAAAGCATGCTCAAAAGCATGGCAAAAATAAAATAAAGAGAGTTAGTCCAAGTCTCGAAAAATTCAAAAGGAGAAAAAGGGATTGATATGTGCAAGAGAAAGAGTTCCACCATATAGATGGTAATAACTAGTACCTACTCCGGGGCTAGTGTCCACCTTACCATCAATCCCTCATTTCCTCATATAAAGCATGGTAATATATAGCACCCATTTTCGGGCCTAGTATCCACCTTGCCATGCGCATACCCATCACACACATATGCACATCTTGATCAGGATGTATGTTTATTTCTTCCAAGGATCCAGTTTTTGACTTAGCAATATATGAGAGACAAGTATGCCACATCTTCCCTACCTATAGCTCCACATAAAGCCTATTAGGAGTAGGATGTGAAGAAAGGCAACATTGATGCCTTGGTGAGAAACCATACACTTTAGAGCGATGCAAGAGTATCATTTGAGGAACTCTGAATTTCTTTTGAAAAATTTGCAAAACCTTCGGATTGATAGCTGATCAAGGTGGGAGTGATTATGCACATGCTATATAACCATTCTGTCTCTCAACTGCCCAAGGCAGGTGAAGCTATATGCCCCAAGTGATCAGGTGAAAGGTAAGAACATTGCCAACTTGTTCAACTCATGGTAGAGTACTTTGCTGTATGTTTGCCATAAGTTGAGAATACAACATTGTAGCAACTCCTGATCAACCAACCTAAGACTTTAATGTCTTGCTTTGAGACGAGCAAGAGGTTAGCTTGGGGGAGTTTGTTGATGGCTAAAAAGTACCACTTTCAGCCCTCAATTTTCTCACATAAATGGAGGCAATTACATTATTTACTTGCATTTTGGTTTGAATAATGTAGTTCCACTTGTCCTTGGAGATTATTTGTATGTAGGTGATTTACCCCTAAAAAGAGATGGAAACCAACCTTCTATGAAGAAACCATGCCAACTCAGCTGAGGAGGTGGCTGCCACCAAGGGAAACATGGCATTCCACGTCATCGATCTAGGGGAGGCACTCACCGACGAATCAGAGGACGCCACATGGACTTCACATGGATCAAAAGGCCCACCTCGGATACCAAATCAAGCCATGAACCGGGGATGGATCAGAGGGCCGACAGGGCAGCCAACCAGAGGAAGCACACCAGGTGAGGCCACCCTAGAGAACCGACCTAGGGGGCGCCCATCTGGTCCCACACGTGGCACTCACTCATTGGTCACTTGCTGCATCCCGGGGTGTTTTGGAGCACTTTGAGCCTTCGAGCAAGCCTGGTCCTTGCCTATAAATAAAAGGGGAGGGGCTCCCATTTCCCACACACCACTCTCTCATTCTCCTCTCACTTTTAGTTTCCAAGGCTAGGGGGTAGGCTAGAGTAGCTCTTATTCAGGTTCCAAGTCTTCTTTGGAGTCTAGGTATGAGTTCTCTTTTATCTTTATTTCATTGTATGACTTTGATCTACTTCAGTTCTTCAGCTATTTCATATAAAGTCATGGTAGATCATATGCTTGATATGTTCTTGAGTTCATCCTTTGTTCATCATTTAGAGGCTTGTGTTCTTCATGAACACTACCTTTTGATCCACTTGAAGGGTGATAAACTCATTCCTTATGTGTTTGTTCATAAGTTAGAGGCTCGTGTTCTTCACGAACACGCCCCTTTGATCTTATTGACTAGACATAAGAGAGCTCATATCTGTTTGTATGTCTAGCCTTAGTTGATCTTGTTAGATGGCATGAGAGTGTTGCATGAGGTTTGTGTTCAAGCTACGGTACTCGGTCTAAGTTGACCAATCTTCTGGTGGCTCTCATCTTGGGTCACAATAGCCCGGGCCGGGTGGAGTCTAGCAGCAATGTAGGCATGGTGCCTGGGTTGTCTGGCTATGTTAGTTATGAGCATACCCCCCGTAACGATAGAGGTAGGTCCGCAGGTAGTGACAGCCCTGTTGGATCCTTGAGCAATCCTCCGCGCTGGGGTACCTGCTGTAGGAGTCTAAAGTCTAGTTTTGCAGAGTGCTAGTCGTCACAGGCTAGCTCCCCGATTGTACCTGGGTGCTGAACCTTATCCCTCTCATGTAATACTCATACCTATTTCTTGTATCTTCTAGCTTTGTGTGTTTAGTACATTAGAACCTAGGGTTAACTCGTATGTTCCCCCCATGCCGTAGTGTGCTAGAGTAGAGGTAGATTTGAGTGTGTGTGTGTCACACTACCCTTATATCTCTATCTTACCCCTGTCTTTGAGTGTGTTGTTTCCTATATCTATCTCTTAGTTTACATTCAGAGCAAATGATGAGGACACCATGAGTACATCTACACCAGCAGCACCTTCTCCTACTCCACCGCCGGCAGCACCGTCTTCAGCGCCACCTTCTGGGCCAATTACTCGAGCCCGTGCAAGAGAGTTCAACTTCGTCATGATGCTGAAGAATGAAGGCCTGGAAGACTGAAGGCTGGCCCAATAGGAGGCCTTGTGCGTGGGTGCCTAGGACTGGCCCAAGAGGGCACCTAGGGTTGCACCCCTGCACCCACGACGCTAGGGGTGGCGCCCCCTTTGCTGGCCGCCCCTCCCCTAGGGGTTGCGCCCGCTTTATTAGTCAGAGTCCTGTATCTTTTACAGCTTGAGTTTTGTTTTACATCTAGCTTTAGCTACACCAGAACACGCACAAATACATGCTATCCTCTGTGATTCAGAACTCCACCTTCGAGTGATATTAAGATTGCTCGCCTCAGATTCTTGTTTGTTCTTCGATTGCGTACAGGAATTGATCTTCATGATCAGGCTGATCTTGCGCCGGCAAGGTTGGTAACCATCGGGAGTTGGTTCAGCGATTGCATTGGCGCTTCGAGTCTCGCTCATCGTAGTCGGATCATGAGGGTCAACAACCACCAGATCGAAGTTATCTCCACTCACCAAAAGATCAGGCACTCCGCCTCTATCAAGTGGTATCAGCTTTCCAGGTTGATCGGTGAGTTTTATCTAGTGTTTTTCCCTTCCTACAATCCACAAAAACCAAACAAAAATTTACTTTCAGGTTAGATCTTTGCCCCAGCAACCGTTTAGCCTTGCACATTCTTTCAATAAGTGTCTTTGTTGAATTTGTGTGCTTACGCGTTCAATTGTTGCTGGTTACTTGTGTTTTCTACCTTTTGTTCCGTCTTTTCTTCTAACCCTAGTTCATTGCCGTTTCTCTCCGCTGCTCATCCATCCACCACCCCGCCGCACTCCTCCCCGCGCGCACACCCGTCGCGCAGCCGCCTCTCGGTCGCCCCCTCCCTGTTCCGTGGTGTGGTAGGTCAAAAAAAAAGGAAAAAAGGAAAGCAATCAAAAAAGGAAAGAAAAAAAAGAATCCAAAAAAAAGAGAGACCGCCGCACAGCCCAAGTGGGAAACGGGAGCTGATTCGTCTCGGTGACGGAGTCCTGCACCGCAGTTTTCCCCTGGCTCGCAAGCCTCCTGGGCTGCACCGTGCATGCCCTGGTAGCTATCTCTCCCTGATCGTGCCGCATACCCCCACGCCGAGCCATCTCTTCTCTCTCTTTTCCCGTACCATATTCTGAGTTTGGCCTTACTCTAGAGATAGAGAGAGAGAGAGTGTGTGTGGTAATTTGACGGAATACCCCTGTACTTTCGGAAAAAGTGTGTGTGGTAATTTGCTGTTGGAGATCCTCTGTGTTCATATTATCAGTTTTGAGGACTCTTGCCAAAAAAAAAAGAAGCAAAAAAAACAGCAATTTGCTACACCCTTTCCACCTTACTTGCTGTCTTTTTGATTTCACTTGTTGCCAACAGCGTTTGTTTCGTGTTTAGCACTATAATTCAACTTTGCATTATTGTTTGAGTGTGCTAATCCTTGACTTGAGTGCAGCCTACCCAAAACTCCACATATTTCTACGACGAGCAGATTTTGTTTCTCCAGGCAATCGCTCCTCCAATCTTTCGCGAGTTCCACCGGTTGGTTGCAGGTCGCCCCTGTGTGCGTGGTAAGAACAGATAAGAATTTGATAACAGCACTAGTGTGAGCACCTTGTGAGCTGTCCCACCCTGTTTTTGTCGTCGTTTTGTTTTTGTGTTTGCGCTAACCATGGCAGATGAAGGCGGTGTGGCTGATCCATTGCAAGACTTGCGAGCACAAGTTGAAGGACTAGCCACAGACATTCGGACGGTACATGAACGTCTAGACAAAATGATCACTACGTCGACCGACCGTTTCGATCAGCTCGACCTCGCCCAGACGGCCACCAAGACCACACTCGACGCTCTCGTGGCCCGACTCGATGCTATGCACACCACAATCACAGAGTTGCAGAAGGACTATGGCGGTGATTCTGAGCAGGACGCCGGAGACAGTCGCGGTCGTGCCCGCCGTGTACCACGCCGCCCCGCTGGTAATGATTCATTCTCTAAAATCAAATTTAAAATTCCACCCTTTAATGGAAAATATGATCCTGCTGCATATCTTGATTGGGAGTTAGAAGTTGAACAGAAATTTTCATGTCATGATATTGCTACTAGCTCTCAAGTTAAGGCTACCATTAGTGAATTTACTGATTTTGCTTTAATTTGGTGGCGTGAGTATAAAAATAAACATCCTACTGCTGTTCTGACCACTTGGGAGCAATTAAAAACTGCTATGCGACATCGCTTTGTGCCTTCGTATTATGCTCGTGATTTGCTTATCAAAATGCAGTGATTTCAGTAAGTTTCTCAGTCTGTTGAGGACTACTACCAGGAGTTGCAAAAAGGTATGATTCGTTGTGGTATTTTGGAGGAACCCGACGCTGCAATGGCACGCTTTCGTGGTGGTTTGAACCGCGAAATTCAGGACATCCTTGATTATAAAGAATATGCTGACATGACCCAATTATTTGAGTTTGCTTGCAAAGCTGAACGCGAAGTGCAGGGACGCCGCTCGAGGACATATTCTAACACTTTTGCAGGTAGGAACTCATCGTCCAGTTCGGCACCTGCTCTCCCTACACCATCCACACCTACACCGCGTGAGAGGATAGCTAAGCCTGCAGGAGCCGCCCCAGCCACAGGCACCACTCCATCCACAGGCGCAGCATCCACCACAGGTCGTACGCGGGATATCACGTGTTTTCATTACAGCGGACGTGGCCACGTGGCTCGGGACTGTCTGAACAAGCGCACATTACTCATTCGTGACGATGGTGAGTACTCTTCAGCTAGTGATTCAGAAGAACTTGAACGTACTTTGCTTGCCACTGACAATGCAGCTAAGACGGACATACATGTCAATCCGGGAGACGCTGATAGGTACGAGAGTCTTGTTGTGCAGCGTGTTCTTAGTACATAGGTCACCCCAGCCGAGAAGAATCAGCGACACACTCTGTTCCATACGAAGGGTGTTGTGCAGGAGCGGTCGATTCGCATCATCATCGACAGCGGTAGCTGCAACAATTTGGTGAGTACTATGTTGATCGATAAGTTGTCATTACCCACTCGTAAGCATTCAAACCCATATCACATTCAATGGCTTAATGATGGTGGCAAAATTAGAGTATCACGATCGGTGCGTGTTCCTTTTTCTATAGGTGCTTACTCTGATTATGTTGATTGTGATGTTGTTCCTATGGAAGCATGCTCTTTGTTACTTGGTAGACCTTGGCAATATGATACTGATAGCTTGCATCATGGTCGTTCGAATCATTATTCCCTCATGTTTAAGGGTCAGAAAAATAATTATACATCCTATGACACCTGAACAAATTGTTAAAGACGATCTTGCTAGAGCTGTTAAAACTACTAAAGAACAGGAACCATCACCATCCACTTCTGATAAATCTGAAATTAAGTTTAATGCTCCTGTTTTCCTTGCTACACATGCTGATTTTGATGATATTAGAGATGCTCATTAGCCATGCTATGCACTTGTATGCTCTAGTGTGCTTGTTTCCCTTGATGATGCACCATCTTTGGATATTCTGCCTGCGGTTGCTAACCTTTTGCAGGAGTACGCTGATGTCTTTCCCAACGATTTGCCACCGGGTCTTCCACCGCTTCGTGGCATTGAGCACCAGATCGACCTCATTCCCGGCGCCCAGCTTCCAAACCGCGCCCCGTACCGTACAAACCCGGATGAGACAAAAGAGATTCAGCGCCAGGTGCAGGCGTTGCTTGATAAGGGTTACATTCGTGAGTCTCTTAGCCCTTGCTCGGTTCCTGTGTTACTTGTTCCTAAGAAAGATGGTTCATGGCGTATGTGTGTAGACTGTCGTGCTATTAATAACATCACCATTCGTTATCGATACCCTATACCACGCCTTGATGATATGCTTGATGAGCTTAGTGGTGCCATTCTTTTTACTAAGATTGATTTGCGTAGTGGTTACCACCAGATTAGAATGAAATTGGGAGATGAATGGAAAACGGCTTTTAAAACAAAATTTGGCTTATATGAATGGTTGGTTATGCCGTTTGGTTTGACTAATGCTCCCAGCACTTTTATGCGCTTGATGAATGAAGTTCTGAGGCCCTTCATAGGATTGTTTGTCGTTGTCTATTTTGATGATATCTTGATTTACAGCAAATCTATGGAAGACCATTTGAAACATTTGAGTGCTATTTTTGATGCGTTGCGTGCTGCCCACTTATTTGCTAACATGGATAAATGCATCTTTTGCACACAACGTGTCTCGTTTCTTGGTTATGTTGTTACTCCACAGGGCATTGAGGTCGATAGCAGTAAAATTGCTACCATTCAGGAGTGGCCTACACCGACGACGGTCACACAGATTCGGAGCTTTCTTGGACTTGCAGGTTTCTACCGCAGGTTTGTTCGTGATTTTAGCTCCATTGCAGTGCCTTTACATGAGCTTACAAAGAAAGATGTGCCATTCGCTTGGAGTGATTCGCAGGAGGTAGCAATCTGCACTTTGAAAGATAAGTTAACTCATGCTCCCCTTTTGCAATTGCCTGATTTTATTAAAGTGTTTGAGCTTGAATGCGATGCTAGCGGTATTGGGCTAGGTGCTGTTTTGTTACAAGAAGGAAAACCAGTTGCTTATTTTAGTGAGAAATTAAGCGGTGCCAGTCTGAAATATTCTACTTATGATAAGGAGCTTTATGCTTTAGTGCGCACTTTGCATACTTGGCAGCACTATCTTTGGCATCGCGAGTTCATAATTCATTCTGATCATGAGGCTTTGAAACATATTCGTACCCAAACAAATCTGAACCGTCGTCACACTAAATGGGTAGAATTCATTGAGTCTTTTCCTTATATTATTAAACACAAGAACGGGAAGGACAATGTTATTGCTGATGCTTTGTCTCGTCGCTATACCATGCTGTCACAGTTAGATTTTAAAATCTTTGGCTTGCAAACTGTGAAAGATCAATATGTCGACGATGCTGATTTTAAAGATGCTTTTGCCCATTGTCTTAATGGCAAACCATGGGGCAAATTTCACATACAGGACGGGTTCCTGTTTTGCGCTAACAAGCTGTGTATTCCAGCTAGCTCGGTTCGTCTTTTGCTGTTACAGGAAGCGCATGGAGGCGGTCTCATGGGACACTTTGGCGTCTACAAGACGCATGGGGTGTTGGCTGCCCATTTCTTTTGGCCCCGGATGCGTGCTGATGTTGAGCGCCTAGTTGCACGCTGCACTACTTGTCAGAAAGCTAAGTCACGGTTGAACAACCATGGTTTGTATATGCCTTTGCCTGTTCCTACTTCCCCTTGGTTTGATACTTCTATGGACTTTGTTTTGGGATTGCCTAGAACTAAGAAGGGGAGGGATAGCATTTGTGTGGTTGTTGATCGATTCTCCAAAATAGCTCATTTCATACCTTGTCATAAGACTGATGATGCTAGCAATATTGCTGAATTGTTCTTTAGAGAGATTATTTGTTTGCATGGTATCCCAAATACAATAGTATCTGATCGTGATGTTAAGTTTCTCAGTCATTTTTGGAGATCTGTGTGGAATAAATTGGGAACTAAATTACTGTTTAGCACAACTTGTCACCCTCAGACTGATGGGCATACTGAGGTGGTTAATAGAACTTTATCAACCATGCTTAGGGCCGTTTTAGATCAGAATTTGAGACGTTGGGAGGATTGCTTGCCCCATGTTGAGTTTGCTTATAATCATGCAACACATTCCACTACAAAGATGTGCCCTTTTCAGATTGTGTATGGTTACATCCCTCGGGCTCCTATTGATTTGTTTTCATTTGATACTGAAGACGCCCCACACTTAGATGCTATTGCACATGTTGAACAAATGGTTAACCTGTATGAACAAACTCACCAAAACATTGCTGCTGTTAATGCTAAATATCAGGTTGCTGGTAGTAAAGGTAAAAAACATGTTACTTTTGAATCTGGTGATATGGTTTGGTTGCATTTGAGAAAGGGTCGTTTTCCTACTTTGCGCCGTTCTAAATTAATGCCTCGTGCTGCTGGTCCTTTTAAAGTGCTAACCAAGATTAATGATAATGCTTATATCCTTGACCTGCCTGCGGAGTTTGGTGTTTCCACTAGTTTTAATGTTGTAGATTTGAAGCCACATCTAGGTGAGGATGAGGAGTTGCCATCGAGGACGACTTCAGTTCAAGAAGGGGAGGATGATGAGGACACCACGATTACATCTACACCAGCAGCACCTTCTCCTACTCCAACGCCGGCAGCACCGTCTTCAGCGCCACCTTCTGGGCCAATTACTCGGGCCCGTGCAAGAGAGTTCAACTTTGTCATGATGCTGAAGAATGAAGGCCCAGAAGACTGAAGGCTGGCCCAACAGGAGGCCTTGTGCGTGGGCACCTAGGACTGGTCCAAGAGGGCGCCTAGGGTTGCACCCCCACACCCACGACGCTAGGGGCAGCGCCCCCTTTGCTGGCCGCCCCTCCCCTAGGGGTTGCACCCCCCTTTATTAGTCAGAGTCCTGTATCTTTTACAGCTTGAGTTTTATTTTACATCTAGCTTTAGCTACACCAGAACACGCACAAATACGTGCTGTCCTCTGTGATTCAGAACTCCACCTTCGAGTGATATTAAGATTGATCACCTCAGATTCTTGTTCGTTCTTCGATTGTGTACAGGAATTGATATTCGTGATCAGGCTGATCTTGCGCCGGCAAGGTTGGTAACCATCGGGAGTTGGTTCAGCGATTGCATTAGCGCTTCGAGTCTCGCTCGTCGTAGTCGGATCGTGAGGGTCAACAACCACCAGATCGAAGTTATCTCCACTCACCGAAAGATCGGGCACTCCGCCTCTATCAGCAAAAGCATAAGTCTAAGATATCCGCCATTGCCTTCCATGGATACGATACCCTTGGAATATTCTCCTTCCTTGGGGAAATGCTATAATGGTTTATCTGTGCGGTTGCGGATTCATTCATGATCGTTCAGATTAACCTTTGGCAAGTCTTGATGTTCACGCTAACCCAGCGTCGTTAGTTGTGACATTGAGAGGTGCCTACAAGGTGTTTCTTAGTGTTGTCACTAAGGATGGATCCCAGATCTGTTCTTAAGATGACGGCGCTACGAAACACGAACAATGGCATCCAGTTGCTTGCAAGCAGAGATAGCAATGCCGTAGCCTTCCATGATTTATAGTTGTCCATTTGGCCCACAGGCCGAAGGCCCGCCCGAAAGCCCGTGTTTTTGGCCCGGCCCTAGCCCAACACGGCCCATATTGCGTCAGGCCCAGGCTAGCCCGGCCCGGTGCCATGTGCCGGGCGCGAGCTACCACCCAGCACGTCAGGCGGAGCCCGCATAACCACAATCCATATATAAGGGAACAAGAAACCCTAACTCCCTGCTACTCCCTCCACCCGTGTTGACGGTCGATTTCTGTCAACCAAGAGCACTTGTTACACTTTGGTTTGAGCTTTGAATTATAACTAACCCGCCACTAGGCATACTAATGATGTAACAAGTTCGCACTTCCATGTGGTTTTTGTAGTATGTTGTTTACGGAGGATTTAAGTGCCTAAATGAGGACTTCCGGGTAGAGTTCATCGAGCACTTCATGAGAAGATCACGAAGCCCAGCACAAGTCAAGACACGAAGTGAACTCGACTCCAAATGACCCGAGGACCGAAGCATGAAGCCGTGAAACTTCGAGGACCTAAACAGAAGATGCGGGAGTTCGCGAGCCAAGTACCCTTATCCAAACCGTGAGGAAAATGACGTCAAGGACCCATATGAAGTTAGGCAAATATTCAAGAAATCACGAGAAGCATCATGGCGAAAGATAGGGCCGAACTGGGCCAAAAAGGCCCTAGCCGGCCCATGCCGACAGGCCTGGCCCTTGTTCGTGCCGGTTCACATCCCCCTTTGACCTACATGCTCCTTGGTGTATTTATATCGCCTGCCTCCGACGGCTGCCGGATGCATTCACCAGAACTCGGCGAAACCTAGAAGTGAGCACCGGAGGGAGACGACAGCGGCGGAGTCCTCGAAGTTGTCTAGGAGATGGCCTAGGCTGACCCTAGCCGCCATGGCTGCCCTGCGTGGTTGTGCCATGGTGGAGTTCCGGAGCTAGTTGAGGTCATCAATGATATGTACTTGGTGGTGGTGACCCAAACGCATCTATTATTATGTGAGCAATTACAATCATGTTTTCCGATCTTTAAGCGATTCCATGTCTCCATCTTTACTTTCTACCTATCGTGAATATGATTTGACCCTTAGTATAATGCTAGCTTAGACTACATAGCATGCTTTATGTAATCATGGTGATTAGATCTAGTATGTTGACTCTTCATGGTTGGTAGACATGTCCATGTATGGGCGTGCTCGTGGACTCCCCACATCATTACGAGTGCACCGTGACAGGATGATACCCCGAAAGTGCGGATGTCTTCGAGAGGTAGGCCAGAGGTAGGAGTTTAAGGATGCTTTTAGATGAGATGCTTGGTTTGTTGCTCGTTTGCCGGAGCTACAACTAGAAGGCGCTAAGCTTAGTTGTCCCCTTGGTGACGCTTTACCTTGCCCATGTTTGTGTATGTGATAAACCTTGTGCTATCATATACATATCTCTTAGGTTTATCTTTGTATGTAATCAACGCTTAATGTTAGGTTAGTTTGGCTAGACAAGGTAGAGAACCTTAGCGGTTTGCTTCCGATCCTTTGATTGACAAACCTTGGGGACCCTCCTTGGTGAAAAAGGCACCAAGTCACCCGTACGCTTGCGGTGAACTTCAAAACGGTTTTGAACCGTCAACAACCCCGCAGCCGCATCTCTTCCTCACAGTGCCGTCGCCACCTCCTCTCTCCCTCTCTCCCCTGCGGCTCCCCGCTGCCCGCCTCTCCCTCATTCCCCTCCCATCTGGCCTCCTTCTACCGCGGACAGTGGATCTAAGGCTGAGGCGTGGCGAGGCATGGGCGGCGCGCTCATCTGCCCAGCTGCCCCGTGATGGAGGCCCGCAGACCGGTGCAGCCGCCTGCCCGCTGCGGCGATGCCCGACCGGCAGGCCCCATGGCGCAAGCCGGCACGTCCACCTGTGCGCCCCTTCTCTCCACCACCGGCGCGGCGGGCAGCGGCTTCGCTTCTCCTCCTCCCCTCCACGGCTGGTGAGGCACCCCCCGCGATCCTCCCTCCCGCAACCAGGATGCCGCCACCTCGTCTCCGCCGTCCCCCTTCTCTCACCCTCTCTCGGCCAATGGTCTCCCCGCCTACGGAGACCGTGACAGCGAAGGCCGACGGTAGGCCTTAACCTCCGCTGCCTGTCATTCCCTACAGGCGCGGCTGGGAGCTTGGTGCGGGCTTCGGGCTGGCTCGGCATGAAAGCGGCCCGCGGGCTCAGGCTTGGCCCTTCGGTGCAGCCCGTGGGCGGGCACGACACGGCATGGTGGGACTTAGTGTCGGGTTGGCCCAGCACGAAGTTGAGCGGGCCACCCCGGGCCTGTGTGTAGCGAACATGGCATCTTATGCCATTTGTTCAAGTTTGATTTTGGTGATTAATGACAATATGATCAATGGGACTAACTATATTGTTGAGGATGTCTTTGTAGACATTTCTAGGTCCCAAGTATGCAAAATGGCCAAATGCCAAAATGAGAAGATAGTATATATTTTGAGGCTACAAACCGTAGAAGAAGAAGAAGAAAAGAAATGACATTGTTGGGATGGTACCTTGGAAGATAGCGTCAGTGCAATGGCCGAATGAACCGGTACACTACATGAAGAAGGCTCAATTTACACAGACCGTCGGATGAATCGACGGTATGCTTTTTAGTTGCACCAGATGAAGTCCTGGAGAAGAAGCAGCTGGGTCAGTGGCACCAGATTAACTGACAGTCCATTTGTAGGAGCCGTCGGTCTATCCGATGATCAGTTTGATTAAGACAGAGACGGCCGAAGTCAGAGCTCTTCTACACCGGATGAGCCGATGGTTACAAGGGTTTGAGCAGCGGTTCTTCCGACGGCACTAAAGAAGCTAACAGAGAGGTTTTGGCTGCGGAGTCTTCAGCACCGGATGAACCGACGGTGCATCGGTCAATACGCAGGATGATTTGTGTCAACAGTCAAGTGAGGTGAAAGGCCAACGGCTAGTAGCACCGGATGAACCGACGCCCAGGAAAAGCATAGCTTCGAATCATCCGATGGTACATTTCTCAGCAGCTTTTGGCCAATGGCTAGTTTGTTGGCTTGGGCTATTTATACCCCTTCCACCCCGTCATTCGAGCTTGCTGGAGTGTGTGGAAGTGCAGAGGTGTCCAAGACACATTGAAGATCATATCCAAGCCATCCAAGTGCTAAATTGCTCATCCATAGACTTGCACATGCTTTGTGTGTGTGCTTAGTGCTAGGCTTAGCTTAGAGCTAAGTGAGTGCAAGGTGTGCCTACCTTGTGAGGTGATTCTTGACTGGATCAAGTTGTACAAGGTGCGCCAAAAGCCTTGGAGCCTAAGTGGCTCTCCGGTAATCGTCTTCGACCCTCCAGCTTGGTGTGGTGCGATGAGGACACTTTGTGCGGGGGACGTGGAGACCCCCTTTCCTGGTGAAGAAGCTCCTTAGTGGAGACGGCATCAAGGTGACCAAGGGAGCTTGGCGAGTGCCTTTGTGGGTGAGCCTTTGTGGCAAGTCAAGTGGTGCTCTTGGGAGAGACTTGGTGACCGGGAAGCAATACTCTTGTATGAAGTGCTTCAACAACGTGGACTAAGGGTGGCTTAGTGCCTACCAATACCACGGGATAAATCGTGTGTTAAGAGTTTGCTTCCTCTCATCCCCCTTTACGTTTCCGCATTACTTTCTTGCAATCCTTGCTTGCCTTTACTTTCCTAGATTAGTATCTTGCTAGGATTGGCTATAGGTTGCAAAACTTGTTTTGGGATGGGAGTTTCATACTAGAACAACCATAGTTGCACATCTAGGTAGTATGTTATAGTTTATGTTTTGAGCAAATAGTGATAACCCTAGGCTTAAGGTTTTAAGTTGCCTAATTCACCCTTCCCCCTCTTAGGCTATGAGCATCCGTTTCCTTACACCGTGCTAGGGCGGGTCGGCAGCCCGAATGGAACATCTATACCATGATTACGATGGCAATGAAGCGGTATGGTGTCAAGTCGAGCGGCGAGGACAGGATCACCTTAGTGTGCATCTTTAGGATGTCAAATTGCTTGTAGCATCGAGACACCTCGAGCACCATGCGCAAGGCGGGGAGCAACTACGGGAGAGGAAATGTGAAACCAGAGAGAGGTTTCGTCAGGGAGCACGCGCTGTCGTCGTGCACGAGGAAGGCTAGGTCATCGACGGTGAGGTAGCAGAAGACGCGCTCACGGAGGATGGGTGCGCAGCCTTGGAGGTCGAGGAGTGTTCCGTGGCGGAGCGCCTTGGAGGTCGAGGATTGTCCCATCATGGAGCTCGATCCGCGGGAGTTCTCCTGTGACGACGACAGCACCACCATCGCCACCTGCTGCAGTTCCTCTACCAACAACGAAGACCCTGTTTAGTTGGTTGAAATTTTGGTGAAATGGGTGAAACTTTTTGCATTAGGTTGCGTGCAGAGAGAAGAAATGGCTAAAATTTGATGAAATGAGTGAAATTTTTGGAATCTTGGGAAACTAAACTAGGCTGAATTCGTCAATCCAAATCCAGTTTGATCGTGAGGTTTGAAACGGATCGAGGAGCACACCGTACCTGGAAGCTGAACCGCTGAAGCTGAATTTTCTTTTTTTTTCATTTTTTGAAAATAAATGCCGGATTTGAAAATTTTCAAAACTAGACATCCACAGCCGTTTGAAACAGCGGTTGCACCTAACTGTCGTTTTAAACGGCGGTTCGTGGGCGAAACCGCTGCTCCAAACTGCGGTTGGTGACGCGACCAACGGTCGGCGGGCGGACCTCCTACCGTCTTTTGAAGAGGCGGGAGGACCTCCTACCGCCACGTGGAACAGCGGTTGAGCCAACCACCATTTTGAACAGCGGTAGGAGGTCTGTCCGCCTATAAGTTAGCGGGTGCCCCCTCCCCCTCCCCCCGCTCCCGCCCCCCACGCCCCCCTCCCGCCGCCGTCAGTAGTCGGCAAGTTTTTTTTAATTTTATAAGTATTAGAAATAGTTTAGAAAATAGTAGCAATGTTAGGAATAGTTTAGAAATTTTAGAAAATATTTTGGAAATTCCAAAAATAGTTTACAAATCCTAGAAATAGTTTAGAAATTCTAGAAATGGTTTCTAGAAATAGTTTACAAAATCAGGAAACAGTTTAGAAAATGTAGAAATACTTTAGAAATTTTAGAAAATAGTTTAGAAATTGTAGAAATAGTTTAAAAATTCTAGAAATAGTTTAAAAATTCTAGAAATAGTTTAGAAATTCTTGAAATAGTTTAGAAATTCTAGAAATAGTTTAGAAAATCTACAAATAGTTTAGAAATTTTAGAAAAATAGTTTAGAAATTATAAACATGCTTTAAAAATTCCAGAAAATAGTTTAAAATTCTAGAAATACCTTAGAAATTATAGAAAATAGTTTTAAAATTTAGAAATAGTTTAGAAATTCTAGGAATGCCTTAAAATTATTTAGAAATTGTTTAATTCAAGAATTTGTTTGCAGGTATGGCAGAAGAACAGGCTCCTCCGCAGCAGCCTCCTGCACCACCGGAGCCTGTTGTGCAGTACGTGCTTCCGGGTGTTGACGGTCGATTTCTGTCAACCAAGACCACTTGTTACACTTTGGTTTGAGCTTTGATTTATAACTAACCCGCCACTAGGCACACTAATGATGTAACAAATTCGCACTTGCAAGTGGTTTTTGGAGTATGTTGTTTACGCAGGAATTAAGTACCTAAATGAGGACTTCCGGGTAGAGTTCATTGAGCACTTTGTGAGAAGATCACGAAGCCTGGCACGAGTCAAGACACGAAGTGAACATGACTCCAAAGAACCATGGACCAAAGCATGAAGCCGTGAAAGTCCGAGGACCCGAACGGAAGATGCAGGAGTTTGCGCGCTAAGCACCCTTATCTAAACCGCGGGGAAAACGACATCAAGGACCTACATGGACTTTGACAAATATTCAAGAAAGCATGAGAAGCATCGTGGAGGAAGATGGGCCCGAACTGGGACGAAAAGGACCCTGGCCGGCCGGCCCATGCCGACCGGCCTAGGGTGTTTCGAGCTCGGTTCAGCCCCCCCTTTGACCTACACGCTCCTTGTCTCATTTATACCGCATGCCTCCGATGGCCACCAGGTCCATTCATCAGAACTCGGCGAAACCTAGAAGTGAGCATTGGAGGGAGACGACAACGGCGAGTCCTCAAAGTTGTCTAGGGGATGGCCTAGGCCAACCCTAGCCGCCATGGCCGCCCTGCGTGGTTATGGCGGAGTTCCGGAGCTACGTGTTCATCATCTTAGGTATGATCTCGGTGGTGATGATGTAATACATACTTTCATGCGAGCAATGATAATCATGTCATCCGATCTATTAAGCGATTCGATGTCTCCGTCTTTACTTTCTACCTTTCATGAATATGTTTGATCCTTAGTCTAATTCTAGGTTAGACTATATAGCATGCTTTATGTAATCATGGTGATTAGATCTAGTATGTCTATCCTTCATGGTTGGTAGACACATTCTCTTGGGCGTGCCCTTAGACTCCCCGTATCATTAAGGGTGCACCGTGACAGGGTGATTACCCCCGAAAGTGTGGATGTCTTTGGGAGGTGAGCCGGAGGTAGGAGTTTAAGGATGCTTTTAGATAAGATGCTTAGTTTGTTGCTCGTTTGCTGGAACTACAACTAGAAGGCGCTAGGCTTAGTTGTCCCCTTGGTGGTGCTTTACATTGCCTATGATCGTGTTTGTGATCAATCTATACACTCCATACATATGTCCTAGGTTCATCTTTTTATGCAATCAATACTATATGTTAGGTTAGATTGACTAGATAAGGTAGAGACCCCTAGAGGTTTGCTTCCGATCCTTGGATTGACAATCCTTAGGGGACCCTCCTTGGTGAAAAAGGCACCAAGTCACCCGTACGCTTGCGGTGAACTTCAACACGGTTTTGAACCGTCAACAAGCCCTTTTTCTGGCACCGTTGTCAGGGATCGGCAACTCGAACCCTAGGGTGATCTACCTTTCTTTTTGACTAACCCTAATTTTTATTATTGCATATATGCTTGTTTTCTTGTTTGTGTCCTTGAAAGCAGGTAAAAAGCTAGACACAAGACGTTCAATGAGTTCTCTACATACACACCCCAACAAGATGATTCCAACAAACATGAAGATTCGCTCTTTAGTGGTAGGTGCAAACTTTGGTTAGTGGCCCATCATCCGCTATCGAGCCCACACCCTGCACAAGAACATGTGAACAAGGTAAGTCAATGTGTCAATTAAAATTTTAATACTAATGTTTTGTGGAGATTTGTTTGTTTAAGCAATAGGTATTGGAAGCAATCACGATGCCCCCGAGATCACAAGATCAAGCTCTTCAACATCTTCGAAGTCTGTTCGCATCAAGTTTTGCACAGCCTAATGGGAAGAACAACATGATATCTTTGAATATTTAGAAGCCCCATGAAGTTACAATTCCAATGAGTCAAGAATCAAATCGATCGGAGGTTCCTACAAGCGGATATGGCCGAATCACCGATGATTGCACGTCCTGAAAATTTCTGGACAGCAAGCAAAGCTGAAGTGAAATAGCCATAACTCCCTCATTTGGACTCCGATTAAGATGGATGAGTTCCCGTTGGAAAGGTAATTTTATAAATTTTTCAATAAAATTATATTTTGGTTTATGTTCTGTTATGTATACAGGGGGGAAATCCAAAGAAGAGGCAGCTGCAATATGATGAGAACAAGATGGCGAAGGTGAGGACGACAACAACGAAGAAGAGCTTAGGGAATGCTTCCGCTAGACCACTCATGAAGAAATTCAGAGGCTTGGAACAAAACAAAGACCCCTAGAGCATTGGCACATGAAGACACAAGTTGGCGACATCCGGCGCAAGAAGATGTCTGGAGCAAATCACGAAGGATTACACACAAAGGACGACATCCGATGGCGCGGATACTTTGGGTTCTCACACGGTGGATCATGGAGCTACATGAAGGCATTTAAGACATGTGTGAAGCCCCACAAATGAAGAAGAGAAGTGATCCTACACAAAGCAACCTTGACGACACGTGGCATGAAGGAAGGAATTGAGAAAAGTCTACGCGAGCCACCCCCGATCATCAAGGATTGTTCGTTCTCAACTCCTGAGGATCACTCACGATGAAAAGCTTGAAGGCTAAGGTACACATTAACCTCTCAAGATACTTTTGGTGATGATAATGTCTCTTTGATATTTTGATACCCATCCAAAAGTATGTTTTGATTCTATGCCTTGCACCTTTGATGATCATGTTGATAGGCTAGAATTTCTTGAGAATGATAAAGAGGCTATGTTGTATTTACACCTTCAACTTCTTTGCCTAATGAACCTATACCTAATGAGAGCCTTAGCACTGAGCAAGAAACTCATGCCACCTTTAATCACAACATTCTTTGTTTACCATATTTATTTTGTGGTTATGGTTGCATATGTTTGTTTCACACTTTGCAAATCTTGGACTTGCTTCATGCTTGGTCGAGCTCGCGACCTTAAAAGAGCATTTGTCAGGAGAAAACCCGAGTTTCACTAATCATGCAGGCCATTAAACCTTAATAAAGAGAAGAGAAGCCATACCCTAAAAGGAATTGCAAGCTCATGCATCACCTCCCCGAATCTCGAGTACGGACGTTGCTGTTTTCATAAATTTTGAGCACCTGATCAGATATATAAAAGAAGGAAAAAGTTGAAAGTCAGAAGCTCTATCAAGTGCCAATTCCAACGCCTTCAAGATCGATGAATTTGAAGATCAGTAGAAGGAGATATAGCAAAAACATTAGGCATTGCACAGTCTGAAATCAGATTTGGACAGATTGCAGCAATGGAGTAAAACGAGCATAACTCGCTCATTCGGAGTGCGTTGGGGGTCAACAAAGACTTGATGGAAAGACAATTTCAAGCACCACACCTTGGAGAAATTGTTTGCTCCATGGTCTGGTCTGGGCAGAGAGGGAAATTCATGAAAGAGGAAGCAGCGACGAAGAGCAAAGGAGGAGAAGGTGACGATGATGCAAGGGAACGATCGGGCAAGCCTCTCCTCAAATAAAATGATTGTGTCAAGCATGGAGAGTAGATCAAAGCTGCATGGACATCTTCAAATCTTACATGAAGGACCATGGCTTCGCGACAACAAGAAGGCACGTAAGATAGTCGAGCTCTATGACTTTAAATGAAGCGCTTTGCGGGAGGCAACCCGTTTTCTCTTGTTTATGTTTATATATATATATATATATATATATATATATATATATATAATATGACTGTCTACATTGTGATCTTAAATTGAAACATCAAGTAACATTGTACCATTGCTCTAATAAATACCACAACACCTTGTTGTTTGATTTAAATACTATTGAGAGAGCACTTTGTTCTTGATCTTGGAAAACTTGTAGACCTTTTTGTGTGCCTATTAGTGTTAGTTTATTTTTCTTTTGTGTCTTTTTAGTGAGAAATATGATGTTGGCACCATCCTTTAACTCTAAGCTTGTGGCTAGTTAATTTAGGCTAACTCTTGCATTTGTTTTAGATCACCACCATATCATGTCATTTTGTTCACCCATGTCATATTGTATTGCATGCTTTGTGTTGATCTAACTTTTTGTCCAACCAACCTAAGCCTTCCGATAGCCCCCACCAAAAACCGTAGCCAACAAGAGTAGGGTTGAATTGTGGCCAAGCCCACCTCTATCCCTTGTTCTAACTAAAATCTTTGACTAGCCCTCCTATGAGAAAATCTTCCACACTTTTAGCCTTCCTAAAAACCATAGGTTTGTTTTCCATAAAAAGACTTTCGACACCCCCTTAGATAGAATTTCTATGCTAGACTCCCTCTCTTCAAAATTCTTGTTTGAGCCAAAAATATAGGATACCCATAACCTACCCTTAAAACCTTGTTAGTTTGGTTGTTTGATCTTTCCAACCCTTACTAACATTTGTTTGCGTTAACTCTTTGCATTCGCATTTTGCATCCACCTCGTTTTCATCATCTTTATGAGAGCTAGGTCTTTGTGAAACTTTGTGATGAATGGACCACCATCATTCAGTTTTATATACCTTGCTTTCATTTTGCATTGGTTGGTTTGAAAACTTTGCAATGCGCCATACTTATCTTACACTATAAGGAATTATTAATCTTGGGATAAGCATGGTGTTTTGACCTTGGTTAATAAATCTTTACGGCAAGGGAAAAGTTTGGCAACCACTTTGTAAGCATGGAGCTTAGAATTTGGTGTAAACATTATTTTGTTTTTATACCATCCTTTCATTTGCATATACACTTGCACACACGTACACCCACTAAGTTTTAACTTTTCTTTCGCTATATTAACTATGCCACAAGTTAGGATCTTAGGAGATGTCTTTGGTTTGTCGGCATAGAGTGAGTATTCCAGACCGTCACCTCGGGGGTACAATATGCTTTAGAATTGTTTTGCAGGCATTATGAATCACTTCCATAAGTTTGTGATAAAAAGCTGAAATCAAGATCATCAACACCTCCAAAATCTCGAATGAAGCACTGCTTTTTTCATCAAGATTAAGCACACATTCAGAAGTGTACAAACGAGAAAAATTGGATGTTCAGGAGCTTCATTAAGTCTTCTTTGCAACGCATCAAGATTCAACATTTTAGAAGACACGTGCAAGGAGTTACAACCAAATCTTTGGGTGTCACACGTCCTGAAATCAGCCCGGGACAGCTTGCACTCACAGAGTAAAAAGGGCATAACTCCTTTGTCAGAAGTCCGATTAGGATGAATGACCACTCGTTGGAAAGATAATTTCAAGAACTTTGTAATGGAGTGATGGTTCAGTACATGTTCTGTTCTGGAAGTATAAGAAAAATTTGTGGAAGATGAACTAGCAATGAGGGACAACATGGAAGGAGGTGAAGATGGAAACAATTGGGACAAAGGCTTGTGACAAAGGATGGACGTTGGAGGACAATCAAGACAAAGTGAAGAGTATGGTGATCCACACATGGTGGTAGGACTTCAAGATGGTTCATCATCTTCCATGCCTAGCAACATGCTAAGCATGGGGGAGGATTTGGTGGACATGAGAAGACCGCATGGAGCAAGGATCACGGTTCTTCTTCCATGTTAAGCACAATGCTTAAGCATGGGGGAGGCCGCGCTACACTTCAAGCATCAAAGGACGGTAACAAATCCTCAACCCACTTTTTGTCCTCATCTTTCTATATGCTTGTACATATGTTTATGCTTTCCACAACCTTAGGTGCAACCTTTGTATATCTCTCTATAGAATAACATGGCTACTAAGAGTACAACCTAGGTTTGTTTTTGTTTTCAACAATAATCACCATCACCTTGAGCTCACCATGATGATATCTTGTATGCTCTTACTTATGGATATATGATTATTGTTGCCACTTTGATCATTCTTGTTCTTGGTTTTTATATGTTTAAGCTAGTGCTCTCTTTAAACATTATCTGAAAATTTAGTAAATACTATTCTAATCTTTTGTGGAGGTTATGATAACTTAAGTCCCATAGTTGTTTTTCGTTGCTCTCATTTTTGAATGAATCAAAGATCCATTTTTATTCTTAAAATTTTATCCTAACCTTGTCACATGTACCACTTGCATTTTGCTCTACCTATCCAAAGCCTTATATTCAATTGAGTGCAAAAACCATAGTTTACAAGATTTATTTTTGAGTGCATTGATTCAAGGCTTGATTTCTCTGGTTCGAGACTAAGAAGCTGGTCATTCCGTTTTTGCGTATCTATCTTTATGCTAGCCTTTTCTATCCGTGCATTGTGAGTTCCCACATTGGGAATTTCACAAACTTCGTCAGATATCCACCCACAAAGCCAAAATATCTTTTTGTGTATACCTCCTTGACCACAACTCAAAACTTTGAGAATGGATGAATATTTCGAAGAAAATTACAAGGAAGGTGCCATTAAGTGTAGGAAGATTTTGGGAGACCTCCATGAAAGGATCCCTAGAAGGTTTCAAGTATCTCTCTTCAAGAAAATACAAGAATTTCAGCACTTACCTTGGCACAATCATCACCTCTTTGCTCAGGGACGAGCTACGTCTAAGCATGGGGGGGTTGCCAAGGAGGTACTAGTGTAGTCTAGAGTTCAAGGGGAGTAAAAAAAGAAAAAGAAAGTGATGTCAAAAAAAGAAAAGAAAGAGAAATAAAGAGAAAAAGTATGATGGAAAAAAGTGATGAAAAAAGGAAAAAAGAAAAAGAAAAAAATAATAAAGCTCGCCGGTTCTCTAGCTACATTTAGAGATTTTAAGGGGCTTCAAGATCAAGACCCATACTCATCTTTCGAACCATGTGCAATCCGATAACGAGGACTTCATTTGTGCCTCGAGAAGCTTGTCATTTGCACATGTCCACCTATCTAAAAGTGTGTATTTTTCTCCCCCCCTCCTTGTAACATTATTTTTCCAATGACCTTTTTGACGAGTCTCGGTAAGTCCATGAGAAGCTTGTCTTGTTTTGATAATATCTCGACTATAATATCTTGGTAGGACTAAACTTTCCCATAGCTCCATATAAAGCCTTCCACCAAATATTTGAGAGAGGGAAGGAGTAGGACAAGTAGGCTTGAGAGTTCATGAGCAAGATGCAAGGAGGTTTATTATTGATCTTGGTAAAGCAATTTTTCTTCATCCCGCTCTTTATCTTCAAAATTTTTTAGATTTGTTTAAAATTTGAGAGCATGATTAATTACTTGTGGAAAGAGCTTAAATAATATCTACCCTCCATAGAGATGAAAGCTAGTTACATTATGAAACTATAACAAATATAAACTTGGAGAGCATTATGTTTTCTCTTGTATGAACAAGTGCAGGGTATGAACATTGAAGGGCAATATTGACATCCATTAAAGGCTTACTCGAGGACGAGCAAGGTTTAAGCATGGGGGTATGTTGACTGTCGATTTCCGTCAACCAAGAGCACTTGTTACACTTTGGCTTGAGCTTTGATTTATAACTAACCCGCCACTAGGCACAGTAATGATGTAACAAGTTCACACTTGCATGTGGTTTTTGGAGTATGTTGTTTATGCAGGAATTAAGTACCTAAATGAGGACTTCCGGGTAGAGTTCATTAAGCACTTTGTGAGAAGATCACTAAGCCCGGCACGAGTCAAGACACGAAGTGAACATGACTCCAAATGACCTGAGGACCGAAGCATGAAGCTGTGAAACTCTGAGGACCCGAACGGAACATGCGGGAGTTTGTGCGCTAAGCACCCTTATCTAAACCGCGGGGAAAACGACGTTAAGGACCCACATGGACTTTGGCAAATATTCAAGAAAGCACGAGAAGCATCGTGGAGGAAGATGGGTCCGAACCGGGCTGAAAAGGGCTTGGGCCGGCCGGCCCATGCCGACCGGCCTAGGGTGTTTCGGGCCCAGTTCAGCCTTCCCTTTGACCTACATACTCCTCGGCTCATTTATACCGCCTGCCTCCGACGGCCGCCAGATCCATTCATCAGAACTCGGCGAAACCTAGAAGTGAGCACCGGAGGGAGACAACGGCGGCGAGTCCTCAAAGTTGTCTAGGGGGTGGCCTAGGCCAACCCTAGCCGCCATGGCCGCCCTGCGTGGTTGTGCCATGGTGGAGTTCCGGAGCTACGTGTTTATCATCTTAGGTATGATCTCGGTGGTGATAGTGTAATACATACTTTCATGTGAGCAATGATAATCTTGTCATCCGATCTATTAAGTGATTCCATGTCTCCATCTTTACTTTCTACATTTCATGAATATGTTTGATCCTTAGTCTAATTCTAGATTAGACTACATAGCATGCTTTATGTAATCATGGTGATTAGATCTAGTATGTCGATCCTTCATGGTCGGTAGACATGTTCTTTTGGGTGTGCCCTTAGACTCCCCGTATCATTAAGGGTGCACCGTGACTGGGTGATTACCCCCGAAAGTGCGGATGTCTTTGGGAGGTGAGCCGGAGGTAGGAGTTTAAGGATGCTTTTAGATGAGATGCTTAGTTTGTTGCTCGTTTGCCGGAACTACAACTAGAAGGCGCTAGGCTTAGTTGTCCCCTTGGTGGCGCTTTACCTTGCCTTTGATCGTGTTTGTGATCAACCTATACACTCCATACATGTCTCTTAGGTTCATCTTTTTATGCAATCAATACTATATGGTAGGTTAGATTGACTAGATAAGGTAGAGACCCCTAGAGGTTTGCTTCCGATCCTTGGATTGACAATCCTTGGGGGACCCTCCTTGGTGAAAAAGGCACCAAGTCACCAGTACGCTTGCGGTGAACTTCAACACGGTTTTGAACCGTCAACATCGGGCCTCTTTGTCGAGAGGATTGACTAGGAGCACCGGTCATACTACTCCGCGATTTGCGGTACGACCCTAGGCACTGTACGTGCGTGCACTCCGACACACTACATGCCGCTAGACGAGCGTTGGGTTTCCAAGTGCGTAACACAATATCTTATTAATGATAATATATCATTGCATTTTTTCATTACACTAATAGCTATTACATTCTTTTGAGCACGCTACGCGCAACAGCTCTGGTCATACGAGCGCCTGCCGGTGGGTAGGCTCTTGGTCGATCGGAGTTCGCACCCTTTGCTACCGCCTGGACACGACCCAGCCGACAGGCCCACCATGGGCTCGTTGTGGTGCCACTGAGCGGTGCGTGCTTCTTGCTCTTGTTAGTTAGATTCTGTGATTTCTACATTTTTACCAACTAGCTTCTGGTGTGTTATGCAGCACGACTACACGCAGCAGACCAGACGCTCGTACGCGGAATTCCGCAGCCAGATCGACTCCCTGGTAGATAGCCAGGTCGTCTGGACGTTGTACACCACCACCACCATCGCCGCCCGTGCACCTCAGGGCCTCTTGTCGCTCTACTACTGAGATGAGCAGTACTGGTCAGCACCTTCTCAGAGACATGTAATGTAATCTTTATAGGGACACGAGCACCGACGAGCCTGGGACCTTCGAATTGGTCAGCACCTTCTCGCCCTTCAGTGCAGCAGCACCAGCAGTGGTCAGCACCTTCTCGCCCTTCAGTGCAGCAACAACAGCAGCAGCTGCTGCAGACCTCCCAAGGTGACAACCTTCATTATCTATCTCTAACCCTATACGCTCTTCACAACAAAGTTGCTAACAAATTTCAATTCAATGTAGTTTACGGTTTTATCAGCACACCGGAGTCCTCAGACCCGACCATGGACAACATCTTCCTGGACGTCGAGGACATCGCGCAGCTGACGCTAGAGCAGCAGCACCACCACCACCACTAGCCGCTAGCACAGCACCAGCCGCCGCTGCCGCAGTAGGAGCAGCCGCTGCCGCAGCAGGAGCAGCCGCTGACGCAGCAGTTGGGATGTCAGCTGACGCAGGAGCACCAGCAGGCCGGGTTTGAGGAGGTGGCGTCAGCTAGATCAGGGGTGATGCTGTCCCCCAGACGTTGGTGTCGTCGGGATCTGGAGCAGCACCCGAGGCGTTGGCGACAACGGCCCCCGATCCGGACGTCGCACGACACAGCCAGGCACCACCGGACCCCCTCACGTACCCCAGCAACGACACTAGGGTAGCACAGGTAGCCAGGAGGGCGGCTAGGGGACCGCCACAGCCGCGTGCGAAGCGCGGCCGTTTGTAGTTCTGTCGTAGCGAACTCTTAGCGTTGTAAACTATTATTGTTTTATCGATATTCCTATTACCTTATTAGTATTACATTCATATTTGTATTATATTAAGTGCCTCTCATCCTCTTCGAGCTTGAGCCCTTGGTATTTTTTCACTTCGTCCTCGTAGAATCGGAGCTCTTCCATGGCAAAAACATTCGGGACCAACGTCGTAGGAAAGAGTGAGAGACACAAAGATGCTTTGTGCAAAAAATAAAAGAAAAAAAAAGCTCCAACCGCCGCTTGGAATGGCGGTTTGCTCTACCGCCGTTTCAAGCGGCGGTTAGTGGTCCGGAACCACTATATGAAACGGTGGTTGGGCCTTTAGGCCCAACCGCAGCTGAGCATCCCCAACCGCCTAGCCAACAACCCAACCGCCGTCAGGAGCGGTGGTTTGCTTCAATCGCCATTTGAAACGGCGGTTGCAACCGCCATTTCAAATGGCTGTGAATGTCTAGTTTTCAAAATTTTCAAATCCAGCATTTATTGTTGAAAAATGAAAAAAAATAAAAAAACCTCCCAGAGGCTGCGACGACTCATAGGATACATCTCCTGCTCTTTTTTTAGAGAGACACCCAAAAGGGTGTACTCATATCTGATTCATATCATGGAAAACAAATGATAGTAAAAAAGAAGGACAGCCTGACACACAACGACGCAAAGAAAATAAAATTATATTGAAGAGCACTCTGGTCGTCTTATTCCTTCCAAAGTTCGTCGTCCACCGGAGCTTGAAAGATGCACTGGAAAAGCAACAAGGGAAAGGAGCAGATGCAAACACCATCGCCACACAAGGCTTTGAAGACCGCAAAAACCACCCGCTGCTTACAACAAGATCTAGAAAACACTGAAAGAACATCAGCTGGGGCAACACACCAAGCTTTACGCTTTACGATTCGTGCTAGAACTTAAAGGAGGAGTACCGGATCAGTTCTCTAGAAAGAAAGGAAGATTTAGCTGCTACTCCGTATAGATTATTCTCAGTCTCAGATAGATGTATCTAGTTTTGGAATTTGTGGGCTTTCTTTGAGATCTTGCTGATATGAAATATTACATACATGGATCTTCAGATGAGGGCAGGCAGCCTTGAACCTGTGCTCCACGCTCTTGAACCTGTTGTTGGACATGATCTGGAGCCTGGAGCAGGTTGCCGACGTTGACGACAAGTGCGTCGAGCACGGGGCTAAGTCCACCCAACACACCCGACGAGCACCTGCAGGCCGCCCACGCCGTCCTGCAGCAGCACCGTCAGGAAGCCGGTGTCAGAGTGCTTCGCAATGCCCAAGTCAGGTGCGGCTTTGGGCACGGTGGGTAGTAGTGGCAGCCCACCGCCATGCTGCCCTCATAAAGGCAGCCTGCGTGCAGGGGAGACCGATGACGGCTGTGGACGTGAACGTGACGACGACACAACAGAATGGTAGATATCTCTAACGTTGCTTCTTTTGATGGTAAATATCTATGTGTGAATTTTTTTGAAGATATATAACAAAATATTGGTTCTTTGGATGCTATGGAGGATTTTCTTAATTTTAACCTTTTTTTAAAATTATTTTTAAAAAAACCCGTCGCATATTTCATTTGCACGGGGTGACCCTTTTGCCCGCGTCTAGCCGCGTGGCACGGCACCAAGCCTTTGCCGCGCCACATGCAGTGGCGCGGCAGAGGTGCCACGCTGGCACTGTGGGGTCTGGCAGGTCAACCTGGCGCTGAAATGGGCTTGGCACTGCTGTGCCACATGCAGCGGCGCGGCAGCACTGCCACACCACCCCGCCTGGCGCGACAGTGCTGACCCTACAGCCGCGCCGGGGCTTCCCTTTCTTCTTCCTCCTCCCTTTCTTTCTCCCCCAGGCCGAGCTCGAGCACCTCCGCCGGCCAACCCGCTGCCGCCGGCCGCCGCACCCCCAAATCTGTCGTATTAGGGTGGGAAAAGTGTGGGAAATCGATCCCCACATCCTTGGGAAGGTATTCCCCCTATATAATCTTTGTTTTACCGCTTCATTTGTTAGGTTTTTGCATATATAGGTGAGCTAGTGTTAGGGGTGAGACCTGGTCAGATCCGCAAGGGGGCTACCCAAGTGGTTTGTAGGTTAATGGGGAGATCAGGAACTAAGAGCGTAGGTGGTAGTTCACGTGATGAACTCGGAACACAGCAAGTAGGCAAAGAACACGGGGGCACAGAGGTTTATACTGGTTCATGCCTCCGGAGAGTAAAACCCTACGTTCAGTTTGGTGGTTGTATTGCGAGTGGGCGAAAATGGGATCCCCCTCAGATGGTGCACCTAGGCCGCCTTATATTAGTCGACAGACTAGGGTTTCTGAGGGTTGAGAGCCGAGTCTAGGCCGATTACAATTATAAAGTCTATCTCTAAGGATTACAATGGATATCCCGAGATATCCAGCCTAACTGGCAGCGCCAAGCCACGTCTTGGTGACTTGACTTGCACTCCAAGTACCGTGAATCCTCCGGGATCTAGATAAGGTCGCCCGGGGTCATCCGAGGTCGTCGGGTCTGTGGATAAGGTCTTTGGGCCCACTTGCAGGTTGGCAGGGCTTCTGGCAGGTCGGGTTCACTTGGCAGGGACCTCTGGGACACTAGTCGGTGGGTTCCCAGGGGTACCCATGTCTCTCAAGCCCTCGATCGACGTGTAGGCATAGCGGCCGAGACGAGGTCATGTCGAAACATGGCGAAGGCATGGCGTCGTCAAGGTCATGTAGGGTGCATGGGGATCCAAAGAAGAAAAAACCCCTCCATTGCGTGCACGAAGTCGAACATCGAGCTCCTGGAATATAAATCCAGAAGGTCGAAGTGAAGGCGAGACGTCGATCTTGAAGAACCGCGGACCTGACCTGGATCAAGTGACACAAAGTAGCTCCTGCGACCTTTAGAAAGGCCGCAATGCCAGCCGTAGGTAGGTCGAGCAGAGGAGTAATGGAAGCAGGCTTCCAGTAAGTCAATGCGACGTAGAAGCAAGAGGGCATCATAAGACGCACTCGTAGAGTAGCCCCCGAGCAGTGAAGCAACAGAATGGCCGGTTTGATGCTCCAAAAAAGAGGAAGAAAAGGAGAACCTACGGCCTTCTGCTTTATCAGTGTGATGCTCTGACAAACTGAGCCAATAGGCGGAAACACATGGAATCTTGAGGAAGATGCCAAACACCGGAAGCTGTCATGACCTGAGTCACAAGCGCACTGTATGGTCACGGGCTTGCCCCCACGTAAGGCACAAGCTGCTATCCACCCGCAAGGGACAAAAGCACTAGGATGTAGTCAAGTTGGGGAAAGGTGCACCAACACTCCCCACAGGTGAACAGTGACCTCATGCTTCACATGGGAACAGTAACCTTGAGGATAAGGATGCCACGCAAGCTAGGTTGTGGATAAGATCGGAGGCCGAGTTGCTGCGGGTAAAAATAGGTGCCCACGCCATTGGGCAAAGCACCCAAGCTGCTTGTAAAAGCCATGGTGAAGCTGTGTAGTAATTTCTCCATGCCTTGGACTTGCGTCCGTCCACCAGAGCATAGAGCTAGTGCCATTCACGCTTGGAGCTAGAAGAATGCTAGTGAAGCCCGGAGAACTCTATCAGCCGTTTCTCCTGCGCCCATCGAGGAATCCAGGTGCAACAGGGGGCAATGCTGGCGTCGGTGGGCCTTACATGCGGAGGCCTGAGGTGATGCTAGAGGCCACCGTGCTCCACTAGGAGAGGCCAGAGGTAATGCTAGGCACCACAGGAAACCTCCTGGAGCGCGAGTAGAGGAGGCTGTGTGGCAGCTGCCTCTACAGCGGCGGTAGAGGTCTTCAACCAGGTCCTGAAGCTAGAAGAAAACTTGCGATGTGCCTTATTAGTGTAGACTACATCACAAACATTATATAGGGTAGCTCAGGGCCATTGATGTCTTTGTATCTTGTAATTGGCCAAGGGCCAAAGTCCTTGTAGCTTATGAAGCTTTATGCATGCATTTGTATGACAAATGGTATTTCCCAAGTAGATGTAGAGGCACCCAGGCGGCAATGGTATGGCTACCAAGGTCCCAGCAGAGCAATGTTAGCACACCGACCTTCGGGAGGCCTTAAGAAGTGACAAATAGCTCATGTCGACCTGAATCGACATGGCTAGTGTGCAGTGGCACAACGTAGGGAGTCAACTTGAGAATTTTAGGTCTAGGCTACCTAGAAGGTAGCAGGGCCTTAGCAACCTCAAGAAGGATTTATAGTTATGAGCAAGAGGTCACCAACGAACAGTGGGGCCTTTAAGCACGGAGCCGTTGGTATATACTCACCGTTGTAGGTCGAGGCAACCTAGAAGGCAGCAGGGCCTCATCAATCTCACGAAGGCGATGTGATAGACCCGAAGGTTGTCAATCGGTCAGGAGACCTTTAAGAAGATATCTATCGTAGTATAGTAAGGGGCTTAATGTAGGGCATGATGGGTCCATGGACGCTAGGCCATTGACCACGGAGCCAATGGGCATAGATCCCCGCACGACGCGAGCTATTACTGCTTGTGACCGTTAGGCCGAAAGGGTCATTGGAAAGAGATCCGTTAGGTCGCCGAGAATCCCGCAGGAATCAAATCCCGCAGAAACGAAGAGACGTTGGGCGCGGCGGCCCGCAGCGCCACTGGGGCCCATCTATAAAAGGCTGAGTGAAGGGCTGGGGACCTCATTCACTTCCATTTCCACCCTGATTTACGGTTTCGCTGCTACCGCAAAAGCAGTCCGTGCAAATCCACCGGTGCCGCCGTGCTTAGATCCGCCTCGTCGTGTGCCGCCACATGCGCATGAAGTCCCTCGTAGTGTATAGAGCTAGATCCACCAGCGTGCAAGAAGAAGAGATGGCTCCCGAGCTTGCACCGCAGCCAGAAGACATCTGGGAGCCCTCGACGGTGATGGAGGAGTAGCTCCATGGTCTGGTGGCCCGTGGGCTGCTGAAGCCCAAGGAGGAGGTAGGTTGGAAGGCGGCGACTGGCGAGGCCTTCCCCACCGAGGGGACCGGCGAGACCGTCGCCTTCGTCTCGCACATCGAGCGCGGATTCGGAGTCCCCACAGGCAACATCTTCCGCGGGCTCCTCCACTACTACCAGATAGATCTGGTACACCTCGTCCCCAACACCATTACCACAACTTCGTCATTCATTCACCTCTACGAGGCGTACATGGGGATACCGCCACACTTCCAACTGTGGTGGTACTTCTTCGAGCTGAAGAAGACGGGGAAGTCCGAGGTCGTGGGGAGCATCGGCTTCATGCTCTGCCGCTACATGAAGCCGATCTACATCGACATGGTGCTGCCGGACAACACCACAGGCTGGAGACAGGGATGGTTCTACATCGACAACCCAAAGCCGGGGCTACCAACAAGGTCGGGGTACATGCCGGTCCCAGTGCCAGAATTGGTCAACCAACTGACGTCGCGGGAGAACGACACCATCAAGCCGCTGCTCGAGGACCTAGCGAGGTTGAAGACGGAGGGACTGATGGGGGGCGCGATGGGGGGCGCGGTGGTGATCAGCTTCAGCGGGCGACTCCTGCAGCTGATCCAAGATCAGGTGCACCCGGCTTACGAGTACTGGGGCCAGGTCGACCCCACCCGGGTGGGACAGCACAAGGTCTCCAAAGAGGAAATGGTGAACCGGGTGAAGGACCTATTTGCTGGGCGGATTCGCAACCTATTGATGGTTCAAAACCGTGTTGAAGTTCACCGCAAGCACACAGGTGACTTGGTGCCTTTTTCACCAAGGGGGGGATCCCCAAGGTTCTTGTCAATCCGCGGAGCAAGGGATATACTAGCATTTAATCTAGCACTAATCTAGTTGATTGGAAAGCCTTTGAAAGAGATATTAATCTAAAGCAATCTAACCTATGTTGATCTAAGGCTAAACTAGATGGCAAAGGTTGGTACAAGGGAGAGATTAAAGTAGATAAGTGTTCCCTCCCTAGGCTCTAGGATCACAAAGACACGCATCTACTACATGAAAGAGGTGTTTCCTTCTCTAGCTTCACGGCAGTTATGCGGTCGCTAGGCCTTTTCCCTTCTCTCGTACATGTCACTACGTGAAGGTAATAGATCACTTCGCTAATGCATCTACATCTAAGCATCCATAGAGTTAAGCTAATCAACACGATTACCACAAACCCTACTAAGATCACATGTTGTGCACACATATGTAAATCAAGCATTCGCAAAGACACAGACCGTGAAGCATCGATAGGCATAAAGTTCATGTAGCGATTACATAGCAAAGACCCATAAAACCCTAGGGATGAACAGAGGCATTACCCCATCATCTTACAAAGACTGAAGCACATAGGGGTGATGGAGACTCCGGAGAACGTCGTCGATGAAGATGGCGGTGAGGAGTCTTAGGAACACCCCTAGGCCGACGGCTTGGAGTCCTCCTCTTGCTTCCTTCCCTCCACCGGCGTTGATCCTTGCAACGAACACATCTAACTCTATCCCTCATCTTGCGGCGGTGCCTATCTGGGGAATGGGCGTTGATGGAATGATTGGATGCGGCGGTCGTCGGAGACAGGGGATATAAATACACTGAGGAGCATCTAGGTCAAAGGGGACCACGAACCGAGGCAAAAAGGGCCTGGGCCGGCCGGCCTGGGCCTTTTCTGGCCCAGTTCGGGCCCGTCTTCCTCCTTGTGGCTCATCTTGACATTTTGGATTTTTGCCTCTTTATTTGTGTCATTTTGGCGTCATCATCCCCGCGATCAAGATAGGGGGTCTTCTCGCATGAAGTTCGTTCTTTACGTCTTAGTCCTCGGGGATGATCCGTCGTAGCACCTTGGTCCTTGCCACCTTTGGAAGTGATTTCGCCTTGCACTTGAACACGAACGGGACTCCTCATTTGCTCCTTTGAAGTTGTAAGTCCATCCCTTTTGTCCATGTTTTCCTGCAAAAACACAACACTTCCAAATGCACATACAGAGTTGAACTTGTTATATCATTAGTGTGCCTAGTGGCGGGTTAGTTCCATAATCAAGCTCAAACCAAAGTGTAACGAATGCTCTAGGTTGACGGAAATCGACCGCCAACATCCCCCCATGCTTAAACCTTGCTCGTCCTCGAGTAAGTAATCCTTGCTTAAAGGGGAATCAATGTTGCCTTCCAATATTGTCCCTACACTTAGTCATTCATGATAAGACATATTGCTCTCTCTTAAGAATTTAGTTTTAAAGTTCAAGTTGTGACCGGCTTCTTTTCATTATGGAAGATAGACTAACAATAAAGAACAAGCCACAATTAATAAATATGATGCTCTCAAACTTAAGTGAACTTCAAACCGTTACCTTGTTCCATCGAAGAATTTTCAAAAAGATGTGTATCCAACATAGGTGAAAATCTCTTGCAAAAGTTCATGGGAACACTCATCTCATCAAGTCACTCAAGCCTATACTAAATTATTTTCAACCTATTCTACTCATATGTGATAGTGGAAGGCTTATGTGGAGCTTGGTAGGTCAAAACAATCCTAGCAAAACATACATCTGAAATATTGTCAAATTAAGAGAGAGATCTACTGGAATTACCGAGACTCGTCAAAAAGGCCATGGAAAATAAATGTTGGAAAGAGAGAGGGATGAAACACACACATTTAGATAGGTGGACATGTGCAAGTGGCAAATGGATGATCACGAGGCACAAGTGAAGTCCTCGTTATCGGATTGCACATGGTTGGAAGATTTGAGTATGGATTTGTCTTCGAGCCACTTGAGAACTTATGAAGCAAAAAGGACCGAGGAGCATCTTTATATTTTTTTCATTTCCTCTTTTTCTTTTTCTTTTTCTTTTTTTATTTTCCTCCTTTTTTCATCTATTTTTTCTTCTTTTTCCTTTTTTTCTTTTCTCATTTTTTTTGCTCCTTAGAACTTTTGCAACATAATACTTACTCAACATTTTTTAGACATGATGTGATGACTCCTCCCCCCATGCTTGAATGATGGTCGTCCTTGAGCATAAGAGAGATGGGAAGGGACTACTGAAGTAAGCATGAATACATAATCTTTGCGGAATATTTGAATTTCTGTCGAGAATTTTACTCCATACTCAAAATTGGGTTGTGGACAAGGAGGTAATCACAAAAAGATATTTTTGGTTTAGGGTAGATGCCCAGCGAGGTTTGTGAAATTTTCGATGTGAAAACCCACAATGTATGGACAAAAAGGCTAGCAAGAAAAAGTTACATAAAGGAATGACCAGCTTCTTAGTCTCGAACCATAGAAATCAATCCTAACCCAACTCATCAAAACATATGTTTGCAATCTAAAGGTTTTATTATCATAGAACATATATGTATATGACTTTGGTAGGTAGAACTTTGCAAGAGCATCACAAATATGTAGATAGCATAAAAGTTAAGTTTTCATAAAACAACAAGTTATCTGGTTATCCGTAAACTTAAATCAAAGAGCAAAGATATATATGTGGGTCTAGAGTATAGTCATTTAAACTCCACAAATAAAAGAGCCGGTATTTAAAATTAATTTCAGATCATGTAATAGAGAGCAATTAGCCAAGACATGTATAACTTCATGTAGGTAAAACAAAACAGCAACATTCATCATTTTTCCATAAGCATAGGCATTATAAAACATCAAGGTGAACACATGGTCATGCTTATTTATTGAAAATAAAAAGAAATCTAGGTTGTCCTCCTAGTAGCCATGTTATTGTTAAAGAGAATAAACAAAAAGTTGCACCTATGGTTGAATGCATACTTACAAGCATTTATTTTCGGAAAAGAGAAGGTCCATGGAGGTGTTACCATCTTTTGTAGCTCTTCATTATCTTCTCCCGACATCTCCATGTATAGAATGTGGCTTTGCTTTTGTCTTGACTTTCCAATGCTCCTATACTTCTGAATTTGATCATGTATGCTTAATAGAGCCAATGGTCACCCTTCTCTTCAATATTGTTACCACCATCTCCTCTTTCTTGTTCTCATCATCTCCTTGCTGTCTCTTCCTCATGGATTTCCCCTCTGTCCAGAACAAAAAATATATCAAAATATAGATTTATTGAAAAGTTTATGAAATTACCTTTCCAACGTGTGGTCATTCATCGAAAACGGAGTTCTGTCCGTTTTACTTCAGCGTTGCGTGCTGTCCAAAACTGATTTCTAGATGTGTTGCACTTGGTGATTGGGCCATAACTGCTTGTAGGAACCTCCGATTGTCTTGATTCTTGATTTGTTGGAATCGTAACTTCATGGAGCTTTTAAATATCTAAAAGTACTCAGTTTCTTCCCTTCGAGACCACACGAAATTTTGATGAGATCGGTGGCTTCTTGCGCATTGATCCGGAGACGTTGATGTTCTTGATCATTCTATCTCCTAGAGCGTCATGTTGCACTTCCGTGTTGAAGATTCAGGGCCTCCCCCATGCTTAGCATTTTTCTAGGCATGGAAGAAGACAAAGCATTTTTATCTTAGACATCCTTCAATTTCCTTGTCGTGAGAGTCTTTATCTTGCCTGCAAAACATTTTAAGTGCACATTCTACCCCCAAGGTGACGGTTGGGAGTAGATAAAATTCCCAACAATCCAACAATATTTCCCAAGACTCTTAACTTGTGGCATAATTAGTCTAATGAAGAATAAAAGCCTAATGGGTGTACGTGGTGCAAAGTGTGTATGCCGTGAGAGGAAAGCATATAAACAAAGACAATGATTACACCTAGTTCTAAACACAATGTTTACAACTAGGTTGCCGAAATTCTCCATAGCCATAAAGATTTATTTATCTAGGGTTAAAACACCATGTCTATCCTCAGATAAACAATTCCTTATAGCACAAGAAAAATAAAGCACATTGCAGTGTTTATAAACCAACCAATGCATCATGAAAACATATGAAAAGCTAGCAAGGTTTATTGAACTTAATGATGATGGTCCACAATCATGTTTAAACACCACATTTACACAAGATCACAAAAGGAAAATGCCAAGCTTTAGAATTAACATGGAAAAAGAATCATTCATCATTAAGTCTATAAAACAACCAAGCCAACTATATGCAAAACATGTATAGGAAAAGAAACAAACATCACGTTGATGACAAAATGCAATGCATGCAAATAAATAAATATGAGCATGAACATGATGGTGGTTCTAAAAAGAAAATGAAACTTATATTAACTAGCCACAAGTTAATCATCATTGGTGATGAGTCCGGCCCAGGTGGGATTGGATTATGGTAAGCCCGATGCACCGATTACTCAGTTTAGCATTCGCACACCCGAGGTTCCGATCCTCACGATCCGACTACGACGAGCAAGCTCGAAGCGCCAATGCAATCGCTGAACCGCAACTCAAGGGTGCCCCTTCGGGAAAAGGCCCAATCAACCCAAAAGACTAGTCCATTAGGGGAAGGGTGGCTCTCCCCTTTAAGATGGCTTCCTCCTCCCAAGCTAAGCAAGGTGGGATAATGAGGCTCACACGGTCGCCGCCCGACTACAACTGGGCCACATGGCCCATTTATGTTGCGTCTTTGCCAACGGGTAATAGTGGAGGATGTCCTCATCATTCTCCCCTTCTTAACAAGGGCCCAGCTCTGATACCAAATGATGAGTCCGGCCCAGGTGGGATTGGATTATGGTAAGCCCGATGCACCGATTACTCAGTTTAGCATTCGCACACCCGAGGTTCTGACCCTCACGATTCGACTACGACGAGCAAGCTCGAAGCACCAATGCAATCGCTGAACCGCAACTCAAGGGTGCCCCTTCGGGAAAAGGCCCAATCAACCCAAAAGACTAGTCCATTAGGGGAAGGGTGGCTCTCCCCTTTAAGGTGGCTTCCTCCTCCCAAGCTAAGCAAGGTGGGATAATGAGGCTCACACGGTCGCCGCCCGACTACAACTGGGCCAAATGGCCCATTTATGTTGCGTCTTTGCCAACGGGTAGTAGTGGAGGATGTCCTCATCAATAGGAAGGTGCCATTTATTCTTTCTAAAAAAGAAATAAAAACAAAAAGAAACGGGTTGCCTCCTGAAAAGCGCTTCATTTAAAGTCATGGAGCTCGACTTTCTCACATACCTTCTTTTCGTTGCATAGCCATGGCCCTTCATGCAAGAAGAAAAGGTGCCAATGCAGCTTTAATTCACTCCCCATGTAGTGCTTGATCACTTATAGGAGACTTGCCCAAGCTATCTGACATCATCGCTTTCTCCTTCTTTGTCGTCCTTCGGTGCTGCCTTCTCTTCACGGATTTTTCTTTAATGTCCAGAATAGAATGTGTACACAAACTCTACTCCATTGCACAGTGCACAAATTTTCCCTTCCAACAAGTCTTTATTTTCCCAAATCGTACTCCGAACAAGAGAGTTGCGTCTGTTTTACTCCGGTGATGAAATCTGTCCTGAAATTTCAGAACGCACAACGCTCAATATTTTCTCCATAACTCCTTGCACGGGTCTCCAAATTCGTTGGTTCTTCATGTGTTGGAATGGAAAGTTGATGGAGCTTCTGAATATCTCATTTTCTTCATTTGTATACATCTGATCAAGCTCACAAATTGATGAAGACAGCAGCATCTATCGCGGGATTTGGAGAGGTTGATGATTTATCTTGCAACTCTTCGGGCATGACTTCTCTTTACATCATTTAAGCCATTGTATTCCTGCATGGTTAGTGAAATTCGGGCCTTCTCCTGACATATGCTTCTTTAAGGTCATTAGCTTGACCAAGCGCAAAGCATGATCGAGATTTACAAAACTTATTGTAAACATATGCGTCAATAATCAACACCACATCCAAATTGTAGCAACAAGTCAAGGTGTAATTAAAAGAACATATGTTTCATGCAAAGCACTTTACTCATCATTAGGCAAAGGTTCTTTAGGTGTGAGATTAATTGGTTCAAACATAAAAATTACCTCATCATCATTCTCAAGAAATTCTAGCCTATCAACATGATCATCATTGGAACAAGGCGTAGAATTTAAATTATTATTCATACTATTGGTCCAACATGAATATTTGAATATATCATCATCCATACCAACAATATCTTAAGATTTCAGCGTGTACCTTAGCCTCAGAGCTTTCTCAACAAGAGTGATCTTTGGTTCGTCTTGTAGCGTTGAAAGCAAATCAATCTCGACGAGTGGAGGTGCTTCTTTGTTACCTTTTTGCATCTCCTCCATCTCATCATGTGGAACATGTAATCCTTCAGCAATGTATGCATTTGTCTCCTCTTTGAAGTCTTCATTATCATCACAATCTTCATCTTCAAAGTCTTGTACGTTGCTTTCTTTATCTTTCGTGTACCACATGTCGTCAAGATTGCTCACCGTTGATTCACTCTTTTCTTCATCTTTAAGCCCTTCCATGTCTTGATTTGCTAGTGTGTAGGCTTCAATAGCACACAAGCTATAACCTTGTGGAGAGGGGACTTCTTGGAGTATTTGCTTCATGTCATCTCCCTCCCATTCATCTTCTAGCTTGAGTCCTATTTTCTCCCATTTATCCTTCGAGTCACTAGCTCTTCTTGTCATTTTCCTCATCTCCTTAGCAATGAATTCTTGCCCATGGTTGAACGGCCACGACCAATCAATTTCTTATTCTTCAATTGGTGTGCATGGTGTTGTGGAGAGGGAACTTTTAGGGTCATCATGGTTGTACTCTCCTCTGCCTTCATTATAAATCTTCGAGATGTCACATTGATCGACCCATCCTTCATCTTCTACATCTCTTTCTTCTTCAAACATATTTTGGATCGATTCTCCACTCATTTCTTGATCAAATATATCTTCAACTTGTTTGGCAATGTGTCGGTGTTCATCCTTCCTTCGGTGGTTGATTAGGGGGGCAAAATCAATTTGAATCCAATCGGATTGATTGAATTCCGCCAATGGTCTAACATTCCCCATGCTTCGGCCTACATCCATGTTAGTTTCAACATTTTTAATATCCAAAATGACTTTGTTTACCTCAGGAAGTGGTTCTTCAATTTCTTGTATGATTACTTCATCTTCCTTGACCTCCAGTTCATCTTTTCCAGAAAGTTCAGCAAGCATCTCGGGCTTGCTTTTGTCATTTTGCTCCTCCCGACAACGTCTTTGCCAATCTCGTTGCATTCTTTTTCCATTGCTTATCCTTTGTAAGATTTGTGCAGCTTCACTAATTGTTTTATCCATTAAATCACCGCCTGCACACATGCTTACAAAATGAGAAGAGTAAGGGGTTAGTGAAAAATAAAAGGTATGCAACATCAAGTCACCAGAAAATCTCAAGTTCGGGCCTTGCTCAAGTAATTCATTAAAGCGGTCCCATGCTTCATCAATTCCTTCATTCTCTCCTTGCTTGAAAGTGAGCACTTGCCTCCTTAAGTATTGGACCTTGCTTATGGGAAAGAACTTCAAAAGAAACTTCTTCACTAGCTCATCCCAATTTTCTTTTGCTTCAACGGCCGCAAGTGTGTACCATCTTCGTGCTTCATCTTCGAGAGAGAACGGAAAAAGATTCCACTTGAACCAAGTGGCCAGAACTCATTCTTGTTGCACCATGTTGCATATCATCGTGAATTACTCAATGTGTCTATATGGGTTGTCATCCTTCAATCCTCTAAAGGGGTTTGTCGCCACTAACTTGATGATTCTAGGCTTCACTTCGTAGTGGGTTGTAGCAAGCGTCAAATCTGATTTTTGCATCTCAATGTCCTCCATTGACGGCATTGCTAGCTCCCTTAGCGACATCTCTTTGTCTTCCAATGGTGAGGTGAACAAATCCATCTAGGCACTGAAAAAAAGGGAAAACATAAAAAGGGTTTTTTCTAGAAAACGAGGGTTAGATGTTAGTAATCAACAAAATTAATACAAGATTAAACGTAGTAAACTGGCTTGCTCCCCGGCAACGGCACCAGAAAAAGGGCTTGTTGACGATTCAAAACCGTGTTGAAGTTCACCGCAAGCACACGGGTGACTTGGTGCTTTTTCACCAAGGGGGGATCCCCAAGGTTCTTGTCAATCCGCGGAGCAAGGGATATACTAGCGTTTAATCTAGCACTAATCTAGATGATTGGAAAGCCTTTGAAAGAGATATTAATCTAAAGCAATCTAACCGATGTTGATCTAAGGCTAAACTAGATGGCAAAGGTTGGTACGAGAGAGAGATTAAAGTAGATAAGTGTTCCCTCCCTAGGGTCTAGGATCACAAAGATATGCATCTACTACATGAAAGAGGTGTTGCCTTCTCTAGCTTCACAGCGGTTATGCGGTCGCTAGGCCTTTTCCCTTCTCTCGTACATGTCACTACATGAAAGTAATTGATCACTTCGCTAACGCATCTACATCTAGGCATCCATAGAGTTAAGCTAATCACCACGATTACCACAAACCCTACTAAGATCACATGTTGTGCACACATATGTAAATCAAGCATTCGCAAAGACACAGACCGTGGAGCATCGATAGGCATAAAGTTCATGTAGCGATTACATAGCAAAGACCCATAAAACCCTAGGGATGAACGGAGGCATTACCCCATCATCTTACAAAGATTGAAGCACATAGGGGTGATGGAGACTCGGGAGAATGTCATCGATGAAGATGGCGGTGAGGAGACTTAGGAACACCCCTAGGCCGACGGCTTGGAGTCCTCCTCTTGCTTCCTTCCCTCTGCCGGTGTTGATCCTTGCGACGAACTGTAACACCCCAGGTGTTTATCTCTTTTTAATCAAGGATTTAACCTAAGCTTATGGTGTTGAAGAAACAATCAATGCAAGTTTTGTTCAAAACACCATTAGGTGCAAAGTATAGTTTGAACTTGATTCCAATTTCACTCAGAGCTTAAACTTGTGCCAATATGAACATTTTCACCAAGGTTCAGGAACATAACCTTGTAGTTGTCACTTTTCGAAATTAAGGAGAAAAGAAAAAGTTAAACCCTATCACACTTGGTCAATATCTCTTAAAGGAATTTCTAAGTTTAATTGATGGCTCGTCCAAGATCTCAAGATTTTGTATAGAAACTTCAAAACCAACCAATATGAAAGTTCTGGGCTTCCTCAAGAGGAACAAATCTTCTTTTAGGTGGGAGTTGAAATTTTGAGTGAAAAGTTCCCAAATCCTTGAGTCAAACCCTCCTAATCAAGGTCAAACCCTTAAGTGCCTATACCAATCTCTAGAACTTTGGTCAAATCTCCAAAATTTTCCAAAATACTGAAGTTTCGGCCAATACGAAAGTTGTGAAGTTTTTCCAGGGACACATTTTTCCCAATTGGCGGCATTTCAAATTCAGAGTGGAAGAGGCTCAAAAATTTAGTCAAAGCTTTATGGAATAGTATTTCGAGCCGAGAAAATCCCAAACTTTGCTGCTAATTTCTGCCCAGTCGGTTGAGAATTCCACTGGTCGACCTTTGTGAAAGATGTAGAGGGTTGTGTCCTCTACCACTTTGTTTTTGATCAAATGTTGGGTTACATTGGGTTTCGAATTGTTTTGGCCGTCCAAAGTACCCTACGTTGAAATTGAACTGCTGCACGGCCGCTAGGACTCGTGGTCCGGGTGCGACGTCGCGCAGCGACGCCGTCCCGGCGCCCGCACGCACGCGCCATCCCATCTTGTGCCACCTGGCCCGGACGCTGAGGGTGGGTCCCAAGGTCCGTTGCCCGATGTTGCCCATGACTCGTGGTAGTCCAGCTGTCGCGCCCGACCGCACGTCCATGCCATGCGCCGCGTCATCGCCGTGCCAACCGCCACACATCGAGCAGAGCCGCGCCGCGCTACCATGCGCGTCGCGACGGCTAGCCGGCAACAATATTGGCTAGTTGGCTGGGGCCAGACATCGAGGCTAAGGAACAGCGTGCGCCGCCTATATAAGGGAGAAGCCCCCGAGCTCGTCGCGCCATCTGCTCCACACCGCCAGGCTGCCGCGGTCCGCCGCTGGAGCGCTGCCGCGGAACCCCTGCGCCCGAGCCATTCCATCCCCGTCCGAGCACACGTGCAGCACCACACGCCCACACTGAAGCTCCCAGGGCCGCGCGTGGACATGCATGACCCACCAGTTCGCCGGAGCAGCCGTTCCTGCGGCCAGAAGGTCCGAGCGCAGCCGAGCACGACCGCCGGCAGCTCCTCCGCCTCGTCCAAGCGATCCAACCAACCCTAGGTGATTCCCTAGCCCTCCTCCGCCCTTTCCCCCGCCCTACTTCGCCGCCGTTCGCCGGAATCAGGCCCACTCCTCCGGCGGCCATGGCCAAGGGCCGATTTGTAAGGATCAAGATCTATTCGGGGTGCAAGCTGTAAATGTAGGGACCTCTATGCAAATGTAAGGGCATACTTGTGAAACAAATTTTTGACTAAGGGTCCGGATGAAAGAAGATTCTTTAAATCTTGTTTTAAATCGCCAAGACCTCGTAAAATTCACAATAAATCAAAGAAAAATAAGAAAAATGTAAACTCAATTGATCTGTAATCCTGATGAATAGATTCAACTTTTCTAGAAAGGAATTTTGTAAATTCTTTCTAGAATTTAAATAATTTTGAATTGATCAGTTTGATTAGATTTGAAATTACTTGAAATCTATAACTGATCTGCCTGTGAAATTTTAATATGTTGTTAATATGAACATGCTTGTTCTTGTGTATAAAAATTGCACCTAGATCTGTTATATATCTTTGGTTATGATTTAATTTTGATATATGGCAGCTTTTATGTTCCTGTTTAGTTTTAAATACTTTGTTAAGCAAATGGGGTTGATCTTTTTGCAGTAGCCTATATATGCCGAGTGGAAGCTATGGTTAATTTATGAGCATCTTTTAACATGTGTAACTAGCTTGAATTAATTTAGGTGTTAAATAGGAGCTGTTTTAATAAATCATGTTGTAAGTAGTTTCTGGCCATGATAATTTTTGAGTAGTCGTGTTTTACCTTGTTATGGCTATAGTAAAAATTGTAGTTCCAATGCATGCTTATAGATTGCAGTGTAATTTATTAATCTTTTCAGCAGTGTTTTAATGTTATAATTTTCATGCTAGATCTATAGCTTAGTTTTATCTGCATTTTCGTGAGTAGCTCAGTAATGCCTTGTTTATGGTCTGTGTAAATTCTTGAGGCTAGAACGTGCATGGATCTTTCTGTAGAATTTAATCATGTTTAAGTTAGCTAGTTAATGTTAGATTTTTCATGTGCTATATATAGCTTAGTTTAATGCCAATTTTGGGTAGTAGCTTTGATGCCATGATATGTGCTTGTATAAATTTTATCTCTGTTTGTTTGTTTGTGGAACATCCATAATTAATTTTCAAAGTAAATCGAGCTTAATAAGTGGAAGAAAGGAAAAACCAAAATCACCTTTAATGTGACTTGAAATTAAATCACAAAGCTTCACCAAACTACACCCTGAACCTCACCTTTTATTTTGGTGAAGTAAAATAAATTAATTAATTTAGATATGCACACAATCACCATCAAATAAGAAAGATAATTAACACACATACAATTCCTTAATTAAGGAAGAGTATGCTGGATATATTCTTATCCAGATGAATGTGCCCAACAATACACCCCGTGTTTATCCTTTAAATGTGAACTGAGTTCTCCTTTCTTACAAACGAATGTTTAAAAGTTATGCATATGCATGTCGTGTATAGCATCCGATCGAGAGCTATGAGTTGGTGTCGGAAGCTGAAGGAGAGCTAGTTGAAAAAGAAGGTGAACGTGATGGTTTTGCAACAAGACCCGAACCAAGTTCGAAGGATCTCCAACTAACTTTGCTAAGTGAAGGCAAGCCCCGTAGCATAACCTATGTTTTCAACTTATGCAATTATCTTTACTATGTTTGTGCATTTAAGTTTCAGGAGTTGATTTGAAACCCTAGATGCATGATCATAGGTTCCTATGCTCAAATACTAGAATGATAAGTTGCTAGTTGCCCAGCTCTAAGGACCCGGTAGAAGTCGAGTGATGTTCGTCACTCGCGAGTTATAGGTTCTTATGTTGGAATCATAAGATTGTTAAACCTACCCGCTCAAGTGGTAAGAGCATGGGACCGGCTCCGGCCAGTAGGTCTGTGGTTAAGCGTTTGAACGTACTAAGCATTTGCCGGGAATGGGACCGGTAAGCCTAGTACCTTTCTGACTCAGCAAGGGAACTCTCTACCACTAATCTTGGGAGTGTGTCTCCCCACGGCTGCAGCTAAAGGTGTGGTGCAAGGGGGAGTCCAGTCGGTGAAATAGTCCGCTACCGGATCACCTTGTACCTAAGACTGTGGACATTGATCCCGAACTGTGGATGACTGGGAACCACCTGGTTGGTGCGTACCCCACCCTTTTGGTATTAGTTGTTATCTTGGGGTATGCATTCTCCCGTGTGTTTAGGTCCACCTTGCAAGGTTATTAATCGATCGATCGTCGGCCTCTCACCATTATCCGAGATTGCTTATCCATACACTCTATGTCCCTTAATGATGGAATTGAGAAGTAATACTGTTGTATGCTTAATTGCTTGTACAACTTATGTTTGCATAGTTGCTCACCTAGTAATGGATAATTAACTAGAATTTTGAGCTAAAACTTGAAAGTAAGGACATACTCTTTGTTGCTTTTCAGCAAAAGAAACCCACTAGCCAAAAAGCCTGCATGTCTAGAGAGTTGGTGATTTTACCATCACCCGACGATTAATGTCTTGCTGAGTATTAGTACACTCAGCCTTGCTTTGTTGATACCTTTTGCAGGTGTTGATGTGTTGATGGTATTCGTGGACTGGTTCTCTCCCACCCTTTGGGAAGTGAGTGGGAGGATGACAGTGCTTAGTGATATCATGGATGGCCTCCCGTGATGTTGCTTATGACGTTTAGTATATTATTTCTGCTGTGTTTTCAAATTCTGAACTGTTTACTTTTCTGTATGGAACTGGTTTTGTAATAATGAATAATTGATGAATATGATGTATTAAGGCTGTATTAATTATCTCTGGACTCACCGTCGCGTGAGTCTTATTGTACAATCTTCGATCCTTTGTTATAAGTGATTCACCGGGCTTGACCTGGTAGATATCGACAAGTTAACTCCTCTTTAATGCATAATGACCGAGTGGATAGGTCATGTGTGTTAAATCAGAATTAATTAGGACGGTTCTGTCACAGCTGGTATCAGAGCTTGATTGTACATCAGAAATGTTAATACAACCTTAATAACATGGTTTTGCAATAAAAGTTGCCAGATTAAGGTGTGTTTGCAAAATGCGTTAGGAACGCTAAGGATTAACTAGTCCAAGAGGCCCTAGAGGTATTTTTGGGTTCTTTCAGGTGGCTAGTACTCTATGGTTTATCTAAACTGACTCCCAGCACATTTTATTATCTGTCAAAACTTACTTTCTCGCACAACCATACTAGTTCATCACATTTTGCTATACGTGATGGTGCCACATGAAAGTCATGTGAGGGACGGATGGGACCTATTCCAAAGGGAACCCACTATCGCGTTTGTGTCTCGCCACGTTTTGCCATACGTGAGCATGATTCCGCATTACGAACATGTGAAGGGGGACGCCCTCCATTCAGAAGGAGCTTGTCTCAGGTTGGACGCTATCCATGCAGCATTAAATGCATGGGTGCCATTTCTATAGTGAATGGTAATGTTTGTGGATGCTTTTGTGAGTGCTGGCACGAAAGGTTCAGAATGTTCTGTGATTTTCTGCAGGTACCCTAACCACGATTCGTAAGAAGTTAAGATCGATTAGAAATTCGACTAGCTATTATAGAGAGAGTCGTATATTGTGCCATGCCACCGGCGCTAACTTCGATTTTGACAAGGAATTGTCTGTGAGGACGAATAGGTTTTTGCATGCATCATGTTAAAATCTTTAAAACTGAACCTCAAAGTTAATAAGTACCACTTGAAATCTCTTTCATCCAAGTTTTTGTCAAATAGCTTAAGGTCTTTCTAGTGTTGTCTGAATGATCCACTAGTCTGGAATTTTTCGGGCTAGCAAATGAAGATTTCTCCAGAGATCTTTTACTCAAAAGTTGTCTCCAATTTTACAACGAAGATGTTATAAAATTTTCATAAGCTTTGGATTAGCCAAACTCAAGATATGATCTTTTTCTTAAGAGTAATCTAGCTGTCAATCTGAGAACCTATCTGTTCTAAAATAATTCGACCCCCAAGACAGTGTTTACTGAGGAAAAGTTAGATATGAAAGTTGTTCCAAATCTTGTCAAGCATCTGCTATAAAAATTTCAGAAATTTTGGTTGAAGGAATTTTGAGTTATGACCAAAATAGTGCAACTTTGTTTGCTGTTTTTCCTGAGGGACAGCCACTAGAGTTTTAATTCTTTTGGCTATCTTCCTCTAGTCTTTAGCTCCACCCTTGAATACCAATTTTGTACTTCATAACCTTATCAAGTACCTGGTAAAATTTCAGAATTTTTGGCTAAGCAGAATTTCGGTTACGATAAGTTGAGTTACTGCCTGTCTGCTGAAATTTCTAGACGATAGCAAATTGAAGTTTGGACCAATCACCTCTCTTCCCATCAGTCATAGCCCAACCTTGGAATATCAAAGTTGTTTGGAACATCAAGTTTGGTGTGCTCGTAAAAGTTGAGTATCGTTGCACTCTTATGCTGAGAGTTATGAACTTTTTAGTAACCCTCTGCCCGTTGTCCATCAGCCAAGATAGAATATCGGTCTCTAAAATTTAACGAGCACATTGCCCTTAAGTTTTTGCCCAGTTGGAAAATTCACAACTTGCTTCTACCTTCATAAGGATCTGGTGGAAGTTAGGAACATCTAGTTCATGGTTTTCCAAATATGGTAAATTTTGTATGGCTGCTAAAATCTGTCTTTTATGCCAATACATCCATCTGGTTTCTTACATATGTCACTCTCTTTAGATGGCCACTTCTGGATTCACACATGTTGATGAAGAAGGATGGACTCACGTTGATTGCCCCCAGGAGAGTGGTTTTCCCCTGATTTTGTGGACCACTTTGAAGGACTTTGGATATACAACCCAACCACAGTATCTGTACCGTGAGTTTAGGAATGAAGGACAAATCCCTAGTTGCGAAGTGAAAGTGAAGATTTCAGCTTGTCCCGCAAATCCAAGCTGGGAAGTGTGGGAGAGTAAAACACAAGGCGTAGAGTGGGCTGACACCTTGCGAAAGGTTGCTCTTGAAGCACTCACAACTTTTTGTGGGAAGCATTCTGCATTGGTAGCTCACACTACAGCCAAGGTAATTCCCCTGCATGAGCAACACCATGGACAATGGACTGAGCAGGAGTCTCTCATCTCTGTTCAGGAAAACTCACATTACAACCCTGATCTGATCACCTCAGTTCGTTTCTCCAAGGCAATGTATGATACATACCAACTGATGGTCAGAGAAAATGCAATCTATAGAAATCAAGTTAGAGAAATGAAAAGTACCCCACATGAGTTGAAGGAAGCTCAAGCCAACGCAAGGATAAAGCAAAAATACTAGAACTGCGTCAAGAAGTTCAGGACAAGGACTATATGCTACATCAAGCCAACCTACACATGCTAGACATGGAGAATCAATTAGAAACAGTAGCAGCTCCACCACCAGGACCTGTGATTCCTCCACCTGAAGATGGTGAGAATCACAATGTGATTCAAGGAGAATCTGGAGTAGAGTCTGGATCTGCATCACCCTGAGCCTTTGTTTTCAACTTGAGGAAAATAAAAGGTTAGCATAGGCTAGCTGGTGGATCTAGTTTGGATGTTGTCACAATGTAATAAAATAAGGAGATGTACAAGTGCTATGTATGAACCATAATAGTACTTTGCTAATGACTTGGTCTTCAGAGTTCACTCTTAGTGTGTAACTTTCTCCTGGTAATGCAAACATGATATCTCGATTGACCAGTATCAATTCACCTATGTGTGTTTGTATTCTGAAGCACTCAACTTTTCAGTGATGTTGATATCCTTGAGTTGATCACCTTTCGATCTCTCTATATTTCTTAACCCTGCTCACACGATTTGAGTAAATAAGAACAATGTCACAAGTGCCAGAATCTTGTTGGTATACATGTTGACCCTCATCCTTTCCAGAAGTTTTGTCTTTTGTCAACTGAAAGTTGAGACTTCCAAAAGATGCCCTGAGTAAACATCTTGTTGTTTTCCTAGTGCAACTTCAGAGATTTCAGTAAATAAATTTAACAAATGCTTGTTTACTAGCCTTCCCTTTCTTCATAAGAAAACTCTATGGAACCATTCAATTTGGTCTTCTTCTGTCTCAATCTCAAAGTTTACCTAGTATCAAAATCAACCAAGTTATTTTGAAAGAGCATGAGCAGTCAAGGTTCTCTAAAAGTCAATATATGAGGAGCTTTATACCGATCCATGATCTATGATTCTTTTTCAGCCTCAACAAAAGTTGCAGACTCAGTGTAATGGAAAAGAAATAATGGACAAAAGCCTTTGACAGTTTTCCCTGACAAAAATGAGTTTTAGTTTGAATTGTGGATACCCAGGATCTTCTCGTGTTTCCCAAATTCATAGTCAATTTCTCTCGAGAATCAATTTGACCCCTCCGTATCTGTGCTCCGTCTGCTCTGCGCTGTGTTTTCGCTCTGCCACCTTTCTACCGTAGCAGCTGATCGCCGCCTACGCACACCCTACGACAGCTGTCTTGTCCCCATGGCATCCCGTGCCGGCCACCACCGTGCCACATGTCACTACCACCGCACCTCCATGCCTCCATACCCCAGCCCCTACACAAGTGGCGCAAGCACCACCGCCACTACACCATGGTGAGCATCCATAAATGGACCACCTTCCAGTGGTTTCCACTACCCCTACCTTTGCATCCACTGGAGCCATCACCTCCCGTCACCCTCCCTTCTCTCCAGCTCTTTTCTTTGAGCACACACCAGTCGTCTTCATCATTTCCAGCATCTCCTCCATCTTCCTCAGCAAGGAGAAGAAGCCCCAAGCTACTTCAGCAGTTGAAGTCAGTTCAAGCCTTTCTTCGAAGCTCGTCAACTGAAGTTTTGGTGCCTACATCGAGAAGAAGAAGCTCAAGAAGAAGGTCGCAAGAAGAAGCCAATCCCACCTCACCAGCTATGGATCGATCTCTCGAGATATGTGATTCAGATTGCTGGGACGCCTTGATGGTGTTGATTTGTTTTGCACCTCTGCTATGCTTGTTTATAGCTTTTCATGTACACATTCAGTGCCCACTTCCCCATGAGTTACGTGGAAGTTTTTCATGAAATCTGTGTATCTTGTATCATCTTTGAGTTCTAGTTCTTAGGGAGTTTAGCCTTGCTCTGTTAGTTTCTCTATGTAAACTCTACCTTCCCCTGAAAAGTCTATCAAGCTGTTGTCGAATCTCGGGACGAGATTCTGTTTAAGGGGGGTAGGTTGTAACACCCTAGGTGTTTATCTCCTATTAATCAAGGATTTAACCTAAGCTGACGGTGTTGAAGGAACAATCAATGCAAGTTTTGTTCAAAACACCATTAGGAGCAAAGTATAGTTTGAACTTGATTCCAATTTCACTCAGAGCTTAAACTTGTGCCAATATGAACATTTTCACCAAGATTCAGGAACATAACCTTGTAGTTGTCACTTTTGGAAATTAAGGAGAAAAGAAAGAGTTAAACCCTATTACACTTGGTCAATATCTCTTAAAGGAATTTCTGAGTTTAATTGATGGCTCGTCCAAGATCTCAAGATTTTGTATAGAAACTTCAAAACCGACCAATATGAAAGTTGTGGGGTTCCTCAAGAGGAACAAATCTTCTTTTAGGTGGGAGTTGAAATTTTAAGTGAAAAGTTCCCAAATCCTTGAGTCAAACCCTCCTAATCAAGGTCAAACCCTTAAGTGCCTATACCAATCTCTAGAACTTTGGTCAAATCTCCAAAATTTTCCAAAATACTGAAATTTTGGCCAATACGAAAGTTGTGCAGTTTTCCCGGGGACACATTTTTCCCAATTGGCGGCATTTCAAATTCGGAGTGGAAGAGGCTCAAAAATTTAGTCAAAGCTGTTATGAATAGTATTTCGAGCCGAGAAAATCCCAAACTTTGCTGCTAATTTCTGCCCAATCGGTTGAGAATTCCACTGGTTGACCTTTGTGAAAGATGTAGAGGGTTGTGTCCTCTACCACTTTGTTTTTGACCAAATGTTGGGTTACATTGGGTTTCGAATTGTTTTGGCCGTCCAAAGTACCCTACGTTGAAATTGAATTGCTGCACGACCGCCAGGACTCGCACTCCGGGCGTGACGTCGTGCAGCGACGCCGTCCTGATGCCCGTGCGCACGCGCTATCCCATCTTGTGCCACCTGGCCCGGACGCCGAGGGTGGGTCCCAAGGTCTATTGCCTGATGTTGCCCGGGACTCGTGGTAGTCCAGCTGTCGCGCCTGACCGCTCGTCCTTGCCACACGCCGCGTTGTCGCCGTGCCAACCGCCACGCGCCGAGCAGAGCCATGCCAAGCTGCCATGCACGCCACCACGACGGCCAGCCGACAACCATCTTGGCCAGTTGGCTGGGGCCAGACGTCGAGGCTAAGGAACAACGCGCGCCGCCTATATAAGAGAGAAGGCCCCGAGCTCGTCACGCCGCCCGCTCCATGCCGCCAGGCTGCCGCGGTCCGCCGCCACGGAACCCCTGTGCCCGAGCCATTCTGTCCCCATCCGAGCACACGTGCAGCACCACACGCCCACACTGAAGCTCCCAGGGCCGCGCGTGGACGTGCACGACCCACCAGTTCGCCGGAGCAGCCGTTCCTGTGGCCAGAAGATCCGCGCGCCGCCGAGCACGACCGCCGGCAGCTCCTCCGCCTCGTCCAAGCGGTCCAACCAACCCTAGGTGATTCCCTAGCCCTCCTCCGCCCTTTCCCCCGCCCTACTTCGCTGCCGTTCGCCGGAATCAGGCCCACTCCGCCGACGGCCATGGCCAAGGGCCGATTTGTAAGGATCAAGATCTATTCGGGGTGCAAGATGTAAATGTAGGGACCTTTGTGCAAATGTAAGGGCATAATTGTGAAATAGATTTTTGACTAAGGGTCCGGATGAAAGAAGATTCTTTAAATCTTGTTTTAAATCGCCGAGACCTTGTAAAATTCACAATAAATCAAAGAAAAATCAGAAAAATGTAAACTCAATTGATCTGTAATCCTGATGAACAGATTCAACTTTTATAGAAAGGAATTTTGGAAATTTCGTTCTAGAATTTAAATAATTTTGAATTGATCAGTTTGATTAGATTTGAAATTACTTGATATCTATAACTGATCTGCTTGTGAAATTTTAATATGTTGTTAATATGAACATGCTTGTTCTTGTGTATAAAAATTGCACCTAGATCTATTATATATCTTTGGTTATGATTTAATTTTTTTATATGGCAGCTTTTAATTTCCTGTTTAGTTTTAAATAATTTGTTAAGCAAATGGGGTTTATCTTTTTGCAGTAGCCTATATATGCCTAGTTGAAGATATGGTTAATTTATGAGCATCTTTTAACATGTGTAACTAGCTTGAAATAATTTAGGTGTTAAATAGGAGCCATTTTAATAAAGCATGTTGTAAGTAGTTTCTAGCCATGATAATTTTTGAGTAGTCGTGTTTTACTTTGTTATGGCTATAGTAAAAATTGTAGTTCCAATGCATGCTTATATATTGTAGTGTAATTTATTTATCTTTTCAGCAGTGTTTTAATGTTATAATTTTCATGCTACATCTAGCTTAGTTTTATCTGAATTTTTGTGAGTACCTCAATAATGCCTTGTTTATGCTCTGTGTAAATTCTTGAGGCTAGAACATGCATGGATCTTTCTGTAGAATTTAATCATGTTTAAATCAGCTAGTTAATGTTAGATTTTTCATGTGCAATATATAGCTTAGTTTAATGCCAATTTTGAGCAGTAGCTTTGATGCCATGATATGTGCTTGTATAAATTTTATCTTTGTTTGTTTGTGTGTGGAACATCCATAATTAATTTTCAAAGTAAATCGAGCTTAATAAGTGGAAGAAAGGAAAAACCAAAATCACCTTTAATGTGACTTGAAATTAAATCACAAAGCTTCACCAAACTACACCCTGAACCTCACCTTTTATTTTGGTGAAGTAAAATAAATTAATTAATTTAGATATGCACACAATCACCATCAAATAAGAAAGATAATTAACACACATACAATTTGTTAATTAAGGAAGAGTATGCTGGATATATTCTTATCCAGGTGAATGTGCCCAACAATACATCCCGTGTTTATCCTTTAAATGTGAACTGAGTTCTCCTTTCTTACAAATGAATGTTTAAAAGTTATGCATATGCATGTCGTGTAGAGCATCCGATCGATAGCTACGAGTTGGTGTCGGAAGCTGAAGGAGAGCTAGTTGAAGGAGAAGGTGAACGTGATGGTTTTGCAACAAGACCCGAACCAAGTTCGAAGGATCTCCAACTAACTTTGCTAAGTGAAGGCAAGCCCCAAAGCATAACCTATGTTTTCAACTTATGCAATTATCTTTGCTATGTTTGTGCATTTAAGTTTCAGGAGTTGATTTGAAACCCTAGATGCATGATCATAGGTTCCTATGCTCAAATACTAGAATGATAAGTCGCTAGTTACCCAGCTCTAAGGACCCGGTAGAAGTCGAGTGATGTTCGTCACTCGCAAGTTATAAGTTCTTATGTTGGAATCATAAGATTGTTAAACCTACCCGCTCAAGTGGTAAGAGCATGGGACCGGCTCCGGCCAGTAGGTCTGTGGTTAAGCGTTTGAACGTACTAAGCATTTGTCAAGAATGGGACCGGTAAGCCTAGTACCTTTCTGACTCAGCAAGGGAACTCTCTACCACTAATCTTGGGAGTGTGTCTTCCCACGGTTGCAGCCAAAGGTGTGGTGCAAGGGGGAGTCCAGTCGGTGAAATAGTCCGTTACTGGATCACCTTGTACCTAAGACTGTGGACATTGATCCCGAACTGAGGATGACTGGGAACCACCTGGTTGGTGCGTATCCCGCCCTTTTGGTTTTAGTTGTTATCTTGGGGTATGCATTCTCCCGTGTGTTTAGGTCCACCATGCAAGGTTATTAATCGATCGATCGTCGGCCTCTCACCCTTATCCGAGATTGCTTATCCATACACTATATGTCCCTTAATGATGGAATTGAGAAGTAATACTGTTGTATGCTTAATTGCTTGTACAACTTATGCTTGCATAGTTGCTTACCTAGTAATGGATAATTAACTAGAATTTTGAGCTAAAACATGAAAGTAAGGACATACTCTTTGTTGCTTTTCAGCAAAAGAAACCCACTAGCCAAAAAGCTTGCATGTCTAGAGAGTTGGTGATTTTACCATCACCCGACGGTTAAGTCTTGCTGAGTATTAGTATACTCAGCCTTGCTTTGTTGATACCTTTTGCAGGTGTTGATGTGTTGATGGTATTCGTGGACTAGTTCTCTCCCACCCCTTGGGAAGTGAGTGGGAGGATGATAGTGCTTAGTGATATCATGGATGGCCTCCCATGATGTTGCTTATGATGTTTAGTATATTATTTCCGCTGTGTTTTCAAACTCTGAACTGTTTACTTTTCTGTATGGAACTGGTTTTGTAATAATGAATAATTGATGAATATGATGTATTAAGGTTGTATTAATTATCTTTGGACTCGCCGTCGTGTGAGTCTTATTGTACAATCTTCGATGCTTTGTTATAAGTGATTCACCGGGCTTGACCCGGCAGATATCGACGAGTTAACTCTTCTTTAATGCATAATGACCGAGTGGATAGGTTATGTGTGTTAAATCAGAATTAATTTGGACGGTTCTGTCACACGAACTCATCTAACTATATCCCTCATGTTGCGGTGGCAGGTATCTGGTGAATGGGCGTTGATGGAATGATTGGATGCGGCGTCCGTCGGAGACGGGGGATATAAATACACCGAGGAGCATCTAGGTCAAAGGGGACCACGAACCGAGGCAAAAAGGGCCCGGGCCGGTCGGCATGGGTCGGCCGGCCTTGTCCTTTTCTAGCCCAGTTCGGGCCCGTCTTCCTCCCCGTGGCTCATCTTGACATTTTGGATTTTTGCCTCTTTATTTGTGTCATTTTGGCATCATCATCCCCGCGATCAAGATAGGGGGTCTTCTCGCATGAAGTCCGTTCTTTACGTCTTAGTCCTCAGGGATGATCCGTCATAGCACCTTTGTCCTTGCCACCTTTGTAAGTGATTTAGCCTTGCACTTGAACACGAACGAGACTCCTCATTTGCTCCTTTGAACTCGTTGTAACTCCATCCCTTTTGTCCATGTTTTCTTGCAAAAACACAACACTTCCAAATGCACATACAGAGTTCAACTTGTTATATCATTAGTGTGCCTAGTGGCGGGTTAGTTCCATAATCAAGCTCAAACCAAAAGTGTAACGAATGCTCTAGGTTGCCGGAAATCGACCGCCAACACAACCAGACATGCCCCAAGGCGCACAGCCTGAAGCACCCCACCAAAGCTGTAAGTTGCTCTCTATCCAATCGACCTTAGTCATTGCATGTACTTGGATATTCGATGATTGTGATGAAGGTCTTCTGATGAAGGGTCGTGAGGGTGTGTACTGGTGCCCAGCTCCGCTGCCCAATGAGGACAAGCGAAGTTTTAAGGTCAGGGCTGCAGAGGACATTGAGGCACCTCCACAGCACCCCATCGACAACTACCTCTCTGACTCGATGGTGGAGAGTAGTGACGACGAAGGTGCCGCCACAGGGAAGGCGGTGGAGACTGTCGCACCGTCGACGCGGCGCACGCAGTAGGTTGCTAGCAAGATGCCGGCGTCTAAGGCTATCGCAGTGATCTCTGCCACCTAGGTGGCAGAGAAGAAGCAGAGGAAGAGGAAGAGCGCCACCGCATCGACGAAGACGACGACGGCCAGCGCCGAGGCTGAGACGGACGCCGGTGATGACGACGACGCAAGGTCGCCCGGCACGCCGACCAAGCAGGGGAAGGAGAAGCTCCTCAAGGTCGTGAAGGAGGAACACCCGAAGCCAGGCGCCGAGGGGCCGAGCGATGTAGGGTCGCAGACGAGAGCGAGGAAAGCTCCACCCAAGCCGATAAAGCTCAGTTTGAATCTTGGTAGCAAGTAAGTCGACAAACTTTACCCACTCGTGTTTAGCTTTACACGTCTTGTATGCATCATTGTTGACAGACTTTGCTTTTTGGTAGGTCGACCCCTGGTACCTCGCAAAGCGGCAAGAATGTCACAGGCCAGGAGGCTTTTGGGCACAAGGGGACGAAGGCGCCGGTGGAGCAGTCACCGGCAGCGTCAGTGGGGGATGTCTCGAGCCAGACTCCTGGGGTTGTGGAGACAACAACATCGGTGGCGACAAATGTCGCGTCCGGCGATATACAGCAGGTCGAAGGGCCTCAGCAGGATCCGCCCATGACTGACCCGCAGCTGATGCGGGAGGAGCAGGTTGGAGAAGGGAGTGGGCATGGCGAAGGGAACGAAGACAAAAGGTGCCTCTACACCAGAACCCCATCGGTGGACGACATCGACACTGACCGCCGCGACACGGAGGAGTTCAAGGCGGCGCAGCGAATGATTACACGGACACTCTCGGTAAGTCCTTTCTTCCAAGGAAGTCGCTACTTTGGTTGTTTGGGTGACATGTGGAGCTGGCATTGTTTGATGCAGTCTCTCACCGAGCGAGCGCAGGCCCGAGCAAACCTGGTGAAAGAAGGTGCCAAGGCGCACATGGAAGCTACTACAGCTCGGGAGGCCACGCTGCAAGCCAAGGTCAAGGCCGCGGAGGAGATCCAACGCATCAAGGACGCCCTGGCCAAGTAGGCGGAGAAGGACATGGCCGCCCTTAAGAAGGAACTAGCAGCCGTCGAGAAGAAGGCGGAAGACACCGAGAAGGATCTCAGGATCATCGTAGATGGTATGCCTAGACTTACTCCCGACCTTGATTTCTGGAGGTTGTGGCACTCGCTGACCTTGATTTTGATGTTTCCAGATGCCAAAAAGAAGGAGGACGCCTTGAAGAAGCAACTCAAGGAGTCCAAGGACGAAGTGAAGAACCTCAAAGAAAAGACCAAGGAGGTCCAGGACAATGAGTCAGGGGCGTCCTTGGGCCTGTGCAGGCTGGGCGACCGAACAGGGCCTCCAAATATTATGGGCCTCAAGATTTACATAGTATACTAGGTATATATAATAATTGTGGGCTTTATTTCATTTAGAAAAATACGCAAACCTATATTCTTTAGCCAAAAATGTGGCATGCTAGAGAAAGTCCAACTCACTTTCAGTCTCACAAGGCACGATCGTGACTTCGTGAGAGGCCGCCGGCATTGGCAATTCCTATTTGTAACCTACGCGTCGTTCAAGACCTCATGGCAATCTTACCCCAAATCGGAGACGGAGATCACCTGCTAGTTTCTTGTTTTCGTAGGTCTCCACTTAGTGCTTTGAACTGGGCCTCCTATTTGTCTAGGATGCCGCTGTGAGTATTATCTTTCCTGAAAAGCTGTATATGAGCATGGTGTTCGTCGAGACTTGGAGATCGATCTCTCCCGGGCCATACGGACCATCATTGACCAACAAGCGATGATTGCAGATCTTGAGAAGCAGTTGAGTGACCTCAAGGAGGCTGGTGAGTACCTGATGGACATTTATGTCCCTCAGGAGGAGGGGGCAGAGCCCAAGGAGCTGGTTGCCCATCTGGACGAGGTCGAAGGCAGGATGAAGACGCTGGTGTTGGATACCAGCACGCTCGTCGTGGCTGCAGCTTTGGCTACGGTGAAGTTCCATGAGCCGATGTTCGACCTGCGAAAGTTTGCAAAGGATGTCGACCTGTCGGAGCTGGTGAAGGCCGAAGACGTCCAAGCCGCCGCGGAGGAGATCATCAAGAAGGTCGACCTCTAAAAATGTAGTTCAGGGATGCATTAAATTGTCGATGTAAAATGAGGGCGTGGACCCTTTGACTATATACATAAACTGTCATGAATGACATGTTCCTTTTAATTAAAGAGCATAACCCCTTATTTGGCAAAAACACCCGTTATGAGAACTCATGAGCAATGAAGTTGAAAAACGTGTCCCCTCCGCTAACCCAACTCAGTGGAGGAACGGCTTACCGACTGCATAGCTCAGCGTGGAGGCTTACGTGCAGCCGGCGTGCGGAGGGGGGCCTTGGACCCAAGGTCTCGCAACCACATGACTTAAGAATGCATATAATAAGCATAAGAGCTGGGGTAAGGGAAAACTCTTTAAGAAAGAAAAGGTAAAAAACCCCTCAGGTCGTACGACCCTTAGATTGGCAAAGCCAAGCCCCTGAGCATGTCGGGCCCAGCTTTAGACCAAGCCCCCGAGCATGTCGAAGGGGGAGGGATGAACAGAAAATAAAAAGAGACCCAGATGTAGGTCGATAGGAAGCCAGCCGAAAGGGAATCTTATCTTTATTGATTATAAATTAAAAGAGGGTAGAGTACATAGCTTTTTATTTTTGGTACAAGGCTCCTAAGGGTAGAAGCAACATAAGTGCTCAATGTTCCCGGGGTTCGGGACGCCCTGGCCACCAGCCCACTAGAGGTGATAGGTCGCTGGTCCAATGACCTCCTTGACTATGAAGGGGCCTTTCCAAGGCGCCGCAAGCTTGTGGATGTCCTTGGTGTTCTGAATCCGCCACAGGACCAGGTCACCGACGTTGAAGAAACATTCCTGCACGTTGCGGTCATAGTAGCGACGCAACTGCTGCTCATGGTGGGTGTGGCGCATGAGCGTAGCCACACGATGTTCTTCAAGGCTGTCGAGGTCGACCTTGCGCGTTTGCTCTGCTTTGCCCTCGTCATAATGCTAGATACGAGGAGCCCTGAAGGCAACATCGGTGGGGAGGATGGCCTCTGATCCATAGACCAAGAAGAACAGAGAGTAATCTGTGGCCGAGCTGACCTATGTTCGGTGACCCGAGATGACATGAGGGAGTTCTGCTAGCCACCTGGTGGCATAGGGCGACACGTCATCAAAGATGCGGTCTTTGAGGGCCTGTAGCACCATGCCGTTGGCACGTTCAACCTGGCTGTTGCACTGTGGGTGCGCCACCGAAGAGTAGTAGACGTCGATGAGGCTGTCTTGTCAGAAGTCCTAGAAGTCAGCCCCTGTGAAGGTTGTGTCAAGGTCGGTGATGATCCTGTTGGGGACCCCAAAACGATGAGTGATCTCCTCGATGAACTTGGCCGCCTCCTTCGACGTAACACTGGATACAGGCCTGGCCTCTATCCATTTGGTAAACTTGTCCATAGCAACAATGATATGCTTGTAGCCACCTGGAGTAGTCCTGAAAGGTCCCACCGAGTCGAGACCCCACACTGCGAAGGGCCTGGACGGAGGGATGGTCCGCAAGGCCTGAGCCGGCATGTGCTGCTGCTTGGCGAAGAACTGGCACCCCTTGCATCGCCAAGGTCCTGAGTGACGGTCAGAGCGGTAGGCTAGTAGAAGCCTGACCTGAAGGCTTTCCCCACCAAGTTGGCGGAAGCGGCATGATTGCCACACTCACCGCCGTGGACTTCCGCTAAGAGCCTGAGGCCCTCAGATCGTAAGATGCACTTCATTAGCAACACTATTGGAGGCGGACCTCCGGTAGAGTTTTGTGCCTATGATGACATAGTTGGCACTACGCCTCGTGACCTTCTCGCGCTCTGCCTTCTCCTCAGGAACCCGATGCTTGAGGATAAAGGCGAAGATGTTAAGGCGCCAATCGTCTTCTGCCTCAGTCATGAGGATATTGCGGCCGCCTTGTGGGGTCGCATCATTGGCTGGTGGCTCTGGATCAGAGAGGAGTTTGATGGTAGGCTTGCGTAGCTCTTGGACAAACACACCAGCCGGAACCAGCACGCGCTTGGAGCCTAGCTTGGAGAGGACGTCAGCCGCTATGTTATTGTCGCGACAGACGTGATGGAACTCGATCCCCTCGAAGTGACCTTCGAGCTTGCGCACCTCGGCGCAGTAGGCATCCATCGTGTCCTTCTTGGTCTCGCAGGCCTTGTTGACTTGGTCGATGACGACCTTGGAGTCGTCGTACGCTATGATGCGCTTGTTCCCTAGGGAGACGACGATGCATAGCCCGTGGATGAGGGCTTCGTACTCGGTGCCGTTGTTAGATGCTTTGTAGTGGATCTGCAGGACGTACTTCAGGTGATCGCCCTGGAGGGAGATGAAGAGCATGCCTGCTCCTGCTCCTTCGAGGTTTAGGGAACTGTCGAAGTAGATCGTCTAATGTTCTGGCTTCTCCAATGGCGAAGGCTGCTGGATCTCTGTCCACTTAGAGACGAAGTCAGCGATGACCTGGGACTTGATGGCCTGCCTTGGGCAGAACTCGAGGTCGAACTCACCTAGCTCGATGGACCACTTAACGATACGTCTAGTGGTGTCGCGGCTACTCAGGATCTCACCAAGAGGGAAGGCTGAGACGACCTTGATCTTGTGCGCCTGGAAGTAGTGCCGAAGCTTGCGCGAGGTGACGAGGAGGGCATAGAGCATCTTCTACGGCTACGAGTATCTAGTCTTGCTATCTGAAAAGACCTCACTAACGTAGTAGACAGGTCACTGGACCGGGTAAGGCTTGCCTTCTTCAGGTCGCTCTGCCACTAGAACCGAACTGACCACCTCGGTGGTCGCGGAGATGTAGAGCAGTAACGTTTCCTTTGGTGCCGGGGGCACCATCACCGGAGGCGACGTAAGGAAAGCTTTGAGCTTTTCTAGGGCCTGGTCAGCCTCTTCTATCCAGACGAACTTACCCGCCTTCTTCAGCAGCTTGAAGAAGGGCAGGCCTTTCTCCCCAAGCTTGCTGATAAATCAACCTAGGGCCGCCATCATGCCGGTGAGCTTCATGACATCTTTCTTCCTAGTAGGTCGCTTCATCCTACGGATGGCATCCACCTTGGTGGGATTCGCCTTGATGCCCCGGTGGCTGACCATGAAGCCCAGGAGCTTGCCAGACGGGACACCGAAGACGCACTTCTCTGGATTGAGTTTCTAGCAATAGTGGTGGAGGTTGGCGAAGGTCTGGGCGAGGTCAGCTATGAGCTTATCCTGCACAGTGATCTTGATGACCACATCGTAAACGTAGGCTTCCACGTTGTCACCGATATGGGACTCCAAACACTTCTGGATGGCCTTCTGGTAGGTCGCACCGGCGTTTTTGAGACTGAAAGTCATGGTCATGTAGCAGTAGATGTCGTGCGGTGTTATGAACACCGTCTTGTCCTGGTCAGAGACCTTCAAGGCTATCTGGTGATACCCTGAGTAGCAGTCGAGGAAGCATAACAGGACGCTTACGGCTGTGGAGTGCACGACTTGGTCGATGCGAGGAAGAGGAAAGGGGTCTTTAGGGTAGTGCCTATTGAGATCGGTGTAGTCGATACACATTCTCCATTGACCGGTTTTCTTGGATACAAGGACCGGGTTGGCGAGCCAAACCGGGTTTTTACATTCACGGATGAATCCGGTAGCTAGGAGCTTTATTATCTCTACCCTAATGACCTCCTTGCGATCTTTCGCAAAGCAGCATAGCTTCTGCTTGACAGGCTTGGCTGTCTTGCTTACATCCAAGGAGTGCTCAGCCAGCTCCCTGGGGACACCCGGCATATCCGATGGACTCCAAGCGAATATATTCGTGTTATCCTAGAGGAAACTGGTGAGCGCGAGTTCCTATTTCTCCCCGAGGTCGTCCCCGATGACCACCGTCTTCTCTGCATCGGGCAGGCCGAGGCAAACTCTCTTCATCGATGGCATGGCGTCCAGAGCAGTGTCGGAGCGCTGCTACTCCGGGATGGTCAGGTCGCTCGGAGTGACCTTCTTGGACTCGGCGACCAAGACTGTAGAGGTGTCGACACAGGCAGAGGTCACGGCGATGTCGAGGGCCTTAGAGTCGCACTTGAATGAGACCATGAGGTAGCCGTAGACGGTGAGGACCCTGTTCGGTGCAGGCATCTTCAACACCAAGTAGGTATAATGTGGGATGGCCATGAATGTGGCCAGCATCGGACGACCTAGGATCGCATGGTAGGAGGATTTGAAGTCGGCGACCTCGAAGTTGAGATACTCCGTGCGGAAGTTGTCCTCCGTGCCGAAGTTGACGGGGAGGGAGACCCGACCCAGGGGGTAGGCCGCTTTCCCAGGGACGATGTCATAGAACGGCCCGTCGCACGCCGTGAACTTGCTGAAGTCGAACTTCATCTTCTTCAATGCCTCGACGAATATGATGTTGAGCCTGCTCCCCCCATCGATGAGGGTCTGGGAGAGCAGGGCCCCCTCCACCAAAGGCTCGACAACGAGCGGGTAGGACCCAAGGTCTAGGATGTGGACCCAGTGATCTGCCCCGGAGAATGCGATCGGTTGCTCGGACCAACGCAGAGGCTGCGTCAGCTGGGTGTGGATGAGGTGAACCTCGCACTTATCCTTGCGGTAGCGCCTTCTGCTCACGTGGGCTTTGAGACCTCCGACGATCATGTTGATCGTTCAGGTAGGTGGCTGTAAGAGACCGTTGGGGTTGCCTATCAGAGGTGGAGGTGATAAATCGTGCTCGTCGTGGCGATCTGCGGGGCGTGGGCCGTCGCGGTGGTTGTCGCGGTGATCATCGTAGCGGTCTCAGTCTTCACGATCGTCGCGCCGGTCCCGCCGGTCGTCGCGGCGGTAGTTATTGTAGCGGCACGAGGCAGGTCGGTCGTCATCTTTCCTTGGTCACTTGGGGTCCTCAGGGGTGCTGAAGGCCTTCTTGAACTACGAGCACTCACGAAGGGTATGATTGGACCCCTCGTGGAACTCGCAGATGTTGTCGAGCGCTGCGTCGAACTCGGCCTGGTTGAACGTCAAAGTTCGACGCCCCTCAGCCGCCAGCACCTCGGAAGGTCGCTTGCGCAATTTGGAACCGGAGTCCCTTGCTGTTGCCGCACTGGATGTGCCAGCGTCGACATCGAACTGGTTCACCATCGCCTCATCGGTGTCGATGAGCTTGTTGACGACCTTCATGAGGGCAGCGATGGTGGTGGTGCCAGACTCTTGGATCTTCTCAAAGATCTTGCGATCCTTGATGCCCTTCTTGTAGCTCTCGGTGATCTGGTCATCTCTGACGCCAACGCAGGTGTTGCGGTTCTCGAAGAACCGGTTGGTGTAGTCACGGAGCCGCTTCTTAGGCTTCATGACGATCCTCCCAAGGTTGAAGGCGGTTCCAGGGTGATTGTAGGTCACCTGGAAGTTGGAGGTGAAGACCTGGAGCAGGTCGGCCCAGGAGCTGATGCTGCCAGCTAGGAGGTTGTTGAGCTAGAGCGCCGGGGTGTCACCCATCACCAGCGGGAAGTAGGCTGCCATGTGGTCGAAGTTGCCGCCAGCCGCCTTGACAGCGACGTGGTAGGTCGATAGCCAGATGTTGGGGTCAGAGCGCTCGTCGTACTTCTGGATGTTCGGCTTGAAGTTGTCAGGGTAGGATACCGATATGAGTCGAGGGGCCAGTGCGGGGAAGGCAGTGATGGCTGTGTCGTCGACGTTGCCTCGAGCTTGAGCGGCGCCCTTGGGGGTAGAGTGAACACTGCCTGCTGGGACAACGATCTGCGAACGTGGTTGGCGATCCCGATTGACACAGGCGGCTTCCGGGTTGCCGTACTGCTCTTCATACACAGCACGTCACCGGTTCTCGATGTCATGGCGGCCGCGCTCCTCGCACTCCATGATGCGATGGACGGTGCCAGGGGCACTGTACTCGCGGTTGTACTCCGCTCGATGACGCAGTTCCCGCTCCTCGTGCTCGCGGTGGTGTTGGTCGCGGATGACACGGGTGTCACGGGTGCGCCTGTTATTATCGAGGTCGACGCGGAGGTCGCCATTATTGGCACCATTAGCCTGGCAGTTAGGCTGTTGGGGGTTGTGCTGATCGACCTCCTCCATGATGGATGGAAGATTGCTGCGCCGAGGTCGCTGGGACCGACTGCGCGAATGGTGCGTCAACGAAGACGCAGCAGACTTGGAGGCCGCACTCTTTTCTTCTACCAGGGCCGTGGCGACCCGAAGGTAGGCGATGGCCGCCTCAGCCTCAAGTGATAGCTCAGCTTGCTGGAGACGTGTCATGGCAGCACCCAGGTTGGCCTGGGGTCTGTTGAATGTTGGGATCCCCGCCTGCTCAAACTCAAGGCGAAGGTCTCGAGCGCAAGGGGGGACTGCGCGACGCCGTTCTTCTTCACGTCACTGGGCACGCAGGGCATTTCCTTGGATACGTGCTGCCTCCTCGGAATCCGTTTCGCCATGATGTGGTGGCTCATTTTCTGAGACTACGAGCACCTGACGGAAGACGACATCCGAATCGTTGGGGGAGACACGGACCCAGACCTTCTGAAACTCGCCACAATCCAGGGACTGGGGAGTTCTTGTAGCACAGCAGGGCTGCCCTTGGTTCATCCTTTTTCACAGGTGACATCCGCGGAGAGTATGCCTCGCACCCTTATGGTAGGTGCAAGGTACATCGAGACGGTTGCGCCGGGCACCAGGAACCAGCTTTAGGTCGCCAAAGGGCCGCCGCCCACATTGGATCTAGGAAGGCTTGAACATCGGGCCGGAACGGACATCGGTCGAAGATCGTAGACCGAAGGGGAAGGTGTCGTGGCACAGCGCCAGCCTCGCCGAGCGTTGAGCTTGTTCGCAGATCTGGAGGGTTTCCTCCGTCATGCTGATGACGCGTTCCATCCCCTGAACAAGGTCGTAGGGTTTGCGCGGGTGGGTCTCCGGCACTAGATCGGAAACAGGGGTGGTGACAGGTGCTGCCACGACCTGCTCCACGGCCACTGGAGAAGCTGCTGCCGCCGAAACAGGGAAGGTGGCCATGAAGGAGCCGAAGCAGATCTCCACGAGGTTGGCGAGGATGGCTCCCATGCTTGCCGGGAAGATGACACCAGATCGGGCCACCATGCTTCATAGTGAGCTCCCGATCGCCCCTACCTGGCACGCCATCTGTCAGGGGTTGAGACCTGGATAGATCCGCAAGGGGGCTACCCAAGCGGTTTGTAGGTTAATGGGGAGATCGGGAACTAAGAGCGTAGGTGGTAGTTCACGTGATGAACTCGGAACACGGCAAGTAGGCGAAGAACACGGGGGCATAGAGGTTTATACTAGTTCAGGCCTCCGGAGAGTAAAACCCTACGTCCAATTTGGTGGTTGTATTGCGAGTGGACGAGAATGGGATCCCCCTCGGATGGTGCACCTAGGCCGCCTTATATTGGCCGACGGACTAGGGTTTCCGAGGGTTGAGGAGCCGAGTCTAGGCTGATTACAATTGGAAAGTCTATCTCTAAGGATTACAACGGATATCCCGAGATATTCGGCCTAACTGGCGGCGCCAAGCCGCGTCCTGGTGACTTGACTTGCACTCAAAGTACCGCGAATCCTCCGGAATCTGGATAAGGTCACCCGAGGTCATCTGAGGTCGTTGGGTCTGTGGATAAGGTCTTTGGGCCCACTTGCAGGTCGGCGGGGCTTCTGGCAGGATGGGTTCACTTGGCAGGGACCTCTGGGACACTGGTCGGTGGGGACCCAGGGGTACCCATGTCTCTCAGCTAGGGTTTGGCATTAATTTGAAAAATTGATGTGGTAGATGTTCGATGAGTTGAAAGTGATGCTTTTGGTAGTCGCTATACTCGTTCTTCCGTTTATTGTTACGTGGATAATAAGTTGTATTACTAGATTTTGTTATATATATGTGGATTGTTTAGTGTAGGTTAGATTTTTAATTTTGTTGAATGTACCTAGGAAATAAAACTGTTTGATGTTCATTTCAAGTTTATTTGTTGCAGGATAAGTAGCCATGACCCCCAGAACCCACGTTATTATGCCATTAAAAAGGGTAAAGGAAGGTTTCTCGAAGAGTGGGATGAAAATGCTCCTGTGCCTCGAGCTCTCTCTGTGCCCAATTGTTTATGTGATCTGCCAGCTTATGTGAAACAGTCTAGGTGTGCTACAACTGTTGGTAGACCCTTCTACTGTTGTTGGATTAGGGAAGAACCACCCCCGGCAGCTCCTTGTTGTTTCTTGCAGTGGATAGATGGGCCTAACAAGTTTGATCCTAGGATATGTTTATTCCCATATGCTAGACATGTATTGAAGCCATATGATCAGTTTCAACGATGGGTTCGCTCCACCGAATCCTCCACCGATGACCTATGAGGAGAAGCAGTTGGCTGCCATCGAGCGAGTTAACAACCCTCCATTGTGTCATTGTGGAGTGCGTGCATTTCTTCAACGGCCAAACATTGAAGCCCCGAGAAAGTTTACACCATTCTTTTGTTGCTCGCTAAAGACTCTTGTAAGTAAATTCTATATTGTTCTTATCATCTGAGTTCTATATCTGTGCATGGCTAATTTGAGTTCTTATCATTTGAGTTGTATATCTGTGCATTGGTAATTTGAGTTCTTGTCATTGGAATTTAGAGTGGGTGGCCTAGTTGTGACTTCAATGAATACATACATGGACGAAGATTTGAGTGGCTAACCGAAGCTCAAGTGAAAGACTTTGAGTCTGGGACAGAGCCGTGGCCGTGCTTGAGCTATCCACCTTCACGGTGCAAGTGCGGGATACTAGCCACAGAAGGTGTTGTGCCATACGAGCTTGGTTTTGGAATATTTTGTGGCAACGCTTATGGAGACTATTGGGTGAGCATCTTGTGTCCTTATTATTTGGTTTTGTTACCACAATTATTGTTGTCTTCATTGTGATTTCATTATGTATGATACGACATTCGTTTGTTCAGGAGGGAAGGACTTATGACTGGGAGCAATTTCGTGGTCGACATGAGTTAATGTTACAGTTGGGCCGTACTTCTGAACCTCGGAGGTGGTTAGATACTGAAAATATTAGAAACAAGATAAGAGCAAAATACGGTGTCCCCTTACCGGAAGCTGAGGATCCTAGTGGTCCAATTTGTGATGAAATAGTTCGTGAAACAGGAGTGCAGCTGGAATTTGTAGTTGGTTACTACAACTATGAGAAGGTTGTGGCATATTGGTGTCGTAACAGGCATAGGTTCTTGGAACGGGGGATACGTCCGCTGACTGTCGAGGAGAAGAGTGAGAAGAGGAGGAAAAGGAGGAAAAAGGAAGAGGAGTGGAAGGCATCGACGGAGAGGTCGAAGCAAAGGGGGGATGCGGTCGTTGTAGGGGACTTGCCTACGGACTTGCCCGGGGGTGTGGTCAATGCGGGCATTGGAGAGGGAAGAGATGAAGCGGCAATACAGGCACAGGCGGACAGAAAAGGTAAGTGGATTGTGGGAGGATGAGGAATAGACCTCAAGTGGCAATTGCATGTGTTGTAGTGGACTATTTGTCAATGAACATTTGTGTTTCGTTGTATTGTATTAATTAAACATTTTTGTTATGTGTGATGTAGTAGTGACAATTTGTATTGGCCAATGTTGTATTAATGGACATTTTATCTATGAACCATGTGGTGGTAATGTTGATGCTCATTTGTAAGAAATTCTTTTTTCCACTTCCGACGGAAGCCCTATGAAATCAATGCCAATGTACGGATCTCCAGTGAGAACACAGCATGATGAGAAACCTAACAGCCCATGTAGTAGGGTAGGTTGCGTTTTCTCAGACTCACAACCCATGTAGTAGGGTAGGGGATATCCTAGGGTAGGGGTGTTTCTTCGAATTTGTGTTCCCCCATGGATCGAATGGCCCACCATCTCTTCTCTTTTCCCTATATATGTTACCCTCACTTCCACCATTGTTGTTCACAACAAGCAGTAATTGATACTTCTCTTGGTCCAGACTTGTGGACCGAACAAGACCAAGAGTGTTAGGAGTACTTCCCACCAAGAGAGAACAGTTCTTTCCGATCCTTGCGTGATGTGAGGCCGTACCATTCCAACAAACCAGTGAAGTGGCCCAGATGCATGCATAATGAGTTGTGTAATGCAAGTTTACGACAGAGTAGGGCTTCACTACTCCGGTCGTCGCTTTTGGCATTGTCCACGTGCATGGGTAAGCAACACTAGCACATGAGTTTTTCCATCAAATTTTTTTGATAAGTTACATACTATTGGTATTTGCAGTACTCGAATGACCCTAACAACTACGATTTCGCGACATGGGTCGATTCGCTAGCTATTCATCCATATGAAGAGTACATCATGTACATAGAAGGACACATCGAGAAGCTGAAGCATGAGCTCGCTGAGGCACTGACTCCTCCAGATCCACCATCTAGCGAGGACGCGCTATGCACCTGCACATGCCACAAGAAGAAGACTCCACCGTTAACTCCATCCCCACCATCTTCACCGGCCCCCACCTCCACCCCCATTTGGGTACTACTACATGTCGTCCCAGCATTCGAGAGGCTCTATGATGTGCGGACAATACTCATCCCAGTAGATTATGAGTGTTGCAATCATTTTCTTAATTTCCCTAAGGCATGTTTGGACTCGCAAACAGTGCATGTTTAGGAAGATTATTAGCTTTGCCGTAATGTGCCATTTGAAACTTTGTGTTTCTTATGTACCCATGCTACAACATTTGAATTGGCAACCCCCTCTTCAAACCCTAGCCTGCTTGGAATCCATAGCCTTTTCAGTGATGCACCATGTCATGTACCCGTTTTGATTTGACAACACCCTGAAAAAAGCTTATGCAGCCAGCAGTGAGCCATCATTTCAACTGGCATTACTGAAAAGTCTATGCAAGTACGAATCTCTAGGCTTTTCAGTGAGCTATCATATCGTCAACATCTGCCACGACAATTCTTTTGACAACACCCTCACCATTGCTATTTCATTTGACAGTGCCTTCACATAACAAGTTTGCAGTGGCATGCATGGCACATGTGCCAAAACTAATCCTAGCATGCCTTAGGGAATTTAAATCACACAAGTTTGTAGTGGCATGCAAGGCACATGTGCCAATACTAATCCTAGCACATTGCCACTACCACTGTCAGTTTGGTCACGAGCACGACGGCGGCGGGCTTTCTTGGCAGGAGGTGGACGGGGCTGCAAATATAAGACATGACAATCTCAAATGTGATAGGAAGCAACATGATTGTAGTAAGAATTAACGACTTATATGTAAATGTGATTAGATTCATTACCTGGCTCGACTGTCCTTGTGTCTGAGTAGCACGTGGGGCATCAAAGAGCTCGTCCATCAGAATCTCTGACTGGTACGTGGGGTCTAGATCCTCACTGGCGTGTGCATCTGAGGAGTCATCTCCGTCCTCCTCATCACTTGGCTCTAGGGTGGCGATTTCCTTGCCACGAGCACGGCTGCCATTACCACCAACTTGACCTGCAGATGCCGACGTCGTGCAAGCACTGGTACGAGATGGGGTCCGTGACATGCTTCTTGCCCCGTGGTGGACCTGAGTACGATGGGATTCAGAAGAAGTGCCCTGGCCATTGCCGCCGTGGGCAACATCTCGGGCCGACATGCAGTTCAACTTCATTGCATACGTTTGCAGCTTCATCGGACCCTCCGCACCATGCATTTGGTATAAATTCAGTACATACTAAATACTGAACCATAAAACAGAAAATTTGTGGAAACTAATGGTACCTCAGCAAAGTTTCGCAGGGCTCCACCTTCGGATGCACTTGCATGTTCCATGGCCACTCCTGCCTCGTTGGCAAGCCTTGCAAGTTGTTGTCCCTAAAAAGACATGTTAAGCTATAAATTTTGAGATAATGAATTAATGAAACAAAACTTAGAGAGAATAAAATTACTAAGTATTCGTGTAAAGGTGCTTGCTGAGGCTATGTTCCCACACGTGTCAGGGTGTTGTACTCATCCGCTATGTCGTCGTCCGAGTCGGAGGGGGCATCTTCAATGTGCTCGTTCGTCAAAGCTGGCTTGATCCTTGTTCTTGTAGAGGTATGGTACCACCGAAGGTACTCCCTATGTGGTCCAGCATGCCAAGCAGGCCCGTCTTGAGGATCCATCATCTACCGATTGTTCCAAAGGTCCAAGTAAAGTGTATGCTTCACCGTCCAATCATTCTCCTTGTACCTTTTTTGCCTGTTGACCCTGAAATACCAAATTGATTGTCACATTATTTACAAACAAACATACGCCAAGTGAGAATAATGAAAGTTGCATGGAGTTGAATTCTTACTTATGCAATGCTGGAACAGTGGATACAAGTTCAGGAGGTGACTGTTGTACCCTCCCGAACTGACGTAGCACCCTGTTAGGCAAATACCACTCAACAATATAGTATATGATGAGTGGCACCGTTGACCTCCACAAAAGTCTATCTCTGTAACACATGGCTGAAAACTGGACGTGCTCAGGAAAGTCGCGGTTGTACGGTAGTCACTCCACCTACACAAAGAGAGGATACTTAGAGAATATTTCAGGAATCATACTTTTCAAAATGAACAAGAACTGGTAGGCATGATTTTTTACCTATGTCTGGGTAAGACAATCCAACTCGTTTGTGTAGAACTTATATATATCTATATAGACATTATGCATACTATATTCTTTGTCAAAATTGTTGGGTATTCCCACTAATAAACATGCAAACATGTACCTTCACCTATTATCATGTACACTAAACATTTCCACCACAAACAACACTAAATCGAATCATGCAACATGTTGTACACGTCAATAACACGGGCAGAGATACTACTACGTATGAACTAATCATCATTTTCACTAAACAAATTTGCAATTCGTCTAAATTTGAATAATATTGAGCTAACCCTAGGTCACCTAAATCACCCCTGATCTACCAAATGCAACGGTAAAAGAGGGAAAGAAGAAGAGGAATACCTTCCCAAGAGCGCGGGGATCGATTCCCCCCCCCCCACTTTTCCCACCCCAAATCGACAGTTTGTGGCCGGAATGGGGGGGGCGGTGGCCGGCAGTAGCGGCAGGGAGGCGGCAACATCGGTCTCTGGAGGAAAGGAAGGGATGAGGGAGAAGAAAGGGAAGCTGCGGCGCGGCTGTAGGGTCAGCGCTGCCGTGCCAGGCGGGGTGACACGGCAGCGCTACCGCGCCGTTGCATGTGGCGCGACAGCACCCATCCCACGTCAGCGTCGGGTTGACCGACCAGCCCCTGTCGCGCTAGCATGGCACCGCTGCCGCGCCACTGCATGTGGCGTGGCAAAGGCTGGGTGCCGCGCCACGCGGCTAGGCGCGGGCAAAAGGGTCACCCGGTGCAAATGAAGTTTGTGATGGGTTTTTTAAAAAAATAATTTCAAAAAAAGGTTAAAATTAAAAAAATCATGCTATGGATCTAATTTTCCCACAAAAAAATATGCCATCATGCTGGGGCCCATGGGAGGGGTTCTGCTCCACTCAGCCACCGCTCCTCTCCCCGATCTCACGCCGCCGATCCGCTCCTCGATCTAATGGCTCATGCCGAAGCTCTCCTCCCCCGCATCGTCTTCCTCCCACTGCCCTCTTTGCTCCGCTCCTCCTCCGCTCAGCCCTGCACCGCCCTTCTCCCCCATCTCCTGCGACTCCCGTCGTCGGATTTGCTTCCACCAGCAGTTGTTGCCGCACTAACCCCTCTTCCTCCTACGGGGATCTCGACATCACGCTCCCACCTTCTCCACCGGATGTCCTCTGCCACCCGCGGCCGGCAGTTTCCATTGCTCCGTGCACAACCTGTCACCGTTGTGGGTCCGCCGCCCCAAGCCCTCCCTCCGCAATCAGATATCATTGGAGACCCCAATTCCGGCAACCCGAACCCCTAAGCCTCCAACCCCGAAGCCCCAAAACCCTAACCCTACCGACAGCAGGCTCCCACACCACCCTCCTCCACCGTCTCCGGTGGCTCCCACCACCACCGGCCACCACCGCACTAAACCTGAGGAGGAAGCAATGGATGAGGAGATGCACTGGCCAAGGGAGAAGGAAGCGTGCAGGGGTCGGACGAAGGAGGAAGAAGGGTCTGCCAAGTGCGTCCCACCACAGCGATGATTTGTTTGCTGAAGTAGCATATAATCGTTAGCGCTAGCGGTGTCGTCATGCCAATGACGAGGAAGGATGTTGTCAAAAAAATGACGAGGAAGGAAAGTGGGAAGGCTTCAGGACACTGAATATATCGTAGATAGTTACTACACAAACAAGGCATGATCCTAGATTGCTTTATCAAAATCTGCTGGCAATAATCTTCTTTTTCTAAGTTCATTACAACAAATAGGAAACCCAAGTACTTGGAGCTAAGGATTCAAAAGAATGGTATTGTAAGTATCAAAAAAAAGAATGGTATTGAAGAAGCACACTCTGCATCATTAAGATGTTGGCTGACGAGAAAATGTGTTTCACTGGCTTCAAAGCTCAAATTGCGCAACATAAAAAATTAGACACAACCAAATAGTGTCAAACATCACAGTCAATTCTTTGTCACCATATATTGACCAGAAAGGCAACCAATTTTCTGTAGCTTTGCAAAGAAAAGGCTTAGAAATGTTGCATGCAATTAACATCTTGCATCTCTCTGTTCTGCAGAAACATTTTGATGAACAGGCAACATTACAAAAAGAAATACAGATCAAGCATACTAACATTCCATAACCAAACAGCCTTTTATAATTAACAGAAAAATGAGAGTGCAATAGAATCAGACTTAGCTAACCGATCTATATCAAGGAGATAGAGGTCTACATCTCCAGCCAGGCTATCCTTCCTATTACTTTAGGATAAAAAAGCTATGTTAACAGGAAAAAATCACACTTATGTAAGCTAGTCAACAAAAGACCCAATCGCTAAAAAACAAGAAAATACCTCAGCTTTTGTGCACAAGCTACAAAGTATCTAAGAAACAGCATAATCTAGATTGACAATCACCACGATAAATAACTTGAAGCGATCTTTAATACTTTGACGCCATACAAAAGCAAACAGTATTGTAACTTTGTAAGTTACACATAAGCCTCGAAGGACAGAATCAGAAACTATCCTAAATGTAAGCCATAGTTGCAAGTCCAAAAATCAATAACATAATAATACCATACTGGTTTGCACACAACAGCTTGGAATAAAACTCAGACTAATTGGTGCCTAAGAAAATATAGCACCACAAAGTCTACTTCAGGCAGGTCCACAAATTTAGCAACTTCATAGCCAAACAAAATTAATCCACATCTTGTCATATGATACACAATGCTTTATTACAAAATGTTGACCTGAAAGGTGATCAATTTCCAAAGCATGAAAATAGCAGATTTAAACATCAAAGGCATTTGATAATTCGCATAGCTTGGTTCTATGGATCATTTCAACTCACTTGAAGGAAGTAACTCACTGAAAGGAAGTAAATAGCATACTGATATTCCATAAAGATCAGCCATTTAAGATGAGAAAAAGTTATTCATCAGTAGGAAAGAACCAAGTAAGAAACTGGTGTTTGCCCTGCAGCTCTGCCATCACAGCCTCTGGCAGCAATGGTGTGATTTCCCCATTTCTCATGTTGTACACACCAGAGTCTGCAAGAGGATCCATAGAGTGACCTAGTTTGTCCTCCCTATATGGCTGGTCAAAAGTCCTATGCATGAAGTAGATGCAATCTTCTCGAACTCCACCTGCAAATTGGCTACCAAGGACTAACTTGGAGCACTGTAAACTAAGGAAGAGTGCATGTTCACCCAAGGTCTCCACCTTCGCCCACTGGCCAGGAATGGTGGCAAGGTTTGCCTCAAAGATCTCAAACTGGAAAGTCCTGTCGTGATCTCCCAGCCGAGCCCTCCCTGGAAAGCTCATCCAGCGCCTAACCATCAGCAGCCTGCCATTAGATTCTACCAAGTACCCAGGAGATGAATCTCTTGGGTCGAATATATGCTGCTGATTGAGATCATGATAATGGTACAACCTCTGCAGAGTGTAAAACCTATTCGAATAGTCGTGTTCACGGTATTGGACGAGTCACGGTGTGGTCACAAAGCCAGTGTTTGGGTTAAGGGATTGTTTTCATGGCGTGAGTGTTTTTGGAAGAAGACTATGGCTGTGTGCCTGGGCTACTACGGACGGGGAGTCCGGTAGTTTTCAACTGGTTTTTCCTTAAAGCAACTGAGTCACTTTTGTTACAAAACCGTTTGCAAAAACCTTTTCAAAAACAAACATCTGCATGAGTAAAGGTGTGACAACCCCATCCAAGATAAGTCTGTACTATCACTTAGGCCAATCCCTTTTGGTCATTAAGTGATAATAAAGAATCATCCCGTTGAGTGTTGCCGGGTCATAGCCCGGTAAATCACTTGTAAACCACACATAAGGATCGAAATGCATAAAACTCCCACGAAGGAGAGTCCATAGTACCTTACAAATTAATCCAAATTCCCCATAAGGTTAATTATTACAAACATTGCCCTTGCATCAAACGTAAATGGTTCAGAGTTTTGAAGACAACGGAAATTATACTAATCGATAACTTGGCATCATGGGAGGCCACCCATAACGCCATGACTCCTCGTCATCCACCCATTCCAGCTCCCAGCCGGGTGGGATTTCACCAGGCCAAACATTATCACCTGAAATCAACATTTATAGCAAGACTGAGTATACTAATACTCAGCAAGCCTTACCCGTCTGAAATAAAAGACTTAACCTTCAAATTATGATTGGCTTTTGGCTAGTAGGTTTGTTTTGCAAAAAAGCGACTAAGGAGTTATTCCTTACTTTCAATATTTTAGCTCAAGTTCTAGTAGATAGAGTTATTACTAGATAAGCAACTAATTCAAGCATAATTGTACAAACAACTAATCAAACATCAAGTTTAAAAATCTTTCATCATAGAGGGATTATCATGGCTAGAGGGTTAAGCAATTCCCGGATAACGGTGAGAGGCTGACGATCGATCGATTAATAACCTTGCAAGGTGAACCTAAACATACGGGAGAAAACACTCGCAATGAGTGCATTCAACCAAACGGTTCCCGTCATTCTTTGGATTAGGAGCTGATGCCACAGTCCTAGGTACAAGGCTAGCTTGCATGCCTCACACTAGCATCTAGCGTCACACATGCACCACGGTTTGCAAGACTGGAGCCGCAACCCAAGATTAGTAGCCTAAAGTTCCCGCACCGCATCATTCAGGTACTAGGTTTACCGTACCCATGTCCGACAAATGTTTAGTACTTTCAAATGCTTAATCTCTTAATTATTGGGCTGGAGCCCAAAATCCCATGCTCTTACCACGTGAGCAGTTCAATTTTACAAGTCTTATGATTCCAACATAAGAACCTATTCTCACGAGCGAAGTACATCACTCGACTTGTACCAGGTCCTTAGTGCATAGCAACTATCGACTTAGCATACTAGTAAAAGATCATAGGCACTTATGGATCATGCATCTAGGGTTTCCATTCAACTCCTGAACGTAAATGCACATAGATAATCAAGCATAAATTCAGAAATTTTTAAAAAGGAAACACATAGGTGAATGTTAAACTGGGGGCTTGCCTTCGGCAGCTCCAGCAGTCAGACAGTCTTCCGGACTTCGGTCCGGGTCTTGATCAACGGTCACGAAGCATATGTCCTGGAGCTGTAGGCTGCCGCAAGATGGCGTGTGAGTGGCCGGGTGGCGCTGGTCGGTCGCCGACCAGCGAACTGTGGCACAGCGCGTGGCGCGCTCGTGTTGGCGCGGTTGGGCGGCAGGAACAGGGCGGAGTGGCGCACCGGGCAAGGACATGTGTCCAGGTGGGCCACACAGTTTTGGGGAGGGCACGTGACACGGACGTCAAGGCGAGACGCCGACGGCGGCCCGACGCGTGATCTGTGGCTGATGGTGGCTCGGCGCGCGCTCTGGGCTGTGGACGCGCGTGAGTGTCGGTCACGACCAGTTCGTCTGCATCAAACTCCAAAATTTTGAACTGAACTTCAAAATCTCCAAAAACGAAAGTTGTAGATTGAAGTATAGCCTACAACTTTTACAAAGGGCGACATGGTGTTTGAGCAATGGTGTGGCCGGGAACACGTGCCAAACATTGCAGAAATCTCGGCCCCAATTACTGTTCAAAATAGTTTTGACCAAGTTTTTGGGCTTCTTCCTCTCCAAATTTAATTGTCCGCCAATTATGAAAGTTGTGTTTCCGGAGATAATGAACAACTTTTGTATTGGCCGATTTTGAAGTGTTTCGATGAAATTTGGAGAACGTGGCAAAAGTTCTAGGCAGAGCAAGGTGTCAAAGGGGTTAACTAGGGGTTTTGACCAAGTTTTGACCCAACTTTGACCAAGCTTTGACCATTAGGGTCTGTTGGCTAGGTTTTCGAGGTGATGACCCAGGTTGACCAAGTTTTGACCAAAGTCAATGTGTTTGACTCGGTTGACATAGTCATTAGAGTTAAATAACCCTAGTTGAAAACCTGGGGCGTCACAGCCTACCCCCCTTAAAAAGAATCTCGTCCCGAGATTCAACATCAAGATTGGGGTGATGCCTTTGAATCAGACAAGGGTTACAAAGGAAGAAAGACACATCTGATTCCACTTCTCGACATCGAGAATTCAGATGGGGCAAAAGATATATGGTGCTCTCCTCACTTGTCTCCATGCCGCTCATGAGGGAGTGGGCGATGGATGTGTACATGAAAAACTAAGAGCAGACAGATTCCGCCAGTGATGCAGAGGTACATTCCCACCAGCGTCCAGCGAAGCGACTCGAACACCTCCAGAAATGGAGCCATCGTTGGTGGTGTAGGCTTGGGGTCTTCTTCTGACCTACTTCTGAGCTTCTTCTTGGTGTCGTTGAAGAAGACGGAGAGAGAAGCTTGCTCGGCTAGGAAAGGAGCAACGGTGGAGATGGGCTAGTGGCGGGTTGCCAAGGAACAGCCAGAGGAAAAGAAGAGCGACGGTGATGTCAGACTCGACTGGAAGGTGAGATTTGGAATGGCGGTATCGAGGAAGGGCTTCCTTTTTATGCTGCTGCGGAATTGCAACGGACGTCCAAGATCATCTCCGACAGGGATTGGCGGAGTGATTCGATGGTGACGGCATGTGTCTCGATAGTATTTGGCCAAAGAGAGCTCGACGACGTGATCGTGGCTGCGGAAAAGAGATGGCAAAGCGACGCTACGGCGTTGTGCGTTCGTGGCGCGGAAAAGGATGAAGTTCAACGGTCCGAAGAAACGACCGTGATGATGAGAAAACAAGAAGAGCTCAGAGTATCCACCATCTGGGTTTGAGATCGTTGTGAGGAGAATTTCGCCAGAGACTCTACTTGCCCTTCGCTAGTTTGTCTTTTGATTCCTAAGATTTGGAGGGTATGATCAACAGATCATGGATTGAAGGGTGATGGAAACTCTCAGATTATTGACCTTTAGAGAACCTTGACTGCTCAGAAAACTCTACTCCTTCTCCTTCAACTCCGCCGGTTGATTTGAATTGTTACTCAGAGATTTTGAGATTGGACGAAAGGAGACCAAGTGGGCAAGTTCCCAAGTGGTTTTGATGAAGAAAAGAAAGACTAGTAAACAATATGATAAACCTTGTTTAGTAGATTCTTGAATTTATTTTAGAAGAGCAACATAGGTATGATTATGGATCAAGGGTTTCCACCATTATACGTCCAAGGTCAGCTATCCATAAACACTAAAAGATGGCAGGGTCATGAAGAGTGGTTGCAAGGAGTTGTTCATGATTAGCAAAAGAGGACGATTTGGAAAAGGTAGGTTGATACAGGAATTTCCAACTTTCACAAGACCTTAAGTAGGTACCAAAGAACAATTCTGATCCTTCTGTGGGTAAAATTGGGGTAGCCATCTAGACAAAGGTACAAAGTATGCCTAGACTCGAATGAGTGCGACATACAAACGGCATAAAGTTCTGACAGTCATGAACAAAAATTCATAACTAAGAAACTATAGCCCCAAAAATTCCCAAATTTTTGTATAAACTCAGCAAGGTTATGAGACACATTTTCGGTATTCAAAGGTAGATCTGGGTCAGATGGGAAAATGCTCCAAAAATTCTACTTTAAGAGCAAGGTCAGCAGGAAAAACAGCAGAACAGAGGTTTACTAATTTGATCATAACTCTAGACTGAGAATCATAAAATTGTGAAAAATTCACAGCAGATGCTTGACTTGATAAGGAACAACTTTTGTAAAAGTCGCCTAGTCAGAAACATCCTAGAAATGGCTCTAAAAATTCATGAACAGACAACAACCTAGCTTGATAGAAAACAACTTGGATCAAGAAGAGAGGAAAAACCTTTCTACGATCACGCAACAATTTAGAAACATAACACAAGTGTATAACAGCAAATTTTTAGGTTCGACAAATTTTTATGATGCATGCACACGTCTTAATCATCCTCACACTTATTGAATTAAAAAGATGAGGTTAGTACCCGTGGCAAGCTTTTTAAATGACTCTCCCTATAATAACTAGTCGGAGTTACACGTCGTTCAACGATCGCGATAACGTGGTTAGTGTACCTGCAGAAAAGAACCTTCTGTGCCAGCACGTCACGAGAGCATCCACATACATTACCATTCACTATAGAAATGGTATCCATGCGTTTAACACTGCATGGACAGCGTCCAACCTGAGACACGCCCTTTTTGAATGAAGGGTGTCCACCTTCGCATGTTCGTAATGCGGAATCATGCACATGTATAGTAAAACGTGGCGACATCACAACCCATGACATGTTCATCTTGAATAGAACATGGCATCCTTTGTATGACTTGCATACGGTAGCACACGTATAAAACACGTGCACATCCAACTGAGAAGATATGATCCGTGGAATGGATTGCCCTATCGACCCTCGCATACTCGTGATGCGGTATCACACACGTATGAAACACATGTCTTAAGAAGTGCTGGAAGTTAGCATAAATAAATTATAAAAGCTTAGCCACCTTAAAAGAACCCAAAAATTCCCTCTAGGGCCTTTCGGTCTAATCATTCCTTAACAATCTAACGTATTTTCAAATCCAATCAATCTTGGCAAGTTTTAATTGTAAATCATGTGATTAGTGTTTAAACTAATCACTCTGGTGTATACGGATGCTCTGGTACCAACTGTGACAACCCCATCCAAGATAAGTCCGTACTATCACTTAGGCCAATCCCTTTTGGTCATTATGTGATAATAAAGAATCATAATGTTGAGTGTTGCCGGGTCATAGCCCGGTAAATCACTTGTAAACCACACAGAGGATCAAAACGCATACATTAAAACTCCCACGAAGGAGAGTCCAGAGTACCTTACAAATTAATCCAAATTCCCCGTAGGGTTAATTATTACAAACATTACCCTTGCATCAAAGGTAAATGGTTCAAAGTTTTGAAGACAGCAGAAATTATACTAATTGATAACTTGGCATCATGGGAGGCCACCCATAACGCCATTACTCCTCGTCATCCACCCATTCCAACTCCCAGCCAGGTGGGATTTCACCAGGCCAAACATTATCACCTGAAATCAACATTTATAGCAAGGCTGAGTATACTAATACCCAGCAAGGCTTACCCATCTGAAATAAAAGACTTAACCTTCTAATTATGATTGGCTTTTGGCTAGTGGGTTTGTTTTGCCAAAAAGCGACTAAGAAGTTATTCCTTACTTTCAATATTTAGCTCAAGTTCTAGTAGATAGAGTTATTACTAGATAGGCAACTAATTCAAGCATAATTGTACAAACAATTAATCAAACATCAAGTTTAACAATCTTTCATCATAAAGGGATTATCATGGATAGAGGGTTAAGCAATTCCCGAATAACGGTGAGAGGCCGACGATCGATCGATTAATAACCTTGCAAGGTGAACCTAAACATACGGGAGAAAACACTCGCAATGAGTGCATTCAACCAAACGGTTCCCATCATTCTTCGGAATAGGAGCTGATGCCACAGTCCTAGGTACAAGGCTACCTAGCATGCCTCACACTAGCATACAGCATCACACATGCACCACAGTTTGCAAGACTGGGGCCGCAACCTAAGATTAGTAGCCTAAAGTTCCCGCACCGCGTCATTCAGGTACTAGGTTTACCGTACCCATGTCCAACAAATGTTTAGTACTTTCAAATGCTTAATCTCTTAACCATTGGACTGGAGCCCAAAATCCCATGCTCTTACCACGTGAGCAATTCAATTTCACAAGTCTTGTGATTCCAACATAAGAACCTATTCTCGCGAGCGAAGTACATCACTCGACTTGTAGCAGGTCCATAGTGCATAGCAACTATCGACCTAGCATACTAGTAAAAGATCATAGGCACTTATGGATCATGCATCTAGGGTTTCCATTCAACTCCTGAATGTAAATGCACATAGATAATCAAGCATAAATTCAGAAATTTTTAAAAAGGAAACACATAGGTGAATGTTAAACCGGGGCTTGCCTTCGGCAGCTCAAGCAGTTAGACAGTCTTCCGGACTTCGGTCCGGGTCTTGATCAACGGTCACGAAGCATACATCTCCTCCTGCTCCCTCGTTCTCGTCAGCCGGCACGAGCGTGTAGCTACCGTCAGGGACTTCTATACGGGGAAATGCATATGCAGGAGTTAATAGTTGATGATGGTGTAAACAAAACAACATCATATCTTAAGTCTAGGGTGTCATGTTGACCACTTTCACCTAGACAAGAATATATCCAGCTTACTCTTTCTTAAAGATTAAATTCAAGCAACCATTTATTGGTTTATTATTTTAATAGTGATTGTGTGCATATTTATTCAATTAAATTAGAATTACCACACAAATGACCAAGTTAGGTTTCAGGGTTCATAGAGGGGATTTCATAAATGACCAAGTTAGAATTACCACACAATTTTCCAAAGGGTATACCACATATAAGTTCATAAAGAGGGGATTTCTTTATTTCTCTTTTTATTATACTTATCTTCTTCCAAAAATTATTCTGGTTAAACCATGCAACATCTTACAGTGAGAATTTTTGTATGAGCACGTAGTACCACAACCGAGCTACTGGTAAAATTTTATGGCAATCAAAGCTATATACTGAGCATGAAAAATACAACACTTTATTCCTAGCTAAAGAAAGAATATTTAATACAGAGAAAACTACTCATGCACTGGTGCTCAAATTTTACACAGAGCCTCTAAGGACCACAGAAAGCATACATATGAAGCTGTACAAAACATGAACACAGATCTAGCCATAGAACAAAATAAATCATTACTAGATATCCACTCAGCAACTTTGTGAAAAAACTTAGGTATAGCCTACTCTAGTGGTGACTAACAACATATCCAAAGATCAAACCTAGAACATAAGTACAACTCAAGTTATGAACAACCCTATGCTAACTGAATTCAAATTTTTATTCAAAAACTATACCTCAAAAGTATATACAGCCTTTCTAAAAGTTGTAGAGTTACTCACAAGGAAACCAACAAAATTGGTTTCGCATTTTTATGAGTTTTCTACAATTTTCTACGATTTTTACAAGATTCAGCCTGGAGACCCTAGATCTTGAAAGATGAGTTTTTACAAATAAGTCCTTGGATTTCACAGCTACGTCCTTAGAAAGAAACTTTCTCCACAGAACTACCCTCAGCCTTAAAACTAGCCCCCGCCACCTTATACTCAGACCCCTAGAACTTTTCCACCTCTAAACATAACTCCACATCTTTTATGCATAACCCCCTAGGCTTCTAATTCCTTCACAACCACACCCCCTACCTTCTTCTTCCCTTGGACAGACCGTGCCTAGGCACGGGCGGCGGCCATGGCGCGGCTGCGCCGGCAAGGGAGGCCCGTCTCCTACCCCGGTGACTACTCCTATGCATTCCCCTCCTCCTAGTGCTCCTCCTTCCCCATTCTTTCCCTCAAAACAACCCTAGACTAGGGCGCCATGGAGGGGGTGGCGCGAACCGATGGCGAGCTCGGGAATGCCCATGGAAACTTGCCTAAAACAAGGGAACGGCGAGCTCCTCATGACCAGAGGCTCACTAGGGTTCGGTTTGTGCCATTTGTTGGTGACGAAGATGCCCGGAGGGTGGAGCTCCACGGTGAGGTAGTTGGTGGCGTCCTGGAGCTGTGGGCGGCCGCAAGATGGGGAATTTCTGGTGGTTCGGCCGACAAGACATAGCGAGGCGGGGTCTGGAAGGTAGCTAGGAAGGTTGGGGTCTCATGGGTGCAAGGAATCGATGGGGAGTGGAGTGTGGCCGGCGAATCGAACCGGCGACGGAGTTGTGCTCGTGCGGCAACAATGACGACCGGCGAGCGCGTTCTCGCACGTCTGAAGCTGGGGTACCCATTTAATTGGGGGTCAAGGGACATGCGGCAAGGGCGAGCGACGTGGACGGTGGTACGACGACGCATGAGTGGCCGGGCGGCGCTGGTCGGTCGCCGACCAGCGAACCGCGGCACAGCACGTGGCGCGCTCGTGTTGGCGCGGTTGGGCGGCAGGAACAGGGCGGAGTGGCGCGCCGGGCAAGGACATGTGTCCAGGTGGGGCCACACGGTTTTGGGGAAGGCACGTGACACGGACGTCGAGGCAGGTCGTCGACGGCGGCCCGGTGCGTGATCTGTGGCTGATGGCAGCTCGGCGCGCGCTCTGGGCTGTGGATGCGCGTGAGTGTCGGTCACGACCAGTTCGTCTGCATCAAACTCCAAAATTTTGAACTGAACTTCAAAATCTCCAAATGAAAGTTGTAGATTGAAGTATAGCCTACAACTTTTACAAAGGGCGACATGGTGTTTGAGCAATGGTGTGGCCGGGAACGCGTGCCAAACATTGCAGAAATCTCGGCCCCAATTACTATTCAAAATAGCTTCGACTAAGTTTTTGGGCTTCTTCCTCTCCAAATTTAAATGTCCGCCAATTATGAAAGTTGTGTTTCCGGAGATAACGAACAACTTTTGTATTGGCCGATTTTGAAGTGTTTAGATGAAATTTGGAGAACGTGGCAAAAGTTCTAGGCAGAGCAAGGTGTCAAAGGGGTTAACTAGGGGTTTTGACCAAGTTTTGACCCAACTTTGACCAAGCTTTGACCATTAGGGTTTGTTGGCTAGGTTTTTGAGGTGATGACCCAGGTTGACCAAATTTTGACCAAAGTCAATGTGTTTGACTCGGTTGACTCAGTCATTAGCGTTAAATAACCCTAGTTCTGATCCTTGTTATACCTTGTGCATGTTCTGATGAATAGCCCCTCCGTGGGTGGGGTTGAACTTGTTGAGTACGTATGTACTCACCCTAGCATAAATAACTGTTTTTACAGAGTAGGGTCCCGACTTTGTCCCCGAAGACGTTGAGTAGGTTGTCGTCCTGAACCCAACCCGTGCCTGTGGTTCAGGGTCTCCACAAGAAGCTTCCATGGTGCAAGATTCTGATGCTATCATAGATCTCGTTGGTGTTATAGTTTGGCTTGTAGTCCTTATGTTAGTCCTCGTGATAGTGGTGCTTCAGTGCCCACTGCCTCGACAGTTTGTACGGTAATGAACCATCTGATGTAATAAATGTGTTACCAGCCTCCCGGGACTGGTATTTGTATCACATTTAGTCCCCTCTGATGAGGAGATGCTTCACACGCGCCGCTGCGCGGGGAGGGAGGGGTGCGAGCATGCTGCCGCGTGGGGAGGAGAGGGGACGGGGTAGAGAAACAAAGGCTGGGGAGGAGACGGTGGAGAATGGGAGAAGAAAACAGAGGAGAGAGAGAGGAGGGTAGTTGGAGATGGTGAAATAAAATATAGGATATTTGAGATAGAGTGGGAGATATAAAGGATGACGAGTGCGGGAGAATGAGATATAAAGGATAGAATCTTGATGACTAGGCGGGAATATTCTATTTTAAAGGAGGATATGAAGTATGACGAGTGCAGATAGTCTTAGTGGTTTACTGGGTTGTTTTGGGTGGTTTTCGCTGATGTGGTGCCATGTCAGCATCGCCGACATGGATTCGCCACCACATCAGCAGCCACGCGAGTTTAAGTACCCCATCCCACTGCCCACTCTCCTTCCTCCATTCCTTCTCTTCCCCAAACACTTCCTCTCCTCCATTGCTCTACTAAACCCTAGCCATTGATGGCGAACTCGAGCACATGTTTCTGAGGTGAGCCTAGGGTTCGGAGGTCTCCCATTCCGTATCACAGAGCTCCCCTCGCCTACGAACCCGCCGTCAATTGCCATTGCGGACAGACACTAAAAGAAAATCATTGACTAGTGATGCAACCACATTTTAGCGTCATTGATTTATGACATTCCTGGCTGGTCTCGTCATTAAATTTCACTACCGAGCAAATTTAGTGACAAAAAATTTTTTCGTGATAACGGTTGGTACTATAGCCGAGCATTCCCTGTTCCAAGCTAGTTTTGTGACGTCATAAACTCCTCAACAGCGTCATAAACCAACTTTGGTCCCACATGTAAGCATTATTTTAAAAATACAGTGTTCCAAGTCGTCATAAAATTGAGAAGGGTCCCACATGTAAGAATTCTTTCGAAAATAGAGTGTTCCAACTCGTCATAAAATTTTGTAGGGTCCCACATGTAAGCATTTGTTTAAAAATATAGTGTTCCAACTCGTCATAAAATTTAATACGGTCCCACAAGTCAGTCTGATAAAAAAGGAGGAAAATTAAAAGGATAAAATGTCAATAGCTGGGGTCGAACCCGGGACCTTTGATTCTGAAGGGGAAGGCAACACTACCACTGAGACATGATACAGTTTGTGTTATTTGTGCCAAGAAGATTCTTTATATTTTTTTTGTGTTTATATTATTTTGTATGCTCCATGTAAGTTAAAGCAGATAAATATGGTGGTAAAACAAGGAGAAAATGTGCTCCTCCCGTGGGCCGAACCTATTACCACTCGAAGGGGAATTTTTTACATTGATCAGGTCCCACCTGTAAATTTTAGATGAGTCTTTAATATAAATCGGTAATTCGAAGGCGAAACACTTCACTGCCTTCGCAAAGACTCTCTACTTTTGCTACACAGATCAGCAATTCGAAGGTGAGACTTTTGGCACGAATGGAAGATCCTAGCAGCGACGGGAAGATGGTTGCGCCTCCACATCCAAGCAACGAGAAGATGAAATAGCACGACGAGGTCAGACCTCTGGTTTGAGTCCCTATATGTTCTCCTATCTTCCTAGGTTTAGGGATATCGAGATTTAGGGATCTAGAGGATTGATGATCATATATATTAGATTCAGATTTCATCGTACCCTTAGATTTGCACTTCGATTGGTGTTAGAAGTTGATAGGCTATAGACAATTCATAGGTGTTAGATTCAATTAGTTTTCAATTTACATCGTCTTATGATAGGTTCTTGTATTTTAGGAGTTAGATTCTTATCCTTTGCACAACTCATAGCTGTTAGATTCAATTAGTTTCCAATTTGCATCGTTTGATGGATTTATAGGTACTTGTATTTTACTAGATTCTGCAGGAGCTTCAGGCCACTGCCGCTGAGCTAAAAACACTACAAGAGGTTGTACTATACAAGGGCCTATATAAGCAAACGTTACAGCAGCTGAATGACATGTCTAAGCTAATGTTACAACAGGAGAAAGTCGCGCTGGAAAAATATAATGAGTTACAGAACGATCATACTGACCTGTTAAAAGTGGCTTGCAAATTGATGGAAGAGAATATATCCTTGTTGAAAAAAGAGAACATGAACCTCAAAGCTGCAGGAGGCCGGAAATGAGCTGGAGAAGTTCCAGCAATCGTTATGATTATAAATGGGTAGCCTCGGTGGCAAGGCTAATTAGATGTTTGTGAACATTGTGTCGATCATGTATTCTGCAAGTGTCATTTTCGTATTCTAAACATTGTGTCAATCATGTATTCTGAACATTGTGCCTTATACTTGTATTTTGGTGTTGGCTACTCTTGAGCTCATCAGTGCGCAGGCAGACTCTGCTTCAAGATGAGCTGGGAAGAATGGTTACTCTTGAGCTCTTACGATGTTTGCTACTCGTAGGATTGCAAAAACTTGTTGCTACTACTACTACTACTGTTTTTTCATTGTAAGATGTTGGGTTTTCTCATTGCATAGCACTGAGAGTTTAATCCTGTCCGACTGAATACTACAGAACAGACTTTATGGATGAGGAAGATATAGTCTATTGATATTTTGCAGGGAGGACCTTCCTGCATATCAAATGCGTAACTACTTGTTTCCAAGTGTTACCTATTCCAGTCTGTTAAAAAGCAAGGTCCCACAAGGCCACAATTCAGTGTGACAAAAAAGGAGGAAAATAAAAAAGAAACAACGTCAACAACAAAGGTCGAACCCATGACCTTTATTCTGAAGGGGTAGGTAGCACTACCACTGAGACATGATGCAGTTTGTGTTATTTGAGCCAAACAGATATCATATATTAGTTTTTTTTCTACCATTGCCGATATGTTGATGTTTGCTACTTGGTGGTGTCAACTTTGTTGTTATGAGTTGAGAAACTTGTTGCTACATAATCATCTTGTTGTGATGAGCCAAGAAACTTGTTACTACTTGATCATCTTATGATGTTTGATACTCGATGGTGTGAACTTTGTGGTGATCAGTTCCTATGAGATGCCATCCTATTTTGCTGATTTTGTTTAATCTATTTTAAATTGATTCAAGCATACTCCTAATCACCATTCTAAATTCATAAGCGTTGCATTACTGCGGAACTAGGCAAAAAAGAAGGTAGAGGGAGAACAACAGATATATCGTAATAATATAGTGATACAAGGGGGGAAGTTAGGAACGAGGAAGGTCCGATCTTTTGATGTTTTGCAGGGAGGACCTTCGGGAGTAACAATTGTGTAACTACTTGTTTCCAAGTGCCGCCTATTCCATGTGGCCAGCCGCCTCGCGGTAACTAGACACGTCAGCCCCAACAACAGCACGAAGTGGTTCAGGTAAGTTGGCGGGAGAAAAGCCCACGCTGTAGCTAAAAAAAGTTTTCCCGCAGACAAGTGTATATATCTCATTTCTCTCGACGACACTGCGTTGAAGGACCGAATAGGAGACCAGAGAGGGGGGGAGTGAATGGGAGCCGATAAAAATTCTTCCCAAAGGATGAACTCGGCCTATACCCCGATTGCCACTCCGATCACTCGCACACACCAAAGTTGCTCTAGACTAGGCACACACAAGCCTACAAGCCCTAGAGACAAGCCACGAATCAAAGAGCGGAAGCACTAAACAAGAATCAAGCACTTAGCCAAATCTAGACAGGCTAAGCACGGACCGTCCGTGCATTACAGGCGGACTATCCCCCAGGCTGGGGCGAACTGTTCGCACAGCTACGCGGACGTCCAAAATTAGCACTAGAACCTCCAGAAGCGCACCCCGAAAAATTGGACCATCCGCGAGGGACCCGCGGACTGTCCAGCCCTTCACGGACCGTCCGGCACTTGAGTACGGACCGTCCGCAAACTCTGTGCAACCAAAAACACTGGATCAAAACACGAACACGCAAGAACACATGAAGAACACGAAGAACTGTCGAGCTATCAGGCAGCACATAGACTGTCCGCCAATGCCATGCGGACTGTCCGCCTGTTGCAGACAGAAGCAGAAAAGGCCTACTCGTGAGGTCAACTGCTCCTATCCATCACCGGATCTCCCAAACCACTTGAGCTCTTGAGACAAGATTTGGGGGAGATGAGAAGCGTCACTAGGTGAAGCTATACCCCAAAAATCTTGACCTCTAACTCACTAAATCACTGAGAATCGCGGATCACGTGAACAACCTCCAAGAACTCGGGTTCCTCTAAGAACTCGTGAATCGACGGGATTTCCTGGCATTTGAGGAGTCAAGATCACACTCAAAGATGCACAAGGCATCCACCCATGATCCCCTCAAAGAAATCTGAGGAAAACACCCTCAAATCTACGAATCGAGTGAGGAACAAAAACACCTGAAAATAGCACCGAAAATGACACGAAAATCACAAGGGGCTAAGAGAGGGATCGAACCACAATGCCGAATGCTTCCATACATCCAGAGGTCAGAGTCTATACAAGAATCTACCCTAAGGAAATACTTGGAAAAGAAACAGTCCAGAGCAAGTCCAGAGCCAGAGAGAGAGAGAGAGAGAGATATGCCATCCACCTCTCCGCTATATATATGAAGTCCACCGGAGGAGGCAAATGACCACGCTACCCCTACAACTTAAACTTAAGATACACACCCCTTAGGGGCATTTTGGTCAAGTCTTCGAATATTCCCACCGAGCGGACACGCTTCCACCGCGGACTTGCTTAGCCTCGACGCAAGCCCCGCTATCACGCCACGTGCCCCCCGCCTTGAAGCATCCTGACGCTCCCAGATCAGCAACTCCGTCGCGTTGGGTCTTGGCCTTGGTTTTGAGGCCCAAACCAAGAAACCCTACACCGATGGTTTTGTGGGCAAACCACCAAACCTCGTGTGCAAGCTTCAGCCTCAAATCGCTACCTTGCACCGGCCCATGTCCCTGACTTCAACTTGCTAGTTTTGCACCGCACGGCTCGCACTTGACCCCATCGGCCACCGGGTCCATCGAACAAAGCCTACTTGCCTCTCCATCACCCGGAGGCCACCATGGCTAAGGCCTTTCGCGCTTGTTCTTCACTTGCACTAACACGAGTCAAGCTGCAACTTGTACCTGCACACTGAGCCAATCATCAGTCCACACAACGTTGTCAATCACACATCACTAAGGAGCGACCCTCCACTGGTCCTCGAACACACCTGGTCCTCAATCTCCCCCTTGATGAGTGCATTGACAACACTTATAGTAACCAACACAGAGAAAAAGGAAAAGAAAACAACCACGAACACAAATCTCCAACAAGTGATCCAAAGCCAAAGAACTAGCGAAAAACGAGATCACTCGCCAGACCAAGTCTCGGCCCCCTAAGGCAAGGGCAACGGCTCAACACAGCCGAGACAAACAAGGCTCTCCAACGAGCATGCCATAAGGCACAAAACTCATGCAAACCACAGGAGCTCCCCCTGCACATATGCAAACTCCCCCTGAGAAAATGCAATCTTTTCTCAATTTTTCTCCCCACATGCAAAATCTCACAAAATCTCCACAAACTCTCCCCAATGCATATAACTTCTCCCCCTTGTTGACAATGCATGAATCAAGCTACCATGAAAGTGCACAAATGCATGTCAAAGCATATACAATCTACCCAGCTTCTCAGATATACAAAGAGCACAACAAAATGCTACATATGAGACATAGAGCAAGCAAAATAGACATGGTGTAGTTAGCGCATTGCCATCAAGAAAGTAGAGACATATACATGTGACATGGCCAAAATCAATTTTAAGCAATTTTTACAAACAAACATTCATCTCATGAGTAAAGCCCTATCCATGGCAATTTGAGCAAAAATGAACTAGATCACACAAAGCTCATACAAGATCACAAGTTCTCATCACAAGATCATGGCAAACGCCCATAAGCTACTATATGTCAAGTCAAAGCCGAGCCATGTGTCTACTTCTTAAAATGAGACTTCTCATGGTAGACATCATGCAACGGTTTAGCACCTAAGATATGTACATAAAAGCATAAAGACATGATTATGAGCATATTTTTCAAGCATAAGGCAATTCATACACCAAATTCATTTTCAAATTTAAGCATGGTACATGAAATGCCTTTGCGGCAAAAAGAAGCTTATGCTCCTCCACAAGTGAACATATGGGCTAAACATTCACCATGACAAATGGGTCTTTGACCCCAAGCGAAAAGAGCATGATATTCAAGCACAAGCTAAGCATGATATAGACATTTGAGCACAAATTGAGCATGAAAAAGTATCTACTCGTGAGTGAAGCATTTTTAGCAATTTTCACAAAAGGAAGCTATCTCATCATGAACATATGACAATACCATCACGAGCATAGCATTCACATCACCATTCGCAAAGCATACACATATCTCACATATATCACACTATAGTGATTAAAGTACATAAGAGAAGCTCATCCTACCACAAATGATCCAAAGATGGCTATCCTACTATGTTTTGTACAAAAAGAAAAATGGATGCAATGCAATGCCACAAATGATACATATATCACATATATACATGAGAAGCTCCAAGATCCAGCTAAAAAGGGAAACACACTCCAAGTTCACCTCGCAAGCATGTGAAGGTAACTTGGTCAAGTGGTTTAGTGAATATGTCAGCTAGCTAATATTGGGTAGGTACATAGGACAAAGAAATGTTCCCTTTCTCAACATTGTCTCTCAGAAAATGATATCTCACTTCGATGTGTTTAGTTTTGGAGTGAAGGACTGGGTTTTTGGCTACACTTATGGCACTGGGGCTATCACAAAAGAGTGGAACCTGGGAGCACTCCTCACCAAAATAGCTCATAGTGTAGGTCATCCATAGGAGCTGGGAACAATAACTGGCTGCAGCAACATACTTGGCTTCTATAGTGGAGTGGGCTACACTGGATTGCTTGCGAGACGACCAAGAGACCAAAGAAGAACTAAGAAACTGGCAACAACCTGAGGTAGACTTGTGGTCCAAACGACACCCAACAAAATCAGCATTGGAGTAACCGTGAAGTCTGAGTATCGAGGAGGTAGAATACCAAAGACCAAACTCAGGAGTGCTGTTCAAGTACCTGAAAATCCTCTTGACGGCATGCCGATGTGAAGTCCTCGGTGAATCCTGAAAATGAGCGCACAGACACACACTAAACTGTATGTCCGGCCTCGTCACAGTCATTTAGAGTTAGGAGCCGCTCATGCTCCGGTACTCCTTCTGGTCCACGGGTTTGCCATCCTCATCTGCATCCAAAGCCGTAGTAGTACTCATCGGTGTAGTCAGCAGCTTGGAGTCATTCATGCCAAACTTCTTCACCATGTCCTTGGTGTACTTCGCCTGATGTACAAACGTCCCGTCCTTGCACTGCTTGATCTGGAGCCCTAGGAAAAACTGTAGCTCGCCCATCATAGGCATCTCAAATTTCCTGCTCATGTCATCTGCAAATCTGGCAACAAGATCATGAGAAGAGCAACCAAAGATTATGATATCCACATAAATCTAAACAATCAGCAGGTCATTTCCATGCTTAAGGAGAAACAAGGTCTTATCAACTGTGCCCATCACAAACCCCTTACTCAGCAAAAAACCTCTCAACCTACCATATGTTGGCGTTTCTTAACCTCAACACTAGGCGTCGTGGTAGCGTGAGCGTGTAAGAGACTCTCGGGTACACTGATGAGTGCGAACGAATCTGCAAGCGCACGGATACACCGTTGCAGCACTTCTCCCGCAAAGAATGAGTATTCCCGCCGGGTTTCGTTCCTAGGACGGAGAGTAACCAGAGAGGGTCTATCCAAGGACACCAGCTACCGCTGGGATAGGTAGGGATATGAGAAGCACTTCCTTAAGGGACTTAACTCTCAAGATGGATCTGTCCGCTATTAGTCCTCCCCGTGGGGCGCCAGTCCATCCTAACTTTTGAGGGAGAGGCCAATGTACTGACAACGGGGCCCAACTCGGTACGCAGGTACGCAGGGTTTCAAAGGGTCCAACAGGCTGTCACCACTACGGCCTACCTCTATCGTTACGCGAACGCATGTGGTCTTCGCAGGATAACCAGAGCTCAGACACCACGTCTGCACCCCAGATAACTACTATAGCGTGGTTATGTCTGTCGACCTGCTAACAACACTATGGCAACCCGTATAAATACGGAACTACGAACTAGAGACAGAACGGAATCAAATCATACTAGTCATCGAGCTACGGAGTAGAAAGAAAGCTATGGATGCAAACAAACGAGATACAGCAATCCTACTCAGCTAAACAGGATCAGAGCATGCAAACAGATATATGAACTAAGGAACTAGCTCTAAAGGATCAAAGCCTTCTGTCGCGAAGAACACAAGCCTCTAACTTATGAACAAGCTAAGAACACAAGAACAAATCAAGTATGCATGATGTCCACTATAGTCTAAATAAGAAATGCTGAAATACTCACTTTGGACTAAATGAAGAACGAGCATCCACGAGGACATCAACTCACTCCTCACTCCTACTCTACCTCTCAACTAATCCTAGTCTAGATCTCTTCTCAACACCATTCTACCACATAGAGGTGAGAATCACCACACATGGGCAGAATTAGAGAGAGGGAGAGAGAGCTACACAAGAGAGAAGTGGAACTTGAGAGCTTGGTGGTGTGTGTGAATTGAGGCCCCTCCCCCTCTATTTATAGGCAAGGGAGTGGCTTGCTCCGAGGCTCCAAATGCTCCAAAACACCCCGGGATGCAGCCAGGAGCCAATGGGAGAGAGCCACGTGGAGGGCCGGGATGAACTGACCCTAGGTCGGTTCGGCCGAACCTAGGGTCGGTCGGCCCCCTCGGCTGGCCTCCCGACCTTTGCTTCCTCTAGCTTGCTTCCATGTGGGCCCTGATTCTCCTTCTCCGTGCATGGCACGTTTCCTGGCAGTTTAGTTAGCAAAGTGGGCCCATGGATCCATGTGATGCTGACGTGGTAGCGTATGATTCGTTGAGAGCTCTTCACATGGATTGGTGACATCATGGATCCAGGAGAATCCATGTGGGGGCCCCTCATTGGCCAGCACTTGAGTGCCTTGGATTGGAGTGGAGTGAATGTGCATGGATTCCTCTCATTTCATATGCTAAATACCTGCATTCGAATAGACATCGACACTGGTGGAAAGTATTAGTTTAAGCTCCTATTCTAATGTGGATGTGCAATTCATGCTTCAATTTGCAGGAGTTCACGGCCATGAAAATGGTACTTAATAGCTGTCAACACCATACCAAGCCCTCGGTGCCTGTTTCAACCCATAAAGCGCTCTCTGGAGTTTGTATACACGTTGTGGGTATTTTTCACTCTCAAACCCCGGGGGTTGCCTCACATACACTTCTTCCTCTATCACCCCATTCATGAAAGCACTCTTCACATCCATCTCGAACAACTTGAACCCTTTAGCCACAGCAAAGGCTAGAAGGATCCTAATCGCCTCCTGACGGGCCACAGGAGCAAAGGTCTCCTCATATTCTATACCCTCTTTCTGGTTGAACCCCTGAGCCACCAACTCGACTTGTTTCTCACAACCATCCCATTCTCACCTTCCTAGTTCTTCCACACCCACTTGGTACCTATAGGACGACAATTTGGCGGTGGATCAACTAACACCCAAACTTCATTTCTCTCAAACTTCTCCAACTCTTCATGCATGGAATTCACCCAGTTTGCATCAGAAAGTGCGTATCGAATATCTTTGGCCTCAAATGAGGCAACAAATGCAGAGTGAGCAAAGTGAGAAGTATTTTGTGACCTCAACCGTGTAGTGTATTCATGAAGGTCACCTATGATCATAGATGGTGGGTGATCCACCTGTACACGCCGGGGAGCCTCTCGCCTGGACACAATCTCCCCCTCAGCAGCAGCCTCCACTCGAACAGCCTCAGTCATGCTAGGCGTAGGGGACGTACCATCCTCGATCGTCGTCGTCATAGTGGAAGTAGCATGTACACAATCAGCTGCGGGAGCCTCACCACCATCATCTTCTTCTTCATCTCCATCCTTCTCATCCTCTAAGATCTTCTCACCAATTTCCTCGTCACCTGCACACTCAAAAGCAGAAGAACTACATGGTTGTGTCTCATCGAAGGTTACCTCGCAAGTCTCCACGATTCGGTTAGTGTCAAGGTTGAGCACACGATATGCTCTAGAGTGAATAGCATAACCGAGAAAAATACCATCCGAACATCTAGCATCAAACTTGTCTAACTTGCCCTTCTTCAGAATAAAGCACTTGCAACTGAAAGCACGAAAGAGACTCACCTTGGGTTTTTGCCTATGCATCAGCTCATATGAAGTCATCTTCTTGAAAGCATGAAGGAAAATGTGATTAGACACATAGCAAGTGGTATTGACTGCCTCGGCCCAGAAACACCTAGGAATCCTATGCTCATCAAGCATCGTCCTGGCCATCTCACAAAGGGTCCGGTTCTTCCTCTCCACTACGCCATTCTGGCAAGCGACGTATGGAGAAGAATATTGATGATTGAGACCAAGAGCATTGCAAAAGGCATCAAAATGTGAGTTCTTGAACTCCGTGTCATTGTCACTACGTATAGCTCTAATGGCATCCCCATGTCTCTCATTCTTCGACCTCAAGATCAAGTCCCGAACAAAGCCAAATGTCTCGCTTTTATCCTCCAAAAAGAAAACCCAAGAGTATCTCGAGAAATCATCAACCACAACCAACACATACTACTTCCCACCTGCAGAGTGAACCCGAGCTGGCCCAACCAAATCCATGTGCAACAGCTCACAAGGTCGCTCGGTCATGACCGCAGTCAGAGGGCCGTGAGAAGCCGCAACCATCTTTCCATGCCGATACGGAGCACAAACCAAATCCTTCTTGAATTACAACTTTGGCAATCCTCGGTCAAGGTCTAGGCCACTCAAGCAGGAAAGCAACTCAAAGCTCAAGTGTCCTAGCCTCCTATGCCAATTCCAAAGCTCGGCTGAAACGCCAGCAACAAAGCATCAAGGAGGACCAACAAAATGGGAAAAATCGGAATGAAAGATTTGACCCTCGGAGTACGCGCACCACGAGGGGGAAAACATGGCCCGTAGTCCATCTGAGACCCAAAGCTCTGATCGTGCCTCCCAAACTCGTAACGGTCACGAGCAGGAGCACGTCCAGCCAACTTACCACGCCCAAACCCAACACGCCTATCTCTCTGAGGAAAACCACCACCACCCCGAGTAGAACTGTACGCACAAACCCATCACCTCGAGGTAGAGGCACTACACGAGGCTCAGGCACACCATGAGAGGGGTGGTACCTATCCTTGTTTGCCATCTCCCTAGCAAACCTCTCATCCCTTCTCCTCCTGAAACATAACTCATCCTTATGACCATCCCTCCCACAATACTCACAATGGAAGCGGATTTGCTGTGGCTTAGGCTATGGTTTCTCTGTGGGCTTCTAAACAGCTTTCTCTCCTGGCTTCTCCCCAAACACATTCCCCTCGGTGCTCACAAACTTTACTGGTTTCTGGTAGTTTTCTGTGTTGTGGGATTACACTGGTGGATCTGGGGTTGTGTCAAGCTTGTTTCTGAGGTGGTTCGGCTTGGGTGCATATTTGTTCATGGGTATGGTGTGTGATGGGATAGAGATCTCTCCAACTTTCTCTTCTCCCTCACCACTCTTCTCACCACTCTTCCCAGCCCCCAACACCTGACCATCAAACCTCTTAAACTCAACCAACATCAAACTCAGCTGAGGCTCATGCTCAGACAACCAACTCATCAATTTTCTCAATTCATCATTCTCATCCCGCAAGCGGTCAACATAATGCGCTAGTTACATGTTTTCAAAGCATGCATTTCACAGGTAGAGTATGATGTAGGAATAGAAGCCTTCAAAGCTGCCTCAAGAGAAACTATCCTGTCACGAGATTCACCTAGCGTAGCATGCAACACAGGACAAGAAGTGCAAGCACCTAATGAAGCAGGTCTAGATTTCATCTCATCAAGCTCAACCCTAAGCAATTCTAGTTCCTCAACCTTGGAGGCATGCTTCTCCTTGAGAGCAGTCAAGTCAGCCAGGAAAACATTGCAATCACTACAATCAACATCATCAGAAACAACAGGAGCAGTTTTCAAAGAGTTTATCTCAGTTCTAGCATCAACAAGTAAAGACTCAAGCTCAACTACCTTGTCCTTAGCATCACCTAGCAAAGACCGAAACTCTCTCTTCTCCTTGTTGGTCTTCCTAAGCATATCATCACGGTTATCAAGCAACTCATTCAGCCTAGCATTTTCCTCTAGCAAGAAGTTGGGATCTTGACGTACCTCATCCTCGGAGTCAGAGTTCGAATATGAGCTATGCTTCCCACCCTTCTTGGAGTTGTGCACCATGCCGCAGAAACCACCTTGTGCGACGAAGCTGTGGTCAGTGAAGTTCTTGCCCGTGTGCCACTTGTCCTTGCGCCGTTCTTGCTCTTCCTCGCTTCTCGAACCGGACGAGGAGTCGCTTGAAGTGGAGTCGATGTCGCTTGCTCTGGCAACCATCACTCGAGCCGTCTTCTTCTTGTACCCGCTGCTCTTCTTTGGCCTTCTCTCACCCTTGTCCTTGCGCTTGTCCTTGTAGACGTTCGGGGAGCTGTGCTTGTTGTAGTCGTGCTTGGGCTTGCCCTTGTAGTCGTTCTTGATCTCCATGGCTTCCGGACACTCGACGATGAAATGCATGTGCTTCCCGCACTGATAGCACATCCCCGAGCTCCTCCTCGCATTCTTGTGGTTCTCAAACAGCCGCCCAAACCTCTTGCTCAACAAGGTGAGATCCTCCTTGCTCATCACCTCAGAGTCCTCATCTGGCATGGATACAAGACAAGACAAAGAAAACTGCATGGTAGCAGGGTTAGCGTTAGTCCTCGATCCTGAGACAAGAGCCAAACTATGAGGATCAGTGGGGCTCTCACTCTTGGCTCTCAGGCCACGATCAACCTCCGAAGACTTGAGCTTAGAGAATAGCTTGTCCACTGTCAGGGTCTCATACACACCCGACTCCAAGATGGCCTCGACCTTGGCACTCCACACGGATCTATCAAGTGAGTGCAAGAGCTTCATAGCTCGATCATGATCCGTGTATGGGAGCACTATCATTGGCCCTCATGTTGTTCACAATACTGGTGAAGCACTGGAACATCACATAAATTCACTCACCGAGGAGATGAGTGAAGTTCTCGTACTCTCTCTGGTGAGTGGCAGACAAATGCGCCTACACCTGAGCATTCCCAACATGAGCATTGTTAAGCTTAAGCGAAATCTTTCCGGCCAAATCCTCTCCGTACACTCGATCAAACTCCGAGGCACAAAGAGCACGGAACAAGTAATCAATGGCCTTGTTGTTGGCCTCAACCATGTCCTGCGATCCTGGAAGAAGGAAACTATCGGGAATGACATAATGAGGATTTTGAGTCACTTACCAGATCACTATCCCCTTCCCACGCAAAAATGCACCCATGCGCCTCTCCCACATCTGGTAATTCTTGCCATCGAGTGCGGAGGACTCGACCCCTTACCATAGTCGTTCATCTTTGGATCTTAGACTAGTTAGAATCACGAAGATCCGCAACCGGCTCTGAAACCAATTGAAGGACCGAATAGGCGACCAGAGAGGGGGGAGTGAATTGGAGCCGATAAGAATTCTTCCCGAAGGATGAACTCGGCCTATACCCTGATTGCCACTCCGATCACTCGCACACACCAAACTTGCTCTAGACTAGGCACACACAAGCCTACAAGCCCTAGAGACAAGCCACGAATCAAAGAGCAGAAGCACTAAACAAGAATCAGGCACTTAGCCAAATCTGGACAGGCTAAGCACGGACCGTCCGTGCAGTACCAGCGGACTGTCCGCCAGGCTAGGGTAGACTGTTCGCATGGCTGCGGACTGCCCGAAATTAACACTAGAACCTACAGAAGTGCAGCCCGAAAAATTGGACCGTCCGCGAGGGACCCGCGGACTATCCGGCCCTTCACGGACTGTCCGGCACTTGAGTACGGATCGTCTGCAAACTCCGTGCAACCAAAAACACTTGAGGCAACGGATCAAAACACGAACATGCAAGAACACATGAAGAACACGAAGAACTGTTGAGCTGTCAGGCAGCATGCAGACTGTCTGCCAATGCCGTGCGGACTGTCCGCCCGTTGCGGACAAAAGCAGAAACTGCCTACTCGCGAGGTAAATTCCTCCTATCCATCACCGGATCTCCCAAACCACTTGAGCTCTTCAGACAAGATTTGGGGGAGATGAGAAGCGTCACTAGGTGAAGCTATACCCCAAAAATCTCAACCTCTAATTCACTAAATCACCGGGAATCGCGGATCATGTGAACAACTTGCAAGAACTGGGGTTCCTCCAAGAACTCATGAATCGAAGGGATTTCCCGGTGTTTGAGGAGTCAAGATCACACCCAAAGATGCACAAAGCATCCACCCATGACCCCCTCAAAGAAATCTGAGGAAAAACACCCTCAAATCGACGAATCAAGCGAAGAACGAAAACACCCGAAAATAGCACCGAAAATGACATGAAAATCACAAGGGGATAAGAGAGGGATCAAACCACAATGCCGAATGCTTCCTTACATCCAGAGGTTAGAGTCTATACAAGAATCTACCCTAAGGAAATATTGGGAAAAGAAGCAGTCCAGAGCCAGAGAGAGATATGCCATCCACCTCTCCGCTATATATATGAAGTCCACCGGAGGAGGCAAATGACCACGCTGAGGACCAGGTGTGTCCGAAGACTAGTGGAGGGTCGCTCCTTAGTGATGAGAGATTAACAATGTTGTGTGGACTGATGCTTGGCTAAGAGTGTAGGTACAGGTTGCGGCTTGACTCGTGTTGGTGCAGGTGAAGAACAAGCACGAAAGGCCTTAGCCGTGGTGGCCTCCGGGTGATGGAGAGTCAAGTAGGCTTAGTTCGTTGGACTCGGTGGCCGATGGGGTCAAGTGTGAGCTGTGCGGTGCAAGACTAGCAAGTTGAAGTCGTGAACATGGGCCGGTGCAAGGTAGCGGATCGAGCCCGAAGCTTGCACGCGGGGTTTGGTGGTTTGCCTAGAAAACCATCAGTGGAAGGTTTCTTGGTTTGGGCCGCAAAACCAAGTAGGAGGCCCGATGCGACAGAGACGGTGATCCAGGAGCGTCTGGAAGCTTCGAGGCGGGGGCACGTGGCGTGATCGCGGGGCTTGCGTCGAGGCTAAGTAAGTCCGCGATGGAAGCGTGTCCGCTCGATGAAGACTTGACCACATTGCCCCTGAGGGGTGTGTATGTTCTATTTGAGTTGTAGGGGTAGCGTGGTCATTTGCCTCCTCCGGTGGACCTCGTATAAATAGCGGAGAGGTGGATGGCATCTCTCTCTCTTGGACTCTAGGGTTTCCTCCCCCGGTAGATCGCTCTGGACTGCTTCTTTTTCCTCTGCTTTCCTTAGGCTAGATTCTTGTATAGACTCTGACCTTTGGATGTATGGAAGCATTCAGCGTTGCGGTGATCTCCTAGCTCTTTGTCATTTTCGTGTCATTTTTGGGGCTATTTTTGGGGTGTTTCGTTCTTCGCTCGATTCATTGATTTGTGGCGTTTTTTCTCGGATTTCTTTGACGGGATCATGGGTGGATGCCTTCCGCATCTTTGTGTGTGATCTTGACCCCTCAAACACCGGGAAATCCCTTCGATTCGCGAGTTTTGGTTGGAGCCCGAGTTCTTGGTGGTGGTTCATGTGATCTGCGATTCCCGATAATTTAGGGAGTTAGAGGTCGAGATTTTTGGGGCATAGCTTCATCTAGTGACGCTTCACATCTCCCCAAAATCTTGTCTCAAGAGCTCTAGCCGTTTGGGAGATCCGGTGATGGAAAGGGGGAGTTGATCTCGCGGGGTCGCGCGTTTCTGCTCCTGTCCGCAACACGTGGATAGTCCATGGTGCCTTGGCGGATAGTCCGCGGGCTGCTGAATAGTGCAGGTGTTCTTCGTGTTCATCACGTGTTTTTCCGAATTCGTGTTTTGATCTGGTGCCACAAGTGGTTTTGGTTGCACGGAGTTTGCGAACGGTCCGAACTGAAGTGGCGAACAGTCTGTGAAGGTGCGGACAGTCCACGGTGCTTGCCCGGATAGTCTGATTTTTCGGGGTGCGTCTCTGGTGGTTCTGTTGGCTTTTTCGGACAGTCTGAGCAGGTCGTGCAGACAGTCTGCTGTACCCTTGCGGACGGTCCGCCTGTACTGCATGGACAGTCCGCGCTGGCTTTTCCAGAATTGGCCAAGCACTTTGATTCTTGCCTTGTGCTTTCGCGTTTTGATTCAAGGCTTGTCTCTAGGACTTGTAGGCTTGTGTGTGCCTAGTCTAGAGCTTCTTTGTTGTGTGCAAGTGATCGGAGTGCCAATCGGGGTATAGGCCGAGTTCATCCTTCGGGAAGAATTTTTATCAGCTCCCATTCACTCCCCCCCCCCTCTCTGGTCGCCTAATCGGTCCTTCAATTGGTATCAGAGCCAGTTACGGATCTTCGTGATTCTAACCAGTCTAAGATCCAAAGATGGAGGACTATGGTAAGGGGTCGGGTCCTCCGCACTTCGATGGCAAGAATTACCCGATGTGGGAGAGGTGCAGGGGCGTGCTTTTGCATGGGAAGGGGACTCTGATCTGGGACGTGACTCAAAATCCTCATTATGTCATTCCAGACAGTTTTCTGCTTCCAGGATCATGGGACATGTGTGAGGCCAATAGCAAGGCCGTTGATTACTTGTTCTGTGCTCTCTGTGCCTCGGAGTTTGAGCGAGTGTATGGAGAGAATGTGGCCAGAAAGATATGGCTTAAGCTTAGGAATGCTCATGTTGGCACTGCCTAGGTGCAAGCTCGTTTGTTTTCCACTTACCAGAGAGAGTATGAGAACTTCACTCATCTCCCCAGTGAGTCGACCGATGCTATGTTTCAGCGCTTCACCAGCATAGTCAACAACATGAGGGCCAATGTGATAGTGCTCCCATACATGGATCATGATCAAGCTATCAAGCTTTTGCATGCCCTGGATAGGTCTGTGTGGAGTGCCAAGGTCGAGGCCATTGAGGAGTCGAGCGTGTATGACACCTTGTCGCTTGATGAGCTGTTCTCTAAGCTCAGGTCTTCAGAGGTTGATCATGGCTTGAGAGCCAAGAGCGAGAGCCCCACTGATCATCATAGTTTGGCTCTTGTCTCAGGATCGAGGACTAATGCTAACTCTATTGGTTTTTCTTTGTCTTGTCTTGTGTCCATGCCAGATGAGGATTTTGAGGTGCTGAGCGAGGATGATCTCGCATTGTTGAGCAAGAGGTTTGGGCGGATGTACGAGAACCGCAAGAATGCAAGGAGAAGCTCGGGGATGTGCTATCGGTGCGGGAAGCACAAACACTTCATTGCCGAATACCCTGAAGCCATGGAGATCAAGAATGACTCCAAGGGTAAGCCCAAGCACGACTACAACAAGCACTGCTCCTGGAACGACTACAAGGACAAGCGCAAGGACAAGGGCGAGAGAAGGCCCAAGAGTAGCGGGTACAAGAAGAAGACGGCTCGAGCTATGGTGGCCGGAGCGAGCAACATCGACTCTACTTCCTGCGACTCTTCTTCCGGCTCGAGCAGCGATGAAGAGCAAGATCGGCGCAAGGACAAGCGACACACGGGCAAGAACTTCACTGGCCTCAACTTTGTCGCACAAGGTGGATTTTGTGGCATGGCGCACTCTAAGAAGGGTGGGAAGCACAGCTCGGATTCGAACTCTGACTCTGAGGAAGAGGTACGGCATGATCCCAACTTCTTGCTAGAGGAGAATGCTAGGCTGAATGAGTTGCTGGATAAACGTGATGATGTGCTTAGGAAGACCAACAAGGAGAAGAGAGAGTTTAGGTCCTTGATAGGTGATGCGAAGGACAAGATAGTTGAGCTTGAGTCTTTGCTTGTTAATGATAGAACTGAGATAGACTCTTTGAAAGCTACTCCTGTTATTTCTGATGAGGTTAATTGTGGTGATTGCAATGTTTTTCTGGCTGACTTGACTGCTCTCAAGGAGAAGCATGCCTGAACTCTTGAGGAACTAGATGTGCTTAGGATTGAGTGTGACGAATTGAAATCTAGACTACTTTGTTAGGTGATTGCACTTCTTGTCCTGTGTTGCATGCTAGGCTAGATGAGTCTCATACCAGGATAGTTTCTCTTGAGGCTGCATTGAAAGCCCCCATTCCTACATCATGCTCTACCTGTGAAATGCATGCTTTGAAAAACATGGAACTTGCACACTATGTTGACCGTTTGCAGGATGAGAATGATGAGTTGAGAAAAATGATGGGGTGGTTATCTGGGCATGAGCCACAATTGAGTTTGATGTTGGCTCAGTTTAAGAGGTTTGATGGTCAAGCATTGGGGGCTGGCAAGAATGGTGAGAAGAGTGGTGAGGGAGAAGAGAAAGCTGGAGAGATTCCTATTCCACCACACACTACACCCAAGAACAAATTCGAACCCAAGCCAAACCATCTCAGAAACAAGCTTGATACAACCCCAGATCCTCCAGTGTTCCCCCACAAGTCAGAAAACTACGAAAAACCCATCAAGTTTGTGAGCACCCAGGGGAGTGTCTTTGGTGGGAAGTCAGGAGAGAAAGTTGTTGAGAAGCCCATAGAGAAGCCACAGCCTAAGCCACAGGCGATCCGCTTCCACTGTGAGTATTGTGGGAGGGATGGGCATAAGGATGAGTTCTGTTTCAGGAGGTAGAGAGATGAGAGCTTTGCTAGGGAGATGGCAAACAAGGACAGGTACCACCTTCCTCATGGTGTGCCTGAGCCTCGTAGAGGGCCTCTACCTAGGGGTGAGGTGTTTGTGCGTACAGTTCCCACTTGTGGTGGTGGAGGTGTGTTTCCTCAGAGAGATAGGAGTGTTGGGTTTGGACATGGTGAGTTGGCTGGACGTGCTCCTGCTCGTGACCGTTACGAGTTTGGGAGGCACGATCGGAGCTTTGGGTCTCAGATGGACTACGGGCCATGTTTTCCCCCTCGTGGTGCGCGTACTCCTCCAGTGAGACGTGACAGGTTCTTCGATGGTAGGCATGAGAGGGCTCCGCCTAGAGGTTTTGTTAGGATAGATTTTGCTAACCCTTCTTTTGAGCAAATGGCTCGACACTGGTTTGACTCCTTTGGTACTAACCCCAGTGTTGAGTCACTTGCTCATTCTCATTCTCGTCCTTGTTTTTGATTGCAGGTGGAGGTTTGAAAGGACTTTTGGTTGATCGACTCCGGTTGTTCACGTCACATGACCGGAGATCGTGGGTGGTTCTCCAGCCTCACCCCGGTGAGTACAAAGGAGTACATCACTTTCGGGGACAATGGGAGAGGACGAGTGCTTGCTGAAGGTATGGTGAAGGTGAGTAGCAAGGTGACCCTGAAGAGTGTGGCTTTGGTCAAGTCACTTGGTTTTAACCTATTTTCAGTATCCCTGTTGCTTGACGAAGGTTTTGAGGTTCGTTTTAAGTTAGGTGCTTCTCATGTGCTTGATTCTCCAGGCGATCTTGTCTGTACAATCGTCCCCGAGGGTCAAATCTTTCGTGTCGATTTTTCCCAGTCTATTGGGCCTCCTCGATGCTTTGTTGCTGGCATTTCAGCCGAGCTTTGGAAGTGGCATAGGAGATTAGGACACTTGAGCTTTGAGTTGCTTTCCCGCTTGAGTGGGCTTGATCTTGTCCGAGGATTGCCTAAGTTGAAATTCGAGAAGGATTTGGTTTGTACTTCTTGTCGGTATGGAAAGATGGTTGCTGCTTCTCACACCCCTCTGACTGCGGTCATGACCGAGCAACCTTATGAGCTGTTGCACATGGATTTGGTTGGGCCAGCTCGTGTTCGCTCAGCAGGTGGGAAGTGGTATGTTTTAGTTGTGGCTGATGATTTTTCCAGGTACTCTTGGGTTTTCTTTTTGGAGGATAAGAGCGAGACATTTGGCTTTGTTCGAGACTTGATCTTGCGGTTGAAGAATGAGAGACATGGTGATGCCATTCGGGCTACACGTAGTGACAATGACATGGAATTCAAGAACTCTCATTTTGATGCCTTTTGCAGTGATCTTGGTCTTGATCATCAGTACTCTTCTCCATACATCGCTTGCCAAAATGGCGTAGTGGAGAGGAAGAACCGGACCCTTTGTGAGATGGCCAGGACGATGCTCGATGAGCATAGGACTCCTAGGCATTTCTGGGCCGGGGCGGTCAATACTGCTTGCTATGTCTCGAATCGCATCTTCCTTCGTGCTTTCAAGAAGAAGACCTCTTATGAGCTAATGCATGGGCGACAACCGAAGGTGAGTCACTTTAGAACTTTTGGTTGCAAGTGTTTCATTCTGAAGAAGGGCAAGTTGGATAAGTTTGAGTCTAGATGTTCAGATGGTATTTTCCTCGGTTATGCAATTCACTCTAGAGCATATCGTGTGCTCAACCTTGACACTAACCGAATCATGGAGACTTGCGAGATAACCTTCGATGAGACACAGTCATGTAGCTCTTCTGCTTCTGAGTGTGCAGGTGACGAGGAGATTGGAGCGAGGATCTTTGAGGATGAGAAGGATGGAGATGGAGATGAAGACGATGATGGTGGTGATGCTCCCATGGCTGATCGAGTACACGCTACTTCCACTACTACGACGATGATCGAGGATGGTCCATCCCCTACACCCACTACGACTGAGGCTGTTCGAGTGGAGGCTGCTGCTGAGGAGGAGTGTGTCCAGATGAGAGGCTCCCCGGTGTGTACAGGTGGATCACCCACCGACGACGATCATAGGTGACCTTCATGAACGCACTACACGATCGAGGTCAAGGAACACTTCTCATTTTGCTTAATCTGCTTTTGTCGCTTCGTTTGAGCCCAAAGATATTCTACATGCTTTGTCTGATGAGAATTGGGTGAATTCCATGCATGAGGAGTTGGAGAATTTTGAGAGAAACCAAGTTTGGGTGTTAGCCGATCCACCACCAAATTGCTGTCCCATAGGTACCAAGTGGGTGTGGAAGAATAAGGAAGGTGAGAATGGGTTGGTTGTAAGAAACAAGTCAAGGTTGGTGGCTCAGGGATTCAACCAGAAAGAGGGTATAGATTATGAGGAGACATTTGCTCCTGTGGCCCGTTTGGAGGCAATTAGGATCCTTCTAGCCTTTGTCGTGGCTAAAGGGTTCAAGTTGTACCAAATAGACGTGAAGAGTGCTTTCTTGAATGGGGTGATAGAGGAAGAAGTGTATGTGAGGCAACCCCCGGGGTTTGAGAGCGAGAAATACCCACACCATATATACAAACTCCAAAGAGCGCTTTATGGGTTGAAACAGGCACTGAGGGCTTGGTATGGTAGGTTGAGAGGCTTTTTCCTGAGTAAGGGTTTGTGATGGGCACAGTTGATAAGACCTTGTTTCTCCTTAATCATGGAAATGACCTTTTGATTGTTCAGATTTACGTGGATGACATAATCTTTGGTGCCTCTTCTCATGATCTTGTTGCCAGATTTGCAGATGACATGAGCAGGGAATTTGAGATGTCTATGATGGGAGAGCTGCAGTTTTTCTTAGGACTCCAGATCAAGCAGTGCAAGGACAGGACGTTTGTACATCAGGCAAAGTACACCAGGGACATGGTGAAGAAGTTTGGCATCAACGACTCCAAGCCGCTGACTACACCGATGGGTACCACTACGGCTTTGGATGCAGATGAGGATGGTGAACCCGTGGACCAGAAGGAGTACCGGAGCATGATCGGCTCCCTCCTCTACTTGACGGCGACGAGATCGGACATACAGTTCAGTGTGTGTCTGTGCGCTCGTTTTCAAGCTTCATCGAGGACTTCACATCGGCAGGCCGTCAAGCTGATTTTCAGGTACTTGAACTACACTCTTGAGTTTGGTCTTTGGTATTCTACCTCCTCGACACTCGGACTTCACGGGTACTCCGATGCTGATTTTGCTGGGTGTCGATTGGACTGCAAGTCTACCTCTGGGTGTTGCTAGTTCCTTGGTTCTTCTTTGGTCTCTTGGTCATCTCGCAAGCAATCCAGTGTAGCCCAGTCCACTACAGAGGCCGAGTATGTAGCTGCAGCAAGTTGTTGTTCCCAGCTTTTATGGATGACCTACACTATGAGCGATTTTGGTGAGGAGTGCTCCCAGTTTCCACTCTTTTGTGACAACACCAGTGCCATAAGTGTAGCAAAAAAACCCAGTCCTTCACTCCAAAATGAAACACATCGAAATGAGATACCACTTTCTGAGGGACAATGTTGAGAATGGGAACATATCCTTGTCCTATGTACCTACCCAAGATCAGCTAGTCGACATATTCACTAAACCACTTGACCAAGTTACCTTCACACGCTTGCGAGGAGAACTTGGAGTGTGCTTTCCTTTCTAGCTGGGACTTGGAGCTTCTCATGTATGTATGTGATATATGTATAATTTTGTTGCATTCCTTGCATGCATTTTACCTTTATGTACAAAACCTAGTAGGATAGCCATCTTTGGATCATTTGTGCTAGGATGAGCTTCTCTTATATACTTTGATCACTATGATGTGCTATATGTGAGATATGTGCATGTTTTGGGAATGGTGATGTGAATGCTATGCTCTTGATGGTTTTGCCATATATTCATGATGAGATAGCTTTCTTTTTGTGAAAAGGCTAAAATTGCTTCACTCATGTGTAGATACTTGTCTATGCTCATTTTTGCTCAAATATCTATATCATGCTTAGTTTGTACTTGAGTATCATGTTCTCTTTGCTTGGGGTCAAAGACCCATTTGTCATGGTAAATGTTTAGCCCATATGTTCACTTGTGGAGGAGCATAAGCTTGTTTTTGCCGCAAAGGTATTTCATGTACCATGCTTAAATTTGAAAATGAATTTGGTGTATGAATTGTCTTATGCTTGAAAAATGAGCTCTTAATCATGTCTTTATGTTTGGATATTCATATCTTGGGTGCTAAACCGTTGCATGTTGTCTACCATGAGAAGTCTCATTTTAAGAAGTAGACACATGGCTCTGTGGCTTTGGCATGACATTTAGTAGCTTATGGGCGTTTGCCATGATCTTGTGATGAGAATTTGTGATCTTGTATGAGCTTTGGATGATCTAGTTTATTTTTGCTTAAATTGCCATGGATAGGGCTTTGCTCATGAGATGAATGTTTCTTTGTGAAAATTTGCTTAAAATTGTCTTTGACCATGTTACATGCTTATATGTCTCTACCTTCTTGATGGCAATGTGCTAACTACACCATGTCTACTTTGCTTGCTCTATGTCTCATTTGTAGCATTTTGTTGTGCTCTTTGTATATCTGAGAAGCTTGGTAGATTGTATATGCTTTGACATGCATTTTTCATGAAAACAAGGGGGAGAGCTTCATGATATCTTGATTCATGCATTGTCACCAAGGGGAAGAATATGTATGATAGGGGGAGAATTTAATTTATGGGATTTTTGCATGTGAGGAGAAAAATTGGGAAAAGAGGTTGCATTTGCTCAGGGGGAGTTTGTGCATTTTGCATTTGTGCAGGGGGAGCTCCTTTGGTTTTGCTTGAGTTTTGTGCTTTGTGGTGTGCTCTTTATGAGCTTTGTTTGTCTCGGCTGTGTTGAGCCGCTGCCCTTGCCTTAGGAGGCCGAGACTTTGTTTGGCGAGTGATCGTGTTCTTTGCTTCTTCTTTGGCTTTGGATCACTTGCTTGGAGGTTTGTGTTCGTAGTTGTTTTCTTTTCTGTTGCTCTAAGATGGTTACTATGGGTGTTGTCACTGCACTCATCAAGGGGGAGATTGAGGACCAGGTGTGTCCGAAGACCAGTGGAGGGTCGCTCCTTAGTGATGAGTGATTGACAACATTGTGTGGACTGATTCTTGGCTAAGTGTGCAGGTATAGGTTGCGGCTTGACTCGTGTTGGTTCGGGTGAAGAACAAGCACGACAGGCCTTAGCTGTGGTGGCCTCCGGGTGATGGAGAGGCAAGTAGGCTTGGTTCGATGGACCCGGTGGCCGATGGGGTCAAGTGCGAGCCGTGCGGTGCAAGACTAGCAAGTTGAAGTCGTGAACATGGGCCGGTGCAAGGTAGCGGATCGAGCCCGAAGCTTTCACGCGGGGTTCGGTGGTTTGCCACAAAACCATCGGTGGAAGGTTTCTTGGTTTGGGCCGCAAAACCAAGTCGGAGGCCCGATGCGACGGAGACGGTGATCCGGGAGCGTCTGGAAGCTTCGAGTCGGGGGGCACGTGGCATGATCGCGGGGCTTGCATCGAGGCTAAGCAAGTCTGTGGTGGAAGCGTGTCCACTCGATGAAGACTTGACCATATTGCTCCTGAGGGGTGTGTATCTTCTATTTGAGTTGTAGGGGTAGTGTGGTCATTTGCCTCCTCCGGTGGACCTCGTATAAATAGCAGAGAGGTGGATGACATCTCTCTCTCTCTTGGACTCTAGGGTTTCCTCCCCCGATAGATCACTCTGGACTGCTTCTTTTTCCTCTGCTTTCCTTAGCCTAGATTCTTATATAGACTCTGACCTCTGGATGTATGGAAGCATTCGGGGTTGCAGTGATCTCCTAGCTCTTTGTGATTTTCGTGTCATTTTCGGTGCTATTTTTGGGGTGTTTCGTTCTTCTCTCGATTCGTTGATTTGAGGGCGTTTTCTCTCGGATTTCTTTGACGGGATCATGGGTGGATGTCTTGCGCATCTTTGTGTGTGATCTTGACCCCTCAACCACCGGGAAATCCCTTCGATTCGCGAGTTTTGGTTGGAGCCCGAGTTCTTGGTGGTGGTTCATGTGATCCGCGATTCCCGATGATTTAGGGAGTTAAAGGTTGAGATTTTTGGGGCATAGCTTCATCTAGTGACGCTTCACAATTCTCAAAAATCTTGTCTCAAGAGCTCTAGCCGTTTGGGAGATCCGGCGATGGAAAAGGGGAGTTGATCTCGCGGGGTCGCGCGTTTCTGCTCCTGTCGCGGACAGTTCGCGATGCCTTGGCGGACAGTCCGCGGGCTACTGAACAGTGCAGGTGTTCTTCGTATTCGTCACGTGTTCTTCCGAGTTCGTGTTTTGATCTGGTGCCACAAGTGGTTTTGGTTGCACGGAGTTTGCGGACGGTCCGAACTGAAGTGGTGGACTGTCCGTGAAAGTGCAGACAGTCCGCGATGCTTGCCCGGACAGTCTAATTTTTTGGGGTGCGTCTCTGGTGGTTCTGTTGGCTTTTTCAGACAGTCTGAGCAGGCCGTGCGGACAGTCCGCCGTACCCTTGCGGACGGTCCGCCCGTACTGCACGAATAGTCCACGATGGCTTTTCCAGAATTGGCCAAGCGCTTTGATTCTTGTCTTGTGCTTCCGTGTTTTGATTCAAGGCTTGTCTCTAGGACTTGTAGGCTTGTGTGTGCCTAGTCTAGAGCTTCTTTGTTGTGTGCAAGTGATTGGAGTGGCAATCGGGGTATCGGCCGAGTTCATGCTTCGGGAAGAATTTTTATCGGCTCCCATTCACTCCCCCCCCCTCTCTGGTCGCCTAATCGGTCCTTCACACGCTACCCCTACAACTTAAACTCAAGATACACAACCCTCAGGGCATTTTGGTCAAGTCTTTGAATAGTCGCATCGAGCGGACACGCTTCCACCGCGGACTTGCTTAGTCTCGATGCAAGCCCTGCGATCATGCCACGTGCCCCCCGCCTCGAACCTTTCCGACACTCCCAGATCACCATCTCCGTCGCATTGGGCCTCCGGCCTTAGTTTTGAGGCCCAAACCAAGAAACCCAACACCGATGGTTTTGTGGGCAAACCACCAAACCCCGTGTGCAAGCTTCGGCCTCGAACCGCTACCTTGCACCGGCCCATGTCCATGACTTCAACTTGCTAGTTTTGCACCGCACGGCTCGCACTTGACCCCATCGGCCACCGGGTCCATCGAACCAAGCCTACTTGCCTCTCCATCACCCGAAGGCCACCACGGCTAAGGCCTTTCGCGCTTGTTCTTCACCTGCACCAACACGAGTTAAGTCGCAACCTGTACCTACACACTGAGCCAAGCATTAGTCCACACAACGTTGTCATTCACTCATCACTAAGGAGCGACCCTCCACTAGTCCTCGGACACACCTGGTCCTCAGGCGTACACTACTACAACTCTACAAGAGACTTGCCGGCACCATGCTCTTGTTCCTTGTGGCCAAGGCTAGAGCTAGCGTTGGTGCGTAGATCTGCTCTTGCCCGTGGCGAGAATGACGAATCGTAGTGTTGACATTTCATAGCGTGATCACTTAAGAACGGATTTAGAATCCATCCCCAGCGACAGCGCTAGAAATGCTTGTTGGCATTTCTTAACATCACTACTAACGACGCCGAGTTAGCGTGAACATCAAGACTTGCTAAAGGTAAATCTAAACGATCATGAATGAATTCGCAAGTGCACAGATAAACCATTGTAGCATTTCCCCAGGGAAGGAGAATATTCCAAGGGTATCATATCTGTGGAAGGCAATGAAGGATATCATAGACTTATGCGTTTGCACTGAATGTAAACCAAGAGATAGATAAAGGAAACAACAACTCAAAGGCAGGGGTAAGATAATAGATATGATAGGGTAGTGTGATACACACTCAGATCTACCTCTACTCTAGTACACTACGGCTTTGGGGGAACATACGAGTTAGCTCTAGGTTCTAATATACTAAACATTCTAATATACTAAACATACAAAGCTAGAAGGTACGAGAGATAAGCATGAAGCATTGCATGAAAGGGTAAGGTTCAGCACCCAGGTACAAACGGGGAGATAGCCCGTGACGACCAGCACTCTGCGAAACTATACTTTAGACTCCTACAGCAATACCCCAGCGCGAAGGGTTTCAAAGGGTCCAATAGCTGTCACCACTGCGGCCTACCTCAATCGTTACGGGGGGCATGCTCATAACTAACGTAGCCACACAACCCAGGCACCATGCCTGCGTTGCTGCTAGACTTGACCCGGCTCGGGCTGTTGTGACCCAGGGTGAGAGCCACCAGAAGACTGGTCAACTTAGACCGAGTACCGTAGCTTGAACACAAACTTCATGCAACACTAACATGCCATCTAACAAGATCAAACTAGGGCTAGACATACGAACGGATACGAACTCTCTTATGTCTAGTCAACAAGATCAAAGGGTCATGTTCACGAAGAACACAAGCCTCTAACTTATGAACAAACATATAAGGAATGAGTAAATCATCCTTCAAGTGGATCAAAAGGTAGTGTTCATGAAGAACACGAGCCTCTAAATGAGGAACAAGAGATGAACTCAAGAACATATCAATCATATGATCTATCACTACTTTATATGAAATAGCTGAATAACTGAAGTAGATCAAAGTCATACAAAGAAATAAAGATACAAGAGAACTCATACCTAGACTCCAAAGTAGACTTGGAACCTGAATAAGAGATACTCTAGCCTACCCCCTAGCCTTGGAAACTAAAAGTGAGAGGAGAATGGAGAGAGTGGTGTGTGAGAAATGGGAGCCCCTCCCATTCTATTTATAGGCAAGGAGGAGGCTTGCTTCGGGGCTCAAACTCCACCAAAACACGCGGGGAAGCAGCAAGTGACCAATGGGGAGCTACCACGTGGAGGGCCAGGATCAAGGGGCACTAGGTCGGTTCGGCCGATCCTAGGATCGGTCGGCCCCCTAGGGTGGCCCCCTAGCCTGTGCTTCCTCTGGGTGGCTGCCCTGTGGGCCCTTTGATCCTTCCCCCGTGCATGCCTCATTTTGGAATCCTAGGTGGGCCCATGGATCCATGTGAAGTCCATGTGTGGCTCTTTGATTCATCGGTGAGTGCCTCCCTTGGATCAGTGTGCCTCCGTTGGATCAGTGACGTGGATTGCCACATGTTTCCTTGGTGGCAGCCACCTCCTCAGCTGAGTTGGCATGGTTCTTCCATAGAAGGTGGGTTTCCATCTCTTTTCATGCTTATTTCACCTACATACAAATAATCTCCAAGGACAAGTGGAACTACATTATATAAACCAAAATGCAAGTAAACAATGCATATGCTTCCATTTATATGAGAATATTGATGGCTGAAAGTAGTACTTAACAACCGTCAACACGTGCGGCCCTAGCAACGAATGGAGGAGCAGGACTCGCTCCGGTCAGGTTAGTCCTCTGTTTTACCATGCTACTTTGACCTTTCATTCTAGGTTAATAGACTATATTCATGTATTTTAAAGGTGTTTGGAGTAGACTCCGATAGCCCCAGATCGTCAACGCTTGGTCCTCGTGAAGTTATCGTTCTAGATCCTAATTAAAATGAGTGCAAGGAAGGTTTGCCTGTCCATCTAAGGTATGACTGGACAGGCGCCAACCCTGGGCATCGGTATGTATGCTACTGCGAGGTATAAGATAACTTGTTTCACTTGTAACAAATTTTGCTTCTGCGTTTGATGTTAGTGTGGTCAATCGCTAATTATATGAATGAAATCGATGACTGCAGATTGATGGCATGAAGTGCGCATTGTTTAGGTGGATAGATCCAGAATAGGATATTAGGACTCTAAAAATTCTAGAGAAACTAATGGAAATGAAGGGAAAAGCAGAAGAGGAAGCAAGGTCGTGGAAAGAAGTATGTACAACTGCTAAGGAGGAGGCCAATGACAAAGCAGATGAGCTGAAGACGATGGTGCGATACTACGGGGAGGTAACCCATAACCTGTTTGAGACAAGAAAGAAAATGAGAAATGATGCTCTGTTGTCTCCTACAGAAAAGGGTGAAGCCAACAGGTACCTAAAAGCTGAAAGCGAGGCAACGATGTGGAAGGAAGAATGTGCAAAGGCTAATAGGGAGATTCAAGAGACCGTGTGACAACCCCACTCGAGATAAGTCCGTACTATCACCTAAACCAATCCACTTTGGTCATTAAGTGATAATAACGAATTATCTCATTGAGTGTTGCCGGGTCATAGCCCGGTAAATCACTTGTAAACACACAGAGGATCGAACACGCATACATTAAAACTCCCACGAAGGAGAGTCCAGAGTACCTTATAAATTAATCCAAATTCCCCGTAGGGTTACATTATTACAACCATTGTTTTCACCTGAAAAGTAAGTGGTTCAGAGTTTAAAAGACAACGGAAATAAACTAAATGATAACTTAGCATCATGGGAGGTCACCCATAACGCCATTAATCTTCGTCATCCACCCGTTCCAGCTCCCAGCCGGGTGGGGAAATCACCAAGCCAAACATTATCCCTGAAAGCAACATTTATAGCAAGGCTGAGTATACTAATACTCTACATGCCTTACCCGTCTAAAATAAAAGACTTAACATCTAATCATGCTTGGCTTTTGGCTAGTGGGTTTGTTTTGCCAAAAAGCTACTAAGGAGTTAATCCTTACTTTCAATATTTTAGCTCAAGTTCTAGTAGATCAAGTTATTACTAGATAGACAACTATGGCAAACATAAATTGTGCAAACAATTAATCAAACATCTAGGTTGTCAACATTTCATCGTAGAGGGATTATCATGGCAAGGTAATTAAGCACTCTCGGATAACGGTGAGAGGCTGACGATCGATCGATTAATAACCTTGCAAGGTGGACCTGAACATACGGGAGAAAGTACTCACAATGAGTGCATTCAACCAAACGGTTCCCGTCATTCCTCGGATTGGGATCGGATGCCACAGTCCTAAGTATAAGGCTATCTGGCACGCCTCACACTAGTGTCCAGCATCACACATGCACTACAGGTAGCTAGCCTGGGGCCGCAACCCAAGATTAGTAGCGCAAAGTTCCCACACCGCATCATTCAGGTATTAGGCTTACCGTACCCATTTCCGACAAATGTTTAGTACGTTCAAATGCTTAATTTCTTAACCACTGGACCAGAGCCCAGAATCCCATACTCTTACCACATGAGCAATTCAATTTACAAATCTTATGATTTCAACATAAGAACCTATTCTTGCGAGCGAAGTAAATCACTCGACTTGTACCAGGTCCTCATTGCATAGCAACTAGCGGCCTAGCATATTAGTAAAGGACCATAGGTATTTAGGGATCATGCATCTAGGGTTTCCATTCAACTCCTTAACGTAAATGCACATAGATATTCAGACATAAATTCAGAAGTTGAAAAGGTAAACGCTCAGGTGAATGATAAACTAGGGCTTGCCTTCACTAGAAAGTTAGTAGAAAAGTCTTCCAGACTTTGGTCCGGGTCTTGCTGCACTTCCACGTAGTTCACTTCTCCCTCGAACGGTTCGTCACCTCGTTCCGGGATGAACTCGTAGCTACCGTCAGAAGATTCTACACAGAGAGTGCGTATGCAAGAGTTATTTGGTGAAGTTAAGTTATTCAATTACAACACATCACAAGACAACCATGGAGTGCATGGTTGGTCACCTTTATCTAAACAAGAATATATTCAGCATACTCTTCCGAGCATACAAGTAATGCAACCATTTATTTATATTTATTTAGATGGTGATTGTGTGCACATTTATACAAGGTAGAACACTTCACAAAAGAAAGTAAAATTTTCAGGAATCCAACAGGAGTATTTCCTAAAGATAAAACACACATAAATCCTTAAAGGAGTCATTTCTTTATTTCCCTTTTTATAAAACTTAGTTTTTCCAAAAATCATTCTAGTTAAACCGTGGAATAACTTACAGTGAGAATTTTTTTTTGCAAGCACATAGTGCTACAACAGAGCTGCTGCTAGAATTTCATAGCAAACAGAGCTATATTCAAAGCATGAAAAATATGACAAGTTATTCCTAAAAAAACAAGAATAATTAATACAGAGAAAACTACTCATGAACTGGAGCTCAAACTTTACACAGAGCCTCTAGGGAATCTAACTAGGCTACACACCAAAAAATAGCTCTAAGAACTAATTCTACAAAGCTACACAAAAATAACCATTTTCAACCTAGTTATTCCTAAAGAAATTAATCAAGGAGATACATAACAGAAAAGTAGCCCAACTTTCTCACACAGCACAAATACGGCACAAACATCTACTAGACCAAAGATAAGCCTCACTGGATCAACAGAAACTGAGTTATAGATTTAACTTTATAAACAAGCCTAATTCAGGAACACATATATAGACAGCTCATGATTCCCTGATAAAATTATAAGGAGCACATCTAAGCCTAACAAGAAGATGGCCACAAGATGAGCCACAGAAAACATTCAAAGGAGACTGTACAAAAATGTACACACAGATCTAGCATAAATACAAAATAGAGATTCACTTAGTAACTTTGTGCAAAAACTTAGATCTAGCCTATACTAGTTATGACCAACAACATATCCAAAAATCAAGCCTAGCACAGGAGTACAACTCAAGTTATGAACAAACCTATTCAAATTGTGTTTGAATTTTCACTCAAAATTTACTCATCAAAAGTATATACAACCTTTCTAAAAGATATAGATCTACTCATAAGGAAACCCACAAAATTGGTTTTACATTTTTCTGATTTCTTTGTGAGTTTCTACGATTTTTCAGAGATCTGGCAAAAACACAAAAAGGGTGAAGAATCTTTTTACAACCAGGACCTTAGAAGATTTGGTCCTTCACAGAAAGACCCTCGGTTTGCAAAAAACACCCTGTGAGAGGTTTTCCCCTTATAATGTGGTCCTTAAGGCGGTTGCCGGCGGGGATCGCCGGATTCCGGCAACGGTGGCGCCGGTCTTGGCCGGGGAAGGTGTGGTGTGTGTCTAGGAGGCAACCACGGAGCGTTGGGTGGCCGGAGTTGGGGTCGGGGCGGTGCCGGTGAGGTGGCTTGGCGACACCCGGCGGCGGTGGCGGCTACATGTGAGTGTCCGGCGAGCTGAGGATCGGCCAAAGGAAGGTGGGACTCCGGTGAGCTTCAGGTGGTGTTGGAGGAGAGGGAGACGGGTTTAGCCAGCCGTTTCCTAGGCAGGGAGGTGGAGCTCACCGTGGGACGCCCATGGCGGACATGACGGCGGCATGTAGGGTAGGCGGCGGTGTGCACACGTGCATGTGAGCTCGGTGCTTCTTATAGGCGGTCGGGGGATGTCAAGACGTCGTGCGGTTCAAGTCAAGGCGCGTCCAGGCGGTATGGGCGGCGACGTGCAAGGCGGTACGGCGGTGACAGGGTTCGTCGGGCGGCGGTGGACGGCGCGGCACTGCCGATGGGCGCGCGGCATGTGGTGGTCGAGGAGAGCGCGCGCAAGTCGGTTTGCACCCAAGGGTCCACCACGCACACGTGGGAAGGCGCGTGCCTCGACGTCCGGGCCCAGTGGACCCACGGCGGCAGCGTCAAGGCGTGCGGGGGACGTCGCGCGCGCGGTGCTAGTGCGCGCTCTAGAGCGCCATGTAATGACCCAGGTTTTCGGTGAGGAAAACCCGACTCCCTGTACCCTAGTGATAGTCCCTGGATCAGTAGCTATCACGTACAGAACTCATTACAGAATAATATCATTTCCATACAACAAAATCAGAGTACAAAATAGAGTATTGACATCCGAATACAGCTCGGTATACGGTTTAAATACAAGCCCCTTGGGCTAAACGACAAGTAGAAACTCTACGCAGCGGTAGCTAAGGCTTCAGGGCTTCATCCTCGATCTTCACCACAGGCATCCTTGAGCGAAGCGACGCAACCCTTCCTCCATGGTTTCTTCATAAATGGACTTTCGTTCCAAGTCCCATCCTGCACACTCACAAACTATCCCCAAGGATCGGGATAGGTTCACGTCACCAACCGTATGCAAGCTTTAAGTGGCCTAAAGCTAAGGGTATAAAAAGTAGTCAAGGAGTAGGAAAGAGTTTTCCTAAACAACAGCAGCATAAATAGAATAATATCTCCAATTCCCACCAATTCCCATATCTCTCATCCACATATGATTGCACCTGGACACCCAGATCACCGTCACCATCACCTAACTCCATCTAGGGTCGGTGTGAGAACTCCCACTCCTCGCACCTCAATGATTACACTCGGATCCACGAGGCAGAGGGAGCAACTCTCCTCTCCCCGAGTACAACCACGGCTCACCATACACTCTCATCCTATAAGGGGGAAGGTAGAAATCCCAAAACGTAAGTCGGAGAAACAACGGGCATGTCCATAACCGAGGACGCGGCTATACGTATAGATCTAAACTCTGCAGAGTGTGTACACCAGTACCCAACTCGGAATGGCACCCGATGGTAGCAAGTCGACCGAGCCCATCCTACCGAACGAACACCTAGGAGTTACGATCCATCCTGCATCCAGGTCTCGCTACGGTCCTTCGAAAAGGTCCACCCCAGAACTGTGAAAATGCCCCCGTGTGGCCACATGGGGAACGCCCAAAGGGAAGGGACTTCACCCTAACCCTCTCACTGATACCCTCTACCCCACTGGCAGGTATGGTATCGCACTTGCTAGGGTCGAACGGCCCTATCCCCACTCTCGGCGAGGTCGTGTGTACGAATGTCCGTGTAACAGACAACCCACTCGGTTTCAGACCGGGGCGAGCTCCTATCCTCCAAGTCATCACAAAAGCCCCAACACCTGTGCTCCTAAAACAGTGTACCCGCCATAGGCACCAAACTGGGCAACGTCCGAGAAGACGATCCCTGGCCCCCGATCCCAGGTCGGGTTGTCTTGAGCTCACCCCCGCCAAAATATCTCAAAACACCTTCTCCTGTCGGTTTCCCCACACACGCCAAGAAACTACCACAATAATCCCAACACATGCATAGCAAGCTCAGCGTATCATCACGCATACAACAGTAGTAGTAGGTCAATCAAGGACAAGTATGTAGAAGAGGCTATGCACGGGTTCATCATATCCACTACTATGCAATAATTAAAGCACTAGCAGTTCTAATAGCCATGCCTAATGGGCATTCAAAGAAGTTTTCGTAGCTGTACTTGATCTTCTGGCTTGTCTTCTCGGCTCTGGGAAATCCTAGATTCAGAATTATAAATAAATAACGAGGATCTATTTGCAAATAAACTCCAAAGAGAAGCATTGAAGAACAAAATAAATCCAAACTAGCTACAAGCAGCACTAGTTTAATTTAAGGAAATCAAAGTAATTAGTTTTATATTAAAATAGTTTTAAGCTACTAGCTTTGTATACTAGAAAACAAATTAGAGAGAAGGGTTAGTTCAAGGTTGGGTTGCCGATCAAAGGCTAAGGGCGTTGGTGATTGCGCCTGCAAGGTATTAGCGCATCAGATAGGTGCAACGAAGCGGAAGCTCAGAGGTTGAAGAGAGAGGAGTAAGGCGAAACAAGTTAGGCAAGGCATTATCAGAACAAGGTGTGCGGTGGCAGCACCGAGAGAAGGAAAGGATCGACTCGAGGTCGATAAAAGGATGGTGATGTAGTAAGGTGTGCTCGGGAGCATGGTGGAGCAACTGCTAGCAATACGACGATATCCATGGTGTAGTAACTAGGTTGCAACATGGGGTTGCCGTGCTTTGAAGCAGAGGCCTCTGCTCAAGGCACGACCGTCCATCATACGCGGCCTTCCGGGTTACTAACGCTGGGTCCGTCGCGTGCTACACGGCTCGATGCAAGGCAAAAAGAGAGAGCGTGCATGCAGTTTGCGGCACAAGGTGGTGGAGGTGGTGCAAGCAAGGAAGGCAGTGCGAAAGCATCTTGGGGAAGTCATCCCTGTCCGTGGCAAGCCAGTGGCTAGTTGCGGGGATCCGGCGCCCCAGACCCACAATAGCACAGTGGCAGGCATCGACCACGAATCCTTCTCCAAGTACGCAGGGCAAAAGAGGTTTGGTTCAAGGGCGAGAGCAGATAAGGATGGGGTAACAGCGAGCGTCTCGGAATTATGAAACCAACGCAATTGGTTTCATAATTTTCGAAGCTTCGGATAATTAGTTATGAATTTTTAAAGGAAAAAGGATTTATAAAACATTTATTAAATCATTTATAAAATCAGAAAATAATTTTTATTATAACCTTGCTGACGTCAGCGGTCAGCTGGTTAGTGGGCCTTAAGTGGACCCAAAGTGTTGGAGGCCCATTGGGCCGGCCCAGTTTGGCCCAAGGTTTCAAAAGTCCACAACAGGCCCTTGAACAAAACTTGGTTTGGCCCGGTTAGTTATTTGGCTCTGCTGGGCTTTAGCAGGCCGTGGCCCAAGCTGGAATTTCCCCTAGGCTTTGTTCGCAGAAGTCTGGTTTAGCCCCCCAGACTTGACTGGGGTTCACCAGTCTCCCTTGATGCGGCAGGGCGCCGCCGGCGCAGCCTGGCGCAGCGCTCCGGCGAGCGGCGACGCTTGGCGGATGGAGGTGAGATCACGGGTGACATGGCGAGGTTAAGGATGGGTCGGTTAGGTCACCCGCGGCCATCCAGGCGCTGCCAAGGTCCAAGACCCCGCAGTTTCTACCACCGGCAGGCAGCAAAACAGAGCAAGGCGGCGCTCGGCAGACGGTGGTGTACACGGCTCGTGTCTTGGCCTGTGGTGGCAAAGCGGAGGCGCTCGACGCGGAGCAGCAAGGCGGCGCACACGAGGTGAAGTGGCGCGGTTCGTGGTGCAGCAACGCGACACGGATGCAGAGCAAGGCAGTGCGCAGTCAGCGGTGGCCCAACGGCGGAGCAAGGCGGCACAGCAGGGTAACGCAGTGAGGCGGCTGTGGCGAGGTGCGGGTGAAGCGCCACGGCACGCGGCGGAGCAGCGCGGCGACGGTGGCGTGTGAGGATGCTGTCCTGGCTCCGCAGCACCGTGTGCTGCGGCAGAGCGGAGCGGCGCAGCAAAAAGGTGCGACGAGTGCGGCGTGGTACCTGCACGATATCGCGGCACGAAGGCCGGCAACACAAGGTGGCAAAACAGGGCCAGGCTAGCATTTCGAGGTTCGCGGCCTGAGTTCAAAACGTCGAACAGGTTGCGCGCGTGCCGGGACAGAGCACAACGGCGGTGAGCTGGAGCTCTGCTTGACGTTTCCGCGAGCGCGGTCAGTCAGCTCTGAGCAGCAGCGGCACCTGCATATTTGGCATGGCTCGAAGGCCAACACACGGACCATACGCAGCGTGGGGACGGTGATGGCGCGATGCAGGACCACACGGCGGAGCACGCAGGGGCAACCCAGGAGCAGGTGCGGCACGAAGGCCAGCAATCACCAGCATGAACACAGGTCCGAGCAAAGAAAGTGGGGAAAAGGGTCAGGGTGCGTTCTGCTCACTGACGGGCTCGTCGGAGGTGCGGCGGTGCAGGGAGAAGTCGTCGCCGTGGTGGTTCGTCGCGGCCGGGTTCGACACGACGGGGTTCAGGGTGATGGCGTCGATTCCCCGGCTTGGCTTCCTGAAGCTCGCGGTCTGCAGTGTCGTCGTCGATGGTGCGGTGATGCCCGATGGCGAGTGCGCGGTCCAGCCATGCTCCAGAGCTCCTCGGCCTCCCGGTCCCTAGCGTCGACACGACGCGATCCTCATCTGGTGCTCCATCCTCCCCATCCGAGCGTCTTCCCGGTCGGCGTTGTTGCGGACGCCCTCTACTCCTCCCTTCATCTCCTCCCTTCGACCAACAGCACAGCAGGGGCTTTGGGGTTTTCTTGTTGAGGCTTTGTGGCGGCGGCTCCAGGGAGAACAAGGAAGGGCCTACGGCACCGGTTTTGTACAGGGTGGCTGCTAGGGTTAGGGTGAGCACGAGCGGTCGAGATGCGGTGCCGGGCTCGTGGCTCCCATCAGCGGCTGCCAGCACAGCAAGGGGCGACGCCATGGGCGAGACCGGGGCGCGGTGCGGAAAGGTGCCCGTCGCCATCACGCGTGCGTCACAGGGAAGGAGAAAGGGGAATAGTTTTCCCCCTGGCTGACATCTGGATCCCGCGTAATGGTGAGTGAAAGGGAGGAGGACAAGCTGGGCCTGCTGGGCTGTTAAGCCGGGCCGGCTGGTGGGCTTGCACCAAGGGGGAGGAGGGGATTCGGCCTGGTCAGCCCGGCAGGCTGAGTTAGCAGCTAAAGAGTTGGAGGGTCTCGTGCATACTTGGGCGACGAAGACAAAGCCCATGTTCGAGGGAGACTAGGTGGGCTGGCCCGACTGAAGATCAGAGGGAAAACTTGGTCTGGGCCGAAGGGTTGAGGGTTCTTTGATGATCCTAGTCTACTGGATTTTAGCCCAAGTTTGTTGTTAGTGTTTAAATAGGTTTTGTAATATAGTTTGAAATATAAGTTTGAATTTGAATCACTTTCAAATTCAAACACCACACAATGTGAACTTCAAAAAAAATCCAAGAAAAACCAAATCACATTTATACCTTAATTTGAAGATAATTTTTATATGGTTTTATTTTATATAGAATTTGAGATGAGAGGCTAGGAAATTGGGATCAAATTTTGGTAGCACACAAGTTCAAACAAAAAGTTTTAAATTTTTGAGAAAATTCACATATGGGAAAACATTCAAATTTCTGGGATGTTACAGACTCCCCCCTCAAAAGAATCTCGTCCTCGAGATTAAGCTCGTACCGGGGGTGGTGAGGGTCTTCTCTCCGGTAGGTCTTCGAGTTGTTGATGTCCTTGACGTCGTAACGTTTAGTCGACAAGATTTCTTGGGTTCTGCATCTCTTATTCCCATGAGGGCTTTCGAAGCCGAGTGCTACTGCAGGTTCTCGTGCGTTAGCATCCATAAGCACTTGCAATGTACGTTCCGGGTATCTCGGGAGCTATACTCTTGTCCCAGCTCGTGACAAGTTCCAAGTATAGGCTAGAGCTTCCTTTACCTCAATCTATCTCTTCCAGCAGTGCCACACAAGTTTGGTGACCTTAGAACAAGTCAGAGCATGGCTGTCTCATACTATTCTAGTCCTCCCACTCGAGGTTACTTTCTTCTTATTAACCAAGCTTATTCCAATATGATTCCATATGATTGAGGTCATATTCTCATGGCATCCATTATGTACTTTTAATCCAATTTGGACACGAGTCTCCCACTTCTTTCCACATGAGGGAGTCGTATACTTTAGGCCTAGCAGAGGCCTACAACTCCGGTGATTTCTCTGAGCCTAACTCGCAGCCGGTACATAGATGGTTTGCCTATAGCAAGCTCTTATCCAAAGTCGTCAAATACTGAAGCTTGTACTCTTAATGTACCCATAGGTATATTACTATCTTGGTCCAAATTTGACGGCCTATCCATAAGAGGTACACTAAGCAGAAGTGGAGTCTCAGGAGTATCTTTTCTTCATCCATGGTTTCATATATTCTCTAGGTTTTCCCTAGTTTATCCAAGGTATCTTCTTGAAGCCATATCCATCTCGGATATGTTGAAGGTATAAAACATTACCTCTTGTTCCGTAAGTAGATACCCTAGATTCTCCAAAACATTAGTGCATTCGCTCCCCTTATAGCGTGCATTCTCGATGATTGGCTGCACTTGGGTGAGCACATCTTCCTTTACGTAGTCAGTCATCCCATGACTTAGGAAATATCTCAGCTTATTTATTTAAGCATATCCAAATTACCCTATTCCAGTACTTGTATTCCATAATAGGGTCTTGTGTTAATCAAAGTTCCTCATACTCTAGGGCGATTTTTCATCGTCCAGAGGGCTAGCAACATCAGATATGTCCAATTAGCTCTTGGTCGTAAACACTATGAAGGGTTACTTCCCATTCATGATAACCCATGTTAAGAGGGGTCATCTGCAACACCCTCGATGGTGTGAGTGACTCTTTCCCATCCGAAATCTTACACTAGTCATTTCGGTTCCAATTTCTTGGAATGAATCTTCACGTGGAGGTCACACTTACCTTACTCTGGTATGCTTAGCAAACTCTTCTTATTTATTCTCCAATAGGTAGGTTCCAACTGCAAGGTTGAACAGATAGCCTGTGTCCAGTAGTGCTTCCTTGTCGATTGCTTATTCCAAAAGTGGGATCGACCGAACTTTTCCAAAATGTATTGCTGACATCATGGGGTACTCAACTGCTCTTAACCAATCTATGCTCCCATAGAGGTACATGCACTTCTGAGCTTTCGAGGTTTCAAAATCTCCAGTACTCATCCTCTGGTTTGCGAACTCGATTCCAATGATCATCGGGTAACTCATCTGAAACCTTGGTCTAATTTGTCAAAGTTACTAGAAATTCTTCTCTTCTTCTGAAGATCAGTCTTGCCGTAAGCTCGACACGTCGGTCTTCACTCTTCGAACTCTTGATCTTGTAGGATGGGAAAGCTAAGGCCTCTAAAGGAGTCATCTAAAGATCTAGCAAGCATTAACACTCAATACAATTTCACTCAAACATGAAGAGGCATAACAATCATAAGATCATAAAGATCCAATCACTCAAGCAACGCACCAAACAAATGTGTATCCCGAGGCTAACTCCTATGACCTCCGAGATTACACCAGGTAGAAGCTCACTAGTATATCGTGGGTATTTAGGGGGTTTCTCTATTGTTAGGGTTACATCACTTGAAAAGGATATATTCCATTTGACGTCCGGGTGTTGAAATTTCTGAAGTAGGTTGGAGAAAGTCTCTGCCGAGCTGGCTTGATCGAGGACCCGTAAGTTGTGTTTCATAATCCTCTCCGGGTCACACGACTTATTGTTATCCATCTGACTCGTACAGTACTGATGTTACATCCTGTAGCTATTGTTTCCTTCACAAACCTCCGGGTTAGGGTCCACTTACCAAAATTATCTTTCTAACTGAGGAGGTTCCATTCGTAGCCTAGGAGGCACATGGAGTCCTGTGGGAGGGAGATAAATCCCCTTCATCTTAGTCTAATGCTCCTTTTCCAATTCGTCCAATTCAGATACTCCATCTTAGTTGGACTACCCTTCTTTGTCCATGGTTCCCATGGCTTTGCCCTTCCAAAGGGGGTGCTCTATGTTTATCATTACATCCGTGCCCCGTGTTTCTCATTTGTTCATCTTAATCCATCGTCAACCCTGATCGGTTGGGGAGATCCAGATTCAAGCATCCAATCTTCGCACTTCTCGTCAATAGGGAATTCCATATACTTATCAAATCATGATTCCAAGTATTTGATGCTTGCTCCCAGGGTGGTCGTAGCTGTTCAATCCAATATTTGCCTCCTGTAGCTGCAGCTTGTTACGTTACCTTAATCTAATCTGACTTGGTTATTCTTGTAGCTTCAAGTCAATAGGTCTTTATCCAAAAGCTGAGCTACGAGCATCTCAGGAGTTCTGACTCCTACAACCATGCTTTCGTGTGCCAAATCCATGTAGTAGATCACCAGTTCCTTATGTTGGTGCACTGGGAAATGGAGTCTTAACTCATCATTATCTTGAAAGTGGTGTTATCCAAGCTTCGTCCTGAGCGGAGATGGGGAATGGAAGGGTGCTTATTGTTCTTGTGGCTTCCCTTGTACACTGACTTCATGTGGCATCATGGTGGCAGTCTATTCCATCTTCGGTAGTCTGAACTCCATTGTAGGGCAGCTGTGATGGTGTAAACTTGTATTGAGGGTTTGACAAGGGATATTCTAGTTAAGTCCTGTAGAGTCATCTTCATCTCTTCCTTGTACGCTCTCAATCTTCATAGCTGTCATTGTGGTAGTCGACTTTGTCTTGTATGAGACATCCTTCGGTAGCATTGTCTGGTCTTGATCAAGCGACATCCGTTGTTCTCCATAGGTCAGCAACCGTAGAGGGGTTGTTAGAAAGTTAGTCAATTAGTGAGAAGTCAAGGATGTAATAGTAGAATTCAAGGAGTATATACTCAATCAAGGATGTTTAGGCTGTCCTAAACTATCGGCCATTGCTAGGGCTCGTCCTGCGGTCAAGTACGGCTCTGATACCACCTGTAACGACCCGGGTTTTCGGTGAGGAAAACCCGACTCCCTGTACCCTTGTGATAGTCCTTGGATCAGTAGCTATCACGTACAGAACTCATTACAGAATAATATCATTTCCATACAACGAAATCAGAGTACAAAACAGAGTATTTACATCCGAATACAGCTCGGTATACGGTTTAAATACATGCCCCTTGGGCTAAACGACAAGTAGAAACTCTACGCAGCGGTAGCTAAGGCTTCAGGGCTTCATCCTCGATCTTCACCACAGGCATCCTTGAGCGAAGCGACGCAACCCTTCCTCCATGGTTTCTTCATAAATGGACTTTCGTTCCAAGTCCCATCCTGCACACTCACAAACTATCTCCAAGGATCGGGATAGGTTCACGTCACCAACCGTATGCAAGCTTTAAGTGGCCTAAAGCTAAGGGTATAAAAAGTGGTCAAGGAGTAGGCAAGAGTTTTCCTAAACAACGGCAACAGCATAAATAGAATAATATCTCCAATTCCCACCAATTCCCATATCTCTCATCCACATACGGTTGCACCTGGACACCCAGATCACCGTCACCATCACCTAACTCCATCTAGGGTCAGTGCGTGAACTCCCACTCCTCGCACCTCAATGATTGCACTCGGATCCACGAGGCAGAGGGAGCAACTCTCCTCTCCCCGAGTACAACCACGGCTCACCATACACTCTCATCCTATAAGGGGAAAGGTAGAAATCCCAAAACGTAAGAGTCAGAGAAACAACGGGCATGTCCATAACCGAGGACGCGGCTATACATATAGATCTAAACTCTGCAGAGCATGTACACCAGTACCCAACTCGAAATGGCACCTGACGGTAGCAAGTCGACCGAGCCCATCCTACCGAATGAACACCTAGGAGTTACAATCCATCCTGCATCCGGGTCTCGCTGCGGTCCTTCGCAAAGGTTCACCCCAGAACTGTGAAAATGCCCCCGTGTGGCCACACGGGGAACGCCCAAAGGGAAGGGACTTCACCCTAACCCTCTCACTGATACCCTCTATCCTACTGGCAGGTATGGTATCGCACTTGCTAGGGTCGAACGGCCCTATCCCCACTCTCGGCCAGGTGGTGTGTACGAATGTCCCGTGTAACAGGCGACCCACTCGGTTTCAGACCGGGGCGAGCTCCTATCCTCCAAGTCATCACAAAAGCTCCAACACCTGTGCTCCTAAAACAGTGTACCCGCCATAGGCACCAAACTGGGCAACGTCCGAGAAGACGATCCCTGGCCCCCGATCCCAGGTCAGGTTGTCTTGAGCTCACCCCCGCCAAAATATCCCAAAACACCTTCTCCTGCCGGTTTTCCCCACACACGCCAAGAAACTACCACAATAATCCCAACACATGCATAGCAAGCTCAGCGTATCATCACGCATACATATAGTAGTAGTAGTAGTAGGTCAATCAAGGACAAGTATGTAAAAGAGGCTATGTACGGGTTCATCATATCCATTACTATGCAATAATTAAAGCACTAGCAGTTCTAATAGCCATGCCTAATGGGCATTCAAAGAAGGTCGGGCGTGAACACCTGCGTGTAAGTAGTTGTCGTAGTTTTCGTAGTTGTACTTGATCTTCTGGCTTGTCTCCTCGGCTCTGGGAAATCCTAGATTCAGAATTATAAATAAATAACGAGGATCTATATGCAAATAAACTCCAAAGAGAAGCATTGAAGAACCAAATAAATTCAAACTACCTACAAGCAGCACTAGTTTAATTTAAGGAAATCAAAGTAATTAGTTTTATATTAAAATAGTTTTAAGCTACTAGCTTTGTATACTAGAAAACAAATTAGAGAGAAGGGTTAGTTCAAGGTTGGGTTGCTGATCAAAGACTAAGGGCATTGGTGATTGCGCCTGCAAGGTATTAGCGCATCAGATAGGTGCAACGAAGCGGAAGCTCAGAGGTTGAAGAGAGAGGAGTAAGGCGAAATGAGTTAGGCAAGGCATTATCAGAACAAGGTGTGTCGTGGAAGCACCGAGAGAAGGAAAGGTCGACTCGAGGTCGATAAAAGGATGGTGATGTAGTAAGGCGTGCTCGGGAGCACGGTGGAGGAAGTGCTAGCAATACGACGATATCCATGGTGTAGTAACTAGGTTGCAACATGGGGTTGCCGTGCTTTGAAGCAGAGGCCTCTGCTCAAGGCACGACCGTCCATCATACGCGGCCTTCTGGGTTACTAATGCTGGGTACGTCGCGTGCTACATGGCTCGATGCAAGGCAAAAAGAGAGAGCATGCATGCAGTTTGCGGCACAAGGCGGTGGAGGCGGTGCAAGCAAGGAAGGCAGTGCGAAAGCATCTTGGGGAAGTCATCCCTGTCCGTGGCAAGCCAGTGGCTAGTTGCGGGGATCCGGCGCCCCAGACCCACAATAGCGCAGTGGCAGGCATCGGCCACGAATCCTTCTCCAAGTACGCGGGGCAAAAGAGGTTCAGTTCAAGGGCGAGAGCGGATAAGGATGGGGTAACAGCGAGCGTCTCGGAATTATGAAACCAACGCAATTGGTTTCATAATTTTCGGAACTCTGGATAATTAGTTATGAATTTTTAAAGGAAAAAGGATTTATAAAACATTTATTAAATCATTTATAAAATCAGAAAATAATTTTTATTATAACCTTGCTGACGTCAGCATGACGTCAACGGTCAGCTGGTTAGTGGGTCTTAAGTGGACCCAAAGTGTTGGAGGCCCATTGGGCCGGCCCAGTTTGGCCCAAGGTTTCAAAAGTCCACAACAGGCCCTTGAACAAAACTTGGTTTGGCCCGGTTAGTTATTTGGCTCAGCTGGGCTTTAGCAGGCTGAGGCCCAAGCTGGAATTTCCCCTAGGTTTTCTTCGCAGAAGTCTGGTTTAGCCCCCCAGACTTGACTGGGGTTCACCGGTCTCCCTTGATGCGGCAGGGCGCCGCCGCCGTAGCCTGGTGCAGCGCTCCGGCGAGCGGCGGGGCTTGGCGGTCGTAGGTGAGATCACGGGTGACATGGCAAGGTTAAGGATGGGTCGGCTAGGTCATACGCGGCCATCCAGGCGCTGCCAAGGTCCAAGACCCCGCAGTTTCTACCACTGGCGGGCAGCAAAATAAAGCAAGGCGGCGCTCGGCGGACGGCTGTGTGCACGGCTCGTGTCTTGGCCTGCGGTGGCAAAGCGGAGGTGCTCGACACGGAGCAGTAAGGCGGCACGCGTGAGGCAAAGCGGCGCGGTTCGTGGTGCAGCAACGCGACGCAGATGCAGAGCAAGGCAGTGCGCGGTCAGCGGTGGCCCAACGGCGGAGCAAGGTGGCGCAGCAGGGTAACACAGTGAGGCGGCTGCGGCGAGGTGCGGGTGAAGCGCAGTGGCGCACGGCGGAGCGGCGCGGTGACGGTGGTGTGCGAGGACGCTGTCCTGGCTCCGCAGCACCGTGCGCTGCGGCAGAGCAGAGCGGCGCAGCAGAAAGGAGCGACGAGTGCGGCGCGGTACCTGCACGATATCGCGGCACGAAGGCCGGCAACACAAGGTGGCAAAACCGGGCCAGGCTAGTAGGTTTTCGAGGTTCGCGGCCTGAGTTCAAAACGTCGAACAGGTTGCACGCGTGCCGGGACAGAGCACAACGACGGTGAGCTGGAGCTCTGCTTGACGTTTCCGCGAGCGCGGTCGGCCAGCACTGAGCGGCAGCGGCACCTGCATATTTGGCATGGCTCGAAGGCCAACACACGGACCATACGCAGCGTGGGGACGGTAATGGCGCGATGCAGGACCACAGGGCGGAGCACGCAGGGGCAACCCAGGAGCAGGTGCGGCACGAAGGCCAGCAATCACCAGCATGAACACAGGTCCGAGCAAAGGAAGTGGGGAAAAGGGTCAGGGTGCGTTCTGCTCACCGATGGGCTCGTCGGAGGTGCGGCGGTGCAGGGAGAGGTCGTCGTCGTGGTTGTTCGTCGCGGCCGGGTTCGACACGACAGGGTTCGGGGTGATGGCGTCAGTTCCCCAGCTTGGCTTCCTGAAGCTCGCGATCTGCAGCGTCGTCGTCGATGGCGCTATGATGCCCGATGGTGAGTGCGCGGTCCAGCCACGCTCCAGAGCTCCTCGGCCTCCTGGTCCCTGGCATCGGCATGACGCGATCCTCATCCGGTGCTCCATCCTCCCCTTCCGAGCGTCTTCCCAGTCGGTGTTGTTACAGACGCCCTCTACTCCTCCCTTCGTCTCCTCCCTTCGACCAACAGCACAGCAGGGGCTTTGGGGTTTTCTTGTTGAGGCTTTGTGGCGGCGGCTCCAGGGAGAACAAGGAAGGGCCTGCGGCGCCGGTTTTGTACAGGGTGGCTGCTAGGTTTAGGGTGAGCACGAGCGGTTGAGATGCGGTGCCGGGCTCGTGGCTCCCATCCGCGGCTGCCAGCACGGCAAGGGGCGGCGCCATGGGCGAGACCGGGGCACGATGCGGAAAGGTGCCCGTCGCCATCGCGCGTGCGTCACGGGGAAGGAGAATAGGGAATAGTTTTCCCCCTGGCTGACATCTAGGTCCCGCGCAATGGTGAGTGAAAGGGAGGAGGACAAGCTGGGCCTGCTAGGCTGTTAAGCCGGGCCGGCTGGTGGGCTTGCGCCAAGGGGGAGTGAGAGCCATGTGTGGTTCGAGGACCGGTGGATGGTCGCTTCCTGGTGTGATGAGTGATTGACAACGTGGTGTGGACTAATTCTTGGCTAAGTATTGCAGGTGCAGGTTGCGGCTTGACTGGTGTTGGTGCAGGTGAAGAACAAGCGCGAAAGGTCGTTGTCGGTGAGGCCTCCAGGTGTGGAGAAGACAAGTAGGCTTGGTTCGAGGGACCTGGTGGCCAGCGGGGTCAAGTGCGAGCCGCATGGTGGCAAGAACGGCAAGATGAAGTCACGGACGGTTTCTTGGTTGAGCCTCAAAACCAAGGTCGAGCCGGGACTACGTGGGAGCCGAGTCATGAGTGGTGATTGGCGGAGGCTACACCGAGTTCGCGGGGTTTCCGGTGGTTCACCAGAAAACCACTGGGTTCCTTGGTTGATCCAGAAAGCCAAGACCGAAGAACCGAAGACGGAGGTGCAGCAGCAACGGACCGATCTGACCGGTGGGTCTGACCGGTGGGTACCGGTCTGACCGGTGAGGAGCACCGGTCTGACCGGTGTGCGACGACGCAGTCCGGAATCTTCGAAGCGGAGGACACGCATCGGGATCGTAAGGCTTGCGTCGAGTCTAAGCAAGTTTGCGGTCGCTGGGTATCCGTCCGATGGAGCGAAGACAAAGATTTCCGAATTCGCCCTTGAGGGGCATGTATCCCTAGTTAGCTAGTAAGGGTATTTTCGTCTTTCGGTTGCCTCCATATAACCCAAGTGGTGAGAGGATGGCAGCCATCTCTTGAAACCCTAGCTCATTTGGTTTTCCTATTTTCTCTTCCTATTTTCCTTAGGATTTTCGTAGGACAAGCTTGAGAGCTTCATGGTGAGATCTTGTGAGAGGGAAGGATGATCGGGTGGCAAGCTAGACCTTGTATGAACCTCTTTGGTATGTATAGATGATTCGGCGTGGTTCCTCAAGGTTTGGATGTGTCTTTCCCGTTTCTCCTTTTTGGTGATTTTCGGAGGCTTTTCTTGGCGAATTTCTTGTGGCGGTTTTGAGACCTTTCTCTTTGGGATTTGGTGGGGGATGTATGCATGAACCCCTCGTGGTTCTTTTCCCTTTGATTCCCCTCCCAAATCCGTGAGTAAAGGGGCTCAATTTTGGGGTTTTCGTGGTTCTAGGATTCGTGGTGTTCTTGGCGGAAATCCTTCGATTCCTCTTGATTCAACAAGTTTTGGTGGACCAAATCTTGGCTATGGAGTGCCCATGAGGTGTTCCTACTATCTCCAAAGTCTTGTGCGAATCCGTGGAGCGAATCGGGAGATCGAGAGTTGGATTTCGGGGAGTTGACCCGCGGGCGCTGTTTATCCCGAGCTACCCAGGCGTGACCGGTCTGACCGGTGCTCTTGACCGGTCTGACCGGTGCGAGCCCCTAGTGGGTTTTGTCTCGGGGAACTGCTGTGCTTGTGTGGTTTTATCCCGTGGTCCTGCTGTCCAGTTCTTTGCCCGTTTGGAGTTGTCTTGCTAGGCTTTGTGAGGGGTTTTCCTTCTTGGCAGGTTGTTCTTTGGTGGTGGTTTTTGTTCCAGGGCCTAGAGGAGTCACTGAGGCTTCCTAGAACTTCGCTGTGCATCTATTGTTCACCACCGGCCTGACCGGCAGTGTTCACCAGTCTGACTGGTGCCATCGGTCTGGCCGGCAGGAGCCATCGGTCTGACCGGTGTGGCACAGACAGCAGGCTGCTCAGTTTTCCGCTGTGCGTTTGGGGTGTTTGGTTCGGTTGGTTGAGTTGTTGGTTCCTAGGACCAGTAGCACTCCAGTGGCTACGTAGTCTTGTCCAACTTGGGTAGTTGAGTCGGAGACGTGTGTTGGAAGCCGTGTTCATCTTGTTGGAGTCTCTATCTCCTTCGAGAAGAATTTTTATCGGCTCCCATTCACTCCCCTCTCTCTAGTTCGCCTAATCTGTGCTTCAATAGGTATCAGAGTCGGTTCGGGTCTTCATTGACTCTTACCAGTCTAAGATCCAAAGATGGCATACCAGGAACGGGGTTCGGGTCCTCCGCACTTCGATGGGAAGAACTACCAGATGTGGCAGAGGCAGATGGCGGCGTTCCTCCGCGGAAAGGGTCAGATCCTTTGGGACGTTACAGTGAACACAGCTTATGTTCATCCGATGGACTTCCTTGCTCCAGGATTGAGGGATATGTTCGACGCCAACAACAAGGCGGTCGACTACTTGTTTCGTGCTCTGTGTCAGCCCGAATTCGATCGGGTTCAGACAGAGGACTTAGCTTGTAGGATTTGGGAGCAGTTGAAGGATGCTCATGCTGGGAATGCTCAGGTTCAGGCCCGGATGTACGCGACTTACCGAAGAGAGTACGAGAACTTCACTCATCTCCCCGGCGAGTCCGTCGATGCCCTTTTCCAGCGGTTTACGGTTGTGGTGAACAACATGAGAGCCAATGTGGTTGTGCTCCCATATGATGATCATGATAGAGCCGTGAAGCTCTTGCACTCATTGGATCGTACCGTATGGGATGGAAAGGTCGAGGCTATCCTTGAGTCTCAGAAGTATGACACCCTGATCGTGAACGAGCTGTTTTCGAAGCTCAAGTCAGCTGAGTTGGACCGTGGTATGACAGCCAAGATTGAGAGCCCGACTGACTCTCATAGTCTTGTTCTCGTCGGTGGTAAAGGAGCTAAGTCTAACGCTAACGCATCCTCCAGGATGTACTCTCTGTCTTCTTTGATGTCTTTGCCAGATGAGGAGTTCGACGTGCTTGGAGAGGACGAGCTGGCGTTGCTGACCAGGCGGTTCGAGAGGTTGCACGAGAACTGGGTGAACACGAGGAGGACAGCACGGACGTGCTTTCAGTACGGCAAGCCAGGACACTTCATCGCCGACTGCCCGGAGAAGACGGAGAATAAGGACGGGTACAAGGACAGCTACAAGGACGGCTACAGGCACCGGTCAAGCAAGGACGGCAAGTACCGATCAAGGCGCGATCACAAGCACAAGAACAAGCACAAGGACGAGCGATGGTCAAGGAAGAAGGACGGCCGCGACAGGAAGGCCCGAGTGATGGTCGGAGCGAGCGACGTCGACTCCAGCTCTGCCTACTCTTCCTCAAGCTCGAGTAGCTGCGAAGATGAAGGTGATCGGCGGAAGAACAAGAAGGCGTCCAAGAACTTGAGCGGGTTGAGCTGCTTCGCGGGAGATGGCTTCTACGGCATGGCTCGTAGCTCTGGCAGCAAGAAGAGTCACCAGAGCGACTCTGACTCTGACTCCGAGGATGAGGTATGTGATGAGCTCTCTTCTTTGCGCAAGGAGAATGAGGAGTTGGTTGACTTGCTTGATAATCGCGATCACATGCTTAGAGAAGCCAAGAAGATGAGGAAAGAGCTTAGGGCCTCACTAGAAGATGCTAGGAACCGTGTGGCTGAGCTAGAAACCCAGAACCTAGATGCTAAGCTTGAGATTGATTCGCTTAAGGCTTCTCCTGTGGTTTCTGATGAGATTGATTGCTGTGATTGCTCTGTGTACCTAGCTGATCTTACTGCTCTTAAGGATAAGCATGCTTCTACTTGTGATGAACTAGATGTGCTTAGAGTTGAAGTGGCTGAGCTTAAGTCTAGACCTGCTTTGCTAGGTGCTTGTACTTCTTGCCCTATTTTGCATGGAAAGATTGATGAGATGCATGCTTACACTGTTTCGCTTGAGGCTAAGTTGAAAGAGCCTATTCCCACTTCTTGCTCTACTTGTGAATTGCATGCGGTTAAGAATTTGGAGCTTGCACATTATGTTGATCGCTTGCAGGATGAGAATGATGAGCTGAGGAAATGTATGAGCTGGTTGTCGGGTCAAGAGCCTCAGCTTGGTATCATGATAGCGGCTTTCAAACGCTATGATGGTCAGGCACTTGGGGCTGACAAGCTTGGAGAGAATAGTGGTGAGGGAGTTGAGAGAGTTGGAGAGATCCCTATCCCACCACCAAACAGACACAAGAACAAGTTTGAGCCCAAGCCTAACCATCTTAGAAACAAACTTGACACTACTCCAGATCCACCCATATTCCCTCACCCAACAAATGATTTCCAAAAACCGGTGAAGTTTGTGAGCCCAAAGGGAGGTGAGGAAGGAGAGAAGAAGGGTAAGAAACTGAGTGAGCAGCCCCAACCCAAGCCTAAGACTAAGCCACAGCCCATGAAGTTCCATTGTGGGTATTATGGGAGAGATGGTCACAAGGATGAGTTTTGCTTCAAGAGGAAGTGTGAGGAGAGATTGGCTAGAGAGTGGGCTAACAAGGACAGGTACCACCCCTCTAATGGTGTACCTGAGCCTCGTATGCAAATGCCCAGGGCCAAGGTGATTGTGAGGACGGTTCCGGCTTGGGGAGACTGGAAGGTAGCAGGTGGTGCTGCTGGCCGAGCTACACCGGTCAGACCGGTGCATTACACCGGTCAGACCGGTGCAATCTGGATAGACAGCGGTCTGGTTTTCGTGCTCGTGAGGATGCTCAGTTTGGTTCAGGTGGTCGTGGTTCTGGTGGTTGGTATGGAAAGTCTACAGGTGGTCAGTTTGCTAGACGTTCTCCACCTCGTGCTCAATACGGGGGTGGGAGGAGTCGTAGCTTTGAGATGGAGAGGAGGAACGATCCACGGTCTTCTTTTTGTGGCTTTCGTCCTCCCCCAGCTAGAGAGGGTTGGTTCCCTCGTAGTGGTTACCGTGGTGGTATTTGTGGTGGTAGCTTTGATAGGCGTGATGATTTGGTTTGTGCTAACCCCACTTTGGAGCAAATGGCTCGGCATTGGTTTTACTCTTTTGGTACTAACCCCAGTGCTGAGTCGTTTGTTCACTCACGTGCTCGCTTTTGAATTTCAGGTGGGAGACTTGAGAAACGTTTGGTTGATTGACTCTGGTTTGTCAAGGCATATGACCGGGGACAAGGGGTGGTTCTCAAGTCTCGTCCCGGTGGTGTCCAGGACATACATCACCTTTGGGGACAATGGGCGAGGGCGTGTGCTTTCAGAAGGTGAGATCAAGGTAAGTGACAAGGTCACTCTCAGGCGTGTTGCTCTTGTTCAATCGTTGGGGTTCAATTTGGTTTCCTTGTCCCAGTTGTTGGATGAGGGCTTTGAGGTGTTGTTTCGGCCTGGTGATTCTTGGATTTTAGATTCTCGAGGGGACCTAGTTTGCATGGTCATTCCCGAGGGTCAAGTGTTCCGAGCTGATTTCTCTCAGTCTTCTGGTGTGGAGCATTGCTTTTTGGCTAGTTCTTCGAGTGAGTTGTGGAAGTGGCATAGGAAGTTGGGTCACTTGAGCTTTGACCTTTTGTCTCGCTTGAGTAAACTCAATTTGGTCCGAGGATTGCCACGGTTGAGGTTTGAGAAAGAGTTGGTTTGTGCGCCGTGTAGGCATGCCAAGATGGTAGCCTCTTCTCACCCGCCTCTCACTGATGTGATTACTGAGCGTCCATGCGAGCTGCTCCATATGGACCTTGTTGGCCCAGATCGTGTGCGATCTGCGGGTGGGAAGTGGTATGTCCTTCTTGTGGTGGACGACTACTCTCGGTATGCGTGGGTGTTCTTTCTTGAGGAGAAAGGGGAGACGTTAGGTTTTGTTCGAGATCTTGTCTTGAGGTTAAGAAACGAGAGGCACGGAGATGCCATACGAGCGATCCGCAGTGACAATGGCTCGGAATTCAAAAACTCTCGCTTCGAAACCTTTTGCCATGACTTGGGTCTTGAACACCAGTTTTCGAGTCCGTATACGCCTCCCCAGAATGGCGTGGTGGAAAGGAAAAACAGGACCTTGTGCGAGATGGCTCGGACGATGCTCGACGAGCATAGGACTCCGAGAAGGTTCTGGGCTGAGGCGGTCAATACCGCATGCTATGTGTCAAACAGGATCTACCTCAGGGTTCACAAGAAGAAAACCTGTTACGAGTTGATTCACGGTCGCACACCCAAGGTGAGTCACTTCCATGTCTTTGGTTGTAAATGCTTCATTCTGAAGAAAGGGAAGAAGTTGGACAAGTTCGAGGCTAGGTCTGTCGATGGCATTTTCTTTGGTTATGCATCTCATTCTAGAGCATTTCGTGTGCTCAATCTTGAAACTAACCAAATCATGGAGACTAGCGAGGTAACCTTCGACGAGACACAGCCACGTAGTCAGCTTATTTTTGAGTGTGCAGGTGACGACGACCTTGGCGAGGAGATCTTTCAGGAGGAGGAGCATGAACATGGAGATGATGAAGATGGTGGTGTGGTGCCAGCGGCTGAACATGTACCTACTACTTCGACGACGATCGAGAACGGGCCCTCTCCCACACCTACAACGACAAACCCAGATCAAGGCGAAGCTGCTGTTGAAGGGGAGGTAGCATCAAGGTGAGAACCTCCCCGGTGAGTGCAAGTGGATCACCCAGCTTCGAGAATCATCGGCGACATGAATGAACATACTACACGGTCGAGGGTTCGGAACAATTCTCATTTCGCTCATGCTGCTTTTGTTGCCACCTTTGAGCCCAAAGACATTGGACACGCGCTATCTGATCATACTTGGGTTAATTCGATGCATGAGGAGTTGAAGAATTTTGAGAGGAACCAAGTTTGGGTGTTGGTTGACCCTCCCCCAGGGTGTAAGCCGATTGGGACAAAATGGGTGTGGAAGAACAAAGAAGGAGAGAAAGGAGAAGTGGTGAGAAACAAGTCAAGGCTTGTTGCTCAAGGGTATAGTCAGAAAGAGGGGATCGACTACGAGGAGACCTTTGCTCCCGTAGCTCGTTTGGAGGCGATTAGGATCCTTCTAGCCTTTTCCGTGGCTAAAGCGTTCAAGTTGCACCAAATGGATGTGAAGAGTGCTTTCCTGAACGGTGTGTTGAAGGAAGAAGTGTATGTGAGGCAACCACCGAGGTTTGAGAGTGAGATGTACCCCCACCGGGTGTACAAGTTGAAGAAGGCGCTGTATGGGTTGAAGCAGGCGCCTAGAGCTTGGTATGGTAGGTTGAGGGGGTTCCTGTTTGAGCGAGGCTTTGAGATGGGGAAGGTCGATCAGACCTTGTTTCTCCTCAGACAGGGCAAAGATATCCTGATTGTGCAGGTGTACGTGGATGATATTGTCTTTGGTGGCTCGTCTAACTCTCTTGTTGCAAGGTTTGCAGAAGACATGAGCAGGGAATTTGAGATGAGCATGATGGGTGAGTTGCAGTTCTTCCTCGGGCTACAAATCAAGCAATCAAAGGAAGGAACATTTGTCCACCAAGCTAAGTACACCAAGGACATTGTGAGGAAGTTCAAGATGGAGGACTCCAAGGCCATGGCGACGCCTATGATTACGACTACGGCTCTTGATGCGGACGAGGAAGGTGAACACGTGGACCAGAAGGAGTACCGGAGCATGATCGGATCACTCCTGTACTTGACGGCAACGAGGCCGGACATCCAGTTCTCAGTATGTCTGTGCGCCCGTTTTCAAGCGTCTCCAAGGACTTCGCATCGGCAAGCAGTCAAGCGCATTTTCAGGTATTTGCGTCATACTCCCGACTTCGGCCTTTGGTACTCCGCGTCCTCTTCTTTGGCTCTTCATGGTTTTTCGGATGCGGATTTTGCCGGGTGTCGGTTGGATAGGAAGTCCACTTCTGGGACTCGCCAGTTCTTGGGTTCTTCTTTGGTGTCTTGGTCTTCCCGCAAACGGTCGAGTGTTGCTCAATCCACTACCGAGGCAGAGTATGTGGCTGCAGCCAGTTGTTGCTCTCAGCTCCTTTGGATCACATACACCATGAGTGACTTTGGTGAGGAGTATACCCATGTCCCACTTCAATGTGATAGCACCAGTGCCATAAGCGTTGCAAAGAACCCAGTGCTCCATTCCAAAACCAAGCACATAGAAGTGAGGTATCATTTCCTCAGAGACAATGTAGAGAAAGGGAAGATAGTCTTGATCCATGTACGCACACATGACCAGCTAGCCGATATTTTCACCAAACCCCTAGATCAAGCAACTTTCACTCGTTTGCGGGGGGAACTTGGTGTGTGTTTGATTTCTTAAGTTGGTGTGTGGGAGCTCCTTTGTAGCATATGTATAGCTTTCCTTTGTGCATTTCTTGCATTTGGCATGGCATATGTAGCATGATGGATAGGCATCTTTGTATCTTAGGTTGCATGCATTTTGTATCATATGCATTGTGTAGGAAAAGCTTCTCCTATATACATTGTTCACCATGGAATGATATGTATGTCTTTGTAAGCTAGTTTGGTAAGCTATGGTTAGTTTGGCTTAGCTCTTGATAATCTTGGTTTATATCCATGGTTGATGGCTATGTTTTTGAAAAATGTCACATGTATGCTCTCTTGTGAGTAAATGCCTTTATATGATCTTGACATGTTTTAGTGGCTTGGCTATGCTTAATTTGTGGTTGGATAGCTTATTTTGATCATATGGGGCCAAAGGCTCATTTGCCATCATGAATGTTTAGCCCCCATGCTTTATCTTGTGGAGGGGCATAAGTTCCTTTTTGTCGCAAAGACATTTCATGTACCAATTTCAAATCTGAAAATGAAATGTAAATTGCTTAGAAAATGTGCTCCCATGTCATATGTGCTAATTTTAATTTGCTTTGGGTGCTAAACCGTTGCATGATGCCTACCAATGAGAAGTCTCATATATAGAAGTAGGCACATGGCTCGGTGGCTTTGACATGACATGAGGTGCTTGTGGGTGTTTATGATGGTCTTATGCTTAGAATGGTTGTCCTAGCATGAAGGTTGTGTGGCTTTGCCATTTTGATATGTTTTGCTCATGTTTAGGACTTTGCTTATGAGAGGGTAAATTTTTGCAAAATTGCTCAATTCTATCTTAGCTTCGTCCAATGGTTGTGAAACTTGGTGATCATGAAATTGATGTCATTACGAAGCTATAGAGTATCTAACTTGCTCATTTGGACATGTGTAGCATCCTATATTGAATTTTGTCTATTTGAGAAGCTCTAGGTTGCATTTTTTGCATTTTTGGCTTGATTCATGCATTGTCAACAAGGGGGAGAAGTTTGAGCATGTTTTGGCCTACTAAATGCATCTAGAAGGTTTTCAGGTGATTTCGAGCCATTTCTGGGCTCTGTTGTGCACCGGTCTGACCAGTTGAGGTCACCGGTCTGACCGGTCAGAGTGCTGGTCCTGTTCACATGTTGAGCACCGGTCTGACCGGTGGTGTCGACCGGTCTGACCGGTCAGAGCTGAGCTGTTGCAGCTGCTCTGTTTCGTGAAGTGGTTCGCATGCATTCGTCCAGGGGGAGTTGCATTGGTTCAGGGGGAGCTTGCATATGTGCAGGGGGAGCTCTTTGCGGTTTTCGAGCTTTGGATTGGTGGTTTGTGCTCTTTGCTTGAGCATGGTTTTGTCTCGGATGTGTCGAGCCGTTGCCCTTGCCTAAGGGGTCCGAGACTTGTCTTCTTCAAGTGATCTTGCTCTTTGCCTTTTCTTTGGCTTTCGATCGCTTGTTGAAGTTTCTTTTTAGTTGTTTCTTTTCTTTTCATTTTCTCTTGGTTACCAAAACGTGTGTGTTGTCAATGCACTCATCAAGGGGGAGATTGAGAGCCATGTGTGGTTCGAGGACAGGTGGATGGTCGCTTCCTGGTGTGATGAGTGATTGACAACGTGGTGTGGACTAATTCTTGGCTAAGTATTGCAGGTGCAGGTTGCGGCTTGACCGGTGTTGGTGCAGGTGAAGAACAAGCGCGAAAGGTCGTTGCCGGTGAGGCCTCCATGTGTGGAGAAGACAAGTAGGCTTGGTTCGAGGGACCCGGTGGCCAGCGGGGTCAAGTGCGGGCCGCATGGTGGCAAGAACGGCAAGATGAAGTCACGGACGGTTTCTTGGTTGAACCTCAAAACCAAGGTCGAGCCAGGACTACGTGGGAGCCGAGTCATGAGTGGTGATTGGCAGAGGCTACACCGAGTTCGCGGGGTTTCCGGTGGTTCACCAGAAAACCACTGGGTTCCTTGGTTGATCCACAAAGCCAAGACCGAAGAACCGAAGACGGAGGTGCAGCAGCATCGGACTGGTCTGACCGGTGGGTCTGACCGGTGGGTACCGGTCTGACCGGTGAGGAGCACCGGTCTGACCGGTGTGCGACGACGCAGTCCGGAATCTTCGAAGCGGAGGACACGCGTTGGGATCGCAAGGCTTGCGTCGAGGCTAAGCAAGTTTGCGGTCGCTGGGCATCCGTCCGATGGAGCGAAGACAAAGATTTCCGATTTCGCCCTTGAGGGGCATGTATCCCTAGTTAGCTAGTAAGGGTATTTTCGTCTTTCGGTTGCCTCCATATAAGCCAAGTGGTGAGAGGATGGCAGCCATCTCTTGAAACCCTAGCTCATTTGGTTTTCCTATTTTCTCTTCCTATTTTCCTTAGGATTTTCGTAGGACTAGCTTGAGAGCTTCATGGTGAGATCTTGTGAGAGGGAAGGATGATCGGGCGGCAAGCTAGACCTTGTATGAAACTCTTTGGTATGTATAGATGATTCGGCGTGGTTCCTCAAGGCTTGGATGTGTCTTTCCCGTTTCTCCTTTTTGGAGATTTTCGAAGGCTTTTCTTGGCGAATTTCTTGTGGCGGTTTTGAGACCTTTCTCTTTGGGATTTGGTGGGGGATGTATGCATGAACCCCTCGTGGTTCTTTTCCCTTTGATTCCCCTCCCAAATCCGTGAGTAAAGGGGCTCAATTTTGGGGTTTTCGTGGTTCTAGGGTTCGTGGTGTTCTTGGTGGAAATCCTTCGATTCCTCTTGATTCAACAAGTTTTGGTGGACTAAATCTTGGCTATGGAGTGCCCATGAGGTGTTCCTACTATCCCCAAAGTCTTGTGCGAATCTGTGGAGCGAATCGGGAGATCGGGAGTTGGATTTGGGGGAGTTGACCCGCGGGCGCTGTTTATCCGAAGCTGCCCAGGCGTGACCGGTCTGACCGGTCTGACCGGTGCGAGCCCCTGGTGGGTTTTGTCTCGGGGAACTGCTGTGCTCGTGTGGTTTTGTCCCGTGGTCCTGCTGTCCACTTCTTGTCCCGTTTGAAGTTGTCTTGCTAGGCTTTGTGAGGGATTTTCCTTCTTGGCAGGTTGTTCTTTGGTGGTGGTTTTTGTTCCAGGGCCTAGAGGAGTCACTGAGGCTTCCTGGAACTTCGTTGTGCATCTGCTGTTCGCCACCGGCCTGACCAGCAGAGTTCACCGGTCTGACCGGTGCCATCGGTCTGACCGGCAGGAGCCATCGGTCTGACCGGTGTGGCACAGACAGCAGGCTGCTCAGTTTTTCGCTGTGCGTTTGGGGTGTTTGGTTCGGTTGGTTGAGTTGTTGGTTCCTAGGACCAGTAGCACTCCAATGGCTACGTGGTCTTGGCCAACTTGGGTAGTTGAGTCGGAGACGTGTGTTGGAAGCCGTGTTCATCTTGTTGGAGTCTCTATCTCCTTCGAGAAAAATTTTTATCAGCTCCCATTCACTCCCCCCTCTCTGGTTCGCCTAATCGGTCCTTCAGGGAGGAGGGGATTCGGCCTCGTCAGCCCGACGGGCTGAGTTAGCAGCTAAAGAGTTGGATGGTCTCGTGCAGACTTAGGCGACGAAGACAAAGCCCCTGTTCGAGGGAGACTAGGTGGGCTGGCGCGACTGAAGATCAGGGGGAAAACTTGGTCTGGGCTGAAGGGTTGAGGGTTCTTTGATGATCCTAGTCTACTGGATTTTAGCCCAAGTTAGTTGTTAGTGTTTAAATAGGTTTTGTAATATAGTTTGAAATATAAGTTTGAATTTGAATCACTTTCAAATTCAAACACCACACAATGTGAACTTCAAAAAAAAATCCAAGAAAAATCAAATCACATTTATACCTTAATTTGAAGATAATTTTTATATGGTTTTATTTTATATAGAATTTGAGATGAGAGGCTAGCAAATTGGGATCAAATTTTGGTAGCACACAAGTTCAAACAAAAAGTTTTAAATTTTTGCGAAAATTCACATATGGGAAAACATTCAAATTTCTGGGATGTTACACGCTATGACGCAGAATCCACTCCAGGCCAGTACTGTTTGACCGGCGTTTTCTCCAAAAATTACAACTGAAGTGCATCGTGTGGTAATAAGCAAAGTTGGAGATCTCACGACCCTCTACAACATTCACAAAGGCACAAAGGTGTTTTGAGCAACGGTTTTTGCATAAACCGCACGCCAAGTTCAAGTTTTTCTCGGCGCCAGGGAACAGTGGCTGCAGGCGTTGACCAAGGTTTTTTTTCACTATTTTCCACTCCAAATTGGACATGCCACCCAAAAGCAAAGTTGTGTGTTTTCAAAAACTGGACAACTTTTGTATTGGCAGAATTTGAAGTGTTTAGGTAAAATTTGGAGAACGGGGCAAAAGTTCTAGGCAGAGCAAGGTGTAAAAGGGGTTAACTAGGGATTTGACCAAACTTTGACCAAGCTTTGACCATTAGGGTTTGTTGGCTTGGTTTTCGAGGTGATGACCCAGGTTGACCAAAGTCAATGTGGTTGACTTGGTTGACCAGTCATTAGTGTTAATTTAACCCTAATTGAAAACCTGGGGCGTCACAGACTGTCTCTGAGCTGCAGACGGTGAAGAAGCACCTGGATTCTGCCACGATTGTGGTGAAGAAGGTGAAGGAATTGCTGCGACAGGCCACATATAAGAGGTCACTCAAGGACAATAATGAGGCATAATGTGATTCGTAGTGTTATTGCTAGGTAGACGGTTCAGATTTGTATCATGCTTGTATTTTGGTGTTTGCTACCGGATCATCTTATGATGTTTGCTGCTTATTATATGTGATGTGAACTTTGTGGTGATGAGTAGCTATGATTGCGAATTTGATTGTGGTAGCAACTTGTTCCATCATATTTACCATTTAAAACTAATGCACTGCATAATTGAGGAAGACTAATAATATAGATATTTGTATGTTATATATAGAAATGTGTTACAGATGGTTACATAATCAAAGATCCACATTATGCATAGCTAGGCAACAGCCATGTTCCTCGCAACCAAATCCTCTAAAAGTCCCCGACGAATGAATGTAGAGTTAATTCAACCATCTCAGCTTCTTTCTCCTCTAAAACTACAATGAACAATCAGTCTTGACCTTCGAGTAGAGAAGAGTTGCTCATGCCAACCGAAGTCAAACAAATGCATATTTTTCACTCCTCAATAATTGAGACGTGCACCTAATTTAGGACGAATAAGTGCACATTTTGACTCCTCAAAAAATGAGATACGGAGTACAATGTGCAATTATTTTGGGACGGAGGGAGTACAATGTTTCTTCCGGTCTGTTAACATTCCACCAAATGGACTTTCCCCCTTTCTCAGCAAATATTTCCCACATTATAGAAAAAGTAATCTTTTCGGGGGACGTCTTGTCAATAATGGCTGAATGGGTTCCTCTCCCCATAAATATCCCACTCTTGGAACCAACAACAAACCCCATTCTCGCACAACTCCCTCTCCCTTCCTCTTTCTACTCTTGCAACCAACAACAAACTCCATTCTCGCATATTTCCCTCTTCCTCTCCCCATGAAGCCATTGTCTCCTAGAGGTGTGGCGCAAGCCACATCCTCTGCTTCTTCTGATGAAAGGGAGGATCCACAGTTGTTTGATGAAGAGGAGGTAGAGCAGAGCCCCATTCGAGTGCTGGTGGACACATCCTCTGATGATTCGGAGTTTGTGGAACAAATAGAAATCCAAGATGGGGTGCCTCTGAAACATCGCACCCCTCGCAGGTCAGCAAGAGGTGCTAGGGGTCAGGGGCGCGGAAGCAGCCATCATCCTATCTCATCCTCATCGGTCGGCGGCAGTCAATCTCTGCTATCCTCGTCGAGCAGAGGCCATCATCCACCATGCTCGACCGACCGCCATGGAGCAACACCATCATCCCTAGGAGGTGCTAATGGAGGGACGAGCTCATCTGCGGTCGATGCCCGGGGTGATCCGCTGCCATCTTCCATGGGCGGCAGCAACAGAACGACTACCTCGTCCGTGAGCAGCTGCAACAAGGTGTCGGGTGCACCATCAACCAAGAAGCAGCGCCACAATTAGTGGTAACTGTTACTAGTAGATGGATTAGAAGAAGTATAGCAGCGGCTCTGTTTTATTGCAGGCCATTTGCATTCATGGCTTTAGACGCTAAAATGTCTCCTTCCATGCAAGTCGACTTCTCATTCTCAAGCCAGGAAGAGAAAGCAAAAGGAACCGTGGGTCAGTACAAGAAATCCGTTACGTTCATGGTGGGATGCCGTCAATGGAGGCTGCGTTGCTATCCTACAGGTATGAATGATCATCAGTGGATGGATGTTCCAGACGGCATTGCCGTCATTCTCGTTCCTATGCACAAATCCCAAATGGTACATGTCTCATTGCTGCTATGAATACACACACTCACACATGGCGATACAATCGCATTATGTCAAGCCTGTGACTGCTTCCTTCGACGTAGGTTCGAGTATTGTTGCATGCAATGGCTAGAGTCCCAAACCATGAAGATGATACATTTCGGTTCAATCTACAAAAGAAGTGTTTTTCACTAATCGGGATCTACAAGAAAGAGGCTTTGCATGTCTGGTAGAGCATCATGATATTGATCGTGTGATCTCCAATGAAGATCGCATACACATATCGTGTGGTGTTACAGTACTAGAGGACGACTGCATTGAAGTTCCTCCTCCATCAGTACAAACCAGCATATGTGAAAGTGTTGCAGCCCAAGACCCTGTTGATGTTGTCTTCCACATAGGTGCAGAATGTCGGGTGATACGAGCGAAATGTGCCGATGTGGCGAAAGTATCTTGTGTGATGGAGGCAATGCTCTACGACCAAAGAGTGGAGTCACACTCTGAAACTGTTATACTTATAGAAACAAACCCTGATGGCTTCTTGCTCCTGATCAAATATGCTAGGGAAGGATCACTCCCGAAGGAGGCTGATTTATGGGACACTCCTGCCAACGCCTGGCCTTATGTACTTTGGGTCGCCGACATGTACCAAGTCGAAAGGTTGAAGCTGCACTATACGTCAAAGATGTGGGACATGGCAAGCGAGGAAACTGTGACCTCATTTCTACGATGGGCAATTCAGGCTAATGCACACAATTGCAGGACAAGTGCATGTCTCTCTTAGAGCGAATCTTTCCTCACGGAATACTCACATATGATTGGGCGGTCGTATGCACTGATCACCCCGAATTTATGCGCGATCTCCGTAGAAGATTACCTGAAGGGTTGTACCAAGGTCCCCTATAGTTTGTAGTTTTAATGTTTTAATTAAGTGTGTTTAGTCATGTAATAAACAGTTGAAACAGTGCGTTAATTTGTTGCAGTTAGTACATTTGTAATGCAATAATAGGATCATCCGTCGAACGTGAATATGAAGTAGAGTATAGTCCTATGTGTGTTTGTCAATTCCATGATCCACGGTGGCATGGACAACCCACAGTCAACAAATTGCCTCTCTACGTATGGTCACTGACGTTTGGGTCTGACACCCAAGCGGTCTTTCGTTTGGGTCACTGACGTTTGGGTCCATGATCCAAAGTCTATCGTTTCCCGCTCCGGAGCAGAGAGGCGGGACTTGAAATTTTGAATTCCCCGCTCCTCCTCCTGGTCCTCCCTGTTATATATAAAACAAAGAGAGAAACCAGGCCTCCCAATTCCCTCCTTGTAATTTTCCAAAATCAGGGGATCTTCTCCTCTACCTCCGAAGAGACCTAGTAGATCTGCGGCGGAAGCAGCAATGGCGACCTAGCTACCGACGACGCCTTCCTCTGCTACGAGCGGTCGGCTTCCTCCGCTATGAGCGGCGGCCTTCCTCTGCTACGAGTGGCGGCCTTCCTCGGCAATGTCCTTGAAGCTGCAAGATGGTTCAAACCCATCACTCCGTCGGCTCCCCCGAGGCTCACCCTGGCGGCCGCAGATCTGCAACAGTTGCGAAGAACAACATGTTCAAGGTGCAAGTTCGGGCTGCTGAATCGAGACGGCATTCGGCACTTTCTTCCCTTCCTATTCGTCAGGTCTGTGGGCTCCTCTATGTATTGATCGAATCAATTAGATTGCTTCCCCATGCTCTTTGGCATTCTATAATATTATTTCATGTTTGGGTGATTGTGGATCTACTGTACCCTATCGCAAGAGTTTGTTGGAAGCCATTTTATTTGAGGTTTGTAGAAATTTGTAGATGAAATTATTAGATTGCTTCCCCATGTTCTTTGCCTTTGAATATTGTTGTTACATGCTTGAGAGATTGTGGATCTTTTGTTCCCTATTGCAAGAGATTGTTCGAAGTCGATTTATTTGAGGTTTGTAGAAATTAAAGGATAAAATTATTATATTGCTTACCCATGCTCTTTGGCTTTCCATATTTTTGATGCATGCTTGGGTGATTATGGATTGGGTGTGATCGCTCATGTACCGTATTGAACTTGATAGATGAAATTGCTTCCGATTGCTAATGATCTCAACCCTTATCTCTTGTTCTTGTACTTGTTTCAGCGGGCCAAAGTGTCAACATCTGTAGTCGCTCCTGTTCAAACCTGCTCCAAGGTAACAAACTTAATTAAGACCTTCTTTGTTTCCGATTGCGAATGATCTCAACCCTTGCCTGTTGTTCTTGTACTTGTTTCAGCGGGCCAAAGGGTCAACATCTGTAGCCGCTTCTGTTCAGACCTGCTCTAAGGTAACAAACTTAACACATTTGTTTCCTTAGTTCGAATCAATTACAAGATCCTAATCTGACTTAGGATCCACTGTTGCTAGACGGAAGCTGCCAAGTCAATGATGCTTCTTCCCGAACAAATTAAAATAGAGGAGTACTCAAGAATGGGTATCAAATCCTTATGTAGTAGTGTTGATGAAGAGCGAGTTGACGCTCCCAATCAGGATGGGGTACAACTTCGACAACGGTTTGTTGCTCACCAGAAAGAGTTATGTAGCATGAAGAAGAAGACCGAAGAATCAGAATCAACTCTGAAAATGCAGTCGGCTGAGATTAAGAGGTTGCAGAAGCTTAACGAAGACAGTGAAGACCTCCTTCGTCTACTGCTTAGTAGTAAAAGATGAAGAGGTTAAGATCCTTAGATCAAATCTCCAATATCTCTTGTGATTATGACCTGGATTTAGCTTTGTTAATTTATGTTCCTTGTGAGACTGTTATCTTGTAATAGTTTGTGATATGTGATGAACAATATGGTCGTGCTTGATAGTAAACAACAGTTTGTTTTATTATATAAAGAAATATGTGTTGATTACTATTTTGCCAACCGGATCGGAATTATTTAAAAAATGATCAGAATTGAAATGAAATCAATTAATATTGATGCATGATTAGTTAATTTTTTGTTGGCCTTCAGTGGGCTTAGTCCACTATTTATTGGACCAAAAGTCAATTTCATTGAAATTAACGTGACATATAAGGCCGCAAACAATGTGCGCAATTGTTGGACTGGACCCAACAAAAACGGGCCAAACCTAATCAAAATTGTGGTAAAAAACAACAAATGGGCCCAATAAAATCTTTTTTGGGCTATCTACACAACACCGGTCGACGGTAACAGTGTCGGGCTCAACCCAGCTTTAAACAGGCCAAATTCGTTTTATGACACAAACGGTTCTTCACAATTGGCATACCACATCGGATGCCACATCAGATTATGTCCAGCATGGCAAAGATGTAGGAACAAAGTAATGACGTTTTGTAAGGACGATTTTATACGCGTCATTAAACTCATGACGTCACGAAATAAGGTCTCGTCATTAATCGTGGTTTGTGACGCTCAATTAATGACAGAGGGTTTTTGTAACAACCAGCGTCATTAATCGCGGTTTATGACGAGAATCGCCCTTTTTGCGTCACTAGTTGGCACATTCCTTGTAGTGAGAAGGCGGTGCTCTGGATCTGCTGGAGTGATGAGGGCCCAGGGTGTCGCTACATGAAGTGTTGGCGTGCTCAGGTGAGTAAGATTTGTGTGGCTGGTGGTTGGCATTTCTCGATTCGGTATTTGATTTGTGTAAGGCTTGATTTTTGGTTGGTTTATGAGATGCAGGAACGGGGTTGTGAGCTCCATGAGTGGTATGAAGGCCCGTGGGATCCATTTTTGCAGAACCTTTTGGTTGATTTGCGTGATGTTGTGTGGGATCTAAAGCGGGAAAGGGAGATGTTGAAGAATGTTCTTGGCGATACAGTCATGAAGCTTGAGCAGCAGAAGGAGATTGCAGAAGCCTTGACGAAGCTTGAGCAGAGCAAAAGGGAGGTGGCTGCTACTCAAGTGCAGCAAAAAAGGGGCGGGTCTGCAAATTGGTGTTTCTGTGGCTGTTGCTGTAGTTGTAACTGGGGTTGTGGCAATGTGTTATCGTCGGTGAACTGTATTGTCTATGCAGTAGCAATGTCCAAGTTATCTTAGCAAGTTGTTGTGAACAATCTTATCTGTGCAATGTATGTGTGATCATGTTGTGAACAATCTACAGCTCATAATGCATATAGTAAACATTACAAAGGCAACATCATAGTACATGAAATTGTTCAAGATAACATGGCACTTCTGTCTGGCAACATAATAGTACATGAAATTGTCCAAAATAACATGGCACTTCTGTTTGGCAACATAATAGTACATGAAATTGTTCAAAATAACATTACATGAATCAGAAATTGTTCAAGATAACACGAATTTCACATCATAGCTTTGCTGAATCCCATGGTGGGAGTAGAAGCATTGGCCCTTGCTTTCCTGGCCCTTCCTTTGTTGACCCTTACTTTGTTGTAGGTTTCCGGTTGTTCGGTGCACTAGCAGACACATGAGCAGTAGCAGATCCAGAGTGATTTTAATTGTTGCACTCGACGTAGCTTGTGATATTAGCTTGCATGTTGACAGTAGCAGATCCACCAGTGATAGTTGACACTCTTACATTTGCACTTGTCTTGATCATCTTCTATTAAAAGAGTATGTGAGATGATGTAAAAAAATGATATGTTAATGTAGAATACAAAGTTGTGTTGTTACCTTTGCTGGAGACTTTGTATGGGTTGATGGGTTCCTTTTCTTTGATGTTGTACAACTTGATTGGGTGTTGGACACCACAACCATTTCATTTGGAGCAATGCTTTGATTCCTAGCAGTTTGATTCCCACCAGAAGCTTGATTCCCAACAGTTTGAGTGCCACCAGAAGCTTGATTCCAAGCAGTTTGAGTGCCACCAGAAGCTGCATTCCTCCTGTCACATGAACTTCTGTTGTGACCAGTTTGCTTGTACTTTGACCATCTAATGACAGTTCCAGCTTTTGACATCCTAGACCCCTTAGGTGGTTCAGTTGTGTCCCTTCTTCTCTCTGTCGTTGGTCTTCCAGGCATTCTAACATATCCTGGTGCCTTGAGCTTTTCTCTATCTGATACTGGACAATTGTTCATGCACTCAACAGGTTGGAGGCAATGTTCATATGTTTTGTTGAATGACTCAGTTGAATGACTCACACATGTTGTTGTCCACAAAATCACAGTTTGATCCCAACCTGAACCAATCCTTTGACCACTACTGAGCTTGTGTGTTCAAAATAGCTTGAGCTCCCGCATGAGTCTCCTTTGCAAGCCTAGCTCTAGCTTTGTTGAACAACATAATACAAGGAGCCTTGGCACAGCCCCAAAACAACTTCTGCCATTCCTTGTAATTGAACTCCTTCTTCCAATTTGCATAACTGTGCCTAGCACAGTTCTTGTGCTCAGCTTCAGGAGCCTAATGGTTGATTGCATTTAGAACTCCCTTTTGTTGGTCTGATATGAATACCCAGCCTGACCCACCACCAACACCAAGGTCCCTAAATAGAAAGTCACAAAACCAAGACCAAGTATCATTTGTCTCCTCCACCACAGCCCATGCAATTGGGTACATTTGATTATTTACACCCCTTCCTATAGCACAAAGAAGCTCTCCATTAGTGGCTCCCTTGAAGAAACATCCATCAAGACCCACTACCATCCTACAACCAACAAGGAATCCTTTCTTCAATGCATCAAGACATATGTATATCCTTTGAAATGTAGGTGGCTCCACATCCTTTTCTTCATGCACTATGACTATACTCCCTGGATTGCTTCTTAGCAGCTCTAACTGGTAATCATACAACATCTAATACTGGCCTTTTGTAGCATCCAAAACTTTATGCATGATCATACCGTTTGCTCTCTTCAAATTGGAGATGCTAACATCAGCAAATATCTCTTCTTGAACAGTTTGCTTCATGCTCACAAACTTCCAAGTTGGATTAGCAATAATGAACTTCTCATATTTCTCTGCTATCCTTCTTACTGTTACATGCCTGTTGTCTCTCCTAGGAGGGCATGTATGGTTGTCATTGAATGTGACTATCTGCCAACTTTCAGTCCTGGAGTTGTTTGACAGAAGGCAGACCCAAGGGCACACATGCCAATCACATTTTACCCTTACCCTCTTTGCCTCATTCTTGATAATATTAATTACCTTCCTCTTGGCTAGGCCATATTTGATAATGGCTTTCTTAAATTGCTTCTTACTTCTGAATTTCATGCCCAAAACAAATTGGGGAGTGCCACTGGTCTTCTTCAACCATGGACAATTATCTTCCTTCCTCACTAAGTGTCCATCATTGTCAAATTCATCTAATGATTCTTCTTCCTCATCACTGCTATCCTCATAAGGAGTCTCATTACCATCATCCTGGGCTCCATCAAAACCTGCTGGCATCGCTGTTGACCCTTCCATAATAACATCATCAAGTGCTGCAACATGTCCCCTCTTCAACTTCTTCTTGAAATCCTTAAACTTCCTCTCAATATCAACTTCTTCATCATCAGCATCTGAACTTGAATCATCTCCAGGCAAATAATCACTATCAGAGTCTTCTTCTTCACTATTCTCATCTGACACCTTCTCTTTCCCTTTCTTCTTCTCTTCTGCAACAGTCTTCTTCTTACTAGGACTTCTGTCAAATTCTTGCAGCTTCTTGGCTTGTTTCTCCATTTCTTCTCTGGAGTCTGATATTGGGGTGACTTGATGGTCATTTTATTCATCTACCATTGTTGCTGCCTCAACATATATGTCTGCAACCCCTCCTTCTACAGTTGCATTAGACATTTCCAAACATGCATTATCATCAATCAGTACACGAAGCCCATCACTCAGAGTCTTCCCTGGGAATAGCCAATGCAGCAAGGCACCATCATTAACTGGCAAGCGGTCCCATAGGTGCCCAACAATCTGTGGTAAAGATACCTTGTCACAATCTATATAGGACATTGCCTTCCTTCCACCAACATAATGCACTGACTTGCCAGAATTTACAAAGACACCGCAATAATGAAATCTCACAACGAGTGTGTTCACCACATCCATTATGACCACTGCAGATCGAAACATAGAACTACTTCAGCCATAAAAAATGAATATTGTCTCGAATTCCAATCTAGATACGTCATCTATGATAAAAAATTTCAACTTGGCTACTTAAACAAATGGAACACCCTAACCGAGCATTAACAAATCATAAATAACTCCTAAAGCTAATCTTGTACACATTGGATCGAACAAAAAGTGCATCGAACAAAGAGAGAGCTCTCAGATTTGTCTCACCTCCCTGCAGATCCGGTTCCGAGATCTGGTCCAGCTGCCTCGGCTTCAAGATGGTGTTGCTGGCTCTCAGTGTCAGCCGCTACCGTCGGGGAGGGAGGAAGGAGTGGAGCCCCACTCGTCATCGTCGAGGGCGGAAGGAATGGAGGGGAAGGGGTCCGCCACCAGGTCGCGGATAAGGTGGGGGAACGAATGGAGGAGAGAGGCTAGGTTTGCGTCTTCGGGATAAGGAAGGGTGGGGGAATGAGTGGATGCTGATGTGACGTCGAATCCACGTAGGCGAGGCTGATATGGTGCCACGTAGGGTAAAACAGCCTAGTAAACCAACAAGGGGGGTTGTAAAATGAATGTTTTAATCTGTTTAGGGACCCACGGTACGTGGTTTTATGGTTGAGGATTGAAACCCAAACAACACCTATAGATGAGATTTGTGGAATGGACTTTTTCCTTCTTTCAATTTGAAATTTAATTTACTCTTCATCCCATCACATCCACCGCAACGCATACTTTTTAACAACTTTTCATCCCAATATATAATTTTAATTCACTCTTCATCCATCACATCCACCCCAACACATACTTTTTAACAACTTTTCACCCTAATACATTGTTCAAAACTATTTATTCGCGCAAATCAAATTAGGATAGAGTTTGGTGCCCACGTCACATGTCAGTCTCCACACGACATTGCAAACACGTCACTTGCAAAATTCAGTTTGTGTCGGTGTTTTAGACCGGCAACCTACCAAGGGGAGTACCCGAGGTAGATGAATGTGGCCTCGCCGAGATCAGTAACTCGAAGGAGAGACACGTGGCACACAATTTAGACAGGTTCGGCCCGCGAGGTGCGTAATACCCTACGTCCTGTATGCTGCGTAGCTCTAGATTAATTGGGTGTGTTTACAAGAAGATGCGGATGAAGAGATAGGGGTCCCTGCCTCGCCTTATATAGCCCGGGAGGCAGGGTTACAAGTCGGTTTGAGGGGAGAGTACTAGTCGGGTACGGCTAGGAGTTCTTTACATGGATCCGGACATGTGTAGCTTCCTATCCGAGTACTATCCCCCTGTAATCCTTGCGCCCCACGCCAGTAGGTGCCGTGTTGCCCAAGTTGAGTAGTCCCAGGGGCCCACCGAGTAGTCGGTCCTGGTACACACCGGAGTAGTGGGCCCAGGGATGTCCACACGACAAGCCCCCGAGTATTTTGTAGTCGAGCAGGATGTCTTCGAGTAGTCTTGATGGCCTTGGCGAGTAGTCCTTGAGCGTCCCCGAGTTCCACAAGCCGAAAGTCCTCAAGAATGCTTGAATCATCCCGAGGCTGGAAGGTACTCCAGCTGGCTGATCTTTGAGTAGTCTCGAAGTCTTCTCGAGTAGTCCCCAAGCATCCCCGAGTGCTTCTCTCGAAGGTCTTCAATAATACTCGTGATGTCTTGATGAAGAAACCATATGGAAAATGCGATTCAGAGAATCGCATTCCATATGGAATGTAGCCCCTGAGCGTTAGGTCGAATCGTAGATTCAAGCTGAGGGTCAATCTGAAGTTCTGTCAATCTTATCCCGAAAAATCCGGAGAGAAAACCGAAGGACACGTGGCACGGAGCCCCCGAGCCTTGAGTCGAGTACTTCCTCTCGATTAAAGGGTCATCTTGACTGTAGAATGTGTCCTGAGTGGGTCTTGTATCTGGTTGTGCCCCATGGAGGTCATCTGAAGTAGTCGAGCCCCCGAGATGGAGAGCATCGAGTACTGAAAGTTGAAGAGTCACGCTGCTGCCGCTAGGTCACCCGTCTGGCGTCGTATCTGAGAACCAAGCCGCCAGGGCTGGTTATAAATAACCGGTGAGTCCCTTAGGGTTTTCACACCTAGCAGTTGCATTCCTCAGATTAGATCTGAATCGCTGCCTCCTCTGCTGCCGCTGCCGCCGCGCATAGATCCAGTTGCTCGCGCCGCCGCAGTGCACCCGCCGTTGTAGCCCCCGAGCGAATGCGAGTGAAGACACTCGTCTCTTGGAGAATGAAGGGGTCTCCGGCGAAGGGCAAGAAGACCGGTGCGTCGAAGAAAAGAAGCCGCGATGAAGAGACCGGTGATGCCGGCCAGTCGTCGATGTCGCCACCTCCGTCCCCTCGCCCTAATCCGGCGAAGGAGTGGAAGAAGGCGAAACTGAAGACCGAGGACCTCCTCGCCTTGGTCAACAGTGGGTTCCTTCATGAGAAGGAGGTGGATCTATGGCGCACCACCACCGGTGATCCATACCCGATGGAGAAGAACCCGGACGAAATCCCAATGTTCGCCCGGTTCGTAGAGCGCGGATTGGCGCTCCCCGCCAGTGATTTCTTCAAGGGTCTGCTCAGGTACTACGGCATTGAGTACCTTAATCTCAACCCCAATGGTATCTTCCACATCTCCATCTTTGTACACTTTTGCGAAGCCTTTGTGTGGATCAAGCCCCACTGGATCTTGTTCCGGAAGTTCTTCCGGTTGAAGCCGCAACCGAGCACCAACGATACACGACTAGTCGGAGGTGTCGGTATCCAGATGCGTGAAGACACCGCCGACCAGTACCTACCATACAAGTTGTTCTACATCAGCAACCATCATCCTGAGCTGCCGAAGCCGAGCGGGTGTCAACCAAAGCACAAGCCGTGGTGGAACATAGAGCCCACCATGCAAGAGGGTATTCAGCTACCCGAGTTGCTGAAGAAGATCAAAGCCTTGCGAGAAGCCGGGCTGAGGGCCGAACACGTGGCCTTCAGCTTCATGAAGAGGAGGGTGCAGCCACTAATGGCACGAGACACCCTCGGGTACCAGTACACCGGCGACAAGGATACATCCCGGTTGCCTGGCTTCGAACACGAGGACCATGTCATCGTGGAGAGGCTGGGCAAGATCTTCAAGGATATGCCCCCGTACACACCGTGCCCGGTGCCAGAGTATTCTGCGGCACGGCCGCCTAATCAGGTCAGTAATCGTGACATAAGCCCCCGAGTACTAATTTGCTTGAAGTAGTCGTACTCATATGTGCTACATGTTGTAGGATGACGTGGCGAAATACGTCTCAGTCCCGACTTCTCCTCCGCGACTTGTGGAGCAACCGGAGGAGAAGGGCAAGAAGAAGGAACGCCGCGTGGTCGGTGAAGGCGAAGACGTCGTTGTCATCGAGTCCGGCTCCGATGACGATGAAGATGAAGAAACTCTGCAGCAAAGGTTCCAGCTGCGCTCCAGGTTCAGCCGAGCTGGGATGCCAAACGTCCCAGTCATCGAGAAGCCATCCAGCCTCGAGGCTAGTTTGCCGATGCTGCCGAGGAGGCCTCACAACGTGGCGCGAAAACGCGTCATCAAGAAGCTGAAGATCTCCGAGACGACCAGCCAAGAGGTAAACACCGCGACTAGAGTAGTCGAGCACAGCTGATGGGTGGTCGTATGCTAATCAATTGTCTTGTAATATTGCAGGATATCCCCTCCCCAGACCTCGTAGACCAGGGCGACGAGGGGGTCCTGGACACCGTGGGGGCGGCAGCTAAGAGGAGTATCAGCCCGCCTCCATCAACCGAAAAAGTCGTGCCGACAGTGGCACGGCAGGAGACCGGCGCTGCGGAGCCGCAGCCGTCGGTTGAAGAAGGACGAAACCCTCCGTCAGCCGCGATTGTAGAGCAACCGGAGGAGGCGCCTGTTGAGGCCGGAGCTGCTGCCGAGGCTGGCATAGTTGATATTGCCAGTATACTAGGTGCTCCGACCGTGACCGTGGTGCAGTCGACACTGTAAGTTCTTATGAACCTTCAAGTAGTCGTATAGACGGCAGACTTGTCTTGTTGACTTGATTGCTTCGTGATGCAGGAAATCCACGGACCTGTCGTGGGACGGTGAGGAGACCAGCACTCCAGCCGACGGAGAGGGCCGCTCGGCAGAGGAGCATGAACCCACACCGCCGCCACAGACTGAAGTCGCGGTGGAGTCGTCGTTGGAGGAAGCCACCTTGGTTGAAGGTATGTGTCCTGTCACCACTGATAGTCATTACGCATAGTAGTCGTAGCCACTGAGATTGACTGCGTGTACTCATTGTACTAGGAGCACAAGCTGAGGGAGCCTCGATTCCTGAAGCCCTGGCCATAGAGACGGCTGCTATGGAGGCGGAGCCCTCGAGACCGATGGCCCGGACGGCGGAAGAAAAAGTCCCCGAGTTGGGTGCGGAGGTGCAGGACGATCCGCTCCATGGGACGAGCACGGACGTAGTCGTCCGCTCGCCCATCATAGAGGAAGCTGCGCCAATCCGTTCGACGGCTATGGCAGAGGAGGCATCTTCGAGCTGCGAGGGTCTTGAGCTGCTGGAAGACAATCTTGTCGATCCGGCCGTTGTCGCTCTGAACATGGAGTCATGGCGGCGTACCCAGCAGTGGGTCAAGGTATGTTGCGAGTACCTCGAGTAGTCTTGTACGACGAAATACAAAGAACCCGTTTGACTGTTCTGTCTTCACAGGATATTATTGAAAGATCCCGTGAGAAGTCCGAGCTGCTGAAGGGGTACGGCGACACAGTCCTTCGTGCCGAAGCCTTGGAGAAGGAGCTCAACAAGTCGAAGAAACATTCTGCGCTGCTCCAATCCAAGCTTGACGGTGCCTTCGCCCAGTATCATAACGAAGTGCAAGAGATGCAGGCGAAGAGGGACGACTTGATTCGGAAAAACAAGTCGCTACGCCAGAAGAATAAAGGTATGCTTCCCGCCAAAGCCTTTGAATACTTATTAGGGTACCTTGGTGTAATCTGGTGATGTGATGAGTTGTCTGCAGAGCTTGAGGAAAGGGTCGACCAGCTGAAGGCGTCGGAGACGGACTTGAAGAACATCGTGTACCGTGAGACCGACAAAAGAGAGGTACTTGAGTATGAGTACGCTCAGTTGCGCCATAAGTGTATCAAGCACATGGAGCTTCGTGAAGCATCAGACCGTGACCTTGTCAATTGCTATAAATCTCTGCAGAAGCTCAATGAAGATTGCGAGAAGCTACGGGGCCAACTGAAGGAACTTGAGGAAGCCGCGCTACCCATTGCAAGGCTGCTGGTGCCGCACCCGGGCGGGCCCAAGATTGCTCCACTGGTGGATCGGTTGAAGGAAGCCCCCGGGCGTCTGGCGACGTATGTCAAGCACTTGGCGAAGTCGATCCCGAACCAAGTCTTGGCATACATGAAGTCATATTTCCCCAAGGCTCCAGTGGACATAGTCGCCGGTGGACTTGCAGCGAACTGTACTGACGATCAGTACAAGACCCTCCTGGAGGAGATGGCGCCCATTGCTGAACAAGTGGCGGAAAAGCTCAACCTTCAGTAGAAGTACCTGTAGGAGTAGCTTGAAGTAGTTGATGTAAAACAAACAGAGTTGTTAGTAACTTGATTGGATTATCAATGAAAGTTGACCACGATATATCTGTGAAATAAGTACTCGTAGCCGCCACTTGCAACGAAGTGTGCGGAGTACCAAACCGTGGTGGAGCTTGCGAGTAGTAGTACTCAGTAGGAGATGCCTGATTGGAAGGCACAGTAAATAAGTTGAATAAAACTTTATTACTGATGAATAAGTACACCTGAATGGTCAGAGCCGTTTACAAGTGTAGTCGCCAGGACCCGGAGGCCGCCTACGGCTAAGTGGCGCTAGGACCCTTAGGCCGCTTACAGCTAGAGATCCGTTAGTAGTCGTATAGACTGGATCTAGAGTACATGGTCTTGCAGACCGCCGCTAAAGTCCTCAGTGCTCTAAGCAGCCCAAGATCCGTTAGTAGCCGTAGACGCTGAATCTTGGAGAAGAGTAGTCCGGAGACTAGTGCCAGGACTGAAAGGCCGCTTACAGCGAGGAGTCCATGAGTAGTCGTGTAGACCTGGACCCGCAGAGTAGCCGAGTGACTACGCGTAGAAGTGACACAGCTGGTCAACGTTCCACGAGTTGTTGATGTCGTCGCCTTCAAGTGTTTGGAGGCGGTAGGAGCCTGGTCCGGTCACCTTAGAGATTGAAAAGGGACCTTCCCATGGTGAGCTGAGCTTGTGTAGTCCATCCGTGTTCTGGATATGACGGAGGACTAAATCGCCGACGTTGAAGGAGCGTTCCTTGACGTTGCGATCGTGGTAGCGTCGGATACCCTCGAGGTACCTTACTGATTGGACGAGGGCGGCGCAGTGGGCTTCTTCGAGGCCGTCGATGTCAACCCGTCTGCTGTCTTCCGAGATGCCTTCGTCGTATTGTTCTACTGCCGGGGATTCCCACATCACGTCGGCAGGTAGAATAGCTTCGGAGCCGTAGACCAGGAAGTAGGGCGACTGCCCCGTCGGCTTGGTAGGCTGAGTACGAAGCCCCCAGAGTCCATTGGGTAGTTCCTTGATCCACTTGCCTCCTTTTGTGTTAGCTGCGTCGTGCAATCGCTTTTTGAGGGCGTCGAGTACCATCCCGTTGGCGCGCTCAACTTGACCGTTGGCGCAGGGGTGGGCGACTGAAACGTATCGGACGTCGATCCCGCTGTTCTCGTAGTATTCCCAGAACTGGTGGTTGTTGAAGTTGGAACCCAAGTCTGTGATGATGCGATGGGGCAACCCGTAGCAATGCACGAGTTCATCCAAGAAGTCGAGTACTCTGTCGGCCTTTGGGCAGGTGACCGGCTTGACTTCGATCCACTTGGTGAACTTATCGATGGCCACCAAGACTCTGTTGAATCCTCCTAGCGCAGTTGGCAGAGGCCCAATCATGTCGAGCCCCCAGTAGGCAAAGGGCCAGGTTGGTGGTATGGTGACTAGCTTGTAGGCCGGGACGTGTTGTTGCTTGGCAAAGAATTGACATCCTTGGCACTTTCTGACGAGTTCTTCAGCGTCGGCCAGAGCTGTTGGCCAGTAGAAAGCTCGTCGGAAAGCCTTGCTCACCAGCGTTCGAGAAGACGCGTGGTTGCCGCAGACGCCTTTGTGGATCTCCTCAAAGATATCCTTGCCTTCTTCTCGAGGTATGCACTTCATGAGTACTCCAGAAGTGGCACCTCGCCTGTAGAGCTTGTCTTCGACTAGGACGTAGGCCTTTGCTCGGCGGACGAGTTGTTCGGCCAAATTCTTGTCAGATGAGACCTTCTGCTCGCGGATGTAGTCGATGAAGGGTTGTCTCCAGTCCACGTCAATCATCATGACCTCCTGGCCAGACTGTAATGGCGCAGGGTCAGTAGCCGTTGGCGTCAACTCCGGGATGGATGGCGCGTGAAGCTCGTGGACGAAGACTCCAGCAGGAACTTGCGCGCGAGTACAACCAAGCTTCGACAGGACGTCCGCAGCAACATTGTTGTCGCGGACGATGTAGTGGAACTCGAGACCGTAGAATTTGTTCTCGAGCTTGCGGACCTCCAGGCAATAGGCATCCATGTTCTCCTTGTTGCGATCCCAAGACTTGTTGACTTGGTTGATGACCACTGCGGAGTCGCCGTAGACTAGTAGCCGCTTGATGCCCAAAGAGATTGCGAGGCGGAGCCCGTGAAGTAGGGCTTCGTACTTGGCTTCATTATTTGAGACCTTCCAGAAGATCTGCAGGACGTACTTGAGTTGTTCGCCCTTCGGAGAGATCAGTAGCACCCCTGCACCTGCCCCTTCGAGCTTGAGTGAGCCGTCGAAGTACATCACCCAGTGTTCTGGGCGCTCGATTGGAGTTGGTAGCTGATTCTCCTGCCACTCTGCCATGAAGTCGACTAGTGCCTGGGACTTGATAGCAGTACGTGGCTTGAAGTCAATGTTGAGAGCGCCGAGTTCGACCGCCCACTTGGAGATTCTTCCAGTAGCATCCTGGTTGTGGAGTATGTCACCGAGCGGGTAGTCGGTGATAACAACAATCGAGTACTCCTGGAAGTAGTGTCGTAGCTTCCGCGAGGTGATGAGCACTGCGTAGAGTAGCTTCTGGACCGGCTGGTATCGTGTCTTGGATTCTGACAGAACCTCGCTGACGAAGTAGACTGGTAGCTGGACTGGGTAGGCATGGCCTTCTTCCTGCCGCTCGACGACGATGGCAGTACTGACCACGTGAGTAGTCACAGCGAGGTAGAGCAGTAGCTGCTCTTTTTTGCGAGGAGCCGTGAGGACCGGTGGCTTAGACAGGAAGTCTTTGAGCTGCGCCAGAGCTTGATCAGCTTCCGCGGTCCACGCGAACTTCTCTTGATGCTTGAGTAATTTGAAGAAGGGTAGTCCCCGTTCTCCAAGCTTCGAGATAAATCTGTTCAGGGCCGCTACGCACCCGGTCAGCTTCTGGACATCCTTGATGCAGGTTGGAGCTTTCATGTTGGTGATGGCGGAGATCTTCTCGGGGTTGGCTTTGATGCCACGATGGCTGATGATGAAGCCTAGTAGTTTCCCAGATGGTACGCCGAAGACGCACTTGTTGGGATTGAGCTTCCATTGGTACTCTCGCAGGGATGCGAAAGTCTCTTCAAGATCGGCGATGAGCGTATCGGAGTTTCTGGTCTTGACAACCACGTCATCCACATAGGCTTCGACGTTCTTGTTGAGCTGCCTCTTGAAGCAGGCCTGGATAGCTCGTTGGTAGGTGGCGCCGGCGTTCTTCAACCCGAACGACATTGTCGTGTAGCAGTAGGCACCGAACGGGGTGATGAACGCAGTCTTCTCCTGGTCTTCTTCCTTGATAGCGATCTGGTGGTACCCGGAGTAGCAGTCGAGGAAGCAGAGCAGGTCGCAACCCGCCGTGGAGTCGATGACTTGATCAATCTGCAGCAACCTGAAGGGGTCTTTGGGGCAGTGCTTGTTGAGGTCGGTGTAGTCGACGCACATCCTCCACTCATTGGTATTCTTCTTGCGGACGAGGACGGGGTTGGCGAGCCACTCAGGATGGAAGACTTCACAGATGAAGCCCGCCGCGAGTAGTTTGGCGAGTTCCTTCTTGATGGCATCCCGTCGGTCATCGGCGAAACGGCGAAGGTGTTGTCGTTTGGGGGTAGCTTTAGGATCGACGTTGAGTGAGTGCTCGATCAGCCTCCTGGGCACCCCTAGCATGTCCGCTGGCTTCCATGCGAAGATGTCTTGGTTAGCCCGAAGGAAGCTAACGAGCGCTAACGAGCGCATCTTCCTATTTCGGGTCAAGACCCGCCCCGATCATGGTAGTCTTGCTGATGTCGCCCGTCCCAAGGTCGATGGCCTTCACTTGGACTTCCTCTGATGGCTGAGGCTTGTTTGCGGTGTCGATCTTCTCGGGAATCTCGAGTTCGGTTGGGGCGAGCTTCTTGGACGAAGCAAAGATCTCCATCATTGCATTGAGTACTTGGTTGGTCGCTGCGAGTTCCACGGCTTCAGTGTCGCAGTTGAACGAAATCTTCAAGTCCCCTTGCAGTGTGAGTACTCCGGCAGGACTTGGCATCTTGAGTACCAAGTAGGTATAGTGTGGTACCACCATGAACTTGGTGATAGCTGGTCTGCCGAGGATGGCATGGTAGGAGGTTTCGAAGACCGCAACCTCGAACTTGATGTACTCGGTGCGGTAGTTCTCCCTTGTCTCCCCGAAGGTAACTGGCAGGACCACTGAGCCTAGTGGAATAGCCACGTTACCGGGGACAATGCCGTAGAAGGGTGACGCGCTCTTGGTGAGCATGTCGGTGATGTCGAGCTTCATCTTCTTCAAGGCCTTGGTGAAGAGGACATTGAGTCCGCTCCCGCCGTCGATGAGGACCTTGTTGAGTCTGGAGCCCGCGACTACAGGTTTCAGGATGAGTGGGAAACGTCCTGGTTCGGAGAAGCTTGTCCATTGATCCGCGTGGGAGAAGGTGATGGGTACCTCCGACCACCTCAGAGGTGTCGGCACCGCTGGTTCGATGTTCAAGACTTCCCACCGGGTGGCCTTCTGAGACCATCTGGTGGGTAGTCCACCGAAGAGGGCATTCACCGTCTTGTCAGGTTCCTGGAAGTCGCCGTTGCCCTCGTCGACTTTTTTCTTGCCCTTCTTGTCGTGAGAAGGCCGTGGGTCGGGAGTATCATTGAGTGCTCGCCGGAGCTGATACACTGTTCGGTGGTGTGATTACCATCCAGATGCCACAGGCACTTCTCTTTGAGCAAGTCTCTGAAACCGCCTGAGGTCTTTTTCGAGTTGTCCTTTGCAAGGCGCTGTATAGCCGCGACTGTGTTGTCTGGCTTGCGCTTGCGGTTGGAGCTCGAGTAGTTGTTGTGGACCCTATTGATCTTTGTTGTTGTTGTTGTTGCTGCCCGTGTTGCTCTTGTTCTTGCCGCGAATGGAGTCATACTTGGCGTTCACCTTGTCCTCTTCGTCGGCCCATGATGTGATCATGTCTTTGAGATTAGTGATGGAGCTCGGGCGGCGGCGGCCGAAGTCTTCGAAGGTGCGACGGTGATAAAGTTCGTCTTGAAAGAGGTCGATGACTTCTTTGTCGGTGACGTCGACTACGGTCGCGCGCTTGTCGAAGAAACGCCGCATGTACTGGCGAAGCGTCTCGCCTTATTCCTGTTTGACCATCGCCAGGTCCATGCGAGTACCCGAGCGCCCCATGGCGCCCGCGAAGTTGCTGGTGAACTCAGCCTTCAGCTGGTCCCACTGGTCAATCGAGTTCTTTTCGAGTGACTCGAGCCATGTGAGTGGAGCCTGATCCAGACAGAAGGGGAAGAAGAGGCACTTTGCGTCGTTGTTGCCACCAGCATTTTCGATGGCCAAGGCGTAGCACCTGAGCCACTGAACTGGATCTTGCTTCGCGTCATACTTGGAGATCCCGAGAGGTTTGAATTTCTCGGGAAGAAGCAGGTTGCGAAGTCTTGCGGAGTATGCGGGGAAGCCGTCGCTGTCACTTGCTTCAGTAGCCTTCTTGCGACGGATCTCGTCGATCTTGTGGCGGGCGTCGTAGCCGCCACGTGCGTTGCCGGTGGCGTGGCTAGTCGCGTGGCCTCGGCCGCCGCGATCGCGGCCGCCACCAGCTCTTTTGCCGGCGTCATGGGATGAGCTCCCGCCGCTGCTGCCACCGCCGCCGCCGCCGCGACTACCTCCGGTGCCACCCTGGCTGATGCCGCCCTATGAGGGTCCTCCACCCGAGACCCTAGAGCGGTTGGGATTTGGCTGGTGTTCACCACGGACACGATTGCGTCCGCCGTCTGCCGGGCTGCGGCTAGTGGCTTCGTTGTTTCTGGCATCGTGAGTTCTGGCGGGGTTACTTGGGTAACCCTGTTGTCGACCCGCATGAAGTAGGCGTCTTCAGCGAGTTTGGCGATGACTTCGCCCGCGCGGATCCCCTGGGCTTGTCGTGCTATCGTGGTGATAGACATGAGGCACTGTTCAGGAGTAGTGTGTACCCGGTTGGCGACTTGCTCCAGAGCCTCACTGAGGTTCCGGATGGGGAGAGTTTCCCGGAGACGTCTGCGTTGATCGTTCAGCTTCCTGTTGCGGTCACGCCGAGCGTTCTTGTCTTCGGTGGTCTTGTTCGGAGGTGCGTTGGCAGATAACTCGTCCTCCGAGATGTCGTCAAGGTACCGGTCGGGTCGAGTTTCCGAAGTCCCAACATCTGTGGCCGTCATGAAGACTTCACGGTCGGGAGTGCAGAGACTGGAGTCAGTAGTCGCCACCTCGGTGGGGGTGTGCTCGTCGTTTAGAGCCAGCGGAGTCCCCTCCTAGAAGGGGAGTGAATCGAGGTAGGTGACACAGCGTGAGTTATCGTCCGTCAGGTCTGCAGGCTTGCGGTCGGGCCAGTAGACGAATCTACCGGCGGGAGTGGATGTAATGACCAGGCCAGAGGCAGGACCTGACAGCGGTTCCTCAGTCATGTTGAGCTCGGACTCGGACTCGATTGGGTCCGATCCGAAGTCGAACTCGTAGGAAGAGTCTGAGTAGTAGCCGGCTCCGGTGTTGGAGTCCGAGGAGTACTCGGAGGCGATCTCCTTGCCGGCCCGGCGTGCAGCGAGAGCTTCCGCATGGGCCATGCTAGCATTGCAGAGACCGTATGGGAAGTGCTCGTGGAGAGGGGTCGCTTCACACGATGGCTCAGGAGCCGGCTCGCATGAGGCGATCCAGGGCGACGTCGAGTTCGAGTTGGAGGCGGATCCGAGCTCGAAATCGGCGACTTGGTTGGAGAGCGAAATTTCGCCGAATTTTTCGACGAGTGGACCCGTGGCGACTTCTGGAAGCGTCACGAGCCCGATCTCTGGGTCTGGGGTCATGGTGAGGTAGCGCTGGAACGATCCAGCGCCGTCAGCGGTGCAGACCCAGGAGCCAAAGACGAAGGTATCGCCGTGGTTGAAGGCGACGGTTGGCTTGATGACGATTGGAGCCGTCGAGTTCGCCATGTGATCTTCGGCGAGAGCCCCTACCTGGCGCACCAGCTGTCAGTGTTTTAGACCGGTAACCTACCAAGGGGAGTACCCGAGGTAGATGAATGTGGCCTCGCCGAGATCGGTAACTCGAAGGAGAGACACGTGGCACACAATTTAGACAGGTTCGGGCCGCGAGGTGCGTAATACCCTATGTCCTGTATGCTGCGTAGCTCTGGATTGATTGAGTGTGTTTACAAGAAGATGCGGATGAAGAGATAGGAGTCCCTGCCTCGCCTTATATAGCCCGGGAGGCAGGGTTACAAGTCGGTTTGAGGGGAGAGTGCTAGTCGGGTACGGCTAGGAGTTCTTTACATGGATCCGGACATGTGTAGCTTCCTATCCGAGTACTATCCCCCTGTAATCCTTGCACCCCACGCCAGCAGGTGCCGTGTTGCCCAAGTTGAGTAGTCTCAGGAGCCCACCGAGTAGTCGGTCCTGGTACCCACCGGAGTAGTGGGCCCAGGGATGTCCATACGACAGTTTGGCCAGTGCATGTGTATATAAGAAGCTATTCCCTCTATTTCAAAATACTGCAGTTGCCATTCTAGCTTTCTTGTAAGTTAAATATTTCTGTTTCTGATTATCAATCCTAAGAATTAGTACACTGTAAAATATGCTAATTTATACTCAGTTTCAAATTACAAGGTTATTTTTTTTTCTGGATTCATATGTGTTTGTATGCACCTATTTGTATGCATACAAACACTTGTGAATCTAAAAAAGTAACGCACCTATAATGTAGGACACAGGACAGAGTGAGCATTACAAAAATATCTGTCATGGACCATAATTCCTATGATACTGAACTATACACATGTTTAGAAATAGATGGTTAAAGATAAGGAAAAAAAAGGACAAAGCTAGAATGACTAGTATGAAACTATTTTCATTATTCATATGTAAAGTCTTTAAATACGGTTACAGTCTACTCTTTAGAGCTACCATTGTCTTCCATTCCATGCCAAGTTGCCATCGCTCTCAACGTTGGAAATCTGGTGGCTCAAACTACAACAGTGTATCAGTATCACGTCTAAATGTTTGAAATCTTGATTGCCTCGTCATCTCATCATAACACAATGGTTCATTGAACAAAGAAATTTTTGAACCAATTTTAAAACAGAATGGCAAACTTTCAGAGGGTAAGAGCTGCAGTCCCCCTCCATGGATAGAGCCGTATAGCTTTTACATGTCCAAAAGTATGCTCTCGGGCCTTACCAAGTTGAAAGCTCGCATCGGCGCCATGATTTTGCAGCCTCAAGCATATGATGTTGGACACACAAACTTTCACCCCGGTCCATTTAGTCCTCTTTCTCTCCGACATTGAATTTTGCAATGAAGAAACCAATGGTATCCACTGGTGAAGATGGATCGAACCTCTGAACAAGTTCAGCTTCATGCTCTGTCAACCATTCCCTATAAATGCATTTTTTCTCAGAGTTGGAACAGAATTTAGCAAGGTGCCAATCAAGGAGAAATTTGGATAGTATTCATTATAGTAGAAATATTTGTCCAGCTTGGACAAAAGGAAAAGTTCTCAAGATGCACCCAGAGCACAACCCATTCCAATTTGTGGTATGAAAATCACCAGATTACCAACTAAATAAATTGTCCTAATACTTCAGTTTTTAAAAGTAGTTGCCAATAATTATAAATATAACATAATGAAACATGATTGTGAGTATGATCTGGCCAACAGGCATAGCTGCATCGGACAAATTTTCAACAAATTAAACAATGATCTTACTCGGTATATGTCTTGTTGAATAGCTTAAATGAACCAACAATACCAGGCCCTCCAACTTTTGGGTGCTGAAATAAAAGAAAGTGATGTGGGAAAATTTTAGTAGTCTAACAAATACAATGAAAATACAGCTTTCAAACAATAATGTGAAGGACCGGACCGAAGATCTGCAAGATGACAAGATTTTTAGTCTAAAGTGACATGCTATCAATATAAACTATCAAACAAAAATCCTTGGCAACTAGGCCACATTGCCCGGTTCAAAAAGACTAATATTAACCAGCTTCTCGCTAGTTATACTGGTTAGAGCGGTGATCTCTGGAGGGTCACTGAAACCACCCATGCCGGCACCAACCTGCATTTGGAGCCTGGTTATGCCTAGGGGTGTCTCCCCCCAAGATCTTTTTTTAATAAAGTCCCCCAAGATCTAGGGTTCCCCTTTTTCTTCATTCTATGGAGTATGACTTTATTAATTCTGTCTTTCTTATTTTGCAATCTACTTCCCAGTACCTGAGTCATGGTGTAGTTTGACCATAATGACGATGAAAGGTTTGAGCAATGGACAAATTAATCCACTGCTCTATTGCCGAGCCTATGTTGCAAATAATGGAACTAACCTGTGATGCCAGTGACAGAAATTTGTAGGTATCCAATGCATATCTCACCAAAGCCTCATTTTCTCCTGGATTTATAGTACACCTGCAAAGAAGAAAAGAAAAGGACGAGTACCAATAAACAGACTATTCAGTATTCACTTAGCTCTCTTGTTTCTACTTTGAATTATAGGTCACATATACCACAATACCAGTATGTATTGTATGGCATTGGCATGCAGATAGCAGACTGAAACAATGTAAATTAGCCATTTGTGGACAAAACTAGGATTAAATATCAAGTTCTTCGATCAAAAAGCAACCAAGAATAACCACTGAAATATATGAACATGTAACTAGTTGATTGCTTCAGTACATGGGTAACAGCAAAACACAAATTTATGACTAGAGCCAACACAATAGTTATGTCTGGTATTCATGCAGCAATTATGATGAACTTCTGGTGATTAATCACTAGCTGCACTCTAGTATCATGTGCCTGTTCTTTGTGTTCAATTTGTGGACAGGCAAATAAGGTGCTTAGGAGCTTCTGGCCATCGCCAGTAAGAAACAGCTGTAAATGGAAATGTTGTTTGCCCAACTACCAGCTAAAATAACTACATGTATAAGTTCTTTTTAGGTTTCTAACACAGATGAAGTATAAAAATTGAACAGAAACTCACGTGGAATAAACAATCACCCCACCTGGGCGAACTAGCTTGACAGCTTGATCAAACATTTTCCTCTGATACCTAGCATGAGTTTTCAACGACTCTAGAGTTTCCTGTCAGAATGCATTGCATAAAAAAAGGATTCTTAGACGTCATAGTACAAAGAAAATACTCCAGGTGACTAGGTGCATGTGGATGCACAGCAAGCTATTAACCGGAACAGATTACATGTCAAGCTCAATCAAAATATCTTTGTCGTCGTGAAATATTTGCACAAAAACAAAATGTATATTCAAGTGTTTCACAAATACAGGTGACAGTATATAGGTCAAGCCAAATTAAATAATTTTTCAAAGAGTATCATAAGAGACTATTAAATTTTAAAATGATCTAAAGGCTACCGCAGTAGTGCATATCATGTTCTGCTATCAGAGTTGGTTGCTTTCCAGGTTTGGCAAAATAGTAGCACTGTCTACTCTCTAATCACCATGCTAAATTAATGAAACAATATACTTACCATCAACAATGAGCCCAATTTTTAATTTATGAAAAATAAAAACCCAAGTTTCTTTTAAGAAGAGTGGAACTTACTTTCATTACATCCAGTAAACACTAACTAAATATAGATCCCTACAATGTCCATTCTTGTGTTTTCAATGTTCATGAGTTTATATGTTTTCAATGTTCATGAGTTTATATGTACTTCGTACTCTCACTATGGGAACCATAATTATTGAAAGGGTTTTTTGGTGATCTTGTCCCTACTTTGAAGTGGAATTGTGTTTTTACCCTCATTTTTTAACTTTTGTGATTTTGCCTTCAACTACTCACAAGTCAATGTGATTTTGCCATTGGTATTTGCCCCTATTTTGACAGTTGACTAAGGGCAAAATTACAAAGTTGAAAAAATGAGGGCAAAATTGCAATCGCACTTCATAGCAGGTTTTTTCTGACTTTTTGTACCCATGGAGCTTGATCCGATCTCAAGTATGTAAGTTTCTTGCTAGCTGTAGGACCAGGAGTTATATTGTTTTTTATGACTTTTTGTTGCTTCTTGTGTTTACATAGGATGAACAAACAAAAGGCGAGAATGCAAAAGTGAAATTGGAAGGACATGATACATTGACAATCAATCACACAACTAAAACATACCTCACCAGCAAAGAGCCGAGGTCTCAAGCCAAGTGCAGAGCAGGGAGCATCAAGGAGGACTCGATCAAAGCTATTAGGAAAAAATGCCTTTGACTTTTCAACTCTACCACCAGAGCAATTATTTCTTCCTGGTCCATTCTTCATTCGCCTTAAATTCTTCCTTAGTTCTGCCTTGCTAACATATGTTTTGGATTCTGGGTTTTTACCATCTATCAGAAAAGGTTGTTCTGTTTCTGTATCAGGAAAACACTTCATAAAGAGTCTAGTCTATAGGCTGTGTAATGATAAAACTTTCTACTCCATCTCATTGCAAATAAAAGTTGTTTAGGAAACTGCTTCAAATACTTTGATTAGTAACTTTTGTGATATTATTTTAAGTAGAATGAGTTACATACTATTGAAGTAGCCTTCATGATGAATCTATTAACATCAAGAATATGTTGTGAATCTATGCAACCTTTTATATACTGATACTCAAAGATAAAAAGGTTTGACTAACAAAATTCCTAAAACGACTTATATTTGCAATCGCATTTCAAGAATGTGATGCTGTAAACAAGATAAGGTCTCCAATAAGACATGCGAACTGAGGAATAGCCTCCCACGTGGAGGCCATCCCCAGGTTCGAACTAAGAAGCATAATGTATAAGCTTGCATAATGATGAAAATCGTATTAAAAAATGAGTGCAAATCTGCATGCTCCTTACCAGACTGTGCCACTGATGTTGTTGATCTATCTTCAACTCCATTAGTAGCTCTGCCATCTAATGTGACATGGTAAGGGTCAGAGTCTTCAGCCAATGTCTTAATTGCTTCACAGTGACCATCAGCCATGCCAACAACTGTTACATCATCAGCCTTCCGTACAGATTTGAGGACATCAAGTTTATAAGCTTTAATACAATTCAAGTCCATCTCTGAAGCCAACTTCAGAATATCCATCACCTGGAATCTATCATGTTAGAGAAGAACAATTACAAATCCCTTTTCTCAAACATCAAGGATAACTTTTTCTTGAACAAACATTCAGGAGAACTGCATGTCATTGCATTAAAGGATATTTTAACACTATGTTTATAACGGTGAATCACCCTAAATAAATAAGAGAAGAGGTAAGAGAGAGGAATGCAGGACAAAAAGAACAAATGCGCTACAGAGAAGAGGCACAGCCGAGCTACAGGCCAGATTGAATGCAAAGGAGTTAGGCTCCAACTGAACACCATAAGTCAGCAGTTATGGACCAAGATCTGGATGACCCTGAACCCTAGCAGCTCGACCTCACTGATGGCGGCAGCCGGACCGAAAGCAATGTAGATGGGAAAACAATAGATTGATTATGGAGAGCATAAGCTCGAGTACATATATAGGCAAGGATGACCTAGGGGATAACTATCCAACGGTGATCCTTGCCCAATCCACATCTATCTAGAGGGCCCCTATGGGGCGAGGCGCACAGGCCAGTAGGCCGGGCGCAGGCAATCCCAAGGCCCAAAGGGCCACCCTATACATCACGCTAACACCCCCGCGCAGTCTGATCGTCGTTGCCGTCGACGTTCAGGCTGGACCGAAACTCCTTGAAGACCGTAGACGGAAGTCCTTTGGTGAAGATGTCGGCGTACTGTGAGGTGGTGGGAACATGCAGGACCTTGATATGACCAAGAACAACCTGATCGCACACAAGTGAAGATCAATTTCAATATGCTTTGTGCGTTGGTGCTGAATCAGATTGCTAGACATGTAGACGGCGCTGACATTATCACAGAAAACCACAGTAGCCCAACGGAGAGGTGCGTGAAGTTCCAGAAGAAGCTGGCAAAGCCAGGAAACCTCAGCCACTGCATTGGCGACGGCACGGTACTCAGCCTCAGCGCTGGAGCGGGAGACTGTCGCCTGGCATTTGGAGGACCAGGAGATGAGGTTGGCACCGAGGAACACAGCGTAGCCAGAAGTAGATCTGCGGGTGTCAGGGCAGCCGGCCCAGTCAGCATCCGAGTAAACAACCAAATCCTCAGCACTAGACGGTCGCAGGTGAAGGCCAAGATGCAAAGTGCCCTGGATGGTTGGATGTAGCGAAGAATCCGCTTCAAGGTCGCTAAGTGAGAGGCCTGAGGAGCATGCATGTAGAGGCAGACCTGCTAGACGGCATAAGCAATGTCCGGCCGAGTGAAGGTGAGGTACTGGAGAGCACCTGCCAAGCGGCGGAAGTCCGTGGCATCAGCAGCTGGGAGCAGTTCGCCAGAAGTGGCAGACAGCTTCGGGTTGACGTCAACCGGAGTGGAGCAAGGCTTACAGGCAGACATGCCAGCCTGATCCAGAATGTCGACCATGTACTGTCGTTGTGAGAGGAGAAACCCATCTGACTGGCGTTGAACGTGCATCCCCAGGAAGTGATGAAGCTGTCCAAGATCCTTCATGGAGACTTACTGCTGCAGCGACCCAATGATATGCTGCCGGAGGCTCACAGAGGAGGCGGTGAGGATGATGTCATCCATGTAGAGGAGCAGATGTGCTGTGTCAGATCCGCAACGAAGTACGAACAGACTAGTGTCGGCCTTGGACTCCACAAATCCAAGAGTCAGCAGGAACGTGGCGAACCAGCTGTACCATGCGCGAGGTGCCTGCTTCAAGCCATACAGGGACTTGTTGAGACGACAAACGAAGCCGGGTGAGTAGAGTCCTCGAAACCAGCAGGCTGTGAGCAGTAAACTGTCTCAGTCAGAATCCCATGGAGGAAGGCGTTCTTCACATCCAGCTGATGAACAGGCCACTGGCGAGACAAGGCCAGGGAAAGCACGGTGTGAACCGTAGCAGGCTTCACCACAGGGTTGAAGGTCTCATCAAAATCAATGCCTGGGCGTTAAGTGAATCCGCGAAGAACCCAGCGGGCCTTGTAACACTCCAAGGTGCCGTCGGTGTTGAACTTGTGCTTGAAGATCCACTTCCCAGTAACAACATTGGTCCTTGGTGGACGAGCAACAAGATCCCAGGTGTTGTTGGCGATCAGGGCGGTGTACTCCTCTTCCATGGTAGTGCGCCAATGGGGATCGGCAAAGGCTGCACGGTAGCTCTTCGGGATGGGTGAGAGCGGAGCTGCAACATAAGCTACCGGGAAGCGTAGCCCCTGCTTGGCTCGGGTGGTCATGGTGTGCTGATTGACCACCGGGGAAATCCTGACGGCGTCGCGTGGCAAGGCGGTGACGGGTGCTGGATCGGAGACGGGTGGCGCCGAGGGGGCCGTGACGGGCGCGACCCGGCGAGTGTACCCGGTCGAACGTGTTGGCCGGGCGCAGGGGGAAGCCGGGCGGCGGGCCGGCCAGTGCTGCACGTGGCGGCGAGGGCGCCGCAGGCGTTGAGGAAGTCGGGGCCGCGCGTGGCGCGGAGGACGTCGAGGCCGGTGCCGCGCGTGGCGCGAGAGACGGCGAGGACGCCACAACCGCTCGTGGCGCAGCGAGCGGCGAGGAGACCGGGGCCGCGCGTGGCGCTGCGGGTGTCGAAGAAGTCGGGGTCGCGCGTGGCGCGGAGGTCCTGTGAGCGCAGCTCCTGCAGAGAGAGGCAGTGGGGCGCCTATGGGTGGCAGCTCACTGCTAGTGTCAGTATCCAAAAAATCCAGGTCTGCGACAGCCGGAGAGGTGGGTGTCTGAGCAAAGGGAAAGATGGTCTCGTCGAATGTGACATGGCGAGATATGATAATCCGATTGCTAGACAGATCAAGACACTAGTACCCTTTGTGATTAGTGGAATAACCAAGAAAGACACAGGGCAGACCGAGGAGCAAGTTTGTGTGCGGCTGTGGCGGACAGGTTTGGATAGCAAACGCAACCAAAGACGCGGAGATGATCATACACAGGCGCAATGCCAAAGAGGGCAAAGTGCGGTGTAGAAAATTGGAGTGTCTTGGTTGGTAGGACGTTTAGGAGGTGTGTTGCTGTGTGGAGAGCTTCAGCCCAGTAGGCTGACGGGACGTGAGCCTGAACGAGAAGAGAGCGAATCATGTTGTTTGTAGAACGAATGACGCGCTCTGCTTTACCGTTCTGGGCGGAGGTGTAGGGGCAAGACATGCGAAGTTGGGCGCCATGGGTGAGGAAGAAAGTGCAGGAGCTGGAGTTGTCAAACTCACAGCCGTTATCGCACTGAATGGCCTTGATGGAGGCACCGAACTGGGTGCGTGCGTATGCAAAAAACTGAGACAAAGTGGGTAAGGTGTCAGATTTCAGCTTCAAAGGAAACGTCCACAAAAAATGTGAATAATCATCAAGAATGACTAAATAATACTTATAATCAGAAACACTAATGACTGGGGATGTCCACAAATCACAGTGAATGAGATCAAAAGCATTAGTGGCACGTGACCCTGAAGCATGAAAAGGGAGACGAACATGTCGTCCTAACTAACAGGCATGACACACTAAATGACTATTGTCTTTATTACACAAAGGAAGCACGGATGATAACTTGGAGAGAGCCTCATGACCGGGGTGACCAAGATGACGATGCCAGAGCGAGGACATGGAGCCAGCGACAAGGGAGTGGGCGGCACCAGGGAGACGCAGAGGGTACAAAGGCCCGGAACTATTGCACCTTGCGATCTCGGTCCGTGTCAGCAGATCCTTCACAGAGCAACCAGATGGGTCAAACTCAACAGAACTATTATTGTCAATGGTAAACTGGCGAACTGAGATGAGATTCTTAATAAGTTGCGGTGAAACAAGAACGTTATTAGGACGTAAAGAAGGAGTCAAGGCAGTAACACCAGTGGCTATGACAGGTAGAGATGAACCATTACCGACAACAATGGAGGAAGGAGCTAGAAAACTAGTAGTGGTGGAGGAAAGGGTACCGGCATCAGAGGTCGGTCGAAGGCTGATTCAGAGACACCGTACTGAAAGCGGAGGCAAGGCTCTGCTGGTCCCAACCTTGCACCGGAGTGTACTGGCCGGGAACGCTGCCCGGTGCGTGCATCATATTGGCCTGCAGTGCCTGTTGATGAGCAAGGAGCGTCTGGTGTTGAGCGAGCGCAGCAGGATTAGCATAGGTAGCCTGCTGCTGCGCTTGTTGAACCAGGAGTGCTTGCTAATGGGCGAGAAGCACCTGCGGCTGCTGTGGCGACAGCACTGGACCCCGCTGGCCGGGTCACATATGAATGGCGCCGGTCCAGGGATGCTGCAGGGAGGGCCAGGGGCGCTAGCCCCGCCTGGGCTAGCGGTAGAGGAGGGTGCGCCCGAGGGAGTGCTGCCGGGGGACGGCTGGCCGCCGTGCTGTTGGCTGCCCTTCCCGGCACGCTTGCTGCGACGGTCGGCAGAGGATCGCTGCGAGGAGTTCCTGGAGTTGGAGCCCCTGGTGTTGGCGCTGGAGCTACCGGCCTGCCGCTTGGCGGGTGGGCGGTCTGAAGGCTGGTGGCCGCCGCCGGCGGGCTTGCCACCCGAGGCAAGCAGGGCAGTAGAGGTCGAAGAAGGCCGCTGATCCATGGTAATCTCCTCCAGAATCAAGGCAGACCGGGCTTCCAAATACGTGGGAAAGTCCCGGGCGAGGCGAAGATGGCGCCCAACACCCTCGAAGCGATCGGCGAGACCGCGAATGACGTTGAGCGTCAGCGTGCGGTCGCTGACGGGCTCACCGAGATTGGCCCGCGCGTCCGCGATGTTCTTGAAGCGCCGGCAGTACTTCGTGATGGACAGGTCGCCCTGGCAGAAGTGCCGGAACTTGGCGTCGAGATAGAGGGCGCGGGTCTCCTGGTTGCCGAGGAATTGCTCCTCGAGCGCGAGCCAGACGTCGCGGGTGGTGGCGTCCCGGGACAGGACGGACTCCGACAGGTCAGTGGAGATGGTGCCGGAGATCTACGACTTGACAACGCAATCCATGCGGCGCCAGTCTGGAAAATCAGGCGCCGGGGTGTCCTGGAGGATGTGATCCTCAAGGGAGTACTTGCCGATGACGAGGAGTAGCTGGTCACTCCAGTGTTTGTAGCTGTTGTCGATGAGATCGAGGATGACGTGCACGAGATTGCGGATGATTGTACACCGGCGGCATGATGATGAAGGTTGATGACGGCGGCCGCCTCATGATGCAGCATAGCCAGGTGGAGATCGTGGTCGGGGACGGCCCGGTCAGAGGTGGCAGCGTCGGGTTCGCCGTTCTTGACGGCGTCTGGGTCGCCGAGGGCCGCCTCGGCGTGTGCCAGAGCGGCGCGCCAGAGGGCCTCGCGTGCGCGGTCAGCAGCGGCGTCGCGCTCGACCGCGGCTGCGGCGGCTTCGTCTTCAGCCTTCTTGGCGTCGGCGAGGGACGCCTCGCGCCAGGCCTGGAGCTGCTCCGGCGTGAGTTGGGGGGCCTTTCCGGCGACGGCGACGACGACCTGCGAGACGGTCGGGATGCGGCCATGGGCAACGCCATCGGGGGCGCACGGGCACGGGAAGGAGGCGCGGCCGTGAGGCGCGCAGGACGGCGCGGCCTGGCGGCGCGCGGGAGGGCACGGCTGGGCGCCTCGCAGGAGGGCGCGGCCGGAGGGGTGCGCGAGGAAGCGCAGCCAGACGGCGCGCGGCGCAGCTGGAAGGCGCGCTTAGGGTAGCGGAAGCGGGTTAGGGACCGAAACCCTAACTCTTGATACCATGAAAGCAATGTAGATGGGAAAATAATAGATTGATTATGGAGAGCGTAAGCTCGAGTACATATATAGGCAAGGATGACCTAGGGGATAACTATCCAACGGTGATCCTTGCCCAATCCACATCTATCTAGAGGGCCCCTATGGGGCGAGGCGCACATGCCAGTAGGTCGGGCGCAGGCAATCCCAAGGCCCAAAGGGCCAGCCTATACATCACGCTAACACGGACCACACGGGGAGGGATAGAAGGGACTAACCTTAATATATTGATAAACCCCTTCCTTGTCTCAACTGGTACAAAGTCCTCTCCTTATATAAAGAGGCGAACTTAACCTCTAACATAACCCTAATGGGTCTGGCCCGAACAGCCCAGCCGAACAGTCCATGACACTACTCCGTCCTTTTTTGAACAGCTCGTCCTCGAGCTGCAGCAAGCCTTTTACATCTCGGCTCATAACTCTTGTGGGGCCATCTAGAAGCACAAATATGCGGAACACAGCAGCAGCTCCAGTGGGCTCAGGGAAGAAGACCACCACGTCAAACTGCAGGAAGAAAACAGCCCAGTCCATGGCTGCACTGGACTGTAGCCTTGCAGATTTGGGTGCTGCACGCAAGTCCCCCTCCAGGCATCCACCGCATAGGCCAGGAACAAGTCCACGTGAATGGATAAGGCTTCTCCACCCAGCACATACCGGAGGCCGTAACCGCCGCCGAAGATGACGCTGTCCGCTGCGGTGATGCAACGACCAGTGGAATTGGATCGTCTTGGCTCGGGATTGGCGGCCACTGCAGCCGGCGGAGGTGTGCCCTCGCTGGCCTGCTGTCTGCGACGAAGCACGGCAATGCCGTCTGCGGCTGCCCTACGCTGCCTGACGGAAAGCAACGGTTTGAAGCACCACAGCCTCCTGCTGCTGACGGGCGCGTGCGGCAGCAGAACGGGCCCTGGTACAGCGAGTGTCGACTCTTAGTATGAAGCGATGGCACGCTGATCTGCATGGAGGACGCCACCACATCCTCGGCAAGATCCACGTCCAGCGCCGTCAAGACCCGTGACGCTTGCACCTTCAATCTTGCCAGAAAACTGCATGCTGCCGCCTGCAGCTGCACAGCCGCCTGGTGCTCATGCTCCTTCTTCCTCATCATGCACAGGCCTTGTGCTTGGCGCCGCACAAGGAAGCCACGCACCGCCGCCTGGAGCAGAACCGTCGCTGCTGCCTGGTACACCATTTGCTGGCGCATCTCATGCAGCCGACGCCTCGCTCGGAAGCCGTGTGCCGCCGCCTGCAGCCGTATCGCCGCCATCATCTCTGGCAGACTCGCGAACTTGGACGCCACCGAAACGAGCTGTGCGAACCGATCGACCTTAACAGTCAGATCGTCGACCTTGGCTCCGAGGTTGTTGACTGCCGCCACCAGATTGCGGAGGGCGGTGGAGATCGCTGCCATCTCCTTCTTCAGATCGTCTTGGTCACCCATGGACACGCAACCTGGCTCAGCTGATACCATGTTGTCTCGTACCAAGATCTGAATGACCCTGAACTCTAGCAGCCCGACCTCGCTGATGGTGGCAGACAGACCACACGGGCAGGGATAGAAGAGGGCTAACCCTAATAGATTGATATTCTCATTGCTTACCTCAACTGGTACAAGTCCCCTCCTTATATAGAGAGGCTAACTTAACCCCTATGAAAGGATCTAATCTTATCCCTAACACAACCCTAATGGGTCTGGCCCGAACAGCCCAGCCGAAAAGTGCATGACATCAGCATAGAAACTGCATGCACCACTTATATCTAGCATTTTGTTATGGGATCATATAACAAACTAAAACCTTGACCCAGGTCTAAATATATGTCTCACGATCTAATCTGACATGACAAAACAAATCACCTTATTGTGAGATCTATCAAGGGCAACAATTTCTCCTTTGTCCCTCATAAGGATACCAATTGCTGTTGTTTTTCCTCCTGGAGCTGCACACATATCTAGTATTCGCTCTCCTGGCTGGGGATCTATAAAATGGGTCACAAATTTTAAGCAATATAGGTCAGGCCAAAATATTTTAGTTATGCAGTACAAAATAATGGAAGTATAAAATGCAAAAACTGAATCAAAAGCAGAGAGGTAAACACCTAGGGAACTAAGTATTAAGACAGGCCAAGATTCAACAGTTTTATTCTAGCAAGATTACGTGATTTTTCAACAACTTTCACAAATGTTTGGGTTAAAAAAGCAACTCAAGGAAGACCCAGTTTCACTCTCAATCAGAAGCCAACCAATGAAATAATCTTTTCTAATATCTGCATTTTGAATGCGCCATTTGTTCCAGAAAAAAAAAATGTTGAATATGCATTCCTCCAAGTTTCATCACAGGTGCTTCATATTATTTCAGATGAGTGTGCCATCCTCTAAATAATCATTCAGCTAATTCAATTTTCTTAGTCATCACAATTGGTTTTCTATACTTCAGTACCTGGATTTTAACACTATCAATATGAGCAATGCATGTTAGGATATTTGTATCAAATCGAAAGGCAGATTATAATATTGGATAAAAAATACTTTTAAACTAGCAGCCAAGAAACAAATCGTACCAAGAACACAAGCAGCCACAACACTTGGTAAATTTTGAAGAAATATCTCCCCTTCAAGCACATCTAATGACAAAATGAATGAATAATTAGGCTTGTGAATCTGAAGTGACAAAAAACAGTAATATGACAAAGGATAGTGCGATACAGTCATTGATGCAGTTATATCAACTTAATTAATGTATTTGTAGGAGGAAATAATTCTTGTGTGTATTCCTCCAACCCTAGAATGGTGCACTATATAGTAGCTATACATGGGCCTCCAGATGGGCCATATACACATGCCCTATGGGCCACACACATATACACTAACACCCCCCCCCCCTCGCAGTCTGGACTACCGGCGCAGCGGAGTACAAGGCTGGACAACAAAGAAACTCACACAAGGCCCCCCTGCAGACATAACTAGGCACTGGCTACGTTGAGGCTGGAGCGAAACTCTGAGAACGTCGAGGAGGGCAGACCCTTGGTGAAGATGTCAGCAAACTGGGAGGTGGTCGGGACATGGAGAACATCACCGATAGCTACCCGATCGCGAACGAAGTGCAAGTCAATCTCCACATGCTTCGTCCGCTGATGCTGAACCGAGTTGGTGGAGAGGTACACAGCGCTGACGTTGTCGCAGTAGACGAGCATGCTCTTGGCGAGCGAGCTGTGAAGCTCAGCCAAGAGCTGACGAAGCCAGGACACCTCAGCCACACCGTCAGCAACAGCCCGGTACTCCGCCTCAGTACTCGAGCGGGAGACAACCGGCTGTCGCTTGGACGACCAGGAGATCAGGTTGCCACCGAGGAAGACGGCATAGCCTGAGGTAGAGCGGCGGGTGTCCGGACAACCAGCCCAGTCAGCGTCAGTGTAGACAACCAGCTCAGCAGGGGAGAAGCGGCGAAGGACCAGGCCGAGATCAATCGTGCCTCGGACGTAGCGGAGAAGGCGCTTCAGCGCAGCAAGATGTGACTCCCGTGGATCATGCATATGAAGGCACATCTGTTGAACAGCGTAGGTGAGGTCCAACCTGGTGAAAGTGAGGTACTACAAGGCTCCAGCAAGACTCCAGTATGCAGTAGGATCAGCCACAGGATCACCCAGAGTAGCAGACAGCTTCGCCTGAGTGTCAACAGGAGTGGAGAAAGGTTTGCAATCAGTCATCCCAGCTCGCTCCAGAATATCAAGGGCATACTGTCGCTGGTGAAGGAGACCAGCTGGACGGGGCTCAACTGTCACACCCAAGAAGTGGTGAAGGTTGCCAAGATCCTTCATAGCAAACTCCTACTGCAGGGAGGAGATAATCCGTTGAAACAACTGTGGACCAGAGGCTGTCAGAACAATGTCATCAACATAGAGCAATAGGTAGGCAATCCCATCGGCATGGTGATATATGAACAGAGAGGTGTCTGACTTGGCCTCAACAAACCCCAGCGTCAGCAAGAATGTAGAAAACCGAGAATACCAAGCCTGAGGAGCCTGGTTCAGACCATAGAGAGACTTGTTGAGCTGACAGACCAGATCTGGATGACTGGAATACACAAATCCTGCTGGCTGACTGCGAGACTGTCTCTATCAGAGTGCCATGGAGAAATGCATTCTTCACCACAGGACTGAACATCTCATCATAGTCCACACCAGCTCGCTGAGTGAACCCCCGAAGAACCCAACGAGCCTTGTAGCACTCTAGAGTACCATCAGCCCGAGCTTGATCGTCCAGATCCACTTGCCAGTCACCACATTACGACCAGACGAACGCGGCACAAGGTCTCATGTCTGGTTGGCAAGAAGAGCCTCGTACTCCTCTTCAATCGCACGACGCCAATTCGGATCTGCCAGAGCTTCACGGACAGACGACGGTATCGGAGAGAGCCGCGACTCTCCCTCGATGGCGGAGAGAGTCGCGGGCCGAAGAACCCCAGCCGCCTGCCGAGTCACCATGGGATGAGTGTGACGAGGATCCCGATGGATGACCGGCGGGTGGTACACGACAAGCTCCACATGAGAGCGGCGTGGTGGAGGCGGCGGTGGAGGCGGAGGTGGCGACAGCTACAGTGAAGGCGAAGACAACTCCGGTGGTGGTGGAGGTGACGACAGCTCCGGTGAAGGTGGTGGTGGAGGCGTTGCCGTCGAGTAGTGCTCGTAGACATAGCACACAGGAGGCGCATAGTCCACAGGCACCTCCGGGGTCGGATCCGGAGGAGCCTGCGGCTGTGGCGGCACCGGACGACGTCGGTACACCTGCACCGGCTCGGCGTACCATGCAAGAGGTGTCGGGCCCGCGCGTGGCGCGACGGGAGGCACCGGGGTGGTGCGAGGCGCGACAGAGGGCGCCGGAGCCGCGTGTGGCGCGGCAGGAGGCTCCAGACCGGCGTCTGGTGCGGTAAAGGGCACCGGAGCCGCGGGTGGCGCGACAGGAGGCACCGATGCCGCGCGTGGCGCAGCAGAAGACACCGGAGCTGATGGTGCACCAAGAGGACCTGCTGGAAGAGGAAAAACAGAAATGAGTGGCTGAGCCACCGGGTCAGAAAGTCAAGATCAGGAGAAGGTGTAGAAGTGGTGAGAAGGGGAAGTCCGACTCGTCAAACACAACATGCCGGGAGATGAGGACCCGACGAGAAGCGAGATCAAAGCAACAGTACCCCTTATGGTCAGGGGAGTAACCGAGAAACACACAACGTGTCGAGCGAGGCGTTAGCTTGTGAGGAGTAGTGGCAGCGATGTTCGGGTAGCAAGCGCACCCGAAGACACGGAGGTGATAGTAGCTAGGAGGGGTACTAAAGAGAGCATGGTGTGGAGTCGGAGCAGGGGAAGCTGTGGAAGGAAGACGATTAAGCATATAGATGGCGGTGTGAAGACTCTGCCCAGAAGCGCGAGGGCAGGGAGGACTGGATCAGAAGAGTGCGCATGACATCGTTCGTGGTCCGAATCACGCGTTCAGTCTTGACGTTCTGGAGAGAAGTGTACGAACAAGACATACGTAGTTGAACAACCCGAGAGAGAAAGAAGGAGCGGGAGGTGTTGTTATCGAACTCATGACCGTTGTCACATTGGACAGCCTTAATGCTGAGGCCGAACTAAGTGCTGAAGGACTGCGCCAGAGCAGCCTGATCCCACACCCCCCCAACCACGTCGAAGTCTGGCTGGGCTGAGAGGGAGGTGAAGTCCAGGTCGGCGCTTAGGGAGTTGCACCCGTGAACATGGCAGCCGGCTGGAGCGAAGGACGAGGCCCCCCTCCCTGACCCTGGAAGGGCCACATCGAGATACGCCCTGACCATGGGTTGTTGAAGGATGGTCAGGGCGCACCTCCAGGAGTAGGGGCGAGAGCAGGGACCGGAGCCCGAGTGGGTGTGCTCCGACAGCCCCCACCAGCGCCCCCAGGGCCACCACCGCGTCCCTGACGGCCTCGGCGACCCCCGCCTAACACCCCCGCTCGGCCCGGGGGGAGGAGCACCAAGGAGAGAGGTGGAGGACACCGGTGGTGCAGTCACGAGTGCCTTGGAGGAGGTGGAGGACGAAGGCGTAGTCGAGTCGGGCACGTGGAGGCCCCTGGTGAGCTCCTCCAAGGTGAGGGCATCGCGAACCTGCAGGAAGGTGGGGAGGGACTTCTGGTGGGTGATCCATGTCCGCAGGGCCTCGTAGTGGCTGGTGAGACCCCGCACAACAGTGAGGACCAAGACTCGGTCACGCACCGGTACCCAAGGTCGCGAAGCGCATCGGCCTTGCTCTTCATCCTCCTGCAGAACTCTCCCACTGAAAGGTCGCCCTGCTCGAGAGACCGGAAATCAGCATCGAGCTGGAGAGCCCGGGTCTCGGCGTTGCCGAGGAACTGGCCCTCGAGCACGAGCCAGGCCTGGTGTGCGGTGCCAGCGGGAGTCCGAACGATGTCCTGCAGATTGAGGGAGATGGTCCCAAAGATCCAGGACATGGCGATGTTGTCAAGGCACAAACACGCCAGGTCTCGCGTCGCGATCGCCGTGTCGAAGAGGACGTGGTTGTCGAGGGCGTAGCAGCGAAGCGCGAGGACCTAGTCCCTCCAGCGAGTGTAAGAGATGGAGGTGGAGTCGAGGACGACCGAGACCAGGTTCTTGATGTGCGGGACCCCAGCAGCCTGGAGGTGGAGGTAGGCGACCATGGGGTCGACCTGGCCGAGCGGGGGTCCAGCACTCTGCCGGATCAGAGCAGTGAGCGACACCTGGTGGGAGGAGGTGGCGACGTGCTCCACCTTGGAGGCGTGGAGGAAGTGCTTCGCCTCGGCGACCGACGAGCAAGAGCGTCAGCCGCGGTGCGCTCATGCTCCCATGCGAGAGCCGCCACGCGCACCCGCTCCTGAGTTGCGGCCGCCTCGGTCTTGGCCGCAGCAAGGGCCACCGCGAGAGCGCTGTCTGCAGCAGCGACTGGCCTCGGAGGAAGGCGGCGGCGGCAGCGAACGGCGCGTCCATGGGAGGCATCCCGAGCCCGAGGAAGGTGGGAAAATGCCCCCTTGGAGGGCAGCGGCGGCACCGGCACCGAGGGTCCCTGCGTCGAAGGCCCCGGTCGCCTCTACCTCCATGTTGCCGGCAGCCGCGTCCCCTGGCCCACCCGTGCCCGCGGGTGGATACCCTGGCACGTAGGGTGGCCGCGGCGGCGGGATCCGCACCCGACGGTGGCAGATCGGAGGAGGGGGCAACATGCTGGAGAAGAAGCGCGTGGAGGAGAGAGGCTACAGTGGCGAGGAAGGAGGCGTCCCTGGCGGCGGCGGTGGCAGGCCGCGCGGTGGTGGAGCAGGGCCCCGTGGGGGCGGCGGACATGGCGCGCCAGGTAGCAGTGGCAGCCGCCGCATCCACACCAAGGGGAGGCGCGCCCGGCGGCAGCGGCGCTCGGGGAGGCTCCAGCGGCGGACAGCCCGCGTACAGCGGCGGCGTAGGAGGAGGGGGAGGGGGGAGGAGGAGAGGGGAGGAGGCGGCGGCGGCGTTGGCTAAGGGAGGTGAGGAGGAAGGGAAACCCTAGCTGATACCATGTAGGAGGAAATAATTCATGTGTGTATTCCTCCAACCCTAGAAGGGTGGGCTATATAGTAGCTATACATGGGCCTCTAGATAGGCCATATACACATGCCCTATGGGCCACACACATATACACATATACACTAACAGTATTGATGTATAAAATTCTCCTCACAGAAAATGTAGATGGATAAAATTCAAAAGTAGGTATGCATGTAACAAAAGTAGGCATGTGCCAACATTTACACCATTTTACATAATTGCCTTTTATGTCATCTTCTGGTCGAAGCTGAAGCCTAAACAAAACTTAAGGTATGTTTTGTTTCTTTTCTTTTCTTTTTGGAAGTGGGGTGGAGCAGAGCTTATCCAAATGTAATTCCATGGTAGCTGCCACAAGAGAACAGCAGGGCAAAGAAGCAAAGCAAAGCTGTTTGGCAAGCTTGGCTGGCTGTGCAAATTGCAGCTAAAGGTTGAAATGATACAAATACTATTCAGATAAATGGTAATATCTTGTTTGTTAACCAAGGGTCAATATAAGGTCCTCGATTTTGTACTAAAAATGTAAGTTTGTGTATGTCTTTCATGATGAATTTGTTAGCCATACATGGTTCAGCTAGGCGGCGCCTAGGCGGTGATTCGCGGCGATTCCGCGCGAGTCGAGGCCCGTCGCCTCGCCTAGGGGGGTAGTCGGACCCCTAGGCGGTGGCTGGCTCGTCGGCGGCGCCGGTAGGGGAGGTAGAGGGGGTACCGCGGCACCCCTGTGTCCCCACGTGTAGATCCGTCGACCCGGGGACGAGGCGCGGCAGAGAGTGGCGGCGGCGGAGGAGGAGGCAAGGACATCGGGCGGCGGCGGAGGAGGATGAGAGGTAGAGGCGGGCGGACGATGTTGGCGGAGGAGGCAGCGGCGGCGGCGCGGTTGGGGGAAGGAGATCCACCTCCCGCTTGGCCGGCGTCGAGGTCGTCGGCGGCGCGATTGGATCTCAAAGAATGGAGAGGCAGCGACGAGCGGCGCGATTGCTGCGGCGGCGGCCGCGGGTGGGGGGGAGGGAGTGGCCGACGACGTGGATGGGAGGGATAGGGTTTGGGAGGTTATGTGGGCTGCGTGACTGTGGGACTTGGGCTGGCTTGGGTTGGGCTGGTTGATGGCCTTCTTTTTTCCTCCATTTTTCCTTTTCTTATCTTTTTTGAGGTAATATATGTATATATGTGTATTTGCAAAACGCCTAGGTGCGAGTATTCCCGACTAGGCGCTAGGTAGTGGGTCAGCGCCTAGATTCCGCCTAGCACCTAGCTGAATCTTGTAGCCATATGATAGCATAGAAAGGATATGCAGATTGTTATGATATATTGTGTATCAGCATAAAGTACTGAATGATGCTTATATATGCTGCTGAAAATTATCCTACAAATGTAAGAAATATGCAGATATACCATTGAAAGATGGGAGCTTGTATACCCTCTCAGTCATCTCTACTGCAACCCCATGAGGAACACGGAATATTCCAGATCTTGACATTGCAGCAGTCCCTTGACCAATGTACAAGCCCTTTCTTTCTTCATAATGTGCATCTGCAACTTAGAGTATATGATATAGCTATATGAATATGCAGTTTTTATAAAGGAAAAAACTAGCAGCACAAGCTTTAAAAAATAGTACAACACAAAGCAACCATCTATTCACAAAGGATACAAAATCAGTTTATTTAACAAGTATAAAATAACTAAACTTCCAGCCTACAAAAAAGCTTGCCTGTCTGCAATCCCTGTAAAACGGTTCCTCGTGTTATACCCACAGCCCAACCACCATCCTTGACTGGCTGCTCAACAGCAACTGACACAGCAACCTTGTCGCCCTTTTCAACATGTGCACTACAGGCTAAAACACCAGGGACATACACCTGAAGATGAAGCAAATTTGAACAGAAAGGATCAAATCACGAGTATAGATTTGCCAGTAGCAATGAACTTGTGTAGATGGCATATGGACATATGTCAAAATAAAAAAAAAGAAAAACATAGAGGAAACCTAGCAACTAGTTCAAGAAAATGGAAAGACCTTATTTTAATTAAGGCATTATGCAACATAATATCCAGTCTCGCATTAATGACTACACATTCTATGCAATATTGCTTATGTTCAACCAAAGAAAGAATAAACTAGCTTGATTATTGAAGATCCACATAACAACCATTGTGAACTTGTTCATCCAGATACAGCGGAATATAAAAATGTTTCCTTGTGGGAAAAAAAGGAACAATGATTTGATTCATATCACAAACAATGTGGGCACACCAAAAACATGTTGCTGCTGTGTCTCATGATTTGATTCAAGTTTACTCTTCCTTCTCAAAGATGGCATAGATCCACGAATAGACAGAATATACCTGGGCACCTCGAAGAACTGACTCTGCACATTTTCGACTTACAATTACTTCCTTAACAGATTGGTCTAGTTGGTTATTATAATGCAACACATGTGGTCCTGATCCCTGAAGAAACAAAACATTTTCAAGGCCAGCATAAGGGCACTTCTGGATTAGAGAGCTCCGTTCATGTGACTGGTCTCCGCCATTCTGCTCAACAATCTTCAAGCCATTGATTCCATCAGAAAGCCCATTTTTGCATACTAGGTCCATAAGTTTATGCATGACAGCATCAGTGGAAGACTTGAGAGTATTGACACGAATACAAGAATAACGAGAAGGATGCCTGAGCAGGAAAGCAATAGTTAGTCATATAGAACAGTAATAGATATCGGTTTCTTAAATACGCACCAGCGAACTAACAGTTATTCTGCTTCATACTTCAAAAGAGGTTTGTAGCAGGTCATACAGCCAGTGCTCCAGAATTAACTCAACATAACATGGTGCTCTCGATTAACTTGTACAGAGACACAAATCGTATATAGACATACTACAGTCTTTAGAGTAACCATGTGACATACTGATGATCTGATCTTCCAAACATTTCAACTGTTATTAAATGTGCACTGTATTAATTTGTTTAGTGTTGAACAATTGAAAAAAAAAGAGAGCATGGAATGCATAAATGTTGCAGGGTGGCAAATATTCATGAGATAGATGTGCTGAACAACATGGAATTCGGAATGTACCAAAAATAACAAGTATTCCTAGTTGTCCGTTGCCTAGATCCTGAATACTAGTATTTTTCAAAAAATCCATTTATCCATCTTGCTAATTATGAACCATTCTTCTAGTAGTTGCATAATGGATGGACTGATGTAAGAGTCGAGTGTGTTAACTGTTAAGCTTTTTCCGTTTTGCTGTTTTCCCGTCTACATTTCCCTGTCAATCTGTAGAGCTGATCCCGTCGAACAACACACCACACAGCTATAGAACCCCAGAAATTGGACTGACAACAAATGCAGTGATCCTAGAATCAGCAGCAACCAACTGACAGGGAGAAGGGGGCAAAAACCAGAAGCAGCCTCTGGCGGGCGGGGCTGTACTCACGTGAGGGCTTCGGAGATGCGGACGAATCGGTCTCGTCCGTATGCGGCGGCGAAGTACTCCTCCACTTCCGGCTTCCACCGCAGCTTCGGGCTGAACGTGTACCGCCCCGCGTCGACGGCGCCCGGCGGCGCCGCCGAGGGAGAGGCGGAGGGGGAGGAGGAAGAGTCCATCCGCGGCTACGGCGACAGGCCGCGGGGCGAAGGTGGATGGGGCGTAGAAAGAGGAGCGGGGAAGCGGCGAGATGGAGAGCACGAGGTACGCCCTGTTTAGTTTCTCAACAGTTCTCAGAAAATTTCGCATCGCAGACCGTATTACTTCTCACAAAACACATTTTTCAATGTAAAATTTTCACCAATTTGAAACACGTTTTCCAATGTAAAATTTTTGCTAATTTCACCAAACTTTCCACCAACTAAACGGTGCCTAAGGGAGAAGCGGAGAACAGAGGTGGCTGGAGGGGGGATTCCGCCTGGAGCAGACTCGGACGGAGTAGGGAAGGCGCAGGGCTGGGGGTTTTGCAGGGCTTTAGAGCATCTCCAAAAGTGCGCTAAAAATTGCTTCCCCAAAATCATATATTGGGAGCTCTACTAAAAAATTTTGTCCCCAAAATCATACCATCTCACATCAGACTGCTAATAATAAACTTCCCAAAAATCTCCACGTCAGCAATATGTGGGTCCGCGGCCCCACTCCAGTCTAGCTTTGACCTCTTTTCTTCCCCCTTCTCTCTCTTCTCTCTCTCCTTCCTATCCATGGCGGCACTGCGCCCCTCCTCGGCCAGCAAGAATGCCGGCGGCAACGACAACTGCTCCGACAGTCGGCGTAGGAAGCAGGCCTAGTAGGTGGCCACGACGCCGGGAGATGAGACCTACACTGGCCGCATATCTTCCTGTGCTGCATCTACATGACGGCGGATGTTTGCGATGTTGAGTTGCTATTGTGCAACGTTGGAACATCGATGAGCACGGGAATTTCTTGCAATGCTGCAACATCGTTGAGCATGGCACTTCTTGGTCCTGCAGCATGCTAGCACGTGGGACTTTCCTGCAATATCTCTCTCTCCCTGCTTCCGTTACGAGATCCCAATCCCATTATGGCGCTCATCTTCGGCCTTCTCACCGGACGCACATGTTGTCGCGCCAGGCATCCTCAACCTCCCAGCCGCTATCACCACCGTTTGGCTCGACTCGGTCCAGGGGCAGCGGGCACTTCCTCTCCGTCAAGAGCGGCGGCGGCAGCTGTTTCTCGTCGGCAAGCGGTTCTGCCGAGGCAAACTGCAACTGGACATGGTGGACGTTGTCGCGGAGAAGATGACGTTCAGGGGTGGCGCGCGGCGCGTCGCAGCCGATGCGCGGCCGGTGTTGGTGCGCACCCAGGGAACACCACGCGCGGGAAGAAGGTCAGGACTCGGGAGGCAGATTGGGGAAGCGCTCGCGTCGCAAATATATGCGCGGCGATGGGGTGTTTTTTCGCGACCCCAATCTTTTGGGAAGGTTTTAGGTGGACTGTTGGAGTACCTTTTTTCTCTTTTTTCCCCTAAAGAAGATATTGGGAGTGAAATTAGCATTCTTTTGGAGTTGCTCTTAGTTAGCGTGCTAGTGTTTGGAATTTTGGATAGGAGAGAAACGGCATGAGAAAGGTAAAATAGTGATTTTAGTCTCTAAACTTAATTGACAAAATAGACATATTGGTCCCTAAACTATGTGCAAAGGATCAAGTTACCGAGTATGAATATATGGGGATACCACGACTATGTGAGCACATACGTTGAGTTTGTATATGTACCAAAAGAATATCTTGTTAGAGTACATATATTTTTCATGTCAAATTTCTATGAGCACATAAATGCCTTAAACTAGTATGATTAGATACACTTTTTAGAAACCATATTTTGTGTTATTTTACAAAATATATTGTTATGCGTATGTATTAAGGGAGTAGGAGAATATCGTAGTTGACCTAGATGATCCAAGGGTAAAATGGACATTTTGCATTAGTTTTATACTAACATAAAGCACAACATCAACACAAGGATGAGTTTGACTAAAAAATGAGAGTTGAGAGACTAAATTGATCATTTTGAAAGTTGAGGGACCAAGTTGATCCTTTGCGCATAGTTCAGAGACTAAATTACCTATTTTGCCAACTTAATTTCGTCACTCAACTTGTAGAGTTTATAGGATATATGTTATTAGGAAATGCTAGGTGTAGAGTGCCCGAACGGAGCCGCAAAAATCGGACGCCCTCCTGTGCCATGCACGTACGCGTCTTCCACCCTTTTTATCTTCATGTGAGCGGCCCCACTCAAGCTTATCCTTTCACTAGATTTCCTCCCCAACCACACACATATCAGGCGTCACACGACATCTTCAGCACGGCTCTGCGCGCGCTTGTCGTGCGGCCGTCGGCGCTGGGTGCGATTAGCTATCGCTAGAGCGATCAATACCGTTTCATCGCGCCGGGCCACACTGTGATCACCAAAGCCCACGGGAGCAACCAGCCCACCAAAGCCCACGGGAGGGGCTTCTTCCTCCCCGTGCCGCCGCTTCTTCCTCCTCGCGTGCGTCGCAGCGCTCGCCCCCGCGCCGCCGTCCACCTCCGTCTCCGGCGGCTCCCGCCGCCGGATCCGGCGACCACTCCCCTCCCCCGTGCTAACCCGTCCGCCCTTCTCCTTCTTCCTCCTCGCGCCTTCCCTCTCCCTCTCGCCCCCGCGCCGTCCTCCTCCTCCGTCTCCGGCGACTCCCGCCGCCGGATTTGCCGGCCGCCGCCCCCGCACGCTAATCTCATGGCCTCTCGCCGGAGAAAGCTCAAGCTCCACCCCTGCCCCCGGTCCCTGGCCCACCGGCTGTCAAGCCGCTGGCCCCGGCCGGCGGTGCCCTCGCCGCCGGCCGCCCCGCCCCGCAACCCGCTTCCACCGCCGGGCTTCCCTCCAACCCCCCACTCCCGTTTCCATGTCCGCCGGCGAACAGAGCACCTCGGCAACCCCCCAACCTGAACCCTAACCCGGCAGCCCCAAAACCCTAACCTCGATGGCACCCCGGCAACCCCCAACCCGAAGCTCTAACCTGGCAGCCCTAGCGGCAGAGGAGGACGACGAACCTGACAGTGGGTCCCGCGGTGCGATGGGATGTTTCCCATCGCAGGCGCGATATATAGTCGCGACGGTCAGCGCTCCCTACACGCTTGCTGTGCGGCCGCCGAAGCCGGTGGGACGGCGTTCCCTGCGCGTGCTTGCCGTGCGGCCGCTGACGAGGAGCTTCCCGGTCGGCAGCCGCTCGAGTGCCACTGGGGCGAGGTGCTCCGGTCTCCCGCGGGATAGACTGGGGTGAGGAGGCGTGGCGGAGCGACGAAGGCGCAACGAGCACCACCGTGCCCAACGCTGGTGCCACTGTCCATGCCTCCACTCCTCTAGTTTGCGTTAGCGGCGCCGAATCTGCCCGAACTGTCGACGCTTGCAGATGAGGAACAGGCAACGGCCATGGAGGACGACGCCCGAGTAGCAGCCGCGGCGGCCATGACGGGGCAGCTCCGGGCTGTTGCGGAGGAGCTTGGAGCGAGCTGCCATGACGGATGACTTGTATGAGAGGCCCTGGCTGGCACCTTAGTCACCATGTTCCCGGGACAACCGGAACAAGAACGGGAAGCTGGTACGTGGAACGCCGTTCTAAAAAAATATGGTATGAAGGGGGTATATCTCTACCTAATATTAAAGCAAGGAACGTTTCTGGTCAAAATTTTCGTACATCCTGGTAGGTGGGTCCCACCTGTCAGAGGGCTATCTCTCTTCCCCCATCGCCTGCGCGCCTCCCTCCTCTTCCTTCCGTCTCTCTCCGTGAATCGCTCCGTCCGATCCCCTCTCTCGTCCGCTTAAAAGTCGATTGGAACTCAAAACAGAAGACGACCTCAGCTCGAACAAGATGAAATAGATAGAAACGGAAGAGGAAGGAAAAGCATCCAAATCAAAGGCGAAGAACATCCTAGACAACCGAGGTTGCCAGAGAAGTTGCGCAGCTCGCCAACGACGTTACGCCTGTGCTCATGATTTGAGGCCGCGGCGGATGGCCAGCAGAAAGGGGAAGAAGGTGCGGCCGCCGGTCATGGTGTCGTACTTGCACATGTCAAACCAATGCTTGGAGGAGCACCGCCGCCTGTTGACCTCATGCCGCTCACGACCTCATGTTGCTTCAAGAGGACAGCGCCGCTGCGGCGAACGAAGAGGGTGAGGTGGTTCTTGGCAAACGAACGACGTCCGACATCTTTATGAAGTTGAGGAGACAGAGATTCAAAAGACATTCATGGAGTAATCCGGTAATTCTTGAGAATCGAGAAGAAAGAAGAATAAGACACACTAGGATTTAAAAGGGGGCGACCAATATCTATTCTCGAGGGACGATGGAACAGGCTTCCTGGTGCGCCGCCGTGGGTGCTATGCTCAAGTGCGAAGCTCGCCGGCAGCCTCCTTGGTGCATGGAGGACGCGCGCACGACTGCAAGAGTGAGGGGGATTGCAAAGAGAAGGGAGTTGAGAGAGCAGACACCTAGAACGAGCGGCAAGAAAGATGAGAAAAGAGACTGAGCGGACGGCCTCTCTCCTCCCGTCGCGATCAATGCACCATGTACGAGGCAGAGTTCCGCATGGCCATCTACCCCTCCACGCGTCGTGGTGGGCCTGCCAGGTGCCAGCACTGCTGGCTGAACCGGTTCATGTGTACTGTCGTGTTGCGCGCTGTCTCGGGCAACAGCAAAGACTCCACCAAGCAATTTCTGCTGCACTCGGCGCATGGCTACGTGGTGCACCCTGCCAGCAACAACAATGTCCGAAAGCTTGCTTTTGGATGGGAAAAAAATCTCCAGCCTACTTGATGCGTGGAATTACTGGAATATCATCTAGACAAAGTATTATTCGTTTTTGGATTATTCAAGCTTTTATTATTTGAATAAGTCCAAAATTTTTAAAATAAAAGAGATGAAAGTGATCATCCACGAGTCATATTTTCACCAATGGAACTCCAAGAGCTTTAAAATAGTTGCGCTGATGGATTTCATTTTTTTATAACTTTTATTTTAGAATAATAAATTGGATCATAAAATTAGTTAAGCTATCACCCGGGTTTTGTGCATTATGTATTGGCCTAGGATGTGATAGTTTTGTTCTCCCGTTGCAGCACGAGCATAGTGCTAGTCCATTTGTAATGCCCGATCGAGATGCGGGACGCGAACCAGAAAATCTCGGGACGATGTGCGGAACGTTTCATCGCTATTGGGCCTCGTCGTACAGGAGGGATGATGATGGCTCATGCACGCACAGAAGCCAACAAGAAGACCTGACGTTTGGGCCTGCTGGTTGTCAGTCTATTAGTTAATTGGCTTGTCTCCTATTTCCTCCGTCTCTAAAACACTGTCGTTTTCACTTCTTGAGAAACAATTTTGACTAGATATGTAAAAAATATATTAATATTTATAGTACAAAATTAATATAGTTAGATAGATATTTGAATCTAATTTTTTAATAAATTTATTTGGAGATACAAATATTGCACGTATTTTATACAAATCCGGTCAAACTTGTGGTACGGAAACCAACAACGACAGTCTTTTGGGGACAGAAGGAGTACTACACATGGGCCAGGCCAACTAATTCATCCGATGATGCCGCAGACTTCTCCAGATCGTGATGGGGAAGGGGAGGTTTCTGCGTCGTGGGTTCATGTTCCGCCGGTAATCAGGATCTCGTTCCTTCTGCGTCCCAGGCTGCGTCCCGCTTCGATCCCGATCCTCGTTTCGGGATGAAGTTCCCGGGACACAGAATGCTGGCTAGTTCCGCGTTCCCAGTGACTATGGCTGGCACCAATGGTCCATCATGTTGCGTGTTTGATCTCGGGATGTTGCAGGTTCGATTATGCGATGTTGCTGTCGACCGGACATCCTTGGGCCCACTACGCATGTGCGCCATGCCCGGGAGATAAGGCCTGATATTCTACACTACTCGACTAGTGGGTCACAGTGCAAGACTACTGTGGACCACAAGGCAAGACAAGACGGACAAGAACTTGTACTAGATTAGGAAAGCTTCTCATTACCCGTTATAGGCTACTCCTAGTCCTACTCGACTAGTACTCTTGTACCTAATCTGACTTGTAACCCTGCTTCCCGTGGCATATAAGGCGAGGCAGGGACCCTGTTGGCGGTCGATTTCCGTCAACCTAGCCTTGAGTTTACCTTCTATGTTGGTATTAATTTGATATTCACACTAATGATCCTAACCCCCATTATATGTTAAGTTCGCACTCGCGCATGGTTTTTGGAGTTTATTGTTTACACATGAATCAAGAGCCTAAATGAGGACTTCCGGGTAAAGTTCATCAAGGGTTTTACGAGAAGATCATGGCCCGGTACAAGTCAAGATACAAGATGAACATGACTCCAAATGAACCAAGGACTAAAGCGTGAAGCCGAGAAGTGTCGAGGACCTATACGGAAGATGCGGGAGTTCATACGCCAAGCAGCCTTATCTAAACCGCGAGGAAAATGACGTCAAGGACCCACATGCAACTCGGCAAAAACTCAAGAAGTCGCGAGAAGCTTCACAAAGAAAACCGGGAGCGAACCGGGTCGAAAAGGCCCTGGGCCGGTCAGCCCAAGCCGGCCGGCCTGACCCTTTTCCGGGTCGGTTCGCCACCCCCTTTGACCTAGCACCCATTCAGGCTATTTATAGTCCCTGTGTGAAGTTCTAACGATCAAGCCATTCGTCATTCACCGCCGAGGAGCAGAGAAGCTTGAGGGACACCATCTCGGAGAGGAGGGTCGTGTTAGTCGTCTAGGGTTCACCTAGCCGGCGTGGGAACCTTGCAAGGAAGACCACGTCGGAGTTCCGTAGGCTTGAATCAAGATCAAGGTAGGATCCCGGTTGGATCTTATTCATGTATACACTTATGATGGAGTTTTAATGGATCCGATTTCTAGCGATCGAGTACCTTTGTTTATGATTCTTGTTCTTACTTGGGTGTTTTCTTCCTCAATCTATTCTCAAGATAGATTACATGGGATGTTCTTGTAGCCGCGGTGACTAGAGGTGCATACCCGATCTACCAAGTAGTTCAACACACTCCTCGTGAGTGTTCTCTAAGATTCGACCGCGAAGAAAGGGGAACATCGTGACAGGATGTTGACACCGAGTACGGCGGGGCGACTTAGGGGGTTTGACCGAAGTTCAAGGTTTAAAGACGCTTTTAATGAGATACATTTTGCTCTCTTCTATCTTGCTTGAAACTACGACATAAACACGATCTAGACCCCTCTAGATCGGTACCACATTGCTTTCTCTTGCCACCTCTCATGATCTTAGTAGATTAGATGCATTCGAAACTTCTTAAAGATGCAAGTGTTTCTCAGTTATTAGACTGAGTCTTGTGTTACACATTGCTCCACGGATTTGATACCTTGGATGGTACTCTGGGGAAAAAGGTACTACATGATCCGTAAGCTTGCGGTGAACCTTGGCGTGTTATTGAACCGTCAACAATCCCTTTTTCTGGCGCTGTTGCCGGGGAACTAGTAATCAAGATCCAATCTAGTATCTCGTTTGTAAGTATTTTCAGTTTTCTTTTTTATTTTCTTTTGCATCTATTAAACTTTGATCATCCTCAAAAATCAATCTAATCTAGTTTTTTACTAAGCCTTTTTATAGTTCTCTTTTCTTTTTAGATCTTTTGTATATTTTGTTTATCGCTAATCCTAACAAGAGATGAACGACTACCTCTCCAGCAAACCGAAAAATTTTGTGGATGATCGAGAAAAACTTTACAGGCAAAGGATTCGCGAAGCACGAACTAGGAAGCTGGAGATTGTAGATCCAAAAGCCGGAGCCGAAGGATCGTCGGGATCTCCAAAGGAATCATCACCTACAAGTCCGAAGAAGGAATCACCACCTCCAAATCCGAGGAGAGATCAACCTTAGCCGCCACCAATGGCACAAGAGAGGAAGATTGGGGAGCTTTGCATCCTGAAGCTCGTTGATCTTCCCATCCTAGCCGACATCGGAAGACCGTTCGAGATCAAGACTTCAACCATCCGCATGGTGCAACATACACCTTTCACCGGTAAAGAGGATCCTAACCTTCACATCCAAGCATTCATTCAACTTTGTCCGACATTCACGATGGAAGGGCTGGATCAAAATCAATTGAGGGCAAGACTTTTTCCGTTCTCACTACTTGGAAAAGCCTTGCAATGGTTCTACACTCACCGGTGGAGAGGGTGCAAAATTGGGAAGCATTGATGAGAGCTTTCATGAAGGAGTACTATTCGCCGGGTAAGACTCAAAGCTTGCGTAATAAGATTGCTACATTTACTCAATATCCTATGGAGACTACCACAGAAACTTTCGAGCGTTTCAATGAGTACACCCGATTCGTGCCACATCACAAGTTCCCGAAGGAGGACCTTGTTCAAAAGTTCTATCAAGGTCTCAATCTAGCATCGAGGACCGTAATTGATGCATCGGCGGGAGGATCTATCATTGAGCTCACTCCGACAGAGGCATTCACTCTTTTCAAGAAGGTTGCAGATAATGATACATAGGCGTCATCCAGACGCTTACTTCTGGTTCAACCCACGGACAATGTTAAAGGTGTTTTGCAGGTTGAAAAGGAGGAACTTCTAGAAGAAAAGATTGACTCGCTCATGAGGAGGTTGGAGAAGATGGAGCTAGAAAAGAAAGCAGCCCAAGACTTAAAGGCCGCCGAAGCAAGATCCACTTGTGAAGAGTGTGGGGAGTACGGCCATGTCCAAAAAGATTGTCCGGAGGAAGGAAGGTGCTCGACTACATGAGGAAAGGAGATTTGCCAAACTCCCGCTACGGGCAAGGTAGACCTCAATTTAATGCAAGTTCGTCTATTCAAAATACGGTGCCTCTTCGTATACAATTGAAGGATTTCATGGACGAGCAAGCTAAGATCAACAAGGACACCATCACTAAGTTCAAGACTATGGATAAAATATTAGAGAACATCGATGGCAAGGTGACGGAGGTCGGGAGCTCCAACCATCAAGTGCTCAACATGATGAAGATGTTGGAGACGCAAGTGGGACAACTTGCCGGGTGCCTAACCGCTAATGAAGGAAGATTGCCGGGGTAGCCCCAAGGTCCCGAGACGGCGAAGGCTATTCAAACTCGCTCGAGAAAGGAGACGGAGGATCCCGAACTTCCAGACGGAGCAAGGAAGCCTAAGCCAATTGTAGAAGTGGACATCCGGGGTCTCTTTGCTTCTCGGGCCCTTGATTTGCAATGGCGGTACTACATTGTTCGGACATCTTGACATGATCCGCCCCAAGTGTTGCCATCTCATACTTGTTCGCAAGTATGTCTTTGAAGTAGCGAGAATATGTAGGAACTTGGAGAGTGTCCAATAGCGGCATGTTGATGCTTAACCTGCGCACCTTGGAGCAAGTGTGAGTGTCATGCCAAGAGATGTGTTCGAGAAGCTACGCTTACCACTAGAGCCTACGGGTATGTGCTTGGAGTTGGGCGACAACTCTATTCGCTATCCCGTGGGAATCGCCGAAGATGTGCCCGTGAAATTTGGAGATCACTTCATCCCCATTGATTTCATGGTGCTCGAGATGGGAGAAAGGGAGAAGCCACCTCTCATCCTAGGGAGGCCTTTCCTCAAGACCGTCGGAGCAACGATCGACGTTAGCAAGGGAGAGATCAAGTTCGACATCAATGGCACACGAAGCATATTCAAGTTTCGTCCACGTTTCGAGGTATGCAACATGATCAATGCTAAATATGTTCCACCTCATCATCGCTTTAGCAAGGAAGAGCCAAAGAAGAAGGAGGAGCCCAAGAAGAAGGAAGCGAAAGTGATCAAAGAAGTCATTACATCCGTCAAGACCAAAGAACAAAAGCCGCCTGTGAAGACCAAAAAGATGACTAAGTCGGAGAATAAGCCCGCGCCCAAGATGGTGCGGAATTGGGTACCCAAGATTGCAACGCCCACAAAGAGCATTGATCTGAAGTGAAGAAGAGAAGAAGTCTAGCTATGGACTATAAACGAAGCGCTAGGCGGGAGGCAACCCGTTCGTTGAGTCAAGAATATGCTACCGGGAGGACAACCTGATGAAGAATAAAGCTACCGAGAGGGTAACCTGGATTATTTCCGATTTCAAGTAAGTTGGTCTTAGAATTTGCTATGCAAGACCTGGTATAAACTCTTAAGTGGTTGAACTTATTTTTAAGACATTTAATTTGCTCGGATGTTTCATTTGGATTTTATTTGACCATAAACCTATGACATGAGCCATCCTACGATTTATTTGCCTCTTATCGAGAAACCAACACCAAAAATTCAGAACCTACCCACACCTTTCATCCTCTTTATGATGACAAGGTTGGTTTATTTTACATCATAAAAACACATGAGTAGAGCCCAGTGTTGTTCCTTAATGATTTTTAACTTTTGACGCATGGTAGGACTCGCGTGAACCTATGAAAATCGATTTTTGGTTTCATTCAACTTGATATCCACCGGTTTCTCTAGAATTAGAATTTTTCCAAGCCCTATTTATTTTTGTTTATTCAAAACATCTCTCTCATGTTTGACCAAAATTAGAACCTAAACCCATACCCCTACGGTCAAGCTGGAGGAACTCGCTATCAATTAATGAGAGCAAGTGATCCCGGTGTAACCAAAATCAATGTAGTCGGAAAATTTTGACTTACAAATGTTTTTGATGCCTAAAAACTCCTCTAAAAATACATTTGGACTCATTGATATCTCTGAGTTAATTTTTAATTTTCGAAATTAGAGGAGTAATTAGCATCTAAACATGATCAAGGGGAGGTTTTGAGCTTAATTGAACTTCTAATGCTCCATGCATCACGGGAAGGCTCCATCATTGAGGCATCTTGAGCACATGCAAGGACAAGCATGGGGGGCAGCAAGACTTGATTTTTTGCAGGATATGGATGAAAACATGGGAGGCAAGGAAGCATGAAGGTGACACAAAGTAAATGATCAAGATGGAGGACTTCATCATGCAAGAAAAAGGAGTGGCTGGGCGAAATTAGACGGTGGAAGGCGTGGAGCACGATTACATAGCACCATGATGCATCAAGCAACAAGTGAGAGAAAGCAGAGCCAAAATAGAGGGGCAAGGGCCCTAGGCTGGTCGACCCGGCCTATTTCTTGGCCCCTCGGTGCCCATCTTCCTCAGGTAAGTCATTTTCTCCATTGCTAGTTCATGTTCTTGAGCTCCTAGTCCAGAACCTCCAGAAACACCTTCGAAAAATTTGTTCTCCATTCTTGAGTCCAAAAATTTAGAAAAATTCATCACAATTCTTGCCCTTTCATATACTTCTTTTGTGTGTATTTCTACCAGCAAGAAACCCCCGGGAGAGTTTGTTTGTGATTTGTGCAGCAACAACAAAATGAGGAAGGTTTTTAGCAAGGTCCTTGGAAGGAAGACACAATCGTCATCATCGAAGCCGGCATCAACAAGTTCTTCGCCGAGGCACTCAATCTCTGAGTCACCGCGAAGCATGGAAGAGGACGTGGCGCCATCAAGGAGCAACACCATGCTCCTTAGTGGTAGAAGAGACACGCGAAGCTCGTCCATGCGGTACACCGAACCGCAAGGGCGCACGGAAGAGCCACCTGTCCAACCTCGTCGCTCGACTCGTTCATCCGCTCCACCACCGTACACTCCGCGACGTTGCAAGTATGGATTTTTCATGATGACGGAGGAGGAGGAGGAGAAGCTTGGTCGCCTAGAGAAGAGGATTGTGCCCAACGTTGACTTTGATGATGATGCTCTCCAAGTGTTGGGATTTTCTCCGGATATTTATCAAATGATGAACCACCTTGGTTGGGGGCAATTTTCCGATGGAGTAGGGGTGAGCTTTCATTTGGAGTTTGCCTTGGAAATTCTCATGACGATGGCATCGATTATTAATGGTGAGGTTCCATCACTTTCATTTCGACTCAAGGGTGATGAGCAAATAATTCCTTATGAGCAAATTAGAGAATTGCTCGGTTTCAAGAGGGAAGCCCCAGAGCAAGTGGATGTTAATGAAAGTATATTGGAAGGATTTTGGAGTATGAATTCGGGAGAAGATAACCGACAAAGAAGTAGCATCCGGAATCCCATCATCTGGATATTTCATTCTTGGATGAGTAAAAGAATTTTGGGAAGAATGAAGGAGTCCAAGATCACCGATATGGAACTTAATTGGCTTTATTCGGCAATGATTGTGAGGCAAGCCATTGATCCTTCGTATATCATGATCAATCGGTGGTGTTGTGAAGCAACTTCGGGGACTGGACAAATTGGTTCGGGATGCTATCTATCTATGATAGCAATTTCTGTGAAGCCGGGTATTTCAACGAACCCAAAATTTCTACTTGCGGGGAATTCACTTGGGATCGATTACATGAAGCAAGGAAAATACATTAGTGGAGATGAAAAGAGAGGGTACAAAGTGGCAAAAGTTAATATTCCTCTCCCAAATATGAGGTTGAAATTATTTATTGATGGGAGAGAGAATTGGTTGGAAGAAGGAATTCTTGTGCCGGCCAAGAAGAACAAAAGAGGAAGAATTATAGAAGAGGGATCATCTTCCGCAGCCCAAGACCAAGGAGGGGCTGCATATCATCAACCATATGGAGGGATTCCTATGCCACCACCCTACTATGGAAGTGTGTCGATGCAAGCTTGGGGGAGTGGTGCAGCCATGCCGCCACCTCGTCCAACATATTGTCCACCAACTTTTGTTGTGCCAAATGAAGCATTTGTGGCACCTTATGCAAGCATGCCCCAGCCCCAACAAAGTGCAGCCATCATTGGGGCGTATATGCAAAGGAATACACAAAACGTCGAGAGGATCTGGATCCATGTCGACCATTGGCATGAAGGAACAGCGGGGATCGCCCATCAATTAGGACGCCTTCAAATTGTGCTGCCGGATCAATTTCATGGAGGGGCCATGCAAACATATTATGAACAAGGATTCAATGAAAGCCAACCAACGGAGCAAGAGCAATCGGATGAGGAGTGAAGAAAGAAGGAAGGGATGAAGCTTTTTAAGTGTGGTTTGATTTTTCCTTTACCTTTTCTTTATTTTTCATCTTGTGTGCGTTTATGTATGCGTAGTTTTTTCTTGTTTTATTTAATTTCAGCATGTGTGTGGTAGTAGTAGTTTTGTTATCCATCATCATGAATAAGTTTCACCATCGTTTTCATGATCTTTAATATGGATGGAAAATTATACCATGTTGATATGTGATGATCGTTGCCTCTTTGCTCGATCTTATGCTTGATTTTTGCATGTTTAAGCTAGTGCTCTCTTTTAATATGAATCTGAAATTTAATTAAATGCTAGCCTAATCTTGTGTGGAGGTTATGATAACTTAAGTCCCATAGTTCTTTTTCGTTACTCTCAATTTTGAATGATTCAAAGAACCTTTTTGTTCTTAAAAAGTTATGCTAACCTTGTCATAAGTACCGCTTGCATTTTTCTCTACCTATCCAAAGCCTAAATTTACTTGAGTGCAAAACATTAGTATAAACAAGATTTATTTTTAGGTGCATTAATTCAAAGCCTGATTTCTCTAGCCCGAGACTAAGAAGCTGGTCATTCTGTTTTTGCGTATCGTTCTTTATGCTAGCCTCTTCTATCCGTGCATTGTGAGTTTCCACATTGGGAATTTCGCAAACCTTGCCGGATATCCAACCACAAAACCCAAAAATATTTTTTTGTGTTCACCTCCTTGACCACAACCCAATATATGAGTATGGATGAATACTTCGAGAAAGATTACAAGGAAGGTGCATCAAGTGAGCAAGACTTCAGGAGACTTCCAAAAAGATCCCTAGAAGATTTTCGAGTATCTCTCTCTAAGAAAATATGAGAGCTTCAATTTCTACCTTGGCATTTTTATCACCTCTTTTGCCCGAGGACGAGCAAACATCTAAGCATGGGGGTGGGTTGCCAAGGAAGTGCTAGTATAGTCTAGAGTTCAAGGGGAGCAAATAAAAAAAAGAGAAAAAGTACGATGAAAGAAAAAAATGATGAAAAATGATAAAGAAGAAAAAGAAAGAAACAAAAAAAATAATAAAGCTCCCCGGTTCTCTAGCTATGTTTAGTGCTTTTGAGTTTTAAAGAGGATTCAAGATCAAGACCCATACTCATCATTCCAACCATGTGCAATCCGATAACGAGGACTTTGTTTGTGCCTCGGGATCACTCTTTACCATTTGCACATGTCCACTTATCTAAAAATGTGCGTGTCCATCTCTCCCCCCTCCTTGATAACATTATTTTTCCAATGACCTTTTTGACGAGTCTCGGTAAGACCATGAAAAGCTAGCCTTGTTTCAATAATATCTCAACTATAATACCTTGGTAGGACTAAAACTTTCCTATAGCTCCATATAAAGCCTTCCACCATATACTTTGAGAGAGGAAAGGAGTAGGACAAGTAGGCTTGAGAGACAAGATGAGATGAGAGTACATGAGCAAAATGCAAGATGGTTATTTTTGATCTTGGTAAAGCAAATTTTCTCTTTATCTCATTCTTTATTTTTCAAAATTTCTAAGATTTATTTAAAAGTTTGAGAGCATGATCAAGTACTTGTGGAAAGAGCTTGAATAATATCTACCCTCCATAAAGATAAAAGTTAGTACATTATGGAACTTTAATGAATGTTAATCTAGAGAGCATTATGTTTTCTCATGTATGATTAAGCGTAGGGTTTGAACATTGAAAGGCAACCCTGATATCCATTGAAGGCTTACTCGAGGATGAGCAAGGTTTAAGCATAGGGGGATGTTGGTGGTCGATTTCCGTCAACCTAGCCTTGAGTTTACCTTCTATGTTGGTATTAATTTGATATTCACACTAATGATCCTAACCCCCATTATATGTTAAGTTCGCACTCGCGCATGGTTTTTGGAGTTTATTGTTTACACAGGAATCAAGAGCCTAAATGAGGACTTCCGGGTAAAGTTCATCAAGGGTTTTACGAGAAGATCATGGAGCCCGGTACAAGTCAAGATACAAGATGAACATGACTCTAAATGAACCAAGGACTAAAGCGTGAAGCCGAGAAGTGTCGAGGACCTAGACGGAAGATGCGGGAGTTCATACGCCAAGCACCCTTATCTAAACCGTGAGGAAAATGACGTCAAGGACCCACATGCAACTCGGCAAAAACTCAAGAAGTCGCGAGAAGCTTCACGAAGAAAATCGGTGGCGAACCGGGCCAAAAAGACCCTGGGTCGGTCGGGCTAGGTCGGCCGGCCTGGCCCTTTTCCGGGTCGGTTCGCCGACCCCTTTGACCAAGCACCTATTCGGGCTATTTATAGTCCTCGTGCGAAGTTCCAACAACCAAGCCATTCATCATTCGCCGCCGAGGAGCAGAGGAGCTTGAGGGATACCATCTCGGAGAGGAGGGTCATGTTAGTCATCTAGGGTTCACCTAGCCGGTGTGGGAACCTTGCAAGGAAGACCACGTCAGAGATCTGTAGGCTTGAATCAAGATCAAGGTAGGATCCCAGTTGGATCTTATTCATGTATACACTTATGATGGAGTTTTAATGGATCCGATTTCTAGCAATCGATTACCTTTGTTTATGATTCTTGTTCTTGCTTGAGTGTTTTCTTCCTCAATCTATTCTCGAGATAGATTGCATGGGATGTTCTTGTAGCCATGGTGGCTAGAGGTGCATACCCAATCTACCAAGTAGTTCAACGCATTCCTCGTGAGTGTGCTCTAAGATTCGACCACAAAGAAAGGGGGACATCGTGATAGGATGTTGACACCGAGTATGGCGAGGCGACTTAGGGGGTTTGACCAAAGGTCAAGGTTTTATGATGCTTTTAATGAGATACGTTTTGCTCTCTTCTATCTTGCTTGGAACTACGACATAAACACGATCTAGACCCCTCTAGATCGGTACCACATTGCTTTCTCTTGCTACCTCTGATGATCTTAGTAGATTAGATGCATTCGAAACTTCTTAAAGATGCAAGTGTTTCTCAGTTATTAGATTGAGTCTTGCGTTATACATTGTTCCACGGATTCGATACCTTGGGTGATACTCGAGGGAAAAAGGTACTACATGATCCGTAAGCTTGCGGTGAACCTTGGCGCGTTATTGAACCGTCAACAGACCCCCTCAAGAACATACATAATCAATCAAGAGCCACGGAGCATACATGACATAGGGTATTACGCACTCTGTGGCCTGAACCTGTCTAATTGTGTGCCCCGTGTCTCACCATCGTGTTCCTGATCTCGGTGAGCCCTACCGCACAATCTACTACTTCGGGTTCCCCGTGGTAGGTTCGGTGTCTAAAACACTGACAGCTGGCGCGCCAGGTAGGGGATCTCGTCACTGATCTGCTGGCGAACTTGATGGCTCTTGTCGTCATCAAGCCGATCGTCGCTTTTCAACAAGGCGACAACTTTGTTTTTGGCTCCTGGGTCTGCATTGCTGACGGTGCTAGATCATTTCTTCATTTCCTCGCACCGACCCCGGAGTTGAAGCTCAAGTCCTCGATGCTTACACAAGCCTCGATGGAAGATCTCGTCGAGAATTTCAGCGAGATTTCGCTTTCTGACCCTGTCAGAGAGTTTGAGTCGGAGTTCGGGTTCAACTCGACTTTGCCTTCAATCCAGACTGAGTCGCTTTCCCCAGCTACACAGCTTGTACTCAGCCTGGATTGTCTTCCACCACCACCCCTCTTCGGACACCGCCATGTCTGCGCTGCTTACCAAGCCGCGTTGGGCACCCTCATGCGCCCTGGTTCGAAGACTGTGCTTGAGTACTCTTCGGATTCGGAAGTCAACGTCGACTACTTCAATTCAGATTCATCTGAGTTCGAGTTCGACTACGGTTCAGATTCTACTGAAGCACAACAACTGTCATGCCCTGCTCAAGGACTGGTGATCACATCAACACCTGAGGGTAGATTCGTCTACTGGCCTGAGCATGTGCCTGCTGACCTTGCCTTGGATGGTCAGGAGTGCTTTGTCGCCTGTCTCGATAACTTACCCTTCCAGGAAGGTACTAAGCTTGTTGACTACGACATCGACACTGAGCTCATTCAGAGTACGGGTAGTGCCTCATCTTATCGAGAAGTTTTTGTCGTCGATGCATCTACTCTGCAAGGGCACCGCGCCAATTACCACTTCCCGAATGATGTCTCTGGTGATGAACTCTCAGTTAATGCACTTGCCGATGAAACTGTGGAGGCCAAGACTGCACGTCGTCAGAGGAATACTGATCGTGCAACCCTTCGTCATGAACTCGCAGAAGCTCTACCTACCCGTAACTTGCAAGAGGCTCTGCATGCGGTCGCTACTCGCCAATATCGCACTCCAGAGGAAGCTATCAATGCGATCAACTTGCTTGGTCGTTCTATGCCTCGTGATAGGGCGGCTGCAGAAGTCGCAAAGCTGGCTGGACTAGCCTACACTATGCTATGTCAAGGAACCAGTACTCCTAGTCACCACGGCAGCAGTGGGGGTGCTCATCGTGGCACTCACACTCCTAATCACACACGTCCGGAAGCAAGCAACAAAGGCCATGGCGGCGATGACAGTGTGTTGACGATCAATTTCCGTCAACCAAGAGCACTTGTTACACTTTACTTTGAGCTTTGAATTATAACTAACCCGCCACTAGGCACACTAATGATGTAACAAGTTCACACTTGCATGTGGTTTTTGGAGTATGTTGTTTATGCAGGAATTAAGTACCTAAATGAGGACTTCCGAGAAGAGTTCATCAAGCACATTATGAGAAGCTCATGAAGCCCCACACAAGTCAAGACACGAAGTGAACATGACTCCAAATGACCCGAGGACCGAAGCATGAAGCCGTGAAACTCCGAGGACCCGAATGGAAGATGCGGGAGTTTGCGCGCCAAGCACCCTTATCTAAACCGCGGGGAAAACGACGTCAAGGACCCACATGGACTTCGGAAAATATTCAAGAAAGTGCGAGAAGCATCGTGGAGGAAGATGGGCCCGAACCGGGCCGAAAAGGGCCTGGGTCGGTCGGCCCATGCCGACTGGCCTAGGGGGTTTCGGGCCTGGTTCAGCCTCCCCTTTGACCTACACGCTACTCGGCTCATTTATACCCTCTGCCTCCGATGACCGCCACATCCATTCATCAGAACTCGGTGAAACCTAGAAGTGAGCACCGGAGGGAGACGACGGCGGCGGAGTCCTCGAAGTTGTCTAGGGGATGGCCTAGGCCAACCCTAGCCGCCATGGCCGCCCTACGTGGTTGTGCCATGGTGGAGTTCCGGAGCTAGTTGAGGTCATCAATGGTATGTACTCGGTGGTGATGATCCAAACGCATCTACTATTATGTGAGCAATGTTCATCGTGTTTTCCGATCTATTAGCGATTCCATGTCTCCATCCATGCTTTCTACCTTTCATGAATATGTTTGATCCTTAGTCTAATTCTAGATTAGACTACATAGCATGCTCTATGTAATCGTGGTGATTAGGTTTAGCTTGTGGACCCTTCATGTTTCGTAGACACGTTCATGTTTGAGCGTGCCCCTAGATCCTCCACTTCATTAAGGGGGCATCGTGACAGGGTGATTTCCTTCGAAAGAGTGGATGTCTTCGGGAGGTAGGCCGAAGGTAGGAGTTTAAGGATGCTAGTAGATGAGATGCTCGTTTGCCGGAACTTCAACTAGAAGGTGCTAGGCCTAGCTACCCCTTCGGTGGAGCTTTACCTTAGCCGTTGTTCATGGATGTGATCAACCTTGTGCTATCACTCATATATATCAAGGTTTACCTCTTTATATGCAATCAACGCTTAATGTTAGGTTTGTTCGATAGATTAGGTAGAGAATCCTTAGCGGTTTGCTTTCGATCCTTGGATTGACAATTCTTGGGGGACCCTTCTTGGTGAAAAAGGCACCAAGTTACCCGTACACTTGCGGTGAATTTCAACACGGTTTTGAACCGTCAACAAGCCCTTTTTCTGGCGCAGTTGCCGGGGATCGGCAACTCGAACTCTAGGGTGATCTACCTTTCTTTTACTAACCCTAATTTTTATTATTGCACATACGCCTATTTTCTTGTTTGTGTCCTTGAAAGCAGGTCAAAAGCTAGACACAAGACATTCGAGGAGTTCTCTACATACACACTCCGATAAGATGATTGCAACATGAAGATTCACTCTTTAGTGGTAGGTGCCAACTATGTTAGTGGCCTATCATCCACTATCGAGCCCACACCCTACACAAGAGCACATGAACAAGGTAAGTTAACATGTCAATTGAAATTTTAATACTAATGTTTGGAGATTTGTTTGTTCAAGCAATAGGTATTGGTAGCTATCGATGCACCTGAGATCACAAGATCAAGCTCTTCAAAATCTTCGAAGTTTCTGTTCGCATCAAGTTTTGCACAGCCTCATGGGAAGAACAACAGGATATCTTTGGATATTTAGAAGCCCCACGAAGTTACGCTTCCAACGAGTGAAGAATCAAATCGATCGGAGGTTCCTACAAGCGGATATGGCCGAATCACCGATGATTGCACGTCCTGAAAATTTCTGGACAACAAGCAAAGCTGAAGTGAAACAACCATAACTCCCTCATTTGGACTCCGATTAGGATGGATGAGTACCTGTTGGAAAGGTAATTTTATAAATTTTTCAATAGAATTATATTTTGGTATATGTTATGTTATGTATACAGGGGGAAATCCAAAGAAGAGGCAGCTGCAATATGATGAGAACAAGATGGCGAAGGTGAGGACGACAACAACGAAGAGGAGCTTAGGGAATGCATCCACTAGACAACTCATGAAGAAATCAGAGGCTTGGAACAAAACAAAGACCCCTGGAGCATTGGCACATGAGGACACAAGTTGGCGACATCCGGCACAAGAAGATGTTTAGAGCAAATCACTAAGGATTACACACAAAGGACGACATTTGATGGCGTGGATGCTTTGGGTTCTCACACAATGGATCATGGAGCTACATGAAGGCAATTAAGACGTGTTAAGCTCCTCAAACAAGTTAAGAGGAGTGATCCTACACAAAGCAACCTTGACGACACGTGGCATGAAGGAAGGAATTGAGAAAAGTCTACACGAGCCACCTCCGATCATCAAGGATTGTTCGCTTCCAACTCCGGAGGACCACTCACGATGAAAAGCTTGAAGGCTAAGGTACACATTAACCTCTCAAGATACTTTTGGTGATGATAATGTCCCTTTGATATTTTGATGTCCATCCAAAAGTATGTTTCGATTCTATGCCTTGCTACCTTTTGATGATCATGATAGGCTAGAACTTCTTGAGATTAATAAAGAGGCTATGATGTGCTTAAACTTTGTTGTTTACTTACCTAATAAACCCATGCCTAATGAGAGCTTAGTGCTGAGCAAGAAACTTATACTACTTTTAATCACAACTTTCTTTGTTTACCAAATATAAATTGTGGTTATGGTTGCATATATTTGTTCCACACTTTGCAAATCTTGGACTTGCTTCGTGCTTGGTCAAGCTCGTGACCTTAAAAGAGCGTGTGTCAGGAGAAAACCCGAGTTTCACTAACCATGCAGGTCATTAAACCTTAATAGAGAAAAGAGAAGCCATGCCCTAAAGGAATTGCAAGCTCGTGCATCGCCTCCCCCGAATCTCGAGTACGGACGTCGCTGTTTTTATCAATTTTGAGCACCTGATAAGATATGTAGAAGAAGGAAAAAGTTTAAAATCAGAAGCTCCATCAAGTGCCGATTCCAACGCCTCCAAGATCGATGAATTTGAAGACCAGTAGAAGGAGATATAGCAAAAACATTAGGCGTTGCACAGTCTGAAATCAGATTTGGACAGATTGCAGCATTGGAGTAAAACGAGCATAACTCGCTCGTTCGGAGTCCATTGGGGGTCAACAAAGACTTGATGGAAAGACAATTTCATACGCCACGCATTAGAAAAATTGTTTGCTACATGGTCTGGTCTGGGCAGAGAGGGAAATTCATGAAAGAGGAAGAGCGATGAAGAGCAAAGGAGGAGAAGGTGACGATGATGCAAGGAAACGATCGGGCAAGCCTCTCATAAAATAAAATGATTGTGTCAAGTATGGAGAGTAGATCAAAGCTGCATGGATATCTTCAAATCTTACATGAAGGACCATGGCTTCGCGACAACAAGAAGGTACGTAAGAAAGTCGAGTTCTATGAGTTTAAATGAAGCGCTTTGTGGGAGGCAACCCGTTTTCTCTTATTTATGTTTATATATATATATATATATATATATATATATATAACTACTATTCAACTCACAGTGTGTTGAATATTATTTAGCACTCCGGCGGAGCGCCGCCCGTAAGCCAGTGACCCAGCAAACACAAAAACTTCTGATGGTAGTAAAATTTTCAATGCATTTACTCCCATCTCATTAACTGCAAACCACCGTTTCGTACATGGTATAACTCTCTCCCCAATCTCCACTTTCATACCCGACAAATCAGCAGCTTGGGAAGCTGGTGGCATATGTTCACCGGTGCCATGGCTTGGTGATGGCTCGACGACAATGTCATAGCAGCGGCCAAGGAGATGTCCTCCACATCACCATGATGGCGGCCTTTCCCTTCACCATGGTGACATCATCACCAGCTCCCAGCTAGCCCCGCCTGTGGTCATCATCTTTCATGGTGACGACGGAGCTTCCCAGCCGTGGAGGAGCAGAGGACATCCACGACGCTGCCCCCTTCCCTCGCAGTTGTACCCGTGGATCTCCACGTTCTAGATCTGATCCAGTGCTATACGGGGATGACGGTTGGCTCTGTGCCAGGCACCAGTTGTAGCTCCTCCGCTCCCTACAACGCCAGGTTAGTCAAATCAAACCAAAACTAAAATCATGGTTCGTATATGCTAGTTGATTAAATCAAAGGGGAAAAATTCAGGCGCTTGATCTCCAGGTCAATCTCTAGTTCTCCACTCCTCGGTGGTTGTTATTGTTAGTTTTTCCCCACCCTATCCTTCATATTCTTGCAGGTCAAATCCCTTGCGTGTGCTCCCAAATCCCAATTCCAAATTGATTTGCTTTGATTTTAAATCCCAAAGTCTAATTCGTTGCTCTTAGAAGCATCTAACTTCGATTAGAGATGCAGGTCAAGCTTGCTCGAGATGTCAACGACAGCATTCAGCGAGTATGACTGTGGTGGCCTGCTGCATCAACAGTGCAGTCCTGCTGAATGTGGTGCTATAGATCGTCCTCCTTGTTGCACTACTTCGCACCGTTGCCAAATTGTTTGTACAGAGATTCAAATTTTGTGTGCAAAGTGTGGAAATCCAAATAAAAGTTTTTACTTACTACTATCCTAAGCTAAACACTAATTATTACTGCATGTAATGTATGATTCCCTCAGTGGCAAAGTACTCTACAGTTGTAATGTCAGTTATTCCTTGTTACGACCCTAGAGATTGACTCCTTGTTCTGTTATGGTCCATTTGTCATGAAGTTTTTTGAATTAGGTTTATATATATGAACAGAGTAATCAACCACATACACAAGAAATAAAATTTTAGGTCTAAAGGAGTAATTTTGAAGAACAAATAATTACTTCTATTGCACAAGAAATAAAAATTAAAGTTACTTCCAACATGTATGAAAATACTCCTATTTAAGAAATGAAAATTATTGTTTCAGCCTTTCATGGGCTAAGTAAGTAATTTGCAAATAATTACTTCTTGGCTTCTTGCCGAACAAACAATGAGAGTATCAATTGGAAAACAAGTGAAAATTACTCCTGATATTTGGAAAAATATGCTCCTATTTTAGTTAGAAAATACTCCTATTTTTAGCACCCTATAACCAAAAAGTACTTCTTTTCGATGCCAAATTACTACCTACAATGGCTACAAACTTAAATGACGACTATTACTCCATCATCAGCAAATTACTCCTTTATTGACAATCAATCCAGCACCCTGCAAGTCTGCAATCAATGCACTTTCAAATTGCACGCATGCATTCCACGCCGCATCTCTCTCCCCCGATACATACACATGCAAAATACTAAATGCTCCCTGAAACCTCTCTGATTTGAATGTCCGTGATTACAAACATTACAGGCAAGAACACAAGTTTCACTATGGGAGAGATCAAAACGTAGTCATGCCACCATAAAATGGAGTGATTACTTGTCATTTTCCTCGCAATCTCACCCTCCTAACCCCGCCGACAATTGAAACTGAATGAATTAGGGATTCTTATTTCTCATGAATGAAAATGAGTAAAGTACTACCCCTTAATGTTTTTAGAGATTAAATTTACTACACATGAATCAAAACAAGTGAATTAGTCCTCTGTAATGTTTTTACTCCCAAACCTCATCCTCCAGGGCACATCGTTCAATACCTTCGGTCCATGCAATGAATTGCGCACTAAATTCGTCTAAATACAACAATCAATACCTCGCAAGACAACCAGCCACCACAATTCCACCCAGTCCTTCTCGTTTCCGCGGCAGGTCTTGATCTACTCCAGATTCGACGGATTCCGATCTTGACTGTTACAGCGTCGATGGCAGATGCGGCCCCAAGGCAGTAGCGACGACTCCAAGGTAGTGACGACGGCGATGGCCGATGCAGCCTCAGACATTGCGCCGCCGTTTGCCATTGGAGTCTCGACCTTCCACAGCGCATCGGCGGCGCAGCCCCAAATTCCTGTGTCGAGATCTGTCCCAATTAAAACAAGCAACTGGGTGCAAAAACGGAATCGTGAAGCTAGTATCTTTCGATTTTACCACCAACATCTGAAAAAGAGTAAACTTGTGAGTAGTAATTTACCTCACCGGAGCTCCGGCCATACCTGGCAGTGCGTGGTGAATATCCACGTCCTATATATATATATATATATATATATATATATATATATATATATATATATATATATATGACCGTCTACATTGTGATCTTAAACTGAAACATCAAGTAACATTGTACCATTGCTCTAATAAATACCACAACACCATGTTGTTTGATATAAATGCTATTGAGGGAGCACTTTGTTCTTGATCTTGGAAAACTTGTAGACCTTTTTGTGTGCCTATTAGTGTTTAGAGAGTCTATTTCCTTTGTGTCTGTTTAGAGAAGATATATGAAGTTGGAACCATCCTTTGACTCTAAACTTGTGGCTAGTTAGTTTAGTCTAACTCTTGCATTTGTTTTAGACAACCACCTTATCATGTCATTTTGTTCATCTACATTGTATTGCATTGCATGTTTTGTTTTGATCTAACATTTTGTGAAACCAACCTAAGCCTTCCTATAGCCCCACCAAACACTGTAGCCAACAAGGGTAGGGTTGACTTGTGGCCAAGCCCACCTCTATCCCTTGTTCTAACTAAAAACTTTGACTAGCCTTCCTATGAGAAAACCTTTCTCACCTTTAGCCTTTGCAAAACCATAGGTTTGTTTTCCATAAAAAAACTTTTAACACCACCTTAGATAGAATTTCTAAACTTGACTCCCTCTCTTCAAAATTCTTATTTGAGCCAAAAATATAGGATACCCATAACTTACCCTTAAAACCTTATTAGTTTGGTTGTTTGATCTTTTCAACCCTTGCTAACATTTGCTTGTGCTAACTCTTTGCATTTGCATTTTGTATCCCCCTCATTGTTATCTTCCGCTTTATGCTAGCTCGGTCTTTTTGTGAAACTTTATGATGAATGCTTTCATATCTATGTTAATGCTTGTCGACATGCGTTACTCCTTTTTGCAATCTTGTGTAAACATGGTATTTAGACATGATTGGAGACCACCATCATTCAGTTTTACATACCTTACTATCTTGTTGCATTGGTTGGTTTATAAACTTTGCAATAAGCCCTACTTATCTTACACTACAAGGAATTGTTAATCTTGGAATAAGCATGATGTTTTGATCTTGGTTAATAAATCTTTATGGCAAGGGAGAAGTTTGGCAATCACTTTGTAAGCATGGAGTTTAGAATTTGGTGTAAACATTGTTTTGTTTTTATACCATCCTATCTTTTGCATTCACGCTTGCACACACGTACACCCAGTAGGTTTTTAATTTTTCACTAGATTAACTATGCCACAAGTTAAGATCTTAGGGGATGTCTTTGGTTTGTCGGCATAGAGTGAGTATTCCCGACCGTCACCTCGGGGATACTTTGTGCTTTAAAATTGTTTTGCAGGCATTGTGAATCACTCCCATAAATTCGATTGGGACGGAGGCTTGTGACAAAGGGTGAACGTTGGAGGACAATCAAGACAAAGTGAAGAGTATGACGATCCACACATGGCGGTAGGACTTCAAGATGGTTCATCATCTCCCATGCCTAGCAACATGCTAAGCATGGGGGAGGATTTGGTGGACATGAGAAGACCGCATGCAAGGATCACAGTTCTTCTTCCATTTTAAGCACAATGCTTAAGCATGGGGGAGGCCGTGCTACACTTCAAGCATCAAAGGACGGTAACAGTTCCTCAACCCTCTTTTTGTCCTTGTCTTTCTATATGTCTGCACACATTTGTGCCTTCAACAACCTTAGATGCAACCTTTGTATATCTCTCTATAGAATAACATGGCTGCTAGGAGTACAACCTAGATTTGTTTTATTTTCAATAATAATCACCGTTACCTTGTGCAAACATGATGATATCTCTTATGCTCTTGCTTATGGATATATGATGATCGTTGCTGCTTTGCTTATTCTTGTGCTTGGTTTATATATGATTAAGCTAGTGCTCTCTTTAATATGAATCTGAAATTTATTTAATGCTAGCCTAATCTTTTGTGGAGGTTATGATAACTTAAGTCCCATAGTTGTTTTTCATTGCTCTCATTTTTGAATGAGTCAAAGATCCTTTTTTGTTCTTAAAAGACGTGCTAAACTTGTCTTTAATACCACTTGCATTTTGCTCTACCTATCCAAAGCCTTACATTCAATTGAGTGCAAAAACCTTAGTTTACAAGATTTATTTTTGAGTGCATTGATTCAAGGCTTGATTTCTCTGGCTCGAGACTAAGAAGCTGGTCATTCCGTTTTTATGTATCTATCTTTATGCTAGCCTTTTCTATCCGTGCATTGTGAGTTTCCACATCGGGAATTTTGCAAACCTCGCCGGATATCCACCCACAAACCCAAAATATCTTTTTGTGTATACCTCCTTGACCACAACCCAATATATGAGTATGAATGAATATTTCGAGGAAGATTACAAGGAAGGTGTCTTCAAGTAAGGGAGACTTCCAAAAGGATCCCTAGAAGATATTTCTAGTATCTCTCTCTAAGGAAATACGAGAGCTTCAATTTCTACCTTGGCGTTCTTATCACCTCTTTTGCCCGAGGACGAGTAAACATCTAAGCATGGGGGGGGGGTTGCCAAGGAAGTGCTAGTATAGTCTAGAGTTCAAGGGGAGCAAATAAAAAAAGAAAGAGAAAAAGTATGATGAAAGAAAAAAATGAATGAAAAAAATGATAAAGAAGAAAAGTATAAAGAGAAAAAGAAAGAAAGAAGAAAGAAAAATAAATAAAATAAAGCTCCTAGGTTCTCTAGCTATGTTTAGTGCTTTTTGAGTTTTCAAAAGGATTTCAAGATCAAGACCCATACTCATCTTTCCAACCATGTGCAATCTGATAATGAGGACTTCGTTTGTGCCTCGGGATCACTCTTTGCCATTTGCACATGTCCACCTATCTCAAAGTGTATGTATTTTTCTCTCCCCCTGCTTGTAACATTATTTTTCCAATGACCTTTTTGATGAGTCTCGGTATGTCCATGAGAAGCTTGTCTTGTTTTGATAATATCTCGATTATAATATCTTGGTAGGACTAAACTTTCCCTTAGCTCCATATAAAGCCTTCCACCAAATATTTGAGAGAGGAAAGGAGTAGAACAAGTAGGCTTGAGAGACAAGATGAGATGAGAGTTCATGAGTAAGATGCAAGGAGGTTTATTATTGATCTTGGTAAAGCAATTTTTCTTCATCTCGCTCTTTATCTTCAAAATTTCCGAGATTTGTTCAAAATTTGAGAGCATGATTAATTACTTGTGGAAAGAGCTTAAATGATATCTACCCTCCATAGAGATGAAAGCTAGTTACATTATGAAACTATAACAAATATAAACTTGGAGAGCATTATGTTTTCTCATGTATGAACAAGTGCAGGGTATGAACATTGAAGGGCAATACTGACATCCATTAAAGGCTTACTCGAGGACGAGCAAGGTTTAAGCATGGGGGTATGTTGACAGTCAATTTCCGTCAACCAAGAGAACTTGTTACACTTTGGTTTGAGCTTTGAATTATAACTAACCTGCCACTAGGCACACTAATGATGTAACAAGTTTACACTTGCATGTGGTTTTTGGAGTATGTTGTTTATGCAGGAATTAAGTACCTAAATGAGGACTTCTAGGAAGAGTTCATCAAACACTTTATGAGAAGCTCACGAAGCCCCGCACAAGTCAAGACACGAAGTGAACATGACTCCAAATGACCCGAGGACCAAGGCATGAAGCTGTGAAACTCCGAGGACCCGAACGGAAGATGCGAGAGTTTGCACGCCAAGCACCCTTATCTAAACCGCAGGGAAAACGATGTCAAGGACCCACATGGACTTCGGCAAATATTCAAGAAAGTGCGAGAAGCATCATGGATGAAGATGAGCCTGAACCGGACCGAAAAGGGCCTGGGCCGGCCGACCCATGCCGACCGGCCTAGGAGGTTTCAGGCCCGGTTCGGCCTCCCCTTTGATCTACACGCTCCTCGGCTCATTTATACCCCCTGCCTCCGACGGCCGCCACATCCATTCATCAGAACTCGGCAAAACCTAGAAGTGAGCACCGGAGGGAGAGGACGGTGGCGGAGTCCTCGAAGTTGTCTAGGGGATGGCCTAGGCCAACCCTAGCCGCCATGGCCGCCCTGCGTGGTTGTGCCATGGTGGAGTTCCAGAGCTAGTTGAGGTCATCAATGGTATGTACTCGGTGGTGATGATCCAAATGCATCTACTATTATGTGAGCAATGTTCATCATGTTTTTCGATCTATTAGCGATTCCATGTCTCCGTCCATGCTTTCTACCTTTCATGATTATGTTTGATCCTTAGTCTAATTCTAGATTAGACTACATAGCATGCTCTATGGAATCGTGGCGATTGGGTTTAGCTTGTGGACCCTACATGGTTCGTAGACACGTTCATGTTTGAGCGTGCCCCTAGATCCTCCACTTCATTAAGGGAGCATCGTGATACGGTGATTTCCCCCGAAAGAGTGGATGTCTTCGGGAGGTAGGCCAGAGGTAGGAGTTTAAGGATGCTAGTAGATGAGATGCTCGTTTTGTTGCTCGTTTGCCGGAACTTCAACTAGAAGGTGCTAGGCCTAGCTACCCCTTCGGTGGAGCTTTACCTTAGCTGTTGTTCATGGTTGTGATCAACCTTGTGCTATCACTCATATATATCAAGGTTTACCTATTTATATGCAATCAACACTTAATGTTAGGTTACACTACTAGATTTTCCCCTTAATACAACGCACAAAATGTGTTGCAATATGCCATATTTGGTTGCAATAGCCGCAATTACAAGCAAATTTTTTCGTCAACCATGTGATGCGAAAGGTGGCGTTGCATTAGCCTGTAGCAACGATGGTCTTTTTTTGGTTGCAAAAGTTTTTCTATTGCAACGCAATACGGCGTTGCAACTAGCATCTTAGACCGCGCTCGTTTTGGTTGCAAATTATTCTATTGCGACGCATCTGGTGTTGCCATAGGTGCAATTGCATCGTACACAACGCGTTGCAATTTCTAATATCTTTTGTTGCAAAGTATTATATTGCTACACTCTGTTTTTGGTTGCTATAGGTGGAACCACCTCTATTACCACGAAAGTTATTTGGGTGCAATATGTGATTTCCTGTATTACCACAAAATTTTGATTTTGATGCTATAGGTAGTATTGTTTGATGCCACGAAATTGGTTGCGTTGCTATAGGTGGTATCCTCTATTGCCACGCAGCATATGGATGGTTGTTATAGGTGTAACATTCTATTACAACCAATATATATAGGATGGAGGCAATAGGTTTGGCACTCTATTGCCACGTAGTTTGCTTGGTTGTAAGATGTGTCCTCTATTATTGCTTCAAAAATGGTTTGGTTGCCAAAAGTTCAAGTCTCTATTACCACCATGATACAGGGTTGCTACAAGTTGAACGTTCTATTGCCACGTTTCTTTTTGGCAATGAAAAATAAGGGTTGTGAAAGGATGACTTATCATTTGCAACGTCGAAAATGGTTTGGTTGCCAAAAGTTCATGTCTCTGTTACCACCATGATACAGGGTTGCTACAAGTGGACCTTACTATTGCCACGTTCCTTTTTGGCAACGAAAAACACAGGTTGTGATATGGTGATTTATCTTTTGCAATGAAAGGTGTATTCTGCCACGCTCATTTATATAGCAGCAATAGTTTGAAACATTAAATAACATCATCAGGTATATATAATTATGCATTTATAGTTCATGAAACAACATTCAACCATCCACTGAGTTATTACATGACACACGAAGTACTGAAATACTGAAAAGTTTTGGACGGGACATTGTTTCAACACATAGTAGGCTAATTTGATAGGAAATGAAGATCTTGGTCAGCAAATGGTGACTTCGAGAGGATCCCAACACTTGATCAGCAAAGGGTGACTTCAATACAAGGAGCTCGCATCACCTGTTTGCTCCATTCGACATGGCTTAGTCTCCTGAAAAGAATCAACAACATTTTTAAGCTAGCATCAAATAATCTCTAATATTTGAATTTGTGCAACAACAACATGTAGCAAACCAAAGTTTGATTGCGATGCATAAAATTATCAGAATGACATCAAATAATTATCACAACCATAAACACACTTTGGTAGCTGTAACATGAATTACATTCACAGCAGGAAGAGGAGTTGCAAAAATTTCACCTCATGTCTTTTTGGTGCTTTGTCGTCTCCTTTGTGCAGCTTGTACCTGTAGCTGTTGAGATGAAATTTGTTTAACGGGGGGGGGGGGGGGACGGCGGATTGTGCTTCAGGATTGTTAACAGCTTTAGTACTTCTGGTTTTGCGAATGACTTGTTTAGCAACGACTTCAGATTCCTTCTCCTATGAACCAATTTTTTGGAAGGAAAAGATCAGGCGTAATTTTATCAGTAACTGATGATATGTAGTAGTAAAAAATTGTGAATTCAAGAACAACCTAAGTAGAAGAGAGCACATTCCTGGAGTCTGTCTGTACATTTCCAGTTGTAGTGATTGATGGAGCCGCCGCCACGTCTGCAGATTCAGTGACATTGTTGTTTTGCTGGGTGATTGATGCAGCTGCTGCCACGTCGGCAGATTCAGTGACATTGTTGTTTGGTTGGACAGATGTTGGCAGGACAATCTATGAAAGGATACAGACATTTAGATATAGAACCTAAGGAAAGAAAGTCATTCATGCAACTAGCTTGACCAGTACCTGTGGAAATTGTGCATGTCCATTTGCTGCTTGCAGCATTGATAGGAACTCTTGCCTAAGCTGTTGCAGATCAGCCTCCCTTTTCTTATTACTTTCTTCAAGTTGTCGCGCATGTTCTCTCCTTTCTGCTTCCCTTTCTTCTTCCCATGTTGACATTTTTTCTTGTAACAGCCCAAATGCGTCCATGAGCTTGACATGTTCCTGATGCTGTAGCTCTTCCCTACGAATTTGTTCCTGGTGGTCCTCATTGAGCAGCTGCCTTCTAGTTGGGTTTTTTTGCCAGGTACCCATTACCATGCAACTTGATTGATTTGCACTTTGTGACTTCCTTGTATGCCTTCTGGAACATGTCGTTTTTTTCCTTTTGGGAAATGAAGTTGTTCTCTGCATTTGATTCCGCCCCAGCAATAACGCTGCTTGCTTTGTCCTAACATTTGATTGATTTACACTTTGTGACTTCCTTGTATGCCTTCTGGAACATATCGTTTTTTTCCTTTTGGGAAACGAAGTTGTTCTCTGCATTTGATTCCGCCCCAGCAATAACGCTGCTTGCTTTGTCCTAACATTTACAAGGCACAGATGGAGGAGTTAGTTGAACAAGAAATTGCTTGCATTCTATAATTGCATGGACTATGTATAGTAATGTATGTACTCATTCATTGAGAACTCACATAGACATTTTTAGATTGTTCGTCTGTCCAATCCCCATGCTTAGTGTGAGTTAACCACCAAAGTTGCATATCATGGGCTCTTCACCAGTTTCTGGGTTTCTCTGTTAAGTCAAGAACATAACAAATTAGTTATTCATCCTGCAAGACAGATTGGAGATGTGCTTCTCCAGTTATTACCTTCTCATAGCTGCGCTGAGAATAAGGCTTACAGCCTGACAAATGTCTTGTCATTTGTTGGCCTCGAATCGCAGAATTTTGTGCGCTCCTTTCCTAAAGAATGTCAAGTTATGAACAATAATCTTAAAGACTCAGACATTGCCATTTGTATGAAAAATGTATTGCTCACTAATAGTAACAATGTGGAACAAACCTTGAATTTAGCAGTACTGAAATACTTCAACAGATAGTGCCATTCAACAATATCTAATTCTTTAGGCTTATGTAACATTCTCTGGTGGTAGCTGTCGTATGTCCTGGCCGTAGCACTGAAAGTTGAACGCCATCCTTTGTAACGCTCCTTAGCAATGTCCCATATCTTTTCCCTTGAATCAGCATTATCCTCCATGTCCCACTTTGCCTGTTATATAATCACAATAGCATGCAAATACTATGTGAGTTGTTATGTTAGTTTTTATTTGAATTGTATTGAAAAGCAAAGTTTATTATTACCAATACATCAGTTGCTATTGCGTCTTTGACTTCTTTCTTGACATGTTTCCACGATTTCACTCCAATGACTGGCGTCCTTTTCCTTGTATACATGACTACTTCATCAACAAATGAGCGGTAGTTATCACCTATCAGTCCTCCATGTTTGGAGAATTGAATGTCCAACTGCTGTTTGCCTGCCTTGATTCTCTTGGCGATTACCTTCAAGGCTCTTACGGGACCACGTCATCTTTTCTTCACATTTTGTGAGCCTATTCCATGGGAACAAAATGTAAAAATACCCACAAAAAACATACTATGCATAGACAGGTAATTTCTATTAAACACAAGTTACCATCTCCTTGCTCCTGCTGTTTCCAACGCCGAGCATGAGATGGAGGCTGCACTGGAGGTGTTGGGTTCATGTCATCCCTGTGTTGCAAAATAAAGGTGGGGTCCACATACCGTTCTGCAGACAATTTTGTGGCATGATGAGCTAGCATAATTTGTAGTCTGACAAAGAATGGTAATTTGCTTGCCAATTAGGAGAGGGATATTACCGATGTCATCAAGTAGTCCTGCAACATTCAGGTATTCTTGGTATGTGTCGATTGTGTCCTCCCTGAATATGTCTTTTAATTCTGAAAAAGGATCCATAATTAATTTTAATCATGTGAGTGAACTGCAAAATCATGAGTATATAAATACAAATATTGGGCTGTACCATATCTTACCCAAGGCTTTCTTCTCTTTATGCATTGCAGCTAGCCAAACTTTGTATTCATCTAATTCAGATTCTTCGACTTCTTCATCATCATCATCATGTGTGGAAACACTTTTGGATTTCAATGGTGTTATGGGCATGGTATGGTTTTTAGGTATTGGCTCTCTGGATACAACTAAGCTGATCACCATCTCCTCCTCGTGAATCTTTTCCATTTTTGCTACATCGACATCATAGTCGATCTCAGTGAGTGTTGCTTCCGCAGGAGATTCAGGAATTCTAGTCTTGTAGTAAACCAAGTCCCTGTTCCGATACCCCAATTTTTGTTTCAACATGTTTATGTTTTCAAGGGTGATTTGTTTCCCAAGAGGTTTACATGTATTTTTTTATCTGCCTCCCCATCTCTACCCTTTTCAATCATATACACGGTCCAAATCTCCTCATCTTTTGATCTGCGGATTCATCGATAGTATTTCAATAATTTGAAGAAATTTGGTGTGCAAATCATGAGAACAAATGCATGAAATCTAGGGTACCAGTGTGTGCACAAATGCATGAAATATAGGTGGCAGTACGAGGGGAAAGATCGAACGCGGAAACAGCGTACCTGGCCTCGGTCGTCTCGTCCTGAGACGAAGGTACCACATCTTGGTCTGCATTTAGGCTGTCGACGATTGCTTCTGCGTCGCTCGAACCTTTTGATGCTCTTTGGGATGAAGGTGATGACCCAAAGAGCGCAGTCGTCGCCCTAGCCCTGGTGGACATGCTGCTGGTAGGTTCAGCAGTCACCGTACCAGAGGTTGGTGTGAACATTGGAGGTAGCATGGCTGGCGAAGGTGTGCGCAGCGCTTCAGATGATGAAGGGGTCACCCTTACCGCCTCGCTGGACGTCGGCATCCTAAGGCGAGAAGCAGCTTGGCGGCAGCACCGGTCGTCGTCGACTACCCGGCCCCTAACTGACCGAGATGTAGATTGGTTTTGCGAGGGGATTAGGGAGAGAAACTAAAGACGCACGACTTACTACTCTAATAACCCGGCGTTTGTCGCAACAACGTGGTGGGCCCAGTCATGGTAGCACGGTAGTTTGGGTGTTTGTTAAATATTTTGGATGGAAAAACTGGTGCCACATTCCAAATCGTTGGCTACCAAATTTTCTGAACGCTTGGCGTATTTCAGGGGTGCGTTTTCGTGTGTCCCGCTGACGAGTGGGTCCCACTCAGTTTTATATATATTTGTAAAGACGATGTGTTGAACATAATCAAGTTTTATAAATATAGTTTTATATAAGTTATACTAGTTTACTTCTTGTTTACTATGTAACTGCACAAGATGACACATGTTATTGTATATTGCTTTTAGAAAAGTTTTTGTGGTCAAAGTAAATTTTGAATATCATCTTTGCACCAACTTTAGCAGAATAACATTCCTCACATCAATTTCGTACCAGAGTAACATGCATCACACAAATTAAGTAACCAACATAAAGATCGGTAGCTAGTGCATACGATATATGAGGACTGAGTTTACACATAGGCTTCCCGAGCCATGATGACACCACAGCAACTAAGGATCATCAAAAACATGCTCCACATCGACACAAGTTGAGAGACACATCGACCAAAGACACAACTTCAGAGACATGCTTTGAGTTTATTTGCTGGATTTCTTCAATGTTCTGCCTAAAATGACGCTAAAGCCTCTCCGCAAGGTCCCTCCTCAGTGCTAGATAAATTTCCTGAAAAAAAGAAAGCATTCACTGAACTGTCAGAACAATTGAATTCTTGATAACTGAAATCCTGTGAACTGTAAGAATTTTAGCAGTTAGCTGAAGTTTCAGAACATAAGAATTCCAGATGTAAAGTGAATTCCTGATGAGTAGCAGACAAGAAAGAAAGCAAACATGTAAACTGAAATCCTGAATGTCTTTTATGGTGCATCATGTCTGGAACAAATTAATCAAAACATATCAGCAATCACAACTTTTTACCTTGTATCAGATCATTAACGCTTCCTTGAGTGTGAAGAAGAACCAATCACACTCGTTCTGGATCCTACACTCCTCGCTGCAGAACCTACGCCACGAGTACCAAGCATGCCATCCTGCGTGGTTGCCACACCTGCGACCTGCACACTGAAAATCATCTTGGTGAGGTACGGGCGCCGGCACCGGCGGCACGGCAACTGCCGCCGATGGCCGTAAGTCCCACGTCACCAAAATGATCCTGGAGCGGCATTTCGTACAAGTCAAGTTTTTCCAAGGAAGCGCCGTCGCCCCCTCTTCGGGTCCCTCGACCAAGCGCAGGAGCCGCCGGGCCTCGTTGTCATCGGCCTCGCCGCTGTTGGGCCTGTAGAGGAAGAGAGCGAGGGCGTACATCAATACCTTGTGGCCCGCCTCCGCAGCGTGCCTTAGCTGGTCGAGGCACGTCATGATTACGCCGTGTTTGTTCCCCAATAATGCGAGGCACAACCCGCTACGGAACAAGGCCTCCGGGTTGCCGACGGTGGCCAGTGTGGTGATGAGCACCGCGCGATAATCCGGGCTGAGGTAGAATCAACACCGCAGGACACGTTTCAGGGCTAGGTGTCGTCCGACTGTGGTGGTGCCGCACACCACGCACATTGCCTTGCAGGTTGCGCGTAGGTTGCAGAGATCCGCCATGGCGTCCTCTAACTGAGCAGCAACTCGGGAGACGATGTCAATCGTCAGCTCCGTCGGCAGTTCCACAAGCCTCGACATCTCGTAGCGTGCCGCGGCGACCTTTTCCATGGAGTGATTGCAGTTCGTCACGCACAGGGGCTGATTGGATGTGCGAGGCTGTGCTCCCCGGCGAGGATGAGGTAGAAGATGAAGGCGAGATGTGAGGGGAGATGGAAAAGAACCGCCGCCGCCAGATCAGGTTGCTGATTGAATTAGGGGGGTCCCAGGGTATATTGGCTTTAAGAAAATTGCGCTTTCATAAGGAGGACACGTAATCACAGAGTTGTGGGTCCCACCTGTCGGCGCCCAGATTGTGATGTGTTCTTGAGTTGTTCATGGACCTAATTAACTTGATTCTTTGATTCGTATAATCATAGCTACAAATTTGTTTAGATTTCACAAATGACGTCCAAATTAGGAAATTTTATTTCCTACATACTTAGAAAACAATAATCAAGGTCATGGTGTACACTACATCTCATGTGAATATGTTTCAGCAAACATAATTAAGAAATAGAACAATTCAAAACTAGAATCAAGATTTTCAAACAGTAGATGATGTCAAATGGAAAAGAGATGAATACCAAAGTTTCATAGCTCGTCGAGATGAACAATCTTTATTTTGGTCGGATTTTCATTTGACGAAGTGGTACTACACATTGTTCATTAATCCTAGGTTCACTCACATAGTTTAAGAAACTTGGTTGGAGACATGTCAATTTTGTACTGCATGATAGTACCAATTCGTCAAATGAAAAAGCGACCAAAATAAAGATTGTTCATCTCGAGGAGCAATGAAACTTTGGTATTCATCACTTTTCCATTTGACATCATGTACTGTTTGAAAATCTTGATTCTAGTTTTGAATTGTTCTATTTCTTAATTATGATTGTTGAAACATACTAACATGAGATGCAGTGGACACCATGAGCTAGATTATTGTTTTATAAGAATGTAGGAAAAAAAATTCCTGATTTGGACGTCATTTGTGAAATCTAAACAAGTTTGTAGCTGTGATTACGAATCAAAGAATCAATTTTATTAGGTCCATGAACAACTCAAGAACACATCACAATCTGGGCGCCGACAGGTGGGACCCCCAACTCTGCCGACAGGTGGGACCCACAACTCTGTCGACAGGTGGGACCCACAACTCTGCCGACAGGTGGGACCTACAACTCGGTCGAATGGGGATATTTGTCGCCCCTTTCCTCCCGATTTCTCCCCAATCTCTGTTCCAGTTTTACAGCTATTTCTCAATCTCCGCCTCGCTCTCGCCGTCGGCCGCCTCGCTCTCACCGTCGGCCGCCTCGCTCTCGCCGCCGGCTTCCTCCAACACCGGTGATGGTTGGCTCCACCCCGGGTGCAGTGGGCCGTAGCATGCAGAGTCGCACCCGCATTGCCACCTCCCCTCCAGTGGCCGCCATTGTTGCGGGGCCCCGAGTGGAGCACCACTCCACCAACCAAGGGTGCGACTCGCGAGGAGCAGACGCACCAGGAACCCGATGCCCCCTCCTCCTCAGTCCCCCCAGGTTAGTACCGATCCTCTGGTAGAATCGTTTTGTAATTGGGGTTTCCTACTATAGACATGGATTTGTGGTAAACCTAGATGAATGGGATCAGTCTTAACTATAATAACTAGATATGGATTTGTGGTAAACCTAGTCTTAACTAGTCATGGATTTGGGGTTTTCTATTTTAGACATGGATTAGTTGCGCTCCTGGTGGACCAGGATTCACTTTTCCTAGGTTCTCTGATGCTAGATAAAGAACCAATTTCATTTACTTCTGCTAGATGCACTCATGGATGACTAAGTCTGTTAGGGAGGTGATGTTCCTAACAAAAAATGTTGAACTCATTCCATATATTGCTTCAAATGTCCAGCATCTCTGTATGAATTGATCAAATGTGCTTGTATCTTCACTGATCCATGGTTCTAATGCATCAGTTTGCCTTTGTTTTAGGTAGTTGGTGTAACTCCACATGACATTGACTCAATCTGAGACGCAATCCACACGTGGAATGCAAGGATGGAAGGCCTTGGGACAATGCTTCGTGCCGTAGCACAAAGTCATGAAAGACTAGAATCATTTTTGGTGGATCAGCTTGCCGAAGTTGGAAAAAAGAATGCTGTGCTGGCAGAAAGAGTGGCAAAACTAGAGGCAAAGGTTGCTGAACTTGAGGCAGCAACAAAATAGAAGCTTCTTTAGTAATGTGCTTGCTATAAACAATGGAATGTAGTGTGTATGACTTAGTTTGGTGGTCAGCTTGTGATGTTGGCCTGCACTTGTTTAGTTATTACTTTTGTTAAGAAGCCTTGAGCTTGTTGAGGTTGATGGACTTATGGAGTCTTGATGAACTGATGTATGATGCTTCTGTGCGCAAGTCTTGCTTGTGCCTGATGGACAACTAATAAATGGCTGTGTTCATGCTTGCTTATGTACATCTCTGCATGAATGGCTGTGTTCATGATATGATTTCCTTTTTTCGTCCACGAGATGTTCTCGTCCTGCTTGTACTTTTTTCATTTCTATGCTTTATAATTATTTTACTCTATACTTGTCAATCAGAAATACACATAAAATGCTCATGAACGAACTAGAACGAGGAAGTTCAAAAGCAGAGGACACTCGCTACCCTTAGCCTGACTCAAGCTAAGATACTCGCTCCTCTACCATCCCAGGTCTCCCAGGATCACAGCTACAGAACAGAGTTAAGCAAAGGCCACGTGAAAATCTTTATCTTATATGGAATCTTAGATTTCCATATATGACTATAGTTCCTCCCAACATCATCTTTTGTGAGCTGATCATATACCGATATTGTGGTAAAGGATCTCTTCCCCCCCATTTCCAACTCACCTCATCCCCTTGGTTTTGAAATCTGAAGCTGAAAGCTTTGTCAACAATATTTACCAATTGTTCAAAGAGGATGGCCGTTAGCCATCTTGAAAACACTAGATCCCCCCCTGATTTATGAATTGATGCAAGGTTATCTCCTTGTCTTCGCAGAGATCAAAGAGCACTGGGGCTATTATGCAAATTGGGCTATCAAATAGCCAAGGATCAAGCCAAAACAGAAGGATGATCAAGGGTAATAATAATAGTAGCATTCACTAGCTACCATATATTTCCACTAAAGTAATGCCATTATACAAGTTCATTAAACAAAAGCCTCATTCATCAAATCTAGATGTTCATGAGGGAGTAGTTCACTACACAAAAGCTATCTATCATTCCTTGCAGGCGTGCCTACAGGAGTGCCCAGCGCTTGATCGCCAGCCGGAGGTCCTCCACCTTAGCCTTAATCTGAAATGGTTTTACAATGCATTATTAGTGTGATAAGTACATCAAAATTTGAATGAAACTGAACATAGTCAACACTGGGAATGAAGGTAATACCTCGGCATCAGTAGGACGTTTTCGGTTGGGGCCCGGGAGGCAGAGCTCATCGTCGCTGTCGTCGTTGCATTCCACGAACAGCTTAACTCGTGCGAAGTTGAACTCATATGTCACCTTCGGCCCAAGATCCTGAATTAAGAAATCAAGACATGAACAACAATATTCCACTTGTGAACTTAAGATTAATCATGTTGCAATCAGAGGTGAGCAAAAATTTGTTTCAAACTGTCCAAGATAAAATTCACATAAACACTAGTGTACCAAGAATGCTACTACACAAAATGTTGAGATGGATTTGCTCACTGATTCTTAACTAGATGATCTCTACCAAAAATTTCCACATGTACCCTAGTCAAGAAATCCTAAATTGCAAGTCCAGAATTGATTATGACTCAGAAACAATTTCGCACTCACACAAAAATAATCACTTCAATGTACTAAGCAACAACCAGATGAATCAAAGACTGAGTTCTCAAATAATAAAGGGGGAACTTACATTTGGTACGAGTAAGAAAAGTTATCGGACGCTCCCATCTGAAGTCTTGCCATTTGCGGGGGTACAACTCCTCGCTGGACTCCTCCGCCGGCTTCGACTTCTTGGCGTTGGGGTGCTGAAAACCCTCATCGTCGGCATGCCGCTTCCGAGGCATCCTAGCGGATTCAGCGTCCGCTTCCTCGGATGCCCGGCGAACATCAGGGCAAGGAAACCACCCCAGCATCATCGCCTCCGCCGCCGGTCCCATCGAGGACCCCGTCTCCCGGCTCGTCGAGGATGCCGCCGGCAATGCGGCATTCGGCGAGGAAGGGCGACTAGAAACCCTCGACGCCGCGGGTGAGCCCGGCTCCATCTTGCCGTGCGGTTCCGGCAGTGGGGAGGTTTGGAAAGTAGTTAGAGTTGGGCGGCAGTGGGGAGGTTTGCAAAGTAATCGGAATTGGGCGGCGGTGGGGTGGTTTCTACTGTAGCGAGGCGCCTGGGAAGGGGCGAGACAAGAAGCGAAACATCGGGGTAGGCGGGGGCGTTTAGGCACACACAGGGTGCGGTTGACACCAGTTGTTTTCCACCCCAAGCGGCTGACAAATGGAGCCCACCACGAAGGGCCCACACAGGAACCCCACACCAAAGGGATGCGACCCACGAGCGTGCCACCGATCGAGGAGACGACTACCTCGCATGTGCTTTTTCTTCCTTGCGTTTGACTTGCGGGTCCCACCTGTCGGCAAGTGATGAACTTATTTTTGTATTTTGATTCATAATCAAAACTTAAAACATGTTTATATTACACGTATGATGTCCAACTCAGGTGGTTTTCCCCCCACATTCTTAGAAAACAAAAATCTATCTCATGAGTCCAGTGCAATTCGAAATTACAAAGTTTGAACCATCAAATTTTCAAAATTCAAAGATTGATATCTAGAATTGATTTTTTTAAACACTAGATGATGTTAAATGGAAAAGTGATGAACACCAAAGTTTCATAGCTCATCGAGATGAATAATGTTTATTTTGGACGGTTTTTCATTTGACGAACTGGTACTATCATGTAGTACAAAATTGACATGTCCCCAACCAAGTTTCTTAAACTATGTGAGTGAACCTAGGTTAATGAACAATGTGTAGTACCACTTTCTCAAATGAAAATCTGACCTAAATAAAGTTCGTAGATCTTGTTGAGATATGAAACTCTGGTATTCACCACTTTTCCATTTGACATCATCTGGTGTTCAAAAATATCGATTGTAGATATCATTTTTTGAATTTTGAAATTTGTCCTATTCAAACTCTGTCAAATGGATTAATGACTTAAATAAAGATTGTAGGCCTTGACGAGTTGTAAAGGTTTGGTATTCAAGAAATTTTCATTTGACAACTTTTGACAACTATATTCAAACTCTGTCAATTTTTGAAGGTTTTTGATAACAAAAGCAATTTGCGTCATCGTCCCCATGCGTGGGACCAGTTAGCCGCACGACTGCACGAGCGCTCGTGGTGTGGACGAAGCTGGTCCCCACTTCCTTTTAGCTTATAGACGAAGGTGGACAGACAGCATAGAATATTGCTTCATCCCCGTTCCCCCAAACTGTCCCATCAAAACTGGGATTTTCTTGCCTTCCGCCATCACCGGCGACCGCCAAGCTTCCAATCCGGACGCCATTGCCACGCCACCTAGATCTGAAGGAAGATTGGCACCCGCGATGACCCGATGTGAGGTAGCGGAAGGCAGCGCTGCCCCTGAAAGGAAGGGGGATGCAGTCGGGGCAACTACCGCCGCTGGCCTCCACACCAACCAAGGTGCTGCAGGCGGAGCAAGCGCCGCCGCGTCAGCAGAGCGCGTCAATTTCCAGGTCAGCCCTTCGCGGCCAGCAAGTACATTGTGTAGGTAGTCGTGGATTTGTAGCGAGATTGAACTGTTTGATTAAGATTCCGAACTCTGTTTTCTTGGATTGGTACTGTAGGGTGGCAAGCGTCGCGCCGTGGATGTGTGGGATGCCGCTGCCGGTGCTGTCGACGTTCGAGTAGGCAGTGGCTGGGATGAATGGCGCCCCGCCGTCATCCGTCCACGGCATTCGCTGAATCCGGGACCGGCCCCAACTTCAGTCCGCGAGGTCGAATTCTTCAAGGAGCGGTACCCGAGCATCAAGACCACAATCACTTGCGACGCAGGAGTAGTGGCGGAGTACATCAAAGAAATCAAAGGTAGCCCTCCTCCAGATCGTTTGATCGTCGGATTGGACACTGAGTGCATTGAGCTTCGCAGTGGCGAGCTCAAGGTCGCATTGTTGCAATTGTGCGTCGGGCCGCGTTGCCTTATTTACCAGGTGCTCCATGCCGGCTACAAGCTACCTGATGTCCTGAGCAAGTTTCTCAGTGAGGAAGGCCACATCTTTGTCGGAGCGCATATCTCGAATGATGTTGAACGCCTAGAGCAGGACTATGGCATTATGATTTCTAATTGGAAAGACCTTCAACTGCTTGTTTCTGAGGTTGATGACAAGTACAGCAATCTATACCAAAATGGTTACAGGTCATCACTGGAGAAGATTGGAAATGTGGTACTAGACCTACCTCTGTTCAAGGACAGAAGAGTGAACCACAAGCTGTGGGGTTTGAGGTGTTTGCAAGACTGGCAGGTGAATTACGCCACCAAGGATGCATTTCTGTCTTTTGAGATTGCAAATCAGCTTGAGATCAAGCATGGTTACCGATTTGTGCCAGATGATACATAGTTAGAATTATCTAGTAATGTTATAATCAAGCTTGATTTCTGGGTTTTGAGAACAAGTATCTGTGTATGTATATCTAGCAATGCAGTGATGTAGTCTATGCTAGTACACTGCTACTACTTTGGTATATATGTGCAAGTCTTTATTATGATGTCAAATGGAAACTTTGGTATTATAAGTTGCCACCACGCCACATGAAATGACACCCAGCCACGCCACGACACGTGACGACACGCCAGTTCGAACCCACGGCACGACATGCCAGTTCGAACCCATGCCATGCCACGCCACGCCTGTTCGAACCCACGCCACGACATGACAGTTCTGATGTTCAGTTGTTAATTTCTTTGGAAATAACTTGAGAGGCCGCCGCCGGTTATTGGAAACTAGAAAGACGCCACCGGTTCTTGGAAAGTCCTCTCCGCCCACATCTCACGCTCCCCCGCTGTGCCCTCTCCGCCCACATCTCATGCTCCGTCGCCGCGCCATCTCCGCCCACATCTCACGCTCCGCGCCGCACGACTTCCCTTCCATGGCATCGAGGGAGCACCCCCGGTCGCTCGCGGAACTCCCAATTGAGTTGCGGGCAATCATCGCTGGCCGAGTCGGTGCAACATCGAATCGGCCAATGGAGGACCTCCGGAGCCTACGTGCCACCTGCAAGAGCATGCTCGGCCCCTGCCACGACAGAGATGTGGGTAGGCACCTAGCACTAGGTCGGGTTCCAGTCGAGCAGATGCAGAACGCTGACCCCGACGGCTACGACGTCTTTGTTCGTAGCCTGGCTGCAGTCGGCAACCTGGTGGCCGGCTTCCTCGCCGGGATGGACGACATCTTCGGTAGGAACCGCGGCCGGCGTCCTCCCCTCGACGAGCTACACCGCGCTACCTAGGCCGGGAACAGAGGGGCGACCTATGTGGCGGCCGTCCTCCTCTACAGGTTCCACAGCGGGGCCGACGCTGACGCCACTGCATTTGCGTACATGAAACAGGTTGAGGGCGAGGCTCAAGGGTAGTGGCGTCCGCGAATGATCATCAACGGGCATTCTCAATATTTCCAGACTCGTGGGGTTAATCTTCCAAAGCAAATGAGGATTATCGCCCTCCGCCAGGGCCGCCGCCGGCCGACGCTTCCACCGGCGGTGGCGCGAGGCAACATTCAACACTGCGTAGGCCGAACCTTCTGTGGTAGGGAGCCGAGCCGGAGGGGGTTTGCCATGTATATCTGTAGTGATGAATGTAGGTTTCGTTACAAATGCGATGCCTTCTTCTTTAGTGTTAATCATATTTACAGAGGCTAAAATGGTGTCAAGTGTATCGTCTGCTAGAACTTCCTATTAAGCTTCATGCTCATGATGTGTCCCAACCAGAATAAAGAAATAACAAGTTATGTTTTTCTAGAGATTCTTCTACACTGGTAGGAACCTACCTTTGCCAAAATTATAGTACTTATTATTCAAATGCAGTGAGAATGTAACAGCTTGGGAAAAGTACCACAAATACACCTCGTGCTTTAGTTTTGGAGCACGACATAATAATGTAATAAATGTTGAAAACAATTGTCATGGCATGAATAAATTGTCTCGTAACACGCCAAACAAAATCGACTAAGTATCAATCGAAAAATTCATCATCTTGGGCATCTTGAACAATTGGTGCAACAACTCCATCATCAATGTACGTGTCATGTGCATCATGTTCATCATCAACATCAAATACATCATCGTCTGGTTCATCAACTGCCTCGGCCCGCACCTGATTAATAACTGAGACATCCCCGGTTGTGCCTTCCTTGTCCGATCTTGACCAATTTGTCAAATCCTAGTGTTCACCGAGCAAATTAATACCTTCGATACCCACAGCAATTGAGTCCTCAAGATCTAATTCAGGCATGGCAAACAAGTTCCTTGGTTTCAATGAAATAACACTGCTCCAACCGGGTTTGTTCACCAGATTCACATAAAACACCAGTTCTGCCTGTGTTGCCAGAATATAGGGTTCATTCTTATACCTGTGTCAAGTAGTATCGATGTCAATCACCCCAAATTTATCTTTACTGTATCCTTTGCCTCTGTTGGTACTTGTGGCAGCAGGCACATCAAACCAGTCACACTGGAACAGAATAACTTCTTTTTGTCCAGGAAATTCTAGTGAGATCATTCTTTTAATCACCCCATACCAGTTCGTGCCTCCTTTCTCACCCTTGACAGTGTCATGAGGGTTTTCTCAATGTTAACGGTTCGAAACAGCTAATTATTGATATGACATCTATTCAATGTACGAGGTCGGGGATCCGGTCCTTGAGCAAGTGCAAACAACTCTGAACTTACTTCCCCTCTCGCATGTAGACCTCTGATCTTGCCTTCAAACCATCTTACGAGTTGATCCTCATGGCGCTGATCAAGATTTCTGGTTCCATATTCCTTCAGTTCTTCCAAATGCGCACTGCATACAGATGAATATTACCGTTAGTTTGAAATTTAAAATTACAAGCAATAAATGATGTTGAGTAGTGTCTCTTACTCGACATATTGTCTAGCTTCATCACAATTGCAAATTATGTAGTGCCTCATCTTCCGAAACTCATCTGGTGGAATTTCGTTAACCGTCTGTCCTCTCCTCTTGTAATTCATTTCAGAAAAAATGCTCAAACCAGATGGTGGCTCATTTATAGTAACTGCTTCATGTCGATCAGCACGATTCTCTTTGGTGTCCACGTCCAAGAATCTTGAGCAGAATGTAAGGCACTCCTCGAGTATGTATCCCTCAGCAATTGAACCTTCAGGGTGAGCCTTGTTCCTCACATATCCTTTCACAGTGCGTAGGTACCGCTCCACTGGGTACATCCATCTGTAACACACTGGCCCCCAAGTTTAGCTTCTTCAGCTAGATGAACAGGCAAATGGATCATGATATCAAAAAATGCAGGTGGGAATATCATCTCAAGTCGACAAACAGCCTCCCTAATTGAACAGCTTAGCCTGTCCAACTCTGCTTCCATCAGCTCCTTTGAACATAGTGCATCAAAGAAATTACTAAGCTGAATCAATCCGATGACAACAGCTTCTGGCAAAATCCTACACACCACTAAGGGTAAAAGTTTCTGTAGAATTAGATGGTAATCATGAGTTTTCAAGCCAGACACCTTACGTGACTTTACGTCAACACATCTTCTTATATTTGAGGAAACCCCATTAGGCATCTTCACTCCATATAGAAATTTACACAAACTTTCCCTGGCATCCTTATCTAACTCGTATAAGGCTGATGGCAAGGTATAATTATCATCTTTAATCACAGGGTGCTGATCTGGTCGTATCTGTATATGCTCCATGTCAAGCCGGGCATTCTCCCCGTCCTTACATTTGCCGTCCAATTTAAGCAAAGTGCCTAGTATGCTCTCGCATATATTTTTCTCAATGTGCATGACGTCCAAATTATGCCTGATGAGCAAAGAAGACCAGTAAGGGAGCTCAAAAAAATACTCTTCTTCCTCCAGTTGTGCCATCTGTTGTCTTCGTCATGCTTCCTTTTTTTGATAACAAGGTCTTTCCAAATTGTACTTGTTCAAAAGTATCATACTGCTCAAGTACCTGTGCACCAGATAGTGGTTCTGGTGCCTCCCTGGTTTCGAGCTTGTTGTTGAAGCTGACCGCGTTGTTGCGCCATGGATGGTCGGGGGGCAAGAAACGTCGATGTGCCATGTAGTAGTGCTTCTTCCCATGTTTCAACCACAAATAGTCAGTATGTTTGTGGCAGTATGGACATGCAAACTTTCCTTTGGTGCTCCAACCAGACAGCATAGCATAAGCTGGGAAGTCATTAATTGTTCAAAGAAGGATAGCGCGTAATGTAAAATTCTTCTTAGTCCCTGCATCTCTTGTTTTAACACCATTATTCCAAAGCTCCTTAAGCTCTAGTATCAGGGGCCTCAAATATACATCAATATCCATTCCAGGAGATTTTGGACTAGGTATCAACATTGACAAGATCCAGTTAGATTGTTTCTGACACAACCATGGAGGCAAATTGTAAGGTATCAGGATGACAGGCCATATGGAGTATGTAAGACTTTGCATGCCAAAGGGATTGAACCATCAGAAGCAAGACCCAGCCTAACATTACGACCTCCTTTTTCTGAAAACCATTTAAACTCTGAATCCACGTGCTTCCATGCCTTTGAGTCAGCAGGGTGACATATTTTCCAATCGTTCACCAATTCTTTCTTGTGCCACTGCATATCCTCTGACATTTTCTTTGACATATACATTCTTTGCAGCCGAGGAACAAGAGGAAAGTAGCGTAGGATCTTAACTGGTAACTACTTCTTAACAGTAGTAGCACCAACTGCACTGTCATTATTACCACTGGTTTTTTCTACAACTTTCCACCTTGACTGCTTACAAATGGGACATGTCTCCAGATTTGTGTATTTCTCAAAAAATAACACACAATCATTTTCACATGCGTGTATCTTGACGTAGTCCAAGCCCAGGTCTCGAACCACCCTTTGCACTTTATCCAAGGAGTCAGGAATACAATGCCCTTCAGGGAGAACCTTTCCAAAGAGCTTAAGTATGGCCTCCAACGCCACGTTACTTAAGCCATACATGCACTTTATCTGAAAAAGCTCCACGATAAAAGAGACCTTAGTTGCATTTTTGCATCCTGGATACAATTCCTTCTTTGCCTGGTCTAATAGTTTCAAAAAAATCTCTGCCTGCTTATCTGCCTCCTCATCATCTCTGGTTCGTCCATGATGTATAGTGCCACTAATAATGTTTCTAATCAGAGTATTAGTGGCAGCAGGGTTATCATCACAACCGTCTTCTTCATCGTCTTCTCCAAAATAAGGTGTTGTATCATCAGCTGTAGGTTGTGCATCATGATTGTTGAGATCAGGAGTGACATCATAATTCACACGACCCTCAGCTGATGAAGTATTAGTTTGGCCTTGAATCATACCATCATCGATGAAACAATCAGCAAACCCTCTAGTCACTAAATGAACTTGAATGGCAAACACGGTGTCATGTCTGATCATGCATTGACACATAGTACATGGGCACGCAATAGATCGACCTCGCGCTGATGCGGCGGTAAAGGTTTGAAAAAAAGATCAGAAATTGGTCTGCCAATCTGCTGAGTGTCGAGGCAAGCGCATCCAACTCTGATCTTTGTGTCATGCCATTAATTTGCATTCATGTTTCAAACGACCTAGATCATGATATAGCAATATGCATATATATGCAGGGAACGAAGATATATACGAGATCAAGACAACAGTACCGGTCGTGGCACCACACAGATGTTGATTGATTGCCGTGGAGATCGATCTATACGGAGACCTAGATGCCGTCGTGGAGATCTTGATGGAGACCAACGTCGTCGAAGACTTGGAATTTTGGAATGGTCCCGATGAGTCCCTATCTGATCGTCGTTTTGATCTCCTGCATAAGCATCGCGATAGACAAATTATAGTGCAATCAAGGAATATGTCGTTGCAATAATTCTGATAAAGTTGCAACGACCACGAAAAATAGTGCAACGACAAAATTTCGTGGCAATACGTACACGATATTGCATCTTGAGGCTACAAACGAAGCAATAGCCCTCCATGTATTGCAACAACGCAAAGATATATTTGCAACCCAAATAAGACGTTGTGATATAGCCGTTCAAACACAACCAACCCTAGTATGGTGGCCATAGCAACTTTCTATTGCAACGCACAAAATGCTAATGCAACGCAGAAATGGGGTAGCAGTATTTCCAACCAAATGCTACACAAATCCTCATAACGGGTGCATTAGCGTCAACCTGTTGCAACACAAAAAATAAATATTGCAACAAAAATTTTGTGTAGCAATAGACACGCATATTACAACCAAAGCACTGTTTCGGTGCCATAGTACCCCCCTATGGCAAACGAATTTGTGGTGTTGCCTAAGAGTTGTGTTGCAATAGTGGGAAAACCTTGTAGTGTTAGTTCAATAGATTAGGTAGAGAATCCTTAGCGGTTTGCTTCCGATCCTTGGATTGACAATCCTTGGGGGACCCTCCTTGGTGAAAAAGGCACCAAGTCACCCGTACGCTTGCGGTGAACTTCAACACAGTTTTGAACCGTCAACATAGTGTCAATAGTAAATCAGGCGATTCTCGCTACGATGCTCGCACAACAATCAATGCCAGGCATGCTGAGCGTGAGAAGCAAAAGGACGCTGATTCTGACTCCTTCCCTGCTTTCTCTGCTCGACTTCAAACTCTATTTCTTCTGGAGAAATTTAAGCCCTATGGTATTTCCAAATATGATGGCAAGTAAGATCCAAGGTAGTGGCTACGTTGTTATGCTTTGTCTATCTCTAATGCTGGGGGCAATGATGATACTAAGTGCATCTATTTCCCTTTTAGTCTGGAGCAAGAGCCACTCACATGGTTTGAATCTCTCAAGCGAGGCTTCATCGACAACAGGGGACAACTCAAGCAATGTTTCACCAGCAACTTCGCGGGTTCTTTGGGTCGCCATGGTACTCGCATGGACCTTGCATTGATCAAGCAAAAACAAGGCGAGACACTTCGCAGTACATGCACGGCTTCTTTGAAAAAAGAGCCACTGTTGTTGATGTTACTGAGAAAGAAGTCATAGACACCTTCCAGGATGGTTTCTATGACGACAGACTATTCCAAGACTTCGGTCGTGCTCGCCCAGCCAACATCACCAAGCTCAAGGAGATGATCACTCATTGGGCGGATGAGGAAGACAAAGCTCGGAATTGGTTCAAGCATCTTCACAGCAATTAGAACAACAACAACAATAATAATAATGCTGGTGGAAATAATAGTGGCAAGCAACAGCAGGGTAATCGCACGGGTAATAACTACTCGAGCAATCCTAATCGCAAGCGCAAGCCCGAAAACACTGTTACATCCATGGAAACCACCAACAAATCTGAAGAGAATCCTCACTGGGCCAAGTTGACCAAGTAGAAATGTCCATGCCATCCAGAGGGTGATCACACTACAGAGCAGTGTTTTCAACTTCGCCGTGCATTGAAGAACACACCAGAACTAGTGCACCCAAACCCAAGGTTTCGTAAGAACAAGGGGATGGAGGCTAACACAGACAAAGACACCGGGTTTCAAGACCCATCCAACACTGTCAATGTCATATTCGGTGGGATTCCAACCAAGCGAATGCAAAAACTAGTTCTCAGGGAGATTATGTCCATCGAACCAACCGCTCCAACTTTCTTGAAGTAGTCTGAAACCCCTATCACCTTCTCGAGGGCGGATCAATGGACTAGTTTCTCTGAACCAGGGCGATATCCTCTTGTTTTGGATCCAGTGGTGGCAGGGTCCAGGCTTACCAAGGTTCTCATTGATGGCGGTAGTGGTCTCAATGTCCTGTTCGCCAAGACCTTGAAGAAGATGGGCCTCAATATCACCAACATGCTGACCAAGACCAATTCACCTTTCTATGGTATCATCCCGGGAAACGCGGCTGTTCCTTTGGGTTCATTCGTACTACCCGTTACTTTTAGGACTAAGACACATTACCGTACTGAGTACATAAAGTTTGAGGTCGCTGACTTCGAGACTTCTTATCATGCCATCCTCGGCAGACCTGATCTGGCGAAATTCATGGCTATTCCACATTATGTGTACCTTGTACTCAAGATGCCAAGCCCCAAAGTAGTACTCTCGCTACGAGGAGATTTAAAGCATTCCTACGACTGCGACATAGAAGTCGTGGAACTTGCCTCCACAAATCAAGTCCCCAACGCTATGATGGAAGTCTTCACTACAGCTAAAAAGCTTGCTCCGAGCGAGCTGGAGGTTCCCGAGAAGACCGACGTCAACAACAAGCCTGCACCGACTAGTGATGTCATGCTCAAAGCCATGGATCTCGGTACTGGTGACAACAGCAAGATGACTATGATCAGTGCACATCTTGATCCTAAATAGGAAGACGTGCTCGTCAACTTCCTTCGGGCTAACCATGATATCTTTGCATGGAAACCATCTGACATGCCAGGTGTGCCTAGGAGGTTGATCAAGCACTCACTCAACGTCGATCCCAATGCTACCCCCAAGAGACAACATCTTCGTCGCTTCGCTGATGATCGCAGGGATGCTATCAAGAAAGAGCTCGCCAAACTACTCACAGCTAGCTTCATCTGGGAAGTCTTTCACCCGCAATGGCTTGCTAACCCGATGCTTGTCAGAAAGAAGAACTCGAACGATTGGAGGATGTGTGTCGACTACATGGATCTTAACAAGCATTGCCCCAAGGATCCTTTCGGGTTGCCGCGGGTTGATCAAGTCATTGACTCCATAGCGGGTTGTGCTTTGCTATGCTTCCTCGACTGCTATTCGGGTTATCATCAAATTGCAATAAAGGAATCTGATCAAGAGAAGACCGCGCTCATCACCCCGTTCGGTGCTTATTGTTACAAACCAATGTCGTTCGGGTTGAAAAACGTTGGAGCTACCTACCAGAGAGCTATCCAAGCGTGCTTCAAGAGGCAACTTCATAAGAATGTGGAAGCGTACGTGGATGACATCATTGTAATGACTAGGGACCCAGACACACTCATCGCAGATCTTGAGGAAACTTTTGCGTCGCTACGGGAGTACCAATGGAAGCTCAACCCCAACAAGTGCATTTTTGGCGTATCATCTGGGAAACTACTCGGGTTCATCATCAGCCATCGCGGCATTGAAGCAATCCCTGAGAAGATTACTATCATCTCCTACATGCAAGCTCTGACTACTATCAAGGATGTCCAGAAGCTTACTGGATGTATGGCGGCACTCCATCGTTTCATCTCACGACTTGGAGAACGGGGTCTACCTTTCTTCAAGCTACTCAAGCAGCAGGAGAAGTTTGTGTGGACAGCAGAAGCTGATTAAGCACTCGCACAGCTTAAGGAGTTCTTATCCAAACTTCCAATCCTCACAGCTCCTCTACCAAAAGAAGAGCTTTTGCACTACATTATTGCGACTACTAATGTTTTCAGCACTGCCAATGTCATTGAGTGGCAGGAGGAAGGCCATGCTTACCCTGTCCAGAGGCAGGTCTACTTCGTTAGTGAAGTTCTTTCAGAATCCAAGGCTTTTTACCCTCCGGTGCAGAATCTACTCTATGCGGTTCTGATTACTTCACAGAAGCTCTACCACTACTTCGACGAGTACAAGATTTTTGTGGTTACTAGTTATCTGCTTGGTGAAATACTGCACAACCGGGATTCCATAGGAAGAATTTCTAAATGGGCAGTAGAGCTCGGTGCTCTATCGCTTGAGTTCAAGTCTCGTACTGCTATCAAGTCTCAAGCCTTGGTCGATTTCATGGTTGAGTGGTGGGAGAATCAAGTTCCAACTCCAATTGAGCGTCCAGAGCATTGGGTTATGTACTTTGATGGTTCCCTCAAGCTGGAAGGTGCCGGTGCTGGAGTACTTCTAATCTCCCCCAAGGGCGAGCAACTCAAATATGTTTTGCAGATCTTTTGGATGGTCTCAAACAATGAAGCTGAATACGAAACTCTACTGCATGGTCTTCACCTTGCAGTCTCTCTAGGCATCACACGACTACTTGTTTATGGTGACTCCTTGATGGTCATCAATCAAGTCAACGACTCCTGGGATCGTAATGTCGAGAATATGGATGCATACTGTCAAGAGGTACGCAAACTTGAGAACAAATTCCATGGTTCTCGAGTTCCATCATGTTATCCGCGACAACAATGTTGCTGCAGACGTCTTGTCAAAGTTGGGATCTACACACGCTCAAGTACCAGCAGGAATCTTTATCCATGAGCTCCACAAGCCATCAATTCCGGAGCCATCATCTGATCCTGGTCCAGCCCAGCCTGATCACGAAGTGCTTATGATTGATGTGGACTGGAGAACTCCTTTCATCGACTACATCAAAAATCAGCTAATTCCTGAAGACAAGTCAGAAGCCGAGCGCATCTCACGCCGCGTCAAGGCTTATGCACTAGTCGGAGATCAACTCTACAAGCGAGGTGCAAGTTCTGATGTACTCATGAAGTACGTTTCTCGTGAGGAAGGCAAGAAAATCTTGGAAGAGATACACAAAGGGATTTGTGGCAACCACGCTTCTTGCCGCACCTTGGTGGGAAAAGCTTTTAGACATACTTTCTACTGGCCTACAGCTCTTGCTGATGCAGAAGAACTAGTCAGAAAGTGCCATGGATGTCAATTCTTCACCAAGCAACAACACGTTCCATCCTACAAGCTCATCACGATACCACCAACCTGGCCTTTCGCTTGCTGGGGGTTCGACATGATTAGGCCTTTACCAAATGCGCCAGGAGGATTCAAAAGAGTTCTGGTGGCTATCGACAAGTTTACCAAGTGGATTGAGGTCAAGCCTGTTACCTGTCCAAAGGCTAACAGAGTCCTCGACTTCTTGGATGAAATCGTGCATCGCTATGGGTTCTCCAACCACATTATCACAGACCTGGGTTCAAATTTCAACAATCAACAGTTCTGGGAGTACCACGAGAATAGTGGGATTGATGTCCGGTATGTCTCCGTCGCTCATCCACGTGCCAACGGCCAAGTGGAACGCGCCAATGGGATGGTACTCGACGCCCTCAAAAAGCGACTGTACGATGCTGCAAACACCAAGGGTGGCAAGTGGATCAAGGAACTACCCAATGCACTCGGGGGCTGCGTACTCAACGTACTAGTCCCATAGGGCAATCTCCCTATTTCCTGGTCTATGGCTCTGAAGCCATCTTGTCTGCTGATGTCATGTGGCGATCTCGGGCAGTTGATCAGTATGAAGAAGGCGTAGCTGAAGAAACAAGGCAGATAGATGTCGATAATCTCGAAGAAGCTCGCTGCAACGCACTTGTTCAATCAGCTAGATACCTTGAGAAGATTCACTGCTATCATGACCGCAACGTTAAGGAACGATCCTTCAACATTGGTGACTTGGTCCTCCGTCGTATACAGAACACGGCAGGACTTCACAAACTCAACTCGCCATAGGAAGGCCCTTTCTCTATCGCGAAGGTCATCAGCCCTGGCTCATATCGCCTCCAAACACTTGAAGGTGAAGAAATTGACAACTCCTGGAATATTGATCAGCTTTGTCGGTTCTACCCGTAGGGGGTTACGACAACCCTCTCCAGGCGGCTTCAGCTGCGACTACTCGTAGGGGATCACGACAATCCTCTCGAGGCGGCTTCGGCTGCGACTACTCGTAGGGGGTCATGACAACCCTTTCCAGGTAGCTTCGGCTACGACTACTCGTAGGGGGTCATGACAACCCTCTCCAGGCGGCTTCGGCTGTGACTACTTGTAGGGGACCATGACAATCCTCTCTAGGCGGCTGTTGGCATTTCGTAGCGCCGTCATCTTAAGAACAGATCTGGGATCCATCCTTAGTGACAACACAAAGAATCGCCTTGTAGGCACCTCTCAATATCACAACTAACGACGTCGGGTTAGCGTGAACATCAAGACTTGCCAAAGATTAATCTAAACGATCATGAACGAATCCGCAAGCGCATAGATAAACCATTGTAGCATTTCCCCAAGGAAGGAGAGTATTCCAAGGGTACCGTATCCGTGGAAGGCAATAGCGGATATCTTAGACTTATGCTTTTGCTCTGAATGTAAACCAAGAGATAGATATAGGAAACAACACACTTAAAGGCAGGGGTAAGATAAAGTATATAAGGGTGGTGTGACACACACACTTAGATCTACCTCTACTCTAGCACACTACGGCTTAGGGGAACATATGAGTTAGCTCTAGGTTCTAATGTACTAAACATACAAAGCTAGAAGATACAGGAGATAGACACGAGTATTGCATGAGAGGGATAAGGTTCAGCACCCAGGTACAAACGGGGAGCTAGCCCACGACGACCAGCACTCTGCGAAACTAGACTTTAGACTCCTACAGCAGGTGCCCTAGCGCGAAGGATTGCTCAAGGATCCAACAGGACTGTCACCACCTGCGGACCTACCTCTATCGTTACGGGGGGTATGCTCATAAATGTCGTAGCCAGACAACCCAGGCACCATGCCTACGTTGTTGCTAGACTCCACCTGGCCCGGGCTATTGTGACCCAGGGTGAGAGCCACCAGAAGATTGGTCAACTAGACCGAGTACCATAGCTTGAACACAAACCTCATGCAACACTCTCATGCCATCTAACAAGATCAACTAAGGCTAGACATACAAACAGATATGAACTCTCTTATGTCTGATCAATAAGATCAAAGGGTCGTGTTTGTGAAGAACATGAGCCTCTAATTTATGAACAAACACATAAGGAAGGAGTTTATCACCCTTCAAGTGGATCAAAAGGTAGTGTTCACGAAGAACACAAGCCTCTAAATGATGAACAGAGGATGAACTCAAGAACATATCAAATATATGATCTACCATGACTTTATATGAAATAGCTGAATAACAGAAGTAGATCAAAGTCATACAAAGAAATAAAGATAAAAGAGAACTCATACCTAGACTTCCAAGAGGACTTGGAACCTGAATAAGAGCTACTCTAGCCTACCCCCTAGCCTTGGAAACTAAAAGTGAGAGGAGAATGAGAAAGTGGTGTGTGAGAAATGGGAGCCCCTCCCCTTCTATTTATAGGCAAGGACAAGGCTTGCTCAGACGCCCAAAGTGCCCCTAAACACCCAGGAGTGAGGCAATGGACCAATAGAGGGCTGCCACGTGGAGGGCCAGGATGGAACCCCCTAAGGCGGTTCGGCCGATCATAGGATCGGCCGGCCCCCTAGGGTGGCCCCACCTGGTGGCCCTCCTCTGGTTGGCTGCCCTGTGGGCCCTCTGATCCATCCCTGGTGCATGGGTTGATTTGATATCCGAGGTGGGCCCTTTGATCCATGTGAAGTCCATGTGGCATCCTCTGATTCGTCGGTGAGTTCCTCCCCTGGATCGACGACGTGGAATGCCATGTTTCCCTTAGTAGCAGCCACCTCCTCAGCTGAGTTGGCATGGATTCTTCATAGAAGGTGAGTTTTCATCTCTTTTTAAGGGTAAATCACTTACATACAAATAATCTCCAAGGACAAGTGGAACTACATTATTTAAACCAAAATGCTAGTAAATAATGCATATGCCTCCATTTATGTGAGAATATTGAGGGTTGAAAGTGGTGAATTTCAACCGTCAACAAACTCCCCCAAGCTAACCTCTTTCTCGTCTCGAAGCAAGACATTAGAGACTTAGGTTGAGTGATCAGGAGTTGCTACAATGTTGTATTCCCAACTTATGGCAAACATACAACAAAGTACTCTACCAAGAGTTGAACAAGTTGGCAATGTTCTTACCTTTCATTTGCTGACATGGGGCATATAGCTTCACCTGCCTTGGGCGGTTGAGAGATAGAATGGTTATATAGAATGTGCATAATCACTCATACCTTGATTAGCTATCAATCCGAAGGTTTTGCAAATTTTTCAAAAGAAAATCAGAGTTCTTCAAATGATACTATCGGATCGCTCAAAAGTGTATGGTTCCTCACCAAGGCATCAATGTTGCCTTTCTTCACATCCTACTCCTAATAGGCTTTATGTGGAGCTGTAGGTAGGGAAGATGTGGCATACTTGTCTCTCATATATTGCTAAGTCAAAGACCGGATCCTTGGAAGAAACAGACATACATCCTGATCAAGATGTGCATATGTGTATGATGGATATGAGCATGGCAATGTGGATACTAGGCCCGGAAATGGGTGCTAGATATTACCATGCTTTATATGAGGAAATGAGGGATTGATGGTAAGGTGGACACTAGCCCCAGAGTAGGTACTAGTTATTACCATCTATATAGTGGAACTCCTTCTCTTGCACATATCAATCCCTTCTTCTCCTTTTGAAATTTTCGAGACTTGGGCTATCTCACTTTATTTTATTTTTGCCATGCTTTTGAGCATGTTTTTTTTTTCTTTTTTCCTTTTTTAGCTAGCCCTTTGTCTCTATTGGAGATATTTGGAGAGGGATGAATGATACAAAGATACATAGAGTTTTATTTGTGGAAGAATGCATAGGCATATGGAACAAATGATGAATGCTTAACTTCCAGTGTAGAAGTTTAGCATGAATGTGTACTTGATCTTGATCAGGGGAGCATGAGTTCTAACAAGGGTCACAACAATTTGACAAAGCTCAATGAGAGAACAAGCTGCATATGTGGAGGCTAAGAATTAGAATCTACATATGGCCCTGGATGGGAAATTCTCATCATTGAGGAACTCATCATGTTTTAATTTTTTTCTCAAAAGGGAAAAATCCGGATGTCAAGCATCACTAAGCACAAGATCATAGCACTCTATTCTACCATATCATGTCTCACAACAACTTAGGCAAGGATCATGCTTTTTGCTACCCACGGTTTTCAAGCTAAGGTTTGAACATGCAAGCCAACAAACTCAAAGCTTAGGTAGGATACAAAGTTGTAAGCAAGACATATGAGGAGAATAAACAGCGCAACTATTCATCATTTCAACCATAGAGGCAAAGCATTCTTACTAAGCATATCAAAGCAAACTAAGCAAACGATGATGAAAGCAAATAAATATTTTTGGTCTTTTTATTTTTGCAGATTTTTTTGGATTTTCATTTATAAGATATTCTGAAAACAAAGGAAGATACAAGTTACCTCAGGATGGGGTCCTCCCCCAAGCTAGCTTCAGGCTCACTGCGGAGGAGGGAAGAAGAATCCCTGACTCGCGTAGTAAGCCCTCTGCGCCTCCATGTATCGCTAGTGATACTGCTGCATGGCTGCTATCCTATCACTAGCCTGACGCTGCCACGCTGAGGTAGACTCAACGTGGGTGTTCAGCGTCTCCTCCAATCCCGTGACCTGGACGGTGAGCTCTCCCATCTGCTGTGCGAGCTGATCATCGCATGCAGAGGCTGAGGAGTGCCGCTGGAAGGACGAAGACGGAGGTGGACCACCGGAGCTGGAACTAGCGGGTGTAGCCCACTGAGCACTGCTCGCGCCTGCCCAAGCTGTGCCACTCGCACTCGGGTGGTAGGTGGGCTGGTCCCAACCAGGTGCATATCCAGGGGTAACCCCGGACATGTACCCCGCAGGGGCCCCTCCTGCCACTAGTGGTGTAGCAGGCTGTGGTTGTGGCTGAGGCTGTGGTGGTGGTGGTGGCTGCGACTGCTGCTGCTGCTTGTGTGCTCTCGTCGTCGCGCTTCTGGTGGACCTGCCTGAAACACTAGCACGACGGCTTTCCTCTTGTGTAACAAGGGGAATGGTTAGTGACTCCGAGTTATACATTCCAAACCCCGGGTTAGGTAATGGGATTTGATTTCCATAGCCTGGAAAGAAGAAAGTCAAAGAATCATTTGGACCGCTCTTGAGTATATGCCCTAGGATCAAGTATGCCTCATCAATGAGAACTCGGGGCGTCCCGATGAAGGGTACGGAATTCCCGCTAAGAACCACGAGTCTGAGAGCGATACGAGTCCCCAAAGACGTACACTCAATAGGACCTATCATCTTGAAATTCATCAACCACTGCCGAATCATAGCTTTAACGGGAGAGACCTTGATCTGGTTAACAACGGCGTATAATAGCATCATCTCATCGCTGCGCACGGGCCGAACATCCTCTCGTGGAAAGAGAGTGATGGCGAGCCACTTGTGCCACAGGCGGAGAGTGGGATGCACAATATCGTTGCACCGAGGTACAAACTTGCCACTGTAAACAAGACCAGAGATGTCTGACCAGAAAGAGTCTCGAACAAAACCCTCACAAGCCCGCTTCAAAGAAACAGCACAACAAGGACTAAACCCAAGAAGACGACTAAGTTCCTTCTAAGAAACATGATAATCGGTCCCAAAAAGACGAAACTGAATGCCATCCGGAATCTCAGTAAGAGAGCAAAGAAACTGGATGGTGTGGGGCCGAGAGCCAAGCTCTGTAACCGACGTAAACTCCTCCCAACCAAGAGCATGCCAAATGGAAGCGAACTCGAGATTCATACCTATTTTCTCCATGAGAGCCGGGTCGAAGTCCCGGGTGTGGGTGAAGACTCGGTCCTTTAGGAGAGTGTAGGCTTGCTCCTCTCGAGCGCCCTGCAAGCTGAGGTAGGGGGTGTCGTCGACGACCTCCTCCGCGGCTAGTGGCTCGGCTTGCTCCTCCTGCTCCTCTTCATAATCCATCGTCGATGGGCTCGGTGTTGGCTCGGCGGGGGTGGATGAACTCGCGCTTGCCCGCGAACAGGAGCGTGAGCGTGTCACCCTCCGGAGAGTGTTCGCTGCCCAATTCATGCTAGCACAACAACAAAGGACAACATGAGCAACTCGGTGATGGGTTAGTGTAATCGAATGAAGTTCTTACTGAGCTTGCTCCACCAATAGCAATACTTTCAACAACACAATAGAGAGAACACTTGATGATCCAATCTCGAGCAAGAAATCCAAGAAAACCAAGAGAGCAAGGAGTAGAGAGGGGAGTGTGAGTGAAGTGTGTTGAATGGGTGAAGAACACCCCCTCTCCCCCTGCTATTTATAGGCAAATGCGCCGGGCATCCAGACATAGCCGTTGGAGCAAGGTGGGGCCCAGCAGCCGTTGGGCTGCTTCGGTCGAACCTGGGGTCGACCGACCCCAGGCCGGGCCCACCTGCCCTCTGCCCTGGCCAGTGGCTCCCCAACGGCTAGCTGGGGGCCTGCCTGAGTGCCTCGGCCCAAATTCCCTTGAAATATTTTTCAAATGATTTTTCTTGAATTTTCAAACTCACAAATTATTTTTAGAAATTTTATTTGGAAAAGGGAAAAGGGCTAGATAAATCTAGCATGCATATGCAAAGTTTGGAAAATCAAATATGCAATTTTGGAAATAAAATTTTTGGAAAGGGAATTATGAGATAAGTACCAGCTTTAACCTTTTTGGTAGAAAGGACCCATCATTTTTAGTTCGACGAGTTGGACTCTTCTCAGTGATCAATTCCACTCAGCACCCCACTCCTGAGAAGTAGAGCGTGGTGCCATCTCAATCTTTCGCCATTCTTTCCGAATTTTCTTTAGCCTCTTTGACGGAGATTTCTTCCTTGGGGGTAAAGGCTCTGTCCTTCCCCCAAGCTGCTCAACACTATCTTGCACCAAATAGCATTGCTCTTCTTTGTCCTGAAACTTGAACTTCAAGTTCCTCTTCCCAATGCGGAAGCGGATTATTCCGGACCCCACATTGATTCTAGCTCAGACATCACTAAGAAATGGTCGCCCAACGATGAGCGGCATTCCTCCCTCATCATCCATATCGAGGAGCACGAAATCCGCGAAGACATAAGAGTTCTTGACCTTAACCAATATGCTCTCAACAATTCCTTCTGGATATCATATCGTTGAATCGGCGAGTTGGATAGTCCGTGCTGTAGGAGAGAGAGCTAGATATCCCAGTTGCTTGAACATGGCCTTGGACATGAGATTAACACTTGCACCAAGGTCACAAAGGGCATGCCTGATCTTCTTGTAATAGATTGTGCAAGTAATTGTCGGGTAGCCTGGATCTTTCTTGTGCACAACTGCTGATTCCTCCCATGGATCAAGAATTTATTGTATGGGCTTTCTTGTATAGTTAGGGGCATGTGTCTTCCTGGGTGGCTTACCCCACCTAGTTGACACTGCACTAATGTTTTCACAAGAGGATACGGGTTGCCCCAGAATCCTCCCGTTATCAGGAGATGGAACCAAAGCAACCAGCTGAGCCAACTGGGTTTCTAACATTTTGTTAAAACTCAGCTGACTCTTCTAAGCAGAAGAAAAACTTTCAAGCTTAACGCTGAGACTTTCTAAAGTTTTATCAAGGGCAGCTAGCTTTTTGTTAACACCTTCATTAATCTTAGCTTGCCCAAAAACAAGATCTCTCAAGGAAGGTTGGTTGGGATTGTAAGAATTACCTTGGTTACCTCCTTGATAATAAGGGCGTTGTTGATTCCACGATTGGCCTCCTTGTTGAGGTGGACGCTAACCGTTGTTATTGCCATTCATGTACATCACTTCCTCCTGAGTCTCCGGACAGTAGTTGCCTGAGTGCCCAGTGTTGCCACAGACTTCATAAGTCATATGAGAGTCCATAGGCAGAGTTATGGTGGCCGTGGCAGCCTTCTCGCTGGTGTAGTCATCCAATCTCTTCATAGGAAGATCCAACTTGGCAGTAATCATGTCTGCTTCCTTGACAGTATGAGTACCCCTCGATTGTGGTTGGAGTCTTTCATCACTCATCCCTTGGTTGGAAACCATCTTCTCAATGAGTAATTTAGCATCATCAACAGTGAGTGAGAAGAATGCTCCCTGAGCAGCAGCATCAATATGGCCTCGGGCTGTCGGAGTCAACCCATTATAAAAGCTTTGAAGAATGAGCCAATCCTCCATTCCATGGTGAGGACAAGCCAGGACATACTCCTGAAGCCTCTGGAATAGATTCACTTGCTGCTTGCTGAAAACCAAAAATCCTTTCACGAAGAGCATTGGTTTTACCCAATGGGAAGAACTTCTTGAGGAATGCCTCTGAACACTTACTCCAAGTGTTAATAGCATCACGATTCATGTAGAACCATTACTTAGCTTTCCCTAGGAGAGAGAATGGGAATAGTCGTAGATGAACAACGTCCATATTTGCACCCGTGATGATGAAAGTGCTGCATAGCTCTAGGAATTGCTGCAAATGAGCATTGGCATCCTCATTTGGCTTGCCACAGAATGGGCTAGCCTGTACCATCGTGATTAGACCCGTCTTGATCTCAAAATTTTCAGTCCTCATTGCCACCTCAGGGCCTTCCAGCACCTGGTCAGCAGAAGGAGTTGAGTACTCACGAAGTGTCTTCTGGGCCATAGCGTTCGACGTGGATGGTACAAAGGAAGCTGGATCGCCTTCTGGATGAGTACAACGAGGTGAGTCGAAATGAATTCGAGCTCTCCTCACAAGTGACTCAGGATCTTCAGTAAAATTCTACGGCAAGTCGAAACCAGTCATACACTACCTGTCTTCATCATCCAAAGATAAAAGAAGATAATCAAGGTTAGCCTGCATTAAGAGTTGTCCTAACCTACTCAGAGTTTATAAATAGATGCAAAGCATAGTCATGATAATCCTGTGCCTTCCCCAGCAACGACGCCAGAAATGCTTGTTGGCGTTTCGTAGCGCCGTCATCTTAAGAACAGATCTAGGATCCATCCTTAGTGACAACACCAAGAATCGCCTTGTAGGCACCTCTCCATGTCACAACTAACGACGCCGGGTTAGCGTGAACATCAAGACTTGCCAAAGGTTAATCTAAACGATCATGAACGAATCCGCAAGCGCACAGATAAACCATTGTAGCATTTCCCTAAGGAAGGAGAGTATTCCAAGGGTATTGTATACGTGGAAGGCAATGGCGGATATTGTAGACTTATGCTTTTACTCTGAATGTAAACCAAGAGATAGATATAGGAAACAACACACTCAAAGGCAGGGGTAAGATAAAAGATATAAGGGTAGTGTGACACACACACTCAGATCTACGTCTACTCTAGCACACTACGGCTTCGGGGGAACATACGAGTTAGCTCTAGATTCTAATATACTAAACATACAAAGCTAGAAGATACAGGAGATAGACATGAGTATTGCATGAGAGGGATAAGGTTCAGCACCCAGGTACAAACGGGGAGCTAGCCCGCAACGACCAGCACTCTGCGAAACTAGACTTTAGACTCCTACAGCAGGTACCCCAACGCGGAGGATTGCTCAAGGATTCAACAGGGCTGTCACCACCTGCGGACCTACCTCTATCGTTACGGGGGGGATGCTCATAACTGTCGTAGCTAGACAACCCAGACACCATGCCTACGTTGCTGCTAGACTCCACCCAGCCCGGGCTATTGTGATCCAGGGTGAGAGCCACCAGAAGACTAGTCAACTAGACCGAGTACCGTAGCTTGAACACAAACCTCATGCAACACTCTCATGTCATCTAACAAGATCAACTAAGGCTAGACATACAAACAGATATGAACTCTCTTATGTCTAGTCAATAAGATCAAAGGGTCATGTTCGTGAAGAACACGAGCCTCTAACTTATGAACAAACACATAAGGAATGAGTTCATTACCCTTCAAGTGGATCAAAAGGTAGTGTTCACGAAGAACACAAGGCTCTAAATGATGAAAAAAGGATGAACTCAAGAACATACCAAGCATATGATCTACCATGACTTTATATGAAATAGCTGAATAACTGAAGTAGATCAAAGTCATACAATGAAATAAAGATAAAAGAGAACTCATACCTAGACTCCAAAGAAGACTTGGAACCTGAATGAGAGCTATTCTAGCCTACCCCCTAGCCTTGCAAACTAAAAGTGAGAGGAGAATGAGAGAGTGGTGTGTGGGAAATGGGAGCCCCTCCCCTTCTATTTATAGACAAGGACCAGGCTTGCTTGGAGGCTCAAAGTGCTCCAAAACACCTCGGGATGCAACAAGTGACCAATGAGCAGCTGCCACGTGTAGGGACATGATGAAAGGGGGCAAAGGCGGTTCGGCCGATCCTAGGATCGGTCAGCCCCTTCAGCCCTCCTTTCGAGGTGTGTTTCCTCTGGGTGGCTGCCCTGTGGGCCCTCTGATCCATCCCCAGTGCATGGCTTGATTTGGTATCTGAGGTGGGCCCTTTGATCCATGTGAAGTCCATGTGGCGTCCTCTAATTCGTCGGTGAGTGCCTCCCCTGGATCGATGACGTGGAATGCCATGTTTCCCTTGGTAGCAGCCACCTCCTCAGCTGAGTTGGCATGGATTCTTCATAGAAGGTGAGTTTCAATCTCTTTTTAGGGGTAAATCACCTACATACATATAATCTCCAAGGACAAGTGTAACTACATTATTCAAACCAAAATGCTAGTAAATAATGCATATGCCTCCATTTATGTGAGAATATTGAGGGTTGAAAGTGGTGAATTTCAACCGTCAACAGCGGCTACGGCTGCGACAACTCGTAGGGGGTCACGACAACCCTCTCCAGACGACTTTGTGTCGTATAGAGCAATAAGTGGCACATGCTGTCCCTGTTCTATTTCATTAAGAGGTTGCGGCCTAGAGTAACACCTTTCATAGTAGGGTCTGAGTGGAACTCTAACACAAGTTGCTGCTACAGCAAGATGAGTTCATCACACTGTCTCCTATGGTCTTACTCGTTCTTTGGAACATTGTTGCAAGTACTATCTCACTAGGCTCAATGCCTCAGAAGTACTTAAGACACTATTACTTAATAGTGTATCCAGACATTATACTCGACACAATGTACACATATATCAAGACAATAATAAAGTGATTATCCTGCATATCGACTTGTTACTGTGTCTTTGCTTATTTTGCAACAAAGCCTTCATTTTACGCTGCTGCTGCTAAGGTTTCTTATTTGTTGTGATTAAGCTAACGTTCTTTGGAACACATCTAGACTTGAGTACTTCTACTCGAGTATTGTATCTCTTTTTTGCAGCCATACACTCATTGATCATGAACTCGAGTACATGGCATCCAGACAAGCAATCAAGGGATCTAGATAATTGACTTACACAAGTTTTCAATTATATTTTACATAAAACACTTGTTCGGAATTACACTTGTTTTCCATAGTGCTTCTTCCTACAGGTACATCTAGCGTAGGTCAATAAATTGGGAGACGGCTTCCGCGATAGGTGATGTTTGCTGCATCAACTCATTGAGCCTATTATCGGTGTAGTCCCCAGATCTTCTGCCCATGATGACCGTCAGATCTGCATCCGCATAGAATGACTTGATGAAGCTGAGCACCTGATTGGGGATAGTGCAAGCCAGCCGGCGTGTGTACTCCAGAATCTTCATAGGCGTATCCTTCAACCTCTCCACAAGTGGTTGGGGCTGTACCCCTGCTTCTATAGGTTCGAAGAGATTGGCCACTGGCTCAGCTATTTCCTTCAAAGCCTTCAACTCCTGACGCAGGCATTCGACTTCTTCAATCTTGATCTTCAACGACTGCATACAAGTCAGCAGGTCACATGATCCGTCAAGCCGTATCTGCATCTCACGTTCAAGTTCCATACAGCGTACCTTATAGTCTACCTCAAGATCAAGGCGAGTAGATTCTTCATGGTTGAAAGCCAATTGCTAGTCAATGGACCTCTGCTTGTGCCTTTCGACTTCTTCAGTCAGCTCTGCAAAGACTGCACGGCATTGGCTTCTGCTGCTACCACATCCTCAGTGGATTTTGCTTGGGGTTCTTGGGGGATATCTTCTTGTCTGGCTAGCGGGTTCTGATTACCCTCAGCGGAACTACTCCCGGAAGCTCCCCATTTCACATCCGTCGATTTTCTGCGTCAACAAGTCGATCAACATTTTTAAAATTATCAAGAACAAGAAGTATTCGAGTACTCGGGTACTTACAGAGGAGCACGAGGAACCACAGTTTTTGGTCCCAGCAGATCAAAAAATGTGGGCACTGCCGGCACCACTGGGACACTCTCAACTGGTGGCACGATTCCCGGCATTACGGCTTCTTGCTGCTCTGGCATCACCGACTCTACGGGTGATGTTTGAACCGTCTCAGGTTCAACTGGTCTTGTAGGGCTACTCACGGGTACTTTCGTAGGAGATGAAGACCCAACGTCTTGAGCAGTACTCATTGTACCCTGCATCGATAAAATTACAAGTCAACACACAAGATTTTAAGTACTCAACAAGATATTGACTACTTGGTTTATACAACTAACCTCAGTGGTTGGCAAAGTTGTGCTTGTGATCTTCTTCACAGCGTGCTTCTCGACGGTGGTTCTTTTCTTCCACGGCGGCTGTGTCACATCATCAACAAGCGATGAAGCCGGCCTCTTCAACACTCCCGCGGAAACACCACCGGGGATGGGTACTCTAGAGTACCCGTACCGCTGTTGACACCATTTTTTGGAAAAATAGCGTCAAAAAGGATAAGGAGAAACAACCGAGTGTAATCGGCCGATTGAAGGAAGAGAAGGACGGTCAACACGGATCGCCGATGGTCAGAAGGATTCGACCCTGATAGTGGGCCAGTTGGTCAAAGCGATCGGCCGATAGTCAGTTAGGAGAATCGGCCGATGAAGAGAAAGAAGGCGGTAATATAGGAGATACGCCAAAAGGAAAAGGATGGTGGAGGTGGGTCAGTCTACGATTGACGATGGGTCAAAGAGTCAGTTTTAGGAAGTTTTTGACTCATGCGAGAGTCCTTTTCTATTTTTAGTAGTTTTTGTCTTTAGATGCAAGTAAATAGTGCCGTGATCGGCTAGGAGTCGGGTTTGTCCCAGGACATAAATAGCGACCCTGCGTGGTCGGAAAAAGTGTACACACCAATATCAAACAAACCACCTCCGAGCAAACCCTTTACCTTTACTGCATCTACTTTACAGCATCTACCTTTACAGCATCTACTTTTCGGCGACTTCGCCATTGCGATTTTCTCTTTTCTACAACGCCGTGCTTCGGGTTCGTCGGGCTGCATCAGCTGATCTCCGGCAAGCTTGTGAGTACCGTTTTACCGAATAATCCTAGGCTTTAACCTCCGGGCGCATCGCTGAGGTTTCGTCTAGTTCTTTATTCACCCCTTACCGATATTAGCTAGATCTACAAGTTTTCGTACCAAATTCTTGTAGTTTTAGCTATTATCATTATCATCCGCTCGATCTAGATCCTATCGGCTTTCAACACCGCAGCCGATTCCGACCTACTCGAGCGCTGACGTCACGATCGGCCGATCCAGCCGAGCGTACCCGCGCTTCGGTCGCTCTCGAGCTGGCTGATCCCGCTTTATCTATATCGGCCGATTGGCTAGTACACGTGTCGCTGCAAGGCCATCGGTTCTCTAGCCGATCCTTAATATTTTCCATTGTCAATCAACAGGTCAGATTGGCTGGCACGCCTCGCTACAGACTGGGGAGTCACGTGTGTCACACGCGGAGGTGACGTCCTATTTTCGCGTCAACACACTTTTGGCACGCCCAGTGGGACACGAAAAAAGTCAACAATGACGAAGCCTACGAAGACTGGTCCTTCTGAAGTCGATCCGGACAACGTTCAACCCATCACCAAGGATCAGCTGAAAGATTCAGACAAAGCTGAGCTCGAGGCTCACATGAAGCATTATGAAGAGCTTTGTTTGGCATCATACGGTCAGACTAAAAGTGGTGTTTTCAAGAAGAATCCTTTGCCAACACCGAAGCAAGTCACCTTCTCAGCCGATCCTGAAGGACTTCAAGACATGATGACCAAGGCTATGCATCAAACAATGATTGATCAATCCAAGGTATTCGCAAATACAATTCAGAATGCCATAATTGATGCACTCAAGCAAGGAGCAGAGGCAGGATATCTGGGACCTGCATACTTTCAACCAAGGCGTACTCCTCCTGTGTTCCAGCAAAACCAATCGGCCAACCCGCCGATTGATGATCCAACAGCAAAAGCTACACCATCTCCACAAGCTGCCACCAGTTCTTCATCAGACTCTCAGCCGATTCAGAATCAGAGTGGCGATGGTAAAAATAAAGATCCTGCTGTCACAACACCAGTGCAATCTGTCATCCAGGATCAAGTGCTTCCAGTGCAGAATCAGCAAAAATATCCTGTGATGAGAGATCAAGATGGGAAGCTTGCAGGATGGGATTTACCTCGTGATCACTTTGAGACTAACATCTCAAATTTCTTTGAACCTGTGCCTGAGGAAGTCCCAAAAGTAAAATACCCACAGTCTTACCAAGCTACATTTGGAGGTACTCTAGGGACTGTGCACATGAATGGGGAAGGAGTTGTGTTTGTCTACTTCAATCATGGGAGCAAGAACTTTGAAAGAGTCAAGATCAGCCCAGCTCATGCTCACATGGTCATACCGACAGAGAAAAGACCTCCTATTCTACCTCAGAGGTCAAATCCCACTCCACCTCAGAGATCGGCTCAGCAACCAACGCTCGGGATGCCCGTACAGACAGCCCCGCCTCAACAGTCAATGACAATGCAGGCTGTCTTAACCCCAGCTAATACAGTGGCTCATACAAGATCTTTACCTCAACAGCCGATCAACCAAGGAGCAGGAGGGCAGCCAGTGTTTCCACAAGTGGATTCAGCGCAATTGCTGCAAACACTTCTAAATCAATTGGCTATTTCAAACCAGTTGAATACGCACCAACCAGCCCCATCGGCTAGTCAGCCGATTGAACAGGCTGCACCTATTACAGGTCATTCAGACACCCAAGGTTCTACTGAGGCAAGGACAGTTCCAGATCCAAAGACAAGAATCTTAGAAGAACGACCTCCAGAAACTCTAGCTGAGATACAAGCAATTGAGCAAGTGGCTACAGAGTTGAAATCTCATGTGAAGCAGTAGTTGATCGACCACTTCTCGGAGATGCTATCGAAGCAATATGGGATAAAACCCAAGCAACAGTCCTGCATGTGCAGGACACCGTATCCCTCTGGCTATGATCAGATACCGTTCCCTCCAAGGTTCAAAGTGCCAGACTTCACCAAGTTCTCTGGACAAGATGAAACATCCACTAAGGAGCACATCACTCGGTTTATCATCCAATGTGGGGAAGCAGGGAATGTTGATGCACTCAGGATATGGTTGTTCTCTTCATCTCTGTCAGGGCCGGCATTCTCATGGTTTACATCACTGCCAGCTAACTCCATCATCAAGTGGTCCGATCTGGAACAACAGTTCCATAATTACTTCTTCTCTGGCATCAACGAGATGAAGATCACTGATCTGACCAGACTCAAGCAAAGGAACGATGAAACAGTAGCTGGATTCGTTCAAAGATTCAGAGAGGTCAGAAATAAGTGTTATAGTCTGAACTTGGGAGACAAGCAATTGGCTGAATTAGCTTTCCAAGGTCTCTTGCCGACTTTGAGGGAGAAATATGCATCACATGATTTTGAAAGCCTCAGCCAGTTAGTTAGTCGGATGAGTCAGGAAACTGCAAAGTCCTATGAGCCTAGAAGAAACTTTCAGAAAAAGGTGTCGTATGTGGACTACTCTGACTCAGAAGATGAAGACAATATGATAGGGCTCGCAGAGTGGGTCAAAGGCAAGAAGACAGTGTCCTATCCCTTTGGCAAGAAAGAGCCAGAGAAATTCGGCTTTGATATTACTAAGGCCGATAAGATATTTGATCTGTTGCTTCAGCAAGGGCAGATTAAACTCTCCCAGTTCCATACCATACCATCTGCAGAAGAGCTAAAGAGAATGAAGTATTGCAAGTGGCACAATGCAACATCGCACGACACCAATGATTGCAAGATCTTCAGACAACAGATCCAATCAGCTATTGAGCAAGGGAGGCTTAAATTTGAAACTCTTACCAAAGCTGAAAAGCCGATGAAGATTGATCAGCACCCCTTCCCAGCTAACACAGTTGAAGTGTCTAGCAAAGACACGTCACGAGTTAAGTTGCTGACATCTGATTCGGCTCAAAATAAAGGAGCTGTCAATCCCAAAGTACAAGTAACCGCTGCCAATGTCAAAGGAAAAGGATTACTACTTGGAGAAGGAGAATCAAAGTCACGCCGACCCGTCACATCACAAATGTTGATCAACAAGTTCCAGTGCCGACAAGAGAAGGCAAAGGAAAGAGAGGAGTGGGCACGGCGTAATGAAGGACATTGGAGATGTCCGTTCTTCAAGTACTGTTGGGAAGAAGGAATCAAGCTGCCGACAGTAGGAAACTGTCCAGAGTGCAACGGGGCTTACAATAATGGCAATTCATCCAAAAGGATTTGCTTTGATGACAGAAGACCTGCAGCTAAGGATCACTGTGGATTCAACAATCAACGAATCTCGGTTCACGATCGGCTGGGGGGCAAAGCCAGCGTCCACGATCGGCTGGGGGGCAAAGCCAACGTCCACGATCGGCTGGGGGTCAAGGCTAGCATTCATGATCGGCTGGGAGGCCGAGTCAATGAAGAGTCAAACGATCGGCTAGAAGAGATGGCCGATTCTCTGGTCCCTGACGAGGACATCATGTGCCGAGCTCCTGAACGTCGACGCACATTGCAATTGGATGATGAAGGGTCAAGACAAACACGTAAGAAGCCTAATCCACAGTGGTGTCCAGATGGCTTGACTAAGTCCCAGAAGAGAAGAGTCCAGCGCCTACATCAGCTAGAACAGCATGAAGAAGCAGAGAGACTTGTACTGGACAAGAAGAAGATTCGGTCTAAAGTTTGGCACCCAAAGCCTAAGGCCGATGGTGAGGAAGATGACAAACCCCGAGCTGATATAAACATGGTTATCTTTCTCCCTAAAGAGTTCATGGCTCTGGTTGATTCAGATGTGTCCGATGAAGAGCTTGGCATGGCTCAATTGACACTGGAACCTAAACAAGCCATCTTTGAGAAACCAGAAGATGAGAAAAGACAACACTTGAAGGCCTTGTTTCTCAAAGGATTTGTCAATGGCAAGCCAGTCACCAGGATGCTCGTAGATGGAGGAGCAGCAGCCAACCTAATGCCGTACACCACGCTGCGCAAGATTAGGAAATCTGATGAAGATTTGACCCAAACTGACATGATGTTGGTGGACTTCGAAGGCAATGTCTCTCCGGCTCAAGGAGCCATCTGCGTGGAGCTCACCATCAGCATGGAGGTAGTGCAAGGAGAAACCTCCTTGACAGTGGCAGCTACAGAAGCACAAGGATGGACTTATGATCAAGTGAGCTGCATATCTGGAAAAGCCTGGGATACCAAATATCTCAGGGTGTCCGATTTTGGACTAAAGCCGGTTCAAGCAGTCGGCTCTGATGACAAAATTTAATGGATCAATTCATTAAAGATGAAGGAAAGCTTGGGCATGGGTTTACATCGGCCGATGAATTAGAAAAGATAGATCTTGGAGATGGAAGCAAATCAAGGCCGACATACATCAGTGCCAAGCTAGAAGAAGACTACAAAAAAGAATTGATCACATTATTGAAGGAATTCAAGGATTGCTTTGCTTGGGAATATTATGAGATGCCTGGCTTAGACCGATCCATTGTTGAACATCGGTTACATATTAAACCAGGATTTCGACCCTTTCAGCAACACCCAAGGCAGTGTAATCTGAAGATTTATCCTGATATAAAAGCCGAGATAACAAAGTTACTCGAAGCTAGTTTCATTCGGCAATGTCGGTACGCCGAATGGATTTCTAATATAGTTCCTGTCTACAAGAAAAATGGCAAACTACGTGTATGCATTGATTTTAGGGACTTAAACAAAGCAACGCCGATGGATGGATATCCGATGCCAGTAGCCGATGCATTGGTCAACGCTGCTGCAGGGCACAAAGTCATCAGCTTCATGGATGGTAATGCTGGATACAATCAAATATTTATGGCCATAGAAGACATTGCAAAAACTGCTTTCAGGTGCCCTGGTCATGTCGGATTGTATGAATGGATTGTCATGACCTTTGGGTTGAAGAATGCTGGTGCCACTTATCAAAGAGCCATGAATTACATATTCCATGAACTCATCGGCAAGATAGTAGAAATCTACATTGATGATGTAGTTGTCAAGTCAAAGAGCTACGAGGAACACTTGGCAGACCTACGAAGGACGTTGGAATGCACAAGGAAGCATGGTTTAAAAATGAACCCCAATAAATGTGCTTTTGGTGTTTCAGCTGGCCAATTCTTGGGTTTCTTAATACACGAGAGAGGAATCGAAGTGGGTCAGAAGTCAATCAGCGCAATTGACAATATAAAAGCACCATCAAACAAGAAAGAGCTCCAGTCATTAATTGGCAAGATCAATTTCATCAGAAGGTTTATATCTAACCTATCGGAAAGGATTCAGCCATTTACACCTCTACTAAAGCTCAAGGCCGATCAGAAATTCGTATGGGGAGAAGAACAACAAAAAGCTTTAGATAATGTTAAGCATTATCTGAAATCTCCTCCTGTCTTAATGCCTCCTCAAGATAAAAAGCCGTTCAAATTATACTTATCGGCTAATGAGCAGGCTATTGGATCGGCCCTCGTGCAAGAGTTTGAAGGAAAAGAGCGAGTGATATATTTTGTGAGCAGAAGACTCTTGGACGCAGAAACGAGATATTCGGCGGTAGAAAGATTGTGCTTGTGCTTATACTTCTCATGCACAAAGTTGAGGCCCTACCTATTAACTGCCGAATGCACTGTGGTGTGCAAGGATGATGTGGTCAAATATATGTTGTCATTACCAATCTTGAAAGGCAGGATCGGAAAATGGATCTTAGCTTTGTCAGAATTTGATTTGACCTATCAATCGGCCAAAGCAATCAAAGGGCAAGTAATGGCCGATCTGGTAACTCAGCATTGTGGACCTGAAGTTGTAGTTATAGAACCTATTCCATGGACTATGTTCTTTGATGGATCATCATGTGGAGTAGGGGCTGGGATCGGAATCGTCCTCATCTCACCTCAAGGAGCAAATTATGAATTTTCCATCCCAATTGAGAAGACTTCGACAAACAATCAAGCTGAGTACCAGGTAGTGTTAAAAGGGATAAAGCTACTACGAGAAGTCAATGCTGAAGTTGTTGAGATATTTGGAGATTCTCAATTCGTGATAAATCAGTTGGCAGGGGAATATGAATGCAAAGATGACATATTGAGGGTTTATCATGAAGAATGTCTTCAGCTACTCCGAGAATTCAAGATAGTAAAACTTGAACATATCCCTAAGTGTCATAATAGTGAAGCTAATCGGTTGGCCCAAGGGGCATCAGGATATCGGCCGATTCTGACTATGGAATTATCAGCTAAAGATTGGAGGAAAGAAATAATAAATTATCTGAAAGATCCATCCAAGAAGGTTGACAAACAACTGAGGTACAAGGCCATTAAGTATGTTCTGCTGGAAGATGAGCTGTATTATCGTACCATCGATGGAGTTCTGCTCAAATGTCTCGGAGAAGAAGAAGCTAAAATTTTAATGGGAGAGATTCACGAGGGAGTCTGTGGAGCACATCAATCAGCATTCAAGATGAAGTGGATGATCAGAAACAATAATTACTATTGGCCAACGATATTGGAAGATTGCTTCAAGTATTACAAAGGATGCCAAGAGTGTCAGAAGTTTGGAAGCATTCAAAGGGTTCTGGCATCAGCAATGAACCCGATAATCAAACCATGGCCGTTCAGAGGTTGGGCAATTGATTTGATCGGACAGATATATCCACCATCAAGCAAAGGTCATAAATTCGTGCTGGTGGCTATGGATTATTTCACAAAGTGGGTTGAAGCCATCCCAATCAAGACTGTAACAACAGGCAATATGATTGATTTTGTCAATGAGCATATTGTCTATCGGTTTGGTATACCTCAAACTATTACAACTGATCAAGGAAGTCAATTCACCTCAGGGGAGTTTGAAGAATATGCAAATTCTTTGGGGATCAAACTGTTAAACTCATCTCCCTATTATGCTCAAGCGAATGGACAGGCAGAGGCAGCAAACAAGGGCATCATCAAATTGATCAAACGCAAGATTGATGAAAGTCCTAAGCGATGGCATACGGTCCTTAATGAAGCACTATGGGCATACAGGATGGTATGCCACGGAGCGACCAAGGTATCACCATATCAACTGGTGTATGGTCATGATGCTGTACTACCTTGGGAACTGAGAGCCGGATCCAGGAGAACTTCTTTACAAGACCAGTTATCGGCCGATGATTATTCAGCTATGATGAAGGAGGAATTAGAAGATCTTACTGGTAATCGGCTGAGAGCTTTGGAGAGTATTGAAAAGAACAAAAGAAGGATAGCCAGGTGGTATGACAAGAAGGTCAAAGTTAAAGAATTTGCCGAAGGGGATCTGGTTTGGAAGCTCATATTACCAATCGGATCTAGGATCCTAAATATGGGAAATGGTCACCTAATTGGGAAGGGCCATATCGGATCAGCCAATGCGTACCTAGAAACGCATATATTCTAGAGACATTGGAAGGAGAGAAGTTTGCCAGAGCATTGAACGGGAAATATTTGAAGAAGTACGATCCAAGCATATGGGTAGATGCTTAGTTTAATCAGAGCCTAAAAGCGGTCGATTCGAGACTCAAGTTACAGCCGATTGTGAATAAAGTCGTCTTTAATAGCAAAAAGCCGAATCATCGAAGCATGTTCGGTTTCAGGTTATGGCCGATGTACAAATCGCCCTTAGAACAAAAAAAAATATTTTCTCTCATCTTCAATTACAATGGTGACATTACAATGCAGATCTGAAAGAATACATTGGGAGGACAAACTTGAACAATTCATTACAGATCGATTACATTGGTCATCACTAGACAAGTGATGGGGACGAAGAAAGAGAAAAACAAAAAAGAATAGATTTGACGAAGATGAATCACCAGATGCGGTAACTCTCCCCGTCAAATTTGTTGGGAAAGAAGACATAGGGTTGTTCTTCTTTCCGCAACGCCCAGGGGCAACCTCCACCCTCCTCCACCAGCTGATCTAACACTCTCATTAGGTATTCTGCTAGTGTTAGGTCAGGTTCTACCTCTGCATTGGTCTCGTCGATTATTCTTGCTTTCGGTGTTTGATCACACTTCTTCAGTTTTGAGACGTGAAATACGTCATGTACTGCGGTGAGTCTGTCTGGAAGTCGGATACGATATGCAACCGCACCGAACTTCTCCGTGACTTCGTAAGGACCGATATAGCGTGACGCTAACTTTCCTTTTACTCCGAATCTATGTACACCTTTGGTTGGTGATACCTTTAGGTATACATAGTCACCAACTTCAAATTCTCGGGGTGCCTTAGCCTTGTCATGATAACTCTTTTGTCTCATCTGAGAGGCTTTCAAATTTTCTCTGATTACTTCCACTCTCTCTTCGGCTTCTTGTACTAGCTTGGGACCAAAAAGTGTCCTCTCACCCGCTTGTGACCAATTCAAGGGGGTGCGACATCTTCGTCCATACAATGCTTCAAAAGGAGCCATCTTCAAACTAGCTTGGTAACTGTTGTTGTAGGCAAACTCTGCCAAGGCTAAGCACTTGTCCCAAGTTTTGTCAAAATGAATGACACATGCTCTTAACATATACTCCACTATTTGATTTACTCTTTCTGTCTGACCATCGGTCTGAGGATGATAACTAGAGCTGTGGATCAACTTAGTGCCCATGGACTCATGCACTTGTACCCAGAAACGAGCAAGAAACTGTGTGCCTCTATCAGATAGAATGGTTTTTGGAACTCCATGCAAACACACAATGAGATCCACATAAATCTCGGCATAACGTTCGGCTGAATAGGTTGTGTGAACAGCTATGAAGTGAGCGGTCTTGGTCAGTCGGTCCACAATAACCCAGATAGAATCATGTTTCTTGGGAGTGAGGGGTAATCCTACGATGAAATCCATGCTGATGTCATCCCACTTCCAAGCAGGTATAGACAAAGGTTGCATTGGGCCTGCGGTCTTTAGGTGACTAGACTTGATCCTCTGACATGTATCACAACTGGACACATACTTGGCTATCTCACCCTTCATGTTTGACCACCAGAAATTTTCTCTAAGATCTCTGTACATTTTTGTACTACTAGGGTGAATGGTAAATTTAGAGAGGTGAGCCTCATCTAAAATTTCCTTCCTTATTTCCGAATCCTGGGGTACGACTGATCTCTGGTCGAACCATATTATTCCCTTCTCATCCTTCCGAAAACAAACATACTTGGGGTCCCCTTCTGATAGTTTCTGATTGATTAACTGGATTCCTTCGTCAGTAAGCTGAGCTAAAGCAATTCTCTCATGGTGAGGAGATTCTATCGAGATGGCATTAATTTCCCATACTCGACCACCTTGAGGTTAAGCTTCCTCATCTCTTCACATAAGGTTTCATTTCGTGGCTCAATAGTGGTGTAATTGCAATACTTGCGACTAAGCGCATCAGCAACCACGTTGGCCTTGCCTGGATGATACTGAACTTCTAGTTCATAATCCTTAATCAGCTCCAACCACCTTCTTTGCCTCATGTTCAAATCCGATTGGGTGAAAATATATTTAAGGCTCTTGTGATCGGTGAAGATATTGTAGTGATTTCCCATCAGGCAATGCTGCCAAATTTTTAAGACATGCACAACCGCTGCTAGCTCAAGATCATGGGTCGGATAATTCTTCTCATGAGGTCTAAGTGCTCGTGAGGCATAGGCAATAACCCTGTTGTTTTGCATAAGTACACAACCAAGGCCAGTGCCAGAAGCGTCACAATACACGTCAAACGGTTTTGTCATATCTGGCTGTGCAAGTACTAGGGCTGATGTGAGATGTTCTCTCAGGGTATGGAAAGCCTTGTCACAAGCTTCATCCCACACGTACTTGACACCTTTCTTCAATAGCTCAGTCATAGGTTTAGCTATTCTGGAGAAGTCCGGAATAAATCGATGGTAATAGCCAGCTAGACCCAAAAAACTGCGAATCTGATGCACAGACTTAGGTGGTTTCCAATCCATGACCTCCTGCACTTTGCTAGGATCCACAGAGATACCATCCTTAGTAATAGTGTGACCCAAAAATTTCACACTATCCAGCCAGAATTCACATTTTGAGAATTTAGCATAAAGCTTGTGATCTATCAATCATTGTAAAACAATCCGAAGATGTTTCTTATGTTCTTCTTCGCTCTTGGAATAGATGAGAATATCATCGATGAAGACCACTATGAACTTGTCTAATTCATTCATGAAGACAGAGTTCATAAGGTACATGAAGTAAGCAGGTGCATTTGTGAGACCAAAGGACATCACCAGAAATTCATAAAGACCATATCTGGTGGAGAAAGCTGTCTTTGGGATATCACTTGATCGAATCTTAATTTGATGATAGCCAGATCTAAGATCGATCTTGGAAAACACTTTGGCACCAGCCAACTGATCGAAGAGAACATCAATGCGGGGCAAGGGGTATTTGTTCTTGATTGTCACTGCATTGAGAGGATGATAGTCCACGCACATTCGCAGACTACCATCTTTCTTCTTCACAAAGAGTGCGGGACTTCCCCAGGAGATGAACTTGGGCGAATGTACCCTTTATCAAGCAACTCTTGAAGTTGGTTCTTCAACTCGGCTAGCTCCTTAGGTGGCATACGATAAGGTCTTTTGGAGATAGGGGCAGTGCCCGGTTAAAGTTCTATCACAAACTCGATGTCCCTGTCTGGTGGCATGCCAGGCAAGTCATCGGGAAATACATCCGGATAATCACAGACTATCAGAACGTCCTCAAGTGATGAAGTGATGGTGGCAAAAGCATATGAATTCCCATGGTCGTTGAGAGGTAAGTATAGAGTAGACGTGCCCACAGTAGGTGAGTTAATTTCTATCATTCTGGTAGCAAGATCCAAGATGACTTGATGATGTGCTAACCAGTTCATGCCTAAGATCACATCAATGCCCTCTAGGTCCAAAACAATGAGATTGGTTAGGAAGACTTTGCTACCTAGTTCAATTGGCACTTTCCAAGATAGGTCTCTAGTGGAAACTCGACCACCAGGTGTGGTTACCAAGAATGGTTGTCTTGTTTTGCAACTTTTCACACCCAACTTGTTCAGAATTTGTCCATTTATAAAACTATGTGTTGCACCAGAATCAAACAGTACTTTAACTGCATAGCCTGGGATAGAAACTGTACCCGTCAGCACTGGTGCTCCTTCTGGCATCTCCATCAGAGAAGTGAAGTTCAGCTTGCCCTGCTTCACTTGCACGGTAGGCTTCTTGCCCTGATTGCCCGGTTTGGCTCCCGACCCTTCACCTTGCGGGTGGGTCTTGATCTGCTTCTTGTCATAGTGCCCTGGCTGCCCGCAATTGTAGCAGCGACGGTCCTTGATAGCATTATTGTTAGCAGGGGGTGCATTTGGCTTGTAAGGCTGCTGTTGTGCCTTACGGTACTTGAAATTTCCAGAGGGCTTGTTCTGAGATTGGGTCACTCACCAGTGTCCTGATGATGATGACTGGGAGTTTCCCTGATTGCTCTTCTTGACGAAGCGGAACTTTTTGCCCGATCCACCAGAATTGGTGAATCCAGCCTGCCTCTTCTTGTCCTTCTGGGCTCTTCTCATAGCATCCTCTTGGGAGATGGCCTTGTTCACAAGGTCTTGGTAGTTGTTCGGCTCACAGAGATTAAGCCTCTCATAGAGCTCTCCATCCAGTCCATCTCGGAAACGCTCTATCTTCTTAGCATCATTATCAACGTGATGCCCACCGTACTGACACAGGGAGTTAAACTTCTTGGTGTACTCATACACCGTGTCAGTACCCTGCTTCAGCGCCAGCAACTCCTTCATCTTACGGTCCATGAGACCCTTAGGAATGTGTTGTTCCTTAAAGGCTCGCTTGAACTCAGCTCACGTGACCTGATGTCCAGCCGGAATCATAGATTTGTAGTGCTCCCACCACATCAGTGCGGCACCATGAAGCTGCAAGGTGGCAAAGCTAGCCTTTCGCTCTTCAGAGCACAGTAGGGTGAACACTGAGAACTTGGCCTCAATGCCCCTGATCCATGCTTCAGCAGCTAGAGGCTCCTTGGCCTCCTCGAAGGTTGGGGGTTTCATGCCGTAGAAGTGCTCATACTTGGTGACCAAGGATAGGCCATCATTATTTCCCCACTTGGGGCTTGTTGCAGCTGCTGAGCAATTTGTTGCTGGGTCTGCAGTAACTGGCTCATCACCTCAGTTTGGGTGGCCATGAACTGCTCCTGGATCGTCATGTTAGGAGGAGGTGGCGGAGCCTCACTCCCACTTGCACCAAAACCATTTGGGGAGGTGTGTGTCGGTCCCACCATCTGAAATTCATGGAGTTTCCATTAGTCACATATTCGCAAGCTTGCTTAGTCAATTCACAAGAAGAATATGTAAGACGAAAACTCGTGACATCCATATGTTAGGACCGGACAGCGCACTGGTCGTAGCGAAAAATTCACAACTTTCTGCCCATGCATGGGAAAATTCTCATTTTTGGTCAGTAAGTGTAGAACTTTATAAGCTCCAACATGGGTATTCAACTCAGGGTCGAATTGTGATGTTATCATGCCCAAAAAATTCCGTAACCGAGTCTCTACCTAGCTGTTTTCACAGGAGGCTGAGCTGCATAAGATTTGCTATAAATCTCGGTACGCTTATGAAAACATAACGAATTTTGGTGAGCACGATCTTGATAACATTTCACACAACTTTGGTATTCAGCACAAGATCCAATTTTGATCGCAACAACTTGAATTAGATCACGGAACATACAACATGAGGTGTTCATTCAAATAGCATTACATGATGCATGGTTCGTGGATCGCCTAAAAATACAACATACAAGGAAACATGAAGCACAACTCACATACTCTTTGAGCAGCCTAATCTCCACAAAATCTAGCTGATAAGGCTAAGCTTAGAGTACATGGTAGCTCCATACAACAACAACTAGGTAACTAGTAGCCAATAGCGGAGTCAGTGCTAGACTGAGGGGAAGCTGCGGGTGGTCCCCCGACACTATCCTCGTCTAAGCCTGAAGCTCCCTGTAGCTCCTCCTGAGCGACAGGTGCTGCTGGTGGAGGAACTGGTGGCTGCTGCTGCTGGTGTGCCATCACTTGCCACACCTCCACCTCAACCTCCATATCAATCACCTGGTTCTGCATCTCTGCCATGTTATGTACTAGAATCATACACTAAGTCTCGGCCTGGATATACTCTGCACGTAGTCTGTCGTTGTCCCCACGCAGCGTGTCAATAGCGTCGTCGCTAGCGTACAACTGCTCAACGTACTAGGCTCGCTCCTGCTCCCACTGTGTATGCTGGTCCTGGAAAAACACGACCTCCTGCTGCAAGTGAGCAGAGGTCTGACACTCCTGCTGCAAGTCGCGGTAGACGACGTCGGTCAGCGCGGACATCTCGCGGGTCACACCAGCAAGCATAGCCTCGGTGGCGAGGCGGAAGACCTGCACGTTGTACAGCACCTCGAGTAACCTCAGAAGCTGCCGTACAGTGACCGCTGGAGGATCGGTCGTGAGCAACACGTCGGTGAGGGACATGCGCTCACGCCAAGCCTCGTTGAGTGGGTCTAGCGCCGGGAACAATCCCAGAGCCGTGAGAATCACCGCCTCTGGGTGCTGCTCGCAGAAGGAGTGGAGAACCCTCAGAGCTGCAGACTCGAGCGACTCGACGCCACGGTGTCCGTAGAACACCATGCTCAAGTCAGGCCACTCTGGGTGCTTAGGGTGTTGTGGCACCGTAGCCACGGTATGTGCGTAGGGCACACCCCAGTCCCAAAAGTGGACCACCTCGTACGTCGGTGGAGCAGTGTAGCCCATCTCGCGCAAGGTGTCCCACAGAACATGAGAAAAACCCTCCTAGTGAAGAATGTTGGTACGCATGGTACCATTTGCGTCAATCTCAAAAAACTCCGGGTACTCCATCTGTACAAGAAATGGGTACAACACGTTAAAACTCGAAAAGGAGTATAACATGCATAGGGTATAAAAATCTGGTGGTATGAACAAAAATTCATAACTCAACATCTAGAAACCCAAAAATTCCCAAATTTTTGCAGTAACTCAGTGACATAATCATGCACATGTTTGGTATTCAAAGGTAGATCTAGATCTGAAGGGAAAATGCTCTAAAACTTCTTCTTCCAAAGGAAGGTCAGCAGGAAAACAGCAGAACAAAGGTTCACTATTTTGATCATAACTCTAGACTGAGAATTCCTAAAATTGTGAAACATTCACAGTAGATGCTTGACTTGATGAGGAACAACATTCGTAAAAGTCGCCTAGTCAGAAACATCCTAGAAATGGCTCTAAAAATTGCATGAACAGACATCATCCTATTTTGACAGAAACAACTAGAATCAAAGGATAGAGAAAACCCTTTCTAAGATCAAGCAACAACTTAGAGCATAACACGAGGGTAGAACAGCAAGTTTTCAAGTTCATTTGATTTTTATGACGTAACGAGGCAATGGACCAGGGCCCACCAAGACCCTTGAAAAACGCAGCACAGGCCCACGTACGGCTTGCTCCGGCGGCTAACACGACGAGTGTTACGCGGCCCGAGTACGTGAGGTCCCGTACGACTAGTTTCCGCCATGGGTCAGAAGACAGGCGGCCCACGGCCACCCGTACCTCTTCCCTGAGTACGTGGCGGCCCGTACGACAAGTTTCCGCCTTCGCTCCCGACTACTCGACTCGTACGAGTAGTTTCCGCCTCACGGTCGCGGAAACTCGCTCGCACGAGTAGTCTCCGTCCCGCCGTCGCAACTACTCGTTCGCACGAGTAGTTTCCATCACCTGCTCGAGCGGGCTTCGCGGAGAAGGCACGAGGCACGCGGGCCCCTCATATCAGGATCCCGGGAACTCCGCGCACGCTCCCCCGCGCACCGCCACGTGTCCGCCCCGCCACAGCGGTCCGCCCGGGCCAGGCCGATTCGGTGTTAGGGAACGAGTTCGTCAAACCCTGCCACCAACGGCACAGTGGCCAGCATACCGTGGAGGGCGTAATGGATGCTGAGCAGTGTACGGTACAGTACACACTATGCCTTAAGCATTGGGAGACGCGGTGTAGACCGCCTACCCACTCGAGTAGTTTCCCGTCTCCGACCAGTCCAAGACTTGGCCGTCAAGGCCACAGGTACACAGGCCCCGTTGGCGTCCCATGATACCCCGGTACGGGGTCCGCCACGTGTTAGCCTCCCTGCACGGGTCCGCCCTGACCAGGTCGATCCTGTGTCAGGGGACGGATCCTCCTGCCGCCCCCCAGCTGAGGCGGTACGCATCGTACCACGGAGGGCACGGGAAACATTGTGCCACCAACGGCACAGTGCAAGCCATCACCTATCCATGGTGCAGGCTACTCCGTTCCTACAACATCAAGAAAAGACAAGCCCCTGATCCACTGACGGGGTCAGAGCACGTACACTGCCTCCTGTACCTGACTAACTACTCGGAGGAGGGCACGGGGGGCCCCGGGATGGATGCTTGGGACGCATGGGATCTGCACCGTCACCCAAGGCCCCGTAACAGTGCTTCGCCGCTTCCGTTGTCGGACAACCCGGAGCAGAGAAGGACGTCTCGCACTGTAGATTAGTTCATATACGCTCAATGTAACCGCCTTGGACTCCTCCCTTGCGACTATAAAAGGGAGGGGCGGAGGCACTCTCAAGACACGTTCGTTTCCACCCCCACACGCACTTAGCATCGATATCCCATCTCATATAACGCAAGCATTCATACACACTCACTTACGTACGCAGACTTCTGCTACTTGAACCACTCGCACACCAGGGACTTGGGCTCTACACCCTCTCCCAACCTGTTTGTACTCCCTATTGCAAACCCCTGAGCATAAGGGACACCCCTTCTCAGACTGGACGTAGGGTATTACTCTTCGGAGGCCCGAACCAGTATAACTCCGAGTGTCTCCTGTGCTACCGTGCAGATTAGAACACGCCCCCTCGTATAAATTTACTTGCCGGCGGTAACAAACCCCGACAGTTGGCGCGCCAGGTAGGGGCCTTCGTGTGTTTTCGACGATCTTTTTAGGGTCCGCACGGCCCTCTCATCATCCACTTCGACGAAAGCCTCCACCGAGCCGCTGCTGATGGATTCCCCTGTGGGATCATCAGAGTCGCTCATGGTTGGGCTTGAGCTCCGGTTCGGAAGCCTGAACTTCCGAGCGACCGGAGACGGTTACGACATGCGCCTCGTCAGCGAGGTCACCAACGCACCTGCCCCGACTCCCGCTCCGACCGCCCTGCCACGCTCGCCTCGACGTAAGAGGCGCTCAGGCAAGCGCTCGAAGCGTGCCAAGGTAGAGCGACGTAGGGCAACACGTGCTAGCTCCCCTCCGCGGGTCGAAGCTGGTGCATCGCAGCCCGCCGGCGCAGCAGAGGACTCTCTGCCGTCGGACTCGACGGAGCGCATCGCCAGGGAGAGCTCCCCGATGCCACTGATCTATGGAGGAGGACCCTACGCGGCGGCAGCATATTCCTCTTCATCAAGCATGGACCCGGCCGTGTACGCTAACTACCCGCGCCATCGTCTGTTGGGCAACATGAAGCTGCCAGAAACCTCGCCCGATGAGCAGTACCTCGTGACCGATGGTACCGATGACATCTCAAGTCCGGAGTGGGATTACTCCGGGCTTCGCGATGCTGACGCCTTTCATCGTTTCCAGACGGCGGCCGACTATTGTTTCGGCTTCTCCGACGACTCCGACGACGGGGGTTACGACCCCTCACGTGAGTGTTTCGTCATTGGCAACGCCCCGGTGGCGCTAGCACCAGCCCACACTCCGGATGGAGCACTTCACTCCGCCCACAGCTCGACAGCAGATAGTGCGGCTGAGGCCCAAGTCCCTCCCAACACCGCCGTACAGCGCGCTCGACTGGACGAGTTGGAGGACGCCCAGCGCCAGCTCGACAATGAGCGGGCCCAGCTTCACCAACAACTCGGGCAGGACCCGAACCCGACTCCCGCTCGTGCACGAGCAAGGGACGTTCAACAGCGCATCATCAACGATGACCGAGATGTCGTTGACGGCACGCCCGTCTTCAAAAGGGTGTCGCAGAACTTGGCGGCAGCTGCGATCCTTCTCCAGAAGGTACCAAAGCCCGCCACGCCTCAAGAGAAGGAGATGCATAAGCAGATCAAGACACTCCTCGAGACTGCTGCCGTGCAGCAGGCGGAGAGCTCCGCTTCTCGACAGCGGGGCTCACAAGGTCGCGGGCACTCTGAGCCACGACAACCCGCAGCACCGTCGCAGCAGCCACGGTGGTCAGAGGAGGTCAACGTACCAGTCAAGAGCTGACTGGGTCCCCACCGCGACGCACACGACACCATCAAGGCGCGGTGAAGGGTTGACGCGGGTCAGCATGACGACTACGAGGAGCAACCTCGTAAGGAGTACAACCGGTGACACGGAGGCCAGTATGACAGCGACGAGGACCGGAGCAGGAGCGGTTCGCCCGACGCCCAAGGGCCTCGTGCCTTCGGGAAGAATGTGCGTAGCGCCCACTTCCCTTCACACTTCAGGGCTCCGACCTCCGTGCCCAAGTACGACGGCGAGACCAACCCTAGCGTCTGGTTGGAGGACTACCGACTAGCATGCAACGCCGGCGGAGCGCGGGATGACTTGTTCATCATCAAGAACCTACCGCTACATCTCGCGGACTCGGCCCGCACGTGGCTCGAGCACTTGCCGCAGGGCAAGATCGACAGCTGGTCGCAACTACATGACGCCTCCATCGGTAACTTCCAGGGCACTTACGCCCGACCAGGGAACCCCTAGGATCTGCACAACTGCAAGCAGATGAAGGGCGAAAGCTTGCGTGACTACATCCGACGCTTCTCCAAATGGTGCACCGAGTTGCCCAGCACCACCGACACGGATGTCATCTCGACCTTCCAGAACAGCACCGCGTGTGCCATGCTGATCCACCGGATCGGACGGCGGAAGCCGCGATCTACTCGGGAGCTGCTCGACATCGCGACCGACCACGCCAACGGGGAGGAAGCCATAGCCGCGACGCTCAGCGCCGTCGCAAGCAAAGGAAAGCAGCCAGTCGAAGCTGGTGACGGTCCGTCCACATCAATCAAGAAGAAGAAAAACAAAGACAAGAGGTACCGTGAGGATACCTTGGTGGCCGCTGTCGACCGAAAGACAGCGAGACCGAGAGCCAACCCTCCGTCGGGCCACTTCGAGAAGCTGTTGGATGCCCCGTGCCCCAACCACGAGGGCCCGATCAAACACGCCTTCAAGGATTGCAACCTGATGAAGGCCTACCTCACCGGCACGCTGAAGAAGCAGAGTGATGCTCCGACCGGCGACGGTGGGAATGACAAGGGCAACGATGAAGCCGCCTACCCTCGGGAGGACGGAGCCGTGATGATGATCTTCGGAGGCTCGAAGGCACGGCTGCCCAAGCACTTAGAGAAGGTAGTGCGACGAGAAGTCTACCAACTCGAGCATGCAACTCCGACCTACCTGAAGTGGTCGGAGATGCCGGTCACATTTGATCAGCACGATCATCCCGACCACATACCGCGACCGGGTAGCTACCCACTGGTCGTGTCACCCTTGTTCGGCACCAAGCATGTGCACAAGGTTCTGATGGACGGAGGCAGCGGCCTCAACGTCATCTACATGTCGACCCTGGACGACATGGGGATTCCGCGGTCCCGACTGCGGCCGTTTAAGGTGCCTTTCCACGGGGTCGTACCCAGGATGGAGGCGGTCCCACTCGGGCAGATCGATCTGCCCGTCACGTTCGGAGCTCCGAACAACTTCTGAAAGGAAACCCTCACCTTCGAGGTGGTGGGGTTCCCGGGGACGTATCACGCAATACTCGGAAGGCCAGCTCACACTAAGTTCATGGCCGTCCCTAACTACACGTACCCCAAGCTGAAGATGCCCAGCCCGAAAGGCATCATCACAGCTGGTACAACTTTCCTATACGCATACGAATGCGATGCTGAGTGCTTCCAGTTCGCTGAAGCACTGATCCGGTCTGAGAAGCTCGCTGTTGAGCCACCCTCCGAGGACCAAGAAATCCCTGAGACGTCTAAGCGTGCGGCCTGCTCTTTCGAGCCCGCCAAGGACGCCAAGGAAGTGCCCGTCTCCGACGACGGCCGCACACTCCGTATCAGGACGGCGCTCGATTCCAACTAGGAATGCGCGCTCGTCGACTTTCTCCGCGCAAACCTCGATGTGTTTGCATGGAAACCCTCTGACATGCCGGGGATTCCAAGGGAAGTTGCCGAGCACAAGCTTAATATTAAGCCTGGCTCGAAGCCAGTCAAGCAGCGTCTGCGCTGCTTCAACTCCGACAAGTGCAAGGCTATCGAGGAGGAAATCAAGAAGCTTATTAGTGCAGGGTTCATCCGTGAAGTCTACCACCCCGAGTGGCTAGAAAACCCTGTACTTGTTAAGAAGAAGAATGGAAAATGGAGGATGTGCATTGATTACACGAGCCTGAACAAGGTGTGTCCGAAAGATCCATTTCCTTTACCGCGTATAGATCAGGTAGTCGACTCGACGACCGGGTGCGAAACCCTATGTTTTCTCGACGCTTATTCAGGATATCATCAGATCGCGATGGATCTGATCGACCAGCTCGCCAGCTTGTTCATCACCCCGTTTGGCGTGTACTGTTACGTTTCCATGCCCTTCGGGTTGAAGAATGCAGGGGCCACATTCCAGAGATGCATGTGTCGCGTCTTTGGAGATCTCATCCGACGGCTGATCGAGGCCTACGTCGATGATATCGTGGTCAAGTCAAAGAAGGTAGGTGACCTGATACCTGACCTTACCGCGGTCTTCGAGAAGCCGAGGGAGCACGGCGTGAAGCTAAACCCCGAGAAGTGTGTCTTCGGGGTCCCCAGGGGCATGCCACTCGGGTTCGTCGTATCGGAACGTGGCATCAAGGCAAACCCCGACAAGATCTCTGTGATCACAGGCATGGGGCCCATCAAGAACCTAAAGGGGGTGCAGCGTGTCACCGGATGCCTTGCTGCTCTCAGCAGGTTCATCGCCCGACTAGGGGAGCGCAGCCTGCCACTGTACCAGCTCATGAAGAAGTCGAAGCACTTTCAGTGGACGCCAGAAGCACAAGAAGCGCTCGACTCGCTCAAGAAGCTGCTCGAAAGCCCGCCGGTGCTCACCGCACCGGCCGAGGAAGAGCCGATGCTTCTGTACATCGCTGCAACGACCCAGGTCATGAGCGCAGCACTGGTAGTTGAGCGAGACGAGCCCGTCAAGACGTAGAAAGTACAGCGCCTGGTCTACTTCGTGAGCGAAGTCCTCTCCGACTCGAAGACACGATATCCACAAATACAGAAGCTGATCTACGCTGTTCTCATCACTAAGTGGAAGCTCCAGCATTACTTCGACTCACATTGCATCACGGTGGTGTCCAAGTTCCCGCTCAGCGAAATCATACAGAGCCTGGAGGCGGAAGGCAGAATCGCCAAGTGGGCCCTCGAGCTGATGGGGCAAAACATCGAGTATGCGCATCGCACTGCCATCAAGTCGCAAGCGCTGGTTGACTTCGTCGCTGAATGGACGGAGATCCAAACCCCTCCTGCTCCCATCGAGCACGAGAGTGGCTTATGTACTTCGACGGATCCCTCATGAAGGAAGGAACCGGGGTCGGACTTGTGTTCATCTCGCCTCTGGGCGTGCGAATGGAATACATGGTCCGACTACATTTTGCGGCCTCCAACAATGTTGCAGAGTACGAGACGCTCATCAACGGTCTCCGGATCGCCCTTGAGCTGGGAATTCGACGCCTCGACGTCAGGGGGATTCCGACCTGGTCGTGGGACATGTTATGAAAGAGAAGAATTGCATAGGTCCGAAGATGGCCGCTTATTGCCGGGCGGTGCGCGAGTTGGAGGACAAGTTCCACAGGCTCGAGCTCAATCATGTACTGCGCGAATACAACAAGGCGGCCGATACCCTCGCAAAAGCGGCGTCAAATCGAAAACCCGTTCCACACGGGGTCTTCGCGAACGACCAGCACGAACCATCCATTCGTTCCGAGGAGGACAAGTCGCCAAAGCCGCCGACACAAGAGTTCATGGAGATCGATGGGGCGCAAGAGCCCAACTTGGAAGACCCTGACTGGAGGATTCCGATCCTCGAGTGGATGGTGGAAGGAAAATTGCCGCCCGACAAGGAGACGGTTCGACGCATCGCTCGCATGGCCAAGTCGTATAAACTGGTCGACGGCGAGCTCCGTCGAAAGGGTGCCAAAGGCATATTCATGCGGTGCATCTTGGCCGACCAAGGCAAGGAGCTGTTGCAAGAAATCCATGCTGGCACTTGCGGACATCACGCCGGCCCAAAAACCATTGTCGGAAAGGCTTTCCGACAAGGTTTCTACTGACCCACCGCAGTTGCCGACGCAACTCGAATCGTGCGCAGTTGCGAAGGCTGCCAGTTCTACGCACGACAGACCCATCTCCCGACGCAAGCGCTGCAGACCATTCCCATCACCTAGCCCTTCACGGTCTGGGGGTTGGATATGGTTGGACCATTAAGAAAAGCACCCGGGGGCTACACCTACGTGCTCATCGCCATCGACAAGTTCTCGAAGTGGATCGAGGCCAAGCCCATAATGAACGTCCGTTCCGAGGAAGCTGTCGTGTTCTTCACCGACATCATCTATCGGTTCGGGATCCTGAACTCCATCATCACTGACAACGGCACGTAGTTCACCGGCAAGAAATTCCTCAAGTTGTGCGACGACAACCACATCCGTGTGGATTGGGCTGCCGTCAGCCATCCAAGAACCAACGGGCAAGTCGAAAGGGCCAATGGCATGATCTTGCAGGGTCTGAAGCTGCGGATATTCAAGCGTCTCGAGAAGTTTCGAGCGACGTGGGCTGCAGAGCTCCCGTCTGTCCTGTGGAGCCTGCGCACCATGCCAAGTCGGGCTACTGGCAGTACGCCTTTCTTTCTCATCCACGGGTCGGAAGCGATCCTCCCAACGAACATCGACTACGGCAGCCCACGGGTTCAGGCCTACACAGAAGAGGGCAACCAGGTCGCCCTCGAGGATGCCATCGACTAGTTGGATGAGGCGCGCAGCATCGCCCTCCTCCACTTAGCGCAATACCAGCAAGCTCTACGCCATTACCACGAACGCAACATATGGGAGCGTGAGTTCCAAGTCGGCGACCTCGTCCTCCGACGAGTTCAGAGCAATGAAGGACGACACAAGCTCTCACCTCCGTGGGAGGGGCCGTTCATTGTCGATCAAGTACTCCGTCCGGGAACCTTCAAGCTCAAGCACGAGGACGACAGGGTCTCATTTTATGACAATGCAAGAGCTCTGAGCTACTTTTCCTTTCATGAAATGATCTCTTTTCGCAAGCTTACATCTTTTACTTGAGTAAAATGTCTCTATGCTTGTCTCACCCCATGGGCAAGTCTTCGACTTGTCCATGGGCTCGGGGGCTACCCGGGGGCTACAGCCCCCTCCCTTGATTGTTGCAGAACCTTTTTTCGATAAAAAACCGTCTATGGTTTCTCGTATGATCACCGCGGTACACTCACTTTCCTTAAAGGGAGATGAACGATGACTCCAGCGGTCACGAACCTGCGCTTGTCCGGGCCCCAAGTACTTACGCCCCCACGGCTATGGTACAAAGACCCACAAGCAAAGTTTGTGATCTCAAGTTATCAATCACTCGCCCCTTCGAAGGGACTCCGAGTAACCGTTTCAAACTAACCTTTTTTCGATCAAAAACCGTCCATGGTTTCTCGTATGATCGCCGCGGTACAATCACTTTCCTTAAAGGGAGATGAACGATGACTCCAGCGGTCACGAACCTGCGCTCGTCCGGGCCCCGAGTACTTACGCCCTCGCGGCTACGGTACAAAGACCCACAAGCAAAGTTTGTGATCTCAAGTTATCATCAATCACTCGCCCCTTCAAAGGGACTCCGAGTAACCGTTTCAAACTCTCAAGAGTTTTCTTGTTTGAAAAAATATGTACATGCGCCTATCTCTCTTCGAAGTACTCAAGGGCTGCCCGCTCGAGTGGTAACACTCCTAAACTAAGCTTGGTCGAGTCGCCTATGTAACATCCCGGATTTTTTCGGGAATGTTTATGTTTGCAAAAATGTGGATTTTCAAAAAATTTTGTGCTTGATGTGCTTTATCAGAATCATAAGACTATCTTCTCGTGCCCTTTCCAAATTCTTAATCATAAAATTAATTAAATTGCTTTGAGTGCTAAGGATAAATTCTATGTTAGTGTGATTTAGTTTTTATTTGGAATTTTCTTGAATCTTTGAGTGTGGTTTATATTTGAAATCTAATTTCAAGTATAAATCAAAAACTAATTAAACTAACTACCCTCTCTAACCTTCAGACCCGGCTAAACCATCTCTCGGGTCTTAACCTGCTAACTCAGTGGACCCACCATCTTTTTCGGCCCTTTAATCCTTCCCGGCCTAATCTCTTTCAAAAGTGCTCCGGAATTTATTAGATAGATTATAGAATTATTTTCTGACTCTTCGAATTAATCTTTTGCAATTGATTCGATTTCGGGGAATAGACTATAAATACTTGAATTAAATTTCCGAGAGCTCATTTGAATTACGACGATGTTTTCCGGCTTCTTGAATAAATACCTTGCTATTTAATTCATTCCTGGGAAATTAGTCTAAATTCATTTGTTCTAATTCTACGAAATAAATTACTATTGATTTATTTCGCGGGATTACTTTGTCTCGGCCCAAATCGCCGAGCCCATCTAAAAGCCCACTTCTAACCCTAACTAGTTGCCTTAAATACCCTCATCTCTCTCTCCCATCTTTTCTTCTCTCCTTTCCCAAGCCGCCGCCACCCATCTCTCTTTCTCTGTCTGATGCTTTCCTCTCGCAAGAACAGCAGGCAGTTTTTTCCTTGCTCCCTTCTCCCATCGGATGAACGGGCAGCAACTCCACCTCACGCAGGCACCATCTCCTTTCCCCTTGCTCCAATCCCAACCGAACTGTAGTACCAGCTCTCCTCTCTTCTACCAATCGATCTGCAGCAAAGCAGATTAGCTACACGGCCACCTCCCCTCATTTCCTCCATCGATCCAAGACCACAAATCCAAGAGCAGCAATCCTCCTTTTTCTCTTTCTCCAAATTCCAAACAGCAGATGTAATTCCTTTTCTCCTTTTCCCTGAATCAACCAGAGTCTCAACTCCGTGATGTTTCCCCCATCGAGCAAAGAGAGCAGAGCAGCAAGCTGTTGCTTACCCTCACCAACGCAGGTGCCGGACCGAGTGCCCGCCATGGCCACGTGGGCTCGAGCCCCCTGCAAATTTCTGCTGCAGGACGGGGGTGCAATCTCCACACCGGTGCCGCTCCCTGGTCTGGAAGGCCGCGTGCTCTGCTGTTCGCCGCGCCCTGTCGTACCACGCGGCCGCCGCAGGGAACGACGCTACGGCCGCCAAGTTGATGCCGCCGCCGCGAGCTGCGCCAATGAAGACGGTGCCAGAGCTACTACCGTGGACGCCTACGACGAGTTGGACCGTGTGTACGAGGAAGCTGAGCCGAAGACTGACGTCAAGCTGCTACCTTCTTCCTCGCCCACCACTTGTTCGATGAAATGCCTGAACAACGACAACAATCTCGTAGGTGAGCCCCTCCTCATCTTAATGCCCCTTGTTGTGCCGGCCTTCGTGCTGAGGAGCTATGCCATGCTATGACGCTTGCTCCGCGCCACCGCGCAACCGCCGTCGCTTGTGTGCCGACCATCGAGTCGAGCCTTACGCCTACAGGTGCCGCTGCCTTCATCAACACGCGCGCAAGCCCCGCCTGACCTTGTACCTGTTGCCCGATGCCGACGAACGTGCCGCCCTGTCCGCTGCGCCGACGCGGCCAAGCCGCCGATTTGCACGTCCGTGCACGCACGCGCAGGGAGGCAGAAGGCCTTGCCTTTGGTTCGCCAACCACCCGCAGAGCGCCCGCGCACCCACGCGCACTCGTCGGCAGTCAAGTCGTGATCTTCAGTGCCTCGCCGTCACGCACGTCGAGCAAGGCGCCACCTTGGCCCGAGCCCTGGCCGGAGCGTGCACGAACCGGGGACAAAGCCCCTCCTTTGGGGTCGAATTTCCACACTACGCCGCACTCATACACACCCCGGCGCACCTGCGCATCTTCGCGCCCGCACCGGTGACCAAAGCACGGCTCTGCCGCTGCTGTCGTCCGCGCACGTGCCACCGCTTGACCGCCACCCTGACCTTTCCGCTGTCGTGTGCACGCCGGGCCGAGACGCCGTCGAGGTCTAGTCGCCGGCTTGCACACGCACGCTTTCATCCATGGGAGGCAAAGGCTTCACCTTTAAACCTTGTTTCTCCCCACGAACACACGCACGCACGCGAACAAGCACGCCGGCGCTAGCGCCCTGACCAGCGACGCCATCCTGCTTGCCCGCCCGCTCTGTCCGGCCTTTGAGCCGTGCATCTTTTTCTGCTAGTGTCGCTTGCCATCGCCGGCCGCCTATGTCCAGCTGCCTAACAATCCCAAGCTTCCACCTTTTAGCCTTATGCCATGATCTAGCTCCAATGATCCATCTGTGTGCTACCTTGCAGTGTGCACTGCTCTAACCTGTAGTACTCGTGAGTGCTCAGGCCAAAACCTTGCAAGCTGTGCACTTTTCTGCTTGCTCGCTCTCACATAGGTCATGTATCTGCTAACCCTACCATGACCCCCCGTGTGTTTGCAATAGCAAGGGATGCACAGTTACCTTACCTATGCACCTCACCACCAAGTCGTCCTGCCAATCGCCTCGCTATCAATCTGTCCAGCCCGTGTGCTCACGCACACCAACCTTAGGTGCTTACCGACAAACAAACCTCCGAGACATGCTATGTCTGTCCAGCAGCTTTGATCCCGACCATGCTAGCTTGTGACCTTTCTATCCAAAACTGTGAAGCTGCAGTCTGTACAAGAGCTAGCAACGCCTGAGGCCAATTTATTTTGGTCTTATGGTTTTGGTACACCTTAGCTCAAGTACGTGCTAGCTGTAAGGAATTATGCTGACATAATTCTTTGTGCCACAGTTCTGTGCAAACAAGAGACCATCTTGTTCTTCTATCCCAGGCCCTATGCAAGATCGACTCCTTTTTCACCAGGGTCTGAGCATAATTTGCACTTGCAACTTATGAAAGAGCAAAGCCTTGCCGCAAGGTGTCCCCAAGAACCTACGTGTTCCAAAGTCTGATCTAACTAAACCTTCCATCCTTTCCTCAGCAAACAAACATGTGGGGCTTTCAGCTACACCTGCTGAACCCATAGTGCTAGGCTGCTAGCAAGCTGACCTCTTCCACGCAAACAGGAAGCTCTAACCTAAACTTGCAGCCTATAAAGCTAGCTTATGCTCTGACCATGCTTGGACATAGCCGGCCATGCCTTGCTACTGCCGGCCACAAGTGACAGCATTTCACTTCGCAGCATGAAGCTAATGGATTCTGTGTTTTGCTTTTGATTAAGCCGCCACAAGCCTTCTCTTTTTATCCCTAATCTGCGGACTGTTCTGTTTCAAATCACGAAGCTGCGAGCTCATGCTAGAAGCTAGCATGTTTGCTAATACCTAGTACAAGTTCAGTCTATACTTGTGCCTTAATCTTTCTTGCCTATGCATAGCTCGCAGCCGAGTTGTGTGCAAGACTCTAATCTGCTAAAGCTGTAGTGCCTCCTAGCCTGTGACCGGGCTACAGTCCTGCAAGCCTAGCTGCTGCATGTTCTGACCAAGGCCATGTTGGGCACCGACAAGCCTCCGGTCTTCACCCTGCTTGCCGGTGCTATGCTGGCCATGAGTTCTAAATCAGCCAGGTGCTAGCCCAGTTTGAAGTTCTTATCGAACCTTAAGCCTGAACCATCAGCCATCCCATGGAGGTATCCGTCCATGCCACACCTTTATCATATTCCGGCTTTAGCCAAGTTTCTTAATCAGCACATCGCTTCTAGCTGATCCTTTCTGCACAATCTCGCTAATCTGACCAAAGGGGGTCCCACGAACTTACCGTTGGGTCCCACTAACTTGTGAGGTCCGGTTGACCTTTTCCTTTGACCTGGTCAACAATGATCATTGACTAGTCAACTAAGCTTGCACCCCTATCCAAAACCAAGCTTATAGCTCTCTAACTTGCTAACTTATGTTTTGTGTGCTTTATCGCAATTAATTAAATTAATAAAATATTTCTTTATTTGAAAATCAATAATAAATTGACTCTAGCTTAGAAAAATATGAAATCAGTTTCTTTATTCTTCTAAAATGATGAAGCACCCGATAGACTAGCTTTTGGAGTTATTTGGTTCTTTATTGCTTCTCTTTGGAATTTGTTTGCTTTAGTTCTGGTATTTATTTATGTTTTCGAATCTAGGTTTTCCCGAAGCTGAGGAGGCAAGCCAGAAGATCAAGTACGGCTATGGAAACTACAACGACTATGATGCGGACATCACCGACGACACGAGTATATCTCCTCCAGCAGCGCCCCAGGCGCCACCTGCACAGACTCGGGCGCCATTGTCGCCTCCACTTCAGGCCCAGGCACCACTTCCGCCAACTGGGCCAATTACTCGGGCTCGTGCGAAGGAATTGAATTACATCATGCTGTTAAAGAACGAAGGCCTAGAAGAATAAAGCTGGCCCAACAGGAGGTCCAAGTGCGGGTGCACACGGGCTGGCGTGAATAGTAGCCACGGTACTGTAGCGCGGCACTGTTCATGGCCCCCTCCCGCCGCCAGGGCTCCGTCCCCTCTATTTAGATAGACCCCTCTTTTGTTTTCAGACTTGAGTTTGTTTTACAAGTTAGCTTTAGCTACAACCGAACAGCCGCATAGCGCTGCCTTCGTGTATTGCAGACTCCACCTTCGAGTGATATTAAGATTGCTCGCCTCAAATTCTTGTTCGTTCGTCGATTGCGCACAGGAATTGATCTTCGTGATCAGGCTGACTTTGCACCGGCAAGGTTGGTAACCATCGGGAGTTGGTTCAGCGATTGCATTGGCGCTTCGAGTTTGCTCGTCGTAGTCGGATCGTGAGGGTCAACAACCACTAAATCGGATTTATCTCCACTCACCGAAAGATCGGGCACTCCCCCTCTATCAAGTGGTATCAGCTTTCCAGGTTGATCGGTGAGTTTATCGAGTGTTTTTATTTCCTATAGTCCAAAAAACCAAACAAAAAAAATTTTACCTTGTCCCAGCAAACCGTTTTAGCCTCGCACTTTCATTCAATAAGTGTTGGGGTTGAATTGGCGTGCTAATTTCGTTTTTTCGTTGCTGATCTCGGTGTTTTCTTTTTGTTTTCACCCTAACCCTAGCCGCCAGCCACCAGCCGCCGCCGCATCTTTTTCCTCGCAGGAAGCCCCACGTCACGGTTGAACATCAGCACCTTGCGCGCGTGGCCTCGGACTCCCAGTCCAACACGTTTTTGCGCTGCAGATTTCGGGACACCGCGCGTGCCACACCGGTACCGTGCCGAGCTGGGACTCCAGGCCACCGCGTGTCTACCGCGTGCCGCAGCGGTGCCGTAAAAGGCCGGGACCCCAGGCCATGTACGCGTCCCACCCCTGCCGCGTTTCGTTCGGCACCTCGTGGCCATCCGCCCGCTCGCGTGGGCCGCTCGTTTCGCCTGCTGCGTTTTGCTCGGCACCGCGTGGCCATCCGCCCCGCTCGCGTTTTGCGGCCGCTCGTGCTTCGCCTGCCACTGTCGCCCCCCTGGAGTCCGCCTATAAAAAAAAGAGAAAGGCAAGCACAACAAAAAAAACAAAAAAAAGAAGGAGAAAAAAAAACAAAAAAAAACCAAAGGCAGCGGACGTTTCCAGCAGAAGGGGACCCGACCGGTTCGGCAAGGCCTTTTCCGACGCGCGCCGTTTCACGCCGCGGCACCGAGCGCCGCAGCACCTCGCCACCTTCCCCCGCACGCGCCGCGCCGCCCCGCCGCTGTTTCGTGCACCATCTGCCGTTCGTGCACTCGTTTCCCCCGCCTACAGCCCTCGCTTCTTTTACGCACTTGTGATCAGCAGTGTTGTGACACTTTTAGCACCCCTTTTCAACTTTGCATTATTGTTTGCATTGTGCTAATCCTTCATTTGAGTGCAGCCTACCCAAAACTCCACAGATTTCTCCTTCGAGCAGATTTTGTTTCTCTAGGCAATCGCTCCTCCAATCTTTCGCGCGTTCCACCAGTTGGTTGTAGGTCGCCCCTGTGTGCGTGGTAAGAACGGATAAGAATTTGATAACAACACTAGTGTGAGCGCCTTGTGAGCTGTCCCACCCTGTTTTTGTCGTCGTTTTGTTTTTGTGTTTGCGCTAACCATGGCAGATGAAGGCGGCGCGGCTGATCCATTGCAAGACTTGCGAGCACAAGTTGAAGGACTAGCCACAGACATTCGGACGGTACATGAACGGCTGGACGAAATGATCACTACATCGACCGACCGTTTCGATCAGCTCGACCTCGCCCAGACGGCCACCAAGACCACACTCGACGCTCTCGTGGCCCGACTCGATGCTATGCACACCATAATCACAGAGTTGCAGAAGGACTATGGCGGTGATTCAGAGCAGGACGCCGGAGACAGCCGCGGTCGTGCCCGCCGTGTACCACGCCGCCCCGCTGGTAACGATTCATTCTCCAAAATCAAATTTAAAATTCCACCCTTTAATGGCAAATATGATCCTGCTGCATATCTTGATGGGGAGTTAGAAGTTGAACAGAAATTTTATTGTCATGATATTGCTGCTAGCTCTCAAGTTAAGGCTGCCATTAGTGAATTTACTGATTTTGCTTTAATTTGGTGGCGTGAGTATAAAATAAACATCCTACTGCTGTTCCGACCACTTGGGAGCAATTAAAAACTGCTATGCGACATCGCTTTGTGCCATCATATTATGCTCGTGATTTGCTTAACAAAATGCAGCGATTTCAGCAAGGTTCTCAGTCTGTTGAGGACTACTACTAGGAGTTGCAAAAAGGTATGATTCGTTGTGGTATATTGGAGGAACCCGACGCTGCAATGGCACGCTTTTGCGGTGGTTTGAACCGTGAAATTCAGGACATCCTTGATTATAAAGAATATACTGACATGACCCAATTATTTGAGTTTGCTTGCAAAGCTGAACGCGAAGTGCAGGGACGTCGCTCGAGGACATATTCTAACACTTTTGCAGGTAGAAACTTGTCGTCCAGTTCAGCACCTACTCTCCCTACGCCATCTACACCTACACCGCGTGAGAAGACAGCTAAGCCTGCAGGAGCCGCCCCAGCCACAGGCGCCACTCCACCCACAGGCGCAGCACCCACCACAGGCCGTACGCGGGATATCACGTGTTTTCGTTGCAGCGGACGTGGCCACGTGGCTCGGGACTGTCCGAACAAGCGCACATCACTCATTCGTGACAATGGTGAGTACTCTTCAGCTAGTGATTCAGAAGAACTTGAACATACTTTGCTTGCCACTGACCATGCAGCTAAGACGGACATACATGTCAATCCGGGAGACGCTGATAGGTACGAGAGTCTTGTTGTGCAGCGTGTTCTTAGTACACAGGTTGCTCCAGCCGAGAAGAATCAGCGACACACTTTGTTCCATACGAAGGGTGTTGTGCAGGAGCGGTCGATTCGCATCATCATCGACAGTGGGAGCTGCAACAATTTGGCAAGTACTATGCTGGTAGAGAAGTTGTCGTTACCCACTCGTAAGCATTCAAACCCATATCACATTCAATGGCTTAATGATGGTGGCAAAATTAGAGTATCACGATCGGTGCGTGTACCTTTTTCTATAGGTGCTTACTCTGATTATGTTGATTGTGATGTTGTTCCTATGGAAGCATGCTCTTTATTACTTGGTAGATATTGGCAATATGACACTGATAGCTTGCATCATGGTCGTTCGAATCATTATTCTCTCATGTTTAAGGGTCAGAAAATAATTATACATCCTATGACACCTGAACAAATTGTTAAAGATGATCTTGCTAGAGCTGTTAAAATTGCTAAAGAACAGGAACCATCACCGTCCACTTCTGATAAATCTGAAATTAAGTTGAATGCTCCTGTGTTACTTGCTACACGTGCTGATTTTGATGATAGTCGAGATGCTCCTTTGCCATGCTAAGCACTTGTATGCTCTAGTGTGCTTGTTTCCCTTGATGATGCACCATCTTTGGATATTCCGCCTGCGGTTGCTAACCTTTTGCAGGAGTATGCTGATGTCTTTCCCAAAGACTTGCCACCGGGTCTCCCACCGCTTCGTGGCATTGAGCACCAGATCGACGTCATTCCTGGCGCCCAGCTTCCAAACCGCGCCACGTACCGTACAAACCCGGATGAGACAAAAGAGATTCAGCGCCAGGTGCAGGCATTGCTTGATAAGGGTTACATTCGTGAGTCTCTTAGCCCTTGCTCGGTTCCTGTGTTACTTGTTCCTAAGAAAGATGGTTCATGGCGTATGTGTGTAGACTGTCGTGCTATTAATAACATCACCATTCGTTATCGATACCCAATACCACGCCTTGATGATATGCTAGATGAGCTTAGTGGTGCCATTCTTTTTACTAAGATTGATTTGCGTAGTGGTTACCACCAGATTAGAATGAAATTGGGAGATGAATAGAAAACGGCTTTTAAAACAAAATTTGGCTTATATGAATGGTTGGTTATGCCGTTTGGTTTGACTAATGCTCCAGCACTTTTATGCGCTTGATGAATGAAGTTCTGAGGCCCTTCATAGGATTGTTTGTCATTGTCTATTTTGATGATATCTTGATTTACAGCAAGTCTATGGCAGAGCATTTAGAACATTTGAGTGTTGTCTTTGATGCGTTGCGGGCTGCCCATTTATTTGCTAACATTGAAAAATGCATCTTTTGCACACAACGTGTCTCGTTTCTTGGTTATGTTGTTACTCCACAGGGTATTGAGGTGGACAGCAGCAAGGTTGATGCCATTCGGGAGTGGCCTACACCGACGACGGTTACACAGATTCGGAGTTTCCTTGGCCTTGCAGGTTTCTACCGCCGTTTTGTCGGTGATTTTAGCACCATTGCAGCATCTCTACACGAGCTTACAAAGAAAGATGTACCTTTTGCTTGGAGTGATTCACAGGAGGTAGCGTTCAACACATTGAAAGATAAGTTAACCCACGCTCCTCTCTTGCAGTTGCCTGATTTTTCTAAAGTTTTTGAGCTTGAATGCGATGCTAGTGGTATTGGGCTAGGTGCTGTTTTATTACAAGAAGGTAAACCGGTTGCTTACTTTAGCGAGAAATTAAGTGGTGCTAGCTTGAAATACTCAACTTATGATAAGGAACTTTATGCTTTAGTGCGTACTTTGCAAACATGGCAGCACTATCTTTGGCATCGCGAGTTTATAATTCATTTTGATCATGAGGCTTTGAAACATATTCGTACCCAAACAAATCTGAACCGTCGTCATGCTAAATGGGTAGAATTTATTGAGTCCTTTCCTTACATTATAAAACACAAGAACGGGAAGGATAATATTATTGCTGATGCTTTGTCTCGTCGCTATATTATGCTGTCACAGTTAGATTTTAAAATTTTTGGCTTGCAAACTGTGAAAGATCTATATGTAGACGACGCTGATTTTAAAGATGTTTTCGCTCATTGTGTTAATGGGAAACCATGGGGCAAATTTCACTTACAGGACGGGTTCCTGTTTCGCGCTAACAAGCTGTGTGTTCCAGCTAGTTCGGTTCGTCTATTATTGTTGCAGGAAGCGCATGGAGGCGGTCTCATGGGGCACTTTGGCGTTTACAAGACGCATGAGGTGCTGGCTGCCCACTTCTTTTGGCCCCGGATGCGTAAAGACGTTGAGCGTATTGTTGCACGTTGCACTACTTGTCAGAAAGCTAAGTCACGTTCGAATAACCATGGTTTGTATATGCCTTTGCCTGTCCCTACTTCTCCTTGGCTTGATATTTCGATGGATTTTGTTTTGGGATTGCCTAGAACTAAGAAGGGGAGGGATAGCATTTTTGTGGTTGTTGATCGTTTCTCCAAAATGGCTCATTTCATACCTTGTCATAAGACTGATGATGCTAGCAGTGTTGCTGCTTTGTTCTTTAGAGAGATTATTCGTTTGCATGGTATTCCAAATACAATAGTCTCTGATCGTGATGCTAAGTTTCTCAGTCATTTTTGGAGATCACTTTGGAATAAATTAGGAACTAAATTGCTGTTTAGTACAACTTGTCACCCTCATACTGATGGTCAAACTGAGGTGGTTAATAGGACTTTGTCAACTATGCTTAGAGCTGTTTTAGATAAAAATTTGACACGTTGGGAAGATTGTTTGCCTCATGTTGAGTTTGCTTATAATCATGCAACACATTCTTCTACAAAGATGAGCCCTTTTCAGATTGTGTATGGTTACATTCCTCGGGCTCCTATTGATTTATTTTCGCTTGATGCTGAGGACGCCTCGCACATAGATGCTGTTGCACATGTTGAACAAATGATTAATCTGCATGAACAAACTCAACAAAATATTGCTGCTGCTAATGCTAAGTATCAAGTTGTAGGTAGTAAAGGTAGAAAACTTGTTACTTTTGAACCTGGTGATATGGTTTGGTTGCATTTACGAAAGGATCGTTTTCCTACTTTGCGCCATTCTAAATTGATGCCTCGTGCTGCTGGTCCTTTTAAAGTGCTAACCAAAATTAATGCTAATGCTTATGTTCTTGACCTGCCTGCGGAATTTGGTGTTTCCACTAGTTTTAATGTTGCAGATTTGAAACCTTATGCGGGCGAAGATGAGGAATTGTCGTCGAGGACGACTTCAGTTCAAGAAGGGGAGGATGATGCGGACATCACCGACGACACGAGTATATCTCCTCCAGCAGCACCCCAGGCGCCACCTGCACAGACTCGGGCGCCATTGTCGCCTCCACTTCAGGCCCAGGCACCACTTCCGCCAACTGGGCCAATTACTCGGGCTCTTGCGAAGGAATTGAATTACATCATGCTGTTAAAGAACGAAGGCCCAGAAGAATAAAGCTGGCCCAACAGGAGGTCCAAGTGCGGGTGCACACGGGCTGGCATGAATAGTAGCCACGGTACTGTAGCGCAGCACTGTTCACGCCCCCCTCCCGCCGCCAGGGCTGCGTCCGCTCTATTTAGATAGACCCCTCTTTTGTTTTCAGACTTGAGTTTGTTTTACAAGTTAGCTTTAGCTACAACCGAACAGCCGCATAGCACTGCCTTCGTGTATTACAGACTCCACCTTCGAGTGATATTAAGATTGCTCGCCTCAAATTCTTGTTCGTTCGTCGATTGCACATAGGAATTGATCTTCGTGATCAGGCTGACTTTGCACCGGCAAGGTTGGTAACCATCAGGAGTTGGTTCAGCGATTGCATTGGCGCTTCGAATTTCCTCGTCGTAGTCGGATCGTGAGGGTCAACAACCACCAAATCGGATTTATCTCCACTCACCGAAAGATCGGGCACTCCCCCTCTATCAGACTACTTGCACACAGGTGTTCACGCCCGACCGACCTTTGAATGCCCATTAGGCATTGCTATTAGAACTGCTAGCGCTTTTATTATGCATGATATTGGATTATGATAAAACCCTTGCACTACCCTTTTTAAATACCTTATTCTTGATTGACCTACTACTACTACAATATTTACGCGTGATAATACACTGAGCTTCGCTGTGCATGTGTTGGGACTTTGTGGTAGTTTCTTGGCGTGTGTGGGGAAAAACCGGCAGGAGAAGGTGTTTTTGGGATACTTGGTGGGGGTGAGCTTAAGACAACCCGATCTGGGATCGGGGGCCAGGGATCGTCTTCTCGGGCGTTGCCCAGTTTGGTACCTATGGCGGGTACACTGTTTTAGGAGCACAGGTGTTGGGATTTTTGTGATGACTTGGAGGATAGGAGCTCGCCCCGGTCTGAAACCGAGTGGGTCGCCTGTTACACGGGAATTTCGTACACACCACCTCACTGAGAGTGGGGATAGGGCCGGGTCGACCCTGGCAAGTGCGATACCATACCTGCTAGTAGGATAGAGGGTATCAGTGAGAGGGTTAGGGTGAAGTCCCTTCCCTATTGGGCGCTCCCCGTGCGGCCACACGGGGGCATGTTCACAGTTCTAGGGTGGTCCTTTGCGAAGGACCGCATCGAGACCCGGATGCAGGATGGAATCGTAACTCCTAGGTGTTTGTCTGGTAGGATGGGCTTGGTTGGCTGATCACCGCCGGGTGCCATTCCGAGTTGGGTACAGGTGTACACGCTCTGTAGAGTTTAGATCTATATGTATAGCCGCGTCCTCGGTTATGGACATGCTTGATGTTTCTCTAACTCTTACATTTTGGGATTTCTACCTCCCCCTTTATAGGATGAGAGTGTATGGTGAGTCGTGATTGTACTCGGGGAGAGGAGAGTTGCTCTCTCTGCCTTGTGGATCCGGGTGTAATCATTGAGGTGCGAGGAGTGGGAGTTCTCGCACCGACCCTAGATGGAGATAGGACTTGGTGACGGTGATCTGGGTGACCAGGTGTTACCGTTTGTGGATGAGAGACTTGGGAATTGGTGGGAATTGGAGAATCTATTCTTTATTAGATGCTGCTGCTACTTAGGAAACCCCAGCTCTTACCTTGATACCTTTTGATACCATTAGAAGTAGGCCACTTAAAGCTTGCATACGGTTGGTGACGTGAACCTATCCCATTCCTTGGGGATAGTTTGTGAGTGTGCAGGATTGGACTTGGAGCGAAAGTCCTTTTATGAAGAATCCATGGAGGAAGGGTTGTGTTGTTTCGCTCAAGGATGCCTGTGGTGAAGATCGAGGATGAAGACCTGAAGCCTTAGCTACCGCTACATAGAGTTTCTTCTTGTCGTTTAGCCCAAGGGGCTTGTACTTAAATCGTATACCGAGCTGTATTCGGATGTAAATACTCTATTTTGTACTCTGATTTCGTTGTATGGAAATGATATTACACTGTAATGAGTTCTGTACGTGATAGCTACTGATCCAGGGACTATCAAAAGGGTACAAGGAGTCGGGTTTTCCCCACCGAAAACCCGGGTCGTTACAGGCTAGTTCCTACGCCTCCGCGGCTACGGAGCAAGACACCGTCAGCAAAGTTTTAAGTGACACTACTCGGCGCACAAGTCCTCTAACTACTTGAGAAAAGGGCAACAAACAATCAAAATGCTTAAAACTTGAAACAAAGACGAGTTCTTAACCCTCGAGTTTGCCACAAACATCCGGCCCACAAGTTTTTTACAAGCATGATTAAAAAAGCCTCAGCGAGGCAACTTGGTTTTCTTTACAGGCCCAGGTCGTAAAGGGTGTGACTCAGCATGGCTTTGGCGAAGTCGACGGCGTCTTCTTCGATCTTGTCATACTGCTCGTTGGTGTAGCCCGGGCACCATCCCTGGCCAAGCAGCCTCCAGTCCAGTTCTGGGTAATGCGACAAGAAGATGGCCACCACCTTGTGGACGGCGTCGCCAGCCATATCTATCGACCGTTGACGAGCTGTCGCAGAAGCCAACTCCAAGCATTCTCTCAATTGGCCGGGAGGAACACCGATCTCGTCACACACCTTGATGATGGCCGCACCCATCCTGTTGCGGATTGTATCCTGCTGCTTGATCTCAGCCTAGGCCTCCCCGAGCGACTTTCACTCCTGCTCGAGCTCGGTCACAGCCTCTGGAGAGAAGCAAGGAGACCAATGTCAGCAAAAAATGAGCCAGTCCAAGGAAGGCGAAAGATGAAGAGGACACAACTCTTACTGTTGAGCTTCTCGTTGGCCTCCTTGACCAGCTCCACCAGCTTCTGGTTCTCGACGAGGCAGTGGTCGCGGCGCTCTTGTGCTCCGTGACCTGTTTCTGCAAGTCGGTGCGGTCCATGGAAAGAGCTGTACACCCAGAAGAAAGACGCCGCCTCGAATCCAGAAATCGCACAGAAGCAAGAAGCAGAGATAGCAGGTCGTAGGGTACTCACCAAGGATCTCATTTTCTCGCTTTTGAGCAACCTCTTCCAAACGGTCCTTCTCGGCAGTAATGGTGCCGACTTGGGCCTCAAGCGTCGTCACCCGCTCGCGAGCCACCTAGAGGTCGGACTCGGCCTGGCCTGCTCTGGTCTCGGGCTCCGTCCTCTCTTGGTGGGCGGTGCGGGCAGCGGCCTCAGCATTGGAATGAAGCACCGCCGCCGCCTGCCCCCGCCGCAGCCAGCTTCTCCTCCAGGGAGGCCTTTTCCGCCTGTGCCGAGGTCGCGCGGTCCTCAGCGGCCTTCGTCCTCGCCTCAAGAGACGCGCGCTCCGTTGCCCGGCTGGCCTCGCCGTCCGCCGCTGCAAGGCAGGTCGCGGCCAGCTGCGTCTCCAGTTGGACTTTCTCAGCGTGGAGCGCCTCAAAAGCCCGCGCCCTGTCCTCAGAGCGCCCGACGAGCTCCTGAATCACATACAAGTCACACAGCTAAGAACTAAGGGAAAACAAGCATGAGAGAGGAAGAGGAAGAAAGAGGACTCACCCTCGAGGCGGGGACCAGGTCCTTGATCGCCCGCTCCGACTGGCGCCGCGTCATCTCGATCAGACACAGGCCGCGCTCCAGGCGGCGGCGGGCCGCCAGCTCGGCGTCGCTGTCGAGGTCCGAGCCTACCGAGGCCTGAACCGGCGACACGGACACCAGCCAGAGCGGTGGGGTCTCCGTCTCCTCCTCCTCCTCCGCCGTCAAAGTGGCCGGGCGTCGCTCCCTCAAGCTCCCCCCAATCTCCACGATCAGGGGAGGCAGCTGCTCGCCCGCCACCTCAGCGGGAGAGGCGGCCGGCGATGGTGATGCCGGGATGACGATCACCTCCGCCGGGGTGACGTCCGACGCGGCGACTGACGAAATAGGGACGACCCCCTCGGTCACCACGATCGCCACCGCGGTAGAGACGTCCTCGGAGGCGCGGTCGCCCGCCTCCACCACCATCTCCACAGTGTGCCCCGAGCCCCCTGCCGACTCGGGGGCTCGGGGCTCCATCTCCATCTCCGCCGTGCCGCTCCCCGCCCCCCTCAGCGACTCAGGGGCTGGGACCTCGGGGCCTGCAGCGCCAGCGGGCGTCCGCTCCAGCGACTCGGGGGCCGGCCGCTCGGTGTCTGCATCATCACCCACCCCCGTCAATGTCTCGGGGGCTGGCAGTCCGTCATCGCCCGCCCGCGCCTCGGGAGCAGGGTCCTCCTGGTCCTGCTCTAGGGCACTGGACAGGCACCTCGCCAACTCGGCTGCATGGGCCGAGAGCGCTTCTTCAGTAGGGCTTCACCCCCCCAAACCCAGCGTACCCATCGACAGGTCGCTGCGAGCCAGACTCGCAGTCCCCTGCGGGGGGACGGTCATCGCCTGGGTCCCAGACCCGATTGTTTCTTCTACCGCCACCCCCGACTGAAGGGAGGGCGGCGGGTTGCTCGCCGTCGGTGTGCCTCCGGCCGCCTGAGCAGGGCGGCGCAATGCCTTGATAGGCGCCGGCCTCATGGTGCGGTGGTCAGGCGCCCTGAATCAAGAAGAACATCATGACAACAAGCAGAAACATGAAACAAAAACTAGAAAACCGCAACTCGGAGCTCACCCTTCTGCGACGCGACGGGACCGTTTGGAGCTAATCGTGGGGTTGCGCAGGGACGCCGCCCTCTTGCCCCCCGCTGTCAGAGCCGACGCTGGGGAAGAGATCGGTCCGCCCCTGGTGACAACAGTCGAAGCGAGGCGCTGTTGGGTTGACGGCGGTCCCCCGCTCCGAGTCGCTGGTGGCGGGGAGGCTGCCGGCACGCTCTGCGGCTCCCGCGATGGGCGCGCGGAGGGCGAGTGAGACCGCCGGCGCAAGGAGTGTCGGCGCGAGCCATCGCGCCATGACTCATGGCGGCTGGAGTCGCCGCGTCGCGAAGAGCTCCTGTCCCTCTCGCGGCGGTCCCGCCGAGGAGCACGGCTGCTCGTTCCAGGCTGACCCGCCTGGGAAGAAGAAGGAGGTGCCTGCCAGCTCGAACTGGCGCCTGCTGCGGCCGAGGCTGGCGTCGATCCGCTGCGCAGCCGTGGGGCCGAAACCGTCTCCTCGTCGGTCCACTCGAACGGGGACTCGTCGTCGTCCGTGTTCGACGGCGCCGGCGAGGGATCCTCATCATCGGAGACGTCCCTCTCCCCATTGCACCGACGCGAGGCGCGCTTGTCGTTTGTCTCCCTCCTCGCGATCTCCCTCAGCTGGTACGCTCTCTTGCGTTCCCCTCACCGCTGCTGCCGTGCAGCGGTCTCCCGGGTGATCGCCCAGTCCTCCTCCAGCGGAGGACGAGAGGCGAGGATGCGCACATCCCTCATCTGTGCAAGCACAAGAGTAATTACCACCCACGCCTGCAGAAGACAAATCAAAAAGAGGTCGAGAGAAGACATACCAGCTCCACGGTGGCTGGAGAGGGAAGCATCTGCAACACAGCTGGCGGTGGCCAGAATATCCAGGTAACCCCAGTAGCCCGGGGCACCCCATGTTGGACCTCGTCCAGCGAAGGCAGGGAGCGGGTGGTGACGGTCCCCTTGAAGGGAGCCCGGTCATCCATCATCTCCCAGAGGCACAGCGCGCGGCAACGGAGCAGGACGACCCCCCGGGTGTGGTAGCCGCCGATCAAGGTGATGAAGTTCACCCTATTGTCGCGGAGCTTTGTGAGGGCGGCGAGGGCGCTGTCGAGGAACCGGGGGCGATCTGTCTTCTCCGGCCCGTAGCTTTACCTCACCGGCGCCCAGTCGTACCAACGGTTGGTGTATTCTGGCAGTGGGTTCTCGAGGTCGTTCTTGAGGTAGAACCACCCTCGGTGCCACCCACTGTTGGAGGAAGTCAGGTAAGTGGGGATGTACTCATCCATCCTCCCCTGCTTCCCGCGTAGTCCGGCGCACCCGATGGCCGCCGCGCTGTTGTGGTCCTTGACGACGACGAACTTGTAAAAGTACTGGAACAGGTCCCAATGGGCTCCCTGCTCCAGGTATCCTTCACACAAGGCTGCGAACGCCGCCATCTGCTGGATGCCGTTCGGGTTGAGGTTCTGAAGCTCCAAGCCGTACTCCTGGAGCACGGCGCAGATGAACCTTCCCACCGGGACGGAGAAGCCTCGCTCGTGGAACAGCACGAATGAGACCACATACCCCACCGGGGGTTGAGGGCTGCTCTCCGGCCCAGGAAACTTCCACTCCTCCGCCGTAGTCAGCGGCGGCAGCATGCCGTCGGAGGCGAGGCGGTCGAGCTCGGATCATGTCACCGTCGAAGACGCCCAGTTCGACATCACGTCGGCTGTGGTGGTGACGGTGGGCAACCCTGGCTTGCAAAAGAAGGCGGGGCGAGCTCTGCGGTGTGCGCGGCGAGTGCGAAGACGAAGGCAAGAGACGGCAGCGGCGGAAAACACAAGGAAGCAGAAGGGGAAAAACTGGCCGGCGCCCGCGGTATATAAACGGGGGAATGATTACATCTACCCCCGCAGTTAATGACCGCGTCACCTCGGGCCACGTCCTCTGTCCGTCAAAGTGTCGCCCCTCAAAAGGCGCGCCTCACTCCTACCCACCGCCCACGACCGAGCCGCCACGTCACCCAACGTGGGACCCGGCAATCTCGCAACTGGTGTGAGATCTCCGCCAGACACCCCACGACTCGCGCCACGTGGCAAGACACCAGTCTCCGACTTGTTCAAGACTCCAATATTTAACCCCACGCACAAGTCTCTGACTTGTCCGTGGGCTCGGGGGCTACTAGCCGCGGGTCCGCTCCTGCGTCTCCACCAGAGAAAACACAACAAAATCTCCTCGTCTCCGTGACAGTTGATCCTGGGAGTGAGTCTCTGACTCCCTTACCAGGCTCGGGGGCTACTGACGAGGCCATGGACCAGGGCCCACCAAGACCCATGAATAACGCAGCACGGGCCCACGTACGGCTTGCTCCGGCGGCTAACACGACGAGTGTTATGCTGCCTGAGTACGTGAGGTCCCGTATGACTAGTTTCTGCCATGGGCCAGAAGACAGGCGGCCCACGGCCGCCCGTACCTCTTCCCCGAGTACGCGGCAGCCCGTACGACAAGTTTCCGCCTTCGCTCCCGACTACTCGACTCGTACGAGTAGTTTCCGCCTCACAGTCGTGGAAACTCGCTCGCATGAGTAGTCTCCGTCCCAGCGTCACGACTACTCGTTCGCACGAGTAGTTTCCGTCACCCGCTCGAGCGGGCTTCGCGGAGAAGGCATGGGGCACATGGGCCCCTCAGATTGGGATCCCGGGAACTCCGCGCACGCTCCCCCGTGCACCGCCACGTGTCCGCCCCACCACAGCGGTCCGCCCGGGCCAGGCCGATTCGGTGTCAGGGAAGGAGTTCGTCATACCCTGCCACCAACGACACAGTGGCCAGTGTACCGTGGAGGGCGTAATGGATGCTGAGCAGCGTACGGTACAGTACACACTACGCCCTAAGCATTGGGAGACACGGTGTAGACCGCCTACTCACTCGAGTAGTTTCTCGTCTCTGACCAGTCCAAGACTTGGCCGTCAAGGCCACAGGTACACAGGCTCCGTTGGCGTCCCATGATACCCCGGTACGCGGTCCGCCACGTGTTAGCCTCCGTGCACGGGTCCGCCCTGACCAGGTCGATCCTGTGTCAGGGGACGGATCCTCCTGCCGCCCCCCAGCTGAGGCAGTACGCATCATACCACGGAGGGCACGGGAAACGTTGTGCCACCAATGGCACAGTGCAAGCCGTCACCTATCCATGGTGCAGGCTACTCCGTTCCTACAACATCAAGAAAAGACAAGCCCCTGATCCACTGACGGGGTCAGAGCACGTACACTGCCTCTCGTACCCGACTAACTACTCGGAGGAAGGCACGGGGGGCCTCGGGATGGATGCTTGGGACGCACGGGATCTGCACCGTCACCCAAGGCCCCGTAACAGTGCTTCGCCGCTTCCGTCGTCTGACAACCCGGAGCAGAGAAGGACGTCTTGCACTGTAGATTAGCTCATATATGCTCGATGTAACCGCCTTGGACTCCTCCCTTGTGACTATAAAAGGGAGGGGCAGAGGCACTCTCAAGACACGTTCGTTTCCACCCCCACACACACTTAGCATCGATATCCCATCTCATATAACACAAGCATTCATACACACTCACTTACGTACGCAGACTTCTGCTACTTGAACCACTCGCACACCAGGGACTTGGGCTCTACACCCTCTCCCGACCTGTTTGTACTCCCTGTTGCAAACCCCTGAGCATAAGGAACACCCCTTCTCAGACTGGACGTAGGGTATTACTCTCCGGAGGCCCGAACCAGTATAACTCTGAGTGTCTCCTGTGCTACCGTGCGGATCAGAACACGCCCCCTCGTATAAATTTACTTGCCGGCGGTAACAAACCCCGACATGATGCATGCACACGTCTCAAACGACCTCACTCTTATAGATCTAAAAAGATGAAGTTAATGCCGGTGGCAAGCTTTATAAACGACTCTCCCTATAATAGCTACGGAGCTACACGTCGTTCATAACGATCGCGATAACGTGGTTAGTGTACCTGCAGAAGATAACCTTCCGTGCCAGCACGACACGGGAGCGCCCACATACATTACCATTCACTATAGAAATGGTATCCATGCGTTTAACACTGCATGGACAGCGTCCAACCTGAGACACGCCCCATTTGAATGGAGGGTGTCCCCCCTTCGCATGTTCGTAATGCAGAATCATGCACACGTATAGCAAAACGTGGCGACATCACAACCCATGACATGTTCATTTTGAATACAACATGGCATCCTTCGTATGTCTTGCATACGGTAGCACACGTATAAAACACGTGCACATCCAACCGAGAAGATAGGATCCGTGGAATGGATTGCCCTATCAACCCTCGCATACTCGTGATGCGGTATCACACACATATGAAACACGTGGTTTAAGAAGTGCTGGGAGTTAGTATAAATAAACCATAATTACTTAGCCACCTTAAAAAGAACCCAAAATTCCCTCTAGGGCCTTTCGGTCTAAGCATTCCTTAACGATCCAACGTATTTTCGAAATCCAATCAATCTTGGTAAGTTTTAATTGTAAATCATTGTAATTAGTTATTAAACTAATTACTCTGGTGTATACAGATGCTCTGGTACCAACTGTGACAACCCCATGCGAGATAAGTCCGTACTATCACTTAGACTAATCCACTTTGGTCATTAAGCGATAATAAAGAATTATCCCATTGAGTGTTGCCGGGTCATAGCCTAGTAAATCACTTGTAAACCACACAGAGGATCGACACGCATACATTAAACCCCCCATGAAGGAGAGTCCAGAGTACCTTACAAATTAATCCAAATTCCCTGTAGGGTTAATTATTACAACTTGTCCTTGCATTAAAGGTAAAGGTTCAGAGTTTTGAAACAGCGGAAATTATAACTAATCGATAACTTGGCATCATGGGAGGCCACCCATAACGCCATTACTCTTCGTCATCTACCATTCCAGCTCCCAGCCAGGTGGGATTTCACCAGGCCAAACATGGTCACCTGAAATCAACATTGATAGCAAGGCTAAGTATACTAATACTCAGCAAGGCTTACCCGTCTGAAATAAAAGACTTATCCTGCTATTATGCATGGCTTTTGGCTGTTGGGTTTGTTTTGCCAAGAAGCGACTAAGGAGTTAATCCTTACTTTCAAGATTTTAGCTCAAGTTCCAGTAGATCAATTATTACTATATGAGCAACTAATTCAAGCATACTGGTGCAAACAATTAATCAAACATCAAGTTCATCAACGTTTCATCATGGAGGGATTATCATGATTAGAGGGTTAAGCTATTCCCGAATAACGGTGAGAGGCCGACAATCGATTGATTTATAACCTTGCAAGGTGAACCTAAACATACGAGAGAAAACCCTCATAAAGAGTGATTTCAACCAAACGGTTCCCGTCATTCGTCGGATTAGGAACCGATGCCACAGTCCTAGGTACATAGCTAGCTGGCATGCCTCACACTAGCATCCAGCGTCACCATGCACCACAGTTTGCAAGACTGGGGCAGCAGCCCAAGAGTAGTAGCCTAAAGTTCCCACACCGCATCATTCAGATACTAGGTTTACCGTACCCATGTCCGACAAATGTTTAGTACTTTCAAATGCTTAATCTCTTAATCATTAGACCGGAGCCCGAATCTCATGCTCTTACCACGTGAGCAATTCAATTTAACAAGTCTTATGATTCCAACATAAGAACCTATTCTCACGAGCGAAGTACATCACTCGACTTGTAGCGGGTCCTTAGTGCATAGCAACTATCGACCTAGCATACTAGTAAAAGATCATAGGTACTTATGGATCATGCATCTAGGGTTTCCATTCAACTCCTGAATGTAAATGCACATACATAACAAGCATAACTTCAGAAATTGTGAAAAAGGAAACACATAGGTATATGTTAAACCGGGGCTTGCCTTCGGCAGCTCCAGCAGTCAGACAGTCTTCCGGACTTTGGTCCGGGTCTTGATCAACCGTCACGAAGTGTACGTCTCCTCCTGCTCCCACGTTCTTATCAGTCGGCATGAGCGCGTAGCTACCGTCAGAAACTTCTATACGGAGGAATGCAATGCAGGAGTTAAGGGTTGATGATGGTGTAAGCCAACAACAGGTATTAAGTCTAGGGTGGTATGTTGAGCACATATACTTTGGTAAAAATATATATCCAGCATACTCTTCCTTAAGATTTATTATTCAACCATTTATTTAATTATTATTATTTTAAAGGTGATTGTGTGCACATCTATTAAATTAAGTAAAAAAATTATCACACAAAGGACCAAGTTATGTTGTAGGGTTTATTAGGAACATTTCCCAAAGGTTATAACACTCATATGTTTATAAAGTGGGGTTTCTTTATTTTTCTTTTTAATATACTTAGTTTCTTCCCAAATTTATTCTGGTTAAACCAGGTAACATCTTGTAGTGAAAATTTTTGTGTGAGCACAAGGCAGTGTAACAGAGTTACTGGTAAAATTTCATGGCAAACAAGACTATATATTGAGCATGAAAAATCAGACCAGATATTCATAGCAAAAGTAAGAATATTAAATACAGGGAAAAGTACTCGTGCACTGGTGCTCAAAATTTACTCAGAGCTACTATAGGTTAAAACTAATTTACACACCAAAAATTAGCTTCAGAACCTATCTCATTCATGCTACACAAAAATAACCATTTTCAGCCTATTTATTCACAAAGCATTTATTCAGAGAGATGTTTAACTCAAAAGTAGCCCAACTTTCTACTATAGCCTAAGCATGACATACACATCACTTGTGCCAAAGATAAGCATCACTGGAGCAAAGGAAACTGAGCTATAGATTTTACTTCATAAATAAGCATCATTCAGAAACAGATATAAAGACAGCTCCTAAATTCATGATAAAATTACTAGCATCACTTTTTAGCATAACAAGGTGATATGCAAAAGATGGACCACAGAAAACATATATATGATGCTGCAAGAAAAAGATACACACATCTAGCCATAAAGCAAAATAAATCATAACTAAATAACCATTCAGTAACATTGTGCAAAAACTTAGGCATAGCCTATACTAGTACTGACTACCAACATATCCAAAGATCAAGGTCAGCTCATGAATAGAACTCAATGTATGAACAACCATATACAAACTGATTTTGATTTTCCATTCAAAAACTATTTAACAAAAGTATATATAGCCTTTGTAAACGATATAGGTTTGCTCATAAAGAGACCAACAAAATTGGTTTTACATTTTTAGGATTTTTCTGTGATTTTCTACGATTTTTACAAGGTTCAGGACTTATGAGCCAAAAGAGGAAGAATCTTCTTTTACTGCGACCCTTACGAAGATTTGAAACCTTACGAACAAGTCCCTAGCTTTAACACAGAGGACCCTACAAAGATCTTGATCTCACACATGTGCCCTCCTGCGGCGGAGCGAGTTCGCCGGCGGCGAACTAGGGCCGGGGCAGGCAAACAAATGCAGGGGATCGATGATTGAGCTCACCAGGGGTTGATTGGTGGCGGCGGTGTGGCCGGGGATGTCTCCGGTGAGCGGCGGCGGCGTGACCATGGCGGATCGGCCGCCTCGAGTCGGATTCCAGCGAGGAGAGGAGCTAGGCTGGTGAACGCGTGTGTGGAAAAGCTCTCTGGGACTCTAGAGAGGAGCTTCAAGCACTCACACTGATGCAGGGACTAGAGGAGTGGCGAGCTCGTCAAGGCAGCGACAATGGCGTCGGCGGAGAGCTCTGGCAGGGCGGAGGAGGAGCGAGGCTTTAAATAGGCAGCCGTGGTGTGGAGAGGAGGTCATGATGTGACCACAGTGCAGCACAGTGACGACAACCTTGCCCGGAAAGTGCGGCGACGTGCGCGGGCTCGGCTGGCTAATGGCGGCCTCGGCGTGCGCACTCCGGCGGCTAGTGGCGTGGCGTGTGAAACCGGCCTAGGGGCCTAGACAGGTTACCACCTTGCTCGTCCAATGCGGTGCAGTGACCTCGACGGACCGGTGGGTCCCCGTGTGCCTCGGTGGTTGCACCCGGTCACACGGTGGTGCCCTGACGCGGCGGGCGCGCGCGCGCGACGGTGTCGTGCGGTAGCGTTCCGGCATCCACAACATTTCGCTGAGCCCCTGTTTGACCAGCTAGAACTCGTATTTTTGCTATAGAAGCGATCCAAGTGCCAATTGACAATCTTGTAGATCAAGTATCCCTCTACAACATTTACAAAGGCCGATGGGTGATTAGTTCAACGGATCAAGCATAAACAGCTCTTGAACTTGCCTATTTTCTCGGCGCCTGTGAACAGGAACTAGCTGCATTGACCAGGGTTTTTCACGCATTTTCACTTCGAATTTCAAATGCCACTCAACATGAAAATTGTAGGCCTTGAAAAACTGCACAAGTGTGGTATTGGCCGATTTTGAAGTGTTATGGTGAAAAATGGAGAACGTGCCAAAAGTTCTGGATTGAGTTCATGGCCTATGGGGTTTGACTAGGGGTTTGACCTCTAAGATGCTTAAGGACTTTAGCACAAATGATCATAGGGTGATTAGGGATGTGATTAGCCTCTAGTGACACTTGATTAAAAACACGGGGTGTTACAATTCCCAACTTTGCCAAGTATCTTTTGAAATCCTTGCCAATAAAGTGTGACCCACCATCACTTATTAAAATTCTAGGAACACCATATCCAGGGAATATCACCGTCTTGATCATTTGAATAGCTTCTTCTGTAGATGCTTTCCGACACGGAATTGCTTCAACCCATTTTGATACATAATCAACTATGACCAAGATGTGTTCATATCCATGCGAGTTCACTAAAGGTCCCATAAAGTCGATACCCCAAACATCAAATAGATCAATTTGGAAATTATAATTCAGCAGCATTGCATTCCTTTGTGATATATTTCCACTCCTTTGGCATTCTGGGCAAGTTGTAACAAACCTTTTTGCATCCTCGTGCATCTCAGACCAATAGAATCCACTTGCCCATACCTTTGCTTGCGTTCTAAAGTGTCCATAATGTCCTCCATACTCCGATGAGTGGCATTTTCTTAGAATTTCTTCTCTTTCTTCCCACGGTACGCATCTTCTTAGCACTCCATCATCTCCTAATCTATATAAGTATGGTGCATCCCAATAAAATTTTCTGCTCTCGGCAATTACCATTCTTTTAACATTTTTATCCAAGTGATCTAATGGCATCTTCCGTAAGCACCTTATAATATCATTCATCCATCCTCTCCTATCAAGTACCCGATATAGATGTTCATCTCTCATTCTATCTTCAATTAGCTCCATCCCATCGTCTCCATGATGCATCCTTGATAGGTGGTCGGCTACAACATTATCCGACCCTTTCTTGTCTCTAATTTCCATATCAAACTCTTGTAATAGTAGAATCCATCTAATCAAACGTGGCTTGGCATCTTTCTTGGACAAAAGGTACTTGATTGCAGCATGGTCGGTATACACGATCACCTTTGAGTTCACAATATAGGATTTGAATTTTTCAAACGCGAACACCACGGCGAGCAATTCCTTCTCCGTAGTCGCATAATTCACTTGAGCTTCATTAAGAGTTTTGCCTGCATAATAAATTGTGTGTACCTTCCCTTCCTTCCTTTGTCCAAGAACTGCTCCAACGGCATAATCACTTGCGTCGCACATTATCTCAAATGGTAGATTCCAATCGGGTGGTTGCATAATTGGTGCGCTTATGAGAGATTGCTTCAACGTCCGAAAGGCATGCAAGCTTTCTTCATCAAAGTCGTATTCCACATCTTTTTGGAGAAGTCGTGTCAATGGTTTGGTGATCTTCGAGAAATCCTTTATAAATCTCCTATAAAATCCGGCATGCCCGAGAAAACTTCTTAATGATTTGATATTTGTCAGGGGTGGTAACTTTTCAACCGTTTCTATCTTAGCCTTGTCCACCTCTATTCCTCTCTCGGAGATGACATATCCCAAGACTATCCCTTGTCTCACCATAAAGTGACACTTCTCCCAATTAAGCACCAAGTCCATTTCCCCACACCTTTTAAGGACTTTTTCCAAATTTTCCAAGCAACTTTCAAAACACATACCATGCACCGAGAAATCATCCATGAATACCTCCATAATTTCTTCAATAAAATCCGAGAATATAGCCGTCATGCATCTTTGAAAGGTAGCCGGGGCATTACATAAACCAAATGACATCCTTCTATATGCAAAAGTTCCATACGGACATGTGAAGGTTGTCTTGTGTTGATCATCCGGATGGATAGGAATTTGCATGAACCCCGAGTATCCATCAAGGAAACAAAAGTGGGAATGTTTGGCTAACCTTTCAAGCATCTCATCGATAAATGGTAGCGGAAAGTGATCCTTCCTTGTTGCCTTGTTCAACTTCCTATAGTCGATGCACATTCTCCACCCGGTCACGATTTGTTGCGGTACCAATTCTTCCTTCTCATTCTTCACAACCGTTATTCCTCCCTTCTTTGGTACACAATGCACCAGGCTCACCCATTCACTATATGGCACGGGGTATATTATTCCGGCATCCAACAATTTGATCACCTCCTTCTTCACCACCTCACACATGGAATGGCTCAACCTTCTTTGATGCTCAACAATGGGCTTGCATTGTTCTTCAACTGGTATGCGATGGGTGCAAAAGGCTGGACTAATACCCTTCAAGTCACTTATTGCATACCCAATCACCTTCTTATGTCTTCTCAATAAATTCAGCAACTTGTCCATCTCTTCCGGACTCAATTCATCACTCACAATGACCGGGTATGTCTTATCAGCTCCCAAAAATTCATACTTTAATCCCTTAGGAAGTGGCTTTAACTCAATATCGGGTGCTTCAGGTTCTTGTTGTTGCAAATTTCCAATATCTTCAAAACTTTCTTCCTTCAAGCTTCCTTCTTGTGCCTTCAATTCCTCGGTTGCTTCTGCTAGTTCCTTGTCTTTATCATCATAAATAGCATCATTCTCCATTGCTCGTTAGAGAGGATCCCTGAAAGTATTAACGAAATGAAGGTCCTCTACCTCTTCGTTATCAAGAGGTAGAGGTAAAGCAATACGAGAAGCGGGTAGAAAATCATAAGTGAGTTTAGTTCCATCTAGATCAATAGTAACTCTACCCTTTCCGGCATCAAGAATGACATTGACCAACTTAAGAAAAGGCCTACCAAGATTTATATCATCATGTTCATCATGGCAAGCATCAATTACAAAAAAGTCTGTTGGAATAATTTTACCTGAGATAGCAATATCTAAATCTCTAAGCACACCCAAAGGTCTTATTCTTCTACCATCTCCCATGATCAATTTTATTTGTGTTGGAGCAAGATTTAAAGTTTTACTAAAAAGCTCATAATAAATCTTGGAAGACATGACACTTACATGGGCTCCGATGTCACATAAGGCTTTGCAAATTTTCTCCCCATTAATGGTGCAACTTATGTGAGGTGTTGGTAGAGAGGTACCTTTGACATGATCGGCTCCTATCGCGTACACCTCGGCTAGGTGTGCATATGGTGAGGCCTCTGGCTTGACTCCCATAATCTTCTTTACTTCGGCAATGTGATCCGGATCTACCTCTTCTTCCTCATTGAAAAGTCTTTGAATAATTTCTCCGGTCGATTCTTTGTCTAGCTCATACCCCGAGTGTATCTCCTTTGGAAAGTTCAACTCTATGGCTCTCGCGGATTCTTTTTGGTTTGGGTATGGTATCCTCTTGTTGTATATTTCTTCGAAGTCAATCGGGATCCAATCCATTTGTTCGAACTCCTTTAGCGGCTTTGCCTTCACTAAACTTCTTCATTTTTCCTCTTCTAGCTTGCAAATTTTGTTGCCTAGGATTGGTCTTCCTCCATTATGGGTTGCTCCTTCAATCTCTTCTTGTTTTGCTTCTTCTTCCTTCACTTCCGGGGCTTCTTTTCTAGAAATTCCAGCAAGTACCTCCACACGTGTTTCTTGCTCAATGCTTCCTGGAATATGTTCTCCCCAATCTCTTTGCTCAGCCACCCCTTTGCTTATTTTTTCTAGTGGTTTGGTGGCTTTCGTGAGTGTTTTCTCCATGATATTTCCGCCTGCAAACATTTGAACATACCGCATGCATTCGGGGGTTAGAGAAAAATAGAAAGTATGCAAGAGTACATCACCGGAGAACCCAAGCTTTGGTCCTTGTTTGATTAGTTCATTGAATCTTTTCCAATCTTGATCTATTCCTTCCTCTTTTCCTTGCGCAAAATTTATCACTTGCCTCCTCACGTTTTGAACTTTGCTTATCGGAAAGAATCTTTGAAAAAAATTTCTTCACCAATCGAGTCCAATTCCTTCCACCTCGAAGGATGCAAATGAGTGCCATCTTTTCGCTTCGTCTGCAAGTGAGTATGGAAAAAGATTCCATTTGTACCAATCGGCCGGAACTCCTTCTTGGTGTACCATGTTGCATAGCCTCGTGAAACGCTCAATGTGCCCATATGGATTGTCTGTCTCCGCACCTCTAAGGCCCCGTCTGGAATGTAGGAATCACAAAGGAAATTCACAGGAACCGGTTCCGGTGGTCATTGGCGAAAACTTTGCCTAGCATGTGCTAGTGCGGACAACGGTTGCGCTCTTCGTAACTTACCCTGCTGGGGTGTTGTTGAGGCCTCCAAGTCTCTCTGGTCTGCCAGGTGAAGACCTGGCCTGCTCCTTCGTGGGTGGGCGGACGACGGAGGCGTCGTCGTCACTTCCTTCTTGAAGGTGTCGTCTTGCAAGACCTCTTCATTGCCTCCGTGGCTTCCGGGATGTTTGGCAAGTGGTGAAGCGTGTCTCCTTAGTGTCTCTCCCCTTGCGGGCACCTGTCGTCTTAGGTTGTTATCCTATTGTGGTGGTGGTGTCGTGCCCTTCTCTGTTTCATCTTGTCATCTTCTTTGTTTCTTGTTCAGGTTGTCGCCCTTGTTTTTTCCCGCGCTTTAGAGGTTCTTCTAAAGTCGTGCTCTATAAAACTCTCCTCTCTTAATGAAAAATGTTCTTTGCACATCTTAAAAAAACACACCACTGAATATCCCAGTGGCTGTAAGATTGTAGTCAATCAAAAAATATTTAGACCTCCCTCACGCCAAAATTTGGAAACCATTAGTGTGCAAATAATATTTCACAGGGATCAAGCATTTTTGGAAATGAATTGAATATAGGAAAGTGGTCCAAACTGAAAATAATATATGCATAAACAACAAATTCTCAAAGCGTCACAAACCTGTATATACCTCTGAATTTCTGAAAGCATCCATCTCTTCCAGTCTTCTTTGAAGCAATGGGCCATGTGATCTTCTAGTCTACTTTATAACCACAATTATAACCAAAACAAGTAGTCATATTGTACACAAGATTGCCACTGCTATCTGACATGAAAGGTGAAAAGAGAAAGCTCAGATAAAGCAGATAAATAGCTATGGGCTAATCAAATCCACTCATCATGGTATAAACATATTTACAATGATATATGCAATAGAGGCATACACACATTCAAGTCAAGAAATTACCTTGGAGCAACGAAAGTAGAACACATAATTACTACCCGACTTTGCTATGTGTCTATGATGTGGTGTACTAATGTCGAGCTTATAAGCTATTGAATATTATACAAAATGCAACAAGATGGTCTCCCATAACAAAAAAAAAGCTTAGGAATTTTAGGGTTTAGAGGACGTGTGAGGTGAACGCGAGGGAGTGGTGAAGGTACGTTCACCGTGATGAAAAGTTGGACCGCGTCAAGTTCTCCTTTCTGAACTTTTTAGAGTAAGGTTGTGTGGTCCTAGATTTGGTGTCCTGTGTCTCTGGCTAGGTCTGCGTTGCATGAGATCCGACGACAGGCGGCCCGCGTCAGGACGGCGGCTGTGGAGTCTTGTCGTCGGTCGTAAAGGCCCGAGGTTGAAGGAGACGGGCGTGCCTTAGGAAGGAGGCGAGCATGAACGACGACGATGGCGATGGTGTGGACGACGGCGGTAGTGGGTTGGGAGTTTGATTAGCGCACGCGAGGGAAGAGGGGCGGCTGGGGAGGCGCGGTGTTGCGTCGAGGATGGCTAGAGGCGATGACAGTGGACTGGTGGACAGGGAGGATGCGACGGGGGAGGCCCGACTGTGGGGAGCAGGCAAGATGGCGGTAGATCTCGGAAAGAAAAGAAAACAGAAGGGGGTGCGACAAAAGAAAAAAAAGAGGACGCGAGTGCAGGTGAACGTGCGTGAGCGGCATGACGTACATTCACTGGGTGAAAAGTTTGACCACGCCGAGTTCTCCTTTCTAAACTTATTAGGAGTAGAGTAGAGATATAATAAGTATACAATATATATAATATAAGTAGAGATATAAAGATAGAAAGATCATTGCATTTCAACATGACTCAACTGTATTTCAGATCACTACATTTTAGATCATTGCATTTCAGCATGGCTCAAATACCATTTTCATTCATCAGCATGTATCGTTACAACAAGGTACTAGCATTTCATTCATTTGAACATAGTAGCATACACATTGAGGAGTAGAGAGAAACAACAGACAAACGGTACACACTTCAGTACCATCCCTCTGCCACATACAAAAACATCAACTCTTCTCAAATTCAACTGACTTTGACAAAAATTGGTTGAAATTATCAAGAATTTCAGAGAAATACTAACCTTGCGAGCAAGGCACTTGTAGAATATGCAGCCTTGATTCCCCTTCTCATCAGGCTTTACCTCTAGCTCCAATACCGTGTGGCAGCCGCATTCGTTGCAGGTGATGAAAGGGAGATGTGGCCTCTTGCGATGTCTCTGTACTGCGGCAGAAGAGCTTGAAGATGACGTCATGGAGCAATGAAGATCTGGCGAAGGGAGAAAGAGTGATGGAGATTTGGCGGAGGGAGGAGAAGGAGTGATGGAGAAGGTGGCTAGCGGAGAAGGAGCTATGGCCGCGGCTATTGATTTAGTCAATGGCAGCAACTGTTTGCCACGTAGATATCCTCGTCATAGCTGTCTGATGGGTTCAGACCCATTATGGGATGAGAATGAGACCCGAACAGTGTTTAGGGGTCTGATTGGCCGTTTTGCAAGTTTGAGGACCGGCTTGATACAGAGCGACAAGTTTAGGGACCGCCAGCACATTTTACTCTTTCCAATATGTGGATGAAGCTTGTGCAACATCGTAACATCACTAGTTCTATTTGAAACATCCAAATCGCGGATGCAACTGTTAGTGTTTTAGACACTGAGCCTACCACGGGGAACCCAAAGTAGTAGATTGTGTGGTGGGGCTTGTTGAGATCAGGAACACGATGGTGAAACATGGGGCACACAATTAGACAGGTTCGGGCCGCAGAGTGCGTAATACCCTACGTCATGTATGCTGCGTGGCTCTTGATTGATTGCGTATGTTCTTGAGGGAGGTCCCTGCCTCACCTTATATGCCACGGGAAGTAGGGTTACGAGTCGGATTAGGTACAAGAGTACTAGTCGAGTAGGACTAAGAGTAGCCTATAACAAGTAATGAGAAGCTTTCCTAATCTAGTACAAGTTCTTGTCCGTCTTGTCTTGCCTTGTGGTCCACAGCAGTCTTGCACTGTGGCCCACTAGTCGAGTAGTGTAGAATATCAGGCCTTATCACCCGGGCATAGCCCACATGCGTAGTGGGCCCAGGGATGTCCGGTCGACAAGCCCCCGAGTACTTTGTAGTAGAGTGCGATGTGTCCAAGTAGTCTTGAAGGCTTTTGGCGGTCGATTTCCGTCAACCTAGCCACTTGTTTACCTTCTATGTTGGTATTAATTTGATATTCACACTAATGATCCTAACCCCCATTATATGCTATGTTCGCACTCGTGCACGGTTTTTGGAGTTTGTTGTTTACACAGGAATCAAGAGCTTAAATGAGGACTTCCGGGTAAAGTTCATCAAGGGATTTACAAGATGATCATGGACCCCGAGACAAGTCAAGATATAAGATGAACATGACTCCAAACAAGCCAAGGACTAAAGCATGAAGCCAAGAAGTGCGGAGGACCTAGACGGAAGATGCAGGAGTTCATTCGCAAAGCCCCCCTCATCTAAACCGCGAGGAAAATGACGTCAAGGGCCCACATGCAACTCGGCAAAAACTCAAGAAGTCGCAAGAAGCATCCGGTAGAAAGGCGGCGCCGAACAGGGCCAGGATGGGCCCAGGCCGGCCGGCCCAGGCCGGTTGTCCCAGCCCATTCTGGGCCCTGTTTGCTGCCCTCTTTGACCTAGCTGATCCTCGGGCTATTTATAGCCCCGGTACCCCGAGCCACGTATCAAGCAATTCGTCATTCGCCGCTGAGGAGCACAGGAGCTTGAGGGACACCACCCCGGAGAGGAGGGTCGAGTTAGTCGTCTAGGGTTTGCCTAGCCAGCGTGGGAACCTTGCAAGGAAGACCACGTCGAAGTTCCGGAGGCGTGAATCAAGGTCAAGGTAGGATCCCGGTTGGATCTTATTCATGTATTCATACTTTTGATGGAGTTTTAGTGGATCCGATTCTTAGCGATCAAGTGCTTTCGTTCGCAATTCTTGTTCTTGCTTGGGTGTTTTCCTCCTCAATCTATTCTTGAGATAGATTGCATGGGATGTTCTTGTAGCCGCGGTGGCTAGAGGTGCATACCCGATCTACCAAGTAGTTCAACGCACTCAGGTGTGCTCTAAGATTCGGCCGCATAGAAAGGGGAACATCGTGACAGGATGTTGACACCGAGTACGGCGGGGCGACTTAGGGGGTTTGACCGAAGGTCACGATTTAAAGAAGCTTTCAATGAGATTCGTTTTACTCTCTCTTTATCTTGCTCGGAATGATGACATAAGCTCGATCTAGACCCCTCTCTAGATCGGTACCTCAATGCTTTCTCTTGCTACCTCTTTTGATCTTAGTAGATTAGATGCATTTCGAAACCTCTCAAAGAAGCAAGGGTTTTTCGGTTATTAGATTGATTTTACATTACATATTGTTCCACAGATTCGATACCTTGGGTTCACCACTCAAGGGAAGAAGGGTTCCTTAACTATAACGAGGGATTTGTCCGCTCGCAAGTCCAAACGAACTTTGCAACGATAATCAAACGTGAACAAGCCCCTTTTTTTGGCGCCGTTGCCAGGGAACAAGTAATTAAGATCCAATCTAATATCTCGTTTGTAAGTATTTTCTGTTTCTTTTTTTTTCTTTTGCATCTACTAAACTTCGATCATCCTCAAAAACCAATCTAATCTAGTTTTTGACTAACCCTTTTTATAGTTTTCTTTTCTTTTTAGATCTTTTGTATATTTTGTTTATCGCTAACCCAAACAGGAGATGGACGGCCACCTCTCCAACAAACCAAAAAATTTTGTGGATGATTCAGAAAAACTTTACAGGCAAGGGAGACGCGAGGCACGATCTAGGAAGCTGGGGATTGTAGATCCAAACATCGGAGATGAAGGAACATCGGAATCACCAAAGGAATCTCCACCCACAAGTCTGAAGAAAGAATAACCACCTACAAGTCCGAGAGATCAACCTCAACCGCCACCAATGGGAGAGGAGAGAAAGATCGGGGAGCTTTGCATCCCGGAGCTTGGTGATCTACCCATCCTCAACCTCGCTGACATCGGGGGGCCGTTTGAGATCAAGACTTCAACCATCCGCATGGTGCAACATACACCTTTCACCGGTAAAGAGGATCCTAACCTTCACATCCAAGCATTCATTCAACTTTGTTAGACATTCAAGATGGAAGGGTTGGATCAAAATCAATTGAAGGCAAGACTTTTCCCGTTCTCACTTCTCAGAAAAGCTTTGCAATGGTTCTATACTCTACTGGTGGAGACGATGCAAAATTGGGAATCATTGATGAGAGCTTTCATGAAGGAGTACTATTCGCCAGGTAAGACTCAAAGCTTGTGTAATAAGATTGCTACTTTTGCTCAATATCCTACGGAGACTATCGTGGAAGCTTTTGAGCGTTTCAATGAGTACACCCGAGCCGTGCCACATCACAAGTTCCCAAAGGAAGACCTTGTTCAAAAGTTTTATCAAGGTCTCAATCTAGCATGAAGGACCGTAATTGACTCATCGGCGGGAGGATCTATTATTGAGCTAACTCCGATGGAGGCATTCACTCTATTCAAGAAGGTTGTGGATAATGAAACATGGGCGTCATCGGGACATCTACTTCCGGTTCAACAAACGGGCAATGTTAAAGGTGTTTTGCAAGTTGAAAAGGAAGATCTTCTAGAAGGGAAGATTGACTCGCTCATGAGAAGATTGGAAAAGATGGAGCTAGAAAAGAAGGCCGCCCAAGACTTGAAGGCCGCCGAAGCAAGATCCACATGTGAAGAATGTGGGGAGTATGGCCATGTCCAAAGAGATTGTTCGGAGGAAGCAAAGGTGCTTGACTACATGAGGAAAGTAGATTTGTCGGACTTCTGCTACGGTCAAGGTAGACCTCAATTTAATGCAAGTTCGTCCATTCAGAATTCGGTGCCTCTTCGTATACAACTGAAGGATTTCATGGACGAGCAAGCAAAGATCAACAAGGACACCGTCACTAAGTTCAAGGCTATGGATAAAATCTTGGAGAATATTGATGGCAAGGTGACGGAGGTCGGGAGCTCCAACCAACAAGTGCTCAACATAGTGAAGATATTGGAGACGCAAGTGGGACAACTTGTCGGGCGCTTAACCGCTAGTGAAGGAAGATTGCCAGGGCAGCCCCAAGGTCCCGAGACAGCAAAGGCTATTCAAACTCAGTCGGGAAAGGAGACTGAAGATCTCGTACTTCCAGCCGGTGTAAGGAAGCCTAAGCCAACCGTTGAAGCGGATGATCACACTAAGGAGAAAGTGACTGCTATTCCAGAGATTGCTACCGAAGAGCCGGAATTCGAAGTGCCAAGTGATGACATGAAGATGACAACACTAAAGACACGCTACTTTCGAGGTAAAATTGATAATCATTTTGAAAAGTTTGTGGAAGTGGTGCGTAGGTTAAGCATCAACATGCCGCTATTGGACGCTCTCCAAGTTCCTACATATTCTCGCTATGTCACACCCAAATTTAAAGGCAAATTCGAATGCTCATATTATATGTATGCCAGGAACAAGTTTCACACATATAACAACTCAGTGATAACCAAAACACAATGCCATAACGTAAAGAGAGTATTAAACTTTATTACAGACCAAAATGTCTCATAAACGAGCTAATTATTTAACGAGTAGCAACACAGCGGATGGGGTCAACACCACAGGCAGCTGACTGGTGGCACGCCCGCCTAGAATTCGTCGAAGTCTCCAGGGAAATCTTCAAATCTCTCCAAATCTGAACAACATCCGGATTGTGTCGTTGCAATAATGAAAACAAGCGTGAGCACATGCCGTACTCAGCAAGTGGAAACATAACATAACATGCAAGGCTTTATGGTGGAGGCTGGTGGTTTAAGCATTCAGCATTTTAGTTAGTCAAGTTTTATTAGCAGCATAAATACTAGCAAATGTAAGTTTATACCAAACCCACAATTAACATAAGAGAATAACAACATAAATAAAGATAGATGCATCAAGTCAATCATTGACTTCCATAGATTAATCATGTGAGGGTCCAGGCCGCTCTTGACCGTGAGCACGGCTAATCGATTAGTTTTACACTCTGCAGAGGTTGTACACTTTCACCACAAGTCGCGTAAAAGTTCTAGGAACTTTAAACCCAACCACATGATGCCGGCCAAGCATCATACCACACTACCGAGGTGTGATTGCATAGGGACGCTACGAGGCATTTACAAAGTTTCCCCAGTGTGAAGCAACCCGCGAAGGTTCCAAGCCGCCACAAAGCATAAAATCCCCTAGTAGGACCGTGTCTTAGCAAAGCACACTCCCTACTAGAGCGAGTCTATACCACAACTAACGCTTCCCCTTGCCCTTATCAGGTAAGGTCACACCAACACTAGAGTCACTAATTAATTAGCCAAGGCAGAGCCATGTACCCTTGTGGTTATACTGTTGTCCTGGGTGGTCGCTCCATGTTCCAATTAACAAGGTGGTCTTGTATTAATGAAGGTATAGCATAAAATAAATCAAGTTTCATAAAGTTTCATTAATACCATCCACCAAGTTAAGCATAGCGTGAGCTACCCAACAATAAATTAAATACCCAGGTTGATCAAGGTAAAGGGGTAAAAATAATCTAGTCATGTCCTTAAAAAGGATCCCATCAATTTAATGCAAGCAAAAGCAAGAACAGTGAATCAAATGCATGTTGTATAGGTAAATAGGTATGCATCAAGGTAGACTTGCCTTCAACAAATCCTTGTTGCTGTTCAGACACTTGAGGTTCTTGGTCTTCAAATCCTTCAGCCCAAACGTTCTCTATGCATCACATCAAGTACATACAAGCAAATAATGGAATAAAATAAGAAACCATCACCAAACAGTAAGATCAAAGCAAAACAGGGGCAAAAAGCTATTCTACTCTTCGATACGATCGGTTGGACATAAAGAATGCGAAAAACGGAGTTAAAATGGAAAAGATATGGCTAGAAGAAGATTCAAGCGCATAACTGTGAAGAAACTAAGGTTCTAGGGATCTATCTGCAAGAAACCGAGGGCTAAAGCGTAAAGAAACCTGAAAACAGAAGGGCTTGACTGAAAACTTATTGATTTGGACCTCGGGTACTATTTTTATAAAAACCAGGGTCTAAAACAAAAAGAAAAGGACTGATCTGAAAGGGTTTTCATATGGTGGAAGGACCGGCTTGCTATTTTGAAAAGATCAGGTGCTCTTTTGAAAAATGGCACTGTCAAACCGGGAGTTAGACTGGTTGATCGGTACATTGACTCGAGCCGGATCGATCTTGGCCGCTGGATTGGGAGCGGACGGCCGAGGACGTGCGCACGCGGCTGGCGGTGACGCGACCGGCGGCAAGTGGCGGCGCAGCACGGCAAAACACGCCGGCGAGCAACGATCTCGAGATGGGGTGCTCGGATGGCGACGGGAAGCGGCCGGGGAGAAAGCTAGAGCAACGGCGAGTAAAGCTAGGGCAACAGGGAGGAAGAAGGGGCGACGTCGACGGCGCACAACGGGCGGCGGCGGAACTTCAACTCCGGCGAGCGCTCCTGGGTGATATAGAGCACGGTAACATCTTCAAGCGGCGCCGGCAGCTTCCTTACCCTCTTGCGGCTACTCCGGGGTGACTCCTCGACGACGGGACGACGGCGAAACGACGAGACAGGGACGGCGGCGGCTTAGGGTTCCGGCGCGACGCTGTGGACTCGAGGGCGACGGCGAGATTGACTTGGGGAGGAAGCAGGGGTGCTCCGCGGCTTATAAAGGGTGGCACGGTGTACGGGCCGGGGTCACTCCGAGGCGGGGACGGCCGGGAGTCCTCCTTGGACACGGCGGCACAGGGGAGGAGTCTGGGACGGAGGGGCGCGGGGTTAGGGATGATGAAGGGGGCCCACCTGTCGGGGGCTGAAGGCGGAGGCGGCATGAAGATGGGCCGGCGCTAGGCCAACTTCGGCTGGGCCACGAAGCAGAAGGTGTAGGGCTGAGCCGATAAAAAGAAAAGAGGGAGCAAGGATGGACTTCGGCGGCAGGGCTGCACTCGCACTGGGCTGGGCTGAGGCGAGCTGCGGACGGCGGAAAAGAAGGAGGGGCGCCGATGGACTTCTGCTGGTTGGGCCGAAACAAAGAAGCAGGCCAGAAGGGTTAAAAAGATAGGGTTAAAAGGAAAGGCTTTTGAATTTTTAAAACCACTTCAAACTCATGAATTCAAATTCAAATTTGAATTCAAACAAACAAAAGTTATCCTCCAGCATGTATGCAACATAAAACTCCTAAATTTATTTATTTATTTTTCAAAAATATAATTAAATGCCTAAAAATTCACACACACCTTATGATCCTTAATCTCCAAGCATTGTTTCTAAACAAATTTTATTAAAACAATTTTTTGTAAAAGTAGTGTGTTACAAATCCTACCCCCCTTAAAAGGAATCTCGTCCTCGAGATTCGAAGACATTGAGAAAAAGATTAGGAGACTCTTCTTTAACTTTCCTCTCTTCTCTAAGCTTCTTGATCAAGTGGCATACCTGACATCCTATCTGGAAGAACCTCTGAATAACCACACCTTACTATAATATCTTCCAGAACTTTCCCATCAAGCTGGTTCACTGTACTCTCAGAAGATGGTGATGATGTAGCTGGAAATTCAATCCTCTCTCCAGCAGGACTAGTGAGTAGTTCTGATCTCTTAGAGCACTGGATCACTGCATCACATGCAGCTAACCATCCCATCCCAAGTATCACATCAATCCCTCTTGATTCCAACACTATGAGATTAGCCCAAAAATCTTTGCCCATTATTTTGAGACTGACCTTCTCACACTGATAAGATGCTTTCAATTCCCCCCAGGTGAACTAACTAGCATGTTGCGAGTCATAGGACTAATGGGTATATTATGCTGAGCTACGAATTGAGAAGTAATGAAAGAATGGGATGCTCCAGAATCAAACAAGATTGATGAGGGGGTGGAGTTAACAAGGAACATACCAAGCACCACTTGTGGATTCTCGTGAGCGGAGTCTGCACTCACATGATTCACTCTGCCACGTGTATAGTTCTGTTGTCCTCTGCTGCTTTGGGGTGTCTGTCCTCCATTCTTATTAGGTGTACCTTGTACTGGAATGCCAGGGATAGTCCTCTTAGGGCAGCTGTTGGCATAGTGACCAACCTCTCCACACTTGAAACATGTGTTACTCCCAGGAGTATATTGCCCACTAGGCCTTGCAAGAGTACCGATTGGAACGGTCTGCTGATTCTGCTAATAAGCGGGGGCATTGGCTAGCGGAACTGTACGTTGAGTCTGTGGAGCTGAGCGCGGATACTGCTGTTGTCCATAATTCCCACTTAAACCTCCAAAGTGAGATGGTGTCCACTGTTGATTGCTATAGCGAGGGTGAGTGTTTCTTCCTGATGTTCCTGAAATAGTAGCCTTCCTCTTCAAGTCTCCCAATTCTCTGCGCTTAGATTCCAAGCAAATTGCTCTATCAATCAGCTCTTGGAGATTTGGAAAGGTATGAGACATTAGCTGATGCTGAAGAGGTCCAGCTAATCCTTCCAAGAATAGCTCTTGCTTCTTTTTGTCAGTGTCAACATCCTCAGGTGCGTAGCGAGACAACTCCATGAACTTATCCCTGAATTCTGGCACTGACATCTTCTCTTGCTTAAGAGCGAGAAACTCCTTTTTCTTAAGTTTCAGTACACCAGCAGGAATGTGGTGACTCCTGAAGTTGGTGGTAAACTCTTGCCATGTAATAGCATTGGCATTGGCATGGGCAGCAACAAATGCATCCCACCAAGCTGATGCAGATCCTTGGAGTCGGCCTGAAGCATATAGGACCTTCTCCCTATCATCACACTGAGCAATGGTAAGCATTTTCAAAATGGTCTTCAACCAGTCTTCAGCTTCTAGTGGATCAATAGCATGGGAGAACACAGGTGGTTGATGGCTCATGAACACCCTGTGCCTGTTCATAGGAGCTGGTTGCTGAGGTTGGTTATTGCCTGGTGCCTGCATGTTGGCTACCGTATTGGTAAGGCCTTGGAGAAGCTGGGTCTGGGCTTGCAGAAACTGCTGGAAAGCCGGATCCATTTGTGGTTGCTGAGATGAACTACTGGAACCACTGCCTCGTCCTGGACGGATCACTGTAGGTTGATTGACTCCTGAACCTGACCTGGTTTCCACCATCTGAGTGTTAGGAATATTACTTTAGATGTTTGCACTAAGAGTAAAACTCTGGAAGACAAGGCAGTAAAGACTTTCAATTCTGGACAGATTCTGTTGACTCCAATCAATAGGATGTAACTCTCAATACGGAAATCCAAAAATTATGAAATTTTAAACAGAGAAGTATAATGAAATTACAGAACTATTCTAACTAGAATCACCTCAATCCAAGCTCTGTAGATTTAGTGATGAAATAAACAAGATGTATGGGTCAACTGAATTCATAGATTCTGATAGCTCCAAAGTTTCGTATATAACTCTCTGTATATACTTCCTAAATTTCTGAAATTTTTACTGATAACCCTCTGTAAAATTCCTGAACTTTTCCAATTGGATTTACTATATTTGGACTTCTGTAGCCCGAGATAAAAATAGAACAGTACTGCTGACTTCAGAAAACTTCGCGAACAGATTGAGATTTACTGGATAGTATTGAGGTAGAACATAGAGATTAAGAGATTAGGATAAGAGAGATATAGATTGGGACAAAGATAAACCCAACTAACACTTTACTAAAGAACCAATGTCATTGTGGTTATCACTCCACAACACATTGCACACAAACAAAATTCCAACTCAACCATTAGCACAACTCAAGCATTCAAGCACACTTTTATACTAAGCACATGTTAAGACGTTTGTATCTATCAATTATACCAAGAATGAACTTAAAGATCTTATATCCTATTGAGGAAGATCCTTGGATTGAGCATGATGGGGTCACTGGATTACTGAGAACGATTATAAACGGGGTAAAGTGAAGACAGAGAAAAGATTAGAGGGAGTAGAGCAAACGCTAAAGATTCCTTATAGCAAGAACAAAAAAACATAGAGTGAATAGATTAACCAAGGAAAGGTGAAGGAAAAGTAGAACATCAAGGATGGGGTAAAATAAGTATAAGTATATATAAATAGAATTAAAGCATAGCATGAAGAGAGATTGGCTTCTAAGATATTATAATCCTTAAATACGACCATTTCCTAACTAGGCTAACGTCCTATAGTCAACACGGCTCTGGTACCACTTTGTCACACCCGAATTTAAAGGCAAATTCGAATGCTCATATTATATGTGTGCCAGGATCAAGTTTCACACATATAACGACTCAGTGATAACCAAAACACAATGCCATAACGTAAAGAGAGTACTAAACTTTATTACAGACCAAAATGTCTCATAAACGAGCTAATTATTTAACGAGTAGCAACGCAGCGGATGGGGTAATCACCACAGGCAGCTGACTGGTGGCACGCCCGCCTAGAATTCGTCGAAGCCTCCAGGGAAATCTTCAAATCTCTCCAAATCTGAACAGCATCCAAATTGTGTCGTTGCAATAATGAAAACAAGCGTGAGCACATGCCGTACTCAGCAAGTGGAAACATAACATAACATGCAAGGCTTTATGGTGGAGGCTGATGGTTTAAGCATTCAGCATTTTAGTTGGTCAAGTTTTATTAGCAGCATAAATACTAGCAAGTGTAAGTTTATACCAAACCCACAATTAACATAAGAGAATAACAACATAAATAAAGATAGATGCATCAAGTTAATCATTGACTTCCATAGATTAATCATGTGAGGGTCCAGGACGCTCTTGACCATGAGCACGGCTAATCGATTAGTTTTACACTCTGCAGAGGTTGTACACTTTCACCACAACTCGCGTAAAAGTTCTAGGAACTTTAAACCCAACCACGTGATGCCGGCCAAGCATCGTACCACACTACCGAGGTGTGATTGCATAGGGACGCTACGAGGCCTTTACAAAGTTTCCCCAGTGTGAAGCAACCCGCGAAGGTTCCAAGCCGCCGCAAAGCATAAAATCCCCTAGTAGGACCGTGTCTTAGCAAAGCACACTCCCTACTAGAGCGAGTCTATACCTCAACTAACACTTCCCCTTGCCCTTATCAGGTAAGGTCACACCAACACTAGAGTCACTAATTAATTAGCCAAGGCAGAGCCATGTACCCTTGTGGTTGCACTGTTGTCCTGGGTGGTCGCTCCATGTTCCAATTAACAAGGTGGTCTTGTATTAATGAAGGTATAGCATAAAATAAATCAAGTTTCATAAAGTTTCATTAATACCATCCACCAAGTTAAGCATAGCGTGAGCTACCCAACAATAAATTAAATACCTAGGTTGATCAAGGTAAAGGGGTAAAAATAATCTAGTCATGTCCTTAAAAAGGATCCCATCAATTTAATGCAAGCAAAAGCAAGAACAGTGAATTAAATGCATGTTGTATAGGTAAACAGGTATGCATCAAGGTAGACTTGCCTTCAACAAATCCTTGTTGCTGTTCAGACACTTGAGGTTCTTGGTCTTCAAATCCTTCAGCCCAAACGTTCTCTACGCATCACATCAAGTACATACAAGCAAACAATGGAATAAAATAAGAAACAATCACCAAATAGTAAGATCAAAGCAAAACAGGGACAAAAAGCTACTCTACTCTTTGATACGATCGTTTGGACATAAAGAACGTGAAAAACGGAGTTAAAACGGAAAAGATATGGCTAGAAGAAGATTCAAGGGCATAACTGTGAAGAAACTAAGGTTCTAGGGATCTATCTGCAAGAAACCGAGGGCTAAAGCGTAAAGAAACCTGAAAACAGAAGGGCTTGACTGAAAACTTAAAGATTTGGACCTCGGGCACTATTTTTATAAAAACCAGGGGCTAAAACAAAAAGAAAAGGACTGATCTGAAAGGGTTTTCATATGGTGGAAGGACCGGCTTGCTATTTTGAAAAGATCAGGGGCTCTTTTGAAAAACGGCACAGTCAAACCGGGAGTTAGACTGGTTGACCGGTACATTGACTCGAGCCGGATCGATCTTGGCTGCTGGATTGGGAGCGGACGGCCGAGGACGTGTGCGCGCGACTAGCGGTAACGCGTCCGGCGGCAAGCGGCGACGCAGCATGGCAAAACACGCCGGCGAGCAATGATCTCGAGCTGGGGTGCTCGGATGGCGACGGGAAGCGGTCGGGGAGAAAGCTAGAGCAACGGTGAGTAAAGCTAGGGCAACAGGGAGGAAGAAGGGGTGACGTCGACGGCGCGCAACGGGCGGCGGCGGAACTTCAACTCCGGCGAGCGCTCCTGGGTGATGTAGAGCACGGGAACATCTTCAAGCGGCGCCGGCAGCTTCCTTACCCTCTTGCGGTTGCTCCGGGGTGACTCCTCGATGACGGGATGACGGCAGAACGACGAAACATTGACGGCGGCGGCTTAGGGTTCCGGCGCGGCGCTGTGGACTCAAGGGCGACGGCGAGATTGACTTGGGGAGGAGGCAGGGGTGCTCCGCAGCTTATAAAGGGCGGCGCGGCGTACAGGCCGGGGTCACCCTGAGGCGGGGACAGCCGGGAGTCCTCCTTGGACACGGCGGCGCGGGGGAGGAGTCCGGGACGGAGGGGCGCGGGGTTAGGGATGACGAAGGGGGCCCACCTGTCGGCGGCTGAAGGCGGAGGCGGCGTGAAGATGGGCCGGCGCTTGGCCAACTTCGGCTGGGCCACGAAGCAGAAGGTGTAGGGCTGAGCCGATAAAAAGAAAAGAGGGAGCGATGATGGACTTCGGCGGCAGGGCTGCATTCGCACTGGGCTGGGCTGGGCTGAGGCGAGCTGCGTACGGCAGAAAAGAAGGAGGGGCGCCGATGGACTTCTGCTGGTTGGGCCGAAACAAAGAAGCAGGCCGGAAGGGTTAAAAAGGTAGGATTAAAGGGAAAGGATTTTGAATTTTTAAAACCACTTCAAACTCATGAATTCAAATTCAAATTTGAATTCAACCAAACAAAAGTTATGCTCCAGCGTGTATGCAACATAAAACTCCTATATTTATTTATTTAATTTTCAAAAATATAATTAAATGCCTAAAAATTCACACACACCTTATGATCCTTAATCTCCAAGCATTGTTTCTGAACAAATTTTATTAAAACAATTTTTTGTAAAATTAGGGTGTTACACACTACTTCAAAGGCATACTTGCAAACAAGTATGAGATGGCAACACTTGGAGCAGACCATGTCAAGATGTCCGAACAATGTAGTGCCGCCATCGCAAATCAAGGGCCCGAGAAGCAAAGATACCCTGGATGTCCAACTATCCCTTGTTCTATTGGCTCATTCATGTTCGAGAAGGCATTATGCGACCTTGGAGCAAGCGTGAGTGTCATGCCAAGAGATGTGTTCGAGAAGCTACGCTTACCACTTGATCCTACGGGTATGTGTTTAGAGTTGGGCGACAACTCTATCCGATATCCCGTGGGAATTGCCGAAGATGTGCCCGTGAAAGTTGGAGATCACTTCATTCCCATCGACTTCATGGTACTTGAGATGCGAGAAAGGGAGAAGCCGCCCCTCATCCTAGGGAGGCCCTTCCTCAAGACCGTCGGGGCAACAATCGATGTTGGCAAGGGGGAGATCAAGTTCGACGTCAATGGCACACGAAGCATATTCAAGTTTCGTCCACGTTTTGAGGTATGCAACATGATCAATGCTAAATATGTTCCACCCCATTGTCGTTTTAGTAAGAAAGAGCCAAGGAAGAAAGAGGAGCCCAAGATGATGGAAGCAAAAGTGATCAAAGAAGTCGTTGGATCCGTCAAGACCAAAGAACAAAAGCTGCCGGTGAAGACCAAAAAGATGACTAGGCCGAAGAATAAGCCCGTGCTCAAGATGGTGCGGAAGTGGGTACCCAAGACTGCAACGCCCGCAAAGAGCATTGATCCAAAGTGAAGAAGACAAGAAGTCTAGCCATGGACTATAAACGAAGTGCTAGGCGGGAGGCAACCCGTTCGTCGAGTCAAGAATAAGCTACAGAGAGGACAACCCGTTGAGGAATAAAGCTGTCGGGAGGGCAACCCAGATTATTTCTGATTTTCAAGTAAGTTGGTCTTAGAATTTTCTACGGAAGACTTGGTATAAACTCTTAAGTGGTTGAACTTATTTTTGAGACATTTAAGTTGCTCAGATGTTTTATTTGGATTTTATTTGACATAAACCTTTGACATGAGCCATCCTACGATTTATTTGCCTCTTTTCGAGAAACCAATTCCAAAAATTCAGAACCTACCCACACCTTTCATTCTCCTCATGATGATAAGGTTGGTTTGTTTTACCTCATAAAAACACACGAGTAGAGCCCCGTGTTGTTTCTTAATGATTTTTAATCTTTGACGCATGCTAGGACTCGCGTGAACCTAGGTTTCTCTAGAATTATAATTTTTCCAAGCCTCATTTATTTTTGTTCATTCAAAACATCTCTCATATTTAGCCAAAATTAGAACCTAAACCCATACCCCCACGGTCAAGTCGGAGGAGCTTGCTATCAATTAATGGAAGCAAGTGATCCCGGTGTAACCAAAATCAATGTAGTCGAAAAGTTTCGACTTACAAATGTTTTTGATGCCTAAAAACTCCTCTAAAAATACATTTGAACTCATTGATATCTCTGAATTAATTTTTAATTTTCGAAATTAGAGGAGTGATTAGCATCTAAACATGATCAAGGGAAGGTTTTGAGCTTAATTGAACTTCTAATGACCCATCATGCATCACGGGAACACACCATCATTCAAGAATCTTTTGGCATGCATGGGACAAGCATGGGGGGCAGCATTGCTTTGATCTTTGCAGGTTATAAATGATAACATGGGAGGCAAGGAGGCATGGAAGTGACACAAAGGAAATGATCAAAGATGAGGACTTGACCATGAAAGAAAAAGGAATGGCTGAGAGAGTTTGGGCGGTGGATCAGCGTGGAGCACGAGAGCACAAGGTCATAATGCAACAAGCATCAAGTGGGAGAAAACCGGAGCCGAGGCAAGGGGCAGGGACCCCAGGCCGGTCGGCCCAGGCCGGCCGGCCTGCCCTATATTTGCACCCCTCTGCCTCCATCTTTCACAGGTGAGTCTCTTGCTTGCTTACTAGTTCGTGTTCTTGAGCTCTCTGTCCAGAACCTCCAGAAACTCTCCAGAAAAATTCATTCTCCTCTCTTGAGTCCAAAATTTCAGAGAATTGCATCACAAACTTTGCTCTTCCATATACTTCTTTTGTGTGTATTTCTATCGGCGAGAAACCCTCGGGAGAGTTTGTTTGTAATTTGTGCAGCAACTACAAGATGAAGAAGGTCTTTGGCAAGGTTCTTGGGAGGAAGACACAATCATCATCATCAAGGCCGGCATCAACAAGTTCTTCGTGGAGGCACTCGGTCTCCGGGTCGCCGCGAAGCATGGAAGAGGACGTGACGCCATCAAGGAGTGACACCATGCTCCTTAGTGGAAGGAACACCCGAAGCTCGACTATGCGGTACACCGAACCGCAAAGGCGAACGGAGGAGCCACCCGTTCCACCTCGTCGTTCGACTCGTTCATCCGCTCCACCACCATACACTCCACGACGTTGCAAGTATGGATTTCTTATGATGTCGGAGGAGGAGGAGGAGGAGAGGCTTGGGTGCCTAGAGAAGAGGGTTGTGCCCAATGTTGACTTTGATGATGACGCCCTCCAAGTATTGGGATTTGCCCCGGATATCTATCAAATGATGAACCACCTTGGATGGGGGCAATTTTCTGATGGAGTAGGAGTGAGTATTCATTTGGAGCTTGCCATGGAGATTCTCATGTCTATGGCACCGGTTATTAATGAAGGGGTGCCATCCCTCTCATAGTTTCTAATGAGCAAATTAGAGAGTTGCTCGGTTTTCAGAGGGAAGCCCCGAAGCAAGTTAATGCTAGTGAAAGTGTGTTGGAAGGATTTTGGAGCATGATCTCAAGGGAAGACAACCGGCAAAGAAATAGCATTCGGAATCCCATCATCCAGATATTTCATTCTTAGATGAGCAAAAGGATTTTGAGAAGAATGAGAGAGTCCAAAGTCACCGATATGGAAGATAATTGGCTTTATTCGGCGTTGATTGCAAGACAAGCCATTGATCCATCATATATTATGATCAATCGGTGGTGTTGTGAGGCAATATCGGGGAGTGGACAAATTGGTTCGGGATGCTATCTCTCTATGATAGCAATTTCTGTGAAGCCGGGTATTACAAGAAATCCAAAATTCATCCTTGCAGGAAATTCACTTGGAATTGATTATATGAAGCAAGTAAAATATATTAGTGGAGATGAGAAGAGAGGGTACAAGGTGGCGAAAGTCAATGTTCCTCTTCCCAATATGAAGCTGAAATTATTTATTGAAGGGAGAGAGAATTGGTTAGAAGAAGGAATTCTCGTACCGGCCAAGAAGAACAAGAGGGGGAGAATCATAGAAGAAGGTTCATCCTCCGCAGCCCAAGAGCAAGGAGGAGCGGCCTACCATCAACCCTATGGCGGAATTCCTATGCCACCACCTCACTACGGAAGTGTGCCAATGCAAGTATGGGGGAGTGGTGCAGCCATGCCACCACCTCCTCCAACATATTATCCACCAACTTTTGTTATGCCCAATGAACCATTTGTGGAACCTTATGCAAGCATGCCCCAACCCCAACAAAGTGTAGCCATTATTGGGGCATATATGCAAAGGAACGAACAAGACGTCGAGAGGATCCGAAGCCATGTCAACCATTGGCATGAAGGAATGGCGGGAATCGCCCATCAATCGGGACGTCTTCAACTCGTGCCGCCTCATCAATTTCATGGAGGGGCCATGCAACAATACTATGAGCAAGGATTCAATGAAAGCCAACCAACGGAGCAAGGACAATCGGATGAAGAATGAAGAAAGAAGAAAGGGACGGAGTTTTTAAGTGTCGTTTGATTTTTTCTTTTCCTTTTCTTTATTTTCATCCTGTGTGCGTTTATGTTTGCGTAGTATTTTTCTTGTTTTTATTTTCAGCATGTGTGGTTGTAGTAGTTTGTTATCCATCATCATGAATAAGTTTCATCGGTGCTTTATGATCTTAATATGGATGGAGAATTTGTACCAAGTTGATATGTGATGATGATTGCCGCTTTGCTCAATCTTATGCTTGTTTTATGCATGTTTAAGCTAGTGCTCTCTTTTAACATGAATCTGAAATTTAATTAAATGCTAGCTTAATATTGTGTGGAGGTTATGATAAATCAAGTCCCATAGTTCTTTTCGCTCTTAACTTTGGATGAATCAAAGAATCTTTTTATTATCAAAAAAATTATGCTAACCTTGTCACAAGTACCGCTTACATTTTGCTCTACCCATCCAAAGCCTAAGTTTACTTGAGTGCAAAACCTTAGTATATACAAGATTTATTTTTGGGTGCATTGATTCAAGGCCTGATTTCTCTGGCCCGAGACTAAGAAGCTGGTCATTCCATTTTTGTGTATTCTTCTTTATGCTAGCCTTTCTATCCGTGTATTGTGAGTTTCCACATTGGGAATTTCGCAAACCTCGCCGGATATCCAACCAAAACCCAAATATATCTTTTTTGTGTTCACCTCCTTGACCACAACCCAATATATGAGTATAGATGAATATTTTGGAGAAGATTACAAGGAAGGTTTTCAAGTGAGAAAGGGAAACTTCCAAAAGGATCCCTATAAGATTTTTCGAGTGTCTCTCTCTTAGAAAAAATGAGAGCCTCAATTCTCACCTTGGCATATTTATCACCTCTTTGCGCGAGGACGAGCAAACGTCTAAGCATGGGGGGGGGGGTTGCCAAGGAAGTGCTAGTATAGTCTAGAGTTCAAGGGGAGCAAATAAAAAAAGAATAAGAGAAAAAAATGATAAGAAAAAGAAAGAAAGAAGAAAGAAAAAGAAAGAAAGAAAGAAAGAAAATATATAATAATAAAGCTCCCCAGTTCTCTAGCTTTGTTTAGTGCTTTTGAGTTTTCAAGAGGATTCAAGATCAAGGCCCATACTCATCTTTCCAACCATGTGCAATCCGATAACGAGGACTTCATTTGAGCCTTGGGATCACTCTTTGTCATTTGCACTTGTCCACCTATCTAAAAGTGTGTGTTCATCTCTCCCCACTCCTTGATAATATTATTTTTCCAATGACCTTTTTGACGAGTCTCGGTAAGACCATGAGAAGCTAGTCTTGTTTTAATAATATCTCAACTATAATATCTTGGTAGGACTAAATTTTCCTATAGCTCCACATAAAGCTTTCCACCATATACTTTGAGAGAGTAAAAGAGTAGAACAAGTAGGCTTCAGAGACAAGTGAGATGAGAGTTCATGAGCAAAGTGCAAGATGGTTATTTTTGATCTTGGTAAAGCAATTTTTCTCTTTATCTCATTCTTTATTTTTCAAAATTTCTGAGATTTGTTTAAAAGTTTGAGAGCTTGATCAAGTACTTGTGGAAAGAACTTGAATGATATCTACCCTCCATAAAGAAAAAAAGTTAGTACATTATGGAACTTTAATAGATATAAAACTAGAGAGCATTATGTTTTCTCATGTATGATCAAGTGTAGGGTTTGAACATTGAAGAGCAATGCTGATATCCATAGAAGGCTTACTCGAGGACGAGCAAGGTTTAAGCATGGGGGGATGTTGGCGGTCGATTTCCGTCAACCTAGCCACTTGTTTACCTTCTATGTTGGTATTAATTTGATATTCACACTAACGATCCTAACCCCCATTATATGCTATGTTCGCACTCGTGCACGGTTTTTGGAGTTTGTTGTTTACACAGGAATCAAGAGCTTAAATGAGGACTTCCGGGTAAAGTTCATCAAGGGATTTACAAGGTGATCATGGACACCGGGACAAGTCAAGATATAAGATGAACATGACTCCAAACAAGCCAAGGACTAAAGCGTGACGCCGAAAAGTGCGGAGGACCTAGACGGAAGATGCGGGAGTTCATTCGCAAAGCCCCCTCATCTAAACCGTGAGGAAAATGACGTCAAGGGCCCACATGCAACTCGGCAAAAACTCAAGAAGTCGCGAGAAGCATCCGGAAGAAAGGCGGCGCCGAACTGGGCCTTGATGGGCCCAGGCCGGCCGGCCCAGCCCATTCTGGGCCCTATTCACTACCCCCTTTGACCTAGCTGATCCTCGGGCTATTAATAGCCCCGGTACCCCGAGCCACGTATCAAGCAATTCGTCATTCGCTGCCGAGGAGCAGAGGAGCTTGAGGGACACCACCCCGGAGAGGAGGGTCGAGTTAGTCGTCTAGGGTTTGACTAGCCGGCGTGGGAACCTTGCAAGGAAGACCACGCCGGAGTTCCGGAGGTGTGAATCAAGGTCAGGGTAGGATCCCGGTTGGATCTTATTCATGTATTCATACTTTTGATGGAGTTTTAATGGATCCGATTCTTAGCGATCAAGTGCTTTCATTTGCAATTCTTGTTCTTGCTTGGGTGTTTTCCTCCTCAATCTATTCTCGAGATAGATTGCATGGGATGTTCTTGTAGCCGCGGTGGCTAGAGGTGCAAACCCGATCTACCAAGTAGTTCAACACACTCCTTGTGGGTGTGCTCTAAGATTCGACCGCATAGAAAGGGGAACATCGTGACAGGATGTTGACACCGAGTACGGCGGGGTGACTTAGGGGGTTTGACCGAAGGTCACGATTTAAAGAAGCTTTCAATGAGATTTGTTTTACTCTCTCTTTATCTTGCTCGGAACGACGACATAAGCTCGATCTAGACCCCTCTCTAGATCGGTACCTAAATGCTTTCTCTTGCTACCTCTTTTGATCTTAGTAGATTAGATGCATTTCGAAACCTCTCAAAGAAGGAAGTGTTTTTCGGTTATTAGATTGATTTTACATTACATATTGTTCCACGGATTCGATACCTTGGGTTCACCACTCAAGGGAAGAAGGGTTCCTTAACTATGACGAGGGATTTGTCCGCTTGCAAGTCCAAACGAACTTTGCAACGATAATCAAATGTCAACAAAGGCATCTGCAAGTAGTTCCCAAGCATCCCCGAGTTCTGCAAGCTTTGGTCTTCAACAATACTTGAATCATCACGAGGCTGTAAGGTACTCCAGCTAACTCCACGAGTAGTTTTGAAGTCTTCTCGAGTTGTTTCCCAAGCGTCCCCGATTACTTCCCTTGAAGGTCTTCAATAATACCTGCTTTGTTCTTGAAATCTTTGCATCAAAGATCCATATGGAGATGCGATTACTAAAATCGCATTCCATATGGAATGTTGCCCCCGAGCCTTAGGTCGAATCAAGGATTCAAGCTGAGGGTCAATCTTCTAGCACTTGTGGTCTTGCTCTGAAAAATCCGTAGAAATCCCAAAGTAAAAAAACATATGGGAATGCGAATGCTAAAATCGCATCCCATATGGATGTAGCCCCCGAGCCTTAGTTCGAATTGTAAATTCAAGCTGAGGGTCAATCTAAAGTCTCCACCGATTAATCCCGCAAATTGCAGAGGAAAAACTGAAGGACACGTGGCACGGAGCCCCTGAGCCTTGAGTCAAGTGCTTCTCGAATTGAAGGATCCAATCTGACTGTAGAAAGTGGCCTGAGTTCAGTGTGCTGTAGCTGAGTGAAATTCAATCCCATCGAGTAGTCGAGCCACCGAGATGGAGCTGAGTAGGTGAAGGACCAATTAGGTGACCAGAGAGGGGGGGTGAATGGGAGCCGATAAATATTCTTCTTCAAAGAACTCGGCCTATGTCCCAATCGCAACTCCAAGAGTCGCACACAAACAAGCGGAAGGAAACACACACCTCTCTAGAGACCCTAGAACAAAGATCGAAAGGCTTGAACGCAAGATGGAAGCAACCGCGGACAAAACAAAGCAAAACCGAACACTGCAGCAACCTACCAGAACATACAGCCTCAGGGTCGGAACTTCTAAACCAAGACAGAGGCTCACCGGAAGATAAAATCGGAACTTACGACCTCCTACCGCAAGATACAGCCTCGGGGTCGGAATTTCCGAGACAGGACGAAAAACAGCCAACTAGAGGAGAAAGAAAAAAACCAAAACTCGATCAAACGAGCTCCAAAAATCACGAAATTTTAACCACAACTTCTACACAACCTAAAGAAGCTTCTCAAAAAAATTCTCCTCAAAAGGATCACCGGAACTTCCGACCTAACCACCAGAACTTCTGGTACAGCCCAGAAAAATCGCCCGCGGGTCAACTCCAAACTTTCGATCGATGGATCTCTGGATTCACCCAATGGATTGCAGCCAAATTTTAGGACAAGTAGTATTGCCTCTAGTAGAAGCTATTCCTAAAATTTCATGGCCCCAAACCCACACAATCTCCCAGAATCGTAAATCTTGGCCAAGAACACTATGAACTAGGGTTCATCCAAAAACTCACGAATCGAGGAAATCCCGGCGTTTGAGGGATCAAGATCATCCACAAAGGTGCGCAAGGCATCCACCCATGATCCCCTCAAAGAAATCTGAGAGAAAACGTCCTCAAATCAACGAATCGAGCGAAGAACGAAGCCAACCAAAAAGAGCTCTGAAAATGACATGAAAATCACAAAGAGCTAGGAGATCACCACAACGTCGAATGCTTCCATACATCTAGAGGTCAGAGTCTATACAAGAATCTAGCCTAAGGAAAGCAGAAGAAAAAGAAGTAGTCCAGAGCTATCTACCGAGGAAGGAAACCCTAGAGCCAGAGAGAGAGAGAGAGATGCCATCCACCTCTCCGCTATTTATACGGGGTCCACCGGAAGAGACAAATGACAACGCTACCCCTACAACTCAAATAGAAGATACACACCCCTCAGGGGCAATATGGTCAAGTCTTCATCGAGCGGACACGCTTCCACCGCAGACTTGCTTAGCCTCGACGCAAGCCCCGCGATCACGTCACGTGCCCCCGCCTTGAAGCTTCCTAACGCTCCCGGATCACCGTCTCCGTCGCATCAGGCCTCCGACTTGGTTTTGCGGCCCAAACCGAGAAACCATCCACCAATGGTTTTGTGGGCAAACCAACAAACCCCGTGTGCAAGCTTCGGCCTCGATCCACTACCTTGCATCGGCCCATGTTCACGACTTCAGCCCACTAGTCTTGCACTGCACGGCTCGCACTTGACTCCATCGGCCACCGGGTCCATTGAACCAAGCCTACTTGCCTCTCCGTCACCCGGGGGGTCACTACAGCTAAGGTCTTTCGCGCTTGTTCTTCACCTGCACCAACACGAGTCAAATCACAACCTGTACCTGCACACTTAGCTAAGCATCAGTCCACACAACGTTGTCAATCACTCATCACTAAGGAGCGACCCTCCACTGGTCCTCGGACACACCTGGTCCTCAGCAGGTCTTGGAATTTGTAAAAGCCCACTGACTTAGCCGAAAAAATTTGCCCGATGCGAATCCAATCTGTTGAATGCGAAGGGTCACCAGGTCGAACTAGTAGATTTTTTAGGTTATAAATACCAGAGGGGGTATCCCCTAGGGTTTCCACTGCTTCCATTCGTCCCTTAGATCCAGAAAAAAGCTTTTGCCACCGTAGCCGCCACTGAGTTAAGCGCCTACACCATCAAGCGCCTACACCTCCACCACATCGCAGCCCTCGAGCAAATGTGATCAAAGACACTCGTGATTGGAAGGATGAAAAGCGGGCCATCGAAGGGACAAATGCAGAAGAAGAAGAGATCCGACCGTGACAAATCTCAGTTGCCGGAGCTGAAGTACAAGACAGTGGTGATTAATAAGCCACCAAACCAAGCCAGCTCCTGGAAGAAATCCAAGATGAAGGAGGAGGAAATAAAAGCCCTTGAGGATGCTGGCTTGTTGCGTGAGAAAGCAATTGCCGGTTGGAATTCTGCTGCAGGGGATGCGTGGCCCATGGAGAAGAATCCGGATGAAATTCCGATGTTTGCCCACTTCGTCAAGCGTGGGTTGACGTTGCCGGCTTCGGATTTCTTCAGAGGCTTCCTCGACTTTGATATGACCACACCGACCACACCATCAAGTATGCTGACTACATCAAGTAAGATGGAACAATCATCAAGTCAAGCTGCACCAACTCATGTCTTCGATGGACCAATTACCCGTAGCCAAGCTAAAAAGCTACAACAAGAGGTGCACACGCTACTTTGTGAAATTCCATTTATTAATGAGAATTATATACTTCCTAAATCGTGCATGTTGCTATTACTCAGATTCACCAAGGAGGATGACAAGAACACATCAAGATTGAACCAGAGAGAAGAACCACGTCAAGTCAGTTCGGCCTAGCAGAACCGTCACGAAGAATCAGTCATATCTTTTGATTCCTAGAAGCTATGAAGGTCCATGAGTACACATTGCAAAGACCTTGAAGTCAACTTTCTAATGCCACTAATGCCGAGTGGTTTCGAGCTACCAGTTTGGCAGCTGAGTGGTTTTGGTGCAGACTGGTCAGAAGATCAACAGTCAGTCTAATGCTCAAGTTCGTGTGCAAAACTGTATCATTCTACAATATTTCGTGATGCATGCTGTACATGGTGTGAACGGCTATCAAGTTAACTTTTCATTGCATCTAGACCCGTGTCTTTTGAATGTTCCTAGTGGGAGTTATGATCAAAACATTGAAGTCCACTCAGAAGGCCAGAAGACGTGCGGAAACTGAAGCCACTTCATGAATGCTCAAGCCAGTTGGTCTTCCATCCTCCCACGTGGCTCCCTCAGTTCACATCTACCTTAGAGATTTGTTTTTAATAGAAATACCCCTTATGTGTAAGCCAAAAATAACTTTTGATGAATTGAGATTATTCCAGTGAAAATTGCAGTCGAGCTGCCGAGTGTCTTACTCAACCCTTGTTCTACTTGGACTTGTGAAGAGATCTCTCTGAGATCCACTAGTTCGTGCTTTGCGAGTTCCAGTACGGCTGCCTCGCCTTGTGTGGATTAGCTCCAGTTGTGATTCTGCGGTCGTTCGGAGATTGAGTCGAAGTCTTCAAGGTTTCGGTGCCTCTCTCCCTGTCGCTTGGTCACATCCAACCTTGGGTAGGTATAAAGCTAGTTACTCGCTGTTTTACAGCAAGTTATCTCCACTACCTTTGCAAGTTATCTTGTTCGTGACCTACTGCCGTGAAGATCGGGCTATCCATGTACCGATAGCAGTTCGGTACCTATCATCTAGTATCAAAGCTTTCGTTGACACGGTAGGTTGTTTCACCATCCACATAGTCATCCTTGTGTTAATCTTTTACATATTTTTGTCTTGTCCTATAGTCCAAAGCCTAAAAAAACCTATAGCCCTTTTGATGGTACTATTTGTGTTCTTCAAGTTGCTAGTCACCACCATTTATATATATCATTTGTTATCAACACCTCTGTTAGTATTATAAAAAAGGAGTCAAAAAAAGAGAGAAGAAAAAAAAGAAAGAATAGAGTTAAAAAAGAGAACAAGTGAAAATAATCTAAAGTATTTTGTGTTATGGCTGGTTGCTGAAATTTTCAGTTTTCATATCCAAGTTGGTGGTAATCTTGATAGCAGCAACATCTTATCTTTTGAGCACATCAATTTTCACTTGATTGGCAGTACCGTAGCCCTCCTTGTTGCCACCTATAGCTCCACCTAAAACCTGAACTTGGACTTTCGATTCGTAATCCTTACGACCTCTTTACCACCTCTGTTGAAGCTGCCACACCAGCACCATCATAGTTCTTGAGATCAGGCAAGAACTTGGGTAAGTAAGAGGTGAGATCGAGCGTTTCCACAAATATTTTCCATTCCAAATTTTTCTTGCTGCTCCTAACATGGCAGGATCAGATTCGAGTGTTCATGGAGGACATCGTGGTGATAGGGAACCCCCTGTCTCACGAGATGAGATGCGTCGCATGGGTGATTCACTAATGGAGGCTATGGGCAGGATGCTCGATGAGCGTCTTCCCGCGACTGGAGGACGTGGAGCACATCGGGATCAAGAGAACCATCATCAGGAGGAGTCTGGAGATGAGAATTTTGGTTTCGGCCATGGATTCAATCACTTCCGAGATGGCCGTGGAGGATATGGTGGTGGTCGTCGTGCTGCATTTAATAATCAGCATGGTGGACGTCACGCACACGAACGTCGTGTGAGATTTGAAGATGAAGAGTTTGAAGATCGTGATCATGAGGAAGGGACTGATGATGATGATGAAAATCCCTTTGCCCATGGTGGGAGGTTTGACCGGCGTCGTCATCACCAACATGCTGATTTTGAAGATAGGGGATATCATCGTGGTCGTCGTCATCATGACAACCCGGATAATATTGCTCGTGTCAAGTTGAGCATTCCAAAGTTTACTAGAAAGGAGAATGCAGATGAGTATCTTCAGTGGGCTGAACAATGTGATCAAATCTTCAGGGTGCATAATCTTTCAGATCAGCGCCGTGTGAATCTTGCTTCGGTTAAGTTCTCTGGATATGCTCTCACTTGGTGGAATCAAGTGCAGGAGAATCAACTTGATTTGGGTATTGGATATATTAATACTTGGGAAGAAATGAAGCGAGTGATGAGGAGGCATTTTGTTCCCTCAAGCTATCAATGTGACCTTCGCAATAGGTTGCAAGTGTTGAAGCAAGGAAAAAGATCGATTGATGAATATTATAAGGAGATGGAACTGCTGCTAGTGCGTGCTGAAATTAGAGAAGATCAAGAGTCAAAGATGGCCAGATTTTTGGGTGGTCTCAATGAAGAAATTGCTGGTTTTGTTGAGATGTTTCCCTACCATACTTTGCAAGATCTCGTTGATCAAGCTTAACGCACCAAGAGAAAAATTCAGCAGGAGGCACGTGGAAGATCTTATAGCAACCATTCCATAGCAGCCCCATGGCGTAAGCAACAGTCCAGTACTTCTTTTGGTGGGGGTCAGCCTCAAGGTGCTGCAGCGGGGCCCTCTTCATCCAATGCTACTTCAAAGATGGTGGTTTCTTCGGCATCATCTCCGGCAAACCAGCAGCGGCCTACTGCAATTTCAGCGTCCCAAACCCATACTTCAGGTGCTACATCTTCTTCTCAGAGCAGAGAAATTGTGTGCCACAAATGCCACAGACGTGGAAATATTGCTGCTCAATGTCCGAGCAGAAGAACTATGATTGTGAATGAGAAGGGGGAATGGGAGTCTGAAAGTGATCGTGAAGATGATGGACCAAGATTCGATGAAGAACTTGATCATGACGAGAGTGAGATTCAGCATGAAGAAGGAGAACATAATTGTTTTATTTCTCTTCGAGTGCTTAGTGTAACAGCAGAGAAAGAAGAAAATGGGCAGCGACATAATTTGTTCCACACCCGTGGGCTGATCAAAGATAAGCTATGTCGCATCATTGTTGATAATGGCAGCTGCAACAATATTGCTAGCCAAGAGTTGGTGGACAGATTGGGATTGAAGTCAAGGCGACATCCTAGCCCGTACAAGATGCAATGGCTTAACGATTGTGGTGCGCTGCATGTCAGTCATATTGTGACTGTACAATTCTCTGTTGGTAAATATAATGATCAAGTGGAGTGTGACGTGGTGTCTGTGCAAGCATGCCAGCTGCTGCTAGGTAGACCATGGCTATATTATCGTGATGTCCAGATTTTTGGAAGGACCAACAAGCTGTCTTTTGTGTTTAAAGGAGAGCGAATTTCTTTGCTTCCTTTGACACCGGAAGAAATTTTGAAGGATGATATAAAGAAGAAACAGCGAGAGAGCAAAAAAATAGTGAGGGAGAGTTTCCACAACCAAATAAAACCCCACAGCTGCAAAGAACCCATAAATCAGGAAAAGAGGGTTTAGGATGGCTAGGAAGGGGATCTAAAAGAATTGAGCGAACCCAATGCCATGTTCTTTGTACTCCTGTACAATGACACTTTTCTTTCTACTAACACCTTACCCTCTACCCTACCGAGTACTATTTTGAATGTATTACAGGAATATGAAGATGTATTTCCAGATGACATACCACCAGGGCTGCCACCAAAAAGAGGGATCGAGCATCAAATCGACTTGGTTCCTGGGCTGCATACCGCACCAACCCGGAGGAGACAAAAGAAATTCAGAAACAAGTGGAGGAATTGATCAAGAAGGGGTATGTAAAGGAAAGTCTTTCACCTTGTCCTGTCCCTGTTCTTTTAGTGCCTAAGAAAGATGGATCTTGGAGAATGTGTGTGGATTGCCGAGCAATTAACAACATCACAGTAAGATATAGGCATCCCATTCCTCACTTAGATGATATGCTTGATGAACTTAGTGGTGCTAATTTTTTCGCAAAAATTGATTTAAGAAGTGGCTATCATCAGATTTGTATGAAAGAAGGAGATGAATGGAAAACAGCCTTTAAAACAAAATTTGGATTGTATGAATGGTTGGTGATGCCCTTCGGCTTAACCAATGCACCTAGTACATTTATGAGATTAATGAATCATGTGCTTAGAACTTTCATTGGTAAATTTGTTGTAATTTATTTTGATGACATACTAATCTACAGCAAGACTCTTGAAGAACATGCTGAACATATCCAGTGCATGCTTGTTGTCCTGCGTGAACAAAAATTGTATGCTAACCTTGAGAAGTGCAGCTTTTGCACCGACAAGGTACTGTTTCTTGGTTTTGTTGTTTCAGGACAAGGCGTGGAGGTCGATGGTGAGAAAATCAAGGCTGTACACGAATGGACGCCTCCACAGAACGTGAGCCAAGTGAGAAGTTTCCTTGGACTTGCTGGTTTCTACCGGCGATTCGTGAAAGATTTCAGCACAATCGCTGCTCCAATCAATGAGCGGACCAAGAAAGAAGTACCATTCAAATGGGGAGAAGCACAACAAAAGGCATTTGTGGAATTAAAGATAAAGCTCACAACAGCTCCCGTCCTTGCACTTCCAGATTTCAGCAAGACATTTGAGATTGAATGTGATGCAAGTGGAGTTGGGATTGGAGGCGTGCTGATGCAAGAAAAGAGACCAATTGCATTCTTCAGTGAAAAGCTAAGTGGTCCAACTTTGAATTATTCAGTTTATGATAAAGAATTATATGCTCTTGTTCAGAGTTTGGAAACTTGGCAACACTACCTTTATCCTAAAGAATTTGTGATACATTCAGACCATGAATCATTAAAACATCTTAAGGGACAACTAAAACTGAATAGAAGGCACGCTAAGTGGTGTGAATTTATTGAGTCATTTCCTTATATTGTCAAATACAAGAAAGGAAAAGAAAATGTTGTTGTTGATGCCTTGTCTCGACGTCATGCTTTGATAACTCAACTTGATGCTAAAATTCTTGGGTTAGAAAGTATAAAAGAATTATATGCAACTGATTCCTATTTTGCTGAACCTTTTTCAAAGTGTTGCGATGGCAAAGGATGGGAAAAATACCATAAACATGATGGATTTTTATTTTGAGCTAACAAATTATGCATTCCAGATTGCTCTATTCGAATTTTGCTTGTGCAGGAAGCTCATGCAGGTGGTCTTATGGGACACTTTGGAGCCAAGAAGACAAAGCAAGTGCTGGCCGATCATTTGTTTTGGCCGAAAATGCGAAGAGATGTGGCAAGACACGTCCTCCGTTGTGACATCTGCCACAAAGCTAAGTCTCGTCTGAACCCTTGTGGTTTATATACTCCTCTACCTATTCCTAATGCGCCTTGGGAGGACATTTCAATGGATTTTGTTCTTGGGTTACCTCGGACCAAAAGAGAAAAGGATTCAATTTTTGTTGTGGTTGATCATTTTAGCAAGATGGCACATTTTATTCCCTGCCACAAAAGTGATGACGCTTCGCATATTGCTGAATTGTTTTTCAAAGAAGTTGTGCGTTTACATAGAGTGCCACGCACTATTGTTTCTGATCGAGATACAAAATTTTTGAGTTATTTCTGGAAAACTTTGTGGGGGTAAACTTGGGACTCGCTTGTCATTTTCTACTACATGTCACCCACAAACCTATGGGCAAAATGAAGTTGTGAATCGAACCTTATCAATGCTTTTAAGAGCTGTCCTCAAAAAGAATTTAAAACTTTGGGAAGAAAGTTAACCACATGTTGAGTTTTCTTACAATAGGGCGGTTCATTCTACTACTAAATTTTGTCCATTTGAAATTGTATATGGATTCAAACCCACTGCTCCCATAGATCTTTTGCCTTTGCCTATGCAGGAACGTGTGAACTTTGACGCAAGTAAACGAGCTGAGTTTGTCAAGAGCCTTCATGATAGGGCTCGTGCAAATATTGAGAAGATGACACAGATATATGAGAAGCGTGCCAACAAGGGTCGTCGGAAAATGTTGTTTGAACCAGGAGATTTGGTTTGGGTGCATCTTTGAAAGGACCACTTTCCAGAACAACGCAAGATCAAATTGCAACCTCGCGTTGATGGTCCATTTAAGGTGCTACGCAAGATCAATGACAACGCCTATGAGATCAATCTGCCCAATACCTATGGTGTGAGTACCAGCTTCAATGTCTCCGACCTTTCTCCGTTCTTTGGATTAGAAAAGTCAAGGACGACTCTTTTTGAAGGGGGGGAGGATGATATGACCACGCCGACCACACCATCAAGTATGCCGACTACATCAAGTAAGATGGAACAATCGTCAAGTCAAGCTGCACCAACTCATGTCTTCGATGGACCAATTACCCGTAGCCAAGCCAAAAAGCTACAACAAGAGGTGCACGCGCTACTTTGTGAAATTCCATTTATTAATGAGAATTATATACTTCCTAAATCATGCATGTTGCTATTACTCAGATTCACCAAGTAGGATGACAAGAACACATCAAGATTGAACTAGAGAGAAGAACCACGTCAAGTCAGTTCGGCCTAGCAGAACCGTCACGAAGAATCAGTCATATCTTTTGATTCCTAGAAGCTATGAAGGTCAATGAGTACACATTGGAAAGACCTTGAAGTCAACTTTCTAATACCACTAATGCCGAGTGGTTTCGAGCTACCAGTTTGGCAGCCGAGTGGTTTTGGTGCAGACTGGTCAGAAGATCAACAGTCAGTCTAATGCTCAAGTTCGTGTGCAAAACTGTATCATTCTACAATATTTCGTGATGCATGCTATACATGGTGTGAACGGTTATCAAGTTAACTGTCCAATGCATCTGGACCCGCATCTTTTGGATGTTCCTAGTGGGAGTTATGATCAAAACATTAAAGTCCACTCAGAAGGCCAGGAGACGTGCGGGAACTGAAGCCACTTCATGAATGCTCAAGCCAGTTGGCCTTCCATCTTCCCACGTGGCTCCTTCAGTTCACATCTACCTTAGAGATTTGTTTTTAGTATAAATACCCCTTATGTGTAAGCCAAAAACAACTTTTGATGAATTGAGATTATTCCAGTGAAAATTGCAGCCGAGCTGCCGAGTGTCTTACTCAACCCTTGTTCTTCCTTGTTCTACTTGGACTTGTGAAGAGATCTCTCTGAGATCCACTAGTTCATGCTTTGCGAGTTCTAGTACGGTTGCCTCGCCTTGTGTGGATGAGCTCCGGTTGTGGTTCTGCGGTCGTTCGGAGATCGAGTCGAAGTCTTCGAGGTTTCGGTGCCTCTCTCCCTGTCGCTTGGTCGCATCCAACCTTGGCCAGGTATAAAGCTAGTTACCCACTGTTTTACAGCAAGTTATCTCCACTACCTTTGCAAGTTATCTTGTTCGTGACCTACTGCTGTGAAGATCGGGCCATCCATGTACCGATAGCAGTTCGGTACCTATCAGACTTCTTCAAGCTGGAGCACGTACATCAGAACTCGAACAACATCTTCCAGATCGTAGTGTACGTGCACTTCTGCGAACCTTTTCTTGGTATCCGTCCACACTGGGTTTTGTTTAGGAAGATTTTTCGATTGAAGCCGCAGCCCAATGCCAACTTCCCGGTAGTAGTCAGTGGAGCCGGTATCCAGATGCGCCAGAAGGCGCAGGAACTGTACTTCAAGTATGATTTGATAGACTCCAACCAGGACTAGAAAACTAGGTGGTTCTATATTGATAATGCCCCGCCTCAACTGCCCAAGCCCAGCATGTACACGCCAGTGTACGAGAAAATCTGGAAAGACGAACTGTCAATGCAAGAGTGCATCCAGATCCCAGAGTTGCTGGCGAAGATTGCCGAGAAAAAGGCGCAAGGCTTGATAGCTGAGAGGGTAGCCTTCAGCTTCATGAAGCGCCGTGTCCAACCCTTGATGTAGAGGGAGTATCTTGGGTATGAATACACGGGCTTGAATGATGGATCAAGACTTTCTACAATAGAGATATGTGATGACTTGATCATGGAGAGGTTGCAGAAGATCTTCAGGAATCTTAGCGGGAAACCGGCAGCTATTCAAGAATTCAGCGCTAATAATCCTCCACGCCTGGTGAGTAGTCACAAACTAGCCCCTAAGTACTTATCTAAAAGTAGTCGTAGACTAATAGGTTTGCTTTGTCTTTGCAGAAGGATGTTCTGAAGTTTGTCTCCATGCCACCTCCTCGTCCTCGTGAAGCAGAGCAGGTGCAAGAAGAGGAGCCATCACAAGTTGAGGCTCAAGCACCCAAGAGTAGTCGTCTTGCTCAAGGGGAGGATGAAGTGCTGGTGGAAGATGCCTCCTCAAGCGATGATGATGAGCAGACACTGTCACAACGCTTTGAAGTGAAGGCGTGGTTGTTGACGCGAAAATAGGACGTCACCTCCGCGCGCGACACATGTGACTCCCCGGTCTGTAGCGAGGCGTGCCAGCCAATCTGACCTGTTGATTGACAATGGAAAATATTAAGGATTGGCTAGAGAACCGATGGCCTTGCAGCGACACGTGTACCAGCCAATCGGCCGATACAGATAAAGCGGGATCGGCCGGCTCGAGAGCGACCGAAGCGCGGGTACGATCAGCTGGATCGGCCAATCGTGACGTCAGCGCTCGAGTAGGTCGGAATCGGCTGCGGTGTTGAAAGCCGATAGGATCTAGATCGAGCGGATGATAATGATAATAGCTAAAACTACAAGAATTTGGTACGAAAACTTGTAGATCTAGCTAATATCAGTAAGGGGTGAATAAAGAACTAGACGAAACCTCAGTGATGCGCCCAGAGGTTAAAGCCTAGGATTATTCGGTAAAACGGTACTCACAAGCTTGCCGGAGATCAGCTGATGCAGCCCGACGCACCCGAAGCACGACGTTGTAGAAAAGAGAAAATTGCAATGGCGAAGTCGTCGAAAAGTAGATGCTGTAAAGGTAGATGCTGTAAAGTAGATGCAGTAAAGGTAAAGGGTTTGCCCGGAGGCGGTTTGTTTGATATTGGTGTGTACACTTTTTCCGACCACGTAGGGTCGCTATTTATGTCCTGGGGACAAACCCGACTCCTAGCCGATCACGGCGCTGTTTACTTCCATCTAAAGACAAAAACTACTAAAAATAGAAAAGGACTCTCGCAGGAGTCAAAAACTTCCTAAAACTGACTCTGTGACCCATCGTCAATCGTAGACTGACCCGCCTCCACCATACTTTTCCTTTTGGCGTATCTCATAGATTACCGCCTTCTTTTTCTTCATCGGCCGATTCTCCTAACTGACTATCGGCCGATCGCTTTGACCAACTGGCCCACTCTCAGGGTCGAATCCTTCTGACCATCGGCGATCCGTGTTGACCGTCCTTCTCTTCCTTCAATCGGCCGATTACACTCGGTTGTTTCTCCTTATCCTTTTTGACGCTGTTTTTCCAAAAAATGGTGTCAACACATGCCTCCCAGTTTCGGAGTAAATAATCCTTTTGCTCCGAAATTTGCCTGATATCTTTTGAATAATAGTCAAATCTCCTCGTGATCGACCTGATCAATCTCCATTGATATGTCTTGTCCTTTCCATCTGCCTTTTCTTAGGATTGTTCACCATGTGACTCTTTGGCATCTCTCGTTCCCCTTCCCTATAAGATTCATTCTTTTACCCGTAGGTTCTTTGTATTGACCTTGGGTTCTTCCTGATGTAGATGTTAACTCTTTTAGTCTTATGGGTATGAGAGGCATCTTCCCCTAGAAAATTCTGCGAGTGCCGATGTTCCTTACTGGCCATTGACAGACTCTAGCTCAAAATAGCATTCCTTCTGAGTACTACTAGTGAGCTAGTAAACTATGTCTGTAATTTTGGGCAGAAGATTTCTGTGAACTATGCTCTGCAGTTTGTGGACGTGATAGAGGAGCTTCCCCTTGTTTAAGTATGTACGAGTCATCCTTTATTTGGGGGTGATTTCTCTGAATTGGTCATCCTTTGGAAACTGAGTCATTCACAGGTTATCTGTTTCCCTTTTCACCGGATCTGGCATCTTCAGTTTCCGTCTTTTTTGGCTTCTTCATCCTTATCTCTTCTGGTGCTCCGGCTATAAATAGTCGTCCTCATACCCCTATGGAGACCACACCTTTCCTTTCATCCATGGCTCGAGATATAGGTCCAGGGAGCTTTAGGCTCTTGTTCTTCAGTTCCTTTCTTCTCTGACTCAAGATGGCTAGAAGAATTCTTGTGAAATAGCCTAGAAAATGCTCCTCTCTCTAGTCTCCCTTTGTGAAGCCAGGAGGTCCAACAGCTAGAAGAATCCTTGTGATGCAACTTAGGTGCATCACAAGGAAAGGTAGACCAGAAGGCAAACAGTTAAGATGTACAAGATACAGTGGAGTCACCACACGGAAGAAGAAGCCACCTGGGAAACGGAACAATTTCTCAACACCAAGTACCCGGGCTTCCTTCAAAGCCAACATCGTACGTAACCTTTCCCAGCTATCTTTCAAGTTCGAATCTCGGGACGAGATTCCTTTTAAGGGGCTAGGCTGTAACACCCAGTGTTTTTAATCAAGTGTCACTAGAGGCTAATCACATCCCTAATCACCTTATGATCATTTGTGCTTAAGACCTTAAGCATCTTAGAGGTCAAACCCCTAGTCAAACCCCATAGGCCATGAACTCAATCCAGAACTTTTGGCACGTTCTCCATTTTTCACCATAACACTTCAAAATCGGCCAATACCAAACATGTGCAGTTTTTCAAGGCCTACAACTTTCATGTTGAGTGGCATTTGAAATTCGAAGTGAAAATGCGTGAAAAACCCTGGTCAACACTGCCAGTTCCTGTTCACGGGCGCTGAGAAAACAGGCAAGTTCAAGAGCTGTTTATGCTTGATCCGTCGAACTAATCACCCATCGGCCTTTGTAAATGTTGTAGAGGGATACTTGATCTACAAGATTGTCAATTGGCACTTGGATCACTTCTATAGCAAAAATACGAGTTCTAGCTAGTCAAACAGGGGCTCAGCGAAATGTTGTTGACGCCGGAACGCCGCCGCACGACGTCGTCGCGCGCATGCACCCGCCGCGTCAGGGCGCCGCCGTGTGACCGAGCGCAAACGCTGAGGCACACGGGGACCCACCGGTCCGTCGAGGTCACTGCACCGCATTGGACGAGTAAGGTGGTAACTTGCCTAGGCCCCTAGGCCGGTGCCACGCGGCGCGCCACCAGCCGCCGGAGCGTGCACGCCGAGGCTGCCATTGGCCGGCCGAGCCCGCGCACGTCGCCGCACTTTCCCGGCAAGGTTGTCGTCACTGTGTTGCATTGTGGTCACGTCATATCCTCCTCTCCACGCCACGACCACCTATTTAAAGCCCCACTCCTCCTCCGCCCTGCCAGAGCTCTCCACCGACGCCATTGCCGCCGCCGTGATGAGCTCGCCACTCCTCTAGTCCCTGCATCAGTGTGAGTGCTTGAAGATCCTCTCTAGAGTCCCAGAGAGCTTTCCCACACATGCATTCACCAGCCTAGCTCCTCTCCTCGTCGGAATTCGAGTCGAGGCGGCCGCTCCACCACGGTCACACCGCCGCCGCTCGCCAGAGACATCCCCAGTCACACCGCCACCACCAGTCAACCCCTGGTGAGCTCAATCATCGATCCCCCACATTTGTTTGCCTGCCCCGGCCCTAGTTCACCGCCGGCGAACTCGCTCCGCCGCGGGAGGGCACATGTGTGAGATCAAGATCTTTGTAGGGTCCTCTATGTTAAAGCTAGGGACTTGTTCGTAAGGTATCAAATCTTCCTAAGGGTCGCAGTAAAAGAAGATTCTTCCTCTTTTGGCTCATAAGTCTTCAACCTTGTAAAAATCATAGAAAATCACAAAAAATCCTAAAAATGCAAAACCAATTTTGTTGGTCTCTTTATGAGCAGATCTATATCTTTTACAAAGGCTATATATACTTTTGTTAAATAGTTTTTGAATGGAAAATCAAAATCAGTTTGTATATGGTTGTTCATAACTTGAGATATGTTGGTAGTCAGTACTAGTATAGGCTATGCCTAAGTTTTTGCACAAAGTTACTGAATGGTTATTTAGTTATGATTTATTTTGCTTTATGGCTAGATCTGTGTATCTTTTTCTTGAAGCATCATATATATGTTTTCTGTGGTCCATCTTTTGCATATCACCTTGTTATGCTAAAAAGTGATGCTAGTAATTTTATCATGAATTTAGGAGCTGTCTTTATATCTATTTTTGAATGATGCTTGTTTATGAAGTAAAATCTATAGCTCAGTTTCCTTTGCTCCAGTGATGCTTATCTTTGGCACAAGTGATGTGTATGTCATGCTTAGGCTATAGTATAAAGTTGGGCTGCTTTTGAGTTAAACATCTCTCTGAATAAATGCTTTGTGAATAAATAGGCTGAAAATGTTTATTTTTGTGTAGCATGAATGAGATAGGTTCTGAAGCTAATTTTTGGTGTGTAACTTAGTTTTAACCTACAGTAGCTCTGAGTAAATTTTGAGCACCAGTGCATGAGTACTTTTCCCTGTATTTAATATTCTTACTTTTGCTATGAATATCTGGTCTGATTTTTCATGCTCAATATATAGTCTTGTTTGCCATGAAATTTTACCAGTAACTCTGTTACAGTGCCTTGTGCTCACATAAAAATTTTCACTACAAGATGTTACCTGGTTTAACCAGAATAAATTTGGGAAGAAACTAAGTATATTAAAAAGAGAAATAAAGAAACCCCTCTTTATAAACATATGTGTGTTATAACCTTTGGGAAATGTTCCTAATAAACCCTACAACCTAACTTGGTCCTTTGTGTGATAATTTTTTTACTTAATTTAATAGATGTGCACACAATCACCTTTAAAATAATAATAATTAAATAAATGGTTGAATAATAAATCTTAAGGAAGAGTATGCTGGATATATATTCTTACCAAAGTATATGTGCTCAACATACCACCCTAGACTTAATACCTGTTGTTGGCTTACACCATCATCAACCCTTAACTCCTGCATTGCATTCCTCCGTATAGAAGTTCCTGACGATAGCTACGCACTCGTGCCGGCTGACGAGAACGAGGGAGCAGGAGGAGACGTACACTTCGTGACGGTTGATCAAGACCCAGACCAAAGTACGGAAGACTGTCTGACTGCTGGAGCTGCCGAAGGCAAGCCCCGATTTAACATATACCTATGTGTTTCCTTTTTCACAATTTCTGAATTTATGCTTGTTATGTATGTGCATTTACGTTCAGGAGTTGAATGGAAACCCTAGATGCATGATCCATAAGTACCTATGATCTTTTACTAGTATGCTAGGTCGATAGTTGCTATGCACTAAGGACCCGGTACAAGTCAAGTGATGTACTTCGCTCGCGAGAATAGGTTCTTATGTTGGAATCATAAGACTTGTTAAATTGAATTGCTCACGTGGTAAGAGCATGGGATTCGGGCTCCGATCCAATGATTAAGAGATTAAGCATTTGAAAGTACTAAACATTTTTCGGACATGGGTATGGTAAACCTAGTACCTGAATGACGCGATGCGGGAACTTTAGGCTACTACTCTTGGGCTGCTGCCCCAGTCTTGCAAACTGTGGTGCATGGTGACGCTGGATGCTAGTGTGAGGCATGCCAGCTAACTATGTACCTAGGACTGTGGCATTAGTTCCTAATCCGACGAATGACGGGAACTGTTTGGTTGAAATCACTCTTTATGAGGGTTTTCTCCCATATGTTTAGGTTCACCTTGTAAGGTTATAAATCAATCGATTGTCGGCCTCTCACCGTTATCCAGGAATAGCTTAACCCTCTAATCATGATAATCCCTCCATGATGAAACGTTGATGAACTTGATGTTTGATTAATTGTTTGCACTAGTATGCTTGAATTAGTTGCTCATATAGTAATAATGGATCTACTGGAACTTGAGCTAAAATCTTGAAAGTAAGGATTAACTCCTTAGTCGCTTATTGGCAAAACAAACCCAACAGCCAAAAGCCATGCATAATAGCAGGATAAGTCTTTTATTTCAGACGGGTAAGCCTTGCTGAGTATTAGTATACTCAACCTTGCTATCTATGTTGATTTCTAGTGACCATGCTTGGCCTGGTGAAATCCCACCTGGCTGGGAGCTGGAATGGGTGGATGACGAAGAGTAATGGCGTTATGGGTGGCCTCCCATGATGCCAAGTTATCGATTAGTTATAATTTTCGCTGTTTCAAAACTCTGAACCTTTACCTTTAATGCAAGGACAAAGTTGTAATAATTAACCCTATGGGGAATTTGGATTAATTTGTAAGGTACTCTGGACTCTCCTTCGTGGGGGTTTTAATGTATGCGTGTCGATCCTCTGTGTGGTTTACAAGTGATTTACCGGGCTATGACCCGGCAACACTAAACGGGATAATTCTTTATTATCGCTTAATGACCAAAGTGGATCGGTCTAAGTGATAGTACAGACTTATCTCGGATGGGGTTGTCACAGGAATCGAGCATAGGGCCTCGACGGCCTATCATCCACAAACAAATGGCCAAGCGGAAACATCGAACAAGCAACTCAAGGACATCCTAAAGAAGACGGTGACTAAAGGAGGAAAAGATTGGTCAAAGAAGCTAGACTGAGCATTGTGGGCATACCGGACTGCGCATAAAACACCGATAGGTATGACCCCTTATCAATTTGTCTATGGAAAAACATGTCATTTGCCGGTAGAACTAGAGCACAAAGCTTATTGGGAAAGGAGATGAATCTTGATATCGATGCGGCACTAATAAAGAGGAGGATTCAAATAAGTGAAATTGAAGAGCTAAGATTGAAGGCATATCACAGCGCTAGCATCTATAAAGAAAGGATGAAGAGATGGTACGACAAAAGATTGCATAAGAAGGAATTCAAGGAAGGAGACAAGGTCCTACTATACAATTCTCGATACAAGGTCTTCGGCAAAGAAAAATTGCAAAGCAAATGGGATGGACCATACGTCGTGCACTCGGTGTCACCATCAGGAGCGGTAACAATCAAGGACATCAAGGGAGATCAATATGTTGTGAATGGAAAGCGACTCAAGGTATTCCTAGAGCCCGACATTGTGCCCATTAAATACATTGACATCTACACCTTGGATGATGACCTGGATCGTCAAGACTAGCGATGAAAACAAGGTAAGTTTGTAAATAATTTATTATTTTTTTTGAGCATCCCACCTTTGCCCCTTATTTATTTTTATGACGAGGACGTCATATGTTTTAAGTGTGGGGGGGAAGGTGTGATCTCTTGTTTTTTTAGTTGAGTTGTTTCCTTTAAAAAAAATTAGTTCGGGTGTGATTTAAATTAGTGTGGAGTCAATAAAAACAACATCCTTGTGCAAGTTTTTCCTTTCCTCTACTTGTTGGTATGTTCTTTACCTTTATTATTTGAGCATGAGTAATGAGCATTAATGTTTACCTTGGTTCTTAGTGGAAGTTTGCCTATAAAGTACCCATACTCTACTTTAATCTAGAACCTCACTTTGACTTTGCTATGAGTAAGACTAAAATTGGAGGCATTTTTATTTCTGAAAACTTATGAAAAACCCTTGCAATAAAGGTTAGCATCTTCTTTTTCCAAGTCAAGAGACAAGCATATCCTATACAAGGCCTATATTATATATACTCCACCATAAGTGTTATTAGCATGATGAATTGGGTTAGGACTTTTCTCTCTTGGGAGATCTAATTTCGAGCAGTGATCATGTCCTTGATATTATATCTTTTGTTGCTAGCCTCGTCATACATTCGTTAACGGGAACTTCACATTGAATGCCCCGTATATCGCCGGATTCCATACCCAAACCATAGACATCTTTTTATCATCTTATTCCTTGAACACAACCCATGTCCGAAAATTCGTTCCATTTTTAGGCAAGGATTTATTTAAAATTCAGATTGTGATTCATGTCAAAGAGACGAGCGAAAGGCTTCGGAAAGAGATCAAGATGTCAAGAAAAGAGAATAGAAAAAAAATAGCATGCCTGTGTGCGCATAAAAAAAGAGAAAAGAAAGAAAAAAAGGAGGAATTCAAGGCAAAGTAAGGAAGATATATTGAAGGATGATGAATCAAATGAAGATCAAGATAAGTGCAAGGATGGATACGTCAATGTTGAGAACGAATCTTCAATATTCCAACCATGTGCAATCAGACATCGAGGACATCATTAGTGCCTTGAAGTCATTATTCTTTTTCACTTTGCACATGTCCACCATTCTAAATCTTCTCATCCTTGATACCCTCACATTATGGTTTAATTCTCATGATCATTGGCTTGGAAGGTGAACGACCACTAGAGGATTTTCTTAGCTTGATAATACTTGTGTTAACTTCACTAGCCATACCCATAGCTCCACCTTACATTATAAATGAGAGACTTGTGGGAGGTGAGAGTTTATGAACTATCTAGGATAGCCACTTTAAATGAGCGACGTGTGAGAACTTGGAGAAAGACTTTGTCTAATACTTATTGCAGGAATTTTATTTTAAACTCGTGGAAAACCCTCCAATGAAAGTAAGAAAGTAAGTATGGTTGGATTTGAGGATCTCAAGTAAAAGGAATGAGTTGTGGGGTAAGTCTTGAATTGGCAATATTTCTAAATGCCCATGTTTATGTCATGATCATTGCTTTCATGTTTCTTATACGAAAGATGAAGGTTTAACTAACTTGTAAGGAAAGGTGAGACGAAGCACATTTCAACTCCATGGATGAATGACTTTTGCAAGCAACTTGCTCGAGGATGAGCAAGATCTAAGTGTGGGGGAGTTGTTGGCGGTCAAATATGACACCCCTAAGGAACTTGTTACACTTTGGTTTCAGCTTTGATTTGGAACTAACTCGCCACTAGGCATACTAATGATGTAACAAGTTCAACACGAGCATGTGTTTTTGGAGTTTATTGTTTACACAGGAATCAAGTACCTAAATGAGGACTTCCGGATAAAGTTCATCAACCACTTTGGAAGAAGACTACAATGCCCGACACGAGTCAAGACACGTGATGAACAAGACTCCAAATGACCCAAGGACCGAAGCATCAACGTGCAAAACTTCAGGGACTCAAACAGAAGATGGTGAAGCTTGGATGACAAGCATCCTCATCTTAATCACGAAGGAAACGACGTCAAAAGCCCACATGCAAGTGTACACAAACAAGGAATGAGATAAGAAGCATCGTGTCAAAAGGGGGCAGCAAACCGGGGCGAAGTGGACCCAGGCCAGCCGGCCCAGGCCGACCGGCCTAGCCCACCACGGGCCCGTTTTGCCACCGCCTTCGACTGACCTAACCCTCGGGCTATTAATAGTTTGGACGCAAAGAGCCACGGGGTTTTATCATTCGTTATCCGCCGCCACAAGACCAAGGAGAAGAAGGAGATCGGACAGACAAGGAGCACTCGTCGGCCTTCATCTACTTCAGAGGATTCTACACTGTAACCAATGCTACAATGTGTAACATTATGGGGTAAAGTCCTTGTTTGTCCTAGGGGTTGAAGAGGGATCTTGAGTTGTAACCACCGAACCTATGTTTTGGATCTTTTTGCTATCATATTCATGTTGATGGTGCGTTAATCTTAATGGCCGGCTGGCTTGCTTTGGGATGCATCGCTCGTAGCTTCTTGTATCATGTCCCTTTTGTTCTTTATGCGATTGCCGTCGTGTAGTGATAATGCGCAGGAGGGAAAACATATCGAGCTTGGTTCACGCTTTTAGTCTTGCATGCCTAGAACACATCAACGTCTTGTGCACCTATCGTTCGACCACAGATTACCCTCATGTAGTGACTAGTACGCAAGAGGGAAAGGGTCGGACTCGATGCACCTTTACCTTTGATTGTTTAGGTCGGGTAGTTCTTGCTAGGTGGTTACATCTCCAAGTGACCCTAGATCCCTTGGACAAGCTTTCTACACTCTTGTGATCTCTATACTTTTACTCTCTTCGTTAATCTCTTTAACCTAGATTAGGTTAGATCTCTTATATACATCATCACTTGATAAAGATCTTTGAATCAACAAGTTTAGTGCTTAGTTGAGCGTAGCAATCCACTTGTTCCACAGATTGATAAACCTTGGGGATGCTCTAAGGGAAAAGCTACAACTGACCCGTGCGCTTGCGGATCGTAATTTGGTGCGTTATCTACCGTCAACACAGTCAAAATGGAAGACTCGCCTACTTGAGCAATATGCGGAGGACATAGAAGAAGTCTCGCAGCTCAGAGAAGAACTCAAGGAGCAAAAAGCATTAGCTTTGAGGCTGCAGGAGAAGCTTGATGGCAATACCGCCGAGTACCACAATGAAATCCAGAAGCTGATGGCACTGAAGGATGACATTATTGGGAAGAACAAGTCATTGCGCCAGAAGAATAAAGGTATTCCTGCTTTCTGAACTTATTTTTCGAGTACTTATTTCTTGCAAACTTCATCCTTATAAGTTGTCTTGGTCTATTGCAGAGCTGACTGAAGAGGCTGAAAAGCACAAGAGAAGATCTCTTGACTGGCAGTTGGCCTTTAATCGTGAAGAATCAGCTCACCTTGACCTCGAGGCAGATTATAAGGTGCGTTGTATGGAACTTGAGCGTGAAATGCAAATTCGACTTGACAGGTGGAATGACTTGCTGACTTGTATGCAGTCACTCAAGATCAAAATTGAAGAATCTGAGTGTTTGCGTGAAGAACTGAAGGTCTTGATGGAGGCAGCCGAGCCAGTGGCTAGTCTCTTCAAACCTAGAGAGGCAGGGGTACCACCCCGTCCACTCGTTGAGAGGTTGAAGGACACACCAAAGAAGATTCTGGAGTACGCTCAGTGGCTGGCTTGCACAATTCCCAATCAAGTGCTAAGCTTCATCAAGTCTTTCTATGCAGACGTGGATCTGACGGTCATCATGGGCGGAAGATCTGGAGATTGTACCGACGACAGGCTGAACGAGTTGATGCAGCAAACATTTCCTATCGCAGAAGCTATCTCCAAGTTCATTGATCTGCGCTAGATGAACCTGTAGGATAAAAACACTATGGAAAAACAAGTATAATTCCAAAGAAGTGTTTTATGTAATATAATTGAAAACTTGAGTAAGTCAATTATCTGGATCCCTTGTTTTCTTGTGTGGATGCCATGTACTCGAGTTCATGATCATTGAGTGTGTGGCTGCAAAAGAGATACGGTACTCGAGTAGAAGTACTCAAGTCTAGATATGTTCCAAAGAACGTTAGCTTAATCACAACAAATAAGAAACCTTAGCTGTAGCAGCGTAAAAGAAGGCTTTGTTGTGAAATAAGCAAAAAAACATAGTAATAAGTCGATATATAGAATAACCACTTTATTACTGTCTTGATAAATGTGTACATTGTATTGAGTTTACAATGTCTGGATACACTGTTGAGTAATAGTGCCTTAAGTAGCTCTGAGGCTATGAGCCTAGTGGGAGAGTACTCGCAAGAATGTTCCGAAGAACGAGTAAGACCGTAGGAGACAGTGTGATGAACTTATCTTGCTATAGCAGCAACTTGTGTGATAGTTCCACTGAGACCCTACTATGAAAGGTGTTACTCTAGGCCGCAGCCTCTCAATGAAAATAGACCAAGGACACCATGTGCCACTTATTGCTCTATACGACACGGAGTCGTTTGGAGAGGGTTGTCATGACCCCCTACGAGTTGTCACAGAATGAGACTGCCTGGAGAGGATTATCTTGATCCCTATGAGTAGTCGCAGCCGAAGCCGCCTGGAGAGGATTGTCATGATCCCCTACGAGTATTCGCAGCCGAAACTGCCTGGAGAGGATTGTCATGATCCCCTACGAGTTGTTGCAGCCGTAGCCGCCTGGAGAGGGTTGTCGTGACCCCCTACGAGTAGAAACGACAAAGCTGGTCGATGTTCCAAGAGTTGTCGACTTGTTCGCCTTCAAGTGTTTGTAGACGATATGAGCCAAGGCCTGTGACCTTCGCAACAGAGAAAGGGCCTTCACATGGCGAATTGAGTTTGTGTAGTCTTACTGTGTTCTGAATACGACGGAGGACCAAGTCACCAACGTTGAAGGAGCGTTCCTTAACGTTCCAGTCATGGTAGCGGTGAATCTTCTCGAGATATCAGGTTGATTGAACGAGTGCGTTGCAGCGAACTTCTTCGAGACTATCGACATCTGTCTGTCTTGTTTCTTCAGCTACGCCTTGTTCGTATTGGTCAACTGTTGAAGATCGCCACATGACGTCAGCAGGCAAGATGGCTTCAGAGCCGTAGACCAAGAAATAGGGTGATTGCCCTGTGGGAGCAGTAGGCTGAGTACGTAGCCCCCAGAGTGCATTGAGTAGTTCCTTGATCCACTTGCCGCCCTTGGTATTTCCAGCATCATACAATCACTTTTTAAGGGTGTCGAGTACCATCCCATTAGCGTGTTCCACTTGGCCATTGGCACGTGGATGAGCGACAGAGATGTACCGGCCATCAATTCCACTATTCTCACAGTACTCCCAGAACTGGTGATTGTTGAAATTCGAACCCAGATCTGTGATAATGCGGTTGGGAAACCCATAGCGATGTACGATTTCATCCAAGAAGTCGAAGACTCCATCAGTCTTGGGGCAGGTAACAGGCTTGACCTCAATCCACTTGGTAAACTTGTCGATAGCCACCAGAACTCTATTGAATCCCCCTAACGCATTTGGGAGAGGACCAATCATGTCCAGCCCCCAGCAAGCGAAAGGCCAAGTTGGTGGTATCGTAATGAGCTTGTAGGCTGGAACGTGTTGTTGCTTGGCGAAGAATTGGCATCCGTGGCATTTTTTGACTAGTTCTTCTACATCAGCAAGAGCTGTAGGCCAGTAGAAAGCACGTCTGAAAACTTTTCCCACTAGGGTGCGGGAAGAAGCATGATTGCCACAGATTCCTTTGTGTGTCTTCTCCAAGATTTCCTTGCCTTCTTCGCGAGAGACACACTTCATGAGTACATCAGAACTTGCGCCCTGCTTGTAGAGTTGATCCCCGACTAGAGCATAAGCCTTGACGCGGTGTGAAATGCGCTCGGCTTCTGACTTGTCTTCAAGAATCAGCTGGTTTTTGATGTAGTCGATGAAAGGAGTTCTCTAGTCCACATCAATCATAAGCACTTCACGATTAGGCTGGACTGAAGTAGTCGTGGGTGCAGATGACTGCTCTGGGATTGATGGTTTGTGAAGCTCATGGACGAAGACTCCTGCTGGTACTTGAGCTCCTGTAGATCCCAGCTTCAACAAGACGTCTGCAGCAACATTGTTGTCGCGAACAACATGATGGAACTCGAGACCATGAAATTTGTTCTCAAGTTTGCGTACCTCTTGACAGTACGCATCCATGTTCTCAGCATTACAATCCCATGAATCGTTGACTTGATTGATGACCACCAAAGAATCACCGTAAACAAGTAGTTGTGTTATGCCAAGAGAGAGTGCGAGGCGAAGACCATGCAGTAGAGCTTCATATTCATCTTCATTGTTTGAGACCTTCCAAAAGATCTGCAAAACATATTTTAGTTGCTCGCCCTTGGGGGAGATTGGAAGTACTCCAGCACCGGCACCTTCCAGCTTGAGAGAACCATCAAAGTACATGACCCAATGCTCTGGACGCTCAATGGGAGTTGGAACTTGATTCTCCCGCCACTCAGCCATGAAATCGACCAAGGCTTGAGCCTTGATAGCAGTGCCAGACTTGAACTCGAGTGATAGAGCACCGAGCTCTACCGCCCATTTAGAAATCCTTCCTATGGAATCCCGGTTGTGCAATATCTCGCCAAGCGGGTAGTTAGTAACCACAGAAATCTTGTACTCATCGAAGTAGTGGCGGAGCTTCCGTGAAGTAATCAGAACTGCATAGAGTAGCTTTTGTACCGAAGGGTAACGAGCTTTGGATTCTGAGAGTACTTCACTGACAAAGTACACCGGCCTCTGGACAAGGTAGGCATGACCTTCCTCCTGCAGTTCAACGATAATAGCAGTACTGACAACATTAGTAGTCGTAGTAATGTAGAGCAAGAGCTCTTCTTTTGGCAGAGGAGCTATGAGGATTGGAGGCTTAGATAAGAAATCCTTGAGCTGAGAAAGAGCTTGATCAACCTCAGTTGACCACACAAACTTCTCTTGCCGCTTGAGTAATTTGAAGAAAGGTTGACCCCGTTCTCCAAGTCGTGAGATGAAGCGATTAAGTGCCGCCATACATCCAGTAAGCTTCTGAACATCCTTCATAGTAGTCGGAGCTTGCATGTTGGAGATGGTAGTGATCTTCTCAGGGTTTGCTTCGATGCCACGATGGCTAAAGATGAACCCAAGTAGTTTTCCAGATGATACGCCAAAGACGCACTTGTTGGGGTTGAGCTTCCATTGGTACTCCCGTAGTGAAGCGAAAGTTTCCTCAAGATCCGTGATAAGCGTGTTTGGATCCCTAGTCTTTACAATGATGTCATCCATGTACGCTTCCACGTTCTTGTGAAGTTGCTTCTTGAAGCACGCTTGGATAGCTCTTTGATAAGTAGCACCAGCATTTTTCAACCTGAAGGACATTGTTGTGTAACAATAAGCACCAAACGGGGTGATGAACGTGATTTTCTCTTGATCAGACTCCTTGATTTCAATTTGGTGATAGCCCGAGTAGCAATCAAGGAAACACAGTGGAGCACAATACGTCATAGAGTCGATGACTTGATCAATCCGCGGCAACCCGAAATGACCCTTGGGGCAATGCTTGTTGAGATCTGTATAGTCGACACACATCCTCCAGTCGTTCGAGTTCTTTTTCTGACAAGAATAGGGTTGACAAGCCATTGTGGGTGAATAACTTCTCGGATGAAGCCAGCCGCGAGTAGTTTGGCGAGCTCTTTTTTGATAGCATCCATGCGATCATCAGCAAAGCGATGGAGATGTTGTCTCTTGGGGGTAGCATTAGGATCGACGTTGAGTGAGTACTCGATCAACCTCCTGAGCACACCTGGCATGTCAGATGGTTTCCATGCAAAGATATCACGATTAACCCGAAGGAAGTTGAAGAGCGCGTCTTCCTATTTAGGATCAAGCTGTACTGATCATAGTCGTCTTGCTGCTGTCACTGGTACAAAGATCAATAGCTTTGAGCAAGACGTCACTAGTCGATGCAGGCTTGTTATTGATATCCATCTTCTCAGGAACCTCCAGCTTGCTCGGAGCAAGCTTTTTAGCTGCAGTGAAGACTTCCATCATAGCATTGGGGACTTGAGTTGTGGAGGCAAGTTCCACGGCTTCAGTGTCACAGTCGTAAGAACGCTTCAAATCCCCACACAGTGAGAGTACTCCTTTGGGGCTTGGCATCTTGAGTACAAGGTACACATAATGTGCAATAGCCATGAATTTCGCCAGACCAGGTCTGCCAAGGATGGCGTGATAAGAAGTCTCAAAGTCAGCAACCTCGAACTTGATGTACTCGGTGCGGTAGTGAGCCTTAGTCCAAAAGGTAATGGGTAGTACAACTGAACCCAAAGGAGTAGCTGCATTGCTCGGGATAATACCATAGAACAGCGAGTTAGTCTTGGTAAGCATGTTGGTGATATCCAAGCCCATCTTCTTCAAGGTCTTGGCAAATAGGACATTGAGACTGCTACCACCATCAATAAGAACCTTTGTAAGCCTAGAGCCTGCCACCACTGGATCCAGAACGAGAGGATATCACCCTGGTTTAGAGAAACTAGTCCATTTATCCGCCCTTGAGAAAGTTATGAGGGTTTCAGACCACTTCAAGAAAGTAGGAGCTGCTGGTTCAATGGACATAATCTCCCTGAGAGCAAGTTTCTACATGCGCTTGGCTGGAATCCCACCAAAGATGACATTGACAGTATTGGATGGGTCTTGAAACCCAGTGTCTTTGCCTGTGTTAGCCTTCTTCCCCTTGTTTTTGCGAAATCTTGGGTTTGGGTGCACTAGCTCGGGTGTGTTCTTTAATGCACGGCAAAGTTGGTAACACTGCTCTGTAGTGTGATCTCCCTCTGGGTGCCATGGGTATTTCTGCTTGGTCAATGTTGCCCAGTGAGAATCTTCTTCAGGCTTGGTGGTGTTTCCATGGCTGCTACAGTATTGTTGGGCTTGCGCTTGCGATTAGGATTGCTCAAGTAGTTATTACCCATGTGATTGCCCTGCTGTTGCTTGCCACTATTATTTCCACCAGCCTTATTATTGTTGTTGTTGTTGTTGTTCTGGTTGTTGCGAAGATGCTTGAACCGGTTCCGAGCCTTGTCTTCCTCGTCCGCCTAGTGAGTGACCATCTCCTTGAGCTTGGTGATGTTGGCTGGGCGAGCGCGACCAAAGTCTTGGAATAGCCTGTCATCATAGAAACCATCCTGGAAGGTGTCTATGACTTCTTTCTCGGTAACATCAACAACAATGGCTCTTTTTTCAAAGAAGCGGCGCATGTACTCGCGAAGAGTCTCGCCTTGTTTTTGTTTGATCAATGCATGGTCCATACGAGTACCATGATGGCCCAAAGAACCCGCGAAGTTGCTGGTGAAGCGTTGCTTGAGTTGTCCCTAGTTGTCGATGGAGCTTCGTTTAAGAGATTCGAACCATGTGAGGGGTTCTTGCTCTGGACTAAAAGAGAAATAGATACATTTAGTATCATCATTGCCTCCAGCACTAGTGATAGACAGAGCATAAAAGCGCAACCACTGCCTTGGATCTTGCTTGCCATCATACTTGGAAATACCATAGGGCTTAAACTTCTTCGGAAGAAATAGAGCTTGAAGTCGAGCAGAGAAAGCGGAGAAGGAATCAGAGTCAACATCCTTTTGCTTCTCACGCTCAGCACGCCTGGCGTTGATTGTTGTGCAAGCATCGTAACGAGAGTCTCCTGACTTGCTATTGACACTGCCGTCACCGCCATGACCCTTGTTGCGAGCTTCCGGTCGTGTGCGATTAGGAGTGTGAGTGGTGCGATGAGCACCCCCACTACTGCCATGGTGACTAGGAGTACTGGCGCCTTGACGTAGCATAGTGTAGGCTAGTTCAGCCAGCTTTGCGACTTCTGCCGCCGCCCTGTCACGAGGCATAGAACGACCAAGCAAATTGATCGCATTGATAGCTTCCTCTGGAGTGCGATATTGTCGAGTAGTAACCGCATCCAGAGCCTCTTGCAAGTTACGAGTAGGCAGAGCTTCCGCGAGTTCACGACGAAGGGTTGCACAATCATTGTTGCGTTGACGATGTGCAGTCTTGGCCTCTGTAGTTTCATCAACAGGAGCATTAACAGAGAGTTCATCATCAGAAACATCATCCGAAAAGTGATAATTGGCGCGGTGCCCTTGCAGAGTAGATGCATCGACGACGAAAACTTCTCGATATGATGAGTGAGTACCCGTACTCTCAATGAGCTTAGTATCAGTGTCATAGTCAACAAGCTTGGCGCCTTCCTGAAAGGGTAAGGTGTCGAGACAAGCGATAAAGCGCTCCTGACCATCCAAGGTGAGGTCAGCAGGCACATGCTCGGGCCAGTAGACGAATCTACCCTCAGGTGTCGATGTGATCACCAGTCCTTAAGCAGGGCCAGATAGTTGTTGTGCTTCAGCAGAATCTGAACCGTAGTCAAACTCGAACTCAGGCGAGTCTGAATCGAAGTAGTCTAGGTTAACTTCCGAATCTGAAGAGTAATCGAGCACGGTCTTCAAACCAGGGTGCATGAGGATGTCCAACGCAGCTTGGTAAGCGGCACTGACATGGCGGTGGCTGAAGAGGGGTGGTAGTGGTAGATAATCCAGGCTGATCACAAGATGTGTAGATGGAGAAAACGACTCAGTCTGAATTGGAGGCGAAGTCGAGTTGTACTCAGACTCCGACTCGAGTTCTCTGACCGGGTCAGAGAGCGAAATTTCACCAAAATTCTCGATGAGTTCTTTCATCGAGGCTTGCGTAAGCGTCGATGACTTGAGCTTTGACTCTGGAGTTGATGCCAGGAAATGCAGGAATGATACGGCGCCATCAGAAACACAAACCTAGGGACCAAAAACAAAAGTGCCGCCTTGCTGGAAAGCGACGATCGGCTTGATGATGACAGGAGCCATCGAGTTCGCCAGCGGATCAGCAACGGGATCAACTACCTAGCGCGCCAGCTGTCAGTGTTTTAGACACTGATCCTACCACGGGGTACCTGAAGTAGTAGATTGTGCAGTGGGGCTCGCCGAGATCAGGAACACGATGGTGAGACACGGGGCACAAAATTAGATAGGTTCGGGCCACAATGTGCGTAATACCCTACGTCTTGTATGTTGTTGTATGCTGCGTGGCTCTGTATTGATTACGTATGTTCTTGAGAGGGGGTCCCTGCCTCGCTTTATATGCCATGGGAGGTAGGGTTACAAGTCGGATTGGTACAAGAGTACTATTCGAGTAGGACTAGGAGTAGCCTATAACGAGTAATGAGAAGCTATCCTAATCTTAGTACAAGTCCTTGTCCGTCTTGTCTTGTCTTGTGGCCCATGGTAAACTTGCACTGTGGCCCACTAGTCGAGTAGTCCAGGTGTGCAGGCCTTATCTCCCGGGTATGGCCCACATGTGTGGTGGGCCCAGGGATGCCTGGTCGACAAAAGGGACGGCAACGAGGAGCGACCGCAGGCACTATCAAGGAGAGGGGGGCTACAGCTCGGAGCAGCCCCGACCAATGACCAAGCCCACGAGCAAAGATCGGCGAGGGGGGAGGTAGAGGGAGGATGTTGACGGTGAATTTTGGTGCTCCAAACATGTTCGTTACACTTTGGTTTGAACTTCATTATGGTACTAACCCGCCACTAGGCACACTAATGATATAACAAGTTCAACTTTGTATGTGCATTTGGAAGTGTGATGTTTTTGTAGGAAAACATGGACTAAAGGGACGGAGTCACATCGAGTTCAAAGGAGTAAATGAGGAGTTCCGTTCGTGTTCATGTGCAAGGCAAACTCACTCCTAAAGGTGGCAAGGACCAAGGTGCTACGACAAAACATCTCTGAGGACCAAGACATAAAGATCAGATTTCATACGAGAAGACCCCCTATATTTATCGCAGGGTTGATGACGCCAAAAAGACACAAATATTGGGGCCAAAGTCCAAAATGTCAAGACGGGCCACTCGGAGGAAGGGGCGACCGAACCGGGCCGGGTTGGGCCCAGGCCGGCCGGCTTGGGTCATTCACGCACCGGTTCGGCTCCAGGTTTCTTGTGCGCGAAGATCTTTCAACCCTAAGTGGGTGCCGACGTTGCCATTTGTCAGAGATAGAGATAAATACCCCCGAGGTCGACCACAATAAGGCGAGGTTGGATCGGAAGATATTCGAGGAGAGCACTCACGAGAAATATTCATCTAGTCCAAGGAGGCGGCCACAAGCAAAGGAGGACGTCGAGGCGCTGCCAAGGCACCCCCGGAGTTCAAGGACGCACCACCGGAAGCATCTACCATGATCAACGACGCCATGCTTAGCGTCTTGATGGGGTTATCTTCTCATTTGTCCATGGGGTTGTAACGGATCATGTCATATAATTGCCGACTCGTTTATGGTTTCAATCTATTGGTTTCTTGTTGATGATGCTTTGATGTTTAAGGCTAGCTACCGTGCTTTTCGGGTGTATAGATCTCACTACTTCCGTTGATCCCTTCAACATACCATGATCATTCGTTGTTTTGCCATGATTACCTTTTCATAGTGAAAGTGCGAGAGGAGGGAAAAAGGTGAAGCCACGGTCACACCTTCAATAGATTAGATTTGTTTTTATCTTCCTTGGCAGTTGCATGTTCATGTATCCTAGACCCTATCGGCTAGTGTCCTTTACATCTTGTGCACCTCACACACCTCTTTTTTTTTAGATTAGTTTGCTCTTAGATCAATCTCTAGTTAAAGGTTGTCTTAATCGACTAGATTAGCTTTAGATCGAACGCTAGCAATCCCCTTGCTCCTTGGGTTGACAAGAACCTTGGGTTTACACTCAAGGGAAGAAGGGTCCCATACGGTCTGTACGCTTGCGGATCGAAGTTTGCAACGACAATCAACCGTCAACAAGCCCTTTTTCTAGTGCTGTTGTCGGGGAGCAAGCCAGTTTGCTACGTTTGATTTTCTGTTCATTTTGTTGATTACTAACATCTAACCTTTGTTTCCTAGAAACCCCTGCTTTTGTTTTGTTTTTGTTTTCTTGTTGTCTAGATGGCGTTCGCCCACCATCCTTTGGAAGACCCGGAGAAATCATTAAGGGATAACGCTAGCCCCCGATGTGAAGACATCAAGGTACAAGCGTCAGATTCGAAGCTCGAAGCGACGAAGTATGAGATCAAGGCGCGGATCATCGAGATGGCGTGGGCCAATCCTTTTGAAGGGATGGAGGCGGACAACCCATATAGACACATCAAGTACTTCACGACATTGTGCAATACGGTACGACAAGAAGGAGTTCCCGACGAATGGTTCATGTGGAATCTCTTCCCCTACTCACTTGCCGGCGAAGCAAAGATGTGGTACTCATTCGCATCCTTCGAAGTTGGAGGGAATTGGAACCAATTGACAAGGAAGTTTAGTGAGAAATTCTTCCTGATAAGTAAAGTCCAACATCTAAGGAGGCAAGTGATCACCTTCACGCAAGGAGAAGAAGAAGGGATAGACTAAGCGTGGAATAGATTCAACGAGTTGATTGAACAAGGACCAAGACTCAGATTCTCTATTGACGTACTTTTGCATACATTTTTCTTTTCCATAACCCCTAGTTGCGCAAAACATATTCAAATGTGTGCATGAGGGGATCGCATGGAGAAAACACTCATGGAAGCCGCTCAAGTTTTACAAAAAATCAGCAAGGCGGCGGCCATGTGAAGAGATTGGGAAATACGACTTTCAGGGAAGCCATAATGTGATTCAAATGTGAGAACACTTGCTGAAATTTTCAGAGAAGCGGCCCTGGAAGACAAGAAAGGGGAGCCAATCCTGAAAAAATTAGAAAAAGTACACATGGAAGCAAGAACTACCTCAAACATCGACTTCGCCAAGTGAAGCCAAGTGAATGGAGGAAGCATTTCAAGCGCAAAGCCATTGAGGGAGTTCGAGCAAATGGATTGGGTTCCGATTGATTTTGGGGAAGTGTTCGACAAGAGAAGACCATACCCCAACCAAAAGGGGGTGGCAAGAGCTTTGGAGGTAGATTTCCCGCCGGGGAAGCAAGTGGAAAATTCATATGATCTTGAAACGATTGACAAGATTTTTCGAAAGCTCTTTAATGAAGTAGAAGTCGCCGGACCATATAGCCGAGGTGAAAAGAGTGATGGGGATCAGGCCCGAAGCATCGCCATACGCTCGCCTCACTGAAGTCTACACCAAAGGGTCCGATCACGACAAGAAGACAACCCAACATTTAAGTTGCATGATTAATGGAATTCAATTTAAAGCTTTATGTGACATCGAAGCACAAGTAAGTGTCTTATCCTCTAAAATTTATGATGAGATTCATAATAATACCATAGACCTAGTCCCAACTTCTACTAAGTTAATCATAGGAGATGGTAGAGTTGTTAAGCCTCTTGGAATTGCTTGCAAGAGAGGGGTCATTCAAATGTAAGAGAGGGGTCAGGCAGGGTGACCCTCTATCCCCTCTTCTCTTTGTGCTAGCAGCAGATTTGCTACAATCAGTTATAATAATGCAGCTTCAATTGGTGACCTGACACATCCTCTTGGGGATAATTTTGGAGGGGATTATCCTATAGTTCAATATGCGGATGATACACTGATTGTCTTGCCAGTGGATGAGGCTCAACTTCTTTGCTTGAAAGATCTCCTTGAAACTTATGCAAGTTCAACAGGGCTAAAGGTAAATTTCTCCAAGTCCTCCATGATTCCAATCAACATCTCCTCTGAGAGAGCTACTTTCCTAGCTTCAGCCATTGGGTGTTCAATTGGTTCCATGCCTTTCACCTATCTTGGGTTGCCAATGATAGAGGGGGAGTGCCCGATCTTTCGGTGAGTGGAGATAAATCCGATTTGGTGGTTGTTGACCCTCACGATCCGACTACGACGAGCAAGCCCGAAGCGCCAATGCAATCGCTGAACCAACTCCCGATGGTTACCAACCTTGCCGGTGCAAAGTCAGCCTGATCACGAAGATCAATTCCTGTACGCAATCGAAGAACGAACAAGAATATGAGGCGAGCAATCTTAATATCACTCGAAGGTGGAGTCTGCAATACACGAAGGTAGCGCTATGCGGCTGTTCGGTTGTATCTAAAGCTAACTTTGTAAAACAAACTCAAGCCTGAAAATAAACGAGGGGTCTATCTAAATAGGGGGCGCAGCCCCTGGCGGCCACGAGGGGCGACGCTACAGTACCCGCGGTACTGTTCACGCGCGTGAACAGTACCCTAGGCCCACATGGGCCTCCTATTGGGCCAACAGCCTAAAAGGTATTGGTGCAGCGCCCTGACAGATTCTGGACGTCCACTTCTTTCGATGATTCCCATTGACTCAGGACGAATTTTGGCATGAGACCGGTGCCATTGGAAGCTCTATGAAATTGTGCTTCCAACCATATATAGAACGTCCAAAACCGACTCCGTATGCGACTTGGGCGTCTGTTTTATTGCGCACTGCTCCTGGACTCTGAACTGGGCTCGAACTCGAATTGCTTTTGGCCTCCACCTTAGGGACTCGAACCGGATTAGCCTCGTGCCTCCTCTTCGACTTGGACACCCTTGTTGGACTTCTTCTACTCCATTCCATGCACCCATCATGCTCGTATGCATGGGTGTCATGTCCTCATCAGCCAATGGGTACGACAAGACCAACTGTGGAAGAATATTTTCCTTTGTTAAATAAAATTGAAAGAAGAATGATGGGTTTCAGCAAGTTACTCTCATATGATGGTCGTCTTATCTTAGTCAACTCAGTCCTGTCTGCCCTTCCAACCTATTATCTGTGCACATTCAAGCTTCCTCCAGCTATCATCGAGCAAATTGATAAATACAGAAAACACCTTCTATGGGACAAAGGTGACATCAACAGAAGGGGTGGCTGCTTGGTGAAATGGGAAAAAGCATGCCAATCTAAACATCAAGGTGGGTTGGGAATCATTGATCTTCGTCTGCAAAATACAGCCCTCCTCCTCAAATTCTTGCATAAGTTTTATATTCATGAAAATCAGCCTTGGGTTTAGTTAACTTGGCAGTGCATCTATAGAACATCACTGGTGCCCCACAAGAAGAAGTCGGTTGGATCTTTCTGGTGGAAAGATGTTATGTCCCTCTCAGGTGAATTTATGAAAATTGCAGCTTGTCATGTTAGTAAAGGAAACACTGACTTGTTTCTGGTCTGACACGTGGGATTTTAATGTACTCCAACACAAATTCCCCCAGCTTCACTCATTTGCAAGGAAACATAATATTTCGGTTAGTAAGTTCCTAGCACAGGATGTCTTCCAAAACTTCCGCACCCCGCTTTCTCCTTTGGCTAGCGATCAATTTCAGGAGCTTAACTCTCTGTTACAAGGATTCGTGACTGACGCAGCCCAAGAAGATCGATGGCACTATATTTGGGGGGCTGCTCCTTTCACTGTCAAAAAGGCCTATACTCAACTAAAGGGAACGAGTGATCCTGACCCGTTGTTTAAATGGATTTGGGGCTCTTGCACCCGTGGCAAACACAAGTTCTTTTTTTGGCACCTACTTCTGGATCGTATGAATACCAGAAACCTTTTGAGAAGGAAGAGAAGAATTCTACAAAGTTATTCTCGTGTTCTATGCTCAAATAATTCAGAAGAGTCCCTCTTTCATCTGTTCTTTCAGTGTTCTTTCAGCCAGTGGTGTTGGAGATTTTTTAAAATATCCTAGGATCTGAGCCTTGCCGGAGGAGACATGATTGTGGCAGCAAGGCTGGCCTTCAACTCCAAAATTTTTAGAGAGGTGATGATTATTGCCAGTTGGGCAATTTGGAAGCACCGCAATGAGATTATCTTCGATGATGTTCCACCTTCCTTGTGAAGATGGAAATTTATATTCCGAGAGGAATTTCCAACGATTCTCATAAAGGCTCCTCCCTCTCGGAAACAGGCGCTTGAAGATTGGTTTTGTAATTTCTCTTAATGACCCTTTTTTCTTTTTCTTTTGGGCCTGAGGCCTTGTAAATTGTATATATTTGTTCCCTCACACACATATATATATAAATACCCAGTAGGGGCCTCCCCTGCTGTTTTTCCTCAAAAAAATTGCTTGCAATCTTGAAGTTGTCATCTCTGAAAAGTGCATACCAACCGATTTCTTTATTGTTGATGCCTACTATGATAAACATGATCACATAATTCTTGGTAGACCCTTTTTAAAGTTGGTTAATGCTGTTTTAGATGCCGGAAAAGGGAAAGTAACAATTAATCTTGATGGAGATAAACATACATACAATTTTCTTCCCGATTCTAGGAACTCCTTACCCCTACTTCTTGATGACGAAGAGGTAGGGAGCCTTCATTTTGTTGAAACTTTCAGGGATCCGCTACAAAGAGCAATGAAGAATCAACCTAATGATGAGCAAGACGAAGAATTCGAGGAAGCAACTAAAGGACTAGAACCACAAGACGGAAGCATGGAGGAGGAAAAATTTGAGGATATCAGAGAAATTAAGCCCGAAGAGCCAAAAGTGCCGGAGGTGGACCTCAAACCTTTGCCCAAGGGATTGAGGTATGAATTTTTGGGGCCTGACAAGACCTATTCTGTCATTGTGAGCGACGAGTTGAGCCCCGAAGAAATGAGATGTTGCTGAATTTATTGAAGAAGCACAAGAAGGTGATCGGGTATTCAATAAATGATCTCAAAGGACTTAGCCCGGCCTTTTGTTCTCATCGCATACCTATGGAGGATCAATGCAAGCCTGTAGTGGACTATCAAAGGAGGTTAACCCATGTCATGCGAGAGGTGGTGAAGAAGGAGGTGATCAAGTTATTGGACGTCGGAATCATTTACCCGGTACCGCATAGCGAATGGGTGAGCCCCGTACATTGTGTGCCGAAGAAAGGAGGCTTGATCGTGGTGAAGAATGAGAAGAATGAGTTAATTCCGCAAAGGACCGTGACCAGATGGAGGATGTGCATTGATTATCGGAAATTGATTAAAGCAACAAAGAAGGATCACTTACCCCTACTGTTCACCGACGAGATGCTTGAGAGGTTAGCAAATCATTCTTTTTTTTGCTTTCTTGATGGGTACTCGGGGTTCATGCAAATTCCTATTCACCCAGAAGATCAACACAAGACGACTTTTACTTGCCCATATGAAACATTTGCATATAGAATAATGCCTTTTGGTTTGTGTAATGCTCCAGCCTCTTTCCAACGTTTCATGATGGCAGTGCTTTCGGAATTCATTGAGGAAATTGTCGAGGTGTTCATGGATGATTTTTCCGTCTATGGGAAAACTTTTGCAGATTGTTTAGCCAACTTGGACAAAGTTCTCATGAAATGTGCGGATGTTAACTTGGTGCTCAATTGGGAGAAATGCCACTTTATGGTGAAGCAAGGTATAGTGTTAGGACATGTCATATCCGAAAGGGGCATTGAGGTGGATAAAGCCAAAGTCGAGGCGGTCGAGAAACTTCCACCACCAATGGATATCAAATCTTTGAGGAGCTTATTGGGCCAAGCTAGATTTTATAGAAGATTTATCAAGGACTTCTCAAAGATCACCAAGCTATAAACTAACCTTCTTCAAAAGGATGTGCCATTTGACTTTAATGAGAAGTGCTTGGCAGCGTTCCAGACACTAAAGAAAGCTCTCGTGACCGCACCAGTCATTCAACCGCCCGATTGGAGTCAGCCATTTGAGATAATGTGTGATGCTAGCGACTATGCTATTGGAGCCATCTTGGGACAATGAAAAGAAGGCAAGGTACATGCTATGCTATATATTATGCCAGTAAAACTCCAAATGGAGCTCAATTAAATTATGCAACAACAGAGAAGGAGTTGCTTGTGGTTGTGTTTGCCTTCAAAAAATTCAGATCATACATTGTGAACTCCAAGGTGATTGTCTACACTAATCATGAGGCAATTAAGTATCTCTTGTCAAAGAAGGATGCCAAGCCAAGGTTGATTCAATGGATCCTTCTCTTACAAGAATTCGACGTTGAGATTCGAGACAAAAAGGGGTCAGAGAATGTTGTGGCTGACCACCTATCAAGGATGAATCATGAGGATGATAAAGAGCCCATTGAAGACAAGATGATAGATGATCACCTCTATCTTGTAATCTATAAGGATAGTTGCGTGATCGACACCATTCGAGCGATTCAAAAAATGCCACTCGATCACTTAGACAAGAATGCACAAAGAAGGGTAATCTCCGAGAGCCGAAAATATTTTTGGGATTCACCTTACCTTTTTAGACTTGGAGCCGATGGAGTTTTGAGAAGATGTGTGCCAAGAGAAGAAAGGCAAGAAATAATAAGGAAGTGTCACTCAGCGGAATACGGAGGACATTATGGGCATTTCCGAACTCAAGCAAAGGTATGGGCCAGCGGATTTTATTGGCCGGAAATGCATGAAGATGCTAAAAGGTATGTTGCCTCTTGCCCCGAATGCCAAAGAACCGGTAACATCTCTCAGAGAAATGCCATGCCCTTGAATTATAATTTGCAAATCGATTTATTTGATGTTTGGGGAATCGACTTCATGGGACCATTTACAAACTCGCATGCATTCGAGCATATACTTGTCATGGTTGATTATGTGTCCAAGTGGGTAGAGGCTATGCCATGTCGTAAGGCATCAACGGAAGAGTCCATCACAATGGTTAAGAATGTCATTTTTCCTCGCTACGGTATTCCGAGAATCTTGATAAGCGATGGAGGGACTCATTTCACCTGGAATAGCTTTCGAAAGTGTTTGTCCAAATTGGGAATTGAGCATAGAGTGGCTACGACCTATCATCCACAAACCAATGGACAAGCAAAAATAGCAAACAGGCAACTAAAGAGCATCCTCAATAAGACTATTGAGAAGGGAGGCAAAGATTGATCAAAGAAATTCGATGGAGCATTGTGGGCATATCAGATGACGTTCAAGACACTGATAGGTATGACTCCATACCAATTTGTATAGGCAAGGCTTGTCATCTTCTAGTTGAGCTAGAGCACAAGGCATATTGGGCAATAAAGGAGATGAGCCTCAACTTAGATGCTGCAAGGATAAAAAGAAGAATCCAAATTAGCGAGCTAGAAGAGATGAGGTTGAAGGCTTATGAGAGTGCAAGCATTTACAAAAAGAGGATCAAAAGGTGGTATGATAAAAGGCCTAAACAAAAATAGTTCAAGGAAGGAGATAAGGTCCTTCCCTATAATTCAAGGTTCAAAACTTTTGGAAAAGGGAAGTTACAAAGCAAATGGGACGAACCTTATGTGGTACATTCGTTGTTCTCCAATGGAGCAGTTACTATCATGGATGCAAGAGGTGACCAATACGTGGTGAATGGTCAACGGCTAAAGGTCTATCTTGAACTCAATGTTCTGCCCCTACACTGCGTTGACATTTTCACAATGGAGGATGAACCCCAGTGTCAAGCCTAGGACGAAAAACAAGGTACGCCACATGTATATATTTTAGTTCTTATTTTATTTCTTTTAGTGTATTTTGTGAATGTTTGCTGGGAAAACTCTTCTGCATGGGTTTATATTCAAAAAACAATGGGAACCACAAAATTTGGGACGAGCCAGCCTACGGGCCAGGGCAAGCTGCTCGGGTCGGTCCGATTGGCCTAGGGCCCTACGCGGCGGCTCGCACCTGTTTTCCTCTGGGGCACGTCTCTCTAACTTCTATGTTTGCACCGATGATTTTCAGGAGGTTAGAAATAGGAAAGATGGGGTTTCGGGCACGATGAGCACCTGATGTGCATGGAGAAGAGGAAGTAGTGCTCGTCTTGTGGAAAGTTCCACTAAGTTTAGCGGTTGTTCTTCCCCTCTTGTTCTTTTTGTAAAAATTACAATGAGGACGTCGTATGGTCTAAGCGTGGGGAGGAACTAGCGCTAGTTCCAAAAACTTTTTGCCCTAGTAGTTTGGTTGGTTTGGTTTGAAGTTTTTCAATTTTTAGCTCGATGGTGTGTTAATGTTAGCGTTGAGTCAATAAAAAAAAGAGTCTTGAAATTGTCTCGTATGTTTTATTTTTCTTGCTTACTTGTTTATCTATCATTTATCTTTATATTCGATCATGAGCAATGAGCACGGAAGTTTCTGTGGTGCTTAGTGGGTTCTTGCCCGTGAGAGCATCCATGCTTCACTTTGAGCTAGAACCTTGTTTAGCTATGCTACAATTATTACAAAGTTGGAGATTTTTATTTCTGAAAATTACATGAAAAACCCCTCGTAATAAAGGTTAGCATCTTCTTTTTCCAAGTTGAGAGACAAGCTTATCCTATACAAAGCCTTTATATATTCGTTCCACTGTAAGTGTTGGTGGCATGGTAAAGTTGGCTAGGATTTTTCTCTCTTGGAAGTTCAAGTTTCGAGCAATGATCATGCCCTTGACTTATATCTTTTATTACTAGCCTCGTCATTCATTCGGCAACGAGACTTTCACATTGAAAGCTCCGTACATCGCTGGATTCCATACCCAACCCATAATATCTTTTTATTCATCTTATTCCTTGAACACAACCCATGTCTGAAGATTCATTCCGATTCTTGGCAAAGGTTTGGCTAAATTTCAGATTGTATTTCCACGCCAAGGAGGCGAGCGTAAAGCTTCGGAGAAGCCTTTTACAGTCCTTGGAAATACTTTGCAACGCCTCCTAATGCCTCATCAAAATAGTGATTTTCATTGATTTAATGTGATTAAGGGTATTTGGTAATTTCGCTAACCTAATATTTCCACTCCCACGCGCCCATCGTACCGCAACCCACACCGCGGCCCAACTCTCGGCCCACCCCATGCGCCCGACATCCCCCTCCTGTCCGAACCCTATCCGTCGCCGTCCTGACTCTCTCCCTCGCCGTTGCCGCCCAGCCTCCCACCCTCGCCGTCGCCGCCCGGACGACCGCTCCGCCGCCCCCACGGATGTGTGAGCAACGCCGGCCTCCACCCACGTCTTCGCAGAACCGGCCGCCTTCCGCTGGTCCGCGCCGCCGTCGGCCGCCTCCCGATCGTCCGCACCGCCGCCGTGCCCCCTCCCTTTGCGTCGCATGCCACCGCCCTGCCTTCCTTCCTCGCCGTCACCAGGTGGACCCCCTCCCTTGCCGTCGCCAGCAGGCAGGACCCGGATGACCGCCCCGCCATCACCACGGACGCCTCAGCAATGCTGGCCTCCACCAACGGCTTCGCACATCAAGCCGCCTCCCGCTCATCCGCGCCGCTGCTGTGCCGTCTTCATTTCATCGCACGCCACCACCTGGCTGTACCTCTCCGTCGGTTGCCGAGGCGGCATCCTTGTAGGTATCGTCTGTAACTTAATTATGTCTTCCTCAGATTAATTTGTTTATTAGTGAACTAAATTCCAAAGTTGGTTATGATTATAGACTTGCTATATATGAAGGGCTTATGATGCTTGTTGACCTACATTGATATAGAAGTTCTTGCTTTGAGCCTGACTGCACCATATAAATATAAGAATGAATTTTGTTTATAAGCTATGTTTTAATTTTAAGTTTAACTTGTAATTGCCTGAGAAATAAGCATATTTGGTGAATTTATGTTTTCTTTTCAGTATACTGTTAGGAATATCATAATGATGCATTAAATTTACCAGACAAGTTGACAACATTGTAGTTGGCACATGATCCATGGGCCTTTCTTAAAGTAATTATTTTTGGAAGTTCAGAGTGACGAGTCTTTCAATGTTTTTTTCTGTGTAGTGCATAACTCTATATTGTCAATTGTAACACTTACAGTCAAACCAAACACTGGACACTTACTATAGCAATTACGCTTTGGTCACTCAGTGTGCATTAGTATCACTACAAGGAATGTGCCGACTAGTGACGCAAAAAAGCGCGGTTCTCGTCATAAACCGCGATTAATGACGCCGAGTGTTACGAAAACCCTCCGTCATTAATCGAGCGTCACAAATCGCGATTAATGACGAGACCTTATGTCGCGGCGTCATGAGTTTAATGATGCGTATAAAATCGTCCTTACTAAACGTCATAACTTCGTTCCTACATCTTTGCCATGCTGGACATAGTCTGATGTGGCATCCGTTGTGACATGCTAATTGTGACGAACCGTTTGCGTCATAAAACGAATTTGGCCTGTTTAAAGCTAGGTTGAGCCCAACACTGTTACTGTCGGCTGGTGTTGTGCAGATAGCCCCAAAAAGATTTTTCTGGGCTCATTTGTTGTTTTTTCGACCATAATTTTGATTAGGTTGGGCCCATTTTTGTTGGGTCGAGTCCAACAATTGCGCACATTGTTTGCGGCCTTATATGTCACGTTAATTTCAATGAAATTGACTTTTAGCCCAATAAATAGTGGGCTAAGCCCACTGAAGGCCAACAGAAAATTAACTAATCGTGCATCAATATTAATTGATTTCATTTCAATTCTGATCTTTTTTTACAATAATTCCGATCCGGTTGGCAAAATAGTAATCATCACATATTTCTTTATACAATAAAACAAATAGTTGTTTACTATCAAGCACGCCATATTGTTCATCACATATCACAAAATATTACAAGATAACAGTCTCATAAGGAACATAGATTAACAAAGCTAAATCCAGGCCATAATCACAATAGATATTGGAGATTTGATCTAAGTATCTTAACCTCTTCATCTTTTACTGCTAAGCAGTAGACGAAGGAGGTCTTCACTGTCTTCGGTAAGCTTCTGCAACCTCTTAATCTCAGCCGACTGCATTTTCAGAGTTGATTCTGATTCTTCGGTCTTCTTCTTCAAGCTACATAACTATTTCTAGTGAGCAACAAATCCTTGTCGAAGTTGTACCCTATCCTAATTGGGAGCGTCAACTCGCTTTTCATCAACACTAGTACATAAGGATTTGGTACCCATTGTTGAGTACTCCTCTGTTTTAATTTGTTCGGGATGAAGCATCATTGACTTGGTAGCTTCCATCTAGCAATAGTGGATCCCAAGTCAGATTCGGATCTTGCAATTGATTCGAACTAAGGAAACAAAGGTGTTAAGTTTGTTACCTTGGAGCAGGTCTGAACAGGAGCGGGTACAGATGTTAACCCTTTGGCCCGCTGAAACAAGTACAAGAACAACATGTAAGGGTTGATATCATTCGCAATCGGAAACAAAGAAGGTGTTAATTAAGTTTATTACCTTAGAGCAGGTCTGAATAGGAGCGACTACAGTATTGACCCTTTGGCCCGCTGAAACAAGTACAAGAACAAGCGATAAGGGTTGAGATCATTGGCAATCGGAAGCAATTTCATCTATTAAGTTCAATGTGGTACATGAACGATAACACCTAATCCATAATCACCCAAGCATGCAAACAAAATATGGAAACCCAAAGAGCATGGGTAAGCAATATAATAATTTTATTCTTTAATTTCTACAAACCTTAAATAAGTCAGCTTCGAACAATCTCTTGCAATAGGGAATAGAAGATCCAAAATCACCCAAGCATGCAATAACAATATTCAAAGGCAGAGAGCACGGGGAAGCAATCTAATAATTTCATCTACAAATTTCTACATAACTCAAATAAAATGACTTCCAACAAACTCTTGCGATAGGGTACAGTAGATCCACAATCACCCAAACATGAAAGAATATTATAGAATGCCAAAAAGCATGGGGAAGCAATCTAATTGAATCGATTAATACAGGGAGGAGCCCGCAGACCTGACAAATAGGAAGGGAAGAAGGTGCCGAATGCTGTCTTGATTTAGCAGCTTGATCTTGTGCCTTGAACATGTTGTTCTTCGCAACTGTTGCAGATCTGCGGCCGCTAGGGTGAGCCTTGAGGGAGCCGACAGAGCAACGGGTTTGAACCATCTTGCAACTTCAAGGACGTTGCCGAGGAAGGCCACCGCTCGTAGCAGAGGAAAGCGTCGTCGGTAGCTAGGTCGCTGTTGCTGCTTCCGCCGTTGATCTACTAGGTCTCTTCGGAGGTAGAGGAGAAGATCCCCTGATTTTGGAAAATTACAAGGAGGTAATTGGGAGGCTTGGTTTCCCTCTTTGTTTTATATATAATGGGGAGGACCAGGAGGAGCACGGAATTCAATATTTCAAGTCCCGCCTCTCTGCTCCAGAGCGGGAAACATAAGACTTTGGATCATGGACCCAAACGTCTGTGACCCAAATGAAAGACCGCTTGGGTGTCAGACCCAAACGTCAGTGACCATACGCAGAGAGGCAAGTTGTTGACTGTGGGTTGTCCGTGCCACCATGGATCATGGAATTGACAAACACACACAAGACTATACTTTACTTCATATTCACGTTCGACGGATGATCCGATTATTGCATTACAAATGTACTCACTGCAACAAATTAACATACCTGTTTCAACTGTTTATTACATGAATAAACACACTTAAATAAAACATTAAAACTACAAACTACAGGGGACCCTTGTATAACCTTTTAGGTAATCTTCCATGGAGATCACGCATAAATTCAGGGTGATCAGTGCATGCGACCGCCCAATCATATGTGAGTATTCTGTGAGGAGAGATTCGCTCTAAGAGAGACATGCACTTGTCCTGCAATTGTGTGCAGTTAGCCTGAATTACCCATCGTAGAAATGAGGTCACAGTTTCCTCGCTTGCCATGTTCCATATCTTTGATGCACAATGCAGCTTCAACCTTTCGACTTGGTACATGTCTACGACCCAGAGTACATAAGGCCAGGCATTGGCAGGAGTGTCCCATAAATTAGCCTCCTCCAGGAGTGATCCTTCCCTAGCATAATTGATCAGTAGCGAGAAGCCATTAGGGTTTGCTTCTATAAGTGGAACAGTTTCAAAGCGTGACTCCCTTCCTTGGCTGTAGAGCATTGCCTCCATCACACAAGATACTTTCACCACATCGGCACGTTTCGCTCATATCACCCGGCATTCTGCACCTATGTGGAAGACAATGTCAACAGGGGCTTGGGCTGCAACACTTACGCATATGCTTGTTTGTACTGATGGAGGAGAAGGAACTTCAATGCAGTCATCCTCCAGTACTGTAACACCACACGATATGTGTATGCGATCTTCATTAGAGGTCACATGATCAATGTCATGATGCTCCACCAGACATTCAAAGCCTCTTTCTTGTAGATCCCGATTAGTGAAAACCACTTCTTTTGTAGCTTGAACTCGAAACGTATCATCTTCATCGTTTGGGTCTCCAGCCGTCGCACGCAACAATACTCGCACCTACGTCGAAGGAAGCAGTCACAGGCTTGACATAGTGCGACTGTATCGCCATGTGTGAGTGTGTGTATTCATAGTAGCAATGAGACACGTACCATTTGGAATTTGTGCAGAGGAATGAGGATGATGACAATGCTGTCTGGAACATCCATCCACTGATGATCATTCATACCTATAGGATAGCAACGTAGCCTGCATTGACGACCTCCCACCATGAACGTATCATATTCCTTGTACTGGCCCGCGGTTCCTTCTGCTTTCGCTTCCTGGCTTGAGAATGAGAAGTCGAATTGCATGGAAGGAGACATTTTAGCATCTAAAGCCATGAATGTAAATGGCCTGCAATGATTGTCTCGTGCATAAACTGTCTCATATTATAGTAGCGGGAGTGAATGTGTCGTTCCGAAATGTCCATTCGTGGACATCAGTTACCACCCAGAGAATGGACGCGTCCCTTCAGTGCGGGTGTGGCCACGTTTGGGTCATGAACTTCACAGCTCTAGACCGTAAGTGCGATTCACAATGATCGACACGTCCGTTCAGAGTGGGTGTGCACACAAGTTCGTCGGTTAACGCCCGGTGCTAGTCCTTAACTGCAATTCTCAATGATCGACACGTGGAACAACATGTGAGAGCGTGTCATCCCAAAACGCCCATTCGAGATGCCCTTTTGTGCTTATATGCATGTTGTTAATATTACACACAAACACACACACAAACATATATTGCTTTTCCAATTCCCAGCTATTCAGTTTTGGCCTTGTCGCATCAACAAGTTCATCACATTTCTTAGTCACCAACGCCTGCGGGAATCATCAAGTGCGAATTCAAACCAGTCGTAGACCTTTTTGGTCACGACTCACGCAGCATACCTGATCGAGAAGGACTTGTCAAGTCATCCTGCACCGTGCGTGTTGCAACGCAAGGACCATCCGGTCCATCTGATTGCCTTGTGCAGCCTTACAACACCCAATCTGTTTCTCCAGATGCAATTGACGCCTAAAACTTTTCATAAACAAACTGTAACACCCTATGTTTTTAATCAAGTGTCAAGGAATGTTAATCACACTCTTAATCACTTGCTAAGCATCATTGCTTAAGCCCTTAACCAATGTTGAAGTCAGACCCTAGGTCAAACCCCTGGAGCCCTAAACCCTATCTAGAACTTTTGGCACGTTCTCCAAAATTCACCTAAACACTTCAAAATCGGCCAATACCAAAGTTGTGCATTTTTTCAAGGCCTACAACTTTGCTGTTGAGTGGCAAACCAAATTCAAAGTCTAAACATGTGTAAAACCTTGGTCAACGCAAGAAGCTCCTGTTCACAGGCACCGAGAAAAACCAGATCTTTGCCTGCTATTTATGCTCGATCCTTTGAGCAAAACGCCTAACGGCCTTTGTAAAAGTTGTAGAATGATAGTTGATCTACAACTTTGCTAATTAGCACTTGGTTCACTTCTATAGCAATTTTGCGAGTTTGAGCTGGTCAAACAGGGGCACTCTGAACAAATTCGTGACGGAACGCCACACCACACGACGTCGTCGTGCGCGCACACGCGCCACGTCGGTTCACCGCCGAGCGACCGGGCGCGGACGTCGATGCACCCGGGGGTCCCTCTGTCCATAGGAGTCATCGTTATGCATTGGACGCGAGGGCCGGTGACAGGCCTAGGCCGTTAGGCCGGTGCCACGCGCCGCGCCAGCACCCGCGAGAGCACGCACGCCGAGGTTGCCATTGGCCGGATGCACCACCCCACATCACCGTTGCTGTAGCCACACTGCGACTTCGCCTATGAGAAGACTTGGGTGATTACCGCCTCAGTGCGCCGTGCCCCTATAAAATCCCCCTCCCCTCTACCGGCGCACGCACAGAGATCGTCACCGCCGTCCACCATTGCCGGCGTCGGTGAATTCTCTCCCCCGCATGCGCCCGTGAGCAACAAGCACACCAAACCTCCTCTCTAGCATACACTCGAGCTTTCCCGAGCACGTACGGCTCAACTCCGGTCCAGCATTCGCCGGAGATCGAGCAGAGGCGGCTGCGCCGCCACTGCCTCGCCGCCGCCGCTCGCCGGAGTCATCTCCGACCACGCCGCCACCACCTATCGACTTTGGGTGAGCCCAATCACACATCCCTGTCATTTGTTTGCCTCCTCGAGCCGCCGTTCGCTGCCGGCGAGCTTGCTCCGCCGCGGGAGGGCACGGATGTGAGAGTAGAAACTGTGGAGGGTTCGATCTGTAAATTCAAGAACTTATCTGTGAAGATTCAAATCTTTTTATGGTCCACGTTGAAAGAAGATTCTTCTTCTTTTGCTCTTAAGTCCAGTGAACTATAAAAATCGTAGAAAATCGTAGAAAAATCCTAAAAATGCAAAACTAATTTTGTTGGTTTCCTTGTGAATAGATCTACATCTTTTAAAAGGCTGTATATACTTTTGATGTGTAAGTTTTGAATGAAAATTCAAACTCAGTTTGAGTAGGTTTGTTCATATCTTGAGTTACACTCATGTGCTAAACTTGATTTTTTGATATGTTGGTAGTCAGTACTGGTGTAGGCTATACCTAAGATTTTGCACAAAGTTACTGAGTGGATGTTTAGTTATGATTTATTTTGTTTTATGGCCAGATCTGTGTTTATGTTTGTACAGATTTACATATATGTTCTTTGTGGTTCACCTTGTGGATATCAACTTGTTAGGCTATGATATGTTGCTAGTAAATTTATCATGGTTTTAGGAGCAGTCTACATATCTGTTTCTGAATGATGCATGTTTTTAAAGATAAATCTATAGCTCAGTTTCTATTGCACCAGTGATACTTATCTTTGGCATAGATGATTTGTATATCATGTTTGTGCTATGGTAGAAAGTTAAGCTACAGTTGAGTTATATCTTTCTCTGCTTAAATGCTTTGTGAATAAATAGACTGAAAATGGTTATTTTTGTGTAGCATGTTTGAAATAGGTTCTGGAGCTAATTTTTGGTGAGTAGCCTAGTTAGAGTTCTTAGAGGCTCTGTGTAAAATTTGAGCACCATTGCATGAGTAGTTTTCTCTATAGTAAATAGTCTTGCTTTTGCTATGAATAACTTGTCGTATTTTTCATGCTCTGTATATAGCTTTGTTTGCCATGAAATTTTACGAGTAGCTCTGTTATAGTCCCTTGTGCTCGCACAAAAATTTTTCATTGTCAGATGTTGCATGGTTTAACCAGAATAAGTTTTTGGAAGAAACTAAGTATATTAAAAAGAGAAATAAAGAAATCCCCTCTTTATAAACTTATGTGTGATATAACCTTCGGAAAATGTTCCTAACGAACCGTGAAACCTAACTTGGTCATTTTTGTGGTAATTCTAATTTAATTGAATAAATATGCACACAATCACTACTAAAATAATAATAATAAAATAAATGGTTGAATAATTAATCTTAAGGAAGAGTATGCTGGATATATTCTTGTCTAGGTGAATGTAGTCAACCCGACACCCTAGACTTAATACATGTTGTTGTTTGTTTACACCATCATCAATAATTAACTCTTGCATATGCATTCCCCGTGTAGAAGTCCATGACGGTAGCTACACGCTCATACCGGCTGACGTGGACGAGGGAGCAGGAGGAGACGTACACTTCGTGACCGTTGATCAAGACCCGGACCAAAGTCCGGAACACTGTTTGACTGCTGGAGCTGCCGAAGGCAAGCCCCGGTTTAACATTTACCTATGTGTTCCTTTTTCAAATTCCTGAATCTATGCTTGATTATCGATGTGCATTTACGTTCAGGAGTTGAATGGAAACCCTAGATGCATGATCCATAAGTACCTTTGATCTTTTACTAGCATACTAGGTCGATAGTTGCTATGCATTAAGGACCTGGTACAAGTCGAGTGATGTACTTCCCTCGTGAGAATAGGTTCTTATGTTGGAATCATAAGTTTGTTAAATTGAATTGCTCACGTGATAAGAGCATGGGATTTTGGGCTCCGGTCCAATGGTTAAGAGATTAAGCGTTTGAAAGTACTAATCATTTGTCGGACATGGGTATAGTAAACCTAGTACCTGAATGACGCGATCCGGGAACTTTAGGCTACTAATCTTGGGTTGCGACCCCAGTCTTGCAAACTATGGTGCATGTATGATGCTGGATGCTAGTGTGAGGCATGCCAGCTAGCCTTGTACCTAGGACTGTGGCATCAGCTCCTAATCCGAAGAATGACGGGAACCGTTTGGTTGAATGCACTCATTGCGAGTGTTTTCTCCTGTATGTTTAGGTTCACCTTGCAAGGTTATTAATCGATCGATCATCGGCCTCTCACCGTTATCCGGGAATTGCTTAACCCTCTAGCCATGATAATCCCTCTATGATGAAATGTTGTTAAACTTGATATTTGATTAATTGTTTGCTCAATTATGCTTGAATTAGTTGCTTATCTAGTAATAACTCTATCTACTAGAACTTGAGCTAAAATATTGAAAGTAAGGATTAACTCCTTAGTCACTTTTTGGCAAAACAAACTCACTAGCCAAAAGCCATGCATGATTAGAAGGTTAAGTCCTTTATTTCAGACGGGTAAGCCTTGCTGAGTATTAGTGTACTCAGCCTTGCTATAAATGTTGCTTTCAGGTGATAATGTTTGGCCTGGTGAAATCCCACCAGGCTGGGAGCTAGAATGGGTGGATGACGAGGAGTAATGACATTATGGGTGGCCTCCCACGATGCCAAGTTATCGATTAGTATTATTTCCATTGTCTTCAAAACTCTAAACTATTTACCTTTGATGCAAGGACAATGTTTGTAATAATTAACCCTACGGGGAATTTGGATTAATTTGTAAGGTACTCTGGACTCTCCTTCATGGGAGTTTTAATGTATATGTTTCGATCCTCTGTGTGGTTTACAAGTGATTTACCGGGCTATGACCCGGCAACACTCAACGGGATGATTCTTTATTATTGCTTAATGACCAAAAGGGATTGGCTTAAGCGATAGTACGGACTTATCTTGGATGGGGTTGTCACAGTTGGTACCAGAGCATCCGTATACACCAGAGTAATTAGTTTAACACTAATCACAATGATTTACAAATAAAACTTGCCAAGATCGATTGGATTTGAAAATGTGTTGGATCGTTAAGGAAGGTTTAGACCGAAAGGCCCTAGAGGGAATTTTTTGGTTCTTTCAAGGTGGCTAGTAATTATAGTTTATTTATACTAACTTCCAGCACTTCTTAAGCCACGTGTCTCATACATGTGTGATACCGCATCACGAGTATGCGAGGGTCGATAGGGCAATCCATTCCACGGATCCTATCTTCTCGGTTGGATGTGCACATGTTTTATACGTGTGCTACCGTATGCAAGTCATACGAAGGATGCCATGTTCTATTCAAGATGAACATGTCATGGGTTGTAATGTCGCCATGTTTTACTATACGTGAGCATGATTCCGCATTACGAACATGCGAAGGGGGACACCCTCCATTCAAAAGGGGTGTGTCTCAGGTTGGACGCCGTCCATGCGGTGCAAAATGCATGGATACCATTTCTATAGTGAATGGTAATGTATGTGGACGCTCCCGTGATGTGCTGGGACGGAAGGTTCTTTTCTGCAGGTACACTAACCACGTTATTGCGATTGTTATGAACGACATATAGCTCCAACTAGTTATTATAGGGAGAGTCGTTTACAAAGCTTGCCACCGGCATTGACTACGCCTTGTTAGTTCAATAAGTGTGAGGTCGTTTAAGACGTGTGCATGCATCATAAAAATTGAATGAACCTAAAAACTTGCTGTTCTACACCTGTGTTATGCTTTTAAATTGTTGCTTGATCGTAGAAAGGTTTTTCCCCTCTTTTTGATCCTAGTTGTTTTCTATCAAGTTAGGATGCTATCTGTTCATGTTTTTTAAGAGCCATTTCTAGGATGTTTCTGACTAGGTGACTTTTACAAAAGTTGTTCCTCATCAAGTCAAGCATGTACTGGGAATTTTTCACAATTGTAGGAATTCTCAGTCTAGAGATATGATCAAAGTAGTAAACCTCTATTCTGCTATTTTTACTGCTGACCCTCCTTTGGAAGTAGAATTTTTCGAGCATGTTTCCTGTTGATCCAGTTCTACCCTTGAATACCAAATATGTGCACAATTATATCACTATTTTGCTGTAAAAATTTGGGAAATTTTGGGGCTCTGGTTGTCGAGTTATGAATTTTTGTTCATACTATCAGATTTTTATACCCTATGATGTTATACTCCTTTTGAGTTTTAACGTGTTGTACCCATTTTTGTACAGATGGAGTACTCGGAGTTTTTTGAGATCGACGCGGATGGTACCTTGCGTACCAACGGTCTTCAATGGGAGGGTTTTCCCCATGTTCTGTGGGACACCTTGCGTGAGGTGGGCTACACCGCCCCGCTGACCTACGAGGTGCTCCACTTCTGGGACCGGGGTGTGCCCTACGCGCGTATCGTCGCTACGGTGGCACAGCACCCTGAGCACCCCGAGTGGCCTGACTTGAGCATGGTGTTCTATGGACACCGTGGTGTCGAGTCACTCGAGTCTGTAGCTCTGAGGGTTCTCCACACGTTCTGCGAGCAGCACCGGGAGGAGGTGATGCTCACCACTCTGGGGTTGTTCCCGGCACTGGACCCACACGACAAGGCTTGGTGTGAGCGCATGTCGCTCACCGGCGTGTTTCTCACTGCCGATCCTCCGGTGGTCACTGTACAACAGCTTTTGAGGCTACTCGAGGCGTTGTACAATGTGCAGGTCTTCCGCCTCGCCACCGAGGCTATGCTTGCGGGTGTGATCCGCAAGACATCCGCGCTGACCGACGTCATCTACCATGACTTGCAGAAGGAGCGCCAGACCTCTGCTCACTTGCAGCAGGAGGTGGTGTTCTTCCAGGACCAGCGTACGCAGCAGGAGCAGGAGCGAGCTCAGTACATCGAGCAGTTGTATGCCCGTGATGACACCATTGATAGGCTGTGTGAGGAGAACGATGGTCTACGGGCAGAGTACATCCAGGCCGAGACTCAGCGTTTGACTCTAGTGCAGCATGTAGCTGAGATGAAGAACTAGGTTATTGATATGGAGGTTGAGGTGGAGGTGTTGCAGGCGATGGCACACCAGCAGCAGCCACCAGTTGTTCCTCTAGCAGCACCTACCGCTCCGGACGAGCTGCAGGGAGCTTCGGGCTTGGACGAGGATAGTGTCGAGGGACCACCCCCAGCTTCCCCTCAGTCCAGCGTTGGCTCCGTTGCGGGCTACTAGTTTCACTTAGATGTTGTTTCATGGACCTACCATGTACTCTTATCTTAGCCTTTTCAGCTAGATTTTGTGGAGAGATTAGGCTGCCCAAAGAGTATGCGGGATGTGTTTTATTCCATGTAATCCATGTTGTTTTAGGTGATCCACAAACTATGCATCATGTAATGCTATTGGATGAATACCTTGTGATGTATGTTTCAAGAATTAATTTGGGTTTTCATGATCAAATTTGGATCTTGCGCTGAATACCGAAGTTGTGTGAAATGTTCTCAAGATCATGCTCACCAAAATTCATTATGATTGCATAAGCGTACCGAGAGTTATGGCAAATTTTGTGCAGCTCGGGCTCCTGTGAAAACAGCTAGGCAGAAGCTCGGTTACGGAATTTTTCGGGCATGATAACATCGGAATTCGACCCTGAGTTGAATAACAATGTTGGAGCTTACGAAATTCTAAACTTGCTGACCAAAAATAAGAATTTTTCCAAGTATGGGCAGAGAGTTATGATTTTTTCACTAAAAACAGCTGTGCTGTCCGGTTCTTAACTTATGGATGTTTACGAGTTTTCGTCTTACATATTCTTCTTGTGGGTCGATGTAAGCAAGCTTGCGAATATGTGGCTAATGAAAACTCCATGGATTTCAGATGGTGGGACTGACACGCACCTCCCCTAACGGTTTTGGTGCAAGTGGGAGTGAGGTTCCGCCACCTCCTCCCAACATGACGATCCAAGAGCAGTTCATGGCCACACAAACTGAAGTGATGCGCCAGATACTGCAAACCCAGCAACAAATTGCTCAGCAGCTGCAGCAAGCCCCACGCGGGGGAAACCAGGATGGCCTACCTTTGGTCACCAAGTATGAGCACTTCTACGGCATGAAACCCCCGACGTTCGAGGAGGCCAAGGAGCCTCTAGCTGCTGAAGCATGGATCAGGGCCATTGAGGCCAAGTTCTCAGTGTTCACCCTACAGTGCTCTGAAGAGCGTAAGGCCAGCTTTGCCACCTTGTAGCTCCGTGGTGCTGCACTGATGTGGTGGGAGCACTACAAATCTATGGTCCCGGCTGGACATCAGGTCACATGGGAGGAGTTCAAGCAAGCTTTAAGGAGCATCACATTCCTAAGGGTCTCATGGACCGCAAGATGAAAGGAGTTGCTGGCGCTGAAGCAGGGGACTGACACGGTGTACGAGTACGCCAAGAAATTTAACTCCCCGTGTTAGTACGGTGGGCATCATGTTGACAATGATGCTAAGAAGATAGAGCATTTCCGTGATGGGATGGATGGAGAGCTCTACGAGAGGCTTAATCTCTGTGAGCCTAACAACTACCAGGACCTTGTGAACAAGGCCATTTCCCAAGAAGACGCCATGAGAAGGGCCCAAAAAGACAAGAAAAGGCAGGCCGGATTCACTGCTTCCGTTGGGTGAGGCAAGAAGTTCCGCTTCGTCAAGAAGATTAACCAGGGGTCCTCCCAGTCATCATCATCTGGACACTGGCGAGTGACCCAGTCTCAGAACAAGCCTTCTAGAAATTTCCAGTACCGTAAGGTGCAGTAGTAGTCTTACAAGCCAAATGCACCCTCGGCTAACAATAATGCTATCAAGGACCGTCGCTGCTACAATTGTGGGTAGCCAGGGCACTATGCCAATGAGTGTCCCAAACCGAAGCAGATCAAGACCTACCAACAAGGTGAAGGGTCAGGAGCCAAACAGGGCAACTAGGGCAAGAAGCCTACCATGCAAGTGAAGCAGGGCAAGCTGAACTTCACTTCTCTGATGGAGATGCCAGAAGGAGCACCAGTGCTGACGGGTACATTTTCTATCTGAGGCTATGTAGTTAAAGTACTGTTTGATTCTAGTGCAACGCATAGTTTTATAAATGGGCAAATTTTGAACAAGTTGGGTGTGAAAAGTTGTCAAACAAAACAACCATTCTTGGTAACCACACCTGGTGGCCGAGTTTCTACTAGAGACCTATCCTGGAGAGTGCCGATTGAACTAGGTAGCAAAGTCTTCCCAACCAATCTCATTGTTTTGGACCTAGAGGGCATCGATGTGATCCTAGGCCTGAACTGGTTGGCACACCATCAAGTCATCTTGGACCTTGCTACCAGAATGATAGAAATCAACTCACCTGCTGTGGGCACATCTACTCTATACTTACCTCCCAATGGCAGTGGAAATTTGTATGCTTTCCCAACCATCACTTCTTCACTTGATGACATTCCGATAGTCTGTGATTATCCGGATGTTTTTTCCGATGACTTGCCTGGCATGCCACCAGACAAAGACATCGAGTTTGTGATAGAACTTCAACCGGGCACCGCCCTTATCTCCAAAAGACCTTACCGTATGCCACCTAAGGAGTTAGCTGAGTTGAAGGACCAACTACAAGAGTTGCTTGATAAAGGGTACATTCGCCCAAGTTCATCTCCTTGGAAAGTCCCACACTTTTTGTGAAGAAGAAGGATGTTAGTCTGCGGATGTACGTGGACTATCGTCCACTCAATGTGGTGACAATCAAGAACAAATACCCCTTGCCCCGCATTGATGTTCTCTTCGATCAGTTGGCTGGTGCCAAAGTCTTTTCCAAGATCGACCTTCGATCTGGCTATCATCATTTTAAGATTCGATCGAGTGACATTCCAAAAACAACATTCTCCACCAGATATGGTCTTTATGAATTTCTGGTGATGTCCTTTGGTCTCACAAATGCACCTGCATACTTCATGTACCTTATGAACTCTGTCTTCATGAATGAGTTAGACAACTTCGTAGTGGTCTTCATTGATGATATCCTCATTTATTCCAAGAACGAAGAAGAACATGAGAAACATCTTCGGATTGTTTTACAATGACTAAACTAGTACAAGAAGCCGAAGAGAGAGTGGAAGTAATCAGAGAAAATTTAAGAGCTGCTCAGATGAGACAAAAGAGTTATCATGATAAGGCTAAGGCACCCGAAGAGTTTGAAGTGGGTGATTATGTATACCTGAAGGTATCACCAACCAAAGGTGTACAAAGATTCGGAGTTAAAGGAAAGCTAGCGCCATGCTACATCGGTCCTTATGAAGTCACTGAGAAGTTCGGTACGGTTACATATCATATCAGACTCCCAGACAGACTCTCCGCAATACACGATGTGTTTCACGTCTCACAACTTAAGAAATGTGACCAGATACCGGAAGCAAGGATAATCGACGAGACCAATGCAGAAGTAGAACCTGACCTATCACTAGCAGAATACCCTATGAGAGTGCTAGATCAAAAAGAAAGACAGACCAGAAGGCAAACGGTGAAGATGTACAAGATACAGTGGAGTCACCACACGGAAGAAGAAGCCACGTGGGAAACCGAACAATTTCTCAACACCAAGTATTCGGGTTTTCTTCAAGGCTAACATCGTGCGTAACCTTTCCCAGCTATCTTTTAAATTCGAATCTTGGGACGAGATTCCTTTTAAGGGGGGTAGGCTGTAACACCCTGTGTTTTTAATCAAGTGTCAAGGAATGTTAATCACACTCTTAATCACTTGCTAAGCATCATTGCTTAAGCCCTTAACCAATGTTGAAGTCAAACCCTAGGTCAAACCCCTGGAGCCCTAAACCCTATCTAGAACTTTTGGCACGTTCTCCAAAATTCACCTAAACACTTCAAAATCGGCCAATACCAAAGTTGTGCATTTTTTCAAGGCCTACAACTTTGCTGTTGAGTGGCAAACCAAATTCGAAGTGTAAACATGTGTAAAACCCTAGTCAACGCACAAAGCTCCTGTTCACAAGCGTCGAGAAAAACCAGATCTTTGCCTGCTGTTTATGCCGAACCTTTGAGCATAACACCTAACGGCCTTTGTAAAAGTTGTAGAGTGATAGTTGATCCACAACTTTGCTAATTAGCACTTGGTTCACTTCTATAGCAATTTTGCGAGTTTGAGCTGGTCAAACAGGGTCACTCTGAACAAATTTGTGCTGGAACGCCACCCCGCACGACACCGTTGCGCGCGCACACGCGCCACGTCGGTTCACCGCCGAGCGACCAGGTGCAGACGTCGATGCACCCGGGGGTCCGCCAGTCCGTAGGAGTCACCGTTATGCATTGGACGCAAGGGCCGGTGACAGGCCTAGGCCGCTAGGCCGGTGCCATGCACCACGCCAGCACCCGTGGGACCGCGCACGCCGAGGCCGCCATTGGCCGGCTGCACCACCCCACGTCGTCGTTGCTGTAGCCACGCCGCGACTTCGCCTATGAGAAGACTTGGGCGGTTACCGCCTCAGCGCGCCGCACCCCTATAAAATCCCCGTCCCCTCTCACCGGCGCACGCACAGAGATCGCTGCCGCCGTCCGCCATTGCCGCCGCCGGTGAATTCTCTCCCCCGCACACGCCTGTGAGCAACAAACACACCAAACCTCCTCTCTAGCACACACTCGAGCTTCCCCGAGCACGCACGGCTCAACTCCGGTCCAGCATTCACCGGAGATCGAGCAGAGGCAGCCGCGCCGCCACTGCCTCGCCACCGCCGCTCGCCAGAGTCATCTCCGACCACATCACCACTACTAATCGACTTCTGGTGAGCCAAATCACACATCCTTGTCATTTGTTTGCCTCCTCCAGCCGCCGTTCGCCACCGGCGAGCTTGCTCCACCGCGGGAGGGCACGGATGTGAGAGTAGAAACTGTGGAGGGTTCGATCTGTAAATTCAAGGACCTATCTGTGAGGATTCAAATCTTTTTAGGGTCCGCATTGAAAGAAGATTCTTCTTCTTTTGCTCTTAAGTCCAGTGAACTGTAAAAATCATAGAAAATCGTAGAAAAATCCTAAAAATGCAAAACTAATTTTTTTGGTTTCCTTGTGAATAGATGTACATCTTTTAGAAAGGCTATATATACTTTTGATGTGTAAGTTTTGAATGAAAATTCAAACTCAGTTTGAGTAGGTTTGTTCATATCTTGAGTTATACTCATGTGCTAAACTTGATTTTTATATATGTTGGTAGTCAGTACTAGAGGAGGCTATACCTAAGTTGTTGCACAAAGTTACTGAGTGGATGTTTAGTTATGATTTATTTTGTTTTATGGCTAGATCTGTGTTTATGTTTTGTACAGCTTTACATATATGTTCTTTGTGGTTCATCTTGTGGATATCAACATGTTAGGCTAAGATATGTTGCTAGTAAATTTATCATGGTTTTAGGAGCAGTCTACATATATGTTTCTGAATGATGCTTGTTTTGAAAGATAAATATATAGCTCAGTTTCTAATGCACTAGTGATGCTTATCTTTGGCATAGATGATGTGTATATCATGTTTGTGCTATGGTAGAAAGTTGGGCTACAGTTGAGTTATATCTTTCTCTGTATAAATGCTTTGTGAATAAATAGGCTGAAAATGGTTATTTTTGTGTAGCATGTTTGAAATAGGTTCTAGAGCTAATTTTTGGTGAGTAGCCTAGTTTTAGTCCTTAGAGGCTCTGTGTAAAATTTGAGCACCATTGCATGAGTAGTTTTCTCTATAGTAAATAGTCTTGCTTTTGCTATGAATAACTTGTCGTATTTTTCATGCTCTGTATATAGCTTTGTTTGCCATGAAATTTTACGAGTAGCTCTGTTATAGTCCCTTGTGCTCGCACAAAAAATTTTCACTATCAGATGTTGCATGGTTTAACCAGAATAATTTTTTGGAAGAAACTAAGTATATTAAAAAGAGAAATAAAGAAATCCCCTCCTTATAAACTTATGTGTGATATAACCTTCGGAAAATGTTCCTAATGAACCCTGAAACCTAACTTGGTCATTTGTGTGGTAATTCTAAGTTAATTGTATAAATATGCACACAATCACTATTAAAATAATAATAATTAAATAAAAGGTTGAATAATTAATCTTAAGGAAGAGTATGCTGGATATATTCTTGTCTAGGTGAATGTGGTCAACACGACACCCTAGACTTAATACATGTTGTTGTTTGTTTACACCATCATCAATAATTAACTCCTGCATATGCATTCCCCGTATAGAAGTCCCTAACGGTAGCTACAGTCTCATACCGGCTGACGTGGACGAGGGAGCAGGAGGAGAAGTACACTTCGTGACCGTTGATCAAGACCCGGACCAAAGTCCGGAACACTGTCTGACTGCTGGAGCTGCCGAAGGCAAGCCCCGGTTTAACATTTACCTATGTGTTCCTTTTTTAAGTTCCTGAATCTATGCTTGATTATCTATGTGCATTTACGTTCAGGAGTTGAATGGAAACCCTAGATGCATGATCCATAAGTACCTTTGATCTTTTACTAGTATGGTAGGTCGATAGTTGCTATGCACTAAGGTCCCGGTACAAGTCGAGTGATGTACTTCGCTCGCGAGAATAGGTTCTTATGTTGGAATTCTAAGTTTGTTAAATTGAATTGCTCACGTGGTAAGAGCATGGGATTTTGGGCTCCAGTCTAATGGTTAAGATATTAAGCGTTTGAAAGTACTAAACATTTGTCGGACATGGGTACAGTAAACCTAGTACCTGAATGATGTGGTGCGGGAACTTTAGGCTACTAATCTTGGGTTGCGGCCCAGTCTTGCAAACTGTGGTGCATGTGTGACACTGGATGCTAGTGTGAGGCATGCCAGCTAGCCTTGTACCTAGGACTGTGGCATCAGCTCCTAATCAGAAGAATGATGGGAACCATTTGGTTGAATGCACTCATTGTGAGTGTTTTCTCTCGTATGTTTAGGTTCACCTTGCAAGGTTATTAATCGATCGATCGTCAGCCTCTCACCGTTATCCGGGAATTGCTTAACCCTCTAGCCATGATAGTCCCTCCATGATGAAATGTTGTTAAACTTGATGTTTGATTAATTGTTTGGTCAATTATGTTTGAATTAGTTGCTTATCTAGTAATAACTCTATCTACTAGAACTTGAGCTAAAATATTGAAAGTAAGGATTAACTCCTTAGTCGCTTTTTCGCAAAACAAACCCACTAGCCAAAAGCCATGCATGATTAGAAGGTTAAGTCCTTTATTTTAGACGGGTAAGCCTTGCTGAGTATTAGTATACTCAGCCTTGCTATAAATGTTGCTTTCAGGTGATAATGTTTGGCCTGGTGAAATCCCACCCAGCTGGGAGCTGGAATGAGTGGATGATGAGGAGTAATGGCATTATGAGTGGCCTCCCATGACGGCAAGTTATCGATTACTTTTATTTCCGCTGTCTTCAAAACTCTGAACTATTTACCTTTGATGCAAGGACAATGTTTGTAATAATTAACCCTACAGGGAATTTGGATTAATTTGTAAGGTACTCTGGACTCTCCTTCGTGGCAGTTTTAATGTATGCTTTTCGATCCTTTGTGTGGTTTATAAGTGATTTATCGGGCTATGACCCGACAACACTCAACGGGATGATTCTTTATTATCGCTTAATAACCAAAAGGGATTGGCTTAAGCGATTGTATGGACTTACCTCGGATGGGGTTGCCACACAAACGGTAGAGAGTTCTCTCGTAGTTGATGCGGCATGAGCTGATGCAGTTGAGACGGCCATTAGATGCAGCTGATGCGGCTTGAGTTGTCCGCAAGACTTTCTTGTGGTCTAGACCGGAGAGTCCTGAATTGAACACATACCTAGACACGTCAGGCTCATCCGGTGATACCCATCGTCCACACATGTAATCGATGTGCGCCACTGAAGATTCTGACCTAGATAGATTCGTATCAGGTGTAGGCCTTACTATATTCCGAGCATCTCACATTTTCCATAGTAACTTTAGCAATGCTACACCGAGCTCACGTGCCCGCCGTACTCCTCGATAAATAGGCGAGTGCAACACACTGTTCGTCTTGCATTTCTCAACTTTAGTGGGATACAAGGGTGAGATCATTTTCTTGGCTAATCTTGTTTACTTTATGTATGCATGGTATTGAGACGGTCTCATTATATTGTTAGCTTATGTAGGGTTTGCTCTTCGTTTGTGTATGCAGTATGAGGAGAATGGCCGGGCAAGGAAGGGACGGAGCATGGAACTTGGAGGAGTCGGCAAAGCGGGAGCAATCGGGCGCAATGGCACCTCACCAGCACCAGGTTCAGTCGTTGCCATTGACACCGCAATAGCACCCCACCCCAATGGCACCTCTACTTCCACTGGAATCGGCACCGCAGCTGCAGCACCCGGCCATAATGGCACCTCCACTTCCGCTGGCATCAGCACCGCAACAGCACCCGGCCCCAATGGCAAGTCAGGATCAGTTGAACCTCATGGCACCACCTTTTCGCCCATGGCCCAGGCCGACACCTCTGCTGTTGCCTGTCGAAATGCCACCTCCGCGGCTAGTGCTCATTGAACAAGATGAAGCACAAGATCTGAAATGGTCTGTGTTGCTTTGGCTTCAGCAGGCCGGTCCAGCCCGTGTTTTTCACGAAGAAATGTGGGTGTGCCCTTTTTGCCTGAGGGGTCACAGGCAATGGACCATTTGTGACCTGCTGTTACACACGCATAACATCACCATTTCGCCTACCTGGCTGTGGGATACAAGGGCGAGGCATCACGCTTTGGAGGAGTATCTGCTCCAGGATACACGTTTTGCTACACTCCGTGCAGTGGTAGGATTGCCATGAGGCTGTGATGGTAGTAGTATGTCGTGATCGTAGTAGTATGTCGTGATGGTAGTAGTATTAGCCGTGATGGTAGATTGCTAGTAGTATGTCATTAAGAGTATGTCGCCGTACTTCCACCGATAGTGAATCGATCCATCCTGATGTGTAATCAATGCGTATGCATGCATTTGTCTCGTAATGTCATGAAAACGAAAAGTATGTTCCCTTCATTCCTTAAATACTGGATGAACACAAGGTGAAAGTTCGTTTTGTAGCAAACATCATAAGATGATCAGGTTGCTACAAGTTTCTCAACTCATCACAACAGGCGAAAGTCTGTTGCGCAGTATTCAGTCAGACCGAATTAAAGTGTCACTAGTACGCAACATTTTATAAGGAAAACCCAACATCTTACAATTTAGTAGTACGCAATGATAAAACCCAACATCTTGAGAAAACAGTAGTAAAAGAAATGATAAAACAGAGCCGCTTCTCTACTTCTTCTAATCCATCTACTAGTAGCAGTTACCACTAATTGTGGCGCTGCTTCTTGGTCGATAGTGCACCCGACACCTTGTTGCAGCTGCTCACGGATGAGGTAGTCATCCTGTTGCCGCTGCCCATGTAAAATGGTGGCAGACCACCCCGGGCATCGACCATAGATGAGGTCGTCCCTCCATTAGCGCCTCCTGGGGATGATGGTGCCGCTCCATGGCGGTCAGTCGAGCATGGTGGATGATGGCCTCTGCTCGACGAGGATGGCAGAGATTGACTACTGCCGACCGATGAGGATGAGATAGGATGATGGTGCTTGGAGAAGACAGTTCGACGGCTAGTGGCAGTGCTTCAGTGCCCCTGACCCCTAGCACCTCTTGCTGACCTACAAGGGGTGCGATGTTTCAGAGGCACCCCATCTTGGATTTCCATTTTTTCCACAAACTCTGAATCATCAGAGGATGTGTCCACCAGCACTCGAATGGAGCTCTGCTCTACCTCCTCTTCATCAGACGACTGGGGATCCTCCCTTTCATCAGAAGAAGAGGAGGATGTGGCTTGCGCCGCACCTCTAGGAGACAATGGCTCCATGGGGAGAGGAAGAGGGCGATGTGTGAGAATGGAGTTTGTTGTTGGTTGCAAGAGTAGGGAGAGGACGGGAGAGGGCACTGTGCGAGAATGGGGTTTGTTGTTGGTTGCAAGAGTGGGATATTTATGGGGACAAGAAGAAATGTTGTACTCCCTCCATCCCAAAATAATCGCATACTGTTGACGTTTGATTATTGTTGCAAAGTTCGTTTGGACTTGCAAGCGGACAAATCCTCCGTCATAGTCAAGGGACCCTTCTTCCCTTGAGTGGTGAACCCAAGGTATCGAATCTGTGGAACAATGTGTAATGCAAGATCCAATCTAATAAGCGGAAAACGCTTTGATCTTGAAAGGGATTTTTGCATCTAATCTAAGGAAGAACCATGAAAACACATCTAATCTACTAAACACCAGAGGTAGCAAGAGAAAGAGGAGGTAAAACCGATCTAGAGATTGGATCGGGTCTTTTGTTGAAGTTTCAAAACCAAGAAGAATAAAGCAAATGAATCTCATCAAAAGCCTCTTTAAATCATGGCTTCCGTTCCAACCCTCAAAGGCACCTACCGTACACGTGGTCAACATCCTATCACGATGTCCCGCTTATTATGTAGGTGAAGCTAAGAGCACGTTCGTGAGGAACGTGTTGAAAAACGCTCGATAGGTCAGGTATGCACCTCTAGCCACCATGGCTACAAGAACATCCTAAGCAATCTATCCAGAATAGATTGAGGAATAAGAAAACCCAAGCGAAGACAAAATCGAAGTGAAAGCACTTGATCACTAGAAATCGGATTCAATCTTGCAAATTCAACATGAAGTATAATACATGGACAAGATCACCACCGGGATCCTACCTTGATCTTGCTCCTAGCTTCTAGAACTCCGACGTGGTCTTCCATGCAAGGTTCCCACGTCGGCTAGGGAAACCTTAGTCAACCATCTCGACCCTCTCCTCTCTGGAAGGGTGTCCCTCTCTTCTCTGCTCCTCGGCGGCGGATGACGATTTGCTTGATGCGTGGTTCGAGGCACGGGGGCTATAAATAACCCGAGGAATAGCTAGGTCAAAGGGGGCACCGAACTGGGCCCAGAGTGGGCTGGGCCGACCGACCTGGGCCCACTACGGCCCAGTTCGGTCTCGTCTTTCTTCCAGACGCTTCTCGCGACTTCCTGACTTTTTGCCAAGTTGCATGTGGGTCCTTGACGTCATTTTCCTCACGGTTTAGACAAGGGTGCTTGGCGTATGAACTCCTGCATCTTTCGTCTAGGTCCTCAGCACTTCTCGGCTTCACACTTTAGTCCTTGGTTCATTTGGAATCATGTTCATCTTGTATCTTGACTTGTCCCGAGGTTCGTGATCACCTTGTAAAACCCTTGATGAACTTTACCCGGAAGTCCTCATTTAAGCTCTTGATTCCTGTGTAAACAATAAACTCCAAAAACCACACGCGAGTGCGAACTTGACATATAATCAGGGTTAGGATCGTTAGTGTGAATAACAAATTAATGCCAACATAGAAGGTAAACATGTGGCTAGGTTGACGGAAATCGACTGCCAACATCCCCTCATGCTTAAACCTTGCTCGTCCTCGAGTAAGCCTTCAATGGATATCAGTGTTGCCTTTCAATGTTCATACCCTGCACTTGATCATACATGAGAAAACATAATGCTCTCTAAATTTATATTCATTAAAGTTCCATAATGTACTAACTTTTATCTTTATGGAGGGTAGATATCATTCAAGCTCTTTCCACAAGTACTTGATCATGCTCTCAAACTTTTAAACAAATCTCAAAAATTTTGAAAAATAAAGAATGAGATAAAGAGAAGAATTGCTTTACCAAGATAAAAAATAACCATCTTGCACTTTGCTCTTGTTCTACTCCTTTCCTCTCTCAAAGTATATGGTGGAAAGCTTTATATGGAGCTCTAGGAAAGTTTAGTCCTACCAAGATATTATAGTTGAGATATTATTAAAACAAGACTAGCTTCTCATGGTCTTACCGAGACTCGTCAAAAAGGTCATTGGAAAAATAATGTTCTCAAGGAGGGGGGAAAGATGAAAAATACACACACTTTGAGATATGTGGACATGTGCAAATAGCAAAGAGTGATCCCGAGGCACAAACAAAGTCCTCGTTTTCGGATTGCACATGGTTGGAAAGATGAGTATGGGTCTTGATCTTGAATCCTCTTGAAAACTCAAAAAGCACTAAACATAGCTAGAGAACCGGGGAGCTTTATTATTATTATTTTTCTTCCTTCCTTCTTTCTTTCTTTCTTTTTCTCATCATACTTTTTCTTCTTTATCATTTTTTTCATCATTTTTTCTTTCATCATACTATTCTAGCACTTCCTTGGCTACCCGCCCCCCATGCTTAGACGTTTGCTCGTCCTCGGGCAAAAGAGGTGATAATGTGCCAAGGTGGGAATTGAAGCTCTCATATTTTCATAGAGAGAGATACACGAAAAATCTCCTAGGGATCCTTTTGGAAGTCTCCCTTACTCACTTGAAGTACCTTCCGTGTAATCTTCCTCAAAATATTCATCCATACTCATATATTGGGTTGTGGTCAGGGAGGTGAACACAAAAAGATATGTTTGGGTTTTGTGGTTTGATATCCGGTGAGGTTTGCGAAATTCCCAATGTGGAAACTCACAATGCACGGATAAAAGAGGCTAGCATAAAGAACGATACGCAAAAACAAAATGACCAGCTTCTTAGTCTCGGGCCAGAGAAATCAGGCCTTGAATTAATGCACCCAAAAATAAATCTTGTATATACTAATATTTTGCACTCAAGTAAGTTTGGGCTTTGGATGGTAGAGCAAAATGCAAGCGGTACTCATGACAAGGTTAGCATAACTTTTTGAGAATAAAAAGGTTCATTGATTCATTCAAAATCGAGAGCAATGAAAAAGAACTATGGGACTTGAGTTATCATAACCTCCACACAAGATTAGGCTAGCATTTAATTAAATTTCAGATTTATATTAAAAAAGAGCACTAGCTTAAACATGCATAAAACAAGTACAAAGATGAGCAAAGCGGCAACTTTCATCATATATCAACATGGTATCAACTTATCATCTTCACTAAAGGTGATAATCATGGTGGCAAACTTTATTCATGTCGATTTAAAGCAAGCACTACTACTAACACACATGCTGAAAATAAATAAAAATAGAAAATGCTACGCACACAAATTTGCATAAAAGCTGAGAATAAAGAAAAAGGAAAGAGAGAAAATCAAACCGAAGTTGAAGGCATTATTATTATTTTTCTTCTTCCTCCTTCTTCATTCTTCATCTTACGGTGGTTGATATTGATGATCTTGCTTGTAGCATGGTTGCGCAGATCTTCCTTGAAATTATTCCGGTGGTGATATGTGAAGGTGACCAATTTGATAGGCAATGTTTGCGGTCCCTTCTTCCATTTGACTTGCGTTGGTTTGGATGGGATGCCATGAAAACTTTGTTAGGAAGCTTGTATGGTGGAGGATGTGGTGGCGTGGTTGTCCCACTCCCCCATGCTTGGATTGGCATACTTCCTCCATGGTGGTGGCATCAGAATCCCTCCACGTGGTTGTTCATTATCTTGATGTGTAGCCTCTCCTTCGTCTTGGGCCACGAAGGATGATCCCTCTCCCACAATTTTTTCCTTTATTTGTGGGGCTTCACACATGTCTTAAATGTCTTCATGTAGTTCCATGATCCTTCATGTGAGAGCCCAAAAAATATCCGCGTCCTTGGATGTTGTCTTATGTGTGTAGTCCATTGTGGTCTTCTTCAAACATCTCCTTGCGTCGGATGCAGCCAACTCGTGTCTTGATTTGCCAATGCTCCATGGGTCTTTGTTTTGTTCCAAGCCTCTGAATTTCTTTATGAGTGGTCTAATGGAAGCATTCCCTAAGCTCCTCTTTGTTGTTGTCATCCTCACCTTCGCCATCTTGTTCTCATCATATTGCAGCTGCCTTTTCTTTGGATTTCCCCCTTATACATAACAGAACATATACCAAAATATGATTCTATTGAAAAATTTATAAAATTACCTTTCCAACGGGTACTCATCCATCTTAATCGGAGTCCAAATGAGGGAGTTATGGTTGTTTCACTTCAGCTTTGCTTGCTGTCCAGAAATTTTCAGGACGTGCAATCATCGGTGATTCGGCCAAATCTTATTGTAGGAACCTCCGATCGATTTGATTCTTGACTCATTGGAAGCGTAACTTCGTGGGGCTTCTAAATATCTAAAGATATCCTGCTGTTCTTCCCATGAAACTGTGCAAAACTTGATGCGAATAGACTTCAAAGATGTTGAAGAGCTTGATCTTATGATATCGAGGGCGTCGTGATTGCTTCCAATTCCTATTGCTTGAACAAACAAATCTCCACAAAATATTAGTCTTAAAATTTTAATTGACACATTGACTTACCTTGTTCTTAATCTTCTTTTCCGGTACAAGAAATCCTTCCTCTAACCAATTTTGTCTTCATTCAATCTCAACCTCATGTTGGGAAGAGGAACATTAATCTTTGTCAACTTGTACCTTCTCCTATCATCTCCACTAATGAGTTTTCCTTGCTTCATGTACTCGATCCCAAAGAAATCCCGACAAGGAGAAATTTTGGGTTCCTTGTTATCTTCTCTCGAAATCATTCCCCAAAAATTCTTCTAACATATTTTTTTGGACATCAACTTGCTCTGGGGCTTCCTTCTTGTAACCGAGTAGTTCTCCAATATCTCCATAAGGAACTAGTTGCTCTTTATCTTCAAGGCGGGATGAGAAGCATGACACCCCTTCATTAATGACTGGTGCCAATGTATAAGAATTTCCAAGGCAAGCTCCTTGTGAGTAGTCACACCAACTCCATTAAAGAATTGCATCCATCCAAGGTTGCTCAAGATTTGATATCCGAGTAGAATCCTACACTTGGAGGGCGTCATCGAAGTCAACATTTGACACAAGCCTCCTCTCAAGATGAACAAGCCTCTCCTCCTCCTTCTCCGTCTTCATGATGAATCCATTGGGATGCCTCGGAGTGTATGGTGGTGGTGTGGATGAACGAGTTGAGCGTCGTGGTGGAACGAGTGGCTCCTCCATGTGTCCTTGCGGTTTGGTGTACCACATGGACGAGCTTCGTGTACTCCTTATGCCACCAAGGGGCACCGTGCCACTCCTCGGTGGTGCCACATCTTCCTCCATGCTTCGGGGACTCTCAGAGACCGAGTGCCTCCTCGAAGAGCTCGATGATGACCTTCGATGATGATGGTCGTGTCTTCCATCCGAGGATGATGTTCATGATCTCTCTCATCATTCCTTGATGCACAAAGTCACAAACAACTCCCCCGAGGGTTTCTTGCTAGTGGAAATACACACAAGGAAAGAATATGGATGGCAGAGTTTATTATTGTTAGGGTGAAGTGTGAGGTGCACAAGATAGGAGTGATGTTTACCCAAAGGGTTTATGAATACTTGAACATGCAACCACCTATCATGGTGAAGCCAATCTATGTGACAAGATATGTTGATGTGATCTATGGGAGCAACCCCAAAAACAAGGTAGCTAACCTTAATCATCAAAGCATCATCAACATGAACAATAGATCGAAAACAAAAGGATCAGCGATTACATGACAAGATTCTTCAACCCCATGGAACTCAAAAAATTTCTTCTAGGTTGTTTTTGGAACTTACAGGCTATGAACTCAAGAACATGAATTAACAAATGGATAAAATACTTACCGCATGACCCATGAGATTCCATCACCTAAACGTTCACAACCCCTCCTTTGCTTGCGTGGTTTAGAGTTCCACCTCCATTATTTTGCTTTGTGTCACTTCTTTGTTCCCTTGCCTCATGTGCTTCAATAATTTCCTACAAAACAAAGCCCTTGCTTCCCCCATGCTTGTCCTTTGCAAATGCCCAAGATGCCAAACGATTGATGCTTACCCAAGATGCATCATGGAGCACTATATGTTAATCAAGCTCAAAAACCTTCTCTTAATCATGTTTAGATGCGAATTACTCCTCTAGTTTTGAAATTTTAAAAATTAACTCAGCGCTAGCGATGAGTCCAAATATATCATTAGAGGAGATTTTAGGCATCCGAAACAATTGTAAAATTTATTTTGGTTGCGCCGGGATCGATTGCTTTCATTAATTGATAGCAATCTCCTCCGACTTGACCGTGGGGGCATAGGTTTAGGTTCTAATTTTGGCCAAACATGAGAGAGAGAGATTTTGAATAAAAATAAATTCAATAGGGCTTAGAAAAAATTCTAATTCTAGAGAAACCTGTAGATGTCAAATTGAAAGAAACCAAAAATCAAGGTTCACACAAGTCCGGCCATGCGTCAAAGATTAAAAACCATTAAGGAACATAGCAAGGCTCTACTCGTGTGTTTTTAACATGTAAAACAAGCCAACCTTAACATCATGGAGAGGATGAAAGGCTTGGATAGAATCTGAATTTTCGGTTCTAGTTTCTCGAAAAGAAGCAAATAAATCATGGGATGGCTCATGTCATTGGTTTATGATCGAAAAAATCCAAATAAAACGACTGAGCAAACAAAAGGTTCTCTGAAACTTGTTCAACCACTTAAGAGTTAATAAAATGTTTTGCGCAGCAAATTCTATGACTCACTTACTTGAAATTCGGAAATCTTCCGGGTTGCCCTCCCGGTAGCTTGACTCTTCGACGGGTTGTCCTCCCGGTAGCTTATTCTTGACTCGACGAACGGGTTACCTCCCGCAAAGCGCTTCGTTTAAAGTCTATAGCTAGACTTCTTCTCTTCTTCACTTCGGATCAATGCTCTTTGTGGGCGTTGCAATCTTGGGGACCCCACTTCTACACCATCCGTGACTTGGGTGTAGGTTTATTCTTCGGCTTAGTCATCTTTTTGGTCTTCACAGGCGGGCGTTGATTCTTGGTCTTGACGGATGCAACAACTTTTGTGTCTCCACTTCATTCTCCTTTGGCTCCTCTCTTCCGATGTAATGATGAGGTAGAATGTATTTTATATTGACCACGTTACATACCTTGAATCATGGTTAACTTGAATGCACTCCTCTCGCCATCACATGATCTCCCCCTTGTCAACATCGATTGTTGCTCCGACAGCCTTGAGGAACGATCTCCCTAGGATGAGTGGAGGATGAGGTTGATCTCCTTTTGATCTTGGAGGTGGAGTTTCTCTTGGAGATTCCAACGATGTCCGGCCTCCGCTTTTAGATCTTCGTGTTGCACGTCACCTTTGCTTGCAAAATTTTTCTAGACCATCCACAAAATATATGTTTTTTTGTTGGAGATGTAGCCATCCATCTCCCATTAGGGTTAGCCAAATATATACAAAAACTAAAAGAAAACTAGGGTTTAGCAAAACCCTAGATTGATTTTTTTTATTGAGGATGATCAAAATTAAGAGATGCAAAAAGAAAAATCAAGAGAAAAAATATTCACAAACGCAATACTAGATTGAATCTTGATTATTTGTTCCCTGGCAACGGCACCAGAAAAAGGGGCTTGTTGACGTTTGATTATCGTTGCAAAGTTTGTTTGGACTTGCAAGCGGACAAATCCTCCGTCGTAGTCAAGGGACCCTTCTTCCCTTGAGTGGTGAACCCAAGGTATCGAATCCGTGGAACAATGTGTAATGCAAGATCCAATCTAATAAGCGGAAAACGCTTTGATCTTCAAAGGGGTTTTTGCATCTAATCTAAGGAAGAACCGAGAAAATACATCTAATCTACTAAACATCGGAGGTAGCAAGAGAAAGAGGAGGTAAAACCGATCTAGAGATTGGATCGGGTCTTTTGTTGAAGTTCCAAAACCAAGAAGAATAAAGCAAACGAATCTCATCAAAAGCCTCTTTAAATCATGGCTTCCGTTCCAACCCTCAAAGGCACCTACCGTACACGTGGTCAACATCCTGTCACAATGTCCCGCTTATTATGTAGGTAAACCTAAGAGCACGTTCATGAGGAACGTGTTGAAAAATGCTCGGTAGGTCAGGTATGCACCTCTAGCCACCATGGGTACAAGAACATCCTAAGCAATCTATCCGGAATAGATTGGGGAATAAGAAAACCCAAGCGAAGACAAAATCGAAATGAAAGCACTTGATCGCTAGAAATTGGATTCAATCTTGCAAATTCAACATGAAGTATAATACATGGACAAGATCACCACCGGGATCCTACCTTGATCTTGCTCCTAGCTTCTAGAACTCTGACGTGGTCTTCCATGCAAGGTTCCCACGTCGGCTAGGGAAACCCTAGTCAACCATCTCGACCCTCTCCTCTTCGGAAGGGTGTCCCTCTCTTCTCTGCTCCTCAGTGGCGGATAACGAATTGCTTGATGCGTGGCTTGAGGCACGGGGGCTATAAATAACCTGAGGAACAGCTAGGTCAAAGGGGGCGCCAAACCGGACCTGAAGTGGGCTGGGCCGGCCGGCCTGAGCCGACTGGCCTGGGCCCACTTCAGCCCAGTTCGGTCCCGTCTTTCTTCCAGACGCTTCTCGTGACTTCCTGACTTTTTGCCAAGTTGCACGTGGGTCCTTGACGTCATTTTCCTCACGGTTTAGACAAGGGTGCTTGCCGTATGAACTCCTACATCTTCCGTCTAGGTCCTCAGCACTTCTCGGCTTCACGCTTTAGTTCTTAGTTCATTTGGAGTCATATTCATCTTGTATCTTGACTTGTCCCGGGGTTCGTGATCACCTTGTAAAACCCTTGATGAACTTTACCCGGAAGTCCTCATTTAAGCTCTTGATTCCTGTGTAAATAATAAACTCCAAAAACCACACGCGAGTGCGAACTTGACATATAATCAGGGTTAGTATCGTTAGTGTGAATCACAAATTAATACCAACATAGAAGGTAAACATGTGGCTAGGTTGACGGAAATCGACTGCCAACACATACTGTACTCCGTATCTCATTTTTCGAGGAGTCAAAATGTGCACTTATTCGTCCCAAATTAAGTGCACGTCTCAATTTTCGAGGAGTGAAAAATGTGCACTTGTTTGACTTTGGTTGTCCTGGGTTATTGGCATGAGTAACTCTTCTCTACTCGAAGCTATGCATAATGTGGATCTTTGATTATGTAACCATCTGTAACACATTTCTTTATATAACATACAAATATCTATATCATTAGTCTTCCTCAATTATGCAATGCATTAGTTTTAAATGGTAAATATGATGGAACAAGTTGCTACCACAATCAAATTCGTAATCATAGCTACTCATCACCACAAAGTTCGCACCACATATAATAAGCAGCAAACGTCATAAGATGATCCGGTAGCAAACACCAAAATACAACCAAGATACAAATCTGAACCGTCTACCTAGCAATAACACCACGAATCACAGTATGTCTCATTGTTGTCCTTGAGTGACCTCTTATATGAGGCCTGTCGCAGCAATTCCTTCACCTTCTTCACCACAATCGTGGCAGAATCCAGGTGCTTCTTCACCATCCGCAGCTTAGAGACAGTCTCTTGAATCTCCCTGGTAGCCTTTGCACATTCTTCCTTCCACATCCTTGCCTCGCTTTCAGCTTTTAGGTACCTGTTGGCTTCACCCTTTTCTGTAGGAGACAATAGAGCATCATTTCGCATTTTCTTTCTTGTCTCAAACAGGTTATGGGTTACCTACCCATAGTATCGCACCTTCGTCTTCAGCTCATCTGCTTTCACATTGGCCTCCTCCTTAGCAGCTGTACATGCTTCTTTCCAAGACCTTGCTTCCTCTTCTGCTTTTCCCTTCATTTCCATTAGTTTCTCTAGGACTTTTAGAGTCCTAATATCCCATTCTTGATCTATCCACCTAAACGACGCGCACTTCATACCATCAATCTGCAGTCACCGATTTTGTTCATATAATTAGTGATTGACCACACTAACATCAAATGCAAAAGCAAAATTTGTTGGAAGTGAAGCAAGTTATCGTTTACCTCGTAGCAGCATACATACCGACGCCCAGGGTTGGCGCCTGTCCAGTCACACCTCAGATGGATAGGCAAACCGTCATTGCACTCATTTTCATTAGGATCTAGAACAATAACTTCACGAGGACCAGGCGTCGGCGATCTGGGGCTACCAGAGTCTACTCCAAACACCTTTAAAATACATGAATATAGTCTATTAACCCAGAGTGACAAGTCAAAGTAGCATGATAAAACAGAGGACTGACCTGACCGGAGCGAGTCCTGCTCCTTCATTCGCCGCTAGGGCCGCTATGATTCGCCATTCCCGCCACGGGCAAGAGCAGATCTACGCACCGACGCTAGCTCTAGCCTTTTTCACAAAGAACAAGAGCATGGTGCCGGCGAGTCTCTTGCAGAGTTGTAGTACTGTACGCCATGTCATTGAGATAAATGAGATATATACACTTATCTGCGGGAAAACTTTTTTTTGGTTGCAGCGCGGGCTGTTCTCCCGCCAACTTACCAGAACCACTCCATGCTGTTGTTGGGGCTGACGTGTCCAGTTACCGTGAGGCAGCTGGCCACATGGAATATGTGGCACTTGGAAACAAGTAGTTACACAATTGTTACTCCCGAAGGTCCTCCCTGCAAAACATCAAAAGATTAGACATTCCTCGTTCCTAACCTCTCCCTTGTATCACTATATTATTACGATATATCCGTTGTTCTCCCTCTACCTTCTTTTTTTCTTAGTTCCGTAGTTATGCAACACTTATGAATTTAGAATGGTGATTAGGAGTACGCTCGAATCAATTTGAAATAGATTAAACAAAATCGGCATAATAAGATGGCATCTCATAGGAACTCATCACCACAAAGTTCACACCACCGAGTATCAAACATCATAAGATGATCAGGTAGCAACAAGTTTCTTGGGTCATCACAGCAAGATGATCAGGTAGCAACAAGTTTCTCAACTCATAACAACAAAGTTGACACCACCAAGTAGCAAACATCAACATATCGGCAATGGTAGAAAAAACTTATATAAGATATCTGTTTGGCTCAAATAACACAAACTGCATCATGTCTCAGTGGTAGTGCTGCCTACCCCTTCAGAATAAAGTTCATGGGTTCGACCTTTGTTGTTGACGTTGTTTGTCTTTTATTTTCCTCCTTTTTTGTCACACTAAATTGCGGCCTTGTGGGACCTTGCTTTTTTTATAGACTTGGTGTTGACAGCTGTTAAGTACCATTTTCATGTCCGTCAACTCCTACAAATTGGAGCATGAAATGCACATCCACACTAGAATAGGAGCTTAAACTAATACCTTCCACCAGTGTCGATGTCTATTCGAATGCAGGTATTTAGCATAAGAAATGGGAAAAATCCATACACATTTATTCCACTCCAATCCAAGGCACTCAGGTTCTGGCCAATGAGGGGCTGCCACATGGATTCCCCTGGATCCATGATGTCACCAATCCATGTGAAAAGCTTTCGACGAATCACATGTTGCCATGTCAGCATCACATGGATCCATGGGCCCACTTTGCTAACCAAATCACCAGGAAACTTGGCATGCACAGAGGATAAGCATCAGGGCCCACATGGAAGCCACTCCGAGGAAACACAGGCCAGAAGGCCTCCCTGGGGTTTCAACCGACCCTAGGATCGGCCGAACCGACCTAGGGTCGGTTGATCCCCGCCTTCCACATGTCATCTTCCCATTTGTCCTTGGCTGCATCCTGGGGTGTTTTGGAGCACTTTGAACCTCGGAGCAAGCCACCCCCTTGCCTATAAATAGAAGGGGAGGGGCCTCATTTCTAACACACATCCAAGCTCTCAAGTCTCCACTTCTCTCTTGTGTAGCTCTCTCTCCCTCTCTCTAATTCTGCCCATGTGAGGTGATTCTCACCTCTATGTGGTAGAATGGGGTTGAGTAGAGATCTGGACTAGGATTAGTTGATAGATAGAGTAGGAGTGAGGAGTGAGTTCATGTCCTCATGGGTGCATTGTTCTTCATTTAGATGAAAGTGAGTATTCGACATTTCTTATTTAGACTATAGTGGACATCATGCATGAATGATATGTTCTTGTGTTCTTGGCTCGTTCATAGTTTAGAGGCTTGTGTTCTTCGTGACACAAGGCTTCGATCCTTTAGAGCCAGTGCATTAGTTCAAGTGTCTGTCGCATGCTTTGATCCAGTTTAGCTGAGTAAGTTTGTTGTATCTCGTTCTCATCCAAACCTTTCTTGCTGCTCCGTAACTTGATGACTAGTATGATCTGAGTCATTCTCTCTCTAGTTCGTAGTACTGTATTTATACGGGTTGCTATTGAAGGACCGAATAGGCGACCAGAGAGGGGGGGAGTGAATGGGAGCTGATAAAAATTCTTCCTGAAGGATGAACTCGGCCTATACCCCGATTGCCACTCCGATCACTCACACATACCAAAGAAGCTCTAGACTAGGCACACACAAGCCTAGAAGTCCTAGAGACAAGCCTTGAATCAAAACGCGGAAGCACAAAACAAGAATCAAAGCACTTAGCCAAATCTGCGAAGGCTAGGCGCGGACTGTCCGTGCAGTACGGGCGGACCGTCTGCAGCACCTAGTGTCGGAGTTTTATATCCGGCAACCTTCGTAGGGGGTACCCGTCGGAGGGTAGATAGTGGATGATCGTCATGACCTAGAACTCGAAGGTAAAGGTAAGGACACAAGACACGGATTTATACAGGTTCAGGTAGCCAGAGTAGCTACCCTACGTCCTGTTTGGTGTAGTATATTGCGCCCTGCGCTTGGTGTTATCCTCGGAGGGATTGTGTTGTCCTCCTAGGTACCCAGCCCTCCTTTATATAGTCCAGGGGTGGGTGCCTAGTCGGTTACAAGGTAGGAGTCCTAGTAGGATTACATGGTACGAGTCCTAGTAGGATTACAAGAGAATTCCAGTAGGAGTCCGTCTTCATCCTTCCTTGTATCGGTACCTAGGGGTATATGGTCGACAAGCCCCCGAGCACTTTGTAGTCTTGAGCAGTGAGTTCGAGTAGTCTTGAAGCTTCATCGAGTACTGTTAGCTGAAGTCTTCAATAGTACTTGAATATTCGAAAGAGTGGAATGTGCTCTAGTTCATCTTTGAGTACTTTTGAATCTTCCCCGAGTAGTTCTCAGGCGTCCCCAAGTTCTAACCCAGGAATTCTCCAAAAAATACCCATCTTGTCTTGAAATCTTGATCTATATGGAGGTGCGATTTGCAAAAATTGCACTCCATATGGAGTGTAGTCGTCGAGCCTGAGGTTGAATTGAAGAATCAAGCTGAGGGTCAATATGGCATCTGCATCTTCTGTCTTGAAAAAAAATCAACTGATGGGTGTAGCCTAGTAGCCCCCGAGCCTTGGAACGATTGAAGAATCAATCCAAGGGTCTTCAGTGTTCACGGAAGTCATCATCCGAGTACTCTTGCAGTGTCTAGCCCCCGAGCTCGTCGCTGGGCGAGCCGTATGATCCACGTTGAGTAGTTGTTGGTGTCGAGCCCCCGAGCTAGAGAACTAGCGGAGACTACTCGAGTCGTCGTCGAGTATTGATTTGGCGTGTAGCTCCCGAGTTTGGGAACTAGCCGCACTGATGAAGGTACACAGAGCGCCCTCGAGGGACGTCGCCGGAGCTTGACCTGAAAATAAAGATGCATACATTATGTAGCATATTTGTAGAAATTGATTCTACTAGTGACAGATACAAGATACACATGTAAATGTAAATGTAAATGTAAATGTCATGCGCCATTCTCTTGTTTCGGTCGTAAGGCGTCGAGTAGTTAGCCTGATGCGGTTAAGCACCCGGTCTCTAAGGTAGCTGTTTAGCCATAGCCGCTGGGAGCGTGGAGGCATGACAGTAGAGCCGGTTAAGCGCTCGGTCTCTAATGTAGCTGTTTAGCCATAACTGCTGGGGGCGTGGAGGCATGACAGTAGAGCCAAGGCTTTGCGCGGATCGAGGCATGTGCTACTAGAGTGAGACCATTAAGAGGTAGACGAAGGTAGTCGGCATGGCGACAAGAGAGAGCGTGATTGCTCGTAAAGTAGTTGTTGAAACTATTCCGCATGGTGGAGAGGAGAGAGCGCGTGTTGTGCGTAGTGCCTCCTTAGGGTGTAGCCATTGTGCGCCAGCACTCGGTACAAACCCAAGGTAGAGTTGGCACGGTGTAGCTCTGCTGGCAAGTAGCTGTCGAGAGGCGTACATGAGGTAGTCTTCGGCATTGATTCCTGTACGCGGAAAACAAGCCAAAGAAAAAATTATTGAAATAAGTGACTTAGCTTGATTCACGGACGAACGTCGACGAAACTGTGGCGGTCGGCGATGGACCCACGGCTAGTCGGAGTCGATTCCAACTAGTTGTCGATGACGTGGTAGCCGCTCTCGACTAGTTTACTAGTCGAGATGAGTAGTCGAAGTAGTCGAGGTAGTGTCAGCAAGTCGATGCAGCCGGACGTCGACGGAGTAGTGCTCGCGTACATGTTTTGTGTGCACCAAGCGTTGAAACTTGGAGCCTTGTGGGAGCATTGTATGTGTGCGTATAGCTGTTTTGACTTGTTGAATTTTCATCCGCACAAGACACGGTATGTAGTGCTCTGTTCCTTTCCGGACTTGGAGTAGGATTCTGACACGCCGTGATTGACACGCGCTCAGAATTTTTATTTTCTGTACGAAACACTCGGACTCCTGGAACTGGCTGCTTTGATGTGTGTGCGCTGAGGATGTTTGCTTGATCGCTGTAATTTTTGTAGAAGAGCAACACACGCCACGCGCCCCAGCTCCTTCTCGGATCCCAAGTATTTTTGATCGGACGAAAAGTAGATCGATCCGAACCAGATTAGAACTCGAGATTGAATTCCCTCTTGATCTTTCCGTCGGATTCAAAGTTTTGTGTATGGACTCGACGAGTTGCCTGTCGGAAGTAAGCAACCACGCCGCGCCTGTTGATTTCATAGACGAGGTCCTTCGAGCTCGCCCGATGATCTCGACGATCGCCCCACGGTGGGCGCCAATGTCGGAGTTTTATATCCGGCAACCTTCATAGGGGTACCCGTCAGAGGGTAGATAGTGGATGATCGTAATGACCTAGAACTCGAAGGTAAAGGTAAGGACACAAGACACGGATTTATACAGGTTCAGGTAGCCAGAGTAGCTACCCTACGTCCTGTTTGGTGTAGTATATTGCGCCCTGCACTTGGTGTTGTCCCCGGAGGGATTGTGTTGTCCTCCTAGGTACCCAGCCCTCCTTTATATAGTCCAGGGGTAGGTGCCTAGTCGGTTACAAGGTAGGAGTCCTAGTAGGATTACATGGTACGAGTCCTAGTAGGATTATAAGGGAATTCCAGTAGGAGTCCGTCTTCATCCTTCCTTGTATCGGTACCTAAGGGTGTATGGTCGACACCTAGGCAGACTGTCCGGACCCCTACGCGGACTGTCTGAAAACTCCAATAGAACCACCAGAGACGCACTGAGAAATTCGGACTGTCCGTCTGAGCCACGCGGACTGTTCGCCAGTGTCGCGGACCGTCCGGGTAGGCCACGCGGACCGTCCGTCACTGATCGGCGGACTGTCCGCAAAACTACCTGCAACAAAACCCTTGGGGCGAAACGGATTGAATCACGAATGCGCACGAACACGGAACGAACTGCGACGAACACAGGTCACGCAGACTATCCGCCGCAGCCCTGCGGACTGTCAGCGGCTCACGAACAGAACCAGAAACTGCACGCGCGCGGGAGCAACTCTCACCAAGCCATCACCGGATCTCCCAAATATCTAGAGCTGTTGAGAAAAGATTTGGGGGAGATGAGAAGCGTCACAAGATGAAGCTATGCCCCAAAAATCTTGGCCTCTAACTCACTAAAACACCGGTAATCGCGGATCACATGAACCACCACCAAGAAGTCAGGCCCCAACCAAAACTCGTGAATCGAAGGGGTTTCCCGACATTTGAGGGGTCAAGATCACACACAAAAATGCGCAAGGCATCCACCCATGATCCCCTCAAAGAAATCCGAGAGAAAACACCGTCAAATCAACGAATCGAGCGAAGAACGAAACACCCCAAAAATAGTCCCGAAAATGACACGAAAATCACAAAGAGCTAGGAGATCATCACAATGCCGAATGCTTCGATACATCCAGAGGTCAGAGTCTATACAAGAATCTAGCCTAAGGAAAGCAGAGGAAAAGAAGCAGTCCAGAGCAATCTACCGGGGGAGGAAACCTTAGAGTCCAAGAGAAAGAGATGCCATCCACCTCTCCGCCATTTATACGAAGTCCACCAGAGGAGGCAAATGACCACGCTACCCCTACAACTTGAAATGAAGATACACACCCCTCAGGGGTAATATGGTAAAGTCTTCATCGAGCGGACACGCTTTCACCACGGGCTTGCTTAGCCTCGACGCAAGCCCCGCGATCACGCCACGTGCCCCCGCCTCGAAGCTTCCCGACGCTCCTGGATCCCCGTCTCTGTCGCATCGGGCTTCTAGACTTGGTTTTGCAGCCCAAACCAAGAAATTGTCCACCGATGGTTTTGTGGGCAAACCACCAAACCTCGCGTGCAAGCTTCGGGCTCGATCCGCTACCTTGCACCGGCCCATGTTCACGACTTCAACTTGCTAGTCTTGCACCGCACGGCTCGTACTTGACCCCATCGGCCACCAGGTCCATCAAACCAAGCCTACTTACCTCTCCATCACCCGGAGGCCGCCACGGCTAAGGCCTTTTGCGCTTGTTCTTCACCTACACCAACACGAGTCAAGCCGCAACCTGTACCTGCACACTTAGCCAAGCATCAGTCCACACAACGTTGTCAATCACTCATCACTAAGGAGCGACCCTCCACTGGTCTTCAGACACACCTGGTCCTCATTCTCCCCCTTGATGAGTGCATTGACAACACCCATAGTAACCATCATAGAGAAAAAGAAAAGAAAACAACCATGAACACAAACCTCCAAGCAAGTGATCCAAAGCCAAAGAACAAGCGAAAACGACGATCACTCGCCAGACCAATTCTCGGCCCCCTAAGGCAAGGGCAACGGCTCAACACAGCCGAGATAAATAAAGCTCTACAAACAGCACACCACAAAGCACAAAACCCCCCTTGAGCAAATACAACCTCTTTTTCTCAATTTTTCTCCTCACATGCACTCTCACAAATTCTCCCCCTTTCATATATATTCTCCCCCTTGTTGATAATGCATGAATCAAGATATCATGAAGCTCTCCCCCTTGTTTTCATGAAAAATGCATGTGAAAGCATATACAATCTACCAAGCTTCTCAGATATACAAAGAGCATACCAAAATGCTACAAATGAGACATAGAGCAACCTAAGTAGACACGGTGTAGTTAGCGCATTACCATCAAGAAAGTAGAGATATATAAACATGTGACATGGCCAAACTCAATTTTAAGCAATTTTGACAAACAAAACATTCATCTCATGAGGAAAGACCTATCCATGACAATTTGAGCAAAAATACACTAGGTCATACAAAGCTCATACAAGATCACAAGTTCTCATCACAAGATCATAGCGAACGCCCATAAGCTACTAAATGTCATGTCAAAGCCACCGAGCCATGTGTCTACTTCTTAAAATGAGACTTCTCATGGTAGACATCATGCAACGGTCTAGCACCCAAGATATGTATATCAAAACATAAAGACATGATTAAGAGCTCATTTTTCAAGCATAAAGCAATTCATATACCAATTTCATTTTCAAATTTAAGCATGGTACATGAAATGCCTTTGCGGCAAAAAGAAGCTTATGCTCCTCCACAAATGAACATATGGGCTAAACATTTGCCATGACAAATGGGTCTTTGACCCCAAGCAAAAAGAACATGATACTCAAGCACAAACCAAGCATGATATAGGCATTTGAGCACAAATTGAGCATAGACAAGTATCTACTCATGAGTGAAGCATTTTTAGCATTTTCAACAAAAGGAAAGCTATCTCATCATGAACATATGACAATACTATCAAGAGCATAGCATTCACATCACCATTCCCAAAGCATACACATATCTCACATAAAGCACATCACAGTGATCAAAGTATATAAGAGAAGCTCATCCTAGCACAAATGATCCAAAGATGGCTATCCTACCAGGTTTTGTACATAAAGTAAAATGCATGCATAGAATGCAACAAATGATACATATATCACATATATACATGAGAAGCTCCAAGACCCAGCTAGAAAGGAAAACACACTCCAAGTTCACCTCGCAAGCGTGTGAAGGTAACTTGGTCAAGTGGTTTAGTGAATATGTCAGCTAGCTGATCTTGGGTAGGTACATAGGACAAGGAAATATTCCCTTTCTCAACATTGTCCCTCAGAAAGTGGTATCTCACTTCGATGTGTTTCGTTTTGGAGTGAAGGACTGGGTTTTTGGCTACACTTATGGCACTGGTGCTGTCACAAAAGAGTGGAACCTGGGAGCACTCCTCACCAAAATCGCTCATAGTGTAGGTCATCCATAAAAGCTGGGAACAACAACTGGCTGCAGCTACATACTCAGCTTGCGAGATGACCAAGAGACCAAAGAAGAACCAAGAAACTGGCAACACCCAGAGGTTGACTTGCGGTCCAATCGACACCTAGAAAAATCAGCATCGGAGTACCTGCGAAGTCTGAGTGTCGAGGAGGCAGAATACCAAAGACCAAACTTATGGGTGTAGTTCAAGTACCTGAAAATCCACTTGACGCCCTGTCGATGTGAAGTCCTCGGCGAAGCCTGAAAACAAGCGCACAGACACACACTGAACTGTATGTCCGGCCTCGTCGCCGTCAAGTAGAGGAGGGAGCCGATCATGCTCCGGTACTCCTTCTGGTCCACGGGTTCGCCATCCTCGTCTGCGTCCAAAGCCGTAGTTGTACCCATCGGTGTAGTCAGCGACTTGGAGTCGTTCATGCCAAACTTCTTCACCATGACCCTGGTGTACTTCGCCTGACGTACAAACACCCATCATTGCACTGCTTGATCTAGAGTCCTAAGAAAAACTGCAGCTCGCCCATCATGGACATCTCAAATTCCCTGCTCATGTCATCTGCAAATCTGGCAACAAGATCATGAGAAGAGCCACCAAAGATTATGTCATCCACGTAAATCTGAACAATCAACAGGTCATTTCCATGCTTAAGGAGCAACAGGGTCTTATCAACTGCGCCCATCATAAACACCTTGCTCAGCAAAAAGCCTCTCAACCTACCATACCAAGCCCTCGGTGCCTGTTTCAACCCATAGAGCGCTCTCTGGAGTTTGTATACACGGTGTGGGTATTTTTCACTCCCAAACCCCGGGGGTTGCCTCACATACACTTCTTCCTCTATCACCCCATTCAAGAAAGCACTCTTGTCATCCATTTGGTACAGCTTGAACCCTTTAGCCATGACAAAGGCTAGAAGGATCCTAATTGCCTCCAAACGGGCCACAAGAGCAAATATCTTCTCATAATCTATGCCCTCTTTCTGGTTGAACCCCTGAGCCACCAACCTCGACTTGTTTCTCACAACCATCCCATTCTCACCCTCTTTGTTCTTCCACACCCACTTGGTACCTATGGGATGGCAATTTGGTGGTGGATCGACTAACACCCAGACTTGGTTTCTCTCAAAGTTTTCCAACCCCTCATGCACGGAATTCACCCAATTCTCATCAGACAAAGCGTGTCGAATATCTTTGGGCTCAAACGATGCAACAAAAGCAAAGTGAGCGCAATGAGAAGTGTTCCTTGACCTCGACCGTGTAGTGCGTTCATGAAGGTCACCAATGATCGTCGTCGGTGGGTAATCAACTTGTACACGCCGGGGAGCCTCTCGCCTGGACACAATCTCCCCCTCAGCATCAGCCTCCACTCGAACAGCCTCAGTCGTAGTGGGTGTAGGGGATGGTCCATCCTCGATCGTCGTCGTAGTAGTGGAAGTGGCGTGTACACGATCAGCCATGGGAGCACCACCACCATCATCATCGTCGTCTCCATCTCCATCCTTCTCATCCTCAAAGATCCTCGCTCCAATCTCCTCGTCACCTGCACACTCAAAAGCAGAAGAGCTACATGGCTGTGTCTCGTCGAAGGTAACCTCGCAAGTCTCCATGATTCGGTTAGTGTCAAGGTTGAGCACACGATATGCTCCAGAGTGAATCGCATAACCGAGGAAAATACCATCTGAACATCTAGACTCAAACTTATCCAACTTGCCCTTCTTCAGAATGAAACACTTGTAACCAAAAGCTCTAAAGTGACTCACCTTGGGTTGTCGGCCATGCATCAGCTCATAAGAGGTCTTCTTATTAAAGGCACGAAGGAAGATGCAATTTGAGACATAGCAAGCGGTATTGACCACCTCGGCCCAGAAACGCCTAGGAGTCCTATGCTCATCGAGCATCGTCCTGGCCATCTCACAAAGGGTCCGGTTCTTCCTCTCCACTACGCCATTCTGGCAAGCGACGTATGGAGAAGAGTACTGATGATCGAGACCAAGATCACTGCAAAAGGCATCAAAATGAGAGTTCTTAAACTCTGTGCCATTGTCACTGCGTATAGCTCGAATGGCATCACCATGTCTCTCATTCTTCAACCTCAAGATCAAGTCTCGAACAAAGCCAAATGTCTCGCTCTTATCCTCCAAAAAGAAAACCCAAGAGTACCTCGAAAAATCATCAACAACCACAAGAACATACCACTTCCCACCCGCAGAGCGAACACGAGCTGGCCCAACCAAATCCATGTGCAACAGCTCACAAGGTCGCTCGATCATGACCGCAGTCAGAGGGGCATGAGAAGCAGCAACCATCTTTTCATGCCGACAAGAAGCACAAACCAAATCCTTCTCGAATTTTAACTTAGGCAATCCTCGAACAAGATCAAGACCACTCAAGCGGGAAAGCAACTCAAAGCTCAAGTGTCCCAACCTACTATGCCATTTCCAAAGCTCGGCCGAAATGCCAGCAACAAAGCATCAAGGAGGACCAACGGACTGGGAAAAGTCAGCACGAAAGATTTGATCCTCGGGGACGATCGTACAGACAAGATCACCTCGAGAATCAAGCACACGAGAAGCACCCGACTTAGAACGAACCTCAAAACTTTCGTCAAGTAATTAAGATACTGACAATAGGTTAAAACCAAGTGACTTGACCAGGGCCACACTTCTTAAGGTCACTTTGCTACTTACCTTCACCATACCTTCAGCAAGACTCGTCCTCTCCCATTGTTCCCAAAAGTGATGTACTCCCTCGTACTCACCGGGGTGAGGCTGGAGAACCACCCACGATCTCCGGTCATGTGTCGTGAGCAACCGGAGTTGATCAACCAAAAGTTCTCCAAGCCTCCCACCTGCAATCAAAAACGAGGACGAGAATGAGCAAGCGACTCAACACTGGGGTTAATACCAAAAGGGTCAAACTAGTGTCGAGCCATTTGCTCAAAAGAAGGGTTAGCAAAGTCCATTCTACCAACACCCCTAGGCGGAGCCCTCTCACGCCTACCACCAGAGGACCTATCACGTCTCACTAGAGGAGTACGCGCACCACGAGGTAGAAAATGTGGCCCGTAGTCCATCTGAGACCCAAAGCTCCGATCGTGCCTCCCAAACTCGTAACGGTCACGAGAAGGAGCACGTCGAGCCATCTCACCACGCCCAAACCCAACATGCCTATCTCTCTAAGGAAACACACCTCCATCTCCACCTCCACGAGTGGGAACTGTACGCACATATACCTCACCCCTAGGCAGAGGCCCTCTACGAGGCTTAGGCACACCACGACAAAGGTGGTACCTGTCCTTGTTTGCCATCTCCCTAGCAAACCTCTCATCTCTCTTCCTCCTGAAACAGAACTCATCCTTATGCCCATCCCTCCCACAATACTCACAATGGAAGCGGATCGGCTGTGGCTTAGGTGGTGGCTTTTCTGTGGGCTTCTCAACACCTTTCTCTCCTGACTTCCCCTCAAAGACATTACCTAGGTTGCTCACAAACTTGATGGGTTTTTGGTAATTCTCTGTTTTCTGGGGGAACACTGGTGGGTCAGGAGTTGTATCAAGCTGTTTCTCAGGTGGTTTGGCTTGGGTGCATATTTGTTCATGGGTATGGTGTGTGGTTGAGTAGGGATCTCTCCAACTTTCTCTTCTCCCTCACCACTCTTCTCACCACTCTTCTCAGCCCCCAACGCCTGACCATCAAACCGCTTGAACTCAGCCAACATCAAACTCAACTGTGGCTCATGCCCACTCAACCAACTCATCAATTTCCTAAGCTCATCAATTTCATCCTGCAAACGGTCAACATAGTGTGCAAGTTCCATGTTTTTCAAAACATGCATTTCACAAGTAGAACATGATGTAGGAATGGGAACCTTCAAAGCATCCTCAAGAGAAACAATTCTAGTGTGAGACTCATCTAGCCTAGCATGCAACACAGGACATGAGGTACAAGCACCTAACAAAGCTAGCCTAGATTTCAATTCATCACACTCAATCCTAACCACATCTAGTTCCTCAAGAGTAGAGGCATGCTTCTCCTTGAGAGTAGTCAAATCAGCAAGAAAAACTGAACAATCACCACAGTCAATCTCATCAGACACCACAGGACCAGATTTCAAAGAGCCTATCTCATTTCTAGCATCCACAAGCAAGGATTCAAGCTCAGCTATCTTATCCTTAGCAGCACCCAACAGAGACCTAAATTCCCTCTTCTCCTTGTTGGTCTTTCTAAGCACATCATCACGGTTATCAAGCAACTCATTCATCCTAGCATTCTCCTCTAGCAAGAAGTTGGGATCTTGTCGTACCTCTTCTTCGGAATTGTAGTTCGAATCTGAGCTGTGCCTCTCACTCTTCTTGGAATGCGCCATGCCGCAAAATCCACCTTGTGCGACGAAGCTGAGGCCGGTGAAGTTCTTGCCCGTGTGCCGCTTGTCCTTGCACTTCTCTTGCTCTTCCTCGCTGCTCGAGTCGGAAGAAGCATCACTTGATGTCGAGTCGATGTCGCTCGCTCCGGCCACCATCGCTCGAGCGGTCTTCTTCTTGTACCTGCTACTCTTCTTGTGCCTTCTCTCGCCCTTGTCCTTGTGCTTGTCCTTGTAGTCATTCCGGGAGCGGTGCTTGTTGTAGTCGTGCTTGGGCTTGCCCTTGTAGTCGTTCTTGATCTCCATGGCTTCAGGGCATTCAGCGATGAAGTGCCCATGCTTCCCGCACCGATAGCACATTCCCGAGCTCTGCCTTGCATTCTTGTGGTTCTCATACATCCGCCCAAACCTCTTGCTCAACAAGGCGAGATCATCCTCGCTCAGCAACACAAAGTCCTCATCTGGCAAGGACACAAGACAAGACAAAGAAAAGCCAACAGAGTTAGCGTTAGTCCTCGATCCTGAGACAAGAGCCAAACTATGAGGATCAGTGGGGCTCTCGCTCTTGGCTCTCAAGCCACGATCAACCTCTGAAGATCTGAGCTTGGAAAACAGCTCATCCAGCGTTAGCGTATCATACACGCTCAACTACTCAATGGCCTCGACCTTGGCACTCCACACAGATCTATCCAGGGCATGCAAAAGCTTGATAGCTTGATCATGATCCGTGTATGGGAGCACTGTCACATTGACCCTCTTGTTGTTGACTATGCTAGTGAAGCGCTGGAACATAGCATTGGTTGACTCACTAGGGAGATGAGTGAAGTTCTCGTACTCTCTCCGGTAAGTGGAAAACAAACGGGCTTGCACTTGGGCATTGCCAACATGAACATTTCTCAACTTGAGCCAAATCTTTCCGGCCACATTCTCTCTGTACACTCACTCAAACTCCGAGGCACAGAGAGCACGGAACAAGTAATCAACAGCCTTGCTGTTGGCCTCACACATGTCCCGCGATCCTGGAAGCAGAAAACTGTCTGGGATGACATAATGAGGATTCTGAGTGACCTCCCAGATCAGAGTTCCCTTCCCTCGCAAAAACGCGCCCACGCGCCTCTCCCACATCGGGTAATTCTTGCCATCAAAGTGCGGAGGACCCGACCCCTTGCCATAATCGCTCATCTTTGGATCTTAGACTGGTTAGAATCAAGAAGATCTATAACCGACTTTGATACCAATTGAAGGACCGAATTGGCGACAAGAGAGGGGGGGAGTGAATGGGAGCCCATAAAAAATCTTCTCAAGAACTCGGCCTAAACCCCAAAATCACTTCCAAAGAATCCCGCGCAAACTTGCCAAGATCACGTAGTCACAATGGACCTACTGACCCTAGGAACAAGTTAGGACAAGCCTAGAAACAAAGCGGAAGCACAAGTAACCAAGTCTAGCGAAACCCACTGGGAAGTCCGGAAACCGCGGGCCAAAATCCGGAAACTCAGAGCCAAAGTCCGGATACTCCAGGTTTCCAAAAGTCCGGAAACTCCAGGCCAAAGTCTGGAAACTCCGGGCCTAAGTCCGGAAACTTCGGGTTTTCCAGAAACTCCGGACAAAAGTCCAGAAACTCCGGGCTATCAACAGCTCGAGACACCCGCGAAGTCAACCCCAAGTTCCCATCACCTGATCTCCCGATTCACCCAATGGATTGAAGAGAAAGTTTGGGGAATGTAGTAGCACCACTAGAGGAGGCTCTATCTCAAAGATCTTGTCCCCAAACACCTCCAATCATGAGTAATCGCGAATCAAAGGAACTTCCACCAAGAACTCGAGTTCATCCCAAAACCTTCAAATCGAGACCGATTCCCGATGTTTGACGGGTCAAGATCATCCACAAAGAGGCACAAGGCACTCACCCATGATCCCCTCAAAGAAATCCGGAGAGAAACAGCCTCAAATCGACGAATCGAGTGACGAACAAAAACACCCAAAAATAGCTCCGAAAATGACACGAAAATCACAAAGAGCTAGGAGAGGGAAATCATCACAACACTGAATTCTTCCATACATCCAGAGGTCAGATTCTATACAAGAAATTGTCTAGCCTATGGATCAAAGAAAATGGAAGCAAATCATCCGGGGGAGAGAGAGCTAGGGCTAGAGTCCAAGAGAGAGAGAGATGCCATCCACCTCTCCGCTATTTATACGAAGTCCATTGAATGGAGGTAAATGACCACGCTACCCCTACAACTTGAAATGAAGATACAACCCCTCAGGGGCATTTTGGTCAAATCTTCATCGGACGGACATACTTCCACCGCGGCTTCGCTTCACATTGACGCAAACCCCACGATCACGCCACGTGCCCTCCGCCTCAAAGCTTCCCGAAGCTCCCGAATCACCGTCACCATCGCCTCGGGCCTCTAGGCTTGGTTCTGAGGCCCAAACCAAGAAATCGTCTACCGTTGGTTTTGTGGGCAAACCAACAAACCCCGCGTGCAAGCTTCAGGCTCCATCCGCTACCTTGCACCGGCCCGTGTTCACGACTTCAGCCCGCCAGTCTTGCACCACAAGGCTCGCACTTGACCCCATCGGCCACTGGGTCCATCGAACCAAGCCTACTTGCCACTCCATCACCCGAAGGCCGCCACGGCTAAGGCCTTTCACGCTTGTTCTTCACCTGCACTGACACGAGTCAAGCCGCAACCTGTACCTGCACACTTAGCCAAGCATCAGTCCACATAATGTTGTCAATCACTCATCACTAAGGAGCGACCCTCCACTAGTCTTCGGACACACCTGGTCCTCAGCATTGCAGTCGTAGGTCATCGCAACGCCGGCTCACGCGCAACGAGGGCAGACCTAGCATCTTGACACTAATCAAATCATGGAATCTTGCAAGGTAACCTTCGACGAGACACAACCATGTAGCTCTTCTGCTTTTGATTGTGCAGGTGACGAGGATTTGAGCGAGGATCTTTGAGGATGAGATAGATGGAGATGGAGATGAAGACGATGATGGTGGTGATGCTCCCGTGGCTAATCCTGTACGTGCTACTTCCACTACTACGACGACGATCGAGGATGGTCCATCCCCTACACCCACTACAACTAAGGTTGTTCGAGTGGAGGCTACTGCTGAGGGGGAGATTGTGTCCAGGTGAGAGGCTCCCCGGCGTGTACAGGTGGATCACCCACCGACGACGATCATAGGTGACCTTCATGAACGCACTACACGGTCGAGGTCAAGGAACACTTGTCATTTCACTCACTCTGCTTTTGTTGTGTCGTTTGAGCCCAAAGATATTCGACACGCTCTGTCTGACGAGAATTGGGTGAATTCCATGCATGAGGAGTTGGAGAATTTTGAGAGAAACCAAGTCTGGGTGTTAGTCGATCCACCACCAAATTGCTGTCCCATAAGTACCAAGTGGGTGTGAAAGAACAAAGAGAGTGAGAATGGGATGGTTGTGAGAAACAAGTCGAGGTTGGTGGCTCAGGGGTTCAACCAGAAAGATGGCATAGATTATGAGGAGACATTTGCTCCTGTGGCCCGTTTGGAGGTAATTAGGATCCTTCTAGCCTTTGTCATGGCTAAAGGGTTCAAGCTGTACCAAATGGATGACAAGAGTGCTTTCTTGAATGGGGTGATAGAGGAAGAAGTGTATGTGAGGCAACCCCCGGGGTTTGAGAGTGAAAAATACCCACACCGTGTATACAAACTCCAGAGAGCGCTCTATGAGTTGAAACAGGCACCTAGAGCTTGGTATGATAGGTTGAGAGAATTTTTGCTGAGTAAGGGGTTTGTGATGGGCACAGTTGATAAGACCCTGTTTCTCCTTAAGCATGGGAATGACCTGCTGATTGTTCAGATATACGTGGATGACATAATCTTTGGTGGCTCTTCTCATGATCTTGTTGACAGATTTGCAGATGACATGAGCAGGGAATTTGAGATGTCCATGATGGGCGAGCTGCAGTTTTTCTTAGGACTCCGGATCAAGCAATGCAAGGACGGGACGTTTGTACATCAGGCGAAGTACACCAGGGACATGGTGAAGAAGTTTGGCATGAAAGACTCCAAGCCACTAACTACACCGATGGGTACCACTACGACTTTGGACGCGTACGAGGATGGCGAACCCGTGGACCAGAAGGAGTACCGGAGCATTATCGGCTCCCTCCTCTACTTAACAGTGACGAGGCCGGACATACAGTTCAGTGTGTGTCTGTGCGCTCGTTTTCAGGCTTCACCGAGGACTTCACATCGGCAGGCCGTCAAGCGGATTTTCAGGTACTTGAACTACACCCCTGAGTTCGATCTTTAGTATTCTGCCTCCTCAACACTCAGACTTCACGGGTACTCCGATGCTGATTTTGATGGGTGTCGATTGGACCGCAAGTCTACCTCTGGGTGTTGTCAGTTCCTTGGTTCTTCTTTGGTCTTTTGGTTATCTCGCAAGCAATCCAGTGTAGCCCAGTCCACTACAGAGGCCGAGTATGTAGCTGCTGCTAGTTGTTGTTCCCAGCTTCTATGGATGACCTACACTATGAGCGATTTTGGTGAGGAGTGCTCCTAGGTTCCACTCTTTTGTCACAGCACCAGTGCCATAAGTGTAGCCAAAAATCCAGTCCTTCACTCCAAAATGAAACACATAGGAGTGAGATACCACTTTCTGATTGACATTGTTGAGAAGGGAAACATATCCTTGTCCTATGTACCTACCCAAGATCAGCTAGCCGACATATTCACCAAACCACTTGACCAGGTCACTTTCACTCGCTTGCGGGGTGAACTTGGAGTGTGTTTTCCTTTCTAGCTGGGTCTTGGAGCTTCTCATGTAGATATGTGATATATGTTTCATTTTGTTGCATTCCATGCATGCATTTTACTTTCTGTACAAAACCTGGTATGATAGCCATCTTTGGATCACTTGTGCTAGGAAAAGCTTCTCGTATATACTTTGATCACATATGTGCTATGTGTGAGATATGTGTATGTTTGGTAAATGGTGAAGTGAATGTTATGCTCTTGATGGTTTTGCCATATATTTATGTTGAGATAGCTTCATGTTTGTGAAAATGATAAAATTGCCTCTCTCATGAGTAGATACTTGTCTATGCTCAATTTGTGCTCAAATGCCTCTATCATGTTTAGTTTGTGCTTGAGTATCATGTTTTCTTTGCTTGGGGTCAAAGACCTTTTGTCATTGTAAATGTTTAGCCCATTTGTTCACTTTGGGAGGAGCATAAGTTTCTTTTTGCCGCAAAGGCATTTCGTGTACCATGTTTAAACATAAAAATGAAATTGGTGTATAAATTGCCTTATGCTTGAAAAATGATCTCTTAATCATGTTATTATGTTTGATATTCATATCTTGGGTGCTAAACTGCTGCATGTTGTCTACCATGAGAAGTTTCATTTTAAGAAGTAGACACATGACTTGGTGGCTTTAACATGACTTGAGTAGCTTGTGGGCGTTTATAATGATCTTGTGATGAGAATTTGTGATCTTGCATAAACTTTGGATGATCTAGTGTATTTGTGCTCAAATTGCTATGGATAGGGTCTTGCTCATGAGGTGAATGTTTTGTGTAAAAATTTGCTTAAAATTACTTTTAACCATGTCACATGCTTATATGTCTCTACCTTCTTGATGGTAATGTGCTAACTACACCATGTCTACTTTGCTGGCTCTATGTCTCATTTGTAGCATTTTTTTGTGCTCTTTGTATATTTGAGAAGCTTGGTAGATTGTATATATGCTTTGACATGCATTTTTCATGAAAACAAGGGAAGAGCTTCATATACCTTGATTCATGCATTGTCAACAAGGGGGAGAAATTGTATGCATTTGGGGAGAATTTATATGATAGGGGGAGTTTTTGTGGAAAATTGGTATGCATTTGTGAGATGTTGCATGTGAGGAGAAAAATTGAGAAGAAGAGGTTGCATTTGCTCAGGGGGGGTTTGCATATGTGCAGGGGGAGCTCCTTTGTGTTTGCCTGTGTTTTGTGCTTTGTGGTGTGCTCCTTGTGAGCTTTGTTTTGTCTCGGCTTTGTTGAGCCATTGCCCTTGCCTTAGGGGGCTGAGACTTGGTCTGGTGAGTGATCGTGTTTTTCGCTTATTCTTTTGCTTTGGATCACTTGCTTGGAGGTTTGTGTTCGTGGTTGTTTTCTTTTCTTTTTCTCTATGATGGTTACTATGGGTGTTGTCAATGCACTCATCAAGGGGGAGATTGAGGACTAGGTGTGTCCGAGGACCAGTGAGGGTCACTCCTTAGTGATGAGTGATAGACAATGTTGTGTGGACATCAGCTTGGCTAAGTGTGCAGGTACAGGTTGCGGCTTGACTCGTGTCGGTGCAGGTGAAGAACAAGCGCGAAAGGCCTTAACCGTGGCGGCCTCCGGGTGATGGAGAGGCAAGTAGGCTTGGTTCGATGGACCCGGTGGCCGATGGGGTCAAGTGCGAGCCGTGCGGTGCAAGACTGGCGGGCTGAAGTCGTGAACATGGGCTGGCGCAAGGTAGCGGATGGAGCCCGAAGCTTGCACGCGTGGTTTGTTGGTTTGCCCACAAAACCATCGGTGGACGGTTTCTTGGTTTGGGCCACAAAACCAAGTCCGGAGGCCCGAGGCGACAGAGATGATGATCTGGGAGCTTCGGGAAGCTTCGAGGCGAGGGGCACGTGGCGTGATCGCGAGGCTTGCGTCGACGCTAAGCATGGCCGCGGTGGAAGCGTATCTGCTCGATGAAGACTTGACCAAAATGCCCCTGAGGGGTTGTATCTTCTATTTGAGTTGTAGGGGTAGTGTGGTCATTTACCTCCCTCCGATGGACTTCATATAAATAGCGGAGAGGTGGATGGCATCTCTCTCTCTTGGACTCTAGGGTTTCCTCCCCCGGTAGATTTCTCTGGACTGCTTCTTTTCCTCTGTATTCCTTAGGCAAGATTCTTGTATAGACTCTGACCTCTGGATGTATGGAAGCTTTCGGAGTTACGGTGATCTCCTAGTCCTCTGTGATTTTCGTGTCATTTTCGTGGCTATTTTTGGGGGTTTTCGTTCTTTGCTCGATTCGTGGATTTGAGGGCGTTTCTTCTCGGATTTCTTTGAGGGGATCATGGGTGGATGCCTTGCATGTGTGATCTTGACCCCTCAAACACTGGGAAACCTCTTCGTGTGTTTTTGATTGGAGCCCGAGTTCTTAGTGGTGGTTAGTGTGATCCGTGATTCCCGGTGATTTAGGGAGTTGGAGGTCGAGATTTTTGGGGCATAGCTTCATCTAGTGTTGCTTCACATCTCCCCAAAGTCTTGTCTCAAGAGCTCTAGCCGTTTGGGAGATCTGGTGATGGATTTGGAGAGTTGACCTCACGGGGTCGGGCTTTTTCTGCTCTGTCTGCGCCTGGCGGACTGTCCGCGAGTGGCGTGCGGACTGTCCGGATAACACTAGTTTGTCGCGTGTTCGTCCGTGTTCGTGCGCGTTTGCGTTTTGATCCGTTCTGTCGCTAGGGTTTTGTTGCAAGGGGTTTGTCGGACCGTCCGCATGGGGTGTGCAGACCGTCCGCGTGGCTAGAAGTTTGTCTGGGGTTGGCTCATGTTTGTTTGGGGTGTCTAGCGAGTTTTGTCGGACTGTCCGCCAGGTGTGCCCGGACTGTCCGCGGGGTGCCAGACTGTCCGCGGTGCTTGCCCGGACTGTCCGAATTTCCTCGGTGTGCTACTGGAGGCTCGGTGCGTTATTTCAGACTGTCTACCGTGACTTCACGGACTGTCCGCGAGCAACACAGACAGTCCGCCGTACCCATGCGGACTATCCGCCCAGACCTTTGCAGATTTGGCTAAGTCCTTTGGTTCTTGTGTTGTGCTTCCGCTCTTTGCTTCTAGGCTTGTCTCTAGGACTTGTGGGCTTGTGTGTGCCTTGTCTAGAGCTCCTTTGGTGTGTATGAGTACTCAGAGTGGCAATTGGGGTATAGGCGGAGTTCGACCTTCGGGAAGAATTTTTATCGGCTCCCATTCACTCCCCCCTCTCTGGTCACCTATTTTGTCCTTCAGAATGTACTTGGTATTTGCAGGATAACCTATGGTCCAGACACCACATCTACACCACTGACTACTACTATAGCCGGACACCGTCTGACATCCCGATAGCCCGACTATAGCACTCCGTATAAATACAGAACTATGAATCCACGAGGGAGATACTGGCACTAGCTCAAGGTATGCTCTATCACTCATGCAAGATCACGAATGCACTTTGATCTAATTAGACAAATGCAGGAGCATCAACATTACTCTAAAAGACAAGCTAGGAAACAAGATGCAAACTTATGATCCAAGTTTACTAGATCGAAAGGGTTGTGTTCGAAGAACACAAGCCTCTAAATCAAGAACAAACGAAGAACACAAGAACAAAGCAACTATGCATGCAAAAAACTTTAGTCTAAATAGAATCGAAATACTCACTTTAGTCTAAATGAAGAACAAAGGCACCGCTGAGGATCGTTCTTGAGGAAGATGTCATGAACATGACATGGCCCCAAGCCTCCCACCTCACTTCCTAGCACTAATCCTATACAGGAGGCTGCAAGGCCAAAATGAAGAGGAGGAGGAGAAGTGTGTGTCCAAGAATGAGGCCCCTCCCCTTCTATTTATAGGCAAGGGGGAGGCTTGCTCCAGGGCTCCAAGTGCTCCAAAACGGCTGGGATCGCAGCAAGTGGCCAATGGAAGACCTCCACATGCAAGGCCAGGATGAACCGACCCTAGGTTGGTTCGGCCGATCCTAGGGTCGGCCGAACCCCTAGGGCGGCCTCCTGGCCTGTGTTTTCTCCAGGTGGCTAACAAGTGGGCCCTGAAGTCACTCCCCCGTGCATGCCAAGTTTCCCAACAGTTTTAGGAGATAAGTAGGCCCTTGAATCCATGTGATGTCCATGTGGCGATCCGTGATTCGTTGGGCTTGCCTCTCTTGGATTGATGATGTCAGTGATCCAGGGGAATCCTATGTGGTATCCCCTCATTGGCTGAGCTTGAAGTAATTGGATCAAAGACTTGTGCTTTTACTCCTCTTTCTAGTGCTAATTACCTGTATTTGCATAATCACCAACACTCATGGAAATGATTAGTTTAAGCCCTATTCTAGTGTTGATGATCATTTCTCATGCCAAAAGGTACATGTTGACAGGTATAAAATGAGTGGATAACAGCCGTCAACAAATACCCCCACACTCGACCTTTGCTCGTCCCGAGTGAAGGGAAGAACAAGATCAAGGTGAGACATGATATGCATAGGTATGAAGCGAGCATAAGAGATATTCCAAACCATACCTTGTACTTGTGAACTCGGTGAAGTGTCTATCATGCCATCTTGGGTAGTTGAGGAATGGAACAGTCATGAATCAAATCACTCCTGCTCATCATGTTAAGCAACTTGGGGTTTTGCAATGAGTTTTCAAAACAAACTTTGCTTAGCTCCTCATTTGATTCTCTCAAATCGCTCAAAAGTGTATATGTCCTCACCAAGGCATTAGAGTGCCTTTCTTCATCCTATTTCTAATGATGGCTATATGTGGAGCTCAGGGTAGGATAAAAGATAGAGCATACTTATATCACATATATTGCAAAGTCAAAGACCGGATCCACAGAGAAAATCAAATCATACAATCAGATCAATATGTGCACTGGTATGGCTATGGGAGTATGGTAAGGTGGATACTAGGCCCGGAATGGGTGCTAGATATTACCATACTTTTATGATGAGAACTGTAGGTCGATGGTAAGGTGGACACTAGCCCCGGAATGGACACTAGTTATTACCATCAAGATTATGAAACTCCTTTTTGTATGACCACCTCTCTCCTTTTTCTCCTTTTATTTTTGGACATGGGCTATCCCCCCTTTTTTCATCATCATGCTTTGAGCATGTGTTTTTTTGCATAGCCCATGTCTCTTTTTGAAGGATACTTTAGAGAGAGAGGTCACACCACATATGGAGCTTTTATTTTTATGAAATGGATGAATGATACAATGCTAACTTCCAGTGTAGAAGCATAGCAAGGGGAAATAGGTGGGGTGCACATGAATCTTGATCATGAAAGAATGAAAAGAATCCTCACAAAGGTCGCAGACTTTGACAAAGCTCAATGCAATAACAAGCAGCATATGAGTATAAAGTTTTCAAGTATGAATATCATATGGTTCTAGTAGGACGGTGGTATATCAAAGAGGAGCTTTGCAAAGGGTTTTCAGTTTTTCAAATAAAATTCCCAAGCACTCGAACATAAAGAGCAAAGACCATATCATCAAACCATATCACAAACATCAACTACTTAGATAAGCATGAGTTCCCTAATGATATTGGTTCACAAGCATGAAGATGATGAGTAGGGAATAAAACATATGCAAGCCAACCTCGGGATTCATGTATGGCATGGAAGATTATCTTTGAGTTTGATATAAAAGATTGATTTTGAAACTCAAGCAAACTCAAAGATACAGGGGAACGAGATTGGGAAGGTGCGTACCTCAGGTCCTTTTATTCTGCAGGTTGGGGATTTCCCCCACATGTCTTCTTCTAACAAACTAAATGAGGGTGAAAAGATAAAGAGAGTAGGGAGAGGGGGACTTACCTGATGTCTGAGCACGCTCTTGCCCATTTTATTCGTCCTCGACGAAGTTGATCACTTCATATTCCATGTCGTCCGGCTCGAGGAAGATTTTCAACCGATGGCCATTCACCTTGAAATAGTTGCCTTCATCATTTTGTACAGTGACAGCTCCATGAGGGGTTACCTCTACTACTGTGAATGGTCCTTCCCATTTACTGCGCAGTTTCCCTTTTCCGAATAGCTTCAATCGGGAGTTGAATAGTAAGACTTTATCACCGGGTGCAAATTCTTTCTTCTTGATTTTCTTATCATGCCACCTCTTTGTTCTTTCTTTATAGATCTTTGCACTGTGATAGGCTTTCTCTCTCCACTCTTCCAACTCTGCTAATTATTTCTGCCTGTTTGTTCCGGATTTCAGAAATTCCAGATTAAACCTTTTGATTACACAATAAGCTTTATGTTCCACCTCCACTGGCAGGTGACATGTTTTTCCATATACCAATTGATACGGAGACATTCACAGTGGGGTTTTGTAAGCTGTTCGATAGGCCCATAAGGCATTAGGGAGATGCTTCCTCCAAGCTCTGCTAGCCTCCTGTACTGTCTTCTGTAGAATATTCTTGATCTGCTTATTGGAGGTTTCGGCTTGGCCATTAGTCTGGGGGTGATATGGAGTGGCGATGCTGTGTTGGATCCCTCGTTCTTGTAGAAATCTTCTGAATCCTGTATCAGTGAAGTGGGATCCCCCATCACTAATTACCATCCTTGGAATGCCGAAGCGAGGGAATATCACTTCATTGAACATCTTTTTGGATTGTTTGGCATCGGTCGACTTGCAGGCTATAGCTTCCACCCATTTTGACACATAGTCGACTGCCACTAAGATATATTCAGCTCCCTTAGACTTTGGGAATGGACCCATGTAATCAATACCCCATACATCAAAAAGTTCCACTTGCAAATTATCATGTAGGGGCATTGCATCCCTAGTAGTAATTCCTCCGTGCTTCTGGCAAGCCATGCATCTTCGGATGAAATTCTTCGTGTCGTCATACATGGTTGGCCAGAAGAACCCACTTTGCCATATCTTTGTATGTGTACGGTAAGTGCTATAGTGGCCACCATATGGTCCAGCGTGGCATTTTTCAATAATCTGCATTCCTTCAGCACTCAGCACACATCTTCTCAGCAGTCCATCGGCACAGACTTTATACAAGTACGGATCATCCCACATGTGCCTTTTGGCTTCATGGATCAACTTCTTCTTATCGGCTCCTGGTGGTATATATCCTGTAACCAGATAGTTCACAATATTCGCGTACCAGGGGTTGCTATCCGTGACTTTTAACAGCATGTCATCTCGTAGAGAGTCATTGATGGGTACCTCCTGCAGGTTAGTAGTGCGCATACGAGACAAATGATCTGCAACAAAATTTTCTACTCCTTTTTTATCTCTTATTTCTATGTCAAATTCTTGAAGGAGCAGAATCCATCTAATCAGGCGGGGTTTAGCATCTTTCTTAGTGAGCAGGTATTTAAGAGCAGCATGATCAGCGTAGACTATTACCTTGGCTCCTACTAAGTAAGATCTAAATTTGTCTATAGCAAAGACAACAGCAAGGAGCTCTTTCTCAGTAGTGGCATAGTTTAGTTGAGCTCCGGCTGATTCCCCAGGACTACTACAGAGTGGTTCCGATCGTGAACGGACTGCTAGACCCTACAGTACTCTATGAGGAGGAGGTTGTCCAGGGACCTCTGCGCGAGTCCGACGATACGCTCGTCACCACTGGGAGCTATCTCGTGGACCTGGACACTCACGCCTGCCGACTAAGCAAGAAGACGAGTGCACTCTTCAGCAGGCTGGAGTACACTACCATGGAGCTGAAAGAGCTTCAGCCCCGCTGCCAAAGTCTGATCGTCGAGAATAGTACCTTGCGCCAACGAGTTGAGTAGCTCGAGCGTGGACTGCGCCACGCCAACTCCATGGTGGTGCGAGCTGAGGCTGATAGGGTGACCGCTCAAGAGGAGATGATCTACGCCAAGGAGGATCTATGCAAGCAGGAGGCCAGGTTCACCCGTCTCTTCGCCAAGCTGGACCAGAAGGATGCACAGTTCGCCACGCAGGGACGCACTCTTGTTCGTGAGAAGGCTAGGGTGGCGAGCTTATGGAGGACCAGTACTCCAACACCGCCAACCTTGCTGCACTCACCAGGACTTCAGTGTTCTTGCTGGAGAAGTGCAAGATGATGCTGAGGACTTGGGACGACGCTGACTCTCTTCGTGTGGATGAGCTCTAGGAGCTCAACAGTCTGCTACCTCCCGAGCACCTGCAGGCGATCCGCAAGGAGACTTTCAAGCTCCACCCGTCCGCCCTCAAGCTTCACCTGTGTCCGATGGCTGACATGCCCACTCCGGTTGAGACCCAGGAGGTGAGGGCTGCTCACGCCAGGCTGTCACGGATGTTCCCCAGAGACTTCCCTGAGGAGGACTGTTACCCCGTGAGGTACAAGAAGGCTCGCTTTGAGTAGCGTGCTGGGGCATGATCATTCTAATAAGAGTAGAGTTGTAATATAGGTAGTTTTCATGAGTTGTTCCATGCAGCCGAGAGCCTGTCCCGGTGCATGAGGAGTTATGAGTCTTTTCACACCTAGATGTGCACACCCTTTTGAGATCATGTAACGCTATATTAGATTGCTGTTGTGTGTGACCTCCAAGGCTTGAGTCAGCCTCGAGGAAACTTATGTACTCATAATGGATGCTGATTGTTTGGTCTTAATGGAGTTAATTGTTCTTATTGCTTTTTCCTCTTGATTGTTAGAATTATATTAGAAATATTTTCATGCTTGTATATCAGACTCAATTTGTTGGTGAGAGACGTATCTAAGGTTTCCTATGCCCTTGGTCTTGTTTTCAGTAAGATGTCCATCAGGAGATCAGGACATCTGTTGGCTCGCCTCGTGGAGGTCGAAGCCGAGGAAGAGCAAGCCCCGCCAGTCCCGCCAGTCCGTGGACGTGGACGTGGACATGGACGCGGCCGTGCTCCCGCTCGTGGGTGTGGACACGCTCATGGTCGTGGACATGCACCTGTCCGAGGACGAGGCCGAGGTGTTGTGGTGCCGCCACCACTGCCTCTGCCCATCAGTGAAGGCGATGGAGATGGAGAGGAAGAAGCTGAAGAAGTACCCGAGCCGCCACCAGCTCCCCAGGGTCATGGGCGTGGTCGTGGCCATGGAGAGGCACCACCACCGCCACCGCCTAACCTGGCTGAGGTGATGGCCGCTCAGACTGCGCTGATGCAGAGGATGGTGGAAGCCGTCGAGAACCGAGTCAATGGTGGGAACCGCAACGTTCCGCCAGAGGAGGACTTCGCCAAGAAGATCGAGAGGTTCCTTCGCCTAAAGGCCCCGACCTTCAGCTACTCGGATGACCCTCTCGACACCGACGACTGGCTGCGTGTGATCGAGACAAAGCTCGACCTCACCGCCTACACCGACGAAGAGTGTGTGGCTCTCGCCGTCCACTAGCTCGAGGGTCCTGCCAAGTCATGGTGGGACAACTACTCTGACAGCCACCCGAACCCAGCCTTCATCACCTGGCTGGAGTTCTGTGAGGTGTTCCGCGAGCAGTACCTACCGCGGGAACTCATGTGTCAGAAGGCACAGGAGTTCCGCACCATGACTCAGGGTGCGATGAGGGTGGAGGAGTACGAGAGGCACTTCATGAAGATGATGCGCTACGCCCCCGACGACACCAACTCCGACGATAAGAAGTAGTTTTGGTTTCTACGAGGCCTCCACCATGGTCTCCGCCAGGGCTTGAAGGCCAGTGAGCACAAGTCCCTTCGCCACCTGGTGAACAGGGCTATCGCACTGGAGGAAGAAAGGAGGGGGCATGAGGAGCGCATGAAGGGCAAGAAGAGGTTTGGAGATCGGGACCATGGCGACCGATCCTTCCAGAGGCTGAGGAGTGGGCAGAGCAACCTGCTGAGAGGGAGCTACGACCCGGGGAACAACCAGCCCGGACGTGGCTTCGGAGGAAGTCGTGCACCGTACCCCGGAGGAAGGAGCTCCGGCTACCAGCAGCAGGGTGGAGGCTACAACCGCCTGCAGCAGAGCGCGTCGAGACCCGGCACCGGAGGTTTCACCCTGACGTGCTATGCCTGTGGCAAGCAAGGCCACAAGTCGTACGAGTGCCCCACCAAGAAGACCGCTGCTACACCTTCCAGGGCACCAGCTCCAGGAGGGAGACCACCTCAGGCTGCTCCCCAGCCTGCCGCTGACCGCGGGAGGCTCAACCTCCTGACTGAGGAGGAAGCTGCTGACGCTCCTGACATTGTGATCGGTGAGTTTTTAGTTTGTGGTACTAAGGCTTTGATTCTGTTTGATACTGGTGCAACTAGTTCATATGTATCCTCTAACTTTGTAAACAAACTATCTCTCCCCATGACTCCCCGACCGAAACCTATTGTGACGAGCTCACCGCTCGGAGATATCAGATGCACCCTACTATGCAAAGGGGTGGAAATGTTCATCAAGGGTCACAAGTTCCTCGGAGATCTGACCGTGCTGAAGTCCAACGGGATTGATGTTATTCTGGGCATGGATTGGATCACCGCTCACAAAGGGGTTATCTCCTCGTCACCCCGACAAGTGACCCTAATACACCCGAAGGGGACGAAGATCACGTTTGAGCCGCTGAAGTCTCGAGAAGTACCAGCTGTGTACAACCTCTCCACGAAGACAGTGGCCGATGTTCCAGTGGTTTGTGAGTACCCTGATGTCTTTCCTGATGATCTGCCGGGGTTACCACCAAACCGCGATGTGGAGTTCGTGATCAACCTTGTGCCAGGTACAACACCCGTGGCACAGAGTCCTTACAGAATGGGCAAGTTAGAGCTGGCAACGCTGAAGGAGGAGTTAGGGAGTTAGAGGCTCTCCGTGAGAAGGGGTACATCCGACCGAGTGCATCACCTTGGGCTTCACCGGTGATGTTTGTACCGAAGAAGGATGGGACGCAACGGCTGTGCATCGATTACTGTGCTCTCAATGCGGTAACCATCAAGAACAAGTACCCATTGCCATGCATTGATGACCTGCTTGATCAGTTGAGGAAGGCCAAGTACTTTAGCAAGATTGACTTTTGATCCGGCTACCATCAGATGAAGATTCGCCCTGAGGACATCTACAAGACCGCGTTTGTGACCCGGTACGAGCAGTATGAGTTCACAGTCATATCGTTCGGTCTTACGAATGCCCCAGCTTATTTCATGAACATGATGAACAAGGTGTTCATGGACGATTTAGACAAGTTTGTCGTGGTTTTCATTGACGACATCTTGGTCTTCTCGGAAACTGCCGAAGAGCATGAAGAGCATTTGAGGATAGTGCTGGAGAAGCTGATGCAGAATCAGTTGTATGCCAAGTTCAGCAAGTGCGAGTTCTGGCTAGAAGAAGTGGCTTTCCTTGGGCATGTGTTGTCAGGTGAGGGAGTGGCAGTTGATCCCTCGAAGATTGAAGCTGTGTCAAAGTGGCAGTCGCCCAAGACAGTGACAGAAATCAGGAGTTTTCTCGGGATGGCAGGATAGTACCGCCGTTTCATCGATAACTTCTCCAAGATTGCGAAGCCGATGACCGAGTTGCTGAAGAACAACACGCCATTCGTGTGGTCAGAGAAGTGTGAAGCAAGCTTCCAAGAGCTCAAGACCCGACTCACCACAACTCCTGTGTTGACGCTTCCCGATGACAATAAGGACTTTATGGTGTACTATGATGCTTCGAGACAGGGTCTTGGTTGTGTGCTGATGCAAGAAGGCAAGATGATCGCTTATGCTTCAAGGCAGCTTCGGAAGCACAAAGAGAACTACTCGACACATGACCTTGAGTTAGCAGCTGTTGTTCATGCTTTGAAGATATGAAGGCACTACCTGATGGGCAACAAATGTGATATCTACACGAATCACAAGAGTCTGAAGTATATCTTCACCCAGTCAGAGTTGAACTTGAGGCAGCGAAGATGGCTAGAGTTGATAAAGTACTATGACCTCGACATTCACTACCACCCCGGCAAAATGAATGTCATGGCCGATGCTCTAAGCCGAAGAAGCTATTGCAACAACCTGATGTTGCAGGAGGAACAGCCAGAGTTGTACAAGGAGTTGGAGAGATTGAAACTCGACATCGTCGAGGAGGGGCAGCTCAACAAGTTGAGGGTGAAGTACGGTCTGGAAGACCAAATCAGGCAAGCCCAGAAGAAGTGTCCTGAGATTGAGGAAGTGAAAGACCTTCTGACCAGAGGCAAGGCCCCTGACTACCGCATTGATGAGCAAGGCACGTTGTGGTTGAAAGATCGCATATGTGTGCCTAGTGGTGAGGATATCCGGAAGACGATTCAGAAGGAAACTCACGATTCTCGGTATTCTATTCACCCTGGTTGCACCAAGATGTACCAAGACCTGAAGTGTCGATTCTGGTGGAAGAATATGAAGAAGGACATAGCCGAGTATGTTGCCCGATGTGACACATGCCAGAGAGTGAAGGCGGAACATCAGAGACCCGCCGGTTTGCTGCAGCCACTTGCGATACCTCAGTGGAAATGGGATGATGTCAGCATGGACTTCATAGTGGGATTACCCCGCACTCAGAAGGGAAATGACTCGATTTGGGTGATTGTGGACTGCTTGACCAAGGTACCACACTTCCTTCCGGTAAAGAACAAGTTCACTATGAGTCAGTTGGCCGACCTCTACATAGAGCATATCCTGAGGTTACATGGAGCACCCCGCAGCATTGTGTCCGATCGTGGTGCTCAGTTCACAGCTCAGTTCTGGAAGAGTCTGCACGATTCGATGGGCACACACTTGGACTACAGTACAACTTTCCACCCTCAGACAGATGGACAGACTGAACGAGTGAATTAGGTTCTCGAAGATCTGCTGAGAGCTTGTGTGTTAACCTACAGCAATGATTGGGAGAAGAGTCTGCCCTACGCTAAGTTCTCGTACAACAACAGCTATCAGGCAAGTTTGCAAATGGCACACTTTGAAGCTCTGTATGGCAGAAAGTGTAGGACCCCGTTGATGTGGTCTGAGGTGGGGGAGAGGATTTTCTTCGGTCCTGCTTCCATAGTTGAGGCTGAGGAGAATGTGGCTAAAGTTAGAGAGAACCTGAGGATAGCTCAGAGCAGGCAGAAGAGTTATGCTGACCCTAAGCGAAGGGATGTTTCCTTCGAAGTTGGTGACTACGTCCTTCTGAGAGTGTCACCGCTTAGAGGCACGAAGAGGTTCCATGTGAAGGGGAAGCTAGCCCCGAGGTTCGTTGGACCCTACCAGATTGTGGCAAAGGTGGGGAAACTTGCTTATAGGCTAGAGTTACCGCCTGATCTTACCGGAGTGCATCCAGTGTTTCACGTTTTGCAACTCCGGGGGTGCCTCGATCCGAAGCTTGACAAGCATGTCTCCACCGATGCTATCGACTTGCAAGACAATCTGGAGTACTTGGAGTATCCGGTAAAGATACTGGATTGGGCCGAGAAAGCTACAAGGAGTACCACCACTCGCTTCTGCAAGGTGCTTTGGAGCAATCACACCGAACGAGAAGCAACGTGGGAGAAAGAATCGGTCATGAGGGAGAAGTACCCGCACCTCTTCGAGACGGAGGTAAGTTCTTAATCTCGAGGACGAGATTCTTTTGAGGGGGAAGTCTGTAACATCCCGCATTTTCAATACGGAATGTTTATTATTAAAATGAGGATTTAAAATTTTTGATGAATTATTTGAGTGCTTGATGAATTAATTAATGATGTCTTCTTATTTCTCTCCTGAAATTCCTAGATTTATTTTTGAGCTAAATAAAATTTCTAGGAAATATAAAATGATAGTGTGAGAAACTTGGAGTTTATTTGGATTTATTTGAGATTTAATTGTGTGGGATTCAAATTTGAATTCATATTCAAATTTGAATCAAAATTAGAAAAGGGTGAAGAAGAAAAAGAAAAGGGGAAAAGGGTTTTACCCGTGCTGGGCCTCGAGCTCTTCAGCTAAGTCCATCAGTGGCCCTCTGTTTCTTTCCCTAGTCCAACCGAAGCCCTTGCTCTCCTCCGCCAGCCCAGCACTACACGGCACATCACGGCCCGCTTCCCACCTACCATGCGACGTCACCGCCAGGCGGGCCCGGCTCCCGCGTCACGCTGACGTCACCGTCGTCTTTACCCCTTTCGCTTATGTGCGCGGCCAAAGCCTGCCAGAGCGCCACCCATGGCGCCGTCACGACGCGCCCGCGCCTCTCCTTTACCATCCGGCCGTCCACGCGTCCCGCTCCGCGCTTTGCCCTATAAGAAGGCTGCCGCCGCGCCCCCAGGGGCTCCCAACCCTAGTTGTAGGGGATTATTCCCCATTGCCACCCGCCACTGCTCACCGGAGGAGAAGGAGAAGGGGAAGAGGAGAAGGGAGCCCGGAGGCCGTCCGTGAGTGCACCGGAGCCTCTGCGAAGCCGAAGGACCGCTCGTGGGACTCCAGGAACGTCGTGAAGCCAGGGACAGCGACGCTGACTGCATCCTCTGCTTCCTCTGCTCGACGCCGCCCTTCTTCCTCACCGCTGCCGACCCAGCTCTGTCCTTCTTCCCCAATGCCTGCGCTTCAACCCGTGGTCACAAGGTGAGGACTTGCTCCCTACCTCCTCTGTTGTGGCCCGTCCTTCGTGCCGAGGGGGAAATCGAGCACGCCGTGCCTGCGCCGCCGCACACGCCGCTGTTGTGGAGCCGGCCTTCGAGCCGTGCCTGTCGTTTGCAGGTGCCGCTGCCATCGTCACGCGCGCGCCCGCCTCCGCTTTTCCCTTGTCTCACAGCCGCTCTCCGCTGACACGCCTCACTGCCCCGCCGTGCACCGGCGCCTCTCGCCACCAGCCTGCACATGGGCGCACACACATACCGGGGATCTTCCCGTATGCTTTTGCTTGCCGTAGTAACCGCCTCGCTATCCTGAGCACCGTGCGCCTACACGCGACACTGCTCCGCGGTGGGGAGCACTAGCTCGCCGTCGCCGCGCCGACCAGGGGCTCTGCCACGGCCGCGCTGGCACTGTTCTCTCTGTCGAGGGGGCGAAAGGCCCCAGTTTTTGTTCCTTTATGCTCCCTTGGTGCACGCATGCACACATTTGGGCTTTTGGCACTCCCGCACGCCGTCGTCGGCGATCGCCGCACGGCACCCGCACGACCGCGTCACCGCCGTTCCCCTGTCTCGCCGCCGACACGCCTCCCCGGCCAAAGCTGCCTCCTTTTTGCACGACGATGAGCCCTAGGTGCTCCTTGACCTCTCTCTATCTCTTGCTGGTCTGGCCGGACACCCTCACCGCCGGCGACCCCTCTTTCCGTGCCGCCGCTCCACTGGGGCATTCCCCCGAACACATCCCAGCTTAACCCCAAAACCCCAAGGGTTTTCGCTCGCACGCACGGCCACATGCACACTTCACTGCAGAGAGTCCGGCGGGATCCCGTGCGGCCGGCCACTCCTAGCCAGGCCACATGCCCGCCTGCGCCTCACCACGCCGCAGCAAAGCCGGGCGGGATCTGCTGCGCCGCGCCATGCGGGCAGCCACACGTGCCCCACGTCAGCTGCCACGCAGGCGGGCGCCAGCCTAAAGCCGCCTAGGTGGCAGCCACCTGGGCAGATGGAGCCCGCCAGCCGCTGGCTATAAGTCCTTTTAGAGCTGGCTAGAAATAGTTTAGAGCTGGCCAAAAGTTTGCAATATTGTAAATGCGTATTTAATTTTCAGAAAACTATTTTATCTTTGGAAATTCATATTAAATCCATTTTAACTCCGAAAAATACAAAACCTCTTCTGAAAATCTTCTAAAATTTTAAACTCCGCGCTAGGCTAGAGTTTGCCTCTTTTTGGGTCTTATTTGTACTTCGTCTTGGATTTATTGCAATTAGCACCCGTGTTTATTTATTTAAATACGATTCTAGGAGCCGCCGGAGCCGGAGAGCTAAACCAGGACTACGACGACGACCTCGGCTACGACGACTACTCGCACTCAGGTTCACGCCCGACCTTCTTTGAATGCCATTAGGCATGGCCATTAGAACTGCTAGTGCTTTATTTACTGCATAGTGATGGATATGATGAACCCGTGCATAGCCTCTTTTACATACTTGTCCCTGATTGACCTACTACTACTACTTTACTTATGCGTGATGATACACTGAGCTTGCTATGCATGTGTTGGGATATTGTGGTAGTTTCTTGGCGTGTGTGGGGAAAAACCGGCAGGAGAAGGTGTTTTGGGATATTTTGGCGGGGGTGAGCTCAAGACAACCCGATCCGGGATCGGGGGCCGGGGATCGTCTTCTCGGACGTTGCCCAGTTTGGTACCTATGGCGGGTACACTATTTTAGGAGCACAGGTGTTGGGGGTTTTGTGATGACATGGAGGATAGGAGCTCGCCTCGGTCTGAAACCGAGTGGGTCGCCTTGTTACACAGGACTTTCGTACACACTACCTCGCCGAGAGTGGGGATAGGGCCGTTCGACCTTAGCAAGTGCGTTTCCATACCTGCCAGTAGATTAGAGGGTATTAGTGAGAGGGTTAGGGTGAAGTCCCTTCCCTATTGGGCGCTCCCCGTGCGGCCGCACGGGGGCATTTTCACAGTTCTGGGGTGGTCCTTTGCGAAGGACCACAGCGAGACCCGGATGCAGGATGGAATCGTAACTCCTAGGTGTTCATTCGGTAGGGTAGGCTCGGTCGGCCGTACACCGTCCGGATACTATTCCGAGTTGGGTACTGGTGTACACGCTCTGCAGAGTTTAGATCTATACGTATAGCTGCGTCCTCGGTCATGGACATGCCCGTTGTATACTTCGACTCTTACGTTTTGGGATTTCTACCTTCCCCCTTATAGGATGAGAGTGTATGGTGAGCCATGGTTGTATTCGGGGAGAGGAGAGTTGCTCCCTCTGCCTCGCTGATTCGGGTGCAACCATTGAGGTGCTAGGAGTGGGAGTTCTCGAACCGACCCTAGCTAGAGTTAGGTGATGGTGACGGTGATCTGGGTGACCAGGTGTAACCGTTTGTGGATGAGTGATATGAGATTTGGTGGGAATATGGAGATGATATTCTTCTTATTGATGCTGCTGCTATTTAGGAAACCCAGCCTCTACCTTGTTCCTCTCTTTACCTTTAGAAGTAGGCCACTTAAAGCTTGCATACGGTTGGTGACGTGTACCTATCCCGATCCATGGGGATAGCCCCTGAGCTTGCAGGGTACGAGTCAGACTTCGACAATAATGCCGACAGATGGTACGACTGAGGGGTACGTCGTTTCGCTCAAGGATGCCTGTGGGAGACGAATGAAGATGGAGACACCTTTTGGAAGCTAGCTACCGCTGCGTAGGCTCTTATTCCTGTTATTCCGCCAAGAGGTGTGTATTGATGTACTCCGATTATTCAGGACATGTAATAATCAGATTATTATTCGTACTCTGATGCTTTATTTTTATGTATGACTGTGATATTTATCTGTGATGAATGTCTGTGTGTGATAGCATCTGATCCAGGGACTATCACGAGACAGAATGCTGGGTTTTCCGTTTTTGAAAACCCAGGGCGTTACAAGACCAACACAGCTGTGGGAATCATTAAACATTTTGTGCGCACGTAATTAACCTGCTAGTGAATCAGAAGGAAACGGGTTGTGTGACAAGTTAACTTTTGGATGGTGAAATGTGAATCAGAAGAAAAGGGAGCTCTTGCACGTACGAGCATGCAAATTGCATTAGGAGAAATAACTCAAATCTACTAAAGGTCATCCCTTTCATATGGGCAAACAAAGAGACCAACAATCCCCACATTCAACCACAGCGAATCAAATATTCATACCTACAAATAATTTAAGGAATCAGGATAAAAAATCGAATGGAAAAACATTATTGTTCACCTGTTTTCGATGGAGATATTAAAACCTAGAAATAATTTGGAATCTGGATAAAAAATCGAATGGAAAAACATTATTGTTCACCTGTTTGCGATGGAGCCCCCAGCATCCCTAAGAGTCGCCCGGCATGGGGTGCGCTCGACGGGTACCACCGCCGGCAACAAGCTCAAGCCCTGCCACCGGACTTTGTGGCCGGATCCGACAGGCCGCTATGCCAGGAAAAAAAGGTCAACTCCAAGAAAGCCAATCCTGCCAAGAATGTGCCGACGAGGAGTGCGGAGCGCGCGGCGGCGGGGACGCCCCGGTGCAGATTGACTAGGCCAAGGGTAGCGGTGCCGGTGACGATGCCGTTCCAGTAGTCCTCCCTGCGGTGGCACGCGAGGGACATGCCGGTCTCCAAGGCCGAGAACACGGCCAACTGGCCGGCGATCCTGCCGGCCAAGCGGGGCACGTTCGTGCGGACGGCATGGGCGCCACCCGCTAGGCGTCCGCTGCTGGACGGCATGGACCTGCAGAATCCCCTGATGAAGTAGAAGGTAGGTCCGAGCGATAAGCCGATCAGGATGCCATCGCCCACGCAGTCGATGATGCAGTAGCGGGAGTCTGGGATCTCATCATAGTACATGGCCAACACTGTGTTTATCGGACCGCGATGGCGGCGGCGTGGCTTTACCTGGAACGGTGGAAGGAACTGAATCGCTAGGTTCGACGATCATGTATCGATCAGGCCTTTGGACGATGAGCCTTTGGATTCTAGTTGCTCGATTAGTGTTAACTGTTAAGTGTCCAGGAACGAATGAAGAAACCACTTGATGATTATCTGTTTACAATTTGAGCTCATGTGAGATACAATGGACTTGTGTTGAATCAACTAGTAGAGAATCCTTTCGACCTATCACTTGTTGCTCGATCAAATGATTCCACTGACCGAGAATGAACCTTTTGCACCGCCCCATAACCCTTTTTAGTACCGGGTATCGCATCGATATTGTGGGTCCGGTACTAAAAGGGAGAGACGTTCAGAACTGGGTCACATATCCAGTACTAATGCCTCTCGCCATCTGTACGTCTTCGTCCCCGTCTCCTCTCCGTCGGCGTCCCCATCCCCTTCCCCCTCCTCCTTATTTCTCATTTCTTTTTCTTTTTCCTATCATTTTCTTTTCCCAAACACTTCTCCAAAAATTAATCACAATAACAATCACAATCACATGAAGCACAAAATTCATTTCACAATCACATATATAAGAATTACAGTTCCACATTTCAGAGGAATAAGATAAAAACATCAGAGCACACATCACAGAGAAGAACACACACATCACATATTCACACGAAGAAAAAATCGAGCTCCCTGCCTGCCGTCGCATGCCGACAGCGGATAGTCCTGCACTCACGAGCCGTTGCGCCCGCTACCGATCTGGAATTCTGGATCCAACTGGTGCCACCTCCCGTGCGCGGCACCACGAGGGGCCACAGCGGCCAGGCCACCGCATGCCACGTTGCCATGGACTCCTGCGCCCGAGCCGGCAGACCACGCAGCCCGGCTAGGGGCTTCCGCAACCATGTAGTGGACCGTGCCGCCAGGGGCCTCCACGACCGCGGCAGTGGCCTGCTGGTCTCCTGCGCCTGCGCCGGCGGACCACGCTGCCAGAGCCACAATGGCCTGGCCTCCTGAGGACCTGTGTGGTCCGAGGATCGGTGGATGGTCGCTCCTTGGTGATGAGTGATTGACAACGTTGTGTGGACTGACTCTTGGCCTAGTATTGCAGGTGCAGGTTGCGGCTTGATTCGCATGGTGCAGGTGAAGATCAAGTGCGAAAGGTCTATGTCCATGTGTTCTCCCTGAGTGGAGAGACAAGTAGGCTTCGATCGAGGTACCCGGTGGCCGACGGGATCAAGTGCGGACCATACGCTGGCAAGAAGAGCAAGACAATGTCGAGAGGGATGGAGCCGGTGCAAGGTAGCAGCTAACAACTGATGCTTGCACGCGGGATTTGCTGTGGTTTGGCCACAGAAACAGTGGGTTACTTGGCTGAGCCACAAAGTCAAGGCCGAAGGCTTGACGGGACGAACGAGCCTGCTCAGGCCGGTCTGACCGCCCAGGAGGGGCGGTCTGACCGCCCAGGAGGGGCGGTCTGGCCGCCTGGCTCGCAGTGTGTTGAGAAGCTTCGAAGCAGAGGACGCGTGGCGCGATCGTGCGGCTTGCATGGATATGAAGTGAATTGCGGTCAGCAGGCGTCCGTCCGATGGACAAAATGACCGAAGTTCTTAAAGTGCCCTTGGTGGGCTTGTATCTTAAGTTAAGTAAGTAGGGGTAGTTTGGTCATTGGTTGCCCTCCATATAAACTCAAGTGAGAGGATATGGCAGCCACCTCTTGGAACCATAGTTCATTTGCTTTTCTCCTTTGTTTTCCTTAGGCCTAGCTTGAGAGCTTCATGAGAGATCTTGTGAGGGAGTTGGATGTTAGGGCGGCTTGCTAGACCTTGTATGAACTTTTCATGACATGTATATAAGCTTCGGCGTGGTTCATCTAGTCTCTCTTTGTCTCCCGGCATTTTCCCTTTTGGTGATTTTCGGAGCTCTTTTTGGGGATTTTCGTGGTGGCTTGTTTGAGGGGTTTCTTGGAGGGATTCTTGTTGGGTATCACACATGAGGTCTTCGTGCCTCTTTTCTTAGTGATTTTCCCCAACAATCTCTTGGGAAATCCTTTGATTTGGGTGGATTTCTGAGTTCTTGGAGTTCATGACCTAGAGGCCTTCGATTCACGATTCCTCTTGATTGGATGCATTTTGGTGGATATCCTTTGGTGCAGAGGTCTTCCAAGAGGTGACCCAGCTATCCTTGAAGTTTCATTGCAATCTGTGGAGTGAATCGGGAGATCGGGAGAAGGGAAGTTCAGGTTGACCCGCAGCCAGCTTCTGGAGGGTAGGCGGTCTGACCGCCCTGTGGATTTCACGAGGAAAGTTTTGGTTTTCCGGTGATTTGTTCTGATAGCTTGTTTGCTTTGATCAGAGGAGTTTTCAGGTGAAATCTTGGGTCAATTGGAGTCGTGAGCTTCGAGTTGTAGTTTTGGGAAATTCCAGGCCTAGGCGGTTTGACTGCCCTATCCATGCAGTCTGACCGCCCCTGGCAGGAAATCTCTCGTGTGTGGTTTCCATTGTTGTGTATGCATAGTTGTGTTGCTTGCTGGTGAGGTTTGCTCCTAGGATCAGTAGCACTCCAGTGGCTACGTGGTCTTGGCAAACGTGCGGATAGAGTGGTGAAAGTGATTTCGAGATCGAGGCCGTGTTCATCTCATTAGAGGAGCTATCTATCTCTCTCGAGAAGAATTTTTATCAGCTCTCACTCACTCCCCCCCTCTCTGGTCGCCCAATCCGGTCCTTCAATTAGTATCAGAGCCTGTTACGGATCTTTTGGATTCTAACCAGTCTAAGATCCAAAAATGGGAGACTACGGAAAGGGGTCGGGTCCTCCGCACTTCGATGGGAAGAACTACAAGATGTGGGAGAGGCGCATGGGTGCATTCTTGCGTGGGAAAGGACAACAAATCTGGGATGTGACACAAAATGCAAACTATGTTATTCCAGACAGTTTCATCCTTCCAGGTGCCCGGGACATGTTTGAGGCCAACAACAAGGCTGTGGATTACTTGTTCTGTGCTCTTTGTGCCCTGAAGTTCGATCATGTGTACGGAGAGGATGTGGCCGACAAGATTTGGGTTAAGCTGAGGAATGCTCATGCTGGGAATGCTCAGGTGCAGGCACGCTTATTGCCACTCACCGGAGAGAGTACGAGAACTTCACTCATCTCCCCGACGAGTCGATTGATGCCATGTTCCAGCGATTCACCTGTATTGTGAACAACATGAGGCCAATGTGACAGTGCTCCCGTACACGGATCATGATAGAGCTATCAAGCTCTATCATGCACTTGACAGATCTGTGTGGAGTGCCAAGGTCGAGGCCATTGAGGAGTCGAGCGTGTATGATACGTTGACCGAGGATGAGTTGTTCTCTAAGCTCAAGTCATCAGACGTGGATCGTGGCCTGAGAGCCAAGGCTGAGAGCCTGACTGAGTCCCGTAGTCTTTCTCTTGTGTCCGGATCTGGTGGAAGGACTAACACTAACTCCTCTTCAAGGATGTTTTCTCTGTCTTCCTTTGTGTCCTTGCCAGATGAGGAGTTCGACGAGCTTGGAGAGGACGAGCTGGCCCTGCTGACCAGTAAGTTCGAGAGGCTACACGAGAACCATGTGAACATGAGGAGGACCACGCATACGTGCTACAGATGCGGCAAGCAGGGACACTTCATCGCCGAGTGCCCGCAGGAGATCGAGCCCAAGAACGAGTACAAGCACCGCCCAAGGATCGAGAACAAGTATCGCTTGAGGCGTGAGCACAAGAGCAAGTACAAGGACAAGGACGAGCAGATGTCGAGAATGGGCGGCGGCTATGGCAAGAAGAAGAAGGCTCGGGTGATGGTGGGAGCGAGCGACGTTGACTCTAGTTCCTGCTACACCTCGTCGAGTTCCAGCGACAGCGACGACGACGGGCAAGCTCAAGAGTAAGAAGCACGGTTCCAAGAACCTGAGTGGCCTGAGTTGCTTCGCACGAGAGGACGGCTTCTGTGTCATGGCCCATAGCTCCGGTAGCAAGAAAAGCCAAAAGGATGACTCGGGATCAGAATCCGAGGATGAGGTATGTGATGAGCTCTCTTCCTTGCACCAGGAGAATGCTGAGTTGGTTGATTTGCTTGACAACCGTGATACCATGATTAGAGAGGCTAAGAAACTTAGGAAAGAACTTAGGGCCTCACTAGAAGAAGCTAGGGAGAAAATTGCTGGGCTAGAATCTGTGAATCTAGATGCTAGACTTGAGATTGATTCCCTTAAGATTGCTCCGGTTGTTGTTGATACTCCTGATTGTGATGATTGCAATGCTTTCTTGGCTGATTTGACTGTGCTTAAGGAAAAGCATGCCTCAAAGTTCGAGAAACTAGACTTGCTTATGCTGAGCTTGATGAGGTGAAATCTAGGCCTGCTTTACTAGGTGCTTGCACTTCTTGTCCTGTGTTGCCTGCCAGACTAGATGAATCTCATGATAGGATTGTTTCTTTGGAGGCTGCTTTGAAAGTTCCTATTCCTACATCATGCTCTACATGTGAATTACATTCTGTTAAGAATATGGAACTAGCACACTATGTTGACCGCTTGCAAGATGAAAATGATGAGTTGAGAAAGTTAATGAGTTAGTTGTCTAGGCATGAGCCACAATTAAGTTTGATAATGGTTGAGTTTAAGAGGTCTGATGGTCAGGCGTTGGGTTCTGACAAGATTGGTGAGAGCAGTGGTGAGGGAGAGAAGATTGGAGAGATTCCTATACCACCACAAACTACACTGAGAGACATGGGTACCCACGGGTCCCCACTGGCCAGGGTCCCAGAGGTCCCTGACGAGTGGACCCGACCTTCTAGAAGCCCCGCCGTCCTGCAAAGTGGGCCCAGCGACCTTATCCACAACTCTGAGAACCCCGAGCGACCTTATCAAGATCCTGGAAGATCCGCATTACTTGGCGTGCAAGCCAAGGCACTAGGATGCGGTGCGCCGCCGCCTGTAGGTCCGAGTATCACGGGATACTCCATGTAATCTGGGAGATAGCTTCCCACAATTGTTACCGACCCGGACATGGGTCCACCGACCTTGAATGGAAATCCTAGTCCATCCTCCCCATATAAGGTGGCCTAGGACTCTATTCAAGGGGAAATCTTCATCCTTCTCACATAATCCACCACCACAACTGGACGTAGGGTTTTACTCTCCGGAGGCCTGAACCAGTCTAAACCCTAGTCTCCTCATGTTCATTGCCATACTCGCCTAGTTCCGAGTTCACCATGTGGACTACCGCCTACGCTCTTAGTTTCCGATCCTCTCCATTAACCTGCAAACTGCTTGGGTAGCCCCCTTTTAGATCTGTCCAGATCTCACCCCCTGACAGTTGCCGTGCCAGGTAGGGGCGATCGGGAACTCACTGTGCAGCATGGTGGCCCGATCTGGTGTCGTTTTTCCGACGAGCATGGCAGCCATCCTCGCCAACCCTGTGGAGATCTGCTTTGGATCCTTCACGACGACCTCTCCTGTCCCGGCGGCCGCAGCTCCTCCAGCGACCGCGAGGCAGGTCGCGACAGCACTCGACGCCACCACCGTTTCCGGTCTAATATCGAAGACCCACCCGCCCAGACCCTATGACCTTGTTCAGGGGATGGAGCACATCATCGACATGACAAAGGAGACTCTGGAGATCTGCGAGCGAGCTCAACGCTCAGCGCAGATGGCAATACACCATGATGCCTTCCCCTTCGGCATGCAGTCTTCACCTGGCCTTCGCCTCAGCCAGCTGTCCACACCCTCCCAGATCCAATCTGGGCAGCGACCTTCCGGCGACCTAAGGCCTGCACCTCGCGCCCGGTGCGACCCCCTCGACATGCCTTGCACATATCACAAGGGTGCGAAGCACACCCTCCGCGGGTGCCGCCTTTTGAAGAAGATCGACCAGGAGCACACCTACCATGCTAAATGACCTACCCAGACCCCAGACTGTGGTGAATTCCAGAAGGTCCGGGTCCGCATCCCCCCAACGACTCGGACATTGTCTTCCGCCAAGTGTTCGTGGTCTCCGAGAATAAGCCACCCCATGTCAGCACGACGAACTTCGAGGAGGCGGCGCGCATCCAAGGCAACACACTACGCACCCAACGACGTGCGGACAAACAGCGCCATGCGGTCCTCCCCTGCGCCCGAGACCTACACGTGGAGTTCGAGGAAGCTGGGATCCCGACATTCAACAGCCCCCAGGCCAACCTGGGCGCTGCCATCACGCGACTCCAGCAAGCTCCGTTGACGCCCGAAGCTGAGCAGGCTATCGCATACCTCCGGGTCGCCAACGCCTTGGTGGAGGAAAAGAGTGCGGCCTCTAAGGCTGCTACATCTTCATTGACGCGTCATTCACGCAGTCGGTCCCATCGACCTCAGCGCAGCAACCTCTCCCCCGTTCGGGAAGAGGTCACCCAGCACAACCCCGAGCAGCCCAACTAGCAGCCTAACACTGCTAATGATGGCGACCTTCGCGCCAACCTCGACGCCAACAGGTGCACCCGCGATGTGCGTGGCTACGTCGACCAGCGCCACCGCGAGCGCGAGGAGCGCGAGCTACGTCATCGCACGAAGTACGATCGCGAGTACGGCCCCCCTGGTGTCGTCCACCGCATCACGGAGCGCGAGCAGCACGATCACCACGACACCGAGATACTACGTACGACGCCGAGCACCGCAATCCAGAGGTCCCCCAAGGCAACCGAGATCGGCAGCCGCGCTCCCAGGTCATCATCCTGGAGCGTAGCGTCCACTCTGCCCCTAGAGATGCTACCCTAGCTAGAGGCACCAGTGACGACCTAGCCATCACCGCCTTCCTGGCGCTGGCTCCCCGACTCAGGTCGGTGGACTACCCTGAGAACTTCAAGCCCAACATCATGGAGTACAATGGGCGCTCGGACCCTAACATCTGGCTGTCGACCTATTATGTCGCTGTCAAGGCGGCTGGCGGCGGCTACAACCACATGGCGGCCTACTTCTCGTTGGTCATGGGCAAGGCCCCCTTGCCATGGCTCAACAGCCTCGAGCCAGGCAGCATCAAGTCCTAGGCTGACTTGTCCCAGGCCTTCACTTCCAACTTCCAAGTGACCTATGATCACCCTGGGAATGCCTTCAACCTCGGGAGGGTCGTCTTGAAGCCCAAGGAGCGACTCTGCGACTACAAAAATCGGTTCTTCGAGAACCGCAACCAGTGCGTCGGTGTCAGGGACGACCAGATCATCGAAAGCTACAAGAAGGGCATCAAAGATCGCAAGCTCTTTGAGAAGATCCACGAATCTGGTGCCAGCACCATCAAGGGCCTCATGGACGTCGTCAACAAGCTGATGGACACAAAAGAGGCACTGCTGAACCAGTTCAACGCCGACGCCCCCGGCACATCTGGCGTGGTAGGGGATTCCAGCTCCAAGCTCAGCAAGCGACCTTCCGAGGTCCTAGCAGCTGAGGGACGTTGACCCTTGACCTTCAACCAGGAGGAGTTTGATGCGACGCTCGACAGCCTCTGCGGGTTCCATGATGAATCTACACACACTCCGCGAGTGTTCACAATTCAAGAAGGCGTTCAGTACCCCTACGGATCCCAAGCGCTCCAGGAATGATGGTGGTCCCCACGACATCTACTCCTACAACAGCAACTACCGCCGCGATGACCGGCGAGACCGATGTGATGACCGGCGCGACGACCGACGTGACGATCGCCGCGACAATCGCCGTGATGACCCACCTGCAGAAGCTCGCTGCGACGAGGGGAACCTGCCGCCCCCACCTGCGACAAGCAACCCCAACGAGCCCTTCCAGGCCGCGATTCGCACGATCAACATGATCGTTGGGGGCCTCATGTCCCACGTCAGCAAGAGGCGCTACCGCATGGACAAGCGTGAGGTCCACCTCGTCCACACTCAGCCAACTGCACGTCTGCGTTGGTCTGAGCAGTCGATCACATTCTCTAGAGCGGATCACTAGGTCCACATCCCAGATCCTGGGTCCTACCCACTCGTCGTCGAGCCCACAGTGGACGGGGCCTTGCTCTCCCAAACCCTGATCGATGGGGGGAGCGGCCTCAACATCATCTTCGTTGAGACCCTCAAGAAGATGAACTTCGACTTCGACAAGCTCACGGCGTGCGACGAGCCCTTCTACGGCATCGTCCCAGGGAAGGCGGCCTACCCCTAGGTCGGGTCTCCCTCCCCGTCACCTTCGGTACCGAGGCCAACTTCCGCACGAAGTACCTCAACTTCGAGGTCGCCAACTTCAAGTCCTCCTACCATGCGATCCTAGGTCGCCCAATGCTGGCCAGGTTCATGGCCATCCCGCACTACACCTACTTGGTGTTGAAGATGCCTGCTCCAAATGAGGTCCTCTCCATCTTGGGGGACCTCATCATCTCCTTCAAGTGCGACTCCGAGGCCCTCGACATTGCTGCGACCTCCGCCTGTGTCGACACCTCCGCAGCCTTGGTCGCTGAGGCCAAGACGGTCGCTCCGAGCGACCTAGCCATCCCGGAGCAGAAGAGCACCGACACCACCCTGGACGCTGCACCCTCCAAGAAGAAGGTCTGCCTTGGCCTTGCTGACGCAAAGAAGATGGTGGTGATCGACGACAGCCTCGACAAGAAATAGGAACTCGCGCTCACCAGTTTCCTCCGGGATAACGCGAATATATTCACATGGAGTCCATCAGATAAGCTGGGTGTCCCCAGCGAACTGGCTGAGCACTCCTTGGATGTAAGCAAGACGGCCAAGCCTGTCAAGCAGAAGCTTCGCCGCTTTGCAAAAGATCGCCAAGACGTCATTAGTGTAGAAATAATAAAGCTCCTAGCTAACGGATTTATCCGAGAGTGTAAAAATCCGGTTTGGCTCGCCAACCCGGTGCTTGTACCCAAGAAAACCGGTCAATGGAGAATGTGTACCGACTACACCGACCTCAACAGGCACTGCCCTAAAGACCCCTTCCCTCTTCCGCACATCGACCAAGTCGTGGACTCCACGGCCGGAAGCGTCCTCCCATGCTTTCTCAACTGCTACTCAGGGTATCACCAGATAGCCCTGAAGGTCTCTGATCAGGATAAAATGATGTTCATAACGCCGCACGACATCTACTGCTACACGGCCATGACCTTTGGCCTCAAGAACGCTGGCGTGACCTACCAGAAGGCCATCCAGAAGTGTCTGGAGCGCCAGATCGGCAAAAACGTAGAAGCCTATGTTGACGATGTGGTTGTCAAGACCACCCAAGAAGATAAGCTCATAGCTGACCTTGTGGAGACCTTCGCCAACCTCCACCGTTATCGCCGGAAGCTTAATCCAGAGAAGTGTGTCTTCGGTGTCCCCTCTGGCAAGCTCCTGGGCTTCATGGTCAGCAACCGGGGCATCGAGGTGAACCCCACTAATGTGGATGCCATCCGTAGGATGAAGCGACCTACTGGGAAGAAGGACGTCATGAAGCTCACCAGCATGATGGCGGCCCTAGGTCGATTCATTAGCAAACTTGGAGAGAGAGGTCTACCCTTGTTCAAGCTGCTAAAAAAGGCAGACAAGTTTGTCTGGACAGAGAAGGCCGACCAGGCCTTGGAGGAACTCAAGACTTTCCTTACGTCACCCCCGGTGATGGTGCACCCGACACCAAAGGAAACACTACTACTCTACATCTCCGTGACCACCCTGGTGGTCAGCTTGGTCCTGGTGGCAGAGCGACCTGAAGAGGGTAGACCCTACCCCGTACAGCGACCTATCTACTATGTCAGTGAGGTCCTGTCAGACAGCAAGACCAGTTACACCCAGTCGCAGAAAATGTTATACACCCTCCTCGTCACCTCGCACAAGCTCCGGCACTACTTCCAGTCGCACAAGATCACGGTCGTCTCGGCCTTCCCCCTTGGCGAGATCCTACGTAGCCGCGACACCACCGGACGCATCGTCAAGTGGTCCATCGAGCTAGGTGAGTTCGACCTGGAGTTCTGCCCCCGGCAGGCCATCAAGTCCCAGGTCATCGCAGACTTCATTTCAGAGTGGACAGAGATCCAGCAGCCTCCACCTTCGGAACGACCTGAGCATTCGAAGATGTACTTCGATGGTTCCCTGAACCTCGAGGGGGCCGGCACAGGTGTACTGTTCATCTCCCCCCAGGGCGATCACCTGAAGTACGTCCTACAGATCCACTGTAAGGCGTCCAACAACAGCGCCGAGTACGAAGCCCTCATTCATGGGCTACGCATCGCCATCTCCCTGGGGATCAAGCACCTCATAGCGTACGACGATTCCAAGGTCGTCATCGACCAAGTCAGCAAGGACTCCGAAGCCAGGAAGGATATAATGGATGCCTATTGCGCTGAGGTGTGCAAGCTCAAGGGTCACTTCGAGGGATTTGAGTTCCACCACGTCTGTCATAACAACAACGTTGCGGCTGACGTCCTCTCCAAGCTCGGCTCCAAGCGTGCACTGGTCCCGGCTGGCGTATTCGTCCAAGACCTACGTAAGCCGACTATCAAGCTTTTCCCCGACCTAGAGTCACCAGATGATGAAGCGACCCCACCTAGAGGTCGCGATGTCCTCATGACCGAGGCAGAGGACGACTGGCACCTCAACTTCCTCGCTTTCATTCTCGAACATCGAGTACCTGAGGAGAAGACGGAGCGCAAAAAGATCACGAGGTGTAGTTCCAACTACGCCGTCGTCGGCATAGAGCTCTACTGGAGGTCCGCCTCCAACGGGGTATTGATGAAGTACATCCTACGATCTGAGGGCCTCAGGCTCTTAGAGGAAATCCACGGCAGCAAGTGCGGCAACCACGCCGCCTCTGCCAACCTGGTGGGCAAAGTCTTTAGGTCTGGCTTCTACTGGCCTACCACCATGGCTGACGCATAGGAACTTGTCTGATGATGCAAGGGGTGCCAGTTCTTCGCCAAGCAGCAGCACGTGCCGGCTCAGGCCCTGAGGACCATCCCTCCATCCTGGCCTTTCGCAGTATGGGGCCTCAACTCCATGGGACCTTTCAAGACCGCCCCTGGTGGGTACAAGCACATCATTGTGGCGGTGGACAAGTTTACCAAAAGGATTGAGGTCCACCCCGTATCCAGCGTCATGTCAAAAGAGGCGGCCAAATTCATCGAGGAGATCACCCACCGCTTCGGGGTCCCCAACAGGATTGTCACCGACCTTGGCACGGCCTTCACAGGAGCTAACTTCTGGGACATTTGCCAAGACAACCTGATCGACGTATACTACTCCTCGGTGGTGCACCCACGGTGCAATGGCCAGGTCGAGCGGGCCAATGGCATGGTACTGCAGGCCGTCAAGGACCGCATCTTTGATGGCTCATCGCCCTATGCAACCAGGTGGCTCGCAGAGCTCCCTCACGTCATCTGGGGTCTCCGGACCTAGGTCAGCTCGGCTACAAGGTACTCTCCCTTCTTCCTGGTCTACGGGTCATAGGACATCCTCCCCACCGACGTCACCTTCGGGGCTCCCCGCATACAGCACTTCAACGAGGGTGAAGTGGAGCAAACACGCAGGCTTGACCTCGACAGCCTCGAAGAGCATCGTGTGGCCGCGGTCATGCACCACACCCGCCACGAGAAGCAGCTTTGTCACTACCACGACCGCAACGTGCGGGAACATTCCTTCAACATTGACGATCTGGTCCTGCGGCGGATCCAGAACACCAAGGACATGCACAAGCTCTCTGCACCTTGGGAAGGCCCTTTCATAGTTAAGGAGGTCATTGGACCGGCGACCTATCGCCTCCAATGGGCCGATGGCCAGGGCATCCCGAACCCCTGGAACATCGAGCACTTACGTCGCTTGTATCCTTAGGAGCCTTGTATCGCAATAAAAAGCTATGTACTCTATCCCTTGTAATTCATAATCAAAAAATATAAAGATTCCCTTTCGGCAGTTTTCCTATCGATCTACTTTTCGGGTCTCTATTTACTTTCTGTTCACCCCTCCCCTCGACACGCTTGGGGGCTTGGTTTAAAGCCGGACCCAATGCACTCGTTGGCTTGGTGTTAAGCCAGGCCCGTCACGCTCGGGGGCTTGGCTTTGCCAACCTAAAGGTCGTATGACCTGGGGGTTTACCTTTCCTTTTTACAAGTGTTTCCCTTACTACAACTTTTATGCCTTTTATAAGTGTTCTTAAGTCATGTGATTGCGAGACCTTGGGTCCAAGGCCCCCCTCCACGCGTTGGCTGCATGTAAGCCTCCACGCTGAACCGTGTAGTCGGTAAGCCGTTCCTCCACTGAGTTGGGTTAGCGGGGGGAAAGGGTTTTGCAGCTTCATTACTTTTGCATTCTTATAACAAGTATCTGAGCCAAATAAGGGATCACAACCATTAATTAAATATGCCCTTTTCATTCATGCAAGGTTTTTCTTACACCAAAAGGGTCTATGACCTATCTGCACTAATAGTCTGCTACATTCTAAGTTACAATTTTAGAGCTCTAGCTTCTTGACGATCTCCTCCGCGGTGACCTGGACATCTTCAGCGCCCACCAGTGGTGCCAGGTTGATCCCTTCTGCGACCTTCTGAAGGTCGAACATTGGCTCATGATGCTTCACCGTGGCTAGTGCTGCAGCCACGACGAGCTTGCCGCTGTCCATCAGCAGGGTCTTCATCCGACCTTCTGCCTCCTCCAGTCGAGCAATGAGCTCTTGTGGCCCACCTTCAACCTTGGGGACATAGACATCCACAAGATACTCAGCGGCCTCCTTGAGGTCTCCCAACTCCTTCTAAAGATCTACAGTCATCTCTTGATGGTTAATAAGAGTTTGGATTGACCGGGAAAGGTCGACCTCCAGGTCCCGGCGTACACCAAATTCATATGCAGCCTTCCGAGTATAGTAATACTCACTGGCTTCGACCTCCTTGGTTTTCTCTTTGAGGGTCTTCACCTGTTCCTTGGACTCCTTGAGCGCCTTGTTCAAGGAGGCCTCCTTCTTCTTGGCCTCTGCAATCAACAAGGTCAAGGATAACACACGATGTCGTAAACTTCAAAAATCAGTGTCCAGGGTACATCCAGACGTACCTGTTGTGGCGATCTTGAGCTCATCTTCAGCTTCCTTCGCCTTCACCTTGGTGGCTTCAAGCTCCTCCTTCAGGGTGGCCATCGTCCTGTCCTTCAGGGCCATCTCGTCCTTGAGGCGCCGGATTTCTTCTGCAGCCTCAACCTTGGCCTTCAGCACGGCCTCTCGGGCCGCGGTGGCCTCCGCATGAAGCTTGGCGCCCTCCTTCAACAGGTCCGCCCTGCCCTGTGCTCATGCGGCGAGCGATTGCGTCAACACAATACCAAAGGTCGTCATACCAGGTTATCAGAGTAAATTGAAGACCTAGATCTTGGGTGAAACTGAAACTTACAATGAGTGTCCTCTCGATTGTCTGCTGCGCCGTCTTGAACTCGTCAAGGTCCCGGCCGTCAGCAAGGATGTCCTCTTCCCACGGGGTGCTGGAATAGAGGCACCTGTCCTTGTCGCCAGGTCCGCTGCCTCCGTCGGCCTCCGCCTCGTGCGTCAGCAGCAGGTCCTCCTGTCGAAGACCATCCACCCGTTGCGCATCATCGGAAGCAGCCTTGGCCGCCGTCGATGATGGCACCCCCATGGTCCCAGGAGCCTGGCTTGAGACGTCTCCACCCGACGCAGCTGGGGATTGCCCCACTGGCACCTTCTTCGGCTTGTGTCCAAAGGCCTCCTGGCCGGAGGCGTTCTTGCCACTGTCCGACGTAGCAGGGGTCCCCCTGTTCAACAAAGCAGATTTTTGTCAAATGGCGACGAATACAACACATACGACAAAGGACCAAGTTTGGTGATGTACCCGCCGCCGAGCTTCAACCCAAGCTTTATGGGCCTGGGTGGCACCCGCCTCTGCTTCTTCTGTGACCCTTGGTCGCTCATACCCTCAGCACTTGGCTTCGGGCGCTGTTCCTCCATAACCCCGAGGTGGTCTCGTCTTCTTGCACGGCCGGCGTGTCGCCCGACCTCGCGCCGGCGTCACGTGACCCTGCATTGTCATCTTTACCAGCGCCGGTGCCGACTTCGGCACTGACTATCACCGTCTCCGATGACACGATGGTATCCCTCCTCTTCCTCTTCTTCTTCTTCTCCGCCTCTCTGGTGGCGGCCACCACTTTGGCGACCTTGGATGCCGCTATCTTCCCGGCGACCTGCCGTGAGCGCCGAGTTACTGGCATGGAACCTCCCGCGGAGGGATCTTCATCATCACTACCTCCCACTGATGAGTCAGAGAGGTAGTCGTCGACGTACTGCTGTGGAGGCAGCTGGATGTCCTCTGCAGCCCAGACCTTGAAGCTCTGCAAACCCTCGCAAAGGAGGGGAGCTGTGCTCCAGTACACGCCCTCACGACCCTGCATCAGGCGGCCTTCGTCATGAACCAGCAAAACATATACTCAAGTATGGAATCAAGGTCGCTCTGGTAGAAAGTCACTTACAGCTTCCATGGGACGCTTCAGGCACAGCGCCTTGGGGCATGTCTGGTTCCGGATCTGCCCAGCGAATAGCTTCTTCACCTGTGCCACCATCTCCTCCATAGAGACCTTGCACTGCGTAATGCGGGTAGGGTCGGCCAGGCCCCAGTACTCGTAGGCCGGATGCACCCGATCTTGAATCGGTTGCAGGAGCGTCCGGCTGAAGCTGATGGCCACCTGTTGACAGCCGTTAAGTACCACTTTTAGCCCTCAATATTCTCACATAAATAGAGGCATATGCATTATTTACTTGCATTTTGGTTTGAATAATGTAGTTCCACTTGTCCTTGGAGATTATTTGTATGTAGGTGAAATACCCATTAAAAGAGATGGAAACCCACCTTCTATGGAAGAACCATACCAACTCAGCTGAGGAGGTGGCTCCCACCAAGGAAACACATGGCATTCCACATCATTGATCCAAGGGAGGCACTCACCGACGAATCAGAGAGTGACACATGGACTTCACAAGGATCCATGGGCCCACCAGAGCTCCAACTTATCAGGAAACTTGGCATTCACGGGGGAAGGATCAGAGGGCCCACATATCAGCCACCTAGAGAAAACACAGGCCAGGAGGCGACCCTAGGGGGCCGGCCGATCCTAGGATCGGCCGAACCGACCTAGTGGCCGTCCATCCTGGTCCTCCACGTGGTGGTTGCTCATTGGTCACTTGCTGCATCCCTGTGTGTTTTGAGGCCATTTGGTGCTCCGAGCAAGCCTGGTCCTTGCCTATAAATAGAAGGGGAGGGGCTCCCATTTCACACACACCACTCTCTCATTCTCCTCTCACTTTTAGTTTGCAAGGCTAGGGGGTAGGCTAGAGTAGCTCTTCTTCAGGTTCCAAGTCTTCTTTGGAGTCTAGGTATGAGTTCTCTTTTATCTTTATTTCATTGTATGACTTTGATCTACTTCAGTTATTTAGCTATTTCATATAAAGTCATGGTAGATCATATGCTTGATATGTTCTTGAGTTCATCCTTTGTTTATCATTTAGAGGCTTGTATTCTTCATGAACACTACCTTTTGATCCACTTGAAGGATGATAAACTCATTCCTTATGTGTTTGTTCATAAGTTAGAGGCTCGTGTTCTTCACGAACACGACCCTTTGATCTTGTTGACTAGACATAAGAGAGTTCGTATCCGTTCGTATGTCTAGCCTTATTTGATCTTGTTAGATGGCATGAGAGTGTTGCATGAGGTTTGCGTTGAAGCTACGGTACTCAGTCTAAGTTGACCAGTCTTCTCGTGGCTCTCACCCTGGGTCACAATAGCCCGGGCCGGGTGAAGTCTAGCAGCAATGCAGGCATGGTGTCTGGGTTGTGTGGCTATGTTAGTTAGGACCATACCCCTCATAACGATAGAGGTAGGACGCAGTGGTGACAGCTGTTGGACCCTTTGGAACCCTCCGCGCTGGGTACTTGCTGTAGAAGTCTAAAGTCTAGTTTCGCAGAGTGCTGGTCGTCGCAGGTTAGCTCCCCATTTGTACCTGGGTGCTGAACCTTACCCTCTCATGCAATGCTCATGCCTATCTCCTGTATCTTCTAGCTTTGTATGTTTAGTACATTAGAACCTAGAGCTAACTCGTATGTTCTCCCTAAGCCGTAGTGTGCTAGTGTAGAGGTAGATTTGAGTGTGTGTCACACTACCCTTTCATATCTTTATCTTACCCCTGCCTTTGAGTTTGTTGTTTCCTATATCTATCTCTTAGTTTACATTCAGTGCAAAAGCATAAGTCTATGATATCCGCCATTACCTTCCATGGATACGATACCCTTGGAATATTCTCCTTCCTTGGGGAAATGCTACAATGGTTTATCTGTGCGCTTGCGGATTCGTTCATGATCGTTTAGATTAACCTTTGGCAAGTCTTGATGTTCACGCTAACTCGGTGTCATTAGGTGTGACGTTAAGAGATGCCAACATGCATTTCTTGGTGTTGTCACTAAGGATGGATTCCAAATCGGTTCCTAAAGTGACGATGCTAAGAAATGCCAACAAGCATTTCTGGCGCTGTTGCCGGGGAAGGCACAGGATTATGATGACTATGCTTTGCATCTGTTTATAAGCTATGAGTAGGTTATGACATCTCTCAATGCAGGCTAACCTTGATTGCCTTCTTTTATCTTTGGATGATGAAGACAGGTAGTGTATGACTGGTTTCGACTTACCGGAGAATTTCACTGAAGATCCCGAGTCACTTGTGAGGAAAGCTCGAATTCATTTCGACTCACCTTGTCGTACTCATCTGGAAGGCGAACCAACTTCCTTTGTACCATCCACGTCAAACGCTATGGCCCAGAAGACACTTCGTGAGTACTCAGCTCCTTCTGCTGACCAGGTGCTGCAAGGCCCTTAGGTGGCAATGGGGACTGAAAATTTTGAGATCAAGATGGGTCTAATCACGATGGTACAGGCTAGCCCATTCTGTGGCAAGCCAAATGAGGATGCCAATGCCCATTTGCAGCAATTGCTAGAGCTATGCAGCACTTTTATCATTAGGGGTGCAAATATGGATGATGTTCGTCTCCGACTGTTTCCATTCTCTCTCCTGGGGAAAGCCAAGCAATGGTTCTATGTGAATCGTGATGCTATTAATACTTGGGATAAGAGTTCAAAGGCATTCCTCAAGAAGTTCTTCCCATTGGGTAAAACCAATGCTCTTCATGGAAGAATTTCTGGTTTTCAGCAAGCAGCAAGTGAATCCATTCCAGAGGCTTGGGAAAGGCTTCAAGTGTATGTCCTGGCCTGTCCTCACCATGGGATGGAGGATTAGCTTATTCTTAAAAGCTTTTATAATGGGTTGACTCTGACAGCCTGAGGCCATATTGATGAGGCTGCTCAGGGAGCATTCTTCTCACTCAATATTGATAATGCTAAATTCTCATTGAGAAGATGGTTTCCAACCAAGGGTGGAGTGATGAAAGACTCTAACCACGACCGAGAGGTACTCATACTGTCAAGGAAGCAGACATGATTACTGCCAAGTTGGATCTTCTTATGAAGAGATTGAATGACTACACCAGCGAGAAGGCTGCCATGGCCACCACTACTCTGCCTATGGATTCTCATATGACTTGTGAAGTCTGTGACAACACTGGGCGCTCAGGCAATTATTGTCCGGAGACTTAGGAGGAAGTGATGTACATGAATGGCAACAACAATGGTTATCGTCCACCTCAACAAGGAGGCCAATCATGGAATCAACAACACCTTTATTATCAAGGAGGTGACCAAGGTAATTCTTACAATCCTAACCAACCTTCCTTGAGAGATCTCATTTTTGGGCAAGCTAAGATTAATGAAGGTGTTAACGAAAAGCTAGCTGCCCTTGATAAAACTTTGGAAAGTCTCAATGTTAAGCTTGATAGTTTTTCTTCTGCTCAGAAGAGCCAGCTGAGTTTTAACAAAATGTTAGAAACCCAGTTGGCTCAGCTGGCTGCTTTGGTTCCATCTGCTGATAACGGGAGGATCCCGGGGCAACCCGTATCCTCTTGTGAAAATGTTAGTGTAGTGTCAACTAGGTAGGGTAAGCCACCTAGGAAGACACGTGCTCCTAACTATGCAGGCAAACCCACACAACAAATTCTCGATCCATGGGAGGAATCAGAAGTTGTGCACAAGAAAGATCTAGGCTATCCAACTATCACTTGCACAATCTATTACAAGATGATCAAGCATGCCCTTTGTGACCTTGGCAACGGTCAGGTGGGCCCAGCTTTGGCCAACGGCTCCTAGCCGTTGTGCAACGGCTAGTCCGCGGTGTGCTGCCCCTTTGCTCTATAAATTGGACCCGAGAGGGGGTGTTCTTCACCCATTCACTCACACTCCCCTCTCTACTCTTTGCTCTCTTCGTTTTCTTGGATTTGTTGCTTAAGATTGGATCATCAAGTGTTCTCTCTATTGTGTTGCTGAAAGTATTGCTATTGGTGGAGCAAGCTCGGTAGGAATTTCATTCGATTTTACTAATCCATCACCGAGTTGCTCTTGTTGTCCCTTGTTGTTGTGCTAGCATGAATTGGGCAGCGAACACTCTCCAAAGGGTGACACGCTCCCATTCGCGGGCAAGTGTGAGTTCATCCGTCCCCGCTGAGCCGACACCGAGCCTATCGACGATGGATTATGAAGAAGAGCAGGAAGAGCAAGCCGAGCCACAAGCCGTGGAGGAGGTCGTCAATGACACCCCCTACCTTAGCTTGCGGGGCGCTCGAGAGGAGCAAGCCTATGCTCTCTTGAAGGACTGAGTCTTCGCCCACACCCGTGAGTTTGACCCGGCTCTCATGGAGAAAATAGGTATGATTCTCAAGTTCGCTTCCATTTGGTATGCTCTTGGTTGGGAGGTGTTTGCACTAGTTACAGAGCTTGGCTCTGGGCCCCTTACCATCCAGTTTCTTTGCTCTCTTATCGAGATTCAGGATGGCATTCAGTTTCGTCTTTTTGGAACTGATTATCGTGTTTCTTGGAAGGAACTTAGTCGTCTTGTTGGTTTTAGTCCTCGTTGTGCTGTTTCTTTGAAGAGGGCTTGTGAGGGTTTTGTTCGAGACTCTTTCTGGGCAGACATCTCTAGTCTTGTTTACAGTGGCAAGTTTGTACCTCAGCGCAACAATATTGTGCATCCCACTCTCCATTTGTGGCACAAGTGGCTCACCATTACTCTCTTTCCACGAGAGGATGTTCGGTCTGTGCGCAGTGATGAGATGATGCTATTATACGCCGCTGTTAACCAGATCAAGGTCTCTCCCGTTAAAGCTATGATTCGGCAGTGAATGATGAATTTCAAGATGATAGATCCTATTGAGTGTACGTCTTTGGTAACTCGTATTGCTCTCAGACTCGGGGTTCTTAGCCGGAATCCCGTACCCTTCATCGGGACTCCCCGAGTTCTCATTGACGAGGCAAACTTGATCCAAGGGCATATACTCAAGAGGGGCCCAAATGATTCTTTGACTTTCTTCTTTCCGGGTTATGCAAATCAAATCCCGTTACCTAACCCGAGGTTTTGATTGTATAGCTCGGAGTCACTAACCATTCCCCTTGTTACACAAGAGGAAAGCCGTCGTGCTAGTGTTTCAGACAGGTCCACCAGAAGTGCGGCGAAGAGAGCACACATGCAGCAGCAGCAGCAGTCACAGCCACCATCACAGCCACAGCCTGCTACACGACCGGTGGCAGGAGGGGCCCCTGCGGGGTACATGTTCGGGTTTACCCCTAGATATGCACCTGGTTGGGACCAGCCCACCTACCAGCCGAGTGCGAGTGGCACGGCTTGGGCGAGTGCGAGCGGTGCTCAGTGGGCTACACCCGCTAGTTCCAGCTCCAGTGGTCCACCTCCATCTTCGTCCTTCCGGTGGCACTCCTCAGCCTCTGCACGTGATGATCAGCTCGCGCAGCAGATGGGAGAGCTCACCGTCCAGGTCACGGGATTTGAGGAGACGCTGAACACCCACGTCGAGTCTACCTCAGCGTGGCAACGTCAGGCTGGTGAGAGGATCGAAGCCATGCAGCAGAACCAGTAGCGATACATGGAGGAGCAGAGGGCTTACTAAGCGAGTCAGGGATTATTCCTCCCTCCTCCGCAGTGAGCCTGAAGCTAGCTTGGGGAAGGACCCCCATCCTAAGGTAACTTGTATCTTCCTTTATTTTCAGAATATCTTATAAATAAAAACCCAAAAAATCTGCAAAAAAATAAAAAGACCAAAAAGTTTTATTTGCTTTCATCACCATCGTTTGCTTAGTTTGCTTTGATATGCATAGTAAGAATGCTTTGCCTCTATGGTTGAAATGATGAATAGTTACTCTATTTATTCTTCTCGTATGTCTTGCTTACAACTTGGTATCCTACCTAAGTTTTGAGTTTGTTGGCTTGCATGTTCAAACCTTAGCTTGAAAACCGTGGGTAGCAAAAATCATGATCCTTGCCTAAGTTGTTGTGAGACATGATATGGTAGAATAGAGTGCTATGATCTTGTGCTTAGTGATGCTTGACATCCGGAGTTTTCCTTTTTGAAAAATCAAAACATGATGAGTTCCTCAATGATGAGAATTTCCTATCCAAGGCAATATGTACATTCTAGTTCTTAGCCTCCACATATGCAGCTTGTTCTCTCATTGAGCTTTGTCAAATTATTGTGACCCTTGTTAGAACCCATACTCCCCTGATCAAGATCACGTACACGTTCATGCTAAACTTCTACACTGGAAGTTAGCATTCATCATTTGTTGCATTTGCGTATGCATTCTTCTACAAATAAAACTCTATGTATCTTTGTATTATTCATCCCTCTCCAAATATCTCCAATAGAGACAAAGGGCTAGCTAAAAAAAAGAGAGAAAGAAAAAGAAAAGCATGCTCAAAAGCATGGCAAAAATAAAATAAAGAGAGCTAGCGCAAGTCTCGAAAAATTTTAAAAGGAGAAAAAGGGATTGATATGTGCAAGAGAAAGAGTTCCACCATATAGATGGTAATAACTAGTACCTACTCCAGGGCTAGTGTCCACCTTACCATCAACCTCTCATTTCCTCATATAAAGCATGGTAATAACTAGCACCCATTTCCGGGCCTAGTATCCACCTTACCATGCTCACATCCATCACACACATATGCACATCTTGATCAGGATGTATGTTTGTTTCTTCCAAGGATCTGATTTTTGACTTAGCAAAATATGAGAGACAAGTATGCCACATTTCTTCCCTACCTATAGCACCACATAAGGCTATTAGGAGTAGGATGTGAAGAAAGGCAACATTGATGCCTTGGTGAGGAACCAAACACTTTTGAGCGATCCGAGAGTATCATTTGAGGAACTCTGATTTTCTTTTAAAAAATTTGCAAAACCTCCGGATTAATAGCTGATCAAGGTATGAGTGATTATGCATTTGCTATATAACCATTCTGTCTCTCAACCGCCTAAGGCAGGTGAAGCTATATGCCCCATGACATCAGGTGAAAGGTAAGAACATTACCAACTTGTTCAACTCTTGGTAGAATACTTTGCTGTATGTTTGCCATAAGTTGAGAATACAACACCGTAGCAACTCCTGATCAACCAACTTAAGTGCCTAATGTCTTGCTTCAAGATGAGCAAGAGGTTAGCTTGGGGGAGTTTGTTGATGGCTGTTAAGTACCACTTTCAGCCCTTAATATTCTCACATAAATGGAGGCATATGCATTATTTACTTGCATTTTGGTTTGAATAATGTAGTTCCACTTGTCCTTGGAGATTATTTGTATGTAGGTGAAATACCCATTAAAAGAGATGGAAACCCACCTTGTATGGAAGAACCAGGCCAACTCAGCTAAGGAGGTGGCTGCCACCAAGGAAACACATGGCATTCCACGTCATTGATCCAAGGGAGGCACTCACCGACGAATCAGAGAGTGACACATGGACTTCACAAGGATCCATGGGCCCACCAGAGCTCCTACTTATCAGGAAACTTGGCATGCATGGGGGATGGATTAGAGGGCCCACATGTCAGCCACCCAGAGAAAACACAGGCCAGGAGGCGACCCTAGGGGGCCGGCCGATCCTAGGATCGGCCGAACCGACCTAGTGGCCGTCCATCCTGGCCCTCCACGTGGTGGTTGCTCATTGGTCACTTGCTGGATCCTCCGGTATTTTGAGGCCATTTGGTTCTCCAAGCAAGCCTGGTCCTTGTCTATAAATAGAAGGGAAGGGGCTCCCATTTCACACACACCACTCTCTCATTCTCCTCTCACTTTTAGTTTCCAAGGCTAGGGGGTAGGCTAGAGTAGCTCTTCTTCAGGTTCCAAGTCTTCTTTGGAGTCTAGGTATGAGTTCTCTTTTATCCTTATTCATTGTATGACTTTGATCTACTTCAGTTATTCAGATATGTCATATAAAGTCATGGTTGATCATATGCTTGATATGTTCTTGAGTTCATCCTTTGTTCATCATTTAGAGGCTTGTGTTCTTCATGAACACTACCTTTTGATCCACTTGAAGGATGATAAACTCATTCCTTATGTGTTTGTTCATAAGTTAGAGGCTCGTGTTCTTCATGAACACTACCCTTTGATCTTGTCGACTAGACATAAGAGAGTTCGTATCCGTTCGTATGTCTAGCCTTAGTTGATCTTGTTAGATGGCATGATAGTGTTGCATGAGGTTTGAGTTCAAGCTACGGTACTCGGTCTAAGTTGACCAGTCTTCTAGTGGCTCTCACCCTGGGTCACAATAGCTCGGGCCGAGTGAAGTCTAGCAGCGACACAACCATGGTGCTTGTGTTGTGTGGCTACGTTAGTTATGAGCATACCCCCCATAATGATTGAGGTAGGCCGCAGTGGTGACAGTTGTTGGACCCATTGGAACCCTCCGCGCTGGGGTACTTGCTGTAGGAGTCTAAAGTTTAGTTTTGCAGAGTACTGGTCGTCACGGGCTAGCTCCCCGTTTGTACCTGGGTGTTGAACCTTACCCTCTCATGCAATCCTCATGCCTATCTCCTATATCTTCTAGCTTTGTATGCTTAGTACATTAGAACCTAGATCTAACTCGTATATTCCCCCTAAGCCGTAGTGTGCTAGTGTAGAGGTAGATCTGATTGTCTGTCACACTGCCCTTTCATATCTTTATCTTCCCCCTGCCTTTGAGTTTGTTGTTTCCTATACTATCACTTAGTTTACATTCAGTCCAAAAGCATAAGTCTATGATATCCGCCATTGCCTTCCACGAATACGATACCCTTGGAATATTCTCCTTCCTTGGGGAAATGCTACAATAGTTTATCTGTGCACTTATGGATTTGTTCATGATCGTTTAGATTAACCTTTGGCAAGTCTTGATGTTCACGCTAACTCGGCGTCATTAGTTGTGACGTTAAGAGATTCCAACACACATTTCTTGGTGTTGTCACTAAGGATGGATTCCAAATTTGTTCTTAAAGTGACGGTGCTAAGAAACACCAACACCACCGCGCCGCCCGTCAGCCCTTCCGTCTTCAACGCCGCCAGGTCGTCCAGCAGCGGCTTGATGGCGTCGGCCTCCCGCGATGTCAGCTGGTGGTTCCACTCCGGCACTGGGACTGGCGCGAACCTCGACCTTGTCGCCAACGTCGACTTTGAGTTGTTGACATAGAACGACCCTTCCCTCCAGCCCTGGGTGTTGTCCGGCAACACCATTTCGTTGTACACTGACTTCATGTGGCGATGTAGCATGAAGCCGACGCACCCGACGACATCCAACTTCCCTGTCTTCTTCAGCTCGAAGAAGTACCACCATAGGTTGAAGTGTGGCGGTATCCCCAGGTATGCCTCACAGAGGTGGATGAAGGAGGAGATCGTGGTGATAGTGTTGGGGACAAGGTGTACCAGGTCGATCTTGTAGTAGTGGAGGAGCCCGCGGAAGAAGTCGCCTGTCGGGACTCCAAATCCGCGCTCCACGTGGGCAATGAAGGCCACCGTCTCTCCGGTCTCCTCGGAGGGGAAGGCCTCACTGGCGGCCGGCCTCCAGCCCACCTGCTCCTTGGGCTTCAGCAGCCCCCGCTCAACAAGACCTTGGAGCTGCTCCACGGTCACCATCGAGGGCTCCCAGATGCTCTCAGGCGTCGGTGCAAGCTCGGGAGCCATCTCCTCTTCCTCGAAGCCGGTGGATCTATCTCTAAAGACCACTAGGGATTTCGTGCGCATGTGGCGACATGCGGCGTGGCGGATCTAAGCGCGGCGGCGCCAGCGGATTCGTGCGGAAGGCTCTAGGCGGTGGCAGTAAAACCCTAAGCCTGTGCGAAAATGACAGCGAGTAGGGTCCTTGGCGCCTCACTCGGCCTTTTTATAACTAGGCCTCAATGTCGCTATGGGCCGCTGCGCCCAACGCCTCTACGGGTCCGGCAGAACTTTCAGTGACCCAACAGATCCATTGCCCAACAGCTCTTTCGGCCTAGCGGTCACAGGAAGTAACGGCTCGTGCCGTACGGGAATCTATGCCCGCTGGCTTTCTGTCAACAGCCTGGCGTCCATAGACTCGTTATGCCCTACTTCAAGCCCCCATAACCCACTACAACGGATATTTACTTCAAGGTCTCTTGATCTCTGGACGACCTTCGGGTCCATTCCTTCACCTTTTTAAGGTCGATAAGGCCTTGTTGCCTGGTAAGGTCGCCTCAGCCTGCAATGGCGGGTTCACACCCCAGCTCCTAGGCCCTGCTGCCTACTAGGTCGCCTTAGCCTATACGGCTGGCTTATACCGATGGCTCCGCGCTTAATGGATCCACTGCCCGTTGGCGGCCTCTTGGTCATGATTACAGCTCCTCCCTGAGGTCGCTAAGGCTCCACTGCCTTCTATGTCACCTAGACCTATGATGTTCAGGTTGACGACCTGCGTTGTGTCACTGCACAACAACCGTGTTGACCCAGGTCGACACGGGCTCTCTGTCTCTACTTAAGGCCTCCTAAAGGTCAGCGTGCTATAACGGCCCTGCTGGGACCTTGGTAGCCATACCATTACTGCCCGGGCACCTCTACGACTACTTTGGGCATGATATTTATCATATAACTGTGTATTTACAGCTTCATAAGCTACAAGGAGTTTGGCCCTTGGCCAATTGCAAGATACAAAGACATTTGTGGCCCTGAGCTACCCTATATAGTGCCTGCGACACAGTCTATACTAATAAGGCGCATCGCAAGCTTTCTTCTAGCTTCAGGACCTATCCGAAGACCTCTACAACCACTGTAGAGGCAGCTACCACACAACCACCTCTACTCGAGCTCCAGCAGGTCTCCTGTGGTACCTAGCATCAAGTCTGAGCTTCATCACAAGATTCCAAGTGGAACCGGCTTCATCTCGGGCCCGGACGGGTGGAGCGTCGTGTTCTCCAGCATAACATCTGGCCTTCACAAGTAAGGCCCGGTGATGCGTGTACTACTCCAAGCTCCGCCTGGATTCCTCGGTGGGCCCGGGAGAAGAAGCTGATCGAGTTCTTCGACCTTCACAATCATTCTTCTAGCTTCAAGCATGAACTACACTAACTCTATGCTCTGGTGGGTGGACACAAGTCCCTGGCATGGAAATATAACTACACAGCTTCACCATTCTTCTCCCAAGCAGCTTGGGTGGTTTGCTTCAAGGTATGGGTGCCTATTTATACTCGCAGCACCTGCCCTTTGATCTTATCCGCAAGCCAACTTGCGTGGCGTCCTTATCCTCAAGACCACTGTACCCTCGTGGAGCACGAGGTCACTGTTTGCCCATGGGAGGGATTGGCGTGCCTTTCCCCTACTTGACTGCATTCTGGAGCATTCTTGTTTCTAGCGGGTGATAGTGACCTGTGCTTCGCCTGGGAGCCGGCTCGTGACTGTACAGTACGCCCATGACTCAGGTCATGTCAGCCTTTGATGTCTTGTACTTTCTATAAGATTCCAGAGGTTTTGTCCTACGCGAATGGATTCGGCAAAGCACGGTTCTGTTTCCTAAACAGAAGGCCGTAGGTTTGGTTTTCTATTCCTTCTTCTTTGGAGTATCAAACCGGCCATTCTGGTCGCTTTACTACTCGGGGGCTACTATACTAGTGCACCTTGCGACGCCCTATTCCACATAGGTCGCATCGACCTAATGGAAGCCTTCTTCCACTACATCTCCGCTCGACCTACCTACGGTTGGGTAGGCGACCTTCCTGAAGGTCGCAAAAGCTACTTTATGTTACCTGACCCAAGTCAGTTCGGCGGTCCTTCAAGATCGACATCTCGCCTTTACTTTCACCTTTTGGCTTCACACTCTAAGATCTCGATGTTCGTCTTCGTGCGCGCATTGGAAGGGTTTCTTCTTTTTTGGATCCCCGTGCACCCTGCACGACCTCGATGGTGTCGCGCCTTCGCCAATCTACGACACGACCTCATCTCGGCTGCTACGCCTACATGTCGATCGGGGCATGAGAGACATGGGTACCCATGGGTCCCCACCAGCCAGGGTCCTAGAGGTCCCTGACAAGTGGACCCGACCTTCCAGAAGCCCCGCCGACCTGCAAAGTGGGCCCAGCGACCTTATCCACGACTCCGATGACCCCCGGCGACCTTATCAAGATCCCGGAAGATCCGCATTACTTGGCGTGCAAGCCAAGGCAGTAGGACACGGCGCGCCGCCGCCTGTAGGTCCGAGTATCACGGGATACTCCTTGTAATCTGGGAGATAGCTTCCCACAATTGTAACCGACCCGGACATAGGTCCACCGACCTTGAATGGAAACCCTAGTCTATCCTCCCCATATAAGGCGGCCTAGGACTCCATTCAAGGGGACATCTTCATCCTTCTCGCATAATCCACAACCACAACTGGACGTAGGGTTTTACTTTCCGGAGGCCTGAACCAGTCTAAACCCTTGTCTCCTCGTGTTCATCGCCATACTCTCCTAGTTCCGAGTACACCACGTGGACTACCACCTACGCTCTTAGTTTCCGATCCTCTCCATTAACCTGCAAACTGCTTGGGTAGCTCCCTTGTAGATCTATTCAGATCTCACCCCCTGACAGTTGGCGTGCCAGGTAGGGGCGATCGGGAACTCGCTGTGCAGCATGGTGGCCCGATCTGGTGTTATTTTTCCAGCGAGCACGGCAGCCATCCTAGACAACCCCGTGGAGATCTGCTTTGCATCCTTCACGACGACCTCTCCTGTCCCAGTGGTCGCAGCTTCTCCAGCGACCGCGAGGCAGGTCGCGATGGCACTTGACAAAACCACCGTTTCCGGTCAAGTATCGGAGACCCACCCGCCCAAGCCCTATGACCTTGTTCAGGGGATGGAGCACGTCATCGACATGACAAAGGAGACTCTAGAGATCTCACCCCCTAACAGTTGGCATGCCAGGTAGGGGCGATCAGGAACTCACTGTGCAGCATGGTGGCCCGATCTGGTGTCATTTTTCCGACGAGCATGGCGGCCATCCTCGCCAACCCCGTGGAGATCTGCTTTGGATCCTTCACGACGACCTCTCCTGTCCCGGAGGCCGCAACTCCTCCAGCGACCGTGAGGCAGGTCGCGACGGCACTCAACCCACCACCGTTTTCGGTCTAGTATCAGAGACCCACCCGCCAAGACCCTATGACCTTGTTCAGGGGATGGAGCATGTCATCGACATGACAAATGAGACTCTGGAGATCTCACCCCCTGACAGTTGGCGTGCCAGGTAGGGGTGATCAGGAACTCGTTATGCAGCATGGTGGCCCGATCTGGTGTCGTTTTTCTGGCGAGCATGGCAGCCATCCACGCCAACCCTGTGGAGATCTGCTTTAGATCCTTCACGACGACCTCTCCTATCCTGGCGGCCGCATCTCCTCCAGCGACCGCGAGGCAGGTCGCGACGGCACTAGACACCACCACCGTTTCCGGTCTAGTATCGGAGACCCACCCGCCTAGACCCTATGACCTTGTTCAGGGGATGGAGCACGTCATCGACATGACAAAGGAGACTCTAGATATCTCACCCCCTCACAATTGGCATGCCAGGTAGGGGCGTTTGGGAACTCACTTTGCAGCATGGTGGCCCGATCTGGTGTCGTTTTTCCGGCGAGCATGGCGGCCATCCTCGGCAACCCCGTGGAGATCTGCTTTGGATCCTTCACGACGACCTCTCCTGTCCCGGCGGTCGTAGCTCCTCCTGTGACCGTGAGGCAGGTCGCGACGGCACTCGACACCACCACCGTTTCTGGTCTAGTATCAGAGACCCACCCGCCCAGACCCTATGACCTTGTTCAGGAGATGGAGCACGTCATCGACATGACAAATGAGACTCTGGAGATCTCACCCCCTGACAGTTGGCGTGCCAGGTAGGGGTGACCAGAAACTCGTTGTGTAGCATGGTGGCCCGATCTGGTGTCGTTTTTCCGGCGAGCATGGCGGCCATCCTCACCAACCCCGTGGAGATCTGCTTTATATCCTTCACGACAACGTCTCCTGTCCCGGTGGCCGCAGCTCCTCCAGCGACCGTGAGGCAGGTCGCAACAGCACTCGACGCCACCACCGTTTTCGGTCTAGTATCAGAGACCCACCCGCCCAGACCCTATGACCTTGTTCAGGGGATGGAGCACATCATCGACATGACAAAGGAGACTCTGGAGATCTCACCCCCTCACAGTTGGCGTGCCAGGTAGGGGCGATCGGGAACTCGCTGTGCCCCATGGTGGCCCGATCTGGTGTCATTTTTCCAGCGAGCATGGCGGCCATCCTCGCCAACCCCGTGGAGATCTGCTTTGGATCCTTCACAACGACCTCTCCTGTCCCGGCGGCCGCAACTCCTCCAGCGATCGTGAAGCAGGTCGCGACGGCACTCGACGCCACCATCGTTTCTGGTCTAGTATCAGAGACCCACCCGCCCAGACCCTATGACCTTGTGCAGTGGATGGATCACCTCATCGACAAGACAAAGGAGATTCTGGAGATCTCACCCCCTGACATTTGGCGTGGCAGTTAGGGGCTATCGGGAACTCGCTGTGCGGCATGTTGGCCCGATCTGGTGTCGTTTTTCCGGCGAGCATGGCGGCCATCCTCGCCAACCCTGTGGAGATCTGCTTTGGATCCTTCACGACGACCTCTCCTGTCCCGGTGACCGCAGCTCCTCCAGCGACCATGAGGCAGGTCGCGACGGCACTCGACGCCACCATCGTTTCCGGTCTAGTATCGGAGACCCACCCACCCAGACCCTATGACCTTGTTCAGGGGATGGAGCACGTCATCGACATGACAAAGGAGACTCTAGAGATCTCACCCCCTAACAGTTGGCGTGCCAGGTAGGGGCGATCAGGAACTCGCTGTGCAGCATGGTGGCCCGATCTGGTGTCGTTTTTCCGACGAGCATGGCGGCCATCCTCGCCAACCACGTGGAGATCTGCTTTGGATCCTTCACGACGACCTCTCCTGTCCCGGAGGCCGCAACTCCTCCAGCGACCGTGAGGCAGGTCGCGACGGCACTCGACCCAACACCGTTTTCCGTCTAGTATCGGAGACCCACCCGCCAAGACCCTATGACCTTGTTCAGGGGATGGAGCATGTCATCGACATGACAAATGAGACTCTGGAGATCTCACCTCGTGACAGTTGGCGTGCCAGGTAGGGGTGATCAGGAACTCGTTGTGCAGCATGGTGGCCCGATCTGGTGTCGTTTTTTTGGCGAGCATGGCAGCCATCCTCACCAACACTGTGGAGATCTACTTTAGATCCTTCACGACGACCTCTCCTGTCCCGGCGGCCGCATCTCCTCCAGCGACCACGAGGCAGGTCGCGACGGCACTAGACACCACCACCGTTTCCGGTCTAGTATCGGAGACCCACTTGCCTAGACCCTATGACCTTGTTCAGGGGATGGAGCACGTCATCAACATGACAAAGGAGACTCTAGAGATCTCACCCCCTCACAGTTGGCGTGCCAGGTAGGGGCGATCGGGAACTCACTTTGCAGCATGGTGGCCCGATCTGGTGTCGTTTTTTCGGCGAGCATGGCGGCCATCCTCGCCAACCCTGTGGAGATCTGCTTTGGATCCTTCACGACAACCTCTCCTGTCCCGGCGGCCGTAGCTCCTCCTGTGACCGCGAGGCAGGTCGCGACGGCACTCGACACCACCACCTTTTCTGGTCTAGAATCAGAGACCCACCCGCCCAGACCCTATGACCTTGTTCAGGAGATGGAGCACGTCATCGACATGACAAATGAGACTCCGGAGATCTCACCCCCTGACAGTTGGCGTGCCAGGTAGTGGTGACCAGGAACTCATTGTGTAGCATGGTGGCCCGATCTGGTGTCGTTTTTCCGGCGAGCATGGCGGCCATCCTCGCCAACCCCGTGGAGATCTGCTTTATATCCTTCACGACAACCTCTCCTGTCCCGGTGGCCGCAGCTCCTCCAGCGACCGCGAGGCAGGTCGCAACGGCACTCGACGCCACCACCGTTTTCGGTCTAGTATCAGAGACCCACCCGCCCAGACCCTATGACCTTGTTCATGGGATGGCGCACATCATCGACATGACAAAGGAGACTCTGGAGATCTCACCACCTCACAGTTGGCGTGCCAGGTAGGGGCGATCGGGAACTCGCTGTGCCGCATGGTGGCCCGATCTGGTGTCGTTTTTCCAGCGAGCATGGCGGCCATCCTCGCCAACCCCGTGGAGATCTACTTTGGATCCTTCACGACAACCTCTCCGGTCCCGGCGGCCGCAGCTCCTCCACCGATCGTGAAGCAGGTCGCGATGGCACTCGACGCCACCACCGTTTCTGGTCTAGTATCGGAGACCCACCCGCCCAGACCCTATGACCTTGTTCAGGGGATGGATCACCTCATCGACATGACAAAGGAGATTCTGGAGATCTCACCCCCTGACATTTGGTGTGGCAGTTAGGGGCGATCAGGAACTCGCTGTGCGGCATGTTGGCCCGATCTGGTGTCGTTTTTCCGGCGAGCATGGCGGCCATCCTCGCCAACCCCGTGGAGATCTGCTTTGGATCCTTCACGATGACCTCTCCTGTCCCGGTGACCGCAGCTCCTCCAGCGACCACGAGGCAGGTCGCGACGACACTCGACGCCACCATCGTTTCCGGTCTAGTATCGGAGACCCACCCACCCAAACCCTATGACCTTGTTCAGGGGATGGAGCACGTCATCGACATGACAAATGAGACTCTGGAGATCTCACCCCCTGACAGTTGGTGTGCCAGGTAGGGGTGATCAAGAACTCATTTTGCAGCATGGTGGCCCGATTTGGTGCCGTTTTTCCGGCGAGCATGGCGGCCATCCTCGCCAACCCTCTGGAGATTTGCTTTGGATCCTTCACGATGACCTCTCCTATCCCGGCGGCCGCAGCTCCTCCAGCGACCGTGAGGCATGTTGCGATGGCACTAGACGCCACCACCGTTTCCGGTCTAGTACCGGAGACCCACCCGCCCAGACCCTATGACCTTGTTCAGGGGACGGAGCACGTCATCGACATGACAAAGGAGACTATGGAGATCTCACCCCCTCACAGTTGGTGTGCCAGGTAGGGGCGATCGGGAACTCGCTGTGTAGCATGGTGGCCCGATCTGGTGTCGCTTTCTGGCGAGCATGGCGGCCTTCCTCGCCAACCCCGTGGAGATCTGCTTTGGATCCTTCACGATGACCTCTCCTGTCCTGGCGGCCGCAGCTCCTCCAGTGACCGCGAGGCAGGTCGTGACGGCACTCGATGCCACCACCGTTTCTGATCTAGTATCAGAGACCCACCCGCCCAGACCCTATGACCTTGTTCAGGAGATGGAGCACGTTATCGACATGACAAATGAGACTCTGGAGATCTCACCCCCTGACAGTTGGCGTGCCAGGTAGGGGTGACCAAGAACTCGTTGTGTAGCATGGTGGCCCGATCTGGTGTCATTTTTTCGGCAAGCATGGCGGCCATCCTCGCCAACCCCGTGGAGATCTGCTTTGTATCCTTCACGACGACCTCTCCTGTCCCGGCAGCCGCAGCTCCTCCAGCGACCGCGAGGCAGGTCGTGACAGCACTCGACGCCACCACCGTTTCCCGTCTAGTATCGGAGACCCACCCGTCCAGACCCTATGACCTTGTTCATGGGATGGAGCACGTCATCGACACGACAAAGGAGACTCAGGAGATCTCACCCCCTCACAGTTGGCGTGCCAGGTAGGGGTGATCGGGAACTCGCTGTGCAGCATGGTGGCCCGATCTGGTGTCATTTTTCCAGCGAGCATGGCGGCCATCCTCGCCAACCCCGTGGAGATCAGCTTTGGATCCTTCACGACGACCTCTCCTGTCCCGGCGGCCGCAGCTCCTCCAGTGACCGCGAAGCAGGTCGCGACGGCACTCGACGCCACCACCGTTTCCGGTCTAGTATCGGAGACCCACCCGCCCAGACTCTATGACCTTGTTCAAGGGATGGATCACGTCATCGACATGACAAAGGAGACTCTGGAGATCTCACACCCTGACAGTTGGCGTGGCAGTTAGGGGCGATCGGGAACTCGCTGTGCGGCATGGTGGCCCGATCTGGTGTCATTGTTCTGGCGAGCATGGCGGCCATCGTCGCCAACCCCGTGGAGATCTGCTTTGGATCCTTCACGACGACCTCTCCTATCCCGGCGACCGCAGCTCCTCCAGTGACCACGAGGCAGGTCGCGACGGCACTCGACGCCACCACCGTTTCCGGTTTAGTATCGGAGACCCACCCGCCCAGTCCCTATGACCTTGTTTAGGGGATGGAGCACGTCATCGACATGACAAAGGAGACTCTGGAGATCTCACCCCCTGACAGTTGGTATGCGAGGTAGGGGCAATCGGGAACTTGCTGTGCAGCATGGTGGCCCGATCTAGTGTCTTTTTTGCTCCAAAACCCAACCACCTGAGAAACAAGCTAGACACCACTCCGGATCCACCAGTGTTCCCCCACAAAACCGATAACTTCCAGAAACCAGTGAAGTTTGTGAGCACCCTTGGGAATGTCTTTGGGGCGAAGTCAGGAGAGAAAGAGGTAGAGAAACCGAGAGAAGCTCCACAGCCAAAGCCAAAACCGATGAGTATGACTACAGCTTTGGATGCGGATGTTGATGGCAAGCCCGTGGACCAGAAGGAGTACCGGTGCATGATCGACTCCCTCCTCTACTTGACAGTGATGAGGCCGGACATACAGTTTAGTGTGTGTCTGTGCGCTCGTTTTCAGGCTTCACTGAGGACTTCAGATCAGCAAGCTGTCAAGAGGATTTTCAGGAACTTGAACTACACCCCTGAGTTTGGTCTTTGGTATTCTGCGTCCTCGACACTCAACCTTCACAGGTTTGCAGATGCTGACTTCACTGGGTGTCATTTGGATCGTAAGTCTACTTCTGGTGGGTGTCAGTTTCTTGGGTCTTCTTTGGTTTCGTGGTCATCCCGCAAGCAGTTGAGTGTAGCCCAGTCTAGTACAGAGGCCGAGTATGTTGCTGCAGCCAGTTATTGTTCCCAGCTCCTATGGATTTCCTACACTATGAGTGACTTTGGTGAGGAGTGTTCCCATGTTCCACTCTTTTGTGACAGCACCAGTGCCACAAGTGTAGCCAAGAACCCAGTTCTCCACTCCAAAACCAAGCATATAGAGGTGAGGTACCACTTCCTGAGAGACAATATGGAGAAGGGAAAGATTGCTTTGATCCATGTGCCCACCCAAAACCAACTAGCCGATATCTTTACCAAACCACTTGACCAAGCCACTTTCACTCGCTTGCGGGGTGAGCTTGGTGTGTGTTTACTTTCTTGAGTTGGTGGTGGGAGCTCCTTTGTAGCATATGTTTCATATTTATTTTGTGCATGGCATTACATTTGTAACATGATGTATAGTCATCTTTGTATCTTAGGTTGTTTTTGCATTTATCTCATATGGTAGGATGAGCTTCTCCTATTTACATTGATCGCCATGATATGCTAGTTGTGAGCTTGTGAGCATGTTTGATATGATTTGATGAAGGATAGCTATGCTCTTGATAGTTTTGCTATATTTGTATGATGAGGTAGCTAACTTTTGGAAAATGTTAGATAGGCTCTCTCTTGTGAGTTTAAGGCTTGGCATGATCTTAGTGTGCTTTGGTGGTTTATGTCATGCTAAATTCATGGATGGATATCACTTGGGGACAAAGACCCATTTGTCATTATGAATGTTTAACCCATGTGTTACCTTGTGGGGGGAGCATAGTTTCTTTTTGCCACAAAGGCATTTCATGTACCATTTTATGCTTAAATGTGAAAAATTAAATTGGTATGAAATGCTTTGCTCGAAGTTGTGCTCTCAATTGTTCCATGTCATAAATGCTTTAAAATCTAAAGTTTCATGGGTGCTAAATTGTTGCATGATGTCTACCATGAGAAGTCTCATTTTAAGAAGTAGACACATGGCTCAGTAGCTTTAACATGACATGAGATGCTTATGGGTGTTTGTAATGATATTGTGTTAAGGATATGTAACCTAGCATGAAGTTTGTGTGATTTAAATTCACTTTGGTAGACTTTGCTCATGTTTTGGTCTTTAGCTCATGAGAGGGAAATTTTTCGCAAAATTGTGTATTTTGATCATGGCTTGCTCATTTGCTCATATAGCTTTACTATCATGATGGTAATGCTCATACGAATCTTTGGAATGTCTTGCTTGCTCATTTGCTCACTTGTAGCATTTTGTGGTGCTCATTGTCTATTTGAGAAGCTCTAGGTTGTAATTTTCGTAGAAATACCTTGATTCATGCATTGTCAACAAGGGGGAGAAGTTTGTGCATGGAAAATGGATCTGAGCATGTTTAGAAGGTTTTCGGCTGTGTCGACCGGGCATCCCTGGGCCCACCACACATATGGGCCATACCCGGGATATAAGATCCTACACACCTGGACTACTCAACTAGTGGGCCGCTGTGCAAGATTACCGTGGACCCCAAGGCAAGACAAGGCGGACAAGGACTTGTACTAAGACTAGGATAGCTTTCCATAACTTGTATAGGCTACTCCGAGTCCTACTCAAATAGTACTCTTGTACCAATCCGACTTGTAACCCTACCTCCTGTGGCATATAAGGCGAGGCAGGGACCCCTCTCAAAATATACGCAATCAATACAGAGCCACGCAGACGTAGGGTATTACGCACATTCCGGCCCGAACCTGTCTAATTGTGTGCCCCGTGTCTCACCATCGTGTTCCTAATTTCGGCGAGCCCCACCGCACAATCTACTACTTCGGGTACCCCGTCATAGGCTCGGTGTCTAAAACACTGACAGCTGGCGCTCCAGGTAGGGGATCTCGTCGTTGATCCACTGGCGAATTCAATGGCTCTCGTCGTCATCAAGCCGACCATCACTTTCCAGCAAGGCGACACCTTTGTTTTTGGCTCTCGGGTTTGTGTTGCTGACGGCACTGGAACGTTCCTGCGTTTCTTGGCATCAACTCCGGAGTCAAAGCTCAAGTCCTCGACGCTTACGCAAGCTTCGATGGAGGAACTCGTCGAAAATTTCAGCGAAATTTCGCTCTCTAACCCGCTCAGAGAACTCGAGTCAGAGTCCGAGTACAACTCGACTTCATCTTCTATTCAGCCTGAGTTGCTTTCTCTAGCTTCACAGCTTGCACTCAGCCTGGATAACATCCCAACACCACCTCTCTTCGACCATCGCCATGTCAGTGCCGCTTACCAAGCCGCGCTGAAGCACCTCATGTGCCCTGGTTCAAAGATCGTGCTCGAGTACTCTTCGGATTCGGAAGTCAACCTCGACTACTTTGATTCAGATTCATCTGAGTTCGAGTTCGACTATGGTTCGGATTCTACTGAAGCACAACAACTGACTGGCCCTGCTTAAGGACTGGTGATCACATCGACACCTGAGGGTAGATTCGTCTACTGGCCTGAGCATGTGCCTGGTGATCTCACCTTGGATGATCAGGAGCGCTTTATCACCTGTCTCGACAACTTACCTTTCCAGGAAGGCGCCAAGCTTGTTGATTACGACACCGATACTGAGCTCGTTGAGAGTACGGGTACTCATTCATCTTATCGAGAAGTTTTCGTCATTGATACTCTGACAGGGCGCCGTGCCAATTATCGATTCCCTGATGATGTATCTGACGATGAGCTCTCTATCAATGCTCCTGCTGATGAAACTGCGGAGGCCAAGACTGCACGTCGTCAACGCAACATTGATCGTGCAACCCTTCGTCGTGAACTCATGGAAGCTTTACCTACCCATAGTCTTCAGGAGGCTCTGGATGCGGTAGCCACTCGTCAATATCGTACTCCAGAGGAAGCTATTAATGCGATCAACTTGCATGGTCACTCTATGCCTCGTGACAGGGCGGCTGCTGAAGTCGCGAAGCTGGCTAAACCAGCTTACACTATGCTATGTCAAAATACCCGTACACCTAGTCACCATGGCAGCAGTGGGGGTGCTCATCGCAACACACACACTCGTCAACACACACGCCCGGAAGCTCGCAACAGGGACAAAGGTGGCAAAGGTAGCATCAATAGCAAGTCGGGAGACTCTCACTACGACACTCGCACAATAATTAATGCCAGACGTGCTGAGCGTGAGAAGCAAAAGGATGTGGACTCTGATTCCTTTCCCACTTTCTCTGCTCGACTTCAAGCTCTGCTTCTTCCGGAGAAATTCAAGCCCTATGGTATTTCTAAATATGATGGCAAGCAAGATCCAAGGTAGTGGTTGCGTTGTTATGCTCTATCCATCACTAATGCCGGGGGCAATGATGATACTAAATGTATCTATTTCCCTTTTTGTCTGGAGCAAGAACCTCTCACATGGTTCGAGTCCCTCAAGTGAGGCTCCATCGACAACTGGGGACAACTCAAACAACGCTTCACCAGCAACTTTGCGGGTTCTCTGGGCCGTCATGGTACTCGGATGGACCTTGCCCTGATCAAGCAAAAACAAGGTGAGACTCTTCGCGAGTACATGCGCCGCTTCTTTGAAAAAAGGGCTACTGTTGTTGATGTTACCGAGAAAGAAGTCATAAATACCTTCTAGGATTGTTTTCATGATGACAAGCTTTTCCAAGACTTCGGTCGCGCTCACCCAGCCAATATCACCAAGCTCAAGGAGATGATCACTCACTGGGCGGACGATGAAGACAAGGCTCGAAATCATTTCAAGCATCTTCGCAACAACCAGAACAACAACAACAACAACAATAATGCTGGTGGAAGCAACAGTGGCAAGCAACAGCAAGGCAATCGCACGGGTAATAACTACTCGAGCAATCCTAATCGCAAGCGCAAGCCCGACAACACTGTTGCAGCCATGGAAACTACTACCAAACCTAAAGATGATTCTCACCAGGCAACATTGACCAATCAGAAATGCCCATGGCACCAAGAGGGCGATCATACTACAGAGCAGTGTTACCAACTTCGCTATGCGCTGAATAATACACCCGAACCAGCGCACCCAAACCCAAGGTTCCGTAAACACAAGGGGAAGAAGGCTAACACAGACAAAGACACTAGGTTTCAAAACCCCTCCAACATTGTTAATGTCATATTTGGTGGGATTCCAACCAAGCGCATGCAGAAACTTGCACTCAGGGAGATTATGTCCATCCAACCAGCAGCTCCAACTTTTCTAAAGTGGTCTAAAACCCCCATTACCTTCTCAAGGGCGGATCAATGGACTAGTTTCTCTGAGCCGGGATGATATCCTCTCATTCTGGATCCAGTGGTGGCAGGCTCCAGGCTTACCAAGGTTCTTATTGATGGTGGCAGCGGTCTCAATGTCCTGTTTGCCAAGACTTTGAAAAGATGGGCCTGGATATCACCAATATGCTTACCAAGACCAACTCACCGTTCTATGGTATCATCCCGGGCAACACAGCTGTTCCTTTGGGTTCAGTTGTACTACCTGTTACCTTTGGGACTAAGGATCACTACTGCACCGAGTACATTAAGTTCGAGGTTGTTGACTTCGAGACTTCTTACCATGCCATCCTCGGCAGACCTGGTCTTGCCAAGTTCATGGCTATTCCACATTATGTGTACCTTGTACTCAAGATGCCGAGCCCCAAAGGAGTTCTTTCATTGCAAGGGGATTTGAAGCATTCTTACGACTGCGACACTGAAGCTATAGAACTCGCTTCGACAACTTAAGTACCCAATGCTATGATAGAAGTCTTCACTACAGCCAAAAAACTTGCTCCGAGTGAGCTGGAGGTTCCTGAGAAGACGAATAACAACAACAAGCCTGCACCGACTAGTGACGTCCTGCTCGAAGCCATTGATCTTGGTACTGGTGACAGCAGCAAGACGACCATGATCAGTGCACAGCTTGATCCTAAATAGGAAGACGCGCTCATCAACTTCCTTCGGGCTAACCGTGATATCTTTGCATGGAAACCATCTAATATGCCAGGTGTGCCCAGGAGGTTGATCGAGCACTCACTCAATGTCGATCCTAATGCTACCCCCAAACGACAACATCTTCGTCACTTTGCTGATGACCGCAGGGCTGCTATCAAGAAAGAGCTTGCCAAACTACTCGCGGCTGGCTTCATCCGGGAAGTCTTTCACCCGCAATGGCTTTCTAACCCTGTGCTTGTCAGAAAGAAGAACTCTAATGATTGGAGGATTTGTGTCGACTACACTGATCTTAACAAGCATTGCCCCAAGGATCCTTTTGGGTTGCCGCGGATTCATCAAGTCATCGATTCCATAGCGGGTTGTGCACTACTCTGTTTCCTAGATTGCTACTCCGGCTATCATCAAATTGCAATCAAGGAATCTGATCAAGAGAAGACCGCATTCATCATCCCGTTTGGCGCTTATTGTTACATAACAATGTTCTTCGGGTTGAAAAATGCTGGTGCTACTTATCAAAGAGCTATCCAAGCGTGCTTCAAGAGGCAGCTTCACAAGAATGTGGAAGCATACGTGGATGACATCGTTGTAAAGACTAGAGATCCAGACATGCTTATCGCGGATCTTGAGGAAACTTTTACTTAGCTATGGGAGTACCAATGGAAGCTCAACCCCAACAAATACGTCTTTGGTGTATCTTCGGGCAAACTACTCGGGTTCATCATCAGCCATCGTGGCATCGAAGCAAACCCCAAGAAGATTATCGCCATCTCCAACATGCAAGCTTCGACTACTATCAAAGATGTCCAGAAGCTTACTGGATGTATGGCGTCACTCAACCGCTTCATCTCACGACTTGGAGAATGGGGTCTACCTTTCTTCAAGCTACTCAAGCGGCAAGAGAAGTTTACGTGGACAACTGAAGCTGATCAAGCTCTTTCTTAGCTCAAGGAGTTCTTATCCAAGCCTCTAGTCCTCACAGCTCCTCTACCCAATCAAGAGCTCTTGCTCTACATCGTTGCGACTACTAATGTTGTAAGAATTGCTATTGTTGTTGAACGGTAGGAGGAGGGCCATGGCTACCCTGTCCAGAGGCCAGTTTATTTCGTCAGTGAGGTACTCTCAGAATCCAAGGCTCGCTACCCTCACATACAGAAGCTACTCTATGCGGTTCTGATTACTTCACGAAAGCTCCGCCACTACTTCGACGAGTACAAGATTTTTGTGGTTACTAGCTACCCGCTTGGCGAGATATTGCACAACCGAGATTCCACAGGAAGGATTTCTAAATTGGCTGTAGAGCTTGGTGCTCTATCGCTCGAGTTCAAATCTCACACTGCTATCAAGTCTCAAGCCTTTGTTGATTTCATGGCTGAGTGGCAGGAAAATCAAGTTCCAACTCTAATTGAGCGTCCAGAACATTGGGTCATGTACTTTGATGGTTCCCTCAAGTTGGAAGGTGCTGGTGCCGGGGTACTTTTGATTTCCCCTAAGGGCGAGCAACTCAAATATGTTTTGCAGATCTTCTGGAAGGTCTCAAATAATGAAGCTGAATATGAAGCTTTACTGCATGGACTTCGCCTTGCAGTCTCTCTTGGCATTACACGACTACTTATTTATGGTGATTCTTTGGTGGTCATCAATCAAGTCAACGATTCTTGGGATCGTAATGCTGAGAACATGGATGCGTACTGTCAGGAGGTATGCAAACTTGAGAACAAATTTCATGGTCTCGAGTTCCATCATGTTGTTCGCGACAACAATATTGCTGCGGACGTCTTGTCGAAGCTAGGATCTACACGAGCTCAAGTGCCAGCTGTAATCTTTGTCCATGAACTCCACAAACCATCAATTCCGGAGCAATCATCTGCACCTACGACTACTTCAGTTCAACCTGATCGAGAAGTGCTTATGATTGACGTGGACTGGAGAACTCCTTTCATCGACTACATTAAACATCAGTTGATTCCTGAAGACAAGACAGAAGCTGAGCACATCTCACGCCGCGTCAAGGCTTATGCTCTAGTCGGAGATCAACTCTACAAGCGAGGCGCAAGTTCTGATGTACTTATGAAGTGCGTTTCTCGCGAAGAAGGCAAGGAGATCTTGGAGGAGACACACAAAGGAATCTGTGGCAATCACGCTTCTTCCCGCACGTTGGTGGGAAAAGTATTCAGATGTGCTTTCTACTGGCCTACAGCTCTTGCTGATGCAGAGGAACTAGTCAGAAAATGCTAGGGATGCCAATTCTTCGCCAAGCAACAACATGTTCCAGCCTACAAGCTCATCACGATACCACCAACTTGGCCTTTCGCTTGCTAGGGGCTAGATATGATTGGTCCTCTCCCAAATGCACCAGGGGGATTCAACAGAGTTCTGGTGGTAATCGACAAGTTTACCAAGTGGATTGAGGTCAAGCCTTTTACCTGCCCCAAGGCTGATAGAATCCTCGACTTTTTGATGAAATCGTACATCGCTATGGGTTCCCTAATTGCATTATCACAGACCTGGGTTCGAATTTCAACAATCACCAGTTCTGGGAGTACTGTGAGAACAGTGGAATTGACGTCCAGTATGTTTCTGTCGCCCATCCACGCGCTAATGGCCAAGTGGAACGCGCCAACGATATGATACTCGACGCTCTCAAAAAGCAACTGTATGATGCTGCAAATACCAAGGGTAGCAAGTGGATCAAGGAACTACCCAATGCACTCTGGGGGCTACGTACTCAACCTACTACTCCTACAGGGCAATCACCATATTTCCTGGTCTACGGCTCTGAAGCCGTCTTGCCTACTGATGTCATGCGGCGTTCTCCGGTGGTTGACCAGTACGAAGAAGGCGTAGCTGAAGAAACAAGACAGACAGATGTCAACAGTCTCGAGGAAGCTCGCTGCAACATACTCGTTCAATCAGCTCAATATCTTGAGAAGATTCGTCGCTACCATGACCGCAACGTTAAGGAACGTTCCTTCAACGTTAGTGACTTAGTCCTTCGTCGTATCCAGAACACGACAGGGCTACACAAACTCAACTCGCCATGGGCAGGTCCTTTCTCTGTTGCAAAGGTCACTGGCCCAGGCTCGTATCGTCTACAAACTCTTGAAGGCGAAGAAGTCGACAACTCTTGGAACATCGACTATCTTTGTTGCTTCTACCCGTAGAGGGTTTCAACAACCCTCTCCAGACAGCTACGGCTGTAAACAACCCGTAGGGGTCTCAATAACCCTCTCCAGGCAGCTTCGGTTGCAACCACTCACTAGGCAGCTACGGTTGCCATTACTCGTAGGGGATCAAGACAATCCTCTCCAGACAGTTTCGGTTGTGACTACTCGTGGCTTCAGCTATGATCATTCGTATGGGATCATGATAATCCCCTCCAGGCAGTCTCATTCTGCGACCTCGTAGGGAGTCATGATAACTTTCTCCAGATGACTTAGTGTCGTATAGAGCAATAAGTGGCACATGCTGTCCATGTTTCTATTTTTTATAAGAGGCTTCGGCCTAGAGTAACACCCTTCATAGTAGGGTCTCAGTGGAACTCTCATACGAGTTGCTGCTACAGCAAGGATGAGTTCATCACACTGTCTCCTACGGTCTTACTCATTCTTCGGAACATCCTTACGAGTACTCTCTCACTAGGCTCATAGCCTTAGAGGTACTTAAGGCACTATTACTCAATAGTGTATCCAGACATTGTAAACTCTGTACAATGTGTTCAGTAATAAAGTTGTTATTCTATATATCGACTTGTTACTATCCTTTGCTTATTTCACAACAAAGCCTTATTTTACGCTGCTACAGCTAAGGTGTTCAACTCGTTGTGATTAAGCTAACATTCTTCGGAACATATCTAGACTTGAGTACTTCTACTCGAGTATCGTATCTCTTTTTGCAGCCACACACTCATCATCAACTCGAGTACATGGCATTCACACAAGCATACAACGGATCCAAATAATTGACTTACTCAAGTTTTTCAATTATATTACATAAACACTTATTTGGAATTACACTTGTTTTTCCATAGTGTTTAGTTCTACAGGTACATCTAACGAAGATCTATGAACTTGGAGACTGCTTCCGTGATTAGAGATGTCTGTTGCATCAACTCGTTCAACCTGTCGTCGGTGCAATCTCCAGATCTCCCGTTCATGATGACCGTCAGATCCGCCTCAGCGTAGAAGGACTTGATGAAGCTCAGCACTTGATTGGGAATTGTGCAGGCTAGCCTCTGAGCGTACTCCAAAATCTTCTTCGGTGTATCTTTCAACCTCTCCACAAGTGGACGGGGCTGAACTCCAGCAATTCTGGGCTCGAAGAGATTGGCTACTGGCTCGACTGCTTCCATCAAGGCTTTCAATTCAGCACGCAGGCACTCAGATTCTTCGATTTTGATCTTGAGCGACTGCATACAAGTCAACAAGTCATTCTAGCCATCAAGGCGAATCTGCATTTCACACTCAAGTTCCATGCATCGCACCTTATAATCAGCTTCGAGGTCAAGACGTGTTGATTCCTCATGATTATAGGCCAACTGCCAGTCCAGCGCCTTGTTCTTGTGCTTCTCAACCTCTTCAGCCAGCTCTACAAAAGACCAATGACTACTTATAAGGATGCAATGCACAAGGAAAAAGTACTCCAAGCTGAATTCAGAAAGGGGGAATACCTTTGTTCTTCTGGCGCAGTGACTTGTTCCTCCCAACAATGTCATCCTTCTGAGCCGTCAGCTTCTGGATTTCATTATGGTAGTCTGCGGCATTACATCAAGCTTCTCTTACAGCTTCAGAGACAAGGCTTTCTGCTCCTTAAGTTCTTCTCTGAGCTGAGAGACTTCTTCAATGTCAGCCGTGTATTGTTCGAGCAGGCGAGTCTTGCGCTTTGATTGTTTGACAACTTCCTGCAAGAGCAAAGCAACTCAAGGGTCAAAGACAAGATATCTTTGGCTAAAGTACTCTACAAGAGATTACAACTTACCACAAAGAGCTTTTCAACACTACGGAACATCTCGGCATGCGCCTGCAAGTTGTCCTCATCCAAGCATGAGTCATCGTACGGCATCATGCCTTCAGCTTTGGATTGAGTAATCCCGCACACCTCCGAGTACATCGCAGCGCTGCGCAGAGGAGCCGGATCTTCAATTTCTGGCTCATGCAGCACTATGCGGTCTTCGGGGTTCTCTTCAAGTGCTAGCCGTGCATTTATCTGACGCACGGGGGCTTCAGCAATGGGGATTTCATCATGGCGTAGTTCGGCTTCTGGATCAACCTCCAGGCCTTCATTCACCACCGCCTCAATATCTTCAGGTTGCTGAGCCCTAGGCTTGGAAGCCGCATCCACTGCTACCTTGACTACATCGCTCCAAAGGAAGCGTAGTGCTTGTGCGGCATCAGCTTCAGCGACTACTTCTTGGGGTTCTGGAAGCGCGTCCTCTTGCTCTACTGGAGAGTTCTGATTATCTCCAGCAGGACTACTTCCAGAAGCTCCCCACTTAACATCAGTGGATTTACTGCATCAACAAGTTGGTCAGCATATTCAAGACTAACAACAACAAGAAGTACTCGAGTACTCGGGTACTTACAGAGCAGCACGAGGCACCACAACTTTTGGCCCCAGCATGTCAAAAAATGAAGGAGCCGCTGGCACCACTGGCACACTATCCACCAGCGGCACACTTCTTGGTGCCACATCTTCTTGTTGCTCATGCGTCACCGTCTCAATGGTTGACGCTGGAACCATCTCGGGTTCTGTTGCTCTTGCTGGGCTACTCGCGGGTACATTAATAGTACTCTCGATAACCTGCGCAAGTCAAAATTCAAGTCATTACAACAGAGAGCAAGTATTCAACACGATATTGGCTACTTAAAGTTCTCAAAACTCACCATAGTGGATGGTAGAGTTGTGACCTTCTTCACAGCACGCTTTCCTATAGTGGTTCTCTTCTTCCGCGGTGGCAGCGTCACATCATCTGCAAGGGATGAAGTCGACCTCTTCATTGCCTTTGCGAAGACACCACTAGGGATTGGCACCCCAGAGTACCCGCAACAGCCTTTCACTTCAAAATGTTGTTGAAGTGTTTGACCGTCGTCGTCGCTTGAGGAGGCGTCCTCCACCAAGACTTCTTCTTCCCCTTGAGCAGATCGACTACTCTCGGGGGCTTGAGCCTCAACTTCTGTTGGCTCTCCCTCTGGCGCTTGTAGTGGATCATGGGGACGAGGAGGAGGGTTGGAAACAAACTTCAAGACATCCTCCTACGAAACAAGGAAAATTTTTAGCTTCACGACTACTTCTAATAAGTACTCGGGGGCTAGTTCACAGTTACTCAACAGACGCGGAGGATTGTTAGCGCTATACTCTTGGACAGCTGCTGGAATTTCATGAAGATTCTTAAAGATCTTTTGCAGTCTCTCCATCACGAGATCGTCACTGATCTCCTCTGCAGACAGCCTTGAGCCATCATCAGCTCCCGTGTACTCGTACCCAAGATGCTCCCGCTGCATCAAGGCTTGTACTCGCCGCTTCATGAAACTGAAGGCTACTCTCTCAGCTGTCAAGCCTTGAGCCTTCTTCTGTGCAATCTTGGCCAGTAGCTCTGGAATCTGAATGCACTCTTACATTGTTGGTTCATCCTTCCAGAGCCTATCATACACTAGCGCAAACATGCTTGGCTTTGGCAGTTGAGGAGGGGCGTTGTCAATATAGAACCACTTGGTCTTCCAATCTTGGTTCGAGTCTATCAAGTCGTACTTGAAGTACAACTCTTGAGCCTTCCAGCGCATCTGAAGACCGGCTCCACCGACTACTACCGGGAAGTTTGCGTTGGGCTGCGGCTTCAGACAGAATATCTTCCTAAACAAAGCCCAATGCGGGCGAATACCATGGAAAGCCTCGCAAAAATGCACATACACTGCAATCTGGAAGATGTTGTTCGGGTTCAGGTGTACGTGCTCTAGCTTGAAGAAGTCGAGGAATCCCCTGAAGAAATCTGACGACGGTAGAGTCAACCCACGCTCGACGAAGTGGCCGAACATCGGGATTTCATCCAGAGTCTACTCCATTGGCCACGCATCTCCAGTGGTAGAGCTCAATCCTGCGATTGCCTTCTCGCGCAGCAACCCGGCGGCTTCGAGGGCCTTGATATCATCCTCCCTCATCTTGGATTTCTTCCAAGAAACAGCTTGGCTTGGTGGCTTCGTGATTACCACGGTCTTATACTTGGGCTCCGGCAACTGATTTTTGCCGCGGCCGAATTTCCTCTTTTGACCCTTGGTCGGCGCAGGCTTCATCCTTCCTGTCACAAGGGTCTTCTTTCGCATTGGCTTGAGGACTGCGAGGGGGTGGAGATGGAAACTCTTGGAGGCGTGGACGCTCAAACTCGGTGGCGGCTACGGATGCTAGGGTTTTCTTTCTGGATCTAAGGGCGAATGGAAGTTGTGAAACCCTAAGAGATACCCCTTCGGGTATTTATAAAATCAAAACCCTAACGGTTCGACCTGGTGACCCTTCGTATTCAACAGATTGGTTTCACACAGGCCAAAATTTTTGGCTAAGTTAGTGGACTTAAATCCAAGACCTGCTCGGCTCCATCTCGGGGGCTCGACTACTCGATGGAATTGGTTTTCACTCAGCTACAGTTCACTGAATTCAGGCCACTATTCTACAGTCAGATTGGATCCTTCAATTCAAGAAAGTACTCGACTTAAGGCTCAGGGGCTCCGTGCCACGTGTCCTTCAGTTTTTCTCAAGATTTTACAGGATTATTTGACAAAGACTACAGATTGACCCTCAGCTTGAATTGTCAATTCGAACTAAGGCTTGGGGCTACATCCATATAGGATGCGATTTTTTGAAATCGCATTCCTATATATTTTCTCCGGATATTCTACGGATTTTTCGGAGCAAGATTAAAGGCTAGAAGATTGACCCTCAGCTTGAATCCTGGATTCGACCTAAGGCTCGGGGGCTACATTCCATATGGAATGCGATTTTAGTAATCGCATATCCATATGGATCTTTGATGCAAAGATTTCAAGAATGAAGCGGGTATTATTGAAGACCTTCAAGGGAAGTACTCGGGGACGCTTGGGAACAACTCGAGAAGACTTCAAGACTACTCATGGAGTTAGCTGGAGTACCTTCCAGCCTCGTGATGATTCAAGTACTATTGAAGATTGAAGCTTGCAGAACTCGAGGACGCTTGGGAACTACTCGCGGAGACCTTCAAGACTACTTGGAAGCATCACACTCGACTACAAAGTACTCGGGGGCTTGTCGACCGGGCATCCCTGGGCCCACCACACATGTGGGTCATACCCGGGAGATAAGATCCTACACACCTGGACTACTCAACTAGTGGGCCGCGGTGCAAGATTACCGTGGACCACAAGGCAAGACAAGGCGGACAAGGACTTGTACTAAGATTAGGATAGCTTTCCATAACTCTTATAGGCTACTCTGAGTCCTACTCAAATAGTACTCTTGTACCAATCCGACTTGTAACCCTGCCTCTCGTGGCATAAAAGGCGAGGCAGGGACCCCTCTCAAAACATACGCAATCAATACAGAGCCACACAACATACAGAACGTAGGGTATTACGCACATTACGGCCCGAACCTGTCTAATTGTGTGCCCCGTGTCTCACCATCGTGTTCCTGCTACTTCGGGTACCCCGTCGTAGGCTCGGTGTCTAAAACACTGACAGGCTGGTTTCGAACTGTTTCGGAACAAGTTTTTCTGGGGGCGGTCACATAGGGCTGTCTGACCGCCCTGTTTGTAGTGTGACCAGCCCAGACAGTCTGACCGGCCTGGCTAGGCGGTCTGACCGGCTTGGGTCAGTGAGAGGAAGTTTTGCTCGGTTTCATGCATTTGCAGTAGTTCTTTGCATGCATGAGTTCAAGGGGAGCCTGCATGTGTTAGGGGGAGCTCCTTGTGTCGCCTGAGTTCTTGCTTTGGTGGTTTGCTCTTCGTGAGCTTTGGTTTTTGTCTCAGTTGTGTTGAGCTGTTGCTCTTGCCTTAGGGGATCGAGATTTTGGCTTCAAGTGATAAGGGTTTGTGTTGTTTGGCTTTTGGATCACTTGATGGGTTGTTGTTTCTTTCTTTCTTTTTCTTTTCCTACGATGGTTACTATGTGTGTGGGTGTTACCAATGCACTCATCAAAGGGGAGATTGAGGACCTGTGTGGTCCGAGGACTGGTGGATGGTCACTCCTTGGTGATGAGTGATTGACAATGTTGTGTGGACTGACTCTTTGCCTAGTATTGCAGGTGCAGGTTGCAGCTTGATTCGCGTGGTGCAGGTGAAGATCAAGTGTGAAACATCTATGTCTGTGTGACCTCCCAGATCGGAGAGACAAGTAGGCTTCGATCGAGGTACTCGGTGGCCGACGGGTTCAAGTGCGGACCGTACGCTGGCAAGAAGAGCAAGACGACGTCGAGAGGGATGGAGCCGGTGTAAGGTAGCAGCTAACAACTGAAGCTTGCACACGTGGTTTGCAGTGCTTTGGCAACAAAACCACTGGGTTACTTGCCTGAGCCACAAAGTCAAGGCCGAAGGCTCAACGTGACGAACCAGCCTGCTCACGCCAATCTGACCGCCCAGGAGGGGTGGTCTGACCGCCCGACCAGGAGTGACCTGGGAGGCCGGTCTGACCGCCCAAGAGGGGCAGTCTGGCCGCCTGTCTCGCAGTGCGTCGAGATGCTTCAAAGCGGAGGACGCATGGCGCGATCGTGACGCTTGCGTGGAGATGAAGCGAATTGCGGCCAATGGGCGTCCGTCCGATGGAGAAAACGACCGAAGTTCCCAAAGTGCCCTTGGTGGGCTTGTATCTTAAGTTAAGTAAGTAGGGATAGTTTGGCCATTGGTTGCCCTCCATATAAACTCAAGTGAGAGGAGATGGCAGCCACCTCGTGGAACCCTAATTCATTTGCTTTTCTCTTTTGTTTTCCTTAGGCCTAGCTTGAGAGCTTCATGAGAGATCTTGTGAGAGGGTTGGATGTTCGGGCGGCTTGCTAGACCTTGTATGAACCTTTCATGGCATGTATAGAAGCTTCGACGTGGTTCATCTAGTCTCTCTTTGTCTCCCGGCATTTTCCCTTTTGGTGATTTTCGGAGCTCTTTTTGGGGATTTTCGTGGTGGCTTGTTTGAGGGGTTTCTTTGAGGGATTCTTGTTGGGTATCACACATGAGGTCTTCGTGCCTCTTTTCTTGGTGATTTTGCCCCAGCAATCTCTTGGGAAATCCTTCGATTTGGGTGGATTTCAGAGTTCTTGGAGTTCATGACCAAGAGGCATTCGATTCGCTATTCCTCTTGATTGGATGGATTTCGGTGGATATCCTTTGGTGGAGAGGTCTTCCATGAGGTGACCCAGCTATTCCTGAAGTTTCGTTGCAATCCGTGGAGTGAATCGGGAGATCGGGTGAAGGGAAGTTCAGGGTTGACCCGCGGGCAGTTTCTGGAGGGAAGGTGGTCTGACCGCCCTGGGTACACGGTCTGACCGCCCTGGGGATTTCGCGAGGAAAGTTTTGGTTTTCCGGTGATTTTCTCTGATAGCTTGTTTGCTTTGATCAGAGGAGTTTCCAGGCGAAATCTTAGGTCGATTTGGAGTCGTGAGCTTCGAGTTGTGGTTTTGGGAAATTCCAGGCCTAGGCGGTCTGACCGCTCTGTCCATGCGGTCTGACCGCCCTTGGCAGGAAATTTCCTGTGTGTGGTTTTCATTGTTGTGTATGCGTAGTTGTGTTGCTTGCTGGTGAGGTTTGCTCCTAGGATCAGTAGCACTCCAGTGGCTACGTGGTCTTGGCAAATGTGCGGATAGAGTGGTGAAAGTGATTTCGGGATCGAGGTCGTGTTCATCTCGTTGGAGGAGCTATCTCTATCGAGAAGAATTTTTATCGGCTCCCATTCACTCCCCCCTCTCTCGTCGCCCAATCCGGTCCTTCACCTCCCGTGCCGCGCTGACGGCCTGCTGGCCTCCTGCGTCCGTGTCGTCGTCCTGGAGAAATAGAGAGGGAGAGATGTGAGAAAAGAAGATAAGATTGGGAAGGGAGAAAAGAGATAGAGCTGAGGGTTAGGAGAGAGACATGAATAGATGGGGTATATGTATGTGTGCGGGGAGTTAACAGGAGAAAGAACGGAGGGTAGTGGGTGGGGCATTAGTATCGCTGTTTGCTCCCACTCGGTACTAATGTGCCCCATTTAGTACTGGGGCTTCCCTTCACCTGGTACTGGTACTAAATGAGGGACATTAGCACCGGGTGTCACCTACAGCCGGTACTAAAGGTGGTCAGGGGGGTGCTCTTCGGCTTCTACCTCCCCACCCGATAGTAATGCACCCATTAATACCGGGTGAAAAATACTTAGTATTAATGGACTTCGAGGCTCAGGATAAAAAGTACATTCTCTAGTAGTGTTCAGACGCTTTGAAAGAGGGAGCTAGAGACACATAAATTGTGTTGAAATAGTGCGAACCTGGCACATTGCAAATTTCAGAAATTCCAAATAAATCTCCAAGATCCATAGGGCATGAGTAAGTGTGTTCATGACTTTCTGTTGAATCACCGATTGGGAACAACAGTAAAATCTTAGCATCCAGAAGAAAGAAATGAGTCCTTAGACATATGAAGTTGACATACTTTGGTGGAAGCGTTGGCATCATATTCGTGAGGGTAGTATGGGTCGTTGCGGATACATAGATACAGTGATTTTCTCAAAAATTCTGATACGTGGATATGTTTAAATATTATATTTAAATAACTAATTTAGTAATTTGGACAGCAGCCGACTAATAATGTGATGCATATACGCATTTGTACTGCCTAGCTGCTGTCCTTGCTTGCTGCTAGTATATATGGTCTATAACCATTTGCGTTCAGCGTGTTCCTGAAATTGTTTGTGGATTGATAGAAGAATAGCACACTCAGCTGCTTTGAATCGATAGTAGTTGCAAGCTGCTGTTCATGGATTTTTCGAACAATCTGGGGGGGGGGGGGACTTCCCCACCTACACTTTTATACTGAACGAGGATGACAGTTTACAGTCAGGTCTCTGGCATACCAGAGTGAGAGTACATGAGACCTCCTGCCTAAGCAGTGAGTAAAGGAGAAAATTACATGGAAGAGAGGTGATCGATCCAAACTGCTAGCAGTGGTTTGGATTTTTTGTACCGATAGCTCCATTGTTGAAGATCTCTAACAATTTTTTTCCAAAGTAACCGAGGCGGGGTGGGAGTGGCTGTTCATGGATTGATACTAGAAGTCAAGAATCGGTTGTAGTTGCAAGCTGCTCAGATTTTTTTTATCTTGGATTATTTCCTGATGTGTTGTATGCCACATATGCCCTGTACTAGAATCAACAATTAGTTGATCCATGTTGACAAATGTTATCAGTTGCAATTGCAGTGCCGCTAGTCTACAATTCAGTGCTGCATTAAGACACAAGTCAGATGATGGAAAAATCAAGGGTCAATTGCAAAACTACCCTCATTTTGGTCTCTAACTGCATGTTTGCCCTCATTTTTTTGACTTTGCACGTTTGCCCTCATTTTTTTGAATCTGAACATTGACATTGCCCCTACTCTGTGAAGCATATACAACAGTGTTAACTCTCAATGGCTAAAAGTCATATATGCCCATGTATCATTTATGACCCGGTGATGAAATTAGCAAACATGAACATATTTTAATAAAAAGGTGATTTCAACAACAATTTTGCTCTCGTAATTTTTTTTGAATCGAATAGCCTTCCAGTTCCTGGAGGTTCGTCCTCGCTGGTCATGCATTCTGCCAGCAGAGCTGCGTCTGCGCACACGCCCACGCTTCACTGCGCCCTGAGCCTGGTCCGCTGCATGTGAAGGGTGCCGCTAACCTGTGCCGGCGGGCCGTCACCCGCGACGGACACCACAGTCCATGGTCAAGCGCCGGCCGCAGCTTGCGAGGTACGCCGCAGCCCTGAGCCGACCGACCCCTGTGAGGCGAGCCACGAGCCAGCGCCGGCCGTCGCCTGCAGGCTGCAGGGCATGCTGCGGCCCCGCGCCGCCTGCGAGAGAAGCCGCCTCCCGCGCCGCCTGCGAGGGGAGCCGCAGCCCTGAGCCGGCCAGCCCCCGCGAAGCGCGCAGTGTCCCCGTGCCGCCGGTGAGGGAATTCGCGTCCTCCGTCGCTCGCCTCCTCCTGAACCTCTGCTGCCGGACACCTCGTGCTTCCACCGGCCGCCGCCACTAGTGCGAGGAAGAGGATAAGGGCAGTCACGGGAGGGCTCGGATGGGAGGGTAGTGTGTTAGGATAAGATGTAGGGGCACACAAGTCATTTCCCATCTGTTTTCTTTTACAATCTTTTTTCTTCTGATTTTGCTCATCCACAACTCACGACGTTTAGAAATGAGGGTAGACGTCTAGTCTGGATTCAAAAAATGGGGGCAAACATGCAAACTCAAAAAAAGAGGGGTAAACATGCAGTTGAAGTCCAGAATGAGGGTAGTTATGCAATTTTCCCAAAAATCAAAGCTAGAAGAAATAAGTCATTGGAGATGATGGAGAAGAAGCTATTCAACAATGACAATGAAGTATGAGCAATTGGAGTGCTTGCATCTAGTGCCTGATAAAAGTTCTAAATATGTAACATATTTTATTATATTGGTATATGGTATATCGTCATGCATCTCTAATTACAATATTCTAGTGCTTGATTTAGAAACATGTCACACCCTGAAATTTTCAATTTCAGGATGTGAAGAGAAAGAATAACTAAACAACGATTTTCTCATAATTTTAAAAATTTTCTAACATTTATTTTCTTTATAAGAAATATAGTATAAGAAAAATCTATTGTTTGATTCTCTAAATTAAATAAAATGATTTTGTGTGTTGCAATCATGCTGATTCATCTAGCTGTTCATGAGTGCAAAATGTTTTAAAAACACATTTAGATGTTGGCTCAACCCTTCCGAGAATTTTCCAGCTTTTTCTAAAATTTATTCTCATTTTTCTTGAACTAATTCTATTTATTAGAAGGCTCTAAAATCTTTTTCATGAGCTTAAAATATTTTATTTGGATTGTTCATGCCTCAAACTATCTCTGGGAATTTTCCTGGAATTTTCGAGATTTTCAGAGTACTTTTCGTGCTTTAAATGAATTATCTAGATTTTCTGGATTTTTCTTTACACCGGAAAAAAATTTCTGAAAAAAAAGAAAACCCGTCCTTTCGGTCTGGGCCAAACCTGAAGGCCCGACCCAGTCCATCCCGGCCCAGCCCATCTAGGCCCAGCCACCAGCGGTCTCACGGCCACGACCAGGACGCCGCTGCCGCCGGCCTTGGCGTGCGCGCCAAGCCGCGACCGCCACTGCACCCCTATAAAGGGCGAGCGCCCGGGCCCCGTGTGCCCTAGCCGCCGCCACCGCCGGAGTTGCAAGACACCGCCGCCGGCCGCTTCCCGTTCCGCCACACCTGAGGGCCGTCGGTCAAAGCTGACGCCACAGGGAGCTCCAGGACGTCGAGCCGCACGTCCGCCGCTTTCTCCCGTCGTGAGCTGGCCACCAGAGCGCCACCACGGCCTGGAGCCGAGCCGGCGCCGACCGCCGCCGTCTTCTGCGAAAACCGGTCACTCCTTTCCGTCCCCGCCGTTGGTGAGCGACCCTCCGGACTCCCCTCCACCTCTTTTGTCTCCTGCATCACCCAATCGAACCCCATAGGGCCCCACCACCGGTGATTTTGGTCGCCGGGAAATCCCTGTGCGCCGTGCGCCTCCTATCCAGAGGAAGAAGAAGGCCTCCCAGTTTTGCATATAGGCCCCTGGTGATAGATGTAATTCATAGATTGTTTTTGTACCTTGGTCTTTTACCTTTGAACCCCCTAGATCCTTTTAGATCCCTGCAAACAGATCCAATTCGAGCCCTTTTACAAATCTAACCCTGGGCTATATCAGTTTCACGAGCACTGTTCATAGTGTCTTGTGAATCTTATCTAGTAACCCTTGAAATCTATAGTAATCACATCTAGGTCCCTACATCTTGTTTAATCCATATCTTCCATCTTTTATCTCTGTTTTAATTCGTTCAAGTTGTGTTAGGTTCATAATAATGTAAAGCACACGTTAGTTGTGAGTTTTCATTATGTTTATTTTCTGAAAAATTATTTAATATTAATTTTATTAATGTCTATTAAACATGCTTTTTTAAATAAAAGTAATATAGTGCTATACACCGTTTTTTGTTATCAATGTTAATTTGATAAATGATTATTTCACATACTTTTGTAAATAAAATCTAATTAGATGCTTACCTCGGTTTTTCATAAACCAAATGTTAATTTGCTGAATCTTTAAATGGACTTTTCTAATTAAAAGTTGATTACGCTTTTACACTGACTTTTAAAAATAATGTTAACTTGATTAATACCAATGTCATGATGTTCACAATAATAATATGATCCACTCGAATCACAAAGTTACGATTAGAAGATTCATATAGTTTAGCTTTTTTAAGTTAAATGTTCAATTGGTATAATTTATACATGAATCTTTATAAATAAAACTTAACAAGGTTCTTTACTTCGATCTTTGCAAATAAAACTGAGGGTATTTTTTTAATATCCTTTACTTATGTTTTGATAATTAAAATAAATGAACCTAGCTCATAATCTTGTTCTTTCATAAATGCAAATCGTTCGTTAGACGTTCTCCGTCAGCTCGATCTGTCTCGGTATCTCTTTTGATGATCTAGTATCTCTGAAGCTCTAAACCTTTATAGTACTAACTGAAGATCAAACCATGTGCCTCGTATATCTAATCAAGCCTACCTTTTTCCAAACATGGTTTGTGAGCCTTAGTGCCACATAGTTTACCTTAGAGTTTCCGTTCTACCTAGTAGCGTAATCTGTAGTGAGTAGTGTTGTGCTGCTCATTTCCCTATCAAGTAATCTTACCATTCTTGTTCCATGTTCTCTTAGAATCATGTTTATCGGCATCTAGTTCATGGCTATCTTATCTCAGTTTTCTTTGTCGTTTCCTAGCTAATCTATCTCGGTTATCTCTTTATGAATCAACTTTGTTCTTGTGCCTAATCTTCTACATCTATCTTTCCTAGAATCAATCTTGTTAGAATCTCTGTCAGCCTAGCCCTTCTAGACCCTAGCTTAAGGTTTCTTTTATGTTTGATAGCTCGTTCTTTCTTGTACATTTGATAGTTGCATTCATGTTGTTCTCGTTCGTCCACATTAACTTTACGTTAGCATGTGTTTCACCTGTTACTTGTTTTTAATATCGAAGTTGCATGTTAATCTTGAATAATTCTTATTTAATTGGTTTCCTAAATAAAAGTGATTAGGTTATATTCCGATTTTCATAAAGCTAAGATTTAATTTGGTTAATTCTTATTCATAACTATCTTTTATAAATAAAAGGTGACTAGTGTGTTCAACATCAGTTTTCTTAAAGTATAGTTAATATGCCTAATAATTTTATACATGTCTTTTCTATATTAAATATGTTTAGTTGAACACGTAATCCAAAGTTATTCGATTAGATGTTTATACATGTTTTGTCTTCCTAAAGTAATTGTTAATTTGGCATAACCTATACTTAAACATTGCAAATAAAATATGATTAGACTTATCGTGTTTTCTATAATTAAATATAACTTGCTTAATTCTAACATAGAGTATTTCATTTGAAATATTCTTGCCACATGATTTATTGATTAAAATATATCTACCACCTAGTCTCTTGTTGTTTGATAATCTCATGATAGCTTTTGTCTTTTCGACCTTAGTTCCGTTTTCAGCGTTTCCTTCGTCTAAGTGTAACCATAGAATCGAGCCTATCCTTTAGTACGATCTTTTAAAGTTTTTTCTTGATTGGTGTATTGTTCTTAGTTTGCTTGTTTGTTTGCTTTGTATGCTTGTGCCCGATGATTGATGCAAGTAGAATGAACGTCGTTCGAGAGCATTGAAGAGCTTGAAGGTGAAGACACTTTGAGCAACAACATTACTTTGGTTAAAGGCAAGTGTGTCCTTGTTCTTTGTCCCAATAATTATTTAATCACTCATTGCATTGCTTTGCATTAATATTGATGGGTCCTATTAAGGTTTATCCTAGTTTTAATACCATTCCTTGTCAACCTGGGTTTATCTTTTGTTGGGTAGCTATGCTTAGTTGCTCTACTTGGGTTATGGTGGTTTTAATGAACATTAATGATGAACTTGCTTTACCTTTAAGTTATATCTCTGGTTAATGCAAGATCACAATGCTTAAGCGGAACATGGAGAACCACCCAGGACAACAATGCAACCACAAGGACTATATGGCTCTGGTCTTGGCTGAGTAATTAGGGAAGTCTTGTGTGGCCATTACTTGCATGGTAGCTTGGGTACGGAGAAATGCTTTTATGGCTCTTCTATTCCGGATAGGTATTGGAAAGGAAGTACTCTATGGCTGACCATCCGTGAGTAGAAGAGTGGTATGAAAGATAGCCTCTATGGCATGCTACTATGGACTAATACACATGGGAGGACTCTTTGTAAAGGCCTCGTAGCGTCCCTATGCAATCACACCTAGGAAGTATGGTATTGTGCCTACTTTTGCATAGCATGGTTGGGTTCAAAGTTCTTCTGAACTTTTTACGCGACTTGTGGTGAAAGTGTACAACCTCAGCAGAGTGTGAAACTAATCGATTAGCGGTGCTCACGGTCAAGAGCGGCCTGGACCCTCACCTGATAATTAAACTTGAAGATGGACTTAAATTGTGGTTTCTGGTTATGTTAGCCATATGCTTATGGCATATCTCTTTATGTTAATGTGGGTTGGTATATACTTATACTCTATTAGTAATCAGGTGCTAATAAAATTTGACCAACTAAAAGTGCTTAATGCAGTCAACCTGTCAGTCTTTCCTTGTCAAGCCTTTGCATTCATACTTTCCTCACACTTGCTAAGTACGACATGTGCTTACCCTTGCTATAAACAATGTTGCTCAGAAAGAGGAAGCTGCTATGAAATCATTGTGAAGATGTTGCTGGTGCTAGGTGTATGCAACCCCCAGTCAACCGCTTGTGGATGTTTGGTGCCTTCGTTTCCAGAATGTGGCGTAATACTCTGATAATTCTCTCTTTTCCTTACATGATATTGTTTTTGTTATTCACTTATGACAACTATATGCATGAGACTTGATCATGGCATGCATATAGATCTGCACTTGGTTTTCTTTGGAAAAACAGGTGTGACAAAACACAAATGGGTACATTGATACATGAAACACTTGATAACAACAACATGCAAATAGTAAATGTTATGGATGACCTATGAAACAGTAAATGGAATTGTCCACTAGGAGTTGCTATTTCATTCACCAGTTTCATTCTTGTGAGATGATGCGGCACCTTAGGAAAGTGCACAATGAATCCTCCCACTGGGACTGGACTTAATGATAAGTTTAAGAACCGCTGATGGATTTTACTTATAATTAAATTAAATTACCTGGTGTAAACGAGGATACATATCAGAAAGTATGTTGTGATAATGATGGCAATAGGCCTTCTAATAAGAGCACATACAAAACATATACTGAATGGCTGCATAAGGAACACACACACCTGCGTAGAAAACCTCTATAATACTGTCATTGGAACAAAACATCAATCCTAGAACAGTAAAACATGGTTGCAGTACAAAATAATGATGCCCTTGCAAGGTAGCCAAAAAAGATTTCCACAAAAGAAGTGGATGCTGCGACATTGGCCGAGAGGGAGGTGCCCTAACGGCGATCAGTGCGCTGGAGGAATCCTGGCCGGCAGCGGCCAGCGGGTCGACGTCCTCACAATGGGTTCAATACTACCAATCCAATTCCAAACAGAGGTACGTACTGTAGGACTAAACAGACAACCGTCGGATACCACTCCGTTTAATAAGGAAGCAAACGTACCCATCCATTTACAAATTCCCACAAATACAATGGAGAAGTGGCAGCGAGTGTGTGAATGTAAGGAATCGGATGCTCATAGCCTAAGAGGGAGGGGGAGGGAGTGAATTAGGCAACTTATAACCTTAACTTATGGCTTTCACTATTTTGCATAAAACATAAACTAGAACATACTACCTAGATGTGCAACTAAGGTTGTTCTAGTGTGAAACTCCCATCCCAAAACAAGTTTTGCAACATATAGCCAATCCTAGCAAGATACTACTCTAGGAAAGTAAAGGCAAGCAAGGATTGCAAGAGAGTAATGCGGAAATGTAAAGGGGATGAGAGGAAGCAAACTCTTGACACGCGATTCATCTCGTGGTATCGGTAGGCACTAAGCCACCCATAGTCCACGTTGTTGAAGCACTCCACACAAGAGTATTGCTTCCCGGTCACCAAGTCTCTCCCAGGAGCACTACTTGACTTGCCACAAAGGCTCTCGCCAAGCTCCCTTGGTCACCTTGATGCCGCCTCCACTAAGGAGCTTCTCCACCAAGGGAAGGGGGTCTCCACGTCCCCCGCACAAAGTGTCCTCTACTCCACACCAAGCCGGAGGGTCGAAGCATTTACCGGAGAGACACCTAGGCTCCAAGGCTTCCAGCGCACCTTGTACAACTTGATCCACTCAAGAATCACCTCACAAGGTAGGCACACCTTGCACTCACTCAGCTCCAAGTTAAGCCTAACACTAAACACACACACAAAGCATGTGCAAGTCTATGGATGAGCAATTTAGCACTTGGATGGCTTGGATATGATCTTCAAAGTGTCTTGGACTCCTCTGCACTTCCACACACTCCAACTTTTTCAAATGACGGGGTGGAAGAGGTATAAATAGGCCATGGCATCAATCTAGCTGCTGGGCCAAAGCTACAGAAAGTAGTACCATCGGATGATCCGACGCTATGCTTTTTTCAGGCGTCAGTTCATCTGGTGCTACTAGCCGTTGCCTTCCACCTCACATGACCATTGACACAAATCATCCGATGCTTCAACCGACGCACCGTCGGTTCATTCGGTGCTGAAGGGTTCCTTCCAAAAACCTTACCGTAACAATTGGCGTCATAAATTGCAATTTATGGCGAGAAATGCTCTTCTTTTGTCACTAGTCAGCGTTTTCCTTGTAGTGTTATCTTTGCATTGAGCTTTGTCAAATTGTTGTGACCCTTGTGAGAACTCTTTTCATGCTTTCATGATCAAGATTCATGTGCACACCACCATATTCTCATTGCTACGCTTCTATACTGGAAGTTGGCATTGTATCATCCATCAGTTCCACAAAAATAAAGCTCCATATGTGGTGTGTCCTCTCCTCCCCGAAAGTGTCCTTGAAAAAGAGACATGGGCTATGAACAAAAAAAAGAAATACATGCTCAAAGCATAATGAAAAAAGAAAAAAAAGGATAGCCCATGCCCAAAAGAAATAAGAAAAACGAGAGAGTAGAATCATGCAAAAAAATAAGTTCCAACAAATCAGATGGTAATAACTAGCACCCATTCCGGGCCTACTATCCACCTTACCATACCCATCATATCCATACATGTGCACATCTTGATCTGATTGTATGACTTGATTTTCTTTGTGGATCCGATTTTTGACTCTGCAATATATGTGATACAAGTATGCTTTATCTTTTATCCTACCCTGAGCTCCAAATATAGCCATCATTAGAAGTAGGATGAAGAAAGGCAAATCTAATACCTTGGTGAGGACATATACACATTGAGAGACCTGAGAGAATCAAATGAGGAGCTAAGCAAGGTTTATTTTTAAAACTTATTGCAAAACCCCAAGTTATTTGACATGATGAGTTGAAGTGATTTGATTCATGGTCGTTCCATTCCTCAACTACCCAAGATTGCATGATAGCCACTCCACAAAGTTCACAAGTACAAGGTATGGTTTGGAGTATCTCTTATGCTCGTTTCATATCTCTGGATATCATGTCTCACCTTAATCTGTTCTCCTTCACTCGGGATGTGCAAAGGTCAAGTGTGAGGGTGTTGTTGACAGTTGTTAAGTACCTATTTTAGGGCCGTGAACTCCTGCATTTCATCTTATTAAACATTCATCCACACTAGAATAGGAGCTTAAACTGACAATTTCCACAAGTGTCAATGTATATTCGAATGTAGGAATTTAGCACAAGAAATGGAGAGAATGCACATACATTTGAGCTAAGCATTTCAGGTTCAAGCCATTGAGAGGCTACCACAAGGGATCTGTCAGGGGTTGAGACCTGGACAGATCTGCTAGTGGTACCCGCTAGTGGTTTGCTGGTTGAAGAGGAGATCAAGGAGCTAAGAACGCGGATGGTTGCACGTGGGGCGCACGCAATTCGGCGAGACACTAGGGACACGAGGGTTATACTAGTTCAGGCCTCCGAAGAGTAAAACCCTACGTCTAGTTGTTGGTGGTTGTATTGCTCAATGAACATGTCGTCCTCGGAAGGATGCCCTTGGCCGCCGTATATAGTCTGGCGGACAAGGTCAGTGGGACCAGAATCCTAGTCGGTTACAACATGGAAACCTATCTCTATGGATTACAAGGAGTATCCCATGATATCCGAACTGGTGGGCGTCGTTGCACCACCTCTAATGTCTTGTCATGCACGCCAAGTCATCAGGAGGTCTTGCAGATAAGGTCTCTCGGGTGGATCTTCAGGGAAACAGATAAGGTCTCCTGAGCCCACACGCCTGACGGGTCGGACCCACCTGTCAGGGACCTCTGAGACCCTGATCGGTGGGAACCCAGGGGTACCCATGTCCCTCTAGATCCCATGTGCCCATGCCACATCATCAATCTAAGGGAGGCAAGCTCGGTGAATCAAAATATGCCACATGGACATCACATGGAACCAAGGGCCCACTCGGGGATCAAACCGACCCAAAATGTTACATTCACCGAGGATGTACCCAAGGGCCCACGTATCAACCACCTGGCCAAAGATGGAGGCGAACCAGGCCCACAGGGGTTCGGCCGAACCGCCTTAAGCTCGGATCATCGTGGCCTTCCACGTGGTGGTGTCCCATTGGCTCTCAAGTGTTTCCGGGGGTTGCATTCGGCGATCCTCCGTGACACTCCCCACCTATAAATAGAATAGGCAAGGGGAGAATAGGACACACACTTCTTCTCCTCCTTCTCACTTTTGCCTTTTGGCTTCTCTCATTAGGAGAGGACAACTTCTTTGCATAGGATTAGTGCTGGCTTCCTAGTGCTTTCAGAGATTAGAAGAACAGTGAGGGGGAGTCTTGGGGTTGTGCCATGCTTGTTGGCACCTCTCCCCAAGATCCAAACTCTTATTACACTAAAGTGACATTCATACATAGGTGAGTGTGTTCTTGTGTTCATAGCATGTTCATCATTTAGAGACTTGTGTTCTTGCGAACACAACCCTTTGATCCTGTGGATAAAGTTCCCAAGTTCACATATCTGTTTTTATATCTATTTTTCATTTAGAATATAGTGTGTGCTCATGCATTTCTCGAATTAGATCAAAGTTGCATCTGTGATCCCTGCATGTAGTAGAGTTTATCTAAGCTAGTTCTAGTTTCTCCCCCACGGGTTCATCGCTTCTTATTTATACGAAGTGCTATAGCAGGGCTAAGGGTGCACATACGTAGTCAGGCTATAGTAGTGGTCGGTAGTGTAGACACGGTGTCTAGACTACGGGTTATCCTTCATTTGCCCCATATCCCACTTTTAGATAGATGTAGGCCGCGGTAGTGACATCTGTTGGACCCTTTGTGCTCCTCCGCGTTCGGATACGGCGTAGAGCCAAATACCGGAACAAATTGTTAGAGCCAGGCGGGGTCGGTGCGGTTGTGCATGACAATGCCTTGTTGAAGGTATTATTTGAGGTCGATGAATTGTTCTCTAAGGTGAAAACCGATGGTTTGACTTTTACTAGTTGGACTACGACAATGATGGTGTGCACCTGCATGTCAACTTTGGTGTGTGTTTGCATATTGTTTCCTTGTTGAAGGCATTGCTTTTCAAGAGCCTTTTTCGTAGTCTAGGTGTTGCTAGAGTAGTGTTCAGTTTTGAAGATTAAGTTGTGCATTGTAGTACGCTATGACATGTTACATGTTGTCATATCATTTTTTTCTTTTCTTTAACAAGTTGTGTGCATCTTAGCTATATAGAGGTCAGGAATGATCTTAGTCCAATTGTAATTATTTAAAGAGTCAATTCCATCCACCATTCAATAACTTGTCGTGTGGGCACAAATTAGTCCATCAAAATGCCCAATCTAGTACAATAACTTATTAGCTGGGTGCAAATTGATCCAACAACTAGTTAAATACTCAATTTAGTGCAATAACTTGGCAAATTGGTGCACCTACGGTCCAAATGTTACAACAAGAACATAATAAGCAATGTAGTTGAGCATAAGAATTTTATTCCAGTCAATAATTCTTATCTTTGTTGTCAATAAAAGTTATTCATCGTGACATATCTATTGCTTATCAACTACTACCTTCGTTCTTAAATATATGACGTTTAGGATAAACTCGTTAGTTCAAAAATGAACTAATTTGTTTATCCTAAACATCATATATTAAAGAAGGGGGAGTATGTGCATACTTATTTGTCCATTAGTTAAAACTGAATGCAATTTAGAATTACACAACCATTGGTATTATTGAAATACTAAAGTCCACAAGAGAGATTCTGGACCTTAGGTTTCTACATTTCTACTCTTGTATTAAAAAATCATAGAGAAGCATGTTCTTTTTCTAATTTACACTGATCAATCTTACTTTCTAAACTTGCACATACTGCCTCCGTCCCGAAAACATGTCATTTTAGGATTGTCTAAAGTCAAACTTTTTAAATTTTGATCAAGATTATAGGAAAAATTACATATATTCATGGTACGAAATAAGTATCATTATATTTATCATGATATCTATTTTTATAATATACTTATTTGATGTAAAAATACTGATACATTTTCCATAAATTTGGTCAAATTTAAGAAAGTTTGACTTAGGAAACACCTAAAATGACATGTTTTTTTTGAGATGGAGGGAGTATGCCTTTAAAAATATTTAAGCCATACTTCTAAAAGATATCATTAGTATGCATTAATATATTATTTTTGGTTCAACAAAAATACATAAAATGTAAAACATTGATGGTGAACTTATCAATATTAAATATAAAATTAAATATTTCTAATTAAACTTGTGGAACCTGGTTACATGGGGATCACAGACCTAACGGCAACCTACGTGGCTACATCGGCCTCTGTTCGTTTTGGCTTTCCACAACACTTAGCAAGCACATATAGCACCCCAGCTGGAGTTCCAATATGAATCAAACTTTATTTAATATGATGGTGCAAGAAAATAATATTTAAAACAATGGCGAATAGTTAGATGCAACAACTACGGTTAATTATCAGTTAAGCTAAATACCTTCATACCCGCAAAAAAAAAGCTAATTACCTTCATGCTTGAATCCTCACCAGAGCGAAATTACAGAATTGGTTAAAAAAATCTCCTCACTAATGAAGTCAGGATTCAAAAATTTTCTACTTTAATTTACTATTCAAAGAATATCAACTCCAGAGCTACCTAGATATTTCTACGGTCAAATAGTAGGAATTTAAAATAATTTGACCCGAAACCTAAGCCAAAATTATGATCTGCATGTAGTTTTCTTTTCACGACATCTGCATATAGTTGCGTCGGCATTCTTCCGGAATGTATGCATGTACAGAACAAAATACAAGACATGACGATCTGAAAAGTAAGGAATTGTACAAATCTTTCCCCACAAAACAGGCCACCAGCAATTACACCATTAGGACGGTCACATGGAGCAATTTGTATTAGAACTGCCCCCAGTTTCAATTGGCGTCTATTATAGTGTTTCTCACAAACAGGGGTGCATGCAAATACTGAAGACAGACAAATGTACCAACATGTAATAAAGAGGAACTACTAAAAGTAATAATGGCACATTTGAAAAATACAGTGAACATAATACTAGCTTATATTTCGATGTAGATTTATTGATTTAACAGTAGGAGCCAAAAGGTAAACGAATAAACAAAAGAACAATTAGCATGAATACATCAGCCACTGGGCTACCGCTGCTGCAAACATTGAAACTTAAACAGAGATACTAAGATCCAATTTTATGCCTGAGAAAAATGTAGTGCCTCCAGCAAAAGCAAACTAATGAATGGCCAACAAATTCCTGCTGCTCATAGAATTCCTGCGGCTCCAGTGGGTGCCTTTTTGATGGGAACATGAGCATTAAGCAACTGCAGGCATGTCCTTCAGCCAGGCATCAAGTGGCTTGCCAATAGAGTAGACGATAAAGCCAATCTCTCTGAGCTTCTCACCATCGACGATGTTGCGCCCATCGAAGACAAAGGCTGGCTTCTGCATGTTGTCGAAGATCTTCTGGTAGTCCAAGGTCTTGAACTCGTCCCACTCGGTGAGGATGCAGAGGCCATGGGCGCCCTTGGTGGCCTCATATGCGTCCCAGACCACGCTCACCTGCTTCACTGCACTGGGGCTTGTAGGCTGCAGGTGCATCGGGTGGTCCCAGTCAAACTTGTTCATGGCAAGGTCCCGCTGGATCTGATCCTCAGTGACTTGGGGATCATAGATGCTTATCTGAGCCTTGTCACCCAGCAGACCCTTGCACACATCAATGGCCGGGGTCTCCCTGGTGTCACCAGTGTCCTTCTTGAAGGCAAAACCAAGAACAGCAATCTTCTTGCCAGCAACAGTGTTGAACATTGAGGAAACAACCCGGTTGACAAACCGGCTCTTCTGGTAGTCGTTGATCTTGATGACCTGCTTCCAGTAGTTGGCCACCTCGGGGAGGCCGTTGCACTCGCAGATGTACACCAAGTTCAGGATGTCCTTCTGGAAGCAAGACCCACCAAAGCCAACACTAGAGTTCAGAAACTTGGGTCCAATCCTTGAGTCCTTCCCAACGGCATAAGCCACCTCAGATACATTGGCACCAGTGGCCTCACAGAGTGCAGAGATGGCATTCACAGAGGAGATCCTCTGCGCCAAGAATGCATTTGCGGCTAGCTTGGAGAGCTCAGCAGACCACAGATTGGTGGTGAGGATCCTGTCCTCAGGAACCCAGTGGGCATACACATCCTTGAGAGCCTGAACAGCCTTCCTGCCCTCAGGGGTCTCCCGGCCACCAATGAGAACTCTATCAGGCTTGAACAGGTCCTCAATTGCTGTGCCCTCAGCAAGGAACTCTGGGTTTGAGAGAATCTGGTAGTTGATGCCCTTGCTATTGTGAGTCAAAATCTTTTCAATAGCTTCTGCTGTCTTTACAGGGACAGTGGACTTCTCAACAACGATCTTGTCTGACTTGGAGACATCAGCAATCATACGAGCAGCACTCTCCCAGTAGGTGAGATCTGCAGCCTTGCCTGCTCCAAGCCCGCGGGTCTTGGTGGGAGTGTTAACAGAGACAAAGATGATGTCTGCCTCAGCAACATGCTTTTCAACATCAGTGCTAAAGAAAAGGTTCCTGCCCCTGCACTGCTTCACAACATCATCGAGACCAGGCTCATAGATTGGGAGCTGATCGCTGTTCCAAGCTTCAATGCGAGGCTTGGAGATGTCAACGACAACAACCTCAATTGCTGGGCACTTGAGGGCAATGACAGCCATTGTAGGGCCACCAACATAGCCAGCTCCAATGCAGCAGATCTTCACCATTTTGTCAGTTCACTCCACAGCTGTGATTGAAAAATGTGGTTTTCAGTGGGTTGTAAAAAGGTGCATTTAAACATATGGCACAGATTGAAGAAAACAATAAAACTTCAAGTGCTACCACCATGATCTTGCTGGAAACATGTGATACAAGTGCAGTAGTCAAATACAGTAACAGGCATAGAGAAAGACAATCAGTTGAACAGAAACAAACAGAAGTTCAGGATAAACAGATAGTGACAATTTGGAAAGATCTTCAAGTTTGAGAGGAATCATATGTATTTGACAGTTTACAGTAAACCTAAATACAATTACATACATTTAAAAAATCCATAATTATAGTGATTTCTGTAAGGCCTTATTAGACAAAACAAAATGAGCCCCAAGTCACCCACGTTAACAAGCAAGCTGTGCAATTCTGTAAAGACCAGAAACTCTCATCCGCAAAGGGAGCACAAGAAACAAAGATCACGAGGCAAATACAATTCAACTCTCAGATCTGAAGATACTGTAGTAAGAGAACTTGAAGAACAACAAAAACTACAAAATGGATTTGCAATATTTTCAAGCTCCGGTGCAAAACTAAAATGAAATCAAAAGTACTGAATGGGATCAGGGGGAGAACCCTTACCAGATCTCAAGAAGTTTTGGAGAGGGCACAGTAGAGAGGAGATGAAGGCAACCTCTTGTATGCAGAGAGAAGCTGCCTGCGAGTTGTATGCAGAGGGAGGGTCAGCTCCTTATAAACCCCTTCCCACAAAGCCATCAAATTAGATCTACCCCACCCCTCTCCCCTTCAAAAGAATAACTGTGTCAAGTTTGGTCAGTTATCAGAATAATTGTGGAGGTGTCAGTTGCTCAAACAAAGCAAAGTGCTCATGCTACACATGAGCCTACCAAACGTCCATAAATCATAAAGGTTCACATGAGTACATGACACACCACCAAACCTCTTTCTTTCCACCCATATTAAAAATATTGCCAGATGCATAAACAAAAAGGTGCTAAGCTGTTGTGCTGTAACAAAACAGTCTAATGATATTATCAGATCTGAAATTCCCATGTCCATTCTCAATCTATCTGTACCTTTTGTCCAATATACACAACTAAGGTTAGACATGGGGAGCCGATATGGCTGAGTACATGTAGCCCATGAAGAGGAATATGATCTGCAGAATAACTAGGGATAAGCAACCACATTATTTTAATACATGGTCAACTAAGAGCAACAAAATAATTGAGACATGAACAGTATACATTGATAAGTTACAACTATAGATTGATAAATAAGAAACAGAAGAATACAAGATGTATGCTGCAATGCTTTTGTATCAACTGAATGAAGGTAGTAGAAAATCCTTCAAAAGTTAGGAAGCATGCCAACGCTTGTCCTAAATCCTAATGATACCCTCACCAACCATACATGTGCACTATTTACTGATTAAGACATGGAGGTGGAATCTTCCGTAGAAAATATAAAAGGCCAACTGTAAAAAAAAAGGGAATCTGTAGAATATAGATGCGTCCTTTAAACACAAAAGTTGTGTAAAGCAGGAAAACAATGAAGTGCCATAATCACCCGCTGTTGCCATTGGATTACTGCTACTAATAGAATAAGAAAGACTCCACCACCAGTCATCAACTAGAGAAAGGCGCTAGTAAGAAACCTCCTTTCACAGTCTAAACCATGGATTGTCACAAGCCCATCCTTCAATTGAACAAGTCCTAACTTATTATTTATAAATGAGCACTACAGTAAAGTTCATGTACACACACATTATACAAAATAAACATACACACTTTATAAAAAAAAGTGTACATAACACACATCCCTTTCTTGGAGACCTAGGACGCCATAGGGACCAAAAAAAAATGGTCATAAGACAGCAAACCAAATAAGCACAATTTAAAAACCAGCACCAACATCAACAGCAATGACAGCAACTAGAACAAATTAAAACAGAGCCTGCCTCCCAACGACGTATTTTAACAAACACCAGATCTGAATCTCAAGTCATGACTGCCCCCACAATCCGGCTCATCATCGCTAACAAGTAACAATAATTTAGGCAGAAATCCACCGACGTCCGAAGAAAAGGAGCACAGGCAGCACAGTACCATCTCCCCCACCGGATTCGGTTGGAACTAACCCAAGGAAAGTTGGTGGCTCCTTTGAGTGCCTGCGAAGGGACCAAGAAACACGGCAAGCTACCTGCGGGCACGCACAACGTGGGGCACCAAATTGCTGTGAAAATCAACCGCCATTGGTACGTGCTCCGCAGCGCAGCAAGCAAAGCCAACCCGCAAAGAAAGAGCGATTTGGGTCACATCGCCCGGGGCAACTCTCGCGACAACCCAAGCAAGCAAGGTAGGGCTCAGCACCAACGGAAGAAGAATCAATCCGGGTCCAGATGGATCTCCGGCAGAACACTAGGGTAGCAGGAGAATGCTGACGAGGAGAGGAGACAGGGGAGTACGAGTACCCAGGTGGCCGTGGAAAGGGAGCCGGAGACGACAGGCGGCAAAGACGATCGCCCCGGGCCTTGCGCTGCTCTTCGAAGGAGGGAGGAAAGAAAATCAATCAAGATGATAAAGGCAGGAGGAGAATAATACCGAACTACCGAAGTGTCGTTTTTTCACATACACGAAACCGTCCGTACTCTTCTAATCCCATCTTTACAGGTCTGTTGGGATTTTTTTAATAAAAAATATAGATTAATGTTTAAACCTTTAAATGTCAAATCTTTGGCAAAGTAGATGCATAAATTGTTACTACGCCAAAAGGAAAAATCTTAAAAAAATCTCGGTTCATTTTTACAATGGATAACAACATCCGGCCTCTATATCCACACTTCGATAAATATAACCAAAACTTACAAAAGAGACTCAAATTCTCAAAACTGAGAACCCAACAAAGAAGAGAAAAAACAAAAGAAACAAGAGAAAATTGGGTTCTTACCATTAAAAGAACTTACTTATAGCTATATACCTTTAAAAGATTCAACTTGAGATATATATCATCCAAAGATGCAACGTTATATATATTTAGCATTACCTCCTGTCAACTTTGTCGTCACGGAGAAGTCGAGCCATCACCGAGGAGTTCAGGACCCCTATTCGCTTGGCTGGTGTCTGGTGGCTGGTGCTGATTTGTTTAGAGAGAAGTATCGCTGGCTGGTTAGTGACTGCTTATTTGTTCTGAGAGAAAAGTATCGTTAGCTAGTGGCTGATAAGCCAGACGAGAGACGAATAGGGCGCCATCTTTGCTCGAGTCCGTGTCTTCCTTCTATATCCATGAGGCTTCGTCTTCGATCTTCTTCTCGTACATGCTATCAGCGATAACGTGCCCGGTCTTGCCGCACTGATAGCATGTACTCGAGGTCCGCCTTGTGCGCTTGCGGTTCTCGTACATGCGCCCAAGCCTCCTAGCCAGCAACGCGAGATCGTCCTCGCTCGGCACCTCAAATTCTTCATTTGGCATGGAAACAAGACACGATAAGAAAAATTTTCTAGAAGACGGGTTAGCGTTAGTCCTTGATCCAGAACCGGAGACTAGAGCAAGACTATGTGAATCAGTCGGGATATCAGCCTTAGCTCTCTAGCCTCGATCAACCTCAGACGACTTGAGTTTAGAAAACATCTTGTCAATAGTCAAAGTATCAAATCCACCGAACTCCATAATCACTTCCACCTTGGCACTCCACACAGTACGATCTAGCGACTGTAAGAGCTTCACCGCTCTATCATGATCATCATACAGGAGCACGGTCACATTGACCCTCATATTGTTCATAATACAGGTGAATCGCTGAAACATCATATCAATCGACTCATTGGGGAGATGAGTAAAGTTCTCGTACTCTCTCCGGTAAGTAGCAAATAAGCGAGCCTTCACCTAATTGTTCCCACCATGGGCAATCTTCAGCTGATCCCAAATCTTACAAACCAAATCCTCTCCAAACACCTGATCGAATTCAGATGCACAGAGAGCACGAAACAAATAATCGAGTGCCTTATTGTTGGTGTCGAACTCATCCCTGGAACCTGGGGCAAGGAAGTTTGCGGGGCGGACATAGATGTCATTCGTCACGTCCTAAAGCAACTATCCATTGCCATGAAGAAACGCAGCCATCCGGGTCTACCACATCTGGTAGTTCTTCCCATCGAAGTGAGTAGGACCTGAACCCCCTTCATAGTACGTCATCTTTGGATCTTAGACTGGTTAGAGTCGCAAAGACTTGTAACCGGCTCCGATACCAATTGAAGGACCAGATTAGCGACCAGAGAGGGGGGTGAGTGAATCAGAGCCGATAAAAATTCTTCTCAACAACTGGGTCTATGCCCCAAAATCACTTCCAAAGAATCCAGCACAAACTTGCCAAGTTCACGTAGTCACACCAGACCTACTGACCCTAGGAACAAGTCAGGGAAAGCCTAGGAGCAAAACAGAAGCAAACATAAAAGCAAACGAGAGAAAGAAAGAACTCAATACAACCTACATGTGTTTATCGGAACTTCCTCTCTATGAGGTCGGAACTTCTGATAAAGGGTTCTCTGGCTGTCAAAAACTCATTATCAGAACTTTCTATACAGTGTCGAAACTTCCGACCATCAGAACTTTTTTTTGAAAGAAACTGTAGGGGAGTGCCCCACAGCATAACTGATGTCGCACCCAGGATTTGAACCCTGGGTGGGAGCCCCCCAACCAGTGGCCTTTACCACTCCAACTGTGAGCCCCTTGACCACCATCGGAACTTCAGCCACACGGTCGAAACTTTCGATAAAGGGTTCTCTATTAGCCAACGAATAAGTTATCAGAACATCCTCTGTCAGGTAGGAACTTCCGACAGCACCTAGAAAATAGAGAAAAACAACCCGCGGAAAGAACTCAAACTTCTCTTCAATCGACCTCCCAACTCGTGCAACAGATTGACTTGATTTTTGGGGAGCATAAACTTGTCTCATGGACAAGCCATGTCTAAAAGCTCAAGTCCCCAAACCAACTCAATCATGTGGAATCACGAATCGAAATGTTGAACAATCTGAACTCGAGTTCATCCAAAAACCACCAAATTGATGGCCTTTCCACGAGTTTGGAGGGGCAAGATAACCAAGATAAGAGGTACCACACCCTGATATGTGATTCCCACAACAAATCCTATAAAGAAACTCCTCCAAATCCTCCCTACGAAAATCCTAAGAAAAGGCTCTGAAAATCCACAAAAAGAAAAGCCATGGGAATCACAAACAAATCAACAAGGGACACAAGGATGAACTCCAAATCTTCCATACATGACAAGGAATGATACTTTACAAAGAGGCTAGCAACCTCCCATCATCCTACCCTCTTTGGATTTGCATTCAAGCACTAGCTAGCCTAGAGAAGGAAAACGAAAGAGAAAACACGAGCTCAAAGTGCTTAGGGTTCCAAGAGTTGGCTGCCATCCACCTCTTCAAACACACATATATAGGCAGAGGCAAAATGACTAAATTACCACTAGTACATGAAAGTAAGATACATGCCTGCGAAGGGCACCTTGGGTAACCTCATCGAATCTCCATCAGACGGATGCGCATTGACTGCAAGCCTACTTAGCCTCGACGCAAGCCTTGAGATCACGTGCGTGTCCTCCGCTTCGAAGCTTCCAAACGCACACGGCTCACACTTTCCAGACCAGTTCACCCTACTGGTAAGACCGATCAGACCGACCCCGTGCAGCCTTTTCATGTCCCGGCCTTCGGTCTTGGCTTTGAGGATCAACCAAGGAACCTGATGGTTTTGTGGCCAAACCACCGCAAACCCCGCAGACTAGGCACGACCTCAACACCAATCTCCATCTTGACTTGGCCGCCACGGTCGTCCCGACTCGGTATTGGTTTTGTGGAGTAAACCAGCAAACCTTGCATGCAAACTTCAGGTGTTAGCTGCTACATTGCAACGGCTCTATGTACATGACTTCGTCTTGCTCTTCTTTCCACCATGCGGCCTGCACTTGATCCCATCAGCTACCAGGTCCCTCGAACCAAGGATACTTGTCTCTCCACTCCTCAGAGGCCACCTTGGCATAGACCTTTCGCGCTTGTTCTTCACCCGTACCAACGCAAATCAAGCCGCATACTGCACCTGCAATACTAAGCCAAGATTTAGTCCACACCACATTGTCAATCACTCATCACTACGGAGCGACCATCCACTAATCCTTGAACACTCCTGGTCCTTAATTTGCAAGAATGGGCCAAAACACGAAGCAAAACATGTCAAATCAAGTGGGGCCCATAGGATACACAAGGCCCAGGAGCCCACCAGCCAAAGGCAGTGGCCAGATGGGCCAGGCCTAGTTCGACGAAACCAGGGTAGAGATGGTTGCTCCCATCTTTCTCGCCAAGATTCTCTCGCGCAAGCCATAGGCGGTAAAGGTGGAGTTGGCGCCAAGAAGCATCGGCATACCGCCTCTGCCACCCCTATATAAGAAGGCCTCTACCCCTTGACAACACACCACACAAGAGCCTCTCTCCCTCTCTCATTTCTATTATGTAGTTCTAAGGTAGTGGAGCTTAGGCGTAGAGCTTTCTCGCTAGTAGTGCTGAGCAGCACCTCTGGTCGGGTGGCTCCAACCTCCAGCCTACGGTATGGCTTTGTACTCGACTTGTCTATTTTGTATTTATACAAAGCTTGGTATTTATGCTATTCCTATAGTATGCTATACCATCATATATGCTTACACGTGTTATACTGGTATGTTTAGTATAGTTTTACCTTATTGTAACAGCGGGGTGTGCCTTTGGTCTTGCTCTAGCTCTATGCCTGTGGTTCATCATGGCTCGGGGTCCGGAGGGGCTAGAGTAGTGATGATGGCCGTGGGCGTGCTGCTCAGGTGTCATAGGATCCACAACAGATGATCATATTCCACGGTTTGAGGGGTAGGTGGACGGGTGGTGACAACCCCGTATATCCCTTGTACTGCCCCATGTGAGTTTATGGTGTCGGACTTCTAAAAGATATTTCTCCTGGCAGACCAGGGGAGTATTCTCCTCGGTGCAATAGGATATAGCGAGAATAACCGTATGATGTATGCTTTTGCTAATATATACGAATCTAAGGACAACTTTACTACTTGCTCCTGCTAACCTAAATGTGTTCTTTATTTACTTATTCTTTATTCTTTATCCGAGATGATGGCCTGTGTGTGTCACATTACCCTTCATATATATATATATATATATATATATATATATATATATCACTTACCCCTGTTATAATGATTTGGTACACTTTACTTATTCATATTGTCCTTAATATGTACCCGATGAAATCCATATGACAACACCTTCGCCGCTTCACCCAAGACCGCAGGGACGCCATCAAGAAGGAACTCGCGAAACTACTTGCGGCCGGCTTCATTAAGGAAGTGTTCCACCTAGAGTGGCTCGCTAACCCTGTCCTGGTCCGGAAGAAGAACACCAACGAGTGGAGGATGTGTGTCTACTACACTGACCTCAACAAGCACTGCCCCAAGGATCCCTTCGGATTGCCGCAGATTGATCAAGTCATCGACTCCACAGCGGGTCGCGCCCTACTCTCCTTCCTCGACTGCTACTCGGGGTACCACCAGATAACAATCAAGAAATCTGATCAAGAGAAGACCACGTTCATCACCCCATTCGGCGCTTACTACTACACAAAGATGTCGTTCGGGTTGAAGAACGCAGGGGCTACTTATCAGCGAGCTATCCAAGCCTGCTTCAAAAGGCAACTCAACAAGAACATCGAGACGTATGTGGATGATGTAGTCGTCAAGACCAGAGATCCCGACACGCTCATCGCCGACCTTGAAGAGACCTTCGCCTCACTGCGGGAGTACCAATGGAACCTCAATCCCAACAAGTACGTCTTCGGCGTACCGTCAGGGAAACTACTCGGGTTCATCATCAGCCATCACGACATTGAAGCTAACCCTGAGAAGATCTCGCCATCACCAACATGAAGGCACCTTCTACCATCAAAGGCATCCAGAAGCTCACTGGATGCATGGCGGCCCTCAACCTATTCATCTCAAGACTTGGAGAATGGGGTCTACCTTTCTTCAAGCTACTGAAGTGGAAAGAGAAGTTCGTGTGGACTGCAGAGGCTGACGAAGCTCTTCACCAACTCAAAGACTTCCTATCTAATCCTCCAGTACTCACGATGCCTCGAGCCAAGGAGGAGCTCCTCCTCTACATTGTTGCGACTACTCATGTGGTCAGTACCGCCATCGTCGTCGAACGACAGGAGGACGGCCACGCTTACAAAGTTCAGTGCCCCGTCTACTTCGTCAGCAAGGTCCTCTCCGACTCAAAGTCATGGTACTCACCGGTCTAGAAGCTACTCTATGTGGTCCTCATCACCTCACGAAAGCTACGCCACTACTGCCAGGAGTACAAGGTCTTTGTGGTCACCGACTACCCGCTTGCTGATATTCTTCACAATCGGGACGCCACAGGGAGGATTTCTAAATGGGCGGTCGAGCATGGCGCCCTCACGCTCGACTTCAAGCCTCACACTACTATCAAGTCTCAAGCCTTGGTCGACTTCATGGCTGAGTGGCAGGACAATTAAGTGCCTGTTGACATTTCTTAACGCAACTACCAATGAACGGGATTGGAACCCATCCTGGTAACAATGCCAGAAATGCTGGTTGGTAATTCTTAACGTTATAGGAGTCTGCAAGCACACGGAAGTACCATTGTAGCATTTCCCCAAAGGAGTATTCCAAAGGGTATTGAATCCAAGGAAGGCTTTAGTAGATTAACAAGTTCAACACTATTGCAATGAGTATAGATCATGGACAGAAATAAATCAGACACTTAAGTGCAGGGTTAAGATATGATAATGGGGTAGTGTGATCACACACACACTCACTCTCTCTCTAAGGGGTCCTAGGCATAGGAGGCAACATACGAGTTAGTTCTAGGTTCTTATGTACTATACACATAAAGCTGGTAAGAACGAGTTAGAAACATTAACATTGAAGAACATTGACTTAAGCACCGAGGTACCACAGGGAGCTAACCTCCCGCGTAGCTTCCGCACAACTCCGATTGTTAGACTTTAGACTCCTACAGCTTATCCGAACGTGGAGGATTTCAGAGGGACCAATGGGTGTCACTACCGCGGCCTACCCCAAGACAAACCGTGGGATAAACTCATAAGTAAGGTACCTACGCAACCTAAGAACCATGCTTACGTTATTAGCCGGACTTGACCGGCCCGGGCTATTGTGACCCAGGTCAAGCCACCAGATAAACCAGCCAATTACACCGAGTACCGTAGCTTAAGCACAGACTTCATACAACGCAGTCATATCATCTAACTAGATCAAACCAGGTTAGGTACACAAACGTATTCGTGTTTTCCTATGTCTGTGCAACTGGATCAAAGGGTCGTGTTCACGAAGAATACGAGCCTCTAACTTATGAACAAACACCAGAAACATGTGAAAGTCACTCGTCAAGTGGATCGAAAGGCCTTGTTCATCAAGAACAGGAGCCTCTAAATGATGAACAGGTGAAGAACACATGAACAAATCACCCATGTATACTAACACTACTTTATATGAAATAGCTGAATAACTGAAGTAGATCAAAGTCATACAAATGAATAAAGATACAAGAGAACTCATACCTAGATCCCAAAGTAGACTTGGAACCTAAAATAGAACTACTCTAGCCTACCTCCTAGCCTTGAAACTAAAAGTGAGAGAGGTGTTGCAAGTGTGGATGGTTTCTAAGTGAGCCCCCTCCCCTTCTATTTATAGGCCAAGGCACCGGCGAGGAGTGGAGGCAAACACCCCAGGAATGGCACTTAGGACCAATGGGGAGACACCATGTGGAAGCCCCTAATTGGAGGCCTCAGGGTCGGTTTTGCTGACCCCATGGTTCGGCCGACCCCCTGTGGGCCCCACTCAGGGTGTGTTTTCTCCAGGTGGCTGTCATGTGGGTCCTAAGGTCAGTTCCTGGTGTCCACTTCCTTTTGATGCGGTGGTGGGTCCATGGATCCATGTGATGTCTATGTGTCACGCTCTGATTCGTCAGAGTGTGCTTCACTTGGATTGCTTGCATGGCATGCATGCATGGTGCCCTTGTTGGCAGCTTTGCATGCATGGCATCCTTGTTGGCAGTCCTCCTAGGATGAGGTGATGTGGCATGGATCATAGAAGGTGATTTTGCCACTCTTTTCTTACTTATTTTCCTGCAATCAAATAATCTCCAATGACAAGTTGAACTACATTATTCTTAACTAAATACGTGTAAGAAATGCCTTATGCTCCTTTATTCATGAGTATATTGACGGCTAAAGTAGGCACTTAACAGCCGTCAACAACTCCCCCAAGCTTGCCTCTTGCTCGTCCCGAGCAAGAGATTAAGGACTTAGGTTGGTTGATCAGGAGTTGCTACGATGTTGCATTCCTAATGTATAACAAGATACAACTAGGTACTCTATCAAGGATTGAAGAAGTTAGCATTGATCTTACCTTACACTCGATTGATATGGGGCATGTAGCTTCACCTGCCTTGGGCGGTTGAAAGATAGAATGGTTGTATAAAGATTACCAATCACATGTACCTTGATCAGTTATCAATCCGGAGGTTTTGCAGGTTTTTTCAAAAAGAAATCAAAGTTCCTCAAATGATACTCTCGGATCGCTCAATGTGTATGATTCCTTACCAAGGCAATGTATTGCCTTCTTTCACCACCTACTTCTAATAAGCAGATATGTGGAGCTGTAGGTAGGGAAAACATGTGGCATACCTGTTTCTCATGTATTGTCGAGTCGAAAACTGGATCCTTAGGAGAATAAGTCATACTACCTGATCAAGATGTGCAAATGTGTGTGTATGGTGGATGGATGATGAACTCCTTTTTGCATGATTTTGCTCTCCTCCTTTTGAAAATTTTGAGACTTGGGCTATGTCTCTTTATTTTATCTTTCCTTTTTCTTTCTTTTATGCATGCCCTTGAGCATGTATATATATATTTTTTACATAGCCCATAGTCTGTGCTGAAAATTTTTGGAGGGAGAGTAATCATGGAACAATGCGTGGAGCTTTATTTTGTGGAATGGATGGGGGATGGATGAAATGATGGTTGCTAACTTCCAGTGTAGAAGTTTCGCATATGGTGGTGTGTACGTGATGTTGATCATGAGAGTAATGACAAGTTTACTCGCCGAGGGTCACAACAATTCGACAAGACTCAATGAAGAAATCAGGTAGCATATGTGGAGGTTAACAACAGCTAAGATCTACATATGGCCTTGGATAGGAATTTCTTATCATCGAGGGACTTATCATTTTAACATTTTTCAAAAGAAAACTCCGGATATCAAACATCACTTAGTACTAGCTCATAGCAACTCTATCACACCATATCATACCTCACAATAACTTAGGCAAATATCATGCTTTTGCTACCCACAAATTTTAAGCTCAGGTTCGATCATAATAGCTAACAAACTCAAAATTTAAATAAGGTACTAAGCTGTAAACAAGGCATACAAGAGGAATAAACAGAGCAACTATTCATCATTTCAACCATGGAGAATAAGAGCACTCTTACCGCGCATATGAAAACAAACTAATTTAAGAAGGTAAATAAATATTTTTTTGGTCTTTTGACTTTTCAGATTTTTTATGTGTTTTTAGCATATGGGGTCCTGAAAACAATAGAAGATACAAGTTACCTCATAATGGGGGTCCTCCCCCAAGCTAGCTTCAGGCTCACTACTGTGGAGGGGGATATCCCATCCATGCGTAGTAAGCTCTCTGCTCCTCCAGCTGCTGCTGCTATGTCTTGTACAGTTTAGACTCAAGGGAGTTGTCCGGATGGAGTTCACCTATGAGCTCGTATTTCGACAGAGTGCAAACAGAATGGAGCAAGGATGTCTTGATTCTTTTTAGAGGTCAGAACTTTTATTGAATATGATAACTTACCGATCTTACCTGTCGGTGAAGGGCTCTTTTGTTTCAAGTCTTCTAGAGCCAGACTATCTCCCAAATTACTTACCTTAGTGTAGGGTCAGCTGCTCTTGGAGACGAGGGAGTCGGCTCCCTGTCCACTCTTTTCCACACCTTCTTGGTCGTCTGTGGTTTACGAGGTGCGGGAGGGGGTGGCGCCTTGGACTGGGACTTACATTTCCAATATAGTTTCTGTCCTGCACTCATTTGCTCTTTCTCTTGCTTCTAGAAATTCTTCATAAAGGCAATGAGGTTGTCCACTTGTGGTTGCGTAGATTCACTTCTTTGGGCAGGAGTGCCCGTTCTTGGTGTGCCTTCAACCATTGAGCATTGTTCCTTACGTGGGTGAAATTCAAACCTTTCTTCCTTACCATTGATGTGGAGACGGATTACTCCAGCGCCAACATCAATTTGTGCATCAGTCGTGCTCAGGAATGGACGTCCCAGAATGAGTGGTACTTCATTGCTAATGTCCATGTCAAGTACCACAAAGTCCACTGGAATGAAGCAATCTCGGACCTTCACCGGGATGTCCTCAGCTATCCCCGCTGGATGCCAAACTGATGAATCGGCTAGCTGCAGCTGCAAGGTAGTTGGGGATAATTCCGTATAGTTGAGTTGGTCAAAGACTACCTTTGGCATGACGCTAACACTGGCGCCAAGATCACAGAGGGCATGGTCAAATCTCTGTGTTCCAATTGTGCATGTGATCGTGGGGCACCCTGGATCCTTCTTCTTTTCTGGAAGACGATTGAGTATAGCTGCGCTACACTCTTCTGTGAGCTTCACCACCTCCGAGATGGGTAGAGGTCGCTTCTTGGTGAGGATATCCTTGAGGTAACGTGCGTACGTGGGTACACGCATTGCCTCAAGGAGTGGAACATTGATATATACTTTTTGAATCATATCCACGAAACGAGTGAATTGTTCATCCACTGTTGTCTTATTGTTTCGCTAAGGGAATGGCAGTATATTTGTTTCAATAAACTCAGGTTTATCTGCCCTATCTTCAGGTGCTCTTGCTTGTGAGGGCTCCCTCATGCCGAGTGGTTCTCCATTGGGCTCTTCATCCCCTCTTGTGCTTTTCCTCGTTCCTGCATGGTTAGGATAGGGCGTATCGTGAGTGGTCTTACCCCCTCTCATGACTACCACTTTTGCATTTTCAACTGGTGGAACCACAATGACTAATTGAGCCAACTGGGTTTCTATCATCTTATTAAAGCTCAACTGGTCTTTAAAAGCAGATGAAAGGCTATCAATTTTAACATTAAGGCTCTCAAAAGCCTTATCATAGGCAGTTGTTTTCTTATTAAAGCCTTCATTAATCTTAGCTTGCCCAAAGACTAGATCTTTCAAGGAAGGTTGGTTTGGGTTGAAAGAATTACCTTGATTACTTCTTTGATAATAAGGGCGCGATTGATTCCATGTTTGACCTCCTTATGGACGATAACCGTTGTTGTTGCCGTCCATGTACATCACATCCTCCTGAGTAGCAGGGCAGTAATTCCCTGAATGCCCAGTATTACCACAGACTTCGCAAGTCATGCAAGCATCCATAGCTTGAGTAGTGGTGGCCATGGCGGCCTTCTCATTGGTTAGATCATCCATTCTCTTCATCATTAGGTCCATCTTGGCGTGCAGCATATCCGCTTCCTTGATGGTATGTGTACCCCTTTGACGTGGCTGGAGTCGATCATCACTCCACCCTTGGTTGGTAACCATCTTCTCAATCAGTGTAGTAGCTTCAGTAATAGTAAGAGAGAAGAAGGCTCCTCCAGCTGCAGCATCAATATGACCTCGGGCTGTCGGAGTTAGCCCATTATAGAAACTTTAAAGAACAAGTCAGTTGTCCATCCCATGATGAGGACAAGCCAGGATGTACTCCTGGAGCCTCTCCCAAGCTTCTGGGATAGTCTCACTTGCTGCTTGCTGGAAACTTGAAATTCGCCCCCCGAAGGACATTGGTTTTGCCCAACGGAAAGAACTTTGCGAGGAATTTTGCGGAGCACTTTGCCCAAGTGTTAATTTCTGCACGGTTCGCGTAGAACCACTGCTTCGCCTTGCCTAGGAGTGAGAAGGGAAACAGTCACAGATGAATAGCATCTTCCTCCACTCCTTGTATAGTGAAGGTACTGCACAGTTCCAGGAACTGCTGCAGGTGGGTGCTCGTGTCTTCATTAGGCTTGCCACAGAATGGGCTAGCCTGTACCATCGTGATTAAGCCAGTCTTGATCTCGAAGTTTCCATTCCCGGTGTTGATCTCAGGGCCTGTCGGCACCTGTTCCGCAGAGGGAGCGGAGTACTCGCGGAGAGTCTTCTCGACAACAGCGTTGGCCATGGAAGTTGATGCAGATGGCACAAAGGAAGCTGGATCGACTTCTGAACGTTCACGCAGAGGAGAGCCGAAATGAGTTCGTGCCTTCCTTACGAGTGACTCAGGATCTTCAGTGAAATTCGGTGGTAAGTTGAAACCAGTCATGCACTACCTGTCTTCATCATCAATTGACAAAGAAGACAATCCAAGTTAGCCTTCATTGAGAACTGTTTTATTCCTGTCATGATCATAAGCATATGCAAAGTGTTGATATGTCATCCTTAAGCCTTCCCCGGCAACGGCGCCAGAAATGCTTGTTGACATTTCTTAATGCAACTACCAACGAACGGGTTTGGAACCCATCCTGGTAACAGCGCCAAAAATGCTGGTTGGTAATTCTTAATGTTACAGGAGTCCGCAAGCACACGGAAGTACCATTGTAGCATTTCCCCAAAGGAGTATTCCAAAGGGTATCGAATCCAAGGAAGGCTTTGGTGGATTAACAAGTTCAACACTATTGCAATGAGTATAGATCATAGACAGAAATAAATCAGACACTCAAGTGCAGGGGTAAGATATGATAATGGGGTAGTGTGATCACACACTCACACAAACTCTCTCTATAAGGGGTCCTAGGCATAGGAGGCAACATACGAGTTAGTTCTAAGTTCTTATGTACTATACACATAAAGCTGGTAAGAACGAGTTAGAAACATTAGCGTTGAAGAACATTGACTTAAGCACCCAGGTACCACGGGGAGCTAACCTCCCGCGTTGCTTCCGCACAACTCCGGTTGTTAGACTTTAGACTCCTATAGCTTATCCGAACATGGAGGATTTCAGAGGGACCAACGGCTGTCACTACCGCTGCCTACCCCAAGACAAACCGTGGGATAAACTCATAAGTAAGGTAGCTACGCAACCCAAGCACCATGCTTACATTGTTAGCCGGACTTGACCGGCCTAGGCTATTGTGACCCAGGTCAAGCCACCAGATAAACCAGCCAATTACACCGAGTACCATATAGCTTAAGCACAGACTTCATACAATGCAGTCATGTCATCTAACTAGATCAAACCAGGTTAGGTACACAAATGTATTCGTGTTTTCCTATGCCTGTCCAACTGGATCAAAGGGTCGTGTTCGTGAAGAACATGAGCCTCTAACTTATGAACAAACACCGGAAACATGTGAAAGTCACTCGTCAAGTGGATCGAAAGGCCTTGTTCATCAAGAACAGGAGCCTCTAAATGATGAACAGGTGAAGAACACATGAACAAATCACCCATGTATACTAACACGACTTTATATGAATAGCTAAATAACTGAAGTAGATCAAAGTCATACAAATGAATAAAGATACAAGAGAACTCATACCTAGATCCCAAAGTAGACTTGGAACTTGAAATAGAACTACTCTAGCCTACCTCCTAGCCTTGAAACTAAAAGTGAGAGAGGTGTTGCAAGTGTGGATGGTTTCTAAGTGAGCCCCCTCCTCTTCTATTTATAGGCCAAGGCACCGGCGAGGAGTAGAGGCAAACACCCCGGGAATGGTACTTAGGACCAATGGGGAGACACCACATGGAAGCCCCTGAGTGGAGGCCTCAAGGTCGATTCTGCCGACCCCCTGTGGGCCCCACTCAGGGTGTGTTTTCTCCAGGTGGCTGTCATGTGGGTCCTGAGGTCAGTTCCCGGTGTCCACTTCCTTTTGATGCGGTGGTGGGTCCATCGATCCATTGATGTCCATGTGTCACGCTCTGATTCATCGGAGTATGCTTCACTTGGATTGCTTGCATGGCATGCATGCATGGTGCCCTTGTTGGCAGCTTTGCATGCATGGCATCCTTGTTGGCAGTCCTCCTAGGATGAGGTGATGTGGCATGGATCATAGAAGGTGAGTTTGCCACTCTTTTCTTGCTTATTTTCCTTGAATCAAATAATCTCCAAAGACAAGTGGAACTACATTATTCTTAACTAAATATGTGTAAGAAATGCCTTATGCTCCTTTATTGATGAGTATAAAGACGGCTAAAGTAGGCACTTAACAGCCGTCAACAGTGCCAACACCATCCAAGCACCTAGAGCATTCTGTTATGTACTTCGACGACTCTCTCAAGCTCGAAGGCGCATGAGCAGGAGTACTGCTAATCTCACCCAAGGGTGAGCAACTCAAGTACGTCCTGCAGATCTTCTGGAAGGTCTCCAACAACGAAGCTGAGTACGAGGCTTTGCTCCACGGGCTCTGCCTGGAAGTCTCACTCAACATCAAGTGACTACTCGTCTACGACGACTCCTCAGCGGTCATCAATCAAGTCAATGACTCCTGGGATCGCAACCGAGAAAACATGGATGCATACTGTCCAGAGGCACGCAAGCTCGAGAACAAGTTCTATGGCCTCGAGTTCCATCACGTCATCCGCGATAACAACGTAGCTGTGGACGTCCTGTCAAAGCTAGGTTGTACTCGCGCTCAAGTCCTTGCGGGTGTCTTCGTCCATGAGCTCCACAAGAAGTCTATTCCAGAGCCACCAACAACTCCCTCGACTACTAATCTGGGTCCGTCTGGGCTAGTTCGCAAGGTGCTTATGATCGATTGGGACTAGAGGCTGTCGTTCCTCAATTACATCAAGGAGTAGAAGATTCCCTCTAACAATTCAGAGGCAGAGCAGATCATACGCCGAGCCAAAAGCTACGTACTCTTCGGAGACCAGCTTTACAGGCGAGGCGCCACTTCTCATGTACTCATGAAGTGTGTGTCTCGGGAAGAAGGGAAGGACATTCTGGAGGAGATTCACAAAGGGATCTGCGGCATCCACGCATCCTCCCGGACTCTAGTGGGCAAAACTTTTCGACGAGTGTTGTATTGGCCAACAGCTTTGACCGACGCAGAGGAACTAGTCAAGAAGTGCCAAGGATGCCAGTTCTTCACCAGACAACAACACATTCCAGCCTACAAGCTCATCATGATACCACCAACCTGGCCTTTCGCTTGCTGGGGGCTCGACATGATTGGCCCTCTGCCAAGTGCGCCAGGAGGATTCAATCGAGTTCTGGTGGCCATCGACAAGTTCACCAAGTGGATCGAGGTCAAGCCTGTCACCTGCCCTAAAGCCGACAGAGTACTCGACTTCTTGGATGAAATTGTGCATCACTACGGGTTCCCCAACCGCATCATCACAGACCTGGGCTCCAACTTCAACAACCACTAGTTCTGGGAATACTGCGAGAGCAGCGTGATTGACGTCTAGTACGTCTCCGTTGCACACCCTCGTGCCAACGGCCAAGTGGAACGCGCCAACAGGATGGTACTCGACGCTCTCAAAAAGTGCATGTACAATGTTGCAAACACCAAAGGAAGAAAGTGGATCAAGGAACTATCGAATGCACTCTGGGGGATGCGTACTCAGCCTACAAAGCCAACTAGGCAGTCACCTTACTTCCTGGTCTACGTCTCTGAAGCTATCCTACCTGCTGATGTGATGTGGCAATCTCCTGCGGTCGAGCACTATGACGAAGGCGTCTCTGCGGACAATAGACGGGTCGACATCGACAGCCTCGAAGAAGCCCGCTACAATGCCCTTGTTCAATCAGCCCAGTACCTTGAGGGAATCTGGCGCTATCATGATCGCAATGTCAAGGAATGCTTTTTCAATATGGGCGACCATGTCCTACATCGCATCTAAGATACATCAGGACTTCACAAAGCTCAACTCTCCATGGGAAGGTCCTTTCTCCGTCAAGGCAGTCACTGGCCCAGGCTCCTATCGCCTCTAAACCCTCGACGGTGATGACATTGCGAACTCATGGAACATCGACCACCTCTGTCGATTCTACCCATAGTCCTCGACTACCAACCGACAGCTCGGTTCCACACCACGGGTAGTTGTTTGCGGCCTACTACGGTCCGGGCTACCCATCGGGACGGCGGTTCGTGGCCTACTACGGTCCACGCCTTCTGTTCATGCAAGCCTTTTCAGGACGGCTTCATCTCCTCGGCTAGTCGTTTGTGGCCTACTACGGTCCAGGCTATCCACGGGTAGTTGTCTGTGGCCTACTACAATCCGGGCTACCCATCAGGATGGCGGTTCATGGCCTACTACGGTCCACACCTTCTTTTCATGCAAGCCTTCTCAAGACGGCTTCATCTCCTTGGCTAGTTGTCTGTGGCCTACTACGGTCTGGGCTATCCACGAGTAGTTGTCTGCGGCCTACTACGGTCCGGGCTACCTACCAGGACGGTGATTCGCGGCCTACTACGGTCCACGTCTCCCTTCCAGCCTCTCAGGACGGCTTCATCACCTTGGGTAGTTGTCTGCGGGCTACTACGGTCAGGGCTACCCATCGGGACGGCGGTTCACGGCCTACTACGGTCCACGTCTCCCTTCCAGCCTCTCAGGATAGCTTCATCACCGCGGGTAGTTGTCTGCGGCCTACTACGGTCCGGGCTACCCATCAGGACGGTGGTTCGCGGCCTACTACGGTCCACATCTCCCTTCCAGCCTCTTCGGACGGCTCCTTCACCTCGGGTAGCCGCCTGTGGCATATTACGGTCTGGGCTATCCACGGGTAGTCGTCTGTGGCCTACTACGGTCCGGGCTACCCCTTAGGATGGCAGTTTGTGGCCTACTACGGTCCATGCCTATCCTAGTGACTACTTGTCAGCTGTAAATGGCTCAACACCAAGGCCAAGTGCCAACAGTTGTACTCATTTGTTCTATAGTAATAAAAGATTATTTCCCAACTTTTGTTCTGTGAAATCTTGTCGCCTCCTATAGTTCTCCGGAACTCGTCAAAGTCGAGTACTACTACTCGCAAAATTTCTCTTGCAGCTAAGATTTCACCACACTAGTTACTAGTCCATCACGGGCGCATGGCTCAACCATATGCAAGGGAACACCACAAATAGATAATTGAGTACTCATGCTTTCCATTACTAGTCCTTATACATTGTTTGTTTTTACACTTGTCTTGCCTACAAGTTTTCTTCTACAGATACTCCTAGCTAAGGTCAAGGTGGGAGACCATCTCCTTGGCGATGGGGGCCATCTCCTCATGAGCTCCTGGAACCTCTCATCGGTACAGTCTGCCTTCGCGCCTTCTCTGACAACGGTGAAGTCAGGTGTCGGGTAGAAGGAGTGAAGGAAACTTAGCACCTGGGTCGGGATTGATCGCGCCAGCCTCTGCACATAATCAACAAGCTTGCCTGGTGCATCTTTCAACCTCTCCACTAGCGGCCTTTGCTCCGCCCCGGGTACTCTGGGCTCAAACAGATCTGCCACAGGCTCCGCTCCTGTCTGCAGCTCCATCAGCTCACGATTCAAGAGCTCGGCTTCTTCCATCTTCAGCTTCAACGACTGCATACAAGTCGTCAAGTCAACTATGGTGTCACCCTTGAGCTCCATCTCGAAAATCAGCTCTGTAGTTCGCACCTTGAGGTCTTTCTCGACCTTCTCGCGCTCGGCTTGCTCCCGGTTAAAGGCGTTCTGCCAGTCAGTGGCTTTGTCCTTTAGTTTCTACACCGAGTTCTCTAGTGCTGCATATCAACAGTTCAAGGGGTCAGTTCGTTACGCCTACAATAAGTACTTGTTACTAGGACTGGAGCTCCAGGATCACCTTTCTTGTCTTGCCGCAGAGACTTGTTCTTGCAAATAACGTCGTCCTTCAGCTCTGTCAGCTTCTGGACTTCATTGCGGTACTCTACCGCGTTCGAATCTAGCTTCATCTATAGCCGAGACAAAAGCTCCCGCTCCTTCCACAAGTCCTCCTCAAGCTTAGCCATGCGCTCTCCACCGGTGGCTTGCTTGGGGAGTTCTCGGGACTTCCGCCTCAACTGCCTCACGATGTCCTACACATCATCAAGGGATTTGATCAAGTACTCGAAGACTATACAACTTGTCTACTACAAGAGTACTCGTTCTTACCTGAACAAATGAGCCGAGTTCATGCAGATTCTTCAACTGCATCCCCACATATCCCAGCTCTAGCATAGCTTCATCGACGCTAGCCAGTACTTCGTCAGCATGGCTACTCGTCTTCGCCATAAACTCCATCGGGCGGCTCCATAGCGGCGATGGATCTTCAATGTTGATCTCACGCATGACCATCTGCCGCTCCGGGCTCATTTCAAGGATTGGCAGATTTCAATTTTGACCCTCAGCTAGAATTCAAATTCAACCCAAGGCTCCGGTGCGATTTTTTGCAAAATCACATTACCATATGGATCTTCTGTGCAAAGACTACAAGACATCACGGGTACCTTTGAAGACTTTCAAGAGACGAACTCGGGGATGCTTGGGAACTACTCGAGGAGCCTTCAAGACTACTCGTGGCATCGCTGGAGTACCTTGCAGCTTCGTGGCAGTTCAAGTATTGTTGAAGACTTTGGCTTGTAGCACTCGGGGACGCTTGGGAACTACTCGCGGAGGCCTTCAAGACTACTCAGACTGGTTGCACTCAACTACAAAGTACTCGGGGGCTTGTCGTACAGGCATCCTAGGGCCCACCACAGGGATAGGCCTACCTGTAAGATAGGTACCTGCAAGACTCTCTGTCTACCTGTGGGCCGCGACTACTGAAGACGTGGCGCGCACGGACTACTTAAGACTACGCAAGGATAGTACTAGAATAGGAAAACTTGTCCTGTACACTGCCTATGACTAGTCCTAGTCGTATCCGGCTAGTATCCTTGTACTCAACCAACTTGTAACCCTGCCTCCAGCACAATATAAGGCGAGGCAGAGACCCCCCAAACAACACTTGAATCATACGTAATCAATCAAGAGCCACGCAACATACATGACGTAGGGTATTACGCACATTGCGGCCCGAACCTGTCTAATTGTGTGCCCCGTGTCTCGCCATCGAGCTCCTGGTCTCGGCGATCCCCACCGCACAATCAACTACCTTAGGCACCCCCTGGGTAGGTTTGTCAGGATTAAACACCGACATATACCCCCATCGCTATCTCCTGGTAAAAAAAATAAATAACGATACCCTTGGGAATACTCATGGGTGAAATGCTACAACTAGTATAATAAATACGTATTTGTGCGCTTGGGGATGCGCCCTCACCCCATAAATAAGGCCCGCATCTTGATAATGTTATCAGGTCTTGAGCCTGGTACCAATATCTGGAGTGCCTACTCACCATGTTTTCTAGTAACTAATCTTTCTAAAAGTCACCCCAGTGGTGACTACACAAAAATACCAACAGACATTTCTGGCGCCGTTACCGAAGATTTGGTGATGCCGTTAGAAATGCCAATAAGCATTTCTAGCACCGTGGCCAGGGAGATGGCAAAAATATATAATATATTCATATGGAGTTATCAATACATATTCTTGGCTATATGCTTAAGTAGGTAGCCATTGCTTATATAGGCTAACATTGATATTTGTTTTTTCCTTATTGGATTGAGAACAGCGTAGTGTATGTCTGGTTTTGACTTGCCAGAAAACTTCATTGAAAATCCAGAGCGCATTGTGAGAAGGGTTAGACCTAGCGTCAATACCATTCCCAACGCTCCTGCGGCATACAAACTAGTCAAAGAGCAACCACAAGTTGAGATGGCCCAGAATACCTTGTGTGAGTTCTCTGTCCCCTCTGCTGGTAATGTGGCCACATGCCTCGCTGCCAGCGTCGGTGATAGGAACTTCGAGCTCAAGACCAGCCTCATCAACATGGTGCAAGCTGCCCCATTCTGCGGCAAGCCTGATGAGGATGCCAATGTGTGACACTATTGTCATACAAGGAGTTGAGCCTGATATCATCAGACTCTATTTGTTTCCTTTCTCCCTCCTAGTGAAAGCGAAACAGTGGTTTTACAAGGACAAGGAAGCTGTCAGTACTTGGGCTAAGTGCCCCCAAGCGTTCCTCGCCAAATTCTTCCCGTTGGGCAAAACCAATGCCCTTCGTGGGAAGATATCAAGTTTTCAGTAAACTATAACAGAAACAATCCTAGAGGCGTGGGAGAGGCTGCAAGACTATATCCTTACCTGCCCACACCATGGAATGAAGAAATGGCTAATCCTCCAAAGCTTTTATAATGGGCTAACATCGTCATCACATGCCCATCTTGATGCTGCTGCTGGGGGGACCTACCTCGACCTATCAATTGCCAAAGCTAAAGAACTCTGAGGACCAGGTGTGTCCAAAGACCAATGGAGGGTCGCTCCTTAGTGATGAGTGATTGACAACGTTGTGTGGACTGATGCTTGGCTAAGTGTGCAGGTACAGGTTGCGGCTTGACTCGTGTTGGTGCAGGTGAAGAACAAGCGCGAAAGGCCTTAGCCGTGGTGGCCTCTGGGTGATGGAGAGGCAAGTAGGCTTGGTTCGATAGACCCGGTGGCCGATGGGGTCAAGTGCGAGCCGTGCGGTGCAAGACTAGCTTGTTGAAGTCGTGAACATGGGCCGGTGCAAGGTAGCAGATCAAGGCCGAAGCTTGCACGCGGGGTTTGGTAGTTTGCCCACAAAACCTTCGATGGACGGTTTCTTGGTTTGGGCCGCAAAACCAAGTCCGGAGGCCCGATGCGACGGAGACGGTGATACGGGAGCGTCGGGAAGCTTCGAGGCGGGGGGCACGTGGCGTGATCGCGGGGCTTGCGTTGAGGCTAAGCAAGTCCGCGGTGGAAGTATGTCCGCTCGATGAAGACTTGACCATATTGCCCCTGAGGGGTGTGTATCTTCATTTCAAGTTGTAGGGGTAGCGTGATCATTTGCCTCCTCCGGTGGACCTCGTATAAATAGCGGAGAGGTGGATGGTCTCTCTCTCTTGGACTCTAGGGTTTCCTTCCCCGATAGATCGCTCTGGACTGTTTCTTTTCCTCTGCTTTCCTTAGGCTAGATTCTTGTATAGACTCTGACCTCTGGATGTATGGAAGCATTCAGCGTTGTGATGATATCGTAGCACTTTGTGATTTTCGTGTCATTTTCGGGGCTATTTTTGGGGTGTTTCATTCTTCGCTCGATTCGTTGATTTGAGGGTGTTTTTCCTCAGATTTCTTTGAGGGGATCATGGGTGGATGCCTTGTGCATCTTTGGGTGTGATCTTGACCCCTCAAACGCCGGGAAAAACCTTTGATTCGCGAGTTTTGGTTGGAGCCCGAGTTCTTGGTGGTGGTTCATGTGATCCGCGATTCCCGGTGATTTAGTGAGTTAGAGGCCGAGATTTTCGGGGCATAGCTTCACCTAGTGACACTTCTCATCTCCCCTAAATCTTGTCTCAAGAGCTCAAGCCGTTTGGGAGATCCGGTGATGAGTTTGGAGGGTTGATTCCCGAGCTCGAGCATTTTCTAGTTCTGTTCGTGCATGGCGGACAGTCCGCCCAATACGCGCGGACAGTCCGCGAGGGTCGTGTTCGTCACAGTTCGTCGCGTGTTCGTGCGAGGCTGTGTTTCGATCCGTGGAGACGCTAGGGTTTCGTTGCAGGCAGTTTTGCGGACAGTCCGCCGGTCAGTGACAGACAGTTCGTGTGGGCGTTTTTCGAGTAGTGTTTCTAGTGGCTTTGCCGGACGGTCTGCGTGGCCCAGCCAGATGGTCCGCGACACTGGCGGACGGTCCGCTTGGCTCAGCCGGACAGTCCAAATTTCTCGGTGCGTCTCTGGTGGTTCTGTTAGGGTTTTCGGACAGTCCGAGTAGGGGGTACGGACAGTCCGCCCAGGTGCTGCGGACCGTCCGCCCGTACCGCACGGACAATCCGCGCCTAGCCTTCGCAGATTTGGCTAAGTGCTTTGATTCTTGTCTTGTGCTTCCTCGCTTTGATTCGAGGCTTGTCTCTAGGACTTGTAGGCTTGTGTGTGCCTAGTCTAGAGCTTCTCTGGTGTTTGTGAATGATCGGAGTGGCAATCGGGGTATAGGCCGAGTTCGTCCTTCGGGAAGAATTTTTATCGGCTCCCATTCACTCCCCCCTCTCTGGTCGCCTATTCAATCCTTCAATTGGTATCAGAGCCGGTTATGGATCTTTGTGATTCTAACCAGTCTAAGATCCAAAGATGGACGACTATGGTAAGGGGTTGGGTTCTCCGCACTTCGCTGGCAAGAATTACGCGATGTGGGAGAGGCGCATGGGCACGTTTTTGCGTGGGAAGGGGACTCTGATTTGGGATGTGACTCAAAATCCTCACTATGTCATTCCAGACAGTTTCCTTCTTCCAAGATCGCGGGACATGTTTGAGGCCAACAACAAGGCCATTGATTACTTGTTCCGTGCTCTCTGTGCCTCGGAGTTTGAGCGAGTATACGGAGAGAATGTTGCCGGAAAGATATGGCTTAAGCTCAGGAATGCTCATGTTGGCAATGCCCAGGTGCAAGCCCGTTTGTTTTCCACTTACCGGAGAGAGTACGAGAACTTCACTCATCTCCCCGGTGAGTCGACTGATGTGATGTTTCAGCGCTTCACCAGCATAGTCAACAACATGAGGGCCAATGTGACAGTGCTCCCATACACAGATCATGATCAAGCTATCAAGCTTTTGCATGCCCTGGATAGGTCTATGTGGAGTGCCAAGGTCAAGGCCATTGAGGAGTCGAGGGTGTATGATACCTTGTCGCTTGATGAGCTGTTCTCCAAGCTCAGATCTTCGGAGGTTGATCGTAGCTTGAGATCCAAGAGCGAGAGCCCCACTGATCCTCATAGTTTGGCTCTTGTCTCAGGATTAAGGACTAATGCTAACTCTGCTAGTTTTTCTTTGTCCTATCTTGTGTCCTTGCCAGATGAGGACTTTGAGGTGCTCAGCGAGGATGACCTCGCATTATTGAGCAAGAGGTTTGGGCGGATGTACGAGAACCACAAGAATGCAAGGAGAAGCTCGGGGATGTGCTATCGGTGCGGGAAGCACGGGCACTTCATCGCCGAATGCCCTGAAGCCATTGAGATCAAGAACGACTACAAGGGCAAGCCCAAGTACGACTACAACAAGCACCACTCCCGGAACGACTACAAGGACAAGCGCAAGGACAAGGGAGAGAGAAGGACAAAGAAGAGCAACGGGTACAAGAAGAAGATGGCTCGAGCGATGGTTGCCAGAGCGAGCGACATCGACTCTACTTCCAGCGACTCTTCTTCTGGTTTGAGCAGCAATGAAGAGCAAGATCGGCGCAAGGACAAGCGGCACACGGGCAAGAACTTCACCAGCCTCAGCTTCGTCGCACAAGGTGGATTTTGCAGCATGGCGCACTCCAAGAAGGATGGTAAGCACAACTCGGATTCGAACTCCGACTCTGAGGAAGAGGTACGGCATGATCCCAACTTCTTGCTAGAGGAGAATGCTAGACTGAATGAGTTGCTTGATAACTGTGATGACGTGCTTCGGAAGACCAACAAGGAGAAGAGAGAGTTTAGGTCCTTGCTAGGTGATGCTATGGACAAGATAGTTGAGCTTGAGTCTTTACTTGTTGATGCTAGAACTGAGATAGACTCTTTGAAAGCTGCTCCTGTTGTTTCTGATGAGGTTGATTGTGGTGATTAAAATGTTTTCTTGGCTGACTTGAATGCTCTCAAGGAGGAGCATGCCTCAACTCTTGAGGAACTAGATGTGCTTAGGATTGAGTGTGATGAGTTGAAATCTAGACCTGCTTTGTTAGGTGCTTGCACTTCATGTCCTGTGTTGCATACTAGGCTAGATGAATCTCATACCAAGATAGTTTCTCTTGAGGCTGCTTTGAAAGCTCCTATTCCTACATCATGCTCTACCTGTGCAATGCATTCTTTGAAAAATATGGAACTTGCACACTATGTTGACCGTTTGCAGGATGAGAATGATGAGTTGAGAAAATTGATGGGGTTGTTGTCTGGGCATGAGCCACAATTGAGTTTGATGTTGGCTCAATTTAAGAGGTTTGATGGTTAGGCGTTGGGGCTGGCAAGAGTGGTGAGAAGAGTGGTGAGGGAGAAGAAAAAGCTGGAGAGATTCCTATTCCACCACACACCACACCCATGAACAAATTTGAACCCAAGCCAAACCATCTCAGAAACAAGCTTGATACAACTCCAGATCCACTAGTGTTCCCCCACAAGTCAGAAAACTACCAAAAACCTATCAAGTTTGAGAGCACCCAGGGGAGTGTATTTGGTGGGAAGTCAAGAGAGAAAACTGTTGAGAAGCCCATAGAGAAGCCACAGCATAAGCCACAGCCAATCCGCTTCCATTGTGAGTATTGTGGGAGGGATCGGCATAAAGATGAGTTCTGTTTCAGGAGGAAGAGAGATGAGAGGTTTGCTAGGGAGATGGCAAACAAGGACAGGTACCACCCTTCCCCTGGGGTGCCTAAGCCTCATAGAGGGCCTCTACCTAGGGGTGAGGTGTTTGTGCGTACAGTTCCCACTCGTGGTAGTGGAGGTGTGTTTCCTCAGAGAGACAGGCGTGTTGGGTTTGGGCGTGGTGAGTTGGCTGGACGTGCTCCTGCTCGTGACCGTTACGAGTTTGGGAGGCACGATCGGAGCTTTGAGTCTCAGATGGACTACGGGCCATGTTTTCTCTCTCGTGGTGCGCGTACTCCTCTAGTGAGACGTGATAGGTTCTTCGGTGGTAGGCGTGAGAAGGCTCCGCCTAGAGGTTTCGATAGGATGGATTTTGCTAACCCTTCTTTTGAGCAAATGGCTCGACACTGGTTTGACTCTTTTGGTACTAACCCAAGTGTTGAGTCGCTTGCTCATTCTCGTTCTCGTTTTTGATTGCAGGTGGGAGGTTTGGAGGACTTTTGGTTGATCGACTCCGGTTGTTCACGTCACATGACCGGAGATCGTGGGTGGTTCTCCAGCCTCACATCGGTGAGTACGAGGGAGTACATCACTTTCGGGGACAATGGGAGAGGACGAGTGCTTGCTGAAGGTATGGTAAAGGTGAGTAGCAAGGTGACCCTGAAGAGTGTGGCTTTGGTCAAGTCAATTGGTTTTAACCTGTTGTCAGTATCCCAGTTGCTTGACGAAGGTTTTGAGGTTCGTTTTAAGTTGGGCGCTTCTCGTGTGCTTGATTCTCGAGGCGATCTTGTCTGTACGTTCGTCCCCGAGGGTCAAATCTTTTGTGCCGATTTTTCCCAGTTTGTTCGTCCTCCTCGATGCTTTGTTGCTAGCATTTCGGCTGAGCTTTGGAAATGGCATAGGAGGTTGGGACACTTGAGCTTTGAGCTGCTTTCCCGTTTGAGTGGTCTTGATCTTGTCCGAGGATTGCCTAATTTGAATTTCGAGAAGGATTTGGTTTGTGCTTCTTGTCGGCATGGAAAGATGGTTTCTGCTTCTCACGCCCCTCTGACTGTGGTCATGACCAAGCAACCTTGTGAGCTATTACACATGGATTTGATTGGGCCAGCTCGTGTTCGCTCTGTGGGTGGAAAGTGGTATGTTTTAGTTGTGGTTGATGATTTTTTGAGGCACTCTTGGGTTTTCTTTTTGGAGGATAAGAGTGAGACATTTGGCTTTGTTCGAGACTTGATCTTGAGGTTGAAGAAAGAGAGACATGGTGATGCCATTCGAGCTATACACAGTGACAATGTGACAGAATTCAAGAACTCTCATTTTGATGCCTATTGCAGTGATCATGGTCTTGATTATCAGTACTCTTCTCCATACGTCGCTTGCCAGAATGGCGTAGTGGAGAGGAAGAACCGGACCCTTTGTGAGATGGCCAGGATGAGGCTCGATGAGCATAGGACTCCTAGGCGTTTCTGGGCCGAGGCGGTCAATACCGCTTGCTACGTGTCGAATCGCATTTTCCTTCGTGCTTTTAAGAAGAGGACGACATATGAGCTGATGCATGGGCGACAACCCAAGGTGAGTCACTTTAGAGCTTTTGGTTGCAAGTGTTTCATTCTAAAGAAGGGCAAGTTGGATAAGTTTGAGTCTAGATGTTCAGACTGTCTCATTCTCGGTTATGCTATTCATTCTAGAGCATATCGTGTGCTCAATCTTGACACTAATCGAATCATGGAGACTTGCGAGGTAACCTTCAATGAGACACAACCATGTAGCTCTTCTGCTTTTGAGTGTGCAGGTGACGAGGAAATTGGAGCGAGGATCTTTGAGGATGAGAAGTATGGAGATGGAGATGAAGACGATGATGGTGGTGATGCTCCAGTGGCTGATCATATACACGCTACTTCCACTATGACGATGACGATCGATGATGGTCCATCCCCTACACCCACAATGACCGAGGCTATTCGAGTAGAGGTTGCTGCTGAGGGGGAAATTGTGTCCAGGCGAGAGGCTCCCCGGTGTGTACAGGTGGATCACCCACCGACGACAATCATAAGTGACGTTCATGAACGCACTACACAATCAAGGTCAAGGAATACTTCTCACTTTGCTCACTCTGCATTTGTTGCTTCGTTTGAGCCCAAAGATATTCGACACGCTTTATCTGATGAGAATTGGGTGAATTCCATGTATGAGGAGTTGGAAAATTTTGAGAGAAACCAAGTTTGGGTGTTAGTCGATCCACCGCCAAATTGCCATCCTATAGGTACCAAGTGGGTGTGGAAGAACAAGGAAGGTGAGAATGGGATGGTTGTAAGAAACAAGTCGAGGTTGGTGGCTCAGGGGTTCAACCAGAAAGAGGGTATAGATTATGAGGAGACATTTGCTCCTGTGGCCCGTTTGGAGGCGATTAGGATCCTTCTAGCCTTTGTTGTGGCTAAAGGGTACAAGTTGTACCAAATGGACGTGAAGAGTGCTTTCTTGAATAGGGTGATAGAGGAAGAAGTGTATGTGAGGCAACCCCCGGGGTTTGAGAGTGAGAGATATCCACACCATGTATACAAACTCCAGAGAGCGTTTTATGGGTTGAAACAGGCACCGAGGGCTTGGTATGGCAGGTTGAGAGGCTTTTTGCTGAGTAAGGGGTTTGTGATGGGCACAGTTGATAAGACCCTGTTTCTCCTTAAGCATGGAAATGACCTTTTGATTGTTCAGATTTACGTGGATGACATAATCTTTGGTGGCTCTTATCATGATCTTGTTGCCAGATTTGCAGATGACATGAGCAGGGAATTTGAGATGTCTATGATGGGCGAGCTGCAGTTTTTCTTAGGACTCCAGATCAAGTAGTGCAAGGATGGGACGTTTGTACATCAGGCGAAGCGCACTAGGGACATGGTGAAAAAGTTTGGCATGAACGACTCCAAGCCGCTAACTACACCGATGGGTACCACTACGACTTTGGACGCAGATGAAGATGGCGAACCCGTGGACCAGAAGGAGTACCGGAGCATGATCGGCTCCCTCCTCTACTTGACGGAGACGAGGCCGGACATACAGTTCAGTGTGTGTCTGTGCGCTCGTTTTCAGGCTTCACCAAGGACTTCACATCGGCAGGCCATCAAGCGGATTTTTAGGTACTTGAACTACACTCCTGAGTTTGGTCTTTGGTATTCTGCCTCCTCGACACTCAGACTTCACGGGTACTCTGATGCTGACTTTGTTGGGTGTTGATTGGATCGCAAGTCTACCTCTAGGTGTTGCCAGTTTCTTGGTTCTTCTTTGGTCTCTTGGTCATCTCGCAAGCAATCCAGTGTAGCACAGTCCACTACAGAAGACGAGTATGTTGTTGCCGCCAGTTGTTGTTCCCAGCTTTTATGGATGACCTACACTATGAGCGATTTTGGTGAGGAGTGCTCCTAGGTTCCACTCTTTTGTGACAGCACCAGTGCCATAAGTGTAGCCAAAAACCCAGTCCTTCACTCCAAAACGAAACACATCGAAGTGAGATACCACTTTCTGAGGGACAATGTTGAGAAAGGAAACATTTCCTTATCCTATGTACCTGCCCAAGATCAGCTAGCCAACATATTCACTAAACCACTTGACCAAGTTACCTTCACACTCTTGCGAGGTGAACTTGGAGTGTGTTTTCCTTTCTAGCTGGGTCTTGGAGCTTCTCATGATATATGTGATATATGTATCATTTTGTTGCATTCCATGCATGCATTTTACTTTATGTACAAAACCTGGTAGGATAGCCATCTTTGGATCATTTGTGGTAGGATGAGCTTCTCTTATATACTTTGATCACTATGATGTCCTATATGTGAGATATGTGTATGCTTTGGGAATGGTGATGTGAATGCTATGCTCTTGATGGTATTGTCATATGTTCATGATGAGATAGCTTTCTTTTTTGTTGAAAATGCTAAAAATGCTTCACTCATGAGTAGATACTTGTCTTTGCTCAATTTGTGCTCAAATGCCTATATCATGCTTAGTTTGTGCTTGAGTATCATGCTCTCTTTGCTTGGGGTCATAGACCCATTTGTCATGGTAAATGTTTAGCCCATAGGTTCACTTGTGGAGGAGCATAACCTTCTTTTTGCCGCAAAGACATTTCATGTACCATGCTTAAACTTGAAAATGAAATTGGTGTATGAATTGCCTTATGCTTGAAAAATGAGCTCTTAATCATGTCTTTATGTTTTGATGTATGTATCTTGGGTGCTAAACCGTTGCATGATGTCCACCATGAGAAGTCTCATTCTAAGAAGTAGACACATGGCTCGGTGGCTTTGACATGACATTTAGTAGCTTATGGGCATTTGCTATGATCTTGTGATGAGAACTTGTGATCTTGTATGAGCTTTGGATGATCTAGTTTATTTTTGCTCAAATTGACATGGATAGGGCTTTGCTCATGAGATGAATGTTTCTTTGTGAAAATTGCTTAAAATTACTTTTGGCCATGTCACATGCTTATATGTCTCTACTTTCTTGATGGCAATGTGCTAACTACATCATGTCTACCTTGCTTGCTCTATGTCTCATTTGTAGCATTTTGTTGTGCTCTTTGTATATCTGAGAAGTTTGGTAGATTGTATATGCTTTGACATGCATTTTTCATGAAAACAAGGGGGAGAGCTTCATGATATCTTGATTCATGCATTGTCAACAAGGGGGAGAATATGTATGCAAAGGGGAGAAATTTTTGTGAGATTTTGCATGTGGGGAGAAAAATTGAGAAGAAGAGGTTGCATTTTCTCAGGGGGAGTTTGCATATGTGCAGGGGGAGCTCCTTTGGATTGCTTGAGTTTTGTGCTTTGTGGTGTGCTCTTTGTGAGCTTTGTTTTGTCTCGGCTGTGTTGAGCCGTTGCCCTTGCCTTAGGGGGTCGAGACTTGGTCTGGCAAGTGATCGTGTTTTTCGCTTGTTCTTTGGCTTGGATCACTTGCTTGGAGGTTTGTGTTCGTGGTTGTTTTCTTTTCCTTTTCTCTGTGATGGTTACTATGGGTGTTGTCAATGCACTCATCAAGGGGGAGATTGAGGACCAGGTGTGTCCGAAGACCAGTGGAGGGTCGCTCCTTAGTGATGAGTGATTGGCAACGTTGTGTGGACTGATGCTTGGCTAAGTGTGCAGGTACAGGTTGCGGCTTGACTCGTGTTGGTGCAGGTGAAGAACAAGCGCGAAAGGCCTTAGCCGTGATGGCCTCCGGGTGATGGAGAGGCAAGTAGGATTGGTTCGATGGACCCGGTGGCTGATGGGGTCAAGTGCGAGCCGTGCGGTGCAAGACTAGCAAGTTGAAGTCGTGAGCATGGGCCGGTGCAAGGTAGCGGATCAAGGCCGAAGCTTGCACACGGGGTTTGGTGGTTTGCCCACAAAACCATCGATGGATGGTTTATTCGTTTGGGTCGCAAAACCAAGTCCGGAGGCCCGATGCGACGGAGACGGTGATCCGGGAGCGTCAGGAAGCTTCGAGGCGGGGGGCACGTGGCGTGATCGCGGGGCTTGCATCGAGGCTAAGCAAGTCCGCGGTGGAAGCGTGTCCGCTCGATGAAGACTTGACCATATTGCCCCTGAGGGGTCTGTATCTTCATTTGAAGTTGTAGGGGTAGCGTGGTCATTTGCCTCCTCCGGTGGACCTCGTATAAATAGCGGAGAGGTGGATGACATCTCTCTCTCTCTTGGACTCTAGGGTTTCCTTCCCTGGTATATCGCTCTGGACTAGTTCTTTTCCTCTGCTTTCCTTAGGCTAGATTCTTGTATAGACTCTGACCTCTGGATGTATGGAAGCATTCGGCGTTGTGATGATCTCCTTGCTCTTTGTGATTTTCGTGTCATTTTTGGGGCTATTTTTGGGGTGTTTCGTTCTTCGCTTGATTCGTTGATTTGAGGATGTTTTTCCTCTGATTTCTCTGAGGGGATCATGGGTGGATGCCTTGTGCATCTTTGGGTGTGATCTTGACCCCTCAAACACCGGGAAACCCCTTCGATTCGCGAGTTTTGGTTGGAGCCTGAGTTCTTGGTGGTGGTTCATGTCATCCGCGATTCCCGGTGATTTAGTGAGTTAGAGGCCGAGATTTTTGGGGCATAGCTTCACCTAGTGACGCTTCTCATCTCCCCTAAATCTTGTCTCAAGAGCTCAAGCCGTTTGGGAGATCCGGTGATGAGTTTGGAGGGTTGACTCCACGGCTCGAGCATTTTTTGGTTCTGTTCGTGCGTGACGGAGAGTCCGCCTGATACGCGCGGACAGTCTGCGAGGGTCGTGTTCATCGTGTGTTCGTGCGAGGTTGTGTTTCGATCCGTGGAGATGCTAGGGTTTTGTTGCAGGCAGTTTTACGGATAGTCTGCCGGTCAGTGACGGACAGTCCGTGTGGGCGTTTTTCGAGCAGTGTTTCTGGTGGCTTTGCCGCACGGTCTGCGTGGCCTTGCCGGACGGTCTGCGACACTGGCGGGCGGTCCGCTTGGCTCAGCCGGACAGTCCGAATTTCTCGGTACGTCTTTGGTGGTTCTGTTAGGGTTTTTAGACAGTCCGTGTAGGCGGTCCGGACAGTCCGCCCAGGTGCTACGGACCGTCCGCCCGTACTGCACGGACAGTCCGCGCCTAGCCTTCGCAGATTTGGCTAAGTGCTTTGGTTCTTGTCTTGTGCGTCTGCGCTTTGATTCGAGGCTTGTCTCTAGGACTTGTAGGCTTGTGTGTGCCTAGTCTAGAGCTTCTCTGGTGTGTGCGAGTGATCAGAGTGGCAATCGGGGTATAGGCCGAGTTCGTCCTTCGGGAAGAATTTTTATCGGCTACCATTCACTCCCCCCTCTCTGGTCGCCTATTCGGTCCTTCAAACTCGTCAAGAAGATGGTCTCCAATCAGGATTGGATCAAAAAGTGACTCCAAGGCTGTACACAGGTCATGCATACCGTCAAGGAAACAGACATGCTAGCCGCTAAGCTTGATCTTCTTCTTAAGCGTATGGAGTCCGTACCTAGGCAAGCACTCGACTCGCACTACACATGCGAAGTTTGTGGTGATGGAGGACATTTAGGGAATGATTGCCCCGAGACACGTGAAGAATTATCATTCGTGAACAACTACAACAGTGGGTATCATCCCCAAGGAGGTCAAGGGTGGAGCCAGTCACGTCCACCATACCAAGGAGGTAATAATCAACATAATTTCTCAACCAACCCTCCTTAAGGGATCTTGTCATTGGCCAAGCTAAAACTAATGAAAACCTTTCTAAAAAGCTTTCTACCAATGACAAGGCCCTTGAAAGTATAAATGCTAAACTTGATGGTTTACCCGCTGCTTATAAAAATCAATTGAGCTTTAATAAAATAATAGAAACCCAAATAGATCATCTTGTTGCCGCTGCTCTGAGGACCTGTGTGGTCTGAGGACCGGTGGATGGTTGCTCCTTAGTGATGAGTGATTGACAACATTGTGTGGACTGACTCTTGGCCTAGTATTGCAAGTGCAGTTTGCGGCTTGATTCGCGTGGTGCAGGTTAAGAACAAGCACGAAAGGTCTATGTCTGTGTGACCTCCCAGGAGCGGAGAGACAAGTAGGCTTCGTTCGAGGTTCCCGGTGGCCGATAGGATCAAGCGCGGGTGGTACGCTGGCAAGAAGAGCAAGACGACGTCGAGAGGATGGAGCCTATGCAAGGTAGCAGCTAATAACTGAAGCTTGCACACAGGGTTTGTAGTGGTTTGGCCACAAAACCACTAGGTTACTTGGCTGAGCCACAAAGCCAAGACTGAAGACTCGACGGGGCGAGCAGTCTGCCTGGGCCAGTCTAACCGCCTGGTCAGGGCGGTCTGACCACCTGGCTAGGGTGTGACCGGGAGCAGGGTGGTCTGACCACCCAGGAGGGGCGGTGCACCGTGGTGCGTCGAGAAGCTTCGAAGCAGAGGACACGCGGCGTGATCGCAAGGCTTGTGTGGAGTTGAAGCGGCTTGTGGTCAACAGGCGTCCGTCCGATGGAGAAATTGACCAAGTTCCCAAAGTGCTCTTGGTGGGCGTGTATCTTAAGTTAAGTAAGTAGGGGTAGTTTGGTCATTCGGCGCCTTCCATATAAACTCACTTGAGAGGAGATGGCAGCCAACTCTTGGAACACTAGTTCATTTGCTCTTCCTCTTTAGTTTTCCCTAGGCTAGCTTGAGAGCTTCATGAGTCATCTTGAGAGAGGGATGGATGTTCGGGTGGCTTGCTAGACCTTGTAGGAACCTTTCATGGCTTGTATAGAAGATTCGGTGTGGTTCATCTTGTGTCCCTTTGTCTCCCGGCATTTTCCCTTTCGGTGATTTTCGGAGTTTTTTCTTGGGTTTTTTGTGGTGGCATGTTGGAAGCGTTTCTTGGTGGGATTCTTATTGGGTGTCACACATGAGTTCTTTGTGCCTCTTTTCTTGGTGATTTTGCCCCAGCAAACCCCTTGGAAGTCCTTCGATTTGGGTGGTTTTTCGTGTTCCTTGAGTTCATGACATAGAGCCCTTAGATTCGCGATTCCCTTTGACTGAGAGCGTTTCGGTAGATATCATTTGGTGGAGAGGTCGTCCAAGAAGAGACCCAGCTATCCCCGAAGTTTCGCGGCAATTCGTGGGGTGAATCAGGAGATCGGGTGATGGAAAGTTGAGGGTTGACCCGCGGCCGTTTTCTGGGAGCCAGGCGGTCTAACCGCAAGGGGTAGGTGGTCTGACCGCCCTGGAGGGTTTCACGAGGAAAGTTTGGTTTTCTGGGGGATTTCTCTAATAGCTTGTTTGCCTTGATCAGAGGAGTCTCCAGGCGAAATCTTGGGTCGATTCAGGGTCGTGAGCTTCGGTTGGTGGTTGATGGAAACTCCAAGGCCTAGGCGGTCTGACCGCCCTGTCCATGCGGCTGGAGATTTCCCATGTGTGGTTTCTGCTGTGGTGTGTGCGTGGTTGAGTTGGTAGGAAGTGTGGTTTTCTCCTAGGATCAGTAACATTCCAGTGGCTACTTGATCTTGGCAAACATGGGGATTGAGTGGTGGAAGTGATTTCGAGATCGAGGCTGTGTTCATCTCGCTAGAGGAGTCATGTCTCTCCAGAAGAATTTTTATCAGCTCCCATTCACTCCCCCCTCTTATCGCCCAATCCGGTCCTTCAATTGGTATCACAATCGGTTAATGATCTTCTTGATTCTAACCAGTCTAAGATCCAAAGATGGGTCACTACGGAAAGGGGTCGGGGCCTCCGCATTTCGATGGGAAGAACTATCAGATGTGGGAGAAGTGCATGGGCACGTTTCTTTGTGGCAAGGGACAATTGCTTTGGGATGTGACGCAAAATCCAAACTATTTCCTTCCTATCAACTTCCTTGCCCCAGGTTCTCGGGACATGTTCGACGCCAGCAGCAAGGCGGTTGATTACTTGTTTCGTGCTCTTTGTGTCACAGAGTTTGATCGTGTGTACGGAGAGGATGTGGCTGGGAGGATTTGGGAGAAGCTTAAGAATGCTCATGTTGGGAACGATTAGGTGCAGGTTCGCTTGTTTGCGACCCACTGGAGAGAGTACGAGAATTTCACTCATCTCCCCGGTGAGTCGATTGATGCGATGTTCCAGTGCTTCACCTATATTGTGAACAACATGAGGGCCAATGTAACAGTGCTTCCATACACAGATCATGATAGAGCTATCAAGCTCTTGCACTCACTTGACAGATCTATGTGGAGTGCCAAGGTCGAGGCCATCTTGGAGTCAGATGTGTATGAGATGTTGACTGAGGATGAGATGTTCTCTAAGCTCAAGTCGTCAGAGGTGGATCGTGGCTTGAGAGCCAAGACTAAGAGCCCGACTGATTCGCATAGTCTTGCTCTCGTCTCTGGATCTGGTGGATGGACTAACACTAACTCCTCTTCGAGGATGTTTTCCCTGTCTTCCTTTGTGTCCTTGCCAGATGAGGAGTTCGACGAGCTTGGAGAGGACAAGCTGGCCTTGCTGACCAGGAAGTTTGAGAGGCTGCACGAGAACCGCGTGAACATGAGGAGGACTATGCGTACATGCTCTAAATGCGACAAATAGGGACACTTCATCGCCGAGTGCTCTCAGGAGATCAAGCCCAAGAACGAGTGCAAGCACCGCCCAAGGTGATAGAGGCGGAGTGCCCGATCTTTCGGTGAGTGGAGATAACTCCGATCTGGTGGGAGGAGACCCTCACGATCCGACTACAACGAGCGAGACTCGAAGCGCCAATACAATCGCTGAACCAACTCCTGATGGTTACCAACCTTGCCGGTGCAAGATCAGCCTGGTCACGAAGATCAATTCCTGTACGCAATCGAAGAACGAACAAGAATCTGAGGCGAGCAATCTTAATATCACTCGAAGGTGGAGTTCTGAAACAGAGAGGACATCACGTATTTGTGTGTGTTCTGGTGTAGCTAAAGCTAGATGTAAAACAAAACTCGTGTTCTAAATGAAACATGACTCTGACTAATAAAGGGAAAAGGGGGTGCAGCCCCTAGGGGAGGCACGGCCAGCAAAGGGGCGCCACCCCTAGCGTCGAGGGTGTGGGGGTGTAGCCCTAGGCGCCCTCTTGGGCTAGTCCTAGGCGCCCACACACAAGGCCTCCTGTTGGGCCAACCTTCAGTCTTCTGGGCCTTCATTCTTCAGCTTCATGACGAAGTTCAACTCTCTTGCACGGGCCCGAGTAAAAAGGTGGCGCTGAAGAAGGTGCTGCCGGTGCTGGAGTAGGAGAAGGTGCTGCGGGTGTAGATGTACTCGTGGTGTCCTCATCATCCTCCCCTTCTTCAACTGATGTCGTCCTCGATGGCAACTCCTCATCTTCGCCCGCATATGGTTTCAAATCTGCAACACTAAAACTAGTGGAAACACCAAACTCCGCAGACAGGTCAAGGATATAAGCATTATCATTAATCTTGGTTAGCACTTTAAAAGGACTAGTAGCACAAGGCATCAATTTAGAACGGTGCAAATTAGGAAAACGATCCTTTCTCAAATGCAACCAAACCATATCACCTGGTTCAAAAGTAACAAGTTTACGACCTTTACTACCAGCAACCTGATCCTTAGCATTAGCAGCAGCAATGTTGTGTTGAGTTTGTTCATGCAGGTTAATCATTTGTTCAACATGTGCAACATCATCTATGTAAGGGGCGTCCTCAGCATCAAGTGAAAACAAATCAATGGGCGCCTGAGGGATGTAACCATACACAATCTGAAAAGGGCACATCTTTGTGGAGGAATGCGTTGCATGATTATAAGCAAACTCAACATGAGGCAAGCAATCCTCCCAACGTTTCAAACTTTTATCTAAAACAGCCCTAAGCATGGCAGACAAAGTTTGATTAACCGCCTCAGTTTGTCCATCAGTCTGAGGGTGACAAGTTGTGCTAAACAATAATTTGGTTCCCAATTTATTCCATAGAGATCTGCAAAAATGACTGAGAAACTTAGCATCACGATCAGAGACTAATGTCTTTGGAATACCATGCAAACAAATAATCTCTCTAAAGAACAATTCAACAACATTGCTAGCATCATCAGTCTTATGACAAGGTATAAAATGAACCATTTTGGAGAATCGATCAACAACCACAAAAATGCTGTCCCTCCCCTTCTTAGTTCTAGGAAATCCCAAAACAATGTCCATAGAAATATCAAGCCAAGGGGAAGTAGGAACAGGCAAAGGCATATACAAACCGTGGTTGTTCAACCGTGACTTAGCTTTCTGACAAGTAGTGCAGCGTGTAACAAGGCGCTCAACATCAGCGCGCATCCGGGGCCAAAAGAAGTGGGCAGCCAGCACCTCATGCGTCTTGTAGACGCCAAAGTGCCCCATGAGACCGCCTCCATGCGCTTCCTGTAACAGTAAAAGATGAACCGAGCTAGCTGGAACACACAGCTTGTTAGCGCAAAATAGGAATCCGTCCTGTATGTGAAATTTTCCCCATGGTTTGCCATTAGTACAATGGGTGAAAGCATTTTTAAAATCAGCATCGTCGACATATTGATCTTTCACAGTTTGCAAGCCAAAGATTTTAAATTATAACGGTGATAGCATGCTATAGCGACAAGACAAAGCATCAGCAATAACATTGTCCTTCCCGTTCTTGTGTTTAATTATGTAAGGAAAGGACTCAATGAATTCTACCCATTTAACGTGACGACATTTCAGATTTGTTTGGGTACGAATATGTTTCAAAGCCTCATGATCAGAATGAATTATGAACTTGCGATGCCAAAGATAGTGCTGCCAAGTATGCAAAGTGCGCACTAAAGCGTAAAGCTCCTTAATTTTTCAAACTAGCACCGCTTAATTTTTCACTAAAATAAGCAACCGGTTTTCCTTCTTGTAACAAAACAACACCTAGCCCAATACCGCTAGCATCGCATTCAAGCTCAAACACTTTAGTAAAATCAGGCAATTGCAAGAGAGGAGCATGGGTTAACTTATCTTTCAAAGTGCTAAACGCTACCTCCTGCGAATCACTCCAAGCAAACGACACATCTTTCTTTGTAAGCTCATGTAGAGGTGCTGCAATGGAGCTAAAATCATGAACAAACCTGTGATAGAAACCTGCAAGTCCAAGAAAACTCTGAATCTGTGTGACCGTCGTTGGTGTAGGCCACTCTTGAATAGCATCAATCTTGCTGCTATCCACCTCAATGACCTGTGGAGTAACAACATAACCAAGAAACGAGACACGTTGTGTGCAAAAGATGCATTTTTCCATGTTAGCAAATAAGTGGGCAGCACGCAACGTGTCAAAAACAGCACTCAAATGTTCCAAATGTTTTTCCATAGATTTGCTGTAAATAAGGATATCATCAAAATAGACAACCACAAATAATCCTATGAAAGGCCTCAGAACTTCATTCATCAATCGCATAAAAGTGTTGGGAGCATTAGTCAATCTAAATGACATAACCAATCATTCATTTAAACCAAATTTCGTTTAAAAGCCGTTTTCCATTCATCACCTAATTTCAATCGAATCTGATGGTAGCCACTATGTAAATCAATTTTAGTGAAAATAATGGCACCACTAAGCTCATCTAGCATATCATCAAGGTGTGGAATAGGATATCGATAACGAATGGTGATGTTATTAATAGCATGACAATCTACACACATACACCATGATCCATCTTTCTTTGGAACAAGTAACACAGGAACTGAGCAAGGGCTAAGAGACTCACGAATGTAACCCTTATCAAGCAATTCCTGCACCTGGCGCCAAATCTCCTTCGTCTCATCCGGATTGGTACGGTGCGGTGCGCGGTTTGGAAGCTGTGTGCCTGGCATGAGGTCGATCTGGTGCTCAATGCCACGAAGCGGTGGAAGACCCGGTGGCAAGTCTTTGGGAAACACATTAGCGTACTCCTGCAAAATGTTAGCAACCGCAGGGGGAATATCCAAAGATGGTGCATCATCAAGTGAAACGAGCACACTAGAGCATACAAGTGCAAAGCATAGCAAATGAGCAGCACATAGATCAATAAAATGAGCACATGTGGCAAGTAAAACAGGAGCATTCAACTTGATTTCAGTATTAACAGATGGCAACAGATCAAGTTGTTTAGCAGTTTTAGCAGCTCGAGCAAGATCATCTTTAACAATTTGTTCAGGTGTCATCAGATGTATGATCATTTTCTGACCCTTAAACATGAGTGAATAATGATTTGAACAACCATGATGTAAGCTATCAATATCATATTGCCAAGGTCGACCAAGTAATAAAGAGCATGCTTCAATAGGAACAACATCACAATAGGCACCCATGGAGAAAGGAACACACACGGAACGTGAGATTTTTATTTTACCACCATCATTAAGCCATTGAATGTAATATGGGTTCAGATGCTTACGAGTGGGTAATGACAATTTTTCTACCAGCATGGTACTCGCCAGATTGTTGCAGCTGCCGTTGTCGATGATGATGCGAATCGACCACTCCTGCACAACTCCCTTTGTATGGAACAAAGTGTGTCGCTGATTCTTCTCGGGCGGGGCGACCTGTGCACTAAGAACACACTGCGCAACAAGACTTTCATACCTATCGGAGTCGCCTGGGGTGACATGTACCTCCGCCTTAGCTATTGGGTCAGTGGCAAGCAATGCATGTTCAATTTCTTCAGAATCACTAGTGGAAGAGTACTCACCATCGTCACGAATGAGCAAAGTGCACTTGTTCGGGCAGTCCTGAAACACGTGGCCAAATCCTCTACAGCGATGACACTGAATATCCCGTGTACGGCTTGGGGAAGGGGCGGCGCCTGTGGGTGGGGCAGCGCCTGCCGGTTTGGCCATCTTCTCCCGTGGTGTAGTGGTGGACGTGGATGGCGTAGGGGAGATAGGTGCTGGTGTGGATGTCGAGCTTCTTCCTGCAAAAGGGTTAGAATATGTCTTCGAGCATCGTCCCTACACTTCACGTTCAGCTTTGCAAGCAAATTCAAATAATTGAGTCATATAATGATATTCCTTATAATCAAGTATGTCCTGGATTTCGCGGTTTAAGCCAACTCGAAAACGTGCCATAGCAGCGTCGTTGTTGTCCAATATCCCACAACGAATCATCCCTTTTTGTAACTCCTGGTAGTAGTCCTCAACAGATTGAGAACCTTGCTGAAAACACTACATCTTATTAAGCAAATCATGAGCATAATACGAAGGTGCAAATCTATGGTGCATAGCAGTTTTCAATTAATCCTACGTGGTCGGAATGGCAGTGGGATGTTTAATTTTATACTCACGCCACCAAATGAAAGCAAAATCAGTAAATTCATTAATAACAGCTTTAACTAGAGAATTTGCAGCAATATGATGGCATGAAAATTTTTGTTCAACCTCTAACTCCCAATCAAGAAATGCAGCAGGATCATATTTGCCATTAAAAGGTGGGATTTTAAAAGGGTTTTTATTTTTAAAATACATGATGACGTCAACATGACGTCAGCTACTCTGGTTAGTGACCCTCACGATCTGACTACGACAAGTGAGACTCGAAGCTCCAATGCAATCGCTGAACCAACTCCCGATGGTTACCAACCTTGCTGGCGCAAGATCAGCCTGATCACGAAGATCAATTCCTGTACGCAATCAAAGAACGAACAAGAATCTGAGGCGAGCAATCTTAATATCACTCGAAGGTGGAGTTCTGAATCACAGAGGAAACCACGTATTTGTGCGTGCTCTGGTGTAGCTAAAGCTAAATGTAAAACAAAACACAAGTTCTAAATGAAATAGGACTCTAAATAATAAAGGGAAAAGGGGGCGCGGCCCCTAGGGGAGGCGCAGCCAGCAAGGGGGTGCCGCCCCTAGCGTCGAGGGTGTGGGGTGCAACCATAGGCGCCCACACACAAGGCCTCCTGTTGGGCCAGCCTTCAGTCTTCTAGGCCTTTATTCTTCAGCATCATGATGAAGTTCAACTCTCTTGCACAAGCCTGAGTAATTGGCCCAGAAAGTGGCGCTGAAGAAGGTGCTGCCGGTGCTGGAGTAGGAGAAGGTGCTGCTAGTGTAGATGTACTCGTGGTGTCCGCATCGATGATGAGGACATCCTAGGGCACGATTTGGCCAGACGCACAACAGTGTAGGCGGCAGTCATGGAGCACGGTTTGGCCAGGCGCACGACAATGTAGGCGGCAGTCGTGTCTAACGGGAGTACGGATTAGCCAGGCGCAGAACAGTGCAGGCACACGACGGTGTAGGTGGCCCATGGGCCAGGCGCAGAACAGTGTAGGCACACGACGGTGTAGGCGGCGAAGCCGTGCATATCCAAATTATCCCACCTTGCTTAGCTTGGGAGGACCAAGCCACATAAAAAGGGAGAACCACCCTTCCCCTATTGGACTAGTCTTTTGGGGCGATTGGGCCTTTCCCCGAGGGGTGTGCTGGACCCAACTCATCATTTGTGATGGGAACCAGCTAGGGTTTATGGCCGATCTTTCAATGAGAGGCGTGGAGGACAACTTCGATTGGAGGAGACGACGTTCACGGCTCGACTACAACCTTTCCAAGGATACGCCTTAGCAACTGATACACCACCTCCTATGGCTGCAGCGATCTTGTGGAGCACGTCAACCGGCACTAGGGCACTCGTTCCTGCGAGTAATCGAAGAACAAGCAAGAACAAGTATGGAACAAATACTGAAAATACCAGATATGAATGAAGGTTTCACACTGAGTCACAACTCAATAAGGTGGGGTTCCGAATCAGGTAGAACAGGTGGTCTAGCAGACACACGTGTCTACAAGGAAGTAGCAATGGCTAAACTTACAACGAAACAAAACCCAATCTGTTTGTGATGGCTATGGGGTTATATGAGAGGGTAGGGGCACGACCAGGACCTAGTAGGGGTCGTGCTCCAACCCTAGGACGCGCCTCTATGGGCTCCAACATGATTCACGGGCCAACGGGCCAAAACCGGGCGACGCAACACCTTGACAGATTCTGGATGTCCACTTCTTTCGACGATTCGCGTTGATCCAGATATTATTTTGATATAAGACTGGTGCCATTGGAAGCTCTATCAAATTATCTTTCCAACCATATAAAGAACGTCTCAAACGGAGTTCGTATGAGGTCGTGGCATCCGTTGCAACTTGGCCCAGTCATGCAGTCCAAATCAGCGCCCAAAACGTGTTGGCCTTGGTGGAGGACGTGTGGAACACTTGGACTTGGTCTCCCAATCAACCTCTTTGGTCCTCCATTCCTTCCATGTGTGTTGAGCACCCTTTTTGATTCACGTAAGCATTTCTGAAAATGACAACCAACAAACATCATAGTGCAGCAATAATTCATCAAATGTATTGGATACAACGAAGATAAGGAATCGGTTCACCTTAGAATAAAAACATGCTACTGTGGTCATATCCGAGACGGTGATGTCCTCATCATTCTCCCCTTCTTGGCTGCAAGTCGTCCTCGACTTGCTTCGGTGGCATCTGAAGGTGCTTGGATTGATGTTCGAACACGAAGCGATTAGTATGCTGCAAGTTGACAACCAACGATGCTTCCCTTCTTTGGGCTGACCCTATTGCTCAAGAAAACAACTAGAAAAACTTTGCAAGACATTATTAGTGTTAGGGCAGCCCCCTATTCGATCATGGTATTCTAGCCCAAAAGGATATTTCAGATTAGAGCAAATATAAACTTTATGCACAAAATATTCTCCTTTGCAATTGTACTTGCCAATAAAGTGATATGTATGATTCGACAAGCATGCCAATTCAGAATATGCAAAAAGTTCATGCTCTAAACATTTTAGATCACAAAGAATATCAAATTCAATATAACCTAAAGTATTTAGAGAAGACATCAACTTCAGTTCATCTTTTGCACAAGTAACAGGATGAAAAAGCTTTTCTCCAGCATATACGTACGGTTCCAAACTATTTGTATCAAACTTATTCACTCCTTGTGGCATAGGAATAAAAGAAGCATCAGCACATAAGTCCTCTTTATCACAAGGAACAACAACCAAATCATCTTGTGACAAAATCAAATCAGCAGTAGGTTTCACTATTTGTTGCTCTTGATTAGCATGTAGAGTGAACAAATTATCAACATTACCCCTCTCATCATTCTTGTAGGTATTCACACACAATAAAATTTCCTTTTCAGCGCTGAGAGCAAGCCCAAACAATGAAGCAATATTGTTGTATGAGTTGCTAATTAACATGGTTCGAATTTCAAAATTAAGGCCTTTCAGGAACCTACTCATAATATTTTTCTTGCATTCATCTAATCCACCAAATATGACACAAATCTTAAAGGTATGATAGTATTCCTTGATAGTCCTACTACCGTACTTCAAGTTGTCTAATTTTGCAAGCAAACAATCAGCATAATATTCAGGAACATATTCATCACGAAAAAGCATTTTAAAATCTTTCCAAGTTTGTGGAACTTTGTTGTGCCTACAAATATGTTTCCATGTAGTCAAAGCATAATTTGTTAAAACACTAGAAGCAGCAAAAATCATTTGATGTTCAGACAAGTCATACTTATCAAATTCTGCATCTACCTTAAGCTCCCATTCAATGTAAGCATGAGGATCAAACATACCAGCATATAATGGAAAGTGCTGAATGATACCTTGAATGAGAGGGTCTAGCTTCAACTGCTCAAAAATCTCTATATCACCTTCTATGATTAGTAGAAAACAAGAAACACAAAATATTTTGTTTTCTCCTATCAACTACTAGGATGTGTCGGGTATAATTCTCTCAAACTCAACTTGTTCAAACACAAGCTCTTACAAGTTCTTACCAAGCAAAACAGGAGGGGACGGCAACCAACAAGACGTCAACCTCGAATAAAGTGTATCGGTACCACGGCAACAAGACCTGTCAAGCTGTAGTCGATTATGTGGACTTATAAGTGGGCTGAAACAAGGAATGAACTAGCACCACATTAGTCATAAAAGCAAGCTGAATAATCGTTCAACAGCGGTATTGTGCTGGTCCTAGGCTAAACCATGCTAGAGACGTGAGCCTAGGCCAAAGGTAATCACCGACAAAGAGGAACTAGCACAACATAAGGAAAACACCAAATTCAACCCCTTTTGTCTTTCACTTCCTTTTCTCCTTTCTTTCTTTTTTTACTCTTCTTTTTTTCTGTTTTTTTGTTCTTCTTTTTTCCTCTTTCTTTCTTTCACTTTTTGTTCACAAGACTAAACTCTTTTGCTGAATAACATGACAAATCCACACCAAAGGATGAGTTTACACAAATTGCAGATCGTCAATCTCTAGGACAATTGCGGAACGCTCAAAATGAATTTTGCAGCAAGGCTAGATCCGTTGGAAAGATAAGAAGATAAACTTTCCAGATTGTACTTAAACACTTGAATCGGACTTAAAATGGATCCGTGGCGGCCAAAATGTTACACTGATGTATATGGTGATGTCGGATCTCGTGGTGATCAAAACGTGATAGAACTCAAAACTCCAAAGGATTAGACACTAAGACCAGCAACTCGACACAACCGATGCAACCGAAAATTCAACAAGCCCTAACTAAGTAGTACTAGTAAAGGCTCGAATGATTTATGGGATTGCAGGTAAACTAATCCACTATTTTTTGGCTTTTCTGGACTATAGGAAAATAAAAATAACAAAGGATTGATAGTCTCTCACCGATAAACCTCGCTCTGATTATCAACTGATGGGAACCCGCTAGGGTTTGTGGCTGATCTTTTGATGAGAGGTGTGGAGGATAAGTTTGATTGGAGGAGATGATGTTCACGGCCAGACTACAACCTTTCAAAGGATGCGCCTTAGCAACCGATACACCACCTCCTATGGCTGCAGCGATCTTGTGGAGTGCGTCAACTGCCACTAGGGCACCCGTTCCTGTGAGCAATCGAAGAACAAGCAAGAACAAGTATGGAACAAGTACTGAAAATACCAGATATGAATGAAGGTTTCACACTGAGTCACAACTCAATAAGGTGGGGTTCCGAATCAGGTAGAACAGGTGGTCTAGCCGACACACGTGTATACAAGGAAGTAGCAATGGCTAAACTTACAACGAAACAAAACCCAATCTATTTGTGATTGCTATGGGGTTATATGTGATGAGGACACCACGAGTACATCTACACCCGCAGCTGCGTCTCCAGACGCTCAGGTGCCATCTCCAGAAGCTCAGGCGCCACACCAAGATGTTCCACTACGTTAGGCGTCACCAGTTGGGCCAATTACTCGGGCTCGTGCGAGGGAATTAAACTACGTCTTGCTGTTGAAGAATGAATGCCCAAGATGCATAGAAGACGGCCCAACAGGACGGCCCAAGAGGGGCTCCTAGGGTTGGGCGCCAGGAGAGGGAGCCGCGCGCCCTCCCCCTCGCGAGACGCGGCGCGCCCTTCCCCCGAGGGTGCTAGGGGCTGCGCCCCCTTCTCCCCTCGCATGAGCTGGACCCCTCTTTTACTTTCAGACTTGAGTTTTGTTTTACATCTAGCTTTAGCTACACCAGAACACGCACAAATACGTGCTGTCCTCTGTGATTCAGAACTCCACCTTCGAGTGATATTAAGATTGCTCGCCTCAGATTCTTGTTCGTTTTTCAATTGCGTACAGGAATTGATCTTCGTGATCTGGCTGATCTTGCGCCAGCAAGGTCGGTAACCATCGGGAGTTGGTTCAGCGATTGCATTGGCGCTTCGAGTCTCGCTCGTCGTAGTCGGATCGTGAGGGTCGCCTCCCACCAGATCGGATTTATCTCCACTCACCGAAAGATCGGGCACTCCCCCTCTATCAAGTGGTATCAGCTTTCTAGGTTGATCGGTGAGTTTAATCTAGTGTTTTCCCTTCCTACAGTCCAAAAAAAAACCAAACAAAAATTTACTTTCAGGTTAGATCTTTTCCCCAGCAACTGTTTAGCCTTGCACATTCTTTCAATAAGTGTCTTTGTTGAATTTGTGTGCTTACGCATTCAATTGTTGCTGGTTACTTGTGTTTTCTACCTTTTGTTCCTTCTTTTCTTCTAACCCTAGTTCGTTGCCGTTTCTCTCCGCTGCTTATCCATCCACCACCTCGCCGCACTCCTCGCGCGCACACCCGTCGCGCAGCCGCCTCTCGGTCACCCCGGCCCTGTTCCGTGCTACGGTAGGTCAAAAAAAGGAAAGAAAAAAAAGGAAAAAAAGGAAAGTAATAAAAAAAGGAAAGCAATAAAAAAAGGAAAAAAAAAGAATCCAAAAAAAAAGAGAGACCGCCGCACAGTCCAAGTGGGAAACGGGAACCGATTCGTCTCGGTGAAGGAGTTTTGCGCCACAGTTTCCCCTGGCTTGCAAGCCTCCTGGGCTGCACCGTGCATGCCCTGGTAGCTATCTCTCCCTGATCGTGCTGCGTACCCCCACACCGAGCCATCTCCTCTCTCTTTTCCAGTACCATATTCTGAGTTTGGCCTTACTCTAAAGAGCGAGAGAGAGAGAGTATCTTTTAATTACCGGAATACCCTTGTACTTTCGGAAAAAGTGTGTGTGGTAATTTGCTGTTGGAGATCCTCTGTGTTCATATTATCAGTTTTGAGGACTCCTGCAAAAAAACAGAAGCAAAAAAAAGCAATTTGCTACACCCTCTCCACCTTACTTGTTGTCTTTTTGATTTCACTTGTTGCCAGCAGCGTTTGTTTCGTGTTTAGCACTATAATTCAACATTGCATTATTGTTTGAGTGTGCTAATCCTTGACTTGAGTGCAGCCTACCCAGAACTCCACATATTTCTACGACGAGCAGATTTTGTTTCTCCAGGCAATCGCTCCTCCAATCTTTCGCGAGTTCCACCGGTTGGTTGCAGGTCGCCCCTGTGTGCGTGGTAAGAACAGATAAGAATTTGATAACAGCATTAGTTTGAGCACCTTTGTGAGCTGTTCCACCCCTGTGTTGGCGTCCGTTTTGTTTCGTGTTTGCGCTAACCATGGCAGGCGACGATGACAAGAAACAGCTGCAGGACATGCGGGCTGAGATTGATGACCTTGTCACAGACATCAAGACTATCCACGAGCGGATGGATTCCACGGTTACTACGGCCAACGGGTGGTTCGACCAGCTTGATCTCGCGCAGACAGCCACCAAGATGACGCTCGACGCCATCGTGTCACGACTCGATGCATTGAACACGGTGGTCACTGATTTGGTGGCCCAAGGATGTGTGGGTGACGATGAGCAGGAGGATGCTGACCGCCGAGGCAAAGCCCGCCGTGTACCACGCCGCCCCGCTGGTAACGATTCCTTCTCTAAAATCAAATTTAAAATTCCACCCTTTAATGGCAAATATGATCCTGCTGCATATCTTGATTGGGAGTTAGAAGTTGAACAAAAATTTTCATGTCATGATATTGCTGCTAGCTCTCAAGTTAAGGCTGCCATTAGTGAATTTACTGATTTTGCTTTAATTTGGTGGTGTGAGTATAAAAATAAAAATCCTACTGCTGTTCCGACCACTTGGGAGCAATTAAAAACTGCTATGCGACATCGCTTTGTGCCATCATATTATGCTCGTGATTTGCTTAACAAAATGCAGCAATTTCAGCAAGGTTCTCAGTCTGTTGAGGACTACTACCAGGAGTTGCAAAAAGGTAAGATTCGTTGTGGTATATTGGAGGAACCCGACGCTGCAATGGCACGCTTTCGTGGTGGTTTGAACCGCGAAATTCAAGACATCCTTGATTATAAAGAATATGCTGACATGACCCAATTATTTGAGTTTGCTTGCAAAGCTGAATGCGAAGTGCAGGGACGCCGCTCGAGGACATATTCTAACACTTTTGCAGGTAGAAACTCGTCGTCCAGTTCAGCACCTGCTCTCCCTGCGCCATCCACACCTACACCACGTGAGAAGACAGCTACGCCGGCAGGAGCCGCCCCAGCCACAGGCACCACTCCATCCACAGGCGCAGCATCCACCACAGGTCGTACACGGGATATCACGTGTTTTCATTGCAGCGGACGTGGCCACGTGGCTCGAGACTGTCCGAACAAGCGCACATTACTCATTCGTGACAATGGTGAGTACTCTTCAGCTAGTGATTCAGAAGAACTTGAACATACTTTGCTTGCCACTGACAATGCAGCTAAGACGGACATACATGTCAATCCGGGGGACACCGATAGGTACGAGAGTCTTGTTGTGCAGCGTGTTCTTAGTACACAGGTCGCCCCAGCCGAGAAGAATTAGCGACACACTCTGTTCCATACGAAGGGTGTTGTGCAGGAGCGGTCGATTCGCATCATCATCGACAGCGGTAGCTGCAACAATTTGGTGAGTACTATGCTGGTCGAGAAGTTGTCATTACCCACTCGTAAGCATTCAAACCCATATCACATTCAATGGCTTAATGATGGTGGCAAAATTAGAGTATCACGATCGGTGCGTGTTCCTTTTTCTATAGGTGCTTACTCTGATTATGTTGATTGTGATGTTGTTCCTATGGAAGCATGCTCTTTGTTACTTGGTAGACCTTGGCAATATGATACTGATAGCTTGCATCATGGTCGTTCGAATCATTATTCTCTCATGTTTAAGGGTCAGAAAATAATTATACATCCTATGACACCTGAACAAATTGTTAAAGATGATCTTGCTAGAGCTGTTAAAATTGCTAAAGAACAGGAACCATCACCATCCACTTCTGATAAATCTGAAATTAAGTTGAATGCTCCTATTTTACTTGCTACACGTGTTGATTTCGATGATATTCGAGATGCTCCTTTGCCATGCTATGCACTTGTATGCTCTAGTGTGCTTGTTTCCCTTGATGATGCACCATCTTTGGATATTCCGCCTACGGTTGCTAACCTTTTGCAGGAGTATGCTGATGTCTTTCCCAAAGACTTGCCACCAGGTCTCCCACCGCTTCGTGGCATTAAGCACCAGATCGACCTCATTCCCGGCGCCCAGCTTCCAAACCGCGCCCCGTACCATACAAACCCGGATGAGACAAAAGAGATTCAGCGCCAGGTGCAGGTGTTACTTGATAAGGGTTACATTCGTGACTCTCTTAGCCCTTGCTCGGTTCCTGTGTTACTTGTTCCTAAGAAAGATGGTTCATGGCGTATGTGTGTAGACTGTCGTGCTATTAATAACATAACCATTCGTTATCGATACCCTATACCACGACTTGATGATATGCTAGATGAGCTTAGTGGTGCCATTCTTTTTACTAAGATTGATTTGCATAGTGGTTACCACCAGATTAGAATGAAATTGGGAGATGAATGGAAAACGGCTTTTAAAACAAAATTTGGCTTATATGAATGGTTGGTTATGCCGTTTGGTTTGACTAATGCTCCCAGCACTTTTATGCGCTTGATGAATGAAGTTCTGAGGCCCTTCATAGGATTGTTTGTCGTTGTCTATTTTGATGATATCTTGATTTACAGCAAGTCTATGGCAGAGCATTTAGAACATTTGAGTGCTGTTTTTGACGCGTTGAGGGCTGCCCATTTATTTGCTAACATCGAAAAATGCATCTTCTGCACACAACGTGTCTCGTTTCTTGGTTATGTTGTTACCCCACAGGGTATTGAGGTGGACAGCAGCAAGATTGATGCCATTCGGGAGTGGCCTACACCGACGACGGTTACACAGATTCGAAGTTTCCTTGGTCTTGCAGATTTCTACCGCCGTTTTGTCCGTGATTTTAGCACCATTGCAGCACCTCTACATGAGCTTACAAAGAAAGATGTACCTTTTGCTTGGAGTGATGCACAGGAGGTAGCGTTCAACACATTGAAAGATAAGTTAACCCACGCTCCTCTCTTGCAGTTGCCTGATTTTACTAAAGTGTTTGAGCTTGAATGCGATGCTAGTGGTATTGGGATAGGTGCTGTTTTGTTACAAGAAGGTAAACCGGTTGCTTTAGCGAGAAATTAAGTGGTGCTAGCTTGAAATACTCAACTTATGATAAGGAACTTTATGCTTTAGTGCGAACGTTGCAAACATGGCAGCACTATCTTTGGCATCGCGAGTTTATAATTCATTCTGATCATGAGGCTTTGAAACATATTCGTACCCAAACAAATCTGAACCGTCGTCATGCTAAATGGGTCGAATTTATTGAGTCCTTTCCTTACATTATAAAACACAAGAACGGGAAGGATAATGTTATCGCTGATGCTTTGTCTCGTCGTTATACTATGCTGTCATAGTTAGATTTTAAAATTTTTGGCTTGCAAACTGTGAAAGATTTATATGTGGACGACACTGATTTCAAAGATGTTTTCGCTCATTGTGTTACTGGGAAACCATGGGGCAAATTTCACTTGCAGGACGGGTTCCTGTTTCGCGCTAACAAGCTGTGTGTTCCAGCTAGTTCGGTTCGTCTGTTGTTGTTGCAGGAAGCACATGGAGGCGGTCTCATGGGGCACTTTGGCGTTTACAAGACGCATGAGGTGCTGGCTGCCCACTTCTTTTGGCCCCGGATGCGCAAAGATGTTGAACGCATTGTTGCACGTTGCACTACTTGTCCGGAAGCTAAGTCATGTTTGAGCAACCATGGTTTGTATATGCCTTTGCCTGTCCCTACTTCTCCTTGGCTTGATATTTCGATGGATTTTGTTTTGGGATTGCCTAGAACTAAGAAGGGGAGGGATAGCATTTTTGTGGTTGTTGATCGTTTCTCCAAAATGGCTCATTTCATACCTTGTCATAAGACTGATGATGCTAGCAGTGTTGCTGATTTGTTCTTTAGAGAGATTATTCGTTTGCATGGTATTCCAAATACAATAGTCTCTGATCGTGATGCTAAGTTTCTCAGTCATTTTTGGAGATCACTTTGGAATAAATTGGGAACTAAATTGCTGTTTAGTACAACTTGTCACCCTCAGACTGATGGGCAAACTGAGGTGGTTAATAGGACTTTGTCAACCATGCTTAGGGCTGTTCTAGATAAAAATTTGAAACGTTGGGAAGATTGTTTGCCTCATGTTGAGTTCGCTCATAATCATGCAACACATTCTTCTACAAAGATGAGTCCTTTTCAGATTGTGTATGGTTACATTCCTCGGGCGCCTATTGATTTATTTTCGCTTGATGCTGAGGACGCCCCGCACATAGATGCTGTTGCACATGTTGAACAAATGATTAATCTGCATGAACAAACTCAACAAAACATTGCTGCTGCTAATGCTAAGTATCAAGTTGCTGGTAGTAAAGGTAGAAAACTTGTTACTTTTGAACCTGGTGATATGGTTTGGTTGCATTTACGAAAGGATCGTTTTCCTGCTTTGCGCCGTTCTAAATTGATGTCTCGTGCTGCTAGTCCTTTTAAAGTGCTAACCAAAATTAATGATAATGCTTATGTTCTTCACCTGCCTGCGGAGTTTGGTGTTTCCACTAGTTTTAATGTTGCAGATTTGAAACCATACGCGGGAGAAGATGAGGAGTTGCCGTCGAGGACGACTTCAGTTCAAGAAGGGGAGGATGATGAGGACACCACGAGTACATCTACACCCGCAGCTGCGTCTCCAGACGCTCAGGCGCCATCTCCAGAAGCTCAGGCGCCACACCAAGATGTTCCACTACATCAGGCGTCACCAGTTGGGCTAATTACTCGGGCTCGTGCGAGGGAATTAAACTACGTCTTGCTGTTGAAGAACGAAGGCCCAAGATGCATAGAAGACGGCCCAACAGGACGGCCCAAGAGGGGCTCGTAGGGTTGGGCACCAGGAGAGGGAGCCGCGCGCCCTCCCCCTCGCGAGACGCCGCACGCCCTTCCCCCGAGGGTGCTAGGGGCTGCGCCCCCTTCTCCCCTCGCACGAGCTGGACCCCTCTTTTACTTTCAGACTTGAGTTTTGTTTTACATCTAGCTTTAGCTACACCAGAACACGCACAAATACGTGCTGTCCTCTGTAATTCAGAACTCCACCTTCGAGTGATATTAAGATTTCTCGCCTTAGATTCTTGTTCGTTTTTCAATTGCGTACAGGAATTGATCTTCGTGATCAGGCTGATCTTGCGCCAGCAAGGTCGGTAACCATCGGGAGTTGGTTCAGCGATTGCATTGGCGCTTCGAGTCTCGCTCGTCGTAGTCAGATCGTGAGGGTCGCCTCCCACCAAATCGGATTTATCTCCACTCACCTAAAGATCGGGCACTCCCCCTCTATCAATATGAGAGGGTACGGGCCTGACCAGGACCTGGTGGGGGTCGTGCTCCAACCCTAGGATGCGCCCCTATGGGCTCCAACATGATACACGGGCCAACGGGCCAAAACTGGGTGATGCAACACCTTGACAGATTCTGGACGTCCACTTCTTTCGACGATTCCTGTCAATCCAGATATTATTTTGACATGAGAATGGTGCCATTGGAAGCTCTGTCAAATTATCTTCCCAACCATATAAAGAACGTCCCAAACGGAGTCTGTATGAGGTCGTGGCATCCATTGCAACTTGGCCCAGTTATGCAGTCCGAATCAGCACCCAAAACGTGTTGGCCTTCATCTCTTTCCATCTTTGGGCCAAAACTGACATGGTGGCCTGGTGGAGGACGTGTGGAACACTTGGACTTGGTCCCCAATCAACCTCTTTGGTCCTCCATGCCTTCCATGTGTGTTGAGCACCCTTTTTGATCCACGTAAGCATTTCTGAAAATGACAACCAACAAACATCATAGTGCAGCAATAATTCATCAAATGTATTGGATACAAAGATGATAAGGAATCGGTTCACCTTAGAATAAAAATATGCTATTGTGGTCATATCCAAGACGGTGATGTCCTCATCAATTTGGTATCAGAGCTGGGCCCTTGTTAAGAAGGGGAGGATGATGAGGATATCCTAGGGCATGATTTGGCCAGATGCACAACAATGTAGGCGGTAGTCGTGGAGCACGGTTTGGCCAGGCGTAGAATAGTGCAGGTGCATGACGGTGTAGGCGGTGAAGCCGTGCACGTCCGAATTATCTCACCTTTCTTAGCTTGGGAGGACCAAGCCACCTTAAAAGGGAGAACCACCCTTCCCCTATTGGACTAGTCTTTTGGGGCGATTAGGCCTTTCCCCGAGGGGTGTGCTAGGCCGAACTCATCATTCGGCCTCACCAGAGAAGGACCAGTAAGGAAGGTTCCTCTTCCAAAACCCACACAGGTCATAGTGGTTCCTCTTCCAAAACCCACACAGGTCATAGTGCAGGCCGAACCTGGAAAATTACATGACATGATGACAGAAGCTATGCATCATGCTTTGATCAATCAATCTTCTGTCTTCAACAATTCAGTGCAGAACTGCGTGAAAGAGGTTCTCAGGGAAGAGATCATGAGCTCGTACAAGGGACCAGCATATTATCAACCTAGCATGACTTTTCCATTTACATCCAACAAGAGGTTCAGTGAAGTATTGTCGGTTTCTCAGCCGGCTCCGACTACTACTCCCAGCATCGTCGCGACAACTCCTCCTTCTACCTTGCCAACATCAACAACCATGGGGGAGTTTAGTCAGCCAGGATCTCAAGGCTTCGTATATGTTACTCCTGCGGCACCAAAATTTCCACCAGAAAGGAATGCAGATGGAAAGCTGATAGGATTCGGTATGCCTGCGAGTTCTGCACCAAGGTCAAGCCAAAGACAAGAGAATACAACAATGTCCGAACCTACTGGCCCTTATGCAGCTAAACTCAATAACCTAGTTGGCTTTACTCTTCAGCATGACAATGGGATTACGTTCACATTCTACAATCCCAAAACCCAGAGTCAACAAAGTTATGAAATATCACCCCTACCACGCTCATTTGGTAAAGCCACTACCTGCTCCTCAGAGAGTTCAGAGGACTCAGGGGATGACACCTCAACCAAATGCGTCAGGTGGATTTTCAGCTGATCAGTCAATCGTAAGTCACCAGATGGCACATGAGTAGATAAATCTGACCATGAAAGCATCTGCAGTAAGGAGTTATGCTGCTAAGCTCCAAGAAGAATACAATGAAGCTATGAATCAAGCTGCACTCTTGGAAGTAATGACAGATCCTCCCTTGTTCTCGACACCGCAATATCAAGTGCAACCTATCCAAGATTTCTCAAATGCTCAGTATGTATAGCAGCCGATTGCACCACAACCAAACCAGTCGAACCAGGGTTTTTCAACCGGACAGCTAGTTCAAGGAACGTCACATACTGTTGATATTCCAAGCTAGTACCGAGCTCCTCCTAGTCCTTCGGTTATCCAGCCGATTGCTTAAGAGCAGCCGAGAACAGTTGGAGCAACTTCAGGACAGCAAAATCCTTCGTCAGGTTCTCAGTCGATTGATCAGAAAAGCCTGATTGCTGAAGTTACAAATATGTTGTAGTATCAATTCGGGTTAAAGCCAAAGCAGCAAACGCACATGTACCGAGCATCCTACCCGACATCCTTTGATCAAATCCCGTTTCTTTAGAGGTTCAAGGTGCCTGACTTCACCAAGTTCACTGGCCAAGATGATACCTCCACTATTGAGTATGTTACTTGCTTCATCATTCAGTGTGGAGAGGCAGGGACAAATGAGTTATTGAGAGTACGATTATTCTCATCCTCACTGTCAGGGCCAGCTTTTGCTTGGTTTACATCACTCCCAGCCAATTCAAGTCAAAGTTATGAAGAGTTGGAAAGACAATTTCATGGGTACTTTTTGGGGATTCATGAGATGAAGATTACTGACCTTACCAGCTTGAGTCAAAGAAACGATGAGTCAGTACCCAACTTCATTCAGAGGTTCAGGGAGATGAGGAACAAATGCTACAACTTGGCTCTGACCGATAAACAGCTTGCAGAATTGGCCTTTCAGGGACTCTTGCCATCCATCAAGGAGAAATATGCATCACAAGAGTTTGAGAACATCTGTCAGCTTCTTCATCGGCTAAGTCATGAGAGCACTTGGTCATATGAACCCAGGAGGAACTTTCAAAAATGAGTATCTTTTGTAGATTGCTCTGATTCAGAGGGGGAAGCCGAAGTTGACTTAGCTGAGTGGGTACCAAACAGGAAGCCGATTGCATGTCCCTTCGGCAAAAAGTAACCTGAGAGATTCAGTTTTGACACAACCAAAGGTGACAAAGTATTTGATCTTCTCCTCCAGCAAGGGCAGATTAAGCTTTCACAAAACCATACCATACCAAGTGCAGAGGAGTTGAAGAAGATCAAGTACTGCAAGTGTCACAATGCCACATCTCATAGCACTGATGAGTGCAAGGTGTTTCGTCAACATATCCAAAATGTAATTGATCAAGGAAAGCTTAAGTTCGAAACACCTTCCAAATCAGGAAAGCCGATGAAGATTGATCAGCACCCTTTTCCTACCCACACGGTTGAGATAACCAAAGCAAAGGTGTTGACGTCTGAATCAGCTAAAAAATAAAGGAACCATTGATCCCAAAATTCAGATGACAGCAGAAGAAGCCAAAGGGAAGGAATTGCTCGAAGAAGGAATTAACTCAAAGGGTTCAAAGCAGCATATTACATCGCATGTACTTCTGAGCAAGTTCCAACACCAACAGAGGCAGATCAGAAAAAAGGAAAAATGGAAGAGACGCAATGCAGGTCACTGGAGATGTCCGTTTTTCAGATACTGCTGGGAAGAAGGGACCAAACTTTCGACATCTGACAACTGTCCAGAGTGTCAAGGCTTTTATTCGGAAGGACAGTCATCCAAGAGGCTTTGTTTTGATAACAGGGACAAGAAGAACATGAATCAAAATCGGCAAGAGTACCACGACCAACGCATCTCAGCATATCATCGGCTGGGGGGCAAGGCAAGCGTGTACGATCGGCTGGGGGGCAAGCGTCAAGACAGTCGGCCCAATTGGCTAGAAGATATGGCCAATAGCAGAGTTCCCACCAAAGATGTGTTGGCTCGAGATCCAGAAAGGCGTCATGCTACACATGAGGACAAGAGTCAACACGGACCTCGCCAACCTAAGTGGTGCCCGGATGAGTTGACCAAATCTTAGAAGAGAAGGATCCAGTGCTTGCGACAATTGGAACAACAAGAAGAAATTGAGAAGCAAGCACTTGATAAAAAGAAGGTCTGATCCCAAGTTTGGCGACCCAAACCAAAAGCTGATGATAAGAAAGAAGACCAACCAATAGCAAGTGTCAATATGGTCTTCATTCTACCTAAGGAATTCATGACTCCTGAGACCGATTCAGATGAAGAAATTTTAGATGAAGAACTAGGATCGGCTCAGTTAGCTTTGGATCTAATGATGGCCAGTTTTGAGAAACCGGAAGAAGAAAAGCGTCAGCATCTGAAAGCTCTATTTCTCAAAGGACATGTCAATGGGAAGCCAGTCACAAGGCTTTTGGTAGATGGCAGTGCGTCGGTCAATCTCATGCCCTATACAATGCTCCGAAGATTTGGAAAAATTGAGAAAGATTTAACCAAGACTGATATCAGGTTGATTGATTTTGAAGGAAATGTATCTTCTGCGATGGGTGCTATTTGCGTGGATATGACAATTGGTAGTAAGACCCTTACAACAACCTTTTTCGTCATCAAGGGGAAAGGGTCCTACAATCTGTTACTATTGGATTCACGCCAACTGTTGTATCCCATCTACCATGCATCAATGTGTGGTTCAATGGATTGGAGATTCAGTGGAAATAGTCAATGCCGATTCCTCTTTCCACATTGCAGCAGCTGATACACAGTGGAACTTTGAGAAAGTCATCTGCATATCAGGAAAGGTTTGGGAGACAGATTTTCTCAAGATGTCTGATTTTGAGCTTCAGCCGATCCAAGCGATCGGTTCCAAAATATGAAGAGATGAAGCGTAGATCTACATCGCCCAATCAGAAGGATTAGACTGTGACAAGACAAGGCCGATACTCATCAAAGGCAAGGCAAAGTTGGAAACATTAGATTAAGTACTTAGCCAATTACTACTTCTGGTTTTTAAAGCTGATTTAGATTTCGGATGATAGCCGATACATAGTTATCGCCTCAGTATAAAATAGTCGATACTGAATTATCACCTTAAGGAGAAAAAAATTGTAAAAGCAGAAGTATTTGAACACTTATAGCTGATCAATGATTCGGATAATGGCTGATGTAACAATCACCCTTAGAACAAAAAATAAAGATATATATATTTCTTTCTATATTTCAGTACATGATGATTACATCCGCGTTGAAGATCAATGGGTTACATAGTTGAAGGATGACTATCCTATCCCTCGCATGATGAGGATATTGAATCGATGAACATCAGAGAGAGGAATGCCGCGCAAAGGAAACAAAAGAGTAAGATCTTCGCCAGAATTTGAGATCTTCCTCCGAGATCTTTGCAAGTTGATGACCAAGATGGTGCATCGTCCATCAGCACGCTCTTCCTCTGATAAATGTGCAGCGAGACATTCTACCTTGCTCCTTCTCCTCAGGTGTTGAACCTAAGCTTTTCACAAGGATTCTTTTAGCTGTTGTACCTTATGGCTTCACGAAAGGGGATGGAGACAGAGAAGTAACACTGCACTACCTCACAATAATTCTTTTTACCATGGCAAGAAAGGGGAAGAAAAGGATGATCGAACAGTAGGAGCCTAAGCCCTATCAGATCTAATCTTTGTGCCATGTTAGAAGGTGTGGAGAGCCGATGTGTATTCGGTTGCCATTTATAGCGCAGACCAGGAGGGATGGAAGGCGAGAAGACAGGAATGAATAAAAAAGATGCCTGATCCGGTCAAATTGGAAACAGTCCCTCCGTGAACAGCTCGTTTTCAGAGGCTGACATTGATTTCAGTGATCCGTTTCCCCCAAAAAAGGAGGAGCACTCAGCGGCTATTGAAGGGAAACACTCTGTACTCCAGTAGGGGAGAAAACAAAGATGGATATTCCTCAATGTTACTGATAGCATCAACAACCTTACTGGCAGCATCATGAAGCAAAACTATTTCAAGAAGACGCTTGTTGAGGTAAAGGGAGTACTAATCATTCCTGCGTACACTATGAGAGGAAGATGCCTCCCATCGCTAGAGGAAAAGGGCGTATCTAGAGATTGTCGGCCAAAAGAAAAAATAAAAGAGCCTATGAAAAGAAGCAAGTGAAGAACCGTTGGGTTATAGGTTGAGTTTTACAGAGAGGTGCACAAGAAAAGATAGTTCAGAGTCACATGTCAACATTCAACACTCAGTGGCATCGAGATCGGGATGAGTAATGTTCATCTGTCATGATTAAGAAAGATCACGGGACAAACAATGCACGTTGTCAGAAAAAGAAATCGTCCAGAAAATGCATCAAAATCATATAGACGATTGTCTTTAAAAGATGAGATACAATAAGATAAAAGCCGATTATGTCAGCTAAAAAGAAGGAATATATTAATGCTGATTACATCGGCTGAGAAGAAAAAATTACACTAAGATTTTTCTAAATCTTTGGCCTTCTCTAACTACATCTTGGTGATGGTTATTTCATCCTCTACTTGGTTCAGTTCCTTAAGAAGATGCATCCTCCTGGTTTCCAGAGCCCCTAATTTTTTTCTCATCTATGGAGATCACAAGTTGAAGACCCCGTTTCTGCCTCGCCAATGACGCTCGTTGATTCGCACCATGAGCTTTAATGTTCGTCAAGATACTTTCTACGTCCTTGCGGTTGGGAGACTGAGGACAAAAGAGGGATAATTACCATGTGAAATTCATGGATGGAGAGATAAAAGAAAGGATTGAAGCAAACAAGATTCACAGAAGAGGAAGAAGAAGACATCACATCAGTGTACAAGAAAGACGATGGAGATGGCTCATTTTTATAGGCCAATCAAGCGTTCGGTCAAATGAAAAAGACAAGGAAATAAAAGAGGAGCGTTGGAAGTTGGGTAACATTAAAAGGCCAGCTACAAAATACCAAGTTCAGAGTTACACATGCAAAAGAATTTAAACTATGCCTAACTCCAAGCGGAGTTGGTCAACTTTTTCTATCTCCTGGCAATCAGCATCGGCTGAACCAGGAATCGGTTGTTCCTCTCGGTTGATAGCTTGGGCTGTCTTGGCAATGGCATCTTTCGTGTGTTCCATGCCGCTAATCGTGTTTGGGAGATCTGCCAGTTTCTTCTCCTCCAAGGATAGATCCTGCTCGAGCTGCCTTAACTCTGCAAGAAGGTCCTGTTGGAAATCTCGGCAGAAATCTCAGGAGCGGCAGAAATCTCCCGAGATTGGCCTGTCTTCTCTTCATCCGATCAATAGCGGCAGAAATCTCAGGACGAGAACGAGACAAGACTTGGATCCTGTTGTCCAAATCGGCTATCTGGGAATCAAGAGCCTCTCGATTCTGAACCAACTGCTCTTGATGAGTTCTTTCTTCCAACCGATTCTGTGCATGCTCAACACAAAGCTGATGACTCTCTGTGTACCTCTTGAACCAATTGACTGATGTCTTGATCAAGAAGGAGCAGCATATCTCGGAGACATGATCGAACATCATCAGGAAGTGGACCCAGCGACAATACCCGGGAAGAATTGCCAATGGAAATATCATCCTGGATCTGCAAAAGGGCAAAAATGGATCAGAAACTATTATTGAACAGACAAGATTGAATGAAGAAAAGGATGCTCACAATTGGATCTATCAGGATGACGTCGGTAGGCTCTTTTCAGCTTTTAGTATTGAGTTGAGTAGCTGATTCTTTCTCAGCGTCATCTTTGAGCTCATTGGATTCCTCAACCTTCTGCGTTTGGGGTTCCTCTCCAGGAAGATCGGCCGATATAGGGTTTTCCTCGACTTGCTCTTGATCTGACTCTAGTATAATGTTTTGTGCTGATAATGCTCTTGCTTTCTCTTGGATAAACTTGTCCAAAAGACCAGAAGACTGCAGATAGAAAATTATAAAGAATTGGAACCTATATAAAGAAAAGCAAAAGAGGTTCGTATGAGTTGATTACCATCACAACATCGGCTAGTATTCCAGCTACATGTCCTGGGTCGACAAGCACATCGCCGATAGGGGCATTGGCATCCATGCCAGTTACATCGGCAGACATTTTAAGCTTCTTATTGTCCTAAATCAAGACTTTGCTGGCAATTGTTTTCTCTTCTGACGATGAGGAACTTTTGAAGTTGGACCAGCCATAACACTAGAAATCAAAGGGGCATTATGTCCAAGATATGGATAATCTCTGGGAGGAAGGTAATCAATTGACTTGCTACTCTGACTCATGGCAGGGGGAGTTATTGTTCCAATCTGAAAGAAAGAGATACTCAGTCAAGAAAAAGAGGGAAAACAAATTGTCAGTACAATGAAAATAAGAAAAGGGTTACCTTTTCAGATGAAGTCTCATGATCAGAATGAATCTGGACACTGTAAACATGTGGGGACAAAGAGAAGAGGTAAAAGAAAAGAATTTCCAATTATATAGATTCACAGTAGCAGAACTCGGAACCAAGTTCTTCAGCCGATCATAGTAAAGTGAGTTTGGAATTACTTCTCTCGGCTTGATTCAGTTAAGAAAATAAAGACCGATAGGTAGCTGACCGAAACCTAATTGACGAGCTGCTATTGATGGGTTATAAAATTCATATGTGGCTAGTTGACCTTTGCCAAAGACATTCGCAGGGAGAAGATTGGGTTTGATTATCTCCACAAGAAGGGCCTTATTGACATCATCATCAAGGGTGATGTCCACTAGAGTAAAAGTCAGCTCAAAGAAAGAACCAGGGTCCTGATATGTGAACCAAACTACTGATTCTTCTTTTAGGCCACAGTAAAAGCTCTCAAAGAAATCGGCCATTTTCTTTGAAGAAAATTTTCCACCAAGAACGAAGAAACTACCTCTCCAAAAGATAAACAACGGCGGGTTGTTGGTTTTTCACTCTCAGGTTGATCTTTTGGGAAAACTGAAGTATAAATATTCTGATTCAACATTATGCGAAGGTGCAAATTCAGCCACATGTTGATGAACCACGAAGGACCTCCAGGAGCGCCTATAGGTTTTCTAGTTGAAAGGCTTATTAAGACATGATGAAGAAGATTATAAACAACCCCTTAGAGATATTTATGTAGCGGGACCTTTAATCCCCGATCCAACAGTTCAGCCAGGACCTGATAATTAGTGGTTGGACTGGCAAATTTCCCATAGAAGACAAATTTTTCCAGCCACATATTGAGGAAAGCAGTATGTTCTCTTGGGGTAATGGTGCCTATTTTGTAGTGAAGGGCGATATATCTAGACCATCCTCAGATGTTTTTAGTTTCCAGCCGATGATAAGTTTTGTCATTTCGGTGAGAAAAGAGGATGTAAGAGGATGAGATATCCAAACCGGTCAACATGAGTATATCTATCAAGGTAGGAGTCATCGGCCCATGGCCGAACAGAAAAGCGTTCAAAGCATCTGACCAAAAATAGGAGGCAGCCATGAGCAGAGATTCATTTTTGGCCATATTAGACAATGAAAGGGTTATGCATTGGCTAATTCTGCATTGATCCCAGAAATCCCTCTTCTTAGAAGACATCCTCAAATACCAGTCTTTCCAGCCAGATGTGGGGCCTGTCTAGGATCCAAAGCAGCCGTCCCAATCGGCTAGATTCATAGAAGCATGTTTGAAAGGGATCCGACCAGTTTCAAGGTTGATCAGCTTAGTGGGATCAGGATCACCCATAGGTCCAAGAAAAACAAGACCCAGAGCATTGCTAATGGGGATAGTAAGATTTGATCTGAGCACCTACAGTAAATAAAACTAAATCAGAGGGAATCGACTAAAAGGATCGGCGGAGGAAGCAAAGGAAAGAAATAAAGACCTGAGGGACTGAAGAAAGCGTTGCTGAAGGAGTTTTGAAAGCATCTAAAGATCCGCTGAGATAGCTTGAAGACGCCATTGATTTGATTGAACTTGTTCGTTATAGCAAGAGGCTACGGAAGCAAAAAAGACGACCGGAAGGGTTGCATTTATAGCTTTGGGTCCTCAAGTTTGTTTGGAAATCTATCTGTTGGTTGCGTTCAACTCGAAGAAAGAAACTAAAATTTAGGGAATTTCGGAGCAAAGATATTTGCTCTGAAACTGGGGGCATGTGTTGACACTGTTTTTTGACACGTGTGAATAAGAAGCAAAGAGGTGCCAGGAAGGTTGCCGAGCTGGTGAAAGAGAGAGAAGAAGGAGCAACCAGCCGATTCAAAATCGACCGATTGAGAAGAAGTCAATGGGACCAGCTGACGATCAAAGAAGGGGATCGGCCGGTATAAAGGAAAGAAAGCGGCAAAAGGAAATACACCAAGGTGAACAAGGCTCATGTGGGTCAACATCTGTTGGCAACAGGTCAATGATAGTCAGAGAGTCCGACTCTTGCATGAGTCATTTATTTTTAGTAGTTGTAGTTTCTTTTAGTCAAGTAAGCATTGTTGTAATCGACTAGGAGTCAAGTTGTTCTCGGGGCATAAATAGTGACCCTGCGCATTCGAAGAAAGTTTGTACTTCCCAACAAACACAAACCTTTACTCTTTCCTGCAATTTACTATTGAAGTTTACTCTTTCTTGTTTCTTCAAATGCCGTCCTTCAAGCTCGTCGGGCTGCATCGACTGATCTCCGGCAGGCTTGTGAGTACCATTTATCGAGTGATTTCTAGGCTTTAACCTCCGGGCGCATCGTTGTGATTTCATCTAGATTTATTCACAATTTATAGATATCAGCTAGATCTGCCAGTTTCGTACCAATTCTTGTTTATTTAGCGTTTATCACCAATTTATCCCGCTCGAGGCTAGATCGTATCGGCTACTTTTTGTCGCATCATCGACATATCGATCAAACAGCCGATCTAGACTAGTCCCGAGCACTGCCATGTAGCGCTTAGCCTGCTCTGCTCATCCCATGCGCTGCTGACATCACCAGATCGGCTGACATAGCCGCTTTGAACATACTTGCACTTCGGTTGCCTCATCGGCTAGCCGATTTCGCCTGCTCCCGCATCGGCCGATCCGACTGTTACATTGTGCCCACGTGGGAAACTCTTATCGGTTCTCTAGCCTATTAACCCGAATTTAACACTCTACTCTATTTTCGTGTCGATCAACAGGTCAGGTCGACTAGCACGCCTTATTACATCCTGGGGATCCGTTACATGTTGCTGTTAAGGACTTTATTCCATTTTTTTGCGTCAACACAACACTTCCCAAAGGACGTCTCTGATGACGAACTATTTTCGGCCGCAACCGCCAATGAGACTGCAGAGGCTAAGATGGCAAGACAAGGGAGGAACGCTGATCGCACTACTCGTTGTCAGCATCATTGGTCGCTCGATGCCTCGTGATCGCACCGCCCAACAAATCACCACAGTAGCCGAGAGAGCTCACCTCTTGCTCCGACAAGGTGCTCACCCAGGTGCAAGTAATCACGGCAACAGTGGCGGACGTGACGCTCATACACCTAACTGTACCCATCCTGAAGCTAGCAACAGGGGTGGTGGAGGTGACGGAAGTGTCAATAGTGCCTCTCGCCATCCTACTCATGACGCCCGGTCCACCACCAATAGGATACACCAGGAACGTGAGAAAGCGAAGGACGAGTCAGACTCTTTTCCTACCTTCACCTGACGCCTCATGGTACTTCTACTACCCAACAAGTTCAAACCCCTCAGCATCAAGAAGTACGACAGCAAGCAAGACCCAAGGCAGTGGCTACACTGCTATGGCTTTCTGTTGCCAAATGCCAATGTTGGGGGTAACGATGACACCAAGTGCATCTACTTCCCATTGTACATGGGGGAAGCGCCGCTCACCTGGCTTGAATATCTCAAGAGGGACTCCAACGAACTGGGAACAACTCAAGAAGTGCTTTACTAGGAACTTCACCGGTGCCTTGGGCCGTCACAGTAACCAGATTGACCTCATTCAAGTCAAGTAGAAGCACAAAAAGTCTATTCACGACTACATGCGTCGATTCTTCGACAAACAAGCCACCGTTGTTAACGTCTCCGACATGGAAATCATCGACACCTACATCGACTTTGGTTGCATGCGCCCAACTACTATCGCCAAGTTGAAGACAATGGTCTAGGCCTAGGTTGACGAGGAAGACAAGTCTACTCACAACAACAACAACAACAACAATAACAACAACAACAACAACAACGGCGGCAGCAGCAGCAAGCAGCAGTCAAGTCCCAACCGCATGAGTAATAACTACTCAAGCAATCCCAATCACAAACGGAAGTCGGACAACACTGTTGCCAACCTCGAGCAGTCATCTAAAGAGACCAAAGACGAAGACACACCCTACTTTCAGAAGATGCTCAAGGAAAAGTGCCCATGGCACCGAGACGGCGGTCACACCACCAAGTAATGCTACCAGCTACGTCGCGCTCTGAAGGATACTCAAGAACACCATCGACCAAGACCAAACAAGGGCAAAGGGGGGAAGGGCAATCAAGACAAAGGCGGTGGATTCCAGGATCCCACCAATATCGTCAATGTCATCTTCGGTGGCGTACCCACAAAACGCTCCTGGAACCTTTTGCTGAGGGAGATCATGTCCATTGAACCCGCTGCTCCCACTTTCCTCAAGTGGTCGGAGGTACCCATTACCTTCTCCCAGGACTCAGTGGACAACCTTCCCTCTCATCCTGGACTTAGTGGTTGCAGGCTCCAGGCTCACCATGGTTCTCATCGATAGTGGTAGCGGTCTCAACGTCCTGTTTGCCAAGACTTTGAAGAAGATGAGCCTCAACGTCACCGACATGCTCACTGAGAGCAACTCGCCGTTCTACGACATCGTCCCTAGCAACGTAGCTATTCCTCTCAGACAAGTCGTGCTGCTTGTCACCTTCGGGACCAAAGACCACTACCGCACCGAGTACGTCAAGTTCAAGGTTGCAGACTTTGAAACATCCTACCACGCCATCCTCGGTCGACCAGCTGTGGCCAAGTTCATGGCTATCCCGCACTACGTGTACCTAGTACCCAAGATGTCGGGCCCCAAGGGTGTACTCTCACTGCAAGGGGACTTGAAGCGCTCCTACAACTGCAACACTGAAGCCGTGGAGCTCGCTGCTACTACTCAAGTACCTAATGCCATGATGGAAGTCTTCGCTACATCCAATAAGCTTAATCTGAGCAAGCTCGACATTCCAGAGAAGACAGACATCTCCACCAAGCCTATGCTGACAGAGGAAATCCAGTTGAAAGCCATTGACCTCGGTACTGGCGAGAGCTCCAAGACGACCATGATCAGCGCAGGCTTGGACCCTAAATAGAAGACATGCTCGTCAACTTTCTTTAGGCTAATTGTGATATGTTCGCATGGACGCCAGCTGACATGCTTGCTGTGCCCAGAAGGTTGATCGAGCACTCACTCAATGTCGATCCTGAAGCTACCCCAAGCGACAGCACCTCCACCGCTTCGCCCAAGACCGCATGGATGCCATCAAGAAAGAACTCGTGAAACTACTCACAGCCGGCTTCATCAGAGAAGTGTTCCATCCTGAGTGGCTCACTAACCCTGTCCTGGTTTGGAAGAACAATTCAAATGAGTGGAGGATGTGTGTCGACTACACCGATCTGAACAAGCACTGCCCCAAGGATTCTTTCATGTTGCCGCAGATAGACCAAGTCATCAACTCTACGGTGGGTTGCACTCTCCTTTCCTTCCTCAACTGCTACTCGGGATACCACCAGATAGCGATCAAGGACGAAGACCAAGAGAAGACCGCGTTCATCACCCCATTCGGCGCTTACTACTACACGACAATGTCGTTCGGGTTGAAGAACGTCGATGCAATATACCAGCGAGCTATCCAAGCTTGCGACAAGAGACAACTCAACAAGAACGTTGAAGCGTACATGGACGACGTCGTCTCAAGACCAGGGATCCCAACACGCTCATCATTGATCTTCAAGAGACCTTTGCTTCTCTACGGGAGTACCAATGGAAACTTAATCCCAACAAGTGCGTCTACGGCGTACCATCAGGGAAACTACTTGGGTTCATCTTAGCCATTGTGGCATCGAAGCTAACCTTGAGAAGATCTCTGCTATTACTAACATGAAGGCTCCGTCAAATAATAAAGATGTCGAAAAGCTTATTAGATGTATGGCGGCCCTCAATAGATTCATCTCAAGACTTGGAGAATGGGGTCTACCTTTCTTCAAGCTACTCAAGCTGCAAGAGAAGTTCATGTGGACTGCAGAGGCTGATGAAGCTCTTCAACAACTCAAAGATTTACTGTCCAAGCCCCCAGTACACATAGCGCCTCAAGCCAAGGAGGAACTCCTCCTCTACATTACTGTGACTACTATTGTGGTCAGTACTGCCATCATCGTCGAACGACATGAAGACGGCCATGCCTACATCCAGCGTCCTGTCTACTTCATCAGCGAGGTCCTCTCTGAGTCCAAGGCTCGGTACCCTCTAATGCAGAAGCCACTCTATGAGATTATCATCACCTCGCGGAAGCTACGACACTACTTCCAGGAGGACAAGATCTCTGTGGTCACCGACTACCCACTTGGTGATATCCTTCACAAGCGGGATGCCACAAGGAGGATTTCTAAATGGACGGTCGAGCTTGGCGCTCTATCGCTTGACTTCAAGCCTTGCACTACTATCAAGTTTCAAGCCTTGGTCGACTTCATGGCTGAGTGGCGGAAGAATCAAGTGCCAACACCAACCGAGCGCCCAGAGCATTAGGTCATGTACTTCAACGGTTCTCTCAAGCTCGAAGGCGCCAGAGCAGGAGTGCTACTGATCTCCCCCAAGGACGAGCAACTTAAATACGTCTAACAAATCTTCTGGAAGGTTTCCAACAATGGAGTTGAGTACGAGTCTCTACTACATGGGCTCTGCCTGGCAGTCTCCCTCGGCATCAAGCGACTACTCGTCTACAGTGACTCCGCAGTGGTCATCAATCAAATCAACAACTTCTAGGATCGAAATCAAGAAAACATGGAAGCGTACTACCTAGAAGTACGCAAACTCGAGAACAAATTCTTTGGTCTCGAGTTACACCATGTCATCCGTGACAACAACGTATCTACGGATGTCCTGTCGGCATTGGCATTGATGCGCGCGGCCTCCTGGGAGTCCGTCTCGCCATCCCACGGTGGAGAGAGGTCGTCTCCCTCATCAAAAGCATTAGGGTAGAGGACAACACTAATGACTTGGAAGGCTCCGCAATCCAGGGACTGCAAGGCATACACGAGCTGACAAAGTTGATTCACTTTGCGCTTTTAGATAAGCTTGATAGTGTCCTTCAACACATAACACTCACGGAGAGTGTGATTCACCCACTTATGGAAGGGGCAGAGTTCATCGAGGGGGTCCTGGTGAGCACAAAAGACCGAACACCAGACGTCGAAGGTGTGTTGCCCAGATTGGATCTAGGACTTCTTGTCCATCTTGTCGACGTAGACGTTGGTCTATCTCCGCTGGCCAAAGAGTGCCCCTGACGGACCTGGTGCCGACCTGGGATAGCGCTGAGCTTGCTCGCAAATCTGTAGAGTCTCCTGCATCATATTGATGATACGATCCATCCTCGCAACCAGATCGCAAGGTGTGGGTGGGTGGGTTTTGTCTAGCAGATCCATAACAGACACAACAAGATTGATCTTGCCGACCTGTGGAGCAAGAGCGAGCACTGTAGAGTTGCCTGCCGCCGCCGGAGCGGTGGCTGAAGCGATGGGATCTGCTAGCAAGGAGCCAAAGCAGATGCTGACAGGATTGGCATGGAATTCCGCCATGCTAGCCGGGAAGACAACATCGGAACGTGATTCCATCACACTATGCAAAATCTCCCGATCGCCACTACCTGGCGCGCCAACTGTCAGATGGTGAGATCTAGACAGTCCACTCGGGGTACCCACGTGGTTGATTTGGAGGAAGAGGGGATCGGAACTAGGAATGCGATGGATGAGTGGTGAGCACACAGAACAAGGGACACGAAGGTTTATACTGGTTCAGGCCTCCAGAGAGTAAAACCCTACGTCCAGTTTGGTGGTTTGTATTGCTTGTGTGCGAGAGCCGAAGCAAGGATGTGATGGTCTGCGAAGAGGTCCTAGGCCGCCTTATATAGTCTGGCAGACTAGGGTTTACAAGGTCGGTGGACCTAGAGTCCGGGTCGGTTACAACATAGAAATCTATCTCTAGGGATTACAATCAGTATCCCATGATATCCTGACTACTTGGCGACGTGGCCGACGTTTTGACGTGCATGCCAAGTCTTCTATTATCTTCGGAGCTATCTCCGAGGGTGCGGATAAGGTCCGTCGGGCCCACTGGCAGGTCGGTAGGTCATCTAGCAGGTCGGGCCTGCCTGTTGGGGACGGCTGAGACCTTGGTTGGTAGGGACCCGTAGGGTAGCCCCATCTCTCAAGCATAGATGTGGTGTCTACGCTAGAGGTTACGATTGTGTGCTCCGTGCCCAACATGTTCGTCGAGGTAGGCGGCAGGTGGTGACAGCCTTGTCCGTCCTTTGTAATCCTCCCCGCTTGGGTACGGTGTAGAGCTACAAGGCCGGAGATGATTGGCAAACCAAGTGTATACCAGTGCCCGAAGTAAACATTTAGTAGCCGAGTTTATCCTTTCCAAGAGTCTTTCCCGTAGAAAGCCACACTACCGAGATCATCTTTCATCTTACTCCTCTCCGGGCCAGACTAGCTAGGAGATCGTTACACCTCCGTTCCCTGAGGAAAATACGATACCCTGAATACTCATTGGTGAAGTGCTAAAATGGTAACTTCCATGCACTTGTGGATTTATTAGTGATGTAAGAAATACCAATAGTGATATGTTCTTGTGTTCTTTGTCTTTTCTTGGTTTAAAGGCTCGTGTTGTTTGTAACATGACCCTTTCGATCCTGCAGCTTAGACTCATTATAACACATATATGTTTGTGTGATCAACTCCTTTTGATCTAATTAGAGTGTATGAATGCATTGGCATTCGTTCTTTTCTGATGCCTATGTAGTTTGACTATGAGTAAGATCTGCTCCGTACTTGTGGGTTCGTCGCTCCGTACATGTACGGAGTTCTGTAGTGTTGTTGTGGGTTGACATACGTAGTCGTGCTACAGTAGTGATTGATGGTGTAGACGTGGGGTCTAGATCATGGGTTATCTTCTGTTTGCCCTATACCCACCGTATAGATAGAGGTATGCTGCGGTAGTGACAACCGTTGGACCCTTCATATTCCTCCACGCCCGGGTACAACGTGTAGAGCCAAAGGTCGGAGACTGTGCCTGAAGCGAGACCCTCTTTAACGCGTGACTGATCCTTGCTCTAGAACCTACACCCTAAGGAAGACCTTTGTTACCCATCTGCCTCAGCAATTGTGTGTCCTTGGATAGTCGTCTGGTAGACCTTCTCTCCCGTACCTTGGAATGATACCCTTTAGAATACTCCTCAGGGGAAGTGCTACAACGGAGTATCCGTGCGCTTGCGGATTTGTTCACACCCATCAGCATACCCGGGTGTTCTTACACGCTCCCTCTACCCCGACACCATAGTAGTGAGGTTAAAAATACCAACAATATTGCAAAGTCAAAAACTCAATTCAAGGAGAAAAGTGAGTCATACAATCAGATCAAGATGTGCATGTGTGACGGATGTTAAGCACCACTTTTAGACCGTCAACTCCTGCATAAATCCATGGAATATAAGCATCCACACTAGTGATAGGGCTTATTACTGACAAATTCCACACGTGTGGGTGTTTCTCTATTTTGTTGCAGGACCAAAATGTGCATGAAATGATATAGTTGAGAGCAAGTGAACCAATGGCATGAATATGGCATCATCACAAACAATCTCAAATGCCAAATTGGACTGCCCCATGGCGAAGCTCTCATTGAGATGATTGAAATGGATATATTATTTGTCTAATTTAAAGATCAGATGCAAAAGATATGGAGAAGACAAAATAATATGAGGTGTTGACGTCAAGCTGACGCCAGCATGACGTCAGCAACCCGTCGCCGCACGCACGCGCGGGATAGCTTGCCGCAGAGCCACGTGATGACATGCTACTGGTTGAGTGGCCGCGTCGTGGATCAACCCTAGGAGGGACGCGGGGTTCCCTCGGGGCACATGGTGCACAGCCACAGGCCGCAGTGTGTCGCCACAGATTCCTCCTGTGAGCGGCGCGAAGGGCAACTGCGTAAGGGAAAGATGGACCGAACCGGTCTAGGCCGGACCAGGTCGACGCGTGGTGTCCGCACATGGACTGCTTTGAGGAGGTGCCGCGGTTCACGTGGTTCCCCCCGGTTCACCCTTGGAATCTCCGATTCTGCGCCCAGATATCCGATTCAACCTTGGTTCTCTCTGGTTCCTCACAGTTCCCTCCAGTTCTAGTGCAAAAACGAAGCTGGGAACGTCGGTTGCCCCTCGAGGTGGCGACAGGAGAACACAGGGGGCCTTCGGAAACTTATTTTTTGACAACAAACATAAACATAAACATATATATATGTAGGAAATTACATCAGCCGAATTACAGAATGGTCCCCTAAAGAAGACCAAATTGCAAACAGTCCTGAGACTATAGTAGAACAAAGCAGAGCAATCCATGGCAACGAGGACGTAGAAGCCGCTGGTGGGGGGTCGTAGAGGCGTCGAGGATGCGTACACCCAGGTGTAGACCGCGCCAAGCGTCGGTTAAATGGGGACCTGTGAACCCATTGAGGAAGAAGAACACCAATGACCGGTAGATGTGGTAGGATTCATCGTCAGTGGAAGCTTGAACCAGGGTCCCAAGGGGAGGCGGCGTCGTCAAGTAGATGCCTGGATCTGAACCACCAAGTTGTGGAGTCGAACTGTAGGACCATAGGCTGATGCGGCGTGGAGGCAGAGACGATGAAGGCGAAGATTTGGGTGATGGCAGATGGAAGCAAGAGAGGGAGGCGGGGGAACACAGATCTGGCGAGAGAGAGGTGGTGGACGGGCGATCCGTGCTAGAGGGGAAAGGGCGAGGGGAAAGAGGAAGGGAGTTTATTTTATTCATACTAACCTGAGCGGCGGTGCTGACGGCGACGAGGAGTCCATAGAGGACGGTGATGGCACAACCCTGGTAGCTCATACCACAAGGAGCAAAGGCCATAGAGGCAACTAGGAAGGGAAAAAGTACTAGAAGTAGGTGCAGGAGCACTGGATCTATCGAAGGGGGGGGTCCCTGCCCTTCTCGCTGCTGATGAGGTCGCCGGAGGGGAGGAAGGGAGGGGCATGAGGAGGTTGGCGGAGGACACGGGGTTGAGACCGACACAACTGAGGTTGAGAATCTGAGAGACCGGCGCCAAGCTCGCGGATAGGAGGCCTTGGGAAACTTGGGGTGACTCCCTACACTCCCTACCTATAAATATGAGGGGAGGGAGCTCATTCTAAACCATTCCATTCCACTCCAACTCCTCTCCTCTCTCATTTCTCCCATGGGGAGGTGGATTCTCACCTCCCCATGTATGGAGTTTAGTGCTAGGTAGAGAGGGTTAGGGTGTGAGGATGCTTTGTTCTTCATTTAGAGCAAAGTGAGTATTTTTGCATTTTCTACTGAGACCAAAGTGTTATTCATACTTGAGTGATATGTTCTTGTGTTCTTCATCTGTTCTTGAATTAGAGGCTCGTGTTCTTCACGAACACGACCCTTTGATCTAGTTGATTAGGTTCATAAGTTTGTATCCCATTTGTGTGGTTAATCTCGTTTGATCTATGTAGAGTGCATAAATATGTTGGCATGTGTTCTTTCTGTCGCCTACGTTTCGACCATGAGAGATATCTTGTCCATATTTGCGGGTTTGTCGCTCCGTATTTATATGGAGTACTACAGCAAGGTTACAGGAGTTCTGGACGTAGTCAGCTATAGTAGTAATCGGTGGTGTAGACATGGTGTCTAGACTGCGCGTTATCCTTCGTCTGCCTTGTGCCCCATGTTTAGATAGATGTAGGCCGCGATAGTGAGATCTGTTGAACCCTTTGTACTCCTCCGCGTGCGGGCACAATGTAGAGCCAAATGCCGGAACCAACAGTTAGAGCCGGAATGTGACGGTGTCCGAAGCGAGATTCCTTATACCATGTGACTGATCCTTTCCTTTCTATAGAATCTTCACCCTCAGGAAGCCCTTCATCATCTCTCTGCCATAGCTACGGTTTGGTGTCCTTGGACCGTTCAACTAGAATAGAAGATGGTGCACATCCTTTCCTTGGATTTGATACCCTTTGGAATACACCTTTAGGGAAGTGCTACAATGGTACATCCGTGCGCTTGTGGATTTGTTCGTACCAATAGGTGTACCCAGGTTGATCTTACGTTCACACTAAGTGCGCAACTAGTGGTGATGTTAAGAAATACCAACAAGCATTTCTGGCACCGTAGTCGGGGAATAGTTCCTGTATCTATCTTTGAACCTTGTGGTCCTCGTTTCTTTTATCTTTTGTTTCTTCTACCTTTACCCCCGCTATCCATGGAAGGTTATCCTTGTACACACCTTTCGACCTTCAGGAATGAATCTTTAGAGCCATCCTTTTCGAAACCTAGTTCATCATTAGGCTATAAGATCCACCCCTCACTCATGATGCTAGTTTAGAAGAATCCCTTCTCAGGGTTATGTCATGAGAACCCCTACCACCATTTGAGAGACTTTGAGCACTTGTGCTCTTAAGAGGAAACTCTCCGCTATCCCTGTCTGGGAAGGCGAGATCGTGGTACCATAGTTTTGAAGCAGATGACCGTAGGTGGAAGAGTTTGAGAGCAGACTTCTATTCTCCTTTCTTCCCATTAGGTGTGTTGCTTCATTAAGCATAAGGACCCTCAGTTTCAAGCAAGGGAAGGGTGAATCACTAGGTACAACTTGATGCTATCTTCGAAGGCTCGTTCATGCTTTTGGATTTGATTATGGGAAATAAATCTCGGGTGGCAGCCGAGAGATCGATCCTTCGAACACCAACATGATGATGCCCCACCAGGAGGAGAGAACATTGAGTCATCTAGAGCTATCATCAGTTGAGGTTGAGCTTTCTTATTGATCCTTTCTAAACTCTGGCTGAAGATATCATTCCTGGACAATAGGAGTCCAAGGGAAAGGTAGCCTAGTGCGAAGCCTACCACTAGGTTCCCGTATCATATTCTCTTTCGAGCTGCTCCTCGAGGCATTGTCTCGAGGGTGGTTCGAGAAGAAATGGTTGAAGGAAAACAATCGTTCCTAGAAAGAACAGTTTGTTCAATTCGACGATGACTTCATGTAGAGAGCATGGTAGGCACATCGTGTTTCCATGTCGAAGCTCTATCCAAGGTGTTTATACGTCAAGAAGTATGCTTAGACATTGACCACTGATCTATAGTCCGTAGGACTCATCCTTTTAGTCAAGGGAGCACTATCATCTTTCGATCGAATCGAGTGAATCACATTCATTATCTTAACCTTGATTTTTGATGGATGCCAATCAAGTCAAGTGAATTCAAACTCTTATCTCACTCCTTGATTTGATCGATGCCTAATGGAAGTTGAGCTGTCATGTCCTATTAGATGAACTTCCATTGGAAGCTTAGGCTGGATTGCGATGTTGCTCCTTCATTCTCAATGGAGTGCAGAGCCATTCACCTAAGGAGAGGACGTGTTGAGGAACTCATTGCTTTCTACTGCAGCCTCCCCCGAACAACGAACATCGAAGAAAGAAGAATTCAACTTTTGGAGTTCACTTTTAGATTCAAGGATGATCGATCTAGACATCTTTCAGACAATTCCTTTGATCCCCAATCGGGGGAAGGAACCTTCTTCTTAGAGGTTAACATCACCATGGCACTAGCAGAAACTCTTTTAGGCAATGTTCCACTAGGGCCATCTGACATGCGCCCTTAGAGTTGTCTCTTGGGACACATGTGCCATGTTGCTCATGGTAGACAAGATCAAGGACAATCTAGACTTTCACATCTCTCATATCCTCGATCTTGATCTTCCCGTGGGCTTGCCATTAGAGAAACTCTTTGATACATCTCTAGGGAGCCTAGACGAAAACCTTAGGGATGCTGCTTCTGCCACCACTACCTCATGTTCAAGACATCCTTTGGCGAAGCTGTTCCCTAAGCAAAACCTGCTCGAGAAGATGATGCATGTATCTCTGTTCGTATCATCCGAGTTTGCTCTCATTTTCATACTCCTCATGAGTGTGGCTCGGAAGACACTCTTCACCTTTGTGAAGGTGAACAATCATCGTCACCCTTTGACTGAGTTTGAGTCGCTTCCTATTTGTCCATGCTATGTTGCTCTCGATTGAGAGTCAACATCGAGCCTCCATGATTTATCTCTTGAGATGGAGAATTCTTTGGGCCATGGAACCTTGTGAGGTGTTGAATCTGGAGTCTTAGGAAAGGATTCCATTGATTAGCACGGTAGTTGCATTCTTGATGTACCACAAGAATCATGCTTGCATCATGCCTCTCCAGAGTCAATTATGCTTGGTGCACCAAGCACACATGAAGGCTGCAACCACCTTTTGGCCATCTTTTGTGAGAAGTTTAGAAGGATAGTTGTAGATGCATATGTTTATCATAAGCATTGCAGGTTTTGTGTATGCACTATGGCACTGACCTTGCAGCTAAAGCCTCGGTAATACATCAATGATTGGTGGTGAGATAGGAAGGACACCACCAATGATGGCTGCAACAAAAATCTCCCATGGTCAAGCTTATGACATTAAACAAAGCACTACCAGGAGATAGCCTGGACTAGAGTAGATTTATTTTCCCTTTCAAATAAAAGCAAGAGCATGTTTTTAAGGTTAGTTGTCCTTCAGGTATTCTTGGTTGCTAACCTTTCAGGTGAAGATTGAAAAGAATGATGGATAGGTGACGCCTAAGGACATGTGAGCTACATCAACTACAACACCTTGGTAAGACTTGGTGAGGGAACATTTACAAAAGCAAGTTTGATTTCTACACACTTGAGTTTTGTTGCCTAGTAATGCAAACTTCAAATGTGGTGGAGGTATGTGAGCATACCGAGTAAAGTTCCTGTCATGCCAAATTTTATCTTGGTTTGGAGATGATGTCAGCTCTGCATCTTGCCCAACTAGCCAGGTATGTCCTGCTTTTGACTTTCAACAAAGCCCTTCTGGGAGGTTGCCCGAGGTTGACCGTCTTGTGCTCATGCTTATGCCCCCTTTGAAAATAGTTTGACCGTGTTTACATGCTTCCTTTATGTGGGACATGGGTACCCCTGGGTCCCCACTGACCAGTCTCATGGCCGTCTCTGACAAGTGGGTCCGGCCCACCAAAAGACCAACCGACCTGACAGTGGGCCCACCAGACCTGATTTGTGGCCCACACGACCTCCTGAAGACCTTATGCGGAATGACTACAAGACTTGGCATGCAAGACAAGACAACAGTGGATCCAACAAGTAGTCAGGGATATATGGAAATACTTGTAATCAACTAGACTTAGGTCTCCTGGTCGTAACCGACTAGGAGTCTGGGTGCCGACCTTGTCCGCTGGCCAATATAAGGCGGGCAGGGCGACCCCATTGTAACCACGCAATCCTCAAGCAATCTACAAGATGTCCACGTGAACAGGGAGTACCTTTTTTATTTTTACTTTCTTTTCCCTATCCGATCTCGAGTATGTGTTTGTTTTTAACCGGCAAGGTTAATCTAATATATTTTTTTCTCTTACGTGATCTACATGGTCTTCCATGTGGATAACTCGCTGAGCATCCAACGACGATGAATCAAGGGTCAGCACGACTTCAGGTCGTGTCATTTCCAGTTACCTGACATCCCGGCACGAGTCCAGCTCGGGCCGCCAACCACGACGATCCCGTCCACTCGGACTCGACAAGGTAAGTTTTATTTACAATTAAATATTTTACGGCTTCAATTTCTTTCGTAGACCTGCTCTACATGCTTTTGTCTGCTCTTCCGACCTCTCCCCCTCGACATGCTCGGGGGCTTGGCCTTGCCAACACGTAGGTCGCTAGACCTGAGGGTTCAAATTCTTTTTTTTCTTGTGCTATGTTTTCCCCTCCCCCTCGACATGCTCGGGGGCTTGGCCTTGCCAACTACTGGGTCGTTAGACCTGAGGGTTATGTGTTTTCCTCCCCCTCGACATGCTCGGGGGCTTGGCCTTGCCAACTGAAGGGTCGCCCGACCTGAGGATCGTTCTTCTACATTTTAAATTGCCAAAGTCTCTTGCTTGTTCGACCTTGATTGTGAGGTTGCTAAACCTGGGTCCTTGGCCCCACTCACGCGTCGATCATGTGTAAGTCTCCCCGCTGAGCAATATGGTCGATAAGTCGTCCTCTCCGTGAGTAGTGGTTAGTGATTTGAAAACACAAGTGCTTCCAAGCTGTCAAGTTCGAATAAGTAAAAGACCTTGCATGATAAAGGGGAATGCTTTTTCAAACGAAACATAGCACAAGCATGTTTAGCTCTGGCTAGCATTACACATTAGCATGGACATATCTTAGCTCAGGCTAGGTCTTCATCATATATTTGCAGATTGATACACCGACTTGGCATCTATTTTATCTAACAGGTTCAGCCCCTTGATCGTCGCCTTCGTCAGGTTGCTAGACCTCCCTGCAGCTCCAGTGTCACCTTCGTAAGGTCGTTAAACCTCCCCAGCACTGCCGTCATCGCCTTTGTCAGGTCACTAGACCTCCTGCTGCCATCGTCGTCGTCTTCATCAGTTCGTTAGACCTCCCGGTGCCTCCGTCGTCGTCTTTGTCAGGTCGTTAGACCTCCCTACCGCTCCGGTGTCACCTTCGTCAGGTCGCTAGACCTCCCTATAGCTCCGTTGTCATCTTCATCAGGTCGCTAGACCTCCCGGCACCTCCGTCGTCATCTTCATTAGGTCGCTAGACCTCCCTGCACCTCCGTTGTCGTCTTCATTAGGTCGCTAGACCTCCCTGCAGCTCTGTTGTCGTCTTCGTTAGGTCGTTAGACCTCCCGGCAGCTCCGTCGTCATCTTCATCAGGTCGCTAGACCTCCCGATGCCTCCGTCGTCGTCTTTGTCAGGTCGCTAGACCTCCCGGCAACTCCGTCGTCGTCTTCATCAGGTCATTAGACCTCCCTGCCGCTCCTCCATCGTCGCCTTCGTCAGGTCACTAGACCTCCCGGTGACTCTGTCGTCGCCTTCATTTGGTCGCTAGACCTCCCAGCGGTGTCGTCATCATTGTCGTCAGGTCGTTAGACCTCCTCGCGGCTCCGTCGTCGTCTTCATTAGGTTGCTAGACCTCCCTGCAGCTTTATTGTCGCCTTCGTCAGGTCGTTGGACCTCCCCGCGGCTCCGTAGTCGTCTTCATCAGGTCGCTAGACCTCTCTGTAGCTCCCGACATCCTCGTTGCCGCGGACCTTCTGGTGTGCTCGGAGGCCGCCTGCTTTAGGTCGACAGATCTCCGGTCGTCTTCATTACTGCCTTCATTAAGTCAGCGGACCTGTCCGTCAGACTCACATGGTGCCCTTAGCATCTTCTACTACTACTGGGTGTCCTACACCTAGTGCAAAGTACACTGTTCGCATGTGGTTCCCTGCCAATCTCGCCACATGTGACCTGCACAGTATGTGCCTTTGCCAGACTTCGTGTGTTGTGCTCAGACAATACCTTTGTCGGATATGGTTTTTGTCACGTTGTGCTGAGTGAGATGGCTGGCTACCTCATGCTACCTTACACTATTGCCCCTGTGAACATAGAGTTCACCCCTCCAACTAGCCTGACTCCGCGTCAGACAGCCCAGCTGCCACATGGTCTTGTACCTGCTAGTTCAATGACCTCTTCAGTTCTACAACCTACTATGACCTCCTCCGACGATATTCGTACCTGCTACGGCTCTGCGTCTTATTTGCACCCTTTGTGGCTCTGCGTCCTAGTGCACCCGCTACGGCTCTGCACGTAAACGGACCTTGTACCAATCATCCTATATTTCTATCTCCCGAGCAGAATGGTCGTAGGTTCGATTGAAGACCTTCTGAGGTAGGCGTGCCTTGCTGCTCTGCCAGATTTGTCTGGGCGCTTGGAGTCCATATCAACCACGTCTATGATATTCGATGGGCCTTTTGAAGGTTGGTGTGCCAGGTACCTTGGTCGGCAATACCTCGGTACCATGGCTTCGCTGGGCAATTGGCAGCTATGTTGATTGTCTAGGCACCAAAATGGCCTTCCAGGATGATGAGGACATTACACCCATGCATACGACCATGATTGGTGCATGGAATGGAGTAGAAGAAGTCCAGCAAGGGTGTCTAAGTCGAAGAGGAGGCACGAGGCTAATCCGGTTCGAGTCCCCAAGGTGGAGGCCCAAAGCAATTCAAGTTCGAGCCCAGTTCTAAGTCCAGGACTAGTTCACACTAAAAATGATATCCGTGTCGCATACGAAGTCGGTTTTGGATGTTCTTTATATGGATGGAACCACAATTTCATAGAGCTTCCAATGGCACTGGTCTCAGGCCCAAATTCATCCCGGGAATCCTATATATCTTCCGAAAGGTAGTATGGAACTTAACTTCCACTTGCTTTGCGATTCGTGCAACGAAGCACAGCCCTTGGATCTCATAACCCTAAATCCCTTCTCCCTCTGCCTCCCACCGCACGCAGCCACCCACACGCCGCCCCTGATCCGCGCACCTGCCCGCCCGCCATGGCAACCGTGACGCGCTATGCTCCGGCGGCCGCCGACCGGCGTCGCCCGTGATCCGCGAGAACCACCCGCCATGGCCGAGCTCCTGCTCGCGCGCCGCCGCTTGGCCGGAGCAAGCTCCTGACCGCGCCCGCCATTGCTCATGCGGCCTCGCCGCGCGTGACCACGCCGCACGTCGGTCGGAGCAAGCTCGGCGGCACCCGCGACCGTGATCTCGCCGGCTGCTGCGGCCCCATGCCCAATCTCGCCGGTCGCCACGGCCCCACACGCGAGCTCACCGGCGCGCGTCGTCCGACTGGTGCACCGCGGCCGCCGAACTTCGTGAGGTGGAAGAAGATGTTTAAAAAAATTGTCCAACATTTTCAAAAAATGTTGTAACATTTTGCGAAATGTTGACGAAAACATGTTGTAAAAACCAACAATTCTGAAAAAAGTTGGAACATTTTTGAAAAATGTTGAAGAATAAGGACTCCAAAAATATTGACGACAATGTGTTGAAAAAATCAACATTTCTGAAAAATGTTGGAACATTTCTAAAAAATGTTGGAACATTTTTAGTTAATAATCATGAGGTCGGCAGGTGGGAAAAAATAAGAAGGAAGTTTAGATGGGCCTTAGTGGGCTGGAAGTTTCAACCCTTATCTACCTTCCGGTAGCTATATAGGAGCCCCCAATTCATCCTGAGTCAACGAGAATCGTCGAAACAAGTTGACATCCAGAATCTGCCAAGGTGCTACGTCGCCAGTTTGTTGGGCCTTAAGCCCAACTTGTGGGCGCCCCATCCTAGGTCACCCCAACCCTAGGACGCCCCTCCTCATATACCCTGTAGCCGTTGAATTATAAACACGATTTTTGTTTTACATCTTGCTTTAGCTACCCCAGAACACGCACAAATACGTGCTGTCCTCTGTGATTTAGAACTCCACCTAGAGTGATATTAAGATTGCTCGCTTCATATTCTTGTTCGTTCTTTGATTGCGGATAGGGATTGATCTTCGTGATCAGGCTGATCTTGCGCTGACAAGGTTGGTAACAATCGGAAGTTGGTTCAGCGATTGCATTGGCGCTTCGAGTCTCGCTCGTCGTAGTCAGATCCTGAGGGTCAACTTCCACCAGATCTAAGTTATCTCCACTGACCGAAAGATCGGGCACTCCGCCTCTATCAAGTGGTATCAGCTTTCTAGGTTGATCGGTGAGTTTATTGAGTGTTTTTATTTCCTATAGTCCACAAAAACCAAACAAAAAATTGTTCTAGGTTCGATCCTTGTCCCAGCAACCCGTTTTAGCCTTGCACTTTCATTCAATAATTTACTTTGTTGAGTTTGTGTGCTTGTTCATTCATTCATTGCTGGTTTCTTGTGTTCTAGCGTCGTTCTCATTTTCCTTTCTTCTTTCCAAACCCTAACAACTGTTTTTTCCTTTTTCTACTGCCCTGCCACCACTCCGCAACCCTCCCACGCACGGTTGCCCTCGCGACTCTGACTCCCTGGCCGCGTGACCCCTCGCGCCGTGACGCCCACGCGTGGTACTGCGGGATCCCTCCTTCAGTTCAGTTTCCTTTCCTGCATTTCTGTCTTGGAAAGCTATCAAAAAAAGGGAAAGTACAAAAAAAAAGAAAGTCAAAACAAAAAAAGCAATAAAAAACAAAAGAGGAAAGGGAAGGAAACGGACCAAGATACCGCCCACGCGCCGTGCCTCTTCCTGGGTCACGCGCCGTGCCCTCCTGTCGTGGGACACCAGGACGTCGAGTCCTTTTTAACCACGCCGTGCCCTTCCCTCCCACCCTTTGCTCACCGACCTCGCCCCCCCCACACGTCGCGCATCCCTGTTCGGTTTTGCGAGGTTGCACCGAGCCCCCCCCCCCACGCACATCGCTACCTCCTCCCTGCTACCCTCCGCTTTTGCACTTGTAATCAGCATTTTTTGTGATGTGTTTAGCACCCTTATTCAACCTTGCATTATTGTTTGTTTGTGCTAATCCTTCAATTGAGTGCAGCCTTCCCAGAGCTCCACAAAGTTCTACGATGAGCAGGTTTTGTTTCCCCAGGGAATCGCTCCTCCAATCTTTCGCAGGTTCCACCGGTTGGTTGCAGGTGGCCCCTATGTGCGTGATAAGAACGGATAAGAATTTGATAACAACACTAATTTGAGTGCCTTGTGAGCCGTTACACCCCTGTTTTGTCGTCGATTTTGTTTTTGTGTTTGCGCTAACCATGGCAGGCGACGATAAGAGGGATGACCAGCTACAGGACATGCGGACATGAGTTGGTGGACTTACCGCGGACATTCAGACGATACATGCACGGTTGGATTCGATGACCACTTCATCGAAGGAGCGATTCGATACGCTCGACCTCGCACAGACGGCCGCTAAGACCACACTTGACGCCATCATGGCACGACTCGAGGCTTTGCACACAATGATCACAAAGTTGCAGAAGGATTGTGGCAGTGACTCAGAGCAGGAAGATGGAGATGCCACACCGTTCTGGTAATGATTGGGAATTAGAAGTTGAACATCAATTTTCATACCATGATATTTCTGCTAATTCTCAAGTTCAAACTGATATTAGTGAATTTATGGATTTTGCTTTAATGTGGTGGCGTGATTATAAACAAAGACATCCCAGTACAATTCCAACCACTTGGGATCAATTAAAAGCTGCTATGCGACATAGATTTGTACCTTCTTATTATGCTCGAGATTTGCTTAAAAATGCAGCATTTCCAGCAAGGTTCTCACTCTGTTGAGGAATATTACCAGGAGATACAAAAAGACATGATTCGTTGTGGGTTATTAGGGAAGAATGACGCTGCAATGGCATGTATTCGTGGTGGTTTGAACCGCGAAATTCAGGACATACTAGATTATCATGAATATGCAGATATGACCACATTATTTGGATATGCTTGCAAAGCTGAACGTGAAGTGCAGGGACATCGCTCAAAGACATATTCTAACTCTTTTGCAGGACGAAGCTCGACATCCAGTTCAGCACCCGCTCTCCCAGCGCCATGCACGCCCACCACTACACCGCGCGAGAGGATGGCCAAACCTGCAGGCGCATCCTCATGTACAAATTCAGAACCGTCACTTCATAATGCACCTAATACTCTTCCTGAGAACATAGGTAATGCCCATGGTGCTACACTCACAGAAGGTGAGAATTGTGTTAATGTGCTGAATTTTTCCACAAATCATGCTTTAGTTGAGCAATTAATAGTGGAACCATCTCTTGATTTATCTTTTTCATATGGTGATTTTCTTGATGTTTCTTCTGATAAAGATGAATAGTGTGCTACTACTTCAGTTTTACATGCTAGTGCTGAAAATAAACATATTATGCATGTTGCTAGTAAAAATGATGAGCTACATTTGTTGTCTTCTTTACATACCTTGGGTTAAATTGAATTTGATGATTTGTGTAATCTAGATTGTTTAGAAGAGAGACTTTTTGCATATATTGATTTGCCATGGTTGTCTAGACATTCATATCTTGTTATTGGCAAATATAACAACAAAGGACAATATATTGTACATCAGGTTTACATTTGTACAAATATGAATTCTCCTTTTGTTGTGCACGGTTTTGATCGATTAGAGGGTAACCATCCTACAAATATTTTCACATGTTCCTCTAGTAGTTTTGTTTCGCAAGAAGGGAAGCCTTGCTGGTGGCTCCCTATGATTTTTGGTGCTAAATTTTCTTGCAATCAAGTAGCCGTTCGTGTTGTGTCTTTTGTTGGTACTAATCTTTAGCAAGATAGTAATGACAAATTGCATGCGTCTTTCAATAACAAAGTCTCTAGGATGCTGACAATTTGATGCGATATGATGATACAGGTGGAGTGCCTGATCTTTCGGTAAGTGGAGATAACTTTGATCTGGTGGGAGACGACCCTCATGATTCGACTATGACGAGCGAGACTCGAAGCGCCAATGCAATCGCTGAACCAAATCCCGATGGTTATCAACCTTGCCGGTGCAAGATCAGCCTGATCACGAAGATCAATTCCTGTACGCAATCGAAGAATGAACAAGAATCTGAGGTGAGCAATCTTAATATCACTCGAAGGTGGAGTTCTGAATCATAGAGGACACCACGTTTTTGTGCGTGTTCTGGTGTAGCTAAAGCTAGATGTAAACAAAACTCGAGTTCTAAATGAAACAGGACTCTAACTAATAAAGGGAAAAGGGGGCGCAGCCCCTAGGGGAGGCGCGGCCAGCAAAGGGGGTGTCGCCCCTGTGTCGAGGGTGTGGGGGTGCAGGCCTAGGCGCCCTCTTGGGCCAGTCCTAGGTGCCCACACACAAGGCCTCCTGTTGGGCCAGCCTTCAGTCTTCTGGGCCCTCATTCTTTAGCATCAAGATGAAGTTCAACTCTCTTGCACGGGCCCGAGTAATTGGCCCAGAAGGTGGCACTGAAGAAGGTCTGCCGGCGCTGGAGTAGGAGAAGGTGCTGCTGGTGTAGATGTACTCGTGATGTCCTCATCACATGACATGATACACATTTTGAAACATGGTCACACCCCTCCTCCCAATTGTTTTGGTTTGCTTTATTTCCACAACCCCGTTCTCCCTTGTGTTGTGCAGGATCGTTTTCAGGTACACTTGACGTCGAGGACGACTTTTCTTCAAGAAGGGGAGAATGATGAGGACATGATACCCATGCATACCACCATGATTGGTGCATGGAATGGAGTAGAAGAAGTCCAGCAAGGGTGTCCAAGTCGAAGAGGAGCCACGAGGATAATCCGGTTCGAGTCCCCAAGGTGGAGGCCCAAAGCAATTCAAGTTCGAGCCCAGTTCGGAGTCCAGGACCAGTGCGCACTAAAAACGACGCTTAGGTCACATACGAAGTCGGTTTGGGATGTTCTTTATATGGATGGAACCACAATTTCATAGATCTTCCAATGGCACCGGTCTTAGGCCCAAATTCGTCCTGAGTCAACAGGAATCGTCGAAACAAGTTGACATCTAGAATCTGCCAAGGTGCTGCGTCGCCAGTTTGTTGGGCCTTAAGCCCAAGTTGTGGGCGCCCCATCCTAGGTCTCCCCCAACCCTAGGACGCCCCCCATATACTCAGTAGCCGCCGCATTAGAAACTCAAGTTTTGTTTTACATCTAGCTTTAGCTACCCCAGAACACGCACAAATACGTGCTGTCCTCTGTGATTCAGAACTCCACCTTGTTGGCGTTTCCTAGCGCCGTCACTTTAAGAACAGATTTGGAATCCATCTTTAGTGACAACAACAAGAAATGCCTGTTGGCATCTCTTAACGTCACAACTAACGACGCTGAGTTAGCGTGAACATCAAGACTTACCAAAGGTTAATCTAAATGATCATGAACGAATCTGCAAGCGCACAGATAAACCATTGTAGCATTTCCCCAAGGAAGGAGAATATTGCAAGGGTATCATATCCGTGGAAGGCAATGGCGGATATCATAGACTTATGCTTTTGCACTGAATGTAAACCAAGAGATAGATACAAGAAACAACAAACTTAAATGTAGGGATAAGATAAAGATATAAAAGGGTAGTGTGACACACACTCAGATCTACCTCTACTCTAGCACACTACGGCTTAGGGGGAACATACGAGTTAGCTCTAGGTTCTAATGTACTAAACATACAAAGCTAGAAGATACAGGAGATAGGCATGAGCATTGCAAGAGAGGGTAAGGTTTAGCACCCAGGTACAAATGGGGAGCTAGCCCGCGACGACCAGCACTCTGCGAAACTAGACTTTACACTCCTACAGCAAGTACCCCAGCGCGGAGGGTTCCAAAGGGTCCAACAGCTGTCACCACTGCGGCCTACCTCTATTGTTATGGGGGGTATGCTCATAACTAACGTAGCCACACAACCCAGGCACCATGCCTGCGTTGCTGCTAGACTTCACCCGCCCCGGGCTATTGTGACCCAGGGTGAGAGCCACTAGAAGATTGGTCAACTTAGACCGAGTACCGTAGCTTGAACACAAACCTCATGCAACACTCTCATGCCATCTAACAAGATCAACTAAGGCTAGACATACGGACGGATACGAACTCTCTTATGTCTAGTCAATAAGATCAAAGGGTCGTGTTCGTGAAGAACATGAGCCTCTAACTGATGAACAAACACATAAGGAATGTGATGAGGACATCCCTTCCTTTGATACAACCATGCCTAGTGTTCTACAATGACCAATGACTCGAGCCCGTGCATGACAACTCAACTATCAGGTAAAGTTGTTCCTCGCTGTTCATACTAATCCATCTTAGAATTGGATGCTACTTAACTATGGTGATGAATGTCTTATTCTTAGGAACGTGGGACATGGAGAAGAGGGGAGAAGCAGCCACAACAACCTAGAACATCAGCAAGCTCCACATTTGGGGATGAGGGGCGCTCCTACACAAATGGCATGATTCATTCTGTTTTGAGCCAAGCGGACAGCAAGGCCGCTCCTACACAAACGGCGTGATTCATCCCGTTTTGAGTCAAGCGGACAGCAACACAACACCAGTTTGTTTCGGCCATAACTCTTAGCTCCGAAGGTTGTTTTGGGCATATGGGTACTTGATGGAAAGCTCTTGAATTTAATTTTCAGATGGAACAAGAAACACCCTCAGATTCGTATGGAGTCGCCCAGATTTTACAAAGAGACGTGCGAACCTTCCAGCCAAAGGCTGACAGCCTTGTAACAAGTAAAGACCATTAGGGGCCTTTTGTAAATTAGGGTTTGCACTCTCCCACGGCCCTTGGCTGCCTCCCATGTATAAATACATGCTCCAGCCGCTAGGGGAAGGGTGGGTTTTGTTTAGATGCAAGTTAGCTACTGCTACTTCCTGGTGAACGCGTGTGTCAATCTGACAACCCGATTTGCTTGATTCAAGACCCCAACTTGCGTTCCAGATTCATATTGTTATCACTCCGTGAGTTATTTGCTTGTTATTTTGTTCTTGCTTGTTCTCGATTTCCAGCAGGAGGATTGGTGTTCTTGGCACGGTAAGAATCCCTCAAACGGAGACGGTGTACCTGTTGCTAAGGCGCAGCCCCTGTTGGTGTTGTAGTCGGACAGCCAACATCGAATCTACCCCCAAATCGAGTTTATCCCCAACTCTCATCGAAGGTTGGGAGCAAACCCTAATAGGTTCCATCATGTGGTAATCAGAGCAAGGTTCTCGGTGAGAGTTTTACCGTTCTTTACTTTACCTACAGTCCAAAAACCAAAAATAGGATAGATCTGAAATCCCCCAAACAAGCTTTGAGCCTTGCTGTTCCATCTAGTTCTTTGCTTGTTGAATTTGCAGTTGCATTGATGTGTAGAACTGCTGGTCTTAGTGTTTAAACCTTTAGAGTTTCAAGTTCTGCCACGTTTACGTCACCATAAGTTCAACAACCACAAAATTCAATCCGCTGTCATTTCCCCGTCACTAATCTATTTCTGTTTCGAGAAGAGAACTACCTTATCTCTCTTGTTTGTGGTCGGAATCAAGTGTTTTAATATAATCTGGAAAGCTTACTTTGTGTTCTTTCCAATGGATCTGACCTCACCCAAAAATTCATTCTGAGCATTTCACAATCGTTCAAGAGATTTCCGTCAATCTGCTGTGTGATTGACCAAATCTGAGAATAGAAGGGCTGTGTCAAGTGTTTGTTTTGTTTGGATTGTCTAGATTCCAAACATAAATTTTTAGGCTCTGCAGAAAAAAAAGAAGAAGAAGAAAAAGAGAAAGAAAGAAAGGTTGTTTCTGTTGTCTGCTTTTTCCTAGTTGGTCTCTTTTGTGCCTACCTTTGTGCTCAGGCTCGCGTCTCTAGTACAGGTTAACCTAGGACCAGCACCTTACCATCTTTGAATGCTTATTCAACTTGTTTTGACTAACGTGGTTCCAGCCATACCTTGTTGTTTTGCAGCCACCTATAGCTCAACAAATCATCTACTACTCCACAGGGTTGTGCTTGTGCTATCGTTTGTGTTGAATTTGTTGCTGCCAACACCAATCGCTTTGTGTGGTGAGAACAGGTAAGAGCTTGCATAACAGGTTGAGAGTTAGAAGACACCACACACAATTTCATCTAGTAGTTGTAGGGAATTTCCTACTTCACTTGTTCTTTGTTTGCTCTTGCAACTGGACTATGGTAGGTTCGGGAAATGAAGACGAGGAGGAGGTAGGACCGCTACACCTCGTACCAGGGGCATCACGCAGCATTTCCGAAAGCAAGTAAGGGAGTACACCGAAGGAATTGATAATGATTTGCGGGTGATAAATGAGAAGATTGGGCAAATGGAGGCCACACAGGTTGCCAACAACAATCAACTTTGCAGGGGTGGAGGCAACAGTTGGTCGTATGGACAAGAGCCTCACTGCTATTCTGAGGCGTTTTGATGGGCTCCACGAGAAGATGAATAACCAGCATAGAGGACATAACCAAGAGGAGGAGGAAGGTGAAGAAAATTCAGGTGCTGACACCGAAGTTGAGGACAGAGATCGGCGACGTCTACGTCAGAACCGACGAGGTGTGGGTGGACATAACAATGACAATGCTTTCAGCAAGATAAAATTTAATATACCCCCTTTTGATGGTAAATATGATCCAGATGCTTACCTTACTTGGGAGTTGGCTGTTGAACAAAAGTTTACTTGTCATAATTTCCTAAAAATGCTTGTTAGGGCTGCAACTAGTGAATTCACTGATTTTGCTTCTGCTTGGTGGATAGAACATGGAAAGAAAAATCTTAATAACATACCACAAACATGGGATGCCTTGAAGCGGGTCATGCGGGCTAGATTTGTTCCATCCTACTATGCACGTGATTTATTCAACCAGCTACAACAATTAAAACAAGGAACTAAAAGTGTAGAGGAATACTATCAAGAGATGCAAATGGGTATGCTACACTGCAACTTAGAGGAGGATGTAGAACCCGCGATGGCTAGGTTTTTGGGATGGTTAAACCGGGAAATTCAGGACATCCTTGCTTATAAAGAATACACTAACATAACCCGTTTGTTCCATCTTGCTTGTAAAGCTGAAAGGAAAGTGCAGGGACGATGTGCTAGTGCCAAGAATAACATTTCTGCAGGGAGGAATATGCCCGCACAGCCCCGCTCAAGTTTTCCCTCAGCAGGACGTGTTGCTGCACCGTATGCATCATCAATTAGAGCAGCGGCCCCATCTTCTAGCGACAAGCCTCGTGACAGCCCCACGAATTCAGCAGCAAAGACCCCGCAAAAACCTATTGCAACCACTTCATCAGTGGCATCCATGGGCAGAACAAGAGACATTCAGTGCCATCGCTGCAAGGGGTTTGGACATGTCATACGTGACTGCCCAAGCAAGCGTGTTTTGGTGGTAAAAAATGATTGATGTGAACCCCGTAGGGTTTGTGGCCGATCTTTCGATGAGAGGCGTGGGGGATAACTCGATTGGAGGAGACGACATTCACGGCCCGACTACAACCTTTCCAAGGATGCGCCTTAGCAACCGGTACACCACCTCCTATGGCTGCAACGATCTTGTGGAGCGCGTCAACCGCCACTAGGGCACCCGTTCTTGCGAGCAATCGAAGAACAAGCAAGAACAAGTATGAAACAAGTACTGAAAATACCAGATATGAATGAAGGTTTCACAATGAGTCACAACTCAATAAGGTGGGGTTCCTAATCAGGTAGATCAGGTGGTCTAGCCGACACACGTGTCTACAAGGAAGTAGCAATGGCTAAACTTACAACAAAACAAAACCCGAGTGTTCTCGACGGTGGCTAAGGAGTATATGAAAGGGGGATGACGACCACAAGGGGGCAGGGGTCATGCTCCAACACTAGAACACGTCCTTAATGGACCCAACTTGATACATGACCCATTGGGCCAAAATACGTTGGCGCAGCAGCCTGGACAAAAAGACCTCCGGTTAAAGATTCGTAGATTGCGGACACCTCAGAACAGATATGGGCATGATTCTTGATCCATACGAAAGTTAACTTCAACACGGTTCCAGGAAGTACTTGAACGCTCCAATCCGACTCCGTATGCGTCTGTGGCGTCCGTCAGAAGTTGGTGCTGTGTTGCAGTGCGAATCCAGCGCCCAAAACCTGTTGGCCTTGATCTCTTTCCATCTTTGGGCCAAAAGTGACGTGGTGGCCTTGTGGAGGACGTGGGAAACACTTGGATTGGTTCCCAATCAACTTCTTTGGTCCTCCATGCTTGCCATGTACGATTAACACTCTTTTTCAACCACGTTAGTATTTCTGAAAATGACAAGCAACATACATCACAGTGCAGCAACCATTCATCAAATATGCCAAATACAATGATGATAAAGAATTGGTTCACCTTAGAATCAAAACTTGCTATTACGGTCGTATCCGAGCTGGTGTTGTCCTCATCATTCTCCCCTTCTTGGCTGCAAGTCGTCCTCGACTTGCTCCGGTGGCATCTAAAGGTTCTTACCTCGATGTTGGAACACGGAGTGACTTGTATATTGCAAATTGAGTACCAGCAATGCTCCTCTTCTTTGGGCTGACCCTATTGCTTAAGAGAAAAACTAGAAGGACTTCGCAAGACATTGTTAGCTTTAGTGCAGCCCTCTATTTTATCATGGTCAAAGGAGATTTCAGATCTGAGCAAATATAAATTCTATGCACCAAATATTCTCTTTTGGAATTATTATAAAGTGATATGTATGATCAGCCAAATATTTCAATTCAGAATACGCAAAAAGTTTCTCCTTTAAAAAATTTAGATCACAAAGAACATCAAATTCAATATAACCTAGAGTATTTAAAGAAGACAACCATTTTAGTTCATCTTGTGCACAAGTAATAGGATGAAAAATCTTTTCTTCAGCATACATGTATGGATCTAAACAAAAAGTATCACTCTTATTCACTACTTGTGACATAGGAGTAAAAGAAACATCAGCACACAAGTCCTCTTTTTCACAGGGAACATCAAGCAATTCGTCGTGTGACAAGATCAAATCAGCAGCAAGTTCCACAACTTGTTGCTCTTGATTAGCAAGCAGAGTGGACAAATTTCCAACATTATTGGTCACATCATTCTTGCAACTACTCACAGATGAAAAATTTTCCTTTTCAACACTCACAGCAAGCCAAAACAATGAACCAATATTGTTGTATGATTTGTTAACTAACAAGGTTCGAATATCAGAATTGAGCCCTTTCATGAACCTACTCATATTATGTTCCTGACATTTTTGCAATGCACCAAAAATGACACAAATCTTAAAGGTATGATAGTATTCTTTGACAGTCCTACTACCTTGCTCCAAGTTGTCTAATTTTGCAAGCAAACAATTAGCATAATATTCAGGAACATATTCATCTCGAAAAAGCATTTTAAAATCTTCCCAAGTTTGTGGAACTTTGTTGTACCTACAAATATGTTTCCATGTAGTCAAAGCATAGTCTGTTAAAGCACTAGAAGCAGCAAAAATCATTTGATGTTCAGACAAGTCATACTTATCAAATTCTGGATCTACTTTCAGCTCCCATTCAATGTAAGCGTGAGGATCAAACATACCAGCATATAATGGCAAGTGCTGAATGATACCTTGGATGTGAGGGTCTAGCTTCAACTGCTCAAAAATCTCTATATCACCTGTCATGATTAGTAGAAAACAAGAAACACAAAATATTTTGTTTTCTCCGATCAACTACTAGGATGTGTCGGGTGTAATTCTCTCAAACTCAACTTGTTCAAATACAAGCCCTTACAAGTTCTTACCAAGCAAAACAGGAGGGGACGGCAACCAACAAGACGTCAACCTCGAAGAAAGTGTATCGGTGCCGCAGCAACAAGACCTGTCAAGCTGTAGTCGAATATGTGGAGCTATAGGTGGGCTGAAACAAGGAATGAACTAGCACCACATTAGTTATAAAAGCAAGCTGAAAAATCGTTCAACGGAGGTACTATGCTGGTCCTAGGCTAAACCATGCTAGAGACGTGAGCCTAGGCACAAAGGTAATCACCGACAAAGAGGAATAGCATAGCATAAGGAAAACACCAAATTCAGCCCCTTTTTCATTCACTTCCTTTCCTCCTCTCTTTCTTTTTTTTCTCTTCTTTTTCTCTTCTTTTTTTCTTCTTTTTTCTTCTTCTTTTTTCTTTCTTGCTTTAATTTTTTTTCACAAGACTAAACTCTTTTGCTGAATAACATGACAAAATCACACCAAAGGATGAGTTTACACAGATTGCAGATCGCCTATCTCCAAGACAATTGCGGAACGCTCAAACCGAATTTTGCAACAAGGCTAGATCCGTTGGAAAGATAAAAAAGCTAAACTTTCCAGATTGTACTTAAACACTTGAATCGGACTTAAGGTGGATCCGTGGTGGCCAAAATGCCGCACTGATGTATATGGTGATGCTGGATCTCATGGTGATCAAAACGTGATAGAACTCAAAACTCTAAAGGATTAGACACTAAGACCAGCAACTCGACACAACCGATGCAACCGAAATATCAAAAAGCCCTAACTAAGCAGTAATAGTAAAGGCTCGAATGGTTTTATGATTGCAGGTAAACTAATCCACTATTTTTTTGGCTTTTCTGGACTATAAGAAAATAAAAATAACAAAGGATTGATAGTCTCTCACCGATAAACCTCGCTCTGATTACCAACTGATGTGAACCCCGTAGGGTTTGTGGCCGATCTTTCGATGAGAGGCGTGGGGGATAACTCGATTGGAGGAGACGACATTCACAGCCCGACTACAACCTTTCCAAGGATGCGCCTTAGCAACCGATACACCACCTCCTATGGCTGCAGCGATCTTGTGGAGCGCGTCAACCGCCACTAGGGCACCCGTTCTTGCGAGCAATCGAAGAACAAGCAAGAACAAGTATGGAACAAGTACTAAAAATACCAGATATGAATGAAGGTTTCACAGTGAGTCACAACTCAATAAGGTGGGGTTCCGAATTAGGTAGAACAGGTGGTCTAGCCGACACACGTGTCTACAAGGAAGTAGCAATGGCTAAACTTACAACGAAACAAAACCCGAGTGTTCTCGATGGTGGCTAAGGAGTATATGAAAGGGGGACGATGACCACAAGGGGGCAGGGGTCGTGCTCCAACCCTAGGACGCGTCCCTAATGGACCCAACTTGATACATGGCCCATTGGGCCAAAATACGGTGGCGCAGCACCCAGGACAGAAAGACCTCCAGTCAAAGATTCGTAGATTGAGGACGCCTCAGAACAGATATGGGCATGATTCCAGATCCATATGAAAGTTAACTTCAACACGGTTCCAAGAAGTACTTGAACGCTCCAATCTGACTCCGTATGCGTCCGTGGCTTCCGTCAGAAGTTGGTGCTGTGTTGCAGTCTGAATCCAGCGCTCAAAACGTGTTGGCCTTGATCTCTTTCCATCTTTGGGCCAAAAGTGACGTGGTGGCCTTGTGGAGGACGTGGGAAACTCTTGAACTGGTCCCCAATCTACTTCTTTGGTCCTCCATGCTTGCCATGTACGATTAACACTCTTTTTCAACCACATTAGTATTTCTGAAAATGACAAGCAACATACATCACAATGCAGCAACAATTTATCAAATATACCAAATACAATGATGATAAAGAATTGGTTCACCTTAGAATCAAAACTTGCTATTATGGTCGTATCCGAGCTGGTGTTGTCCTCATCAATGATGGTGAGTACTCATCTGCTAGTGAACTCGATGAAGATACACTTGCATTGCTTGCGACTGACGTTGCAGGAAGTGAGGGCTACCCAGAAGAACATATTAATGCAGCTGAAGCAGACCGCTATGAGAGCCTCATTGTGCAGCGTGTGCTAAGCGCGCAAATGGAGAAGGCAGAGCAGAATCAGCGACACACATTGTTCCAAACAAAGTGTGTCATCAAAGAGCGGTCGTGCAGAATGATCATCGATGGAGGTAGCTGCAACAACTTGGCTAGCAGCGACATGGTGGAGAAGCTTTCGCTCACCACCAAACCTCACCCTCATGCATATTACATTCAGTGGCTTAATAACAGTGGTAAGGCAAAGATAGCCAAACTTGTGCGAATCAGCCTTGCCATCGGCTCCTATAAAGATGTTATTGAATGTGATGTTGTACCTATGCAAGCATGTAGTATTTTGCTAGGAAGGCCATGGCAATTTGATAAAGACACTCAGCATCATGGTTGATCAAACCAGTATTCCTTTCTATACCATGATAAAAGAATTGTGCTGCATCTAATGTCCTCTGAAGATATTTTAAACGATGAACTTGCTAAAGCTTGTAAAATAAAGAATCATGAGCAGTCAATGAGTGAAAATCAGATTGTGGCAAGTGAACTTGAGAAGCACAAAAAGGAGAATGTAAAATCTGGTCCTAATCGCAAAAATGAGATTAAATTGAAAGGGTCATGTTTCATTGCAACCAAATCTGATCTGAATGGGATTGATGCTAGTGCTGCTGTTTACTACGCTTTGATTTGCAAGCAAGCTTTGTTTTCACTTGAGGACATGCCTTCTTCTTTGCCTCCTGCAGTCACTAACCTTTTACAGGAATATGCGGATGTTTTTCCAAAGGAAGTGCCACTGGGGCTGCCACCAATCCGAGGGATTGAGCACCAGATTGACCTTATTCCTGGAGCCTCCTTACCCAACCGTGCGCCATATAGAACCAACCCCGAAGAAACTAAGGAGATTCAGCACCAGGTGCGAGAATTGCTCGACAAAGGTTATGTGCATGAGTCTCTGAGCCCTTGTGTTGTTCCTGTCCTTTTGATTCCAAAAAAAGATGGATCTTGGCGTATGTGTGTAGATTGCCCAGCAATTAATAACATTACCATCAGATATCGGCATCCTATCCCTAGGCTAGATGATATGCTTGATGAACTAAGTGGCTCAATTGTGTTCTCAAAAATTGATTTACGTAGTGGTTACCACCAGATTCGTATGAAGTTAGGAGATGAATGGAAAACAACATTTAAAACTAAATTCGGTCTATACAAGTGGTTAGTCATGCCTTTTGGTCTCACTAATGCACCCAGCACTTTCATGAGATTAATGAATGAAGTTTTACACGCTTTCATTGGCAGATTTGTTGTGGTATACTTTGATGACATCTTGATATATAGTAGATCTTTAGAGGAACATCTTGATCATTTGCATACTGTTTTTAATGCTTTGCGGGATGCACATTTGTTTGGGAACATCGAGAAGTGCACCTTCTGCACAGATCGCGTCTCTTTTCTTGGATATGTTGTGACACCGCAGGGAATTGAAGTTGATCAAGCTAAGGTGGAGGCCATACACAGCTGGCCTGTGCCCTCCACTGTCACGAAAGTGCGAAGCTTTCTAGGACTTGCTGGTTTCTACCGATGATTTGTGAAAGACTTCAGCACCATTGCAGCACCATTGCATGAGCTCACGAAGAAGGGTGTGACCTTTACTTGGGCTGTAGCTCAACATGATGTTTTCGCCACTCAAAGATAAGCTTGCTCATGCACCTTTGCTACAACTTCCAGATTTCAGCAAAACCTTTGAACTTGAACGTGATGCTAGTGGGATTGGATTGGGTGGTGTGCTGCTGCAAGATGGCAAACTTGTAGCCTATTTCAGTGAGAAACTAAGTGGACCTAGCCTGAATTATTCTACCTATGATAAGGAATTGCTTGCTTTAGTTCGGACTTTAGAAACCTGGCAGCATTATTTATGGCCAAAGGAGTTTGTTATTCATTCTGATCATGAGTCTTTGAAACACATTCGAAGTCAAGCAAAACTGAATCGTAGGCATGCTAAATGGGTTGAATTCATTGAGTCTTTTCCTTATGTCATCAAACACAAGAAAGGTAAAGAAAATGTCATTGTTGATGCGTTGTCTAGGTGTTATACCATGCTGTCCCAACTTGATTTTAAAATCTTTGGTTTAGAAACAATTAAAGCGCAATATGCCCATGATGATGATTTCAAAGATGTGTTGCTAAATTGCAAGGAGGGAAAAACATGGCACACATTTGTCATAGCTGATGGGTTTATTTTTAGAGCTAATAAGCTATGCATTCTAGCTAGCTCCGTGCGTTTGTTATTGTTGCAGGAAGCGCATGGAGGTGGACTGATGGGACATTTCGGAGTAAAGAAGACGGAGGACATCCTTGCTGGTCATTTGTTTTGGCCCAGAATGAGGAGAGACGTGGAGAGGTTCATTGCTCGCTGCACAACATGCCAAAAAAGCTAAGTCATGCCTTAATCCTCACGGTTTATACATGTCTCTTCTTGTTCCAAATGCACCTTGGGAAGATATTTCAATGGACTTTGTTTTAGGACTGCCTAGAACAAAGAAGGGGAGGGATAGTGTGTTTGTTGTTGTGGATAGATTTTCTAAAATGGCTCATTTCATACCCTGCCACAAGAGTGATGATCTACACATGTTGCTGATCTGTTCTTTCGTGAGATTGTTCGCTTACATGGTGTCCCAAATACCATAGTTTCTGATCGTGATGCAAAATTTCTTAGCCATTTTTGGAGAACTTTGTGGGCAAAACTGGGGACTAAGCTTTTGTTTTCCACTACTTGTCATCCCCAAACTGATGGGCAAACAGAAGTTGTGAATAGAACCTTGTCAGCTATGCTTAGGGCTGTTTTGAAAAAGAACATCAAACTATGGGAAGACTGTTTACCCATATTGAATTTGCTTATAATCGTTCACAACACTCTACCACGAAGAAGTGCCCTTTTGAAATTGTTTATGGTTTTGTGCCACATGCTCCAATTGATTTGCTGCCACTTCCAGCCTCAGAACGTGTGAACCTTGATGCAACACAACGTGCAGAACTGATCCTAAAATTGCATGAAACTACCAAAGAAAACATAGAATGCATGAATGCTAATTATAAACTTGCTGCTGATAAGGGAAAGAAACATCTCATCTTTGAACCTGGTGATCTAGTTTGGCTACATTTGAGAAAGGACCGGTTTCGTAATTTAAGAAAGTCAAAATTGCTGCCTAGAGCCGATGGTCCTTTTAAGGTGTTAGAACGGGTTAATGATAATGCATACAAACTTGAGTTGCTTGCAGATTTTGGGGTTAGTCCCACATTTAACATTGCAGATTTGAAGCCTTATTTGAGAGAGGAGGATGAGCTTGAGTCGAGGACGACTCAAATGCAAGAAGGGGAGGATGATGAGGACATCCCTTCCTTTGATACAACCATGCCTAGTGTTCAACAACGACCAATGACTCGAGCCTGTGCACGACAACTCAACTATCAGGTAAAGTTGTTCCTCGCTGTTCATACTAATCCATCTCAGAATTGGATGCTACTTAACTATGGTGATGAATGTCTTATTCTTAGGAACGTGGGACATGGAGAAGAGGGGAGAAGCAGCCACAACAACCCAGAACGTCAGCAAGCTCCACTTTGGGGATGAGGGGCACTCCTACACAAACGGCGTGATTCATTCCGTTTTGAGTCAAGCGGACAGCAAGGGTGCTCCTACACAAACGGCGTGATTCATCCTGTTTTGAGTCAAGCGGACAGCAACACAACACCAGTTTGTTTTCGCCATAACTCTTAGCTCCGGAGGTTGTTTTGGGCATATGGGTACTTGATGGAAAGCTCTTGAAGTCGATTTTCAGATGGAACAAGAAACACCCTCAGATTCGTATGGAGTCGCCCAGGTTTTACAAAGATACGTGAGGACCTTCCAGCCAAAGGCTGACAGCCTTGTAACAAGTAAAGCCCATTAGGGGCCCTTTCTAAATTAGGGTTTGCACTCTCCCACGGCCCATGGCTGCCTCCCATGTATAAATACATGCTCCAGCCGCCAGGGGAAGGGTGTGTTTTGTTTAGATGCAAGTTAGCTACTGCTACTTCCTGGTGAACGCGTGTGTCAATCTGACCACCCGATTTGCTTGATTCAAGACCCCAACTTGTGTTCCAGATTCATATTGTTATCACTCGGTGAGTCATTTGCTTGTTATTTTGTTCTTGCTTGTTCTCGATTTCCAGCAGGAGCATTGGTGTTCTTGGAACAACAAGAATCCCTCAAACGGAGACGGTGTACCTGTTGCTAAGGCGCAGCCCCTGTTGGTGTTGTAGTCGGACAGCCAACGTCGAATCCACCCCCAAATCGAGTTTATCCCCAACTCTCATCGAAGGTCGGGAGCAAACCCTAGCGGGTTCCATTAGAATGACTTTATCATCCTTCAAGTGGATCAAAAGGTAGTGTTCATGAAGAACACAAGCCTCTAAATGATGAACAAAGGATGAACTCAAGAACATATCAAGCATATGATCTACCATGACTTTATATGAAATAGCTGAATAACTGAAGTAGATCAAAGTCATACAATGAAATAAAGATAAAAGAGAACTCATACCTAGACTCCAAAGAAGACTTGGAACCTGAAGAAGAGCTACTCTAGCCTACCCCATAGCCTTGGAAACTAAAAGTGAGAGGAGAATGAGAGAGTGGTGTGCGTGAAATGGGAGCCCCTCCCCTTCTATTTATAGGAAAGGACTAGGCTTGCTCGGAGCACCAAATGGCCTCGAAACACCCGGGAGTGAAGCAAGTGACCAATTAGCAGCTGCCACATGTAGGGCGAGATGGGGGGACACTAGGTCGGTTCGGCCAATCCTAGGATCGGCCGGCCCCCTAGGCCCCCCACTCGGGGTGGTTTTCCTCTGGGTGGTTGCCCTGTGGGCCCTCTGATCCATCCCCGGTGCATGGCTTCATTTGGTATCCGAGGTGGGTCCTTTGATCCATGTGAAGTCCATGTGGCACTCTCTGATTTGTCGGTGAGTGCCTCCCTTGGATCAATGATGTGGAATGCCATGTGTTTCCTTGGTGGCAGCCACCTCCTCAGCTGAGTTGGCATAGTTTCTCCATAGAAGGTGGATTTCCATCTCTTTTAAAGGGTATTTCACCTACATACAATTAATCTCCAAGGACAAGTGGAACTACATTATTCAAACCAAAATGTAAGTAAATAGTGCATATACCTCCATTTATGTGGAATATTGATGGCTAAAAGTAGTACTTAACTGCCGTCAACAAACTTCCCCAAGCTAACCTCTTGCTCGTCTCGAAGCAAGACATTAGGGACTTAGGTTGGTTGATCAGGAGTTGCTACGATGTTGTATTCCCAACTTATGGCAAACATATAATAAAGTACTCTACCAAGAGTTGAACAAGTTGGCAATGTTCTTACCTTTCACCTGATGACGTGAGGCATATAGCTTCACCTGCCTTAGGCGGTTGAGAGACAGAATGGTTATATAGCATGTGCATAATCACTCATACCTTGATCCGCTATCAATTCGGAGGTTTTGCAAAAAAAAAATTCAAAAGAAAATCAGAGTTCCTCAAATGATACTCTCGGATCGCTCAAAAGTGTATGGTTCCTCACCAAGGCATCAAATGCTGCCTTTCTTCACATCCTACTCCTAATAGGCTTATGTGGAGTTGTAGGTAGGGAAGAAATGTGGCATACTTGTCTCTCATGTTTCCCTAAGTCAAAAACCGAATCTTTAGAAGAAACAAACATACATCCTGATCAAGATGTGCATATGTGTGTGATGGATACGAACATGGCAAGGTGGATACTAGGCCCGGAAATGGGTGCTAGATATTACCATGCTTTTTATGAGGAAATGAGGGATTGATGGTAAGGTGGACACTAGCCCCGAAGTAGGTACTAGTTATTACCATCTATACGGTGGAACTCTTTCTCTTGCACATATCAATCCCTTTTTCTCCTTTGAAATTTTTCGAGACTTGGGCTAGCTCTTTTTATTTTATTTTTGCCATGCTTTAGAGCATGCTTTTCTTTTTCTTTCTCTCTTTCTCTTTTTTTAGCTAGCCTTTTGTCTCTATTGGAGATGTTTGGAGAGGGATGAATGATACAAAGATTCATAGAGTTTCATTTTGCGGAAGAATGCATAAGCAAAATGGAGCAAATGATGAATGCTAACTTCCAGTGTAGAAGTTTAGCATGAATGTGTACGTGATCTTGATCAGGGGAGTATGAGTTCTAATAAGGGTCACAACAATTTGACAAAGCTCAATGAGAGAACAAGCTGCATATGTGGAGGCTAAGAGCTAGAATCTACATATGGCCTTGGATAGGAAATTCTCATCATTGAGGAACTCATAATGTTTTGATTTTTTTCAAAAAGAAAAACTCCGGATGTCAAGCATCACTAAGCACAAGATCATAGCACTCTATTATACCATATCATGTCTCACAACAACTTAGGAAAGGATCATGCTTTTTGCTACCCACAGTTTTCAAGCTAAGGTTTGAACATGCAAGCCAACAAACTCAAAACTTAGGTAGGATACAAAGTTGTAAGCAAGACATACGAGAAGAATAAACAGAGCAACTATTCATCATTTCAACCATAGAGGCAAAGCATTCTTACTATGCATATCAAAGCAAACAAAGCAAATGATGATGATGAAAGCAAATAAATATTTTTGGTCTTTTCTTTATTTTTGCAGATTTTTTTGGGTTTTCATTTATAAGATATTCTGAAAACAAAGGAAGATACAAGTTACCTCAGGACGGGGATCCTCCCCCAAGCTAGCTTCAGGCTCACTACGGAGGAGGGTAGAAGAAACCCTGACTCGCGTAGTAAGCCCTCTGCTCCTCTATGTGTCGCTGCTGAGCCTGCTGCATGGCTGGAATCCTCTCACCGGCCTGACGCTACCACGCTAAGGTAGACTCGACGTGGGTGTTCAGCGTCTCCTCCAATCCCGTGACCTGGACAGTGAGCTCTCCCATCTGCTGCGCGAGCTAAGCATCGCGTGTAGAGGCTAAGGAGTGTCGCCGGAAGGATGAAGACGGAGGTGGACCACCGGAGTTAGAACTAGCGGGTGTAGCCCACTGAGCACCGCTTGCACTCGCCCAAGCCGTGCCACTTGCACCCGGATGGTAGGTGGGCTGATCCCAACTAGGTGCATATCCAGGGGTAACCCCGAACATGTACCTCACAGGGACCCTCCTGCCACCGGTGGTGTAGCAGGCTATGGCTGCGGCTGTGGTGGTGGCTGTGACTGCTGCTGCTGCATGTGTGCTCTCTTCGCCGCGCTTCTGGTGGACCTACCTGAAACACTAGCACGACGGCTTTCCTATTGTGTAACAAGGGTCAAGGGGAATGGTTAGTGACTCCGAGCTATACAATCAAAACCCTGGGTTAGGCAACGGGATTTGATTTGCATAACGTAAAAAGAAGAAAGTCAAAGAATCATCTGGGCCTTTCTTAAGTATATGCCCCTAGATCAAGTATGCCTCATCAATGAGAACCCAGGGCATCCTGATGAAGGGTACGAGATTCCCGCTAAGAACCCTGAGTCTGAGAGCAATACGAGTCACCAAAGACGTACACTCAATAGGACCTATCATCTTGAAATTCATCAACCACTGCCGGCGTATAATAGTATCATCTCATCACTGCGCATGGGCCGAACATCCTCTCGTGGAAAGAGAGTAATGGCGAGCCACTTGTGCCACAAACGGAGAGTGTGATGCACAATATCATTGCACCGAGGTACAAACTTGCCACTGTAAACAAGACCAGAGATGTCTGCCTAGAAAGAGTCTCGAACAAAACCCTAACAAGCCCTTTTCAAAGAAACAACACAACAAGGACTAAACCCAAGAAGACGACTAAGTTCCTTCCAAGAAACACGATAATCGGTCCCAAAAAGAAGAAACTGAATGCCATCTGGAATCTTGGAAAGAGAGCAAAGAAACTGGATGGTGAGGGGCCGAGAGACAAGCTCTGTAACTGGCGCAAACTCCTCCCAACCAAGAGCATGCCAAATGGAAGCGAACTCGAGATTCATACCTGTTTTCTCCATGAGGGCTGGGTCGAAGTCCCAGGTGTGGGCGAAGACTCGGTCCTTCAGGAGAGCATAGGCTTGCTCCTCTCGAGCGCCCTGCAAGCTGAGGTAGGGGGTGTCGTTGGCGACCTCCTCCGCCGCTTGTGGCTCGGTGGTGACGAGCATGATTGGTGCATGGAATGGAGTAGAACAAGTCTAGCAAGAGTGTCCAAGTCCAGCGGGGACGGATGAACTCGCGCTTGCCCGCGAACGGGAGCGTGTCACCCTCCGGAGAGTGTTCGCCGCACAATTCATGCTAGCACAACAACAAGGGACAACAAGAGCAACTTGGTGATGGATTAGTAAAGTCGAATGAAATTCTTACCGAACTTGCTCCACTAATAGCAATACTTTCAGCAACACAATAGAGAGAACACTTGATGATCCAATCTTGAGCAAGAAATCCAAGAAAACCAAGAGAGCAAAGAGTAGAGAGGGGAGTGTGAGTAAATGGGTGAAGAGCACCCCCTCTCGGGTCCAATTTATAGAGCAAAGGGGCAGCACACCGCGGACTAGCCGTTGCACAACGGCTAGGAGCCGTTGGCCAAAGCGGGGCCAATATGACCGTTGCTAGGGTTCGGCCGAACCCTGGTTCGGCCGGCCCGGCTGTGGGCCCGAGGCTGGCCCCCTCTGGCAGGCGTGCCACCAACGGCTATATGAAAATATACCCAGGTGCACCGGCCAAAGATTGCTCCAGAAATTGCCCAAATGATTTTTCTAAGGTTTTCAAACTCAGAAATCATTTTCAGAAATTTTATTTGAAAAAGGGAAAAGGGCTAGATAAATCTAGCATGCAGATGCAAGGTTTTGGGAAATCAAATATGCAATTTTGAGAATAAAATTTTGGAAAGGGAAATATGAGATAAGTACCAGCTTTAACCTTTTTGGTAGAAAGGACCCATCATTTTTAGTCTGACGAGTTGGACTCTTCTCAGCAGTTAATTCCACTTAGCACCCCACTCCTGAGAAGTAGAGGGTGGCGCCTTCTCAATCTTCTGCCATTCTTTTTGAATTTTCTTTTGCTTCTTTGACAGAGAATTCTTCCTTGGGGGTGAAGGCTCTGTCCTTCCCCCAAGCTGCTCAACACTATCCTGCACCAAATAGCACTGCTGATGAGGACATGACACCCATGCATACGACCATTATTGGTGCATGGAATGGAGTAGAAGAAGTCCAACAAGGGTGTCCAAGTCGAAGAGGAGGCACAAGGCTAATCTGGTTCGAGTCCCCAAGGTGGAGGCCCAAAGCAATTCAAGTTCGAGCCCAGTTCAGAGTCCAGGAGTAGTGCGCAATAAAACGGACGCCCAAGTCGCATACGGAGTCGGTTTTGGACGTTCTATATGTGGTTAGAAGAACAATTTTATAGAGCTTCCAATGGCATCGGTCTCATGCCAAAATTTGTCCTGAGTCAACAGGAATCATCGAAACAAGTTGACGTCCAGAATCTGCCAAGGTGCTGCGTCGCCAGTTTGATGGGCCTTAGGCCCAAGTTGTTGGTGCCCCATCCTAGGACGCCCCCAACCCTAGGACGCCCCTCCTTTTATACTCAGTAGCCGCCGCCTTAGAAACTTTAGTTTGTTTTACAAGTTAGCTTTAGCTACAACTGAACAGCCGCATAGCGCTGCCTTCGTGTATTGCAGACTCCACCTTCGAGTGATATTAAGATTGCTCGCTTCATAATTCTTGTTCGTTCTTCGATTGCGTACAGGAATAGATCTTCGTAATCAGGCCGATCTTGCTTCAACAAGGTCGATAACCATAAGGAGTTGGTTCAGCGATTGCATTGGCGCTTCGGGCTTGCTCGTCATAGTCGGATCGTGAGGGTCAACAACCACCAAATCGGATTTATCTCCACTCACTGAAAGATCGGGCACTCCCCCTCTATCAACTGCTCTTCCTTGTCCTGAAACTTGAACTTCAAGTTCCCCTTCCCAATGTGGAAACGGATTATTCTGGGCCCCACATTGATTCTAGCCCGGACATCACTGAGAAATGGTCGCCCAAGGATGAGCGGCATTCCTCCCTCATCATCCATATCAAGGACCACGAAATCCGTGAAGACATAAGAGTTCTTGACCTTAACCAATATGCTGTCAACAATTCCTTCTAGATATCGTATCGTTGAATTAGTGAGTTGGATAGTCCGTACTATTGGAGAGAGATCTGGATATCCCAGTTGCTCGAACATGGCCTTAGACATGAGATTAACACTTGCACCAAGGTCACAAAGGTCATGCTTGATCATCTTGTAATAGATTGTGCAAGTGATAGTTGGATAGCCTGGATCCTTCTTGTGCACAACTACTGATTCCTCCCATGAATCGAGAATTTGTTGTATGGGCTTTCCTGCATAGTTAGAAGTATGTGTCTTCCTAGGTGGCTTACCCCACCTAGTTGACACTACACTAACATTTTCACAAGAGGACACGGGTTGCCCCGGGATCCTCCCGTTATTAGCAGATGGAACCAAAGTAGCTAACTGAGCTAACTGGGTTTCTAACATTTTGTTGAAACTCAGCTGGCTCTTCTGAGCAGAAGAAAAACTATCAAGCTTAACGTTGAGACTTTCCAAAGTTTTATCAAGGGCAGCTATCTTTTTGTTAACACCTTCATTAATCTTAGCTTGCCCAAAAACGAGATCTCTCAAGGAAGGTTGGTTGGGATTGTAAGAATTACCTTGGTTACCTCCTTGATAATAAGGGTGTTGTTGATTCCACGATTGGCCTCCTTGTTGAGGTGGACGATAACCATTATTGTTGCCATTCATGTACATCACTTCTTCCTGAGTCTCCGGACAATAATTTCCTGAGTACCCAGTGTTGCCACAGACTTCACAAGTCATATGAGAATCCATAGGCAGAGTAGTGGTGGCCATGGCAGCCTTCTCGCTGGTGTAGTCATCCAATCTCTTCATAAGAAGATCCAACTTAGCAGTAATCACGTCTACTTCCTTGACAGTATGAGTACCCCTCGGTCGTGGTTGGAGTCTTTCATCACTCCACCCTTGGTTGGAAACCATCTTCTCAATGAGTGATTTAGCATTATCAATAGTGAGTGAGAAGAATGCTCCCTGAGCAGCAGCATCAATATGGCCTCGGGCTGTCGGAGTCAACCCATTATAAAAGCTTTGAAGAATAAGCCAATCCTCCATCCCATGGTGAGGACAGGCCAGGACATACTCCTGAAGCCTCTCCCAAGCCTTTGGAATAGATTCACTTGCTGCTTGCTGGAAACTAGAAATTCTTCCATGAAGAGCATTGGTTTTACCCAATGGGAAGAACTTCTTGAGGAATGACTCTGAACACTTATCCCAAGTGTTAATAGCATCACGATTCGCGTAGAACCATTGCTTGGCCTTTCCCAGGAGAGAGAATGGAAATAGTCAGAGATGAACAACATCCATATTTGCACCCCTGATGATGAAAGTGCTGCATAGCTCTAGGAATTGCTGCAGATGGGCATTGATATCCTCATTTGGCTTGCAACAGAATGGGCTAGCCTGTACCATTGTAATTAGACCTGTCTTGATCTCAAAATTTTTATCCCCATTGCCACCTCAGGGCCTTGCAGCACCTGGTCAGCAGAAGGAGCTGAGTACTCGCGAAGTGTCTTTTGGGCCATAGCGTTTGACGTGGATGGTACAAAGGAAGCTGGTTCGCCTTCTGGACGAGTACGACGAGGTGAGTCGAAATGAATTCGAGCTATCCTCACAAGTGACTCGGGATCTTCAGTGAAATTCTCTAGTAAGTCGAAACCAGTCATACACAACCTGTCTTCATCATCTAAAGATAAAAGAAGACAATCAAGGTTAGCCTGCATTGAGAGTTGTCCTAACCTACTCATAGTTTATAAACAGATGCAAAGTATAGTCATGATAATCCTGTGCCTTTCCCGGCAACGACACCAGAAAAGCTTGTTGGCGTTTCCTAGCACCGTCACTTTAAGAATAGATTTGTAATCCATCCTTAGTGACAACACCAAGAAATGCCTGTTGGCATCTCTTAACATCACAACTAACGACGCCGAGTATCCGTGAACATCAAGACTTGCCAAAGGTTAATCTAAATGATCATGAACGAATCCGCATGTGCACAGATAAACCATTGTAGCATTTCCCTAAGGAAGGAGAATATTCCAAGGGTATCGTATCCGTGGAAGGCAATGGCGGATATCATAGACTTATGCATTTGCACTGAATGTAAACCAAGAGATAGATATAGAAAATAACAAACTCAAAGGCAGGGGTAAGATAAAGATACAAAATGGTAGTGTGACACACACTCAGATCTACCTCTACTCTAGCACACTATGACTTAGGGGGAACATACGAGTTAGCTCTAGGTTCTAATGTACTAAACATACAAAGCTAGAAGATACAGGAGATAGGCATGAGCATTGCATGAGAGGGTAAGGTTCAGCACCCAGGTACAAACGGGGAGCTAGCTCGCGACGACCAGCACTCTGCGAAACTAGAGTTTACACTCCTACAGCAAGTACCCCAGCGCGGAGGGTTCCAAGGGGTCCAACAGCTGTCACCACTACGGCCTACCTCTATCGTTACGGGGGGTATGCTCATAACTAATGTAGCCACACAACCCAGGCACCATGCCTGCATTGCTGCTAGACTTCACCCGGCCCGGGCTATTGTGACCCAGGGTGAGAGCCACCAGAAGATTGGTCAACTTAGACCGAGTACCGTAGCTTGAACACAAACCTCATGCAACACTCTCATGCCATCTAACAAGATCAACTAAGGCTAGACATACGAACGGATACGAACTCTCTTATGTCTAGTCAATAAGATCAAAGGGTCGTGTTCGTGAAGAACACGAGCCTCTAACTTATGAACAAACACATAAGGAATGAGTTTATCATCCTTCAAGTGGATAAAAAGGTAGTGTTCATGAAGAACACAAGCCTCTGAATGATGAATAAAGGATGAACTCAAGAACATATCAAGCATATGATCTACCATGACTTTATATGAAATAGCTGAATAACTGAAGTAGATCAAAGTCATACAATGAAAGATAAAAGAGAACCCATACCTAGACTGCAAAGAAGACTTAGAACCTGAAGAAGAGCTACTCTAGCCTACCCCTAGCCTTGGAAACTAAAAGTGAGAGGAGAATGAGAGAATGGTGTGTGTGAAATGGGAGCCCCTCCCCTTCTATTTATAGGCAAGGACCAGGCTTGTTCGGAGCACCAAATGGCCTCAAAACACCCAGGAGTGAACCAAGTGACCAATGAGCAGCTGCCACGTGTAGGGACGAGATGGGGGGACATTAGGTCAGTTCGGCCGATCCTAGGATCGGCCGGCCCCCTAGGCCCCCCACTCGGGGTGGTTTTCCTCTGGGTGGCTGACCTGTGGGCCCTCTGATCCATCCCCGATGCATGGCTTCATTTGGTATCCGAGGTGGGTCCTTTGATCCATGTGAAGTCCATGTGGTGCTCTCTAATTCGTCGGTGAGTGCCTCCCTTGGATCAATGATGTGGAATGCCATGTGTTTCCTTGGTGGCAGCCCTTAGCTGATTTGGCATGGTTTCTCCATAGAAGGTGGATTTCCATCTCTTTTAAAGGGTATTTCACCTACATACAAATAATATCCAAGGACAAGTGGAACTACATTATTCAAACCAAAATGCAAGTAAATAATGCATATGCCTTCATTTATGTGAGTGTATAGATGGCTGAAAGTAGTACTTAATAGCCGTCAACACACCTCAAGTGATATTAAGATTGCTCGCTTCAGATTCTTATTCGTTCTTCGATTGTGGACAGGGATTGATCTTCGTGATCAGGCTGATCTTTCGCCGGCAAGGTAGGTAACCATCGGGAGTTAGTTCAGCGATTGCATTGGCGCTTCGAGTCTCGCTCGTCGTAGTCGGATCTTGAGGGTCAACTTCCACTAGATCGAAGTTATCTCCACTCACCAAAAGATCGGGCACTCCGCCTCTATCACCGGAGGTCGGCGTGCCATAGTTCCTAGGTCCTTCAATACCTTGGTGTTATTTTGGCCCCGCCAACCTAGTTGTGCGCCCTAGATGTGTGGCGTCCCGCAGGTCGATGTGCGTTTCTAGCTCTGCCAGCCTATTCTGGACACCATTGGAAGGATCGCTTCAAAGGAATGAAGGCCTCTCTGTGGGGTGCGTACCAAACTAGCCCTGCCAAGTATCTCTGGAACTTAGGTGATTTTAGCGTTAGACCTTCTTGAGGTCGGCATGCCTCGAGTGGCTCTGCCAGACTCTTTGCAGCCATGCAAAGATATCTGGGTGTCTCTACAACTGATTGTTCACAACTACAACAGAAATCGCTTCTTCACAACCAGGATTCCTTCTTCTTTTTTAGACCATCAAAGCAGTCCTGCTGCCTACTTCAATGCTCGGGGACTACTCTATGAGAGCATTTTTCAAATGCCCTCTTGTTTTCCTTGTCGTTTCGACCTTCTAGGAAACCTTGTTTCTCATCAAGTCGGCTCTAGAACTGAGTTCTTCTTCTTCTCATTTTTTGGATCATCGAAGCAGTCCTGCTGCCTACTTCAATGCTCAGGGACTACTCTACGATAGCATTTTTCAAACACCCTCTTGTTTTTCTTGTCGTTTTGACCTTCTGAGAAACCTTGTTTCTCATCAAGTCAGCTCATAAGTTGATTTCTTCTTCTGCTTCTTCTTCTCCTTTTTTGGATCATCGAAGTAGTCTTGCTACCTACTTCAATGCTCGGGGACTACTATACGCGTGCGTTTTTCAAACACCCTCTGTTTTTTCGTTGTCGCTTCAACCTATTGGAAGTCTACTTCCTTTAGGTCATCACCTGACCTCACTTCGCTCAGGATTCAACAAACTGGTCGGCTATTAAAGATTTTTTTCTTTTTTTGGACCCACATGCACGCTTATCGACCTGTCGATAGCTCCACGACTTCGTCATGATTCCATCCAGATCAACGCGCCAACACATCGCTCGGGGGCTTGTGGGACATGGGTACTCCTGGGTCCCCACCGACCAGTCTCATGGCTGTCACTGACAAGTGGGTCCGGCCCACTAGAAGACCAACCGACTTGACAGTGGGCCCAACAGACCTGATCTGTGACGCACACGACCTCCTGAAGACCTTATCCGGAATGACTACAAGTCTTGGCGTGCAAGACAAGACAGCGGTGGAGCCGACAAACAGTCCGGGATATATGGAAATAGTTGTAATCAACTAGACTTAGGTCTACTGGTCGTAACCGACTAGGAGTCTGGGTGCCAACCGTGTCCGCTGGCCAATATAAGGCCGGCCGGGCGGCCCCATTGTAACCACGCAATCCTCAAGCAATCTACACCAACAACTGGATGTAGGGTTTTACTCTTCAGAGGCCCGAACCAGAATAAACTCACCGTGTTCCGTGTGCTTTCACATAACCATCAAGCGCCTAGCTCTAGATCGCCCCCATCCGAATCTAAACCACCGGGGTTGACCCCCCTGTGGTGATAGGGGCAGAGTGCCTGATCTTTCGGTGAGTGGAGATAACTTCGATTTGGTGGAAGTCGACCCTCACGATCCGACTACGACGAGCGAGACTTGAAGCGCCAATGCAATCGCTAAACCAACTCCCGATGGTTACCAACCTTGTCGGCGCAAGATCAGCCTGATCACGAAGATCAATTCTTGTACGCAATCGAAGAACGAACAAGAATCTGAGGCGAGCAATCTTAATATCACTCGAAGGTGGAGTTCTGAATTACAGAGGACAGCACATTTTTGTGCGTGTTCTGGGGTAGCTAAAGCTAGATGTAAAACAAAACTCGAGTTGTAAACAAAAGGGACTCTGACTAAATAAGGGGACGCAGCCCCAAACAACGGAGGGAGTAGAGGGGGCACGCGGCAGGAGAGGGGGGCGGTGGCCAACCCTAGGCGCCCCATCCTGGACCCCTCTTGGGCCTTCCTCTATGCTTCTGGGCCTTCGTTCTTTAACAGCATGACGTAGTTTAATTCTCTCGCACAGGCCCAAGTAATTAGCCCAACTGTTGGCGCCTGAAGTGGTGGATCATCTAGAGGCGCCTGAGGTGCTGCTGGTGTAGATGTACTCGTGGTGTCCACATCATCCTCCCCTTCTTGAGCTGAAGTCGTCCTCGACGGCAACTGCTCATTTTCGCCTGCATACGGTTTCAAATCTGCAACATTAAAACTAGTGGAAACACCAAACTCCACAGGCAGGTCAAGGATATATGCGTTATCATTAATCTTGGTTAGGACCTTAAAAGGACCAGCAGCACGAGGCATCAATTTAGAACGACACAAATTAGGAAAACGATCCTTTCTCAAATGCAACCAAACCATATCACCAGGTTCAAAAGTAACAAGTTTACGACCTTTACTACCAGCAACCTGATACTTAGCATTAGCAGCAGCAATATTGTGTTGAGTTTGTTCATGCAGGTTAATCATTTGTTCAATATGTGCAATAGCATCTAAGTGTGGGGCGTCTTCAGCATCTAGTGAAAACAAATCTATAGGCGCCCGAGGAATGTAACCATACACAATCTGAAAAGGGCACATCTTTGTAGAAGAATGCGTGGCATGATTATAAGCAAACTCAACATGAGGCAAGCAATCTTCCCAACATCTCAAATTTTGAAATAAAACAGCCCTAAGCATGGTTGACAAAGTTCTATTAACCACCTCAGTCTGTTCATCAGTCTGAGGGTGACAAGTTGTGCTAAATATCAATTTAGTTCCCAATTTATTCCACAGAGATCTCCAAAAATGTCTGAGAAACTAAGCATCATGATTAGAGACTATTGTATTTGGAATACCATGCAAGCAAATAATATCTCTAAAGAACAATTCAGCAACATTGCTAGCATCATCAGTCTTATGACAAGGTATAAAATGAGCCATTTTGGAGAATCGATCAACAACCACAAAAATGATGTCCCTCCCCTTCTTAGTTCTAGGCAATCCCAAAACAAAGTCCATAGAAATATCAAGCCAAGGGGAAGAAGGAACAGGCAAAGGCATATACAAACCATGGTTGTTCAACCGTGACTTAGCTTTCTGACAAGTAGTGCATCGTGTAACAAGGCGCTCAACATAAGTGCGCATCCGGGGCCAAAAGAAGTGGGCAGCCAGCACCTCATGCATCTTGTAGACACCAAAGTGCCCCATGAGACAGCCTCCATCCGCTTCCTGTAACAACAACAGACGAACCGAGCTAGCTGGAACACACAGCTTGTTAGCGCGAAACAAGAACCCGTCCTGCATGTGAAATTTGCCCCATGGTTTGCCATTAATACAATGGGCGAAAGCATCTTTAAAATCAGCATCGTCTACACATTGATCTTTCACAGTTTGCAAGCTAAAGATTTTAAAATCTAACTGTAACAACATGGTATAGCGACGAAACAAAGCATCAGCATAAACATTGTCCTTCCCGTTCTTGTGTTTAATTATGTAAGGAAAAGACTCAATGAATTCTATCCATTTAGCATGACGACAGTTCAGATTTGTTTGGGTACGAATATGTTTCAAAGCCTCATGATCAGAATGAATTATGAACTCGCGATGCCAAAGATAGTGCTGCCATGTATGCAAAGTGCGCACTAAAGCGTAAAGCTCCCTATCATAAGTAGAATATTTCATACTAGAACCGCTTAATTTCTCACTAAAACAAACAAATGGTTTTCCTTCTTGTAACAAAACAACACCTAGCCCAATACCGCTAGCATCGCATTCAAGCTCAAACACTTTATGAAAATCAGGCAATTGCAAAAGGGGAGCATGGGTTAAGTTATCTTTCAAAGTGCTGAACGCTACCTCCTGCGAATCACTCCAAGCGAATGGCACAACTTTCTTTGTAAGCTCATGTAGAGGCGCTGCAATGGAGCTAAAATCATGAACAAACCTACGGTAGAAACCTGCAATCTGTGTGACCCTCGTCGGTGTAGGCCACTCCTAAATGGCAGCAATCTTGCTGCTATTGACCTCAATGCCCTGTGGACTAACAACATAACCAAGAAACGAGACACATTGTGTGCAAAAGATGCATTTATCCATGTTAGCAAATAAGTGGGCAGCACGCAATACATCAAAAACAACACTCAAATGTTCCAAATAGTCTTCCATAGATTTGCTGTAAATAAGGATATCATCAAAATAGACAACCACAAACAATCCTATGAAAGTCCTCAGAACTTCATTCGTCAATCGCATAAAAGTGCTGGGAGCATTAGTCAATCCAAACGGCATAACCAACCATTTATAGTAACACAGGAACTGAGCAACGGCTAAGAGACTCACGAATGTAACCCTTATCAAGCAATTCCTGCACCTGGTGCTGAATCTCCTTCGTCTCATCCGGATTGGTACGGTACAGTGTGCGGTTTGGAAGTTGTGCTCCTGGAATGATATCGATCTGGTGCTCAATGCCATGAAGCGGTGGAAGACCCGGTGGCAAGTCTTTGGGAAACACATCAGCGTACTCCTGCAAAATGTTAGCGACTGCAGGGGGAATATCCAAAGATGGTGCATCATCAAGTGAAACGAGCACACTAGAGCATACAAGTGCAAAGCATGGCAAATGAGCAGTGCATAGATCAGCAAAATCAACACGTGTAGCAAGTAAAACAGCATTCAACTTGATTCCAGTATTAACAGATGGCGACAGATCAAGTTGTTTAGCAGTTTTAGCAGCTCGAGCAAGATCATCTTTAACAATTTGTTTAGGTGTCATCGGATGTATGATTATTTTCTGACCCTTAAACATGAATGAATAATGATTTGAACGACCATGATGTAAGCTATCAATATCATATTGCCAAGGTCGACCAAGTAATAAAGAGCATGCTTCCATGGGAACAACATCACAATCGACAAAATTAGAATAGGCACACATGGAGAAAGGAACACGCACGGAACGGGAGATTTTTATTTTACTACCATCATTAAGCCATTGAATGTAATATGGGTTCGGATGCTTACGAGTGGGTAACAACAATTTTTCTACCAGCATTGTACTCGCCAGATTGTTGCAGCTGCCGCTGTCGATGATGATACGAATCGACTGCTCCTGCACAACTCCCTTTGTATGGAACAAAGTGTGTCGCTGATTCTTCTCGGGCGGGGCGACATGTGCACTAAGAACACGCTGCGCAACAAGACTTTAATACCTATCAGAGTCGCCCGGGGTGACATGTACCTCCGCCTTAGCTGCATGGTCAGTGGTAAGCAAAGCATGTTCTATTTCTTCAGAATCACTAGCGAAAGAGTACTCACCATTGTCACGAATGAGCAAAGTGCGCTTGTTCAGGCAGTCCCGAAACACGTGGACAAATCCTTTGCAGCGATGACACTGAATATCCCGTGTACGACCTGGGGAAGGTATGGTGCCTGTGGGTGGGGCAGCACCTGTGGGTGGGGCAGTGCTTGCCGGTTTGGTCGTCTTCTCGCGCGGTGTAGTGATGGGCGTGGATGGCGCAGGGGAGACAGGTGCTGGTGTGGATGTCGAGCTTCTTCCTGCAAAAGGGTTAGAATATGTCTTCGAGCGTCGTCCCTGCACTTCACGTTCAGCTTTGCAAGCAAATTCAAATAATTGAGTCATATCATGATATTCCTTATAATCAAGTATGTCCTGGATTTTGCGGTTTAAGCCACCACGAAAACATGCCATAGCAGCGTTGTTGGTCTACAATATCCCACAACGAATGACACCTTTTTGTAACTCTTGGTAATAGTCCTCAACAGATTTAGAACCTTGTTCAAAATGCTGCATCTTATTAAGCAAATCACATGCATAATACGAAGGCACAAATCTATGGCGCATAGCAGTTTTTAATTAATCCCAAGTGGTCGGAATGGTAGTGGGATATTTAATTTTATACTCACGCCACCAAATTAGAGCGAAATCAGTAAATTCACTAATAGCAGCTTTAACTTGAGAATTTGCAGTAATATCATGGCATGAAAATTTTTGTTCAACCTCTGAATCCCAATCAAGATATGTAGTAGGATCATATTTACCATTAAAAGGTGGGATTTTAAATTTAATCTTAGAAAAAGAATCATTACTAGGGCGGCGTGGTACACGGCGGGCACGACCGCGGCTGTCGCCGGCGTCCTGCTTTGAATCACAACCATAGTCCTTCTGCAAATCTGTGATCGTTGTGTGCATGGCATCGAGTCGGGCCACGAGAGCGTCGAGTGTGGTCTTGGTGGCCGTCTAGGCGAGGTCGAGCTGATCGAAACGGTCAGTCGACGTAGTGATCGTTGAGTCCAGCCGTTCATGTACCGTCCGAATGTCCGCGGCTAGCCCTTCAACTTGTGCTCATGTCTTGCAACGGATCATCCCCAGTGGCGTAGTCATCTGCCATGGTTAGCGCAAACACAAAAACAAAATGATGACAAAAACAGGGGTGGGACAGCTCACAAGGTGCTCACACTAGTGCTGTTCTCAAATTCTTATCTGTTCTTACCACGCACACAGGGGCGACCTGCAACCAACCGGTGGAACTCGCGAAAGATTGTAGGAGCGATTGCCTGGAGAAACAAAAATCTACTCGTCGTAGAAATATGTGGAGTTCTGGGAAGGCTGCACTCAAGTCAAGGATTAGGACAATCAAACAATAATGCAAATTTGAATTATAGTGCTAAACACGAAACAAACGCTACTGGAAACAAGTGCGAGTGGAACAAAGAAATGTGGCAAAGGTGGAGAGGGTGCAGCAATTTGCTGTTTTTTTCAGGAGTCCTCAAAACTACTAATATGAACACAGAGGATCTCAAACAGCAAGTTGCGACACACACTTTTTCCGAAAATACAAGGGTATTCTCTCTCTCTTTCTCTAGAGTAAGGCCAACCTCAGAATAAGGTACCCAGAAAGAGAGAAGGAGCAGCTGGCACGGTGTGGGGAGAGACTGTGAGAGGGTAGGGGGGAAAACGTGAGGGCTCACGGCCAGGGGTGGGAGCGGCGTGTGTGAGGGCACGGTGGAGTTATCCACCGAACCGATCCGGTTCCCTTCTCTCGTTTGGACTGTCCTGCTTTCTTTCCTTTTTTTTCCTTCTTTTTTCCCCTTTTTTTGATTTCTTTCCTTTTTTTTCACTTTCATTTTTTGGATTTGCCAAACCACGGGACAGGGAGGGGGGCGAACGAGAGGTGGTGGGCGTCACGCGCACGGCCCGCGAGCACGACTAGGGTGGCTGCACGACGGTTGTTCATGCGTGGAGGAGTGCAGCGGGGTGGTGGATGGATGAGCAGCAGAGAGAAACGGCGGTGAACTAGGGTTAGAAGAAAAACAAGAAACAAAGGGTAGAAACACAAGTAACCAGCAACAATTGAACGAGTAAGCACACAAATTCAATAAAGACACTTATTGAAAGAATGTGCAAGGCTAAATGGTTGCTGGGACAAGGATCTAACCTGAAAATAAATTTTTGTTTGGTTTTTGTGGACTGTAGGAAGGGAAAAACACTTGATAAAACTCACCGATCAACCTGGAATGTTGATACCACTTGATAGAGGCGGAGAGCCCAATCTTTCAGTGAGTGGAGATAACTTCGATTTGGCGGAAGTCGATCCTCACGATCAGACTATGACGAGCGAGACTCGAAGCACCAATGCAATCGCTGAACCAACTCCCGATGGTTACCGACCTTGCCGGCGCAAGATCAGCCTGATCACGAAGATCAATTCCTGTACACAATCAAAGAACGAACAAGAATCTGAGGTGAGCAATCTTAATATCACTCGAAGGTGGAGTTCTGAATTACAGAGGACAGCACGTTTTTGTGCATGCTCTGGGGTAGCTAAAGCTAGATGTAAAACAAAACTCGAGTTGTAAACAAAACAGACTCTGACTAAATAAGGGGACGCAGCCCCAAACAACGGAGGGAGGAGAGGGGGCGCGCGGCAGGAGAGGGGAGGCGGCGGCCAACCCTAGGCGCCGCATCCTGGACCCTTCTTGGGTCTTTCTCTATGCTTCTGGGCCTTCGTTCTTTAACAGTATGATGTATTTTAATTCTCTCGCATGGGCCCAAGTAATTGGCCCAACTGGTGGTGCCTGAGGTGCTGCTGGTGTTGATGTACTCGTGGTGCCCGCATCATGTGGACTATGCAGATCTAAACCTCTGACACTTTATCTTTGCTCGTATGCTCTGGTTTGAATGTATGTATGAGCAACATACATTCATAGGCTGTTTTGAACTAAGCGTGGTGCTTAGGTTAAAACTACCTTCTTTAGTCAAAACAAGACATGGTGTCGAGTTTTGATTGATGAACACCAGAGTAATACTTTCAGAGATCTTGGTTGCATACGTGCGGACCAACCCTTACAACAAATGATTACTTTCGAATGGGTAAGTCAGTAAGCTAGATTCAATTGGGAAGATAAGTCATGTTGCACAACATACAAAGGAGGTATATTACCTCTCGAAGGTCCAAGGTAAGTATATTCCCCTTTGTTATCAAGTGTAATCTTGATCTAACACTGTTTGGGTAAATGACATGGTGATAATAAAAAACCCAAAAATATTTGATTTTGAATAAAGGTTCTTTTGTTTCCACTTTTTTTGAATACAACACCAGGTACAAACACCAGTGTGGGGAGTTCACTCAAGATCATCATTGAAATATTTACTCGAGAACTCCCACATAGGCATTGCACAACATGGACCATTCCTTCATGACAAGGGACAAGGTAAACTAGAGTGAACTAGTAATCTGATTCACTATTGATCCTCCTTGATCCTCATATCCTTCCAGAGCGATGGTATGTGCACCTTTTATCTCACTTTCTTTGATTCATGAGTTTGAATGAATTTCAATTCTTATCCTTTGAAATCAAACTTAGAATAAAATGTATCATCATGCTCCGCTTGTTCTTCATGTTTCCTATGGTTGGCTTGCATATGTTTTATTCCTTACTCATCATCTTGATGCTTGTCAACAAATAACCTTAGGAAAGCGTGCTCATCTAAGTAGTTGGTGTTTGTGATATGGATTGATGATATGATCTTCGCTCTAACGGTTGAGTGCTTCGGAATTTTATTTTGAAAATTTTGAAAATCCTTTGCAAAGCTCTTCTTTGAGATGCCAAAAAGTCCTACCAAAGCCATATGATGAATTCAGTTGAAAAACCTTATACTCATATACTGCTTGTCTTTGCATTGAGCTTTTTCAAATTGTTGTGATCGTTGTGAGAATTCTTTTCATGCTTTCATGATCAAGATTCATGTGCACTCCACCATATCCCCTTGCTATGCTTCTATACTTGAAGTTAGCATTGTATCATCCATTCATTCCATAAAAATAAAGCTCCATATGTGTCGGTGTTTAGGCCCAGCAACCTACCAAGGAGACTACCCAAGGTAGATGATTATGGTGGGGCTCACCGAGATCATGAACTCGACGGTGAGACACAAATCTCAAAATTAGACAGGTTCAGACCACAATGTGTGTAATACCCAACGTCTTGTATGCTGTGTAGCTCTTGATTGATTGCGTATGTTTTGGAGGGGTCCTTACCTCGCCTTATATGCATGGGAGGTAGGGTTACAAGTCGGTATAGGTACAAGATTACTAGTCGAGTACGACTAGGAGAAGCCATGGCGGTTACATGGTAAGCTTTCCTATTCTCGTACTAGTCCTGAGTTGTCTTGCGGTCCACGTCGTCCTGCTCCATGGGCCACATGTCATAGTAGTCCCGGTAGGCCGTCCTGTATACAGACATGGTCCACCTCAATGGTGGGCCCAGGAATGTCCGTACGGCAAGCCCCCGAGTACTTTGTAGTTGAGTGTGATGTGTTTGAGTAATTTTGAAGGCTCCGTGAGTAGTTCCCAAGCATCTCCGAGTGCTACTAGCCATAGTCTTTAACAGTACTTGAATGACCATGAAGCTAGAGGTCAGCAAATCCCGAGTAGTCTTGAAGTCTTCTCGAGTAGTTCCCAAGCGTCCCTGAGTTCTTCTCTCGAAGGTCTTCAATAGTACTCGTGTTGTCTAGATGTCTTCGCGTCAAGTAACCATATGGAAATGCGATTTGCGAAAATTGCATTCCATATGGAATGTAGCCCCCGGGCCTTAGGTTGAATCGTAGATTCAAGTTGAGGGTCAATCTGAAGTTTCACCAATCTTATCCAAAAATTTAGAGAAAAACTGAAGGACACATGGCACGGAGTCCCCGAGCCTTGAGTCGAGTAGTCTCTCGAATTAAAGGATCAATCTTGACTGTAGAATGTGGCCGTGGTTGATAATCTGTAACCAGAGGTCTTCTAATCACCAGATCTGAAGTTGAGCCCCCAAGATTGAGAGCGTAGGGTCTTGGATGTTGAAGTGTCCATCGCACTGTGGAGAGCCCGTGCAGTTATAAATAGAGGGGTAACCCCTTAGGATTTTCCATTCGTATATGTTGCCAAGTCAAACGCACAGTAGATCCAATCTTCCACATCCGCCGTCACCACCGTAGAGAAAAACCGTGCCGCTGCTCCGCACCAGCCCGTAGCCGTCGAGCGAATGCAAGTGAAGACACTCATGACCACGAGGATGAAGAGCGGACCATCAACGATCTAGATGTAGAAGAAGTCAACTAAGGGGAAAAGGAAGGGTCCCCCCAACTACTGCTGCCGATTTACAAGACGCCGAACCAAGCTAGTGCCTGGAAGAAATCCAAGCTAAAGCATGACAAGATCCAGGCCTTGGTCGACGCTAGGCTCCTACGAGTTCAGGCTATCGAAGGATGGAACACCACCGCTGGAGATGTGTGGCCGATGGAGAAGAATCCCGACGAGATCCCCATGTTTGCCCACTTCTGCGAGCGAGGACTGGCCCTGCCGGTGTCAGATTTTTTCCGTGGGCTGCGCGAGCATGTGCATCTGAATCCAAATGGTATCTTCCAGACCTCAGTCTTTGTACATTTTTGTGAAGCCTTCCTAGGGATCAGACCACACTGGGGGCTATTCAGGAAATCGTTCTGCCTGAAGGTGCTGCCCATCAACCTGAATCCTCAAGTAGCTGGTGGTGTCGGAATCCAGATGCGTGAGAAGCTGAAAGTCATGTACATTGAGTACAAGTTGATCGACTCCAATCAAGATTAGAAGTACTCTATACTGACAACCAGCATCCCCAACTACCGAAGCCCAGCATGTATGCCCAGTGCATCATGACATCTGGAACGTGGAGCACAGCACATAGGAGTGCGTGCAAGTACACGAGCCACTGCAATGCATCGCAGATATGAAGAAGGCTGGCCTGACAGCAGAGATGGTGGCCTACAGCTTCATGAAGTGCCGGAACCAGATGCTAATGAAGAGGCATCATTACAGGTATGAGTACACCGACTGTGATGATGACTCTAGATTCACTAACGAGGAGATCAATTCTGATCTTGTGATGGAGAGGCTAGGCAAAATCTTGAAGAATTTGATTGGAGGAGTGCCTACTGCTCCTATACAGCAGTACTTTGTAGAGAGGCCTCCAAAGTAGGTAAATACCCATAGTCATAGCCCTCGAGTACAAATTGCGCAGCTTGTCGATTAGCTAACATGTCTTGTGATATATAGGAGGATGTTGACCGCTTTTATTCGATGCCTCTGCTACCTATATACAGAGAGGGTGGAGTGAATTTGGAGCAGAAATCCCCGGAGCCTCGACATGTAGTCGATGATGAAGCATCGACGGATATTGAAGAAGGAGCCGTGGCTGACTGGTCGTGGGATGACGACGAGGCAACTCTCTCCATGAAGGCACGGTACGGGTATGTTGTTACTACCGCTGGATCGTCGAAGAGGCTAGCGGGAGCATTTGCTGATGACATCACACCACCTCCAAGGCAGAAAAGGAGGACGGTGGGAAAGCGTTGCATCAGGAAGATCTTGGGCCCACAAGAGCAATATGATGAGGTAGGAATCTGCACCTTGTAGGTAACATGTTGAATACTTGGCACTAAACTTGATGATGAAGTCTTATGTGCAGGGTACGACAGGTGCTGAGTAGGCACCAGCGGCTGCCTAGAACCAAGCCCCCGAGATCCACAACATCACAGAAATTGAGGGTGACGATTCCACGATACCCATGGGGAAGTACTCGAGCCGTTGGTGGCTCAGCAGCTGGAAGCTGTGAAGGCAACAGAGCCCCCCGAAGAACCAAAGAATTCCTCGGAGCTGCCGGTTATCACCGCGAGGTTGTTCCAGCTTCTTGGAGGGCCCAAGAGCAAGTTGCTGAGATCAACACTGTAAGTACTCGAGTACATATTTTGTCTTGATGGATAATTGCTCATGGACTTGCTGTTCGTACGAAATCGATGGATCTATCCTGGGAGGGGACCAATTCCAGTGTTGTTGCGGGTGCCGAGGACCGCACAGTAGAAGATGAGAGAGTCGAGCCACTTACCCAGGATGGAACTGTTGAAGAAGTGCCAGCGACAAAGACGATCAACGCGACAGGTTTGTCCCAGCTGTGGAGCAAAGTAGTCGAATCCATAATAGTCTCTTATGCTGCAGCCCTCGAGCCAAGGATTAATCTTCTAGTGGAAACCGAAGCAGAGCTGACGGAAGCCATATTGCCAGATCCGGATGCCGACAAGCCGCTGCAAGAAAAAGATACTTGAGGTTAGCCTGGAGGGGCAAATTGTCATCCACGAGGCGGACATAGAAGACCCAACACTGTTGCGGGGTGTGGCAATGGACCTCGAGGTAGGGTCAAGTGGTCATACCATGGACGAGGTGCCAGCGTCAGTTGACGATGCCATGCTGGATGCAGAGCATGTAGCATTGCAGATGAAGTCACTCCAGCATTTTGGCTCGTTTGTGAGGTAAGATCATGTACATGTAGATGTAGATTTGTCATGTCTATACCATCCATTAGATGCTTGAGCAAAACATTGTGATTTGTGCAGGACATCATGAGGCAGTCGAGGAAGAAGTCCTGGGGTACTTGCAAAGCATGCTGTGAATATTGATCGTCTGGTGAAACTTGAGGAGGACTTGTAGAAGTGGAAGGATCTGTCATCTCAGCTGTAGATGAAGCTTGATTCCAATGCGGCAGAGTATCATAATGAAATCCAGAAGCTCATGGAGCAGAACGATGAAGTAGTCTGCAAGAACAAGTCGCCGTGCCATGATAAGAAAGGTAACACCATGAATCCCGCATTGCGTTTGAGTATTGATTTGAAATTGATCTCTGTCTTAGGTGTCTTGCTGCACACTGCTTGAGGACTCCATGAAGAAGTGGAAGAACACTATCACTGACTAGCTGAATGCTTTCAATTGGGAATACGCAGAGCGTGAAGAAGTCAAAGAAAGCCTCAAGGTGCAAACCATATGGCTCAATCATCAATTGCAACTTCACATTGTGGCAAAAATAACTTGGTGACGTGCATGTAGTCGCTGTAGTTGAAGATGGACGAAGTCAAGCTATTGAAGCATGAGTCGAAGGAGCTGATAGAAGCTACTAAGCTTGTGGTGGAGCTATTTGAACCCAGAGTGGTTGGAGTAGAGCCATGTCTACTTGTAGAGAGGTTGAGGGATACACCAGGCAAGTTGCTCAAGTACGTGCAAAGGCTGGCGAGATCAATTCCCAATCAATTTCTCAGCTTTCTGAAGTCCTTCTACCCGACGGCTGACTTGTCCATTGCCAGAGAGGGTGCTGCGGCTGACTGCTCAGATGATAAGTTCAAAGAACTCATGCAGGAGACAGCCCCATCACGGAAGAGATGGACACCTGCATTGATCTGCGTTATATTTATCTATAGAAAACTTGTATGAGACATGTGTAATATGAACAGATAAGATGTAAAGTGTAGTAATTGAAATTAGAGTAATGAATTATCTCTGTTGCCCCTTGCATGTGATGAAGTTGTTCACCTTTGTTGGACCAAGTAGCTAGTTTGGCGAGTCTTGGCTGCAACAGAAAATATGTGAGCAATAGTACTCGGTAGTAGATCTGCTACTAGGAGCAGTATGATGAGTTTTGAAGAACTGTAGATGGTATTATAAAAGATGATATAGGTAGCCAATTTGTGTAGGCTTGGCGCAATGCCAATCACAATACAAAGTTGAGATGGAACAATCTTTATTACTGTGTATGATATCTTGTAAGATTACAACTGTATGGCTAGAGGTCGTTAAAAGGCGTGGCGTTGATTACAGTTGATAGGTAGTCACCAGGACCTGCATGACGCTTATGGCTAGGTAGTTGCTAGGACCCGAAGGCCGCTTACAGCTAGGGGTCGGTAGATTACATGGACTAGGAAGGCCGGTTACTGCTTGACCCAGAAGTAGAATAGCAAGGACCCAAGGGCTGTTTACAACTGGGGGTCGGCAGATTACATGGAATAGGAAGGCTGCTTACTGCTTAACACAGAGGTGGAGCAGTAAGGACCCAAGGGCCGCTTACTACTATCCTTGGTGCTGAGTTGGTTATGGATCCGTAGTCTTGGTCTATAGGTAGAATCGACACAAATGCTCGATGTTCCATGAGTTATCAATTTCTTCAACTTCGAGAGTTCGGAGGAGATAGGAGCCAGGACCAGTGATTGTCTTGAAGGAGAAAGGACCTTCCCATGGTGAGCTGAGCTTGTGTAGTCCAGTCATATTCTGGATGTGACGTACGACTAGATCACCCATGTTGAAGTTGCATTCCTTGAAATTATGATCATGGTAGCACTAGATACCCTCAGTTGATTGGACGAGGGCAGCGCAACGAGCTTCTTCAAGGTTGTCGATGTCGACCTGCCTGTTGTCTTTTGTTACGCCTTCCTCACATTATTCGATTGTCAAAGATTGCCACATCACATCAGCAGGCAGGATAGCTCTGGAGCCGTAGACCAGGAAGTAAGGCGACTGCCTTTTTGGCTTTGTAGGCTCGGTACGCAACCCCTAGAAAGTGTTGGGTAGTTCGTTGATCCACTTGCCTCCTTTGGTATTTGCAGCATCGTACATGTATTTTTTGAGAGCATCGAGTACCATCCCATTTGCGTGTTCCACTTTGCCATTGTCGCGTGGGTGTGCGATGGAGATGTACCAGACGTCAATCCCGCTGTTCTCACGGTACACTCAGAACTGATGGTTGTTGAAATTGGAACCCAGGTCTGTGATGATGCGATTGGGGAACCCGTAGCGATGCACAATCTCATCCAAGAAGTCGAGTACTCTATCGACTTTTGCCTAGGTGACAGGCTTGACCTCGATCCACTTGGTGAACTTGTCGAGAGCCACCAAAACTCTATTGAATCCCCCTGGCGTAGTTGGTAAAGGGCCATCATGTCAAGCCCCCAACAAGTGAACGACCAAGTTGGTGGTATCGTGATGAGGTTGTAGGCTGGGACGTGTTGTTGCGTGGGGAAGAACTAACATCCTTGGCACTTCTTGAATAGTTCCTTTGCATCGACCAGAGTTGTTGGCCAATAGAACGCTCGTCGAAAAGATTTGCCCACTAAAGTCTAAGAGGACGCGTGGTTGTTGTAGATCCCTTTGTGAATCTCCTCCAAGGTGCCCTTGCCTTCTTCTCGAGACATGCACTTCATGAGTACTTGAGAGTGGCACCTCGCCTGTATGGCTGGTCTCCGACTACTACGTAGATCTTGGATTGGCGTGTGATCTACTCTACCTCTAACCTGCTCCTTAATGTAGTTGACGAATGGTTGCCTCAAGTCCATGTTGATCATCAGCACCTCACGGTCTGTCTAGGACGGGCCAAGATCAGTAGCCGGAGGTGGAGATGATGGCTCTGGAATAGATTTCTTGTCGAGCTCGTGGACGAAGACCCCCGCTGGTACTTGAGCACGGGTAGATCCCAGCTTCGACAAGACATCTGCAGCAATGTTGTTGTCGCGGATGATGTGGTGGAACTCGAGACCATAGAACTTGTTCTCAAGCTTGCACACTTCTAGACAGTAGGCGTCCATGTTTTCTCTTTTGCGATCCCAGGAGTCATTGACTGGATTGATGACCACCTCAGAGTCGGCGTAGATGAGTAGTCAGTTGATGCCGAGGGAGACTGCCAGGCGGAGCCTGTGGAGTAGAGCATCGTACTCAGCTTCATTATTGGAGACCTTCCAGAAGATCTGCAGGACATACATGAGTTGCTCGCCCTTGGGGGAGATCAGTAGCACTCCTTCTCCAGCTCCTTCGAGCTTGAGAGAACCGTCAAATTACATGACCTAGTGCTCTGGGCGCTCAGTTGGTGTTGGAAGTTGATATTCCCGCCACTCAACCATGAAGTCGACCAATGCCTGAGTCTTGTAGCAGTGCTAGGCTTCAAGTCAAGTGATAGAGCGTCGAGCTCAACCGCCCATTTAGAAACTCTCCCTGTGGCATCTCAGTTGTGAAGTATGTCACTTAGCGGGAAGTCAGACACCACAGAGATCTTGTACTCCTGGGAGTAATGTCATAGCTTCTGGGAGGTGATAAGAATCACGTAGAGTAGCTTCTTAAATGGAGGATACCGAGCCTTGGATTCAGTGAGGACCTCGCTGACGAAGTAGATGAGTCGCTTGACTCTATAGGCATGGCCTGCCTCCTTCCTCTCGATGACAATGGCACTACTAATCACGTGAGTAGTTGCAGCGATGTAGAGGAGTAATTCCTCCTTGGCTTGAGGTGCTGTGAAGTTTGGGGGCTTGGACAGAAAGTCTTTGAGTTTTTCCAAAGCTTTATCAGCCTCCTCAGTCCACACAAACTTCTCTTGCCGCTTGAGTTGCTTGAAGAATGGGAGACCCCATTCTCCAAGTCTTGAGATGAATCTTTTGAGAGCCGCCATGCATCCAGTAAGCTTCTTGATGACCTTGATGGTAGCCGGAGCCTTCATGTTAGTGATGTAGAGATCTTTTCTGGGTTAGCTTTGATGCCGCGGTGGCTGATGATGAACTCGAGTAGTTTCCCCGATGGTACGCCAAAGACACACTTGTTGGGGCTGAGCTTCCATTGGTACTCCTCTAGAGATGCGAAAGTCTCTTCAAGATTGACGATGAGCATGTCGGGATTTCTTGACTTGACAACTACATCATCCACGTAAGCTTCGACATTCTTGTTGAGTTGTTTCTTGAAACAAGGCTGGACAACTCGTTGGTATGTTGTGCCAACGTTCTTCAGCCTGAATGACATCGTCGTGTAGTAGTAGGCACCGAACGGGGTGATGAACACGGTCTTCTCTTGATCTGCTTCCTTGATCACTATCTGGTGACATCCTGAGTAGCAGTCGAGGAAGCATAGTAGTCGACAGCCTGTCGTGGAGTCGATGACTTGGTCTACCCGCGGCAATCCGAAGGGATCCTTAGGGCAGTGCTTGTTGACATCTGTGTAGTCGACACACATCCTCCACTCAATGGTGTTCTTCTTCTGGACCAAGACAGGATTGGCGAGCCACTCAGGATGTAGGACTTCTCTGATGAAGCCAGCTATGAGTAATTTTGTGAGTTCCTTCTTGATGGCGTCCCTGCGGTCTTGGGGACATTGAGTGAGTGCTCGATCAACCTCCTGGGAACACCGGACAGGTCCGCTGACTTCCACGCAAAGATGTCACGGTTTTCCCGAAGAAAGTTGACGAGCGTGTCTTCCTATTTGGGGTTAAGGCCTGTGCCGATCATGGTCATCTTGGTGCTATCACCGGTACCGAGATCAACGACTTTGAGCTGGACTTCTTCTGTTGGCAATGTCTGTCTTCTCTGGGATTTCAAGCTCGCTCAAAGTAAGCTTTTTAGACGTAGCGAAGACTTCCATCATTGCGTTTGGTACTTCGTTTGTAGCAGCGAGCTCCACGGCTTTAGTGTCGCAGTCGTAGTAGCGCTTCAAGTCCCCTTACGACGTGAGTACTCCATTGGGCCCCGACATCTTGAGTACTAGGTACACGTGGTGCGGGAAAGCTAGGAATTTGGCCAGAGCAGGGCGGCCGAGGATGGCGTGGTAGGATGTCTCAAAGTCAGTGACCTCGAACTTGATGTACTCGGTGCGGTAGTGTTCTTTGGTTCCGAAGGTGACTGGCAGCACAACTTGTCCAAGAGGAACAACTGCATTACCTGGGATGATGTCGTAGAGAGGTGAGTTGGTCTTTGTGAGCATGTCAGTGATGTTGAGGCCAATCTACTTCAAAGTCTTAGCGAATAAGACTGTCACCATCGATGTGGACCTTGGGGAGCCTGGAGTCTGCGACCATTGGGTCCAGGACGAGAGGAAATCACCCTGACTCAGAGAAGCTGGTCCACTGATCTGAGAAGGTAATGGGTACCTCTGTCCACTTGAGGAATGTGGGGGCAGCTGGTTCAATGGACATGATCTCCCTCATCATGAGCTTTTGGGAGCACTTTGTGGGTACGTGGTGTGCACACGCCTATGCAATGCATTTAGCAAGTTGTGTGGCCTGATCTTCTCGTCGGATCTGCGAACTTGATAACTTGTCGCTGCGTGACCTGGTGAAGAGGTAGTGCACCGCGAGGCTATCCACGTGACGAACTACTGAGACAATCATCCTTCCACGTACCGACGAAACAGCCCACGCAATCACGCCCTATAGACGTGAAGGCACGAACTGGGTGAACTGCAGTTCAATGTTCTACAACTCACTCAGGAATCGAAAGAACAAGTGTTGGAAGTCTCTCGAGACTCACGCATAAACAAAACTCCACAAGTTTGTGTATTCTGAATTCAACTAATAAAAAATCTGGCCTTTAATTGTCAAGTACAAGATATATATAGAGATGGGGGTGTTCAGCTTTGAGTAAATGGCAGCATGCGCATGCACTAGTGGAGTTCGTGGCTGGTTCGCGTGTCTTCTCAACTTCTATCAGCAGTTACTAAAATGATCATAACTCTTTATTGGGAAGTCCGAACAATGAGCTGTTTGATGGGCTGGAAAATAGACTTGAAGATGCTTCCATCCACATATAGAACACCATCTAACTCCTTGTATTCTGTTCGCAATGTTGCTTGAAATTCATACCATGCTTCTAGTTGCTTTCCCATGCAACGGTGATGAACCACCATTTTATTCATGCACACCATATGCTTCTTGGTTCAGATGTCCAGAGGCTTGAATCCATCTTCATCCCATGCTGGTTCATACATTTCATCATTCCTAAGGACATTGAAACAAGAATCGATCTTCATCTCATTCAACATGAACTGACTATTAAACATAAGGTTAGCGTTCCCCTGAGAATGAATTTCCTTCTCCAATTGGTTAACTCTACTCCTTGTAATTGGACCAGCTATATCAAAGGTAGTTTCATTTGAAGATGAGTGAATGCTAGGCATGTCCTCATTAGCACGCCACCGAAGATGGCATTGACGGTCTGAGTGGGATCTTGGAATCCGCCGTCTTTCTCTGAGTCGTCCTTCTTTCCTTTGCCGCTGTGATGCTTTAGGGGCTGGGATTCCGGAGCGTCCTTCAAGGTGCGACGAAGCTGGTAGCACTGCTTGGTGGCATGGCTGTGGTTTGGATGTCATGAGCACTTTTCCTTGAGCATCTTCTGGAAGTAGGGTGGGTCATCATTTTTGGAATCCTTGGAAGCCCTTTCCATGGTTACTCATGCGATTGACCTCCGTTGCTTGTTACTGCTACCACTGTTGTTGTTGTTCTTGCCTTGATTATTATCACCACGAGTAGACTTGTATCCGGTGTGAGTTTTGTCTTCCTTGTCAGCCCAAGGCTGAACCATGTTCTTCAGCTTTGTGATAGTAGTCGGGCGTGTACGACTGATGATAGAGGCGGAGTGCCGATCTTTCGGTGAGTGGAGATAACTTCGATATGGTGGGAGGCGACCCTCACGATCCGACTACGACGAGCGAGACTCGAAGCGCCAATGCAATCGCTGAACCAACTCTCGATGGTTACCAACCTTGCCGGTGCAAGATCAGCCTGATCACGAAGATCGATTCCTGCAGACAACCGAAGAACGAACAAGAATTTGAGGCGAGCAATCTTAATATCACTCGAAGGTGGAGTTCTGAATCATAGAGGACAGCACGTATTTGTGTGTGTTCTGGTGTTGCTAAAGATAGACGTAAAACAAAACTCGAGTTCTAAATGCGACGACTACTGAGTATATGAGGAGGGGTGTCCTAGGGTTGGGGGCGACCTAGGATGGGGTGCCCACAACTTGGGCTTAAGGCCCAACAAACTGGCGATGCAGCACCTTGGCAGATTCTGGACGCCAACTTGCTTCGATGATTCCCGTTGACTCAGGACAAATTTGGGTTTGAACCGGTGCCATTGAAAGGTCTATGAAATTGTGGTTCCATCCATATAGAGAACGTCCAAAACCGACTTCGTATGCGACCCGGGTGTCGTTTTAGTGCGCACTGGTCCTGGACTCCGAACTGGGCTCGAACTTGAATTGCTTTGGGCCTCCACCTTGGGGACTCGAACCGGATTAGCCTCGTGCCTCCTCTTCGACTTGGACATTACTGGACTTCTTCTACTCCATTCCATGCACCAATCATGGCCGTATGCATGAGTGTCATGTCCTCATCATTCTCCCCTTCTTGAAGAAAAGTCATCCTCGACATCGAGTGTACTTGAAAACGATCCTGCACAACACAAGGGAGAACAGGGTTACGGAAATAAAGCAAACCAAAATAATTGTGAGGAGGGATGTGACCATGTTTCCAAATGTGTATCATGTCATGTTGCATCAAATTGTCAGCATCTCTGGAGACTTCATTATCGAAAGACGCATAAGATTTGTCATTACTATCCTGCAAAAGATTAGTACCAACAAAAGACACAACACGAATGGCTGGTTGATTGCAAGAAAATTTAACACCAAAAATCATGGGGAGCCACCAGTAATGCTTCCCTTCTTGCAAAACAAAACTACTAGAGGAACATGTGAAAATGTTTGTAGGATGGTTACCCTCTAATCGATCACAATCGTGCACAACGAAAGGAGAATTTAGATTTGTACAAATGTAAACCCGATGCACCATATATTGTCCTTTGTTTCTATATTTGCCAATAACATGATATAAATTTCTAGACAACTATGGCAAATCAGTATATGCAAAAAGTCTCTCTTTTAAACAATCTAGATTACACAAATCATCAAATTCAATGTAACCCAAGGTATGTAAAGATGACAACAAAGGTAGCTCATCATTTTTACTAGCAACATGCATAATATGTTTATTTTCAGCACTAGCATGTAAATCTGAAGTAGTAGCACACAATTCATCTTTATCACAAGAAACATCAAGCAAATCACTATGTGACAAAGATAAATCAAGAGATGGTTCCACTATTAATTGCTCAACTAAAGCATGATTTGTGGAAAATTTCAGCACATTAACACAATTCTCACCTTCCGTGAGTGTAGCGCCATGTACCTTACCTATGTTCTCACTAAGAGTATTCGGTGCATTGTGGAGTGATGGTTCTGAACTTGTACATGAGGATGCGCCTGCAGGTTTGTCCATCCTCTCACGTGGTGTAGTGGTGGGCGTGGCTGGCGCAGGGAGAGCGACCGCTGAGCTGGATGTCGAGCTTCTTCCTGCAAAAGAGTTAGAATATGTCTTCGAGTGATGTCCCTGCACTTCACGTTCAGTTTTGCAAGCATATCCAAATAATGTGGTCATATCTGCATATTAATTATAATCTAGTATGTCCTGAATTTCGCGGTTCAAACCACCACGAAAACATGCCATTGCAGCGTCATTTTTCCCTAATAACCCACAATGAATCATGTCTTTTTGTAACTCCTGGTAATAGTCCTCAACATATTGAGAACCTTGTTGAAAATGCTGCATTTTTAAGCAAATCTCGAGCATAATAAGAAGGTACAAATCTATGTCGCATAGCAGTTTTTAATTGATCCCAAGTGGTTGGAATTGTACTGGGATGTCTTTGTTTATAATCACGCCACCACATTAAAGCAAAAACCATAAATTCACTAATAGCAGTTTGAACTTGAGAATTAGCAGAAATATCATGATATGAAAATTGTTGTTCAACTTCTAATTCCCAATCAAGATATGCAGTAGGATCATATTTTCCATTATAAGGTGGAATTTAAATTTAATCTTAGCAAATGAATCATTACCGAAATGGTGTGGCACATGGCGGGTACGATCGCGACTGTCTCCGGCGTCCTGCTCCGAATCACCACCATAATCCTTCTGCAACTCTAAGATCGTTATGTGAAAAGCATCGAATCGTGTCATGATGGTGTCGAGTGTGGTCTTAGCGGTTGTATGTGCGAGGTCGAGCGTATCGAACCGCTCCTTTGACGAAGTGGTCATCAAATCCAGCCGTGCATGTATCGTCTGAATGTCCGCGGCAAGTCCACCAACTCTTGTCCGCATGTCTTGTGACTGGTCATCCCTCTTGTCGTCGCCTGCCGTGGTTAGCGCAAACACAAAAAAAAATCGACAACAAAACAAGGGTGTAACGGCTCACAAGGTGCTCAACTAGTGCTGTTATCAAGTTCTTATCCGTTCTTACCACGCACACAGGGGCGACCTGCAACCAACTGGTGGAACTCACGAAAGATTGGAGGAGCGATTGCCTGGGGAAACAAAACCTGCTCGTCCTAGAAATATGTGGAGTTCTGGGAAGGCTGGACTCAATTGAAGGATTAGCACAATCAAACAATAATGCAAAGTTGAATAAGAGTGCTAAACATGATCAAACGCTGCTGGCAACAAGTGAAAACGAAAGGACAGAAGCAAGAAAGGTGGCAAAGGTGGAGAGGGCGCAATAGATTGCTATTTTTTTTGCTTCTCTCTTTTTTTAGGAGTCCTCAAAACAGATAATATGAACACAGAGGATCTCCAACAGGAAGTTACGACACACACTTTTTCCGAAAGTACAGTGGTATTCCGGTAAAAAGAATATGGTACCTAGAAAGAGAAAGAGAAGCTGGCACGGCGTGGGGGGAATGTGACCTGGGGATGTGGCCGAGTCAGTCACGGCGCGCTGTGGTGGGGGGTATGGGGCTGCCCGGTTAAAAACACAAGCAGTGGGAAAAGGGTGCGGTGGAAGGAAGTGCGGCGTTGCCCAAAGGTGGAGCTCGCGACCAGGGGAGGCGAGCATCGTGTCCAGGGAGGGCACGTGATCAGGGAGGCGAGCGGCGTGCCCAAGGGAGGGGAACATAAAGGTGGGAGGGAAGGGCACGGTGAGCATGGGGGACAGGGACTCACGTGTCCCACAAAGGGGCTCGCGACCCAGGTGGAGGGCCGGCGTGCGTGAGGCTACCGAAGCTGGATCGGTTCCTTCTGCCTGTTGGACTTGGCCTTCCTTTTTTTGTTTTTGCTTTCTTTCCTTTTTTCTGGACTCTCCCCTTTTTTTGAGTCCTTTCTTTTTTTACTTGCCATCCAGCAAGGTGGGACGATCGCGGGGGCGTGGCGTACCCGAGTCGAGACCGAGGCGCGGCGGGGGGTGTGCGCGAACGAAAGTCCAACGCGAGGGGGGGGGGTTGGCTCAAGGAGGTCACAGTGTGGTGGGGGGTAAGCAGCGGAACGGAGGCGGCTAGGGTTAGAAGAACAACTCGAAACAAAAAGATAATACACAAGTAACTAGCAACAATTGAATGAACAAGCACGCAAACTCAACAAAGCAAGTTATTGAATGAAGATGCGAGGCTAAAAGGGTTGCTGGGACAAGGTTCTAACCTAGAAACAAATTTTTGTTTGGTTTTTGTGGACTGTAGGAAATAAAAACACTCGATAAACTCACCGATCAACCTAGAAAGCTGATACCACTTGATAGAGGTGGAGTGCCCGATCTTTCGGTAGGTGGAAATAACTTCAATCTGGTGGGAGGCGACCCTCACGATCCAACTACAACGAGTGAGACTCGAAGCGCTAATGCAATCGCTAAACCAACTCCCGATGGTTACCAACCTTGTTGGCGCAAGATCAGCCTGATCACGAAGATCGATTCCCGTACGCAATCGAAGAACAAACAAGAATCTGAGGCGAGCAATCTTAATATCACTCGAAGGTGGAGTTCTGAATCACAGAGGACAACATGTATTTGTGCGTGTTCTGCTGTAGCTAAAGCTAGACATAAAACAAAACCCAAGTTCTAAATGCGGCGGCTACTGAGTATATGAGGAGGGGCGTCCTAAGGTTGGGGGTGACCTAGGATGGGGCGCCCACAACTTGGGCTTAAGGCCCAACAAACTGGCGACGCAGCACCTTGGCAGATTCTGGACGTCAACTTATTTCGATGATTCCTATTGACTCAGGACAAATTTGGGTCTGAAACTGGTGCCATTGGAAGCTCTATGAAATTGTGGTTCCATCCATATAAAGAACGTCCAAAACCGACTTCGTATGCGACCTGGGTGTTGTTTTTAGTGCGCATGGTTCTAGCCTCCGAACTGGGCTCGAACTTGAATTGCTTTGGGCCTCCACCTTGGGGACTCGAACCGGATTAGTCTCGTGCCTCCTCTTCGACTTTGACACCCTTGCTGGACTTCTTCTACTCCATTCCATGCACCAATCATGGCCGTATGCATGGGTGTCATGTCCTCATCACCTACCAAAGCCATGTGATGAATTCAGTTGAAAAAACCATATACTCATATGCTGCTTGTCCTTGCATTAAGCTTTGTCAAATTGTTGTGACCGTTGTGAGAATTCTTTTCATGCTTTCATGATCAAGATTCATGTGCACACCACCATATCCCCTTGCTATGCTTCTATACTTGAAGTTAGCATTGTATCATCCATTCATTCCATAAAAATAAAGCTCCATATGTGTCGGTGTTTAGAGCCGGCAACCTACCTAGGGGACTACCCAAGGTAGATGATTATGGTGGGGCTCACCGAGATCATGAACTCGATGGTGAGACACAAATCTCATAATTAGACAGGTTCAGACTGCAATGTGCGTAATACCCTACGTCCTGTATGTTGTGTAGCTCTTAATTGATTGCGTATGTTTTGGAGGGGTCCCTGCCTCGCCTTATATGCACGGGAGGTAGGGTTACAAGTCGGTATAGGTACAGGATTACTAGTCGAGTACGGCTAGGAGAAGCCATGGCGGTTGCATGGTAAGCTTTCCTATTCTAGTACTAGTCCTGAGTTGTCTTGCAGTCCACACCATCCTGCACCATGGGCCACATGTCAGAGTAGTCCTGGTAGACCGTCTTGTATATGGACATGGTCCACCTCAATGGTGGGCCCAGGAATGTCTGTACGGTAAGCCCCTGAGTACTTTGTAGTTGAGTGAGGCCAAACTCAGAATATGGTGCGAAGAAAGAGAGATATGAGTATGCAAAGATGGGATAGCATGAGGGAGGGCGCGGTATGCGTGGGAGGGGGGGTGTTACTATGTAGCCGCAGGGGTTCGCGAACCAGGGAGGGCGGTGCACGTGAGGCAGGGTTCCACCGAATCGAAACCGAATCGCCTTCCTTCTCCCTGTTGGATTCTTTCTTTCTTTTTTTCTTCTTTTTCTTTCTTTTTTTGACTTTCCTCTTTTTTTGATACCTTTCCTTTTTTGACAGGGAGGGGGTCATCGGGGGGGTGGACGGCACTGCGGTACTACCGCGACCAGGGGTGTCGCGTGCGAGGGATGGAGGGGGTCTTGCGCGGTGTGGGGGAAAGGCTAGCAGCGGAACGACAGCAGCGAAACTAGGGTTAGAAGAAAAACGAGAAACAAGAGATTAAACACAAGTAACCAGCAACAATTGAACGAGTAAGCACACAAATTCAACAAAGACACTTATTGAAAGAATGTGCAAGGCTAAACGGTTGCTAGGACAAGGATCTAACCTGAAAATAAAATTTTGTTTGGTTTTTGTGGACTGTAGGAAGGGAAAAACACTTGATAAAACTCACCGATCAACCTGGAAAGCTGATACCACTTGATAGAGGTGGAGTGCCTGATCTTTCGGTGAGTGGAGATAACTTCGATCTGGTGGGTGGCGACCCTCACGATCCGACTTCAACGAGCGAGACTCGAAGTGCCAATGTAATCACTGAACCAACTCCCGATGGTTACCAACCTTGCCGGCGCATGATCAGCCTGATCACGAAGATCGATTCCTGTACACATCGAAGAACGAACAAGAATCTGAGGCGAGCAATCTTAATATCACTTGAAGGTGGAGTTCTGAATCATAGAGGACATCACGTATTTGTGCGTGGTCTGGTGTAGCTAAAGCTAGATGTAAAACAAAACTCATGTTCTAAATGAAACAGTACTCTGACTAATAAAGGGAAAAACAAAAGGGGGCGCAGCCCCTAGGGACGGCGTCGTCAGGGGGGTCGGCACACGCGTGCCAAGGGGGGAGGCCGCGCGTGGGTGCCTCCAACCCTAGGCGCCCCTCCTGGGCCTCCTGATGGGCCAACCACTAGTCTTCTGGGCCTTCGTTCTACAATAACAAGATGTAGTTCAATTCCCTCGCACAGGCCCGAGTGATTGGCCCAGAAGATGGCGCTGAAGAAGGTGTTGTTGACGCTGGAGTAGGACAAGGTGCTACTGGTGTAGATGTACTCGTGGTGTCCGCATCAACTGAAGTCGATGTAGGTGCTAGTGAGACCTTCTTGGAAGTTGTCGATGACCTCTTTGTCGCTGACGTCAACAACGGAGACACGCTTGTCGAAGAATCGACACGTGTAGTCATAGAGGGACTCGCCTTGCTTCTGCTTGACTTGAGTTAGGTCCATCCGATTACCGTGACAACCCAAGGCACTAGCGAAGTTACTAGTGAAGCACTTCTTGAGTTGTTCCTAGTTGTCGATGGAGTCTCTTTTGAGAGATTAGAGCCAGGTGAGCGGTGCTTGCTCCATGCAGAAATGGAAGTAGATGCACTTGGTGTCATTGTTGCCCCTTGCATTGGCAATAGACATGTCGTAGCAGCGTAGCCACTACTTTGGGTCTTGCTTGCCACCGTACTTGGTGATGCCGAGGGGCTTGAACTTTTCAGGGAGTAGGAGTTCCCTGAGGCGCTTGGTGAAGGCGGGGAAATAATCCATCTCAATGTCTTTCGCCTTCTCACGATCTTGGTGTATCCTATTGATGGTGTCCCAAGCATCGTGAGTAGTTCAGCAAGAGGCGTTGTTGACACTCCCATTGTTGCCGCCGCCTTTGCCTCCTCTGGTGTGGTTGCTGGCCACGGGACAGGAGCGGTTGGGTGTGTGAGTGCTGCGACCGCCACTACTACCATGATGACTTGCTTCCGGGAGAGTAGGTTCTTGTCGAAGCAAGAGGTGAGCTTTCTCGGTTAGTGTGGCGATCTGTTGAGCTATGCGATCCTGAGGCATGGAGCGACCAATGACGTTGATCAAGTTGATGAATTCCTCTAGGGTGTCGTGGTTTCAAGTAGAGACTGCATATAGAGCTTCGTTAAGGTTGCAGATGGGCAAGGCATCTGTGAGCTCCTGATGACGAGTTGCAGACTTCGCGTTTCTCCCATGTTGCTGGTTCTTGGCTTTTGTTGTCTCGTTGGCAGGTGCGTCCACAGAGAGTTCGTCAGCAACGACCTCCTTTGGGAAGCATTGATTTTGGCGAGAGCCTCGGTGTCAGCAGTGACGATGAGGACTTCTCGACATGGAGAGTAGTTCCTAGAGCTTGACTAGGTGACCAGCTCAGCGTCACCGCCTTCTTCCGAGAGCGGAACACCCTCTTGGTATGGGAGGTTGTCGAGGTAGGTGATGAGACACGAGTTGTCATTATAGCGAGGTCCAAGGGCTTCTGATCAGGCCAGTAGACAAATCTACCTTCTGGTGTCGATGTGATCACCAGTCCCTGAGTAGGGCTCGTGAGGAGCTCCTCTTCAGATGAGTCTAAGGTGAAATAGTACTCGTACTCAGATGAATTCGAGTAGTAGTCGAGGTGGTCAGGGGTGATCTCCGACCCCGCAGAGTACTCAAACATGGCCTTCTTGCTAGGGCGATGGAGCTTGGAGAGCGCAGCCTGGTAAGTAGCACTGGCGAAGTGATGTCCAAAGAGGAGCGGTTGACAAAGGTAGATCAGACTAGATGAGGGCTCAGGAGCAACCTCGCACAGTTCGATCCAAGCTTGGGTCGAAGTCGAGTTGTACTCGGACTCTGACTCGTGCCCCCTAACAGGTTCAAAAAGCTAAATTTCGCCCAAATTCTCGGCGAGATCATCCATCGAGGCTTGTGGAAGCGTCGTGGATGTGGGCTTCTTCTCCAGGGTCGACACTAAAAAAACGCATAGATGACGGTAGCCAGACTGTGTAAGTTTTTGGCGCAAGAGACGAACACAGAACAAACATGATAGTTATAAGACAATCTTTATTACTACAAAAATTGATTATAACTGGGTCCTAGCGCGGAGCCAAGTACAGCTGATAAGTAGTCGCTAGGACCCGTAGGCTGCTTATAGCTAGTGGTCTGAGATTGGCATGGGCCATAGAGGCTGCTTACTGCATGACCTGGCCGCAGGAGAGGCTGATTTGCAGCTGGAGGGTCTTTGATTGGGCAAAAACCTTGGAGGTCGCTGACCCAAAGAGTAGTATGGAGCCGTTCGGAGAGGCCGCTTTGTTGCTGATGGTCTGCGATTGGCATGGGCCATAATGGCCGCTTACTGCACGACCTGGCCACATGAGGGGTCGATTGGAGGGTCTTTGATAGGCATGGACCATAGAGGCCACAAACTGTCGACCCGATGATAGTCAAGATCTTAGGCCACTCAGAACTATCCGTGACGCGGAGCCAAGATGTTGATTGGTAGTCTTCGACTACGGATAGAATCGACAGAGGTGCTCAATGTTCCATGAGTTTTCGATTTCATCGCCTTCGAGAATTTGGAGGTGATAAGAGCCTGGACCAGTGACTGTCTTGACGGAGAAAGGACCTTCCCATGGTGAGCTGAGTTTATATAGTTCTGATGTGTCCTGGATGCAACGTAGGACAAGGTCTCCCACCTTCCCATGACCGCAGGAGATTGCCACATCACATCAGCAGGCAGGATAGCTTCGGAGCCGTAGTCCAGGAAGTAAGGTGACTGCCCTATTGGCTTTGTAGGCTGGGTACGCAGCCCCCAGAGAGCATTGGGTAGTTCCTTGATCCACTTGCACCCTTTGGTGTTTGCAGCATCGTACAGGTGTTTCTTGAGAGCGTCGAGTACCATCCTGTTGGCACGTTCCACTTGGGTGTTAGCACGGGGGTGTGCAACGGAGATGTACCAAACGTCGATCCCACTATTCTCGCACTACTCCCAGAACTGGTGATTGTTGAAGTTGGAGCCTAGGTCTGTGAAGATGCGATTGGGGAACTCGTAGCGATGCACGATCTCATCCAAGAAGTCGAGTACTCTGTCATCTTTAGGGCAGGTAACAGGCTTGACCTCGATCCACTTGGTGAACTTGTCGATAGCCACCAAAACTCTGTTGAATCCCCCTGACGCAGTTGGTAAAGGGCCAATCATGTCGAGCCCCCAGCAAGTGAAAGGCCAAGTTGGCGGTATCGTAATGAGTTGTAGGCTGGGACGTGTTGTTGCCCGTCGAAGAACTAGCATCCTTGGTACTTCTTGACTAGTTCCTCTACGTCGACAAAGTAGTTGGCCAATAGAACGCTCGTCAAAAAGTTTTGCCCACTAGAGTCCGGGAGGACGCGTGGTTGCCGCAGATTCCTTTGTGAGTCTCCTCCAATATGTCCTTGCCTTCTTCCCGACACACGCACTTCATGAGTACTTGAGAGGTGGCACCTCACCTGTAGACCTAGCCTCCGACTAGTATGTAGTTTTTGGCTTGGCGTGTGATCTGTTCTGCCTCTGACTTGTTAGAAGGTATGTTCTGCTCTTTGATGTAGTCAATGAATGAATGCCTCCAATCCACGTCGATCATCAGCACCTCATGATCTGTGTTGGATAGATCAGTAGTGAGGGTGGAGATGGAGGCTCTGGAATAGATTTCTTGTGGAGCTCGTGGACGAAGACACCCGCAGGGACTTAAGCGTGAGTAGATCCCAACTTTGGCAGGACATTCGCAGCTACATTGTTGTCGAAGAGGACGTGGTGGAACTCAAGACCAGAGAATTTGTTCTCGAGCTTGCGTACTTCTAGGCAGTAGGCGTCCATGTTTTCTCAGTCGTGATCCCAGGAGTCGCTGACTTGATTGATGACCACTGTAGAGTCACCGTAGAAGAGTAGTCGCTTGATGCCGAGGGAGACTGCCAGGCGGAGCCCGTGTAGTAGAGCTTCGTACTCAGCTTACATGACCCAATGCTCTGGACGCTCGGTTATTGTTGGCACTTGATTCTCCCACCACTCGGCCATGAAGTCGACCAAGGCTTGACACTTGATAGCAGTGAGAGGCTTGAAGTCGAGCGATAGAGCGGCAAGCTCAATCGCCTATTTGGAAATCCTCCCTATGGCGTCCCGATTGTGAATGATATCACCAAGCGGGTAGTCGGTAACCACAGAGATCGTGTACTCATCGAAGTAGTGTCATAGCTTCTACAAGGTGATGAGAATTGCATAGAGCAGCTTCTGTAGCGGGGGGTACCGTGCCTTGGACTCAGAGAGGACCTCGCTGATGAAGTAGATAGGGTGTTGGACCTTGTAGGCGTGGCCGTTTGCATGTCGTTCGACGATGATGGCGGTACTGACCACATTAGTAGTCGCAACTATGTAGAGGAGGAGTTCCTTCTTGGCTTGAGGTGGTGTGAGTACTGGGGGCTTGGATAGGAAGTCTTTGAGTTGTTGAAGAGCTTCGTCAGCCTCCGCAGTCCACACGAACTTCTCTTGCCGCTAGAGTGGCTTGAAGAAAGGTAGACCCCATTCTCCAAATTTTGAGATGAATCTGTGGAGGGCTGCCATGCATCCATTAAGCTTCTGGATGTCCTTGATAGTTGATGGAGCCTTCATGTTGGTGATAGCAGAGATCTTCTCAGGGTTAGCTTCGATGCTGCAATGGCTAATTATTAACCCGAGTAGTTTCCCTGATGGTACGCTGAAGATGCACTTGTTGGGGTTGAGCTTCCATTAGTACTCCCACAGAGAAGCGAAGGTCTCTTCAGGATCGGCGATGAGCGTGTTGGGATCCCTAGTCTTGATGACGACATCATCCACATACGCTTCAACATTCTTGTTGAGTAGTCTCTTGAAGCAGGCTTGGATAGCTCGCTGGTATGTGGCGCCGGCGTTCTTCAACCCGAACGACATCGTCATGTAGCTGTAAGCACCAAATGGGGTGATGAATACGGTCTTCTCTTGGTCTTCTTCCTTGATCGCTATCTGGTGGTACCCCGAGTAGCAGTCCACCGTGGAATCGATGACTTGGTTTATCTGTGGTAACCCGAAAGGATGCTTGGGGCAGTTCTTGTTGAGATCAGTGTAGTCGACACACATCCTCCACTCGTTTGAATTCTTCTTCCGGGCCAGGATAGGGTTAGCGAGACACTCAAGATGGAACACTTCTTTCATGAAGCTGACCACAAGTAGTTTCATGAGTTCTTTCTTGATGGCATCCCTGCGGTCTTGGGTGAAGCGGTGGAGGTGCTGCCTCTTGCGGGTAGCTTTAGGATCGATGTTGAGTGAGTGCTCGATCAACCTTCTGGGCACATCGGGCATGTCAGCTGGCTTCCATGAGAAGATATCATGGTTAGCCCGAAGAAAGTTGACGAGCGTGTCTTCCTATTTGGGGTTTAGGCCTACTCCGATCATGGTCGTCCTGCAGCTGCCACCAGTACCGAGGTCGATGGCTTTTAGTTGGACTTCCTCTGTCGGGGTAGGCTTGGTGGAGATGTCTGTCTTCTCTAGGATTTCGAGCTCACTCAGAGCAAGCTTCTTAGATGCAGCAAAGACTTCCATCATGGCATTGGGTACTTCCATAGTAGCGGTGAGCTCTACGGCTTCAGTGTCGCAGTCTTAGGAGCGCTTCTGGGAGAGTACACCCTTAGGGCCCGGCATCTTAAGTACTAGGTACATGTAGTGATGCGAACCCGCTAGGGTTTGTGGCCGATCTTTCGATGAGAGGCATGGGGGATAACACGATTGGAGGAGACGACGTTCACGGCCCGACTACAACCTTTCCAAGGATGCGCCTTAGCAACCGATACACCACCTCCTATGGCTGCAGCGATCTTGTGGAGTGCGTCAACCACCACTAGGACACCTGTTCCTGCGAGCAATCGAAGAACAAGCAAGAACAAGTATAGAACATGTACTAAAAATACCAGATTTGAATGAAGGTCTCACACTGAGTCACAACTCAATAAGGTGGGGTTCCGAATCAGGTAGAACAGGTGGTCTAGCCGACACACGTGTCTACAAGGAAGTAGTAATGGCTAAACTTACAACAAAACAAAAATCCAATCTGTTTGTGACGGCTATGGTAGGGGCACGACCAGGACCCGGTGGGGGTCGTGCTCCAACCCTAGAACGCGCCTCTATGGGCTCCAACATGATACACGGGCCAACGGGCCAAAACCGGGCGACGCAACACCTTGACAGATTCTGGACGTCCACTTCTTTCGACGATTCCCGTCGACCCAGATATTATTTTGACATGAGCTCAGTGCCATTGGAAGCTCTATCAAATTATCTTTCCAACCATATAAAGAACGTCCGAAACAGAGTCCGTATGAGGTCGTGGCGTCCGTTGCAACTTGGCCCAGTCATGCAGTCCGAATCCAGCGCCCAAAACGTGTTGGCCTTGATCTCTTTCCATCTTTGTGCCAAAAGTGACGTGGTGGCCTGGTGGAGGACGTGTGGAACACTTGGACTTGGTCCCCAATCAACTTCTTTGGTCCTCCATGCCTTCCATGTGTGTTGAGCACCCTTTTTTATCCATGTAAGCATTTCTGAAAATGACAACCAACAAACATCATAGTGCAGCAATAATTCATCAAATGTATTGGATACAATGATGATAAGGAATCGGTTCACCTTAGAATAAAAACATGCTATTGTGGTCACATCCGAGACGGTGATGTCCTCATCATTCTCCCTTTCTTGGCTGCAAGTCGTCCTCGACTTGCTTCGGTGGCATCTGAAGGTGCTTGGATTGATGTTCGAACACGAAGCGATTAGTATGCTGCAAGTTGACAACCAACGGTGCATCCCTTCTTTGGGCTGACCCTGTTGCTCAAGAAAACAACTAGAAAAACTTTGCAAGACATTATTAGTGTTAGGGCAGCCCCCTATTTGATCTTGGTATTCTAGCCCAAAAGGATATTTCAGATTAGAGCAAATATAAACTTTATGCACAAAATATTCTCCTTTGCAATTGTACTTGCTAATAAAGTGATATGTATGATTCGACAAGCATGCTAATTCAGAATATGCAAAAAGTTCTTGCTCTAAACATTTTAGATCACAAAGAATATAAAATTCAATATAACCTAAAGTATTTAGAGAAGACATCAACTTCACTTCATCTTTTGCACAAGTAATAGGATGAAAAAGCTTTTCTCCAGCATATATGTACGGTTCCAAACTATTTGTATCAAACTTATTCACTCCTTGTGGCATAGGAATAAAAGAAGCATCAGCACATAAGTCCTCTTTATCACAAGGAACAACAACCAAATCATCTTGTGACAAAATCAAATCAGCAGTAGGTTTCACTATTTGTTGCTCTTGATTAGCATGCAGAGTGAACAAATTATCATCATTACCCCTCTCATCATTCTTGCAGGTATTCACACACAATAAAATTTCCTTTTCAGCGCTGAGAGCAAGCCAAAACAATGAAGCAATATTGTTGTATGAGTTGCTAATTAACATGGTTCGAATTTCAGCATTAAGGCCTTTTAGGAACCTACTCATAACATCTTTCTTGCATTCACCTAATCCACCAAACATGACACAAATCTTAAAGGTATGATAGTATTCCTTGATAGTCCTACTACCTTGCTTCAAGTTGTCTAATTTTGCAAGCAAACAATCAGCATAATATTCATGAACATATTCATCGCGGAAAAGCATTTTAAAATCTTTCCAAGTTTATGGAACTTTGTTGTGCCTACAAATATGTTTCCATGAAGTCAAAGCATAATTTGTTAAAGCACTAGAAGCAGCAAAAATCATTTGATGTTCAGACAAGTCATACTTATCAAATTATGCATCTACCTTAAGCTCCCATTCAATGTAAGCATGAGGATCAAACATACCAGCATATAATGGCAAGTGCTGAATGATACCTTGAATGTGAGGGTCTAGCTTCAACTGCTCAAAAATCTCTATATCACCTACCATGATTAGTAGAAAACAAGAAACACAAAATATTTTGTTTTCTCCTGTCAACTACTAGGATGTGTCGGGTATAATTCTCTCAAACTCAACTTGTTCAAACACAAGCTCTTACAAGTTCTTACCAAGCAAAACAGGAGGGGATGGCAACCAACAAGACGTCAACCTCGAAGAAAGTGTATCGGTGCCGCGGCAACATGACCTCTCAAGCTGTAGTCAAATATGTGGAGCTATAGGTGGGCTGAAACAAGGAATGAACTAGCACCACATTAGTTATAAAAGCAAGCTGAATAATCGTTCAATAGCGGTACTGTGCTGGTCCTAGGCTAAACCATGCTAGAGACGTGAGCCTAGGCACAAAGGTAATCACCGACAAAGAGGAACTAGCACAGCACAAGAAAAACACCAAATTCAGCCCCTTTTTTCATTCACTTCCTTTCCTCCTCTCTTTCTTTTTTTCTCTTCTTTTTTTCTGGTTTTCTTCTTCTTCTTTTTCTCTTTCTTTCTTTCACTTTTTTTCACAAGACTAAACTCTTTTGCTGAACAACATGACAAGTCCACACCAAAGGATGAGTTTACACAGATTGAAGATCGCCAATCTCCAGGACAATTGCGGAACCCTCAAAACGAATTTTGCAACAAGGCTAGATCTGTTGGAAAGATAAAAAGCTAAACTTTCCAGATGGTACTTAAACACTTGAATCGGACTTAAGATGGGTCCGTGGTGGCCAAAACGCCGCACTGATGTATATGGTGATGCTGGATCTCGTAGTGATCAAAACGTGATAGAACTCAAAACTCTAAAGGATTAGACACTAAGACCAGCAACTCGACACAACTGATGCAACCAAAAATTCAACAAGCCCTAACTAAGCAGTACTAGTAATGGCTCGAATGGTTTATAGGATTGCAGGTAAACTAATGCTCTATTTTTTGGCTTTTCTGGACTATAGGAAAATAAAAATAGCAAATGATTGATAGTCTCTCACCGATAAACCTCACTCTGATTACCAACTGATGCGAACCCGCTAGGGTTTGTGGCCGATCTTTCGATGAGAGGCGTGGGGGATAACTCGATTGGAGGAGACGACGTTCACGGCCCGACTATAACCTTTCCAAGGACGCACCTTAGCAACCGATACACCACCTCCTATGGCTAGAACGATCTTGTGGAGCGCGTCAACCACCACTAGGACACCTGTTCCTGTGAGCAATCGAAGAACAAGTACTGAAAATACCAGATATGAATGAAGGTCTCACACTGAGTCACAAATCAATAAGGTGGGGTTCCGAATCAGGTAGAACAGGTGGTCTAGCCGACACACGTGTCTACAAGGAAGTAGCAATAGCTAAACTTACAACGAAACAAAAACCCAATCTGTTTGTGACGGCTATGGGGTTATATGAGAGGGTAGGGGTAGGACCAGGACCTGGTGGGGGTCATGCTCCAACCCTAGGACGCGCCCCTATGGGCTCCAACATGATACACGGGCCAACGGGCCAAAACCGGGCGACGCAACACCTTGATAGATTCTGGACGTCTACTTCTTTCGATGATTCCTGTCGACCTAGATATTATTTTGACATGAGACCAGTGCCATTGGAAGATCTATCAAATTATCTTTCCAACCATTTAAAGAACGTCCCAAACGGAGTCCGTATGAGGTCGTGGCGTCCGTTGCAACTTAGCCCAGTCATGCAGTCCGAATCCAGTGCCCAAAACGTGTTGGCCTTGATCTCTTTCCATCTTTGGGCCAAAAGTGACGTGGTGGCCTGGTGGAGGACGTGTGGAACACTTGGACTTGGTCCCCAATCAACTTCTTTGGTACTCTATGCCTTCCATGTGTGTTGAGCACCCTTTTTGATCCACATAAGCATTTCTGAAAATGACAACCAACAAACATCATAGTGCAGCAATAATTCATCAAATGTATTGGATACAATGATGATAAGGAATCGGTTCACCTTAGAATAAAAACATTCTATTGTGGTCATATCCGAGATGGTAATGTGCTCATGATGTAGTGCAGGATAGCCATGAATTTGGCCATAGCTGGTTGGCCGAGGATAGCGTGGTAGGATGTCTTGAAGTCCACGACCTCGAACTTGACGTTCTCAATGCGGTAGTGGTCTTTGATCCTGAAGGTGATAGGCAGCACGACTTGTCCGAGAGGAACAGCTGCGTTGCTAGGGATGATACCGTAGAACAGTGAGTTGCTCTTAGTGAGCATGTCGGTGACATTGAGGCCTATTTTTCTTCAAAGTCTTGCTTAACAGGACGTTGAGACCGCTGCCGCCGTCGATGAGAACCTTGGTGAGCCTAGAGCTTGCAACCACCGGGTCCAGGACAAGAGGAAATCATGCTAGCTCTGAGAAGCTGTTCCGCTGATCCGCACGTGAGAATGTAATGCGTACTTTTGACCACTTGAGAAAGGTGGGAGCCAAGGGTTCAATGGACAAGATGTCCCTCAGCAGAAGCTTTTGGGAGCACTTTGTGGGTACACCGCCGAAGATGACGATGACAGTATTAGTGGGATCCTGGAATCCACTGCCCTTGTCTTTATTGCCCTTCCCCCTTTGCCTTTATTTGGTCATGAATGTTGGGGTTCTGGAGTGTCCTTCAGAGCGCGACATAGCTAAAAGCATTGCTAGAGTGTGACCACCATTAGGGTGGCATGGGCACTTTTCCTTAAGCATCTTTTGGAAGTAGGGCGTGTCTTCGTCTTTGGCCTCTTCGGAGGACTTCTCAAGGTTGGCAATAGTGTTGTCCGACTTCCTCTTGCGATTGGGGTTGCTCGAGTAGTTATTACTCATGCGGTTGGGACCCGACAGTTGCTTGCTGCTGCTGCCGTTGTTGTTGTTGTTATTGTTATTGTTTTTGTTGTTGTTGTTGTTATTGGTCTTGCCCTGGTTGTTGTTGTTGTGAGTAGACTTGTATCTGGTGCGAGCCTTGTCTTCCTCATCAGCCCAGGCCTGGACCATGATCTTGAGCTTGGTGATGGTAGCCGGGTGTGTGCGACCGAAGTCGATGTAGGTGCGCTCGCCAAAGTGACCTTCCTAGAAGGTGTCGATGATGTCCTTGTCAGATACGTCAACAAAAGTGGCACGTTTGTCAAAGAATCAACGCATGTAGTCACAGATAGACTCATTTTGCTTTTGCTTGATTTGAGCGAGATCAATCCGGTTACCGTGACGGCCCAAGGCACTAGCAAAGTTGCTAGTAAAGGACTTCTTGAGTTGTTCCCAGTTGTCAATGGAGTCCTTCTTGAGGGATTCGAGCCAGGTAAGCAGCGCATCCTCCATGCAGAACGGGAAGTAGATGCACTTGGTATCGTCGTTACCCCCGACATTGTCAATAGACATGCCATAGCAGCGTAGCTACTGCCTTGGGTCTTGCTTGCTATCGTACTTCTTGATGCTGAGGGGCTTGAACTTGTTGGGTAGCAGAAGTACCTCGAAGCATCTTGTGAAGGCGAGGAAGGAGTCTGACACGTCCTTCGCTCTCTCACGTTCCTAGCGTATCCTATTAACGGTGGCCTAGACATCGTGAATAGTATGGCGAGAGGCACTATTGACACTTCCGTCAACTCCACCGTCCCTGTTGTTAGCTTCGGGATGGGTGCGGTTAAGTGTAGGAGCACCACGGCCACCACCACAGCTGCAATGATTACTTGCTTTCGGGCAAGCGCCTTGTCGGAGCGCCTTGATGGCGATCAGTTGGGCGGTGCGATCCCGACGCATAGAGCGACCAATAACATTGATCAAGTTGATGATTTCTTCTGGAGTGTTGTGACGTGAGTAGTCACGACATCCAGGGCTTCATTGAGATTGCAGATTGGCAGGGCATCCCCAAGCTATTGGTGACGAGTAGCGCAATCAGTTTTCCTCCCACGTCTTGCCATCTTGGCATCTGCGGTCTCATCAGCGGGTGCATTCGTAGAGAGTTTGTCAGTGGAGATGTCCTCTAGGAAGCATTGGTTCTGACAAGAGCCTTCAGCATCGACAACGAAAACTTCACGGTTTGGGGAGTAGTTCCCAGAGCTCGAGTGGGAGATCAGCTCGGTGACGCTGCCTTCTTCAGGGAGCAGAGCCCCGTCTTGAGATGGAAGAGTGTCGAGGATAGCGACGAGGCGTCCTGACGATCAGGACAAAACGACATTCATTATGTCCAATGGCATTTACTACTATAAGGTCATGACCTTTGACTTGAAAAAATGCTGGTGCCACGTACCAGAAGGCGATCCAAAAGTGTCTGGAGTCTCAACTTCATTGCAATGTTGAAGCCTACGTCGAAGACGTGGTCGTCAAGACCAACCAGGAGGACAACTTCATGCTGACCTCACTGAGACCTTCGCCAACCTCCGCGCCTACCAGTGGAAGCTCAACCCGACCAAGTGTGTCTTCAGTATCCCCTCTAGGTTGCTCCTGGGCTTCATGGTCGGGCACCGAGGCATCGAAGCCAACCCTGTCAAAGTCGACGCTATCTTCAACATGGACAATCCATCTTGCAAGAAGGACGTCATGAAGCTCACAGGCATGATGGCGGCTCTAGGTCGTTTCATTAGTAAGCTCGGAGAAAATGGTTGCCTTTCTTCAAGCTATTGAAGAAGGTGGATAAGTTTGTGTGGGACGATGAGGCACATCAAGCCTTTGACAAGCTCAAGGAATCTCTCACCTCTCCACCAATCATGACGCTTCCCATCACGAAGGAAATGCTCCTCCTCTACATCGCGGGAACCACCAATGTGGTCAGTACAATTCTCGTCGCAGAGTGAGAAGAAGATGGTCAGGTCTATCCTGTCTAGTGACCTATGTATGACGTGAGCGAGCTCCTGGCTGATGCTAAAACACGGTATACACAGCCTTAGAAGTTGCTCTATGCACTTTTGATCACGTTGAGAAAGCTCTGGCACTACTTCCAAGCTCACACGATCAAGGTGCCTTCGTCCTTCCTTCTAGGGGAGATTCTTCATAGCCACGACGCCAATGGCCACATTGTCAAGTGGTTTGTCGAGCTGGGCGAGTTCGACATTGAGTTCTACCCTAGGTAGGCAATCAAATCCCAGATCTTAGCTTACTTCGTGTGAGAGTGGACGGAAATCCAGATGTCGCCTTCCACGGAGCGACCTAAGCACTAGATCATGTACTTTGACGACACACTTATCCTTGAGGATGCCAGTGCAGGTGTGCTACTCATCTCTCCTAATGGAGACCAGCTCAAGTACGTGCTACAAATCCACTACAAAGTCTCCAACAATGGAGCAAAGAATGAAGCTCTTATCCATGGGCTCCGTATTGCGGTGTCTCTGGGCATCAAGCGGTTGCTTGCCTATGGCGATTCCAAGGTTGTCATCGAGCAAGTCAACAAAGATTGGGACTGTGTTAAGGACACAATGGATGCTTACTGCGCCGAGGTTCGAAAACTCGAAGGCCACTTCGAAGGGATCAAATTCCAACACGTCCCTCGTGACAATAATGTTGCCGCAAACGTCCTCTCCAAATTGGTCTCCAAACGAGCACTAGTTCTGGTCAGTGTGTTCGTTCAAGACCTGTGCAAGCCGTCCATCAAGATGCTAGACCCGGACAATCCGACTCTAGGTCAGCCAGACCAAGCACCTGCACCTCCCTGTGACGTGTTAATGGTGGAAGCAGAAGATGATTGGCATGAACAATTCATAACTTACCTGGTCCATCAGTAGGTTCCAGAGGACATGACAGAACGAGGAAACATCACCCGACGTAGTGCTAACTACGTCGTCATCGGAGAAGAATTATACAGAAAAGCAGCCTTTACTAGCATGTTGATGAAGTGCATCTTGCGATTAGAAGGTCTTCAGCTCTTGGCTGAGATACACGGTGCCGATTGTGGCTACCACGCGGCATCCGCCAATCTAGTCGGCATGGTGTATCGATATGGCTTTTATTAGCCCATGGCCATGAGTGATGCCAAAGACTTCATCAGGAGATGCAAAGGATGCCAATTCTTTGCTAAATAGCAACACCTGCCTGCTCAGGTCTTGTGCACAGTTCCCCCGTCCTAGCCCTTTGCCATATAGGGTTTGGGTTGTATAGGTCTGTTTCATACCACTTCTGGCTGCTACAAACATATCATCATCACTGTGGAGAAATTCACCAAGTGGATTGAGGTCAGACCTGTTGCCAAGGTCGCATCGGAAGAGGCGGCTAAATTCATCAAGGAGATTACTCACCGCTTTGTTGTGCCAACAGGATCATCACCGACCTTGGTTCGGCCTTCATTGGTTCAACGTTCTGGAATTTTTGCTAGGACAACATGATTGATGTCTACTACTCGTCGGTCACCCACCGTCGGTTCAACGGGCAGGTCGAGCATGCCAATGGCATGGTCCTACAAGCTTTGAAAGACCGCATCTTCGATGATGCCTCCAACTACGCCTCTCGTTGGCTAGCTGAGCTTCCTCATGTGATCTGGGGTCTCTGGACTCAGGTTAGTTCGGTGACAGGCTTTTCACCCTTCCTTTTGGTCTACGGTTCGAAGGTCATCCTCCCTACAGACATCATCTTCAGTGCACCTCACATCCAGCATTATGACGAAGGAGAAGCAGAACAGACTTGTCGAGTCGACCTTGACAGCCTTGAAGAAAACAAAGTGGCAGCCATAATGCGGTTGGCACGCCATGATCAGTAGCTACGTTGCTACCACGATCGCAACATGAAGGAGTGCTCCTTCAATGTTGGTGACCTCGTCCTTCACAGGATCTAGAAAACTGACAGGATGCACAAGCTTTTCCACCCCATGGGAGGGTCCCTTCATCGTTATAAAAGTCATCAGCCCTTCGACATATCGCCTCTAGTGGAGTGACGGGCAAGGAGTTCCTAACCCTTGGAATGTGGAGCACCTGCGACGATTCTATTAGTAGAATAATTATTTGCAAAGATATGTACTATTTTCTTTTGTTAATTTAGTTGAATAAAGATTAGTTTTTTGGCAGTCTTCTGTCGACCTTTGAGTTTGCTGTCCCTTTTTGGTGTTGTGTTGTTCCCCCTCCCCCTCGACATGCTCGGGGCTTGGTAATGCCAACTTATGGGTCGCTAGACCTGAGGGTGATGTTTGTTCCTCCCCCTCGACATGCTCGGGGGCTTGGCTTTGCCAACTTAAGGGTTGTTCGACCTGAGGATTATTTCTTCTTTTGATTTCTTACCTCTTACTTATACGTGCTTGACTGTGTGGTTGCTAAACCTAAGTCCCAGACTCTTCCCGCACGTCGACTACACGTAAGTCTCCCTGCTGAGCTATGTGGTCGACAAGCCGTGCTCTCCGTGGGTAGGGGTTAGCAGGGTGAAATAAAACAAAAATTGCTTCCAGGCTATCAAGTTCGTATGAGTAAGACATTTTGCATGATAAAGGAGAAAGGTACATTATTTTATATACACAGCACAAGAACGTTGTGCAACGACCAACAAGGGGGGCAATACTTAAAGTAGCTGCAGTGCGACTATTCTTCTTCCTCTTCAAAGGCGATGTCCTCGACGCCTTGTCGGCCGCAGTTTCAACCTCCACCTCTATGGCCTTGATGTCAGCCTCCTTGTTAGGCCCCGCTTCGACCTTGGCGAGTTCTACCTTTGGGTAGTGGATTTCACTCTGACCAAAGCACTGACAGCCACTGTCTTGCTCAAAGACTTCAAAAGGTCAGTCACACAATCTGGACCTAGTATCAGTTGATCCAGCAATGACTTTGGCTCTCCTTCCTCGGCCTGAGGGACTACCATATCCATGGTGTAGCCGGCCGCGCTCTTGAGTTTGGTCATCTCAACTTCAAGCCATGCAATGGCCACTTGGACATTTTGAAGAGACTACATAACTACTACGAGGTCGATCACAAGATCCCTCCGAACTCACTTTTCGTACGCCAGCTTCTAGGCTGTGCAGTACTCACTCTCGGTGGCGACCTTGTGCTCTTGCTTGAGTGTGGTGATTGCAGCTTCGGCCTCCTTGAGGTTGTCCTTTAGCTTCTGCTCCTTCTTGAGGGCATATGTTGCATCAAAATATATGTTAGAACCTATTACTACAAGATTTAATTCTACGACCGTGGTAGACTCCGGTCTTACCATCGTAGACAGACTTTAGGAGCTCTTTGGCGTCCTTGTTCTTGGTCTTCTCGACCTTCAGCTTGTCCTCAAGCCTCTTCTTTTCCTTAGCGGCTTCTTTTGCGTGCTGGGCTTGCTTTGCAGCCTCGGCCTCGGCGCGTCAGAGTTCCTCCTCTAATTTTTGCGCCTTCAGATGTGCCGCTACAGCCTGCCTGCACTGGTCTGACCTAGCACGAGCCCGCTCCGCCAAAGACTGCAAGACAGAAAGTTAGTCTACTAACCCATGATGACGACCTCCAAGAACTACAAACAAAGCAACTACTTACACATAAAGCATCACTAAGTGTTGCGGCGGTATTCTCCGCTGCCCCAAGGTCTTCATGATCCATGAAGATCTCCTCCTCTCAGGGCGTGCTGTTCGAGTCGATATCCGGGTCGATTTGAGGTTGCCCTGCAGCAGTCGACATAGATGGACCTTGTTTGTCCCTTGTGGTTGTTTCTTGTTCGGGCTGCTGATGAGGACATGACACCCATGCATACGACCATGATTGGTGCATGGAATGGAGTAGAAGAAGTCCAGCATGGGAGTCCAAGTCGACAAGGAGGCACGAGGCTAATCTGGTTCGAGTCCTCAAGGTGGAGGCCCAAAGCAATTCAAGTTCGAGCCCAGTTCGGAGTCCAAGACCAGTGCGCACTAAAAATGATGCCCAGGTCACATACAAAGTCGGCTTTGGATGTTCTTTATATGGCTGGAAGCAGAATTTCATAGAGCTTCCAATGGCACTGGTTTCAGGCCCAAATTCGTCTCGAGTCAATGGGAATTGTCGAAACAAGTTGACATCCAGAATCTGCCAAGGTGCTGCGTCGTCGGTTTGTTGGGCCTTAAGCTCAAGTTGATGGTCCCCCATCCTAGGTCGCCCCCAACCCTAGGACGCCCCTCCTCATATAATCAGTAGCCGCTACATTTAGAACTCGAGTTTTGTTTTACATCTAGCTTTAGCTACACCAGAACACGCACAAATACGTGCTGTCCTCTGTGATTCAGAACTCCACCTTCGAGTGATATTAAGATTGCTCGCCTCAGATTCTTGTTCGTTCTTTGATTGCGTACAAGAATCAATCTTCGTGATCAGGCTGATCTTACGCCAGCAAGGTTGGTAACCATCAGGAGTTGGTTCAGCGATTGCATTAGCGCTTCGAGTCTCGCTCGTCGTAGTCGGATCGTGAGGGTCGCCTCCCACCAGATCGAAGTTATCTCTACTCACCGAAAGATCGGGCACTCCACCTCTATCAAGTGGTATCAGCTTTCTAGGTTGACTGGTGAGTTTATCGAGTGTTTTTATTTCCTACAATCCATAAAAAAAACCAAACAAAAATTTACTTTCAGGTTAGATCTTTGTCCCAGCAACCGTTTAGCCTCGCACCTTCATTCAATAATTTGCTTTGTTGAGTTTGCATGCTTGTTTCGTTCAATTGTTGCTAGTTACTTGTGTTTATTCTTTTGTTTCTTATTTTTCTTGTGTTTATCAGTTTTGAGGACACCGCAAAAAAAATAGCAACTTGCTGCGCCCTCTCCACCTTCCTTGCTATCCTTTCGATTTCAATTGTTGCCAGCAGCATTTGTTTCTGTTTTAGCACTATAATTCAACTTTGCATTATTGTTTGATTGTGCTAATCCTTGATTTGAGTGCAGCCTACCCAGAACTCCACATAGTTCTACGACGAGCCGGTTTCATTTTCCCAGGCAATCGTTCCTCCAATCTTTCGTGAGTTCCACTGGTTGGTTGCAGGTCGCCCCTGTGTGCGTGGTAAGAACGTATAAGAATTTGATAACAGCGCTAGTGTGAGCGTCTTGTGAGCCGTTCCAACCCTGTTTTTGGTCTCGTTTTGTTTTCTGTTTGCGCTAACCATGGTAGAAGATGTAGACACAAAGGATGAACAGCTGCAGGCCACTAAGAAGGATTACGGTGGCGCCACAGAGATGGACGCTGGAGACCTCCGTGGACGCACCCGCCGTGCGTTCATCTGTGGTGGTAATGATTCTTTTGCTAAGATTAAATTTCAAATTCCACCTTATAATGGCAAATATGATCTGACTACATATCTTGATTGGGAATTAGAGGTCGCACAACAATTTTCCTGCTATGATATTCCTGCTAGTTCTCAAGTTAAAGCTGTTATTAGTACATTTACTGATTTTGCTTCAATTTGGTGGCGTTATGAACCAAAACATACCACTACCACTCCCACCACTTGGGCTGAATTAAGAGCTGCTATGCGACACATATTTGTGCCTTCCTATTATGCCCGAGATTTGCTTAACAAAATGCAGCGTTTTCAGCAAGGCTAACAATCTATGGAGGAATATTATTAGGAACTACAAAAGGGTATCATTCGTTGTGGGTTATTGGAGGACAATGATGCTGCTATGGCACATTTTCGTGGTGGTTTGAATCACAAAATTCAGGATATACTTGATTATCAAGACTATGCAGATATGAACACATTATTTGAACATGCTTGCAAAGTTGAACGTGAAGTGCAGAGACGTCGAGGACATATTCTAACTCTTTTGCAGGAAGACGTTCGACATCCAGCTCAGTGGCCGCTCTCCCTACGCCATCCACGTCCACCACTACACCACGCGAGAGGATGAACAAACCTGCAGGCGCATCCTCATGTACAGATTCAGAGCCATCACTTCACAATGCACCGAATACTCCTACTGAGAACATAGGTAATGTCCATGGCGCTACATTCATGGAAGGTGTGAATTCTGTTAATGTGCTGAATTTTTCCACAAATCATGCTTTAGTTGAGCAATTCACAGTGGAACCATCTCTTGATTTATCTTTGTCACATGGTGATTTGCTTGATGTTTCCTGTGATAAAAATGAATTGTGTGCTACTACTTCAGATTTACATGCTAGTGCTGAAAATAAACATGTTATGCATGTTGCTAGTAAAAATGATAAGCTACATTTGTTGTCTTCTTTACATACTTTGGGTTACATTGAATTTGATGATTTGTGTAATCTAGATTGTTTAGAAGAGAGAATTTTTGCATATGCTGATTTGCCATGGTTGTCTAGACATTCATATCATGTTATTGACACGATATATGGTACATTGGGTTTACATTTGTACCCATCTGAATTATCCTTTTGTTGTACACGATTATGATCGATTAGAGGGTAACCATCGTACAAACATTTTCACATGTTCCTCTAGTAGTATTGTTTCGCAAGAAGGAAAGCATTGCTGGTGGATCTCTATGATTTTTTGTGCTAAATTTTCTTGCAAGCAACCAGCCATTAGTGTTGTGTCTTTTGTTGGTGCTAATTTTTTGCAGGATAGTAATGACAAACCTCATGCATTTTTCGATAACGAAGTCTCCAGAGATGCTGACAATTTGATGCGACATGACATAATACACATTTGGAAACATGGTCACATTTCTCCTCACAATTGTTTTAGTTTGCTTTATTTTCGCAACCCCGTTCTCCCTTGTGTTGTGCAGGATCATTCTCATATACACTCGACGTCAAGGACGACTTTTCTTCAAGAAAGGGAGAATGATGAGGACATGACACCCATACATACGACCATGATTGGTGCATGGAATGGAGTAGAAGAAGTCCAGCAAGGGTGTCCAAGTTGACAAGGAGGCACGAGGGTAATCTGGTTCGAGTCCCCAAGGTGGAGGCCCAAAGCAATTCAAGTTCGAGCCGAGTTCGGAGTCCAGGACCAGTGCACACTAAAACGACGCTCAGGTCGCATACAAAGTCGGTTTTGGATGTTCTTTATATGGCTGGAAGAAGAATTTCATAGAGCTTCCAATGGCACTGGTTTCAGGCCCAAATTCGTCCCGAGTCAATGGAAATTGTCGAAACAATTTGACGTCCAGAATCTGCAAGGTGCTGTGTTGCCGGTTTATTGGGCCTTAAGCCTAAGTTGAGGGCACCCCCAACCCTAGGACGCCCCTCCTCATATACTCAGTAGCTGCCGCATTTAGAACTCGAGTTTTGTTTTACATCCAGCTTTAGCTACACCAGAACACGCACAAATACATGTTGTTCTCTGTGATTCAGAACTCCACCTTCGAGTGATATTAAGATTGCCTCAGATTCTTGTTCGTTCTTCGATTGCGTACAAGAATCGATCTTCGTGATCGGGCTGATCTTGCGCCAGCAAGGTTGGTAACCATTAGGAGTTGGTTCAACGATTGCATTGGCACTTCGAGTCTCGCTCGTCGTAGTCGGATCGTGAGGGTCGCCTCCCACCAGATCAAAGTTATCTCCACTCACTGAAAGAACAGGCACTCCACCTCTATCAGCTACGACAGGTCAATTTGGGCCTAGTCCGCTACTAGGTCTTGACCGGCTTAGGGTCCTCCACGGCCTGGGTAATCGGTGGTGGCACGTCACTGGCGGAGGTCTGTGCTCTGGTGTCTGTCGCAGCTGTGGAAACTTCAGCCGATGACGGCTGACTACTTGTGGTGCTTGGCGCCTTTGAGCTTGACTTGAAACAGATCTTTCTGTTAGTTCTCTATGACCTACAGATATGATTCACAATAGTAAAGGAAAGTTGCTTACTTAGCGAACGACTTCGGGCACAGGTTCAAAACTCGTGGTCGAGGCCTCACGAGCACCTTCTGTTGGACCCCAGCCATGGCGACCAGCTTCTCCTTGTAGCGGTGGAGGTCTTCCTCCGTGACCTGCGTCACTTACGCCTTCTTCTGCTTGGTCTCTAGGCTGGGCGACCTGGGCACCATGATTGTGTCCTCCTCCGACTCTGATTCCACGAGGACCTCGTCCTTGTCTTCTGCCGGCTTCTCTGGTGGTGGGGTGGAAATCTTGGCTCTCTTCCTCTTCTTCTTATATGACTCTAGTTTGGCGGTCTTTGACGTAGCCGCCTTTGACTGCGACATCTTCGCAATAGCTTGCTGTGTACGACGTCCTAGCTTGCTGCTGCTCGCTTCTCTGACCTCCTGGTCGTCATCCCCATCCGCCTCCATGGACGAGTCGGACAGGTAGCCCTCCAGCAGGTCGGCTGGTGGCGCTTGACATTCCTCCGAAGCTCTCAGCTTCCTCCGCAGCTCCATGCCGGTGGGCAGTGGTGCGGGGCACTAGTACTCTAGCTCGCGTGCTTGTGCCACACAAAAGCAAGTCTATGAGGTCTTCCTCTGCAGTACAAGTATCATCATGCTATATGATGAGGTCGAGGTCTTACCGGATGAGCTGGACAAACCAGCGAGTGTGCTTCGGGCACATCTTGTTGTGGATCCTTTCGTTGAAGAGGTGGCTCACCCGGGTGACAATCTCCTCTTTGGAGACATTCCAGTTGGCCTCCCGGGTCGAATCCGTTTGCCCCCAGTACTCATAGGCTGGGTGCACACGATCCTTGATCAGTTGGATGAGACGTCTGCTGAAGCTTATCGCCACCGCTCCTCCCGTCAGACCTATCTTGTTCAGGTTGTTCAGGTCGGTGAGGAGGGTGTTGATCTGTTCTACCTATCTGGAGGTCAGTTATAGGTCCCATTCAGACACCTTAACAGGCCCAAAGCCTGTGCACTTCGGTAGCTCTAGCTGCTGGTTCTTGATGTAGAATCACTCCGACCTCCAGCCGGCGGTGTTGTCAGGCAACTCCATGTCGATGTATTAGGCCTTGAGACCTGATCTCAAGTGAAACCCTATGTCGCCTATGACCTTGGCCTTGCCAGTCTTCTTGACTTGGAAAAAGTACCACCACAGGTTGAAGTGTGGCGGTATCCCTAGATATGCCTCACAGAGATGGATGAATGAAGAAATGACTGGGATGGAGTTAGGGACAAGATGTACCAATTCCAGCCGGTAGTAGTGGAGAAGCCTGCGGAAGAAGTCTCCGACGAGGATGTTGAAGCCGCGCTCGAAATACGCTGCGAAGACGACTTGTTCCTTGTCATTCACCGACGGGAACGCATGCCCGGCGGTAGCCTTCCATTCCACCTCCGCCTTCGGCCTCAGCAGCCCGCGGTTCACCAGGGCCTGGATGCGCTTCTCCGTCATCTCCGATGGGTTCCACACGATCTCTGGGGTGGCGATTTGCAGCGATGCCATTTCTTCCTCTTCAAACCCTTGAGATCTAGATCTAAAGGTGACTAGGGTTTTCACATGCATGCGGAGATGCACGCGGCGTCGCTCACGGTGGCGTGGGATGCAGCGGCGTAGATTCTAGCTCTGACAGTGGGCTCGGGCTCTAGCTGCGGTGGCGTGAACTCTAGATCTCTCTGGCAGTGGCGAAGTGAACCCTAGTGGCGGAAAAAGCACAGGAGATGTGAGTGGGGTCTCACCTCTTCGCAAATCCGTTTATATGGGCCCCACGATCCATGTGACTGTTGCTAGATCGTTGCGCCCAACGGTCCTAAGCCAACGGGTCTTTTTGCCTGGTTGACCTGGGCTAATTCCCAATACTTCGGATTTATTCCTAAACGGCTCATGGCCTTACGGGTCTGTTGACGACCTAAATGCCTCGAAGATACCTCCTTGAGGTCGGTGATCAGCTGCTTAATTTCAGGTCTTCCTGATAATCTCTCTGGCCTTCTTGACGTCAGTAGATTTCCAAATGACATCATAATAGGTCTTTGATGAATATATTCCCCCAAAGATTCTACTACATGGATTTGATAGAAGAGTGTGAATATTACATACACGACTCCGTGGCTACATGGTCGTTTCAAGCCCTATCTGGTCCTTGACCAGTTACAAGATACAAACTAATTCATCCCCATGATGGAGATGTTTGTAGACCTGATCTACCTAGAGCGAATCTCGCCATGCTTTCTGCTATAGCAGAGCACATCGCAAGTTTTCTTCTGGCTTCAGGATCTTTGTGTAGACCTCCTGGGGATTAGTCGACTAACACTGCACCTAGCAAGTCGCCTCTGGCTCCTGACTTTGGAATGTAGACACAAGCTTCCCCGCAGGCCTGTGCTAGCTTCTGGGTCAAAGCACACTTGCTATCAGATCTTCTCACCACCAGGCCTTGATGCGAGTCTATTACTCGCCAAGAACCTGCAACATCACCTCAGGCTTCTCCTGGATTCCTCGGCGGCTGCGGGAGAAGAGGATGATAGAGTTCTTCACATCTCACAAGTATTCTTCTAGCTCCAAGCTTCTACGACTTTTTGCATCTTATGCTCTGATGGACGGACACATGCCCATGGCATGACAACATTGCTACAATGGAACTCCATGTTCTACTATAGGCGTATAGCTTCGCATTTGGGCTCATGCCCCTATTTATACTTGAGGCCAGCCTCGGTTGTGCTCAAACGACTTGTGCACTATTACCATGTAACCATGGCTATTGTGTGCATGTGAGGCTTCTTGGTGCGAATTTCCTCTACGTGACGACAAACTGGATGCCTTGCATCTTATCTTCACAAGTACTGTTGGCATGTGACCACTTGTCTTCTTGTCACCCGTGACTTGCATGGCGTGCTCCCCTACTTGATCTTAGCCGCTGCGCTTTGTCTTGTTGTGGTGGGTAAGAGGACTTGTGATCTAATAGTATCTTGTACTCTGGCCCCATGACTTCACAGTCTGCCTGTGCTACTAGCTTGACACTGTGTCAGACGGCCCTGCACTATATGGTTCTGTACCTGCTAGTTTTACAACCTGCTACGCCTGCATTTATTGAAATTCGCACCCACAATGGCTCTGCATCTTAATTGCACCCACAATGGCTCTGCGTCCTGGTTGCACCCACTTGGCTCTACAGTGTAAATGGACCTAATACCATTCAGCCTAGTTTTTGTTTCCTACGCAGAATGGTCATAGGTTTGATTGAAGACCTTCTTGAGGTATGTGTGCCTCACTGCTATGCCAGTCTGTTTGGGCGCTGGAGTCCAGATTAATCAAGTCTACGATTTCAACGGGCCTTCCTGAGGTCGGTGTGCCTTGGTTCCTCGGTCCTTCAATACCTCGGTACCTTTTGGCTATGCTGGATGACTGGCAGCTATGTTGGTCGTTTGGGCACCAAAATGGTCTTCCTAAGGTTGGCGTCCTCTTCTAGATCTACCAACCTAGTTGGGCGCCCTGGATGTGTGACCTCCTTGAGGTTGGTGTTCTCTTCTAAGCCCTACCAGCCTGTTCTAGACACCTTTCCTTAGGGTTAAGACTGAAGGCCTCCCTGATGGATGCGCGCCAAACAAGCCCTGCCAGGCATCTCCGAGTGTTTGAGCATTGTTGATTTGAGGCCTTCTTGAGGTCGGCATGCCTCTGTGGCTCTACCAGACTCCTTGCAGCTATGCTTGGAGGTCTGGGTGTCTCTACAACAATAATCTTTCTTCTTTTTTGGACCATCAAAGCGGTCATGCTGCCCGCTTTAATGCTCGGGGACTACTCTACGAGAGCGTCTTCGACGCCCTCTATTTTTCTTCTTTTTTGGATCATCAAGCGGCCATGTTGCCCGCTTCAATGCTCGGGGACTACTCTACGAGTGCGTTTTCAACACCCTCTAATTTTTCTTCATCGCTTCGACCTACTGGAAGTCTACTTCCTATAGGACAACACTCGACCTCGCTACTCTTGGATACTACAAACAAGTCGGCTGCTAAGCTGGCTACATTTTTCTTTTGGACCGACGTGCATGCTATTCGACCTGTCGATGGCTCCACAACTTCGTCATGACTCCATCAAGATCGCTACGCCTACACATCGCTCGGGGGCTTGTGAGACATGGGTACCCCTGGGTCCCCACCGGCCAGGGTCACGACCGTCCCCGACAAGTGGGTCCGGCCCATCAGAAGACTCCCCGTCCTCATAGTGGGCCCAACAGACCTAATCTGTGGCCCAGAAGACCTTATCTGATACAACTAGAAGACTTGGAGTACACGTCAAGACGTCAGCTACGCTGCAAGACCTTTCGAAGATTGCGGGATACAGTTGTAATCAACTAGAGAAAGGTTCCGTGGTCGTAACCGACCAGGACTCACTCCGGTCGACCGACCTTGTCCGCTGCCAATATAAGGCAGGCAAGGGCGTCCTCCGTTGTACATGTTCCCAATCACCAAGCAATACAACACCAACAACTGGACATAGGGTTTTACTCTTCAGAGGCCCGAACCAGTATAAACTCACCGTGTTCCTCGTGTTCCGTGTGCTCTAGCATAACCATCACGTTCTTAGTTCCTGATCCCCTCCACCGAACAAATAAACCACCGGGGTTGACCCTCCTATGGACTGCTCAGATCTAAATTCTCTGACAATATCTTCCCAAGGTACTCCCTCCATATCGAAATATTTGTCGTTGTTGACTTTTTCTTACAACTTTGACCATTCGTCATATTCAAAAAATTATTGCAAATATGTAAAAGGATAAGTGAAGTTTAAAACACCTACAATAGTAAAGCATGTAGCAAAAAAAAGATGAAACTTACATAATTTTTTTGAATAAGACGAGTGGCCAAAGTTGTAGAAAAAAGTCAATGGTGACAGGTATTTCGATATGGAGGGAGTACTTTTGGAATTGGTAATGGAATGTATAAACCATGTGGATTAAGGCCGCACTTAGCTTTTAAGCATGTTATGCAATGCTCAACTTGTCGCTGGACATCACGTCTCATATATGGCCAAAAGAAATGGTCAACAAGCATGTCCAATGTTTTTTTACACCAAAATGGCCTGCAAGGTGGAATGCATAACTTGTTAGCGCAAAATAAAAATCCATCATGCACATAGAACTTGTCCCAACCTTTTCCATCTATGCACTTAGAAAATGCTCCATTAAAATCTGAATCATTAGAATAAAGTTTTTTATAGATTCCAAACCAAGAACTTTTGCTTCAAGTTCAGTAACTAATGCACATCTTCGAGACAAAGCATCTGCAACAATATTATCTTTACTTCTCTTATGCTTTAGAACATAGGGGAATATTTTAATGAACCCAATCCATTTTGCATGCCTACGGTTCAATTTACCTTGACCTTTGAGATATTTCAAAGCTTCATGATCAGAGTGTACGACAAATTCTTTAGGAAATAAGTAATGTTGCCATGTTTCTAAAACTCGAACTAAGGCATAGAGCTCTTTGTCATAAACAGAGTATTTTAGATGTGGACCATTTAGTTTTTCAGAAAAGTAAGCAACAGGTTTGCCTTTTTGAAGTAGCACACCTCCATTGCCAATACCACTTGCATCACACTCAATCTCAAAAGTCTTACCAAAATCTAGTAACTGTAGGAGTGGTGCCTCACAAAGTTTTCTTTTTAACTCTTGGAAGGTGTTGTCTTGTTCATCTCCCCACAAGAATGGAACATCTTTCTTTGTCAAGTTGTTTAGTGGTGCAGCAATTATGCTAAAATCTTTGACAAACCTCCGATAGAAACCTGCTAGCCCGTGAAAACTTCGAACTTGGCTCACATTTTTGGGTACATGCCAGTCCTTTATTGCTTTGATCTTCTCTTCATCAACCATTATGCCCTCTGCAGTCACAGCAAAACCAAGAAAAACAACACGAGCTGTGCAAAAAGTGCACTTAGAAATATTGCCATATAACTTTTCAGCTCTCAAAACAGCAAGTACTTGGCGGAGAAATTAAGCGGTGCTAGTTTGAAATACTCTACTTATGATAAGGAACTTTATGCTTTAGTGCGCACTTTGCAAACATGACAGCACTATCTTTGGCATCGCGAGTTCATAATTCATTCTGATCATGAGGCTTTGAAACATATTCCTACCCAACCAAATCTGAATTGTCGTCATGCTAAATGGGTAGAATTCTTGAGTCTTTCCCTTACATTATTAAACACAAGAATGGGAAGGAAAATATCATTGCCAATGCTTTGTATCGTCGCTATACCATGTTGTCACAGTTAGATTTTAAAATCTTTGGCTTGCAAATTGTGAAGGATCAATATGTCGACGATGCTTATTTTAAAGATGTCTTAGTCCATTGTATGAATGGCAAACCATGGGGCAACTTTCACATGCAGGATGGGTTCCTGTTTCGTGCTAAAATGCTATGTGTTCTAGCAAGCTCGGTTGGACTTTTTTTGTTACAGGAAGCACATGGAGGCGGTCTCATGGGCCACTTTGGCATCTACAAGAGGCATGAGGTGCTGGTCGCCCACTTCTTTTGGCCCCGGATGCACGCTGATCTTGAGCGCCTTGTTGCACACTGCACTACTTGTCAGAAAGCTAAGTCACGGTTGAACAATCATGGTTTGTATATGCCTTTGCCTGTTCCTACTTCCCCTTGGCTTGATATTTCTATGGACTTTGTTTTGGGATTGCCTAGAACTAAGAAGGGGAGGGATAACATTTTTGTGGTTGTTGATCGCTTCTCTAAAATGGCTCATTTTATACCTTGTCATAAGACTGATGATGCTAGCCATATTGCTGAATTGTTCTTTAGAGAGATTATTTGTTTGCATGGTATTCCGAATACAATAGTCTCTGATCGTGATGCTAAGTTTCTCAGTCATTTTTGGAGATCTCTATGGAATAAATTGGGCATTAAATTTCTTTTTAGCACAACTTGTCACCCTCAGACTGATGGACAAACTAAGGTGGTTAATAGAACTTTGTCAACAATGCTTAGGGCTATTTTAGACCAAAATGTGAGACATTGGGAGGATTGCTTGCCTCATGTTGAGTTTGCTTATAATCATGCAACACATTCTTCTACAAAGATGCGCCCTTTTCATATTGTTTATGGTTACATCCCTCGGGTGCCTATTGATTTGTTTTTGCTTGATGCTGAAGACGCCCCACACTTAGATGTTGTTGCACATGTTGAACAAATGGTTAACCTGCATGAACAAACTCAACAAAACATTGTGGCTGCTAATGCTAAATATCAGGTTGATGGTAGTAAAGGTAGAAAACTTGTAACTTTTGAACCTGGTGACATGGTTTGGTTGCATTTGAGAAAGGATCGTTTTCCTTTGTGCCGTTCTAAATTGATGCCTCATGCTGCAGGTCCTTTTAAAGTGCTAACCAAAATTAATGATAATGCTTACATTCTTGACCTACCTACGAAGTTTGGTGTTTCCACTAGTTTAATGTTGCAGATTTGAAACCGTATGCGGGTGAAGATGAGGAGTTGCCGTCGAGGATGACTTCAATTCAAGAAGGGGAGGATGATGAGGACACCAACGACAACACGAGTACATCTACATCAGCAGCACCTCAGGCGCCCGTGCGAGAGAATTATACTTCATCAAGCTATTAAAGAATGAAGGCCCAACAAAATAAGAGATGGCCCAACAGGGCAGCCCAGGTTGGGCGCCTAGGGTTGGGCGCCGCTAGGGGCTTACGCACCCCTCCCTGGCCGCACCCCTGCTGGCCTCGCGTCGTCCCTAGGGGCTGTGCCCCCTTTTGTTTCCCCTTCTATTTAGAGAGTCCTTCTCATTTACAACTTGAGTTTTATTATACATCTACCTTTAACTAGTCTTGAACACGTGCAAATCTGCGCTGTCCTCATGTAATTCAGAACTCCACCTTCGAGTGAATTAGATTGCTCGCTTCATTTTCTTGTTCGGTCTTCGATTGCGAACAGGAAACGATCTTCGTGATCAGGCTGATCTTGCACGGGCAAGGTTGGTAACCACACGGAGTTGGTTTAGCGATTTCAATGGCGCTTCGGGTTCGCTCGTCGTAGTCGGATCGTGAGGGTCTGCTTCCGCCAGATCGAAGTTAAAAGATCGGGCACTTCGCCTCTATCAGCGAGCCCCTAAATTATTAACAGACGAAGAACATATGAACATATCACCTATGCATGAATGCACTACTTTATATGAAATAGCTAAATAATAGAATTAGATTAAAGTCATACAAAGAAAAAAGATGTAAGAACACTCATACCTAGATTCCAAAGGGGACTTAGAACGTGAAATAGAGCTACTCCATCCAACTCCCTCCCTCGAAACTAAAAGAGAGAAGTGAAGCAAAGTTGTGTGTCTTTTAAGTGAGCCATCTCCTCTTCTATTTATAGGTGGGGAGTGCCCCCATTCCGAGCTGCAAATCACCTTGAGCACCCTGCGAATGGCCTTGTGATAGAGGTGGAGTGCCCTATCTTTCGGTGAGTGGAGATAACTTCGATCTGGTGGAAGTAGACCCTCACGATCCGACTACGACGAGCGAACCCAAAACACCAATGCAATCGCTGAACCAACTTCTTGTGGTTACTGACCTTGTTGATGCAAAATCAGCCTGATCACAAAGATCAATTCTTGTACGCAATCGAAGAACGAACAACAATATCAAGCGAGCAATCTAATTCACTCGAAGGTGGAGTCTGTAATACACGAGGACAGGGCATGTTTGCGCGTGTTCGAGGGTAGCTAAAGCTAGATGTAAAATAAACTCAAGTTTCTAAGGCAGCAACTACTGAGTATATGAGAGAATCCTAGGGTTGGGGGCGACAGAGGATGGGGCACCCACAACTTGGGCTTAAGGCCCGACAATCTGGCGACGCAACACCTTGGCAGATTCTGGACGTCGTATTGTTTCTACAATTCCCGTTGAGTCAGAAGGAATTTGGGCATGAGACCAGTGCCATTGGAAGCCCTATGAAATTCTGGTTCCACCCATATATAGAACGTCCAAAACTGACTCCATATGCGACCTGGGCGTCATTTTTAGTACACACTGCTCCTGGACTCCGAACTGGGCTCGAACTTGAATTGCTTGGGCCTCCACCTTGGGGACTCGAACCAGATTAGCCTCGTGCCTCCTCTTCGACTTGGACACCCTTGCTGGACTTCTTTTACTCCATTTCATGCACCAATCATGGTCATATGCATGGGTGTCATGTCCTCATCATCCTCCCCTTCTTGAAGAAAAGTCGTCCTCGATGTCGATTGTACTTGAAACCGATCCTGCACAACACAAAGGATAACGGGGTTGCGGAAATAAAGCAAACTAAAACAATTGTGAGAAGGGATGTGACCATGTTTCCAATTGTGTATCATGTCATGTCGCATCAAATTGGCAGCATCTCTTGAGACTTCGTTATCGAAAGACGCATGAGGTTTGTCATTACTATCCTGCAAAAGATTTGTACCAACAAAGGACACAACAGGAATAGCTGGTTTATTGCAAGAAAATTTAGCACCAAAAATCATAGAGAGCCACCAGCAATGCTTCCCTTCTTGCGAAACAAAACTAGTAGAGGAACATGTGAATATGTTTGTATGATGGTTACCCTCTAATCGATCACAATCTTGTACAACAAAAGGAGAATTCAGATTTGTACAAATGTAAACCCGATGTACCATATATTGTCCTTTGTCGTTATATTTGCCAATAACATGATATGAATGTCTAGACAACAATGGCAAATCAGCATATGCAAAAATTCTATCTTCTAAACAACGTAGATTACACAAATCATCAAATTCAATGTAACCCAAGGTATGTAAAGAAGACAACAAATGTAGCTCATCATTTTTACTAGCAACATGCATAACATGTTTATTTTCAGCACTAGCATGTACAACTGAAGGAGTAGCACACAATTCATATTTATCACAAGAAACATCAAGCAAATCACCATGTGACAAAGATAAATCAAGAGATGGTTCCACTATTAATTGCTCAACTAGAGCATGATTGGTGGAAAAATTCAGCACATTAACACAATTCTCACCTTCCGTGAGTGTAGCACCATGGGCGTGACCTATGTTCTCAGTAGGAGTATTAGGTGCATTGTGAAGTGATGGTTTTGAATTTGCACATGAGGATGCGCCTGCAGGTTTGGCCGTCCTCTCGCGCGGTGTAGTGGTGCCATAAAAAGATGGAATCTTAAATTTAATCTTAGCAAATGACTCATTACCGGAACGGCGTGGCACATAGCGGGCATGGCCTCGGCGGTCTCCATTGTCCTACTCCGAGTCACCACCATAATCCGTCTGCAATGCTGTGATTGTTGTGTGCAAAGCATCTGTCACACCCTGAAATTTCCAAATTTCAGGATGTGAATAGGAAGAAAATTTAAACAACGATTTTCCTATAATTTTAAAGTTTTTCCCAACATTTAATTCTTTACAGGGAATATAGTACAGGAAAAAAACAAAAACAATATTTGTTTTTCCAAATTAAATCAGTAGCTTGATGTTTGTTGCATTCATGCTGATGCATTGCTTTTGGGTGTTTGAATTCAAATTTAAATTTGAATTCAATTGCTTGTTGCCTTTTCAAAATTTCAAAATCCTTTCCTTACCCTTCCCCTTCTTTTCCTCTTTTCTGGCCCAGCCTTGCGTGAAGCCCAGCAGACTAAGTCTGCCGCCGCCCCTTGTTCTTCCGGCCTGGTACGCGCGCGCCGCTTTCCCCCAGCCCAGCTCGGCCCAGCTACCGGCGCGCGGGCCCGCTCCGCTCCCTTCCCCGCGAGCAGCCGCTGATGGGCGGGACCCGCCTGTCATCCCGCCCGCCGCGCCACGCCTGAGCCGGACTCGAGCTCGAGTCCGACCCCGGCCGCGCCGCACTTCACGCCTGCGCCGCTCCTCGGCTTGGCCCGCATGCCTAGGCGCGCCCCCTTGCCTATAAAGGCCGCCGCCGCGCACGCCGCGTCATTTTCCCCTAACCCTAGCTACCCGCAAGCACCAGCTCTGCCGCCGCGAAACCCTAGCCGCGCCGCCGCATCAATCTCCTCCACCGTCGTCGTTCCGCCGACGAGAAGCACCCTCGAAGCTGCGCAAGAAGGTGAGGAGGACCATGGTGCCACTTGAACTCGAGCTCGTGCCCCGCATCACCTTAACGCGCTCGCCGGAGTAGTCGTCGCTGCGCCGACCGCCGCGCCGAGCCGCACGTCACCGTCATCGCCCGCGCGTCTGCCCAGATGGCCTAGATCGGTCGCGCTTGTCGCTTGCGTCGTCCTGATGTGATCAGCGCGTGGAATCGAGCCCCCTAGCTCGGGATCGATGGAGCTCGCCGGAGCGCCGCCTCAGCGCCGCCGCTCGCCGTCCGGCCGCCGCCGTCCGCGCGCTTGCGTGCATCCGCCGCTGCCGGATCGAGATCCAACAACCCCTGTTTGATCTGACCTAAGCCGTTCGTGCCAGCCGTTGGATCTAGATCCCACGGATCAGATCCACCCTGACCGGGGTCAATACCGGTCAACCCAGCTGTGCCCCGCCTCTTTTGCATAAAAGTCCTCCAGTTTCTTAAAATCACAGATATGCCCCTCCGCATGCAAAGACCGTTACATATAAGCCCTGTTTTTTTTGGTTTAAACCCTCAGCTCTCTGGTTTTAGCACCCGAGGTCCATCTTTATGTTTTTGCACCGCAGCCCCTAGGTTTTTATGCGTAATCTCGTTTTAGCCCTCGGTTTTTACAGTTTAGCCCCTAAAAGTTAAGTTTTCCTACAGAAAAGCCCCTATACCTTGTTTTGGCCGTAGAATACACGTTTTAGCTCCGTTTTTAGCGTTCTTTATATCCACGTGACCGTATCGAAGAGTAGAACAGCTTTTTGCCCCTGTTTTGTTATGTTAGTACTATTTGGTGATTGTTTCTTATTTTATTCTATTGAATGCTTGTATGTGAGTGATGTGGTGCGTAGAAGACGATCCGTACGTGGAATACACTGAAGTTGAAGATTTTCAAGACACTGAGCAGCAGCAAGCGTTGGTAGAAGGCAAGTCCTTGCTACATTCCCGATTATCCTATTACAACATGCATTTTAATTACACCGTTTATTTACTTATTGCTTTGCATTAAATTGAAGGGTCCTACTATTTAAGGATTGACTAGCTTTGTTTATTCCTATGCCTTGATCAACCTGGGTTTATGTTTATGTTGGGTAGACCTTGCTTAGTTGCTCAACTTGGGATCATGGTGGTTTAAATGAACAACAATGTTAATCTTGCTTTACTTATGTTATACCTTCATTAAACAAGATCACCTGTGTTAATCGGAACATGGAGAGACCACCCAGGAAAACAGTACTACCACAAGACATATGGCTCTGTCTTGGCCAAGTAATTAGAAAACCTGGTGTTAGGTATGCTTTACCTGAAAGGGGTTGGGGGTTGCCGGTAGTTGGTGTATAGCCCAGCCCTCAGACTGATCTGCTCTATGGTAGCTTCGTAGCTGAGAGAGGTTTATGCATTGCGCTGTCAAGTAACCTAGCAAGCAGCCTGCACCTGGGGATCTTTGTAAAGGCCTCGTAGCGTCCCTATGCAATCACACCTCGGTAGTGTGGTATGATGCTTGGCCGGCATCGCATGGTTGGGTTTAAAGTTCTTCGGGACTTTTACGCGACTTGTGGGTAAAGATGTACAACCTATGCAGAGTGTAAAACTAACTAGTTAGCCGTGCCCACGGTCAAGGGCGGCCTGGACCCTCACATGAGTAAATTATGGAAGATGGATTAAACTTGTTGCATTTACTTATGTTCATGATAATGATGCTTATGTTAATCTCTGGGTTGGTATAAACTTACATTTGCTAGTAAATCAGTTTGCTTAATAAAACATGACCAACTAAAATGCTGACCTGCTTTGCAACCTCGAGCTTCCACCATAAAGCCTTTGCATGTTGTTATAGAGTTTTCCCTTGTTGAGTACGACATGTGCTCATGCTTGTTGTTCTTTTATATTGCATATACACAACCCGATTGCTGCTCAGACGGACGCTTTGAAGACTTTCCTGGAGAGTTCGACGGTTTCTAGGCGAGCGTGCCACCAGTCAGCTGCCTGTGGAGACGTCCTTTTCCGCTGCTAGTACTCGCTTTTGTTACGATTATGAGACATTCGGTCATGTAATAAAGTTATAATACTTCCTTTACGCTTTTGACACTGTTTTTGGTATTCACTGAGTTGATGCATGTGTGTAACTTGATCCTGGCGCACATGTATTCTATGCATTCAGATTTGCCTTTAAATCCGGGTGTGACAGCATCGAGTTGTGCCATGATGGCATCGAGCGTGGTCTTAGCGGCCGTCTGCGCGAGGTCGAGCCGATCGAAACGCTCGGTCGATGAAGTGGTCACTGAATCAAGCCGTTCATGTATCGTCTTAATGCTCGCGGCAAGTCCATCAACTCTTTTCGTATGTTCTGCAGCAGGTCATCCCTCTTGTCGTCATCATCATCATCTGCCATGGTTAGCGCAAACACAAAAGCAAAACCGACGACAAAACAGGGGTGTAACGGCTCACAAGGCACTCACTAAAATGTTGTTATCAAATTCTTATCCGTTCTTACCACGCACACAGGGGCAAACTGTAACCAATAGGTATAACTCGCGAAAGATTGGAGGAGCGATTGCCTGGGGAAACAAAGTCTGCTCGTCGTAGAACTATGTGGAGTTCTGGGTAGGCTGCACTCAAATCAAGGATTAGCACAATCAAGCAATAATGCAAAGTTGAATAATAGTGCCAAAAACGAACAAATGCTGCTGGAAACAAGTGCAAAAGTGGTGGAGCAGAGCAAGGGAGCAAACCGTGGGAGGGGGTTCGGTGGGAGGGAGGAGTGCGGTACTGCCCAGGAGGAACCACGAGCAGGAGGGAACGGGCCGCGGCGTGCGTAGGGAGGGAGAACACGGCGCAAGCAGGGGAAAAAAAGGGGGCCTCATTACCCAGGGGAAAAATGGCACACGTGGGGGCTCTCCACCGAGCCGGATCGGCCTTCTTCTCCCTGTTGGACTCTTTCTTTTTTTATTGTTTCTTTCCTCCTTTTTTCTTTGACTTTCCTTTTTTTTATTGCTTTCCTTTTTTTTGACTTGCCAAACACACAAGGCGGCGGGAAGGGGGCGATTGGGGGTAGGCGCGGTGCTTGAGGCGCGACCTGGGGGGTTCGTGGTGCGAGGAAGACACGACGCGAGGGGGTTTTGCCGTGGGGTGGATAGCGAACATTGGAGAAAAAAAGGGCGGTGGCTAGGGTTAGAAGAGAAAAGGAAACAAAAAGGGTAAAACACAAGTAACCAGCTACAATTGAACGAACAAGCACACAAATTCAATAAAGCAAGTTATTGAAAGAAGGTGCGAGGCTAAAAGGGGTTGCTGGGACAAGTATCTAACCTGAAAATAAATTTTTGTTTGCTTTTTCTGGACTATAGGAAGGGAAAAACACTCGATAAACTCACCGATCAACCTAGAAAGCTGATACCACTTGATAGAGGCAGAGTGCCCGATCTTTCGGTGAGTGGAGATAACTTCGATCTGGTGGAAGTAGACCCTCACGATCCGACTATGACGAGCGAACCCGAAACACCAATGCAATCATTGAACCAACTCCCTGTGGTTACCGACCTTGTTGATGCAAGATCAGCCTGATCATGAAGATCAATTCCTGTACGCAATCGAAGAACAAACAAGAATCTGAAGTGAGCAATCTAATTCACTTGAAGGTGGAGTGTGTAATACACAAGGACAGCGTGTGTTTGTGCCTGTTCGAGGGTAGCTAAAGTTAGATGTAAAACAAAATCAAGTTTCTAAGGTGGTGGCTACTGAGTATATGAGAGAAGGGGAGTCCTAGGGTTGGGGGCGACCAAGGATGGTGATGAGGACACCACGAGTACATCTACACCAGCAGCACCTTCTCCTACTCTAGTGCTGGCAGCACCTTCTTCAGCGCCACCTTCTGGGCCAATTACTCAGGCCCGTGCAAGAGAGTTGAGCTTCGTCATGATGCTGAAGAATGAAGGCCCAGAAGACTGAAGGCTGGCCCAACAGGAGGCCTTGTGTGTGGGCGCCTAGGACTGGCCCAAGAGGGTGCCTAGAGTTGCACCCCGGCACCCACGATGCTAGGGGCGGCGCCCCCTTTGCTGGCCGCACCTCCCCTAGGGGTTGCGCCCCATTCCTGTTTATTAGTCAGAGTCCTATATCATTTAGAACTCGAGTTTTGTTTTGCATCTAGCTTTAGCTACTTAGAACATGCACAAATATGTGCTATCCTCTGTGATTCAGAACTCCACCTTCGAGTGATATTAAGATTGCTCGCCTCAGATTCTAGTTCGTTCTTCGATTGTGTACAGGAATTGATCTTTGTGATCAAGCTGATCTTGCACCGGCAAGGTTGGTTACCATCGGGAGTTGGTTCAACGGTTGCATTGGCGCTTCGAGTCTCGCTCGTCGTAGTCGGATCGTGAGGGTCGCCTCCCACCAAATCGAAGTTATCTCCACTCACCGAAAGATCAGGCACTCCGCCTCTATCAAGTGGTATCAGCTTTCCAGGTTGATCAATGAGTTTTATCGAGTGTTTTTCCCTTTCTATAGTCCACAAAAACCAAACAAAAAATTATTTTTAGGTTAGATCCTTGTCCCAGCAACCGTTTAGCCTTGCACATTCTTTCAATAAGTGTGTTTGTTCAATTTGTGTGCTTACTCGTTCAATTGTTACTGGTTACTTGTGTTTCTACCCTTTATTTCTTGTTTTTCTTCTAACCCTAGTTCACCGCCGTTTCTCTCCGCTGCTCATCCCTCCACCACCCAGCTGCATTCCTCCTCGCGCGAACAACCATCGCGCAGCCGCCCTAGTCGTGCTCGCAGGCTATGCGCGTAGCGCCCACCACCTCTCGATCGCCCCCTCCTTGTCTCGTGGTTTGGGAAGTCCAAAAAAAGGAAAGTGAAAAAAAGGGAAAGTGAAAAAAGGAAAAAGGAAAGAAAGCAGGACAGTCCAAACGGGAGAAGGGAACCGGATCGGTTCGGTCACGCGCACCGCTCCCCACCTCTGCTCGCGAGTCCTCACGTTCCCCCCTCTCTCCCCCCACACCGTGCCATCTCTTCATCTCTCTTTCTTGGTACCATACTCTGAGTTTGGCCTTACTCTAGAGAGAGAGAGAGAGAATACCCTTGTACTTTCAGAAAAAGTGTGTATCACAACTTGCTGTTTGAGATCCTCTGTGTTCATATTATCAGATTTGAGGACTCCTGAAAAAAAAGAGAAGCAAAAAAAACAGCAATCTGTTGCGCCCTCTCCACCTTTGCCACCTTTTCTTGTTCCACTCGCACTTCTTTCCAGCAGCGTTTGTTTCGTGTTTAGCACTGTAATTCAACTTTGCATTATTGTTTGATTGTGCTAATCCTTGACTTGAGTGCAGCCTACCCAGAACTCCACATATTTCTACGATGAGCAGATTTTGTTTCTCAAAACAATCGCTCCTCCAATCTTTCGCGAGTTCCACCGGTTGGTTGCAAGTCGCCCCTGTGTGCGTGGTAAGAATGGATAAGAATTTGATAACAGCACTAGTGTGAGCACCTTGTGAGCTGTCCCACCCTGTTTTTGTCATTGTTTTGTTTTTGTGTTTGCACTAACCATGGTAGATGACGGCGCCGCCGGGGATGATCTGCTGCAAGACATGCAAGCACAAGTTGAAGGACTAGCCGCGGACATTCAGACTATACATGAACGGCTGGATTCAATGATCACTACGTCGACCGACCATTTTGATCAGCTTGACCTCGCCCAGACGGCCACCAAGACCACACTCGATGCTCTCGTTGCCTGACTCGATGCCACGCACACAACGATCACAGATTTGCAGAAGGGCTATGGCGGTGATTCAGAGCAGGACGCCGGAGACAGTCACGGTCGTGCCCGCCGTGTGCCACGCCGCCCCGGTAATGATTCTTTTTCTAAGATTAAATTTAAAATCCCACCTTTTAATGGCAAATATGATCCTGCTGCATATCTTGATTGGGAGTTAGAGGTTGAACAAAAATTTTCATGCCATGATATTGCTGCAAATTCTCAAGTTAAAGCTGCTATTAGTGAATTTACTGATTTTGCTTTAATTTTGTGGTGTGAGTATAAAATTAAACATCCCACTACCATTCTGACTACTTGGGATCAATTGAAAGCTGCTATGTGCCATAGATTTGTGCCTTCGTATTATGCTCGTGATTTGCTTAATAAGATGCAGCATTTTCAGCAAGGTTCTCAATCTGTTGAGGACTATTACCAGCAGCTACAAAAAGGTATGATTCATTGTGGGATATTGGAGAACAACGACGCTGCTATGGCACGTTTTTGTGGTGGCTTAAACCGCGAACTCCATGATATGACTCAATTATTTGAATTTGCTTGAAAAGCTGAATGTGAAGTGCAGAGACGACGCTCGAAGACATATTCTAACTCTTTTGCAGGAAGAAGCTCGACATCCACACCAGCACCTGTCTCCCCTGCGCCATTCACGTCCACCACTACACCGTGCGAGAAGACAGCCAAGCCGGCAGACACTGCCCCACCCACAGGCGCCACCCCTTCCCCAGGCTGTACACAGGATATTCAGTGTCATCGTTGCAGAGGATTTGGCCGTGTGTTTCGAGACTGCCCGAACAAGCGCACTTTGCTCATTCGTGACGATGGTGAGTACTCTTCCGCTAGTGATTCTGAAGAAATAGAACATGTATTGCTTGCCACTGACCATGCAACTAAGGCGGAGGTACATGTCACCCCGGGCGACTCCGATAGGTATGAAAGTCTTGTTGTGCAGCATGTTCTTAGTGCATAGGTCGCCCGGCCTGAGAAGAATCAGCGACACACTTTGTTCGATACAAAGGGGGTTGTGTAGAAGCAGTCGATTCACATCATCCTCGACAGCGGTAGCTGCAACAATCTGGCGAGTACCATGCTGGTAGAAAAATTGTCGTTACCCACCCATAAGCATCCAAACCCATATTACATTCAATGGATTAATGATGGTGGTAAAATAAAAATCTCCCGTTCCGTGCGTGTTCCTTTCTCCATGGGTGCCTATTCTGATTTTGTCGATTGTGATGTTGTTCCCATGGAAGCATGCTCTTTATTACTTGGTCGACCCTGGTAATATGATATTGATAGCTTACATCATGGTCGTTCAAATCATTATTCTTTCATATTTAAGGGTTAGAAAATAATCATACATCCGATGACACCTGGACAAATTGTTAAAGATGATCTTACTTGAGCTGCTAAAACTACTAAACAACTTGATCTGACACCATTTGTTAATACTGAAATCAAGTTGAATGCTCATGTTTTACTTGCTACACGTGCTGATTTTGCTGATCTACGGGTTGCTCATTTGCCATGCTTTGCACTTGTATGCTCTAGTGTGCTCGTTTCACTTGATGATGCACCATCTTTGGATATTCCCCCTGTGGTCGCTAACATTTTGCAGGAGTACGCTGATGTGTTTCCCAAAGACTTGCCACCGAGTCTTCCACCGCTTCGTGGCATTGAGCACTAGATCGATCTCATTCCAGGCGCACAGCTTCCAAACCGCGCACCGTATCGTACCAATCCGGATGAGATAAAGGAGATTCAGCGCTAGGTGCAGGAATTGCTTGATAAGGGTTACATTCGTGAGTCTCTTAGCCCTGGCTTAGTTCCTATATTACTTGTTACAAAGAAAGATGGGTCATGGCGTATGTGTGTAGATTGTCATGCTATTAATAACATTACCATTCATTATCGATACCCTATACCATGCCTTGATGATATGCTAGATGAGCTTGGTGGTGCCATTATTTTCACTAAAATTGATTTGCGTAGTGGGTACCATCACATTCGAATGAAATTGGGTGATGAATGGAAAACGGCTTTTAAAACGAAATTTGGTTTATATGAATGGTTGGTTATGCCGTTTGGATTGACTAATGCTCCCAACACTTTTATGCGATCGATGAATGAAGTTTTGAGGCCTTTCATAGGATTGTTTGTGGTTGTCTATTTTGATGATATCCTTATTTACAACAAATCTATGGAAGACCATTTAGAACATTTGAGTGCTGTTTTTGATGCGTTGCGTGCTGCCCACTTATTTGCTAACATGGATAAATGCATCTTTTGCACACAACGTGTCTCATTTCTTGGTTATGTTGTTACTCCATAGGGCATTGAGGTCGATAGCAGCAAGATTGCTGCCATTCAAGAGTGGCGACGGTCACACAGATTCAGAGCTTTCTTGGACTTGCAGGTTTCTACCATAGGTTTGTTCGTGATTTTAGCTCCTTTGCAGCGCCTCTACATGAGCTTACAAAGAAAGATGTGCCATTCGCTTGGAGTGATTCGCAGGAGGTAGCGTTCAGCACTTTGAAAGATAAGTTAACCCATGCTCAGATGCATGAGGTGCTGGCTACCCACTTCTTTTGGCCTCGGATGCGCGCTGATGTTGAGCGCCTTGTAGCATGTTGCACTACTTGTCAGAAAGCTAAGTCACGATTGAACAACCATGGCTTGTATATGCCTTTGCCTGTTCCTACTTCCCCTTGGCTTGATATTTCTATAGACTTTGTTTTGGGATTGCCTAGAACTAAGAAGGGGAGGGACAACATTTTTGTGGTTGTTGATTGATTCTCTAAAATGGCTCATTTCATACCTTGTCATAAGACTGATGATGCTAGCAATGTTGCTGAATTGTTGTTTAGAGAGATTATTCATTTGCATTGTATTCCAAATACAATAGTCTCTGATCGTGATGCTAAGTTTCTCAGTCATTTTTGGAGATCTCTATGGAATAAATTGGGAACTAAATTACTGTTTAGCACAACTTGTCACCCTCAGACTGATGGGCAGATTGAGGTGGTTAATAGAACTTTGTCAACCATGCTTAGGGCTGTTTTAGATCAAAATTTGAGATGTTGGGAGGATTGCGTGCCTCATGTTGAGTTTGCTTATAATCATGCAACGCATTCTTCTACAAAGATGTGCCCTTTTCAGATTGTATATGGTTACATTCCTCGGGTGCCTATTGATTTGTTTCACTAGATGCTGAAGACGCCCCACACTTAGATGTTGTTGCACATATTGAACAAATGATTAATGTGCATGAACAAACTCAACACAACATTGCTGCTGCTAATGCTAAGTATCAGGTTGCTGGTAGTAAAGGCCGTAAACTTGTTACTTTTGAACCTGGTGATATGGTTTGGTTGCATTTGAGAAAGGATTGTTTTCCTAATTTGCACCATTCTAAATTGATGCCTCGTGCTGCTGGTCCTTTTAAAGTGCTAACCAAGATTAATGATAATACTTATATTCTTGACCTGCCTACGGAGTTTGGTGCTTCCACTAGTTTTAATGTTGCAGATTTGAAACTGTATACAGGCGAAGATGAGGAGTTGTCGTCGAGGATGACTTCAATTCAAGAAGGGGAGGATGATGAGGACACCACGAATACATCTACACCAGCAGCACCTTCTCCTACTCCAGCGCTGGCAGCACCTTCTTCAGCGCCACCTTCTGGGCCAATTACTCGGGCCCGTGCAAGAGAGTTGAGCTTCGTCATGATGTTGAAGAATGAAGGCCTAGAAGACTGAAGGCTGGCCCAACAGGAGGCCTTGTGTGTGGGCGCCTAGGACTGGCCCAAGAGGGCACCTAGGGTTGCACCCCCACACCCACGACGCTAGTGGCGGCACCCCCTTTGCTGGCCGCACCTCCCCTAGGGGTTGCGCCCCTTCCCCTTTATTTGTCAAAGTCCTATATCATTTAGAACTCGAGTTTTGTTTTACATCTAGCTTTAGCTACCTAGAACACGCACAAATATGTGTTGTCCTCTGTGATTCAGAACTCCACCTTTGAGTGATATTAAGATTGCTCGCCTCAGATTCTTGTTTGTTCTTCGATTGCGTACAGGAATTGATCTTCGTGATCAGATTGATCTTGCGCCGGCAAGGTTGGTACCATCGGGAGTTGGTTCAGCGGTTGCATTGGCGCTTCGAGTCTCGCTCGTCGTAGTCGGATCGTGAGGGTCGCCTCCCACCAAATCGAAGTTATCTCTACTCACCGAAAGATCGGGCACTCTGCCTCTATCAGATGGGGCGCCCACAACTTGGGCTTAAGGCCCGACAATCTGGCGACGCAGCACCATGGCAGATTCTGGATGTCACCTTGTTTCAACGATTACTGTTGACTCAGAAGGAATTTGGGCCTGAGACTGGTGCCATTGGAACCTCTATGAAATTCTAGTTCCACCCATATATAGAACTTCCAAAACCGACTCCGTTTTTAGTACACACTGCTCCTGGACTCCGAACTGGGCTATAACTTGAATTTCTTTGGGCCTCCACCTTGGGGAGTCGAACCGGATTAGCCTTGTGCCTCCTCTTTTACTTGGAAACCCTTGCTGGACTTCTTCTACTCCATTCCATGCACCAATCATGGTCGTATGCATGGGTGTCATGTCCTCATCACCTTGGGAACCACTGACATGCCACCACGTGGAAGGCTAGGATCTGCCAGCAATGCGGTTCGGCCAAACCCAGGGTTCGGCCGACCCCTTGTGGGCCCGGTTGGCCTCCTACTTTCTCATGTGGATTGATGTGTGGGCCCTTGGGCCTTCTGATTTGTCGGGGCTTGCCTCCCTTGGGTTGATGAGGTGTCAAGAACACATGGAATCATGTGTGGCAGCCACTCTTCAGCTGAGGTGGCGTGGCATGGTTCATAGAAGATGAGTTTCTCACTCATTTTGTGTGTATTTTCCTGCAATCAAATAATCTCCAAGGACAACTGGAACTACTTTATTCTTTAACTAAAATGCGTGCAAAGAATACATTTGCTGCCTTGTTCATGAGAATATTGATGGCTAAAAGAGGTACTTAACAACCGTCAACAAGTGCCCCAAGCTAGCCTCTTGCTCGTCCCTGAGCAAGACACTAACGACTTGGGTTGGTTGATCCGGAGTTGCTACGATTTTGTATTCTTAACCCATGTCAATACATACAGAAAGGAACTCTACTAAGTAGTTGAGCAAATTGGTATTGATCTTACCTTTCACCTGATCGATACTTATTTGATATATGGTGAGTGGGCGTCTTTGGCACTGCTACCTGGTTTGGAACCCAATAACATTACAAAGTGATGGGCCTTATTGATGGGGTGAATGTATATGCAAGCGCAAACATACATATTTGTATTTTATGGGTTTATATCAATTGTAGTATTTCACTCATGAGTATTCCCAGGGGTATCGTTATTTATATTTTACCAAGGAATGGCATTGCATAGCATTTCTCATATGGCATATCAAGTACATATTCAAGACAATATTAATAATTAAAGTGTACCAAAGCAATATAACAGGGGTAAGTGATAATATATATGAATGAGGGGTAATGTGACACACACAGGCCATCATCTCGGATAAAGAATAAAGAAATAAACCTATAGGTTAGTAGGAGCAGGCACTAGAGTCGTCCTTAGGGTCGTATCTACTAGCAAAGGTATACATCATATGGTGAGTCTAGACCTATCATACTGCATCGAGGAGAATACCTCCCCTGGTCTGCCAGGGAAGAATATATTTCAGAACTTCGAAACCATAGACTCACGTGGGGGAATACAAGGGATGTACAGGGCTGTCACCTCTCGTACACCTACCCCTCAAACCGTGGAGTATAATCATCTATTCTGGATCCTACGACACCTAGGAACCATGCCAACAGCCGTGATCACTACTAGTGGCCCCCAGAACCCGAACCATGATGATCCATAGGTGTAGGACTAGAGGAAGCCCGAGGGCACACCCCACTTATACAATACAATAAATCTAAACTAAACATACTAGTATAGCATGAATGAGCATAAGATAAGGTATAGCATACTATAAGAGTAGCATAAATACCGTAGGCCGGAGGTTGGAGCCAACCGACCTGAGGTGCTGCTCGGCACTACTAGCGAGAAAGCTCTAGCCTAAGCTCCACTACTACATAGAACTACAGAATACAAATGAGAGAGAGGGAGAAAGGCTCGTGTGGTGTGTGTTGTGAGGGGGTGGAGGTGGTTTGCTGAGGCTTCTTGGCACCAAGTCCACCTCCACCGCCTTAGCCAATGCGTGGGAAATCTTGGCAGAAAAGATGGGCACCTATTGACGGTTGTTAAGTACCCATTTTAGGGCTGTCAATCCCTGCATTTCATCATATGAAACATGCATCCACATTATAATAGGAGCTTAAACTAACAAATTCCACAAGTGGCAATGTATATTCGAATGTAGGTAGATAGCACAAGAAATGGAGAGAAAGCACATACATTTCAGCTAAGCATTTCAAGATCAGCTAGTGAGGGGCTGCCACATAGGATCCCCCTAGATCCTATGCACCCATACCACATCATCAATCCAAGAGAAGGAAGCTCCGGCGAATCACAACACGCCACATGGATGTGACAAGGATCAAAGGGCCCACTCAATGCCCAAACCGACTCAAAATCATATACACACCTGGAATGTACCCAAGGGCCCACATGTCAGCCTACTGGAGGAAGTGGAGGGCTAGCTAGGCCCACAAGGGGTCGGCCGAACTGTGGGTTCGGCCGAACCACCTTAGGGTCTACTGATCCTAGCCTTCCACGTGGAGCTTCTCTCCTTGTGTTGTCTCCCTTTCTCATTCTCTCTTGGTGGAGGTGATCTCTCACTTCCCCTTGTGTAGTGTGTGTGGGGTGATTAGCATAGGATAGTGCTAGGTAGAGAGGGGTGAGGAGAGAGATGGAGGTGTGAGAATGATGATTTGTTCTGATGAGGACATCACCAGCTCAGATATGACCATAATAATGGCTTCTAAACAAAAGGTGAATCAATCCTATATAATGATTATTGTTGCTACATTTGATGAATTGATGCTGCATCATGATGTGTGTTCATTATCATTTTCAGAAATACATATGTGGATCAAAAAGAGTGTTAAACACACATGGAAGGCACGGAGGACCAAAGAAGTTGACTGGGGACCAAGGCCAAGTGTTTCCCACGTCCTCCACTAGGTCACCACGTCACTTTTGGCCCAAATGGAAAGAGATAAAGTCCAACACATTTTGGACGTTGGATTTGGACTGCATGATTGGACCAACTTGCAACGGATGCCACGACCTCATACTGTCTCCGTTTGGGATGTCCTTTATGTGGTTGGAAGGGAAATTTTATAAAACTTCCAATGGCGCCAGTCTCATATAAAAACTCCATCTGAGTCGACGGGAATCACCGAAACAAGTGGACGTCCAGAATTTGTTAGGGTATTGTGTCACTGTCTTTTGGGCTGTTGGCCCATGTATCATGTTGTAGCCCATGGGGGCGTGTCCTAGGGTTGGAGCACGACCCTCACCAGGTCCTGGTCGTGCCCCTACCCTCTCATATACCACCATAGCCGCCACAAACAGATTGGATTTTATTTTGTTATAAGTTTAGCCATTGCTACTTCCTTGTAGACACGTGTATCAGCTAGACCACCCATTTTACCCAATTCGGAACCCCAACTTTTTGATATCAGATTGGTTTTCATCTCCACATTTGCAATTGAGTTGCTTGTTATACTTGTTCTTCGATTGCTTGCAAGAATGGGTGCCCTAGTGGCGGTTGACGTGCTCCACAAGATCGCGATAGCCATAGGAGATGATGTATCGGTTGCTAAGGCGCATCCTTATACGGGTTGTAGTCGGGCTGTGAACATCGTCTCCTCCAATCGAGTTATCCCCCACACCTCTCATCGAAAGATCGGCCACAAACCCTACTGCGTTCTCATCAGTTGGTAATCAGAGCGAGGTTTATCGGTGGGAGACTATCAATCCTTTGCTATTTAATTTTCCTGTAGTCCAGAAAAGCCAAAAAAAAAGTAGATCAGTCACCTACAATCCTATAAACAGTTTGAGCCTTTACCAGTACTGCTTAGATAAAGATTTCAGAAAATATTTTTGTCCGAAGAACAAAATGTGATAGTTGCTTCTACTGTTTTACCTGATTATGCTTTGACTTTATGGAAGCACTTGCTGAGACATGATAAGATTGCTAAAACATGGAAGTATATGAAAAGAATTTATAAAGAAAATTTTGTTCCTGAATATTATGCTAATCATATGCTTGATAAATTAAATAATTTGGAACAAGGTAAAAAACTATGTTGTTGTATACTATCATGATCTGAAATCTCGTGTGTTATGTTGTGGTTTGGAAGAATGTGAAGAAGCTACTAAAATCCAATTTTTAAAAGGAACTTAGCATTGAAATGCAGGATAGACTTTTGCATGAAACATATGATTCTCTCCCTTGTTTGATTGACCTTGCTTCAAGAATTGAGATTCAACTTGCAAATGATTTGAGTGCAAATAAATTGGATCAATTGCTACCTACTTGTGAAACTAAAAATTCAGTGGGTGTGAATATTGTTATGTGAAACTAAAAGTTCAGTGGGTGTGAATATTATCTGCACATCAATCAAAGGAACAGAGTGAAGGTATGTACATTTATGCTGAACTAAGCAAAGTGAGTGCAGAATTGTGTGATACTTCTTCTCAGATTGCAGCATCACAACTAGATATAGAGAACTCTCTTTTTCCCCTTGTTGTCCATAACATTTTGCAGGATGAAGAGAATGATTGTGCAGCACCTACCATGTTAGGGGTGAGTGAGCAAAGCAAAACATTCAGTGCTGAAATCAATCCATGTATGTATGATCATGCTTCACTCATATCTACAACACGATTAGTGCATGAACATGATGATTCTATTCTTGATGATATGCATGCTGAAACAAGGCATGTTCATTGCATTGCTAGTGAGAAAAAGGAGTTTGAAGTTGTATCTTCTTCAATTGTTTAGGTTATATTGAACTTGATTTCTTTGTGACATGAATAGTTTGGCGAATGAATTATATGAAAAATCTAGTTTGCCAAGTTTTAATCACTGTTCTCTTCATGCAATTGGCAAATATGATAGCAAAGGAGAATATTTGGTGCATAAAGTCTATATTTGCTCTAATCTAAAATATCCTTTTGGGCTAAATAGGGGGCTACACTAACACTAATAATGTCTTGCATAGTTTTTCCAGTTGTTTTCTTGAGTAAGAGGGTCATCCCAAAGAAGGAGAGCATTGCTTGTTGTGGCTATGCGACATGGACATGACCTTTAGATGCCACCGGAGCAAGTCGAGGACGACTTGCAGCCAAGAAGGGGAGAATGATGAGGACATCACCAGCTCAGATATGAACATGTTAATGGCTTGTGAACAAAAGGTGTGATAAGGACATTCCCGCCAACGATACATCCCCGACATCGACATCATCACTACCTCAACAGGATTCAATTCCTCTCGCTGGTCCTATTACTCGTGCTCATGCTTGCCAACTAAATAATCAAGTAAGTTCCCTCCTTAGTTCATACACACCATGTTTATATTGTGGAGACACGTGCACTATTGGTTTGCTTAGGAATCATGGAGAAGAGCGACTCGGAAAAGGATTCGGGTCGGATGGATTCGGACTGCAGCACAGCACCAACTTCTGATGGACGCATACGGAGTCGGATTGGAGCGTTCAAGTACTTCCTGGAATCGTGTTGAAGTTAACTTTCATATGGATCCGGACTCATGCCCATATCTGTCCTGAGGTGTCCGCAATATACGAATCATTGACCAGAGGTTTTTCTGTCCAGGGTGCTGCGCCACCGTATTTTGGCCCAATGGGCCATGTATCAAGTTGGGTCCATTAGGGATGCGTCCTAGGGTTGGAGCACGACCCCTACCCCCTTGTGGTCGTCCTCCCCCTTTCATATACTCCTTAGCCGCCGTCAAGAACACTCAGGTTTTGTTTAGATCAAGTTTAGCCTTTGCTACTTGCTTGTAAGCGCGCGTGCTAGTCCAGCTGCCCGTCTTCGAGTCTTCAGAACCCCACATCGTTTGAGATTGAGTTTGAGATTGAAACCTTCATTCCCATCTAGTAATTTCAGTACTTGTTCAATACTTGTTTTTGTTAGTTCTCGATTGCTTGCAGGACGGGTGCCCTAGTGGCCGGTGACGCGACCCACACGATCCCGACAGCGGAGGAGGTGTATCGGTTGCAAGGGTGCAGTCTTTAGAAGGCTGTAGTCGGGCCGAGAGCGTCTCCTCATTATCAATCGACTTATCTTCGCCTCTCATCAAAAGATTGGGCATAAACCCTACTAGGTTCGCATCAGTTGGTAATCAGAGCAAGGTTTTCGGTGAGAGACATCCACATCCTTTCCAATATTTTTTCTCTTCCTATAGTCCATGAAAAGCCAAAAAAATAGTAGATTAGTTTTGTTTCCGCAATCCCATAACACATTTGAGCCATACTAGCACTGCGTCGGTAGGGCTTGTTGAGTTTTTGGTTGCATCGGTTTGTGTTGTGTTGCTGGTCTTAGTTTTAGTCCTTTAGAGTTTCGAGTTCTTGTCACGTTTCTGTCACAGTTGTGTGCTACCATTTTGATTATGTGTTGGCTGAGCCAAGTACTCTGTGTGACCAAGTCCGAACAGGAATCAATCGATAAACCCCACACTCCTTAGTGGGAAGGTGAAGACTGAAGCCACTTCATGTTGAAGTTTGAGTTGTACTCGGTTTGGTGGCTGCTTTGTGTTACCATATATTGCTGCGGATCACTTGTTCATATATATTGTCATCATCACGAAAGATAGCAGTGGATCATATCTCTAGTTGTCCTCTCCTCGTTAATACCATCTTTGAGTTTCGGCTTACTCTAGAGAGAGAGAGAGAGAGAGTGATAATTGGCTCTTTGGGAGTCCCTTTGTTCATATTTTCAGTTTTGAGGATCCCTTGAAAAAAGAAAAAAAATAAAGGGAAAAAAGGAAAAAGAAGAGAAAGGGGCCGATCTTTGTGTTTAGAGTGAGCTGTTCTTTTTTCCAGTGGTGCGCTGTGACTTCGTTTGTGTCCAGGCTCGTGTCTCTAGCACAGTCTAGACTAGGACCAACACAGTACCACCGTTGAACGATTATTCAGCTTGCTTTTTATCTAACGTGGTGCTAGTCATTCCTTGTTCCAGCGCACCTATAGCTCCACATATTCGACTATAGCTTGACAGGTTTTGTTGCTTCTGGCACCGATACACTTCACTCCGCTGTTGCAGACTTGTGGTGGCCGTCCCCTCCGGTTGGGCAAGGTAAGAATTGGTAAGAGCTTGTATAACGAGTTGAGAGTGAGCGCCTTACTGTAGCTACATCCTATTAGCTGTAGGAATTTTTTTCTCTTGCACTTGTTTTCTTTGTTTTCACCATGGCAAGATCAGATGAAGAAGAAGTCAACCAAATTCCACAGTCTCCTCAGACTAAGGGGATCATACAACACTTCGAGAGGCTAGTGAAGACGCACAACGAAGGCATTGATAATGACTTGCTGGTGATGAATGATAAGATTGGGCAATTGGAGGCCACACAGATCACGAACAACAACAGGCTTGCAGGGGTGGAGGCATCAGTGGCTCGTGTGGACAAGAGTCTTGTTGCACTTTTGAAGTGATTTGATGATCTGCATTCTAAGAAGGTTGGAGATGGCAAGGAAGACAAGAAGGACAACAAGGATGGCGGATTTGATGGTGATTGGGACGCATATGGTGGAGACACTGAAGTCGACGATCAAGACCGACATCAGCTACATCGTAATTGTCGAGGTACGGGCGGTAATTGTTGACGCGATTTGCATGGTAATGATGATGCATTCAGTAAGATTAAATTTAAGATACCTCCTTTTGATGGCAAATATGATCCTGATGCTTACATTACTTGGGAAATTGTTGTTGATCAAAAGTTTGCACGCCATGAATTTCCTGAAACTACACGTGTTAGGGCTGCTACGAGCGAGTTCACTGATTTTGCTTCTATTTGGTGGATAGAATATGGCAAGAAAAATCCTAATAACATACCACACACTTGGGATGCTTTGAAATGAGTCATGCGGGCTAGATTTGTTCCTTCTTACTGTGCACGTGATCTGTTACATAAGTTGCAACAATTGAGACAAGGTACTAAATCTGTAGAAGAATATTTTCAGGAATTACAAATGGGTATGTTGCATTGTAATATAGAGGAGAGTGAGGAATCTGCTATTGCTAGATTTGTGGATGGACTAAATAGAGAAATTCAGGAAATCCTTGCTTATAAAGATTATAATACTGTAACGAAATGTTTCCATCTTGCTTGTAAAGCTGAAAGGGAAGTGCAAGGACGACGTGGTGCCAAGTCTAACATTTTTGCAGGGCGATCCACATCATGGCAGCAGTGTTTATCTACTTCCATGACCACATCGAACCGATCAACACTACCACCATCCTCCTCCGACAAACCACGTGGTCTGACTACAAATTCAGCAACCAAATCTGCCCAGAAACTAGCCAATAGTGCATCGTCAGTTGCCTCCACAGGTAGAACAAGCGATGTTCAGTGCCATCGATGCAAGGGTTATGGACACGTACAGCATGACTGTCCTAGCAAACATGTTTTGGTGGTAAAGGAAGATGGTGGGTATTCTTCTGCTAGTGATTTTGATGACGATACACTTGTTTTGCTTGCGGCTGACGATGCAAGTAGAGCAGAGCCACCTGATGAACAAATTGGTCCAGACGATGCCGACCATTATGAGAGTCTTATTGTGCAGCGTGTGCTTAGTGCACAAATGGAGAAGGCAGAGCAAAATCAGCGGCACACATTGTTCCAAACAAAGTGTGTCATTAAAGAATGTTCTTGTCACTTGATCATTGATGGGGGAAGTTGTAATAACTTGGCTAGCAGCGACATGGTGGAGAAGCTTGCACTTTCAACCACACCACACCCACATCCATATTACATTCGATGGCTGAACAACAGTGGTAAGGTTAAGGTAACGAGGCTGGTACGAATTAGTTTTTCTATTGGTTCATACGATGATCTTGTTGAGTGTGATGTTATGCCTATGGAAGCTTGTCATATTCTACTAGGTAGACCTTGGCAATTTGATACAGATTGTTTGCATCATGGTAGATCAAATCAGTATTCTCTCATGCACAATGGTAAGAAAATTTCGTTGCTTCCTATGTCTCCTGAGGCTATTGTGCGTGATGATATTGATAAAGCTGCAAAAGCTAAAACTGAGAACACTACAAATCTGAAATATGTTGGTAATAATAACGACGGGATACAATTGAAAAGTCATTGTTTGCTTGCTACTAAATCTGATGTTAATGAATTAATTGCTTCCACTTTTGTTGCCTATGCTTTGGTTTGCAAGGACGCTTTGATTTCACTTCAAGATATGCAGCATTCTTTGCCTCCTGCTGTTGCTAACGTTTTGCAGGAGTACTCTGATGTTTTCCAAGTGAGATACCAGCGGGGCTGCCACCTATACGAGGGATTGAGCACCAAATTGACCTTATTCCGGGGGCTTCTTTGCCCAACCGTGCACCATACAGGACAAATCCAGAGGAAACAAAAGAAATTCAGCGACAAGTGCAGGAACTACTCGACAAAGGTTATGTGCGTGAGTCTCTTAGTCCTTGTGCTGTTCCAGTTATTTTAGTGCCTAAGAAAGATGGAACATGGCGTATGTGTGTTGATTGTAGAGCTATTAATAATATCACTATTCTCTATCGACATCCTATTCCATGTTTAGATGATATGCTTGATTAATTAAGTGGTGCAACTTGTTTTCTAAGGTTGATTTGCGTAGTGGGTATCACCAGATTCGTATGAAATTGGGAGATGAATGGAAAACTACTTTCAAAACTAAGTTCGGTTTATATGAGTGGTTAGTCATGCCTTTTGGGTTAACTAATGCACCTAGCACTTTCATGAGATTAATGAACGAGGTTTTGCGTGTTTTTATTGGGATATTTGTTGTAGTCTACTTTGATGATATATTGATCTACAACAAATCTATGGATGAACATCTTGATCATTTACGTGATGTTTTCAATGCTTTACGAGATGCACGTTTGTTTGGTAACCTTGAGAAGTGAACCTTTTGCACCGATCAAGTGTCGTTTCTTGGCTATGTTGTGACTCCACAGGGAATTGAGGTTGATCAAGCCAAGGTAGAAGCTATAAAAGGGTGGCCTATACCAAAGAGTATCACATAGGTACGGAGTTTCCTAGGACTTGCTGGATTCTATCGCAGGTTTGTGAAGGATTTCAGCACCATTGCTGCACCAATGAATGAGCTTACAAAGAAGGGAGTGCCTTTTAGTCAGGGAAGAAAACAAGAGAACGCCTTCAACATTTTGAAAGATAAGTTGACACATGAACCTCTCCTCCAACTCCCTGATTTTAGTAAGACTTTTGAGCTTGAATGTGATGCTAGTGGAATTGGATTGGGTGGTGTTTTGTTGCAAGAAGGCAAACCGGTTGTGTGTCTAGTTCTGAATTATTCCACTTATGATAAAGAATTGTATGCTCTTGTTCGATATTTGGAAACATGGCAGCATTTTTGTGGCCCAAAGAGTTTGTTATTCATTATGATCATGAATCTTTGAAACATATTCGTAGTCAAGGAAAACTGAACCGTAGACATGCTAAGTGGGTTGAATTTATTAAATCTTTTCCTTATGTTATTAAGCACAAGAAAGGGAAAGAGAATATCATCGATGATGCTTTGTCCAGGAGATATGCTTTGCTGAATCAACTTGATTACAAGATCTTTGGCCTAGAAACAATTAAAGAACAATATGTTAACGATGCTGATTTTAAAGATGTATTGCTGCATTGCAAAGATGGAAAAGGATGGAACAAATTCATCGTTAGTGATGGGTTTGTGTTTAGAGCTAACAAGCTATGCATTCCAGCTAGCTCCGTTCGATTGTTGTTGTTGCAAGAAGCACATGGAGGTTGTTTGATGGGACATTTTGGAGCCAAAAAGACGATGTACATTCTTGCTGGCCATTTCTTTTGGCCCCAGATGAGGAAAGATGTGGAGAGGTTTGTTGCTCGCTGTGCTACATGTCAAAAGGATAAGTCACGTTTAAATCCACACGGTTTATATTTACCTCTTCCTATTCCTAGTGCTACATGGGAAGATATTTCTATGGATTTTGTGTTGGGTTTGCCAAGGACTAGGAAGGGTCATGATAGTGTGTTTGTGGTTATTGATAGATTTTCTAAGATGGCACACTTCATACCATGTCATAAAAATGATGATACTTCAAATATTGCTGATTTGTTCTTTAGAGAAGTTGTTCGCTTGCATGGAGTGCCTAATACTATTGTTTCTGATCGTGATGCTAAGTTTCTTAGTTATTTCTGGAAAACTTTGTGGGCTAAGTTGGGTACTAAGTTTTTGTTCTCTACTACATGTCATCCCCAAACTGATGGTCAAACTGAAGTTGTGAATAGAACCTTGTCTACTATGTTAAGGGCTGTGTTAAAGAACAATATTAAGATGTGGGAAGAATGCTTACCTCATATTGAATTTCCTTACAATCGTTCGTTGCATTCTACTACAAAGATGTGCCCATTTCAGATTGTATATGGTATCTTGCCTCGTGCTCCTATTGATTTAATGCCTTTGCCAACCTCTGAGAAACTAAAATTTGATGCTGCTAAACGTGCTGAATTGATTTTAAAGCTGCATGAAACAACAAAAAAGAACATAGAGTGCATGAATGCTAAGTACAAGCTTGCTGGTGATAAAGGTAGAAAGGAAATAAAATTTGAACCTAGAGACTTAGTATGGTTACATTTGAGGAAGGAGAGGTTTCCTGAATTGCGTAAATCTAAATTATTGCCTAGGGCTGGTGGACCATTTAAAGTGGTAGAGAGGATTAATGACAATGCATACAAACTAGATCTACCTACAGATTTTGGGGTTAGTCCCATATTTAACATTGCGGATTTGAAGCCATATTTGGGGGAAGAAGATGAGCTTGAGTCGAGGACGACTCAAATGCAAGAAGGGGAGGATGATGAGGACATTGCCGCCAACGATACATCCCCGACATCAACATCATCACTACCTCAACAGGATTCAATTCCTCTCGCTGGTCCTATTAATCGTGCCCGTGCTCGCCAACTAAGTAATCAAGTAAGTTCCCTCCTTAGTTCATATACACCATGTTTAGATTGTGGAGACACGTGCACTATTGGTTTGCTTAGGAATCATGGAGAAGAGCGACTCGGAAAAGGATTCGGGTCGGTTGGATTCGGACTGCAGCACAGCACCAACTTCTCACGGACGCTACGGATGCATACAGAGTCGGATTGGAGTGTTCAAGTACTTACTGGAACTGTGTTGAAGTTAACTTTCATATGAATCTGGACTCATCTCCATATCTGTCCTGAGGCGTCTGCAATCTATGAATCATTGACCAGAGGTTTTTCTGTCTAGGGTGCTGCGCCACCGTATTTTGGCCCAATGGGCCGTGTATCAAGTTGGGTCCATTAGGGACGCGTCCTAGGGTTGGAGCATGACCCCTGCAACCTTGTGGTCATCCTCCCCCTTTCATATACTCCTTAGCTACCGTCGAGAACACTTGGGTTTTGTTTAGATCAAGTTTAGCCTTTGCTACTTGCTTGTAAGCGCGCGTGCTGGTCCAGCCGCCCGTCTTCGAGTCTTTGGAACCCCACATCGTTTGAGATTGAGTTTGAGATTGAAACCTTCATTCCCATCTAGTAATTTCAGTACTTGTTCAATACTTGTTCTTGCTAGTTCTCGATTGCTTGAAGGACGGGTGCCCTAGTGGCTGGTGACGCGACCTACACGATCGCAGCAGCGGAGGAGGTGTATCGGTTGCAAGAGTGCAGTCTTTGGAAGGCTATAGTCGGGCCGAGAGCATCTCCTCATTATCAATCGACTTATCTTCACCTCTCATCGAAAGATTAGGCACAAACCCTACTGGGTTCACATCAAGGTGAATCAATCCTATATCATGATTATTGTTGCTACATTCGATGAATTGATGCTGCGCCATGATGTGTGTTCATTATCATTTTCAGAAATACATACGTGGATCAAAACGAGTGTTAACCACACACGAAAGACATGGAGGACCAAATAAGTTGATTGAGGACCAAGTCCAAGTGTTTCCCACATCCTCCACCAGGCCACCATGTCACTTTTGGCCCAAAGGTGGAAATAGAGAAAATCTAACATGTTTTGGATGCTGGATTCGGATTGCATGACTGGGCCAACTTGTAGCAGATGCAACAACCTCATACGGACTCCGTTTGGGACATTCTTTATATGGATGGTTGAAAAGAAATTTTATAGAGCTTCCAATGGTGCCAGTTTTATATCAAAATTCCATCTGATTCGACGGGAATCGTTGAAACAAGTGGTCGTCTAGAATCTGTCAGGGTGCTGTGTCACCGTCTTTTGGGCTATTGGCCCGTGTATCGTGTCGTAGCCCATGGGTTGGAGCACGATCCTCACCAAGTCCTGGTCGTGCCTCTACCCTATCATATACCCCCATAGCCGCCACAAACAGATTGAGTTTTGTTTTAGATGTAATTTTAGCCATTGCTAGTTCCTTGTAGACACGTGTGTTGGCTAGACCAACCATTCTACTCAATTCGGAACCCCAACTTGGTTACTTCAGATTGATTATCATCTTAATATTTGCAATTCAGTTGCTTATTTGACTTGTTCTTGCTTGTTCTTCGATTGCTCCTAGGAACGGGTGCACTAGTGGCGGTTGGTGCGCTCCACAAGATCACCGCAGCCATAGGAGACGGTGTATCGGTTGCCAAGGCGTGTCCTTGTACAGGTTGTAGTCGGGCTGTGAACGTCGTCTCCTCTAATCGAGTTATCCCCCACACCTCTCATTAAAAGATCAGCCACAAACCCTACTGGGTTCTCATCATTTGAGAGGTGTGGGGGATAATTTCCAACATTGTGGGTCACATCATTCTTGCAACTACTCACAGATGAAAGAATTTCCTTTTCAGCACTCACAGCAAGCGAAAACAATGATTCAATATTGTTGTATGATTCATTAACTAACAAGGTTTGAATTTCAGAATTAAGCCCTTTCATGAACCTACTCGTATTATCTTCCCGACATTCTTCTAAACCACCAAAAATGACACAAATCTTAAAGGTATGATAGTATTCCTTGACAGACCTACTACCCTGTCTCAATTTGTCTAATTTTGCAAGCAAACAATCAACATAATATTTAGGAACATAGTCATCTCGAAAAGCATTTTAAAATATTTCCAAGTTTGTGGAACTTTGTCGTGACTACAAAATGTTTCCATGTAGTCAACACATATTGCGTTAAAGCACTAGAAGCATGAAAAATCTTTTCTTGTTTAGACAAGTCATACTTATCAACTTCTGCATCTACCTTAAGCTCTCATTCAATGTAAGCATGAGGATCAAGCATTCCAGCATATAATGGTAAGTGCTGAATGATATCTTGAATGTGAGAGTCTAGCTTCAACTGCTCAAAAATCATTGTATCACCTGCCATGATTAGTATAAAACAAGAAACACAAGAATAATATGTTTTCTCCTGCGAACTACTAGGATGTGTCAGGTGTAATTCTCTCAAACTCAACTTTTCAAAACAAGCTCTTTCAAGTTCTTACCTTGCTCAACAGGTGGGGACGACAACCAACAAGACAACAACCTCGAAGATAGTGTATCGGTGCCGGAACAACAAGACCTGTCAAGCTGTAGTCGGATATGTGGAGCTATAGGTGGGCTGAAACAAGGAATGACTAGCACCACGTTAGTTATAAGAGCAAGCTGAATAATCATTCAACAGCAGTACTATGTTAGTCCTAGGCAAAACTATGCTAGAGATGAGAGCCTAGGCACAAAGGTAGTCACTGAGCAAGAGCAACTAGCACCGCACAAACAAAATAAATAGATTCAGCCCCTTTTTTACTTTCACTTCCTTTCCTCCTCTCTTTTTTTCTCTTCTCTTTTTCTGTTTTTCCTTCTTTTTTCTCTTTCTTTCTTTCTTTCACTTTTCTTCACAAGACTAAACTCTTTTGCTGAATAACATGACAAATCAACACCAAAGGATGAGTTTACACAAATTGCAGATTACCAATCTCCAGGACAATTGCGGAACGCTCAAAACGAATTTTGCAACAAGGCTAGATCCGTTCGAAAGATAAAAAGATAAGATTTCCAGATTGTATTTAAACACTTGAATCGGACTTAAGATGTATCCATGGTGACCAAAATGCTGCAGTGATGTATATGATGATAATGGATATTGTGGTGACCAAACGTGATAGAACTCAAAACTCTAAATGATTAGACACTAAGACCAGCAACTTGACACAAACCGGTGCAACTGAAAACTCAAGAAGCCCTAACTATGTAGTACTAGTAAAGGCTCAAAATGTGTATAGGATTGTAGGTAAACCAATCCACTATTTTTTGGCTTTTCTGGACTATAGTAAAATTAAAAAAGCATAGGATTGGATAACTCTCACCGATTAACCTTGTTCTGATTACCAATTGATGTGAACCCGCTAGGGTTTGTGGCTGATCTTTCAATGAGAGGCGTGGAGATAACTCGATTGGCGGAGACGATGTTCACGACCCGACTAAAATCTTTCCAAGGATGCGCCTTAGCAACTGATACACCACCTCCTATGGCTGACAATGGGCAGAGGCCCAATCCTAACCCTGCTCCATCCTTTTTTATTAAACAGGTAGCCCAACCTTTATCCTAGCCTTTAAGTATCACTACTATTCAATCCTATCCAATCCTTCAGCTATCATTCTCCTAATCCAACTTTTATCCTACTAAAGCGCATGGGCCAATCCAATTCGATTGAAGGAACATGATCCACAGGCCATCAGCGGGTGAAAACAAACTAGTAGTAGAGTGAGATCAGTGAGCTTAAGAAGCAAGCAAACACCCTACGTTGGTGATAATAAAAAAATGGGTAAATAAAAAATAGAAAATTACATCCAATACAACTCAAGGATAACATATGTGGACAAACAAGCATAGAAAAAATATCTCCTGACACTAGCTGTCTAGCTCCATCACAACAGATGGGTAAATAAAAAATAGAAAGTTACCAAGTGTCATTACATCCACCAAGTGTCATATGGGCATATCTATATGTGATAAAATAAATTATGTCCAAATTGAAGCAACACAGAGGTGCAACATCATCATATCCTAGAGATTCAGACTTGAACACTCATTAGCTAAATACAAAAACTTGCACTAACACTGGATGTCCTTGACGATGAAACATGGACAAAAGATTCAGGCTAATATAGCATGACAATTCAGATCAACTACAACGAGGTTATTTGAGTCACTTACATTAGTAGGGGAAGCTGATTCGTTCTTGCCTGCAGTAACAACTGATTCAAAGAGATAAATAATTTATACATGAGTTAAGAGTTACTGAATATGAACAATTCACTGCAAAGTGCTATGAAACACAATGATGGTTGCCAGAATGAAATATGAGGTGATAGAACAGATAAAAAAACATTGCCTATATTACAAATGAACACAACAACTAAGAGTTTAACAACTAGCAGAACTTAACTGAACATAAAATATGTATGAACAAACAACAGATAAGTTTTGGAACTCAATTGACCTCTTCCATATATATGAACAACACTGGTACTGCAACTGTAATAAACAATAGGAAAATACTTTACAAAGTTAAACAACTAGCCGAATAGACAACTCAAATATGAGGCTAGTAGCAGAGAATTGAATACATATCTAAAAGTAATAATTTTTTCAAGGACAAATCTGCATAGTTATGAAGTACGAAACCACATAACATAGTTGCAAAACCACTGAAAGGACAGGTTGAGTTGCTTCAATGGTTATTAAGGTTGATCTCGAACTGGAAGTCATTCTATTTAAAGTACTTTAATCTAGATAAAAATAAAATTTGTCCATCCTAGTAAAACATTTTATGAAAACTAGTCAGCAACACTGGAACAACCCAAAACATATATTTATACTAAGCTTAAGTCTGATGGTATCTGCTCAACAAGGCCATCATTGAATAAGCTAAAGTATTTGAGTGAAGACATTGTTAAGATGCAAAGGGACGTAATGATGAGTCCGGCCCAGGTGGGATTAGATTATGGTAAGCCTGATGCATCGATTACTCAGTTTAGCATTCACACACCCGAGGTTCCGACTCTCACGAGCCGACTACAATGAACAAGCCCGAAGCGCCAATGCAATCGCCGAACCGCAACTCAAGGGTGCCCCTTTGGGGAAAGGCCTAATCACCCCAAAAGACTAGTCTGTTAGGGGAAGGGTGGCTCTCCCCTTTAAGGTGGCTTCCTCCACCCAAGCTAAGCAAGGTGGGATAATAAGACTCAAACGGTCGCCGCCCGACTACAACTGGGCCACATAGCCCATTTATGTTGCGTCTTTGCCAACGGGTAATAGTGGAGGGGGGAAGGGGTGCGGCGGCCTTCCTGCGATCGTGACCGAGTCGGTCACAGCGTGCGTGGGGGCTATCCCTCTTCTCCTATGTGTCTTTTGTCTCTCTTTTTGTTGACTCTTTTTTTTTGCTTTCTTTCCTTTTTCCTTTTTTTGACATTTCCTTTTTTTGACTTTCCAAACGCGGCGATATGGACTTTCCAAACGCAAGGATATGGCAGCGGTACACGATCGGGAAGGAGGGGGGCACGTGATCTAGGGAGGATCGGTGCATGGAAGGGCGGCAAGGTGGTAGGGCGGTGGCGGCAGGAAAGTGGAGGTGGCTACTAATTTTATGGGGCATCCTAGAGTTGGGGGCGCACTGAAAGGGGGCACCCACAACATGGGCTGAAGGCCCGACTCGATACAAGGCCGAGTTGGCCCAAAATAGGTGACATAGCACCTTTTCGTGGTCACATAGCATGACCCATGCATGTTCTAGAGATAGGACCATAACCAAATCGACGGCGTTGTCATCCTCTTTCCAACACATCCTTATATGACTCGTTTCAAAGTTGTATGATGGAGATATCTCCAAAACTGTGCGGGGGTGTAGGCTGATTCCGTACCGAACATGGCAACTGAGTAGCAGACGAAGTACTAGGAGAACGCCATGGCGGGTGCGCGTCCAGTAGCGTGGCAATGTACTCATCATCCCCCTTCTTGGATTAGAGTCGTCCTCGACTCCCTCCCAACATCATCAATTTCCTGCAAAAGGTTAGGGACGACAGGATGCAAAGTATGAGACATAAGATCATTGGTAAAAGACACGTCACAACAAAGCAAAGTATAGCAAGGCGCATCAGGATTATCACAAAGTTTTAGCATTGTCAGCAAGATCATGAAAGTGTTTCCGAACATCAGCAGGTGATAAAGGAAGCAAAGTAATGTTCTTATCCTTATGCATGAAAGTATATGTATTAGTTCTACCATGGTGTGCAACATCCTTATCAAATTCTCATGGTCGGCCTAACAAAAGTGAGCATGCTTCCATAGGTACACCATTAAAATCAGGAGAGTCTTGATAAGAGCCAACTGAAAAGTTTAGGCCTGCGATTGTAGTTACCTTGGCCTTACCACTACTATTGAACCATTCAATGTATTATGGATGGCGTAGTGGACAAGTGGGCAAACCAAGCTTGTCAATCAAATATGAACTCGCCAAGTTGTTGCAGCTCTTTGTGTCAATGATGGTGAGAACACGTCGCTCCCTTGTGGTCGTCCGTACTGATGAGGACATCACCGGCTTGGATACAACCATATTTACTACTTTTGATTCCAAGGTGAACCAATTCCATATCATCATTCTATTCAATACATTTGAGGAGTTGTTACTGTACCATGATGTTTGTTCATTGTCATTCTCAGAAATATGTACATGGATCAAAAATAGTGCTAGACACATATAGAAGGCATGGAGGACCAAAGAAGTTGATTGGGGACCAAGTCCAAGTGTTCCACACGTCCTCCACCAGGCCACCACGTCACTTTTGGCCTGAAGATGGAAAGAGATCAAGGCCAACACGTTTTGGGCGTTGGATTCAGACTGCATGACTGGGCCAACTTCAAATGAACACCACGACCTCATATGACTCCGTTTGGGACATTCTTTACATGGTTGGAAAGGAAATTTCATAGATCTTCCAATGGCACCGGCCTCATATCAAGATTCCATAGGAGTCGACGGGAATCATCGAAATAAGTGGACGTCCAGAATCTGTCAGGGTGCTGTGTCACCGTCTTTTGGGCCGTTGGCCCATGTATCATGTCGAAGCCCATGGGGGTGCGTCCTAGGGTTGGAGCACGACCCCCACCAGGTCCTGGTCATGCCCCTATACTCTCATATACCCCCATAGCCGCCACAAAAAGATTGAGGTTTTGTTTCATTATAAGTTTAGCTATTGCTACTTCCTTGTAGACGCGTGTGTCGGCTAGACCACCCGTTCTACCTGATTTGGAATCCCAACTTGGTGATATCAGATTGGTTTTCATCTCAATATCTAGTAACTTAGTACTTGTATACTTGTTCTTGCTTGTTCATCGATTGCTTGCAGGAACGGCTGCCCTAGTGGCTGGTTGACGCGCTCCACAAGATCGCGGCAGCCATAGGAGGTGGTGTATCGGTTGCTAAGGTGCATCATTGGAAAGGTTGTAGTCGGGCTGTGAACGTCGTCTCCAATCGAGTTATCCCTCCCCACTCTCATCGAAAGATCGGCCACAAACCCTAGCGGGTTCACATCAGTGGGTAATCAGAGCGAGGTTTATCGGTGAGAGATTATCAATCCATCGATGTTTTTTATTTCCTATTGTCCATAAAAGCCACAAAAAATAGTAGATTAGTTTACCCGTTATCCCATAAACCTTTTGAGCTTTTACTAGTATTTCTTAGTTAGGGCTTGTTGAGTTTTCGGTTGCATCGGTTTTGTCGCGTTGCTGGTCTTAGTGTCTAATCCTTTAGAGTTTTGAGTTCTATCACGCTTTGTCACCACGAGATCCATTGTCATCATATACATCACTGCTGCATTTTGGCCATCACGGAATCATCTTAAGTCTGATTCGTGTGTTTAAATACAATCTGGAAAGTTTATCTGGTTACCTTTCCAATGGATCTAGCCTTGTCCCGAAATTCATTTGAGCATTCCGTAATTGTCCTAGAGATCAGCGATCTGCAATCTGTGTAAACTCATCTTTTTGTGCGGATTTGTCTTGATTTCCAGCAAGGGAGAAAAAAGAAAAGTGAAAAAAAGAAGAAGAAAAAAAGAGAGAAAAAAAGAGAGAGAAGAGGAAAGGAAGTGATAGAAAAAAGGGGCTGAATTTGGTGTTTTCTTTATGCTGTGCTAGTTCCTCTTTGTCGGTGATTACCTTTGTGCCTAGGGTCACGTCTCTAGCATGGTTTAGCCTAGGACCAGCACAGTACCTCTGTTGAACGATTATTCAGCTTGCTTTTATAACTAATGTGGTGCTAGTCCATTCCTTGTTTCAGCCCACCTATAGCTCCACATATTCGACTACAGCTTGACAGGTCTTGTTGTTGCGGCACCAATACACTTTCTTCGAGGTTGACATCTTGTTGGTTGTCGTCCCCTCCTATTTTGCTTGGTAAGAACTTGTAAGAGCTTGTTTTGAACAAGTTGAGCTTGAGAGAATTACACCCGACACATCCTAGTAGTTGACAGGGGAAAACAAAATATTTTGTGTTTCTTGTTTCTACTAACCATGGTGGTGATATAGAGATTTTTGAGCCGTTGAAGCTAGACCCTCACATTCAAGGCATCATTCAGCACTTGCCATTGTATGCTGGTATGTTTGATCCTCACGCTTACATTGAATAGGAGCTTAAGGTAGATGCAGAATTTGATAAGTATGACTTGTATGAACATCAAATGATTTTTGCTGCTTCTAGTGCTTTAACAAATTATGCTTTGACTACATGGAAACGTATTTGTAAGCACAACAAAGTTCCACAAACTTGGAAAGATTTTAAAATGCTTTTCCGTGATGAATATGTTCCTGAATATTATGCTAATTGCCTGCTTGCAAAATTAGACAACTTGAAGCAAGATAGTAGGACTGTCAAGGAATACTATCATACCTTTAAGATTTGTGTCATGTTTGGTGGATTAGATGAATGCAAGAAAGATGTTATGAGTAGGTTCCTGAAAGGGCTTAATTCTGAAATTCAAACCATGTTAATTAGCAACTCATACAACAATACTGCTTCTTTGTTTTGGCTTGCACTTAGCGCTGAAAAGGAGATTCTTTTATCTGTGAGTACTTGCATGAATGATGTGAACCATAATGTTGAATATTTATCCAATCTGCATGCTAATCAAGAGCAACAAATAGTGGAACTTGATGCTGATTTGATTTTATCAAATGATGAATTGCTTGTTGTTTCTTGTGATAAAGAGGACTTTTGTGTTGATGCTTCGTTTATTCCTGTGCCACAAGTAGCGAATAATTGTGATACTTTTTGTTTGGAACCATCCATATGTGCCCAAGAAAATTTTTTGCATCCTATTACTTGTGCACAAGATGAACTGAAATTTTTGTCTTCTTTAAATACTTTAGGTTATATTGAATTTGATATTCTTTGTAATCTAAACTGTTTAGAGGAGAAACTTTTTGCTTATTTTGAATTGAAATGCTTGTCGAATCATACATATCACTTTATTGGCAATTATAATTGCAAAGGAGAGTATTTGGTGCATAGAGTTTATGTTTGCTCTAATATGAAATATCCATTTGAGCTACAATAACATGATCAAATAGGGGGCTGCACTAACACTAATAATGCTTTCCAAAGTCCTTCTAGTTTTTCTCTTAAACAACAGGGTCAACCCAAAGAAGGGGAGCATTATTGGTTGTCACATTGCAGCATGCTATTCGATCCAAGTTCGAACATCAAGGCAAGAACCCTTGGATGCCACCGGAGCAAGTCGAGGACAACTTGCAGCCAAGAAGGGGAGAATGATGAGGACATCACTAGCTCGGATACAACCATATTTACTACTTTTGATTCCAAGGTGAACCAATTCCATATCATCATTCTATTCAATACATTTGAGGAGTTGTTGTTGCACCATGATGTTTGTTCATTGTCATTTTCAGAAATACGTACATGGATCAAAAATGGTGCTAGACACATATGGAAGGCATGGAGGCCCAAAGAAGTTGATTGAGGACCAAGTCCAAGTGTTCCACACGTCCTCCACCAGGCCACCACGTCACTTTTGGCTCGAAGATGGACAGAGATCAAGGCCAACACCTTTTGGGTGCTGGATTCGGACTGCATGACTGGGCCAACTTCAAACGGGCGCCACGACCTCATACAGACTCCGTTTGGAACGTTCTTTATATGGTTGTAAATGAAATTTCATAGAGCTTCCAATGGCACCAGCCTCATATCAAGATTCCATCAGACTCGACAGAAATCATCGAAACAAGTGGACGTCCAGAATATGTTAGGGTGCTGTGTCACTGTTTTTTGGGCCGCTGGCCCGTGTATTGTGTCGGAGCCCATGGGGGCACGTCCTAGGGTTGGAGGAGCACGACCCCCACCAGGTCCTGGTCGTGCCCCTATCCTCTCATATACCCCCATAGCCGCCACAAATAGATTGGGGTTTTGTTTCGTTGTAAGTTTAGCCATTGCTACTTCCTTGTAGACGCGTGTGTCGGTTAGACCACCCGTTCTACCTGATTCGAAACCCCAACTTGGTGATATCAGATTGGTTTTAATCTCAATATCTAGTAATTTAGTACTTGTATACTTGTTCTTGCTTGTTCTTCGATTGTTTGCAGGAACGGGTGCCCTAGTGGCTGGTTGACGCGCTCCACAAGATCGCGGCAGCCATATGAGGTGGTGTAACGGTTGCTAAGGTGCATCCTTGGAAAGGTTGTAGTCAGGCCGTGAACATCGTCTCCTCCAATCGAGTTATCCCTCCCCACTCTCATCGAAAGATCGGCCGCAAACCCTAGCGGGTTCACATCACGTACCATCAAGAAGGTAAACAATATCCTCAGGATGGTCAGTATCATCGAGAGAGTCTTCATCTTTATCCTCGGTCATGAGAAGGTTGCTCATCTCCTTAAGGAAGAATTCCTTCAGCTCATTCTTCAGCTCCTACAACTAACTAGACAAAATAGTGATGTTGTCTGGTATGGTTAGTGCACAAAGACCCTATAAACTATCTGGTTAGTAGGTGGAATATCACCCTCACACACATCAAGTTCTTACCAATGTTGGCATTTCTTAACGTTGCTGCTAAGTTTATGTGTTCCAAGCAACGACACCAGAAATGACCGGTCGTAATCCTAACGATCACAAAAGAATTTGTAAGCACACGGATATATCATTGTAGCATTTCTCCAAAGGAGTATTCCAAAGGGTATCAATTTGTGGAAGGCGGGTAGAATAACATGACTTATACTATTGCAATTAATATAGATCATGGATGGGGAAAGAGACTACAACTCAAATATAGGGGTAAGGATATGTGAAAGGTTAAGTGTGACACATAATGATTTATCTCCAGTAACACTATGACATATGGAGAAACATACGAGATAGCTCTAAGTTCTAATGTACTAATCATACAACCATTAGAGATACAAGAGAGATACACAAACATTGTATGGAACATCGGTTCAACACCTAGGTACAAATGGGTAGATAGCCCCCACGCCACTTCTGCATGACAGCAGTTGCTACTTTCAGAACTCCTACAATACTACCCGAATGCGAAGGAATAAAAAGGGTCCAATGATTGTCACCACCGTGACCTACCTCTATCTAAACGGGGGGGGGGGGACCCAAGCACCATGCTTGCATTGTCAACTAGACTCTGACCGGCTCAGACTATTGTGACCCAGGTCGAGGCCACCAAGTAACTAGCCACTTGAGACCGAATACCATAGCATAAACACTGACGCCATACAACAGAAATGTGTAAACTAACTAGATCAAACTGAGGCTAGACATACAAACAGATACGATAACTTCTACATCTATACCACAAGATCAAAGGCTCATGTTCACGAAGAAAGCGAGTGATGAGGACACTAATGACAACATGAGTACATCTACATCAGCAGCACCTCAGGCGCCTCCAGTTATTCCTCCACCTCAGGCGCCTCCAGTTGTTCCTCCAGTTGGGCCAATCACTTGGGCCCGTGCGAGAAATAAAACTTCGTCATGCTGTTAAAGAACGAAGGCCCGATTGAATAAGAGATGGCCCAATAGGGCAGCCCAGGTGGGGCGCCTAGGGTTGGGTGCCGCTATGGGCTTGCACGCCCCTCCCTGGCCGCCCCCCTCCTGGCAGCGCGCCGTCCCTAGGGGCTGCACCCCCTTTTGTTTCCCCTTCTATTTAGAGAGAGTCCTTCTCATTTACAACTTGAGTTTTGTTTTACATCTAGCTTTAGCTACTCTTGAACACGTGCAAATCTGCGCTGTCCGCATGTAATTCAGAACTCCACCTTTGAGTGAATTAGATTGCTCACTTCATTTTCTTGTTTGTTCTTTGATTCTGAGCAGCAAACGATCTTTGGATCAGGCTAATCTTGCGCCGGCAAGGTTGGTAACCACAGGGAGTTGGTTCAGTGATTGCATTAGCGCTTTGGGTTCGCTCGTCGTAGTCGGATCGTGAGGGTCTACTTTCGCTAGATCGAAGTTATCTCCACTCACCGAAAGATCGAGCACTTCACCTCTATCAAGTGATATCAGCTTTCTAAGTTGATCGATGAGTTTATCAAGTGTTTTTCCCTTCCTACAGTCCACAAAAACCAAACAAAAATTTATTTTCAGGTTAGATCCTTGTCCCAGCAACCTTTTTAGCCTCGCACTTTCTTTCAGTAATTTGCTTTGTTGAATTTGTGTGCTTACTCATTCAATTATTGTTGGTTACTTGTGTTCTATCCTTTGTTTCTTTTTTTCTAACCCTAGCTTCGCTGCCGTCGCACTCCCCCTCGCGCCGTACTCCCCCCTCGCACCAAACGCTCCATCGCGCCGACCCGCCCCTGGTCATGATCGTGGGTAGTGCGTGCCGCGCCCCACCCCCACGCGATCGCCCTCCCCTCCCGACCGTGTGTGTTTGGCAAGTTCAAAAGAAAAAGGAAAGTCAAAAAAGGAAAGAAAGAAAAAAACAGGACAGACCAAGCGGGAGAAGGGAACCAATGCGGTTCGGTGGAGGACTGCAACGAGCCCTCATGTGCGCCGCTTTCCCCCTGGCTCGCGACCCTCCTGGGCAAAACCGCGAACGTCGCGCCCTAATCCCCTGCTCGCGTCGCGTACACCCCCCCCACGCACGCCGCACCCCTCTCCCCTGCTCGCGTTTCCTCCCTAGGCAGCGCCGCCCTCCCCCCTCCCACGTGTGTGCTCCTTTTGTTCTTCCCCACTTTTGCACTCGTTCCCAGCAACATTTGATTGTGTTTAGCACTATAATTCAACTTTGCATTATTGTTTGATTGTGCTAATCCTTCATTTGACTGCAGCCTACCCAGAACTCCACATAGTTCTACGACGAGCAGACTTTGTTTCTCCAAGCAATCGCTCCTCCAATCTTTCGCGAGTTCCACCGGTTGGTTGCAGTTCATCCCTGTTGCGTGGTAAGAACAGATAAGAATATGATAATAGCACTACTGTGAACGCCTTGTGAGCTGTTCCACCCCTATTTTTGTCGTCATTTTGTTTTTGTGTTTGCGCTAACCATGGCAAAGAAGACGGCACCGCGGGGGATGACCTGCTGCAAGGCATGCGGATACAAGTTGAAGGACTTGCCATGGACATTCAGACGATCCACGAGCGGCTCGACTCATCAATCACTTCATCGACCGACCGTTTTGATCAGCTAGACCTCGCACAGACGGCCGCCAAGACCACACTCAACGCTCTCGTGGCCCGACTCGATGCATTGCACACAACGATCACAGATTTGCAGAAGGATTATGGCGGTGACTCCGAGCAGGACGATGGTGACTGCCGAGGCCGTGCCCGTCGCATGCCACGTCGTCCCGGTAATTATTCCTTTTCTTAGATTAAATTTAAAATTCCACCTTTTAATGGCAAGTATGATCCTGCTGCATATCTTCATTAGAAGTTAGAAGTTGACCAAAAATTTATTGATTTTGCTTTAATTTGGTGGTGCGAATATAAACAAAAACATCCCACTATAATTCCAACCACTTGGGATCAATTAAAAGCTGCTATGCGACATAGATTTGTGCATTCTTATTATGCTCAGGATTTGCTTAATAAAATGCAGTGTTTTTAGCAAGGTTCCCAATCTGTTGAGGACTATTACTAGGAATTACAAAAAGGCATGTTTCGTTGTGGGTTATTAGAGGAAAACGACGCTGCTATGGCACGTTTTCGTGGTGGTTTGAACCGCGAAATCCATGATATACTTGATTATAAGGTCATGATAGGACTACTGTATTTGAATATGCTTGCAAAGCTGAACGTGAAGTGTAGGGACGTTGCTCGAAGACATATTCTAACCCTTTTGCAGGAAGAAGCTCGACATCCAACTCAGCACCCATTTCCCCTGCGCCATCCACGTCCACCACTACACCGCGCGAGAGGATGGCCAAACCTGCAGGCGCTACCCCACCCACAGGCGTGACTCCTTCCCCAGGTTGTAGACAAGATATTTAGTGTCATCGTTGCAGAGGATTTGGCCACGTGTTTCGGGACTGCCCGAACAAGCACACTTTGCTCATTGGTGACGATGGTGAGTACTGTTCCGCTAGTGATTCTGAAGAAATTCAACATGCAATGCTTGCCGCTGACCATGCAGCTAAGGCGGACGTACATGTCAACCCAGATGATGCCAATAGGTATGAAAGTCTTGTTGCGTAGCGTGTTCTTAGTACACAGGTCGCCTCACCCGAGAAGAATCAGCGACACACTCTGTTCCATACAAAGGGTGTTGTACAGGAGCGTTCGATTCGCATCATCATCGACAGCGGCAGCTGCAACAATCTGGCGAGTACCATGCTGGTCGAAAAGTTGTCGTTACCCACTTGTAAGCATCCGAACCCATATCACTGGCTTAATGATGGTCGTAAAATAAGAGTAACACGTTCTATGTGTGTTCCTTCCTCCATGGGTACTTATTTTGATTTTGTCGATTGTGATGCTATTCCATGGAAGCATGCTCTTTGTTACTTGGTCGACCTTGGCAATATGGTATTGATAGCTTGCATCATGGTCGACCTTGGCAAATTGATATTGATAGCTTGCGTCATGGCCGACCTTGGCAATATGATATTGATATCTTGCATCATGGTCGTTTGAATCATTATTCTTTCATGTTTAAGGGTCAGAAAATCATTATACATCTGATGACACCTGAACAAATTGTCAAAGATGATCTTGCTCGAGCTGCTAAAACTGCTAAACAACTTGATCCATCGACCTCTGTTAATTTTGAAATCAAGTTGAATGCTCCTTTTTTACTTGCTACACATGCTGATTTTGCTGATCTACATGATGCTCATTTGCCCTGCTATGCACTTGTATGCTTTAGTGTGCTCGTTTCACTTCATGATGCACCATCTTTGGATATTCCCCCTGCGGTTGCTAACATTTTACAGGAGTACGCTGATGTCTTTCCCAAAGACTTGCCAATGATCTTGCACCGCTTCGTGGCATTGAGCACTAGATCGACCTCATCCCCGGTGCCCAGCTTCCAAACCGCGCACCATACCGTACCATTCCGGATGAGACGAAGGAGATTCAGCGCTAGGTGCAGGTTTTACTTGATAGGGGTTACATTCGTGAGTCTCTTAGCCCTTGCTCAGTTCCTGTGTTACTTGTTCCAAAGAAAGATGGGTCATGGCGTATGTGTGTAGATTGTCGTGCTATTAATAACATCACCATTCGTTATTGATATCCTATACCACGCCTTGATGATATGCTAGATGAGCTTAGTGGTGCCATTATTTTCACTAAGATTGATTTGCGTAGTGGCTACCACCAGATTCTTACGAAATTGGGTGATGAATGGAAAACAACTTTTAAAACGAAATTTGGTTTATATGAATGGTTGGTTATGCCGTTTGGATTGACTAATGCTCCCAGCGCATTTATGCGTTTGATGAATGAAGTTCTGAGGCTCTTCATAGGATTGTTTGTAGTGGTCTATTTTGATGATATCCTTATCTACAACAAATCTGCGGGAGAGCATTTAGAACATTTAGGTGCAGTTTTTGAAGTGTTGTGTGCTGCCCATTTATTTGCTAACATGGAAAAATGCATGTTTTGCACATGTGTCTCGTTTCTTGGTTATGTTGTTACTCCATAGGGCATTAAGGTGGATAGCAGCAAGATTGATGCCATTCGAGAGTGGCCTGCACCGACAACGATCACACAAATTCAGAGCTTTCTTGCACTTGCAGGGTTCTACCACAGGTTCGTTCATGATTTTAGTTCCATTGCAGCGCCTCTACATGAGCTTACAAAGAAAGGTGTGCCGTTTGCTCAGAGTGATTCGCAGGAGGTAGCGTTCAGTACTTTGAAAGATAAGTTAACCCATGCTCCTCTCTTGCAATTGCCTGATTTTATTAAAGTGTTTGAGCTTGAATGTGATGCCTGCGGTATTGGGCTAGGTGTTGTTTTGTTACAAGAGATGGATCGAATTGTGAACATGGCCCAATGTCTACTTGCGGATCGTGGGAAAGGGCGGCTCGTGGATTGTGAAGAAAGGGCCAGACTCAGATGCGTCGACTCATCATCTTCCTTATCTGATACAGGCAGGAGAGAGAGGAGGCGACCCCGTCGATGACCATCATTGGCGTCGATCTCGCTGGTTCCTTCTAGCGTTCCCCTCCGTTGTGCGGCTGCGACTGAGTGCCGTTCTTGGCCGGTGTCGAGGGTGGGTGCAGCCTGGCAGCAGCGGCATGGGGCGCGCCCACCTGGCTGCAGTGCTGCTCTGGCGACATCAGGCAGACCAGCTTCCTGTCGGGCGGCGAGCTTGGTGGAAGTGGGCGGCGATGGACGCGGCCTAGCGTCGGAGGGTGCCTTGAGGTCGGGTGTGCGATCTTGGTGACAGTGGAGCAGAAGGAGAAGCAGGCGGTGCCGTCTTAACGGCGGGTACGGAGCTCTTGCCGGGCCTGGGCCTGGCGTGATCGGAGGGGAACTACGGTGGTAACATTGCTGCTGTTGACACAAAAAAAGGATTAAAGTTCTTCACGACACACGTAACGGATCCCCAGGATGTAACAAGGTGTGCCAGCCGACCTGACCTGTTGATCGTCATAGAAAGAGAGTAGAACGTTAAATACGGGTTAATTAGCTAGAGAACCGATGAGAGTCTTCCACGTGGGCACAGCGTAATAGCCGGATCGGCTGATAAGGGACCAGGCGAAATCAGCCAGCCAATGAGGCAACCGAAGTGCAAGTATGTTCAGACAGCTATATCAGCCGATCTGGTGATGTCAGCACTTAGGTTGAATCTGGATCGGCTGTTTGATCGGTACGTTGGTGACACAATGAGAAGTAGCTGATACGATCGAGCCTCGAGCGAGATAAATTGGTGATAAAAGCTAAATAAACAAGAATTGGTACGAAACTTGTAGATCTAGCTAATATCGATAAATTATGAATAAATCTAGACGAAACCACAGTGATGTGCCCGGAGGTTAAAGCCTAGAAATTACTCGGTAAAGCGGTACTCACAAGCCTGCCGGAGATCAGTCGATGCAGCCCAACAAGCTGGAAGGACGACGCTTGAAGAAACAAGAAAACAAGAAGAAGAAAACTTTTGGTGAAGTCGTCGACTTGAAAGGTAAATTGCAGGAAAAAGTAAAGTTTTGTGTTTGTTGGTGTGTATGATTTTCTCCGACCACGCAGGGTCGCTATTTATGCCCTAAGGGCAACTTGACTCCTAGTCGATTACGACAAAGCTTACTTGACTAAAAGAAACTACAACTACTAAAACTAAATGACTCATGCAAGATTCAGACTCTCTGACTATCTTTGACCTGTTGCCAACCGATGTTGACCCGCCTAAGCCTTCTTTTCTTCCTTGGCGTATCCTTCTTTCGCCACTTTCTTTCCTTTATATCGGTCGATCCCCTTCTTTGACCGTCGGTTGGTCTCGTTGACTTCTTCTCAATCAGCCGATTTTGAATTGGTTGGTTGCTCCTTCTTCTCTCTGTTTCATCGGCTCTGTAACTTTCCTGGCGCCTCTTTGCCTCTTACTGACACGTGTCAAAAAACGGTGTCAACAGCTGCTGGTGGAGTCGATTCGTCAACCGTACCCGATTTGTGTTCGAATTAATATGTAGATTTATGTTCTTACATCTCTTGCATATAAGATCTGCTTATCTACATTAGTGGTTTACTGCCTATGCAGTAGTATTTCCTATACTGCATCTAATACGTGTGTGATTGCCTGGCAACTATGTTGATGCGTTTATCTAGGCAGAAATATAGCCTTATTGGTTATATCCATGTGGCTTTATTTGATAACGCATCTATCTAGACTTAATAAGGTTGATCTCAATTTCAATAATTTGTCAGGTTATGTGATGAGGACATCCCGACTCGGTCACGATCGCAGGAAGGCCGCCGCACCCCTTCCCCCGCCCCCCACAATTACCCGTTGGCAAAGACGCAACATAAATGGGCCATGTGGCCCAGTTGTAGTCGGGCGGCGACCGTGTGAGCCTTATTATCCCACCCACCTTGCTTAGTTTGGGAGGAGGAAGCAACCATAAAGGGGAGAGCCACCCTTCCCCTAACGGACTAGTCTTTCGGGGTGATTGGGCCTTTCCCCGAAGGGGCACCCTTGAGTTGCGGTTCAGCGATTGCATTGGCGTTTCGAGTCTCGCTCGTCGTAGTCGGATCGAGAGGGTTGGCTCCCACATCTAAGTTATCTCCACTCACCGAAAGATTGAGCAAAAGATTGAGCACTCCTCTATCAAGTGGTATCAGCTTTTCAGGTTGACCGGTGAGTTTATCGAGTGTTTTTCCCTTCCTACAGCCCAAACAACCAAAACAAAAATTTGTTTTTAGGTTAGAACCTTGTCCCAACAACCCTTTTAGCCTCGCACTTTCATTCAATAACTTGCTTTCTTGAGTTTGCGTGCTTGTTCGTTCAATCGTTGCTGGTTACTTGTGTTTTATCCTTTTTGTTTCTTGTTTTCTCTTAACCCTAGCCGCACACCACCACTAGAGACTCAGCTTTTACTTAGAGTATTTTGCCATCGACAGTCATCATTTTTGGTATGTTTGAGTTCTCAAAAAATTCAAAAAATCGGGGAAGGACAAGAAAAAAATCATTTAACTGTCTTCAGGGTTTTCAAAGATTGTTTCTAATTTTCCCTAGGTCACAAAACACATCTATTTTAGGTGAAATTTTGTGTGCTTCTATCTTTTGTGATCATTGTCCTGTGATAAACAATTCAGAAAAAGATAAGGTTTTTTATACTCCTTTTGGCAGTCACTTTCAGAGAAAAGAGGCAAACTGAGTGCTTTCTTTGCTTATTTTTTGAGTTCCATCATTCCTAATTTGTTTCAACTTGTGCTACGTCTAGGACATGTCTTAGCCAACAATTGTGACTGGTGCTTTGGACACTTATTGAATTTTGTTAATCTGCACTCGTTATTTGCTAATCCTTGCTCACATATATTGGCATCCCTAGCTCCACATACATTTTCTTCATATCAGTACAGTGTAGGACCCTTGCAATCTTGGTACCACTGCGTCACAGGTATCACGAACCAGCCACTGGTTGTACCATCCTCTGCTTGCGTTGGTAAGAACTTGGTAAGAACTTTGTAAGACGTGTGTGAGGGTGTGATTCCACCTACCAATCCAGATAGCTTATACGGTCTTTTTTATAACTAACCATGCCAGACGACATCCCTATTTTGTCTAGTCAGTTGCAGGAGCTGGTGAACGAGCTGAAGGAATTCTTCCTTAAGGATATGAGCACACTCACGACCAAGGTCCGCAACACCAATCATACAGTTGAGGGTGTGTAGAACCAAGTATCCACACGGACCACAAGGATTCAACAGGATAAAGATGAGGACTCTCTCGATGATACTAACCATCCTGAGGATACTATTTACCTTCCTGATGGTATGGTCGACCACAAGATGACAAGCGAAAATCATGCGCATCACATTCTTGCATGAAACAAAAAGGTAATGGAAGGTAACAAAACTCAACACCATTATGTTAAGGATGATCTTTTTATGGGAGATATGATGTGGAGGAATACCTAGATTAGGATATGACAGTAGAACAAAAATTTGCTTCACACCATGTTCCTAGTCAACATAAAGTTAGACAAGCCACTAACGAATTTAAAGATTTTTCTATAATCTGGTGGCATGAATGTGCTTCTTTAAACATGCAACCTGATACTTGGGATGAGATTAAACTTGCTATGTATGATGGGTTTGTTCCTGCCTCTTATAAGCGTGATTTACGTAAGAAATCACAATGTTTAGAATAGGGTGATATGTCAGGAGTATTATGCAGAGCTTCAAAAGGGTACGGTTCATTGTGTGGTTGTAGAGGATCCTGAGGATAAAGTGTGTCTATTATATGGGGGTTAGAGACATGAAATTCAGGATATTGTTGACTATAAAGATTTTACTACCACCAACCAGTTGTTCCAGCTTGCTATGCTTGCAGAAAAAAATTGCAGGGACGATGAGGGAGCATCTACATGCCCAAGACCTTCACGTCGAGGTTGTATGGGGCCTCTCCTTAAACAGCACCATCGAGTACACACTCATCTCCACCACCACCGGCATTCGCTTCAAATGCACACAATGTGTCTAAAGTGCAGTATCAGTAGAACAAGACTCCATTTCCATCTGCCAAGAGTTCTTCGAGTAGATCGGCAAACATCGTGTGTGACCGCTGCAAGGGCATGTGACATCTCTTGAAGGATTGTCCAAGTGCTCATGCTTCCATCACTGCACCAGATGGTAATGGATATATAAGTGGTAGCGAAAATTTATAAAAAAAATAGGTAGGGTTTCCACTATTGACTTTGGTAAAAAAAGTATTTTCACTAAAACGTAGTCAATACACTAATAACCTGGGCCACATATCATTTGGTCCCAGCACGCAAAGGTAAATTGCTCCTCCTCAAGTTCCAAGGCCCAATCCCACCACCACAGCATTTGAGGACCAATTCTATGTACACACCGACGATTGAAAACCTTCCCCTCGCGTCGCCCTCCCCAGGCGACTCGGGGGGCGACTCCGAGCGCCGCCGCCAGACCCTCCCTCACGAGCTCCGCTGGCCGTCGCCATCACCGCCGGCATGCGGGCAGTGGCGGTGGCCCCGCCCCTCCCCGCATTCATCTTTAGCCCTCCCCTTCCTTCCTTCCTCTCGCAGCACCACACCACGCCAGTCGCTCTACTAGGTCGTCCGACACCACCCTCCTCTTCCGGTGGTCGGGCTCGGCTGTGCCGGTGCCGCCTGATGAGGACATGACACCTATGCATACGACCATGATTGGTGCATGGAATGGAGTAGACGAAGTCCAGCAAGGGTGTCCAAGTCGAAGAGAAGGCACGAGGCTAATCTGGTTCGAGTCCCCAAGATGGAGGCCCAAAGCAATTCAAGTTCGAGCCCACTTCGGAGTCCAGGAGGAGTGTGCAATAAAAATGACACTCAGGTCGCATACAGAGTCGGTTTTAAACGTTCTTTATATGGGTGGAACCAGAATTTCATAGAGCTTCCAATGGCACCAGTCTCAGGCCCAAATTCATTATGAGTCAACGGGAATCGTTAAAACAATTTGACGGCCAGAATCTGCCAAGGTGCTGCGTTGCCAGTTTGTTGGGCCTTAAGCCCAAGTTGTGGGTGCCCCATCCTTGGTCGCCCCCAACCCTAGGACGCCCCTCCTCTCATATACTCATTAGCCGCCACCTTAGAAACTTGAGTTTGTTTTACATCTAGCTTTAGCTACCCTCGAACACGCGCAAACACGCACCGTCCTCGTGTATTACTGACTCCACCTTCAAGTGAATTAGATTGCTCACTTCAGATTCTTGTTCGTTCTTCGATTGTGTACAGGAATTGATCTTCGTGATCTAGCTGATCTTGCGCCAGCAAGGTTGGTAACCACAGGGAGTTGGTTCAGCGATTGCATTGACGCTTCAGGTTCGCTCGTCGTAGTCGGATCGTGAGGGTCTACTTCCACCAGATCGAAATTATCTCCACTCACCAAAAGATCGGGCACTCCACCTCTATCAAGTGGTATCAGTTTTCCAGGTTGATCAGTGAGTTTATTGAGTGTTTTTTCCTTCCTACAGTCCACAAAAACCAAACAAAATTTTATTTTCAAGTTAGATACTTGTCCCAGCAACCCCCTTTAGCCTCGCACCTTCTTTCAATAACTTGCTTTGTTGAATTTGTGTGCTTGTTCATTCAATTATTGCTGGTTACTTGTGTTTTACCCTTTTTGTACCTTTTTCTCTTATAATCCTAGCCACCGCCTTTTTTTTCTCCGTTCTTTGCTATCCACCCCACGGCAAACCCCCCCTCGCGTCGTGCCTTTCCCCCCTCGTGCTGTGTCCTCCTCACGCTGTGAACCCCCCCCCCCATGTAGCGCCTCGGGCAAGCGTCGCGCCTAACCCCGATCACCCCCTCCCTGCCGCCTTGTGTGTTTGGCAAGTCAAAAAAAGGAAAGCAATTAAACAAAAGGAAAGTCAAAAAAAGAAGGAAACAAACAATCAAAAAAAGAGAAAGAGTCTAAGAGGGAGAAGGAGGCCGATCCGGCTCGGTGGAGAGCCCCCACGCGCGCCGTTTTTCCCCTGGGTCGCGAGGCCCCCTTTTTTCCCCTGCTTGCGTTGTGTTCTCCCTCCCTACACACGCCGCACCCTCTTTCCCTCCTGCTCGTGGTTCCTCGTGGGCAGTACCGCACTCCTCCCTCCCACCGAAGCCCCCTCCCACAGTTTGCTCCCTTGCTCTGCGCCTCCACTTTCGCGGTGCACTGCCTCTTCACCAGGTCACGCAGCGACAAGTTATCAAGTTCGTAGATCCTACGAGAAGATCGGGCCACACAACTTGCTACACGCGTTGCATAGGCGTGTGCACATCATCTGGTATCAAATCCTCTGTTTCCTCAGTAGGATTGTTCTTGTTTTTGGTAGGATAGAGTTTATATACCTACTGTCCACTAATAGCCAAAAAGAAAACCTACAGCCCAAATTCATACGTGCTACTGATTTTGTAGTTTGCTTTATCGAGTTTTCATCCTTTAAGATTTGTCTAGTTGCTGAATTTTTTCCCTCATCGTTCTAGCTGTTATCTTTCTTCTAATCATCAAATCGCTTGCTGCATGTACCCACCCATCCCACCCTGATCTGATCACCTTTGCTTGCTGCATATATATATATAAAATCCCACCTGTCCCACCCTTGTTTTCTATCCGCCACATATTCCCATCCGAATTCCTTATTTTTGGGCTGCACCATCAATCTTACTTGATCCTTCGGCGCCCCTCTAGTCGAAAGTTGTGCTACGTTTGTCACAAATGTTAAAATAAAAGATGTATATGTGTCAAAAGAAGGACTGAAAAGAACGAGTGCTTGTTCAAAAAAAGGGAAAGAAAATAAATAAAAAGAAAATTGTGTTCAGCACACCAAAAAGGGGTTTGGGCAGCAACAAGTTTCGTTTGGTGCATTTAGTGTTCATCTATCCCCTTCCTCCATCTTGTTCCTTTCTTTGTGCATCTTTTCCTTTATTTTTAGCAACTTAGACTTGTTTTCTTGGATTACTATTCGGTTTTGCATCATTACATTTCAGTGCATTCCACTTACATATTACCCTACCAAGGTCCACTTAAAAAGCATCATCGCCGCTGTTACAATCACTCTTACACTACAAATTGCAGCCACGGTTCTTGCTCTTTTCAGGGAGACAAAGAACTTGTTTTGTAAGTGGTGAGGGAGTAATTCCACATCTTCAGTTTCCTATTATTTTTCTCTCCTTATTAATAACATGGAAGGTAATGAAGACTCTTCTTCCCATACTATTTCTGCTCAAGAGATTTAGGAGGTGCGTGAACAAATGTGTGAATTGATGCAAGGAATGCAACAACTTCAGCACTCTAGTCAGCAACATCGTGGGGAACCTCCACCCCTTGATAATGAGGATGATGATCACCATGGTGGTGGTCGTGGCCGAGGATTTGCTGCCGGTTTTGATAACTTTGCAGGTGGCCGTGGCCGAGGATTTGCTGCTCGTTTTGGTCGTGCACGACGTGTTCCTTTTGGTGACCCTACTGATTTTGACGCTGACACATTTTCAAATTATAGTGGTGAACATGGAGGTGGTCCTTATGGTCGCCATGGTGCATATGATGATCATGGTGATGACAACTTTGGCCGTTTTGGAGATTGTGGTCTTTATGGTGATCATCGTCGGCGTCATCCTGAACGACGTCACAATGATGATAGCTTGAGCAAGGTTAAAGTGTCCATTCCTCCATTCAGCGGTAGGGAGAATGCTGATGATTATTTTGAATGGGAAACCAAAGTGGAACAACTATTTGATTTTTATGAATACCCTGCTGAAACGAAGGCAAAGCTTGCTGCCATTGAGTTTAAAGGCTATGCCATAACTTGGTGGAATCAGGTCCGTACTGAATATCGGAGAGTTGGGCATGTTCGTATAACTTGGGAAGACATGAAGAGGGAAATGCGACATCATTTTGTTCCTACATATTACTCTCGTGATCTACATTTGAAGCTGAAACATCTTGTGCAAGGTACTCGTACTGTTGATGAATATTTTCAAGAATTGGAAATGTGTTTACTTTGCACTAGGATAACTATGGATGAGGAATCAACAATGTCTCGGTTTCTGGTTGGCCTCAATAAACCCATTGCTGATAAAGTCAATAATGATAAAGTGGATATGACAAATTACACATGTCTCACCGAGTTGGTTCATTTTGCAAAGAGGGCTGAAAGGCAAATTGCTTCGTCTTACAAATACAATGTTTCATGGTGTCATTCCCAACAGCAAGGGGATGTCACGCCTCAATTCCAACAGCAAGGAGCTACAACACCCAAATCCTCATCTCGTGGAGCAAATAGATCTATTCCACCTTCTTCCAAACAATTGGATGCGAAAGGTAAAGTTGTGAGTTCAAATCAGCCCACTTCTTCTACTGCAGTCACCCAATGCAAGACAAGCAAGATTGAGTGTTTTAACTGTGGTGGTCATGGGCATAAACAAGCCGAATGTCCCAATCGACATACTATTATTGCACTTGCTAATGGTTCTTTTGATTCACAAAGTGAAGAGGAGGATGAGTTTACTAATGTATTTGCTGATCTTAATCTTGACACTTGTGAGTATTCAGCTAAAGATGGTACATTTGAGCTAGGTCTGAATTGTTTAGCCATTCAACCTATTCCAACTTTTGCTCACAATGACATATTACAAGATGTTATTTCTCCATCTTCTGACGAGATTACTAGTGCTGATTTTGATGAGTTGCTTGCTGATTTTCCTGATTTGGAGCCTTCTACAATGAATACACCATCTCCTTCTTTGGTGGTTAGGAGAGTTCTTTCCACTTAGTTTGTTGCTACTGAACAAGGACAACGCCATAATTTATTTCAGTCTCGATGCAAAGTGAAAGGCCAAGTGTGTCGTTTCATCATAGATGGTGGGACTTGCAATAATATTGTTAGTGCTTTGCTTGTTGAGAAGCTTGGTTTGTAGCCACATCACCATCCACATCCATACCATATGCAATGGGTGAATAATTCTGGGATAGTTAAAGTTTCAGCCATGATTCGTTTGTCATTTTCCATTGGTGATTATCATGGAGAGGTTGATTGTGATATTGTCCCCATGCAAGCATGCCATTTGCTACTTGGTCGGCCTTGGCAATTTGATGTGGACTCGGTGCATTATCGACGGTCTAACAAATACACTTTCATTCACAATGACAAGAAGGTGGTTCTTGTTCCATTATCTCCAGAGGAGATACATACTTCAGATATGGCTCGCAAGAAAAGAGAGGACTCAGATAAAAGAAAATTGAGTGAGATCCCCAACCCAAGTAAGGGAGGGAGTTCTAAACCATCCACCCACATAAAGCCTCATTCCACTTTAAAACAACCACACCAAACTGAGTGCTTATTTGTGAGCAAGAGTGATTTGAGAGAAGTGAGAAACACCACAACCACATTCTTTGTGCTCTTGCACAAGGAGGTCCTACTTTCAACTAATGATTTACCTTCATCACTGCCTAGTGTTGTACTAGATTTGTAATAGGACTTTGAGGATGTTTTTACTGATGAGGTACCACCTGGACTTCCTCCACTTTGTGGCATTGACTTGGTCCCTGGTGCTTCTCTTCCCAACCGTCTAGCATACCGCACCAATCCTGAAGAAACAAAGGAAATCCAGCGACAAGTAAAAGAGCTTTTCGACAAAGGGTATGTTCGTGAATCCTTATCACTATGTGTTGTTCCCGTTCTTTTAGTTCCAAAGAAAGATGGTTCTTGGCGCATGTGTGTTGATTGTCGTGCTATCAATGCTATAACTGTCTGATATCGCCACCCCATTCCACGACTTGATGACATGTTAGATGAATTGAGTGGTTCCATCATTTTCAGCAAGATTGATTTGCGTAGTGGCTATCAGCAAATCTGCATGAAACTTGGTGATGAATGGAAAACAGTGTTTAAAACTAAAATTGGTCTCTATGAATGGCTTGTGATGCCATTTGGCTTGACAAATGGTCCTTCAACGTTTATGTGCTTAATGAATCATGTTTTACGAGCTTTCATTGGCAAGTTTGTAGTTGTTTATTTTGATGATATTCTGATCTATAGCAAATCATTTGATGAACATCTTGATCATATCCGTCAAGTACTTACTGTTTTGAGGGAAGAGAAATTGTATGGCAACATTGCTAAGTACACCTTTTGCACAGACCATGTTGTTTTCCTTGGCTATGTTGTTTCCGCATATGGTATTCAGGTTGATGAAGAGAAGGTTGAAGCAATAAAGGATTGGCCTACACCGGTAAATGTGAGTCAAGCTCAAAGCTTTCATGGTCTTGCAGGTTTTTACAGGTGTTTTGTTAAAGATTTCAGCACCCTTGCTGCACCCCTCAATAATTTGACAAAGAAGGATGTTCCATTCAAGTGGGGTGATGAACAAGACCAAGCCTTCAATGAGCTAAAAACAAAGCTTTGTGAAGCACTGCTGCTACCACTTCTTGATTTTGGTAAGACATTTGAGATCGAATGTGATGCAAGTGGTATTAGCATAGGAGGTGTACTGCTGCAAGAGGGTAAACATGTTGCCTACTTTTCTGAAAAGCTAAATGGTCCACATTTGAATTACTCGGTTTATGACAAAGAGTGTTATGCCTTAGTTTGTGTTTTGGAAGTTTGGCAACATTACTTGTGACCTAAAGAATTTTTAATCCATTCTGATCATCAAGCTTTGAAATATCTTAAAAGCCAAAGCAAGATGAACCGTCGACATGCTAAATGGATTGAGTTCATTGAAACTTTTCCCTATGTTGTCAAACATAAGTGTGGTAAAGATAACATTATTGCCGATGCCTTGTCTAGAAGATGTGCGTTGATTACACAACTAGATACAAAAGTGCTTGCTTTGGAATCCATTAAAACACTTTATGCTGCTGATGCTGATTTTAAATAACCTTTCTCTCGTTGCATTGATGGAAAAGGTTGAGATAAATATTATTTGCATGATGGGTTCTTGTTTCAGACTAACAAAATATGCATTCCAGCTTGTTCGATTCGTCAAGTTCTTTTGCAGGAAGCACATGCAGGTGGACTCGCTGGCCAATTTGTTGTCAAAAAGACATTACACATGCTCTCTGATCATTTCTTTTGGCCACATATGCGACGTGATGTCCAGCGGCACATTGGGTGCTGCATCATTTGCTTGAAAGCTAAATCCTGCCTCAATCCCCATGGTTTATATACTCCATTACCTATTCCACATGTACATTGGGAACATATATCTATGGACTTTGTTCTGGGGTTACCTCGGTCTTAGAGGGGGAGGGATTCTATTTTTGTTGTTGTAGATCACTTTTCTAAAATGGCTCATTTTATCCCATGTCATAAGAGCGATGATGCTTCACACGTTGTTGATTTGTTTTTCAGAGAGATTGTTCGTTTACATGGAGTTCCAAAGACTATTGTTTCAGACCAGGATACAAAATATCTCAGCTACTTTTGGAAGACATTGTGGGCTAAGCCTTGATCGTTGCCTGCTTCCTCAGCTACGTCTCGTACTCGATCCTCTGTCGTTCTCCGTTGATTCTGGGATGACGGTATCGATGAAACCTGGGGTGGGTGAGAAATCGCAAGGACCTGCTGCACTGCAAGATTCGGGCAAACTGAAGTTGTCAATCGTACCTTGTCAACCATGTTGCATGCTGTGTTGAAAAAGAATTTGAAGCTTTGGGAAGACTGCCTTCCACATGTTGAATTTGCTTATAATAGGGCGGTCCATTCTACAACAAACTCTTGTCCATTTGAAATTGTTTATGGGTTTAAACCGCATACTCCCATGGATATTTTGCCTCTACCATTACAGGAACAAGTTAACTTGGATGCTACGAAAAGATCGAATTTTATCAAGCGATTACATGCGGCGACAAGAAAGAATATTGAGAAGAAATCAGCACAATATGCAAAGCAAGCAATCAAAGGTAAGAAGAAGGTTACATTTCAGCCAAGAGATCTTGTATGGTTGCATCTACGCAAGGATCGCTTTCCCGAATAGTGTATGAGCAAATTATCTTCTCAGGGTGATGGTCCGTTCAAGGTTCTCCAAAAGATAAATGATAATGCTTACAAAATTGAGCTGCCACCTGAATATTCCAATTTGAGTACAACATTCAATGTCAAAGACTTGCTTCCATTTGTTGGTGAGCCTGAGTCGAGGACTACTCCTTCTCAAGAGGGGGAGGCTAATGAGGACATGCCTAGCATTCACTCATCTTCAAATGAAACTACATTTGATATAGCTGGTCCTATTACAAGGAGTAGAGCAAAACAATTGGAGAAGGAAATTCATTCTTAGGTGAACGCTAACCTTATGTTAAAATAGTCAGTTCATGTTGAATGAGCCTATGCTTTTGAATTCTTGTTTGAATGTCCTTAGGAATGATGGTGATGCGGACACCACAAGTACATCTACACCAGCAGCACCTTCTCCTACTCCAGCGCCAGCAGCACCTTCTTCAGCGCCACCTTCTGGGCCAATTACTCGGGCCCGTGCAAGAGAGTTGAACTTCATCATGATGCTGAAGAATGAAGGCCTAGAAGACTGAAGGCTGGCCCAACAGGAGGCTTTGTGTGTGGGCACCTAGGTCCGGCCCAACTTTGGGCGCCTAGGGTTGCGCCCCACACCCTCGACATTAGGGGCTGCGCCCCCTTTTCCCTTTATTAGTCAGAGTCCTGTTTCATTTAGAACTCGACTTTTGTTTTACATCTAGCTTTAGCTACACCAGAACATGCACAAATACGTGCTGTCCTCTGTGATTCAGAACTCCACCTTCGAGTGATATTAAGATTGCTCGCCTCAGATTCTTGTTCGTTCTTCGATTGCGTGCAGGAATCGATCTTCGTGATCAGGCTGATCTTGCGCCAGCAAGGTTGGTAACCATTGGGAGTTGGTTCAGCGATTACATTGGCACTTCGAGTCTCGCTCGTCGTAGTCAGATTGTGAGGGTCGCCTCCCACCAGATCGAAGTTATCTCCACTCACCGAAAGATCGGGCACTCTGCCTCTATCAAGTGGTATCAGCTTTCCAGGTTGATCGGTGAGTTTATCGAGTGTTTTTATTTCCTACAGTCCACAAAAAACCAAACAAAAATTTGTTTCTAGGTTAGAACCTTGTCCCAGCAACCCTTTTAGCCTCGCACCTTCATTCAATAACTTGCTTTGTTGAGTTTGCGTGCTTGTTCCTTCAATCATTGCTGGTTACTTGTGTTCTATCCTTTCGTTTCTATTCTTCTCATCTAACCCTAGTTTTTTTTATTTCGCCACCGTCGTACCTCTGTTCGCCTACCCCACCACACTACACACCAACCCCCTCATGCGATCCACCTCACACCACGACCGCGACTAGGCAGACCTGCGCGCTTTCCCCCGTGACCTCCTCTCCCTGCTTGGTTGGAAAGTCAAAAAAAGGAAAGAAAAAAGAAAGAGAAAAAGGAAAGAAAAAAAGGAAAATCACAAAAAAAATCCACAGGGAGAAGGCCGATCTGGTTCCGTTGGAAGCTCCCAACCGAACCATCATGCCGCGCGCCGTCCCCCCTTCGTTGGGTCACTATCGTGGGTAACGTGAGGCACCTCCCTACTTGCGCTGTGAATCCCCACCCCTGTTCGCGAGTCCTCACACCCCCCTCTCTTCCCCCACGCCGTGCCATCTCTTCATCTCTCTTTCTTGGTATTATACTTTGAGGTTGGCCTTACTCGAGAGAGAGAGAGAGAGAGAGAGAGAGAGAGAGAGAGAGAGAGAGAGAGAGAGAATACCCATGTACTTTCAGAAAAAGTGTGTGTCACAACTTGCTGTTTGAGATCCTCTATGTTCATATTATCAGTTTTGAGGACTCCTGGAAAAAAAAGAGAAGCAAAAAAAGCAGCAATCTGTTGCGCCCACTCCACCTTTGCCACCTTTTCGTGTTCCACTCGCACTTGTTTCCATCAGCATTTGTTTCGTGTTTAGCACTATAATTCAACTTTGCATTATTGTTTGATTGTGCTAATCCTTGACTTGAGTGCAGCCTACACAGAACTCCACATATTTCTACGACGAGCAGATTTTGTTTCTCCAGGCAATCGCTCCTCCAATATTTCGTGAGTTCCACCGGTTGGTTGCAGGTCGCCCTTGTGTGCGTGGTAAGAACGAATAAGACTTTGATAACAGCACTATTGTGAGCGCCTTGTGAGGTGTCCCACCCTATTTTTGTCGTCATTTTATTTTTGTGTTTGCGCTAACCATGGCAGATAACGGCGTCACCGGGGATGATCCGCTCCAAAACATGTGAGCACAAGTTGAAGGACTAGTCGCGAACATTCGGACGGTACATGAACGGCTGGACTCAACGATCACTACGTCGACCGACCGTTTCGATCAGCTCGACCTCACCTAGACGGCCACCAAGACCACACTCGACGCTCTCGTGGCCCGACTCGATGCCATGCACACAACCATGACCAATTTGCAAAAGGACTATGGCGGTGATTCAGAGCAGGACGCCGGAGACAGTCGCGGTCATGCCCGCCGTGTGCCATGCCGCCCTGGTAATGATTCTTTTTCTAAGATTAAATTTAAAATCCCACCTTTTAATGGCAAATATGATCCTGCTGCATATCTTGATTGGGAGTTAGAGGTTGAACAAAAATTTTCATGCCATGATATTGCTGCAAATTCTCAAGTTAAAACTGCTATTAGTGAATTTATTGATTTTGCTTTAATTTGGCGGCGTGAGTATAAAATTAAACATCCCACTGCCATTCCGACCACTTGGGATCAATTAAAAACTGCTATGCACCATAGATTTGTGCCTTCGTATTATGCTCATAATTTACTTAATAAGATGCAGCGTTTTCAGCAAGGTTCTCAATCTGTTGAGGACTATTACCAAGAGTTACAAAAAGGTATGAGTCGTTGTGGGATATTGGAGACCAACGACGCTGCTATGGCACGCTTTTGTGGTGGCTTAAACCACGAAATCCAGGACATACTTGATTATAAGGAATATCATGATATGACTCAATTATTTGAATTTGCTTGCAAAGCTGAATGTGAAATGCAGGGACGACGCTCGAAGATATATTCTAACCCTTTTGCAGGAAGAAGCTCGACATCCACACAAGCACCTGTCTCGCCTGTACCATCCACGTGCACCACTACACCACGCGAGAAGACGGCCAAACCGACAGGCACTGCCCCACACACAGGCGCTGCCCCACCCACAAGCGTCGCCCCTTCCCCAGGCCATACACGGGATATTCAATGTCATTGCTGCAGAGGATTTTGCCACGTGTTTCGGGACTGCCCGAACAAGCGCACTTTTCTCATTCGTGATGATGGTGTGTACTCTTCTGCTAGTGGTTTTGAAGAAATAGAACATGCATTGCTTGCCACTGACCATGCAGCTAAGGCGGAGGTACATGTCACCCCAGGCGACTCTGATAGGTATGAAAGTCTTGTTGTGCAGCGTGTTCTTAGTGCACAGGTCGCCCCGCCCGAGAAGAATCAGCGACACACTTTGTTCCATACAAAGGGAGTTGTGCAGGAGCGGTTGATTCGCATCATCATCGACACGGCAGCTGCAAGAATCTGGCAAGTACCATGCTGGTAGAAAAACTGTCGTTACCCACCCGTAAGCATCCGAACCCATATTACATTCAATGGCTTAATGATGGTGGTAAAATAAAAATCTCTCGTTCCGTGCGTGTTCCTTTCTCCATGGGTGCCTATTCTGATTTTGTCGACTGTGATGTTGTTCCATGGAAGCATGCTCTTTATTACTTGGTCGACCTCGGCAATATGATATTGATAGCTTACATCATGATCGTTCAAATCATTATTCATTCATGTTTAAGGGTCAGAAAATAATCATACATCTGATGACACCTGAACAAATTGTTAAAGATGATCTTGCTCGAGCTGCTAAAACTACTAAACAACTTGATCTGTCGCCATCTATTAATACTGAAATCAAGTTGAATTCTCCTGTTTTACTTGCTACACATACTGATTTTGCTGATCTAAGCGCTGCTCATTTGCCATGTTTTGCACTTGTATGCTCTAGTGTGCTAGTTTCACTTGATGATGCACCATCTTTGGATATTCCCCCTACGGTCGCTAACATTTTGCAGGAGTACGCTGATGTGTTTCCCAAAGACTTGCCACCGGGTCTTCCACCGCTTCGTGGCATTGAGCACCAGATCGATCTCATTCCACGCGGACAACTTCCAAACCGCGCACCATACCGTACCAATCCGGATGAGACGAAGGAGATTCAGCGTCAAGTGCAGGAATTGCTTGATGAGGGTTACATTTGTGAGTCTCTTAGCCCTTGCTCAGTTCCTGTATTACTTGTTCCAAAGAAAGATGCGTCATGGCGTATGTGTGTAGATTGTCGTGCTATTAATAACATCACTATTTGTTATTGATACCCTATACCACGCCTTGATGATATGCTAGATGAGCTTAGTGGTGCCATTATTTTCACTAAAATTGATTTGCGTAGTGGCTACCATCAGATTCGAATGAAATTAGGTGATGAATACAAAACGGCTTTTAAAATGAAATTTGGTTTATATGAATGGTTGGTTATGCCGTTTGGATTGACTAATGCTCCAAGAACTTTTATGTGATTGATGAATGAAGTTCTGAGGCCTTTCATAGGATTGTTTGTGGTTGCCTATTTTGATGATATCCTTATTTACAGCAAATCTATGGAAGACCATTTGGAACATTTCAGTGCTGTTTTTGATGCGTTGCGTGCTGCCCACTTATTTGCTAATAGATAAATGCATCTTTTGCACACAATGTGTATCGTTTCTTGGTTATGTTGTTACTCCACAGGGCATTGAGGTCGATAGCAGCAAGATTGCTGCCATTCAGGAGTGGCCTACACCGACGACGGTCACACAGATTCAGAGCTTTCTTGGACTTGCAGGTTTCTACCGCAGGTTTGTTCGTGATTTTATCTCCATTGCAGCGCCTCTACATGAGCTTACAAAGAAAGATGTGCCATTCGCTTAGAGTGATTCGCAGGAGGTAGTGTTCAGCACTTTGAAAGATAAGTTAACCCATGCTCCCCTTTTGCAATTGCCTGATTTTAATAAAGTGTTTGAGCTTGAATACAATGCTAGCGGTATTGGGCTAGGTGCTATTTTGTTACAAGAAGGAGAACCAGTTGCTTATTTTAGTGAGAAATTAAGCGGTGCTAGTCTGAAATATTCTACTTATGATAAGGAGCTTTACGCTTTAGTGCGCACTTTGCATACATGGCAGCACTATCTTTGGCATCGCGAGTTCATAATTCATTCTGATCATGAGGCTTTAAAACATATTCGTACCCAAACAAATCTGAACCGTTGCTAAATGGGTAGAAGTCATTAAGTCTTTTCCTTACATTATTAAACACAAGAACGGGAAGGACAATGTTATTGCTGATGCTTTGTCTCGTCGCTATACCATGCTGTCACAGTTAGATTTTAAAATCTTTGGCTTGCAAACTGTGAAAGATCAATATGTAGACGATGCTGATTTTAAAGATCCTTTTGCCCATTGTATTAATGGCACACCATGGGGCACATTTCACATACAGGACGGGTTCCTATTTCGTGCTAACAAGCTGTGTATTCCAGCTAGCTCGGTTTGTCTTTTGCTGTTACAGGAAGCCCATGGAGGCGGTCTGATGGGACACTTTTGCATCTACAAGACGCATGAGGTGTTGGCTACCCACTTCTTTTGGCCCCGGATGCGTGCTGATGTTGAGCACCTTGTTGCACGCTGCACTACTTGTCAGAAAGCTAAGTCATGGTTGAACAACCATGGTTTGTATATGCCTTTGCCTATTCCTACTTCCCCTTGGCTTGATATTTCTATGGACTTTGTTTTGGGATTGCCTAGAACTAAGAAGGGGAGGGACAACATTTTTGTGGTTGTTGATCGATTCTCCAAAATGGCTCATTTCATACCTTGTCATAAGACTGATGATGCTAGCAATGTTGCTGAATTGTTCTTTAGAGAGATTATTCGTTCGCATGGTATTCCAAATACAATAGTCTCTGATCGTGATGCTAAGTTTCTCAGTCATTTTTGGAGATCTCTGTGGAATAAATTAGGAACTAAATTGCTGTTTAGCACAACTGGTCACCCTCAGACTGATGGGCAAACTAAGGTGGTTAGTCGAACTTTGTCCACCATGCTTAGGGCTGTTTTATATAAAAATTTGAAACGTTGGGAGGATTGCTTGCCTCATGTTGAGTTTGCTTATAATCATGTAGTATTTCTCTACAAAGATGTGCCCTTTTCAGATTGTGTATGGTTACATCCCTCGGGCGCCTATTGATTTGTTTTCATTTGATGCTGAAGACACCCCACACTTAGATGTTGTTGCACATGTTGAACAAATGGTTAACCTGCATGAACAAACTCACCAAAATATTGCTGCTGCTAATGCTAAATATCAGGTTGCTGGTAGTAAAGATAGAAAACATGTTACTTTTGAACCTGGTGATATGGTTTGGTTGCATTTGAGAAAGGATCGTTTTCCTACTTTACGCCGTTCTAAATTAATGCCTCGTGTTGCTGGTCCTTTTAAAGTGCTAACCAAGATTAATGATAATGCTTATATCCTTGACATGCCTGCGAGTTTGGTGTTTCCACTAGTTTTAATGTTGCAGATTTGAAGCCAAATCTGGGTGAGGATGAGGAGTTGCCGTCGAGGATGACTTCAGTTCAAGAAGGGGAGGATGATGCGGACACCACGAGTACATCTACACTAGTAGCACCTTCTCCTACTCTAGCGCCAGCAGCACCTTTTTTAGCGCCACCTTCTTTTGTTGGCCAGAGCACAACAATCTCTATGCTGTGTAAAAATGATATGAAAAAGATCCATCTTTGTCATGCCAAGTCTTTTACTTATTCTAACTTGACGGCTCGGAAGCACCTGTGTATTCAACTCGCTAACCACTACTCACGAAAAGGATGGATTATCGACCATATAGCTCGATAGGGAGACTTACATATGATCGACACACGAGAGAAGTCAAGGACTCAGGTTTGGCAACCTCACAGTCAAGTTCAAACAAGGAAGAAATGAGGAATCAAAAAGTAGAAAATGATCCTCAGGTTGAACGACCCTTCAGTTGGCAAGGCGAAGCCCCCGAGCATGTCGAGGGGGAGGAAGACACATCACCCTCAGGTCTAACGACCCAGTAGTTGGCAAAGCCAAGCCCCCAAGCATATCGAGGGGGAGGGAAACAACACAACACAGAGAAAGGGACATCGATTTCAAAGGCCCCCGAGTATATTTGAACAATCAACAGGTCATTCCCATGCTTAAGGAGAAACAGGGTCTTATCAACTGTGCCCATCACAAACCCCTTACTCAGCAAAAACCCTCTCAACCTGCCATACCAAGCTCTAGGTGCCTGTTTCAACCCATAGAGCGCTCTCTGGAGTTTGTATACACGGTGTGGCTATTTTTCACTCTCAAACCCCGGGGGTTGCCTCACATACACTTCTTCCTCTATCACCCCATTCAAGAAAGCACTCTTCACGTCCATTTGGTACAACTTGAACCTTTTTGCCACGGCAAAGGCTAGAAGGATCCTAATTGCCTCCAAATGGGCCACAGGAGCAAATGTCTCCTCATAATCTATACCCTCTTTCTGGTTGAACCCCTGAGCCACCAACCTCGACTTGTTTCTCACAACCATCCCATTCTCACCCTCTTTGTTCTTCCACACCCACTTGGTACCTATGGGACGGTAATTTGGCGGTGGATCGACTAAAACCCAGACTTGGTTTCTCTCAAAATTTTCCAACTCCTCATGCATGGAATTCACCCAATTCTCGTCAGACAAAGCGTGTCGAATATCTTTGGGCTCAAACGACGCAACAAAAGCAGAGTGAGCGAAATGAGAAGTGTTTCTTGACCTCGACCGTGTAGTGCGTTCATGAATGTCACCTATGATCGTCGTCGGTGGGTGATCCACCTATACACGCCGTGGAGCCTCTCGCCTGGACAGAATCTCCCCCTCAGCATCAGCCTCCACTCGAACAGCCTCAGTCGTACTGGGTGTAGGGGATGGACCGTCCTCGATCGTCGTCGTCGTAGTGGAAGTAGCGTGCACTCGATCAACCATGGGAGCATCACCACCATCATCGTCGTCGTCTCCACCTCCATCCTTCTCATCCTCAAAGATCCTCGCTCCAATCTCCTCGTCACCTGCACACTAAAAAGCAGAAGAGCTACATGGCTGTGTCTCGTCGAAGGTTACCTCGCAAGTCTCCATGATTCGGTTAGTGTCAAGATTGAGCACACGATATGCTCTAGAATGAATTGCATAACCAAGGAAAATACCATCTGAACATCTAGACTCAAACTTATCCAACTTGCCCTTCTTCAGAATGAAATACTTGCAACCAAAACCTCTAAAGTGACTCACCTTGGGTTGTCACCCATGCATCAGCTCATAAGAGGTCTTCTTCTTAAAGGCACGAAGGAATATGCGATTTGAGACATAGCAAGCGGTATTGACCGCCTCGGCCCAGAAACGCCTAGGAGTCCTATGCTCATCGAGCATCGTCCTGGCCATCTCCCAAAGGGTTCGGTTCTTCCTCTCCACTACGCCATTCTGACAAGCGACGTATGGAGAAGAGTACTGATGATCAAGACCAAGATCACTACAAAAGGCATCAAAATAAGAGTTCTTAAATTCTGTGCCATTGTCACTACGTATAGCTTGAATGGCATCACCATGTCTCTCATTCTTCAACCTCAAGATCAAGTATCGAACAAAGCCAAATGTCTCTCTCTTATCCTCCAAAAAGAAAACCCAAGAGTACCTCGAAAAATCATCAACCACAACAAGAACATACCACTTCCCACCCGCAGAGGGAACACGAGCTGGACCAACCAAATCCATGTGCAACAGCTCACAAGGTCGCTCAGTCATGACCGCAGTCAGAGGGGCGTGAGAAGCAGCAACCATCTTTCCATGCCGACAAGAAGCACAAACCAAATCCTTCTTGAACTTCAACTTAGGCAGTCCTCGGACAAGATCAAGACCACTCAAGCGGGAAAGCAACTCAAAGCTCAAGTGTCCCAACCTCCTATGCCATTTCCAAAGCTCAGCCGAAATGTCAGCAACAAAGCATCGAGGAGGACCAACAGACTGAGAAAAATCAGCACGGAAGATTTGACCCTCGGGGACGATTGTACTGACAAGATCGCCTCGAGAATCAAGCACACGAGAAGTGCCCGACTTAAAACGAACCTCAAAACCTTCATCAAGTAACTAAGATACTGACAATAGGTTAAAACCAAGTGACTTGAACAAAGCCACACTTCTTAAGGTCACCTTACTACTCACCTTCACCATACCTTCAGCAAGCACTCGTCCTCTCCCATTATCCTTGAAAGTGATGTACTCCCTCGTACTCACCGGGGTGAGGCTGGAGAACCACCCACGATCTCCAGTCATGTGTCATGAGCAACCAGAGTCGATCAACCAAAAGTCCTCCAAGCCTCCCACCTGTAATAAAAAATGAGAACGAGAATGAGCAAGCGACTCAACACTAGGGTTAGTACCAAAGAAGTCAAACCAGTGTCGAGCCATTTGCAAAAAGGAAGGGTTAGCAAAGTGCATCCTACCAAAACCTCTAGACGGACTCTGAGGAAAACCACCTCCACCTCCACAAGTGGGAACTGTACGCACATACACCTCATCCCTAGGTAGAGGCCCTCTACGAGGCTCAGGCACACCACGAGAAAGGTGGTACCTGTCCTTGTTTGCCATCTCCCTAGCAAACCTCTCATCTCTTTTCCTCCTGAAACAAAACTCATCCTTATGCCCATCCCTCCCACAATACTCACAATGGAAGCGGATCGGCTGTGGCTTAGGCGGTGGCTTTTCTGTGGGCTTCTCAACAGCTTTCTCTCCTGACTTCCCTTCAAAGACATTCCCCTGGGTGCTCACAAACTTGATGGGTTTCTGGTAGTTTTTTGTTTTGTGGGGGAACATTGGTGGGTCTGGAGTTGTATCAAGTTTGTTTCTGAGGTGGTTTGGCTTGGGTGCATATTTGTTCATGGGTATGGTGTGTGGTGGAGTAGGGATCTCTCCAACTGTCTCTTCTCCCTCACCACTCTTCTCACCACTCTTACTAGCCCCCAATGCCTGACCATCAAACCTCTTGAAATCAGCCAACATCAAACTCAACTGTGGCTCATGCCCAGACAACCAACTCATCAATTTCCTAAGCTCATCATTTTCATCCTGCAAACGGTCAACATAGTGTGCAAGTTCCATGTTTTTCAAAGCATGCATTTCACAGGTAGAACATGATGTAGGAATGGGAGCTTTGAAAGCAGCCTCAAGAGAAACTATCATAGTGTGAGACTCATCTAGCCTAGCATGCAACACAGGACATGAAGTGCAAGCACCTAGCAAAGTTGGTCTAGATTTCAATTCATCACACTCAACCCTAATCACATCTAGTTCCTCAAGAGTAGAGGCATGCTTCTCCTTGAGAGCAGTCAAATCAGCAAGAAAGACTGTGCAATCACTACAATCAATCTCATCAGACACAACAGGAGCATATTTCAAAGAGCCTATCTCATTTCTAGCATCAACAAGCAAGGACTCGAGCTCAGCTATCTTGTCCTTAACATCACACAACAGAGACCTAAATTCCCTCTTCTCCTTGTTGGTCTTCCTAAGCACATCATCACGGTTATCAAGCAACTCATTGAGCCTAGCATTCTCCTCTAGCAAGAAGTTGGGATCATGTCGTACCTCTTCCTCAGAGTCGGAGTTCGAATCCGAGCTATGCTTCCCACCCTTCTTGGAGTGCGCCATGCCGCAAAATCCACCTTGTGCGACGAAACTCAGGCCGGTGAAGTTCTTGCTCGTGTGCCGCTTGTCCTTGCACCGTTCTTGCTCTTCCTCGCTGCTCGAATCGGAAGAAGCATCGCTTGATGTGGAGTCGATGTCGCTCACTCCGGCAACCATCACTCGAGCCGTCTTCTTCTTGTACCCGCTACTGTTCTTGGGCCTTCTCTCACCCTTGTCCTTGCACTTGTCCTTGTAGTCATTCCGGGAGCGGTGCTTGTTGTAGTCGTGCTTGGGCTTGCCCTTGTAGTCGTTCTTGATCTCCATGGCTTCAGGGCATTCGGCGATGAGGTGCCCGTGCTTCCCGCACCGATAGCACATCCCCGAGCTCCGCCTTGCATTCTTGCGGTTCTCGTACATCTGATGAGGACACCACGAGTACATCTACACCCGTAGCTGCATCTCCAGACGCTCAGGCACCATCTCTAGAAGCTCAGGCGCCACACCAAGATGTTCCACTACGTCAGGCGTCACCAGTTGGGCCAATTACTCGGGCTCGTGCGAGGGAATTAAACTACATCTTGCTGTTGAAGAATGAAGGCCCAAGATGCATAGAAGACGGCCCAACAGGACGACCCAGGAGGGGCTCCTAGGGTTGGGTGCCAGGAGAGGGAGCCGCGCGCCCTCCCCCTCACGAGACGCCACGCGCCCTTCCCCCGAGGGTGCTAGGGGTTGCGCCCCCTTCTCCCCTCTATTTAGATAGACCCCTCTTTTACTTTCAGACTTGAGTTTGTTTTACAAGTTAGCTTTAGCTACAACCGAACAGCCGCATAGCACTGCCTTCATGTATTGCAGACTCCACCTTCGAGTGATATTAAGATTGCTCGCCTCAGATTCTTGTTCGTTCTTCGATTATGTACAGGAATTGATCTTTGTGATCAGGCTGATCTTGCGCCGGCAAGGTTGGTAACCATCTGGAGTTGGTTCAGCGATTGCATTGGCGCTTCGAGTCTCGCTTGTCGTAGTCGGATCGTGAGGGTCAACAACCACCAGATCGAAGTTATCTCCACTCACCGAAAGATCGGGCACTCCCCCTCTATCAACATCCGCCCAAACCTCTTGCTCAACAGGGCGAGATCATCCTTGCTCAGCAGCTCAAAGTCCTCATCTGGCAAGGACACAAGACAAGACAAAGAGAAACCAACAAAGTTAGCATTAGTCCTCGATCCTGAGACAAGAGCAAACTATGAGGATCAGTGGGGCTCTCGCTCTTGGCTCTCATGCCACGATCAACCTCTGAAAACCTGAGCTTGGAAAACAGCTCATCAAGCGTTAGCGTATCATACACGCTCGACTCCTCAATGGCCTCAACCTTGGCACTCCACACAGACCTATCCAGGGCATGCAAAAGCTTGATAGCTTGATCATGATCCGTGTATGGGAGCACTGTCACATTGGCCCTCATGTTGTTGACTATGCTAGTGAAGCGCTGAAACATGGCATCGGTCGACTCACTGGGGAGATGAGTGAAGTTCTCATACTCTCTCCGGTAAGTGGAAAACAAACGGGCTTGCACTTGGGCATTGCCAACATGAGCATTTCTCAACTTGAGCCAAATCTTTCCGGCCACATTCTCTCCGTACACTCGCTCGAACTCCGAGGCATAGAGAGCACGGAATAAGTAATCAACGGCCTTGCTGTTGGCCTCACATATGTCCCGCCATCCTGGAAGCAGAAAACTGTCTGGGATGACATAATGAGGATTCTGAGTGACCTCCCAGATTAGAGTTCCCTTCCCACGCAAAAATAGGCCCATGCGCCTCTCCCACATCGGGTAATTCTTGCCATCAAAGTGCAGAAGATCCGACCCCTGGCAATAATCACCCATCTTTGGATCTTAGACTGGTTAGAATCAAGAAAATCCGTAACTGACTCTGATACCAATTGAAGGACCGAATAGGCGACCAGAGAGGGGGGAGTGAATGGGAGCTGATAAAAATTCTTCCCGAAGGTCGAACTCAGCCTATACCCCGATTGCCACTCCGAGTACTCGCACACACCAGAGAAGCTCTAGACTAAGCACACACAAGCCCACAAGTCCTAGAGACAAGCCTTGAATCAAACTGCAAAAGCACAATACAAGAATCAAAGCACTTGGCCAATTCTGGAAACAGCCAATGCGGACTGTCCGTATGGTACGGCCGGACTGTCCGCGATGGACGGGCGGACTGTACGGACCAACCTTGCGAACTGTCCAAAAAACGCAACCGAACCACCAGAGACACACTGGAAAATTTGGACTGTCCGGAGGGACCACACAGACTGTCTCCCAGTGTCGCGGACCGTCCGTGAGGGCCTTGCGGACCGTCCGGCAAACTCACTGGAAACCCCAGACAAACGCAGCTCCACCCCGGACAAAATCTTGGTCATGTGGACCGTCTGTGAAGGACTTGCGGACTGTCCGCAAACCGCTTGCAACAAAACCCTAGCACCACGACGGATCAAAACACGAGTTCGCAAGAACAGGCGATGAACACGCGAAGAACTCTAGACGCGCGAACTGTCTGCGGGGTCCTTGCGGACTGTCCGCTACCCCTGAACAGAACAGCTCGAGCTCGAGCTCGCGAAGTCAAACCTCCAAATCCATCACCGGATCTCCCAAACGGCTGAAACTCTTGAGACAAGACTTTGGGGAGATGTGAAGCATCACTAGATGAAGCTATGCCCCAAAAATCTTGACCTCTACCTCCCTAAATCATCGGGAATCAAGTATCACACGAACCACCACCAAGAACTCAGGCTCCGGCCAAAAATTCACGAATCGAAGGCTTTTCCTGGCGTTTGAGGGGTCAAGATCACACACAAAGATGCGCAAGGTATGCACCTATGATCCCCTCAAAGAAATCCAAAGGAAAACGTCCTCAAATCCCCGAATCGAGCGAAGAACAAAACTCCCCAAAAATAGCCCCGAAAATGACACGAAAATCACAGAGGACTAGGAGATCACCGCAATGCCGAATGCTTCCATACATCCAGAGGTCAGAGTCTATCGAAGAATCTAGCCAAAGGAAAGCAGAGAAAAAGAAGCAGTACAGAGCGATCTACCGGGGGAGGAAACCCTAGAGTCCAAGAGAGAGAGATGCCATCCACATCTCCGTTATTTATACGAAGTCCACCAGAGGGAGGTAAATGACCACGCTACCCCTACAACTCAAATAGAAGATACAACCCCTCAGGGGCATTTTGGTCTAGTCTTCATCGAGCGGACACGCTTCCACCGCGACTTTGCTTCGCATCGACGCAAACCCCGCGATCACGCCACGTGTCCCCGCCTCGAAGCTTCCCGAAGCTCCCGGATCACAGTCTCCATTGCCTCGGGCCTCCGGACTTGGTTTTGCGGCCAAACCAAGAAACCGTCCACCGATGGTTTTGTGGGTAAACCAACAAATCCCGTGTGCAAGCTTCAGGCTCGATCCGCTACCTTGCACCGACCCATGTTCACGACTTTCCGCCCGCCAGTCTTGCACCGCACGGCTCGCACTTGACCCCATCGGCCACCGGGTCCATCGAACCAAGCCTATTTGCCTCTCCATCACCCGGAGGCCGCCACGGCTAAGGCCTTTCGCGCTTGTTCTTCACCTGCACCAACACGAGTCAAGCCGCAACCTGTACCTGCACACTTAGCCAAGCATCAGTCCACACAACGTTGTCAATCACTCATCACTAAGGAGCGACCCTCTACTGGTCCTCGGACACACCTGGTCCTCAATCATATGCACCACGGCGACCATAAGGATCACCTCCATGTTCGGCACTATAATTTGAAAATGTGTCAGCATCAAAATCAGTAGGATCACTAATAGGAACACGTCGTGCACGACCAAAACCAGCAGCAAATCCTCAGCCACAGCCACCTGCAAAGTTATCAAAACTGGCAGCAAATCCTCGACCACAGCCACCACCATGGTGATCATCATCCTCATTATCATGAGGTGGAGGTTCCCCATGATGTTGCAGAATGGAGTGCTGAAGTTGTTGCATTCTTTGCATCAATTCATGCATTTGTTCACGCACCTCCTGAATCTATTGAGCAGAAATAGTATGGGAAGATGAGTCTTCATTACCTACCATGTTAGTAAAAAGAAGAGAAAAATAATAGGAAACTGAATATGTGGAATCACTCCCACACCACTACCAAAACAAGTTCTTTCTTTCCCTGAAAAGAGCAAGAATTGTACTGCAATTTGTAGTGGAAGAGTGATTGTAACAGTGACGACGGTGCAACTACTCACAGTGCTTTTTAAGTGGAGCTTGGTGGGGTAACATGTAAGTGGAATGCGCTGAAATGTAGTGATGCAAAACCGAATAATAATCCAAGAAAACAAGTCTATGTTGCTGAAAAATAAAGGAAAAGATGCACAAAGAAAGGAACAAGATGGAGGAAGGGGATAGATGAACACCAATTGCACCAAACGAAACTTGTTGCTGCCCAAACCCCTTTTTGTTGTGTTGAACACAATTCTCTTTTTTCTTTTCTTTCCCTTTTTTAACAAGAATTCGTTCTTTTTAGTCCTTCTTTTGACCCATATACATCTTTTCTTTTAACATTTTTGACAAACGTAGCACAACTTTTGACCAAAGGGTCGTAGAAGGATCAAGTAAGATTGATGGTGCAGCACAAAAACAAGAAATTCGGATCGGAATATGTGGTGGGTAGAAAACTAGGGTGGGACGGGTGGAAATTTTATATATATATATATATATATATATATATATATATATGCAGCAAGCAAAGATGATCAGATCAAGGGTGTGATGGGTGGGTACATGCAGCAAGCGATTTGATGATTGGAACAAAGATAATAGCTAGAACGACGAGGGAAAAAATTCAGCAACTAGTCAATTAAAGGATTAAAACTCGATAAAGAAAACTACAAAATCAGTAGCACATATGAATTTGGGCTGTAGGTTTTCTTTTTGGCTATTAATGGACAGTAGGTATATAAACTCTATCTACCAAAAACAAGAACAATCCTACCGAGGAAATGGATGCTTTGATACCAGATGATGTGCACACGCCTATCAATGCGTGTTGACAGTTCAATAACATGCCAAGGTTCACCGCAAACTTACGGATCATGTAGTACCTTTTTCCCTCGAGTATTACCCAAGGTTATCAAATCTGTGGATCGGAAGAAAGTTGTGTGGCCTGATCTTCTCGTAGGATCTGCGAACTTGATAACTTGTCGCTGCGTGACTTGGTGAAGAGGCAGTGCACCGCGAGGCTGTCCACGCGACGAACTACCGAGACAATCACCCTTCCACGTACTGACGAAACAGCCCACGCAATCATGCCCTATAGATGTGAAGGCATGAACTGGGTGAACCGCAATTCGACGTTCTACAACTGCCTCAGGAATCGAAAGAACAAGTGTTACAAGCCTCTCGAGACTCACGCATAAACAAAGCTCCACGAGTTTGTGTATTCTGAATTCAACCAATCAAAAATCTGTCCTTTCATTGTCTAGTACAATATATACATAGAGATGGGGGCGTTCAGCTTTGAGTAAATGGCAGCATGCGCATGCACTAGTGGAGTTCGTAGCTGGTTTGCACGTCTTCTCAGCTTCTGGCAGCAGTTACTAAAATAAGCATAACTCTTTATTGGGAAGTCCAAACAATAAGCCGTTTGATGGGCTCGAAAATAGACTTGAAGATGCTTCCATCCATGTATAGAACGCCATCTAACTCCTTGTATTCTGTCCGTAGTGATGCTTGGAATTTGTAGTATGCTTCTGGTTGCATTCCCATGCAACAGTGATGAACCACTATTATATTCATGCACACCATAGGCTTCTTGGTTCAGATGTCCAGAAGATTGAATCCATCTTCATCTCATGCTGGTTCATACACTCCATAATTCCTAAGGACATTGAAACAAGAATTCAAAAGCATGGGCTCATTCAACATGAACTGACTATTAAACATAAGGTTAGCGTTCACCTGAAAATGAATTTCCTTCACCAATTGTTTAGCTCTACTCCTTGTAATTGGACCAGCTATATCAAATGTAGTTTCATTTGAAGATGAGTGAATGCTAGGCATGTCCTCATTACCCCGGCATCGACATCATCACTACCTCAACATGATAAATCTCATATTCCTCTTGCTGGTCCTATTACTCGTGCTCGTGCTCGTCTACTAAATAATCAAGTAAGTTCCCTCCTGAGTTCATGTACCCCATGTTTAGATTGTGGAGACACGTGCACTATTTGTTTGCTTAGGAATCATGGAGAAGAGCGACTTGGAAAAGGATTCGGGTCGGCTTGATTCGGACTGCAGCACAGCACCAACTTGTAACGGACACGGCTGGATTCGGACTGCAGCACAGCACTAACTTGTAACGGACACCATGGATGCATACAGAGTCCGATTAGGGCGTTCAAGTACTTCCTGGAACTGTGATGAAGTCAGCTTTCATATGAATCTAGACTCATGTCCATATCTGTTCTGATGTGTCCGCAATCGATGACATTGACCGGAGGTTTTTCTGTCCAGTGTGCTGCACCATCGTATTTTGGCCCAATCGGCCGTGTATCATGTTGGGTCCATTAGGGACACGTCCTAGGGTTGGAGCACGACCATAGCACCCTTGTGGTCATCCTCCCCTTGTTATATACTCCTTAGCCGTCGTCGAGAACACACGGGTTTTGTTTAGATCTAGTTTAGCCTTTGCTACTTTCTTTTAAGCGCGTGTGCTGGTCCAGTTGCCCGTCTTTGAGTCTTTGGAACCCCACATCGTTTGAGATTGAGTTTGAGATTGAAACCTATCATTCCCATCTAGTAATTTCAGTACTTGTTCTTGCTAATTCTTCGATTGATTGCAGGACGGGTGCCCTAGTGGCCAGTGACGCGACCCACACGATTGCGACAGCAGAGGAGGTGTATCAGTTGCAAAGGCGCAGTCTTTGGAAGGCTGTAGTCGTGCCGAGAGCGTCTTCTCATTATCAATCGAGTTATCCTCACCTCTCATCGAAAGTTCACATCATTCTACGTCTTCTGTCTTGAAAAAATTATATGATGTGTGTAGTATAGCAGCCCCAAGCCTTGAAGTGATTAGATAATCAATCCAAGGGTCTTCAGAGTTCGCGAAAGCCATCATCGGAGTACTCTTGCAATGTCCAGCCCCCGAGATTATGTGCCAAGTGAGTCGTATGAGCCATGTCGAGTAGTGCTTAGAGTTTGAGCCCCCGAGCTGGAGAACTAGTACAGCATACTGAAGTTGCTTCCGAGTAGTAAGTTGGCATTGAACCATCAAGCTTGATAGATACGGGAAACTACCCGAGTCGTCTTTGAGTAGTAATTTTGCTATCAGAGCAGACTTTAGATGCAACTTGAAAACCGAAGTTGACTTTATGCCATCAGAGTAGACTTTAGATGTGACTTGAAAACTGGAGTCGACTTTATGTCGTTAGAGCAGACTTTACATGCGACTTGAAAACCGAAGTCGACTTTGTGCTGCCGGAGAAGACTTGATATGCGATCGAGGTCAACTTATGCTCCCGGAGCAGACTTGATTTGCAACTGGAGTCGACTTTGCTGCCGGAGCAAACTTGATATGCGACCGAAGTCAACTGTGCGCCACCGGAGTGGACTTTGAGATGCGACTAGAGTAGTCGACTTTATACCGCGTGGAGCGGACTTTTGAGATGCGACTGAAGAAGTCGAATTTGTGTCACGCGGAGCAGACTTTGAGATTATGACTTTAGAAGTCGACTTTAGATTGCCGCGCGGGGGCAGACTTTGAGATGCGACTAGAGTAGTCGACTTTGACTACTTCGAGCCAAGTATGAAACCGAAATACAAAGCTGAAAAGCCAAAAACGAAAAGCACTGCCGGAAGGTAAAAACGAATGGAAAACCAAAAAAGTGAGTAGTTTTGTCGTCGGAGCGGACTTGAGACGTGCGACCGGAGTCGACTTGTGCCACCGGAGTGGGCTTAAGGGTCAACACAGAGGCAGAGACCCGAGAGACTAGGAGTCCGAAGCTCAGCACTAGTCGAGTAGCATACAAGACTAGGAGTCCAGTGCTCTACACTAGTCAAGTAGCATACGAGGGTTACGACCGAAGTCGACTTGTACCACCAGAGTGGGCTTTGAAATGCGACTCGAAGACCGCATGCAGCTAGGTACCATCGTTGCTAGGACACGAGGGCCGCTTACAGCTAGGTACCATTGTCGTATGCACACGCGATAAGAGTATCAAGGGCGAGGAGGCCCGAAGACCGCATGCAGCTAGGCACCATGATTGCCAGGACACGAGGGCCACTTACAGCCATGTACCATCGGTGCTTGCACATGCTACATGCCACCAGAGCGGGCTGATGTGCAACCGGAGTTGACATTAAATTGCCGTGCAGAGCGGACTTTGAGAATGCAACTTTGGAGGTCGACTTTAGATTGTCGTGCGGAGCAGACTTTCGAAGTTGCCTTCTTGGGATAGCCCCCGAGTTGATGAAGCAGGCTTGTGGCGACTTGGTCGGTATACCCCAAGAGTAGTCGGCATAGTGTAGCTCTCGTGAAAATCTATTGAGAAGCATACACAAATAAGTAGTCCTTGGCGTGTTGTCCTGCATGCGCAAAACAAGACAAAGAAGAAGAAAAAAGTTATCATTTAAATAAATGACTTAACTATTGCTGCCGGAGCAGATTGTAGATGCGACTGGAGTTGCCGAAGTCGTCGTGGTCAGCAATGGAGCCGTGACAGTTGATGATGAAGTCGACTAGTCAGAATTGATTCTGACTAGTTGTTGGGGCGTAGTAGCCGCTCTCAACTAGTTTTCTAGTCGAAACTAGCCGAGGTGAGTAGCCAAAGTAAAGCCGGTGCGGCCGCAGGGTGATGTCGCAGTGGCTCACGACACAGTCGAAGTAGAGCCGGTGCGGCTGCAGGACGATGTCGCGGTGTACCGTGGAGTAGTTGATGATGAGCCATATGATAAACCGATGCAACCAGATGCACAACATAGTCATGGAGCACGACATGGTCGAAGTAGTCGACAGCGAGCTTGGTGTCACCGAGCGTCGATGTAGTTGTACTCGAGTAGCTGAAGTAGTTGCACGGCGAGTTGGTGCAGTCGGGAGTCGATGTAGTTGTACTCGAGTAGCTGAAGTAGTCGTACGGCGAGTGGATGCAGCCGGGAGTCAATGTAGTTGTACTCATGTACACTTCTTGTGTGAGCCAAGTAAAGACCTTGAAGCCATCTTGGTTGTCTTTCCATGTGCGAGTAGTAATTTGCAAGAAATTGAATTTCCAACAAAAGTACTACAGCAGTAGCGTGACTACTTTTTTTTTGATGAGTGTACCACCCGTTCAGCTTTTCAGATGGAAAATCCAGCGGGACCAAGTTCTACGATGGACGCCTGGACTCGAGTGCAGAAATTGAGTTCTAATAGGACCCTGACTCAATGCTGCTTTTGGTTTTAATGCGAACTTGCGTTGGATTTGCTTCACGTGTTGGAGCGACGCAACATATCAGCTCATGACAGAAATCTCGTTGAAACCTAGTGCTTGTCAACTCTTGACTCGATGTGTGGAGAAAACAATACAGAGTCAATTCCGTGAGCCAGGCAACTGAATTGGTTGATCTTGATGATGAGAGGCCCTTCGAATTCACCCGACGATCTCGATGATCATTCTTACCTGGCGCGCCACCTGTCGGCGTTTTAACCCAGCAAACCTACCAAGGGGGTACCCGAGGTAGTAGATTGTGCGGTGGGGGATGATAGAGGTGGAGTGCCTAATCTTTCAGTGAGTGGAGATAACTTTGATCTAGTGGAAGTAGACCCTCACGATCTGACTATGACGAGTGAGACTCGAAGCGCCAATGCAATCGCTGAACCAACTCCCGATGGTTACCAACCTTGCCGGTGCAAGATCAACCTGATCACGAAGATCAATTCCTGTACGCAATCAAAGAACAAACAAGAATCTAAGGCGAGCAATCTTAATATCACTCGAGGTGGAGTTCTGAATCACAGAGGACATCACGTATTTGTGCGTGTTCTAGGGTAGCAAAAGCTAGATGTAAAACAAAACTCAAGTTCTAGATAAAACAGGATTCTGATTAATAAAAGGGAAAAGGGTGCGCAACCCCTAGGGGAGGTGCAGCCAGCAAGGGGGCGCCACCCCTGGTGTCGAAGGTGTGGGGGCGCAGCCCTAGGCGCCCACACACAAGGCCTCCTGTTGGGCCATCCTTCGGTCTTCTGGGCCTTCATTCTTCAGCGGCATGACGAAGTTCAACTCTATTGCACGGGCCCGAGTAATTGGCCCAGAAGGTGGCGCTGAAGAAGGTGCTGCCCGCACTGGAGTAGGAGAAGGTGCTGCTGGTGTAGATGTACTTGTGGTGTCCTCATCAGGGGATCGCCAGACCTAGAACCTGAAGGTTAAAGCGAGGACATGAGGCACAGATTTATATAGGTTTAGGCCACCTGGATAGTGAACCCTACGTCCTATTTGGTGTATCATGTATGGTGCCCTGCGCTTGGGTGTTGTGTTGTTCAGGTGTCCGTCCTCCTAGGTACCCGACCCTCCTTTGTAGTCCAAGGGCGGGTCCTAGTCAGTTACAAGATAGGAGTCCTAGTAGGACTACATGGTACGAGTCCTAGTAGGGTTACAAGAATTTATGGTATGGGCTCGTATTCTTCCATGTATAGGTACCCGAGGTGTATGCCCGACAGCCGGCTCCCCCTGCGCCTGGCGTGCGCCGCATCCCTTCAGCGTCGATAGGACGAAGCAGGCTTCGTCTTTTCTCGCCCCCTCTCTTTCCTTCTGCGGCCGGCCCAACCCTAGATCTGGGTGGGTCTGGTGCGCCGCACCCGCCAACAGTCGCGACAAGCTTCGGCAGGCGGCTCGAAGGCTCCTACCTCGCCTCTCGAGGCTCGCCCACACAATTGGCGACAACCACCGCCATCTCCTTCTCTTCCCCTTGGTCGGGGCGCCGCTATGGTCTGGTCATGGCACCAGCGTCCTCTTTGCCCTGCCCCACCCGCCTCCTACCTCCCCTTCCTCCCTCTCTTGGAGCTCGGGCAACACTAGTTGGCTGTCGCCGCGGCTAGTGGGCTGTGCTACCGAGGCCAGGGGTTGGTTTTAGGACAAATAGCATTATGGGATAAAAACATAGTTTATGGGGTTATCTGGACTTTCATTATACTTAGGGTTTAGTAATTAGGACTTTTCCCTTTAAATTTGTAGCTTAACTTTTAATTCATAAGAGTAATCATAAAGGTTGCTACCTCGAGATGATACTGGAGCCCGTAAAAGCGATTTTCCTGGTTCTCGATGGCTGCGCTGGTGCCGTGGACGCTGCATGCAACCACCTTGAACCCCTCTGGGACCTTGAACACCTCGTCGTCGTGGCTCCTTCACACCATCTGGTGCTTCCCGGTCTCTGCATCCCTATGCATCGCAGAGGACGGCGCTGTTACCTCTATGTCCATCTTCTCATACTTCCTGCTGGTCCCCAGGCTCGGTAGCGCTGCCGAGGGACTACGCGAGCAGATACGTCTTGTAGCAGACACCGAGCATGTGGGCGCCCGCACTGTCGATGAAGCCCAGGAACCTCTCGAGGGAGATGGGCGCACCCTTGGCATGGATGGAGTTGGACCAACCGGAGAGGACGATGGCCCGCGAGCACCAGCCCTCTATGGCAGCGAGCGGCACCGTTCCGGAGACGTAGAGCGAGAGGACGCCCAGGGAGGACGCAATGTATGATGAGGTGGGTGTACTATGAGCCATAGTCGAGGATGAGGTCCAGGTTCTCGCCGGGGCCGGCGGAAGCCGCGAGAGCGGCGGTGGCGGCACCCATGGTGATAGCGGGTAGGAGGGGATTAGAGTTCAGATGGTTTGAGGTTTAGGGGCTATTTAGATCGTAAAATTGGCTAGAATATTGCAATGGAACACGTGCTATGAAAGAAGATGTGACTCGATGTGATAGGTGAGTAGGGAATTGAGAGGTGGAATTGGTCAATCTAAACAGCCCCTTAGTCGTTTAGGAGCCGGGGCTAGCTGCGGGGGCTGACCTTCACGGGTATCTAATGATGGTTTAGCTGACAAGTTGGACCGCAAATGGACCCATACAAATATCTAGATACCGGTAAGTACAAACAAATAAGTACAAACTAGTCCTCCATGCAGAAATCCTATATCCAGAAGATTTTTTCCAACTCAACTTCTGATGTTTGAGATAGGTGTAGGTTGCATCCATCGTCTGATCTTCCAGGCTTAGTTGCATAGCTTTTTTATGTCCACTCTATTATCCATTCCTTTGCAATCTACCTCTTCCATTCGAGGTTTCTAGAGCCACCGTTGGTTTCACTGGCACCGGCTCGCTTCCCATGTCACCTACTTGACCCTCGGTGTGGTACTTGGTAGTGGAATCGCTGACTACCTCAAGTGGGGGAGCACGGGGTTCCTATATCCCAGTTGAGCACAGGGGCTCCTATATCATAGGGGAGCACTACCTCTCTTGCAGTGGGGTCGGATTCAGCGGAGCGCTCCTCCTCGCCACCACGCTCAACACCTTGGTTTCATGCGCGGCGGGGGTGGCATCAGCAACATTTTCTAGATCATTATATTTCCTGCCGCTCTTCTCCGTTCTCTTCCCCTCATGTATCGGTTTCTTTACCTTTCCATCATGGTCTACTCAGTACTGCTCGGGAATCTTTATTGTTTGGTTGACTAGTAACATGCACACACAGCACGCGTAGGGCTCTCAATAATCCAATTTTAGATAGGGACACAGCGTGTGCTATAAGACTGTCTAATAATCTCATCTCACAAAATCTATATCTCTTACTGAGCTACTGGATAATAATATAAGCTTCTCTTATATTAGCTCTGACACCACCCACACATTCTCTGCCGCCAACCAGATGTTTCCCACCACTAGTGACCAACAGCGACCACACCACCTCACAGCTCCACCCACAAACCGGCACCTTCATCGGTGATGAGTCCGACACAGGTGGGATTGGATGGAAAGGCCGACACACCGATCCGGATTCCCGAATCCTGCAATCTTAGCACCGGCAACCGAATTTCGACACACCGATCCGGTCGAAGCATGACACACCGATCGGACTACAATGCCACTAGGGCCTCTTGTTGTGCCTCGGCAATTTTAGCACCATACTCCTCTGCAATCTTAGCACCCCACTCTGGTGCACCCCTCTCGGGGAAAGGCCCAATCGCCCCAAAAGACTAGTCCAATAGGGGAAGGGTGGCTCTCCCTTTTAAGGTGGCTTCCTCCTCCCAAGCAAAGCAAGGTGAGATTATGAGGCTCACACTGTCACTGCCTGACTACAACTAGGCTACAACCCATGTTGCGTCTTTGCCAATGGGTAATAGTGGAGAGGATGTCCTCACCATTCTCCTCTTCTCAACAAGGGCTCAGCTCTGATACCAAATGATGAGTCCAACCCAAGTGAGGTTGGATGGAAAGGCCGACACACCAATCCGGATTCCCCGAATCTTGCAATCTTAGCACCGGCAACCGAATTCCGACACACCGATCCAGTCGAAGTATGACACATTGATCCGACTACAATGCCACTAGGGCCTCTTGTTGCGCCTCGACAATATTAGCACCATACTCCTCTGCAATCTTAGCACCACACTCCGGCACACCCCTCGGGGAAAGGCCCAATTGCCCCAAAGACTAGCTCGATGGGGAAAGGGTGGCTCTCCTTTATAAGGTGGTTTCCTCCTCCCAAGCTAAGCAAGGTAGGATTAGGAGGCTCACACGGTCGCCGCCTGACTACAACTGGGCTACGACCCATGTTGCGTCTTTGCCAACAGGTAATAGTTGAGGATGTCCTCATCAATCGGCTACCTTCCATCTAAGGCCTCCTTCTATATCATTTAATAAAGTGCTCAAGCGACATGCATGTGCTCATAAACAACCCTTGAAAAAATTAAAGAGGCCTTTTTGAACTTTTTAAAACTTTTAATAACTAGTCGCATTATGGACCTGGAACTCTATTAATCACTACATCTTCAAAAATTAGTTTTAAAATTCAAACTTTATAGATTGTTATAATTAATCATTGCAACCTCACTGCAACATCACATTACTAACATATCCTATTCTTCTTTTTCGTGCTCTCACACATTACATCACATTACACCGCTTAATCAAAGAGGCTGGCTGTTGGGTGAAGTCTTAAGGTCATTGATTCGTCAGAGACATAGTTTTTCCCTGCAGTGATGACGTAAAGTGCACAGATGGCACACACGTATTTTTAAAAATTTGTGTACAAAATATATTTACAAGTTTACAAGAAAATAGTTATCCAAATAACATATCTTTAACGCATACTAAATTCTCAACTATCAAATTGTACCACTCTGTGTCTCATGGGAACCTCGACATCGATGGTTTGCCACAAACTACTCGACGACACCAAAATGTGGTACACTTCACCCTCATGTACGCAACCAACCTTCATTCTTCCACTTGCCGGTAAGCTCCTATTCGTTCCCACCCTACCCTCCTCCCGACATCTTCGACGGCTATCACCACTCATCGATAAGGTCATGTTCATTCCCGCTTTGCCCTCTTCCCGACATCTCCAACAACTATCACCGATGAATCTGCTGCCGCTTCCATACCCTCCACCCCACCCCACCCATCTTCAGCTTCAAAAATTAGTTTTTAAATTCAAACTCTACAATTAGTCATTGCAAGCTCAATGTAACAAACATTCCTGAAATAAAATATTTTCAAAAATCATTTTAATTGACAAAAATATACTTTTATTTTACAAAAAAGTAATTATCCAAAAATATACTTTTAATTTATAAATATTGCTTAGTTGTCGAATTTTTTTTGAGAACCTTAGTCGTCGAATTGCACCACCCTCGTGAAGGATCATGGGAATTGTCCTTGAGGCCTTGCCATAAACTACTCGGCCGACGACGACACCAGAAAATGGTACACTTTGCCCTCATGTACACATCCAACCTTTAGTCTTCCATTCATCATCAAGCTCATGTTAAACCCCGTCTCCACCCTCATGAATTTCCTCACTGTAGTTGTATATCACCAGAACTCCAAAAGCATTGGCAACATACCGTTACGGGCAAAGATAACACGAATACACACGTACAAGCAGGAATAAATGGATGACACACGAACCAGTCAGAATTCAGGTGGGAACAAAGGCAAGCTTAGAGTATCACGCCATGGCAGTTGACGAGGGCCTGGATTAGGGCCCCCTAAGCGACAAGATAATCGCCCTTGGACGGAGTCTTCTGACACCATTGACAGCGTCAAGGCTAAGATCCAGGGCAAGGAGGGATGCAGATCTTCGTCAAGACCCTTATCGACAAGACACCTCATCTCCGACTAGTAGGCGGCTCGCACAACAACTTTCCGCCTCGCACGACAACTTTCCGCCTCGCCTCCGACTACTTGTTCGCACGAGTAGTCTCCTCTGACTACCCGTTCGCACAAGTAGTTTTCGTCTCCGACTAAGGTGGGGCCCACACATGGAGGTTGGAGCGCGGGATCAGGGGCCCCACACGAACGTGGCGCTGCCCCGACGCTCAAACTTCCCCACGAGGACATGCAAGGCTCCAGTTCTCCACGCCATGCAAACACCCCAGCTGGCAGGATGCGTGGGCGGCTTGTTCTGACAGGAGCCGTAACGCTGCACTGTGCGCCCGCGCGGCCTCCAACACGCCGTCCTGTCCAACCTCTGTGGCATGCCACCCCGTCAGAGCAGGTACTCGATGACCATCTACGGGCGGTGCCTACCTACACTTAGGTCGTAACGTGGCGGGCCTAATCAACTTTCAAGAGAGCTGAGTCATCTAAGGAAGAACTCGAAGAAGGCGCCAAGTACTCGAAATATACAGTGCCGCCGGCACACGCGGCAATCGCCAACACCACTACAGCTCAGCGCCCTCCAATGCTTCCAGACAGACATCGACATGGGAAAAGACCTCCCAACACCGTAGTACTATAGCACGTATTTGTATCCCCTTTTTGCCCCTCACCCTTGCGACTACAAAAGGGGGAGGAGGGCAACTGTTGGTGGTTGGTTGTTGGTTGTTCGTTCCACACCCGCTCACCATACACACGTAGCTTGAGCTACACCCACAGGGACTTAGGTTCCGACACCCTCTCCCGACTAGTTTGTAACCCCTACTATAGACTTCCCTGGCATAAGAACACGATCACTCGAAACTGGATGTAGGGTATTACTCTTAGGAGGCCCGAACTAGTATAAACCCTCGTGTCTCCTGTGCCAACCATCCGGGTCCGACACACGATCCGATACAAATCTACTGCCGGCGGTAGAGAACCCCGTCAGTTGGCGCGCCAGGTAGGGGCACATTGTGTGTCTCACCGAACTTCACCTGCGATCCGGATGGAGGGCTGCGGAGTTTCGCTGACTCCCGGGGCCACCATGCTGTTCGGCTCCCTCGGCTTCGTCTACACCGGGCCGGCGGAGTCCGTCGTCGGGAACACCTTCACCCAACCCGCGCACCCCACCGCCTTGACGGCGGCGGTGGGGCGCGCCCCTTTCATCCGTGGCTTTACGGGCGAGACGATCATGGCCATGTTGGGGCCGAACCCAACACTGGAGCGTTTTAGGCTCGCGACCTACTACCTCACCGACCTCACCTTCCAAGCCAGCGGGTCCGAGCCGCTGACCTGAGGCGAGTTCATGGAGCGTACAACGTCATGTACCCCCACAGGCAGTGGGGCCTCCCGGATGACCCGGTGACGGCCTACATGGACGCGTTGAGGGCTTCCTACACCACCCTGGGCTCCGTGGTTGCGCGGCGGGGGCCACCAGCGCCTCTGCTAGACTTCACGCGCGAATGCAATGTCTGCGACATCCGGAGCGCTAGTAGCTCGACAGATGGCGAAGAAGCACCTCACCACCGTACCACGGACGCCCAGCGTCGGGCGTGCCTCGACGAGATCGCCGAGGCCAGGCGCCAGCTCGACGAAGAGCTGGCAAACCTCCACCAAGCGCTCGGAGAGGAGGAGAGGCCACGCGACCCTGAGCGTGACCCGCGGCGTGAACAACACTGTGAGCAAGAGGATGAGCAGTGGGACCACCGCCAGGTCCAGGCCCCGCGATCAAACACCACCGGCTCGCGCATGTGCACGTGACGTGAACCGGCGCATCAATGAGGACGCCGCCATCGGCGGTGACGCGCCACTCTTCAAGCATGCATCGTAGAACCTCACGGCCACGGCCATGCTCCTCCGTGGCTGCCACGAGCCGGCCACCCCTGAGGAGAGAAGGGTCCGCCAGCACCTCAAGACCCTCCTTGAGATGGCGGCCGCGCAACAGGCGGAAAGCTCAGCATCGCGCCAATGTTCGGCACATGAGGCGCGAGCGACATAGTCCGTGTGGTGCCAGGACCCACCTCCATTGAGGCATCGGAGCCGCGACGGGTAGACAGGTGAAGCGATGGTCAAGCAGTGCCTGGGACCCAACCGCGACGCCCGCGACACGCTCCGAGCCCGCCGCCAAGCTGCCAACGACGACGACTCTGATTACGGCTACGGTAGCAATCACGACGACGGTCGCGACCACCACGACGAACACCGCCCACGCTGGCGGTACAGCTAGAGGTGCGACGGGCGCTTCGACAGCGAGGAGGATCGTGGCCGCAGCTTGACGCCCGATCCGAAAGGACCTCGCGCCTTCGGCTAGAAGGTGCGCGACGCGCGTTTCCCCTCGTAGTTCCGGGCACCGACAATAGTCCCCAAGTACAACGGGGAGACCAATCCTAGCATCTGGTTGGAAGACTACAGGCTCGCGTGTCACGCTGGAGGAGTGACGGATAATCTCTTCATCATCAAGAACTTACCACTCTACCTCGCCGACTACGCACTAACCTGGCTCGAACACCTGCCACGCGGCAGGATCAACAGCTGGGGGGAGCTACGTCAGACCTTCATCGACAACTTTCAAGGCACGTACACCCGCCCCGGCAAGCAGTGGGAGCTGCGGAACTGCAAGCAGAAGCCGAGTGAGAGCCTGCGCGACTACATCTAGCGCTTCTCCAAGCATTGCACCGAGCTCCCCCGTGCAACTGACAACGACACCATTTCGGCGTTCCAGAACAGCACCACCTGCACCACCCTCATCCATCGACTAGGGCGCAGGACCCTGAGGACCACTCAGGAGCTTCTCGACATTGTGACCAACCATGTTGATGGGGAGGAGGCGATCGCAGCAACTTTGAACACCACTCAGGGCAAGGGGAAACAAGTCATGGACGACGGTGAGGGGCCCTCCTCGCGATTCAAGAAGAAGAAAAAGAACGACAAGCGTAGCCGCGATGACCACCTCGTCGCGGTAGTCGAGCGCAAGGCCACACGACCCAAGAACGATCCGCCCAAGAATGGTCCCCCGAAGGACCATTTCGAGAGGCTCTTGGAGGCACCGTACACCCACCACGAGATGCCCGTCAAGCATGCGCTCAAGGATTGCCACCTAATGAAGAACTACGTCAACGGCACGCTCAAGGCCAAGACGGCGGACCCTCAGAAGAAGGCTGCTCCTCTCACCGACAACGACGATGATGAGGTGGGGGCTGGGTACCCCGGCGAGGACGGAACCGTACACATGATCTCTGTCGGGACACCGGCACGATCGTCAAGACGCCAAGAGAAGCTGATCCGGCGTGGGGTCTACAACACCGAGTATGCGACGCAGTTGTACCTCAAGTGGTCAGAAACTCCGATCACTTTCGACTGTACAGACCACCCCGACCGCGTGCCGCAGCCAGGATGCTACCCTCTCGTGGTGGCTCCTTTGTTCGGGACCAAGCGGGTCCACAAGGTGCTGATGGACGGGGGAAGCGGCTTCAACATCCTGTACGTGTCGACACTCGACATCCTGGGCATTCTGCGGTCTTGACTGCGCCCATCGCCTACACCGTTCCACGGGGTCGTCCCTGGGATGGAGGCACTCCTAATCAGGCAGATCGATCTGCCCGTCACGTTTGGGACTCTGCGGAACTTCCATACAGAAACCCTCACCTTCGAAGTGGTGGAGTTCTCGGGGACGTACCACGCCATCCTCGGGAGGCCGGCCTACACGAAGTTTATGGCCATGCCCAACTACACGTATCTCAAGCTGAAGATCCCCGGTCCGAAGGGGGTCATCACAGTAGGAACTACGTTCCAGCACGCATACGAATGCGATACGGAGTGTTTTCAGTTCGCTGAGTCACTCATCCGGTCCGAGAGGCTCCGCGCCAAGCCTCCCTCCAAGGACCCGGACATCCCCGAGTCGTCCAAGCGTGCGGCCTGCCCTTTCGAGCCCACCAAGGACGTCAAGGATGCGGCTGTCTTCGATGATGGCCGCACGCTCCGTATCGGGACGACGCTCGATCCTAAATAGGAAAGCGCGCTCGTCGACTTCCTCAAAGCGAACCTCGGCGTGTTCGCATGGAAACCCTCCGACATGAAGGGAATCCCAAGAGAGGTTGCCGAGAACAAATTGAACATCAAGCCAGGATCGAAACCGGTGAAGCAACACCTCCGCCGCTTCAACGACGACAAGTGCAAGGCCATCGGCGAGGAGATTAAGAAACTTCTTAGTGCAGGGTTCATTCGAGAAGTATTCCACCCCGAGTGGCTTGCTAACCCTGTACTTGTAAAGAAGAAGAATAAGAAATGGAGGATGTGTGTTGACTACACGGGCCTTAACAAGGCATGTCCAAAGGACCCATTCCCTTTGCCTCACATAGATCAGGTAGTCAATTCAACGGCAGGGTGCGAAACCCTCTGTTTTCTCGATGCGTACTCCGGGTACCACCAGATTGTGATGTGCATAGCGGATCAACTCGCGACGTCCTTCATCACTCCGTTTGGCGCCTATTGTTATAACTCGATGCCATTCGGGCTCAAAAACGTGGGCGCCACGTTCCAAAGATGCATGCGACGCATCTTTGGAGATCTTATACGACAGATAATGGAGGCGTACGTCGATGACATCGTGGTCAAGTCAAAGAAAACGGGTGATCTGATCCCTGACATCACGGAATTGTTTGTGAAGCTGAGAGAACACGGGGTGAAGCTTAATCCCGAGAAATGTGTTTTCGGGGTTCCGAGGGGCATGCTCCTCGGCTTTGTCGTGTTGGAACGCGGTATTGAGGCTAATCCCGAGAAGATCTCGGCCATCACTAACATGGGACCAATCCAAAATCTGAAAGGCGTACAACGCGTCACAGGCTGTGTCGCAGCTCTTAGCCATTTCATCGCCTGACTCGGAGAGCACAGCTTGTCGTTGTACCACTTGATGAAGAAGTCTGACCACTTTACATGAACGCCCGAGGCTCAGGAAGCGCTCAACTCGCTCAAGAACCTCCTGAACAGTCCTCTAGTGCTCACAGCGCTGGTGCCAGAAGAACCGATGCTCCTATATGTGGCCGCGACAACCCAAGTGGTGAGTGCTGCGCTGCTGGTCAAACGAGAAGAGCCTGGAAGGTCACTCAAGGTGCAGCAGTCGGTCTATTTCGTAAGCGAGGTACTCTCCGACTCGAAAACCCGCTGCTCGCAAATTCAGAAACTAGTATATGTTGTCCTAATCACCAAGCGCAAGCTTCGACACTACTTCGACATGCATCCCATCACGGTGGTGTCCAAGTATCCACTCGGGGAAGTGATCCAGAACCCTGAGGCTGAGGAAAGGATAGCCAAGTGGGCCCTCGAGTTGATGGGGCAAAATATAGCATATGCACCACGCAGTGCCATCAAATCGCAAGTATTGGCGGACTTTGTCGCTGAGTAGACAGAAATCCAAACTCCACCAGCACCGATCGAGCACGAGACATGGGCAATGTATTCTGATGGCTCCGTCATGAAGGAAGGAGCGGGGGCAGGCCTTGTCTTCATCTCGCCTCTGGGCGTGCGTATGGAGTACATGGTTCGAATGTACTTCCCCACCTCCAACAATGTCGCTGAGTATGAAGCACTCATCAACGGCCTTCGAATCGCGATCGAGCTCGGGATCCGCCATCTCGAGATCCGTGGAGACTCAGAGCTTGTCGTAGATCAAGTCATGAAAGAGAAAAATTGCAATGATCCGAAGATGGTGGCGTATTGTCGGACCGTGCATGAGCTGGAAGACAAATTCCACGGGCTCGAGCTCCATCACGTGCTGCGCGACTACAATAAAGCTGCTGATATCCTTGCCAAGACAGTATCGAGCCGTAAGCCTGTACCAAACGGTGTGTTTGCTAGCGACCAGCATGCACCGTCCGCACGGGTCGATGAAGAACAACCACAAGAGTCAGAGGTACCGGAAGTCATGGAGATCGATCAACAACCAGAGCCGAACTTAGAAGATCGAGACTGGCATTCCCGATCCTCGAGTGGCTAGTCGAGGGAAAGCTACCTTCCGACCACACGGAGGCACACCGCATCTCGCGGCGAGCCAAGGCGTTCGTCCTCATCGACGGTGAGCTCTACAAGCGAGGCACGGCAGGCATACTCATGCGCTGCGTCTTGAGGGACCAAGTCGGGATGTGCGGACATCATGCCGGCCCAAGGACCGTTGTCGGAAAGGCTTTCCGACAAGGTTTCTACTGGCCAACCACAGTGGCCGACTCCGAAGACATCGTGCGACGCTGCGAAGGGTGTCAGTTCTAAGCTCGACAAACCCATCTCTCGGCGCAAGCGCTCCAAACCATCCCCATCACATAGCCTTTCGCTGTGTGGGGGCTGGACATGGTCGGGCTGCTCAAGCAAGTGCCCGGGGGCTTCACACACCTACTCGTGGCTGTCGACAAGTTTTCCAAATGGATCGAAGCCCGACCCATAGTGAAGGTCCGCTCCGAGGAAGCCGTGGCATTCTTCACCGACATCATTTATCACTTGGGGATCCCGAACTCTATCATCACCGACAACGGCACACAGTTCACGGGAAAGAAGTTCCTCAGATTTTGCGACGACAACAACATCCACGTAGACTGGGCCGCTGTTGCACACCCGACGACCAACAGGCAGGTCGAGAGGGCCAATGGCATGGTCCTGCAAGGATTGAAGCCTCGGATCTTCAAACGACTCGAGGAGTTTCGGGCAAGATGGGTCGCTGAGTTGCCATCCGTCCTCTGGAGCCTACGCACCACGCCTAGTCGAGCCACCGGCTTCACGCCGTTCTTTATGGTGCATGGGTCAGAAGCTGTCCTCCCGACGGACATAGACTATGGCAGCCCGAGAGTTCGAGCATAGACCGAGGAGGGGAACCAGGTCGCACTCGATGATGCTATCGACCAGCTTGATGAAGCACGTGATGTGGCACTCCTACATTCAGCTCGATACCAGCAAGCTTTGTGACACTATCACGAGCGCAACGTGCGCAACCGCGAGTTCCAGGTCGGAGACCTAGTACTCCGACGAGTTCAGAGCAACAAGGATCGGCATAAGCTCGCGCCCCCGTGGGAGGGTCCATTCATCGTTGATCAAGTGTTCCGACCAGGGACATTCAAGCTTCGGTACAAGGACGGCAGAGTCATCTCCAATTCATGGAACATAGAATACCTACGCCGTTTTTACCCTTGAGTAACGTTCCTCGTTCTATCTTATGATCAATGAATAATGCCATATGCTTTTGTTCACAATTTCATAAGTTCGCAAGCTTTCGCGTTGGCACCTTCTCTACATGCATCAACATTTTCTAAGGCTGAGCGGCAAGCGTCCCTGCACCCATGCAGAAACGCTCACCGCTCAGGGGCTACTCGGGGCACGATTCCCTCCTTTCGATTTTCCCTTTTTAAAACAAAATTCTCTGATGAACATGTCATAACCAATTGCACGCGTGAACGGTTTTTTGGCGGAACGCCCTATCTTGCGAAAGAAAATGATGTCGATCTGTGCGTGTCTCGGCGCTGCTGCTCGTTCAAAGCTCCTAGCACCCATGCCCCCGCGGCTATGGTGCGAAGCCTTGAGAGTGCGGCCCAGGTCCCCAGGTCGTCGTCCGATCTCATTCGAAAAGTGCTTGGGTAACCGCTCGGGCTCTGGTCCAAAACGACTTTGACGAAAAATGCGCAAGTCACTTTTGAACCTCCCTAAGTGCTCGGGGGCTGCAAACATGTGGTGTCACTTTGCGGCTCAGGTTGGTCGAGCTCTCTGACTCCTACGCCCCTGCGGCTCCAGAGTAAAGTTCGATCGGCCTGAGTTTCTAAGTACCACTACTCTATTCCGCAGTCGTTCCCAAGTGCTCGGGGAATGTTTCAGCAGTGACAGGTTTAAACAAAATGAAAATTGTTAGAGGCAATACACATATAAGTTTGTCTTGGTTATCTATGATACAAAATGATACATCTAACTAGAAGGCCTGGAGCTGTCTTTGACTTCTGGTGTGTCTTTTGGGATCAGGTCTAGGTCCTTCATCACTGCATCAGCCATGGCGCGGGCAAAGGTGGCGCAGTCCTCCTCGAGCTTGTCATACTCATCGTTTGAGTAGCCGGGAGCCCAGCCGCCGCTCAACGTCTTGCGGTCCAACCCCTTGTAGTGTGAATCGAACATGGCAAGAACCCGGTGCACCACCTTCCGAGCCGTCGCCAGCTCTCGCTCCTTGACTATGCCCGGGAGAAGTGCCACCCGATCCCCAAGCGCCTGGGGAGGCATCTCAATGGATGGAACGCCAAGTTCTGACAAGATCCGTTCGACAAACCGGCCGAATTTGGCGCAGTCCATGAGGTCCTTCTGGCGTGTCATCTCCACCTCGCGCTGAGCCTTCCTGGACACCTCGAGCTCGGCCTTGACCTCTGAAGAGGGAAAATGAACCGGAGGTTAGTTGTGAGGAGCACAAGCAAAAGAAGGGAGGGACAAGGCTAGAGAATCGTACTTAAGAGCTGGTCTGACAAGTTCTTGGCCACCCCAGTCATCTCGTGGATCTTGAGCTCAGCGGCGGTGACTGTGCCCGCTTCCTCCATGAGCCTCGTGGCCAATTAGGTGTGAGCCACGCGAAGCCCTGCCGACACAAGAAGACAAGTCAACATTGCCGACAAGCAACACGAAGAAAAAAACACTACGGAAGCTGAAAGCGCTCGGCTGCTCACCTTGAACGTTTTGCTCCAGCTTGGTAGTGCCGTCGCGGAGCCGGGTCCCCTCATCTGTGGCTTCGTGCAGCTTGGAGGCGAGGTCACCCACCTGCTTGTTGGCCTTGTTGAGGTCCACCCCGGCAAGGACCAGATGCTGCTCCAGCTCGGCCACCCTCTTCTCGAGCGCCGCCTTCTCCTGGGCGTCAGCCTGGGAAGCGGCTTCGATGGTAGTTGCTACAGTGGTAGGAGCCTGAGCAGCCTCGGCAGCGGTCGCAGCAGTGGTGCGCAGCTCCGTGGCTGTTGCCTCCGTTTGGGCAAGCTTCGCCTCAAGGGTCATCCTCTCCATCACGGCGGTGTCTGCGGCCAACTGCGCAGCTACTGCACGGTCCTCCGCGGACTTTACTGCGGCTTCGAGCGTGGTCCTTGTCGATGCTTCGTTCGCCACCGCCCCTGCAGCAGCCAGTCGGGTGACCACCAACTGCATTTCCAGCTGGAACTTCTCGGCCCGGAGCTCCTCGATGGTGCGCGCCTTCTTGGCACCGCAGTTCGTGAGCGCCTGTTCCGAGTAGAATATTATCTACGGCGATGTCTGCAAAGACAAAGAAACAAGACCAAGATCGGGCTCGGCAAACTCACCATTGTGACGGGGAGGACGAGCTCATTGAATGCTCGTTCTGCCCACCTTAAGCCCCGTTCGAGGCGGTGACGGGCCGCGGCCTCTTCGTCCTCGTCGTTGTGCGGCTCGGCCTCGCGGGTCCCAGTCCATGAGGAGCGCACGAGGTCGAGGATGTGCTCTGCCCCTTCGGTGGTGCCGTCGGCAACCCCGCGGCCGAGAAGGGGTGAGCTCCCGAGCTCTGCCCAACTTCCCGGATCATATCCGGGGAGACGCTGCCCGCCACATCTTCGGGAGCGGCAGGCACCTGCGGGTCTGGGCGGGGTGAGTCTGCGACCAGCACCACCTCCGCATCGGGAACAGTGGGCTGGAGTGATGACTCCACCGATGTACTCGTGGTAGGCACCACCACGTTCGCAGGAGGTGCCGATGCACTCGCGGTGGATGTTGGGGGCACGACGGCATCCGGCTCCGCCTCTGCCGCCTCGGTCGTGGACACCTCGGGGTTGGCCCCGGCCATCTCAACCGCGACCGCAACCGCGGAGGAGGACGACACGGACGCCTCGGCCGTTGGCTCCTCCGGCCCCGAGAGGCACCGTTCCAGCTCGACCTCGAAGGCAGCCATGTCGCCACCCGAGAGGTTGGGCCTTTCAAGGCCAGTGGCTTCCTGGGGCTGGATGGACGTCTCGGGAGCCGCCAGCGCCTCGGCCCCGCTTCCGTCGGAATGCGACACTGGAGGCACACCTGCTTCAGGAGCCGCCGACGTGCCGGCATCGCGATCGACGGTAGGCACTGCCGGGGGCTCGACCTCCTCGGGGGCTGTTTGCCCCCCGACCACTCCACCAACTTCCGACGCCAGTGAAGGCGCCGCCACCTCAGGGACCTTGACCGCCTCGGCAGCCCCTCTCTCGGCCTGCGCTGTTGCCGACACGGGCGGAGGGGTCACCGGGCGGGGCTCGGATGGAGGATCGCGCGTGGCCAAGACCACGCATTTCTGTGGCGTGATGCTGAGCGCGCCGGTGTCGGCACAGCTGACACGAAAAAGCAAATTGAAAGGCGAATGAAGGACAGCAAGAACAAAACAACAAGATCCTGCGAGACAGTATGTACGTGGAGGAAGTGATGCGGGCACGCTTGACGGGCCTAGCAGCCACGCCCGACTCAGTGGCTGACCTCTGGTCACCCGACGACTCAGGGGCTGACCTCTTGCCCGCCGCCGCGTCAGAGGATGGTCTCTGACCTCCACCTGGGGCGAGGGGGACCTACACGGATGGGGCTCCGCCACCCCGGATGACCAAGGATTGAAGGCGCTGCTGGGGTGTGCTCGTGTTTCCCCCCTACGTCGCACTCGACGAACACGTTGGCGGTGTCGATCTCGCCTCGGATGGCGACCGCCTCTTCGGGGAGCACGACTCCCGCCGTGTTGTGTCGTCGGAAGAGTGGTGGGAGGACGAATCACGGTCCGTCGGCCGCCTGGACCGGTTGTCCCGCCGCAGAGAATCCCTCCTCTCCCTTGGAGGTTAATGGCTGATGAGGCCCGCCTAGGATTGGGTCACCCTCTGGTCCTCTTGGGTGGGGCGGGGGTTCGGGTGCAAGCTGGAGATCGACCCATGCTCATGGACCATCGGCTCTGGCCGCCGTCTCGAGCTGGCCTCCGTGGTCTGCTGCTGAGGAGGGGGCGACACAGACGGCATCGACAGAGCACTCCAGTCAATGCTAGTGCTCCTCTCATCGCCGGACCATGGCGGCGACGGCGAGGGGTTCTCGTTCGAGGAGACGGCAATCTCCTTCAGCTTCCGACGCTTGACGTGGCGGTCGTTCCGCTCGCGCTTCGTGATCTCCTCTTTCTTGTGCTTTGCCTTGCGGTCGGCCCTCCTCTTCTCTGCGACGGTGTTGGAGCGATTCCGTATCATGTCCTGGGGGAGAGGAGGCTTCGCGGGGATAAGGTCCGCGGGCTTCAGCTAAGAACAAGAAAAATGAAAGGAATCACTACGATGGCCAAGAGCTCTAAGAAGACACTATCAACGAAGACTACAAAACTAGTAGGAAGGCTAGTCGGAAAGGGGGGAAAACTTACATATTTTTTGGTCCCCTCATGGGGAAGCATGGGTAGAAACCGGGATGGTGACCACAAGTACGACTCCTTCCCGATGGCCAGTCCCACACGGCGCTGGATCTCATCCAATGAGGGCGGCTCGGGCGCCGTCATAGTCCCTTCGAATGGCGCCCTGTTGGGCATCATCTGGCAGATGCGCAGGGGCCACCGCCGGAGAGGCACGATCCCCAACGTGTGGTACTGTCTGATGACGGCCGCCAAATCGACCCCGGCATTGCAGAGCCGGATCAGGGCTGCCTAGCAATCCTTGAGCAGCTTCGTCTGCTCCGCCTCCGGGGGCCCGTGGCTCCAACTCTTCGGCGCCTCGGCGATTGGGACGCCGGTGTACTCCGGCAGCGGGTGCTCGGGGTCGTTCTTGAAGTAGAACCAACCCTTATGCCAGCCGCTGTTGGAGCTCGTCAGCGAGGAGGGGTGTACTCCTCCCCCCTACCTTGCTTCATCCGGAGGTTGGCGCATCCGATCGTCGTTGGGATCCTGCCGTCCTTCGAGCAGGCGAACTTGAAGAAGTACCGGAAGAGGTGCCAGTGGGCTCCCACTCCCAAGTACACCTCGCACAGCACCTCGAATGTTGCCATCTGTTGGATGGTGTTCGGGTTGAGGTGCTGGAGCTGAAGCCTGTACTCCCAAAGCACCGCGCGGACGAACCGCCCGGCGGGGACAGAAAAGCCGCGCTCGTGGAACGCCACGAACGAGATGACATAGCCTGGTGGCGGACACGGGATGGACTCAGCCTCCGGCACCCTCCATTCCTCAGCAACGGTGGGTGCCGACAGCTGCCCAGCGGCGACGAGGCGGTGGAGAGTCGCGCAGGTGACATTGGAACGGGTCCAGTTCGACATGGCGTCGTCAAGCTCCTGGACGCGGCGCGGGTGGAAGAAGTGGCAGCGGCACAATAGATGCGAAGAGCAGAGGAGCGGGCGGCGCTGGCTATGGCGAAGATTGGGGGAGCAAATGGTTTGAAACTCTACGACGCATGGTTAATAAGGAGCAGGCGTGGGCGCCAGCCTTAAATGTTGTCCCTACCGCGCCGAAAAGCCGCCCACTCAGAGGGTGCCCCCCGGGGGTAACTGGCGCACACCTGCGTGATGGTTCGACGCCCGGTGGGCCCGCAAATCTGAACCAATTGCACGTCGTCCCCTCAACCCGTCATATCAGCCATGTCAGCCATGACCACCACGACGGGCATGACCGCCGATGCGGCCGTGACCGCCTTGACCGGAGATTTCGAAACGGCAACAACATTTCAAGATTAAAACCCCACAAGCGAGTCTACAACTCCCTAGTAGGCTCGGGGGCTATATCCGGCGGATGCGCTCGCGCGCACCCACCGAGGAAATCAAAAGGGAAAACTACCGCGACACTTCTTCGTCTCTGAACCTGTGAGCGAGTCCTTGACTCCCACCCCAGGTTAGATGGCTATTGACGAGGGCCTGGATTAGGGCCCCCTAAGTGACAAGATAATCGCCCTTGGGACGGAGTCTTCTGACACCATTGACAGCATCAAGGCTAAGATCCAGGGCAAGGAGGGATGCAGATCTTCGTCAAGACCCTCATCGACAAGACACCTCATCTCCGACTAGTAGGCAGCTCGCACGACAACTTTCCACCTCGCACGACAACTTTCCACCTCGCCTCCGACTACTTGTTTGCACGAGTAGTCTCCACCTCCACTACCCGTTCGCACGAGTAGTTTCCGTCTCCAACTAAGGTGGGGCCCACACATGGAGGTCGGAGCACGGGATCAGGGGCCCCACATGAACGTGGTGCTGCCCCGACACTCGAACTTCCCCACGATGACACGCAAGGCTCCGGTTCTCCACGCCATGCAAACACCCCAGCTGGCAGGACGCATGGGCGGCTTGTTCTGACAGGAGCCGTAACACCTTACTGTGCGCCCGTGCGGCCTCCAACACGCCATCCCATCCAACCTCTGCGGCACGCCATCCCGTCAGAGCAGGTACTCGATGACCATCTATGGGCGGCACCTACCTACACTTAGGCCGTAACGTGGTGGGCCTAATCAACTCTCAAGAGAGCTGAGTCATCTAAGGAAGAACTCGGAGAAGGCGCCAAGTACTCGAAATATACAGTGCCGCCCGCACACGCGGCAATCGCCAACACCACTACAGCTCAGCGCCCTTCAATGCTTCCTGACAGACATCGACATGGAAAAAGACCTCCCAACACCGTAGTACTGTAGCAGGTATTTGTATCCTGTTTTTGCCCCTCACCCTTGCAACTATAAAAGGGGGAGGAGGGCAACCGTTGGTGGTTGGTTGTTGGTTGTTCGTTCCACACCCGCTCACCATACACACGTAGCTCGAGCTACACCCACAGGGACTTGGGTTCCGACACCCTCTCCTGACTAGTTTGTAACCCCTACTACAGACTTCCCTGGCATAAGAACACGATCGCTCAAAATTGGACGTAGGGTATTGCTCTTAGGAGGCCCAAACCAGTATAAACCCTCATGTCTCCTGTGCCAATCATCTGGGTCCGACACATGATCTGATACAAATCTATTGCCGGCGGTAGAGAACCCTGACAGCAGTGCACCGACATGAACTCATAACCGTAGATGAATCAAGCATCCCCGCAAGACTGGGTGCAACTAGGTGTCGCTTCCTCCCTCCTCTCACACCTATATTGCACCTCTCTCGATCTTCTTCCTCCGGCCACACCCTCACCCCTTTGCCACCCTCCTCCTGTGTCTCTGACGACTCCCGCGTCATCGGGGAGCACCTCCTCCCACCATGCACTAAACCGTCCACAGCATGACTCCCTTCCCAGTCACCTCTGTCTCCTTCCTCTCCCATTCTCGCCCCCGCACGTCCCTCCTTCATCTCTAATGGCGGGACCCACTGGATCCGATGACCTCTCACCAGACCAACTGAAACGGACTGGATTTCCAAAAAGGAGAATCAAATCCTCTATACCTCTGTGATAGTCCTAGGAAGCAGTAATCATGTGCAATCCCTATCTCAGATGGTACAAATCCATATAATACAAATAAAATGGTAACATCACATAGTAATATCATAAATTCAGAGTACATCTCTTCAGCACATTCTGGTATAAGTTCATCATGACTAAATCATAAAGGGTAAAACATATATGCAACAGAACATAAGCAACAAATTGTACTCCCTGACGAGGACAACAGTGCCTGATCTTTTGTCATGGAAATGATAACTCGTTTGGTGGAGTGTGACACACCGTTCCATCTTTAGATCCAAAGACTTGAACTCCTACAACCTTAGCACCATAACTCCTCTGATTATCAACCGTGTCACAATCCAGTTGACCTCGCCGAGCCTAAATCCCTACTTGCGAAACAAAGAACACAAGCAAGAACTCGAAAGTAGCAGTTCTCAAATTATAGTGATGACCTGCAGATGAATGATTAATACACGAAGTTGGGGTTTCACAAACCGAAAATAGTGTCGACGATAGAAAACTCTAAGCAAAACTCAAGTCTGTAATGGCAGTAGCTATTGAGTTTATGGGCGTCCTAGGGTTGGGGGCACACCGAAAGCGGCACCGACAACATGGGCTGAAAACCCGACTCGATACAAGGCTGAGTTGGCCCAAAATAGGTGATGCACCACCTTTTTGTGGTCACACAACATGATCCACGCATGTTCTCAAGCAAGGACCAGAACCAAATCGACGACGCCGTCGTCCTCTCTCCAAGTTGTATGATGGATATATCGCTGAAATCATGCGGTGGTGTAGGCTGTTTCAGAACCAGACGTCGAAGCTAAGCTGGAGACGAAGTACAACTTGGAGAAGGTCGTGGCGTGTGCATGCCCAACAGTGTGGCAATGTCCTCATCATCCCCCCTTCTTGGATTAGAGTCATCCTCGACTCCCTCCCAACATCATCAATTTCCTGCAAAAGGTTAGGGACACATGATGCAAAGTATGAGACATAGGATCATCGGTAAAAGACATGTCACAACAAAGCATAGTATAACAAGATGCATCAGGATTACCACAAAGTTCAGCAGTAGCGGATGTTGTAGCAATAAAAGTACCTCCCTTTAGATTAATTGCATCATGTTTAACATCAGAAGATTCACTAGTTGCAGCTTTGGTTTTAGCATCGTCAACAAGATCACGAAAGTGTTTCCTAACATCAGGTAACGATAAAGGAAGCAAAGTAATGTTCTTATCCTCATGCATGAAAGTATATGTATTAGTTCTACCATGGTGTGCAGAATTCTTATCATATTCCCATGGTCGGCCTAACAAAAACGAGCATTCTTCCATAGGTACAACATCAAAATCAGCAGAGTCTTGATAAGAGTCAACTGAAAAGTGTATGTGTGCATTTGTAGTTACTTGGCCTTACCACTGCTATCGAACCATTCAATGTGGTACGGATGGCATAGTGGACGAGTGGAAAAACCAAGCTTGTCAATCAAATCTGAATTCACCAAGTTGTTGCAGCTCTCGGTGTTAATGATGGTGAAAACACATCGCTCCTGGACGATGACAAACATGTGGAACAAGTTGTTGCGGTGAGCTTTCATCACGTCCTCTTGTTCCCCCTGTACGGTTATGGCACACTGCACAAGAAGACTAAGAAAACCCGTAGAGGCGGTGTTGGAGTCAATGGCATCCACTTCTTGTGCCTCCGAACCTGCAGCAATGTTAGCAGCAATGTCCAAATCATCTTCTATATATTCAAGTCCCTTTTAATTTATTTTCACCGAGAGTCGAACTCGGGTATGTTGAATGCTACTTAACCACTAGGCTAGAGGCCTTTTACCCTTTGTTGAACCATCACTAGTAGGGAGAGGGGCTTTAGTTCTGGTTGGTAGAGGCCTTAGGTCTCTCAAGTCCAACCGGGACTAATGATGAGAGACAAAAGGCCCCCTATTTAGTTCGTATTACCAGCACCTGCGCCCACCCCCTTTAGTCTCAGTTGGTAATACCAACCGGCACTAAAGGGTCACCGTCTCTATTCTTTTGTTTTTCAATTTGAGCGTATACTTTAATTATTATTACACGTGTATATTCTAACTGTTGTTACACGTGTATATTCAAATTATTGTATCATGTATAATGTACGTATATGTGTATACATGTCTACTATACGTACTTAGACTTATATATCTACGTATATACACATATAAATATATATCACACAATTTTATACATAAAAATAAATAATATATATACATCAAAATATTGTTCACTTCAAATTTCTAGTCTCTACTCCTAGTGGAGGTGCATCATAACAATATTTTAGATCCATCATAATAATGTTGTCCTGCAGGACTAATCACCTCGTCAAAGAGGAATCCCATGAGACCTTCTTGAATCGCTAAAAGACGATCCTTCTTAATGTGTGCGTACTTAACCATATCCACTAGAAATGTACAAATATATTAATATATTACACCTAACAATTAAATATATAAGCGGTTAGGAAATGATGTATTATTAATAGGTTTATTTAGTTAACTTACATTATAATTTCCCGAGTCTGTACTTGACAAACATTGTATGTGCTCACAGACATGGTATCCACATAAATTAGTTACCTGTTCCTGTCTCCAACACTAAAGTGGATAGGAGAAAAAATTATGAAATATTAGTGTTATACAATTTAAATTTTCTCAATCTGAAGTCATTATTTGGATTACGTACCGGATAATCAATATAGAATGTAACTTTTGGATCATATTGTCCTTCGTTGGCTGCAATGAATTTTTCCTAAGCTTTGGGGAAAAATAATGAAAGATATAGTGTGTTAGTCAAAGCAAACTATATATATTGCATTACAGAAAACGTCTTAGATAGAATTATTACACTTGAAATAGATCTTGAAAGTCTCGGTAATCTGCAGGCCTTTTTGTTAATGAATCCCACACCATGATGCTGCTACTGTCGACTTGAATTATCAAAAGAACCTAGTGGAAATTGTGTATACAATGGTAATCGCACATACTTGAAGCTGAAAGGTAGTAGTATGAGATCCTTGTTACAAAACTTAGACAAGGTCCTATAGATTGTCGCGATTATTGTGTTTGGTTGCTTCTGGACCTCGAACTGGTTAACTTTTGTTGGGTCCATGAAACCAATTCTGTCGCCATTACCTTTTCTTCGCATCTCATTTAGTTGCAGGCTACCAAAAATGAAAGACAAAGTTAACTAGTAGATCCATAGACGTAATAAATTTATTAATAAACACAATAAAATACGTCACTTATAGACACCAGGCGACAATAAGATAGGTACTCAGGGCGTCTAGATGGTAAACTTCATAAATATCTTTAAATTGCACAAATACCACCCTCTCGCCTTCAGTGGCAAAATCTTTCGGTCTAGCGAGTATACCTAAGCTCACTACACCTTCCGCTACCACATGTACCACTCATGAAATTCATACATCTTATGTGAGAGCTTACATACCAGTTCTTGCCTGATAAGAGGTTTTCCTGGTTGGTAGGGCCATCTAGGTACAAATTTTGGATCACGAGGTGGTTCTTCATTGCCAACTACAACACTTACAGGCATCCCTGATTGTTTCGCAAATTCAATTGAGGACCTGTGTGGTCCGAGGATTGGTGAATGGTCGCTCCTTGGTGATGAGTGATTGACAACATTGTGTGGACTGACTCTTAGCCTAGTATTGCAGGTGCAGGCTGCGGCTTGATTCATGTGGTGCAGGTGAAGATCAAGTGCAAAAGGTCTATGTCTATGTGACCTCCCAGGAACGGAGAGACAAGTAGGCTTCGATCGAGGTACCCGGTGGCCGGCGGGATCAAGTGCGAGTCGTACAGTGGCAAGAAGAGCAAGACGACGTCGAGAGGGATGGAGCCGGTGCAAGGTAGTAACTGACAACTGAAGCTTGTACGTGGGGTTTGTAGTGATTTGGCCACAAAACCACTGGGTTACTTGGCTGAGCCTCAATGCCAATGTCGAAGACTCGACGGGGTGAACCGGCCTACCTGGGCTGGTCTGACCGCCAGGTCAGGGTGGTCTGACCGCCTGGCTGGGGTGTGACTGGGGTAGGGCGGTCTAACCGCCCAGTAGGGGCGGTCTGACCACGTGGAACGTAGCGCATCGAGAAGCTTCGAGTTGACGCGGCTTGCGGCTTGCGGGCGTCCATCCGATAGAGATATCGACCAAAGTTCCCAAAGTGCCCTTGGTGGGCTTGTATCTTAAGTTAAGTAAGTAGGGGTAGTTTGGTCATTCGGCGCCCTCCATATAAACTCACTTGAGGGGAGATAGCAGCCAACTCTTGGAACCCTAGTTCATTTGCTCTTCCTCTTTTGTTTTCCCTAGGCTAGCTTGAGAGCTTCATGAGAGATCTTGAGAGAGGGATGGATGCTTGGGCGGCTTGCTAGACCTTGTATGAACCTTTCATGGCATGTATAGAAGGTTCAGCGTGGTTCATCTAGTCTCTCCTTATCACCCGGCATTTTCCCTTTTGGTGATTTTCGGAGCTCTTTTTGGGGATTTTTGTGGTGGCTTGTTTGAGGCATTTCTTCAAGGGATTCTTGTTGGTTATCACACATGAGGTCTTTGTGCCCTTTTCTTGGTGATTTTGCCCCAGCAATCTCTCAGGAAGACCTTCGATTTGGGTGGTTTTTGGAGTTCCTCGAGTTCATGACATAGAGCCCTTCGATTCGCGATTCCTCTTGATTGGGTGTGTTTCGGTGGATATCCTTTGGTGGAGAGGTCGTCCAGGATGTGATCCAGCTATCCTCGAAGTTTCACTACAATTCGTGGAGTGATTCGGGAGATCAGGTGATGGGAAGTTGAGAGTTGACCCACGACCAGGATTCTGGGAGGCAGGTGGTCTGACCGCCCTGGGTTCATGATCTGACCGCCCTGGGGATTTTGCGAGGAAACTTTTGGTTTTCCAGGGGATTTCTCTAATAGCTTGTTTGCCTTGATCAAAGGAGTCTCTAGGAGAAATCTTAGGTCGATTTGGAGTCGTGAGCTTCATTTTTTGGTTTTGGGAAAATTCCAGGCCGAGGCAGTCTGACCGCCCTGTCCATGTGGTTTGACCGCCCCTGGTAGGAAGTTTTTCCGTGTGTGGTTTCTGCTATGGTGTGTGCATTGTTGAGTGGCTTGGAGGTGAGGTTTGCTCCTAGGATCAGTAGCACTACAGTGCTACGTGGTCTTGGCAAACGTGCAGATAGAGTTGTGAAAGTGATTTCGGGATCGAGGCCATGTTCATCTCGTTAGAGGAGTCATCTCTCTCGAGAAGAATTTTCATCGGCTCCCATTCACTCCCCCCTCTTTGGTCGCCCAATCCGATCCTTCATTGGTATCAGAGCCGGTTATGGATCTTTTTGATTCTAACCAGTCTAAGATCCAAAGATGGGTGACTACGAAAAGGGGTCAGGTCCTCCGCACTTGGGAGTGCCAAGGTCGAGGCCATCTTGGAGTCTGGTGTGTATGAGACATTAACTGAGGATGAGCTGTTCTCTAAGCTCAAGTCATCTGACGTGGATTGTGGCCTGAGAGCCAAGCCTGAGAGCTCGACTGAGTCACATAGTCTTGCTCTTGTCTCTGGATTTGGCGGAAGGACTAACACTAACTCCTCTACGAGGATTTTTTTCTGTCTTCTTTTGTGTCCTTGCCAGATGAGAAGTTCGACGAGCTTGGAGAGGACGAGCTGGCCCTGCTGACCTGGAAGTTCGAGAGGCTGCACGAGAACCGCGTGAACATGAGGAGGACCACGCGTACATGCTACAGATGCGGCAAGTAGGGATACTTCATCGCCGAGTGCCCGCAGGAGATCGAGCCCAAGAACGAGTACAAGCACCGCCCAAGGATCGAGAGCAAGCACTACTTGAGGTGTGAACACAGGTACAAGGTCAAGGATGAGCGGAGGTCAAGGAAGGGCAGCGGCTACGACAAGAAGAAGGCGGCTTGGGCGATGGTGGGTGTGAACGACATTGAATCCAGTTCCTGCTACACCTCGTCGAGTTCCAGCGACAGTGACAACGACGGCACGCGCAAGAGCAAGAAGCATGGATACAAGAACCTCAGCGACATGGGTTGCTTTGCACGAGAGGACGGCTTCTGCAACATGGCCCATAGCTCCGGTAGCAAGAAGAGCCAGAAGCATGACTCAGGATCAGAATCTGAGGATGAGGTATGTGATGAGCTCTCTTCCTTGCACCAGGAGAATGCTGAGTTGGTTGCTTTGCTTGGCAACCATGATAGCATGCTTAGAGAGGCCAAGAAACTTAGGAAAGAACTTAGGGCCTCGCTAAAAGAAGCTAGGGAGAAAATAGCTGAGCTAGAATCTGTGAATCTTGATGCTAGTCTTGAAATTGATTCTCTTAAGTGTGCTCCTGTTGTTGCTGATACTGCTGACTATGATGATTGTAATGCTTTCTTGGCTGATTTGACTGTGCTTAAAGAGAAGCATCCCTCTAATTTGGAGGAACTAGACTTGCTTAGGGTTGAGCTTGATGAGTCGAAATCTAGGTCTGCTTTACTAGGTGCTTGCACTTCTTGTCCTATGTTGCATGCCAGACTAGATGAATCTCATGATAGGATTGTTTCCTTGGAGGCTGGTTTGAAAGTTCCTATTCCTACATCATGCTCTACATGTGAATTATATTTTGTTAAGAATATGGAACTTGCACATTATGTTGATAGCTTGCAGGATGAGAATGATGAGTTGGTTGTCTGAGCATGAGCCTCAGTTGAGTTTGATGATGGCTGAGTTTAAGAGGTTTGATGGTTAGGCGTTGGGTTCTAATAAGATAGGTGAGAGCAGTGGTGAGGGAGGAGAGAAAATTGGAGAGATTCCAATTCCACCACAAACTACACCCATGAACAAATTTGCACCTAAACCCAACCACCTGAGAAACAAGCTAGACACCACTCCAGATCCACTAGTGTTCCCCCACAAAACAGACAATTTCCAGAAACCAGTGCAGTTGGTGAGCACCCTTGGGAATGTGTTTGGGGGGAAGCCAGGAGAGAAAGTAGTAGACAAACCGAGAGAAGCTCCACATCCAAAGCCAAAACCAGTCCACTTCCATTGTGAGTATTGTGGGAGGGATGATCACCTAGGAGAGTTTTGCTACAAGATGAAGATGGATGAGAGGATGGCTAAGAAGTGGGCGAACAAGGACAGGTACCACCTTTTTCATGTTGTGTCTGAGCCTCTTATGCCACTACCTAGGGGTCAGGCGGAGGTGCGTATAGTTTCGGGTTGGGGAACGAGAGGAGTTCCCAACCGAGGTGGTTCGCGTGCTGCTACCCAGGGGGGCGGTCAGACCGGCCTGGGCAGGCGGTCTGACCGCGTCCCAGCTGGAGCAGGGGGTTTCGATGCCCGTGGTCGTGGTGTTGATCGTGTTGGTTCTTATGGTCGTAGTACAAGTAGTAGAGGGTTTGTTTATAGTGGTGGTGTGTTTGCTGGACCTTCTCCACCTCGTGATCGATATGAGGATGGGAGAGGTCGTCGCAACTCTGGGTCTCAGAGGGGCTACGAGCCACGCTTTCCCTTACGTGGTGGCCGTTCTCCTCCAGCGAGACGTGAGGTGCTTCAGCGTGGTGGTCGTAGCTTTGGTCATGTTAGGATGTATGTTGCTAACCCCACTTTTGAGCAAATGGCTCGACACTGGTTTGACTCGATTTGTGCTAACCCTAGTGTTGAGTCACTTGCTCATTCCCGTTCTCGTTTTTGATTTGCAGGTGGGAGGCATGGAGAATGTTTGGTTGATTGACTCCGGTTGTTCGCGACACATGACCGGAGACATGGGGTGGCTCTCCAGCCTCACCCTGGTGGTGTCAAAGGTGTACATCACTTTCGGGGATAATGGACGAGGACGGGTGCTTTCATAAGGTGAGGTTAAGGTGAGCAGCTTGGTGACCTTAAAGCGTGTGGCTCTGGTCAAGTCACTTGGGTATAACCTGTTGTCAGTATCTCAGTTACTGGACGAGGGTTATGAGGTGCGTTTTAAGTTGGGGGCTTATCGTGTTCTTGACTCTCGAGGCGATCTTGTTTGTACGATCGTGCCCGAGGGACAGATCTTTCGTGCTGATTTTTCTCAGTCTTTTGGTCCCCGGAGGTGTTTTGTTGCTGGTCCTTCTTCCGAGTTGTGGAGGTGGCATAGGAGGTTGGAGCACTTAAGCTTTGAGTTGCTTTCCCGCTTGAGTGCACTCGATCTTGTCCGAGGATTGCCCAAGTTGCGTTTTGAGAAGGATTTGGTTTGTGCGCCTTGTAGGCATGGCAAGATGGTAGCCACTCCCCATCCACCCCTGACTGCTGGTGACAGAGCGTCCGACAGAGCTATTGCACATGGACCTTGTTGGGTTAGCTCGAGTTCGCTCGATTGGTGGGAAGTGGTATGTCCTAGTGGTTGTTGACGATTACTCTCGCTATGCTTGGGTGTTTTTCTTGGAGGATAAGAGTGAGACGTTTGGTTTTGTTCGAGACTTGATCTTGAGGTTGAAGAACGAGAGACATGGGGATGCCATTAGAGCTATACGCAGTGATAATGCCACGGAACTCAGGAACTCTCGTTTTGAGACTTTTTGTCGTGATCTTGGTCTTGAGCATCAGGTTTCGACTCCGTACACCCCTCCTCAGAACAGTGTTCTGGAAAGGAAGAATCAGACCTTGTGTGAGATGGCTAGGACGATGCTCGATGAGCACAGGACTCCTAGGAGGTATTGGGCTGAGGCGGTGAATACCACATGCTATGTGTCGAACCGGATCCTCCTCCGAGCTTTCAAGAAGAAAACCTGCTATGAGCTGATGCATGGGCGAGTATCCAAGGTGAGTCACTTTCATGTGTTTGGTTGCAAGTGTTTCATTCTTAAGAAGGGCAGAAAGTTGGATAAGTTTGAGGCTAGGTCTGTTGATGGTATTTCTTTGGTTATGCTACTCACTCTAGAGCATTTCGTGTGCTCAATTTGGAAACTAACCAAATCGTGGAGACTTGCGAGGTTACCTTCGACGAGACACATCCACATAGCTCTTTGGTATTTGATTGTGCAGGTGATGAGGAGTTTGGTGAGGAGATCTTTGCGGAGGAGATGCAAGAAGATGGTGAAGAAGATGATGGTGATGGTGCTCCCGTAGCTGGCCGTGTATATGCTACTTCCACTATGACGATGACAATCGAGGATGGTCCATCACCTACACCGACGATGACTGCGGCTGTTCGAGTAGATGTTGCGCTGAGGGGGAGGTGGTCTCCAGACGTGAGGCTCCCCGGCATGTTCAGGTGGATCACCCACCTTCGTTGATCATAGGTGACATTCATGAACGCACTACACGGTCCAGGTCACAGAGGCATTCTCATTTTGCTCATTCTGCATTTTTCTCTTCTTTTGAGCCCAAAGATATTGGCCACTCACTTTCCGATCCAGATTGGGTGAACGCTATGCATGAGGAGCTTGAGAGTTTTGAGAGGAATCAGATGTGGGAGTTGGTTGAGCCTCCACCAAATTGCAAACCTATTGGGACAAAATGGGTGTGAAAGAACAAAGAGGGAGAAAATGGGGAGATTGTGAGAAACAAGGCGAGGTTAGTTGCTCAGGGGTTTAGCCAGAAAGAGGGGATAGACTATGAGGAGACATTTGCTCCGGTGGCCCGTGTGGAGGCAATTAGGATCCTTCTAGCATTTTCAGTTGCGAAAGAGTTCAAGTTGTACCAAATGAATGTGAAGAGTGCCTTCCTAAATGGGCTTTTAGAGGAAGAAGTGTATGTGAGGCAACCCCCAGGTTTTGAGAGTGAGAGGTTTCCCCATCGGGTATACAAACTCAGAAAAGCACTATATGGCCTAAAACAAGCTCCCAGGGCATGGCATGGTAGGTTGAGGAAGTTTCTTTTCAGTAAGGGGTTTGTGATGGGGGTAGTAGACCAGACTCTCTTTCTCCTCAGGCAGGGTGTTGACATTCTGATTGTGAAGGTGTATGTGGATGATATAATCTTTGGTGGCTCTTCTCACACTTTGGTTACCAGGTTTGCAAATGACATGAGTAGGGAATTCGAGATGTCCATGATGGGTGAGTTGCAGTTCTTTCTCAGGCTTCAGCTCAAATAGTGCAAGGACGGGACGTTTGTGCATCAAGCCAAGTACACCAAGGACATAGTGAAGAAATTCAAGATGGATGACTCGAAGCCGATGGCTACACCGATGAGTACAACTACAACTTTGGATGCGGATGTAGATGGTGAGCCCGTGGACCAGAAGGAGTACAAGAGCATGATCGGCTCCCTCCTCTACTTGACGGCGACGAGGCCAGACATACAGTTCAGTGTGTGTCTATATGCTCGTTTTCAGGCTTCACCGAGGACTTCACATCGGCAGGTCGTCAAGAGGATTTTCAGGTACTTGAACTACACTGTTGAGTTTGGTCTTTGGTATTCTGTGGCCTCGACACTCAACCTTCACGGGTTTGTGGACACTGACTTCGCTGAGTGTCGTTTGGATCGTAAGTCTACCTCGGGTTGTTTTCAATGCTTTACGAGATGCACGTTTGTTTGGTAACCTTGAGAAGTGCACCTTTTGCACCGATCGAGTGTCATTTCTTGGCTATGTTGTGACTCCACAGGGAATTGAGGTTGATCAAGCCAAGGTAGAAGCAATAAAAGGGTGGCCTGTAGCAAAGAGTATCACACAGGTACGGAGTTTCCTAGGACTTGCTGGATTCTATCGTAGGTTTGTGAAGGATTTCAATACCATTGCTGCACCAATGAATGAGCTTACAAAGAAGGGAGTGCCTTTTAGTTGGGGACAAAAACAACAGAACGCCTTCAACATTTTGAAATATAAGTTGATACATGCACCTCTCCTCCAACTTCCTGATTTTAATAAGACTTTTGAGCTTGAATGTGATGCTAGTGGAATTGGATTGGGTGGTGTTTTGTTGCAAGAAGGAAAACTGGTTGCGTATTTTAGTGAAAAATTGAGCGGTCCAGTTCTAAATTATTCCACTTATGATAAAGAATTGTATGCTCTTGTTCGATGTTTGGAAACATGGCAGCATTATTTGTGGCCCAAAGAGTTTGTTATTCATTCTAATCATGAATCTTTGAAACATATTCGTAGTCAAGGAAAACTGAACCGTAGACATGCTAAGTGGGTTGAATTTATTGAATCTTTTCCTTATGTTATTAAGCACAGGAAAGGGAAAGAGAATATCATCGCTGATGCTTTGTCCAGGAGATATGCTTTGCTGAATAAACTTGATTACAAGATCTTTGGCCTAGAAACAATTAAAGAACAATATGTTAACGATGCTTATTTTAAAGATGTTTTGCTGCATTGTAAAGATGGAAAAGGATGGAACAAATTCATCGTTAGTGATGGGTTTGTGTTTAGAGCTAACAAGCTATGCATTCCAGCTAGCTCCGTTCGTTTGTTGTTGTTGCAGGAAGCGCATAGAGGTGGTTTGATGGGACATTTTGGAGCCAAAAAGACGTTAGACATTCTTGCTGGCCATTTCTTTTGGCCCCAGATGAGGAAAGATGTGGAGAGCTTTGTTGCTCGATGTGCTACATGTCAAAAGGCTAAGTCACGTTTAAATCCACACGGTTTATATTTACCTCTTCCTATTCCTAGTGCTCCTTGGGAAGATATTTCTATGGATTTTGTGTTGGGTTTGCCAAGGACTAGGAAGGGTCGTGATAGTGTGTTTGTGGTTGTTGATAGATTTTCTAAGATGGCACACTTCATACCATGTCATAAAACTGATGATGCTTCAAATATTGTTGATTTGTTCTTTAGAGAAGTTGTTCGCTTGCATAGAGTGCCCAATACTATTGTTTCTGATCGTGATGCTAAGTTTCTTAGTTATTTCTGGAAAACTTTGTGGGCTAGGTTGGGTACTAAGCTTTTGTTCTCTACTACATGTCATCCCCAAACTAATGGGCAAACTGAAGTTGTGAATAGAACCTTGTCTACTATGTTAAGGGTTGTGTTAAAGAACAATATTAAGATGTGGGAAGAATGCTTACCTCATATTGAATTTGCTTACAATCGTTCATTGCATTCTACTACAAAGATGTGCCCATTTCAGATTGTATACGGTTTCTTACCTCGTGCTCCTATTGATTTAATGCCTTTGCCAGCCTCTGAGAAACTATATTTTGATGCTACTAAACGTGTTGAATTGATATTAAAGCTGCATGAAACAACAAAAGAGAACATAGAGCGCATGAATGCTAAGTACAAGCTTGCTGGTGATAAAGGTAGAAAGGAATTAAAATTTGAACCTGGAGACTTAGTATGGTTACATTTGAGGAAGGAGAGGTTTCCTGAATTGCGTAAATCTAAATTATTGCATAGGGCTGATGAACCATTTAAAGTGGTTGAGAGGATTAATGACAATGCATACAAACTAGATATACCTGCAGATTTTGCGGTTAGTCCCACATTTAACATTGCAGATTTGAAGCCATATTTGGGAGAAGAAGATGAGCTTTGATCGAGGACGACTCAAATGCAAGAAGGGGAGGATGATGAGGATATTCCCACCCACGATACATCCCCGACATCGACATCATCACTACCTCAACAGGATTCAATTCCTCTCGTTGGTCCTATTACTCGTGCTCGTGCTTGCCAACTAAATAATCAAGTAAGTTCCCTCCTTAGTTCATATACACCATGTTTAGATTGTGGAGACACGTGCACTATTGGTTTGCTTAGGAATCATGGAAAAGAGCGACTCGGAAAAGGATTCAGGTCGGCTGCATTCGGACTGCAGCACAGCACCAACTTCTGACGGACGCCACGGATGTATACAGAGTCGGATTGGAGCGTTCAAGTACTTCCTGGAACAGTGTTGAAGTTAACTTTCATATGGATCCGGACTCATGCCCATATCTATCCTGAGGCGTCCGCAATATACAAATCATTGACCGGAGGTCTTTCTGTCTAGGGTCTTGCGCCACCGTATTTTGGCCCAATGGGCCGTGTATCAAGTTGGGTCCATTAGGGACGCGTCCTAGGGTTGGAGCACGACCCCTGCCCCCTTGTGGTCGTCCTCCTTCTTTCATATACTCCTTAGACGCCGTCGAGAACACTTGGGTTTTGTTTAGATCAAGTTTAGCCTTTACTACTTGCTTGTAAGCGCGCATGCTGGTCCAGCCGCCCGTCTTCGAGTCTTCGGAACCCCACATCTTTTGAGATTGAGTTTGAGATTGAAACCTTCATTCCCATCTAGTAATTTTAGTACTTGTTCAATACTTGTTCTTGCTAGTTCTTGATTGCTTGCAGGACGGGTGCCCTAGTGGCTGGTGACGCGACCCACACGATCGCGGCAGCGGAGGAGGTCTATCGGTTGCCAGGGTGCAGTCTTGAAAGGCTGTGGTCGGGCCGAGAGCGTCTCCTCGTTATCAATCGACTTATCTTCGCCTCTCATCAAAAGATTGAGCATAAACCCTACTGGGTTCGCATCACTTGGGCCTTCCTCTATGCTTTTGGGCCTTCGTTCTTTAGCAGCATGATGTAGTTTAATTCTCTCGCACGGGCTTGAGTAATTGGCCCAATTGATGGCACCTGAATTGGTGGATCATCTGGAGGCGCCTAAGGTGTTGCTGGTGTAGATGTACTCGTGATGTCCTCATCAAGTGTTGTAGATGTACTAGTGATGTCTGCATCATCCTCCTTCATTAGTTTGAAAAACCCAAGTTTGTCCGGATCTACATTTTTGGTGTCTTCCCTCAGTTGATGTTTTGTATTTAGGTTGCTAAAAATTCATGGACATGTTGGGGACCTATATACGAGGGATTGAGCACCAAATCGACCTTATTCTGGGTGCTTCTTTACCCAATCGTGCACCATATAGGACAAATCTGGAGGAAACAAAAGAAATTCAGCGACAAGTGCAAGAATTACTCGACAAAGGTTATGTGCATGAGTCTCTTAGTCCTTGTGTTGTTCCAGTTATTTTGGTGCCTAAGAAAGATGGAACATGGCATATGTGTGTTGATTGTAGAGCTATTAATAATATCACTATTCACTATCGACATCCCATTCCACGTTTAGATGATATGCTTGATGAATTGAGTGGTGCTACTGTGTTTTCTAAGGTTGATTTGCGTAGTGGGTATCACCAGATTCGTATGAAATTGGGAGATGAACGGAAAACTGCTTTCAAAACTAAGTTCGGTTAATATGAGCGGTTAGTCATGCCTTTTGGGTTAACTAATGCACCTAGCACTTTCATGAGATTAATGAACGAGGTTTTGCGTGCTATTATTGGGAAATTTGTTGTAGTCTACTTTGATGATATATTGATCTACAGCAAATCTATGGATGAACATCTTGATCATTTACGTGTTGTTTTCAATGCTTTACGAGATGCACGTTTGTTTGGTAACCTTGAGAAGTGCACCTTTTGCACTGATCGAGTGTCGTTTCTTGGCTATGTTGTGACTCCATAGGGAATTGAGGTTGATCAAGCCATGGTAGAAGCTATAAAAGGGTGGTCTGTACCAAAGAGTATCACACAGGTACGGAGTTTCCTAGGACTTGCTGGATTCTATCGCAGGTTTGTGAAGGATTTCAGCACCATTGCTGCACCAATGAATGAGCTTACAAAGAAGGGAGTGCCTTTTAGTTGGGGACAAAAACAAGAGAATGCCTTCAACATTTTGAAATATAAGTTGATACATGCACCTCTCCTCCAACTTCCTGATTTTAATAAGACTTTTGAGCTTGAATGTGATGCTAGTGGAATTGGATTGGGTGGTGTTTTGTTGCAAGAAGGAAAACCGGTTGTGTATTTTAGTGAAAAATTGAGCGGTCCAGTGCTGAATTATTCCACTTATGATAAAGAATTGTATGCTCTTGTTCGATGTTTGGAAACATGGCAGCATTATTTGTGGCCCAAAGAGTTTGTTATTCATTCTGATCATGAATCTTTGAAACATATTCGTAGTCAAGGAAAACTGAACTGTAGACATGCTAAGTGGGTTGAATTTATTGAATCTTTTCCTTATGCTATTAAGCACAGGAAAGGGAAAGAGAATATCATCGCTGATGCTTTGTCCAGGAGATATGCTTTGCTGAATCAACTTGATTACAAGATCTTTGGCCTAGAAACAATTAAAGAACAATATGTTAACGATGCTGATTTTAAAGATGTTTTGCTGCATTGCAAAGATGGAAAAGGATGGAACAAATTCATCGTTAGTGATGGGTTTGTGTTTGGAGCTAAGCTATGCATTCCAGCTAGCTCCGTTCATTTGTTGTTGTTTCAGGAAGCGCATGGAGGTGGTTTGATGGGACATTTTGGAGCCAAAAAGACGTTAGACATTCTTGCTGGCCATTTCTTTTGGCCCCAGATGAGGAAAGATGTGGAGAGGTTTGTTGCTCGATGTGCTACATGTCAAAAGGCTAAGTCACGTTTAAATCCACACGGTTTATATTTACCTCTTCCTGTTCCTAGTGCTCCTTGGGAAGATATTTCTATGGATTTTGTGTTGGGTTTGCCAAGGACTAGGAAGGGTCATGATGGTGTGTTTGTGGTTGTTGATAGATTTTCTAAGATGGCACACTTCATACCATGTCATAAAACTGATGATGCTTCAAATATTGCTGATTTGTTCTTTAGAGAAGTTGTTCGCTTGCATAGAGTGCCCAATACTATTGTTTCTGATCGTGATGCTAAGTTTCTTAGTTATTTCTGGAAAACTTTGTGGGCTATGTTGGGTACTAAGCTTTTGTTCTCTACTACATGTCATCCCCAAACTGATGGGCAAACTGAAGTTGTGAATAGAACCTTATCTACTATGTTAAGGGTTGTGTTAAATAACAATATTAAGATGTGGGAAGAATGCTTACCACATATTGAATTTGCTTGGGTGGCTTGGTTGTTTTTCTATGATGCTTTAGTGGTTTTTTTTGCTTTTGATGGCGCTTGCTTTGCCGCTAGTGGTTTCTTCTGCTTTGTTGGAGGTGATTCGGGAGGGATGTCATTATCGTGGCTGCAGCTTGCACCTCCCAAATTGAATATTGGTTCTTGTGTAGACGGTGAGCGAGGTGATATTGAAGGTCGTGAATTCGGTGGTGGCAGTTGCGGGGGATCTGTAGGAGGGATTGATCCCTCCTTCTGGGAGATTATAATGTAACATTTGGGCCACAATATGATACCGTGAACCACATCCTTGAGTGTCTTTTCCGCGTCACCTCCTGGGATCTCTAGCTCTAGATCTTCAAATTGTGCCAAACAAATCTCCTCCACAGCAACTGAGGCGTAGCCAAGTGGAATCTACATACCGTGGCTTGTCTGTCTAGGAAAATGTGCAAAAGCTTGTCCGTACGCCACCTATATATGTAGAGAAATAAGGGAGTGATTTAATTTCTAAGTCATGCATCAATAGTTGAGCTAATTGCATGTAATAATTATATGTATACCTTCATTGTGATGTTGCCAAATGGCTTGTGCAGCTTACATGGGGTGCACTGACAGAGCAAATCCACAAGGTATTGTTGGTTGTCATCCAACGGAACTCCTTCGATTGCCCTCGGCTCTTCATGGCCCTCTGTGCAAGCACCTACTACGACCTCTATGCAAGCACCTGTTGCGACCTCTGTGGAAGCACAACTGCTTTTTCGAGTGGTAGGGCTAATGACGGGATCCAGTGGTACTTCGGGCAGTGCTCTAGATTGTTGCAGCCACTCGTCATTCAATCTCTACATGCATCATTTCTTCTTGTTGTTTAAGTCTTTCCTCCATCATTTGACGCCACTGCTCCTCTTCGCGCTCACTTCTTCTTTTGCAGCTATTATAGCTTTCGATGTTTTCCTTGAAAGCATACTTCCATGGCACCACCCCGTAGCCCCTGCAACGCCCTGGGTATTCTGGATTACCAAGTGCCAAAGTGAGCTCATCCATTTCTTTGTCAACCTTCTATCTACCCGCTTTGACATCTTCAATTTTTTTCATTATCTCAAGTGCCTTATCTCATAATGTGGGTGGGAATTCAAGGGTACCATCAACTAGGTTCAACTTGTCTCCATGCACATAATACCAATTCTTCGATCGTTCGGGCTAATCAAAGACCGCTAATATGATACCTTTCGCGAGAAGGTCTTCTTCCATCTTCCGCCACTTGGGAATTGCAACCACGTAACCACCTCGATAAGATGATTGTTGTACTCCCCTTTCTTACTAGCACTTCTATTCGCTTGTGCACTTTTTTTGGCAAAAAATATCAGTTTTCTTGTATTCAACAAAGGACTTCCAATAACTTTTTATCTTCGGATATGCATTCCAATTTGGAGTTCGGTTCTTCTTGATAAAATCTCTAGTCAACTTTTTGAAATTCTGAAATTGAGTTGCCATCTGTTTTATAGTCCAACCCTTAACAAGGTTTGTGTCGACACCTTCAGGAAGTGTGAAGTGTTTTAGGACACATTCCACAACTGATCTTTTATTGAGTCTGGAACCACATATGGATTACTTTGTTTTCCCTTCCATTCTCTATACTTGATGGGCACGTTGTCCCATACAATGGCCCCGCATTGAGACACAAACTTGTCTTTGATTTTTTTTGGAGCACATGGCTGGCCAAGCTCTGACACGTCCGTGATATGATACATCACATCACCGATGATTACTTGTGTACGACCTCTCTTAGTCTTTTTCGTTGTCGATCCGGAAACCAAAAAGTTGCATATTCGTTATTTATGTAAGAATTGGGGTTAGTGAATTTATACTAACGAACTTAGTGCATGATATATATATATATATATATATATATATATATATACCTCATTGGAACATTCCGCATTATCATCCTCAAGGTCCTCATTATTTTCTGAGTAATCAGCTATGTCGTCCTCATTATTTTCCAAGTCCTCAGCAGCGACGTCTCCTCCCTCAGTCATATGTACGTTGAGGAACCCATCTACCTAGCTACACTCCTTGTCGGTGTAGGTTGGAACGGTATTTGTACCGCGAGCAATAATTTCCTCCATAAGCTTATCATAGTTATCATTGTTGTCATCCATCTAGAATAAACAAGAGTTTTTATAAATTTGAAGAATAAACACTAATTTTCTATGAATAGACTTGAATTTGTGAGAATATACAATAATTTCTATCAATTTCTAGAATAAACAAGAAACTTTTATGAATTTGAAGAATGAACACTATTTTTTTATGAATAGACACGAATTTCTGAGAATATACAATAACTTTGATCAATTTCTACAATAAAGACTAATTTTCAATGAATAGACACAAATTTCTGAGAATATACAATAATTTCGATCAATTTCTAGAATAAAGACTAATTTTCTATGAATACACACAAATATCTGAGAATATACAAGAATTTCTATCTATTTCAAGAATAAACAAGAACAAACACTAATTTTCTATGAATAGACACGAATTTCTGAGAATATACAATAATTTGTATCAATTTCTAAAATAATAAACAAGAAATTTCTATGAATTTGAAGAGAAAACACTAATTTTCTATGAATAGACACGAATTTCTGAGAATATACAATAATTTTTATCTAGTTCTAGAATAAATAAGAAATTTCTATGAATATACAATAATAATTCCTATGAATTTCTGAGTATATACAGGAAAGTCTAAGTATAAAAATGAATTTTTATAAATTTAAAGAATAAACATGAATTTTATGAATATCAATGAATTTCGGTAGTGGCACCTACTAGAGTTGGTGTGGAGGCGGCGACATGATGCTGGGCGTGTCGGGGGAGGCAGCGAGGAGCCGGGGAGAGACCGCATATTTAATTAGAATTATTTAAACACTAATTAGAATTATTATACACATTTAATTATATTTTGTACTTAAATTTAAATCTTAATTTCAAATTAAAATAATGTTGTTGATGCAAGCGATTCATTTGCTTGTGTCAGCAAGGCACAAAACCATCAAATTTGGGACAGGGCCGAGGGAGGCCGGCGGCGGCCGCGCCCCTATCGGCGTTGGGGATGACGACCGTGGAGGCGTTGGGGAAGGCCGAGCGAAGCAGGACGCGACGACAGAGGAGTGGGACGATGAGGAGGATGCGCGTGGCGGCGACGGGCCGGCCGGCAGGTAAGGCGCGCGGCGACAGCGGCGAAGCCCCGAAGGAGGCCGGGAAGGACGGGACGAAGGAGGAGGACGGGGAGGAGGAGAACGATGGGCGCGTCGACAGCAGCTCCGGGGGAGGCCGCGGGCTACGTTGACGGTGGCGATAGGCCCACGAGGGCCGACGGCGTCAGCGGAGAAGGGGACAACGGCGGATTCCGGGAGGCCGACGGTGGCGGCGAATTCCGGGAGGCCTAGGACGGGGGAGGATGCAGGATGCGGCAGTTTGGGGAGGACGACAGCGGCGGAGAAGGAGGCGGAGACAACGACGGCGACGTGTGACGGATCGGGGACAAAAAGTGGCTAAGAGTTGGAGGGGGTGGGGCTGCGTTCTTATATACATCCCCTTTAGTCTCGGGTGGTGTTACATCCCAAGACAAAAGGGGGGCCTTTTGTCTCGGGTGGTAACACCACCCGGGACTAAAGGGTGATTTCGCGCGGGAGCCCTCAAAAGGGAAATTTCCCCCCTTTAGTCCCGGGTGGTGTCACCACCCGAGACAAAAGACCCCACCTTTTGTCTCAGTTTGTAATACCACCCAGGACTAAAGGGGTATTTTGCACGGGACATAAAATTTTCCCTATTTTTCTTCCTCATTTTCTTGTTATTTCTCTTTGCAACATTTTAAAAAATGGTAAGTTTGAATATTTGAGCCAGGCAAAATTATTTTGAGTTAAGAAATAATAACCTTTATTTTTCTGTACAAAACTTAATTTAGTGGTTGAAACAATTACTTATAATTTTTTATTTACAATCTTCCTTTTTTGAATTTTTAATCATAAAATATGGTAATTTGATTTCATATAACTTTTAAAAACTCAATTGAGTCAGTTTATGCATCATTAATTTCTTCAACTGATGAATGACGATAAGTGAAGACAATAGGATGTTCAAACAGTACAGGCTTAATACATTTGATGATAGAGGCGGAGTGCCCGATCTTTCGATGAGTGGAGATAACTTCGATCTGGTGGGAGGCGACCCTCACGATCTGACTACGACGAGCGAGACTCGAAGCGCCAATGCAATCGCTGAACCAACTCCGGATGGTTACCAACCTTGCCAGTGCAAGATCAGCCTAATCATGAAGATCAATTCCTGTACGCAATCGAAGAACGAACAAGAATCTGAGGCGAGCAATCTTAATATCACTCGAAGGTGGAGTTCTGAATCACAGAGGACAGCACGTATTTGTGCGTGTTCTGGGGTAGCTAAAGCTAGATGTAAAACAAAACTCGAGTTTCTAAGGCGGCGGCTACTGAGTATATAAGGAGGGGCGTTCTAGGGTTGGGGGCGACCTAGGATGGGGAGCCGACAACTTGGGCTTAAGGCCCAACAAACTGGCGACACAGCACCTCGACAGATTCTAGACGTCAACTTGTTTTGATGATTCCTATTGACTCAGAACGAATTTGGGCTTGAGACTGGTGCCATATAAAGAACGTCCAAAACCGACTTCGTATGCGACCTGGGCGTCATTTTTAGTGCACACTGCACCTGGACTCCGAACTGAGCTCGAACTTAAATTCCTTTCGGCCTCCACCTTGGGGACTCGCACCGGATTAGCCTTGTGCCTCCTCTTCGACTAGGACACCCTTGTTGGACTTCTTCTACTCCATTCCATGCACCAATCATGGTTGTATGCATGGGTGTCATGTCCTCATCATTCTCCCCTTCTTGAAGAAAAGTCGTCCTCGTCGTCGATTGTACTTTAAAATGATCCTGCACAACACAAGGGAGAACGGGGTTACGGAAATAAAGCAAACCAAAACAATTGTGGGGAGGGATGTGACCATGTTTCCAAATGTATATCATGTCGTGTCGCATCAAATTGTCAGCATCTCTGGAGACTTCGTTATCGAAAGACGCATGAGGTTTGTCATTACTATCCTGCAAAAGATTAGTACCAACAAAAGACACTCTCTCTAGAGTAAGATCGACCTCAAAATATGGTATCCACAAAGAGAGAAAGAGAAGCTGGAACGGCGTGGGGAAGGAAACGCGAGTCGGAGGGGGGGCGTGACGCTGCTGTCCAGGGAGGAAGCGCGAGCGGGAGGGGGGGCGTAGCGACTCGCGGCAGGGGGGAAACCGGATCGACTCTGTCTCCCGGTTGGACTATCTGTTTTTTTCTTTTTTTCTTTTCTTTTTCTGACTTTCCTTTTTTTGGACTTTCCTTTTTTTGATTGCTTTCTTTGCTTTTTTTACCTGCCAACCACGCAGGGAGGGGCGATCAGGGGAAAGGGCGCGGTCTACCTGGCCGCGGTCGCAGCGCAAGGGAGATCACGCGACGGGGTTGGTGTGCGGCGTGGTGGGGTTGGCGAATAGCGGAACGACAGCGATGAAAAAAAACTAGGGTTAGATGAGAAGAACAAGGAATGAAAGGATAAAACACAAGTAACCAGCAACGATTGAACGAACAAGCACGCAAACTCAACAAAGCAAGTTATTGAATGAAGGTGTGAGGCTAAAAGGGTTGCTGGGACAAGGTTCTAACTAAAAATAAATTTTTGTTTGATTTTTGTGGACTGTAGGAAATAAAAACACTCGATAAACTCACCGATCAACCTGGAAAGCTGATACCACTTGATACCAAATGATGAGTCTGGCCCAGCACACCACTCGGGAAAAGGTCCAATCACCCCAAAAGACTAGTCCAATAGAGGGTGGCTCTCCCTTTTAAGGTGGCTTGGTCCTCCCAAGCTAAGCAAGGTGGGATAATACAGACGTGCACGGCTTCGCCGCCTACACTGTCGTGCACCTACACTGTTCTGTGCCTAGCCCATGGGCCGCCTGATAGAGGCGGAGTGCCCGATCTTTCGGTGAGTGGAGATAACTTCGATCTGATGGGAGGCGACCCTCACGACCTGACTACGACGATCGAGACTCGAAGCGCCAATGCAATCGCTGAACCAACTCCCGATGGTTACCGACCTTACTAGCGCAAGATCAGCCTGATCACGAAGATCAATTCCTGTACGCAATCGAAGAACGAACAAGAATCTGAGGCGAGCAATCTTAATATCACTCGAAGGTGGAGTTATGAATCACAGAGGACAGCACGTATTTGTGCGTGTTCTGGGGTAGCTAAAGCTAGATGTAAAACAAATCTCAAGTTTCTAAGGCAGCGGCTACTGAGTGTATAATGAGGGGCGTTCTAGGGTTGGGGGCAACCTAGGATGGGGAGCCGACAACTTGGGCTTAAGGCCCAACAAACTGGCGATGCAGCACCTCGACAGATTCTGGACGTTAACTTGTTTCGACGATTCCAATTGACTCAGAACGAATTTGGGCCTGAGACTGGTGCCATTGGAAGCTCTATGAAATTGTGGTTCCATCCATATAAAGAACGTCCAAAACCGACTTCGTATGCGACCTGAGCGTCGTTTTTAGTGCGCACTGCACCTGGACTCCGAACTTGGCTCGAACTTAAATTCCTTTGGGCCTCCACCTTGGGGACTCAAACCGGATTAGCCTCGTGCCTCCTCTTCGACTTGGACACCCTTGTTCAACTTCTTCTACTCCATTCCATGCACCAATCATGGTTGTATGCATGGGTGTCATGTCCTCATCATTCTCCCCTTCTTGAAGAAAAGTCATCCTCGTCGTCGATTGTACTTTAAAATGATCCTACACAACACAAGGGAGAACAGGGTTGCGGAAATAAATCAAACCAAAACAATTGTGGGGAGGGATGTGACTATGTTTCCAAATGTGTATCATGTCGTGTCGCATCAAATTGTCAGCATCTCTGGAGATTTCGTTATCGAAAGACGCATGAGGTTTGTCATTACTATCCCGCATAAGATTAGTACCAACAAAAGACACTCTCTATAGAGTAAAATCGACCTCAAAATATGGTATCCACAAAGAGAGAAAGAGAAGCTGGAACGGCGTGGGGAAGGAAATGCGAGTTGGAGGGGGGCGTGACGGTGCTGTCCAGGGAGGAAGCCCGAGCGGGAGGGGGGGGGGGGGCGTAGCGACTCGCGGCAGGGGGGAAACCGGATCGGCTCTGTCTCCCGGTTGGACTATCTGTTTTTTTCTTTTCTTTTTTTGACTTTCCCTTTATTGGACTTTCCTTTTTTTGATTGCTTTCTTTGCTTTTTTTACCTGCCAACCACGCAGGGAGGGGTGATCAGGGGAAAGCGCGCCGTCTACCTGGCCGCGGTCGCGGCGCGAGGGGGATCACGCGACGGGGTTGGTGTGCGGCGTGGTGGGGTTGGCAAACAGCGGAGCGACGGCGACGAAAAAAACTAGGGTTAGATGAGAAAAACAAGAAATGAAAGGATAAAAAACAAGTAACCAGCAACGATTGAACGAACAAGCACGTAAACTCAACAAAGCAAGTTATTGAATGAAGGTGTGAGGCTAAAAGGGTTGCTGGGACAAGGTTCTAACTAAAAATAAATTTTTGTTTGATTTTTGTGGACTGTAGGAAATAAAACACTCGATAAACTCACTGATCAACCTGGAAAGCTGATACCACTTGATACCAAATGATGAGTCCGGCCCAGCACACCTCTCGGGAAAAGGTCCAATCACCCCAAAAGACTAGTCCAATAGAGGGTGACTCTCTCTTTTAAGGTGGCTTGGTCCTCCCAAGCTAAGCAAGGTGGGATAATACAGACGTGCACGGCTTCGCCGCCTACACCATCGTGCGCCTACACTGTTCTGCGCCTAGCCCATGGGCCGCCTGATAGAGGCGGAGTGCCTGATCTTTCGGTGAGTGGAGATAACTTCGATCTGGTGGGAGGCGACCCTCACGATCTGACTACGACGATCGAGACTCGAAGCGCCAATGCAATCACTGAACCAACTCCCGAAGGTTACCGACCTTACTAGCGCAAGATCAGCCTGATCACGAAGATCAATTCCTGTACACAATCGAAGAACGAACAAGAATCTGAGGTGAGCAATCTTAATATCACTTGAATATGGAGTTCTGAATCACAGAGGACAGCACGTATTTGTGCGTGGTCTGGTGTAGCTAAAGCTAGATGTAAAACAAAACTCGAGTTGTAAATGATACAAGACTCTGACTAATAAAGGGGGAGGTGCGGCCAGCAAAGGGGCGCCGCCCCTAGCGTCGTGGGTGTGGGGGTGCAACCCTAGGCGCCCTCTTGGGCCAGTCCTAGGCGCCCACGCACAAGGCCTCCTGTTGGGCCAACCTTCAATCTTCTGGACCTTCATTTTTCAGCATCATGACGAAGTTGAACTCTCTTGCACGGGCCCGAGTAATTGGCCCAGAAGGTGGCGCTGAAGAAGGTGCCACTGGCGCTGGAGTAGGAGAAGGTGCTGCTGGTGTAGATGTACTCGTGGTGTCCTCATCATCCTCCCCTTCTTGAACTGAAGTCGTCCTCGATGGCAACTCCTCATCCTCACCCATATATGGCTTCAAATCTGCAACATTAAAACTAGTGGAAACACCAAACTCCACAGGCAGGTCAAGGATATAAGCATTATCATTAATCTTGGTTAGCACTTTAAAAGGACCAGCAGCACGAGGCATTAATTTAGAACGGCGCAAAGTAGGAAAACGATCCTTTCTCAAATGCAACCAAACCATATCACCAGGTTCAAAAGTAACATGTTTTCTACCTTTACTACCAGCAACCTGATATTTAGCATTAACAGCAGCAATGTTTTGGTGAGTTTGTTCATGCAGGTTAACCATTTGTTCAACATGTGCAACAACATCTAAGTGTGGGGCATCTTCAGCATCAAATGAAAACAAATCAATAGGCGCCCGAGGGATGTAACCATACACAATCTGAAAAGGGCATAGCTTTGTAGAGGAATGCGTTGCATGATTATAAGCAAACTCAATATGAGGCAAACAATCCTCCCAACAGTTCAAATTTTTATCTAAAACAGCCCTAAGCATAGTGGACAAAGTTCAATTAACCACCTCAGTTTGTCCATCAGTCTGAGGGTGACAAGTTGTACTAAATAGCAATTTAGTTCCGAATTTATTCCATAGAGATCTCCAAAAATGACTGAGAAACTTAGCATCACGATCAGAGACTATTGTATTTGGAATACCATGCAAACGAATAATCTCTCTAAAGAACAATTCAGCAACATTGCTAGCATCATCAGTCTTATGACAGGGTATAAAATGAGCCATTTTGGAGAATCGATCAATTACCACAAAAATGCTATCCCTCCCCTTCTTAGTTCTGGGCAATCCCAAAACAAAGTCCATAGACATATCAAGCCAAGGGGAAGTAGGAACAGGCAAAGGCATATACAAACCATGGTTGTTCAACCGTGACTTAGCTTTCTGACAAGTAGTGTAACGTGCAACAAAGCGCTCAATATCAGCGCGCATCTAGGGCCAAAGGAAGTAGGTAGCCAACACCTCATGCATCTTGTAGACGCCAAAGTGCTCCATGAGACCGCCTCCATGCACTTCCTGTAACAGCAAAAGACGAACCGAGCTAGCTGGAATACACAGCTTGTTAGTGTGAAACAGGAACCGATCCTGTATGTGAAATTTGCCCCATGGTTTGCCATTAATACAATGGGCAAAAGCATCTTTAAAATCAGCATCGTCTACATATTGATCTTTCACAGTTTGCAAGCCAAAGATTTTAAAATCTAACTATGACAGCATGGTATAGCAACGAGACAAAGCATTAGCAATAACATTGTCCTTCCTGTTCTTGTGTTTAATTAGGTAAGGAAAAGACTCAATGAATTCTACCCATTTAGCGTGACGACGGTTCCGATTTGTTTGGGTACGAATATGTTTCAAAGCCTCATGATCAGAATGAATTATGAACTCGTGATGCCAAAGATAGTGCTACCAAGTATGCAAAGTGCGCACTAAAGCGTAAAGCTCCTTATCATAAGTAGAATATTTCAGACTAGCACTGCTTAATTTCTCACTAAAATAATCAACTAGTTTTCCATCTTGTAACAAAACAGCACCTAGCCCAATACCGCTAGCATCGCATTCAAGCTCAAACACTTTATTAAAATCAGGCAATTGCAAAAGGGGAGCATGGGTTAACTTATCTTTCAAAGTGCGGAACGCTACCTCCAGCGAATCACTCCAAGCGAATGGCACATCTTTCTTTGTAAGCTCATGTAAAGGTGTTGCAATGGAGCTAAAATCATGAAGAAACCTGCAGTAGAAACCTGCAAGTCCAAGAAAGCTCCGAATCTGTGTGACCGTCGTCGGTGTAGGCCACTCCTGAATGGCAGCAATTTTGCTGCTATCGACCTCAATGCCCGGTGGAGTAACAACATAACCAAGAAACGAGACACGTTGTGTGCAAAAGATGCATTTATCCATGTTAGCAAATAAGTGGGCAGCACGCAACGCATCAAAAACAGCACTCAAATGTTCCGAATGGTCTTCCATAGATTTGCTGTAAATAAGGATATCATCATAATAGACAACCACAAACAATCCTTTGAAAGGTCGCAGAACTTCATTCATCAATCGCATAAAAGTGCTGGGAGCATTAGTCAATCCAAACGGCATAACCATCCATTCATATAAACCAAATTTTGTTTTAAAAGCTGTTTTCCATTCATCACCCAATTTCATTCGAATCTTATGGTAGCCACTATGCAAATCAATTTTAGTGAAAATAATGGCACCACTAAGCTCATCTAGAATATCATCAAGGCGTGGTATAGGGTGGCGATAACGAATGGTGATGTTATTAATAGCATGACAATCTACACACATACGCCATGACCCATCTTTCTTTGGAACAAGTAACACAGGAACTGAGCAAGGGCTAAGAGACTCACGAATGTAACCCTTATCAAGCAATTCCTGCACCTGGCGCTGAATCTCCTTCGTCTCATCCGGATTGGTATGGTACGGTGCGCGGTTTGGAAGATGTGCGCCTGGAATGAGATCGATCTGGTGCTCAATGCCACGAAGCGGTGGAAGACCCGGTGGCAAATCTTTGGGAAACACATCAGCGTACTCCGGCAAAATGTTAGCGACTGTAGGGGAATATCCAAAGATGGTACATCATCAAGTGAAATGAGCACACTAGAGCATAGAAGTGCAAAGCATGGCAAATGAGCAGCGCGTAGATCAGCAAAATCAGCACATGTAGCAAGTAAAACAGGAGCATTCAACTTGATTTCAGTATTAACAGATAGTGACAGATCAAGTTGTTTAGCAGTTTTAGCAGCTCGAGCAAGATCATCTTTAACAATTTGTTCAGGTGTCATCGGATGTATGATTATTTTCTGACCCTTAAACATGAATGAATAATGATTTGAATGACCATGATGTAAGCTATCAATATCATATTGCCAAGGTTGACCAAGTAATAAAGAGCATGCTTCCATGGGAACAACATCACAATCTACAAAATCAGAATAGGCACCCATGGAGAAAGGAACACGCACGGAACGGGAGATTTTTATTTTACCACCATCATTAAGCCATTGAATGTAATATGGGTTTGGATGCTTACGAGTGGGTAATGACAATTTTTCTACCAGCATGGTACTCACCAGATTGTTGCAGCTGCCGCTGTCGATGATGATGCGAATCGACCGCCCTGCACAACTCCCTTTGTATGGAACAAAGTGTGTCGCTGATTCTTCTCAGGCGGGGCGACCTGGGCACTAAGAACACACTGCGCAACAAGACATTCATACCTATCAGAGTCGCCCGGGGTGACATGTACCTCCTCCTTAGCTGCATGGTCAGTGGTAAGCAATGCATGTTCAATTTCTTCAGAATCACTAGCAGAAGAGTACTCACCATCGTCACGAATGAGCAAAGTGCGCTTGTTCGGGCAGTCCCGAAACACGTGGCCAAATCCTCTATAGCAATGACACTGAATATCCCATGTACGGCCTGGGGAAGGAGCGGCGCCTGTGGGTGGGCCTGCACCTGCTGGTGTGGCCGTCTTCTCGCGCGGTGTAGTGGTGGGCGTGGATGGCGCAGGTGCAGGTGTGGATGACGAGCTTCTTCCTGCAAAAGGGTTAGAATATGTCTTCGAGCGTCGTCCCTGCACTTCACGTTCAGCTTTGCAAGCATATTCAACTAATCGAGTCATATCATGATATTCCTTATAATCAAGTATGTCCTGGATTTCGCGGTTTAAGCCACCACGAAAACGTGCCATAGCAGCGTCATTGGTCTCCAATATCCCACAACGAATCATACCTTTTTGTAACTCTTGGTAATAGTCCTCAACAGATTGAGAACCTTGCTGAAAACGCTGCATCTTATTAAGCAAATCACGAGCATAATACGAAGGCACAAATCGATGACGCATAGCAGTTTTTAATTGATCCCAAGTGGTCGAAATGGCAGTGGGATGTTTAATTTTATACTCACGCCACCAAATTAAAACAAAACCAGTAAATTCACTAATAGCAGCTTTAACTTGAGAATTTGCAGCAATATCATGGCATGAAAATTTTTGTTCAACCTCTAACTCCCAATCAAGATATGCAGCAGGATCATATTTGCCATTAAAAGTTGGGATTTTAAATTTAATCTTAGAAAAAGAATCATTACCGGGGCGACGTGGCACACGGCGGGCACGACCGCGACTGTCACCGGTGTCCTGCTTCGAATCATCGCCATAGTCCTTCTACAAATCAGTGATCGTTGTGTGCATGGCATCGAGTCGGGCAACGAGAGCGTCGAGTGTGGTCTTGGTGGCCGTCTGAGCAAGGTCGAGCTGATCGAAACGGTCGGTCGACGTAGTGACCGTTGAGTCCAGGCATTCATGTATCGTCAGAATGTCCCCGGCTAGTCCTTCAACTTGTGCTCACAAGTCTTGTAGCGGATCAGCCTCGACGCCTTCATCTGCCATGGTTAGCGCAAACACAAAAACAAAACGACGACAAAAACAGGGTGGGACAGCTCACAAAGGCACTCACACTAGTGCTGTTATCAAATTCTTATCCGTTCTTACCACGCACACAGGGGCGACCTGCAACCAACCGGTGGAACTCGCGAGAGATTGGAGGAGCGATTGCCTGGAGCAACAAAATCTGCTCGTCGTAGAAATATGTGGAGTTCTAGGTAGACTGCACTCAAATCAAGGATTAGCATAAGCAAACAATAATGCAAAGTTGAATAAGAGTGCTAAACACGTCACAATAGCTGCTGGTTACAAGTGAAACCGAAAGAACAGCAAGGACTCTCTCTCTCTCTCTTTCTCTCTCTCTAGAGTAAGGCCAATCTCAGAATATGGCACAGAGAAAGAGAGGAAGAGAAGCTGGTAAGGTGTGGGGAAGAGGGGGAAGGCGTGCGTGGTGTACACGGTGGAGCCGCAGGGTCGCGCGATCCAGGGGGCACGGCGCACGCAGGAACACCGAAACGAGTCCTCTTCCTTCTCCCGTTTGGACTCTTTCTTTCTTTTTTTTTCTTTCCTTTTTTTCTTTTCCTTTTTTTGATAAGTTTTCCCTTTTTTTTGGACTTTCCAACACAGGGAGGGAGAAACGCGGAATGGGAGCAAGGGGGTCACGAAGGGGGGGAGTCCTGCGGCGGTGCGTGGGGGGGGGCGAGTGGTGTGGTGGGCAGGGCAACGGAAAAGAACTAGGGTTAGAAACACAAGTTACTAGCAACGATTGAATGAACAAAGCACGCAAACTCAACAAAGCAAGTTATTGAATGAAAGTGCGAGGCTAAAAGGGTTGTTGGGACAAGGATCTAACCTAAAAAAAATTGTTTGGTTTTTTGGACTGTAGTAAATAAAAACACTCGATAAACTCACCAATCAAATTGGGAAGCTGATACCACTTGATAGAGGCAGAGTGCCCGATCTTTCGGTGAGTGGAGATAACTTCGATCTGGTGGGAGGCGACCCTCACGATCCGACTACGACGAGCGAGACTCGAAGCGCCAATGCAATCATTGAACCAACTCCCGATGGTTACTGACCTTGCTGGCGCATGATCAGCCTGATCATGAAGATCAATTCCTGTATGCAATCGAAGAACGAACAAGAATTTGAGGCGAGCAATCTTAATATCACTTGAAGGTGGAGTTCTGAATCACAGAGATTAGCACGTATTTGTGTGTGGTTTGGTGTAGCTAAAGCTAGATGTAAAACAAAACTCGAGTTGTAAATGATACAAGACTCTGACTAATAAAGGGGGCGCAGCCCCTAGGGGAGGTGCGGCCAGCAAAGGGGTGCCGCCCCTAGCGTCGTGGGTGCGGGGCTGCAACCCTAGGCGCCCTCTTGGGCTAGTCCTAGGCGCCCACGCACAAGGCCTCCTGTTGGGCCAACCTTCAATCTTCTGGGCCTTCATTCTTCAGCATCATGACGAAGTTGAACTCTCTTGCACGGGCCTGAGTAATTGCCCCAGAAGGTGGCGCTGAAGAAGGTGCCGCCGACGCTGGAGTAGGAGAAGGTGCTGCTGGTGTAGATGTACTCGTGGTGTCCACATCACCGCCTACACCGTCGTGCGCCTGCACTGTTCTGCGCCTGGCTAATTCGTACTCCTGTTGAACACTAGTGCCGCCTACACTGTCGTGCGCCTGGCCAAACCTCGTGCTCCACAGCTACCGCCTACACTGTTGTGCGCCTGGCCAAATCGTGTCCTAAGATGTCCTCATCATCCTCCCCTTTTTTACAAGGGCTCAGCTCTAATACCAAATGATGAGTTCGGCCCAGTGCACCCCTCGGGGAAAGGCCCAATCACCCCAAAAGACTAGTCTAATATGGGAAGGGTAGCTCTCCCTTTTTAAGGTGGCTTGGTCCTCCCAAGCTAAGCAAGGTGGGATAATTCGGACGCACACGGCTTCGCCGCCTACACCATCGTGCGCCTACACTATTCTGCACCTAGCCTATGGGCCGCCTACACCATCGTGCACCTACACTGTTCTGTGCTTGGCTAATCCATACTCCCGTTCTCCCTTGTGTTGTGCAGGATCATTTTCAAGTACAATCGACATCGAGGACGACTTTTCTTCAAGAAGGGGAGAATGATGAGGACATGACACACATGCATACGACCATGATTGGTGCATGGAATGGAGTAGAAGAAGTCCAACAAGGGTGTCCAAGTCGAAGAGGAGGCACGAGGCTAATCCGGTTCGAGTCCCCAAGCTGGAGGCCCAAAGCAATTCAAGTTCGAGCCCAGTTCGTAGTCCAGGAGCAGTGCGCAATAAAAACGACGCCCAGGTCGCATACGAAGTCGGTTTTGGACGTTCTTTATATGGATGGAACCACAATTTCATACAGCTTCCAACGACACCAGCCTCAAGCCCAAATTCATCCTGAGTCAACAGGAATCGTCGAAACAATTTGATATCTAGAATCTACCAAGGTGCTACGTCGCCAGTTTGTTGGGCCTTAAGCCCAAGTTGTGGGCGCCCCGTCCTAGATCGCTGCCAACCCTAGAACGCCCCTCCTCATATACTCAGTAGCCACTACCTTAGAAACTCAAGTTTTAGATGAAACAGAACTCTGACTAATAAAGGGAAAAGGGGGCGCAGCCCCTAGGGGAGGCGCGACAAGCAAGGGGGCGCCGCCCCTGGCGTCGAGGGTGTGGGGGCGCAACCCTAGGCGCCCAAAGTTGGGCCAGTCCTAGGCGCCCACACACAAGGCCTCCTGTTGGGTTAGCCTTCAGTCTTCTAGGCCTTCATTCTTCAGCATCATGACGAAGTTCAACTCTCTTGCACGGGCCCGAGTAATTGGCCTAGAAGGTGGTGCTGAAGAAGGTGCTACCGGCGCTGGAGTAGAAGAAGGTGCTGCTGGTGTAGATGTACTCGTGGTGTCCGCATCATCCTCCCCTTCTTGAACTGAAGTCGTCCTCGACAGCAACTCCTCATCCTCACCCAGATATGGCTTCAAATATGCAACATTAAAACTAGTGGAAACACCAAACTCTACAGGCAGGTCAAGGATATAAGCATTATCATTAATCTTGGTTAGCACTTTAAAAGGACTAGCAGCACGAGATTAATTTAGAACGACGCAAAGTAGGAAAATGATCCTTTCTCAAATGCAACCAAACCATATCACCAGGTTCAAAAGTAAAATGTTTTCTACCTTTACTACCAGCAACCTGATATTTAGCATTAGCAGCAACAATGTTTTGGTGAGTTTGTTCATGCAGGTTAACCAATTGTTCAACATGTGCAACAGCATCTAAGTGTGGGGTGTCTTCAGTATCAAACAAAAACAAATCAATAGGCGAGGCCTGATCATTCGGTGAGTGGAGATAACTTCGATCTGGTGGGAGGCGACCCTCACGATCCGAGTACGATGAGCGAGACTCGAAGCACCAATGTAATCGCTGAACCAACTCCCGATGGTTACCAACCTTGCCGGTGCAAGATCAGCCTGATCACGAAGATCAATTCCTGTACACAATCGAAGAACGAACAAGAATCTGAGACGAGCAATCTTAATATCAGTCGAAGGTGGAGTTCTTAATCACAGAGGACAACATGTATTTGTGCGTGTTCTGGGGTAGCTAAAGCTAGATGTAAAACAAAACTTGAGTTTTTAAGGTGGTGGCTACTGAGTATATGAGGAGGGGCGTTCTATGGTTGGGGGTGACCTAGGATGGGGCGCCCACAACTTGGGCTCAAGGCCCAACAAACTGGCGACGCAACACCTTGACAGATTCTGGACGTCAACTTGTTTCGACGATTCCCGTTGACTCAGGACGAATTTAGGCCTGAGACTAGTGCCATTGGAAGCTCTATGAAATTGTGGTTCCCTCCATATAAAGAACGTACAAAACCGGCTTCGTATGCGATCGGGGCGTCGTTTTGAGTGCGCACTGCTCCTGGACTCCGAACTGGGCTTGAACTTGAATTGCTTTGGGCCTCCACCTTGGGGACTGGAACCGAATTAGCCTCGTGCCTCCTCTTCGACTTGGACACCCTTGTTGGACTTCTTCTACTCCATTCCACGCACCAATCATGGTCGTATGCATGGGTGTCATGTCCTCATCATTTGATATCACACGAAAATTCAATTAACTGAAGAAAATGCTCAACTAATTCAGAAAAATCTCAAATTTGGTGGTTACTTCCCACAAGGCATCTTAAAGCTTTAGAAAAAGTTTAAGACCAATACAACACTGCAAAGCACACGGACTTCAGAATCCCTAAGAACCTAAGTGTACACACATGGTTTGATGAAAGGTTCTATACACCTTTGAGAAGCACATGGACTCCGTCTATGTCGAAATGGTCTGAAATTTTTTTGGTTGTCATGTACACCCAAAATATGGTTCCACACAAGTTCTTAGGTTTTCTGATGATTGAATATATTGTTGTATTTTTTTTTGTGCTGCATGAGACAAAATATGGTGAATTACATGTCGAAGACACAAGAATTATACATCGGACTCCAGAAATATTTGTCTCCTAAGACACAAGAGACCATGTGGCAAAGTTTGCCACCATTCCAGATCTTTTTTAGGGTGGACTCAGTTCAACATTTAATTACAGGGTGATATCACACGGAAATTCAATTAAACTGAAAAAAATACTCCACTAATTCAGAAAAATCTCAAACTTGGTGTTTACTTCCCACAGGGCATTTCAAGCCTTAGAAAAAGTTTGAGAACAATATGACACTGCAAAGTGCACAGACTTCAGAATCCTCAAGAACCTAAGTGTACACACATGGTTCGATGAAAGGTTCTATACACCTTTGAGAAGCACATGGACTCCGTCTATGTCGAATGGTCTGAAATTTTTTTGGTTGTGATGTACACTAAAAATATGGTTCCACACAAGATCTTAGGTTTTTCTGATGATTGAATGTATTGTTGTATTTTTTCGTGCTGCATGAGACAAAATATGGTGAATTACATGTCAAAAACACAAGAATTATACATCGGACTCCACAAATATTTGTCTCCTAAGACACAAGAGACCATGTGGCAAAGTGTGACACCATTCTAGATCTTTTTAGGGGTGGACTCAGTTCAACGTTTAATTACCGGGTGATATCGCACGGAAATTCAATTAAACTAAAAAATGCTCAACTAATTCAAAAAAATCTCAAACTTGGTGGTTACTTCCCACAGGGCATCTTCAAGCCTTAGAAAAAGTTTGAGTTCAAATACATAATATACAACATTATATAGTACAACATTGAAGTTCTTTTTCTGAACGAAAGTTCCTGGGTCATGGTCGTGACGTAAGTACGGTGTCTCTTCATTTCCAAGCGATATGCTTGGGTCAACTTTGACAGCAAATGGAGGTATGCCATCGAACTGATCATAATCATTCGACTGGTCTATTCTGTCTGGAACACTTTGGCTCTTGTGGTCCTTCTTCTTGGGAATTTTTATTCTTCGGTTTGCTAGTCATATCCTTGACATAGAAAACCTGATGCATATCTTTGGCAAGGATGAATGGATCATCTTTGTACCCAATCTTGGTCAGGTTCACTATTGTCATTCCATATAGATCTTTCCTTACGCCACCTCCAGTTAGTTTTACCCATTGGCAAAGAAACAGAGGGATGTTCAGCGCCCCGTACTCAAGCTCCCATATCTCTTCTATGATACCATAATATGAGGTCTTGCGCCCTTCGTTGTCGATGGAGTCCATGCAGACACCACTATTTTGGTTCATGTTTTTTCGATCTTGAGCTCTCGTGTAAAAAGTATAATCATTTATATTGTAAGCTTGGAATTTCACAATTGTGCTAGAAGGTCCCCTAGCTAACAAAGTGAGTTGTGGGTGAATCGTGGAGTCACCGATAAGTTGTTCACTCAACCATGAGGGAAATGTTTCCAAGTGATGGCGTGTAATCCAGGCTTCGATTTTGGTTGGATTTTGAGAAGCAATAATCTGCTCCTATATGGAGTCACCAAGGATGATTGTTGCAGAACAGATAGGTGTGCTTTATGGAACAAATCAGTATAATTGCTTAAACTTGATTTCCTTCCAATGGTGCCCTTTTTGAGTAGCCTCTCCTCGTGTCGTGATACTGGAACCCCAATCAAGTCAATTGAGTCGACAAAATCAATGCAAAACTCAATGACCTCCTCAGTTACATACCCTTTAGCGATGCTTCCTTCCAGACGCGCGCAGTTAAGAACATATTTCTTGAGGACTGACATGAACCTCTCAAAAGCCCACATGTTGTGGAGGAACACTAGACCGAGAATACAAATCTCTTTCACAAGGTGCACCAGGAGGTGAGTCATAATATTGAAGAAGAAAGGTGGAAATGCCAACTCAAAGGTGACAAGGCATTGCACCACATCATTCTGTAGCTTCGCTAGGTTTCTTGGATCGACTGCCTTCTGGTAGAGCACCCCTCAATGCAACTAGAAGCAACTATGTCATCAACAGGTGGCAGTCATGGGCCTTCAGATTTGTGAACTTCATATTCAACGAGTAGCCAGATGGAACCTTCATACTATTTAGGCAATCAAACATAATGTCCTTCTCTTTCGTGCTGAGAGTGTAACTAGCAGGACCTAAGTAATCTTGTTCTTCCTCAACCTCTTCAGGATCAGCTTCTTCATCAACCTCTTTCAGTGGTGCTTCATTCCTATGGATATCTTTCAGGTCCCGTCGTGCTTCCAATGTATCCTTCGAGTTACCGTAACAACCCAAGAAGCATAGCATGTTCACGCAAAGATTCTTCGTCAAGTGCATCACGTCAATTGCACTTCGGACCTCAAGGATTTTCCAATTAGGTAACTCCCAAAATATAGATTTCTTCTTCCACATTGGTGTACGCCTGTTAGCGTCATGTGGAATAGGTTCACTATTGTCACCCTTTCTAAAGACTACCCTTAGATCCTTTACCATCTCCAATATCTCCTCTCCTTTAAAATGGGTAGGGCTTTGTATGATGATCAGCCTTCCCTTTCCATTGCCTCCCTTTCTTCCTTAAGGGGTGATTAGCTGGAAGAAAACAACGGTGACCTATATACACAACCTTCTTACAATTTTTGAGATGAATACCTTCTGTTTTATGTAAATAGTGGGTGCAGCCTGATATCCCTTGTTTGAGTGCCCTGATATGTTACTTAGATCAGGCCAATCATTGATGGTAATGAACAACAATGCTTGTAGGTTGAAGCTCTCTTGCTTATCCTCATCGCACACATGTACACCTTCCTCCTTCCATAGCAGTAATAGGTCATCAACCAATGGTCTTAGACACACATTAATGTCATTGCCGAGTTGTTTTGGACCTTGGATTAACACCGGCATCATAATGAACTTTCGCTTCATGCACAACCAACCAGGAAGGTTGAACATGCATAGGGTCACAGGCCAAGTGCTATGACCACTACTAAACTCGCCAAATGGATTGAAACCATCCGTACTTAAACCAAACCTTATGTTCCTTGCTTCCTTAGCAAACAACGGGAATGCTCTATCAATCTTTCTCCTCTGAGATCCATCAGCCGGATATCTCAGCATGTGGTCTTCCTTGCAAGTCTCTTTGTGCCATGTCATCAACTTAGCATTTGCTTTGTTCTAAACAAACGCTTCAAACGTGGAATTATAGGAAAATACCACATAACCTTCACCGGAACTTTCTTCATCTTGGGGGGATTCCCCTCGAGAGCACCAGGATCTCATCTCTCCGGATCTTATAACGTAGCGCTCCGCACACAGGACAAGCATCCAAGTTCTCGTATTCATTGCCTCGATATAGGATGCAATCATTAGTGCAGGTATGGATCTTCTGAACCTCCAACTCTAGGGGGCACACAATCTGTTTCGCTTCATATGTTGTGGACGGTAATTCATTATTCTCGGGAAGCTTGTCCTTCACAATTTTTAGCATCCCCTCAAATGCCTTATCAGACACACCATATTTTGCCTTCCATTGCAATATTTCCAGTGTAGTACCAAGCCTTTTGTGACCCTGTCTGCAATCTGAGTACAACAGTTTTCTGTGATCTTCTATTATACACTTCAACTTTGCCTTTTCCTTAACATTGGTGCAGTCCCTATGCGCATCTTGTAAAACCTAACCAAGATCCGGTAACTATTCCGGTAACTGTTCCTCGTCAGCATCTTGTAGAACATGGCCATGTTCCGGTAACTGTTGCTCGTCAGCATCTTCCATTAAAGTATCTGCAAAAGCTTGCCCCGTAGCCAAGTCCATAATGTTATTATCATCCTCATCTTCTTCGTTGTCTTCCATCACAACCCCTCTTTCACCGTGCTTGGTCCAAACCACATAGTTCAACATAAATTCATTTTTAATCAAGTTGAGGTAAAGAGTGCCCCAGTTAGAGTAGTCTTTGTCATTTCTGCACTGAGAGCATGGACAACACATGAATCCCTTTGGGTTCTTGTTGGCTTTGGCTGCTCCGAGAAAAGCATGCATGCCAGCAATGTACTCTAGGGATCTTTTGTCAGTGTTCATCCATTGCCGGTTCATCTACATCATATTAAGTGAAAAAATTATTTTCGTTAAATCATAATAAACAAAACAAAGATGAAGAAGGGTGAGTTTGATGATGTATTCTGTTATGAACTAGATGATGAGAACTGGAGGCCTACCTACATACTTCCTGAACATGTTGATGATTTGAAGACAATACGTGAATTCAAAAATGTGTTTGAAGTAGAGGTTCAAAATCTAGAAGCTGACCGGTTCCAGCTTGGGACTTGTAGTCATCACAACCGCGGTAATCATTGGATCCTATGTGAACTACAGGCATTTGGCTATTTGTTGTGATATAATGACATGCAGAGGTCACCTGATGACTATTTTTTATCTCCATTATTAATGACCATATTTTTTATAAACTAACATCTAAAAAATTAGATAAATGTGAAATTAATTCTTTGTATCATTATGTCCAAAAGTAAAATTCAATTTCCTCTTCATCAAAATAAAAGAAAATAAGAGAATGCTAGTATCTAGCTAACCACTTTTTTCTAAATTTAAAGTATATAAAATAACCTCATCTCTTATTAGCTCCTCCTACCTAGAAATTAAATTTTCTATTTTCTCCATCTCTAAAACAGAAAAGAAAATTTAATCACAACAAATGAAGGGAGGATGAAGAATCAAACCTTGGCAACACTTTAGAGGAGAGAAATCTTCACAAATTGATGAAGAAAAAATTCAGCAGCACCTCCCTAGGGTTGATGTGCCATGGAGAGGAGGAGCTTGAGCTCTAAGTGAAGAATGACTCAGGCAGGAGGAGGAAGAAGAAGCTGGATTTATATGGCACGACCTTCAGTCCCGAGTGATGTCACCACCCGAGACTAAAGTGAACCCTTTAGTCTCGGGTGGTAACACCACCAGGGACTAAAGGTTGGCACCAATCATTACGCCGAAGTAGCCGTTCGACGAGCCCCTTTAGTCATGGTTGTAATACCAACCGGGACTAAGGGGGGGGCTCCCGCATCTATTTCAGGCCACGTCGATGAAACCCCTTTAGTCCTGGCTCCAAAGTTGAACCGAGACTAAATGGGCGTACCAAAGGCTCCTTCTCTACCAGTGTATGGATTATAGATAGATGATGAACACAGCAAAGCTTGTGTACTGCATACTCTGCTAAACTCATGAATAGACTTTGCTTCTTGATCGAGCATTTTCATGGACATATGGATCTGGAGTTTCATGCTTTCTATTCGTGGATTGAGCCTGCACGCTTAGTTTCTTACGCTAATTGCTAGCACTATTCTATTCTGACCTATTCTTTTTTTCTTTTCTATTTTTTGCCAGCATGTAATTGGTACCTAACGGCACATATTTGCTTGCGTATAGGCGACCGTCCAAATCAAAAGGTCGAATCAGAATTCTAGTTATGCTCATCAAATAATTATATTTTCTGAGTGCTTGCACCCTTGAAATCTACCTTGAGGAAGGACTTGTCATGTCAAAAGGATACTGTGTTCAAATATTTATATATTTTGTAATGAAAAAAATTGTCAAAATTCAGTCCCTTAAATGGGATCAGTTAAAAAAACTATACACTTAAAAGCACCGACCAGTTGATTCCACAAGTACCCTATGTTGTTAATAAAATCTAAAGAAATTGCAATTCCTTTCCAACGCCATAATATGACAATTCGGCTCTAACATTGACATTTTTTTATAGAAAATGGAATCAATTCCAGCCTTTGCAGCTTCACAAAACATCCTCAGCAATGCTTTCATTGTCGACCATCAACAGGAGGGATCTTCTATCATGGACTCCATTGCCTTCCTAAAGTTAAACTAATGAAACTAATGTCAACTATAATCATACATTACACCACGACAACCAGTCAACCGCATAAGAAATTAACTGTTCAATAAAGTGAAATCTTGTCAAGTTACTACCATGTGGAAAAGTGACATTAAGTTCTAGTTGGAGAGTCATATCTCTCAAAGATTAAAGACCTCTCATTAGTTTTGGGTCAGCCTTACTCAAAAGATTCGAAGAAACAAACAAAAAACATCATTGCCGCCCTGCTGGCCGCCCCCATCGTGCATGCTGACGCCGCACCCATACAGCTCCGGCCACCTCGACCACCACCTCCTCAAGCTCTAACTTCGCCACAAAGACAATCAAATCAAGAAAAAGAAACAACTCACATTTCACAAATTTAAGCAATAAACATACTCATCTCAAACTTGAAGCAATAAACATACTCATCTCAAGGATACCATCACACAAGTAACAACACACAACAAATCAATTCTGATAAGATGAGTTCGAATTGATTCACAACGACTGGTGGATTTCACAAGCAAAAATCACAAACAACAATCGTTCACCTCAATCTCACCTACTAGCACATGAGCTCCAATCTCGTCCACCTGCACATGAGTTCGTGCTACGCCTAGCCACCGCCATGCACCATGTCATGCGGAACCAACTGTGTCATGCTTCGTGGGGCTGCCGCGCCTCATAGGACTACCTGCGCCATGGCTCGCGTGACGACCCAAACTGCGCCTCGTCGTGTGGGACGAGCCAGCTAGGAAGGTACCACATGCCTGCAGCTTGCGGCAACATGTGGAGAGATAGTGTAGAGAGAAGGAGAGAAAGTGGTGGAGGGAGACAAAGGCCAATGGTTATAAGAAGAGAGTGGAAGACGAGCAAAGAATTAAGGTGAGGGGAGACGAGTTCAGTGGGGTGATAAAGACCAACATGGAGACAATCCATCTAGAGAATAAAAGAAAAGCTTGTACTCCTAATGTTGGTGTCAAACGAGACTAAAGATCATCATCATTTAATCCTGGTTGGAACCTAGCAATCGAGACTAAATGAATGCCCTTCACCAACAGGATAAAATGCCCCGTTAGATTCCTTTGTTGTTCTTAATCATTACAACCGGGATTAAATGGGTTCGTAGTTGCATTATGACTGCATCAGAATTAAAAATGCCTAACTAATTCGAAAAAAGAATGCTACCACAATGGACTACTAGAAGACCTGAAAATTAATACATTAACCAATATTCACACTATTCCTAAAAAAATGTTATTGATATATTCCAAGTTGGATCTAAAGATCTTGCCAAGAGGAAACCAAAAAGGTACAATTGGATTTTAAAGTTGGATTATCAATTTCAAAAATACGACTTAGAGCATCTCTAAGAGACTATGTAAAACAAGTTAGCCAACTAAAAATAAAAAATGGATCCAACAGTCTCTCTAAAATCCTCAACTAGCTATCCATCTCGCTATCGAACCCGCTCCGCTAGCCATCTTTCGTGAGCGCCTCCCACACGCCCAGCTCAGCCTTCCGCACGCTCAACTCCTCTCATGCGGTGCTGGAAGCGGCCACGGCGGGGGGAGCAGTTTCGCGGGGACGGTGGGGTAGAATTCGTGGCAGTGGCGACTGAATCCTGAGGCGCCGGCGGCAGGGCAGAATCCGCGGCGACAGCAGCACCAGCAGGGCAGAATTCGTAGCGCCGGCAGCCGAATCCAAGGCTGCCAACAAGGGTCGCACCGTCATTGTCTGCACAGACTACGATGATTCCCTGAGGCTGATGGTGATGGGGCATGCCGTGCGGGGGGGGGGGCGTCCTGGATGTGCTTGTGTTGTTGTGACCCAGCAAAAGAAGGACAGGTTGCATTGTCCCGTGCGGTGGTGTGAGGAGGCACTCATGTTGGTAGTGCAAGGTGCAAGGAGGTCGTAGTGCCCCCGCCTTCACCTGTGTCGGTGACCCGCTCGAGTTCCTTGCCAGGATGGACCTATCCATGAAGCACAAGGTGTCGGACGTTAATAATCGTATCGAGGCCACCACCGTGATCTGGAAACACAAGATGCGGACCAAGGATTCCATGCCAAGACCATCCTCCACCTGCTCAAGCTCCAGTTCCCCAGCACGCCTGTCGGGGTACTCTACCACCGGCAGTAAATTTGTATCGGATCGTGTGTCGGACCCAGATAGTTAACACAAGAGACACAAGGGTTTTATACTGTTTCGGGCCTCCGGAGAGTAATACCCTACGTCTAGTTCCGAGTAGTCATGTTCCTATGCCAGGGATGTCTGTAGTAGGGGTTACAAACTAGTTGATCGGACATCCCCTCAAATGGTTGCACTCCTCCCCCTTTTATAGACGCAAGGGTGAGGGGCAAAGAGGGAATACAAAAATGTTCTACAGTGCTACGGTATTGGGAAGTCTTTTCCGACGTCGATGTCCGTCAGGAGGCATTGAAGGGCGCTGAGATGTAGTGGCGTTGGCGGCTGCCGCGTGTCTAGGCGGCACTGTTCAATCCGAGTACTTGGCGCCTTCTCCGAGTCCCTCCTTGGATGACTCAGCTCCCTTGAGAGTTGGTTAGGCCCGCCATGTTATGGCCTAAGTGTAGGTAGGCGCCACCGATAGATGGTAATTGAGTACCTGCTCTGACAGGGTGGCGTGCAACAGGGTTTGGACGGGACGGCGTGTTAGAGGCCGCGCGGGCATACTGTGCGGCATTACGGCTTCTGTCAGAACGAGCCGCCCTCACGTTCCGCTAGCTAGGGTGTTTGCATGGCGTGGAGAACTGGAGCCTTACGTGTCAGTACGGGGGAGTTCGAGCATCGGGGTAGCGCCACGTTCGTGTGGGGCCCTTGATCTCATGCTCCGACCTCCTCGTGTGGGCCCCGTCCTAGTCAGAGACGGAAACCACTCGTGCGAACGCGTGGTCAGAGGCGAGGTGGGAAGTACTTGTGTGAGGCGGAGAGCACTCGTGCGAGGCGGAGAGCACTCGTGCAAGGCGGAGAGCACTCGGAGGCGAGGAAGTCTTGTCAGTGAGGGTCTTGACAAAGATCTGCATCCCTCCCTGTCCTGGATCTTAGCCTTGACGTTGTCAATGGTGTCAGAAGACTCCATCTCAAAGGTGATTATCTTGTCGCTTAGGGGGCCCTAATCCAAGCCCTCGTCAGCAGCCCCCGAACCTGGGGTGGGAGTCAAGGACTCGCTCACAGGTTCAGAGATGAAGAAGTGTCGTGGTGGTTTTGCTTCTCGATTTGCTCGGTGGGTGCGCACGAGCGCATCCGCCGTATGTGGCCCCCGAGCCCACTAGGGAGTTGTAGACTCGCTTGTGGGGTTTTAATCTTGAAAAATTGTTGCCGTTTCGAAGTCTCCGGTCAATGTGGTTGTGGCCGCATCAGCGGTTGCGCCCGTCACGGGGATCGTGGCTGATGTGGCTGATATGACGGGTTGAGGGGACGGCGCACTGTTGGTTCAGAATCGCGGGTCCACCTGGCATCAAACCGTCACGCAGGCATGCGCTAGTTGCCCCGGGGGGCGCACCCTCTGTCAGCAGTCAAGCCTTGCGCCTTCTTCTGTGCAATCTTCACCAGCAGCTCTGGGATCTGAATGCACTCCTGTATTGTTGGTTCATCCTTCCAGAGCCTGTCGTACACAGGAGTGAACATGCTTGGCGTCGGCAGCTAAGGTGGGGCGTTGTCGATGTTGAACCATCTGGTCTTCCAGTCTTGATTTGAATCAATCAAGTCATACTTGAAGTACAACTCTTGTGCCTTCTGGCGCATCTGAAGACTGGCACCACCGACTACCACCGGAAAATTGGCATTGGGCTGCGGCTTCAAGCGAAAAATCTTCCTAAATAGAGCCTAATGTGAGCGGATTCCAAGGAAGGCTTCACAAAAGTGGACATACACTGCAATCTGAAATATGTTGTTTGGATTGAGGTGCACGTGCTCCAGCTTGAAGAAGTCGAGGAAGCCCAGGAAGAAATCTGATGACGTCAGCGTCAATCCATGCTCGACGAAGTGGCCGAACATTGGGATCTCATCAGGGCTCTTCTCCATTGGCCACGCATCTCCAGTGGCTGCACTCCATCCAGCAACCGCCTTCTCACGCAGCAACCCGGCGGCTTCAAGGGCTTTAAGATCATCTTCCTTCATCTTGGATTTCTTCTAAGAAACAGCTTGGCTTGGTGGCTTCATGATAACCACCGTCTTGTACTTCGGCTCCGGCAACTGATTTTTGCCACGGCCAGACTTCCTCTTCTGACCCTTGGACGGCGTTGGTTTCATCCTTCCAGTCACGAGAGTCTTCTTTCGCATTGACTCGAGGGCTGCGAGGGGGTGGAGGTGGAAGCACTTGGAGATTTGGACGCTCAAACTCTGCAGTGGCTACGGATGCTAAGGATTTCTGGATCTAAGGGCGAATGGGAGCAGTGAAACCCTAAAGGATACCCCTTCGGGTATTTATAAAATCGAAACCCTAACGGTTCGACCTGGTGACCCTTCGTATTCAACAGATTGGTTTCACACAGGCAAAATTTTCAGCTAAGTCAGAGGACTTAAATCCAAGACCTACTCAGCTCCATCTCGGGGGCTCGACTGCTCGATGGAATTGGATTTTACTAAGCTACAGTTCACTGAATTCAGGCAGTATTCTACAGTCAGATTGGATCCTTCAATTTGAGAAAGTACTCGACTCAAGGCTCGGGGGCTCCGTGCCATGTGTCCTTCAGTTTTTCTCAGGATTTTATGGGATTATTTGATGAAGACTACTGATTGACCCTCAGCTTCAATTGTCAATTCAAACTAAGGCTCGGGGGCTACATCCATATAGGATGCGATTTTTTTGCAAATCGCATTCCTATATTATTTCTTCGGATTTTTTGCGGATTTTTCGGAGCAAGATCAAAGAGTAGAAGATTGACCCTCAGCTTGAATCTTGGATTCGACCTAAGGCTCGGGGGCTACATTCCATATGGAATGCGATTTTAGTAATCGCATTGCCATATGGATCTTTGATGCAAAGATTTCAAGAACAAAGCGGGTATTATTGAAGACCTTCAAGGGAAGTACTCGGGGACTCTAGGGAACAACTCGAGAAGACTTCAAGACTACTCGTGGAGTTAGCTGGAGTACCTTCCAGCCTCGTGATGATTCAAGTACTATTGAAGATTGAAGCTTGTAGAACTCGGGGACGCTTGGGAACTACTCGTGGAGACCTTCAAGACTAATTGGAGCATCACACTCGGCTACAAAGTACTCGGGGGCTTGTCGACCGGGCATCCCTGGGCCCACCAACACATGTGGGCCATACCCAGGAGTTGAGTTCCTACACCTGGACTACTCAACTAGTGGGTCACGGTGCTGGTACCGTGGACCACAAGGCAAGACAAGACAGACAAGGACTTGTACTAAGACTAGGATAACTTTCCATACCCTGTATAGGCTACTCCGAGTCCTACTCGAATAGTACCCTTGTACGAATCCGACTTGTAACCCTGCCTCTCGTGGCATATGAGGCGAGGTAGGGACCCCTCTCAAAACATACGCAATCAATACAGAGCCACGCAGCATACAAGACGTAGGGTATTACGCACATTGCGGCTCGAACCTGTCTAATTGTGTGCCCCGTGTCTCACCATTGTGTTCTTGATCTCGGCGAACCCCACCGCACAATCTACAACTTCGGGTACCCGGTCGTAGGCTCAGTGTCTAAAACACTGACAGCAAGGCCACTCAGAACTTCCTCAACCGCCGTAGAGACGAAGGAGGAGAGCAAGGGGGTTGGAAAAGCTAGGGTTTGGAGAGAAAAAATGTAAATTTATAATTCGATTGGATGATGGGTTCTCAATCAGCCACGCCCCTTTATATTTATAGGGGGGAGGTCTTGCCCTGCAAGGAACTCTTTACCACTCGTAACTAGCCAAAACTCCTAACCTGAGTCGGACTCGGGGTGACCCGGTCAGACCACCCAAGGGAGGCGGTCAAACCGCCTAGCGGCCTTTGTGCCGGACCGGCTACAGGGCATGCGGTCAGACCGCCTAGGCAACCCGGTCTGACCGCCTGGCCCAGCCTGATCCTGCTTTTGCCAAATTTGAGTGTCAATAGCGTCGTACTCATGGCCCCCGTCCTGACTTCTGCCCATGCTCCCCCAAGAGGGGAACAAAAAATACGTAAGTTTTTCTCCTTTCCGACTAGCCTTCCGACTAGTTTGTATTCTTTGGTTGACAGCATCTTCTCGGAGCTCTTGTTCATCATATTGATTTCTTTCCTTTTTCTTGCTCTTAGCTGAGGTCCGCGGAGCCTATCCCCTCGAAGCCTCCTCTCCCCCAGGACGTGATACGGAATCGCTCCACCGCTGCTGCGGAGAAGAGGAGGGCCGACCGCAAGGCAAAGCACAAGGAAGAGGAGGTCGCGAAGCACTAGCGGAACGACCACTGCGCCAAGCACCGAAGACTGAACGAGATTGCCATCTCCTCAGACGAGGACCCTTCGTCGTCGCCACCGTGGTCTGGCGACGATAGGAGCACTGGTGTCGACTGGAGCGCTCTGTCGACGCCGTCTGCGTCGCCCCCTCCTCAACGGCTGACCACAGAGACCAGCTCGAGACGGCGGCTAGATCCGATCGTCCGCGAGTAGGGGGCGAGCTCCAGCTCAAACCCGAAACCTCGCCCCGTCCAAGAGGACCAGAGGGTGACCCACTCCCGGGCGAGCTCCGTCAGCCAACAGCCTCCGAAGGAGAGGAGGAGCTCCCCGCGGCGGGACGACCCGTCCAGGCGGCCGGCGGACCGCGATTCATCCTCCCGCCGCTCCTCCGGCGACACAACACGGCGGGAGCCACATTCCCCGAGGAAACGGTCGCCATCCAAGGCGAGATTGGCACCGTTGGCATCCTCTCCAAGTGCGTTGCTGGGGGAGAATACGAACGTACCCCCGCGGAGCCTTCAGTCCTTGGTCATCCGGGGTGGCGGGGCCCTGCCCGTGTAGGTCCCCCTCGCCCTAGGTGGAGGTCGGAGTCCACCCTCCGACACAGCGGTGGGCAAGAGACCAGCCCTCGAGCCGTCAGACGCAGCTACTAGGCCCATCAAGCGGGCCCGCATCACTTCTTCCACATAAGTTCTGCTTCGTAGCATCTTGTTGTTTCGTTCCTGCTGCTCTTCGTTCACCTTTCAATTCGCTTTTTTGTGCCAGTCGCTCCGACATCGGCACGCTCAGCCTTGCACCGCAGAAATGCATGGTCCTGAGCACGTGCGATCCTCCATGCGACCACTGCCCGGCGACTCCTCCGCCCGTACTGGCAACAGTGCAGGCCGAGAGCGAGACCACCGAGGCGGTCAAGGTCTCCGAGGCGGCGGCGCCTCCACCAACATCGGAGATTGGTGGAGTGGTTGGGGGCACCCAGCCCCCGAGGAGGTCGAGCCCCCGGCGGAGCCCGCTATCGATTGTGGTGCCGGCACGTCGGCGACTCCTGAAGCAGGGGTGCCCCCAGCGTCGCACGCCGGCGAAGGCGAGGTCGAGGCACTGGCAGCCCCTGAGACGTCCGAGCAGCCCCAGGTGGCCACTGATCTTGATGGGGCCAACCTCTCGGGCGGCGACAAGGCCACCTTCGAGGCCGAGCTGGAACGGTGCCTGTCGGTGCCGGAGGAGCCAGCGGTCGAGGTGCCCGTGCCTCCCACCTCCGTGGTCGTGGCCGCGGTCGAGGTGGCCGGGGCCAACCTCGAGGAGTCCACGACCAGGGCGGCGGAGGAGGAGGCGGACTCTGTAGTGTCGCCAACGCCTTCGGAGAGTGTGGCGGCGCCGCCTGCGAACGTGGTGGTGCCGGCCGCCAGAACACTGGTGGAGCCATTGCTCTAGTCTGCTGTTCCCGACGTGGAGGTGGTGGTGGTCACGGACTCGCCCCACTTAGATCCGCAGGTGCCTGCCGCTCCTGAAGACGTGGCGGGCAGCTTCTCCCCAGACACGATAAAAGAAGTTGAGGAGAGCTCGGGAGCTCACCCCTTCCCAGCCGCAGAGGGGGAAGAGCACAACCTTGGCCTTGGGCGCTCTTCATGGCCCGAGACCCACAGGGCTGAGCCGCACGACGACGAGGACGAAGAGGTCGTGGCCCGTCACCGCCTCGAATAGGGCCTAAGGTGGGCAAAACAAGCGGTTAACGAGCTTGTCCTCCCCGCCACAACGGTGAGTTTATTGAGCCCGATCTCGGTTTTGTCTTTTTCTTTTTGCAGACGTCGCTGTAGATGACCTTATATTCAAAATAGGTGCTTGCAAGCTGTAGCACCAAGAAGGCGAGCACCATCAAGGAGCTCCGGGCCGAGAAGGTCCGGCTGGAGATGCAGCTGGTGGCTGCTTGACTGGCTGCTGCAGGGGCGGCGGCGAATGAAACGTCGATGAGGACCGTGCGCGAAGCCGCGGCAAAGTCCGCAGAGGACCGTGCAGTGGCTGCACAGTCAGCTGCCGACGCCTCCGTGTCGGAGAGCACGGCCCTTGAGGCAAAGCTTGCCCAGGCGGAGGCCACAGCCATGGAGCTACGCACCACCACTGTGACTGCCGCCGAGGCCGCTCGGACTGCTACCGCCGTAGCCACTGCCGCTGAAGCCGCTTCCCAGGCCGCCGTCCAGGAGAAGGCGGTGCTCGAGAAGAAGGTGGCCAATTTGCAGCAGGACCTGGTCCACGCCGGGGTGGACCTCAGGACGGCCAACAAACAGGTGGGTGACCTCGTCGCCAAGCTCCAGGAGGCCAACGATGAGGGGACCCGGCTCCGTGACGGTAATGCCAAGCTAGTGCAAGATCTTGATGGTGAGCAACTGAACAGCTTCAGTTTTCATAGTGCGTTTTTCTTCGTGTTGCCGGTTGATGATGTTGACTCGTCTTCTCGTGTCGGCAGGGCTCTGCTTGTCTCATGCCGCATTGGCCAAGAGGCTCGTGGAAGAGGCGAAAAAGGTCACCGCCGCTGAGCTCAGGATCCACGAGATGACCGGGATGGCCAAGAACTTGTCGGACCAGCTCTTGAGTACGATCTTTTTACCTCGTCCATTCCTTCTTTTACTTGTGCTCCCCACAACTAACCTTCGGCTCGCTTTCTTTCTGCAGAAGTGAAGGCTGAGCTCGAGGAGTCCAGGAAGGCTCAGTGCAAGGCGGAGGCGATACGCAAGCAGGACCTCGTGGACCGCACCAAATTCGGCCGATTTGTTGAGCAGGTCCTGTCGGGCCTTGGCGTTCCTTCCATCCAGATGCCTTCCCACGCTCTTGCAGATCGAGTGGTTGCTTCTCCCGGGCGTAGTCAAGGAACGAGAGCTAGCGATGTCTCGGAAGGTGGTGCACCGGGTCCTCGCCATGTTCAACTCACACTACGAAGGGTTGGACTGCAGGGTGTTGAGTGGCGGTTGGGGCCCTGGCTACTCGGACGAGGAGTACGACAAGATCGAGGAAGACTGCGCCGCCTTCGCCCGCGCCATGGTTGATGCAGCAATGAAGGACCTGGACCTGATTCCAAAAGACACACCAGAAGTCGAAGACGGCTCCGGGCCTTCTAGTTAGATGTATCAATTTGTATGATAGATAACAAGACAAACTTGTATGCGTGCTGCCTCGAACAGTTTTCGCTTTGTTCAAAACCTGTCACAATTGAAACATTCCCCAAGCACTTGGGAACGACTGTGGAACAAAGTAGCGGTACTTAGAGACTCAGGCCGATCAAACTTTTACTCTGGAGCCGCGGGGGCATAGGAGTCGGAGGGCTCGACCAACCTGAGCTGTAAAGTGACGCCACGTGTTCGCAACCCCCGAGCACTTAGGGATGTTCAAAAATGACTTGCGCATTTTTCGTCAAAATCGTTTTGGTCGGAGCCCGAGCGGTTTACCCGAGCACTTTTGAAAGAGGTCGGACGGCGACCTGTGGACCTGGGCCGCGCTCGCAAGTCTTCGCACCGTAGCCGCAGGGGTGTAGGTGCTAGGAGCTTTGAACGAGTGGCAGCACCGAGACACGCACAGATCAACATCTTTTTCTTTCGCACGATAGGACGCTACGCGAAAAAACCATTCGCGCGTGCGATTGCTTACGACAAGTTCGTAGGAGAACTTTTGTTTTAAAAATGGGAAAACAAAAGGAGGGCACCGTGCCTCGGGTAGCCCCTGAGCGGTGAGCATTTCTGCATGGGCGCAGAGATGCTTGCCGCTCAGCCTTAGAAAAAACGTTGGCGCATGTAGAGAAGATGCGAACGCGAAAGATTGCGAACTTATGAAATTGTGAACAAAGGCACATGGCATTATTCATTGATCATAAGATAAAACGAGGAACATTACTCAAGGGTAAAAACAGTGTAGGTGTTCTATGTTCCATGCGTTGGAGACGATCGTGCCGTCCTCGAACCGAAGCTTGAATGTCCCTGGTCGGAGTACTTGATCAATGATGTATGGGCCGTCCCAGGGGGCGCAAGCTTATGCCGATCCTTGTTGCTCTGAACTCGTCGGAGTACGAGGTCTCCGACTTGGAACTGTCGGCTGCGCACGTTGCGCTCTTAGTAACGTCGTAGAGCTTGCTGTTATCGAGCCGAATGTAGGAGCGCCACGTTGCGTGCTTCATCAAGCTGGTCGATAGCGTCTTCGAGTGCGACTTGGTTCCCCTCCTCGGTGTGTGCTCGAACTCTTGGGCTGCCTTAGTCGATGTCCGTCGGGAGGACAGCTTCTGACCCGTGCACCATGAAGAATGGCGTGAAGCTAGTGGCTCGACTAGGTGTGGTGCGCAGGCTCCAAAGGACGGATGGCAACTCAGCGACCCATCTTGCCCGAAACTTCTCGAGTCGTTTGAAGATCCGGGGCTTCAATGCCTGCAGGATCATGCCATTGGCCCTCTCGACCTGCCCGTTGGTCCTCGGGTGTGCAACAGCAGCCCAGTCCACGCGTATGTTGTTGTCGTCGCAGAATCTGAGGAACCTCTTTCCCGTGAACTGTGTGTCGTTGTCGGTGATGATTGAGTTTGGGATCCCGAAGCGATAAATGATGTCGGTGAAGAATGCCATGGCTTCCTCGGAGCGGACCTTCACTATGGGTCGGGCTTCGATCCACTTGGAAAACTTGTCGACGGCTACGAGGAGGTGCGTGAAGCCCCCGGACGCTTGCTTCAGTGGCCCGACCATGTCCAGCCCCCACACAGCGAAAGGCCAAGTGATGGGGATGGTCTGGAGCGCTTGCGCTGGGAGGTGGGTTTGTCGGGCGTAGAACTAACACCCTTCGCAGTGTCGCACAATGTCTTTGGCGTTGGCCACTGCAGTTGGCCAGTAGAAACCTCGTCAAAAAGCCTTTCCAACAAGGGTCCTCGGACCGACATGATGTCCGCACGTGCCGGTGTGGATTTCTTGGAGCAGCTCTCTGCCTTGGTCCCTCAAAACGCAATGCATGAGTATGACCGCCGCACCTCGCTTGTGGAGCTCGCCGTCGATGAGGACGAACACCATGGCTCGCCGCAAGATGTGGCGGGCCTCCATCTGGTCGGAAGGCAGCTTTCCCTCGACTAACCACTCAAGGATCAGGAACCGCAAGTCTGGATCTTCTAAGTTCGGCTCTGGCATTTGATCAATCTCCATGACTTCTGACGCCTCTGGCTCTGGTGGTTTTTCTTCATCGACCCGGACCGACGGTGCGTCCTGGTCGCTAGCAAACACACCGTGTGGCACAGGCTTGCGGCTCGATGCTGTCTTGGCGAGGATATCAGCAGCTTTGTTGTAGTCGCGTAGCACGTGATGGAGCTCGAGCCCATGGAACTTGTCCTCGAGTTGACGCACGGTCCGACAGTACACCGCCATCTTCGGACTAATGCAGTTCTTTTCTTTCATGACTTGGTCCACGACGAGGTCTGAGTCTCCACAGATCTCGAGACGACAGATCCCGAGCTTGATCGGGATTCGAAGGCCATTGATGAGTGCTTCATACTCGGCGACATTGTTGGAGGCGGGGAAGTGCAGAAGAACCAAGTACTCCATACACACGCCCAGGGGCGAGATGAAGACAAGGCCTGCTCCCGCTCCTTCCTTCATGATGGAGCCGTCAAAGTACATTGTCCACGTCGCGTGCTCGATCGGCGCCGGCGGAGTTTGAATTTCTGTCCATTCAGCGACAAAGTCCGCCAACACTTGTGATTTAATGGCACTACGTGGTGCATTTGTCACATTTTGCCCCATCAACTAAAGGGCCCACTTGGCTATCCTTCCCTCAGCCTTGGGGTTCTGGATCACTTCCCCGAGTGGATACTTGGACACCACCGTGATGGGATGCGCGTCGAAGTAGTGTTGAAGCTTGCGCTTGGTGATCAAGACAGCATACACTAGTTTCTGAATTTGCGAGTAGCAGGTTTTTGAATCGGAGAGTACCTCGCTTACGAAATAGACCGGCCACTGCACCTTGAGCGACCTTCTAGGCTCTTCTCATTCAACCACTAGTGCAGCGCTCACCACTTGGGTTGTCGCAGCCACGTACAGGAGCATCGGTTCTTCTGGCATTGGTGCTGTGAGCACCAGAGGACTCTTCAGGAGGTTCTTGAGTGAGTCGAGCGCTTCTTGAGCTTCGAGTGTCCAAGTAAAGTGGTCAAACTTCTTCAACAGGCGGTACAACGGCAAGCTGCGCTCTCCGAGTCGGGCAATGAAACAGCTGAGAGCCGCGAGGCAGCCTGTGATGCGCTGTACACCTTTCAGATTCTGGATCGGTCCCATGTCAGTGATGGCCGAGATCTTGTCGGAATTAGCCTCAATGCCGCGTTCCGACATGACAAAGCCGAGGAGCACGCCCCTTGGAACCCCGAAAACACATTTCTCGGGATTAAGCTTCACCCCGTGTTCTCTCAACTTCGCAAATAATTCCGTGAGATCGGGGATCAGATCACCCGTTTTCTTTGACTTGACCACGATGTCATCGACGTACACCTCGATTATCCGCCCTATAAGATCTCCGAAGACATGTCGCATGCATCTTTGGAACGTGGCGCCCGCGTTCTTGAGCCCGAAAGGCATCGAGTTATAGCAATAAGCGCCAAACGGGGTGATGAAGGATGTCGCGAGTTGATCCGCTATACACATCGCAATCTGGTGGTACCCGGAGTACGCATCGAGAAAACAAAGGGTTTCGCACCCAGCTGTTGAATCAACTACATGATCTATGCAAGGCAAAGGAAACGGGTCCTTGGGACATGCCTTGTTAAGGCTCGTGTAGTCAACGCACATCCTCCATTTCTTATTCTTCTTCTTTAGAAGTACAGGGTTGGCAAGCCACTCGGGGTGGAACACTTCCTGAATGAACCCTGCACTAAGAAGTTTCTTGATCTCCTCACCGATGGCCTTGCACTTGTCGTCGTTGAAGCAGCAGAGGCGTTGTTTCACCGATTTCGATCCCGGCTTGATGTTCAGTTTGTGCTCAGCAACCTCTCTCGGGATTCCCTTCATGTCGGAGGGTTTCCATGCGAACACGTCGAGGTTCGCTTCGAGGAAGTTGACGAGCGCGCTTTCCTATTTAGGATCGAGCGCCGTCCCGATAAGGAGCGTCCGGCCATCATCGGAGACAGCCACATCCTTGACATCCTTGGCAGGCTCGAAAGAGCAGGCCGCTCACTTGGATGACTCGGGGATGTCTTGGTCCTCGGAGGGAGGCTCGGCGTGGAGCCTCCCGAACCGGATGAGCGTCTCAGCGAACTGAAAGCACTCTGTGTCATATTCGTATGCGTACTGGAATGTAGTCCCCTCTGTGATGACCCCCTTCGGACCAGGGATCCTCAGCTTGAGATACATGTAGTAGGGCACGGCCATAAACTTCGTGTAGGCCGGCCTCCCGAGGATGGCGTGGTACGTCCCCGAGAACCCCACCACTTTGAAGGTGAGGGTTTCTGTGCGGAAGTTCTGTGAAGTCCTGAACGTGATGGGCAGATCGATCTGCCCTATCGGGAGTGCATCCTTCCCGGGGATGACCCCATGGAAAGGTGTAAGCGATGGGCGCAGCCGGGACCGCGGAATGCCCATGCTGTCAAGCGTTGTCATGTACAAGATGTTGAGGCCGCTTCCCCCATCCATCAGCACCTTGTGGACCCGCTTAGTCCCGGTCAAAGGGGCCACCACGAGAGGGTAGCATCCTGGCTGTGGCACGTGGTCGGGGTGGTCTGTTCGGTCGAAAGTAATCAGAGTCTCCGACCACTTGAGGTACGACAGCGTCGCTGGGTCGGTGTTGTAGACCTCACACCTGATCAGCTTCTCTTGGCATTTCGAGGGTCGTGCCAGCATCCCGCCAAAGATCATGTGCATGGCACCGTCCTCGCGGGGGAACACAGCCTCCGCTTCATCGTCGTCGTCGTCGTGGAGAGGCGCAGCCTTTTTTGGAGGATTCGCCATCTTGGGCTTGAGTGTGCCGTTGACGTAGTTCTTCATCAGGCAGCAGTCCTTGAGCGCGTGCTTGACGGGTGTCTCGTGGTGGGTGCACGGTGCCTCCAAGAGTCTCTCGAAATGGTCCTTCGGGGGACCGCTCTCATTGTTCTTGGGCCGGGTGGCCTTGCGTACGACTACCGCGATGAGGTTATCTCACGGCCATGCTTGTCGTTCTTCTTTTTCTTCTTGGACCGCGAGGAGGGCCCCTCGCCTTTGTCTACAGCTTGTTTCCCCTTGCCCTGAGGGGTGTTCAACGTTGCCGCGACTGCCTCCTCCCCATCAGCGTGGTTGGTCGCGATGTCGAGGAGCTCCCGAGTGGTCCTCGGGGTCCTGCACCCTAGTCGATGGATGAGGGTGGTGCAGGTGGTCCCGTTCTGGAACACCGAGATGGCGTCATTGTCGGTCGCACTGGGGAGCTCGATGCAGCGCTTGGAGAAGCGCCTGATGTAGTTGCGCAGGCTCTCGCCCGGCTTCTGCTTGCAGTTTCGTAGCTCTCATTGCATGCCGGGATGGGCGTACGTGCCTTGAAAGTTGCCGATGAAGGTCTGGCATAGCTCCGCCCAACTGTTGATCCTACCACGTGGCAGGTGCTCAAGCCAGTTTCGTGCGGAGTCGGCGAGGTAGAGTAGTAAGTTCTTGATGATGAAGAGATCATCTGTCGCTATGCCCGCGTGACACGCGAGCCTGTAGTCCTCCAACCAGACGCTAGGGTTGGTCTCCCCATTGTACTTGGGGACTATCGTCGGCACCCGGAACCACGAGGGGAAACGCGCGTCGCGCACCTTTTGGCCGAAGGCACGTGATCCTTTCGGATCGGGCGACAAGCTGTGGCCACGATCCTACTTACTGTCGTAGCACCCGCCGCGCCTCTAACTATACCGCCGGTGAGAGCGGTGCTCGTCTTGGTGGTCGCGACCGTCGTCTTGGTTGCTGCTGTAGCCGTACTCGTAGTCGTCAGCGCTAGCGGCTCGGCGGCGGGCTCGAAGCGTGTCGCGGGCGTCGCGGTTGGATCCCAGGTGCCTCTTGACCGTCGCTTCACCTGACTATCTGTCGCGGCCCTGATGCCTTGACGGAGACGGGTCAGGGTGCAGTACGGACTGCGTCGCTCGCGCCTCGCGTGCCAAACGTTGGCGCGACACTAAGCTCTCTGCCTGCTGCGCGACCGCCATCTCGAGGAGGGTCTTGAGCTGCTGGCGGACCCTTTTCTCTTCAGGAGTGGCCGGCTCAGGGCAGCCACGTAGGAGCATGGCTGCGGCGGCGAGGTTCTGCGATGTGTGCCTGAAGAGTGGCGCGTCGCCGCCGTCGACGGTGGCGTCCTCATTGATGCACCGGTTCACATCACACGCACGTGCGCGAGCCAGCGGAACCGGCTGCTCAGCTTCTTGCTCGCAGCATTGTTCACGCCGCTGATCATGCTGAGGGTCGCGTGGCTCGTCCTCCACTCCTAGTGCTTGGTGGAGGTTTGCCAGCTCTTCGTCGAGCTGGCACTTGGCCTCGGTGATCTCGTCAAGGCGCGCCCGACGCTGGGCGTCCACAGCGTGGTGGCGAGGGTTTTCCTCGCCATCCGTCGAGCTGCTGGTGGTACGGGCCTCAAGGACATTGCACTCACGCGTGAAGTCCGGCAGAGGCGCCGGTGGCCTCCGCCGCGTGACCGTGGAGCCCGGGGCGATGTAGGAAGCCCTCAGCGTGTCCACGTAGGCCGTCACCGGGTCGTCCGGGAGGCCCTGCAGCTCGTGGGGGTACATGGCACTGTACCGCTCCATGAACTCGCTCCAGGTCAGCGGCTCGGACCCGCCGGCTTGGAAGGCGAGGTTGGTGAGGCAGTAGGCCGCTAGCCTAAAACGCTCCTATGTTGGGTTTAGCCCCAACATGGCCATGATCGACTCGTCCGTGAAGCCACGGATGAAAGCAGCGCGCCCCGTCGCCGCCGTCAAGGTGGTGAGACACGCAGGTTGGGTGAAGGTCCTCCCGATGACAGACTCCGCCGTCCCGGTGTAGACGAAGCCGAGGGAGCCGAAGAGCACGATGGTGCCGGGAGTCAGCGAAACTCCGCGGCCCTCCATCCGGATCGCTGGTGAGGTTCGGCGAGACACACGATGTGCCCCTACCTAGCGCGCCAACTATCGGGGTTCTCTACCGCTGGTAGTAAATTTGTATCGGAGCGTGTGTCGGGCCCGGATGGTTATCACAAGAGACACAAGGGTTTTATACTGGTTCGGGCCTCCGGAGAGTAATACCCTACGTCCAGTTCTGAGTAGTCGTGTTCCTATGCTAGGGATGTCTGTAGTAGGGGTTACAAACTAGTTGATTGATCAGCCCCTAAAATGGTTGCACTGTTCCTCCTTTTATAGACACAAGGGTGAGGGGCAAAGAGGAATACAAAAATTTTCTACAGTGCTACAGTATTGGGAAGTCTTTTCCGATGTCGATGTCCGTCAGGAGGCATTGAAAGGCGCTGAGCTGTAGTGGCATTGGCGGCTGCCGCGTGTGTAGGTGGCACTGTTCAATCCGAGTACTTGGTGCCTTCTCCGAGTCCCTCCTTGGATGACTCAGCTCCCTTGAGAGTTGGTTAGGCCCGCCACGTTATGGCCTAAGCGTAGGTAGGTGCCGCCCGTAGATGGTAATTGAGTACCTGCTCTGACAGGGTGGCGAGCAGCAGGGTTTGGACGGGACAGCGTGTTGGAGGCCGCACGGGCGTACTGTGTGGCATTACGGCTTCTGTCAGAACGAGCCGCCCTCGCGTTCCGCCAGCTGGGGTGTTTGCATGGTGTGGAGAACTGGAGCCTTGCGTGTCGTTGCGGGGGAGTTCGAGCGTCGGGGCAGCGCCACATTCGTGTGGGGCCCCGGATCCCGCGCTCTGACCTCCTCATGTGGGCCCCATCCTAGTTGGAGATGAAAACCACTTGTGCGAACACGTGGTCGGAGGTGAGGCGGGAAGTACTCGTGCGAGGCGGAGAGCACTCGGGCGAGGCGGAAAGTACTTGTGCGAGGCGGAGAGCACTCGTGCAAAGTGGAGAGCACTCGGAGACGAAGAAATCTTGTCAGTGAGGGCTTGACAAAGATCTACATCCCTCCCTGTCTTGGATCTTAGCCTTGACGTTGTCAATGGTGTCAGAAGACTCCATCTCAAAGGTGATTATCTTGTCGCTTAGGGGGCCCTAATCCAGGCCCTCATCAACGCCACAATCACAGTTCCAGCACACCACAGTTTGACAGGGGTGGTCGTTAGTGCATGTGGGGGTGAGGCTTGTCGTCGTCACGGCCTCGAAGTGGTAAGAGGTGGCGGTCACTATGTGAAAAACTCACATTGGTAACGAGCATAGATGGCCTTTAGTAACGGGCAAAATGCCCATTACCGATCAAGCGTTACAAATGAGCTAACAAAGGTAACAGGCATCTGCCCCTTACCGATAACACGTATTTGTAACGGGCGTCTAACAAAGACCGTTACCACAACTACTTACCAGTCTCCTGAAATGACTGTTTCTCCGGGCCCACAGGCGCCTTCAGTAACGGGCACAGACACCGAGCCTGTTACGAATAACACATATTTGTAACGGGTGTCTAACAAACACCGTTACCTCAACTAGTTACCGGTCACCTGAAATAGTTGTTTCTCTGGGCCCACAGGGACCTTTGGTAACAGGCATAGAAACCGAGCCCGTTACATGAACTCAACATCGGAGATGTAGAAAATACTTCCATAATGCGTCTCCTTTGTCTCCACTAAAGGAGACGTGTCTAGTGTACACATATCTCCTCTGTCTCGACGAAAGGAATGTGTGCTATCTACACGCATCTCCTCTATCTAGATGAAAGGAGATGCGTGCTGTGAACCCGCATCTCCTGTGTCTCGACAAAAGGAGACACTTCTTGTTAACGCGCGTCTCCTCTGTCTCGACGAAAGGAGATGCATGATGTGAACTCGCGTCTTCTGTGTCTTGACGAAAGGAGACGCTTCTTGTTAACGCACGTCTCCTCTATCTCAACGAAAGGAGATGCGTGTTGTGAACCTGTGTCTGCTCTGTCTCGACGAAAGGAGACGCGTGTACACAGGACGCGTCTCCTATGATCCTCCTATGTCCTCATTTCATATGCATCTAATTAAATTAGGTCTAGCATCCAAATTCACATAAATCCACAAAATTCAAATGCATCATCTGACAAAATCAACATCTTCATCTCACAATCAAAGAAGCATCACTAGCTTGACAACAATATCACAAAATTCATAGGACAAGGAGGAACGCAAAAATTTCCTAATAAGGGGCGGTTTTGACTAGAATCTGAGAGAACAGAGCATCATCCATGTGAAATTTTCCATTGGGTTTGATCACCTAGTCCATGATGAATGCGGCAGTTCTATCACGAACGTAGATCAGCGTGTTATTGTGGAGACGTACTAACTCTAGGTGAAATTTTTGAGTATAACAATGTCAGCAGTCAGCACACATAGGTGGTTACCAAACATGTGCAGTGCTAATAAGCAAAAACTATGCTCAGTTGCAGGTGTTATAAATGCAGATCCCAAGAAAGTACCTGACGAACCCTCAATTGTTTTTTTAGTTCAAGCATGTGATAGACACAATAGAAACCGCACAATCTGGTATTAACAGGTTGTTGATGGCATTGCGATAAATGTACAAAGACAAACAATGGTGAGAAGAAATAAACTCAAGCTTTAGTACTAACTTCCACAGGCAGCAAATAAGTAATCTGTACCTTAACATTCTCGTCATGTTGCAAGGTGCGGCTGGGCAACTTCTTGTCGACGCAATAACTATTCCAAGCACTACAACAAAACACGCAACAATGTTTAGGGCACCATTAATAAACTCTACAGAGTTTGTTGAGGAAGTTTGCAGGTTAAGAAAGAAAGAACTTACTCATCAATAGCAATTCTCAAATGGGAAATATCAGTGCTAGTTTCATCCATGAATCAAGATACAAGACCCTATTCTGCTTCGAAAGGATTGCCACTGCAATCCAGTGCCCAATAGTGTTATAAGTGGAAATGATCACTCTCTTTTTAGAATATAGTTGGTAGGCACGCTTTATATAGGACACAAAAAAGAATGACTATTAATTAACGTTGATTCGCTAAAGCATTCAAGATCAAGGAAGGCAACTTCATCCTTCTTCGCCTCAACTTCTACAGCCATATTCCTAATATTAAGAAAAAACAAAGTGTAAGGAGGCAATACACATGGTAAAGATGAATTAAGGCAAAAAGCACAGTTCGATAGAGAATAATTAGTGAGAAGAAGATTAAATTTTCAAGCAACTTATAGGATGAAGTAGCAGAGAAGTGACACATCCGAAGCATCCAACTTGAAGAGATCGTACAAGTCACTGATGCCCACAGTGAACTCCTCGAATTTTTCCGTTGGGAATTCTTCTCTCATAAACCACCAACTAGTCCCATACCATATTATGCCCATAATCGGAGACAGAAGTTTTGACTTACAACGTTCCATGTAGTAATTGTGGAGATGTATGGTACAAGGAGCAGCAACCTTGAGTTCAGCAGCACTGAGAATTTGCCTTCCAAATTTGTAATTTCGGTGAATCTCAGTCCAAGGAAAACTAGCCGCCGCCTTCTTGGTGTTTCTCTTAGATCGCTTTCTGGTAGGCTTCTGAGACCTTTTATTTTCAGCAAGTTTCTTTTCCTGCTACTTTGAGATGGCTGAAGAAGGTTTCTCAGGTGGTGTCTGGCCAGGAGCTACTACAGAGCTATTGGGCCCAGATGTACCTGCAGCTTTCTTCGAATTGTCGTCGACGGCTTTCTCAGCATCAGCCAACACATGACTCTAGGCTCTTGCTTTGGCATCATTGTTTTGAGCACTTTCATTTGGAGGTGGAGGTTTTGTTGTTTGATGATGAGGAGGAGGAGGAGGTGGGGATGAATGTTTTTATGTTTTTTCAAGAGGAGGTGGGATGTAATTTGCAGTTGTGGGGGTGGAGGAGGACAAGGAGGAGGAGATGGGAAATCATGTGAGGAAGGAACATGTCCTGTATTTTGCGGTTCTGGGGGTGGAGGAGGTGGGGAACCAGGTGAGGAAGGAACCTATCCTGTAATTTGCGGTTCTAGGGGTGGAGGATGAGGACGTGGGGAACCATGTGTGGAAGGAACATGTCCCGTAGTCTGTGAACTAGAAGAATATGTACCGTAGTGTGCGAACAAGATTTTGGAATTGGTGCTCCCTTGATGTGAATGTGACACCTCTTCCTCTGTGAACTAGAAGAATATGTATAGAGCTTGTCCAAGTGTTGTCACCTCGTCATTACGAGGGTGTTCCAGCGCGTGTTCCCTAAAGACACCATTTACATACAGCACTTTGACAACAACACAATCTTCATGAATCAGGACTGTATGTAGCATAGTCTGCTCTGGTTGAACCACACCAATTGCAGCCACACATTCAACACCCCCAAACATGATCCATGGGCCACAGTCTGTGGGTTCAGTCAACATAACTATAAGGTCTTCCTGTGTAGGATCGTCAGAGTGCACCTCTGTCGACAACTCTGCAGTGCCATTAATCGAACCTACATTATCTGCAGACGCACAACTGCTCTTCAGTCTAGCGGGTGAAGGGCTTGTGCGATTGGACACTGGTGGAAATACCACTTGGTACCCTCGTGTCATCATGTCAAGCGTATCCTTCTCCATCTCAGCCTTGAGTTCTTGCTTGATTTCTTCCTTTATCTGTTGCTTATCAACTGATGAGTTGGTCCTCATCCTCTTCCTGTACAAGGAAGCGTGCTGAGACCATGCAAACTTCGAGCTCTAGTAGCTAGAGACACCACGCATGCGACCTGGTGTTTCGGGGCGGCCCAAGCATTGACTTAGCACATCATTCTGCCTCAGCCATGAAGTCATTACTGAAGATTCTGCATGTAATTCTTTTCCTTAATGTCTGCAGCCAACTTTTCATTTGTTTCTTTGTTGTAGACTATCACGGCAATGGTGTATTTCACCACTAGCTTACTCCTTGCTCGCAGCCAATTCCTAGAATGATCATCAGGGTAGCCATCATATGGGTTGACGATCCCAGCCGTAGCTAATTTCCTGTCCTCATCCTCCCACTGTGGTTGTTTCCTAGCATAACCAGCTGGACCCATGTTGTGCTTGTTTGTGTTCAGGGTTCGAAGTGATTTGAACTTGCCACCAACAGATGAGGCGTCCTCGATTTCCTGCTGTTTCATGAACTCTTTCCACTGTTCCGGCTTGATAAAGTTGTGCTTTCCAAATGGCTCAAGTCCTTTTCTGATAAAATCTCACCTAAGTTGAAAGCTGAATTGTCTCCATGCCTTGGCCGCAATCTTCCACAAAAGCTTCAATGCCTGCTCTTTCATGTCTTCTTGGAACTCCAAGTGTTCCTGCAGATAGGTTTCCAACAAGTACCACTTTTTTTCATCGCTTAGTTTTTTTATTTCTGGAAAATCCAAAGGTATCTTTTGTCTAGAATGAGCCCCGCAAGCGCCCTGAACCTACGCTTTTGTGTCAATGGTACTGGCATCCCCCCTCTCTCAACCTTAGTGACTACCATTTTGTCTCTTAGCCACTCTGTCCTTGGCACTCAGGCTCAGTGCGGAGCCCCACCCACCTGCTCTTGTTCTTCACTAGCAGTGGCATATCCATCTTGTTCATAATGTGCATCTTCTTCAACTTGCCTAGGTCTATAGTCCTCAACAGATTTACCCTGTGAATAATTGTCAAGGGATTATGAGAAAGGTCAGCTTAATGTCTAAGAATAGCACAAAAAGTAGACCATACTGCTAGCTCTCCCAGGAGACAAGTAGATCACATTTTTAGTTAACCATGCATAACAGCTAAGCATTTATCTAATCAACACCCACAGAACTGTGTACAAGACCATACAAATGAGAAAACAATTACAGTAACTAGTTTAGACCAATATAATCTCATTGGTTCTATTGTAAACCATTAACATAAATGCCAAATTCAGAAACCAAAAAATTAGTTCAGCCAATGCGATCTTACCATTTTAAAGAGGAAGATGCTCGCTGCCTCTGTTGCTGATGAGGTACTTATTCAACTTGGAGAGAATGTCCGAATGTACATATGGAACAAGAGCATAACCAAATATAAGAGTGAATCTAAAGGGAAATGCCAAGTATACGTTTTGAAACTCGAAACCCTAACTGAGCATAGTCAAGAATGTATCTTAATGATGTAGGAGGGATTTCTAGCATGCAGTACACCATGTCACTATCGGAGCGGAGGGATCTCTAGTCGCCACGTCCTCATCCTCGCATCGACCTCGTGGCGGGATCCCTCCTCCTCCTAGTCGTCATTGCTGGAAGGTGAGGGGTGGTGTGGCGCACGTCTCAGTGAAGTGGTGTAGCGTGCGTCACGTCGCAAGTGGGAGGTGAGGGGAGGAAGGTGAGGGTGAGGAAGCGGTGATGGAGGGGCGAGGGGGAGGAAGCGGCGGCAGCGTGAGGGGGAGAAAGATGACGATGCGAGGGGAGAGTGAGGAGGCGACTGCGTGAGGGATGCATCTTTCCCTACTAAGCCTAGCACAAGTGAACGTGTGTGTGCCTTAAAACTGAAAGGCCCAATATTATGACTCAGTGGAGACGCATGTTAGGAAAACGCGTCTCCAATGAGGGGGTGGGGCCAGTTCTATTCGAATGAAGAACAGTTTGCTTTCCCCTTTTAATCTGCAATTAAAATTTGTATCACGTATTTCTCCGTCATTCGTAATCCAAATTTGATGATAATTGTTTCTAAATTTTTCTAAAATCAACATCTATTCATTTATGATATTGTTTCGTATATAATTCCATTTCCTAGATGTTGTTTATACACCTTTATCTTGTTCCTTATAAGTACAACATAGAAATAATATGTGTTTTACACAACCATTACTAATGAAACTTTGTATTTTGTAATCTTAAGGTGAACACAAGGTTGTGTTAAAATTTCAAATGTATATGAGTTCGAACAAATTGTAAAGTGTGGAAAACTTCAATGTTGAAGTAACATTCTAGCAAACTATGTGAGAGATTTACATATTTGTACACAAGTATATTCTTCCTTTATCGAAACCATTTTAAATTTTTATGACAAGTTTAGGGACCCAAATTATGTTGCCAAGTCAATTTGCAGAATTTTTAGACCACACTAAGACGTTATTAGAATTATTATATCATAAACATGAGATAAGAAAATCTAGTTTTAAGAATTTTGGTTACACAAGTGTGGCTGTTGATATTTTATTTGAATACTAAATGACCAACTACGAATTGTTCGTATTTTTTATGAATTTTTAGGTGCTGTTTTATGGGCTCTAATATTTGAGTGAAGAAAGTTTCATTAAAAAATAGTGTCGGGCCCACACGTCAGCGTCAGCAGCCTATATAAAAAAGATAACCCTGCCCGCCCGACAAAGAAGACACGGGTTCACCAACCCGTGTCGCCAATAACTCTCCATTATCCGAAATGCCCCTGGCCGAATAAATTTGACCAAGTATATATTTAAAAGTACTAATATTTATGATATTTGAATAAGTATCATTAGATTAGTTGTGGAATATATTTTCATAATAAACTTATTTGGAGATACAAATATTTTTATTATTTTGTCTATATTTGGCCCAACTTCAAAGAGTTTGACTCCTCGATAAGTGGGATGTGCAATTAGTAGTATCCACTCATCGGAGATGCGTGTTTGGAAAACGCGTCTCCTGTATCTTCTCTCCAGAATAAATACCTTTGCCCCTTCATCTACCAGCAAAACCACCACAACCCCTTCGTCTACCCGCGAAAAAACCACAACTGCCTACACTCCTCATCGTCCTCATTCCTCGGTGCGTTCGCTCTCTGTGCGGGAGCAGGAGAGGGACGAAACGAAGACGGTGGTCGCCATTCCCGGAGATGCCTAGCATGCCGGCAAGAAGCAGGCCGCCCTAGCGGTCGCTGCTGGAGGACCTCCCTAAAGAGGTCAACATTGAGATTGCGGCGCGCGTCGATGTGACCAAGGAGCGGCCCTTGGCTGACCTCCACAGCCTACGAGGTATCTGCTCGACCATGCGCCGCGTGTGCGGCCACCGCGACGTCGACCGACATTTATCGATAGAGGGGATAAGAGATGAGATTGCTTAGGCGTGGGACCCTACCGCCTACACAGCCTTCCTTGTTATGTTGACCGATCTCGGCAATTCGGGGGCTTGCTTCTACTCCGGGATCAACATCGTGTTCATGGAAAACAGGCAAAGCTATGATCTCCGGCGCGCCGCCGAGGGTGGGCATGATGCGGCGGCCTATCTGTACGCCATCTTGCTCTACAGGATCTTGCTCTACAGGGACAATGGCGGTGCCACCACCAACGACACAGCGAAGTGGTCCATGAGGTGAGTTGTGGGCGATGGCGGGACGACGACGCGGGTGAGCAACGAGGGGTGTGTGCCTTTGCGTCATAAGGCTGTGAATGCTATTTTGGGGATGACGTGGTGCATTTGGGGCGAACCGCTACCGCCACCGGCACAGGTGCACGGAGATCAGCCATGTGCAGGCAATGGCTGCGACGCGGATAAAGGATTTGGGCAAATTGCTATGTATTGTGGCAAAGCCTGTAGGCTCCGCCGTGAATTGGTGAAGTTCGTACGGAGTATTGGAATAGGAAACTAAATCTATGTTTTGCTTTTGCTTTTGCACCTGAAATTAAATCTATGTTGCTCATATTATCTGTGTGAATTTATGGAAGAGCAATAAAGGAGATGCGGATTAGCTAACACGCGACTCCGATGAGGAGCGGGGCTAGTTCTATTTGAATGAAGAACAGTTCACTTTTCCTCTTTTAATCTGCAATCAAAAATTGTATCACGTATTTCTCCATCATTCATAATTAGAATTTGATGATATTTGTTTCTGAATTTTTCTAAAATCAACATCTATTCATTTATGACTTTGTTTTGTATATAATTCCATTTCCTGAATGTTGTTTATACACCTTTATCTTGTTCCTTATAAGTACAACATAGAAATAATATTTGTTTTACACAACCATTACTAATGAAACTTTGTATTTCATAATCTTAAGGTGAACACAAGGTTGTGTTAAAATTGCAAATGTATATGAGTTCGAACATGTTGTGAAGTGTGGAAAACTTCAGTATTGAAGTATAAGATTCTAGGGAACTATGTGATAGATGTACGCATTTGTACACAAGTATATTCTTCCTTTATCGAAACCATTTGAAATTTTTATGACAAGTTTAGGGACCCAAATTATGTTGACAAGTCAATTTGCAGAATTTTTAGACCACACTAAGACATTATTAGAATTGTTATGTCACAAACATGAGATAAGAAAATCTAATTTTATGAATTTTGGTTACACAAGTGTGGCTTTTGATATTTTATTCGAATACTAAATGACCATGAATTGTTCGTATTTTTTATGAATTTTTAGGTGTTGTTTTATGGTCTCTAATATTTGAGGAAGCAAGTTTCATTTTAAAAAATAGTGTCAGGCCCATGCGTCAGCGTCAGCAGCCTATATAAAAAAGATAACCCTGCCCGCCTGACAAAGAAGACGTGGGTTCACCAACCCGCGTCGCCAATAACTCTCCATTGTTGAAATGCCCCTGGCCGAATGAATATCCATCCGCCCTGACCCCGGCCCCGGCCGCCTTCTTCTTCCCAGCTCTGAGCTCCACCGCACTCCCGTCCTTTCCCCACCGTCACGCACATGTCGCACTACGCCAATTCGTCTAGAGGTGGCCGGAGCACCGCATTCACTCCATTAGCTTGGATCTAGTCGGTGAGCTAAGCGACTTCCCACTGGTCCCTTGCCCGGACTGTGGTATGGCTCGGGTGGTGGAGGGGTGGATGCAGAAGGAAGGTGAAAACCACGGTTGTCTTTATTTCAAGTGTGCGAGGAATGCGGTGAGTAGTTTATACTGTGTTTCCCAAATTTGAGTTAGGGTTCTTATGTGCTTTTGATTTGCACAATATCCCAAGCTTTGTGGATATTATCATTTCGAGAAGGAGTATCTCCAGATGCTTAAGGATGCTGGCGTCATTTTTTTCGACTGTCAAACTGGGCAGACATGGTCAATGAAGTAGTTGATTCGGTGGATTGTCAACTTGGGAGCGACAATAAGAGGAAAGCACCGGACGACAAGTAGAGGAAGAAAGCACTGGAGGAGAAGATGGACAATATGATCTGGATGATGAACTTGATTATTGTGGGTGATGTTTGTGTAGTATTTGGATGTTTACTAGGGATGTATGCTGCAAAGAAGTAATTTGATGTGAAAAGTGGTGCTTTAATTTGTTTCATATGTGTGAATGAAGAATAAAAAATTTGTCACAGATGACAAACATAAATGTCGGCACGGAGGTGAGCGGAGGCGGTGCCGGCGAGGCGATCGGAGGCGAGGAGACGACGTTGAGCATCAGCGAGGGGCCAAGCAGTGGAAGATCTCGTGCATCGTGGATCGAGGAGGAGAAGCTGAACGCAATGCGGTGCCGCAACTGGATCCGCGTGCGTGCCGGTGAGATGGCGGCGAAGAGGGAGACGATGATGAGCGTCGGAGAGGGGCCAAGAGGCATTGGAGCTAACCCAAAGACGGAGATGAGCATCCTCGACTGGATCCTTTCGGGTTCCGACGAGGGGCCAAGCAGCGGCAGGGAGGAGTGTGCCGGTGTTGGCATTTCTTAATGTCACCACTAGTTGTACACCTAGAGGAAACATATAAGAGCAACCGGGTAATACCGCAAGCGCACGAAAATACCATTGTAGCACTTCCCCAAGGAAGGAGAGTATTCCAAGGGTATCGAATCCAAGGAATGGTGTGCACTATCCTCTACTCTAGTATAGATGGTCCAAGGACACCAAGCTCAGTTATGGTAGGGGGAGAAGGTGAAGGGCTTCCTAAGTGTATCGATCAAGGTTGTATCGTTTCACGGTATGGAACTTACTATGGGGCGCCAGTCCATCCTAAATTTTTTGGGAGAGGCCAATGTACGGGCAACGGGGCCCTACTCGGTACCCAGGTGTGGAGGATTCCAATGGGTCCAACATGCTGTCACCATGCAGCCTACCTGCCACGTGCCGAGTACTTGGTATTCGAAGGATAACCGTAGTCTAGACACCACGTGTACACCACTGATTACTACTATAGCGGCATATGTCTCCTAGGCTGATAGCCCAACTATAGCACTCATATAAATACGGAGCCACGAACACAAGCAAGTGTGTACTAGATCGTACCTTATCAGATCAGGATAGGTTAGGAAGAACAACTACTGACATATTTATGAGCCTCAACTAGATCAAAGGAGTGACCCACAGACAAACAGATAAATGTACTTGCATAGGTATTCAACTAGATCGAAGGGTTGTGTTCATGAAGAACACAAGCCTCTAGTTCAAAAACACATGAAGAACACAAGAACATATAAATCATGTAAGAACACACTTTAGTCTAAAAGAGATATGTCGCAATACTTACTTTGGTCTAAATGAAGAACACAGAAGAACTCCTTCATCATCACCTTCACTTCCCTCTCTACCTAGCACTGACACACACACACCCTACATGGGGAATGAGAGGGGAGGAGAGGTTGGATGTGTCTCAAATGGGAGCCTCTCCCCTCCTATTTGTAGAGGAGGGGGTGGCTTGACAAGAGTACCAAGGTGTGCAGCAGTTCTGGGAGCGACCAATGGTGTGTGGACACGTGGCAGGTGAGAACCGGGTCAGAACCACTGAGAACCGGACAGAACCGGAGCATCCGAGGCTCCTAGGGGTGAAAACCGGCACTAAAGATCGTGAACCGGGGCTGAACCGCGGGCCAACCGGCCGGACTGGCCGCCAACCGCGCAACCGCCTTCGTGCGTTTCTTCTATGCGCGACGCGTGGCTTCGCCCGGGGTCTTCCCGCGCAAGCTGCTGGCGCGCGCGCCCGCGCCGGAAACGCGCCCTTCCGCGGCCGGATGGGGAACACGTGGCCCAGGCGGGGTCCGTCCGCACCATGATGGCAATCCGCGTGAAGACCAGGGCGCAAATGGGAGCGTGCGACGTCGTCTTCGGGATCCCACCAGCGCGCCGTCATCAGCAATCCGGGGTGCGGCTCGTCCTCCAATGGGAAGCTGCCACATGGCTACCTATTCACCCGCGCGCGCGTCGCCGCGATGCCGGGACGGGCCAGTGGCCGGCTGCCACGTGGCCTCCTCTGCACAGCTCTGCGCGTCTGCGGTACGAGGAGGATCAGTGTGGGCCCCCCGCTGACGTCAGCTATCTTGTCCTTTTCTTATCTTTTCCATACGAACTCCGATGTAGGCATATAATATGTCCATTTCGATCGTCTCGACAAGTCCGTCGCAATGGTGCAGTCCAAATTGGCATTTGAGGTTGTTTATGATGATGTCCTTTAATAGCCATTGGATCACTTGCTCTCAACTGTACCATTTGGCACGCATTTCGGTGCATCCTGCAACAAAAGCTAGAAACACCAACACTTGTGGAAATCATCTGTATCAAGCCCTATTCTAGTGTTGATGCTTCTTTTACATTTATTTTATGCAGGTATTGATAGTGTAAAAGTAGCACTTAACAGCCATCAACAACACCCCCACACTTGACCTTTGCTCGTCCTGAGTAAAGGGAGTCAGATCAAGGTGAGACATGATATCCAAAGGTAAGAAGTGAGCATAAGAGATATTCCAAACCATACCTTGTACTTGTGAACTCTGTGAAGTGTCTATCATGCTATCTTGGTAGTTAATGAATGGAACGGTCATGAATCATATCACTCCTACTCATCATGTCAAGTAACTTGGGGTTTTGCAATAAATTTTCAAAACAAAACCTTGCTTAGCTCCTCATTTGATTCTCTCAGATCACTCAATGTGTATATGTCCTCACCAAGGCATTAGATTGTCTTTCTTCATCCTACTTCTAATGATGGCTATATGTGGAGCTCAGGGTAGGATAAAGGATAAAGCATACTTGTATCACATATATTGCAAAGTCAAAAACCGGATCCACAGAGAAAATCAGATCATACAATCAGATCAAGATGTGCACGTATATGGATATGGTGAGTATGGTAAGGTGGATACTAGGCCCGGAGTGGGTGCTAGATATTACCATACATATATGATGAATGTTGGTAGATGGTAAGGTGGACACTAGCCCCGGAATGGACACTAGTTATTACCATCTAAGTTATGGAACTCCTTTTTGCATGACCATCTCTCTCCTTTTTCTCCTTTATTTTGGACATAGGCTATTCTTTCTTTCCTCTTCTCTTTTTTTCTTTTTTTTATTTTTTCTTTTCATCATGCTTTGAGCATGTGTCTCTCTCTCTTTTTTCTCTTTTTTTCATAGCCCATGTCTCTTTTTAAAGGATACTTTTGGAGGGAGAGGTCACACCCCATATGGAGCTTTATTTTCACGGAATGGATGAATGATACCATGCTAACTTCCTGTGTAGAAGCATAGCAAGGGGAATATGGTGGTGTGCACATGAATCTTGATCATGAAAGTAATGAAAAGAATTCTCACAAGGGTCACAGAATTTGACAAAGCTCAATGCAATAACAAGCAGCATATGAGTATAAGGTTTTTCAGCTATGAACATCATATGGCTTTGGTAGGACGGTGGCATATCAAAGAGGAGCTTTGCAAAGGGTTTTCAAGTTTTCAAATAAAATTCTCAAGTACTTAGACATTCAGAGCGAAGATCATATCATCAAACCATATCACAAACACCAACTACTTAGATAAGCATGAGTTCCCTAATGATATTTGTTCACAAGCATTAAGATGATAAGTAAGGAATAAAACATATGCAAGCCAACCACAGGAATCATGTAGAGCTAGCATAGCACGACTTGCTGAGTTTGATATAAAGGATATGAATTGAAATTCAATCAAACTCACGGATAAAGGAGAGTGAGGTAGAGGGTGCACATACCATCACTTCTGAAGGATAAGAGACCAAGGAAGACCAGTGGTGATTCGGCTGACCAAAAGGCAACCGGCTCACTCTAGTTTACCTTGCTCCTGTCATGAAGGCGTAGTCGATGTTGTGCAGCGGCTGTGTGGGAGTTCTCGAGTGGATATGTCGATGATGAGCTCGAGAGAACTCCCCCACACTGGTGTTTGAATCTGGTGTTGTTCTTCATAAAACAAATGGAAACCAAAGATGGACTCTACTGGTTTGAGAACCATAGAGCCTTTATTCAAATTCAAATATTTTTGTTATTTTTATTTTATTCGTGGTCACCATGTCATTTGCTCGAACAAGGTTAGATCAAGATTACACTTCATACACAAAGGGGAGTATACTTACCTTGGACCTTTGAGAGGTCATATGTACCACCTTTGCATGTTGTGCAACATGAATCTGACACCTTAACTTACCTTCCCATTTGAATTTAGCTCAATGACTTACCCATTCAAATTTGACAATTTTCTGCAAGGGTTAGTCAACATATATGCAACCAAAATCTATGAAAATATAACTCTAAGGTTCATCAATCAAAACTCGATACCATGTCTTGTTTTGACTGAAAAAGACAATTTTAACCTAAGCACCATGCTTAATTTAAAACAGCCTATGAATGTATATTCGAATGATACTTTCCAACCGGAGCATATGAGCATAAATGAAGGAAGCATGAAAGTATGATCAAGCTATCATCAATGAAGGACATAAGCATGAGCATAAGACGGTGAACCTCGGGAACCTCTCGGAAGGGCTTTGTTTAATGTCAAAAGCAGGACTTACCTAGCTAGTGGGCAAGATGCAAGAGCTTACATCATCTTCACACCAGGATGCTCACATACCTCCCCCACACTTGAAGTTTGCATTGCTAGGCAACAAAACTCAAGTGTGTGGAGATCAACCTTCCTTTTGAAAATGTTCCCTCACCAAAGCTTCTCTAGGTGTTGCAATTGATGTAACTCACTTGTTCGTAGGCATCACCTGTCCGTCTTTCTTTTCAATCTCCACCTGAAAGGTTAGTGCTAAAAAATACCCGAAGGACAACTTATCCTAAAAACATGCTCTTGCTTTTATTCGAAGAAGGGAAATAAAACCTATGCGAATCCGGGCTATCTCCTGGTAGTGCTTTGTTTATTACGGTCATAAGCTCGACCATGGGATATTTCTCTTGCAGCCACATTGGTGGTGTCCTTCCCATCTCACCACTAATCACCGATGAATCAGTGAAGCTTTAACTGCAAGGTAATGCTTTGTTTATTATGGTCATAAGCTCGACCATGGGAGATTTCTCTTGCAGCCACATTGGTGGTGTCCTTCCCATCTCACCACCAATCACTGATGAATCAGCGAAACTCTAGCTGCAAGGTTAGTGCCATATATGAACACGAGTCCAAAAGATAGCAAAGCTAAAAGACATGATCATTCCAGGGAGGCTAAGACAGCTCCTGGGGCGATCACGGGACTCGAGAAGCTATAGCACTAGGGTGAACCTCAGAGATGGAAGGTTGAGCACTGAGGCTAGCGCTCTCGCAGCTGATCTCCGACTGAACTCAGCTCAGGAAAAATACTCAACCTCCAAAAGAGGATAGAGTAGAAACTCAAACGGCCGGCGTACATTCAGGAGCTAGAGTTCGGGTGAAGGGTGAGGTTAAGCTCATCCTTCCTTAGGTAGATGGACCGATGTTCTCATCAAAACGATGAAACATCCCGAGGTCTAACCTAAGCTTCCAATGGGAGGTTATGGATAGGCTACAAAGTGCAACTCCCATTGGGCATCGGTCAAGTCAGGCATAAGGTATGAAGTTTAAGCTTCTCCTGACTGATCGGCATCGATCGATGGGCTTAAGATGTGAAGTGAATGTACTCCATTCGATAGGTAAATGATCGTGCTCCTTCGGTCTGACGAATGAATCCAATGGATTATAAAGCAGAGACCGATGTCTTGGTTTATGCGAAACTTCAGTGCAAGGCACTTCAGCTCAAACCGAGACGTAGGAACATGATAAGCCTATCGTACTCTCCTTAGGAGATCATAACTAGGATCAGACAAGTCATCCTGGCCGAGAATGATTCGTCCTTTCCTAATTACTCTCTCCAACCTCCCACAAGACAAAGCCTCGGGGAGAAGGTCTAAGAAGAGGTACGAGAAGGGAACCCAAGGGTAGACTCCACCCTAAGCAATCTTTCCCTAAGATTCCTGCTAATCAGGAATAATATCTTCAGCCGGAGCTTAAAGCCTCAACTCAGGTGATGATGGATCTAGGTGGCTCAACATTTCTTCTAACGGGCACCTCATTGATCAGGATGCAAGGGGAGCTGAAATCTCAGAGGTTTTCAATGATCTCTTTTCCCTCAACAGCGTCCAAGTGCACAAAGGAGCCTCCAGAGAAAGCATTAAACCGCATGGCATTGTCCTTCCGTAACCCATACCAGAAGTGCTGAAGCAACCTCCAATCGGGAACATGGAGGACTGGGCAATCTTCCGCCGAGAAGGCGAAGTGATTCCATGCCATTCCTAGTGATTCCTCCTCACCTTGCTTGAAACTAAGAATCCTTATCCTCAACGGGATGACACGTCGTATTGGGAAGAATCAGGAGTAGGAAGCTGCTCTCGAATTTTCCCAAGTGAGGTAGTCTCTACCAAAACAACAGTGCCAATCCCGCGCTTTCCCAGAGAGGGATAGCGGGAAAAATTCCCTTTTCCGAGCATCTGATGATTCTCCGATTTTACTTGGAGTTCCAACCAGACACTCGTAGTCTCTCACATGATCAAAGGGGTTCTCATGAATTGACCCTGAGAAGGAAAGATCTTGAATTAGCTTCATGAGAGAGGGGCGAATCCGATAGCCAGATGAAAGAATGAGTTCTAACAAGGGTGGCTCTGAGGGTTCACTCCTCGAGGGTGGAAGGTGTTTACAAGGATAACCTACCATGGATAATGGGGATAGAGGTAGAAGTAAAGAAAACAAAAAAGGATATATCGAAGGGTAACGGGGGTAAAGGTAGAAGAAAAAGAAAAAAAAGATAAATACGAGGACCACTAGGTTCGAAGATAGATACAACAACCGTTCCCCGGCAACAGCGCCAGAAATGCTTGTTGTCGTTTCTTAACGTCACCACTAGTTGTACACCTAGAGGAAACATATAAGAGTAACCAGGTATACCGCAAGCGCACGGAAATACCGCTGTAGCACTTCCCCAGGGAAGGAGAGTATTCCAAGGGTATCGAATCCAAGGAACGGTGTGCACTATCCTCTACTCTAGTATAGATGGTCCAAGGACACCAAGCTCAGCTATGGTAGCGGGAGAAGGTGAAGAGCTTCCTATGTGTATCGATCAAGGTCGTATCGTTTCACGTTATGGAACTTACTGCGGGGCGCCAGCCCATCCTAACTTTTTAGGGAGAGGCCAATGTACTAGCAACGGGGCCCTACTCGGTACCCAGGCGTGGAGGATTCCAATGGGTCCAACATGCTGTCACCATGTGGCCTACCTACCACGTGCCGAGTACTTGGTATTCGAAGGATAATCGTAGTCTAGACACCACGTCTACACCACTGATTGCTACTATAGCGGCATACGTCTCCTAGGCCGATAGCCCGACTATAGCACTCGTATAAATACGGAGCCACGAACACAAGCAAGTGTGTACTAGATCGTACCTTATCAGATCAGGATAGGTTAGGAAGAATAACTACTGACACATTTATGAGCCTCAACTAGATCAAAGGAGTGATCCACAGACAAACAGATAAATGTACTTGCATAGGTATTCAACTAGGTCGAAGGGTTGTGTTCATGAAGAACACAAGCCTCTAGGTCAAGAACACATGAAGAAACAAGAACATATCAATCATGCAAGAACACACTTTAGTCTAAAAGAGATATGTCACAATACTTACTTTGGTCTAAATGAAGAACAAAGAAGAACTCCTTCATCATCACCTTCACTTCCCTCTCTACCTAGCACTCACACACACACACACCCAACATGGGGAATGACAAGAGAGGAGAGGTTGGATGTGTCTCAAATGGGAGCCCCTCCCCTCCTATTTATAGAGGAGGGGGTGGCTTGACAAGAGCAGCAAGGTGTGCAGCAGTTCTGCGTGCGACCAATGGCGTGTGGACACGTGGCAGGTGAGAACCGGATCAGAACTGCTAAGAACCGGACAGAACCGGAGCATCCGAGGCTCCCAGGGGTGAAAACCAGCACTAAAGATCGTGAACCGGGGCTGAACCACGGGCCAACCGGCTGGACTGGCCGCCAACTGCGCAACCGCCTTCGCGCATTTCATCTGCGAGCGACGTGTGGCTTCGCCCGGGGTCTTCCCGCGCACGCTGCTGGCGCACGCGCCCCTCCGCGGCCGGATGGGCAACACATGGCCCAGGTGGGGTTCGTCCGCACCATGACGGCAATCCACGTGAAGACCAGGGCGCAAATGGGAGTGTGCCACGTCGTCTGCGGATCCCACCAACGCGCCGTCATCAGTAATCCGGGGCGCGGCTCGTCCTCCAATGGGAAGCCGCCACTTGGCTGCCTGTTCCCTCACGCGAGCACGCGCGTCGCCGCAACGCCAGGATGGGCCAGTGGCCGGCTGCCACGTGGCCTCCTCTGGACAGCTCTGCGCGTCTACGGTACGAGGAGGATCAGTGTGGGCCCCCCGCTGACGTCAGTTATCTTGTCCTTTTCTTATCTTTTCCATACAAACTCCGACGTAGGCATATAATATGTCCATTTCGATCGTCTCGACGAGCCCGTCGCAATAGTGCAGTCTAAATTGGCATTTGAGGTTGTTTATGATGACGTCCTTTAATAGCCATTGGATCACTTGCTCTCAACTGTACCATTTGGCACACATTTCGGTGCGTCCTGCAAGAAAAGCTAGAAACACCAATACTTGTGGAAATCATCATTATCAAGCCCTATTATAGTGTTGATGATCTTTTTACATTTATTTTATGTAGGTATTGATGATGTAAAAGTAGCACTTAACAGCTGTCAACAGCCGGCGAGGGGGCAGCGAAGAGGACGAGGCGCCTACCTCACATCTGCGACCACAAATGTCTTGCAACAATGAAGACGGGTCGAGGGAGCGGCAAAGGTGTAGAGGACCTCATCTCTGACTCTGGCAACAACCACGATGACGGTGAGGCAAGTTTCTCTGAATCACAGTGGATTTTACTTGTTCTATAGATGGAGTAGCTTGAGCTTGATCAACTTTTCAGAAAAAAACATGAGCTTGATCAATATAGTGCCTATGATGATTACTTTGCTTATGATGATGACTGTGATTTGGTCTTCCATGCTTGTCATGATCTTATAATAAGTTCTGAGGTAAATCAGTTTTGAACTAAGTTCTTGTACTTGTCACCCTGCTAGGATAATTTTTCAAGTTCTTATAATTTGCCTATGATGATTACTATGCCTAATACTACTCATTATGCTCTTATACTACTCCAAGTTCTAAGGCAAATTAGTTGTGAAATATGTTCTGCTTATACTTTGCAAGATCTGAGGCAAATCAGTTCTGAACTATGTTATGCTTATACCATGTTTAACCCTATTTTTGCAAACACTGCTCTACCTGCGAGCAGAACTTGAGACACTACTAAACCTTCAAGTTTGGGAATATGTGAAACCTGATGTTGATAATATTATGAAAGAAATGGGCATCCTCCTCAAAAAGGCTATGTTCATGAGGAGGTACAAGTTTGTGGCTGAACAAAATCTGGAGCCCTTGGAAGATGCACTCGAAGTGTTTCAAGATACCTTGGTTGCATTTGAAGAGGTTGCAAAAAAATGAAACCTTAGTGACGGGGCATGAGGAAGTTCAAGGTTGTTGATGTGCAAGGACAGATAGCCAAGTTCATGATACCATGCTTTTGTTGATGTGCATGGTCAGATAGCATGGCTATTGTAAGAAATGTGATGGGCAAGTTAAGGTCTAGCTAGATGGACAAGTTAACTGTTTGTAATAATTATGTATATCTGTGTGGATCTATGTGGACAAGTTATGATGTCTGTTTTGTCTCAAAAGATATGTCTTGATTGTGCCTGTATGTTGAAATGGGAGCCCTGAGAGATCGAGTTGACCTGTCAATGAAGACAGACACAAAGGAGATGCAGATTCACTAACACGCGTCTCACTAACCTGTCAATGAACCGTTCTTCATTCCAATAGAATGGGTCCCACCGTTCATTAGAGACACGGGATGGTTAATCCGCGTCTCCTTTGCCCCTCCAAACCGACGAGGAGGAGCCAGCCCCACGCGCCGCCCCCTACATTGGAGACGCGGTTTGGCTAATCAACGTCTCCTCTATTCCCAAAGATTCACCAAAGCCACTCTCCCCTGCCACTCTGTCATTCTGCCTTCCTTCTCAAACTTTCTGCCTTCCTTATTTACGTCACCTTCTCTCCCCTTCTTCTTCCTCGTATGTGTCACAAAGATGACCGGCGGAAAGCAGTCGCTCTGCCGCGACTCAAGAGGAAGGTTCTCCAGCAAGGAGGAGAAGGCCCTGCTCGCTACCCCTGCCAAGACAGTGAAGTTCCGTAGCGAAGAGGAGTCACCCTTGTGCGCCACCCCCATGCAGCTTCCTCGACACTCCAAGGGAGAGGTTGGTTCTTCGTCGGCTGGGAGAAGGAGGCCGTACACACGCGCAAGTGCCAAGTGGGTGCACTCCAACGACGCCCGGTAGGCAGAGGCCGAGCCTTCCTCAGGCCGGAGGAAGAAGCCGTGCACGTGCGGCAAGGGGTTGGATCAGGCCAAAGACGTTGAGGCCGTACACCTCGAGTCTAGCGAGGACGACTACCCCGACGCCTGCGAAGACTCCGGCCACCCCCTCCAGTCGACGAGGCGGACGATTCTGAAAACCACGAGGCAAGTTCAAGTATGGTAGTTTCTGTTCTGTTCAGGGTCTCAAGTAGAAATTTTGTTAGCTACAGAGGCTATAGGTTTATGCTTGAAATTGAATTCCTAGTACTCATCATATGCTGCTCACAAAAATGTTGAACTCATTCTATATACTGCTTCTATTTCTGAATCTTCATGCTCAGTGACTTTTATTAACTGGACATTCAGTGTCTTCACTGATCAATGGTTCTAATGCATCAATTTTCCTTTGTTTTAGGAAGTTGTTGTACCAGCACATGACATTGTCAAGATCTAGACACAAATCGACAGGCACAAGAAAACCTTTCACTACACCTGGACATTCCTAAACAGGCTGGAAAGAAGGATGGATGACATTAGTAAAGAAAAGCAGACAAGTTCTGAACCCAGTTATAGCTAAACAACTTTCTTATTTGACCAGTTACAGCTTTCATGATATTAAACATGGCAATCTAATTATGAAACTTGCATCAATTTACCTTTGTTTTAGAAATGTGTTGTTACTTAGGAGGATCTTGATTGCATCCGGAAAGTACTCCATAAGGTGGATAGAAGGATGGACGACATAAGTCTCCTAGCAAATGGTTAGAAAATACTAGAATCTGAGATGGAGCAGCTTAAAGGCGCACAAAAGATGAAAGGTATTCCACTTGCCGAAGCCGCAAAGAAGAATGCTAAGCTGCAGTAAAGACTTGTAAAACTAGAGGCAAAGATAGCCGAACTTGAGGTTGTAGCACAAAAGAAACCATCTAACTAGTACCCCTGCTGATGTGCCCCTACTGATGCATGTCAGATGTGAATATCTTTGTTCTGAACATTATGTATGTCATATGTGAAAATGTGATGCTATGTATGCATCTTAAATATGTAGAATAATATAAAATATGCTCTTATGACTACTTAAGAGACATGATTATATATTTGTGTGATATCCAATATTTGCTATGATGACATAGTCCAATATTTGACGACAGTGAAGAGTGCTAATGCACTTCAATTATTGAGCTCCGAGTCTAGTAACGAGCGTCAAATGGTCATTGGGTAACAGACCCTAAGAGCCTGTTACCGATAGGGTAGTGATTGGTAACAGACTTAAAGAGACCGTTACCGATAGGAATATAGGATAGTGATCGGTAACAGACTAAATTAAAGAGCCCATTACCGATAGGTTTAACTTTCATAACGGAAGCATTTTAATGTCCGTTACAAAGAATACATGTAACGAGTGTTTAAGAAGCCCATTACCAGAAGTCCTCATTGGTAACGGGCATTATGGTGGCCTGATCAGGGTCGAGCCTGCCACGCTTATAGGTAACAGGCGCCAAACAACAACCGTTACAGATGAGGTCCATGTAACGGATCTTAAGGGCCTGTTACAAATGTTGCGTGACCTATTTGAGGTTTTCACATAGTGGGTTGCCAGCGCAGGTGGAGGCGAGGGCCCGTTGCCGCCGTGGTCTCGACAGGGGGCGGTCGCCGGCACAGTGGGGGCAATCGTTGTCGGGAGAAGCATGTGGGGAGAAAGAATACAAAAGATGTATGACCTGCGGGACCCATTGGTACCATAAAATATGAAGAGTCCTATTTAAAGAATATGTTGGTTTGCCTTTCGAGTTTTGGAGTTTTTTTTATCTTTTAGCTAGCTTCTAAATCTTTAAATTTAGCTAAAATTGTTGCTAGTCTCTTGGATATGTTTTTAAAGCTTCAAAGTTTTCTTTAAATTTGTACTAATTGTCTCCGCCGTTTTATTTTTTTTCCCTTTTGGCATGCATGCATTGCCGGTTTAGCTCCCAACGCATGCGGGGAAACCTAACGCATGTGCGGCTCCGAATCAAGTACTACAAGCAGCCCTACTCCCTTGTTAGTAGGTCAGTCCGGTGTTGAAACTTTCTCTTGGTGATCCACTTTGTTGCTCGCAGTCAAAGGTAGGCCAAATTTAGACACCGAAGCACCGCATCAGAAAAAGAAGAAGAAAATCTTCCACGAAGCTTATTATGCTAACAGCACACCAGGTCTCAAATTCCGAACATCTGGGAGAGACGGGTGAGATGGCGAGGATGAGGCCGCTGCTCTTGGTCACCGCCGTCGTGCTCCTGTGCACCGCCGAGTGGCATCTTGTGCAGGCATACAACAAAAAGGCAAGCTCCAACGCATTGCGATTTCATATTCCGTGTCCAGTTTATTATGTCATATCCACAATTCCTTTTATTTATCAAGCATCGAATATAGTAGTTTATGGCGAGCATTTGTGACGATTGTTAAGCTATTTCTTGAATTTCTTGTTTACACCATATGCACGTGAATGTGCAGTCCTACATCGTGTATCTGGGAGCACATGCCTATGGTCGTGATGTGTCACCCAATGAGCATGCCCGCGCAACTGAATCTCACCATGAGCTCCTGGGATCAGTTCTTGGCAGGTAGAAATTTTACCGTAAGGATCCGCAGTCGTTTCATCTTTTTCAACCAACGTTATAAGATATGATGGAGTCCAGATCTGGTCACTGACAAACGAATGTTGAAATGAGCAGCAAGGAGATGGCGCAGAACTCGATCTTCTACTCCTACACGAAGAACATCAATGGCTTCGCGGCGCACGTCGAAGAGGAAGTTGCAACCCAAATTGCAAGTAAGAAGACAACATAAATCAGTCATCTACCGTCTGTACTTAAAATCATTTTAGGAGTGTGTATAGCTCACACATGTGAAACAAAAATCTCACATGATTATTTTCTCACAATTTTACAGTTTAGATTTACTAATTTTACTTCTCTTCTCTCTTTCCCACCCCCTCACCACACTCGCCCCCACCTACCACACGCGTGACTATGCGAGGCGAGCGAGATCCCACTGCATTTCTCCGCCTGGATCCCGTCGCGCCCCCGCCGTCCGCCAAACCGCTCCAACCACCTCACCTTTCTCCTCATCCTCCCCCGCTGCCTGACGTCGCCCTTCTCGTCTCTGGCAACGTACCGCCATCTCTCCCAATGTCGTCCGGCCCAGCACCGCCAGATCCCCAACTCCGACGAGTTCCCCTCGCCCCAACCTGGCCCCAAACTATCGTCCTCCGCTGCCTAGCCGGTGGTGCCCCCTCCGTCGCGCCTCGCCGCGCCCTCCGCCTGCTTCCTCTGCCGAGCCAACTTGCCGCCGCCAGCCCTCCCTCTATGGCCGGTGGTGAGCAGCAGCCCCCTCCCCCGAAACCCCGAACCCTAACCCCGAAACTCTAACCTCGTCGGAATCTCGTCAGAGTTGGAGAAGATAGAGGAATGGGTGAAGATGGAGGTGGAAAAAAAATTGTGTGAGGAGGTGGTCTATTTCACCCAAGTGACATATAACTTTCTCTTTTTTGTTGTTTTTCGGGTAGCTTTCCCTTTTTGGTTTATTAGCATTCAAAGAGAAATTAAACCTTTAGAGAGAGATATCACAATTGCTGCTCCGTGATGGAGCAGAACACCCTGATGTGGTGACGATGCTGGAGAGCAAGATGCTGAAGCTGCACACGACGCGGTCGTGGGACTTCATGGACCTGGAGCGTGACGGCCAGATCCTCCCTGACTCCATCTGGAAGCACGCGAAGTTCGGCCAGGACGTGATCATCACCAACCTCGATAGTGGTAAGCAGAGACCATCTGCATTTCGATTTCAAAGTCCGTTCGAGCTTTGCTGATGCGCGTCGTCATTTGATCCGGCGAAGGCGTGTGGCCAGAATCCAACAGCTTCAGCGGCGACGGCATGGGAGAGGTGCCCCAGCCGTGGAAGGGCTCCTGCCAGGATACCATCAAGTACGACGTGCCCTGCAACAAGAAGCTGATCGGCGCAAGGTACTTCAACAGGGACATGCTGCTGAGCAACCCGACGGTGATGGATGCCAACTGGACGCGCGACACCGAGGGCCACAGCACGCACACGCTCTCCACCGCTGGTGGCAGCTTCGTGCCCCATGCCAGCCTCTTTGGCTATGCCAACAGCACTGCCAAGGGCGGCGCGCCGCGCGCCCGCGTCGCGGCGTACAAGGTCTGCTGGTCGGGCGAGTGCGCCGCCGCCGACGTCCTCGCGGGCTTCGAGGCCGCCATCCATGACGACGCAGACGTCATCTCCGTCTCCTTCAGCCAGGACGCGCTCCTCGCCGACGCGCAGTCCCTCTTCCATGAGCCTGTCACGCTGGGCTCCCTCCACACCACCACCCGCGGCATCGCCGTCGTCTACTCCGCCGGCAACTCGGGGCCCTACGATGACACCGTCGTCAACGCCGCGCCGTGGGTCACCACCGTTGTCGCCAGCACCGTCGACAGGGACTTCCCCAACGTCCTCACCCTTGGCAACAGCGTGCACATGAAGGGGATGAGCCTGGAGTCCACCACGGTGCACTCCAGCAAGCTCTACCCGATGGTCGACGCCAGGCACGCCGGGGCCGCCGGCACTACCCCATACGCCGCCGCCAACTGCGAGATGGGCACGTTGGACCGTGCCAAGGTGAAGGGCAAGATCGTTGTGTGCATCCACGGCGGTGACGTTCTGCGAGTCACCAAAGGGATGGTTGTGCTCGACGCCAGCGGGGTCGGGATGATCCTCGCCAACGACAGGATGGATGGCGACAACATCGTTGCCGATCTGCACGTGCTCCCGACCACCATGATCACCTACAGCAAGGCCGTCGTGCTGCATAACTAAATGACGTCAACAGACAACCCCGTGGCGAACATCTCACCGTCCAAGACGGAGATCGGTGTGAAGAATTCGCCGTCGATCGCTGGCTTCTCCTCCCGCGGGCCCAGCGGGACGCTACCTTCTGTCCTGAAGCCCGACATCACCGCGCCAGGGGTCGACATCCTTGCCGCGTTCACCGAGTACGTTGGCCCGACGGAGCTCACCTCTGACAAGCGCCGGTCGGAGTACGCGATCCTGTCCGGCACGTCCATGGCGTGCCCACACGTCTCCAGCGTGATGGGGCTCCTCAAGGCGGCGCGCCCGGAGTGGAGCCCCGCTGCGATGCGATCGGTGATCATGACCACCGCGCGCACCCAGGACAACACAGGCGCGCCGATGCGCGACCACGACGGCAAGGAGGCGAACGCCTTCGCCTACGGCGCCGGCAACGTGCACCCGAACCGCGCCATCAACCCGGGCCTCGTGTACGACGCGGCACCCGATGACTAGTACAGCTTCCTCTGCTCCATGGGGTTCGGCACAGCAGACATGGGGCGGCTCAGCGCCGGCAAGTTCGTGTGCCCGCTGAAGGCGCCGGCCATGGAGGACCTTAACTACCCGTCCATCGTGGTGCCGGGGCTGCGCGGAACGCAGACGGTAACGCGGCGGCTCAGGAACGTCGACCGGCCAGCAAAGTACCTCGCGTCGTGGCGCGTGCCGATTGGGATCACCATGGAGGTGAAGCCGGCAGTGCTGAAGATCAGCAAGGTCGGTGAGGAGAAGGCGTTCAACGTGACGGTGACATCGCAGAAGGACAAGATCAGAACGGGCTACGTGTTCGGGAGGCTCGTCTGGACGGATGGGACCCACTATGTTAGAAGTCCCGTCGTGGTCAACGCCTTGGCGTGAGGTGAGCTCCATGCGGGATTCGTGCTAGGTGTGGGCCGGGAGTGGCGAAGGTTGTGCGCGTTATGATAGAGTTTATTTTTTTCTTCTTCTTTTGGTGAGAAAAATGAGGTAGGCTACATAGATATCTTTGATTGCTAATAAAATAAAGGCAGAAAGAAATGAAAAATACTTCTCACCCAAGGGGAAACATACCCACCTCTCATAGAGGTCCCACATGTCAGGTCAGGTCCCCCTAAAATGGGACGACGAACGACGAAACGATGAAAAAACTAAGTGAAGGAAAATATTTCTGCCAAAAACGCCTGTTTTTCACCTGCGTGATGCATACCCACCCGCCTGTACCCACTCGCATCATTCACAGTTGATTTCTTTCCTTACGGTCATCGCGGATGGGGTCTTTCCTTTCACGGTTGATTTGTTTCCTGACGGTCATCACGAATCTTTCCTTTCTTAAAACGAAGGACATCATCACGGCTGGGGTGTTTTCTTTCATAAAAATTTCCTATTAGCCAGCGAATCAATCAGGGTATAATTTCCTATTATCACACGATTCAATCAATGAGGGTATAAATTTCATATTTGCTCACGATTCAATCACGGAATGGAATTAGGAAAAAAATAAAAACCGTGGATGGAAAAGAATTAGGAAAGAAAAAAATGCTTCATCTATATATACAACGCCATATTTTCACCCCTCGCCATTCATTAGGAAACAACATCGTCGTGGTCGTGAATCAAGACGTATGACTCTTCCCTTTTATTTTTCCAATCGTGAAAATCCAAATCTCTGGTTTCCTAAATTGCCACTAATTACACTGAGCGCATGATCACCGCATGTGTGTTTCTTATTTTGCGTCTACTCACATTGATCGCCTACCAAAAAGAGTGCGTAATTATGCGTGCTTCTTTTTTTTGTCAATGGTGTAAGTATAAAAACATACCAAGTAGTGCAACGAGTCGTAGTCACGGCAACCACGGTTTCATCACGTTCAGGGTTCTTCTTCCTCAATTCGTCATCAGCGTCCAAGTTTCCCGTCCACCAGGTCGGGCTTCTCCTCCAGGGTTCCCACCGCCGTGTCGGGCTTCTCCTCGTGCTAGGTGACGCAGCAGCTCCTACGCAGGGCATGACACACCGGTACGGGATTGAGCCTGCCTGGCGGCAACCCCTTCAACGTCATTGCATCCAGCTACGTTGTGACCCTCCAGGTTCTGATCGGATCTTGTTGCAGGACGCTTCCTTCTCTTCCTCGGCTCGTAAGCGAATTTATATTGTCAACGTCGGGATGGATGGTGGCAGCATGCAACGATCTGGCTGACAGCAACGATCCAGTGCAGGTGAATACGAACCAGTACGGAATCATGGACGTCCTGGAACCGGCCACAATGATAATCTTGGTCATCGTGCATCGGACAGATTTAACAGGCAACACTGCAGCACACGCTTGACACCGGCATATACACCAGTAGGTACGTGGTTCATCTTCTCCCACCAAATTGCCTAGCATGAATAGGGGTTAATGTTTTCTAGGCACCATTCACGCAATTGTAGAAGTTGTATGCGGTATGCCAAGGTTTCGTACTATTGAACTCACCTAAAAGTGTTTTGCCCATTGTCCCTCTGACCATCAGCACTACCCGTCGTTGAAGCATTTGAGTTCTTGTCAAGATTTCTAAACTTTTTCATTATACTTAAGATATTAACCCCTGCTCGTAATTGATATACTGACAAGATTGTCAGGTTCAGTTATATCAGGACAGAAGGGTATGCCTGATCCTAATTGTCTCGTTGGGACAAAGTAGAAAGCATTGAGTCGCCATCTTCTCTAACAAACATATTCAGCTACTTAACTATATTCGGAGTAACTCAAAGAGTGATTCATCTGTGTGTGCATCTTCAGAGTATCTCAAATCTAACATCAAGATCTCTATTTATTCAGATTCTAGGTGCTAAGGAAACTGAATATCATTACGGCAGGTAGCTACCACTGAACATTGCGGTGAGCCTGTGACACATCACATACTAGGTATATCATTGTCTTATAATTACAACTTGTATCACATCTCTCTCTCTCTCTCTTGTTAGTTTTATTTGCTGCATATGCCATGTTGCCAAACAATGTACAACGTTTCACGACTGACGGGTGCTTACATCATAGCAATCAAATAATTATTTTTTTTGCATCCATGTTCTTCAATTAAGAAAGAAGTATGATTGTAGTACTCTTTTTTTGTTGGTGCAGATAGATGAATGATTGAAATAACAAGGACAAGTAGACGAGTTGTCTTTAAGAAACGAAGGTTCTGCTTTGAGAAGTTAGGTCTCTTGGGACATCCTCCGAATTTGATCAATTGTTTAAAAGGAAAATATTTTCCTAGCTTATATTTAGATGTTGTTTATATGTGTAGATCATGTGGTACCCAAATTATGTAAAATATTTAATATTTAAGTAACTGTAGAAGCTTGTTATGTTTAATTATTTTTGAAGGAAAATTTTAATAGAAGTAGCCCATTGTATTTCCTGCTACCAGGAAGGAAAATATGTTCCTAGCACACAAAATGGCACTCAATATAATATATACCTTGTTGATCAAATGGATAATTTTGCTATTTTCTTTTATTAGTTGACAGATTGGTAAAAGAATCTCGTCAAACTCAAGAAGTAGTTGATCATCTGCACTTCAGATACGAGAATGCATGGTGATTACATTATTATATTTTAGGCTAAATGGCTAAATTCAAAGTGAGGATTTTCTCAAATTGAGATCATTATCTTGTTCTGTAAACATAAAGGAGACAAGAAAACTACAAAGAGATGTTGCACCTGGATAGGTGAGCAATTCCCATAGTTTTTATCTCATATTGTTCCAAGAGATTTTTTATTAGAGAGAATGTCTGTGCCTTTCTATTCATGATAAGAAAGTTCACTACGTTAGATGGTTCACTAGATACCTCTTGATGTTGTCCAGCTCTGTAAATTTCAAGCTAATGTTTAGCGAAAAAGTATTTACTACTATTGAAGTGTGTTTATTTTTGAAACATGAGATTGAGCAACCCCAGCTCAAATTAATGGATGTTTCCTTCTATTGTGGGTTGCCTTGCTTATTGAAATAAACTACCGAAAATAGTCTAATTCATTAACCTAGAATATATCTTTTGTACCAATGTGGGTCCATTGATGCCATTTACTCCCTCCGTCCTAATTTGATCTGCGTATAACAAAATAAAAGGTGTCCATGAATGATATGTGCATTCCCAGTTGGGACCAATCGTGGCATGAATTGCTTGGCTGTCTGGCTTGTTTGTTGATGCATCACAGAGGGGAATTAAAGTTCTCCTTGGTCTTTGCGTTACACAGTTAGGCGCATATCAAACCTGGACGGAGGAAGTACCTAGAATAAATTATTTTTATTGATTCTCTTCCATTGTTTTAAAATGGTTTTTCTTGCTGGTCAAACTATAGCAGAGACAATTACAGTCTTTGGCTTCTCTCTTTCTTTCAGTGAAGTTTATATTTCTAGAATCTTCTTTCAACTGCATGCTAGGTAGAGTAAATGAGATTGACCTTGCTTTCCTTTATTGTAGTTTTTAACAATATTTGAATAAGATTTCAATGGTTGACTGTTTTACCCAAATGTTTCTGTATCCTTACAAATGCATATATATTTTTCTTCATCCAAACTCTATGCTTTCTTAATTCTGTGTCGATACATTTTTGGCGATTCTGAACTCATAATCTTTTTTTAAGGTTGTAGTTGCTAAAGAAGCAGCAGGAGGTTTTAGGATACTTGTCAGACAACTTTGACTGAATCAGTTTGAGAATAACATCAGAAGAAATGGCTCTATAAAAGTAAGTGTTCTTTCGCTCAAATCATGGTGGACAATTTATTATTTTCAAGGAAAGTGCTTATTGAAAATATAATGTGTATTAAGGTATATACTTCTTGCCTACTATAAGAACTCAATAATGCGGGTTTGAATGACAATGTCAATCTTGAATTTGAATTATCATTGTATCAACAAATAATATATGGAGTACGTGTGTAAACCTTTTAGATAGAGAAGAATTTTATTTGAAGCATATATTGTCTAAATAGACATTGTCCATTTCGTACATTCGAATGACCAGATTATGCCGCTAATGAAAACAAAACCATTAGATAAAGTTTGACAACGGTACCTGATACCTTTAATTTTGTTTTTTAGGAAAATACTTGTACCTGATACCTTTAATTTTGTTTTTTAGGAAAATACCTTTAGGATAGCCTAGGGAATTGCCTTAAACACTTCTTGAAACTTGCTGTTGGTGACTCATATTTAAGTTCATTGCTGATTCAGATTTCTGTTCTAGAACTCCCAATATATATGTTTTTGTAGCGATGGTATGTGCTTGAGGAGGAAATACAAATTCTTGCGAAATGGAGTCAAAGGCCAGTTGCAACAAAGTTCAAACTTCAAAAGGTGGTACTACATCCTTTAGCCTTGGCATGGCTCGGTCAGTCAGCATAAATGGTTATTACACTGTTCTTGGCCTTGGTCCAACTCTCTTGATACATATACTTTTAGCTAGGAATTAGTTTTATCCCTTTGTCTCATCAATTTGATCCTTGATTTTTAATCAGTCTACCAGATTTTGCTCCTGCCACTTTGTTTCAGCAAAGTTGGTGTATGGTATGCTGATTCTAGAGATCTCTGCCTCCACAAAGTGCAGTGTTAGGTTTTCTATTTTATTTCCTTAATATACATTGATAATATTATTTATTTTACTTCACAATGATTTCAAATTATAAACCTTATAAGAGCTTCACACCCTTAATTTTTAACATCACTTTTGCTCCATCTTATGATATAGGACTATTGTTCCTAAAGCACACTTTGGTCGTGTAAGGTTTTTGCATGCACGAAGAATGATGAGAATTATTGATATTTTATAATTAGATCTATTTTAATATTTTTTATTTTTTATATCACGTGCGTGTCGCACGTGCACTTCCACTAGTTGCTAATAAAACTAGACGTTATCTATACTAATATAAAAGCCACTAGTGCAACTCTTTTCTACAGCCACACAGCTCTATCTCCCCACAAGTCATCATCACCTATCTTAAGTACACCAACTAAATTGTACTCAGAAAAACAACTTCATTAAATCCAACGAACCATATGACTCCTAAAGCCTGCTTTGTCTTACTCACTCATATCCAACGACTCAGGTTCTTTGGATCAAACTCATCACTCATCATCCCCACGCGCCCTCCCTCGGACCCAAACCCCCCACTGCCACGCCCAAGGTTCGATCCCTCGCTATACTATTTTTTCCTAAAAAAACACCACGCCCCCGTCCCGCACGCGATCCACACACCCCCATCCCGCACCCGATCAACACACCACGCGCCCCCGCACGTGAGGAGACTGAAGGGCTATGGCGGTGGGCAATGTTTGGAGTCCTCGCCGCGAGGAGACAGAAGGACGGCGACGGCGGCGAACGTGAAGACCGTAAGCGAGTCGATCAGCAGCCGCAGGTGTCCTCGCCGTGCTCCCCCGACGCACCACCACCGGTGGCCCTTCCCTCACCACCGTGTCACACCTCCCGTCCCCGGTGGCAGCGGGATCTCCGGGGGCGAGGTGGTGGGATCTCTGGGGCCGCGGCAGCCGAAGCTCTAGGTGCGCGGCGGCAGAGCTCCCTGGGGCGCGGCGGCGGAGCGTGCGGGCCGCTGCTGGGTGAGGTGATGTCGCGGCTCAGGTGCGGCAAGCGGTCTAGTGGCAGCTAGATCCAGCGTGGGCGCGGTGGTCGAGGCTCGATGTGAGGTCGGGAGCGGCTGCCGGTGAGCTCGAGCGTAGCTCTGAGAGACATTGGGGCACGGGCAAGGTCAATCTGTTGTAGCCCTCTACTTCGCCTTCTTTTCCAGATGCTGCTACCGCTCGACCAATCAGTTCCTGACCAATCCCAGATGATTACTCATACTGGTAGGGTTTTAGTTGTAGTATAGCCTCAATAAAATCAGCCTGAAATATATGTGCTTCTATGTAGTTACTAGAGAAAACAATGAATCGACAAGATACCCCAGCCTCAACTTGTTGTCATCTCTGTGCCAAAGAAAATAACACTTGGTGCCATCTCAGCACCTGTAATTCATCTGCATGCACTAGAAAAATTGTGTGTGCAAACTCAAATATTTTGCAACCCACTTTATTTTTCTTAGAGTGCTGAATGGTTTTTGGATTAAAGTGTAGTTTATGAGATGTCATTTTTATATTTAAAATTATTTATATGTATTATCAATTGTTTAGATAAAATTTAGTCTGCAACACTTTTCATGTCCATGATGATTACATTTCATGATTTTAGATATGACCTATGTAGTTGACTCAAAACAGATATTGGCAACAAGGTACATATTCTACATTCCCTGCAGATGACTACATCTAACTACAGGGCACCCCAGCAAAAAAAAGCTCTAACATTTTCTCTGGAAGTTGGAGACAAGAGTTCATATGCTTCTAACACTGGGGGGAAGGTAGGTTTTGTTCTAGAATAATTCTTTGCTCTTTTAACATGTTGTGTGCCAATGCATGCTAGATGGTAAAATGGAGTACAGTACTGGACTAGCAAACTTTACATTGTGTATAACTATTTCACAAGTTAAGAAGAATTTATGCAATTACCCGCGTCATCATCTCCACCCCTTGCATACGTGCCTTGCGTTTGGCTCGGGCCGCCTGCACCTGCGCATCAGTCACACCAACTTTGGGGATGCAATTGTGCCACCCAAACTCTCCTCTTGGAAGAAGAGAGGGTACGAGAGGGGGTCGTAGCACGCATGATACGACCGGATGCCTTTCCATGACCTATCCTTCCTGTGGAGCACAACACTATTATCGAACTGAGCCCGATGCTCACTTCCCTCGATCCATACGGCAGCCACCTCAGACATTAAAGGCTTGTTATATACTCTCTGGTCCAGATTTTGATCAAGGTTGAACTCAATGTGGACATCTGAAAAATTCTCTACCTCTCCCATAGGGCGAAGGTGATCGGAGTAGGGATTAATGCCATTATTTAAGATGCCAACCAGCATACAAATGACCCCTCTATCTCTTTGTTTAGTCTTCTCATGACACTTTTGTAGTCTATAATCAAGAGCTGGATCGTTGTCGTAGAAATAAAGCTCGAGGTGAGATGGTTCATACTTCTCTTCTTTCCCAAAGTTTTTTACATTATGGTAAAGAGCGCCATGCGCACGGAAAGTGTAAATACCACATGTGTCGGTGGTCGCACCATCAAGTTGGCAGTACAGAGAAATGAATGAGAAGTGACCATTGAAATGTCTGATGTGCTCATGAAAATGCCTGGCATCAGCTTCTGAGGCCGTCCACAATCGCATGAGTTCTTCCGGGGGCGGGTCGGTAGGGGCTATATGAATAGCTCCAAAGTCCTACAAGCAATCGAGAACTAGCAAGAACAAGTATTGAACAAGTACTGAAATTACTAGATGAGAATGAAGGTTTCAATCTCAAACTCAATCTCAAACGATGTGGGGTTCCGAAGACTCGAAGACGGGCGGCTGGACCAACATGCGCGCTTACAAGCAAGTAGCAAAGGCTAAACTTGATCTAAACAAAACCCCCGTGCCTCTCATCGAAAGATCGGCCACAAACCCTAGCAGGTTCACATCAGTTGGTATCAGAACCGGTGATGTCCTCATCAGGTTGGGAGCATTTCGCAAACCATCAGCACGTAAAAAGATGCGAAACTTGTGTTTCGAACCGGAATGCAATATTTCGGGGTACCGAAGTTGCGAATATGGTTTCACAATGAAAACATCCATTCTACTCCATTAGACCCAAAATGATGTTTTGCAGTGGTTGGGAGCATTTCGCAAACCGTCGGCATGTAAATAGATGCGAAACTTGTGTTTCGAACCTGAATGCAGTATTTCGGGGTACCGAAGTTGCGAATATGGTTTCACAACGAAAACATCCATTCTACTCCATTAGACCCAAAATGATGTTTTGTAGTGATTGGGAGCATTTCTCAAACCTTCGGCACGTAAAAAGATGCGAAACTTGTGTTTCGGGCCTAAATACACTATTTTTGGGTACTAAAGTTACGAAAATGGTTTTGCAACAAAAACATTCTACTCCATTAGACCCATAATGATGTTTGGCAGTGGTTGGGAGTATTTCGCAAACCTTCGGCACATAAAAAGATGCGAAACTTGTGTTTCGGGCCTGAATACAATATTTCGGGGTACTGAAGTTACGAAAGTGGTTTCGCAACAAAAACACCATTCTACTCCATTAGACCCAAAATGATGTTTTTGCAGTGGTTGGGAGCATTTCACAAACCTTCGGCACGTAAAAAGATGCGAAACTTGTGTTTCGGGCCTGAATACACTATTTCGGGGTACTGAAGTTACGAAAATGGTTTCGCAAAAAAAACATCCATTCTACTCCATTAGACCCAAAATGATATTTTGCAGTGGTTGGGAGCTTTTCGCAAACCATCAGCACGTAAAAAGATGGGAAACTTGTGTTTCGGGCCTGAATGCACTATTTTGTGGTACCGAAGTTGCGAATATGGTTTCGTAACGAAAACATCCATTCTACTCCATTAGACCCATAATGATGTTTTGCAGTTGTTGGGAGCATTTCGCAAACCATCGGCACATAAAAAGATGCGAAACTTGTGTTTCGAACCTGAATGCACTATTTCGGGGTACCAAAGTTGCGAATATGGTTTCGCAACGAAAACATCCATTCCACTCCATTAGACCTAAAATAATGTTTTGTAGTGGTTGGGATCGTTCCTCAAACCTTCGGCACGTAAAAAGATGCGAAACTTGTGTTTCGGGCCTGAATATACAATTTCGGGGTACCGATGTTACAAAAATGGTTTCGTAACGAAAACATCCATTCTACTCCATTAGACCCAAAATGATGTTTTGCAGTGGTTGGGAGCATATCGCAAACCATCGGCATGTAAAAAGATGCAAAACTTGTGTTTCGAACCTGAATGCACTATTTCGGGGTACCGAAGTTGCGAATATGATTTCGCAACGAAAACATCCATTCTACTCCATTTGACCCAAAATTATGTTTTGTAGCGGTTGGAAGCATTTCTCAAACCTTCGGCACGTAAAAAGTTGCGAAACTTGTGTTTCGGGCCTGAATACACTATTTTGGGGTACTGAAGTTACGAAAATGGTTTCACAACAAAAACATCCATTCTACTCCATTAGACCCATAATGATGTTTGGCAGTGGTTGGGAGCATTTCGCAAAGCTTCGGCAGATAAAAAGATGCGAAACTTGTGTTTTGGACCTGAATACACTAGCTCGGGGTACTGAAGTTACGAAAGTGGTTTCGCAACAAAAACATCCATTCTACTCTATTAGACCCAAAATGATGTTTTGCAGTGGTTGGGAGCATTTCGCAAACCTTCGGCATGTAAAAAGATGCGAAACTTGTGTTTCGGACCTGAATACACTATTACGGGGTACTGAAGTTATGAAAATGGTTTCGCAACAAAAACATCCATTCTACTCCATTAGACCCAAAATGATATTTTGCAGTGGTTGGGAGCTTTTCGCAAAAAAAACATCCATTCTACTCCATTAGACCCAAAATGATGTTTTGTAGTGGTTCTGATCATTTCGCAAACCTTCGGCACGTAAAAAGATGCGAAACATGTGTTTCGGGCCTGGATACACTATTTCGGGGTATTGAAGTTACGAAAATGGTTTCCCAACAAAAACATCCATTCTACTCCATTAGACCCAAAATGATGTTTTGCAGTGGTTGGGAGCATTTCGCAAACCATCGGCATGTAAATAGATGCAAAACTTGTGTTTCGAACCTGAATGCAGTATTTCGGGGTACCGAAGTTGCGAATATGGTTTCACAACGAAAACATCCATTCTACTCCATTAAACCCAAAATGATGTTTTGTAGTGATTGGGAGCATTTCTCAAACCTTCGGCACGTAAAAAGATGCGAAACTTGTGTTTCGGGCCTGAATACACTATTTTTGGGTACTAAAGTTACGAAAATGGTTTTGCAACAAAAACATTCTACTCCATTAGACCCATAATGATGTTTGGCAGTGGTTGGGAGTATTTCGCAAACCTTCGGCACGTAAAAAGATGCGAAACTTGTGTTTCGGGCCTGAATACAATATTTCGGGGTACTGAAGTTACGAAAATGGTTTCCCAACAAAAACATCCATTCTACTCCATTAGACCAAAAATGATGTTTTGCAGTGGTTGGGAGCATTTCGCAAACCATCGGCACGTAAAAAGATGCGAAACTTGTGTTTCGAACCTGAATGCACTATTTCGGGGTACCAAAGTTGCGAATATGGTTTCGCAATGAAAACATCCATTCCACTCCATTAGACCTAAAATGATATTTTGTAGTGGTTGGGAGCCTTCCTCAAACCTTCGGCACGTAAAAAGATGCGAAACTTGTGTTTCGGGCCTGAATACACAATTTCGGGGTACCGATGTTACGAAAATGGTTTCGTAACGAAAACATCCATTCTACTCCATTAGACCCAAAATGATGTTTTGTAGTGGTTCTGATCATTTCGCAAACCTTCGGCACGTAAAAAGATGCGAAACATGTGTTTCGGGCCTGGATACACTATTTCGGGGTATTGAAGTTACGAAAATGGTTTCCCAACAAAAACATCCATTCTACTCCATTAGACCCAAAATGATGTTTTGCAGTGGTTGGGAGCATTTCGCAAACCATCGGCATGTAAATAGATGCGAAACTTGTGTTTCGAACCTGAATGCAGTATTTCGGGGTACCGAAGTTGCGAATATGGTTTCACAACGAAAACATCCATTCTACTCCATTAGACCCAAAATGATGTTTTGTAGTGATTGGGAGCATTTCTCAAACCTTCGGCACGTAAAAAGATGCGAAACTTGTGTTTCGGGCCTGAATACACTATTTTTGGGTACTAAAGTTACGAAAATGGTTTTGCAACAAAAACATTCTACTCCATTAGACCCATAATGATGTTTGGCAGTGGTTGGGAGTATTTCGCAAACCTTCAGCACGTAAAAAGATGCGAAACATGTGTTTCAGGCCTGGATACACTATTTCGGGGTACTGAAGTTACGAAAATGGTTTCCCAACAAAAACATCCATTCTACTCCATTAGACCAAAAATGATGTTTTGCAGTGGTTGGGAGCATTTCGCAAACCATCGGCACGTAAAAAGATGCGAAACTTGTGTTTCGAACCTGAATGCACTATTTCGGGGTACCAAAGTTGCGAATATGGTTTCGCAATGAAAACATCCATTCCACTCCATTAGACCTAAAATGATATTTTGTAGTGGTTGGGAGCCTTCCTCAAACCTTCGGCACGTAAAAAGATGCGAAACTTGTGTTTCGGGCCTGAATACACAATTTCGGGGTACCGATGTTACGAAAATGGTTTCGTAACGAAAACATCCATTCTACTCCATTAGACCCAAAATGATGTTTTGCTGTGGTTGGGAGCATATCGCAAACCATCGGCATGTAAAAAGATGCAAAACTTGTGTTTCAAACCTGAATGCACTATTTCGGGGTACCGAAGTTGCGAATATGATTTCGCAACGAAAACATCCATTCTACTCCATTTGACCCAAAATGATGTTTTGTAGCGGTTGGAAGCATTTCTCAAACCTTCGGCACGTAAAAAGTTGCGAAACTTGTGTTTCGGGCCTGAATACACTATTTCGGGGTACTGAAGTTATGAAAATGGTTTCACAACAAAAACATCCATTTTACTCCATTAGACCCATAATGATGTTTGGCAGTGGTTGGGAGCATTTCGCAAAGCTTCGGCAGATAAAAAGATGCGAAACTTGTGTTTCGGACCTGAATACACTAGCTCGAGGTACTGAAGTTACGAAAGTGGTTTCGCAACAAAAACATCCATTCTACTCCATTAGACCCAAAATGATGTTTTGCAGTGGTTGGGAGCATTTCGCAAACCTTCGGCATGTAAAAAGATGCGAAACTTGTGTTTCGGACCTGAATACAATATTACGGGGTACTGAAGTTACGAAAATGGTTTCGCAACAAAAACATCCATTCTACTCCATTAGACCCAAAATGATATTTTGCAGTGGTTGGGAGCATTTCGCAAACTATCAGCACGTAAAAAGATGGGAAACTTATGTTTCAGGCCTGAATGCACTATTTCGTGGTACTGAAGTTGCGAATATGATTTCGTAACGAAAACATCCATTCTACTCCATTAGACCCATAATGATGTTTTGTAGTGGTTGGGAGCATTTCGCAAACCATCGGCACATAAAAAGATGCGAAACTTGTGATTCGAACCTGAATGCACTATTTCGGGGTACCAAAGTTGCAAATATGGTTTCGCAACGAAAACATCCATTCCACTACATTAGACCCAAAATGATGTTTTGTAGTGTTTGGGAGCGTTCCTCAAACCTTCAGCACGTAAAAAGATGCGAAACTTGTGTTTCAGGCCTGAATTCACTATCTCGGGGTACTGAAATTACGAAAATGGTTTCGCCACAAAAACATCCATTCTACTCCATTAGACCCAAAATGATATTTTGCAGTGGTTGGGAGTTTTTCGCCAACCATCAGCACGTAAAAAAATTGGAAACTTGTGTTTCGGGCCTGAATGCAATATTTCGTGGTACCGAAGTTGCGAATATGGTTTCATAACGAAAACATCCATTCTACTCCATTAGACACAAAATGATGTTTTGCAGTGGTTGGGAGCATTTCGCAAACCATCGGCACGTAAAAAGATGCGAAACTTGTGTCTCGAACCAGAATGCACTATTTCGGGGTACAAAAGTTGCTAATATGGTTTCGCAACGAAAACATCCATTCTACACCATTAGACCCAAAATGAGCTTTTGTAGAGGTTGGGAGCATTTCTCAAACCTTCGGCACATAAATAGATGCGAAAGATGTGTTTCGGGCCTGAATACACTATTTCGGGGTACCGAAGTTACGAAAATGGTTCGCAACGAAAACATCCATTCTACTCAATTAGACCCAAAATGTTGTTTTGTAGTGGTTGGTATCATTTCGCAAACCTTCGGCACGTAAAAAGATGCGAAACTTGTGTTTCGGGCCTAAATGCTCTATTTCCTAGTAGCGAAGTTGCGAGTATGGTTTCGCAACAAAAACATCCATTCTACTCCATTAGACCCAAAATGATGTTTTGTAGTGGTTGGGATCATTTCGCAAACCTTCGGCACGTAAAAAGATGCGAAACATGTGTTTCGGGCCTGGATACACTATTTCGGGGTACTGAAGTGACAAAAATGGTTTCCCAACAAAAACATCCTTTCTACTCCATTAGACCCAAAATGATGTTTTGCAGTGGTTGGTAGCATTTCGCAAACCTTCGGCACATAAAAAGATGCGAAACATGTGTTTCGGGCCTGAATGCACTATTTCGTGGTACCGAAGTTGCGAGTATGGTTTCGCATCGAAAACATCCATTCTACTCCATTAGACCCAAAATGATGTTTTGCAGTGGTTGGGAGCATTTCGCAAACCATCGACACGTAAAAAGATGCGAAACTTGTGTTTCGAACCAGAATGCACTATTTCGGGGTACAAAAGTTGCGAATATGGTTTCGCAACGAAAACATCCATTCTACACCATTAGACCCAAAATGAGCTTTTGTAGTGGTTGGGAGCATTTCTCAAACCTTCGGCACATAAATAGATGCGAAAGATGTGTTTCGGGCCTGAATACACTATTTTGGGGTACCGAAGTTACGAAAATGGTTTCGCAACGAAAACATCCATTCTACTCCATTAGACCCAAAATGCAGTTTGTTAGTGGTTGGTATCATTTCGCAAACCTTCGGCACGTAAAAAGATGCGAAACTTGTGTTTTGGTCCTAGATACACTATTTCGGGGTACTGAAGTTACGAAAATGGTTTCCCAACAAAAACATCCATTCTACTCCATTAGACCCAAAATGATGTTTTGCAGTGGTTGGTAGCATTTCGCAAACCTTCGGCACATAAAAAGATGCGAAACATGTGTTTCGGTCCTAAATGCACTATTTCCTAGTACCGAAGTTGCGAGTATGGTTTCGCAACAAAAACATCCATTCTACTCCATTAGACCCAAAATGATGTTTTGTAGTGGTTGGGATCAATTCCCAAACCTTCGGCACGTAAAAAGATGCGAAACATGTGTTTCGGGCCTGGATACACTATTTCGGGGTACTGAAGTTACGAAAATGGTTTCCCAACAAAAACATCCTTTCTACTCCATTAGACCCAAAATGATGTTTTGCAGTGGTTGGTAGCATTTCGCAAACCTTCGGCACATAAAAAGATGCGAAACATGTGTTTCGGGCCTGAATGCACTATTTCGTTGTACCGAAGTTGCGAGTATGGTTTCGCATCGAAAACATCCATTCTACTCCCTTAGACCCAAAATGATGTTTTGCAGTGGTTGGGAGCATTTCGCAAACCATCAGCACGTAAAAAGATGCGAAACTTGTGTTTCGAACCAGAATGCACTATTTCGGGGTACAAAAGTTGCAAATATGGTTTCGCAACGAAAACATCCATTCTACTCCATTAGACCCAAAATGCAGTTTTGTAGTGGTTGGTATCATTTCGCAAACCTTCGGCACGTAAAAAGATGCGAAACTTGTGTTTTGGGCGTGGATACACTATTTCGGGGTACTGAAGTTACGAAAATGGTTTCCCAACAAAAACATCCATTCTACTCCATTAGACCCATAATTATGTTTTGCAGTGGTTGGTAGCATTTCGCAAACCTTCGGCACATAAAAAGATGCGAAACATGTGTTTCGTGCCTGAATGCACTATTTCCTCATACCGAAGTTGCGAGTATGGTTTCGCAACAAAAACATCCATTCTACTCCATTAGACCCAAAATGATGTTTTGTAGTGGTTGGGATCATTTCGCAAACCTTCGGCACGTAAAAAGATGCGAAACATGTGTTTCGGGCCTGGATACACTATTTCGGTGTACTGAAGTTACGAAAATGGTTTTCCAACAAAAACATCCATTCTACTCCATTAGACCAAAAATGATGTTTTGCAGTGGTTGGGAGCATTTCGCAAACCATCGGCACGTAAAAAGATGCGAAACTTGTGTTTTGAACCTGAATGCACTATTTCGGGGTACCAAAGTTGCGAATATGGTTTCGTAATGAAAACATCCATTCCACTCCATTAGACCTAAAATGATATTTTGTAGTGGTTGGGAGCGTTCCTCAAACCTTCAGCACGTAAAAAGATGTGAAACTTGTGTTTCGGGCCTGAATACACAATTTCGGGGTACCGATGTTACGAAAATGGTTTCGTAACGAAAACATCCATTCTACTCCATTAGACCCAAAATGATGTTTTGCTGTGGTTGGGAGCATATCGCAAACCATCGGCATGTAAAAAGATGCAAAACTTGTGTTTCGAACTTGAATGCACTATTTCGGGGTACCGAAGTTGCGAATATGATTTCTCAACGAAAACATCCATTCTACTCCATTTGACCCAAAATGATGTTTTGTAGCGGTTGGAAGCATTTCTGAAACCTTCGGCACGTAAAAAGTTGCGAAACTTGTGTTTCGGGCCTAAATACACTATTTTGGGGTACTGAAGTTACGAAAATGGTTTCACAACAAAAACATCCATTTTACTCCATTAGGCCCATAATGATGCTTGGCAGTGGTTGGGATCATTTCGCAAAGCTTCGGCAGATAAAAAGATGCGGAACTTGTGTTTCAGACCTGAATACACTAGCTCGGGGTACTGAAGTTACGAAAGTGGTTTCGCAACGAAAACATCCATTCTACTCCATTAGACCCAAGATGATGTTTGCAATGGCTAGGAGCATTTCGCAAACCATCAGCACGTAAAAAGATGCGAAACTTGTGTTTCGAACCTGAATGCACTATTTCGTGGTACTGAAGTGACGAAAATGGTTTCGCAATAAAAATATCCATTCTACTCCATTAGAGCGAAAATGATGTTTTGCAGTGGTAGGGAGCATTTCACAATCCATCGGCACGTAAAAAGATGCGCAACTTGTGTTTCGGGCTTGAATACACTATTTCGGGGTACTGAAGTTACGAAAATGGTTTCGCAACAAAAATATGCATTCTACTCCATTAGACCCAAAATGATCTTTTGCAGCAGTTGGGAACATTTCGCAAACCATCGGCACGTAAAAAGATGCGAAACTTATGTTTCGAACCTGAATGTACTATTTGGGGGTACCGAAGTTGTGAATATGGTTTCGCAACAAAAACATGCATTCTACTCCATTAGACCCAAAATGTGGTTTTGCAGTGGTTGGAAGCATTTCGCAAACCATCAGCACGTAAAAAGATGTGAAACATGTGTTTCAAACCTGAATGCACTATTTCGGGGTACCGAAGTTGCGAATATTGTTTCGCAACGAAAACATCCATTCTAGTCCATTAGACACAAAATGATGTTTTGCAGTGGTTGGGAGCATTTCGCAAACCATCGGCACGTAAAAAGATGCGAAACTTGTGTTTCGAACATGAATGCACTATTTCGGGGTACCGAAGTTGCGAATATGGTTTCACAACGAAAACATCCATTCTACTCCATTAGACGCAAAATGATGTTTTGCAATGGTTAGGAGCATTTCGCAAACCATCTGCACGTAAAAAGATGCGAAACTAGTGTTTCGAACCTGAATGCACTATTTCGGGGTACTGAAGTTACGAAAATGGTTTCGCAACAATAACATCCATTCTACTCCATTAGACCAAAAATGATGTTTTGCAGTGGTTGGGAGCATTACGCAAACCTTCGGCACGTAAAAAGATGCGAAACTTTTGTGTCGAACTTGAATGCACTATTTCGGGGTACCGAAGTTGCGAATAAGGTTTCGCAACGAAAACATCCATTCTACTCCATTAGACCCAAAATGATGTTTTGTAGTGGTTGGGAGCATTTCGCAAACCATCAGCACGTAAAAAGATGCGAAACTTGTGTTTCAAAACAGAACACACTATTTCGGGGTACAAAAGTTGCGAATATGGTTTCGCAACGAAAACATCCATTCTACACCATTAAACCCAAAATGGGCTTTTGTAGTGGTTGAGAGCATTTCTCAAACCTTTGGCACATAAAAAGATGCGAAAGATGTGTTTCGGACCTGAATACACTATTTCGGGGTACCGAAGTTACGAAAATGGTTTCACAACAAAAACATCCATTCTACTCCATTAGACCCAAAATGATGTTTTATAGTGGTTGGGATCATTTCGCAAACCTTCGGCACGTAAAAAGATGCGAAACATGTGTTTCGGGCCTGGATACACTATTTCGGGGTACTGAAGTTACGAAAATGGTTTTCCAACAAAAACATCCATTCTACTCCATTAGACCAAAAATGATGTTTTGTAGTGGTTGGGAGCATTTCGCAAACCATCGGCACGTAAAAAGATGCGAAACTTGTGTTTTGAACCTGAATGCACTATTTCGGGGTACCAAAGTTGCGAATATGGTTTCGCAATGAAAACATCCATTCCACTCCATTAGACCTAAAATGATATTTTGTAGTGGTTGGGAGCGTTCCTCAAACCTTCAGCACGTAAAAAGATGCGAAACTTATGTTTCGGGCCTGAATACATAATTTCGGGGTACCGATGTTACGAAAATGGATTCGTAACGAAAACATCCATTCTACTCCATTAGACCCAAAATGATGTTTTGCTGTGGTTGGGAGCATATCGCAAACCATCGGCATGTAAAAAGATGCAAAACTTGTGTTTCGAACTTGAATGCACTATTTCGGGGTACCGAAGTTGCGAATATGATTTCGCAACGAAAACATCCATTCTACTCCATTTGACCCAAAATGATGTTTTGTAGCGGTTGGAAGCATTTCTCAAACCTTCGGCACGTAAAAAGTTGCGAAACTAGTGTTTCGAGCCTGAATACACTATTTCGGGGTACTGAAGTTACGAAAATGGTTTCACAACAAAAACATCCATTTTACTCCATTAGACCCATAATGATGCTTGGCAGTGGTTGGAATCATTTCGCAAAGCTTCGGCAGATAAAAAGATGCGGAACTTGTGTTTCAGACCTGAATACACTAGCTCGGGGTACTGAAGTTACGAAAAAGGTTTCGCAACAAAAACATCCATTCTACTCCATTAGACCCAAAACGATGTTTTGCAGTGGTTGGGAGCATTTCGGAAACCTTCGGCATGTAAAAAGATGCGAAACTTGTGTTTCGGACCTCAATACAATATTACGGGGTACTGAAGTTACGAAAATGGTTTCCCAACAAAAACATCCATTCTACTCCATTAGACCCAAAATGATGTTTTGCAGTGGTTGGTAGCATTTCGCAAACATTCGACACATAAAAAGATGCGAAACATGTGTTTCGGGCCTGAATCCACTATTTCCTAGTACCGAAGTTGCGAGTATGGTTTCGCAACAAAAACATCCATTCTACTCCATTAGACCCAAAATGATGTTTTGTAGTGGTTGGGATCATTTCGCAAACCTTCGGCACGTAAAAAGATGCGAAACATGTGTTTCGGGCCTGGATACACTATTTCGGGGTACTGAAGTAACGAAAATGGTTTCCCAACAAAAACATCCATTCTACTCCAGTAGACCCAAGATGATGTTTTGCAGTGGATGGTAGCATTTCGCAAACCTTCGGCACTTAAAAAGATGCGAAACATGTGTTTCGGGCCTGAATGCACTATTTCGTGGTACCGAAGTTGCGAGTATGGTTTCGCATCGAAAACATCCATTCTACTCCATTAGACCCAAAATGATATTTTGCAGTGGTTGGGAGCATTTCACAAACCATCGACACGTAAAAAGATGCGAAACTTGTGTTTCGAAGCTGAATACACTATTTCGGGGTACCGAAGTTGCGAAAATGGTTTCGCAACGAAAACATCTATTCTACTCCATTAGACCCAATATGATGTTTTGCAGTGGTTGGGAGCATTTCGCAAACCTTCGGCACGTAAAAAGATGTGAAATTTGTGTTTCGGGCCAGAATGCACTATTTCGGGGTACCGAAGTTGCGAATATGTTTTCGCAACGAAAACATCCATTCTACTCCATTAGACCCAAGATGATGTTTGCAATGGCTAGGAGCATTTCGCAAACCATCAGCACGTAAAAAGATGCGAAACTTGTGTTTCGAACCTGAATGCACTATTTCGTTGTACTGAAGTGACGAAAATGGTTTCGCAACAAAAACATTCATTCTACTCCATTAGAGCGAAAATGATGTTTTGCAGTGGTAGGGAGCATTTCGCAAACCTTCGACGCGTAAAAAGATGCGCAACTTGTGTTTCGGGCTTGAATACACTATTTCGGGGTACTGAAGTTACGAAAATGGTTTCGCAACAAAAATATGCATTCTACTCCATTAGACCCAAAATGATCTTTTGCAGCGGTTGGGAACATTTCGCAAACCATCGGCACGTAAAAAGATGCGAAACTTATGTTTCGAACCTGAATGCACTATTTCGGGGTACCGAAGTTGTGAATATGGTTTCGCAACAAAAACATGCATTCTACTCCATTAGACCCAAAATGAGGTTTTGCAGTGGTTGGAAGCATTTCGCAAACCATCAGCACGTAAAAAGATGTGAAACATATGTTTCAAACCTGAATGCACTATTTTGGGGTACCGAAGTTGCGAATATGGTTTCGCAACGAAAACATCCATTCTAGTCCATTAGACACAAAATGATGTTTTGCAGTGGTTGGGAGCATTTCGCAAACCATCGGCACGTAAAAAGATGCGAAACTTGTGTTTCGAACATGAATGCATTATTTCGGGGTACCGAAGTTGCGAATATGGTTTCGCAACAAAAACATGCATTCTACTCCATTTGACCCAAAATGAGGTTTTGCAGTGGTTGGGTGCATTTCTCAAACCTTCGGCACATAAAAAGATGCGAAACTTGTGTTTCGGGCCTGAATACACTATTTCAGGGTACTAAAGTTGCAAATATGGTTTCGCAACGAAAACATCCATTCTACTCCATTAGACCCAAAATGATGTTTTGTAGTGGTTGGGAGCATTTCGCAAACCATCGGCACGTAAAAAGATGTGAAACTTGTCTTTCAAACCTGAATGCACTAGTTCGGGGTACCGAAGTTGCGAATATGGTTTCGCAACAAAAACATGCATTCTACTCCATTAGACTAAATATGATGTATTGTAGTGGTTGGGAGCATTTCGCAAACCTTCGACACGTAAAAAGATGCGAAACTTGTGTTTCAGGCCTGAATACACTATTTCGGGGTACTGAAGTTACGAAAATGGTTTCGCAACAAAAACATCCATTCTACTCCATTAGACCCAAAATGATGTTTGCAGTGTTTGGGAACATTTCGCAAAGCATCAGCATGTAAAAAGATGCGAAACTTATGTTTCGAACCTGAATGGACTATTTCGGGGTACCGAAGTTGCGAATATGGTTTCGCAACGAAAACATCCATTCTACTCCATTAGACCCAAAATGATGTTTTGCAATGGTCAGGAGCATTTCGTAAACCATCTGCACGTAAAAAGATGCGAAACTTGTGTTTCGAACCTAAATGCACTATTTCGGGGTACTGAAGTTACGAAAATGGTTTCGCAACGAAAACATCCAATCTACTCCATTAGACCCAAAATGATGTTTTGCAGTGGTTGGGAGCATTTCGCAAACCATCGGCACGTAAAAAGATACGAAACTTGTGTTTCGAACCAGAATGCACTATTTCGGGGTACAAAAGTTGCGAATATGGTTTCGCAGCGAAAACATCCATTCTACACCATTAGACCCAAAATGAGGTTTTGTAGTGGTTGGGAGCATTTCGCAAACCATCGGTACGTAAAAAGATGTGAAACTTGTCTTTCAAACCTGAATGCACTAGTTCGGGGTTCCGAAGTTGCGAATATGGTTTCGCAACAAAAACATCCATTCTACTCCATTAGGCCAAAAATGATGTTTTCTAGTGGTTGGGAGCATTTCGCAAACCTTTGACACGTAAAAAGATGCGAAACTTGTGTTTCAGGCCTGAATACACTATTTCGGGGTACTGAAGTTACGAAAATGGTTTCGCAACAAAAACATCCATTCTACTCCATTAGACCCAAAATGATGTTTTGCAGTGTTTGGGAACATTTCGCAAAGCATCAGCATGTAAAAAGATGCGAAACTTGTGTTTCGAACCAGAATGCACTATTTCGGGGTACAAAAGTTGCGAATATGGTTTCGCAACGAAAACATCCATTCTACACCATTAGACCCAAAATGAGGTTTTGTAGTGGTTGGGAGCATTTCTCAAACCTTCGGCACATAAAAAGATGCGAAACTTGTGTTTCGGGCCTGAATACACTATTTCGAGGTACCAAAGTTGCGAATATGGTTTTGCAACGAAAACATCCATTCTACTCCATTAGACCAAAAATGATGTTTTGCAGTGGTTGGGAGCATTTCGCAAACCATCGGCACGTAAAAAGTTGTGAAACTTGTCTTTCAAACCTGAATGCACTAGTTCGGGGTACCGAAGTTGCGAATATGGTTTCGCAACAAAAACATCCATTCTACTTCATTAGGCCAAAAATGATGTTTTGCAGTGGTTGGGAGCATTTCGCAAACCTTCGACACGTAAAAAGATGTGAAAATTGTGTTTCAGGCCTGAATACATTATTTCGGGGTACTGAAGTTACGAAAATGGTTTCGCAACAAAAACATCCATTCTACTCCATTAGACCGAAAATGATATTTTGCAGTGTTTGGGAACATTTCGCAAAGCATCAGCATGTAAAAAGATGCGAAACTTATGTTTTGAACCTGAAAGCACTATTTCGGGGAACCGAAGTTGCGAATATGGTTTTACAACGAAAACATCCATTCTACTCCATTAGACCCAAAATGATGTTTTGCAATGGTCAGGAGCATTTCACAAACCATCTGCACATAAAAAGATGCGAAACTTGTGTTTCGAACCTGAATGCACTATTTCGCGGTACTGAAGTTAGGAAAATGGTTTCGCAACAAAAACATCCATTCTGCTCCATTAGACCCAAAATGATGTTTTGCAGTGGTTGGGAACATTTCGCAAACCATCAGCACGTAAAAAGATGCGAAACTTATGTTTCGAACCGGAATGCACTATTTCAGGGTACTGAAGTAACGAATATAGTTTCGCAGCGAAAGCATCCATTCTACTCCATTAGACCCAAAATGATGTTTTGCAATGGTTGGGAGCATTTCGCAAACCTTCGACACGTAAAAAGATGCGAAACTGGTGTTTCGGGTCTGAATACACTATTTCGGGGTACTGAAGTTACGAAAATGGTTCCGCAACAAAAACATCCATTCTACTCCATTAGACCCAATATGATGTTTTGCAGTGACTGGGAGCATTTTGCAAACCTTCAGCACGTAAAAAGATGTGAAACTTGTGATTCGAACCTGAATGCACTATTTCGGGGTACCGAAGTTGCGAATATGGTTTCGCAACGAAAAAATCCATTCTACTCCATTAGACCCAAAATGATGTTTTGCAGTGGTTGGGAGCATTTCATAAACCTTCGGCAAGTAAAGATGCGAAACTTGTGTTTCGGGCCTGGAAACACTGTTTCGGGGTACTGAAGTTACGAAAATGGTTCCGCAACAAAAACATCCATTCTACTCTATTAGACCCAATATGATGTTTTGCAGTGACTGGGAGCATTTTACAAACCTTCGGCACGTAAAAAGATGTGAAACTTGTGATTCGAACCTGAATGCACTATTTCGGGGTACCGAAGTTGCGAATATGGTTTCGCAACGAAAACATCCATTCTACTCCATTAGACCCAAAATGATGTTTTGCAGTGGTTGGGAGCATTTCACAAACCTTCGGCAAGTAAAGATGCGCAACTTGTGTTTCGGGCTTGAATACACTATTTCGGGGTACTGAAGTTACAAAAATGGTTTCGCAACAAAAACATCCATTCTGCTCCATTAGACCCAAAATGATGTTTTGCAGTGGTTGGGAACATTTCGCAAACCATCGGCACGTAAAAAGATGCGAAACTTATGTTTCGAACCTGAATGCACTATTTCAGGGTACTGAAGTTACGAATATAGTTTCGCAACGAAAGCATCCATTCTACTCGATTAGACCCAAAATGATGTTTTGCAATGGTTGGGAGCATTTCGCAAACCTTCGACACGTAAAAAGATGCGAAACTGGTGTTTCGGGTCTGAATACACTATTTCGGGGTACTGAAGTTACGAAAATGGTTCCGCAACAAAAACTTCCATTCTACTCCATTAGACCCAATATGATGTTTTGCAGTGATTGGGAGCATTTTGCAAACCTTCGGCACGTAAAAAGATGTGAAACTTGTGATTCGAACCTGAATGCACTATTTCGGGGTACCGAAGTTGCGAATATGGTTTCGCAACGAAAACATCCATTCTACTCCATTAGACCCAAAATGATGTTTTGCAGTGGTTGGGAGCATTTCACAAACCTTCGGCAAGTAAAGATGCGAAACTTGTGTTTCGGGCCTGGAAACACTGTTTCGGGGTACTGAAGTTACGAAAATGGTTTCGCAACAAAAACATCCATTCTGCTCCATTAGACCCAAAATGATGTTTTGCAGTGGTTGGGAACATTTCGCAAACCATCGGCACGTAAAAAGATGCGAAACTTATGTTTCGAACCTGAATGGACTATTTCAGGGTACTGAAGTTACGAATATAGTTTCGCAACGAAAGCATCCATTCTACTCCATTAGACCCAAAATGATGTTTTGCAGTGGTTGGGAGCATTTCGCAAACCATAGGCACATAAAAAGATGCGAAACTTGTGTTTCGGGCCTGAATGCACTATTTCGTGGTCCCGAAGTTGCGGTTATGGTTTCGCAACCAAAACATCCAATCTACTCCATTAGATCCAAAATGATGTTTTGCAGTGGTTGGGAGCATTTCGCAAACCATCAACACGTAAAAAGATGCGAAACTTGTGTTTCGAACCAGAATGCACTATTTCAGGGTACAAAAGTTGCGAATATGTTTCGCAACGAAAACATCCATTCTACACCATTAGACGCAACATGAGGTTTTGTAGTGGTTGGGTGCATTTCTCAAACCTTCGGCACATAAAAAGATGCGAAACTTGTGTTTCGGGCCTGAATACACTATTTCGGGGTACCAAAGTTGCGAATATGGTTTCACAATGAAAACATCCATTCTACTCCATTAGACCCAAAATGATGTTTTGCAGTGGTTGGGAGCATTTCGCAAACCTTCGACACGTAAAAAGATGCGAAACTTGTGTTTCAGGCCTGAATACACTATTTCGGGGTACTGAAGTTACGAAAATGGTTTCGCAACAAAAACAACCATTCTACTCCATTAGACCCAAAATGATGTTTGCAGTGTTTGGGAACATTTCGCAAAGCATCAGCATGTAAAAAGATGCGAAACTTATATTTCGAACCTGAATGGACTATTTCGGGGTACCGAAGTTGCGAATATGGTTTCGCAACGAAAACATCCATTCTACTCCATTAGACCCAAAATGATGTTTTGCAATGGTCAGGAGCATTTCGTAAACCATCTGCACGTAAAAAGATGCGAAACTTGTGTTTCGAACCTAAATGCACTATTTTGGGGTACTGAAGTTACGAAAATGGTTTCGCAACAAAAACATCCATTCTACTCCATTAGACCCAAAATGATGTTTTGCAATGGTTGGGAGCATTTCGCAAACCTTCGACATGTAAAAAGATGCGAAACTGGTGTTTCGGGTCTGAATACACTATTTCGGGGTACCGAAGTTACGAAAATGGTTTCGCAACGAAAACATCCATTCTACTCCATTAGACCCAAAATGATGTTTTATAGTGGTTGGGATCATTTCGCAAACCTTCGGCACGTAAAAAGATGCGAAACTTGTGTTTCGGGCCTGGATACACTATTTCGGGGTACTGAAGTTACGAAAATGGTTTCGTAACAAAAACATCCATTCTACTCCATTAGACCCAAAATGATGTTTTGTAGTGGTTGGTTGCATTTCGTAAACTTTCGGCACATAAAAAGATGCGAAACATGTGTTTCGGGCCTGAATGCACCTTTTCCTGGTACCAAAGTTGCGAGTATGGTTTCGCAACGAAAACATCCATTCTACTCCATTAGACCCAAAATGATGTTTTGAAGTGGTTGGGAGCATTTCGCAAACCATCGACATGTAAAAAGATGCGAAACTTGTGTTTCGAAGCAGAATGCACTATTTCGGGGTACCGAAGTTGCGAATATAATTTCACAACGAAAACATCCATTCTACTCCATTAGAGCCAAAATGATGTTTTGCAGTGGTTGGAAGCATTTCGCAAACCTTTGACACGTAAAAAGATGCGACACTTGTGTTTCAGGCCTGAATACACTATTTCGGGGTACTGAAGTTACGAAAATGGTTTCGCAACAAAAAGATCCATTCTGCTCCATTAGACCCAAAATGATGTTTTGCAGTGGTTGGGAACAATTCGCAAACCATCAGCATGTAAAAAGATGTGAAACTTATGTTTCGAACCTGAATGCACTATTTCGGGGTACCGAAGTTGTGAATATGGTTTCGCAACGAAAGCAACCATTCTACTCCATTAGACCCAAAATGGTGTTTTGTAGTGGTTGGGAGCATTTCGCAAACCATTGGCACGTAAAAAGATGCGAAACTTTTGTTTCGGGCCTGAATGCACTATTTCGTGGTCCCGAAGTTGCGACTATGGTTTCGCAACGAAAACATCCAATCTACTCCATTAGACCCAAAATGATGTTTTGCATTGGTTGGGAGCATTTCGCAAACCATCGGCACGTAAAAAGATACGAAACTTGTGTTTCGAACCAGAATGCACTATTTCGGGGTACAAAAGTTGCGAATATGGTTTCGCAACGAAAACATCCATTCTACACCATTAGACCCAAAATGAGGTTTTGTAGTGGTTGGGAGCATTTCTCAAACCTTCGGCACATAAAAAGATGCGAAACTTGTGTTTCGGGCCTGAATACACTATTTCGGGGTACCAATGTTGCGAATATGGTTTCGCAACGAAAACATCCATTCTACTCCATTAGACCCAAAATGATGTTTTGCAGTGGTTGGGAGCATTTCGCAAACCATCGGCACGTAAAAAGATGTGAAACTTGTCTTTCAAACCTGAATGCACTACTTCGGGGTACCAAAGTTGCGAATATGGTTTCGCAACAAAAACATCCATTCTACTCCATTAGGCCAAAAATGATGTTTTGTAGTGGTTGGGAGCATTTCGCATACCTTCGACACGTAAAAAGATGCGAAACTTGTGTTTCAGGCCTGAATACACTATTTCGGGGTACTGAAGTTACGAAAATGGTTTCGCAACAAAAACATCCATTCTACTCCATTAGACCCAAAATGATGTTTTGCAGTATTTGGGAACATTTCGCAAAGCATCAGCATGTAAAAAGATGCGAAACTTGTGTTTCGAACAAGAATGCACTATTTCGGGGTACAAAAGTTGCGAATATGGTTTCGCAACGAAAACATCCATTCTACACCATTAGACCCAAAATGAGGTTTTGTAGTGGTTGGGAGCATTTCTCAAACCTTCGGCACATAAAAAGATGCGAAACTTGTGTTTCGGGCCTGAATACACTATTTCGGGGTACCAATGTTGCGAATATGGTTTCGCAACGAAAACATCCATTCTACTCCATTAGACCCAAAATGATGTTTTGCAGTGGTTGGGAGCATTTCGCAAACCATCGGCACGTAAAAAGATGTGAAACTTGTCTTTCAAACCTGAATGCACTACTTCGGGGTACCAAAGTTGCGAATATGGTTTCGCAACAAAAACATCCATTCTACTCCATTAGGCCGAAAATGATGTTTTGTAGTGGTTGGGAGCATTTCGCATACCTTCGACACGTAAAAAGATGCGAAACTTGTGTTTCAGGCCTGAATACACTATTTCGGGGTACTGAAGTTACGAAAATGGTTTCGCAACAAAAACATCCATTCTACTCCATTAGACCCAAAATGATGTTTTGCAGTATTTGGGAACATTTCGCAAAGCATCAGCATGTAAAAAGATGCGAAACTTGTGTTTCGAACCAGAATGCACTATTTCGGGGTACAAAAGTTGCGAATATGGTTTCGCAACGAAAACATCCATTCTACACCATTAGACCCAAAATGAGGTTTTGTAGTGGTTGGGAGCATTTCTCAAACCTTCGGCACATAAAAAGATGCGAAACTTGTGTTTCGGGCCTGAATACACTATTTCGAGGTACCAAAGCTGCGAATATGGTTTCGCAACGAAAACATCCATTCTACTTCATTAGACCCAAAATGATGTTTTGCAGTGGTTGGGAGCATTTCGCAAACCATCGGCACGTAAAAAGATGTGAAACTTGTCTTTCAAACCTGAATGCACTAGTTCGGGGTACCGAAGTTGCGAATATGGTTTCGCAACAAAAACATCCATTCTACTTCATTAGGCCAAAAATGATGTTTTGCAGTGGTTGGGAGCATTTCGCAAACCTTCGAAATGTAAAAAGATGTGAAAATTGTGTTTCAGGCCTGAATACACTATTTCGGGGTACTGAAGTTACGAAAATGGTTTCGCAACAAAAACATCCATTCTACTCCATTAGAGCGAAAATGATATTTTGCAGTGTTTGGGAACATTTCGCAAAGCATCATCATGTAAAAAGATGCGAAACTTATGTTTTGAACCTGAATGCACTATTTCGGGGAACCGAAGTTGCGAATATGGTTTCACAACGAAAACATCCATTCTACTCCATTAGACCCAAAATGATGTTTTGCAATGGTCAGGAGCATTTCGCAAACCATCTGCACATAAAAAATGCGAAACTTCTGTTTCGAACCTGAATGCACTATTTCGCGGTACTGAAGTTAGGAAAATGGTTTCGCAACAAAAACATCCATTCTGCTCCATTAGACCCAAAATGATGTTTTGCAGTGGTTGGGAACATTTCGCAAACCATCAGCACGTAAAAAGATGTGAAACTTATGTTTCGAACCGGAATGCACTATTTCAGGGTACTGAAGTTACGAATATAGTTTCGCAGTGAAAGCATCCATTCTACTCCATTAGACCCAAAATGATGTTTTGCAGTGGTTGGAAGCATTTCGCAAACCTTCGACACGTAAAAAGATGCGAAACTGGTGTTTCGGGTATGAATACACTATTTCGGGGTACTGAAGTTACGAAAATGGTTCCGCAACAAAAACATCCATTCTACTCCATTAGACCCAATATGATGTTTTGCAGTGATTGGGAGCATTGTGCAAACCTTCGGCACGTAAAAAGATGCGAAACTTGTGATTCGAACCTGAATGCACTATTTCGGGGTACCGAAGTTGCGAATATGGTTTCGCAACGAAAACATCCATTCTACTCCATTAGACCCAAAATGATGTTTTGCAGTGGTTGGGAGCATTTCACAAACCTTCGGAAAGTAAAGATGCGAAACTTGTGTTTCGGGCCTGGAAACACTGTTTCGAGGTACTGAAGTTACGAAAATGGTTTCGCAACAAAAACATCCATTCTGCTCCATTAGACCCAAAATGATGTTTTGCAGTGGTTGGGAACATTTCGCAAACCATCGGCACGTAAAAAGATGCGAAACTTAAGTTTCGAACCTGAATGCACTATTTCAGGGTACTGAAGTTACGAATATAGTTTCGCAACGAAAGCATCCATTCTACTCCATTAGACCCAAAATGATGTTTTGCAGTGGTTGGGAGCATTTCGCAAACCATCGGCACGTAAAAAGATGCGAAACTTGTGTTTCGGCCCTGAATGCACTATTTCGTGGTCCCGAAGTTGCGGTTATGGTTTCGCAACCAAAACATCTAATCTACTCCATTAGATCCAAAATGATGTTTTGCAGTGGTTGGGAGCATTTCGCAAATCATCAACACGTAAAAAGATGCGAAACTTGTGTTTCGAACCAGAATGCACTATTTCGGGGTACAAAAGTTGCGAATATGTTTCGCAACGAAAACATCCATTCTACACCATTAGACCCAAAATGAGGTTTTGTAGTGGTTGGGTGCATTTCTCAAACCTTCGGCACATAAAAAGATGCGAAACTTGTGTTTCGGGCCTGAATACACTATTTCGGGGTACCAAAGTTGCGAATATGGTTTCACAACGAAAACATCCATTCTACTCCATTAGACCCAAAATGATGTTTTGCAGTGGTTGGGAGCATTTCGCAAACCATCAGCACGTAAAAAGATGCGAAACTTGTGTTTCAAACGTGAATGCACTAGTTCGGGGTACCGAAGTTGCGAATATGGTTTCGCAACAAAAACATCCATTCTACTCCATTAGACCCAAAATGATGTTTTGTAGTGGTTAGGAGCATTTCGCAAACCTTCGACACGTAAGAAGATGCGAAATTTGTGTTTCAGGCCTGAATACACTATTTCGGGGTACTGAAGTTACGAAAATGGTTTCGCAACAAAAACATCCATTCTACTCCATTAGACCCAAAATGATGTTTTGCAGTGTTTGGGAACATTTCGCAAAGCATCAGCATGTAAAAAGATGCGAAACTTGTGTTTCGAACCAGAATGCACTATTTCGGGGTACAAAAGTTGCGAATATGGTTTCGCAACAAAAACATCCATTCTACACCATTAGACCCAAAATGAGGTTTTCTAGTGGTTGGGAGCATTTCTCAAACCTTCGGCACATAAAAAGATGCGAAACTTGTGTTTCGGGCCTGAATACACTATTTCGAGGTACCAAAGTTGCGAATATGGTTTCGCAACGAAAACATCCATTCTACTCCATTAGACCCGAAATGATGTTTTGCAGTGGTTGGGAGCATTTCGCAAACCATAGGCACGTAAAAAGATGTGAAACTTGTCTTTCAAACCTGAATGCACTAGTTCGGGGTACCGAAGTTGCGAATATGGTTTCACAACAAAAACATCCATTCCACTTCATTAGGCCAAAAATGATGTTTTGTAGTGGTTGGGAGCATTTCGCAAACCTTCGACACGTAAAAAGTTGTGAAAATTGTGTTTCAGGCCTGAATACACTATTTCGGGGTACTGAAGTTACGAAAATGGTTTCGCAACAAAAACATCCATTCTACTCCATTAGACCGAAAATGATATTTTGCAGTGTTTGGGAACATTTCGCAAAGCAACAGCATGTAAAAAGATGCGAAACTTATGTTTTGAACCTGAATGCACTATTTCGGGGAACCGAAGTTGCGAATATGGTTTCACAACGAAAACATCCAATTTACTCCATTAGACCCAAAATGATGTTTTGCAATGGTCAGGAGCATTTCGCAAACCATCTGCACATAAAAAGATGCAAAACTTGTGTTTCGAACATGAATGCACTATTTCGGGGTACTGAAGTTAGGAAAATGGTTTCGCAACAAAAACATCCATTCTGCTCCATTAGACCCAAAATGATGTTTTGCAGTGGTTGGGAACATTTCGCAAACCATCAGCACGTAAAAAGATGCGAAACTTATGTTTCGAACCGGAATGCACTATTTCAGGGTACTGAAGTTACGAATATAGTTTCGCAGCGAAAGCATCCATTCTACTCCATTAGACCCAAAATGATGTTTTGCAATGGTTGGAAGCATTTCGCAAACCTTCGACACGTAAAAAGATGCGAAACTGGTGTTTCGGGTCTGAATACACTATTTCGGGGTACTGAAGTTACGAAAATGGTTCCGCAACAAAAACATCCATTCTACTCCATTAGACCCAATATGATGTTTTGCAGTGATTGGGAGCATTTTGCAAACCTTCGGCACGTAAAAAGATGCGAAACTTGTGATTCGAACCTGAATGCACTATTTCGGGGTACCGAAGTTGCGAATATGGTTTCGCAACGAAAACATCCATTCTACTCCATTAGACCCAAAATGATGTTTTGCAGTAGTTGGGAGCATTTCACAAACCTTCGGCAAGTAAAGATGCAAAACTTGTGTTTCGGGCCTGGAAACACTGGAAACACTGTTTCGGGGTACTGAAGTTACGAAAATGGTTTCGCAACAAAAACATCCATTCTGCTCCATTAGACCCAAAATGATGTTTTGCAGTGGTTGGGAACATTTCGCAAACCATCGGCACGAAAAAAGATGCGAAACTTATGTTTCGAACCTGAATGCACTATTTTAGGGTACTGAAGTTACGAATATAGTTTCGCAGCGAAAGCATCCATTCTACTCCATTAGACCCAAAATGATGTTTTGCAGTGGTTGGGAGCATTTCGCAAACCATCGGCACGTAAAAAGATGCGAAACTTGTGTTTCGGGCCTGAATGCACTATTTCGTGGTCCCGAAGTTCCGGTTATGGTTTCGCAACCAAAACATCCAATCTACTCCATTAGATCCAAAATGATGTTTTGCAGTGGTTGGGAGCATTTCGCAAACCGTCAACACGTAAAAAGATGCGAAACTTGTGTTTCGAACCAGAATGCACTATTTCGGGGTACAAAAGTTGCGAATATGGTTTCGCAACGAAAACATCCATTCTACACCATTAGACCCAAAATGAGGTTTTGTAGTGGTTGGGTGCATTTCTCAAACCTTCGGCACATAAAAAGATGCGAAACTTGTGTTTCGGGCCTGAATACACTATTTCGGGGTACCAATGTTGCGAATATGGTTTCACAACGAAAACATCCATTCTACTCCATTAGACCCAAAATGATGTTTTGCAGTGGTTGGGAGCATTTCGCAAACCATCGGCACGTAAAAAGATGCGAAACTTGTGTTTCAAACGTGAATGCACTAGTTCGGGGTACCGAAGTTACGAATATGGTTTCGCAACAAAAACATCCATTCTACTCCATTAGACCTAAAATGATGTTTTGTAGTGGTTAGGAGCATATCGCAAACCTTCGACACGTAAGAAGATGCAAAACTTGTGTTTCAGGCCTGAATACACTATTTCGGGGTACTGAAGTTACGAAAATGGTTTCGCAACAAAAACATCCATTCTACTCCATTGGACCCAAAGTCATGTTTTGCAGTGTTTGGGAACATTTCGCAAAGCATCAGCATGTAAAAAGATGCCAAAACTTATGTTTCGAACCTGAATGCACTATTTCGGGGTACCGAAGTTGCGAATATGGTTTCGCAAGGAAAACATCCATTTTACTCCATTAGACCCAAAATGATATTTTGCAATGGTTAGGAGCATTTCGCAAACCATCTGCACGTAAAAAGATGCGAAACTTGTGTTCCGAACCTGAATGCACTATTTCGGGGTACTGAAGATACGAAAATGGTTTCGCAACAAAAACATCCATTCTACTCCATTAGACCGAAAATGATGTTTTGCAATGGTTGGGAGCATTTCGCAAACCTTCGGCACGTAAAAAGATGCGAAACTTGTGTTTCGAACCTGAATGCACTATTTCGGGGTACCGAAGTTGTGAATATAATTTCACAACGAAAACATCCATTCTACTCCATTAGACCCAAAATGATGTTTTGCAGTGGTTGGGAGCATTTCACAAACCTTCGGCTAGTAAAAAGATGTGAAACTTGTGTTTCGGGCCTAGATACACTATTTCAGGGTACTGAAGTTACGAAAATGGTTTCGCAGCAAAAACATCCATTCTGCTCCATTAGACCCAAAATGATGTTTTACAGTGGTTGGTAACATTTCTCAAACCATCGGCACATAAAAAGATGCGAAGCTTATGTTTCGAACTTTAATGCACTATTTCGGGGTACTGAAGTTACGAATATGGTTTCGCAACGAAAGCATCCATTCTACTCCATTAGACCCAAAATGATGTTTTGCAGTGGTTGGGAGCATTTCCCAAACCATCGGCACGTAAAAAGATGCGAAACTTGTGTTTCGGGCCTGAATACACTATTTCGGGGTACCAAAGTTGCGAATATGGTTTCGCAAAGAAAACATCCATTCTACTCCATTAGACCCAAAATGATGTTTTGCAGCGGTTGGGAGCATTTCGCAAACCATCGGCACGTAAAAAGATGCGAAACTTGTGTTTCAAACCTGAATGCACTAGTTCGGGGTACCGAAGTTGCGAATATGGTTTCGCAACAAAAACATCCATTCTACTCCATTAGACCCAAAATGATGTTTTGTAGTGGTTGGGAGCATTTCGCAAACCTTCGACACGTAAAAAGATGCGAAACTTGTGTTTCAGGCCTGAATACACTATTTTGGGGTACTGAAGTTACGAAAATGGTTTCGCAACAAAAACATCCATTCTACTCCATTAGACCCAAAATGATGTTTTGCAGTGTTTAGGAACATTTCGCAAAGCATCAGCATGTAAAAAGATGCCAAAACATATGTTTCGAACCTGAATGCACTATTTCGGGGTACCGAAGTTGCGAATATGGTTTCGCAACGAAAACATCCATTCTACACCATTAGACCCAAAATGAGGTTTTGTAGTGGTTGGGTGCATTTCTCAAACCTTCGGCACATAAAAAGACGCGAAACTTGTGTTTCGGTCCTGAATACACTATTTCGGGGTACCGAAGTCGCGAATATGGTTTCGCAACGAAAACATCCATTCTACTCCATTAGACCCAAAATGATGTTTTCCAGTGGTTGGGAGCATTTCGCAAACCATCGGCACGTAAAAAGATGCGAAACTTGTGTTTCAAACCTGAATGCACTAGTTCGGGGTACCGAAGTTGCGAATATGGTTTCGCAACAAAAACATCCATTCTACTCCATTAGACCCAAAATGATGTTTTGTAGTGGTTGGGAGCATTTCGCAAACCTTCGACACGTAAAAAGATGCGAAACTTGTGTTTCAGGCCTGAATACACTATTTCGGGGTACTGAAGTTACGAAAATGGTTTCGCAACAAAAACATCCATTCTACTCCATTAGACCCAAAATGATGTTTTGCAGTGGTTGGGAACATTTCGCAAAGCATCAGCATGTAAGAAGATGCGAAACTTATGTTTCGAACCTGAATGCACTATTTCAGGGTACCGAAGTTGCGAATATGGTTTCGCAACGAAAACATCCATTCTACTCCATTAGACCCAAAATGATGTTTTGCAATGGTTAGGAGCATTTCGCAAACCATCTGCACATAAAAAGATGCGAAACTTGTGTTTCGAACCTGAATGCACTATTTCGGGGTACTGAAGTTACGAAAATGGTTTCGCAACAAAAACATCCATTCTACTCCGTCAGACCCAAAATGATGTTTTGTAATGGTTCGGAGCATTTCGCAAACATTCGGCACGTAAAAAGATGCGAAACTTGTGTTTCGAACCTGAATGCATTATTTCGGGGTACTGAAGTTACAAAAATGGTTTCGCAACAAAAACATCCATTCTACTCCATTAGACCCAAAATGATGCTTTGTAGTGGTTGGGAGCATTTCGCAAACCATCGGCACGTAAAAAGATGCGAAACTTGTGTTTCGGGCCTGAATGCACTATTTCGTGGCACCAAAGTTGCGAATATGGTTTCGCAACAAAAACATCCACTCTACTCCATTAGACCCAAAATGATGTTTTGCAGTGGTTGGGAGCATTTCGCAAACCTTCGACACGTAAAAATTTGCGAAACTTGTGTTTTAGGCCTGAATACACTATTTCAGGGTACTGAAGTTACGAAAATGGTTTCGCAACAAAAACATCCATTCTGCTCCATTAGACCTAAAATGATGTTTTGCAGTGGTTGGGAACATTTCATAAACCAGTAAAAAGATGTGAAACTTTTGTTTCGAACCTAAATGCACTATTTCGTGGTACCGAAGTTGCGAATATGGTTTCGCAACGAAAGCATCCATTCTACTCCATTAGACCCAAAATGGTGTTTTGTAGTGGTTGGGAGCATTTCGCGAACCATCGGCACGTAAAAAGATGCGAAACTTGTATTTCGGGCCTGAATGCACTATTTCGTGGTGCCGAAGTTGCGAATATGGTTTCGCAACCAAAACATCCAATCTACTCGATTAGACCCAAAATGATATTTTGCAGTGGTTGGGAGCAATTTGCAAACCATCGGCACGTAAAAAGATGCGAAACTTGTGTTTCGGGCCTGAATGCACTATTTCGTGGCACCGAAGTTGCGAATATGGTTTCGCAACAAAAACATCCAATCTACTCCATTAGACCCAAAATGATGTTTTACAGTGGTTGGGAGCATTTTGCAAACCATTGGCACGTAAAAAGATGCGAAACTTGTGTTTCGAACCAGAATGCACTATTTCGAGGTACAAAAGTTGCGAATATGGTTTCGCAACGAAAACATCCATTCTACACCATTAGACACAAAATTAGGTTTTGTAGTGGTTGGGAGCATTTGTCAAACCTTCGGTAGATAAAAAGATGCGAAACTTGTGTTTCGGGCCTGAATACACTATTTCGGGGTACCGAAGTTGCGAATATGGTTTCGCAACGAAAACATCGATTCTACTCCATTAGACCCAAAATGAGGTTTTGCAGTGGTTGGGAGCATTTCGCAAACCTTCGGCACGTAAAAAGATGCGAAACTTGTGTTTCGAACCTAAATGCAATATTTCGGGGCACCGAAGTTGCGAATATGGTTTCGCTACGAAAACATCCATTCTACTCCATTAGACCTAAAATAATGTTTTGCAGTGGTTGGGAGCATTTCACAAACCTTCGGCAAGTAAAAAGATGCGAAACTTGTGTTTCGGGCCTGGATTCACTATTTCGGGGTACTGATGTTACGAAAATGGTTTCGCAACAAAAACATCCATTCTACTCCATTAGAACCAAAATGATGTTTTGCAGTGGTTGGGAACATTTCACAAACCATCGGCACGTAAAAAGATGCGAAACTTGTGTTTCGAACCTGAATGCACTATTTCGGGGTACCGAAGTTGCGAATATGGTTTCGCAACGAAAACATCCATTCTACTCCATTAGACCCAAAATGATGTTTTACAATGGTTAGGAGCATTTCGCAAACCATCTGCACGTAAAAGATGCGAAACTTGTGTTTCGAACCTGAATGCACTATTTCGGGGTACTGAAGTTACGAAAATGCTTTCGCAACAAAAACATCCATTCTACTCCATTAGACCCAAAATGATGTTTTGCAATGGTTGGAAGCATTTCGCAAACCTTCGACACGTAAAAAGATGCGAAACTAGTGTTTCGGGTCTGAATACACTATTTCGGGGTACTAAAGTTACAAAAATGGTTTCGCAACAAAAACATCCATTCTACTCCATTAGACCCAAAATGATGTTTTGCAGTGGTTGGGAGCAATTCTCAAACCATCGGCACGTAAAAAGATGCGAAACTTGTGTTTCGGGCCTGAATGCACTATTTCGTGGCACCGAAGTTGCGAATATGGTTTCGCAACAAAAACATCCAATCTACTCCATTAGACCCAAAATGATGTTTTACAGTGGTTGGGAGCATTTCGCAAACCATTGGCACGTAAAAAGATGCGAAACTTGTGTTTCGAACCAGAATGCACTATTTCGAGGTACAAAAGTTGCGAATATGGTTTCGCAACGAAAACATCCATTCTACACCATTAGACACAAAATTAGGTTTTGTAGTGGTTGGGAGCATTTGTCAAACCTTCGGCAGATAAAAAGATGCGAAACTTGTGTTTCGGGCCTGAATACACTATTTCGGGGTACCGAAGTTGCGAATATGGTTTCGCAACGAAAACATCCATTCTACTCCATTAGACCCAAAATGAGGTTTTGCAGTGGTTGGGAGCATTTCGCAAACCATCGGCACGTAAAAAGATGCGAAACTTGTCATTCAAACCTGAATGCACTATTTCGGGGTACTGAAGTTACAAAAATGGTTTCGCAACAAAAACATCCATTCTGCTCCATTAGACCCAAAATGATGTTTTGCAGTGGTTGGGAACATTTCGCAAAGCATCAGCATGTAAAAACATGCGAAACTTATGTTTTGAACCTGAATGCACTATTTCGGGGTACCGAAGTTGCGAATATGGTTTCACAACGAGAACATCCATTCTACTCCATTAGACCCAAGATGATGTTTTGCAATGGTTAGGAGCATTTCGCAAAGCTTCGACACGTAAAAGATGCGAAACTGGTGTTTCGGGTCTGAATACACTATTTCGGGGTACTGAAGTTACGAAAATGGTTTCGCAACAAAAACATCCATTCTACTCCATTAGACCCAAAATGATGTTTTGCAGTGGTTGGGAGCATTTCGCAAACCTTCGGCACGTAAAAGATGCGAAACTGGTGTTTCGGGTCTGAATACACTATTTCGGGGTACTGAAGTTACGAAAATGGTTTCGCAACAAAAACATCCATTCTACTCCATTAGACCCAAAATGATGTTTTGCAATGGTTGGGAGCATTTCGCAAAGCTTCGACACGTAAAAGATGCGAAACTGGTGTTTCGGGTCTGAATACACTATTTCGGGGTACTGAAGTTACGAAAATGGTTTCGCAACAAAAACATCCATTCTACTCCATTAGACCCAAAATGATGTTTTGCAGTGGTTGGGAGCATTTCGCAAACCTTCGGCACGTAAAAAGGTGCGAAGCTTGTGTTTCGAACCTGAATGCACTATTTCGGGGTACCGAAGTTGCGAATATGGTTTCGCAACGAAAACATCCATTCTACTCCATTAGACCCAAAATGATGTTTTGCAGTGGTTGGGAGCATTTCACAAACCTTCGGCAAGTAAAAAGATGCGAAACTTGTGTTTCGTGCCTGGATTCACTATTTCGGGGTACTGAAGTTACGAAAATGGTTTCGCAACAAAAACATCCATTCTACTCCATTAGAACCAAAATGATGTTTTGCAATGGTTGGGAACATTTCACAAACCATCGGCACGTAAAAAGATGCGAAACTTGTGTTTCGAACCTGAATGCACTATTTCGGGGTACTGAAGGTACGAAAATGGTTTCGCAACAAAAACATCCATTCTACTCCATGAGACCCAAAATGATGGTTTGCATTGGTTGGAAGCATTTCGCAAACCTTCGACACGTAAAAAGATGCGAAACTGGTGTTTCGGGTCTGAATACACTATTTCGGGGTACTAAAGTTACAAAAATGGTTTCGCAACAAAAACATCCATTCTACTCCATTAGACCCAAAATGATGTTTTGCAGTGGATGGGAGCATTTCGCAAACCTTCGGCACGTAAAAAGATACCTAAATGCAATATTTCGGGGTACGGAAGTTGCAAATAAGGTTTCGCAACGAAAACATCTATTCTACTCCATTAGACCCAAAATGATGTTTTGCAGTGGTTGGGAGCATTTCACAAACCTTCGGCAAGTAAAAAGATGCGAAACTTGTGTTTCGGGCCTGGATACACAATTTCGGGGGACTGAAGTTACGAAAATGGTTTCGCAACAAAAACATCCATTCTGCTCCATTAGACCCAAAATGATGTTTTGCAGTGGTTGGGAACATTTCGCAAACCATCGGCACGTAAAAAGATGCGAAACTTATGTTTCGAACTTGAATGCACTATTTTGGGGTACTGAATTTACGAATATGGTTTCGCAACAAAAACATCCATTCTACTCAATTAGACCCAAAATGATGTTTTGCAATGGTTGGAAGCATTTCGCAAACCTTCGACACGTAAAAAGATGCGAAACTGGTGTTTCGGGTCTGAATACACTATTTCGGGGTACTAAAGTTACAAAAATGGTTTCGCAACAAAAACATCCATTCTACTCCATTAGACCCAAAATGATGTTTTGCAGTGGTTGGGAGTATTTCGCAAACCTTCGGCACGTAAAAAGATGCGAAACTTGTATTTCGAACCTAAATGCAATATTTCGGGGTACCGAAGTTGCGAATATGGTTTCACAACGAAAACATCCATTCTACTCCATTAGACCCAAAATGATGTTTTGCAGTGGTTGGGAGCATTTCACAAACCTTCGGCAAGTAAAAAGATGCGAAACTTGTGTTTCGGGCCTGGATACACAATTTCGGGGTACTGAAGTTACGAAAATGGTTTCGCAACAAAAACATCCATTCTGCTCCATTAGACCCAAAATGATGTTTTGCAGTGGTTGGGAACATTTCGCAAACCATCGGCACGTAAAAAGATGCGAAACTTATGTTTCGAACTTGAATGCACTATTTTGGGGTACTAAAGTTACGAATATGGTTTCGCAACAAAAACATCCATTCTACTCCATTAGACCAAAAATGATGTTTTGCAGTGGTTGGGAGCATTTCGCAAACCTTCGACACGTAAACAGATGCGAAACTTGTGTTTCGGACCTGAATACACTATTTCGGGGTACTGAAGTTACAAAAATGGTTTCGCAACAAAAACATCCATTCTACTCCATTAGACCCAAAATGATGCTTTGTAGTGGTTGGGAGCATTTCGCAAACCATCGGCACGTAAAAAGATGCGAAACTTGTGTTTCGGACCTGAATGCACTATTTCGTGGCACCAAAGTTGCGAATATGGTTTCGCAACGAAAACATCCACTCTACTCCATTAGACCCAAAATGATGTTTTGCAGCGGTTGGTAGCATTTCGCAAACCTTCGACACGTAAAAATTTGCGAAACTTGTGTTTTAGGCCTGAATACACTATTTCAGGGTACTGAAGTTACGAAAATGGTTTCGCAACAAAAACATCCATTCTGCTCCATTAGACCTAAAATGATGTTTTGCAGTGGTTGAGAACATTTCATAAACCAGTAAAAAGATGTGAAACTTTTGTTTCGAACCTGAATGCACTATTTCGTGGTACCGAAGTTGCGAATATGGTTTCGCAACGAAAGCATCCATTCTACTCCATTAGACCCAAAATGGTGTTTTGTAGTGGTTGGGAGCATTTCGCAAACCATCAGCACGTAAAAAGATGCGAAACTTGTATTTCGGGCCTGAATGCACTATTTCGTGTCGCCGAAGTTGCGAATATGGTTTCGCAACCAAAACATCCAATCTACTCGATTAGACCCAAAATGATATTTTGCAGTGGTTGGGAGCAATTCGCAAACCATCGGCACGTAAAAAGATGTGAAACTTGTGTTTCGGGCATGAATGCACTATTTCGTGGCACCGAAGTTGTGAATATGGCTTCGCAACAAAAACATCCAATCTACTCCATTAGACCCAAAATGATGTTTTACAGTGGTTGGGAGCATTTCGCAAACCATTGGCACATAAAAAGATGCGAAACTTGTGTTTCGAACCAGAATGCACTATTTCGAGGTACAAAAGTTGCGAATATGGTTTCGCAACGAAAACATCCATTCTACACCATTAGACACAAAATTAGGTTTTGTAGTGGTTGGGAGCATTTGTCAAACCTTCGGTAGATAAAAAGATGCGAAACTTGTGTTTCGGGCCTGAATACACTATTTCGGGATACCGAAGTTGCGAATATGGTTTCGCAACGAAAACATCCATTCTACTCCATTAGACCCAAAATGAGGTTTTGCAGTGGTTGGGAGCATTTCGCAAACCTTCGGCACGTAAAAAGATGCGAAACTTGTGTTTCGAACCTAAATGCAATATTTCGGGGTACCGAAGTTGCGAATATGGTTTCGCAACGAAAACATCCATTCTACTCCATTAGACCCAAAATGATGTTTTGCAGTGGTTGGGAGCATTTCACAAACCTTCGGCAAGTAAAAAGATGCGAAACTTGTGTTTCGGGCCTGGATTCACTATTTCGGGGTACTGATGTTACGAAAATGGTTTCGCAACAAAAACATCCATTCTACTCCATTAGAACCAAAATGATGTTTTGCAGTGGTTGGGAACATTTCACAAACCATCGGCACGTTAAAAGATGCGAAACTTGTGTTTCGAACCTGAATGCACTATTTCAGGGTACCGAAGTTGCGAATATGGTTTCGCAACGAAAACATCCATTCTACTCCATTAGACCCAAAATGATGTTTTGCAATGGTTAGGAGCATTTCGCAAACCATCTGCACGTAAAAGATGCGAAACTTGTGTTTCGAACCTGAATGCACTATTTCGGGGTACTGAACTTACGAAAATGGTTTCGCAACAAAAACATCCATTCTACTCCATTAGACCCAAAATGATGTTTTGCAATGGTTGGAAGCATTTCGCAAACCTTCGACACGTAAAAAGATGCGAAACTGGTGTTTCGGGTCTGAATACACTATTTCGGGGTACTAAAGTTACAAAAATGGTTTCGCAACAAAAACATCCATTCTACTCCATTAGACCCAAAATGATGTTTTGCAGTGGTTGGGATTATTTCGCAAACCTTCGGCACGTAAAAAGATGCGAAACTTGTATTTCGAACCTAAATGCAATATTTCGGGGTACCGAAGTTGCGAATATGGTTTCGCAACGAAAACATCCATTCTACTCCATTAGACCCAAAATGATGTTTTGTAGTGGTTGGGAGCATTTCACAAACCTTCGGCAAGTAAAAAGATGCGAAACTTGTGTTTCGGGCCTGGATACACAATTTCGGGGTACTGAAGTTACGAAAATGGTTTCGCAACAAAAACATCCATTCTGCTCCATTAGACCCAAAATGATGTTTTGCAGTGGTTGGGAACATTTCGCAAACCATCGGCACGTAAAAAGATGCGAAACTTATGTTTCGAACTTGAATGCACTATTTTGGGGTACTGAAGTTACGAATATGGTTTCGCAACAAAAACATCCATTCCACTCCATTAGACCAAAAATGATGTTTTGCAGTGGTTGGGTGCATTTCGCAAACCTTCGACACGTAAACAGATGCGAAACTTGTGTTTCGGGCCTGAATACACTATTTCGGGGTACTGAAGTTACAAAAATGGTTTCGCAACAAAAACATCCATTCTACTCCATTAGACCCAAAATGATGCTTTGTAGTGGTTGGGAGCATTTCGCAAACCATCGGCACGTAAAAAGATGCGAAACTTGTGTTTCGGACCTGAATGCACTATTTCGTGGCACCAAAGTTGCGAATATGGTTTCGCAACGAAAACATCCACTCTACTCCATTAGACCCAAAATGATGTTTTGCAGCGGTTGGTAGCATTTCGCAAACCTTCGACACGTAAAAATTTGCGAAACTTGTGTTTTAAGCCTGAATACACTATTTCAGGGTACTGAAGTTACGAAAATGGTTTCGCAACAAAAACATCCATTCTGCTCCATTAGACCTAAATCGATGTTTTGCAGTGGTTGGGAACATTTCATAAACCAGTAAAAAGATGTGAAACTTTTGTTTCGAACCTGAATGCACTATTTCGTGGTACCGAAGTTGCGAATATGGTTTCGCAACGAAAGCATCCATTCTACTCCATTAGACCCAAAATGGTGTTTTGTAGTGGTTGGGAGCATTTCGCAAACCATCGGCACGTAAAAAGATGCGAAACTTGTATTTCGGGCCTGAATGCACTATTTCGTGGTGCCGAAGTTGCGAATATGGTTTCGCAACCAAAACATCCAATCTACTCGATTAGACCCAAAATGATATTTTGCAGTGGTTGGGAGCAATTCGCAAACCATCGGCACGTAAAAAGATGCGAAACTTGTGTTTCGGGCATGAATGCACTATTTCGTGGCACCGAAGTTGCGAATATGGTTTCGCAACAAAAACATCCAATCTACTCCATTAGACCCAAAATGATGTTTTACAGTGGTTGGGAGCATTTCGCAAACCATTGGCACATAAAAAGATGCGAAACTTGTGTTTCGAACCAGAATGCACTATTTCGAGGTACAAAAGTTGCGAATATGGTTTCGCAATGAAAACATCCATTCTACACCATTAGACACAAAATTAGGTTTTGTAGTGGTTGGGAGCATTTGTCAAACCTTCGGTAGATAAAAAGATGCGAAACTTGTGTTTCGGGCCTGAATACACTATTTCGGGATACCGAAGTTGCGAATATGGTTTCGCAACGAAAACATCCATTCTACTCCATTAGACCCAAAATGAGGTTTTGCAGTGGTTGGGAGCATTTCGCAAACCTTCGGCACGTAAAAAGATGCGAAACTTGTGTTTCGAACCTAAATGCAATATTTCGGGGTACCGAAGTTGCGAATATGGTTTCGCAACGAAAACATCCATTCTACTCCATTAGACCCAAAATGATGTTTTGCAGTGGTTGGGAGCATTTCACAAACCTTCGGCAAGTAAAAAGATGCGAAACTTGTGTTTCGGGCCTGGATTCACTATTTCGGGGTACTTATGTTACGAAAATGGTTTCGCAACAAAAACATCAATTCTACTCCATTAGAACCAAAATGATGTTTTGCAGTGGTTGGGAACATTTCACAAACCATCGGCACGTAAAAAGATGCGAAACTTGTGTTTCGAACCTGAATGCACTATTTCGGGGTACCGAAGTTGCGAATATGGTTTCGCAACGAAAACATCCATTCTACTCCATTAAACCCAAAATGATGTTTTGCAATGGTTAGGAGCATTTCGCAAACCATCTGCACGTAAAAGATGCGAAACTTGTGTTTCGAACCTGAATGCACTATTTCGGGGTACTGAAGTTACGAAAATGGTTTCGCAACAAAAACATCCATTCTACTCCATTAGGCCCAAAATGATGTTTTGCAATGGTTGGAAGCATGTCGCAAACCTTCGACACGTAAAAAGATGCGAAACTGGTGTTTCGGGTCTGAATACACTATTTCGGGGTACTAAAGTTACAAAAATGGTTTCGCAACAAAAACATCCATTCTACTCCATTAGACCCAAAATGATGTTTTGCAGTGGTAGGGAGCATTTCGCAAACCTTCGGCACGTAAAAAGATGCGAAACTTGTGTTTCGAACCTAAATGCAATATTTCGGGGTACCGAAGTTGCGAATATGGTTTCGCAACGAAAACATCCATTCTACTCCATTAGACCCAAAATGATGTTTTGCAGTGGTTGGGAGCATTTCACAAACCTTCGGCAAGTAAAAAGATGCGTAACTTGTGTTTCGGGCCTGGATACACAATTTCAGGGTACTGAAGTTACGAAAATGGTTTCGCAACAAAAACATCCATTCTGCTCCATTAGACCCAAAATGATGTTTTGCAGTGGTTGGGAACATTTCGCAAACCATCGGCACGTAAAAAGATGCGAAACTTATGTTTCGAACTTGAATGCACTATTTTGGGGTACTGAATTTACGAATATGGTTTCGCAACAAAAACATCCATTCTACTCCATTAGACCAAAAATGATGTTTTGCAGTGGTTGGGAGCATTTCGCAAACCTTCGACACGTAAACAGATGCTAAACTTGTGTTTCGGGCCTGAATACATTATTTCGGGGTACTGAAGTTACAAAAATGGTTTCGCAACAAAAACATCCATTCTACTCCATTAGACCCAAAATGATGCTTTGTAGTGGTTGGGAGCATTTCGCAAACCATCGGCACGTAAAAAGATGCGAAACTTGTGTTTCGTGCCTGAATGCACTATTTCATGGCACCAAAGTTGCGAATATGGTTTCGCAACGAAAACATCCACTCTACTCCATTAGACCCAAAATGATGTTTTGCAGTGGTTGGGAGCATTTCGCAAACCTTCGACACGTAAAAATTTGCGAAACTTGTGTTTTAGGCCTGAATACACTATTTCAGGGTACTGAAGTTACGAAAATGGTTTCGCAACAAAAACATCCATTCTGCTCCATTAGACCTAAAATGATGTTTTGCAGTGGTTGGAAACATTTCATAAACCAGTAAAAAGATGTGAAACTTTTGTTTCGAACCTGAATGCACTATTTCGTGGTACCGAAGTTGCGAATATGGTTTCGCAACGAAAGCATCCATTCTACTCCATTAGACCCAAAATGGTGTTTTGTAGTGGTTGGGAGCATTTCGCAAACCATCGGCACGTAAAAAGGTGCGAAACTTGTATTTCGGGCCTGAATGCACTATTTCGTGGTGCCGAAGTTGCGAATATGGTTTCGCAACTAAAACATCCAATCTACTCGATTAGACCCAAATTGATATTTTGCAGTGGTTGGGAGCAATTCGCAAACCATCGGCACGTAAAAAGATGCGAAACTTGTGTTTCGGGCCTGAATGCACTATTTTGTGGCACCGAAGTTGCGAATATGGTTTCGCAACAAAAACATCCAATCTACTCCATTAGACCCAAAATGATGTTTTACAGTGGTTGGGAGCATTTTGCAAACCATTGGCACGTAAAAAGATGCGAAACTTGTGTTTCGAACCAGAATGCACTATTTCGAGGTACAAAAGTTGCGAATATGGTTTCGCAACGAAAACATCCATTCTACACCATTAGACACAAAATTAGGTTTTGTAGTGGTTGGGAGCATTTGTCAAACCTTCGGTAGATAAAAAGATGCGAAACTTGTGTTTCGGGCCTGAATACACTATTTCGGGGTACCGAAGTTGCGAATATGGTTTCGCAACGAAAACATCGATTCTACTCCATTAGACCCAAAATGAGGTTTTGCAGTGGTTGGGAGCATTTCGCAAACCTTCGGCACGTAAAAAGATGCGAAACTTGTGTTTCGAACCTAAATGCAATATTTCGGGGTACCGAAGTTGCGAATATGGTTTCGCTACGAAAACATCCATTCTACTCCATTAGACCTAAAATAATGTTTTGCAGAGGTTGGGAGCATTTCACAAACCTTCGGCAAGTAAAAAGATGCGAAACTTGTGTTTCGGGCCTGGATTCACTATTTCGGGGTACTGATGTTACGAAAATGGTTTCGCAACAAAAACATCCATTCTACTCCATTAGAACCAAAATGATGTTTTGCAGTGGTTGGGAACATTTCACAAACCATCAGCACGTAAAAAGATGCGAAACTTGTGTTTCGAACCTGAATGCACTATTTCGGGGTACCGAAGTTGCGAATATGGTTTCGCAACGAAAACATCCATTCTACTCCATTAGACCCAAAATGATGTTTTACAATGGTTAGGAGCATTTCGCAAACCATCTGCACGTAAAAGATGCGAAACTTGTGTTTCGAACCTGAATGCACTATTTCGGGGTACTGAAGTTACGAAAATGCTTTCGCAACAAAAACATCCATTCTACTCCATTAGACCCAAAATGATGTTTTGCAATGGTTGGAAGCATTTCGCAAACCTTCGACACGTAAAAAGATGCGAAACTAGTGTTTCGGGTCTGAATACACTATTTCGGGGTACTAAAGTTACAAAAATGGTTTCGCAACAAAAACATCCATTCTACTCCATTAGACCCAAAATGATGTTTTGCAGTGGTTGGGAGCAATTCGCAAACCATCGGGACGTAAAAAGATGCGAAACTTGTGTTTCGGGCCTGAATGCACTATTTCGTGGCACCGAAGTTGCGAATATGGTTTCGCAACAAAAACATCCAATCTACTCCATTAGACCCAAAATGATGTTTTACAGTGGTTGGGAGCATTTCGCAAACCATTGGCACGTAAAAAGATGCGAAACTTGTGTTTCGAACCAGAATGCACTATTTCGAGGTACAAAAGTTGCGAATATGGTTTCGCAACGAAAACATCCATTCTACACCATTAGACACAAAATTAGGTTTTGTAGTGGTTGGGAGCATTTGTCAAACCTTCGGTAGATAAAAAGATGCGAAACTTGTGTTTCGGGCCTGAATACACTATTTCGGGGTACCGAAGTTGCGAATATGGTTTCGCAACGAAAACATCGATTCTACTCCATTAGACCCAAAATGAGGTTTTGCAGTGGTTGGGAGCATTTCGCAAACCTTCGGCACGTAAAAAGATGCGAAACTTGTGTTTCGAACCTAAATGCAATATTTCGGGGTACCGAAGTTGCGAATATGGTTTCGCTACGAAAACATCCATTCTACTCCATTAGACCTAAAATAATGTTTTGCAGTGGTTGGGAGCATTTCACAAACCTTCGGCAAGTAAAAAGATGCGAAACTTGTGTTTCGGGCCTGGATTCACTATTTCGGGGTACTGATGTTACGAAAATGGTTTCGCAACAAAAACATCCATTCTACTCCATTAGAACCAAAATGATGTTTTGCAGTGGTTGGGAACATTTCACAAACCATCAGCACGTAAAAAGATGCGAAACTTGTGTTTCGAACCTGAATGCACTATTTCGGGGTACCGAAGTTGCGAATATGGTTTCGCAACGAAAACATCCATTCTACTCCATTAGACCCAAAATGATGTTTTACAATGGTTAGGAGCATTTCGCAAACCATCTGCACGTAAAAGATGCGAAACTTGTGTTTCGAACCTGAATGCACTATTTCGGGGTACTGAAGTTACGAAAATGCTTTCGCAACAAAAACATCCATTCTACTCCATTAGACCCAAAATGATGTTTTGCAATGGTTGGAAGCATTTCGCAAACCTTCGACACGTAAAAAGATGCGAAACTAGTGTTTCGGGTCTGAATACACTATTTCGGGGTACTAAAGTTACAAAAATGGTTTCGCAACAAAAACATCCATTCTACTCCATTAGACCCAAAATGATGTTTTGCAGTGGTTGGGAGCAATTCGCAAACCATCGGGACGTAAAAAGATGCGAAACTTGTGTTTCGGGCCTGAATGCACTATTTCGTGGCACCGAAGTTGCGAATATGGTTTCGCAACAAAAACATCCAATCTACTCCATTAGACCCAAAATGATGTTTTACAGTGGTTTGGAGCATTTCGCAAACCATTGGCACGTAAAAAGATGCGAAACTTGTGTTTCGAACCAGAATGCACTATATCGAGGTACAAAAGTTGCGAATATGGTTTCGCAACGAAAACATCCATTCTACACCATTAGACACAAAATTAGGTTTTGTAGTGGTTGGGAGCATTTGTCAAACCTTCGGCAGATAAAAAGATGCGAAACTTGTGTTTCGGGCCTGAATACACTATTTCGGGGTACCGAAGTTGCGAATATGGTTTCGCAACGAAAACATCCATTCTACTCCATTAGATCCAAAATGAGGTTTTGCAGTGGTTGGGAGCATTTCGCAAACCATCGGCACGTAAAAAGATGCGAAACTTGTCATTCAAACCTGAATGCACTATTTCGGGGTACTGAAGTTACGAAAATGGTTTCGCAACAAAAACATCCATTCTGCTCCATTAGACCCAAAATGATGTTTTGCAGTGGTTGGGAACATTTCGCAAAGCATCAGCATGTAAAAACATGCGAAACTTATGTTTTGAACCTGAATGCACTATTTCGGGGTACCGAAGTTGCGAATATGGTTTCACAACGAGAACATCCATTCTACTCCATTAGACCCAAGATGATGTTTTGCAATGGTTAGGAGCATTTCGCAAACCATCTGCACGTTAAAAGATGCGAAACTTGTGTTTCGAACCTGAATGCACTATTTCGGGGTACTGAAGTTACGAAAATGGTTTCGCAACAAAAACATCCATTCTACTCCATTAGACCCAAAATGATGTTTTGCAATGGTTGGGAGCATTTCGCAAAGCTTCGACACGTAAAAGATGCGAAACTGGTGTTTCGGGTCTGAATACACTATTTCGGGGTACTGAAGTTACGAAAATGGTTTCGCAACAAAAACATCCATTCTACTCCATTAGACCCAAAATGATGTTTTGCAGTGGTTGGGAGCATTTCGCAAACCTTCGGCACGTAAAAAGGTGCGAAGCTTGTGTTTCGAACCTGAATGCACTATTTCGGGGTACCGAAGTTGCGAATATGGTTTCGCAACGAAAACATCCATTCTACTCCATTAGACCCAAAATGATGCTTTGTAGTGGTTGGGAGCATTTCGCAAACCTTCGGCACGTAAAAAGATGCGAAACTTGTGTTTCGGACCTGAATGCACTATTTCGTGGCACCAAAGTTGCGAATATGGTTTCGCAACGAAAACATCCACTCTACTCCATTAGACCCAAAATGATGTTTTGCAGCGGTTGGTAGCATTTCGCAAACCTTCGACACGTAAAAATTTGCGAAACTTGTGTTTTAGGCCTGAATACACTATTTCAGGGTACTGAAGTTACGAAAATGGTTTCGCAACAAAAACATCCATTCTGCTCCATTAGACCTAAAATGATGTTTTGCAGTGGTTGGGAACATTTCATAAACCAGTAAAAAGATGTGAAACTTTTGTTTCGAACCTGAATGCACTATTTCGTGGTACCGAAGTTGCGAATATGGTTTCGCAACGAAAACATCCATTCTACTCCATTAGACCCAAAATGGTGTTTTGTAGTGGTTGGGAGCATTTCGCAAACCATCAGCACGTAAAAAGATGCGAAACTTGTATTTCGGGCCTGAATGCACTATTTCGTGTCGCCGAAGTTGCGAATATGGTTTCGCAACCAAAACATCCAATCTACTCGATTAGACCCAAAATGATATTTTGCAGTGGTTGGGAGCAATTCGCAAACCATCGGCACGTAAAAAGATGTGAAACTTGTGTTTCGGGCATGAATGCACTATTTCGTGGCACCGAAGTTGTGAATATGGCTTCGCAACAAAAACATCCAATCTACTCCATTAGACCCAAAATGATGTTTTACAGTGGTTGGGAGCATTTCGCAAACCATTGGCACATAAAAAGATGCGAAACTTGTGTTTCGAACCAGAATGCACTATTTCGAGGTACAAAAGTTGCGAATATGGTTTCGCAACGAAAACATCCATTCTACACCATTAGACACAAAATTAGGTTTTGTAGTGGTTGGGAGCATTTGTCAAACCTTCGGTAGATAAAAAGATGCGAAACTTGTGTTTCGGGCCTGAATACACTATTTCGGGATACCGAAGTTGCGAATATGGTTTCGCAACGAAAACATCCATTCTACTCCATTAGACCCAAAATGAGGTTTTGCAGTGGTTGGGAGCATTTCGCAAACCTTCGGCACGTAAAAAGATGCGAAACTTGTGTTTCGAACCTAAATGCAATATTTCGGGGTACCGAAGTTGCGAATATGGTTTCGCAACGAAAACATCCATTCTACTCCATTAGACCCAAAATGATGTTTTGCAGTGGTTGGGAGCATTTCACAAACCTTCGGCAAGTAAAAAGATGCGAAACTTGTGTTTCGGGCCTGGATTCACTATTTCGGGGTACTGATGTTACGAAAATGGTTTCGCAACAAAAACATCCATTCTACTCCATTAGAACCAAAATGATGTTTTGCAGTGGTTGGGAACATTTCACAAACCATCGGCACGTTAAAAGATGCGAAACTTGTGTTTCGAACCTGAATGCACTATTTCAGGGTACCGAAGTTGCGAATATGGTTTCGCAACGAAAACATCCATTCTACTCCATTAGACCCAAAATGATGTTTTGCAATGGTTAGGAGCATTTCGCAAACCATCTGCACGTAAAAGATGCGAAACTTGTGTTTCGAACCTGAATGCACTATTTCGGGGTACTGAACTTACGAAAATGGTTTCGCAACAAAAACATCCATTCTACTCCATTAGACCCAAAATGATGTTTTGCAATGGTTGGAAGCATTTCGCAAACCTTCGACACGTAAAAAGATGCGAAACTGGTGTTTCGGGTCTGAATACACTATTTCGGGGTACTAAAGTTACAAAAATGGTTTCGCAACAAAAACATCCATTCTACTCCATTAGACCCAAAATGATGTTTTGCAGTGGTTGGGATTATTTCGCAAACCTTCGGCACGTAAAAAGATGCGAAACTTGTATTTCGAACCTAAATGCAATATTTCGGGGTACCGAAGTTGCGAATATGGTTTCGCAACGAAAACATCCATTCTACTCCATTAGACCCAAAATGATGTTTTGTAGTGGTTGGGAGCATTTCACAAACCTTCGGCAAGTAAAAAGATGCGAAACTTGTGTTTCGGGCCTGGATACACAATTTCGGGGTACTGAAGTTACGAAAATGGTTTCGCAACAAAAACATCCATTCTGCTCCATTAGACCCAAAATGATGTTTTGCAGTGGTTGGGAACATTTCGCAAACCATCGGCACGTAAAAAGATGCGAAACTTATGTTTCGAACTTGAATGCACTATTTTGGGGTACTGAAGTTACGAATATGGTTTCGCAACAAAAACATCCATTCCACTCCATTAGACCAAAAATGATGTTTTGCAGTGGTTGGGTGCATTTCGCAAACCTTCGACACGTAAACAGATGCGAAACTTGTGTTTCGGGCCTGAATACACTATTTCGGGGTACTGAAGTTACAAAAATGGTTTCGCAACAAAAACATCCATTCTACTCCATTAGACCCAAAATGATGCTTTGTAGTGGTTGGGAGCATTTCGCAAACCATCGGCACGTAAAAAGATGCGAAACTTGTGTTTCGGACCTGAATGCACTATTTCGTGGCACCAAAGTTGCGAATATGGTTTCGCAACGAAAACATCCACTCTACTCCATTAGACCCAAAATGATGTTTTGCAGCGGTTGGTAGCATTTCGCAAACCTTCGACACGTAAAAATTTGCGAAACTTGTGTTTTAAGCCTGAATACACTATTTCAGGGTACTGAAGTTACGAAAATGGTTTCGCAACAAAAACATCCATTCTGCTCCATTAGACCTAAATCGATGTTTTGCAGTGGTTGGGAACATTTCATAAACCAGTAAAAAGATGTGAAACTTTTGTTTCGAACCTGAATGCACTATTTCGTGGTACCGAAGTTGCGAATATGGTTTCGCAACGAAAGCATCCATTCTACTCCATTAGACCCAAAATGGTGTTTTGTAATGGTTGGGAGCATTTCGCAAACCATAGGCACGTAAAAAGATGCGAAACTTGTATTTCGGGCCTGAATGCACTATTTCGTGGTGCCGAAGTTGCGAATATGGTTTCGCAACCAAAACATCCAATCTACTCGATTAGACCCAAAATGATATTTTGCAGTGGTTGGGAGCAATTCGCAAACCATCGGCACGTAAAAAGATGCGAAACTTGTGTTTCGGGCATGAATGCACTATTTCGTGGCACCGAAGTTGCGAATATGGTTTCGCAACAAAAACATCCAATCTACTCCATTAGACCCAAAATGATGTTTTACAGTGGTTGGGAGCATTTCGCAAACCATTGGCACATAAAAAGATGCGAAACTTGTGTTTCGAACCAGAATGCACTATTTCGAGGTACAAAAGTTGCGAATATGGTTTCGCAATGAAAACATCCATTCTACACCATTAGACACAAAATTAGGTTTTGTAGTGGTTGGGAGCATTTGTCAAACCTTCGGTAGATAAAAAGATGCGAAACTTGTGTTTCGGGCCTGAATACACTATTTCGGGATACCGAAGTTGCGAATATGGTTTCGCAACGAAAACATCCATTCTACTCCATTAGACCCAAAATGAGGTTTTGCAGTGGTTGGGAGCATTTCGCAAACCTTCGGCACGTAAAAAGATGCGAAACTTGTGTTTCGAACCTAAATGCAATATTTCGGGGTACCGAAGTTGCGAATATGGTTTCGCAACGAAAACATCCATTCTACTCCATTAGACCCAAAATGATGTTTTGCAGTGGTTGGGAGCATTTCACAAACCTTCGGCAAGTAAAAAGATGCGAAACTTGTGTTTCGGGCCTGGATTCACTATTTCGGGGTACTTATGTTACGAAAATGGTTTCGCAACAAAAACATCAATTCTACTCCATTAGAACCAAAATGATGTTTTGCAGTGGTTGGGAACATTTCACAAACCATCGGCACGTAAAAAGATGCGAAACTTGTGTTTCGAACCTGAATGCACTATTTCGGGGTACCGAAGTTGCGAATATGGTTTCGCAACGAAAACATCCATTCTACTCCATTAAACCCAAAATGATGTTTTGCAATGGTTAGGAGCATTTCGCAAACCATCTGCACGTAAAAGATGCGAAACTTGTGTTTCGAACCTGAATGCACTATTTCGGGGTACTGAAGTTACGAAAATGGTTTCGCAACAAAAACATCCATTCTACTCCATTAGGCCCAAAATGATGTTTTGCAATGGTTGGAAGCATGTCGCAAACCTTCGACACGTAAAAAGATGCGAAACTGGTGTTTCGGGTCTGAATACACTATTTCGGGGTACTAAAGTTACAAAAATGGTTTCGCAACAAAAACATCCATTCTACTCCATTAGACCCAAAATGATGTTTTGCAGTGGTAGGGAGCATTTCGCAAACCTTCGGCACGTAAAAAGATGCGAAACTTGTGTTTCGAACCTAAATGCAATATTTCGGGGTACCGAAGTTGCGAATATGGTTTCGCAACGAAAACATCCATTCTACTCCATTAGACCCAAAATGATGTTTTGCAGTGGTTGGGAGCATTTCACAAACCTTCGGCAAGTAAAAAGATGCGTAACTTGTGTTTCGGGCCTGGATACACAATTTCAGGGTACTGAAGTTACGAAAATGGTTTCGCAACAAAAACATCCATTCTGCTCCATTAGACCCAAAATGATGTTTTGCAGTGGTTGGGAACATTTCGCAAACCATCGGCACGTAAAAAGATGCGAAACTTATGTTTCGAACTTGAATGCACTATTTTGGGGTACTGAATTTACGAATATGGTTTCGCAACAAAAACATCCATTCTACTCCATTAGACCAAAAATGATGTTTTGCAGTGGTTGGGAGCATTTCGCAAACCTTCGACACGTAAACAGATGCTAAACTTGTGTTTCGGGCCTGAATACATTATTTCGGGGTACTGAAGTTACAAAAATGGTTTCGCAACAAAAACATCCATTCTACTCCATTAGACCCAAAATGATGCTTTGTAGTGGTTGGGAGCATTTCGCAAACCATCGGCACGTAAAAAGATGCGAAACTTGTGTTTCGTGCCTGAATGCACTATTTCATGGCACCAAAGTTGCGAATATGGTTTCGCAACGAAAACATCCACTCTACTCCATTAGACCCAAAATGATGTTTTGCAGTGGTTGGGAGCATTTCGCAAACCTTCGACACGTAAAAATTTGCGAAACTTGTGTTTTAGGCCTGAATACACTATTTCAGGGTACTGAAGTTACGAAAATGGTTTCGCAACAAAAACATCCATTCTGCTCCATTAGACCTAAAATGATGTTTTGCAGTGGTTGGAAACATTTCATAAACCAGTAAAAAGATGTGAAACTTTTGTTTCGAACCTGAATGCACTATTTCGTGGTACCGAAGTTGCGAATATGGTTTCGCAACGAAAGCATCCATTCTACTCCATTAGACCCAAAATGGTGTTTTGTAGTGGTTGGGAGCATTTCGCAAACCATCGGCACGTAAAAAGGTGCGAAACTTGTATTTCGGGCCTGAATGCACTATTTCGTGGTGCCGAAGTTGCGAATATGGTTTCGCAACTAAAACATCCAATCTACTCGATTAGACCCAAATTGATATTTTGCAGTGGTTGGGAGCAATTCGCAAACCATCGGCACGTAAAAAGATGCGAAACTTGTGTTTCGGGCCTGAATGCACTATTTCGTGGCACCGAAGTTGCGAATATGGTTTCGCAACAAAAACATCCAATCTACTCCATTAGACCCAAAATGATGTTTTACAGTGGTTGGGAGCATTTTGCAAACCATTGGCACGTAAAAAGATGCGAAACTTGTGTTTCGAACCAGAATGCACTATTTCGAGGTACAAAAGTTGCGAATATGGTTTCGCAACGAAAACATCCATTCTACACCATTAGACACAAAATTAGGTTTTGTAGTGGTTGGGAGCATTTGTCAAACCTTCGGTAGATAAAAAGATGCGAAACTTGTGTTTCGGGCCTGAATACACTATTTCGGGGTACCGAAGTTGCGAATATGGTTTCGCAACGAAAACATCGATTCTACTCCATTAGACCCAAAATGAGGTTTTGCAGTGGTTGGGAGCATTTCGCAAACCTTCGGCACGTAAAAAGATGCGAAACTTGTGTTTCGAACCTAAATGCAATATTTCGGGGTACCGAAGTTGCGAATATGGTTTCGCTACGAAAACATCCATTCTACTCCATTAGACCTAAAATAATGTTTTGCAGAGGTTGGGAGCATTTCACAAACCTTCGGCAAGTAAAAAGATGCGAAACTTGTGTTTCGGGCCTGGATTCACTATTTCGGGGTACTGATGTTACGAAAATGGTTTCGCAACAAAAACATCCATTCTACTCCATTAGAACCAAAATGATGTTTTGCAGTGGTTGGGAACATTTCACAAACCATCAGCACGTAAAAAGATGCGAAACTTGTGTTTCGAACCTGAATGCACTATTTCGGGGTACCGAAGTTGCGAATATGGTTTCGCAACGAAAACATCCATTCTACTCCATTAGACCCAAAATGATGTTTTACAATGGTTAGGAGCATTTCGCAAACCATCTGCACGTAAAAGATGCGAAACTTGTGTTTCGAACCTGAATGCACTATTTCGGGGTACTGAAGTTACGAAAATGCTTTCGCAACAAAAACATCCATTCTACTCCATTAGACCCAAAATGATGTTTTGCAATGGTTGGAAGCATTTCGCAAACCTTCGACACGTAAAAAGATGCGAAACTAGTGTTTCGGGTCTGAATACACTATTTCGGGGTACTAAAGTTACAAAAATGGTTTCGCAACAAAAACATCCATTCTACTCCATTAGACCCAAAATGATGTTTTGCAGTGGTTGGGAGCAATTCGCAAACCATCGGGACGTAAAAAGATGCGAAACTTGTGTTTCGGGCCTGAATGCACTATTTCGTGGCACCGAAGTTGCGAATATGGTTTCGCAACAAAAACATCCAATCTACTCCATTAGACCCAAAATGATGTTTTACAGTGGTTGGGAGCATTTCGCAAACCATTGGCACATAAAAAGATGCGAAACTTGTGTTTCGAACCAGAATGCACTATTTCGAGGTACAAAAGTTGCGAATATGGTTTCGCAACGAAAACATCCATTCTACACCATTAGACACAAAATTAGGTTTTGTAGTGGTTGGGAGCATTTGTCAAACCTTCGGTAGATAAAAAGATGCGAAACTTGTGTTTCGGGCCTGAATACACTATTTCGGGGTACCGAAGTTGCGAATATGGTTTCGCAACGAAAACATCGATTCTACTCCATTAGACCCAAAATGAGGTTTTGCAGTGGTTGGGAGCATTTCGCAAACCTTCGGCACGTAAAAAGATGCGAAACTTGTGTTTCGAACCTAAATGCAATATTTCGGGGTACCGAAGTTGCGAATATGGTTTCGCTACGAAAACATCCATTCTACTCCATTAGACCTAAAATAATGTTTTGCAGTGGTTGGGAGCATTTCACAAACCTTCGGCAAGTAAAAAGATGCGAAACTTGTGTTTCGGGCCTGGATTCACTATTTCGGGGTACTGATGTTACGAAAATGGTTTCGCAACAAAAACATCCATTCTACTCCATTAGAACCAAAATGATGTTTTGCAGTGGTTGGGAACATTTCACAAACCATCAGCACGTAAAAAGATGCGAAACTTGTGTTTCGAACCTGAATGCACTATTTCGGGGTACCGAAGTTGCGAATATGGTTTCGCAACGAAAACATCCATTCTACTCCATTAGACCCAAAATGATGTTTTACAATGGTTAGGAGCATTTCGCAAACCATCTGCACGTAAAAGATGCGAAACTTGTGTTTCGAACCTGAATGCACTATTTCGGGGTACTGAAGTTACGAAAATGCTTTCGCAACAAAAACATCCATTCTACTCCATTAGACCCAAAATGATGTTTTGCAATGGTTGGAAGCATTTCGCAAACCTTCGACACGTAAAAAGATGCGAAACTAGTGTTTCGGGTCTGAATACACTATTTCGGGGTACTAAAGTTACAAAAATGGTTTCGCAACAAAAACATCCATTCTACTCCATTAGACCCAAAATGATGTTTTGCAGTGGTTGGGAGCAATTCGCAAACCATCGGGACGTAAAAAGATGCGAAACTTGTGTTTCGGGCCTGAATGCACTATTTCGTGGCACCGAAGTTGCGAATATGGTTTCGCAACAAAAACATCCAATCTACTCCATTAGACCCAAAATGATGTTTTACAGTGGTTTGGAGCATTTCGCAAACCATTGGCACGTAAAAAGATGCGAAACTTGTGTTTCGAACCAGAATGCACTATATCGAGGTACAAAAGTTGCGAATATGGTTTCGCAACGAAAACATCCATTCTACACCATTAGACACAAAATTAGGTTTTGTAGTGGTTGGGAGCATTTGTCAAACCTTCGGCAGATAAAAAGATGCGAAACTTGTGTTTCGGGCCTGAATACACTATTTCGGGGTACCGAAGTTGCGAATATGGTTTCGCAACGAAAACATCCATTCTACTCCATTAGATCCAAAATGAGGTTTTGCAGTGGTTGGGAGCATTTCGCAAACCATCGGCACGTAAAAAGATGCGAAACTTGTCATTCAAACCTGAATGCACTATTTCGGGGTACTGAAGTTACGAAAATGGTTTCGCAACAAAAACATCCATTCTGCTCCATTAGACCCAAAATGATGTTTTGCAGTGGTTGGGAACATTTCGCAAAGCATCAGCATGTAAAAACATGCGAAACTTATGTTTTGAACCTGAATGCACTATTTCGGGGTACCGAAGTTGCGAATATGGTTTCACAACGAGAACATCCATTCTACTCCATTAGACCCAAGATGATGTTTTGCAATGGTTAGGAGCATTTCGCAAACCATCTGCACGTTAAAAGATGCGAAACTTGTGTTTCGAACCTGAATGCACTATTTCGGGGTACTGAAGTTACGAAAATGGTTTCGCAACAAAAACATCCATTCTACTCCATTAGACCCAAAATGATGTTTTGCAATGGTTGGGAGCATTTCGCAAAGCTTCGACACGTAAAAGATGCGAAACTGGTGTTTCGGGTCTGAATACACTATTTCGGGGTACTGAAGTTACGAAAATGGTTTCGCAACAAAAACATCCATTCTACTCCATTAGACCCAAAATGATGTTTTGCAGTGGTTGGGAGCATTTCGCAAACCTTCGGCACGTAAAAAGGTGCGAAGCTTGTGTTTCGAACCTGAATGCACTATTTCGGGGTACCGAAGTTGCGAATATGGTTCCGCAACGAAAACATCCATTCTACTCCATTAGACCCAAAATGATGCTTTGTAGTGGTTGGGAGCATTTCGCAAACCTTCGGCACGTAAAAAGATGCGAAACTTGTGTTTCGGACCTGAATGCACTATTTCGTGGCACCAAAGTTGCGAATATGGTTTCGCAACGAAAACATCCACTCTACTCCATTAGACCCAAAATGATGTTTTGCAGCGGTTGGTAGCATTTCGCAAACCTTCGACACGTAAAAATTTGCGAAACTTGTGTTTTAGGCCTGAATACACTATTTCAGGGTACTGAAGTTACGAAAATGGTTTCGCAACAAAAACATCCATTCTGCTCCATTAGACCTAAAATGATGTTTTGCAGTGGTTGGGAACATTTCATAAACCAGTAAAAAGATGTGAAACTTTTGTTTCGAACCTGAATGCACTATTTCGTGGTACCGAAGTTGCGAATATGGTTTCGCAACGAAAACATCCATTCTACTCCATTAGACCCAAAATGGTGTTTTGTAGTGGTTGGGAGCATTTCGCAAACCATCGGCACGTAAAAAGATGCGAAACTTGTATTTCGGGCCTGAATGCACTATTTCGTGTCGCCGAAGTTGCGAATATGGTTTCGCAACCAAAACATCCAATCTACTCGATTAGACCCAAAATGATATTTTGCAGTGGTTGGGAGCAATTCGCAAACCATCGGCACGTAAAAAGATGTGAAACTTGTGTTTCGGGCATGAATGCACTATTTCGTGGCACCGAAGTTGCGAATATGGCTTTGCAACAAAAACATCCAATCTACTCCATTAGACCCAAAATGATGTTTTACAGTGGTTGGGAGCATTTCGCAAACCATTGGCACATAAAAAGATGCGAAACTTGTGTTTCGAACCAGAATGCACTATTTCGAGGTACAAAAGTTGCGAATATGGTTTCGCAACGAAAACATCCATTCTACACCATTAGACACAAAATTAGGTTTTGTAGTGGTTGGGAGCATTTGTCAAACCTTCGGTAGATAAAAAGATGCGAAACTTGTGTTTCGGGCCTGAATACACTATTTCGGGATACCGAAGTTGCGAATATGGTTTCGCAACGAAAACATCCATTCTACTCCATTAGACCCAAAATGAGGTTTTGCAGTGGTTGGGAGCATTTCGCAAACCTTCGGCACGTAAAAAGATGCGAAACTTGTGTTTCGAACCTAAATGCAATATTTCGGGGTACCGAAGTTGCGAATATGGTTTCGCAACAAAAACATCCAATCTACTCCATTAGACCCAAAATGATGTTTTACAGTGGTTTGGAGCATTTCGCAAACCATTGGCACGTAAAAAGATGCGAAACTTGTGTTTCGAACCAGAATGCACTATATCGAGGTACAAAAGTTGCGAATATGGTTTCGCAACGAAAACATCCATTCTACACCATTAGACACAAAATTAGGTTTTGTAGTGGTTGGGAGCATTTGTCAAACCTTCGGCAGATAAAAAGATGCGAAACTTGTGTTTCGGGCCTGAATACACTATTTCGGGGTACCGAAGTTGCGAATATGGTTTCGCAACGAAAACATCCATTCTACTCCATTAGATCCAAAATGAGGTTTTGCAGTGGTTGGGAGCATTTCGCAAACCATCGGCACGTAAAAAGATGCGAAACTTGTCATTCAAACCTGAATGCACTATTTCGGGGTACTGAAGTTACGAAAATGGTTTCGCAACAAAAACATCCATTCTGCTCCATTAGACCCAAAATGATGTTTTGCAGTGGTTGGGAACATTTCGCAAAGCATCAGCATGTAAAAACATGCGAAACTTATGTTTTGAACCTGAATGCACTATTTCGGGGTACCGAAGTTGCGAATATGGTTTCACAACGAGAACATCCATTCTACTCCATTAGACCCAAGATGATGTTTTGCAATGGTTAGGAGCATTTCGCAAACCATCTGCACGTTAAAAGATGCGAAACTTGTGTTTCGAACCTGAATGCACTATTTCGGGGTACTGAAGTTACGAAAATGGTTTCGCAACAAAAACATCCATTCTACTCCATTAGACCCAAAATGATGTTTTGCAATGGTTGGGAGCATTTCGCAAAGCTTCGACACGTAAAAGATGCGAAACTGGTGTTTCGGGTCTGAATACACTATTTCGGGGTACTGAAGTTACGAAAATGGTTTCGCAACAAAAACATCCATTCTACTCCATTAGACCCAAAATGATGTTTTGCAGTGGTTGGGAGCATTTCGCAAACCTTCGGCACGTAAAAAGGTGCGAAGCTTGTGTTTCGAACCTGAATGCACTATTTCGGGGTACCGAAGTTGCGAATATGGTTTCGCAACGAAAACATCCATTCTACTCCATTAGACCCAAAATGATGCTTTGTAGTGGTTGGGAGCATTTCGCAAACCTTCGGCACGTAAAAAGATGCGAAACTTGTGTTTCGGACCTGAATGCACTATTTCGTGGCACCAAAGTTGCGAATATGGTTTCGCAACGAAAACATCCACTCTACTCCATTAGACCCAAAATGATGTTTTGCAGCGGTTGGTAGCATTTCGCAAACCTTCGACACGTAAAAATTTGCGAAACTTGTGTTTTAGGCCTGAATACACTATTTCAGGGTACTGAAGTTACGAAAATGGTTTCGCAACAAAAACATCCATTCTGCTCCATTAGACCTAAAATGATGTTTTGCAGTGGTTGGGAACATTTCATAAACCAGTAAAAAGATGTGAAACTTTTGTTTCGAACCTGAATGCACTATTTCGTGGTACCGAAGTTGCGAATATGGTTTCGCAACGAAAACATCCATTCTACTCCATTAGACCCAAAATGGTGTTTTGTAGTGGTTGGGAGCATTTCGCAAACCATCGGCACGTAAAAAGATGCGAAACTTGTATTTCGGGCCTGAATGCACTATTTCGTGTCGCCGAAGTTGCGAATATGGTTTCGCAACCAAAACATCCAATCTACTCGATTAGACCCAAAATGATATTTTGCAGTGGTTGGGAGCAATTCGCAAACCATCGGCACGTAAAAAGATGTGAAACTTGTGTTTCGGGCATGAATGCACTATTTCGTGGCACCGAAGTTGCGAATATGGCTTTGCAACAAAAACATCCAATCTACTCCATTAGACCCAAAATGATGTTTTACAGTGGTTGGGAGCATTTCGCAAACCATTGGCACATAAAAAGATGCGAAACTTGTGTTTCGAACCAGAATGCACTATTTCGAGGTACAAAAGTTGCGAATATGGTTTCGCAACGAAAACATCCATTCTACACCATTAGACACAAAATTAGGTTTTGTAGTGGTTGGGAGCATTTGTCAAACCTTCGGTAGATAAAAAGATGCGAAACTTGTGTTTCGGGCCTGAATACACTATTTCGGGATACCGAAGTTGCGAATATGGTTTCGCAACGAAAACATCCATTCTACTCCATTAGACCCAAAATGAGGTTTTGCAGTGGTTGGGAGCATTTCGCAAACCTTCGGCACGTAAAAAGATGCGAAACTTGTGTTTCGAACCTAAATGCAATATTTCGGGGTACCGAAGTTGCGAATATGGTTTCGCAACGAAAACATCCATTCTACTCCATTAGACCCAAAATGATGTTTTGCAGTGGTTGGGAGCATTTCACAAACCTTCGGCAAGTAAAAAGATGCGAAACTTGTGTTTCGGGCCTGGATTCACTATTTCGGGGTACTGATGTTACGAAAATGGTTTCGCAACAAAAACATCCATTCTACTCCATTAGAACCAAAATGATGTTTTGCAGTGGTTGGGAACATTTCACAAACCATCGGCACGTTAAAAGATGCGAAACTTGTGTTTCGAACCTGAATGCACTATTTCGGGGTACCGAAGTTGCGAATATGGTTTCGCAACGAAAACATCCATTCTACTCCATTAGACCCAAAATGATGTTTTGCAATGGTTAGGAGCATTTCGCAAACCATCTGCACGTAAAAGATGCGAAACTTGTGTTTCGAACCTGAATGCACTATTTCGGGGTACTGAACTTACGAAAATGGTTTCGCAACAAAAACATCCATTCTACTCCATTAGACCCAAAATGATGTTTTGCAATGGTTGGAAGCATTTCGCAAACCTTCGACACGTAAAAAGATGCGAAACTGGTGTTTCGGGTCTGAATACACTATTTCGGGGTACTAAAGTTACAAAAATGGTTTCGCAACAAAAACATCCATTCTACTCCATTAGACCCAAAATGATGTTTTGCAGTGGTTGGGATTATTTCGCAAACCTTCGGCACGTAAAAAGATGCGAAACTTGTATTTCGAACCTAAATGCAATATTTCGGGGTACCGAAGTTGCGAATATGGTTTCGCAACGAAAACATCCATTCTACTCCATTAGACCCAAAATGATGTTTTGTAGTGGTTGGGTGCATTTCACAAACCTTCGGCAAGTAAAAAGATGCTAAACTTGTGTTTCGGGCCTGGATACACAATTTCGGGGTACTGAAGTTACGAAAATGGTTTCGCAACAAAAACATCCATTCTGCTCCATTAGACCCAAAATGATGTTTTGCAGTGGTTGGGAACATTTCGCAAACCATCGGCACGTAAAAAGATGCGAAACTTATGTTTCGAACTTGAATGCACTATTTTGGGGTACTGAAGTTACGAATATGGTTTCGCAACAAAAACATCCATTCCACTCCATTAGACCAAAAATGATGTTTTGCAGTGGTTGGGTGCATTTCGCAAACCTTCGACACGTAAACAGATGCGAAACTTGTGTTTCGGGCCTGAATACACTATTTCGGGGTACTGAAGTTACAAAAATGGTTTCGCAACAAAAACATCCATTCTACTCCATTAGACCCAAAATGATGCTTTGTAGTGGTTGGGAGCATTTCGCAAACCATCGGCACGTAAAAAGATGCGAAACTTGTGTTTCGGACCTGAATGCACTATTTCGTGGCACCAAAGTTGCGAATATGGTTTCGCAACGAAAACATCCACTCTACTCCATTAGACCCAAAATGATGTTTTGCAGCGGTTGGTAGCATTTCGCAAACCTTCGACACGTAAAAATTTGCGAAACTTGTGTTTTAAGCCTGAATACACTATTTCAGGGTACTGAAGTTACGAAAATGGTTTCGCAACAAAAACATCCATTCTGCTCCATTAGACCTAAATCGATGTTTTGCAGTGGTTGGGAACATTTCATAAACCAGTAAAAAGATGTGAAACTTTTGTTTCGAACCTGAATGCACTATTTCGTGGTACCGAAGTTGCGAATATGGTTTCGCAACGAAAGCATCCATTCTACTCCATTAGACCCAAAATGGTGTTTTGTAGTGGTTGGGAGCATTTCGCAAACCATCGGCACGTAAAAAGATGCGAAACTTGTATTTCGGGCCTGAATGCACTATTTCGTGGTGCCGAAGTTGCGAATATGGTTTCGCAACCAAAACATCCAATCTACTCGATTAGACCCAAAATGATATTTTGCAGTGGTTGGGAGCAATTCGCAAACCATCAGCACGTAAAAAGATGCGAAACTTGTGTTTCGGGCATGAATGCACTATTTCGTGGCACCGAAGTTGCGAATATGGTTTCGCAACAAAAACATCCAATCTACTCCATTAGACCCAAAATGATGTTTTACAGTGGTTGGGAGCATTTCGCAAACCATTGGCACATAAAAAGATGCGAAACTTGTGTTTCGAACCAGAATGCACTATTTCGAGGTACAAAAGTTGCGAATATGGTTTCGCAATGAAAACATCCATTCTACACCATTAGACACAAAATTAGGTTTTGTAGTGGTTGGGAGCATTTGTCAAACCTTCGGTAGATAAAAAGATGCGAAACTTGTGTTTCGGGCCTGAATACACTATTTCGGGATACCGAAGTTGCGAATATGGTTTCGCAACGAAAACATCCATTCTACTCCATTAGACCCAAAATGAGGTTTTGCAGTGGTTGGGAGCATTTCGCAAACCTTCGGCACGTAAAAAGATGCGAAACTTGTGTTTCGAACCTAAATGCAATATTTCGGGGTACCGAAGTTGCGAATATGGTTTCGCAACGAAAACATCCATTCTACTCCATTAGACCCAAAATGATGTTTTGCAGTGGTTGGGAGCATTTCACAAACCTTCGGCAAGTAAAAAGATGCGAAACTTGTGTTTCGGGCCTGGATTCACTATTTCGGGGTACTTATGTTACGAAAATGGTTTCGCAACAAAAACATCAATTCTACTCCATTAGAACCAAAATGATGTTTTGCAGTGGTTGGGAACATTTCACAAACCATCGGCACGTAAAAAGATGCGAAACTTGTGTTTCGAACCTGAATGCACTATTTCGGGGTACCGAAGTTGCGAATATGGTTTCGCAACGAAAACATCCATTCTACTCCATTAAACCCAAAATGATGTTTTGCAATGGTTAGGAGCATTTCGCAAACCATCTGCACGTAAAAGATGCGAAACTTGTGTTTCGAACCTGAATGCACTATTTCGGGGTACTGAAGTTACGAAAATGGTTTCGCAACAAAAACATCCATTCTACTCCATTAGACCCAAAATGATGTTTTGCAATGGTTGGAAGCATGTCGCAAACCTTCGACACGTAAAAAGACGCGAAACTGGTGTTTCGGGTCTGAATACACTATTTCGGGGTACTAAAGTTACAAAAATGGTTTCGCAACAAAAACATCCATTCTACTCCATTAGATCCAAAATGATGTTTTGCAGTGGTAGGGAGCATTTCGCAAACCTTCGGCACGTAAAAAGATGCGAAACTTGTGTTTCGAACCTAAATGCAATATTTCGGGGTACCGAAGTTGCGAATATGGTTTCGCAACGAAAACATCCATTCTACTCCATTAGACCCAAAATGATGTTTTGCAGTGGTTGGGAGCATTTCACAAACCTTCGGCAAGTAAAAAGATGCGTAACTTGTGTTTCGGGCCTGGATACACAATTTCAGGGTACTGAAGTTACGAAAATGGTTTCGCAACAAAAACATCCATTCTGCTCCATTAGACCCAAAATGATGTTTTGCAGTGGTTGGGAACATTTCGCAAACCATCGGCACGTAGAAAGATGCGAAACTTATGTTTCGAACTTGAATGCACTATTTTGGGGTACTGAAGTTACGAATATGGTTTCGCAACAAAAACATCCATTCTACTCCATTAGACCAAAAATGATGTTTTGCAGTGGTTGGGAGCATTTCGCAAACCTTCGACACGTAAACAGATGCTAAACTTGTGTTTCGGGCCTGAATACATTATTTCGGGGTACTGAAGTTACAAAAATGGTTTCGCAACAAAAACATCCATTCTACTCCATTAGACCCAAAATGATGCTTTGTAGTGGTTGGGAGCATTTCGCAAACCATCGGCACGTAAAAAGATGCGAAACTTGTGTTTCGTGCCTGAATGCACTATTTCGTGGCACCAAAGTTGCGAATATGGTTTCGCAACGAAAACATCCACTCTACTCCATTAGACCCAAAATGATGTTTTGCAGTGGTTGGGAGCATTTCGCAAACCTTCGACACGTAAAAATTTGCGAAACTTGTGTTTTAGGCCTGAATACACTATTTCAGGGTACTGAAGTTACGAAAATGGTTTCGCAACAAAAACATCCATTCTGCTCCATTAGACCTAAAATGATGTTTTGCAGTGGTTGGAAACATTTCATAAACCAGTAAAAAGATGTGAAACTTTTGTTTCGAACCTGAATGCACTATTTCATGGTACCGAAGTTGCGAATATGGTTTCGCAACGAAAGCATCCATTCTACTCCATTAGACCCAAAATGGTGTTTTGTAGTGGTTGGGAGCATTTCGCAAACCATCGGCACGTAAAAAGGTGCGAAACTTGTATTTCGGGCCTGAATGCACTATTTCGTGGTGCCGAAGTTGCGAATATGGTTTCGCAACTAAAACATCCAATCTACTCGATTAGACCCAAATTGATATTTTGCAGTGGTTGGGAGCAATTCGCAAACCATCGGCACGTAAAAAGATGCGAAACTTGTGTTTCGGGCCTGAATGCACTATTTCGTGGCACCGAAGTTGCGAATATGGTTTCGTATCAAAAACATCCAATCTACTCCATTAGACCCAAAATGATGTTTTACAGTGGTTGGGAGCATTTTGCAAACCATTGGCACGTAAAAAGATGCGAAACTTGTGTTTCGAACCAGAATGCACTATTTCGTGGTACAAAAGTTCCGAATATGGTTTCGCAACGAAAACATCCATTCTACACCATTAGACACAAAATTAGGTTTTGTAGTGGTTGGGAGCATTTGTCAAACCTTCGGTAGATAAAAAGATGCGAAACTTGTGTTTCGGGACTGAATACACTATTTCGGGGTACCGAAGTTGCGAATATGGTTTCGCAACGAAAACATCGATTCTACTCCATTAGACCCAAAATGAGGTTTTGCAGTGGTTGGGAGCATTTCGCAAACCTTCGGCACGTAAAAAGATGCGAAACTTGTGTTTCGAACCTAAATGCAATATTTCGGGGTACCGAAGTTGCGAATATGGTTTCGCTATGAAAACATCCATTCTACTCCATTAGACCTAAAATAATGTTTTGCAGTGGTTGGGAGCATTTCACAAACCTTCGGCAAGTAAAAAGATGCGAAACTTGTGTTTCGGGCCTGGATTCACTATTTCGGGGTACTGATGTTACGAAAATGGTGTCGCAACAAAAACATCCATTCTACTCCATTAGAACCAAAATGATGTTTTGCAGTGGTTGGGAACATTTCACAAACCATCAGCACGTAAAAAGATGCGAAACTTGTGTTTCGAACCTGAATGCACTATTTCGGGGTACCGAAGTTACGAATATGGTTTCGCAACGAAAACATCCATTCTACTCCATTAGACCCAAAATGATGTTTTACAATGGTTAGGAGCATTTCGCAAACCATCTGCACGTAAAAGATGCGAAACTTGTGTTTCGAACCTGAATGCACTATTTCGGGGTACTGAAGTTACGAAAATGCTTTCGCAACAAAAACATCCGTTCTACTCCATTAGACCCAAAATGATGTTTTGCAATGGTTGGAAGCATTTCGCAAACCTTCGACACGTAAAAAGATGCGAAACTAGTGTTTCGGGTCTGAGTACACTATTTCGGGGTACTAAAGTTACAAAAATGGTTTCGCAACAAAAACATCCATTCTACTCCATTAGACCCAAAATGATGTTTTGCAGTGGTTGGGAGCAATTCGCAAACCATCGGGACGTAAAAAGATGCGAAACTTGTGTTTCGGGCCTGAATGCACTATTTCGTGGCACCGAAGTTGCGAATATGGTTTCGCAACAAAAACATCCAATCTACTCCATTAGACCCAAAATGATGTTCTACAGTGGTTGGGAGCATTTCGCAAACCATTGGCACGTAAAAAGATGCGAAACTTGTGTTTCGAACCAGAATGCACTATTTCGAGGTACAAAAGTTGCGAATATGGTTTCGCAACGAAAACATCCATTCTACACCATTAGACACAAAATTAGGTTTTGTAGTGGTTGGGAGCATTTGTCAAACCTTCGGCAGATAAAAAGATGCGAAACTTGTGTTTCGGGCCTGAATACACTATTTCGGGGTACCGAAGTTGCGAATATGGTTTCGCAACGAAAACATCCATTCTACTCCATTAGATCCAAAATGAGGTTTTGCAGTGGTTGGGAGCATTTCACAAACCATCGGCACGTAAAAAGATGCGAAACTTGTCATTCAAACCTGAATGCACTATTTCGGGGTACTGAAGTTACGAAAATGGTTTCGCAACAAAAACATCCATTCTGCTCCATTAGACCCAAAATGATGTTTTGCAGTGGTTGGGAACATTTCGCAAAGCATCAGCATGTAAAAACATGCGAAACTTATGTTTTGAACCTGAATGCACTATTTCGGGGTACCGAAGTTGCGAATATGGTTTCACAACGAGAACATCCATTCTACTCCATTAGACCCAAGATGATGTTTTGCAATGGTTAGGAGCATTTCGCAAACCATCTGCACGTTAAAAGATGCGAAACTTGTGTTTCGAACCTGAATGCACTATTTCGGGGTACTGAAGTTACGAAAATGGTTTCGCAACAAAAACATCCATTCTACTCCATTAGACCCAAAATGATGTTTTGCAATGGTTGGGAGCATTTCGCAAAGCTTCGACACGTAAAAGATGCGAAACTGGTGTTTCGGGTCTGAATACACTATTTCGGGGTACTGAAGTTACGAAAATGGTTTCGCAACAAAAACATCCATTCTACTCCATTAGACCCAAAATGATGTTTTGCAGTGGTTGGGAGCATTTCGCAAACCTTCGGCACGTAAAAAGGTGCGAAGCTTGTGTTTCGAACCTGAATGCACTATTTCGGGGTACCGAAGTTGCGAATATGGTTTCGCAACGAAAACATCCATTCTACTCCATTAGACCCAAAATGATGTTTTGCAGTGGTTGGGAGCATTTCACAAACCTTCGGCAAGTAAAAAGATGCGAAACTTGTGTTTCGTGCCTGGATTCACTATTTCGGGGTACTGAAGTTACGAAAATGGTTTCGCAACAAAAACATTCATTCTACTCCATTAGAACCAAAATGATGTTTTGCAGTGGTTGGGAACATTTCACAAACCATCGGCACGTAAAAAGATGCGAAACTTGTGTTTCGAACCTGAATGCACTATTTCGGGGTACTGAAGTTACGAAAATGGTTTCGCAACAAAAACACCCATTCTACTCCATGAGACCCAAAATGATGGTTTGCAATGGTTGGAAGCATTTCGCAAACCTTCGACACGTAAAAAGATGCGAAACTGGTGTTTCGGGTCTGAATACACTATTTCGGGGTACTAAAGTTACAAAAATGGTTTCGCAACAAAAACATCCATTCTACTCCATTAGACCCAAAATGATGTTTTGCAGTGGTTGGGAGCATTTCGCAAACCTTTGGCACGTAAAAAGATGCGAAACTTGTGTTTCGGGCCTGGATACACAATTTCGGGGTACTGAAGTTACGAAAATGGTTTCGCAACAAAAACATCCATTCTGCTCCATTAGACCCAAAATGATGTTTTGCAGTGGTTGGGAACATTTCGCAAACCATCGGCACGTAAAAAGATGCGAAACTTATGTTTCGAACTTGAATGCACTATTTTGGGGTACTGAAGTTACGAATATGGTTTCGCAACAGAAACATCCATTCTACTCCATTAGACCAAAAATGATGTTTTGCCGTGGTTGGGAGCATTTCGCAAACCTTCGACACGTAAACAGATGTGAAACTTGTGTTTCGGGCCTGAATACACTATTTCGGGGTACTGAAGTTACAAAAATGGTTTCGCAACAAAAACATCCATTCTACTCCATTAGACCCAAAATGATGCTTTGTAGTGGTTGGGAGCATTTCGCAAACCATCGGCACGTAAAAAGATGCGAAACTTGTGTTTCGGGCCTGAATGCACTATTTCGTGGCACCAAAGTTGCGAATATGGTTTCGCAACGAAAACATCCACTCTACTCCATTAGACCCAAAATGATGTTTTGCAGTGGTTGGGAGCATTTCGCAAACCTTCGACACGTAAAAATTTGCGAAACTTGTGTTTTAGGCCTAAATACACTATTTCAGGGTACTGAAGTTACGAAAATGGTTTCGCAACAAAAACATCCATTCTGCTCCATCAGACCTAAAATGATGTTTTGCAGTGGTTGGGACATTTCACAAACCAGTAAAAATATGTGAAACTTTTGTTTCGAACCTGAATGCACTATTTCGTGGTACCGAAGTTGCGAATATGGTTTCGCAACGAAAGCATCCATTCTACTCCATTAGACCCAAAATGGTGTTTTGTAGTGGTTGGGAGCATTTCGCAAACCATCGGCACGTAAAAAGATATGAAAGTTGTATTTCGGGCCTGAATGCACTATTTCGTGGCGCCGAAGTTGCGAATATGGTTGCGCAACCAAAACATCCAATCTACTCGATTAGACCCAAAATCATATTTTGCAGTGGTTGGGAGCAATTCGCAAACCATCGGCACGTAAAAAGATGCAAAACTTGTGTTTCGTGCCTGAATGCACTATTTCGTGGCACCGAAGTTGCGAATATGGTTTCGCAACAAAAACATCCAATCTACTCCATTAGACCCAAAATGATGTTTTACAGTGGTTGGGAGCATTTCGCAAACCATTGGCACGTAAAAAGATGCGAAACTTGTGCTTCGAACCAGAATGCACTATTTCGAGGTACAAAAGTTGCGAATATGGTGTCGCAACCAAAACATCCATTCTACACAATTAGACACAAAATTAGGTTTTGTAGTGGTTGGGAGCATTTGTCAAACCTTCGGCAGATAAAAAGATGCGAAACTTGTGTTTCGGGCTTGAATACACTATTTCGGGGTACCGAAGTTGCGAATATGGTTTCGCAACGAAAACATCCATTCTACTCCATTAGACCCAAAATGAGGTTTTGCAGTGGTTGGGAGCATTTCACAAACCATCGGCACGTAAAAAGATGCGAAACTTGTCATTCAAACCTGAATGCACTATTTCGGGGTACCGAAGTTGCGAATATGGTTTCGCAACAAAAACATCCATTCTACTCCATTAGACCAAAAATGATGTTTTGCAGTGGTTGAGAGCATTTCGGAAACCTTCGACACGTAAACAGATGCGAAACTTGTGTTTCAGGCCTGAATACACTATTTTGGGGAACTGAAGTTCCAAAAATGGTTTCGCAACAAAAACATTCATTCTACTCCATTAGGCCTAAAATGATGTTTTGTAGTGGTTGGGAGCATTTCGCAAACCATCGGCACGTAAAAAGATGCGAAACTTCTGTTTCAGGCCTGAATGCACTATTTCGTGGCACCAAAGTTGCGAATATGGTTTCGCAATGAAAACATCCAATAGACCCAAAATGATGTTTTGCAGTGGTTGGGAGCATTTCGCAAAGCTTCGACACGTAAAAAGATGCGAAACTTGTGTTTCAGGCCTTAATACACTATTTTGAGGTACTGAAGTTACGAAAATGGTTTCTCAACAAAAACATCCATTCTGCTCCATTAGACCCAAAATGATGTTTTGCAGTGGTTGGGAACATTTCGCAAACCAGTAAAAAGAAGCGAAACTTATGTTTCGAACCTAAATGGCTATTTCGTGGTACCGAAGTTGCGAATATTGTTTTGCAACGAAAGCATCCATTCTACTCCATTAGACCCAAAATGGTGTTTTGTAGTGGTTGGGAGCATTTCGCAAACCATCGGCACGTAAAAAGATGCGAAACTTGTGTTTCGGGCCTGAATGCACTATTTCGTGGCGCCGAAGTTGCGAATATGGTTTCGCAACGAAAACATCCAATCTACTCCATTAGACCCAAAATGATATTTTGCAGTGGTTGGGAGCATTTCGCAAACCATCGGCACGTAAAAAGATGCGAAACTTGTGTTTCGAACCAGAATGCACTATTTCGGGGTACAAAAGTTGCGAATATGGTTTCGCAAAGAAAACATCCATTCTACACCATTAGACCCAAAATGAGGTTTTGTAGTTGTTGGGAGCATTTCTCAAACCTTCGGCACATAAAAAGATGCGAAACTTGTGTTTCGGGCCTGAATACACTATTTCGGGGTACCGAAGTTGCGAATATGGTTTCGCAATGAAAACATCCATTCTGCTCCATTAGACCCAAAACGAGGTTTTGCAGTGGTTGGGAGCATTTCGCAAACCATCGGAACGTAAAAAGATGCGAAACTTGTGTTTCAAACCTGAATGCACTATTTCGGGGTACCGAAGTTGCGGATATGGTTTCGCAACAAAAACATCCATTCGACTCCATTAGACCAAAAATGATGTTTTGCAGTGGTTGGGAGCATTTCGCAAACCTTCGACATGTAAACAGATGCGAAACTTGTGTTTCAGGCCTGAATACTCCATTACGGGGTACTGAAGTTACGAAAATGGTTTCGCAACAAAAAGTTCCATTCTGCTCCATTAGACCCAAAATGATGTTTTGCAGTGGTTGGGAACATTTCGCAAACCAGTAAAAAGATGCGAAACTTATGTTTCGAACCTGAATACACTATTTTGGGGTACCGATGTTGCGAATATGGTTTCGCAATGAAAGCATCCATTCTAGTCCATTAGACCCACAATGGTGTTTTGTAGTGGTTGGGAGCAATTCGCAAACCATCAGCACGTAAAAAGATGCGAAACTTATGTTTCGGGCCTGAATGCACTATTTCGTGGAACCGAAGTTGCGAATATGGTTTTACAACGAAAACATCCAATCTACTCCATTAGACCCAAAATGGTGTTTTGTAGTGGTCGGGAGCATTTCGCAAACCATCGGCACGTAAAAAGATGCGAAACTTGTGTTTCGGGCCTGAATGCACTATTTCGTGGCGCCGAAGTTGCGAATATGGTTTCGCAACGAAAACATCCAATCTACTCCATTAGACCCAAAATGATATTTTGCAGTGGTTGGGAGCATTTCGCAAACCATCGGCACGTAAAAAGATGCAAAACTTGTGTTTCGAACCAGAATGCACTATTTCGGGGTACAAAAGTTGCGAATATGGTTTTGCAACGAAAACATCCATTCTACACCATTAGACCCAAAATGAGGTTTTGTAGTGGTTGGGAGCATTTCTCAAACCTTCGACACATAAAAAGATGCGAAACTTGTGTTTCGGGCCTGAATGCACTATTTCGTGGCACCAAAGTTGCGAATATGGTTTCGAAACAAAAACATCCATTCTACTCCATTAGACCAAAAATGATGTTTTGCAGTGGTTGGGAGCATTTTGCAAACCTTCAACACATAGACAGATGTGAAACTTGTGTTTCAGGCCTGAATACACTATTTCGGGGAACTGGAGTTACAAAAATGGTTTCGCAACAAAAACATTCATTCTACTCCATTAGGCCCAAAATGATGCTTTGTAGTGGTTGGGAGCATTTCGCAAACCATCGGCACGTAAAAAGATGCGAAACTTGTGTTTCGGGCCTGAATGCACTATTTCGTGGCGCCGAAGTTGCGAATATGGTTTCGCAACGAAAACATCCAATCTACTCCATTAGACCCAAAATGATATTTTGTAGTGGTTGGGAGCATTTCGCAAACCATCGGCACGTAAAAAGATGCGAAACTTGTGTTTCGAACCAGAACGCACTATTTCGAGGTACAAAAGTTGCGAATATGGTTTCGCAACGAAAACATCCATTCTACACCATTAGACCCAAAATGAGGTTTTGTAGTTGTTGGGAGCATTTCTCAAACCTTCGGCACATAAAAAGATGCGAAACTTGTGTTTCGGGCCAGAATACACTATTTCGGGGTACCGAAGTTGCGAATATGGTTTCGCAATGAAAACATCCATTCTACTCCATTAGACCCAAAACGAGATTTTGCAGTGGTTGGGAGCATTTCACAAACCATCGGAACGTAAAAAGATGCGAAACTTGTGTTTCAAACCTAAATGCACTATTTCGGGGTACCGAAGTTGCGGATATGGTTTCGCAACAAAAACATCCATTCTACTCCATTAGACTAAAAATGATGTTTTGCAGTGGTTGGGAGCATTTCGCAAACCTTCGACACGTAAACAGATGCGAAACTTATGTTTCAGGCCTGAATACTCTATTTCGGGGTACGGAAGTTACGAAAATGGTTTCGCACAAAAAGTTCCATTCTGCTCCATTAGACCCAAAATGATGTTTTGCAGTGGTTGGGAACATTTCGCAAACCAGTAAAAAGATGCGAAACTTATGTTTCGAACCTGAATACACTATTTTGGGGTACCGATGTTGCGAATATGGTTTCGCAATGAAAGCATCCATTCTAGTCCATTAGACCCAAAATGGTGTTTTGTAGTGGTTGGGAGCAATTCGCAAACCATCGGCACGTAAAAAGATGCGAAACTTATGTTTCGGTCCTGAATGCACTATTTCATGGCACCGAAGTTGCGAATATGGTTTCACAACGAAAACATCCAATCTACTCCATTAGACCCAAAATGGTGTTTTGTAGTGGTTGGGAGCATTTCGCAAACCATCGGCACGTAAAAAGATGCGAAACTTGTGTTTCGGGCCTGAATGCACTATTTCGTGGCGCCGAAGTTGCGAATATGGTTTCGCAACGAAAACTTCCAATCTACTCCATTAGACCCAAAATGATATTTTGCAGTGGTTGGGAGCATTTCGCAAACCATCGGCACGTAAAAAGATGCGAAACTTGTGTTTCGAACCAGAATGCACTATTTCGGGGTACAAAAGTTGCGAATATGGTTTTGCAACGAAAACATCCATTCTACACCATTAGACCCAAAATGAGGTTTTGTAGTGGTTGGGAGCATTTCTCAAACCTTCGACACATAAAAAGATGCGAAACTTGTGTTTCGGGCCTGAATACACTACTTCGGGGTACCGAAGTTGCGAATATGGTTTCACAACGAAAACATCCATTCTACTCCATTAGACCCAAAACGAGGTTTTGCAGTGGTTGGGAGCATTTCGCAAACCATCGGCACGTAAAAAGATGCGAAACTTGTGATTCAAACCTGAATGCACTATTTCGGGCTACCGAAGTTGCGAATATGGTTTCGGAACAAAAACATCCATTCTACTCCATTAGACCAAAAATGATGTTTTGCAGTGGTTGGAAACATTATGCAAACCTTCAACACGTAGACAGATGCGAAACTTGTGTTTCAGGCCTGAATACACTATTTCAGGGAACTGAAGTTACAAAAATGGTTTCGCAACAAAAACATTCATTCTACTCCATTAGACCCAAAATGATGCTTTGTAGTGGTTGGGAGCATTTCGCAAACCATCAGTACGTAAAAAGATGCGAAACTTGTGTTTCGGGCCTGAATGCACTATTTTGTGGCACCAAAGTTGCGAATATGGTTTCACAACGAAAACATCCAATAGACCCAAAATGATGTTTTGCAGTGGTTGGGAGCATTTCGCAAACCTTCGACACGTAAAAAGATGCGAAACTTGTGTTTCAGGCCTGAATAAACTATTTCGAGGTACTGAAGTTACGAAAATGGTTTCGCAACAAAAACATCCATTCTGCTCCATTAGGCCCAAAATGATGTTTTGCAGTGGTTGGGAACATTTCGCAAACCAGTAAAAAGATGCGAAACATATGTTTCGAACCTGAATGCTCTATTTCGTGGTACCGAAGTTACGAATATGGTTTCGCAAAGAAAGCATCCATTCTACTCCATTAGACCCAAAATGGTGTTTTGTAGTGGTTGGGAGCATTTCGCAAACCATCGGCACGTAAAAAGATGCGAAACATGTGTTTCGGGCCTGAATGCACTATTTCGTGGCGCCGAAGTTGCGAATATGGTTTCGCAACGAAAACATCCAATCTACTCCATTAGACCCAAAATGATATTTTGCAGTGGTTGGGAGCATTTCGCAAACCATCGACACGTAAAAAGATGCGAAACTTGTGTTTCGGGCCTGAATACACTATTTCGGGGTACCGAAGTTGCGAATATGGTTTCGCAATGAAAACATCCATTCTACTCCATTAGACCCAAAACGAGGTTTTGCAGTGGTTGGGAGCATTTCGCAAACCATCGGAACGTAAAAAGATGCGAAACTTGTGTTTCAAACCTGAATGCACTATTTCGGGGTACCGAAGTTGCGGATATGGTTTCGCAACAAAAACATCCATTCTACTCCATTAGACCAAAAATGATGTTTTGCAGTGGTTGGGAGCATTTCGCAAACCTTCGACACGTAAACAGATGCGAAACTTGTGTTTCAGGCCTGAATACTCTATTTCGGGGTACTGAAGTTACGAAAATGGTTTCGCAACAAAAAGTTCCAGTGTGCTCCATTAGACCCAAAATGATGTTTTGCAGTGGTTGGGAACATTTCGCAAACCAGTAAAAAGATGCGAAACTTATGTTTCGAACCTGAATACACTATTTCGGGGTACCAATGTTGCGAATATGGTTTCGCAATGAAAGCATCCATGCTAGTCCATTAGACCCAAAATGGTGTTTTGTAGTGGTTGGGTGCATTTCACAAACCATCGCACATAAAAAGATGCGTAACTTGTTTTGCGGGCCAGAATGCACTATTTAAAGGTACCGAAGTTGCGAAAAATGTTTTGCGACGAAAACATCCATTCTACTCCATTAGACCCAAGAAGATGTTTTGCAGTGGTTGGGAGCATTTCGCAAACCTTCGGCACGTAAAAAGATGCAAAACTGATTTTGTGGGCTTGAATGCACTATTTCCGGGTACCGAAGTTGCGAAAAAGGTTTCGCAATGAAAACATCCATTCTGCTCCATTAGACCCAAAATGATATTTTGCAGTGGTTGGGAGAATTTCGCAAACCTTCGGCACGTAAAAAGATGCGAAGCTTGTTTTGCGGGCTTGAATGCACTATTTCAGGGTACCGAAGTTGCGAAAAAGGTTTCGCAACGAAAACATCCATTCTACTCTATTAGACAAAAATGATGTTTTGCAGTGGTTGGGAGCATTTCGCAAACCTTCGGCACGTAAAAAGATGCGTAACTTGTTTTGCGGGCCAGAATGCACTATTTCAGGGTACCGAAGTTGCGAAAAATATTTTGCGACGAAAACATCCATTCTACTCCATTAGACCCAAGATGATGTTTTGCAGTGGTTGGGAGCATTTCGCAAACCTTCGGCACGTAAAAAGATGCAAAACTTATTTTGTGGCTTGAATGCACTATTTCCGGGTACCGAAGTTGCAAAAAAGGTTTCGCAATGAAAACATCCATTCTGCTCCATTAGACCCAAAATGATATTTTGCAGTGGTTGGGAGAATTTCGCAAACCTTCGGCACGTAAAAAGATGCAAAGCTTGTTTTGCGGGCCTGAATGCACTATTTCAGGGTACCGAAGTTGCGAACAAGGTTTCGTAACGAAAACATCCATTCTACTCCATTAGACCCAAAATGATGTTTTGCAGTGGTTGGTAGCATTTCGCAAACCTTCGGCACGTAAAAAGATGTGAAACATGTTTTGCAGGCTAGAATGCACTATTTGAGGGTACCGAAGTTGCGAAAAAGGTTTCGCAACGAAAACATCCATTCTACTCTATTAGACACAAAATGATGTTTTGCTGTGGTTGGGAGCATTTCGCAAACCTTCGGCACGTAAAAAGATGCAAAACTTGTTTTGTGGGCCTGGATGCACTATTTCAGGGTACCGAAGTTGCGAAAAAGGTTTCGAAATGAAAACATCCATTCTACTCCATTAGACCCAAAATGATATTTTGCAGTGGTTGGGAGAATTTCGCAAACCTTCGGCACGTAAAAAGATGCGAACCTTGTTTTGCGGGCCTGAATGCACTATTTCAGGGTACCGAAGTTGCGAAAAAGGTTTCGCAACGAAAACATCCATTCTACTCCATTAGACCGAAAATGATGTTTTGCAGTGGTTGGGAGCATTTCGCAAACCTTCGGCACGTAAAAAGATGTGAAACTTGTTTTGCGGGCCAGAATGCACTATTTAATGGCACCGAAGTTGCGAAAAAGGTTTCGCAACGAAAACATCCATTCTACTCCATTAGACCCAAAATGATATTTTGCAGTGGTTGGGAGCATTTCGGAAACCTTCAGCACGTAAAAAGATGTGAAACTTGTTTTGCGGGCCAGAATGCACTATTTCAGGGTACCGAAGTTGCGAAAATGTTTTGCGACGAAAACAACCATTCAACTCCATTAGACCCAAAATGATGTGTTGCAGTGGTTGGGATAATTTCGAAAACCTTTGGCACGTAAAAAGATGCAAAACTTGTTTTGTGGGCCTAGATGCACTATTTCAGGGTACCGAAGTTGCGAAAAAGGTTTCACAATGAAAACATCCATTCTACTCCATTTGACCCAAAATGATGTTTTGCAGTGGTTGGGAGAATTTTGCAAACCTTCGACACATAAAAAGATGCGAAACATGTTTTGCGGGCCAGAATGCACTATTTAAGGGTACCGAAGTTGCGAAAAAGGTTTCACAACGAAAACATCCATTCTACTCCATTAGACCCAAAATGATGTTTTGCAGTGGTTGGGATAATTTCGCAAACCATCGGCACGTAAAAAGATGCAAAACTTGTTTTGTGGGCCTGGATGCACTATTTCAGGGTACCGAAGTTGCGAAAAAGGTTTCTCAATGAAAACATCCATTCTACTCCATTAGATCCAAAATGATATTTTGCAGTGGTTGGGAGAAGTTCGCAAACCTTCGGCACGTAAAAAGATGAGAAGCTTGTTTTGCGGGCTTGAATGCACTATTTCAGGGTACCGAAGTTGCGAAAAAGGTTTCGCAACGAAAACATCCATTCTAGTCTATTAGACAAAAATGATGTTTTGTAGTGGTTGGGAGCATTTCGCAAACCTTCGGCACGTAAAAAGATGCGTAACTTGTTTTGCGGGCCAGAATGCACTATTTCAGGGTACCGAAGTTGCGAAAAATATTTTGCGACGAAAACATCCATTCTACTCCATTAGACCCAAGATGATGTTTTGCAGTGGTTGGGAGCATTTCGCAAACCTTCGGCACGTAAAAAGATGCAAAACTTATTTTGTGGCTTGAATGCACTATTTCCGGGTACCGAAGTTGCAAAAAAGGTTTCGCAATGAAAACATCCATTCTGCTCCATTAGACCCAAAATGATATTTTGCAGTGGTTGGGAGAATTTCGCAAACCTTCGGCACGTAAAAAGATGCAAAGCTTGTTTTGCGGGCCTGAATGCACTATTTCAGGGTACCGATGTTGCGAACAAGGTTTCGCAACGAAAACATCCATTCTACTCCATTAGACCCAAAATGATGTTTTGCAGTGGTTGGTAGCATTTCGCAAACCTTCGGCACGTAAAAAGATGTGAAACTTGTTTTGCAGGCTAGAATGCACTATTTAAGGGTACCGAAGTTGCGAAAAAGGTTTCGCAACGAAAACATCCATTCTACTACATTAGACCCAAAATGATGTTTTGCAGTGGTTGGGAGCATTTCGCAAACCTTCGGCACGTAAAAAGATGTGAAACTTGTTTTGCGGGCCAGAATGCACTATTTCAGGGTACCGAAGTTTTGAAAAATGTTTTGCGACGAAAACATCCATTCAACTCAATTAGACTCAAAATGATGTGTTGCAGTGGTTGGGATAATTTCGAAAACCTTCGGCACGAAAAAAGATGCAAAACTTGTTTTGTGGGCCTGGATGCACTATTTCAGGGTACCGAAGTTGCGAAAAAGGTTTCGCAATGAAAACATCCATTCTACTCCATTAGACCCAAAATGATATTTTGCAGTGGTAGGGAGAATTTCGCAAACCTTCGGCACGTAAAAAGATGTGAAGCTTTTTTTGCGGGCCTGAATGCACTATTTCAGGGTACCGAAGTTGCGAAAAATGTTTCGCAACAAAAACATCCATTCTACTCCATTAGACCCAAAATGATGTTTTGCAGTGGTTGGGAGAATTTTGCAAACCTTTGACACATAAAAAGATGCGAAACTTGTTTTGCGGGCCAGAATGCACTATTTAAGGGTACCGAAGTTGCGAAAAAGGTTTCGCAATGAAAACATCCATTCTACTCCATTAGACCCAAAATGATGTTTTGCAGTGGTTGGGAGCATTTCGCAAACCTTCGGCACGTAAAAAGATGTGAAACTTGTTTTGCGGGCCAGAATGCACTATTTCAGGGTACTGAAGTTGCGAAAAAGGTTTCGCAACTAAAACATCCATTCTACTCCATTAGACCCAAAATGATGTTTTGCAGTGGTTGGGAGCATTTCGCAAACCTTCGGCACGTAAAAAGATGTGAAACTTGTTTTGCGGGCCAGAATGCACTATTTCAGGGTACCGAAGTTTTGAAAAATGTTTTGCGACGAAAACATCCATTCTACTCCATTAGACCCAAAATGATGTTTTGCAGTGGTTGGGAGCATTTCGCAAACCTTCGGCACGTAAAAAGATGTGAAACTTGTTTTGCGGGCCAGAATGCACTATTTAATGGTACCGAAGTTGCGAAAAAGGTTTCGCAACGAAAACATCCATTCTACTCCATTAGACCCAAAATAATATTTTGCAGTGGTTGGGAGCATTTCGCAAACCTTCAGCACGTAAAAAGATGTGAAACTTGTTTTGCGGGCCAGAATGCACTATTTCAGGGTACCGAAGTTGCAAAATGTTTTGCGACGAAAACATCCATTCAACTCCATTAGACCCAAAATGATGTGTTGCAGTGGTTGGGATAATTTCGAAAACCTTTGGCACGTAAAAAGATGCAAAACTTGTTTTGTGGGCCTGGATGCACTATTTCAGGGTACCGAAGTTGCGAAAAAGGTTTCACAATGAAAACATCCATTCTACTCCATTAGACCCAAAATGATGTTTTGCAGTGGTTGGGAGAATTTTGCAAACCTTCGACACATAAAAAGATGCGAAACTTGTTTTGCGGGCCAGAATGCACTATTTAAGGGTACCGAAGTTGCGAAAAAGGTTTCGCAACGAAAACATCCATTCTACTCCATTAGACCCAAAATGATGTTTTGCAGTGGTTGGGAGCATTTCGCAAACCTTCGGCACGTAAAAAGATGTGAAACTTGTTTTGCGGGCCAGAATGCACTATTTCTGGGTACCGAAGTTTTGAAAAATGTTTTGCGACGAAAACATCCATTCTACTCCATTAGACCCAAAATGATGTTTTGCAGTGGTTGGGATAATTTCGCAAACCTTCGGCACGTAAAAAGATGCAAAATTTGTTTTGTGGGCCTGGATGCACTATTTCAGGGTACCGAAGTTGGGAAAAAGGTTTCGCAATGAAAACATCCATTCTACTCCATTAGACCCAAAATGATATTTTGCAGTGGTTGGGAGAAGTTCGCAAACCTTCGGCACGTAAAAAGATGTGAAGCTTGTTTTGCGGGCTTGAATGCACTATTTCAGGGTACCGAAGTTGCGAAAAAGATTTCGCAACGAAAACATCCATTCTACTCTATTAGACAAAAATGATGTTTTGCAGTGGTTGGGAGCATTTCGCAAACCTTCGGCACGTAAAAAGATGCGTAACTTGTTTTGCGGGCCAGAATGCACTATTTAAAGGTACCGAAGTTGCGAAAAATGTTTTGCGACGAAAACATCCATTCTACTCCATTAGACCCAAGATGATGTTTTGCAGTGGTTGGGAGCATTTCGCAAACCTTCGGCACGTAAAAAGATGCAAAACTGATTTTGTGGGCTTGAATGCACTATTTCCGGGTACCGAAGTTGCGAAAAAGGTTTCGTAATGAAAACATCCATTCTGCTCCATTAGACCCAAAATGATATTTTGCAGTGGTAGGGAGAATTTCGCAAACCTTCGGCACGTAAAAAGATGCGAAGCTTGTTTTGCGGGCCTGAATGCACTATTTCAGGGTACCGAAGTTGCGAACAAGGTTTCGCAACGAAAACATCCATTCTACTCCATTAGACCCAAAATGATGTTTTGCAGTGGTTGGTAGCATTTCGCAAACCTTCGGCACGTAAAAAGATGTGAAACTTGTTTTGCAGGCCAGAATACACTATTTAAGGGTACCGAAGTTGCGAAAAAGGTTTCGCAACGAAAACATCCGTTCTACTCCATTGGACCCAAAATGATATTTTGCAGTGGTTGGGAGAAGTTCGCAAACCTTCGGCACGTAAAAAGATGTGAAGCTTGTTTTGCGGGCTTGAATGCACTTTTTCAGGGTACCGAAGTTGCGAAAAAGGTTTCGCAACGAAAACATCCATTCGACTCTATTAGACAAAAATGATGTTTTGCTGTGGTTGGGAGCATTTCGCAAACCTTCGGCACGTAAAAAGATGTGAAACTTGTTTTGCGGGCCAGAATGCACTATTTCAGGGTACCGAAGTTTTGAAAAATGTTTTGCGACGAAAACATCCATTCTACTCCATTAGACCCAAAATGATGTTTTGCTGTGGTTGGGAGCATTTCGCCGACCTTCGGCACGTAAAAAGATGCAAAACTTGTTTTGTGGGCCTGGATGCACTATTTCATGGTACCGAAGTTGCGAGAAAGGTTTCGAAATGAAAACATCCATTCTACTCCATTAGACCCAAAATGATATTTTGCAGTGGTTGGGAGAATTTCGCAAACCTTCGGCACGTAAAAAGATGCGAAGCTTGTTTTGCGGGCCTGAATGCACTATTTCAGGGTACCGAAGCTGCGAAAAAGGTTTCGCAACGAAAACATCCATTCTACTCCATTAGACCCAAAAAGATGTTTTGCAGTGGTTGGTAGCATTTCGCAAACCTTCGGCACATAAAAAGATGTGAAACTTGTTTTGCGGGCCAGAATGCACTATTTTAGGGTACCGAAGTTTTGAAAAATGTTTGGCGACGAAAACATCCATTCTACGACATTAGACCCAAAATGATGTTTTGCAGTGGTTGGGATAATTTCGCAAACCTTCGGCACGTAAAAAGATGCAAAACTTGTTTTGTGGGCCTGGATGCACTATTTCAGGGTACCGAAGTTGCGAAAAAGGTTTCGCAATGAAAACATCCATTCTATTCCATTGGACCCAAAATGATATTTTGCAGTGGTTGGGAGAAGTTCGCAAACCTTCGGCACGTAAAAAGATGTGACGCTTGTTTTGCGGGCTTGAATGCACTTTTTCAGGGTACCGAAGTTGCGAAAAAGGTTTCGCAACGAAAACATCCATTCGACTCTATTAGACAAAAATGATGTTTTGCTGTGGTTGGGAGCATTTCGCAAACCTTCGGCACGTAAAAAGATGCAAAACTTATTTTGTGGGCTTGGATGCACTATTTCCGGGTACCGAAGTTGCGAAAAAGGTTTCGCAACGAAAACATCCATTCTACTCCATTAGACCCAAAATGATGTTTTGCAGTGGTTGGGAGCATTTCGCAAACCTTCGGCACGTAAAAACATGTGAAACTTATTTTGCGGGCCAGAATGCACTATTTAAGGGTACCGAAGTTGCGAAAAAGGTTTCGCAACGAAAACATCCATTCTACTCCATTAGACCCAAAATGATATTTTGCAGTGGTTGGGAGCATTTCGCAAACCTTCAGCACGTAAAAAGATGTGAAACTTGTTTTGCGGGCCAGAATGCACTATTTCAGGGTACCGAAGTTGCGAAAATGTTTTGCAACGAAAACATCCATTCAACTCCATTAGACCCAAAATGATGTGTTGCAGTGGTTGGGATAATTTCGAAAACCTTCGGCACGTAAAAAGATGCAAAACTTGTTTTGTGGGCCTGGATGCACTATTTCAGGGTACCGAAGTTGCGAAAAAGGTTTCGCAATGAAAACATCCATTCTACTCCATTAGACCCAAAATGATATTTTGCAGTGGTTGGGAGAATTTCGCAAACCTTCAGCACGTAAAAAGATGTGAAGCTTGTTTTGCGGGCTTGAATGTACTATTTCAGGGTACCGAATTTGCGAAAAATGTTTTGCAACGAAAACATCCATTCTACTCTATTAGACACAAAATGATGTTTTGCAGTGGTTGGGAGCATTTCGCAAACCTTCGGCACGTAAAAAGATGCGTAACTTGTTTTGCGGGCCAGAATGCACTATTTCAGGGTACCGAAGTTGCGAAAAATGTTTTGCGACGAAAACATCCATTCTACTCTATTAGACCCAAGATGATGTTTTGCAGTGGTTGGGAGCATTTCGCAAACCTTCGGCATGTAAAAAGATGCAAAACTTGTTTTGTGGGCTTGGATGAACTATTTCAGGGTACCGAAGTTGCGAAAAAGGTTTCGCAATGAAAACATCCATTCTACTCCATTAGACCCAAAATGATATTTGCAGTGGTTGGGAGAATTTCGCAAACCTTCGGCACGTAAAAAGATGCGAAGCTTGTTTTGCGGGCCTGAATTCACTATTTCAGGGTACCGAAGTTGCGAAAAAGGCTTCGCAAGGAAAACATCCATACTACTCCATTAGACCCAAAATGATGTTTTCCAGTGGTTGGTAGCATTTCGCAAACCTTCGGCACGTAAAAAGATGTGAAACTTGTTTTGCTGGCCAGAATGCACTATTTAAGGGTACCGAAGTTTTGAAAAATGTTTTGCGACGAAAACATCCATTCTACGACATTAGACCCAAAATGATGTTTTGCAGTGGTTGGGATAATTTCGCAAACCTTCGGCACGTAAAAAGATGCAAAACTTGTTTTGTGGGCCTGGATGCACCAGGGTACCGAAGTTGCGAAAAAGGTTTCGCAATGAAAACATCCATTCTACTCCATTGGACCCAAAATGATATTTTGCAGTGGTTGGGAGAAGTTCGCAAACCTTCGGCACGTAAAAAGATGTGAAGCTTGTTTTGCGGGCTTGAATGCACTTTTTCAGGGTACCGAAGTTGCGAAAAAGGTTTCGCAACGAAAACATCCATTCGACTCTATTAGACAAAAATGATGTTTTGCAGTGGTTGGGAGCATTTCGCAAACCTTCGGCACGTAAAAAGATGCAAAACTTATTTTGTGGGCTTGGATGCACTATTTTAGGGTACCGAAGTTGCGAAAAAGGTTTCGGAACGAAAACATCCATTCTACTCTATTAGACACAAAATGATGTTTTGCAGTGGTTGGGAGCATTTCGCAAACCTTCGGCACGTAAAAAGATGCGTAACTTGTTTTGCGGGCCAGAATGCACTATTTCAGGGTACCGAAGTTGCGAAAAATGTTTTGCGACGAAAACATCCATTCTACTCCATTAGACCCAAGATGATGTTTTGCAGTGGTTGGGAGCATTTCGCAAACCTTCGGCACGTAAAAAGATGCAAAACTTATTTTGTGGGCTTGGATGCACTATTTCCGGGTACCGAAGTTGCGAAAAAGGTTTCGCAACGAAAACATCCATTCTACTCCATTAGACCCAAAATGATGTTTTGCAGTGGTTGGGAGCATTTCGCAAACCTTCGGCACGTAAAAACATGTGAAACTTATTTTGCGGGCCAGAATGCACTATTTAAGGGTACCGAAGTTGCGAAAAAGGTTTCGCAACGAAAACATCCATTCTACTCCATTAGACCCAAAATGATATTTTGCAGTGGTTGGGAGCATTTCGCAAACCTTCAGCACGTAAAAAGATGTGAAACTTGTTTTGCGGGCCAGAATGCACTATTTCAGGGTACCGAAGTTGCGAAAATGTTTTGCAACGAAAAGATCCATTCAACTCCATTAGACCCAAAATGATGTGTTGCAGTGGTTGGGATAATTTCGAAAACCTTCGGCACGTAAAAAGATGCAAAACTTGTTTTGTGGGCCTGGATGCACTATTTCAGGGTACCGAAGTTGCGAAAAAGGTTTCGCAATGAAAACATCCATTCTACTCCATTAGACCCAAAATGATATTTTGCAGTGGTTGGGAGAATTTCGCAAACCTTCAGCACGTAAAAAGATGTGATGCTTGTTTTGCGGGCTTGAATGCACTATTTCTGGGTACCGAATTTGCGAAAAATGTTTTGCAACGAAAACATCCATTCTACTCTATTAGACACAAAATGATGTTTTGCAGTGGTTGGGAGCATTTCGCAAACCTTCGGCACGTAAAAAGATGCGTAACTTGTTTTGCGGGCCAGAATGCACTATTTCAGGGTACCGAAGTTGCGAAAAATGTTTTGCGACGAAAACATCCATTCTACTCTATTAGACCCAAGATGATGTTTTGCAGTGGTTAGGAGCATTTCGCAAACCTTCGGCACGTAAAAAGATGCAAAACTTGTTTTGTGGGCTTGGATGAACTATTTCAGGGTACCGAAGTTGCGAAAAAGGTTTCGCAATGAAAACATCCATTCTACTCCATTAGACACAAAATGATATTTTGCAGTGGTTGGGAGAATTTCGCAAACCTTCGGCACGTAAAAAGATGCGAAGCTTGTTTTGCGGGCCTGAATTCACTATTTCAGGGTACCGAAGTTGCGAAAAAAGCTTCGCAAGGAAAACATCCATACTACTCCATTAGACCCAAAATGATGTTTTCCAGTGGTTGGTAGCATTTCGCAAACCTTCGGCACGTAAAAAGATGTGAAACTTGTTTTGCTGGCCAGAATGCACTATTTAAGGGTACCGAAGTTTTGAAAAATGTTTTGCGACGAAAACATCCATTCTACGACATTAGACCCAAAATGATGTTTTGCAGTGGTTGGGATAATTTCGCAAACCTTCGGCACGTAAAAAGATGCAAAACTTGTTTTGTGGGCCTGGATGCACTATTTCAGGGTACCGAAGTTGCGAAAAAGGTTTCGCAATGAAAACATCCATTCTACTCCATTGGACCCAAAATGATATTTTGCAGTGGTTGGGAGAAGTTCGCAAACCTTCGGCACGTAAAAAGATGTGAAGCTTGTTTTGCGGGCTTGAATGCACTTTTTCAGGGTACCGAAGTTGCGAAAAAGGTTTCGCAACGAAAACATCCATTCGACTCTATTAGACAAAAATGATGTTTTGCAGTGGTTGGGAGCATTTCGCAAACCTTCGGCACGTAAAAAGATGCAAAACTTATTTTGTGGGCTTGGATGCACTATTTTAGGGTACCGAAGTTGCGAAAAAGGTTTCGGAACGAAAACATCCATTCTACTCTATTAGACACAAAATGATGTTTTGCAGTGGTTGGGAGCATTTCGCAAACCTTCGGCACGTAAAAAGATGCGTAACTTGTTTTGCGGGCCAGAATGCACTATTTCAGGGTACCGAAGTTGCGAAAAATGTTTTGCGACGAAAACATCCATTCTACTCCATTAGACCCAAGATGATGTTTTGCAGTGGTTGGGAGCATTTCGCAAACCTTCGGCACGTAAAAAGATGCAAAACTTATTTTGTGGGCTTGGATGCACTATTTCCGGGTACCGAAGTGGCGAAAAAGGTTTCGCAACGAAAACATCCATTCTACTCCATTAGACCCAAAATGATGTTTTGCAGTGGTTGGGAGCATTTCGCAAACCTTCGGCACGTAAAAACATGTGAAACTTATTTTGCGGGCCAGAATGCACTATTTAAGGGTACCGAAGTTGCGAAAAAGGTTTCGCAACGAAAACATCCATTCTACTCCATTAGACCCAAAATGATATTTTGCAGTGGTTGGGAGCATTTCGCAAACCTTCAGCACGTAAAAAGATGTGAAACTTGTTTTGCGGGCCAGAATGCACTATTTCAGGGTACCGAAGTTGCGAAAATGTTTTGCAACGAAAACATCCATTCAACTCCATTAGACCCAAAATGATGTGTTGCAGTGGTTGGGATAATTTCGAAAACCTTCGGCACGTAAAAAGATGCAAAACTTGTTTTGTGGGCCTGGATGCACTATTTCAGGGTACCGAAGTTGCGAAAAAGGTTTCGCAATGAAAACATCCATTCTACTCCATTAGACCCAAAATGATATTTTGCAGTGGTTGGGAGAATTTCGCAAACCTTCAGCACGTAAAAAGATGTGAAGCTTGTTTTGCGGGCTTGAATGCACTATTTCAGGGTACCGAATTTGCGAAAAATGTTTTGCAACGAAAACATCCATTCTACTCTATTAGACACAAAATGATGTTTTGCAGTGGTTGGGAGCATTTCGCAAACCTTCGGCACGTAAAAAGATGCGTAACTTGTTTTGCGGGCCAGAATGCACTATTTCAGGGTACCGAAGTTGCGAAAAATGTTTTGCGACGAAAACATCCATTCTACTCTATTAGACCCAAGATGATGTTTTGTAGTGGTTGGGAGCATTTCGCAAACCTTCGGCATGTAAAAAGATGCAAAACTTGTTTTGTGGGCTTGGATGAACTATTTCAGGGTACCGAAGTTGCGAAAAAGGTTTCGCAATGAAAACATCCATTCTACTCCATTAGACCCAAAATGATATTTGCAGTGGTTGGGAGAATTTCGCAAACCTTCGGCACGTAAAAAGATGCGAAGCTTGTTTTGCGGGCCTGAATTCACTATTTCAGGGTACCGAAGTTGCGAAAAAGGCTTCGCAAGGAAAACATCCATACTACTCCATTAGACCCCAAATGATGTTTTCCAGTGGTTGGTAGCATTTCGCAAACCTTCGGCACGTAAAAAGATGTGAAACTTGTTTTGCTGGCCAGAATGCACTATTTAAGGGTACCGAAGTTGCGAAAAAGGTTTCGCAATGAAAACATCCATTCTACTCCATTAGACCCAAAATGATGTTTTGCAGTGGTTGGGAGCATTTCGCAAACCTTCGGCACGTAAAAAGATGTGAAGCTTGTTTTGTGGGCTTGAATGCACTATTTCAGGGTACCGAAGTTGCGAAAAAGGTTTCGGAACGAAAACATCCATTCTACTCTATTAGACACAAAATGATGTTTTGCAGTGGTTGGGAGCATTTCGCAAACCTTCGGCACGTAAAAAGATGCGTAACTTGTTTTGCGGGCCAGAATGCACTATTTCAGGGTACCGAAGTTGCGAAAAATGTTTTGCGACGAAAACATCCATTCTACTCCATTAGACCCAAGATGATGTTTTGCAGTGGTTGGGAGCATTTCGCAAACCTTCGGCACGTAAAAAGATGCAAAACTTATTTTGTGGGCTTGGATGCACTATTTCAGGGTACCGAAGTTGCGAAAAAGGTTTCGCAATGAAAACATCCATTCTACTCCATTAGACCCAAAATGATATTTTGCAGTGGTTGGGATAATTTCGCAAACCTTCGGCACGTAAAAAGATGCAAAACTTGTTTTGTGGGCCTGGATGCACTATTTCAGGGTACCGAAGTTGCGAAAAAGGTTTCTTAATGAAAACATCCATTCTACTCCATTGGACCCAAAATGATATTTTGCAGTGGTTGGGAGAAGTTCGCAAACCTTCGGCACGTAAAAAGATGTGAAGCTTGTTTTGCGGGCTTGAATGCACTTTTTCAGGGTACCGAAGTTGCGAAAAAGGTTTTGCAACGAAAACATCCATTCGACTCTATTAGACAAAAATGATGTTTTGCAGTGGTTGGGAGCATTTCGCAAACCTTCGGCACGTAAAAAGATGCGTAACTTGTTTTGCGGGCCAGAATGCACTATTTCAGGGTACCGAAGTTGCGAAAAATGTTTTGCGACGAAAACATCCATTCTACTCCATTAGACCCAAGATGATGTTTTGCAGTGGTTGGGAGCATTTCGCAAACCTTCGGCACGTAAAAAGATGCAAAACTTATTTTGTGGGCTTGGATGCACTATTTCTGGGTACCGAAGTTGCGAAAAAGGTTTCGCAACGAAAACATCCATTCTACTCCATTAGACCCAAAATGATATTTTGCAGTGGTTGGGAGCATTTCGCAAACCTTCAGCACGTAAAAAGATGTGAAACTTGTTTTGCGGGCCAGAATGCACTATTTCAGGGTACCGAAGTTGCGAAAATGTTTTGCTACGAAAACATCCATTCAACTCCATTAGACCCAAAATGATGTGTTGCAGTGGTTGGGATAATTTCGAAAACCTTCGGCACGTAAAAAGATGCAAAACTTGTTTTGTGGGCCTGGATGCACTATTTCAGGGTACCGAAGTTGCGAAAAAGGTTTCGCAATGAAAACATCCATTCTACTCCATTAGACCCAAAATGATATTTTGCAGTGGTTGGGAGAATTTCGCAAACCTTCGGCACGTAAAAAGATGTGAAGCTTGTTTTGCGGGCTTGAATGCACTATTTCAGGGTACCGAATTTGCGAAAAATGTTTCGCAACGAAAACATCCATTCTACTCTATTAGACACAAAATGATGTTTTGCAGTGGTTGGGAGCATTTCGCAAACCTTCGGCACGTAAAAAGATGCGTAACTTGTTTTGCGAGCCAGAATGCACTATTTCAGGGTACCGAAGTTGCGAAAAATGTTTTGCGACGAAAACATCCATTCTACTCCATTAGACCCAAGATGATGTTTTGCAGTGGTTGGGAGCATTTCGCAAACCTTCGGCACGTAAAAAGATGCAAAACTTATTTTGTGGGCTTGGATGCACTATTTCAGGGTACCGAAGTTGCGAAAAAGGTTTCGCAATGAAAACATCCATTCTACTCCATTAGACCCAAAATGATATTTTGCAGTGGTTGGGATAATTTCGCAAACCTTCGGCACGTAAAAAGATGCAAAACTTGTTTTGTGGGCCTGGATGCACTATTTCAGGGTACCGAAGTTGCGAAAAAGGTTTCTTAAAGAAAACATCCATTCTACTCCATTGGACCCAAAATGATATTTTGCAGTGGTTGGGAGAAGTTCGCAAACCTTCGGCACGTAAAAAGATGCGTAACTTGTTTTGCGGGCCAGAATGCACTATTTCAGGGTACCGAAGTTGCGAAAAATGTTTTGCGACGAAAACATCCATTCTACTCCATTAGACCCAAGATGATGTTTTGCAGTGGTTGGGAGCATTTCGCAAACCTTCGGCACGTAAAAAGATGCAAAACTTATTTTGTGGGCTTGGATGCACTATTTCCGGGTACCGAAGTTGCGAAAAAGGTTTCGCAACGAAAACATCCATTCTACTCCATTAGACCCAAAATGATGTTTTGCAGTGGTTGGGAGCATTTCGCAAGCCTTCGGCACGTAAAAACATGTGAAACTTATTTTGCGGGCCAGAATGCAGTATTTAAGGGTACCGAAGTTGCGAAAAAGGTTTCGCAACGAAAACATCCATTCTACTCCATTAGACCCAAAATGATATTTTGCAGTGGTTGGGAGCATTTCGCAAACCTTCAGCACGTAAAAAGATGTGAAACTTGTTTTGCGGGCCAGAATGCACTATTTCAGGGTACAGAAGTTGCGAAAATGTTTTGCTACGAAAACATCCATTCAACTCCATTAGACCCAAAATGATGTGTTGCAGTGGTTGGGATAATTTCGAAAACCTTCGGCACGTAAAAAGATGCAAAACTTGTTTTGTGGGCCTGGATGCACTATTTCAGGGTACCGAAGTTGCGAAAAAGGTTTCGCAATGAAAACATCCATTCTACTCCATTAGACCCAAAATGATATTTTGCAGTGGTTGGGAGAATTTCGCAAACCTTCGGCACGTAAAAAGATGTGAAGCTTGTTTTGCGGGCCTGAATGCACTATTTCAGGGTACCGAATTTGCGAAAAATGTTTCGCAACGAAAACATCCATTCTACTCTATTAGACACAAAATGATGTTTTGCAGTGGTTGGGAGCATTTCGCAAACCTTCGGCACGTAAAAAGATGTGTAACTTGTTTTGCGAGCCAGAATGCACTATTTCAGGGTACCGAAGTTGCGAAAAATGTTTTGCGACGAAAACATCCATTCTACTCCATTAGACCCAAGATGATGTTTTGCAGTGGTTGGGAGCATTTCGCAAACCTTCGGCACGTAAAAAGATGCAAAACTTATTTTGTGGGCTTGGATGCACTATTTTAGGGTACCGAAGTTGCGAAAAAGGTTTCGCAATGAAAACATCCATTCTACTCCATTAGACCCAAAATGATATTTTGCAGTGGTTGGGAGAATTTCGCAAACCTTCGGCACGTAAAAAGATGCGAAGCTTGTTTTGCGGGCCTGAATGCACTATTTCAGGGTACCAAAGTTGCGAAAAAGGTTTCGCAACGAAAACATCCATTCTACTCCATTAGACCCAAAAAGATGTTTTGCAGTGGTTGGTAGCATTTCGCAAACCTTCGGCACGTAAAAAGATGTGAAACTTGTTTTGCGGGCCAGAATGCACTCTTTAAGGGTACCGAAGTTGCGAAAAAGGTTTCGCAACGAAAACATCCATTCTACTCCATTAGACCCAAAATGATGTTTTGCAGTGGTTGGGAGCATTTCGCAAACCTTCGGCACGTAAAAAGATGTGAAACTTGTTTTGCGGGCCAGAATGCACTATTTCAGGGTACCGATGTTTTGAAAAATGTTTTGCGACGAAAACATCCATTCTACTCCATTAGACCCAAAATGATGTTTTGCAGTGGTTGGGATAATTTCGCAAACCTTCGGCACGTAAAAAGATGCAAAACTTGTTTTGTGGGCCTAGATGCACTATTTCAGGGTACCGAAGTTGCGAAAAAGGTTTCGCAATGAAAACATCCATTCTACTCCATTAGACCCAAAATGATATTTTGCAGTGGTTGGGAGAAGTTCGCAAACCTTCGGCACGTAAAATGATGTGAAGCTTGTTTTGTGGGCTTGAATGCACTATTTCAGGGTACCGAAGTTGCGAAAAAGGTTTCGGAACGAAAACATCCATTCTACTCTATTAGACACAAAATGATGTTTTGCAGTGGTTGGGAGCATTTCGCAAACCTTCGGCACGTAAAAAGATGCGTAACTTGTTTTGCGGGCCAGAATGCACTATTTCAGGGTACCGAAGTTGCGAAAAATGTTTTGCGACGAAAACATCCATTCTACTCCATTAGACCCAAGATGATGTTTTGCAGTGGTTGGGAGCATTTCGCAAACCTTCGGCACGTAAAAAGATGCAAAACTTATTTTGTGGGCTTGGATGCACTATTTCAGGGTACCGAAGTTGCGAAAAAGGTTTCGCAATGAAAACATCCATTCTACTCCATTAGACCCAAAATGATATTTTGCAGTGGTTGGGAGAATTTCGCAAACCTTCGGCACGTAAAAAGATGCGAAGCTTGTTTTGCGGGCCTGAATGCACTATTTCAGGGAACCGAAGTTGCGAAAAAGGTTTCGCAACGAAAACATTCATTCTACTCCATTAGACCCAAAATGATGTTTTGCAGTGGTTGGTAGCAATTCGCAAACCTTCGGCACGTAAAAAGATGTGAAACTTGTTTTGCGGGCCAGAATGCACTATTTATGGGTACCGAAGTTGCGAAAAAGTTTTCGCAACGAAAACATCCATTCTACTCCATTAGACCCAAAATGATGTATTGCAGTGGTTGGGAGCATTTCGCAAACCTTCGGCACGTAAAAAGATGTGAAACTTGTTTTGCGGGCCAGAATGCACTATTTCAGGGTACCGAAGTTTTGAAAAATGTTTTGCGACGAAAACATCCATTCTACTCCATTAGACCCAAAATGATGTTTTGCTGTGGTTGGGAGCATTTCGCAAACCTTTGGCACGGAAAAAGATGCAAAACTTGTTTTGTGGGCCTGGATGCACTATTTCAGGGTACCGAAGTTGCGAAAAAGGTTTCGAAACGAAAACATCCATTCTACTCCATTAGACCCAAAATGATATTTTGTAGTGGTTGGGAGAATTTCGCAAACCTTCAGCACGTAAAAAGATGCGAAGCTTGTTTTGCGGGCCTGAATGCACTATTTCAGGGTACCGAAGTTGCGAAAAAGGTTTCGCAACGAAAACATCCATTCTACTCCATTAGACCCAAAATGATGTTTTGCAGTGGTTGGGAGCATTTCGCAAACCTTCGGCACGTAAAAAGATGCAAAACTTGTTTTGTGGGCTTGGATGCACTATTTCAGGGTACCGAAGTTGCGAAAAAGGTTTCGCAATGAAAACATCCATTCTACTCCATTAGACCCAAAATGATATTTTGCAGTGGTTGGGAGAATTTCGCAAACCTTCGGCACGTAAAAAGATGCGAAGCTTGTTTTGCGGGCCTGAATGCACTATTTCAGGGTACCGAATTTGCGAAAAATGTTTCGCAACGAAAACATCCATTCTACTCCATTAGACCCAAAATGATGTTTTGCAGTGGTTGGTAGCATTTCGCAAACCTTCGGCACGTAAAAAGATGTGAAACTTGTTTTGCGGGCCAGAATGCACTCTTTAAGGGTACCGAAGTTGCGAAAAAGGTTTCGCAACGAAAACATCCATTCTACTCCATTAGACCCAAAATGATGTTTTGCAGTGGTTGGGAGCATTTCGCAAACCTTCGGCACGTAAAAAGATGTGAAACTTGTTTTGCGGGCCAGAATGCACTATTTCAGGGTACCGATGTTTTGAAAAATGTTTTGCGACGAAAACATCCATTCTACTCCATTAGACCCAAAATGATGTTTTGCAGTGGTTGGGATAATTTCGCAAACCTTCGGCACGTAAAAAGATGCAAAACTTGTTTTGTGGGCCTAGATGCACTATTTCAGGGTACCGAAGTTGCGAAAAAGGTTTCGCAATGAAAACATCCATTCTACTCCATTAGACCCAAAATGATATTTTGCAGTGGTTGGGAGAAGTTCGCAAACCTTCGGCACGTAAAAAGATGTGAAGCTTGTTTTGTGGGCTTGAATGCACTATTTCAGGGTACCGAAGTTGCGAAAAAGGTTTCGGAACGAAAACATCCATTCTACTCTATTAGACACAAAATGATGTTTTGCAGTGGTTGGGAGCATTTCGCAAACCTTCGGCACGTAAAAAGATGCGTAACTTGTTTTGCGGGCCAGAATGCACTATTTCAGGGTACCGAAGTTGCGAAAAATGTTTTGCGACGAAAACATCCATTCTACTCCATTAGACCCAAGATGATGTTTTGCAGTGGTTGGGAGCATTTCGCAAACCTTCGGCACGTAAAAAGATGCAAAACTTATTTTGTGGGCTTGGATGCACTATTTCAGGGTACCGAAGTTGCGAAAAAGGTTTCGCAATGAAAACATCCATTCTACTCCATTAGACCCAAAATGATATTTTGCAGTGGTTGGGAGAATTTCGCAAACCTTCGGCACGTAAAAAGATGCGAAGCTTGTTTTGCGGGCCTGAATGCACTATTTCAGGGAACCGAAGTTGCGAAAAAGGTTTCGCAACGAAAACATCCATTCTACTCCATTAGACCCAAAATGATGTTTTGCAGTGGTTGGTAGCAATTCGCAAACCTTCGGCACGTAAAAAGATGTGAAACTTGTTTTGCGGGCCAGAATGCACTATTTATGGGTACCGAAGTTGCGAAAAAGTTTTCGCAACGAAAACATCCATTCTACTCCATTAGACCCAAAATGATGTATTGCAGTGGTTGGGAGCATTTCGCAAACCTTCGGCACGTAAAAAGATGTGAAACTTGTTTTGCGGGCCAGAATGCACTATTTCAGGGTACCGAAGTTTTGAAAAATGTTTTGCGACGAAAACATCCATTCTACTCCATTAGACCCAAAATGATGTTTTGCTGTGGTTGGGAGCATTTCGCAAACCTTTGGCACGGAAAAAGATGCAAAACTTGTTTTGTGGGCCTGGATGCACTATTTCAGGGTACCGAAGTTGCGAAAAAGGTTTCGAAACGAAAACATCCATTCTACTCCATTAGACCCAAAATGATATTTTGTAGTGGTTGGGAGAATTTCGCAAACCTTCAGCACGTAAAAAGATGCGAAGCTTGTTTTGCGGGCCTGAATGCACTATTTCAGGGTACCGAAGTTGCGAAAAAGGTTTCGCAACGAAAACATCCATTCTACTCCATTAGACCCAAAATGATGTTTTGCAGTGGTTGGGAGCATTTCGCAAACCTTCGGAACGTAAAAACATGTGAAACTTATTTTGCGGGCCAGAATGCACTATTTAAGGGTACAGAAGTTGCGAAAAAGGTTTCGCAACGAAAACATCCATTCTACTCCATTAGACCCAAAATGATATTTTGCAGTGGTTGGGAGCATTTCGCAAACCTTCAGCACGTAAAAAGATGTGAAACTTGTTTTGCGGGCCAGAATGCACTATTTCAGGGTACCGAAGTTGCGAAAATGTTTTGCTACGAAAACATCCATTCAACTCCATTAGACCCAAAATGATGTGTTGCAGTGGTTGGGATAATTTCGAAAACCTTCGGCACGTAAAAAGATGCAAAACTTGTTTTGTGGGCTTGGATGCACTATTTCAGGGTACCGAAGTTGCGAAAAAGGTTTCGCAATGAAAACATCCATTCTACTCCATTAGGCCCAAAATGATATTTTGCAGTGGTTGGGAGAATTTCGCAAACCTTCGGCACGTAAAAAGATGTGAAGCTTGTTTTGCGGGCCTGAATGCACTATTTTAGGGTACCGAATTTGCGAAAAATGTTTCGCAACGAAAACATCCATTCTACTCTATTAGACACAAAATGATGTTTTGCAGTGGTTGGGAGCATTTCGCAAACCTTCGGCACGTAAAAAGATGCAAAACTTATTTTGCGAGCCAGAATGCACTATTTCAGGGTACCGAAGTTGCGAAAAATGTTTTGCGACGAAAACATCCATTCTACTCCATTAGACCCAAGATGATGTTTTGTAGTGGTTGGGAGCATTTCGCAAACCTTCGGCACGTAAAAAGATGCAAAACTTATTTTGTGGGCTTGGATGCACTATTTTAGGGTACCCAAGTTGCGAAAAAGGTTTCGCAATGAAAACATCCATTCTACTCCATTAGACCCAAAATGATATTTTGCAGTGGTTGGGAGAATTTCGCAAACCTTCGGCACGTAAAAAGATGCGAAGCTTGTTTTGCGGGCCTGAATGCACTATTTCATGGTACCAAAGTTGCGAAAAAGGTTTCGCAACGAAAACATCCATTCTACTCCATTAGACCCAAAAAGATGTTTTGTAGTGGTTGGTAGCATTTCGCAAACCTTCGGCACGTAAAAAGATGTGAAACTTGTTTTGCGGGCCAGAATGCACTATTTAAGGGTACCGAAGTTGCGAAAAAGGTTTCGCAACGAAAACATCCATTCTACTCCATTAGACCCAAAATGATGTTTTGCAGTGGTTGGGAGCATTTCGCAAACCTTCGGCACGTAAAAAGATGTGAAACTTGTTTTGCGGGCCAGAATGCACTATTTTAGGGTACCGAAGTTTTGAAAAATGTTTTGCGACGAAAACATCCATTCTACTCCATTAGACCCAAAATGATGTTTTGCAGTGGTTGGGATAATTTCGCAAACCTTCGGCACGTAAAAAGATGCAAAACTTCTTTTGTGGGCCTGGATGCACTATTTCAGGGTACCGAAGTTGCGAAAAAGGTTTCGCAATGAAAACATCCATTCTACTCCATTAGACCCAAAATGATGTTTTGCAGTGGTTGGGAGCATTTCGCAAACCTTCGGCACGTAAAAAGATGTGAAACTTGTTTTGCGGGCCAGAATGCACTATTTAAGGGTACCGAAGTTGCGAAAAAGGTTTCGCAACGAAAACATCCATTCTACTCTATTAGACCCAAAATGATGTTTTGCAGTGGTTGGGAGCATTTCGCAAACCTTCGGCACGTAAAAAGATGTGAAACTTGTTTTGCGGGCCAGAATGCACTATTTAAGGGTACCGAAGTTGCGAAAAAGGTTTCGCAACGAAAACATCCATTCTACTCCATTAGACCCAAAATGTTGTTTTGCAGTGGTTGGGAGCATTTCGCAACCCTTAAGCACGTAAAAAGATGTGAAACTTGTTTTGCGGGCCAGAATGCACTATTTCAGGGTACCGAAGTTTTGAAAAATGTTTTGCGACGAAAACATCCATTCTACTCCATTAGACCCAAAATGATGTTTTGCAGTGGTTGGGAGCATTTCGCAAACCTTCGGCACGTAAAAAGATGTGAAACTTGTTTTGCGGGCCAGAATGCACTATTTAAGGGTACCGAAGTTGCGAAAAAGGTTTCGCAACGAAAACATCCATTCTACTCCATTAGACCCAAAATGTTGTTTTGCAGTGGTTGGGAGCATTTCGCAAACCTTCAGCACGTAAAAAGATGTGAAACTTGTTTTGCGGGCCAGAATGCACTATTTCAGGGTACCGAAGTTTTGAAAAATGTTTTGCGACGAAAACATCCATTCTACTCCATTAGACCCAAGATGATGTTTTGCAGTGGTTGGGAGCATTTCGCAAACCTTCGGCACGTAAAAAGATGCAAAACTTATTTTGTGGGCTTGGATGCACTATTTTAGTGTACCGAAGTTGCGAAAAAGGTTTCGCAATGAAAACATCAATTCTACTCCATTAGACCCAAAATGATATTTTGCAGTGGTTGGGAGAATTTCGCAAACCTTCGGCACGTAAAAAGATGCGAAGCTTGTTTTGCGGGCCTGAATGCACTATTTCAGGGTACCAAAGTTGCGAAAAAGGTTTCGCAACGAAAACATCCATTCTACTCCATTAGACCCAAAAAGATGTTTTGTAGTGGTTGGTAGCATTTCGCAAACCTTCGGCACGTAAAAAGATGTGAAACTTGTTTTGCGGGCCAGAATGCACTATTTAAGGGTACCGAAGTTGCGAAAAAGGTTTCGCAACGAAAACATCCATTCTACTCCATTAGACCCAAAATGATGTTTTGCAGTGGTTGGGAGCATTTCGCAAACCTTCGGCACGTAAAAAGATGTGAAACTTGTTTTGCGGGCCAGAATGCACTCTTTCAGGGTACCGAAGTTTTGAAAAATGTTTTGCGACGAAAACATCCATTCTACTCCATTAGACCCAAAATGATGTTTTGCAGTGGTTGGGATAATTTCGCAAACCTTCGGCACGTAAAAAGATGCAAAACTTATTTTGTGGGCCTGGATGCACTATTTCAGGGTACCGAAGTTGCGAAAAAGGTTTCGCAATGAAAACATCCATTCTACTCCATTAGACCCAAAATGATGTTTTGCAGTGGTTGGGAGTATTTCGCAAACCTTCGGCACGTAAAAATATGTGAAACTTGTTTTGCGGGCCAGAATGCACTATTTAAGGGTACCGAAGTTGCGAAAAAGGTTTCGCAACGAAAACATCCATTCTACTCCATTAGACCCAAAATGTTGTTTTGCAGTGGTTGGGAGCATTTCGCAAACCTTCAGCACGTAAAAAGATGTGAAACTTGTTTTGCGGGCCAGAATGCACTATTTCAGGGTACCGAAGTTTTGAAAAATGTTTTGCGACGAAAACATCCATTCTACTCCATTAGACCCAAAATGATGTTTTGCAGTGGTTGGGATAATTTCGAAAACCTTCGGCACGTAAAAAGATGCAAAACTTGTTTTGTGGGCCTGGATGCACTATTTCAGGGTACCGAAGTTGCGAAAAAGGTTTCGCAATGAAAACATCCATTCTACTCCATTAGACCCAAAATGATATTTTGCAGTGGTTGGGAGAATTTCGCAAACCTTCGGCACGTAAAAAGATGTGAAGCCTGTTTTGCGGGCCTGAATGCACTATTTTAGGGTACCGAATTTGCGAAAAATGTTTCGCAACGAAAACATCCATTCTACTCTATTAGACACAAAATGATGTTTTGCAGTGGTTGGGATCATTTCGCAAACCTTCGGCACGTAAAAAGATGCAAAACTTATTTTGCGAGCCAGAATGCACTATTTCAGGGTACCGAAGTTGCGAAAAATGTTTTGCGACGAAAACATCCATTCTACTCCATTAGACCCAAGATGATGTTTTGCAGTGGTTGGGAGCATTTCGCAAACCTTCGGCACGTAAAAAGATGCAAAACTTATTTTGTGGGCTTGGATGCACTATTTTAGGGTACCGAAGTTGCGAAAAAGGTTTCGCAATGAAAACATCCATTCTACTCCATTAGACCCAAAATGATATTTTGCAGTGGTTGGGAGAATTTCGCAAACCTTCGGCACGTAAAAAGATGCGAAGCTTGTTTTGCGGGCCTGAATGCACTATTTCAGGGTACCAAAGTTGCGAAAAAGGTTTCGCAACGAAAACATCCATTCTACTCCATTAGACCCAAAAAGATGTTTTGTAGTGGTTGGTAGCATTTCGCAAACCTTCGGCACGTAAAAAGATGTGAAACTTGTTTTGCGGGCCAGAATGCACTATTTAAGGGTACCGAAGTTGCGAAAAAGGTTTCGCAACGAAAACATCCATTCTACTCCATTAGACCCAAAATGATGTTTTGCAGTGGTTGGGAGCATTTCGCAAACCATCGGCACGTAAAAAGATGTGAAACTTGTTTTGCGGGCCAGAATGCACTATTTCAGGGTACCGAAGTTTTGAAAAATGTTTTGCGACGAAAACATCCATTCTACTCCATTAGACCCAAAACGATATTTTGCAGTGGTTGGGAGCATTTCGTAAACCTTCGGCACGTAAAAAGATGTGAAACTTGTTTTGCGGGCCAGAATGCACTATTTCAGGGTACCGAAGTGGCGAAAATGTTTTGCGACGAAAACATCCATTCTACTCCATTAGACCCAAAATGATGTGTTGCAGTGGTTGGGATAATTTCGCAAACCTTCGGCACGTAAAAAGATGCAAAACTTGTTTTGTGGGCCTGGATGCACTATTTCAGGGTACCGAAGCTGCGAAAAAGGTTTCGCAATGAAAACATCCATTCTACTCCATTAGACCCAAAATGATATTTTGCAGTGGTTGGGAGAAGTTCGCAAACCTTCGGCACGTAAAAAGATGTGAAGCTTGTTTTGTGGCCTTGAATGCACTATTTCAGGGTACCGAAGTTGCGAAAAAGGTTTCGCAACGAAAACATCCATTCTACTCCATTAGACCCAAAATGATGTTTTGCAGTGGTTGGGAGCATTTCGCAAACTTTCGGCACGTAAAAAGATGTGAAACTTGTTTTGCGGGCCAGAATGCACTATTTCAGGGTACCAAAGTTTTGAAAAATGTTTTGCGACGAAAACATCCATTCTACTCCATTAGACCCAAAATGATGTTTTGCAGTGGTTGGGATAATTTCGCAAACCTTCGGCACGTAAAAAGATGCAAAACTTATTTTGTGGGCTTGGATGCACTATTTCAGGGTACCGAAGTTGCGAAAAAGGTTTCGCAATGAAAACATCCATTCTACTCCATTAGACCCAAAATGATATTTTGCAGTGGTTGGGAGAATTTCGCAAACCTTCGGCACGTAAAAAGATGCGAAGCTTGTTTTGCGGGCCTGAATGCACTATTTCAGGGTACCGAAGTTGCGAAAAAGGTTTCGCAACGAAAACATCCATTCTACTCCATTAGACCCAAAATGATGTTTTGCAGTGGTTGGTAGCATTTCGCAAACCTTCGGCACGTAAAAAGATGTGAAACTTGTTTTGCGGGCCTTAATGCACTATTTAAGGGTACCGAAGTTGCGAAAAAAGTTTCGCAACGAAAACATCCATTCTACTCCATTAGACCCAAAATGATGTTTTGCAGTGGTTGGGAGCATTTCGCAAACCTTCGGCACGTAAAAAGATGTGAAACTTGTTTTGCGGGCCAGAATGCACTATTTCAGGGTACCGAAGTTGCGAAAAATGTTTTGCGACGAAAACATCCATTCTACTCCATTAGACCCAAGATGATGTTTTGCAGTGGTTGGGAGCATTTCGCAAACCTTCGGCACGTAAAAAGATGCAAAACTTATTTTGTGGGCTTGGATGCACTATTTCAGGGTACCGAAGTTGCGAAAAAGGTTTCGCAACGAAAACATCCATTCTACTCCTTTAGACCCAAAATGATGTTTTGCAGTGGTTGGTAGCATTTCGCAAACCTTCGGCACGTAAAAAGATGTGAAACTTGTTTTGCAGGCCATAATGCACTATTTAAGGGTACCGAAGTTGCGAAAAAGGTTTCGCAACGAAAACATCCATTCTACTCCATTAGACCCAAAATGATGTTTTGCAGTGGTTGGGAGCATTTCACAAACCTTCGGCGCGTAAAAAGATGTGAAACTTGTTTTGCGGGCCAGAATGCACTATTTCCGGGTACCTAAGTTTTGAAACATGTTTTGCGACGAAAACATCCATTCTACTCCATTAGACCCAAAATGATGTTTTGCTGTGGTTGGGAGCATTTCGCAAACCTTCGGCACGTAAAAAGATGCAAAACTTGTTTTGTGGGCCTGGATGCACTATTTCAGGGTACCGAAGTTGCGAAAAAGGTTTCGAAATGAGAACATCTATTCTACTCCATTAGACCCAAAATGATATTTTGCAGTGGTTGGGAGAATTTCGCAAACCTTCGGCACGTAAAAAGATGCGAACCTTGTTTTGCGGGCCAGAATGCACTATTTTAGGGTACCGAAGTTGCGAAAAAGGTTTCGCAACGAAAACATCCATTCTACTCCATTAGACCCAAAATGATGTTTTGCAGTGGTTGGGAGCATTTCGCAAACCTTCGGCACGTAAAAAGATGTGAAACTTGTTTTGCGGGCCAGAATGCACTATTTAATGGTACCGAAGTTGCGAGAAAGGTTTCGCAACGAAAACATCCATTCTACTCCATTAGACCCAAAATGATATTTTGCAGTGGTTGGGAGCATTTCGCAAACCTTCAGCACGTAAAAAGATGTGAAACTTGTTTTGCGGGCCAGAATGCACTATTTCAGGGTACCGAAGTTGCGAAAATGTTTTGCGACGAAAACATCCATTCAACTCCATTAGACCCAAAATGATGTGTTGCAGTGGTTGGGATAATTTCGAAAACCTTTGGCACGTAAAAAGATGCAAAACTTGTTTTGTGGGCCTGGATGCACTATTTCAGGGTACCGAAGTTGCGAAAAAGGTTTCACAATGAAAACATCCATTCTACTCCATTAGACCCAAAATGATGTTTTGCAGTGGTTGGGAGAATTTTGCAAACCTTCGACACATAAAAAGATGCGAAACTTGTTTTGCGGGCCAGAATGTACTATTTAAGGGTACCGAAGTTGCGAAAAAGGTTTCACAACGAAAACATCCATTCTACTCCATTAGACCCAAAATGATGTTTTGCAGTGGTTGGGATAATTTCGCAAACCTTCGGCACGTAAAAAGATGCAAAACTTGTTTTGTGGGCCTGGATGCACTATTTCAGGGTACCGAAGTTGCGAAAAAGGTTTCGCAATAAAAACATCCATTCTACTCCATTAGACCCAAAATGATATTTTGCAGTGGTTGGGAGAAGTTCGCAAACCTTCGGCACGTAAAAAGATGTGAAGCTTGTTTTGCGGGCTTGAATGCACTATTTGAGGGTACCGAAGTTGCGAAAAAGGTTTCGCAACGAAAACATCCATTCTACTCTATTAGACAAAAATGATGTTTTGCAGTGGTTGGGAGCATTTCGCAAACCTTCGGCACGTAAAAAGATGCGTAACTTGTTTTGCGGGCCAGAATGCACTATTTTAGGGTACCGAAGTTGCGAAAAATGTTTTGCGACGAAAACATCCATTCTACTCCATTAGACCCAAGGTGATGTTTTGCAGTGGTTGGGAGCATTTCGCAAACCTTCGGCACGTAAAAAGATGAAAAACTTATTTTGTGGGCTTGAATGCACTATTTCCGGGTACCGAAGTTGCAAAAAAGGTTTCGCAATGAAAACATCCATTCTGCTCCATTAGACCCAAAATGATATTTTGCAGTGGTTGGGAGAATTTCGCAAACCTTCGGCACGTAAAAAGATGCAAAGCTTGTTTTGCGGGCCTGAATGCACTATTTCAGGGTACCGAAGTTGCGAACAAGGTTTCGCAACGAAAACATCCATTCTACTCCATTAGACCCAAAATGATGTTTTGCAGTGGTTGGTAGCATTTCGCAAACCTTCGGCACGTAACAAGATGTGAAACTTGTTTTGCAGGCTAGAATGCACTATTTAAGGGTACCGAAGTTGCGAAAAAGGTTTCGCAACGAAAACATCCATTCTACTACATTAGACCCAAAATGATGTTTTGCAGTGGTTGGGAGCATTTCGCAAACCTTCGGCACGTAAAAAGATGTGAAACTTGTTTTGCGGGCCAGAATGCACTATTTCAGGGTACCGAAGTTTTGAAAAATGTTTTGCGACGAAAACATCCACTCTACTCCATTAGACCCAAAATGATGTTTTGCTGTGGTTGGGAGCATTTCGCAGACCTTCGGCACGTAAAAAGATGCAAAACTTGTTTTGTGGGCCTGGATGCACTATTTCATGGTACCGAAGTTGCGAAAAAGGTTTCGAAATGAAAACATCCATTCTACTCCATTAGACCCAAAATGATATTTTGCAGTGGTTGGGAGAATTTCGCAAACCTTCGGCATGTAAAAAGATGCGAAGCTTGTTTTGCGGGCCTGAATGCACTATTTCAGGGTACCAAAGTTGCGAAAAAGGTTTCGCAATGAAAACATCCATTCTACTCCATTAGACCCAAAATGATGTTTTGCAGTGGTTGGGAGCATTTCGCAAACCTTCGGCACGTAAAAAGATGTGAAACTTGTTTTGCGGGCCAGAATGCACTAATTAAGGGTACCGAAGTTGCGAAAAAGGTTTCACAACGAAAACATCCATTCTACTCCATTAGACCCAAAATGATATTTTGCAGTGGTTTGGAGCATTTCGCAAACCTTCAGCACGTAAAAAGATGTGAAACTTGTTTTGCGGGCCAGGATGCACTATTTCAGGGTACCGAAGTTGCGAAAATGTTTTGCGACGAAAACATCCATTCAACTCCATTAGACCCAAAATGATGTGTTGCAGTGGTTGGGATAATTTCGAAAACCTTCGGCACGTAAAAAGATGCAAAACTTGTTTTGTGGGCCTGGATGCACTATTTCAGGGTACCGAAGTTGCGAAAAAGGTTTTGCAATGAAAACATCCATTCTACTCCATTAGACCCAAAATGATATTTTGCAGTGGTTGGGAGAATTTCGCAAACCTTCGGCACGTAAAAAGATGTGAAGCTTGTTTTGCGGGCCTGAATGCACTATTTCAGGGTACCGAAGTTGCGAAAAATGTTTCGCAACAAAAACATCCATTCTACTCCATTAGACCCAAAATGATGTTTTGCAGTGGTTGGGAGAATTTTGCAAACCTTCGACACATAAAAAGATGCGAAACTTGTTTTGCGGGCCAGAATGCACTATTTAAGGGTACCGAAGTTGCGAAAAAGGTTTCGCAACGAAAACATCCATTCTACTCCATTAGACCCAAAATGATGTTTTGCAGTGGTTGGGAGCATTTCGCAAACCTTCGGCACGTAAAAAGATGTGAAACTTGTTTTGCTTGCCAGAATGCACTATTTCAGGGTACTGAAGTTGCGAAAAATGTTTCGCAACGAAAACATCCATTCTACTCCATTAGACCCAAAATGATGTTTTGCAGTGGTTGGGAGCATTTCGCAAACCTTCGGCACGTAAAAAGATGTAAAACTTGTTTTGCGGGCCAGAATGCACTATTTCAGGGTACCGAAGTTTTGAAAAATGTTTTGCGACGAAAACATCCATTCTACTCCATTAGACCCAAAATGATGTTTTGCAGTGGTTGGGAGCATTTCGCAAACCTTCGGCACGTAAAAAGATGCAAAACATGTTTTGTGGGCCTGAATGCACTATTTTATGGTACCGAAGTTTGGAAAAAGGTTTCGCAACGAAAACATCCATTCTACTCCATTAGACCCAAAATGATGTTTTGCAGTGGTTGGTAGCATTTCGCAAACCTTCGGCACGTAACAAGATGTGAAACTTGTTTTGCAGGCTAGAATGCACTATTTAAGGGTACCGAAGTTGCGAAAAAGGTTTCGCAACGAAAACATCCATTCTAGTCCATTAGACCCAAAATGATGTTTTGCAGTGGTTGGGAGCATTTCGCAAACCTTCGGCGCGTAAAAAGATGTGAAACTTGTTTTGCGGGCCAGAATGCACTATTTCAGGGTACCTAAGTTTTGAAACATGTTTTGCGACGAAAACATCCATTCTACTCCATTAGACCCAAAATGATGTTTTGCTGTGGTTGGGAGCATTTCGCAAACCTTCGGCACGTAAAAAGATGCAAAACTTGTTTTGTGGGCCTGGATGCACTATTTCAGGGTACCGAAGTTGCGAAAAAGGTTTCGAAATGAGAACATCCATTCTACTCCATTAGACCCAAAATGATATTTTGCAGTGGTTGGGAGAATTTCGCAAACCTTCGGCACGTAAAAAGATGCGAACCTTGTTTTGCGGGCCTGAATGCACTATTTTAGGGTACCGAAGTTGCGAAAAAGGTTTCGCAACGAAAACATCCATTCTACTCCATTAGACCCAAAATGATGTTTTGCAGTGGTTGGGAGCATTTCGCAAACCTTCGGCACGTAAAAAGATGTGAAACTTGTTTTGCGGGCCAGAATGCACTATTTAATGGTACCGAAGTTGCGAGAAAGGTTTCGCAACGAAAACATCCATTCTACTCCATTAGACCCAAAATGATATTTTGCAGTGGTTGGGAGCATTTCGCAAACCTTCAGCACGTAAAAAGATGTGAAACTTGTTTTGCGGGCCAGAATGCACTATTTCAGGGTACCGAAGTTGCGAAAAAGTTTTGCGACGAAAACATCCATTCAACTCCATTAGACCCAAAATGATGTGTTGCAGTGGTTGGGATAATTTCGAAAACCTTTGGCACGTAAAAAGATGCAAAACTTGTTTTGTGGGCCTGGATGCACTATTTTAGGGTACCGAAGTTGCGAAAAAGGTTTCACAATGAAAACATCCATTCTACTCCATTAGACCCAAAATGATGTTTTGCAGTGGTTGGGAGAATTTTGCAAACCTTCGACACATAAAAAGATGCGAAACTTGTTTTGCGGGCCAGAATGTACTATTTAAGGGTACCGAAGTTGCGAAAAAGGTTTCACAACGAAAACATCCATTCTACTCCATTAGACCCAAAATGATGTTTTGCAGTGGTTGGGATAATTTCGCAAACCTTCGGCACGTAAAAAGATGCAAAACTTGTTTTGTGGGCCTGGATGCACTATTTCTGGGTACCGAAGTTGCGAAAAAGGTTTCGCAATGAAAACATCCATTCTACTCCATTAGACCCAAAATGATATTTTGCAGTGGTTGGGAGAAGTTCGCAAACCTTCGGCACGTAAAAAGATGTGAAGCTTGTTTTGCGGGCTTGAATGCACTATTTGAGGGTACCGAAGTTGCGAAAAAGGTTTCGCAACGAAAACATCCATTCTACTCTATTAGACAAAAATGATGTTTTGCAGTGGTTGGGAGCATTTCGCAAACCTTCGGCACGTAAAAAGATGCGTAACTTGTTTTGCGGGCCAGAATGCACTATTTCAGGGTACCGAAGTTGCGAAAAATGTTTTGCGACGAAAACATCCATTCTACTCCATTAGACCCAAGGTGATGTTTTGCAGTGGTTGGGAGCATTTCGCAAACCTTCGGCACGTAAAAAGATGCAAGACTTATTTTGTGGGCTTGAATGCACTATTTCCGGGTACCGAAGTTGCAAAAAAGGTTTCGCAATGAAAACATCCATTCTGCTCCATTAGACCCAAAATGATATTTTGCAGTGGATGGGAGAATTTCGCAAACCTTCGGCACGTAAAAAGATGCAAAGCTTGTTTTGCGGGCCTGAATGCACTATTTCAGGGTACCGAAGTTGCGAACAAGGTTTCGCAACGAAAACATCCATTCTACTCCATTAGACCCAAAATGATGTTTTGCAGTGGTTGGTAGCATTTCGCAAACCTTCGGCACGTAACAAGATGTGAAACTTGTTTTGCAGGCTAGAATGCACTATTTAAGGGTACCGAAGTTGCGAAAAAGGTTTCGCAACGAAAACATCCATTCTACTACATTAGACCCAAAATGATGTTTTGCAGTGGTTGGGAGCATTTCGCAAACCTTCGGCACGTAAAAAGATGTAAAACTTGTTTTGCGGGCCAGAATGCACTATTTCAGGGTACCGAAGTTTTGAAAAATGTTTTGCGACGAAAACATCCACTCTACTCCATTAGACCCAAAATGATGTTTTGCTGTGGTTGGGAGCATTTCGCAGACCTTCGGCACGTAAAAAGATGCAAAACTTGTTTTGTGGGCCTGGATGCACTATTTCATGGTACCGAAGTTGCAAAAAAGGTTTCGAAATGAAAACATCCATTCTACTCCATTAGACCCAAAATGATATTTTGCAGTGGTTGGGAGAATTTCGCAAACCTTCGGCACGTAAAAAGATGCGAAGCTTGTTTTGCGGGCCTGAATGCACTATTTCAGGGTACCAAAGTTGCGAAAAAGGTTTCGCAATGAAAACATCTATTCTACTCCATTAGACCCAAAATGATGTTTTGCAGTGGTTGGGAGCATTTCGCAAACCTTCGGCACGTAAAAAGATGTGAAACTTGTTTTGCGGGCCAAAATGCACTATTTAAGGGTACCGAAGTTGCGAAAAAGGTTTCACAACGAAAACATCCATTCTACTCCATTAGACCCAAAATGATATTTTGCAGTGGTTTGGAGCATTTCGCAAACCTTCAGCACGTAAAAAGATGTGAAACTTGTTTTGCGGGCCAGGATGCACTATTTCAGGGTACCGAAGTTGCGAAAATGTTTTGCGACGAAAACATCCATTCAACTCCATTAGACCCAAAACGATGTGTTGCAGTGGTTGGGATAATTTCGAAAACCTTCGGCACGTAAAAAGATGCAAAACTTGTTTTGTGGGCCTGGATGCACTATTTCAGGGTACCGAAGTTGCGAAAAAGGTTTTGCAATGAAAACATCCATTCTACTCCATTAGACCCAAAATGATATTTTGCAGTGGTTGGGAGAATTTCTCAAACCTTCGGCACGTAAAAAGATGTGAAGCTTGTTTTGCGGGCCTGAATGCACTATTTCAGGGTACCGAAGTTGTGAAAAATGTTTCGCAACAAAAACATCCATTCTACTCCATTAGACCCAAAATGATGTTTTGCAGTGGTTGGGAGAATTTTGCAAACCTTCGACACATAAAAAGATGCGAAACTTGTTTTGCGGGCCAGAATGCACTATTTAAGGGTACCGAAGTTGTGAAAAAGGTTTCGCAACGAAAACATCCATTCTACTCCGTTAGACCCAAAATGATGTTTTGCAGTGGTTGGGAGCATTTCGCAAACCTTCGGCACGTAAAAAGATGTGAAACTTGTTTTGCGGGCCAGAATGCACTATTTTAGGGTACTGAAGTTGCGAAAAAGGTTTCGCAACGAAAACATCCATTCTACTCCATTAGACCCAAAATGATGTTTTGCAGTGGTTGGGAGCATTTCGCAAACCTTCGGCACGTAAAAAGATGTAAAACTTGTTTTGCGGGCCAGAATGCACTATTTCAGGGTACCGAAGTTTTGAAAAATGTTTTGCGACGAAAACATCCATTCTACTCCATTAGACCCAAAATGATGTTTTGCAGTGGTTGGGAGCATTTCGCAAACCTTCGGCACGTAAAAAGATGCAAAACATGTTTTGTGGGCCTGAATGCACTATTTCATGGTACCGAAGTTGCGAAAAAGGTTTCGCAACGAAAACATCCATTCTACTCCATTAGACCCAAAATGATGTTTTGCAGTGGTTGGTAGCATTTCGCAAACCTTCGGCACGTAACAAGATGTGAAACTTGTTTTGCAGGCTAGAATGCACTATTTAAGGGTACCGAAGTTGCGAAAAAGGTTTCGCAACGAAAACATCCATTCTACTCCATTAGACCCAAAATGATGTTTTGCAGTGGTTGGGAGCATTTCGCAAACCTTCGGCGCGTAAAAAGATGTGAAACTTGTTTTGCGGGCCAGAATGCACTATTTCAGGGTACCTAAGTTTTGAAACATGTTTTGCGACGAAAACATCCATTCTACTCCATTAGACCCAAAATGATGTTTTGCTGTGGTTGGGAGCATTTCGCAAACCTTCGGCACGTAAAAAGATGCAAAACTTGTTTTGTGGGCCTGGATGCACTATTTCAGGGTACCGAAGTTGCGAAAAAGGTTTCGAAATGAGAACATCCATTCTACTCCATTAGACCCAAAATGATATTTTGTAGTGGTTGGGAGAATTTCGCAAACCTTCGGCACGTAAAAAGATGTGAAGCTTGTTTTGCGGGCCTGAATGCACTATTTAAGGGTACCGAAGTTGTGAAAAAGGTTTCGCAACGAAAACATCCATTCTACTCCGTTAGACCCAAAATGATGTTTTGCAGTGGTTGGGAGCATTTCGCAAACCTTCGGCACGTAAAAAGATGTGAAACTTGTTTTGCGGGCCAGAATGCACTATTTTAGGGTACTGAAGTTGCGAAAAAGGTTTCGCAACGAAAACATCCATTCTACTCCATTAGACCCAAAATGATGTTTTGCAGTGGTTGGGAGCATTTCGCAAACCTTCGGCACGTAAAAAGATGTAAAACTTGTTTTGCGGGCCAGAATGCACTATTTCAGGGTACCGAAGTTTTGAAAAATGTTTTGCGACGAAAACATCCATTCTACTCCATTAGACCCAAAATGATGTTTTGCAGTGGTTGGGAGCATTTCGCAAACCTTCGGCACGTAAAAAGATGCAAAACATGTTTTGTGGGCCTGAATGCACTATTTCATGGTACCGAAGTTGCGAAAAAGGTTTCGCAACGAAAACATCCATTCTACTCCATTAGACCCAAAATGATGTTTTGCAGTGGTTGGTAGCATTTCGCAAACCTTCGGCACGTAACAAGATGTGAAACTTGTTTTGCAGGCTAGAATGCACTATTTAAGGGTACCGAAGTTGCGAAAAAGGTTTCGCAACGAAAACATCCATTCTACTCCATTAGACCCAAAATGATGTTTTGCAGTGGTTGGGAGCATTTCGCAAACCTTCGGCGCGTAAAAAGATGTGAAACTTGTTTTGCGGGCCAGAATGCACTATTTCAGGGTACCTAAGTTTTGAAACATGTTTTGCGACGAAAACATCCATTCTACTCCATTAGACCCAAAATGATGTTTTGCTGTGGTTGGGAGCATTTCGCAAACCTTCGGCACGTAAAAAGATGCAAAACTTGTTTTGTGGGCCTGGATGCACTATTTCAGGGTACCGAAGTTGCGAAAAAGGTTTCGAAATGAGAACATCCATTCTACTCCATTAGACCCAAAATGATATTTTGCAGTGGTTGGGAGAATTTCGCAAACCTTCGGCACGTAAAAAGATGCGAACCTTGTTTTGCGGGCCTGAATGCACTATTTTAGGGTACCGAAGTTGCGAAAAAGGTTTCGCAACGAAAATATCCATTCTACTCCATTAGACCCAAAATGATGTTTTGCAGTGGTTGGGAGCATTTCGCAAACCTTCGGCACGTAAAAAGATGTGAAACTTGTTTTGCGGGCCAGAATGCACTATTTAATGGTACCGAAGTTGCAAGAAAGGTTTCGCAACGAAAACATCCATTCTACTCCATTAGACCCAAAATGATATTTTGCAGTGGTTGGGAGCATTTCGCAAACCTTCAGCACGTAAAAAGATGTGAAACTTGTTTTGCGGGCCAGAATGCACTATTTCAGGGTACCGAAGTTGCGAAAATGTTTTGCGACGAAAACATCCATTCAACTCCATTAGACCCAAAATGATGTGTTGCAGTGCTTGGGATAATTTCGAAAACCTTTGGCACGTAAAAAGATGCAAAACTTGTTTTGTGGGCCTGGATGCACTATTTTAGGGTACCGAAGTTGCGAAAAAGGTTTCACAATGAAAACATCCATTCTACTCCATTAGACCCAAAATGATGTTTTGCAGTGGTTGGGAGAATTTTGCAAACCTTCGACACATAAAAAGATGCGAAACTTGTTTTGCGGGCCAGAATGTACTATTTAAGGGTACCGAAGTTGCGAAAAAGGTTTCACAACGAAAACATCCATTCTACTCCATTAGACCCAAAATGATGTTTTGCAGTGGTTGGGATAATTTCGCAAACCTTCGGCACGTAAAAAGATGCAAAACTTGTTTTGTGGGCCTGGATGCACTATTTCAGGGTACCGAAGTTGCGAAAAAGGTTTCGCAATGAAAACATCCATTCTACTCCATTAGACCCAAAATGATATTTTGCAGTGGTTGGGAGAAGTTCGCAAACCTTCGGCACGTAAAAAGATGTGAAGCTTGTTTTGCGGGCTTGAATGCACTATTTGAGGGTACCGAAGTTGCGAAAAAGGTTTCGCAACGAAAACATCCATTCTACTCTATTAGACAAAAATGATGTTTTGCAGTGGTTGGGAGCATTTCGCAAACCTTCGGCACGTAAAAAGATGCGTAACTTGTTTTGCGGGCCAGAATGCACTATTTCAGGGTACCGAAGTTGCGAAAAATGTTTTGCGACGAAAACATCCATTCTACTCCATTAGACCCAAGGTGATGTTTTGCAGTGGTTGGGAGCATTTCGCAAACCTTCGGCACGTAAAAAGATGCAAAACTTATTTTGTGGGCTTGAATGCACTATTTCCGGGTACCGAAGTTGCAAAAAAGGTTTCGCAATGAAAACATCCATTCTGCTCCATTAGACCCAAAATGATATTTTGCAGTGGTTGGGAGAATTTCGCAAACCTTCGGCACGTAAAAAGATGCAAAGCTTGTTTTGCGGGCCTGAATGCACTATTTCAGGGTACCGAAGTTGCGAACAAGGTTTCGCAACGAAAACATCCATTCTACTCCATTAGACCCAAAATGATGTTTTGCAGTGGTTGGTAGCATTTCGCAAACCTTCGGCACGTAACAAGATGTGAAACTTGTTTTGCAGGCTAGAATGCACTATTCAAGGGTACCGAAGTTGCGAAAAAGGTTTCGCAACGAAAACATCCATTCTACTACATTAGACCCAAAATGATGTTTTGCAGTGGTTGGGAGCATTTCGCAAACCTTCGGCACGTAAAAAGATGTGAAACTTGTTTTGCGGGCCAGAATGCACTATTTCAGGGTACCGAAGTTTTGAAAAATGTTTTGCGACGAAAACATCCATTCTACTCCATTAGACCCAAAATGATGTTTTGCTGTGGTTGGGAGCATTTCGCAGACCTTCGGCACGTAAAAAGATGCAAAACTTGTTTTGTGGGCCTGGATGCACTATTTCATGGTACCGAAGTTGCGAAAAAGGTTTCGAAATGAAAACATCCATTCTACTCCATTAGACCCAAAATGATATTTTGCAGTGGTTGGGAGAATTTCGCAAACCTTCGGCACGTAAAAAGATGCGAAGCTTGTTTTGCGGGCCTGAATGCACTATTTCAGGGTACCGAAGTTGCGAAAAAGGTTTCGCAACGAAAACATCCATTCTACTCCATTAGACCCAAAATGATGTTTTGCAGTGGTTGGGAGCATTTCGCAAACCTTCGGCACGTAAAAAGATGTGAAACTTGTTTTGCGGGCCAGAATGCACTATTTAAGGGTACCGAAGTTGCGAAAAAGGTTTCACAACGAAAACATCCATTCTACTCCATTAGACCCAAAATGATATTTTGCAGTGGTTTGGAGCATTTCGCAAACCTTCAGCACGTAAAAAGATGTGAAACTTGTTTTGCGGGCCAGAATGCACTATTTCAGGGTACCGAAGTTGCGGAAATGTTTTGCGACGAAAACATCCATTCAACTCCATTAGACCCAAAATGATGTGTTGCAGTGGTTGGGATAATTTCGAAAACCTTCGGCACGTAAAAAGATGCAAAACTTGTTTTGTGGGCCTGGATGCACTATTTGAGGGTACCGAAGTTGCGAAAAAGGTTTTGCAATGAAAACATCCATTCTACTCCATTAGACCCAAAATGATATTTTGCAGTGGTTGGGAGAATTTCGCAAACCTTCGGCACGTAAAAAGATGTGAAGCTTGTTTTGCGGGCCTGAATGCACTATTTCAGGGTACCGAAGTTGCGAAAAATGTTTCGCAACAAAAACATCCATTCTACTCCATTAGACCCAAAATGATGTTTTGCAGTGGTTGGGAGAATTTTGCAAACCTTCGACACATAAAAAGATGCGAAGCTTGTTTTGCGGGCCAGAATGCACTATTTAAGGGTACCGAAGTTGCGAAAAAGGTTTCGCAACGAAAACATCCATTCTACTCCATTAGACCCAAAATGATGTTTTGCAGTGGTTGGGAGCATTTCGCAAACCTTCGGCACGTAAAAAGATGTGAAACTTGTTTTGCGGGCCAGAATGCACTATTTCAGGGTACTGAAGTTGCCAAAAAGGTTTCGCAACGAAAACATCCATTCTACTCCACTAGACCCAAAATGATGTTTTGCAGTGGTTGGGAGCATTTCGCAAACCTTCGGCACGTAAAAAGATGTAAACCTTGTTTTGCGGGCCAGAATGCACTATTTCAGGGTACCGAAGTTTTGAAAAATGTTTTGCGACGAAAACATCCATTCTACTCCATTAGACCCAAAATGATGTTTTGCAGTGGTTGGGAGCATTTCGCAGACCTTCGGCACGTAAAAAGATGCAAAACATGTTTTGTGGGCCTGAATGCACTATTTCATGGTACCGAAGTTGCGAAAAAGGTTTCGCAACGAAAACATCCATTCTACTCCATTAGACCCAAAATGATGTTTTGCAGTGGTTGGTAGCATTTCGCAAACCTTCGGCACGTAACAAGATGTGAAACTTGTTTTGCAGGCCTGAATGCACTATTTAAGGGTACCGAAGTTGCGAAAAAGGTTTTGCGACGAAAACATCCATTCAACTCCATTAGACCCAAAATGATGTGTTGCAGTGGTTGGGATAATTTCGAAAACCTTCAGCACGTAAAAAGATGCAAAACTTGTTTTGCGGGCCTGGATGCACTATTTCAGGGTACCGAAGTTGCGAAAAAGGTTTTGCAATGAAAACATCCATTCTACTACATTAGACCCAAAATGATGTTTTGCAGTGGTTTGGAGCATTTCGCAAACCTTCAGCACGTAAAAAGATGTGAAACTTGTTTTGCGGGCCAGAATGCACTATTTCAGGGTACCGAAGTTGCGGAAATGTTTTGCGACGAAAACATCCATTCAACTCCATTAGACCCAAAATGATGTGTTGCAGTGGTTGGGATAATTTCGAAAACCTTCGGCACGTAAAAAGATGCAAAACTTGTTTTGTGGGCCTGGATGCACTATTTGAGGGTACCGAAGTTGCGAAAAAGGTTTTGCAATGAAAACATCCATTCTACTCCATTAGACCCAAAATGATATTTTGCAGTGGTTGGGAGAATTTCGCAAACCTTCGGCACGTAAAAAGATGTGAAGCTTGTTTTGCGGGCCTGAATGCACTATTTCAGGGTACCGAAGTTGCGAAAAATGTTTCGCAACAAAAACATCCATTCTACTCCATTAGACCCAAAATGATGTTTTGCAGTGGTTGGGAGAATTTTGCAAACCTTCGACACATAAAAAGATGCGAAGCTTGTTTTGCGGGCCAGAATGCACTATTTAAGGGTACCGAAGTTGCGAAAAAGGTTTCGCAACGAAAACATCCATTCTACTCCATTAGACCCAAAATGATATTTTGCAGTGGTTGGGAGCATTTCGCAAACCTTCGGCACGTAAAAAGATGTAAAACTTGTTTTGCGGGCCAGAATGCACTATTTCATTGTACCGAAGTTTTGAAAAATGTTTTGCGACGAAAACATCCATTCTACTCCATTAGACCCAAAATGATGTTTTGCAGTGGTTGGGAGCATTTCGCAAACCTTCGGCACGTAAAAAGATGCAAAACATGTTTTGTGGGCCTGAATGCACTATTTCATGGTACCGAAGTTGCGAAAAAGGTTTCGCAACGAAAACATCCATTCTACTCCATTAGACCCAAAATGATGTTTTGCAGTGGTTGGTAGCATTTCGCAAACCTTCGGCACGTAACAAGATGTGAAACTTGTTTTGCAGGCTAGAATGCACTATTTAAGGGTACCGAAGTTGCGAAAAAGGTTTTGCGACGAAAACATCCATTCAACTCCATTAGACCCAAAATGATGTGTTGCAGTGGTTGGGATAATTTCGAAAACCTTCGGCACGTAAAAAGATGCAAAACTTGTTTTGTGGGCCTGGATGCACTATTTCAGGGTACCGAAGTTGCGAAAAAGGTTTTGCAATGAAAACATCCATTCTACTCCATTAGACCTAAAATGATATTTTGCAGTGGTTGGGAGAATTTCGCAAACCTTCGGCACGTAAAAAGATGTGAAGCTTGTTTTGCGGGCCTGAATGCACTATTTCAGGGTACCGAAGTTGCGAAAAATGTTTCGAAATGAAAACATCCATTCTACTCCATTAGACCCAAAACGATATTTTGTAGTGGTTGGGAGAATTTCGAAAACCTTCGGCACGTAAAAAGATGCAAAACTTGTTTTGTCGGCCTGGATGCACTATTTCATGGTACCGAAGTTGCGAAAAAGGTTTCGAAATGAAAACATCCATTCTACTCCATTAGACCCAAAACGATATTTTGTAGTGGTTGGGAGAATTTCGCAAACCTTCGGCACGTAAAAAGATGCGAAGCTTATTTTGCGGGCCTGAATGCACTATTTCAGGGTACCGAAGTTGCGAAAAAGGTTTCGCAACGAAAACATCCATTCTACTCCATTAGACCCAAAATGAGGTTTTGCAGTGGTTGGGAGCATTTCGCAAACCTTCGGCACGTAAAAAGATGTGAAATTTGTTTTGCGGGCCAGAATGCACTATTTAAGGGTACCGAAGTTGCGAAAAAGGTTTCACAACGAAAACATCCATTCTACTCCATTAGACCCAAAATGATATTTTGCAGTGGTTTGGATCATTTCGCAAACCTTCAGCACGTAAAAAGATGTGAAACTTGTTTTGCGGGCCAGAATGCACTATTTCAGGGTACCGAAGTTGCGAAAATGTTTTGCGACGAAAACATCCATTCAACTCCATTAGACCCAAAATGATGTGTTGCAGTGGTTGGGATAATTTCGAAAACCTTCGGCACGTAAAAAGATGCAAAACTTGTTTTGTGGGCCTGGATGCACTATTTCAGGGTACCGAAGTTGCGAAAAAGGTTTTGCAATGAAAACATCCATTCTACTCCATTAGACCCAAAATGATATTTTGCAGTGGTTGGGAGAATTTCGCAAACCTTCGGCACGTAAAAAGATGTGAAGCTTGTTTTGTGGGCCTGGATGCACTATTTCAGGGTACCGAAGTTGCGAAAAAGGTTTTGCAATGAAAACATCCATTCTACTCCATTAGACCTAAAATGATATTTTGCAGTGGTTGGGAGAATTTCGCAAACCTTCGGCACGTAAAAAGATGTGAAGCTTGTTTTGCGGGCCTGAATGCACTATTTCAGGGTACCGAAGTTGCGAAAAATGTTTCGAAATGAAAACATCCATTCTACTCCATTAGACCCAAAACGATATTTTGTAGTGGTTGGGAGAATTTCGAAAACCTTCGGCACGTAAAAAGATGCAAAACTTGTTTTGTCGGCCTGGATGCACTATTTCATGGTACCGAAGTTGCGAAAAAGGTTTCGAAATGAAAACATCCATTCTACTCCATTAGACCCAAAACGATATTTTGTAGTGGTTGGGAGAATTTCGCAAACCTTCGGCACGTAAAAAGATGCGAAGCTTATTTTGCGGGCCTGAATGCACTATTTCAGGGTACCGAAGTTGCGAAAAAGGTTTCGCAACGAAAACATCCATTCTACTCCATTAGACCCAAAATGAGGTTTTGCAGTGGTTGGGAGCATTTCGCAAACCTTCGGCACGTAAAAAGATGTGAAATTTGTTTTGCGGGCCAGAATGCACTATTTAAGGGTACCGAAGTTGCGAAAAAGGTTTCACAACGAAAACATCCATTCTACTCCATTAGACCCAAAATGATATTTTGCAGTGGTTTGGATCATTTCGCAAACCTTCAGCACGTAAAAAGATGTGAAACTTGTTTTGCGGGCCAGAATGCACTATTTCAGGGTACCGAAGTTGCGAAAATGTTTTGCGACGAAAACATCCATTCAACTCCATTAGACCCAAAATGATGTGTTGCAGTGGTTGGGATAATTTCGAAAACCTTCGGCACGTAAAAAGATGCAAAACTTGTTTTGTGGGCCTGGATGCACTATTTCAGGGTACCGAAGTTGCGAAAAAGGTTTTGCAATGAAAACATCCATTCTACTCCATTAGACCCAAAATGATATTTTGCAGTGGTTGGGAGAATTTCGCAAACCTTCGGCACGTAAAAAGATGTGAAGCTTGTTTTGCGGGCCTGAATGCACTATTTCAGGGTACCGAAGTTGCGAAAAATGTTTCGCAACAAAAACATCCATTCTACTCCATTAGACCCAAAATGATGTTTTGCAGTGGTTGGGAGAATTTTGCAAACCTTCGACACATAAAAAGATGCGAAACTTGTTTTGCGGGCCAGAATGCACTATTTAAGGGTACCGAAGTTGCGAAAAAGGTTTCGCAACGAAAACATCCATTCTACTCCATTAGACCCAAAATGATGTTTTGCAGTGGTTGGGAGCATTTCGCAAACCTTCGGCACGTAAAAAGATGTGAAACTTGTTTTGCGGGCCAGAATGCACTATTTCAGGGTACTGAAGTTGCCAAAAAGGTTTCGCAACGAAAACATCCATTCTACTCCATTAGACCCAAAATGATGTTTTGCAGTGGTTGGGAGCATTTCGCAAACCTTCGGCACGTAAAAAGATGTAAAACTTGTTTTGCGGGCCAGAATGCACTATTTCAGGGTACCGAAGTTTTGAAAAATGTTTTGCGACGAAAACATCCATTCTACTCCATTAGACCCAAAATGATGTTTTGCAGTGGTTGGGAGCATTTCGCAAACCTTCGGCACGTAAAAAGATGCAAAACATGTTTTGTGGGCCTGAATGCACTATTTCATGGTACCGAAGTTGCGAAAAAGGTTTCGCAACGAAAACATCCATTCTACTCCATTAAACCCAAAATGATGTTTTGCAGTGGTTGGTAGCATTTCGCAAACCTTCGGCACGTAACAAGATGTGAAACTTGTTTTGCAGGCTAGAATGAACTATTTAAGGGTACCGAAGTTACGAAAAAGGTTTCGCAACGAAAACATCCATTCTACTACATTAGACCCAAAATGATGTTTTGCAGTGGTTGGGAGCCTTTCGCAAACCTTCGACACTTAAAAAGATGTGAAACTTGTTTTGCGGGCCAGAATGCACTATTTCAGGGTACCGAAGTTTTGAAAAATGTTTTGCGACGAAAACATCCATTCTACTCCATTAGACCCAAAATGATGTTTTGCTGTGGTTGGGAGCATTTCGCAGACCTTCGGCACATAAAAAGATGCAAAACTTGTTTTGTGGGCCTGGATGCACTATTTCATGGTACCGAAGTTGCGAAAAAGGTTTCGAAATGAAAACATCCATTCTACTCCATTAGACCCAAAATGATATTTTGCAGTGGTTGGGAGAATTTCGCAAACCTTTGGCACGTAAAAAGATGCGAAGCTTGTTTTGCGGGCCTGAATGCACTATTTCAGGGTACCGAAGTTGCGAAAAAGGTTTCGCAACGAAAACATCCATTCTACTCCATTAGACCCAAAATGATGTTTTGCAGTGGTTGGGAGCATTTCGCAAACCTTCGGCACGTAAAAAGATGTGAAACTTGTTTTGCGGGCCAGAATGCACTATTTAAGGGTACCGAAGTTGCGAAAAAGGTTTCACAACGAAAACATCCATTCTACTCCATTAGACCCAAAATGATATTTTGCAGTGGTTTGGAGCATTTCGCAAACCTTCAGCACGTAAAAAGATGTGAAACTTGTTTTGCGGGCCAGAATGCACTATTTCAGGGTACCGAAGTTGCGAAAATGTTTTGCGACGAAAACATCCATTCAACTCCATTAGACCCAAAATGATGTGTTGCAGTGGTTGGGATAATTTCGAAAACCTTCGGCACGTAAAAAGATGCAAAACTTGTTTTGTGGGCCTGGATGCACTATTTCAGGGTACCGAAGTTGCGAAAAAGGTTTTGCAATGAAAACATCCATTCTACTCCATTAGACCCAAAATGATATTTTGCAGTGGTTGGGAGAATTTCGCAAACCTTCGGCACGTAAAAAGATGTGAAGCTTGTTTTGCGGGCCTGAATGCACTATTTCAGGGTACCGAAGTTGCGAAAAATGTTTCGCAACAAAAACATCCATTCTACTCCATTAGACCCAAAATGATGTTTTGCAGTGGTTGGGAGAATTTTGCAAACCTTCGACACATAAAAAGATGCGAAACTTGTTTTGCGGGCCAGAATGCACTATTTAAGGGTACCGAAGTTGCGAAAAAGGTTTCGCAACGAAAACATCCATTCTACTCCATTAGACCCAAAATGATGTTTTGCAGTGGTTGGGAGCATTTCGCAAACCTTCGGCACGTAAAAAGATGTGAAACTTGTTTTGCGGGCCAGAATGCACTATTTCAGGGTACTGAAGTTGCCAAAAAGGTTTCGCAACGAAAACATCCATTCTACTCCATTAGACCCAAAATGATGTTTTGCAGTGGTTGGGAGCATTTCGCAAACCTTCGGCACGTAAAAAGATGTAAAACTTGTTTTGCGGGCCAGAATGCACTATTTCAGGGTACCGAAGTTTTGAAAAATGTTTTGCGACGAAAACATCCATTCTACTCCATTAGACCCAAAATGATGTTTTGCAGTGGTTGGGAGCATTTCGCAAACCTTCGGCACGTAAAAAGATGCAAAACATGTTTTGTGGGCCTAAATGCACTATTTCATGGTACCGAAGTTGCAAAAAAGGTTTCGCAACGAAAACATCCATTCTACTCCATTAGACCCAAAATGATGTTTTGCAGTGGTTGGTAGCATTTCGCAAACCTTCGGCACGTAACAAGATGTGAAACTTGTTTTGCAGGCTAGAATGCACTATTTAAGGGTACCGAAGTTGCGAAAATGGTTTTGCGACGAAAACATCCATTCAACTCCATTAGACCCAAAATGATGTGTTGCAGTGGTTGGGATAATTTCGAAAACCTTCGGCACGTAAAAAGATGCAAAACTTGTTTTGTGGGCCTGGATGCACTATTTCAGGGTACCGAAGTTGCGAAAAAGGTTTTGCAATGAAAACATCCATTCTACTCCATTAGACCCAAAATGATATTTTGCAGTGGTTGGGAGAATTTCGCAAACCTTCGGCACGTAAAAAGATGTGAAGCTTGTTTTGCGGGCCTGAATGCACTATTTCAGGGTACCGAAGTTGCGAAAAAGGTTTCGCAACGAAAACATCCATTCTACTCCATTAAACCCAAAATGATGTTTTGCAGTGGTTGGTAGCATTTCGCAAACCTTCGGCACGTAACAAGATGTGAAACTTGTTTTGCAGGCTAGAATGAACTTTTTAAGGGTACCGAAGTTGCGAAAAAGGTTTCGCAACGAAAACATCCATTCTACTACATTAGACCCAAAATGATGTTTTGCAGTGGTTGGTAGCCTTTCGCAAACCTTCGACACTTAAAAAGATGTGAAACTTGTTTTGCGGGCCAGAATGCACTATTTCAGGGTACCGAAGTTTTGAAAAATGTTTTGCGACGAAAACATCCATTCTACTCCATTAGACCCAAAATGATGTTTTGCTGTGGTTGGGAGCATTTCGCAGACCTTCGGCACATAAAAAGATGGAAAACTTGTTTTGTGGGCCTGGATGCACTATTTCATGGTACCGAAGTTGCGAAAAAGGTTTCGAAATGAAAACATCCATTCTACTCCATTAGACCCAAAATGATATTTTGCAGTGGTTGGGAGAATTTCGCAAACCTTTGGCACGTAAAAAGATGCGAAGCTTGTTTTGCGGGCCTGAATGCACTATTTCAGGGTACCGAAGTTGCGAAAAAGGTTTCGCAACGAAAACATCCATTCTACTCCATTAGACCCAAAATGATGGTTTGCAGTGGTTGGGAGCATTTCGCAAACCTTCGGCACGTAAAAAGATGTGAAACTTGTTTTGCGGGCCAGAATGCACTATTTAAGGGTACCGAAGTTGCGAAAAAGGTTTCACAACGAAAACATCCATTCTACTCCATTAGACCCAAAATGATATTTTGCAGTGGTTTGGAGCATTTCGCAAACCTTCAGCACGTAAAAAGATGTGAAACTTGTTTTGCGGGCCAGAATGCACTATTTCAGGGTACCGAAGTTGCGAAAATGTTTTGCGACGAAAACATCCATTCAACTCCATTAGACCCAAAATGATGTGTTGCAGTAGTTGTGATAATTTCGAAAACCTTCGGCACGTAAAAAGATGCAAAACTTGTTTTGTGGGCCTGGATGCACTATTTCAGGGTACCGAAGTTGCGAAAAAGGTTTTGCAATGAAAACATCCATTCTACTCCATTAGACCCAAAATGATATTTTGCAGTGGTTGGGAGAATTTCGCAAACCTTCGGCACGTAAAAAGATGTGAAGCTTGTTTTGCGGGCCTGAATGCACTATTTCAGGGTACCGAAGTTGCGAAAAATGTTTCGCAACAAAAACATCCATTCTACTCCATTAGACCCAAAATGATGTTTTGTAGTGGTTGGGAGAATTTTGCAAACCTTCGACACATAAAAAGATGCGAAACTTGTTTTGCGGGCCAGAATGCACTATTTAAGGGTACCGAAGTTGCGAAAAAGGTTTCGCAACGAAAACATCCATTCTACTCCATTAGACCCAAAATGATGTTTTGCAGTGGTTGGGAGCATTTCGCAAACCTTCGGCACGTAAAAAGATGTGAAACATGTTTTGCGGGCCAGAATGCACTATTTCAGGGTACTGAAGTTGCCAAAAAGGTTTCGCAACGAAAACATCCATTCTACTCCATTAGACCCAAAATGATGTTTTGCAGTGGTTGGGAGCATTTCGCAAACCTTCGGCACGTTAAAAGATGTAAAACTTGTTTTGCGGGCCAGAATGCACTATTTCAGGGTACCGAAGTTTTGAAAAATGTTTTGCTACGAAAACATCCATTCTACTCCATTAGACCCAAAATGATGTTTTGCAGTGGTTGGGAGCATTTCGCAAACCTTCGGCACGTAAAAAGATGCAAAACATGTTTTGTGGGCCTGAATGCACTATTTCATGGTACCGAAGTTGCAAAAAAGGTTTCGCAACGAAAACATCCATTCTACTCCATTAGACCCAAAATGATGTTTTGCAGTGGTTGGTAGCATTTCGCAAACCATCGGCACGTAACAAGATGTGAAACTTGTTTTGCAGGCTAGAATGCACTATTTAAGGGTACCGAAGTTGCGAAAAAGGTTTTGCGACGAAAACATCCATTCAACTCCATTAGACCCAAAATGATGTGTTGCAGTGGTTGGGATAATTTCGAAAACCTTCGGCACGTAAAAAGATGCAAAACTTGTTTTGTGGGCCTGGATGCACTATTTCAGGGTACCGAAGTTGCGAAAAAGGTTTTGCAATGAAAACATCCATTCTACTCCATTAGACCCAAAATGATATTTTGCAGTGGTTGGGAGAATTTCGCAAACCTTCGGCACGTAAAAAGATGGGAAGCTTGTTTTGCGGGCCTGAATGCACTATTTCAGGGTACCGAAGTTGCGAAAAATGTTTCGCAACAAAAACATCCATTCTACTCCATTAGACCCAAAATGATGTTTTGCAGTGGTTGGGAGAATTTTGCAAACCTTCGACACATAAAAAGATGCGAAACTTGTTTTGCGGGCCAGAATGCACTATTTAAGGGTACCGAAGTTGCGAAAAAGGTTTCGCAACGAAAACATCCATTCTACTCCATTAGACCCAAAATGATGTTTTGCAGTGGTTGGGAGCATTTCGCAAACCTTCGGCACGTAAAAAGATGTGAAACTTGTTTTGCGGGCCAGAATGCACTATTTCAGGGTACTGAAGTTGCCAAAAAGGTTTCGCAACGAAAACATCCATTCTACTCCATTAGACCCAAAATGATGTTTTGCAGTGGTTGGGAGCATTTCGCAAACCTTCGGCACGTAAAAAGATGTAAAACTTGTTTTGCGGGCCAGAATGCACTATTTCAGGGTACCGAAGTTTTGAAAAATGTTTTGCGACGAAAACATCCATTCTACTCCATTAGACCCAAAATGATGTTTTGCAGTGGTTGGGAGCATTTCGCAAACCTTCGGCACGTAAAAAGATGCAAAACATGTTTTGTGGGCCTGAATGCACTATTTCATGGTACCGAAGTTGCGAAAAAGGTTTCGCAACGAAAACATCCATTCTACTCCATTAGACCCAAAATAATGTTTTGCAGTGGTTGGTAGCATTTCGCAAACCTTCGGCACGTAACAAGATGTGAAACTTGTTTTGCAGGGTAGAATGCACTATTTAAGGGTACCGAAGTTGCGAAAAAGGTTTCGCAACGAAAACATCCATTCTACTACATTAGACCCAAAATGATGTTTTGCAGTGGTTGGGAGCCTTTCGCAAACCTTCGACACGTAAAAAGATGTGAAACTTCTTTTGCGGGCCTGGATGCACTATTTCAGGGTACCGAAGTTGCGAAAAAGGTTTTGCAATGAAAACATCCATTCTACTCCATTAGACCCAAAATGATATTTTGCAGTGGTTGGGAGAATTTCGCAAACCTTCGGCACGTAAAAAGATGTGAAGCTTGTTTTGCGGGCCTGAATGCACTATTTCAGGGTACCGAAGTTGCGAAAAATGTTTCGCAACAAAAACATCCATTCAACTCCATTAGACCCAAAAATGATGTTTTGCAGTGGTTGGGAGAATTTTGCAAACCTTCGACACATAAAAAGATGCGAAACTTGTTTTGCGGTCCAGAATGCACTATTTAAGGGTACCGAAGTTGCGAAAAAGGTTTCGCAACGAAAACATCCATTCTACTCCATTAGACCCAAAATGATGTTTTGCAGTGGTTGGGAGCATTTCGCAAACCTTCGGCACATAAAAAGATGTGAAACTTGTTTTGCGGGCCAGAATGCACTATTTCAGGGTACTGAAGTTGCCAAAAAGGTTTCGCAACGAAAACATCCATTCTACTCCATTAGACCCAAAATGATGTTTTGCAGTGGTTGGGAGCATTTCGCAAACCTTCGGCACGTAAAAAGATGTAAAACTTGTTTTGCGGGCCAGAATGCACTATTTCAGGGTACCGAAGTTTTGAAAAATGTTTTGCGACGAAAACATCCATCCTACTCCATTAGACCCAAAATGATGTTTTGCAGTGGTTGGGAGCATTTCGCAAACCTTCAGCACGTAAAAAGATGCAAAACATGTTTTGTGGGCCAGAATGCACTATTTCATGGTACCGAAGTTGCGAAAAAGGTTTCGCAACGAAAACATCCATTCTACTCCATTAGACCCAAAATGATGTTTTGCAGTGGTTGGTAGCATTTCGCAAACCTTCGGCACGTAACAAGATGTGAAACTTGTTTTGCAGGCTAGAATGCACTATTTAAGGGTACCGAAGTTGCGAAAAAGGTTTCGCAACGAAAACATCCATTCTACTACATTAGACCCAAAATGATGTTTTGCAGTGGTTGGGAGCCTTTCGCAAACCTTCGACACGTAAAAAGATGTGAAACTTGTTTGCGGGCCAGAATGCACTATTTCTGGGTACCGAAGTTTTGAAAAATGTTTTGCGACGAAAACATCCATTCTACTCCATTAGACCCAAAATGATGTTTTGCAGTGGTTGGGATAATTTCGCAAACCTTCGGCACGTAAAAAGATGCAAAATTTGTTTTGTGGGCCTGGATGCACTATTTCAGGGTACCGAAGTTGCGAAAAAGGTTTCGCAATGAAAACATCCATTCTACTCCATTGGACCCAAAATGATATTTTGCAGTGGTTGGGAGAAGTTCGCAAACCTTCAGCACGTAAAAAGATGTGAAGCTTGTTTTGCGGGCTTGAATGCACTTTTTCAGGGTACCGAAGTTGTGAAAAAGGTTTCGCAACGAAAACATCCATTCGACTCTATTAGACAAAAATGATGTTTTGCAGTGGTTGGGAGCATTTCGCAAACCTTCGGCACGTAAAAAGATGCGTAACTTGTTTTGCGGGCCAGAATGCACTATTTCAGGGTACCGAAGTTGCGAAAAATGTTTTGCGACGAAAACATCCATTCTACTCCATTAGACCCAAGATGATGTTTTGCAGTGGTTGGGAGCATTTCGCAAACCTTCGGCACGTAAAAAGATGCAAAACTTATTTTGTGGGCTTGGATGCACTATTTCCGGGTACCGAAGTTGCGAAAAAGGTTTCGCAATGAAAACATCCATTCTGCTCCATTAGACCCAAAATGATATTTTGCAGTGGTTGGGAGAATTTCGCAAACCTTCGGCACGTAAAAAGATGCAAAACTTGTTTGGCAGGCCAAAATACACTATTTAAGGGTACCGAAGTTGCGAAAAAGGTTTCGCAACGAAAACATCCATTCTACTCCATTAGACCCAAAATGATGTTTTGCAGTGGTTGGGAGCAATTCGCAAACCTTCGGCACATAAAAAGATGTGAAACTTGTTTTGCGGGCCAGAATGCACTATTTCATGGTACCGAAGTTTTGAAAAATGTTTTGAGACGAAAACATCCATTGTACTCCATTAGACCCAAAATGATGTTTTGCTGTGGTTGGGAGCATTTCGCAAACCTTCAGCACGTAAAAAGATGCAAAACTTGTTTTGTGGGCCTGGATGCACTATTTCAGGGTACCGAAGTTGCGAAAAAGGTTTCGAAATGAAAACATCCATTCTACTCCATTAGACCCAAAATGATATTTTGCAGTGGTTGGGAGCATTTCGCAAACCTTCGGCACGTAAAAAGATGCGAAGCTTGTTTTGCGGGCCTGAATGCACTATTTCAGGGTACCGAAGTTGCGAAAAAGGTTTCGCAACGAAAACATCCATTCTACTCCATTAGACCCAAAATGATGTTTTGCAGTGGTTGGTAGCATTTCGCAAACCTTCGGCACGTAAAAAGATGTGAAACTTGTTTTGCAGGCCAGAATGCACTATTTTAGGGTACCGAAGTTGCGAAAAAGGTTTCGCAATGAAAATATCCATTCTACTCCATTAGACCCAAAATGATGTTTTGCAGTGGTTGGGAGCAATTCGCAAACCTTCGGCACGTAAAAAGATGTGAAACTTGTTTTGCGGGCCAGAATGCACTATTTCAGGGTACCGAAGTTTTGAAAAATGTTTTGCGACGAAAACATCCATTCTACTCCATTAGACCCAAAATGATGTTTTGCTGTGGTTGGGAGCATTTCGCAGACCTTCAGCACGTAAAAAGATGCAAAACTTGTTTTGTGGGGCTGGATGCACTATTTCAGGGTACCGAAGTTGCGAAAAAGGTTTCGCAACGAAAACATCCGTTCTACTCCATTAGACCCAAAATGAAATTTTGCAGTGGTTGGGAGCATTTTGCAAACCTTCAGCACGTAAAAAGATGTGAAACTTGTTTTGCGGGCCAGAATGCACTATTTAAGGGTACCGAAGTTGCGAAAAAGGTTTCGCAACGAAAACATCCATTCTACTCCATTAGACCCAAAACGATATTTTGCAGTGGTTGGGAGCATTTCGCAAACCTTCGGCTCGTAAAAAGATGTGAAACTTGTTTTGCGGGCCAGAATGCACTATTTCAGGGTACTGAAGTTGCGAAAATGTTTTGCGACGAAAACATCTATTCTACTCCATTAGACCCAAAATGATGTGTTGCAGTGGTTGGGATAATTTCGAAAACCTTCGGCACGTAAAAAGATGCAAAACTTGTTTTGTGGGCCTGGATGCACTATTTCAGGGTACCGAAGTTGCGAAAAAGGTTTTGCAATGAAAACATCCATTCTACTCCATTAGACCCAAAATGATATTTTGTAGTGGTTGGGAGAATTTCGCAAACCTTCGGCACGTAAAAAGATGTGAAGCTTGTTTTGCGGGCCTGAATGCACTATTTCAGGGTACCGAAGTTGCGAAAAATGTTTCGCAACAAAAACATCCATTCTACTCCATTAGACCCAAAATGATGTTTTGCAGTGGTTGGGAGAATTTTGCAAACCTTCGACACATAAAAAGATGCGAAACTTGTTTTGCGGGCCAGAATGCACTATTTAAGGGTACCGAAGTTGCGAAAAAGGTTTCGCAACGAAAACATCCATTCTACTCCATTAGACCCAAAATGATGTTTTGCAGTGGTTGGGAGCATTTCTCAAACCTTCGGCACGTAAAAAGATGTGAAACTTGTTTTGCGGGCCAGAATGCACTATTTCAGGGTACTGAAGTTGCCAAAAAGTTTTCGCAACGAAAACATCCATTCTACTCCATTAGACCCAAAATGATGTTTTGCAGTGGTTGGGAGCATTTCGCAAACCTTCGGCACGTAAAAAGATGTAAAACTTGTTTTGAGGGCCAGAATGCACTATTTCAGGGTACCGAAGTTTTGAAAAATGTTTTGCGACGAAAACATCCATTCTACTCCATTAGACCCAAAATGATGTTTTGCAGTGGTTGGGAGCATTTCGCAAACCTTCGGCACGTAAAAAGATGCAAAACATGTTTTGTGGGCCTGAATGCACTATTTCATGGTACCGAAGTTGCGAAAAAGGTTTCGCAACGAAAACATCCATTCTACTCCATTAGACCCAAAATGATGTTTTGCAGTGGTTGGTAGCATTTCGCAAACCTTCGGCACGTAACAAGATGTGAAACTTGTTTTGCAGGCTAGAATGCACTATTTAAGGGTACCGAAGTTGCGAAAAAGGTTTCGCAACGAAAACATCCATTCTACTACATTAGACCCAAAATGAAATTTTGCAGTGGTTGGGAGCATTTTGCAAACCTTCAGCACGTAAAAAGATGTGAAACTTGTTTTGCGGGCCAGAATGCACTATTTAAGGGTACCGAAGTTGCGAAAAAGGTTTCGCAACGAAAACATCCATTCTACTCCATTAGACCCAAAACGATATTTTGCAGTGGTTGGGAGCATTTCGCAAACCTTCGGCTCGTAAAAAGATGTGAAACTTGTTTTGCGGGCCAGAATGCACTATTTCAGGGTACTGAAGTTGCGAAAATGTTTTGCGACGAAAACATCCATTCTACTCCATTAGACCCAAAATGATGTGTTGCAGTGGTTGGGATAATTTCGAAAACCTTCGGCACGTAAAAAGATGCAAAACTTGTTTTGTGGGCCTGGATGCACTATTTCAGGGTACCGAAGTTGCGAAAAAGGTTTTGCAATGAAAACATCCATTCTACTCCATTAGACCCAAAATGATATTTTGTAGTGGTTGGGAGAATTTCGCAAACCTTCGGCACGTAAAAAGATGTGAAGCTTGTTTTGCGGGCCTGAATGCACTATTTCAGGGTACCGAAGTTGCGAAAAATGTTTCGCAACAAAAACATCCATTCTACTCCATTAGACCCAAAATGATGTTTTGCAGTGGTTGGGAGAATTTTGCAAACCTTCGACACATAAAAAGATGCGAAATTTGTTTTGCGGGCCAGAATGCACTATTTAAGGGTACCGAAGTTGCGAAAAAGGTTTCGCAACGAAAACATCCATTCTACTCCATTAGACCCAAAATGATGTTTTGCAGTGGTTGGGAGCATTTCTCAAACCTTCGGCACGTAAAAAGATGTGAAACTTATTTTGCGGGCCAGAATGCACTATTTCAGGGTACTGAAGTTGCCAAAAAGGTTTCGCAACGAAAACATCCATTCTACTCCATTAGACCCAAAATGATGTTTTGCAGTGGTTGGGAGCATTTCGCAAACCTTCGGCACGTAAAAAGATGTAAAACTTGTTTTGCGGGCCAGAATGCACTATTTCAGGGTACCGAAGTTTTGAAAAATGTTTTGCGACGAAAACATCCATTCTACTCCATTAGACCCAAAATGATGTTTTGCAGTGGTTGGGAGCATTTCGCAAACCTTCGGCACGTAAAAAGATGCAAAACATGTTTTGTGGGCCTGACTGCACTCTTTCATGGTACCGAAGTTGCGAAAAAGGTTTCGCAACGAAAACATCCATTCTACTCCATTAGACCCAAAATGATGTTTTGCAGTGGTTGGTAGCATTTCGCAAACCTTCGGCACGTAACAAGATGTGAAACTTGTTTTGCAGGCTAGAATGCACTATTTAAGGGTACCGAAGTTGCGAAAAAGGTTTCGCAACGAAAACATCCATTCTACTACATTAGACCCAAAATGAAATTATGCAGTGGTAGGGAGCATTTAGCAAACCTTCAGCACGTAAAAAGATGTGAAACTTGTTTTGCGGGCCAGAATGCACTATTTAAGGGTACCGAAGTTGCGAAAAAGGTTTCGCAACGAAAACATCCATTCTACTCCATTAGACCCAAAACGATATTTTGCAGTGGTTGGGAGCATTTCGCAAACCTTCGGCTCGTAAAAAGATGTGAAACTTGTTTTGCGGGCCAGAATGCACTATTTTAGGGTACTGAAGTTGCGAAAATGTTTTGCGACGAAAACATCCATTCTACTCCATTAGACCCAAAATGATGTGTTGCAGTGGTTGGGATAATTTCGAAAACCTTCGGCACGTAAAAAGATGCAAAACTTGTTTTGTGGGCCTGGATGCACTATTTCAGGGTACCGAAGTTGCGAAAAAGGTTTTGCAATGAAAACATCCATTCTACTCCATTAGACCCAAAATGATATTTTGTAGTGGTTGGGAGAATTTCGCAAACCTTCGGCACGTAAAAAGATGTGAAGCTTGTTTTGCGGGCCTGAATGCACTATTTCAGGGTACCGAAGTTGCGAAAAATGTTTCGCAACAAAAACATCCATTCTACTCCATTAGACCCAAAATGATGTTTTGCAGTGGTTGGGAGAATTTTGCAAACCTTCGACACATAAAAAGATGCGAAACTTGTTTTGCGGGCCAGAATGCACTATTTAAGGGTACCGAAGTTGCGAAAAAGGTTTCGCAACGAAAACATCCATTCTACTCCATTAGACCCAAAATGATGTTTTGCAGTGGTTGGGAGCATTTCTCAAACCTTCGGCACGTAAAAAGATGTGAAACTTATTTTGCGGGCCAGAATGCACTATTTCAGGGTACTGAAGTTGCCAAAAAGGTTTCGCAACGAAAACATCCATTCTACTCCATTAGACCCAAAATGATGTTTTGCAGTGGTTGGGAGCATTTCGCAAACCTTCGGCACGTAAAAAGATGTAAAACTTGTTTTGCGGGCCAGAATGCACTATTTCAGGGTACCGAAGTTTTGAAAAATGTTTTGCGACGAAAACATCCATCCTACTCCATTAGACCCAAAATGATGTTTTGCAGTGGTTGGGAGCATTTCGCAAACCTTCAGCACGTAAAAAGATGCAAAACATGTTTTGTGGGCCAGAATGCACTATTTCATGGTACCGAAGTTGCGAAAAAGGTTTCGCAACGAAAACATCCATTCTACTCCATTAGACCCAAAATGATGTTTTGCAGTGGTTGGTAGCATTTCGCAAACCTTCGGCACGTAACAAGATGTGAAACTTGTTTTGCAGGCTAGAATGCACTATTTAAGGGTACCGAAGTTGCGAAAAAGGTTTCGCAACGAAAACATCCATTCTACTACATTAGACCCAAAATGATGTTTTGCAGTGGTTGGGAGCCTTTCGCAAACCTTCGACACGTAAAAAGATGTGAAACTTGTTTGCGGGCCAGAATGCACTATTTCTGGGTACCGAAGTTTTGAAAAATGTTTTGCGACGAAAACATCCATTCTACTCCATTAGACCCAAAATGATGTTTTGCAGTGGTTGGGATAATTTCGCAAACCTTCGGCACGTAAAAAGATGCAAAATTTGTTTTGTGGGCCTGGATGCACTATTTCAGGGTACCGAAGTTGCGAAAAAGGTTTCGCAATGAAAACATCCATTCTACTCCATTGGACCCAAAATGATATTTTGCAGTGGTTGGGAGAAGTTCGCAAACCTTCAGCACGTAAAAAGATGTGAAGCTTGTTTTGCGGGCTTGAATGCACTTTTTCAGGGTACCGAAGTTGTGAAAAAGGTTTCGCAACGAAAACATCCATTCGACTCTATTAGACAAAAATGATGTTTTGCAGTGGTTGGGAGCATTTCGCAAACCTTCGGCACGTAAAAAGATGCGTAACTTGTTTTGCGGGCCAGAATGCACTATTTCAGGGTACCGAAGTTGCGAAAAATGTTTTGCGACGAAAACATCCATTCTACTCCATTAGACCCAAGATGATGTTTTGCAGTGGTTGGGAGCATTTCGCAAACCTTCGGCACGTAAAAAGATGCAAAACTTATTTTGTGGGCTTGGATGCACTATTTCCGGGTACCGAAGTTGCGAAAAAGGTTTCGCAATGAAAACATCCATTCTGCTCCATTAGACCCAAAATGATATTTTGCAGTGGTTGGGAGAATTTCGCAAACCTTCGGCACGTAAAAAGATGCAAAACTTGTTTGGCAGGCCAAAATACACTATTTAAGGGTACCGAAGTTGCGAAAAAGGTTTCGCAACGAAAACATCCATTCTACTCCATTAGACCCAAAATGATGTTTTGCAGTGGTTGGGAGCAATTCGCAAACCTTCGGCACATAAAAAGATGTGAAACTTGTTTTGCGGGCCAGAATGCACTATTTCATGGTACCGAAGTTTTGAAAAATGTTTTGAGACGAAAACATCCATTGTACTCCATTAGACCCAAAATGATGTTTTGCTGTGGTTGGGAGCATTTCGCAAACCTTCAGCACGTAAAAAGATGCAAAACTTGTTTTGTGGGCCTGGATGCACTATTTCAGGGTACCGAAGTTGCGAAAAAGGTTTCGAAATGAAAACATCCATTCTACTCCATTAGACCCAAAATGATATTTTGCAGTGGTTGGGAGCATTTCGCAAACCTTCGGCACGTAAAAAGATGCGAAGCTTGTTTTGCGGGCCTGAATGCACTATTTCAGGGTACCGAAGTTGCGAAAAAGGTTTCGCAACGAAAACATCCATTCTACTCCATTAGACCCAAAATGATGTTTTGCAGTGGTTGGTAGCATTTCGCAAACCTTCGGCACGTAAAAAGATGTGAAACTTGTTTTGCAGGCCAGAATGCACTATTTTAGGGTACCGAAGTTGCGAAAAAGGTTTCGCAATGAAAATATCCATTCTACTCCATTAGACCCAAAATGATGTTTTGCAGTGGTTGGGAGCAATTCGCAAACCTTCGGCACGTAAAAAGATGTGAAACTTGTTTTGCGGGCCAGAATGCACTATTTCAGGGTACCAAAGTTTTGAAAAATGTTTTGCGACGAAAACATCCATTCTACTCCATTAGACCCAAAATGATGTTTTGCTGTGGTTGGGAGCATTTCGCAGACCTTCAGCACGTAAAAAGATGCAAAACTTGTTTTGTGGGGCTGGATGCACTATTTCAGGGTACCGAAGTTGCGAAAAAGGTTTCGCAACGAAAACATCCGTTCTACTCCATTAGACCCAAAATGAAATTTTGCAGTGGTTGGGAGCATTTTGCAAACCTTCAGCACGTAAAAAGATGTGAAACTTGTTTTGCGGGCCAGAATGCACTATTTAAGGGTACCGAAGTTGCGAAAAAGGTTTCGCAACGAAAACATCCATTCTACTCCATTAGACCCAAAACGATATTTTGCAGTGGTTGGGAGCATTTCGCAAACCTTCGGCTCGTAAAAAGATGTGAAACTTGTTTTGCGGGCCAGAATGCACTATTTCAGGGTACTGAAGTTGCGAAAATGTTTTGCGACGAAAACATCTATTCTACTCCATTAGACCCAAAATGATGTGTTGCAGTGGTTGGGATAATTTCGAAAACCTTCGGCACGTAAAAAGATGCAAAACTTGTTTTGTGGGCCTGGATGCACTATTTCAGGGTACCGAAGTTGCGAAAAAGGTTTTGCAATTAAAACATCCATTCTACTCCATTAGACCCAAAATGATATTTTGTAGTGGTTGGGAGAATTTCGCAAACCTTCGGCACGTAAAAAGATGTGAAGCTTGTTTTGCGGGCCTGAATGCACTATTTCAGGGTACCGAAGTTGCGAAAAATGTTTCGCAACAAAAACATCCATTCTACTCCATTAGACCCAAAATGATGTTTTGCAGTGGTTGGGAGAATTTTGCAAACCTTCGACACATAAAAAGATGCGAAACTTGTTTTGCGGGCCAGAATGCACTATTTAAGGGTACCGAAGTTGCGAAAAAGGTTTCGCAACGAAAACATCCATTCTACTCCATTAGACCCAAAATGATGTTTTGCAGTGGTTGGGAGCATTTCTCAAACCTTCGGCACGTAAAAAGATGTGAAACTTGTTTTGCGGGCCAGAATGCACTATTTCAGGGTACTGAAGTTGCCAAAAAGGTTTCGCAACGAAAACATCCATTCTACTCCATTAGACCCAAAATGATGTTTTGCAGTGGTTGGGAGCATTTCGCAAACCTTCGGCACGTAAAAAGATGTAAAACTTGTTTTGCGGGCCAGAATGCACTATTTCAGGGTACCGAAGTTTTGAAAAATGTTTTGCGACGAAAACATCCATTCTACTCCATTAGACCCAAAATGATGTTTTGCAGTGGTTGGGAGCATTTCGCAAACCTTCGGCACGTAAAAAGATGCAAAACATGTTTTGTGGGCCTGAATGCACTATTTCATGGTACCGAAGTTGCGAAAAAGGTTTCGCAACGAAAACATCCATTCTACTCCATTAGACCCAAAATGATGTTTTGCAGTGGTTGGTAGCATTTCGCAAACCTTCGGCACGTAACAAGATGTGAAACTTGTTTTGCAGGCTAGAATGCACTATTTAAGGGTACCGAACTTGCGAAAAAGGTTTCGCAACGAAAACATCCATTCTACTACATTAGACCCAAAATGAAATTTTGCAGTGGTTGGGAGCATTTTGCAAACCTTCAGCACGTAAAAAGATGTGAAACTTGTTTTGCGGGCCAGAATGCACTATTTAAGGGTACCGAAGTTGCGAAAAAGGTTTCGCAACGAAAACATCCATTCTACTCCATTAGACCCAAAACGATATTTTGCAGTGGTTGGGAGCATTTCGCAAACCTTCGGCTCGTAAAAAGATGTGAAACTTGTTTTGCGGGCCAGAATGCACTATTTCAGGGTACTGAAGTTGCGAAAATGTTTTGCGACGAAAACATCCATTCTACTCCATTAGACCCAAAATGATGTGTTGCAGTGGTTGGGATAATTTCGAAAACCTTCGGCACGTAAAAAGATGCAAAACTTGTTTTGTGGGCCTGGATGCACTATTTCAGGGTACCGAAGTTGCGAAAAAGGTTTTGCAATGAAAACATCCATTCTACTCCATTAGACCCAAAATGATATTTTGTAGTGGTTGGGAGAATTTCGCAAACCTTCGGCACGTAAAAAGATGTGAAGCTTGTTTTGCGGGCCTGAATGCACTATTTCAGGGTACCGAAGTTGCGAAAAATGTTTCGCAACAAAAACATCCATTCTACTCCATTAGACCCAAAATGATGTTTTGCAGTGGTTGGGAGAATTTTGCAAACCTTCGACACATAAAAAGATGCGAAACTTGTTTTGCGGGCCAGAATGCACTATTTAAGGGTACCGAAGTTGCGAAAAAGGTTTCGCAACGAAAACATCCATTCTACTCCATTAGACCCAAAATGATGTTTTGCAGTGGTTGGGAGCATTTCTCAAACCTTCGGAACGTAAAAAGATGTGAAACTTATTTTGCGGGCCAGAATGCACTATTTCAGGGTACTGAAGTTGCCAAAAAGGTTTCGCAACGAAAACATCCATTCTACTCCATTAGACCCAAAATGATGTTTTGCAGTGGTTGGGAGCATTTCGCAAACCTTCGGCACGTAAAAAGATGTAAAACTTGTTTTGCGGGCCAGAATGCACTATTTCAGGGTATCGAAGTTTTGAAAAATGTTTTGCGACGAAAACATCCATTCTACTCCATTAGACCCAAAATGATGTTTTGCAGTGGTTGGGAGCATTTCGCAAACCTTCGGCACGTAAAAAGATGCAAAACATGTTTTGTGGGCCTGAATGCACTATTTCATGGTACCGAAGTTGCCAAAAAGGTTTCGCAACGAAAACATCCATTCTACTCCATTAGACCCAAAATGATGTTTTGCAGTGGTTGGTAGCATTTCGCAAACCTTCGGCACGTAACAAGATGTGAAACTTGTTTTGCAGGCTAGAATGCACTATTTAAGGGTACCGAAGTTGCGAAAAAGGTTTCGCAACGAAAACATCCATTCTACTACATTAGACCCAAAATGATGTTTTGCAGTGGTTGGGAGCCTTTCGCAAACCTTCGACACGTAAAAAGATGTGAAACTTGTTTTGCGGGCCTGGATGCATTATTTCAGGGTACCGAAGTTGCGAAAAAGGTTTTGTAATGAAAACATCCATTCTACTCCATTAGACCCAAAATGATATTTTGCAGTGGTTGGGAGAATTTTGCAAACCTTCGGCACGTAAAAAGATGTGAAGCTTGTTTTGCGGGCCTGAATGCACTATTTCAGGGTACCGAAGTTGCGAAAAATGTTTCGCTACAAAAACATCCATTCTACTCCATTAGACCCAAAATGATGTTTTGCAGTGGTTGGGAGAATTTTGCAAACCTTCGACACATAAAAAGATGCGAAACTTGTTTTGCGGGCCAGAATGCACTATTTAAGGGTACCGAAGTTGCGAAAAAGGTTTCGCAACGAAAACATCCATTCTACTCCATTAGACCCAAAATGATGTTTTGCAGTGGTTGGGAGCATTTCGCAAACCTTCGGCACGTAAAAAGATGTGAAACTTGTTTTGCGGGCCAGAATGCACTATTTCAGGGTACTGAAGTTGCCAAAAAGGTTTCGCAACGAAAACATCCATTCTACTCCATTAGACCCAAAATGATGTTTTGCAGTGGTTGGGAGCATTTCGCAAACCTTCGGCACGTAAAAAGATGTAAAACTTGTTTTGCGGGCCAGAATGCACTATTTCAGGGTACCGAAGTTTTGAAAAATGTTTTGCGACGAAAACATCCATTCTACTCCATTAGACCCAAAATGATGTTTTGCAGTGGTTGGGAGCATTTCGCAAACCTTCGGCACGTAAAAAGATGCAAAACATGTTTTGTGGGCCTGAATGCACTATTTCATGGTACCGAAGTTGCGAAAAAGGTTTCGCAACGAAAACATCCATTCTACTCCATTAGACCCAAAATGATGTTTTGCAGTGGTTGGTAGCATTTCGCAAACCTTCGGCACGTAACAAGATGTGAAACTTGTTTTGCAGGCTAGAATGCACTATTTAAGGGTACCGAAGTTGCGAAAAAGGTTTCGCAACGAAAACATCCATTCTACTACATTAGACCCAAAATGATGTTTTGCAGTGGTTGGGAGCCTTTCGCAAACCTTCGACACGTAAAAAGATGTGAAACTTGTTTTGCGGGCCAGAATGCACTATTTCTGGGTACCGAAGTTTTGAAAAATGTTTTGCGACGAAAACATCCATTCTACTCCATTAGACCCAAAATGATGTTTTGCAGTGGTTGGGATAATTTCGCAAACCTTCGGCACGTAAAAAGATGCAAAACTTGTTTTGTGGGCCTGGATGCACTATTTCAGGGTACCGAAGTTGCGAAAAAGGTTTCGCAATGAAAACATCCATTCTACTCCATTGGACCCAAAATGATATTTTGTAGTGGTTGGGAGAAGTTCGCAAACCTTCAGCACGTAAAAAGATGTGAAGCTTGTGTTTGCGGGCTTGAATGCACTTTTTCAGGGTACCGAAGTTGTGAAAAAGGTTTCGCAACGAAAACATCCATTCGACTCTATTAGACAAAAATGATGTTTTGCAGTGGTTGGGAGCATTTCGCAAACCTTCGGCACGTAAAAAGATGCGTAACTTGTTTTGCGGGCCAGAATGCACTATTTCAGGGTACCGAAGTTGCGAAAAATGTTTTGCGACGAAAACATCCATTCTACTCCATTAGACCCAAGATGATGTTTTGCAGTGGTTGGGAGCATTTCGCAAACCTTCGGCACGTAAAAAGATGCAAAACTTATTTTGTGGGCTTGGATGCACTATTTCCGGGTACCGAAGTTGCGAAAAAGGTTTCGCAATGAAAACATCCATTCTGCTCCATTAGACCCAAAATGATATTTTGCAGTGGTTGGGAGAATTTCGCAAACCTTCGGCACGTAAAAAGATGCAAAACTTGTTTGGCAGGCCAAAATACACTATTTAAGGGTACCGAAGTTGCGAAAAAGGTTTCGCAACGAAAACATCCATTCTACTCCATTAGACCCAAAATGATGTTTTGCAGTGGTTGGGAGCAATTCGCAAACCTTCGGCACATAAAAAGATGTGAAACTTGTTTTGCGGGCCAGAATGCACTATTTCATGGTACCGAAGTTTTGAAAAATGTTTTGAGACGAAAACATCCATTGTACTCCATTAGACCCAAAATGATGTTTTGCTGTGGTTGGGAGCATTTCGCAAACCTTCGGCACATAAAAAGATGCAAAACTTGTTTTGTGGGCCTGGATGCACTATTTCAGGGTACCGAAGTTGCGAAAAAGGTTTCGAAATGAAAACATCCATTCTACTCCATTAGACCCAAAATGATATTTTGCAGTGGTTGGGAGAATTTCGCAAACCTTCGGCACGTAAAAAGATGCGAAGCTTGTTTTGCGGGCCTGAATGCACTATTTCAGGGTACCGAAGTTGCGAAAAAGGTTTCGCAACGAAAACATCCATTCTACTCCATTAGACCCAAAATGATGTTTTGCAGTGGTTGGTAGCATTTCGCAAACCTTCGGCACGTAAAAAGATGTGAAACTTGTTTTGCAGGCCAGAATGCACTATTTTAGGGTACCGAAGTTGCGAAAAAGGTTTCGCAATGAAAATATCCATTCTACTCCATTAGACCCAAAATGATGTTTTGCAGTGGTTGGGAGCAATTCGCAAACCTTCGGCACGTAAAAAGATGTGAAACTTGTTTTGCGGGCCAGAATGCACTATTTCAGGGTACCGATGTTTTGAAAAATGTTTTGCGACGAAAACATCCATTCTACTCCATTAGACCCAAAATGATGTTTTGCTGTGGTTGGGAGCATTTCGCAGACCTTCAGCACGTAAAAAGATGCAAAACTTGTTTTGTGGGGCTGGATGCACTATTTCAGGGTACCGAAGTTGCGAAAAAGGTTTCGCAACGAAAACATCCGTTCTACTCCATTAGACCCAAAATGAAATTTTGCAGTGGTTGGGAGCATTTTGCAAACCTTCGGCACGTAAAAAGATGTGAAACTTGTTTTGCGGGCCAGAATGCACTATTTAAGGGTAACCGAAGTTGCGAAAAAGGTTTCGCAACGAAAACATCCATTCTACTGCATTAGACCCAAAACGATATTTTGCAGTGGTTGGGAGCATTTCGCAAACCTTCGGCTCGTAGAAAGATGTGAAACTTGTTTTGCGGGCCAGAATGCACTATTTCAGGGTACTGAAGTTGCGAAAATGTTTTGCGACGAAAACATCCATTCTACTCCATTAGACCCAAAATGATGTGTTGCAGTGGTTGGGATAATTTCGAAAACCTTCGGCACGTAAAAAGATGCAAAACTTGTTTTGTGGGCCTGGATGCACTATTTCAGGGTACCGAAGTTGCGAAAAAGGTTTTGCAATGAAAACATCCATTCTACTCCATTAGACCCAAAATGATATTTTGTAGTGGTTGGGAGAATTTCGCAAACCTTCGGCACGTAAAAAGATGTGAAGCTTGTTTTGCGGGCCTGAATGCACTATTTCAGGGTACCGAAGTTGCGAAAAATGTTTCGCAACAAAAACATCCATTCTACTCCATTAGACCCAAAATGATGTTTTGCAGTGGTTGGGAGAATTTTGCAAACCTTCGACACATAAAAAGATGCGAAACTTGTTTTGCGGGCCAGAATGCACTATTTAAGGGTACCGAAGTTGCGAAAAAGGTTTCGCAACGAAAACATCCATTCTACTCCATTAGACCCAAAATGATGTTTTGCAGTGGTTGGGAGCATTTCTCAAACCTTCGGCACGTAAAAAGATGTGAAACTTGTTTTGCGGGCCAGAATGCACTATTTCAGGGTACTGAAGTTGCCAAAAAGGTTTCGCAACGAAAACATCCATTCTACTCCATTAGACCCAAAATGATGTTTTGCAGTGGTTGGGAGCATTTCGCAAACCTTCGGCACGTAAAAAGATGTAAAACTTGTTTTGCGGGCCAGAATGCACTATTTCAGGGTACCGAAGCTTTGAAAAATGTTTTGCGACGAAAACATCCATTCTACTCCATTAGACCCAAAATGATGTTTTGCAGTGGTTGGGAGCATTTCGCAAACCTTCGGCACGTAAAAAGATGCAAAACATGTTTTGTGGGCCTGAATGCACTATTTCATGGTACCGAAGTTGCGAAAAAGGTTTCGCAACGAAAACATCCATTCTACTCCATTAGACCCAAAATGATGTTTTGCAGTGGTTGGTAGCATTTCGCAAACCTTCGGCACGTAACAAGATGTGAAACTTGTTTTGCAGGCTAGAATGCACTATTTAAGGGTACCGAAGTTGCGAAAAAGGTTTCGCAACGAAAACATCCATTCGACTACATTAGACCCAAAATGATGTTTTGCAGTGGTTGGGAGCCTTTCGCAAACCTTCGACACGTAAAAAGATGTGAAACTTGTTTTGCGGGCCTGGATGCATTATTTCAGGGTACCGAAGTTGCGAAAAAGGTTTTGCAATGAAAACATCCATTCTACTCCATTAGACCCAAAATGATATTTTGCAGTGGTTGGGAGAATTTCGCAAACCTTCGGCACGTAAAAAGATGTGAAGCTTGTTTTGCGGGCCTGAATGCACTATTTCAGGGTACCGAAGTTGCGAAAAATGTTTCGCAACAAAAACATCCATTCTACTCCATTAGACCCAAAATGATGTTTTGCAGTGGTTGGGAGAATTTTGCAAACCTTCGACACATAAAAAGATGCGAAACTTGTTTTGCGGGCCAGAATGCACTATTTAAGGGTACCGAAGTTGCGAAAAAGGTTTCGCAACGAAAACATCCATTCTACTCCATTAGACCCAAAATGATGTTTTGCAGTGGTTGGGAGCATTTCGCAAACCTTCGGCACGTAAAAAGATGTGAAACTTGTTTTGCGGGCCAGAATGCACTATTTCAGGGTACTGAAGTTGCCAAAAGGTTTCGCAACGAAAACATCCATTCTACTCCATTAGACCCAAAATGATGTTTTGCAGTGGTTGGGAGCATATCGCAAACCTTCGGCACGTAAAAAGATGTAAAACTTGTTTTGCGGGCCAGAATGCACTATTTCAGGGTACCGAAGTTTTGAAAAATGTTTTGCGACGAAAACATCCATTCTACTCCATTAGACCCAAAATGATGTTTTGCAGTGGTTGGGAGCATTTCGCAAACCTTCGGCACGTAAAAAGATGCAAAACATGTTTTGTGGGCCTGAATGCACTATTTCATGGTACCGAAGTTGCGAAAAAGGTTTCGCAACGAAAACATCCATTCTACTCCATTAGACCCAAAATGATGTTTTGCAGTGGTTGGTAGCATTTCGCAAACCTTCGGCACGTAACAAGATGTGAAACTTGTTTTGCAGGCTAGAATGCACTATTTAAGGGTACCGAAGTTGCGAAAAAGGTTTCGCAACGAAAACATCCATTCTACTACATTAGACCCAAAATGATGTTTTGCAGTGGTTGGGAGCCTTTCGCAAACCTTCGACACGTAAAAAGATGTGAAACTTGTTTTGCGGGCCAGAATGCACTATTTCTGGGTACCGAAGTTTTGAAAAATGTTTTGCGACGAAAACATCCATTCTACTCCATTAGACCCAAAATGATGTTTTGCAGTGGTTGGGATAATTTCGCAAACCTTCGGCACGTAAAAAGATGCAAAACATGTTTTGTGGGCCTGGATGCACTATTTCAGGGTACTGAAGTTGCGAAAAAGGTTTCGCAATGAAAACATCCATTCTACTCCATTGGACCCAAAATGATATTTTGCAGTGGTTGGGAGAAGTTCGCAAACCTTCAGCACGTAAAAAGATGTGAAGCTTGTTTTGCGGGCTTGAATGCACTTTTTCAGGGTACCGAAGTTGTGAAAAAGGTTTCGCAACGAAAACATCCATTCGACTCTATTAGACAAAAATGATGTTTTGCAGTGGTTGGGAGCATTTCGCAAACCTTCGGCACGTAAAAAGATGCGTAACTTGTTTTGCGGGCCAGAATGCACTATTTCATGGTACCGAAGTTGCGAAAAATGTTTTGCGACGAAAACATCCATTCTACTCCATTAGACCCAAGATGATGTTTTGCAGTGGTTGGGAGCAATTCGCAAACCTTCGGCACATAAAAAGATGTGAAACTTGTTTTGCGGGCCAGAATGCACTATTTCATGGTACCGAAGTTGCGAAAAAGGTTTCGCAACGAAAACATCCATTCTACTCCATTAGACCCAAAACGATATTTTGCAGTGGTTGGGAGCATTTCGCAAACCTTCGGCTCGTAAAAAGATGTGAAACTTGTTTTGCGGGCCAAAATGCACTATTTCAGGGTACTGAAGTTGCGAAAATGTTTTGCGACGAAAACATCCATTCTACTCCATTAGACCCAAAATGATGTGTTGCAGTGGTTGGGATAATTTCGAAAACCTTCGGCACGTAAAAAGATGCAAAACTTGTTTTGTGGGCCTGGATGCACTATTTTAGGGTACCGAAGTTGCGAAAAAGGTTTCGCAATGAAAACATCCATTCTACTCCATTAGACCCAAAATGATATTTTGCAGTGGTTGGGAGAATTTCGCAAACCTTCGGCACGTAAAAAGATGTGAAGCTTGTTTTGCGGGCCTGAATGCACTATTTCAAGGTACCGAAGTTGCAAAAAATGTTTCGCACCAAAAACATCCATTCTACTCCATTAGAACCAAAATGATGTTTTGCAGTGGTTGGGAGAATTTTGCAAACCTTCGACACATAAAAAGATGCAAAACTTGTTTTGTGGGCCAGAATGCACTATTTAAGGGTACCGAAGTTGCGAAAAAGGTTTCGCAACGAAAACATCCATTCTACTCCATTAGACCCAAAATGATGTTTTGCAGTGGTTGGGAGCATTTCGCAAACCTTCGGCATGTAAAAAGATGTGAAACTTGTTTTGCGGGCCAGAATGCACTATTTCAGGGTACCGAAGTTTTGAAAAATGTTTTGAGACGAAAACATCCATTGTACTCCATTAGACCCAAAATGATGTTTTGCTGTGGTTGGGAGCATTTCGCAAACCTTCGGCACGTAAAAAGATGCAAAACTTGTTTTGTGGGCCTGGATGCACTATTTCAGGGTACCGAAGTTGCGAAAAAGGTTTCGAAATGAAAACATCCATTCTACTCCATTAGACCCATAATGATATTTTGCAGTGGTTGGGAGAATTTCGCAAACCTTCGGCACGTAAAAAGATGCGAAGCTTGTTTTGCGGGCCTGAATGCACTATTTCAGGGTACCGAAGTAGCGAAAAAGGTTTCGCAACGAAAACATCCATTCTACTCCATTAGACCCAAAATGATGTTTTGCAGTGGTTGGGAGCATTTCGCAAACCTTCGGCACGTAAAAAATGTGAACTTGTTTTGCGGGCCGGAATGCACTATTTCAGGGTACCGAAGTTGCGAAAAATGTTTTGCGACGAAAACATCCATTCTACTCCATTAGACCCAAGATGATGTTTTGCAGTGGTTGGGAGCAATTCGCAAACCTTCGGCACATAAAAAGATGTGACACTTGTTTTGCGGGCCAGAATGCACTATTTCATGGTACCGAAGTTGCGAAAAAGGTTTCGCAACGAAAACATCCATTCTACTCCATTAGACCCAAAACGATATTTTGCAGTGGTTGGGAGCATTTCGCAAACCTTCGGCTCGTAAAAAGATGTGAAACTTGTTTTGCGGGCCAAAATGCACTATTTCAGGGTACTGAAGTTGCGAAAATGTTTTGCGACGAAAACATCCATTCTACTCCATTAGACCCAAAATGATGTGTTGCAGTGGTTGGGATAATTTCGAAAACCTTCGGCACGTAAAAAGATGCAAAACTTGTTTTGTGGGCCTGGATGCACTATTTTAGGGTACCGAAGTTGCGAAAAAGGTTTCGCAATGAAAACATCCATTCTACTCCATTAGACCCAAAATGATATTTTGCAGTGGTTGGGAGAATTTCGCAAACCTTCGGCACGTAAAAAGATGTGAAGCTTGTTTTGCGGGCCTGAATGCACTATTTCAAGGTACCGAAGTTGCAAAAAATGTTTCGCACCAAAAACATCCATTCTACTCCATTAGAACCAAAATGATGTTTTGCAGTGGTTGGGAGAATTTTGCAAACCTTCGACACATAAAAAGATGCAAAACTTGTTTTGTGGGCCAGAATGCACTATTTAAGGGTACCGAAGTTGCGAAAAAGGTTTCGCAACGAAAACATCCATTCTACTCCATTAGACCCAAAATGATGTTTTGCAGTGGTTGGGAGCATTTCGCAAACCTTCGGCATGTAAAAAGATGTGAAACTTGTTTTGCGGGCCAGAATGCACTATTTCAGGGTACCGAAGTTTTGAAAAATGTTTTGAGACGAAAACATCCATTGTACTCCATTAGACCCAAAATGATGTTTTGCTGTGGTTGGGAGCATTTCGCAAACCTTCGGCACGTAAAAAGATGCAAAACTTGTTTTGTGGGCCTGGATGCACTATTTCAGGGTACCGAAGTTGCGAAAAAGGTTTCGAAATGAAAACATCCATTGTACTCCATTAGACCCATAATGATTTTTTGCTGTGGTTGGGAGAATTTCGCAAACCTTCGGCACGTAAAAAGATGCGAAGCTTGTTTTGCGGGCCTGAATGCACTATTTCAGGGTACCGAAGTAGCGAAAAAGGTTTCGCAACGAAAACATCCATTCTACTCCATTAGACCCAAAATGATGTTTTGCAGTGGTTGGGAGCATTTCGCAAACCTTCGGCACGTAAAAAATGTGAACTTGTTTTGCGGGCCGGAATGCACTATTTCAGGGTACCGAAGTTGCGAAAATGTTTTGCGATGAAAACATCCATTCTACTCCATTAGACCCAAAATGATGTGTTGCAGTGCTTGGGATAATTTCGAAAACCTTCGGCACGTAAAAAGATGCAAAACTTGTTTTGTGGGCCTGGATGCACTATTTCAGGGTACCAAAGTTGCGAAAAAGGTTTCGCAATGAAAACATCCATTCTACTCCATTAGACCCAAAACGATATTTTGCAGTTGTTGGGAGCATTTCGCAAACCTTCGGCACGTAAAAAGATGTGAAACTTGTTTTGCGGGCCAGAATGCACTATTTCAGGGTACCGAAGTTGCGAAAATGTTTTGCGATGAAAACATCCATTCTACTCCATTAGACCCAAAATGATGTGTTGCAGTGCTTGGGATAATTTCGAAAACCTTCGGCACGTAAAAAGATGCAAAACTTGTTTTGTGGGCCTGGATGCACTATTTCAGGGTACCAAAGTTGCGAAAAAGGTATCGCAATGAAAACATCCATTCTACTCCATTAGACCCAAAATGATATTTTGCAGTGGTTGGGAGAATTTCGCAAACCTTCAGCACGTAAAAAGATGTGAAGCTTGTTTTGCGGGCCTGAATGCACTATTTCAAGGTACCGAAGTTGCGAAAAATGTTTCGCAACAAAAACATCCATTCTACTCTATTAGACCCAAAATGATGTTTTGCAGCGGTTGGGAGAATTTTGCAAACCTTTGACACATAAAAAGATGCGAAACTTGTTTTGCGGGCCAGAATGCACTATTTAAGGGTACCGAAGTTGCGAAAAAGGTTTCGCAACGAAAACATCCATTCTACTCCATTAGACCCAAAATGATGTTTTGCAGTGGTTGGGAGCATTTTGCAAACCTTCGGTACGTAAAAAGATGTGAAACTTGTTTTGCGGGCCAGAATGCACTATTTTAGGGTACCGAAGTTTTGAAAAATGTTTTGCGACGAAAACATCCATTCTACTCCATTAGACCCAAAATGATGTTTTGCAGTGGTTGGGATAATTTCGCAAACCTTCGGCACGTAAAAAGATGCAAAACTTGTTTTGTGGGCCTGGATGCACTATTTCAGGGTACCGAAATTGCGAAAAAGGTTTCGCAATGAAAACATCCATTCTACTCCATTAGACCCAAAATGATATTTTGCAGTGGTTGGGAGAAGTTCGCAAACCTTCGGCATGTAAAAAGATGTGAATCTTGTTTTGCGGGCTTGAATGCACTATTTCAGGGTACCGAAGTTGCGAATAAGGTTTCGCAACGAAAACATCCATTCTACTCTAATAGACAAAAATGATGTTTTGCAGTGGTTGGGAGCATTTCGCAAACCTTTGGCACGTAAAAAGATGCGTAACTTGTTTTGCGGGCCAGAATGCACTATTTCAGGGTACCGAAGTTGCGAAAAATGTTTTGCGACGAAAACATCCATTCTACACCATTAGACCCAAGATGATGTTTTGCAGTGGTTGGGAGCATTTCGCAAACCTTCGGCACGTAAAAAGATGCAAAACTTATTTTGTGGGCTTGGATGCACTATTTCCGGGTACCGAAGTTGCGAAAAAGGTTTCGCAATGAAAACATCCATTCTGCTCCATTAGCCCCAAAATGATATTTTGCAGTGGTTGGGAGAATTTCGCAAACCTTCGGCACGTAAAAAGATGCGAAGCTTGTTTTGCGGGCCTGAATGCACTATTTCAGGGTACCGAAGTTGCGAAAATGTTTTGCGACGAAAACATCCATTCAACTCCATTAGACCCAAAATGATGTGTTGCAGTGGTTGGGATAATTTCGAAAACCTTCGGCATGTAAAAAGATGCAAAACATGTTTTGTGGGCCTGGATGCACTATTTCAGGGTACCGAAGTTGCGAAAAAGGTTTCGCAATGAAAACATCTATTCTACTCCATTAGACCCAAAATGATATTTTGCAGTGGTTGGGAGAATTTCGCAAACCTTCAGCACGTAAAAAGATGTGAAGCTTGTTTTGCGGGCCTGAATACACTATTTCAGGGTACCGAAGTTGCGAAAAATGTTTCGCAACAAAAACATCCATTCTACTCCATTAGACCCAAAATGATGTTTTCCATTGGTTGGGAGAATTTTGCGGGCCAGAATGCACTATTTGAGGGTACTGAAGTTGCGAAAATGTTTTGCGACGAAAACATCCATTCTACTCCATTAGACTCAAAATGATGTGTTGCAGTGGTTGGGATAATTTCGAAAACCTTCGACACGTAAAAAGATGCAAAACTTGTTTTGTGGGCCTGGATGCACTATTTCAGGGTACCGAAGTTGCGAAAAAGGTTTCGCAATGAAAACATCCATTCTACTCCATTAGACCCAAAATGATATTTTGCTGTGGTTGGGAGAATTTCGCAAACCTTCGGCACGTAAAAAGATGTGATGCTTGTTTTGCGGGCCTGAATGCACTATTTCAAGGTACCGAAGTTGCAAAAAATGTTTCGCACCAAAAAAATCCATTCTACTCCATTAGACCCAAAATGATGTTTTGCAGTGGTTGGGAGCATTTCGCAAACCTTCGACACATAAAAAGATGCGAAACTTGTTTTACGGGCCAGAATGCACTATTTAAGGGTACCGAAGTTGCGAAAAAGGTTTCGCAACGAAAACATCCATTCTACTCCATTAGACCCAAAATGATGTTTTGCAGTGGTTGGGAGCATTTCGCAAACCTTCGGCACGTAAAAAGATGTGAAACTTGTTTTGCGGGCCAGAATGCACTATTTCAGGGTACCGAAGTTTTGAAAAATGTTTTGAGACGAAAACATCCATTGTACTCCATTAGACCCAAAATGATGTTTTGCTGTGGTTGGGAGCATTTCGCAAACCTTCGGCACGTAAAAAGATGCAAAACTTGTTTTGTGGGCCTGGATGCACTATTTCAGGGTACCGAAGTTGCGAAAAAGGTTTCGAAATGAAAACATCCATTCTACTCCATTAGACCCAAAATGATATTTTGCAGTGGTTGGGAGAATTTCGCAAACCTTCGGCACGTAAAAAGATGCGAAGCTTGTTTTGCGGGCCTGAATGCACTATTTCAAGGTACCGAAGTTGCGAAAAATGTTTCGCAACAAAAACATCCATTCTACTCCATTAGACCCAAAATGATGTTTGCCAACGGTTGGGAGAATTTTGCAAACCTTCGGCACGTAAAAAGATGCGAAACTTGTTTTGCGGGCCAGAATGCACTATTTAAGGGTACCGAAGTTGCGAAAAAGGTTTCGCAACGAAAACATCCATTCTACTCCATTAGACCCAAAATGATGTTTTGCAGTGGTTGGGAGCATTTCGCAAACCTTCAGCACGTAAAAAGATGTGAAACTTGTTTTGCGGGCCAGAATGCACTATTTCAGGGTACCGAAGTTTTGAAAAATGTTTTGCGACGAAAACATTCATTCTACTCCATTAGACCCAAAATGATGTTTTGCAGTGGTTGGTAGCATTTCGCAAACCTTCGGCACGTAAAAAGATGCAAAACTTGTTTTGTGGGCCTGGAAGCACTATTTCAGGGTACCGAAGTTGCGAAAAAGGTTTCGCAATGAAAACATCCATTCTACTCCATTAGACCCAAAATGATATTTTGCAGTGGTTGGGTGAAGTTCGCTAACCTTCGGCACGTAAAAAGATGTGAAGCTTGTTTTGCGGGCTTGAATGCACTATTTCAGGGCACCGAAGTTGCGAAAAAGGTTTCGCAACGAAAACATCCATTCTACTCTATTAGACAAAAATGATGTTTTGCAGTGGTTGGGAGCATTTCGCAAACCTTCGGCACGTAAAAAGATGCGTAACTTGTTTTGCGGGCCAGAATGCACTATTTCAGGGTACCGAAGTTGCGAAAAATGTTTTGCGACGAAAACATCCATTCTACACCATTAGACCCAAGATGATGTTTTGCAGTGGTTGGGAGCATTTCGCAAACCTTCGGCACGTAAAAAGATGCAAAACTTATTTTGTGGGCTTGGATGCACTATTTCCGGGTACCGAAGTTGCGAAAAAGGTTTCGCAATGAAAACATCCATTCTGCTCCATTAGCCCCAAAATGATATTTTGCAGTGGTTGGGAGAATTTAGCAAACCTTCGGCACGTAAAAAGATGCAAAGCTTGTTTTGCGGGCCTGAATGCACTATTTCAGGGTACCGAAGTTGCGAAAATGTTTCGCAACGAAAACATCCATTCTACTCCATTAGACCCAAAATGATGTTTTGCAGTGGTTGGTAGCATTTTGCAAACCTTCGGCACGTAAAAAGATGTGAAACTTGTTTTGCGGGCCAGAATGCACTATTTAAGGGTACCGAAGTTGCGAAAAAGGTTTCGCAACGAAAACATCCATTCTACTCCATTAGACCCAAAATGATGTTTTCCAGTGGTTGGGAGCATTTCGCAAACCTTCGACACGTAAAAAGAGGTGAAACTTGTTTTGCGGGCCAGAATGCACTATTTCAGGGTACCGAAGTTTTGAAAAATGTTTTGCGATGAAAACATCCATTCTACTCCATTAGACCCAAAATGATGTTTTGCAGTGGTTGGGAGAATTTCGCAAACCTTCGGCACGTAAAAAGATGTGAAGCTTGTTTTGCGGGCCTGAATGCACTATTTCAAGGTACCGAAGTTGCAAAAAATGTTTCGCACCAAAAACATCCATTCTACTCCATTAGAACCAAAATGATGTTTTGCAGTGGTTGGGAGAATTTTGCAAACCTTCGACACATAAAAAGATGCGAAACTTGTTTTGCGGGCCAGAATGCACTATTTAAGGGTACCGAAGTTGCGAAAAAGGTTTCGCAACGAAAACATCCATTCTACTCCATTAGACCCAAAATGATGTTTTGCAGAGGTTGGGAGCATTTCGCAAACCTTCGGCACGTAAAAAGATGTGAAACTTGTTTTGCGGGCCAGAATGCACTATTTCAGGGTACCGAAGTTTTGAAAAATGTTTTGAGACGAAAACATCCATTGTACTCCATTAGACCCAAAATGATGTTTTGCTGTGGTTGGGAGCATTTCGCAAACCTTCGGCACGTAAAAAGATGCAAAACTTGTTTTGTGGGCCTGGATGCACTATTTCAGGGAACCGAAGTTGCGAAAAAGGTTTCGAAATGAAAACATCCATTCTACTCCATTAGACCCAAAATGATATTTTGCAGTGGTTGGGAGAATTTCGCAAACCTTCAGCACGTAAAAAGATGCGAAGCTTGTTTTGCGGGCCTGAATGCACTATTTCAGGGTACCGAAGTAGCGAAAAAGGTTTCGCAACGAAAACATCCATTCTACTCCATTAGACCCAAAATGATGTTTTGCAGTGGTTGGGAGCATTTCGCAAACCTTCGGCACGTAAAAAATGTGAAACTTGTTTTGCGGGCCGGAATGCACTATTTCAGGGTACCGAAGTTGCGAAAATGTTTTGCGATGAAAACATCCATTCTACTCCATTAGACCCAAAATGATGTGTTGCAGTGCTTGGGATAATTTCGAAAACCTTCGGCACGTAAAAAGATGCAAAACTTGTTTTGTGGGCCTGGATGCACCATTTCAGGGTACCAAAGTTGCGAAAAATGTTTCGCAATGAAAACATCCATTCTACTGCATTAGACCCAAAACGATATTTTGCAGTGGTTGGGAGCATTTCACAAACCTTCGGCACGTAAAAAGATGTGAAACTTGTTTTGCGGGCCAGAATGCACTATTTCAGGGTACCGAAGTTGCGAAAATGTTTTGCGATGAAAACATCCATTCTACTCCATTAGACCCAAAATGATGTGTTGCAGTGCTTGGGATAATTTCGAAAACCTTCGGCACGTAAAAAGATGCAAAACTTGTTTTGTGGGCTGGATGCACTATTTCAGGGTACCAAAGTTGCGAAAAAGGTTTCGCAATGAAAACATCCATTCTACTCCATTAGACCCAAAATGATATTTTGCAGTGGTTGGGAGAATTTCGCAAACCTTCGGCACGTAAAAAGATGTGAAGCTTGTTTTGCGGGCCTGAATGCACTATTTCAAGGTACCGAAGTTGCGAAAAATGTTTCGCAACAAAAACATCCATTCTACTCTATTAGACCCAAAATGATGTTTTGCAGCGGTTGGGAGAATTTTGCAAACCTTTGACACATAAAAAGATGCGAAACTTGTTTTGCGGGCCAGAATGCACTATTTAAGGGTACCGAAGTTGCGAAAAAGGTTTCGCAACGAAAACATCCATTCTACTCCATTAGACCCAAAATGATGTTTTGCAGTGGTTGGGAGCATTTTGCAAACCTTCGGTACGTAAAAAGATGTGAAACTTGTTTTGCGGGCCAGAATGCACTATTTTAGGGTACCGAAGTTTTGAAAAATGTTTTGCGACGAAAACATCCATTCTACTCCATTAGACCCAAAATGATGTTTTGCAGTGGTTGGGATAATTTCGCAAACCTTCGGCACGTAAAAAGATGCAAAACTTGTTTTGTGGGCCTGGATGCACTATTTCAGGGTACCGAAATTGCGAAAAAGGTTTCGCAATGAAAACATCCATTCTACTCCATTAGACCCAAAATGATATTTTGCAGTGGTTGGGAGAAGTTCGCAAACCTTCGGCATGTAAAAAGATGTGAATCTTGTTTTGCGGGCTTGAATGCACTATTTCAGGGTACCGAAGTTGCGAAAAAGGTTTCGCAACGAAAACATCCATTCTACTCTAATAGACAAAAATGATGTTTTGCAGTGGTTGGGAGCATTTCGCAAACCTTCGGCACGTAAAAAGATGCGTAACTTGTTTTGCGGGCCAGAATGCACTATTTCAGGGTACCGAAGTTGCGAAAAATGTTTTGCGACGAAAACATCCATTCTACACCATTAGACCCAAGATGATGTTTTGCAGTGGTTGGGAGCATTTCGCAAACCTTCGGCATGTAAAAAGATGCAAAACTTATTTTGTGGGCTTGGATGCACTATTTCCGGGTACCGAAGTTGCGAAAAAGGTTTCGCAATGAAAACATCCATTCTGCTCCATTAGCCCCAAAATGATATTTTGCAGTGGTTGGGAGAATTTCGCAAACCTTCGGCACGTAAAAAGATGCGAAGCTTGTTTTGCGGGCCTGAATGCACTATTTCAGGGTACCGAAGTTGCGAAAATGTTTTGCGACGAAAACATCCATTCAACTCCATTAGACCCAAAATGATGTGTTGCAGTGGTTGGGATAATTTCGAAAACCTTCGGCATGTAAAAAGATGCAAAACTTGTTTTGTGGGCCTGGATGCACTATTTCAGGGTACCGAAGTTGCGAAAAAGGTTTCGCAATGAAAACATCTATTCTACTCCATTAGACCCAAAATGATATTTTGCAGTGGTTGGGAGAATTTCGCAAACCTTCGGCACGTAAAAAGATGTGAAGCTTGTTTTGCGGGCCTGAATACACTATTTCAGGGTACCGAAGTTGCGAAAAATGTTTCGCAACAAAAACATCCGTTCTACTCCATTAGACCCAAAATGATGTTTTCCATTGGTTGGGAGAATTTTGCGGGCCAGAATGCACTATTTGAGGGTACTGAAGTTGCGAAAATGTTTTGCGACGAAAACATCCATTCTACTCCATTAGACTCAAAATGATGTGTTGCAGTGGTTGGGATAATTTCGAAAACCTTCGGCACGTAAAAAGATGCAAAACTTGTTTTGTGGGCCTGGATGCACTATTTCAGGGTACCGAAGTTGCGAAAAAGGTTTCGCAATGAAAACATCCATTCTACTCCATTAGACCCAAAATGATATTTTGCAGTGGTTGGGAGAATTTCGCAAACCTTCGGCACGTAAAAAGATGTGAAGCTTGTTTTGCGGGCCTGAATGCACTATTTCAAGGTACCGAAGTTGCAAAAAATGTTTCGCACCAAAAAAATCCATTCTACTCCATTAGACCCAAAATGATGTTTTGCAGTGGTTGGGAGCATTTCGCAAACCTTCGACACATAAAAAGATGCGAAACTTGTTTTACGGGCCAGAATGCACTATTTAAGCGTACCGAAGTTGCGAAAAAGGTTTCGCAACGAAAACATCCATTCTACTCCATTAGACCCAAAATGATGTTTTGCAGTGGTTGGGAGCATTTCGCAAACCTTCGGCACGTAAAAAGATGTGAAACTTGTTTTGCGGGCCAGAATGCACTATTTCAGGGTACCGAAGTTTTGAAAAATGTTTTGAGACGAAAACATCCATTGTACTCCATTAGACCCAAAATGATGTTTTGCTGTGGTTGGGAGCATTTCGCAAACCTTCGGCACGTAAAAAGATGCAAAACTTGTTTTGTGGGCCTGGATGCACTATTTCAGGGTACCGAAGTTGCGAAAAAGGTTTCGAAATGAAAACATCCATTCTACTCCATGAGACCCAAAATGATATTTTGCAGTGGTTGGGAGAATTTCGCAAACCTTCGGCACGTAAAAAGATGCGAAGCTTGTTTTGCGGGCCTGAATGCACTATTTCAAGGTACCGAAGTTGCGAAAAATGTTTCGCAACAAAAACATCCATTCTACTCCATTAGACCCAAAATGATGTTTTGCAGCGGTTGGGAGAATTTTGCAAACCTTCGGCACGTAAAAAGATGCGAAACTTGTTTTGCGGGCCAGAATGCACTATTTAAGGGTACCGAAGTTGCGAAAAAGGTTTCGCAACGAAAACATCCATTCTACTCCATTAGACCCAAAATGATGTTTTCCAGTGGTTGGGAGCATTTCGCAAACCTTCGACACGTAAAAAGAGGTGAAACTTGTTTTGCGGGCCAGAATGCACTATTTCAGGGTACCGAAGTTTTGAAAAATGTTTTGCGATGAAAACATCCATTCTACTCCATTAGACCCAAAATGATGTTTTGCTGTGGTTGGGAGCATTTCGCAAACCTTCGGCACGTAAAAAGATGCAAAACTTGTGTTGTGGCCCTGGATGCACTATTTCAGGGTACCGAAGTTGCGAAAAAGGTTTCGAAATGAAAACATCCATTCTACTCCATTAGACCCAAAATGATATTTTGCAGTGGTTGGGAGAATTTCGCAAACCTTCGGCACGTAAAAAGATGCGAAGCTTGTTTTGCGGGCCTGAATGCACTATTTCAGGGAACCGAAGTTGCGAAAAAGGTTTCGCAATGAAAACATCCATTCTACTCCATTAGACCCAAAATGATATTTTGCAGTCGTTGGGAGCATTTCGCAAACCTTCGGCACGTAAAAAGATATGAATCTTGTTTTGCGGGCCAGAATGCACTATTTAAGGGTACCGAAGTTGCGAAAAAGGTTTCGCAACGAAAACATCCATTCTACTCCATTAGACCCAAAACGATATTTTGCAGTGGTTGGGAGCATTTCGCAAACCTTCGGCACGTAAAAAGATGTGAAACTTGTTTTGCGGGCCAGAATGCACTATTTCAGGGTACCGAAGTTGCGAAAATGTTTTGCGACGAAAACATCCGTTCTACTCCATTAGACCCAAAATGATGTGTTGCAGTGCTTGGGATAATTTCGAAAACCTTCGGCACGTAAAAAGATGCAAAACTTGTTTTGTGGGCTTGGATGCACTATTTCAGGGTACCGAAGTTGCGAAAAAGGTTTCGCAATGAAAACATCTATTCTACTCCATTAGACCCAAAATGATATTTTGCAGTGGTTGGGAGAATTTCGCAAACCTTCGGCACGTAAAAAGATGTGAAGCTTGTTTTGCGGGCCTGAATGCACTATTTCAGGGTACCGAAGTTGCGAAATATGTTTCGTAACGAAAACATCCATTCTACTCCATTAGACCCAAAATGATGTTTTGCACTGGTTGGGAGAATTTTGCAAACCTTCGACACATAAAAAGATGCGAAACTTGTTTTGCGGGCCAGAATGCACTATTTCAGGGTACCGAAGTTGCGAAAAATGTTTCACAACGAAAACATCCATTCTACTCAATTAGACCCAAAATGATGTTTTGCAGTGGTTGGGAGAATTTTGCAAACCTTCGGCACGTAAAAAGATGTGAAGCTTGTTTTGCGGGCTTGAATGCACTATTTCAGGGTACCGAAGTTGCGAAAAATGTTTCGCAACGAAAACAACCAATCTACTCTATTAGACACAAAATGATGTTTTGCAGTGGTTGGGAGCATTTCGCAAACCTTTGGCACGTAAAAAGATGCGTAACTTGTTTTGCGGGCCAGAATGCACTATTTCAGGGTACCGAAGTTGCGAAAAATGTTTTGCGATGAAAACATCCATTCTACTCCATTAGACCGAAGATGATGTTTTGCACTGGTTGGGAGCATTTCGCAAACCTTCGGCACGTAAAAAGATGCAAAACTTCTTTTGTGGGCTTGGATGCACTATTTCAGGGTACCGAAGTTGCGAAAAAGGTTTCGCAACGAAAACATCCATTCTACTCCATTAGACCCAAAATGATGTTTTGCAGTGGTTGGTAGCATTTCGCAAACCTTCGGCACATAAAAAGATGCGTAACTTGTTTTGCGGCCAGAATGCACTATTTAAGGGTACCGAAGTTGCGAAAAATGTTTTGCGACGAAAACATCCATTCTACTCCATTAGACCCAAGATGATGTTTTGCAGTGGTTGGGAGCATTTCGCAAACCTTCGGCACGTAAAAAGATGCAAAACTTGTTTTGTGGGCTTGGATGCACTATTTCAGGGTACCGAAGTTGCGAAAAAGGTTTCGCAATGAAAACATCCATTCTACTCCATTAGACCCAAAATGATATTTTGCATTGGTAGGGAGAATTTCGCAAACTTTCGGCACGTAAAAAGATGCGAAGCTTGTTTTGTGGGCCTGAATGCACTATTTCAGGGTACCAAAGTTGCGAAAAAGGTTTCGCAACGAAAACATCCATTCTACTCCATTAGACCCAAAATGATGTTTTGCAGTGGTTGGTAGCATTTCGCAAACCTTCGGCACGTAAAAAGATGTGAAACTTGTTTTGTGGGCCAGAATGCACTATTTAAGGGTACCGAAGTTGCGAAAAAGGTTTCGCAACGAAAACATCCATTCTACTCCATTAGACCCAAAATGATGTTTTGCAGTGGTTGGGAGCATTTCGCAAAAATTCGGCACGTAAAAAGATGCAAAACTTGTTTTGTGGGCCTGGATGCACAATATCAGGGTACCGAAGTTGCGAAAAATGTTTCGCAACGAAAATATCCATTCTACTCCATTAGACCCAAAATGATGTTTTGCAGTGGTTGGGAGCATTTCGCAAACCTTCGGCACGTAAAAAGATGCAAAACTTGTTTTGTGGGCCTGGATGCACTATTTCAGGGTACCGAAGTTGCGAAAAAGTTTTCGAAATGAAAACATCCATTCTACTCCATTAGACCCAAAATGAGATTTTGCAGTGGTTGGGAGAATTTCGCAAACCTTCGGCACGTAAAAAGATGCGAAGCTTGTTTTTTGGGCCTGAATGCACTATTTCAGGGTACCGAAGTTGCGAAAAAGGTTTCGCAACGAAAACATCCATTCTACTCCATTAGACCCAAAATGATGTTTTGCAGTGGTTGGTAGCATTTCGCAAACCTTCGGCACGTAAAAAGATGTGAAACTTGTTTTGTGGGCCAGAATGCACTATTTAAGGGTACCGAAGTTGCGAAAAAGGTTTCGCAACGAAAACATCCATTCTACTCCATTAGACCCAAAATGATGTTTTGCAGTGGTTGGGAGCATTTCGCATACCTTCGACACGTAAAAAGATGCAAAGTTTGTTTGGCGGGCCTGAATGCACTATTTCTGGGTACCGAAGTTGCGAAAAATGTTTCGCAACGAAAACATCCATTCTACTCCATTAGACCCAAAATGATGTTTTGAGTGGTAGGGAGCATTTTGCAAACCTTCGGCACGTAAAAAGATGCAAAACTTGTTTTGTGGGCCTGGATGCACTATATCAGGGTACCGAAGTTGCGAAAAATGTTTCGCAACGAAAACATCCATTCTACTCCATTAGACCCACAATGATGTTTTGCAGTGGTTGGGAGCATTTCTCAAACCTTCGGCACGTAAAAAGATGCAAAACTTGTTTTGTGGGCCTGGATGCACTATTTCAGGGTACCGAAGTTGCGAAAAAGGTTTCGAAATGAAAACATCCATTCTACTCCATTAGACCCAAAATGATATTTTGCAGTGGTTGGGAGAATTTCGCAAACCTTCGGCACGTAAAAAGATGCGAAGCTTGATCTATATCAGGGTACCGAAGTTGCGAAAAATGTTTCGCAACGAAAACATCCATTCTACTCCATTAGACCCACAATGATGTTTTGCAGTGGTTGGGAGCATTTCTCAAACCTTCGGCACGTAAAAAGATGCAAAACTTGTTTTGTGGGCCTGGATGCACTATTTCAGGGTACCGAAGTTGCGAAAAAGGTTTCGAAATGAAAACATCCATTCTACTCCATTAGACCCAAAATGATATTTTGCAGTGGTTGGGAGAATTTCGCAAACCTTCGGCACGTAAAAAGATGCGAAGCTTGTTTTGCGCGCCTGAATGCACTATTTCAGGGTACCGAAGTTGCGAAAAAGGTTTCGCAACGAAAACATCCATTCTACTCCATTAGACCCAAAATGATGTTTTGCAGTGGTTGGGAGCATTTCGCAAACCTTCGGCACGTAAAAAGAAGTGAAACTTGTTTTGCGGGCGAGAATGCACTATTTAAGGGTACCGAAGTTGCGAAAAAGGTTTCGCAATGAAAACATCTATTCTACTCCATTAGACCCAAAATGATATTTTGCAGTGGTTGGGAGAATTTCGCAAACCTTCGGCACGTAAAAAGATGTGAAGCTTGTTTTGCGGGCCTGAATGCACTATTTCAGGGTACCGAAGTTGCGAAATATGTTTCGTAACGAAAACATCCATTCTACTCCATTAGACCCAAAATGATGTTTTGCACTGGTTGGGAGAATTTTGCAAACCTTCGACACATAAAAAGATGCGAAACTTGTTTTGCGGGCCAGAATGCACTATTTCAGGGTACCGAAGTTGCGAAAAATGTTTCACAACGAAAACATCCATTCTACTCCATTAGACCCAAAATGATGTTTTGCAGTGGTTGGGAGAATTTTGCAAACCTTCGGCACGTAAAAAGATGTGAAGCTTGTTTTGCGGGCTTGAATGCACTATTTCAGGGTACCGAAGTTGCGAAAAAGGTTTCGCAACGAAAACATCCATTCTACTCTATTAGACACAAAATGATGTTTTGCAGTGGTTGGGAGCATTTCGCAAACCTTTGGCACGTAAAAAGATGCGTAACTTGTTTTGCGGGCCAGAATGCACTATTTCAGGGTACCGAAGTTGCGAAAAATGTTTTGCGATGAAAACATCCATTCTACTCCATTAGACCGAAGATGATGTTTTGCACTGGTTGGGAGCATTTCGCAAACCTTCGGCACGTAAAAAGATGCAAAACTTCTTTTGTGGGCTTGGATGCACTATTTCAGGGTACCGAAGTTGCGAAAAAGGTTTCGCAACGAAAACATCCATTCTACTCCATTAGACCCAAAATGATGTTTTGCAGTGGTTGGTAGCATTTCGCAAACCTTCGGCACATAAAAAGATGCGTAACTTGTTTTGCGGCCAGAATGCACTATTTAAGGGTACCGAAGTTGCGAAAAATGTTTTGCGACGAAAACATCCATTCTACTCCATTAGACCCAAGATGATGTTTTGCAGTGGTTGGGTGCATTTCGCAAACCTTCGGCACGTAAAAAGATGCAAAACTTGTTTTGTGGGCTTGGATGCACTATTTCAGGGTACCGAAGTTGCGAAAAAGGTTTCGCAATGAAAACATCCATTCTACTCCATTAGACCCAAAATGATATTTTGCATTGGTAGGGAGAATTTCGCAAACTTTCGGCACGTAAAAAGATGCGAAGCTTGTTTTGTGGGCCTGAATGCACTATTTCAGGGTACCAAAGTTGCGAAAAAGGTTTCGCAACGAAAACATCCATTCTACTCCATTAGACCCAAAATGATGTTTTGCAGTGGTTGGTAGCATTTCGCAAACCTTCGGCACGTAAAAAGATGTGAAACTTGTTTTGTGGGCCAGAATGCACTATTTAAGGGTACCGAAGTTGCGAAAAAGGTTTCGCAACGAAAACATCCATTCTACTCCATTAGACCCAAAATGATGTTTTGCAGTGGTTGGGAGCATTTCGCAAAAATTCGGCACGTAAAAAGATGCAAAACTTGTTTTGTGGGCCTGGATGCACAATATCAGGGTACCGAAGTTGCGAAAAATGTTTCGCAACGAAAATATCCATTCTACTCCATTAGACCCAAAATGATGTTTTGCAGTGGTTGGGAGCATTTCGCAAACCTTCGGCACGTAAAAAGATGCAAAACTTGTTTTGTGGGCCTGGATGCACTATTTCAGGGTACCGAAGTTGCGAAAAAGTTTTCGAAATGAAAACATCCATTCTACTCCATTAGACCCAAAATGATATTTTGCAGTGGTTGGGAGAATTTCGCAAACCTTCGGCACGTAAAAAGATGCGAAGCTTGTTTTTTGGGCCTGAATGCACTATTTCAGGGTACCGAAGTTGCGAAAAAGGTTTCGCAACGAAAACATCCATTCTACTCCATTAGACCCAAAATGATGTTTTGCAGTGGTTGGTAGCATTTCGCAAACCTTCGGCACGTAAAAAGATGTGAAACTTGTTTTGTGGGCCAGAATGCACTATTTAAGGGTACCGAAGTTGCGAAAAAGGTTTCGCAACGAAAACATCCATTCTACTCCATTAGACCCAAAATGATGTTTTGCAGTGGTTGGGAGCATTTCGCATACCTTCGACATGTAAAAAGATGCAAAGTTTGTTTGGCGGGCCTGAATGCACTATTTCTGGGTACCGAAGTTGCGAAAAATGTTTCGCAACGAAAACATCCATTCTACTCCATTAGACCCAAAATGATGTTTTGAGTGGTAGGGAGCATTTTGCAAACCTTCGGCACGTAAAAAGATGCAAAACTTGTTTTGTGGGCCTGGATGCACTATATCAGGGTACCGAAGTTGCGAAAAATGTTTCGCAACGAAAACATCCATTCTACTCCATTAGACCCACAATGATGTTTTGCAGTGGTTGGGAGCATTTCTCAAACCTTCGGCACGTAAAAAGATGCAAAACTTGTTTTGTGGGCCTGGATGCACTATTTCAGGGTACCGAAGTTGCGAAAAAGGTTTCGAAATGAAAACATCCATTCTACTCCATTAGACCCAAAATGATATTTTGCAGTGGTTGGGAGAATTTCGCAAACCTTCGGCACGTAAAAAGATGCGAAGCTTGTTCTATATCAGGGTACCGAAGTTGCGAAAAATGTTTCGCAACGAAAACATCCATTCTACTCCATTAGACCCACAATGATGTTTTGCAGTGGTTGGGAGCATTTCTCAAACCTTCGGCACGTAAAAAGATGCAAAACTTGTTTTGTGGGCCTGGATGCACTATTTCAGGGTACCGAAGTTGCGAAAAAGGTTTCGAAATGAAAACATCCATTCTACTCCATTAGACCCAAAATGATATTTTGCAGTGGTTGGTAGAATTTCGCAAACCTTCGGCACGTAAAAAGATGCGAAGCTTGTTTTGCGCGCCTGAATGCACTATTTCAGGGTACCGAAGTTGCGAAAAAGGTTTCGCAACGAAAACATCCATTCTACTCCATTAGACCCAAAATGATGTTTTGCAGTGGTTGGGAGCATTTCGCAAACCTTCGGCACGTAAAAAGAAGTGAAACTTGTTTTGCGGGCCAGAATGCACTATTTAAAGGTACCGAAGTTGCGAAAAAGGTTTCGCAACGAAAACATCCATTCTACTCCATTAGACCCAAAATGATATTTTGCAGTGGTTGGGAGCATTTCGCAAACCTTCGGCACGTAAAAAGATGTGAAACTTGTTTTGCGGGCTAGAATGCACTATTTCAGGGTACCGAAGTTGCGAAAATGTTTTGCGACGAAAACATCCATTCTACTCCATTAGACCCAAAATGATGTTTTGCAGTGGTTGGGATAATTTTGCAAAAATTCGGCACGTAAAAAGATGCAAAACTTGTTTTGTGGGCCTAGATGCACTATATCAGGGTACCGAAGTTGCGAAAAATGTTTCGCAACGAAAACATCCATTCTACTCCATTAGACCCAAAATGATGTTTTGCATTGGTTGGGAGCATTTCGCAAACCTTCGGCAAGTAAAAAGATGCAAAACTTGTTTTGTGGGCCTGGATGCACTATTTCAGGGTACCGAAGTTGCGAAAAAGGTTTCGAAATGAAAACATCCATTCTACTCCATTAGACCCAAAATGATATTTTGCAGTGGTTGGGAGAATTTCGCAAACCTTCGGCACGTAAAAAGATGCGAAGCTTGTTTTGCGGGCCTGAATGCACTATTTCAGGGTACCGAAGTTGCGAAAAAGATTTCGCAACGAAAACATCCATTCTACTCCATTAGACCCAACATAATGTTTTGCATTGGTTGGGAGCATTTCGCAAACCTTCGGCACGTAAAAAGATGTGAAACTTGTTTTGCGGGCCACAATGCACTATTTAAAGGTACCGAAGTTGCAAAAAAGGTTTCGCAACGAAAACAACCATTCTACTCCATTAGACCCAAAATGATATTTTGTAGTGGTTGGGAGCATTTCGCAAACCTTCGGCACGTAAAAAGATGTGAAACTAGTTTTGCGGGCCAGAATGCACTATTTAAAGGTACCGAAGTTGCGAAAAAGGTTTCGCAACGAAAACATCCATTCTACTCCATTAGACCCAAAATGATATTTTGCAGTGGTTGGGAGCATTTCGCAAACCTACGGCACGTAAAAAGATGTGAAACTTGTTTTGCGGGCCAGAATGCACTATTTCAGGGTACCGAAGTTGCGAAAATGTTTTGCGACGAAAACATCCATTCTACTCCATTAGACCCAAAATGATGTTTTGCAGTGGTTGGGATAATTTCGCAAAAATTCGGCACGTAAAAAGATGCAAAACTTGTTTTGTGGGCCTGGATGCACTATTTCAGGGTACTGAAGTTGCGAAAAATGTTTCGCAACGAAAACATCCATTCTACTCCATTAGACCCAAAATGATGTTTTGCAGTGGTTGGGAGCATTTCGCAAACCTTCGGCATGTAAAAAGATGCAAAACTTGTTTTGTGGGCCTGGATGCACTATTTCAGGGTACCGAAGTTGCGAAAAAGGTTTCGAAATGAAAACATCCATTCTACTCCATTAGACCCAAAATGATATTTTGCAGTGGTTGGGAGAATTTCGCAAACCTTCGGCACGTAAAAAGATGCGAAGCTTGTTTTGCGGGCCTGAATGCACTATTTCAGGGTACCGAAGTTGCGAAAAAGGTTTCGCAACGAAAACATCCATTCTACTCCATTAGACCCAAAATGATGTTTTGCAGTGGTTGGGAGCATTTCGCAAACCTTCGGCACTTAAAAAGATGCGAAGCTTGTTTTGTGGGCCTGAATGCACTATTTAACGGTACCGAAGTTGCGAAAAAGGTTTCACAACGAAAACATCCATTCTACTCCATTAGACCCAAAATGATGTTTTGCAGTGGTTGGTAGCATTTCGCAAACCTTCGGCACGTAAAAAGATGTGAAACTTGTTTTGCGGGCCAGAATGCACTATTTAAGGGTACCGAAGTTGCGAAAAAGGTTTCGCAACGAAAACATCCATTCTACTCCATTAGGCCCAAAATGATGTTTTGTAGTGGTTGGGAGCTTTTCGCAAACCTTCGACACGTAAAAAGATGCAAAACTTGTTTGGCGGGCCTGAATGCACTATTTCAGGGTACTGAAGTTGCGAAAAATGTTTCGCAACGAAAACATCCATTCTACTCCATTAGACCCAAAATGATGTTTTGCAGTGGTTGGGAGCATTTCGCAAACCTTCGGCACGTAAAAAGATGCAAAACTTGTTTTGCGGGCCAGAATGCACTATTTAAGGGTACCGAAGTTGCGAAAAAGGTTTCGCAACGAAAACATCCATTCTACTCCATTAGACCCAAAATGATGTTTTGCAGTGGTTGGTAGCATTTTGCAAACCTTCGGCACATAAAAAGATGCGTAACTTGTTTTGCGGGGCCAGAATGCACTATTTAAGGGTACCGAAGTTGCGAAAAAGGTTTCGCAACGAAAACATCCATTCTACTCCATTAGACCCAAGATGATGTTTTGCAGTGGTTGGGAGCATTTCGCAAACCTTCGGCACGTAAAAAGATGCAAAACTTGTTTTGTGGGCTTGGATGCACTATTTCAGGGTACCGAAGTTGCGAAAAAGGTTTCGCAATGAAAACATCCATTCTACTCCATTAGACCCAAAATGATATTTTGCAGTGGTTGGGAGAATTTCGCAAACCTTCGGCACGTAAAAAGATGTGAAGCTTGTTTTGCGGGCCAGAATGCACTATTAAAGGGTACCGAAGTTGCGAAAAACGTTTCGCAACGAAAACATCCATTCTACTCCATTAGACCCAAAATGATATTTTGCAGTGGTTGGGAGCATTTCGCAAACCTTCAGCACGTAAAAAGATGTGAAACTTGTTTTGCGGGCCAGAATGCACTATTTCAGGGTACCGAAGTTGCGAAAAAGGTTTCGCAAAGAAAACATACATTCTACTCCATTAGACCCAAAATGATATTTTGCTTTGGCTGGAAGAATTTCCCAAACCTTCGGCACGTAAAAAGATGCGAAGCTTGTTTTGTGGGCCTCAATGCACTATTTCAGGGTACCGAAGTTGCGAAAAAGGTTTCGCAACGAAAACATCCATTCTACTCCATTAGACCCAAAATGATGTTTTGCAGTGGTTGGTAGCATTTCGCAAACCTTCGGCACGTAAAAAGATGTGAAACTTGTTTTGCGTGCCAGAATGCACTATTTAAGTGTACCGAAGTTGCGAAAAAGGTTTCGCAACGAAAACATCCATTCTACTCCATTAGGCCCAAAATGATGTTTTGCAGTGGTTGGGAGCTTTTCGCAAACCTTCGACACGTAAAAAGATGCAAAACTTGTTTGGCGGGCCTGAATGCACTATTTCAGGGTACTGAAGTTGCGAAAAATGTTTCGCAACGAAAACATCCATTCTACTCCATTAGACCCAAAATGATGTTTTGCAGTGGTTGGGAGCATTTCGCAAACCTTCGGCACGTAAAAAGATGTGAAACTTGTTTTGCGGGCCAGAATGCACTATTTAAGGGTACCGAAGTTGCGAAAAAGGTTTCGCAACGAAAACATCCATTCTACTCCATTAGACCCAAAATGATGTTTTGCAGTGGTTGGTAGCATTTTGCAAACCTTCGGCACATAAAAAGATGCGTAACTTGTTTTGCGGGGCCAGAATGCACTATTTAAGGGTACCGAAGTTGCGAAAAAGGTTTCGCAACGAAAACATCCATTCTACTCCATTAGACCCAAGATGATGTTTTGCAGAGGTTGGGAGCATTTCGCAAACCTTCGGCACGTAAAAAGATGCAAAACTTGTTATGTGGGCTTGGATGCACTATTTCAGGGTACCGAAGTTGCGAAAAAGGTTTCGCAATGAAAACATCCATTCTACTCCATTAGACCCAAAATGATATTTTGAAGTGGTTGGGAGAATTTCGCAAACCTTCGGCACGTAAAAAGATGCGAAGCTTGTTTTGCGGGCCAGAATGCACTATTAAAGGGTACCGAAGTTGCGAAAAACGTTTCGCAACGAAAACATCCATTCTACTCCATTAGACCCAAAATGATATTTTGCAGTGGTTGGGAGCATTTCGCAAACCTTCAGCACGTAAAAAGATGTGAAACTTGTTTTGCGGGCCAGAATGCACTATTTCAGGGTACCGAAGTTGCGAAAAAGGTTTCGCAATGAAAACATTCATTCTACTCCATTAGACCCAAAATGATATTTTGCATTGGCTGGGAGAATTTCCCAAACCTTCGGCACGTAAAAAGATGCGAAGCTTGTGTTGTGGGCCTGAATGCACTATTTCAGGGTACCGAAGTTGCGAAAAAGGTTTCGCAACGAAAACATCCAATCTACTCCATTAGACCCAAAATGATGTTTTGCAGTGGTTGGTAGCATTTCGCAAACCTTCGGCACGTAAAAAGATGTGAAACTTGTTTTGCGTGCCAGAATGCACTATTTAAGTGTACCGAAGTTGCGAAAAAGGTTTCGCAACGAAAACATCCATTCTACTCCATTAGACCCAAAATGATGTTTTGAAGTGGTTAGGAGCATTTCGCAAACCTTCGACACGTAAAAAGATGCAAAACTTGTTTGGCGGGCCTGAATGCACTATTTCAGGGTACCGAAGTTGCGAAAAATGTTTCGCAACGAAAACATCCATTCTACTCCATTAGACCCAAAATGATGTTTTGCAGTGGTTGGGAGCATTTCGCAAACCTTCGGCACGTAAAAATATGTGAAACTTGTTTTGCGGGCCAGAATGCACTATTTAAGGGTACTGAAGTTGCGAAAAATGTTTTGCGACGGAAACATCCATTCTACTCCGTTAGACCCAAAATGATGTTTTGAGTGGTTGGGAGCATTTCGCAAACCTTCGGCACATAAAAAGATGCAAAACTTGTTTTGTGGGCCTGGATGCACTATTTCAGGGTACCGAAGTTGCGAAAAATGTTTCGCAACGAAAACATCCATTCTACTCCGTTAGACCCAAGACGATGTTTTGCAGTGGTTGGGAGCATTTCGCAAACCTTCGGCACGTAAAAAGATGCAAAACTTGTTTTGTGGGCTTGGATGCACTATTTCAGGGTACCGAAGTTGCGAAAAAAGTTTCGCAATGAAAACATCCAATCTACTCCATTAGACCCAAAATGATATTTTGCAGTGGTTGGGAGAATTTCGCAAACCTTCGGCACGTAAAAAGATGCGAAGCTTGTTTTGCGTGCTAGAATGCACTATTAAAGGGTACCGAAGTTGCAAAAAAGGTTGCGCAACAAAAACATCCATTCTACTCCATTAGACCCAAAATGATATTTTGCAGTGGTTGGGAGCATTTCGCAAACCTTCGGCACGTAAAAAGATGTGAAACTTGTTTTGCGGGCCAGAATGCACTATTTCAGGGTACCGAAGTTGCGAAAATGTTTTACGATGAAAACATCCACTCTACTCCATTAGACCCAAAATGATGTTTTGCAGTGGTTGGGATAATTTCGTAAACCTTCGACACGTAAAAAGATGCGAAACTTGTTTTGCGGGTCTGAATCCACTATTTCGGTGTACCGAAGTTGCGAAAAATGTTTCGCAACGAAAACATCCATTCTACTCCATTAGACCCAAAATGATGTTTTGCAGTGGTTGGGAGCATTTCGCAAACCTTCGGCACGTAAAAAGATGCAAAACTTATTTTGTGGGCCTGCATGCACTATTTCAGGGTACCGAAGTTGCGAAAAAGGTTTCGAAATGAAAACATCCATTCTACTCCATTAGACCCAAAATGATATTTTGCAGTGGTTGGGAGAATTTCGCAAACCTTCGGCACGTAAAAAGATGCGAAGCTTGTTTTGCGGGCCTGAATGCACTATTTCAGGGTACCAAAGTTGCGAAAAAGGTTTCGCAACGAAAACATCCATTCTACTCCATTAGACCCAAAATGATGTTTTGCAGTGGTTGGGAGCATTTCGCAAACCTTCGGCACATAAAAAGATGTGAAGCTTGTTTTGTGGGCCTGAATGCACTATTTAACGGTACCGAAGTTGCGAAAAAGGTTTCGCAACGAAAACATCCATTCTACTCCATTAGACCCAAAATGATGTTTTGCAGTGGTTGGTAGCATTTCGCAAACCTTCGGCACGTAAAAAGATGTGAAACTTGTTTTGCGGGCCAGAATGCACTATTTAAGGGTACCGAAGTTGCGAAAAAGGTTTCGCAACGAAAACATCAATTCTACTCCATTAGGCCCAAAATGATGTTTTGCAGCGGTTGGGAGCATTTCGCAAACCTTCGACACGTAAAAAGATGCAAAACTTGTTTGGCGGGCCTGAATGCACTATTTCAGGGTACCGAAGTTGCGAAAAATGTTTCGCAACGAAAACATCCATTCTACTCCATTAGACCCAAAATGATGTTTTGCAGTGGTTGGGAGCATTTCGCAAACCTTCGGCACGTAAAAAGATGTGAAACTTGTTTTGCGGGCGAGAATGCACTATTTAAGGGTACCGAAGTTGCGAAAAAGGTTTCGCAACGAAAACATCCATTCTACTCCATTAGACCCAAAATGATGTTTTGCAGTGGTTGGTAGCATTTTGCAAACCTTCGGCACATAAAAAGATGCGTAACTTGTTTTGCGGGGCCAGAATGCACTATTTAAGGGTACCGAAGTTGCGAAAAAGGTTTCGCAACGAAAACATCCATTCTACTCCATTAGACCCAAAATGATGTTTTGCAGTGGTTGGGAGCATTTTGCAAACCTTCGGCACATAAAAAGATGCGAAGCTTGTTTTGTGGGCCTGAATGCACTATTTAACGGTACCGAAGTTGCGAAAAAGGTTTCGCAACGAAAACATCCATTCTACTCCATTAGACCCAAAATGATGTTTTGCAGTGGTTGGTAGCATTTTGCAAACCTTCGGCACATAAAAAGATGCGTAACTTGTTTTGCGGGGCCAGAATGCACTATTTAAGGGTACCGAAGTTGCGAAAAAGGTTTCGCAACGAAAACATCCATTCTACTCCATTAGACCCAAAATGATGTTTTGCAGTGGTTGGGAGCATTTCGCAAACCTTCGGCACATAAAAAGATGCGAAGCTTGTTTTGTGGGCCTGAATGCACTATTTAACGGTACCGAAGTTGCGAAAAAGGTTTCGCAACGAAAACATCCATTCTACTCCATTAGACCCAAAATGATGTTTTGCAGTGGTTGGTAGCATTTCGCAAACCTTCGGCACGTAAAAAGATGTGAAACTTGTTTTGCGGGCCAGAATGCACTATTTAAGGGTACCGAAGTTGCGAAAAAGGTTTCGCAACGAAAACATCAATTCTACTCCATTAGGCCCAAAATGATGTTTTGCAGTGGTTGGGAGCATTTCGCAAACCTTCGACACGTAAAAAGATGCAAAACTTGTTTGGCGGGCCTGAATGCACTATTTCAGGGTACCGAAGTTGCGAAAAATGTTTCGCAACGAAAACATCCATTCTACTCCATTAGACCCAAAATGATGTTTTGCAGTGGTTGGGAGCATTTCGCAAACCTTCGGCACGTAAAAAGATGTGAAACTTGTTTTGCGGGCGAGAATGCACTATTTAAGGGTACCGAAGTTGCGAAAAAGGTTTCGCAACGAAAACATCCATTCTACTCCATTAGACCCAAAATGATGTTTTGCAGTGGTTGGGAGCATTTCGCAAACCTTCGGCACGTAAAAAGATGTGAAACTTGTTTTGCGGGCGAGAATGCACTATTTAAGGGTACCGAAGTTGCGAAAAAGGTTTCGCAACGAAAACATCCATTCTACTCCATTAGACCCAAAATGATGTTTTGCAGTGGTTGGTAGCATTTTGCAAACCTTCGGCACATAAAAAGATGCGTAACTTGTTTTGCGGGGCCAGAATGCACTATTTAAGGGTACCGAAGTTGCGAAAAAGGTTTCGCAATGAAAACATCCATTCTACTCCATTAGACCCAAGATGATGTTTTGCAGTGGTTGGGAGCATTTCGCAAACCTTCGGCACGTAAAAAGATGCAAAACTTGTTTTGTGGGCTTGGATGCACTATTTCAGGGTACCGAAGTTGCGAAAAAGGTTTCGCAATGAAAACATCCATTCTACTCCATTAGACCCAAAATGATATTTTGCAGTGGTTGGGAGAATTTCGCAAACCTTCGGCACGTAAAAAGATGCGAAGCTTGTTTTGCGGGCCAGAATGCACTATTAAAGGGTACCGAAGTTGCGAAAAAGGTTTCGCAATGAAAACATTCATTCTACTCCATTAGACCCAAAATGATATTTTGCATTGGCTGGGAGAATTTCCCAAACCTTCGGCACGTAAAAAGATGCGAAGCTTGTTTTGTGGGCCTGAATGCACTATTTCAGGGTACCGAAGTTGCGAAAAAGGTTTCGCAACGAAAACATCCATTCTACTCCATTAGACCCAAAATGATGTTTTGCAGTGGTTGGTAGCATTTCGCAAACCTTCGGCACGTAAAAAGATCTGAAACTTGTTTTGCGTGCCAGAATGCACTATTTAAGTGTACCGAAGTTGCGAAAAAGGTTTCGCAACGAAAACATCCATTCTACTCCATTAGACCCAAAATGATGTTTTGAAGTGGTTAGGAGCATTTCGCAAACCTTCGACACGTAAAAAGATGCAAAACTTGTTTGGCGGGCCTGAATGCACTATTTCAGGGTACCGAAGTTGCGAAAAATGTTTCGCAACGAAAACATCCATTCTACTCCATTAGACCCAAAATGATGTTTTGCAGTGGTTGGGAGCATTTCGCAAACCTTCGGCACGTAAAAAGATGTGAAACTTGTTTTGCGGGCCAGAATGCACTATTTAAGGGTACCGAAGTTGCGAAAAATGTTTTGCGACGGAAACATCCATTCTACTCCATTAGACCCAAAATGATGTTTCGAGTGGTTGGGAGCATTTCGCAAACCTTCGGCACATAAAAAGATGCAAAACTTGTTTTGTGGGCCTGGATGCACTATTTCAGGGTACCGAAGTTGCGAAAAATGTTTCGCAACGAAAACATCCATTCTACTCCGTTAGACCCAAGACGATGTTTTGCAGTGGTTGGGAGCATTTCGCAAACCTTCGGCACGTAAAAAGATGCAAAACTTGTTTTGTGGGCTTGGATGCACTATTTCAGGGTACCGAAGTTGCGAAAAAAGTTTCGCAATGAAAACATCCAATCTACTCCATTAGACCCAAAATGATATTTTGCAGTGGTTGGGAGAATTTCGCAAACCTTAGGCACGTAAAAAGATGCGAAGCTTGTTTTGCGGGCTAGAATGCACTATTAAAGGGTACCGAAGTTGCAAAAAAGGTTGCGCAACGAAAACATCTATTCTACTCCATTAGACCCAAAATGATATTTTGCAGTGGTTGGGAGCATTTCGCAAACCTTCGGCACGTAAAAAGATGTGAAACTTGTTTTGCGGGCCAGAATGCACTATTTCAGGGTACCGAAGTTGCGAAAATGTTTTACGATGAAAACATCCACTCTACTCCATTAGACCCAAAATGATGTTTTGCAGTGGTTGGGATAATTTCGTAAACCTTCGACACGTAAAAAGATGCGAAACTTGTTTTGCGGGTCTGAATCCACTATTTCGGTGTACCGAAGTTGCGAAAAATGTTTCGCAACGAAAACATCCATTCTACTCCATTAGACCCAAAATGATGTTTTGCAGTGGTTGGAAGCATTTCGCAAACCTTCGGCACGTAAAAAGATGCGGAACTTGTTTTGCGGGCCAGAATGCAGTATTTCAGGGTACCGTAGTTGCGAAAAATGTTTCGCAACAAAAACATCCATTCTACTCCATTAGACCCAAAATGATGTTTTGCAGTGGTTGGGAGCATTTCGCAAACCTTCAGCACGTAAAAAGATGCAAAACTTGTTTTGTGGGCTTGGATGCACTATTTCAGGGTACCAAAGTTGCGAAAAAGGTTTCGCAATGAAAACATCCATTCTACTCCATTAGACCCAACATGATATTTTGCAGTGGTTGGGAGAATTTCGCAAACCTTCGGCACGTAAAAAGATGCGAAGCTTGTTTTGCGGGCTAGAATGCACTATTAAAGGGTACCGAAGTTGCGAAAAAGGTTTCACAACGAAAACATCCATTCTACTCCATTAGACCCAAAATGATATTTTGCAGTAGTTGGGAGCATTTCGCAAACCTTCGGCACGTAAAAAGATGTGAAACTTGTTTTGTGGGCCAGAATGCACTATTTCAGGGTACCGAAGTTGCGAAAATGTTTTGCGACGAAAACATCCACTCTACTCCGTTAGACCCAAAATGATGTTTTGCAGTGGTTGGGATAATTTCGCAAACCTTCGACACGTAAAAAGATGCGAAACTTGTTTTGCTGGCCTGAATCCACTATTTTGGTGTACCGAAGTTGCGAAAAAAGTTTCGCAACGAAAACATCCATTTTACTCCATTAGACCCAAAATGATATTTTGCAGTGGTTGGGAGCATTTCGCAAACCTTCGGCACGTAAAAAGATGCGAAGCTTGTTTTGCGGGCTAGAATGCACTATTTCGGTGTACCGAAGTTGCGAAAAAGGTTTCACAACGAAAACATCCATTCTACTCCATTAGACCCAAAATGATATTTTGCAGTGGTTGGGAGCATTTCGCAAACCTTCGGCACGTAAAAAGATGTGAAACTTGTTTTGCGGGCCAGAATGCACTATTTCAGGGTACCGTAGTTGCGAAAAATGTTTCGCAACAAAAACATCCATTCTACTCCATTAGACCCAAAATTATGTTTTGCAGTGGTTGGGATAATTTCGCAAACCTTCGGCACGTAAAAAGATGCAAAACTTGTTTTGTGGGCTTGGATGCACTATTTCAGTGTACCGAAGTTGCGAAAAAGGTTTCGCAATGAAAACATCCATTCTACTCCATTAGACCCAAAATGATATTTTGTAGTGGTTGGGAGAATTTCGCAAACCTTCGGCACGTAAAAAGATGCGGAACTTGTTTTGCGGGCCAGAATGCACTATTAAAGGGTACCGAAGTTGCGAAAAAGGCTTCGCAACGAAAACATCCATTCTACTCCATTAGACACAAAATGATGTTTTGCAGTGGTTGGGAGCATTTCGCAAACCTTCGGCACATAAAAAGATGCGTAATTTGTTTTGCGGGCCAGAATGCACTATTTCAGGGTACCGAAGTTGCGAAAATGTTTTGCGATGAAAAAATCCACTCTACTCCATTAGACCCAAAATGATGTTTTGCAGTGGTTGGGATAATTTCGTAAACCTTCGACACGTAAAAAGATGTGAAACCTGTTTTGCGGGTCTGAATCCACTATTTCGGTGTACCGAAGTTGCGAAAAATGTTTCGCAACGAAAACATCCATTCTACTCCATTAGACCCAAAATGATGTTTTGCAGTGGTTGGAAGCATTTCGCAAACCTTCGGCACGTAAAAAGATGCGAAGCTTGTTTTGCGGGCTAGAATGCACTATTAAAGGGTACCAAAGTTGCAAAAAAGGTTGCGCAACGAAAACATCCATTCTACTCCATTAGACCCAAAATGATATTTTGCAGTGGTTGGGAGCATTTCGCAAACCTTCGGCACGTAAAAAGATGTGAAACTTGTTTTGCGGGCCAGAATGCACTATTTCAGGGTACCGAAGTTGCGAAAATGTTTTGCGATGAAAACATCCACTCTACTCTATTAGACCCAAAATGATGATTTGCAGTGGTTGGGATAATTTCGTAAACCTTCGACACGTAAAAAGATGCGAAACTTGTTTTGCGGGTCTGAATCCACTATTTCGGTGTACCGAAGTTGTGAAATATGTTTCGCAACAAAAACATCCATTCTACTCCATTAGACCCAAAATGATGTTTTGCAGTGGTTGGAAGCATTTCGCAAACCTTCGGCACGTAAAAAGATGAGGAACTTGTTTTGCGGCCCAGAATGCACTATTAAAGGGTACCGAAGTTGCGAAAAAGGTTTCGCAACGAAAACATCCATTCTACTCCATTAGACCCAAAATGATATTTCGCAGTGGTTGGGAGCATTTCGCAAACCTTCGGCACGTAAAAAGATGTGAAACTTGTTTTGTGGGCCACAATGCACTATTTCAGGGTACCGAAGTTGCGAAAATGTTTTGCGACAAAAACATCCACTCTACTCGATTAGACCCAAAATGATGTTTTGCAGTGGTTAGGATAATTTCGCAAACCTTCGACACGTAAAAAGATGCGAAACTTGTTTTGCTGGCCTGAATCCACTATTTTGGTGTACTGAAGTTGCGAAAAATGTTTCGCAACAAAAACATCCATTCTACTCCATTAGACCCAAAATGATGTTTTGCAGTGGTTGGGAGCATTTCGCAAACCTTCGGCACGTAAAAAGATGCGGAACTTGTTTTGCGGGCCAGAATGCACTATTTCAGGGTACCGAAGTTGCGAAAAAGGTTTCGCAACGAAAACATCCATTCTACTCCATTAGACACAAAATGATGTTTTGCAGTGGTTGGGAGCATTTCGCAAACCTTCGGCACATAAAAAGATGCGTAACTTGTTTTGCGGGCCAGAATGCACTATTTCAGGGTACCGAAGTTGCGAAAATGTTTTGCGATGAAAACATCCACTCTACTCCATTAGACCCAAAATGATGTTTTGCAGTGGTTGGGATAATTTCGTAAACCTTCGACACGTAAAAAGATGTGAAACTTGTTTTGCGGGTCTGAATCCACTATTTCGGTGTACCGAAGTTGCGAAAAATGTTTCGCAACGAAAACATCCATTCTACTCCATTAGACCCAAAATGATGTTTTGCAGTGGTTGGAAGCATTTCGCAAACCTTCGGCACGTAAAAAGATGCGAAGCTTGTTTTGCGGGCTAGAATGCACTATTAAAGGGTACCGAAGTTGCAAAAAAGGTTGCGCAACGAAAACATCCATTCTACTCCATTAGACCCAAAATGATATTTTGCAGTGGTTGGGAGCATTTCGCAAACCTTCGGCACGTAAAAAGATGTGAAACTTGTTTTGCGGGCCAGAATGCACTATTTCAGGGTACCGAAGTTGCAAAAATGTTTTGCGATGAAAACATCCACTCTACTCTATTAGACCCAAAATGATGTTTTGCAGTGGTTGGGATAATTTCGTAAACCTTCGACACGTAAAAAGATGCGAAACTTGTTTTGCGGGTCTGAATCCACTATTTCGGTGTACCGAAGTTGCGAAAAATGTTTCGCAACGAAAACATCCATTCTACTCCATTAGACCCAAAATGATGTTTTGCAGTGGTTGGAAGCATTTCGCAAACCTTCGGCACGTAAAAAGATGCGGAACTTGTTTTGCGGGCCAGAATGCAGTATTTCAGGGTACCGTAGTTGCGAAAAATGTTTCGCAACAAAAACATCCATTCTACTCCATTAGACCCAAAATTATGTTTTGCAGTGGTTGGGAGCATTTCGCAAACCTTCGGCACGTAAAAAGATGCAAAACTTGTTTTGTGGGCTTGGATGCACTATTTCAGTGTACCGAAGTTGCGAAAAAGGTTTCGCAATGAAAACATCCATTCTACTCCATTAGACCCAAAATGATATTTCGCAGTGGTTGGGAGCATTTCGCAAACCTTCGGCACGTAAAAAGATGTGAAACTTGTTTTGAGGGCCAGAATGCACTATTTAAGGGTACCGAAGTTGCGAAAATGTTTTGCGACGTAAACATCCACTCTACTCGATTAGACCCAAAATGATGTTTTGCAGTGGTTAGGATAATTTCGCAAACCTTCGACACGTAAAAAGATGCGAAGCTTGTTTTGCGGCCCAGAATGCACTATTAAAGGGTACCGAAGTTGCGAAAAAGGTTTCGCAACGAAAACATCCATTCTACTCCATTAGACCCAAAATGATATTTCGCAGTGGTTGGGAGCATTTCGCAAACCTTCGGCACGTAAAAAGATGTGAAACTTGTTTTGTGGGCCAGAATGCACTATTTCAGGGTACCGAAGTTGCGAAAATGTTTTGCGACGAAAACATCCACTCTACTCGATTAGACCCAAAATGATGTTTTGCAGTGGTTAGGATAATTTCGCAAACCTTCGACACGTAAAAAGATGCGAAACTTGTTTTGCTGGCCTGAATCCACTATTTTGGTGTACTGAAGTTGCGAAAAATGTTTCGCAACAAAAACATCCATTCTACTCCATTAGACCCAAAATGATGTTTTGCAGTGGTTGGGAGCATTTCGCAAACCTTCGGCACGTAAAAAGATGCGGAACTTGTTTTGCGGGCCAGAATGCACTATTTCAGGGTACCGAAGTTGCGAAAAAGGTTTCGCAACGAAAACATCCATTCTACTCCATTAGACACAAAATGATGTTTTGCAGTGGTTGGGAGCATTTCGCAAACCTTCGGCACATAAAAAGATGCGTAACTTGTTTTGCGGGCCAGAATGCACTATTTCAGGGTACCGAAGTTGCGAAAATGTTTTGCGATGAAAACATCCACTCTACTCCATTAGACCCAAAATGATGTTTTGCAGTGGTTGGGATAATTTCGTAAACCTTCGACACGTAAAAAGATGCGAAACTTGTTTTGCGGGTCTGAATCCACTATTTCGGTGTACCGAAGTTGCGAAAAATGTTTCGCAACGAAAACATCCATTCTACTCCATTAGACCCAAAATGATGTTTTGCAGTGGTTGGAAGCATTTCGCAAACCTTCGGCACGTAAAAAGATGCGAAGCTTGTTTTGCGGGCTAGAATGCACTATTAAAGGGTACCGAAGTTGCAAAAAAGGTTGCGCAACGAAAACATCCATTCTACTCCATTACACCCAAAATGATATTTTGCAGTGGTTGGGAGCATTTCGCAAACCTTCGGCACGTAAAAAGATGTGAAACTTGTTTTGCGGGCCAGAATGCACTATTTCAGGGTACCGAAGTTGCGAAAATGTTTTGCGATGAAAACATCCACTCTACTCCATTAGACCCAAAATGATGTTTTGCAGTGGTTGGGATAATTTCGTAAACCTTCGACACGTAAAAAGATGCGAAACTTGTTTTGCGGGTCTGAATCCACTATTTCGGTGTACCGAAGTTGCGAAAAATGTTTCGCAACGAAAACATCCGTTCTACTCCATTAGACCCAAAATGATGTTTTGCAGTAGTTGGAAGCATTTCGCAAACCTTCGGCACGTAAAAAGATGCGGAACTTGTTTTGCGGGCCAGAATGCAGTATTTCAGGGTACCGTAGTTGCGAAAAATGTTTCGCAACAAAAACATCCATTCTACTCCATTAGACCCAAAATGATGTTTTGCAGTGGTTGGGAGCATTTCGCAAACCTTCGACACGTAAAAAGATGCAAAACTTGTTTAGTGGGCTTGGATGCACTATTTCAGGGTACCGAAGTTGCGAAAAAGGTTTCGCAATGAAAACATCCATTCTACTCCATTAGACCCAACATGATATTTTGCAGTGGTTGGGAGAATTTCGCAAACCTTCGGCACGTAAAAACATGCGAAGCTTGTTTTGCGGGCTAGAATGCACTATTAAAGGGTACCGAAGTTGCGAAAAAGGTTTCACAATGAAAACATCCATTCTACTCCATTAGACCCAAAATGATATTTTGCAGTGGTTGGGAGCATTTCGCAAACCTTCGGCACGTAAAAAGATGTGAAACTTGTTTTGTGGGCCAGAATGCACTATTTCAGGGTACCGAAGTTGCGAAAATGTTTTGCGACGAAAACATCCACTCTACTCCATTAGACCCAAAATGATGTTTTGCAGTGGTTGGGATAATTTCGCAAACCTTCGACACGTAAAAAGATGCGAAACTTGTTTTGCTGGCCTGAATCCACTATTTGGGTGTACAGAAGTTGCGAAAAATGTTTCGCAACGAAAACATCCATTCTACTCCATTAGACCCAAAATGATGTTTTGCAGTGGTTGGGAGCATTTCGCAAACCTTCGGCACGTAAAAAGATGCGGAACTTGTTTTGCGGGCCAGAATGCAATATTTCAGGGTACCGAAGTTGCGAAAAAGGTTTCGCAACGAAAACATCCATTCTACTCCATTAGACACAAAATGATGTTTTGCAGTGGTTGGGAACATTTCGCAAACCTTCGGCACATAAAAAGACGCGTAACTTGTTTTGCGGGCCAGAAAGCACTATTTCAGGGTACCGAAGTTGCGAAAATGTTTTGCGATGAAAACATCCACTCTACTCCATTAGACCCAAAATGATGTTTTGCAGTGGTTGGGATAATTTCGTAAACCTTCGACACGTAAAAAGATGCGAAACTTGTTTTGCGGGTCTGAATCCACTATTTCGGTGTACCGAAGTTGCGAAAAATGTTTCGCAACGAAAACATCCATTCTACTCCATTAGACCCAAAATGATGATTTGCAGTGGTTAGGATAATTTCGCAAACCTTCGACACGTAAAAAGATGCGAAACTTGTTTTGCGGGCTAGAATGCACTATTAAAGGGTACCGAAGTTGCAAAAAAGGTTGCGCAACGAAAACATCCATTCTACTCCATTAGACCCAAAATGATATTTTGCAGTGGTTGGGAGCATTTCGCAAACCTTCGGCACGTAAAAAGATGTGAAACTTGTTTTGCGGGCCAGAATGCACTATTTCAGGGTACCGAAGTTGCGAAAATGTTTTGCGATGAAAACATCGACTCTACTCCATTAGACCCAAAATGATGTTTTGCAGTGGTTGGGATAATTTAGTAAACCTTCGACACGTAAAAAGATGCGAAACTTGTTTTGCGGGTCTGAATCCACTATTTCGGTGTACCGAAGTTGCGAAAAATGTTTCGCAACGAAAACATCCATTCTACTCCATTAGACCCAAAATGATGTTTTGCAGTGGTTGGAAGCATTTCGCAAACCTTCGGCACGTATAAAGATGCGGAACTTGTTTTGCGGGCCAGAATGCAGTATTTCAGGGTACCGTAGTTGCGAAAAATGTTTCGCAACAAAAACATCCATTCTACTCCATTAGACCCAAAATTATGTTTTGCAGTGGTTGGGAGCATTTCGCAAACCTTCGTCACGTAAAAAGATGCAAAACTTGTTTTGTGGGCTTGGATGCACTATTTCAGGGTACCGAAGTTACGAAAAAGGTTTCGCAATGAAAACATCCATTCTACTCCATTAGACCCAAAATGATATTTTGCAGTGGTTGGTAGAATTTCGCAAACCTTCGACACGTAAAAAGATGCGAAGCTTGTTTTGCGGCCCAGAATGCACTATTAAAGGGTACCGAAGTTGCGAAAAAGGTTTCGCAACGAAAACATCCATTCTACTCCATTAGACCCAAAATGATATTTTGCAGTGGTTGGGAGCATTTCGCAAACCTTCGGCACGTAAAAAGATGTGAAACTTGTTTTGTGGGCCAGAATGCACTATTTCAGGGTACCGAAGTTGCGAAAATGTTTTGCGACGAAAACATCCACTCTACTCCATTAGACCCAAAATGATGTTTTGCAGTGGTTAGGATAATTTCGCAAACCTTCGACACGTAAAAAGATGCGAAACTTGTTTTGCTGGCCTGAATCCACTATTTTGGTGTACCGAAGTTGCGAAAAATGTTTCGCAACAAAAACATCCATTCTACTCCATTAGACCCAAAATGATGTTTTGCAGTGGTTGGGAGCATTTCGCAAACCTTCGGCACGTAAAAAGATGCGGAACTTGTTTTGCGGGCCAGAATGCACTATTTCAGGGTACCGAAGTTGCGAAAAAGGTTTCGCAACGAAAACATCCATTCTACTCCATTAGACACAAAATGATGTTTTGCAGTGGTTGGGAGCATTTCGCAAACCTTCGGCACATAAAAAGATGCGTAACTTGTTTTGCGGGCCAGAATGCACTATTTCAGGGTACCGATGTTGCGAAAAAGGTTTCGCAACGAAAACATCCATTCTACTCCATTAGACCCAAGATGATGTTTTGCAGTGGTTGGGAGCATTTCGCAAACCTTCGGCACGTAAAAAGATGCAAAACTTGTTTTGTGGGCTTGGATGCACTATTTCAGAGTACCGAAGTTGCGAAAAAGGTTTCGCAATGAAAACATCCATTCTACTCCATTAGACCCAAAATGATATTTTGCAGTGGTTGGGAGAATTTCGCAAACCTTCGGCACGTAAAAAGATGCGAAGCTTGTTTTGCGGCCCAGAATGCACTATTAAAGGGTACCGAAGTTGCGAAAAAGGTTTCGCAACGAAAACATCCATTCTACTCCATTAGACCCAAAATGATATTTTGCAGTGGTTGGGAGAATTTCGCAAACCTTCGGCACGTAAAAAGATGCGGAACTTGTTTTGCGGGCCAGAATGCACTATTTCAAGGTACCGAAGTGGCGAAAAAGGTTTCGCAACGAAAACATCCATTCTACTCCATTAGACCCAAAATGATGTTTTGCAGTGGTTGGGAGCATTTCGCAAACCTTCGGCACGTAAAAAGATGCGGAACTTGTTTTGCGGGCCAGAATGCACTATTTCAAGGTACCGAAGTTGCGAAAAAGGTTTCGCAACGAAAACATCCATTCTACTCCATTAGACACAAAATGATGTTTTGCAGTGGTTGGGAGCATTTCGCAAACCTTCGGCACATAAAAAGATGCGTAACTTGTTTTGCGGGCCAGAATGCACTATTTCAGGGTACCGAAGTTGCGAAAAAGGTTTCGCAACGAAAACATCCATTCTACTCCATTAGACCCAAGATGATGTTTTGCAGTGGTTGGGAGCATTTCGCAAACCTTCGGCACGTAAAAAGATGCAAAACTTGTTTTGTGGGCTTGGATGCACTATTTCAGGGTACCGAAGTTGCGAAAAAGGTTTCGCAATGAAAACATCCATTCTACTCCATTAGACCCAAAATGATATTTTCCAGTGATTGGGAGAATTTCGCAAACCTTCGGCACGTAAAAAGATGCGAAGCTTGTTTTGTGGGCCTGAATGCACTATTTCAGGGTACCGAAGTTGCGAAAAAGGTTTCGCAACGAAAACATCCATTCTACTCCATTAGACCCAAAATTATGTTCTGCAGTGGTTGGTAGCATCTCGCAAACCTTCGGCACATAAAATGATGTGAAACTTGTTTTGCGGGCCAGAATGCAATATTTCAGGGTACCGAAGTTGCGAAAAAGGTTTCGCAACGAAAACATCCATTCTACTCCATTAGACCCAAAATGATGTTTTGCAGTGGTTGGTAGCATTCCGTAAACCTTCGGCACGTAAAAAGATGCGAAGCTTGTTTTGCGGGCCTGAATGCACTATTTCAGGGTACCGAAGTTGCGAAAAAGGTTTCGCAACGAAAACATCCATTCTACTCCATTAGACCCAAAATGATGTTTTGCAGCGGTTGGGAGCATTTCGCAAACCTTCGGCACGTAAAAAGATGCGGAACTTGTTTTGCGGGCCAGAATGCACTATTTCAGGGTACCGAAGTTGCGAAAAATGTTTCGCAATAAAAACATCCATTCTACTCCATTAGACCCGAAATAATGTTTTGCAGTGGTTGGGAGCATTTCGCAAACCTTCGGCACGTAAAAAGATGCAAAACTTGTTTCGTGGGCCTGAATGCTCTATTTCAGGGTACCGAAGTTGCCAGAAAGGTTTCGCAATGAAAACATCCATTCTACTCTTAGACACAAAATGATGTTTTGCAGTGGTTGGGAGCATTTCGCAAACCTTCGGCACATAAAAAGATGCGTAACTTGTTTTGCGGGCCAAAATGCACTATTTCAGGGTACCGAAGTTGCGAAAAATGTTTTTCGACGAAAACTTCCATTCTACTCCATTAGACCCAAGATGATGTTTTGCAGTGGTTGGGAGCATTTCGCAAACCTTCAGCACGTAAAAAGATGCAAAACTTGTTTTGTGGGCTTGGATGCACTATTTTAGGGAACCGAAGTTGCGAAAAAGGTTTCGCAATGAAAACATCCATTCTACTCCATTAGACCCAAAATGATATTTTGCAGTGGTTGGGAGAATTTCGCAAACCTTCGGCACATAAAAAGATGCGAAGCTTGTTTTGTGGGCTTGAATGCACTATTTCAGGGTACCGAAGTTGCGAAAAAGGTTTCGCAACGAAAACATCCATTCTACTCCATTAGACCCAAAATGATGTTTTGCACTGGTTGGTAGCATTTCGCAAACCTTCGGCACGTAAAAAGATGTGAAACTTGTTTTGCGGGCCAGAATGCACTATTTCAGGGTACCGAAGTTGCGAAAAATGTTTTGCGACGAAAACATCCATTCTACTCCATTAGACCCAAAATGATGTTTTGCAATGGTTGGGAGAATATAACAAACCTTCGGCACGTAAAAAGATGCGAAACTTGTTTTGCGGGCCTGAATGCCCTATTTCAGAGTACCGAAGTTGCGAAAAAGGATTCAAAACGAAAACATCCATTCTACTGCATTAGACCCAAAATGATGTTTTCCACTGGTTGGGAGCATTTCGCAAACCTTCGGCACGTAAAAAGATGCGATGCTTGTTTTGCGGGCCTGAATACACTATTTCAGGGTACCGAAGTTGCGAAAAAGGTTTCGCAACGAAAACATCCATTCCACTCCATTAGACCCAAAATGATGTTTTGCAGTGGTTGGGAGCATTTCGCAATCCTTCGGCACGTAAAAAGATGTGAAATTTGATTTGCGGGCCAGAATGCACTATTTAAGGGTACCGAAGTTGCGAAAAAGGTTTCGCAACGAAAACAACCATTCTACTCCATTAGACCCAAAATGATGTTTTGCAGTGGTTGGGAGCATTTCGCAAACCTTCGGCACGTAAAAAGATGTGAAACTTGTTTTGCGGGCCAGAATGCACTATTTCAGGGTACCGAAGTTGTGAAAATGTTTTGCGACGAAAACATCCATTCTACTCCAATAGACCCAAAATGATGTTTTGCAGTGGTTGGGATAATTTCGCAAACCTTCGACACGTAAAAAGATGTGGAACTTGTTTTGCGGGCCTGAATCCACTATTTCGGAGTACCGAAGTTGCGAAAAATGTTTCGCAACGAAAACATCCATTCTACTCCATTAGACCCAAAATAATGTTTTGCAGTGGTTGGGAGCATTTCGCAAACCTTCGGCACGTAAAAAGATGCGGAACTTGTTTTGCGGGCCAGAATGCACTATTTCAGGGTACCGAAGTTGCGAAAAATGTTTCGCAACAAAAACATCTATTCTATTCTATTAGACCCAAAATGATGTTTTGCAGTGGTTGGGAGCATTTCGCAAACCTTCGACACGTAAAAAGATGCAAAACTTGTTTTGTGGGCCTGAATGCACTATTTCAAGGTACCGAAGTTGCGAAAAAGGTTTCGCAACGAAAACATCCATTCTACTCCATTAGACCCAAAATGATGTTTTGCAGTGGTTGGGAGCATTTCGCAAACCTTCGGCTCGTAAAAAGATTTGAAACTTGTTTTCTGGGCCAGAATGCACTATTTCAGGGTATCGAAGTAGCGAAAAATATTTTGCAATGAAAACATCCGTTCTACTCCATTAGACCCAAAATGATGTTTTGCAGTGGTTGGGAGAATTTCGCAAACCTTCGGCACGTAAAAAGATGCTAAACTTGTTTTGCGGGCCTGAATGCACTATTTCAGAGTACCGAAGTTGCGAAAAAGGATTCGCAATGAAAACATCCATTCTACTCCAATAGACCCAAAATGATGTTTTCCACTGGTTGAGAGCATTTCGCAAACCTTCGGCACGTAAAAAGATGCGAAGCATGTTTTGCGGGCCTGAATGCACTATTTCAGGGTACCGAAGTTGCGAAAAAGGTTTCGCAACGAAAATATCTATTCTACTCCATTAGACCCAAAATAATGTTTTGCAATGGTTGGGAGCATTTCGCAAACCTTCGGCACGTAAAAAGATGTGAAACTTGTTTTGCGGGCCAGAATGCACTATTTCAGGGTACTGAAGTTGCGAAAAAGGTTTCGCAACGAAAACATCCATTCTACTCCATTAGACCCAAAATGATGTTTTGCAGTGGTTGGGAGCATTTCGCAAACCTTCGGCACGTAAAAAGATGTGAAACTTGTTTTGCGGGCCAGAATGCACTATTTCAGGGTACCGAAGTTGCGAAAATGTTTTGCGACGAAAACATCCATTCTACTCCATTAGACCCAAAATGATGTTTTGCAGTGGTTGGGATAATTTCGCAAACCTTCGGCACGTAAAAAGATGTGGAACTTGTTTTGCGGGCCTGAATCCACTATTTCGGTGTACCGAAGTTGCGAAAAATGTTTCGTAACGAAAATATCCATTCTACTCCATTAGACCCAAAATGATGTTTTGCAGTGGTTGGTAGCATTTCGCAAACCTTCGGCACGTAACAAGATGTGAAACTTGTTTTGCAGGCTAGAATGCACTATTTCAAGGTACCGAAGTTGCGAAAAAGGTTTCGCAACGAAAACATCCATTCTACTCCATTAGACCCAAAATGATGTTTTGCAGTGGTTGGGAGCATTTCGCAAACCTTCGGCTCGTACAAAGATTTGAAACTTGTTTTCCGGGCCAGAATGCACTAATTCAGGGTATCGAAGTAGCGAAAAATATTTTGCGACGAAAACATCCGTTCTACTCCATTAGACCCAAAATGATGTTTTGCAGTGGTTGGGAGAATATAGCAAACCTTCGGCACGTAAAAAGATGCTAAACTTGTTTTGCGGGCCTGAATGCACTATTTCAGAGTACCGAAGTTGCGAAAAAGGATTCGCAATGAAAACATCCATTCTACTCCATTAGACCCAAAATGATGTTTTGCAATGGTTGGGAGAATTTCGCAAACCTTTGGCACGTAAAAAGATGTGAAACTTGTTTTGCGGGCCTGAATGCACTATTTAAGGGTACCGAAGTTGCGAAAAAGGTTTCGCAACGAAAACATCCATTCTACTCCATTAGACCCAAAATGATGTTTTGCAGTGGTTGGGAGCATTTCGCAAACCTTCGGCACATAAAATGATGTGAAACTTGTTTTGCGGGCCAGAATGCACTATTTCAGGGTACCGAAGTTGCGAAAAAGGTTTCGCAACGAAAACATCCATTCTACTCCATTAGACCCAAAATGATGTTTTGCAGTGGTTGGTAGCATTCCGCAAACCTTCGGCACGTAAAAAGATGCGAAGCTTGTTTTGCGGGCCTGAATGCACTATTTCAGGGTACCGAAGTTGCGAAAAAGGTTTCGCAACGAAAACATCCATTCTACTCCATTAGACCCAAAATGATGTTTTGCAGTGGTTGGGAGCATTTCGCAAACCTTCGGCACGTAAAAAGATGCGGAACTTGTTTTGCGGGCCAGAATGCACTATTTCAGGGTACCGAAGTTGCGAAAAATGTTTCGCAATAAAAACATCCATTCTACTCCATTAGACCCGAAATGATGTTTTGCAGTGGTTGGGAGCATTTCGCAAACCTTCGGCACGTAAAAAGATTCAAAACTTGTTTCGTGGGCCTGAATGCACTATTTCAGGGTACCGAAGTTGCCAAAAAGGTTTCGCAATGAAAACATCCATTCTACTCTTAGACACAAAATGATGTTTTGTAGTGGTTGGGAGCATTTCGCAAACCTTCGGCACATAAAAAGATGCGTAACTTGTTTTGCGGGCCAGAATGCACTATTTCAGGGTACCGAAGTTGCGAAAAATGTTTTTCGACGAAAACTTCCATTCTACTCCATTAGACCCAAGATGATGTTTTGCAGTGGTTGGGAGCATTTCGCAAACCTTCGGCACGTAAAAAGATGCAAAACTTGTTTTGTGGGCTTGGATGCACTATTTTAGGGAACCGAAGTTGCGAAAAAGGTTTCGCAATGAAAACATCCATTCTACTCCATTAGACCCAAAATGATATTTTGCAGTGGTTGGGAGTATTTCGCAAACCTTCGGCACGTAAAAAGATGCGAACCTTGTTTTGTGGGCTTGAATGCACTATTTCAGGGTACCGAAGTTGCGAAAAAGGTTTCGCAACGAAAACATCCATTCTACTCCATTAGACCCAAAATGATGTTTTGCACTGGTTGGTAGCATTTCGCAAACCTTCGGCACGTAAAAAGATGTGAAACTTATTTTGCGGGCCAGAATGCACTATTTCAGGGTACCGAAGTTGCGAAAAATGTTTTGCGACGAAAACATCCATTCTACTCCATTAGACCCAAAATGATGTTTTGCAATGGTTGGGAGAATATAACAAACCTTCGGCACGTAAAAAGATGCGAAACTTGTTTTGCGGGCCTGAATGCACTATTTCAGGGTACCGAAGTTGCGAAAAAGGATTCACAACGAAAACATCCATTCTACTCCATTAGACCCAAAATGATGTTTTGCAGTGGTTGGGAGAATATAGCAAACCTTCGGCACGTAAAAAGATGCTAAACTTGTTTTGCGGGCCTGAATGCACTATTTCAGAGTACCGAAGTTGCGAAAAAGGATTCGCAATGAAAACATCCATTCTACTCCAATAGACCCAAAATGATGTTTTCCACTGGTTGAGAGCATTTCGCAAACCTTCGGCACGTAAAAAGATGCGAAGCATGTTTTGCGGGCCTGAATGCACTATTTCAGGGTACCGAAGTTGCGAAAAAGGTTTCGCAACGAAAATATCTATTCTACTCCATTAGACCCAAAATAATGTTTTGCAATGGTTGGGAGCATTTCGCAAACCTTCGGCACGTAAAAAGATGTGAAACTTGTTTTGCGGGCCAGAATGCACTATTTCAGGGTACTGAAGTTGCGAAAAAGGTTTCGCAACGAAAACATCCATTCTACTCCATTAGACCCAAAATGATGTTTTGCAGTGGTTGGGAGCATTTGGCAAACCTTCGGCACGTAAAAAGATGTGAAACTTGTTTTGCGGGCCAGAATGCACTATTTCAGGGTACCGAAGTTGCGAAAATGTTTTGCGACGAAAACATCCATTCTACTCCATTAGACCCAAAATGATGTTTTGCAGTGGTTGGGATAATTTCGCAAACCTTCGGCACGTAAAAAGATGTGGAACTTGTTTTGCGGGCCTGAATCCACTATTTCGGTGTACCGAAGTTGCGAAAAATGTTTCGTAACGAAAATATCCATTCTACTCCATTAGACCCAAAATGATGTTTTGCAGTGGTTGGTAGCATTTCGCAAACCTTCGGCACGTAACAAGATGTGAAACTTGTTTTGCAGGCTAGAATGCACTATTTCAAGGTACCGAAGTTGCGAAAAAGGTTTCGCAACGAAAACATCCATTCTACTCCATTAGACCCAAAATGATGTTTTGCAGTGGTTGGGAGCATTTCGCAAACCTTCGGCTCGTACAAAGATTTGAAACTTGTTTTCCGGGCCAGAATGCACTAATTCAGGGTATCGAAGTAGCGAAAAATATTTTGCGACGAAAACATCCGTTCTACTCCATTAGACCCAAAATGATGTTTTGCAGTGGTTGGGAGAATATAGCAAACCTTCGGCACGTAAAAAGATGCTAAACTTGTTTTGCGGGCCTGAATGCACTATTTCAGAGTACCGAAGTTGCGAAAAAGGATTCGCAATGAAAACATCCATTCTACTCCATTAGACCCAAAATGATGTTTTACAATGGTTGGGAGAATTTCGCAAACCTTTGGCACGTAAAAAGATGTGAAACTTGTTTTGCGGGCCTGAATGCACTATTTAAGGGTACCGAAGTTGCGAAAAAGGTTTCGCAACGAAAACATCCATTCTACTCCATTAGACCCAAAATGATGTTTTGCAGTGGTTGGGAGCATTTCGCAAACCTTCGGCACATAAAATGATGTGAAACTTGTTTTGCGGGCCAGAATGCACTATTTCAGGGTACCGAAGTTGCGAAAAAGGTTTCGCAACGAAAACATCCATTCTACTCCATTAGACCCAAAATGATGTTTTGCAGTGGTTGGTAGCATTCCGCAAACCTTCGGCACGTAAAAAGATGCGAAGCTTGTTTTGCGGGCCTGAATGCACTATTTCAGGGTACCGAAGTTGCGAAAAAGGTTTCGCAACGAAAACATCCATTCTACTCCATTAGACCCAAAATGATGTTTTGCAGTGGTTGGGAGCATTTCGCAAACCTTCGGCACGTAAAAAGATGCGGAACTTGTTTTGCGGGCCAGAATGCACTATTTCAGGGTACCGAAGTTGCGAAAAATGTTTCGCAATAAAAACATCCATTCTACTCCATTAGACCCGAAATGATGTTTTGCAGTGGTTGGGAGCATTTCGCAAACCTTCGGCACGTAAAAAGATTCAAAACTTGTTTCGTGGGCCTGAATGCACTATTTCAGGGTACCGAAGTTGCCAAAAAGGTTTCGCAATGAAAACATCCATTCTACTCTTAGACACAAAATGATGTTTTGTAGTGGTTGGGAGCATTCCGCAAACCTTCGGCACATAAAAAGATGCGTAACTTGTTTTGCGGGCCAGAATGCACTATTTCAGGGTACCGAAGTTGCGAAAAATGTTTTTCGACGAAAACTTCCATTCTACTCCATTAGACCCAAGATGATGTTTTGCAGTGGTTGGGAGCATTTCGCAAACCTTCGGCACGTAAAAAGATGCAAAACTTGTTTTGTGGGCTTGGATGCACTATTTTAGGGAACCGAAGTTGCGAAAAAGGTTTCGCAATGAAAACATCCATTCTACTCCATTAGACCCAAAATGATATTTTGCAGTGGTTGGGAGTATTTCGCAAACCTTCGGCACGTAAAAAGATGCGAACCTTGTTTTGTGGGCTTGAATGCACTATTTCAGGGTACCGAAGTTGCGAAAAAGGTTTCGCAACGAAAACATCCATTCTACTCCATTAGACCCAAAATGATGTTTTGCACTGGTTGGTAGCATTTCGCAAACCTTCGGCACGTAAAAAGATGTGAAACTTATTTTGCGGGCCAGAATGCACTATTTCAGGGTACCGAAGTTGCGAAAAATGTTTTGCGACGAAAACATCCATTCTACTCCATTAGACCCAAAATGATGTTTTGCAATGGTTGGGAGAATATAACAAACCTTCGGCACGTAAAAAGATGCGAAACTTGTTTTGCGGGCCTGAATGCACTATTTCAGGGTACCGAAGTTGCGAAAAAGGATTCACAACGAAAACATCCATTCTACTCCATTAGACCCAAAATGATGTTTTCCACTGGTTGGGAGCATTTCGCAAACCTTCGGCACGTAAAAAGATGTGATGCTTGTTTTGCGGGCCTGAATACACTATTTCAGGGTACCGAAGTTGCGAAAAAGGTTTCGCAACGAAAACATCCATTCCACTCCATTAGACCCAAAATGATGTTTTGCAGTGGTTGGGAGCATTTCGCAATCCTTCGGCACGTAAAAAGATGTGAAATTTGATTTGCGGGCCAGAATGCACTATTTAAGGGTACCGAAGTTGCGAAAAAGGTTTCGCAACGAAAACAACCATTCTACTCCATTAGAACCAAAATGATGTTTTGCAGTGGTTGGGAGCATTTCGCAAACCTTCGGCACGTAAAAAGATGTGAAACTTGTTTTGCGGGCCAGAATGCACTATTTCAGGGTACCGAAGTTGCGAAAATGTTTTGCGACGAAAACATCCATTCTACTCCATTAGACCCAAAATGATGTTTTGCAGTGGTTGGGATAATTTCGCAAACCTTCGACACGTAAAAATATGTGGAACTTGTTTTGCGGGCCTGAATCCACTATTTCGGTGTACCGAAGTTGCGAAAAATGTTTCGCAACGAAAACATCCATTCTACTCCATTAGACCCAAAATAATGTTTTGCAGTGGTTGGGAGCATTTCGCAAACGTTCGGCACGTAAAAAGATGCGGAACTTGTTTTGCGGGCCAGAATGCACTATTTCAGGGTACCGAAGTTGCGAAAAATGTTTCGCAACAAAAACATCCATTCTATTCTATTAGACCCAAAATGATGTTTTGCAGTGGTTGGGAGCATTTCGCAAACCTTCGACACGTAAAAAGATGCAAAACTTGTTTTGTGGGCCTGAATGCACTATTTCAAGGTACCGAAGTTGCGAAAAAGGTTTCGCAACGAAAACATCCATTCTACTCCATTAGACCCAAAATGATGTTTTGCAGTGGTTGGGAGCATTTCGCAAACCTTCGGCTCGTAAAAAGATTTGAAACTTGTTTTCCGGGCCAGAATGCACTATTTCAGGGTATCGAAGTAGCGAAAAATATTTTGCGACGAAAACATCCGTTCTACTCCATTAGACCCAAACTGATGTTTTGCAGTGGTTGGGAGAATATAGCAAACCTTCGGCACGTAAAAAGATGCTAAACTTGTTTTGCGGGCCTGAATGCACTATTTCAGAGTACCGAAGTTGCGAAAAAGGATTCGCAATGAAAACATCCATTCTACTCCATTAGACCCAAAATGATGTTTTCCACTGGTTGGGAGCATTTCGCAAACCTTCGGCACGTAAAAAGATGCGAAGCATGTTTTGCGGGCCTGAATGCACTATTTCAGGGTACCGAAGTTGCGAAAAAGGTTTCGCAATGAAAACATCTATTCTACTCCATTAGACCCAAAATAATGTTTTGCAATGGTTGGGAGTATTTCGCAAACCTTCGGCACGTAAAAAGATGTGAAACTTGTTTTGCGGGCCAGAATGCACTATTTAAGGGTACCGAAGTTGCGAAAAAGGTTTCGCAACGAAAACATCCATTCTACTCCATTAGACCCAAAATGATGTTTTGCAGTGGTTGGGAGCATTTCGCAAACCTTCGGCACATAAAATGATGTGAAACTTGTTTTGCGGGCCAGAATGCACTATTTCAGGGTACCGAAGTTGCGAAAAAGGTTTCGCAACGAAAACATCCATTCTACTCCATTAGACCCAAAATGATGTTTTGCAGTGGTTGGTAGCATTCCGCAAACCTTCGGCACGTAAAGAGATGCGAAGCTTGTTTTGCGGGCCTGAATGCACTATTTCAGGGTACCGAAGTTGCGAAAAAGGTTTCGCAACGAAAACATCCATTCTACTCCATTAGACCCAAAATGATGTTTTGCAGTGGTTGGGAGCATTTTGCAAACCTTCGGCACGTAAAAAGATGTGGAACTTGTTTTGCGGGCCAGAATGCACTATTTCAGGGTACCGAAGTTGCGAAAAATATTTCGCAATAAAAACATCCATTCTACTCCATTAGACCCGAAATGAAGTTTTGCAGTGGTTGGGAGCATTTCGCAAACCTTCGGCACGTAAAAAGATGCAAAACTTGTTTCGTGGGCCTGAATGCACTATTTCAGGGTACCGAAGTTGCCAAAAAGGTTTCGCAATGAAAACATCCATTCTACTCTTAGACACAAAATGATGTTTTGCAGTGGTTGGGAGCATTTCGCAAACCTTCGGCACATAAAAAGATGCGTAACTTGTTTTGCGGGCCAGAATGCACTATTTAAGGGTACCGAAGTTGCGAAAAAGGTTTCGCAACGAAAACATCCATTCTACTCCATTAGACCCAAAATGATGTTTTGCAGTGGTTGGGAGCATTTCGCAAACCTTCGGCACATAAAATGATGTGAAACTTGTTTTGCGGGCCAGAATGCACTATTTCAGGGTACCGAAGTTGCGAAAAAGGTTTCGCAACGAAAACATCCATTCTACTCCATTAGACCCAAAATGATGTTTTGCAGTGGTTGGTAGCATTCCGCAAACCTTCGGCACGTAAAGAGATGCGAAGCTTGTTTTGCGGGCCTGAATGCACTATTTCAGGGTACCGAAGTTGCGAAAAAGGTTTCGCAACGAAAACATCCATTCTACTCCATTAGACCCAAAATGATGTTTTGCAGTGGTTGGGAGCATTTCGCAAACCTTCGGCACGTAAAAAGATGCGTAACTTGTTTTGCGGGCCAGAATGCACTATTTCAGGGTACCGAAGTTGCGAAAAATGTTTTTCGACGAAAACTTCCATTCTACTCCATTAGACCCAAGATGATGTTTTGCAGTGGTTGGGAGCATTTCGCAAACCTTCGGCACGTAAAAAGATGCAAAACTTGTTTTGTGGGCTTGGATGCACTATTTTAGGGAACCGAAGTTGCGAAAAAGGTTTCGCAATGAAAACATCCATTCTACTCCATTAGACCCAAAATGATATTTTGCAGTGGTTGGGAGTATTTCGCAAACCTTCGGCACGTAAAAAGATGCGAACCTTGTTTTGTGGGCTTGAATGCACTATTTCAGGGTACCGAAGTTGCGAAAAAGGTTTCGCAACGAAAACATCCATTCTACTCCATTAGACCCAAAATGATGTTTTGCACTGGTTGGTAGCATTTCGCAAACCTTCGGCACGTAAAAAGATGTGAAACTTGTTTTGCGGGCCAGAATGCACTAGTTCAGGGTACCGAAGTTTCGAAAAATGTTTTGCGACGAAAACATCCATTCTACTCCATTAGACCCAAAATGATGTTTTGCAATGGTTGGGAGAATATAACAAACCTTCGGCACGTAAAAAGATGTGAAACTTGTTTTGCGGGCCTGAATGCACTATTTTAGGGTACCGAAGTTGCGAAAAAGGATTCACAACGAAAACATCCATTCTACTCCATTAGACCCAAAATGATGTTTTCCACTGGTTGGGAGCATTTCGCAAACCTTCGGCACGTAAAAAGATGCGATGCTTGTTTTGCGGGCCTGAATACACTATTTCAGGGTACCGAAGTTGCGAAAAAGGTTTCGCAACGAAAACAAACATTCCACTCCATTAGACCCAAAATGATGTTTTGCAGTGGTTGGGAGCATTTCGCAATCCTTCGGCACGTAAAAAGATGTGAAATTTGATTTGCGGGCCAGAATGCACTATTTAAGGGTACCGAAGTTGCGAAAAAGGTTTCGCAACGAAAACAACCATTCTACTCCATTAGACCCAAAATGATGTTTTGCAGTGGTTGGGAGCATTTCGCAAACCTTCGGCACGTAAAAAGATGTGAAACTTGTTTTGCGGGCCAGAATGCACTATTTCAGGGTACCGAAGTTGCGAAAATGTTTTGCGACGAAAACATCCATTCTACTCCATTAGACCCAAAATGATGTTTTGCAGTGGTTGGGATAATTTCGCAAACCTTCGACACGTAAAAAGATGTGGAACTTGTTTTGCGGGCCTGAATCCACTATTTCGGTGTACCGAAGTTGCGAAAAATGTTTCGTAACGAAAACATCCATTCTACTCCATTAGACCCAAAATGATGTTTTGCAGTGGTTGGGAGCATTTCGCAAACCTTCGGCACGTAAAAAGATGCGGAACTTGTTTTGCGGGCCAGAATGTACTATTTCAGGGTACCGAAGTTGCGAAAAATGTTTCGCAACAAAAACATCCATTCTATTCTATTAGACCCAAAATGATGTTTTGCAGTGGTTGGGAGCATTTCGCAAACCTTCGACACGTAAAAAGATGCAAAACTTGTTTTGTGGGCCTGAATGCACTATTTCAAGGTACCGAAGTTGCGAAAAAGGTTTCGCAACGAAAACATCCATTCTACTCCATTAGACCCAAAATGAAGTTTTGCAGTGGTTGGGAGCATTTCGCAAACCTTCGGCTCGTAAAAAGATTTGAAACTTGTTTTCCGGGCCAGAATGCACTATTTCAGGGTATCGAAGTAGCGAAAAATATTTTGCGACGAAAACATCCGTTCTACTCCATTAGACCCAAAATGATGTTTTGCAGTGGTTGGGAGAATATAGCAAACCTTCGGCACCTAAAAAGATGCTAAACTTGTTTTGCGGGCCTGAATGCACTATTTCAGAGTACCGAAGTTGCGAAAAAGGATTCGCAATGAAAACATCCATTCTACTCCATTAGACCCAAAATGAAGTTTTCCACTGGTTGGGAGCATTTCGCAAACCTTCGGCACGTAAAAAGATGCGAAGCATGTTTTGCGGGCCTGAATGCACTATTTCAGGGTACCGAAGTTGCGAAAAAGTTTTCGCAACGAAAACATCTATTCTACTCCATTAGACCCAAAATAATGTTTTGCAATGGTTGGGAGTATTTCGCAAACCTTCGGCACGTAAAAAGATGTGAAACTTGTTTTGCGGGCCAGAATGCACTATTTAAGGGTACCGAAGTTGCGAAAAAGGTTTCGCAACGAAAACATCCATTCTACTCCATTAGACCCAAAATGATGTTTTGCAGTGGTTGGGAGCATTTCGCAAACCTTCGGCACGTAAAAAGATGTGAAACTTGTTTTGTGGGCCAGAATGCACTATTTCAGGGTACCGAAGTTGCGAAAATGTTTTGCGACGAAAACATCCATTCTACTCCATTAGACCCAAAATGATGTTTTGCAGTGGTTGGGATAATTTCGCAAACCTTCGACACGTAAAAAGATGTGGAACTTGTTTTGCGGGCCTGAATCCACTATTTCGGTGTACCGAAGTTGCGAAAAATGTTTCGTAACGAAAACATCCATTCTACTCCATTAGACCCAAAATGATGTTTTGCAGTGGTTGGGAGCATTTCGCAAACCTTCGGCACGTAAAAAGATGCGGAACTTGTTTTGCGGGCCAGAATGCACTATTTCAGGGTACCGAAGTTGCGAAAAATGTTTCGCAACAAAAACATCCATTCTATTCTATTAGACCCAAAATGATGTTTTGCAGTGGTTGGGAGCATTTCGCAAACCTTCGACACGTAAAAAGATGCAAAACTTGTTTTGTGGGCCTGAATGCACTATTTCAGGGTACCGAAGTTGCGAAAAAGGTTTCACAACGAAAACATCCATTCTACTCCATTAGACCCAGAATGATGTTTTGCAGTGGTTGGGAGCATTTCGCAAACCTTCGGCTCGTAAAAAGATTTGAAACTTGTTTTCCGGGCCAGAATGCACTATTTCAGGGTATCGAAGTAGCGAAAAATATTTTGCGACGAAAACATCCGTTCTACTCCATTAGACCCAAAATGATGTTTTGCAGTGGTTGGGAGAATATAGCAAACCTTCGGCACGTAAAAAGATGCTAAACTTGTTTTGCGGGCCTGAATGCACTATTTCAGAGTACCGAAGTTGCGAAAAAGGATTCGCAATGAAAACATCCATTCTACTCCATTAGACCCAAAATGATGTTTTCCACTGGTTGGGAGCATTTCGCAAACCTTCGGCACGTAAAAAGATGCGAAGCATGTTTTGCGGGCCAGAATGCACTATTTCAGGGTACCGAAGTTGCGAAAAAGGTTTCGCAACGAAAACATCTATTCTACTCCATTAGACCCAAAATAATGTTTTGCAATGGTTGGGAGTATTTCGCAAACCTTCGGCACGTAAAAAGATGTGAAACTTGTTTTGCGGGCCAGAATGCACTATTTAGGGGTACCGAAGTTGCGAAAAATGTTTTGCGACGAAAACATCCATTCTACTCCATTAGACCCAAGATGATGTTTTGCAGTGGTTGGGAGCATTTCGCAAACCTTCGGCACGTAAAAAGATGCAAAACTTATTTTGTGGGCTTGGATGCACTACTTCAGGGTACCGAAGTTGCGAAAAAGGTTTCGCAATGAAAACATCCATTCTACTCCATTAGACCCAAAATGATATTTTGCATTGGTTGGGAGAATTTCGCAAACCTTCGGCACGTAAAAAGATACGAAGCTTGTTTTGCGGGCCTGAATGCACTATTTCAGGGTACCGAAGTTGCGAAAAAGGATTCGCAACGAAAACATCTATTCTACTCCATTAGACCCAAAATAATGTTTTGCAATGGTTGGGAGTATTTCGCAAACCTTCGGCACGTAAAAAGATGTGAAACTTGTTTTGCGGGCCAGAATGCACTATTTAAGGGTACCGAAGTTGCGAAAAAGGTTTCGCAACGAAAACATCCATTCCACTCCATTAGACCCAAAATGATGTTTTGCAGTGGTTGGGAGCATTTCGCAATCCTTCGGCACGTAAAAAGATGTGAAATTTGATTTGCGGGCCAGAATGCACTATTTAAGGGTACCGAAGTTGCGAAAAAGGTTTCGCAACGAAAACAACCATTCTACTCCATTAGACCCAAAATGATGTTTTGCAGTGGTTGGGAGCATTTCGCAAACCTTCGGCACGTAAAAAGATGTGAAACTTGTTTTGCGGGCCAGAATGCACTATTTCAGGGTACCGAAGTTGCGAAAATGTTTTGCGACGAAAACATCCATTCTACTCCATTAGACCCAAAATGATGTTTTGCAGTGGTTGGGATAATTTCGCAAACCTTCGACACGTAAAAAGATGTGGAACTTGTTTTGCGGGCCTGAATCCACTATTTCGGTGTACCGAAGTTGCGAAAAATGTTTCGTAACGAAAACATCCATTCTACTCCATTAGACCCAAAATGATGTTTTGCAGTGGTTGGGAGCATTTCGCAAACCTTCGGCACGTAAAAAGATGCGGAACTTGTTTTGCGGGCCAGAATGCACTATTTCAGGGTACCGAAGTTGCGAAAAATGTTTCGCAACAAAAACATCCATTCTATTCTATTAGACCCAAAATGATGTTTTGCAGTGGTTGGGAGCATTTCGCAAACCTTCGACACGTAAAAAGATGCAAAACTTGTTTTGTGGGCCTGAATGCACTATTTCAAGGTACCGAAGTTGCGAAAAAGGTTTCGCAACGAAAACATCCATTCTACTCCATTAGACCCAAAATGAAGTTTTGCAGTGGTTGGGAGCATTTCGCAAACCTTCGGCTCGTAAAAAGATTTGAAACTTGTTTTCCGGGCCAGAATGCACTATTTCAGGGTATCGAAGTAGCGAAAAATATTTTGCGACGAAAACATCCGTTCTACTCCATTAGACCCAAAATGATGTTTTGCAGTGGTTGGGAGAATATAGCAAACCTTCGGCACGTAAAAAGATGCTAAACTTGTTTTGCGGGCCTGAATGCACTATTTCAGAGTACCGAAGTTGCGAAAAAGGATTCGCAATGAAAACATCCATTCTACTCCATTAGACCCAAAATGAAGTTTTCCACTGGTTGGGAGCATTTCGCAAACCTTCGGCACGTAAAAAGATGCGAAGCATGTTTTGCGGGCCTGAATGCACTATTTCAGGGTACCGAAGTTGCGAAAAAGGTTTCGCAACGAAAACATCTATTCTACTCCATTAGACCCAAAATAATGTTTTGCAATGGTTGGGAGTATTTCGCAAACCTTCGGCACGTAAAAAGATGTGAAACTTGTTTTGCGGGCCAGAATGCACTATTTAAGGGTACCGAAGTTGCGAAAAAGGTTTCGCAACGAAAACATCCATTCTACTCCATTAGACCCAAAATGATGTTTTGCAGTGGTTGGGAGCATTTCGCAAACCTTCGGCACGTAAAAAGATGTGAAACTTGTTTTGTGGGCCAGAATGCACTATTTCAGGGTACCGAAGTTGCGAAAATGTTTTGCGACGAAAACATCCATTCTACTCCATTAGACCCAAAATGATGTTTTGCAGTGGTTGGGATAATTTCGCAAACCTTCGACACGTAAAAAGATGTGGAACTTGTTTTGCGGGCCTGAATCCACTATTTCGGTGTACCGAAGTTGCGAAAAATGTTTCGTAACGAAAACATCCATTCTACTCCATTAGACCCAAAATGATGTTTTGCAGTGGTTGGGAGCATTTCGCAAACCTTCGGCACGTAAAAAGATGCGGAACTTGTTTTGCGGGCCAGAATGCACTATTTCAGGGTACCGAAGTTGCGAAAAATGTTTCGCAACAAAAACATCCATTCTATTCTATTAGACCCAAAATGATGTTTTGCAGTGGTTGGGAGCATTTCGCAAACCTTCGACACGTAAAAAGATGCAAAACTTGTTTTGTGGGCCTGAATGCACTATTTCAGGGTACCGAAGTTGCGAAAAAGGTTTCACAACGAAAACATCCATTCTACTCCATTAGACCCAGAATGATGTTTTGCAGTGGTTGGGAGCATTTCGCAAACCTTCGGCTCGTAAAAAGATTTGAAACTTGTTTTCCGGGCCAGAATGCACTATTTCAGGGTATCGAAGTAGCGAAAAATATTTTGCGACGAAAACATCCGTTCTACTCCATTAGACCCAAAATGATGTTTTGCAGTGGTTGGGAGAATATAGCAAACCTTCGGCACGTAAAAAGATGCTAAACTTGTTTTGCGGGCCTGAATGCACTATTTCAGAGTACCGAAGTTGCGAAAAAGGATTCGCAATGAAAACATCCATTCTACTCCATTAGACCCAAAATGATGTTTTCCACTGGTTGGGAGCATTTCGCAAACCTTCGGCACGTAAAAAGATGCGAAGCATGTTTTGCGGGCCAGAATGCACTATTTCAGGGTACCGAAGTTGCGAAAAAGGTTTCGCAACGAAAACATCTATTCTACTCCATTAGACCCAAAATAATGTTTTGCAATGGTTGGGAGTATTTCGCAAACCTTCGGCACGTAAAAAGATGTGAAACTTGTTTTGCGGGCCAGAATGCACTATTTAGGGGTACCGAAGTTGCGAAAAATGTTTTGCGACGAAAACATCCATTCTACTCCATTAGACCCAAGATGATGTTTTGCAGTGGTTGGGAGCATTTCGCAAACCTTCGGCACGTAAAAAGATGCAAAACTTATTTTGTGGGCTTGGATGCACTATTTCAGGGTACCGAAGTTGCGAAAAAGGTTTCGCAATGAAAACATCCATTCTACTCCATTAGACCCAAAATGATATTTTGCATTGGTTGGGAGAATTTCGCAAACCTTCGGCACGTAAAAAGATACGAAGCTTGTTTTGCGGGCCTGAATGCACTATTTCAGGGTACCGAAGTTGCGAAAAAGGATTCGCAACGAAAACATCTATTCTACTCCATTAGACCCAAAATAATGTTTTGCAATGGTTGGGAGTATTTCGCAAACCTTCGGCACGTAAAAAGATGTGAAACTTGTTTTGCGGGCCAGAATGCACTATTTAAGGGTACCGAAGTTGCGAAAAAGGTTTCGCAACGAAAACATCCATTCTACACCATTAGACCCAAAATGATGTTTTGCAGTGGTTGGGAGCATTTCGCAAACCTTCGGCATGTAAAAAGATGTGAAACTTGTTTTGCGGGCCAGAATGCACTATTTCAGGGTACCGAAGTTGCGAAAATGTTTTGCGACGAAAACATCCACTCTACTCCATTAGACCCAAAATGATGTTTTGCAGTGGTTGGGATAATTTCGCAAACCTTCGACACGTAAAAAGATGCGAAACTTGTTTTGCGGGCCTGAATCGACTATTTCGGTGTACCGAAGTTGCGAAAAATGTTTCGCAACGAAAACATCCATTCTACTCCATTAGACCCAAAATGATGTTTTGCAGTGGTTGGGAGCATTTCTCAAACCTTCGGCACGTAAAAAGATGCGGAACTTGTTTTGCGGGCCAGAATGCACTGTTTCAGGGTACCGAAGTTGCGAAAAATGTTTCGCAACAAAAACATCCATTTTACTCCATTAGACCCAAAATGATGTTTTGCAGTGGTTGGGAGTATTTCGCAAACCTTCGGCACGTTAAAAGATGCAAAACTTGTTTTGTGGGCCTGAATGCACTATTTCAGGGTACCGAAGTTGCGAAAAAGGATTCGCAACGAAAACATCCATTCTAGTCTATTAGACACAAAATGATGTTTTGCAGTGGTTGGGAGCATTTCGCAAACCTTCGGCACATAAAAAGATGCGTAACTTGTTTTGCGGGCCAGAATGCACTATTTCAGGGTACCGAAGTTGCGAGAAATGTTTTGCGACGAACACATCCATTCTACTCCATTAGACCCAAGATGATGTTTTGCAGTGGTTGGGAGCATTTCGCAAACCTTCGACACGTAAAAAGATGCAAAACTTGTTTTGTGGGCTCGGACGCACTATTTCAGAGTACCGAAGTTGCGAAAAATGTTTCGCAACGAAAACATCCATTCTACTCCATTAGACCCAAAATGATGTTTTGCAGTGGTTGGGAGCATTTCTCAAACCTTCGGCACGTAAAAAGATGCGGAACTTGTTTTGCGGGCCAGAATGCACTATTTCAGGGTACCGAAGTTGCGAAAAAGGTTTCGCAACGAAAACATCTATTCTACTCCATTAGACCCAAAATAATGTTTTGCAATGGTTGGGAGTATTTCGCAAACCTTCGGCACGTAAAAAGATGTGAAACTTGTTTTGCGGGCCAGAATGCACTATTTAAGGGTACCGAAGTTGCGAAAAATGTTTTGCGACGAAAACATCCATTCTACTCCATTAGACCCAAGATGATGTTTTGCAGTGGTTGGGAGCATTTCGCAAACCTTCGGCACGTAAAAAGATGCAAAACTTATTTTGTGGGCTTGGATGCACTATTTCAGGGTACCGAAGTTGCGAAAAAGGTTTCGCAATGAAAACATCCATTCTACTCCATTAGACCCAAAATGATATTTTGCATTGGTTGGGAGAATTTCGCAAACCTTCGGCACGTAAAAAGATACGAAGCTTGTTTTGCGGGCCTGAATGCACTATTTCAGGGTACCGAAGTTGCGAAAAAGGATTCGCAACGAAAACATCTATTCTACTCCATTAGACCCAAAATAATGTTTTGCAATGGTTGGGAGTATTTCGCAAACCTTCGGCACGTAAAAAGATGTGAAACTTGTTTTGCGGGCCAGAATGCACTATTTAAGGGTACCGAAGTTGCGAAAAAGGTTTCGTAATGAAAACATCTATTCTACTCCATTAGCCCAAAATAATGTTTTGCAATGGTTGGGAGTATTTCGCAAACCTTCGGCACGTAAAAAGATGTGAAACTTGTTTTGCGGGCCAGAATGCACTATTTAAGGGTACCGAAGTTGCGAAAAAGGTTTCGCAACGAAAACATCCATTCTACACCCTTAGACCCAAAATGATGTTTTGCAGTGGTTGGGAGCATTTCGCAAACCTTCGGCATGTAAAAAGATGTGAAACTTGTTTTGCGGGCCAGAATGCACTATTTCAGGGTACCGAAGTTGCGAAAATGTTTTGCGACGAAAACATCCACTCTACTCCATTAGACCCAAAATGATGTTTTGCAGTGGTTGGGATAATTTCGCAAACCTTCGACACGTAAAAAGATGCGAAACTTATTTTGCGGGCCTGAATCGACTATTTCGGTGTACCGAAGTTGCGAAAAATGTTTCGCAACGAAAACATCCATTCTACTCCATTAGACCCAAAATGATGTTTTGCAGTGGTTGGGAGCATTTCTCAAACCTTCGGCACGTAAAAAGATGCGGAACTTGTTTTGCGGGCCAGAATGCACTATTTCAGGGTACCGAAGTTGCGAAAAAGGTTTCGCAACGAAAACATCTATTCTACTCCATTAGACCCAAAATAATGTTTTGCAATGGTTGGGAGTATTTCGCAAACCTTCGGCACGTAAAAAGATGTGAAACTTGTTTTGCGGGCCATAATGCACTATTTAAGGGTACCGAAGTTGCGAAAAATGTTTTGCGACGAAAACATCCATTCTACTCCATTAGACCCAAGATGATGTTTTGCAGTGGTTGGGAGCATTTCGCAAACCTTCGGCACGTAAAAAGATGCAAAACTTATTTTGTGGGCTTGGATGCACTATTTCAGGGTACCGAAGTCGCGAAAAAGGTTTCGCAATGAAAACATCCATTCTACTCCATTAGACCCAAAATGATATTTTGCATTGGTTGGGAGAATTTCGCAAACCTTCGGCACGTAAAAAGATGCGAAGCTTGTTTTGCGGGCCTGAATGCACTATTTCAGGGTACCGAAGTTGCGAAAAAGGATTCGCAACGAAAACATCTATTCTACTCCATTAGACCCAAAATAATGTTTTGCAATGGTTGGGAGTATTTCGCAAACCTTCGGCACGTAAAAAGATGTGAAACTTGTTTTGCGGGCCAGAATGCACTATTTAAGGGTACCGAAGTTGCGAAAAAGGTTTCGCAATGAAAACATCTATTCTACTCCATTAGACCCAAAATAATGTTTTGCAATGGTTGGGAGTATTTCGCAAACCTTCGGCACGTAAAAAGATGTGAAACTTGTTTTGCGGGCCAGAATGCACTATTTAAGGGTACCGAAGTTGCGAAAAAGGTTTCGCAACGAAAACATCCATTCTACACCATTAGACCCAAAATGATGTTTTGCAGTGGTTGGGAGCATTTCGCAAACCTTCGGCATGTAAAAAGATGTGAAACTTGTTTTGCGGGCCAGAATGCACTATTTCAGGGTACCGAAGTTGCGAAAATGTTTTGCGACGAAAACATCCACTCTACTCCATTAGACCCAAAACGATGTTTTGCAGTGGTTGGGATAATTTCGCAAACCTTCGACACGTAAAAAGATGCGAAACTTGTTTTGCGGGCCTGAATCGACTATTTCGGTGTACCGAAGTTGCGAAAAATGTTTCGCAACGAAAACATCCATTCTACTCCATTAGACCCAAAATGATGTTTTGCAGTGGTTGGGAGCATTTCTCAAACCTTCGGCACGTAAAATGATGCGGAACTTGTTTTGCGGGCCAGAATGCACTATTTCAGGGTACCGAAGTTGCGAAAAATGTTTCAAAAACATCCATTTTACTCCATTAGACCCAAAATGATGTTTTGCAGTGGTTGGGAGTATTTCGCAAACCTTCGGCACGTAAAAAGATGCAAAACTTGTTTTGTGGGCCTGAATGCACTATTTCAGGGTACCGAAGTTGCGAAAAAGGATTCGCAACGAAAACATCCATTCTAGTCTATTAGACACAAAATGATGTTTTGCAGTGGTTGGGAGCATTTCGCAAACCTTCGGCACATAAAAAGATGCGTAACTTGTTTTGCGGGCCAGAATGCACTATTTCAGGGTACCGAAGTTGCGAGAAATGTTTTGCGACGAACACATCCATTCTACTCCATTAGACCCAAGATGATGTTTTGCAGTGGTTGGGAGCATTTCGCAAACCTTCGACACGTAAAAAGATGCAAAACTTGTTTTGTGGGCTCGGACGCACTATTTCAGAGTACCGAAGTTGCGAAAAATGTTTCGCAACGAAAACATCCATTCTACTCCATTAGACCCAAAATGATGTTTTGCAGTGGTTGGGAGCATTTCTCAAACCTTCGGCACGTAAAAAGATGCGGAACTTGTTTTGCGGGCCAGAATGCACTATTTCAGGGTACCGAAGTTGCGAAAAAGGTTTCGCAACGAAAACATCTATTCTACTCCATTAGACCCAAAATAATGTTTTGCAATGGTTGGGAGTATTTCGCAAACCTTCGGCACGTAAAAAGATGTGAAACTTGTTTTGCGGGCCAGAATGCACTATTTAAGGGTACCGAAGTTGCGAAAAATGTTTTGCGACGAAAACATCCATTCTACTCCATTAGACCCAAGATGATGTTTTGCAGTGGTTGGGAGCATTTCGCAAACCTTCGGCACGTAAAAAGATGCAAAACTTATTTTGTGGGCTTGGATGCACTATTTCAGGGTACCGAAGTTGCGAAAAAGGTTTCGCAATGAAAACATCCATTCTACTCCATTAGACCCAAAATGATATTTTGCATTGGTTGGGAGAATTTCGCAAACCTTCGGCACGTAAAAAGATACGAAGCTTGTTTTGCGGGCCTGAATGCACTATTTCAGGGTACCGAAGTTGCGAAAAAGGATTCGCAACGAAAACATCTATTCTACTCCATTAGACCCAAAATAATGTTTTGCAATGGTTGGGAGTATTTCGCAAACCTTCGGCACGTAAAAAGATGTGAAACTTGTTTTGCGGGCCAGAATGCACTATTTAAGGGTACCGAAGTTGCGAAAAAGGTTTCGTAATGAAAACATCTATTCTACTCCATTAGCCCAAAATAATGTTTTGCAATGGTTGGGAGTATTTCGCAAACCTTCGGCACGTAAAAAGATGTGAAACTTGTTTTGCGGGCCAGAATGCACTATTTAAGGGTACCGAAGTTGCGAAAAAGGTTTCGCAACGAAAACATCCATTCTACACCATTAGACCCAAAATGATGTTTTGCAGTGGTTGGGAGCATTTCGCAAACCTTCGGCATGTAAAAAGATGTGAAACTTGTTTTGCGGGCCAGAATGCACTATTTCAGGGTACCGAAGTTGCGAAAATGTTTTGCGACGAAAACATCCACTCTACTCCATTAGACCCAAAATGATGTTTTGCAGTGGTTGGGATAATTTCGCAAACCTTCGACACGTAAAAAGATGCGAAACTTATTTTGCGGGCCTGAATCGACTATTTCGGTGTACCGAAGTTGCGAAAAATGTTTCGCAACGAAAACATCCATTCTACTCCATTAGACCCAAAATGATGTTTTGCAGTGGTTGGGAGCATTTCTCAAACCTTCGGCACGTAAAAAGATGCGGAACTTGTTTTGCGGGCCAGAATGCACTATTTCAGGGTACCGAAGTTGCGAAAAAGGTTTCGCAACGAAAACATCTATTCTACTCCATTAGACCCAAAATAATGTTTTGCAATGGTTGGGAGTATTTCGCAAACCTTCGGCACGTAAAAAGATGTGAAACTTGTTTTGCGGGCCATAATGCACTATTTAAGGGTACCGAAGTTGCGAAAAATGTTTTGCGACGAAAACATCCATTCTACTCCATTAGACCCAAGATGATGTTTTGCAGTGGTTGGGAGCATTTCGCAAACCTTCGGCACGTAAAAAGATGCAAAACTTATTTTGTGGGCTTGGATGCACTATTTCAGGGTACCGAAGTCGCGAAAAAGGTTTCGCAATGAAAACATCCATTCTACTCCATTAGACCCAAAATGATATTTTGCATTGGTTGGGAGAATTTCGCAAACCTTCGGCACGTAAAAAGATGCGAAGCTTGTTTTGCGGGCCTGAATGCACTATTTCAGGGTACCGAAGTTGCGAAAAAGGATTCGCAACGAAAACATCTATTCTACTCCATTAGACCCAAAATAATGTTTTGCAATGGTTGGGAGTATTTCGCAAACCTTCGGCACGTAAAAAGATGTGAAACTTGTTTTGCGGGCCAGAATGCACTATTTAAGGGTACCGAAGTTGCGAAAAAGGTTTCGCAATGAAAACATCTATTCTACTCCATTAGACCCAAAATAATGTTTTGCAATGGTTGGGAGTATTTCGCAAACCTTCGGCACGTAAAAAGATGTGAAACTTGTTTTGCGGGCCAGAATGCACTATTTAAGGGTACCGAAGTTGCGAAAAAGGTTTCGCAACGAAAACATCCATTCTACACCATTAGACCCAAAATGATGTTTTGCAGTGGTTGGGAGCATTTCGCAAACCTTCGGCATGTAAAAAGATGTGAAACTTGTTTTGCGGGCCAGAATGCACTATTTCAGGGTACCGAAGTTGCGAAAATGTTTTGCGACGAAAACATCCACTCTACTCCATTAGACCCAAAATGATGTTTTGCAGTGGTTGGGATAATTTCGCAAACCTTCGACACGTAAAAAGATGCGAAACTTGTTTTGCGGGCCTGAATCGACTATTTCGGTGTACCGAAGTTGCGAAAAATGTTTCGCAACGAAAACATCCATTCTACTCCATTAGACCCAAAATGATGTTTTGCAGTGGTTGGGAGCATTTCTCAAACCTTCGGCACGTAAAATGATGCGGAACTTGTTTTGCGGGCCAGAATGCACTATTTCAGGGTACCGAAGTTGCGAAAAATGTTTCAAAAACATCCATTTTACTCCATTAGACCCAAAATGATGTTTTGCAGTGGTTGGGAGTATTTCGCAAACCTTCGGCACGTAAAAAGATGCAAAACTTGTTTTGTGGGCCTGAATGCACTATTTCAGGGTACCGAAGTTGCGAAAAAGGATTCGCAACGAAAACATCCATTCTAGTCTATTAGACACAAAATGATGTTTTGCAGTGGTTGGGAGCATTTCGCAAACCTTCGGCACATAAAAAGATGCGTAACTTGTTTTGCGGGCCAGAATGCACTATTTCAGGGTACCGAAGTTGCGAGAAATGTTTTGCGACGAACACATCCATTCTACTCCATTAGACCCAAGATGATGTTTTGCAGTGGTTGGGAGCATTTCGCAAACCTTCGACACGTAAAAAGATGCAAAACTTGTTTTGTGGGCTCGGACGCACTATTTCAGAGTACCGAAGTTGCGAAAAATGTTTCGCAACGAAAACATCCATTCTACTCCATTAGACCCAAAATGATGTTTTGCAGTGGTTGGGAGCATTTCTCAAACCTTCGGCACGTAAAAAGATGCGGAACTTGTTTTGCGGGCCAGAATGCACTATTTCAGGGTACCGAAGTTGCGAAAAAGGTTTCGCAACGAAAACATCTATTCTACTCCATTAGACCCAAAATAATGTTTTGCAATGGTTGGGAGTATTTCGCAAACCTTCGGCACGTAAAAAGATGTGAAACTTGTTTTGCGGGCCAGAATGCACTATTTAAGGGTATCGAAGTTGCGAAAAATGTTTTGCGACGAAAACATCCATTCTACTCCATTAGACCCAAGATGATGTTTTGCAGTGGTTGGGAGCATTTTGCAAACCTTCGGCACGTAAAAAGATGCAAAACTTATTTTGTGGGCTTGGATGCACTATTTCAGGGTACCGAAGTTGCGAAAAAGGTTTCGCAATGAAAACATCCATTCTACTCCATTAGACCCAAAATGATATTTTGCATTGGTTGGGAGAATTTCGCAAACCTTCGGCACGTAAAAAGATGCGAAGCTTGTTTTGCGGGCCTGAATGCACTATTTCAGGGTACCGAAGTTGCGAAAAAGGATTCGCAACGAAAACATCTATTCTACTCCATTAGACCCAAAATAATGTTTTGCAATGGTTGGGAGTATTTCGCAAACCTTCGGCACGTAAAAAGATGTGAAACTTGTTTTGCGGGCCAGAATGCACTATTTAAGGGTACCGAAGTTGCGAAAAAGGTTTCGCAATGAAAACATCTATTCTACTCCATTAGACCCAAAATAATGTTTTGCAATGGTTGGGAGTATTTCGCAAACCTTCGGCACGTAAAAAGATGTGAAACTTGTTTTGCGGGCCAGAATGCACTATTTAAGGGTACCGAAGTTGCGAAAAAGGTTTCGCAACGAAAACATCCATTCTACACCATTAGACCCAAAATGATGTTTTGCAGTGGTTGGGAGCATTTCGCAAACCTTCGGCATGTAAAAAGATGTGAAACTTGTTTTGCGGGCCAGAATGCACTATTTCAGGGTACCGAAGTTGCGAAAATGTTTTGCGACGAAAACATCCACTCTACTCCATTAGACCCAAAATGATGTTTTGCAGTGGTTGGGATAATTTCGCAAACCTTCGACACGTAAAAAGATGCGAAACTTGTTTTGCGGGCCTGAATCGACTATTTCGGTGTACCGAAGTTGCGAAAAATGTTTCGCAACGAAAACATCCATTCTACTCCATTAGACCCAAAATGATGTTTTGCAGTGGTTGGGAGCATTTCTCAAACCTTCGGCACGTAAAAAGATGCGGAACTTGTTTTGCGGGCCAGAATGCACTATTTCAGGGTACCGAAGTTGCGAAAAATGTTTCGCAACAAAAACATCCATTTTACTCCATTAGACCCAAAATGATGTTTTGCAGTGGTTGGGAGTATTTCGCAAACCTTCGGCACGTTAAAAGATGCAAAACTTGTTTTGTGGGCCTGAATGCACTATTTCAGGGTACCGAAGTTGCGAAAAAGGATTCGCAACGAAAACATCCATTCTAGTCTATTAGACACAAAATGATGTTTTGCAGTGGTTGGGAGCATTTCGCAAACCTTCGGCACATAAAAAGATGCGTAACTTGTTTTGCGGGCCAGAATGCACTATTTCAGGGTACCGAAGTTGCGAGAAATGTTTTGCGACGAACACATCCATTCTACTCCATTAGACCCAAGATGATGTTTTGCAGTGGTTGGGAGCATTTCGCAAACCTTCGACACGTAAAAAGATGCAAAACTTGTTTTGTGGGCTCGGACGCACTATTTCAGAGTACCGAAGTTGCGAAAAAAGTTTCGCAACGAAAACATCCATTCTACTCCATTAGACCCAAAATGATGTTTTGCAGTGGTTGGGAGCATTTCTCAAACCTTCGGCACGTAAAAAGATGCGGAACTTGTTTTGCGGGCCAGAATGCACTATTTCAGGGTACCGAAGTTGCGAAAAAGGTTTCGCAACGAAAACATCTATTCTACTCCATTAGACCCAAAATAATGTTTTGCAATGGTTGGGAGTATTTCGCAAACCTTCGGCACGTAAAAAGATGTGAAACTTGTTTTGCGGGCCAGAATGCACTATTTAAGGGTACCGAAGTTGCGAAAAAGGTTTCGCAACGAAAACATCCGTTCTACACCATTAGACCCAAAATGATGTTTTGCAGTGGTTGGGAGCATTTAGCAAACCTTCGGCATGTAAAAAGATGTGAAACTTGTTTTGCGGGCCAGAATGCACTATTTCAGGGTACCGAAGTTGCGAAAATGTTTTGCGACGAAAACATCCACTCTACTCCATTAGACCCAAAATGATGTTTTGCAGTGGTTGGGATAATTTCGCAAACCTTCGACACGTAAAAAGATGCGAAACTTGTTTTGCGGGCCTGAATCGACTATTTCGGTGTACCGAAGTTGCGAAAAATGTTTCGCAACGAAAACATCCATTCTACTCCATTAGACCCAAAATGATGTTTTGCAGTGGTTGGGAGCATTTCTCAAACCTTCGGCACGTAAAAAGATGCGGAACTTGTTTTGCGGGCCAGAATGCACTATTTCAGGGTACCGAAGTTGCGAAAAATGTTTCGCAACAAAAACATCCATTTTACTCCATTAGACCCAAAATGATGTTTTGCAGTGGTTGGGAGTATTTCGCCAACCTTCGGCACGTAAAAAGATGCAAAACTTGTTTTGTGGGCCTGAATGCACTATTTCAGGGTACCGAAGTTGCGAAAAAGGATTCGCAACGAAAACATCCATTCTACTCTATTAGACACAAAATGATGTTTTGCAGTGGTTGGGAGCATTTTGCAAACCTTCGGCACATAAAAAGATGCGTAACTTGTTTTGCGGGCCAGAATGCACTATTTCAGGGTACCGAAGTTGCGAAAAATGTTTTGCGACGAACACATCCATTCTACTCCATTAGACCCAAGATGATGTTTTGCAGTGGTTGGGAGCATTTCGCAAACCTTCGACACGTAAAAAGATGCAAAACTTGTTTTGTGGGCTTGGACGCACTATTTCAGAGTACCGAAGTTGCGAAAAAGGATTCGCAACGAAAACATCCATTCTACTACATTAGACCCAAAATGATGTTTTCCACGTGTTGGTAGCATTTCGCAAACCTTCGGCACGTAAAGAGATGTGAAGCTTGTTTTGCGGGCTTGAATGCACTATTTTAGGGTACTGAAGTTGCTAAAAAGGTTTCGCAACGAAAACATCCATTCTACTCCATTAGACCCAAAATGATGTTTTGCAGTGGTTGGGAGCATTTCACAAACCTTTGGCACGTAAAAAGATGTGAAACTTGTTTTGCGGACCAGAATGCACTATTTAAGGGTACCGAAGTTGCGAAAAAGGTTTCGCAACGAAAACATCCATTCTACTCCATTAGACCCAAAATGATGTTTTGCAGTGGTTGGGAGCATTTCTCAAACCTTCGGCACGTAAAAAGATGTGAAACTTGTTTTGCGGGCCAGAATGCACTATTTCAGGGTACCGAAGTTGCGAAAAATGTTTCGCAACAAAAACATCCATTTTACTCCATTAGACCCAAAATGATGTTTTGCAGTGGTTGGGAGTATTTCGCCAACCTTCGGCACGTAAAAAGATGCAAAACTTGTTTTGTGGGCCTGAATGCACTATTTCAGGGTACCGAAGTTGCGAAAAAGGATTCGCAACGAAAACATCCATTCTACTCTATTAGACACAAAATGATGTTTTGCAGTGGTTGGGAGCATTTCGCAAACCTTCGGCACATAAAAAGATGCGTAACTTGTTTTGCGGGCCAGAATGCACTATTTCAGGGTACCGAAGTTGCGAAAAATGTTTTGCGACGAACACATCCATTCTACTCCATTAGACCCAAGATGATGTTTTGCAGTGGTTGGGAGCATTTCGCAAACCTTCGACACGTAAAAAGATGCGAAACTTGTTTTGTGCGCTTGGACGCACTGTTTCAGAGTACCGAAGTTGCGAAAAAGGATTCGCAACGAAAACATCCATTCTACTACATTAGACCCAAAATGATGTTTTCCACGTGTTGGTAGCATTTCGCAAACCTTCGGCACGTAAAGAGATGTGAAGCTTGTTTTGCGGGCTTGAATGCACTATTTTAGGGTACTGAAGTTGCTAAAAAGGTTTCGCAACGAAAACATCCATTCTACTCCATTAGACCCAAAATGATGTTTTGCAGTGGTTGGGAGCATTTCACAAACCTTTGGCACGTAAAAAGATGTGAAACTTATTTTGCGGACCAGAATGCACTATTTAAGGGTACCGAAGTTGCGAAAAAGGTTTCGCAACGAAAACATCCATTCTACTCCATTAGACCCAAAATGATGTTTTGCAGTGGTTGGGAGCATTTCGCAAACCTTCGGCACGTAAAAAGATGTGAAACTTGTTTTGCGGGCCAGAATGCACTATTTCAGGGTACCGAAGTTGCGAAAATGTTTTGCAACGAAAACATCCACTCTACTCCATTAGACCCAAAATGATGTTTTGCAGTGGTTGGGATAATTTCGCAAACCTTCGACACGTAAAAAGATGCGAAACTTGTTTTGTGGGCCTGAATGCACTATTTCAGGGTACCGAAGTTGCGAAAAAGGATTCGCAACGAAAACATCTATTCTACTCCATTAGACCCAAAATAATGTTTTGCAATGGTTGGGAGTATTTCGCAAACCTTCGGCACGTAAAAAGATGTGAAACTTGTTTTGCGGGCCAGAATGCACTATTTAAGGGTACCGAAGTTGCGAAAAAGGTTTCGCAATGAAAACATCTATTCTACTCCATTAGACCCAAAATAATGTTTTGCAATGGTTGGGAGTATTTCGCAAACCTTCGGCACGTAAAAAGATGTGAAACTTGTTTTGCGGGCTAGAATGCACTATTTAAGGGTACCGAAGTTGCGAAAAACGTTTCGCAACGAAAACATCCATTCTACTCCATTAGACCCAAAATGATGTTTTGCAGTGGTTGGGAGCATTTCGCAAACCTTCGGCACGTAAAAAGATGTGAAACTTGTTTTGCGGGCCAGAATGCACTATTTCAGGGTACCGAAGTTGCGAAAATGTTTTGCGACGAAAACATCCACTCTACTCCATTAGACCCAAAATGATGGTTTGCAGTGGTTGGGATAATTTCGCAAACCTTCGACACGTAAAAAGATGCGAAACTTGTTTTGCGGGCCTGAATCGACTATTTCGGTGTACCGAAGTTGCGAAAAATGTTTCGCAACGAAAACATCCATTCTACTCCATTAGACCCAAAATGATGTTTTGCAGTGGTTGGGAGCATTTCGCAAACCTTCGGCACGTAAAAAGATGCGGAACTTGTTTTGCGGGCCAGAATGCACTATTTCAGGGTACCGAAGTTGCGAAAAATGTTTCGCAACAAAAACATCCATTCTACTCCATTAGACCCAAAATGATGTTTTGCAGTGGTTGGGAGTATTTCGCAAACCTTCGGCACGTAAAAAGATGCAAAACTTGTTTTGTGGGCCTGAATGCACTATTTCAGGGTACCGAAGTTGCGAAAAAGGATTCGCAACGAAAACATCCATTCTACTCTATTAGACACAAAATGATGTTTTGCAGTGGTTGGGAGCATTTCGCAAACCTTCGGCACATAAAAAGATGCGTAACTTGTTTTGCGGGCCAGAATGCACTATTTCAGGGTATCGAAGTTGCGAGAAATGTTTTGCGACGAACACATCCATTCTACTCCATTAGACCCAAGATGATGTTTTGCAGTGGTTGGGAGCATTTCGCAAACCTTCGACACGTAAAAAGATGCAAAACTTGTTTTGTGGGCTTGGACGCACTATTTCAGAGTACTGAAGTTGCGAAAAAGGATTCGCAACGAAAACATCCATTCTACTACATTAGACCCAAAATGATGTTTTCCACGTGTTGGTAGCATTTCGCAAACCTTCGGCACGTAAAGAGATGTGAAGCTTGTTTTGCGGGCTTGAATGCACTATTTTAGGGTACTGAAGTTGCTAAAAAGGTTTCGCAACGAAAACATCCATTCTACTCCATTAGACCCAAAATGATGTTTTGCAGTGGTTGGGAGCATTTCACAAACCTTTGGCACGTAAAAAGATGTGAAACTTATTTTGCGGACCAGAATGCACTATTTAAGGGTACCGAAGTTGCGAAAAAGGTTTCGCAACGAAAACATCCATTCTACTCCATTAGACCCAAAATGATGTTTTGCAGTGGTTGGGAGCATTTCGCAAACCTTCGGCACGTAAAAAGATGTGAAACTTGTTTTGCGGGCCAGAATGCACTATTTCAGGCTACCGAAGTTGCGAAAATGTTTTGCAACGAAAACATCCACTCTACTCCATTAGACCCAAAATGATGTTTTGCAGTGGTTGGGATAATTTCGCAAACCTTCGACACGTAAAAAGATGCGAAACTTGTTTTGTGGGCCTGAATGCACTATTTCAGGGTACCGAAGTTGCGAAAAAGGATTCGCAACGAAAACATCTATTCTACTCCATTAGACCCAAAATAATGTTTTGCAATGGTTGGGAGTATTTCGCAAACCTTCGGCACGTAAAAAGATGTGAAACTTGTTTTGCGGGCCAGAATGCACTATTTAAGGGTACCGAAGTTGCGAAAAAGGTTTCGCAATGAAAACATCTATTCTACTCCATTAGACCCAAAATAATGTTTTGCAATGGTTGGGAGTATTTCGCAAACCTTCGGCACGTAAAAAGATGTGAAACTTGTTTTGCGGGCTAGAATGCACTATTTAAGGGTACCGAAGTTGCGAAAAACGTTTCGCAACGAAAACATCCATTCTACTCCATTAGACCCAAAATGATGTTTTGCAGTGGTTGGGAGCATTTCGCAAACCTTCGGCACGTAAAAAGATGTGAAACTTGTTTTGCGGGCCAGAATGCACTATTTCAGGGTACCGAAGTTGCGAAAATGTTTTGCGACGAAAACATCCACTCTACTCCATTAGACCCAAAATGATGGTTTGCAGTGGTTGGGATAATTTCGCAAACCTTCGACACGTAAAAAGATGCGAAACTTGTTTTGCGGGCCTGAATCGACTATTTCGGTGTACCGAAGTTGCGAAAAATGTTTCGCAACGAAAACATCCATTCTACTCCATTAGACCCAAAATGATGTTTTGCAGTGGTTGGGAGCATTTCGCAAACCTTCGGCACGTAAAAAGATGCGGAACTTGTTTTGCGGGCCAGAATGCACTATTTCAGGGTACCGAAGTTGCGAAAAATGTTTCGCAACAAAAACATCCATTCTACTCCATTAGACCCAAAATGATGTTTTGCAGTGGTTGGGAGTATTTCGCAAACCTTCGGCACGTAAAAAGATGCAAAACTTGTTTTGTGGGCCTGAATGCACTATTTCAGGGTACCGAAGTTGCGAAAAAGGATTCGCAACGAAAACATCCATTCTACTCTATTAGACACAAAATGATGTTTTGCAGTGGTTGGGAGCATTTCGCAAACCTTCGGCACATAAAAAGATGCGTAACTTGTTTTGCGGGCCAGAATGCACTATTTCAGGGTACCGAAGTTGCGAGAAATGTTTTGCGACGAACACATCCATTCTACTCCATTAGACCCAAGATGATGTTTTGCAGTGGTTGGGAGCATTTCGCAAACCTTCGACACGTAAAAAGATGCAAAACTTGTTTTGTGGGCTTGGACGCACTATTTCAGAGTACCGAAGTTGCGAAAAAGGATTCGCAACGAAAACATCCATTCTACTACATTAGACCCAAAATGATGTTTTCCACGTGTTGGTAGCATTTCGCAAACCTTCGGCACGTAAAGAGATGTGAAGCTTGTTTTGCGGGCTTGAATGCACTATTTTAGGGTACTGAAGTTGCTAAAAAGGTTTCGCAACGAAAACATCCATTCTACTCCATTAGACCCAAAATGATGTTTTGCAGTGGTTGGGAGCATTTCACAAACCTTTGGCACGTAAAAAGATGTGAAACTTGTTTTGCGGGCCAGAATGCACTATTGAAGGGTACCGAAGTTGCGAAAAATGTTTCGCAACGAAAACATCCATTCTACTCCATTAGACCCAAAATGATGTTTTGCAGTGGTTGGGAGCATTTCGCAAACCTTCGGCACGTAAAAAGTTGTGAAACTTGTTTTGCGGGCCAGAATGCACTATTTCAGGGTACCGAAGTTGCGAAAATGTTTTGCAACGAAAACATCCACTCTACTCCATTAGACCCAAAATGATGTTTTGCAGTGGTTGGGATAATTTCGCAAACCTTCGACACGTAAAAAGATGCGAAACTTGTTTTGCGGGCCTGAATCGACTATTTCGGTGTACCGAAGTTGCGAAAAATGTTTCGCAACGAAAACATCCATTCTACTCCATTAGACCCAAAATGATGTTTTGCAGTGGTTGGGAGCATTTCGCAAACCTTCGGCACCTAAAAAGGTGCGGAACTTGTTTTGCGGGCCAGAATGCACTATTTCAGGGTACCGAAGTTGCGAAAAATGTTTCGCAACAAAAACATCCATTCTACTCCATTAGACCCAAAATGATGTTTTGCAGTGGTTGGGAGTATTTCGCAAACCTTCGGCACGTAAAAAGATGCAAAACTTGTTTTGTGGGCCTGAATGCACTATTTCAGGGTACCGAAGTTGCGAAAAAGGATTCGCAACGAAAACATCCATTCTACTCTATTAGACACAAAATGATGTTTTGCAGTGGTTGGGAGCATTTCGCAAACCTTCGGCACATAAAAAGATGCATAACTTGTTTTGCGGGACAGAATGCACTATTTCAGGGTACCGAAGTTGCGAAAAATGTTTTGCGACGAACACATCCATTCTACTCGATTAGACCCAAGATGATGTTTTGCAGTGGTTGGGAGCATTTCGCAAACCTTCGACACGTAGAAAGATGCAAAACTTGTTTTGTGGGCTTGGACGCACTATTTCAGAGTACCGAAGTTGCGAAAAAGGATTCGCAACGAAAACATCCATTCTACTACATTAGACCCAAAATGATGTTTTCCACGTGTTGGTAGCATTTCGCAAACCTTCGGCACGTAAAGAGATGTGAAGCTTGTTTTGCGGGCTTGAATGCACTATTTTAGGGTACCGAAGTTGCGAAAAAGGTTTCGCAACGAAAGCATCCATTCTACTCCATTAGACCCAAAATGATGTTTTGCAGTGGTTGGGAGCATTTCGCAAACCTTCGGCACGTAAAAAGATGTGAAACTTCTTTTGCGGGCCAGAATGCACTATTTCAGGGTACCGAAGTTGCGAAAATGTTTTACGACGAAAACATCCATTCTACTCCATTAGACCCAAAATGATGTTTTGCAGTGGTTGGGATAATTTCGCAAACCTTCGACACGTAAAAAGATGCGAAACTTGTTTTGCGGGCCTGAATCCACTATTTCGGTGTACCGAAGTTGCGAAAAATGTTTCGCAACGAAAACATCCATTCTACTCCATTAGACCCAAAATGATGTTTTGCAGTGGTTGGGTGAATTTCGCAAACCTTCGGCACGTAAAATGATGTGAAACCTGTTTTGCGGGCCTGAATGCACTATTTCAGAGTACCGAAGTTGCGAAAAAGGATTCGCAACGAAAACATCCATTCTACTCCATTAGACCCAAAATGATGTTTTGCAGTGGTTGGGAGAATTTCGCAAACCTTCGACACGTAAAAAGATGCGAAACTTGTTTTGCGGGCCTGAATCCACTATTTCGGTGTACTGAAGTTGCGAAAAATATTTCGCAACGAAAACATCCATTCAACTCCATTAGACCCAAAATGATGTTTTGCAGTGGTTGGGAGCATTTCGCAAACCTTCGGCACTTAAAAAGATGCAAACTTGTTTTGCGGGCCTGAATGCACTATTTCAGGGTACCGAAGTTGCGAAAAAGGTTTCGCAACGAAAACATCCATTCTACTCCATTAGACCCAAAATGATGTTTTGCAGCGGTTGCGATCATTTCGCAAACCTTCGGCACGTAAAAAGATGTGAAACTTGTTTTGCGGGCCAGAATGCACTATTTTAGGGTATCGAAGTTGCGAAAAATGTTTCGCGACGAAAACAGCCATTCTACTCCATTAGACCCAAAATGATGTTTTGCAGTGGTTGGGTGAATTTCGCAAACCTTCGGCACGTAAAAAGATGCGAAACTTGTTTTGTGGGCCTGAATGCACTATTTCAGAGTACCGAAGTTGCGAAAAAGGATTCGCAACGAAAACATCCATTCTACTCCATTAGACCCAAAATGATGTTTTGCAGTGGTTGGGAGAATTTCGCAAACCTTCGGCACGTAAAAAGATGCGAAATTTGTTTTGCGGGCCTGAATCCACTATTTCGGTGTACCGAAATTGCGAAAAATGTTTCGCAATGAAAACATCCATTCTACTCCATTAGACCCAAAACGATGTTTTGCAGTGGTTGGGAGCATTTCGCAAACCTTCGGCACGTAAAAAGATGCGAAACTTGTTTTGCGGGCCAGAATGCACTATTTCAGGATACCGAAGTTGCGAAAAATGTTTCTCAACAAAAACATCCATTCTACTCCATTAGACCCAAAATGATGTTTTGCAGTGGTTTGGAGCATTTCGCAAACCTTCGGCACGTAAAAAGATGCAAAACTTATTTTGCGGGCCTGAATGCACTATTTCAGGGTACCGAAGTTGCGAAAAAGGTTTCGCAACGAAAACATCCATTCTACTCCATTAGACCCAAAATGAGGTTTTGCAGTGGTTGGGAGCATTTCGCAAACCTTCGGCACGTAAAAAGATGCGAAACTTTTATTGCGGGCCAGAATGCACTATTTCAGGGTACCGAAGTTGCGAAAAATGTTTCAGAAAAAAAACATCCAATCTACTCCATTAGACCCAAAATGATGTTTTGCAGTGGTTGGGAGCATTTCGCAAACCTTCGGCACGTAAAAAGATGCAAAACTTGTTTTGTGGGCCTGAATGCACTATTTCAGGGTACTGAAGTTGCGAAAAAGGTTTCACAACCAAAACATCCATTCTACTCCATTAGACCCAAAATGATGTTTTGCAGTGGTTGGGAGCATTTCGCAAACCTTCGGCACTTAAAAAGATGCAAACTTGTTTTGCGGGCCTGAATGCACTATTTCAGGGTACCGAAGTTGTGAAAAAGGTTTCGCAACGAAAACATCCATTCTACTCCATTAGACCCAAAATGATGTTTTGCAGTGATTGGGAGCATTTTGCAAACCTTCGGCACGTAAAAAGATGTGAAACTTGTTTTGTGGGCCAGAATGCACTATTTCACGGTATCGAAGTTGCGAAAAATGTTTTGCGACGAAAACATCCATTCTACTCCATTAGACCAAAAATGATGTTTTGCAGTGGTTGGGAGCATTTCGCAAACCTTCGGCACGTAAAAAGATGTGAAACTTTTTTTGCGGGCCAGAATGCACTATTTCAGGGTATGGAAGTTGCGAAAAATGTTTTGCGACGAAAACATCCATTCTACTCCATTAGACCCAAAATGATGTTTTGCAGTGGTTGGGTGAATTTCGCAAACCTTCGGCACGTAAAAAGATGTGAAACCTGTTTTGCGGGCCTGAATGCACTATTTTAGAGTACTGAAGTTGCGAAAAAGGATTCGCAACGAAAACATCCATTCTACTCCATTAGACCCAAAATGATGTTTTGCAGTGGTTGGGAGAATTTCGCAAACCTTCGACACGTAAAAAGATGCGAAACTTGTTTTGCGGGCCTGAATCCACTATTTCGGTGTACAGAAGTTGCGAAAAATATTTCGCAACGAAAACATCCATTGAACTCCATTAGACCCAAAATGATGTTTTGCAGTGGTTGGGAGCATTTCGCAAACCTTCGGCACTTAAAAAGATGCAAACTTGTTTTGCGGGCCTGAATGCACTATTTCAGGGTACCGAAGTTGCGAAAAAGGTTTCGCAACGAAAACATCCATTCTACTCCATTAGACCCAAAATGATGTTTTGCAGTGGTTGGGATCATTTCGCAAACCTTCGGCACGTAAAAAGATGTGAAACTTGTTTTGCGGGCCAGAATGCACTATTTGAGGGTATCGAAGTTGCGAAAAATGTTTCGCGACGAAAACAGCCATTCTACTCCATTACACCCAAAATGATGTTTTGCAGTGGTTGGGTGAATTTTGTAAACCTTCGGCACATAAAAAGATGCGAAACTTGTTTTGTGGGCCTGAATGCACTATTTCAGAGTACCGAAGTTGCGAAAAAGGATTCGCAACGAAAACATCCATTCTACTCCATTAGACCCAAAATGATGTTTTGCAGTGGTTGGGAGAATTTCGCAAACCATCGACACGTAAAAAGATGCGAAACTTGTGTTTCGGGCCTGAATGCACTATTTCGGTGTACCGAAGTTGCGAAAAATGTTTCGCAACGAAAACATCTAATCTACTCTATTAGACGCAAAATGAGGTTTTGCTGTGGTTGGGAGCATTTCGCAAACCTTCGGCACGTAAAAAGATGCGAATCTTATTTTGCGGGCCAGAATGCACTATTTCAGGGTACCGAAGTTGCGAAAAATGTTTCAGAACAAAAACATCCATTCTACTCCATTAGACCCAAAATGATGTTTTGCAGTGGTTGGGTGAATTTTGCAAACCTTCGGCACGTAAAAAGATGCGAAACTTGTTTTGCGGGCCTGAATGCACTATTTCAGAGTACCGAAGTTGCGAAAAAGGATTCGCAACGAAAACATCCATTCTACTCCATTAGACCCAAAATGATGTTTTCCACTGGTTGGGAGCATTTCGCAAACCATCGACACGTAAAAAGATGCGAAACTTGTGTTTCGGGCCTGAATGCACTATTTCGGTGTACCGAAGTTGCGAAAAATGTTTCGCAACAAAAACATCTAATCTACTCTATTAGACACAAAATGATGTTTTGCTGTGGTTGGGAGCATTTCGCAAACCTTCGGCACGTAAAAAGATGCGAATCTTATTTTGCGGGCCAGAATGCACTATTTCAGGGTACCGAAGTTGCGAAAAATGTTTCAGAACAAAAACATCCATTCTACTCCATTAGACCCAAAATGATGTTTTGCAGTGGTTGGGAGCATTTCGCAAACCTTCGGCATGTAAAAAGTTGTGAAACTTGTTTTGCGAGCCAGAATGCACTATTTCAGGGTACCGAAGTTGCGAAAAAGGTTTCGCAACGAAAACATCCATTCTACTCCATTTGACCCAAAATGATGTTTTGCAGTGGTTGGGAGCATTTCGCAAACCTTCGGCACGTAAAAAGATGTGAAACTTGTTTTGCGGGCCAGAATGCACTATTTCAGGGTACCGAAGTTGCGAAAATGTTTTACGACGAAAACATCCATTCTACTCCATTAGACCCAAAATGATGTTTTGCAGTGGTTGGGATAATTTCGCAAACCTTCGACATGTAAAAAGATGCGAAACTTGTTTTGCGGGCCTGAATCCACTATTTCGGTGTACCGAAGTTGCGAAAAATGTTTCGCAACGAAAACATCCATTCTACTCCATTAGACCCAAAATGATGTTTTGCGGTGGTTGGGAGCATTTCGCAAACCTTCGGCACGTAAAAAGATGCGGAACTTGTTTTGCGGGGCAGAATACACTATTTCAGGGTACCGAAGTTGCGAAAAATGTTTCGCAACAAAAACATTCATTCTACTCCATTAGACCCAAGATGATGTTTTGCAGTGGTTGGGAGCATTTCGCAAACCTTCGGCACTTAAAAAGATGCAAACTTGTTTTGCGGGCCTGAATGCACTATTTCAGGGTACCGAAGTTGCGAAAAAGGTTTCGCAACGAAAACATCCATTCTACTCCATTAGACCAAAAATGATGTTTTGCAGTGGTTGGGAGCATTTCGAAAACCTTCGGCACGTAAAAAGATGTGAAACTTGTTTTGCGGGCCAGAATGCACTATTTCAGGGTATGGAAGTTGCGAAAAATGTTTTGCGACGAAAACATCCATTCTACTCCATTAGACCCAAAATGATGTTTTGCAGTGGTTGGGTGAATTTCGCAAACCTTCGGCACGTAAAAAGATGTGAAACCTGCTTTGCGGGCCTGAATGCACTATTTCAGAGTACCGAAGTTGCGAAAAAGGATTCGCAACGAAAACATCCATTCTACTCCATTAGACCCAAAATGATGTTTTGCAGTGGTTGGGAGAATTTCGCAAACCTTCGACACGTAAAAAGATGCGAAACTTGTTTTGCGGGCCTGAATCCACTATTTCGGTGTACCGAAGTTGCGAAAAATATTTCGCAACGAAAACATCCATTCAACTCCTTTAGACCCAAAATGATGTTTTGCAGTGGTTGGGAGCATTTCGCAAACCTTCGGCACTTAAAAAGATGCAAACTTGTTTTGCGGGCCTGAATGCACTATTTCAGGGTACCGAAGTTGCGAAAAAGGTTTCGCAACGAAAACATCCATTCTACTCCATTAGACCCAAAATGATGTTTTGCAGTGGTTGGGATCATTTCGCAAACCTTCGGCACGTAAAAAGATGTGAAACTTGTTTTGCGGGCCAGAATGCACTATTTTAGGGTATCGAAGTTGCGAAAAATGTTTCGCGATGAAAACAGCCATTCTACTCCATTAGACCCAAAATGATGTTTTGCAGTGGTTGGGTGAATTTCGCAAACCTTCGGCACGTAAAAAGATGCGAAACTTGTTTTGTGGGCCTGAATGCACTATTTCAGAGTACCGAAGTTGCGAAAAACGATTCGCAACGAAAACATCCATTCTACTCCATTAAACCCAAAATGATGTTTTGCAGTGGTTGGGACAATTTCGCAAACCTTCGCCACGTAAACAGATGCGAAACTTGTTTTGCGGGCCTGAATCCACTATTTCGGTGTACCGAAATTGCGAAAAATGTTTCGCAACGAAAACATCCATTCTACTCCATTAGACCCAAAACGATGTTTTGCAGTGGTTGGGAGCATTTCGCAAACTTTCGGCACGTAAAAAGATGCGAAACTTGTTTTGCGGGCCAGAATGCACTATTTCAGGGTACCGAAGTTGCGAAAAATGTTTCTCAACAAAAACATCCATTCTACTCCATTAGACCCAAAATGATGTTTTGCAGTGGTTTGGAGCATTTCGCAAACCTTCGGCACGTAAAAAGATGCAAAACTTATTTTGCGGGCCTGAATGCACTATTTCAGGGTACCGAAGTTGCGAAAAAGGTTTCGCAACGAAAACATCCATTCTACTCCATTAGACCCAAAATGAGGTTTTGCAGTGGTTGGGAGCATTTCGCAAACCTTCGGCACGTAAAAAGATGCAAAACTTGTATTGCGGGCCAGAATGCACTATTTCAGGGTACCGAAGTTGCGAAAAATGTTTCAGAACAAAAACATCCATTCTACTCCATTAGACCCAAAATGATGTTTTGCAGTGGTTGGGAGCATTTCGCAAACCTTCGGCACGTAAAAAGATGCAAAACTTGTTTTGTGGGCCTGAATGCACTATTTCAGGGTACTGAAGTTGCGAAAAAGGTTTCACAACCAAAACATCGATTCTACTCCATTAGACCCAAAATGATGTTTTGCAGTGGTTGGGAGCATTTCGCAAACCTTCGGCACTTAAAAAGATGCAAACTTGTTTTGCGGGCCTGAATGCACTATTTCAGGGTACCGAAGTTGTGAAAAAGGTTTCGCAACGAAAACATCCATTCTACTCCATTAGACCCAAAATGATGTTTTGCAGTGATTGGGAGCATTTTGCAAACCTTCGGCAGGTAAAAAGATGTGAAACTTGTTTTGCGGGCCAGAATGCACTATTTCAGGGTACCGAAGTTGCGAAAAATGTTTCACAACGAAAACATCCATTCTACTCCATTAGACCCAAAATGATGTTTTGCAGTGGTTGGGAGCATTTCGCAAACCATCGGCACGTAAAAAGATGCGAAACTTGTTTTGCGGGTCAGAATGCACTATTTCAGGGTACCGAAGTTGCGAAAAATGTTTCGCAACAAAAACATCCATTCTACTCCAATAGACCCAAAATGATGTTTTGCAGTGGTTCGGAGCATTTTGCAAACCTTGGGCACGTAAAAAGATGTGAAACTTGTTTTGCGGGCCTGAATGCACTATTTCACGGTATCGAAGTTGCGAAAAATGTTTTGCGACGAAAACATCCATTCTACTCCATTAGACCCAAAATGATGTTTTGCAGTGGTTGGGTGAATTTCGCAAACCTTCGGCACGTAAAAAGATGCGAAACTTGTTTTGCAGGCCTGAATGCACTATTTCAGAGTACCGAAGTTGCGAAAAAGGATTCGCAACGAAAACATCCATTCTACTCCATTAGACCCAAAATGATGTTTTGCAGTGGTTGGGAGCATTTTGCAAACCTTGGGCACGTAAAAAGATGTGAAACTTGTTTTGCGGGCCAGAATGCACTATTTCACGGTATCGAAGTTGCGAAAAATGTTTTGCGACGAAAACATCCATTCTACTCCATTAGACCAAAAAATGATGTTTTGCAGTGGTTGGGAGCATTTCGCAAACCTTCGGCACGTAAAAAGATGTGAAACTTTTTTTGCGGGCCAGAATGCACTATTTCAGGGTATGGAAGTTGCGAAAAATGTTTTGCGACGAAAACATCCATTCTACTCCATTAGACCCAAAATGATGTTTTGCAGTGGTTGGGTGAATTTCGCAAACCTTCGGCACGTAAAAAGATGTGAAACCTGTTTTGCGGGCCTGAATGCACTATTTTAGAGTACCGAAGTTGCGAAAAAGGATTCGCAACGAAAACATCAATTCTACTCCATTAGACCCAAAATGATGTTTTGCAGTGGTTGGGAGAATTTCGCAAACCTTCGACATGTAAAAAGATGCGAAACTTGTTTTGCGGGCCTGAATCCACTATTTCGGTGTACCGAAGTTGCGAAAAATATTTCGCAACGAAAACATCCATTCAACTCCATTAGACCCAAAATGATGTTTTGCAGTGGTTGGGAGCATTTCGCAAACCATCGGCACGTAAAAAGATGCGAAACTTGTTTTGCGGGCCAGAATGCACTATTTCAGGGTACCGAAGTTGCGAAAAATGTTTCGCAACAAAAACATCCATTCTACTCCAATAGACCCAAAATGATGTTTTGCAGTGGTTCGGAGCATTTTGCAAACCTTGGGCACGTAAAAAGATGTGAAACTTGTTTTGCGGGCCTGAATGCACTATTTCACGGTATCGAAGTTGCGAAAAATGTTTTGCGACGAAAACATCCATTCTACTCCATTAGACCCAAAATGATGTTTTGCAGTGGTTGGGTGAATTTCGCAAACCTTCGGCACGTAAAAAGATGCGAAACTTGTTTTGCAGGCCTGAATGCACTATTTCAGAGTACCGAAGTTGCGAAAAAGGATTCGCAACGAAAACATCCATTCTACTCCATTAGACCCAAAATGATGTTTTGCAGTGGTTGGGAGCATTTTGCAAACCTTGGGCACGTAAAAAGATGTGAAACTTGTTTTGCGGGCCAGAATGCACTATTTCACGGTATCGAAGTTGCGAAAAATGTTTTGCGACGAAAACATCCATTCTACTCCATTAGACCAAAAAATGATGTTTTGCAGTGGTTGGGAGCATTTCGCAAACCTTCGGCACGTAAAAAGATGTGAAACTTTTTTTGCGGGCCAGAATGCACTATTTCAGGGTATGGAAGTTGCGAAAAATGTTTTGCGACGAAAACATCCATTCTACTCCATTAGACCCAAAATGATGTTTTGCAGTGGTTGGGTGAATTTCGCAAACCTTCGGCACGTAAAAAGATGTGAAACCTGTTTTGCGGGCCTGAATGCACTATTTTAGAGTACCGAAGTTGCGAAAAAGGATTCGCAACGAAAACATCAATTCTACTCCATTAGACCCAAAATGATGTTTTGCAGTGGTTGGGAGAATTTCGCAAACCTTCGACATGTAAAAAGATGCGAAACTTGTTTTGCGGGCCTGAATCCACTATTTCGGTGTACCGAAGTTGCGAAAAATATTTCGCAACGAAAACATCCATTCAACTCCATTAGACCCAAAATGATGTTTTGCAGTGGTTGGGAGCATTTCGCAAACCTTCGGCACTTAAAAAGATGCAAACTTGTTTTGCGGGCCTGAATGCACTATTTCAGGGTACCGAAGTTGCGAAAAATGTTTCAGAACAAAAACATCCATTCTACTCCATTAGACCCAAAATGATGTTTTGCTGTGGTTGGGAGCATTTCGCAAACCTTCGGCACTTAAAAAGATGCAAACTTGTTTTGCGGGCCTGAATGCACTATTTCAGGGTACCGAAGTTGTGAAAAAGGTTTCGCAACGAAAACATCCATTCTACTCCATTAGACCCAAAATGATGTTTTGCAGTGGTTGGGAGCATTTTGCAAACCTTGGGCACGTAAAAAGATGTGAAACTTGTTTTGCGGGCCAGAATGCACTATTTCACGGTATCGAAGTTGCGAAAAATGTTTTGCGACGAAAACATCCATTCTACTCCATTAGACCCAAAATGTTGTTTTGCAGTGGTTGGGTGAATTTCGCAAACCTTCGGCACGTAAAAAGATGCGAAACTTGTTTTGCGGGCCTGAATGCACTATTTCAGAGTACCGAAGTTGCGAAAAAGGATTCGCAACGAAAACATCCATTCTACTCCATTAGACCCAAAATGAGGTTTTGCAGTGGTTGGGAGCATTTCGCAAACCTTCGGCACGTAAAAAGATGCAAAACTTGTTTTGCGGGCCAGAATGCACTATTTCAGGGTACCGAAGTTGCGAAAAATGTTTCAGAACAAAAACATCCATTCTACTCCATTAGACCCAAAATGATGTTTTGCAGTGGTTGGGAGCGTTTCGCAAACCTTCGGCGCGTAAAAAGATGCAAAACTTGTTTTGTGGGCCTGAATGCACTATTTCAGGGTACTGAAGTTGCGAAAAAGGTTTCACAACCAAAACATCGATTCTACTCCATTAGACCCAAAATGATGTTTTGCAGTGGATGGGAGCATTTCGCAAACCTTCGGCACTTAAAAAGATGCAAACTTGTTTTGCGGGCCTGAATGCACTATTTCAGGGTACCGAAGTTGTGAAAAAGGTTTCGCAACGAAAACATCCATTCTACTCCATTAGACCCAAAATGATGTTTTGCAGTGATTGGGAGCATTTTGCAAACCTTCGGCAGGTAAAAAGATGTGAAACTTGTTTTGCGGGCCAGAATGCACTATTTCAGGGTACCGAAGTTGCGAAAAATGTTTCACAACGAAAACATCCATTCTACTCCATTAGACCCAAAATGATGTTTTGCAGTGGTTGGGAGCATTTCGCAAACCATCGGCACGTAAAAAGATGCGAAACTTGTTTTGCGGGCCAGAATGCACTATTTCAGGGTACCGAAGTTGCGAAAAATGTTTCGCAACAAAAACATCCATTCTACTCCAATAGACCCAAAATGATGTTTTGCAGTGGTTCGGAGCATTTTGCAAACCTTGGGCACGTAAAAAGATGTGAAACTTGTTTTGCGGGCCTGAATGCACTATTTCACGGTATCGAAGTTGCGAAAAATGTTTTGCGACGAAAACATCCATTCTACTCCATTAGACCCAAAATGATGTTTTGCAGTGGTTGGGTGAATTTCGCAAACCTTCGGCACGTAAAAAGATGCGAAACTTGTTTTGCGGGCCTGAATGCACTATTTCAGAGTACCGAAGTTGCGAAAAAGGATTCGCAACGAAAACATCCATTCTACTCCATTAGACCCAAAATGATGTTTTGCAGTGGTTGGGAGCATTTTGCAAACCTTGGGCACGTAAAAAGATGTGAAACTTGTTTTGCGGGCCAGAATGCACTATTTCACGGTATCGAAGTTGCGAAAAATGTTTTGCGACGAAAACATCCATTCTACTCCATTAGACCAAAAATGATGTTTTGCAGTGGTTGGGAGCATTTCGCAAACCTTCGGCACGTAAAAAGATGTGAAACTTTTTTTGCGGGCCAGAATGCACTATTTCAGGGTATGGAAGTTGCGAAAAATGTTTTGCGACGAAAACATGCATTCTACTCCATTAGACCCAAAATGATGTTTTGCAGTGGTTGGGTGAATTTCGCAAACCTTCGGCACGTAAAAAGATGTGAAACCTGTTTTGCGGGCCTGAATGCACTATTTTAGAGTACCAAAGTTGCGAAAAAGGATTCGCAACGAAAACATCCATTCTACTCCATTAGACCCAAAATGATGTTTTGCAGTGGTTGGGAGAATTTCGCAAACCTTCGACATGTAAAAAGATGCGAAACTTGTTTTGCGGGCCTGAATCCACTATTTCGGTGTACCGAAGTTGCGAAAAATATTTCGCAACGAAAACATCCATTCAACTCCATTAGACCCAAAATGATGTTTTGCAGTGGTTGGGAGCATTTCGCAAACCTTCGGCACTTAAAAAGATGCAAACTTGTTTTGCGGGCCTGAATGCACTATTTCAGGGTACCGAAGTTGCGAAAAATGTTTCAGAACAAAAACATCCATTCTACTCCATTAGACCCAAAATGATGTTTTGCTGTGGTTGGGAGCATTTCGCAAACCTTCGGCACTTAAAAAGATGCAAACTTGTTTTGCGGGCCTGAATGCACTATTTCAGGGTACCGAAGTTGTGAAAAAGGTTTCGCAACGAAAACATCCATTCTACTCCATTAGACCCAAAATGATGTTTTGCAGTGGTTGGGAGCATTTTGCAAACCTTGGGCACGTAAAAAGATGTGAAACTTGTTTTGCGGGCTAGAATGCACTATTTCACGGTATCGAAGTTGCGAAAAATGTTTTGCGACGAAAACATCCATTCTACTCCATTAGACCCAAAATGATGTTTTGCAGTGGTTGGGTGAATTTCGCAAACCTTCGGCACGTAAAAAGATGCGAAACTTGTTTTGCGGGCCTGAATGCACTATTTCAGAGTACCGAAGTTGCGAAAAAGGATTCGCAACGAAAACATCCATTCTACTCCATTAGACCCAAAATGATGTTTTCCACTGGTTGGGAGCATTTCGCAAACCATCGACACGTAAAAAGATGCGAAACTTGTGTTTCGGGCCTGAATGCACTATTTCGGTGTACCGAAGTTGCGAAAAATGTTTCGCAACGAAAACATCTAATCTACTCTATTAGACACAAAATGATGTTTTGCTGTGGTTGGGAGCATTTCGCAAACCTTCGGCACGTAAAAAGATGCGAATCTTATTTTGCGGGCCAGAATGCACTATTTCAGGGTACCGAAGAAGCGAAAAATTTTTCAGAACAAAAACATCCATTCTACTCCATTAGACCCAAAATGATGTTTTGCAGTGGTTGGGAGCTTTTCGCAAACCTTCGGCACGTAAAAGATGTGAAACTTGTTTTGCGGGCCAGAATGCACTATTTCAGAGTACCGAAGTTGCGAAAAATGTTTTGCGACGAAAACATCCATTCAACTCCATTAGACCCAAAATGATGTTTTGCAGTGGCTTGGAGAATTTCGCAAACCTTTGACATGTAAAAAGATGCGAAACTTCTTTTGCGGGCCTGAATCCACTATTTCGGTGTACCGAAGTTGCGAAAAATGTTTCGCAACGAAAACATCCATTCTACTCCATTAGACCCAAAATGATGTTTTGCAGTGGTTGGGTGAATTTCGCAAACCTTCGGCACGTAAAAAGATGCGAAACTTGTTTTGCGGGCCTGGATGCACTATTTCAGAGTACCGAAGTTGCGAAAAAGGATTCGCAACGAAAACATCCATTCTACTCCATTAGACCCAAAATGATGTTTTGCAGTGGTTGGGAGCATTTTGCAAACCTTGGGCACGTAAAAAGATGTGAAACTTGTTTTGCGGGCCAGAATGCACTATTTCACGGTATCGAAGTTGCGAAAAATGTTTTGCGACGAAAACATCCATTCTACTCCATTAGACCAAAAATGATGTTTTGCAGTGGTTGGGAGCATTTCGCAAACCTTCGGCACGTAAAAAGATGTGAAACTTTTTTTGCGGGCCAGAATGCACTATTTCAGGGTATGGAAGTTGCGAAAAATGTTTTGCGACGAAAACATCCATTCTACTCCATTAGACCCAAAATGATGTTTTGCAGTGGTTGGGAGAATTTCGCAAACCTTCGACATGTAAAAAGATGCGAAACTTGTTTTGCGGGCCTGAATCCACTATTTCGGTGTACCGAAGTTGCGAAAAATATTTCGCAACGAAAACATCCATTCAACTCCATTAGACCCAAAATGATGTTTTGCAGTGGTTGGGAGCATTTCGCAAACCTTCGGCACTTAAAAAGATGCAAACTTGTTTTGCGGTCCTGAATGCACTATTTCAGGGTACCGAAGTTGCGAAAAATGTTTCAGAACAAAAACATCCATTCTACTCCATTAGACCCAAAATGATGTTTTGCTGTGGTTGGGAGCATTTCGCAAACCTTCGGCACTTAAAAAGATGCAAACTTGTTTTGCGGGCCTGAATGCACTATTTCAGGGTACCGAAGTTGTGAAAAAGGTTTCGCAACGAAAACATCCATTCTACTCCATTAGACCCAAAATGATGTTTTGCAGTGGTTGGGAGCAGTTTGCAAACCTTGGGCACGTAAAAAGATCTGAAACTTGTTTTGCGGGCCAGAATGCACTATTTCACGGTATCGAAGTTGCGAAAAATGTTTTGCGACGAAAACATCCATTCTACTCCATTAGACCCAAAATGATGTTTTGCAGTGGTTGGGTGAATTTCGCAAACCTTCGGCACGTAAAAAGATGCGAAACTTGTTTTGCGGGCCTGAATGCACTATTTCAGAGTACCGAAGTTGCGAAAAAGGATTCGCAACGAAAACATCCATTCTACTCCATTAGACCCAAAATGATGTTTTCCACTGGTTGGGAGCATTTCGCAAACCATCGACACGTAAAAAGATGCGAAACTTGTGTTTCGGGCCTGAATGCACTATTTCGGTGTACCGAAGTTGCGAAAAATGTTTCGCAACGAAAACATCTAATCTACTCTATTAGACACAAAATGATGTTTTGCTGTGGTTGGGAGCATTTCGCAAACCTTCGGCACGTAAAAAGATGCGAATCTTATTTTGCGGGCCAGAATGCACTATTTCAGGGTACCGAAGTTGCGAAAAATGTTTCAGAACAGAAACATCCATTCTACTCCATTAGACCCAAAATGATATTTTGCAGTGGTTGGGAGCTTTTCGCAAACCTTCGGCACGTAAAAGATGTGAAACTTGTTTTGCGGGCCAGAATGCACTATTTCAGAGTACCGAAGTTGCGAAAAATGTTTTGCGACGAAAACATCCATTCAACTCCATTAGACCCAAAATGATGTTTTGCTGTGGCTTGGAGAATTTCGCAAACCTTTGACATGTAAAAAGATGCGAAACTTGTTTTGCGGGCCTGAATCCACTATTTCGGTGTACCGAAGTTGCGAAAAATGTTTCGCAACGAAAACATCCATTCTACTCCATTAGACCCAAAATGATGTTTTGCAGTGGTTGGGAGAATTTCGCAAACCTTCGACATGTAAAAAGATGCGAAACTTGTTTTGCGGGCCTGAATCCACTATTTCGGTGTACCGAAGTTGCGAAAAATATTTCGCAACGAAAACATCCATTCAACTCCGTTAGACCCAAAATGATGTTTTGCAGTGGTTGGGAGCATTTCGCAAACCTTCGGCACTTAAAAAGATGCAAACTTGTTTTGCGGGCCTGAATGCACTATTTCAGGGTACCGAAGTTGCGAAAAATGTTTCAGAAGAAAAACATCCATTCTACTCCATTAGACCCAAAATGATGTTTTGCTGTGGTTGGGAGCATTTCGCAAACCTTCGGCACTTAAAAAGATGCAAACTTGTTTTGCGGGCCTGAATGCACTATTTCAGGGTACCGAAGTTGTGAAAAAGGTTTCGCAACGAAAACATCCATTCTACTCCATTAGACCCAAAATGATGTTTTGCAGTGGTTGGGAGCATTTTGCAAACCTTGGGCACGTAAAAAGATGTGAAACTTGTTTTGCGGGCCAGAATGCACTATTTCACGGTATCGAAGTTGCGAAAAATGTTTTGCGACGAAAACATCCATTCTACTCCATTAGACCCAAAATGATGTTTTGCAGTGGTTGGGTGAATTTCGCAAACCTTCGGCACGTAAAAAGATGCGAAACTTGTTTTGCGGGCCTGAATGCACTATTTCAGAGTACCGAAGTTGAGAAAAAGGATTCGCAACGAAAACATCCATTCTACTCCATTAGACCCAAAATGATGTTTTCCACTGGTTGGGAGCATTTCGCAAACCATCGACACGTAAAAAGATGCGAAACTTGTGTTTCGGGCCTGAATGCACTATTTCGGTGTACCGAAGTTGCGAAAAATGTTTCGCAACGAAAACATCTAATCTACTCTATTAGACACAAAATGATGTTTTGCTGTGGTTGGGAGCATTTCGCAAACCTTCGGCACGTAAAAAGATGCGAATCTTATTTTGCGGGCCAGAATGCACTATTTCAGGGTACCGAAGTTGCGAAAAATGTTTCAGAACAAAAACATCCATTCTACTCCATTAGACCCAAAATGATGTTTTGCAGTGGTTGGGAGCTTTTCGCAAACCTTCGGCACGTAAAAGATGTGAAACTTGTTTTGCGGGCCAGAATGCACTATTTCAGAGTACCGAAGTTGCGAAAAATGTTTTGCGACGAAAACATCCATTCAACTCCATTAGACCCAAAATGATGTTTTGCAGTGGCTTGGAGAATTTCGCAAACCTTTGACATGTAAAAAGATGCGAAACTTGTTTTGCGGGCCTGAATCCACTATTTCAGTGTACCGAAGTTGCGAAAAATGTTTCGCAACGAAAACATCCATTCTACTCCATTAGACCCAAAATGATGTTTTGCAGTGGTTGGGAGCATTTCGCAAACCATCGGCACGTAAAAAGATGCGAAACTTGTTTTGCGGGCCAGAATGCACTATTTCAGGGTACCGAAGTTGCGAAAAATGTTTCGCAACAAAAACATCCATTCTACTCCATTAGACCCAAAATGATGTTTTGCAGTGGTTGGGAGCATTTTGCAAACCTTGGGCACGTAAAAAGATGTGAAACTTGTTTTGCGGGCCAGAATGCACTATTTCACGGTATCGAAGTTGCGAAAAATGTTTTGCGACGAAAACATCCATTCTACTCCATTAGACACAAAATAATGTTTTGCAGTGGTTGGGTGAATTTCGCAAACCTTCGGCACGTAAAAAGATGCGAAACTTGTTTTGCGGGCCTGATGCACTATTTCAGAGTACCGAAGTTGCGAAAAAGGATTCGCAACGAAAACATCCATTCTACTCCATTAGACCCAAAATGATGTTTTGCAGTGGTTGGGAGCATTTTGCAAACCTTGGGCACGTAAAAAGATGTGAAACTTGTTTTGCGGGCCAGAATGCACTATTTCACGGTATCGAAGTTGCGAAAAATGTTTTGCGACGAAAACATCCATTCTACTCCATTAGACCAAAAATGATGTTTTGCAGTGGTTGGGAGCATTTCGCAAACCTTCGGCACGTAAAAAGATGTGAAACTTTTTTTGCGGGCCAGAATGCACTATTTCAGGGTACCGAAGTTGCGAAAAATGTTTCGCAACAAAAACATCCATTCTACTCCATTAGACCCAAAATGATGTTTTGCAGTGGTTGGGAGCATTTTCCAAACCTTGGGCACGTAAAAAGATGTGAAACTTGTTTTGCGGGCCAGAATGCACTATTTCACGGTATCGAAGTTGCGAAAAATGTTTTGCGACGAAAACATCCATTCTACTCCATTAGACACAAAATGATGTTTTGCAGTGGTTGGGTGAATTTCGCAAACCTTCGGCACGTAAAAAGATGCGAAACTTGTTTTGCGGGCCTGAATGCACTATTTCAGAGTACCGAAGTTGCGAAAAATGTTTTGCGACGAAAACATCCATTCTACTCCATTAGACCCAAAATGATGTTTTCCACTGGTTGGGAGCATTTCGCAAACCATCGACACGTAAAAAGATGCGAAACTTGTGTTTCGGGCCTGAATGCACTATTTCGGTGTACCGAAGTTGCGAAAAATGTTTCGCAACGAAAACAACTAATCTACTCTATTAGACACAAAATGATGTTTTGCTGTGGTTGGGAGCATTTCGCAAACCTTCGGCACGTAAAAATATGCGAATCTTATTTTGCGGGCCAGAATGCACTATTTCAGGGTACCGAAGTTGCGAAAAATGTTTCAGAACAAAAACATCCATTCTACTCCATTAGACCCAAAATGATGTTTTGCAGTGGTTGGGAGCTTTTCGCAAACCTTCGGCACGTAAAAGATGTGAAACTTGTTTTGCGGGCCAGAATGCACTATTTCAGAGTACCGAAGTTGCGAAAAATGTTTTGCGACGAAAACATCCATTCAACTCCATTAGACCCAAAATGATGTTTTGCAGTGGCTTGGAGAATTTCGCAAACCTTTGACATGTAAAAAGATGCGAAACTTGTTTTGCGGGCCTGAATCCACTATTTCGGTGTACCGAAGTTGCGAAAAATGTTTCGCAACGAAAACATCCATTCTACTCCATTAGACCCAAAATGATGTTTTGCAGTGGTTGGGAGAATTTCGCAAACCATCGGCACGTAAAAAGATGCGAAACTTGTTTTGCGGGCCAGAATGCACAATTTCATGGTACCGAAGTTGCGAAAAATGTTTCGCAACAAAAACATCCATTCTACTCCATTAGACCCAAAATGATGTTTTGCAGTGGTTGGGAGCATTTTGCAAACCTTCGGCACGTAAAAAGATGTGAAACTTGTTTTGCGGGCCAGAATGCACTATTTCACGGTATTGAAGTTGCGAAAAATGTTTTGCGACAAAAACATCCATTCTACTCAATTAGACCAAAAATGATGTTTTGCAGTGGTTGGGAGCATTTCGCAAACCTTCGGCACGTAAAAAGATGTGAAACTTTTTTTGCGGGCCAGAATGCACTATTTCAGGGTATGGAAGTTGCGAAAAATGTTTTGCGACGAAAACATCCATTCTACTCCATTAGACCCAAAATGATGTTTTGCAGTGGTTGGGTGAATTTCGCAAACCTTCGGCACGTAAAAAGATGTGAAACCTGTTTTGCGGGCCTGAATGCACTATTTTAGAGTACCGAAGTTGCGAAAAAGGATTCGCAACGAAAACATCCATTCTACTCCATTAGACCCAAAATGATGTTTTGCAGTGGTTGGGAGAATTTCGCAAATCTTCGACATGTAAAAAGATGCGAAACTTGTTTTGCGGGCCTGAATCCACTATTTCGGTGTACCGAAGTTGCGAAAAATATTTTGCAACGAAAACATCCATTCAACTCCATTAGACCCAAAATGATGTTTTGCAGTGGTTGGGAGCATTTCGCAAACCTTCGGCACTTAAAAAGATGCAAACTTGTTTTGCGGGCCTGAATGCACTATTTCAGGGTACCGAAGTTGCGAAAAATGTTTCAGAACAAAAACATCCATTCTACTCCATTAGACCCAAAATGATACTGCTGTGGTTGGGAGCATTTCGCAAACCTTCGGCACTTAAAAAGATGCAAACTTGTTTTGCGGGCCTGAATGCACTATTTCAGGGTACCGAAGTTGTGAAAAAGGTTTCGCAACGAAAACATCCATTCTACTCCATTAGACCCAAAATGATGTTTTGCAGTGGTTGGGAGCATTTTGCAAACCTTGGGCACGAAAAAAGATGTGAAACTTGTTTTGCGGGCCAGAATGCACTATTTCACGGTATCGAAGTTGCGAAAAATGTTTTGCGACGAAAACATCCATTCTACTCCATTAGACCCAAAATGATGTTTTGCAGTGGTTGGGTGAATTTCGCAAACCTTCGGCACGTAAAAAGATGCGAAACTTGTTTTGCGGGCCTGAATGCACTATTTCAGAGTACCGAAGTTGCGAAAAAGGATTCGCAATGAAAACATCCATTCTACTCCATTAGACCCAAAATGATGTTTTCCACTGGTTGGGAGCATTTCGCAAACCATCGACACGTAAAAAGATGCGAAACTTGTTTTGCGGGCCTGAATGCACTATTTCAGAGTACCGAAGTTGCGAAAAAGGATTCGCAACGAAAACATCCATTCTACTCCATTAGACCCAAAATGATGTTTTGCAGTGGTTGGGAGCATTTTGCAAACCTTGGGCACGTAAAAAGATGTGAAACTTGTTTTGCGGGCCAGAATGCACTATTTCACGGTATCGAAGTTGCGAAAAATGTTTTGCGACGAAAACATCCATTCTACTCCATTAGACCAAAAATGATGTTTTGCAGTGGTTGGGAGCATTTCGCAAACCTTCGGCACGTAAAAAGATGTGAAACTTTTTTTGCGGGCCAGAATGCACTATTTCAGTGTACCGAAGTTGCGAAAAATGTTTCGCAACAAAAACATCCATTCTACTCCATTAGACCCAAAATGATGTTTTGCAGTGGTTGGGAGCATTTTGCAAACCTTGGGCACGTAAAAAGATGTGAAACTTGTTTTGCGGGCCAGAATGCACTATTTCACGGTATCGAAGTTGCGAAAAATGTTTTGCGACGAAAACATCCATTCTACTCCATTAGACACAAAATGATGTTTTGCAGTGGTTGGGTGAATTTCGCAAACCTTCGGCACGTAAAAAGATGCGAAACTTGTTTTGCGGGCCTGAATGCACTATTTCAGAGTACCGAAGTTGCGAAAAAGGATTCGCAACGAAAACATCCTTTCTACTCCATTAGACCCAAAATGATGTTTTGCAGTGGTTGGGAGCATTTTGCAAACCTTGGGCACGTAAAAAGATGTGAAACTTGTTTTGCGGGCCAGAATGCACTATTTCACGGTATCGAAGTTGCGAAAAATGTTTTGCGACGAAAACATCCATTCTACTCCATTAGACCAAAAATGATGTTTTGCAGTGGTTGGGAGCATTTCGCAAACCTTCGGCACGTAAAAAGATGTGAAACTTTTTTTGCGGGCCAGAATGCACTATTTCAGGGTATGGAAGTTGCGAAAAATGTTTTGCGACGAAAACATCCATTCTACTCCATTAGACCCAAAATGATGTTTTGCAGTGGTTGGGTGAATTTCGCAAACCTTCGGCACGTAAAAAGATGTGAAACCTGTTTTGCGGGCCTGAATGCACTATTTTAGAGTACCGAAGTTGTGAAAAAGGATTCGCAACGAAAACATCCATTCTACTCCATTAGACCCAAAATGATGTTTTGCAGTGGTTGGGAGAATTTCGCAAACCTTCGACATGTAAAAAGATGCGAAACTTGTTTTGCGGGCCTGAATCCACTATTTCGGTGTACCGAAGTTGCGAAAAATATTTCGCAACGAAAACATCCATTCAACTCCATTAGACCCAAAATGATGTTTTGCAGTGGTTGGGAGCATTTCGCAAACCCTCGGCACTTAAAAAGATGCAAACTTGTTTTGCGGGCCTGAATGCACTATTTCAGGGTACCGAAGTTGCGAAAAATGTTTCAGAACAAAAACATCCATTCTACTCCATTAGACCCAAAATGATGTTTTGCTGTGGTTGGGAGCATTTCGCAAACCTTCGGCACTTAAAAAGATGCAAACTTGTTTTGCGGGCCTGAGTGCACTATTTCAGGGTACCGAAGTTGTGAAAAAGGTTTCGCAACGAAAACATCCATTCTACTCCATTAGACCCAAAATGATGTTTTGCAGTGGTTGGGAGCATTTTGCAAACCTTGGGCACGTAAAAAGATGTGAAACTTGTTTTGCGGGCCAGAATGCACTATTTCACGGTATCGAAGTTGCGAAAAATGTTTTGCGACGAAAACATCCATTCTACTCCATTAGACCCAAAATGATGTTTTGCAGTGGTTGGGTGAATTTCGCAAACCTTCGGCACGTAAAAAGATGCGAAACTTGTTTTGCGGGCCTGAATGCACTATTTCAGAGTACCGAAGTTGCGAAAAAGGATTCGCAACGAAAACATCCATTCTACTCCATTAGACCCAAAATGATGTTTTCCACTGGTTGGGAGCATTTCGCAAACCATCGACACGTAAAAAGATGCGAAACTTGTGTTTCGGGCCTGAATGCACTATTTCGGTGTACCGAAGTTGCGAAAAATGTTTCGCAACGAAAACATCTAATCTACTCTATTAGACACAAAATGATGTTTTGCTGTGGTTGGGAGCATTTCGCAAACCTTCGGCACGTAAAAATATGCGAATCTTATTTTGCGGGCCAGAATGCACTATTTCAGGGTACCGAAGTTGCGAAAAATGTTTCAGAACAAAAACATCCATTCTACTCCATTAGACCCAAAATGATGTTTTGCAGTGGTTGGGAGCTTTTCGCAAACCTTCGGCACGTAAAAGATGTGAAACTTGTTTTGCGGGCCAGAATGCACTATTTCAGAGTACCGAAGTTGCGAAAAATGTTTTGCGACGAAAACATCCATTCAACTCCATTAGACCCAAAATGATGTTTTGCAGTGGCTTGGAGAATTTCGCAAACCTTTGACATGTAAAAAGATGCGAAACTTGTTTTGCGGGCCTGAATCCCCTATTTCGGTGTACCGAAGTTGCGAAAAATGTTTCGCAACGAAAACATCCATTCTACTCCATTAGACCCAAAATGATGTTTTGCAGTGGTTGGGAGCATTTCGCAAACCATCGGCACGTAAAAAGATGCGAAACTTGTTTTGCGGGCCAGAATGCACAATTTCAGGGTACCGAAGTTGCGAAAAATGTTTCGCAACAAAAACATCCATTCTACTCCATTAGACCCAAAATGATGTTTTGCTGTGGTTGGGAGCATTTCGCAAACCTTCGGCACTTAAAAAGATGCAAACTTGTTTTGCGGGCCTGAGTGCACTATTTCAGGGTACCGAAGTTGTGAAAAAGGTTTCGCAACGAAAACATCCATTCTACTCCATTAGACCCAAAATGATGTTTTGCAGTGGTTGGGAGCATTTTGCAAACCTTGGGCACGTAAAAAGATGTGAAACTTGTTTTGCGGGCCAGAATGCACTATTTCACGGTATCGAAGTTGCGAAAAATGTTTTGCGACGAAAACATCCATTCTACTCCATTAGACCCAAAATGATGTTTTGCAGTGGTTGGGTGAATTTCGCAAACCTTCGGCACGTAAAAAGATGCGAAACTTGTTTTGCGGGCCTGAATGCACTATTTCAGAGTACCGAAGTTGCGAAAAAGGATTCGCAACGAAAACATCCATTCTACTCCATTAGACCCAAAATGATGTTTTCCACTGGTTGGGAGCATTTCGCAAACCATCGACACGTAAAAAGATGCGAAACTTGTGTTTCGGGCCTGAATGCACTATTTCGGTGTACCGAAGTTGCGAAAAATGTTTCGCAACGAAAACATCTAATCTACTCTATTAGACACAAAATGATGTTTTGCTGTGGTTGGGAGCATTTCGCAAACCTTCGGCACGTAAAAATATGCGAATCTTATTTTGCGGGCCAGAATGCACTATTTCAGGGTACCGAAGTTGCGAAAAATGTTTCAGAACAAAAACATCCATTCTACTCCATTAGACCCAAAATGATGTTTTGCAGTGGTTGGGAGCTTTTCGCAAACCTTCGGCACGTAAAAGATGTGAAACTTGTTTTGCGGGCCAGAATGCACTATTTCAGAGTACCGAAGTTGCGAAAAATGTTTTGCGACGAAAACATCCATTCAACTCCATTAGACCCAAAATGATGTTTTGCAGTGGCTTGGAGAATTTCGCAAACCTTTGACATGTAAAAAGATGCGAAACTTGTTTTGCGGGCCTGAATCCCCTATTTCGGTGTACCGAAGTTGCGAAAAATGTTTCGCAACGAAAACATCCATTCTACTCCATTAGACCCAAAATGATGTTTTGCAGTGGTTGGGAGCATTTCGCAAACCATCGGCACGTAAAAAGATGCGAAACTTGTTTTGCGGGCCAGAATGCACAATTTCAGGGTACCGAAGTTGCGAAAAATGTTTCGCAACAAAAACATCCATTCTAGTCCATTAGACCCAAAATGATGTTTTGCAGTGGTTGGGAGCATTTTTCAAACCTTCGGCACGTAAAAAGATGTGAAACTTGTTTTGCGGGCCAGAATGCACTATTTCACGGTATTGAAGTTGCGAAAAATGTTTTGCGACGAAAACATCCATTCTACTCCATTAGACCAAAAATGATGTTTTGCAGTGGTTGGGAGCATTTCGCAAACCTTTGGCACGTAAAAAGATGTGAAACTTTTTTTGCGGGCCAGAATGCACTATTTCAGGGTATGGAAGTTGCGAAAAATGTTTTGCGACGAAAACATCCATTCTACTCCATTAGACCCAAAATGATGTTTTGCAGTGGTTGGGTGAATTTCGCAAACCTTCGGCACGTAAAAAGATGTGAAACCTGTTTTGCGGGCCTGAATGCACTATTTTAGAGTACCGAAGTTGCGAAAAAGGATTCGCAACGAAAACATCCATTCTACTCCATTAGACCCAAAATGATGTTTTGCAGTGGTTGGGAGAATTTCGCAAACCTTCGACATGTAAAAAGATGCGAAACTTGTTTTGCGGGCCTGAATCCACTATTTCGGTGTATCGAAGTTGCGAAAAATATTTTGCAACGAAAACATCCATTCAACTCCATTAGACCCAAAATGATGTTTTGCAGTGGTTGGGAGCATTTCGCAAACCTTCGGCACTTAAAAAGATGCAAACTTGTTTTGCGGGCCTGAATGCACTATTTCAGGGTACCGAAGTTGCGAAAAATGTTTCAGAACAAAAACATCCATTCTACTCCATTAGACCCAAAATGATACTGCTGTGGTTGGGAGCATTTCGCAAACCTTCGGCACTTAAAAAGATGCAAACTTGTTTTGCGGGCCTGAATGCACTATTTCAGGGTACCGAAGTTGTGAAAAAGGTTTCGCAACGAAAACATCCATTCTACTCCATTAGACCCAAAATGATGTTTTGCAGTGGTTGGGAGCATTTTGCAAACCTTGGGCACGTAAAAAGATGTGAAACTTGTTTTGCGGGCCAGAATGCACTATTTCACGGTATCGAAGTTGCGAAAAATGTTTTGCGACGAAAACATCCATTCTACTCCATTAGACCCAAAATGATGTTTTGCAGTGGTTGGGTGAATTTCGCAAACCTTCGGCACGTAAAAAGATGCGAAACTTGTTTTGCGGGCCTGAATGCACTATTTCAGAGTACCGAAGTTGCGAAAAAGGATTCGCAACGAAAACATCCATTCTACTCCATTAGACCCAAAATGATGTTTTCCACTGGTTGGGAGCATTTCGCAAACCATCGACACGTAAAAAGATGCGAAACTTGTGTTTCGGGCCTGAATGCACTATTTCGGTGTACCGAAGTTGCGAAAAATGTTTCGCAACGAAAACATCTAATCTACTCTATTAGACACAAAATGATGTTTTGCTGTGGTTGGGAGCATTTCGCAAACCTTCGGCACGTAAAAAGATGCGAATCATATTTTGCGGGCCAGAATGCACTATTTCAGGGTACCGAAGTTGCGAAAAATGTTTCAGAACAAAAACATCCATTCTACTCCATTAGACCCAAAATGATGTTTTGCAGTGGTTGGGAGCTTTTCGCAAACCTTCGGCACGTAAAAGATGTGAAACGTGTTTTGCGGGCCAGAATGCACTATTTCAGAGTACCGAAGTTGCGAAAAATGTTTTGCGACGAAAACATCCATTCAACTCCATTAGACCCAAAATGATGTTTTGCAGTGGCTTGGAGAATTTCGCAAACCTTTGACATGTAAAAAGATGCGAAACTTATTTTGCGGGCCTGAATCCACTATTTCGTTGTACCGAAGTTGCGAAAAATGTTTCGCAACGAAAACATCCATTCTACTCCATTAGACCCAAAATGATGTTTTGCAGTGGTTGGGAGCATTTCGCAAACCATCGGCACGTAAAAAGATGCGAAACTTGTTTTGCGGGCCAGAATGCACTATTTCAGGGTACCGAAGTTGCGAAAAATGTTTCGCAACAAAAACATCCATTCTACTCCATTAGACCCAAAATGATGTTTTGCAGTGGTTGGGAGCATTTTGCAAACCTTCGGCACGGAAAAAGATGTGAAACTTGTTTTGCGGGCCAGAATGCACTATTTCACGGTATCGAAGTTGCGAAAAATGTTTTGCGACGAAAACATCCATTCTACTCCATTAGACCAAAAATGATGTTTTGCAGTGGTTGGGAGCATTTCGCAAACCTTCGGCACGTAAAAAGATGCGAAACTTGTTTTGCGGGCCAGAATGCACTATTTCAGGGTACCGAAGTTGCGAAAAATATTTCAGAACAAAAACATCCATTCTACTCCATTAGACCCAAAATGATGTTTTGCAGTGGTTGGGAGCTTTTCGCAAACCTTCGGCACGTAAACGATGTGAAACTTGTTTTGCGGGCCAGAATGCACTATTTCAGGGTACCGAAGTTGCGAAAAATGTTTCAGAACAAAAACATCCATTCTACTCCATTAGACCCAAAATGATGTTTTGCAGTGGTTGGGAGCTTTTCGCAAACCTTCGGCACGTAAAAGATGTGAAACTTGTTTTGCGGGCCAGAATGCACTATTTCAGAGTACCGAAGTTGCGAAAAATGTTTTGCGACGAAAACATCCATTCAACTCCATTAGACCCAAAATGATGTTTTGCAGTGGCTTGGAGAATTTCGCAAACCTTTGACATGTAAAAAGATGCGTAACTTGTTTTGCGGGCCTGAATCCACTATTTCGGTGTACCGAAGTTGCGAAAAATGTTTCGCAACGAAAACATCCATTCTACTCCATTAGACCCAAAATGATGTTTTGCAGTGGTTGGGAGCTTTTCGCAAACCATCGGCACGTAAAAAGATGCGAAACTTGTTTTGCGGGCCAGAATGCACTATTTCAGGGTACCGAAGTTGCGAAAAATGTTTCGCAACAAAAACATCCATTCTACTCCATTAGACCCAAAATGATGTTTTGCAGTGGTTGGGAGCATTTTGCAAACCTTCGGCACGTAAAAAGATGTGAAACTTGTTTTGCGGGCCAGAATGCACTATTTCACGGTATCGAAGTTGCGAAAAATGTTTTGCGACGAAAACATCCATTCTACTCCATTAGACCAAAAATGATGTTTTGCAGTGGTTGGGAGCATTTCGCAAACCTTCGGCACGTAAAAAGATGTGAAACTTGTTTTGCGGGCCAGAATGCACTATTTCGGGGTATGGAAGTTGCGAAAAATGTTTTGCGACGAAAACATCCATTCTACTCCATTAGACCCAAAATGATGTTTTGCAGTGGTTGGGTGAATTTCGCAAACCTTCGGCACGTAAAAAGATGTGAAACCTATTTTGCGGGCCTGAATGCACTATTTCAGAGTACCGAAGTTGCGAAAAAGGATTCGCAACGAAAACATCCATTCTACTCCATTAGACCAAAAATGATGTTTTGCAGTGGTTGGGAGAATTTCGCAAACCTTCGACACGTAAAAAGATGCGAAACTTGTTTTGCGGGCCTGAATCCACTATTTTGGTGTACCGAAGTTGCGAAAAATGTTTCGCAACGAAAACATCCATTCTACTCCATTAGACCCAAAATGATGTTTTGCAGTGGTTGGGAGCATTTCGCAATCCTTCGGCACGTAAAAAGATGCGAAACTTTTTTTGCGGGCCAGAATGCACTATTTTAGGGTACCGAAGTTGCGAAAAATGTTTCGCAACAAAAACATCCATTCTACTCCATTAGACCCAAAATGATGTTTTGCAGTGGTTGGGAGCATTTCGCAAACCTTCGGCAATTAAAAAGATGCAAACTTGTTTTGCGGGCCTGAATGCACTATTTCAGGGTACCGAAGTTGCGAAAAAGGTTTCGCAACGAAAACATCCATTCTACTCCATTAGACCCAAAATGATGTTTTGCAGTGGTTGGGATCATTTCGCAAACCTTCGGCACGTAAAAAGATGTGAAACTTGTTTTGCGGGCCAGAATGCACTATTTGAGGGTATCGAAGTTGCGAAAAATGTTTCGCGACGAAAACAGCCATTCTACTCCATTAGACCCAAAATGATGTTTTGCAGTGGTTGGGTGAATTTCGCAAACCTTCGGCACGTAAAAAGATGCGAAACTTGTTTTGTGGGCCTGAATGCACTATTTCAGAGTACCGAAGTTGCGAAAAAGGATTCACAACTAAAACATCCATTCTACTCCATTAGACCCAAAATGATGTTTTGCAGTGGTTGGGAGAATTTCGCAAACCTTCGGCACGTAAAAAGATGCGAAACTTGTTTTACGAGCCTGAATCCACTATTTCGGTGTACCGAAATTGCGAAAAATGTTTCGCAACGAAAACAACCATTCTACTCCATTAGACCCAAAACGATGTTTTGCAGTGGTTGGGAGCATTTCGCAAACCTTCGGCACGTAAAAAGATGCGAAACTTGTTTTGCGGGCCAGAATGCACTATTTCAGGGTACCGAAGTTGCGAAAAATGTTTCGCAACAAAAACATCCATTCTCCTCCATTAGACCCAAAATGAGGTTTTGCAGTGGTTGGGAGCATTTCGCAAACCTTCGGCACGTAAAAAGATGCGAAACTTGTTTTGCGGGCCAGAATGCACTATTTCAGGGTACCGAAGTTGCGAAAAATGTTTCAGAACAAAAACATCCATTCTACTCCATTAGACCCAAAATGATGTTTTGCAGTGGTTGGGAGCATTTCGCAAACCTTCGGCACTTAAAAAGATGCAAACTTGTTTTGCGGGCCTGAATCCACTATTTCGGTGTACCGAAGTTGCGAAAAATATTTCGCAACGAAAACATCAATTCAACTCCATTAGACCCAAAATGATGTTTTGCAGTGGTTGGGAGCATTTTGCAAACCTTCGGCACGTAAAAAGATGTAAAACTTGTTTTGCGGGCCAGAATGCACTATTTCAAGGTATCGAAGTTGCGAAAAAAGTTTTGCGACGAAAACATCCATTCTACTCCATTAGACCCAAAATGATGTTTTGCAGTGGTTGGGAGCTTTTCGCAAACCTTCGGCACGTAAAAAGATGCGAAACTTGTTTTGCGGGCCAGAATGCACTATTTCAGGGTACCGAAGTTGCGAAAAATGTTTCGCAACAAAAACATCCATTCTACTCCATTAGACGCAAAATGATGTTTTGCAGTGGTTGGGAGCATTTCGCAAACCTTCGGCACGTAAAAAGATGCGAAACTTGTTTTGCGGGCCAGAATGCACTATTTCAGGGTACCGAAGTTGCGAAAAATGTTTCAGAACAAAAACATCCATTCTACTCCATTAGACCCAAAATGATGTTTTCAGTGGTTGGGAGCATTTCGCAAACCTTCGGCACTTAAAAAGAAGCAAACTTGTTTTGCGGGCCTGAATGCACTATTTCAGGGTACCGAAGTTGTGAAAAAGGTTTCGCAACGAAAACATCCATTCTACTCCATTAGACCCAAAATGATGTTTTGCAGTGGTTGGGAGCATTTTGCAAACCTTGGGCATGTAAAAAGATGTGAAACTTGTTTTGCGGGCCAGAATCCACTATTTCGGTGTACCGAAGTTGCGAAAAATATTTCGCAACGAAAACATCAATTCAACTCCATTAGACCCAAAATGATGTTTTGCAGTGGTTGCGAGCATTTCGCAAACCTTCGGCAATTAAAAAGATGCAAACTTGTTTTGCGGGCCTGAATACACTATTTTAGGGTACCGAAGTTGCGAAAAAGGTTTCGCAACGAAAACATCCATTCTACTCCATTAGACCGAAAATGATGTTTTGCAGTGGTTGGGATCATTTCGCAAACCTTCGGCACGTAAAAAGATGTGAAACTTGTTTTGCGGGCCAGAATGCACTATTTGAGGGTATCGAAGTTGCGAAAAATGTTTCGCGACGAAAACAGCTATTCTACTCCATTAGACCCAAAATGATGTTTTGCAGTGGTTGGGTGAATTTCGCAAACCTTCGGCACGTAAAAAGATGCGAAACTTGTTTTGTGGGCCTGAATGCACTATTTCAGAGTACCGAAGTTGCGAAAAAGGATTCGCAACGCAAACATCCATTCTACTCCATTAGACCCAAAATGATGTTTTGCAGTGGTTGGGAGAATTTCGCAAACCTTCGGCACGTAAAAAGATGCGAAACTTGTTTTGTGGGCCTGAATGCACTATTTCAGAGTACCGAAGTTGCGAAAAAGGATTCGCAACGAAAACATCCATTCTACTCCATTAGACCCAAAATGATGTTTTGCAGTGGTTGGGAGAATTTCGCAAACCTTCGGCACGTAAAAAGATGCGAAACTTGTTTTGCGGGCCTGAATCCACTATTTCGGTGTACCGAAATTGCGAAAAATGTTTCGCAACGAAAACATCCATTCTACTCCATTAGACCCAAAACGATGTTTTGCAGTGGTTGGGAGCATTTCGCAAACCTTCGGCACGTAAAAAGATGCGAAACTTGTTTTGCGGGCCAGAATGCACTATTTCAGGGTACCGAAGTTGCGAAAAATGTTTCGCAACAAAAACATCCATTCTACTCCATTAGACCCAAAATGATGTTTTGCAGTGGTTTGGAGCATTTCGCAAACCTTCGGCACGTAAAAAGATGCAAAACTTATTTTGCGGGCCTGAATGCACTATTTCAGGGTACCGAAGTTGCGAAAAAGGTTTCGCAACGAAAATATCCATTCTACTCCATTAGTCCCAAAATGAGGTTTTGCAGTGGTTGGGAGCATTTCGCAAACCTTCGGCACGTAAAAAGATGCGGAACTTATTTTGCGGGCCAGAATGCACTATTTCAGGGTACCGAAGTTGCGAAAAATGTTTCAGAACAAAAACATCCATTCTACTCCATTAGACCCAAAATGATGTTTTGCAGTGGTTGGGAGCATTTCGCAAACCTTCGGCACTTAAAAAGAAGCAAACTTGTTTTGCGGGCCTGAATGCACTATTTCAGGGTACCGAAGTTGTGAAAAAGGTTTCGCAACGAAAACATCCATTCTACTCCATTAGACCCAAAATGATGTTTTGCAGTGGTTGGGAGCATTTTGCAAACCTTGGGCACGTAAAAAGATGTGAAACTTGTTTTGCGGGCCAGAATGCACTATTTCACGGTATCGAAGTTGCGAAAAATGTTTTGCGACGAAAACATCCATTCTACTCCATTAGACCAAAAATGATGTTTTGCAGTGGTTGGGAGCATTTCGCAAACCTTCGGCACGTAAAAAGATGTGAAACTTGTTTTGCGGGCCAGAATGCACTATTTCAGTGTATGGAAGTTGCGAAAAATGTTTTGCGACGAAAACATCCATTCTACTCCATTAGACCCAAAATGATGTTTTGCAGTGGTTGGGTGAATTTCGCAAACCTTCGGCACGTAAAAAGATGTGAAACCTATTTTGCGGGCCTGAATGCACTATTTCAGAGTACCGAAGTTGCGAAAAAGGATTCGCAACGAAAACATCCATTCTACTCCATTAGACCCAAAATGATGTTTTGCAGTGGTTGGGAGGATTTCGCAAACCTTCGACACGTAAAAAGATGCGAAACTTGTTTTGCGGGCCTGAATCCACTATTTCGGTGTACCGAAGTTGCGAAAAATATTTCGCAACGAAAACATCAATTCAACTCCATTAGACCCAAAATGATGTTTTGCAGTGGTTGGGAGCATTTCGCAAACCTTCGGCAATTAAAAAGATGCAAACTTGTTTTGCGGGCCTGAATGCAATATTTTAGGGTACCGAAGTTGCGAAAAAGGTTTCGCAACGAAAACATCCATTCTACTCCATTAGACCCAAAATGATGTTTTGCAGTGGTTGGGAGCATTTCGCAAACCTTCGGCACGTAAAAAGATGCGAAACTTGTTTTGCGGGCCAGAATGCACTATTTCAGGGTACCGAAGTTGCGAAAAATGTTTCGCAACAAAAACATCCATTCTACTCCATTTGACCCAAAATGATGTTTTGCAGTGGTTTGGAGCATTTCGCAAACCTTCGGCACGTAAAAAGATGCAAAACTTATTTTGCGGGCCTGAATGCACTATTTCAGGGTACCGAAGTTGCGAAAAAGGTTTCGCAACGAAAACATCCATTCTACTCCATTAGACCCAAAATGAGGTTTTGCAGTGGTTGGGAGCATTTCGCAAACCTTCGGCACGTAAAAAGATGCGAAACTTGTTTTGCGGGCCAGAATGCACTATTTCAGGGTACCGAAGTTGCGAAAAATGTTTCAGAACAAAAACATCCATTCTACTCCATTAGACCCAAAATGATGTTTTGCAGTGGTTGGGAGCATTTCGCAAACCTTCGGCACTTAAAAAGATGCAAACTTGTTTTGCGGGCCTGAATCCACTATTTCGGTGTACCGAAGTTGCGAAAAATATTTCGCAACGAAAACATCAATTCAACTCCATTAGACCCAAAATGATGTTTTGCAGTGGTTGGGAGCATTTTGCAAACCTTCGGCACGTAAAAAGATGTGAAACTTGTTTTGCGGGCCAGAATGCACTATTTCACGGTATCGAAGTTGCGAAAAATGTTTTGCGACGAAAACATCCATTCTACTCCATTAGACCCAAAATGATGTTTTGTAGTGGTTGGGAGCATTTTGCAAACCTTGGGCACGTAAAAAGATGTGAATCTTGTTTTGCGGGCCAGAATGCACTATTTCACGGTATCGAACTTGCGAAAAATGTTTTGCGACGAAAACATCCATTCTACTCCATTAGACCCAAAATGATGTTTTGCAGTGGTTGGGTGAATTTCGCAAACCTTCGGCACGTAAAAAGATGCGAAACTTGTTTTGCGGGCCTGAATGCACTATTTCAGAGTACCGAAGTTGCGAAAAAGGATTCGCAACGAAAACATCCATTCTACTCCATTAGACCCAAAATGATGTTTTCCACTGGTTGGGAGCATTTCGCAAACCATCGACACGTAAAAAGATGCGAAACTTGTGTTTCGGGCCTGAATGCACTATTTCGGTGTACCGAAGTTGCGAAAAATGTTTCGCAACGAAAACATCTAATCTACTCTATTAGACACAAAATGATGTTTTGCTGTGGTTGGGAGCATTTCGCAAACCTTCGGCACGTAAAAAGATGCGAATCTTATTTTGCGGGCCAGAATGAACTATTTCAGGGTACCGAAGTTGCGAAAAATGTTTCAGAACAAAAACATCCATTCTACTCCATTAGACCCAAAATGATGTTTTGCAGTGGTTGGGAGCATTTCGCAAACCTTCGGCACGTAAAAAGATGTGAAACTTGTTTTGCGGGCCAGAATGCACTATTTCAGAGTACCGAAGTTGCGAAAAATGTTTTGCGACGAAAACATCCATTCAACTCCATTAGACAAAAAATGATGTTTTGCAGTGGCTTGGAGAATTTCGCAAACCTTTGACACGTAAAAAGATGCGAAACTTGTTTTGCGGGCCTGAATCCACTATTTCGGTGTACCGAAGTTGCGAAAAATGTTTCGCAACGAAAACATCCATTCTACTCCACTAGACCCAAAATGATGTTTTGCAGTGGTTGGGAGCATTTCGCAAACCTTCGGCACGTAAAAAGATGCGAAACTTGTTTTGCGGGCCAGAATGCACTATTTCAGGGTACCGAAGTTGCGAAAAATGTTTCGCAACAAAAACATCCATTCTACTCCATTAGACCCAAAATGATGTTTTGCAGTGGTTGGGAGCATTTTGCAAACCTTCGGCACGTAAAAAGATGCAAAACTTGTTTTGTGGGCCTGAATGCACTATTTCATGGTACCGAAGTTGCGAAAAAGGTTTCGCAACGAAAACATCCATTCTACTCCGTTAGACCCAAAATGATGTTTTGCAGTGGTTGGGAGCATTTCGCAAACCTTCGGCACGTAAAAAGATGTGAAACTTGTTTTGCGGGCCAGAATGCACTATTGCAGGGTATCGAAGTTGCGAAAAATGTTTTGCGACGAAAACATCCATTCTACTCCATTAGACCCAAAATGATGTTTTGTAGTGGTTGGGTGAATTTCGCAAAGCTTCGGCACGTAAAAAGATGCGAAACTTGTTTTGCGGGGCTGAATGCACTATTTCAGAGTACCGAAGTTGCGAAAAAGGATTCGCATCGAAAACATCCATTCTACTCCATTAGACCCAAAATGGTGTTTTCCACTGGTTGAGAGTATTTTGCAAACCATCGACACGTAAAAAGATGCAAAACTTGTGTTTCGGGCCAGAATGCACTATTTCAGTGTACAAAAGTTGCGAGAAATGTTTCGCAACGAAAACATCCATTCTACTCTATTAGACACAAAATGATGTTTTGCAGTGGTTGGGAGCATTTCGCAAACCTTCGGCACGTAAAAAGATGCGAAACTTGTTTTGCGGGCCAGAATGCACTATTTCTGGGTACCGAAGTTGCGAAAAATGTTTCACAACAAAAACACCCATTCCACTCCATTAGACCCAAAATGATGTTTTGCAGTGGTTGGGAGCATTTCGCAAACCTTCGGCACGTAAAAAGATGCGAAACTTGTTTTGCGGGCCAGAATGCACTATTTCAGGGTACCGAAGTTGCGAAAAATGTTTTGCGACGAAAACATCCATTCTACTCCATTAGACCCAAAATGATGTTTCGCAGTGGTTGGGAGCATTTCGCAAACCTTCAACACGTAAAAAGATGCGAAACTTGTTTTGCGGGCCTGAATCCACTATTTCGGTGTACCGAAGTTGCGAAAAATGTTTAGCAACGAAAACATCCATTCTACTCCTTTAGACCCAAAATGATGTTTTGCAGTGGTTGGGAGCATTTCGCAAACCTTCGGCACGTAAAAAGATGTGAAACATGTTTTGCGAGCCAGAATGCACTATTTCAGGATATCGAAGTTGCGAAAAATGTTTTGCGACGAAAACATCCATTCTACTCCATTAGACCCAAAATGATGTTTTGTAGTGGTTGGGTGAATTTCGCAAACCTTCAGCACGTAAAAAGATGCGAAACTTGTTTTGCGGGCCTGAATGCACTATTTCAGAGTACCGAAGTTGCGAAAAAGGATTCGCATCGAAAACATCCATTCTACTCCATTAGACCCAAAATGATGTTTTGCAGTGGTTTGGAGAATTTTGCAAACCATCGACACGTAAAAAGATGCGAAACTTGTTTTGCGGGCCTGAATCCACTATTTCGGTGTACCGATGTTGCGAAAAATGTTTCGCAACGAAAACATCCATTCTACTCTATTAGGCACAAAATGATGTTTTGCAGTGGTTGGGAGCATTTCGCAAACCTTCGGCACGTAAAAAGATGCGAAACTTGTTCTGCGGGCCAGAATGCACTATTTCAGGGTACCGAAGTTGCGAAAAATGTTTCACAACAAAAACAACCATTCTACTGCATTAGACACAAAATGATGTTTTGCAGTAGTTGGGAGCATTTCGCAAACCTTCGGCACGTAAAAAGATGTGAAACTTGTTTTGCGGGCCAGAATGCACTATTTCAGGGTACCAAAGTTGCGAAAAATGTTTTGCGACAAAAACATCCATTCTACTCCATTAGACCCAAAATGATGTTTTGCAGTGGTTGGGAGAATTTCGCAAACCTTCGACACGTAAAAAGATGCGAAACTTGTTTTGCGGGCCTGAATCCACTATTTTGGTGTACCGAAGTAGCTAAAAATGTTTCGCAACGAAAACATCCATTCTACTCCATTAGACCCAAAATGATGTTTTGCAGTGGTTGGGAGCATTTCGCAAACCTTCGGCTCGTAAAAAGATGCGAAACTTGTTTTGCGGGCAAGAATGCATTATTTCAGGGTACCGAAGTTGCGAAAAATGTTTCGCAACAAAAACATCCATTCTACTCCATTAGACCCAAAATGATGTTTTGCAGTGGTTGGGATCATTTCGCAAACATTCGGCACGTAAAAAGATGCAAAACTTGTTTTGTGGGCCTGAATGCAGTATTTCTGTGTACCGAAGTTGCGAAAAAGGTTTCGCAATGAAAACATCCATTCTACTCCGTTAGACCCAAAATGATGTTTTGCAGTGGTTGGGAGCATTTCGCAAACCTTCGGCACGTAAAAAGATGTGAAACTTGTTTTGCGGGCCAGAATGCACTATTTCAGGGTATCGAAGTTGTGAAAAATGTTTTGCGACGAAAACATCCATTCTACTTCATTAGACCCAAAATGATGTTTTGTAGTGGCTGGGTGAATTTCGCAAAGCTTCGGCACGTAAAAAGATGCGAAACTTGTTTTGCGGGGCTGAATGCACTATTTCAGAGTACCGAAGTTGCGAAAAAGGATTCGCATCGAAAACATCCATTCTACTCCATTAGACCCAAAATGATGTTTTCCACTGGTTGGGAGTATTTTGCAAACCATCCACACGTAAAAAGATGCAAAACTTGTGTTTCGGGCCTGAATGCACTATTTCAGTGTACCAAAGTTGCGAAAAATGTTTCGCAACGAAAACATCCATTCTACTCTATTAGACACAAAATGATGTTTTGCAGTGGTTGGGAGAATTTCGCAAACCTTCCGCACGTAAAAAGATGCGAAACTTGTTTTGCGGGCCAGAATGCACTATTTCAGGGTACCGAAGTTGCGAAAAATGTTTCACAACAAAAACACCCATTCCACTGCATTAGACCCAAAATGATGTTTTGCAGTGGTTGGGAGCATTTCGCAAACCTTCAGCACGTAAAAATATGCGAAACTTGTTTTGCGGGCCAGAATGCACTATTTCAGGGTACCGAAGTTGCGAAAAATGTTTTGCGACGAAAACATCCATTATACTCCATTAGACCCAAAATGATGTTTTGCAGTGGTTTGGAGAATTTTGCAAACCTTCAACACGTAAAAAGATGCGAAACTTGTTTGGAGGCCTGAATACACTATTTCGGTGTACCGAAGTTGTGAAAAATGTTTAGCAACGAAAACATCCATTCTACTCCTTTATACCCAAAATGATGTTTTGCAGTGGTTGGGAGCATTTCGCAAACCTTCGGCACGTAAAAAGATGCGAAACTTGTTTTGCGGGCCAAAATGCACTATTTCAGGGTACCGAAGTTGCGAAAAATGTTTCGCAACAAAAACATCCATTCTACTCCATTAGACCCAAAATGATGTTTTGCAGTGGTTGGGAGCATTTAGCAAACCTTCGTCACGTAAAAAGATGCAAAACTTGTTTTGCGGGCCTGAATACACTATTTCAGGGTACCGAAGTTGTGAAAAAGGTTTCACAACGAAAACATCCATTCTACTCCATTAGACCCAAAATGATGTTTTGCAGTGGTTGGGAGTATTTCGCAAACCTTCGGCACGTAAAAAGATGTGAAACATGTTTTGCGGGCCAGAATGCACTATTTCAGGATATCGAAGTTGCGAAAAATGTTTTGCGACGAAAACATCCATTCTACTCCATTAGACCCAAAATGATGTTTTGTAGTGGTTGGGTGAATTTCGCAAACCTTCGGCACGTAAAAAGATGCGAAACTTGTTTTGCGGGCCTGAATGCACTATTTCAGAGTACCAAAGTTGCGAAAAAGGATTCGCATCGAAAACATCCATTCTACTCCATTAGACCCAAAATGATGTTTTGCAGTGGTTTGGAGAATTTTGCAAACCATCGACACGTAAAAAGATGCGAAACTTGTTTTGCGTGCCTGAATCCACTATTTCGGTGTACCGAAGTTGCGAAAAATGTTTCGCAACGAAAACATCCATTCTACTCTATTAGACACAAAATGATGTTTTGCAGTGGTTGGGAGAATTTCGCAAACCTTTGGCACGTAAAAAGATGCGAAACTTGTTCTGCGGGCCAGAATGCACTATTTCAGGGTACCGAAGTTGCGAAAAATGTTTCACAACAAAAACAACCATTCTACTCCATTAGACCCAAAATGATGTTTTGCAGTGGTTGGGAGCATTTCGCAAACCTTCGGCACGTAAAAAGATGTGAAACTTGTTTTGCGGGCTAGAATGCACTATTTCAGGGTACCGAAGTTGCGAAAAATGTTTTGCGACGAAAACATCCATTCTACTCCATTAGACCCAAAATGATGTTTTGCAGTGGTTGGGAGTATTTCGCAAACCTTCGGCACGTAAAAAGATGTGAAACATGTTTTGCGGGCCAGAATGCACTATTTCAGGATATCGAAGTTGCGAAAAATGTTTTGCGACGAAAACATCTATTCTACTCCATTAGACCTAAAATGATGTTTTGTAGTGGTTGGGTGAATTTCGCAAACCTTCGGCACATAAAAAGATGCGAAACTTGTTTTGCGGGCCTGAATGCACTATTTCAGAGTACCGAAGTTGCGAAAAAGGATTCGCATCGAAAACATCCATTCTACTCCATTAGACCCAAAATGATGTTTTGCAGTGGTTTGGAGAATTTTGCAAACCATCGACACGTAAAAAGATGCGAAACTTGTTTTGCGTGCCTGAATCCACTATTTCGGTGTACCGAAGTTGCGAAAAATGTTTCGCAACGAAAACATCCATTCTACTCTATTAGACACAAAATGATGTTTTGCAGTGGTTGGGAGAATTTCGCAAACCTTCGGCACGTAAAAAGATGCGAAACTTGTTCTGCGGGCCAGAATGCACTATTTCAGGGTACCGAAGTTGCGAAAAATGTTTCACAACAAAAACAACCATTCTACTCCATTAGACCCAAAATGATGTTTTGCAGTGGTTGGGAGCATTTCGCAAACCTTCGGCACGTAAAAAGATGTGAAACTTGTTTTGCGGGCTAGAATGCACTATTTCAGGGTACCGAAGTTGCGAAAAATGTTTTGCGACGAAAACATCCATTCTACTCCATTAGACCCAAAATGATGTTTTGCAGTGGTTGGGAGTATTTCGCAAACCTTCGGCACGTAAAAAGATGTGAAACATGTTTTGCGGGCCAGAATGCACTATTTCAGGATATCGAAGTTGCGAAAAATGTTTTGCGACGAAAACATCCATTCTACTCCATTAGACCCAAAATGATGTTTTGTAGTGGTTGGGTGAATTTCGCAAACCTTCGGCACGTAAAAAGATGCGAAACTTGTTTTGCGGGCCTGAATGCACTATTTCAGAGTACCGAAGTTGCGAAAAAGGATTCGCATCGAAAACATCCATTCTACTCCATTAGACCCAAAATGATGTTTTGCAGTGGTTTGGAGAATTTTGCAAACCATCGACACGTAAAAAGATGCGAAACTTGTTTTGCGTGCCTGAATCCACTATTTCGGTGTACCGAAGTTGCGAAAAATGTTTCGCAACGAAAACATCCATTCTACTCTATTAGACACAAAATGATGTTTTGCAGTGGTTGGGAGAATTTCGCAAACCTTCGGCACGTAAAAAGATGCGAAACTTGTTCTGCGGGCCAGAATGCACTATTTCAGGGTACCGAAGTTGCGAAAAATGTTTCACAACAAAAACAACCATTCTACTCCATTAGACCCAAAATGATGTTTTGCAGTGGTTGGGAGCATTTCGCAAACCTTCGGCACGTAAAAAGATGTGAAACTTGTTTTGCGGGCTAGAATGCACTATTTCAGGGTACCGAAGTTGCGAAAAATGTTTTGCGACGAAAACATCCATTCTACTCCATTAGACCCAAAATGATGTTTTGCAGTGGTTGGGAGAATTTCGCAAACCTTCGACACGTAAAAAGATGCGAAACTTGTTTTGCGGGCCTGAATCCACTATTTTGGTGTACCGAAGTTGCGAAAAATGTTTCGCAACGAAAACATCCATTCTACTCCATTAGACCCAAAATGATGTTTTGCAGTGGTTGGGAGCATTTCGCAAACCTTCAGCACGTAAAAAGATGCGAAACTTTTTTTGCGGGCCAGAATGCACTATTTTAGGGTACCGAAGTTGCGAAAAATGTTTCGCAACAAAAACATCCATTCTACTCCATTAGACCCAAAATGATGTTTTGCAATGGTCGGGAGCATTTCGCAAACCTTCGGCACGTAAAAAGATGCAAAACTTGTTTTGCGGGCCTGAATGCACTATTTCATGGTACCGAAGTTGCGAAAAAGGTTTCGCAACGAAAACATCCATTCTACTCCATTAGACCCAAAATGATGTTTTGCAATGGTTGGGAGCATTTCGCAAACCTTCGACACGTAAAAAGATGTGAAACTTGTTTTGCGGGCCAGAATGCACTATTTCAGGGTATCGAAGTTGCGAAAAATGTTTTGCGGCGAAATCATCCATTCTACTCCATTAGACCCAAAATGATGTTTTGATACGAACCCAGTAGGGTTTGTGCCCAATCTTTCGATGAGAGGCGAAGATAAGTCGATTGATAACGAGGAGACGCTCTCGGCCCGACTATAGCCTTCCAAAGACTGCACCCTTGCAACCGATACACCTCCTCCGCTGCCGCGATCGTGTGGGTCGCGTCACCGGCCGCTAGGGCACTCGTCCTGCAAGCAATCGAGAACTAGCAAGAACAAGTATTGAACAAGTACTGAAATTACTAGATGGGAATGAAGGTTTCAATCTCAAACTCAATCTCAAACGATGTGGGGTTCCGAAGACTCGAAGACGGGCGGCTGGACCAGCACGTGCGCTTACATGCAAGTAGCAAAGGCTAAACTTGATCTAAACAAAACCCAAGTGTTCTCGACGGCGGCTAAGGAGTATATGAAAGGGGGAGGACGACCACAAGGGGGCAGGGGTCGTGCTCCAACCCTAGGACGCGTCCCTAATGGACCCAACTTGATACACGGTCCATTGGGCCAAAATATGGTGGCGCAGCACCCTAGACAGAAAGACCTCCGGTCAATAATTTGTAGATTGTAGACACCTCAGGACAGATATGGGCATGAGTCTAGATCCATATGAAAGTTAACTTCAATACGGTTCTAGGAAGTACTTGAACGCTCTAATCCGACTCCGTATGCGACCGTGGCGTCTGTCAGAAGTTGGTGCTGTGCTGCAGTCCGAATCCAGCCGACCCGAATCCTTTTCTGAGTCACTCTTCTCCATGATTCCTAAGCAAACCAATAGTGTACGTGTCTCCACAATCTAAACATGGTGTATATGAACTAAGGAGGGAACTTACTTGATTATTTAGTTTGCGAGCACGAGCATGAGTAATAGGATCAGCGAGAGGAATTGAATCCTGTTGAGGTAGTGATGATGTCGATGTCGGGGATGTATCATTGGCGGGAATGTCCTCATCATCCTCCCCTTCTTGCATTTGAGTCGTCCTCGACTCAAGCTCATCTTCTTCTCCCAAATATGGCTTCAAATCTGCAATGTTAAATGTGGGACTAACCCCAAAATCTGCAGGTAGATCGAGTTTGTATGCATTGTCATTAATCCTTTCTACCACTTTAAACGGTCCATCAGCCCTAGGCAATAATTTAGATTTACGCAATTCAGGAAACCTCTCCTTCCTCAAATGTAACCATACTAAGTCTCCAGGTTCAAATTTTAATTCCTTTCTACCTTTATCACCAGCAAGCTTGTACTTAGCATTCATGCGCTCTATGTTCATTTTTGTTGTTTCATGCAGCTTTAACATCAATTCAGCACATTTAGTAGCATCAAAATTTAGGTTCTCAGAGGCTGGCAAAGGCATTAAATCAATAGGAGCACGAGGCAAGAAACCATATACAATCTGTAATGGGTACATCTTTGTAGTAGAATGCAACGAACGATTGTAAGCAAATTCAATATGAGGTAAACATTCTTCCCACATCTTAATATTGTTCTTTAACACAGCCCTTAACATAGTAGACAAGGTTCTATTCACAACTTCAGTTTGACCATCAGTTTGGGGATGACATGTAGTAGAGAACAAAAGCTTAGTACCCAACTTAGCCCACAAAGTTTTCCAGAAATAACTAAGAAACTTAGCATCACGATCAGAAACAATGGTATTGGGCACGCCATGCAAGCGAACAACTTCTCTAAAGAACAAATCAGCAATATTTGAAGCATCATCAGTTTTATGACATGGTATGAAGTGTGCCATCTTAGAAAATCTATCAACAACCACAAACACACTATCACGACCCTTCCTAGTCCTTGGCAAACCCAACACAAAATCCATAGAAATATCTTCCCAAGGAGCACTAGGAACAGGAAGAGGTAAATATAAACCGTGTGGATTTAAACGTGACTTAGCCTTTTGACATGTCGCACATCGAGCAACAAACCTCTCCACATCTTTCCTCATCTGGGGCCAAAAGAAATGGCCAGCAAGAATGTCCATCGTCTTTTTGGCTCCAAAATGTGCCATCAAACCACCTCCATGCGCTTCCTGCAACAACAACAAACGAACGGAGCTAGCTGGAATGCATAGCTTGTTAGCTCTAAACACAAACCCATCACTAACGATGAATTTGTTCCATCCTTTTCCATCTTTGCAATGCAGCAATACATCTTTAAAATCAGCATTGTTAATATAATGTTCTTTAATTGTTTCTAGGCCAAAGATCTTGTAATCAAGTTGATTCAGCAAAGCATATCTCCTAGACAAAGCATCAGCGATGATATTCTCTTTCCCTTTCTTGTGCTTAATAACATAAGGAAAAGATTCAATAAATTCAACCCACTTAGCATGCCTACGGTTCAGTTTTCCTTGACTACGAATATGTTTCAAAGATTCATGATTAGAATGAATAACAAACTCTTTGGGCCACAAATATTGCTGCCACGTTTCCAAACATCGAACAAGAGCATACAATTCTTTATCATAAGTGGAATAATTCAGAACGGGACCGCTCAATTTTTCACTAAAATACGCAACCAGTTTTCTTTCTTGCAACAAAACACCACCCAATCCAATTCCACTAGCATCACATTCAAGCTCAAAAGTCTTACTAAAATCAGGGAGTTGGAGGAGAGGTGCATGTGTCAACTTATCTTTCAAAATGTTGAAGGCGTTCTCTTGTTTTCTTCCCCAACTAAAAGGCACTCCCTTCTTTGTAAGCTCATTCATTGGTGCAGCAATGGTGCTGAAATCCTTCACAAACCTGCGATAGAATCCAGCAAGTCCTAGGAAACTCCGTACATGTGTGAGACTCGTTGGTACAGGCCACCCTTTTATAGCTTCTACCTTGGCTTGATCAACCTCAATTCCCTGTGGAGTCACAACATAGCCAAGAAACGACACTCGATCGGTGCAAAAGGTGCACTTCTCAAGGTTACCAAACAAACGTGCATCTCGTAAAGCATTGAAAACAGCACGCAAATGATCAAGATGTTCATCCATAGATTTGCTGTAGATCAATATATCATCAAAGTAGACTACAACAAATTTCCCAATAAAAGCACGCAAAACCTCGTTCATTAATCTCATGAAAGTGCTAGGTGCATTAGTTAACCCAAAAGGCATGACTAACCACTCATATAAACGAACTTAGTCTTGAAAGCAGTTTTCCATTCATCTCCCAATTTCATACGAATCTGGTGATACCCACTACGCAAATCAACCTTAGAGAACACAATAGCACCACTCAATTCATCAAGCATATCATCTAAACGTGGAATAGGATGTCGATAGCGAATAGTGATATTATTAATAGCTCTACAATCAACACACATACGCCATGTTCCATCTTTCTTAGGCACCAAAATAACTGGAACAGCACAAGGACTAAGAGACTCACGCACATAACCTTTGTCGAGTAGTTCTTGCACTTGTCGCTGAATTTCTTTTGTCTCCTCCGGATTTGTCCTGTATGGTGCACGGTTGGGCAAGGAAGCCCCCGGAATAAGATCAATTTCGTGCTCAATCCCTTGTATAGGTGGCAGTCCCGCTGGTATCTCACTTGGAAAAACATCAGAGTACTCTTGTAAAACGTTAGCAACAGCAGGAGGCAAAGAATGTTGCATATCTTGAAGTGAAATCAAAGCATCCTTGCATACCAAAGCATAGGCAACAGAAGTGGAAGCAATTAATTCATTAATATCAGATTTAGTAGCAAGCAAATAATGACTTTTCAATTGTATCCCATCGTTATTATTACCAACAGATTTCAGATTTTTATTGTTCTCAATTTTAGCTTTTTCAGCTTTAGCAATATCATCACGCACAATAGCCTCAGGAGACATAGGAAGCAACGAAATTTTCTTATCATTGTGCATGAGAGAATACTGATTTGATCTACCATGATGCAAATAATCTGTATCAAACTGCCAAGGTCTACCTAGTAGAATATGACAAACTTCTATAGGCACAACATCACACTCAACAAGATCATGGTATGAACCAATAGAAAAACTAATTCGTACCAGCCTTATTACCTTTACCTTACCACTGTTGTTCAGCCATCGAATGTAATATGGATGTGGGTGTGGTGTGGTTGAAAGTGCAAGCTTCTCCACCATGTCACTGCTAGCCAAGTTATTACAACTTCCCCCATCAATGATCAAGCGACAAGAACGTTCTTTAATGACACACTTTGTTTGGAACAATGTGTGCCGCTGATTTTGCTCCCCCTTCTCCATTTGTGCACTAAGCACACGCTGCACAATAAGACTCTCATAATGGTCAGCATCGTCTGGACCAATCTGTTCGTCAGGTGGCTCTTCTCTACCTGCATCGTCAGCCGCAAGCAAAACAAGTGTATCGTCATCAAAATCACTAGCTGAAGAATACCCACCATCTTCCTTTACCACCAAAACACGTTTGCTAGGATAGTCATGTTGTACGTGTCCATAACCCTTGCATCGATGGCACTGAACATCCCTTGTTCTACCTGTGGAGGCAACTGACGATGCACTAGTGGCTGGTTTCTAGGCAGATTTGGTTGCTGAATTTGTAGTCACACCACGTGGTTTGTCGGAGGAGGATGGTGGTGGTGCTGATCAGTTTGGTGTGGTCATGGAAGTAGATGAACGCTGCTGCCATGATGTGGATCGCCCTGCAAAAATGTTAGACTTGGCACCACATCGTCCCTGCACTTCCCGTTCAGCTTTACAAGCAAGATGGAAACATTTCGTTACAGTATTATAATCTTTATAAGCAAGGATGTCCTGAATTTCTCTATTTAGTCCACCCACAAATCTAGCAATAGCAGATTCCTCACTCTCCTCTATATTACAACGCAGCATACCCATTTGTAATTCCTGAAAATATTCTTCCACAGATTTAGTACCTTGTCTCAATTGTTGCAACTTATGTAACAGGTCATGTGCATAGTAAGAAGGAACAAATCTAGCCCGCATGACCCGTTTCAAAGCATCCCAAGTGTGTGGTATGTTAGTAGGATTTTTCTTGCCATACTCTATCCACCAAATAGAAGCAAAATCAGTGAACTTGCTCATAGCAGCCCTAACATGTGTAGTTTCAGGAAATTCATGGCATGCAAACTTTTGATCAACAGCAATTTCCCAAGTAATGTAAGCATCAGGATCATATTTGCCATCAAAAGGAGGTATCTTAAATTTAATCTTACTGAAAGCATCATCATTACCATGCAAATCACGTCGACGATTACCGCCCATACCTCGACGATTATGATGTAGCCGACGTCGGTCGTGATCGTCGACTTCAGTGTCTCCACCATATGCGTCCTAATCACCATCAAATGTGTCATCCTTGTCGTCCTTCTTGTCTTCCTTCTTGCCATCTCCAACCTTCTTAGAATGCAGATCATCAAATCGCTTCAAGAGTGCACCAAGACTCTTGTCCATACGAGCCACTGATGCCTCCATCCTTGCAAGCCTGTTGTTGTTCGTGATCTGTGCGGCCTCCAATTGCCCAATCTTATCATTCGTCACCAGCAAGTCATTATCAATGCCTTCGTTGTGCGTCTTCACTAGCCTCTCGAAGTGTTGTCTGATCTCCTTAGTCCGAGGAGACTGTGGAATTTTGTTGACTTCTTCTTCATCTGATCCTGCCATGGTGAAAACAAAGAAAACAAGTGCAAGAGAAAAAAAAATTCCTACAGCTAATAGGATGTAGCTACAGTAAGACGCTCACTCTCGACTTGTTATACAAGCTCTTACCAATTCTTACCTTGCCCAACAGGAGGGGACGCCCACCACAAGTCTGCAACCGCGGAGTGAAGTGTATCGGTGCCAGAAGCAACAAAACCTGTCAGGCTGTAGTCGAATATGTGGAGCTAAAGGTGGGCTGGAACAAGGAATGTTTAGCACCACGTTAGATAAAAAGCAAGCTGAATAATCGTTCAACGGTGGTACTGTGCTGGTCCTAGTCTAGACTGTGCTAGAGACGCGAGCCTGGACACAAACCAAGTCACAGCGCACCACTGGAAATATGAACAGCTCACTTTAAACACAAAGATCAGCCCCTTTTCTCTTTTTCTTTTTTTTCTTTTTTTTCCTTTTTTTTCTTTTTTTCCTTTTTTTCACGGGATCCTCAAAACTGAATATATGAACAAAGGGACTCCTAAAGAGCCAATTACTACACAAACTTTTCCAGAAAAACACAGGGGTATTCCGGTAAAAAAAGATGCGAAACTAGAGATAGATATGATCCACTGCTATCTTTCGTGATGATGACAAAATATATGAACAAGTGATCCGCAGCAATATATGGCAACACAAAGCAGCCACCAAACCGAGTACAACTCAAACTTCAACACGAAGTGGCTTCGGTCTTCACCTTCCCACTAACGAGCGTGGGGTTTATAGATTGATTCCTGTTCGGACTTGATCACATAGAGTACTTAGCACAGCCAACACAGGATCAAAATGGTAGCGCACAACTGTGACAGAAACGTGACAAGAACTCGAAACTCTAAAAGACTAAAACTAAGACCAGCAACTCGACACAAACCGGTGCAACCGAAAACTCAACAAGCCCTACCCTAGCAGTGCTAGTATGGCTCAAATGTGTTATGGGATTGCGGAAACAAAACTGATCTACTATTTTTTTTGGCTTTTTATGGACTATATGAAGAGAAAATTTTTTTTGGAAAGTATGTGGAAAGTCTCTCACCGAAAACCTTGCTCTGATTACCAACTGATACGAACCCAGTAGGGTTTGTGCCCAATCTTTCGATGAGAGGCGAAGATAAGTCGATTGATAACGAGGAGACGCTCTCGGCCCGACTACAGCATTCCAAAGACTGCACCCTTGCAACCGATACACCTCCTCCGCTACCGCGATCGTGTGGGTCGCGTCACCGGCCGCTAGGGCACTCGTCCTGCAAGCAATCGAGAACTAGCAAGAACAAGTATTGAACAAGTACTGAAATTACTAGATGGGAATGAAGGTTTCAATCTCAAACTCAATCTCAAACGATGTGGGGTTCCGAAGACTCGAAGACGGGCGGCTGGACTAGCACGCGCGCTTACATGCAAGTAGCAAAGGCTAAACTTGATCTAAACAAATCCCAAGTGTTCTTGACGGCGGCTAAGGAGTATGTGAAAGGGGGAGGACGACCACAAGGGGGCAGGGGTCGTGCTCCAACCCTAGGACGCGTCCCTAATGGACCCAACTTGATACACGGCCCATTAGGCCAAAATACGGTGGCGCAGCACCCTGGACAGAAAGACCTCCGGTCAATAATTTGTAGATTGCGGACACCTCAGGACAGATATGGGCATGAGTCTGGATCCATATAAAAGTTAACTTCAATACGGTTCCAGCAAGTACTTGAACGCTCCAATTCGACTCCGTATGCGACCGTGGCGTCCGTCAGAAGTTGGTGCTGTGCTGCAGTCCGAATCCAGCCGACCCGAATCCTTTTCCGAGTCGCTCTTCTCCATGATTCCTAAGCAAACCAATAGTGCACGTGTCTCCACAATCTAAAGATGGTGTACATGAACTAAGGAGGGAACTTACTTGATTATTTAGTTGGCGAGCACGAGCACGAGTAATAGGACCAGCGGGAGGAATTGAATCCTGTTGAAGAGTACCAAAGTTGGGAAAAAGGATTCGCATCGAAAACATCCATTCTACTCCATTAGACCCAAAATGATGTTTTCCACTGGTTGGGAGCATTTCGCAAACATTCGACACGTAAAAAGATGCGAAACTTGTTTTGCGGGCCTGAATCCACTATTTCGGTGTACCGAAGTTGCGAAAAATGTTTCGCAACGAAAACATCCATTCTACTCCATTGGACCCAAAATAATGTTGTGCAGTGGTTGGAAGAATTTCGCAAACCTTCGGCTCGTAAAAAGATGCGAAACTTGTTTTGCGGGCCTGAATGCACTATTTCAGAGTACCGAAGTTGCGAAAAAGGATTCGCATCGAAAACATCCATTCTACTCCATTAGACCCAAAATGATGTTTTCCACTGGTTGGGAGCATTTCGCAAACCATCAACACGTAAAACGATGCGAAACTTGTGTTTCGGGCCTGAATCCACTATTTCGGTGTACCGAAGTTGCGAAAAATGTTTCGCAACGAAAACATCCATTCTACTCTATTAGACACAAAATGATGTTTTGCAGTGGTTGGGAGCATTTCGCAAACGTTCCGCACGTAAAAAGTTGTGAAACTTGTTTTGCGGGCCAGAATGCACTATTATTTCAGGGTACCGAAGTTGCGAAAAATGTTTCGCAACAAAAACATCCATTCTACTCCATAAGACCCAAAATGATGTTTTGCCGTGGTTGGGACCTTCGGCATGTAAAAAGATGTGAAACTTGTTTTGCGGGCCAGAATGCACTATTTCAGGGTACCGAAGTTGCGAAAAATGTTTTGCGACGAAAACATCCATTCTACTCCATTAGACCCAAAATGATGTTTTGCAGTGGTTGGGAGAATTTTTCAAACCTTCGGCACGTAAAAAGATGTGAAACTTGTTTTGCGGCCCTGAATGCACTATTTAAGAGTACCAAAGTTGGGAAAAAGGATTCGCATCGAAAACATCCATTCTACTCCATTAGACCCAAAATGATGTTTTCCACTAGTTGGGAGCATTTCGCAAACCATCGACACGTAAAACGATGCGAAACTTGTGTTTCGGGCCTGAATGCACTATTTCGGTGTACCGAAGTTGCGAAAAATGTTTCGCAACGAAAACATCCATTCTACTCTATTAGACACAAAATGATGTTTTGCAGTGGTTGGGAGCATTTCGCAAACCTTCGGCACGTAAAAAGTTGTGAAACTTGTTTCGCGGGCCAGAATGCACTATTTCAGGGTACCGAAGTTGCGAAAAATGTTTTGCGACGAAAACATCCATTCTACTCCATAAGACCCAAAATGATGTTTTGCACTGGTTGGGAGAATTTCGCAAACATTCGACACGTAAAAAGATGCGAAACTTGTTTTGCGGGCCTGAATCCACTATTTCGGTGTACCGAAGTTGCGAAAAATGTTTCGCAACGAAAACATCCATTCTACTCCATTAGACCCAAAATGATATTTTGCAATCGTTGGGAGCATTTCGCAAACCTTCGGCACGTAAAAAGATGCGAAACTTGTTTTGCGGGCCAGAATGCACTATCTCAAGGTATCGAAGTTGCAAAAAATGTTTTGTGACGAAAACATCCATTCTACTCCATTAGACCCAAAATGATGTTTTGCAGTGGTTGGGAGAATTTCGCAAACCTTCGGCTCGTAAAAAGATGCAAAACTTGTTTTGCGACCCTAAATGCACTATTTCAGAGTACCGAAGTTGCAAAAAAGGATTCGCATCGAAAACATCCATTCTACTCCATTAGACCTAAAATGATGTTTTCCACTGGTTGGGAGCATTTCGCAGACCATCAACACGTAAAACGATGCGAAACTTGTGTTTCGGGCCTGAATCCACTATTTCGGCGTACCGAAGTTGCGAAAAATGTTTCGCAACGAAAACATCCATTCTACTCTATTAGACACAAAATGATGTTTTGCAGTGGTTGGGAGCATTTCGCAAACCTTCGGCACGTAAAAAGTTGTGAAACTTGTTTTGCGGGCCAGAATGCACTATTTCAGGGTACCGAAGTTGCGAAAAATGTTTTGCGACGAAAACATCCATTCTACTCCATAAGACCCAAAATGATGTTTTGCAGTGGTTGGGAGAATTTCGCAAACATTCGACACGTAAAAAGATGCGAAACTTATTTTGCGGGCCTGAATCCACTATTTCGGTGTACCGAAGTTGCGAAAAATGTTTCGCAACGAAAACATCCATTCTACTCCATTAGACCCAAAATGATGTTTTGCAGTGGTTGGGAGAATTTCGCAAACCTTCGGCTCGTAAAAAGATGCAAAACTTGTTTTGCGGCCCTGAATGCACTATTTCAGAGTACCGAAGTTGCGAAAAAGGATTCGCATCGAAAACATCCATTCTACTCCATTAGACCCAAAATGATGTTTTCCACTGGTTGGGAGCATTTCGCAAACCATCAACACGTAAAACGATGCGAAACTTGTGTTTCGGGCCTGAATCCACTATTTCGGTGTACCGAAGTTGCGAAAAATGTTTCGCAACGAAAACATCCATTCTACTCTATTAGACACAAAATGATGTTTTGCAGTGGTTGGGAGCATTTCGCAAACGTTCGGCACGTAAAAAGTTGTGAAACTTGTTTTGCGGGCCAGAATGCACTATTATTTCAGGGTACCGAAGTTGCGAAAAATGTTTCGCAACAAAAACATCCATTCTACTCCATAAGACCCAAAATGATGTTTTGCAGTGGTTGGGAGCATTTCGCAAACCTTCGGCACGTAAAAAGATGTGAAACTTGTTTTGCGGGCCAGAATGCACTATTTCAGGGTACCGAAGTTGCGAAAAATGTTTTGCGACGAAAACATCCATTCTACTCCATTAGACCCAAAATGATGTTTTGCAGTGGTTGGGAGAATTTTGCAAACCTTCGGCACGTAAAAAGATGCGAAACTTGTTTTGCGGCCCTGAATGCACTATTTAAGAGTACCAAAGTTGGGAAAAAGGATTCGCATCGAAAACATCCATTCTACTCCATTAGACCCAAAATGATGTTTTCCACTAGTTGGGAGCATTTCGCAAACCATCGACACGTAAAACGATGCGAAACTTGTGTTTCGGGCCTGAATGCACTATTTCGGTGTACCGAAGTTGCGAAAAATGTTTCGCAAACCTTCGGCACGTAAAAAGTTGTGAAAATTGTTTCGCGGGCCAGAATGCACTATTTCAAGGTACCGAAGTTGCGAAAAATGTTTTGCGACGAAAACATCCATTCTACTCCATAAGACCCAAAATGATGTTTTGCACTGGTTGGGAGAATTTCGCAAACATTCGACACGTAAAAAGATGCGAAACTTGTTTTGCGGCCCTGAATGCACTATTTCAGAGTACCGAAGTTGCGAAAAAGGATTCGCATCGAAAACATCCATTCTACTCCATTAGACCCAAAATGATGTTTTCCACTGGTTGGGAGCATTTCGCAAACCATCAACACGTAAAACGATGCGAAACTTGTGTTTCGGGCCTGAATCCACTATTTCGGTGTACCGAAGTTGCGAAAAATGTTTCGCAACGAAAACATCCATTCTACTCCATTAGACCCAAAATGATGTTTTGCAGTGGTTGGGAGAATTTTGCAAACCTTCGGCTCGTAAAAAGATGCAAAACTTGTTTTGCGGCCCTGAATGCACTATTTCAGAGTACCGAAGTTGCGAAAAAGGATTCGCATCGAAAACATCCATTCTACTCCATTAGACCCAAAATGATGTTTTCCACTGGTTGGGAGCATTTCGCAAACCATCAACACGTAAAACGATGCGAAACTTGTGTTTCGGGCCTGAATCCACTAGTTCGGTGTACCGAAGTTGCGAAAAATGTTTCACAACGAAAACATCCATTCTACTCTATTAGACACAAAATGATGTTTTGCAGTGGTTGGGAGCATTTCGCAAACGTTCGGCACGTAAAAAGTTGTGAAACTTGTTTTGCGGGCCAGAATGCACTATTATTTCAGGGTACCGAAGTTGCGAAAAATGTTTCGCAACAAAAACATCCATTCTACTCCATAAGACCCAAAATGATGTTTTGCAGTGGTTGGGAGCATTTCGCAAACCTTCGGCACGTAAAAAGATGTGAAACTTGTTTTGCGGGCCAGAATGCACTATTTCAGGGTACCGAAGTTGCGAAAAATGTTTTGCGACGAAAACATCCATTCTACTCCATTAGACCCAAAATGATGTTTTGCAGTGGTTGGGAGAATTTTGCAAACCTTCGGCACGTAAAAAGATGCGAAACTTGTTTTGCGGCCCTGAATGCACTATTTAAGAGTACCAAAGTTGGGAAAAAGGATTCGCATCGAAAACATCCATTCTACTCCATTAGACCCAAAATGATGTTTTCCACTAGTTAGGAGCATTTCGCAAACCATCGACACGTAAAACGATGCGAAACTTGTGTTTCGGGCCTGAATGCACTATTTCGGTGTACCGAAGTTGCGAAAAATGTTTCGCAAACCTTCGGCACGTAAAAACTTGTGAAAATTGTTTCGCGGGCCAGAATGCACTATTTCAGGGTACCGAAGTTGCGAAAAATGTTTTGCGACGAAAACATCCATTCTACTCCATAAGACCCAAAATGATGTTTTGCACTGGTTGGGAGAATTTCGCAAACATTCGACACGTAAAAAGATGCGAAACTTGTTTTGCGGGCCTGAATCCACTATTTCGGTGTACCGAAGTTGCGAAAAATGTTTCGCAACGAAAACATCCATTCTACTCCATTAGACCCAAAATGATGTTTTGCAGTGGTTGGGAGAATTTCGCAAACCTTCGGCTCGTAAAAAGATGCAAAACTTGTTTTGCGGCCCTGAATGCACTGTTTCAGAGTACCGAAGTTGCGAAAAAGGATTCGCATCGAAAACATCCATTCTACTCCATTAGACCCAAAATGATGTTTTCCACTGGTTGGGAGCATTTCGCAAACCATCAACACGTAAAACGATGCGAAACTTGTGTTTCGGGCCTGAATCCACTATTTCGGTGTACCGAAGTTGCGAAAAATGTTTCGCAACGAAAACATCCATTCTACTCTATTAGACACAAAATGATGTTTTGCAGTGGTTGGGAGCATTTCGCAAACGTTCGGCACGTAAAAAGTTGTGAAACTTGTTTTGCGGGCCAGAATGCACTTTTATTTCAGGGTACCGAAGTTGCGAAAAATGTTTCGCAACAAAAACATCCATTCTACTCCATAAGACCCAAAATGATGTTTTGCAGTGGTTGGGAGCATTTCGCAAACCTTCGGCACGTAAAAAGATGTGAAACTTGTTTTGCGGGCCAGAATGCACTATTTCAGGGTACAGAAGTTGCGAAAAATGTTTTGCGACGAAAACATCCATTCTACTCCATTAGACCCAAAATGATGTTTTGCAGTGGTTGGGAGAATTTTGCAAACCTTCGGTACGTAAAAAGATGCGAAACTTGTTTTGCGGCCCTGAATGCACTATTTAAGAGTACCAAAGTTGGGAAAAAGGATTCGCATCGAAAACATCCATTCTACTCCATTAGACCCAAAATGATGTTTTCCACTAGTTGGGAGCATTTCGCAAACCATCGACACGTAAAACGATGCGAAACTTGTGTTTCGGGTCTGAATGCACTATTTCGGTGTACCGAAGTTGCGAAAAATGTTTCGCAAACCTTCGGCACGTAAAAAGTTGTGAAAATTGTTTCGCGGGCCAGAATGCACTATTTCAGGGTACCGAAGTTGCGAAAAATGTTTTGCGACGAAAACATCCATTCTACTCCATAAGACCCAAAATGATGTTTTGCACTGGTTGGGAGAATTTCGCAAACATTCGACACGTAAAAAGATGCGAAACTTGTTTTGCGGGCCTGAATACACTATTTCGGTGTACCGAAGTTAAGAAAAATGTTTCGCAACGAAAACATCCATTCTACTCCATTGGACCCAAAATGATATTTTGCAATCGTTGGGAGCATTTCGCAAACCTTCGGCACGTAAAAAGATGCGAAACTTGTTTTGCGGGCCAGAATGCACTATTTCAAGGTATCGAAGTTGCAAAAAATGTTTTGCGATGAAAACATCCAATCTACTCCATTAGACCCAAAATGATGTTTTGCAGTGGTTGGGAGGATTTCGCAAACCTTCGGCTCGTAAAAAGATGCAAAACTTGTTTTGCGACCCTAAATGCACTATTTCAGAGTACCGAAGTTGCGAAAAAGGATTCGCATCGAAAACATCCATTCTACTCCATTAGACCGAAAATGATGTTTTCCACTGGTTGGGAGCATTTCGCAAACCATCAACACGTAAAATGTTTTGCGACAAAAACATCCATTCTACTCCATTAGACCCAAAATGATGTTTTGCAGTGGTTGGGAGAATTTCGCAAACCTTCGGCTCGTAAAAAGATGCAAAACTTGTTTTGCGGCCCTGAATGCACTATTATTTCAGGGTACCGAAGTTGCGAAAAATGTTTCGCAACAAAAACATCCATTCTACTCCATAAGACCCAAAATGATGTTTTGCAGTGGTTGGGAGCATTTCGCAAACATTCGACACGTAAAAAGATGCGAAACTTGTTTTGCGGGCCTGAATCCACTATTTCGGTGTACCGAAGTTGCGAAAAATGTTTCGCAACGAAAACATCCATTCTACTCCATTAGACCCAAAATGATGTTTTGCAGTGGTTGGGAGAATTTCGCAAACCTTCGGCTCGTAAAAAGATGCAAAACTTGTTTTGCGGCCCTGAATGCACTATTTCAGAGTACCGAAGTTGCGAAAAAGGATTCGCATCGAAAACATCCATTGTACTCCATTAGACCCAAAATGATGTTTTCCACTGGTTGGGAGCATTTCGCAAACCATCAACACGTAAAACGATGCGAAACTTGTGTTTCGGGCCTGAATCCACTATTTCGGTGTACCGAAGTTGCGAAAAATGTTTCGCAACGAAAACATCCATTCTACTCTATTAGACACAAAATGATGTTTTGCAGTGGTTGGGAGCATTTCGCAAACGTTCGGCACGTAAAAAGTTGTGAAACTTGTTTTGCGGGCCAGAATGCACTTTTATTTCAGGGTACCGAAGTTGCGAAAAATGTTTCGCAACAAAAACATCCATTCTACTCCATAAGACCCAAAATGATGTTTTGCAGTGGTTGGGAGCATTTCGCAAACCTTCGGCACGTAAAAAGATGTGAAACTTGTTTTGCGGGCCAGAATGCACTATTTCAGGGTACAGAAGTTGCGAAAAATGTTTTGCGACGAAAACATCCATTCTACTCCATTAGACCCAAAATGATGTTTTGCAGTGGTTGGGAGAATTTTGCAAACCTTCGGTACGTAAAAAGATGCGAAACTTGTTTTGCGGCCCTGAATGCACTATTTAAGAGTACCAAAGTTGGGAAAAAGGATTCGCATCGAAAACATCCATTCTACTCCATTAGACCCAAAATGATGTTTTCCACTAGTTGGGAGCATTTCGCAAACCATCGACACGTAAAACGATGCGAAACTTGTGTTTCGGGTCTGAATGCACTATTTCGGTGTACCGAAGTTGCGAAAAATGTTTCGCAAACCTTCGGCACGTAAAAAGTTGTGAAAATTGTTTCGCGGGCCAGAATGCACTATTTCAGGGTACCGAAGTTGCGAAAAATGTTTTGCGACGAAAACATCCATTCTACTCCATAAGACCCAAAATGATGTTTTGCTCTGGTTGGGAGAATTTCGCAAACATTCGACACGTAAAAAGATGCGAAACTTGTTTTGCGGGCCTGAATACACTATTTCGGTGTACCGAAGTTAAGAAAAATGTTTCGCAACGAAAACATCCATTCTACTCCATTGGACCCAAAATGATATTTTGCAATCGTTGGGAGCATTTCGCAAACCTTCGGCACGTAAAAAGATGCGAAACTTGTTTTGCGGGCCAGAATGCACTATTTCAAGGTATCGAAGTTGCAAAAAATGTTTTGCGACGAAAACATCCATTCTACTCCATTAGACCCAAAATGATGTTTTGCAGTGGTTGGGAGGATTTCGCAAACCTTCGGCTCGTAAAAAGATGCAAAACTTGTTTTGCGACCCTAAATGCACTATTTCAGAGTACCGAAGTTGCGAAAAAGGATTCGCATCGAAAACATCCATTCTACTCCATTAGACCAAAAATGATGTTTTCCACTGGTTGGGAGCATTTCGCAAACCATCAACACGTAAAATGTTTTGCGACAAAAACATCCATTCTACTCCATTAGACCAAAAATGATGTTTTGCAGTGGTTGGGAGAATTTCGCAAACCTTCGGCTCGTAAAAAGATGCAAAACTTGTTTTGCGGCCCTGAATGCACTATTATTTCAGGGTACCGGAGTTGCGAAAAATGTTTCGCAACAAAATCATCCATTCTACTCCATAAGACCCAAAATGATGTTTTGCAGTGGTTGGGAGCATTTCGCAAACATTCGACACGTAAAAAGATGCGAAACTTGTTTTGCGGGCCTGAATCCACTATTTCGGTGTACCGAAGTTGCGAAAAATGTTTCGCAACAAAAACATCCATTCTACTCCATTAGACCCAAAATGATGTTTTGCAGTGGTTGGGAGAATTTCGCAAACCTTCAACTCGTAAAAAGATGCAAAACTTGTTTTGCGGCCCTGAATGCACTATTTCAGAGTACCGAAGTTGGGAAAAAGGATTCGCATCGAAAACATCCATTCTACTCCATTAGACCCAAAATGATATTTTCCACTAGTTGGGAGCATTTCGAAAACCATCGACACGTAAAACGATGCGAAACTTGTGTTTCGGGCCTGAATGCACTATTTCGGTGTACCGAAGTTGCGAAAAATGTTTCGCAACGAAAACATCCATTCTACTCTATTAGACACAAAATGATGTTTTGCAGTGGTTGGGAGCATTTCGCAAACCTTCGGCACGTAAAAAGTTGTGAAACTTGTTTTGCGCGGCAGAATGCACTATTTCAGGATACCGAAGTTGTGAAAAATGTTTTGCGACGAAAACATCCATTCTACTCCATAAGACCCAAAATGATGTTTTGCACTGGTTGGGAGAATTTCGCAAACATTCGACACGTAAAAAGATGCGAAACTTGTTTTGCGGGCCTGAATCCACTATTTCGGTGTACCGAAGTTAAGAAAAATGTTTCGCAATGAAAACATCCATTCTACTCCATTAGACCCAAAATGATATTTTGCAATCGTTGGGAGCATTTCGCAAACCTTCGGCACGTAAAAAGATGCGAAACTTGTTTTGCGGGCCAGAATGCACTATTTCAAGGTATCGAAGTTGCAAAAAATGTTTTGCGACGAAAACATCCATTCTACTCCATTAGACCCAAAATGATGTTTTGCAGTGGTTGGGAGAATTTCGAAAACCTTCGGCTCGTAAAAAGATGCAAAACTTATTTTGCGACCCTAAATGCACTATTTCAGAGTACCGAAGTTGCGAAAAAGGATTCGCATCGAAAACATCCATTCTACTCCATTAGACCCAAAATGATGTTTTCCACTGGTTGGGAGCATTTCGCAAACCATCAATACGTAAAACGATGCGAAACTTGTGTTTCGGGCCTGAATCCACTATTTCGGTGTACCGAAGTTGCGAAAAATGTTTCGCAACGAAAACATCCATTCTACTCTATTAGACACAAAATGATGTTTTGCAGTGGTTGGGAGCATTTCGCAAACGTTCGGCACGTAAAAAGTTGTGAAACTTGTTTTGCGGGCCAGAATGCACTATTATTTCAGGGTACCGAAGTTGTGAAAAATGTTTCGCAACAAAAACATCCATTCTACTCCATAAGACCCAAAATAATGTTTTGCAGTGGTTGGGAGCATTTCGCAAACCTTCGTCACGTAAAAAGATGTGAAACTTGTTTTGCGGGCCAGAATGCACTATTTCAGGGTACCGAAGTTGCGAAAAATGTTTTGCGACGAAAACATCCATTCTACTCCATTAGACCCAAAATGATGTTTTGCAGTGGTTGGTAGAATTTCGCAAACCTTCGACACGTAAAAAGATGCGAAACTTGTTTTGCCGGCCTGAATCCACTATTTCGGTGTACCGAAGTTGCGAAAAATGTTTCGCAACGAAAACATCCATTCTACTCCATTAGACCCAAAATGATGTTTTGCAGTGGTTGGGAGCATTTCGCAAACCTTCGACACGTAAAAAGATGTGAAACTTGTTTTGCGGGCCAGAATGCACTATTTCAGGGTACCGAAGTTGCGAAAAATGTTTCACAACAAAAACATCCATTCTACTCCATTAGACCCAAAATGATGTTTTGCAGTGGTTGGTAGCATTTCGCAAACCTTCGGCACGTAAAAAGATGCAAACTTGTTTTGCGGGCCTGGATGCACTATTTAAGGGTACCGAAGTTGCGAAAAAGGTTTCGCAACGAAAACATCCATTCTACTCCATTAGACCCAAAATGATGTTTTGCAGTGGTTTGGAGCATTTCGCAAACCTTCGGCACGAAAAAAGATGTGAAACTTGTTTTGCGGGCCAGAATGCACTATTTCAGGGTATCGAAGTTGCGAAAAATGTTTTGCGACGAAAACATCCATTCTACTCCATTAGACCCAAAATGATGTTTTGCAGTAGTTGGGAGAATTTCGCAAACCTTCGGCACGTAAAAAGATGCGAAACTTGTTTTGCGGGCCTGAATGCACTATTTCAAAGTACCGAAGTTGCGAAAAAGGATTCGCTTCGAAAACATCCATTCTACTCCATTAGACCCAAAATGATGTTTTCCACTGGTTGGGAGCATTTCGCAAACCATCGACACGTAAAACGATGCGAAACTTGTGTTTCGGGCCTAAATGCACTATTTCGGTGTACCAAAGTTGCGAAAAATATTTCGCAACGAAAACATCCATTCTACTCTATTAGACACAAAAAGATGTTTTGCAGTAGTTGGGAGCATTTCGCAAACCTTCGGCACCTAAAAAGTTGTGAAACTTGTTTTGCGGGCCAGAATGCACTATTATTACAGGGTACCGAAGTTGCGAAAAATGTTTCGCAACAAAAACATCCATTCTACTCCATAAGACCCAAAATGATGTTTTGCAGTGGTTGGGAGCATTTCGCAAACCTTCGGAACGTAAAAAGATGTGAAACTTGTTTTGCAGGCCAGAATGCACTATTTCAGGGTACCGAAGTTGCGAAAAATGTTTTGCGACGAAAACATCCATTCTAATCCATTAGACCCAAAATGATGTTTTGCAGTGGTTGGGAGAATTTCGCAAACCTTCGACACGTAAAAAGATGCGAAACTTGTTTTGCCGGCCTGAATCCACTATTTCAGTGTACCGAAGTTGCGAAAAATGTTTCGCAACGAAAACATCCATTCTACTCCATTAGACCTAAAATGATGTTTTGCAGTGGTTGGGAGTATTTCGCAAACCATCGACACGTAAAAAGATGTGAAACTTGTTTTGCGGGCCAGAATGCACTATTTCAGGTATGATGTTTTGCAGTGGTTGGGAGCATTTCGCAAACCTTCGACACGTAAAAAGATGTGAAACTTGTTTTGCGGGCCAGAATGCACTATTTCAGGGTACCGAAGTTGCGAAAAATGTTTCACAACAAAAACATCCATTCTACTCCATTAGACCCAAAATGATGTTTTGCAGTGGTTGGTAGCATTTCGCAAACCTTCGGCACGTAAAAAGATGCAAACTTGTTTTGCGGGCCTGGATGCACTATTTCAGGGTACCGAAGTTGCGAAAAAGGTTTCGCAACGAAAACATCCATTCTACTCCATTAGACCCAAAATGATGTTTTGCAGTGGTTTGGAGCATTTCGCAAACCTTCGGCACGAAAAAAGATGTGAAACTTGTTTTGCGGGCCAGAATGCACTATTTCAGGGTATCGAAGTTGCGAAAAATGTTTTGCGACGAAAACATCCATTCTACTCCATTAGACCCAAAATGATGTTTTGCAGTAGTTGGGAGAATTTTGCAAACCTTCGGCACGTAAAAAGATGCGAAACTTGTTTTGCGGGCCTGAATGCACTATTTCAAAGTACCAAAGTTGCGAAAAAGGATTCGCATCGAAAACATCCATTCTAGTCCATTAGACCCAAAATGATGTTTTCCACTGGTTGGGAGCATTTCGCAAACCATCGACACGTAGAACGATGCGAAACTTGTGTTTCGGGCCTGAATGCACTATTTCTGTGTACCAAAGTTGCGAAAAATATTTCGCAACGAAAACATCCATTCTACTCTATTAGACACAAAAAGATGTTTTGCAGTAGTTGGGAGCATTTCGCAAACCTTCAGCACCTAAAAAGTTGTGAAACTTGTTTTGCGGGCCAGAATGCACTATTATTTCAGGGTACCGAAGTTGCGAAAAATGTTTCGCAACAAAAACATCCATTCCACTCCATAAGACCCAAAATGATGTTTTGCAGCGGTTGGGAGCATTTCACACACCTTCGGCACGTAAAATGATGTGAAACTTGTTTTGCGGGCCAGAATGCACTATTTCAGGGTACCGAAGTTGCGAAAAATGTTTTGCGACGAAAACATCCATTCTACTCCATTAGACTCAAAATGATGTTTTGCAGTGGTTGGGAGAATTTCGCAAACCTTCGACACGTAAAAAGATGTGAAACTTGTTTTGCCGGCCTGAATCCACTATTTCAGTGTACCGAAGTTGCGAAAAATGTTTCGCAACGAAACATCCATTCTACTCCATTAGACCCAAAATGATGTTTTGCAGTGGTTGGGAGTATTTCGCAAACCTTCGACACGTAAAAAGATGTGAAACTTGTTTTGCGGGCCAGAATGCAGTATTTCAGGGTATGATGTTTTGCAGTGGTTGGGAGCATTTCGCAAACCATCGACACGTAAAAAGATGTGAAACTTGTTTTGCGGGCCAGAATGCACTATTTCAGGGTACCGAAGTTGCGAAAAATGTTTCACAACAAAAACATCAATTCTACTCCATTAGACCCAAAATGATGTTTTGCAGTGGTTGGTAGCATTTCGCAAACCTTCGGCACGTGAAAAGATGCAAACTTGTTTTGCGGGCCTGGATGCACTATTTCAGGGTACCGAAGTTGCGAAAAAGGTTTCGCAACGAAAACATCTATTCTACTCCATTAGACCCAAAATGATGTTTTGCAGTGGTTTGGAGCATTTCGCAAACCTTCGGCACGAAAAAAGATGTGAAACTTGTTTTGCGGGCCAGAATGCACTATTTCAGGGTATCGAAGTTGCGAAAAATGTTTTGCGACGAAAACATCCATTCTACTCCATTAGACCCAAAATGATGTTTTGCAGTAGTTGGGAGAATTTCGCAAACCTTCGGCACGTAAAAAGATGCGAAACTTGTTTTGCGGGCCTGAATGCACTATTTCAAAGTACCGAAGTTGCGAAAAAGGATTCGCATCGAAAACATCCATTCTACTCCATTAGACCTAAAATGATGTTTTCCACTGGTTGGGAGCATTTCGCAAACCATCGACACGTAAAACGATGCGAAACTTGTGTTTCGGGCCTGAATGCACTATTTCTGTGTACCGAAGTTGCGAAAAATATTTCGCAACGAAAACATCCATTCTACTCTATTAGACACAAAAAGATGTTTTGCAGTAGTTGGGAGCATTTCGCAAACCTTCGGCACCTAAAAAGTTGTGAAACTTGTTTTGCGGGCCAGAATGCACTATTATTTCAGGGTACCGAAGTTGCGAAAAATGTTTCGCAACAAAAACATCCATTCTACTCCATAAGACCCAAAATGATGTTTTGCAGTGGTTGGGAGCATTTCGCAAACCTTCGGCACGTAAAAAGATGTGAAACTTGTTTTGCGGGCCAGAATGCACTATTTCAGGGTACCGAAGTTGCGAAAAATGTTTTGCGACGAAAACATCCATTCTACTCCATTAGACCCAAAATGATGTTTTGCAGTGGTTGGGAGAATTTCGCAAACCTTCGACACGTAAAAAGATGCGAAACTTGTTTTGCCGGCCTGAATCCACTATTTCAGTGTACCGAAGTTGCGAAAAATGTTTCGCAACGAAAACATCCATTCTACTCCATTAGACCTAAAATGATGTTTTGCAGTGGTTGGGAGTATTTCGCAAACGTTCGACACGTAAAAAGATGTGAAACTTGTTTTGCGGGCCAGAATGCACTATTTCAGGTATGATGTTTTGCAGTGGTTGGGAGCATTTCGCAAACCTTCGACACCTAAAAAGATGTGAAACTTGTTTTGCGGGCCAGAATGCACTATTTCAGGGTACCGAAGTTGCGAAAAATGTTTCACAACAAAAACATCCATTCTACTCCATTAGACCCAAAATGATGTTTTGCAGTGGTTGGTAGCATTTCGCAAACCTTCGGCACGTAAAAAGATGCAAACTTGTTTTGCGGGCCTGGATGCACTATTTCAGGGTACCGAAGTTGCGAAAAAGGTTTCGCAACGAAAACATCCATTCTACTCCATTAGACCCAAAATGATGTTTTGCAGTGGTTTGGAGCATTTCGCAAACCTTCGGCACGAAAAAAGATGTGAAACTTGTTTTGCGGGCCAGAATGCACTATTTCAGGGTATCGAAGTTGCGAAAAATGTTTTGCGACGAAAACATCCATTCTACTCCATTAGACCCAAAATGATGTTTTGCAGTAGTTGGGAGAATTTCGCAAACCTTCGGCACGTAAAAAGATGCGAAACTTGTTTTGCGGGCCTGAATGCACTATTTCAAAGTACCAAAGTTGCGAAAAAGGATTCGCATCGAAAACATCCATTCTAGTCCATTAGACCCAAAATGATGTTTTCCACTGGTTGGGAGCATTTCGCAAACCATCGACACGTAAAACGATGTGAAACTTGTGTTTCGGGCCTGAATGCACTATTTCTGTGTACCGAAGTTGCGAAAAATATTTCGCAACGAAAACATCCATTCTAGTCCATTAGACCCAAAATGATGTTTTCCACTGGTTGGGAGCATTTCGCAAACCATCGACACGTAAAACGATGCGAAACTTGTGTTTCGGGCCTGAATGCACTATTTCTGTGTACCAAAGTTGCGAAAAATATTTCGCAACGAAAATATCCATTCTACTCTATTAGACACAAAAAGATGTTTTGCAGTAGTTGGGAGCATTTCGCAAACCTTCAGCACCTAAAAAGTTGTGAAACTTGTTTTGCGGGCCAGAATGCACTATTATTTCAGGGTACCGAAGTTGCGAAAAATGTTTCGCAACAAAAACATCCATTCCACTCCATAAGACCCAAAATGATGTTTTGCAGTGGTTGGGAGCATTTCACAAACCTTCGGCACGTAAAATGATGTGAAACTTGTTTTGCGGGCCAGAATGCACTATTTCAGGGTACCGAAGTTGCGAAAAATGTTTTGCGACGAAAACATCCATTCTACTCCATTAGACCCAAAATGATGTTTTGCAGTGGTTGGGAGAATTTCGCAAACCTTCGACACGTAAAAATATGCGAAACTTGTTTTGCCGGCCTGAATCCACTATTTCAGTGTACCGAAGTTGCGAAAAATGTTTCGCAACGAAACATCCATTCTACTCCATTAGACCCAAAATGATGTTTTGCAGTGGTTGGGAGTATTTCGCAAACCTTCGACACGTAAAAAGATGTGAAACTTGTTTTGCGGGCCAGAATGCAGTATTTCAGGGTATGATGTTTTGCAGTGGTTGGGAGCATTTCGCAAACCATCGACACGTAAAAAGATGAGAAACTTGTTTTGCGGGCCAGAATGCACTATTTCAGGGTACCGAAGTTGCGAAAAATGTTTCACAACAAAAACATCAATTCTACTCCATTAGACCCAAAATGATGTTTTGCAGTGGTTGGTAGCATTTCGCAAACCTTCGGCACGTGAAAAGATGCAAACTTGTTTTGCGGGCCTGGATGCACTATTTCAGGGTACCGAAGTTGCGAAAAAGGTTTCGCAACGAAAACATCCATTCTACTCCATTAGACCCAAAATGATGTTTTGCAGTGGTTTGGAGCATTTCGCAAACCTTCGGCACGAAAAATGATGTGAAACTTGTTTTGCGGGCCAGAATGCACTATTTCAGGGTATCGAAGTTGCGAAAAATGTTTTGCGACGAAAACATCCATTCTACTCCATTAGACCCAAAATGATGTTTTGCAGTAGTTGGGAGAATTTCGCAAACCTTCGGCACGTAAAAAGATGCGAAACTTGTTTTGCGGGCCTGAATGCACTATTTCAAAGTACCGAAGTTGCGAAAAAGGATTCGCATCGAAAACATCCATTCTACTCCATTAGACCTAAAATGATGTTTTCCACTGGTTGGGAGCATTTCGCAAACCATCGACACGTAAAACGATGCGAAACTTGTGTTTCGGGCCTGAATGCACTATTTCTGTGTACCGAAGTTGCGAAAAATATTTCGCAACGAAAACATCCATTCTACTCTATTAGACACAAAAAGATGTTTTGCAGTAGTTGGGAGCATTTCGCAAACCTTCGGCACCTAAAAAGTTGTGAAACTTGTTTTGCGGGACAGAATGCACTATTATTTCAGGGTACCGAAGTTGCGAAAAATGTTTCGCAACAAAAACATCCATTCTACTCCATAAGACCCAAAATGATGTTTTGCAGTGGTTGGGAGCATTTCGCAAACCTTCGGCACGTAAAAAGATGTGAAACTTGTTTTGCGGGCCAGAATGCACTATTTCAGGGTACCGAAGTTGCGAAAAATGTTTTGCGACGAAAACATCCATTCTACTCCATTAGACCCAAAATGATGTTTTGCAGTGGTTGGGAGAATTTCGCAAACCTTCGACACGTAAAAAGATGCGAAACTTGTTTTGCCGGCCTGAATCCACTATTTCAGTGTACCGAAGTTGCGAAAAATGTTTCGCAACGAAAACATCCATTCTACTCCATTAGACCTAAAATGATGTTTTGCAGTGGTTGGGAGTATTTCGCAAACGTTCGACACGTAAAAAGATGTGAAACTTGTTTTGCGGGCCAGAATGCACTATTTCAGGTATGATGTTTTGCAGTGGTTGGGAGCATTTCGCAAACCTTCGGCACCTAAAAAGATGTGAAACTTGTTTTGCGGGCCAGAATGCACTATTTCAGGGTACCGAAGTTGCGAAAAATGTTTCACAACAAAAACATCCATTCTACTCCATTAGACCCAAAATGATGTTTTGCAGTGGTTGGTAGCATTTCGCAAACCTTCGGCACGTAAAAAGATGCAAACTTGTTTTGCGGGCCTGGATGCACTATTTCAGGGTACCGAAGTTGCGAAAAAGGTTTCGCAACGAAAACATCCATTCTACTCCATTAGACCCAAAATGATGTTTTGCAGTGGTTTGGAGCATTTCGCAAACCTTCGGCACGAAAAAAGATGTGAAACTTGTTTTGCGCGCCAGAATGCACTATTTCAGGGTATCGAAGTTGCGAAAAATGTTTTGCGACGAAAACATCCATTCTACTCTATTAGACCCAAAATGATGTTTTGCAGTAGTTGGGAGAATTTCGCAAACCTTCGGCACGTAAAAAGATGCGAAACTTGTTTTGCGGGCCTGAATGCACTATTTCAAAGTACCAAAGTTGCGAAAAAGGATTCGCATCGAAAACATCCATTCTACTCCATTAGACCCAAAATCATGTTTTCCACTGGTTGGGAGCATTTCGCAAACCATCGACACGTAAAACGATGCGAAACTTGTGTTTCGGGCCTGAATGCACTATTTCTGTGTACCGAAGTTGCGAAAAATATTTCGCCACGAAAACATCCATTCTACTCTATTAGACACAAAATGATGTTTTGCAGTGGTTGGGAGCATTTCGCAAACCTTCGGCACGTAAAAAGTTGTGAAACTTGTTTTGCGGGCCAGAATGCACTATTATTTCAGGGTACCGAAGTTGCGAAAAATGTTTCGCAACAAAAACATCCATTCTACTCCATAAGACCCAAAATGATGTTTTGCAGTGGTTGGGAGTATTTCGCAAACCTTCGGCACGTAAAATGATGTGAAACTTGTTTTGCGGGCCAGAATGCACTATTTCAGGGTACCGAAGTTGCGAAAAATGTTTTGCGACGAAAACATCCATTCTACTCCATTAGACCCAAAATGATGTTTTGCAGTGGTTGGGAGAATTTCGCAAACCTTCGACATGTAAAAAGATGCGAAACTTGTTTTGCCGGCCTGAATCCACTATTTCGGTGTACCGAAGTTGCGAAAAATGTTTCGCAACGAAAACATCCATTCTACTCCATTAGACCCAAAATGATGTTTTGTAGTGGTTGGGAGCATTTCGCAAACCTTCGACACGTAAAAAGATGTGAAACTTGTTTTGTGGGCCAGAATGCACTATTTCAGGGTACCGAAGTTGCGAAAAATGTTTCACAACAAAAACATCCATTCTACTCCATTAGACCCAAAATGATGTTTTGCAGTGGTTGGTAGCATCTCGCAAACCTTCGGCACGTAAAAAGATGCAAAACTTGTGTTTGCGGGCCTGGATGCACTATTTCAGGGTACCGAAGTTGCGAAAAAGGTTTCGCAACAAAAACATCCATTCTACTCCATTAGACCCAAAATGATGTTTTGCAGTGGTTTGGAGCATTTCGCAAACCTTCGGCACGAAAAAAGATGTGAAACTTGTTTTGCGGGCCAGAATGCACTATTTCAGGGTATCGAAGTTGCGAAAAATGTTTTGCGACGAAAACATCCATTCTACTCCATTAGACCCAAAATGATGTTTTGCAGTGGTTGGGAGAATTTCGCAAACCTTCGACACGTAAAAAGATGCGAAACTTGTTTTGCCGGCCTGAATCCATTATTTCGGTGTACCGAAGTTGCTAAAAATGTTTCGCAACGAAAACATCCATTCTACTCCATTAGACCCAAAATGATGTTTTGCAGTGGTTGGGAGAATTTCGCAAACCTTCGACACGTAAAAAGATGCGAAACTTGTTTTGCCGGCCTGAATCTACTATTTCGGTGTACCGAAGTTGCGAAAAAGGTTTCGCAACAAAAACATCCATTCTACTCCATTAGACCCAAAATGATGTTATGCAGTGGTTTGGAGCATTTCGCAAACCTTCGGCACGAAAAAAGATGTGAAACTTGTTTTGCGGGCCAGAATGCACTATTTCAGGATATCGAAGTTGCAAAAAATGTTTTGCGACGAAAACATCCATTCTACTCCATTAGACCCAAAATGATGTCTTGCAGTAGTTGGGAGAATTTCGCAAACCTTCGGCACGTAAAAAGATGCGAAACTTGTTTTGCGGGCCTGAATGCACTATTTCAAAGTACCAAAGTTGCGATAAAGGATTCGCATCGAAAACATCCATTCTACTCCATTAGGCCCAAAATGATGTTTTCCACTGGTTGGGAGCATTTCGCAAACCATCGACACGTAAAACGATGCGAAACTTGTGTTTCGGGCCTGAATGCACTATTTCTGTGTACCGAAGTTGCGAAAAATATTTCGCAACGAAAACATCCATTCTACTCTATTAGACACAAAAAGGTGTTTTGCAGTAGTTGGGAGCATTTCGCAAACCTTCGGCCCCTAAAAAGTTGTGAAACTTGTTTTGCGGGCCAGAATGCACTATTATTTCAGGGTACCGAAGTTGCGAAAAATGTTTCGCAACAAAAACATCCATTCTACTCCATAAGACCCAAAATGATGTTTTGCAATGGTTGGGAGCATTTCGCAAACCTTCGGCATGTAAAATGATGTGGAACTTGTTTTGCGGGCCAGAATGCACTATTTCAGGGTACGGAAGTTGCGAAAAATGTTTTGCGACGAAAACATCCATTCTACTCCATTAGACCCAAAATGATGTTTTGCAGTGGTTGGGAGAATTTCGCAAACCTTCGACACGTAAAAAGATGCGAAACTTGTTTTGCCGGCCTGAATCCACTATTTCAGTGTACCGAAGTTGCGAAAAATGTTTCGCAACGAAAACATTCATTCTACTCCATTAGACCCAAAATGATGTTTTGCAGTGGTTGGGAGTATTTCGCAAACCTTCGACACGTAAAAAGATGTGAAACTTGTTTTGCGGGCCAGAATGCACTATTTCAGGGTATGATGTTTTGCAGTGGTTGGGAGCATTTCGCAAACCTTCGACACGTAAAAAGATGTGAAACTTGTTTTGCGGGCCAGAATGCACTATTTCAGGGTACCGAAGTTGCGAAAAATGTTTCACAACAAAAACATCCATTCTACTCCATTAGACCCAAAGTGATGTTTTGCAGTGGTTGGTAGCATTTCGCAAACCTTCGGCACGTAAAAAGATGCAAAACTTGTTTTGCGGGCCTGGATGCACTATTTCAGGGTACCGAAGTTGCGAAAAAGGTTTCGCAACAAAAACATCCATTCGACTCCATTAGACCCAAAATGATGTTTTGCAGTGGTTTGGAGCATTTCGCAAACCTTCGGCACGAAAAAAGATGTGAAACTTGTTTTGCGGGCCAGAATGCACTATTTTAGGGTATCGAAGTTGCGAAAAATGTTTTGCGACGAAAACATCCATTCTACTCCATTAGACCCAAAATGATGTTTTGCAGTAGTTGGGAGAATTTTGCAAACCTTCGGCACGTAAAAAGATGCGAAACTTGTTTTGCGGGCCTGAATGCACTATTTCAAAGTACCAAAGTTGCGAAAAAGGATTCGCATCGAAAACATCCATTCTACTCCATTAGACCCAAAATCATGTTTTCCACTGGTTGGGAGCATTTCGCAAACCATCGACACGTAAAACGATGCGAAACTTGTGTTTCGGGCCTGAATGCACTATTTTTGTGTACCAAAGTTGCGAAAAATATTTCACAACGAAAACATCCATTCTACTCTATTAGACACAAAATGATGTTTTGCAGTGGTTGGGAGCATTTCGCAAACCTTCGGCACGTAAAAAGTTGTGAAACTTGTTTTGCGGGCCAGAATGCACTATTATTTCAGGGTACCGAAGTTGCGAAAAATGTTTCGCAACAAAAACATCCATTCTACTCCATAAGACCCAAAATGATGTTTTGCAGTGGTTGGGAGTATTTCGCAAACCTTCGGCACGTAAAATGATGTGAAACTTGTTTTGCGGGCCAGAATGCACTATTTCAGGGTACCGAAGTTGCGAAAAATGTTTTGCGACGAAAACATCCATTCTACTCCATTAGACCCAAAATGATGTTTTGCAGTGGTTGGGAGAATTTCGCAAACCTTCGACACGTAAAAAGATGCGAAACTTGTTTTGCCGGCCTGAATCCACTATTTCAGTGTACCGAAGTTGCGAAAAATGTTTCACAACGAAAACATCCATTCTACTCCATTAGACCCAAAATGATGTTTTGCAGTGGTTGGGAGTATTTCGCAAACCTTCGACACGTAAAAAGATGTGAAACTTGTTTTGCGGGCCAGAATGCACTATTTCAGGGTATGATGTTTTGCAGTGGTTGGGAGCATTTCGCAAACCTTCGACACGTAAAAAGATGTGAAACTTGTTTCGCGGGCCAGAATGCACTATTTCAGGGTACCGAAGTTGCGAAAAATGTTTCACAACAAAAACATCCATTCTACTCCATTAGACCCAAAATGATGTTTTGCAGTGGTTGGTAGCATTTCGCAAACCTTCGGCACGTAAAAAGATGCAAAACTTGTTTAGCGGGCCAGTATGCACTATTTCAGGGTACCGAAGTTGCGAAAAAGGTTTCGCAACAAAAACATCCATTCTACTCCATTAGACCCAAAATGATGTTTTGCAGTGGTTTGGAGCATTTCGCATACCTTCGGCACGAAAAAAGATGTGAAACTTGTTTTGCGGGCCAGAATGCACTATTTTAGGGTATCGAAGTTGCGAAAAATGTTTTGCGATGAAAACATCCATTCTACTCCATTAGACCCAAAATGATGTTTTGCAGTAGTTGGGAGAATTTCGCAAACCTTCGGCACGTAAAAAGATGCGAAACTTGTTTTGCGGGCCTGAATGCACTATTTCAAAGTACCGAAGTTGCGAAAAAGGATTCGCATCGAAAACATCCATTCTACTCCATTAGACCCAAAATGATGTTTTCCACTGGTTGGGAGCATTTCGCAAACCATCGACACGTATAACGATGCGAAACTTGTGTTTCGGGCCTGAATGCACTATTTCTGTGTACCGAAGTTGCGAAAAATATTTCGCAACGAAAACATCCATTCTACTCTATTAGACACAAAAAGATGTTTTGCAGTAGTTGGGAGCATTTCGCAAACCTTCGGCACCTAAAAAGTTGTGAAACTTGTTTTGCGGGCCAGAATGCACTATTATTTCAGGGTACCGAAGTTGCGAAAAATGTTTCGCAACAAAAACATCCATTCTACTCCATAAGACCCAAAATGATGTTTTGCAGTGCTTGGGAGCATTTCGCAAACCTTCGACACGTAAAAAGATGTGAAACTTGTTTTGCGGGACAGAATGCACTATTTCAGGGTACCGAAATTGCGAAAAATGTTTTGCGACGAAAACATCCATTCTACTCCATTAGACCCAAAATGATGTTTTGCAGTGGTTGGGAGAATTTCGCAAACCTTCGACACGTAAAAAGATGCGAAACTTGTTTTGCCGGCCTGAATCCACTATTTCGGTGTACCGAAGTTGCGAAAAATGTTTCGCAACGAAAACATCCATTCTACTCCATTAGACCCAAAATGATGTTTTGCAGTGGTTGGGAGAATTTCGCAAACCTTCGACACGTAAAAAGTTGCGAAACTTGTTTTGCCGGCCTGAATCCACTATTTCAGTGTACCGAAGTTGCGAAAAATGTTTCGCAACGAAAACATCCATTCTACTCCATTAGACCCAAAATGATGTTTTGCAGTGGTTGGGAGCATTTCGCAAACCTTCGACACGTAAAAAGATGTGAAACTTGTTTTGCGGGCCAGAATGCACTATTTCAGGGTAGCGAAGTTGCGAAAAATGTTTCACAACAAAAACATCCATTCTACTCCATTAGACCCAAAATGATGTTTTGCAGTGGTTGGTAGCTTTTCGCAAACCTTCGGCACGTAAACAGATGCAAAACTTGTTTTGCGGGCCTGGATGCACTATTTCAGGGTACCGAAGTTGCGAAAAAGGTTTCGCAACAAAAACATCCATTCTACTCCATCAGACCCAAAATGATGTTTTGCAGTGGTTTGGAGCATTTCGTAAACCTTCGGCACGTAAAAAGATGTGAAACTTGTTTTGCGGGCCAGAATGCACTATTTCAGGGTATCGAAGTTGCGAAAAATGTTTTGCGACGAAAACATCCATTCTACTCCATTAGACCCAAAATGATGTTTTGCAGTAGTTGGGAGAATTTCGCAAACCTTCGGCACGTAAAAAGATGCGAAACTTGTTTTGCGGGCCTGAATGCACTTTTTCAAAGTACCGAAGTTGCGAAAAAGGATTCGCATCGAAAACATACATTCTACTCCATTAGACCCAAAATGATGTTTTCCACTGGTTGGGAGCATTTCGCAAACCATCGACATGTAAAACGATGCGAAACTTGTGTTTCGGGCCTGAATGCACTATTTCGGTGTACCGAAGTTGCGAAAAATGTTTCGCAACAAAAACATCCATTCTACTCTATTAGACACAAAATGATGTTTTGCAGTAGCTGGGAGCATTTCGCAAACCTTCGGCACCTAAAAAGTTGTGAAACTTGTTTTGCGGGCCAGAATGCACTATTATTTCAGGGTACCGAAGTTGCAAAAAATGTTTCGCAATAAAAACATCCATTCTACTCCATAAGACCCAAAATGATGTTTTGCAGTGGTTGGGAGCATTTTGCAAACCTTCGGCACGTAAAAAGATGTGAAACTTGTTTTGCGGGCCAGAATGCACTATTTCAGGGTACCGAAGTTGCGAAAAATATTTTGTGACGAAAACATCCATTCTACTCCATTAGACCCAAAATGATGTTTTGCAGTGGTTGGGAGAATTTCGCAAACCTTCGACATGTAAAAAGATGTGAAACTTGTTTTGCCGGCCTGAATCCACTATTTCGGTGTACCGAAGTTGCGAAAAATGTTTCGCAACGAAAACATCCATTCTACGCCATTAGACCCAAAATGATGTTTTGCAGTGGTTGGGAGCATTTCGCAAACCTTCGACACGTAAAAAGATGTGAAACTTGTTTTGAGGGCCAGAATGCACTATTTCAGGGTACCGAAGTTGCGAAAAATGTTTCACAACAAAAACATCCATTCTACTCCATTAGCCCAAAATGATGTTTTGCAGTGGTTGGTAGCATTTCGCAAACCTTCGGCACGTAAAAAGATGCAAAACTTGTTTTGCGGGCCTGGATGCACTATTTCAGGGTACCGAAGTTGCGAAAAAGGTTTCGCAACAAAAACATCCATTCTACTCCATTAGACCCAAAATGATGTTTTGCAGTGGTTTGGAGCATTTCGCAAACCTTCGGCACGTAAAAAGATGTGAAACTTGTTTTGCGGGCCAGAATGCACTATTTTAGGGTATCGAAGTTGCGAAAAATGTTTTGCGATGAAAACATCCATTCTACTCCATTGACCCAAAATGATGTGTTGCAGTAGTTGGGAGAATTTCGCAAACCTTCGGCACGTAAAAAGATGCGAAACTTGTTTTGCCGGCCTGAATGCACTATTTCAAAGTACCGAAGTTGCGAAAAAGGATTCGCATCGAGAACATCCATTCTACTCCATTAGACCCAAAATGATGTTTTCCACTAGTTGGGAGCATTTCGCAAACCATCGACACGTAAAACGATGCGAAACTTGTGTTTCGGGCCTGAATGCACTATTTCGATGTACCGAAGTTGCGAAAAATATTTCGCAACGAAAACATCCATTCTGCTCTATTAGACACAAAATGATGCTTTGCAGTGGTTGGGAGCATTTCGCAAACCTTCGGCACGTAAAAAGTTGTGAAACTTGTTTTGCGGGCCAGAATGCACTATTTCAGGGTACCGAAGTTGCGAAAAATGTTTCGCAACAAAAACATCCATTCTACTCCATAAGACCCAAAATGATGTTTTGCAGTGGTTGGGAGCATTTCGCAAACCTTCGGCACGTAAAAAGTTGTGAAACTTGTTTTGCGGGCCAGAATGCACTACTTCAGGGTACCGAATTTGCGAAAAATGTTTTGCGACGAAAACATCCATTCTACTCCATTACACCCAAAATGATGTTTTGCAGTGGTTGGGAGAATTTCGCAAACCTTTGACATGTAAAAATATGCGAAACTTATTTTGCGAGCCTGAATCAACTATTCTGGTGTACCGAAGTTGCGAAAAATGTTTCGCAACGAAAACATCTATTCTACTGCATTAGACCCAAAATGATGTTTTGCAGTGGTTGGGAGAATTTCGCAAACCTTCGACACGTAAAAAGATGCGAAACTTGTTTTGCCGGCCTAAATCCACTATTTCGGTGTACCGAAGTTGCGAAAAATGTTTCGCAACGAAAACATCCATTCTACTCCATTAGACCCAAAATGAAGTTTTGCAGTGGTTGGGAGCATTTCGCAAACCTTCGGCACGTAAAAAGATGTGAAACTTGTTTTTTGGGGCAGAATGCACTATTTCAGGGTACCGAAGTTGCGAAAAATGTTTCACAACAAAAACATCCATTCTACTCCATTAGACCCAAAATGATGTTTTGCAGTGGTTGGGAGTATTTCGCAAACCTTCAACACGTAAAAAGATGCGAAACTTGTTTTGCGGGCCTGAATCCAATATTTCGGTGTACCGAAGTTGCGAAAAATGTTTCGCAACGAAAACATCCATTCTACTCCATTAGACCCAAAATGATGTTTTGCAGTGGTTGGGAGCATTTCGCAAACCTTCGTCACGTAAAAAGATGCGAAACTTGTTTTGCGGGCCAGAATGCACTATTTCAGGGTATCGAAGTTGCGAAAAATGTTTTGCGACGAAAACATCCATTCTACTCCATTAGACCCAAAATGATGTTTTGCAGTGGTTGGGAGAATTTCGCAAACCTTCGGCACGTAAAAAGATGCGAAAATTGTTTTGCGGGACTGAATGCACTATTTCAGAGTACCGAAGTTGCGAAAAACGATTCGCATCGAAATCATCCATTCTACTCCATTAGACCCAAAATGATGTTTTCCACTGGTTGGGAGCATTTCGCAAACCATCGACACGTAAAACGATGCGAAACTTGTGTTTCGGGCCTGAATGCACTATTTTGGTGTACCGAAGTTGCGAAAAATGTTTCGCAACGAAAACATCCATTCTACTCTATTAGACACAAAAGGATGTTTTGCAGTGGTTAGGAGCATTTCGCAAACCTTCGGCACGTAAAAAGATGCAAAACTTGTTTTGCGGGACTGGATGCACTATTTCAGGGTACCGAAGTTGCGAAAAAGGTTTCGCAACAAAAACATCCATTCTACTCCATTAGACCCAAAATGATGTTTTGCAGTGGTTTGGAGCATTTCGCAAACCTTCGGCACGTAAAAAGATGTGAAACTTGTTTTGCGGGCCAGAATGCACTATTTCAGGGTATCGAAGTTGCGAAAAATGTTTTGCGACGAAAACATCCATTCTACTCCATTAGACCCAAAATGATGTTTTGCAGTGGTTGGGAGAATTTCGCAAACCTTCGACACGTAAAAAGATGCGAAACTTGTTTTGCCGGCCTGAATCCACTATTTCGGTGTACCGAAGTTGCGAAAAATGTTTCGCAACGAAAACATCCATTCTACTCCATTAGACCCAAAATGATGTTTTGCAGTGGTTGGGAGCATTTCGCAAACCTTCGGCACGTAAAAAGATGTGAAACTTGTTTTTTGGGCCAGAATGCACTATTTCAGGGTACCGAAGTTGCGAAAAATGTTTCACAACAAAAATATCCATTCTACTCCATTAGACCCAAAACGATGTTTTGCAGTGGTTGGGAGAATTTCGCAAACCTTCAACACGTAAAAAGATGCGAAACTTGTTTTGCGGGCCTGAATCCACTATTTCGGTGTACCGAAGTTGCGAAAAATGTTTCGCAAGGAAAACATCCATTCTACTCCATTAGACCCAAAATGATGTTTTGCAGTGGTTGGGAGCATTTCACAAACCTTCGGCACGTAAAAAGATGCGAAACTTGTTTTGCGGGCCAGAATGCACTATTTCAGGGTATCGAAGTTGCGAAAAATGTTTTGCGACGAAAACATCCATTCTACTCCATTAGACCCAAAATGATGTTTTGCAGTGGTTGGGAGAATTTCGCAAACCTTCGGCACGTAAAAAGATGCGAAACTTGTTTTGCGTGCCTGAATGCACTATTTCAGAGTACCGAAGTTGCGAAAAAGGATTCGCATCGAAATCATCCATTCTACTCCATTAGACCCAAAATGATGTTTTCCACTGGTTGGGAGCATTTCGCAAACCATCGACACATAAAACGATGCGAAGCTTGTGTTTCGGGCCTGAATGCACTATGTCGGTGTACCGAAGTTGCGAAAAATGTTTCGCAACAAAAACATCCATTCTACTCCATAAGACCCAAAATGATGTTTTGCAGTGGTTGGGAGCATTTCGCAAACCTTCGGCACGTAAAAAGTTGTGAAACTTGTTTTGCGGGCCAGAATGCACTACTTCAGGGTACCGAATTTGCGAAAAATGTTTTGCGACGAAAACATCCATTCTACTCCATTAGACCCAAATTGATGTTTTGCAGTGGTTGGGAGAATTTAGCAAACCTTCGACACGTAAAAATATGCGAAACTTATTTTGCGAGCCTGAATCCACTATTCTGGTGTACCGAAGTTGCGAAAAATGTTTCGCAACGAAAACATCCATTCTACTCCATTAGACCCAAAATGATGTTTTGCAGTGGTTGGGAGCATTTCGCAAACCTTCAGCACGTCAAAAGATGTGAAACTTGTTTTGCGGGCCAGAATGCACTATTTCAGGGTACCGAAGTTGCGAAAAATGTTTTGCGACGAAAACATCCATGCTACTCCATTAGACCATAAATGATGTTTTGCAGTGGTTGGGAGAATTTCGCAAACCTTCGACACGTAAAAAGATGCGAAACTTGTTTTGCCGGCCTGAATCCACTATTTCGGTGTACCGAAGTTGCGAAAAATGTTTCGCAACGAAAACATCCATTCTACTCCATTAGACCCAAAATAATGTTTTGCAGTGGTTGGGAGCATTTCACAAACCTTCGGCACGTAAAAAGATGTGAAACTTGTTTTTTGGGCCAGAATGCACTATTTCAGGGTACCGAAGTTGCGAAAAATGTTTCACAACAAAAACATCCATTCTACTCCATTAGACCCAAAATGATGTTTTGCAGTGGTTGGTAGAATTTCGCAAACCTTCAACACGTAAAAAGATGCGAAACTTGTTTTGCGGGCCTGAATCCACTATTTCGGTGTACCGAAGTTGCGAAAAATGTTTCGCAACGAAAACATCCATTCTACTCCATCAGACCCAAAATGATGTTTTGCAGTGGTTGGGAGCATTTCACAAACCTTCGGCACGTAAAAAGATGCGAAACTTGTTTTGCGTGCCTGAATGCACTGTTTCAGAGTACCGAAGTTGCGAAAAAGGATTCGCATCGAAATCATCCATTCTACTCCATTAGACCCAAAATGATGTTTTCCACTGGTTGGGAGCATTTCGCAAACCATCGACACGTAAAACGATGCGAAACTTGTGTTTCGGGCCTGAATGCACTATTTCGGTGTACCGAAGTTGCGAAAAATGTTTCGCAACGAAAACATCCATTCTACTCTATCAGACACAAAAGGATGTTTTGCAGTGGTTGGGAGCATTTCGCAAACCTTCGGCACGTAAAAAGTTGTGAAACTTCTTTTGCGGGCCAGAATGCACTATTTCTGGGTACCGAAGTTGCGAAAAATGTTTCGCAACAAAAACATCCATTCTACTCCATAAGACCCAAAATGATGTTTTGCAGTGGTTGGGTGCATTTCGCAAACCTTCGGCACATAAAAAGTTGTGAAACTTGTTTTGCGGGCCAGAATGCACTATTTCAGGGTACCGAAGTTGCGAAAAATGTTTTGCGACGAAAACATCCATTCTACTCCATTAGACCCAAAATGATGTTTTGTAGTGGTTGGGAGAATTTCGCAAACCTTCGACACGTAAAAAGATGCGAAACTTGTTTTGCCGGCCTGAATCCACTATTTCGGTGTACCGAAGTTGCAAAAAATGTTTCGCAACGAAAACATCCATTCTGCTCCATTAGACCCAAAATGATGTTTTGCATTGGTTGGGAGCATTTCGCAAACCTTCGACACGTAAAAAGATGTGAAACTTGTTTTGCGGGCCAGAATGCACTATTTCAGGGTACCGAAGTTGCGAAAAAGGTTTCGCAACGAAAACATCCATTCTACTCCATTAGACCCAAAATGATGTTTTGCAGTGGTTTGGAGAATTTCGCAAACCTTCGGCACGTAAAAAGTTGTGAAACTTGTTTTGCGGGCCAGAATGCACTATATTAGGGTATCGAAGTTGCGAAAAATGTTTTGCGACGAAAACATCCATTCTACTCCATTAGACCCAAAATGATGTTTTGCAGTAGTTGGGAGAATTTCGCAAACCTTCGGCACGTAAAAAGATGCGAAACTTGTTTTGCGGGCCTGAATGCACTATTTCAAAGTACCGAAGTTGCGAAAAAGGATTCGCATCGAAAAGATCCATTCTACTGCATTAGAACCAAAATGATGTTTTCCACTGGTTGGGAGCATTTCGCAAACCATCGACACGTAAAACGATGCGAAACTTGTGTTTCGGGCCTGAATGCACTATTTCGGTGTATCGAAGTTGCGAAAAATGTTTCACAACGAAAACATCCATTCTACTCTATTAGACACAAAATTATGTTTTGCAGTGGTTGGGAGCATTTCGCAAACCTTCGGCACGTAAAAAGTTGTGAAACTTGTTTTGCGGGCCAGAATGCACTATTATTTCAGGGTACCGAAGTTGCGAAAATGTTTCGCAACAAAAACATCCATTCTACTCCATAAGACCCAAAATGATGTTTTGCAGTGGTTGGGAGCATTTCGCAAACCTTCGGCACGTAAAAAGATGTGAAACTTGTTTTGCGGGCCAGAATGCACTATTTCAGGGTACCGAAGTTGCGAAAAATGTTTTGCGACAAAAACATTCATTCTACTCCATTAGACCAAAAATGATGTTTTGCAGTGGTTGGGAGAATTTCGCAAACCTTCGACACGAAAAAAGATGCGAAACTTGTTTTGCCGGCCTGAATCCACTATTTCAGTGTACCGAAGTTGCGAAAAATGTTTTGCGACGAAAACATCCATTCTACTCCATTAGACCCAAAATGATGTTTTGCAGTGGTTGGGAGAATTTCGCAAACCTTCAACACGTAAAAAGATGCGAAACTTGTTTTGCCGGCCTGAATCCACTATTTCGGTGTACCGAAGTTGCGAAAAAGGTTTCGCAACGAAAACATCCATTCTACTCCATTAGACCCAAAATGATGTTTTGCAGTGGTTTGGAGAATTTCGCAAACCTTCGGCACGTAAAAAGTTGTGAAACTTGTTTTGCGGGCCAGAATGCACTATATTAGGGTATCGAAGTTGCGAAAAATGTTTTGCGACGAAAACATCCATTCTACTCCATTAGACCCAAAATGATGTTTTGCAGTGGTTGGGAGAATTTCGCAAACCTTCGGCACGTAAAAAGATGCGAAACTGGTTTTGCGGGCCTGAATGCACTATTTCAGAGTACCGAAGTTGCGAAAAACGATTCGCATCGAAATCATCCATTCTACTCCATTAGACCCAAAATGATGTTTTCCACTGGTTGGGAGCATTTCGCAAACCATCGACACGTAAAACGATACGAAACTTGTGTTTCGGGCCTGAATGCACTATTTCGATGTACCGAAGTTGCGAAAAATGTTTCACAACGAAAATATCCATTCTACTCCATTAGACCCAAAATGATGTTTTGCAGTGGTTGGGAGAATTTCGCAAACCTTCGACACGTAAAAATATGCGAAACTTATTTTGCGGGCCTGAATCCACTATTCTGGTGTACCGAAGTTGCGAAAAATGTTTCGCAACGAAAACATCCATTCTACTCCATTAGACCCAAAATGATGTTTTGCAGTGGTTGGGAGCATTTTGCAAACCTTCGGCACGTAAAAAGATGTCAAACTTGTTTTGCAGGCCAGAATGCACTATTTCAGGGTACCGAAGTTGCGAAAAATGTTTTGCGACGAAAACATCCATTCTACTCCATAATACCCAAAATGATGTTTTGCAGTGGTTGGGTGCATTTCGCAAACCTTCGGCACATAAAAAGTTGTGAAACTTGTTTTGCGGGCCAGAATGCACTATTTCAGGGTACCGAAGTTGCGAAACTTGTTTTGCCGGCCTGAATACACTATTTCGGTGTACCGAAGTTGCGAAAAATGTTTCGCAACGAAAACATCCATTCTACTCCATTAGACCCAAAATGATGTTTTGCAGTGGTTGGGAGCATTTCGCAAACCTTCGGCACGTAAAAAGATGTGAAACTTGTTTTGCGGGTCAGAATGCACTATTTCAGGGTACCGAAGTTGCGAAAAATGTTTCACAACAAAAACATCCATTCTACTCCATTATACCCAAAATGATGTTTTGCAGTGGTTGGGAGAATTTCGCAAACCTTCGGCACGTAAAAAGATGCGAAACTTGTTTTGCGGGCCTGAATGCACTATTTCAGAGTACCGAAGTTGCGAAAAACGATTCGCATCGAAATCATCCATTCTACTCCATTAGACCCAAAATGATGTTTTCCACTGGTTGGGAGCATTTCGCAAACCTTCGGCACGTAAAAAGATGTGAAACTTGTTTTTTGGGCCAGAATGCACTATTTCAGGGTACCGAAGTTGCGAAAAATGTTTCACAACAAAAACTTCCATTCTACTCCATTATACCCAAAATGATGTTTTACAGTGGTTGGGAGAATTTCGCAAACCTTCAACACGTAAAAAGATGCGAAACTTGTTTTGCGGGCCTGAATCCACTATTTCGGTGTACCGAAGTTGCGAAAAATGTTTCGCAACGAAAACATCCATTCTACTCCATTAGACCCAAAATGATGTTTTGCAGTGGTTGGGAGCATTTCGCAAACCTTCGGCACGTAAAAAGATGCGAAACTTGTTTTGCGGGTTAGAATGCACTATTTCAGGGTATCGAAGTTGCGAAAAATGTTTTGCGACGAAAACATTCATTCTACTCCATTAGACCCAAAATGATGTTTTGCAGTGGTTGGGAGAATTTCGCAAACCTTCGGCACGTAAAAAGATGCGAAACTTGTTTTGCGGGCCTGAATGCACTATTTCAGAGTACCGAAGTTGCGAAAAACGATTCGCATCGAAATCATCCATTCTACTCCATTAGACCCAAAATGATGTTTTCCACTGGTTGGGAGCATTTCGCAAACCATCGACACGTAAAACGATACGAAACTTGTGTTTCGGGCCTGAATGCACTATTTTGATGTACCGAAGTTGCGAAAAATGTTTCACAACGAAAACATCCATTCTACTCTATTAGACACAAAAGGATGTTTTGCAGTGGTTGCGAGCATTTCGCAAACCTTCGGCACGTAAAAAGTTGTGAAACTTGTTTTGCGGGCCAGAATGCACTATTTCAGGGTACCGAAGTTGCGAAAAATGTTTCGCAACAAAACATCCATTCTACTCCATAAGACCCAAAATGATGTTTTGCAGTGGTTGGGTGCATTTCGCAAACCTTCGGCACGTAAAAAGTTGTGAAACTTGTTTTGCGGGCCAGAATGCACTATTTTAGGGTACCGAAGTTGCGAAAAATGTTTTGCGACGAAAACATCCATTCTACTCCATTAGACCCAAAATGATGTTTTGCAGTGGTTGGGAGAATTTCGCAAACCTTCGGCACGTAAAAAGATGCGAAACTTGTTTTGCCGGCCTGAATCCACTATTTCAGTGTACCGAAGTTGCGAAAAATGTTTTGCGACGAAAACATCCATTCTACTCCATTAGACCCAAAATGATGTTTTGCAGTGGTTGGGAGAATTTCACAAACCTTCGACACGTAAAAAGATGTGAAACTTGTTTTGCGGCCTGAATCCACTATTTCGGTGTACCGAAGTTGCGAAAAATGTTTCGCAACGAAAACATCCATTCTACTCCATTAGACCCAAAATGATGTTTTGCAGTGGTTGGGAGCATTTCGCAAACCTTCGGCACGTAAAAAGATGCGAAACTTGTTTTGCGGGTTAGAATGCACTATTTCAGGGTATCGAAGTTGCGAAAAATGTTTTGCGACGAAAACATCCATTCTACTCCATTAGACCCAAAATGATGTTTTGCAGTGGTTGGGAGAATTTCGCAAACCTTCGGCACGTAAAAAGATGCGAAACTTGTTTTGCGGGCCTGAATGCACTATTTCAGAGTACCGAAGTTGCGAAAAACGATTCGCATCGAAATCATCCATTCTACTCCATTAGACCCAAAATGATGTTTTCCACTGGTTGGGAGCATTTCGCAAACCATCGACACGTAAAACGATACGAAACTTGTGTTTCGGGCCTGAATGCACTATTTCGATGTACCGAAGTTGCGAAAAATGTTTCACAACGAAAACATCCATTCTACTCTATTAGACACAAAAGGATGTATTGCAGTGGTTGGGAGCATTTCGCAAACCTTCGGCACGTAAAAAGTTGTGAAACTTGTTTTGCGGGCCAGAATGCACTATTTCAGGGTACCGAAGTTGCGAAAAATGTTTCGCAACAAAACATCCATTCTACTCCATAATACCCAAAATGATGTTTTGCAGTGGTTGGGTGCATTTCGCAAACCTTCGGCACGTAAAAAGTTGTGAAACTTGTTTTGCGGGCCAGAATGCACTATTTTAGGGTACCGAAGTTGCGAAAAATGTTTTGCGACGAAAACATCCATTCTACTCCATTAGACCCAAAATGATGTTTTGCAGTGGTTGGGAGAATTTCGAAACCTTCGGCACGTAAAAAGATGCGAAACTTGTTTTGCCGGCCTGAATCCACTATTTCAGTGTACCGAAGTTGCGAAAAATGTTTTGCGACGAAAACATCCATTCTACTCCATTAGACCCAAAATGATGTTTTGCAGTGGTTGGGAGAATTTCACAAACCTTCGACACATAAAAAGATGTGAAACTTGTTTTGCGGCCTGAATCCACTATTTCGGTGTACCGAAGTTGCGAAAAATGTTTCGCAACGAAAACATCCATTCTACTCCATTAGACCCAAAATGATGTTTTGCAGTGGTTGGGAGCATTTCGCAAACCTTCGCCACGTAAAAAGATGCGAAACTTGTTTTGCGGGCCAGAATGCACAGGGTATCGAAGTTGCGAAAAATGTTTTGCGACGAAAACATCCATTCTACTCCATTAGACCCAAAAAGATGTTTTGCAATGGTTGGGAGAATTTCGCAAACCTTCGGCACGTAAAAAGATGCGAAACTTGTTTTGCGGGCCTGAATGCACTATTTTAGAGTACCAAAGTTGCGAAAAAGGATTCGCATCGAAATCAACCATTCTACGCCATTAGACCCAAAATGATGTTTTCCACTGGTTGGCAGCATTTCGTAAACCATCGACACGTAAAACGATGCGAAACTTGTGTTTCGAGCCTGAATGCACTATTTCCGTGTACCGAAGTTGCGAAAAATGTTTCGCAACAAAAACATCCATTCTACTCTATTAGACACAAAACGATGTTTTGCAGTGGTTGGGAGCATTTCGTAAACCTTCGGCACATAAAAAGTTGTGAAACTTGTTTTGCGGGCCAGAATGCACTATTTCAGGGTACCGAAGTTGCGAAAAATGTTTTGCGACGAAAACATCCATTCTACTCCATTAGACCCAAAATGATGTTTTGCAGTGGTTGGGAGAATTTCGCAAACCTTCGACACGTAAAAATATGCGAAACTTATTTTGCGGGCCTGAATCCACTATTCTGGTGTACCGAAGTTGCGAAAAATGTTTCGTAACGAAAACATCCATTCTACTCCATTAGACCCAAAATGATGTTTTGCAGTGGTTGGGAGCATTTCGCAAACCTTCGGCACGTAAAAAGATGTCAAACTTGTTTTGCAGGCCAGAATGCACTATTTCAGGGTACCGAAGTTGCGAAAAATGTTTTGCGACGAAAACATCCATTCTACTCCATAATACCCAAAATGATGTTTTGCAGTGGTTGGGTGCATTTCACAAACCATCGGCACATAAAAAGTTGTGAAACTTGTTTTGCGGGCCAGAATGCACTATTTCAGGGTACCGAAGTTGCGAAACTTGTTTTGCCGGCCTGAATACACTATTTCGGTGTACCGAAGTTGCGAAAAATGTTTCACAACGAAAACATCCATTCTACTCCATTAGACCCAAAATGATGTTTTGCAGTGGTTGGGAGCATTTCGCAAACCTTCGGCACGTAAAAAGATGTGAAACTTGTTTTGCGGGTCAGAATGCACTATTTCAGGGTACCGAAGTTGCGAAAAATGTTTCACAACAAAAACATCCATTCTACTCCATTATACCCAAAATGATGTTTTGCAGTGGTTGGGAGAATTTCGCAAACCTTCGGCACGTAAAAAGATGCGAAACTTGTTTTGCGGGTTAGAATGCACTATTTCAGGGTATCGAAGTTGCGAAAAATGTTTTGCGACGAAAACATCCATTCTACTCCATTAGACCCAAAATGATGTTTTGCAGTGGTTGGGAGAATTTCGCAAACCTTCGGCACGTAAAAAGATGCGAAACTTGTTTTGCGGGCCTGAATGCACTATTTCAGAGTAGCGAAGTTGCGAAAAACGATTCGCATCGAAATCATCCATTCTACTCCATTAGACCCAAAATGATGTTTTCCACTGGTTGGGAGCATTTCGCAAACCATCGACACGTAAAACGATACGAAACTTGTGTTTCGGGCCTGAATGCACTATTTTGATGTACCGAAGTTGCGAAAAATGTTTCACAACGAAAACATCCATTCTACTCTATTAGACACAAAAGGATGTTTTGCAGTGGTTGGGAGCATTTCGCAAACCTTCGGCACGTAAAAAGTTGTGAAACTTGTTTTGCGGGCCAGAATGCACTATTTCAGGGTACCGAAGTTGCGAAAAATGTTTCGCAACAAAACATCCATTCTACTCCATAAGACCCAAAATGATGTTTTGCAGTGGTTGGGTGCATTTCGCAAACCTTCGGCACGTAAAAAGTTGTGAAACTTGTTTTGCGGGCCAGAATGCACTATTTTAGGGTACCGAAGTTGCGAAAAATGTTTTGCGACGAAAACATCCATTCTACTCCATTAGACCCAAAATGATGTTTTGCAGTGGTTGGGAGAATTTCGCAAACCTTCGGCACGTAAAAAGATGCGAAACTTGTTTTGCCGGCCTGAATCCACTATTTCAGTGTACCGAAGTTGCGAAAAATGTTTTGCGACGAAAACATCCATTCTACTCCATTAGACCCAAAATGATGTTTTGCAGTGGTTGGGAGAATTTCACAAACCTTCGACACGTAAAAAGATGTGAAACTTGTTTTGCGGCCTGAATCTACTATTTCGGTGTACCGAAGTTGCGAAAAATGTTTCGCAACGAAAACATCCATTCTACTCCATTAGACCCAAAATGATGTTTTGCAGTGGTTGGGAGCATTTCGCAAACCTTCGGCACGTAAAAAGATGCGAAACTTGTTTTGCGGGTTAGAATGCACTATTTCAGGGTATCGAAGTTGCGAAAAATGTTTTGCGACGAAAACATCCATTCTACTCCATTAGACCCAAAATGATGTTTTGCAGTGGTTGGGAGAATTTCGCAAACCTTCGGCACGTAAAAAGATGCGAAACTTGTTTTGCGGGCCTGAATGCACTATTTCAGAGTACCGAAGTTGCGAAAAACGATTCGCATCGAAATCATCCATTCTACTCCATTAGACCCAAAATGATGTTTTCCACTGGTTGGGAGCATTTCGCAAACCATCGACACGTAAAACGATACGAAACTTGTGTTTCGGGCCTGAATGCACTATTTCGATGTACCGAAGTTGCGAAAAATGTTTCACAACGAAAACATCCATTCTACTCTATTAGACACAAAAGGATGTATTGCAGTGGTTGGGAGCATTTCGCAAACCTTCGGCACGTAAAAAGTTGTGAAACTTGTTTTGCGGGCCAGAATGCACTATTTCAGGGTACCGAAGTTGCGAAAAATGTTTCGCAACAAAACATCCATTCTACTCCATAAGACCCAAAATGATGTTTTGCAGTGGTTGGGTGCATTTCGCAAACCTTCGGCACGTAAAAAGTTGTGAAACTTGTTTTGCGGGCCAGAATGCACTATTTTAGGGTACCGAAGTTGCGAAAAATGTTTTGCGACGAAAACATCCATTCTACTCCATTAGACCCAAAATGATGTTTTGCAGTGGTTGGGAGAATTTCGAAACCTTCGGCACGTAAAAAGATGCGAAACTTGTTTTGCCGGCCTGAATCCACTATTTCAGTGTACCGAAGTTGCGAAAAATGTTTTGCGACGAAAACATCCATTCTACTCCATTAGACCCAAAATGATGTTTTGCAGTGGTTGGGAGAATTTCACAAACCTTCGACACATAAAAAGATGTGAAACTTGTTTTGCAGCCTGAATCCACTATTTCGGTGTACCGAAGTTGCGAAAAATGTTTCGCAACGAAAACATCCATTCTACTCCATTAGACCCAAAATGATGTTTTGCAGTGGTTGGGAGCATTTCGCAAACCTTCGCCACGTAAAAAGATGCGAAACTTGTTTTGCGGGCCAGAATGCACAGGGTATCGAAGTTGCGAAAAATGTTTTGCGACGAAAACATCCATTCTACTCCATTAGACCCAAAAAGCTGTTTTGCATTGGTTGGGAGAATTTCGCAAACCTTCGGCACGTAAAAAGATGCGAAACTTGTTTTGCGGGCCTGAATGCACTATTTTAGAGTACCAAAGTTGCGAAAAAGGATTCGCATCGAAATCATCCATTCTACGCCATTAGACCCAAAATGATGTTTTCCACTGGTTGGCAGCATTTCGTAAACCATCGACACGTAAAACGATGCGAAACTTGTGTTTCGGGCCTGAATGCACTATTTCCGTGTACCGAAGTTGCGAAAAATGTTTCGCAACAAAAACATCCATTCTACTCTATTAGACACAAAACGATGTTTTGCAGTGGTTGGGAGCATTTCGTAAACCTTCGGCACATAAAAAGTTGTGAAACTTGTTTTGCGGGCCAGAATGCACTATTTCAGGGTACCGAAGTTGCGAAAAATGTTTTGCGACGAAAACATCCATTCTACTCCATTAGACCCAAAATGATGTTTTGCAGTGGTTGGGAGAATTTCGCAAACCTTCGACACGTAAAAATATGCGAAACTTATTTTGCGGGCCTGAATCCACTATTCTGGTGTACCGAAGTTGCGAAAAATGTTTCGCAACGAAAACATCCATTCTACTCCATTAGACCCAAAATGATGTTTTGCAGTGGTTGGGAGCATTTCGCAAACCTTCGGCACGTAAAAAGATGTCAAACTTGTTTTGCAGGCCAGAATGCACTATTTCAGGGTACCGAAGTTGCGAAAAATGTTTTGCGACGAAAACATCCATTCTACTCCATAATACCCAAAATGATGTTTTGCAGTGGTTGGGTGCATTTCACAAACCATCGGCACATAAAAAGTTGTGAAACTTGTTTTGCGGGCCAGAATGCACTATTTCAGGGTACCGAAGTTGCGAAACTTGTTTTGCCGGCCTGAATACACTATTTCGGTGTACCGAAGTTGCGAAAAATGTTTCGCAACGAAAACATCCATTCTACTCCATTAGACCCAAAATGATGTTTTGCAGTGGTTGGGAGCATTTCGCAAACCTTCGGCACGTAAAAAGATGTGAAACTTGTTTTGCGGGTCAGAATGCACTATTTCAGGGTACCGAAGTTGCGAAAAATGTTTCACAACAAAAACATCCATTCTACTCCATTATACCCAAAATGATGTTTTGCAGTGGTTGGGAGAATTTCGCAAACCTTCGGCACGTAAAAAGATGCGAAACTTGTTTTGCGGGCCTGAATGCACTATTTCAGAGTACCGAAGTTGCGAAAAACGATTCGCATCGAAATCATCCATTCTACTCCATTAGACCCAAAATGATGTTTTCCACTGGTTGGGAGCATTTCGCAAACCATCGACACGTAAAACGATACGAAACTTGTGTTTCGGGCCTGAATGCACTATTTTGATGTACCGAAGTTGCGAAAAACGATTCGCATCGAAATCATCCATTCTACTCCATTAGACCCAAAATGATGTTTTCCACTGGTTGGGAGCATTTCGCAAACCTTCGGCACGTAAAAAGTTGTGAAACTTGTTTTGCGGGCCAGAATGCACTATTTTAGGGTACCGAAGTTGCGAAAAATGTTTTAAGACGAAAACATCCATTCTACTCCATTAGACGCAAAATGATGTTTTGCAGTGGTTGGGTGAATTTCGCAAACCTTCGGCACGTAAAAAGATGCGAAACTTGTTTTGCCGGCCTGAATCCACTATTTCAGTGTACCGAAGTTGCGAAAAATGTTTTGCGACGAAAACATCCATTCTACTCCATTAGACCCAAAATGATGTTTTGCAGTGGTTGGGAGAATTTCGCAAACCTTCGACACGTAAAAAGATGTGAAACTTGTTTTGCGGCCTGAATCCACTATTTCGGTGTACCGAAGTTGCGAAAAATGTTTCGCAACGAAAACATCCATTCTACTCCATTAGACCCAAAATGATGTTTTGCAGTGGTTGGGAGCATTTCGCAAACCTTCGGCACGTAAAAAGATGCGAAACTTGTTTTGCTGGCCAGAATGCACTATTTCAGGGTATCGAAGTTGCGAAAAATGTTTTGCGACGAAAACATCCATTCTACTCCATTAGACCCAAAAAGATGTTTTGCAATGGTTGGGAGAATTTCGCAAACCTTCGGCACGTAAAAAGATGCGAAACTTGTTTTGCGGGCCTGAATGCAGTATTTTAGAGTACCGAAGTTGCGAAAAAGGATTCGCATCGAAATCATCCATTCTACTCCATTAGACCCAAAAAGATGTTTTCCACTGGTTGGCAGCATTTCGTAAACCATCGACACGTAAAACGATGCGAAACTTGTGTTTCGGGCCTGAATGCACTATTTCTGTGTACCGAAGTTGCGAAAAATGTTTCGCAACAAAAACATCCATTCTACTCTATTAGACACAAAACGATGTTTTGCAGTGGTTGGGAGCATTTGGTAAACCATCGGCACATAAAAAGTTGTGAAACTTGTTTTGCGGGCCAGAATGCACTATTTCAGGGTACCGAAGTTGCGAAAAATGTTTTGCGACGAAAACATCCATTCTACTCCATTAGACCCAAAATGATGTTTTGCAGTGGTTGGGAGAATTTCGCAAACCTTCGACACGTAAAAATATGTGAAACTTATTTTGCGGGCCTGAATCCACTATTCTGGTGTACCGAAGTTGCGAAAAATGTTTCGCAACGAAAACATCCATTCTACTCCATTAGACCCAAAATGATGTTTTGCAGTGGTTGGGAGCATTTCGCAAACCTTCGGCACGTAAAAAGTTGTCAAAATTGTTTTGCAGGCCAGAATGCACTATTTCTGGGTACCGAAGTTGCGAAAAATGTTTTGCGACGAAAACATCCATTCTACTCCATTAGACCCAAAATGATGTTTTGCAGTGGTTGGGAGAATTTCGCAAACCTTCGACACGTAAAAAGATGCGAAACTTGTTTTGCCGGCCTGAATCCACTATTTCGGTGTACCGAAGTTGCGAAAAATGTTTCGCAACGAAAACATCCATTCTACTCCATTAGACCCAAAATGATGTTTTGCAGTGGTTGGGAGCATTTCGCAAACCTTCGGCACGTAAAAAGATGTGAAACTTGTTTTGCGGGTCAGAATGCACTATTTCAGGGTACCGAAGTTGCGAAAAATGTTTCACAACAAAAACATCCATTCTACTCCATTATACCCAAAATGATGTTTTGCAGTGGTTGGGAGAATTTCGCAAACCTTCGGCACGTAAAAAGATGCGAAACTTGTTTTGCGGGCCTGAATGCACTATTTCAGAGTACCGAAGTTGCGAAAAACGATTCGCATCGAAATCATCCATTCTACTCCATTAGACCCAAAATGATGTTTTCCACTGGTTGGGAGCATTTCGCAAACCTTCGGCACGTAAAAAGTTGTGAAACTTGTTTTGCGGGCCAGAATGCACTATTTTAGGGTATCGAAGTTGCGAAAAATGTTTTGTGACGAAAACATCCATTCTACTCCATTAGACCCAAAATGATGTTTTGCAGTGGTTGGGAGAATTTCGCAAACCTTCGGCACGTAAAAAGATGCGAAACTTGTTTTGCGGGCCTGAATGCACTATTTCAGAGTACCGAAGTTGCGAAAAACGATTCGCATCGAAATCATCCATTCTACTCCATTAGACCCAAAATGATGTTTACCACTGGTTGGGACCATTTCGCAAACCATCGACACGTAAAACGATGCGAAACTTGTGTTTCGGGCCTGAATGCACTATTTCGATGTACCGAAGTTGCGAAAAATGTTTCACAACGAAAACATCCATTCTACTCTATTAGACACAAAAGGATGTTTTGCAGTGGTTGGGAGCATTTCGCAAACCTTCGGCACGTAAAAAGTTGTGAAACTTGTTTTGCGGGCCAGAATGCACTATTTTAGGGTACCGAACTTGCGAAAAATGTTTCGCAACAAAAACATCCATTCTACTCCATAAGACCCAAAATGATGTTTTGCAGTGGTTGGGTGCATTTCGCAAACCTTCGGCACGTAAAAAGTTGTGAAACTTGTTTTGCGGGCCAGAATGCACTATTTCAGGGTACCGAAGTTGCGAAAAATGTTTTGCGACGAAAACATCCATTCTACTCCATTAGACCCAAAATGATGTTTTGCAGTGGTTGGGAGAATTTCGCAAACCTTCGACACGTAAAAAGATGCGAAACTTATTTTGCGGGCCTGAATCCACTATTTCGGTGTACCGAAGTTGCGAAAAATGTTTCGCAACGAAAACATCCATTCTACTCCATTAGACCCAAAATGATGTTTTGCAGTGGTTGGGAGCATTTCGCAAACCTTCGGCACGTAAAAAGATGCGAAACTTGTTTTGCGGGCCAGAATGCACTATTTCAGGGTACCGAAGTTGCGAAAAATGTTTTGCGACGAAAACATCCATTCGACTCCATTAGACCCAAAATGATGTTTTGCAGTGGTTGGGAGAATTTTGCAAACCTTCGACACGTAAAAAGATACGAAACTTGTTTTGCCGGCCTGAATCCACTATTTCGGTGTACCGAAGTTGCGAAAAATGTTTCGCAACGAAAACATCCATTCTACTCCATTAGACCCAAAATGATGTTTTGCAGTGGTTGGGAACATTTCGCAAACCTTCGACACGTAAAAAGATGTGAAACTTGTTTTGCGGGCCAGAATGCACTATTTCAGGGTACCGAAGTTGCGAAAAATGTTTCACAACAAAAACATCCATTCTACTCCATTAGACCCAAAATGATGTTTTGCAGTGGTTGGGAGAATTTCGCAAACCTTCAACACGAAAAAAGATGCGAAACTTGTTTTGCGGGCCTGAATCCACTATTTCGGTGTACCGAAGTTGTGAAAAATGTTACGCAACGAAAACATCCATTCTACTCCATTAGACCCAAAATGATATTTTGCAGTGGTTGGGAGCATTTCGCAAACCTTCGGCACGAAAAAAGATGCGAAACTTGTTTTGCGGGCCAGAATGCACTATTTCAGGTTATCGAGGTTGCGAAAAATGTTTTGCGACGAAAACATCCATTCTACTCCATTAGACCCAAAATGATGTTTTGCATTGGTTGGGAGAATTTCGCAAACCTTCAACACATAAAAAGATGCGAAACTAGTTTTGCGGGCCTGAATCCACTATTTCGGTGTACCGAAGTTGTGAAAAATGTTTCGCAACGAAAACATCCATTCTACTCCATTAGACCCAAAATGATGTTTTGCAGTGGTTGGGAGCATTTCGCAAACCTTCGGCACGTAAAAAGATGCGAAACTTGTTTTGCGGGTTAGAATGCACTATTTCAGGGTATCGAAGTTGCGAAAAATGTTTTGCGACGAAAACATCCATTCTACTCCATTAGACCCAAAATGATGTTTTGCAGTGGTTGGGAGAATTTCGCAAACCTTCGGCACGTAAAAAGATGCGAAACTTGTTTTGCGGGCCTGAATGCACTATTTCAGAGTACCGAAGTTGCGAAAAACGATTCGCATCGAAATCATCCATTCTACTCCATTAGACCCAAAATGATGTTTTCCACTGGTTGGAAGCATTTCGCAAACCATCGACACGTAAAACGATGCGAAACTTGTGTTTCGGGCCTGAATGCACTATTTCGATGTACCGAAGTTGCGAAAAATGTTTCACAACGAAAACATCCATTCTACTCTATTAGACACAAAAGGATATTTTGCAGTGGTTGGGAGCATTTCGCAAACCTTCGGCACGTAAAAAGCTGTGAAACTTGTTTTGCGGGCCAGAATGCACTATTTCAGGGTACCGAAGTTGCGAAAAATGTTTCGCAACAAAAACATCCATTCTACTCCATAAGACCCAAAATGATGTTTTGCAGTGGTTGGGTGCATTTCGCAAACCTTCGGCACGTAAAAAGTTGTGAAACTTGTTTCGCGGGCCAGAATGCACTATTTTAGGGTACCGAAGTTGCGAAAAATGTTTTGCGACGAAAACATCCATTCTACTCCATTAGACCCAAAATGATGTTTTGCAGTGGTTGGGAGAATTTCGCAAACCTTCGACACGTAAAAAGATGCGAAACTTATTTTGCGGGCCTGAATCCACTATTTCGGTGTACCGAAGTTGCGAAAAATGTTTCGCAATGAAAACATCCAGTCTACTCCATTAGACCCAAAATGATGTTTTGCAGTGGTTGGGAGCATTTCGCAAACCTTCGGCACGTAAAAAGATGCGAAACTTGTTTTGCAGGCCAGAATGCACTATTTCAGGGTACCGAAGTTGCGAAAAATGTTTTGCGACGAAAACATCCATTCTACTCCATTAGACCCAAAATGATGTTTTGCAGTGGTTGGGAGCATTTCGCAAACCTTCGGCACGTAAAAAGATGCGAAACTTGTTTTGCGGGCCAGAATGCACTATTTCAGGGTATCGAGGTTGCGAAAAATGTTTTGCGACGAAAACATCCATTCTACTCCATTAGACCCTAAATGATGTTTTGCAGTGGTTGGGAGAATTTCGCAAACCTTCGGCACGTAAAAAGATGCGAAACTTGTTTTGCGGGCCTGAATGCACTATTTCAGAGTACCGAAGTTGCGAAAAATGATTCGCATCGAAATCATCCATTCTACTCCATTAGACCCAAAATGATGTTTTCCACTGGTTGGGAGCATTTCGCAAACCATCGACACGTAAAACGATGCGAAACTTGTGTTTCAGGCCTGAATGCACTATTTCGGTGTACCGAAGTTGCGAAAAATGTTTCGCAACGAAAACATCCATTCTACTCTATTAGACACAAAAGGATGTTTTGCAGTGGTTGGGAGCATTTCGCAAACCTTCTGCACGTAAAAAGTTGTGAAACTTGTTTTGCGGGCCAGAATGCACTATTTCAGGGTACCGAAGTTGCGAAAAATGTTTCGCAACAAAAACATCCATTCTACTCCATAAGACCCAAAATGATGTTTTGCAGTGGTTGGGTGCATTTCGCAAACCTTCGGCACGTCAAAAGTTGTGAAACTTGTTTTGCGAGCCAGAATGCACTATTTCAGGGTACCGAAGTTGCGAAAAATGTTTTGCGACGAAAACATCCATTCTACTCCAGTAGACCCAAAATGATGTTTTGCAGTGGTTGGGAGAATTTCGCAAACCTTCGACACGTAAAAAGATGCGAAACTTATTTTGCGGGCCTGAATCCACTATTTCGGTGTACCGAAGTTGCGAAAAATGTTTCGCAACAAAAACATCCAATCTACTCCATTAGACCCAAAATGATGTTTTGCAGTGGTTGGGAGCATTTCGCAAACCTTCGGCACGTAAAAAGATGCGAAACTTATTTTGCGGGCCTGAATCCACTATTTCGGTGTACCGAAGTTGCGAAAAATGTTTCGCAACGAAAACATCCATTCTACTCCATTAGACCCAAAATGATGTTTTGCAGTGGTTGGGAGCATTTCGCAAACCTTCGGCACGTAAAAAGTTGTGAAACTTGTTTTGCGGGCCAGAATGCACTATTTCAGGGTACCGAAGTTGCGAAAAATGTTTCGCAACAAAAACATCCATTCTACTCCATAAGACCCAAAATGATGTTTTGCAGTGGTTGGGTTCATTTCGCAAACCTTTGGCACGTAAAAAGTTGTGAAACTTGTTTTGCGGGCCAGAATGCACTATTTCAGGGTACCGAAGTTGCGAAAAATGTTTTGCGACGAAAACATCCATTCTACTCCATTAGACCCAAAATGATGTTTTGCAGTGGTTGGGAGAATTTCGCAAACCTTCGACACGTAAAAAGATGCAAAACTTATTTTGCTGGCCTGAATCCACTATTTCGGTGTACCGAAGTTGCGAAAAATGTTTCGCAACGAAAACATCCATTCTACTCCATTAGGCCCAAAATGATGTTTTGCAGTGGTTGGGAGCATTTCGCAAACCTTCGGCACGTAAAAAGATGCGAAACTTGTTTTGCGGGCCAGAATGCAACATTTCAGGGTACCGAAGTTGCGAAAAATGTTTTGCGACGAAAACATCCATTCGACTCCATTAGACCCAAAATGATGTTTTGCAGTGGTTAGGAGAATTTCGCAAACCTTCGACACGTAAAAAGATGCGAAACTTGTTTTGCCGGCCTGAATCCACTATTTCGGTGTACCGAAGTTGCGAAAAATGTTTCGCAACGAAAACATCCATTCTACTCCATTAGACCCAAAATGATGTTTTGCAGTGGTTGGGAGCATTTCGCAAACCTTCGGCTCGTAAAAAGATGTGGAACTTGTTTTACGAGCCAGAATGCACTATTTCAGGGTACCGAAGTTGCGAAAAATGTTTCACAACAAAAACATCCATTCTACTCCATTAGACCCAAAATGATGTTTTGCAGTGGTTGGGAGAATTTCGCAAACCTTCAACACGTAAAAAGATGCGAAACTTGTTTTGCGGGCCTGAATCCACTATTTCGGTGTACCGAAGTTGTGAAAAATGTTTCGCAACGAAAACATCCATTCTACTCCATTAGACCCAAAATGATATTTTGCAGTGGTTGGGAGCATTTCGCAAACCTTCGGCACGTAAAAAGATGCGAAACTTGTTTTGCGGGCCTGAATGCACTATTTCAGAGTACCGAAGTTGCGAAAAACGATTCGCATCGAAATCATCCATTCTACTCCATTAGACCCAAAATGATGTTTACCACTGGTTGGGACCATTTCGCAAACCATCGACACGTAAAACGATGCGAAACTTGTGTTTCGGGCCTGAATGCACTATTTCGATGTACCGAAGTTGCGAAAAATGTTTCACAACGAAAACATCCATTCTACTCTATTAGACACAAAAGGATGTTTTGCAGTGGTTGGGAGCATTTCGCAAACCTTCGGCACGTAAAAAGTTGTGAAACTTGTTTTGCGGGCCAGAATGCACTATTTTAGGGTACCGAACTTGCGAAAAATGTTTCGCAACAAAAACATCCATTCTACTCCATAAGACCCAAAATGATGTTTTGCAGTGGTTGGGTGCATTTCGCAAACCTTCGGCACGTAAAAAGTTGTGAAACTTGTTTTGCGGGCCAGAATGCACTATTTCAGGGTACCGAAGTTGCGAAAAATGTTTTGCGACGAAAACATCCATTCTACTCCATTAGACCCAAAATGATGTTTTGCAGTGGTTGGGAGAATTTCGCAAACCTTCGACACGTAAAAAGATGCGAAACTTATTTTGCGGGCCTGAATCCACTATTTCGGTGTACCGAAGTTGCGAAAAATGTTTCGCAACGAAAACATCCATTCTACTCCATTAGACCCAAAATGATGTTTTGCAGTTGTTGGGAGCATTTCGCAAACCTTCGGCACGTAAAAAGATGCGAAACTTGTTTTGCGGGCCAGAATGCACTATTTCAGGGTACCGAAGTTGCGAAAAATGTTTTGCGACGAAAACATCCATTCGACTCCATTAGACCCAAAATGATGTTTTGCAGTGGTTGGGAGAATTTTGCAAACCTTCGACACGTAAAAAGATACGAAACTTGTTTTGCCGGCCTGAATCCACTATTTCGGTGTACCGAAGTTGCGAAAAATGTTTCGCAACGAAAACATCCATTCTACTCCATTAGACCCAAAATGATGTTTTGCAGTGGTTGGGAACATTTCGCAAACCTTCGACACGTAAAAAGATGTGAAACTTGTTTTGCGGGCCAGAATGCACTATTTCAGGGTACCGAAGTTGCGAAAAATGTTTCACAACAAAAACATCCATTCTACTCCATTAGACCCAAAATGATGTTTTGCAGTGGTTGGGAGAATTTCGCAAACCTTCAACACGAAAAAAGATGCGAAACTTGTTTTGCGGGCCTGAATCCACTATTTCGGTGTACCGAAGTTGTGAAAAATGTTACGCAACGAAAACATCCATTCTACTCCATTAGACCCAAAATGATATTTTGCAGTGGTTGGGAGCATTTCGCAAACCTTCGGCACGAAAAAAGATGCGAAACTTGTTTTGCGGGCCAGAATGCACTATTTCAGGTTATCGAGGTTGCGAAAAATGTTTTGCGACGAAAACATCCATTCTACTCCATTAGACCCAAAATGATGTTTTGCATTGGTTGGGAGAATTTCGCAAACCTTCAACACATAAAAAGATGCGAAACTAGTTTTGCGGGCCTGAATCCACTATTTCGGTGTACCGAAGTTGTGAAAAATGTTTCGCAACGAAAACATCCATTCTACTCCATTAGACCCAAAATGATGTTTTGCAGTGGTTGGGAGCATTTCGCAAACCTTCGGCACGTAAAAAGATGCGAAACTTGTTTTGCGGGTTAGAATGCACTATTTCAGGGTATCGAAGTTGCGAAAAATGTTTTGCGACGAAAACATCCATTCTACTCCATTAGACCCAAAATGATGTTTTGCAGTGGTTGGGAGAATTTCGCAAACCTTCGGCACGTAAAAAGATGCGAAACTTGTTTTGCGGGCCTGAATGCACTATTTCAGAGTACCGAAGTTGCGAAAAACGATTCGCATCGAAATCATCCATTCTACTCCATTAGACCCAAAATGATGTTTTCCACTGGTTGGAAGCATTTCGCAAACCATCGACACGTAAAACGATGCGAAACTTGTGTTTCGGGCCTGAATGCACTATTTCGATGTACCGAAGTTGCGAAAAATGTTTCACAACGAAAACATCCATTCTACTCTATTAGACACAAAAGGATATTTTGCAGTGGTTGGGAGCATTTCGCAAACCTTCGGCACGTAAAAAGCTGTGAAACTTGTTTTGCGGGCCAGAATGCACTATTTCAGGGTACCGAAGTTGCGAAAAATGTTTCGCAACAAAAACATCCATTCTACTCCATAAGACCCAAAATGATGTTTTGCAGTGGTTGGGTGCATTTCGCAAACCTTCGGCACGTAAAAAGTTGTGAAACTTGTTTCGCGGGCCAGAATGCACTATTTTAGGGTACCGAAGTTGCGAAAAATGTTTTGCGACGAAAACATCCATTCTACTCCATTAGACCCAAAATGATGTTTTGCAGTGGTTGGGAGAATTTCGCAAACCTTCGACACGTAAAAAGATGCGAAACTTATTTTGCGGGCCTGAATCCACTATTTCGGTGTACCGAAGTTGCGAAAAATGTTTCGCAATGAAAACATCCAGTCTACTCCATTAGACCCAAAATGATGTTTTGCAGTGGTTGGGAGCATTTCGCAAACCTTCGGCACGTAAAAAGATGCGAAACTTGTTTTGCAGGCCAGAATGCACTATTTCAGGGTACCGAAGTTGCGAAAAATGTTTTGCGACGAAAACATCCATTCTACTCCATTAGACCCAAAATGATGTTTTGCAGTGGTTGGGAGCATTTCGCAAACCTTCGGCACGTAAAAAGATGCGAAACTTGTTTTGCGGGCCAGAATGCACTATTTCAGGGTATCGAGGTTGCGAAAAATGTTTTGCGACGAAAACATCCATTCTACTCCATTAGACCCTAAATGATGTTTTGCAGTGGTTGGGAGAATTTCGCAAACCTTCGGCACGTAAAAAGATGCGAAACTTGTTTTGCGGGCCTGAATGCACTATTTCAGAGTACCGAAGTTGCGAAAAATGATTCGCATCGAAATCATCCATTCTACTCCATTAGACCCAAAATGATGTTTTCCACTGGTTGGGAGCATTTCGCAAACCATCGACACGTAAAACGATGCGAAACTTGTGTTTCAGGCCTGAATGCACTATTTCGGTGTACCGAAGTTGCGAAAAATGTTTCGCAACGAAAACATCCATTCTACTCTATTAGACACAAAAGGATGTTTTGCAGTGGTTGGGAGCATTTCGCAAACCTTCTGCACGTAAAAAGTTGTGAAACTTGTTTTGCGGGCCAGAATGCACTATTTCAGGGTACCGAAGTTGCGAAAAATGTTTCGCAACAAAAACATCCATTCTACTCCATAAGACCCAAAATGATGTTTTGCAGTGGTTGGGTGCATTTCGCAAACCTTCGGCACGTCAAAAGATGAGAAACTTGTTTTGCGAGCCAGAATGCACTATTTCATGGTACCGAAGTTGCGAAAAATGTTTTGCGACGAAAACATCCATTCTACTCCAGTAGACCCAAAATGATGTTTTGCAGTGGTTGGGAGAATTTCGCAAACCTTCGACACGTAAAAAGATGCGAAACTTATTTTGCGGGCCTGAATCCACTATTTCGGTGTACCGAAGTTGCGAAAAATGTTTCGCAACAAAAACATCCAATCTACTCCATTAGACCCAAAATGATGTTTTGCAGTGGTTGGGAGCATTTCGCAAACCTTCGGCACGTAAAAAGATGCGAAACTTATTTTGCGGGCCTGAATCCACTATTTCGGTGTACCGAAGTTGCGAAAAATGTTTCGCAACGAAAACATCCATTCTACTCCATTAGACCCAAAATGATGTTTTGCAGTGGTTGGGAGCATTTCGCAAACCTTCGGCACGTAAAAAGTTGTGAAACTTGTTTTGCGGGCCAGAATGCACTATTTCAGGGTACCGAAGTTGCGAAAAATGTTTCGCAACAAAAACATCCATTCGACTCCATTAGACCCAAAATGATGTTTTGCAGTGGTTGGGAGAATTTTGCAAACCTTCGACACGTAAAAAGATACGAAACTTGTTTTGCCGGCCTGAATCCACTATTTCGGTGTACCGAAGTTGCGAAAAATGTTTCGCAACGAAAACATCCATTCTACTCCATTAGACCCAAAATGATGTTTTGCAGTGGTTGGGAACATTTCGCAAACCTTCGACACGTAAAAAGATGTGAAACTTGTTTTGCGGGCCAGAATGCACTATTTCAGGGTACCGAAGTTGCGAAAAATGTTTCACAACAAAAACATCCATTCTACTCCATTAGACCCAAAATGATGTTTTGCAGTGGTTGGGAGAATTTCGCAAACCTTCAACACGAAAAAAGATGCGAAACTTGTTTTGCGGGCCTGAATCCACTATTTCGGTGTACCGAAGTTGTGAAAAATGTTACGCAACGAAAACATCCATTCTACTCCATTAGACCCAAAATGATATTTTGCAGTGGTTGGGAGCATTTCGCAAACCTTCGGCACGAAAAAAGATGCGAAACTTGTTTTGCGGGCCAGAATGCACTATTTCAGGTTATCGAGGTTGCGAAAAATGTTTTGCGACGAAAACATCCATTCTACTCCATTAGACCCAAAATGATGTTTTGCATTGGTTGGGAGAATTTCGCAAACCTTCAACACATAAAAAGATGCGAAACTAGTTTTGCGGGCCTGAATCCACTATTTCGGTGTACCGAAGTTGTGAAAAATGTTTCGCAACGAAAACATCCATTCTACTCCATTAGACCCAAAATGATGTTTTGCAGTGGTTGGGAGCATTTCGCAAACCTTCGGCACGTAAAAAGATGCGAAACTTGTTTTGCGGGTTAGAATGCACTATTTCAGGGTATCGAAGTTGCGAAAAATGTTTTGCGACGAAAACATCCATTCTACTCCATTAGACCCAAAATGATGTTTTGCAGTGGTTGGGAGAATTTCGCAAACCTTCGGCACGTAAAAAGATGCGAAACTTGTTTTGCGGGCCTGAATGCACTATTTCAGAGTACCGAAGTTGCGAAAAACGATTCGCATCGAAATCATCCATTCTACTCCATTAGACCCAAAATGATGTTTTCCACTGGTTGGAAGCATTTCGCAAACCATCGACACGTAAAACGATGCGAAACTTGTGTTTCGGGCCTGAATGCACTATTTCGATGTACCGAAGTTGCGAAAAATGTTTCACAACGAAAACATCCATTCTACTCTATTAGACACAAAAGGATATTTTGCAGTGGTTGGGAGCATTTCGCAAACCTTCGGCACGTAAAAAGCTGTGAAACTTGTTTTGCGGGCCAGAATGCACTATTTCAGGGTACCGAAGTTGCGAAAAATGTTTCGCAACAAAAACATCCATTCTACTCCATAAGACCCAAAATGATGTTTTGCAGTGGTTGGGTGCATTTCGCAAACCTTCGGCACGTAAAAAGTTGTGAAACTTGTTTCGCGGGCCAGAATGCACTATTTTAGGGTACCGAAGTTGCGAAAAATGTTTTGCGACGAAAACATCCATTCTACTCCATTAGACCCAAAATGATGTTTTGCAGTGGTTGGGAGAATTTCGCAAACCTTCGACACGTAAAAAGATGCGAAACTTATTTTGCGGGCCTGAATCCACTATTTCGGTGTACCGAAGTTGCGAAAAATGTTTCGCAATGAAAACATCCAGTCTACTCCATTAGACCCAAAATGATGTTTTGCAGTGGTTGGGAGCATTTCGCAAACCTTCGGCACGTAAAAAGATGCGAAACTTGTTTTGCAGGCCAGAATGCACTATTTCAGGGTACCGAAGTTGCGAAAAATGTTTTGCGACGAAAACATCCATTCTACTCCATTAGACCCAAAATGATGTTTTGCAGTGGTTGGGAGCATTTCGCAAACCTTCGGCACGTAAAAAGATGCGAAACTTGTTTTGCGGGCCAGAATGCACTATTTCAGGGTATCGAGGTTGCGAAAAATGTTTTGCGACGAAAACATCCATTCTACTCCATTAGACCCTAAATGATGTTTTGCAGTGGTTGGGAGAATTTCGCAAACCTTCGGCACGTAAAAAGATGCGAAACTTGTTTTGCGGGCCTGAATGCACTATTTCAGAGTACCGAAGTTGCGAAAAATGATTCGCATCGAAATCATCCATTCTACTCCATTAGACCCAAAATGATGTTTTCCACTGGTTGGGAGCATTTCGCAAACCATCGACACGTAAAACGATGCGAAACTTGTGTTTCAGGCCTGAATGCACTATTTCGGTGTACCGAAGTTGCGAAAAATGTTTCGCAACGAAAACATCCATTCTACTCTATTAGACACAAAAGGATGTTTTGCAGTGGTTGGGAGCATTTCGCAAACCTTCTGCACGTAAAAAGTTGTGAAACTTGTTTTGCGGGCCAGAATGCACTATTTCAGGGTACCGAAGTTGCGAAAAATGTTTCGCAACAAAAACATCCATTCTACTCCATAAGACCCAAAATGATGTTTTGCAGTGGTTGGGTGCATTTCGCAAACCTTCGGCACGTCAAAAGTTGTGAAACTTGTTTTGCGAGCCAGAATGCACTATTTCAGGGTACCGAAGTTGCGAAAAATGTTTTGCGACGAAAACATCCATTCTACTCCAGTAGACCCAAAATGATGTTTTGCAGTGGTTGGGAGAATTTCGCAAACCTTCGACACGTAAAAAGATGCGAAACTTATTTTGCGGGCCTGAATCCACTATTTCGGTGTACCGAAGTTGCGAAAAATGTTTCGCAACAAAAACATCCAATCTACTCCATTAGACCCAAAATGATGTTTTGCAGTGGTTGGGAGCATTTCGCAAACCTTCGGCACGTAAAAAGATGCGAAACTTATTTTGCGGGCCTGAATCCACTATTTCGGTGTACCGAAGTTGCGAAAAATGTTTCGCAACGAAAACATCCATTCTACTCCATTAGACCCAAAATGATGTTTTGCAGTGGTTGGGAGCATTTCGCAAACCTTCGGCACGTAAAAAGTTGTGAAACTTGTTTTGCGGGCCAGAATGCACTATTTCAGGGTACCGAAGTTGCGAAAAATGTTTCGCAACAAAAACATCCATTCTACTCCATAAGACCCAAAATGATGTTTTGCAGTGGTTGGGTTCATTTCGCAAACCTTTGGCACGTAAAAAGTTGTGAAACTTGTTTTGCGGGCCAGAATGCACTATTTCAGGGTACCGAAGTTGCGAAAAATGTTTTGCGACGAAAACATCCATTCTACTCCATTAGACCCAAAATGATGTTTTGCAGTGGTTGGGAGAATTTCGCAAACCTTCGACACGTAAAAAGATGCAAAACTTATTTTGCTGGCCTGAATCCACTATTTCGGTGTACCGAAGTTGCGAAAAATGTTTCGCAACGAAAACATCCATTCTACTCCATTAGGCCCAAAATGATGTTTTGCAGTGGTTGGGAGCATTTCGCAAACCTTCGGCACGTAAAAAGATGCGAAACTTGTTTTGCGGGCCAGAATGCAACATTTCAGGGTACCGAAGTTGCGAAAAATGTTTTGCGACGAAAACATCCATTCGACTCCATTAGACCCAAAATGATGTTTTGCAGTGGTTAGGAGAATTTCGCAAACCTTCGACACGTAAAAAGATGCGAAACTTGTTTTGCCGGCCTGAATCCACTATTTCGGTGTACCGAAGTTGCGAAAAATGTTTCGCAACGAAAACATCCATTCTACTCCATTAGACCCAAAATGATGTTTTGCAGTGGTTGGGAGCATTTCGCAAACCTTCGGCTCGTAAAAAGATGTGGAACTTGTTTTACGAGCCAGAATGCACTATTTCAGGGTACCGAAGTTGCGAAAAATGTTTCACAACAAAAACATCCATTCTACTCCATTAGACCCAAAATGATGTTTTGCAGTGGTTGGGAGAATTTCGCAAACCTTCAACACGTAAAAAGATGCGAAACTTGTTTTGCGGGCCTGAATCCACTATTTCGGTGTACCGAAGTTGTGAAAAATGTTTCGCAACGAAAACATCCATTCTACTCCATTAGACCCAAAATGATGTTTTGCAGTGGTTGGGAGCATTTCGCAAACCTTCGGCACGTAAAAAGATGCGAAACTTATTTTGCGGGCCAGAATGCACTGTTTCAGGGTATCGAGGTTGCGAAAAATGTTTTGCGACGAAAACATCCATTCTACTCCATTAGACCCAAAATGATGTTTTGCAGTGGTTGGGAGAATTTCGCAAACCTTCGGCACGTAAAAAGATGCGAAACTTGTTTTGCGGGCCTGAATGCACTATTTCAGAGTACCGAAGTTGCGAAAAATGATTCGCATCGAAATCATCTATTGTACTCCATTAGACCCAAAATGATGTTTTCCACTGGTTGGGAGCATTTCGCAAACCTTCGGCACGTAAAAAGATGCGAAACTTATTTTGCGGGCCTGAATCCACTATTTCGGTGTACCGAAGTTGCGAAAAATGTTTCGCAACGAAAACATCCATTCTACTCCATTAGACCCAAAATGATGTTTTGCAGTGGTTGGGAGCATTTCGCAAACCTTCGGCACGTAAAAAGTTGTGAAACTTGTTTTGCGGGCCAGAATGCACTATTTCAGGGTACCGAAGTTGCGAAAAATGTTTCGCAACAAAAACATCCATTCTACTCCATAAGACCCAAAATGATGTTTTGCAGTGGTTGGGTGCATTTCGCAAACCTTTGGCACGTAAAAAGTTGTGAAACTTGTTTTGCGGGCCAGAATGCACTATTTCAGGGTACCGAAGTTGCGAAAAATGTTTTGCGACGAAAACATCCATTCTACTCCATTAGACCCAAAATGATGTTTTGCAGTGGTTGGGAGAATTTCGCAAACCTTCGACACGTAAAAAGATGCAAAACTTATTTTGCTGGCCTGAATCCACTATTTCGGTGTACCGAAGTTGCAAAAAATGTTTCGCAACGAAAACATCCATTCTACTCCATTAGACCCAAAATGATGTTTTGCAGTGGTTGGGAGCATTTCGCAAACCTTCGGCACGTAAAAAGATACGAAACTTGTTTTGCGGGCCAGAATGCAACATTTCAGGGTACCGAAGTTGCGAAAAATGTTTTGCGACGAAAACATCCATTCGACTCCATTAGACCCAAAATGATGTTTTGCAGTGGTTAGGAGAATTTCGCAAACCTTCGACACGTAAAAAGATGCGAAACTTGTTTTGCCGGCCTGAATCCACTATTTCGGTGTACCGAAGTTGCGAAAAATGTTTCGCAACGAAAACATCCATTCTACTCCATTAGACCCAAAATGATGTTTTGCAGTGGTTGGGAGCATTTCGCAAACCTTCGGCTCGTAAAAAGATGTGGAACTTGTTTTACGAGCCAGAATGCACTATTTCAGGGTACCGAAGTTGCGAAAAATGTTTCACAACAAAAACATCCATTCTACTCCATTAGACCCAAAATGATGTTTTGCAGTGGTTGGGAGAATTTCGCAAACCTTCAACACGTAAAAAGATGCGAAACTTGTTTTGCGGGCCTGAATCCACTATTTCGGTGTACCGAAGTTGTGAAAAATGTTTCGCAACGAAAACATCCATTCTACTCCATTAGACCCAAAATGATGTTTTGCAGTGGTTGGGAGCATTTCGCAAACCTTCGGCACGTAAAAAGATGCGAAACTTATTTTGCGGGCCAGAATGCACTGTTTCAGGGTATCGAGGTTGCGAAAAATGTTTTGCGACGAAAACATCCATTCTACTCCATTAGACCCAAAATGATGTTTTGCAGTGGTTGGGAGAATTTCGCAAACCTTCGGCACGTAAAAAGATGCGAAACTTGTTTTGCGGGCCTGAATGCACTATTTCAGAGTACCGAAGTTGCGAAAAATGATTCGCATCGAAATCATCTATTGTACTCCATTAGACCCAAAATGATGTTTTCCACTGGTTGGGAGCATTTCGCAAACCTTCGGCACGTAAAAAGATGCGAAACTTATTTTGCGGGCCTGAATCCACTATTTCGGTGTACCGAAGTTGCGAAAAATGTTTCGCAACGAAAACATCCATTCTACTCCATTAGACCCAAAATGATGTTTTGCAGTGGTTGGGAGCATTTCGCAAACCTTCGGCACGTAAAAAGTTGTGAAACTTGTTTTGCGGGCCAGAATGCACTATTTCAGGGTACCGAAGTTGCGAAAAATGTTTCGCAACAAAAACATCCATTCTACTCCATAAGACCCAAAATGATGTTTTGCAGTGGTTGGGTGCATTTCGCAAACCTTTGGCACGTAAAAAGTTGTGAAACTTGTTTTGCGGGCCAGAATGCACTATTTCAGGGTACCGAAGTTGCGAAAAATGTTTTGCGACGAAAACATCCATTCTACTCCATTAGACCCAAAATGATGTTTTGCAGTGGTTGGGAGAATTTCGCAAACCTTCGACACGTAAAAAGATGCAAAACTTATTTTGCTGGCCTGAATCCACTATTTCGGTGTACCGAAGTTGCAAAAAATGTTTCGCAACGAAAACATCCATTCTACTCCATTAGACCCAAAATGATGTTTTGCAGTGGTTGGGAGCATTTCGCAAACCTTCGGCACGTAAAAAGATACGAAACTTGTTTTGCGGGCCAGAATGCAACATTTCAGGGTACCGAAGTTGCGAAAAATGTTTTGCGACGAAAACATCCATTCGACTCCATTAGACCCAAAATGATGTTTTGCAGTGGTTAGGAGAATTTCGCAAACCTTCGACACGTAAAAAGATGCGAAACTTGTTTTGCCGGCCTGAATCCACTATTTCGGTGTACCGAAGTTGCGAAAAATGTTTCGCAACGAAAACATCCATTCTACTCCATTAGACCCAAAATGATGTTTTGCAGTGGTTGGGAGCATTTCGCAAACCTTCGGCTCGTAAAAAGATGTGGAACTTGTTTTACGAGCCAGAATGCACTATTTCAGGGTACCGAAGTTGCGAAAAATGTTTCACAACAAAAACATCCATTCTACTCCATTAGACCCAAAATGATGTTTTGCAGTGGTTGGGAGAATTTCGCAAACCTTCAACACGTAAAAAGATGCGAAACTTGTTTTGCGGGCCTGAATCCACTATTTCGGTGTACCGAAGTTGTGAAAAATGTTTCGCAACGAAAACATCCATTCTACTCCATTAGACCCAAAATGATGTTTTGCAGTGGTTGGGAGCATTTCGCAAACCTTCGGCACGTAAAAAGATGCGAAACTTATTTTGCGGGCCAGAATGCACTGTTTCAGGGTATCGAGGTTGCGAAAAATGTTTTGCGACGAAAACATCCATTCTACTCCATTAGACCCAAAATGATGTTTTGCAGTGGTTGGGAGAATTTCGCAAACCTTCGGCACGTAAAAAGATGCGAAACTTGTTTTGCGGGCCTGAATGCACTATTTCAGAGTACCGAAGTTGCGAAAAATGATTCGCATCGAAATCATCTATTCTACTCCATTAGACCCAAAATGATGTTTTCCACTGGTTGGGAGCATTTCAAAAACCATCGACACGTAAAACGATGCGAAACTTGTGTTTCGGGCCTGAATGCACTATTTCAGTGTACCGAAGTTGCGAAAAATGTTTCGCAACGAAAACATCCATTCTACTCTATTAGACACAAAAGGATGTTTTGCAGTGGTTGGGAGCATTTCGCAAACCTTCGGCACGTAAAAAGTTGTGAAACTTGTTTTGCGGGCCAGAATGCACTATTTCAGGGTACCGAAGTTGCGAAAAATGTTTCGCAACAAAAACATCCATTCTATTCCATAAGACCCAAAATGATGTTTTGCAGTGGTTGGGTGCATTTCGCAAACCTTCGGCACGTAAAAAGTTGTGAAACTTGTTTTGCGGGCCAGAATGCACTATTTCAGGGTACCGAAGTTGCGAAAAATGTTTTGCGACGAAAACATCCATTCTACTCCATTAGACCCAAAATGATGTTTTGCAGTGGTTGGGAGAATTTCGCAAACCTTCGACACGTAAAAAGATGCAAAACTTATTTTGCGGGCCTGAATCCACTATTTCGGTGTACCGAAGTTGCGAAAAATGTTTCACAACGAAAACATCCATTCTACTCCATTAGACCCAAAATGATGTTTTGCAGTGGTTGGGAGCATTTCGCAAACCTTCGGCACGTAAAAAGATGCGAAACTTGTTTTGCGGGCCAGAATGCACTATTTCAGGGTACCGAAGTTGCGAAAAATGTTTTGCGACGAAAACATCCATTCGACTCCATTAGACCCAAAATGATGTTTTGCAGTGGTTAGGAGAATTTCGCAAACCTTCGACACGTAAAAAGATGCAAAACTTGGTTTGCCGGCCTGAATCCATTATTTTGGTGTACCGAAGTTGCGAAAAATGTTTCGCAACGAAAACATCCATTCTACTCCATTAGACCCAAAATGATGTTTTGTAGTGGTTGGGAGCATTTCGCAAACCTTCGGCACGTAAAAAGATGTGAAACTTGTTTTGCGGGCCAGAATGCACTATTTCAGGGTACCGAAGTTGCGAAAAATGTTTCACAACAAAAACATCCATTCTACTCCATTAGACCCAAAATGATGTTTTGCAGTGGTTGGGAGAATTTCGCAAACCTTCAACACGTAAAAAGACGCGAAACTTGTTTTGCGGGCCTGAATCCACTATTTCGGTGTACCGAAGTTGCGAAAAATGTTTCGCAACGAAAACATCCATTCTACTCCATTAGACCCAAAATGATGTTTTGCAGTGGTTGGGAGCATTTCGCAAACCTTCGGCACGTAAAAAGATGCGAAACTTGTTTTGCGGGCCAGAATGCACTATTTCAGGGTATCGAGGTTGCGAAAATTGTTTTGCGACGAAAACATCCATTCTACTCCATTAGACCCAAAATGATGTTTTGCAGTGGTTGGGAGAATTTCGCAAACCTTCGGCACGTAAAAAGGTGCGAAACTTGTTTTGCGGGCCTGAATGCACTATTTCAGAGTACCGAAGTTGCGAAAAATGATTCGCATCGAAATCATCCATTCTACTCCATTAGACCCAAAATGATGTTTTCCACTGGTTGGGAGCATTTCGCAAACCATCGACACGTAAAAGGATGCGAAACTTGTGTTTCGGGCCTGAATGCAGTATTTCGGTGTACCGAAGTTGCGAAAAATGTTTCGCAACGAAAACATCCATTCTACTCTATTAGACACAAAAGGATGTTTTGCAGTGGTTGGGAGCATTTCGCAAACCTTCGGCACGTAAAAAGTTGTGAAACTTGTTTTGCGGGCCAGAATGCACTATTTCAGGGTACCGAAGTTGCGAAAAATGTTTCGCAACAAAAACATCCATTCTACTCCATAAGACCCAAAATGATGTTTTGCAGTGGTTGGGTGCATTTCGCAAACCTTCGGCACGTAAAAAGTTGTGAAACATGTTTTGCGGGCCAGAATGCACTATTTCAGGGTACCGAAGTTGCGAAAAATGTTTTGCGACGAAAACATCCATTCGACTCCATTAGACCCAAAATGATGTTTTGCAGTGGTTAGGAGAATTTCGCAAACCTTCGACACGTAAAAAGATGCGAAACTTGTTTTGCCGGCCTGAATCCATTATTTTGGTGTACCGAAGTTGCGAAAAATGTTTCGCAACGAAAACATCCATTCTACTCCATTAGACCCAAAATGATGTTTTGTAGTGGTTGGGAGCATTTCGCAAACCTTCGGCACGTAAAAAGATGTGAAACTTGTTTTGCGGGCCAGAATGCACTATTTCAGGGTACCGAAGTTGCGAAAAATGTTTCACAACAAAAACATCCATTCTACTCCATTAGACCCAAAATGATGTTTTGCAGTGGTTGGGAGAATTTCGCAAACCTTGAACACGTAAAAAGACGCGAAACTTGTTTTGCGGGCCTGAATCCACTATTTCGGTGTACCGAAGTTGCGAAAAATGTTTCGCAACGAAAACATCCATTCTACTCCATTAGACCCAAAATGATGTTTTGCAGTGGTTGGGAGCATTTCGCAAACCTTCGGCACATAAAAAGATGCGAAACTTGTTTTGCGGGCCAGAATGCACTATTTCAGGGTATCGAGGTTGCGAAAAATGTTTTGCGACGAAAACATCCATTCTACTCCATTAGACCCAAAATGATGTTTTGCAGTGGTTGGGAGAATTTCGCAAACCTTCAACACGTAAAAAGACGCGAAACTTGTTTTGCGGGCCTGAATCCACTATTTCAGTGTACCGAAGTTGCGAAAAATGTTTCGCAACGAAAACATCCATTCTACTCCATTAGACCCAAAATGAAGTTTTGCAGTGGTTGGGAGCATTTCGCAAACCTTCGGCACGTAAAAAGATGCGAAACTTGTTTTGCGGGCCAGAATGCACTATTTCAGGGTACCGAAGTTGCGAAAAATGTTTTGCGACGAAAACATCCATTCTACTCCATTAGACCCAAAATGATGTTTTGTAGTGGTTGGGAGAATTTCGCAAACCTTCGGCACGTAAAAAGATGCGAAACTTGTTTTGCGGGCCTGAATGCACTATTTCAGAGTACCGAAGTTGCGAAAAAGGATTCGCATCGAAATCATCCATTGTACTCCATTAGACCCAAAATGATGTTTTCCACTGGTTGGGAGCATTTCGCAAACCATCGACACGTAAAACGATGCGAAACTTGTGTTTCGGGCCTGAATGCACTATTTCGGTGTACCGAAGTTGCGAAAAATGTTTCGCAACGAAAACATCCATTCTACTCTATTAGACACAAAATGATGTTTTGCAGTGGTTGGGAGCATTTCGCAAACCTTCAGCACGTAAAAAGTTGTGAAACTTGTTTTGCGGGCTAGAATGCACTATTTCAAGGTTCCGAAGTTGCAAAAAATGTTTCGCAAGATAAACATCCATTCTACTCCATAAGACCCAAAATGATGTTTTGCAGTGGTTGGGAGCATTTCGCAAACCTTCGGCACGTAAAAAGTTGTGAAACTTGTTTTGCAGGCCAGAATGACCTATTTCAGGGTACCGAAGTTGCGAAAAATGTTTTGCGAGGAAAACATCCATTCTACTCCATTAGACCCAAAATGATGTTTTGCAGTGGTTGGGAGAATTTCGCAAACCTTCGACACGTAAAAAGATGCGAAACTTATTTTGCGGGCCTGAATCCACTATTTCGGTGTACCGAAGTTGCGAAAAATATTTCGCAACGAAAACATCCATTCTACTCCATTAGACCCAAAATGATGTTTTGCAGTGGTTGGGAGCATTTCGCAAACCTTCGGCACGTAAAAAGATGCGAAACTTGTTTTGCGGGCCAGAATGCAATATTTCAGGGTACCGAAGTTGCGAAAAATGTTTTGCGACGAAAACATCCATTCTACTCCATTAGATCCAAAATGATGTTTTGCAGTGGTTGGGAGAATTTCGCAAACCTTCGACACATAAAAAGATGCGAAACTTATTTTGCGGGCCTGAATCCACTATTTCGGTGTACCGAAGTTGCGAAAAATGTTTCGCAACGAAAACATCCATTCTACTCCATTAGACCCAAAATGATGTTTTGCAGTGGTTGGGAGCATTTCGCAAACCATCGACACGTAAAACGATGCGAAACTTGTTTTGCGGGCCAGAATGCACTATTTCAGGGTATCGAGGTTGCGAAAATTGTTTTGCGACGAAAACATCCATTCTACTCCATTAGACCCAAAATGATGTTTTGCAGTGGTTGGGAGAATTTCGCAAACCTTCGGCACGTAAAAAGATACGAAACTTGTTTTGCGGGCCTGAATGCACTATTTCAGAGTACCGACGTTGCGAAAAATGATTCGCATCGAAATCATCCATTCTACTCCACTAGACCCAAAATGATGTTTTCCACTGGTTGGGAGCATTTCACAAACCATCGACACGTAAAACGATGCAAAGCTTGTGTTTCGGGCCTGAATGCACTATTTCAGAGTACCGAAGTTGCGAAAAATGTGTCGCAACGAAAACATCCATTCTACTCTATTAGACACAAAAGGATGTTTTGCAGTGGTTGCGAGCATTTCGCAAACCTTCGGCACGTAAAAAGTTGTGAAACTTGTTTTGCGGGCCAGAATGCACTATTTCAGGGTACTGAAGTTGCGAAAAATGTTTCGCAACAAAAACATCCATTCTACTCCATAAGACCCAAAATGATGTTTTGCAGTGGTTGGGTGCATTTCGCAAACCTTCGGCACGTAAAAAGTTGTGAAACTTGTTTTGCGGGCCAGAATGCACTATTTCAGGGTACCGAAGTTGCGAAAAATGTTTTGCGACGAAAACATCCATTCTACTCCATTAGACCCAAAATGATGTTTTGCAGTGGTTGGGAGAATTTCGCAAACCTTCGACACGTAAAAAGATGCAAAACTTATTTTGCGGGCCTGAATCCACTATTTCGGTGTACCGAAGTTGCGAAAAATGTTTCGCAACGAAAACATCCATTCTACTCCATTAGACCCAAAATGATGTTTTGCAGTGGTTGGGAGCATTTCGCAAACCTTCGGCACGTAAAAAGATGCGAAACTTGTTTTGCGGGCCAGAATGCACTATTTCAGGGTACCGAAGTTGCGAAAAATGTTTTGCGACGAAAACATCCATTCGACTCCATTAGACCCAAAATGATGTTTTGCAGTGGTTAGGAGAATTTCGCAAACCTTCGACACGTAAAAAGATGCGAAACTTGTTTTGCCGGCCTGAATCCATTATTTTGGTGTACCGAAGTTGCGAAAAATTTTTCGCAACGAAAACATCCATTCTACTCCATTAGACCCAAAATGATGTTTTGTAGTGGTTGGGAGCATTTCGCAAACCTTCGACACGTAAAAAGATGTGAAACTTGTTTTGCGGGCCAGAATGCACTATTTCAGGGTACCGAAGTTGCGAAAAATGTTTCACAACAAAAACATCCATTCTACTCCATTAGACCCAAAATGATGTTTTGCAGTGGTTGGGAGAATTTCGCAAACGTTCAACACGTAAAAAGACGCGAAACTTGTTTTGCGGGCCTGAATCCACTATTTCAGTGTACCGAAGTTGCGAAAAATGTTTCGCAACGAAAACATCCATTCTACTCCATTAGACCCAAAATGATGTTTTGCAGTGGTTGGGAGCATTTCGCAAACCTTCGGCACGTAAAAAGATGCGAAACTTGTTTTGCGGGCCAGAATGCACTATTTCAGGGTACCGAAGTTGCGAAAAATGTTTCGCAACAAAAACATCCATTCTACTCCATAAGACCCAAAATGATGTTTTGCAGTGGTTGGGTGCATTTCGCAAACCTTCGGCACGTAAAAAGTTGTGAAACTTGTTTTGCGGGCCAGAATGCACTGTTTCAGGGTACCGAAGTTGCGAAAAATGTTTTGCGACGAAAACATCCATTCTACTCCATTAGACCCAAAATGATGTTTTGCAGTGGTTGGGAGAATTTCGCAAACCTTCGACACGTAAAAAGATGCAAAACTTATTTTGCGGGCCTGAATCCACTATTTCGGTGTACCGAAGTTGCGAAAAATGTTTCGCAACGAAAACATCCATTCTACTCCATTAGACCCAAAATGATGTTTTGCAGTGGTTGGGAGAATTTCGCAAACCTTCGACACGTAAAAAGATGCGAAACTTATTTTGCGGGCCTGAATCCACTATTTCGGTGTACCGAAGTTGCGAAAAATATTTCGCAACGAAAACATCCATTCTACTCCATTAGACCCAAAATGATGTTTTGCAGTGGTTGGGAGCATTTCGCAAACCTTCGGCACGTAAAAAGATGCGAAACTTGTTTTGCGGGCCAGAATGCAATATTTCAGGGTACCGAAGTTGCGAAAAATGTTTTGCGACGAAAACATCCATTCTACTCCATTAGATCCAAAATGATGTTTTGCAGTGGTTGGGAGAATTTCGCAAACCTTCGACACGTAAAAAGATGCGAAACTTATTTTGCGGGCCTGAATCCACTATTTCGGTGTACCGAAGTTGCGAAAAATGTTTCGCAACGAAAACATCCATTCTACTCCATTAGACCCAAAATGATGTTTTGCAGTGGTTGGGAGCATTTCGCAAACCATCGACACGTAAAACGATGCGAAACTTGTTTTGCGGGCCAGAATGCACTATTTCAGGGTATCGAGGTTGCGAAAATTGTTTTGCGACGAAAACATCCATTCTACTCCATTAGACCCAAAATGATGTTTTGCAGTGGTTGGGAGAATTTCGCAAACCTTCGGCACGTAAAAAGATACGAAACTTGTTTTGCGGGCCTGAATGCACTATTTCAGAGTACCGACGTTGCGAAAAATGATTCGCATCGAAATCATCCATTCTACTCCACTAGACCCAAAATGATGTTTTCCACTGGTTGGGAGCATTTCACAAACCATCGACACGTAAAACGATGCAAAGCTTGTGTTTCGGGCCTGAATGCACTATTTCAGAGTACCGAAGTTGCGAAAAATGTGTCGCAACGAAAACATCCATTCTACTCTATTAGACACAAAAGGATGTTTTGCAGTGGTTGCGAGCATTTCGCAAACCTTCGGCACGTAAAAAGTTGTGAAACTTGTTTTGCGGGCCAGAATGCACTATTTCAGGGTACTGAAGTTGCGAAAAATGTTTCGCAACAAAAACATCCATTCTACTCCATAAGACCCAAAATGATGTTTTGCAGTGGTTGGGTGCATTTCGCAAACCTTCGGCACGTAAAAAGTTGTGAAACTTGTTTTGCGGGCCAGAATGCACTATTTCAGGGTACCGAAGTTGCGAAAAATGTTTTGCGACGAAAACATCCATTCTACTCCATTAGACCCAAAATGATGTTTTGCAGTGGTTGGGAGAATTTCGCAAACCTTCGACACGTAAAAAGATGCAAAACTTATTTTGCGGGCCTGAATCCACTATTTCGGTGTACCGAAGTTGCGAAAAATGTTTCGCAACGAAAACATCCATTCTACTCCATTAGACCCAAAATGATGTTTTGCAGTGGTTGGGAGCATTTCGCAAACCTTCGGCACGTAAAAAGATGCGAAACTTGTTTTGCGGGCCAGAATGCACTATTTCTGTGTACCGAAGTTGCGAAAAATGTTTTGCGACGAAAACATCCATTCGACTCCATTAGACCCAAAATGATGTTTTGCAGTGGTTAGGAGAATTTCGCAAACCTTCGACACGTAAAAAGATGCGAAACTTGTTTTGCCGGCCTGAATCCATTATTTTGGTGTACCGAAGTTGCGAAAAATTTTTCGCAACGAAAACATCCATTCTACTCCATTAGACCCAAAATGATGTTTTGTAGTGGTTGGGAGCATTTCGCAAACCTTCGACACGTAAAAAGATGTGAAACTTGTTTTGCGGGCCAGAATGCACTATTTCAGGGTACCGAAGTTGCGAAAAATGTTTCACAACAAAAACATCCATTCTACTCCATTAGACCCAAAATGATGTTTTGCAGTGGTTGGGAGAATTTCGCAAACGTTCAACACGTAAAAAGACGCGAAACTTGTTTTGCGGGCCTGAATCCACTATTTCAGTGTACCGAAGTTGCGAAAAATGTTTCGCAACGAAAACATCCATTCTACTCCATTAGACCCAAAATGATGTTTTGCAGTGGTTGGGAGCATTTCGCAAACCTTCGGCACGTAAAAAGATGCGAAACTTGTTTTGCGGGCCAGAATGCACTATTTCAGGGTACCGAAGTTGCGAAAAATGTTTCGCAACAAAAACATCCATTCTACTCCATAAGACCCAAAATGATGTTTTGCAGTGGTTGGGTGCATTTCGCAAACCTTCGGCACGTAAAAAGTTGTGAAACTTGTTTTGCGGGCCAGAATGCACTGTTTCAGGGTACCGAAGTTGCGAAAAATGTTTTGCGACGAAAACATCCATTCTACTCCATTAGACCCAAAATGATGTTTTGCAGTGGTTGGGAGAATTTCGCAAACCTTCGACACGTAAAAAGATGCAAAACTTATTTTGCGGGCCTGAATCCACTATTTCGGTGTACCGAAGTTGCGAAAAATGTTTCGCAACGAAAACATCCATTCTACTCCATTAGACCCAAAATGATGTTTTGCAGTGGTTGGGAGAATTTCGCAAACCTTCGACACGTAAAAAGATGCGAAACTTATTTTGCGGGCCTGAATCCACTATTTCGGTGTACCGAAGTTGCGAAAAATATTTCGCAACGAAAACATCCATTCTACTCCATTAGACCCAAAATGATGTTTTGCAGTGGTTGGGAGCATTTCGCAAACCTTCGGCACGTAAAAAGATGCGAAACTTGTTTTGCGGGCCAGAATGCAATATTTCAGGGTACCGAAGTTGCGAAAAATGTTTTGCGACGAAAACATCCATTCTACTCCATTAGATCCAAAATGATGTTTTGCAGTGGTTGGGAGAATTTCGCAAACCTTCGACACGTAAAAAGATGCGAAACTTATTTTGCGGGCCTGAATCCACTATTTCGGTGTACCGAAGTTGCGAAAAATGTTTCGCAACGAAAACATCCATTCTACTCCATTAGACCCAAAATGATGTTTTGCAGTGGTTGGGAGCATTTCGCAAACCATCGACACGTAAAACGATGCGAAACTTGTTTTGCGGGCCAGAATGCACTATTTCAGGGTATCGAGGTTGCGAAAATTGTTTTGCGACGAAAACATCCATTCTACTCCATTAGACCCAAAATGATGTTTTGCAGTGGTTGGGAGAATTTCGCAAACCTTCGGCACGTAAAAAGATACGAAACTTGTTTTGCGGGCCTGAATGCACTATTTCAGAGTACCGACGTTGCGAAAAATGATTCGCATCGAAATCATCCATTCTACTCCATTAGACCCAAAATGATGTTTTCCACTGGTTGGGAGCATTTCACAAACCATCGACACGTAAAACGATGCAAAGCTTGTGTTTCGGGCCTGAATGCACTATTTCAGAGTACCGAAGTTGCGAAAAATGTGTCGCAACGAAAACATCCATTCTACTCTATTAGACACAAAAGGATGTTTTGCAGTGGTTGCGAGCATTTCGCAAACCTTCGGCACGTAAAAAGTTGTGAAACTTGTTTTGCGGGCCAGAATGCACTATTTCAGGGTACTGAAGTTGCGAAAAATGTTTCGCAACAAAAACATCCATTCTACTCCATAAGACCCAAAATGATGTTTTGCAGTGGTTGGGTGCATTTCGCAAACCTTCGGCACGTAAAAAGTTGTGAAACTTGTTTTGCGGGCCAGAATGCACTATTTCAGGGTACCGAAGTTGCGAAAAATGTTTTGCGACGAAAACATCCATTCTACTCCATTAGACCCAAAATGATGTTTTGCAGTGGTTGGGAGAATTTCGCAAACCTTCGACACGTAAAAAGATGCAAAACTTATTTTGCGGGCCTGAATCCACTATTTCGGTGTACCGAAGTTGCGAAAAATGTTTCGCAACGAAAACATCCATTCTACTCCATTAGACCCAAAATGATGTTTTGCAGTGGTTGGGAGCATTTCGCAAACCTTCGGCACGTAAAAAGATGCGAAACTTGTTTTGCGGGCCAGAATGCACTATTTCAGGGTACCGAAGTTGCGAAAAATGTTTTGCGACGAAAACATCCATTCGACTCCATTAGACCCAAAATGATGTTTTGCAGTGGTTAGGAGAATTTCGCAAACCTTCGACACGTAAAAAGATGCGAAACTTGTTTTGCCGGCCTGAATCCATTATTTTGGTGTACCGAAGTTGCGAAAAATGTTTCGCAACGAAAACATCCATTCTACTCCATTAGACCCAAAATGATGTTTTGTAGTGGTTGGGAGCATTTCGCAAACCTTCGACACGTAAAAAGATGTGAAACTTGTTTTGCGGGCCAGAATGCACTATTTCAGGGTACCGAAGTTGCGAAAAATGTTTCACAACAAAAACATCCATTCTACTCCATTAGACCCAAAATGATGTTTTGCAGTGGTTGGGAGAATTTCGCAAACGTTCAACACGTAAAAAGACGCGAAACTTGTTTTGCGGGCCTGAATCCACTATTTCAGTGTACCGAAGTTGCGAAAAATGTTTCGCAACGAAAACATCCATTCTACTCCATTAGACCCAAAATGATGTTTTGCAGTGGTTGGGAGCATTTCGCAAACCTTCGGCACGTAAAAAGATGCGAAACTTGTTTTGCGGGCCAGAATGCACTATTTCAGGGTACCGAAGTTGCGAAAAATGTTTCGCAACAAAAACATCCATTCTACTCCATAAGACCCAAAATGATGTTTTGCAGTGGTTGGGTGCATTTCGCAAACCTTCGGCACGTAAAAAGTTGTGAAACTTGTTTTGCGGGCCAGAATGCACTGTTTCAGGGTACCGAAGTTGCGAAAAATGTTTTGCGACGAAAACATCCATTCTACTCCATTAGACCCAAAATGATGTTTTGCAGTGGTTGGGAGAATTTCGCAAACCTTCGACACGTAAAAAGATGCAAAACTTATTTTGCGGGCCTGAATCCACTATTTCGGTGTACCGAAGTTGCGAAAAATGTTTTGCAACGAAAACATCCATTCTACTCCATTAGACCCAAAATGATGTTTTGCAGTGGTTGGGAGCATTTCGCAAACCTTCGGCACGTAAAAAGTTGTGAAACTTGTTTTGCGGGCCAGAATGCACTGTTTCAGGGTACCGAAGTTGCGAAAAATGTTTTGCGACGAAAACATCCATTCTACTCCATTAGACCCAAAATGATGTTTTGCAGTGGTTGGGAGAATTTCGCAAACCTTCGACACGTAAAAAGATGCGAAACTTATTTTGCGGGCCTGAATCCACTATTTCGGTGTACCGAAGTTGCGAAAAATGTTTCGCAACAAAAACATCCAATCTACTCCATTAGACCCAAAATGATGTTTTGCAGTGGTTGGGAGCATTTCGCAAACCTTCGGCACGTAAAAAGATGCGAAACTTATTTTGCGGGCCTGAATCCACTATTTCGGTGTACCGAAGTTGCGAAAAATGTTTCGCAACGAAAACATCCATTCTACTCCATTAGACCCAAAATGATGTTTTGCAGTGGTTGGGAGCATTTCGCAAACCTTCAGCACGTAAAAAGATGCGAAACTTGTTTTGCGGGCCAGAATGCACTATTTCAGGGTACCGAAGTTACGAAAATGTTTTGCGACGAAAACATCCATTCGACTCCATTAGACCCAAAATGATGTTTTGCAGTGGTTAGGAGAATTTCGCAAACCTTCGACACGTAAAAAGATGCGAAACTTGTTTTGCCGGCCTGAATCCATTATTTTGGTGTACCGAAGTTGCGAAAAATGTTTCGCAACGAAAACATCCATTCTACTCCATTAGACCCAAAATGATGTTTTGTAGTGGTTGGGAGCATTTCGCAAACCTTCGACACGTAAAAAGATGTGAAACTTGTTTTGCGGGCCAGAATGCACTATTTCAGGGTACCGAAGTTGCGAAAAATGTTTCACAACAAAAACATCCATTCTACTCCATTAGACCCAAAATGATGTTTTGCAGTGGTTGGGAGAATTTCGCAAACGTTCAACACGTAAAAAGACGCGAAACTTGTTTTGCGGGCCTGAATCCACTATTTCAGTGTACCGAAGTTGCGAAAAATGTTTCGCAACGAAAACATCCATTCTACTCCATTAGACCCAAAATGATGTTTTGCAGTGGTTGGGAGCATTTCGCAAACCTTCGGCACGTAAAAAGATGCGAAACTTGTTTTGCGGGCCAGAATGCACTATTTCAGGGTACCGAAGTTGCGAAAAATGTTTCGCAACAAAAACATCCATTCTACTCCATAAGACCCAAAATGATGTTTTGCAGTGGTTGGGTGCATTTCGCAAACCTTCGGCACGTAAAAAGTTGTGAAACTTGTTTTGCGGGCCAGAATGCACTGTTTCAGGGTACCGAAGTTGCGAAAAATGTTTTGCGACGAAAACATCCATTCTACTCCATTAGACCCAAAATGATGTTTTGCAGTGGTTGGGAGAATTTCGCAAACCTTCGACACGTAAAAAGATGCAAAACTTATTTTGCGGGCCTGAATCCACTATTTCGGTGTACCGAAGTTGCGAAAAATGTTTCGCAACGAAAACATCCATTCTACTCCATTAGACCCAAAATGATGTTTTGCAGTGGTTGGGAGCATTTCGCAAACCTTCGGCACGTAAAAAGATGCGAAACTTGTTTTGCGGGCCAGAATGCACTATTTCAGGGTACCGAAGTTGCGAAAAATGTTTTGCGACGAAAACATCCATTCGACTCCATTAGACCCAAAATGATGTTTTGCAGTGGTTAGGAGAATTTCGCAAACCTTCGACACGTAAAAAGATGCGAAACTTGTTTTGCCGGCCTGAATCCATTATTTTGGTGTACCGAAGTTGCGAAAAATGTTTCGCAACGAAAACATCCATTCTACTCCATTAGACCCAAAATGATGTTTTGTAGTGGTTGGGAGCATTTCGCAAACCTTCGACACGTAAAAAGATGTGAAACTTGTTTTGCGGGCCAGAATGCACTATTTCAGGGTACCGAAGTTGCGAAAAATGTTTCACAACAAAAACATCCATTCTACTCCATTAGACCCAAAATGATGTTTTGCAGTGGTTGGGAGAATTTTGCAAACCTTCAACACGTAAAAAGACGCGAAACTTGTTTTGCGGGCCTGAATCCACTATTTCAGTGTACCGAAGTTGCGAAAAATGTTTCGCAACGAAAACATCCATTCTACTCCATTAGACCCAAAATGATGTTTTGCAGTGGTTGGGAGCATTTCGCAAACCTTCGGCACGTAAAAAGATGCGAAACTTGTTTTGCGGGCCAGAATGCACTATTTCAGGGTACCGAAGTTGCGAAAAATGTTTCGCAACAAAAACATCCATTCTACTCCATAAGACCCAAAATGATGTTTTGCAGTGGTTGGGTGCATTTCGCAAACCTTCGGCACGTAAAAAGTTGTGAAACTTGTTTTGCGGGCCAGAATGCACTATTTCAGGGTACCGAAGTTGCGAAAAATGTTTTGCGACGAAAACATCCATTCTACTCCATTAGACCCAAAATGATGTTTTGCAGTGGTTGGGAGAATTTCGCAAACCTTCGACACGTAAAAAGATGCAAAACTTATTTTGCGGGCCTGAATCCACTATTTCGGTGTACCGAAGTTGCGAAAAATGTTTCGCAACGAAAACATCCATTCTACTCCATTAGACCCAAAATGATGTTTTGCAGTGGTTGGGAGCATTTCGCAAACCTTCAGCACGTAAAAAGATGCGAAACTTGTTTTGCGGGCCAGAATGCACTATTTCAGGGTACCGAAGTTACGAAAATGTTTTGCGACGAAAACATCCATTCGACTCCATTAGACCCAAAATGATGTTTTGCAGTGGTTAGGAGAATTTCGCAAACCTTCGACACGTAAAAAGATGCGAAACTTGTTTTGCCGGCCTGAATCCATTATTTTGGTGTACCGAAGTTGCGAAAAATGTTTCGCAACGAAAACATCCATTCTACTCCATTAGACCCAAAATGATGTTTTGTAGTGGTTGGGAGCATTTCGCAAACCTTCGACACGTAAAAAGATGAGAAACTTATTTTGCGGGCCAGAATGCACTATTTCAGGGTACCGAAGTTGCGAAAAATGTTTCGCAACGAAAACATCCATTCTACTCCATTAGACCCAAAATGATGTTTTGCAGTGGTTGGGAGAATTTCGCAAACCTTCAACACGTAAAAAGACGTGAAACTTGTTTTGCGGGCCTGAATCCACTGTTTCGGTGTACCGAAGTTGCGAAAAATGTTTCGCAACGAAAACATCCATTCTACTCCATTAGACACAAAATGATGTTTTGCAGTGGTTGGGAGCATTTCGCAAACCTTCGGCACGTAAAAAGATGCGAAACTTGTTTTGCGGGCCAGAATGCACTATTTCAGGGTACCGAAGTTGCGAAAAATGTTTCGCAACAAAAACATTCATTCTACTCCATAAGACCCAAAATGATGTTTTGCAGTGGTTGGGTGCATTTCGCAAACCTTCGGCACGTAAAAAGTTGTGAAACTTGTTTTGCTGGCCAGAATGCACTATTTCAGGGTACCGAAGTTGCGAAAAATATTTTGCGACGAAAACATCCATTCTAGTCCATTAGACCCAAAATGATGTTTTGCAGTGGTTGGGAGAATTTCGCAAACCTTCGACACGTAAAAAGATGCGAAACTTATTTTGCGGGCCTGAATCCACTACTTCGGTGTACCGAAGTTGCGAAAAATGTTTCGCAACGAAAACATCCATTCTACTCCATTAGACCCAAAATGAAGTTTTGCAGTGGTTGGGAGCATTTCGCGAACCTTCGGCACGTAAAAAGATGCGAAACTTGTTTTGCGGGCCAGAATGCACTATTTCAGGGTACCGAAGTTGCGAAAAATGTTTTGCGACGAAAACATCCATTCTACTCCATTAGACCCAAAATGATGTTTTGTAGTGGTTGGGAGAATTTCGCAAACCTTCGGCACGTAAAAAGATGCGAAACTTGTTTTGCGGGCCTAAATGCACTATTTCAGAGTACCGAAGTTGCGAAAAAGGATTCGCATCGAAATCATCCATTCTACTCCATTAGACCCAAAATGATGTTTTCCACTGGTTGGGAGCATTTCGCAAACCATCGACAGGTAAAACGATGCGAAACTTGTGTTTCGGGCCTGAATGCACTATTTCGGTCTACCGAAGTTGCGAAAAATGTTTCGCATCAAAAACATCCATTCTACTCTATTAGACACAAAATGATGTTTTGCAGTGGTTGGGAGCATTTCGCAAACCTTCAGCACGTAAAAAGTTGTGAAACTTGTTTTGCGGGCCAGAATGCACTATTTCAAGGTACCGAAGTTGCGAAAAATGTTTCGCAAGATAAACATCCATTCTACTCCATAAGACCCAAAATGATGTTTTGCAGTGGTTCGGAGCATTTCGCAAACCTTCGGCACGTAAAAAGTTGTGAAACTTGTTTTGCAGGCCAGAATGCCCTATTTCAGGGTACCGAAGTTGCGAAAAATGTTTTGCGACGAAAACATCCATTCTACTCCATTAGACCCAAAATGATGTTTTGCAGTGGTTGGGAGAATTTCGCAAACCTTCGACACGTAAAAAGATGCGAAACTTATTTTGCGGGCCTGAATCCACTATTTCGGTGTACCGAAGTTGCGAAAAATGTTTCGCAACGAAAACATCCATTCTACTCCATTAGACCCAAAATGATGTTTTGCAGTGGTTGGGAGCATTTCGCAAACCTTCGGCACGTAAAAAGATGCGAAACTTGTTTTGCGGGCCAGGATGCACTATTTCAGGGTACCGAAGTTGCGAAAAATGTTTTGCAACGAAAACATCCATTCTACTCCATTAGACCCAAAATGATGTTTTGCAGTGGTTGGGAGAATTTCGCAAACCTTCGACACGTAAAAAGATGCGAAACTTATTTTGTGGGCCTGAATCCACTATTTCGGTGTACCGAAGTTGCGAAAAATGTTTCGCAACGAAAACATCCATTCTACTCCATTAGACCCAAAATGATGTTTTGCAGTGGTTGGGAGCATTTCGCAAACCTTCGGCACGTAAAAAGTTGTGAAACTTGTTTTGCGCGCCAGAATGCACTATTTCAAGGTACCGAAGTTGCGAAAAATGTTTCGCAACATAAACATCCATTCTACTCCATAAGACCCAAAATGATGTTTTGCTGTGGTTGGGAGCATTTCGCAAACCTTCGACACGTAAAAAGATGCGAAACTTGTTTTGCTGGCCTGAATCCACTATTTCGGTGTACCGAAGTTGCGAAAAATGTTTCGCAACGAAAACATCCATTCTACTCCATTAGACCCAAAATGATGTTTTGCAGTGGTTGGGAGCATTTCGCAAACCTTCAGCACGTAAAAAGATGCGAAACTTGTTTTGCGGGCCAGAATGCACTATTTCAGGGTACCGAAGTTACGAAAATGTTTTGCGACGAAAACATCCATTCGACTCCATTAGACCCAAAATGATGTTTTGCAGTGGTTAGGAGAATTTCGCAAACCTTCGACACGTAAAAAGATGCGAAACTTGTTTTGCCGGCCTGAATCCATTATTTTGGTGTACCGAAGTTGCGAAAAATGTTTCGCAACGAAAACATCCATTCTACTCCATTAGACCCAAAATGATGTTTTGTAGTGGTTGGGAGCATTTCGCAAACCTTCGACACGTAAAAAGATGAGAAACTTATTTTGCGGGCCAGAATGCACTATTTCAGGGTACCGAAGTTGCGAAAAATGTTTCGCAACGAAAACATCCATTCTACTCCATTAGACCCAAAATGATGTTTTGCAGTGGTTGGGAGAATTTCGCAAACCTTCAACACGTAAAAAGACGTGAAACTTGTTTTGCGGGCCTGAATCCACTGTTTCGGTGTACCGAAGTTGCGAAAAATGTTTCGCAACGAAAACATCCATTCTACTCCATTAGACACAAAATGATGTTTTGCAGTGGTTGGGAGCATTTCGCAAACCTTCGGCACGTAAAAAGATGCGAAACTTGTTTTGCGGGCCAGAATGCACTATTTCAGGGTACCGAAGTTGCGAAAAATGTTTCGCAACAAAAACATTCATTCTACTCCATAAGACCCAAAATGATGTTTTGCAGTGGTTGGGTGCATTTCGCAAACCTTCGGCACGTAAAAAGTTGTGAAACTTGTTTTGCTGGCCAGAATGCACTATTTCAGGGTACCGAAGTTGCGAAAAATATTTTGCGACGAAAACATCCATTCTAGTCCATTAGACCCAAAATGATGTTTTGCAGTGGTTGGGAGAATTTCGCAAACCTTCGACACGTAAAAAGATGCGAAACTTATTTTGCGGGCCTGAATCCACTACTTCGGTGTACCGAAGTTGCGAAAAATGTTTCGCAACGAAAACATCCATTCTACTCCATTAGACCCAAAATGAAGTTTTGCAGTGGTTGGGAGCATTTCGCAAACCTTCGGCACGTAAAAAGATGCGAAACTTGTTTTGCGGGCCAGAATGCACTATTTCAGGGTACCGAAGTTGCGAAAAATGTTTTGCGACGAAAACATCCATTCTACTCCATTAGACCCAAAATGATGTTTTGTAGTGGTTGGGAGAATTTCGCAAACCTTCGGCACGTAAAAAGATGCGAAACTTGTTTTGCGGGCCTAAATGCACTATTTCAGAGTACCGAAGTTGCGAAAAAGGATTCGCATCGAAATCATCCATTCTACTCCATTAGACCCAAAATGATGTTTTCCACTGGTTGGGAGCATTTCGCAAACCATCGACAGGTAAAACGATGCGAAACTTGTGTTTCGGGCCTGAATGCACTATTTCGGTCTACCGAAGTTGCGAAAAATGTTTCGCAACAAAAACATCCATTCTACTCTATTAGACACAAAATGATGTTTTGCAGTGGTTGGGAGCATTTCGCAAACCTTCAGCACGTAAAAAGTTGTGAAACTTGTTTTGCGGGCCAGAATGCACTATTTCAAGGTACCGAAGTTGCGAAAAATGTTTCGCAAGATAAACATCCATTCTACTCCATAAGACCCAAAATGATGTTTTGCAGTGGTTCGGAGCATTTCGCAAACCTTCGGCACGTAAAAAGTTGTGAAACTTGTTTTGCAGGCCAGAATGCCCTATTTCAGGGTACCGAAGTTGCGAAAAATGTTTTGCGACGAAAACATCCATTCTACTCCATTAGACCCAAAATGATGTTTTGCAGTGGTTGGGAGAATTTCGCAAACCTTCGACACGTAAAAAGATGCGAAACTTATTTTGCGGGCCTGAATCCACTATTTCGGTGTACCGAAGTTGCGAAAAATGTTTCGCAACGAAAACATCCATTCTACTCCATTAGACCCAAAATGATGTTTTGCAGTGGTTGGGAGCATTTCGCAAACCTTCGGCACGTAAAAAGATGCGAAACTTGTTTTGCGGGCCAGGATGCACTATTTCAGGGTACCGAAGTTGCGAAAAATGTTTTGCAACGAAAACATCCATTCTACTCCATTAGACCCAAAATGATGTTTTGTAGTGGTTGGGAGAATTTCGCAAACCTTCGACACGTAAAAAGATGCGAAACTTATTTTGTGGGCCTGAATCCACTATTTCGGTGTACCGAAGTTGCGAAAAATGTTTCGCAACGAAAACATCCATTCTACTCCATTAGACCCAAAATGATGTTTTGCAGTGGTTGGGAGCATTTCGCAAACCTTCGGCACGTAAAAAGTTGTGAAACTTGTTTTGCGCGCCAGAATGCACTATTTCAAGGTACCGAAGTTGCGAAAAATGTTTCGCAACATAAACATCCATTCTACTCCATAAGACCCAAAATGATGTTTTGCTGTGGTTGGGAGCATTTCGCAAACCTTCGGCACGTAAAAAGTTGTGAAACTTGTTTTGCAGGCCAGAATGCCCTATTTCAGGGTACCGAAGTTGCGAAAAATGTTTTGCGACGAAAACATCCATTCTACTCCATTAGACCCAAAATGATGTTTTGCAGTGGTTGGGAGAATTTCGCAAACATTCGACACGTAAAAAGATGCGAAACTTATTTTGCGGGCCTGAATCCACTATTTCGGTGTACCGAAGTTGCGAAAAATGTTTCGCAACGAAAACATCCATTCTACTCCATTAGACCCAAAATGATGTTTTGCAGTGGTTGGGAGCATTTCGCAATCCTTCGGCACGTAAAAAGATGCGAAACTTGTTTTGCGGGCCAGAATGCACTATTTCAGGGTACCGAAGTTGCGAAAAATGTTTTGTGACGAAAACATCCATTCTACTCCATTAGATCCAAAATGATGTTTTGCAGTGGTTGGGAGAATTTCGCAAACCTTCGGCACGTAAAAAGATGCGAAACTTGTTTTGCGGGCCTGAATGCACTATTTCAGAGTACCGAAGTTGCGAAAAAGGATTGGCATCGAAAACATCCATTCTACTCCATTAGACCCAAAATGATGTTTTGCAGTGGTTGGGAGCATTTCGCAAACCATCGACACGTAAAACGATGCGAAACTTGTGTTTCGGGCCTGAATGCACTATTTCGGTGTATCGAAGTTGCGAAAAATGTTTCGCAATGAAAACATCCATTCTACTCTATTAGACACAAAATGATGTTTTGTAGTGGTTGGGAGCATTTCGCAAACCTTCGGCACGTAAAAAGTTGTGAAACTTGTTTTGCGGGCCAGAATGTACTATTTCAAGGTACCGAAGTTGCGAAAAATGTTTCGCCACATAAACATCCATTCTACTCCATAAGACCCAAAATAATGTTTCGCAGTGGTTGGGAGCATTTCGCTAACCTTCGGCACGTAAAAAGTTGTGAAACTTGTTTTGCAGGCCAGAATGCCCTATTTCAGGGTACCGAAGTTGCGAAAAATGTTTTGCGACGAAAACATCCATTCTACTCCATTAGACCCAAAATGATGTTTTGCAGTGGTTGGGAGCATTTCGCAAACCTTCGGCACGTAAAAAGATGCGAAACTTGTTTTGCGGGCCAGAATGCACTATTTCAGGGTATCGAGGTTGCGAAAAATGTTTTGCGACGAAAACATCCATTCTACTCCATTAGACCCAAAATGATGTTTTGCAGTGGTTGGGAGAATTTCGCAAACCTTCGGCACGTAAAAAGATGCGAAACTTGTTTTGCGGGCCTGAATGCACTATTTCAGAGTACCGAAGTTGCGAAAAATGATTCGCATCGAAATCATCCATTCTACTCCATTAGACCCAAAATGATGTTTTCCACTGGTTGGGAGCATTTCACAAACCATCGACATGTAAAACGATGCGAAACTTGTGTTTCGGGCCTAAATGCAATATTTCAGTGTACCGAAGTTGCGAAAAATGTGTCGCAACGAAAACATCCATTCTACTCTATTAGACACAAAAGGATGTTTTGCAGTGGTTGGGAGCATTTCGCAAACCTTCGGCACGTAAAAAGTTGTGAAACTTGTTTTGCGGGCCAGAATGCACTATTTCAGGGTACTGAAGTTGCGAAAAATGTTTCGCAACAAAAACATCCATTCTACTCCATAAGACCCAAAATGATGTTTTGCAGTGGTTGGATGCATTTCGCAAACCTTCGGCACGTAAAAAGTTGTGAAACTTGTTTTGCGGGCCAGAAAGCACTATTTCAGGGTACCGAAGTTGCGAAAAATGTTTTGCGACGAAAACATCCATTCTACTCCATTAGACCCAAAATGATGTTTTGCAGTGGTTGGGAGAATTTCGCAAACATTCGACACGTAAAAAGATGCGAAACTTATTTTGCGGGCCTGAATCCACTATTTCGGTGTACCGAAGTTGCGAAAAATGTTTCGCAACGAAAACATCCATTCTACTCCATTAGACCCAAAATGATGTTTTGCAGTGGTTGGGAGCATTTCGCAAACCTTCGGCACGTAAAAAGATGCGAAACTTGTTTTGCGGGCCAGAATGCACTATTTCAGGGTACCGAAGTTGCGAAAAATGTTTTGTGACGAAAACATCCATTCTACTCCATTAGATCCAAAATGATGTTTTGCAGTGGTTGGGAGAATTTCGCAAACCTTCGACACGTAAAAAGATGCGAAACTTATTTTGCGGGCCTGAATCCACTATTTCGGTGTACCGAAGTTGCGAAAAATGTTTCGCAACGAAAACATCCATTCTACTCCATTAGACCCAAAATGATGTTTTGCAGTGGTTGGGAGCATTTCGCAAACCATCGACACGTAAAACGATGCGAAACTTGTGTTTCGGGCCTGAATGCACTATTTCGGTGTATCGAAGTTGCGAAAAATGTTTCGCAATGAAAACATCCATTCTACTCTATTAGACACAAAATGATGTTTTGTAGTGGTTGGGAGCATTTCGCAAACCTTCGGCACGTAAAAAGTTGTGAAACTTGTTTTGCGGGCCAGAATGTACTATTTCAAGGTACCGAAGTTGCGAAAAATGTTTCGCCACATAAACATCCATTCTACTCCATAAGACCCAAAATAATGTTTCGCAGTGGTTGGGAGCATTTCGCTAACCTTCGGCACGTAAAAAGTTGTGAAACTTGTTTTGCAGGCCAGAATGCCCTATTTCAGGGTACCGAAGTTGCGAAAAATGTTTTGCGACGAAAACATCCATTCTACTCCATTAGACCCAAAATGATGTTTTGCAGTGGTTGGGAGCATTTCGCAAACCTTCGGCACGTAAAAAGATGCGAAACTTGTTTTGCGGGCCAGAATGCACTATTTCAGGGTATCGAGGTTGCGAAAAATGTTTTGCGACGAAAACATCCATTCTACTCCATTAGACCCAAAATGATGTTTTGCAGTGGTTGGGAGAATTTCGCAAACCTTCGGCACGTAAAAAGATGCGAAACTTGTTTTGCGGGCCTGAATGCACTATTTCAGAGTACCGAAGTTGCGAAAAATGATTCGCATCGAAATCATCCATTCTACTCCATTAGACCCAAAATGATGTTTTCCACTGGTTGGGAGCATTTCACAAACCATCGACATGTAAAACGATGCGAAACTTGTGTTTCGGGCCTAAATGCAATATTTCAGTGTACCGAAGTTGCGAAAAATGTGTCGCAACGAAAACATCCATTCTACTCTATTAGACACAAAAGGATGTTTTGCAGTGGTTGGGAGCATTTCGCAAACCTTCGGCACGTAAAAAGTTGTGAAACTTGTTTTGCGGGCCAGAATGCACTATTTCAGGGTACTGAAGTTGCGAAAAATGTTTCGCAACAAAAACATCCATTCTACTCCATAAGACCCAAAATGATGTTTTGCAGTGGTTGGATGCATTTCGCAAACCTTCGGCACGTAAAAAGTTGTGAAACTTGTTTTGCGGGCCAGAAAGCACTATTTCAGGGTACCGAAGTTGCGAAAAATGTTTTGCGACGAAAACATCCATTCTACTCCATTAGACCCAAAATGATGTTTTGCAGTGGTTGGGAGAATTTCGCAAACATTCGACACGTAAAAAGATGCGAAACTTATTTTGCGGGCCTGAATCCACTATTTCGGTGTACCGAAGTTGCGAAAAATGTTTCGCAACGAAAACATCCATTCTACTCCATTAGACCCAAAATGATGTTTTGCAGTGGTTGGGAGCATTTCGCAAACCTTCGGCACGTAAAAAGATGCGAAACTTGTTTTGCGGGCCAGAATGCACTATTTCAGGGTACCGAAGTTGCGAAAAATGTTTTGTGACGAAAACATCCATTCTACTCCATTAGATCCAAAATGATGTTTTGCAGTGGTTGGGAGAATTTCGCAAACCTTCGACACGTAAAAAGATGCGAAACTTATTTTGCGGGCCTGAATCCACTATTTCGGTGTACCGAAGTTGCGAAAAATGTTTCGCAACGAAAACATCCATTCTACTCCATTAGACCCAAAATGATGTTTTGCAGTGGTTGGGAGCATTTCGCAAACCATCGACACGTAAAACGATGCGAAACTTGTGTTTCGGGCCTGAATGCACTATTTCGGTGTATCGAAGTTGCGAAAAATGTTTCGCAATGAAAACATCCATTCTACTCTATTAGACACAAAATGATGTTTTGTAGTGGTTGGGAGCATTTCGCAAACCTTCGGCACGTAAAAAGTTGTGAAACTTGTTTTGCGGGCCAGAATGTACTATTTCAAGGTACCGAAGTTGCGAAAAATGTTTCGCCACATAAACATCCATTCTACTCCATAAGACCCAAAATAATGTTTCGCAGTGGTTGGGAGCATTTCGCTAACCTTCGGCACGTAAAAAGTTGTGAAACTTGTTTTGCAGGCCAGAATGCCCTATTTCAGGGTACCGAAGTTGCGAAAAATGTTTTGCGACGAAAACATCCATTCTACTCCATTAGACCCAAAATGATGTTTTGCAGTGGTTGGGAGCATTTCGCAAACCTTCGGCACGTAAAAAGATGCGAAACTTGTTTTGCGGGCCAGAATGCACTATTTCAGGGTATCGAGGTTGCGAAAAATGTTTTGCGACGAAAACATCCATTCTACTCCATTAGACCCAAAATGATGTTTTGCAGTGGTTGGGAGAATTTCGCAAACCTTCGGCACGTAAAAAGATGCGAAACTTGTTTTGCGGGCCTGAATGCACTATTTCAGAGTACCGAAGTTGCGAAAAATGATTCGCATCGAAATCATCCATTCTACTCCATTAGACCCAAAATGATGTTTTCCACTGGTTGGGAGCATTTCACAAACCATCGACATGTAAAACGATGCGAAACTTGTGTTTCGGGCCTAAATGCACTATTTCAGTGTACCGAAGTTGCGAAAAATGTGTCGCAACGAAAACATCCATTCTACTCTATTAGACACAAAAGGATGTTTTGCAGTGGTTGGGAGCATTTCGCAAACCTTCGGCACGTAAAAAGTTGTGAAACTTGTTTTGCGGGCCAGAATGCACTATTTCAGGGTACTGAAGTTGCGAAAAATGTTTCGCAACAAAAACATCCATTCTACTCCATAAGACCCAAAATGATGTTTTGCAGTGGTTGGATGCATTTCGCAAACCTTCGGCACGTAAAAAGTTGTGAAACTTGTTTTGCGGGCCAGAAAGCACTATTTCAGGGTACCGAAGTTGCGAAAAATGTTTTGCGACGAAAACATCCATTCTACTCCATTAGACCCAAAATGATGTTTTGCAGTGGTTGGGAGAATTTCGCAAACCTTCGACACGTAAAAAGATGCAAAACTTATTTTGCGGGCCTGAATCCACTATTTCGGTGTACCGAACTTGCGAAAAATGTTTCGCAACGAAAACATCCATTCTACTCCATTAGACCCAAAATGATATTTTGCAGTGGTTGGGAGCATTTCGCAAACCTTCGGCACGTAAAAAGATGCGAAACTTGTTTTGCGGGCCAGAATGCACTATTTCAGGGTACCGAAGTTGCGAAAAATGTTTTGCGACGAAAACATCCATTCGACTCCATTAGACCCAAAATGATGTTTTGCAGCGGTTAGGAGAATTTCGCAAACCTTCGACACGTAAAAAGATGCGAAACTTGTTTTGCCGGCCTGAATCCATTATTTTGGTGTACCGAAGTTGCGAAAAATGTTTCGCAACGAAAACATCCATTCTACTCCATTAGACCCAAAATGATGTTTTGTAGTGGTTGGGAGCATTTCGCAAACCTTCGACACGTAAAAAGATGTGAAACTTGTTTTGCGGGCCAGAATGCACTATTTCAGGGTACCGAAGTTGCGAAAAATGTTTCACAACAAAAACATCCATTCTACTCCATTAGACCCAAAATGATGTTTTGAAGTGGTTGGGAAAATTTCGCAAACCTTCAACACGTAAAAAGACGCGAAACTTGTTTTGCGGGCCTGAATCCACTATTTCGGTGTACCGAAGTTGCGAAAAATGTTTCGCAACGAAAACATCCATTCTACTCCATTAGACCCAAAATGATGTTTTGCAGTGGTTGGGAGCATTTCGCAAACCTTCGGCACGTAAAAAGATGCGAAACTTGTTTTGCGGGCCAGAATGCACTATTTCAGGGTACCGAAGTTGCGAAAAATGTTTCGCAACAAAAACATCCATTCTACTCCATAAGACCCAAAATGATGTTTTGCAGTGGTTGGGTGCATTTCGCAAACCTTCGGCACGTAAAAAGTTGTGAAACTTGTTTTGCGGGCCAGAATGCACTATTTCAGGGTACCGAAGTTGCGAAAAATGTTTTGCGACGAAAACATCCATTCTACTCCATTAGACCCAAAATGATGTTTTGCAGTGGTTGGGAGAATTTCGCAAACCTTCGACACGTAAAAAGATGCAAAACTTATTTTGCGGGCCTGAATCCACTATTTCGGTGTACCGAAGTTGCGAAAAATGTTTCGCAACGAAAACATCCATTCTACTCCATTAGACCCAAAATGATATTTTGCAGTGGTTGGGAGCATTTCGCAAACCTTCGGCACGTAAAAAGATGCGAAACTTGTTTTGCGGGCCAGAATGCACTATTTCAGGGTACCGAAGTTGCGAAAAATGTTTTGCGACGAAAACATCCATTCGACTCCATTAGACCCAAAATGATGTTTTGCAGCGGTTAGGAGAATTTCGCAAACCTTCGACACGTAAAAAGATGCGAAACTTGTTTTGCCGGCCTGAATCCATTATTTTGGTGTACCGAAGTTGCGAAAAATGTTTTGCAACGAAAACATCCATTCTACTCCATTAGACCCAAAATGATGTTTTGTAGTGGTTGGGAGCATTTCGCAAACCTTCGACACGTAAAAAGATGTGAAACTTGTTTTGCGGGCCAGAATGCACTATTTCAGGGTACCGAAGTTGCGAAAAATGTTTCACAACAAAAACATCCATTCTACTCCATTAGACCCAAAATGATGTTTTGAAGTGGTTGGGAAAATTTCGCAAACCTTCAACACGTAAAAAGACGCGAAACTTGTTTTGCGGGCCTGAATCCACTATTTCGGTGTACCGAAGTTGCGAAAAATGTTTCGCAACGAAAACATCCATTCTACTCCATTAGACCCAAAATGATGTTTTGCAGTGGTTGGGAGCATTTCGCAAACCTTCGGCACGTAAAAAGATGCGAAACTTGTTTTGCGGGCCAGAATGCACTATTTCAGGGTACCGAAGTTGCGAAAAATGTTTCGCAACAAAAACATCCATTCTACTCCATAAGACCCAAAATGATGTTTTGCAGTGGTTGGGTGCATTTCGCAAACCTTCGGCACGTAAAAAGTTGTGAAACTTGTTTTGCGGGCCAGAATGCACTATTTCAGGGTACCGAAGTTGCGAAAAATGTTTTGCGACGAAAACATCCATTCTACTCCATTAGACCCAAAATGATGTTTTGCAGTGGTTGGGAGAATTTCGCAAACCTTCGACACGTAAAAAGATGCAAAACTTATTTTGCGGGCCTGAATCCACTATTTCGGTGTACCGAAGTTGCGAAAAATGTTTCGCAACGAAAACATCCATTCTTCTCCATTAGACCCAAAATGATGTTTTGCAGTGGTTGGGAGCATTTCGCAAACCTTCGGCACGTAAAAAGATGCGAAACTTGTTTTGCGGGCCAGAATGCACTATTTCAGGGTACCGAAGTTGCGAAAAATGTTTTGCGACGAAAACATCCATTCGACTCCATTAGACCCAAAATGATGTTTTGCAGTGGTTGGGAGAATTTCGCAAACCTTCGACACGTAAAAAGATGCGAAACTTATTTTGCGGGCCTGAATCCACTATTTCGGTGTACCGAAGTTGCGAAAAATGTTTCGCAACGAAAACATCCATTCTACTCCATTAGACCCAAAATGAAGTTTTGCAGTGGTTGGGAGCATTTCGCAAACCTTCGGCACGTAAAAAGATGCGAAACTTGTTTTGCGGGCCAGAATGCACTATTTCAGGGTACCGAAGTTGCGAAAAATGTTTTGCGACGAAAACATCCATTCTACTCTATTAGACCCAAAATGATGTTTTGTAGTGGTTGGGAGAATTTCGCAAACCTTCGGCACGTAAAAAGATGCGAAACTTGTTTTGCGGGCCTGAATGCACTATTTCAGAGTACCGAAGTTGCGAAAAAGGATTCGCATCGAAATCATCTATTCTACTCCATTAGACCCAAAATGATGTTTTCCACTGGTTGGGAGCATTTCGCAAACCATCGACACGTAAAACGATGCGAAACTTGTGTTTCGGGCCTGAATGCACTATTTCGGTCTACCGAAGTTGCGAAAAATGTTTCGCAACGAAAACATCCATTCTACTCTATTAGACACAAAATGATGTTTTGTAGTGGTTGAGAGCATTTCGCAAACCTTCGGCACGTAAAAAGTTGTGAAACTTGTTTTGCGGGCCAGAATGCACTATTTCAAGGTACCGAAGTTGCGAAAAATGTTTCGCAACATAAACATCCATTCTACTCCATAAGACCCAAAATGATGTTTTGCTGTGGTTGGGAGCATTTCGCAAACCTTCGGCACGTAAAAAGTTGTGAAACTTGTTTTGCAGGCCAGAATGCCCTATTTTGCGGGCCTGAATCCACTATTTCGGTGTACCGAAGTTGCGAAAAATGTTTTGCGACGAAAACATCCATTCTACTCCATTAGACCCAAAATGATGTTTTGCAGTGGTTGGGAGAATTTCGCAAACCTTCGACACGTAAAAAGATGCGAAACTTATTTTGCGGGCCTGAATCCACTATTTCGGTGTACCGAAGTTGCGAAAAATGTTTCGCAACGAAAATATCCATTCTACTCCATTAGACCCAAAATGATGTTTTGCAGTGGTTGGGAGCATTTCGCAAACCTTCGGCACGTAAAAAGATGTGAAACTTGTTTTGCGGGCCAGAATGCACTATTTCAGGGTACCGAAGTTGCGAAAAATGTTTTGCGACGAAAACATCCATTTTAGTCCATTAGACCCAAAATGATGTTTTGCAGTGGTTGGGAGAATTTCGCAAGCCTTCGACACGTAAAAAGATGCGAAACTTGTTTTGCTGGCCTGAATCCACTATTTCGGTGTACCGAAGTTGCGAAAAATGTTTCACAACGAAAACATCCATTCTACTCCATTAGACCCAAAATGATGTTTTGCAGTGGTTGGGAGCATTTCGCAAACCTTCGGCACGTAAAAAGTTGTGAAACTTGTTTTGCGTGCCAGAATGCACTATTTCAGGGTACCGAAGTTGCGAAAAATGTTACGCAACAAAAACATCCATTCTACTCCATAAGACCCAAAATGATGTTTTGCAGTGGTTGGGTGCATTTCGCAAACCTTCAGCACGTAAAAAGTTGTGAAACTTGTTTTGCGGGCCAGAATGCACTATTTCAGGGTACCGAAGTTGCGAAAAATGTTTTGCGACGAAAACATCCATTCTACTCCATTAGACCCAAAATGATGTTTTGCAGTGGTTGGGAGAATTTCGCAAACCTTCGGCACGTAAAAAGATGCGAAACTTGTTTTGCTGGCCTGAATCCACTATTTCGGTGTACCGAAGTTGCGAAAAATGTTTCGCAACGAAAACATCCATTCTACTCCATTAGACCCAAAATGATGTTTTGCAGTGGTTGGGAGCATTTCGCAAACCTTCGGCACGTAAAAAGTTGTGAAACTTATTTTGCGGGCCAGAATGCACTATTTTAAGGTACCGAAGTTGCGAAAAATGTTTCGCAACATAAACATCCATTCTACTCCATAAGACCCAAAATGATGTTTTGCAGTGGTTGGGAGCATTTCGCAAACCTTCGGCACGTAAAAAGTTGTGAAACTTGTTTTGCGGGCCAGAATGCACTATTTCAAGGTACCGAAGTTGCGAAAAATGTTTCGCAACATAAACATCCATTCTACTCCATAAGACCCAAAATGATGTTTTGCAGTGGTTGGGAGCATTTCGCAAACCTTCGACACGTAAAAAGTTGTGAAACTTGTTTTGCGGGCCTGAATGCACTATTTCGGTGTACCGAAGTTGCGAAAAATGTTTCGCAACGAAAACATCCATTCTACTCTATTAGATACAAAAGGATGTTTTGCAGTGGTTGGGAGCATTTCGCAAACCTTCGGCACGTAAAAAGTTGTGAAACTTGTTTTGCGTGCCAGAATGCACTATTTCAGGGTACCGAAGTTGCGAAAAATGTTTCGCAACAAAAACATCCTTTCTACTCCATAAGACCCAAAATGATGTTTTTCAGTGGTTGGGTGCATTTCGCAAACCTTCGGCACGTAGAAAGTTGTGAAACTTGTTTTGCGGGCCAGAATGCACTATTTCAGGGTACCGAAGTTGCGAAAAATGTTTTGCGACGAAAACATCCATTCTACTCCATTAGACCCAAAATGATGTTTTGCAGTGGTTGGGAGAATTTCGCAAACCTTTGACACGTAAAAAGATGCGAAACTTATTTTGCGGGCCTGAATCCACTATTTTGGTGTACCGAAGTTGCGAAAAATGTTTCGCAACGAAAACATCCATTCTACTCCATTAGACCCAAAATGATGTTTTGCAGTGGTTGGGAGCATTTCGCAAACCGTCGGCACGTAAAAAGATGCGAAACTTGTTTTGCGGGCCAGAATGCACTATTTCGGGGTACCGACGTTGCGAAAAATGTTTTGCGACGAAAACATCCATTCTACTCCATTAGACCCAAAATGATGTTTTGTTGTGGTTGGGAGAATTTCGCAAACCTTCGGCACGTAAAAAGATGTGAAACTTGTTTTGCGGGCCTGAATGCACTATTTCAGAGTACCGAAGTTGCGAAAAAGGATTCGCAACGAAATCATCCATTCTACTCCATTAGACCCAAAATGATGTTTTCCACTGGTTGGGAGCATTTCGCAAACCATCGACATGTAAAACGATGCGAAACTTGTTTTGCGGGCCAGAATGCACTATTTCAGGGTACCGAAGTTGCGAAAAATGTTTTGCGACGAAAACATCCATTCTACTCCATTAGACCCAAAATGATGTTTTGTAGTGGTTGGGAGAATTTCGCAAACCTTCGGCACGTAAAAAGATGCGAAACTTGTTTTGCGGGCTTGAATGCACTATTTCAGAGTACCGAAGTTGCGAAAAAGGATTTGCATCGAAATCATCCATTCTACTCCATTAGACCCAAAATGAAGTTTTCCACTGGTTGGGAGCATTTCGCAAACCATCGACACGTAAAACGATGCGAAACTTGTGTTTCGGGTCTGAATGCACTATTTCGGTGTACCGAAGTTGCGAAAAATGTTTCGCAACGAAAACATCCATTCTACTCTATTAGACACAAAATGATGTTTTGCAGTGGTTGGGAGCATTTCGCAAACCTTCGGCACGTAAAAAGTTGTGAAACTTGTTTTGCGGGCCAGAATGCACTATTTCAAGGTACCGAAGTTGCGAAAAATGTTTCGCAACATAAACATCCATTCTACTCCATAAGACCCAAAATGATGTTTTGCAGTGGTTGGGAGCATTTCGCAAACCTTCGACACGTAAAAAGTTGTGAAACTTGTTTTGCAGGCCAGAATGCCCTATTTCAGGGTACCGAAGTTGCGAAAAATGTTTTCCGACGAAAACATCCATTCTACTCCATTAGACCCAAAATGATGTTTTGCAGTGGTTGGGAGAATTTCGCAAACCTTCGACACGTAAAAAGATGCGAAACTTGTTTTGCGGGTTAGAATGCACTATTTCAGGGTATCGAAGTTGCGAAAAATGTTTTGCGACGAAAACATCCATTCTACTCCATTAGACCCAAAATGATGTTTTGCAGTGGTTGGGAGAATTTCGCAAACCTTCGACACGTAAAAAGATGCGAAACTTGTTTTGCTGGCCTGAATCCACTATTTCGGTGTACCGAAGTTGCGAAAAATGTTTCGCAACGAAAACATCCATTCTACTCCATTAGACCCAAAATGATGTTTTGCAGTGGTTGGGAGCTTTTCGCAAACCTTCGGCACGTAAAAATATGCGAAACTTGTTTTGCGGGCCAGAATGCACTATTTCAGGGTATCGAAGTTGCGAAAAATGTTTTGCGACGAAAACATCCATTCTACTCCATTAGACCCAAAATGATGTTTTGCAGTGGTTGGGAGAATTTCGCAAACCTTCGGCACGTAAAAAGATGCGAAACTTATTTTGCGGGCCTGAATGCACTATTTCAGAGTACCGAAGTTGCGAAAAACGATTCGCATCGAAATCATCCATTCTACGCCATTAGACCCAAAACGATGTTTTCCACTGGTTTGGAGCATTTCGCAAACCATCGACACGTAAAACGATGCGAAACTTGTGTTTCGGGCCTGAATGCACTATTTCGGTGTACCGAAGTTGCGAAAAATGTTTCGCAACGAAAACATCCATTCTACTCTATTAGATACAAAAGTATGTTTTGCAGTGGTTGGGAGCATTTCGCAAACCTTTGGCACGTAAAAAGTTGTGAAACTTGTTTTGCGTGCCAGAATGCACTATTTCAGGGTACCGAAGTTGCGAAAAATGTTACGCAACAAAAACATCCATTCTACTCCATAAGACCCAAAATGATGTTTTGCAGTGGTTGGGTGCATTTCGCAAACCTTCGGCACGTAAAAAGTTGTGAAACTTGTTTTGCGGGCCAGAATGCACTATTTCAGGGTACCGAAGTTGCGAAAAATGTTTTGCGACGAAAACATCCATTCTACTCCATTAGACCCAAAATGATGTTTTGCAGTGGTTGGGAGAATTTCGCAAACCTTCGACACGTAAAAAGATGCGAAACTTATTTTGCGGGCCTGAATCCACTATTTTGGTGTACCGAAGTTGCGAAAAATGTTTCGCAACGAAAACATCCATTCTACTCCATTAGACCCAAAATGATGTTTTGCAGTGGTTGGGAGCATTTCGCAAACCGTTGGCACGTAAAAAGATGCGAAACTTGTTTTGCGGGCCAGAATGTACTATTTCGGGGTACCGACGTTGCGAAAAATGTTTTGCGACGAAAACATCCATTCTACTCCATTAGACCCAAAATGATGTTTTGTTGTGGTTGGGAGAATTTCGCAAACCTTCGGCACGTAAAAGGATGTTTTGCAGTGGTTGGGAGCATTTCGCAAACCTTCGGCACGTAAAAAGTTGTGAAACTTGTTTTGCGGGCCAGAATGCACTATTTCAATGTACCGAAGTTGCGAAAAATGTTTCGCAACATAAACATCCATTCTACTCCATAAGACCCAAAATGATGTTTTGCAGTGGTTGGGAGCATTTCGCAAACCTTCGACACGTAAAAAGTTGTGAAACTTGTTTTGCAGGCCAGAAAGCCCTATTTCAGGGTACCGAAGTTGCGAAAAATGTTTTGCGACGAAAACATCCATTCTACTCCATTAGACCCAAAATGATGCTTTGCAGTGGTTGGGAGAATTTCGCAAACCTTCGACACGTAAAAAGATACGAAACTTATTTTGCGGGCCTGAATCCACTATTTCGGTGTACCGAAGTTGCGAAAAATGTTTCGCAACGAAAACATCCATTCTACTCCATTAGACCCAAAATGATGTTTTGCAGTGGTTGGGAGCATTTCGCAAACCTTCGGCACGTAAAAAGTTGTGAAACTTGTTTTGCGGGCCAGAATGCACTATGTCAGGGTACCGAAGTTGCGAAAAATGTTTTGCGACAAAAACATCCATTCTACTCCATTAGACCCAAAATGATGTTTTGCAGTGGTTGGGAGAATTTCGCAAACCTTCGACACGCAAAAAGATGCGAAACTTATTTTGCGGGCCTGAATCCACTATTTTGGTGTACCGAAGTTGCGAAAAATGTTTCGCAACGAAAATATCCATTCTACTCCATTAGACCCAAAATGATGTTTTGCAGTGGTTGGGAGCATTTCGCAAACCTTCGGCACGTAAAAAGATGCGAAACTTGTTTTGCGGGCCAGAATGCACTATTTCGGGGTACCGACGTTGCGAAAAATATTTTGCGACGAAAACATCCATTCTACTCCATTAGACTCAAAATGATGTTTTGCAGTGGTTGGGAGAATTTCGGAAACCTTCGACACGTAAAAAGATGCGAAACTTGTTTTGCGGGCCTGAATCCACTATTTTGGTGTACCGAAGTTGCGAAAAATGTTTCGCAACGAAAACATCCATTCTACTCCATTAGACCCAAAATGATGTTTTGCAGTGGTTGGGAGCATTTCGCAAACCTTCAGCACGTAAAAAGATGTGAAACTTGTTTTGCGGGCCAGAATGCACTATTTCAGGGTACCGAAGTTGCGAAAAATGTTTTGCGACGAAAACATCCATTCTACTCCATTAGACCCAAAATGATGTTTTGTAGTGGTTGGGAGAATTTCGCAAACCTTCGGCACGTAAAAAGATGTGAAACTTGTTTTGCGGGCCTGAATGCACTATTTCAGAGTACCGAAGTTGCGAAAAAGGATTCGCAACGAAATCATCCATTCTACTCCATTAGACCCAAAATGATGTTTTCCACTAGTTGGGAGCATTTCGCAAACCATCGACACATAAAACGATGCAAAACTTGTTTTGCGGGCCAGAATGCACTATTTCATGGTACCGAAGTTGCGAAAAATGTTTTGCGACGAAAACATCCATTCTACTCCATTAGACCCAAAATGATGTTTTGTAGTGGTTGGGAGAATTTCGCAAACCTTCGGCACGTAAAAAGATGCGAAACTTGTTTTGCGGGCCTGAATGCACTATTTCAGAGTACCGAAGTTGCGAAAAAGGATTCGCATCGAAATCATCCATTCTACTCCATTAGACCCAAAATGATGTTTTCCACTGGTCGGGAGCATTTCGCAAACCATCGACACGTAAAACGATGCGAAACTTGTGTTTCGGGCCTGAATGCACTATTTCGGTGTACCGAAGTTGCGAAAAATGATTCGCAACGAAAACATCCATTCTACTCTATTAGACACAAAATGATGTTTTGCAGTGGTTGGGAGCATTTCGCAAACCTTCGGCACGTAAAAACTTGTGAAACTTGTTTTGCGGGCCAGAATGCACTATTTCAAGGTACCGAAGTTGCGAAAAATGTTTCGCAACATTAACATCCATTCAACTCCATAAGACCCAAAATGATGTTTTGCAGTGGTTGGGAGCATTTCGCAAACCTTCGACACGTAAAAAGTTGTGAAACTTGTTTTGCAGGCCAGAATGCCCTATTTCAGGGTACCGAAGTTGCGAAAAATGTTTTGCGACGAAAACATCCATTCTACTCCATTAGACCCAAAATGATGTTTTGCAGTGGTTGGGAGAATTTCGCAAACCTTCGACACGTAAAATGATGCGAAACTTATTTTGCGGGTCTGAATCCACTATTTCGGTGTACCGAAGTTGCGAAAAATGTTTCGCAACGAAAACATCCATTCTACTCCATTAGACCCAAAATGATGTTTTGCAGTGGTTGGGGGCATTTCGCAAACCTTCGGCACGTAAAAAGATGTGAAACTTGTTTTGCGGGCCAGAATGCACTATTTCAGGGTACCGAAGTTGCGAAAAATGTTTTGCGACGAAAACATCCATTCTACAACATTAGACCCAAAATGATGTTTTGCAGTGGTTGGGAGAATTTCGCAAACCTTCGACACGTAAAAAGATGCGAAACTTGTTTTGCTGGCCTGAATCCACTATTTCGGTGCACCGAAGTTGCGAAAAATGTTTCGCAACGAAAACATCCATTCTACTCCATTAGACCCAAAATGATGTTTTGCAGTGGTTGGGAGCTTTTCGCAAACCTTCGGCACGTAAAAGTATGCGAAACTTGTTTTGCGGGCCAGAATGCACTATTTCAGGGTATCGAAGTTGCGAAAAATGTTTTGCGACGAAAACATCCATTCTACTCCATTAGACCCAAAATGATGTTTTGCAGTGGTTGGGAGAATTTCGCAAACCTTCGGCATGTAAAAAGATGCGAAACTTATTTTGCGGGCCTGAATGCAGTATTTCAGAGTACCGAAGTTGCGAAAAATGATTCGCATCGAAATCATCCATTCTACGCCATTAGACCCAAAATGATGTTTTCCACTGGTTTGGAGCATTTCGCAAACCGTCGACACGTAAAACGATGCGAAACTTGTGTTTCGGGCCAGAATGCACTATTTCGGTGTACCGAAGTTGCGAAAAATGTTTCGCAACGAAAACATCCATTCTACTCTATTAGATACAAAAGGATGTTTTGCAGTGGTTGGGAGCATTTCGCAAACCTTCGGCACGTAAAAAGTTGTGAAACTTGTTTTGCGTGCCAGAATGCACTATTTCAAGGTACCGAAGTTGCGAAAAATATTTTGCGACGAAAACATCCATTCTACTCCATTAGACCCAAAATGATGTTTTGCAGTGGTTGGGAGAATTTCGCAAACCTTCGACACGTAAAAAGATGCGAAACTTATTTTGCGGGCCAGAATCCACTATTTTGGTGTACCGAAGTTGCGAAAAATGTTTCACAACGAAAACATCCATTCTACTCCATTAGACCCAAAATGATGTTTTGCAGTGGTTGGGAGCATTTCGCAAACCTTCGGCACATAAAAAGATGCGAAACTTGTTTTGCGGGCCAGAATGCACTATTTCGAGGTACCGAAGTTGCGAAAAATGTTTTGCGACGAAAACATCCATTCTACTCCATTAGACTCAAAATGATGTTTTGCAGTGGTTGGGAGAATTTCGCAAACCTTCGACACGTAAAAAGATGCGAAACTTATTTTGCGGGCCTGAATCCACTATTTCGGTGTACCGAAGTTGCGAAAAATGTTTTGCGACGAAAACATCCATTCTACTCCATTAGACCCAAAATGATGTTTTGTAGTGGTTGGGAGAATTTCGCAAACCTTCGGCACGTAAAAAGATGTGAAACTTGTTTTGCGGGCCTGAATGCACTATTTCAGGGTATCGAAGTTGCGAAAAATGTTTTGCGACGAAAACATCCATTCTACTCCATTAGACCCAAAATGATGTTTTGCAGTGGTTGGGAGAATTTCGCAAACCTTCGGCATGTAAAAAGATGCGAAACTTATTTTGCGGGCCTGAATGCAGTATTTCAGAGTACCGAAGTTGCGAAAAACGATTCGCATCGAAATCATCCATTCTACGCCATTAGACCCAAAATGATGTTTTCCACTGGTTTGGAGCATTTCGCAAACCGTCGACACGTAAAACGATGCGAAACTTGTGTTTCGGGCCAGAATGCACTATTTCGGTGTACCGAAGTTGCGAAAAATGTTTCGCAACGAAAACATCCATTCTACTCTATTAGATACAAAAGGATGTTTTGCAGTGGTTGGGAGCATTTCGCAAACCTTCGGCACGTAAAAAGTTGTGAAACTTGTTTTGCGTGCCAGAATGCACTATTTCAAGGTACCGAAGTTGCGAAAAATATTTTGCGACGAAAACATCCATTCTACTCCATTAGACCCAAAATGATGTTTTGCAGTGGTTGGGAGAATTTCGCAAACCTTCGACACGTAAAAAGATGCGAAACTTATTTTGCGGGCCAGAATCAACTATTTTGGTGTACCGAAGTTGCGAAAAATGTTTCACAACGAAAACATCCATTCTACTCCATTAGACCCAAAATGATGTTTTGCAGTGGTTGGGAGCATTTCGCAAACCTTCGGCACATAAAAAGATGCGAAACTTGTTTTGCGGGCCAGAATGCACTATTTCGAGGTACCGAAGTTGCGAAAAATGTTTTGCGACGAAAACATCCATTCTACTCCATTAGACTCAAAATGATGTTTTGCAGTGGTTGGGAGAATTTCGCAAACCTTCGACACGTAAAAAGATGCGAAACTTATTTTGCGGGCCTGAATCCACTATTTCGGTGTACCGAAGTTGCGAAAAATTTTTTGCGACGAAAACATCCATTCTACTCCATTAGACCCAAAATGATGTTTTGTAGTGGTTGGGAGAATTTCGCAAACCTTCGGCACGTAAAAAGATGTGAAACTTGTTTTGCGGGCCTGAATGCACTATTTCAGAGTACCGAAGTTGCGAAAAAGGATTCGCAACGAAATCATCCATTCTACTCCATTAGACCCAAAATGATGTTTTCCACTAGTTGGGAGCATTTCGCAAACCATCGACACATAAAACGATGCGAAACTTGTTTTGCGGGCCAGAATGCACTATTTCATGGTACCGAAGTTGCGAAAAATGTTTTGCGACGAAAACATCCATTCTACTCCATTAGACCCAAAATGATGTTTTGTAGTGGTTGGGAGAATTTCGCAAACCTTCGGCACGTAAAAAGATGCGAAACTTGTTTTGCGGGCCTGAATGCACTATTTCAGAGTACCGAAGTTGCGAAAAAGGATTCGCATCGAAATCATCCATTCTACTCCATTAGACCCAAAATGATGTTTTCCACTGGTTGGGAGCATTTCGCAAACCATCGACACGTAAAACGATGCGAAACTTGTGTTTCGGGCCTGAATGCACTATTTCGGTGTACCGAAGTTGCGAAAAATGTTTCGCAACGAAAACATCCATTCTACTCTATTAGACACAAAATGATGTTTTGCAGTGGTTGGGAGCATTTCGCAAACCTTCGGCACGTAAAAACTTGTGAAACTTGTTTTGCGGGCCAGAATGCACTATTTCAAGGTACCGAAGTTGCGAAAAATGTTTCGCAACATTAACATCCATTCAACTCCATAAGACCCAAAATGATGTTTTGCAGTGGTTGGGAGCATTTCGCAAACCTTCGACACGTAAAAAGTTGTGAAACTTGTTTTGCAGGCCAGAATGCCCTATTTCAGGGTACCGAAGTTGCGAAAAATGTTTTGCGACGAAAACATCCATTCTACTCCATTAGACCCAAAATGATGTTTTGCAGTGGTTGGGAGAATTTCGCAAACCTTCGACACGTAAAATGATGCGAAACTTATTTTGCGGGCCTGAATCCACTATTTCGGTGTACCGAAGTTGCGAAAAATGTTTCGCAACGAAAACATCCATTCTACTCCATTAGACCCAAAATGATGTTTTGCAGTGGTTGGGGGCATTTCGCAAACCTTCGGCACGTAAAAAGATGTGAAACTTGTTTTGCGGGCCAGAATGCACTATTTCAGGGTACCGAAGTTGCGAAAAATGTTTTGCGACGAAAACATCCATTCTACAACATTAGACCCAAAATGATGTTTTGCAGTGGTTGGGAGAATTTCGCAAACCTTCGACACGTAAAAAGATGCGAAACTTGTTTTGCTGGCCTGAATCCACTATTTCGGTGCACCGAAGTTGCGAAAAATGTTTCGCAACGAAAACATCCATTCTACTCCATTAGACCCAAAATGATGTTTTGCAGTGGTTGGGAGCTTTTCGCAAACCTTCGGCACGTAAAAGTATGCGAAACTTGTTTTGCGGGCCAGAATGCACTATTTCAGGGTATCGAAGTTGCGAAAAATGTTTTGCGACGAAAACATCCATTCTACTCCATTAGACCCAAAATGATGTTTTGCAGTGGTTGGGAGAATTTCGCAAACCTTCGGCATGTAAAAAGATGCGAAACTTATTTTGCGGGCCTGAATGCAGTATTTCAGAGTACCGAAGTTGCGAAAAACGATTCGCATCGAAATCATCCATTCTACGCCATTAGACCCAAAATGATGTTTTCCACTGGTTTGGAGCATTTCGCAAACCGTCGACACGTAAAACGATGCGAAACTTGTGTTTCGGGCCTGAATGCACTATTTCGGTGTACCGAAGTTGCGAAAAATGTTTCGCAACGAAAACATCCATTCTACTCTATTAGATACAAAAGGATGTTTTGCAGTGGTTGGGAGCATTTCGCAAACCTTCGGCACGTAAAAAGTTGTGAAACTTGTTTTGCATGCCAGAATGCACTATTTCAAGGTACCGAAGTTGCGAAAAATATTTTGCGACGAAAACATCCATTCTACTCCATTAGACCCAAAATGATGTTTTGCAGTGGTTGGGAGAATTTCGCAAACCTTCGACACGTAAAAAGATGCGAAACTTATTTTGCGGGCCAGAATCCACTATTTTGGTGTACCGAAGTTGCGAAAAATGTTTCACAACGAAAACATCCATTCTACTCCATTAGACCCAAAATGATGTTTTGCAGTGGTTGGGAGCATTTCGCAAACCTTCGGCACATAAAAAGATGCGAAACTTGTTTTGCGGGCCAGAATGCACTATTTCGAGGTACCGAAGTTGCGAAAAATGTTTTGCGACGAAAACATCCATTCTACTCCATTAGACTCAAAATGATGTTTTGCAGTGGTTGGGAGAATTTCGCAAACCTTCGACACGTAAAAAGATGCGAAACTTATTTTGCGGGCCTGAATCCACTATTTCGGTGTACCGAAGTTGCGAAAAATGTTTTGCGACGAAAACATCCATTCTACTCCATTAGACCCAAAATGATGTTTTGTAGTGGTTGGGAGAATTTCGCAAACCTTCGGCACGTAAAAAGATGTGAAACTTGTTTTGCGGGCCTGAATGCACTATTTCAGAGTACCGAAGTTGCGAAAAAGGATTCGCAACGAAATCATCCATTCTACTCCATTAGACCCAAAATGATGTTTTCCACTAGTTGGGAGCATTTCGCAAACCATCGACACATAAAACGATGCGAAACTTGTTTTGCGGGCCAGAATGCACTATTTCATGGTACCGAAGTTGCGAAAAATGTTTTGCGACGAAAACATCCATTCTACTCCATTAGACCCAAAATGATGTTTTGTAGTGGTTGGGAGAATTTCGCAAACCTTCGGCACGTAAAAAGATGCGAAACTTGTTTTGCGGGCCTGAATGCACTATTTCAGAGTACCGAAGTTGCGAAAAAGGATTCGCATCGAAATCATCCATTCTACTCCATTAGACCCAAAATGATGTTTTCCACTGGTTGGGAGCATTTCGCAAACCATCGACACGTAAAACGATGCGAAACTTGTGTTTCGGGCCTGAATGCACTATTTCGGTGTACCGAAGTTGCGAAAAATGTTTCGCAACGAAAACATCCATTCTACTCTATTAGACACAAAATGATGTTTTGCAGTGGTTGGGAGCATTTCGCAAACCTTCGGCACGTAAAAACTTGTGAAACTTGTTTTGCGGGCCAGAATGCACTATTTCAAGGTACTGAAGTTGCGAAAAATGTTTCGCAACATTAACATCCATTCAACTCCATAAGACCCAAAATGATGTTTTGCAGTGGTTGGGAGCATTTCGCAAACCTTCGACACGTAAAAAGTTGTGAAACTTGTTTTGCAGGCCAGAATGCCCTATTTCAGGGTACCGAAGTTGCGAAAAATGTTTTGCGACGAAAACATCCATTCTACTCCATTAGACCCAAAATGATGTTTTGCAGTGGTTGGGAGAATTTTGCAAACCTTCGACACGTAAAATGATGCGAAACTTATTTTGCGGGCCTGAATCCACTATTTCGGTGTACCGAAGTTGCGAAAAATGTTTCGCAACGAAAACATCCATTCTACTCCATTAGACCCAAAATGATGTTTTGCAGTGGTTGGGGGCATTTCGCAAACCTTCGGCACGTAAAAAGATGTGAAACTTGTTTTGCGGGCCAGAATGCACTATTTCAGGGTACCGAAGTTGCGAAAAATGTTTTGCGACGAAAACATCCATTCTACAACATTAGACCCAAAATGATGTTTTGCAGTGGTTGGGAGAATTTCGCAAACCTTCGACACGTAAAAAGATGCGAAACTTGTTTTGCTGGCCTGAATCCACTATTTCGGTGCACCGAAGTTGCGAAAAATGTTTCGCAACGAAAACATCCATTCTACTCCATTAGACCCAAAATGATGTTTTGCAGTGGTTGGGAGCTTTTCGCAAACCTTCGGCACGTAAAAGTATGCGAAACTTGTTTTGCGGGCCAGAATGCACTATTTCAGGGTATCGAAGTTGCGAAAAATGTTTTGCGACGAAAACATCCATTCTACTCCATTAGACCCAAAATGATGTTTTGCAGTGGTTGGGAGAATTTCGCAAACCTTCGGCATGTAAAAAGATGCGAAACTTATTTTGCGGGCCTGAAAGCAGTATTTCAGAGTACCGAAGTTGCGAAAAACGATTCGCATCGAAATCATCCATTCTACGCCATTAGACCCAAAATGATGTTTTCCACTGGTTTGGAGCATTTCGCAAACCGTCGACACGTAAAACGATGCGAAACTTGTGTTTCGGGCCTGAATGCACTATTTCGGTGTACCGAAGTTGCGAAAAATGTTTCGCAACGAAAACATCCATTCTACTCTATTAGATACAAAAGGATGTTTTGCAGTGGTTGGGAGCATTTCGCAAACCTTCGGCACGTAAAAAGTTGTGAAACTTGTTTTGCATGCCAGAATGCACTATTTCAAGGTACCGAAGTTGCGAAAAATATTTTGCGACGAAAACATCCATTCTACTCCATTAGACCCAAAATGATGTTTTGCAGTGGTTGGGAGAATTTCGCAAACCTTCGACACGTAAAAAGATGCGAAACTTATTTTGCGGGCCAGAATCCACTATTTTGGTGTACCGAAGTTGCGAAAAATGTTTCACAACGAAAACATCCATTCTACTCCATTAGACCCAAAATGATGTTTTGCAGTGGTTGGGAGCATTTCGCAAACCTTCGGCACATAAAAAGATGCGAAACTTGTTTTGCGGGCCAGAATGCACTATTTCGAGGTACCGAAGTTGCGAAAAATGTTTTGCGACGAAAACATCCATTCTACTCCATTAGACTCAAAATGATGTTTTGCAGTGGTTGGGAGAATTTCGCAAACCTTCGACACGTAAAAAGATGCGAAACTTATTTTGCGGGCCTGAATCCACTATTTCGGTGTACCGAAGTTGCGAAAAATGTTTTGCGACGAAAACATCCATTCTACTCCATTAGACCCAAAATGATGTTTTGTAGTGGTTGGGAGAATTTCGCAAACCTTCGGCACGTAAAAAGATGTGAAACTTGTTTTGCGGGCCTGAATGCACTATTTCAGAGTACCGAAGTTGCGAAAAAGGATTCGCAACGAAATCATCCATTCTACTCCATTAGACCCAAAATGATGTTTTCCACTAGTTGGGAGCATTTCGCAAACCATCGACACATAAAACGATGCGAAACTTGTTTTGCGGGCCAGAATGCACTATTTCATGGTACCGAAGTTGCGAAAAATGTTTTGCGACGAAAACATCCATTCTACTCCATTAGACCCAAAATGATGTTTTGTAGTGGTTGGGAGAATTTCGCAAACCTTCGGCACGTAAAAAGATGCGAAACTTGTTTTGCGGGCCTGAATGCACTATTTCAGAGTACCGAAGTTGCGAAAAAGGATTCGCATCGAAATCATCCATTCTACTCCATTAGACCCAAAATGATGTTTTCCACTGGTTGGGAGCATTTCGCAAACCATCGACACGTAAAACGATGCGAAACTTGTGTTTCGGGCCTGAATGCACTATTTCGGTGTACCGAAGTTGCGAAAAATGTTTCGCAACGAAAACATCCATTCTACTCTATTAGACACAAAATGATGTTTTGCAGTGGTTGGGAGCATTTCGCAAACCTTCGGCACGTAAAAACTTGTGAAACTTGTTTTGCGGGCCAGAATGCACTATTTCAAGGTACTGAAGTTGCGAAAAATGTTTCGCAACATTAACATCCATTCAACTCCATAAGACCCAAAATGATGTTTTGCAGTGGTTGGGAGCATTTCGCAAACCTTCGACACGTAAAAAGTTGTGAAACTTGTTTTGCAGGCCAGAATGCCCTATTTCAGGGTACCGAAGTTGCGAAAAATGTTTTGCGACGAAAACATCCATTCTACTCCATTAGACCCAAAATGATGTTTTGCAGTGGTTGGGAGAATTTCGCAAACCTTCGACACGTAAAATGATGCGAAACTTATTTTGCGGGCCTGAATCCACTATTTCGGTGTACCGAAGTTGCGAAAAATGTTTCGCAACGAAAACATCCATTCTACTCCATTAGACCCAAAATGATGTTTTGCAGTGGTTGGGGGCATTTCGCAAACCTTCGGCACGTAAAAAGATGTGAAACTTGTTTGGCGGGCCAGAATGCACTATTTCAGGGTACCGAAGTTGCGAAAAATGTTTTGCGACGAAAACATCCATTCTACAACATTAGACCCAAAATGATGTTTTGCAGTGGTTGGGAGAATTTCGCAAACCTTCGACACGTAAAAAGATGCGAAACTTGTTTTGCTGGCCTGAATCCACTATTTCGGTGCACCGAAGTTGCGAAAAATGTTTCGCAACGAAAACATCCATTCTACTCCATTAGACCCAAAATGATGTTTTGCAGTGGTTGGGAGCTTTTCGCAAACCTTCGGCACGTAAAAGTATGCGAAACTTGTTTTGCGGGCCAGAATGCACTATTTCAGGGTATCGAAGTTGCGAAAAATGTTTTGCGACGAAAACATCCATTCTACTCCATTAGACCCAAAATGATGTTTTGCAGTGGTTGGGAGAATTTCGCAAACCTTCGGCATGTAAAAAGATGCGAAACTTATTTTGCGCGCCTGAATGCAGTATTTCAGAGTACCGAAGTTGCGAAAAACGATTCGCATCGAAATCATCCATTCTACGCCATTAGACCCAAAATGATGTTTTCCACTGGTTTGGAGCATTTCGCAAACCGTCGACACGTAAAACGATGCGAAACTTGTGTTTCGGGCCTGAATGCACTATTTCGGTGTACCGAAGTTGCGAAAAATGTTTCGCAACGAAAACATCCATTCTACTCTATTAGATACAAAAGGATGTTTTGCAGTGGTTGGGAGCATTTCGCAAACCTTCGGCACGTAAAAAGTTGTGAAACTTGTTTTGCGTGCCAGAATGCACTATTTCAGGGTACCGAAGTTGCGAAAAATATTTTGCGACGAAAACATCCATTCTACTCCAATAGACCCAAAATGATGTTTTGCAGTGGTTGGGAGAATTTCGCAAACCTTCGACACGTAAAAAGATGCGAAACTTATTTTGCGGGCCAGAATCCACTATTTTGGTGTACCGAAGTTGCGAAAAATGTTTCACAACGAAAACATCCATTCTACTCCATTAGACCCAAAATGATGTTTTGCAGTGGTTGGGAGCATTTCGCAAACCTTCGGCACATAAAAAGATGCGAAACTTGTTTTGCGGGCCAGAATGCACTATTTCGAGGTACCGAAGTTGCGAAAAATGTTTTGCGACGAAAACATCCATTCTAGTCCATTAGACTCAAAATGATGTTTTGCAGTGGTTGGGAGAATTTCGCAAACCTTCGACACGTAAAAAGATGCGAAACTTGTTTTGCGGGCCTGAATCCACTATTTCAGAGTACCGAAGTTGCGAAAAAGGATTCGCATCGAAATCATCCATTCTACTCCATTAGACCCAAAATGATGTTTTCCACTGGTTAGGAGCATTTCGCAAACCATCGACACGTAAAACGATGCGAAACTTGTGTTTCGGGCCTGAATCCACTATTTCGGTGTACCGAAGTTGCGAAAAATGTTTCGCAACGAAAACATCCATTCTACTCTATTAGACACAAAATGATGTTTTGCAGTGGTTGGGAGCATTTCGCAAACCTTCGGCACGTAAAAACTTGTGAAACTTGTTTTGCGGGCCAGAATGCACTATTTCAAGGTACCGAAGTTGCGAAAAATGTTTCGCAACATAAACATCCATTCTACTCCATAAGACCCAAAATGATGTTTTGCAGTGGTTGGGAGCATTTCGCAAACCTTCGACACGTAAAAAGTTGTGAAACTTGTTTTGCAGGCCAGAATGCCCTATTTCAGGGTACCGAAGTTGCGAAAAATGTTTTGCGACGAAAACATCCATTCTACTCCATTAGACCCAAAATGATGTTTTGCAGTGGTTGGGAGAATTTCGCAAACCTTCGACACGTAAAATGATGCGAAACTTATTTTGCGGGCCTGAATCCACTATTTCGGTGTACCGAAGTTGCGAAAAATGTTTCGCAACGAAAACATCCATTCTACTCCATTAGACCCAAAATGATGTTTTGCAGTGGTTGGGGGCATTTCGCAAACCTTCGGCACGTAAAAAGATGTGAAACTTGTTTTGCGGGCCAGAATGCACTATTTTAGGGTACCGAAGTTGCGAAAAATGTTTTGCGACGAAAACATCCATTCTACAACATTAGACCCAAAATGATGTTTTGCAGTGGTTGGGAGAATTTCGCAAACCTTCGACACGTAAAAAGATGCGAAACTTGTTTTGCTGGCCTGAATCCACTATTTCGGTGCACCGAAGTTGCGAAAAATGTTTCGCAACGAAAACATCCATTCTACTCCATTAGACCCAAAATGATGTTTTGCAGTGGTTGGGAGCTTTTCGCAAACCTTCGGCACGTAAAAGTATGCGAAACTTGTTTTGCGGGCCAGGATGCACTATTTCAGGGTATCGAAGTTGCGAAAAATGTTTTGCGACGAAAACATCCATTCTACTCCATTAGACCCAAAATGATGTTTTGCAGTGGTTGGGAGAATTTCGCAAACCTTCGGCATGTAAAAAGATGCGAAACTTATTTTGCGGGCTTGAATGCAGTATTTCAGAGTACCGAAGTTGCGAAAAACGATTCGCATCGAAATCATCCATTCTACGCCATTAGACCCAAAATGATGTTTTCCACTGGTTTGGAGCATTTCGCAAACCGTCGACACGTAAAACGATGCGAAACTTGTGTTTCGGGCCTGAATGCACTATTTCGGTGTACCGAAGTTGCGAAAAATGTTTCGCAACGAAAACATCCATTCTACTCTATTAGATACAAAAGGATGTTTTGCAGTGGTTGGGAGCATTTCGCAAACCTTCGGCACGTAAAAAGTTGTGAAACTTGTTTTGCGTGCCAGAATGCACTATTTCAGGGTACCGAAGTTGCGAAAAATATTTTGCGACGAAAACATCCATTCTACTCCAATAGACCCAAAATGATGTTTTGCAGTGGTTGGGAGAATTTCGCAAACCTTCGACACGTAAAAAGATGCGAAACTTATTTTGCGGGCCAGAATCCACTATTTTGGTGTGCCGAAGTTGCGAAAAATGTTTCACAACGAAAACATCCATTCTACTCCATTAGACCCAAAATGATGTTTTGCAGTGGTTGGGAGCATTTCGCAAACCTTCGGCACATAAAAAGATGCGAAACTTGTTTTGCGGGCCAGAATGCACTATTTCGAGGTACCGAAGTTGCGAAAAATGTTTTGCGACGAAAACATCCATTCTACTCCATTAGACTCAAAATGATGTTTTGCAGTGGTTGGGAGAATTTCGCAAACCTTCGACACGTAAAAAGATGCGAAACTTGTTTTGCGGGCCTGAATCCACTATTTCATAGTACCGAAGTTGCGAAAAAGGATTCGCATCGAAATCATCCATTCTACTCCATTAGACCCAAAATGATGTTTTCCACTGGTTGGGAGCATTTCGCAAACCATCGACACGTAAAACGATGCGAAACTTGTGTTTCGGGCCTGAATCCACTATTTCGGTGTACCGAAGTTGCGAAAAATGTTTCGCAACGAAAACATCCATTCTACTCTATTAGACACAAAATGATGTTTTGCAGTGGTTGGGAGCATTTCGCAAACCTTCGGCACGTAAAAAGTTGTGAAACTTGTTTTGCGGGCCAGAATGCACTATTTCAAGGTACCGAAGTTGCGAAAAATGTTTCGCAACAAAAACATCCATTCTACTCCATAAGACCCAAAATGATGTTTTGCAGTGGTTGGGAGTATTTCGCAAACCTTCGGCACGTAAAAAGTTGTGAAACTTGTTTTGCGGGCCAGAATGCCCTATTTGAGGGTACCGAAGTTGCGAAAAATGTTTCGCGACGAAAACATCAATTCTGCTCCATTAGACCCAAAATGATGTTTTGCAGTGGTTGGGAGAATTTCGCAAACCTTCGACACGTAAAAAGATGCGAAACTTATTTTGCGGGCCTGAATCCACTATTTCGGTGTACCGAAGTTGCGAAAAATGTTTCGCAACGAAAACATCCATTCTACTCCATTAGACCCAAAATGATGTTTTGCAGTGGTTGGGAGCATTTCGCAAACCTTCGGCACGTAAAAAGATGTGAAACTTGTTTTGCGGGCCAGAATGCACTATTTCAGGGTACCGAAGTTGCGAAAAATGTTTTGCGACGAAAACATCCATTCTACAACATTAGACCCAAAATGATGTTTTGCAGTGGTTGGGAGAATTTCGCAAACCTTCGACACGTAAAAAGATGTGAAACTTGTTTTGCTGGCCTGAATCCACTATTTCGGTGTACCGAAGTTGCGAAAAATGTTTCGCAACGAAAACATCCATTCTACTCCATTAGACCCAAAATGATGTTTTGCAGTGGTTGGGAGCTTTTCGCAAACCTTCGGCACGTAAAAATATGCGAAACTTGTTTTGCGGGCCAGAATGCACTATTTCAGGGTATTGAAGTTGCGAAAAATGTTTTGCGACGAAAACATCCATTCTACTCCATTAGACCCAAAATGATGTTTTGCAGTGGTTCGGAGAATTTCGCAAACCTTCGGCACGTAAAAAGATGCGAAACTTATTTTGCGGGCCTGAATGCACTATTTCAGAGTACCGAAGTTGCGAAAAACGATTCGCATCGAAATCATCCATTCTACGCCATTAGACCCAAAATGATGTTTTCCACTGGTTTGGAGCATTTCGCAAACCATCGACACGTAAAACGATGCGAAACTTGTGTTTCGGGCCTGAATGCACTATTTCGGTGTACCGAAGTTGCGAAAAATGTTTCACAACGAAAACATCCATTCTACTCTATTAGATACAAAAGGATGTTTTGCAGTGGTTGGGAGCATTTCGCAAACCTTCGGCACGTAAAAAGTTGTGAAACTTATTTTGCGTGCTAGAATGCACTATTTCAGCGTACCGAAGTTGCGAAAAATGTTTCGCAACAAAAACATCCATTCTACTCCATTAGACGCAAAATGATGTTTTGCAGTGGTTGGGTTCATTTCGCAAACCTTCGGCACGTAAAAAGTTGTGAAACTTGTTTTGCGGGCCAGAATGCACTATTTCAGGGTACCGAAGTTGCGAAAAATGTTTTGCGACGAAAACATCCATTCTACTCCATTAGACCCAAAATGATGTTTTGCAGTGGTTGGGAGAATTTCGCAAACCTTCGACACGTAAAAAGATGCGAAACTTATTTTGCGGGCCAGAATCCACTATTTTGGTGTACCGAAGTTGCGAAAAATGTTTCACAACGAAAACATCCATTCTACTCCATTAGACCCAAAATGGTGTTTTGCAGTGGTTGGGAGCATTTCGCAAACCTTCGGCACGTAAAAAGATGCGAAACTTGTTTTGCGGGCCTGAATGCACTATTTCAGAGTACCGAAGTTGTGAAAAAGGATTCGCATCGAAATCATCCATTCTACTCCATTAGACCCAAAATGATGTTTTCCACTGGTTGGGAGCATTTCGCAAACCATCGACACGTAAAACGATGCGAAACTTGTGTTTCGGGCCTGAATGCACTATTTCGGTGTACCGAAGTTGCGAAAAATGTTTCGCAACGAAAACATCCATTCTACTCTATTAGACACAAAATGATGTTTTGCAGTGGTTGGGACCATTTCGCAAACCTTCGGCATGTAAAAAGTTGTGAAACTTGTTTTGCGGGCCAGAATGCACTATTTCAAGGTACCGAAGTTGCGAAAAATGGTTCGCAACAAAAACATCCATTCTACTCCATAAGACCCAAAATGATGTTTTGCAGTGGTTGGGAGCATTTCGCAAACCTTCGGCACGTAAAAAGTTGTGAAACTTTTTTTGCGGGCCAGAATGCCCTATTTCAGGGTACCGAAGTTGCGAAAAATGTTTTGCGACGAAAACATCCATTCTACTCCATTAGACACAAAATGATGTTTTGCAGTGGTTGGGAGAATTTCGCAAACCTTCGACACGTAAAAAGATGCGAAACTTATTTTGCGGGCCTGAATCCACTATTTCGGTGTACCGAAGTTGCGAAAAATGTTTCGCAACGAAAACATCCATTCTACTCCATTAGACCCAAAATGATGTTTTGCAGTGGTTGGGAGCATTTCGCAAACATTCGGCACGTAAAAAGATGCGAAACTTGTTTTGCGGGCCAGAATGCACTATTTCAGGGTACCGAAGTTGCGAAAAATGTTTTGCGACGAAAACATCCATTCTACTCCATTAGACCGAAAATGATGTTTTGTAGTGGTTGGGAGAATTTCGCAAACCTTCGGCACGTAAAAAGATGCGAAACTTCTTTTGCGGGCCAGAATGCACTATTTCAGGGTACCGAAGTTGCGAAAAATGTTTTGCGACGAAAACATCCATTCTACTCCATTAGACCCAAAATGATGTTTTGCAGTGGTTGGGAGCATTTCGCAAACCTTCGGCACGTAAAAAGATGTGAAACTTGTTTTGCGCGCCAGAATGCACTATTTCAGGGTACTGAAGTTGCGAAAAATGTTTTGCGACGAAAACATCCATTCTACTCCATTAGACTCAAAATGATGTTTTGCAGGGGTAGGGAGAATTTCGCAAACCTTCGACACGTAAAAAGATGCGAAACTTGTTTTGCGGGCCTGAATCCACTATTTCGGTGTACCGAAGTTGCGAAAAATGTTTCGCAACGAAAACATCCATTCTACTCCATTAGACCCAAAATGATGTTTTGCAGTGGTTGGGAGCATTTCGCAAACCTTCGGCATGTAAAAAGATGCGAAACTTGTTTTGCTGCCAGAATGCACTATTTCAGGGTCTCGAAGTTGCGAAAAATGTTTTGCGACGAAAACATCCATTCTACTCCATTAGACCCAAAATGATGTTTTGTAGTGGTTGGGAGAATTTTGCAAACCTTCGGCACGTAAAAAGATGCGAAACTTATTTTGCGGGCCTGAATGCACTATTTCAGAGTACCGAAGTTGCGAAAAAGGATTCGCATCGAAATCATCCATTCTACGCCATTAGACACAAAATGATGTTTTCCACTGGTTTGGAGCATTTTGCAAACCATCGACACGTAAAACGATGCGAAACTTGTGTTTCGGGCCTGAATGCACTATTTCGGTGTACCGAAGTTGCGAAAAATGTTTCGCAACGAAAACATCCATTCTACTCTATTAGATACAAAAGGATGTTTTGCAGTGGTTGGGAGCATTTCGCAAACCTTCGGCACGTAAAAAGTTGTGAAACTTGTTTTGCGTGCCAGAATGCACTATTTCAGGGTACCGAAGTTGCGAAAAATGTTTCGCAACAAAAACATCCATTCTACTCCATAAGACCCAAAATGATGTTTTGCAGTGGTTGGGTGCATTTCGCAAACCTTCGGCACGTAAAAAGTTGTGAAACTTGTTTTGCGGGCCAGAATGCACTATTTTAGGGTACCGAAGTTGCGAAAAATATTTTGCGACGAAAACATCCATTCTACTCCATTAGACCCAAAATGATGTTTTGCAGTGGTTGGGAGAATTTCGCAAACCTTCGACACGTAAAAAGATGCGAAACTTATTTTGCGGGCCAGAATCCACTATTTTGGTGTACCGAAGTTGCGAAAAATGTTTCACAACGAAAACATCCATTCTACTCCATTAGACCCAAAATGATGTTTTGCAGTGGTTGGGAGCATTTCGCAAACCTTCGGCACGTAAAAAGATGCGAAACTTGTTTTCCGGGCCAGAATGCACTATTTCGAGGTACCGAAGTTGCGAAAAATGTTTTGCGACGAAAACATCCATTCTACTCCATTAGACTCAAAATGATGTTTTGCAGTGGTTGGGAGAATTTCGCAAACCTTCGACACGTAAAAAGATGCGAAACTTGTTTTGCGGGCCTGAATCCACTATTTCGGTGTACCGAAGTTGCGAAAAATGTTTCGCAACGAAAACATCCATTCTACTCCATTAGACCCAAAATGATGTTTTGCATTGGTTGGGAGCATTTCGCAAACATTCGGCACGTAAAAAGATGCGAAACTTGTTTTGCGGGCCAGAATGCACTATTTCAGGGTACCGAAGTTGCGAAAAATGTTTTGCGACGAAAACATCCATTCTACTCCATTAGACCGAAAATGATGTTTTGTAGTGGTTGGGAGAATTTCGCAAACCTTCGGCACGTAAAAAGATGCGAAACTTGTTTTGCGGGCCAGAATGCACTATTTCAGGGTACCGAAGTTGCGAAAAATGTTTTGCGACGAAAACATCCATTCTACTCCATTAGACCCAAAATGATGTTTTGCAGTGGTTGGGAGCATTTCGCAAACCTTCGGCACGTAAAAAGATGTGAAACTTGTTTTGCGCGCCAGAATGCACTATTTCAGGGTACTGAAGTTGCGAAAAATGTTTTGCGACGAAAACATCCATTCTACTCCATTAGACTCAAAATGATGTTTTGCAGGGGTAGGGAGAATTTCGCAAACCTTCGACACGTAAAAAGATGCGAAACTTGTTTTGCGGGCCTGAATCCACTATTTCGGTGTACCGAAGTTGCGAAAAATGTTTCGCAACGAAAACATCCATTCTACTCCATTAGACCCAAAATGATGTTTTGCAGTGGTTGGGAGCATTTCGCAAACCTTCGGCATGTAAAAAGATGCGAAACTTGTTTTGCTGCCAGAATGCACTATTTCAGGGTCTCGAAGTTGCGAAAAATGTTTTGCGACGAAAACATCCATTCTACTCCATTAGACCCAAAATGATGTTTTGTAGTGGTTGGGAGAATTTTGCAAACCTTCGGCACGTAAAAAGATGCGAAACTTATTTTGCGGGCCTGAATGCACTATTTCAGAGTACCGAAGTTGCGAAAAAGGATTCGCATCGAAATCATCCATTCTACGCCATTAGACACAAAATGATGTTTTCCACTGGTTTGGAGCATTTTGCAAACCATCGACACGTAAAACGATGCGAAACTTGTGTTTCGGGCCTGAATGCACTATTTCGGTGTACCGAAGTTGCGAAAAATGTTTCGCAACGAAAACATCCATTCTACTCTATTAGATACAAAAGGATGTTTTGCAGTGGTTGGGAGCATTTCGCAAACCTTCGGCACGTAAAAAGTTGTGAAACTTGTTTTGCGTGCCAGAATGCACTATTTCAGGGTACCGAAGTTGCGAAAAATGTTTCGCAACAAAAACATCCATTCTACTCCATAAGACCCAAAATGATGTTTTGCAGTGGTTGGGTGCATTTCGCAAACCTTCGGCACGTAAAAAGTTGTGAAACTTGTTTTGCGGGCCAGAATGCACTATTTTAGGGTACCGAAGTTGCGAAAAATATTTTGCGACGAAAACATCCATTCTACTCCATTAGACCCAAAATGATGTTTTGCAGTGGTTGGGAGAATTTCGCAAACCTTCGACACGTAAAAAGATGCGAAACTTATTTTGCGGGCCAGAATCCACTATTTTGGTGTACCGAAGTTGCGAAAAATGTTTCACAACGAAAACATCCATTCTACTCCATTAGACCCAAAATGATGTTTTGCAGTGGTTGGGAGCATTTCGCAAACCTTCGGCACGTAAAAAGATGCGAAACTTGTTTTGCGGGCCAGCATGCACTATTTCGAGGTACCGAAGTTGCGAAAAATGTTTTGCGACGAAAACATCCATTCTACTCCATTAGACTCAAAATGATGTTTTGCAGTGGTTGGGAGAATTTCGCAAACCTTCGACACGTAAAAAGATGCGAAACTTGTTTTGCGGGCCTGAATCCACTATTTCGGTGTACCGAAGTTGCGAAAAATGTTTCGCAACGAAAACATCCATTCTACTCCATTAGACCCAAAATGATGTTTTGCATTGGTTGGGAGCATTTCGCAAACCTTCGGCACGTAAAAAGATGCGAAACTTGTTTTGCTGCCAGAATGCACTATTTCAGGGTCTCGAAGTTGCGAAAAATGTTTTGCGACGAAAACATCCATTCTACTCCATTAGACCCAAAATGATGTTTTGTAGTGGTTGGGAGAATTTCGCAAACCTTCGGCACGTAAAAAGATGCGAAACTTGTTTTGCGGGCCTGAATGCACTATTTTAGAGTACCGAAGTTGCGAAAAAGGATTCGCATCGAAATCATCCATTCTACTCCATTAGACCCAAAATGATGTTTTCCACTGGTTGGGAGCATTTCGCAAACCATCGGCACGTAAAAAGATGCGAAACTTGTTTTGCGGGCCTGAATCCACTATTTCGGTGTACCGAAGTTGCGAAAAATATTTCGCAATGAAAACAACCATTCTACTCTATTAGACACAAAATGATGTTTTGCAGTGGTTGGGAGCATTTCGCAAACCTTCGGCACGTAAAAAGTTGTGAAACTTGTTTTGCGGGCCAGAATGCACTATTTCAAGGTACCGAAGTTGCGAAAAATGTTTCGCAACAAAAACATCAATTCTACTCCAGAAGACCCAAAATGATGTTTTGCAGTGGTTGGGAGTATTTCGCAAACCTTCGGCACGTAAAAAGTTGTGAAACTTGTTTTGCGGGCCAGAATGCCCTATTTCAGGGTACCGAAGTTGCGAAAAATGTTTTGCGACGAAAACATCAATTCTACTCCATTAGAACCAAAATGATGTTTTGCAGTGGTTGGGAGAATTTCGCAAACCTTCGACACGTAAAAAGATGCGAAACTTATTTTGCGGGCCTGAATCCACTATTTTGGTGTACCGAAGTTGCGAAAAATGTTTCGCAACGAAAACATCCATTCTACTCCATTAGACCCAAAATGACTTTTTGCAGTGGTTGGGAGCATTTCGCAAACCTTCGGCACGTAAAAAGATGTGAAACTTATTTTGCGGGCCAGAATGCACTATTTTAGGGTACCGAAGTTGCGAAAAATGTTTTGCGACGAAAACATCCATTCTACAACATTAGACCCAAAATGATGTTTTGCAGTGGTTGGGAGAATTTCGCAAACCTTCGACATGTAAAAAGATGCGAAACTTGTTTTGCTGGCCTGAATCCACTATTTCGGTGTACCGAAGTTGCGAAAAATGTTTCGCAACGAAAACATCCATTCTACTCCATTAGACCCAAAATGATGTTTTGCAGTGGTTGGGAGCTTTTCGCAAACCTTCGGCACGTAAAAATATGCGAAACTTGTTTTGCGGGCCAGAATGCACTATTTCAGGGTATTGAAGTTGCGAAAAATGTTTTGCGACGAAAACATCCATTCTACTCCATTAGACCCAAAATGATGTTTTGCAGTGGTTCGGAGAATTTCGCAAACCTTCGGCACGTAAAAAGATGCGAAACTTATTTTGCGGGCCTGAATGCACTATTTCAGAGTACCGAAGTTGCGAAAAACGATTCGCATCGAAATCATCCATTCTACGCCATTAGACCCAAAATGATGTTTTCCACTGGTTTGGAGCATTTCGCAAACCATCGACACGTAAAACGATGCGAAACTTGTGTTTCGGGCCTGAATGCACTATTTAGGTGTACCGAAGTTGCGAAAAATGTTTCACAACGAAAACATCCATTCTACTCTATTAGATACAAAAGGATGTTTTGCAGTGGTTGGGAGCATTTCGCAAACCTTCGGCACGTAAAAAGTTGTGAAACTTGTTTTGCGTGCTAGAATGCACTATTTCAGCGTACCGAAGTTGCGAAAAATGTTTCGCAACAAAAACATCCATTCTACTCCATTAGACCCAAAATGATGTTTTGCAGTGGTTGGGTTCATTTCGCAAACCTTCGGCACGTAAAAAGTTGTGAAACTTGTTTTGCGGGCCAGAATGCACTATTTCAGGATACCGAAGTTGCGAAAAATGTTTTGCGACGAAAACATCCATTCTACTCCATTAGACCCAAAATGATGTTTTGCAGTGGTTGGGAGAATTTCGCAAACCTTCGACACGTAAAAAGATGCGAAACTTATTTTGCGGGCCAGAATCCACTATTTTGGTGTACCGAAGTTGCGAAAAATGTTTCACAACGAAAACATCCATTCTACTCCATTAGACCCAAAATGGTGTTTTGCAGTGGTTGGGAGCATTTCGCAAACCTTCGGCACGTAAAAAGATGCGAAACTTTTTTTGCGGGCCAGAATGCACTATTTCGAGGTACCAAAGTTGCGAAAAATGTTTTGCGACGAAAACATCCATTCTACTCCATTAGACCGAAAATGATGTTTTGTAGTGGTTGGGAGAATTTCGCAAACCTTCGGCACGTAAAAAGATGCGAAACTTGTTTTGCGGGCCTGAATGCACTATTTCAGAGTACCGAAGTTGCGAAAAAGTATTCGCATCGAAATCATCCATTCTACTCCATTAGACCCAAAATGATGTTTTGCAGTGGTTGGGAGCATTTCGCAAACCTTCGGCAAGTAAAAAGATGTGAAACTTGTTTTGCTGCTAGAATGCACTATTTCAGGGTCTCGAAGTTGCGAAAAATGTTTTGCGACGAAAACATCCATTCTACTCCATTAGACCCAAAATGATGTTTTGTAGTGGTTGGGAGAATTTCGCAAACCTTCGGCACGTAAAAAGATGCGAAACTTGTTTTGCGGGCCTGAATGCACTATTTCAGACTACCGAAGTTGCGAAAAAGGATTCGCATTGAAATAATCCATTCTACTCCATTAGACCCAAAATGATGTTTTCCACTGGTTGGGAGCATTTCGCAAACCATCGACACGTAAAACGATGCGAAACTTGTGTTTCGGGCCTGAATGCACTATTTTGGTGTACCGAAGTTGCGAAAAATGTTTCGCAACGAAAACATCCATTCTACTCTATTAGACACAAAATGATGTTTTGCAGTGGTTGGGACCATTTCGCAAACCTTCGGCACGTAAAAAGTTGTGAAACTTGTTTTGCGGGCCAGAATGCACTATTTCAAGGTACCGCAGTTGCGAAAAATGTTTCGCAACAAAAACATCCATTCTACTCCATAAGACCCAAAATGATGTTTTGCAGTGGTTGGGAGCATTTCGCAAACCTTCGGCACGTAAAAAGTTGTGAAACTTGTTTTGCGGGCCAGAATGCCCTATTTCAGGGTACCGAAGTTGCGAAAAATGTTTTGCGACGAAAACATCCATTCTACTCCATTAGACCCAAAATGATGTTTTGCAGTGGTTGGGAGAATTTCGCAAACCTTCGACACGTAAAAAGATGCGAAACTTATTTTGCGGGCCTGAATCCACTATTTCGGTGTACCAAAGTTGCGAAAAATGTTTCGCAACGAAAACATCCATTCTACTCCATTAGACCCAAAATGATGTTTTGCAGTGGTTGGGAGCATTTCGCAAACATTCGGCAAGTAAAAAGATGCGAAACTTGTTTTGCGGGCCAGAATGCACTATTTCAGGGTACCGAAGTTGCGAAAAATGTTTTGCGACGAAAACATCCATTCTACTCCATTAGACCGAAAATGATGTTTTGTAGTGGTTGGGAGAATTTCGCAAACCTTCGGCACGTAAAAAGATGCGAAACTTGTTTTGCGGGCCTGAATGCACTATTTCAGAGTACCGAAGTTGCGAAAAAGGATTCGCATCGAAATCATCCATTCTACTCCATTAGACCCAAAATGATGTTTTGCAGTGGTTGGGAGCATTTCGCAAACCTTCGGCACGTAAAAAGATGTGAAACTTGTTTTGCGCGCCAGAATGCACTATTTCAGGGTACCGAAGTTGCGAAAAATGTTTTGCGACGAAAACATCCATTCTACTCCATTAGACCCAAAATGATGTTTTGCAGTGGTTGGGAGAATTTCGCAAACCTTCGACACGTAAAAAGATGCGAAACTTGTTTTGCTGGCCTGAATCCACTATTTCGGTGTACCGAAGTTGCGAAAAATGTTTCGCAACGAAAACATCCATTCTACTCCATTAGACCCAAAATGATGTTTTGCAGTGGTTGGGAGCTTTTCGCAAACCTTCGGCACGTAAAAATATGCGAAACTTGTTTTGCGGGCCAGAATGCACAATTTCAGGGTATCGAAGTTGCGAAAAATGTTTTGCGACGAAAACATCCATTCTACTCCATTAGACCCAAAATGATGTTTTGCAGTGGTTGGGAGAATTTCGCAAACCTTCGGCACGTAAAAAGATGCGAAACTTGTTTTGCGGGCCTGAATGCACTATTTCAGAGTACCGAAGTTGCGAAAAACGATTCGCATCGAAATCATCCATTCTACTCCATTAGACCCAAAATGATGTTTTCCACTGGTTTGGAGCATTTCGGAAACCATCGACACGTAAAACGATGCGAAACATGTGTTTCGGGCCTGAATGCACTATTTCGATGTACCGAAGTTGCGAAAAATGTTTCGCAACGAAAACATCCATTCTACTCTATTAGATACAAAAGGATGTTTTGTAGTGGTTGGGAGCATTTCGCAAACCTTCGGCACGTAAAAAGATGCGAAACTTTTTTTGCGGGCCAGAATGCACTATTTCGAGGTACCAAAGTTGCGAAAAATGTTTTGCGACGAAAACATCCATTCTACTCCATTAGACCGAAAATGATGTTTTGTAGTGGTTGGGAGAATTTCGCAAACCTTCGGCACGTAAAAAGATGCGAAACTTGTTTTGCGGGCCTGAATGCACTATTTCAGAGTACCGAAGTTGCGAAAAAGGATTCGCATCGAAATCATCCATTCTACTCCATTAGACCCAAAATGATGTTTTGCAGTGGTTGGGAGCATTTCGCAAACCTTCGGCAAGTAAAAAGATGTGAAACTTGTTTTGCTGCTAGAATGCACTATTTCAGGGTCTCGAAGTTGCGAAAAATGTTTTGCGACGAAAACATCCATTCTACTCCATTAGACCCAAAATGATGTTTTGTAGTGGTTGGGAGAATTTCGCAAACCTTCGGCACGTAAAAAGATGCGAAACTTGTTTTGCGGGCCTGAATGCACTATTTCAGACTACCGAAGTTGCGAAAAAGGATTCGCATCGAAATAATCCATTCTACTCCATTAGACCCAAAATGATGTTTTCCACTGGTTGGGAGCATTTCGCAAACCATCGACACGTAAAACGATGCGAAACTTGTGTTTCGGGCCTGAATGCACTATTTTGGTGTACCGAAGTTGCGAAAAATGTTTCGCAACGAAAACATCCATTCTACTCTATTAGACACAAAATGATGTTTTGCAGTGGTTGGGACCATTTCGCAAACCTTCGGCACGTAAAAAGTTGTGAAACTTGTTTTGCGGGCCAGAATGCACTATTTCAAGGTACCGCAGTTGCGAAAAATGTTTCGCAACAAAAACATCCATTCTACTCCATAAGACCCAAAATGATGTTTTGCAGTGGTTGGGAGCATTTCGCAAACCTTCGGCACGTAAAAAGTTGTGAAACTTGTTTTGCGGGCCAGAATGCCCTATTTCAGGGTACCGAAGTTGCGAAAAATGTTTTGCGACGAAAACATCCATTCTACTCCATTAGACCCAAAATGATGTTTTGCAGTGGTTGGGAGAATTTCGCAAACCTTCGACACGTAAAAAGATGCGAAACTTATTTTGCGGGCCTGAATCCACTATTTCGGTGTACCAAAGTTGCGAAAAATGTTTCGCAACGAAAACATCCATTCTACTCCATTAGACCCAAAATGATGTTTTGCAGTGGTTGGGAGCATTTCGCAAACATTCGGCAAGTAAAAAGATGCGAAACTTGTTTTGCGGGCCAGAATGCACTATTTCAGGGTACCGAAGTTGCGAAAAATGTTTTGCGACGAAAACATCCATTCTACTCCATTAGACCGAAAATGATGTTTTGTAGTGGTTGGGAGAATTTCGCAAACCTTCGGCACGTAAAAAGATGCGAAACTTGTTTTGCGGGCCTGAATGCACTATTTCAGAGTACCGAAGTTGCGAAAAAGGATTCGCATCGAAATCATCCATTCTACTCCATTAGACCCAAAATGATGTTTTGCAGTGGTTGGGAGCATTTCGCAAACCTTCGGCACGTAAAAAGATGTGAAACTTGTTTTGCGCGCCAGAATGCACTATTTCAGGGTACCGAAGTTGCGAAAAATGTTTTGCGACGAAAACATCCATTCTACTCCATTAGACCCAAAATGATGTTTTGCAGTGGTTGGGAGAATTTCGCAAACCTTCGACACGTAAAAAGATGCGAAACTTGTTTTGCTGGCCTGAATCCACTATTTCGGTGTACCGAAGTTGCGAAAAATGTTTCGCAACGAAAACATCCATTCTACTCCATTAGACCCAAAATGATGTTTTGCAGTGGTTGGGAGCTTTTCGCAAACCTTCGGCACGTAAAAATATGCGAAACTTGTTTTGCGGGCCAGAATGCACAATTTCAGGGTATCGAAGTTGCGAAAAATGTTTTGCGACGAAAACATCCATTCTACTCCATTAGACCCAAAATGATGTTTTGCAGTGGTTGGGAGAATTTCGCAAACCTTCGGCACGTAAAAAGATGCGAAACTTGTTTTGCGGGCCTGAATGCACTATTTCAGAGTACCGAAGTTGCGAAAAACGATTCGCATCGAAATCATCCATTCTACTCCATTAGACCCAAAATGATGTTTTCCACTGGTTTGGAGCATTTCGGAAACCATCGACACGTAAAACGATGCGAAACATGTGTTTCGGGCCTGAATGCACTATTTCGATGTACCGAAGTTGCGAAAAATGTTTCGCAACGAAAACATCCATTCTACTCTATTAGATACAAAAGGATGTTTTGTAGTGGTTGGGAGCATTTCGCAAACCTTCGGCACGTAAAAAGTTGTGAAACTTGTTTTGCGGGCCAGAATGCACTATTTCAGGGTACCGAAGTTGCGAAAAATGTTTCGCAACAAAAACATCCATTCTACTCCGTAAGACCCAAAATGATGTTTTGCAGTGGTTGGGTGCATTTCGCAAACCTTCGGCACGTAAAAAGTTGTGAAACTTGTTTTGCGGGCCAGAATGCACTATTTCAGGGTACCGAAGTTGCGAAAAATGTTTTGCGACCAAAACATCTATTCTACTCCATTAGACCCAAAAGGATGTTTTGCAGTGGTTGGGAGAATTTTGCAAACCTTCGACACGTAAAAAGATGCGAAACTTATTTTGCGGGCCTGAATCACTATTTTAGTGTACCGAAGTTGCGAAAAATGTTTCGCAACGAAAACATCCATTCTACTCCATTAGACCCAAAATGATGTTTTGCAGTGGTTGGGAGCATTTCGCAAACCTTCGGCACGTAAAAAGATGCGAAACTTGTTTTGCGGGCCAGAATGCACTATTTCAGGGTACCAAAGTTGCGAAAAATGTTTTGCGATGAAAACATCCATTCTACTCCATTAGACTCAAAATGATGTTTTGCAGTGGTTGGGAGAATTTCGCAAACCTTCGACACGTAAAAAGATGCGAAACTTGTTTTGCGGGCCTGAATCCACTATTTCGGTGTACCGAAGTTGCGAAAAATGTTTCGCAACGAAAACATCCATTCTACTCCATTAGACCCAAAATGATGTTTTGCAGTGGTTGGGAGCATTTCGCAAACCTTCGGCACGTAAAAAGATGCGAAACTTGTTTTGCGGGCCAGAATGCACTATTTCAGGATCTCGAAGTTGCGAAAAATGTTTTGCGACGAAAACATCCATTCTACTCCAGTAGACCCAAAATGATGTTTTGCAGTGGTTGGGAGAATTTCGCAAACCTTCGGCACGTAAAAAGATGCGAAACTTATTTTGCGGTCCTGAATGCACTATTTCAGAGTACCGAAGTTGCGAAAAAGGTGATGAGGACATCATCGGCTCGGATACGACCACAATAGCATGTTTTTATTCCAAGGTGAACCGATTCTTTATCATCGTTGTATTCAATACATTTGCTGAACTGTTGCTGCACTATGATGTTTGTTGGTTGTCATATTCAGAAACACTTTCGTGGATCAAAAAAGGTGCTCAACACACATGGAAGGCTTGGAGAACCAAAGAAGTTGATTGGGGGCCAAGTCTAAGTAATCCCCACGTCCTCCACCAAGCCACCACGTCACTTTTGGGCCAAACATGGAAAGAGATCAAGTCCAACACGTTTTGGGCGCTGGATTCGAACTGCATAACTGGGCCAACTTATGACAGACGCCACGGGCACATACAGAGTCGGATTGGGACGTTCAAGTACTTTCTGAAACCGGGTTGAAGTTAACTTTTATATGGATCCGGACTCATGCCCATATCTATCTTGAGACGTCCGCAATCTATGAATCTTTGACCGAAGGTCTTTCTGTCCAGGGTGCTGCGCCACCGTATTTTGGCCCATTGGCCCGTGTATCATGTCGGAGCCCATAGGGGCGTGTCCTAGGGTTGGAGCACGACCCCCACCAGGTCCTGGTCGTGCCCGTACCATCTCATATACCCCCATAGCCATCACAAACAGATTGGGTTTTGTTTCGTTGTAAGTTTAGCCATTGCTACTTCCTTGTAGACGCGTGTGTCGACTAGACCACCCGTTCTACCTGATTCGGAACCCCAACTTGGTGATATCAGATTGGTTTCTATCTCCACATTTGCAATTGAGTTGCTTGTTATACTTGTTCTTGCTTGTTCTTCGATTGCTTGCAGGAACGGGTGCCCTAGTGGCGGTTGACGCGCTCCACAAGATCGTGACACCCATAGGAGACGGTGTATCGGTTGCTAAGGCACATCCTTGGAAAGTTGTAGTCGGGCCGTGAACGTCGTTTCCTCCGATCGAAGTTATCCTCCACGCCTCTCATCGAAAGATCGGCCACAAACCTTAGCGGGTTCACATCAATTGGTATCAGAGCAAGGTTTTCGGTGAGAGACTTTCCACCTACTTTCCAAAAAAAAAATTTTCTCTTCCTATAGTCCATAAAAAGCCAAAAAAATAGTAGATCAGTTTTGTTTCCGCAATCCCATAAAACATTTGAGCCATACTAGTACTGCAAGGGTAGGGCTTGTTGAGTTTTTGGTTGCACCGGTTTGTGTCGAGTCGCATCAAAATCATCCATTCTACTCTATTAGACCCAAAATGATGTTTTCCACTGGTTGGGAGCATTTCGCAAACCATCGACACGTAAAACGATGCGAAACTTGTGTTTCGGGCCTGAATGCACTATTTCGGTGTACCGAAGTTGCGAAAAATGTTTCGCAACGAAAACATCCATTCTACTCTATTAGACACAAAATGATGTTTTGCAGTGGTTGGGAGCATTTCGCAAACCTTCGGCACGTAAAAAGTTGTGAAACTTGTTTTGCGGGCCAGAATGCACTATTTCAAGGTACCGAAGTTGCGAAAAATGTTTCGCAACAAAAACATCCATTTTACTCCATTAGACCCAAAATGATGTTTTGCAGTGGTTGGGAGCATTTCGGAAACCTTCGGCACGTAAAAAGATGCGAAACTTATTTTGCGGGCCAGAATGCACTATTTCAGGGTACCGAAGTTGCGACAAATGTTTTGCGACGAAAACATCCATTCTACTCCATTAGACCCAAAATGATGTTTTGCAGTGGTTGGGAGAATTTCGCAAACCTTCGGCACGTAAAAAGATGCGAAACTTGTTTTGCGGGCCTGAATGCACTATTTCAGAGTACCGAAGTTGCGAAAAAGGATTCGCATCGAAATCATCCATTCTACTCCATTAGACCCAAAATGATGTTTTCCCCTGGTTGGGAGCATTTCGCAAACCATCGACACGTAAAACGATGCGAAACTTGTTTTGCGGGCCAGAATGCACTATTTCATGGTACCGAAGTTGCGAAAAATGTTTTGCGACGAAAACATCCATTCTACTCCATTAGACCCAAAATGATGTTTTGTAGTGGTTGGGAGAATTTCGCAAACCTTCGGCACGTAAAAAGATGCGAAACTTATTTTGCGGTCCTGAATGCACTATTTCAGAGTACCGAAGTTGCGAAAAAGGTGATGAGGACATCATCGGCTCGGATACGACCACAATAGCATGTTTTTATTCCAAGGTGAACCGATTCTTTATCATCGTTGTATTCAATACATTTGCTGAACTGTTGCTGCACTATGATGTTTGTTGGTTGTCATATTCAGAAACACTTTCGTGGATCAAAAAAGGTGCTCAACACACATGGAAGGCTTGGAGAACCAAAGAAGTTGATTGGGGGCCAAGTCTAAGTAATCCCCACGTCCTCCACCAAGCCACCACGTCACTTTTGGGCCAAACATGGAAAGAGATCAAGTCCAACACGTTTTGGGCGCTGGATTCGAACTGCATAACTGGGCCAACTTATGACAGACGCCACGGGCACATACAGAGTCGGATTGGGACGTTCAAGTACTTTCTGAAACCGGGTTGAAGTTAACTTTTATATGGATCCGGACTCATGCCCATATCTATCTTGAGACGTCCGCAATCTATGAATCTTTGACCGAAGGTCTTTCTGTCCAGGGTGCTGCGCCACCGTATTTTGGCCCATTGGCCCGTGTATCATGTCGGAGCCCATAGGGGCGTGTCCTAGGGTTGGAGCACGACCCCCACCAGGTCCTGGTCGTGCCCGTACCATCTCATATACCCCCATAGCCATCACAAACAGATTGGGTTTTGTTTCGTTGTAAGTTTAGCCATTGCTACTTCCTTGTAGACGCGTGTGTCGACTAGACCACCCGTTCTACTTGATTCGGAACCCCAACTTGGTGATATCAGATTGGTTTCTATCTCCACATTTGCAATTGAGTTGCTTGTTATACTTGTTCTTGCTTGTTCTTCGATTGCTTGCAGGAACGGGTGCCCTAGTGGCGGTTGACGCGCTCCACAAGATCGTGACACCTATAGGAGACGGTGTATCGGTTGCTAAGGCACATCCTTGGAAAGTTGTAGTCGGGCCGTGAACGTCGTTTCCTCCGATCGAAGTTATCCTCCACGCCTCTCATCGAAAGATCGGCCACAAACCTTAGCGGGTTCACATCAATTGGTATCAGAGCAAGGTTTTCGGTGAGAGACTTTCCACCTACTTTCCAAAAAAAAAATTTTCTCTTCCTATAGTCCATAAAAAGCCAAAAAAATAGTAGATCAGTTTTGTTTCCGCAATCCCATAAAACATTTGAGCCATACTAGTACTGCAAGGGTAGGGCTTGTTGAGTTTTTGGTTGCACCGGTTTGTGTCGAGTCGCATCAAAATCATCCATTCTACTCTATTAGACCCAAAATGATGTTTTCCACTGGTTGGGAGCATTTCGCAAACCATCGACACGTAAAACGATGCGAAACTTGTGTTTCGGGCCTGAATGCACTATTTCGGTGTACCGAAGTTGCGAAAAATGTTTCGCAACGAAAACATCCATTCTACTCTATTAGACACAAAATGATGTTTTGCAGTGGTTGGGAGCATTTCGCAAACCTTCGGCACGTAAAAAGTTGTGAAACTTGTTTTGCGGGCCAGAATGCACTATTTCAAGGTACCGAAGTTGCGAAAAATGTTTCGCAACAAAAACATCCATTTTACTCCATTAGACCCAAAATGATGTTTTGCAGTGGTTGGGAGCATTTCGGAAACCTTCGGCACGTAAAAAGATGCGAAACTTATTTTGCGGGCCAGAATGCACTATTTCAGGGTACCGAAGTTGCGACAAATGTTTTGCGACGAAAACATCCATTCTACTCCATTAGACCCAAAATGATGTTTTGCAGTGGTTGGGAGAATTTCGCAAACCTTCGGCACGTAAAAAGATGCGAAACTTGTTTTGCGGGCCTGAATGCACTATTTCAGAGTACCGAAGTTGCGAAAAAGGATTCGCATCGAAATCATCCATTCTACTCCATTAGACCCAAAATGATGTTTTCCCCTGGTTGGGAGCATTTCGCAAACCATCGACACGTAAAACGATGCGAAACTTGTGTTTCGGGCCTGAATGCACTATTTCGGTGTACCAAAGTTGCGAAAAATATTTCGCAACAAAAACATCCCTTCTACTCCATCAGACCCAAAATGATGTTTTGCAGTGGTTGGGAGCATTTCGCAAACCTTCGGCACGTAAAAAGATGCGAAACTTGTTTTGCGGGCCAGAATGCACTATTTTAGGGTACCGAAGTTGCGAAAAATGTTTTGCGACGAAAACATCCATTCTACTCCATTAGACCCAAAATGATGTTTTGCAGTGGTTGGGAGAATTTCGCAAACCTTCGACACGTAAAAAGATGCGAAACTTATTTTGCGGGCCTGAATCCACTATTTCGGTGTACCGAAGTTGCGAAAAATGTTTCGCAACGAAAACATCCATTCTACTCCATTAGACCCAAAATGATGTTTTGCAGTGGTTGGGAGCATTTCGCAAACCTTCGGCACGTAAAAAGATGTGAAACTTGTTTCGCGGGCCAGAATGCACTATTTCAGGGTACCGAAGTTGCGAAAAATGTTTTGCGACGAAAACATCCATTCTACTCCATTAGACCCAAAATGATGTTTTGCAGTGGTTGGGAGAATTTCGCAAACCTTCGGCACGTAAAAAGATGCGAAACTTGTTTTGCGGGCCAGAATGCACTATTTCAGAGTACCGAAGTTGCGAAAAAGGATTCGCATCGAAATCATCCATTCTACTCCGTTAGACCCAAAATGATGTTTTCCACTGGTTGGGAGCATTTCGCAAACCATCGACACGTAAAACGATGCGAAACTTGTGTTTCGGACCTGAATGCACTATTTCGGTGTACCGAAGTTGCGAAAAATGTTTCGCAACGAAAACATCCATTCTACTCTATTAGACACAAAATGATGTTTTGCAGTGGTTGGGAGCATTTCGCAAACCTTCGGCACGTAAAAAGTTGTGAAACTTGTTTTGCGGGCCAGAATGCACTATTTCAAGGTACCGAAGTTGCGAAAAATGTTTCGCAACAAAAACATCCATTCTACTCCATAAGACCCAAAATGATGTTTTGCAGTGGTTGGGAGCATTTCGCAAACCTTCGGCACGTAAAAAGTTGTGAAACTAGTTTTGCGGGCCAGAATGCCCTATTTCAGGGTACCGAAGTTGCGAAAAATATTTTGCGACGAAAACATCCATTCTACTCCATTAGACCGAAAATGATGTTTTGCAGTGGTTGGGAGAATTTCGCAAACCTTCGACCCGTAAAAAGATGCGAAACTTATTTTGCGGGCCTGAATCCACTATTTCGGTGTACCGAAGTTGCGAAAAATGTTTCGCAACGAAAACATCCATTCTACTCCATTAGACCTAAAAAGATGTTTTGCAGTGGTTGGGAGCATTTCGCAAACCTTCGGCACGTAAAAAGATGCGAAACTTATTTTGCGGGGCAGAATGCACTATTTCAGGGTACCGAAGTTGCGAAAAATGTTTTGCGACGTAAACATCCATTCTACTCCATTAGACCCAAAATGATGTTTTGCAGTGGTTGGGAGCATTTCGCAAACCTTCGACACGTAAAAAGATGCGAAACTTGTTTTGCGGGCCTGAATCCACTATTTCGGTGTACCGAAGTTGCGAAAAATGTTTCGCAACGAAAACATCCATTCTACTCCATTAGACCCAAAATGATGTTTTGCAGTGGTTGGGAGCATTTCGCAAACCTTCGGCACGTAAAAAGATGCAAAACTTGTTTTGCGAGCCAGAATGCACTATTTCAGGGTATCGAAGTTGCGAAAAATGTTTTGCGACGAAAACATCCATTCTACTCCATTAGACCCAAAATGATGTTTTGCAGTGGTTGGGAGAATTTCGCAAACCTTCGGCACGTAAAAAGATGCGAAACTTATTTTGCGGGCCTGAATGCACTATTTCAGAGTACCGAAGTTGCGAAAAAGGTGATGAGGACATCATCGGCTCGGATACGACCACAATAGCATGTTTTTATTCCAAGGTGAACCGATTCTTTATCATCGTTGTATTCAATACATTTGCTGAACTGTTGCTGCACTATGATGTTTGTTGGTTGTCATATTCAGAAACACTTACGTGGATCAAAAAAGGTGCTCAACACACATGGAAGGCTTGGAGAACCAAAGAAGTTGATTGGGGGCCAAGTCCAAGTAATCCCCACGTCCTCCACCAAGCCACCACGTCACTTTTGGGCCAAAGATGGAAAGAGATCAAGTCCAACACGTTTTGGGCGCTGGATTCGAACTGCATAACTGGGCCAACTTATGACGGACGCCACGGGCACATACGGAGTCGGATTGGGACGTTCAAGTACTTTCTGAAACCGGGTTGAAGTTAACTTTTATATGGATCCAGACTCATGCCCATATCTATCTTGAGACGTCCGCAATCTACGAATCTTTGACCGAAGGTCTTTCTGTCCAGGGTGCTGCGCCACCGTATTTTGGCCCATTGGCCCGTGTATCATGTCGAAGCCCATAGGGGCGTGTCCTAGGGTTGGAGCACGACCCCCACCAGGTCCTGGTCGTGCCCCTACCATCTCATATACCCCCATAGCCATCACAAACAGATTGGGTTTTGTTTCGTTGTAAGTTTAGCCATTGCTACTTCCTTGTAGACGCGTGTGTCGACTAGACCACCTGTTCTACCTGATTCGGAACCCCAACTTGGTGATATCAGATTGGTTTCTATCTCCACATTTGCAATTGAGTTGCTTGTTATACTTGTTCTTGCTTGTTCTTCGATTGCTTGCAGGAACGGGTGCCCTAGTGGCGGTTGACGCGCTCCACAAGATCGTGACACCCATAGGAGACGGTGTATCGGTTGCTAAGGCACATCCTTGGAAAGTTGTAGTCGGGCCGTGAACGTCGTTTCCTCCGATCGAAGTTATCCTCCACGCCTCTCATCGAAAGATCGGCCACAAACCTTAGCGGGTTCACATCAATTGGTATCAGAGCAAGGTTTTCGGTGAGAGACTTTCCACCTACTTTCCAAAATTTTTTTTTCTCTTCCTATAGTCCATAAAAAGCCAAAAAAATAGTAGATCAATTTTGTTTCTGCAATCCCATAAAACATTTGAGCCATACTAGTACTGCAAGGGTAGGGCTTGTTGAGTTTTTGGTTGCACCGGTTTGTGTCGAGTCGCATCAAAATCATCCATTCTACTCCATTAGACCCAAAATTATGTTTTCCACTGGTTGGGAGCATTTCGCAAACCATCGACACGTAAAACGATGCGAAACTTGTGTTTCGGGCCTGAATGCACTATTTCGGTGTACCGAAGTTGCGAAAAATGTTTCGCAACGAAAACATCCATTCTACTCTATTAGACACAAAATGATGTTTTGCAGTGGTTGGGAGCATTTCGCAAACCTTCGGCACGTAAAAAGTTGTGAAACTTGTTTTGCGGGCCAGAATGCACTATTTCAAGGTACCGAAGTTGCGAAAAATGTTTCGCAACAAAAACATCCATTTTACTCCGTTAGACCCAAAATGATGTTTTGCAGTGGTTGGGAGCATTTCGGAAACCTTCGGCACGTAAAAAGATGCGAAACTTGTTTTGCGGGCCAGAATGCACTATTTCAGGGTCTCGAAGTTGCGAAAAATGTTTTGCGACAAAAACATCCATTCTACTCCATTAGACCCAAAATGATGTTTTGCAGTGGTTGGGAGAATTTCGCAAACCTTCGGCACGTAAAAAGATGTGAAACTTGTTTTGCGGGCCTGAATGCACTATTTCAGAGTACCGAAGTTGCGAAAAAGGATTCGCATCGAAATCATCCATTCTACTCCATTAGACCCAAAATGATGTTTTCCACTGGTTGGGAGCATTTCGCAAACCATCGACACGTAAAACGATGCGAAACTTGTGTTTCGTGCCTGAATGCACTATTTCGGTGTACCAAAGTTGCGAAAAATGTTTCGCAACAAAAACATCCATTCTACTCCATTAGACCCAAAATGATGTTTTGCAGTGGTTGGGAGAATTTCGCAAACCTTCGGCACGTAAAAAGATGCGAAACTTGTTTTGCGGGCCAGAATGCACTATTTCAGGGTCTCGAAGTTGCGAAAAATGTTTTGCGACGAAAACATCCATTCTACTCTATTAGACCCAAAATGATGTTTTGCAGTGGTTGGGAGAATTTCGCAAACCTTCGGCACGTAAAAAGATGCAAAACTTGTTTTGCGGGCCTGAATGCACTATTTCAGAGTACCGAAGTTGCGAAAAAGGATTCGCATCGAAATCATCCATTCTACTCCATTAGACCCAAAATGATGTTTTCCCCTGGTTGGGAGCATTTCGCAAACCATCGACACGTAAAACGATGCGAAACTTGTGATTCAGGCCTGAATGCACTATTTCGGTGTACCAAAGTTGCGAAAAATATTTCGCAACAAAAACATCCATTCTACTCCATCAGACCCAAAATGATGTTTTGCAGTGGTTGGGAGCATTTCGCAAACCTTCGGCACGTAAAAAGATGCGAAACTTGTTTTGCGGGCCAGAATGCACTATTTCAGGGTACCGAAGTTGCGAAAAATGTTTTGCGACGAAAACATCCATTCTACTCCATTAGACCCAAAATGATGTTTTGCAGTGGTTGGGAGAATTTCGCAAACCTTCGACACGTAAAAAGATGCGAAACTTAATTTGCGGGCCTGAATCCACTATTTCGGTGTACCGAAGTTGCGAAAAATGTTTCGCAACGAAAACATCCATTCTACTCCATTAGACCCAAAATGATGTTTTGCAGTGGTTGGGAGCATTTCGCAAACCTTCAGCACGTAAAAAGATGTGAAACTTGTTTTGCGGGCCAGAATGCACTATTTCAGGGTACCGAAGTTGCGAAAAATGTTTTGCGACGAAAACATCCATTCTACTCCATTAGACCCAAAATGATGTTTTGCAGTGGTTGGGAGAATTTCGCAAACCTTCGACACGTAAAAAGATGCGAAACTTGTTTTGCGGGCCTGAATCCACTATTTCGGTGTACCGAAGTTGCGAAAAATGTTTCGCAACGAAAACATCCATTCTACTCCATTAGACCCAAAATGATGTTTTGCAGTGGTTGGGAGAATTTCGCAAACCTTCGGCACGTAAAAAGATGCGAAACTTGTTTTGCGGGCCAGAATGCACTATTTCAGGGTCTCGAAGTTGCGAAAAATGTTTTGCGACGAAAACATCCATTCTACTGTATTAGACCCAAAATGATGTTTTGCAGTGGTTGGGAGAATTTCGCAAACCTTCGGCACGTAAAAAGATGCAAAACTTGTTTTGCGGGCCTGAATGCACTATTTCAGAGTACCGAAGTTGCGAAAAAGTATTCGCATCGAAATCATCCATTCTACTCCATTAGACCCAAAATGATGTTTTCCCCTGGTTGGGAGCATTTCGCAAACCATCGACACGTAAAACGATGCGAAACTTGTGTTTCGGGCCTGAATGCACTATTTCGGTGTACCAAAGTTGCGAAAAATATTTCGCAACAAAAACATCCATTCTACTCCATCAGACCCAAAATGATGTTTTGCAGTGGTTGGGAGCATTTCGCAAACCTTCGGCACGTAAAAAGATGCGAAACTTGTTTTGCGGGCCAGAATGCACTATTTCAGGGTACCGAAGTTGCGAAAAATGTTTTGCGACGAAAACATCCATTCTACTCCATTAGACCCAAAATGATGTTTTGCAGTGGTTGGGAGAATTTCGCAAACCTTCGACAGGTAAAAAGATGCGAAACTTATTTTGCGGGCCTGAATCCACTATTTCGGTGTACCGAAGTTGCGAAAAATGTTTCGCAACGAAAACATCCATTCTACTCCATTAGACCCAAAATGATGTTTTGCAGTGGTTGGGAGCATTTCGCAAACCTTCGGCACGTAAAAAGATGTGAAACTTGTTTTGCGGGCCAGAATGAACTATTTCAGGGTACCGAAGTTGCGAAAAATGTTTTGCGACGAAAACATCCATTCTACTCCATTAGACCGAAAATGATGTTTTGCAGTGGTTGGGAGAATTTCGCAAACCTTCCGCACGTAAAAAGATGTGAAACTTGTTTTGCGGGCCTGAATGCACTATTTCAGAGTACCGAAGTTGCGAAAAAGGATTCGCATCGAAATCATCCATTCTACTCCATTAGACTCAAAATGATGTTTTCCACTGGTTGGGAGCATTTCGCAAACCATCGACACGTAAAACGATGCGAAACTTGTGTTTCGGGCCTGAATGCACAATTTCGGTGTACCGAAGTTGCGAAAAATGTTTGGAAACGAAAACATCCATTCTACTCTATTAGACACAAAATGATGTTTTGCAGTGGTTGGGAGCATTTCGCAAACCTTCGGCACGTAAAAAGATGCGAAACTTGTTTTGCGGGCCAGAATGCACTATTTCAGGGTACCGAAGTTGCGAAAAATGTTTCGCAACAAAAACATCCATTCTACTCCATTAGACCCAAAATGATGTTTTCCACTGGTTGGGAGCATTTCGCAAACCATCGACACATAAAACGATGCGAAACATGTGTTTCGGGCCTGAATGCACTATTTCGGTGTACCGAAGTTGCGAAAAATGTTTCGGGCCTGAATGCACTATTTCAGAGTACCGAACTTGCGAAAAGGGATTCGCATCGAAATCATCCATTCTACTCCGTTAGACCCAAAATGATGTTTTCCACTAGTTGGGAGCATTTCGCAAACCATCGACACATAAAACGATGCGAAACATGTGTTTCGGGCCTGAATGCACTATTTCGGTGTACCGAAGTTGCGAAAAATGTTTCGCAACGAAAACATCCATTCTACTCTATTAGACACAAAATGATGTTTTGCAGTGGTTGGGAGCATTTCGCAAACCTTCGGCACGTAAAAAGTTGTGAAACTTGTTTTGCGGGCCAGAATGCACTATTTCAAGGTACCGAAGTTGCGAAAAATGTTTCGCAACAAAAACATCCATTCTACTCCATTAGACCCAAAATGATGTTTTCCACTGGCTGGGAGCATTTCGCAAACCATCGACACATAAAACGATTCGAAACTTGTGTTTCGGGCCTGAATGCACTATTTCGGTGTACCGAAGTTGCGAAAAATGGTTCGCAATGAAAACATCCATTCTACTCCATTAGACCCAAAATGATGTTTTGCAGTGGTTGGGAGAATTTCGCAAACCTTCGACACGTAAAAAGATGCGAAACTTATTTTGCGGGCCTGAATCCACTATTTCGGTGTACCGAAGTTGCGAAAAATGTTTCGCGACGAAAACATCCATTCTACTCCATTAGACCCAAAATGATGTTTTGCAGTGGTTGGGAGAATTTCGCAAACCTTCAGCACGTAAAAAGATGCGAAACTTGTTTTGCGGGCCTGAATGCACTATTTCAGAGTACCGAAGTTGCGAAAAGGGATTCGCATCGAAATCATCCATTCTACTCCATTAGACCCAAAATGATGTTTTCCACTAGTTGGGAGCATTTCGCAAACCATCGACACGTAAAACGATGCGAAACATGTGTTTCGGGCCTGAATGCACTATTTCGGTGTACCGAAGTTGCGAAAAATGTTTCACAACGAAAACATCCATTCTACTCTATTAGACACAAAATGATGTTTTGCAGTGGTTGGGAGCATTACGCAAAGCTTCGGCACGTAAAAAGTTGTGAAACTTGTTTTGCGGGCCAGAATGCACTATTTCAGGGTACCGAAGTTGCGAAAAATGTTTCGCAACAAACACATCCATTCTACTCCATAAGACCCAAAATGATGTTTTGCAGTGGTTGGGAGCATTTCGCAAACCTTCGGCACATAAAAAGTTGTGAAACTTGTTTTGCGGGCCAGAATGCACTATTTCAGGGTACCGAAGTTGCGAAAAATGTTTTGCGACGAAAACATCCATTCTACTCCATTAGACCCAAAATGATGTTTTGCAGTGGTTGGGAGAATTTCGCAAACCTTCGACACGTAAAAAGATGCGAAACTTATTTTGCGGGCCTGAATCCACTATTTTGGTGTACCGAAGTTGCGAAAAATGTTTCGCAACGAAAACATCCATTCTACTCCATTAGACCCAAAATGATGTTTTGCAGTGGTTGGGAGCATTTCGCAAACCTTCGGCATGTAAAAAGATGCGAAACTTGTTTGGCGGGCCAGAATGCAGTATTTCAGGGTATCGAAGTTGCGAAAAATGTTTTGCGACGAAAACATCCATTCTACTCCATAAGACCCAAAATGATGTTTTGCAGTGGTTGGGAGCATTTTGCAAACCTTCAGCATGTAAAAAGTTGTGAAACTTGTTTTGTGGGCCAGAATGCACTATTTCAGGGTACCGAAGTTGCGAAAAATGTTTTGCGACGAAAACATCCATTTTACTCCATTAGACCCAAAATGATGTTTTGCAGTGGTTGGGAGAATTTCGCAAACCTTCGACACGTAAAACGATGCGAAACTTGTGTTTCGGGCCTGAATGCACTATTTCGGTGTACCGAAGTTGCGAAAAATGGTTCGCAAGGAAAACATCCATTCTACTCTATTGGACACAAAATGATGTTTTGCAGTGGTTGGGAGCATTTCGCAAACCTTCGGCACGTAAAAAGTTGTGAAACTTGTTTTGCGGGCTAGAATGCACTATTTCAGGGTACCGAAGTTGCGAAAAATGATTTGTGATGAAAACATCCATTCTACTCCATTAGACCCAAAATGATGTTTTGCAGTGGTTGGGAGAATTTCGCAAACCTTCAGCACGTAAAAAGATGCGAAACTTGTTTTGCGGGCCTGAATGCACTATTTCAGAGTACCGAAGTTGCGAAAAGGGATTCGCATCGAAATCATCCATTCTACTCCATTAGACCCAAAATGATGTTTTCCACTAGTTGGGAGCATTTCGCAAACCATCGACACGTAAAACGATGCGAAACTTGTGTTTCGGGCCTGAATGCACTATTTCGGTGTACCGAAGTTGCGAAAAATGTTTCACAACGAAAACATCCATTCTACTCTATTAGACACAAAATGATGTTTTGCAGTGGTTGGGAGCATTTCGCAAACCTTCGGCACGTAAAAAGTTGTGAAACTTGTTTTGCGGGCCAGAATGCACTATTTCAGGGTACCGAAGTTGCGAAAAATGTTTCGCAACAAAAACTTCCATTCTACTCCATAAGACCCAAAATGATGTTTTGCAGTGGTTGGGAGCATTTCTCAAACCTTCGGCACATAAAAAGTTGTGAAACTTGTTTTGCGGGCCAGAATGCACTATTTCAGGGTACCGAAGTTGCGAAAAATGTTTTGCGACGAAAACATCCATTCTACTCCATTAGACCCAAAATGATGTTTTGCAGTGGTTGGGAGAATTTCGCAAACCTTCGACACGTAAAAAGATGCGAAACTTATTTTGCGGGCCTGAATCCACTATTTCGGTGTACCGAAGTTGCGAAAAATGTTTCGCAACGAAAACATCCATTCTACTCCATCAGACCCAAAATGATGTTTTGCAGTGGTTGGGAGCATTTCGCAAACCTTCGGCACGTAAAAAGATGCGAAACTTGTTTGGCGGGCCAGAATGCACTATTTCAGGTTATCGAAGTTGCGAAAAATGTTTTGCGACGAAAACATCCATTCTACTCCATTAGACCCAAAATGATATTTTGCTGTGGTTGGGAGAATTTCGCAAACCTTCGACACGTAAAAAGATGCGAAACTTATTTTGCGGGCCTGAATCCACTATTTTGGTGTACCGAAGTTGCAAAAAATGTTTCGCAATGAAAACATCCATTCTACTCCATTAAACCCAAAATGATGTTTTGCAGTGGTTGGGAGCATTTCGCAAACCTTCGGCACGTAAAAAGATGCGAAACTTGTTTGGCGGGCCAGAATGCACTATTTCAGGGTATCGAAGTTGCGAAAAATGTTTTGCGACGAAAACATCCATTCTACTCGTTTAGACCCAAAATGATGTTTTGCAGTGGTTGGGAGAATTTCGCAAACCTTCGGCACGTCAAAAGATGCGAAACTTGTTTTGCGGGCCTGAATGCACTATTTCAGAGTACCGAAGTTGCGAAAAAGGATTCGCATCGAAAACATCCATTCTACTCCATTAGACCCAAAATGATGTTTTCCACTGGTTGGGAGCATTTCGCAAACCATCGACACGTAAAACGATGCGAAACTTGTGTTTCGGGCCCGAATGCACTATTTCGGTGTACCGAAGTTGCGAAAAATGTTTCGCAACGAAAACATCCATTCTACTCAATTAGACACAAAATGATGTTTTGCAGTGGTTGGGAGCATTTCGCAAACCTTCGGCACGTAAAAAGTTGTGAAACTTGTTTTGCGGGACAGAATGCACTATTTTAGGGTACCGAAGTTGCGAAAAATGTTTCGCAACAAAAACATCCATTCTACTCCATAAGACCCAAAATGATGTTTTGCAGTGGTTGGGAGCATTTCGCAAACCTTCGGCACATAAAAAGTTGTGAAACTTGTTTTGTGGGCCAGAATGCACTATTTCAGGGTACCGAAGTTGCGAAAAATGTTTTGCGACGAAAACATCCATTTTACTCCATTAGACCCAAAATGATGTTTTGCAGTGGTTGGGAGAATTTCGAAAACCTTCGACACGTAAAAAGATGCGAAACTTATTTTGCGGGCCTGAATCCACTATTTCGGTGTACCGAAGTTGCGAAAAATGTTTCGCAACGAAAACATCCATTCTACTCCATTAGACCCAAAATGATGTTTTGCAGTGGTTGGGAGCATTCCGCAAACCTTCGGCACGTAAAAAGATGTGAAACTTGTTTTGCGGGCCAGAATGCACTATTTCAGGGTACCGAAGTTGCGAAAAATGTTTTGCGACGAAAACATCCATTTTACTCCATTAGACCCAAAATGATGTTTTGCAGTGGTTGGGAGAATTTCGCAAACCTTCGACACGTAAAACGATGCGAAACTTGTGTTTCGGGCCTGAATGCACTATTTCGGTGTACCGAAGTTGCGAAAAATGGTTCGCAAGGAAAACATCCATTCTACTCTATTGGACACAAAATGATGTTTTGCAGTGGTTGGGAGCATTTCGCAAACCTTCGGCACGTAAAAAGTTGTGAAACTTGTTTTGCGGGCTAGAATGCACTATTTCAGGGTACCGAAGTTGCGAAAAATGATTTGTGATGAAAACATCCATTCTACTCCATTAGACCCAAAATGATGTTTTGCAGTGGTTGGGAGAATTTCGCAAACCTTCAGCACGTAAAAAGATGCGAAACTTGTTTTGCGGGCCTGAATGCACTATTTCAGAGTACCGAAGTTGCGAAAAGGGATTCGCATCGAAATCATCCATTCTACTCCATTAGACCCAAAATGATGTTTTCCACTAGTTGGGAGCATTTCGCAAACCATCGACACGTAAAACGATGCGAAACTTGTGTTTCGGGCCTGAATGCACTATTTCGGTGTACCGAAGTTGCGAAAAATGTTTCACAACGAAAACATCCATTCTACTCTATTAGACACAAAATGATGTTTTGCAGTGGTTGGGAGCATTTCGCAAACCTTCGGCACGTAAAAAGTTGTGAAACTTGTTTTGCGGGCCAGAATGCACTATTTCAGGGTACCGAAGTTGCGAAAAATGTTTCGCAACAAAAACTTCCATTCTACTCCATAAGACCCAAAATGATGTTTTGCAGTGGTTGGGAGCATTTCTCAAACCTTCGGCACATAAAAAGTTGTGAAACTTGTTTTGCGGGCCAGAATGCACTATTTCAGGGTACCGAAGTTGCGAAAAATGTTTTGCGACGAAAACATCCATTCTACTCCATTAGACCCAAAATGATGTTTTGCAGTGGTTGGGAGAATTTCGCAAACCTTCGACACGTAAAAAGATGCGAAACTTATTTTGCGGGCCTGAATCCACTATTTCGGTGTACCGAAGTTGCGAAAAATGTTTCGCAACGAAAACATCCATTCTACTCCATCAGACCCAAAATGATGTTTTGCAGTGGTTGGGAGCATTTCGCAAACCTTCGGCACGTAAAAAGATGCGAAACTTGTTTGGCGGGCCAGAATGCACTATTTCAGGTTATCGAAGTTGCGAAAAATGTTTTGCGACGAAAACATCCATTCTACTCCATTAGACCCAAAATGATATTTTGCTGTGGTTGGGAGAATTTCGCAAACCTTCGACACGTAAAAAGATGCGAAACTTATTTTGCGGGCCTGAATCCACTATTTTGGTGTACCGAAGTTGCAAAAAATGTTTCGCAATGAAAACATCCATTCTACTCCATTAAACCCAAAATGATGTTTTGCAGTGGTTGGGAGCATTTCGCAAACCTTCGGCACGTAAAAAGATGCGAAACTTGTTTGGCGGGCCAGAATGCACTATTTCAGGGTATCGAAGTTGCGAAAAATGTTTTGCGACGAAAACATCCATTCTACTCGTTTAGACCCAAAATGATGTTTTGCAGTGGTTGGGAGAATTTCGCAAACCTTCGGCACGTCAAAAGATGCGAAACTTGTTTTGCGGGCCTGAATGCACTATTTCAGAGTACCGAAGTTGCGAAAAAGGATTCGCATCGAAAACATCCATTCTACTCCATTAGACCCAAAATGATGTTTTCCACTGGTTGGGAGCATTTCGCAAACCATCGACACGTAAAACGATGCGAAACTTGTGTTTCGGGCCCGAATGCACTATTTCGGTGTACCGAAGTTGCGAAAAATGTTTCGCAACGAAAACATCCATTCTACTCAATTAGACACAAAATGATGTTTTGCAGTGGTTGGGAGCATTTCGCAAACCTTCGGCACGTAAAAAGTTGTGAAACTTGTTTTGCGGGACAGAATGCACTATTTTAGGGTACCGAAGTTGCGAAAAATGTTTCGCAACAAAAACATCCATTCTACTCCATAAGACCCAAAATGATGTTTTGCAGTGGTTGGGAGCATTTCGCAAACCTTCGGCACATAAAAAGTTGTGAAACTTGTTTTGTGGGCCAGAATGCACTATTTCAGGGTACCGAAGTTGCGAAAAATGTTTTGCGACGAAAACATCCATTTTACTCCATTAGACCCAAAATGATGTTTTGCAGTGGTTGGGAGAATTTCGAAAACCTTCGACACGTAAAAAGATGCGAAACTTATTTTGCGGGCCTGAATCCACTATTTCGGTGTACCGAAGTTGCGAAAAATGTTTCGCAACGAAAACATCCATTCTACTCCATTAGACCCAAAATGATGTTTTGCAGTGGTTGGGAGCATTCCGCAAACCTTCGGCACGTAAAAAGATGTGAAACTTGTTTTGCGGGCCAGAATGCACTATTTCAGGGTACCGAAGTTGCGAAAAATGTTTTGCGACGAAAACATCCATTTTACTCCATTAGACCCAAAATGATGTTTTGCAGTGGTTGGGAGAATTTCGCAAACCTTCGACACGTAAAACGATGCGAAACTTGTGTTTCGGGCCTGAATGCACTATTTCGGTGTACCGAAGTTGCGAAAAATGGTTCGCAAGGAAAACATCCATTCTACTCTATTGGACACAAAATGATGTTTTGCAGTGGTTGGGAGCATTTCGCAAACCTTCGGCACGTAAAAAGTTGTGAAACTTGTTTTGCGTGCTAGAATGCACTATTTCAGGGTACCGAAGTTGCGAAAAATGATTTGCGATGAAAACATCCATTCTACTCCATTAGACCCAAAATGATGTTTTGCAGTGGTTGGGAGAATTTCGCAAACCTTTAGCACGTAAAAAGATGCGAAACTTGTTTTGCGGGCCTGAATGCACTATTTCAGAGTACCGGAGTTGCGAAAAGGGATTCGCATCGAAATCATCCATTCTACTCCATTAGACCCAAAATGATGTTTTCCACTAGTTGGGAGCATTTCGCAAACCATCGACACGTAAAACGATGCGAAACTTGTGTTTCGGGCCTGAATGCACTATTTCGGTGTACCGAAGTTGCGAAAAATGTTTCACAACGAAAACATCCATTCTACTCTATTAGACACAAAATGATGTTTTGCAGTGGTTGGGAGCATTTCGCAAACCTTCGGCACGTAAAAAGTTGTGAAACTTGTTTTGCGGGCCAGAATGCACTATTTCAGGGTACCGAAGTTGCGAAAAATGTTTCGCAACAAAAACTTCCATTCTACTCCATAAGACCCAAAATGATGTTTTGCAGTGGTTGGGAGCATTTCGCAAACCTTCGGCACATAAAAAGTTGTGAAACTTGTTTTGCGGGCCAGAATGCACTATTTCAGGGTACCGAAGTTGCGAAAAATGTTTTGCGACGAAAACATCCATTCTACTCCATTAGACCCAAAATGATGTTTTGCAGTGGTTGGGAGAATTTCGCAAACCTTCGACACGTAAAAAGATGCGAAACTTATTTTGCGGGCCTGAATCCACTATTTCGGTGTACCGAAGTTGCAAAAAATGTTTTGCAACGAAAACATCCATTCTACTCCATTAGACTCAAAATGATGTTTTGCAGTGGTTGGGAGCATTTCGCAAACCTTCGGCATGTAAAAAGATGCGAAACTTGTTTGGCGGGCCAGAATGCACTATTTCAGGGTATCGAAGTTGCAAAAATGTTTTGCGACGAAAACATCCATTCTACTCGTTTAGACCCAAAATGATGTTTTGCAGTGGTTGGGAGAATTTCGCAAACCTTCGGCACGTAAAAAGATGCGAAACTTGTTTTGCGGGCCTGAATGCACTATTTCAGAGTACCGAAGTTGCGAAAAAGGATTCGCATCGAAAACATCCATTCTACTCCATTAGACCCAAAATGATGTTTTCCACTGGTTGGGAGCATTTCGCAAACCATCATCACGTAAAACGATGCGAAACTTGTGTTTCGGGCCCGAATGCACTATTTCGGTTTACCGAAGTTGCGAAAAATGTTTCGCAACGAAAACATCCATTCTACTCTATTAGACACAAAATGATGTTTTGCAGTGGTTGGGAGCATTCCGCAAACCTTCGGCACGTAAAAAGATGTGAAACTTGTTTTGCGGGCCAGAATGCACTATTTCAGGGTACCGAAGTTGCGAAAAATGTTTTGCGACGAAAACATCCATTTTACTCCATTAGACCCAAAATGATGTTTTGCAGTGGTTGGGAGAATTTCGCAAACCTTCGACACGTAAAACGATGCGAAACTTGTGTTTCGGGCCTGAATGCACTATTTCGGTGTACCGAAGTTGCGAAAAATGGTTCGCAAGGAAAACATCCATTCTACTCTATTGGACACAAAATGATGTTTTGCAGTGGTTGGGAGCATTTCGCAAACCTTCGGCACGTAAAAAGTTGTGAAACTTGTTTTGCGGGCTAGAATGCACTATTTCAGAGTACCCAAGTTGCGAAAAATGATTTGCGATGAAAACATCCATTCTACTCCATTAGACCCAAAATGATGTTTTGCAGTGGTTGGGAGAATTTCGCAAACCTTCAGCACGTAAAAAGATGCGAAACTTGTTTTGCGGGCCTGAATGCACTATTTCAGAGTACCGAAGTTGCGAAAAGGGATTCGCATCGAAATCATCCATTCTACTCCATTAGACCCAAAATGATGTTTTCTACTAGTTGGGAGCATTTCGCAAACCATCGACACGTAAAACGATGCGAAACTTGTGTTTCGGGCCTGAATGCACTATTTCGGTGTACCGAAGTTGCGAAAAATGTTTCACAACGAAAACATCCAATCTACTCTATTAGACACAAAATGATGTTTTGCAGTGGTTGGGAGCATTTCGCAAACCTTCGGCACGTAAAAAGTTGTGAAACTTGTTTTGCGGGCCAGAATGCACTATTTCAGGGTACCGAAGTTGCGAAAAATGTTTCGCAACAAAAACTTCCATTCTACTCCATAAGACCCAAAATGATGTTTTGCAGTGGTGGGAGCATTTCGCAAACCTTCGGCACATAAAAAGTTGTGACACTTGTTTTGCGGGCCAGAATGCACTATTTCAGGGTACCGAAGTTGCGAAAAATGTTTTGCGACGAAAACATCCATTCTACTCCATTAGACCCAAAATTATGTTTTGCAGTGGTTGGGAGAATTTCGCAAACCTTCGACACGTAAAAAGATGCGAAATTTATTTTGCGGGCCTAAATCCACTATTTCGGTGTACCGAAGTTCCAAAAAATGTTTCGCAACGAAAACATCCATTCTACTCCATTAAACCCAAAATGATGTTTTGCAGTGGTTGGGAGCATTTCGCAAACCTTCGGCATGTAAAAAGATGCGAAACTTGCTTGGCGGGCCAGAATGCACTATTTCAGGGTATCGAAGTTGCAAAAATGTTTTGCGACGAAAACATCCATTCTACTCGTTTAGACCCAAAATGATGTTTTGCAGTGGTTGGGAGAATTTCGCAAACCTTCGGCACGTAAAAAGATGCGAAACTTGTTTTGCGGGCCTGAATGCACTATTTCAGAGTACCGAAGTTGCGAAAAAGGATTCGCATCGAAAACATCCATTCTACTCCATTAGACCCAAAATGATGTTTTCCACTGGTTGGGAGCATTTCGCAAACCATCATCACGTAAAACGATGCGAAACTTGTGTTTCGGGCCCGAATGCACTATTTCGGTTTACCGAAGTTGCGAAAAATGTTTCGCAACGAAAACATCCATTCTACTCTATTAGACACAAAATGATGTTTTGCAGTGGTTGGGAGCATTCCGCAAACATTCGGCACGTAAAAAGATGTGAAACTTGTTTTGCGAGCCAGAATGCACTATTTCAGGGTACCGAAGTTGCGAAAAATGTTTTGCGACGAAAACATCCATTTTACTCCATTAGACCCAAAATGATGTTTTGCAGTGGTTGGGAGAATTTCGCAAACCTTCGACACGTAAAACGATGCGAAACTTGTGTTTCGGGCCTGAATGCACTATTTTGGTGTACCGAAGTTGCGAAAAATGGTTCGCAAGGAAAACATCCATTCTACTCTATTGGACACAAAATGTTGTTTTGCAGTGGTTGGGAGCATTTCGCAAACCTTCGGCACGTAAAAAGTTGTGAAACTTGTTTTGCGGGCTAGAATGCACTATTTCAGAGTACCGAAGTTGCGAAAAATGATTTGCGATGAAAACATCCATTCTACTCCATTAGACCCAAAATGATGTTTTGCAGTGGTTGGGAGAATTTCGCAAACCTTCAGCACGTAAAAAGATGCGAAACTTGTTTTACGGGCCTGAATGCACTATTTCAGAGTACCGAAGTTGCGAAAAGGGATTCGCATCGAAATCATCCATTCTACTCCATTAGACCCAAAATGATGTTTTCCACTAGTTGGGAGCATTTCGCAAACCATCGACACGTAAAACGATGCGAAACTTTTGTTTCGGGCCTGAATGCACTATTTCGGTGTACCGAAGTTGCGAAAAATGTTTCACAACGAAAACATCCATTCTACTCTATTAGACACAAAATTATGTTTTGCAGTGGTTGGGAGCATTTCGCAAACCTTCGGCACGTAAAAAGTTGGGAAACTTGTTTTGCGGGCCAGAATGCACTATTTCAGGGTACCGAAGTTGCGAAAAATGTTTCGCAACAAAAACTTCCATTCTACTCCATAAGACCCAAAATGATGTTTTGTAGTGGTTGGGAGCATTTCGCAAACCTTCGGCACATAAAAAGTTGTGAAACTTGTTTTGCGGGCCAGAATGCACTATTTCAGGGTACCGAAGTTGCGAAAAATGTTTTGCGACGAAAACATCCATTCTACTCCATTAGACCCAAAATGATGTTTTGCAGTGGTTGGGAGAATTTCGCAAACCTTCGACACGTAAAAAGATGCGAAACTTATTTTGCGGGCCTGAATCCACTATTTCGGTGTACCGAAGTTGCAAAAAATGTTTCGCAACGAAAACATCCATTCTACTCCATTAAACCCAAAATGATGTTTTGCAGTGGTTGGGAGCATTTCGCAAACCTTCGGCATGTAAAAAGATGCGAAACTTGTTTAGCGGGCCAGAATGCACTATTTCAGGGTATCGAAGTTGCAAAAATGTTTTGCGACGAAAACATCCATTCTACTCGTTTAGACCCAAAATGATGTTTTGCAGTGGTTGGGAGAATTTCGCAAACCTTCGGCACGTAAAAAGATGTGAAACTTGTTTTGCGGGCCTGAATGCACTATTTCAGAGTACCGAAGTTGCGAAAAAGGATTCGCATCGAAAACATCCATTCTACTCCATTAGACCAAAAATGATGTTTTCCACTGGTTGGGAGCATTTCGCAAACCATCGACACGTAAAACGATGCGAAACTTGTGTTTCGGGCCCGAATGCACTATTTCGGTTTACCGAAGTTGCGAAAAATGTTTCGCAACGAAAACATCCATTCTACTCTATTAGACACAAAATGATGTTTTGCAGTGGTTGGGAGCATTTCGCAAACCTTCGGCACGTAAAAAGTTGTGAAACTTGTTTTGCGGGACAGAATGCACTATTTTAGGGTACCGAAGTTGCGAAAAATGTTTCGCAACAAAAACATCCATTCTACTCCATAAGACCCAAAATGATGTTTTGCAGTGGTTGGGAGCATTTCGCAAACCTTCGGCACGTAAAAAGTTGTGAAACTTGTTTTGTGGGCCAGAATGCACTATTTCAGGGTACCGAAGTTGCGAAAAATGTTTTGCGACGAAAACATCCATTTTACTCCATTAGACCCAAAATGATGTTTTGCAGTGGTTGGGAGAATTTCGCAAACCTTCGACACGTAAAACGATGCGAAACTTGTGTTTCGGGCCTGAATGCACTATTTTGGTGTACCGAAGTTGCGAAAAATGGTTCGCAAGGAAAACATCCATTCTACTCTATTGGACACAAAATGATGTTTTGCAGTGGTTGGGAGCATTTCGCAAACCTTCGGCACGTAAAAAGTTGTGAAACTTGTTTTGCGGGCTAGAATGCACTATTTCAGGGTACCGAAGTTACTAAAAATGATTTGCGATGAAAACATCCATTCTACTCCATTAGACCCAAAATGATGTTTTGCAGTGGTTGGGAGAATTTCGCAAACCTTCAGCACGTAAAAAGATGCGAAACTTGTTTTGCGGGCCTGAATGCACTATTTCGGAGTACCGAAGTTGCGAAAAGGGATTCGCATCGAAATCATCCATTCTACTCCATTAGACCCAAAATGATGTTTTCCACTAGTTGGGAGCATTTCGCAAACCATCGACACGTAAAACGATGCGAAACTTGTGTTTCGGGCCTGAATGCACTATTTCGGTGTACCGAAGTTGCGAAAAATGTTTCACAACGAAAACATCCATTCTACTCTATTAGACACAAAATGATGTTTTGCAGTGGTTGGGAGCATTTCGCAAACCTTCGGCACGTAAAAAGTTGTGAAACTTGTTTTGCGGGACAGAATGCACTATTTCAGGGTACCGAAGTTGCGAAAAATGTTTCGCAACAAAAACTTCCATTCTACTCCATAAGACCCAAAATGATGTTTTGCAGTGGTTGGGAGCATTTCGCAAACCTTCGGCACATAAAAAGTTGTGAAACTTGTTTTGCGGGCCAGAATGCACTATTTCAGGGTACCGAAGTTGCGAAAAATGTTTTGCGACGAAAACATCTATTCTACTCCATTAGACCCAAAATGATGTTTTGCAGTGGTTGGGAGAATTTCGCAAACCTTCGACACGTAAAAAGATGCGAAACTTATTTTGCGGGCCTGAATCCACTATTTCGGTGTACCGAAGTTGCGAAAAATGTTTCGCAACGAAAACATCCATTCTACTCCATTAAACGCAAAATGATGTTTTGCAGTGGTTGTTAGCATTTCGCAAACCTTCGGCACGTAAAAAGATGCGAAACTTGTTTGGCGGGCCAGAATGCACTATTTCAGGGTATCGAAGTTGCGAAAAATGTTTTGCGACGAAAACATCCATTCTACTCGTTTAGACCCAAAATGATGTTTTGCAGTGGTTGGGAGAATTTCGCAAACCTTCGGCACGTAAAAAGATGCGAAACTTGTTTTGCGGGCCTGAATGCACTATTTCAGAGTACCGAAGTTACGAAAAAGGATTCGCATCGAAAACATCCATTCTACTCCATTAGACCCAAAATGATGTTTTCCACTGGTTGGGAGCATTTCGCAAACCATCGACACGTAAAACGATGCAAAACTTGTGTTTCGGGCCCGAATGCACTATTTCGGTGTACCGAAGTTGCGAAAAATGTTTCGCAATGAAAACATCCATTCTACTCTATTAGACACAAAATGATGTTTTGCAGTGGTTGGGAGCATTTCGCAAACCTTCGGCACGTAAAAAGTTGTGAAACTTGTTTTGCGGGACAGAATGCACTATTTTAGGGTACCGAAGTTTGCGAAAAATGTTTCGCAACAAAAACATCCATTCTACTCCATAAGACCCAAAATGATGTTTTGCAGTGGTTGGGAGCATTTCGCAAACCTTCGGCACGTAAAAAGTTGTGAAACTTGTTTTGTGGGCCAGAATGCACTATTTCAGGGTACCGAAGTTGCGAAAAATGTTTTGCGACGAAAACATCCATTTTACTCCATTAGACCCAAAATGAAGTTTTGCAGTGGTTGGCAGAATTTCGAAAACGTTCGACACGTAAAAAGATGCGAAACTTATTTTGCGGGCCTGAATCCACTATTTCGGTGTACCGAAGTTGTGAAAAATGTTTCGCAACGAAAACATCCATTCTACTCTATTAGACCCAACATGATGTTTTGCAGTGGTTGGGAGCATTCCGCAAACCTTCGGCACGTAAAAAGATGTGAAACTTGTTTTGCGGGCCAGAATGCACTATTTCCGGGTACCGAAGTTGCGAAAAATGTTTTGCGACGAAAACATCCATTCTACTCCATTAGACCCAAAATGATGTTTTGCAGTGGTGGGAGAATTTCGCAAACCTTCGACACGTAAAATGATGCGAAACTTGTTTTGCGGGCCTGAATCCACTATTTCGGTGTACCGAAGTTGCGAAAAATGTTTCGCAACGAAAACATCCATTCTACTCCATTAGACCCAAAATGATGTTTTGCAGTGGTTGGGAGCATTTCGCAAACCTTCGGCACGTAAAAAGATGCGAAACTTGTTTTGCGGGCCAGAAAGCACTATTTCAGGGTACTGAAGTTGCGAAAAATGTTTTGCGACGAAAACATCCATTCTACTCCATTAGACCCAAAATGATGTTTTGCAGTGGTTGGGAGAATTTCGCAAACCTTCGACATGTAAAAAGATGCGAAACTTGTTTTGCGGGCCTGAATCCACTATTTCGGTGTACCGAAGTTGCGAAAAATGTTTTGCGACGAAAACATCCATTCTACTCCATTAGACCCAAAATGATGTTTTGCAGTGGTTGGAAGAATTTCGCAAACCTTCGGCAAGTAAAAAGATGCGATACTTGTTTTGCGGGCCTGAATGCACTATTTCAGAGTACCGAAGTTGCGAAAAAGGATTCGCATCGAAAACATCCATTCTACTCCATTAGACCCAAAATGATGTTTTCCACTGGTTGGGAGCATTTCGCAAACCATCGACACGTAAAACGATGCGAAACTTATGTTTCGGGCCTGAATGCACTATTTCGGTGTACCGAAGTTGCGAAAAATGGTACGCAATGAAAACATCCATTCTACTCTATTAGACACAAAATGATGTTTTGCAGTGGTTGGGAGCATTTCGCAAACCTTCGGCACGTAAAAAGTTGTGAAACTTGTTTTGCGGGCCAGAATGCACTATTTCAGGGTACCGAAGTAGTGAAAAATGTTTTGCGACGAAAACATCCATTCTACTCTATTAGACACAAAATGATGTTTTGCAGTGGTTGGGAGCATTTCGCAAACCTTCGGCACGTAAAAAGTTGTGAAACTTGTTTTGCGGGCCAGAATGCACTATTTCAGGGTACCGAAGTTGCGAAAAATGTTTCGCAACAAAAACTTCCATTCTACTCCATAAGACCCAAAATGATGTTTTGCAGTGGTTGGGAGCATTTCGCAAACCTTCGGCACATAAAAAGTTGTGAAACTTGTTTTGCGGGCCAGAATGCACTATTTCAGGGTACCGAAGTTGCGAAAAATGTTTTGCGACGAAAACATCCATTCTACTCCATTAGACCCAAAATGATGTTTTGCAGTGGTTGGGAGAATTTCGCAAACCTTCGACACGTAAAAAGATGCGAAACTTATTTTGCGGGCCTAAATCCACTATTTCGGTGTACCGAAGTTGCAAAAAATGTTTCGCAACGAAAACATCCATTCTACTCCATTAAACCCAAAATGATGTTTTGCAGTGGTTGGGAGCATTTCGCAAACCTTCGGCATGTAAAAAGATGCGAAACTTGCTTGGCGGGCCAGAATGCACTATTTCAGGGTATCGAAGTTGCAAAAATGTTTTGCGACGAAAACATCCATTCTACTCGTTTAGACCCAAAATGATGTTTTGCAGTGGTTGGGAGAATTTCGCAAACCTTCGGCACGTAAAAAGATGCGAAACTTGTTTTGCGGGCCTGAATGCACTATTTCAGAGTACCGAAGTTGCGAAAAAGGATTCGCATCGAAAACATCCATTCTACTCCATTAGACCCAAAATGATGTTTTCCACTGGTTGGGAGCATTTCGCAAACCATCATCACGTAAAACGATGCGAAACTTGTGTTTCGGGCCCGAATGCACTATTTCGGTTTACCGAAGTTGCGAAAAATGTTTCGCAACGAAAACATCCATTCTACTCTATTAGACACAAAATGATGTTTTGCAGTGGTTGGGAGCATTCCGCAAACATTCGGCCCGTAAAAAGATGTGAAACTTGTTTTGCGAGCCAGAATGCACTATTTTAGGGTACCGAAGTTGCGAAAAATGTTTTGCGACGAAAACATCCATTTTACTCCATTAGACCCAAAATGATGTTTTGCAGTGGTTGGGAGAATTTCGCAAACCTTCGACACGTAAAACGATGCGAAACTTGTGTTTCGGGCCTGAATGCACTATTTCGGTGTACCGAAGTTGCGAAAAATGGTTCGCAAGGAAAACATCCATTCTACTCTATTGGACACAAAATGATGTTTTGCAGTGGTTGGGAGCATTTCGCAAACCTTCGGCACGTAAAAAGTTGTGAAACTTGTTTTGCGGGCTAGAATGCACTATTTCAGAGTACCGAAGTTGCGAAAAATGATTTGCGATGAAAACATCCATTCTACTCCATTAGACCCAAAATGATGTTTTGCAGTGGTTGGGAGAATTTCGCAAACCTTCAGCACGTAAAAAGATGCGAAACTTGTTTTGCGGGCCTGAATGCACTATTTCAGAGTACCGAAGTTGCGAAAAGGGATTCGCATCGAAATCATCCATTCTACTCCATTAGACCCAAAATGATGTTTTCCACTAGTTGGGAGCATTTCGCAAACCATCGACACGTAAAACGATGCGAAACTTGTGTTTCGGGCCTGAATGCACTATTTCGGTGTACCGAAGTTGCGAAAAATGTTTCACAACGAAAACATCCATTCTACTCTATTAGACACAAAATTATGTTTTGCAGTGGTTGGGAGCATTTCGCAAACCTTCGGCACGTAAAAAGTTGTGAAACTTGTTTTGCGGGCCAGAATGCACTATTTTAGGGTACCGAAGTTGCGAAAAATGTTTCGCAACAAAAACTTCCATTCTACTCCATAAGACCCAAAATGATGTTTTGCAGTGGTTTGGAGCATTTCGCAAACCTTCGGCACATAAAAAGTTGTGAAACTTGTTTTGCGGGCCAGAATGCACTATTTCAGGGTACCGAAGTTGCGAAAAATGTTTTGCGACGAAAACATCCATTCTACTCCATTAGACCCAAAATGATGTTTTGCAGTGGTTGGGAGAATTTCGCAAACCTTCGACACGTAAAAAGATGCGAAACTTATTTTGCGGGCCTGAATCCACTATTTCGGTGTACCGAAGTTGCAAAAAATGTTTCGCAACGAAAACATCCATTCTACTCCATTAAACCCAAAATGATGTTTTGCAGTGGTTGGGAGCATTTCGCAAACCTTCGGCATGTAAAAAGATGCGAAACTTGTTTGGCGGGCCAGAATGCACTATTTCAGGGTATCGAAGTTGCAAAAATGTTTTGCGACGAAAACATCCATTCTACTCGTTTAGACCCAAAATGATGTTTTGCAGTGGTTGGGAGAATTTCGCAAACCTTCGGCACGTAAAAAGATGCGAAACTTGTTTTGCGGGCCTGAATGCACTATTTCAGAGTACCGAAGTTGCGAAAAAGGATTCGCATCGAAAACATCCATTCTACTCCATTAGACCCAAAATGATGTTTTCCACTGGTTGGGAGCATTTCGCAAACCATCGACACGTAAAACGATGCGAAACTTGTGTTTCGGGCCCGAATGCACTATTTCGGTTTACCGAAGTTGCGAAAAATGTTTCGCAACGAAAACATCCATTCTACTCTATTAGACACAAAATGATGTTTTGCAGTGGTTGGGAGCATTTCGCAAACCTTCGGCACGTAAAAAGTTGTGAAACTTGTTTTGCGGGACAGAATGCACTATTTTAGGGTACCGAAGTTGCGAAAAATGTTTCGCAACAAAAACATCCATTCTACTCCATAAGACCCAAAATGATGTTTTGCAGTTGTTGGGAGCATTTCGCAAACCTTCGGCACGTAAAAAGTTGTGAAACTTGTTTTGTGGGCCAGAATGCACTATTTCAGGGTACCGAAGTTGCGAAAAATGTTTTGCGACGAAAACATCCATTTTACTCCATTAGACCCAAAATGATGTTTTGCAGTGGTTGGGAGAATTTCGAAAACCTTCGACACGTAAAAAGATGCGAAACTTATTTTGCGGGCCTGAATCCACTATTTCGGTGTACCGAAGTTGCGAAAAATGTTTCGCAACGAAAACATCCATTCTACTCCATTAGACCCAAAATGATGTTTTGCAGTGGTTGGGAGCATTCTGCAAACCTTCGGCACGTAAAAAGAAGTGAAACTTGTTTTGCGGGCCAGAATGCACTATTTCAGGGTACCGAAGTTGCGAAAAATGTTTTGCGACGAAAACATCCATTTTACTCCATTAGACCCAAAATGATGTTTTGCAGTGGTTGGGAGAATTTCGCAAACCTTCGACACGTAAAACGATGCGAAACTTGTGTTTGGGGCCTGAATGCACTATTTCGGTGTACCCAAGTTGCGAAAAATGGTTCGCAAGGAAAACATCCATTCAACTCTATTGGACACAAAATGATGTTTTGCAGTGGTTGGGAGCATTTCGCAAACCTTCGGCACGTAAAAAGTTGTGAAACTTGTTTTGCAGGCTAGAATGCACTATTTCAGGGTACCGAAGTTACTAAAAATGATTTGCGATGAAAACATCCATTCTACTCCATTAGACCCAAAATGATGTTTTGCAGTGGTTGGGAGAATTTCGCAAACCTTCAGCACGTAAAAAGATGCGAAACTTGTTTTGCGGGCCTGAATGCACTATTTCGGAGTACCGAAGTTGCGAAAAGGGATTCGCATCGAAATCATCCATTCTACTCCATTAGACCCAAAATGATGTTTTCCACTAGTTGGGAGCATTTCGCAAACCATCGACACGTAAAACGATGCGAAACTTGTGTTTCGGGCCTGAATGCACTATTTCGGTGTACCGAAGTTGCGAAAAATGTTTCACAACGAAAACATCCATTCTACTCTATTAGACACAAAATGATGTTTTGCAGTGGTTGGGAGCATTTCGCAAACCTTCGGCACGTAAAAAGTTGTGAAACTTGTTTTGCGGGACAGAATGCACTATTTCAGGGTACCGAAGTTGCGAAAAATGTTTCGCAACAAAAACTTCCATTCTACTCCATAAGACCCAAAATGATGTTTTGCAGTAGTTGGGAGCATTTCGCAAACCTTCGGCACATAAAAAGTTGTGAAACTTGTTTTGCGGGCCAGAATGCACTATTTCAGGGTACCGAAGTTGCGAAAAATGTTTTGCGACGAAAACATCTATTCTACTCCATTAGACCCAAAATGATGTTTTGCAGTGGTTGGGAGAATTTCGCAAACCTTCGACACGTAAAAAGATGCGAAACTTATTTTGCGGGCCTGAATCCACTATTTCGGTGTACCGAAGTTGCGAAAAATGTTTCGCAACGAAAACATCCATTCTACTCCATTAAACGCAAAATGATGTTTTGCAGTGGTTGTTAGCATTTCGCAAACCTTCGGCACGTAAAAAGATGCGAAACTTGTTTGGCGGGCCAGAATGCACTATTTCAGGGTATCGAAGTTGCGAAAAATGTTTTGCGACGAAAACATCCATTCTACTCGTTTAGACCCAAAATGATGTTTTGCAGTGGTTGGGAGAATTTCGCAAACCTTCAGCACGTAAAAAGATGCGAAACTTGTTTTGCGGGCCTGAATGCAGTATTTCAGAGTACCGAAGTTACGAAAAAGGATTCGCATCGAAAACATCCATTCTACTCCATTAGACCCAAAATGATGTTTTCCACTGGTTGGGAGAATTTCGCAAACCATCGACACGTAAAACGATGCAAAACTTGTGTTTCGGGCCCGAATGCACTATTTCGGTGTACCGAAGTTGCGAAAAATGTTTCGCAATGAAAACATCCATTCTACTCTATTAGACACAAAATGATGTTTTGCAGTGGTTGGGAGCATTTCGCAAACCTTCGGCACGTAAAAAGTTGTGAAACTTGTTTTGCGGGACAGAAGGCACTATTTTAGGGTACCGAAGTTTGCGAAAAATGTTTCGCAACAAAAACATCCATTCTACTCCATAAGACCCAAAATGATGTTTTGCAGTGGTTGGGAGCATTTCGCAAACCTTCGGCACGTAAAAAGTTGTGAAACTTGTTTTGTGGGCCAGAATGCACTATTTCAGGGTACCGAAGTTGCGAAAAATGTTTTGCGACGAAAACATCCATTTTACTCCATTAGACCCAAAATGAAGTTTTGCAGTGGTTGGCAGAATTTCGAAAACGTTCGACACGTAAAAAGATGCGAAACTTATTTTGCGGTCCTGAATCCACTATTTCGGTGTACCGAAGTTGTGAAAAATGTTTCGCAACGAAAACATCCATTCTACTCTATTAGACCCAAAATGATGTTTTGCAGTGGTTGGGAGCATTCCGCAAACCTTCGGCACGTAAAAAGATGTGAAACTTGTTTTGCGGGCCAGAATGCACTATTTCCGGGTACCGAAGTTGCGAAAAATGTTTTGCGACGAAAACATCCATTCTACTCCATTAGACCCAAAATGATGTTTTGCAGTGGTGGGAGAATTTCGCAAACCTTCGACACGTAAAATGATGCGAAACTTGTTTTGCGGGCCTGAATCCACTATTTCGGTGTACCGAAGTTGCGAAAAATGTTTCGCAACGAAAACATCCATTCTACTCCATTAGACCCAAAATGATGTTTTGCAGTGGTTGGGAGCATTTCGCAAACCTTCGGCACGTAAAAAGATGCGAAACTTGTTTTGCGGGCCAGAAAGCACTATTTCAGGGTACTGAAGTTGCGAAAAATGTTTTGCGACGAAAACATCCATTCTACTCCATTAGACCCAAAATGATGTTTTGCAGTGGTTGGGAGAATTTCGCAAACCTTCGACACGTAAAAAGATGCGAAACATGTTTTGCGGGCCTGAATCCACTATTTCGGTGTACCGAAGTTGCGAAAAATGTTTTGCGACGAAAACATCCATTCTACTCCATTAGACCCAAAATGATGTTTTGCAGTGGTTGGAAGAATTTCGCAAACCTTCGGCAAGTAAAAAGATGCGATACTTGTTTTGCGGGCCTGAATGCACTATTTCAGAGTACCGAAGTTGCGAAAAAGGATTCGCATCGAAAACATCCATTCTACTCCATTAGACCCAAAATGATGTTTTCCACTGGTTGGGAGCATTTCGCAAACCATCGACACGTAAAACGATGCGAAACTTATGTTTCGGGCCTGAATGCACTATTTCGGTGTACCGAAGTTGCGAAAAATGGTACGCAATGAAAACATCCATTCTACTCTATTAGACACAAAATGATGTTTTGCAGTGGTTGGGAGCATTTCGCAAACCTTCGGCACGTAAAAAGTTGTGAAACTTGTTTTGCGGGCCAGAATGCACTATTTCAGGGTACCGAAGTAGTGAAAAATGTTTTGCGACGAAAACATCCATTCTACTCCATTAGACCCAAAATGATGTTTTGCAGTGGTTGGGAGAATTTCGCAAACCTTCGACACGTAAAAAGATGCGAAACTTGTTTTGCGGGCCTGAATCCACTATTTCGGTGTACCGAAGTTGCGAAAAATGTTTCGCAACGAAAACATCCATTCTACTCCATAAGACCCAAAATGATGTTTTGCAGTGGTTGGGAGCATTTCGCAAACCTTCGGCACGTAAGAAGATGCAAAACTTGTTTTGCGGACCAGAATGCACTATTTCAGGGTATCGAAGTTGCGAAAAATGTTTTGCGACGAAAACATCCATTCTACTCCATTAGACCCAAAATGATGTTTTGCAGTGGTTGGGAGCATTTCGCAAACCTTCAGCACGTAAAAAGATGCGAAACTTGTTTTGCGGGCATGAATGCACTATTTCCGAGTGCCGAAGTTGCGAAAAAGGATTCGCATCGAAAACATCCATTCTACTCCATTAGACACAAAATGATGTTTTCCACTGGTTGGGAGCATTTCGCAAACCATCGACAAGTAAAACGATGCGAAACTTGTGTTTCGAGCCTGAATGCACTATTTCGGTGTACCGAAGTTGCGAAAAATGGTTCGCAAGGAAAACATCCATTCTACTCTATTAGACACAAAATGATGTTTTGCAGTGGTTGGGAGCATTTCGCAAACCTTCGGCACGTAAAAAGTTGTGAAACTTGTTTTGCGGGCCAGAATGCACTATTTCAGCGTACCGAAGTAGCGAAAAATGTTTTGCGATGAAAACATCCATTCTACTCCATTAGACCCAAAATGATGTTTTGCAGTGGTTGGGAGAATTTCGCACACCTTCGACACGTAAAAAGATGCGAAACTTGTTTTGCGGGCCTGAATCCACTATTTCGGTGTACCGAAGTTGCGAAAAATGTTTCGCAACGAAAACATCCATTCTACTCCATAAGACCCAAAATGATGTTTTGCAGTGGTTGGGAGAATTTCGCAAACCTTCGGCACGTAAAAAGATGTGAAACTTGTTTTGCGGGCCTGAATGCACTATTTCAGGGTACCGAAGTTGCGAAAAAGGATTCGCATCGAAAACATCCATTCCACTCCATTAGACCCAAAATGATGTTTTCCACTGGTTGGGAGCATTTAGCAAACCATCGACACGTAAAACGATGCGAAACTTGTGTTTCGGGCCCGAATGCACTATTTCGGTGTACCGAAGTTGCGAAAAATGTTTCGCAACGAAAACATCCATTCTACTCTATTAGACACAAAATGATGTTTTGCAGTGGTTGGGAGCATTTCGCAAACCTTCGGCACGTAAAAAGTTGTGAAACTTGTTTTGCGGGACAGAATGCACTATTTTAGGGTACCGAAGTTGCGAAAAATGTTTCGCAACAAAAACATCCATTCTACTCCATAAGACCCAAAATGATGTTTTGCAGTGGTTGGGAGCATTTCGCAAACCTTCGGCACGTAAAAAGTTGTGAAACTTGTTTTGTGGGCCAGAATGCACTATTTCAGGGTACCCAAGTTGCGAAAAATGTTTTGCGACGAAAACATCCATTTTACTCCATTAGACCCAAAATGATGTTTTGCAGTGGTTGGGAGAATTTCGCAAACCTTCGACACGTAAAAAGATGCGAAACTTGTTTTGCGGGCCTGAATCCACTATTTCGGTGTACCGAAGTTGCGAAAAATGTTTCGCAACGAAAACATCCATTCTACTCCATAAGACCCAAAATGATGTTTTGCAGTGGTTGGGAGCATTTCGCAAACCTTCGGCACGTAAAAAGATGCAAAACTTGTTTTGCGGACCAGAATGCACTATTTCAGGGTATCGAAGTTGCGAAAAATGTTTTGCGACGAAAACATCCATTCTACTCCATTAGACCCAAAATGATGTTTTGCAGTGGTTGGGAGCATTTCGCAAACCTTCAGCACGTAAAAAGATGCGAAACTTGTTTTGCGGGCATGAATGCACTATTTCAGAGTACCGAAGTTGCGAAAAAGGATTCGCATCGAAAACATCCATTCTACTCCATTAGACACAAAATGATGTTTTCCACTGGTTGGGAGCATTTCGCAAACCATCGACACGTAAAACGATGCGAAACTTGTGTTTCGGGCCTGAATGCACTATTTCGGTGTACCGAAGTTGCGAAAAATGTTTCACAACGAAAACATCCATTCTACTCTATTAGACACAAAATGATGTTTTGCAGTGGTTGGGAGCATTTCGCAAACCTTCGGCACGTAAAAAGTTGTGAAACTTGTTTTGCGGGCCAGAATGCACTATTTCAGGGTACCGAAGTTGCGAAAAATGTTTCGCAACAAAAACTTCCATTCTACTCCATAAGACCCAAAATGATGTTTTGCAGTGGTTAGGAGCATTTCGCAAACCTTCGGCACATAAAAAGTTGTGAAACTTGTTTTGCGGGCCAGAATGCACTATTTCTGGGTACCGAAGTTGCGAAAAATGTTTTGCGACGAAAACATCCATTCTACTCCATTAGACCCAAAATGATGTTTTGAAGTGGTTGGGAGAATTTTGCAAACCTTCGACACGTAAAAAGATGCGAAACTTATTTTGCAGGCCTGAATCCACTATTTCGGTGTACCGAAGTTGCAAAAAATGTTTCGCAACGAAAACATCCATTCTACTCCATTAAACCCAAAATGATGTTTTGCAGTGGTTGGGAGCATTTCGCAAACCTTCGGCATGTAAAAAGATGCGAAACTTGTTTGGCGGGCCAGAATGCACTGTTTCAGGGTATCGAAGTTGCAAAAATGTTTTGCGACGAAAACATCCATTCTACTCATTTAGACCCAAAATGATGTTTTGCAGTGGTTGGGAGAATTTCGCAAACCTTCGGCACGTAAAAAGATGCGAAACTTGTTTTGCAGGCCTGAATGCACTATTTCAGAGTACCGAAGTTGCGAAAAAGGATTCGCATCGAAAACATCCATTCTACTCCATTAGACCCAAAATGATGTTTTCCACTAGTTGGGAGCATTTCGCAAACCATCGACACGTAAAACGATGCGAAACTTGTGTTTCGGGCCCGAATGCACTATTTCGGTTTACCGAAGTTGCGAAAAATGTTTCGCAACGAAAACATCCATTCTACTCTATTAGACACAAAATGATGTTTTGCAGTGGTTGGGAGCATTTCGCAAACCTTCGGCACGTAAAAAGTTGTGAAACTTGTTTTGCGGGACAGAATGCACTATTTTAGGGTACCGAAGTTGCGAAAAATGTTTCGCAACAAAAACATCCATTCTACTCCATAAGACCCAAAATGATGTTTTGCAGTGGTTGGGAGCATTTCGCAAACCTTCGGCACGTAAAAAGTTGTGAAACTTGTTTTGTGGGCCAGAATGCACTATTTCAGGGTACCGAAGTTGCGAAAAATGTTTTGCGACGAAAACATCCATTTTACTCCATTAGACCCAAAATGATGTTTTGCAGTGGTTGGGAGAATTTCGAAAACCTTCGACACGTAAAAAGATGCGAAACTTATTTTGCGGGCCTGAATCCACTATTTCGGTGTACCGAAGTTGCGAAAAATGTTTCGCAACGAAAACATCCATTCTACTCCATTAGACCCAAAATGATGTTTTGCAGTGGTTGGGAGCATTCTGCAAACCTTCGGCACGTAAAAAGAAGTGAAACTTGTTTTGCGGGCCAGAATGCACTATTTCAGGGTACCGAAGTTGCGAAAAATGTTTTGCGACGAAAACATCCATTTTACTCCATTAGACCCAAAATGATGTTTTGCAGTGGTTGGGAGAATTTCGCAAACCTTCGACACGTAAAACGATGCGAAACTTGTGTTTCGGGCCTGAATGCACTATTTCGGTGTACCGAAGTTGCGAAAAATGGTTCGCAAGGAAAACATCCATTCTACTCTATTGGACACAAAATGATGTTTTGCAGTGGTTGGGAGCATTTCGCAAACCTTCGGCACGTAAAAAGTTGTGAAACTTGTTTTGCGGGCTAGAATGCACTATTTCAGGGTACCGAAGTTGCTAAAAATGATTTGCGATGAAAACATCCATTCTACTCCATTAGACCCAAAATGATGTTTTGCAGTGGTTGGGAGAATTTCGCAAACCTTCAGCACGTAAAAAGATGCGAAACTTGTTTTGCGGGCCTGAATGCACTATTTCGGAGTACCGAAGTTGCGAAAAGGGATTCGCATCGAAATCATCCATTCTACTCCATTAGACCCAAAATGATGTTTTCCACTAGTTGGGAGCATTTCGCAAACCATCAACACGTAAAACGATGCGAAACTTGTGTTTCGGGCCTGAATGCACTATATCGGTGTACCGAAGTTGCGAAAAATGTTTCACAACGAAAACATCCATTCTACTCTATTAGACACAAAATGATGTTTTGCAGTGGTTGGGAGCATTTCGCAAACCTTCGGCACGTAAAAAGTTGTGAAACTTGTTTTGCGGGCCAGAATGCACTATTTCAGGGTACCGAAGTTGCGAAAAATGTTTCGCAACAAAAACTTCCATTCTACTCCATAAGACCCAAAATGATGTTTTGCAGTGGTTGGGAGCATTTCGCAAACCTTCGGCACATAAAAAGTTGTGAAACTTGTTTTGCGGGCCAGAATGCACTATTTCAGGGTACCGAAGTTGCGAAAAATGTTTTGCGACGAAAACATCCATTCTACTCCATTAGACCCAAAATGATGTTTTGTAGTGGTTGGGAGAATTTCGCAAACCTTCGACACGTAAAAAGATGCGAAACTTATTTTGCGGGCCTGAATCCACTATTTCGGTGTACCGAAGTTGCGAAAAATGTTTCGCAACGAAAACATCCATTCTACTCCATTAAACGCAAAATGATGTTTTGCAGTGGTTGTTAGCATTTCGCAAACCTTCGGCACGTAAAAAGATGCGAAACTTGTTTGGCGGGCCAGAATGCACTATTTCAGGGTATCGAAGTTGCGAAAAATGTTTTGCGACGAAAACATCCATTCTACTCGTTTAGACCCAAAATGATGTTTTGCAGTGGTTGGGAGAATTTCGCAAACCTTCGGCACGTAAAAAGATGCGAAACTTGTTTTGCGGGCCTGAATGCACTATTTCAGAGTACCGAAGTTACGAAAAAGGATTCGCATCGAAAACATCCATTCTACTCCATTAGACCCAAAATGATGTTTTCCACTGGTTGGGAGCATTTCGCAAACCATCGACACGTAAAACGATGCAAAACTTGTGTTTCGGGCCCGAATGCACTATTTCGGTGTACCGAAGTTGCGAAAAATGTTTCGCAACGAAAACATCCATTCTACTCTATTAGACACAAAATGATGTTTTGCAGTGGTTGGGAGCATTTCGCAAACCTTCGGCAGGTAAAAAGTTGTGAAACTTGTTTTGCGGGACAGAATGCACTATTTTAGGGTACCGAAGTTTGCGAAAAATCTTTCGCAACAAAAACATCCATTCTACTCCATAAGACCCAAAATGATGTTTTGCAGTGGTTGGGAGCATTTCGCAAACCTTCGGCACGTAAAAAGTTGTGAAACTTGTTTTGTGGGCCAGAATGCACTATTTCAGGGTACCGAAGTTGCGAAAAATGTTTTGCGACGAAAACATCCATTTTACTCCATTAGACCCAAAATGAAGTTTTGCAGTGGTTGGCAGAATTTCGAAAACCTTCGACACGTAAAAAGATGCGAAACTTATTTTGCGGGCCTGAATCCACTATTTCGGTGTACCGAAGTTGTGAAAAATGTTTCGCAACGAAAACATCCATTCTACTCTATTAGACCCAAAATGATGTTTTGCAGTGGTTGGGAGCATTCCGCAAACCTTCGGCACGTAAAAAGATGTGAAACTTGTTTTGCGGGCCAGAATGCACTATTTCAGGGTACCGAAGTTGCGAAAAATGTTTTGCGACGAAAACATCCATTCTACTCCATTAGACCCAAAATGATGTTTTGCAGTGGTGGTAGAATTTCGCAAACCTTCGACACGTAAAATGATGCGAAACTTGTTTTGCGGGCCTGAATCCACTATTTCGGTGTACCGAAGTTGCGAAAAATGTTTCGCAACGAAAACATCCATTCTACTCCATTAGACCCAAAATGATGTTTTGCAGTGGTTGGGAGCATTTCGCAAACCTTCGGCACGTAAAAAGATGCGAAACTTGTTTTGCGGGCCAGAAAGCACTATTTCAGGGTACTGAAGTTGCGAAAAATGTTTTGCGACGAAAACATCCATTCTACTCCATTAGACCCAAAATGATGTTTTGCAGTGGTTGGGAGAATTTCGCAAACCTTCGACACGTAAAAAGATGCGAAACTTGTTTTGCGGGCCTGAATCCACTATTTCGGTGTACCGAAGTTGCGAAAAATGTTTTGCGACGAAAACATCCATTCTACTCCATTAGACCCAAAATGATATTTTGCAGTGGTTGGAAGAATTTCGCAAACCTTCGGCAAGTAAAAAGATGCGATACTTGTTTTGCGGGCCTGAATGCACTATTTCAGAGTACCGAAGTTGCGAAAAAGGATTCGCATCGAAAACATCCATTCTACTCCATTAGACCCAAAATGATGTTTTCCACTGGTTGGGAGCATTTCGCAAACCATCGACACGTAAAACGATGCGAAACTTATGTTTCGGGCCTGAATGCACTATTTCGGTGTACCGAAGTTGCGAAAAATGGTTCGCAATGAAAACATCCATTCTACTCTATTAGACACAAAATGATGTTTTGCAGTGGTTGGGAGCATTTCGCAAACCTTCGGCACGTAAAAAGTTGTGAAACTTGTTTTGCGGGCCAGAATGCACTATTTCAGGGTACCGAAGTAGCGAAAAATGTTTTGCGATGAAAACATCCATTCTACTCCATTAGACCCAAAATGATGTTTTGCAGTGGTTGGGAGAATTTCGCAAACCTTCGACACGTAAAAAGATGCGAAACTTGTTTTGCGGGCCTGAATCCACTATTTCGGTGTACCGAAGTTGCGAAAAATGTTTCGCAACGAAAACATCCATTCTACTCCATAAGACCCAAAATGATGTTTTGCAGTGGTTGGGAGCATTTCGCAAACCTTCGGCACGTAAGAAGATGCAAAACTTGTTTTGCGGACCAGAATGCACTATTTCAGGGTATCGAAGTTGCGAAAAATGTTTTGCGACGAAAACATCCATTCTACTCCATTAGACCCAAAATGATGTTTTGCAGTGGTTGGGAGCATTTCTCAAACCTTCAGCACGTAAAAAGATGCGAAACTTGTTTTGCGGGCATGAATGCACTATTTCAGAGTGCCGAAGTTGCGAAAAAGGATTCGCATCGAAAACATCCATTCTACTCCATTAGACACAAAATGATGTTTTCCACTGGTTGGCAGCATTTCGCAAACCATCGACACGTAAAACGATGCGAAACTTGTGTTTCGAGCCTGAATGCACTATTTCGGTGTACCGAAGTTGCGAAAAATGGTTCGCAAGGAAAACATCCATTCTACTCTATTAGACACAAAATGATGTTTTGCAGTGGTTGGGAGCATTTCGCAAACCTTCGGCACGTAAAAAGTTGTGAAACTTGTTTTGCGGGCCAGAATGCACTATTTCAGGGTACCGAAGTTGCTAAAAATGATTTGCGATGAAAACATCCATTCTACTCCATTAGACCCAAAATGATGTTTTGCAGTGGTTGGGAGAATTTCGCAAACCTTCGACACGTAAAAAGATGCGAAACTTGTTTTGCGGGCCTGAATGCACTATTTCGGAGTACCGAAGTTGCGAAAAGGGATTCGCATCGAAATCATCCATTCTACTCCATTAGACCCAAAATGATGTTTTCCACTAGTTGGGAGCATTTCGCAAACCATCGACACGTAAAACGATGCGAAACTTGTGTTTCGGGCCTGAATGCACTATATCGGTGTACCGAAGTTGCGAAAAATGTTTCACAACGAAAACATCCATTCTACTCTATTAGACACAAAATGATGTTTTGCAGTGGTTGGGAGCATTTCGCAAACCTTCGGCACGTAAAAAGTTGTGAAACTTGTTTTGCGGTCCAGAATGCACTATTTCAGGGTACCGAAGTTGCGAAAAATGTTTCGCAACAAAAACTTCCATTCTACTCCATAAGACCCAAAATGATGTTTTGCAGTGGTTGGGAGCATTTCGCAAACCTTGGGCACATAAAAAGTTGTGAAACTTGTTTTGCGGGCCAGAATGCACTATTTCAGGGTACCGAAGTTGCGAAAAATGTTTTGCGACGAAAACATCCATTCTACTCCATTAGACCCAAAATGATGTTTTGCAGTGGTTGGGAGAATTTCGCAAACCTTCGACACGTAAAAAGATGCGAAACTTATTTTGCGGGCCTGAATCCACTATTTCGGTGTACCGAAGTTGCGAAAAATGTTTCGCAACGAAAACATCCATTCTACTCCATTAAACGCAAAATGATGTTTTGCAGTGGTTGTTAGCATTTCGCAAACCTTCGGCACGTAAAAAGATGCGAAACTTGTTTGGCGGGCCAGAATGCACTATTTCAGGGTATCGAAGTTGCGAAAAATGTTTTGCGACGAAAACATCCATTCTACTCGTTTAGACCCAAAATGATGTTTTGCAGTGGTTGGGAGAATTTCGCAAACCTTCGGCACGTAAAAAGATGCGAAACTTGTTTTGCGGGCCTGAATGCACTATTTCAGAGTACCGAAGTTACGAAAAAGGATTCGCATCGAAAACATCCATTCTACTCCATTAGACCCAAAATGATGTTTTCCACTGGTTGGGAGCATTTCGCAAACCATCGACACGTAAAACGATGCAAAACTTGTGTTTCGGGCCCGAATGCACTATTTCGGTGTACCGAAGTTGCGAAAAATGTTTCGCAACGAAAACATCCATTCTACTCTATTAGACACAAAATGATGTTTTGCAGTGGTTGGGAGCATTTCGCAAACCTTCGGCACGTAAAAAGTTGTGAAACTTGTTTTGCGGGACAGAATGCACTATTTTAGGGTACCGAAGTTTGCGAAAAATGTTTCGCAACAAAAACATCCATTCTACTCCATAAGACCCAAAATGATGTTTTGCAGTGGTTGGGAGCATTTCGCAAACCTTCGGCACGTAAAAAGTTGTGAAACTTGTTTTGTGGGCCAGAATGCACTATTTCAGGGTACCGAAGTTGCGAAAAATGTTTTGCGACGAAAACATCCATTTTACTCCATTAGACCCAAAATGAAGTTTTGCAGTGGTTGGCAGAATTTCGAAAACCTTCGACACGTAAAAAGATGCGAAACTTATTTTGCGGGCCTGAATCCACTATTTCGGTGTACCGAAGTTGTGAAAAATGTTTCGCAACGAAAACATCCATTCTACTCTATTAGACCCAAAATGATGTTTTGCAGTGGTTGGGAGCATTCCGCAAACCTTCGGCACGTAAAAAGATGTGAAACTTGTTTTGCGGGCCAGAATGCACTATTTCCGGGTACCGAAGTTGCGAAAAATGTTTTGCGACGAAAACATCCATTCTACTCCATTAGACCCAAAATGATGTTTTGCAGTGGTGGGAGAATTTCGCAAACCTTCGACACGTAAAATGATGCGAAACTTGTTTTGCGGGCCTGAATCCACTATTTCGGTGTACCGAAGTTGCGAAAAATGTTTCGCAACGTAAACATCCATTCTACTCCATTAGACCCAAAATGATGTTTTGCAGTGGTTGGGAGCATTTCGCAAACCTTCGGCACGTAAAAAGATGCGAAACTTGTTTTGCGGGCCAGAAAGCACTATTTCAAGGTACTGAAGTTGCGAAAAATGTTTTGCGACGAAAACATCCATTCTACTCCATTAGACCCAAAATGATGTTTTGCAGTGGTTGGGAGAATTTCGCAAACCTTCGACACGTAAAAAGATGCGAAACTTGTTTTGCGGGCCTGAATCCACTATTTCGGTGTACCGAAGTTGCGAAAAATGTTTTGCGACGAAAACATCCATTCTACTCCATTAGACCCAAAATGATGTTTTGCAGTGGTTGGAAGAATTTCGCAAACCTTCGGCAAGTAAAAAGATGCGATACTTGTTTTGCGGGCCTGAATGCACTATTTCAGAGTACCGAAGTTGCGAAAAAGGATTCGCATCGAAAACATCCATTCTACTCCATTAGACCCAAAATGATGTTTTCCACTAGTTGGGAGCATTTCGCAAACCATCGACACGTAAAACGATGCGAAACTTATGTTTCGGGCCTGAATGCACTATTTCGGTGTACCGAAGTTGCGAAAAATGGTTCGCAATGAAAACATCCATTCTACTCTATTAGACACAAAATGATGTTTTGCAGTGGTTGGGAGCATTTCGCAAACCTTCGGCACGTAAAAAGTTGTGAACCTTGTTTTGCGGGCCAGAATGCACTATTTCAGGGTACCGAAGTAGCGAAAAATGTTTTGCGATGAAAACATCCATTCTACTCCATTAGACCCAAAATGATGTTTTGCAGTGGTTGGGAGAATTTCGCAAACCTTCGACACGTAAAAAGATGCGAAACTTGTTTTGCGGGCCTGAATCCACTATTTCGGTGTACCGAAGTTGCGAAAAATGTTTCGCAACGAAAACATCCATTCTACTCCATAAGACCCAAAATGATGTTTTGCAGTGGTTGGGAGCATTTCGCAAACCTTCGGCACGTAAGAAGATGCAAAACTTGTTTTGCGGACCAGAATGCACTATATCAGGGTATCGAAGTTGCGAAAAATGTTTTGCGACGAAAACATCCATTCTACTCCATTAGACCCAAAATGATGTTTTGCAGTGGTTGGGAGCATTTCGCAAACCTTCAGCACGTAAAAAGATGCGAAACTTGTTTTGCGGGCATGAATGCACTATTTCAGAGTGCCGAAGTTGCGAAAAAGGATTCGCATCGAAAACATCCATTCTACTCCATTAGACACAAAATGATGTTTTCCACTGGTTGGGAGCATTTCGCAAACCATCGACACGTAAAACGATGCGAAACTTGTGTTTCGAGCCTGAATGCACTATTTCGGTGTACCGAAGTTGCGAAAAATGGTTCGCAAGGAAAACATCCATTCTACTCTATTAGACACAAAATGATGTTTTGCAGTGCTTGGGAGCATTTCGCAAACCTTCGGCACGTAAAAAGTTGTGAAACTTGTTTTGCGGGCCAGAATGCACTATTTCAGCGTACCGAAGTAGCGAAAAATGTTTTGCGATGAAAACATCCATTCTACTCCATTAGACCCAAAATGATGTTTTGCAGTGGTTGGGAGAATTTCGCACACCTTCGACACGTAAAAAGATGCGAAACTTGTTTTGCGGGCCTGAATCCACTATTTCGGTGTACCGAAGTTGCGAAAAATGTTTCGCAATGAAAACATCCATTCTACTCCATAAGACCCAAAATGATGTTTTGCAGTGGTTGGGAGAATTTCGCAAACCTTCGGCACGTAAAAAGATGCGAAACTTGTTTTGCGGGCCTGAATGCACTATTTCAGGGTACCGAAGTTGCGAAAAAGGATTCGCATCGAAAACATCCATTCTACTCCATTAGACCCAAAATGATGTTTTCCACTGGTTGGGAGCATTTCGCAAACCATCGACACGTAAAACGATGTGAAACTTGTGTTTCGGGCCCGAATGCACTATTTCGGTGTACCGAAGTTGCGAAAAATGTTTCGCAACGAAAACATCCATTCTACTCTATTAGACACAAAATGATGTTTTGCAGTGGTTGGGAGCATTTCGCAAACCTTCGGCACGTAAAAAGTTGTGAAACTTGTTTTGCGGGACAGAATGCACTATTTTAGGGTACCGAAGTTGCGAAAAATGTTTCGCAACAAAAACATCCATTCTACTCCATAAGACCCAAAATGATGTTTTGCAGTGGTTGGGAGCATTTCGCAAACCTTCGGCACGTAAAAAGTTGTGAAACTTGTTTTGTGGGCCAGAATGCACTATTTCAGGGTACCGAAGTTGCGAAAAATGTTTTGCGACGAAAACATCCATTTTACTCCATTAGACCCAAAATGATGTTTTGCAGTGGTTGGGAGAATTTCGCAAACCTTCGACACGTAAAAAGATGCGAAACTTGTTTTGCGGGCCTGAATCCACTATTTCGGTGTACCGAAGTTGCGAAAAATGTTTCGCAACGAAAACATCCATTCTACTCCATAAGACCCAAAATGATGTTTTGCAGTGGTTGGGAGCATTTCGCAAACCTTCGGCACATAAAAGGTTGTGAAACTTGTTTTGCGGGCCAGAATGCACTATTTCAGGGTACCGAAGTTGCGAAAAATGTTTTGCGACGAAAACATCCATTCTACTCCATTAGACCCAAAATGATGTTTTGCAGTGGTTGGGAGAATTTCGCAAACCTTCGACACGTAAAAAGATGCGAAACTTATTTTGCGGGCCTGAATCCACTATTTCGGTGTACCGAAGTTGCGAAAAATGTTTCGCAACGAAAACATCCATTCTACTCCATTAAACGCAAAATGATGTTTTGCAGTGGTTGTTAGCATTTCGCAAACCTTCGGCACGTAAAAAGATGCGAAACTTGTTTGGCGGGCCAGAATGCACTATTTCAGGGTATCGAAGTTGCGAAAAATGTTTTGCGACGAAAACATCCATTCTACTCGTTTAGACCCAAAATGATGTTTTGCAGTGGTTGGGAGAATTTCGCAAACCTTCGGCACGTAAAAAGATGCGAAACTTGTTTTGCGGGCCTGAATGCACTATTTCAGAGTACCGAAGTTACGAAAAAGGATTCGCATCGAAAACATCCATTCTACTCCATTAGACCCAAAATGATGTTTTCCACTGGTTGGGAGCATTTCGCAAACCATCGACACGTAAAACGATGCAAAACTTGTGTTTCGGGCCCGAATGCACTATTTCGGTGTAGCGAAGTTGCGAAAAATGTTTCGCAACGAAAACATCCATTCTACTCTATTAGACACAAAATGATGTTTTGCAGTGGTTGGGAGCATTTCGCAAACCTTCGGCACGTAAAAAGTTGTGAAACTTGTTTTGCGGGACAGAATGCACTATTTTAGGGTACCGAAGTTTGCGAAAAATGTTTCGCAACAAAAACATCCATTCTACTCCATAAGACCCAAAATGATGTTTTGCAGTGGTTGGGAGCATTTCGCAAACCTTCGGCACGTAAAAAGTTGTGAAACTTGTTTTGTGGGCCAGAATGCACTATTTCAGGGTACCGAAGTTGCGAAAAATGTTTTGCGACGAAAACATCCATTTTACTCCATTAGACCCAAAATGAAGTTTTGCAGTGGTTGGCAGAATTTCGAAAACCTTCGACACGTAAAAAGATGCGAAACTTATTTTGCGGGCCTGAATCCACTATTTCGGTGTACCGAAGTTGTGAAAAATGTTTCGCAACGAAAACATCCATTCTACTCTATTAGAACCAAAATGATGTTTTGCAGTGGTTGGGAGCATTCCGCAAACCTTCGGCACGTAAAAAGATGTGAAACTTGTTTTGCGGGCCAGAATGCACTATTTCCGGGTACCGAAGTTGCGAAAAATGTTTTGCGACGAAAACATCCATTCTACTCCATTAGACCCAAAATGATGTTTTGCAGTGGTGGGAGAATTTCGCAAACCTTCGACACGTAAAATGATGCGAAACTTGTTTTGCGGGCCTGAATCCACTATTTCGGTGTACCGAAGTTGCGAAAAATGTTTCGCAACGAAAACATCCATTCTACTCCATTAGACCCAAAATGATGTTTTGCAGTGGTTGGGAGCATTTCGCAAACCTTCGGCACGTAAAAAGATGCGAAACTTGTTTTGCGGGCCAGAAAGCACTATTTCAGGGTACTGAAGTTGCGAAAAATGTTTTGCGACGAAAACATCCATTCTACTCCATTAGACCCAAAATGATGTTTTGCAGTGGTTGGGAGAATTTCGCAAACCTTCGACACGTAAAAAGATGCGAAACTTGTTTTGCGGGCCTGAATCCACTATTTCGGTGTACCGAAGTTGCGAAAAATGTTTTGCGACGAAAACATCCATTCTACTCCATTAGACCCAAAATGATGTTTTGCAGTGGTTGGAAGAATTTCGCAAACCTTCGGCAAGTAAAAAGATGCGATACTTGTTTTGCGGGCCTGAATGCACTATTTCAGAGTACCGAAGTTGCGAAAAAGGATTCGCATCGAAAACATCCATTCTACTCCATTAGACCCAAAATGATGTTTTCCACTGGTTGGGAGCATTTCGCAAACCATCGACACGTAAAACGATGCGAAACTTATGTTTCGGGCCTGAATGCACTATTTCGGTGTACCGAAGTTGCGAAAAATGGTTCGCAATGAAAACATCCATTCTACTCTATTAGACACAAAATGATGTTTTGCAGTGGTTGGGAGCATTTCGCAAACCTTCGGCACGTAAAAAGTTGTGAAACTTGTTTTGCGGGCCAGAATGCACTATTTCAGGGTACCGAAGTAGCGAAAAATGTTTTGCGATGAAAACATCCATTCTACTCCATTAGACCCAAAATGATGTTTTGCAGTGGTTGGGAGAATTTCGCAAACCTTCGACACGTAAAAAGATGCGAAACTTGTTTTGCGGGCCTGAATCCACTATTTCGGTGTACCGAAGTTGCGAAAAATGTTTCGCAACGAAAACATCCATTCTACTCCATAAGACCCAAAATGATGTTTTGTAGTGGTTGGGAGCATTTCGCAAACCTTCGGCACGTAAGAAGATGCAAAACTTGTTTTGCGGACCAGAATGCACTATTTCAGGGTATCGAAGTTGCGAAAAATGTTTTGCGACGAAAACATCCATTCTACTCCATTAGACCCAAAATGATGTTTTGCAGTGGTTGGGAGCATTTCGCAAACCTTCAGCACGTAAAAAGATGCGAAACTTGTTTTGCGGGCATGAATGCACTATTTCAGAGTGCCGAAGTTGCGAAAAAGGATTCGCATCGAAAACATCCATTCTACTCCATTAGACACAAAATGATGTTTTCCACTGGTTGGGAGCATTTCGCAAACCATCGACACGTAAAACGATGCGAAACTTGTGTTTCGAGCCTGAATGCACTATTTCGGTGTACCGAAGTTGCGAAAAATGGTTCGCAAGGAAAACATCCATTCTACTCTATTAGACACAAAATGATGTTTTGCAGTGCTTGGGAGCATTTCGCAAACCTTCGGCACGTAAAAAGTTGTGAAACTTGTTTTGCGGGCCAGAATGCACTATTTCAGCGTACCGAAGTAGCGAAAAATGTTTTGCGATGAAAACATCCATTCTACTCCATTAGACCCAAAATGATGTTTTGCAGTGGTTGGGAGAATTTCGCACACCTTCGACACGTAAAAAGATGCGAAACTTGTTTTGCGGGCCTGAATCCACTATTTCGGTGTACCGAAGTTGCGAAAAATGTTTCGCAACGAAAACATCCATTCTACTCCATAAGACCCAAAATGATGTTTTGCAGTGGTTGGGAGAATTTCGCAAACCTTCGGCACGTAAAAAGATGCGAAACTTGTTTTGCGGGCCTGAATGCACTATTTCAGGGTACCGAAGTTGCGAAAAAGGATTCGCATCGAAAACATCCATTCTACTCCATTAGACCCAAAATGATGTTTTCCACTGGTTGGGAGCATTTCGCAAACCATCGACACGTAAAACGATGTGAAACTTGTGTTTCGGGCCCGAATGCACTATTTCGGTGTACCGAAGTTGCGAAAAATGTTTCGCAACGAAAACATCCATTCTACTCTATTAGACACAAAATGATGTTTTGCAGTGGTTGGGAGCATTTCGCAAACCTTCGGCACGTAAAAAGTTGTGAAACTTGTTTTGCGGGACAGAATGCACTATTTTAGGGTACCGAAGTTGCGAAAAATGTTTCGCAACAAAAACATCCATTCTACTCCATAAGACCCAAAATGATGTTTTGCAGTGGTTGGGAGCATTTCGCAAACCTTCGGCACGTAAAAAGTTGTGAAACTTGTTTTGTGGGCCAGAATGCACTATTTCAGGGTACCGAAGTTGCGAAAAATGTTTTGCGACGAAAACATCCATTTTACTCCATTAGACCCAAAATGATGTTTTGCAGTGGTTGGGAGAATTTCGCAAACCTTCGACACGTAAAAAGATGCGAAACTTGTTTTGCGGGCCTGAATCCACTATTTCGGTGTACCGAAGTTGCGAAAAATGTTTCGCAACGAAAACATCCATTCTACTCCATAAGACCCAAAATGATGTTTTGCAGTGGTTGGGAGCATTTCGCAAACCTTCGGCACATAAAAAGTTGTGAAACTTGTTTTGCGGGCCAGAATGCACTATTTCAGGGTACCGAAGTTGCGAAAAATGTTTTGCGACGAAAACATCCATTCTACTCCATTAGACCCAAAATGATGTTTTGCAGTGGTTGGGAGAATTTCGCAAACCTTCGACACGTAAAAAGATGCGAAACTTATTTTGCGGGCCTGAATCCACTATTTCGGTGTACCGAAGTTGCGAAAAATGTTTCGCAACGAAAACATCCATTCTACTCCATTAAACGCAAAATGATGTTTTGCAGTGGTTGTTAGCATTTCGCAAACCTTCGGCACGTAAAAAGATGCGAAACTTGTTTGGCGGGCCAGAATGCACTATTTCAGGGTATCGAAGTTGCGAAAAATGTTTTGCGACGAAAACATCCATTCTACTCGTTTAGACCCAAAATGATGTTTTGCAGTGGTTGGGAGAATTTCGCAAACCTTCGGCACGTAAAAAGATGCGAAACTTGTTTTGCGGGCCTGAATGCACTATTTCAGAGTACCGAAGTTACGAAAAAGGATTCGCATCGAAAACATCCATTCTACTCCATTAGACCCAAAATGATGTTTTCCACTGGTTGGGAGCATTTCGCAAACCATCGACACGTAAAACGAGGCAAAACTTGTGTTTCGGGCCCGAATGCACTATTTCGGTGTACCGAAGTTGCGAAAAATGTTTCGCAACGAAAACATCCATTCTACTCTATTAGACACAAAATGATGTTTTGCAGTGGTTGGGAGCATTTCGCAAACCTTCGGCACGTAAAAAGTTGTGAAACTTGTTTTGCGGGACAGAATGCACTATTTTAGGGTACCGAAGTTTGCGAAAAATGTTTCGCAACAAAAACATCCATTCTACTCCATAAGACCCAAAATGATGTTTTGCAGTGGTTGGGAGCATTTCGCAAACCTTCGGCACGTAAAAAGTTGTGAAACTTGTTTTGTGGGCCAGAATGCACTATTTCAGGGTACCGAAGTTGCGAAAAATGTTTTGCGACGAAAACATCCATTTTACTCCATTAGACCCAAAATGAAGTTTTGCAGTGGTTGGCAGAATTTCGAAAACCTTCGACACGTAAAAAGATGCGAAACTTATTTTGCGGGCCTGAATCCACTATTTCGGTGTACCGAAGTTGTGAAAAATGTTTCGCAACGAAAACATCCATTCTACTCTATTAGACCCAAAATGATGTTTTGCAGTGGTTGGGAGCATTCCGCAAACCTTCGGCACGTAAAAAGATGTGAAACTTGTTTTGCGGGCCAGAATGCACTATTTCCGGGTACCGAAGTTGCGAAAAATGTTTTGCGACGAAAACATCCATTCTACTCCATTAGACCCAAAATGATGTTTTGCAGTGGTGGGAGAATTTCGCAAACCTTCGACACGTAAAATGATGCGAAACTTGTTTTGCGAGCCTGAATCCACTATTTCGGTGTACCGAAGTTGCGAAAAATGTTTCGCAACGAAAACATCCATTCTACTCCATTAGACCCAAAATGATGTTTTGCAGTGGTTGGGAGCATTTCGCAAACCTTCGGCACGTAAAAAGATGCGAAACTTGTTTTGCGGGCCAGAAAGCACTATTTCAGGGTACTGAAGTTGCGAAAAATGTTTTGCGACGAAAACATCCATTCTACTCCATTAGACCCAAAATGATGTTTTGCAGTGGTTGGGAGAATTTCGCAAACCTTCGACACGTAAAAAGATGCGAAACTTGTTTTGCGGGCCTGAATCCACTATTTCGGTGTACCGAAGTTGCGAAAAATGTTATGCGACGAAAACATCCATTCTACTCCATTAGACCCAAAATGATGTTTTGCAGTGGTTGGAAGAATTTCGCAAACCTTCGGCAAGTAAAAAGATGCGATACTTGTTTTGCGGGCCTGAATGCACTATTTCAGAGTACCGAAGTTGCGAAAAAGGATTCGCATCGAAAACATCCATTCTACTCCATTAGACCCAAAATGATGTTTTCCACTGGTTGGGAGCATTTCGCAAACCATCGACACGTAAAACGATGCGAAACTTATGTTTCGGGCCTGAATGCACTATTTCGGTGTACCGAAGTTGCGAAAAATGGTTCGCAATGAAAACATCCATTCTACTCTATTAGACACAAAATGATGTTTTGCAGTGGTTGGGAGCATTTCGCAAACCTTCGGCACGTAAAAAGTTGTGAAACTTGTTTTGCGGGCCAGAATGCACTATTTCAGGGTACCGAAGTAGCGAAAAATGTTTTGCGATGAAAACATCCATTCTACTCCATTAGACCCAAAATGATGTTTTGCAGTGGTTGGGAGAATTTCACAAACCTTCGACACGTAAAAAGATGCGAAACTTGTTTTGCGGGCCTGAATCCACTATTTCGGTGTACCGAAGTTGCGAAAAATGTTTCGCAACGAAAACATCCATTCTACTCCATAAGACCCAAAATGATGTTTTGCAGTGGTTGGGAGCATTTCGCAAACCTTCGGCACGTAAGAAGATGCAAAACTTGTTTTGCGGACCAGAATGCACTATTTCAGGGTATCCAAGTTGCGAAAAATGTTTTGCGACGAAAACATCCATTCTACTCCATTAGACCCAAAATGATGTTTTGCAGTGGTTGGGAGCATTTCGCAAACCTTCAGCACGTAAAAAGATGTGAAACTTGTTTTGCGGGCATGAATGCACTATTTCAGAGTGCCGAAGTTGCGAAAAAGGATTCGCATCGAAAACATCCATTCTACTCCATTAGACACAAAATGATGTTTTCCACTGGTTGGGAGCATTTCGCAAACCATCGACACGTAAAACGATGCGAAACTTGTGTTTCGAGCCTGAATGCACTATTTCGGTGTACCGAAGTTGCGAAAAATGGTTCGCAAGGAAAACATCCATTCTACTCTATTAGACACAAAATGATGTTTTGCAGTGCTTGGGAGCATTTCGCAAACCTTCGGCACGTAAAAAGTTGTGAAACTTGTTTTGCGGGCCAGAATGCACTATTTCAGCGTACCGAAGTAGCGAAAAATGTTTTGCGATGAAAACATCCATTCTACTCCATTAGACCCAAAATGATGTTTTGCAGTGGTTGGGAGAATTTCGCACACCTTCGACACGTAAAAAGATGCGAAACTTGTTTTGCGGGCCTGAATCCACTATTTCGGTGTACCGAAGTTGCGAAAAATGTTTCGCAACGAAAACATCCATTCTACTCCATAAGACCCAAAATGATGTTTTGCAGTGGTTGGGAGAATTTCGCAAACCTTCAGCACGTAAAAACATGCGAAACTTGTTTTGCGGGCCTAAATGCACTATTTCAGGGTACCGAAGTTGCGAAAAAGGATTCGCATCGAAAACATCCATTCTACTCCATTAGACCCAAAATGATGTTTTCCACTGGTTGGGAGCATTTCGCAAACCATCGACACGTAAAACGATGTGAAACTTGTGTTTCGGGCCCGAATGCACTATTTCGGAGTACCGAAGTTGCGAAAAATGTTTCGCAACGAAAACATCCATTCTACTCTATTAGACACAAAATGATGTTTTGCAGTGGTTGGGAGCATTTCGCAAACCTTCGGCACGTAAAAAGTTGTGAAACTTGTTTTGCGGGACAGAATGCACTATTTTAGGGTACCGAAGTTGCGAAAAATGTTTCGCAACAAAAACATCCATTCTACTCCATAAGACCCAAAATGATGTTTTGCAGTGGTTGGGAGCATTTCGCAAACCTTCGGCACGGAAAAAGTTGTGAAACTTGTTTTGTGGGCCAGAATGCACTATTTCAGGGTACCGAAGTTGCGAAAAATGTTTTGCGACGAAAACATCCATTTTACTCCATTAGACCCAAAATGATGTTTTGCAGTGGTTGGGAGAATTTCGCAAACCTTCGACACGTAAAAAGATGCGAAACTTGTTTTGCGGGCCTGAATCCACTATTTCGGTGTACCGAAGTTGCGAAAAATGTTTCACAACGAAAACATCCATTCTACTCCATAAGACCCAAAATGATGTTTTGCAGTGGTTGGGAGCATTTCGCAAACCTTCGGCACATAAAAAGTTGTGAAACTTGTTTTGCGGGCCAGAATGCACTATTTCAGGGTACCGAAGTTGCGAAAAATGTTTTGCGATGAAAACATCCATTCTACTCCATTAGACCCAAAATGATGTTTTGCAGTGGTTGGGAGAATTTCGCAAACCTTCGACACGTAAAAAGATGCGAAACTTATTTTGCGGGCCTGAATCCACTATTTCGGTGTACTGAAGTTGCGAAAAATGTTTCGCAACGAAAACATCCATTCTACTCCATTAAACGCAAAATGATGTTTTGCAGTGGTTGTTAGCATTTCGCAAACCTTCGGCACGTAAAAAGATGCGAAACTTGTTTGGCGGGCCAGAATGCACTATTTCAGGGTATCGAAGTTGCGAAAAATGTTTTGCGACGAAAACATCCATTCTACTCGTTTAGACCCAAAATGATGTTTTGCAGTGGTTGGGAGAATTTCGCAAACCTTCGGCACGTAAAAAGATGCGAAACTTGTTTTGCGGGCCTGAATGCACTATTTCAGAGTACCGAAGTTACGAAAAAGGATTCGCATCGAAAACATCCATTCTACTCCATTAGACCCAAAATGATGTTTTCCACTGGTTGGGAGCATTTCGCAAACCATCGACACGTAAAACGAGGCAAAACTTGTGTTTCGGGCCCGAATGCACTATTTCGGTGTACCGAAGTTGCGAAAAATGTTTCGCAACGAAAACATCCATTCTACTCTATTAGACACAAAATGATGTTTTGCAGTGGTTGGGAGCATTTCGCAAACCTTCGGCACGTAAAAAGTTGTGAAACTTGTTTTGCGGGACAGAATGCACTATTTTAGGGTACCGAAGTTTGCGAAAAATGTTTCGCAACAAAAACATCCATTCTACTCCATAAGACCCAAAATGATGTTTTGCAGTGGTTGGGAGCATTTCGCAAACCTTCGGCACGTAAAAAGTTGTGAAACTTGTTTTGTGGGCCAGAATGCACTATTTCAGGGTACCGAAGTTGCGAAAAATGTTTTGCGACGAAAACATCCATTTTACTCCATTAGACCCAAAATGAAGTTTTGCAGTGGTTGGCAGAATTTCGAAAACCTTCGACACGTAAAAAGATGCGAAACTTATTTTGCGGGCCTGAATCCACTATTTCGGTGTACCGAAGTTGTGAAAAATGTTTCGCAACGAAAACATCCATTCTACTCTATTAGACCCAAAATGATGTTTTGCAGTGGTTGGGAGCATTCCGCAAACCTTCGGCACGTAAAAAGATGTGAAACTTGTTTTGCGGGCCAGAATGCACTATTTCCGGGTACCGAAGTTGCGAAAAATGTTTTGCGACGAAAACATCCATTCTACTCCATTAGACCCAAAATGATGTTTTGCAGTGGTGGGAGAATTTCGCAAACCTTCGACACGTAAAATGATGCGAAACTTGTTTTGCGAGCCTGAATCCGCTATTTCGGTGTACCGAAGTTGCGAAAAATGTTTCGCAACGAAAACATCCATTCTACTCCATTAGACCCAAAATGATGTTTTGCAGTGGTTGGGAGAATTTCACAAACCTTCGACACGTAAAAAGATGCGAAACTTGTTTTGCGGGCCTGAATCCACTATTTCGGTGTACCGAAGTTGCGAAAAATGTTTCGCAACGAAAACATCCATTCTACTCCATAAGACCCAAAATGATGTTTTGCAGTGGTTGGGAGCATTTCGCAAACCTTCGGCACGTAAGAAGATGCAAAACTTGTTTTGCGGGCAAGAATGCACTATTTCAGGGTATCGAAGTTGCGAAAAATGTTTTGCGACGAAAACATCCATTCTACTCCATTAGACCGAAAATGATGTTTTGCAGTGGTTGGGAGCATTTCGCAAACCTTCAGCACGTAAAAAGATGCGAAACTTGTTTTGCGGGCATGAATGCACTATTTCAGAGTGCCGAAGTTGCGAAAAAGGATTCGCATCGAAAACATACATTCTACTCCATTAGACACAAAATGATGTTTTCCACTGGTAGGGAGCATTTCGCAAACCATCGACACGTAAAACGATGCGAAACTTGTGTTTCGAGCCTGAATGCACTATTTCGGTGTACCGAAGTTGCGAAAAATGGTTCGCAAGGAAAACATCCATTCTACTCTATTAGACACAAAATGATGTTTTGCAGTGGTTGGGAGCATTTCGCAAACCTTCGGCACGTAAAAAGTTGTGAAACTTGTTTTGCGGGCCAGAATGCACTATTTCAGCGTACCGAAGTAGCGAAAAATGTTTTGCGATGAAAACATCCATTCTACTCCATTAGACCCAAAATGATGTTTTGCAGTGGTTGGGAGAATTTCGCACACCTTCGACACGTAAAAAGATGCGAAACTTGTTTTGCGGGCCTGAATCCACTATTTCGGTGTACCGAAGTTGCGAAAAATGTTTCGCAACGAAAACATCCATTCTACTCCATAAGACCCAAAATGATGTTTTGCAGTGGTTGGGAGAATTTCGCAAACCTTCGGCACGTAAAAAGATGCGAAACTTGTTTTGCGGGCCTGAATGCACTATTTCAGGGTACCGAAGTTGCGAAAAAGGATTCGCATCGAAAACATCCATTCTACTCCATTAGACCCAAAATGATGTTTTCCACTGGTTGGGAGCATTTCGCAAACCATCGACACGTAAAACGATGTGAAACTTGTGTTTCGGGCCCGAATGCACTATTTCGGTGTACCGAAGTTGCGAAAAATGTTTCGCAACGAAAACATCCATTCTACTCTATTAGACACAAAATGATGTTTTGTAGTGGTTGGGAGCATTTCGCAAACCTTCGGCACGTAAAAAGTTGTGAAACTTGTTTTGCGGGACAGAATGCACTATTTTAGGGTACCGAAGTTGCGAAAAATGTTTCGCAACAAAAACATCCATTCTACTCCATAAGACCCAAAATGATGTTTTGCAGTGGTTGGGAGCATTTCGCAAACCTTCGGCACGTAAAAAGTTGTGAAACTTGTTTTGTGGGCCAGAATGCACTATTTCAGGGTACCGAAGTTGCGAAAAATGTTTTGCGACGAAAACATCCATTTTACTCCATTAGACCCAAAATGATGTTTTGCAGTGGTTGGGAGAATTTCGCAAACCTTCGACACGTAAAAAGATGCGAAACTTGTTTTGCGGGCCTGAATCCACTATTTCGGTGTACCGAAGTTGCGAAAAATGTTTCATAACGAAAACATCCATTCTACTCCATAAGACCCAAAATGATGTTTTGCAGTGGTTGGGAGCATTTCGCAAACCTTCGGCACATAAAAAGTTGTGAAACTTGTTTTGCGGGCCTGAATGCACTATTTCAGGGTACCGAAGTTGCGAAAAATGTTTTGCGACGAAAACATCCATTCTACTCCATTAGACCCAAAATGATGTTTTGCAGTGGTTGGGAGAATTTCGCAAACCTTCGACACGTAAAAAGATGCGAAACTTATTTTGCGGGCCTGAATCCACTATTTCGGTGTACCGAAGTTGCGAAAAATGTTTCGCAACGAAAACATCCATTCTACTCCATTAAACGCAAAATGATGTTTTGCAGTGGTTGTTAGCATTTCGCAAACCTTCGGCACGTAAAAAGATGCGAAACTTGTTTGGCGGGCCAGAATGCACTATTTCAGGGTATCGAAGTTGCGAAAAATGTTTTGCGACGAAAACATCCATTCTACTCGTTTAGACCCAAAATGATGTTTTGCAGTGGTTGGGAGAATTTCGCAAACCTTCGGCACGTAAAAAGATGCGAAACTTGTTTTGCGGGCCTGAATGCACTATTTCAGAGTACCGAAGTTACGAAAAAGGATTCGCATCGAAAACATCCATTCTACTCCATTAGACCCAAAATGATGTTTTCCACTGGTTGGGAGCATTTCGCAAACCATCGACACGTAAAACGATGCAAAACTTGTGTTTCGGGCCCGAATGCACTATTTCGGTGTACCGAAGTTGCGAAAAATGTTTCGCAACGAAAACATCCATTCTACTCTATTAGACACAAAATGATGTTTTGCAGTGGTTGGGAGCATTTCGCAAACCTTCGGCACGTAAAAAGTTGTGAAACTTGTTTTGCGGGACAGAATGCACTATTTTAGGGTACCGAAGTTTGCGAAAAATGTTTCGCAACAAAAACATCCATTCTACTCCATAAGACCCAAAATGATGTTTTGCAGTGGTTGGGAGCATTTCGCAAACCTTCGGCACGTAAAAAGTTGTGAAACTTGTTTTGTGGGCCAGAATGCACTATTTCAAGGTACCGAAGTTGCGAAAAATGTTTTGCGACGAAAACATCCATTTTACTCCATTAGACCCAAAATGAAGTTTTGCAGTGGTTGGCAGAATTTCGAAAACCTTCGACACGTAAAAAGATGCGAAACTTATTTTGCGGGCCTGAATCCACTATTTCGGTGTACCGAAGTTGTGAAAAATGTTTCGCAACGAAAACATCCATTCTACTCTATTAGACCCAAAATGATGTTTTGCAGTGGTTGGGAGCATTCCGCAAACCTTCGGCACGTAAAAAGATGTGAAACTTGTTTTGCGGGCCAGAATGCACTATTTCCGGGTACCGAAGTTGCGAAAAATGTTTTGCGACGAAAACATCCATTCCACTCCATTAGACCCAAAATGATGTTTTGCAGTGGTGGGAGAATTTCGCAAACCTTCGACACGTAAAATGATGCGAAACTTGTTTTGCGAGCCTGAATCCGCTATTTCGGTGTACCGAAGTTGCGAAAAATGTTTCGCAACGAAAACATCCATTCTACTCCATTAGACCCAAAATGATGTTTTGCAGTGGTTGGGAGCATTTCGCAAACCTTCGGCACGTAAAAAGATGCGAAACTTGTTTTGCGGGCCAGAAAGCACTATTTCAGGGTACTGAAGTTGCGAAAAATGTTTTGCGACGAAAACATCCATTCTACTCCATTAGACCCAAAATGATGTTTTGCAGTGGTTGGGAGAATTTCGCAAACCTTCGACACGTAAAAAGATGCGAAACTTGTTTTGCGGGCCTGAATCCACTATTTCGGTGTACCGAAGTTGCGAAAAATGTTATGCGACGAAAACATCCATTCTACTCCATTAGACCCAAAATGATGTTTTGCAGTGGTTGGAAGAATTTCGCAAACCTTCGGCAAGTAAAAAGATGCGATACTTGTTTTGCGGGCCTGAATGCACTATTTCAGAGTACCGAAGTTGCGAAAAAGGATTCGCATCGAAAACATCCATTCTACTCCATTAGACCCAAAATGATGTTTTCCACTGGTTGGGAGCATTTCGCAAACCATCGACACGTAAAACGATGCGAAACTTATGTTTCGGGCCTGAATGCACTATTTCGGTGTACCGAAGTTGCGAAAAATGGTTCGCAATGAAAACATCCATTCTACTCTATTAGACACAAAATGATGTTTTGCAGTGGTTGGGAGCATTTCGCAAACCTTCGGCACGTAAAAAGTTGTGAAACTTGTTTTGCGGGCCAGAATGCACTATTTCAGGGTACCGAAGTAGCGAAAAATGTTTTGCGATGAAAACATCCATTCTACTCCATTAGACCCAAAATGATGTTTTGCAGTGGTTGGGAGAATTTCACAAACCTTCGACACGTAAAAAGATGCGAAACTTGTTTTGCGGGCCTGAATCCACTATTTCGGTGTACCGAAGTTGCGAAAAATGTTTCGCAACGAAAACATCCATTCTACTCCATAAGACCCAAAATGATGTTTTGCAGTGGTTGGGAGCATTTCGCAAACCTTCGGCACGTAAGAAGATGCAAAACTTGTTTTGCGGACCAGAATGCACTATTTCAGGGTATCGAAGTTGCGAAAAATGTTTTGCGACGAAAACATCCATTCTACTCCATTAGACCCAAAATGATGTTTTGCAGTGGTTGGGAGCATTTCGCAAACCTTCAGCACGTAAAAAGATGCGAAACTTGTTTTGCGGGCATGAATGCACTATTTCAGAGTGCCGAAGTTGCGAAAAAGGATTCGCATCGAAAACATCCATTCTACTCCATTAGACACAAAATGATGTTTTCCACTGGTTGGGAGCATTTCGCAAACCATCGACACGTAAAACGATGCGAAACTTGTGTTTCGAGCCTGAATGCACTATTTCGGTGTACCGAAGTTGCGAAAAATGGTTCGCAAGGAAAACATCCATTCTACTCTATTAGACACAAAATGATGTTTTGCAGTGTTTGGGAGCATTTCGCAAACCTTCGGCACGTAAAAAGTTGTGAAACTTGTTTTGCGGGCCAGAATGCACTATTTCAGCGTACCGAAGTAGCGAAAAATGTTTTGCGATGAAAACATCCATTCTACTCCATTAGACCCAAAATGATGTTTTCCACTGGTTGGGAGCATTTCGCAAACCATCGACTCGTAAAACGATGCGAAACTTGTGTTTCGGGCCCGAATGCACTATTTCGGTGTACCGAAGTTGCGAAAAATGTTTCGCAACGAAAACATCCATTCTACTCTATTAGACACAAAATGATGTTTTGCAGTGGTTGGGAGCATTTCGCAAACCTTCGGCACGTAAAAAGTTGTGTAACTTGTTTTGCGGGACAGAATGCACTATTTTAGGGTACCGAAGTCGCGAAAAATGTTTCGCAACAAAAACATCCATTCTACTCCATAAGACCCAAAATGATGTTTTGCAGTGGTTGGGAGCATGTCGCAAACCTTCGGCACGTAAAAAGTTGTGAAACTTGTTTTGTGGGCCAGAATGCACTATTTCAGGGTACCGAAGTTGCGAAAAATGTTTTGCGACGAAAACATCCATTTTACTCCATTAGACCCAAAATGATGTTTTGCAGTGGTTGGGAGAATTTCGCAAACCTTCGACACGTAAAAAGATGCGAAACTTGTTTTGCGGGCCTGAATCCACTATTTCGGTGTACCGAAGTTGCGAAAAATGTTTCGCAACGAAAACATCCATTCTACTCCATAAGACCCAAAATGATGTTTTGCAGTGGTTGGGAGCATTTCGCAAACCTTCGGCACGTAAAAAGATGCAAAACTTGTTTTGCGGACCAGAATGCACTATTTCAGGGTATCGAAGTTGCGAAAAATGTTTTGCGACGAAAACATCCATTCTACTCCATTAGACCCAAAATGATGTTTTGCAGTGGTTGGGAGCATTTCGCAAACCTTCAGCACGTAAAAAGATGCGAAACTTGTTTTGCGGGCATGAATGCACTATTTCAGAGTACCGAAGTTGCGAAAAAGGATTCGCATCGAAAACATCCATTCTACTCCATTAGACACAAAATGATGTTTTCCACTGGTTGGGAGCATTTCGCAAACCATCGACACGTAAAACGATGCGAAACTTGTGTTTCGGGCCTGAATGCACTATTTCGGTGTACAGAAGTTGCGAAAAATGGTTCGCAAGGAAAACATCCATTCTACTCTATTAGACACAAAATGATGTTTTGCAGTGGTTGGGAGCATTTCGCAAACCTTCGGCACGTAAAAAGTTGTGAAACTTGTTTTGCGGGCCAGAATGCACTATTTCAGGGTACCGAAGTTGCGAAAAATGTTTCGCAACAAAAACATCCATTCTACTCCATAAGACCCAAAATGATGTTTTGCAGTGGTTGGGAGCATTTCGCAAACCTTCGGCACGTAAAAAGTTGTGAAACTTGTTTTGCGGACCAGAATGCACTATTTCAGGGTACCGAAGTTGCGAAAAATGTTTTGCAACAAAAACATCCATTCTACTCCATTAGACCCAAATGTATTGCAGTGGTTGGGAGAATTTCGCAAACCTTCGAAACGTAAAAAGATGTGAAACTTATTTTGCGGGCCTGAATCCACTATTTCGGTGTACCGAAGTTGCGAAAAATGTTTCGCAACGAAAACATCCATTCTACTCCATTAGACCCAAAATGATGTTTTGCAGTGGTTGGGAGAATTTCGCAAACCTTCGGCACGTAAAAAGATGCGAAACTTGTTTTGCGGGCCTGAATGCACTATTTCAGAGTACCGAAGTTGCGAAAAAGGATTCGCATCGAAAATATCCATTCTACTCCCTTAGACCCAAAATGATGTTTTCCACTGGTTGGGAGCATTTCGCAAACCATCGACACGTAAAACGATGCGAAACTTGTGTTTCGGGCCTGAATGCACTATTTCGGTGTACCGAAGTTGCGAAAAATGGTTCGCAATGAAAACATCCATTCTACTCTATTAGACACAAAATGATGTTTTGCAGTGGTTGGGAGCATTTCGCAAACCTTCGGCACGTAAAAAGTTGTGAAACTTGTTTTGCGGGCCAGAATGCACTATTTCAGGGTACCGAAGTTGCGAAAAATGTTTCGCAACAAAAACTTCCATTCTACTCCATTAGACCCAAAATGATGTTTTCCTGTGGTTGGGAGAATTTCGCAAACCTTCGACACGTAAAAAGATGCGAAACTTGTTTTGCGGGCCTGAATGCACTATTTCAGAGTACCGAAGTTGCGAAAAAGGATTCGCATCGAAAACATCCATTCTACTCCATTAGACCCAAAATGATGTTTTGCAGTGGTTGGGAGCATTTCGCAAACCTTCAGCACGTAAGAAGATGCAAAACTTGTTTTGCGGACCAGAATGCACTATTTCAGGGTATCGAAGTTGCGAAAAATGTTTTGCGACGAAAACATCCATTCTACTCCATTAGACCCAAAATGATGTTTTGCAGTGGTTGGGAGCATTTCGCAAACCTTCAGCACGTAAAAAGATGCGAAACTTGTTTTGCGGGCATGAATGCACTATTTCAGAGTGCCGAAGTTGCGAAAAAGGATTCGCATCGAAAACATCCATTCTACTCCATTAGACACAAAATGATGTTTTCCACTGGTTGGGAGCATTTCGCAAACCATCGACACGTAAAACGATGCGAAACTTGTGTTTCGAGCCTGAATGCACTATTTCGGTGTACCGAAGTTGCGAAAAATGGTTCGCAAGGAAAACATCCATTCTACTCTATTAGACACAAAATGATGTTTTGCAGTGTTTGGGAGCATTTCGCAAACCTTCGGCACGTAAAAAGTTGTGAAACTTGTTTTGCGGGCCAGAATGCACTATTTCAGCGTACCGAAGTAGCGAAAAATGTTTTGCGATGAAAACATCCATTCTACTCCATTAGACCCAAAATGATGTTTTCCACTGGTTGGGAGCATTTCGCAAACCATCGACTCGTAAAACGATGCGAAACTTGTGTTTCGGGCCCGAATGCACTATTTCGGTGTACCGAAGTTGCGAAAAATGTTTCGCAACGAAAACATCCATTCTACTCTATTAGACACAAAATGATGTTTTGCAGTGGTTGGGAGCATTTCGCAAACCTTCGGCACGTAAAAAGTTGTGTAACTTGTTTTGCGGGACAGAATGCACTATTTTAGGGTACCGAAGTCGCGAAAAATGTTTCGCAACAAAAACATCCATTCTACTCCATAAGACCCAAAATGATGTTTTGCAGTGGTTGGGAGCATGTCGCAAACCTTCGGCACGTAAAAAGTTGTGAAACTTGTTTTGTGGGCCAGAATGCACTATTTCAGGGTACCGAAGTTGCGAAAAATGTTTTGCGACGAAAACATCCATTTTACTCCATTAGACCCAAAATGATGTTTTGCAGTGGTTGGGAGAATTTCGCAAACCTTCGACACGTAAAAAGATGCGAAACTTGTTTTGCGGGCCTGAATCCACTATTTCGGTGTACCGAAGTTGCGAAAAATGTTTCGCAACGAAAACATCCATTCTACTCCATAAGACCCAAAATGATGTTTTGCAGTGGTTGGGAGCATTTCGCAAACCTTCGGCACGTAAAAAGATGCAAAACTTGTTTTGCGGACCAGAATGCACTATTTCAGGGTATCGAAGTTGCGAAAAATGTTTTGCGACGAAAACATCCATTCTACTCCATTAGACCCAAAATGATGTTTTGCAGTGGTTGGGAGCATTTCGCAAACCTTCAGAACGTAAAAAGATGCGAAACTTGTTTTGCGGGCATGAATGCACTATTTCAGAGTACCGAAGTTGCGAAAAAGGATTCGCATCGAAAACATCCATTCTACTCCATTAGACACAAAATGATGTTTTCCACTGGTTGGGAGCATTTCGCAAACCATCGACACGTAAAACGATGCGAAACTTGTGTTTCGGGCCTGAATGCACTATTTCGGTGTACAGAAGTTGCGAAAAATGGTTCGCAAGGAAAACATCCATTCTACTCTATTAGACACAAAATGATGTTTTGCAGTGGTTGGGAGCATTTCGCAAACCTTCGGCACGTAAAAAGTTGTGAAACTTGTTTTGCGGGCCAGAATGCACTATTTCAGGGTACCGAAGTTGCGAAAAATGTTTCGCAACAAAAACATCCATTCTACTCCATAAGACCCAAAATGATGTTTTGCAGTGGTTGGGAGCATTTCGCAAACCTTCGGCACGTAAAAAGTTGTGAAACTTGTTTTGCGGACCAGAATGCACTATTTCAGGGTACCGAAGTTGCGAAAAATGTTTTGCAACAAAAACATCCATTCTACTCCATTAGACCCAAATGTATTGCAGTGGTTGGGAGAATTTCGCAAACCTTCGAAACGTAAAAAGATGTGAAACTTATTTTGCGGGCCTGAATCCACTATTTCGGTGTACCGAAGTTGCGAAAAATGTTTCGCAACGAAAACATCCATTCTACTCCATTAGACCCAAAATGATGTTTTGCAGTGGTTGGGAGAATTTCGCAAACCTTCGGCACGTAAAAAGATGCGAAACTTGTTTTGCGGGCCTGAATGCACTATTTCAGAGTACCGAAGTTGCGAAAAAGGATTCGCATCGAAAATATCCATTCTACTCCCTTAGACCCAAAATGATGTTTTCCACTGGTTGGGAGCATTTCGCAAACCATCGACACGTAAAACGATGCGAAACTTGTGTTTCGGGCCTGAATGCACTATTTCGGTGTACCGAAGTTGCGAAAAATGGTTCGCAATGAAAACATCCATTCTACTCTATTAGACACAAAATGATGTTTTGCAGTGGTTGGGAGCATTTCGCAAACCTTCGGCACGTAAAAAGTTGTGAAACTTGTTTTGCGGGCCAGAATGCACTATTTCAGGGTACCGAAGTTGCGAAAAATGTTTCGCAACAAAAACTTCCATTCTACTCCATTAGACCCAAAATGATGTTTTCCTGTGGTTGGGAGAATTTCGCAAACCTTCGACACGTAAAAAGATGCGAAACTTGTTTTGCGGGCCTGAATGCACTATTTCAGAGTACCGAAGTTGCGAAAAAGGATTCGCATCGAAAACATCCATTCTACTCCATTAGACCCAAAATGATGTTTTGCAGTGGTTGGGAGCATTTCGCAAACCTTCGGCACGTAAGAAGATGCAAAACTTGTTTTGCGGACCAGAATGCACTATTTCAGGGTATCGAAGTTGCGAAAAATGTTTTGCGACGAAAACATCCATTCTACTCCATTAGACCCAAAATGATGTTTTGCAGTGGTTGGGAGCATTTCGCAAACCTTCAGCACGTAAAAAGATGCGAAACTTGTTTTGCGGGCTTGAATGCACTATTTTAGAGTACCGAAGTTGCGAAAAAGGATTCGCATCGAAAACATCCATTCTACTCCATTAGACACAAAATGATGTTTTCCACTGGTTGGGAGCATTTCGCAAACCATCGACACGTAAAACGATGCGAAACTTGTGTTTCGAGCCTGAATGCACTATTTCGGTGTACCGAAGTTGCGAAAAATGGTTCGCAAGGAAAACATCCATTCTACTCTATTAGACACAAAATGATGTTTTGCAGTGGTTGGGAGCATTTCGCAAACCTTCGGCACGTAAAAAGTTGTGAAACTTGTTTTGCGGGCCAGAATGCACTATTTCAGCGTACCGAAGTAGCGAAAAATGTTTTGCGATGAAAACATCCATTCTACTCCATTAGACCCAAAATGATGTTTTGCAGTGGTTGGGAGAATTTCGCACACCTTCGACTCGTAAAAAGATGCGAAACTTGTTTTGCGGGCCTGAATCCACTATTTCGGTGTACCGAAGTTGCGAAAAATGTTTCGCAACGAAAACATCCATTCTACTCCATAAGACCCAAAATGATGTTTTGCAGTGGTTGGGAGAATTTCGCAAACCTTCGGCACGTAAAAAGATGCGAAACTTGTTTTGCGGGCCTGAATGCACTATTTCAGGGTACCGAAGTTGCGAAAAAGGATTCGCATCGAAAACATCCATTCTACTCCATTAGACCCAAAATGATGTTTTCCACTGGTTGGGAGCATTTCGCAAACCATCGACACGTAAAACGATGCGAAACTTGTGTTTCGGGCCCGAATGCACTATTTCGGTGTACCGAAGTTGCGAAAAATGTTTCGCAACGAAAACATCCATTCTACTCTATTAGACACAAAATGATGTTTTGCAGTGGTTGGGAGCATTTCGCAAACCTTCGGCACGTAAAAAGTTGTGAAACTTGTTTTGCGGGACAGAATGCACTATTTTAGGGTACCGAAGTTGCGAAAAATGTTTCGCAACAAAAACATCCATTCTACTCCATAAGACCCAAAATGATGTTTTGCAGTGGTTGGGAGCATTTCGCAAACCTTCGGCACGTAAAAAGTTCTGAAACTTGTTTTGTGGGCCAGAATGCACTATTTCAGGGTACCGAAGTTGCGAAAAATGTTTTGCGACGAAAACATCCATTTTACTCCATTAGTCCCAAAATGATGTTTTGCAGTGGTTGGGAGAATTTCGCAAACCTTCGACACGTAAAAAGATGCGAAACTTGTTTTGCGGGCCTGAATCCACTATTTCGGTGTACCGAAGTTGCGAAAAATGTTTCGCAACGAAAACATCCATTCTACTCCATAAGACCCAAAATGATGTTTTGCAGTGGTTGGGAGCATTTCGCAAACCTTCGGCACGTAAAAAGATGCAAAACTTGTTTTGCGGACCAGAATGCACTATTTCAGGGTATCGAAGTTGCGAAAAATGTTTTCCGACGAAAACATCCATTCTACTCCATTAGACCCAAAATGATGTTTTGCAGTGGTTGGGAGCATTTCGCAAACCTTCAGCACGTAAAAAGATGCGAAACTTGTTTTGCGGGCATGAATGCACTATTTCAGAGTACCGAAGTTGCGAAAAAGGATTCGCATCGAAAACATCCATTCTACTCCATTAGACACAAAATGATGTTTTCCACTGGTTGGGAGCATTTCGCAAACCATCGACACGTAAAACGATGCGAAACTTGTGTTTCGGGCCTGAATGCACTATTTCGGTGTACAGAAGTTGCGAAAAATGGTTCGCAAGGAAAACATCCATTCTACTCTATTAGACACAAAATGATGTTTTGCAGTGGTTGGGAGCATTTCGCAAACCTTCGGCACGTAAAAAGTTGTGAAACTTGTTTTGCGGGCCAGAATGCACTATTTCAGGGTACCGAAGTTGCGAAAAATGTTTCGCAACAAAAACATCCATTCTACTCCATAAGACCCAAAATGATGTTTTGCAGTGGTTGGGAGCATTTCGCAAACCTTCGGCACGTAAAAAGTTGTGAAACTTGTTTTGCGGACCAGAATGCACTATTTCAGGGTACCGAAGTTGCGAAAAATGTTTTGCAACAAAAACATCCATTCTACTCCATTAGACCCAAATGTATTGCAGTGGTTGGGAGAATTTCGCAAACCTTCGAAACGTAAAAAGATGTGAAACTTATTTTGCGGGCCTGAATCCACTATTTCGGTGTACCGAAGTTGCGAAAAATGTTTCGCAACGAAAACATCCATTCTACTCCATTAGACCCAAAATGATGTTTTGCAGTGGTTGGGAGAATTTCGCAAACCTTCGGCACGTAAAAACATGCGAAACTTGTTTTGCGGGCCTGAATGCACTATTTCAGAGTACCGAAGTTGCGAAAAAGGATTCGCATCGAAAATATCCATTCTACTCCCTTAGACCCAAAATGATGTTTTCCACTGGTTGGGAGCATTTCGCAAACCATCGACACGTAAAACGATGCGAAACTTGTGTTTCGGGCCTGAATGCACTATTTCGGTGTACCGAAGTTGCGAAAAATGGTTCGCAATGAAAACATCCATTCTACTCTATTAGACACAAAATGATGTTTTGCAGTGGTTGGGAGCATTTCGCAAACCTTCGGCACGTAAAAAGTTGTGAAACTTGTTTTGCGGGCCAGAATGCACTATTTCAGGGTACCGAAGTTGCGAAAAATGTTTTGCGATGAAAACATCCATTCTACTCCATTAGACCCAAAATGATGTTTTGCAGTGGTTGGGAGCATTTCGCAAACCTTCGGCACGTAAAAAGATGCGAAACTTGTTTTGCGGGCCAGAATGCACTATTTCAGGGTACCGAAGTTGCGAAAAATGTTTTGCGACGAAAACATCCATTCTACTCCATTAGACCCAAAATGATGTTTTGCAGTGGTTGGGAGAATTTCGCAAACCTTCGACACGTTAAATGATGCGAAACTTGTTTTGCGGGCCTGAATCCACTATTTCGGTGTACTGAAGTTGTGAAAAATGTTTCGCAACGAAAACATTCATTCTACTCCATTAGACCCAAAATGATGTTTTGCAGTGGTTGGGAGCATTTCGCAAACCTTCGGCACGTAAAAAGATGCGAAACTTGTTTTGCGGGCCAGAATGCACTATTTCAGGGTATCGAAGTTGCGAAAAATGTTTTGCGACGAAACATACATTCAACTCAAATAGACCCCCAATGATGTTTTGCAGTGGTTGGTAGCATTTCGCAAACCTTCGGCACGTAAAAAGATGCGAAACTTGTTTTGCGGGCCTGAATGCACTATTTCGGTGTACCGAAGTTGCGAAAAATGTTTTGCGATGAAAACATCCATTCTACTCCATTAGACCCAAAATGATGTTTTGCAGTGGTTGGGAGAATTTCGCAAACCTTCGACACGTAAAAAGATGCGAAACTTGTTTTGTGGGACTGAATCCACTATTTCGGTGTACCGAAGTTGCGAAAAATGTTTCGCAACGAAAACATCCATTCTACTCCATAAGACCCAAAATGATGTTTTGCAGTGGTTGGGAGCATTTCGCAAACCTTCGGCACGTAAAAAGATGCAAAACTTGTTTTGCGGGCCAGAATGCACTATTTCAGGGTATTGAAGTTGCGAAAAATGTTTTGCGACGAAAACATCCATTCTGCTCCATTAGACCCAAAATGATGTTTTGCAGTGGTTGGGAGCATTTCGCAAACCTTCAGCACGTAAAAAGATGCGAAACTTATTTTGCGGGCTTGAATGCCCTATTTCAGAGTACCGAAGTTGCGAAAAAGGATTCGCATCGAAATCATCCATTCTACTCCATTAGACCCAAAATGATGTTTTCCACTAGTTGGGAGCATTTCGCAAATCATCGACACGTAAAACGATGCGAAACTTGTGTTTCGAGCCTGAATGCACTATTTCGGTATACCGAAGTTGCGAAAAATGGTTCGCAATGAAAACATCCATTCTACTCTATTAGACACAAAATGATGTTTCGCAGTGGTTGGGAGCATTTCGCAAACCTTCAGCACGTAAAAAGTTGTGAAACTTGTTTTGCGGGCCAGAATGCACTATTTCAGGGTACCGAAGTTGCGAAAAATGTTTTGCGATGAAAACATCCATTCTACTCCATTAGACCCAAAATGATGTTTTGCAGTGGTTGGGAGCATTTCGCAAACCTTCGGCACGTAAAAAGATGCGAAACTAGTTTTGCGGGCCAGAATGCACTATTTCAGGGTACCGAAGTTGCGAAAAATGTTTTGCGACGAAAACATCCATTCTACTCCATTAGACCCAAAATGATGTTTTGCAGTGGTTGGGAGAATTTCGCAAACCTTCGACACGTAAAATGATGCGAAACTTGTTTTGCGGGCCTGAATCCACTATTTCGGTGTACTGAAGTTGTGAAAAATGTTTCGCAACGAAAACATTCATTCTACTCCATTAGACCCAAAATGATGTTTTGCAGTGGTTGGGAGCATTTCGCAAACCTTCGGCACGTAAAAAGATGCGAAACTTGTTTTGCGGGCCAGAATGCACTATTTCAGGGTATCGAAGTTGCGAAAAATGTTTTGCGACGAAACATCCATTCTACTCCATTAGACCCAAAATGATGTTTTGCAGTGGTTGGAAGAATTTCGCAAACCTTCGGCACGTAAAAAGATGCGAAACTTGTTTTGCGGGCCTGAATGCACTATTTCAGAGTACCGAAGTTGCGAAAAAGGATTCGCATCGAAAACATCCATTCTACTCCATTAGACCCAAAATGATGTTTTCCACTGGTTGGGAGCATTTTGCAAACCATCGACACGTAAAACGATGCGAAACTTGTGTTTCGAGCCTGAATGCACTATTTCGGTGTACCGAAGTTGCGAAAAATGGTTCGCAATGAAAACATCCATTCTACTCTATTAGACACAAAATGATGTTTCGCAGTGGTTGGGAGCATTTCGCAAACCTTCGGCACGTAAAAAGTTGTGAAACTTGTTTTGCGGGCCAGAATGCACTATTTCAGGGTACCAAAGTTGCGAAAAATGTTTTGCGATGAAAACATCCATTCTACTCCATTAGACCCAAAATGATGTTTTGCAGTGGTTGGGAGAATTTCGCAAACCTTCGACACGTAAAAAGATGCGAAACTTGTTTTGTGGGACTGAATCCACTATTTCGGTGTACCGAAGTTGCGAAAAATGTTTCGCAACGAAAACATCCATTCTACTCCATAAGACCCGAAATGATGTTTTGCAGTGGTTGGGAGCATTTCGCAAACCTTCGGCACGTAAAAAGATGCAAAACTTGTTTTGCGGGCCAGAATGCACTATTTCAGGGTATCGAAGTTGCGAAAAATGTTTTGCGACGAAAACATCCATTCTGCTCCATTAGACCCAAAATGATGTTTTGCAGTGGTTGGGAGCATTTCGCAAACCTTCAGCACGTAAAAAGATGCGAAACTTATTTTGCGGGCTTGAATGCCCTATTTCAGAGTACCGAAGTTGCGAAAAAGGATTCGCATCGAAATCATCCATTCTACTCCATTAGACCCAAAATTATGTTTTCCACTAGTTGGGAGCATTTCGCAAACCATCGACACGTAAAACGATGCGAAACTTGTGTTTCGAACCTGAATGCACTATTTCGGTATACCGAAGTTGCGAAAAATGGTTCGCAATGAAAACATCCATTCTACTCTATTAGACACAAAATGATGTTTCGCAGTGGTTGGGAGCATTTCGCAAACCTTCAGCACGTAAAAAGTTGTGAAACTTGTTTTGCGGGCCAGAATGCACTATTTCAGGGTACCGAAGTTGCGAAAAATGTTTTGCGATGAAAACATCCATTCTACTCCATTAGACCCAAAATGATGTTTTGCAGTGGTTGGGAGCATTTCGCAAACCTTCGGCACGTAAAAAGATGCGAAACTTGTTTTGCGGGCCAGAATGCACTATTTCAGGGTACCGAAGTTGCGAAAAATGTTTTGCGACGAAAACATCCATTCTACTCCATTAGACCCAAAATGATGTTTTGCAGTGGTTGGGAGAATTTCGCAAACCTTCGACACGTAAAATGATGCGAAACTTGTTTTGCGGGCCTGAATCCACTATTTCGGTGTACTGAAGTTGTGAAAAATGTTTCGCAACGAAAACATTCATTCTACTCCATTAGACCCAAAATGATGTTTTGCAGTGGTTGGGAGTATTTCGCAAACCTTCGGCACGTAAAAAGATGCGAAACTTGTTTTGCGGGCCAGAATGCACTATTTTAGGGTATCGAAGTTGCGAAAAATGTTTTGCGACGAAAACATCCATTCTACTCCATTAGACCCAAAATGATGTTTTGCAGTGGTTGGAAGAATTTCGCAAACCTTCGGCACGTAAAAAGATGCGAAACTTATTTTGCGGGCCTGAATGCACTATTTCAGAGTACCGAAGTTGCGAAAAAGGATTCGCATCGAAAACATCCATTCTACTCCATTAGACCCAAAATGATGTTTTCCACTGGTTGGGAGCATTTTGCAAACCATCGACACGTAAAACGATGCGAAACTTGTGTTTCGAGCCTGAATGCACTATTTCGGTGTACCGAAGTTGCGAAAAATGGTTCGCAATGAAAACATCCATTCTTCTCTATTAGACACAAAATGATGTTTCGCAGTGGTTGGGAGCATTTCGCAAACCTTCGGCACGTAAAAAGTTGTGAAACTTGTTTTGCGGGCCAGAATGCACTATTTCAGGGTACCAAAGTTGCGAAAAATGTTTTGCGATGAAAACATCCATTCTACTCCATTAGTCCCAAAATGATGTTTTTCAGTGGTTGGGAGAATTTCGCAAACCTTCGACACGTAAAAAGATGCGAAACTTGTTTTGCGGGACTGAATCCACTATTTCGGTGTACCGAAGTTGCGAAAAATGTTTCGCAACGAAAACATCCATTCTACTCCATAAGACCCAAAATGATGTTTTGCAGTGGTTGGGAGCATTTCGCAAACCTTCGGCACGTAAAAAGATGCGAAACTTGTTTTGCGGGCCAGAATGCACTATTTCAGGGTATCGAAGTTGCGAAAAATGTTTTGCGACGAAAACATCCGTTCTGCTCCATTAGACCCAAAATGATGTTTTGCAGTGGTTGGGAGCATTTCGCAAACCTTCAGCACGTAAAAAGATGCGAAACTTGTTTTGCGGGCCTGAATGCACTATTTCAGAGTACCGAAGTTGCGAAAAAGGATTCGCATCGAAATCATCCATTCTACTCCATTAGACCCAAAATGATGTTTTCCACTAGTTGGGAGCATTTCGCAAACCATCGACACGTAAAACGATGCGAAACTTGTGTTTCGGGCCTGAATGCACTATTTCGGTGTACCGAAGTTGCGAAAAATGTTTCGCAACGAAAAGATCCATTCTACTCTATTAGACACAAAATGATGTTTTGCAGTGGTTGGGAGCATTTCGCAAACCTTCGGCACGTAAAAAGTTGTGAAACTTGTTTTGCGGGCCAGAATGCACTATTTCAGGGTACCGAAGTTGCGAAAAATGTTTTGCGATGAAAACATCCATTCTACTCCATAAGACTCAAAATGATGTTTTGCAGTGGTTGGGAGCATTTTGCAAACCTTCGGCACGTAAAAAGTTGTGAAACTTGTTTTGTGGGCCAGAATGCACTATTTCAGGGTACCGAAGTTGCGGAAACTATTTTGCAACGAAAACATCCATTCTACTCCATTAGACCCAAAATGATGTTTTGCAGGGGCTGGGAGAATTTCGCAAACCTTCGACACGTAAAAAGATGCGAAACTTGTTTTGCGGGCCTGAATCCACTATTTCGTTGTACCGAAGTTGCGAAAAATGTTTCGCAACGAAAACATCCATTCTACTCCATTAGACCCAAAATGATGTTTTGCAGTGGTTGGGAGCATTTCGCAAACCTTCGGCACGTAAAAAGATGTGAAACTTGTTTTGCGGGCCAGAATGCACTATTTCAGGGTACCGAAGTTGCGAAAAATGTTTTGCGACGAAAACATCCATTCTACTCCATTAGACCCAAAATGATGTTTTGCAGTGGTTGGGAGAATTTCGCAAACCTTCGACACGTAAAATGATGCGAAACTTGTTTTGCGGGCCTGAATCCACTATTTCGGTGTACCGAAGTTGCGAAAAATGTTTCACAACGAAAACATCCATTCTACTCCATTAGACCCAAAATGATGTTTTGCAGTGGTTGGGAGCATTTCGCAAACCTTCGGCACGTAAAAAGATGTGAAACTTGTTTTGCGGGCCAGAATGCACTATTTCAGGGTACCGAAGTTGCGAAAAATGTTTTGCGACGAAAACATCCATTCTACTCCATTAGACCCAAAATGATGTTTTGCAGTGGTTGGGAGAATTTCGCAAACCTTCGACACGTAAAATGATGCGAAACTTGTTTTGCGGGCCTGAATCCACTATTTCGGTGTACCGAAGTTGCGAAAAATGTTTCGCAACGAAAACATTCATTCTACTCCATTAGACCCAAAATTATGTTTTGCAGTGGTTGGGAGCATTTCGCAAACCTTCGGCACGTAAAAAGATGCGAAACTTGTTTTGCGGGCCAGAATGCACTATTTCAGGGTATCGAAGTTGCGAAAAATGTTTTGCGACGAAAACATCCATTCTACTCCATTAGACCCAAAATGATGTTTTGCAGTGGTTGGAAGAATTTCGCAAACCTTCGGCACGTAAAAAGATGCGAAACTAGTTTTGCGGGCCTGAATGCACTATTTCAGAGTACTGAAGTTGGGAAAAAGGATTCGCATCGAAAACATCCATTCTACTCCATTAGACCCAAAATGATGTTTTCCACTGGTTGGGAGCATTTTGCAAACCATCGACACGTAAAACGATGCGAAACTTGTGTTTCGAGCCTGAATGCACTATTTCGGTGTACCGAAGTTGCGAAAAATGGTTCGCAATGAAAACATCCATTCTACTCTATTAGACACAAAATGATGTTTCGTAGTGGTTGGGAGCATTTCGCAAACCTTCGGCACGTAAAAAGTTGTGAAACTTGTTTTGCGGGCCAGAATGCACTATTTCAGGGTACCAAAGTTGCGAAAAATGTTTTGCGATGAAAACATCCATTCTACTCCATTAGACCCAAAATGATGTTTTGCAGTGGTTGGGAGAATTTCGCAAACCTTCGACACGTAAAAAGACGCGAAACTTGTTTTGCGGGAATGAATCCACTATTTCGGTGTACCGAAGTTGCGAAAAATGTTTCGCAACGAAAACATCCATTCTACTCCATAAGACCCAAAATGATGCTTTGCAGTGGTTGGGAGCATTTCGCAAACCTTCGGCACGTAAAAAGATGCAAAACTTGTTTTGCGGGCCAGAATGCACTATTTCAGGGTATCGAAGTTGCGAAAAATGTTTTGCGACGAAAACATCCATTCTACTCCATTAGACCCAAAATGATGTTTTGCAGTGGTTGGGAGCATTTCGCAAACCTTCAGCACGTAAAAAGATGCGAAACTTGTTATGCGGGCCTGAATGCACTATTTCAGAGTACCGAAGTTGCGAAAAAGGATTCGCATCGAAATCATCCATTCTACTCCATTAGACCCAAAATGATGTTTTCCACTAGTTGGGAGCATTTCGCAAACCATCGACACGTAAAACGATGTGAAACTTGTGTTTCGGGCCTGAATGCACTATTTCGGTGTACCGAAGTTGCGAAAAATGTTTCGCAGCGAAAACATCCATTCTACTCCATAAGACCCAAAATGATGTTTTGCAGTGGTTGGGAGCATTTTGCAAACCTTCGGCACGTAAAAAGTTGTGAAACTTGTTTTGTGGGCCAGAAAGCACTATTTCAGGGTACCGAAGTTGCGAAAAATGTTTTGCGACGAAAACATCCATTCTACTGCATTAGACCCAAAATGATGTTTTGCAGTGGTTGGGATAATTTCGCAAACCTTCGACACGTAAAAAGATGCGAAACTTATTTTGCGGGTCTGAATCTAATATTTTGGTGTACCGAAGTTGCGAAAAATGTTTCGCAACGAAAACATCCATTCTACTCCATTAGTCCCAAAATGATGTTTTGCAGTGGTTGGGAGCATTTCGCAAACCTTCGGCACGTAAAAAGATGTGACACTTGTTTTGCGGGCCAGAATGCACTATTTCAGGGTACCGAAGTTGCGAAAAATGTTTTGCGACGAAAACATCCATTCTACTCCATTAGACCCAAAATGATGTTTTGCAGTGGTTGGGAGAATTTCGCAAACCTTCGACACGTAAAATGATGCGAAACTTGTTTTGCGGGCCTGAATCCACTATTTCGGTGTACCGAAGTTGCGAAAAATGTTTCGCAACGAAAACATCCATTCTACTCCATTAGACCCAAAATGATGTTTTGCAGTGGTTGGGAGCATTTCGCAAACCTTCGGCACGTAAAAAGATGCGAAACTTGTTTTGCGGGCCAGAATGCACTATTTCAGGGTATCGAAGTTGCGAAAAATGTTTTGCGACGAAAACATCCATTCTACTGCATTAGACCCAAAATGATGTTTTGCAGTGGTTGGGAGAATTTCGCAAACCTTCGACACGTAAAAAGATGCGAAACTTGTTTTGCGGGCCTGAATCCACTATTTCGGTGTACCGAAGTTGCGAAAAATGTTTCGCAACGAAAACATCCATTCTACTCCATTAGTCCCAAAATGATGTTTTGCAGTGGTTGGGAGCATTTCGCAAACCTTCGGCACGTAAAAAGATGCGAAACTTGTTTTGCGGGCCAGAATGCACTATTTCAGGGTATCGAAGTTGCGAAAAATGTTTTGCGACGAAAACATCCATTCTACTCCATTAGACCCAAAATGATGTTTTGCAGTGGTTAGAAGAATTTCGCAAACCTTCGGCACGTAAAAAGATGCGAAACTTGTTTTGCGGGCCTGAATGCACTATTTCAGAGTACCGAAGTTGCAAAAAAGGATTCGCATCGAAAACATCCATTCTACTCCATTAGACCCAAAATGATATTTTCCACTGGTTGGGAGCATTTCGCAAACCGTCGACACGTAAAACGATGCGAAACTTGTGTTTCGGGCCTGAATGCACTACTACGGTGTACCGAAGTTGCGAAAAATGGTTCGCAATGAAAACATCCATTCTACTCTATTAGACACAAAATTATGTTTTGCAGTGGTTGGGAGCATTTCGCAAACCTTCGGCACGTAAAAAGTTGTGTAACTTGTTTTGCGGGCCAGAATGCACTATTTCAGGGTACCGAAGTTGCGAAAAATGTTTTGCGATGAAAACATCCATTCTACTCCATTAGATCCAAAATGATGTTTTGCAGTGGTTGGGAGAATTTCGCAAACCTTCGACACGTAAAAAGATGCGAAACTTGTTTTGCGGGCCTGAATCCACTATTTCGGTGTACCGAAGTTGCGAAAAATGTTTCGCAACGAAAACATCCATTCTACTCCATTAGTCCCAAAATGATGTTTTGCAGTGGTTGGGAGCATTTCGCAAACCTTCGGCACGTAAAAAGATGTGACACTTGTTTTGCGGGCCAGAATGCACTATTTCAGGGTACCGAAGTTGCGAAAAATGTTTTGCGACGAAAACATCCATTCTACTCCTTTAGACCCAAAATGATGTTTTGCAGTGGTTGGGAGAATTTCGCAAACCTTCGACACGTAAAATGATGCGAAACTTGTTTTGCGGGCCTGAATCCACTATTTCGATGTACCGAAGTTGCGAAAAATGTTTCGCAACGAAAACATCCATTCTACTCCATTAGACCCAAAATGATGTTTTGCAGTGGTTGGGAGCATTTCGCAAACCTTCGGCACGTAAAAAGATGCGAAACTTGTTTTGCGGGCCAGAATGCACTATTTCAGGGTATCGAAGTTGCGAAAAATGTTTTGCGACGAAAACATCCATTCTACTCCATTAGACCCAAAATGATGTTTTGCAGTGGTTAGAAGAATTTCGCAAACCTTCGGCACGTAAAAAGATGCGAAACTTGTTTTGCGGGCCTGAATGCACTATTTCAGAGTACCGAAGTTGCAAAAAAGGATTCGCATCGAAAACATCCATTCTACTCCATTAGACCCAAAATGATGTTTTCCACTAGTTGGGAGCATTTCGCAAACCATCGACACGTAAAACGATGCGAAACTTGTGTTTCGGGCCTGAATGCACTATTACGGTGTACCGAAGTTGCGAAAAATGGTTCGCAATGAAAACATCCATTCTACTCTATTAGACACAAAATTATGTTTTGCAGTGGTTGGGAGCATTTCGCAAACCTTCGGCACGTAAAAAGTTGTGTAACTTGTTTTGCGGGCCAGAATGCACTATTTCAGGGTACCGAAGTTGCGAAAAATGTTTTGCGATGAAAACATCCATTCTACTCCATTAGACCCAAAATGATGTTTTGCAGTGGTTGGGAGAATTTCGCAAACCTTCGACACGTAAAAAGATGCGAAACTTGTTTTGCGGGCCTGAATCCACTATTTCGGTGTACCGAAGTTGCGAAAAATGTTTCGCAACGAAAACATCTATTCTACTCCATTAGACCCAAAATGATGTTTTGCAGTGGTTGGGAGCATTTCGCAAACCTTCGGCTCGTAAAAAGATGCGAAACTTGTTTAGCGGGCCAGAATGCACTATTTCAGGGTATCGAAGTTGCGAAAAATGTTTTGCGATGAAAACAACCATTCTACTCCATTAGACCCAAAATGATGTTTTGCAGTGGTTGGGAGAATTTCGCAAACCTTCGACACGTAAAAAGATGCGAAACTTGTTTTGCGGGCCTGAATCCACTATTTCGGTGTACCGAAGTTGCGAAAAATGTTTCGCAACGAAAACATCCATTCTACTCCATAAGACCCAAAATGATGTTTTGCAGTGGTTGGGAGCATTTTGCAAACCTTCGGCACGTAAAAAGTTGTGAAACTTGTTTTGTGGGCCAGAATGCACTATTTCAGGGTACCGAAGTTGCGAAAAATGTTTTGCGACGAAAACATCCATTCTACTCCATTAGACCCAAAATGATGTTTTGCAGTGGTTGGGAGAATTTCGCAAACCTTCGACACGTAAAAAGATGCGAAACTTATTTTGCGGGCCTGAATCCACTATTTCGGTGTACCGAAGTTGCGAAAAATGTTTCGCAACGAAAACATCCATTCTACTCCATTAGACCCAAAATGATGTTTTGCAGTGGTTGGGAGCATTTCGCAAACCTTCGGCACGTAAAAAGATGTGAAACTTGTTTTGCGGGCCAGAATGCACTATTTCAGGGTACCGAAGATGCGAAAAATGTTTTCCGACGAAAACATCCATTCTACTCCATTAGACCCAAAATGATGTTTTGCAGTGGTTGGGAGAATTTTGCAAACCTTCAACACGTAAAATGATGCGAAACTTGTTTTGCGGGCCTGAATCCACTATTTCGATGTACCGAAGTTGCGAAAAATGTTTCGCAACGAAAACATCCATTCTACTCCATTAGACCCAAAATGATGTTTTGCAGTGGTTGGGAGCATTTCGCAAACCTTCGGCACGTAAAAAGATGCGAAACTTGTTTTGCGGGCCAGAATGCACTATTTCAGGGTATCGAAGTTGCGAAAAATGTTTTGCGACGAAAACATCCATTCTACTCCATTAGACCCAAAATGAGGTTTTGCAGTGGTTGGAAGAATTTCGCAAACCTTCGGCACGTAAAAAGATGCGAAACTTGTTTTGTGGGCCTGAATGCACTATTTCAGAGTACCCAAGTTGCGAAGAAGGATTCGCATCGAAAACATCCATTCTACTCGATTAGACCCAAAATGATGTTTTCCACTAGTTGGGAGCATTTCGCAAACCATCGACACGTAAAACGATGCGAAACTTGTGTTTCGGGCCTGAATGCACTATTTCGGTGTACCGAAGTTGCGAAAAATGGTTCGCAATGAAAACATCCATTCCACTCTATTAGACACAAAATGATGTTTTGCAGTGGTTGGGAGCATTTCGCAAACCATCGGCACGTAAAAAGTTGTGAAACTTGTTTTGTGGGCCAGAATGCACTATTTCAGGGTACCGAAGTTGCGAAAAATGTTTTGCGATGAAAACATCCATTCTACTCCATTAGACCCAAAATGATGTTTTGCAGTGGTTGGGAGAATTTCGCAAACCTTCGACACGTAAAAAGATGCGAAACTTGTTTTGCGGGACTGAATCCACTATTTCGGTGTACCGAAGTTGCGAAAAATGTTTCACAACGAAAACATCCATTCTACTCCATAAGACCCAAAATGATGTTTTGCAGTGGTTGGGAGCATTTTGCAAACCTTCGGCACGTAAAAATTTGTGAAACTTGTTTTGTGGGCCAGAATGCACTATTTCAGGGTACCGAAGTTGCGAAAATGTTTTGCGACAAAAACATCCATTCTACTCCATTAGACCCAAAATGATGTTTTGCAGTGGTTGGGAGAATTTCGCAAACCTTCGACACGTAAAAAGATGCGAAACTTATTTTGCGGGCCTGAATCCACTATTTCGGTGTAACGAAGTTGCGAAAAATGTTTCGCAACGAAAACATCCATTCTACTCCATTAGACCCAAAATGATGTTTTGCAGTGATTGGGAGCATTTCGCAAACCTTCGGCACGTAAAAAGATGTGAAACTTGTTTTGCGGGCCAGAATGCACTATTTCAGGGTACCGAAGTTGCGAAAAATGTTTTGCGACGAAAACATCCATTCTACTCCATTGGACCCAAAATGATGTTTTGCAGTGGTTGGGAGAATTTCGCAAACCTTCGACACGTAAAACGATGCGAAACTTGTGTTTCGAGCCTGAATGCACTATTACGGTGTACCGAAGTTGCGAAAAATGGTTCGCAATGAAAAGATCCATTCTACTCTATTAGACACAAAATTATGTTTTGCAGTGGTTGGGAGCATTTCGCAAACCTTTGGCACGTAAAAAGTTGTGTAACTTCTTTTGCGGGCCAGAATGCACTATTTCAGGGTACCAAAGTTGCGAAAAATGTTTTGCGATGAAAACATCCATTCTACTCCATAAGACCCAAAATGATGTTTTGCAGTGGTTGGGAGAATTTCGCAAACCTTCGACACGTAAAAAGATGCGAAACTTGTTTTGCGGGCCTGAATCCACTATTTCGGTGTACCGAAGTTGCGAAAAATGTTTCGCAACGAAAACATCCATTCTACTCCATTAGACCCAAAATGAAGTTTTGCAGTGGTTGGGAGCATTTCGCAAACCTTCGGCACGTAAAAAGATGCGAAACTTGTTTTGCGGGCCAGAATGCACTATTTCAGGGTATCGAAGTTGCGAAAAATGTTTTGCGACGAAAACATCCATTCTACTCCATTATACCCAAAATGATGTTTTGCAGTGGTTGGAAGAATTTCGCAAACCTTCGGCACGTAAAAAGATGCGAAACTTGTTTTGCGGGCCTGAATGCTCTATTTCAGAGTACCGAAGTTGCGAAAAAGGATTCGCATCGAAAACATCCATTCTACTCCATTAGACCCAAAATGATATTTTCCACTGGTTGGGAGCATTTCGCAAACCATCGACACGTAAAACGATGCGAAACTTGTGTTCCGGGCCTGAATGCACTATTTCGGTGTACCGAAGTTGCGAAAAATGGTTCGCAATGAAAACATCCATTCTACTCTATTAGACACAAAATTATGTTTTGCAGTGGTTGGGAGCATTTCGCAAACCTTCGGCACGTAAAAAGTTGTAAAACTTGTTTTGCGGGCCAGAATGCACTATTTCATGGTACCGAAGTTGCGAAAAATGTTTTGCGATGAAAACATCCATTCTACTCCATTAGACCCAAAATGATGTATTGCAGTGGTTGGGAGAATTTCGCAAACCTTCGACACGTAAAAAGATGCGAAACTTGTTTTGCGGGCCTGAATCCACTATTTCGGTGTACCGAAGTTGCGAAAAATCTTTCGCAACGAAAACATCCATTCTACTCCATTAGACCCAAAATGATGTTTTGCAGTGGTTGGGAGCATTTCGCAAACCTTCGGCACGTAAAAAGATGCGAAACTTGTTTTGCGGGCCAGAATGCACTATTTCAGGGTATCGAAGTTGCGAAAAATGTTTTGCGACGAAAACATCCATTCTACTCCATTAGACCCAAAATGATGTTTTGCAGTGGTTGGGAGAATTTCGCAAACCTTCGACACGTAAAAAGATGCGAAACTTGTTTTGCGGGCCTGAATCCACTATTTCGGTGTACCGAAGTTGCGAAAAATGTTTCGCAACGAAAACATCCATTCTACTCCATAAGACCCAAAATGATGTTTTGCAGTGGTTGGGAGCTTTTGCAAACCTTCGGCACGTAAAAAGTTGTGAAACTTGTTTTGTGGGCCAGAATGCACTATTTCAGGGTACCGAAGTTGCGAAAAATGTTTTGCGACGAAAACATCCATTCTACTCCATTAGACCCAAAATGATGTTTTGCAGTGGTTGGGAGAATTTCGCAAACCTTCGACACGTAAAAAGATGCGAAACTTATTTTGCGGGCCTGAATCCACTATTTCGGTGTACCGAAGTTGCGAAAAATGTTTCGCAACGAAAACATCCATTCTACTCCATTAGACCCAAAATGATGTTTTGCAGTGGTTGGGAGCATTTCGCAAACCTTCGGCACGTAAAAAGATGTGAAACTTGTTTTGCGGGCCAGAATGCACTATTTCAGGGTACCGAAGTTGCGAAAAATGTTTTGCGACGAAAACATCCATTCTACTTCATTAGACCCAAAATGATGTTTTGCAGTGGTTGGGAGAATTTCGCAAACCTTCGACACGTAAAAAGATGCGAAACTTGTTTTGCGGGCCAGAATGCACTATTTCAGGGTACCGAAGTTGCGAAAAATGTTTCGCAACGAAAACATCCATTCTACTCCATTAGACCCAAAATGTTGTTTTGCAGTGGTTGGGAGCATTTCGCAAACCTTCGGCACGTAAAAAGATGCGAAACTTGTTTTGCGGGCCAGAATGCACTATTTCAGGGTATCGAAGTTGCGAAAAATGTTTTGCGACGAAAACATCCATTCTACTCCATTAGACCCAAAATGATGTTTTGCAGTGGTTGGAAGAATTTCACAAACCTTCGGCACGTAAAAAGAAGCGAAACTTGTTTTGCGGGCCTGAATGCTCTATTTCAGAGTACCGAAGTTGCGAAAAAGGATTCGCATCGAAAACATCCATTCTACTCCATTAGACCCAAAATGATGTTTTCCACTGGTTGGGAGCATTTCGCAAACCATCGACACGTAAAACGATGCGAAACTTGTGTTCCGGGCCTGAATGCACTATTTCGGTGTACCGAAGTTGCGAAAAATGGTTCGCAATGAAAACATCCATTCTACTCTATTAGACACAAAATTATGTTTCGCAGTGGTTGGGAGCGTTTCGCAATCCTTCGGCACGTAAAAAGTTGTAAAACTTGTTTTGCGGGCCAGAATGCACTATTTCATGGTACCGAAGTTGCGAAAAATGTTTTGCGATGAAAACATCCATTCTACTCCATTAGACCCAAAATGATGTTTTGCAGTGGTTGGGAGAATTTCGCAAACCTTCGACACGTAAAAAGATGCGAAACTTGTTTTGCGGGCCTGAATCCACTATTTCGGTGTACCGAAGTTGCGAAAAATCTTTCGCAACGAAAACATCCATTCTACTCCATTAGACCCAAAATGATGTTTTGCAGTGGTTGGGAGCATTTCGCAAAACTTCGGCACGTAAAAAGATGCGAAACTTGTTTTGCGGGCCTGAATCCACTATTTCGGTGTACCGAAGTTGCGAAAAATGTTTCGCAACGAAAACATCCATTCTACTCCATAAGACCCAAAATGATGTTTTGCAGTGGTTGGGAGCATTTTGCAAACCTTCAGCACGTAAAAAGTTGTGAAACTTGTTTTGTGGGCCAGAATGCACTATTTCAGGGTATCGAAGTAGCGAAAAATGTTTTGCGACGAAAACATCCATTCTACTCCATTAGACCCAAAATGATGTTTTGCAGTGGTTGGGAGAATTTCGCAAACCTTCGACACGTAAAAAGATGCGAAACTTGTTTTGCGGGCCTGAATCCACTATTTCGGTGTACCGAAGTTGCGAAAAATGTTTCGCAACGAAAACATCCATTCTACTCCATAAGACCCAAAATGATGTTTTGCAGTGGTTGGGAGCATTTTGCAAACCTTCAGCACGTAAAAAGTTGTGAAACTTGTTTTGTGGGCCAGAATGCACTATTTCAGGGTACCGAAGTTGCGAAAAATGTTTTGCGACGAAAACATCCATTCTACTCCATTAGACCCAAAATGATGTTTTGCAGTGGTTGGGAGAATTTCGCAAACCTTCGACACGTAAAAAGATGCAAAACTTATTTTGCGGGCCTGAATCCACTATTTCGGTGTACCGAAGTTGCGAAAAATGTTTCGCAACGAAAACATCCATTCTACTCCATTAGACACAAAATGATGTTTTGCAGTGGTTGGGAGCATTTCGCAAACCTTCGGCACGTAAAAAGATGTGAAACTTGTTTTGCGGGCCAGAATGCACTATTTCAGGGTACCGAAGTTGCGAAAAATGTTTTGCGACGAAAACATCCATTCTACTCCATTAGACCCAAAATGATGTTTTGCAGTGGTTGGGAGAATTTCGCAAACCTTCAACACGTAAAATGATGCGAAACTTGTTTTGCGGGCCTGAATCCACTATTTCGATGTACCGAAGTTGCGAAAAATGTTTCGCAACGAAAACATCCATTCTACTCCATTAGACCCAAAATGATGTTTTGCAGTGGTTGGGAGCATTTCGCAAACCTTCGGCACGTAAAAAGATGCGAAACTTGTTTTGCGGGCCAGAATGCACTATTTCAGGGTATCGAAGTTGTGAAAAATGTTTTGCGACGAAAACATCCATTCTACTCCATTAGACCCAAAATGATGTTTTGCAGTGGTTGGAAGAATTTCGCAAACCTTCGGCACGTAAAAAGATGCGAAACTTGTTTTGTGGGCCTGAATGCACTATTTCGGAGTACCGAAGTTGCGAAGAAGGATTCGCATCGAAAACATCCATTCTACTCGATTAGACCCAAAATGATGTTTTCCACTAGTTGGGAGCATTTCGCAAACCATCGACACGTAAAACGATGCGAAACTTGTGTTTCGGGCCTGAATGCACTATTTCGGTGTACCGGAGTTGCGAAAAATGGTTCGCAATGAAAACATCCATTCCACTCTATTAGACACAAAATGATGTTTTGCAGTGGTTGGGAGCATTTCGCAAACCTTCGGCACGTAAAAAGTTGTGAAACTTGTTTTGCGGGCCAGAATGCACTATTTCAGGGTACCGAAGTTGCGAAAAATGTTTTGCGATGAAAACATCCATTCTACTCCATTAGACCAAAAATGATGTTTTGCAGTGGTTGGGAGAATTTCGCAAACCTTCGACACGTAAAAAGATGCGAAACTTGTTTTGCGGGACTGAATCCACTATTTCGGTGTACCGAAGTTGCGAAAAATGTTTCGCAACGAAAACATCCATTCTACTCCATAAGACCCAAAATGATGTTTTGCAGTGGTTGGGAGCATTTTGCAAACCTTCGGCACGTAAAAAGTTGTGAAACTTGTTTTGTGGGCCAGAATGCACTATTTCAGGGTACCGAAGTTGCGGAAAATGTTTTGCGACGAAAACATCCATTCTACTCCATTAGACCCAAAATGATGTTTTGCAGTGGTTGGGAGAATTTCGCAAACCTTCGACACGTAAAAAGATGCGAAACTTATTTTGCGGGCCTGAATCCACTATTTCGGTGTAACGAAGTTGCGAAAAATGTTTCGCAACGAAAACATCCATTCTACTCCATTAGACCCAAAATGATGTTTTGCAGTGATTGGGAGCATTTCGCAAACCTTCGGCACGTAAAAAGATGTGAAACTTGTTTTGCGGGCCAGAATGCACTATTTCAGCGTACCGAAGTTGCGAAAAATGTTTTGCGACGAAAACATCCATTCTACTCCATTAGACCCAAAATGATGTTTTGCAGTGGTTGGGAGAATTTCGCAAACCATCGACACGTAAAATGATGCGAAACTTGTTTTGCGGGCCTGAATCCACTATTTCGGTGTACCGGAGTTGCGAAAAATGTTTCGCAACGAAAACATCCATTCTACTCCATTAGACCCAAAATGATGTTTTGCAGTGGTCGGGAGCATTTCGCAAACCTTCGGCACGTAAAAAGATGCGAAACTTGTTTTGCGGGCCAGAATGCACTATTTCAGGGTATCGAAGTTGCGAAAAATGTTTTGCGACGAAAACATCCATTCTACTCCATTAGACCCAAAATGATGTTTTGCAGTGGTTGGAAGAATTTCGCAAACCTTCGGCACGTAAAAAGATGCGAAACTTGTTTTGCGGGACTGAATGCTCTATTTCAGAGTACCGAAGTTGCGAAAAAGGATTCGCATCGAAAACATCCATTCTACTCCATTAGACCCAAAATGATGTTTTCCACTGGTTGGGAGCATTTCGCAAACCATCGACACGTAAAACGATGCGAAACTTGTGTTTCGGGCCTGAATGCACTATTTCTGTGTACCGAAGTTGCGAAAAATGGTTCGCAATGAAAACATCCATTCTACTCTATTAGACACAAAATTATGTTTTGCAGTGGTTGGGAGCGTTTCACAAACCTTCGGCACGTAAAAAGTTGTAAAACTTGTTTTGCGGGCCAGAATGCACTATTTCATGGTACCGAAGTTGCGAAAAATGTTTTGCGATGAAAACATCCATTCTACTCCATTAGAGCCAAAATGATGTTTTGCAGTGGTTGGGAGAATTTCGCAAACCTTCGACACGTAAAAAGATGCGAAACTTGTTTTGCGGGCCTGAATCCACTATTTCGGTGTACCGAAGTTGCGAAAAATCTTTCGCAACGAAAACATCCATTCTACTCCATTAGACCCAAAATGATGTTTTGCAGTGGTTGGGAGCATTTCGCAAAACTTCGGCACGTAAAAAGATGCGAAACTTGTTTTGTGGGCCAGAATGCACTATTTCAGGGTATCGAAGTTGCGAAAAATGTTTTGCGACGAAAACATCCATTCTACTCCATTAGACCCAAAATGATGTTTTGCAGTGGTTGGGAGAATTTCGCAAACCTTCGACACGTAAAAAGATGCGAAACTTGTTTTGCGGGCCTGAATCCACTATTTCGGTGTACCGAAGTTGCGAAAAATGTTTCGCAACGAAAACATCCATTCTACTCCATAAGACCCAAAATGATGTTTTGCAGTGGTTGGGAGCATTTTGCAAACCTTCGGCACGTAAAAAGTTGTGAAACTTGTTTTGTGGGCCAGAATGCACTATTTCAGGGTACCGAAGTTGCGAAAAATGTTTTGCGACGAAAACATCCATTCTACTCCATTAGACCCAAAATGATGTTTTGCAGTGGTTGGGAGAATTTCGCAAACCTTCGACACGTAAAAAGATGCAAAACTTATTTTGCGGGCCTGAATCCACTATTTCGGTGTACCGAAGTTGCGAAAAATGTTTCGCAACGAAAACATCCATTCTACTCCATTAGACACAAAATGATGTTTTGCAGTGGTTGGGAGCATTTCGCAAACCTTCGGCACGTAAAAAGATGTGAAACTTGTTTTGCGGGCCAGAATGCACTATTTCAGGGTACCGAAGTTGCGAAAAATGTTTTGCGTCGAAAACATCCATTCTACTCCATTAGACCCAAAATGATGTTTTGCAGTGGTTGGGAGAATTTCGCAAACCTTCAACACGTAAAATGATGCGAAACTTGTTTTGCGGGCCTGAATCCACTATTTCGAAGTACCGAAGTTGCGAAAAATGTTTCGCAACGAAAACATCCATTCTACTCCATTAGACCCAAAATGATGTTTTGCAGTGGTTGGGAGCATTTCGCAAACCTTCGGCACGTAAAAAGATGCGAAACTTGTTTTGCGGGCCAGAATGCACTATTTCAGGGTATCGAAGTTGTGAAAAATGTTTTGCGACGAAAACATCCATTCTACTCCATTAGACCCAAAATGATGTTTTGCAGTGGTTGGAAGAATTTCGCAAACCTTCGGCACGTAAAAAGATGCGAAACTTGTTTTGTGGGCCTGAATGCACTATTTCGGAGTACCGAAGTTGCGAAGAAGGATTCGCATCGAAAACATCCATTCTACTCGATTAGACCCAAAATGATGTTTTCCACTAGTTGGGAGCATTTCGCAAACCATCGACACGTAAAACGATGCGAAACTTGTGTTTCGGGCCTGAATGCACTATTTCGGTGTACCGGAGTTGCGAAAAATGGTTCGCAATGAAAACATCCATTCCACTCTATTAGACACAAAATGATGTTTTGCAGTGGTTGGGAGCATTTCGCAAACCTTCGGCACGTAAAAAGTTGTGAAACTTGTTTTGCGGGCCAGAATGCACTATTTCAGGGTACCGAAGTTGCGAAAAATGTTTTGCGATGAAAACATCCATTCTACTCCATTAGACCCAAAATGATGTTTTGCAGTGGGTGGGAGAATTTCGCAAACCTTCGACACGTAAAAAGATGCGAAACTTGTTTTGCGGGCCTGAATCCACTATTTCGGTGTACCGAAGTTGCGAAAAATGTTTCGCAACGAAAACATCCATTCTACTCCATAAGACCCAAAATGATGTTTTGCAGTGGTTGGGAGCATTTTGCAAACCTTCGGCACGTAAAAAGTTGTGAAACTTGTTTTGTGGGCCAGAATGCACTATTTCAGGGTACCGAAGTTGCGGAAAATGTTTTGCGACGAAAACATCCATTCTACTCCATTAGACCCAAAATGATGTTTTGCAGTGGTTGGGAGAATTTCGCAAACCTTCGACACGTAAAAAGATGCGAAACTTATTTTGCGGGCCTGAATCCACTATTTCGGTGTAACGAAGTTGCGAAAAATGTTTCGCAACGAAAACATCCATTCTACTCCATTAGACCCAAAATGATGTTTTGCAGTGATTGGGAGCATTTCGCAAACCTTCGGCACGTAAAAAGATGTGAAACTTGTTTTGCGGGCCAGAATGCACTATTTCAGCGTACCGAAGTTGCGAAAAATGTTTTGCGTCGAAAACATCCATTCTACTCCATTAGACCCAAAATGATGTTTTGCAGTGGTTGGGAGAATTTCGCAAACCTTCAACACGTAAAATGATGCGAAACTTGTTTTGCGGGCCTGAATCCACTATTTCGATGTACCGAAGTTGCGAAAAATGTTTCGCAACGAAAACATCCATTCTACTCCATTAGACCCAAAATGATGTTTTGCAGTGGTTGGGAGCATTTCGCAAACCTTCGGCACGTAAAAAGATGCGAAACTTGTTTTGCGGGCCAGAATGCACTATTTCAGGGTATCGAAGTTGTGAAAAATGTTTTGCGACGAAAACATCCATTCTACTCCATTAGACCCAAAATGATGTTTTGCAGTGGTTGGAAGAATTTCGCAAACCTTCGGCACGTAAAAAGATGCGAAACTTGTTTTGTGGGCCTGAATGCACTATTTCGGAGTACCGAAGTTGCGAAGAAGGATTCGCATCGAAAACATCCATTCTACTCGATTAGACCCAAAATGATGTTTTCCACTAGTTGGGAGCATTTCGCAAACCATCGACACGTAAAACGATGCGAAACTTGTGTTTCGGGCCTGAATGCACTATTTCGGTGTACCGGAGTTGCGAAAAATGGTTCGCAATGAAAACATCCATTCCACTCTATTAGACACAAAATGATGTTTTGCAGTGGTTGGGAGCATTTCGCAAACCTTCGGCACGTAAAAAGTTGTGAAACTTGTTTTGCGGGCCAGAATGCACTATTTCAGGGTACCGAAGTTGCGAAAAATGTTTTGCGATGAAAACATCCATTCTACTCCATTAGACCCAAAATGATGTTTTGCAGTGGTTGGGAGAATTTCGCAAACCTTCGACACGTAAAAAGATGCGAAACTTGTTTTGCGGGACTGAATCCACTATTTCGGTGTACCGAAGTTGCGAAAAATGTTTCGCAACGAAAACATCCATTCTACTCCATAAGACCCAAAATGATGTTTTGCAGTGGTTGGGAGCATTTTGCAAACCTTCGGCACGTAAAAAGTTGTGAAACTTGTTTTGTGGGCCAGAATGCACTATTTCAGGGTACCGAAGTTGCGGAAAATGTTTTGCGACGAAAACATCCATTCTACTCCATTAGACCCAAAATGATGTTTTGCAGTGGTTGGGAGAATTTCGCAAACCTTCGACACGTAAAAAGATGCGAAACTTATTTTGCGGGCCTGAATCCACTATTTCGGTGTAACGAAGTTGCGAAAAATGTTTCGCAACGAAAACATCCATTCTACTCCATTAGACCCAAAATGATGTTTTGCAGTGATTGGGAGCATTTCGCAAACCTTCGGCACGTAAAAAGATGTGAAACTTGTTTTGCGGGCCAGAATGCACTATTTCAGCGTACCGAAGTTGCGAAAAATGTTTTGCGACGAAAACATCTATTCTACTCCATTAGACCCAAAATGATGTTTTGCAGTGGTTGGGAGAATTTCGCAAACCATCGACACGTAAAATGATGCGAAACTTGTTTTGCGGGCCTGAATCCACTATTTCGGTGTACCGGAGTTGCGAAAAATGTTTCGCAACGAAAACATCCATTCTACTCCATTAGACCCAAAATGATGTTTTGCAGTGGTCGGGAGCATTTCGCAAACCTTCGGCACGTAAAAAGATGCGAAACTTGTTTTGCGGGCCAGAATGCACTATTTCAGGGTATCGAAGTTGCGAAAAATGTTTTGCGACGAAAACATCCATTCTACTCCATTAGACCCAAAATGATGTTTTGCAGTGGTTGGAAGAATTTCGCAAACCTTCGGCACTTTAAAAGATGCGAAACTTGTTTTGCGGGACTGAATGCTCTATTTCAGAGTACCGAAGTTGCGAAAAAGGATTCGCATCGAAAACATCCATTCTACTCCATTAGACCCAAAATGATGTTTTCCACTGGTTGGGAGCATTTCGCAAACCATCGACACGTAAAACGATGCGAAAGTTGTGTTTCGGGCCTGAATGCACTATTTCTGTGTACCGAAGTTGCGAAAAATGGTTCGCAATGAAAACATCCATTCTACTCTATTAGACACAAAATTATGTTTTGCAGTGGTTGGGAGCGTTTCACAAACCTTCGGCACGTAAAAAGTTGTAAAACTTGTTTTGCGGGCCAGAATGCACTATTTCATGGTACCGAAGTTGCGAAAAATGTTTTGCGATGAAATCATCCATTCTACTCCATTAGACCCAAAATGATGTTTTGCAGTGGTTGGGAGAATTTCGCAAACCTTCGACACGTAAAAAGATGCGAAACTTGTTTTGCGGGCCTGAATCCACTATTTCGGTGTACCGAAGTTGCAAAAAATGTTTCGCAACGAAAACATCCATTCTACTCCATAAGACCCAAAATGATGTTTTGCAGTGGTTGGGAGCGTTTTGCAAACCTTCGGCACGTAAAAAGTTGTGAAACTTGTTTTGTGGGCCAGAATGCACTATTTCAGGGTACCGAAGTTGCGAAAAATGTTTTGCGACGAAAACATCCATTCTACTCCATTAGACCCAAAATGATGTTTTGCAGTGGTTGGGAGAATTTCGCAAACCTTCGACACGTAAAAAGATGCGAAACTTATTTTGCGGGCCTGAATCCACTATTTCGGTGTACCGAAGTTGCGAAAAATGTTTCGCAACGAAAACATCCATTCTACTCCATTAGACCCAAAATGATGTTTTGCAGTGGTTGGGAGCATTTCGCAAACCTTCGGCACGTAAAAAGATGTGAAACTTGTTTTGCGGGCCAGAATGCACTATTTCAGGGTATCGAAGTTGCGAAAAATGTTTTGCGACGAAAACATCCATTCTACTCCATTAGACCCAAAATGATGTTTTGCAGTGGTTGGGAGCATTTCGCAAACCTTCGGCACGTAAAAAGATGCGAAACTTGTTTTGTGGGCCTGAATGCACTATTTCAGAGTACCGAAGTTGCGAAGAAGGATTCGCATCGAAAACATCCATTCTACTCGATTAGACCCAAAATGATGTTTTCCACTAGTTGGGAGCATTTCGCGAACCATCGACACGTAAAACGATGCGAAACTTGTGTTTCGGGCCTGAATGCACTATTTCGGTGTACCGAAGTTGCGAAAAATGGTTCGCAATGAAAACATCCATTCCACTCTATTAGACACAAAATGATGTTTTGCAGTGGTTGGGAGCATTTCGCAAACCTTCGGCACGTAAAAAGTTGTGAAACTTGTTTTGCGGGCCAGAATGCACTATTTCAGGGTACCGAAGTTGCGAAAAATGTTTTGCGATGAAAACATCCATTCTACTCCATTAGACCCAAAATGATGTTTTGCAGTGGTTGGATGAATTTCGCAAACCTTCGACACGTAAAAAGATGCGAAACTTGTTTTGCGGGACTGAATCCACTATTTCGGTGTACCGAAGTTGCGAAAAATGTTTCGCAACGAAAACATCCATTCTACTCCATAAGACCCAAAATGATGTTTTGCAGTGGTTGGGAGCATTTTGCAAACCTTCGGCACGTAAAAAGTTGTGAAACTTGTTTTGTGGGCCAGAATGCACTATTTCAGGGTACCGAAGTTGCGAAAAATGTTTTGCGACGAAAACATCCATTCTACTCCATTAGACCCAAAATGATGTTTTGCAGTGGTTGGGAGAATTTCGCAAACCTTCGACACGTAAAAAGATGCGAAACTTATTTTGCGGGCCTGAATCCACTATTTCGGTGTAACGAAGTTGCGAAAAATGTTTCGCAACGAAAACATCCATTCTACTCCATTAGACCCAAAATGATGTTTTGCAGTGATTGGGAGCATTTCGCAAACCTTCGGCACGTAAAAAGATGTGAAACTTGTTTTGCGGGCCAGAATGCACTATTTCAGCGTACCGAAGTTGCGAAAAATGTTTTGCGACGAAAACATTCATTCTACTCCATTAGACCCAAAATGATGTTTTGCAGTGGTTGGGAGAATTTCGCAAACCTTCGACACGTAAAATGATGCGAAACTTGTTTTGCGGGCCTGAATCCACTATTTCGGTGTACCGGAGTTGCGAAAAATGTTTCGCAACGAAAACATCCATTCTACTCCATTAGACCCAAAATGATGTTTTGCAGTGGTTGGGAGCATTTCGCAAACCTTCGGCACGTAAAAAGATGCGAAACTTGTTTTGCGGGCCAGAATGCACTATTTCAGGGTACCGAAGTTGCGAAAAATGTTTTGCGATGAAAACATCCATTCTACTCCATTAGACCCAAAATGATGTTTTGCAGTGGTTGGATGAATTTCGCAAACCTTCGACACGTAAAAAGATGCGAAACTTGTTTTGCGGGACTGAATCCACTATTTCGGTGTACCGAAGTTGCGAAAAATGTTTCGCAACGAAAACATCCATTCTACTCCATAAGACCCAAAATGATGTTTTGCAGTGGTTGGGAGCATTTTGCAAACCTTCGGCACGTAAAAAGTTGTGAAACTTGTTTTGTGGGCCAGAATGCACTATTTCAGGGTACCGAAGTTGCGAAAAATGTTTTGCGACGAAAACATCCATTCTACTCCATTAGACCCAAAATGATGTTTTGCAGTGGTTGGGAGAATTTCGCAAACCTTCGACACGTAAAAAGATGCGAAACTTATTTTGCGGGCCTGAATCCACTATTTCGGTGTAACGAAGTTGCGAAAAATGTTTCGCAACGAAAACATCCATTCTACTCCATTAGACCCAAAATGATGTTTTGCAGTGATTGGGAGCATTTCGCAAACCTTCGGCACGTAAAAAGATGTGAAACTTGTTTTGCGGGCCAGAATGCACTATTTCAGCGTACCGAAGTTGCGAAAAATGTTTTGCGACGAAAACATCCATTCTACTCCATTAGACCCAAAATGATGTTTTGCAGTGGTTGGGAGAATTTCGCAAACCTTCGACACGTAAAATGATGCGAAACTTGTTTTGCGGGCCTGAATCCACTATTTCGGTGTACCGGAGTTGCGAAAAATGTTTCGCAACGAAAACATCCATTCTACTCCATTAGACCCAAAATGATGTTTTGCAGTGGTTGGGAGCATTTCGCAAACCTTCGGCACGTAAAAAGATGCGAAACTTGTTTTGCGGGCCAGAATGCACTATTTCAGGGTACCGAAGTTGCGAAAAATGTTTTGCGATGAAAACATCCATTCTACTCCATTAGACCCAAAATGATGTTTTGCAGTGGTTGGATGAATTTCGCAAACCTTCGACACGTAAAAAGATGCGAAACTTGTTTTGCGGGACTGAATCCACTATTTCGGTGTACCGAAGTTGCGAAAAATGTTTCGCAACGAAAACATCCATTCTACTCCATAAGACCCAAAATGATGTTTTGCAGTGGTTGGGAGCATTTTGCAAACCTTCGGCACGTAAAAAGTTGTGAAACTTGTTTTGTGGGCCAGAATGCACTATTTCAGGGTACCGAAGTTGCGAAAAATGTTTTGCGACGAAAACATCCATTCTACTCCATTAGACCCAAAATGATGTTTTGCAGTGGTTGGGAGAATTTCGCAAACCTTCGACACGTAAAAAGATGCGAAACTTATTTTGCGGGCCTGAATCCACTATTTCGGTGTAACGAAGTTGCGAAAAATGTTTCGCAACGAAAACATCCATTCTACTCCATTAGACCCAAAATGATGTTTTGCAGTGATTGGGAGCATTTCGCAAACCTTCGGCACGTAAAAAGATGTGAAACTTGTTTTGCGGGCCAGAATGCACTATTTCAGCGTACCGAAGTTGCGAAAAATGTTTTGCGACGAAAACATCCATTCTACTCCATTAGACCCAAAATGATGTTTTGCAGTGGTTGGGAGAATTTCGCAAACCTTCGACACGTAAAATGATGCGAAACTTGTTTTGCGGGCCTGAATGCACTATTTCGGTGTACCGGAGTTGCGAAAAATGTTTCGCAACGAAAACATCCATTCTACTCCGTTAGACCCAAAATGATGTTTTGCAGTGGTTGGGAGCATTTCGCAAACCTTCGGCACGTAAAAAGATGCGAAACTTGTTTTGCGGGCCAGAATGCACTATTTCAGGGTATCGAAGTTGCGAAAAATGTTTTGCGACGAAAACATCCATTCTACTCCATTAGACCCAAAATGATGTTTTGCAGTGGTTGGAAGAATTTCGCAAACCTTCGGCACGTAAAAAGATGCGAAACTTGTTTTGCGGGCCTGAATGCTCTATTTCAGAGTACCGAAGTTGCGAAAAAGGATTCGCATCGAAAACATCCATTCTACTCCATTAGACCCAAAATGATGTTTTCCACTGGTTGGGAGCATTTCGCAAACCATCGACACGTAAAACGATGCGAAACTTGTGTTTCGGTCCTGAATGCACTATTTCGGTGTACCGAAGTTGCGAAAAATGGTTCGCAATGAAAACATCCATTCTACTCTATTAGACACAAAATTATGTTTTGCAGTGGTTGGGAGCGTTTCACAAACCTTCGGCACGTAAAAAGTTGTAAAACTTGTTTTGCGGGCCAGAATGCACTATTTCATGGTACCGAAGTTGCGAAAAATGTTTTGCGATGAAAACATCCATTCTACTCCATTAGACCCAAAATGATGTTTTGCAGTGGTTGGGAGAATTTCGCAAACCTTCGACACGTAAAAAGATGCGAAACTTGTTTTGCGGGCCTGAATCCACTATTTCGGTGTACCGAAGTTGCGAAAAATCTTTCGCAACGAAAACATCCATTCTACTCCATTAGACCCAAAATGATGTTTTGCAGTGGTTGGGAGCATTTCGCAAAACTTCGGCACGTAAAAAGATGCGAAACTTGTTTTGTGGGCCAGAATGCACTATTTCAGGGTATCGAAGTTGCGAAAAATGTTTTGCGACGAAAACATCCATTCTACTCCATTAGACCCAAAATGATGTTTTGCAGTGCTTGGAAGAATTTCGCAAACCTTCGGCACGTAAAAAGATGTGAAACTTGTTTTGCGGGCCTGAATGCACTATTTCAGAGTACCGAAGTTGCGAAGAAGGATTCGCATCGAAAACATCCATTCTACTCGATTAGACCCAAAATGATGTTTTCCACTGGTTGGGAGCATTTCGCAAACCATCGACACGTAAAACGATGCGAAACTTGTGTTTCGGGCCTAAATGCACTATTTCGGTGTACCGAAGTTGCGAAAAATGGTTCGCAATGAAAAGATCCATTCTACTCTATTAGACACAAAATTATGTTTTGCAGTGGTTGGGAGCATTTCGCAAACCTTTGGCACGTAGAAAGTTGTGTAACTTCTTTTGCGGTCCAGAATGCACTATTTCAGGGTACCGAAGTTGCGAAAAATGTTTTGCGATGAAAACATCCATTCTACTCCATAAGACCCAAAATGATGTTTTGCAGTGGTTGGGAGAATTTCGCAAACCTTCGACACGTAAAAAGATGCGAAACTTGTTTTGCGGGCCTGAATCCACTATTTCGGTGTACCGAAGTTGCGAAAAATGTTTCGCAACGAAAACATCCATTCTACTCCATTAGACCCAAAATGATGTTTTGCAGTGGTTGGGAGCATTTCGCAAACCTTCGGCACGTAAAAAGATGCGAAACTTGTTTTGCGGGCCAGAATGCACTATTTCAGGGTATCGAAGTTGCGAAAAATGTTTTGCGACGAAAACATCCATTCTACTCCATTAGACCCAAAATGATGTTTTGCAGTGGTTGGAAGAATTTCGCAAACCTTCGGCACGTAAAAAGATGCGAAACTTGTTTTGCGGGCCTGAATGCTCTATTTCAGAGTACCGAAGTTGCGAAAAAGGATTCGCATCGAAAACATCCATTCTACTCCATTAGACCCAAAATGATGTTTTCCACTGGTTGGGAGCATTTCGCAAACCATCGACACGTAAAACGATGCGAAACTTGTGTTCCGGGCCTGAATGCACTATTTCGGTGTACCGAAGTTGCGAAAAATGGTTCGCAATGAAAACATCCATTCTACTCTATTAGACACAAAATTATGTTTTGCAGTGGTTGGGAGCGTTTCGCAAACCTTCGGCACGTAAAAAGTTGTAAAACTTGTTTTTGCGGGCCAGAATGCACTATTTCATGGTACCGAAGTTGCGAAAAATGTTTTGCGATGAAAACATCCATTCTACTCCATTAGACCCAAAATGATGTATTGCAGTGGTTGGGAGAATTTCGCAAACCTTCGACACGTAAAAAGATGCGAAACTTGTTTTGCGGGCCTGAATCCACTATTTCGGTGTACCGAAGTTGCGAAAAATCTTTCGCAACGAAAACATCCATTCTACTCCATTAGACCCAAAATGATGTTTTGCAGTGGTTGGGAGCATTTCGCAAACCTTCGGCACGTAAAAAGATGCGAAACTTGTTTTGCGGGCCAGAATGCACTATTTCAGGGTATCGAAGTTGCGAAAAATGTTTTGCGACGAAAACATCCATTCTACTCCATTAGACCCAAAATGATGTTTTGCAGTGGTTGGGAGAATTTCGCAAACCTTCGACACGTAAAAAGATGCGAAACTTGTTTTGCGGGCCTGAATCCACTATTTCGGTGTACCGAAGTTGCGAAAAATGTTTCGCAACGAAAACATCCATTCTACTCCATAAGACCCAAAATGATGTTTTGCAGTGGTTGGGAGCGTTTTGCAAACCTTCGGCACGTAAAAAGTTGTGAAACTTGTTTTGTGGCCCAGAATGCACTATTTCAGGGTACCGAAGTTGCGAAAAATGTTTTGCGACGAAAACATCCATTCTACTCCATTAGACCCAAAATGATGTTTTGCAGTGGTTGGGAGAATTTCGCAAACCTTCGACACGTAAAAAGATGCGAAACTTATTTTGCGGGCCTGAATCCACTATTTCGGTGTACCGAAGTTGCGAAAAATGTTTCGCAACGAAAACATCCATTCTACTCCATTAGACCCAAAATGATGTTTTGCAGTGGTTGGGAGCATTTCGCAAACCTTCAGCACGTAAAAAGATGTGAAACTTGTTTTGCGGGCCAGAATGCACTATTTCAGGGTACCGAAGTTGCGAAAAATGTTTTGCGACGAAAACATCCATTCTACTTCATTAGACCCAAAATGATGTTTTGCAGTGGTTGGGAGAATTTCGCAAACCTTCGACACGTAAAAAGATGCGAAACTTGTTTTGCGGGCCAGAATGCACTATTTCAGGGTACCGAAGTTGCGAAAAATGTTTCGCAACGAAAACATCCATTCTACTCCATTACACCCAAAATGATGTTTTGCAGTGGTTGGGAGCATTTCGCAAACCTTCGGCACGTAAAAAGATGCGAAACTTGTTTTGCGGGCCAGAATGCACTATTTCAGGGTATCGAAGTTGCGAAAAATGTTTTGCGACGAAAACATCCATTCTACTCCATTAGACCCAAAATGATGTTTTGCAGTGGTTGGAAGAATTTCGCAAACCTTCGGCACGTAAAAAGATGCGAAACTTGTTTTGCGGGCCTGAATGCTCTATTTCAGAGTACCGAAGTTGCGAAAAAGGATTCGCATCGAAAACATCCATTCTACTCCATTAGACCCAAAATGATGTTTTCCACTGGTTGGGAGCATTTCGCAAACCATCGACACGTAAAACGATGCGAAACTTGTGTTCCGGGCCTGAATGCACTATTTCGGTGTACCGAAGTTGCGAAAAATGGTTCGCAATGAAAACATCCATTCTACTCTATTAGACACAAAATTATGTTTTGCAGTGGTTGGGAGCGTTTCGCAAACCTTCGGCACGTAAAAAGTTGTAAAACTTGTTTTTGCGGGCCAGAATGCACTATTTCATGGTACCGAAGTTGCGAAAAATGTTTTGCGATGAAAACATCCATTCTACTCCATTAGACCCAAAATGATGTATTGCAGTGGTTGGGAGAATTTCGCAAACCTTCGACACGTAAAAAGATGCGAAACTTGTTTTGCGGGCCTGAATCCACTATTTCGGTGTACCGAAGTTGCGAAAAATCTTTCGCAACGAAAACATCCATTCTACTCCATTAGACCCAAAATGATGTTTTGCAGTGGTTGGGAGCATTTCGCAAACCTTCGGCACGTAAAAAGATGCGAAACTTGTTTTGCGGGCCAGAATGCACTATTTCAGGGTATCGAAGTTGCGAAAAATGTTTTGCGACGAAAACATCCATTCTACTCCATTAGACCCAAAATGATGTTTTGCAGTGGTTGGGAGAATTTCGCAAACCTTCGACACGTAAAAAGATGCGAAACTTGTTTTGCGGGCCTGAATCCACTATTTCGGTGTACCGAAGTTGCGAAAAATGTTTCGCAACGAAAACATCCATTCTACTCCATAAGACCCAAAATGATGTTTTGCAGTGGTTGGGAGCGTTTTGCAAACCTTCGGCACGTAAAAAGTTGTGAAACTTGTTTTGTGGCCCAGAATGCACTATTTCAGGGTACCGAAGTTGCGAAAAATGTTTTGCGACGAAAACATCCATTCTACTCCATTAGACCCAAAATGATGTTTTGCAGTGGTTGGGAGAATTTCGCAAACCTTCGACACGTAAAAAGATGCGAAACTTATTTTGCGGGCCTGAATCCACTATTTCGGTGTACCGAAGTTGCGAAAAATGTTTCGCAACGAAAACATCCATTCTACTCCATTAGACCCAAAATGATGTTTTGCAGTGGTTGGGAGCATTTCGCAAACCTTCAGCACGTAAAAAGATGTGAAACTTGTTTTGCGGGCCAGAATGCACTATTTCAGGGTACCGAAGTTGCGAAAAATGTTTTGCGACGAAAACATCCATTCTACTTCATTAGACCCAAAATGATGTTTTGCAGTGGTTGGGAGAATTTCGCAAACCTTCGACACGTAAAAAGATGCGAAACTTGTTTTGCGGGCCAGAATGCACTATTTCAGGGTACCGAAGTTGCGAAAAATGTTTCGCAACGAAAACATCCATTCTACTCCATTACACCCAAAATGATGTTTTGCAGTGGTTGGGAGCATTTCGCAAACCTTCGGCACGTAAAAAGATGCGAAACTTGTTTTGCGGGCCAGAATGCACTATTTCAGGGTATCGAAGTTGCGAAAAATGTTTTGCGACGAAAACATCCATTCTACTCCATTAGACCCAAAATGATGTTTTGCAGTGGTTGGAAGAATTTCGCAAACCTTCGGCACGTAAAAAGATGCGAAACTTGTTTTGCGGGCCTGAATGCTCTATTTCAGAGTACCGAAGTTGCGAAAAAGGATTCCCATCGAAAACATCCATTCTACTCCATTAGACCTAAAATGATGTTTTCCACTGGTTGGGAGCATTTCGCAAACCATCGACACGTAAAACGATGCGAAACTTGTGTTCCGGGCCTGAATGCACTATTTCGGTGTACCGAAGTTGCGAAAAATGGTTCGCAATGAAAACATCCATTCTACTCTATTAGACACAAAATTATGTTTTGCAGTGGTTGGGAGCGTTTCGCAAACCTTCGGCACGTAAAAAGTTGTAAAACTTGTTTTGCGGGCCAGAATGCACTATTTCATGGTACCGAAGTTGCGAAAAATGTTTTGCGATGAAAACATCTATTCTACTCCATTAGACCCAAAATGATGTATTGCAGTGGTTGGGAGAATTTCGCAAACCTTCGACACGTAAAAAGATGCGAAACTTGTTTTGCGGGCCTGAATCCACTATTTCGGTGTACCGAAGTTGCGAAAAATCTTTCGCAACGAAAACATCCATTCTACTCCATTAGACCCAAAATGATGTTTTGCAGTGGTTGGGAGCATTTCGCAAACCTTCGGCACGTAAAAAGATGCGAAACTTGTTTTGCGGGCCAGAATGCACTATTTCAGGGTATCGAAGTTGCGAAAAATGTTTTGCGACGAAAACATCCATTCTACTCCATTAGACCCAAAATGATGTTTTGCAGTGGTTGGGAGAATTTCGCAAACATTCGACACGTAAAAAGATGCGAAACTTGTTTTGCGGGCCTGAATCCACTATTTCGGTGTACCGAAGTTGCGAAAAATGTTTCGCAACGAAAACATCCATTCTACTCCATAAGACCCAAAATGATGTTTTGCAGTGGTTGGGAGCGTTTTGCAAACCTTCGGCACGTAAAAAGTTGTGAAACTTGTTTTGTGGGCCAGAATGCACTATTTCAGGGTACCGAAGTTGCGAAAAATGTTTTGCGACGAAAACATCCATTCTACTCCATTAGACCCAAAATGATGTTTTGCAGTGGTTGGGAGAATTTCGCAAACCTTCGACACGTAAAAAGATGCGAAACTTATTTTGCGGGCCTGAATCCACTATTTCGGTGTACCGAAGTTGCGAAAAATGTTTCGCAACGAAAACATCCATTCTACTCCATTATACCCAAAATGATGTTTTGCAGTGGTTGGGAGCATTTCGCAAACCTTCGGCACGTAAAAAGATGTGAAACTTGTTTTGCGGGCCAGAATGCACTATTTCAGGGTACCGAAGTTGCGAAAAATGTTTTGCGACGAAAACATCCATTCTACTTCATTAGACCCAAAATGATGTTTTGCAGTGGTTGGGAGAATTTCGCAAACCTTCGACACGTAAAAAGATGCGAAACTTGTTTTGCGGGCCAGAATGCACTATTTCAGGGTACCGAAGTTGCGAAAAATGTTTCGCAACGAAAACATCCATTCTACTCCATTAGACCCAAAATGATGTTTTGCAGTGGTTGGGAGCATTTCGCAAACCTTCGGCACGTAAAAAGATGCGAAACTTGTTTTGCGGGCCAGAATGCACTATTTCAGGGTATCGAAGTTGCGAAAAATGTTTTGCGACGAAAACATCCATTCTACTCCATTAGACCCAAAATGATGTTTTGCAGTGGTTGGAAGAATTTCACAAACCTTCGGCACGTAAAAAGATGCGAAACTTGTTTTGCGGGCCTGAATGCTCTATTTCAGAGTACCGAAGTTGCGAAAAAGGATTCGCATCGAAAACATCCATTCTACTCCATTAGACCCAAAATGATGTTTTCCACTGGTTGGGAGCATTTCGCAAACCATCGACACGTAAAACGATGCGAACCTTGTGTTCCGGGCCTGAATGCACTATCTCGGTGTACCGAAGTTGCGAAAAATGGTTCGCAATGAAAACATCCATTCTACTCTATTAGACACAAAATTATGTTTTGCAGTGGTTGGGAGCGTTTCGCAAACCTTCGGCACGTAAAAAGTTGTAAAACTTGTTTTGCGGGCCAGAATGCACTATTTCATGGTACCGAAGTTGCGAAAAATGTTTTGCGATGAAAACATCCATTCTACTCCATTAGACCCAAAATGATGTTTTGCAGTGGTTGGGAGAATTTCGCAAACCTTCGACACGTAAAAAGATGCGAAACTTGTTTTTCGGGCCTGAATCCACTATTTCGGTGTACCGAACTTGCGAAAAATCTTTCGCAACGAAAACATCCATTCTACTCCATTAGACCCAAAATGATGTTTTGCAGTGGTTGGGAGCATTTCGCAAACCTTCAGCACGTAAAAAGATGCGAAACTTGTTTTGCGGGCCAGAATGCAGTATTTCAGGGTATCGAAATTGCGAAAAATGTTTTGCGACGAAAACATCCATTCTACTCCATTAGACCCAAAATGATGTTTTGCAGTGGTTGGAAGAATTTCGCAAACCTTCGGCACGTAAAAAGATGCGAAACTTGTTTTGCGGGCCTGAATGCACTATTTCAGAGTACCGAAGTTGCGAAGAAGGATTCGCATCGAAAACATCCATTCTACTCGATTAGACCCAAAATGTTGTTTTCCACTGGTTGGGAGCATTTCGCAAACCATCGACACGTAAAACGATGCGAAACTTGTGTTTCGGGCCTGAATGCACTATTTCGGTGTACCGAAGTTGCGAAAAATGGTTCGCAATGAAAACATCCATTCTACTCTATTAGACACAAAATGATGTTTTGCAGTGGTTGGGAGCATTTCGCAAACCTTCGGCACGTAAAAACTTGTGAAACTTGTTTTGCGGGCCAGAATGCACTATTTCAGGGTACCGAAGTTGCGAAAAATGTTTTGCGATGAAAACATCCATTCTACTCCATTAGACCCAAAATGATGTTTTGCAGTGGTTGGGAGCATTTTGCAAACCTTCGGCATGTAAAAAGTTGTGAAACTTGTTTTGTGGGCCAGAATGCACTATTTCAGTGTACCGAAGTTGCGAACAATGTTTTGCGACGAAAACATCCATTCTACTCCATTAGACCCAAAATGATGTTTTGCAGTGGTTGGGAGCATTTCGCAAATCTTCGACACGAAAAAGATGCGAAACTTATTTTGCGGGCCTGAATCCACTATTTCAGTGTACCGAAGTTGCGAAAAATGTTTCACAACGAAAACATCCATTCTACTCCATTAGACCCAAAATGATGTTTTGCAGTGGTTGGGAGCATTTCGCAAACCTTCGGCACATAAAAAGATGTGAAACTTGTTTTGCGGGCCAGAATGCACTATTTCAGGGTACCGAAGTTGCGAAAAATGTTTTGCGACGAAAACATCCATTCTACTCCATTAGACCCAAAATGATGTTTTGCAGTGGTTGGGAGAATTTCGCAAACCTTCGACACGTAAAATGATGCGAAACTTGTTTTGCGGGCCTGAATCCACTATTTCGGTGTACCGAAGTTGCGAAAAATGTTTCACAACGAAAACATCCATTCTACTCCATTAGACCCAAAATGATGTTTTGCAGTGGTTGGGAGCATTTCGCAAACCATCGGCACGTAAAAAGATGCGAAACTTGTTTTGCGGGCCAGAATGCACAATTTTAGGGTATCGAAGTTGCGAAAAATGTTTTGCGACGAAAACATCCATTCTACTCCATTAGACCCAAAATGATGTTTTGCAGTGGTTGGGAGAATTTCGCAAACCTTCGAGACGTAAAATGATGCGAAACTTGTTTTGCGGGCCCGAATCCACTATTTCGGTGTAACGAAGTTGCGAAAAATGTTTCGCAACGAAAACATCCATTCTACTCCATTAGACCCAAAATGATGTTTTGCAGTGGTTGGGAGCATTTCGCAAACCTTCGGCACGTAAAAAGATGCGAAACTTGTTTTGCGGGCCAGAATGCACTATTTCAGGGTATCGAAGTTGCGAAAAATGTTTTGCGACGAAAACATCCATTCTACTCCATTAGACCCAAAATGATGTTTTGCAGTGGTTGGGAGAATTTCGCAAACCTTCGACACGTAAAATGATGCGAAACTTGTTTTGCGGTTCTGAATCCACTATTTCGGTGTACCGAAGTTGCGAAAAATGTTTCGCAACGAAAACATCCATTCTACTCCATTAGACCCAAAATGATGTTTTGCAGTGGTTGGGAGCATTTCGCAAACCATCGGCACGTAAAAAGATGCGAAACTTGTTTTGCGGGCCAGAATGCACAATTTCAGGGTATCGAAGTTGCGAAAAATGTTTTGCGACGAAAACATCCATTCTACTCCATTAGACCCAAAATGATGTTTTGCAGTGGTTGGGAGAATTTCGCAAACCTTCGACACGTAAAATGATGCGAAACTTGTTTTGCGGGCCCGAATCCACTATTTCGGTGTAACGAAGTTGCGAAAAATGTTTCGCAACAAAAACATCCATTCTACTCCATTAGACCCAAAATGATGTTTTGCAGTGGTTGGGAGCATTTCGCAAACCTTCGGCACGTAAAAAGATGCGAAACTTGTTTTGCGGGCCAGAATGCACTATTTCAGGGTATCGAAGTTGCGAAAAATGTTTTGCGACGAAAACATCCATTCTACTCCATTAGACCCAAAATGATGTTTTGCAGTGGTTGGAAGAATTTCGCAAACCTTCGGCACGTAAAAAGATGCGAAACTTGTTTTGCGGGCCTGAATGCTCTATTTCAGAGTACCGAAGTTGCGAAAAAGGATTCGCATCGAAAACATCCATTCTACTCCATTAGACCCAAAATGATGTTTTCCACTGGTTGGGAGCATTTCGCAAACCATCGACACGTAAAACGATGCGAACCTTGTGTTCCGGGCCTGAATGCACTATTTCGGTGTACCGAAGTTGCGAAAAATGGTTCGCAATGAAAACATCCATTCTACTCTATTAGACACAAAATTATGTTTTGCAGTGGTTGGGAGCGTTTCGCAAACCTTCGGCACGTAAAAAGTTGTAAAACTTGTTTTGCGGGCCAGAATGCACTATTTCATGGTACCGAAGTTGCGAAAAATGTTTTGCGATGAAAACATCCATTCTACTCCATTAGACCCAAAATGATGTTTTGCAGTGGTTGGGAGAATTTCGCAAACCTTCGACACGTAAAATGATGCGAAACTTGTTTTGTGGGCCTGAATCCACTATTTCGGTGTACCGAAGTTGCGAAAAATCTTTCGCAACGAAAACATCCATTCTACTCCATTAGACCCAAAATGATGTTTTGCAGTGGTTGGGAGAATTTCGCAAACCTTCGACACGTAAAAAGATGCGAAACTTGTTTTGCGGGCCTGAATCCACTATTTCGGTGTACCGAAGTTGCGAAAAATGTTTCACAACGAAAACATCCATTCTACTCCATTAGACCCAAAATGATGTTTTGCAGTGGTTGGGAGCATTTCGCAAACCTTCGGCACGTAAAAAGATGTGAAACTTGTTTTGCGGGCCAGAATGCACTATTTCAGGGTACCGAAGTTGCGAAAAATGTTTTGCGACGAAAACATCCATTCTACTCCATTAGACCCAAAATGATGTTTTGCAGTGGTTGGGAGAATTTCGCAAACATTCGACACGTAAAATGATGCGAAACTTGTTTTGCGGGCCTGAATCCACTATTCCGGTGTACCGAAGTTGCGAAAAATGTTTCGCAACGAAAACATCCATTCTACTCCATTAGACCCAAAATGAAGTTTTGCAGTGGTTGGGAGCATTTCGCAAACCATCGGCACGTAAAAAGATGCGAAACTTGTTTTGCGGGCCAGAATGCACAATTTTAGGGTATCGAAGTTGCGAAAAATGTTTTGCGACGAAAACATCCATTCTACTCCATTAGACCCAAAATGATGTTTTGCAGTGGTTGGGAGAATTTCGCAAACCTTCGACACGTAAAATGATGCGAAACTTGTTTTGCGGGCCCGAATCCACTATTTCGGTGTAACGAAGTTGCGAAAAATGTTTCGCAACGAAAACATCCATTCTACTCCATTAGACCCAAAATGATGTTTTGCAGTGGTTGGGAGCATTTCGCAAACCTTCGGCACGTAAAAAGATGCGAAACTTGTTTTGCGGGCCAGAATGCACTATTTCAGGGTATCGAAGTTGCGAAAAATGTTTTGCGACGAAAACATCCATTCTACTCCATTAGACCCAAAATGATGTTTTGCAGTGGTTGGGAGAATTTCGCAAACCTTCGACACGTAAAATGATGCGAAACTTGTTTTGCGGGCCTGAATCCACTATTTCGGTGTACCGAAGTTGCGAAAAATGTTTCGCAACGAAAACATCCATTCTACTCCATTAGACCCAAAATGATGTTTTGCAGTGGTTGGGAGCATTTCGCAAACCATCGGCACGTAAAAAGATGCGAAACTTGTTTTGCGGGCCTGAATCCACTATTTCGGTGTACCGAAGTTGCGAAAAATGTTTCGCAACGAAAACATCCATTCTACTCCATAAGACCCAAAATGATGTTTTGCAGTGGTTGGGAGCATTTCGCAAACCTTCGGCACGTAAAAAGATGCAAAACTTGTTTTGCGGGCCAGAATGCACAATTTCAGGGTATCGAAGTTGCGAAAAATGTTTTGCGACGAAAACATCCATTCTACTCCATTAGACCCAAAATGATGTTTTGCAGTGGTTGGGAGAATTTCGCAAACCTTCGACACGTAAAATGATGCGAAACTTGTTTTGCGGGCCCGAATCCACTATTTCGGTGTAACGAAGTTGCGAAAAATGTTTCGCAATGAAAACATCCATTCTACTCCATTAGACCCAAAATGATGTTTTGCAGTGGTTGGGAGCATTTCGCAAACCTTCGGCACGTAAAAAGATGCGAAACTTGTTTTGCGGGCCAGAATGCACTATTTCAGGGTATCGAAGTTGCGAAAAATGTTTTGCGACGAAAACATCCATTCTACTCCATTAGACCCAAAATGATGTTTTGCAGTGGTTGGAAGAATTTCGCAAACCTTCGGCACGTAAAAAGATGTGAAACTTGTTTTACGGGTCTGAATGCACTATTTCAGAGTACCGAAGTTGCGAAAAAGGATTCGCATCGAAAACATCCATTCTACTCCATTAGACCCAAAATGATGTTTTGCAGTGGTTGGGAGCATTTCGCAAACCTTCGGCACGTAAAAAGATGTGAAACTTGTTTTGCGGGCCAGAATGCACTATTTCAGGGTACCGAAGTTGCGAAAAATGTTTCACAACGAAAACATCCATTCTACTCCATTAGACCCAAAATGATGTTTTGCAGTGGTTGGGAGCATTTCGCAAACCTTCGGCACGTAAAAAGATGTGAAACTTGTTTTGCGGGCCAGAATGCACTATTTCAGGGTACCGAAGTTGCGAAAAATGTTTTGCGACGAAAACATCCATTCTACTTCATTAGACCCAAAATGATGTTTTGCAGTGGTTGGGAGAATTTCGCAAACATTCGACACGTAAAATGATGCGAAACTTGTTTTGCGGGCCTGAATCCACTATTCCGGTGTACCGAAGTTGCGAAAAATGTTTCGCAACGAAAACATCCATTCTACTCCATTAGACCCAAAATGATGTTTTGCAGTGGTTGGGAGCATTTCGCAAACCATCGGCACGTAAAAAGATGCGAAACTTGTTTTGCGGGCCAGAATGCACAATTTTAGGGTATCGAAGTTGCGAAAAATGTTTTGCGACGAAAACATCCATTCTACTCCATTAGACCCAAAATGATGTTTTGCAGTGGTTGGGAGAATTTCGCAAACCTTCGACACGTAAAATGATGCGAAACTTGTTTTGCGGGCCCGAATCCACTATTTCGGTGTAACGAAGTTGCGAAAAATGTTTCGCAACGAAAACATCCATTCTACTCCATTAGACCCAAAATGATGTTTTGCAGTGGTTGGGAGCATTTCGCAAACCTTCGGCACGTAAAAAGATGCGAAACTTGTTTTGCGGGCCAGAATGCACTATTTCAGGGTATCGAAGTTGCGAAAAATGTTTTGCGACGAAAACATCCATTCTACTCCATTAGACCCAAAATGATGTTTTGCAGTGGTTGGGAGAATTTCGCAAACCTTCGACACGTAAAATGATGCGAAACTTGTTTTGCGGGCCTGAATCCACTATTTCGGTGTACCGAAGTTGCGAAAAATGTTTCGCAACGAAAACATCCATTCTACTCCATTAGACCCAAAATGATGTTTTGCAGTGGTTGGGAGCATTTCGCAAACCATCGGCACGTAAAAAGATGCGAAACTTGTTTTGCGGGCCTGAATCCACTATTTCGGTGTACCGAAGTTGCGAAAAATGTTTCGCAACGAAAACATCCATTCTACTCCATAAGACCCAAAATGATGTTTTGCAGTGGTTGGGAGCATTTCGCAAACCTTCGGCACGTAAAAAGATGCAAAACTTGTTTTGCGGGCCAGAATGCACAATTTCAGGGTATCGAAGTTGCGAAAAATGTTTTGCGACGAAAACATCCATTCTACTCCATTAGACCCAAAATGATGTTTTGCAGTGGTTGGGAGAATTTCGCAAACCTTCGACACGTAAAATGATGCGAAACTTGTTTTGCGGGCCCGAATCCACTATTTCGGTGTAACGAAGTTGCGAAAAATGTTTCGCAACGAAAACATCCATTCTACTCCATTAGACCCAAAATGATGTTTTGCAGTGGTTGGGAGCATTTCGCAAACCTTCGGCACGTAAAAAGATGCGAAACTTGTTTTGCGGGCCAGAATGCACTATTTCAGGGTATCGAAGTTGCGAAAAATGTTTTGCGACGAAAACATCCATTCTACTCCATTAGACCCAAAATGATGTTTTGCAGTGGTTGGGAGAATTTCGCAAACCTTCGACACGTAAAAAGATGCGAAACTTATTTTGCGGGCCTGAATCCACTATTTCGGTGTACCGAAGTTGCGAAAAATGTTTCGCAACGAAAACATCCATTCTACTCCATTAGACCCAAAATGATGTTTTGCAGTGGTTGGGAGCATTTCGTAAACCTTCGGAACGTAAAAAGATGTGAAACTTGTTTTGCGGGCCAGAATGCACTATTTCAGGGTACCGAAGTTGCGAAAAATGTTTTGCAGTGGTTGGAAGAATTTCGCAAACCTTCGGCACGTAAAAAGATGTGAAACTTGTTTTACGGGCCTGAATGCACTATTTCAGAGTACCGAAGTTGCGAAAAAGGATTCGCATCGAAAACATCCATTCTACTCCATTAGACCCAAAATGATGTTTTCCACTGGTTGGGAGCATTTCGCAAACCATCGACACGTAAAACGATGCGAAACTTGTGTTTCGGGCCTGAATGCACTATTTCGGTGTACCGAAGTTGCGAAAAATGGTTCGCAATGAAAACATCCATTCTACTCTATTAGACACAAAATTATGTTTTGCAGTGGTTGGGAGCATTTCGCAAACCTTCGGCACGTAAAAAGTTGTGAAACTTGTTTTGTGGGCCAGAATGCACTATTTCAGGGTACCGAAGTTGCGAAAAATGTTTTGCGATGAAAACATCCATTCTACTCCATTAGACCCAAAATGATGTTTTGCAGTGGTTGGGAGAATTTCGCAAACCTTCGACACGTAAAAAGATGCGAAACTTGTTTTGCGGGCCTGAATCCACTATTTCGGTGTACCGAAGTTTCGAAAAATGTTTCGGAACGAAAACATCCATTCTACTCCATTAGACCCAAAATGATGTTTTGCAGTGGTTGGGAGCATTTCGCAAACCTTCGGCACGTAAAAAGATGCGAAATTTGTTTTGCGGGCCAGAATGCACTGTTTCAGGGTATCGAAGTTGCGAAAAATGTTTTGCGACGAAAACATCCATTCTACTCCATTAGACCCAAAATGATGTTTTGCAGTGGTTGGGAGAATTTCGCAAATCTTCGACACGTAAAATGATGCGAAACTTGTTTTGCGGGCCTGAATCCACTATTTCGGTGTACCGAAGTTGCGAAAAATGTTTCGCAACGAAAACATCCATTCTACTCCGTTAGACCCAACATGATGTTTTGCAGTGGTTGGGAGCATTTCGCAAACCTTCGGCACGTAAAAAGATGTGAAACTTGTTTTGTGGGCCAGAATGCACTATTTCAGGGTACCGAAGTTGCGAAAAATGTTTTGCGACGAAAACATCCATTCTACTCCATTAGACCCAAAATGATGTTTTGCAGTGGTTGGGAGAATTTCGCAAAGCTTCGACACGTAAAATGATGCGAAACTTGTTTTGCGGGCCTGAATCCACTATTTCGGTGTTCTGAAGTTGCGAAAAATGTTTCGCAACGAAAACATCCATTCTACTCCATTAGACCCAAAATGATGTTTTGCAGTGGTTGGGAGCATTTCGCAAACCTTCGGCACGTAAAAAGATGTGAAACTTGTTTTGCGGGCCAGAATGCACTATTTCAGGGTATCGAAATTGCGAAAAATGTTTTGCGACGAAAACATCCATTCTACTCCATTAGACCCAAAATGATGTTTTGCAGTGGTTGGGAGCATTTCGCAAACCATCGGCACGTAAAAAGATGCGAAACTTGTTTTGCGGGCCAGAATGCACAATTTCAGGGTATCGAAGTTGCGAAAAATGTTTTGCGACGAAAACATCCATTCTACTCCATTAGACCCAAAATGATGTTTTGCAGTGGTTGGGAGAATTTCGCAAACCTTCGACACGTAAAATGATGCGAAACTTGTTTTGCGGGCCCGAATCCACTATTTCGGTGTAACGAAGTTGCGAAAAATGTTTCAAAACGAAAACATCCATTCTACTCCATTAGACCCAAAATGATGTTTTGCAGTGGTTGGGAGCATTTCGCAAACCTTCGGCACGTAAAAAGATGCGAAACTTGTTTTGCGTGCCAGAATGAACTATTTCAGGGTATCGAAGTTGCGAAAAATGTTTTGCGACGAAAACATCCATTCTACTCCATTAGACCCAAAATGATGTTTTGCAGTGGTTGGAAGAATTTCGCAAACCTTCGGCACGTAAAAAGATGTGAAACTTGTTTTACGGGCCTGAATGCACTATTTCAGAGTACCGAAGTTGCGAAAAAGGATTCGCATCGAAAACATCCATTCTACTCCATTAGACCCAAAATGATGTTTTCCACTGGTTGGGAGCATTTCGCAAACCCTCGACATGTAAAACGATGCGAAACTTGTGTTTCGGGCCTGAATGCACTATTTCGGTGTACCGAAGTTGCGAAAAATGGTTCGCAATGAAAACATCCATTCTACTCTATTAGACACAAAATTATGTTTTGCAGTGGTTGGGAGCATTTCGCAAACCTTCGGCACGTAAAAAGTTGTGAAACTTGTTTTGTGGGCCAGAATGCACTATTTCAGGGTACCGAAGTTGCGAAAAATATTTTGCGATGAAAACATCCATTCTACTCCATTAGACCCGAAATGATGTTTTGCAGTGGTTGGGAGAATTTCGCAAACCTTCGACACGTAAAAAGATGCGAAACTTGTTTTGCGGGCCTGAATCCACTATTTCGGTGTACTGAAGTTTCGAAAAATGTTTCGGAACGAAAACATCCATTCTACTCCATTAGACCCAAAATGATGTTTTGCAGTGGTTGGGAGCATTTCGCAAACCTTCGGCACGTAAAAAGATGCGAAACTTGTTTTGCGGGCCAGAATGCACTGTTTCAGGGTATCGAAGTTGCGAAAAATGTTTTGCGACGAAAACATCCATTCTACTCCATTAGACCCAAAATGATGTTTTGCAGTGGTTGGGAGAATTTCGCAAACCTTCGACACGTAAAATGATGCGAAACTTGTTTTGCGGGTCTGAATCCACTATTTCGGTGTACCGAAGTTGCGAAAAATGTTTCGCAACGAAAACATCCATTCTACTCCGTTAGACCCAAAATGATGTTTTGCAGTGGTTGGGAGCATTTCGCAAACCTTCGGCACGTAAAAAGATGTGAAACTTATTTTGTGGGCCAGAATGCACTATTTCAGGGTACCGAAGTTGCGAAAAATGTTTTGCGATGAAAACATCCATTCTACTCCATTAGACCCAAAATGATGTTTTGCAGTGGTTGGGAGAATATTGCAAACCTTCGACACGTAAAAAGATGCGAAACTTGTTTTCCGGGCCTGAATCCACTATTTCGGTGTACCGAAGTTGCGAAAAATGTTTCACAACGAAAACATCCATTCTACTCCATTAGACCCAAAATGATGTTTTGCAGTGGTTGGGAGCATTTCGCAAACCTTCGGCACGTAAAAAGTTGTGAAACTTGTTTTGCGGGCCAGAATGCACTATTTCAGGGTACCGAAGTTGCGAAAAATGTTTTGCGATGAAAACATCCATTCTACTCCATTAGACCCAAAATGATGTTTTGCAGTGGTTGGGAGAATTTCGCAAACCTTCGACACGTAAAAAGATGCGAAACTTGTTTTGCGGGCCTGAATCCACTATTTCGGTGTACCGAAGTTGCGAAAAATGTTTCGCAACGAAAACATCCATTCTACTCCATTAGACCCAAAATGATGTTTTGCAGTGGTTGGGAGCATTTCGCAAACCTTCGGCACGTAAAAAGATGCGAAACTTGTTTTGCGGGCCAGAATGCACTATTTCAGGGTATCGAAGTTGCGAAAAATGTTTTGCGACGAAAATATCCATTCTACTCCATTAGACCCAAAATGATGTTTTGCAGTGGTTGGGAGAATTTCGCAAACCTTCGGCACGTAAAAAGATGCGAAACTTATTTTGCGGGCCTGAATGCACTATTTCAGAGTACCGAAGTTGCGAAAAAGGATTCGCATCGAAATCATCCATTCTACTCCATTAGACCCAAAATGATGTTTTCCACTTGTTGGGAGCATTTCGCAAACCATCGACACGTAAAACGATGCGAAACTTGTGTTTCGCGCCTGAATGCACTATTTCAGTGTACCGAAGTTGCGAAAAATGTTTCGCAACGAAAACATCCATTCTACTCTATTAGACACAAAATGATGTTTTGCAGTGGTTGGGAGCATTTCACAAACCTTCGGCACGTAAAAAGTTGTGAAACTTGTTTTGCGGGCCAGAATGCACTATTTCAGGGTACCGAAGTTGCGAAAAATGTTTCGCAACAAAAACATCCATTCTACTCCATAAGACCCAAAATGATGTTTTGCAGTGGTTGGGAGTATTTTGCAAACCTTCGGCACGTAAAAAGATGCGAAACTTGTTTTGCGGGCCTGAATGCACTATTTCAGAGTACCGAAGTTGCGAAAAAGGATTCGCATCGAAAACATCCATTCTACTCCATTAGACCCAAAATGATGTTTTGCAGTGGTTGGGAGAATTTCGCAAACCTTCGACACGTAAAAAGATGCGAAACTTATTTTAAGGGCCTGAATCCACTATTTCGGTGTACCGAAGTTGCGAAAAATGTTTCGCAACGAAAACATCCATTCTACTCCATTAGACCCAAAATGATGTTTTGCAGTGGTTGGGAGCATTTCGCAAACCTTCGGCACGTAAAAAGATGTGAAACTTGTTTTGCGGGCCAGAATGCACTATTTCAGGGTACCGAAGTTGCGAAAAATGTTTTGCAGTGGTTGGAAGAATTTCGCAAACCTTCGGCACGTAAAAAGATGTGAAACTTGTTTTACGGGCCTGAATGCACTATTTCAGAGTACCGAAGTTGCGAAAAAGGATTCGCATCGAAAACATCCATTCTACTCCATTAGACCCAAAATGATGTTTTCCACTGGTTGGGAGCATTTCGCAAACCATCGACACGTAAAACGATGCGAAACTTGTGTTTCGGGCCTGAATGCACTATTTCGGTGTACCGAAGTTGCGAAAAATGGTTCGCAATGAAAACATCCATTCTACTCTATTAGACACAAAATTATGTTTTGCAGTGGTTGGGAGCATTTCGCAAACCTTCGGCACGTAAAAAGTTGTGAAACTTGTTTTGTGGGCCAGAATGCACTATTTCAGGGTACCGAAGTTGCGAAAAATGTTTTGCGATGAAAACATCCATTCTACTCCATTAGACCCAAAATGATGTTTTGCAGTGGTTGGGAGAATTTCGCAAACCTTCGACACGTAAAAAGATGCGAAACTTGTTTTGCGGGCCTGAATCCACTATTTCGGTGTACCGAAGTTTCGAAAAATGTTTCGGAACGAAAACATCCATTCTACTCCATTAGACCCAAAATGATGTTTTGCAGTGGTTGGGAGCATTTCGCAAACCTTCGGCACGTAAAAAGATGCGAAATTTGTTTTGCGGGCCAGAATGCACTGTTTCAGGGTATCGAAGTTGCGAAAAATGTTTTGCGACGAAAACATCCATTCTACTCCATTAGACCCAAAATGATGTTTTGCAGTGGTTGGGAGAATTTCGCAAATCTTCGACACGTAAAATGATGCGAAACTTGTTTTGCGGGCCTGAATCCACTATTTCGGTGTACCGAAGTTGCGAAAAATGTTTCGCAACGAAAACATCCATTCTACTCCGTTAGACCCAACATGATGTTTTGCAGTGGTTGGGAGCATTTCGCAAACCTTCGGCACGTAAAAAGATGTGAAACTTGTTTTGTGGGCCAGAATGCACTATTTCAGGGTACCGAAGTTGCGAAAAATGTTTTGCGACGAAAACATCCATTCTACTCCATTAGACCCAAAATGATGTTTTGCAGTGGTTGGGAGAATTTCGCAAACCTTCGACACGTAAAATGATGTGAAACTTGTTTTGCGGGCCTGAATCCACTATTTCGGTGTTCCGAAGTTGCGAAAAATGTTTCGCAACGAAAACATCCATTCTACTCCATTAGACCCAAAATGATGTTTTGCAGTGGTTGGGAGCATTTCGCAAACCTTCGGCACGTAAAAAGATGTGAAACTTGTTTTGCGGGCCAGAATGCACTATTTCAGGGTATCGAAATTGCGAAAAATGTTTTGCGACGAAAACATCCATTCTACTCCATTAGACCCAAAATGATGTTTTGCAGTGGTTGGGAGCATTTCGCAAACCATCGGCACGTAAAAAGATGCGAAACTTGTTTTGCGGGCCAGAATGCACAATTTCAGGGTATCGAAGTTGCGAAAAATGTTTTGCGACGAAAACATCCATTCTACTCCATTAGACCCAAAATGATGTTTTGCAGTGGTTGGGAGAATTTCGCAAACCTTCGACACGTAAAATGATGCGAAACTTGTTTTGCGGGCCCGAATCCACTATTTCGGTGTAACGAAGTTGCGAAAAATGTTTCAAAACGAAAACATCCATTCTACTCCATTAGACCCAAAATGATGTTTTGCAGTGGTTGGGAGCATTTCGCAAACCTTCGGCACGTAAAAAGATGCGAAACTTGTTTTGCGTGCCAGAATGAACTATTTCAGGGTATCGAAGTTGCGAAAAATGTTTTGCGACGAAAACATCCATTCTACTCCATTAGACCCAAAATGATGTTTTGCAGTGGTTGGAAGAATTTCGCAAACCTTCGGCACGTAAAAAGATGTGAAACTTGTTTTACGGGCCTGAATGCACTATTTCAGAGTACCGAAGTTGCGAAAAAGGATTCGCATCGAAAACATCCATTCTACTCCATTAGACCCAAAATGATGTTTTCCACTGGTTGGGAGCATTTCGCAAACCCTCGACATGTAAAACGATGCGAAACTTGTGTTTCGGGCCTGAATGCACTATTTCGGTGTACCGAAGTTGCGAAAAATGGTTCGCAATGAAAACATCCATTCTACTCTATTAGACACAAAATTATGTTTTGCAGTGGTTGGGAGCATTTCGCAAACCTTCGGCACGTAAAAAGTTGTGAAACTTGTTTTGTGGGCCAGAATGCACTATTTCAGGGTACCGAAGTTGCGAAAAATGTTTTGCGATGAAAACATCCATTCTACTCCATTAGACCCGAAATGATGTTTTGCAGTGGTTGGGAGAATTTCGCAAACCTTCGACACGTAAAAAGATGCGAAACTTGTTTTGCGGGCCTGAATCCACTATTTCGGTGTACTGAAGTTTCGAAAAATGTTTCGGAACGAAAACATCCATTCTACTCCATTAGACCCAAAATGATGTTTTGCAGTGGTTGGGAGCATTTCGCAAACCTTCGGCACGTAAAAAGATGCGAAACTTGTTTTGCGGGCCAGAATGCACTGTTTCAGGGTATCGAAGTTGCGAAAAATGTTTTGCGACGAAAACATCCATTCTACTCCATTAGACCCAAAATGATGTTTTGCAGTGGTTGGGAGAATTTCGCAAACCTTCGACACGTAAAATGATGCGAAACTTGTTTTGCGGGTCTGAATCCACTATTTCGGTGTACCGAAGTTGCGAAAAATGTTTCGCAACGAAAACATCCATTCTACTCCGTTAGACCCAAAATGATGTTTTGCAGTGGTTGGGAGCATTTCGCAAACCTTCGGCACGTAAAAAGATGTGAAACTTATTTTGTGGGCCAGAATGCACTATTTCAGGGTACCGAAGTTGCGAAAAATGTTTTGCGATGAAAACATCCATTCTACTCCATTAGACCCAAAATGATGTTTTGCAGTGGTTGGGAGAATATTGCAAACCTTCGACACGTAAAAAGATGCGAAACTTGTTTTCCGGGCCTGAATCCACTATTTCGGTGTACCGAAGTTGCGAAAAATGTTTCACAACGAAAACATCCATTCTACTCCATTAGACCCAAAATGATGTTTTGCAGTGGTTGGGAGCATTTCGCAAACCTTCGGCACGTAAAAAGTTGTGAAACTTGTTTTGCGGGCCAGAATGCACTATTTCAGGGTACCGAAGTTGCGAAAAATGTTTTGCGATGAAAACATCCATTCTACTCCATTAGACCCAAAATGATGTTTTGCAGTGGTTGGGAGAATTTCGCAAACCTTCGACACGTAAAAAGATGCGAAACTTGTTTTGCGGGCCTGAATCCACTATTTCGGTGTACCGAAGTTGCGAAAAATGTTTCGCAACGAAAACATCCATTCTACTCCATTAGACCCAAAATGATGTTTTGCAGTGGTTGGGAGCATTTCGCAAACCTTCGGCACGTAAAAAGATGCGAAACTTGTTTTGCGGGCCAGAATGCACTATTTCAGGGTATCGAAGTTGCGAAAAATGTTTTGCGATGAAAATATCCATTCTACTCCATTAGACCCAAAATGATGTTTTGCAGTGGTTGGGAGAATTTCGCAAACCTTCGGCACGTAAAAAGATGCGAAACTTATTTTGCGGGCCTGAATGCACTATTTCAGAGTACCGAAGTTGCGAAAAAGGATTCGCATCGAAATCATCCATTCTACTCCATTAGACCCAAAATGATGTTTTCCATTTGTTGGGAGCATTTCGCAAACCATCGACACGTAAAACGATGCGAAACTTGTGTTTCGCGCCTGAATGCACTATTTCAGTGTACCGAAGTTGCGAAAAATGTTTCGCAACGAAAACATCCATTCTACTCTATTAGACACAAAATGATGTTTTGCAGTGGTTGGGAGCATTTCACAAACCTTCGGCACGTAAAAAGTTGTGAAACTTGTTTTGCGGGCCAGAATGCACTATTTCAGGGTACCGAAGTTGCGAAAAATGTTTCGCAACAAAAACATCCATTCTACTCCATAAGACCCAAAATGATGTTTTGCAGTGGTTGGGAGTATTTTGCAAACCTTCGGCACGTAAAAAGATGCGAAACTTGTTTTGCGGGCCTGAATGCACTATTTCAGAGTACCGAAGTTGCGAAAAAGGATTCGCATCGAAAACATCCATTCTACTCCATTAGACCCAAAATGATGTTTTGCAGTGGTTGGGAGAATTTCGCAAACCTTCGACACGTAAAAAGATGCGAAACTTATTTTAAGGGCCTGAATCCACTATTTCGGTGTACCGAAGTTGCGAAAAATGTTTCGCAACGAAAACATCCATTCTACTCCATTAGACCCAAAATGATGTTTTGCAGTGGTTGGGAGCATTTCGCAAACCTTCGGCACGTAAAAAGATGTGAAACTTGTTTTGCGGGCCAGAATGCACTATTTCAGGGTACCGAAGTTGCGAAAAATGTTTTGCGACGAAAACATCCATTCTACTCCATTAGACCCAAAATGATGTTTTGCAGTGGTTGGGAGAATATTGCAAACCCTCGACACGTAAAAAGATGCGAAACTTGTTTTCCGGGCCTGAATCCACTATTTCGGTGTACCGAAGTTGCGAAAAATGTTTCACAACGAAAACATCCATTCTACTCCATTAGACCCAAAATGATGTTTTGCAGTGGTTGGGAGCATTTCGCAAACCTTCGGCACGTAAAAAGATGCGAAACTTGTTTTGCGGGCCAGAATGCACTATTTCAGGGTATCGAAGTTGCGAAAAATTTTTTGCGACGAAAACATCCATTCTACTCCATTAGACCCAAAATGATATTTTGCAGTGGTTGGGAGAATTTCGCAAACCTTCGGCACGTAAAAATATGCGAAACTTATTTTGCGGGCCTGAATGCACTATTTCAGAGTACCGAAGTTGCGAAAAAGGATTCGCATCGAAATCATCCATTCTACTCCATTAGACCCAAAATGATGTTTTCCACTAGTTGGGAGCATTTCGCAAACCATCGACACGTAAAACGATGTGAAACTTGTGTTTCGCGCCTGAATGCACTATTTCGGTGTACTGAAGTTGCGAAAAATGTTTCGCAACGAAAACATCCATTCTACTCTATTAGACACAAAATGATGTTTTGCAGTGGTTGGGAGCATTTCACAAACCTTCGGCACGTAAAAAGTTGTGAAACTTGTTTTGCGGGCCAGAATGCACTATTTCAGGGTACCGAAGTTGCAAAAAATGTTTCGCAACAAAAACATCCATTCTACTCCATAAGACCCAAAATGATGTTTTGCAGTGGTTGGGAGTATTTTGCAAACCTTCGGCACGTAAAAAGATGCGAAACTTGTTTTGCGGGCCTGAATGCACTATTTCAGAGTACCGAAGTTGCGAAAAAGGATTCGCATCGAAAACATCCATTCTACTCCATTAGACCCAAAATGATGTTTTCCACTGGTTGGGAGTATTTCGCAAACCATCAACACGTAAAACGATGCGAAACTTGTGTTTTGGGCCTGAATGCACTATTTCGGTGTACCGAAGTTGCGAAAAATGGTTCGCAATGAAAACTTCCATTCTACTCTATTAGACACAAAATTATGTTTTGCATTGGTTGGGAGCATTTCGCAAACTTTCGGCACGTAAAAAGTTGTGAAACTTGTTTTGCGGGCCAGAATGCACTATTTCAGGGTACCGAAGTTGCGAAAAATGTTTTGCGATGAAAACATCCATTCTACTCCATTAGACCCAAAATGATGTTTTGCAGTGGTTGGGAGAATTTCGCAAACCTTCGACATGTAAAAAGATGCGAAACTTGTTTTGCGGGCCTGAATCCACTATTTCGGTGTACCGAAGTTGCGAAAAATGTTTCGCAACGAAAACATCCATTCTACTCTATTAGACACAAAATGATGTTTTGTAGTGGTTGGGAGCATTTCGCAAACCTTCGGCACGTAAAAAGTTGTGAAACTTGTTTTGCGGGCCAGAATGCACTATTACAGGGTACCGAAGTTGCGAAAAATGTTTCGCAACAAAAACATCCATTCTACTCCATAAGACCCAAAATGATGTTTTGCAGTGGTTGGGAGCATTTTGCAAACCTTCGGCACGTAAAAAGTTGTGAAACTTGTTTTGTGGGCCAGAATGCACTATTTTAGGGTACCGAAGTTGCGAAAAATGTTTTGCGACGAAAACATCCATTCTACTCCATTAGACCCAAAATGATGTTTGGCAGTGGTTGGGAGAATTTCGCAAACCTTCGACACGTAAAAAGATGCGAAACTTATTTTAAGGGCCTGAATCCACTATTTCGGTGTCCCGAAGTTGCGAAAAATGTTTCGCAACGAAAACATCCATTCTACTCCATTAGACCCAAAATGATGTTTTGCAGTGGTTGGGAGAATTTCGCAAACCTTCGACACGTAAAATGATGCGAAACTTGTTTTGCGGGCCTGAATCCACTATTTCGGTGTACCGAAGTTGCGAAAAATGTTTCGCAACGAAAACATCCATTCTACTCCATTAGACCCAAAATGATGTTTTGCAGTGGTTGGGAGCATTTCGCAAACCATCGGCACGTAAAAAGATGCGAAACTTGTTTTGCGGGTCAGAATGCACTATTTCAGGGTATCGAAGTTGCGAAAAATGTTTTGCGACGAAAACATCCATTCTACTCCATTAGACCCAAAATGATGTTTTGCAGTGGTTGGGAGAATTTCGCAAACCTTCGACACGTAAAATGATGCGAAACTTGTTTTGCGGGCCCGAATCCACTATTTCGGTGTAACGAAGTTGCGAAAAATGTTTCGCAACGAAAACATCCATTCTACTCCATTAGACCCAAAATGATGTTTTGCAGTGGTTGGGAGCATTTCGCAAACCTTCGGCACGTAAAAAGATGCGAAACTTGTTTTGCGGGCAAGAATGCACTATTTCAGGGTATCGAAGTTGCGAAAAATGTTTTGCAACGAAAACATCCATTCTACTCCATTAGACCCAAAATGATGTTTTGCAGTGGTTGGAAGAATTTCGCAAACCTTCGGCACGTAAAAAGATGTGAAACTTGTTTTACGGGCCTGAATGCACTATTTCAGAGTACTGAAGTTGCGAAAAAGGATTCGCATCGAAAACATCCATTCTACTCCATTAGACCCAAAATGATGTTTTCCACTGGTTGGGAGCATTTCGCAAACCATCGACACGTAAAACGATGCGAAACTTGTGTTTCGGGCCTGAATGCACTATTTCGGTGTACCGAAGTTGCGAAAAATGGTTCGCAATGAAAACATCCATTCTACTCTATTAGACACAAAATTATGTTTTGCAGTGGTTGGGAGCATTTCGCAAACCTACGGCACGTAAAAAGTTGTGAAACTTGTTTTGTGGGCCAGAACGCACTATTTCAGGGTACCGAAGTTGCGAAAAATGTTTTGCGATGAAAACATCCATTCTACTCCATTAGACCCAAAATGATGTTTTGCAGTGGTTGGGAGAATTTCGCAAACCTTCGACACGTAAAAAGATGCGAAACTTGTTTTGCGGGCCTGAATCCACTATTTCGGTGTACCGAAGTTGCGAAAAATGTTTCGCAACGAAAACATCCATTCTACTCCATTAGACCCAAAATGATGTTTTGCAGTGGTTGGGAGCATTTCGCAAACCTTCGGCACGTAAAAAGATGTGAAACTTATTTTGCGGGCCAGAATGCACTATTTCAGGGTACCGAAGTTGCGAAAAATGTTTTGCGACGAAAACAACCATTCTACTCCATTAGACCCAAAATGATGTTTTGTAGTGGTTGGGAGAATATTGCAAACCTTCGACACGTAAAAAGATGCGAAACTTGTTTTCCGGGCCTGAATCCACTATTTCGGTGTACCAAAGTTGCGAAAAATGTTTCACAACGAAAACATCCATTCTACTCCATTAGACCCAAAATGATGTTTTGCAGTGGTTGGGAGCATTTCGCAAACCTTCGGCACGTAAAAAGTTGTGAAACTTGTTTTGCGGGCCAGAATGCACTATTTCAGGGTACCGAAGTTGCGAAAAATGTTTTGCGATGAAAACATCCATTCTACTCCATTAGACCCAAAATGATGTTTTGCAGTGGTTGGGAGAATTTCGCAAACCTTCGACACGTAAAAAGATGCGAAACTTGTTTTGCGGGCCTGAATCCACTATTTCGGTGTACCGAAGTTGCGAAAAATGTTTCGCAACGAAAACATCCATTCTACTCCATTAGACCCAAAATGATGTTTTGCAGTGGTTGGGAGCATTTCGCAAACCTTCGGCACGTAAAAAGATGCGAAACTTGTTTTGCGGGCCAGAATGCACTATTTCAGGGTATCGAAGTTGCGAAAAATGTTTTGCGACGAAAATATCCATTCTACTCCATTAGACCCAAAATGATGTTTTGCAGTGGTTGGGAGAATTTCGCAAACCTTCGGCACGTAAAAAGATGCGAAACTTATTTTGCGGGCCTGAATGCACTATTTCAGAGTACCGAAGTTGCGAAAAAGGATTCACATCGAAATCATCCATTCTACTCCATTAGACCCAAAATGATGTTTTCCACTAGTTGGGAGCATTTCGCAAACCATCAACACGTAAAACGATGCGAAACTTGTGTTTCGCGCCTGAATGCACTATTTCGGTGTACCGAAGTTGCGAAAAATGTTTCACAACGAAAACATCCATTCTACTCTATTAGACACAAAATGATGTTTTGCAGTGGTTGGGAGCATTTCACAAACCTTCGGCACGTAAAAAGTTGTGAAACTTGTTTTGCGGGCCAGAATGCACTATTTCAGGGTACCGAAGTTGCGAAAAATGTTTCGCAACAAAAACATCCAATCTACTCCATAAGACCCAAAATGATGTTTTGCAGTGGTTGGGAGTATTTTGCAAACCTTCGGCACGTAAAAAGATGCGAAACTTGTTTTGCGGGCCTGAATGCACTATATCAGAGTACCGAAGTTGCGAAAAAGGATTCGCATCGAAAACATCCATTCTACTCCATTAGACCCAAAATGATGTTTTGCAGTGGTTGGGAGAATTTCGCAAACCTTCGACACGTAAAAAGATGCGAAACTTATTTTAAGGGCCTGAATCCACTATTTCGGTGTACCGAAGTTGCGAAAAATGTTTCGCAACGAAAACATCCATTCTACTCCATTAGGCCCAAAATGATGTTTTGCAGTGGTTGGGAGCATTTCGCAAACCTTCGGCACGTAAAAAGATGTGAAACTTGTTTTGCGGGCCAGAATGCACTATTTCAGGGTACCGAAGTTGCGAAAAATGTTTTGCGACTAAAACATCCATTCTACTCCATTAGACCCAAAATGATGTTTTGCAGTGGTTGGGAGAATATTGCAAACCTTCGACACGTAAAAAGATGCGAAACTTGTTTTCCGGGCCTGAATCCACTATTTCGGTGTACCGAAGTTGCGAAAAATGTTTCACAACGAAAACATCCATTCTACTCCATTAGACCCAAAATGATGTTTTGTAGTGGTTGGGAGCATTTCGCAAACCTTCGGCACGTAAAAAGATGCGAAACTTGTTTTGCGGGCCAGAATGCACTATTTCAGGGTATCGAAGTTGCGAAAAATTTTTTGCGACGAAAACATCCATTCTACTCCATTAGACCCAAAATGATATTTTGCAGTGGTTGGGAGAATTTCGCAAACCTTCGGCACGTAAAAAGATGCGAAACTTATTTTGCGGGCCTGAATGCACTATTTCAGAGTACCGAAGTTGCGAAAAAGGATTCGCATCGAAATCATCCATTCTACTCCATTAGACCCAAAATGATGTTTTCCACTAGTTGGGAGCATTTCGCAAACCATCGACACGTAAAACGATGTCAAACTTGTGTTTCGCGCCTGAATGCACTATTTCGGTGTACTGAAGTTGCGAAAAATGTTTCGCAACGAAAACATCCATTCTACTCTATTAGACACAAAATGATGTTTTGCAGTGGTTGGGAGCATTTCACAAACCTTCGGCACGTAAAAAGTTGTGAAACTTGTTTTGCAGGCCAGAATGCACTATTTCAGGGTACCGAAGTTGCGAAAAATGTTTCGCAACAAAAACATCCATTCTACTCCATAAGACCCAAAATGATGTTTTGCAGTGGTTGGGAGTATTTTGCAAACCTTCGGCACGTAAAAAGATGCGAAACTTGTTTTGCGGGCCTGAATGCACTATTTCAGAGTACCGAAGTTGCGAAAAAGGATTCGCATCGAAAACATCCATTCTACTCCATTAGACCCAAAATGATGTTTTCCACTGGTTGGGAGTATTTCGCAAACCATCAACACGTAAAACGATGCGAAACTTGTGTTTTGGGCCTGAATGCACTATTTCGGTGTACCGAAGTTGCGAAAAATGGTTCGCAATGAAAACTTCCATTCTACTCTATTAGACACAAAATTATGTTTTGCATTGGTTGGGAGCATTTCGCAAACTTTCGGCACGTAAAAAGTTGTGAAACTGGTTTTGCGGGCCAGAATGCACTATTTCAGGGTACCGAAGTTGCGAAAAATGTTTTGCGATGAAAACATCCATTCTACTCCATTAGACCCAAAATGATGTTTTGCAGTGGTTGGGAGAATTTCGCAAACCTTCGACACGTAAAAAGATGCGAAACTTGTTTTGCGGGCCTGAATCCACTATTTCGGTGTACCGAAGTTGCGAAAAATGTTTCGCAACGAAAACATCCATTCTACTCTATTAGACACAAAATGATGTTTTGTAGTGGTTGGGAGCATTTCGCAAACCTTCGGCACGTAAAAAGTTGTGAAACTTGTTTTGCGGGCCAGAATGCACTATTACAGGGTACCGAAGTTGCGAAAAATGTTTCGCAACAAAAACATCCATTCTACTCCATAAGACCCAAAATGATGTTTTGCAGTGGTTGGGAGCATTTTGCAAACCTTCGGCACGTAAAAAGTTGTGAAACTTGTTTTGTGGGCCAGAATGCACTATTTTAGGGTACTGAAGTTGCGAAAAATGTTTTGCGACGAAAACATCCATTCTACTCCATTAGACCCAAAATGATGTTTGGCAGTGGTTGGGAGAATTTCGCAAACCTTCGACACGTAAAAAGATGCGAAACTTATTTTAAGGGCCTGAATCCACTATTTCGGTGTCCCGAAGTTGCGAAAAATGTTTCGCAACGAAAACATCCATTCTACTCCATTAGACCCAAAATGATGTTTTGCAGTGGTTGGGAGCATTTCGCAAACCTTCGGCACGTAAAAAGATGTGAAACTTGTTTTGCAGGCCAGAATGCACTATTTCAGGGAACCGAAGTTGCGAAAAATGTTTTGCGACGAAAACATCCATTCTACTCCATTAGACCCAAAATGATGTTTTGCAGTGGTTGGGAGAATTTCGCAAACCTTCGACACGTAAAATGATGCGAAACTTGTTTTGCGGGCCTGAATCCACTATTTTGGTGTACCGAAGTTGCGAAAAATGTTTCGCAACGAAAACATCCATTCTACTCCATTAGACCCAAAATGATGTTTTGCAGTGGTTGGGAGCATTTCGCAAACCATCGGCACGTAAAAAGATGCGAAACTTGTTTTGCGGGCCAGAATGCACTATTTCAGGGTATCGAAGTTGCGAAAAATGTTTTGCGACGAAAACATCCATTCTACTCCATTAGACCCAAAATGATGTTTTGCAGTGGTTGGGAGAATTTCGCAAACCTTCGACACGTAAAATGATGCGAAACTTGTTTTGCGGGCCCGAATCCACTATTTCGGTGTAACGAAGTTGCGAAAAATGTTTCGCAACGAAAACATCCATTCTACTCCATTAGACCCAAAATGATGTTTTGCAGTGGTTGGGAGCATTTCGCAAACCTTCGGCACGTAAAAAGATGCGAAACTTGTTTTGCGGGCAAGAATGCACTATTTCAGGGTATCGAAGTTGCGAAAAATGTTTTGCAACGAAAACATCCATTCTACTCCATTAGACCCAAAATGATGTTTTGCAGTGGTTGGAAGAATTTCGCAAACCTTCGGCACGTAAAAAGATGTGAAACTTGTTTTACGGGCCTGAATGCACTATTTCAGAGTACTGAAGTTGCGAAAAAGGATTCGCATCGAAAACATCCATTCTACTCCATTAGACCCAAAATGATGTTTTCCACTGGTTGGGAGCATTTCGAAAACCATCGACACGTAAAACGATGCGAAACTTGTGTTTCGGGCCTGAATGCACTATTTCGGTGTACCGAAGTTGCGAAAAATGGTTCGCAATGAAAACATCCATTCTACTCTATTAGACACAAAATTATGTTTTGCAATGGTTGGGAGCATTTCGCAAACCTTCGGCACGTAAAAAGTTGTGAAACTTGTTTTGTGGGCCAGAACGCACTATTTCAGGGTACCGAAGTTGCGAAAAATGTTTTGCGATGAAAACATCCATTCTACTCCATTAGACCCAAAATGATGTTTTGCAGTGGTTGGGAGAATTTCGCAAACCTTCGACACGTAAAAAGATGCGAAACTTGTTTTGCGGGCCTGAATCCACTATTTCGGTGTACCGAAGTTGCGAAAAATGTTTCGCAACGAAAACATCCATTCTACTCCATTAGACCCAAAATGATGTTTTGCAGTGGTTGGGAGCATTTCGCAAACCTTCGACACGTAAAATGATGCGAACCTTGTTTTGCGGGCCTGAATCCACTATTTCGGTGTACCGAAGTTGCGAAAAATGTTTCGCAACGAAAACATCCATTCTACTCCGTTAGACCCAAAATGATGTTTTGCAGTGGTTGGGAGCATTTCGCAAACCTTCGGCACGTAAAAAGATGTGAAACTTGTTTTGTGGGCCAGAATGCACTATTTCAGGGTACCGAAGTTGCGAAAAATGTTTTGCGACGAAAACATCCATTCTACTCCATTAGACCCAAAATGATGTTTTGCAGTGGTTGGGAGAATTTCGCAAACCTTCGACACGTAAAATGATGCGAAACTTGTTTTGCGGGCCTGAATCCACTATTTCGGTGTTCCGAAGTTGCGAAAAATGTTTCGCAACGAAAACATACATTCTACTCCATTAGACCCAAAATGATGTTTTTGCAGTGGTTGGGAGCATTTCGCCAACCTTCGGCACGTAAAAAGATGTGAAACTTGTTTTGCGGGCTAGAATGCACTATTTCAGGGTATCGAAATTGCGAAAAATGTTTTGCGACGAAAACATCCATTCTACTCCATTAGACCCAAAATGATGTTTTGCAGTGGTTGGGAGCATTTCGCAAACCTTCGGCACGTAAAAAGATGCGAAACTTGTTTTGCGGGCCTGAATGCACTATTTCAGAGTACTGAAGTTGCGAAAAAGGATTCGCCTCGAAAACATCCATTCTACTCCATTAGACCCAAAATGATGTTTTCCACTGGTTGGGAGCATTTCGCAAACCATCGACACGTAAAACGATGCGAAACTTGTGTTTCGGGCCTGAATGCACTATTTCGGTGTACCGAAGTTGCGAAAAATGGTTCGCAATGAAAACATCCATTCTACTCTATTAGACACAAAATTATGTTTTGCAGTGGTTGGGAGCATTTCGCAAACCTTCGGCACGTAAAAAGTTGTGAAACTTGTTTTGCGGGCCAGAATGCACTATTTCAGGGTACCGAAGTTGCGAAAAATGTTTTGCGATGAAAACATCCATTCTACTCCATTAGACCCAAAATGATATTTTGCAGTGGTTGGGAGAATTTCGCAAACCTTCGACACGTAAAATGATGCGAAACTTGTTTTGCGGGCCCGAATCCACTATTTCGGTGTAACGAAGTTGCGAAAAATGTTTCGCAACGAAAACATCCATTCTACTCCATTAGACCCAAAATGATGTTTTGCAGTGGTTGGGAGCATTTCGCAAACCTTCGGCACGTAAAAAGATGCGAAACTTGTTTTGCGGGCCAGAATGCACTATTTCAGGGTATCGAAGTTGCGAAAAATGTTTTGCAACGAAAACATCCATTCTACTCCATTAGACCCAAAATGATGTTTTGCAGTGGTTGGAAGAATTTCGCAAACCTTCGGCACGTAAAAAGATGTGAAACTTGTTTTACGGGCCTGAATGCACTATTTTAGAGTACTGAAGTTGCGAAAAAGGATTCGCATCGAAAACATCCATTCTACTCCATTAGACCCAAAATGATGTTTTCCACTGGTTGGGAGCATTTCGCAAACCATCGACACGTAAAACGATGCGAAACTTGTGTTTCGGGCCTGAATGCACTATTTCGGTGTACCGAAGTTGCGAAAAATGGTTCGCAATGAAAACATCCATTCTACTCTATTAGACACAAAATTATGTTTTGCAGTGGTTGGGAGCATTTCGCAAACCTTCGGCACGTAAAAAGTTGTGAAACTTGTTTTGTGGGCCAGAACGCACTATTTCAGGGTACCGAAGTTGCGAAAAATGTTTTGCGATGAAAACATCCATTCTACTCCATTAGACCCAAAATGATGTTTTGCAGTGGTTGGGAGAATTTCGCAAACCTTCGACACGTAAAAAGATGCGAAACTTGTTTTGCCGGCCTGAATCCACTATTTCGGTGTACCGAAGTTGCGAAAAATGTTTCGCAACGAAAACATCCATTCTACTCCATTAGACCCAAAATGATGTTTTGCAGTGGTTGGGAGCATTTCGCAAACCTTCGACACGTAAAATGATGCGAAACTTGTTTTGCGGGCCTGAATCCACTATTTCGGTGTACCGAAGTTGCGAAAAATGTTTCGCAACGAAAACATCCATTCTACTCCGTTAGACCCAAAATGATGTTTTGCAGTGGTTGGGAGCATTTCGCAAACCTTCGGCACGTAAAAAGATGTGAAACTTGTTTTGTGGGCCAGAATGCACTATTTCAGGGTATCGAAGTTGCGAAAAATGTTTTGCGACGAAAACATCCATTCTACTCCATTAGACCCAAAATGATGTTTTGCAGTGGTTGGGAGAATTTCGCAAACCTTCGACACGTAAAATGATGCGAAACTTGTTTTGCGGGCCTGAATCCACTATTTCGGTGTTCCGAAGTTGCGAAAAATGTTTCGCAACGAAAACATCCATTCTACTCCATTAGACCCGAAATGATGTTTTGCAGTGGTTGGGAGCATTTCGCAAACCTTCGGCACGTAAAAAGATGTGAAACTTGTTTTGCGGGCCAGAATGCACTATTTCAGGGTATCGAAATTGCGAAAAATGTTTTGCGACGAAAACATCCATTCTACTCCATTAGACCCAAAATGATGTTTTGCAGTGGTTGGGAGCATTTCGCAAACCTTCGGCACGTAAAAAGATGCGAAACTTGTTTTGCGGGCCTGAATGCACTATTTCAGACTACTGAAGTTGCGAAAAAGGATTCGCATCGAAAACATCCATTCTACTCCATTAGACCCAAAATGATGTTTTCCACTGGTTGGGAGCATTTCGCAAACCATCGACACGTAAAACGATGCGAAACTTGTGTTTCGGGCCTGAATGCACTATTTCGGTGTACCGAAGTTGCGAAAAATGGTTCGCAATGAAAACATCCATTCTACTCTGTTAGACACAAAATTATGTTTTGCAGTGGTTGGGAGCATTTCGCAAACCTTCGGCACGTAAAAAGTTGTGAAACTTGTTTTGCGGGCCAGAATGCACTATTTCAGGGTACCGAAGTTGCGAAAAATGTTTTGCGATGAAAACATCCATTCTACTCCATTAGACCCAAAATGATGTTTTGCAGTGGTTGGGAGAATTTCGCAAACCTTCGACACGTAAAAAGATGCGAAACTTGTTTTGCGGGCCTGAATCCACTATTTCGGTGTACCGAAGTTGCGAAAAATGTTTCGCAACGAAAACATCCATTCTACTCCATTAGACCCAAAATGATGTTTTGCAGTGGTTGAGAGCATTTCGCAAACCTTCGGCACGTAAAAAGATGCGAAACTTGTTTTGCGGGCCAGAATGCACTATTTCAGGGTATCGAAGTTGCGAAAAATGTTTTGCGACGAAAATATCCATTCTACTCCATTAGACCCAAAATGATATTTTGCAGTGGTTGGGAGAATTTCGCAAACCTTCGGCACGTAAAAAGATGCGAAACTTATTTTGCGGGCCTGAATGCACTATTTCAGAGTACCGAAGTTGCGAAAAAGGATTCGCATCGAAATCATCCATTCTACTCCATTAGACCCAAAATGATGTTTTCCACGAGTTGGGAGCATTTCGCAAACCATCGACACGTAAAACGATGCGAAACTTGTGTTTCGCGCCTGAATGCACTATTTCGGTGTACCGAAGTTGCGAAAAATGTTTCGCAACGAAAACATCCATTCTACTCTATTAGACACAAAATGATGTTTTGCAGTGGTTGGGAGCATTTCACAAACCTTCGGCACGTAAAAAGTTGTGAAACTTGTTTTGCGGGCCAGAATGCACTATTTCAGGGTACCGAAGTTGCGAAAAATGTTTCGCAACAAAAACATCCATTCTACTCCATAAGACCCAAAATGATGTTTTGCAGTTGTTGGGAGTATTTTGCAAACCTTCGGCACGTAAAAAGATGCGAAACTTGTTTTGCGGGCCTGAATGCACTATTTCAGAGTACCGAAGTTGCGAAAAAGGATTCGCATCGAAAACATCCATTCTACTCCATTAGACCCAAAATGATGTTTTGCAGTGGTTGGGAGAATTTCGCAAACCTTCGACACGTAAAAAGATGCGAAACTTATTTTAAGGGCCTGAATCCACTATTTCGGTGTACCGAAGTTGCGAAAAATGTTTCGCAACGAAAACATCCATTCTACTCCATTAGACCCAAAATGATGTTTTGCAGTGATTGGGAGCATTTCGCAAACCTTCGGCACGTAAAAAGATGTGAAACTTGTTTTGCGGGCCAGAATGCACTATTTCAGGGTACCGAAGTTGCGAAAAATGTTTTGCGACGAAAACATCCATTCTACTCCATTAGACCCAAAATGATGTTTTGCAGTGGTTGGGAGAATATTGCAAACCTTCGACACGTAAAAAGATGCGAAACTTGTTTTCCGGGCCTGAATCCACTATTTCGGTGTACCGAAGTTGCGAAAAATGTTTCACAACGAAAACATCCATTCTACTCCATTAGACCCAAAATGATGTTTTGCAGTGGTTGGGAGCATTTCGCAAACCTTCGGCACGTAAAAAGATGCGAAACTTGTTTTGCGGGCCAGAATGCACTATTTCCGGGTATCGAAGTTGCGAAAAATTTTGTGCAACGAAAACATCCATTCTACTCCATTAGACCCAAAATGATATTTTGCAGTGGTTGGGAGAATTTCGCAAACCTTCGGCACGTAAAAAGATGCGAAACTTATTTTGCGGTCCTGAATGCACTATTTCAGAGTACCGAAGTTGCGAAAAAGGATTCGCATCGAAATCATCCATTCTACTCCATTAGACCCAAAATGATGTTTTCCACTAGTTGGGAGCATTTCGCAAACCATCGACACGTAAAACGATGTGAAACTTGTGTTTCGCGCCTGAATGCACTATTTCGGTGTACTGAAGTTGCGAAAAATGTTTCGCAACGAAAACATCCATTCTACTCTATTAGACACAAAATGATGTTTTGCAGTGGTTGGGAGCATTTCACAAACCTTCGGCACGTAAAAAGTTGTGAAACTTGTTTTGCGGGCCAGAATGCACTATTTCAGGGTACCGAAGTTGCGAAAAATGTTTCGCAACAAAAACATCCATTCTACTCCATAAGACCCAAAATGATGTTTTGCAGTGGTTGGGAGTATTTTGCAAACCTTCGGCACGTAAAAAGATGCGAAACTTGTTTTGCGGGCCTGAATGCACTATTTCAGAGTACCGAAGTTGCGAAAAAGGATTCGCATCGAAAACATCCATTCTACTCCATTAGACCCAAAATGATGTTTTCCACTGGTTGGGAGTATTTCGCAAACCATCAACACGTAAAACGATGCGAAACTTGTGTTTTGGGCCTGAATGCACTATTTCGGTGTACCGAAGTTGCGAAAAATGGTTCGCAATGAAAACTTCCATTCTACTCTATTAGACACAAAATTATGTTTTGCATTGGTTGGGAGCATTTCGCAAACTTTCGGCACGTAAAAAGTTGTGAAACTTGTTTTGCGGGCCAGAATGCACTATTTCAGGGTACCGAAGTTGCGAAAAATGTTTTGCGATGAAAACATCCATTCTACTCCATTAGACCCAAAATGATGTTTTGCAGTGGTTGGGAGAATTTCGCAAACCTTCGACACGTAAAAAGATGCGAAACTTGTTTTGCGGGCCTGAATCCACTATTTCGGTGTACCGAAGTTGCGAAAAATGTTTCGCAACGAAAACATCCATTCTACTCTATTAGACACAAAATGATGTTTTGTAGTGGTTGGGAGCATTTCGCAAACCTTCGGCACGTAAAAAGTTGTGAAACTTGTTTTGCGGGCCAGAATGCACTATTACAGGGTACCGAAGTTGCGAAAAATGTTTCGCAACAAAAACATCCATTCTACTCCATAAGACCCAAAATGATGTTTTGCAGTGGTTGGGAGCATTTTGCAAACCTTCGGCACGTAAAAAGTTGTGAAACTTGTTTTGTGGGCCAGAATGCACTATTTTAGGGTACCGAAGTTGCGAAAAATGTTTTGCGACGAAAACATCCATTCTACTCCATTAGACCCAAAATGATGTTTTGCAGTGGTTGGGAGAATTTCGCAAACCTTCGACACGTAAAAAGATGCGAAACTTATTTTAAGGGCCTGAATCCACTATTTCGGTGTCCCGAAGTTGCGAAAAATGTTTCGCAACGAAAACATCCATTCTACTCCATTAGACCCAAAATGATGTTTTGCAGTGGTTGGGAGCATTTCGCAAACCTTCGGCACGTAAAAAGATGTGAAACTTGTTTTGCGGGCCAGAATGCACTATTTCAGGGTACCGAAGTTGCGAAAAATGTTTTGCGACGAAAACATCCATTCTACTCCATTAGACCCAAAATGATGTTTTGCAGTGGTTGGGAGCATTTCGCAAACCATCGGCACGTAAAAAGATGCGAAACTTGTTTTGCAGGCCAGAATGCACTATTTTAGGGTATCGAAGTTGCGAAAAATGTTTTGCGACGAAAACATCCATTCTACTCCATTAGACCCAAAATGATGTTTTGCAGTGGTTGGGAGAATTTCGCAAACCTTCGACACGTAAAATGATGCGAAACTTGTTTTGCGGGCCCGAATCCACTATTTCGGTGTAACGAAGTTGCGAAAAATGTTTCGCAAGGAAAACATCCATTCTACTCCATTAGACCCAAAATGATGTTTTGCAGTGGTTGGGAGCATTTCGCAAACCTTCGGCACGTAAAAAGATGCGAAACTTGTTTTGCGGGCCAGAATGCACTATTTCAGAGTATCGAAGTTGCGAAAAATGTTTTGCAACGAAAACATCCATTCTACTCCATTAGACCCAAAATGATGTTTTGCAGTGGTTGGAAGAATTTCGCAAACCTTCGGCACGTAAAAAGATGTGAAACTTGTTTTACGGGCCTGAATAAACTATTTCAGAGTACCGAAGTTGCGAAAAAGGATTCGCATCGAAAACATCCATTCTACTCCATTAGACCCAAAATGATGTTTTCCACTGGTTGGGAGCATTTCGCAAACCATCGACACGTAAAACGATGCGAAACTTGTGTTTCGGGCCTGAATGCACTATTTCGGTGTACCGAAGTTGCGAAAAATGGTTCGCAATGAAAACATCCATTCTACTCTATAAGACACAAAATTATGTTTTGCAGTGGTTGGGAGCATTTCGCAAACCTTCGGCGCGTAAAAAGTTGTGAAACTTGTTTTGTGGGCCAGAACGCACTATTTCAGGGTACCGAAGTTGCAAAAAATGTTTTGCGATGAAAACATCCATTCTACTCCATTAGACCCAAAATGATGTTTTGCAGTGGTTGGGAGAATTTCGCAAACCTTCGACACGTAAAAAGATGCGAAACTTGTTTTGCGGGCCTGAATCCACTATTTCGGTGTACCAAAGTTGCGAAAAATGTTTCGCAACGAAAACATCCATTCTACTCCATTAGACCCAAAATGATGTTTTGCGGTGGTTGGGAGCATTTCGCAAACCTTCGGAACGTAAAAAGATGCGAAACTTGTTTTGCGGGCCAGAATGCACTATTTCTGGGTATCGAAGTTGCGAAAATTTTTTTGCGACGAAAACATCCATTCTACTCCATTAGACCCAAAATGATGTTTTGCAGTGGTTGGGAGAATTTCGCAAACCTTCGGCACGTAAAAAGATGCGAAACTTATTTTGCGGGCCTGAATGCACTATTTCAGAGTACCGAAATTGCGAAAAAGGATTCGCATCGAAATCATCCATTCTACTCCATTAGACCCAAAATGATGTTTTCCACTAGTTGGGAGCATTTCGCAAACCATCGACACGTAAAACGATGCGAAACTTGTATTTCGCGCCTGAATGCACTATTTCGGTGTACCGAAGTTGCGAAAAATGTTTCGCAACGAAAACATCCATTCTACTCCATTAGACCCAAAATGATGTTTTGCAGTGGTTGGGAGAATTTCGCAAACCTTCGACACGTAAAATGATGCGAAACTTGTTTTGCGGGCCTGAATCCACTATTTCGGTGTACCGAAGTTGCGAAAAATGTTTCGCAACGAAAACATCCATTCTACTCCATTAGACCCAAAATGATGTTTTGCAGTGGTTGGAAGAATTTCGCAAACCTTCGACACGTAAAATGATGCGAAACTTGTTTTGCGGGCCTGAATCCACTATTTCGGTGTACCGAAGTTGCGAAAAATGTTTTGCAACGAAAACATCCATTCTACTCCATTAGACCCAAAATGATGTTTTGCAGTGGTTGGAAGAATTTCGCAAACCTTCGGCACGTAAAAAGATGTGAAACTTGTTTTACGGGCCTGAATGCACTATTTCAGAGTACCGAAGTTGCGAAAAAGGATTCGCATCGAAAACATCCATTCTACTCCATTAGACCCAAAATGATGTTTTCCACTGGTTGGGAGCATTTCGCAAACCATCGACACGTAAAACGATGCGAAACTTGTGTTTCAGGCCTGAATGCACTATTTCGGTGTACCGAAGTTGCGAAAAATGGTTCGCAATGAAAACATCCATTCTACTCTATTAGACACAAAATTATGTTTTGCAGTGGTTGGGAGCATTTCGCAAACCTTCGGCACGTAAAAAGTTGTGAAACTTGTTTTGTGGGCCAGAACGCACTATTTCAGGGTACCGAAGTTGTGAAAAATGTTTTGCGATGAAAACATCCATTCTACTCCATTAGACCCAAAATGATGTTTTGCAGTGGTTGGGAGAATTTCGCAAACCTTCGACACGTAAAAAGATGCGAAACTTGTTTTGCGGGCCTGAATCCACTATTTCGGTGTACCAAAGTTGCGAAAAATGTTTCGCAACGAAAACATCCATTCTACTCCATTAGACCCAAAATGATGTTTTGCAGTGGTTGGGAGCATTTCGCAAACCTTCGGCACGTAAAAAGATGCGAAACTTGTTTTGCGGGCCAGAATGCACTATTTCTGGGTATCGAAGTAGCGAAAAATTTTTTGCGACGAAAACATCCATTCTACTCCATTAGACCCAAAATGATGTTTTGCAGTGGTTGGGAGAATTTCGCAAACCTTCGGCACGTAAGAAGATGCGAAACTTATTTTGCGGGCCTGAATGCACTATTTCAGAGTACCGAAATTGCGAAAAAGGATTCGCATCGAAATCATCCATTCTACTCCATTAGACCCAAAATGATGTTTTCCACTAGTTGGGAGCATTTCGCAAACCATCGACACGTAAAACGATGCGAAACTTGTATTTCGCGCCTGAATGCACTATTTCGGTGTACCGAAGTTGCGAAAAATGTTTCACAACGAAAACATCCATTCTACTCTATTAGACACAAAATGATGTTTTGCAGTGGTTGGGAGCATTTCACAAACCTTCGGCACGTAAAAAGTTGTGAAACTTGTTTTGCGGGCCAGAATGCACTATTTCAGGGTATCGAAGTTGCGAAAAAATTTTTGCGGCGAAAACATCCATTCTACTCCATTAGACCCAAAATGATGTTTAGCAGTGGTTGGGAGAATTTCACAAACCTTCGGCACGTAAAAAGAAGCGAAACTTATTTTGCGGGCCTGAATGCACTATTTCAGAGTACCGAAGTTGCGAAAAAGGATTCGCATCGAAATCATCCATTCTACTCCATTAGACCCAAAATGATGTTTTCCACTAGTTGGGAGCATTTCGCAAACCATCGACACGTAAAACGATGCGAAACTTGTGTTTCGCGCCTGAATGCACTATTTCGGTGTACCGAAGTTGCGAAAAATGTTTCGCAACGAAAACATCCATTCTACTCTATTAGACACAAAATGATGTTTTGCAGTGGTTGGGAGTATTTCACAAACCTTCGGCACGTAAAAAGTTGTGAAACTTGTTTTGCGGGCCAGAATGCACTATTTCAGGGTATCGAAGTTGCGAAAAATTTTTTGCGACGAAAACATCCATTCTACTCCATTAGACCCAAAATGATGTTTAGCAGTGGTTGGGAGAATTTCGCAAACCTTCGGCACGTAAAAAGATGCGAAACTTATTTTGCGGGCCTGAATGCACTATTTCAGAGTACCGAAGTTGCGAAAAAGGATTCGCATCGAAATCATCCATTCCACTCCATTAGACCCAAAATGATGTTTTCCACTAGTTGGGAGCATTTCGCAAACCATCGACACGTAAAACGATGCGAAACTTGTGTTTCGCGCCTGAATGCACTATTTCGGTGTACCGAAGTTGCGAAAAATGTTTCGCAACGAAAACATCCATTCTACTCTATTAGACACAAAATGATGTTTTGCAGTGGTTGGGAGCATTTCACAAACCTTCGGCACGTAAAAAGTTGTGAAACTTGTTTTGCGGGCCAGAATGCTCTATTTCAGGGTATCGAAGTTGCGAAAAAATTTTTGCGACGAAAACATCCATTCTACTCCATTAGACCCAAAATGATGTTTAGCAGTGGTTGGGAGAATTTCGCAAACCTTCGGCACGTAAAAAGATGCGAAACTTATTTTGCGGGCCTGAATGCACTATTTCAGAGTACCGAAGTTGCGAAAAAGGATTCGCATCGAAATCATCCATTCTACTCCATTAGACCCAAAATGATGTTTTCCACTAGTTGGGAGCATTTCGCAAACCATCGACACGTAAAACGATGCGAAACTTGTGTTTCGCGCCTGAATGCACTATTTCGGTGTACCGAAGTTGCGAAAAATGTTTCGCAACGAAAACATCCATTCTACTCTATTAGACACAAAATGATGTTTTGCAGTGGTTGGGAGTATTTCACAAACCTTCGGCACGTAAAAAGTTGTGAAACTTGTTTTGCGGGCCAGAATGCACTATTTCAGGGTATCGAAGTTGCGAAAAAATTTTTGCGACGAAAACATCCATTCTACTCCATTAGACCCAAAATGATGTTTAGCAGTGGTTGGGAGAATTTCGCAAACCTTCGGCACGTAAAAAGATGCGAAACTTATTTTGCGGGCCTGAATGCACTATTTCAGAGTACCGAAGTTGCGAAAAAGGATTCGCATCGAAATCATCCATTCTACTCCATTAGACCCAAAATGATGTTTTCCACTAGTTGGGAGCATTTCGCAAACCATCGACACGTAAAACGATGCGAAACTTGTGTTTCGCGCCTGAATGCACTATTTCGGTGTACCGAAGTTGCAAAAAATGTTTCGCAACGAAAACATCCATTCTACTCTATTAGACACAAAATGATGTTTTGCAGTGGTTGGGAGCATTTCACAAACCTTCAGCACGTAAAAAGTTGTGAAACTTGTTTTGCGGGCCAGAATGCACTATTTCAGGGTACCGAAGTTGCGAAAAATGTTTCGCAACAAAAACATCCATTCTACTCCATAAGACCCAAAATGATGTTTTGCAGTGGTTGGGAGTATTTTGCAAACCTTCGGCACGTAAAAAGATGCGAAACTTGTTTTGCGGGCCTGAATGCACTATTTCAGAGTACCGAAGTTGCGAAAAAGGATTCGCATCGAAAACATCCATTCTACTCCATTAGACCCAAAATGATGTTTTCCACTGGTTGGGAGCATTTCGCAAACCATCGACACGTAAAACGATGCGAAACTTGTGTTTCGGGCCTGAATGCACTATTTCGGTGTACCGAAGTTGCGAAAAATGGTTCGCAATGAAAACTTCCATTCTACTCTATTATACACAAAATTATGTTTTGCAGTGGTTGGGAGCATTTCGCAAACTTTCGGCACATAAAAAGTTGTGAAACTTGTTTTGCGGGCCAGAATGCACTATTTCAGGGTACCGAAGTTGTGAAAAATGTTTTGCGATGAAAACATCCATTCTACTCCATTAGACCCAAAATGATGTTTTGCAGTGGTTGGGAGAATTTCGCAAACCTTCGACACGTAAAAAGATGCGAAACTTGTTTTGCGGGCCTGAATCCACTATTTCGGTGTACCGAAGTTGCGAAAAATGTTTCGTAACGAAAACATCCATTCTACTCCATTAGACCCAAAATGATGTTTTGCAGTGGTTGGGAGCATTTTGCAAACCTTCGGCACGTAAAAAGATGCGAAACTTGTTTTGCGGGCCAGAATGCACTATTTCATGGTATCGAAGTTGCGAAAAATGTTTTGCGACGAAAACATCCATTCTACTCCATTAGACCCAAAATGATGTTTTGCAGTGGTTGGGAGAATTTCGCAAACCTTCGACACGTAAAATGATGCGAAACTTGTTTTGCGGGCCTGAATCCACTATTTCGGTGTACCGAAGTTGCGAAAAATGTTTCGCAACGAAAACATCCATTCTACTCCATTAGACCCAAAATGATGATTTGCAGTGGTTGGGAGCATTTCGCAAACCTTCGGCACGTAAAAAGATGTGAAACTTGTTTTGCGGGCCAGAATGCACTATTTCAGGGTACCGAAGTTGCGAAAAATGTTTTGCGACGAAAACATCCATTCTACTCCATTAGACCCAAAATGATGTTTTGCAGTGGTTGGGAGAATTTCGCAAACCTTCGACACGTAAAATGATGCGAAACTTGTTTTGCGGGCCCGAATCCACTATTTCGGTGTACCGAAGTTGCGAAAAATGTTTCGCAACGAAAACATCCATTCTACTCCATTAGACCCAAAATGATGTTTTGCAGTGGTTGGGAGCATTTCGCAAACCTTCGGCACGTAAAAAGATGCGAAACTTGTTTTGCGGGCCAGAATGCACTATTTCAGGGTATCGAAGTTGCGAAAAATGTTTTGCGACGAAAACATCCATTCTACTCCATTAGACCCAAAATGATGTTTTGCAGTGGTTGGAAGAATTTCGCAATCCTTTGGCACGTAAAAAGATGCGAAACTTGTTTTACGGGCCTGAATGCACTATTTCAGAGTACCGAAGTTGCGAAAAAGGATTCGCATCGAAAACATCCATTCTACTCCATTAGACCCAAAATGAAGTTTTCCACTGGTTGGGAGCATTTCGCAAACCATCGACACGTAAAAAGATGCGAAACTTGTGTTTCGGGCCTGAATGCACTATTTCAGGGTACCGAAGTTGCGAAAAATGTTTCGCAACAAAAACATCCATTCTACTCCATAAGACCCAAAATGATATTTTGCAGTGGTTGGGAGCATTTTGCAAACCTTCGGCACGTAAAAAGTTGTGAAACTTGTTTTGTGGGCCAGAATGCACTATTTCGGGGTACCGAAGTTGCGAAAAATGTTTTGCGACGAAAACATCCATTCTACTCCATTAGACCCAAAATGATGTTTTGCAGTGGTTGGGAGAATTTCGCAAACCTTCGACACGTAAAAAGATGCGAAACTTATTTTGCGGGCCTGAATCCACTATTTCGGTGTACCGAAGTTGCGAAAAATGTTTCGCAACGAAAACATCCATTCTACTCCATTAGACCCAAAATGATGTTTTGCAGTGGTTGGGAGCATTTCGCAAACCTTCGGCACGTAAAAAGCTGTGAAACTTGTTTTCCGGGCCAGAATGCACTATTTTAGGGTACCGAAGTTGCGAAAAATGTTTTGCGGCGAAAACATCCATTCTACTCCTTTAGACCCAAAATGATGTTTTGCAGTGGTTTGGAGAATTTCGCAAACCTTCGACACGTAAAATGATGCGAAACTTGTTTTGCGGGCCCGAATCCACTATTTCGGTGTACCGAAGTTGCGAAAAATGTTTCGCAACGAAAACATCCATTCTACTCCATTAGACCCAAAATGATGTTTTGCAGTGGTTGGGAGCATTTCGCAAACCTTCAGCACGTAAAAAGTTGTGAAACTTGTTTTGTGGGCCAGAATGCACTATTTCAGGGTACCGAAGTTGCGAAAAATGTTTTGCGATGAAAACATCCATTCTACTCCATTAGACCCAAAATAATGTTTTGCAGTGGTTGGGAGAATTTCGCAAACCTTCGACACGTAAAAAGATGCGAAACTTGTTTTGCGGGCCTGAATCCACTATTTCGGTGTACCGAAGTTGCGAAAAATGTTTCGCAACGAAAACATCCATTCTACTCCATTAGACCCAAAATGATGTTTTGCAGTGGTTGGGAGCATTTCGCAAACCTTCGGCACGTAAAAAGATGTGAAACTTGTTTTGCGGGCCAGAATGCACTATTTCAGGGTATCGAAGTTGCGAAAAATTTTTTGCGACGAAAACATCCATTCTACTCCATTAGACCCAAAATGATGTTTTGCAGTGGTTGGGAGAATTTCGCAAACCTTTGGCACGTAAAAAGATGCGAAACTTATTTTGCGGGCCTGAATGCACTATTTCAGAGTACCGAAGTTGCGAAAAAGGATTCGCATCGAAATCATCCATTCTACTCCATTAGACCCAAAATGATGTTTTGCAGTGGTTGGGAGCATTTCGCAAACCTTCGGCACGTAAAAAGATGTGAAACTTGTTTTGCGGGCCAGAATGCACTATTTCAGGGTACCGAAGTTGCGAAAAATGTTTTGCGACGAAAACATCCTTTCTACTCCATTAGACCCAAAATGATGTTTTGCAGTGGTTGGGAGAATTTCGCAAACCTTCGACACGTAAAATGATGCGAAACTTGTTTTGCGGGCCCGAATCCACTATTTCGGTGTACCGAAGTTGCGAAAAATGTTTCGCAACGAAAACATCCATTCTACTCCATTAGACCCAAAATGATGTTTTGCAGTGGTTGGGAGCATTTCGCAAACCTTCGGCACGTAAAAAGATGCGAAACTTGTTTTGCGGGCCAGAATGCACTATTTCAGGGTATCGAAGTTGCGAAAAATGTTTTGCGACGAAAACATCCATTCTACTCCATTAGACCCAAAATGATGTTTTGCAGTGGTTGGGAGAATTTCGCAAACCTTCGGCACGTAAAAAGATGCGAAACTTATTTTGCGGGCCTGAATGCACTATTTCAGAGTACCGAAGTTGCGAAAAAGGATTCGCATCGAAATCATCCATTCTACTCCATTAGACCCAAAATGATGTTTTCCACTAGTTGGGAGCATTTCGCGAACCATTGACACGTAAAACGATGCGAAACTTGTGTTTCGGGCCTGAATGCATTATTTCGGTGTACCGAGGTTGCGAAAAATGTTTCGCAAGGAAAACATCCATTCTGCTCTATTAGACACAAAATGATGTTTTGCAGTGGTTGGGAGCATTTCGCAAACCTTCGGCACGTAAAAAGTTGTGTTTCGCGCCTGAATGCACTATTTCAGTGTACCGAAGTTGCGAAAAATGTTTCGCAACGAAAACATCCATTCTACTCTATTAGACACAAAATGATGTTTTGCAGTGGTTGGGAGCATTTCACAAACCTTCAGCACGTAAAAAGTTGTGAAACTTGTTTTGCGGGCCAGAATGCACTATTTCAGGGTACCGAAGTTGCGAAAAATGTTTTGCGACGAAAACATCCATTCTACTCCATTAGACCCAAAATGATGTTATGCAGTGGTTGGGAGAATTTCGCAAACCTTCGACACGTAAAAAGATGCGAAACTTGTTTTGCGGGCCTGAATCCACTATTTCGGTGTACCGAAGTTGCGAAAAATGTTTCGCAACGAAAACATCCATTCTACTCCATTAGACCCAAAATGATGTTTTGCAGTGGTTGGGAGCATTTTGCAAACCTTCGGCACGTAAAAAGTTGTGAAACTTGTTTTGTGGTCCAGAATGCACTATTTCAGGGTACCGAAGTTGCGAAAAATGTTTTGCGACGAAAACATCCATTCTACTCCATTAGACCCAAAATGATGTTTTGCAGTGGTTGGGAGAATTTCGTAAACCTTCGACACGTAAAAAGATGCGAAACTTATTTTGCGGGCCTGAATCCACTATTTCGGTGTACCGAAGTTGCGAAAAATGTTTCGCAACGAAAACATCCATTCTACTCCATTAGACCCAAAATGATGTTTTGCAGTGGTTGGGAGCATTTCGCAAACCTTCGGCACGTAAAAAGCTGTGAAACTTGTTTTCCGGGCCGGAATGCACTATTTCAGGGTACCGAAGTTGCGAAAAATGTTTTGCGGCGAAAACATCCATTCTACTCCATTAGACCCAAAATGATGTTTTGCAGTGGTTGGGAGAATTTCGCAAACCTTCGACACGTAAAATGATGCGAAACTTGTTTTGCGGGCCCGAATCCACTATTTCGGTGTACCGAAGTTGCGAAAAATGTTTCGCAACGAAAACATCCATTCTACTCCATTAGACCCAAAATGATGTTTTGCAGTGGTTGGGAGCATTTCGCAAACCTTCGGCACGTAAAAAGATGCGAAACTTGTTTTGCGGGCCAGAATGCACTATTTCAGGGTATCGAAGTTGCGAAAAATGTTTTGCGACGAAAACATCCATTCTACTCCATTAGACCCAAAATGATGATTTGCAGTGGTTGGAAGAATTTCGCAAACCTTCGGCACGTAAAAAGATGCGAAACTTGTTTTGCGGGCCAGAATTCACTATTTCAGAGTACCGAAGTTGCGAAAAAGGATTCGCATCGAAAACATCCATTCTACTCCATTAGACCCAAAATGATGTTTTCCACTGGTTGGGAGCATTTCGCAAACCATCGACACGTAAAACGATGCGAAACTTGTGTTTCGGGCCTGAATGCACTATGTCGGTGTACCGAAGTTGCGAAAAATGGTTCGCAATGAAAACATCCATTCTACTCTATTAGACACAAAATTATGTTTTGCAGTGGTTGGGAGCATTTCGCAAACCTTCGGCACGTAAAAAGTTGTGAAACTTGTTTTGTGGGCCAGAATGCACTATTTCAGGGTACCGAAGTTGCGAAAAATGTTTTGCGATGAAAACATCCATTCTACTCCATTAGACCCAAAATAATGTTTTGCAGTGGTTGGGAGAATTTCGCAAACCTTCGACACGTAAAAAGATGCGAAACTTGTTTTGCGGGCCTGAATCCACTATTTCGGGGTACCGAAGTTGCGAAAAATGTTTTGCGACGAAAACATCCATTCTACTCCATTAGACCCAAAATGATGTTTTGCAGTGGTTGGGAGAATTTCGCAAACCTTCGACACGTAAAAAGATGCGAAACTTATTTTGCGGGCCTGAATCCACTATTTCGGTGTACCGAAGTTGCGAAAAATGTTTCGCAACGAAAACATCCATTCTACTCCATTAGACCCAAAATGATGTTTTGCAGTGGTTGGGAGCATTTCGCAAACCTTCGGCACGTAAAAAGCTGTGAAACTTGTTTTCCGGGCCAGAATGCACTATTTTAGGGTACCGAAGTTGCGAAAAATGTTTTGCGGCGAAAACATCCATTCTACTCCTTTAGACCCAAAATGATGTTTTGCAGTGGTTTGGAGAATTTCGCAAACCTTCGACACGTAAAATGATGCGAAACTTGTTTTGCGGGCCCGAATCCACTATTTCGGTGTACCGAAGTTGCGAAAAATGTTTCGCAACGAAAACATCCATTCTACTCCATTAGACCCAAAATGATGTTTTGCAGTGGTTGGGAGCATTTCGCAAACCTTCAGCACATAAAAAGTTGTGAAACTTGTTTTGTGGGCCAGAATGCACTATTTCAGGGTACCGAAGTTGCGAAAAATGTTTTGCGATGAAAACATCCATTCTACTCCATTAGACCCAAAATAATGTTTTGCAGTGGTTGGGAGAATTTCGCAAACCTTCGACACGTAAAAAGATGCGAAACTTGTTTTGCGGGCCTGAATCCACTATTTCGGTGTACCGAAGTTGCGAAAAATGTTTCGCAACGAAAACATCCATTCTACTCCATTAGACCCAAAATGATGTTTTGCAGTGGTTGGGAGCATTTCGCAAACCTTCGGCACGTAAAAAGATGTGAAACTTGTTTTGCGGGCCAGAATGCACTATTTCAGGGTATCGAAGTTGCGAAAAAATTTTTGCGACGAAAACATCCATTCTACTCCATTAGACCCAAAATGATGTTTTGCAGTGGTTGGGAGAATTTCGCAAACCTTTGGCACGTAAAAAGATGCGAAACTTATTTTGCGGGCCTGAATGGACTATTTCAGAGTACCGAAGTTGCGAAAAAGGATTCGCATCGAAATCATCCATTCTACTCCATTAGACCCAAAATGATGTTTTGCAGTGGTTGGGAGCATTTCGCAAACCTTCGGCACGTAAAAAGATGTGAAACTTGTTTTGCGGGCCAGAATGCACTATTTCAGGGTACCGAAGTTGCGAAAAATGTTTTGCGACGAAAACATCCTTTCTACTCCATTAGACCCAAAATGATGTTTTGCAGTGGTTGGGAGAATTTCGCAAACCTTCGACACGTAAAATGATGCGAAACTTGTTTTGCGGGCCCGAATCCACTATTTCGGTGTACCGAAGTTGCGAAAAATGTTTCGCAACGAAAACATCCATTCTACTCCATTAGACCCAAAATGATGTTTTGCAGTGGTTGGGAGCATTTCGCAAACCTTCGGCACGTAAAAAGATGCGAAACTTGTTTTGCGGGCCAGAATGCACTATTTCAGGGTATCGAAGTTGCGAAAAATGTTTTGCGACGAAAACATCCATTCTACTCCATTAGACCCAAAATGATGTTTTGCAGTGGTTGGGAGAATTTCGCAAACCTTCGGCACGTAAAAAGATGCGAAACTTATTTTGCGGGCCTGAATGCACTATTTCAGAGTACCGAAGTTGCGAAAAAGGATTCGCATCGAAATCATCCATTCTACTCCATTAGACCCAAAATGATGTTTTCCACTAGTTGGGAGCATTTCGCGAACCATTGACACGTAAAACGATGCGAAACTTGTGTTTCGGGCCTGAATGCATTATTTCGGTGTACCGAGGTTGCGAAAAATGTTTCGCAAGGAAAACATCCATTCTGCTCTATTAGACACAAAATGATGTTTTGCAGTGGTTGGGAGCATTTCGCAAACCTTCGGCACGTAAAAAGTTGTGTTTCGCGCCTGAATGCACTATTTCAGTGTACCGAAGTTGCGAAAAATGTTTCGCAACGAAAACATCCATTCTACTCTATTAGACACAAAATGATGTTTTGCAGTGGTTGGGAGCATTTCACAAACCTTCAGCACGTAAAAAGTTGTGAAACTTGTTTTGCGGGCCAGAATGCACTATTTCAGGGTACCGAAGTTGCGAAAAATGTTTTGCGACGAAAACATCCATTCTACTCCATTAGACCCAAAATGATGTTATGCAGTGGTTGGGAGAATTTCGCAAACCTTCGACACGTAAAAAGATGCGAAACTTGTTTTGCGGGCCTGAATCCACTATTTCGGTGTACCGAAGTTGCGAAAAATGTTTCGCAACGAAAACATCCATTCTACTCCATTAGACCCAAAATGATGTTTTGCAGTGGTTGGGAGCATTTTGCAAACCTTCGGCACGTAAAAAGTTGTGAAACTTGTTTTGTGGTCCAGAATGCACTATTTCAGGGTACCGAAGTTGCGAAAAATGTTTTGCGACGAAAACATCCATTCTACTCCATTAGACCCAAAATGATGTTTTGCAGTGGTTGGGAGAATTTCGTAAACCTTCGACACGTAAAAAGATGCGAAACTTATTTTGCGGGCCTGAATCCACTATTTCGGTGTACCGAAGTTGCGAAAAATGTTTCGCAACGAAAACATCCATTCTACTCCATTAGACCCAAAATGATGTTTTGCAGTGGTTGGGAGCATTTCGCAAACCTTCGGCACGTAAAAAGCTGTGAAACTTGTTTTCCGGGCCGGAATGCACTATTTCAGGGTACCGAAGTTGCGAAAAATGTTTTGCGGCGAAAACATCCATTCTACTCCATTAGACCCAAAATGATGTTTTGCAGTGGTTGGGAGAATTTCGCAAACCTTCGACACGTAAAATGATGCGAAACTTGTTTTGCGGGCCCGAATCCACTATTTCGGTGTACCGAAGTTGCGAAAAATGTTTCGCAACGAAAACATCCATTCTACTCCATTAGACCCAAAATGATGTTTTGCAGTGGTTGGGAGCATTTCGCAAACCTTCGGCACGTAAAAAGATGCGAAACTTGTTTTGCGGGCCAGAATGCACTATTTCAGGGTATCGAAGTTGCGAAAAATGTTTTGCGACGAAAACATCCATTCTACTCCATTAGACCCAAAATGATGATTTGCAGTGGTTGGAAGAATTTCGCAAACCTTCGGCACGTAAAAAGATGCGAAACTTGTTTTGCGGGCCAGAATTCACTATTTCAGAGTACCGAAGTTGCGAAAAAGGATTCGCATCGAAAACATCCATTCTACTCCATTAGACCCAAAATGATGTTTTCCACTGGTTGGGAGCATTTCGCAAACCATCGACACGTAAAACGATGCGAAACTTGTGTTTCGGGCCTGAATGCACTATGTCGGTGTACCGAAGTTGCGAAAAATGGTTCGCAATGAAAACATCCATTCTACTCTATTAGACACAAAATTATGTTTTGCAGTGGTTGGGAGCATTTCGCAAACCTTCGGCACGTAAAAAGTTGTGAAACTTGTTTTGTGGGCCAGAATGCACTATTTCAGGGTACCGAAGTTGCGAAAAATGTTTTGCGATGAAAACATCCATTCTACTCCATTAGACCCAAAATAATGTTTTGCAGTGGTTGGGAGAATTTCGCAAACCTTCGACACGTAAAAAGATGCGAAACTTGTTTTGCGGGCCTGAATCCACTTTTTCGGTGTACCGAAGTTGCGAAAAATGTTTCGCAATGAAAACATCCATTCTACTCCATTAGACCCAAAATGATGTTTTGCAGTGGTTGGGAGCATTTCGCAAACCTTCAGCACGTAAAAAGATGCGAAACTTGTTTTGCGGGCCAGAATGCACTATTTCAGGGTACCGAAGTTGCGAAAAATGTTTTGCGACGAAAACATCCATTCTACTCCATTAGACCCAAAATGATGTTTTGCAGTGGTTGGGAGAATTTCGCAAACCATCGACACGTAAAATGATGCGAAACTTGTTTTGCGGTCCCGAATCCACTATTTCGGTGTACCGAAGTTGCGAAAAATGTTTCGCAACGAAAACATCCATTCTACTCCATTAGACCCAAAATGATGTTTTGCAGTGGTTGGGAGCATTTCGCAAACCTTCGGCACGTAAAAAGATGCGAAACTTGTTTTGCGGGCCAGAATGCACTATTTCAGGGTATCGAAGTTGCGAAAAATATTTTGCGACGAAAACATCCATTCTACTTCATTAGACCCAAAATGATGTTTTGCAGTGGTTGGAAGAATTTCGCAAACCTTCGGCACGTAAAAAGATGCGAAACTTGTTTTGCGGGCCTGAATGCACTATTTCAGAGTACCGAAGTTGCGAAAAAGGATTCGCATCGAAAACATCCATTCTACTCCATTAGACCCAAAATGATGTTTTCCACTGGTTGGGAGCATTTCGCAAACCATCGATACGTAAAACGATGCGAAACTTGTGTTTCGGGCCTGAATGCACTATGTCGGTGTACCGAAGTTGCGAAAAATGGTTCGCAATGAAAACATCTATTCTACTCTATTAGACACAAAATTATGTTTTGCAGTGGTTGGGAGCATTTCGCAAACCTTTGGCACGTAAAAAGATGTGAAACTTGTTTTTTGGGCCAGAATGCACTATTTCAGGGTACCGAAGTTGCGAAAAATGTTTTGCGATGAAAACATCCATTCTACTCCATTAGACCCAAAATAATGTTTTGCAGTGGTTGGGAGAATTTCGCAAACCTTCGACACGTAAAAAGATGCGAAACTTGTTTTGCGGGCCTGAATCCACTATTTCGGTGTACCGAAGTTGCGAAAAATGTTTCGCAACGAAAACATCCATTCTACTCCATTAGACCCAAAATGATGTTTTGCAGTGGTTGGGAGCATTTCGCAAACCTTCGGCACGTAAAAAGATGCGAAACTTGTTTTGCGGGCCAGAATGCACTATTTCAGGGTATCGAAGTTGCGAAAAAATTTTTGCGACGAAAACATCCATTCTACTCCATTAGACCCAAAATGATGTTTTGCAGTGGTTGGGAGAATTTCGCAAACCTTCGGCACGTAAAAAGATGCGAAACTTATTTTGCGGGCCTGAATGCACTATTTCAGAGTACCGAAGTTGCGAAAAAGGATTCGCATCGAAATCATCCATTCTACTCCATTAGACCCAAAATGATGTTTTGCAGTGGTTGGGAGCATTTCGCAAACCTTCGGCACGTAAAAAGATGTGAAACTTGTTTTGCGGGCCAGAATGCACTATTTCAGGGTACCGAAGTTGCGAAAAATGTTTTGCGACGAAAACATCCATTCTACTCCATTAGACCCAAAATGATGTTTTGCAGTGGTTGGGAGAATTTCGCAAACCTTCGACACGTAAAATGATGCGAAACTTGTTTTGCGGGCCCGAATCCACTATTTCGGTGTACCGAAGTTGCGAAAAATGTTTCGCAACGAAAACATCCATTCTACTCCATTAGACCCAAAATGATGTTTTGCAGTGGTTGGGAGCATTTCGCAAACCTTCGGCACGTAAAAAGATGCGAAACTTGTTTTGCGGGCCAGAATGCACTATTTCAGGGTATCGAAGTTGCGAAAAATGTTTTGCGACGAAAACATCCATTCTACTCCATTAGACCCAAAATGATGTTTTGCAGTGGTTGGAAGAATTTCGCAAACCTTCGGCACGTAAAAAGATGCGAAACTTGTTTTGCGGGCCTGAATGCACTATTTCAGAGTACCGAAGTTGCGAAAAAGGATTCGCATCGAAAACATCCATTCTACTCCATTAGACCCAAAATGATGTTTTCCACTGGTTGGGAGCATTTCGCAAATCATCGACACGTAAAACGATGCGAAACTTGTGTTTCGGGCCTGAATGCACTATGTCGGTGTACCGAAGTTGCGAAAAATGGTTCGCAATGAAAACATCCATTCTACTCTATTAGACACAAAATTATGTTTTGCAGTGGTTGGGAGCATTTCGCAAACCTTCGGCACGTAAAAAGTTGTGAAACGTGTTTTGTGGGCCAGAATGCACTATTTCAGGGTACCGAAGTTGCGAAAAATGTTTTGCAATGAAAACATCCATTCTACTCCATTAGACCCAAAATGATGTTTTGCAGTGGTTGGGAGAATTTCGCAAACCTTCGACACGTAAAAAGATGCGAAACTTGTTTTGCGGGCCTGAATCCACTATTTCGGTGTACCGAAGTTGCGAAAAATGTTTCACAACAAAAACATCCATTCTACTCCATTAGACCCAAAATGATGTTTTGCAGTGGTTGGGAGCATTTCGCAAACCTTCGGCACGTAAAAAGATGCGAAACTTGTTTTGCGGGCCAGAATGCACTATTTCAGGGTATCGAAGTTGCGAAAATTTTTTTGCGACGAAAACATCCATTCTACTCCATTAGACCCAAAATGATGTTTTGCAGTGGTTGGGAGAATTTCGCAAACCTTCAGCACGTAAAAAGATGCGAAACTTATTTTGCGGGCCTGAATGCACTATTTCAGAGTACCGAAGTTGCGAAAAAGGATTCGCATCGAAATCATCCATTCTACTCCATTAGACCCAAAATGATGTTTTCCACTAGTTGGGAGCATTTCGCAATCCATCGACACGTAAAATGATGCAAAACTTGTGTTTCGGGCCTAAATGCACTATTTCGGTGTATCGAGGTTGCGAAAAATGTTTCGCAACGAAAACATCCATTCTACTCTATTAGACACAAAATGTTGTTTTGCAGTGGTTGGGAGCATTTCGCAAACCTTCGGCACGTAAAAAGTTGTGAAACTTGTTTTGCGGGCCAGAATGCACTATTTCAGGGTACCGAAGTAGCGAAAAATGTTTCGCAACAAAAACATCCATTCTACTCCATAAGACCCAAAATGATGTTTTGCAGTGGTTGAGAGCATTTTGCAAACCTTCGGCACGTAAAAAGTTGTGAAACTTGTTTTGTGGGCCAGAATGCACTATTTCAGGGTACCGAAGTTCCGAAAAATGTTTTGCGACGAAAACATCCATTCTACTCCATTAGACCCAAAATGATGTTTTGCAGTGGTTGGGAGAATTTCGCAAACCTTCGACACGTAAAAAGATGCGAAACTTATTTTGCGGGCCTGAATCCACTATTTCGGTGTACCGAAGTTGCGAAAAATGTTTCGCAACGAAAACATCCATTCTACTCCATTAGACCCAAAATGATGTTTTGCAGTGGTTGGGAGCATTTCGCAAACCTTCGGCACGTAAAAAGCTGTGAAACTTGTTTTGCGGGCCAGAGTGCACTATTTCAGGGTACTGAAGTTGCGAAAAATGTTTTGCGACGAAAACATCCATTCTACTCCATTAGACCCAAAATGATGTTTTGCAGTGGTTGGGAGAATTTCGCAAACCTTCGACACGTAAAATGATGCGAAACTTGTTTTACGGGCCCGAATCCACTATTTCGGTGTACCGAAGTTGCGAAAAATGTTTCGCAACGAAAACATCCATTCTACTCCATTAGACCCAAAATGATGTTTTGCAGTGGTTGGGAGCATTTCGCAAACCTTCGGCACGTAAAAAGATGCGAAACTTGTTTTGCGGGCCAGAATGCACTATTTCAGGTTATCGAAGTTGCGAAAAATGTTTTGCGACGAAAACATCCATTCTACTCCAGTAGACCCAAAATGATGTTTTGCAGTGGTTGGAAGAATTTCGCAAACCTTCGGCACGTAAAAAGATGCGAAACTTGTTTTGCGGGCCTGAATGCACTATTTCAGAGTACCGAAGTTGCGAAAAAGGATTCGCATCGAAAACATTCATTCTACTCCATTAGACCCAAAATGATGTTTTCCACTGGTTGGGAGCATTTCGCAAACCATCGACACGTAAAACGATGCCAAACTTGTGTTTCGGGCCTGAATGCACTGTTTCGGTGTACGGAAGTTGCGAAAAATGGTTCGCAATGAAAACATCCATTCTACTCTATTAGACACAAAATTATGTTTTGCAGTGGTTGGGATCATTTCGCAAACCTTCGGCACGTAAAAAGTTGTGAAACTTGTTTTGTGGGCCAGAATGCACTATTTCAGGGTACCGAAGTTGCGAAAAATGTTTTGCGATGAAAACATCCATTCTACTCCATTAGACCCAAAATAATGTTTTGCAGTGGTTGGGAGAATTTCGCAAACCTTCGACACGTAAAAAGATGCGAAACTTGTTTTGCGGGCCTGAATCCACTATTTCGGTGTACCGAAGTTGCGAAAAATGTTTCGCAACGAAAACATCCATTCTACTCCATTAGACCCAAAATGAGGTTTTGCAGTGGTTGGGAGAATTTCGCAAACCTTCGGCACGTAAAAAGATGCGAAACTTATTTTGCGGGCCAGAATGCACTATTTCAGGGTATCGAAGTTGCGAAAAAGTTTTGCGACGAAAACATCCATTCTACTCCATTAGACCCAAAATGATGTTTTGCAGTGGTTGGGAGAATTTCGCAAACCTTCGGCACGTAAAAAGATGTGAAACTTGTTTTGCCGGCCTGAATCCACTATTTCAGTGTACCGAAGTTGCGAAAAATGTTTCGCAACCAAAACATCCATTCTACTCCATTAGACCCAAAATGATGTTTTGCAGTGGTTGGGAGAATTTCGCAAACCTTCGGCACGTAAAAAGATGCGAAACTTATTTTGCGGGCCTGAATGCACTATTTCAGAGTACCGAAGTTGCGAAAAAGGATTCGCATCGAAATCATCCATTCTACTCCGTTAGACCCAAAATGATGTTTTGTAGTGGTTGGGAGCATTTCGCAAACCTTCGGCACGTAAAAAGATGTGAAACTTGTTTTGCGGGCCAGAATGCACTATTTCAGGGTACCGAAGTTGCGAAAAATGTTTTGCGACGAAAACATCCATTCTACTCCATTAGACCCAAAATGATGTTTTGCAGTGGTTGGGAGAATTTCGCAAACCTTCGACACGTAAAATGATGCGAAACTTGTTTTGCGGGCCCGAATCCACTATTTCGGTGTACCGAAGTTGCGAAAAATGTTTCGCAACGAAAACATCCATTCTACTCCATTAGACCCAAAATGATGTTTTGCAGTGGTTGGGAGCATTTCGCAAACCTTCGGCACGTAAAAAGATGCGAAACTTGTTTTGCGGGCCAGAATGCACTATTTCAGGGTATCGAAGTTGCGAAAAATGTTTAGCGACGAAAACATCCATTCTACTCCATTAGACCCAAAATGATGTTTTGCAGTGGTTGGAAGAATTTCGCAAACCTTCGGCACGTAAAAAGATGTGAAACTTGTTTTGTGGGCCAGAATGCACTATTTCAGGGTATCGAAGTTGCGAAAAATGTTTAGCGACGAAAACATCCATTCTACTCCATTAGACCCAAAATGATGTTTTGCAGTGGTTGGAAGAATTTCGCAAACCTTCGGCACGTAAAAAGTTGTGAAACTTGTTTTGTGGGCCAGAATGCACTATTTCAGGGTACCGAAGTTGCGAAAAATGTTTTGCGATGAAAACATCCATTCTACTCCATTAGACCCAAAATAATGTTTTGCAGTGGTTGGGAGAATTTCGCAAACCTTCGACACGTAAAAAGATGCGAAACTTGTTTTGCGGGCCTGAATCCACTATTTCGGTGTACCGAAGTTGCGAAAAATGTTTCGCAACGAAAACATCCATTCTACTCCATTAGACCCAAAATGAGGTTTTGCAGTGGTTGGGAGAATTTCGCAAACCTTCGGCACGTAAAAAGATGCGAAACTTATTTTGCGGGCCAGAATGCACTATTTCAGGGTATCGAAGTTGCGAAAAAGTTTTGCGACGAAAACATCCATTCTACTCCATTAGACCCAAAATGATGTTTTGCAGTGGTTGGGAGAATTTCGCAAACCTTCGGCACGTAAAAAGATGTGAAACTTGTTTTGCCGGCCTGAATCCACTATTTCAGTGTACCGAAGTTGCGAAAAATGTTTCGCAACCAAAACATCCATTCTACTCCATTAGACCCAAAATGATGTTTTGCAGTGGTTGGGAGAATTTCGCAAACCTTCGGCACGTAAAAAGATGCGAAACTTATTTTGCGGGCCTGAATGCACTATTTCAGAGTACCGAAGTTGCGAAAAAGGATTCGCATCGAAATCATCCATTCTACTCCGTTAGACCCAAAATGATGTTTTGTAGTGGTTGGGAGCATTTCGCAAACCTTCGGCACGTAAAAAGATGTGAAACTTGTTTTGCGGGCCAGAATGCACTATTTCAGGGTACCGAAGTTGCGAAAAATGTTTTGCGACGAAAACATCCATTCTACTCCATTAGACCCAAAATGATGTTTTGCAGTGGTTGGGAGAATTTCGCAAACCTTCGACACGTAAAATGATGCGAAACTTGTTTTGCGGGCCCGAATCCACTATTTCGGTGTACCGAAGTTGCGAAAAATGTTTCGCAACGAAAACATCCATTCTACTCCATTAGACCCAAAATGATGTTTTGCAGTGGTTGGGAGCATTTCGCAAACCTTCGGCACGTAAAAAGATGCGAAATTTGTTTTGCGGGCCAGAATGCACTATTTCAGGGTATCGAAGTTGCGAAAAATGTTTAGCGACGAAAACATCCATTCTACTCCATTAGACCTAAAATGATGTTTTGCAGTGGTTGGAAGAATTTCGCAAACCTTCGGCACGTAAAAAGATGTGAAACTTGTTTTATGGGCCTGAATGCACTATTTCAGTGTACCGAAGTTGCGAAAAAGGATTCGCATCGAAAACATCCATTCTACTCCATTAGACCCAAAATGATGTTTTCCACTGGATGGGAGCATTTCGCAAACCATCGACACGTAAAACGATGCGAAACTTGTGTTTCGGGCCTGAATGCACTATTTCGGTGTATCGAAGTTGCGAAAAATGGTTCGCAATGAAAACATCCATTCTACTCTATCAGACACAAAATTATGTTTTGCAGTGGTTGGGAGCATTTCGCAAACCTTCGGCACATAAAAAGTTGTGAAACGTGTTTTGTGGGCCAGAATGCACTATTTCAGGGTACCGAAGTTGCGAAAAATGTTTTGCAATGAAAACATCCATTCTACTCCATTAGACCCAAAATGATGTTTTGCAGTGGTTGGGAGAATTTCGCAAACCTTCGACACGTAAAAAGATGCGAAACTTGTTTTGCGGGCCTGAATCCACTATTTCGGTGTACCGAAGTTGCGAAAAATGTTTCACAACAAAAACATCCATTCTACTCCATTAGACCCAAAATGAGGTTTTGCAGTGGTTGGGAGCATTTCGCAAACCTTCGGCACGTAAAAAGATGCGAAACTTGTTTTGCGGGCCAGAATGCACTATTTCAGGGTATCGAAGTTGCGAAAATTTTTTTGCGACGAAAACATCCATTCTACTCCATTAGACCCAAAATGATGTTTTGCAGTGGTTGGGAGAATTTCGCAAACCTTCGGCACGTAAAAAGATGCGAAACTTATTTTGCGGGCCTGAATGCACTATTTCAGAGTACCGAAGTTGCGAAAAAGGATTCGCATCGAAATCATCCATTCTACTCCATTAGACCCAAAATGATGTTTTCCACTAGTTGGGAGCATTTCACAATCCATCGACACGTAAAATGATGCAAAACTTGTGTTTCGGGCCTGAATGCACTATTTCGGTGTATCGAGGTTGCGAAAAATGTTTCGCAACGAAAACATCCATTCTACTCTATTAGACACAAAATGTTGTTTTGCAGTGGTTGGGAGCATTTCGCAAACCTTCGGCACGTAAAAAGTTGTGAAACTTGTTTTGCGGGCCAGAATGCACTATTTCAGGGTACCGAAGTAGCGAAAAATGTTTCGCAACAAAAACATCCATTCTACTCCATAAGACCCAAAATGATGTTTTGCAGTGGTTGAGAGCATTTTGCAAACCTTCGGCACGTAAAAAGTTGTGAAACTTGTTTTGTGGGCCAGAATGCACTATTTTAGGGTACCGAAGTTGCGAAAAATGTTTCGCAACAAAAACATCCATTCTACTCCATAAGACCCAAAATGATGTTTTGCAGTGGTTGAGAGCATTTTGCAAACCTTCGGCACCTAAAAAGTTGTGAAACTTGTTTTGTGGGCCAGAATGCACTATTTCAGGGTACCGAAGTTCCGAAAAATGTTTTGCGACGAAAACATCCATTCTACTCCATTAGACCCAAAATGATGTTTTGCAGTGGTTGGGAGAATTTCGCAAACCTTCGACACGTAAAAAGATGCGAAACTTATTTTGCGGGCCTGAATCCACTATTTCGGTGTACCGAAGTTGCGAAAAATGTTTCGCAACGAAAACATCCATTCTACTCCATTAGACCCAAAATGATGTTTTGCAGTGGTTGGGAGCATTTCGCAAACCTTCGGCACGTAAAAAGCTGTGAAACTTGTTTTGCGGGCCAGAGGGCACTATTTCAGGGTACTGAAGTTGCGAAAAATGTTTTGCGACGAAAACATCCATTCTACTCCATTAGACCCAAAATGATGTTTTGCAGTGGTTGGGAGAATTTCGCAAACCTTCGACACGTAAAATGATGCGAAACTTGTTTTGCGGGCCCGAATCCACTATTTCGGTGTACCGAAGTTGCGAAAAATGTTTCGCAACGAAAACATCCATTCTACTCCATTAGACCCAAAATGATGTTTTGCAGTGGTTGGGAGCATTTCGCAAACCTTCGGCACGTAAAAAGATGCGAAACTTGTTTTGCGGGCCAGAATGCACTATTTCAGGTTATCGAAGTTGCGAAAAATGTTTTGCGACGAAAACATCCATTCTACTCCAGTAGACCCAAAATGATGTTTTGCAGTGGTTGGAAGAATTTCGCAAACCTTCGGCACGTAAAAAGATGCGAAACTTGTTTTGCGGGCCTGAATGCACTATTTCAGAGTACCGAAGTTGCGAAAAAGGATTCGCATCGAAAACATTCATTCTACTCCATTAGACCCAAAATGATGTTTTTCACTGGTTGGGAGCATTTCGCAAACCATCGACACGTAAAACGATGCCAAACTTGTGTTTCGGGCCTGAATGCACTGTTTCGGTGTACCAAAGTTGCGAAAAATGGTTCGCAATGAAAACATCCATTCTACTCTATTAGACACAAAATTATGTTTTGCAGTGGTTGGGATCATTTCGCAAACCTTCGGCACGTAAAAAGTTGTGAAACTTGTTTTGTGGGCCAGAATGCACTATTTCAGGGTACCGAAGTTGCGAAAAATGTTTTGCGATGAAAACATCCATTCTACTCCATTAGACCAAAAATAATGTTTTGCAGTGGTTGGGAGAATTTCGCAAACCTTCGACACGTAAAAAGATGCGAAACTTGTTTTGCGGGCCTGAATCCACTATTTCGGTGTACCGAAGTTGCGAAAAATGTTTCGCAACGAAAACATCCATTCTACTCCATTAGACCCAAAATGAGGTTTTTCAGTGGTTGGGAGCATTTCGCAAACCTTCGGCACGTAAAAAGATGCGAAACTTATTTTGCGGGCCAGAATGCACTATTTCAAGGTATCGAAGTTGCGAAAAAGTTTTGCGACGAAAACATCCATTCTACTCCATTAGACCCAAAATGATGTTTTGCAGTGGTTGGGAGAATTTCGCAAACCTTCGGCACGTAAAAAGATGTGAAACTTGTTTTGCCGGCCTGAATCCACTATTTCAGTGTACCGAAGTTGCGAAAAATGTTTCGCAACGAAAACATCCATTCTACTCCATTAGACCCAAAATGATGTTTTGCAGTGGTTGGGAGAATTTCGCAAACCTTCGGCACGTAAAAAGATGCGAAACTTATTTTGCGGGCCTGAATGCACTATTTCAGAGTACCGAAGTTGCGAAAAAGGATTCGCATCGAAATCATCCATTCTACTCCGTTAGACCCAAAATGATGTTTTGTAGTGGTTGGGAGCATTTCGCAAACCTTCGGCACGTAAAAAGATGTGAAACTTGTTTTGCGGGCCAGAATGCACTATTTCAGGGTACCGAAGTTGCGAAAAATGTTTTGCGACGAAAACATCCATTCTACTCCATTAGACCCAAAATGATGTTTTGCAGTGGTTGGGAGAATTTCGAAAACCTTCGACACGTAAAATGATGCGAAACTTGTTTTGCGGGCCCGAATCCACTATTTCGGTGTACCGAAGTTGCGAAAAATGTTTCGCAACGAAAACATCCATTCTACTCCATTAGACCCAAAATGATGTTTTGCAGTGGTTGGGAGCATTTAGCAAACCTTCGGCACGTAAAAAGATGCGAAACTTGTTTTGCGGGCCAGAATGCACTATTTCAGGGTATCGAAGTTGCGAAAAATGTTTAGCGACGAAAACATCCATTCTACTCCATTAGACCCAAAATGATGTTTTGCAGTGGTTGGAAGAATTTCGCAAACCTTCGGCACGTAAAAAGATGTGAAACTTGTTTTATGGGCCTGAATGCACTATTTCAGTGTACCGAAGTTGCGAAAAAGGATTCGCATCGAAAACATCCATTCTACTCCATTAGACCCAAAATGATGTTTTCCACTGGATGGGAGCATTTCGCAAACCATCGACACGTAAAACGATGCGAAACTTGTGTTTCGGGCCTGAATGCACTATTTCAGGGTACCGAAGTTGCGAAAAATGGTTCGCAATGAAAACATCCATTCTACTCTATCAGACACAAAATTATGTTTTGCAGTGGTTGGGAGCATTTCGCAAACCTTCGGCACATAAAAAGTTGTGAAACGTGTTTTGTGGGCCAGAATGCACTATTTCAGGGTACCGAAGTTGCGAAAAATGTTTTGCAATGAAAACATCCATTCTACTCCATTAGACCCAAAATGATGTTTTGCAGTGGTTGGGAGAATTTCGCAAACCTTCGACACGTAAAAAGATGCGAAACTTGTTTTGCGGGCCTGAATCCACTATTTCGGTGTACCGAAGTTGCGAAAAATGTTTCACAACAAAAACATCCATTCTACTCCATTAGACCCAAAATGAGGTTTTGCAGTGGTTGGGAGCATTTCGCAAACCTTCGGCACGTAAAAAGATGCGAAACTTGTTTTGCGGGCCAGAATGCACTATTTCAGGGTATCGAAGTTGCGAAAATTTTTTTGCGACGAAAACATCCATTCTACTCCATTAGACCCAAAATGATGTTTTGCAGTGGTTGGGAGAATTTCGCAAACCTTCGGCACGTAAAAAGATGCGAAACTTATTTTGCGGGCCTGAATGCACTATTTCAGAGTACCGAAGTTGCGAAAAAGGATTCGCATCGAAATCATCCATTCTACTCCATTAGACCCAAAATGATGTTTTCCACTAGTTGGGAGCATTTCGCAATCCATCGACACGTAAAATGATGCAAAACTTGTGTTTCGGGCCTGAATGCACTATTTCGGTGTATCGAGGTTGCGAAAAATGTTTCGCAACGAAAACATCCATTCTACTCTATTAGACACAAAATGTTGTTTTGCAGTGGTTGGGAGCATTTCGCAAACCTTCGGCACGTAAAAAGTTGTGAAACTTGTTTTGCGGGCCAGAATGCACTATTTCAGGGTACCGAAGTAGCGAAAAATGTTTCGCAACAAAAACATCCATTCTACTCCATAAGACCCAAAATGATGTTTTGCAGTGGTTGAGAGCATTTTGCAAACCTTCGGCACGTAAAAAGTTGTGAAACTTGTTTTGTGGGCCAGAATGCACTATTTCAGGGTACCGAAGTTCCGAAAAATGTTTTGCGACGAAAACATCCATTCTACTCCATTAGACCCAAAATGATGTTTTGCAGTGGTTGGGAGAATTTCGCAAACCTTCGACACGTAAAAAGATGCGAAACTTATTTTGCGGGCCTGAATCCACTATTTCGGTGTACTGAAGTTGCGAAAAATGTTTCGCAACGAAAACATCCATTCTACTCCATTAGACCCAAAATGATGTTTTGCAGTGGTTGGGAGCATTTCGCAAACCTTCGGCACGTAAAAAGCTGTGAAACTTGTTTTGCGGGCCAGAGTGCACTATTTCAGGGTACTGAAGTTGCGAAAAATGTTTTGCGACGAAAACATCCATTCTACTCCATTAGACCCAAAATGATGTTTTGCAGTGGTTGGGAGAATTTCGCAAACCTTCGACACGTAAAATGATGCGAAACTTGTTTTGCGGGCCCGAATCCACTATTTCGGTGTACCGAAGTTGCGAAAAATGTTTCGCAACGAAAACATCCATTCTACTCCATTAGACCCAAAATGATGTTTTGCAGTGGTTGGGAGCATTTCGCAAACCTTCGGCACGTAAAAAGATGCGAAACTTGTTTTGCGGGCCAGAATGCACTATTTCAGGTTATCGAAGTTGCGAAAAATGTTTTGCGACGAAAACATCCATTCTACTCCAGTAGACCCAAAATGATGTTTTGCAGTGGTTGGAAGAATTTCGCAAACCTTCGGCACGTAAAAAGATGCGAAACTTGTTTTGCGGGCCTGAATGCACTATTTCAGAGTACCGAAGTTGCGAAAAAGGATTCGCATCGAAAACATTCATTCTACTCCATTAGACCCAAAATGATGTTTTCCACTGGTTGGGAGCATTTCGCAAACCATCGACACGTAAAACGATGCCAAACTTGTGTTTCGGGCCTGAATGCACTGTTTCGGTGTACCGAAGTTGCGAAAAATGGTTCGCAATGAAAACATCCATTCTACTCTATTAGACACAAAATTATGTTTTGCAGTGGTTGGGATCATTTCGCAAACCTTCGGCACGTAAAAAGTTGTGAAACTTGTTTTGTGGGCCAGAATGCACTATTTCAGGGTACCGAAGTTGCGAAAAATGTTTTGCGATGAAAACATCCATTCTACTCCATTAGACCCAAAATAATGTTTTGCAGTGGTTGGGAGAATTTCGCAAACCTTCGACACGTAAAAAGATGCGAAACTTGTTTTGCGGGCCTGAATCCACTATTTCGGTGTACCGAAGTTGCGAAAAATGTTTCGCAACGAAAACATCCATTCTACTCCATTAGACCCAAAATGAGGTTTTGCAGTGGTTGGGAGCATTTCGCAAACCTTCGGCACGTAAAAAGATGCGAAACTTATTTTGCGGGCCAGAATGCACTACTTCAGGGTATCGAAGTTGCGAAAAAGTTTTGCGACGAAAACATCCATTCTACTCCATTAGACCCAAAATGATGTTTTGCAGTGGTTGGGAGAATTTCGCAAACCTTCGGCACGTAAAAAGATGCGAAACTTATTTTGCGGGCCTGAATGCACTATTTCAGAGTACCGAAGTTGCGAAAAAGGATTCGCATCGAAATCATCCATTCTACTCCATTAGACCCAAAATGATGTTTTGCAGTGGTTGGGAGCATTTCGCAAACCTTCGGCACGTAAAAAGATGTGAAACTTGTTTTGCGGGCCAGAATGCTCTATTTCAGGGTACCGAAGTTGCGAAAAATGTTTTGCGACGAAAACATCCATTCTACTCCATTAGACCCAAAATGATGTTTTGCAGTGGTTGGGAGAATTTCGCAAACCTTCGACACGTAAAATGATGCGAAACTTGTTTTGCGGGCCCGAATCCACTATTTCGGTGTACCGAAGTTGCGAAAAATGTTTCGCAACGAAAACATCCATTCTACTCCATTAGACCCAAAATGATGTTTTGCAGTGGTTGGGAGCATTTCGCAAACCTTCGGCACGTAAAAAGATGTGAAACTTGTTTTGCGGGCCAGAATGCACTATTTCAGGGTACCGAAGTTGCGAAAAATGTTTTGCGACGAAAACATCCATTCTACTCCATTAGACCCAAAATGATGTTATGCAGTGGTTGGGAGAATTTCGCAAACCTTCGACACGTAAAATGATGCGAAACTTGTTTTGCGGGCCCGAATCCACTATTTCGGTGTACCGAAGTTGCGAAAAATGTTTCGCAACGAAAACATCCATTCTACTCCATTAGACCCAAAATGATGTTTTGCAGTGGTTGGGAGCATTTCGCAAACCTTCGGCACGTAAAAAGATGCGAAACTTGTTTTGCGGGCCAGAATGCACTATTTCAGGGTATCGAAGTTGCGAAAAATGTTTAGCGACGAAAACATCCATTCTACTCCATTAGACCCAAAATGATGTTTTGCTGTGGTTGGAAGAATTTCGCAAACCTTCGGCACGTAAAAAGATGCGAAACTTGTTTTATGGGCCTGAATGCACTATTTCAGTGTACCGAAGTTGCGAAAAAGGATTCGCATCGAAAACATCCATTCTACTCCATTAGACCCAAAATGATGTTTTCCACTGGTTGGGAGCATTTCGCAAACCATCGACACGTAAAACGATGCGAAACTTGTGTTTCGGGCCTGAATGCACTATTTTGGTGTACCGAAGTTGCGAAAAATGGTTCGCAATGAAAACATCCATTCTACTCTATTAGACACAAAATTATGTTTTGCAGTGGTTGGGAGCATTTCGCAAACCTTCGGCACGTAAAAAGTTGTGAAACTTGTTTTGTGGGCCAGAATGCACTATTTCAGGGTACCGAAGTTGCGAAAAATGTTTTGCAATGAAAACATCCATTCTACTCCATTAGACCCAAAATGATGTTTTGCAGTGGTTGGGAGAATTTCGCAAACCTTCGACACGTAAAAAGATGCGAAACTTGTTTTGCGGGCCTGAATCCACTATTTCGGTGTACCGAAGTTGCGAAAAATGTTTCACAACGAAAACATCCATTCTACTCCATTAGACCCAAAATGATGTTTTGCAGTGGTTGGGAGCATTTCGCAAACCTTCGGCACGTAAAAAGATGCGAAACTTGTTTTGCGGGCCAGAATGCACTATTTCAGGGTATCGAAGTTGCGAAAAATTTTTGCGACGAAAACATCCATTCTACTCCATTAGACCCAAAATGATGTTTTGCAGTGGTTGGGAGAATTTCGCAAACCTTCGGCACGTAAAAAGATGCGAAACTTATTTTGCGGGCCTGAATGCACTATTTCAGACTACCGAAGTTGCGAAAAAGGATTCGCATCGAAATCATCCATTCTACTCCATTAGACCCAAAATGATGTTTTGCAGTGGTTGGGAGCATTTCGCAAACCTTCGGCACGTAAAAAGATGTGAAACTTGTTTTGCGGGCCAGAATGCTCTATTTCAGGGTACCGAAGTTGCGAAAAATGTTTTGCGACGAAAACATCCATTCTACTCCATTAGACCCAAAATGATGTTTTGCAGTGGTTGGGAGAATTTCGCAAACCTTCGACACGTAAAAAGATGCGAAACTTGTTTTGCGGGCCTGAATCCACTATTTCGGTGTACCGAAGTTGCGAAAAATGTTTCACAACGAAAATATCCATTCTACTCCATTAGACCCAAAATGATGTTTTGCAGTGGTTGGGAGCATTTCGCAAACCTTCAGCACGTAAAAAGATGCGAAACTTGTTTTGCGGGCCAGAATGCACTATTTCAGGGTATCGAAGTTGCGAAAAATTTTTTGCGACGAAAACATCCATTCTACTCCATTAGATCCAAAATGATGTTTTGCAGTGGTTGGGAGAATTTCGCAAACCTTCGGCATGTAAAAAGATGCGAAACTTATTTTGCGGGCCTGAATGCACTATTTCAGAGTACCGAAGTTGCGAAAAAGGATTCGCATCGAAATCATCCATTCTACTCCATTAGACCCAAAATGATGTTTTCCACTAGTTGGGAGCATTTCGCAAACCATCGACACGTAAAAAGATGCGAAACTTGTGTTTCGGGCCTGAATGATTTATTTAGGTGTATCGAGGTTGCGAAAAATGTTTCGCAACGAAAACATCCATTCTACTCTATTAGACACAAAATGATGTTTTGCAGTGGTTGGGAGCATTTCGCAAACCTTCGGCACGTAAAAAGTTGTGAAACTTGTTTTACGGGCCAGAATGCACTATTTCAGGGTACCGAAGTTGCGAAAAATGTTTCGCAACAAAAACATCCATTCTACTCCATAAGACCCAAAATGATGTTTTGCAGTGGTTGGGAGCATTTTGCAAACCTTCGGCACGTAAAAAGTTGTGAAACTTGTTTTGTGGGCCAGAATGCACTATTTCAGGGTACCGAAGTTCCGAAAAATGTTTTGCGACGAAAACATCCATTCTACTCCATTAGACCCAAAATGATGTTTTGCAGTGGTTGGGAGAATTTCGCAAACCTTCGACACGTAAAAAGATGCGAAACTTATTTTGCGGGCCTGAATCCACTATTTCGGTGTACCGAAGTTGCGAAAAATGTTTCGCAACGAAAACATCCATTCTACTCCATTAGACCCAAAATGATGTTTTGCAGTGGTTGGGAGCATTTCGCAAACCTTCGGCACGTAAAAAGCTGTGAAACTTGTTTTGCGGGCCAGAATGCTCTATTTTAGGGTACCGAAGTTGCGAAAAATGTTTTGCGACGAAAACATCCATTCTACTCCATTAGACCCAAAATGATGTTTTGCAGTGGTTGGGAGAATTTCGAAAACCTTCGACACGTAAAATGATGCGAAACTTGTTTTGCGGGCCCGAATCCACTATTTCGGTGTACCGAAGTTGCGAAAAATGTTTCGCAACGAAAACATCCATTCTACTCCATTAGACCCAAAATGATGTTTTGCAGTGGTTGGGAGCATTTCGCAAACCTTCGGCACGTAAAAAGATGCGAAACTTGTTTTGCGGGCCAGAATGCACTATTTCAGGGTATCGAAGTTGCGAAAAATGTTTTGCGACGAAAACATCCATTCTACTCCAGTAGACCCAAAATGATGTTTTGCAGTGGTTGGAAGAATTTCGCAAACCTTCGGCACGTAAAAAGATGCGAAACTTGTTTTGCGGGCCTGAATGCACTATTTCAGAGTACCGAAGTTGCGAAAAAGGATTCGCATCGAAAACATCCATTCTACTCCATTAGACCCAAAATGATGTTTTCCACTGGTTGGGAGCATTTCGCAAACCATCGACACGTAAAACGATGCGAAACTTGTGTTTCGGGCCTGAATGCACTATTTTGGTGTACCGAAGTTGCGAAAAATGGTTCGCAATGAAAACATCCATTCTACTCTATTAGACACAAAATTATGTTTTGCAGTGGTTGGGAGCATTTCGCAAACCTTCGGCACGTAAAAAGTTGTGAAACTTGTTTTGTGGGCCAGAATGCACTATTTCAGGGTACCGAAGTTGCGAAAAATGTTTTGCAATGAAAACATCCATTCTACTCCATTAGACCCAAAATAATGTTTTGCAGTGGTTGGGAGAATTTCGGAAACCTTCGACACGTAAAAAGATGCGAAACTTGTTTTGCGGGCCTGAATCCATTATTTCGGTGTACCGAAGTTGCGAAAAATGTTTCGCAACGAAAACATCCATTCTCCTCCATTAGACCCAAAATGATGTTTTGCAGTGGTTGGGAGCATTTCGCAAACCTTCGGCACGTAAAAAGATGCGAAACTTGTTTTGCGGGCCAGAATGCACTATTTCAGGGTATCGAAGTTGCGAAAAATTTTTGCGACGAAAACATCCATTCTACTCCATTAGACCCAAAATGATGTTTTGCAGTGGTTGGGAGAATTTCGCAAACCTTCGGCACGTAAAAAGATGCGAAACTTATTTTGCGGGCCTGAATGCACTATTTCAGACTACCGAAGTTGCGAAAAAGGATTCGCATCGAAATCATCCATTCTACTCCATTAGACCCAAAATGATGTTTTGCAGTGGTTGGGAGCATTTCGCAAACCTTCGGCACGTAAAAAGATGTGAAACTTGTTTTGCGGGCCAGAATGCTCTATTTCAGGGTACCGAAGTTGCGAAAAATGTTTTGCGACGAAAACATCCATTCTACTCCATTAGACCGAAAATGATGTTTTGCAGTGGTTGGGAGAATTTCGCAAACCTTCGACACGTAAAAAGATGCGAAACTTGTTTTGCGGGCCTGAATCCACTATTTCGGTGTACCGAAGTTGCGAAAAATGTTTCACAACGAAAACATCCATTCTACTCCATTAGACCCAAAATGATGTTTTGCAGTGGTTGGGAGCATTTCGCAAACCTTCGGCACGTAAAAAGATGCGAAACTTGTTTTGCGGGCCAGAATGCACTATTTCAGGGTATCGAAGTTGCGAAAATTTTTTTGCGACGAAAACATCCATTCTACTCCATTAGACCCAAAATGATGTTTTGCAGTGGTTGGGAGAATTTCGCAAACCTTCGGCACGTAAAAAGATGCGAAACTTATTTTGCGGGCCTGAATGCACTATTTCAGAGTACCAAAGTTGCGAAAAAGGATTCGCATCGAAATCATCCATTCTACTCCATTAGACCCAAAATGATGTTTTCCACTAGTTGGGAGCATTTCGCAAACCATCGACACGTAAAAAGATGCGAAACTTGTGTTTCGGGCCTGAATGCACTATTTCGGTGTATCGAGGTTGCGAAAAATGTTTCGCAACGAAAACATCCATTCTACTCTATTAGACACAAAATGATGTTTTGCAGTGGTTGGGAGCATTTCGCAAACCTTCGGCACGTAAAAAGTTGTGAAACTTGTTTTGCGGGCCAGAATGCACTATTTCAGGGTACCGAAGTTGCGAAAAATGTTTCGCAACAAAAACATCCATTCTACTCCATAAGACCCAAAATGATGTTTTGCAGTGGTTGGGAGAATTTCGCAAACCTTCGACACGTAAAAAGATGCGAAACTTGTTTTGCGGGCCTGAATCCACTATTTCGGTGTACCGAAGTTGCGAAAAATGTTTCACAACGAAAACATCCATTCTACTCCATTAGACCCAAAATGATGTTTTGCAGTGGTTGGGAGCATTTCGCAAACCTTCGGCACGTAAAAAGATGCGAAACTTGTTTTGCGGGCCAGAATGCACTATTTCAGGGTATCGAAGTTGCGAAAAATTTTTTGCGATGAAAACATCCATTCTACTCCATTAGACCCAAAATGATGTTTTGCAGTGGTTGGGAGAATTTCGCAAACCTTCGGCACGTAAAAAGATGCGAAACTTATTTTGCGGGCCTGAATGCACTATTTCAGAGTACCAAAGTTGCGAAAAAGGATTCGCATCGAAATCATCCATTCTACTCCATTAGACCCAAAATGATGTTTTCCACTAGTTGGGAGCATTTCGCAAACCATCGACACGTAAAAAGATGCGAAACTTGTGTTTCGGGCCTGAATGCACTATTTCGGTGTATCGAGGTTGCGAAAAATGTTTCGCAACGAAAACATCCATTCTACTCTATTAGACACAAAATGATGTTTTGCAGTGGTTGGGAGCATTTCGCAAACCTTCGGCACGTAAAAAGTTGTGAAACTTGTTTTGCGGGCCAGAATGCACTATTTCAGGGTACCGAAGTTGCGAAAAATGTTTCGCAACAAAAACATCCATTCTACTCCATAAGACCCAAAATGATGTTTTGCAGTGGTTGGGAGCATTTTGCAAACCTTCGGCACGTAAAAAGTTGTGAAACTTGTTTTGTGGGCCAGAATGCACTATTTCAGGGTACCGAAGTTCCGAAAAATGTTTTGCGACGAAAACATCCATTCTACTCCATTAGACCCAAAATGATGTTTTGCAGTGGTTGGGAGAATTTCGCAAACCTTCGACACGTAAAAAGATGCGAAACTTATTTTGCGGGCCTGAATCCACTATTTCGGTGTATCGAAGTTGCGTAAAATGTTTCGCAACGAAAACATCCATTCTACTCCATTAGACCCAAAATGATATTTTGCAGTGGTTGGGAGCATTTCGCAAACCTTCGGCACGTAAAAAGCTGTGAAACTTGTTTTGCGGGCCAGAATGCTCTATTTCAGGGTACCGAAGTTGCGAAAAATGTTTTGCGACGAAAACATCCATTCTACTCCATTAGACCCAAAATGATGTTTTGCAGTGGTTGGGAGAATTTCGCAAACCTTCGACACGTAAAATGATGCGAAACTTGTTTTGCGGGCCCGAATCCACTATTTCGGTGTACCGAAGTTGCGAAAAATGTTTCGCAACGAAAACATCCATTCTACCCCATTAGACCCAAAATGATGTTTTGCAGTGGTTGGGAGCATTTCGCAAACCTTCGGCACGTAAAAAGATGCGAAACTTGTTTTGCGGGCCAGAATGCACTATTTCAGGGTATCGAAGTTGCGAAAAATGTTTTGCGACGAAAACATCCATTCTACTCCAGTAGACCCAAAATGATGTTTTGCAGTGGTTGGAAGAATTTCGCAAACCTTCGGCACGTAAAAAGATGCGAAACTTGTTTTGCGGGCCTGAATGCACTATTTCAGAGTACCGAAGTTGCGAAAAATGTTTTGCAATGAAAACATCCATTCTACTCCATTAGACCCAAAATGATGTTTTGCAGTGGTTGGGAGAATTTCGCAAACCTTCAACACGTAAAAAGATGTGAAACTTGTTTTGCGGGCCTGAATCCACTATTTCGGTGTACCGAAGTTGCGAAAAATGTTTCGCAACGAAAACATCCATTCTACTCCATTAGACCCAAAATGATGATTTGCAGTGGTTGGGAGCATTTCGCAAACCTTCGGCACGTAAAAAGATGTGAAACTTGTTTTGCAGGCCTGAATGCACTATTTCAGAGTACCGAAGTTGCGAAAAAGGATTCGCATCGAAAACATCCATTCTACTCCATTAGACCCAAAATGATGTTTTCCATTGGTTGGGAGCATTTCGCAAACCATCGACACGTAAAACGATGCGAAACTTGTGTTTCGGGCCTGAATGCACTATTTCGGTGTACCGAAGTTGCGAAAAATGGTTCGCAATGAAAACATCCATTCTACTCTATTAGACACAAAATTATGTTTTGCAGTGGTTGGGATCATTTCGCAAACCTTCGGCACGTAAAAAGTTGTGAAACTTGTTTTGTGGGCCAGAATGCACTATTTCAGGGTACCGAAGTTGCGAAAAATGTTTTGCGATGAAAACATCCATTCTACTCCATTAGACCCAAAATGATGTTTTGCAGTGGTTGGAAGAATTTCGCAAACCTTCGGCACGTAAAAAGATGCGAAACTTGTTTTATGGGCCTGAATGCACTATTTCAGAGTACCGAAGTTGCGAAAAAGGTTTCGCATCGAAAACATCCATTCTACTCCATTAGACCCAAAATGTTGTTTTCCACTGGTTGGGAGCATTTCACAAACCATCGACACGTAAAACAATGCGAAACTAGTGTTTCGGGCCTGAATGCACTATTTCGGTGTACCGAAGTTGCGAAAAATGGTTCGCAATGAAAACATCCATTCTACTCTATTAGACACAAAATTATGTTTTGCAGTGGTTGGGAGCATTTCGCAAACCTTCGGCACGTAAAAAGTTGTGAAACTTGTTTTGTGGGCCAGAATGCACTATTTCAGGGTACCGAAGTTGCGAAAAATGTTTTGCAATGAAAACATCCATTCTACTCCATTAGACCCAAAATGATGTTTTGCAGTGGTTGGGAGAATTTCGCAAACCTTCAACACGTAAAAAGATGTGAAACTTGTTTTGCGGGCCTGAATCCACTATTTCGGTGTACCGAAGTTGCGAAAAATGTTTCGCAACGAAAACATCCATTCTACTCCATTAGACCCAAAATGATGTTTTGCAGTGGTTGGGAGCATTTCGCAAACCTTCGGCACGTAAAAAGATGCGAAACTTGTTTTGCGGGCCAGAATGCACTATTTCAGGGTATCGAAGTTGCGAAAATTTTTTTGCGACGAAAACATCCATTCTACTCCATTAGACCCAAAATGATGTTTTGCAGTGGTTGGGAGAATTTCGCAAACCTTCGGCACGTAAAAAGATGCGAAACTTATTTTGCGGGCCTGAATGCACTATTTCAGAGTACCGAAGTTGCGAAAAAGGATTCGCATCGAAATCATCCATTCTACTCCATTAGACCCAAAATGATGTTTTCCACTAGTTGGGAGCATTTCGCAAACCATCGACACGTAAAACGATGCAAAACTTGTGTTTCGGGCCTGAATGCACTATTTCGGTGTACCGAGGTTGCGAAAAATGTTTCGCAATGAAAACATCCATTCTACTCTATTAGAGACAAAATGATGTTTTGCAGTGGTTGGGAGCATTTCGCAAACCTTCGGCACGTAAAAAGATGCGAAACTTGTTTTGCGGGCCAGAATGCACTATTTCAGGGTATCGAAGTTGCGAAAAATGTTTTGCGACGAAAACATCCATTCTACTCCATTAGACCCAAAATGATGTTTTGCATTGGTTGGAAGAATTTCGCAAACCTTCGGCACGTAAAAAGATGCGAAACTTGTTTTATGGGCCTGAATGCACTATTTCATAGTACCGAAGTTGCGAAAAAGGATTCGCATCGAAAACATCCATTCTACTCCATTAGACCCAAAATGATGTTTTCCACTGGTTGGGAGCATTTCACAAACCATCGACACGTAAAACGATGCGAAACTTGTGTTTCGGGCCTGAATGCACTATTTCGGTGTACCGAAGTTGCGAAAAATGGTTCGGAATGAAAACATCCATTCTACTCTATTAGACACAAAATTATGTTTTGCAGTGGTTGGGAGCATTTCGCAAACCTTCGGCACGTAAAAAGTTGTGAAACTTGTTTTGTGGGCCAGAATGCACTATTTCAGGGTACCGAAGTTGCGAAAAATGTTTTGCAATGAAAACATCCACTCTACTCCATTAGACCCAAAATGATGTTTTGCAGTGGTTGGGAGAATTTCGCAAACCTTCGACACGTAAAAAGATGCGAAACTTGTTTTGCGGGCCTGAATCCACTATTTCGGTGTACCGAAGTTGCGAAAAATGTTTCACAACGAAAACATCCATTCTACTCCATTAGACCCAAAATGATGTTTTGCAGTGGTTGGGAGCATTTCGCAAACCTTCGGCACGTAAAAAGATGCGAAACTTGTTTTGCGGGCCAGAATGCAATATTTCAGGGTATCGAAGTTGCGAAAAATGTTTTGCGACGAAAACATCCATTCCACTCCATTAGACCCAAAATGATGTTTTGCAGTGGTTGGAAGAATTTCGCAAACCTTCAGCACGTAAAAAGATGCGAAACTTGTTTTGCAGGCCTGAATGCACTATTTCAGAGTACCGAAGTTGCGAAAAAGGATTCGCATCGAAAACATCCATTCTACTCCATTAGACCCAAAATGATGTTTTCCACTGGTTGGGAGCATTTCGCAAACCATCGACACGTAAAACGATGCGAAACTTGTGTTTCGGGCCTGAATGCACTGTTTCGGTGTACCGAAGTTGCGAAAAATGGTTCGCAATGAAAACATCCATTCTACTCTATTAGACACAAAATTATGTTTTGCAGTGGTTGGGAGCATTTCGCAAACCTTCGGCACGTAAAAAGATGCGAAACTTGTTTTGCGGGCCAGAATGCACTATTTCAGGGTATCGAAGTTGCGAAAAATGTTTTGCGACGAAAACATCGATTCTACTCCATTAGACCCAAAATGATGTTTTGCAGTGGTTGGAAGAATTTCGCAAACCTTCGGCACGTAAAAAGATGCGAAACTTGTTTTATGGGCCTGAATGCACTATTTCAGAGTACCGAAGTTGCGAAAAAAGATTCGCATCGAAAACATCCATTCTACTCCATTAGACCCAAAATGATGTTTTCCACTGGTTGGGAGCATTTCGCAAACCATCGACACGTAAAACGATGCGAAACTTGTGTTTCGGGCCTGAATGCACTATTTCGGTGTACCGAAGTTGCGAAAAATGGTTCGCAATGAAAACATCCATTCTACTCTATTAGACACAAAATTATGTTTTGCAGTGGTTGGGAGCATTTCGCAAACCTTCGGCACGTAAAAAGTTGTGAAACTTGTTTTGTGGGCCAGAATGCACTATTTCAGGGTACCGAAGTTGCGAAAAATGTTTTGCAATGAAAACATCCATTCTACTCCATTAGACCCAAAATGATGTTTTGCAGTGGTTGGGAGAATTTCGCAAACCTTCGACACGTAAAAAGATGCGAAACTTGTTTTGCGGGCCTGAATCCACTATTTCGGAGTACCGAAGTTGCGAAAAATGTTTCACAACGAAAACATCCATTCTACTCCATTAGACCCAAAATGATGTTTTGCAGTGGTTGGGAGCATTTCGCAAACCTTCGGCACGTAAAAAAATGCGAAACTTGTTTTGCGGGCCAGAATGCACTATTTCAGGGTATCGAAGTTGCGAAAAATGTTTTGCGACGAAAACATCCATTCTACTCCATTAGACCCAAAATGATGTTTTGCAGTGGTTGGAAGAATTTCGCAAACCTTCGGCACGTAAAAAGATGCGAAACTTGTTTTATGGGCCTGAATGCACTATTTCAGAGTACCGAAGTTGCGAAAAAGGATTCGCATCGAAAACATCCATTCTACTCCATTAGACCCAAAATGATGTTTTCCACTGGTTGGGAGCGTTTCACAAACCATCGACACGTAAAACGATGCGAAACTTGTGTTTCGGGCCTGAATGCACTATTTCGGTGTACCGAAGTTGCGAAAAATGGTTCGCAATGAAAACATCCATTCTACTCTATTAGACACAAAATTATGTTTTGCAGTGGTTGGGAGCATTTCGCAAACCTTCGGCACGTAAAAAGATGCGAAACTTGTTTTGCGGGCCAGAATGCACTATTTCAGGGTATCGAAGTTGCGAAAAATGTTTTGCGACGAAAACATCCATTCTACTCCTTTAGACCCAAAAAGATGTTTTGCAGTGGTTGGAAGAATTTCGCAAACCTTCGGCACGTAAAAAGATGCGAAACTTGTTTTATGGGCCTGAAAGCACTATTTCAGAGTACCGAAGTTGCGAAAAAGGATTCGCATCGAAAACATCCATTCTACTCCATTAGACCCAAAATGATGTTTTCCACTGGTTGGGAGCGTTTCGCAAACAATCGACACGTAAAACGATGCGAAACTTGTGTTTCGGGCCTGAATGCACTATTTCGGTGTACCGAAGTTGCGAAAAATGGTTCGCAATGAAAACATCCATTCTACTCTATTAGACACAAAATTATGTTTTGCAGTGGTTGGGAGCATTACGCAAACCTTCGGCACGTAAAAAGTTGTGAAACTTGTTTTGTGGGCCAGAATGCACTATTTCAGGGTACCTTGCGAAAAATGTTTTGCAATGAAAACATCCATTCTACTCCATTAGACCCAAAATGATGTTTTGCAGTGGTTGGGAGAATTTCGCAAACCTTCGACACGTAAAAAGATGCGAAACTTGTTTTGCGGGCCTGAATCCACTATTTCGGTGTACCGAAGTTGCGAAAAATGTTTCACAACGAAAACATCCATTCTACTCCATTAGACCCAAAATGATGTTTTGCAGTGGTTGGGAGCATTTCGCAAACCTTCGGCACGTAAAAAGATGCGAAACTTGTTTTGCGGGCCAGAATGCACTATTTCAGGGTATCGAAGTTGCGAAAAATGTTTTGCGACGAAAACATCCATTCTACTCCATTAGACCCAAAATGTTGTTTTGCAGTGGTTGAAAGAATTTCGCAAACCTTCGGCACGTAAAAAGATGCGAAACTTGTTTTGCGGGCCTGAATGCACTATTTCAGAGTACCGAAGTTGCGAAAAAGGACTCGCATCGAAAACATCCATTCTACTCCATTGGACCCAAAATGATGTTTTCCACTGGTTGGGAGCATTTCGCAAACCATCGACACGTAAAACGATGCGAAACTTGTGTTTCGGGCCTGAATGCACTATTTCGGTGTACCGAAGTTGCGAAAAATGGTTCGCAATGAAAACATCCATTCTACTCTATTAGACACAAAATTATGTTTTGCAGTGGTTGGGAGCATTTCGCAAACCTTCGGCACGTAAAAAGTTGTGAAACTTGTTTTGTGGGCCAGAATGCACTTTTTCAGGGTACCGAAGTTGCGAAAAATGTTTTGCGATGAAAACATCCATTCTACTCCATTAGACCCAAAATAATGTTTTGCAGTGGTTGGGAGAATTTCGCAAACCTTCGACACGTAAAAAGATGCGAAACTTGTTTTGCGGGCCTGAATCCACTATTTTGGTGTACCGAAGTTGCGAAAAATGTTTCGCAACGAAAACATCCATTCTACTCCATTAGACCCAAAATGATGTTTTGCAGTGGTTGGGAGAATTTCGCAAACCTTCGACACGTAAAAAGATGCGAAACTTGTTTTGCGGGCCTGAATCCACTATTTCGGTGTACCGAAGTTGCGAAAAATGTTTCACAACGAAAACATCCATTCTACTCCATTAGACCCAAAATGATGTTTTGCAGTGGTTGGGAGCATTTCGCAAACCTTCGGCACGTAAAAAGATGCGAAACTTGTTTTGCGGGCCAGAATGCACTATTTCAGGGTATCGAAGTTGCGAAAAATGTTTTGCGACGAAAACATCCATTCTACTCCATTAGACCCAAAATGATGTTTTGCAGTGGTTGGAAGAATTTCGCAAACCTTCGGCACGTAAAAAGATGCGAAACTTGTTTTATGGGCCTGAATGCACTATTTCAGAGTACCGAAGTTGCGAAAAAGGATTCGCATCGAAAACATCCATTCTACTCCATTAGACCCAAAATGATGTTTTCCACTGGTTGGGAGCATTTCGCAAACCATCGACACGTAAAACGATGCGAAACTTGTGTTTCGGGCCTGAATGCACTATTTCGGTGTACCGAAGTTGCGAAAAATGGTTCGCAATGAAAACATCCATTCTACTCTATTAGACACAAAATTATGTTTTGCAGTGGTTGGGAGCATTTCGCAAACCTTCGGCACGTAAAAAGTTGTGAAACTTGTTTTGTGGGCCAGAATGCACTATTTCAGGGTACTGAAGTTGCGAAAAATGTTTTGCAATGAAAACATCCATTCTACTCCATTAGACCCAAAATGATGTTTTGCAGTGGTTGGGAGAATTTCGCAAACCTTCGACACGTAAAAAGATGCGAAACTTGTTTTGCGGGCCTGAATCCACTATTTCGGTGTACCGAAGTTGCGAAAAATGTTTCGCAACGAAAACATCCACTCTACTCCATTAGACCCAAAATGAAGTTTTGCAGTGGTTGGGAGCATTTCGCAAACCTTCGGCACGTAAAAAAATGCGAAACTTGTTTTGCGGGCCAGAATGCACTATTTCAGGGTATCGAAGTTGCGAAAAATGTTTTGCGACGAAAACATCCATTCTACTCCATTAGACCCAAAATGATGTTTTGCAGTGGTTGGAAGAATTTCGCAAACCTTCGGCACGTAAAAAGATGCGAAACTTCTTTTGCGGGCCTGAATGCACTATTTCAGAGTACCGAAGTTGCGAAAAAGGATTCGCATCGAAAACATCCATTCTACTCCATTAGACCCAAAATGATGTTTTCCATTGGTTGGGAGCATTTCACAAACCATCGACACGTAAAACGATGCGAAACTTGTGTTTCGGGCCTGAATGCACTATTTCGGTGTACCGAAGTTGCGAAAAATGGTTCGCAATGAAAACATCCATTCTACTCTATTAGACACAAAATTATGTTTTGCAGTGGTTGGGAGCATTTCGCAAACCTTCGGCACGTAAAAAGATGCGAAACTTGTTTTGCGGGCCAGAATGCACTATTTCAGGGTATCGAAGTTGCGAAAAATGTTTTGCGACGAAAACATCCATTCTACTCCATTAGACCCAAAATGATGTTTTGCATTGGTTGGAAGAATTTCGCAAACCTTCGGCACGTAAAAAGATGCGAAACTTGTTTTATGGGCCTGAATGCACTATTTCATAGTACCGAAGTTGCGAAAAAGGATTCGCATCGAAAACATCCATTCTACTCCAGTAGACCCAAAATGATGTTTTCCACTGGTTGGGAGCATTTCGCAAACCATCGACACGTAAAACGATGCGAAACTTGTGTTTCGGGCCTGAATGCACTATTTCGGTGTACCGAAGTTGCGAAAAATGGTTCGGAATGAAAACATCCATTCTACTCTATTAGACACAAAATTATGTTTTGCAGTGGTTGGGAGCATTTCGCAAACCTTCGGCACGTAAAAAGCTGTGAAACTTGTTTTGCGGGCCAGAATGCTCTATTTCAGGGTACCGAAGTTGCGAAAAATGTTTTGCGACGAAAACATCCATTCTACTCCATTAGACCCAAAATGATGTTTTGCAGTGGTTGGGAGAATTTCGCAAACCTTCGACACGTAAAATGATGCGAAACTTGTTTTGCGGGCCCGAATCCACTATTTCGGTGTACCGAAGTTGCGAAAAATGTTTCGCAACGAAAACATCCATTCTACTCCATTAGACCCAAAATGATGTTTTGCAGTGGTTGGGAGCATTTCGCAAACCTTCGGCACGTAAAATGATGCGAAACTTGTTTTGCGGGCCAGAATGCACTATTTCAGGGTATCGAAGTTGCGAAAAATATTTTGCGACGAAAACATCCATTCTACTCCAGTAGACCCAAAATGATGTTTTGCAGTGGTTGGAAGAATTTCGCAAACCTTCGGCACGTAAAAAGATGCGAAACTTGTTTTGCGGTCCTGAATGCACTATTTCAGAGTACCGAAGTTGCGAAAAATGTTTTTCAATGAAAACATCCATTCTACTCCATTAGACCCAAAATGATGTTTTGCAGTGGTTGGGAGAATTTCGCAAACCTTCAACACGTAAAAAGATGTGAAACTTGTTTTGCGGGCCTGAATCCACTATTTCGGTGTACCGAAGTTGCGAAAAATGTTTCGCAACGAAAACATCCATTCTACTCCATTAGACCCAAAATGATGATTTGCAGTGGTTGGGAGCATTTCGCAAACCTTCGGCACGTAAAAAGATGTGAAACTTGTTTTGCAGGCCTGAATGCACTATTTCAGAGTACCGAAGTTGCGAAAAAGGATTCGCATCGAAAACATCCATTCTACTCCATTAGACCCAAAATGATGTTTTCCATTGGTTGGGAGCATTTCGCAAACCATCGACACGTAAAACTATGCGAAACTTGTGTTTCGGGCCTGAATGCACTATTTCGGTGTACCGAAGTTGCGAAAAATGGTTCGCAATGAAAACATCCATTCTACTCTATTAGACACAAAATTATGTTTTGCAGTGGTTGGGATCATTTCGCAAACCTTCGGCACGTAAAAAGTTGTGAAACTTGTTTTGTGGGCCAGAATGCACTATTTCAGGGTACCGAAGTTGCGAAAAATGTTTTGCGATGAAAACATCCATTCTACTCCATTAGACCCAAAATGATGTTTTGCAGTGGTTGGAAGAATTTCGCAAACCTTCGGCACGTAAAAAGATGCGAAACTTGTTTTATGGGCCTGAATGCACTATTTCAGAGTACCGAAGTTGCGAAAAAGGATTCGCATCGAAAACATCCATTCTACTCCATTAGACCCAAAATGTTGTTTTCCACTGGTTGGGAGCATTTCACAAACCATCGACACGTAAAACGATGCGAAACTAGTGTTTCGGGCCTGAATGCACTATTTCGGTGTACCGAAGTTGCGAAAAATGGTTCGCAATGAAAACATCCATTCTACTCTATTAGACACAAAATTATGTTTTGCAGTGGTTGGGAGCATTTCGCAAACCTTCGGCACGTAAAAAGTTGTGAAACTTGTTTTGTGGGCCAGAATGCACTATTTCAGGGTACCGAAGTTGCGAAAAATGTTTTGCAATGAAAACATCCATTCTACTCCATTAGACCCAAAATGATGTTTTGCAGTGGTTGGGAGAATTTCGCAAACCTTCAACACGTAAAAAGATGTGAAACTTGTTTTGCGGGCCTGAATCCACTATTTCGGTGTACCGAAGTTGCGAAAAATGTTTCGCAACGAAAACATCCATTCTACTCCATTAGACCCAAAATGATGTTTTGCAGTGGTTGGGAGCATTTCGCAAACCTTCGGCACGTAAAAAGATGCGAAACTTGTTTTGCGGGCCAGAATGCACCATTTCAGGGTATCGAAGTTGCGAAAATTTTTTTGCGACGAAAACATCCATTCTACTCCATTAGACCCAAAATGATGTTTTGCAGTGGTTGGGAGAATTTCGCAAACCTTCGGCACGTAAAAAGATGCGAAACTTATTTTGCGGGCCTGAATGCACTATTTCAGAGTACCGAAGTTGCGAAAAAGGATTCGCATCGAAATCATCCATTCTACTCCATTAGACCCAAAATGATGTTTTCCACTAGTTGGGAGCATTTCGCAAACCATCGACACGTAAAACGATGCAAAACTTGTGTTTCGGGCCTGAATGCACTATTTCGGTGTACCGAGGTTGCGAAAAATGTTTCGCAATGAAAACATCCATTCTACTCTATTAGAGACAAAATGATGTTTTGCAGTGGTTGGGAGACTTTCGCAAACCTTCGGCACGTAAAAAGATGCGAAACTTGTTTTGCGGGCCAGAATGCACTATTTCAGGGTATCGAAGTTGCGAAAAATGTTTTGCGACGAAAACATCCATTCTACTCCATTAGACCCAAAATGATGTTTTGCATTGGTTGGAAGAATTTCGCAAACCTTCGGCACGTAAAAAGATGCGAAACTTGTTTTATGGGCCTGAATGCACTATTTCATAGTACCGAAGTTGCGAAAAAGGATTCGCATCGAAAACATCCATTCTACTCCATTAGACCCAAAATGATGTTTTCCACTGGTTGGGAGCATTTCGCAAACCATCGACACGTAAAACGATGCGAAACTTGTGTTTCGGGCCTGAATGCACTATTTCGGTGTACCGAAGTTGCGAAAAATGGTTCGGAATGAAAACATCCATTCTACTCTATTAGACACAAAATTATGTTTTGCAGTGGTTGGGAGCATTTCGCAAACCTTCGGCACGTAAAAAGTTGTGAAACTTGTTTTGTGGGCCAGAATGCACTATTTCAGGGTACCGAAGTTGCGAAAAATGTTTTGCAATGAAAACATCCACTCTACTCCATTAGACCCAAAATGATGTTTTGCAGTGGTTGGGAGAATTTCGCAAACCTTCGACACGAAAAAAGATGCGAAACTTGTTTTGCGGGCCTGAATCCACTATTTCGGTGTACCGAAGTTGCGAAAAATGTTTCACAACGAAAACATCCATTCTACTCCATTAGACCCAAAATGATGTTTTGCAGTGGTTGGGAGCATTTCGCAAACCTTCGGCACGTAAAAAGATGCGAAACTTGTTTTGCGGGCCAGAATGCAATATTTCAGGGTATCGAAGTTGCGAAAAATGTTTTGCGACGAAAACATCCATTCTACTCCATTAGACCCAAAATGATGTTTTGCAGTGGTTGGAAGAATTTCGCAAACCTTCAGCACGTAAAAAGATGCGAAACTTGTTTTGCAGGCCTGAATGCACTATTTCAGAGTACCGAAGTTGCGAAAAAGGATTCGCATCGAAAACATCCATTCTACTCCATTAGACCCAAAATGATGTTTTCCACTGGTTGGGAGCATTTCGCAAACCATCGACACGTAAAACGATGCGAAACTTGTGTTTCGGGCCTGAATGCACTGTTTCGGTGTACCGAAGTTGCGAAAAATGGTTCGCAATGAAAACATCCATTCTACTCTATTAGACACAAAATTATGTTTTGCAGTGGTTGGGAGCATTTCGCAAACCTTCGGCACGTAAAAAGATGCGAAACTTGTTTTGCGGACCAGAATGCACTATTTCAGGGTATCGAAGTTGCGAAAAATGTTTTGCGACGAAAACATCGATTCTACTCCATTAGACCCAAAATGATGTTTTGCAGTGGTTGGAAGAATTTCGCAAACCTTCGGCACGTAAAAAGATGCGAAACTTGTTTTATGGGCCTGAATGCACTATTTCAGAGTACCGAAGTTGCGAAAAAGGATTCGCATCGAAAACATCCATTCTACTCCATTAGACCCAAAATGATGTTTTCCACTGGTTGGGAGCATTTCGCAAACCATCGACACGTAAAACGATGCGAAACTTGTGTTTCGGGCCTGAATGCACTATTTCGGTGTACCGAAGTTGCGAAAAATGGTTCGCAATGAAAACATCCATTCTACTCTATTAGACACAAAATTATGTTTTGCAGTGGTTGGGAGCATTTCGCAAACCTTCGGCACGTAAAAAGTTGTGAAACTTGTTTTGTGGGCCAGAATGCACTATTTCAGGGTACCGAAGTTGCGAAAAATGTTTTGCAATGAAAACATCCATTCTACTCCATTAGACCCAAAATGATGTTTTGCAGTGGTTGGGAGAATTTCGCAAACCTTCGACACGTAAAAAGATGCGAAACTTGTTTTGCGGGCCTGAATCCACTATTTCGGAGTACCGAAGTTGCGAAAAATGTTTCACAACGAAAACATCCATTCTACTCCATTAGACCCAAAATGATGTTTTGCAGTGGTTGGGAGCATTTCGCAAACCTTCGGCACGTAAAAAAATGCGAAACTTGTTTTGCGGGCCAGAATGCACTATTTCAGGGTATCGAAGTTGCGAAAAATGTTTTGCGACGAAAACATCCATTCTACTCCATTAGACCCAAAATGATGTTTTGCAGTGGTTGGAAGAATTTCGCAAACCTTCGGCACGTAAAAAGATGCGAAACATGTTTTATGGGCCTGAATGCACTATTTCAGAGTACCGAAGTTGCGAAAAAGGATTCGCATCGAAAACATCCATTCTACTCCATTAGACCCAAAATGATGTTTTCCACTGGTTGGGAGCGTTTCACAAACCATCGACACGTAAAACGATGCGAAACTTGTGTTTCGGGCCTGAATGCACTATTTCGGTGTACCGAAGTTGCGAAAAATGGTTCGCAATGAAAACATCCATTCTACTCTATTAGACACAAAATTATGTTTTGCAGTGGCTGGGAGCATTTCGCAAACCTTCGGCACGTAAAAAGATGCGAAACTTGTTTTGCGGGCCAGAATGCACTATTTCAGGGTATCGAAGTTGCGAAAAATGTTTTGCGACGAAAACATCCATTCTACTCCTTTAGACCCAAAATGATGTTTTGCAGTGGTTGGAAGAATTTCGCAAACCTTCGTCACGTAAAAAGATGCGAAACTTGTTTTATGGGCCTGAAAGCACTATTTCAGAGTACCGAAGTTGCGAAAAAGGATTCGCATCGAAAACATCCATTCTACTCCATTAGACCCAAAATGATGTTTTCCACTGGTTGGGAGCGTTTCGCAAACAATCGACACGTAAAACGATGCGAAACTTGTGTTTCGGGCCTGAATGCACTATTTCGGTGTACCGAAGTTGCGAAAAATGGTTCGCAATGAAAACATCCATTCTACTCTATTAGACACAAAATTATGTTTTGCAGTGGTTGGGAGCATTACGCAAACCTTCGGCACGTAAAAAGTTGTGAAACTTGTTTTGTGGGCCAGAATGCACTGTTTCAGGGTACCTTGCGAAAAATGTTTTGCAATGAAAACATCCATTCTACTCCATTAGACCCAAAATGATGTTTTGCAGTGGTTGGGAGAATTTCGCAAACCTTCGACACGTAAAAAGATGCGAAACTTGTTTTGCGGGCCTGAATCCACTATTTCGGTGTACCGAAGTTGCGAAAAATGTTTCACAACGAAAACATCCATTCTACTCCATTAGACCCAAAATGATGTTTTGCAGTGGTTGGGAGCATTTCGCAAACCTTCGGCACGTAAAAAGATGCGAAACTTGTTTTGCGGGCCAGAATGCACTATTTCAGGGTATCGAAGTTGCGAAAAATGTTTTGCGACGAAAACATCCATTCTACTCCATTAGACCCAAAATGTTGTTTTGCAGTGGTTGAAAGAATTTCGCAAACCTTCGGCACGTAAAAAGATGCGAAACTTGTTTTGCGGGCCTGAATGCACTATTTCAGAGTACCGAAGTTGCGAAAAAGGACTCGCATCGAAAACATCCATTCTACTCCATTAGACCCAAAATGATGTTTTCCACTGGTTGGGAGCATTTCGCAAACCATCGACACGTAAAACGATGCGAAACTTGTGTTTCGGGCCTGAATGCACTATTTCGGTGTACCGAAGTTGCGAAAAATGGTTCGCAATGAAAACATCCATTCTACTCTATTAGACACAAAATTATGTTTTGCAGTGGTTGGGAGCATTTCGCAAACCTTCGGCACGTAAAAAGTTGTGAAACTTGTTTTGTGGGCCAGAATGCACTTTTTCAGGGTACCGAAGTTGCGAAAAATGTTTTGCGATGAAAACATCCATTCTACTCCATTAGACCCAAAATAATGTTTTGCAGTGGTTGGGAGAATTTCGCAAACCTTCGACACGTAAAAAGATGCGAAACTTGTTTTGCGGGCCTGAATCCACTATTTTGGTGTACCGAAGTTGCGAAAAATGTTTCGCAACGAAAACATTCATTCTACTCCATTAGACCCAAAATGATGTTTTGCAGTGGTTGGGAGAATTTCGCAAACCTTCGACACGTAAAAAGATGCGAAACTTGTTTTGCGGGCCTGAATCCACTATTTCGGTGTACCGAAGTTGCGAAAAATGTTTCACAACGAAAACATCCATTCTACTCCATTAGACCCAAAATGATGTTTTGCAGTGGTTGGGAGCATTTCGCAAACCTTCGGCACGTAAAAAGATGCGAAACTTGTTTTGCGGGCCAGAATGCACTATTTCAGGGTATCGAAGTTGCGAAAAATGTTTTGCGACGAAAACATCCATTCTACTCCTTTAGACCCAAAATGATGTTTTGCAGTGGTTGGAAGAATTTCGCAAACCTTCGGCACGTAAAAAGATGCGAAACTTGTTTTATGGGCCTGAAAGCACTATTTCAGAGTACCGAAGTTGCGAAAAAGGATTCGCATCGAAAACATCCATTCTACTCCATTAGACCCAAAATGATGTTTTCCACTGGTTGGGAGCGTTTCGCAAACAATCGACACGTAACACGATGCAAAACTTGTGTTTCGGGCCTGAATGCACTATTTCGGTGTACCGAAGTTGCGAAAAATGGTTCGCAATGAAAACATCCATTCTACTCTATTAGACACAAAATTATGTTTTGCAGTGGTTGGGAGCATTACGCAAACCTTCGGCACGTAAAAAGTTGTGAAACTTGTTTTGTGGGCCAGAATGCACTATTTCAGGGTACCTTGCGAAAAATGTTTTGCAATGAAAACATCCATTCTACTCCATTAGACCCAAAATGATGTTTTGCAGTGGTTGGGAGAATTTCGCAAACCTTCGACACGTAAAAAGATGCGAAACTTGTTTTGCGGGCCTGAATCCACTATTTCGGTGTACCGAAGTTGCGAAAAATGTTTCACAACGAAAACATCCATTCTACTCCATTAGACCCAAAATGATGTTTTGCAGTGGTTGGGAGCATTTCGCAAACCTTCGGCACGTAAAAAGATGCGAAACTTGTTTTGCGGGCCAGAATGCACTATTTCAGGGTATCGAAGTTGCGAAAAATGTTTTGCGACGAAAACATCCATTCTACTCCATTAGACCCAAAATGTTGTTTTGCAGTGGTTGAAAGAATTTCGCAAACCTTCGGCACGTAAAAAGATGCGAAACTTGTTTTGCGGGCCTGAATGCACTATTTCAGAGTACCGAAGTTGCGAAAAAGGACTCGCATCGAAAACATCCATTCTACTCCATTAGACCCAAAATGATGTTTTCCACTGGTTGGGAGCATTTCGCAAACCATCGACACGTAAAACGATGCGAAACTTGTGTTTCGGGCCTGAATGCACTATTTCGGTGTACCGAAGTTGCGAAAAATGGTTCGCAATGAAAACATCCATTCTACTCTATTAGACACAAAATTATGTTTTGCAGTGGTTGGGAGCATTTCGCAAACCTTTGGCACGTAAAAAGTTGTGAAACTTGTTTTGTGGGCCAGAATGCACTTTTTCAGGGTACCGAAGTTGCGAAAAATGTTTTGCGATGAAAACATCCATTCTACTCCATTAGACCCAAAATAATGTTTTGCAGTGGTTGGGAGAATTTCGCAAACCTTCGACACGTAAAAAGATGCGAAATTTGTTTTGCGGGCCTGAATCCACTATTTTGGTGTACCGAAGTTGCGAAAAATGTTTCGCAACGAAAACATCCATTCTACTCCATTAGACCCAAAATGATGTTTTGCAGTGGTTGGGAGAATTTCGCAAACCTTCGACACGTAAAAAGATGCGAAACTTGTTTTGCGGGCCTGAATCCACTATTTCGGTGTACCGAAGTTGCGAAAAATGTTTCACAACGAAAACATCCATTCTACTGCATTAGACCCAAAATGATGTTTTGCAGTGGTTGGGAGCATTTCGCAAACCTTCGGCACGTAAAAAGATGCGAAACTTGTTTTGCGGGCCAGAATGCACTATTTCAGGGTATCGAAGTTGCGAAAAATGTTTTGCGACGAAAACATCCATTCTACTCCATTAGACCCAAAATGATGTTTTGCAGTGGTTGGAAGAATTTCGCAAACCTTCGGCACGTAAAAAGATGCGAAACTTGTTTTATGGGCCTGAATGCACTATTTCAGAGTATCGAAGTTGCGAAAAAGGATTTGCATCGAAAACATCCATTCTACTCCATTAGAGCCAAAATGATGTTTTCCACTGGTTGGGAGCATTTCGCAAACCATCGACACGTAAAACGATGCGAAACTTGTGTTTCGGGCCTGAATGCACTCTTTCGGTGTACCGAAGTTGCGAAAAATGGTTCGCAATGAAAACATCCATTCTACTCTATTAGACACAAAATTATGTTTTGCAGTGGTTGGGAGCATTTCGCAAACCTTCGGCACGTAAAAAGTTGTGAAACTTGTTTTGTGGGCCAGAATGCACTATTTCAGGGTACCGAAGTTGCGAAAAATGTTTTGCAATGAAAACATCCATTCTACTCCATTAGACCCAAAATGATGTTTTGCAGTGGTTGGGAGAATTTCGCAAACCTTCGACACGTAAAAAGATGCGAAACTTGTTTTGCGGGCCTGAATCCACTATTTCGGAGTACCGAAGTTGCGAAAAATGTTTCACAACGAAAACATCCATTCTACTCCATTAGACCCAAAATGATGTTTTGCAGTGGTTGGGAGCATTTCGCAAACCTTCGGCACGTAAAAAAATGCGAAACTTGTTTTGCGGGCCAGAATGCACTATTTCAGGGTATCGAAGTTGCGAAAAATGTTTTGCGACGAAAACATCCATTCTACTCCATTAGACCCAAAATGATGTTTTGCAGTGGTTGGAAGAATTTCGCAAACCTTCGGCACGTAAAAAGATGCGAAACTTCTTTTGCGGGCCTGAATGCACTATTTCAGAGTACCGAAGTTGCGAAAAAGGATTCGCATCGAAAACATCCATTCTACTCCATTACACCCAAAATGATGTTTTCCACTGGTTGGGAGCATTTCACAAACCATCGACACGTAAAACGATGCGAAACTTGTGATTCGGGCCTGAATGCACTATTTCGGTGTACCGAAGTTGCGAAAAATGGTTCGCAATGAAAACATCCATTCTACTCTATTAGACACAAAATTATGTTTTGCAGTGGTTGGGAGCATTTCGCAAACCTTCGGCACGTAAAATGATGCGAAACTTGTTTTGCGGGCCAGAATGCACTATTTCAGGGTATCGAAGTTGCGAAAAATGTTTTGCGACGAAAACATCCATTCTACTCCTTTAGACCCAAAATGATGTTTTGCAGTGGTTGGAAGAATTTCGCAAACCTTCGGCACGTAAAAAGATGCGAAACTTGTTTTATGGGCCTGAATGCACTATTTCAGAGTACCGAAGTTGCGAAAAAGGATTCGCATCGAAAACATCCATTCTACTCCATTAGACCCAAAATGATGTTTTCCACTGGTTGGGAGCGTTTCGCAAACCATCGACACGTAAAACGATGCGAAACTTGTGTTTCGGGCCTGAATGCACTATTTCGGTGTACCGAAGTTGCGAAAAATGGTTCGCAATGAAAACATCCATTCTACTCTATTAGACACAAAATTATGTTTTGCAGTGGTTGGGAGCATTTCGCAAACCTTCGGCACGTAAAAAGTTGTGAAACTTGTTTTGTGGGCCAGAATGCACTATTTCAGGGTACCTTGCGAAAAATGTTTTGCAATGAAAACATCCATTCAACTCCATTAGACCCAAAATGATGTTTTGCAGTGGTTGGGAGAATTTCGCAAACCTTCGACACGTAAAAAGATGCGAAACTTGTTTTGCGGGCCTGAATCCACTATTTCGGTGTACCGAAGTTGCGAAAAATGTTTCACAACGAAAACATCCATTCTACTCCATTAGACCCAAAATGATGTTTTGCAGTGGTTGGGAGCATTTCGCAAACCTTCGGCACGTAAAAAGATGCGAAGCTTGTTTTGCGGGCCAGAATGCACTATTTCAGGGTATCGAAGTTGCGAAAAATGTTTTGCGACGAAAACATCCATTCTACTCCATTAGACCCAAAATGATGTTTTGCAGTGGTTGAAAGAATTTCGCAAACCTTCGGCACGTAAAAAGATGCGAAACTTGTTTTGCGTGCCTGAATGCACTATTTCAGAGTACCGAAGTTGCGAAAAAGGACTCGCATCGAAAACATCCATTCTACTCCATTAGACCCAAAATGATGTTTTCCACTGGTTGGGAGCATTTCGCAAACCATCGACACGTAAAACGATGCGAAACTTGTGTTTCGGGCCTGAATGCACTATTTCGGTGTACCGAAGTTGCGAAAAATGGTTCGCAATGAAAACATCCATTCTACTCTATTAGACACAAAATTATGTTTTGCAGTGGTTGGGAGCATTTCGCAAACCATCGGCACGTAAAAAGTTGTGAAACTTGTTTTGTGGGCCAGAATGCACTTTTTCAGGGTACCGAAGTTGCGAAAAATGTTTTGCGATGAAAACATCCATTCTACTCCATTAGACCCAAAATAATGTTTTGCAGTGGTTGGGAGAATTTCGCAAACCTTCGACACGTAAAAAGATGCGAAACTTATTTTGCGGGCCTGAATCCACTATTTTGGTGTACCGAAGTTGCGAAAAATGTTTCACAACGAAAACATCCATTCTACTCCATTAGACCCAAAATGATGTTTTGCAGTGGTTGGGAGAATTTCGCAAACCTTCGACACGTAAAAAGATGCGAAACTTATTTTGCGGGCCTGAATCCACTATTTTGGTGTACCGAAGTTGCGAAAAATGTTTCGCAACGAAAACATCCATTCTACTCCATTAGACCCAAAATGATGTTTTGCAGTGGTTGGGAGAATTTCGCAAACCTTCGACACGTAAAAAGATGCGAAACTTGTTTTGCGGGCCTGAATCCACTATTTCGGTGTACCGAAGTTGCGAAAAATGTTTCACAACGAAAACATCCATTCTACTCCATTAGACCCAAAATGATGTTTTGCAGTGGTTGGGAGCATTTCGCAAACCTTCGGCACGTAAAAAGATGCGAAACTTGTTTTGCGGGCCAGAATGCACTATTTCAGGGTATCGAAGTTGCGAAAAATGTTTTGCGACGAAAACATCCATTCTACTCCATTAGACCCAAAATGATGTTTTGCAGTGGTTGGAAGAATTTCGCAAACCTTCGGCACGTAAAAAGATGCGAAACTTATTTTGCGGGCCTGAATGCACTATTTCAGAGTACCGAAGTTGCGAAAAAGGATTCGCATCGAAATCATCCATTCTACTCCATTAGACCCAAAATGATGTTTTGCAGTGGTTGGGAGCATTTCGCAAACCTTCGGCACGTAAAAAGATGTGAAACTTGTTTTGCGGGCCAGAATGCACTATTTCAGGGTACCGAAGTTGCGAAAAATGTTTTGCGACGAAAACATCCATTCTACTCCATTAGACCCAAAATGATGTTTTGCAGTGGTTGGGAGAATTTCGCAAACCTTCGACACGTAAAATGATGCGAAACTTGTTTTGCGGGCCCGAATCCACTATTTCGGTGTACCGAAGTTGCGAAAAATGTTTCGCAACGAAAACATCCATTCTACTCCATTAGACCCAAAATGATGTTTTGCAGTGGTTGGGAGCATTTCGCAAACCTTCGGCACGTAAAAAGATGCGAAACTTGTTTTGCGGGCCAGAATGCACTATTTCAGGGTATCGAAGTTGCGAAAAATGTTTTGCGACGAAAACATCCATTCTACTCCATTAGACCCAAAATGATGTTTTGCAGTGGTTGGAAGAATTTCGCAAACCTTCGGCACGTAAAAAGATGCGAAACTTGTTTTATGGGCCTGAATGCACTATTTCAGAGTACCGAAGTTGCGAAAAAGGATTCGCATCAAAAACATCCATTCTACTCCATTAGACCCAAAATGATGTTTTCCACTGGTTGGGAGCATTTCGCAAACCATCGACACGTAAAACGATGCGAAACTTGTGTTTCGGGCCTGAATGCACTATTTCGGTGTACCGAAGTTGCGAAAAATGGTTCGCAATGAAAACATCCATTCTACTCTATTAGACACAAAATTATGTTTTGCAGTGGTTGGGAGCATTTCGCAAACCTTCGGCATGTAAAAAGATGCGAAACTTGTTTTGCGGGCCAGAATGCACTATTTCAGGGTATCGAAGTTGCGAAAAATGTTTTGCGACGAAAACATCCATTCAACTCCATTAGACCCAAAATGATGTTTTCCACTGGTTGGGAGCATTTCGCAAACCATCGACACGTAAAACGATGCGAAACTTGTGTTTCGGGCCTGAATGCACTATTTCGGTGTACCGAAGTTGCGAAAAATGGTTCGCAATGAAAACATCCATTCTACTCTATTAGACACAAAATTATGTTTTGCAGTGGTTGGGACCATTTCGCAAACCTTCGGCACGTAAAAAGTTGTGAAACTTGTTTTGTGGGCCAGAATGCACTATTTCAGGGTACCTTGCGAAAAATGTTTTGCAATGAAAACATCCATTCTACTCCATTAGACCCAAAATGATGTTTTGCAGTGGTTGGGAGAATTTCGCAAACCTTCGACACGTAAAAAGATGCGAAACTTGTTTTGCGGGCCTGAATCCACTATTTCGGTGTACCGAAGTTGCGAAAAATGTTTCACAACGAAAACATCCATTCTACTCCATTAGACCCAAAATGATGTTTTGCAGTGGTTGGGAGCATTTCGCAAACCTTCGGCACGTAAAAAGATGCGAAACTTGTTTTGCGGGCCAGAATGCACTATTTCAGGGTATCGAAGTTGCGAAAAATGTTTTGCGACGAAAACATCCATTCTACTCCATTAGACCCAAAATGATGTTTTGCAGTGGTTGGAAGAATTTCGCAAACCTTCGGCACGTAAAAAGATGCGAAACTTGTTTTATGGGCCTGAATGCACTATTTCAGAGTACCGAAGTTGCAAAAAAGGATTCGCATCAAAAACATCCATTCTACTCCATTAGACCCAAAATGATGTTTTCCACTGGTTGGGAGCATTTCGCAAACCATCGACACGTAAAACGATGCGAAACTTGTGTTTCGGGCCTGAATACACTATTTCGGTGTACCGAAGTTGCGAAAAATGGTTCGCAATGAAAACATCCATTCTACTCTATTAGACACAAAATTATGTTTTGCAGTGGTTGGGAGCATTTCGCAAACCTTCGGCATGTAAAAAGATGCGAAACTTGTTTTGCGGGCCAGAATGCACTATTTCAGGGTATCGAAGTTGCGAAAAATGTTTTGCGACGAAAACATCCATTCTACTCCATTAGACCCAAAATGATGTTTTGCAGTGGTTGGAAGAATTTCGCAAACCTTCGGCACGTAAAAAGATGCGAAACTTGTTTTATGGGCCTGAATGCACTATTTCAGAGTACCGAAGTTGCAAAAAAGGATTCGCATCAAAAACATCCATTCTACTCCATTAGACCCAAAATGATGTTTTCCACTGGTTGGGAGCATTTCGCAAACCATCGACACGTAAAACGATGCGAAACTTGTGTTTCGGGCCTGAATACACTATTTCGGTGTACCGAAGTTGCGAAAAATGGTTCGCAATGAAAACATCCATTCTACTCTATTAGACACAAAATTATGTTTTGCAGTGGTTGGGAGCATTTCGCAAACCATCGGCATGTAAAAAGATGCGAAACTTGTTTTGCGGGCCAGAATGCACTATTTCAGGGTATCGAAGTTGCGAAAAATGTTTTGCGACGAAAACATCCATTCTACTCCATTAGACCCAAAATGATGTTTTGCAGTGGTTGGAAGAATTTCGCAAACCTTCGGCACGTAAAAAGATGCGAAACTTGTTTTATGGGCCTGAATGCACTATTTCAGAGTACCGAAGTTGCGAAAAAGGATTCACATCGAAAACATCCATTCTACTCCATTAGACCCAAAATGATGTTTTCCACTGGTTGGGAGCATTTCGCAAACCATCGACACGTAAAACGATGCGAAACTTGTGTTTCGGGCCTGAATGCACTATTTCGGTGTACCGAAGTTGCGAAAAATGGTTCGCAATGAAAACATCCATTCTACTCTATTAGACACAAAATTATGTTTTGCAGTGGTTGGGAGCATTTCGCAAACCTTCGGCACGTAAAAAGTTGTGAAACTTGTTTTGTGGGCCAGAATGCACTTTTTCAGGGTACCGAAGTTGCGAAAAATGTTTTGCGATGAAAACATCCATTCTACTCCATTAGACCCAAAATAATGTTTTGCAGTGGTTGGGAGAATTTCGCATACCTTCGACACGTAAAAAGATGCGAAACTTGTTTTGCGGGCCTGAATCCACTATTTCGGTGTACCGAAGTTGCGAAAAATGTTTCGCAACGAAAACATCCATTCTACTCCATTAGACCCAAAATGATGTTTTGCAGTGGTTGGGAGAATTTCGCAAACCTTCGACACGTAAAAAGATGCGAAACTTGTTTTGCGGGCCTGAATCCACTATTTCGGTGTACCGAAGTTGCGAAAAATGTTTCACAACGAAAACATCCATTCTACTCCATTAGACCCAAAATGATGTTTTGCAGTGGTTGGGAGAATTTCGCAAACCTTCGGCACGTAAAAAGATGCGAAACTTGTTTTGCGGGCCAGAATGCACTATTTCAGGGTATCGAAGTTGCGAAAAATGTTTTGCGACGAAAACATCCATTCTACTCCATTAGACCCAAAATGATGTTTTGCAGTGGTTGGAAGAATTTCGCAAACCTTCGGCACGTAAAAAGATGCGAAACTTATTTTGCGGGCCTGAATGCACTATTTCAGAGTACCGAAGTTGCGAAAAAGGATTCGCATCGAAATCATCCATTCTACTCCATTAGACCCAAAATGATGTTTTGCAGTGGTTGGGAGCATTTCGCAAACCTTCGGCACGTAAAAAGATGTGAAACTTGTTTTGCGGGCCAGAATGCACTATTTCAGGGTACCGAAGTTGCGAAAAATGTTTTGCGACGAAAACATCCATTCTACTCCATTAGACCCAAAATGATGTTTTGCAGTGGTTGGGAGAATTTCGCAAACCTTCGACACGTAAAATGATGCGAAACTTGTTTTGCGGGCCCGAATCCACTATTTCAGTGTACCGAAGTTGCGAAAAATGTTGCGCAACGAAAACATCCATTCTACTCCATTAGACCCAAAATGATGTTTTGCAGTGGTTGGGAGGATTTCGCAAACCTTCGGCACGTAAAAAGATGTGAAACTTGTTTTGCGGGCCAGAATGCACTATTTCAGGGTATCGAAGTTGCGAAAAATGTTTTGCGACGAAAACATCCATTCTACTCCATTAGACCCAAAATGATGTTTTGCAGTGGTTGGAAGAATTTCGCAAACCTTCGGCACGTAAAAAGATGCGAAACTTGTTTTATGGGCCTGAATGCACTATTTCAGAGTACCGAAGTTGCGAAAAAGGATTCGCATCAAAAACATCCATTCTACTCCATTAGACCCAAAATGATGTTTTCCACTGGTTGGGAGCATTTCGCAAACCATCGACACGTAAAACGATGCGAAACTTGTGTTTCGGGCCTGAATGCACTATTTCGGTGTACCGAAGTTGCGAAAAATGGTTCGCAATGAAAACATCCATTCTACTCTATTAGACACAAAATGATGTTTTGCAGTGGTTGGGAGCATTTCGCAAACCTTCGGCATGTAAAAAGATGCGAAACTTGTTTTGCGGGCCAGAATGCACTATTTCAGGGTATCGAAGTTGCGAAAAATGTTTTGCGACGAAAACATCCATTCTACTCCATTAGACCCAAAATGATGTTTTGCAGTGGTTGGAAGAATTTCGCAAACCTTCGGCACGTAAAAAGATGCGAAACTTGTTTTATGGGCCTGAATGCACTATTTCAGAGTACCGAAGTTGCGAAAAAGGATTCACATCGAAAACATCCATTCTACTCCATTAGACCCAAAATGATGTTTTCCACTGGTTGGGAGCATTTCGCAAACCATCGACACGTAAAACGATGCGAAACTTGTGTTTCGGGCCTGAATGCACTATTTCGGTGTACCGAAGTTGCGAAAAATGGTTCGCAATGAAAACATCCATTCTACTCTATTAGACACAAAATTATGTTTTGCAGTGGTTGGGAGCATTTCGCAAACCTTCGGCACGTAAAAAGTTGTGAAACTTGTTTTGTGGGCCAGAATGCACTATTTCAGGGTACCTTGCGAAAAATGTTTTGCAATGAAAACATCCATTCTACTCCATTAGACCCAAAATGATGTTTTGCAGTGGTTGGGAGAATTTCGCAAACCTTCGACACGTAAAAAGATGCGAAACTTGTTTTGCGGGCCTGAATCCACTATTTCGGAGTACCGAAGTTGCGAAAAATGTTTCACAACGAAAACATCCATTCTACTCCATTAGACCCAAAATGATGTTTTGCAGTGGTTGGGAGCATTTCGCAAACCTTCGGCACGTAAAAAAATGCGAAACTTGTTTTGCGGGCCAGAATGCACTATTTCAGGGTATCGAAGTTGCGAAAAATGTTTTGCGACGAAAACATCCATTCTACTCCATTAGACCCAAAATGATGTTTTGCAGTGGTTGGAAGAATTTCGCAAACCTTCGGCACGTAAAAAGATGCGAAACTTCTTTTGCGGGCCTGAATGCACTATTTCAGAGTACCGAAGTTGCGAAAAAGGATTCGCATCGAAAACATCCATTCTACTCCATTAGACCCAAAATGATGTTTTCCACTGGTTGGGAGCATTTCACAAACCATCGACACGTAAAACGATGCGAAACTTGTGTTTCGGGCCTGAATGCACTATTTCGGTGTACCGAAGTTGCGAAAAATGGTTCGCAATGAAAACATCCATTCTACTCTATTAGACACAAAATTATGTTTTGCAGTGGTTGGGAGCATTTCGCAAACCTTCGGCACGTAAAAAGATGCGGAACTTGTTTTGCGGGCCAGAATGCACTATTTCAGGGTATCGAAGTTGTGAAAAATGTTTTGCGACGAAAACATGCATTCTACTCCTTTAGACCCAAAATGATGTTTTGCAGTGGTTGGAAGAATTTCGCAAACCTTCGGCACGTAAAAAGATGCGAAACTTGTTTTATGGGCCTGAATGCACTATTTCAGAGTACCGAAGTTGCGAAAAAGGATTCGCAACGAAAACATCCATTCTACTCCATTAGACCCAAAATTATGTTTTGCAGTGGTTGGGAGCATTTCGCAAACCTTCGGCACGTAAAAAGTTGTGAAACTTGTTTTGTGGGCCAGAATGCACTATTTCAGGGTACCGAAGTTGCGAAAAATGTTTTGCGATGAAAACATCCATTCTACTCCATTAGACCCAAAATAATGTTTTGCAGTGGTTGGGAGAATTTCGCAAACCTTCGACACGTAAAAAGATGCGAAACTTGTTTTGCGGGCCTGAATCCACTATTTCGGTGTACCGAAGTTGCGAAAAATGTTTCGCAACGAAAACATCCATTCTACTCCATTAGACCCAAAATGATATTTTGCAGTGGTTGGGAGCATTTCGCAAACCTTCGGCACGTAAAAAAATGTGAAACTTGTTTTGCGGGCCAGAATGCACTATTTCAGGGTATCGAAGTTGCGAAAAATGTTTTGCGACGAAAACATCCATTCTACTCCATTAGACCCAAAATGATGTTTTGCAGTGGTTGAAAGAATTTCGCAAACCTTCGGCACGTAAAAAGATGCGAAACTTGTTTTGCGGGCCTGAATGCACTATTTCAGAGTACCGAAGTTGCGAAAAAGGATTCGCATCGAAAACATCCATTCTACTCCATTGGACCCAAAATGATGTTTTCCACTGGTTGGGAGCATTTCGCAAACCATCGACACGTAAAACGATGCGAAACTTGTGTTTCGGGCCTGAATCCACTATTTCGGTGTACTGAAGTTGCGAAAAATGGTTCGCAATGAAAACATCCATTCTACTCTATTAGACACAAAATTATGTTTTGCAGTGGTTGGGAGCATTTCGCAAACCTTCGGCACGTAAAAAGTTGTGAAACTTGTTTTGTGGGCCAGAATGCACTATTTCAGGGTACCGAAGTTGCGAAAAATGTTTTGCGATGAAAACATCCATTCTACTCCATTAGACCCAAAATAATGTTTTGCAGTGGTTGGGAGAATTTCGCAAACCTTCGACACGTAAAAAGATGCGAAACTTGTTTTGCGGGCCTGAATCCACTATTTCGGTGTACCGAAGTTGCGAAAAATGTTTCGCAACGAAAACATCCATTCTACTCCATTAGACCCAAAATGATGTTTTGCAGTGGTTGGGAGCATTTCGCAAAGCTTCGGCACGTAAAAAGATGCGAAACTTGTTTTGCGGGCCAGAATGCACTATTTCAGGGTATCGAAGTTGCGAAAAAATTTTTGCGACGAAAACATCCATTCTACTCCATTAGACCCAAAATGATGTTTTGCAGTGGTTGGGAGAATTTCGCAAACCTTCGGCACGTAAAAAGATGCGAAACTTATTTTGCGGGCCTGAATGCACTATTTCAGAGTACCGAAGTTGCGAAAAAGGATTCGCATCGAAATCATCCATTCTACTCCATTAGACCCAAAATGTTGTTTTGCAGTGGTTGGGAGCATTTCGCAAACCTTCGGCACGTAAAAAGATGTGAAACTTGTTTTGCGGGCCAGAATGCACTATTTCAGGGTACCGAAGTTGCGAAAAATGTTTTGCGACGAAAACATCCATTCTACTCCATTAGACCCAAAATGATGTTTTGCAGTGGTTGGGAGAATTTCGCAAACCTTCCACACGTAAAATGATGCGAAACTTGTTTTGCGGGCCCGAATCCACTATTTCGGTGTACCGAAGTTGCGAAAAATGTTTCGCAACGAAAACATCCATTCTACTCCATAAGACCCAAAATGATGTTTTGCAGTGGTTGGGAGCATTTCGCAAACCTTCGGCACGTAAAAAGATGCAAAACTTGTTTTGCGGGCCAGAATGCACTATTTCAGGGTATCGAAGTTGCAAAAAATGTTTTGCGACGAAAACATCCATTCTACTCCATTAGACCCAAAATGATGTTTTGCAGTGGTTGGAAGAATTTCGCAAACCTTCGGCACGTAAAAAGATGCGAAACTTGTTTTATGGGCCTGAATGCACTATTTCAGAGTACCGAAGTTGCGAAAAAGGATTCGCATCGAAAACATCCATTCTACTCCATTAGACCCAAAATGATGTTTTCCACTGGTTGGGAGCATTTCGCAAACCATCGACACGTAAAACGATGCGAAACTTGTGTTTCGGGCCTGAATGCACTATTTCGGTGTACCGAAGTTGCGAAAAATGGTTCGCAATGAAAACATCCATTCTACTCTATTAGACACAAAATTATGTTTTGCAGTGGTTGGGAGCATTTCGCAAACCTTCGGCACGTAAAAAGTTGTGAAACTTGTTTTGTGGGCCAGAATGCACTATTTCAGGGTACCGAAGTTGCGAAAAATGTTTTGCAATGAAAACATCCATTCTACTCCATTAGACCCAAAATGATGTTTTGCAGTGGTTGGGAGAATTTCGCAAACCTTCGACACGTAAAAAGATGCGAAACTTGTTTTGCGGGCCTGAATCCACTATTTCGGTGTACCGAAGTTGCGAAAAATGTTTCACAACGAAAACATCCATTCTACTCCATTAGACCCAAAATGATGTTTTGCAGTGGTTGGGAGCATTTCGCAAACCTTCGGCACGTAAAAAGATGCGAAACTTGTTTTGCGGGCCAGAATGCACAATTTCAGGGTATCGAAGTTGCGAAAAATTTTTTGCGACGAAAACATCCATTCTACTCCGTTAGACCCAAAATGATGTTTTGCAATGGTTGGGAGAATTTCGCAAACCTTCAGCACGTAAAAAGATGCGAAACTTATTTTGCGGGCTTGAATGCACTATTTCAGAGTACCGAAGTTGCGAAAAAGGATTCGCATCGAAATCATCCATTCTACTCCATTAGACCCAAAATGATGTTTTCCACTAGTTGGGAGCATTTCGCAAACCATCGACACGTAAAACGATGCAAAACTTGTGTTTCGGGACTGAATGCACTATTTCGGTGTACCGAGGTTGCGAAAAATGTTTCGCAATGAAAACATCCATTCTACTCTATTAGACACAAAATGATGTTTTGCAGTGGTTGGGAGCATTTCGCAAACCTTCGGCACGTAAAAAGATGCGAAACTTGTTTTGCGGGCCAGAATGCACTATTTCAGGGTATCGAAGTTGCGAAAAATGTTTTGCGACGAAAACATCCATTCTACTCCATTAGACCCAAAATGATGTTTTGCAGTGGTTGGAAGAATTTCGCAAACCTTCGGCACGTAGAAAGATGCGAAACTTGTTTTATGGGCCTGAATGCACTATTTCAGAGTACCGAAGTTGCGAAAAAGGATTCGCATCGAAAACATCCATTCTACTCCATTAGACCCAAAATGATGTTTTCCACTGGTTGGGAGCATTTCGCAAACCATCGACACGTAAAACGATGCGAAACTTGTGTTTCGGGCCTGAATGCACTATTTTTGTGTACCGAAGTTGCGAAAAATGGTTCGCAATGAAAACATCCATTCTACTTTATTAGACACAAAATTATGTTTTGCAGTGGTTGGGAGCATTTCGCAAACCTTCGGCATGTAAAAAGTTGTGAAACTTGTATTGTGGGCCAGAATGCACTATTTCTGGGTACCGAAGTTAAGAAAAATGTTTTGCAATGAACACATCCATTCTACTCCATTAGACCCAAAATGATGTTTTGCAGTGGTTGGGAGAATTTCGCAAACCTTCGACACGTAAAAAGATGCGAAACTTGTTTTGCGGGCCTGAATCCACTATTTCGGTGTACCGAAGTTGCGAAAAATGTTTCACAACGAAAACATCCATTCTACTCCATTAGACCCAAAATAATGTTTTGCAGTGGTTGGGAGAATTTCGCAAACCTTCGACACGTAAAAAGATGCGAAACTTGTTTTGCGGGCCTGAATCCACTATTTCGGTGTACCGAAGTTGCGAAAAATGTTTCACAACGAAAACATCCATTCTACTCCATTAGACCCAAAATAATGTTTTGCAGTGGTTGGGAGAATTTCGCAAACCTTCGACACGTAAAAAGATGCGAAACTTGTTTTGCGGGCCTGAATCCACTATTTCGGTGTACCGAAGTTGCGAAAAATGTTTCACAACGAAAACATCCATTCTACTCCATTAGACCCAAAATGATATTTTGCAGTGGTTGGGAGCATTTCGCAAACCTTCGGCACGTAAAAAAATGTGAAACTTGTTTTGCGGGCCAGAATGCACTATTTCAGGGTATCGAAGTTGCGAAAAATGTTTTGCGACGAAAACATCCATTCTACTCCATTAGACCCAAAATGATGTTTTGCAGTGGTTGAAAGAATTTCGCAAACCTTCGGCACGTAAAAAGATGCGAAACTTATTTTGCGGGCCTGAATGCACTATTTCAGAGTACCGAAGTTGTGAAAAAGGATTCGCATCGAAAACATCCATTCTACTCCATTAGACCCAAAATGATGTTTTCCACTGGTTGGGAGCATTTCGCAAACCATCGACACGTAAAACGATGCGAAACTTGTGTTTCGGGCCTGAATGCACTATTTCGGTGTACCGAAGTTGCGAAAAATGGTTCGCAATGAAAACATCCATTCTACTCTATTAGACACAAAATTATGTTTTGCAGTGGTTGGGAGCATTTCGCAAACCTTCGGCACGTAAAAAGTTGTGAAACTTGTTTTGTGGGCCAGAATGCACTATTTCAGGGTACCGAAGTCGCGAAAAATGTTTTGCGATGAAAACATCCATTCTACTCCATTAGACCCAAAATAATGTTTTGCAGTGGTTGGGAGAATTTCGCAAACCTTCGACACGTAAAAAGATGCGAAACTTGTTTTGCGGGCCTGAATCCACTATTTCGGTGTACCGAAGTTGCGAAAAATGTTTCGCAACGAAAACATCCATTCTACTCCATTAGACCCAAAATGATGTTTTGCAGTGGTTGGGAGCATTTCGCAAAGCTTCGGCACGTAAAAAGATGCGAAACTTGTTTTGCGGGCCAGAATGCACTATTTCAGGGTATCGAAGTTGCGAAAAAATTTTTGCGACGAAAACATCCATTCTACTCCATTAGACCCAAAATGATGTTTTGCAGTGGTTGGGAGAATTTCGCAAACCTTCGGCACGTAAAAAGATGCGAAACTTATTTTGCGGGCCTGAATGCACTATTTCAGAGTACCGAAGTTGCGAAAAAGGATTCACATCGAAATCATCCATTCTACTCCATTAGACCCAAAATGATGTTTTGCAGTGGTTGGGAGCATTTCGCAAACCTTCGGCACGTAAAAAGATGTGAAACTTGTTTTGCGGGCCAGAATGCACTATTTCAGGGTACCGAAGTTGCGAAAAATGTTTTGCGACGAAAACATCCATTCTACTCCATTAGACCCAAAATGATGTTTTGCAGTGGTTGGGAGAATTTCGCAAACCTTCCACACGTAAAATGATGCGAAACTTGTTTTGCGGGCCCGAATCCACTATTTCGGTGTACCGAAGTTGCGAAAAATGTTTCGCAACGAAAACATCCATTCTACTCCATAAGACCCAAAATGATGTTTTGCAGTGGTTGGGAGCATTTCGCAAACCTTCGGCACGTAAAAAGATGCAAAACTTGTTTTGCGGGCCAGAATGCACTATTTCAGGGTATCGAAGTTGCGAAAAATGTTTTGCGACGAAAACATCCATTCTACTCCATTAGACCCAAAATGATGTTTTGCAGTGGTTGGAAGAATTTCGCAAACCTTCGGCACGTAAAAAGATGCGAAACTTGTTTTATGGGCCTGAATGCACTATTTCAGAGTACCGAAGTTGCGAAAAAGGATTCGCATCGAAAACATCCATTCTACTCCATTAGACCCAAAATGATGTTTTCCACTGGTTGGGAGCATTTCGCAAACCATCGACACGTAAAACGATGCGAAACTTGTGTTTCGGGCCTGAATGCACTATTTTGGTGTACCGAAGTTGCGAAAAATGGTTCGCAATGAAAACATCCATTCTACTCTATTAGACACAAAATTATGTTTTGCAGTGGTTGGGAGCATTTCGCAAACCTTCGGCACGTAAAAAGTTGTGAAACTTGTTTTGTGGGCCAGAATGCACTTTTTCAGGGTACCGAAGTTGCGAAAAATGTTTTGCGATGAAAACATCCATTCTACTCCATTAGACCCAAAATAATGTTTTGCAGTGGTTGGGAGAATTTCGCAAACCTTCGACACGTAAAAAGATGCGAAACTTGTTTTGCGGGCCTGAATCCACTATTTTGGTGTACCGAAGTTGCGAAAAATGTTTCGCAACGAAAACATCCATTCTACTCCATTAGACCCAAAATGATGTTTTGCTGTTGTTGGGAGAATTTCGCAAACCTTCGACACGTAAAAAGATGCGAAACTTGTTTTGCGGGCCTGAATCCACTATTTCGGTGTACCGAAGTTGCGAAAAATGTTTCACAACGAAAACATCCATTCTACTCCATTAGACCCAAAATGATGTTTTGCAGTGGTTGGGAGCATTTCGCAAACCTTCGGCACGTAAAAAGATGCGAAACTTGTTTTGCGGGCCAGAATGCACAATTTCAGGGTATCGAAGTTGCGAAAAATTTTTTGCGACGAAAACATCCATTCTACTCCGTTAGACCCAAAATGATGTTTTGCAATGGTTGGGAGAATTTCGCAAACCTTCAGCACGTAAAAAGATGCAAAACTTATTTTGCGGGCTTGAATGCACTATTTCAGAGTACCGAAGTTGCGAAAAAGGATTCGCATCGAAATCATCCATTCTACTCCATTAGACCCAAAATGATGTTTTCCACTAGTTGGGAGCATTTCGCAAACCATCGACACGTAAAACGATGCAAAACTTGTGTTTCGGGACTGAATGCACTATTTCGGTGTACCGAGGTTGCGAAAAATGTTTCGCAATGAAAACATCCATTCTACTCTATTAGACACAAAATGATGTTTTGCAGTGGTTGGGAGCATTTCGCAAACCTTCGGCACGTAAAAAGATGCGAAACTTGTTTTGCGGGCCAGAATGCACTATTTCAGGGTATCGAAGTTGCGAAAAATGTTTTGCGACGAAAACATCCATTCTACTCCATTAGACCCAAAATGATGTTTTGCAGTGGTTGGAAGAATTTCGCAAACCTTCGGCACGTAGAAAGATGCGAAACTTGTTTTATGGGCCTGAATGCACTATTTCAGAGTACCGAAGTTGCGAAAAAGGATTCGCATCGAAAACATCCATTCTACTCCATTAGACCCAAAATGATGTTTTCCACTGGTTGGGAGCATTTCGCAAACCATCGACACGTAAAACGATGCGAAACTTGTGTTTCGGGCCTGAATGCACTATTTTTGTGTACCGAAGTTGCGAAAAATGGTTCGCAATGAAAACATCCATTCTACTTTATTAGACACAAAATTATGTTTTGCAGTGGTTGGGAGCATTTCGCAAACCTTCGGCACGTAAAAAGTTGTGAAACTTGTTTTGTGGGCCAGAATGCACTATTTCAGGGTACCGAAGTTGCGAAAAATGTTTTGCAATGAAAACATCCATTCTACTCCATTAGACCCAAAATGATGTTTTGCAGTGGTTGGGAGAATTTCGCAAACCTTCGACACGTAAAAAGATGCGAAACTTGTTTTGCGGGCCTGAATCCACTATTTCGGTGTACCGAAGTTGCGAAAAATGTTTCACAACGAAAACATCCATTCTACTCCATTAGACCCAAAATGATGTTTTGCAGTGGTTGGGAGCATTTCGCAAACCTTCGGCACGTAAAAAGATGCGAAACTTGTTTTGCGGGCCAGAATGCACTATTTCAGGGTATCGAAGTTGCGAAAAATTTTTTGCGACGAAAACATCCATTCTACTCCATTAGACCCAAAATGATGTTTTGCAGTGGTTGGGAGAATTTCGCAAACCTTCGGCACGTAAAAAGATGCGAAACTTATTTTGCGGGCCTGAATGCACTATTTCAGAGTACCGAAGTTGCGAAAAAGGATTCGCATCGAAATCATCCATTCTACTCCATTAGACCCAAAATGATGTTTTCCACTAGTTGGGAGCATTTCGCAAACCATCGACACGTAAAACGATGCAAAACTTGTGTTTCGGGCCTGAATGCACTATTTCGGTGTACCGAGGTTGCGAAAAATGTTTCGCAACGAAAACATCCATTCTACTCTATTAGACACAAAATGATGTTTTGCAGTGGTTGGGAGCATTTCGCAAACCTTCGGCACGTAAAAAGATGCGAAACTTGTTTTGCGGGCCAGAATGCACTATTTCAGGGTATCGAAGTTGCGAAAAATGTTTTGCGACGAAAACATCCATTCTACTCCATTAGACCCAAAATGATGTTTTGCAGTGGTTGGAAGAATTTCGCAAACCTTCGGCACGTAAAAAGATGCGAAACTTGTTTTATGGGCCTGAATGCACTATTTCAGAGTACCGAAGTTGCGAAAAAGGATTCGCATCGAAAACATCCATTCTACTCCATTAGACCCAAAATGATGTTTTCCACTGGTTGGGAGCATTTCACAAACCATCGACACGTAAAACGATGCGAAACTTGTGTTTCGGGCCTGAATGCACTATTTCGGTGTACCGAAGTTGCGAAAAATGGTTCGCAATGAAAACATCCATTCTACTCTATTAGACACAAAATTATGTTTTGCAGTGGTTGGGAGCATTTCGCAAACCTTCGGCACGTAAAAAGTTGTGAAACTTGTTTTGTGGGCCAGAATGCACTATTTCAGGGTACCGAAGTTGCGAAAAATGTTTTGCAATGAAAACATCCATTCTACTCCATTAGACCTAAAATGATGTTTTGCAGTGGTTGGGAGAATTTCGCAAACCTTCGACACGTAAAAAGATGCGAAACTTGTTTTGCGGGCCTGAATCCACTATTTCGGTGTACCGAAGTTGCGAAAAATGTTTCACAACGAAAACATCCATTCTACTCCATTAGACCCAAAATGATGTTTTGCAGTGGTTGGGAGCATTTCGCAAACCTTCGGCACGTAAAAAGATGCGAAACTTGTTTTGCGGCCAAGAATGCACTATTTCAGGGTATCGAAGTTGCGAAAAATTTTTTGCGACGAAAACATCCATTCTACTCCATTAGACCCAAAATGATGTTTTGCAGTGGTTGGGAGAATTTCGCAAACCGTCGGCACGTAAAAAGATGCGAAACTTATTTTGCGGGCCTGAATGCACTATTTCAGAGTACCGAAGTTGCGAAAAAGGATTCGCATCGAAATCATCCATTCTACTCCATTAGACCCAAAATGATGTTTTCCACTAGTTGGGAGCATTTCGCAAACCATCGACACGTAAAACGATGCAAAACTTGTGTTTCGGGCCTGAATGCACTATTTTGGTGTACCGAGGTTGCGACAAATGTTTCGCAACGAAAACATCCATTCTACTCTATTAGACACAAAATGATGTTTTGCAGTGGTTGGGAGCATTTCGCAAACCTTCGGCACGTAAAAAGTTGTGAAACTTGTTTTGCGGGCCAGAATGCACTATTTCAGGGTACCGAAGTTGCGAAAAATGTTTTGCGACGAAAACATCCATTCTACTCCATTAGACCCAAAATGATGTTTTGCAGTGGTTGGGAGAATTTCGCAAACCTTCGACACGTAAAAAGATGCGAAACTTATTTTGCGGGCCTGAATCCACTATTTCGGTGTACCGAAGTTGCGAAAAATGTTTCGCAACGAAAACATCCATTCTACTCCATTAGACCCAAAATGATGTTTTGCAGTGGTTGGGAGCATTTCGCAAACCTTCGACACGTAAAAAGCTGTGAAACTTGTTTTGCGGGCCAGAATGCACTATTTTAGGGTACCGAAGTTGCGAAAAATGGTTTGCGACGAAAACATCCACTCTACTCCATTAGACCCAAAATGATGTTTTGCAGTGGTTGGGAGAATTTCGCAAACCTTCGACACGTAAAATGATGCGAAACTTGTTTTGCGGGCCCGAATCCACTATTTCGGTGTACCGAAGTTGCGAAAAATGTTTCGCAACGAAAACATCCATTCTACTCCATTAGACCCAAAATGATGTTTTGCAGTGGTTGGGAGCATTTCGCAAACCTTCGGCACGTAAAAAGATGCGAAACTTGTTTTGCGGGCCAGAATGCACTATTTCAGGGTATCGAAGTTGCGAAAAATGTTTCGCGACGAAAACATCCATTCTACTCCATTAGACCCAAAATGATGTTTTGCAGTGGTTGGAAGAATTTCGCAAACCTTCGGCACGTAAAAAGATGCGAAACTTATTTTGCGGGCATGAATGCACTATTTCAGAGTACCGAAGTTGCGAAAAAGGATTCGCATCGAAAACATCCATTCTACTCCATTAGACCCAAAATGATGTTTTCCACTGGTTGGGAGCATTTCGCAAACCATCGACACGTAAAACGATGCGAAACTTGTGTTTCGGGCCTGAATGCACTATTTCGGTGTACCGAAGTTGCGAAAAACGGTTCGCAATGAAAACATCCATTCTACTCTATTAGACACAAAATTATGTTTTGCAGTGGTTGGGAGCATTTCGCAAACCTTCGGCACGTAAAAAGTTGTGAAACTTGTTTTGTGGGCCAGAATGCACTATTTCAGGGTACCGAAGTTGCGAAAAATGTTTTGCGATGAAAACATCCATTCTACTCCATTAGACCCAAAATGATGTTTTGCAGTGGTTGGGAGAATTTCGCAAACCTTCGACACGTAAAAAGATGTGAAACTTGTTTTGCGGGCCTGAATCCACTATTTCGGTGTACCGAAGTTGCGAAAAATGTTTCGCAACGAAAACATCCATTCTACTCCATTAGACCCAAAATGATGTTTTGCAGTGGTTGGGAGCATTTCGCAAACCTTCGGCACGTAAAAAGATGCGAAACTTGTTTTGCGGGCCAGAATGCACTATTTCAGGGTATCGAAGTTGCGAAAAATGTTTTGCGACGAAAACATCCATTCTACTCCATTAGACCCAAAATGATGTTTTGCAGTGGTTGGGAGAATTTCGCAAACCTTCGGCACGTAAAAAGATGCGAAACTTATTTTGCGGGCCTGAATGCACTATTTCAGAGTACCGAAGTTGCGAAAAAGGATTCGCATCGAAATTATCCATTCTACTCCATTAGACCCATAATGATGTTTTCCACTAGTTGGGAGCATTTCGCAAACCATCGACACGTAAAACGATGTGAAACTTGTGTTTCGGGCCTGAATGCACTATTTCGGTGTACCGAAGTTGCGAAAAATGTTTCGCAACGAAAACATCCATTCTACTCTATTAGACACAAAATGATGTTTTGCAGCGGTTGGGAGCATTTCGCAAACCATCGGCACGTAAAAAGTTGTGAAACTTGTTTTGCGGGCCAGAATGCACTATTTCAGGGTACCGAAGTTGCGAAAAATGTTTCGCAACAAAAATATCCATTCTACTCCATAAGACCCAAAATGATGTTTTGCAGTGGTTGGGAGCATTTTGCAAACCTTCGGCACGTAAAAAGTTGTGAAACTTGTTTTGTGGGCCAGAATGCACTATTTCAGGGTACCGAAGTTGTGAAAAATGTTTTGCGACGAAAACATCCATTCTACTCCATTAGACCCAAAATGATGTTTTGCAGTGGTTGGGAGAATTTCGCAAACCTTCGACACGTAAAAAGATGCGAAACTTATTTTGCGGGCCTGAATCCACTATTTCGGTGTACCGAAGTTGCGAAAAATGTTTCGCAACGAAAACATCCATTCTACTCCATTAGACCCAAAATGATGTTTTGCAGTGGTTGGGAGCATTTCGCAAACCTTCGGAACGTAAAAAGATGTGAAACTTGTTTTGCGGGCCAGAATGCACTATTTCAGGGTACCGAAGTTGCGAAAAATGTTTTGCGACGAAAACATCCATTCTACTCCATTAGACCCAAAATGATGTTTTGCAGTGGTTGGGAGAATTTCGCAAACCTTCGACACGTAAAATGATGCGAAACTTGTTTTGCGGGCCTGAATCCACTATTTCGGTGTACCGAAGTTGCGAAAAATGTTTCGCAACGAAAACATCCATTCTACTCCATTAGACCCAAAATGATGTTTTGCAGTGGTTGGGAGCATTTCGCAAACCTTCGGCACGTAAAAAGATGCGAAACTTGTTTTGCGTGCCAGAATGCACTATTTCAGGGTATCGAAGTTGCGAAAAATGTTTTGCGACGAAAACATCCATTCTACTCCATTAGACCCAAAATGATGTTTTGCAGTGGTTGGAAGAATTTCGCAAACCTTCGGCACGTAAAAAGATGCGAAACTTGTTTTGCGGGCCTGAATGCACTATTTCAGAGTACCGAAGTTGCGAAAAAGGATTGGCATCGAAAACATCCATTCTACTCCATTAGATCCAAAATGATGTTTTCCACTGGTTGGGAGCATTTCGCAAACCATCGACACGTAAAACGATGCGAAACTTGTGTTTCGGGCCTGAATGCACTATTTTGGTGTACCGAAGTTGCGAAAAATGGTTCGCAATGAAAACATCCATTCTACTCTATTAGACACAAAATTATGTTTTGCAGTGGTTGGGAGCATTTCGCAAACCTTCGGCAAGTAAAAAGTTGTGAAACTTGTTTTGTGGGCCAGAATGCACTATTTCAGGGTACCGAAGTTGCGAAAAATGTTTTGCGATGAAAACATCCATTCTACTCCATTAGACCCAAAATGATGTTTTGCAGTGGTTGGGACAATTTCGCAAACCTTCGACACGTAAAAAGATGTGAAACTTGTTTTGCGGGCCTGAATCCACTATTTCGGTGTACCGAAGTTGCGAAAAATGTTTCGCAACGAAAACATCCATTCTACTCCATTAGACCCAAAATGATGTTTTGCAGTGGTTGGGAGCATTTCGCAAACCTTCGGCACGTAAAAAGATGCGAAACTTGTTTTGCGGGCCAGAATGCACTATTTCAGGGTATCGAAGTTGCGAAAAATGTTTTGCGACGAAAACATCCATTCTACTCCATTAGACCCAAAATGATGTTTTGCAGTGGTTGGGAGAATTTCGCAAACCTTCGGCACGTAAAAAGATGCGAAACTTATTTTGCGTGCCTGAATGCACTATTTCAGAGTACCGAAGTTGCGAAAAAGGATTCGCATCGAAATTATCCATTCTACTCCATTAGACCCATAATGATGTTTTCCACTAGTTGGGAGCATTTCGCAAACCATCGACACGTAAAACGATGTGAAACTTGTGTTTCGGGCCTGAATGCACTATTTCGGTGTACCGAAGTTGCGAAAAATGTTTCGCAAAGAAAACATCCATTCTACTCTATTAGACACAAAATGATGTTTTGCAGCGGTTGGGAGCATTTCGCAAACCATCGGCACGTAAAAAGTTGTGCAACTTGTTTTGCGGGCCAGAATGCACTATTTCAGGGTACCGAAGTTGCGAAAAATGTTTCGCAACAAAAACATCCATTCTACTCCATAAGACCCAAAATGATGTTTTGCAGTGGTTGGGAGCATTTTGCAAACCTTCGGCACGTAAAAAGTTGTGAAACTTGTTTTGTGGGCCAGAATGCACTATTTCAGGGTACCGAAGCTGCGAAAAATGTTTTGCGACAAAAACATCCATTCTACTCTATTAGACCCAAAATGATGTTTTGCAGTGGTTGGGAGAATTTCGCAAACCTTCGACACGTAAAAAGATGCGAAACTTATTTTGCGGGCCTGAATCCACTATTTCGGTGTACCGAAGTTGCGAAAAATGTTTCGCAACGAAAACATCCATTCTACTCCATTAGACCCAGAATGATGTTTTGCAGTGGTTGGGAGCATTTCGCAAACCTTCGGCACGTAAAAAGATGCGAAACTTGTTTTGCGTGCCAGAATGCACTATTTCAGGGTATCGAAGTTGCGAAAAATGTTTTGCGACGAAAACATCCATTCTACTCCATTAGACCCAAAATGATGTTTTGCAGTGGTTGGAAGAATTTCGCAAACCTTCGGCACGTAAAAAGATGCGAAACTTGTTTTGCGGGCCTGAATGCACTATTTCAGAGTACCGAAGTTGCGAAAAAGGATTGGCATCGAAAACATCCATTCTACTCCATTAGACCCAAAATGATGTTTTCCACTGGTTGGGAGCATTTCGCAAACCATCGACACGTAAAACGATGCGAAACTTGTGTTTCGGGCCTGAATGCACTATTTCGGTGTACCGAAGTTGCGAAAAATGGTTCGCAATGAAAACATCCATTCTACTCTATTAGACACAAAATTATGTTTTGCAGTGGTTGGGAGCATTTCGCAAACCTTCGGCAAGTAAAAAGTTGTGAAACTTGTTTTGTGGGCCAGAATGCACTATTTCAGGGTACCGAAGTTGCGAAAAATGTTTTGCGATGAAAACATCCATTCTACTCCAGTAGACCCAAAATGATGTTTTGCAGTGGTTGGGAGAATTTCGCAAACCTTCGACACGTAAAAAGATGTGAAACTTGTTTTGCGGGCCTGAATCCACTATTTCGGTGTACCGAAGTTGCGAAAAATGTTTCGCAACGAAAACATCCATTCTACTCCATTAGACCCAAAATGATGTTTTGCAGTGGTTGGGAGCATTTCGCAAACCTTCGGCACGTAAAAAGATGCGAAACTTGTTTTGCGGGCCAGAATGCACTATTTCAGGGTATCGAAGTTGCGAAAAATGTTTTGCGACGAAAACATCCATTCTACTCCATTAGACCCAAAATGATGTTTTGCAGTGGTTGGGAGAATTTCGCAAACCTTCGGAACGTAAAAAGATGCGAAACTTATTTTGCGGGCCTGAATGCACTATTTCAGAGTACCGAAGTTGCGAAAAAGAATTCGCATCGAAATTATCCATTCTACTCTATTAGACCCAAAATGATGTTTTCCACAAGTTGGGAGCATTTCGCAAACCATCGACACGTAAAACGATGCGAAACTTGTGTTTCGGGCCTGAATGCACTATTTCGGTGTACCGAAGTTGCGAAAAATGTTTCGCAACGAAAATATCCATTCTACTCTATTAGACACAAAATGATGTTTTGCAGCGGTTGGGAGCATTTCGCAAACCATCAGCACGTAAAAAGTTGTGAAACTTGTTTTGCGGGCCAGAATGCACTATTTCAGGGTACCGAAGTTGCGAAAAATGTTTCGCAACAAAAACATCCATTCTACTCCATAAGACCCAAAATGATGTTTTGCAGTGGTTGGGAGCATTTTGCAAACCTTCGGCACGTAAAAAGTTGTGAAACTTGTTTTGTGGGCCAGAATGCACTATTTCAGGGTACCGAAGCTGCGAAAAATGTTTTGCGACAAAAACATCCATTCTACTCCATTAGACCCAAAATGATGTTTTGCAGTGGTTGGGAGAATTTCGCAAACCTTCGACACGTAAAAAGATGCGAAACTTATTTTGCGGGCCTGAATCCACTATTTCGGTGTACCGAAGTTGCGAAAAATGTTTCGCAACGAAAACATCCATTCTACTCCATTAGACCCAGAATGATGTTTTGCAGTGGTTGGGAGCATTTCGCAAACCTTCGGCACGTAAAAAGATGTGAAACTTGTTTTGCGGGCCAGAATGCACTATTTCAGGGTACCGAAGTTGCGAAAAATGTTTTGCGACGAAAACATCCATTCTACTCCATTAGACCCAAAATGATGTTTTGCAGTGGTTGGGAGAATTTCGCAAACCTTCGACACGTAAAATGATGCGAAACTTGTTTTGCGGGCCTGAATCCACTATTTCGGTCTACCGAAGTTGCGAAAAATGTTTCGCAACGAAAACATCCATTCTACTCCATTAGACCCAGAATGATGTTTTGCAGTGGTTGGGAGCATTTCGCAAACCTTCGGCACGTAAAAAGATGTGAAACTTGTTTTGCGGGCCAGAATGCACTATTTCAGGGTACCGAAGTTGCGAAAAATGTTTTGCGACGAAAACATCCATTCTACTCCATTAGACCCAAAATGATGTTTTGCAGTGGTTGGGAGAATTTCGCAAACCTTCGACACGTAAAATGATGCGAAACTTGTTTTGCGGGCCTGAATCCACTATTTCGGTGTACCGAAGTTGCGAAAAATGTTTCGCAACGAAAACATCCATTCTACTCCATTAGACCCAAAATGATGTTTTGCAGTGGTTGGGAGCATTTCGCAAACCTTCGGCACGTAAAAAGATGCGAAACTTGTTTTGCGTGCCAGAATGCACTATTTCAGGGTATCGAAGTTGCGAAAAATGTTTTGCGACGAAAACATCCATTCTACTCCATTAGACCCAAAATGATGTTTTGCAGTGGTTGGGAGAATTTCGCAAACCTTCGGCACGTAAAAAGATGCGAAACTTATTTTGCGGGCCTGAATGCACTATTTCAGAGTACCGAAGTTGCGAAAAAGAATTCGCATCGAAATTATCCATTCTACTCTATTAGACCCAAAATGATGTTTTCCACAAGTTGGGAGCATTTCGCAAACCATCGACACGTAAAACGATGCGAAACTTGTGTTTCGGGCCTGAATGCACTATTTCGGTGTACCGAAGTTGCGAAAAATGTTTCGCAACGAAAATATCCATTCTACTCTATTAGACACAAAATGATGTTTTGCAGCGGTTGGGAGCATTTCGCAAACCATCAGCACGTAAAAAGTTGTGAAACTTGTTTTGCGGGCCAGAATGCACTATTTCAGGGTACCGAAGTTGCGAAAAATGTTTCGCAACAAAAACATCCATTCTACTCCATAAGACCCAAAATGATGTTTTGCAGTGGTTGGGAGCATTTTGCAAACCTTCGGCACGTAAAAAGTTGTGAAACTTGTTTTGTGGGCCAGAATGCACTATTTCAGGGTACCGAAGCTGCGAAAAATGTTTTGCGACAAAAACATCCATTCTACTCCATTAGACCCAAAATGATGTTTTGCAGTGGTTGGGAGAATTTCGCAAACCTTCGACACGTAAAAAGATGCGAAACTTATTTTGCGGGCCTGAATCCACTATTTCGGTGTACCGAAGTTGCGAAAAATGTTTCGCAACGAAAACATCCATTCTACTCCATTAGACCCAGAATGATGTTTTGCAGTGGTTGGGAGCATTTCGCAAACCTTCGGCACGTAAAAAGATGTGAAACTTGTTTTGCGGGCCAGAATGCACTATTTCAGGGTACCGAAGTTGCGAAAAATGTTTTGCGACGAAAACATCCATTCTACTCCATTAGACCCAAAATGATGTTTTGCAGTGGTTGGGAGAATTTCGCAAACCTTCGACACGTAAAATGATGCGAAACTTGTTTTGCGGGCCTGAATCCACTATTTCGGTGTACCGAAGTTGCGAAAAATGTTTCGCAACGAAAACATCCATTCTACTCCATTAGACCCAGAATGATGTTTTGCAGTGGTTGGGAGCATTTCGCAAACCTTCGGCACGTAAAAAGATGTGAAACTTGTTTTGCGGGCCAGAATGCACTATTTCAGGGTACCGAAGTTGCGAAAAATGTTTTGCGACGAAAACATCCATTCTACTCCATTAGACCCAAAATGATGTTTTGCAGTGGTTGGGAGAATTTCGCAAACCTTCGACACGTAAAATGATGCGAAACTTGTTTTGCGGGCCTGAATCCACTATTTCGGTGTACCGAAGTTGCGAAAAATGTTTCGCAACGAAAACATCCATTCTACTCCATTAGACCCAAAATGATGTTTTGCAGTGGTTGGGAGCATTTCGCAAACCTTCGGCACGTAAAAAGATGCGAAACTTGTTTTGCGTGCCAGAATGCACTATTTCAGGGTATCGAAGTTGCGAAAAATGTTTTGCGACGAAAACATCCATTCTACTCCATTAGACCCAAAATGATGTTTTGCAGTGGTTGGAAGAATTTCGCAAACCTTCGGCACGTAAAAAGATGCGAAACTTGTTTTGCGGGCCTGAATGCACTATTTCAGAGTACCGAAGTTGCGAAAAAGGATTGGCATCGAAAACATCCATTCTACTCCATTAGACCCAAAATGATGTTTTCCACTGGTTGGGAGCATTTCGCAAACCATCGACACGTAAAACGATGCGAAACTTGTGTTTCGGGCCTGAATGCACTATTTCGGTGTACCGAAGTTGCGAAAAATGTTTCGCAAACAAAACATCCATTCTACTCTATTAGACACAAAATGATGTTTTGCAGCGGTTGGGAGCATTTCGCAAACCATCGGCACGTAAAAAGTTGTGAAACTTGTTTTGCGGGCCAGAATGCACTATTTCAGGGTACCGAAGTTAAGAAAAATGTTTCGCAACAAAAACATCCATTCTACTCCATAAGACCCAAAATGATGTTTTGCAGTGGTTGGGAGCATTTTGCAAACCTTCGGCACGTAAAAAGTTGTGAAACTTGTTTTGTGGGCCGGAATGCACTATTTCAGGGTACCGAAGCTGCGAAAAATGTTTTGCGACAAAAACATCCATTCTACTCCATTAGACCCAAAATGATGTTTTGCAGTGGTTGGGAGAATTTCGCAAACCTTCGACACGTAAAAAGATGCGAAACTTATTTTGCGGGCCTGAATCCACTATTTCGGTGTACCGAAGTTGCGAAAAATGTTTCGCAACGAAAACATCCATTCTACTCCATTAGACCCAGAATGATGTTTTGCAGTGGTTGGGAGCATTTCGCAAACCTTCGGCACGTAAAAAGATGTGAAACTTGTTTTGCGGGCCAGAATGCACTATTTCAGGGTACCGAAGTTGCGAAAAATGTTTTGCGACGAAAACATCCATTCTACTCCATTAGACCCAAAATGATGTTTTGCAGTGGTTGGGAGAATTTCACAAACCTTCGACACGTAAAATGATGCGAAACTTGTTTTGCGGGCCTGAATCCACTATTTCGGTGTACCGAAGTTGCGAAAAATGTTTCGCAACGAAAACATCCATTCTACTCCATTAGACCCAGAATGATGTTTTGCAGTGGTTGGGAGCATTTCGCAAACCTTCGGCACGTAAAAAGATGTGAAACTTGTTTTGCGGGCCAGAATGCACTATTTCAGGGTACCGAAGTTGCGAAAAATGTTTTGCGACGAAAACATCCATTCTACTCCATTAGACCCAAAATGATGTTTTGCATTGGTTGGGAGAATTTCGCAAACCTTCGACACGTAAAATGATGCGAAACTTGTTTTGCGGGCCTGAATCCACTATTTCGGTGTACCGAAGTTGCGAAAAATGTTTCGCAACGAAAACATCCATTCTACTCCATTAGACCCAAAATGATGTTTTGCAGTGGTTGGGAGCATTTCGCAAACCTTCGGCACGTAAAAAGATGCGAAACTTGTTTTGCGTGCCAGAATGCACTATTTCAGGGTATCGAAGTTGCGAAAAATGTTTTGCGACGAAAACATCCATTCTACTCCATTAGACCCAAAATGATGTTTTGCAGTGGTTGGAAGAATTTCGCAAACCTTCGGCACGTAAAAAGATGCGAAACTTGTTTTGCGGGCCTGAATGCACTATTTCAGGGTACCGAAGTTGCGAAAAATGTTTTGCGACGAAAACATCCATTCTACTCCATAAGACCCAAAATGATGTTTTGCAGTGGTTGGGAGCATTTTGCAAACCTTCGGCACGTAAAAAGTTGTGAAACTTGTTTTGTGGGCCAGAATGCACTATTTCAGGGTACCGAAGCTGCGAAAAATGTTTTGCGACAAAAAAATCCATTCTACTCTATTAGACCCAAAATGATGTTTTGCAGTGGTTGGGAGAATTTCGCAAACCTTCGACACGTAAAAAGATGCGAAACTTATTTTGCGGGCCTGAATCCACTATTTCGGTGTACCGAAGTTGCGAAAAATGTTTCGCAACGAAAACATCCATTCTACTCCATTAGACCCAGAATGATGTTTTGCAGTGGTTGGGAGCATTTCGCAAACCTTCGGCACGTAAAAAGATGCGAAACTTGTTTTGCGTGCCAGAATGCACTATTTCAGGGTATCGAAGTTGCGAAAAATGTTTTGCGACGAAAACATCCATTCTACTCCATTAGACCCAAAATGATGTTTTGCAGTGGTTGGAAGAATTTCGCAAACCTTCGGCACGTAAAATGATGCGAAACTTGTTTTGCGGGCCAGAATGCACTATTTCAGGGTACCGAAGTTGCGAAAAATGTTTCGCAACAAAAACATCCATTCTACTCCATAAGACCCAAAATGATGTTTTGCAGTGGTTGGGAGCATTTTGCAAACCTTCGGCACGTAAAAAGTTGTGAAACTTGTTTTGTGGGCCAGAATGCACTATTTCAGGGTACCGAAGCTGCGAAAAATGTTTTGCGACAAAAAAATCCATTCTACTCTATTAGACCCAAAATGATGTTTTGCAGTGGTTGGGAGAATTTCGCAAACCTTCGACACGTAAAAAGATGCGAAACTTATTTTGCGGGCCTGAATCCACTATTTCGGTGTACCGAAGTTGCGAAAAATGTTTCGCAACGAAAACATCCATTCTACTCCATTAGACCCAGAATGATGTTTTGCAGTGGTTGGGAGCATTTCGCAAACCTTCGGCACGTAAAAAGATGCGAAACTTGTTTTGCGTGCCAGAATGCACTATTTCAGGGTATCGAAGTTGCGAAAAATGTTTTGCGACGAAAACATCCATTCTACTCCATTAGACCCAAAATGATGTTTTGCAGTGGTTGGAAGAATTTCGCAAACCTTCGGCACGTAAAAAGATGCGAAACTTGTTTTGCGGGCCTGAATGCACTATTTCAGAGTACCGAAGTTGCGAAAAAGGATTGGCATCGAAAACATCCATTCTACTCCATTAGACCCAAAATGATGTTTTCCACTGGTTGGGAGCATTTCGCAAACCATCGACACGTAAAACGATGCGAAACTTGTGTTTCGGGCCTGAATGCACTATTTCGGTGTACCGAAGTTGCGAAAAATGGTTCGCAATGAAAACATCCATTCTACTCTATTAGACACAAAATTATGTTTTGCAGTGGTTGGGAGCATTTCGCAAACCTTCGGCAAATAAAAAGTTGTGAAACTTGTTTTGTGGGCCAGAATGCACTATTTCAGGGTACCGAAGTTGCGAAAAATATTTTGCGATGAAAACATCCATTCTACTCCATTAGACCCAAAATGATGTTTTGCAGTGGTTGGGACAATTTCGCAAACCTTCGACACGTAAAAAGATGTGAAACTTGTTTTGCGGGCCTGAATCCACTATTTCGGTGTACCGAAGTTGCGAAAAATGTTTCGCAACGAAAACATCCATTCTACTCCATTAGACCCAAAATGATGTTTTGCAGTGGTTGGGAGCATTTCGCAAACCTTCGGCACGTAAAAAGATGCGAAACTTGTTTTGCGGGCCAGAATGCACTATTTCAGGGTATCGAAGTTGCGAAAAATGTTTTGCGACGAAAACATCCATTCTACTCCATTAGACCCAAAATGATGTTTTGCAGTGGTTGGGAGAATTTCGCAAACCTTCGGCACGTAAAAAGATGCGAAACTTATTTTGCGGGCCTGAATGCACTATTTCAGAGTACCGAAGTTGCGAAAAAGAATTCGCATCGAAATTATCCATTCTACTCTATTAGACCCAAAATGATGTTTTCCACAAGTTGGGAGCATTTCGCAAACCATCGACACGTAAAACGATGCGAAACTTGTGTTTCGGGCCTGAATGCACTATTTCGGTGTACCGAAGTTGCGAAAAATGTTTCGCAACGAAAATATCCATTCTACTCTATTAGACACAAAATGATGTTTTGCAGCGGTTGGGAGCATTTCGCAAACCATCGGCACGTAAAAAGTTGTGAAACTTGTTTTGCGGGCCAGAATGCACTATTTCAGGGTACCGAAGTTGCGAAAAATGTTTCGCAACAAAAACATCCATTCTACTCCATAAGACCCAAAATGATGTTTTGCAGTGGTTGGGAGCATTTTGCAAACCTTCGGCACGTAAAAAGTTGTGAAACCTGTTTTGTGGGCCAGAATGCACTATTTCAGGGTACCGAAGCTGCGAAAAATGTTTTGCGACAAAAACATCCATTCTACTCCATTAGACCCAAAATGATGTTCTGCAGTGGTTGGGAGAATTTCGCAAACCTTCGACACGTAAAAAGATGCGAAACTTTTTTTGCGGGCCTGAATCCACTATTTCGGTGTACCGAAGTTGCGAAAAATGTTTCGCAACGAAAACATCCATTCTACTCCATTAGACCCAGAATGATGTTTTGCAGTGGTTGGGAGCATTTCGCAAACCTTCGGCACGTAAAAAGATGTGAAACTTGTTTTGCGGGCCAGAATGCACTATTTCAGGGTACCGAAGTTGCGAAAAATGTTTTGCGACGAAAACATCCATTCTACTCCATTAGACCCAAAATGATGTTTTGCATTGGTTGGGAGAATTTCGCACACCTTCGACACGTAAAATGATGCGAAACTTGTTTTGCGGGCCTGAATCCACTATTTCGGTGTACCAAAGTTGCGAAAAATGTTTCGCAACGAAAACATCCATTCTACTCCATTAGACCCAAAATGATGTTTTGCAGTGGTTGGGAGCATTTCGCAAACCTTCGGCACGTAAAAAGATGCGAAACTTGTTTTGCGTGCCAGAATGCACTATTTCAGGGTATCGAAGTTGCGAAAAATGTTTTGCGACGAAAACATCCATTCTACTCCATTAGACCCAAAATGATGTTTTGCAGTGGTTGGAAGAATTTCGCAAACCTTCGGCACGTAAAAAGATGCGAAACTTGTTTTGCGGGCCTGAATGCACTATTTCAGAGTACCGAAGTTGCGAAAAAGGATTGGCATCGAAAACATCCATTCTACTCCATTAGACCCAAAATGATGTTTTCCACTGGTTGGGAGCATTTCGCAAACCATCGACACGTAAAACGATGCGAAACTTGTGTTTCGGGCCTGAATGCACTATTTCGGTGTACCGAAGTTGCGAAAAATGTTTCGCAAACAAAACATCCATTCTACTCTATTAGACACAAAATGATGTTTTGCAGCGGTTGGGAGCATTTCGCAAACCATCGGCACGTAAAAAGTTGTGAAACTTGTTTTGCGGGCCAGAATGCACTATTTCAGGGTACCGAAGTTGCGAAAAATGTTTCGCAACAAAAACATCCATTCTACTCCATAAGACCCAAAATGATGTTTTGCAGTGGTTGGGAGCATTTTGCAAACCTTCGGCACGTAAAAAGTTGTGAAACTTGTTTTGTGGGCCAGAATGCACTATTTCAGGGTACCGAAGCTGCGAAAAATGTTTTGCGACAAAAAAATCCATTCTACTCTATTAGACCCAAAATGATGTTTTGCAGTGGTTGGGAGAATTTCGCAAACCTTCGACACGTAAAAAGATGCGAAACTTATTTTGCGGGCCTGAATCCACTATTTCGGTGTACCGAAGTTGCGAAAAATGTTTCGCAACGAAAACATCCATTCTACTCCATTAGACCCAGAATGATGTTTTGCAGTGGTTGGGAGCATTTCGCAAACCTTCGGCACGTAAAAAGATGCGAAACTTGTTTTGCGTGCCAGAATGCACTATTTCAGGGTATCGAAGTTGCGAAAAATGTTTTGCGACGAAAACATCCATTCTACTCCATTAGACCCAAAATGATGTTTTGCAGTGGTTGGAAGAATTTCGCAAACCTTCGGCACGTAAAAAGATGCGAAACTTGTTTTGCGGGCCTGAATGCACTATTTCAGAGTACCGAAGTTGCGAAAAAGGATTGGCATCGAAAACATCCATTCTACTCCATTAGACCCAAAATGATGTTTTCCACTGGTTGGGAGCATTTCGCAAACCATCGACACGTAAAACGATGCGAAACTTGTGTTTCGGGCCTGAATGCACTATTTCGGTGTACCGAAGTTGCGAAAAATGGTTCGCAATGAAAACATCCATTCTACTCTATTAGACACAAAATTATGTTTTGCAGTGGTTGGGAGCATTTCGCAAACCTTCGGCAAATAAAAAGTTGTGAAACTTGTTTTGTGGGCCAGAATGCACTATTTCAGGGTACCGAAGTTGCGAAAAATGTTTTGCGATGAAAACATCCATTCTACTCCATTAGACCCAAAATGATGTTTTGCAGTGGTTGGGACAATTTCGCAAACCTTCGACACGTAAAAAGATGTGAAACTTGTTTTGCGGGCCTGAATCCACTATTTCGTTGTACCGAAGTTGCGAAAAATGTTTCGCAACGAAAACATCCATTCTACTCCATTAGACCCAAAATGATGTTTTGCAGTGGTTGGGAGCATTTCGCAAACCTTCGGCACGTAAAAAGATGCGAAACTTGTTTTGCGGGCCAGAATGCACTATTTCAGGGTATCGAAGTTGCGAAAAATGTTTTGCGACGAAAACATCCATTCTACTCCATTAGACACAAAATGATGTTTTGCAGTGGTTGGGAGAATTTCGCAAACCTTCGGCACGTAAAAAGATGCGAAACTTATTTTGCGGGCCTGAATGCACTATTTCAGAGTACCGAAGTTGCGAAAAAGAATTCGCATCGAAATTATCCATTCTACTCTATTAGACCCAAAATGATGTTTTCCACAAGTTGGGAGCATTTCGCAAACCATCGACACGTAAAACGATGCGAAACTTGTGTTTCGGGCCTGAATGCACTATTTCGGTGTACCGAAGTTGCGAAAAATGTTTCGCAACGAAAATATCCATTCTACTCTATTAGACACAAAATGATGTTTTGCAGCGGTTGGGAGCATTTCGCAAACCATCGGCACGTAAAAAGTTGTGAAACTTGTTTTGCGGGCCAGAATGCACTATTTCAGGGTACCGAAGTTGCGAAAAATGTTTCGCAACAAAAACATCCATTCTACTCCATAAGACCCAAAATGATGTTTTGCAGTGGTTGGGAGCATTTTGCAAACCTTCGGCACGTAAAAAGTTGTGAAACCTGTTTTGTGGGCCAGAATGCACTATTTCAGGGTACCGAAGCTGCGAAAAATGTTTTGCGACAAAAACATCCATTCTACTCCATTAGACCCAAAATGATGTTTTGCAGTGGTTGGGAGAATTTCGCAAACCTTCGACACGTAAAAAGATGCGAAACTTATTTTGCGGGCCTGAATCCACTATTTCGGTGTACCGAAGTTGCGAAAAATGTTTCGCAACGAAAACATCCATTCTACTCCATTAGACCCAGAATGATGTTTTGCAGTGGTTGGGAGCATTTCGCAAACCTTCGGCACGTAAAAAGATGTGAAACTTGTTTTGCGGGCCAGAATGCACTATTTCAGGGTACCGAAGTTGCGAAAAATGTTTTGCGACGAAAACATCCATTCTACTCCATTAGACCCAAAATGATGTTTTGCATTGGTTGGGAGAATTTCGCAAACCTTCGACACGTAAAATGATGCGAAACTTGTTTTGCGGGCCTGAATCCACTATTTCGGTGTACCGAAGTTGCGAAAAATGTTTCGCAACGAAAACATCCATTCTACTCCATTAGACCCAAAATGATGTTTTGCAGTGGTTGGGAGCATTTCGCAAACCTTCGGCACGTAAAAAGATGCGAAACTTGTTTTGCGTGCCAGAATGCACTATTTCAGGGTATCGAAGTTGCGAAAAATGTTTTGCGACGAAAACATCCATTCTACTCCATTAGACCCAAAATGATGTTTTGCAGTGGTTGGAAGAATTTCGCAAACCTTCGGCACGTAAAAAGATGCGAAACTTGTTTTGCGGGCCTGAATGCACTATTTCAGAGTACCGAAGTTGCGAAAAAGGATTGGCATCGAAAACATCCATTCTACTCCATTAGACCCAAAATGATGTTTTCCACTGGTTGGGAGCATTTCGCAAACCATCGACACGTAAAATGATGCGAAACTTGTGTTTCGGGCCTGAATGCACTATTTCGGTGTACCGAAGTTGCGAAAAATGGTTCGCAATGAAAACATCCATTCTACTCTATTAGACACAAAATTATGTTTTGCAGTGGTTGGGAGCATTTCGCAAACCTTCGGCAAGTAAAAAGTTGTGAAACTTGTTTTGGGGGCCAGAATGCACTATTTCAGGGTACCGAAGTTGCGAAAAATGTTTTGCGATGAAAACATCCATTCTACTCCATTAGACCCAAAATGATGTTTTGCAGTGGTTGGGACAATTTCGCAAACCTTCGACACGTAAAAAGATGTGAAACTTGTTTTGCGGGCCTGAATCCACTATTTCGGTGTACCGAAGTTGCGAAAAATGTTTCGCAACGAAAACATCCATTCTACTCCATTAGACCCAAAATGATGTTTTGCAGTGGTTGGGAGCATTTCGCAAACCTTCGGCACGTAAAAAGATGCGAAACTTGTTTTGCGGGCCAGAATGCACTATTTCAGGGTATCGAAGTTGCGAAAAATGTTTTGCGACGAAAACATCCATTCTACTCCATTAGACCCAAAATGATGTTTTGCAGTGGTTGGGAGAATTTCGCAAACCTTCGGCACGTAAAAAGATGCGAAACTTATTTTGCGGGCCTGAATGCACTATTTCAGAGTACCGAAGTTGCGAAAAAGGATTCGCATCGAAATTATCCATTCTACTCTATTAGACCCAAAATGATGTTTTCCACTAGTTGGGAGCATTTCGCAAACCATCGACACGTAAAACGATGCGAAACTTGTGTTTCGGGCCTGAATGCACTATTTCGGTGTACCGAAGTTGCGAAAAATGTTTCGCAACGAAAATATCCATTCTACTCTATTAGACACAAAATGATGTTTTGCAGCGGTTGGGAGCATTTCGCAAACCATCGGCACGTAAAAAGTTGTGAAACTTGTTTTGCGGGCCAGAATGCACTATTTCAGGGTGCCGAAGTTGCGAAAAATGTTTCGCAACAAAAACATCCATTCTACTCCATAAGACCCAAAATGATGTTTTGCAGTGGTTGGGAGCATTTTGCAAACCTTCGGCACGTAAAAAGTTGTGAAACTTGTTTTGTGGGCCAGAATGCACTATTTCAGGGTACCGAAGCTGCGAAAAATGTTTTGCGACAAAAACATCCATTCTACTCCATTAGACCCAAAATGATGTTTTGCAGTGGTTGGGAGAATTTCGCAAACCTTCGACACGTAAAAAGATGCGAAACTTATTTTGCGGGCCTGAATCCACTATTTCGGTGTACCGAAGTTGCGAAAAATGTTTCGCAACGAAAACATCCATCCTACTCCATTAGACCCAGAATGATGTTTTGCAGTGGTTGGGAGCATTTCGCAAACCTTCGGCACGTAAAAAGATGTGAAACTTGTTTTGCGGGCCAGAATGCATTATTTCAGGGTACCGAAGTTGCGAAAAATGTTTTGCGACGAAAACATCCATTCTACTCCATTAGACCCAAAATGATGTTTTGCAGTGGTTGGGAGAATTTCGCAAACCTTCGACACGTAAAATGATGCGAAACTTGTTTTGCGGGCCTGAATCCACTATTTCGGTGTACCGAAGTTGCGAAAAATGTTTCGCAACGAAAACATCCATTCTACTCCATTAGACCCAAAATGATGTTTTGCAGTGGCTGGGAGCATTTCGCAAACCTTCGGCACGTAAAAAGATGCGAAACTTGTTTGTGGGCCAGAATGCACTATTTCAGGGTATCGAAGTTGCGAAAAATGTTTTGCGACGAAAACATCCATTCTACTCCATTAGACCCAAAATGATGTTTTGCAGTGGTTGGAAGAATTTCACAAACCTTCAGCACATAAAAAGATGCGAAACTTGTTTTGCGGGCCTGAATGCACTATTTCAGAGTACCGAAGTTGCGAAAAAGGATTCGCATCGAAAACATCCATTCTACTCCATTAGACCCAAAATGATGTTTTCCACTGGTTGGGAGCATTTCGCAAACCATCGACACGTAAAACGATGCGAAACTTGTGTTTCGGGCCTGAATGCACTATTTTGGTGTACCGAAGTTGCGAAAAATGGTTCGCAATGAAAACATCCATTCTACTCTATTAGACACAAAATTATGTTTTGCAGTGGTTGGGAGCATTTCGCAAACCTTCGGCACGTAAAAAGTTGTGAAACTTGTTTTGCGGGCCAGAATGCACTATTTCAGGGTACCGAAGTTGCGAAAAATGTTTTGCGATGAAAACATCCATTCTACTCCATTAGACCCAAAATGATGTTTTGCAGTGGTTGGGACAATTTCGCAAACCTTCGACACGTAAAAAGATGCGAAACTTGTTTTGCGGGCCTGAATCCACTATTTCAGTGTACCGAAGTTGCGAAAAATGTTTTGCATCGAAATCATCCATTCTACTCCATTAGACCCAAAATGATATTTTCCACTGGTTGGGAGCATTTCGCAAACCATCGACATGTAAAACGATGCGAAACTTGTGTTTCGGGCCTGAATGCACTATTTCGGTGTACCGAAGTTGCGAAAAATGTTTCGCAACAAAAACATCCATTCTACTCCATTAGACCCAAAATGATGTTTTCCACTAGTTGGGAGCATTTCGCAAACCATCGACACGTAAAACGATGCGGAACTTGTGTTTCGGGCCTGAATGCACTATTTCGGTGTACTGAAGTTGCGAAAAATATTTCGCAACGAAAACATCCATTCTACTCCATTAGACCCAAAATGATGTTTTGCAGTGGTTGGGAGCATTTCGCAAACCTTCGGCACGTAAAAAGATGCGAAACTTGTTTTGCGTGCCAGAATGCACTATTTCAGGGTATCGAAGTTGCGAAAAATGTTTTGCGGCGAAAACATCCATTCTACTCCATTAGACCCAAAATGATGTTTTGCAGTGGTTGGAAGAATTTCGCAAACCTTCAGCACGTAAAAAGATGCGAAACTTGTTTTGCGGGCCAGAATGCACTATTTCAGGGTACCGAAGCTGCGAAAAATGTTTTGCGACAAAAACATCCATTCTACTCCATTAGACCCAAAATGATGTTTTGCAGTGGTTGGGAGAATTTCGCAAACCTTCGACACGTAAAAAGATGCGAAACTTATTTTGCGGGCCTGAATCCACTATTTCGGTGTACCGAAGTTGCGAAAAATGTTTCGCAACGAAAACATCCATTCTACTCCATTAGACCCAGAATGATGTTTTGCAGTGGTTGGGAGCATTTCGCAAACCATCGGCACGTAAAAAGATGTGAAACTTGTTTTGCGGGCCAGAATGCACTATTTCAGGGTACCGAAGTTGCGAAAAATGTTTTGCGACGAAAACAACCATTCTACTCCATTAGACCCAAAATGATGTTTTGCAGTGGTTGGGAGAATTTCGCAAACCTTCGACACGTAAAATGATGCGAAACTTGTTTTGCGGGCCTGAATCCACTATTTCGGTGTACCGAAGTTGTGAAAAATGTATCGCAACGAAAACATCCATTCTACTCCATTAGACCCAAAATGATGTTTTGCAGTGGTTGGGAGCATTTCGCAAACCTTCGGCACGTAAAAAGATGCGAAACTTGTTTTGCGTGCCAGAATGCACTATTTCAGGGTATCGAAGTTGCGAAAAATGTTTTGCGACGAAAACATCCATTCTACTCCATTAGACCCAAAATGATGTTTTGCAGTGGTTGGAAGAATTTCGCAAACCTTCGGCACGTAAAAAGATGTGAAACTTGTTTTGCGGGCCAGAATGCACTATTTCAGGGTACCGAAGTTGCGAAAAATGTTTTGCGATGAAAACATCCATTCTACTCCATTAGACCCAAAATGATGTTTTGCAGTGGTTGGGACAATTTCGCAAACCTTCGACACGTAAAAAGATGTGAAACTTGTTTTGCGGGCCTGAATCCACTATTTCGGTGTACCGAAGTTGTGAAAAATGTTTCGCAACGAAAACATCCATTCTACTCCATTAGACCCAAAATGATGTTTTGCAGTGGTTGGGAGCATTTCGCAAACCTTCGGCACGTAAAAAGATGCGAAACTTGTTTTGCGGGCCAGAATGCACTATTTCAGGGTATCGAAGTTGCGAAAAATGTTTTGCGACGAAAACATCCATTCTACTCCATTAGACCCAAAATGATGTTTTGCAGTGGTTGGGAGAATTTCGCAAACCTTCGGCACGTAAAAAGATGCGAAACTTATTTTGCGGGCCTGAATGCACTATTTCAGAGTACCGAAGTTGCGAAAAAGGATTCGCATCGAAATTATCCATTCTACTCTATTAGACCCAAAATGATGTTTTCCACTAGTTGGGAGCATTTCGCAAACCATCGACACGTAAAACGATGCGAAACTTGTGTTTCGGGCCTGAATGCACTATTTCGGTGTACCGAAGTTGCGAAAAATGTTTCGCAACGAAAATATCCATTCTACTCTATTAGACACAAAATGATGTTTTGCAGCGGTTGGGAGCATTTCGCAAACCATCGGCACGTAAAAAGTTGTGAAACTTGTTTTGCGGGCCAGAATGCACTATTTCAGGGTACCGAAGTTGCGAAAAATGTTTCGCAACAAAAACATCCATTCTACTCCATAAGACCCAAAATGATGTTTTGCAGTGGTTGGGAGCATTTTGCAAACCTTCGGCACGTAAAAAGTTGTGAAACTTGTTTTGTGGGCCAGAATGCACTATTTCAGGGTACCGAAGCTGCGAAAAATGTTTTGCGACAAAAACATCCATTCTACTCCATTAGACCCAAAATGATGTTTTGCAGTGGTTGGGAGAATTTCGCAAACCTTCGACACGTAAAAAGATGCGAAACTTATTTTGCGGGCCTGAATCCACTATTTCGGTGTACCGAAGTTGCGAAAAATGTTTCGCAACGAAAACATCCATTCTACTCCATTAGACCCAGAATGATGTTTTGCAGTGGTTGGGAGCATTTCGCAAACCTTCGGCACGTAAAAAGATGTGAAACTTGTTTTGCGGGCCAGAATGCACTATTTTAGGGTACCCAAGTTGCGAAAAATGTTTTGCGACGAAAACATCCATTCTACTCCATTAGACCCAAAATGATGTTTTGCAGTGGTTGGGAGAATTTCGCAAACCTTCGACACGTAAAATGATGCGAAACTTGTTTTGCGGGCCTGAATCCACTATTTCGGTGTACCGAAGTTGCGAAAAATGTTTCGCAACGAAAACATCCATTCTACTCCATTAGACCCAAAATGATGTTTTGCAGTGGTTGGGAGCATTTCGCAAACCTTCGGCACGTAAAAAGATGCGAAACTTGTTTGTGGGCCAGAATGCACTATTTCAGGGTATCGAAGTTGCGAAAAATGTTTTGCGACGAAAACGTCCATTCTACTCCATTAGACCCAAAATGATGTTTTGCAGTGGTTGGAAGAATTTCACAAACCTTCAGCACATAAAAAGATGCGAAACTTGTTTTGCGGGCCTGAATGCACTATTTCAGAGTACCGAAGTTGCGAAAAAGGATTCGCATCGAAAACATCCATTCTACTCCATTAGACCCAAAATGATGTTTTCCACTGGTTGGGAGCATTTCGCAAACCATCGACACGTAAAACGATGCGAAACTTGTGTTTCGGGCCTGAATGCACTATTTTGGTGTACCGAAGTTGCGAAAAATGGTTCGCAATGAAAACATCCATTCTACTCTATTAGACACAAAATTATGTTTTGCAGTGGTTGGGAGCATTTCGCAAACCTTCGGCACGTAAAAAGTTGTGAAACTTGTTTTGCGGGCCAGAATGCACTATTTCAGGGTACCGAAGTTGCGAAAAATGTTTTGCGATGAAAACATCCATTCTACTCCATTAGACCCAAAATGATGTTTTGCAGTGGTTGGGACAATTTCGCAAACCTTCGACACGTAAAAAGATGTGAAACTTGTTTTGCGGGCCTGAATCCACTATTTCGGTGTACCGAAGTTGCGAAAAATGTTTTGCATCGAAATCATCCATTCTACTCCATTAGACCCAAAATGATGTTTTCCACTGGTTGGGAGCATTTCGCAAACCATCGACATGTAAAACGATGCGAAACTTGTGTTTCGGGCCTGAATGCACTATTTCGGTGTACCGAAGTTGCGAAAAATGTTTCGCAACAAAAACATCCATTCTACTCCATTAGACCCAAAATGATGTTTTCCACTAGTTGGGAGCATTTCGCAAACCATCGACACGTAAAACGATGCGGAACTTGTGTTTCGGGCCTGAATGCACTATTTCGGTGTACTGAAGTTGCGAAAAATATTTCGCAACGAAAACATCCATTCTACTCCATTAGACCCAAAATGATGTTTTGCAGTGGTTGGGAGCATTTCGCAAACCTTCGGCACGTAAAAAGATGCGAAACTTGTTTTGCGTGCCAGAATGCACTATTTCAGGGTATCGAAGTTGCGAAAAATGTTTTGCGGCGAAAACATCCATTCTACTCCATTAGACCCAAAATGATGTTTTGCAGTGGTTGGAAGAATTTCGCAAACCTTCAGCACGTAAAAAGATGCGAAACTTGTTTTGCGGGCCTGAATGCACTATTTCAGAGTACCGAAGTTGCGAAAAAGGATTCGCATCGAAAACATCCATTCTACTCCATTAGACCCAAAATGATGTTTTCCACTGGTTGGGAGCATTTCGCAAACCATCGACACGTAAAACGATGCGAAACTTGTGTTTCGGGCCTGAATGCACTATTTCGGTGTACCGAAGTTGCGAAAAATGGTTCGCAATGAAAACATCCATTCTACTCTATTAGACACAAAATGATGTTTTGCAGTGGTTGGGAGCATTTCGCAAACCTTCGGCACGTAAAAAGTTGTGAAACTTGTTTTGCGGGCTAGAATGCACTATTTCAGGGTACCGAAGTTGCGAAAAATGTTTTGCGATGAAAACAACCATTCTACTCCATTAGACCCAAAATGATGTTTTGCAGTGGTTAGGAGAATTTCGCAAACCTTCGACACGTAAAAAGATGCGAAACTTGTTTTGCGGGCCTGAATCCACTATTTCGGTGTACCGAAGTTGCGAAAAATGTTTCACAACGAAAACATCCATTCTACTCCATAAGACCCAAAATGATGTTTTGCAGTGGTTGGGAGCATTTCGCAAACCTTCGGCACGTAAAAAGATGCAAAACTTGTTTTGCGGGCCAGAAAGCACTATTTCAGGGTATCGAAGTTGCGAAAAATGTTTTGCGACGAAAACATCTATTCTACTCCATTAGACCCAAAATGATGTTTTGCAGTGGTTGGGAGCATTTCGCAAACCTTCAGCACGTAAAAAGATGCGAAACTTGTTTTGCGGGCCTGAATGCACTATTTCAGAGTACAGAAGTTGCGAAAAAGGATTCGCAACGAAATCATCCATTCTTCTCCATTAGACCCAAAATGATGTTTTCCACTAGTTGGGAGCGTTTCACAAACCATCGACACGTAAAACGATGCGAAACTTCTGTTTCAGGCCTGAATGCACTATTTCGGTGTACCGAAGTTGCGAAAAATGTTTCGCAACGAAAACATCCATTCTACTCTATTAGACACAAAATGATGTTTTGCAGTGGATGAGAGCATTTCGCAAACCTTCGGCACGTAAAAAGTTGTGAAACTTGTTTTGCGGGCCAGAATGCACTATTTCAGGGTACCAAAGTTGCGAAAAATGTTTCGCAACAAAAATATCCATTCTACTCCATAAGACCCAAAATGATGTTTTGCAGTGGTTGGGAGCATTTTGCAAACCTTCGGCACGTAAAAAGTTGTGAAACTTGTTTTGTGGGCCAGAATGCACTATTTCAGGGTACCGAAGTTGCGAAAAATGTTTTGCGACGAAAACATCCATTCTACTCCATTAGACCCAAAATGATGTTTTGCAGTGGTTGGGAGCATTTCGCAAACCTTCGGCACGTAAAAAGATGCGAAACTTGTTTTGCGGGCCAGAATGCACTATTTCAGGGTATCGAAGTTGCGAAAAATGTTTTGCGACGAAAACATCCATTCTACTCCATTAGACCCAAAATGATGTTTTGCAGTGGTTGGGAGAATTTCGCAAACCTTCGGCACGTAAAAAGATGCGAAACTTATTTTGCGGGCCTGAATGCACTATTTCAGAGTACCGAAGTTGCGAAAAAGGATTCGCATCGAAATTATCCATTCTACTCTATTAGACCCAAAATGATGTTTTCCACTAGTTGGGAGCATTTCGCAAACCATCGACACGTAAAACGATGCGAAACTTTTGTTTCGGGCCTGAATGCACTATTTCGGTGTACCGAAGTTGCGAAAAATGTTTCGCAACGAAAATATCCATTCTACTCTATTAGACACAAAATGATGTTTTGCAGCGGTTGGGAGCATTTCGCAAACCATCGGCACGTAAAAAGTTGTGAAACTTGTTTTGCGGGCCAGAATGCACTATTTCAGGGTACCGAAGTTGCGAAAAATGTTTCGCAACAAAAACATCCATTCTACTCCATAAGACCCAAAATGATGTTTTGCAGTGGTTGGGAGCATTTTGCAAACCTTCGGCACGTAAAAAGTTGTGAAACTTGTTTTGTGGGCCAGAATGCACTATTTCAGGGTACCGAAGCTGCGAAAAATGTTTTGCGACAAAAACATCCATTCTACTCCATTAGACCCAAAATGATGTTTTGCAGTGGTTGGGAGAATTTCGCAAACCTTCGACACGTAAAAAGATGCGAAACTTATTTTGCGGGCCTGAATCCACTATTTCGGTGTACCGAAGTTGCGAAAAATGTTTCGCAACGAAAACATCCATTCTACTCCATTAGACCCAGAATGATGTTTTGCAGTGGTTGGGAGCATTTCGCAAACCATCGGCACGTAAAAAGATGTGAAACTTGTTTTGCGGGCCAGAATGCACTATTTCAGGGTACCGAAGTTGCGAAAAATGTTTTGCGACGAAAACATCCATTCTACTCCATTAGACCCAAAATGATGTTTTGCAGTGGTTGGGAGAATTTCGCAAACCTTCGACACGTAAAATGATGCGAAACTTGTTTTGCGGGCCTGAATCCACTATTTCGGTGTACCGAAGTTGCGAAAAATGTTTCGCAACGAAAACATCCATTCTACTCCATTAGACCCAAAATGATGTTTTGCAGTGGTTGGGAGCATTTCGCAAACCTTCGGCACGTAAAAAGATGCGAAACTTGTTTGTGGGCCAGAATGCACTATTTCAGGGTATCGAAGTTGCGAAAAATGTTTTGCGACGAAAACGTCCATTCTACTCCATTAGACCCAAAATGATGTTTTGCAGTGGTTGGAAGAATTTCACAAACCTTCAGCACATAAAAAGATGCGAAACTTGTTTTGCGGGCCTGAATGCACTATTTCAGAGTACCGAAGTTGCGAAAAAGGATTCGCATCGAAAACATCCATTCTACTCCATTAGACCCAAAATGATGTTTTCCACTGGTTGGGAGCATTTCGCAAACCATCGACACGTAAAACGATGCGAAACTTGTGTTTCGGGCCTGAATGCACTATTTTGGTGTACCGAAGTTGCGAAAAATGGTTCGCAATGAAAACATCCATTCTACTCTATTAGACACAAAATTATGTTTTGCAGTGGTTGGGAGCATTTCGCAAACCTTCGGCACGTAAAAAGTTGTGAAACTTGTTTTGCGGGCCAGAATGCACTATTTCAGGGTACCGAAGTTGCGAAAAATGTTTTGCGATGAAAACATCCATTCTACTCCATTAGACCCAAAATGATGTTTTGCAGTGGTTGGGACAATTTCGCAAACCTTCGACACGTAAAAAGATGTGAAACTTGTTTTGCGGGCCTGAATCCACTATTTCGGTGTACCGAAGTTGCGAAAAATGTTTTGCATCGAAATCATCCATTCTACTCCATTAGACCCAAAATGATGTTTTCCACTAGTTGGGAGCATTTCGCAAACCATCGACACGTAAAACGATGCGGAACTTGTGTTTCGGGCCTGAATGCACTATTTCGGTGTACTGAAGTTGCGAAAAATATTTCGCAACGAAAACATCCATTCTACTCCATTAGACCCAAAATGATGTTTTGCAGTGGTTGGGAGCATTTCGCAAACCTTCGGCACGTAAAAAGATGCAAAACTTGTTTTGCGTGCCAGAATGCACTATTTCAGGGTATCGAAGTTGCGAAAAATGTTTTGCGGCGAAAACATCCATTCTACTCCATTAGACCCAAAATGATGTTTTGCAGTGGTTGGAAGAATTTCGCAAACCTTCAGCACGTAAAAAGATGCGAAACTTGTTTTGCGGGCCTGAATGCACTATTTCAGAGTACCGAAGTTGCGAAAAAGGATTCGCATCGAAAACATCCATTCTACTCCATTAGACCCAAAATGATGTTTTCCACTGGTTGGGAGCATTTCGCAAACCATCGACACGTAAAACGATGCGAAACTTGTGTTTCGGGCCTGAATGCACTATTTCGGTGTACCGAAGTTGCGAAAAATGGTTCGCAATGAAAACATCCATTCTACTCTATTAGACACAAAATGATGTTTTGCAGTGGTTGGGAGCATTTCGCAAACCTTCGGCACGTAAAAAGTTGTGAAACTTGTTTTGCGGGCTAGAATGCACTATTTCAGGGTACCGAAGTTGCGAAAAATGTTTTGCGATGAAAACAACCATTCTACTCCATTAGACCCAAAATGATGTTTTGCAGTGGTTGGGAGAATTTCGCAAACCTTCGACACGTAAAAAGATGCGAAACTTGTTTTGCGGGCCTGAATCCACTATTTCGGTGTACCGAAGTTGCGAAAAATGTTTCACAACGAAAACATCCATTCTACTCCATAAGACCCAAAATGATGTTTTGCAGTGGTTGGGAGCATTTCGCAAACCTTCGGCACGTAAAAAGATGCAAAACTTGTTTTGCGGGCCAGAAAGCACTATTTCAGGGTATCGAAGTTGCGAAAAATGTTTTGCGACAAAAACATCTATTCTACTCCATTAGACCCAAAATGATGTTTTGCAGTGGTTGGGAGCATTTCGCAAACCTTCAGCAAGTAAAAAGATGCGAAACTTGTTTTGCGGGCCTGAATGCACTATTTCAGAGTACCGAAGTTGCGAAAAAGGATTCGCAACGAAATCATCCATTCTTCTCCATTAGACCCAAAATGATGTTTTCCACTAGTTGGGAGCATTTCACAAACCATCGACACGTAAAACGATGCGAAACTTCTGTTTCAGGCCTGAATGCACTATTTCGGTGTACCGAAGTTGCGAAAAATGTTTCGCAACGAAAACATCCATTCTACTCTATTAGACACAAAATGATGTTTTGCAGTGGATGGGAGCATTTCGCAAACCTTCGGCACGTAAAAAGTTGTGAAACTTGTTTTGCGGGCCAGAATGCACTATTTCAGGGTACCGAAGTTGCGAAAAATGTTTCGCAACAAAAACATCCATTCTACTCCATAAGACCCAAAATGATGTTTTGCAGTGGTTGGGAGCATTTTGCAAACCTTCGGCACGTAAAAAGTTGTGAAACTTGTTTTGTGGGCCAGAATGCACTATTTCAGCGTACCGAAGTTGCGAAAAATGTTTTGCGACGAAAACATCCATTCTACTCCATTAGACCCAAAATGATGTTTTGCAGTGGTTGGGAGAATTTCGCAAACCTTCGACACGTAAAAAGATGCGAAACTTATTTTGCGGGCCTGAATCCACTATTTCGGTGTACCGAAGTTGCGAAAAATGTTTCGCAACGAAAACATCCATTCTACTCCATTAGACCCAAAATGATGTTTTGTAGTGGTTGGGAGCATTTCGCAAACCTTCGGCACGTAAAAAGTTGTGAAACTTGTTTTGCGGGCTAGAATGCACTATTTCAGGGTACCGAAGTTGCGAAAAATGTTTTGCGATGAAAACATCCATTCTACTCCATTAGACCCAAAATGATGTTTTGCAGTGGTTGGGAGAATTTCGCAAACCTTCGACACGTAAAAAGATGCGAAACTTGTTTTGCGGGCCTGAATCCACTATTTCGGTGTACCGAAGTTGCGAAAAATGTTTCGCAACGAAAACATCCATTCTACTCCATAAGACCCAAAATGATGTTTTGCAGTGGTTGGGAGCATTTCGCAAACCTTCGGCACGTAAAAAGATGCAAAACTTGTTTTACGGGCCAGAATGCACTATTTCAGGGTATCGAAGTTGCGAAAAATGTTTTGCGACGAAAACATCCATTCTACTCCATTAGACCCAAAATGATGTTTTGCTGTGGTTGGGAGCATTTCGCAAACCTTCAGCACGTAAAAAGATGCGAAACTTGTTTTGCGGGCCTGAATGCACTATTTTAGAGTACCGAAGTTGCGAAAAAGGATTCGCAACGAAATCATCCATTCTACTCCATTAGACCCAAAATGATGTTTTCCACTAGTTGGGAGCATTTCGCAAACCATCGACACGTAAAACGATGCGAAACTTGTGTTTCGGGCCTGAATGCCCTATTTCGGTGTACCGAAGTTGCGAAAAATGTTTCGCAACGAAAACATCCATTCTACTCTATTAGACACAAAATGATGTTTTGCAGTGGTTGGGAGCATTTCGCAAACCTTCGGCACGTAAAAAGTTGTGAAACTTGTTTTGCGGGCCAGAATGCACTATTTCAGGGTACCGAAGTTGCGAAAAATGTTTCGCAACAAAAACATCCATTCTACTCCATAAGACCCAAAATGATGTTTTGCAGTGGTTGGGAGCATTTTGCAAACCTTCGGCACGTAAAAAGTTGTGAAACTTGTTTTGTGGGCCAGACTGCAGTATTTCAGGGTACCGAAGTTGCGAAAAATGTTTTGCGACGAAAACATCCATTCTACTCCATTAGACCCAAAATGATGTTTTGCAGTGGTTGGGAGAATTTCGCAAACCTTCGACATGTAAAAAGATGCGATACTTATTTTGCGGGCCAGAATGCACTATTTCAGGGTACCGAAGTTGCGAAAAATGTTTTGCGACGAAAACATCCATTCTACTCCATTAGACCCAAAATGATGTTTTGCAGTGGTTGGGAGAATTTCGCAAACCTTCGACATGTAAAAAGATGCGAAACTTATTTTGCGGGCCAGAATGCACTATTTCAGGGTACCGAAGTTGCGAAAAATGTTTTGCGACGAAAACATCCATTCTACTCCATTAGACCCAAAATGATGTTTTGCAGTGGTTGGGAGAATTTCGCAAACCTTCGACACATAAAAAGATGCGAAACTTATTTTGCGGGCCTGAATCCACTATTTCGGTGTACCGAAGTTGCGAAAAATGTTTCGCAACGAAAACATCCATTCTACTCCATAAGACCCAAAATGATGTTTTGCAGTGGTTGGGAGCATTTCACAAACCTTCGGCACGTAAAAAGATGCAAAACTTGTTTTGCGGGCCAGAATGCACTATTTCAGGGTATCGAAGTTGCGAAAAATATTTTGCGACGAAAACATCCATTCTACTCCATTAGACCCAAAATGATGTTTTGCAGTGGTTGGGAGCATTTCGCAAACCTTCAGCACGTAAAAACATGCGAAACTTGTTTTGCGGGCCTGAATGCACTATTTCAGAGTACCGAAGTTGCGAAAAAGGATTCGCAACGAAATCATCCATTCTACTCCATTAGACCCAAAATGATGTTTTCCACAAGTTGGGAGCATTTCGCAAACCATCGACACGTAAAACGATGCGAAACTTGTGTTTCGGGCCTGAATGCACTATTTCGGTGTACCGAAGATGCGAAAAATGTTTCGCAACGAAAACATCCATTCTACTCTATTAGACACAAAATGATGTTTTGCAGTGGTTGGGAGCATTTCGCAAACCTTCGGCACGTAAAAAGTTGTGAAACTTGTTTTGCGGGCCAGAATGCACTATTTCAGGGTACCGAAGTTGCGAAAAATGTTTCGCAACAAAAACATCCATTCTACTCCATAAGACCCAAAATGATGTTTTGCAGTGGTTGGGAGCATTTTGCAAACCTTCGGCATGTAAAAAGTTGTGAAACTTGTTTTGTGGGCCAGAATGCACTATTTCAGGGTACCGAAGTTGCGAAAAATGTTTTGCGACGAAAACATCCATTCTCCTCCATTAGACCCAAAATGATGTTTTGCAGTGGTTGGGAGAATTTCGCAAACCTTCGACATGTAAAAAGATGCGAAACTTATTTTGCGGGCCTGAATACACTATTTCGGTGTACCGAAGTTGCGAAAAATGTTTCGCAACGAAAACATCCATTCTACTCGATTAGACCCAAAATGATGTTTTGTAGTGGTTGGGAGCATTTCGCAAACCTTCGGCACGTAAAAAGTTGTGAAACTTGTTTTGCGGGCTAGAATGCACTATTTCAGGGTACCGAAGTTGCGAAAAATGTTTTGCGATGAAAACATCCATTCTACTCCATTAGACCCAAAATGATGTTTTGCAGTGGTTGGGAGAATTTCGCAAACCTTCGACACGTAAAAAGATGCGAAACTTGTTTTGCGGGCCTGAATCCACTATTTCGGTGTACCGAAGTTGCGAAAAATGTTTCGTAACGAAAACATCCATTCTACTCCATAAGACCCAAAATGATGTTTTGCAGTGGTTGGGAGCATTTCGCAAACCTTCGGCACGTAAAAAGATGCAAAACTTGTTTTGCGGGCCAGAATGCACTATTTCAGGGTATCGAAGTTGCGAAAAATGTTTTGCGACGAAAACATCCATTCTACTCCATTAGACCGAAAATGATGTTTTGCAGTGGTTGGGAGCATTTCGCAAATCTTCAGCACGTAAAAGGATGCGAAACTTGTTTTGCGGGCCTGAATGCACTATTTTAGAGTACCGAAGTTGCGAAAAAGGATTCGCAACGAAATCATCCATTCTACTCCATTAGACCCAAAATGATGTTTTCCACTAGTTGGGAGCATTTCGCAAACCATCGACACGTAAAACGATGCGAAACTTTTGTTTCGGGCCTGAATGCACTGTTTCGGTCTACCGAAGTTGCGAAAAATGTTTCGCAACGAAAACATCCGTTCTACTCTATTAGACACAAAATGATGTTTTGCAGTGGTTGGGAGCATTTCGCAAACCTTCGGCACGTAAAAAGTTGTGAAACTTGTTTTGCGGGCCAGAATGCACTATTTCAGGGTACCGAAGTTGCGAAAAATGTTTCGCAACAAAAACATCCATTCTACTCCATAAGACCCAAAATGATGTTTTGCAGTGGTTGGGAGCATTTTGCAAACCTTCGGCACGTAAAAAGTTGTGAAACTTGTTTTGTGGGCCAGAATGCAATATTTCAGGGTACCGAAGTTGCGAAAAATGTTTTGCGACGAAAACATCCATTCTACTCCATTAGACCCAAAATGATGTTTTGCAGTGGTTGGGAGAATTTCGCAAACCTTCGACATGTAAAAAGATGCGATACTTATTTTGCGGGCCAGAATGCAATATTTCAGGGTATCGAAGTTGCGAAAAATGTTTTGCGATGAAAACATCCATTCTACTCCATTAGACCCAAAATGATGTTTTGCAGTGGTTGGAAGAATTTCGCAAACCTTCGGCACGTAAAAAGATGCGAAACTTGTTTTGCGGGCCTGAATGCACTATTTCAGAGTACCGAAGTTGCGAAAAAGGATTCGCATCGAAAACATCCATTCTACTCCATTAGACCCAAAATGATGTTTTCCACTGGTTGGGAGCATTTCGCAAACCATCGACATATAAAACGATGCGAAACTTGTGTTTCGGGACTGAATGCACTATTTCGGTGTACCAAAGCTGCAAAAAATGGTTCGCAATGAAAACATCCATTCTACTCTATTAGACACAAAATTATGTTTTGCAGTGGTTGGGAGCATTTCGCAAACCTTCGGCACGTAAAAAGTTGTGAAACTTGTTTTGCGGGCCAGAATGCACTATTTCAGGGTACCGAAGTTGCGAAAAATATTTTGCGATGAAAACATCCATTCTACTCCATTAGACCCAAAATGATGTTTTGCAGTGGTTGGGAGAATTTCGCAAACCTTCGACACGTAAAAAGATGCGAAACTTGTTTTGCGGGCCTGAATCCACTATTTCGGTGTACCGAAGTTGCGAAAAATGTTTCGCAACGAAAACATCCATTCTACTCCATAAGACCCAAAATGATGTTTTGCAGTGGTTGGGAGCATTTCGCAAACCTTCGGCACGTAAAAAGATGCAAAACTTGTTTTGCGGGCCAGAATGCAATATTTCAGGGTATCGAAGTTGCGAAAAATGTTTTGCGACGAAAACATCCATTCTACTCCATTAGACCCAAAATGATGTTTTGCAGTGGTTGGGAGCATTTCGCAAACCTTCAGCACGTAAAAAGATGCGAAACTTGTTTTGCGGGCCTGAATGCACTATTTCAGAGTACCGAAGTTGCGAAAAAGGATTCGCAACGAAATCATCTATTCTACTCCATTAGACCCAAAATGATGTTTTCCACTAGTTGGGAGCATTTCGCAAACCATCGACACGTAAAACGATGCGAAACTTGTGTTTCGGGCCTGAATGCACTATTTCGGTGTACCGAAGTTGTGAAAAATGTTTCGCAACGAAAACATCCATTCTACTCTATTAGACACAAAATGATGTTTTGCAGTGGCTGGGAGCATTTCGCAAACCTTCGGCACGTAAAAAGTTGTGAAACTTGTTTTGCGGGCCAGAATGCACTATTTCAGGGTACCGAAGTTGCGAAAAATGTTTCGCAACAAAAACATCCATTCTACTCCATAAGACCCAAAATGATGTTTTGCAGTGGTTGGGAGCATTTTGCAAACCTTTGGCACGTAAAAAGTTGTGAAACTTGTTTTGTGGGCCAGAATGCACTATTTCAGGGTACCGAAGTTGCGAAAAATCTTTTGCGACGAAAACATCCATTCTACTCCATTAGACCCAAAATGATGTTTTCCAGTGGTTGGGAGAATTTCGCAAACCTTCGACATGTAAAAAGATGCGAAACTTATTTTGCGGGCCTGAATCCACTATTTCGGTGTACCGAAGTTGCGAAAAATGTTTCGCAACGAAAACATCGATTCTACTTCATTAGACCCAAAATGATGTTTTGCAGTGGTTGGGAGCATTTCGCAAACCTTTGGCACGTAAAAAGATGCAAAACTTGTTTTGCGGGCCAGAATGCAATATTTCAGGGTATCGAAGTTGCGAAAAATGTTTTGCGACGAAAACATCCATTCTACTCCATTAGACCCAAAATGATGTTTTGCAGTGGTTGGGAGCATTTCGCAAACCTTCAGCACGTAAAAAGATGCGAAACTTGTTTTGCGGGCCTGAATGCACTATTTCAGAGTACCGAAGTTGCGAAAAAGGATTCGCATCGAAATCATCCATTCTACTCCATTAGACCCAAAAAGATGTTTTCCACTAGTTGGGAGCATTTCGCAAACCATCGACACGTAAAATGATGCGAAACTTGTGTTTCAGGCCTGAATGCACTATTTCGGTGTACCGAAGTTGCGAAAAATGTTTCGCAACGAAAACATCCATTCTACTCTATTAGACACAAAATGATGTTTTGCAGTGGTTGGGAGCATTTCGCAAACCTTCGGCACGTAAAAAGTTGTGAAACTTGTTTTGTGGGCCAGAATGCACTATTTCAGGGTATCGAAGTTGCGAAAAATGTTTTGCGACGAAAACGTCCATTCTACTCCATTAGACCCAAAATGATGTTTTGCAGTGGTTGGAAGAATTTCACAAACCTTCAGCACATAAAAAGATGCGAAACTTGTTTTGCGGGCCTGAATGCACTATTTCAGAGTACCGAAGTTGCGAAAAAGGATTCGCAACGAAATCATCCATTCTTCTCCATTAGACCCAAAATGATGTTTTCCACTAGTTGGGAGCATTTCACAAACCATCGACACGTAAAACGATGCGAAACATCTGTTTCAGGCCTGAATGCACTATTTCGGTGTACCGAAGTTGCGAAAAATGTTTCGCAACGAAAACATCCATTCTACTCTATTAGACACAAAATGATGTTTTGCAGTGGATGGGAGCATTTCGCAAACCTTCGGCACGTAAAAAGTTGTGAAACTTGTTTTGTGGGCCAGAATGCACTATTTCAGGGTACCGAAGTTGCGAAAAATGTTTCGCAACAAAAACATCCATTCTACTCCATAAGACCCAAAATGATGTTTTGCAGTGGTTGGGAGCATTTTGCAAACCTTCGGCACGTAAAAAGTTGTGAAACTTGTTTTGTGGGCCAGAATGCACTATTTCAGGGTACCGAAGTTGCGAAAAATGTTTTGCGACGAAAACATCCATTCTACTCCATTAGACGCAAAATGATGTTTTGCAGTGGTTGGGAGAATTTCGCAAACCTTCGACACGTAAAAAGATGCGAAACTTATTTTGCGGGCCTGAATCCACTATTTCGGTGTACCGAAGTTGCGAAAAATGTTTCGCAACGAAAACATCCATTCTACTCCATTAGACCCAAAATGATGTTTTGTAGTGGTTGGGAGCATTTCGCAAACCTTCGGCACGTAAAAAGTTGTGAAACTTGTTTTGCGGGCTAGAATGCACTATTTCAGGGTACCGAAGTTGCGAAAAATGTTTTGCGATGAAAACATCCATTCTACTCCATTAGACCCAAAATGATGTTTTGCAGTGGTTGGGAGAATTTCGCAAACCTTCGACACGTAAAAAGATGCGAAACTTGTTTTGCGGGCCTGAATCCACTATTTCGGTGTACCGAAGTTGCGAAAAATGTTTCGCAACGAAAACATCCATTCTACTCCATAAGACCCAAAATGATGTTTTGCAGTGGTTGGGAGCATTTCGCAAACCTTCGGCACGTAAAAAGATGCAAAACTTGTTTTGCGGGCCAGAATGCACTATTTCAGGGTATCGAAGTTGCGAAAAATGTTTTGCGACGAAAACATCCATTCTACTCCATTAGACCCAAAATGATGTTTTGCTGTGGTTGGGAGCATTTCGCAAACCTTCAGCACGTAAAAAGATGCGAAACTTGTTTTGCGGGCCTGAATGCACTATTTTAGAGTACCGAAGTTGCGAAAAAGGATTCGCAACGAAATCATCCATTCTACTCCATTAGACCCAAAATGATGTTTTCCACTAGTTGGGAGCATTTCGCAAACCATCGACACGTAAAACGATGCGAAACTTGTGTTTCGGGCCTGAATGCCCTATTTCAGTGTACCGAAGTTGCGAAAAATGTTTCGCAACGAAAACATCCATTCTACTCTATTAGACACAAAATGATGTTTTGCAGTGGTTGGGAGCATTTCGCAAACCTTCGGCACGTAAAAAGTTGTGAAACTTGTTTTGCGGGCCAGAATGCACTATTTCAGGGTACCGAAGTTGCGAAAAATGTTTCGCAACAAAAACATCCATTCTACTCCATAAGACCCAAAATGATGTTTTGCAGTGGTTGGGAGCATTTTGCAAACCTTCGGCACGTAAAAAGTTGTGAAACTTGTTTTGTGGGCCAGACTGCAGTATTTCAGGGTACCGAAGTTGCGAAAAATGTTTTGCGACGAAAACATCCATTCTACTCCATTAGACCCAAAATGATGTTTTGCAGTGGTTGGGAGAATTTCGCAAACCTTCGACATGTAAAAAGATGCGATACTTATTTTGCGGGCCAGAATGCACTATTTCAGGGTACCGAAGTTGCGAAAAATGTTTTGCGACGAAAACATCCATTCTACTCCATTAGACCCAAAATGATGTTTTGCAGTGGTTGGGAGAATTTCGCAAACCTTCGACATGTAAAAAGATGCGAAACTTATTTTGCGGGCCAGAATGCACTATTTCAGGGTACCGAAGTTGCGAAAAATGTTTTGCGACGAAAACATCCATTCTACTCCATTAGACCCAAAATGATGTTTTGCAGTGGTTGGGAGAATTTCGCAAACCTTCGACACATAAAAAGATGCGAAACTTATTTTGCGGGCCTGAATCCACTATTTCGGTGTACCGAAGTTGCGAAAAATGTTTCGCAACGAAAACATCCATTCTACTCCATAAGACCCAAAATGATGTTTTGCAGTGGTTGGGAGCATTTCACAAACCTTCGGCACGTAAAAAGATGCAAAACTTGTTTTGCGGGCCAGAATGCACTATTTCAGGGTATCGAAGTTGCGAAAAATATTTTGCGACGAAAACATCCATTCTACTCCATTAGACCCAAAATGATGTTTTGCAGTGGTTGGGAGCATTTCGCAAACCTTCAGCACGTAAAAACATGCGAAACTTGTTTTGCGGGCCTGAATGCACTATTTCAGAGTACCGAAGTTGCGAAAAAGGATTCGCAACGAAATCATCCATTCTACTCCATTAGACCCAAAATGATGTTTTCCACAAGTTGGGAGCATTTCGCAAACCATCGACACGTAAAACGATGCGAAACTTGTGTTTCGGGCCTGAATGCACTATTTCGGTGTACCGAAGATGCGAAAAATGTTTCGCAACGAAAACATCCATTCTACTCTATTAGACACAAAATGATGTTTTGCAGTGGTTGGGAGCATTTCGCAAACCTTCGGCACGTAAAAAGTTGTGAAACTTGTTTTGCGGGCCAGAATGCACTATTTCAGGGTACCGAAGTTGCGAAAAATGTTTCGCAACAAAAACATCCATTCTACTCCATAAGACCCAAAATGATGTTTTGCAGTGGTTGGGAGCATTTTGCAAACCTTCGGCATGTAAAAAGTTGTGAAACTTGTTTTGTGGGCCAGAATGCACTATTTCAGGGTACCGAAGTTGCGAAAAATGTTTTGCGACGAAAACATCCATTCTCCTCCATTAGACCCAAAATGATGTTTTGCAGTGGTTGGGAGAATTTCGCAAACCTTCGACATGTAAAAAGATGCGAAACTTATTTTGCGGGCCTGAATACACTATTTCGGTGTACCGAAGTTGCGAAAAATGTTTCGCAACGAAAACATCCATTCTACTCCATTAGACCCAAAATGATGTTTTGTAGTGGTTGGGAGCATTTCGCAAACCTTCGGCACGTAAAAAGTTGTGAAACTTGTTTTGCGGGCTAGAATGCACTATTTCAGGGTACCGAAGTTGCGAAAAATGTTTTGCGATGAAAACATCCATTCTACTCCATTAGACCCAAAATGATGTTTTGCAGTGGTTGGGAGAATTTCGCAAACCTTCGACACGTAAAAAGATGCGAAACTTGTTTTGCGGGCCTGAATCCACTATTTCGGTGTACCGAAGTTGCGAAAAATGTTTCGTAACGAAAACATCCATTCTACTCCATAAGACCCAAAATGATGTTTTGCAGTGGTTGGGAGCATTTCGCAAACCTTCGGCACGTAAAAAGATGCAAAACTTGTTTTGCGGGCCAGAATGCACTATTTCAGGGTATCGAAGTTGCGAAAAATGTTTTGCGACGAAAACATCCATTCTACTCCATTAGACCCAAAATGATGTTTTGCAGTGGTTGGGAGCATTTCGCAAATCTTCAGCACGTAAAAGGATGCGAAACTTGTTTTGCGGGCCTGAATGCACTATTTTAGAGTACCGAAGTTGCGAAAAAGGATTCGCAACGAAATCATCCATTCTACTCCATTAGACCCAAAATGATGTTTTCCACTAGTTGGGAGCATTTCGCAAACCATCGACACGTAAAACGATGCGAAACTTTTGTTTCGGGCCTGAATGCACTGTTTCGGTCTACCGAAGTTGCGAAAAATGTTTCGCAACGAAAACATCCATTCTACTCTATTAGACACAAAATGATGTTTTGCAGTGGTTGGGAGCATTTCGCAAACCTTCGGCACGTAAAAAGTTGTGAAACTTGTTTTGCGGGCCAGAATGCACTATTTCAGGGTACCGAAGTTGCGAAAAATGTTTCGCAACAAAAACATCCATTCTACTCCATAAGACCCAAAATGATGTTTTGCAGTGGTTGGGAGCATTTTGCAAACCTTCGGCACGTAAAAAGTTGTGAAACTTGTTTTGTGGGCCAGAATGCAGTATTTCAGGGTACCGAAGTTGCGAAAAATGTTTTGCGACGAAAACATCCATTCTACTCCATTAGACCCAAAATGATGTTTTGCAGTGGTTGGGAGAATTTCGCAAACCTTCGACATGTAAAAAGATGCGATACTTATTTTGCGGGCCAGAATGCAATATTTCAGGGTATCGAAGTTGCGAAAAATGTTTTGCGACGAAAACATCCATTCTACTCCATTAGACCCAAAATGATGTTTTGCAGTGGTTGGAAGAATTTCGCAAACCATCGGCACGTAAAAAGATGCGAAACTTGTTTTGCGGGCCTGAATGCACTATTTCAGAGTACCGAAGTTGCGAAAAAGGATTCGCATCGAAAACATCCATTCTACTCCATTAGACCCAAAATGATGTTTTCCACTGGTTGGGAGCATTTCGCAAACCATCGACACATAAAACGATGCGAAACTTGTGTTTCGGGACTGAATGCACTATTTCGGTGTACCAAAGCTGCAAAAAATGGTTCGCAATGAAAACATCCATTCTACTCTATTAGACACAAAATTATGTTTTGCAGTGGTTGGGAGCATTTCGCAAACCTTCGGCACGTAAAAAGTTGTGAAACTTGTTTTGCGGGCCAGAATGCACTATTTCAGGGTACCGAAGTTGCGAAAAATATTTTGCGATGAAAACATCCATTCTACTCCATTAGACCCAAAATGATGTTTTGCAGTGGTTGGGAGAATTTCGCAAACCTTCGACACGTAAAAAGATGCGAAACTTGTTTTGCGGGCCTGAATCCACTATTTCGGTGTACCGAAGTTGCGAAAAATGTTTCGCAACGAAAACATCCATTCTACTCCATAAGACCCAAAATGATGTTTTGCAGTGGTTGGGAGCATTTCGCAAACCTTCGGCACGTAAAAAGATGCAAAACTTGTTTTGCGGGCCAGAATGCAATATTTCAGGGTATCGAAGTTGCGAAAAATGTTTTGCGACGAAAACATCCATTCTACTCCATTAGACCCAAAATGATGTTTTGCAGTGGTTGGGAGCATTTCGCAAACCTTCAGCACGTAAAAAGATGCGAAACTTGTTTTGCGGGCCTGAATGCACTATTTCAGAGTACCGAAGTTGCGAAAAAGGATTCGCAACGAAATCATCTATTCTACTCCATTAGACCCAAAATGATGTTTTCCACTAGTTGGGAGCATTTCGCAAACCATCGACACGTAAAACGATGCGAAACTTGTGTTTCGGGCCTGAATGCACTATTTCGGTGTACCGAAGTTGTGAAAAATGTTTCGCAACGAAAACATCCATTCTACTCTATTAGACACAAAATGATGTTTTGCAGTGGCTGGGAGCATTTCGCAAACCTTCGGCACGTAAAAAGTTGTGAAACTTGTTTTGCGGGCCAGAATGCACTATTTCAGGGTACCGAAGTTGCGAAAAATGTTTCGCAACAAAAACATCCATTCTACTCCATAAGACCCAAAATGATGTTTTGCAGTGGTTGGGAGCATTTTGCAAACCTTTGGCACGTAAAAAGTTGTGAAACTTGTTTTGTGGGCCAGAATGCACTATTTCAGGGTACCGAAGTTGCGAAAAATCTTTTGCGACGAAAACATCCATTCTACTCCATTAGACCCAAAATGATGTTTTCCAGTGGTTGGGAGAATTTCGCAAACCTTCGACATGTAAAAAGATGCGAAACTTATTTTGCGGGCCTGAATCCACTATTTCGGTGTACCGAAGTTGCGAAAAATGTTTCGCAACGAAAACATCGATTCTACTTCATTAGACCCAAAATGATGTTTTGCAGTGGTTGGGAGCATTTCGCAAACCTTTGGCACGTAAAAAGATGCAAAACTTGTTTTGCGGGCCAGAATGCAATATTTCAGGGTATCGAAGTTGCGAAAAATGTTTTGCGACGAAAACATCCATTCTACTCCATTAGACCCAAAATGATGTTTTGCAGTGGTTGGGAGCATTTCGCAAACCTTCAGCACGTAAAAAGATGCGAAACTTGTTTTGCGGGCCTGAATGCACTATTTCAGAGTACCGAAGTTGCGAAAAAGGATTCGCATCGAAATCATCCATTCTACTCCATTAGACCCAAAAAGATGTTTTCCACTAGTTGGGAGCATTTCGCAAACCATCGACACGTAAAATGATGCGAAACTTGTGTTTCGGGCCTGAATGCACTATTTCGGTGTACCGAAGTTGCGAAAAATGTTTCGCAACGAAAACATCCATTCTACTCTATTAGACACAAAATGATGTTTTGCAGTGGTTGGGAGCATTTCGCAAACCTTCGGCACGTAAAAAGTTGTGAAACTTGTTTTGTGGGCCAGAATGCACTATTTCAGGGTACCGAAGTTGCGAAAAATGTTTTGCGACGAAAACATCCATTCTACTCAATTAGACCCAAAATGATGTTTTGCAGTGGTTGGGAGAATTTCGCAAACCTTCGACACGTAAAAAGATGCGAAACTTATTTTGCGGGCCTGAATCCACTATTTCGGTGTACCGAAGTTGCGAAAAATGTTTCGCAACGAAAACATCCATTCTACTCCATAAGACCCAAAATGATGTTTTGCAGTGGTTGGGAGCATTTCACAAACCTTCGGCACGTAAAAAGATGCAAAACTTGTTTTGCGGGCCAGAATACACTATTTCAGGGTATCGAAGTTGCGAAAAATATTTTGCGACGAAAACATCCATTCTACTCCATTAGACCCAAAATGATGTTTTGCAGTGGTTGGGAGCATTTCGCAAACCTTCAGCACGTAAAAACATGCGAAACTTGTTTTGCGGGCCTGAATGCACTATTTCAGAGTACCGAAGTTGCGAAAAAGGATTCGCAACTAAATCATCCATTCTACTCCATTAGACCCAAAATGATGTTTTCCACAAGTTCGGAGCATTTCGCAAACCATCGACACGTAAAACGATGCGAAACTTGTGTTTCGGGCCTGAATGCACTATTTCGGTGTACCGAAGATGCGAAAAATGTTTCGCAACGAAAACATCCATTCTACTCTATTAGACACAAAATGATGTTTTGCAGTGGTTGGGAGCATTTCGCAAACCTTCGGCACGTAAAAAGTTGTGAAACTTGTTTTGCGGGCCAGAATGCACTATTTTAGGGTACCGAAGTTGCGAAAAATGTTTCGCAACAAAAACATCCATTCTACTCCATAAGACCCAAAATGATGTTTTGCAGTGGTTGGGAGCATTTTGCAAACCTTCGGCATGTAAAAAGTTGTGAAACTTGTTTTGTGGGCCAGAATGCACTATTTCAGGGTACCGAAGTTGCGAAAAATGTTTTGCGACGAAAACATCCATTCTCCTCCATTAGACCCAAAATGATGTTTTGCAGTGGTTGGGAGAATTTCGCAAACCTTTGACATGTAAAAAGATGCGAAACTTATTTTGCGGGCCTGAATACACTATTTCGGTGTACCGAAGTTGCGAAAAATGTTTCGCAACGAAAACATCCATTCTACTCCATTAGACCCAAAATGATGTTTTGTAGTGGTTGGGAGCATTTCGCAAACCTTCGGCACGTAAAAAGTTGTGAAACTTGTTTTGCGGGCTAGAATGCACTATTTCAGGGTACCGAAGTTGCGAAAAATGTTTTGCGATGAAAACATCCATTCTAGTCCATTAGACCCAAAATGATGTTTTGCAGTGGTTGGGAGAATTTCGCAAACCTTCGACACGTAAAAAGATGCGAAACTTGTTTTGCGGGCCTGAATCCACTATTTCGGTGTACCGAAGTTGCGAAAAATGTTTCGTAACGAAAACATCCATTCTACTCCATAAGACCCAAAATGATGTTTTGCAGTGGTTGGGAGCATTTCGCAAACCTTCGGCACGTAAAAAGATGCAAAACTTTTTTTGCGGGCCAGAATGCACTATTTCAGGGTATCGAAGTTGCGAAAAATGTTTTGCGACGAAAACATCCATTCTACTCCATTAGACCCAAAATGATGTTTTGCAGTGGTTGGGAGCATTTCGCAAATCTTCAGCACGTAAAAGGATGCGAAACTTGTTTTGCGGGCCTGAATGCACTATTTTAGAGTACCGAAGTTGCGAAAAAGGATTCGCAACGAAATCATCCATTCTACTCCATTAGACCCAAAATGATGTTTTCCACTAGTTGGGAGCATTTCGCAAACCATCGACACGTAAAACGATGCGAAACTTTTGTTTCGGGCCTGAATGCACTATTTCGGTGTACCGAAGTTGCGAAAAATGTTTCGCAACGAAAACATCCATTCTACTCTATTAGACACAAAATGATGTTTTGCAGTGGTTGGGAGCATTTCGCAAACCTTCGGCACGTAAAAAGTTGTGAAACTTGTTTTGCGGGCCAGAATGCACTATTTCAGGGTACCGAAGTTGCGAAAAATGTTTCGCAACAAAAACATCCATTCTACTCCATAAGACCCAAAATGATGTTTTGCAGTGGTTGGGAGCATTTTGCAAACCTTCGGCACGTAAAAAGTTGTGAAACTTGTTTTGTGGGCCAGAATGCAGTATTTCAGGGTACCGAAGTTGCGAAAAATGTTTTGCGACGAAAACATCCATTCTACTCCATTAGACCCAAAATGATGTTTTGCAGTGGTTGGGAGAATTTCGCAAACCTTCGACATGTAAAAAGGTGCGATACTTATTTTGCGGGCCAGAATGCAATATTTCAGGGTATCGAAGTTGCGAAAAATGTTTTGCGACGAAAACATCCATTCTACTCCATTAGACCCAAAATGATGTTTTGCAGTGGTTGGAAGAATTTCGCAAACCTTCGGCACGTAAAAAGATGCGAAACTTGTTTTGCGGGCCTGAATGCACTATTTCAGAGTACCGAAGTTGCGAAAAAGGATTCGCATCGAAAACATCCATTCTACTCCATTAGACCCAAAATGATGTTTTCCACTGGTTGGGAGCATTTCGCAAACCATCGACACATAAAACGATGCGAAACTTGTGTTTCGGGACTGAATGCACTATTTCGGTGTACCAAAGCTGCAAAAAATGGTTCGCAATGAAAACATCCATTCTACTCTATTAGACACAAAATTATGTTTTGCAGTGGTTGGGAGCATTTCGCAAACCTTCGGCACGTAAAAAGTTGTGAAACTTGTTTTGCGGGCCAGAATGCACTATTTCAGGGTACCGAAGTTGCGAAAAATGTTTTGCGATGAAAACATCCATTCTACTCCATTAGACCCAAAATGATGTTTTGCAGTGGTTGGGAGAAATTCGCAAACCTTCGACACGTAAAAAGATGCGAAACTTGTTTTGCGGGCCTGAATCCACTATTTCGGTGTACCGAAGTTGCGAAAAATGTTTCGCAACGAAAACATTCATTCTACTCCATAAGACCCAAAATGATGTTTTGCAGTGGTTGGGAGCATTTCGCAAACCTTCGGCACGTAAAAAGATGCAAAACTTGTTTTGCGGGCCAGAATGCAATATTTCAGGGTATCGAAGTTGCGAAAAATGTTTTGCGACGAAAACATCCATTCTACTCCATTAGACCCAAAATGATGTTTTGCAGTGGTTGGGAGCATTTCGCAAACCTTCAGCACGTAAAAAGATGCGAAACTTGTTTTGCGGGCCTGAATGCACTATTTCAGAGTACCGAAGTTGCGAAAAAGGATTCGCAACGAAATCATCTATTCTACTCCATTAGACCCAAAATGATGTTTTCCACTAGTTGGGAGCATTTCGCAAACCATCGACACGTAAAACGATGCGAAACTTGTGTTTCGGGCCTGAATGCACTATTTCGGTGTACCGAAGTTGCGAAAAATGTTTCGCAACGAAAACATCCATTCTACTCTATTAGACACAAAATGATGTTTTGCAGTGGCTGGGAGCATTTCGCAAACCTTCGGCACGTAAAAAGTTGTGAAACTTGTTTTGCGGGCCAGAATGCACTATTTCAGGGTACCGAAGTTGCGAAAAAATGTTTCGCAACAAAAACATCCATTCTACTCCATAAGACCCAAAATGATGTTTTGCAGTGGTTGGGAGCATTTTGCAAACCTTTGGCACGTAAAAAGTTGTGAAACTTGTTTTGTGGGCCAGAATGCACTATTTCAGGGTACCGAAGTTGCGAAAAATCTTTTGCGACGAAAACATCCATTCTACTCCATTAGACCCAAAATGATGTTTTCCAGTGGTTGGGAGAATTTCGCAAACCTTCGACATGTAAAAAGATGCGAAACTTATTTTGCGGGCCTGAATCCACTATTTCGGTGTACCGAAGTTGCGAAAAATGTTTCGCAACGAAAACATCGATTCTACTTCATTAGACCCAAAATGATGTTTTGCAGTGGTTGGGAGCATTTCGCAAACCTTTGGCACGTAAAAAGATGCAAAACTTGTTTTGCGGGCCAGAATGCAATATTTCAGGGTATCGAAGTTGCGAAAAATGTTTTGCGACGAAAACATCCATTCTACTCCATTAGACCCAAAATGATGTTTTGCAGTGGTTGGGAGCATTTCGCAAACCTTCAGCACGTAAAAAGATGCGAAACTTGTTTTGCGGGCCTGAATGCACTATTTCAGAGTACCGAAGTTGCGAAAAAGGATTCGCATCGAAATCATCCATTCTACTCCATTAGACCCAAAAAGATGTTTTCCACTAGTTGGGAGCATTTCGCAAACCATCGACACGTAAAATGATGCGAAACTTGTGTTTCGGGCCTGAATGCACTATTTCGGTGTACCGAAGTTGCGAAAAATGTTTCGCAACGAAAACATCCATTCTACTCTATTGGACACAAAATGATGTTTTGCAGTGGTTGGGAGCATTTCGCAAACCTTCGGCACGTAAAAAGTTGTGAAACTTGTTTTGTGGGCCAGAATGCACTATTTCAGGGTACCGAAGTTGCGAAAAATCTTTTGCGACGAAAACATCCATTCTACTCCATTAGACCCAAAATGATGTTTTCCAGTGGTTGGGAGAATTTCGCAAACCTTCGACATGTAAAAAGATGCGAAACTTATTTTGCGGGCCTGAATCCACTATTTCGGTGTACCGAAGTTGCGAAAAATGTTTCGCAACGAAAACATCGATTCTACTTCATTAGACCCAAAATGATGTTTTGCAGTGGTTGGGAGTATTTTGCAAACCTTTGGCACGTAAAAAGTTGTGAAACTTGTTTTGTGGGCCAGAATGCACTATTTCAGGGTACCGAAGTTGCGAAAAATGTTTTGCGACGAAAACATCCATTCTACTCCATTAGACCCAAAATGATGTTTTGCAGTGGTTGGGAGAATTTCGCAAACCTTCGACACGTAAAAAGATGCGAAACTTATTTTGCGGGCCTGAATCCACTATTTCGGTGTACCGAAGTTGCGAAAAATGTTTCGCAACGAAAACATCCATTCTACTCCATTAGACCCAAAATGATGTTTTGTAGTGGTTGGGAGCATTTCGCAAACCTTCGGCACGTAAAAAGTTGTGAAACTTGTTTTGCGGGCTAGAATGCACTATTTCAGGGTACCGAAGTTGCGAAAAATGTTTTGCGACGAAAACATCCATTCTACTCCATTAGACCCAAAATGATGTTTTGCCGTGGTTGGGAGAATTTCGCAAACCTTCGACACGTAAAAAGATGCGAAACTTGTTTTGCGGGCCTGAATCCACTATTTCGGTGTACCGAAGTTGCGAAAAATGTTTCGCAACGAAAACATCCATTCTACTCCATAAGACCCAAAATGATGTTTTGCAGTGGTTGGGAGCATTTCGCAAACCTTCGGCACGTAAAAAGATGCAAAACTTGTTTTGCGGGCCAGAATGCACTATTTCAGGGTATCGAAGTTGCGAAAAATGTTTTGCGACGAAAACATCCATTCTACTCCATTAGACCCAAAATGATGTTTTACAGTGGTTGGGAGCATTTCGCAAACCTTCAGCACGTAAAAAGATGCGAAACTTGTTTTGCGGGCCTGAATGCACTATTTTAGAGTACCGAAGTTGCGAAAAAGGATTCGCAACGAAATCATCCATTCTACTCCATTAGACCCAAAATGATGTTTTCCACTAGTTGGGAGCATTTCGCAAACCATCGACACGTAAAACGATGCGAAACTTGTGTTTCGGGCCTGAATGCCCTATTTCGGTGTACCGAAGTTGCGAAAAATGTTTCGCAACGAAAACATCCATTCTACTCTATTAGACACAAAATGATGTTTTGCAGTGGTTGGGAGCATTTCGCAAACCTTCGGCACGTAAAAAGTTGTGAAACTTGTTTTGCTGGCCAGAATGCACTATTTCAGGGTACCGAAGTTGTGAAAAATGTTTCGCAACAAAAACATCCATTCTACTCCATAAGACCCAAAATGATGTTTTGCAGTGGTTGGGAGCATTTTGCAAACCTTCGGCACGTAAAAAGTTGTGAAACTTGTTTTGTGGGCCAGACTGCAGTATTTCAGGGTACCGAAGTTGCGAAAAATGTTTTGCGACGAAAACATCCATTCTACTCCATTAGACCCAAAATGATGTTTTGCAGTGGTTGGGAGAATTTCGCAAACCTTCGACATGTAAAAAGATGCGATACTTATTTTACGGGCCAGAATGCACTATTTCAGGGTACCGAAGTTGCGAAAAATGTTTTGCGACGAAAACATCCATTCTACTCCATTAGACCCAAAATGATGTTTTGCAGTGGTTGGGAGAATTTCGCAAACCTTCGACATGTAAAAAGATGCGAAACTTATTTTGCGGGCCAGAATGCACTATTTCAGGGTACCGAAGTTGCGAAAAATGTTTTGCGACGAAAACATCCATTCTACTCCATTAGACCCAAAATGATGTTTTGCAGTGGTTGGGAGAATTTCGCAAACCTTCGACACGTAAAAAGATGCGAAACTTATTTTGCGGGCCTGAATCCACTATTTCGGTGTACCGAAGTTGCGAAAAATGTTTCGCAACGAAAACATCCATTCTACTCCATAAGACCCAAAATGATGTTTTGCAGTGGTTGGGAGCATTTCGCAAACCTTCGGCACGTAAAAAGATGCAAAACTTGTTTTGCTGGCCAGAATGCACTATTTCAGGGTATCGAAGTTGCGAAAAATATTTTGCGACGAAAACATCCATTCTACTCCATTAGACCCAAAATGATATTTTGCAGTGGTTGGGAGCATTTCGCAAACCTTCAGCACGTAAAAACATGCGAAACTTGTTTTGCGGGCCTGAATGCACTATTTCAGAGTACCGAAGTTGCGAAAAAGGATTCACAACGAAATCATCCATTCTACTCCATTAGACCCAAAATGATGTTTTCCACAAGTTGGGAGCATTTCGCAAACCATCGACACGTAAAACGATGCGAAACTTGTGTTTCGGGCCTGAATGCACTATTTCGGTGTACCGAAGATGCGAAAAATGTTTCGCAACGAAAACATCTATTCTACTCTATTAGACACAAAATGATGTTTTGCAGTGGTTGGGAGCATTTCGCAAACCTTCGGCACGTAAAAAGTTGTGAAACTTGTTTTGCGGGCCAGAATGCACTATTTCAGGGTACCGAAGTTGCGAAAAATGTTTCGCAACAAAAACATCCATTCTACTCCATAAGACCCAAAATGATGTTTTGCAGTGGTTGGGAGCATTTTGCAAACCTTCGGCATGTAAAAAGTTGTGAAACTTGTTTTGTGGGCCAGAATGCACTATTTCAGGGTACCGAAGTTGCGAAAAATGTTTTGCGACGAAAACATCCATTCTCCTCCATTAGACCCAAAATGATGTTTTGCAGTGGTTGGGAGAATTTCGCAAACCTTCGACATGTAAAAAGATGCGAAACTTATTTTGCGGGCCTGAATACACTATTTCGGTGTACCGAAGTTGCGAAAAATGTTTCGCAACGAAAACATCCATTCTACTCCATTAGACCCAAAATGATGTTTTGTAGTGGTTGGGAGCATTTCGCAAACCTTCGGCACGTAAAAAGTTGTGAAACTTGTTTTGCGGGCTAGAATGCACTATTTCAGGGTACCGATGTTGCGAAAAATGTTTTGCGATGAAAACATCCATTCTACTCCATTAGACCCAAAATGATGTTTTGCAGTGGTTGGGAGAATTTCGCAAACCTTCGACACGTAAAAAGATGCGAAACTTGTTTTGCGGGCCTGAATCCACTATTTCGGTGTACCGAAGTTGCGAAAAATGTTTCGCAACGAAAACATCCATTCTACTCCATTAGACCCAAAATGATGTTTTGCAGTGGTTGGAAGAATTTCGCAAACCTTCGGCACGTAAAAAGATGCGAAACTTGTTTTATGGGCCTGAATGCACTATTTTAGGGTACCGAAGTTGCGAAAAATGTTTTGCGATGAAAACATCCATTCTACTCCATTAGACCCAAAATGATGTTTTGCAGTGGTTGGGAGAATTTCGCAAACCTTCGACACGTAAAAAGATGCGAAACTTGTTTTGCGCGCCTGAATCCACTATTTCGGTGTACCGAAGTTGCGAAAAATGTTTCGCAACGAAAACATCCATTCTACTCCATAAGACCCAAAATGATGTTTTGCAGTGGTTGGGAGCATTTCGCAAACCTTTGGCACGTAAAAAGATGCAAAACTTGTTTTGCGGGCCAGAATGCAATATTTCAGGGTATCGAAGTTGCGAAAAATGTTTTGCGACGAAAACATCCATTCTACTCCATTAGACCCAAAATGATGTTTTGCAGTGGTTGGGAGCATTTCGCAAACCTTCAGCACGTAAAAAGATGCGAAACTTGTTTTGCGGGCCTGAATGCACTATTTCAGAGTACCGAAGTTGCGAAAAAGGATTCGCATCGAAATCATCCATTCTACTCCATTAGACCCAAAAAGATGTTTTCCACTAGTTGGGAGCATTTCGCAAACCATCGACACGTAAAATGATGCGAAACTTGTGTTTCGGGCCTGAATGCACTATTTCGGTGTACCGAAGTTGCGAAAAATGTTTCGCAACGAAAACATCCATTCTACTCTATTAGACACAAAATGATGTTTTGCAGTGGTTGGGAGCATTTCGCAAACCTTCGGCACGTAAAAAGTTGTGAAACTTGTTTGGTGTGCCAGAATGCACTATTTCAGGGTACCGAAGTTGCGAAAAATGTTTTGCGACGAAAACATCCATTCTACTCCATTAGACCCAAAATGATGTTTTGCAGTGGTTGGGAGAATTTCGCAAACCTTCGACACGTAAAAAGTTGTGAAACTTGTTTTGCGGGCCAGAATGCACTATTTCAGGGTACCGAAGTTGCGAAAAATGTTTTGCGATGAAAACATCCATTCTACTCCATTAGACCTAAAATGATGTTCTGCAGTGGTTGGGAGAATTTCGCAAACCTTCGACACGTAAAAAGATGCGAAACTTGTTTTGCGGGCCTGAATCCACTATTTCGGTGTACCGAAGTTGCGAAAAATGTTTCGCAACGAAAACATCCATTCTACTCCATAAGACCCAAAATGATGTTTTGCAGTGGTTGGGAGCATTTCGCAAACCTTTGGCACGTAAAAAGATGCAAAACTTGTTTTGCGGGCCAGAATGCAATATTTCAGGGTATCGAAGTTGCGAAAAATGTTTTGCGACGAAAACATCCATTCTACTCCATTAGACCCAAAATGATGTTTTGCAGTGGTTGGGAGCATTTCGCAAACCTTCAGCACGTAAAAAGATGCGAAACTTGTTTTGCGGGCCTGAATGCACTATTTCAGAGTACAGAAGTTGCGAAAAAGGATTCGCATCGAAATCATCCATTCTACTCCATTAGACCCAAAAAGATGTTTTCCACTAGTTGGGAGCATTTCGCAAACCATCGACACGTAAAATGATGCGAAACTTGTGTTTCGGGCCTGAATGCACTATTTCGGTGTACCGAAGTTGCGAAAAATGTTTCGCAACGAAAACATCCATTCTACTCTATTAGACACAAAATGATGTTTTGCAGTGGTTGGGAGCATTTCGCAAACCTTCGGCACGTAAAAAGTTGTGAAACTTGTTTTGTGGGCCAGAATGCACTATTTCAGGGTACCGAAGTTGCGAAAAATGTTTTGCGACGAAAACATCCATTCTACTCCATTAGACCCAAAATGATGTTTTGCAGTGGTTGGGAGAATTTCGCAAACCTTCGACACGTAAAAAGATGCGAAACTTATTTTGCGGGCCTGAATCCACTATTTCGGTGTACCGAAGTTGCGAAAAATGTTTCGCAACGAAAACATCCATTCTACTCCATTAGACCCAAAATGATGTTTTGTAGTGGTTGGGAGCATTTCGCAAACCTTCGGCACGTAAAAAGTTGTGAAACTTGTTTTGCGGGCTAGAATGCACTATTTCAGGGTACCGAAGTTGCGAAAAATGTTTTGCGACGAAAACATCCATTCTACTCCATTAGACCCAAAATGATGTTTTGCAGTGGTTGGGAGAATTTCGCAAACCTTCGACACGTAAAAAGATGCGAAACTTGTTTTGCGGGCCTGAATCCACTATTTCGGTGTACCGAAGTTGCGAAAAATGTTTCGCAACGAAAACATCCATTCTACTCCATAAGACCCAAAATGATGTTTTGCAGTGGTTGGGAGCATTTCGCAAACCTTCGGCACGTAAAAAGATGCAAAACTTGTTTTGCGGGCCAGAATGCACTATTTCAGGGTATCGAAGTTGCGAAAAATGTTTTGCGACGAAAACATCCATTCTACTCCATTAGACCCAAAATGATGTTTTACAGTGGTTGGGAGCATTTCGCAAACCTTCAGCACGTAAAAAGATGCGAAACTTGTTTTGCGGGCCAGAATGCACTATTTTAGAGTACCGAAGTTGCGAAAAAGGATTCACAACGAAATCATCCATTCTACTCCATTAGACCCAAAATGATGTTTTCCACTAGTTGGGAGCATTTCGCAAACCATCGACACGTAAAACGATGCGAAACTTGTGTTTCGGGCCTGAATGCCCTATTTCGGTGTACCGAAGTTGCGAAAAATGTTTCGCAACGAAAACATCCATTCTACTCTATTAGACACAAAATGATGTTTTGCAGTGGTTGGGAGCATTTCGCAAACCTTCGGCACGTAAAAAGTTGTGAAACTTGTTTTGCGGGCCAGAATGCACTATTTCAGGGTACCGAAGTTGCGAAAAATGTTTCGCAACAAAAACATCCATTCTACTCCATAAGACCCAAAATGATGTTTTGCAGTGGTTGGGAGCATTTTGCAAACCTTCGGCACGTAAAAAGTTGTGAAACTTGTTTTGTGGGCCAGACTGCAGTATTTCAGGGTACCGAAGTTGCGAAAAATGTTTTGCGACGAAAACATCCATTCTACTCCATTAGACCCAAAATGATGTTTTGCAGTGGTTGGGAGAATTTCGCAAACCTTCGACATGTAAAAAGATGCGATACTTATTTTGCGGGCCAGAATGCACTATTTCAGGGTACCGAAGTTGCGAAAAATGTTTTGCGACGAAAACATCCATTCTACTCCATTAGACCCAAAATGATGTTTTGCAGTGGTTGGGAGAATTTCGCAAACCTTCGACATGTAAAAAGATGCGAAACTTATTTTGCGGGCCAGAATGCACTATTTCAGGGTACCGAAGTTGCGAAAAATGTTTTGTGACGAAAACATCCATTCTACTCCATTAGACCCAAAATGATGTTTTGCAGTGGTTGGGAGAATTTCGCAAACCTTCGACACGTCAAAAGATGCGAAACTTATTTTGCGGGCCTGAATCCACTATTTCGGTGTACCGAAGTTGCGAAAAATGTTTCGCAACGAAAACATCCATTCTACTCCATAAGACCCAAAATGATGTTTTGCAGTGGTTGGGAGCATTTCGCAAACCTTCGGCACGTAAAAAGATGCAAAACTTGTTTTGCTGGCCAGAATGCACTATTTCAGGGTATCGAAGTTGCGAAAAATATTTTGCGACGAAAACATCCATTCTACTCCATTAGACCCAAAATGATGTTTTGCAGTGGTTGGGAGCATTTCGCAAACCTTCAGCACGTAAAAACATGCGAAACTTGTTTTGCGGGCCTGAATGCACTATTTCAGAGTACCGAAGTTGCAAAAAGGATTCGCAACGAAATCATCCATTCTACTCCATTAGACCCAAAATGATGTTTTCCACAAGTTGGGAGCATTTCGCAAACCATCGACACGTAAAACGATGCGAAACTTGTGTTTCGGGCCTGAATGCACTATTTCGGTGTATCGAAGATGCGAAAAATGTTTCGCAACGAAAACATCCATTCTACTCTATTAGACACAAAATGATGTTTTGCAGTGGTTGGGAGCATTTCGCAAACCTTCGGCACGTAAAAAGTTGTGAAACTTGTTTTGCGGGCCAGAATGCACTATTTCAGGGTACCGAAGTTGCGAAAAATGTTTCGCAACAAAAACATCCATTCTACTCCATAAGACCCAAAATGATGTTTTGCAGTGGTTGGGAGCATTTTGCAAACCTTCGGCATGTAAAAAGTTGTGAAACTTGTTTTGTGGGCCAGAATGCACTATTTCAGGGTACCGAAGTTGCGAAAAATGTTTTGCGCCGAATACATCCATTCTCCTCCATTAGACCCAAAATGATGTTTTGCAGTGGTTGGGAGAATTTCGCAAACCTTCGACATGTAAAAAGATGCGAAACTTATTTTGCGGGCCTGAATACACTATTTCGGTGTACCGAAGTTGCGAAAAATGTTTCGCGACGAAAACATCCATTCTACTCCATTAGACCCAAAATGATGTTTTGTAGTGGTTGGGAGCATTTCGCAAACCTTCGGCACGTAAAAAGTTGTGAAACTTGTTTTGCGGGCTAGAATGCACTATTTCAGGGTACCGAAGTTGCGAAAAATGTTTTGCGATGAAAACATCCATTCTACTCCATTAGACCCAAAATGATGTTTTGCAGTGGTTGGGAGAATTTCGCAAACCTTCGACACGTAAAAAGATGCGAAACTTGTTTTGCGGGCCTGAATCCACTATTTCGGTGTACCGAAGTTGCGAAAAATGTTTCGCAACGAAAACATCCATTCTACTCCATAAGACCCAAAATGATGTTTTGCAGTGGTTGGGAGCATTTCGCAAACCTTCGGCACGTAAAAAGATGCAAAACTTGTTTTGCGGGCCAGAATGCACTATTTCAGGGTATCGAAGTTGCGAAAAATGTTTTGCGACGAAAACATCCATTCTACTCCATTAGACCCAAAATGATGTTTTGCAGTGGTTGGGAGCATTTCGCAAACCTTCAGCACGTAAAAAGATGCGAAACTTGTTTTGCGGGCCTGAATGCACTATTTTAGAGTACCGAAGTTGCGAAAAAGGATTCGCAACGAAATCATCCATTCTACTCCATTAGACCCAAAATGATGTTTTCCACTAGTTGGGAGCATTTCGCAAACCATCGACACGTAAAACGATGCGAAACTTTTGTTTCGGGCCTGAATGCACTATTTCGGTGTACCGAAGTTGCGAAAAATGTTTCGCAACGAAAACATCCATTCTACTCTATTAGACACAAAATGATGTTTTGCTGTGGTTGGGAGCATTTCGCAAACCTTCGGCACGTAAAAAGTTGTGAAACTTGTTTTGCGGGCCAGAATGCACTATTTCAGGGTACCGAAGTTGCGAAAAATGTTTCGCAACAAAAACATCCATTCTACTCCATAAGACCCAAAATGATGTTTTGCAGTGGTTGGGAGCATTTTGCAAACCTTCGGCACGTAAAAAGTTGTGAAACTTGTTTTGTGGGCCAGAATGCAGTATTTCAGGGTACCGAAGTTGCGAAAAATGTTTTGCGACGAAAACATCCATTCTACTCCATTAGACCCAAAATGATGTTTTGCAGTGGTTGGGAGAATTTCGCAAACCTTCGACATGTAAAAAGATGCGATACTTATTTTGCGGGCCAGAATGCAATATTTCAGGGTATCGAAGTTGCGAAAAATGTTTTGCGACGAAAACATCCATTCTACTCCATTAGACCCAAAATGATGTTTTGCAGTGGTTGGAAGAATTTCGCAAACCTTCGGCACGTAAAAAGATGCGAAACTTGTTTTGCGGGCCTGAATGCACTATTTCAGAGTACCGAAGTTGCGAAAAAGGATTCGCATCGAAAACATCCATTCTACTCCATTAGACCCAAAATGATGTTTTCCACTGGTTGGGAGCATTTCGCAAACCATCGACACGTAAAACGATGCGAAACTTGTGTTTCGGGACTGAATGCACTATTTCGGTGTACCGAAGCTGCAAAAAATGGTTCGCAATGAAAACATCCATTCTACTCTATTAGACACAAAATTATGTTTTGCAGTGGTTGGGAGCATTTCGCAAACCTTCGGCACGTAAAAAGTTGTGAAACTTGTTTTGCGGGCCAGAATGCACTATTTCAGGGTACCGAAGTTGCGAAAAATGTTTTGCGATGAAAACATCCATTCTACTCCATTAGACCCAAAATGATGTTTTGCAGTGGTTGGGAGAATTTCGCAAACCTTCGACACGTAAAAAGATGCGAAACTTGTTTTGCGGGCCTGAATCCACTATTTCGGTGTACCGAAGTTGCGAAAAATGTTTCGCAACGAAAACATCCATTCTACTCCATAAGACCCAAAATGATGTTTTGCAGTGGTTGGGAGCATTTCGCAAACCTTCGGCACGTAAAAAGATGCAAAACTTGTTTTGCGGGCCAGAATGCACTATTTCAGGGTATCGAAGTTGCGAAAAATGTTTTGCGACGAAAACATCCATTCTACTCCATTAGACCCAAAATGATGTTTTGCAGTGGTTGGGAGCATTTCGCAAACCTTCAGCACGTAAAAAGATGCGAAACTTGTTTTGCGGGCCTGAATGCACTATTTCGGAGTACCGAAGTTGCGAAAAAGGATTCGCAACGAAATCATCCATTCTACTCCATTAGACCCAAAATGATGTTTTCCACTAGTTGGGAGCATTTCGCAAACCATCGACACGTAAAACGATGCGAAACTTTTGTTTCGGGCCTGAATGCACTATTTCGGTGTACCGAAGTTGCGAAAAATGTTTCGCAACGAAAACATCCATTCTACTCTATTAGACACAAAATGATGTTTTGCAGTGGTTGGGAGCATTTCGCAAACCTTCGGCACGTAAAAAGTTGTGAAACTTGTTTTGCGGGCCAGAATGCACTATTTCAGGGTACCGAAGTTGCGAAAAATGTTTCGCAACAAAATCATCCATTCTACTCCATAAGACCCAAAATGATGTTTTGCAGTGGTTGGGAGCATTTTGCAAACCTTCGGCACGTAAAAAGCTGTGAAACTTGTTTTGTGGGCCAGAATGCAGTATTTCAGGGTACCGAAGTTGCGAAAAATGTTTTGCGACGAAAACATCCATTCTACTCCATTAGACCCAAAATGATGTTTTGCAGTGGTTGGGAGAATTTCGCAAACCTTCGACATGTAAAAAGATGCGATACTTATTTTGCGGGCCAGAATGCAATATTTCAGGGTATCGAAGTTGCGAAAAATGTTTTGCGACGAAAACATCCATTCTACTCCATTAGACCCAAAATGATGTTTTGCAGTGGTTGGAAGAATTTCGCAAACCTTCGTCACGTAAAAAGATGCGAAACTTGTTTTGCGGGCCTGAATGCACTATTTCAGAGTACCGAAGTTGCGAAAAAGGATTCGCATCGAAAACATCCATTCTACTCCATTAGACCCAAAATGATGTTTTCCACTGGTTGGGAGCATTTCGCAAACCATCGACACGTAAAACGATGCGAAACTTGTGTTTCGGGACTGAATGCACTATTTCGGTGTACCGAAGCTGCAAAAAATGGTTCGCAATGAAAACATCCATTCTACTCTATTAGACACAAAATTATGTTTTGCAGTGGTTGGGAGCATTTCGCAAACCTTCGGCACGTAAAAAGTTGTGAAACTTGTTTTGCGGGCCAGAATGCACTATTTCAGGGTACCGAAGTTGCGAAAAATGTTTAGCGATGAAAACATCCATTCTACTCCATTAGACCCAAAATGATGTTTTGCAGTGGTTGGGAGAATTTCGCAAACCTTCGACACGTAAAAAGATGCGAAACTTGTTTTGTGGGCCTGAATCCACTATTTCGGTGTACCGAAGTTGCGAAAAATGTTTCGCAACGAAAACATCCATTCTACTCCATAAGACCCAAAATGATGTTTTGCAGTGGTTGGGAGCATTTCGCAAACCTTCGGCACGTAAAAAGATGCAAAACTTGTTTTGCGGGCCAGAATGCAATATTTCAGGGTATCGAAGTTGCGAAAAATGTTTTGCGACGAAAACATCCATTCTACTCCATTAGACCCAAAATGATGTTTTGCAGTGGTTGGGAGCATTTCGCAAACCTTCAGCACGTAAAAAGATGCGAAACTTGTTTTGCGGGCCTGAATGCACTATTTCAGAGTACCGAAGTTGCGAAAAAGGATTCGCAACGAAATCATCTATTCTACTCCATTAGACCCAAAATGATGTTTTCCACTAGTTGGGAGCATTTCGCAAACCATCGACACGTAAAACGATGCGAAACTTGTGTTTCGGGCCTGAATGCACTATTTCGGTGTACCGAAGTTGCGAAAAATGTTTCGCAACGAAAACATCCATTCTACTCTATTAGACACAAAATGATGTTTTGCAGTGGCTGGGAGCATTTCGCAAACCTTCGGCACGTAAAAAGTTGTGAAACTTGTTTTGCGGGCCAGAATGCACTATTTCAGGGTACCGAAGTTGCGAAAAATATTTCGCAACAAAAACATCCATTCTACTCCATAAGACCCAAAATGATGTTTTGCAGTGGTTGGGAGCATTTTGCAAACCTTTGGCACGTAAAAAGTTGTGAAACTTGTTTTGTGGGCCAGAATGCAGTATTTCAGGGTACCGAAGTTGCGAAAAATGTTTTGCGACGAAAACATCCATTCTACTCCATTAGACCCAAAATGATGTTTTGCAGTGGTTGGGAGAATTTCGCAAACCTTCGACATGTAAAAAGATGCGATACTTATTTTGCGGGCCAGAATGCAATATTTCAGGGTATCGAAGTTGCGAAAAATGTTTTGCGACGAAAACATCCATTCTACTCCATTAGACCCAAAATGATGTTTTGCAGTGGTTGGAAGAATTTCGCAAACCTTCGTCACGTAAAAAGATGCGAAACTTGTTTTGCGGGCCTGAATGCACTATTTCAGAGTACCGAAGTTGCGAAAAAGGATTCGCATCGAAAACATCCATTCTACTCCATTAGACCCAAAATGATGTTTTCCACTGGTTGGGAGCATTTCGCAAACCATCGACACGTAAAACGATGCGAAACTTGTGTTTCGGGACTGAATGCACTATTTCGGTGTACCGAAGCTGCAAAAAATGGTTCGCAATGAAAACATCCATTCTACTCTATTAGACACAAAATTATGTTTTGCAGTGGTTGGGAGCATTTCGCAAACCTTCGGCACGTAAAAAGTTGTGAAACTTGTTTTGCGGGCCAGAATGCACTATTTCAGGGTACCGAAGTTGCGAAAAATGTTTAGCGATGAAAACATCCATTCTACTCCATTAGACCCAAAATGATGTTTTGCAGTGGTTGGGAGAATTTCGCAAACCTTCGACACGTAAAAAGATGCGAAACTTGTTTTGTGGGCCTGAATCCACTATTTCGGTGTACCGAAGTTGCGAAAAATGTTTCGCAACGAAAACATCCATTCTACTCCATAAGACCCAAAATGATGTTTTGCAGTGGTTGGGAGCATTTCGCAAACCTTCGGCACGTAAAAAGATGCAAAACTTGTTTTGCGGGCCAGAATGCAATATTTCAGGGTATCGAAGTTGCGAAAAATGTTTTGCGACGAAAACATCCATTCTACTCCATTAGACCCAAAATGATGTTTTGCAGTGGTTGGGAGCATTTCGCAAACCTTCAGCACGTAAAAAGATGCGAAACTTGTTTTGCGGGCCTGAATGCACTATTTCAGAGTACCGAAGTTGCGAAAAAGGATTCGCAACGAAATCATCTATTCTACTCCATTAGACCCAAAATGATGTTTTCCACTAGTTGGGAGCATTTCGCAAACCATCGACACGTAAAACGATGCGAAACTTGTGTTTCGGGCCTGAATGCACTATTTCGGTGTACCGAAGTTGCGAAAAATGTTTCGCAACGAAAACATCCATTCTACTCTATTAGACACAAAATGATGTTTTGCAGTGGCTGGGAGCATTTCGCAAACCTTCGGCACGTAAAAAGTTGTGAAACTTGTTTTGCGGGCCAGAATGCACTATTTCAGGGTACCGAAGTTGCGAAAAATATTTCGCAACAAAAACATCCATTCTACTCCATAAGACCCAAAATGATGTTTTGCAGTGGTTGGGAGCATTTTGCAAACCTTTGGCACGTAAAAAGTTGTGAAACTTGTTTTGTGGGCCAGAATGCACTATTTCAGGGTACCGAAGTTGCGAAAAATCTTTTGCGACGAAAACATCCATTCTACTCCATTAGACCCAAAATGATGTTTTCCAGTGGTTGGGAGAATTTCGCAAACCTTCGACATGTAAAAAGATGCGAAACTTATTTTGCGGGCCTGAATCCACTATTTCGGTGTACCGAAGTTGCGAAAAATGTTTCGCAACGAAAACATCGATTCTACTTCATTAGACCCAAAATGATGTTTTGCAGTGGTTGGGAGCATTTCGCAAACCTTTGGCACGTAAAAAGATGCAAAACTTGTTTTGCGGGCCAGAATGCAATATTTCAGGGTATCGAAGTTGCGAAAAATGTTTTGCGACGAAAACATCCATTCTACTCCATTAGACCCAAAATGATGTTTTGCAGTGGTTGGGAGCATTTCGCAAACCTTCAGCACGTAAAAAGATGCGAAACTTGTTTTGCGGGCCTGAATGCACTATTTCAGAGTACCGAAGTTGCGAAAAAGGATTCGCATCGAAATCATCCATTCTACTCCATTAGACCCAAAAAGATGTTTTCCACTAGTCGGGAGCATTTCGCAAACCATCGACACGTAAAATGATGCGAAACTTGTGTTTCGGGCCTGAATGCACTATTTCGGTGTACCGAAGTTGCGAAAAATGTTTCGCAACGAAAACATCCATTCTACTCTATTAGACACAAAATGATGTTTTGCAGTGGTTGGGAGCATTTCGCAAACCTTCGGCACGTAAAAAGTTGTGAAACTTGTTTTGTGGGCCAGAATGCACTATTTCAGGGTACCGAAGTTGCGAAAAATGTTTTGCGACGAAAACATCCATTCTACTCCATTAGACCCAAAATGATGTTTTGCAGTGGTTGGGAGAATTTCGCAAACCTTCGACACGTAAAAAGATGCGAAACTTATTTTGCGGGCCTGAATCCACTATTTCGGTGTACCGAAGTTGCGAAAAATGTTTCGCAACGAAAAGATCCATTCTACTCCATTAGACCCAAAATGATGTTTTGTAGTCGTTGGGAGCATTTCGCAAACCTTCGGCACGTAAAAAGTTGTGAAACTTGTTTTGCGGGCTAGAATGCACTATTTCAGGGTACCGAAGTTGCGAAAAATGTTTTGCGATGAAAACATCCATTCTACTCCATTAGACCCAAAATGATGTTTTGCAGTGGTTGGGAGAATTTCGCAAACCTTCGACACGTAAAAAGATGCGAAACTTGTTTTGCGGGCCTGAATCCACTATTTCGGTGTACCGAAGTTGCGAAAAATGTTTCGCAACGAAAACATCCATTCTACTCCATAAGACCCAAAATGATGTTTTGCAGTGGTTGGGAGCATTTCGCAAACCTTCGGCACGTAAAAAGATGCAAAACTTGTTTTGCGGGCCAGAATGCACTATTTCAGGGTATCAAAGTTGCGAAAAATGTTTTGCGACGAAAACATCCATTCTACTCCATTAGACCCAAAATGATGTTTTGCAGTGGTTGGGAGCATTTCGCAAACCTTCAGCACGTAAAAAGATGCGAAACTTGTTTTGCGGGCCTGAATGCACTATTTTAGAGTACCGAAGTTGCGAAAAAGGATTCGCAACGAAATCATCCATTCTACTCCATTAGACCCAAAATGATGTTTTCCACTAGTTGGGAGCATTTCGCAAACCATCGACACGTAAAACGATGCGAAACTTGTGTTTCGGGCCTGAATGCCCTATTTCGGTGTACCGAAGTTGCGAAAAATGTTTCGCAACGAAAACATCCATTCTACTCTATTAGACACAAAATGATGTTTTGCAGTGGTTGGGAGCATTTCGCAAACCTTCGGCACGTAAAAAGTTGTGAAACTTGTTTTGCGGGCCAGAATGCACTATTTCAGGGTACCGAAGTTGCGAAAAATGTTTCGCAACAAAAACATCCATTCTACTCCATAAGACCCAAAATGATGTTTTGCAGTGGTTGGGAGCATTTTGCAAACCTTCGGCACGTAAAAAGTTGTGAAACTTGTTTTGTGGGCCAGACTGCAGTATTTCAGGGTACCGAAGTTGCGAAAAATGTTTTGCGACGAAAACATCCATTCTACTCCATTAGACCCAAAATGATGTTTTGCAGTGGTTGGGAGAATTTCGCAAACCTTCGACATGTAAAAAGATGCGATACTTATTTTGCGGGCCAGAATGCACTATTTCAGGGTACCGAAGTTGCGAAAAATGTTTTGCGACGAAAACATCCATTCTACTCCATTAGACCCAAAATGATGTTTTGCAGTGGTTGGGAGAATTTCGCAAACCTTCGACATGTAAAAAGATGCGAAACATATTTTGCGGGCCAGAATGCACTATTTCAGGGTACCGAAGTTGCGAAAAATGTTTTGCGACGAAAACATCCATTCTACTCCATTAGACCCAAAATGATGTTTTGCAGTGGTTGGGAGAATTTCGCAAACCTTCGACACGTAAAAAGATGCGAAACTTATTTTGCGGGCCTGAATCCACTATTTCGGTGTACCGAAGTTGCGAAAAATGTTTCGCAACGAAAACATCCATTCTACTCCATAAGACCCAAAATGATGTTTTGCAGTGGTTGGGAGCATTTCGCAAACCTTCGGCACGTAAAAAGATGCAAAACTTGTTTTGCGGGCCAGAATGCACTATTTCAGGGTATCGAAGTTGCGAAAAATATTTTGCGACGAAAACATCCATTCTACTCCATTAGACCCAAAATGATGTTTTGCAGTGGTTGGGAGCATTTCGCAAACCTTCAGCACGTAAAAACATGCGAAACTTGTTTTGCGGGCCTGAATGCACTATTTCAGTGTACCGAAGTTGCGAAAAAGGATTCGCAACGAAATCATCCATTCTACTCCATTAGACCCAAAATGATGTTTTCCACTAGTTGGGAGCATTTCGCAAACCATCGACACGTAAAACGATGCGAAACTTGTGTTTCGGGCCTGAATGCACTATTTCGGTGTACCGAAGATGCGAAAAATGTTTCGCAACGAAAACATCCATTCTACTCTATTAGACACTAAATGATGTTTTGCAGTGGTTGGGAGCATTTCGCAAACCTTCGGCACGTAAAAAGTTGTGAAACTTGTTTTGCGGGCCAGAATGCACTATTTCAGGGTACCGAAGTTGCGAAAAATGTTTCGCAACAAAAACATCCATTCTACTCCATAAGACCCAAAATGATGTTTTGCAGTGGTTGGGAGCATTTTGCAAACCTTCGGCATGTAAAAAGTTGTGAAACTTGTTTTGTGGGCCAGAATGCACTATTTCAGGGTACCGAAGTTGCGAAAAATGTTTTGCGACGAAAACATCCATTCTCCTCCATTAGACCCAAAATGATGTTTTGCAGTGGTTGGGAGAATTTCGCAAACCTTCGACATGTAAAAAGATGCGAAACTTATTTTGCGGGCCTGAATACACTATTTCGGTGTACCGAAGTTGCGAAAAATGTTTCGCAACGAAAACATCCATTCTGCTCCATTAGACCCAAAATGATGTTTTGTAGTGGTTGGGAGCATTTCGCAAACCTTCGGCACGTAAAAAGTTGTGAAACTTGTTTTGCGGGCTAGAATGCACTATTTCAGGGTACCGAAGTTGCGAAAAATGTTTTGCGATGAAAACATCCATTCTACTCCATTAGACCCAAAATGATGTTTTGCAGTGGTTGGGAGAATTTCGCAAACCTTCGACACGTAAAAAGATGCGAAACTTGTTTTGCGGGCCTGAATCCACTATTTCGGTGTACCGAAGTTGCAAAAAATGTTTCGCAACGAAAACATCCATTCTACTCCATAAGACCCAAAATGATGTTTTGCAGTGGTTGGGAGCATTTCGCAAACCTTCGGCACGTAAAGAGATGCAAAACTTGTTTTGCGGGCCAGAATGCACTATTTCAGGGTATCGAAGTTGCGAAAAATGTTTTGCGACGAAAACATCCATTCTACTCCATTAGACCCAAAATGATGTTTTGCAGTGGTTGGGAGCATTTCGCAAACCTTCAGCACGTAAAAAGATGCGAAACTTGTTTTGCGGGCCTGAATGCACTATTTTAGAGTACCGAAGTTGCGAAAAAGGATTCGCAACGAAATCATCCATTCTACTCCATTAGACCCAAAATGATGTTTTCCACTAGTTGGGAGCATTTCGCAAACCATCGACACGTAAAACGATGCGAAACTTTTGTTTCGGGCCTGAATGCACTATTTCGGTGTACCGAAGTTGCGAAAAATGTTTCGCAACGAAAACATCCATTCTACTCTATTAGACACAAAATGATGTTTTGCAGTGGTTGGGAGCATTTCGCAAACCTTCGGCACGTAAAAAGTTGTGAAACTTGTTTTGCGGGCTAGAATGCACTATTTCAGGGTACCGAAGTTGCGAAAAATGTTTCGCAACAAAAACATCCATTCTACTCCATAAGACCCAAAATGATGTTTTGCAGTGGTTGGGAGCATTTTGCAAACCTTCGGCACGTAAAAAGTTGTGAAACTTGTTTTGTGGGCCAGAATGCAGTATTTCAGGGTACCGAAGTTGCGAAAAATGTTTTATGACGAAAACATCCATTCTACTCCATTAGACCCAAAATGATGTTTTGCAGTGGTTGGGAGAATTTCGCAAACCTTCGACATGTAAAAAGATGCGATACTTATTTTGCGGGCCAGAATGCAATATTTCAGGGTATCGAAGTTGCGAAAAATGTTTTGCGACGAAAACATCCATTCTACTCCATTAGACCCAAAATGATGTTTTGCAGTGGTTGGAAGAATTTCGCAAACCTTCGGCACGTAAAAAGATGCGAAACTTGTTTTGCGGGCCTGAATGCACTATTTCAGAGTACCGAAGTTGCGAAAAAGGATTCGCATTGAAAACATCTATTCTACTCCATTAGACCCAAAATGATGTTTTCCACTGGTTGGGAGCATTTCGCAAACCATCGACACGTAAAACGATGCGAAACTTGTGTTTCGGGACTGAATGCACTATTTCGGTGTACCGAAGCTGCAAAAAATGGTTCGCAATGAAAACATCCATTCTACTCTATTAGACACAAAATTATGTTTTGCAGTGGTTGGGAGCATTTCGCAAACCTTCGGCACGTAAAAAGTTGTGAAACTTGTTTTGCGGGCCAGAATGCACTATTTCAGGGTACCGAAGTTGCGAAAAATGTTTTGCGATGAAAACATCCATTCTACTCCATTAGACCCAAAATGATGTTTTGCAGTGGTTGGGAGAATTTCGCAAACCTTCGACACGTAAAAAGATGCGAAACTTGTTTTGCGGGCCTGAATCCACTATTTCGGTGTACCGAAGTTGCGAAAAATGTTTCGCAACGAAAACATCCATTCTACTCCATAAGACCCAAAATGATGTTTTGCAGTGGTTGGGAGCATTTCGCAAACCTTCGGCACGTAAAAAGATGCAAAACTTGTTTTGCGGGCCAGAATGCAATATTTCAGGGTAACGAAGTTGCGAAAAATGTTTTGCGACGAAAACATCCATTCTACTCCATTAGACCCAAAATGATGTTTTGCAGTGGTTGGGAGCATTTCGCAAACCTTCAGCACGTAAAAAGATGCGAAACTTGTTTTGCGGGCCTGAATGCACTATTTCAGAGTACCGAAGTTGCGAAAAAGGATTCGCAACGAAATCATCTATTCTACTCCATTAGACCCAAAATGATGTTTTCCACTAGTTGGGAGCATTTCGCAAACCATCGACACGTAAAACGATGCGAAACTTGTGTTTCGGGCCTGAATGCACTATTTCGGTGTACCGAAGTTGCGAAAAATGTTTCGCAACGAAAACATCCATTCTACTCTATTAGACACAAAATGATGTTTTGCAGTGGCTGGGAGCATTTCGCAAACCTTCGGCACGTAAAAAGTTGTGAAACTTGTTTTGCGGGCCAGAATGCACTATTTCAGGGTACCGAAGTTGCGAAAAATGTTTTGCGACGAAAACATCCATTCTACTCCATTAGACCCAAAATGATGTTTTCCAGTGGTTGGGAGAATTTCGCAAACCTTCGACATGTAAAAAGATGCGAAACTTATTTTGCGGGCCTGAATCCACTATTTCGGTGTACCGAAGTTGCGAAAAATGTTTCGCAACGAAAACATCGATTCTACTTCATTAGACCCAAAATGATGTTTTGCAGTGGTTGGGAGCATTTCGCAAACCTTTGGCACGTAAAAAGATGCAAAACTTGTTTTGCGGGCCAGAATGCAATATTTCAGGGTATCGAAGTTGCGAAAAATGTTTTGCGACGAAAACATCCATTCTACTCCATTAGACCCAAAATGATGTTTTGCAGTGGTTGGGAGCATTTCGCAAACCTTCAGCACGTAAAAAGATGCGAAACTTGTTTTGCGGGTCTGAATGCACTATTTCAGAGTACCGAAGTTGCGAAAAAGGATTCGCATCGAAATCATCCATTCTACTCCATTAGACCCAAAAAGATGTTTTCCACTAGTTGGGAGCATTTCGCAAACCATCGACACGTAAAATGATGCGAAACTTGTGTTTCGGGCCTGAATGCACTATTTCGGTGTACCGAAGTTGCGAAAAATGTTTCGCAACGAAAACATCCATTCTACTCTATTAGACACAAAATGATGTTTTGCAGTGGTTGGGAGCATTTCGCAAACCTTCGGCACGTAAAAAGTTGTGAAACTTGTTTTGCGGGCCAGAATGCACTATTTCAGGGTACCGAAGTTGCGAAAAATGTTTCGCAACAAAAACATCCATTCTACTCCATAAGACCCAAAATGATGTTTTGCAGTGGTTGGGAGCATTTCGCAAACCTTCGGCACGTAAAAAGTTGTGAAACTTGTTTTGCGGGCTAGAATGCACTATTTCAGGGTACCGAAGTTGCGAAAAATGTTTCGCAATGAAAACATCCATTCTACTCTCTTAGACACAAAATGATGTTTTGCAGTGGTTGGGAGCATTTCGCAAACCTTCGGCACGTAAAAAGTTGTGAAACTTGTTTTGCGGGCCAGAATGCACTATTTCAGGGTACCGAAGTTGCGAAAAATGTTTTGCGATGAAAACATCCATTCTACTCCATTAGACCCAAAATGATGTTTTGCAGTGGTTGGGAGAATTTCGCAAACCTTCGACACGTAAAAAGATGAGAAACTTGTTTTGCGGGCCTGAATCCACTATTTCGGTGTACCGAAGTTGCGAAAAATGTTTCGCAACGAAAACATCCATTCTACTCCATAAGACCCAAAATGATGTTTTGCAGTGGTTGGGAGCATTTCGCAAACCTTCGGCACGTAAAAAGATGCAAAACTTGTTTTGCGGGCCAGAATGCAATATTTCAGGGTATCGAAGTTGCGAAAAATGTTTTGCGACGAAAACATCCATTCTACTCCATTAGACCCAAAATGATGTTTTGCAGTGGTTGGGAGCATTTCGCAAACCTTCAGCACGTAAAAAGATGCGAAACTTGTTTTGCGGGCCTGAATGCACTATTTCAGAGTACCGAAGTTGCGAAAAAGGATTCGCAACGAAATCATCTATTCTACTCCATTAGACCCAAAATGATGTTTTCCACTAGTTGGGAGCATTTCGCAAACCATCGACACGTAAAACGATGCGAAACTTGTGTTTCGGGCCTGAATGCACTATTTCGGTGTACCGAAGTTGCGAAAAATGTTTCGCAACGAAAACATCCATTCTACTCTATTAGACACAAAATGATGTTTTGCAGTGGCTGGGAGCATTTCGCAAACCTTCGGCACGTAAAAAGTTGTGAAACTTGTTTTGCGGGCCAGAATGCACTATTTCAGGGTACCGAAGTTGCGAAAAATGTTTCGCAACAAAAACATCCATTCTACTCCATAAGACCCAAAATGATGTTTTGCAGTGGTTGGGAGCATTTTTCAAACCTTTGGCACGTAAAAAGTTGTGAAACTTGTTTTGTGGGCCAGAATGCACTATTTCAGGGTACCGAAGTTGCGAAAAATGTTTTGCGACGAAAACATCCATTCTACTCCATTAGACCCAAAATGATGTTTTCCAGTGGTTGGGAGAATTTCGCAAACCTTCGACATGTAAAAAGATGCGAAACTTATTTTGCGGGCCTGAATCCACTATTTCGGTGTACCGAAGTTGCGAAAATTGTTTCGCAACGAAAACATCGATTCTACTTCATTAGACCCAAAATGATGTTTTGCAGTGGTTGGGAGCATTTCGCAAACCTTTGGCACGTAAAAAGATGCAAAACTTGTTTTGCGGGCCAGAATGCAATATTTCAGGGTATCGAAGTTGCGAAAAATGTTTTGCGACGAAAACATCCATTCTACTCCATTAGACCCAAAATGATGTTTTGCAGTGGTTGGGAGCATTTCGCAAACCTTCAGCACGTAAAAAGATGCGAAACTTGTTTTGCGGGCCTGAATGCACTATTTCAGAGTACCGAAGTTGCGAAAAAGGATTCGCATCGAAATCATCCATTCTACTCCATTAGACCCAAAAAGATGTTTTCCACTAGTTGGGAGCATTTCGCAAACCATCGACACGTAAAATGATGCGAAACTTGTGTTTCGGGCCTGAATGCACTATTTCGGTGTACCGAAGTTGCGAAAAATGTTTCGCAACGAAAACATCCATTCTACTCTATTAGACACAAAATGATGTTTTGCAGTGGTTCGGAGCATTTCGCAAACCTTCGGCACGTAAAAAGTTGTGAAACTTGTTTTGCGGGACAGAATGCACTATTTCAGGGTACCGAAGTTGCGAAAAATGTTTCGCAACAAAAACATCCATTCTACTCCATTAGACCCAAAATGATGTTTTGCAGTGGTTGGAAGAATTTCGCAAACCTTCGGCACGTAAAAAGATGCAAAACTTGTTTTGCGGGCCTGAATGCACTATTTCAGAGTACCGAAGTTGCGAAAAAGGATTCGCGTCGAAAACATCCATTCTACTCCATAAGACCCAAAATGATGTTTTGCAGTGGTTGGGAGCATTTCGCAAACCATCGACACGTAAAACGATGCGAACCTTGTGTTTCGGGCCTGAATGCACTATTTCGGTGTACCGAAGTTGCGAAAAATGTTTCGCAACGAAAACATCCATTCTACTCTATTAGACACAAAATTATGTTTTGCAGTGGTTGGGAGCATTTCGCAAACCTTCGGCACGTAAAAAGTTGTGAAACTTGTTTTGCGGGCCAGAATGCACTATTTCAGGGTACCGAAGTTGCGAAAAATGTTTCGCAACAAAAACATCCATTCTACTCCATAAGACCCAAAATGATGTTTTGCAGTGGTTGGGAGCATTTTGCAAACCTTCGGCTTGTAAAAAGTTGTGAAACTTGTTTTGTGGGCCAGAATGCACTATTTCAGGGTACCGAAGTTGCGAAAAATGTTTTGCGACGAAAACATCCATTCTCCTCCATTAGACCCAAAATGATGTTTTGCAGTGGTTGGGAGAATTTCGCAAACCTTCGACATGTAAAAAGATGCGAAACTTATTTTGCGGGCCTGAATACACTATTTCGGTGTACAGAAGTTGCGAAAAATGTTTCGCAACGAAAACATCCATTCTACTCCATTAGACCCAAAATGATGTTTTGTAGTGGTTGGGAGCATTTCGCAAACCTTCGGCACGTAAAAAGTTGTGAAACTTGTTTTGCGGGCTAGAATGCACTATTTCAGGGTACCGAAGTTGCGAAAAATGTTTTGCGATGAAAACATCCATTCTACTCCATTAGACCCAAAATGATGTTTTGCAGTGGTTGGGAGAATTTCGCAAACCTTCGACACGTAAAAAGATGCGAAACTTGTTTTGCGGGCCTGAATCCACTATTTCGGTGTACCGAAGTTGCGAAAAATGTTTCGCAACGAAAACATCCATTCTACTCCATACGACCCAAAATGATGTTTTGCAGTGGTTGGGAGCATTTCGCAAACCTTCGGCACGTAAAAAGATGCAAAACTTGTTTTGCGGGCCAGAATGCACTATTTCAGGGTATCGAAGTTGCGAAAAATGTTTTGCGACGAAAACATCCATTCTACTCCATTAGACCCAAAATGATGTTTTGCAGTGGTTGGGAGCATTTCGCAAACCTTCAGCACGTAAAAAGATGCGAAACTTGTTTTGCGGGCCTGAATGCACTATTTCAGAGTACCGAAGTTGCGAAAAAGGATTCGCAACGAAATCATCCATTCTACTCCATTAGACCCAAAATGATGTTTTCCACTAGTTGGGAGCATTTCGCAAACCATCGACACGTAAAACGATGCGAAACTTGTGTTTCGGGCCTGAATGCACTATTTCGGTGTACCGAAGTTGCGAAAAATGTTTCGCAACGAAAACATCCATTCTACTCTATTAGACACAAAATGATGTTTTGCAGTGGCTGGGAGCATTTCGCAAACCTTCGGCACGTAAAAAGTTGTGAAACTTGTTTTGCGGGCCAGAATGCACTATTTCAGGGTACCGAAGTTGCGAAAAATGTTTCGCAACAAAAACATCCATTCTACTCCATAAGACCCAAAATGATGTTTTGCAGTGGTTGGGAGCATTTTTCAAACCTTTGGCACGTAAAAAGTTGTGAAACTTGTTTTGTGGGCCAGAATGCACTATTTCAGGGTACCGAAGTTGCGAAAAATGTTTTGCGACGAAAACATCCATTCTACTCCATTAGACCCAAAATGATGTTTTCCAGTGGTTGGGAGAATTTCGCAAACCTTCGACATGTAAAAAGATGCGAAACTTATTTTGCGGGCCTGAATCCACTATTTCGGTGTACCGAAGTTGCGAAAAATGTTTCGCAACGAAAACATCGATTCTACTTCATTAGACCCAAAATGATGTTTTGCAGTGGTTGGGAGCATTTCGCAAACCTTTGGCACGTAAAAAGATGCAAAACTTGTTTTGCGGGCCAGAATGCAATATTTCAGGGTATCGAAGTTGCGAAAAATGTTTTGCGACGAAAACATCCATTCTACTCCATTAGACCCAAAATGATGTTTTGCAGTGGTTGGGAGCATTTCGCAAACCTTCAGCACGTAAAAAGATGCGAAACTTGTTTTGCGGGCCTGAATGCACTATTTCAGAGTACCGAAGTTGCGAAAAAGGATTCGCATCGAAATCATCCATTCTACTCCATTAGACCCAAAAAGATGTTTTCCACTAGTTGGGAGCATTTCGCAAACCATCGACACGTAAAATGATGCGAAACTTGTGTTTCGGGCCTGAATGCACTATTTCGGTGTACCGAAGTTGCGAAAAATGTTTCGCAACGAAAACATCCATTCTACTCTATTAGACACAAAATGATGTTTTGCAGTGGTTCGGAGCATTTCGCAAACCTTCGGCACGTAAAAAGTTGTGAAACTTGTTTTGCGGGACAGAATGCACTATTTCAGGGTACCGAAGTTGCGAAAAATGTTTCGCAACAAAAACATCCATTCTACTCCATTAGACCCAAAATGATGTTTTGCAGTGGTTGGAAGAATTTCGCAAACCTTCGGCACGTAAAAAGATGCAAAACTTGTTTTGCGGGCCTGAATGCACTATTTCAGAGTACCGAAGTTGCGAAAAAGGATTCGCGTCGAAAACATCCATTCTACTCCATAAGACCCAAAATGATGTTTTGCAGTGGTTGGGAGCATTTCGCAAACCATCGACACGTAAAACGATGCGAACCTTGTGTTTCGGGCCTGAATGCACTATTTCGGTGTACCGACGTTGCGAAAAATGTTTCGCAACGAAAACATCCATTCTACTCTATTAGACACAAAATTATGTTTTGCAGTGGTTGGGAGCATTTCGCAAACCTTCGGCACGTAAAAAGTTGTGAAACTTGTTTTGCGGGCCAGAATGCACTATTTCAGGGTACCGAAGTTGCGAAAAATGTTTCGCAACAAAAACATCCATTCTACTCCATAAGACCCAAAATGATGTTTTGCAGTGGTTGGGAGCATTTTGCAAACCTTCGGCTTGTAAAAAGTTGTGAAACTTGTTTTGTGGGCCAGAATGCACTATTTCAGGGTACCGAAGTTGCGAAAAATGTTTTGCGACGAAAACATCCATTCTCCTCCATTAGACCCAAAATGATGTTTTGCAGTGGTTGGGAGAATTTCGCAAACCTTCGACATGTAAAAAGATGCGAAACTTATTTTGCGGGCCTGAATACACTATTTCGGTGTACAGAAGTTGCGAAAAATGTTTCGCAACGAAAACATCCATTCTACTCCATTAGACCCAAAATGATGTTTTGTAGTGGTTGGGAGCATTTCGCAAACCTTCGGCACGTAAAAAGTTGTGAAACTTGTTTTGCGGGCTAGAATGCACTATTTCAGGGTACCGAAGTTGCGAAAAATGTTTTGTGATGAAAACATCCATTCTACTCCATTAGACCCAAAATGATGTTTTGCAGTGGTTGGGAGAATTTCGCAAACCTTCGACACGTAAAAAGATGCGAAACTTGTTTTGCGGGCCTGAATCCACTATTTCGGTGTACCGAAGTTGCGAAAAATGTTTCGCAACGAAAACATCCATTCTACTCCATACGACCCAAAATGATGTTTTGCAGTGGTTGGGAGCATTTCGCAAACCTTCGGCACGTAAAAAGATGCAAAACTTGTTTTGCGGGCCAGAATGCACTATTTCAGGGTATCGAAGTTGCGAAAAATGTTTTGCGACGAAAACATCCATTCTACTCCATTAGACCCAAAATGATGTTTTGCAGTGGTTGGGAGCATTTCGCAAACCTTCAGCACGTAAAAAGATGCGAAACTTGTTTTGCGGGCCTGAATGCACTATTTTAGAGTACCGAAGTTGCGAAAAAGGATTCGCAACGAAATCATCCATTCTACTCCATTAGACCCAAAATGATGTTTTCCACTAGTTGGGAGCATTTCGCAAACCATCGACACGTAAAACGATGCGAAACTTGTGTTTCGGGCCTGAATGCACTATTTCGGTGCACCGAAGTTGCGAAAAATGTTTCGCAACGAAAACATCCATTCTACTCTATTAGACACAAAATGATGTTTTGCAGTGGTTGGGAGCATTTCGCAAACCTTCGGCACGTAAAAAGTTGTGAAACTTGTTTTGCGGGCCAGAATGCACTATTTCAGGGTATCGAAGTTGCGAAAAATGTTTCGCAACAAAAACATCCATTCTACTCCAAAGACCCAAAATGATGTTTTGCAGTGGTTGGGAGCATTTTGCAAACCTTCGGCACGTAAAAAGTTGTGAAACTTGTTTTGTGGGCCAGAATGCAGTATTTCAGGGTACCGAAGTTGCGAAAAATGTTTTGCGACGAAAACATCCATTCTACTCCATTAGACCCAAAATGATGTTTTGCAGTGGTTGGGAGAATTTCGCAAACCTTCGACATGTAAAAAGATGCGATACTTATTTTAAGGGCCAGAATGCACTATTTCAGGGTATCGAAGTTGCGAAAAATGTTTTGCGACGAAAACATCCATTCTACTCCATTAGACCCAAAATGATGTTTTGCAGTGGTTGGAAGAATTTCGCAAACCTTCGGCACGTAAAAAGATGCGAAACTTATTTTGCGGGCCTGAATGCACTATTTCAGAGTACCGAAGTTGCGAAAAAGGATTCGCATCGAAAACATCCATTCTACTCCATTAGACCCAAAATGATGTTTTCCACTGGTTGGGAGCATTTCGCAAACCATCGACACGTAAAACGATGCGAAACTTGTGTTTCGGGACTGAATGCACTATTTCGGTGTACCGAAGCTGCAAAAAATGGTTCGCAATGAAAACATCCATTCTACTCTATTAGACACAAAATTATGTTTTGCAGTGGTTGGGAGCATTTCGCAAACCGTCGGCACGTAAAAAGTTGTGAAACTTGTTTTGCGGGCCAGAATGCACTATTTTAGGGTACCGAAGTTGCGAAAAATGTTTTACGATGAAAACATCCATTCTACTCCATTAGACCCAAAATGATGTTTTGCAGTGGTTGGGAGAATTTCGCAAACCTTCGACACGTAAAAAGATGCGAAACTTGTTTTGCGGGCCTGAATCCACTATTTCGGTGTACCGAAGTTGCGAAAAATGTTTCGCAACGAAAACATCCATTCTACTCCATAAGACCCAAAATGATGTTTTGCAGTGGTTGGGAGCATTTCGCAAACCTTCGGCACGTAAAAAGATGCAAAACTTGTTTTGCGGGCCAGAATGCAATATTTCAGGGTATCGAAGTTGCGAAAAATGTTTTGCGACGAAAACATCCATTCTACTCCATTAGACCCAAAATGATGTTTTGCAGTGGTTGGGAGCATTTCGCAAACCTTCGGCACGTAAAAAGATGCAAAACTTGTTTTGCGGGCCAGAATGCACTATTTCAGGGTATCGAAGTTGCGAAAAATGTTTTGCGACGAAAACATCCATTCTACTCCATTAGACCCAAAATGATGTTTTGCAGTGGTTGGGAGCATTTCGCAAACCTTCAGCACGTAAAAAGATGCGAAACTTGTTTTGCGGGCCTGAATGCACTATTTTAGAGTACCGAAGTTGCGAAAAAGGATTCGCAACGAAATCATCCATTCTACTCCATTAGACCCAAAATGATGTTTTCCACTAGTTGGGAGCATTTCGCAAACCATCGACACGTAAAACGATGCGAAACTTGTGTTTCGGGCCTGAATGCACTATTTCGGTGCACCGAAGTTGCGAAAAATGTTTCGCAACGAAAACATCCATTCTACTCTATTAGACACAAAATGATGTTTTGCAGTGGTTGGGAGCATTTCGCAAACCTTCGGCACGTAAAAAGTTGTGAAACTTGTTTTGCGGGCCAGAATGCACTATTTCAGGGTATCGAAGTTGCGAAAAATGTTTCGCAACAAAAACATCCATTCTACTCCAAAGACCCAAAATGATGTTTTGCAGTGGTTGGGAGCATTTTGCAAACCTTCGACACGTAAAAAGTTGTGAAACTTGTTTTGTGGGCCAGAATGCAGTATTTCAGGGTACCGAAGTTGCGAAAAATGTTTTGCGACGAAAACATCCATTCTACTCCATTAGACCCAAAATGATGTTTTGCAGTGGTTGGGAGAATTTCGCAAACCTTCGACATGTAAAAAGATGCGATACTTATTTTAAGGGCCAGAATGCACTATTTCAGGGTATCGAAGTTGCGAAAAATGTTTTGCGACGAAAACATCCATTCTACTCCATTAGACCCAAAATGATGTTTTGCAGTGGTTGGAAGAATTTCGCAAACCTTCGGCACGTAAAAAGATGCGAAACTTATTTTGCGGGCCTGAATGCACTATTTCAGAGTACCGAAGTTGCGAAAAAGGATTCGCATCGAAAACATCCATTCTACTCCATTAGACCCAAAATGATGTTTTCCACTGGTTGGGAGCATTTCGCAAACCATCGACACGTAAAACGATGCGAAACTTGTGTTTCGGGACTGAATGCACTATTTCGGTGTACCGAAGCTGCAAAAAATGGTTCGCAATGAAAACATCCATTCTACTCTATTAGACACAAAATTATGTTTTGCAGTGGTTGGGAGCATTTCGCAAACCGTCGGCACGTAAAAAGTTGTGAAACTTGTTTTGCGGGCCAGAATGCACTATTTTAGGGTACCGAAGTTGCGAAAAATGTTTTGCGATGAAAACATCCATTCTACTCCATTAGACCCAAAATGATGTTTTGCAGTGGTTGGGAGAATTTCGCAAACCTTCGACACGTAAAAAGATGCGAAACTTGTTTTGCGGGCCTGAATCCACTATTTCGGTGTACCGAAGTTGCGAAAAATGTTTCGCAACGAAAACATCCATTCTACTCCATAAGACCCAAAATGATGTTTTGCAGTGGTTGGGAGCATTTCGCAAACCTTCGGCACGTAAAAAGATGCAAAACTTGTTTTGCGGGCCAGAATGCAATATTTCAGGGTATCGAAGTTGCGAAAAATGTTTTGCGACGAAAACATCCATTCTACTCCATTAGACCCAAAATGATGTTTTGCAGTGGTTGGGAGCATTTCGCAAACCTTCGGCACGTAAAAAGATGCAAAACTTGTTTTGCGGGCCAGAATGCACTATTTCAGGGTATCGAAGTTGCGAAAAATGTTTTGCGACGAAAACATCCATTCTACTCCATTAGACCCAAAATGATGTTTTGCAGTGGTTGGGAGCATTTCGCAAACCTTCAGCACGTAAAAAGATGCGAAACTTGTTTTGCGGGCCTGAATGCACTATTTTAGAGTACCGAAGTTGCGAAAAAGGATTCGCAACGAAATCATCCATTCTACTCCATTAGACCCAAAATGATGTTTTCCACTAGTTGGGAGCATTTCGCAAACCATCGACACGTAAAACGATGCGAAACTTGTGTTTCGGGCCTGAATGCACTATTTCGGTGCACCGAAGTTGCGAAAAATGTTTCGCAACGAAAACATCCATTCTACTCTATTAGACACAAAATGATGTTTTGCAGTGGTTGGGAGCATTTCGCAAACCTTCGGCACGTAAAAAGTTGTGAAACTTGTTTTGCGGGCCAGAATGCACTATTTCAGGGTATCGAAGTTGCGAAAAATGTTTCGCAACAAAAACATCCATTCTACTCCAAAGACCCAAAATGATGTTTTGCAGTGGTTGGGAGCATTTTGCAAACCTTCGGCACGTAAAAAGTTGTGAAACTTGTTTTGTGGGCCAGAATGCAGTATTTCAGGGTACCGAAGTTGCGAAAAATGTTTTGCGACGAAAACATCCATTCTACTCCATTAGACCCAAAATGATGTTTTGCAGTGGTTGGGAGAATTTCGCAAACCTTCGACATGTAAAAAGATGCGATACTTATTTTAAGGGCCAGAATGCACTATTTCAGGGTATCGAAGTTGCGAAAAATGTTTTGCGACGAAAACATCCATTCTACTCCATTAGACCCAAAATGATGTTTTGCAGTGGTTGGAAGAATTTCGCAAACCTTCGGCACGTAAAAAGATGCGAAACTTATTTTGCGGGCCTGAATGCACTATTTCAGAGTACCGAAGTTGCGAAAAAGGATTCGCATCGAAAACATCCATTCTACTCCATTAGACCCAAAATGATGTTTTCCACTGGTTGGGAGCATTTCGCAAACCATCGACACGTAAAACGATGCGAAACTTGTGTTTCGTGACTGAATGCACTATTTCGGTGTACCGAAGCTGCAAAAAATGGTTCGCAATGAAAACATCCATTCTACTCTATTAGACACAAAATTATGTTTTGCAGTGGTTGGGAGCATTTCGCAAACCGTCGGCACGTAAAAAGTTGTGAAACTTGTTTTGCGGGCCAGAATGCACTATTTCAGGGTACCGAAGTTGCGAAAAATGTTTTGCGATGAAAACATCCATTCTACTCCATTAGACCCAAAATGATGTTTTGCAGTGGTTGGGAGAATTTCGCAAACCTTCGACACGTAAAAAGATGCGAAACTTGTTTTGCGGGCCTGAATCCACTATTTCGGTGTACCGAAGTTGCGAAAAATGTTTCGCAACGAAAACATCCATTCTACTCCATAAGACCCAAAATGATGTTTTGCAGTGGTTGGGAGCATTTCGCAAACCTTCGGCACGTAAAAAGATGCAAAACTTGTTTTGCGGGCCAGAATGCAATATTTCAGGGTATCGAAGTTGCGAAAAATGTTTTGCGACGAAAACATCCATTCTACTCCATTAGACCCAAAATGATGTTTTGCAGTGGTTGGGAGCATTTCGCAAACCATCAGCACGTAAAAAGATGCGAAACTTGTTTTGCGGGCCTGAATGCACTATTTCAAAGTACCGAAGTTGCGAAAAAGGATTCGCAACGAAATCATCTATTCTACTCCATTAGACCCAAAATGATGTTTTCCACTAGTTGGGAGCATTTCGCAAACCATCGACACGTAAAACGATGCGAAACTTGTGTTTCGGGCCTGAATGCACTATTTCGGTGTACCGAAGTTGCGAAAAATGTTTCGCAACGAAAACATCCATTCTACTCTATTAGACACAAAATGATGTTTTGCAGTGGCTGGGAGCATTTCGCAAACCTTCGGCACGTAAAAAGTTGTGAAACTTGTTTTGCGGGCCAGAATGCACTATTTCAGGGTACCGAAGTTGCGAAAAATGTTTCGCAACAAAAACATCCATTCTACTCCATAAGACCCAAAATGATGTTTTGTAGTGGTTGGGAGCATTTTGCAAACCTTTGGCACGTAAAAAGTTGTGAAACTTGTTTTGTGGGCCAGAATGCACTATTTCAGGGTACTGAAGTTGCGAAAAATGTTTTGCGACGAAAACATCCATTCTACTCCATTAGACCCAAAATGATGTTTTCCAGTGGTTGGGAGAATTTCGCAAACCTTCGACATGTAAAAAGATGCGAAACTTATTTTGCGGGCCTGAATCCACTATTTCGGTGTACCGAAGTTGCGAAAAATGTTTCCCAACGAAAACATCGATTCTACTTCATTAGACCCAAAATGATGTTTTGCAGTGGTTGGGAGCATTTCGCAAACCTTCGGCACGTAAAAAGATGCAAAACTTGTTTTGCGGGCCAGAATGCAATATTTCAGGGTATCGAAGTTGCGAAAAATGTTTTGCGACGAAAACATCCATTCTACTCCATTAGACCCAAAATGATGTTTTGCAGTGGTTGGGAGCATTTCGCAAACCTTCAGCACGTAAAAAGATGCGAAACTTGTTTTGCGGGCCTGAATGCACTATTTCAGAGTACCGAAGTTGCGAAAAAGGATTCGCATCGAAATCATCCATTCTACTCCATTAGACCCAAAAAGATGTTTTCCACTAGTTGGGAGCATTTCGCAAACCATCGACACGTAAAATGATGCGAAACTTGTGTTTCGGGCCTGAATGCACTATTTCGGTGTACCGAAGTTGCGAAAAATGTTTCGCAACGAAAACATCTATTCTACTCTATTAGACACAAAATGATGTTTTGCAGTGGTTCGGAGCATTTCGCAAACCTTCAGCACGTAAAAAGTTGTGAAACTTGTTTTGCGGGACAGAATGCACTATTTCAGGGTACCGAAGTTGCGAAAAATGTTTCGCAACAAAAACATCCATTCTACTCCATTAGACCCAAAATGATGTTTTGCAGTGGTTGGAAGAATTTCGCAAACCTTCGGCACGTAAAAAGATGCAAAACTTGTTTTGCGGGCCTGAATGCACAATTTCAGAGTACCGAAGTTGCGAAAAAGGATTCGCGTCGAAAACATCCATTCTACTCCATCAGACCCAAAATGATGTTTTGCAGTGGTTGGGAGCATTTCGCAAACCATCGACACGTAAAACGATGCGAACCTTGTGTTTCGGGCCTGAATGCACTATTTCGGTGTACCGAAGTTGCGAAAAATGGTTCGCAATGAAAACATCCATTCTACTCTATTAGACACAAAATTATGTTTTGCAGTGGTTGGGAGCATTTCGCAAACCTTCGGCACGTAAAAAGTTGTAAAACTTGTTTTGTGGGCCAGAATGCACTATTTCAGGGTACCGAAGTTGCGAAAAATGTTTTGCGATGAAAACATCCATTCTACTCCATTAGACCCAAAATGATGTTTTGCAGTGGTTGGGAGAATTTCGCAAACCTTCGACACGTAAAAGGATGTGAAACTTGTTTTGCGGGCCTGAATCCACTATTTCGGTGTACCGAAGTTGCGAAAAATGTTTCGCAACGAAAACATCCATTCTACTCCATTAGACCCAAAATGATGTTTTGCAGTGGTTGGGAGCATTTCGCAAACCTTCGGCACGTAAAAAGATGCGAAACTTGTTTTGCGGGCCAGAATGCACTATTTCAGGGTATCGAAGTTGCGAAAAATGTTTTGCGACGAAAACATCCATTCTACTCCATTAGACCCAAAATGATGTTTTGCAGTGGTTGCGAGAATTTCGCAAACCTTCGGCACGTAAAAAGATGCGAAACTTATTTTGCGGGCCTGAATGCACTATTTCAGAGTACCGAAGTTGCGAAAAAGGATTCGCATCGAAATCATCCATTCTACTCCATTAGACCCAAAATGATGTTTTCCACTAGTTGGGAGCATTTCGCAAACCATCGACACGTAAAACGATGCGAAACTTGTGTTTCGGGCCTGAATGCACTATTTCGGTGTACCGAAGCTGCAAAAAATGGTTCGCAATGAAAACATCCATTCTACTCTATTAGACACAAAATTATGTTTTGCAGTGGTTGGGAGCATTTCGCAAACCTTCGGCACGTAAAAAGTTGTGAAACTTGTTTTGCGGGCCAGAATGCACTATTTCAGGGTACCGAAGTTGCGAAAAATGTTTCGCAACAAAAACATCCATTCTACTCCATTAGACCCAAAATGATGTTTTGCAGTGGTTGGAAGAATTTCGCAAACCTTCGGCACGTAAAAAGATGCAAAACTTGTTTTGCGGGCCTGAATGCACTATTTCAGAGTACCGAAGTTGCGAAAAAGGATTCGCATCGAAAACATCCATTCTACTCCATAAGACCCAAAATGAAGTTTTGCAGTGGTTGGGAGCATTTCGCAAACCATCGACACGTAAAACGATGCGAACCTTGTGTTTCGGGCCTGAATGCACTATTTCGGTGTACCGAAGTTGCGAAAAATGGTTCGCAATGAAAACATCCATTCTACTCTATTAGACACAAAATTATGTTTTGCAGTGGTTGGGAGCATTTCGCAAACCTTCGGCACGTAAAAAGATGCAAAACTTGTTTTGCGGGCCAGAATGCAATATTTCAGGGTATCGAAGTTGCGAAAAATGTTTTGCGACGAAAACATCCATTCTACTCCATTAGACCCAAAATGATGTTTTCCACTAGTTGGGAGCATTTCGCAAACCATCGACACGTAAAACGATGCGAAACTTGTGTTTCGGGCCTGAATGCACTATTTCAGAGTACCGAAGTTGCGAAAAAGGATTCGCATCGAAATCATCCATTCTACTCCATTAGACCCAAAATGATGTTTTCCACTAGTTGGGAGCATTTCGCAAACCATCGACACGTAAAACGATGCGAAACTTGTGTTTCGGGCCTGAATGCACTATTTCGGTGTACCGAAGCTGCCAAAAATGGTTCGTAATGAAAACATCCATTCTACTCTATTAGACACAAAATTATGTTTTGCAGTGGTTGGGAGCATTTCGCAAACCTTCGGCACGTAAAAAGTTGTGAAACTTGTTTTGCGGGCCAGAATGCACTATTTCAGGGTACCGAAGTTGCGAAAAATGTTTTGCGATGAAAACATCCATTCTACTCCATTAGACCCAAAATGATGTTTTGCAGTGGTTGGGAGAATTTCGCAAACCTTCGACACGTAAAAAGATGCGAAACTTGTTTTGCGGGCCTGAATCCACTATTTCGGTGTACCGAAGTTGCGAAAAATGTTTCGCAACGAAAACATCCGTTCTACTCCATAAGACCCAAAATGATGTTTTGCAGTGGTTGGGAGCATTTCACAAACCTTCAGCACGTAAAAAGATGCGAAACTTGTTTTGCGGGCCTGAATGTACTATTTCAGAGTACCGAAGTTGCGAAAAAGGATTCGCAACGAAATCATCTATTCTACTCCATTAGACCCAAAATGATGTTTTCCACTAGTTGGGAGCATTTCGCAAACCATCGACACGTAAAACGATGCGAAACTTGTGTTTCGGGCCTGAATGCACTATTTCGGTGTACCGAAGTTGCGAAAAATGTTTCGCAACGAAAACATCCATTCTACTCTATTAGACACAAAATGATGTTTTGCAGTGGTTGGGAGCATTTCGCAAACCTTCGGCACGTAAAAAGTTGTGAAACTTGTTTTACAGGCCAGAATGCACTATTTCAGGGTACCGAAGTTGCGAAAAATGTTTCGCAACAAAAACATCCATTCTACTCCATAAGACCCAAAATGATGTTTTGCAGTGGTTGGGAGAATTTCGCAAACCTTCGACACGTAAATAGATGCGAAACTTATTTTGCGGGCCTGAATCCACTATTTCGGTGTACCGAAGTTGCGAAAAATGTTTCGCAACGAAAACATCCATTCTACTCCATTAGACCCAAAATGATGTTTTGCAGTGGTTGGGAGCATTTCGCAATCCTTCGGCACGTAAAAAGATGTGAAACTTGTTTTGCGGGCCAGAATGCACTACTTCAGGGTACCGAAGTTGCGAAAAATGTTTTGCGACGAAAACATCCATTCTACTCCATTAGACCCAAAATGATGTTTTGCAGTGGTTGGGAGAATTTCGCAAACCTTCGACACGTAAAATGATGCGAAACTTGTTTTGCGGGCCTGAATCCACTATTTCGGTGTACCGAAGTTGCGAAAAATGTTTCGCAACGAAAACATCCATTCTACTCCATTAGACCCAAAATGATGTTTTGCAGTGGTTGGGAGCATTTCGCAAACCTTCGGCACGTAAAAAGATGCGAAACTTGTTTTGCGGGCCAGAATGCACTATTTCAGGGTATCGAAGTTGCGAAAAATGTTTTGCGACGAAAACATCCATTCTACTCCATTAGACCCAAAATGATGTTTTGCAGTGGTTGGGAGAATTTCGCAAACCTTCGGCACGTAAAAAGATGCGAAACTTGTTTTGCGGGCCTGAATGCACTATTTCAGAGTACCGAAGTTGCGAAAAAGGATTCGCATCGAAAACATCCATTCTACTCCATTAGACCCAAAATGATGTTTTCCACTGGTTGGGAGCATTTCGCAAACCATCGACACGTAAAACGATGCGAAACTTGTGTTTCGGGCCTGAATGAACTATTTCGGTGTACCGAAGTTGCAAAAAATGGTTCGCAATGAAAACATCCATTCTACTCTATTAGACACAAAATTATGTTTTGCAGTGGTTGGGAGCATTTCGCAAACCTTCGGCACGTAAAAAGATGTGAAACTTGTTTTGCGGACCAGAATGCACTATTTCAGGGTACCGAAGTTGCGAAAAATGTTTTGCGACGAAAACATCCATTCTACTCCATTAGACCCAAAATGATGTTTTGCAGTGGTTGGAAGAATTTCGCAAACCTTCGACACGTAAAAAGATGCGAAACTTATTTTGCGGGCCTGAATCCACTATTTCGGTGTACCGAAGTTGCGAAAAATGTTTCGCAACGAAAACATCCATTCTACTCCATAAGACCCAAAATGATGTTTTGCAGTGGTTGGGAGCATTTCGCAAACCTTCAGCACGTAAAAAGATGCGAAACTTGTTTTGCGGGCCTGAATGCACTATTTCAGAGTACCGAAGTTGCGAAAAAGGATTCGCATCGAAATCATCCATTCTACTCCATTAGACCCAAAAAGATGTTTTCCACTAGATGAGAGCATTTCGCAAACCATCGACACGTAAAACGATGCGAAACTTGTGTTTCGGGCCTGAATGCACTATTTCAGTGTACCGAAGTTGCGAAAAATGTTTCTCAACGAAAACATCCATTCTACTCTATTAGACACAAAATGATGTTTTGCAGTGGTTGGGAGCATTTCGCAAACCTTCGGCACGTAAAAAGTTGTGAAACTTGTTTTGCGGGCCAGAATGCACTATTTCAGGGTACCGAAGTTGCGAAAAATGTTTCGCAACAAAAACATCCATTCTACTCCATAAGACCCAAAATGATGTTTTGTAGTGGTTGGGAGCATTTTGCAAACCTTCGGCACGTAAAAAGTTGTGAAACTTGTTTTGTGGGCCAGAATGCACTATTTCAGGGTACCGAAGTTGCGAAAAATGTTTTGCGACGAAAACATCCATTCTACTCCATTAGACCCAAAATGATGTTTTGCAGTGGTTGGGAGAATTTCGCAAACCTTCGACATGTAAAAAGATGCGAAACTTATTTTGCGGGCCTGAATCCACTATTTCGGTGTACCGAAGTTGCGAAAAATGTTTCGCAACGAAAACATCCATTCTACTCCATTAGACCCAAAATGATGTTTTGCAGTGGTAGGGAGCATTTCGCAAACCTTCGGCACGTAAAAAGATGTGAAACTTGTTTTGCGGGCCAGAATGCACTATTTCAGGGTACCGAAGTTGCGAAAAATGTTTCGCAACGAAAACATCCATTCTACTCCATTAGACCCAAAATGATGTTTTGCAGTGGTTGGGAGAATTTCGCAAACCTTCGACACGTAAAATGATGCGAAACTTGTTTTGCGGGCCTGAATCCACTATTTCGGTGTACCGAAGTTGCGAAAAATGTTTCGCAACGAAAACATCCATTCTACTGCATTAGACCCAAAATGATGTTTTGCAGTGGTTGGGAGCATTTTGCAAACCTTCGGCACGTAAAAAGATGCGAAACTTGTTTTGCGGGCCAGAATGCACTATTTCAGGGTATCGAAGTTGCGAAAAATGTTTTGCGACGAAAACATCCATTCTACTCCATTAGACCCAAAATGATGTTTTGCTGTGGTTGGAAGAATTTCGCAAACCTTCGGCACGTAAAAAGATGCGAAACTTGTTTTGCGGGCCTGAATGCACTATTTCAGAGTACCGAAGTTGCGAAAAAGGATTCGCATCGAAAACATCCATTCTACTACATTAGACCCAAAATGATGTTTTCCACTGGTTGGGAGCATTTCGCAAACCATCGACACGTAAAACGATGCGAAACTTGTGTTTCGGGCCTGAATGCACTATTTCGGTGTACCGAAGTTGCAAAAAATGGTTCGCAATGAAAACATCCATTCTACTCTATTAGACACAAAATTATGTTTTGCAGTGGTTGGGAGCATTTCGCAAACCTTCGGCACGTAAAAAGTTGTGAAACTTGTTTTGCGGGCCAGAATGCACTATTTCAGGGTACCGAAGTTGCGAAAAATGTTTTGCGATGAAAACATCCATTCTACTCCATTAGACCCAAAATGATGTTATGCAGTGGTTGGGAGAATTTCGCAAACCTTCGACACGTAAAAAGATGCGAAACTTGTTTTGCGGGCCTGAATCCACTATTTCGGTGTACCGAAGTTGCGAAAAATGTTTCGCAAGGAAAACATCCATTCTACTCCATTAGACCCAAAATGATGTTTTGAAGTGGTTGGGAGCATTTCGCAAACCTTCGGCACGTGAAAAGATGCGAAACTTGTTTTGCGGGCCAGAATGCACTATTTCAGGGTATCGAAGTTGCGAAAAATGTTTTGCGACGAAAACATCCATTCTACTCCATTAGACCCAAAATGATGTTTTGCAGTGGTTGGGAGAATTTCGCAAACCTTCAGCACGTAAAAAGATGCGAAACTTATTTTGCGAGCCTGAATGCACTATTTCAGAGTACCGAAGTTGCGAAAAAGGATTCGCATCGAAATCATCCATTCTACTCCATTAGACCCAAAATGATGTTTTGCAGTGGTTGGGAGCATTTCGCAAACCTTCGGCACGTGAAAAGATGCGAAACTTGTTTTGCGGGCCAGAATGCACTATTTCAGGGTATCAAAGTTGCGAAAAATGTTTTGCGACGAAAACATCCATTCTACTCCATTAGACCCAAAATGATGTTTTGCAGTGGTTGGAAGAATTTCGTAAACCTTCGGCACGTAAAAAGATGCGAAACTTGTTTTGCGGGCCTGAATGCACTATTTCAGAGTACCGAAGTTGCGAAAAACGATTCGCATCGAAAACATCCATTCTACTCCATTAGGCCCAAAATGATGTTTTCCACTGGTTGGGAGCATTTCGCAAACCATCGACACGTAAAACGATGCGAAACTTGTGTTTCGGGCCTGAATGCACTATTTCGGTGTACCGAAGTTGCAAAAAATGGTTCGCAATGAAAACATCCATTCTACTCTATTAGACACAAAATTATGTTTTGCAGTGGTTGGGAGCATTTCGCAAACCTTCGGCACATAAAAAGTTGTGAAACTTGTTTTGCGGGCCAGAATGCACTATTTCAGGGTACCGAAGTTGCGAAAAATGTTTTGCGATGAAAACATCCATTCTACTCCATTAGACCCAAAATGATGTTATGCAGTGGTTGGGAGAATTTCGCAAACCTTCGACACGTAAAAAGATGCGAAACTTGTTTTGCGGGCCTGAATCCACTATTTCGGTGTACCGAAGTTGCGAAAAATGTTTCGCAACGAAAACATCCATTCTACTCCATTAGACCCAAAATGATGTTTTGCAGTGATTGGGAGCATTTTGCAAACCTTCGGCACGTGAAAAGATGTGAAACTTGTTTTGCGGGCCAGAATGCACTATTTCAGGGTATCGAAGTTGCGAAAAATGTTTTGCGACGAAAACATCCATTCTACTCCATTAGACCCAAAATGATGTTTTGCAGTGGTTGGGAGAATTTCGCAAACCTTCAGCACGTAAAAAGATGCGAAACTTATTTTGCGAGCCTGAATGCACTATTTCAGAGTACCGAAGTTGCGAAAAAGGATTCGCATCGAAATCATCCATTCTACTCCATTAGACCCAAAATGATGTTTTGCAGTGGTTGGGAGCATTTCGCAAACCTTCGGCACGTGAAAAGATGCGAAACTTGTTTTGCGGGCCAGAATGCACTATTTAAGGGTATCAAAGTTGCGAAAAATGTTTTGCGACGAAAACATCCATTCTACTCCATTAGACCCAAAATGATGTTTTGCAGTGGTTGGAAGAATTTCGTAAACCTTCGGCACGTAAAAAGATGCGAAACTTGTTTTGCGGGCCTGAATGCACTATTTCAGAGTACCGAAGTTGCGAAAAACGATTCGCATCGAAAACATCCATTCTACTCCATTAGGCCCAAAATGATGTTTTCCACTGGTTGGGAGCATTTCGCAAACCATCGACACGTAAAACGATGCGAAACTTGTGTTTCGGGCCTGAATGCACTATTTCGGTGTACCGAAGTTGCAAAAAATGGTTCGCAATGAAAACATCCATTCTACTCTATTAGACACAAAATTATGTTTTGCAGTGGTTGGGAGCATTTCGCAAACCTTCGGCACGTAAAAAGTTGTGAAACTTGTTTTGCGGGCCAGAATGCACTATTTCAGGGTACCGAAGTTGCGAAAAATGTTTTGCGATGAAAACATCCATTCTACTCCATTAGACCCAAAATGATGTTATGCAGTGGTTGGGAGAATTTCGCAAACCTTCGACACGTAAAAAGATGCGAAACTTGTTTTGCGGGCCTGAATCCACTATTTCGGTGTACCGAAGTTGCGAAAAATGTTTCGCAACGAAAACATCCATTCTACTCCATTAGACCCAAAATGATGTTTTGCAGTGGTTGGGAGCATTTCGCAAACCTTCGGCACGTGAAAAGATGCGAAACTTGTTTTGCAGGCCAGAATGCACTATTTCAGGGTATCGAAGTTGCGAAAAATGTTTTGCGACGAAAACATCCATTCTACTCCATTAGACCCAAAATGATGTTTTGCAGTGGTTGGGAGAATTTCGCAAACCTTCAGCACGTAAAAAGATGCGAAACTTATTTTGCGAGCCTGAATGCACTATTTCAGAGTACCGAAGTTGCGAAAAAGGATTCGCATCGAAATCATCCATTCTACTCCATTAGACCCAAAATGATGTTTTGCAGTGGTTGGGAGCATTTCGCAAACCTTCGGCACGTGAAAAGATGCGAAACTTGTTTTGCGGGCCAGAATGCACTATTTCAGGGTATCGAAGTTGCGAAAAATGTTTTGCGACGAAAACATCCATTCTACTCCATTAGACCCAAAATGATGTTTTGCAGTGGTTGGGAGAATTTCGCAAACCTTCAGCACGTAAAAAGATGCGAAACTTATTTTGCGAGCCTGAATGCACTATTTCAGAGTACCGAAGTTGCGAAAAAGGATTCGCATCGAAATCATCCATTCTACTCCATTAGACCCAAAATGATGTTTTGAAGTGGTTGGGAGCATTTCGCAAACCTTCGGCACGTGAAAAGATGCGAAACTTGTTTTGCGGGCCAGAATGCACTATTTCAGGGTATCGAAGTTGCGAAAAATGTTTTGCGACGAAAACATCCATTCTACTCCATTAGACCCAAAATGATGTTTTGCAGTGGTTGGGAGAATTTCGCAAACCTTCAGCACGTAAAAAGATGCGAAACTTATTTTGCGAGCCTGAATGCACTATTTCAGAGTACCGAAGTTGCGAAAAAGGATTCGCATCGAAATCATCCATTCTACTCCATTAGACCCAAAATGATGTTTTCCACTAGTTGGGAGCAATTCGCAAACCATCGACACGTAAAAACAATGCGAAACTTGTGTTTCGGGCCTGAATGCACTATTTCGGTGTACCGAAGTTGCGAAAAATGTTTCGTAACGAAAACATCCATTCTACTCTATTAGACACAAAATGATGTTTTGCAGTGGTTGGGAGCATTTCGCAAACCTTCGGCACGTAAATAGTTGTGAAACTTGTTTTGCGGGCCTGAATGCACTATTTCAGAGTACCGAAGTTGCGAAAAAGGATTCGCATCGAAATCATCCATTCTACTCCATTAGACCCAAAATGATGTTTTCCACTAGTTGGGAGCATTTCGCAAACCATCGACACGTAAAACGATGCGAAACTTGTGTTTCGGGCCTGAATGCACTATTTCGGTGTACCGAAGTTGCGAAAAATGTTTCGTAACGAAAACATCCATTCTACTCTATTACACACAAAATGATGTTTTGCAGTGGTTGGGAGCATTTCGCAAACCTTCGGCACGTGAAAAGATGCGAAACTTGTTTTGCGGGCCAGAATGCACTATTTCAGGGTATCGAAGTTGCGAAAAATGTTTTGCGACGAAAACATCCATTCTACTCCATTAGACCCAAAATGATGTTTTGCAGTGGTTGGGAGAATTTCGCAAACCTTCAGCACGTAAAAAGATGCGAAACTTATTTTGCGAGCCTGAATGCACTATTTCAGAGTACCGAAGTTGCGAAAAAGGATTCGCATCGAAATCATCCATTCTACTCCATTAGACCCAAAATGATGTTTTGCAGTGGTTGGGAGCATTTCGCAAACCTTCGGCACGTGAAAAGATGCGAAACTTGTTTTGCGGGCCAGAATGCACTATTTCAGGGTATCGAAGTTGCGAAAAATGTTTTGCGACGAAAACATCCATTCTACTCCATTAGACCCAAAATGATGTTTTGCAGTGGTTGGGAGAATTTCGCAAACCTTTAGCACGTAAAAAGATGCGAAACTTATTTTGCGAGCCTGAATGCACTATTTCAGAGTACCGAAGTTGCGAAAAAGGATTCGCATCGAAATCATCCATTCTACTCCATTAGACCCAAAATGATGTTTTGCAGTGGTTGGGAGCATTTCGCAAACCTTCGGCACGTGAAAAGATGCGAAACTTGTTTTGCGGGCCAGAATGCACTATTTCAGGGTATCGAAGTTGCGAAAAATGTTTTGCGACGAAAACATCCATTCTACTCCATTAGACCCAAAATGATATTTTGCAGTGGTTGGGAGAATTTCGCAAACCTTCAGCACGTAAAAAGATGCGAAACTTATTTTGCGAGCCTGAATGCACTATTTCAGAGTACCGAAGTTGCGAAAAAGGATTCGCATCGAAATCATCCATTCTACTCCATTAGACCCAAAATGATGTTTTCCACTAGTTGGGAGCATTTCGCAAACCATCGACACGTAAAAACAATGCGAAACTTGTGTTTCGGGCCTGAATGCACTATTTCGGTGTACCAAAGTTGCGAAAAATGTTTCGTAACGAAAACATCCATTCTACTCTATTAGACACAAAATGATGTTTTGCAGTGGTTGGGAGCATTTCGCAAACCTTCGGCACGTAAATAGTTGTGAAACTTGTTTTGCGGGCCTGAATGCACTATTTCAGAGTACCGAAGTTGCGAAAAAGGATTCGCATCGAAATCATCCATTCTACTCCATTAGACCCAAAATGATGTTTTCCACTAGTTGGGAGCATTTCGCAAACCATCGACACGTAAAAACAATGCGAAACTTGTGTTTCGGGCCTGAATGCACTATTTCGGTACCGAAGTTGCGAAAAATGTTTCGTAACGAAAACATCCATTCTACTCTATTAGGCACAAAATGATGTTTTGCAGTGGTTGGGAGCATTTCGCAAACCTTCGGCACGTAAATAGTTGTGAAACTTGTTTTGCGGGCCTGAATGCACTATTTCAGAGTACCGAAGTTGCGAAAAAGGATTCGCATCGAAATCATCCATTCTACTCCATTAGACCCAAAATGATGTTTTGAAGTGGTTGGGAGCATTTCGCAACCCTTCGGCACGTGAAAAGATGCGAAACTTGTTTTGCGGGCCAGAATGCACTATTTCAGGGTATCGAAGTTGCGAAAAATGTTTTGCGACGAAAACATCCATTCTACTCCATTAGACCCAAAATGATGTTTTGCAGTGGTTGGGAGAATTTCGCAAACCTTCAGCACGTAAAAAGATGCGAAACTTATTTTGCGAGCCTGAATGCACTATTTCAAAGTACCGAAGTTGCGAAAAAGGATTCGCATCGAAATCATCCATTCTACTCCATTAGACCCAAAATGATGTTTTCCACTATTTGGGAGCATTTCGCAAACCATCGACACGTAAAAACAATGCGAAACTTGTGTTTCGGGCCTGAATGCACTATTTCGGTGTACCGAAGTTGCGAAAAATGTTTCGTAACGAAAACATCCATTCTACTCTATTAGACACAAAATGATGTTTTGCAGTGGTTGGGAGCATTTCGCAAACCTTCGGCACGTAAATAGTTGTGAAACTTGTTTTGCAGGCCTGAATGCACTATTTCAGAGTACCGAAGTTGCGAAAAAGGATTCGCATCGAAATCATCCATTCTACTCCATTAGACCCAAAATGATGTTTTCCACTAGTTGGGAGCATTTCGCAAACCATCGACACGTAAAACGATGCGAAACTTGTGTTTCGGGCCTGAATGCACTATTTCGGTGTACCGAAGTTGCGAAAAATGTTTCGTAACGAAAACATCCATTCTACTCTATTAGACACAAAATGATGTTTTGCAGTGGTTGGGAGCATTTCGCAAACCTTCGGCACGTAAATAGTTGTGAAACTTGTTTTGCGGGCCTGAATGGACTATTTCAGAGTACCGAAGTTGCGAAAAAGGATTCGCATCGAAATCATCCATTCTACTCCATTAGACCCAAAATGATGTTTTGAAGTGGTTGGGAGCATTTCGCAAACCTTCGGCACGTGAAAAGATGCGAAACTTGTTTTGCGGGCCAGAATGCACTATTTCAGGGTATCGAAGTTGCGAAAAATGTTTTGCGACGAAAACATCCATTCTACTCCATTAGACCCAAAATGATGTTTTGCAGTGGTTGGGAGAATTTCGCAAACCTTCAGCACGTAAAAAGATGCGAAACTTATTTTGCGAGCCTGAATGCACTATTTCAGAGTACCGAAGTTGCGAAAAAGGATTCGCATCGAAATCATCCATTCTACTCCATTAGACCCAAAATGATGTTTTCCACTAGTTGGGAGCATTTCGCAAACCATCGACACGTAAAAACAATGCGAAACTTGTGTTTCGGGCCTGAATGCACTATTTCGGTGTACCGAAGTTGCGAAAAATGTTTCGTAACGAAAACATCCATTCTACTCTATTAGACACAAAATGATGTTTTGCAGTGGTTGGGAGCATTTCGCAAACCTTCGGCACGTAAATAGTTGTGAAACTTGTTTTGCGGGCCTGAATGCACTATTTTAGAGTACCGAAGTTGCGAAAAAGGATTCGCATCGAAATCATCCATTCTACTCCATTAGACCCAAAATGATGTTTTCCACTAGTTGGGAGCATTTCGCAAACCATCGACACGTAAAACGATGCGAAACTTGTGTTTCGGGCCTGAATGCACTATTTCGGTGTACCGAAGTTGCGAAAAATGTTTCGTAACGAAAACATCCATTCTACTCTATTAGACACAAAATGATGTTTTGCAGTGGTTGGGAGCATTTCGCAAACCTTCGGCACGTGAAAAGATGCGAAACTTGTTTTGCGGGCCAGAATGCACTATTTCAGGGTATCGAAGTTGCGAAAAATGTTTTGCGACGAAAACATCCATTCTACTCCATTAGACCCAAAATGATGTTTTGCAGTGGTTGGGAGAATTTCGCAAACCTTCAGCACGTAAAAAGATGCGAAACTTATTTTGCGAGCCTGAATGCACTATTTCAGAGTACCGAAGTTGCGAAAAAGGATTCGCATCGAAATCATCCATTCTACTCCATTAGACCCAAAATGATGTTTTCCACTAGTTGGGAGCATTTCGCAAACCATCGACACGTAAAAACAATGCGAAACTTGTGTTTCGGGCCTGAATGCACTATTTCGGTGTACCGAAGTTGCGAAAAATGTTTCGTAACGAAAACATCCATTCTACTCTATTAGACACAAAATGATGTTTTGCAGTGGTTGGGAGCATTTCGCAAACCTTCGGCACGTAAATAGTTGTGAAACTTGTTTTGCGGGCCTGAATGCACTATTTTAGAGTACCGAAGTTGCGAAAAAGGATTCGCATCGAAATCATCCATTCTACTCCATTAGACCCAAAATGATGTTTTCCACTAGTTGGGAGCATTTCGCAAACCATCGACACGTAAAACGATGCGAAACTTGTGTTTCGGGCCTGAATGCACTATTTCGGTGTACCGAAGTTGCGAAAAATGTTTCGTAACGAAAACATCCATTCTACTCTATTAGACACAAAATGATGTTTTGCAGTGGTTGGGAGCATTTCGCAAACCTTCGGCACGTGAAAAGATGCGAAACTTGTTTTGCGGGCCAGAATGCACTATTTCAGGGTATCGAAGTTGCGAAAAATGTTTTGCGACGAAAACATCCATTCTACTCCATTAGACCCAAAATGATGTTTTGCAGTGGTTGGGAGAATTTCGCAAACCTTCAGCACGTAAAAATATGCGAAACTTATTTTGCGAGCCTGAATGCACTATTTCAGAGTACCGAAGTTGCGAAAAAGGATTCGCATCGAAATCATCCATTCTACTCCATTAGACCCAAAATGATGTTTTCCACTAGTTGGGAGCATTTCGCAAACCATCGACACGTAAAAACAATGCGAAACTTGTGTTTCGGGCCTGAATGCACTATTTCGGTGTACCGAAGTTGCGAAAAATGTTTCGTAACGAAAACATCCATTCTACTCTATTAGACACAAAATGATGTTTTGCAGTGGTTGGGAGCATTTCGCAAACCTTCGGCACGTAAATAGTTGTGAAAATTGTTTTGCGGGCCTGAATGCACTATTTCAGAGTACCGAAGTTGCGAAAAAGGATTCGCATCGAAATCATCCATTCTACTCCATTAGACCCAAAATGATGTTTTCCACTAGTTGGGAGCATTTCGCAAACCATCGACACGTAAAACGATGTGAAACTTGTGTTTCGGGCCTGAATGCACTATTTCGGTGTACCGAAGTTGCGAAAAATGTTTCGTAACGAAAACATCCATTCTACTCTATTAGACACAAAATGATGTTTTGCAGTGGTTGGGAGCATTTCGCAAACCTTCGGCACGTGAAAAGATGCGAAACTTGTTTTGCGGGCCAGAATGCACTATTTCAGGGTATCGAAGTTGCGAAAAATGTTTTACGACGAAAACATCCATTCTACTCCATTAGATCCAAAATGATGTTTTGCAGTGGTTGGGAGAATTTCGCAAACCTTCAGCACATAAAAAGATGCGAAACTTATTTTGCGAGCCTGAATGCACTATTTCAGAGTACCGAAGTTGCGAAAAAGGATTGCATCGAAATCATCCATTCTACTCCATTAGACCCAAAATGATGTTTTCCACTAGTTGGGAGGATTTCGCAAACCATCGACACGTAAAAACAATGCGAAACTTGTGTTTCGGGCCTGAATACACTATTTCGGTGTACCGAAGTTGCGAAAAATGTTTCGTAACGAAAACATCCATTCTACTCTATTAGACACAAAATGATGTTTTGCAGTGGTTGGGAGCATTTCGCAAACCTTCGGCACGTAAATAGTCGTGAAACTTATTTTGCGGGCCTGAATGCACTATTTCAGAGTACCGAAGTTGCGAAAAAGGATTCGCATCGAAATCATCCATTCTACTCCATTAGACCCAAAATGATGTTTTCCACTAGTTGGGAGCATTTCGCAAACCATCGACACGTAAAACGATGCGAAACTTGTGTTTCGGGCCTGAATGCACTATTTCGGTGTACCGAAGTTGCGAAAAATGTTTCGTAACGAAAACATCCATTCTACTCTATTAGACACAAAATGATGTCTTGCAGTGGTTGGGAGCATTTCGCAAACCTTCGGCACGTAAAAAGATGCGAAACTTGTTTTGCGGGCCAGAATGCACTATTTCAAGGTACCGAAGTTGCGAAAAATGTTTTGCGACGAAAACATCCATTCTACTCCATTAGACCCAAAATGATGTCTTGCAGTGGTTGGGAGCATTTCGGAAACCTTCGGCACGTAAAAAGATGCGAAACTTGTTTTGCGGGCCAGAATGCACTATTTCAGGGTACCGAAGTTGCGAAAAATGTTTTGCGATGAAAACATCCATTCTACTCCATTAGACCCAAAATGATGTTTTGCAGTGGTTGGGAGAATTTTGCAAACCTTCGACACGTAAAAAGATGCGAAACTTGTTTTGCGGGCCTGAATCCACTATTTCGGTGTACCGAAGTTGCGAAAAATGTTTCGCAACGAAAACATCCATTCTACTCCATTAGACCCAAAATGATGTTTTGCAGCGGTTGGGAGCATTTCGCAAACCTTCGGCACGTGAAAAGATGCGAAACTTGTTTTGCGGGCCAGAATGCACTATTTCAGGGTATCGAAGTTGCGAAAAATGTTTTGCGACGAAAACATCCATTCTACTCCATTAGACCCAAAATGATGTTTTGCTGTGGTTGGGAGCATTTTGCAAACCTTCGGCACGTAAAAAGATGCGAAACTTATTTTGCGAGCCTGACTGCACTATTTCAGAGTACCGAAGTTGCGAAAAAGGATTCGCATCGAAATCATCCATTCTACTCCATTAGACCCAAAATGATGTTTTGCTGTGGTTGGGAGCATTTTGCAAACCTTCGGCACGTAAAAAGATGCGAAACTTGTTTTGCGGGCCTGAATGCACTATTTCAGAGTACCGAAGTTGCGAAAAAGGATTCGCATCGAAATCATCCATTCTACTCCATTAGACCCAAAATGATGTTTTCCACTAGTTGGGAGCATTTCGCAAACCATCGACACGTAAAACGATGCGAAACTTGTGTTTCGGGCCTGACTGCACTATTTCAGAGTACCGAAGTTGTGAAAAATGTTTCGCAACGAAAACATCCAATCTACTCTATTAGACACAAAATGATGTTTTGTAGTGGTTGGGAGCATTTCGCAAACCTTCGGCACGTAAAAAGTTGTGAAACTTGTTTTGCGGGCCAGAATGCACTATTTCAGGGTACCGAAGTTGCGAAAAATGTTTCGCAACGAAAACATCCATTCTACTCCATAAGACCCAAAATGATGTTTTGCAGTGGTTGGGAGCATTTCGCAAACCTTCAGCACGATAAAAGATGCGAAACTTGTTTTGCGGGCCAGAATGCACTATTTCAGGGTAACGAAGTTGCGAAAAATGTTTTGCGACGAAAACATCCATTCTACTCCATTAGACCCAAAATGATGTTTTGCAGTGGTTGGGAGCATTTCGCAAACCATCAGCACGATAAAAGATGCGAAACTTGTTTTGCGGGCCTGAATGCACTATTTCAGAGTACCGAAGTTGTGAAAAAGGATTCGCATCGAAATCATCCATTCTACTCCATTAGACCTAAAATGATGTTTTCCACTAGTTGGGAGCATTTCGCAAACCATCGACACGTAAAACGATGCGAAACTTGTGTTTCGGGCCTGAATGCACTAATTCGGTGTACCGAAGTTGCGAAAAATGTTTCGCAATGAAAACATCCATTCTACTCTATTAGACACAAAATGATGTTTTGCAGTGGTTGGGAGCATTTCGCAAACCTTCGGCACGTAAAAAGTTGTGAAACTTGTTTTGCGGGCCAGAATGCACTATTTCAGGGTACCGAAGTTGCGAAAAATGTTTTGCGATGAAAACATCCATTCTACTCCATTAGACCCAAAATGATGTTTTGCAGTGGTTGGGAGAATTTCGCAAACCTTCGACACGTAAAAAGATGCGAAACTTGTTTTGCGGGCCTGAATCCACTATTTCGGTGTACCGAAGTTGCGAAAAATGTTTCGCAACGAAAACATCCATTCTACTCCATAAGACCCAAAATGATGTTTTGCAGTGGTTGGGAGCATTTCGCAAACCTTCGGCACGTAAAAAGATGCAAAACTTGTTTTGCGGGCCAGAATGCACTATTTCAGGGTATCGAAGTTGCGAAAAATGTTTTGCGACGAAAACATCCATTCCACTCCATTAGACCCAAAATGATGTTTTGCAGTGGTTGGGAGCATTTCGCAAACCTTCAGCACGATAAAAGATGCGAAACTTGTTTTGCGGGCCTGAATGCACTATTTCAGAGTACCGAAGTTGTGAAAAAGGATTCGCATCGAAATCATCCATTCTACTCCATTAGACCCAAAATGATGTTTTCCACTAGTTGGGAGCATTTCGCAAACCATCGACACGTAAAACGATGCGAAACTTGTGTTTCGGGCCTGAATGCACTAATTCGGTGTACCGAAGTTGCGAAAAATGTTTCGCAATGAAAACATCCATTCTACTCTATTAGACACAAAATGATGTTTTGCAGTGGTTGGGAGCATTTCGCAAACCTTCGGCACGTAAAAAGTTGTGAAACTTGTTTTGCGGGCCAGAATGCACTATTTCAGGGTACCGAAGTTGCGAAAAATGTTTTGCGATGAAAACATCCATTCTACTCCATTAGACCCAAAATGATGTTTTGCAGTGGTTGGGAGAATTTCGCAAACCTTCGACACGTAAAAAGATGCGAAACTTGTTTTGCGGGCCTGAATCCACTATTTCGGTGTACCGAAGTTGCGAAAAATGTTTCGCAACGAAAATATCCATTCTACTCCATAAGACCCAAAATGATGTTTTGCAGTGGTTGGGAGCATTTCGCAAACCTTCGGCACGTAAAAAGATGCAAAACTTGTTTTGCGGGCCAGAATGCACTATTTCAGGGTATCGAAGTTGCGAAAAATGTTTTGCGACGAAAACATCCATTCCACTCCATTAGACCCAAAATGATGTTTTGCAGTGGTTGGGAGCATTTCGCAAACCTTCAGCACGTAAAAAGATGCGAAACTTGTTTTGCGGGCCTGAATGCACTATTTCAGAGTACCGAAGTTGCGAAAAAGGATTCGCATCGAAATCATCCACTCTACTCCATTAGACCCAAAATGATGTTTTCCACTAGTTGGGAGCATTTCGCAAACCTTCAGCACGTAAAACGATGCGAAACTTGTGTTTCAGGCCTGAATGCACTGTTTCGGTGTACCGAAGTTGCGAAAAATGTTTCGCAACGAAAACATCCATTCTACTCTATTAGACACAAAATGATGTTTTGCAGTGGTCGGGAGCATTTCGCAAACCTTCGACACGTAAAAAGTTGTGAAACTTGTTTTGCAGGCCAGAATGCCCTATTTCAGGGTACCGAAGTTGCGAAAAATGTTTTGCGACGAAAACATCCATTCTACTCCATTAGACCCAAAATGATGTTTTGCAGTGGTTGGGAGAATTTCGCAAACCTTCGGCACGTGAAATGATGCGAAACTTGTTTTGCGAGCCTGAATCCACTATTTCGGTGTACCGAAGTTGCGAAAAATGTTTCACAACAAAAACATCCATTCTACTCCATTAGTCCCAAAATTATGTTTTGCAGTGGTTGGGAGCATTTCGCAAACCTTCGGCACGTAAAAAGATGCGAAACTTGTTTTGCGGGCCAGAATGCACTATTTCAGGGTATCGAAGTTGCGAAAAATGTTTTGTGACGAAAACATCCATTCTACTCCATTAGACCTAAAATGATGTTTTGCAGTGGTTGGAAGAATTTCGCAAACCTTCAGCACGTAAAAAGATGCAAAACTTGTTTTGCGGGCCTGAATGCACTATTTCAGAGTACCGAAGTTGCGAAAAAGGATTCGCATCGAAAACATCCATTCTACTCCATTAGACCCAAAATGATGTTTTCCACTAGTTGGGAGCATTTCGCAAACCGTCGACACGTAAAACGTTGCGAAACTTGTGTTTCGGGCCTGAATGCACTATTTCGGTGTACCGAAGTTGTGAAAAATGTTTCGCAACGAAAACATCCATTCTACTCTATTAGACACAAAATGATGTTTTGCAGTGGTTGGGAGCATTTCGCAAACCTTCGGCACGTAAAAAGTTGTGAAACTTGTTTTGCGGGCCATAATGCACTATTTCAGGGTACCGAAGTTGCGAAAAATGTTTCGCAACGAAAACATCCATTCTACTCCATAAGACCCAAAATGATGTTTTGCAGTGGTTGGGAGCATTTCGCAAACCTTCGGCACGTAAAAAGATGCAAAACTTGTTTTGCGGGCCAGAATGCACTATTTCAGGGTATCGAAGTTGCGAAAAATGTTTTGCGACGAAAACATCCATTCTACTCCATTAGACCCAAAATGATGTTTTGCAGTGGTTGGGAGCATTTCGCAAACCTTCAGCACGTAAAAAGATGCGAAACTTGTTTTGCGGGCCTGAATGCACTATTTTAGAGTACCGAAGTTGCGAAAAAGGATTCGCAACGAAATCATCCATTCTACTCCATTAGACCCAAAATGATGTTTTCCACTAGTTGGGAGCATTTCGCAAACCATCGACACGTAAAACGATGCGAAACTTGCGTTTCGGGCCTGAATGCACTATTTCGGTGTACCGAAGTTGCGAAAAATGTTTCGCAACGAAAACATCCATTCTACTCTATTAGACCCAAAATGATGTTTTGCAGTGGTTGGGAGCATTTCGCAAACCTTCGGCACGTAAAAAGTTGAGAAACTTGTTTTGCGGGCCAGAATGCACTATTTCAGGGTATCGAAGTTGCGAAAAATGTTTTGCGATGAAAACATCCATTCTACTCCATTAGACCCCAAATGATGTTTTGCAGTGGTTGGGAGAATTTCGCAAACCTTCGACACGTAAAAAGATGCGAAACTTATTTTGCGGGCCTGAATCCACTATTTCGGTGTACCGAAGTTGCGAAAAATGTTTCGCAACGAAAACATCCATTCTACTCCATAAGACACAAAATAATGTTTTGCAGTGGTTGGGAGCATTTCGCAAACCTTCGGCACGTAAAAAGATGCAAAACTTGTTTTGCGGGCCAGAATGCACTATTTCAGGGTATCGAAGTTGCGAAAAATGTTTTGCGACGAAAACATCCATTCTACTCCATTAGACCCAAAATGATGTTTTGCAGTGGTTGGGAGCATTTCGCAAACCTTCAGCACGTAAAAAGATGCGAAACTTGTTTTGCGGGCCTGAATGCACTATTTCAGAGTACCGAAGTTGCGAAAAAGGATTCGCATCGAAATCATCCATTCTACTCCATGAGACCCAAAATGATGTTTTCCACTAGTTGGGAGCATTTCACAAACCATCGACACGTAAAACGATGTGAAACTTGTGTTTCGGGCCTGAATGCACTATTTCGGTGTACCGAAGTTGCGAAAAATGTTTCGCAACGAAAACATCCATTCTACTCTATTAGACACAAAATGATGTTTTGCAGTGCTTTGGAGCATTTCGCAAACCTTCGGCACGTAAAAAGTTGTGAAACTTGTTTTGCGGGCCAGAATGCACTATTTCAGGGTACCGAAGTTGCGAAAAATGTTTCGCAACAAAAACATCCATTCTACTCCATAAGACCCAAAATGATGTTTTGCAGTGGTTGGGAGCATTTTGCAAACCTTCAGCACGTAAAAAGTTGTGAAACTTGTTTTGTGGACCAGAATGCACTATTTCAGGGTACCGAAGTTGCGAAAAATGTTTTGCGACGAAAACATTCATTCTACTCCATTAGACCCAAAATGATGTTTTGCAGTGGTTGGGAGAATTTCGCAAACCTTCGACACGTAAAAAGAAGCGAAACTTATTTTGCGGGCCTGAATGCACTATTTCGGTGTACCGAAGTTGCGAAAAATGTTTCGTAACGAAAACATCCATTCTACTCTATTAGACACAAAATGATGTTTTGCAGTGGTTGGGAGCATTTCGCAAACCTTCGGCACGTAAATAGTCGTGAAACTTATTTTGCGGGCCTGAATGCACTATTTCAGAGTACCGAAGTTGCGAAAAAGGATTCGCATCGAAATCATCCATTCTACTCCATTAGACCCAAAATGATGTTTTCCACTAGTTGGGAGCATTTCGCAAACCATCGACACGTAAAACGATGCGAAACTTGTGTTTCGGGCCTGAATCCACTATTTCGGTGTACCGAAGTTGCGAAAAATGTTTCGTAACGAAAACATCGACACGTAAAACATTGCGAAACTTGTGTTTCGGGCCTGAATGCACTATTTCGGTGTACCGAAGTTGTGAAAAATGTTTCGCAACGAAAACATCCATTCTACTCTATTAGACACAAAATGATGTTTTGCAGTGGTTGGGAGCATTTCGCAAACCTTCGGCACGTAAAAAGTTGTGAAACTTGTTTTGCGGGCCATAATGCACTATTTCAGGGTACCGAAGTTGCGAAAAATGTTTCGCAACGAAAACATCCATTCTACTCCATAAGACCCAAAATGATGTTTTGCAGTGGTTGGGAGCATTTCGCAAACCTTCGGCACGTAAAAAGATGCAAAACTTGTTTTGCGGGCCAGAATGCACTATTTCAGGGAATCGAAGTTGTGAAAAATGTTTTGCGACGAAAACATCCATTCTACTCCATTAGACCCAAAATGATGTTTTGCAGTGGCTGGGAGCATTTCGCAAACCTTCAGCACGTAAAAAGATGCGAAACTTGTTTTGTGGGCCTGAATGCACTATTTCAGAGTACCGAAGTTGCGAAAAAGGATTCGCATCAAAATCATCCATTTTACTCCATTAGACCCAAAATGATATTTTCCACTAGTTGGGACCATTTCGCAAACCATCGACACGTAAAACGATGCAAAACTTGTGTTTCGGGCCTGAATGCACTATTTCGGTGTACCGAAGTTGCGAAAAATGTTTCGCAACGAAAACATCCATTCTACTCTATTAGACACAAAATGATGTTTTGCAGTGGTTGGGAGCATTTCGCAAACCTTCGGCACGTAAAAAGTTGTGAAACTTGTTTTGCGGGCCAGAATGCACTATTTCAGGGTACCGAAGTTGCGAAAAATGTTTCGCAACAAAAACATCCATTCTACTCCATAAGACCCAAAATGATGTTTTGCAGTGGTTGGGAGCATTTTGCAAACCTTCAGCACGTAAAAAGTTGTGAAACTTGTTTTGTGGACCAGAATGCACTATTTCAGGGTACCGAAGTTGCGAAAAATGTTTTGCGACGAAAACATTCATTCTACTCCATTAGACCCAAAATGATGTTTTGCAGTGGTTGGGAGAATTTCGCAAACCTTCGACACGTAAAAAGAAGCGAAACTTATTTTGCGGGCCTGAATGCACTATTTCGGTGTACCGAAGTTGCGAAAAATGTTTCGTAACGAAAACATCCATTCTACTCTATTAGACACAAAATGATGTTTTGCAGTGGTTGGGAGCATTTCGCAAACCTTCGGCACGTAAATAGTCGTGAAACTTATTTTGCGGGCCTGAATGCACTATTTCAGAGTACCGAAGTTGCGAAAAAGGATTCGCATCGAAATCATCCATTCTACTCCATTAGACCCAAAATGATGTTTTCCACTAGTTGGGAGCATTTCGCAAACCATCGACACGTAAAACGATGCGAAACTTGTGTTTCGGGCCTGAATGCACTATTTCGGTGTACCGAAGTTGCGAAAAATGTTTCGTAACGAAAACATCGACACGTAAAACATTGCGAAACTTGTGTTTCGGGCCTGAATGCACTATTTCGGTGTACCGAAGTTGTGAAAAATGTTTCGCAACGAAAACATCCATTCTACTCTATTAGACACAAAATGATGTTTTGCAGTGGCTGGGAGCATTTCGCAAACCTTCAGCACGTAAAAAGATGCGAAACTTGTTTTGCGGGCCTGAATGCACTATTTCAGAGTACCGAAGTTGCGAAAAAGGATTCGCATCGAAATCATCCATTTTACTCCATTAGACCCAAAATGATATTTTCCACTAGTTGGGACCATTTCGCAAACCATCGACACGTAAAACGATGCGAAACTTGTTTTGCGGGCCAGAATGCACTATTTCAGGGTATCGAAGTTGCGAAAAATGTTTTGCGACGAAAACATCCATTCTACTCCATTAGACCCAAAATGATGTTTTCCACTAGTTGGGAGCATTTCGCAAACCATCGACACGTAAAACGATGCGAAACTTGCGTTTCGGGCCTGAATGCACTATTTCGGTGTACCGAAGTTGCGAAAAATGTTTCGCAACGAAAACATCCATTCTACTCTATTAGACCCAAAATGATGTTTTGCAGTGGTTGGGAGCATTTCGCAAACCTTCGGCACGTAAAAAGTTGAGAAACTTGTTTTGCGGGCCAGAATGCACTATTTCAGGGTATCGAAGTTGCGAAAAATGTTTTGCGATGAAAACATCCATTCTACTCCATTAGACCCCAAATGATGTTTTGCAGTGGTTGGGAGAATTTCGCAAACCTTCGACACGTAAAAAGATGCGAAACTTATTTTGCGGGCCTGAATCCACTATTTCGGTGTACCGAAGTTGCGAAAAATGTTTCGCAACGAAAACATCCATTCTACTCCATAAGACACAAAATGATGTTTTGCAGTGGTTGGGAGCATTTCGCAAACCTTCGGCACGTAAAAAGATGCAAAACTTGTTTTGCGGGCCAGAATGCACTATTTCAGGGTATCGAAGTTGCGAAAAATGTTTTGCGACGAAAACATCCATTCTACTCCATTAGACCCAAAATGATGTTTTGTAGTGGTTGGGAGCATTTCGCAAACCTTCAGCACGTAAAAAGATGCGAAACTTGTTTTGCGGGCCTGAATGCACTATTTCAGAGTACCGAAGTTGCGAAAAAGGATTCGCATCGAAATCATCCATTCTACTCCATGAGACCCAAAATGATGTTTTCCACTAGTTGGGAGCATTTCGCAAACCATCGACACGTAAAACGATGTGAAACTTGTGTTTCGGGCCTGAATGCACTATTTCGGTGTACCGAAGTTGCGAAAAATGTTTCGCAACGAAAACATCCATTCTACTCTATTAGACACAAAATGATGTTTTGCAGTGCTTTGGAGCATTTCGCAAACCTTCGGCACGTAAAAAGTTGTGAAACTTGTTTTGCGGGCCAGAATGCACTATTTCAGGGTACCGAAGTTGCGAAAAATGTTTCGCAACAAAAACATCCATTCTACTCCATAAGACCCAAAATGATGTTTTGCAGTGGTTGGGAGCATTTTGCAAACCTTCAGCACGTAAAAAGTTGTGAAACTTGTTTTGTGGACCAGAATGCACTATTTCAGGGTACCGAAGTTGCGAAAAATGTTTTGCGACGAAAACATTCATTCTACTCCATTAGACCCAAAATGATGTTTTGCAGTGGTTGGGAGAATTTCGCAAACCTTCGACACGTAAAAAGAAGCGAAACTTATTTTGCGGGCCTGAATGCACTATTTCGGTGTACCGAAGTTGCGAAAAATGTTTCGTAACGAAAACATCCATTCTACTCTATTAGACACAAAATGATGTTTTGCAGTGGTTGGGAGCATTTCGCAAACCTTCGGCACGTAAATAGTCGTGAAACTTATTTTGCGGGCCTGAATGCACTATTTCAGAGTACCGAAGTTGCGAAAAAGGATTCGCATCGAAATCATCCATTCTACTCCATTAGACCCAAAATGATGTTTTCCACTAGTTGGGAGCATTTCGCAAACCATCGACACGTAAAACGATGCGAAACTTGTGTTTCGGGCCTGAATGCACTATTTCGGTGTACCGAAGTTGCGAAAAATGTTTCGTAACGAAAACATCGACACGTAAAACATTGCGAAACTTGTGTTTCGGGCCTGAATGCACTATTTCGGTGTACCGAAGTTGTGAAAAATGTTTCGCAACGAAAACATCCATTCTACTCTATTAGACACAAAATGATGTTTTGCAGTGGCTGGGAGCATTTCGCAAACCTTCAGCACGTAAAAAGATGCGAAACTTGTTTTGCGGGCCTGAATGCACTATTTCAGAGTACCGAAGTTGCGAAAAAGGATTCGCATCGAAATCATCCATTTTACTCCATTAGACCCAAAATGATATTTTCCACTAGTTGGGACCATTTCGCAAACCATCGACACGTAAAACGATGCGAAACTTGTTTTGCGGGCCAGAATGCACTATTTCAGGGTATCGAAGTTGCGAAAAATGTTTTGCGACGAAAACATCCATTCTACTCCATTAGACCCAAAATGATGTTTTGCAGTGGTTGGGAGCATTTCGCAAACCTTCAGCACGTAAAAAGATGCGAAACTTGTTTTGCGGGCCTGAATGCACTATTTCAGAGTACCGAAGTTGCGAAAAAAGATTCGCAATGAAAACATCCATTCTACTCTATTAGACCCAAAATGATGTTTTGCAGTGGTTGGGAGCATTTCGCAAACCTTCGGCACGTAAAAAGTTGAGAAACTTGTTTTGCGGGCCAGAATGCACTATTTCAGGGTATCGAAGTTGCGAAAAATGTTTTGCGATGAAAATATCCATTCTACTCCATTAGACCCCAAATGATGTTTTGCAGTGGTTGGGAGAATTTCGCAAACCTTCGACACGTAAAAAGATGCGAAACTTATTTTGCGGGCCTGAATCCACTATTTCGGTGTACCGAAGTTGCGAAAAATGTTTCGCAACGAAAACATCCATTCTACTCCATAAGACACAAAATGATGTTTTGCAGTGGTTGGGAGCATTTCGCAAACCTTCGGCACGTAAAAAGATGCAAAATTTGTTTTGCGGGCCAGAATGCACTATTTCAGGGTATCGAAGTTGCGAAAAATGTTTTGCGACGAAAACATCCATTCTACTCCATTAGACCCAAAATGATGTTTTGCAGTGGTTGGGAGCATTTCGCAAACCTTCAGCACGTAAAAAGATGCGAAACTTGTTTTGCGGGCCTGAATGCACTATTTCAGAGTACCGAAGTTGCGAAAAAGGATTCGCATCGAAATCATCCATTCTACTCCATGAGACCCAAAATGATGTTTTCCACTAGTTGGGAGCATTTCGCAAACCATCGACACGTAAAACGATGTGAAACTTGTGTTTCGGGCCTGAATGCACTATTTCGGTGTACCGAAGTTGCGAAAAATGTTTCGCAACGAAAACATCCATTCTACTCTATTAGACACAAAATGATGTTTTGCAGTGCTTGGGAGCATTTCGCAAACCTTCGGCACGTAAAAAGTTGTGAAACTTGTTTTGCGGGCCAGAATGCACTATTTCAGGGTACCGAAGTTGCGAAAAATGTTTCGCAACAAAAACATCCATTCTACTCCATAAGACCCAAAATGATGTTTTGCAGTGGTTGGGAGCATTTTGCAAACCTTCAGCACGTAAAAAGTTGTGAAACTTGTTTTGTGGACCAGAATGCACTATTTCAGGGTACCGAAGTTGCGAAAAATGTTTTGCGACGAAAACATCCATTCTACTCCATTAGACCCAAAATGATGTTTTGCAGTGGTTGGGAGAATTTCGCAAACCTTCGACACGTAAAAAGAAGCGAAACTTATTTTGCGGGCCTGAATGCACTATTTCGGTGTACCGAAGTTGCGAAAAATGTTTGGTAACGAAAACATCCATTCTACTCTATTAGACACAAAATGATGTTTTGCAGTGGTTGGGAGCATTTCGCAAACCTTCGGCACGTAAATAGTCGTGAAACTTATTTTGCGGGCCTGAATGCACTATTTCAGAGTACCGAAGTTGCGAAAAAGGATTCGCATCGAAATCATCCATTCTACTCCATTAGACCCAAAATGATGTTTTCCACTAGTTGGGAGCATTTCGCAAACCATCGACACGTAAAACGATGCGAAACTTGTGTTTCGGGCCTGAATGCACTATTTCGGTGTACCGAAGTTGCGAAAAATGTTTCGTAACGAAAACATCGACACGTAAAACATTGCGAAACTTGTGTTTCGGGCCTGAATGCACTATTTCGGTGTACCGAAGTTGTGAAAAATGTTTCGCAACGAAAACATCCATTCTACTCTATTAGACACAAAATGATGTTTTGCAATGGTTGGGAGCATTTCGCAAACCTTCAGCACGTAAAAAGTTGTGAAACTTGTTTTGCGGGCCATAATGCACTATTTCAGGGTACCGAAGTTGCGAAAAATGTTTCGCAACAAAAACATCCATTCTACTCCATAAGACCCAAAATGATGTTTTGCAGTGGTTGGGAGCATTTTGCAAACCTTCGGCACGTAAAAAGTTGTGAAACTTGTTTTGTGGGCCAGAATGCACTATTTCAGGGTACCGAAGTTGCGAAAAATGTTTTGCGACGAAAACATCCATTCTACTCCATTAGACCCAAAATGATGTTTTGCAGTGGTTGGGAGAATTTCGCAAACCTTCGACACGTAAAAAGATGCGAAACTTATTTTGCGGGCCTGAATCCACTATTTCGGTGTACCGAAGTTGCGAAAAATGTTTCGCAACGAAAACATCCATTCTACTCCATTAGACCCAAAATGATGTTTTGCAGTGGTTGGGAGCATTTCGCAAACCTTCGGCACGTAAAAAGATGCGAAACTTGTTTTGCGGGCCAGAATGCACTATTTCAGGGTATCGAAGTTGCGAAAAATGTTTTGCGACGAAAACATCCATTCTACTCCATTAGACCCAAAATGATGTTTTGCGGTGGTTGGAAGAATTTCCCAAACCTTCGGCACGTAAAAAGATGCGAAACTTGTTTTGCGGGCCTGAATGCACTATTTCAGAGTACCGAAGTTGCGAAAAAGGATTCGCATCGAAAACATCCATTCTATTCCATTAGACCCAAAATGATGTTTTCCACTGGTTGGGAGCATTTCGCAAACCATCGACACGTAAAACGATGTGAAACTTGTGTTTCGGGCCTGAATGCACTATTTCGGTGTACCGAAGTTGCGAAAAATGGTTCGCAATGAAAACATCCATTCTACTCTATTAGACACAAAATGATGTTTTGCAGTGGTTGGGAGCATTTCGCAAACCTTCGGCACGTAAAAAGTTGTGCAACTTGTTTTGTGGGCCAGAATGCACTATTTCAGGGTACCGAAGTTGCGAAAAATGTTTTGCGACGAAAACATCCATTCTACTCCATTAGACCCAAAATGATGTTTTGCAGTGGTTGGGAGAATTTCGCAAACCTTCGACACGTAAAAAGATGCGAAACTTATTTTGCGGGCCTGAATCCACTATTTCGGTGTACCGAAGTTGCGAAAAATGTTTCGCAACGAAAACATCCATTCTACTCCATTAGACCCAAAATGATGTTTTGCAGTGGTTGGGAGCATTTCGCAAACCTTCGGCACGTAAAAAGATGTGAAACTTGTTTTACGGGCCAGAATGCACTATTTCAGGGTACCGAAGTTGCGAAAAATGTTTTGCGACGTAAACATCCATTCTACTCCATTAGACCCAAAATGATGTTTTGCAGTGGTTGGGAGAATTTCGCAAACCTTCGACACGTAAAATGATGCGAAACTTGTTTTGCGGGCCTGAATCCACTATTTCGGTGTACCGAAGTTGCGAAAAATGTTTCGCAACGAAAACATCCATTCTACTCCATTAGACCCAAAATGATGTTTTGCAGTGGTTGGGAGCATTTCGCAAACCTTCGGAACGTAAAAAGATGCGAAACTTGTTTTGCGGGCCAGAATGCACTATTTCAGGGTATCGAAGTTGCGAAAAATGTTTTGCGACGAAAACATCCATTCTACTCCATTAGACCCAAAATGATGTTTTGCGGTGGTTGGAAGAATTTCGCAAACCTTCGGCACGTAAAAAGATGCGAAACTTGTTTTGCGGGCCTGAATGTACTATTTTAGAGTACCGAAGTTGCGAAAAAGGATTCGCATCGAAAACATCCATTCTACTCCATTAGACCCAAAATGATGTTTTCCACTGGTTGGGAGCATTTCGCAAACCATCGACACGTAAAACGATGCGAAACTTGTGTTTCGGGCCTGAATGCACTATTTCGGTGTACCGAAGTTGCGAAAAATGGTTCGCAATGAAAACATCCATTCTACTCTATTAGACACAAATTTATGTTTTGCAGTGGTTGGGAGCATTTCGCAAACCTTCGACACATAAAAAGTTATGAAACTTGTTTTGCGGGCCAGAATGCACTATTTCAGGGTACCGAAGTTGCGAAAAATATTTTGCGATGAAAACATCCATTCTACTCCATTAGACCCAAAATGATGTTTTGCAGTGGTTGGGAGAATTTCGCAAACCTTCGACACGTAAAAAGATGCGAAACTTGTTTTGCGGGCCTGAATCCACTATTTCGGTGTACCGAAGTTGCGAAAAATGTTCCGCAACGAAAACATCCATTCTACTCCATTAGACCCAAAATGATGTTTTGCAGTGGTTGGGAGCATTTCGCAAACCTTCGGCACGTAAAAAGTTGTGAAACTTATTTTGTGGGCCAGAATGCACTATTTCAGGGTACCGAAGTTGCGAAAAATGTTTTGCGACGAAAACATCCATTCTACTCCATTAGACCCAAAATGATGTTTTGCAGTGGTTGGGAGAATTTCGCAAACCTTCGGCACGTAAAAAGTTGTGAAACTTATTTTGTGGGCCAGAATGCACTATTTCAGAGTACCGAAGTTGCGAAAAAGGATTCGCATCGAAAACATCCATTCTACTCCATTAGACCGAAAATGATGTTTTCCACTAGTTGGGAGCATTTCGCAAACCATCGACACGTAAAACGATGCGAAACTTGTGTTTCGGGCCTGAATGCACTATTTCAGGGTATCGAAGTTACGAAAAACGATGCGAAACTTGTTTTGCGGGCCAGAATGCACTATTTCAGGGTATCGAAGTTGCGAAAAATGTTTTGCGACGAAAACATCCATTCTACTCCATTAGACCCAAAATGATGTTTTGCAGTGGTTGGGAGCATTTCGCAAACCTTCGGCTCGTAAAAAGATGTGAAACTTGTTTTGCGGGCCAGAATGCACTATTTCAGGGTATCGAAGTTGCGAAAAATGTTTTGCGACGAAAACATCCATTCCACTCCATTAGACCCAAAATGATGTTTTGCAGTGGTTGGTAGAAGTTGCGAAAAATGTTTCGCAATGAAAACATCCATTCTACTCCGTTAGACCCAAAATGATGTTTTGCAGTGGTTGGGAGCATTTCGCAAATCTTCGGCACGTAAAATGATGCGAAACTTGTTTTGCGAGCTACAATGCACTATTTCAGGTGTTCCGAAGTTGCGAAAAATGTTTCGCGACGAAAACATCCATTCTACTCCATTAGACCCAAAATGATGTTTTGCAGTGGTCGGAAGAATTTCGCAAACCTTCGGCATGTAAAAAGATGCGAAACTTGTTATGCGGGCCAGAATGCACTATTTCAGAGTACCGAAGTTGCGAAAAAGGATTCGCATCGAAAACATCCATTCTACTCCATTAGACCCAAAATGATGTTTTCCACTGGTTGGGAGCATTTCGCAAACCATCGACACGTAAAACGATGCGAAACTTGTGTTTCGGGCCTGAATGCACTATTTCGGTGTACCGAAGTTGCAAAAAATGGTTCGCAATGAAAACATCCATTCTACTCTATTAGACACAAAATTATGTTTTGCAGTGGTTGGGAGCATTTCACAAACCTTCGGCACGTAAAAAGTTGTGAAACTTGTTTTGCGGGCCAGAATGCACTATTTCAGGGTACCGAAGTTGCGAAAAATGATTTGCGATGAAAACATCCATTCTACTCCATTAGACCCAAAATGATGTTTTGCAGTGGTTGGGAGAATTTCGCAAACCTTCGACACGTAAAAAGATGCGAAACTTCTTTTGCGGGCTTGAATCCACTATTTCGGTGTACCGAAGTCGCGAAAAATGTTTCGCAACGAAAACATCCATTCTACTCCATTAGACCCAAAATGATGTTTTGCAATGGTTGGGAGCATTTCGCAAACCATCGACACGTAAAACGATGCGAAACTTGTGTTTCGGGCCTGAATGCACTATTTCGGTGTCCCGAAGTTGCGAAAAATGTTTCGCAACGAAAACATCCATTCTACTCCATTAGACCCAAAATGATGTTTTGCAGTGGTTGGGAGCATTTCGCAAACCTTCGGCACGTAAAAAGATGTGAAACTTGTTTTGCGGGCCAGAATGCACTATTTCAGGGTACCGAAGTTGCGAAAAATGTTTTGCGATGAAAACATCCATTCTACTCCATTAGACCCAAAATGATGTTTTGCAGTGGTTGGGAGAATTTCGCAAACCTTCGGCACGTAAAAAGATGCGAAACTTGTTTTGCGGGCCTGAATGCACTACTTCATAGTACCGAAGTTGCGAAAAAGGATTCGCATCGAAAACATCCATTCTACTCCATTAGACCCAAAATGATGTTTTCCACTAGTTGGGAGCATTTCGCAAACCATCGACACGTAAAACGATGCGAAACTTGTGTTTCGGGCCTGAATGCACTATTTCGGTGTACCGAAGTTGCAAAAAATGGTTCGCAATGAAAACATCCATTCTACTCTATTAGACACAAAATTATGTTTTGTAGTGGTTGGGAGCATTTCGCAAACCTTCGGCACGTAAAAAGTTGTGAAACTTGTTTTGTGGGCCAGAATACACTATTTCAGGGTACCGAAGTTGCGAAAAATGTTTTGCGATGAAAACTTCCATTCTACTCCATTAGACCCAAAATGATGTTTTGCAGTGGTTGGGAGAATTTCGCAAACCTTCGACACGTAAAAAGATGCGAAACTTGTTTTGCGGGCCTGAATCCACTATTTCGGTGTACCGAAATTGCGAAAAATGTTTCGCAACGAAAACATCCATTCTACTCCATTAGGCCCAAAATGATGTTTTGCAGTGGTTGGGAGCATTTCGCAAACCTTCGGCACGTAAAAAGATGCGAAACTTGTTATGCGGGCCAGAATGCACTATTTCAGAGTACCGAAGTTGCGAAAAAGGATTCGCATCGAAAACATCCATTCTACTCCATTAGACCCAAAATGATGTTTTCCACTGGTTGGGAGCATTTCGCAAACCATCGACACGTAAAACGATGCGAAACTTGTGTTTCGGGCCTGAATGCACTATTTCGGTGTACCGAAGTTGCAAAAAATGGTTCGCAATGAAAACATCCATTCTACTCTATTAGACACAAAATTATGTTTTGCAGTGGTTGGGAGCATTTCACAAACCTTCGGCACGTAAAAAGTTGTGAAACTTGTTTTGCGGGCCAGAATGCACTATTTCAGGGTACCGAAGTTGCGAAAAATGATTTGCGATGAAAACATCCATTCTACTCCATTAGACCCAAAATGATGTTTTGCAGTGGTTGGGAGAATTTCGCAAACCTTCGACACGTAAAAAGATGCGAAACTTCTTTTGCGGGCTTGAATCCACTATTTCGGTGTACCGAAGTCGCGAAAAATGTTTCGCAACGAAAACATCCATTCTACTCCATTAGACCCAAAATGATGTTTTGCAATGGTTGGGAGCATTTCGCAAACCATCGACACGTAAAACGATGCGAAACTTGTGTTTCGGGCCTGAATGCACTATTTCGGTGTCCCGAAGTTGCGAAAAATGTTTCGCAACGAAAACATCCATTCTACTCCATTAGACCCAAAATGATGTTTTGCAGTGGTTGGGAGCATTTCGCAAACCTTCGGCACGTAAAAAGATGTGAAACTTGTTTTGCGGGCCAGAATGCACTATTTCAGGGTACCGAAGTTGCGAAAAATGTTTTGCGATGAAAACATCCATTCTACTCCATTAGACCCAAAATGATGTTTTGCAGTGGTTGGTAGAATTTCGCAAACCTTCGGCACGTAAAAAGATGCGAAACTTGTTTTGCGGGCCTGAATGCACTATTTCATAGTACCGAAGTTGCGAAAAAGGATTCGCATCGAAAACATCCATTCTACTCCATTAGACCCAAAATGATGTTTTCCACTAGTTGGGAGCATTTCGCAAACCATCGACACGTAAAACGATGCGAAACTTGTGTTTCGGGCCTGAATGCACTATTTCGGTGTACCGAAGTTGCAAAAAATGGTTCGCAATGAAAACATCCATTCTACTCTATTAGACACAAAATTATGTTTTGTAGTGGTTGGGAGCATTTCGCAAACCTTCGGCACATAAAAAGTTGTGAAACTTGTTTTGCGGGCCAGAATGCACTATTTCAGGGTACCGAAGTTGCGAAAAATGTTTTGCGATGAAAACATCCATTCTACTCCATTAGACCCAAAATGATGTTTTGCAGTGGTTGGGAGAATTTCGCAAACCTTCGACACGTAAAAAGATGCGAAACTTGTTTTGCGGGCCTGAATCCACTATTTCGGTGTACCAAAATTGCGAAAAATGTTTCGCAACGAAAACATCCATTCTACTCCATTAGGCCCAAAATGATGTTTTGCAGTGGTTGGGAGCATTTCGCAAACCTTCGGCACGTAAAAAGATGCGAAACTTGTTTTGCGGGCCAGAATGCACTATTTCAGGGTATCGAAGTTGCGAAAAATGTTTTGCGACGAAAACATCCATTCTACTCCATTAGACCCAAAATGATGTTTTGCAGTGGTTGGAAGAATTTCGCAAACCTTCGGCACGTAAAAAGATGCGAAACTTATTTTGCGGGCCTGAATGCACTATTGCAGTGGTTGGGACAATTTCGCAAACCTTCGACACGTAAAAAGATGTGAAACTTGTTTTGCGGGCCTGAATCCACTATTTCGGTGTACCGAAGTTGCGAAAAATGTTTCGCAACGAAAACATCCATTCTACTCCATTAGACCCAAAATGATGTTTTGCAGTGGTTGGGAGCATTTCGCAAACCTTCGGCACGTAAAAAGATGCGAAACTTGTTTTGCGGGCCAGAATGCACTATTTCAGGGTATCGAAGTTGCGAAAAATGTTTTGCGACGAAAACATCCATTCTACTCCATTAGACCCAAAATGATGTTTTGCAGTGGTTGGGAGAATTTCGCAAACCTTCGGCACGTAAAAAGATGCGAAACTTATTTTGCGGGCCTGAATGCACTATTTCAGAGTACCGAAGTTGCGAAAATGGATTCGCATCGAAATTATCCATTCTACTCTATTAGACCCAAAATGATGTTTTCCACTAGTTGGGAGCATTTCGCAAACCATCGACACGTAAAACGATGCGAAACTTGTGTTTCGGGCCTGAATGCACTATTTCGGTGTACCGAAGTTGCGAAAAATGTTTCGCAACGAAAATATCCATTCTACTCTATTAGACACAAAATGATGTTTTGCAGCGGTTGGGAGCATTTCGCAAACCATCGGCACGTAAAAAGTTGTGAAACTTGTTTTGCGGGCCAGAATGCACTATTTCAGGGTACCGAAGTTGCGAAAAATGTTTCGCAACAAAAACATCCATTCTACTCCATAAGACCCAAAATGATGTTTTGCAGTGGTTGGGAGCATTTTGCAAACCTTCGGCACGTAAAAAGTTGTGAAACTTGTTTTGTGGGCCAGAATGCACTATTTCAGGGTACCGAAGCTGCGAAAAATGTTTTGCGACAAAAACATCCATTCTACTCCATTAGACCCAAAATGATGTTTTGCAGTGGTTGGGAGAATTTCGCAAACCTTCGACACGTAAAAAGATGCGAAACTTATTTTGCGGGCCTGAATCCACTATTTCGGTGTACCGAAGTTGCGAAAAATGTTTCGCAACGAAAACATCCATTCTACTCCATTAGACCCAGAATGATGTTTTGCAGTGGTTGGGAGCATTTCGCAAACCTTCGGCACGTAAAAAGATGTGAAACTTGTTTTGCGGGCCAGAATGCACTATTTCAGGGTACCGAAGTTGCGAAAAATGTTTTGCGACGAAAACATCCATTCTACTCCATTAGACCCAAAATGATGTTTTGCAGTGGTTGGGAGAATTTCGCAAACCTTCGACACGTAAAATGATGCGAAACTTGTTTTGCGGGCCTGAATCCACTATTTCGGTGTACCGAAGTTGCGAAAAATGTTTCGCAACGAAAACATCCATTCTACTCCATTAGACCCAAAATGATGTTTTGCAGTGGCAGGGAGCATTTCGCAAACCTTCGGCACGTAAAAAGATGCGAAACTTGTTTGTGGGCCAGAATGCACTATTTCAGGGTATCGAAGTTGCGAAAAATGTTTTGCGACGAAAACATCCATTCTACTCCATTAGACCCAAAATGATGTTTTGCAGTGGTTGGAAGAATTTCACAAACCTTCAGCACATAAAAAGATGCGAAACTTGTTTTGCGGGCCTGAATGCACTATTTCAGAGTACCGAAGTTGCGAAAAAGGATTCGCATCGAAAACATCCATTCTACTCCATTAGACCCAAAATGATGTTTTCCACTGGTTGGGATCATTTCGCAAACCATCGACACGTAAAACGATGCGAAACTTGTGTTTCGGGCCTGAATGCACTATTTTGGTGTACCGAAGTTGCGAAAAATGGTTCGCAATGAAAACATCCATTCTACTCTATTAGACACAAAATTATGTTTTGCAGTGGTTGGGAGCATTTCGCAAACCTTCGGCACGTAAAAAGTTGTGAAACTTGTTTTGCGGGCCAGAATGCACTATTTCAGGGTACCGAAGTTGCGAAAAATGTTTTGCGATGAAAACATCCATTCTACTCCATTAGACCCAAAATGATGTTTTGCAGTGGTTGGGACAATTTCGCAAACCTTCGACACGTAAAAAGATGCGAAACTTGTTTTGCGGGCCTGAATCCACTATTTCAGTGTACCGAAGTTGCGAAAAATGTTTTGCATCGAAATCATCCATTCTACTCCATTAGACCCAAAATGATGTTTTCCACTGGTTGGGAGCATTTCGCAAACCATCGACATGTAAAACGATGCGAAACTTGTGTTTTGGGCCTGAATGCACTATTTCGGTGTACCGAAGTTGCGAAAAATGTTTCGCAACAAAAACATCCATTCTACTCCATTAGACCCAAAATGATGTTTTCCACTAGTTGGGAGCATTTCGCAAACCATCGACACGTAAAACGATGCGGAACTTGTGTTTCGGGCCTGAATGCACTATTTCGGTGTACTGAAGTTGCGAAAAAATTTTCGCAACGAAAACATCCATTCTACTCCATTAGACCCAAAATGATGTTTTGCAGTGGTTGGGAGCATTTCGCAAACCTTCGGCACGTAAAAAGATGCGAAACTTGTTTTGCGTGCCAGAATGCACTATTTCAGGGTATCGAAGTTGCGAAAAATGTTTTGCGGCGAAAACATCCATTCTACTCCATTAGACCCAAAATGATGTTTTGCAGTGGTTGGAAGAATTTCGCAAACCTTCAGCACGTAAAAAGATGCGAAACTTGTTTTGCGGGCCTGAATGCACTATTTCAGAGTACCGAAGTTGCGAAAAAGGATTCGCATCGAAAACATCCATTCTACTCCATTAGACCCAAAATGATGTTTTCCACTGGTTGGGAGCATTTCGCAAACCATCGACACGTAAAACGATGCGAAACTTGTGTTTCGGGCCTGAATGCACTATTTCGGTGTACCGAAGTTGCGGAAAATGGTTCGCAATGAAAACATCCATTCTACTCTATTAGACACAAAATGATGTTTTGCAGTGGTTGGGAGCATTTCGCAAACCTTCGGCACGTAAAAAGTTGTGAAACTTGTTTTGCGGGCTAGAATGCACTATTTCAGGGTACCGAAGTTGCGAAAAATGTTTTGCGATGAAAACAACCATTCTACTCCATTAGACCCAAAATGATGTTTTGCAGTGGTTGGGAGAATTTCGCAAACCATCGACACGTAAAAAGATGCGAAACTTGTTTTGCGGGCCTGAATCCACTATTTCGGTGTACCGAAGTTGCGAAAAATGTTTCACAACGAAAACATCCATTCTACTCCATAAGACCCAAAATGATGTTTTGCAGTGGTTGGGAGCATTTCGCAAACCTTCGGCACGTAAAAAGATGCAAAACTTGTTTTGCGGGCCAGAAAGCACTATTTCAGGGTATCGAAGTTGCGAAAAATGTTTTGCGACGAAAACATCTATTCTACTCCATTAGACCCAAAATGATGTTTTGCAGTGGTTGGGAGCATTTCGCAAACCTTCAGCACGTAAAAAGATGCGAAACTTGTTTTGCGGGCCTGAATGCACTATTTCAGAGTACCGAAGTTGCGAAAAAGGATTCGCAACGAAATCATCCATTCTTCTCCATTAGACCCAAAATGATGTTTTCCACTAGTTGGGAGCATTTCACAAACAATCGACACGTAAAACGATGCGAAACTTCTGTTTCGGGCCTGAATGCACTATTTCGGTGTACCGAAGTTGCGAAAAATGTTTCGCAACGAAAACATCCATTCTACTCTATTAGACACAAAATGATGTTTTGCAGTGGATGGGAGCATTTCGCAAACCTTCGGCACGTAAAAAGTTGTGAAACTTGTTTTGCGGGCCAGAATGCACTATTTCAGGGTACCGAAGTTGCGAAAAATGTTTCGCAACAAAAACATCCATTCTACTCCATAAGACCCAAAATGATGTTTTGCAGTGGTTGGGAGCATTTTGCAAACCTTCGGCACGTAAAAAGTTGTGAAACTTGTTTTGTGGGCCAGAATGCACTATTTCAGGGTACCGAAGTTGCGAAAAATGTTTTGCGACGAAAACATCCATTCTACTCCATTAGACCCAAAATGATGTTTTGCAGTGGTTGGGAGAATTTCGCAAACCTTCGACACGTAAAAAGATGCGAAACTTATTTTGCGGGCCTGAATCCACTATTTCGGTGTACCGAAGTTGCGAAAAATGTTTCGCAACGAAAACATCCATTCTACTCCATTAGACCCAAAATGATGTTTTGTAGTGGTTGGGAGCATTTCGCAAACCTTCGGCACGTAAAAAGTTGTGAAACTTGTTTTGCGGGCTAGAATGCACTATTTCAGGGTACCGAAGTTGCGAAAAATGTTTTGCGATGAAAACATCCATTCTACTCCATTAGACCCAAAATGATGTTTTGCAGTGGTTGGGAGAATTTCGCAAACCTTCGACACGTAAAAAGATGCGAAACTTGTTTTGCGGGCCTGAATCCACTATTTCGGTGTACCGAAGTTGCGAAAAATGTTTCGCAACGAAAACATCCATTCTACTCCATAAGACCCAAAATGATGTTTTGCAGTGGTTGGGAGCATTTCGCAAACCTTCGGCACGTAAAAAGATGCAAAACTTGTTTTGCGGGCCAGAATGCACTATTTCAGGGTATCGAAGTTGCGAAAAATGTTTTGCGACGAAAACATCCATTCTACTCCATTAGACCCAAAATGATGTTTTGCAGTGGTTGGGAGCATTTCGCAAACCTTCAGCACGTAAAAAGATGCGAAACTTGTTTTGCGGGCCTGAATGCACTATTTTAGAGTACCGAAGTTGCGAAAAAGGATTCGCAACGAAATCATCCATTCTACTCCATTAGACCCAAAAAGATGTTTTCCACTAGTTGGGAGCATTTCGCAAACCATCGACACGTAAAACGATGCGAAACTTGTGTTTCGGGCCTGAATGCCCTATTTCGGTGTACCGAAGTTGCGAAAAATGTTTCGCAACGAAAACATCCATTCTACTCTATTAGACACAAAATGATGTTTTGCAGTGGTTGGGAGCATTTCGCAAACCTTCGGCACGTAAAAAGTTGTGAAACTTGTTTTGCGGGCCAGAATGCACTATTTCAGGGTACCGAAGTTGCGAAAAATGTTTCGCAACAAAAACATCCATTCTACTCCATAAGACCCAAAATGATGTTTTGCAGTGGTTGGGAGCATTTTGCAAACCTTCGGCACGTAAAAAGTTGTGAAACTTGTTTTGTGGGCCAGACTGCAGTATTTCAGGGTACTGAAGTTGCGAAAAATGTTTTGCGACGAAAACATCCATTCTACTCCATTAGACCCAAAATGATGTTTTGCAGTGGTTGGGAGAATTTCGCAAACCTTCGACATGTAAAAAGATGCGATACTTATTTTGCGGGCCAGAATGCACTATTTCAGGGTACCGAAGTTGCGAAAAATGTTTTGCGACGAAAACATCCATTCTACTCCATTAGACCCAAAATGATGTTTTGCAGTGGTTGGGAGAATTTCGCAAACCTTCGACATGTAAAAAGATGCGAAACTTATTTTGCGGGCCAGAATGCACTATTTCAGGGTACCGAAGTTGCGAAAAATGTTTTGCGACGAAAACATCCATTCTACTCCATTAGACCCAAAATGATGTTTTGCAGTGGTTGGGAGAATTTCGCAAACCTTCGACACGTAAAAAGATGCGAAACTTATTTTGCGGGCCTGAATCCACTATTTCGGTGTACCGAAGTTGCGAAAAATGTTTCGCAACGAAAACATCCATTCTACTCCATAAGACCCAAAATGATGTTTTGCAGTGGTTGGGAGCATTTCGCAAACCTTCGGCACGTAAAAAGATGCAAAACTTGTTTTGCGGGCCAGAATGCACTATTTCAGGGTATCGAAGTTGCGAAAAATATTTTGCGACGAAAACATCCATTCTACTCCATTAGACCCAAAATGATGTTTTGCAGTGGTTGGGAGCATTTCGCAAACCTTCAGCACGTAAAAACATGCGAAACTTGTTTTGCGGGCCTGAATGCACTATTTCAGAGTACCGAAGTTGCGAAAAAGGATTCGCAACGAAATCATCCATTCTACTCCATTAGACCCAAAATGATGTTTTCCACAAGTTGGGAGCATTTCGCAAACCATCGACACGTAAAACGATGCGAAACTTGTGTTTCGGGCCTGAATGCACTATTTCGGTGTACCGGAGATGCGAAAAATGTTTCGCAACGAAAACATCCATTCTACTCTATTAGACACAAAATGATGTTTTGCAGTGGTTGGGAGCATTTCGCAAACCTTCGGCACGTAAAAAGTTGTGAAACTTGTTTTGCGGGCCAGAATGCACTATTTCAGGGTACCGAAGTTGCGAAAAATGTTTCGCAACAAAAACATCCATTCTACTCCATAAGACCCAAAATGATGTTTTGCAGTGGTTGGGAGCATTTTGCAAACCTTCGGCATGTAAAAAGTTGTGAAACTTGTTTTGTGGGCCGGAATGCACTATTTCAGGGTACCGAAGTTGCGAAAAATGTTTTGCGACGAAAACATCCATTCTCCTCCATTAGACCCAAAATGATGTTTTGCAGTGGTTGGGAGAATTTCGCAAACCTTCGACATGTAAAAAGATGCGACACTTATTTTGCGGGCCTGAATACACTATTTCGGTGTACCGAAGTTGCGAAAAATGTTTCGCAACGAAAACATCCATTCTACTCCATTAGACCCAAAATGATGTTTTGTAGTGGTTGGGAGCATTTCGCAAACCTTCGGCACGTAAAAAGTTGTGAAACTTGTTTTGCGGGCTAGAATGCACTATTTCAGGGTACCGAAGTTGCGAAAAATGTTTTGCGATGAAAACATCCATTCTACTCCATTAGACCCAAAATGATGTTTTGCAGTGGTTGGGAGAATTTCGCAAACCTTCGACACGTAAAAAGATGCGAAACTTGTTTTGCGGGCCTGAATCCACTATTTCGGTGTACCGAAGTTGTGAAAAATGTTTCGCAACAAAAACATCCATTCTACTCCATAAGACCCAAAATGATGTTTTGCAGTGGTTGGGAGCATTTCGCAAACCTTCGGCACGTAAAAAGATGCAAAACTTGTTTTGCGGGCCAGAATGCACTATTTCAGGGTATCGAAGTTGCGAAAAATGTTTTGCGACGAAAACATCCATTCTACTCCATTAGACCCAAAATGATGTTTTGCAGTGGTTGGGAGCATTTCGCAAACCTTCAGCACGTAAAAAGATGCGAAACTTGTTTTGCGGGCCTGAATGCACTATTTTAGAGTACCGAAGTTGCGAAAAAGGATTCGCAACGAAATCATCCATTCTACTCCATTAGACCCAAAATGATGTTTTCCACTAGTTGGGAGCATTTCGCAAACCATCGACACGTAAAACGATGCGAAACTTTTGTTTCGGGCCTGAATGCACTATTTCGGTGTACCGAAGTTGCGAAAAATGTTTCGCAACGAAAACATCCATTCTACTCTATTAGACACAAAATGATGTTTTGCAGTGGTTGGGAGCATTTCGCAAACCTTCGGCACGTAAAAAGTTGTGAAACTTGTTTTGTGGGCTAGAATGCACTATTTCAGGGTACCGAAGTTGCGAAAAATGTTTCGCAACAAAAACATCCATTCTACTCCATAAGACCCAAAATGATGTTTTGCAGTGGTTGGGAGCATTTTGCAAACCTTCGGCACGTAAAAAGTTGTGAAACTTGTTTTGTGGGCCAGAATGCAGTATTTCAGGGTACCGAAGTTGCGAAAAATGTTTTGCGACGAAAACATCCATTCTACTCCATTAGACCCAAAATGATGTTTTGCAGTGGTTGGGAGAATTTCGCAAACCTTCGACATGTAAAAAGATGCGATACTTATTTTGCGGGCCAGAATGCAATATTTCAGGGTATCGAAGTTGCGAAAAATGTTTTGCGACGAAAACATCCATTCTACTCCATTAGACCCAAAATGATGTTTTACAGTGGTTGGAAGAATTTCGCAAACCTTCGGCACGTAAAAAGATGCGAAACTTGTTTTGCGGGCCTGAATGCACTATTTCAGAGTACCGAAGTTGCGAAAAAGGATTCGCATCGAAAACATCCATTCTACTCCATTAGACCCAAAATGATGTTTTCCACTGGTTGGGAGCATTTCGCAAACCATCGACACGTAAAACGATGCGAAACTTGTGTTTCGGGACTGAATGCACTATTTTGGTGTACCAAAGCTGCAAAAAATGGTTCGCAATGAAAACATCCATTCTACTCTATTAGACACAAAATTATGTTTTGCAGTGGTTGGGAGCATTTCGCAAACCTTCGGCACGTAAACAGTTGTGAAACTTGTTTTGCGGGCCAGAATGCACTATTTCAGGGTACCGAAGTTGCGAAAAATGTTTTGCGATGAAAACATCCATTCTACTCCATTAGACCCAAAATGATGTTTTGCAGTGGTTGGGAGAATTTCGCAAACCTTCGACACGTAAAAAGATGCGAAACTTGTTTTGCGGGCCTGAATCCACTATTTCGGTGTACCGAAGTTGCGAAAAATGTTTCGCAACGAAAACATCCATTCTACTCCATAAGACCCAAAATGATGTTTTGCAGTGGTTGGGAGCATTTCGCAAACCTTCGGCACGTAAAAAGATGCAAAACTTGTTTTGCGGGCCAGAATGCACTATTTCAGGGTATCGAAGTTGCGAAAAATGTTTTGCGACGAAAACATCCATTCTACTCCATTAGACCCAAAATGATGTTTTGCAGTGGTTGGGAGCATTTCGCAAACCTTCAGCACGTAAAAAGATGCGAAACTTGTTTTGCGGGCCTGAATGCACTATTTTAGAGTACCGAAGTTGCGAAAAAGGATTCGCAACGAAATCATCCATTCTACTCCATTAGACCCAAAATGATGTTTTCCACTAGTTGGGAGCATTTCGCAAACCATCGACACGTAAAACGATGCGAAACTTTTGTTTCGGGCCTGAATGCACTATTTCGGTGTACCGAAGTTGCGAAAAATGTTTCGCAACGAAAACATCCATTCTACTCTATTAGACACAAAATGATGTTTTGCAGTGGTTGGGAGCATTTCGCAAACCTTCGGCACGTAAAAAGTTGTGAAACTTGTTTTGCGGGCCAGAATGCACTATTTCAGGGTACCGAAGTTGCGAAAAATGTTTCGCAACAAAAACATCCATTCTACTCCATAAGACCCAAAATGATGTTTTGCAGTGGTTGGGAGCATTTTGCAAACCTTCGGCACGTAAAAAGTTGTGAAACTTGTTTTGTGGGCCAGAATGCAGTATTTCAGGGTACCGAAGTTGCGAAAAATGTTTTGCGACGAAAACATCCATTCTACTCCATTAGACCCAAAATGATGTTTTGCAGTGGTTGGGAGAATTTCGCAAACCTTCGACATGTAAAAAGATGCGATACTTATTTTGCGGGCCAGAATGCAATATTTCAGGGTATCGAAGTTGCGAAAAATGTTTTGCGACGAAAACATCCATTCTACTCCATTAGACCCAAAATGATGTTTTGCAGTGGTTGGAAGAATTTCGCAAACCTTCGGCACGTAAAAAGATGCGAAACTTGTTTTGCGGGCCTGAATGCACTATTTCAGAGTACCGAAATTGCGAAAAAGGATTCGCATCGAAAACATCCATTCTACTCCATTAGACCCAAAATGATGTTTTCCACTGGTTGGGAGCATTTCGCAAACCATCGACACGTAAAACGATGCGAAACTTGTGTTTCGGGACTGAATGCACTATTTCGGTGTACCGAAGCTGCAAAAAATGGTTCGCAATGAAAACATCCATTCTACTCTATTAGACACAAAATTATGTTTTGCAGTGGTTGGGAGCATTTCGCAAACCTTCGGCACGTAAAAAGTTGTGAAACTTGTTTTGCGGGCCAGAATGCACTATTTCAGGGTACCGAAGTTGCGAAAAATATTTTGCGATGAAAACATCCATTCTACTCCATTAGACCCAAAATGATGTTTTGCAGTGGTTCGGAGAATTTCGCAAACCTTCGACACGTAAAAAGATGCGAAACTTGTTTTGCGGGCCTGAATCCACTATTTCGGTGTACCGAAGTTGCGAAAAATGTTTCGCAACGAAAACATCCATTCTACTCCATAAGACCCAAAATGATGTTATGCAGTGGTTGGGAGCATTTCGCAAACCTTCGGCACGTAAAAAGATGCAAAACTTGTTTTGCGGGCCTGAATGCAATATTTCAGGGTATCGAAGTTGCGAAAAATGTTTTGCGACGAAAACATCCATTCTACTCCATTAGACCCAAAATGATGTTTTGCAGTGGTTGGGAGCATTTCGCAAACCTTCAGCACGTAAAAAGATGCGAAACTTGTTTTGCGGGCCTGAATGCACTATTTCAGAGTACCGAAGTTGCGAAAAAGGATTCGCAACGAAATCATCTATTCTACTCCATTAGACCCAAAATGATGTTTTCCACTAGTTGGGAGCATTTGGCAAACCATCGACACGTAAAACGATGCGAAACTTGTGTTTCGGGCCTGAATGCACTATTTCGGTGTACCGAAGTTGCGAAAAATGTTTCGCAACGAAAACATCCATTCTACTCTATTAGACACAAAATGATGTTTTGCAGTGGCTGGGAGCATTTCGCAAACCTTCGGCACGTAAAAAGTTGTGAAACTTGTTTTGCGGGCCAGAATGCACTATTTCAGGGTACCGAAGTTGCGAAAAATGTTTCGCAACAAAAACATCCATTCTACTCCATAAGACCCAAAATGATGTTTTGCAGTGGTTGGGAGCATTTTGCAAACCTTTGGCACGTAAAAAGTTGTGAAACTTGTTTTGTGGGCCAGAATGCACTATTTCAGGGTACCGAAGTTGCGAAAAATCTTTTGCGACGAAAACATCCATTCTACTCCATTAGACCCAAAATGAAGTTTTCCAGTGGTTGGGAGAATTTCGCAAACCTTCGACATGTAAAAAGATGCGAAACTTATTTTGCGGGCCTGAATCCACTATTTCGGTGTACCGAAGTTGCGAAAAATGTTTCGCAACGAAAACATCGATTCTACTTCATTAGACCCAAAATGATGTTTTGCAGTGGTTGGGAGCATTTCGCAAACCTTTGGCACGTAAAAAGATGCAAAACTTGTTTTGCGGGCCAGAATGCAATATTTCAGGGTATCGAAGTTGCGAAAAATGTTTTGCGACGAAAACATCCATTCTACTCCATTAGACCCAAAATGATGTTTTGCAGTGGTTGGGAGCATTTCGCAAACCTTCAGCACGTAAAAAGATGCGAAACTTGTTTTGCGGGCCTGAATGCACTATTTCAGAGTACCGAAGTTGCGAAAAAGGATTCGCATCGAAATCATCCATTCTACTCCATTAGACCCAAAAAGATGTTTTCCACTAGTTGGGAGCATTTCGCAAACCATCGACACGTAAAATGATGCGAAACTTGTGTTTCGGGCCTGAATGCACTATTTCGGTGTACCGAAGTTGCGAAAAATGTTTCGCAACGAAAACATCCATTCTACTCTATTAGACACAAAACGATGTTTTGCAGTGGTTGGGAGCATTTCGCAAACCTTCGGCACGTAAAAAGTTGTGAAACTTGTTTTGTGGGCCAGAATGCACTATTTCAGGGTACCGAAGTTGCGAAAAATGTTTTGCGACGAAAACATCCATTCTACTCCATTAGACCCAAAATGATGTTTTGCAGTGGTTGGGAGAATTTCGCAAACCTTCGACACGTAAAAAGATGCGAAACTTATTTTGCGGGCCTGAATCCACTATTTCGGTGTACCGAAGTTGCGAAAAATGTTTTGCAACGAAAAGATCCATTCTACTCCATTAGACCCAAAATGATGTTTTGTAGTGGTTGGGAGCATTTCGCAAACCTTCGGCACGTAAAAAGTTGTGAAACTTGTTTTGCGGGCTAGAATGCACTATTTCAGGGTACCGAAGTTGCGAAAAATATTTTGCGATGAAAACATCCATTCTACTCCATTAGACCCAAAATGATGTTTTGCAGTGGTTGGGAGAATTTCGCAAACCTTCGACACGTAAAAAGATGCGAAACTTGTTTTGCGGGCCTGAATCCACTATTTCGGTGTACCGAAGTTGCGAAAAATGTTTCGCAACGAAAACATCCATTCTACTCCATAAGACCCAAAATGATGTTTTGCAGTGGTTGGGAGCATTTCGCAAACCTTCGGCACGTAAAAAGATGCAAAACTTGTTTTGCGGGCCAGAATGCACTATTTCAGGGTATCGAAGTTGCGAAAAATGTTTTGCGACGAAAACATCCATTCTACTCCATTAGACCCAAAATGATGTTTTGCAGTGGTTGGGAGCATTTCGCAAACCTTCAGCACGTAAAAAGATGCGAAACTTGTTTTGCGGGCCTGAATGCACTATTTCAGAGTACCGAAGTTGCGAAAAAGGATTCGCAACGAAATCATCTATTCTACTCCATTAGACCCAAAATGATGTTTTCCACTAGTTGGGAGCATTTCGCAAACCATCGACACGTAAAACGATGCGAAACTTGTGTTTCGGGCCTGAATGCACTATTTCGGTGTACCGAAGTTGCGAAAAATGTTTCGCAACGAAAACATCCATTCTACTCTATTAGACACAAAATGATGTTTTGCAGTGGCTGGGAGCATTAGCAAACCTTCGGCACGTAAAAAGTTGTGAAACTTGTTTTGCGGGCCAGAATGCACTATTTCAGGGTACCGAAGTTGCGAAAAATGTTTCGCAACAAAAACATCCATTCTACTCTACAAGACCCAAAATGATGTTTTGCAGTGGTTGGGAGCATTTTGCAAACCTTTGGCACGTAAAAAGTTGTGAAACTTGTTTTGTGGGCCAGAATGCACTATTTCAGGGTACCGAAGTTGCGAAAAATCTTTTGCGACGAAAACATCCATTCTACTCCATTAGACCCAAAATGAAGTTTTCCAGTGGTTGGGAGAATTTCGCAAACCTTCGACATGTAAAAAGATGCGAAACTTATTTTGCGGGCCTGAATCCACTATTTCGGTGTACCGAAGTTGCGAAAAATGTTTCGCAACGAAAACATCGATTCTACTTCATTAGACCCAAAATGATGTTTTGCAGTGGTTGGGAGCATTTCGCAAACCTTTGGCACGTAAAAAGATGCAAAACTTGTTTTGCGGGCCAGAATGCAATATTTCAGGGTATCGAAGTTGCGAAAAATGTTTTGCGACGAAAACATCCATTCTACTCCATTAGACCCAAAATGATGTTTTGCAGTGGTTGGGAGCATTTCGCAAACCTTCAGCACGTAAAAAGATGCGAAACTTGTTTTGCGGGCCTGAATGCACTATTTCAGAGTACCGAAGTTGCGAAAAAGGATTCGCATCGAAATCATCCATTCTACTCCATTAGACCCAAAAAGATGTTTTCCACTAGTTGGGAGCATTTCGCAAACCATCGACACGTAAAATGATGCGAAACTTGTGTTTCGGGCCTGAATGCACTATTTCGGTGTACCGAAGTTGCGAAAAATGTTTCGCAACGAAAACATCCATTCTACTCTATTAGACACAAAATGATGTTTTGCAGTGGTTGGGAGCATTTCGCAAACCTTCGGCACGTAAAAAGTTGTGAAACTTGTTTTGTGGGCCAGAATGCACTATTTCAGGGTACCGAAGTTGCGAAAAATGTTTTGCGACGAAAACATCCATTCTACTCCATTAGACCCAAAATGATGTTTTGCAGTGGTTGGGAGAATTTCGCAAACCTTCGACACGTAAAAAGATGCGAAACTTATTTTGCGGGCCTGAATCCACTATTTCGGTGTACCGAAGTTGCGAAAAATGTTTCGCAACGAAAAGATCCATTCTACTCCATTAGACCCAAAATGATGTTTTGTAGTGGTTGGGAGCATTTCGCAAACCTTCGGCACGTAAAAAGTTGTGAAACTTGTTTTGCGGGCTAGAATGCACTATTTCAGGGTACCGAAGTTGCGAAAAATGTTTTGCGATGAAAACATCCATTCTACTCCATTAGACCCAAAATGATGTTTTGCAGTGGTTGGGAGAATTTCGCAAACCTTCGACATGTAAAAAGATGCGAAACTTGTTTTGCGGGCCTGAATCCACTATTTCGGTGTACCGAAGTTGCGAAAAATGTTTCGCAACGAAAACATCCATTCTACTCCATAGGACCCAAAATGATGTTTTGCAGTGGTTGGGAGCATTTCGCAAACCTTCGGCACGTAAAAAGATGCAAAACTTGTTTTGCGGGCCAGAATGCACTATTTCAGGGTATCGAAGTTGCGAAAAATGTTTTGCGACGAAAACATCCATTCTACTCCATTAGACCCAAAATGATGTTTTGCAGTGGTTGGGAGCATTTCGCAAACCTTCAGCACGTAAAAAGATGCGAAACTTGTTTTGCGGGCCTGAATGCACTATTTTAGAGTACCGAAGTTGCGAAAAAGGATTCGCAACGAAATCATCCATTCTACTCCATTAGACCCAAAATGATGTTTTCCACTAGTTGGGAGCATTTCGCAAACCATCGACACGTAAAACGATGCGAAACTTGTGTTTCGGGCCTGAATGCCCTATTTCGGTGTACCGAAGTTGCCAAAAATGTTTCGCAACGAAAACATCCATTCTACTCTATTAGACACAAAATGATGTTTTGCAGTGGTTGGGAGCATTTCGCAAACCTTCGGCACGTAAAAAGTTGTGAAACTTGTTTTGCGGGCCAGAATGCACTATTTCAGGGTACCGAAGTTGCGAAAAATGTTTCGCAACAAAAACATCCATTCTACTCCATAAGACCCAAAATGATGTTTTGCAGTGGTTGGGAGCATTTTGCAAACCTTCGGCACGTAAAAAGTTGTGAAACTTGTTTTGTGGGCCAGACTGCAGTATTTCAGGGTACCGAAGTTGCGAAAAATGTTTTGTGACGAAAACATCCATTCTACTCCATTAGACCCAAAATGATGTTTTGCAGTGGTTGGGAGAATTTCGCAAACCTTCGACATGTAAAAAGATGCGATACTTATTTTGCGGGCCAGAATGCACTATTTCAGGGTACCGAAGTTGCGAAAAATGTTTTGCGACGAAAACATCCATTCTACTCCATTAGACCCAAAATGATGTTTTGCAGTGGTTGGGAGAATTTCGCAAACCTTCGACATGTAAAAAGATGCGAAACTTATTTTGCGGGCCAGAATGCACTATTTCTGGGTACCGAAGTTGTGAAAAATGTTTTGCGACGAAAACATCCATTCTACTCCATTAGACCCAAAATGATGTTTTGCAGTGGTTGGGAGAATTTCGCAAACCTTCGACACGTAAAAAGATGCGAAACTTATTTTGCGGGCCTGAATCCACTATTTCGGTGTACCGAAGTTGCGAAAAATGTTTCGCAACGAAAACATCCATTCTACTCCATAAGACCCAAAATGATGTTTTGCAGTGGTTGGGAGCAATTCGCAAACCTTCGGCACGTAAAAAGATGCAAAACTTGTTTTGCGGGCCAGAATGCACTATTTCAGGGTATCGAAGTTGCGAAAAATATTTTGCGACGAAAACATCCATTCTACTCCATTAGACCCAAAATGATGTTTTGCAGTGGTTGGGAGCATTTCGCAAACCTTCAGCACGTAAAAACATGCGAAACTTGTTTTGCGGGCCTGAATGCACTATTTCAGAGTACCGAAGTTGCGAAAAAGGATTCGCAACGAAATCATCCATTCTACTCCATTAGACCCAAAATGATGTTTTCCACTAGTTGGGAGCATTTCGCAAACCATCGACACGTAAAACGATGCGAAACTTGTGTTTCGGGCCTGAATGCACTATTTCGGTGTACCGAAGATGCGAAAAATGTTTCGCAACGAAAACATCCATTCTACTCTATTAGACACAAAATGATGTTTTGCAGTGGTTGGGAGCATTTCACAAACCTTCGGCACGTAAAAAGTTGTGAAACTTGTTTTGCGGGCCAGAATGCACTATTTCAGGGTACCGAAGTTGCGAAAAATGTTTCGCAACAAAAACATCCATTCTACTCCATAAGACCCAAAATGATGTTTTGCAGTGGTTGGGAGCATTTTGCAAACCTTCGGCATGTAAAAAGTTGTGAAACTTGTTTTGTGGGCCAGAATGCACTATTTCAGGGTACCGAAGTTGCGAAAAATGTTTTGCGACGAAAACATCCATTCTCCTCCATTAGACCCAAAATGATGTTTTGCAGTGGTTGGGAGAATTTCGCAAACCTTCGACATGTAAAAAGATGCGAAACTTATTTTGCGGGCCTGAATACACTATTTCGGTGTACCGATGTTGCGAAAAATGTTTCGCAAGGAAAACATCCATTCTACTCCATTAGACCCAAAATGATGTTTTGTAGTGGTTGGGAGCATTTCGCAAACCTTCGGCACGTAAAAAGTTGTGAAACTTGTTTTGCGGGCTAGAATGCACTATTTCAGGGTACCGAAGTTGCGAAAAATGTTTTGCGATGAAAACATCTATTCTACTCCATTAGACCCAAAATGATGTTTTGCAGTGGTTGGGAGAATTTCGCAAACCTTCGACACGTAAAAAGATGCGAAACTTGTTTTGCGGGCCTGAATCCACTATTTCGGTGTACCGAAGTTGCGAAAAATGTTTCGCAACGAATACATCCATTCTACTCCATAAGACCCAAAATGATGTTTTGCAGTGGTTGGGAGCATTTCGCAAACCTTCGGCACGTAAAAAGATGCAAAACTTGTTTTGCGGGCCAGAATGCACTATTTCAGGGTATCGAAGTTGCGAAAAATGTTTTGCGACGAAAACATCCATTCTACTCCATTAGACCCAAAATGATGTTTTGCAGTGGTTGGGAGCATTTCGCAAACCTTCAGCACGTAAAAAGATGCGAAACTTGTTTTGCGGGCCTGAATGCACTATTTTAGAGTACCGAAGTTGCGAAAAAGGATTCGCAACGAAATCATCCATTCTACTCCATTAGACCCAAAATGATGTTTTCCACTAGTTGGGAGCATTTCGCAAACCATCGACACGTAAAACGATGCGAAACTTTTGTTTCGGGCCTGAATGCACTATTTCGGTGTACCGAAGTTGCGAAAAATGTTTCGCAACGAAAACATCCATTCTACTCTATTAGACACAAAATGATGTTTTGCAGTGGTTGGGAGCATTTCGCAAACCTTCGGCACGTAAAAAGTTGTGAAACTTGTTTTGCGGGCCAGAATGCACTATTTCAGGGTACCGAAGTTGCGAAAAATGTTTCGCAACAAAAACATCCATTCTACTCCATAAGACCCAAAATGATGTTTTGCAGTGGTAGGGAGCATTTTGCAAACCTTCGGCACGTAAAAAGTTGTGAAACTTGTTTTGTGGGCCAGAATGCAGTATTTCAGGGTACCGAAGTTGCGAAAAATGTTTTGCGACGAAAACATCCATTCTACTCCATTAGACCCAAAATGATGTTTTGCAGTGGTTGGGAGAATTTCGCAAACCTTCGACATGTAAAAAGATGCGATACTTATTTTGCGGGCCAGAATGCAATATTTCAGGGTATCGAAGTTGCGAAAAATGTTTTGCGACGAAAACATCCATTCTACTCCATTAGACCCAAAATGATGTTTTGCAGTGGTTGGAAGAATTTCGCAAACCTTCGGCACGTAAAAAGATGCGAAACTTGTTTTGCGGGCCTGAATGCACTATTTCAGAGTACCGAAGTTGCGAAAAAGGATTCGCATCGAAAACATCCATTCTACTCCATTAGACCCAAAATGATGTTTTCCACTGGTTGGGAGCATTTCGCAAACCATCGACACGTAAAACGATGCGAAACTTGTGTTTCGGGACTGAATGCACTATTTCGGTGTACCGAAGCTGCAAAAAATGGTTCGCAATGAAAACATCCATTCTACTCTATTAGACACAAAATTATGTTTTGCAGTGGTTGGGAGCATTTCGCAAACCTTCGGCACGTAAAAAGTTGTGAAACTTGTTTTGCGGGCCAGAATGCACTATTTCAGGGTACCGAAGTTGCGAAAAATGTTTTGCGATGAAAACATCCATTCTACTCCATTAGACCCAAAATGATGTTTTGCAGTGGTTGGGAGAATTTCGCAAACCTTCGACACGTAAAAAGATGCGAAACTTGTTTTGCGGGCCTGAATCCACTATTTCGGTGTACCGAAGTTGCGAAAAATGTTTCGCAACGAAAACATCCATTCTACTCCATAAGACCCAAAATGATGTTTTGCAGTGGTTGGGAGCATTTCGCAAACCTTCGGCACGTAAAAAGATGCAAAACTTGTTTTGCGGGCCAGAATGCAATATTTCAGGGTATCGAAGTTGCGAAAAATGTTTTGCGACGAAAACATCCATTCTACTCCATTATACCCAAAATGATGTTTTGCAGTGGTTGGGAGCATTTCGCAAACCTTCAGCACGTAAAAAGATGCGAAACTTGTTTTGCGGGCCTGAATGCACTATTTCAGAGTACCGAAGTTGCGAAAAAGGATTCGCAACGAAATCATCTATTCTACTCCATTAGACCCAAAATGATGTTTTCCACTAGTTGGGAGCATTTCGCAAACCATCGACACGTAAAACGATGCGAAACTTGTGTTTCGGGCCTGAATGCACTATTTCGGTGTACCGAAGTTGCGAAAAATGTTTCGCAACGAAAACATCCATTCTACTCTATTAGACACAAAATGATGTTTTGCAGTGGCTGGGAGCATTTCGCAAACCATCGGCACGTAAAAAGTTGTGAAACTTGTTTTGCGGGCCAGAATGCACTATTTCAGGGTACCGAAGTTGCGAAAACTGTTTCGCAACAAAAACATCCATTCTACTCCATAAGACCCAAAATGATGTTTTGCAGTGGTTGGGAGCATTTTGCAAACCTTTGGCACGTAAAAAGTTGTGAAACTTGTTTTGTGGGCCAGAATGCACTATTTCAGGGTACCGAAGTTGCGAAAAATGTTTTGCGACGAAAACATCCATTCTACTCCATTAGACCCAAAATGATGTTTTCCAGTGGTTGGGAGAATTTCGCAAACCTTCGACATGTAAAAAGATGCGAAACTTATTTTGCGGGCCTGAATCCACTATTTCGGTGTACCGAAGTTGCGAAAAATGTTTCGCAACGAAAACATCGATTCTACTTCATTAGACCCAAAATGATGTTTTGCAGTGGTTGGGAGCATTTCGCAAACCTTTGGCACGTAAAAAGATGCAAAACTTGTTTTGCGGGCCAGAATGCAATATTTCAGGGTATCGAAGTTGCGAAAAATGTTTTGCGACGAAAACATCCATTCTACTCCATTAGACCCAAAATGATGTTTTGCAGTGGTTGGGAGCATTTCGCAAACCTTCAGCACGTAAAAAGATGCGAAACTTGTTTTGCGGGCCTGAATGCACTATTTCAGAGTACCGAAGTTGCGAAAAAGGATTCGCATCGAAATCATCCATTCTACTCCATTAGACCCAAAAAGATGTTTTCCACTAGTTGGGAGCATTTCGCAAACCATCGACACGTAAAATGATGCGAAACTTGTGTTTCGGGCCTGAATGCACTATTTCGGTGTACCGAAGTTGCGAAAAATGTTTCGCAACGAAAACATCCATTCTACTCTATTAGACACAAAATGATGTTTTGCAGTGGTTGGGAGCATTTCGCAAACCTTCGGCACGTAAAAAGTTGTGAAACTTGTTTTGCGGGCCAGAATGCACTATTTCAGGGTACCGAAGTTGCGAAAAATGTTTCGCAACAAAAACATCCATTCTACTCCATAAGACCCAAAATGATGTTTTGCAGTGGTTGGGAGCATTTTGCAAACCTTCGACATGTAAAAAGATGCGAAACTTATTTTGCGGGCCTGAATCCACTATTTCGGTGTACCGAAGTTGCGAAAAATGTTTCGCAACGAAAACATCGATTCTACTTCATTAGACCCAAAATGATGTTTTGCAGTGGTTGGGAGCATTTCGCAAACCTTTGGCACGTAAAAAGATGCAAAACTTGTTTTGCGGGCCAGAATGCAATATTTCAGGGTATCGAAGTTGCGAAAAATGTTTTGCGACGAAAACATCCATTCTACTCCATTAGACCCAAAATGATGTTTTGCAGTGGTTGGGAGCATTTCGCAAACCTTCAGCACGTAAAAAGATGCGAAACTTGTTTTGCGGGCCTGAATGCACTATTTCAGAGTACCGAAGTTGCGAAAAAGGATTCGCATCGAAATCATCCATTCTACTCCATTAGACCCAAAAAGATGTTTTCCACTAGTTGGGAGCATTTCGCAAACCATCGACACGTAAAATGATGCGAAACTTGTGTTTCGGGCCTGAATGCACTATTTCGGTGTACCGAAGTTGCGAAAAATGTTTCGCAACGAAAACATCCATTCTACTCTATTAGACACAAAATGATGTTTTGCAGTGGTTCGGAGCATTTCGCAAACCTTCGGCATGTAAAAAGTTGTGAAACTTGTTTTGCGGGACTGAATGCACTATTTCGGTGTACCGAAGCTGCAAAAAATGGTTCGCAATGAAAACATCCATTCTACTCTATAAGACAAAAAATTATGTTTTGCAGTGGTTGGGAGCATTTCGCAAACCTTCGGCATGTAAAAAGTTGTGAAACTTGTTTTGCGGGCCAGAATGCACTATTTCAGGGTACCGAAGTTGCGAAAAATGTTTTGCGATGAAAACATCCATTCTACTCCATTAGACCCAAAATGATGTTTTGCAGTGGTTGGGAGAATTTCGCAAACCTTCGACACGTAAAAAGATGCGAAACTTGTTTTGCGGGCCTGAATCCACTATTTCGGTGTACCGAAGTTGCGAAAAATGTTTCGCAACGAAAACATCCATTCTACTCCATAAGACCCAAAATGATGTTTTGCAGTGGTTGGGAGCATTTCGCAAACCTTCGGCACGTAAAAAGATGCAAAACTTGTTTTGCGGGCCAGAATGCAATATTTCAGGGTATCGAAGTTGCGAAAAATGTTTTGCGACGAAAACATCCATTCTACTCCATTAGACCCAAAATGATGTTTTGCAGTGGTTGGGAGCATTTCGCAAACCTTCGGCACGTAAAAAGATGCAAAACTTGTTTTGCGGGCCAGAATGCACTATTTTAGGGTATCGAAGTTGCGAAAAATGTTTTGCGACGAAAACATCCATTCTACTCCATTAGACCCAAAATGATGTTTTGCAGTGGTTGGGAGCATTTCGCAAACCTTCAGCACGTAAAAAGATACGAAACTTGTTTTGCGGGCCTGAATGCACTATTTTAGAGTACCGAAGTTGCGAAAAAGGATTCGCAACGAAATCATCCATTCTACTCCATTAGACCCAAAATGATGTTTTCCACTAGTTGGGAGCATTTCGCAAACCATCGACACGTAAAACGATGCGAAACTTGTGTTTCGGGCCTGAATGCACTATTTCGGTGCACCGAAGTTGCGAAAAATGTTTCGCAACGAAAACATCCATTCTACTCTATTAGACACAAAATGATGTTTTGCAGTGGTTGGGAGCATTTCGCAAACCTTCGGCACGTAAAAAGTTGTGAAACTTGTTTTGCGGGCCAGAATGCACTATTTCAGGGTATCGAAGTTGCGAAAAATGTTTCGCAACAAAAACATCCATTCTACTCCAAAGACCCAAAATGATGTTTTGCAGTGGTTGGGAGCATTTTGCAAACCTTCGGCACGTAAAAAGTTGTGAAACTTGTTTTGTGGGCCAGAATGCAGTATTTCAGGGTACCGATGTTGCGAAAAATGTTTTGCGACGAAAACATCCATTCTACTCCATTAGACCCAAAATGATGTTTTGCAGTGGTTGGGAGAATTTCGCAAACCTTCGACATGTAAAAAGATGCGATACTTATTTTAAGGGCCAGAATGCACTATTTCAGGGTATCGAAGTTGCAAAAAATGTTTTGCGACGAAAACATCCATTCTACTCCATTAGACCCAAAATGATGTTTTGCAGTGGTTGGAAGAATTTCGCAAACCTTCGGCACGTAAAAAGATGCGAAACTTGTTTTGCGGGCCTGAATGCACTATTTCAGAGTACCGAAGTTGCGAAAAAGGATTCGCATCGAAAACATCCATTCTACTCCATTAGACCCAAAATGATGTTTTCCACTGGTTGGGAGCATTTCGCAAACCATCGACACGTAAAACGATGCGAAACTTGTGTTTCGGGACTGAATGCACTATTTCGGTGTACCGAAGCTGCAAAAAATGGTTCGCAATGAAAACATCCATTCTACTCTATTAGACAAAAAATTATGTTTTGCAGTGGTTGGGAGCATTTCGCAAACCTTCGGCATGTAAAAAGTTGTGAAACTTGTTTTGCGGGCCAGAATGCACTATTTCAGGGTACCGAAGTTGCGAAAAATGTTTTGCGATGAAAACATCCATTCTACTCCATTAGACCCAAAATGATGTTTTGCAGTGGTTGGGAGAATTTCGCAAACCTTCGACACGTAAAAAGATGCGAAACTTGTTTTGCGGGCCTGAATCCACTATTTCGGTGTACCGAAGTTGCGAAAAATGTTTCGCAACGAAAACATCCATTCTACTCCATAAGACACAAAATGATGTTTTGCAGTGGTTGGGAGCATTTCGCAAACCTTCGGCACGTAAAAAGATGCAAAACTTGTTTTGCGGGCCAGAATGCAATATTTCAGGGTATCGAAGTTGCGAAAAATGTTTTGCGACGAAAACATCCATTCTACTCCATTAGACCCAAAATGATGTTTTGCAGTGGTTGGGAGCATTTCGCAAACCTTCGGCACGTAAAAAGATGCAAAACTTGTTTTGCGGGCCAGAATGCACTATTTTAGGGTATCGAAGTTGCGAAAAATGTTTTGCGACGAAAACATCCATTCTACTCCATTAGACCCAAAATGATGTTTTGCAGTGGTTGGGAGCATTTCGCAAACCTTCAGCACGTAAAAAGATGCGAAACTTGTTTTGCGGGCCTGAATGCACTATTTTAGAGTACCGAAGTTGCGAAAAAGGATTCGCAACGAAATCATCCATTCTACTCCATTAGACCCAAAATGATGTTTTCCACTAGTTGGGAGCATTTCGCAAACCATCGACACGTAAAACGATGCGAAACTTGTGTTTCGGGCCTGAATGCACTATTTCGGTGCACCGAAGTTGCGAAAAATGTTTCGCAACGAAAACATCCATTCTACTCTATTAGACACAAAATGATGTTTTGCAGTGGTTGGGAGCATTTCGCAAACCTTCGGCACGTAAAAAGTTGTGAAACTTGTTTTGCGGGCCAGAATGCACTATTTCAGGGTATCGAAGTTGCGAAAAATGTTTCGCAACAAAAACATCCATTCTACTCCAAAGACCCAAAATGATGTTTTGCAGTGGTTGGGAGCATTTTGCAAACCTTCGGCACGTAAAAAGTTGTGAAACTTGTTTTGTGGGCCAGAATGCAGTATTTCAGGGTACCGAAGTTGCGAAAAATGTTTTGCGACGAAAACATCCATTCTACTCCATTAGACCCAAAATGATGTTTTGCAGTGGTTGGGAGAATTTCGCAAACCTTCGACATGTAAAAAGATGCGATACTTATTTTAAGGGCCAGAATGCACTATTTCAGGGTATCGAAGTTGCAAAAAATGTTTTGCGACGAAAACATCCATTCTACTCCATTAGACCCAAAATGATGTTTTGCAGTGGTTGGAAGAATTTCGCAAATCTTCGGCACGTAAAAAGATGCGAAACTTGTTTTGCGGGCTTGAATGCACTATTTCAGAGTACCGAAGTTGCGAAAAAGGATTCGCATCGAAAACATCCATTCTACTCCATTAGACCCAAAATGATGTTTTCCACTGGTTGGGAGCATTTCGCAAACCATCGACACGTAAAACGATGCGAAACTTGTGTTTCGGGACTGAATGCACTATTTCGGTGTACCGAAGCTGCAAAAAATGGTTCGCAATGAAAACATCCATTCTACTCTATTAGACACAAAATTATGTTTTGCAGTGGTTGGGAGCATTTCGCAAATCTTCGGCACGTAAAAAGTTGTGAAACTTGTTTTGCGGGCCAGAATGCACTATTTCAGGGTACCGAAGTTGCGAAAAATGTTTTGCGATGAAAACATCCATTCTACTCCATTAGACCCAAAATGATGTTTTGCAGTGGTTGGGAGAATTTCGCAAACCTTCGACACGTAAAAAGATGCGAAACTTGTTTTGCGGGCCTGAATCCACTATTTCGGTGTACCGAAGTTGCGAAAAATGTTTCGCAACGAAAACATCCATTCTACTCCATAAGACCCAAAATGATGTTTTGCAGTGGTTGGGAGCATTTCGCAAACCTTCGGCACGTAAAAAGATGCAAAACTTGTTTTGCGGGCCAGAATGCAATATTTCAGGGTATCGAAGTTGCGAAAAATGTTTTGCGACGAAAACATCCATTCTACTCCATTAGACCCAAAATGATGTTTTCCAGTGGTTGGGAGCATTTCGCAAACCTTCAGCACGTAAAAAGATGCGAAACTTGTTTTGCGGGCCTGAATGCACTATTTCAGAGTACCGAAGTTGCGAAAAAGGATTCGCAACGAAATCATCTATTCTACTCCATTAGACCCAAAATGATGTTTTCCACTAGTTGGGAGCATTTCGCAAACCATCGACACGAAAACGATGCGAAACTTGTGTTTCGGGCCTGAATGCACTATTTCGGTGTACCGAAGTTGCGAAAAATGTTTCGCAACGAAAACATCCATTCTACTCTATTAGACACAAAATGATGTTTTGCAGTGGCTGGGAGCATTTCGCAAACCTTCGGCACGTAAAAAGTTGTGAAACTTGTTTTGCGGGCCAGAATGCACTATTTCAGGGTATCGAAGTTGCGAAAAATGTTTCGCAACAAAAACATCCATTCTACTCCATAAGACCCAAAATGATGTTTTGCAGTGGTTGGGAGCATTTTGCAAACCTTTGGCACGTAAAAAGTTGTGAAACTTGTTTTGTGGGCCAGAATGCACTATTTCAGGGTACCGAAGTTGCGAAAAATGTTTTGCGACGAAAACATCCATTCTACTCCATTAGACCCAAAATGATGTTTTCCAGTGGTTGGGAGAATTTCGCAAACCTTCGACATGTAAAAAGATGCGAAACTTATTTTGCGGGCCTGAATCCACTATTTCGGTGTACCGAAGTTGCGAAAAATGTTTCGCAACGAAAACATCGATTCTACTTCATTAGACCCAAAATGATGTTTTGCAGTGGTTGGGAGCATTTCGCAAACCTTCGGCACGTAAAAAGATGCAAAACTTGTTTTGCGGGCCAGAATGCAATATTTCAGGGTATCGAAGTTGCGAAAAATGTTTTGCGACGAAAACATCCATTCTACTCCATTAGACCCAAAATGATGTTTTGCAGTGGTTGGGAGCATTTCGCAAACCTTCAGCACGTAAAAAGATGCGAAACTTGTTTTGCGGGCCTGAATGCACTATTTCAGAGTACCGAAGTTGCGAAAAAGGATTCGCATCGAAATCATCCATTCTACTCCATTAGACCCAAAAAGATGTTTTCCACTAGTTGGGAGCATTTCGCAAACCATCGACACGTAAAATGATGCGAAACTTGTGTTTCGGGCCTGAATGCACTATTTCGGTGTACCGAAGTTGCGAAAAATGTTTCGCAACGAAAACATCCATTCTACTCTATTAGACACAAAATGATGTTTTGCAGTGGTTCGGAGCATTTCGCAAACCTTCAGCACGTAAAAAGTTGTGAAACTTGTTTTGCGGGACAGAATGCACTATTTCAGGGTTCCGAAGTTGCGAAAAATGTTTCGCAACAAAAACATCCATTCTACTCCATTAGACCCAAAATGATGTTTTGCAGTGGTTGGAAGAATTTCGCAAACCTTCGGCACGTAAAAAGATGCAAAACTTGTTTTGCGGGCCTGAATGCACTATTTCGGTGTACCGAAGATGCGAAAAATGTTTCGCAACGAAAACATCCATTCTACTCTATTAGACACAAAATGATGTTTTGTAGTGGTTGGGAGCATTTCGCAAACCTTCGGCACGTAAAAAGTTGTGAAACTTGTTTTGCGGGCCAGAATGCACTATTTCAGGGTATCGAAGTTGCGAAAAATGTTTTGCGACGAAAACATCCATTCTACTCCATTAGACCCAAAATGATGTTTTGCAGTGGTTGGGAGAATTTCGCAAACCTTCGACACGTAAAAGGATGTGAAACTTGTTTTGCGGGCCTGAATCCACTATTTCGGTGTACCGAAGTTGCGAAAAATGTTTCGCAACGAAAACATCCATTCTACTCCATTAGACCCAAAATGATGTTTTGCAGTGGTTGGGAGCATTTCGCAAACCTTCGGCACGTAAAAAGATGCGAAACTTGGTTTGCGGGCCAGAATGCACTATTTCAGGGTATCGAAGTTGCGAAAAATGTTTTGCGACGAAAACATCCATTCTACTCCATTAGACCCAAAATGATGTTTTGCAGTGGTTGCGAGAATTTCGCAAACCTTCGGCATGTAAAAAGATGCGAAACTTATTTTGCGGGCCTGAATGCACTATTTCAGAGTACCGAAGTTGCGAAAAAGGATTCGCATCGAAATCATCCATTCTACTCCATTAGACCCAAAATGATGTTTTCCACTAGTTGGGAGCATTTCGCAAACCATCGACACGTAAAACGATGCGAAACTTGTGTTTCGGGCCTGAATGCACTATTTCGGTGTACCGAAGCTGCAAAAAATGGTTCGCAATGAAAACATCCATTCTACTCTATTAGACACAAAATTATGTTTTGCAGTGGTTGGGAGCATTTCGCAAACCTTCGGCACGTAAAAAGTTGTGAAACTTGTTTTGCGGGCCAGAATGCACTATTTCAGGGTACCGAAGTTGCGAAAAATGTTTCGCAACAAAAACATCCATTCTACTCCATTAGACCCAAAATGATGTTTTGCAGTGGTTGGAAGAATTTCGCAAACCTTCGGCACGTAAAAAGATGCAAAACTTGTTTTGCGGGCCTGAATGCACTATTTCAGAGTACCGAAGTTGCGAAAAAGGATTCGCATCGAAAACATCCATTCTACTCCATAAGACCCAAAATGATGTTTTGCAGTGGTTGGGAGCATTTCACAAACCATCGACACGTAAAACGATGCGAACCTTGTGTTTCGGGCCTGAATGCACTATTTCGGTGTACCGAAGTTGCGAAAAATGGTTCGCAATGAAAACATCCATTCTACTCTATTAGACACAAAATTATGTTTTGCAGTGGTTGGGAGCATTTCGCAAACCTTCGGCACGTAAAAAGATGCAAAACTTGTTTTGCGGGCCAGAATGCAATATTTCAGGGTATCGAAGTTGCGAAAAATGTTTTGCGACGAAAACATCCATTCTACTCCATTACACCCAAAATGATGTTTTGCAGTGGTTGGGAGCATTTCGCAAACCATCGACACGTAAAACGATGCGAAACTTGTGTTTCGGGCCTGAATGCACTATTTCGGTGTACCGAAGTTGCGAAAAATGTTTCGCAACGAAAACATCCATTCTACTCTATTAGACACAAAATGATGTTTTGCAGTGGTTGGGAGCATTTCGCAAACCTTCGGCACGTAAAAAGTTGTGAAACTTGTTTTGCGGGCCAGAATGCACTATTTCAGGGTACCGAAGTTGCGAAAAATGTTTCGCAACAAAAACATCCATTCTACTCCATAAGACCCAAAATGATGTTTTGCAGTGGTTGGGAGCGTTTTGCAAACCTTTGGCACGTAAAAAGTTGTGAAACTTGTTTTGTGGGCCAGAATGCACTATTTCAGGGTACCGAAGTTGCGAAAAATGTTTTGCGACGAAAACATCCATTCTACTCCATTAGACCCAAAATGATGTTTTGCAGTGGTTGGGAGAATTTCGCAAACCTTCGACACGTAAAAAGATGCGAAACTTATTTTGCGGGCCTGAATCCACTATTTCGGTGTACCGAAGTTGCGAAAAATGTTTCGCAACGAAAACATCCATTCTACTCCATTAGACCCAAAATGATGTTTTGCAGTGGTTGGGAGCATTTCGCAAACCTTCGGCACGTAAAAAGATGTGAAACTTGTTTTGCGGGCCAGAATGCACTACTTCAGGGTACCGAAGTTGCGAAAAATGTTTTGCGACGAAAACATCCATTCTACTCCATTAGACCCAAAATGATGTTTTGCAGTGGTTGGGAGAATTTCGCAAACCTTCGACACGTAAAATGATGCGAAACTTGTTTTGCGGGCCTGAATCCACTATTTCGGTGTACCGAAGTTGCGAAAAATGTTTCGCAACGAAAACATCCATTCTACTCCATTAGACCCAAAATGATGTTTTGCAGTGGTTGGGAGCATTTCGCAAACCTTCGGCACGTAAAAAGATGCGAAACTTGTTTTGCGGGCCAGAATGCACTATTTCAGGGTATCGAAGTTGCGAAAAATGTTTTGCAACGAAAACATCCATTCTACTCCATTAGACCCAAAATGATGTTTTGCAGTGGTTGGGAGAATTTCGCAAACCTTCGGCACGTAAAAAGATGCGAAACTTGTTTTGCGGGCCTGAATGCACTATTTCAGAGTACCGAAGTTGCGAAAAAGGATTCGCATCGAAAACATCCATTCTACTCCATTAGACCCAAAATGATGTTTTCCACTGGTTGGGAGCATTTCGCAAACCATCGACACGTAAAACGATGCGAAACTTGTGTTTCGGGCCTGAATGCACTATTTCGGTGTACCGAAGTTGCAAAAAATGGTTCGCAATGAAAACATCCATTCTACTCTATTAGACACAAAATTATGTTTTGCAGTGGTTGGGAGCATTTCGCAAACCTTCGGCACGTAAAAAGATGTGAAACTTGTTTTGCGGACCAGAATGCACTATTTCAGGGTACCGAAGTTGCGAAAAATGTTTTGCGACGAAAACATCCATTCTACTCCATTAGACCCAAGATGATGTTTTGCAGTGGTTGGAAGAATTTCGCAAACCTTCGACACGTAAAAAGATGCGAAACTTATTTTGCGGGCCTGAATCCACTATTTCGGTGTACCGAAGTTGCGAAAAATGTTTCGCAACGAAAACATCCATTCTACTCCATAAGACCCAAAATGATGTTTTGCAGTGGTTGGGAGCATTTCGCAAACGTTCAGCACGTAAAAAGATGCGAAACTTGTTTTGCGGGCCTGAATGCACTATTTCAGAGTACCGAAGTTGCGAAAAAGGATTCGCATCGAAATCATCCATTCTACTCCATTAGACCCAAAAAGATGTTTTCCACTAGTTGAGAGCATTTCGCAAACCATCGACACGTAAAACGATGCGAAACTTGTGTTTCGGGCCTGAATGCACTATTTCAGTGTACCGAAGTTGCGAAAAATGTTTCTCAACGAAAACATCCATTCTACTCTATTAGACACAAAATGATGTTTTGCAGTGGTTGGGAGCATTTCGCAAACCTTCGGCACGTAAAAAGTTGTGAAACTTGTTTTGCGGGCCAGAATGCACTATTTCAGGGTACCGAAGTTGCGAAAAATGTTTCGCAACAAAAACATCCATTCTACTCCATAAGACCCAAAATGATGTTTTGCAGTGGTTGGGAGCATTTTGCAAACCTTCGGCACGTAAAAAGTTGTGAAACTTGTTTTGTGGGCCAGAATGCACTATTTCAGGGTACCGAAGTTGCGAAAAATGTTTTGCGACGAAAACATCCATTCTACTCCATTAGACCCAAAATGATGTTTTGCAGTGGTTGGGAGAATTTCGCAAACCTTCGACACGTAAAAAGATGCGAAACTTATTTTGCGGGCCTGAATCCACTATTTCGGTGTACCGAAGTTGCGAAAAATGTTTCGCAACGAAAACATCCATTCCACTCCATTAGACCCAAAATGATGTTTTGCAGTGGTTGGGAGCATTTCGCAAACCTTCGGCACGTAAAAAGATGTGAAACTTGTTTTGCGGGCCAGAATGCACTACTTCAGGGTACCGAAGTTGCGAAAAATGTTTTGCGACGAAAACATCCATTCTACTCCATTAGACCCAAAATGATGTTTTGCAGTGGTTGGGAGAATTTCGCAAACCTTCGACACGTAAAATGATGCGAAACTTGTTTTGCGGGCCTGAATCCACTATTTCGGTGTACCGAAGTTGCGAAAAATGTTTCGCAACGAAAACATCCATTCTACTCCATTAGACCCAAAATGATGTTTTGCAGTGGTTGGGAGCATTTCGCAAACCTTCGGCACGTAAAAAGATGCGAAACTTGTTTTGCGGGCCAGAATGCACTATTTCAGGGTATCGAAGTTGCGAAAAATGTTTTGCAACGAAAACATCCATTCTACTCCATTAGACCCAAAATGATGTTTTGCAGTGGTTGGGAGAATTTCGCAAACCTTCGGCACGTAAAAAGATGCGAAACTTGTTTTGCGGGCCTGAATGCACTATTTCAGAGTACCGAAGTTGCGAAAAAGGATTCGCATCGAAAACATCCATTCTACTCCATTAGACCCAAAATGATGTTTTCCACTGGTTGGGAGCATTTCGCAAACCATCGACACGTAAAACGATGCGAAACTTGTGTTTCGGGCCTGAATGCACTATTTCGGTGTACCGAAGTTGCAAAAAATGGTTCGCAATGAAAACATCCATTCTACTCTATTAGACACAAAATTATGTTTTGCAGTGGTTGGGAGCATTTCGCAAACCTTCGGCACGTAAAAAGATGTGAAACTTGTTTTGCGGACCAGAATGCACTATTTCAGGGTACCGAAGTTGCGAAAAATGTTTTGCGACGAAAACATCCATTCTACTCCATTAGACCCAAGATGATGTTTTGCAGTGGTTGGAAGAATTTCGCAAACCTTCGACACGTAAAAAGATGCGAAACTTATTTTGCGGGCCTGAATCCACTATTTCGGTGTACCGAAGTTGCGAAAAATGTTTCGCAACGAAAACATCCATTCTACTCCATAAGACCCAAAATGATGTTTTGCAGTGGTTGGGAGCATTTCGCAAACGTTCAGCACGTAAAAAGATGCGAAACTTGTTTTGCGGGCCTGAATGCACTATTTCAGAGTACCGAAGTTGCGAAAAAGGATTCGCATCGAAATCATCCATTCTACTCCATTAGACCCAAAAAGATGTTTTCCACTAGTTGAGAGCATTTCGCAAACCATCGACACGTAAAACGATGCGAAACTTGTGTTTCGGGCCTGAATGCACTATTTCAGTGTACCGAAGTTGCGAAAAATGTTTCTCAACGAAAACATCCATTCTACTCTATTAGACACAAAATGATGTTTTGCAGTGGTTGGGAGCATTTCGCAAACCTTCGGCACGTAAAAAGTTGTGAAACTTGTTTTGCGGGCCAGAATGCACTATTTCAGGGTACCGAAGTTGCGAAAAATGTTTCGCAAACAAAACATCCATTCTACTCCATAAGACCCAAAATGATGTTTTGCAGTGGTTGGGAGCATTTTGCAAACCTTCGGCACGTAAAAAGTTGTGAAACTTGTTTTGTGGGCCAGAATGCACTATTTCAGGGTACCGAAGTTGCGAAAAATGTTTTGCGACGAAAACATCCATTCTACTCCATTAGACCCAAAATAATGTTTTGCAGTGGTTGGGAGAATTTCGCAAACCTTCGACATCTAAAAAGATGCGAAACTTATTTTGCGGGCCTGAATCCACTATTTCGGTGTACCGAAGTTGCGAAAAATGTTTCGCAACGAAAACATCCATTCTACTCCATTAGACCCAAAATGATGTTTTGCAGTGGTAGGGAGCATTTCGCAAACCTTCGGCACGTAAAAAGATGTGAAACTTGTTTTGCGGGCCAGAATGCACTATTTCAGGGTACCGAAGTTGCGAAAAATGTTTCGCAACGAAAACATCCATTCTACTCCATTAGACCCAAAATGATGTTTTGCAGTGGTTGGGAGAATTTCGCAAACCTTCGACACGTAAAATGATGCGAAACTTGTTTTGCGGGCCTGAATCCACTATTTCGGTGTACCGAAGTTGCGAAAAATGTTTCGCAACGAAAACGTCCATTCTACTGCATTAGACCCAAAATGATGTTTTGCAGTGGTTGGGAGCATTTTACAAACCTTCGGCACGTAAAAAGATGCGAAACTTGTTTTGCGGGCCTGAATCCACTATTTCAGGGTATTGAAGTTGCGAAAAATGTTTTGCGACGAAAACATCCATTCTACTCCATTAGACCCAAAATGATGTTTTGCTGTGGTTGGAAGAATTTCGCAAACCTTCGGCACGTAAAAAGATGCGAAACTTGTTTTGCGGGCCTGAATGCACTATTTCAGAGTACCGAAGTTGCGAAAAAGGATTCGCATCGAAAACATCCATTCTACTACATTAGACCCAAAATGATGTTTTCCACTGGTTGGGAGCATTTCGCAAACCATCGACACGTAAAACGATGCGAAACTTCTGTTTCGGGCCTGAATGCACTATTTCGGTGTACCGAAGTTGAAAAAATGGTTCGCAATGAAAACATCCATTCTACTCTATTAGACACAAAATTATGTTTTGCAGTGGTTGGGAGCATTTCGCAAACCTTCGGCACGTAAAAAGTTGTGAAACTTGTTTTGCGGGCCAGAATGCACTATTTCAGGGTACCGAAGTTGCGAAAAATGTTTTGCGATGAAAACATCCATTCTACTCCATTAGACCCAAAATGATGTTATGCAGTGGTTGGGAGAATTTCGCAAACCTTCGACACGTAAAAAGATGCGAAACTTGTTTTGCGGGCCTGAATCCACTATTTCGGTGTACCAAAGTTGCGAAAAATGTTTCGCAAGGAAAACATCCATTCTACTCCATTAGACCCAAAATGATGTTTTGCAGTGGTTGGGAGCATTTCGCAAACCTTCGGCACGTGAAAAGATGCGAAACTTGTTTTGCGGGCCAGAATGCACTATTTCAGGGTATCGAAGTTGCGAAAAATGTTTTGCGACGAAAACATCCATTCTACTCCATTAGACCCAAAATGATGTTTTGCAGTGGTTGGGAGAATTTCGCAAACCTTCAGCACGTAAAAAGATGCGAAACTTATTTTGCGAGCCTGAATGCACTATTTCAGAGTACCGAAGTTGCGAAAAAGGATTCGCATCGAAATCATCCATTCTACTCCATTAGACCCAAAATGATGTTTTGCAGTGGTTGGGAGCATTTCGCAAACCTTCGGCACGTGAAAAGATGCGAAACTTGTTTTGCGGGCCAGAATGCACTATTTAAGGGTATCAAAGTTGCGAAAAATGTTTTGCGACGAAAACATCCATTCTACTCCATTAGACCCAAAATGATGTTTTGCAGTGGTTGGAAGAATTTCGTAAACCTTCGGCACGTAAAAAGATGCGAAACTTGTTTTGCGGGCCTGAATGCACTATTTCAGAGTACCGAAGTTGCGAAAAACGATTCGCATCGAAAACATCCATTCTACTCCATTAGGCCCAAAATGATGTTTTCCACTGGTTGGGAGCATTTCGCAAACCATCGACACGTAAAACGATGCGAAACTTGTGTTTCGGGCCTGAATGCACTATTTCGGTGTACCGAAGTTGCAAAAAATGGTTCGCAATGAAAACATCCATTCTACTCTATTAGACACAAAATTATGTTTTGCAGTGGTTGGGAGCATTTCGCAAACCTTCGGCACGTAAAAAGTTGTGAAACTTGTTTTGCGGGCCAGAATGCACTATTTCAGGGTACCGAAGTTGCGAAAAATGTTTTGCGATGAAAACATCCATTCTACTCCATTAGACCCAAAATGATGTTATGCAGTGGTTGGGAGAATTTCGCAAACCTTCGACACGTAAAAAGATGCGAAACTTGTTTTGCGGGCCTGAATCCACTATTTCGGTGTACCGAAGTTGCGAAAAATGTTTCGCAACGAAAACATCCATTCTACTCAATTAGACCCAAAATGATGTTTTGCAGTGGTTGGGAGCATTTTGCAAACCTTCGGCACGTGAAAAGATGCGAAACTTGTTTTGCAGGCCAGAATGCACTATTTCAGGGTATCGAAGTTGCGAAAAATGTTTTGCGACGAAAACATCCATTCTACTCCATTAGACCCAAAATGATGTTTTGCAGTGGTTGGGAGAATTTCGCAAACCTTCAGCACGTAAAAAGATGCGAAACTTATTTTGCGAGCCTGAATGCACTATTTCAGAGTACCGAAGTTGCGAAAAAGGATTCGCATCGAAATCATCCATTCTACTCCATTAGACCCAAAATGATGTTTTGCAGTGGTTGGGAGCATTTCGCAAACCTTCGGCACGTGAAAAGATGCGAAACTTGTTTTGCGGGCCAGAATGCACTATTTCAGGGTATCGAAGTTGCGAAAAATGTTTTGCGACGAAAACATCCATTCTACTCCATTAGACCCAAAATGATGTTTTGCAGTGGTTGGGAGAATTTCGCAAACCTTCAGCACGTAAAAAGATGCGAAACTTATTTTGCGAGCCTGAATGCACTATTTCAGAGTACTGAAGTTGCGAAAAAGGATTCGCATCGAAATCATCCATTCTACTCCATTAGACCCAAAATGATGTTTTGCAGTGGTTGGGAGCATTTCGCAAACCTTCGGCACGTGAAAAGATGCGAAACTTGTTTTGCGGGCCAGAATGCACTATTTCAGGGTATCAAAGTTGCGAAAAATGTTTTGCGACGAAAACATCCATTCTACTCCATTAGACCCAAAATGATGTTTTGCAGTGGTTGGAAGAATTTCGTAAACCTTCGGCACGTAAAAAGATGCGAAACTTGTTTTGCGGGCCTGAATGCACTATTTCAGAGTACCGAAGTTGCGAAAAACGATTCGCATCGAAAACTTCCATTCTACTCCATTAGGCCCAAAATGATGTTTTCCACTGGTTGGGAGCATTTCGCAAACCATCGACACGTAAAACGATGCGAAACTTGTGTTTCGGGCCTGAATGCACTATTTCGGTGTACCGAAGTTGCAAAAAATGGTTCGCAATGAAAACATCCATTCTACTCTATTAGACACAAAATTATGTTTTGCAGTGGTTGGGAGCATTTCGCAAACCTTCGGCACATAAAAAGTTGTGAAACTTGTTTTGCGGGCCAGAATGCACTATTTCAGGGTACCGAAGTTGCGAAAAATGTTTTGCGATGAAAACATCCATTCTACTCCATTAGACCCAAAATGATGTTATGCAGTGGTTGGGAGAATTTCGCAAACCTTCGACACGTAAAAAGATGCGAAACTTGTTTTGCGGGCCTGAATCCACTATTTCGGTGTACCGAAGTTGCGAAAAATGTTTCGCAACGAAAACATCCATTCTACTCCATTAGACCCAAAATGATGTTTTGCAGTGATTGGGAGCATTTTGCAAACCTTCGGCACGTGAAAAGATGCGAAACTTGTTTTGCGGGCCAGAATGCACTATTTCAGGGTATCGAAGTTGCGAAAAATGTTTTGCGACGAAAACATCCATTCTACTCCATTAGACCCAAAATGATGTTTTGCAGTGGTTGGGAGAATTTCGCAAACCTTCAGCACGTAAAAAGATGCGAAACTTATTTTGCGAGCCTGAATGCACTATTTCAGAGTACCGAAGTTGCGAAAAAGGATTCGCATCGAAATCATCCATTCTACTCCATTAGACCCAAAATGATGTTTTGCAGTGGTTGGGAGCATTTCGCAAACCTTCGGCACGTGAAAAGATGCGAAACTTGTTTTGCGGGCCAGAATGCACTATTTAAGGGTATCAAAGTTGCGAAAAATGTTTTGCGACGAAAACATCCATTCTACTCCATTAGACCCAAAATGATGTTTTGCAGTGGTTGGAAGAATTTCGTAAACCTTCGGCACGTAAAAAGATGCGAAACTTGTTTTGCGGGCCTGAATGCACTATTTCAGAGTACCGAAGTTGCGAAAAACGATTCGCATCGAAAACATCCATTCTACTCCATTAGGCCCAAAATGATGTTTCCACTGGTTGGGAGCATTTCGCAAACCATCGACACGTAAAACGATGCGAAACTTGTGTTTCGGGCCAGAATGCACTATTTCGGTGTACCGAAGTTGCAAAAAATGGTTCGCAATGAAAACAACCATTCTACTCTATTAGACACAAAATTATGTTTTGCAGTGGTTGGGAGCATTTCGCAAACCTTCGGCACGTAAAAAGATGTGAAACTTGTTTTGCGGGCCAGAATGCACTATTTCAGGGTACCGAAGTTGCGAAAAATGTTTTGCGATGAAAACATCCATTCTACTCCATTAGACCCAAAATGATGTTATGCAGTGGTTGGGAGAATTTCGCAAACCTTCGACACGTAAAAAGATGCGAAACTTGTTTTGCGAGCCTGAATCCACTATTTCGGTGTACCGAAGTTGCGAAAAATGTTTCGCAACGAAAACATCCATTCTACTCCATTAGACCCAAAATGATGTTTTGCAGTGGTTGGGAGCATTTCGCAAACCTTCGGCACGTGAAAAGATGCGAAACTTGTTTTGCAGGCCAGAATGCACTATTTCAGGGTATCGAAGTTGCGAAAAATGTTTTGCGACGAAAACATCCATTCTACTCCATTAGACCCAAAATGATGTTTTGCAGTGGTTGGGAGCATTTCGCAAACCTTCGGCATGTGAAAAGATGCGAAACTTATTTTGCGAGCCTGAATGCACTATTTCAGAGTACCGAAGTTGCGAAAAAGGATTCGCATCGAAATCATCCATTCTACTCCATTAGACCCAAAATGATGTTTTGCAGTGGTTGGGAGCATTTCGCAAACCTTCGGCACGTGAAAAGATGCGAAACTTGTTTTGCGGGCCAGAATGCACTATTTCAGGGTATCGAAGTTGCGAAAAATGTTTTGCGACGAAAACATCCATTCTACTCCATTAGACCCAAAATGATGTTTTGCAGTGGTTGGGAGAATTTCGCAAACCTTCAGCACGTAAAAAGATGCGAAACTTATTTTGCGAGCCTGAATGCACTATTTCAGAGTACCGAAGTTGCGAAAAAGGATTCGCATCGAAATCATCCATTCTACTCCATTAGACCCAAAATGATGTTTTGCAGTGGTTGGGAGCATTTCGCAAACCTTCGGCATGTGAAAAGATGCGAAACTTGTTTTGCGGGCCAGAATGCACTATTTCAGGGTATCGAAGTTGCGAAAAATGTTTTGCGACGAAAACATCCATTCTACTCCATTAGACCCAAAATGATGTTTTGCAGTGGTTGGGAGAATTTCGCAAACCTTCAGCACGTAAAAAGATGCGAAACTTATTTTGCGAGCCTGAATGCACTATTTCAGAGTACCGAAGTTGCGAAAAAGGATTCGCATCGAAATCATCCATTCTACTCCATTAGACCCAAAATGATGTTTTCCACTAGTTGGGAGCATTTCGCAAACCATCGACACGTAAAAACAATGCGAAACTTGTGTTTCGGGCCTGAATGCACTATTTCGGTGTACCAAAGTTGCGAAAAATGTTTCGTAACGAAAACATCCATTCTACTCTTTTAGACACAAAATGATGTTTTGCAGTGGTTGGGAGCATTTCGCAAACCTTCGGCACCTAAATAGTTGTGAAACTTGTTTTGCGGGCCTGAATGCACTATTTCAGAGTACCGAAGTTGCGAAAAAGGATTCGCATCGAAATCATCCATTCTACTCCATTAGACCCAAAATGATGTTTTCCACTAGTTGGGAGCATTTCGCAAACCATCGACACGTAAAAACAATGCGAAACTTGTGTTTCGGGCCTGAATGCACTATTTCGGTGTACCGAAGTTGCGAAAAATGTTTCGTAACGAAAACATCCATTCTACTCTATTAGACACAAAATGATGTTTTGCAGTGGTTGGGAGCATTTCGCAAACCTTCGGCACGTAAATAGTTGTGAAACTTGTTTTGCAGGCCTGAATGCACTATTTCAGAGTACCGAAGTTGCGAAAAAGGATTCGCATCGAAATCATCCATTCTACTCCATTATACCCAAAATGATGTTTTCCACTAGTTGGGAGCATTTCGCAAACCATCGACACGTAAAACGATGCGAAACTTGTGTTTCGGGCCTGAATGCACTATTTCGGTGTACCGAAGTTGCGAAAAATGTTTCGTAACGAAAACATCCATTCTACTCTATTAGACACAAAATGATGTTTTGCAGTGGTTGGGAGCATTTCGCAAACCTTCGGCACGTAAATAGTTGTGAAACTTGTTTTGCGGGCCTGAATGCACTATTTCAGAGTACCGAAGTTGCGAAAAAGGATTCGCATCGAAATCATCCATTCTACTCCATTAGACCCAAAATGATGTTTTGAAGTGGTTGGGAGCATTTCGCAAACCTTCGGCACGTGAAAAGATGCGAAACTTGTTTTGCGGGCCAGAATGCACTATTTCAGGGTATCGAAGTTGCGAAAAATGTTTTGCGACGAAAACATCCATTCTACTCCATTAGACCCAAAATGATGTTTTGCAATGGTTGGGAGAATTTCGCAAACCTTCAGCACGTAAAAAGATGCGAAACTTATTTTGCGAGCCTGAATGCACTATTTCAGAGTACCGAAGTTGCGAAAAAGGATTCGCATCCAAATCATCCATTCTACTCCATTAGACCCAAAATGATGTTTTCCACTAGTTGGGAGCATTTCGCAAACCATCGACACGTAAAAACAATGCGAAAATTGTGTTTCGAGCCTGAATGCACTATTTCGGTGTACCGAAGTTGCGAAAAATGTTTCGTAACGAAAACATCCATTCTACTCTATTAGACACAAAATGATGTTTTGCAGTGGTTGGGAGCATTTCGCAAACCTTCGGCACGTAAATAGTTGTGAAACTTGTTTTGCGGGCCTGAATGCACTATTTCAGAGTACCGAAGTTGCGAAAAAGGATTCGCATCGAAATCATCCATTCTACTCCATTAGACCCAAAATGATGTTTTCCACTAGTTGGGAGCATTTCGCAAACCATCGACACGTAAAACGATGCGAAACTTGTGTTTCGGGCCTGAATGCACTATTTCGGTGTACCGAAGTTGCGAAAAATGTTTCGTAACGAAAACATCCATTCTACTCTATTAGACACAAAATGATATTTTGCAGTGGTTGGGAGCATTTCGCAAACCTTCGGCACGTGAAAAGATGCGAAACTTGTTTTGCGGGCCAGAATGCACTATTTCAGGGTATCGAAGTTGCGAAAAATGTTTTGCGACGAAAACATCCATTCTACTCCATTAGACCCAAAATGATGTTTTGCAGTGGTTGGGAGAATTTCGCAAACCTTCAGCACGTAAAAAGATGCGAAACTTATTTTGCGAGCCTGAATGCACTATTTCAGAGTACCGAAGTTGCGAAAAAGGATTCGCATCGAAATCATCCATTCTACTCCATTAGACCCAAAATGATGTTTTCCACTAGTTGGGAGCATTTCGCAAACCATCGACACGTAAAAACAATGCGAAACTTGTGTTTCGGGCCTGAATGCACTATTTCGGTGTACCGAAGTTGCGAAAAATGTTTCGTAACGAAAACATCCATTCTACTCTATTAGACACAAAATGATGTTTTGCAGTGGTTGGGAGCATTTCGCAAACCTTCGGCACGTAAATAGTTGTGAAACTTGTTTTGCGGGCCTGAATGCACTATTTCAGAGTACCGAAGTTGCGAAAAAGGATTCGCATCGAAATCATCCATTCTACTCCATTGGACCCAAAATGATGTTTTCCACTTGTTGGGAGCATTTCGCAAACCATCGACACGTAAAACAATGCGAAACTTGTGTTTCGGGCCTGAATGCACTATTTCGGTGTACCGAAGTTGCGAAAAATGTTTCGTAACGAAAACATCCATTCTACTCTATTAGACACAAAATGATGTTTTGCAGTGGTTGGGAGCATTTCGCAAACCTTCGGCACGTGAAAAGATGCGAAACTTGTTTTGCGGGCCAGAATGCACTATTTCAGGGTATCGAAGTTGCGAAAAATGTTTTACGACGAAAACATCCATTCTACTCCATTAGATCCAAAATGATGTTTTGCAGTGGTTGGGAGAATTTCGCAAACCTTCAACACGTAAAAAGATGCGAAACTTATTTTGCGAGCCTGAATGCACTATTTCAGAGTACCGAAGTTGCGAAAAAGGATTCCATCGAAATCATCCATTCTACTCCATTAGACCCAAAATGATGTTTTCCACTAGTTGGGAGCATTTCGCAAACCATCGACACGTAAAAACAATGCGAAACTTGTGTTTCGGGCCTGAATGCACTATTTCGGTGTACCGAAGTTGCGAAAAATGTTTCGTAACGAAAACATCCATTCTACTCTATTAGACACAAAATGATGTTTTGCAGTGGTTGGGAGCATTTCGCAAACCTTCGGCACGTAAATAGTCGTGAAACTTATTTTGCGGGCCTGAATGCACTATTTCAGAGTACCGAAGTTGCGAAAAAGGATTCGCATCGAAATCATCCATTCTACTCCATTAGACCCAAAATGATGTTTTCCACTAGTTGGGAGCATTTCGCAAACCATCGACACGTAAAACGATGCGAAATTGTGTTTCGGGCCTGAATGCACTATTTCGGTGTACCGAAGTTGCGAAAAATGTTTCGTAACGAAAACATCCATTCTACTCTATTAGACACAAAATGATGTTTTGCAGTGGTTGGGAGCATTTCGCAAACCTTCGGCACGTAAAAAGATGCGAAACTTGTTTTGCGGGCCAGAATGCACTATTTCAGGGTACCGAAGTTGCGAAAAATGTTTTGCGACGAAAACATCCATTCTACTCCATTAGACCCAAAATGATGTTATGCAGTGGTTGGGAGAATTTCGCAAACCTTCGACACGTAAAAAGATGCGAAACTTGTTTTGCGGGCCTGAATCCACTATTTCGGTGTACCGAAGTTGCGAAAAATGTTTCGCAACGAAAACATCCATTCTACTCCATTAGACCCAAAATGATGTTTTGCAGCGGTTGGGAGCATTTCGCAAACCTTCGGCACGTGAAAAGATGCGAAACTTGTTTTGCGGGCCAGAATGCACTATTTCAGGGTATCGAAGTTGCGAAAAATGTTTTGCGACGAAAACATCCATTCTACTCCATTAGACCCAAAATGATGTTTTGCAGTGGTTGGGAGAATTTCGCAAACCTTTAGCACGTAAAAAGATGCGAAACTTATTTTGCGAGCCTGACTGCACTATTTCAGAGTACCGAAGTTGCGAAAAAGGATTCGCATCGAAATCATCCATTCTACTCCATTAGACCCAAAATGATGTTTTGCTGTGGTTGGGAGCATTTTGCAATCCTTCGGCACGTAAAAAGATGCGAAACTTGTTTTGCGGGTCTGAATGCACTATTTCAGAGTACCGAAGTTGCGAAAAAGGATTCGCATCGAAAACATCCATTCTACTCCATTAGGCCCAAAATGATGTTTTCCACTGGTTGGGAGCATTTCGCAAACCATCGACACGTAAAACGATGCGAAACTTGTGTTTCGGGCCTGAATGCACTATTTCGGTGTACCGAATTTGCAAAAAATGGTTCGCAATGAAAACATCCATTCTACTCTATTAGACACAAAATTATGTTTTGCAGTGGTTGGGAGCATTTCGCAAACCTTCGGCACGTAAAATGATGTGAAACTTGTTTTGCGGGCCAGAATGCACTATTTCGGTGTACCGAAGTTGCGAAAAATGTTTTGCGACGAAAACATCCATTCTACTCCATTAGACCCAAAATGATGTTTTGCAGTGGTTGGGAGCATTTCGCAAACCTTCGGCACGTAAAAAGATGCGAAACTTATTTTGCGAGCCTGAATGCACTATTTCAGAGTACCGAAGTTGCGAAAAAGGATTCGCATCGAAATCATCCATTCTACTCCATTAGACCCAAAATGATGTTTTCCACTAGTTGGGAGCATTTCGCAAACCATCGACACGTAAAACGATGCGAAACTTGTGTTTCGGGCTTGAATGCACTATTTCGGTGTACCGAAGTTGTGAAAAATGTTTCGCAACGAAAACATCCAATCTACTCTATTAGACACAAAATGATGTTTTGTAGTGGTTGGGAGCATTTCGCAAACCTTCGGCACGTAAAAAGTTGTGAAACTTGTTTTGCGGGCCAGAATGCACTATTTCAGGGTACCGAAGTTGCGAAAAATGTTTCGCAACGAAAACATCCATTCTACTCCATAAGACCCAAAATGATGTTTTGCAGTGGTTGGGAGCATTTCGCAAACCTTCAGCACGATAAAAGATGCGAAACTTGTTTTGCGGGCCAGAATGCACTATTTCAGGGTATCGAAGTTGCGAAAAATGTTTTGCGACGAAAACATCCATTCTACTCCATTAGACCCAAAATGATGTTTTGCAGTGGTTGGGAGCATTTCGCAAACCTTCAGCACGATAAAAGATGCGAAACTTGTTTTGCGGGCCTGAATGCACTATTTCAGAGTACCGAAGTTGTGAAAAAGGATTCGCATCGAAATCATCCATTCTACTCCATTAGACCCAAAATGATGTTTTCCACTAGTTGGGAGCATTTCGCAAACCATCGACACGTAAAACGATGCGAAACTTGTGTTTCGGGCCTGAATGCACTAATTCGGTGTACCGAAGTTGCGAAAAATGTTTCGCAACGAAAACATCCATTCTACTCTATTAGACACAAAATGATGTTTTGCAGTGGTTGGGAGCATTTCGCAAACCTTCGGCACGTAAAAAGTTGTGAAACTTGTTTTGCGGGCCAGAATGCACTATTTCAGGGTACCGAAGTTGCGAAAAATGTTTTGCGATGAAAACATCCATTCTACTCCATTAGACCCAAAATGATGTTTTACAGTGGTTGGGAGAATTTCGCAAACCTTCGACACGTAAAAAGATGCGAAACTTGTTTTGCGGGCCTGAATCCACTATTTCGGTGTACCGAAGTTGCGAAAAATGTTTCGCAACGAAAACATCCATTCTCCTCCATAAGACCCAAAATGATGTTTTGCAGTGGTTGGGAGCATTTCGCAAACCTTCAGCACGTAAAAAGATGCGAAACTTGTTTTGCGGGCCTGAATGCACTATTTCAGAGTACCGAAGTTGCGAAAAAGGATTCGCATCGAAATCATCCACTCTACTCCATTAGACCCAAAATGATGTTTTCCACTAGTTGGGAGCATTTCGCAAACCTTCAGCACGTAAAACGATGCGAAACTTGTGTTTCAGGCCTGAATGCACTGTTTCGGTGTACCGAAGTTGCGAAAAATGTTTCGCAACGAAAACATCCATTCTACTCTATTAGACACAAAATGATGTTTTGCAGTGGTCGGGAGCATTTCGCAAACCTTCGACACGTAAAAAGTTGTGAAACTTGTTTTGCAGGCCAGAATGCCCTATTTCAGGGTACCGAAGTTGCGAAAAATGTTTTGCGACGAAAACATCCATTCTACTCCATTACACCCAAAATGATGTTTTGCAGTGGTTGGGAGAATTTCGCAAACCTTCGGCACGTGAAATGATGCGAAACTTGTTTTGCGAGCCTGAATCCACTATTTCGGTGTACCGAAGTTGCGAAAAATGTTTCACAACAAAAACATCCATTCTACTCCATTAGTCCCAAAATGATGTTTTGCAGTGGTTGGGAGCATTTCGCAAACCTTCGGCACGTAAAAAGATGCGAAACTTGTTTTGCGGGCCAGAATGCACTATTTCAGGGTATCGAAGTTGCGAAAAATGTTTTGTGACGAAAACATCCATTCTACTCCATTAGACCTAAAATGATGTTTTGCAGTGGTTGGAAGAATTTCGCAAACCTTCAGCACGTAAAAAGATGCGAAACTTGTTTTGCGGGCCTGAATGCACTATTTCAGAGTACCGAAGTTGCGAAAAAGGATTCGCATCGAAAACATCCATTCTACTCCATTAGACCCAAAATGATGTTTTCCACTAGTTGGGAGCATTTCGCAAACCGTCGACACGTAAAACGTTGCGAAACTTGTGTTTCGGGCCTGAATGCACTATTTCGGTGTACCGAAGTTGTGAAAAATGTTTCGCAACGAAAACATCCATTCTACTCTATTAGACACAAAATGATGTTTTGCAGTGGTTGGGAGCATTTCGCAAACCTTCGGCACGTAAAAAGTTGTGAAACTTGTTTTGCGGGACATAATGCACTATTTCAGGGTACCGAAGTTGCGAAAAATGTTTCGCAACGAAAACATCCATTCTACTCCATAAGACCCAAAATGATGTTTTGCAGTGGTTGGGAGCATTTCGCAAACCTTCGGCACGTAAAAAGATGCAAAACTTGTTTTGCGGGCCAGAATGCACTATTTCAGGGTATCGAAGTTGCGAAAAATGTTTTGCGACGAAAACATCCATTCTACTCCATTAGACCCAAAATGATGTTTTGCAGTGGTTGGGAGCATTTCGCAAACCTTCGACACGTAAAAAGTTGAGAAACTTGTTTTGCGGGCCAGAATGCACTATTTCAGGGTATCGAAGTTGCGAAAAATGTTTTGCGATGAAAACATCCATTCTACTCCATTAGACCCCAAATGATGTTTTGCAGTGGTTGGGAGAATTTCGCAAACCTTCGACACGTAAAAAGATGCGAAACTTATTTTGCGGGCCTGAATCCACTATTTCGGTGTACCGAAGTTGCGAAAAATGTTTCGCAACGAAAACATCCATTCTACTCCATAAGACACAAAATGATGTTTTGTAGTGGTTGGGAGCATTTCGCAAACCTTCGGCACGTAAAAAGATGCAAAACTTGTTTTGCGGGCCAGAATGCACTATTTCAGGGTATCGAAGTTGCGAAAAATGTTCTGCGACGAAAACATCCATTCTACTCCATTAGACCCAAAATGATGTTTTGCAGTGGTTGGGAGCATTTCGCAAACCTTCAGCACGTAAAAAGATGCGAAACTTGTTTTGCGGGCCTGAATGCACTATTTCAGAGTACCGAAGTTGCGAAAAAGGATTCGCATCGAAATCATCCATTCTACTCCATGAGACCCAAAATGATGTTTTCCACTAGTTGGGAGCATTTCGCAAACCATCGACACGTAAAACGATGTGAAACTTGTGTTTCGGGCTGAATGCACTATTTCGGTGTACCGAAGTTGCGAAAAATGTTTCGCAACGAAAACATCCATTCTACTCTATTAGACACAAAATGATGTTTTGCAGTGCTTGGGAGCATTTCGCAAACCTTCGGCACGTAAAAAGTTGTGAAACTTGTTTTGCGGGCCAGAATGCACTATTTCAGGGTACCGAAGTTGCGAAAAATGTTTCGCAACAAAAACATCCATTCTACTCCATAAGACCCAAAATGATGTTTTGCAGTGGTTGGGAGCATTTTGCAAACCTTCAGCACGTAAAAAGTTGTGAAACTTGTTTTGTGGACCAGAATGCACTATTCTAGGGTACCGAAGTTGCGAAAAATGTTTTGCGACGAAAACATCCATTCTACTCCATTAGACCCAAAATGATGTTTTGCAGTGGTTGGGAGAATTTCGCAAACCTTCGACACGTAAAAAGAAGCGAAACTTATTTTGCGGGCCTGAATGCACTATTTCGGTGTACCGAAGTTGCGAAAAATGTTTCGTAACGAAAACATCCATTCTACTCTATTAGACACAAAATGATGTTTTGCAGTGGTTGGGAGCATTTCGCAAACCTTCGGCACGTAAATAGTCGTGAAACTTATTTTGCGGGCCTGAATGCACTATTTCAGAGTACCGAAGTTGCGAAAAAGGATTCGCATCGAAATCATCCATTCTACTCCATTAGACCCAAAATGATGTTTTCCACTAGTTGGGAGCATTTCGCAAACCATCGACATGTAAAACGATGCGAAACTTGTGTTTCGGGCCTGAATGCACTATTTCGGTGTACCGAAGTTGCGAAAAATGTTTCGTAACGAAAACATCGACACGTAAAACATTGCGAAACTTGTGTTTCGGGCCTGACTGCACTATTTCGGTGTACCGAAGTTGTGAAAAATGTTTCGCAACGAAAACATCCATTCTACTCTATTAGACACAAAATGATGTTTTGCAGTGGTTGGGAGCATTTCGCAAACCTTCGGCACGTAAAAAGTTGTGAAACTTGTTTTGCGGGACATAATGCACTATTTCAGGGTACCGAAGTTGCGAAAAATGTTTCGCAACGAAAACATCCATTCTACTCCATAAGACCCAAAATGATGTTTTGCAGTGGTTGGGAGCATTTCGCAAACCTTCGGCACGTAAAAAGATGCAAAACTTGTTTTGCGGGCCAGAATGCACTATTTCAGGGTATCGAAGTTGTGAAAAATGTTTTGCGACGAAAACATCCATTCTACTCCATTAGACCCAAAATGATGTTTTGCAGTGGCTGGGAGCATTTCGCAAACCTTCAGCACGTAAAAAGATGCGAAACTTGTTTTGCGGGCCTGAATGCACTATTTCAGAGTACCGAAGTTGCGAAAAAGGATTCGCATCGAAATCATCCATTTTACTCCATTAGACCCAAAATGATGTTTTCCACTAGTTGGGACCATTTCGCAAACCATCGACACGTAAAACGATGCAAAACTTGTGTTTCGGGCCTGAATGCACTATTTCGGTGTACCGAAGTTGCGAAAAATGTTTCGCAACGAAAACATCCATTCTACTCTATTAGACACAAAATGATGTTTTGCAGTGGTTGGGAGCATTTCGCAAACCTTCGGCACGTAAAAAGTTGTGAAACTTGTTTTGCGGGCCAGAATGCACTATTTCAGGGTACCGAAGTTGCGAAAAATGTTTCGCAACAAAAACATCCATTCTACTCCATAAGACCCAAAATGATGTTTTGCAGTGGTTGGGAGCATTTTGCAAACCTTCGGCACGTAAAAAGTTGTCAAACTTGTTTTGTGGGCCAGAATGCACTATTTCAGGGTACCGAAGTTGCGAAAAATGTTTTGCGACGAAAACATCCATTCTACTCCATTAGACCCAAAATGATGTTTTGCAGTGGTTGGGAGAATTTCGCAAACCTTCGACACGTAAAAAGATGCGAAACTTATTTTGCGGGCCTGAATCCACTATTTCGGTGTACCGAAGTTGCGAAAAATGTTTCGCAACGAAAACATCCATTCTACTCCATTAGACCCAAAATGATGTTTTGCAGTGGTTGGGAGCATTTCGCAAACCTTCGGCACGTAAAAAGATGCGAAACTTGTTTTGCGGGCCAGAATGCACTATTTCAGGGTATCCAAGTTGCGAAAAATGTTTTGCGACGAAAACATCCATTCTACTCCATTAGACCCAAAATGATGTTTTGCGGTGGTTGGAAGAATTTCGCAAACCTTCGGCACGTAAAAAGATGCGAAACTTGTTTTGCGGGCCTGAATGCACTATTTCAGAGTACCGAAGTTGCGAAAATGGATTCGCATCGAAAACATCCATTCTACTCCATTAGACCCAAAATGATGTTTTCCACTGGTTGGGAGCATTTCGCAAACCATCGACACGTAAAACGATGTGAAACTTGTGTTTCGGGCCTGAATGCACTATTTCGGTGTACCGAAGTTGCGAAAAATGGTTCGCAATGAAAACATCCATTCTACTCTATTAGACACAAAATGATGTTTTGCAGTGGTTGGGAGCATTTCGCAAACCTTCGGCACGTAAAAAGTTGTGAAACTTGTTTTGTGGGCCAGAATGCACTATTTCAGGGTACCGAAGTTGCGAAAAATGTTTTGCGACGAAAACATCCATTCTACTCCATTAGACCCAAAATGATGTTTTGCAGTGGTTGGGAGAATTTCGCAAACCTTCGACACGTAAAAAGATGCGAAACTTATTTTGCGGGCCTGAAGCCACTATTTCGGTGTACCGAAGTTGCGAAAAATGTTTCGCAACGAAAACATCCATTCTACTCCATTAGACCCAAAATGATGTTTTGCAGTGGTTGGGAGCATTTCGCAAACCTTCGGCACGTAAAAAGATGTGAAACTTGTTTTACGGGCCAGAATGCACTATTTCAGGGTACCGAAGTTGCGAAAAATGTTTTGCGACGTAAACATCCATTCTACTCCATTAGACCCAAAATGATGTTTTGCAGTGGTTGGGAGAATTTCGCAAACCTTCGACACGTAAAATGATGCGAAACTTGTTTTGCGGGCCTGAATCCACTATTTCGGTGTACCGAAGTTGCGAAAAATGTTTCGCAACGAAAACATCCATTCTACTCCATTAGACCCAAAATGATGTTTTGCAGTGGTTGGGAGCATTTCGCAAACCTTCGGCACGTAAAAAGATGCGAAACTTGTTCTGCGGGCCAGAATGCACTATTTCAGGGTATCGAAGTTGCGAAAAATGTTTTGCGACGAAAACATCCATTCTACTCCATTAGACCCAAAATGATGTTTTGCAGTGGTTGGGAGCATTTCGCAAACCTTCAACACGTAAAAAGATGCGAAACTTGTTTTGCGGGCCTGAATGCACTATTTCAGAGTACCGAAGTTGCGAAAAAGGATTCGCAACGAAAACATCCATTCTACTCTATTAGACCCAAAATGATGTTTTGCAGTGGTTGGGAGCATTTCGCAAACCTTCGGCACGTAAAAAGTTGAGAAACTTGTTTTGCGGGCCAGAATGCACTATTTCAGGGTATCGAAGTTGCGAAAAATGTTTTGCGATGAAAACATCCATTCTACTCCATTAGACCCCAAATGATGTTTTGCAGTGGTTGGGAGAATTTCGCAAACCTTCGACACGTAAAAAGATGCGAAACTTATTTTGCGGGCCTGAATCCACTATTTCGGTGTACCGAAGTTGCGAAAAATGTTTCGCAACGAAAACATCCATTCTACTCCATAAGACACAAAATGATGTTTTGCAGTGGTTGGGAGCATTTCGCAAACCTTCGGCACGTAAAAAGATGCAAAACTTGTTTTGTGGGCCAGAATGCACTATTTCAGGGTATCGAAGTTGCGAAAAATGTTTTGCGACGAAAACATCCATTCTACTCCATTAGACCCAAAATGATGTTTTGCAGTGGTTGGGAGCATTTCGCAAACCTTCAGCACGTAAAAAGATGCGAAACTTGTTTTGCGGGCCTGAATGCACTATTTCAGAGTACCGAAGTTGCGAAAAAGGATTCGCATCGAAATCATCCATTCTACTCCATGAGACCCAAAATGATGTTTTCCACTAGTTGGGAGCATTTCGCAAACCATCGACACGTAAATCGATGTGAAACTTGTGTTTCGGGCCTGAATGCACTATTTCGGTGTACCGAAGTTGCGAAAAATGTTTCGCAACGAAAACATCCATTCTACTCTATTAGACACAAAATGATGTTTTGCATTGCTTGGGAGCATTTCGCAAACCTTCGGCACGTAAAAAGTTGTGAAACTTGTTTTGCGGGCCAGAATGCACTATTTCAGGGTACCGAAGTTGCGAAAAATGTTTCGCAACAAAAACATCCATTCTACTCCATAAGACCCAAAATGATGTTTTGCAGTGGTTGGGAGCATTTTGCAAACCTTCAGCACGTAAAAAGTTGTGAAACTTGTTTTGTGGACCAGAATGCACTATTTCAGTGTACCGAAGTTGCGAAAAATGTTTTGCGACGAAAACATCCATTCTACTCCATTAGACCCAAAATGATGTTTTGCAGTGGTTGGGAGAATTTCGCAAACCTTCGACACGTAAAAAGAAGCGAAACTTATTTTGCGGGCCTGAATGCACTATTTCGGTGTACCGAAGTTGCGAAAAATGTTTCGTAACGAAAACATCCATTCTACTCTATTAGACACAAAATGATGTTTTGCAGTGGTTGGGAGCATTTCGCAAACCTTCGGCACGTAAATAGTCGTGAAACTTATTTTGCGGGTCTGAATGCACTATTTCAGAGTACCGAAGTTGCGAAAAAGGATTCGCATCGAAATCATCCATTCTACTCCATTAGACCCAAAATGATGTTTTCCACTAGTTGGGAGCATTTCGCAAACCATCGACACGTAAAACGATGCGAAACTTGTGTTTCGGGCCTGAATGCACTATTTCGGTGTACCGAAGTTGCGAAAAATGTTTCGTAACGAAAACATCGACACGTAAAACATTGCGAAACTTGTGTTTCGGGCCTGAATGCACTATTTTGGTGTACCGAAGTTGTGAAAAATGTTTCGCAACGAAAACATCCATTCTACTCTATTAGACACAAAATGATGTTTTGCAGTGGTCGGGAGCATTTCGCAAACCTTCGGCACGTAAAAAGTTGTGAAACTTGTTTTGCGGGCCATAATGCACTATTTCAGGGTACCGAAGTTGCGAAAAATGTTTCGCAACGAAAACATCCATTCTACTCCATAAGACCCAAAATGATGTTTTGCAGTGGTTGGGAGCATTTCGCAAACCTTCGGCACGTAAAAAGATGCAAAACTTGTTTTGCGGGCCAGAATGCACTATTTCAGGGTATCGCAGTTGCGAAAAATGTTTTGCGACGAAAACATCCATTCTACTCCATTAGACCCAAAATGATGTTTTGCAGTGGCTGGGAGCATTTCGCAAACCTTCAGCACGTAAAAAGATGCGAAACTTGTTTTGCGGGCCTGAATGCACTATTTCAGAGTACCGAAGTTGCGAAAAAGGATTCGCATCGAAATCATCCATTTTACTCCATTAGACCCAAAATGATGTTTTCCACTAGTTGGGACCATTTCGCAAACCATCGACACGTAAAACGATGCAAAACTTGTGTTTCGGGCCTGAATGCACTATTTCGGTGTACCGAAGTCGCGAAAAATGTTTCGCAACGAAAACATCCATTCTACTCTATTAGACACAAAATGATGTTTTGCAGTGGTTGGGAGCACTTCGCAAACCTTCGGCACGTAAAAAGTTGTGAAACTTGTTTTGCGGGCCAGAATGCACTATTTCAGGGTACCGAAGTTGCGAAAAATGTTTCGCAACAAAAACATCCATTCTACTCCATAAGACCCAAAATGATGTTTTGCAGTGGTTGGGAGCATTTTGCAAACCTTCGGCACGTAAAAAGTTGTGAAACTTGTTTTGTGGGCCAGAATGCACTATTTCAGGGTACCGAAGTTGCGAAAAATGTTTTGCGACGAAAACATCCATTCTACTCCATTAGACCCAAAATGATGTTTTGCAGTGGTTGGGAGAATTTCGCAAACCTTCGACACGTAAAAAGATGCGAAACTTATTTTGCAGGCCTGAATCCACTATTTCGGTGTACCGAAGTTGCGAAAAATGTTTCGCAACGAAAACATCCATTCTACTCCATTAGACCCAAAATGATGTTTTGCAGTGGTTGGGAGCATTTCGCAAACCTTCGGCACGTAAAAAGATGCGAAACTTGTTTTGCGGGCCAGAATGCACTATTTCAGGGTATCGAAGTTGCGAAAAATGTTTTGCGACGAAAACATCCATTCTACTCCATTAGACCCAAAATGATGTTTTGCGGTGGTTGGAAGAATTTCGCAAACCTTCGGCACGTAAAAAGATGCGAAACTTGTTTTGCGGGCCTGAATGCACTATTTCAGAGTACCGAAGTTGCGAAAAAGGATTCGCATCGAAAACATCCATTCTACTCCATTAGACCCAAAATGATGTTTTCCACTGGTTGGGAGCATTTCGCAAACCATCGACACGTAAAACGATGTGAAACTTGTGTTTCGGGCCTGAATGCACTATTTCGGTGTACCGAAGTTGCGAAAAATGGTTCGCAATGAAAACATCCATTCTACTCTATTAGACACAAAATGATGTTTTGCAGTGGTTGGGAGCATTTCGCAAACCTTCGGCACGTAAAAAGTTGTGCAACTTGTTTTGTGGGCCAGAATGCACTATTTCAGGGTACCGAAGTTGCGAAAAATGTTTTGCGACGAAAACATCCATTCTACTCCATTAGACCCAAAATGATGTTTTGCAGTGGTTGGGAGAATTTCGCAAACCTTCGACACGTAAAAAGATGCGAAACTTATTTTGCGGGCCTGAATCCACTATTTCGGTGTACCGAAGTTGCGAAAAATGTTTCGCAACGAAAACATCCATTCTACTCCATTAGACCCAAAATGATGTTTTGCAGTGGTTGGGAGCATTTCGCAAACCTTCGGCACGTAAAAAGATGTGAAACTTGTTTTACGGGCCAGAATGCACTATTTCAGGGTACCGAAGTTGCGAAAAATGTTTTGCGACGTAAACATCCATTCTACTCCATTAGACCCAAAATGATGTTTTGCAGTGGTTGGGAGAATTTCGCAAACCTTCGACACGTAAAATGATGCGAAACTTGTTTTGCGGGCCTGAATCCACTATTTCGGTGTACCGAAGTTGCGAAAAATGTTTCGCAACGAAAACATCCATTCTACTCCATTAGACCCAAAATGATGTTTTGCAGTGGTTGGGAGCATTTCGCAAACCTTCGGCACGTAAAAAGATGCGAAACTTGTTTTGCGGGCCAGAATGCACTATTTCAGGGTATCGAAGTTGCGAAAAATGTTTTGCGACGAAAACATCCATTCTACTCCATTAGACCCAAAATGATGTTTTGCGGTGGTTGGAAGAATTTCGCAAACCTTCGGCACGTAAAAAGATGCGAAACTTGTTTTGCGGGCCTGAATGCACTATTTTAGAGTACCGAAGTTGCGAAAAAGGATTCGCATCGAAAACATCCATTCTACTCCATTAGACCCAAAATGATGTTTTCCACTGGTTGCGAGCATTTCGCAAACCATCGACACGTAAAACGATGCGAAACTTGTGTTTCGGGCCTGAATGCACTATTTCGGTGTACCGAAGTTGCGAAAAATGGTTCGCAATGAAAACATCCATTCTACTCTATTAGACACAAAGTTATGTTTTGCAGTGGTTGGGAGCATTTCGCAAACCTTCGACACATAAAAAGTTGTGAAACTTGTTTTGCGGGCCAGAATGCACTATTTCAGGGTACCGAAGTTGCGAAAAATATTTTGCGATGAAAACATCCATTCTACTCCATTAGACCCAAAATGATGTTTTGCAGTGGTTGGGAGAATTTCGCAAACCTTCGACACGTAAAAAGATGCGAAACTTGTTTTGCGGGCCTGAATCCACTATTTCGGTGTACCGAAGTTGCGAAAAATGTTCCGCAACGAAAACATCCATTCTACTCCATTAGACCCAAAATGATGTTTTGCTGTGGTTGGGAGCATTTCGCAAACCTTCGGCACGTAAAAAGATGCGAAACTTGTTTTGCGGGCCAGAATGCACTATTTCAGGGTATCGAAGTTGCGAAAAATGTTTTACGACGAAAACATCCATTCTACTCCATTAGACCCAAAATGATGTTTTGCAGTGGTTGGGAGAATTTCGCAAACCTTCGACACGTAAAATGATGCGAAACTTGTTTTGCGGGCCTGAATCCACTATTTCGGTGTACCGAAGTTGCAAAAAATGTTTCGCAACGAAAACATCCATTCTACTCCATTAGACCCAAAATGATGTTTTGCAGTGGTTGGGAGCATTTCGCCAACCTTCGGCACATAAAAAGATGCGAAACTTGTTTTGCGGGCCAGAATGCACTATTTTAGGGTATCGAAGTTGCGAAAAATGTTTTGCGACGAAAACATCCATTCTACTCCATTAGACCTAAAATGATGTTTTGCAGTGGTTGGAAGAATTATGCAAACCTTCGGCACGTAAAAAGATGCGAAACTTATTTTGCGGGCCTAAATGCACTATTTCAGAGTACCGAAGTTGCGAAAAAGGATTCGCATCGAAAACATCCATTCTACTCCATTAGACCCAAAATGATGTTTTCCACTGGTTGGGAGCATTTCGCAAACCTTCGACACGTAAAAAGATGCGAAACTTGTTTTGCGGGCCTGAATCCACTATTTCGGTGTACCGAAGTTGCGAAAAATGTTTCGCAACGAAAACATCCATTCTACTCCATTAGACCCAAAATGATGTTTTGCAGTGGTTGGGAGCATTTCGCAAACCTTCGGCACGTAAAAAGATGCGAAACTTGTTTTGCGGGCCAGAATGCACTATTTCAGGGTATCGAAGTTGCGAAAACTGTTTTGCGACGAAAACATCCATTCTACTCCATTAGACCCAAAATGATGTTTTGCAGTGGTTGGTAGAATTTCGCAAACCTTCGGCACGTAAAAAGATGCGAAACTTATTTTGCGGGCCTGAATGCACTATTTCAGAGTACCGAAGTTGCGAAAAAGGATTCGCATCGAAATCATTCATTCTACTCCATTAGACCCAAAATGATGTTTTCCACTAGTTGTGAGCATTTCGCAAACCATAGACACGTAAAACGATGCGAAACTTGTGTTTCGGGCCTGAATGCACTATCTCGGTGTACCGAAGTTGCGAAAAATGTTTCGCAACGAAAACATCCATTCTACTCTATTAGACACAAAATGATGTTTTGGAGTGGTTGGGAGCATTTCGCAAACCTTCGGCACGTAAAAAGTTGTGAAACTTGTTTTGCGGGCCAGAATGCACTATTTTAGGGTACCGAAGTTGCGAAAAATGTTTAGCAACAAAAACATCCATTCTACTCCATAAGACCCAAAATGATGTTTTGCAGTGGTTGGGAGCATTTTGCAAACCTTCGGCACGTAAAAAGTTGTGAAACTTATTTTGTGGGCCAGAATGCACTATTTCAGGGTACCGAAGTTGCGAAAAATGTTTTGCGACGAAAACATCCATTCTACTCCATTAGACCCAAAATGATGTTTTGCAGTGGTTGGGAGAATTTCGCAAACCTTCGGCACGTAAAAAGTTGTGAAACTTATTTTGTGGGCCAGAATGCACTATTTCAGAGTACCGAAGTTGCGAAAAAGGATTCGCATCGAAAACATCCATTCTACTCCATTAGACACAAAATTATGTTTTGCAGTGGTTGGGAGCATTTCACAAACCTTCGGCACGTAAAAAGTTGTGAAACTTGTTTTGCGGGCCAGAATGCACTATTTCAGGGTACCGAAGTTGCGAAAAATGATTTGCGATGAAAACATCCATTCTACTCCATTAGACCCAAAATGATGTTTTGCAGTGGTTGGGAGAATTTCGCAAACCTTCGACACGTAAAAAGATGCGAAACTTCTTTTGCGGGCTTGAATCCACTATTTCGGTGTACCGAAGTCGCGAAAAATGTTTCGCAACGAAAACATCCATTCTACTCCATTAGACCCAAAATGATGTTTTGCAATGGTTGGGAGCATTTCGCAAACCATCGACACATAAAACGATGCGAAACTTGTGTTTCGGGCCTGAATGCACTATTTCGGTGTCCCGAAGTTGCGAAAAATGTTTCGCAACGAAAACATCCATTCTACTCCATTAGACCCAAAATGATGTTTTGCAGTGGTTGGGAGCATTTCGCAAACCTTCGGCACGTAAAAAGATGTGAAACTTGTTTTGCGGGCCAGAATGCACTATTTCAGGGTACCGAAGTTGCGAAAAATGTTTTGCGATGAAAACATCCATTCTACTCCATTAGACCCAAAATGATGTTTTGCAGTGGTTGGGAGAATTTCGCAAACCTTCGGCACGTAAAAAGATGCGAAACTTGTTTTGCGGGCCTGAATGCACTATTTCATAGTACCGAAGTTGCGAAAAAGGATTCGCATCGAAAACATCCATTCTACTCCATTAGACCCAAAATGATGTTTTCCACTAGTTGGGAGCATTTCGCAAACCATCGACACGTAAAACGTTGCGAAACTTGTGTTTCAGGCCTGAATGCACTATTTGGGTGTACCGAAGTTGCAAAAAATGGTTCGCAATGAAAACATCCATTCTACTCTATTAGACACAAAATTATGTTTTGTAGTGGTTGGGAGCATTTCGCAAACCTTCGGCACGTAAAAAGTTGTGAAACTTGTTTTGCGGGTCAGAATGCACTATTTCAGGGTATCGAAGTTGCGAAAAATGTTTTACGACGAAAACATCCATTCTACTCCATTAGACCCAAAATGATGTTTTGCAGTGGTTGGGAGAATTTCGCAAACCTTCGACACGTAAAATGATGCGAAACTTGTTTTGCGGGCCTGAATCCACTATTTCGGTGTACCGAAGTTGCAAAAAATGTTTCGCAACGAAAACATCCATTCTACTCCATTAGACCCAAAATGATGTTTTGCAGTGGTTGGGAGCATTTCGCCAACCTTCGGCACATAAAAAGATGCGAAACTTGTTTTGCGGGCCAGAATGCACTATTTTAGGGTATCGAAGTTGCGAAAAATGTTTTGCGACGAAAACATCCATTCTACTCCATTAGACCTAAAATGATGTTTTGCAGTGGTTGGAAGAATTATGCAAACCTTCGGCACGTAAAAAGATGCGAAACTTATTTTGCGGGCCTAAATGCACTATTTCAGAGTACCGAAGTTGCGAAAAAGGATTCGCATCGAAAACATCCATTCTACTCCATTAGACCCAAAATGATGTTTTCCACTGGTTGGGAGCATTTCGCAAACCTTCGACACGTAAAAAGATGCGAAACTTGTTTTGCGGGCCTGAATCCACTATTTCGGTGTACCGAAGTTGCGAAAAATGTTTCGCAACGAAAACATCCATTCTACTCCATTAGACCCAAAATGATGTTTTGCAGTGGTTGGGAGCATTTCGCAAACCTTCGGCACGTAAAAAGATGCGAAACTTGTTTTGCGGGCCAGAATGCACTATTTCAGGGTATCGAAGTTGCGAAAACTGTTTTGCGACGAAAACATCCATTCTACTCCATTAGACCCAAAATGATGTTTTGCAGTGGTTGGTAGAATTTCGCAAACCTTCGGCACGTAAAAAGATGCGAAACTTATTTTGCGGGCCTGAATGCACTATTTCAGAGTACCGAAGTTGCGAAAAAGGATTCGCATCGAAATCATTCATTCTACTCCATTAGACCCAAAATGATGTTTTCCACTAGTTGTGAGCATTTCGCAAACCATAGACACGTAAAACGATGCGAAACTTGTGTTTCGGGCCTGAATGCACTATCTCGGTGTACCGAAGTTGCGAAAAATGTTTCGCAACGAAAACATCCATTCTACTCTATTAGACACAAAATGATGTTTTGGAGTGGTTGGGAGCATTTCGCAAACCTTCGGCACGTAAAAAGTTGTGAAACTTGTTTTGCGGGCCAGAATGCACTATTTTAGGGTACCGAAGTTGCGAAAAATGTTTCGCAACAAAAACATCCATTCTACTCCATAAGACCCAAAATGATGTTTTGCAGTGGTTGGGAGCATTTTGCAAACCTTCGGCACGTAAAAAGTTGTGAAACTTATTTTGTGGGCCAGAATGCACTATTTCAGGGTACCGAAGTTGCGAAAAATGTTTTGCGACGAAAACATCCATTCTACTCCATTAGACCCAAAATGATGTTTTGCAGTGGTTGGGAGAATTTCGCAAACCTTCGGCACGTAAAAAGTTGTGAAACTTATTTTGTGGGCCAGAATGCACTATTTCAGAGTACCGAAGTTGCGAAAAAGGATTCGCATCGAAAACATCCATTCTACTCCATTAGACACAAAATTATGTTTTGCAGTGGTTGGGAGCATTTCACAAACCTTCGGCACGTAAAAAGTTGTGAAACTTGTTTTGCGGGCCAGAATGCACTATTTCAGGGTACCGAAGTTGCGAAAAATGATTTGCGATGAAAACATCCATTCTACTCCATTAGACCCAAAATGATGTTTTGCAGTGGTTGGGAGAATTTCGCAAACCTTCGACACGTAAAAAGATGCGAAACTTCTTTTGCGGGCTTGAATCCACTATTTCGGTGTACCGAAGTCGCGAAAAATGTTTCGCAACGAAAACATCCATTCTACTCCATTAGACCCAAAATGATGTTTTGCAATGGTTGGGAGCATTTCGCAAACCATCGACACATAAAACGATGCGAAACTTGTGTTTCGGGCCTGAATGCACTATTTCGGTGTCCCGAAGTTGCGAAAAATGTTTCGCAACGAAAACATCCATTCTACTCCATTAGACCCAAAATGATGTTTTGCAGTGGTTGGGAGCATTTCGCAAACCTTCGGCACGTAAAAAGATGTGAAACTTGTTTTGCGGGCCAGAATGCACTATTTCAGGGTACCGAAGTTGCGAAAAATGTTTTGCGATGAAAACATCCATTCTACTCCATTAGACCCAAAATGATGTTTTGCAGTGGTTGGGAGAATTTCGCAAACCTTCGGCACGTAAAAAGATGCGAAACTTGTTTTGCGGGCCTGAATGCACTATTTCATAGTACCGAAGTTGCGAAAAAGGATTCGCATCGAAAACATCCATTCTACTCCATTAGACCCAAAATGATGTTTTCCACTAGTTGGGAGCATTTCGCAAACCATCGACACGTAAAACGTTGCGAAACTTGTGTTTCAGGCCTGAATGCACTATTTGGGTGTACCGAAGTTGCAAAAAATGGTTCGCAATGAAAACATCCATTCTACTCTATTAGACACAAAATTATGTTTTGTAGTGGTTGGGAGCATTTCGCAAACCTTCGGCACGTAAAAAGTTGTGAAACTTGTTTTGCGGGCCAGAATGCACTATTTCAGGGTACCGAAGTTGCGAAAAATGATTTGCGATGAAAACATCCATTCTACTCCATTAGACCCAAAATGATGTTTTGCAGTGGTTGGGAGAATTTCGCAAACCTTCGACACGTAAAAAGATGCGAAACTTCTTTTGCGGGCTTGAATCCACTATTTCGGTGTACCGAAGTCGCGAAAAATGTTTCGCAACGAAAACATCCATTCTACTCCATTAGACCCAAAATGATGTTTTGCAATGGTTGGGAGCATTTCGCAAACCATCGACACGTAAAACGATGCGAAACTTGTGTTTCGGGCCTGAATGCACTATTTCGGTGTCCCGAAGTTGCGAAAAATGTTTCACAACGAAAACATCCATTCTACTCCATTAGACCCAAAATGATGTTTTGCAGTGGTTGGGAGCATTTCGCAAACCTTCGGCACGTAAAAAGATGTGAAACTTGTTTTGCGGGCCAGAATTTACTATTTCAGGGTACCGAAGTTGCGAAAAATGTTTTGCGATGAAAACTTCCATTCTACTCCATTAGACCCAAAATGATGTTTTGCAGTGGTTGGGAGAATTTCGCAAACCTTCGGCACGTAAAAAGATGCGAAACTTGTTTTGCGGGCCTGAATGCACTATTTCATAGTACCGAAGTTGCGAAAAAGGATTCGCATCGAAAACATCCATTCTACTCCATTAGACCCAAAATGATGTTTTCCACTAGTTGGGAGCATTTCGCAAACCATCGACACGTAAAACGATGCGAAACTTGTGTTTCAGGCCTGAATGCACTATTTCGGTGTACCGAAGTTGCAAAAAATGGTTCGCAATGAAAACATCCATTCTACTCTATTAGACACAAAATTATGTTTTGTAGTGGTTGGGAGCATTTCGCAAACCTTCGGCACGTAAAAAGTTGTGAAACTTGTTTTGCGGGCCAGAATGCACTATTTCAGGGTACCGAAGTTGCGAAAAATGTTTTGCGATGAAAACATCCATTCTACTCCATTAGACCCAAAATGATGTTTTGCAGTGGTTGGGAGAATTTCGCAAACCTTCGACACGTAAAAAGATGCGAAACTTCTTTTGCGGGCTTGAATCCACTATTTCGGTGTACCGAAGTCGCGAAAAATGTTTCGCAACGAAAACATCCATTCTACTCCATTAGACCCAAAATGATGTTTTGCAATGGTTGGGAGCATTTCGCAAACCATCGACACGTAAAACGATGCGAAACTTGTGTTTCGGGCCTGAATGCACTATTTCGGTGTCCCGAAGTTGCGAAAAATGTTTCGCAACGAAAACATCCATTCTACTCCATTAGACCCAAAATGATGTTTTGCAGTGGTTGGGAGCATTTCGCAAACCTTCGGCACGTAAAAAGATGTGAAACTTGTTTTGCGGGCCAGAATGCACTATTTCAGGGTACCGAAGTTGCGAAAAATGTTTTGCGATGAAAACATCCATTCTACTCCATTAGACCCAAAATTATGTTTTGCAGTGGCTGGGAGCATTTCGCAAACCTTCAGCACGTAAAAAGATGCGAAACTTGTTTTGCGGGCCTGAATGCACTATTTCAGAGTACCGAAGTTGCGAAAAAGGATTCGCATCGAAATCATCCATTTTACTCCATTAGACCCAAAATGTTGTTTTCCACTAGTTGGGACCATTTCGCAAACCATCGACACGTAAAACGATGCAAAACTTGTGTTTCGGGCCTGAATGCACTATTTCGGTGTACCGAAGTCGCGAAAAATGTTTCGCAACGAAAACATCCATTCTACTCTATTAGACACAAAATGATGTTTTGCAGTGGTTGGGAGCATTTCGCAAACCTTTGGCACGTAAAAAGTTGTGAAACTTGTTTTGCGGGCCAGAATGCACTATTTCAGGGTACCGAAGTTGCGAAAAATGTTTCGCAACAAAAACATCCATTCTACTCCATAAGACCCAAAATGATGTTTTGCAGTGGTTGGGAGCATTTTGCAAACCTTCGGCACGTAAAAAGTTGTGAAACTTGTTTTGTGGGCCAGAATGCACTATTTCAGGGTACCGAAGTTGCGAAAAATGTTTTGCGACGAAAACATCCATTCTACTCCATTAGACCCAAAATGATGTTTTGCAGTGGTTGGGAGAATTTCGCAAACCTTCGACACGTAAAAAGATGCGAAACTTATTTTGCAGGCCTGAATCCACTATTTCGGTGTACCGAAGTTGCGAAAAATGTTTCGCAACGAAAACATCCATTCTACTCCATTAGACCCAAAATGATGTTTTGCAGTGGTTGGGAGCATTTCGCAAACCTTCGGCACGTAAAAAGATGCGAAACTTGTTTTGCGGGCCAGAATGCACTATTTCAGGGTATCGAAGTTGCGAAAAATGTTTTGCGACGAAAACATCCATTCTACTCCATTAGACCCAAAATGATGTTTTGCGGTGGTTGGAAGAATTTCGCAAACCTTCGGCACGTAAAAAGATGCGAAACTTGTTTTGCGGGCCTGAATGCACTATTTCAGAGTACCGAAGTTGCGAAAAAGGATTCGCATCGAAAACATCCATTCTACTCCATTAGACCCAAAATGATGTTTTCCACTGGTTGGGAGCATTTCGCAAACCATCGACACGTAAAACGATGTGAAACTTGTGTTTCGGGCCTGAATGCACTATTTCGGTGTACCGAAGTTGCGAAAAATGGTTCGCAATGAAAACATCCATTCTACTCTATTAGACACAAAATGATGTTTTGCAGTGGTTGGGAGCATTTCGCAAACCTTCGGCACGTAAAAAGTTGTGCAACTTGTTTTGTGGGCCAGAATGCACTATTTCAGGGTACCGAAGTTGCGAAAAATGTTTTGCGACGAAAACATCCATTCTACTCCATTAGACCCAAAATGATGTTTTGCAGTGGTTGGGAGAATTTCGCAAACCTTCGACACGTAAAAAGATGCGAAACTTATTTTGCGGGCCTGAATCCACTATTTCGGTGTACCGAAGTTGCGAAAAATGTTTCGCAACGAAAACATCCATTCTACTCCATTAGACCCAAAATGATGTTTTGCAGTGGTTGGGAGCATTTCGCAAACCTTCGGCACGTAAAAAGATGTGAAACTTGTTTTACGGGCCAGAATGCACTATTTCAGGGTACCGAAGTTGCGAAAAATGTTTTGCGACGTAAACATCCATTCTACTCCATTAGACCCAAAATGATGTTTTGCAGTGGTTGGGAGAATTTCGCAAACCTTCGACACGTAAAATGATGCGAAACTTGTTTTGCGGGCCTGAATCCACTATTTCGGTGTACCGAAGTTGCGAAAAATGTTTCGCAACGAAAACATCCATTCTACTCCATTAGACCCAAAATGATGTTTTGCAGTGGTTGGGAGCATTTCGCAAACCTTCGGCACGTAAAAAGATGCGAAACTTGTTTTGCGGGCCAGAATGCACTATTTCAGGGTATCGAAGTTGCGAAAAATGTTTTGCGACGAAAACATCCATTCTACTCCATTAGACCCAAAATGATGTTTTGCGGTGGTTGGAAGAATTTCGCAAACCTTCGGCACGTAAAAAGATGCGAAACTTGTTTTGCGGGCCTGAATGCACTATTTTAGAGTACCGAAGTTGCGAAAAAGGATTCGCATCGAAAACATCCATTCTACTCCATTAGACCCAAAATGATGTTTTCCACTGGTTGCGAGCATTTCGCAAACCATCGACACGTAAAACGATGCGAAACTTGTGTTTCGGGCCTGAATGCACTATTTCGGTGTACCGAAGTTGCGAAAAATGGTTCGCAATGAAAACATCCATTCTACTCTATTAGACACAAAGTTATGTTTTGCAGTGGTTGGGAGCATTTCGCAAACCTTCGACACATAAAAAGTTGTGAAACTTGTTTTGCGGGCCAGAATGCACTATTTCAGGGTACCGAAGTTGCGAAAAATATTTTGCGATGAAAACATCCATTCTACTCCATTAGACCCAAAATGATGTTTTGCAGTGGTTGGGAGAATTTCGCAAACCTTCGACACGTAAAAAGATGCGAAACTTGTTTTGCGGGCCTGAATCCACTATTTCGGTGTACCGAAGTTGCGAAAAATGTTCCGCAACGAAAACATCCATTCTACTCCATTAGACCCAAAATGATGTTTTGCTGTGGTTGGGAGCATTTCGCAAACCTTCGGCACGTAAAAAGATGCGAAACTTGTTTTGCGGGCCAGAATGCACTATTTCAGGGTATCGAAGTTGCGAAAAATGTTTTACGACGAAAACATCCATTCTACTCCATTAGACCCAAAATGATGTTTTGCAGTGGTTGGGAGAATTTCGCAAACCTTCGACACGTAAAATGATGCGAAACTTGTTTTGCGGGCCTGAATCCACTATTTCGGTGTACCGAAGTTGCAAAAAATGTTTCGCAACGAAAACATCCATTCTACTCCATTAGACCCAAAATGATGTTTTGCAGTGGTTGGGAGCATTTCGCCAACCTTCGGCACATAAAAAGATGCGAAACTTGTTTTGCGGGCCAGAATGCACTATTTTAGGGTATCGAAGTTGCGAAAAATGTTTTGCGACGAAAACATCCATTCTACTCCATTAGACCTAAAATGATGTTTTGCAGTGGTTGGAAGAATTATGCAAACCTTCGGCACGTAAAAAGATGCGAAACTTATTTTGCGGGCCTAAATGCACTATTTCAGAGTACCGAAGTTGCGAAAAAGGATTCGCATCGAAAACATCCATTCTACTCCATTAGACCCAAAATGATGTTTTCCACTGGTTGGGAGCATTTCGCAAACCTTCGACACGTAAAAAGATGCGAAACTTGTTTTGCGGGCCTGAATCCACTATTTCGGTGTACCGAAGTTGCGAAAAATGTTTCGCAACGAAAACATCCATTCTACTCCATTAGACCCAAAATGATGTTTTGCAGTGGTTGGGAGCATTTCGCAAACCTTCGGCACGTAAAAAGATGCGAAACTTGTTTTGCGGGCCAGAATGCACTATTTCAGGGTATCGAAGTTGCGAAAACTGTTTTGCGACGAAAACATCCATTCTACTCCATTAGACCCAAAATGATGTTTTGCAGTGGTTGGTAGAATTTCGCAAACCTTCGGCACGTAAAAAGATGCGAAACTTATTTTGCGGGCCTGAATGCACTATTTCAGAGTACCGAAGTTGCGAAAAAGGATTCGCATCGAAATCATTCATTCTACTCCATTAGACCCAAAATGATGTTTTCCACTAGTTGGGAGCATTTCGCAAACCATAGACACGTAAAACGATGCGAAACTTGTGTTTCGGGCCTGAATGCACTATTTCGGTGTACCGAAGTTGCGAAAAATGTTTCGCAACGAAAACATCCATTCTACTCTATTAGACACAAAATGATGTTTTGGAGTGGTTGGGAGCATTTCGCAAACCTTCGGCACGTAAAAAGTTGTGAAACTTGTTTTGCGGGCCAGAATGCACTATTTTAGGGTACTGAAGTTGCGAAAAATGTTTCGCAACAAAAACATCCATTCTACTCCATAAGACCCAAAATGATGTTTTGCAGTGGTTGGGAGCATTTTGCAAACCTTCGGCACGTAAAAAGTTGTGAAACTTATTTTGTGGGCCAGAATGCACTATGTCAGGGTACCGAAGTTGCGAAAAATGTTTTGCGACGAAAACATCCATTCTACTCCATTAGACCCAAAATGATGTTTTGCAGTGGTTGGGAGAATTTCGCAAACCTTCGGCACGTAAAAAGTTGTGAAACTTATTTTGTGGGCCAGAATGCACTATTTCAGAGTACCGAAGTTGCGAAAAAGGATTCGCATCGAAAACATCCATTCTACTCCATTAGACACAAAATTATGTTTTGCAGTGGTTGGGAGCATTTCACAAACCTTCGGCACGTAAAAAGTTGTGAAACTTGTTTTGCGGGCCAGAATGCACTATTTCAGGGTACCGAAGTTGCGAAAAATGATTTGCGATGAAAACATCCATTCTACTCCATTAGACCCAAAATGATGTTTTGCAGTGGTTGGGAGAATTTCGCAAACCTTCGACACGTAAAAAGATGCGAAACTTCTTTTGCGGGCTTGAATCCACTATTTCGGTGTACCGAAGTCGCGAAAAATGTTTCGCAACGAAAACATCCATTCTACTCCATTAGACCCAAAATGATGTTTTGCAATGGTTGGGAGCATTTCGCAAACCATCGACACATAAAACGATGCGAAACTTGTGTTTCGGGCCTGAATGCACTATTTCAGTGTCCCGAAGTTGCGAAAAATGTTTCGCAACGAAAACATCCATTCTACTCCATTAGACCCAAAATGATGTTTTGCAGTGGTTGGGAGCATTTCGCAAACCTTCGGCACGTAAAAAGATGTGAAACTTGTTTTGGCGGGCCAGAATGCACTATTTCAGGGTACCGAAGTTGCGAAAAATGTTTTGCGATGAAAACATCCATTCTACTCCATTAGACCCAAAATGATGTTTTGCAGTGGTTGGGAGAATTTCGCAAACCTTCGGCACGTAAAAAGATGCGAAACTTGTTTTGCGGGCCTGAATGCACTATTTCAGAGTACCGAAGTTGCGAAAAAGGATTCGCATCGAAATCATTCATTCTACTCCATTAGACCCAAAATGATGTTTTCCACTAGTTGGGAGCATTTCGCAAACCATAGACACGTAAAACGATGCGAAACTTGTGTTTCGGGCCTGAATGCACTATTTCGGTGTACCGAAGTTGCGAAAAATGTTTCGCAACGAAAACATCCATTCTACTCTATTAGACACAAAATGATGTTTTGGAGTGGTTGGGAGCATTTCGCAAACCTTCGGCACGTAAAAAGTTGTGAAACTTGTTTTGCGGGCCAGAATGCACTATTTTAGGGTACCGAAGTTGCGAAAAATGTTTCGCAACAAAAACATCCATTCTACTCCATAAGACCCAAAATGATGTTTTGCAGTGGTTGGGAGCATTTTGCAAACCTTCGGCACGTAAAAAGTTGTGAAACTTATTTTGTGGGCCAGAATGCACTATTTCAGGGTACCGAAGTTGCGAAAAATGTTTTGCGACGAAAACATCCATTCTACTCCATTAGACCCAAAATGATGTTTTGCAGTGGTTGGGAGAATTTCGCAAACCTTCGACACGTAAAAAGATGCGAAACTTCTTTTGCGGGCTTGAATCCACTATTTCGGTGTACCGAAGTCGCGAAAAATGTTTCGCAACGAAAACATCCATTCTACTCCATTAGACCCAAAATGATGTTTTGCAATGGTTGGGAGCATTTCGCAAACCATCGACACATAAAACGATGCGAAACTTGTGTTTCGGGCCTGAATGCACTATTTCGGTGTCCCGAAGTTGCGAAAAATGTTTCGCAACGAAAACATCCATTCTACTCCATTAGACCCAAAATGATGTTTTGCAGTGGTTGGGAGCATTTCGCAAACCTTCGGCACGTAAAAAGATGTGAAACTTGTTTTGCGGGCCAGAATGCACTATTTCAGGGTACCGAAGTTGCGAAAAATGTTTTGCGATGAAAACATCCATTCTACTCCATTAGACCCAAAATGATGTTTTGCAGTGGTTGGGAGAATTTCGCAAACCTTCGGCACGTAAAAAGATGCGAAACTTGTTTTGCGGGCCTGAATGCACTATTTCATAGTACCGAAGTTGCGAAAAAGGATTCGCATCGAAAACATCCATTCTACTCCATTAGACCCAAAATGATGTTTTCCACTAGTTGGGAGCATTTCGCAAACCATCGACACGTAAAACGTTGCGAAACTTGTGTTTCAGGCCTGAATGCACTATTTGGGTGTACCGAAGTTGCAAAAAATGGTTCGCAATGAAAACATCCATTCTACTCTATTAGACACAAAATTATGTTTTGTAGTGGTTGGGAGCATTTCGCAAACCTTCGGCACGTAAAAAGTTGTGAAACTTGTTTTGCGGGCCAGAATGCACTATTTCAGGGTACCGAAGTTGCGAAAAATGATTTGCGATGAAAACATCCATTCTACTCCATTAGACCCAAAATGATGTTTTGCAGTGGTTGGGAGAATTTCGCAAACCTTCGACACGTAAAAAGATGCGAAACTTCTTTTGCGGGCTTGAATCCACTATTTCGGTGTACCGAAGTCGCGAAAAATGTTTCGCAACGAAAACATCCATTCTACTCCATTAGACCCAAAATGATGTTTTGCAATGGTTGGGAGCATTTCGCAAACCATCGACACGTAAAACGATGCGAAACTTGTGTTTCGGGCCTGAATGCACTATTTCGGTGTCCCGAAGTTGCGAAAAATGTTTCACAACGAAAACATCCATTCTACTCCATTAGACCCAAAATGATGTTTTGCAGTGGTTGGGAGCATTTCGCAAACCTTCGGCACGTAAAAAGATGTGAAACTTGTTTTGCGGGCCAGAATTTACTATTTCAGGGTACCGAAGTTGCGAAAAATGTTTTGCGATGAAAACTTCCATTCTACTCCATTAGACCCAAAATGATGTTTTGCAGTGGTTGGGAGAATTTCGCAAACCTTCGGCACGTAAAAAGATGCGAAACTTGTTTTGCGGGCCTGAATGCACTATTTCATAGTACCGAAGTTGCGAAAAAGGATTCGCATCGAAAACATCCATTCTACTCCATTAGACCCAAAATGATGTTTTCCACTAGTTGGGAGCATTTCGCAAACCATCGACACGTAAAACGATGCGAAACTTGTGTTTCAGGCCTGAATGCACTATTTCGGTGTACCGAAGTTGCAAAAAATGGTTCGCAATGAAAACATCCATTCTACTCTATTAGACACAAAATTATGTTTTGTAGTGGTTGGGAGCATTTCGCAAACCTTCGGCACGTAAAAAGTTGTGAAACTTGTTTTGCGGGCCAGAATGCACTATTTCAGGGTACCGAAGTTGCGAAAAATGTTTTGCGATGAAAACATCCATTCTACTCCATTAGACCCAAAATGATGTTTTGCAGTGGTTGGGAGAATTTCGCAAACCTTCGACACGTAAAAAGATGCGAAACTTCTTTTGCGGGCTTGAATCCACTATTTCGGTGTACCGAAGTCGCGAAAAATGTTTCGCAACGAAAACATCCATTCTACTCCATTAGACCCAAAATGATGTTTTGCAATGGTTGGGAGCATTTCGCAAACCATCGACACGTAAAACGATGCGAAACTTGTGTTTCGGGCCTGAATGCACTATTTCGGTGTCCCGAAGTTGCGAAAAATGTTTCGCAACGAAAACATCCATTCTACTCCATTAGACCCAAAATGATGTTTTGCAGTGGTTGGGAGCATTTCGCAAACCTTCGGCACGTAAAAAGATGTGAAACTTGTTTTGCGGGCCAGAATGCACTATTTCAGGGTACCGAAGTTGCGAAAAATGTTTTGCGATGAAAACATCCATTCTACTCCATTAGACCCAAAATGATGTTTTGCAGTGGTTGGGAGAATTTCGCAAACCTTCGGCACGTAAAAAGATGCGAAACTTGTTTTGCGGGCCTGAATGCACTATTTCATAGTACCGAAGTTGCGAAAAAGGATTCGCATCGAAAACATCCATTCTACTCCATTAGACCCAAAATGATGTTTTCCACTAGTTGGGAGCATTTCGCAAACCATCGACACGTAAAACGATGCGAAACTTGTGTTTCAGGCCTGAATGCACTATTTCGGTGTACCGAAGTTGCAAAAAATGGTTCGCAATGAAAACATCCATTCTACTCTATTAGACACAAAATTATGTTTTGTAGTGGTTGGGAGCATTTCGCAAACCTTCGGCACGTAAAAAGTTGTGAAACTTGTTTTGCGGGCCAGAATGCACTATTTCAGGGTACCGAAGTTGCGAAAAATGTTTTGCGATGAAAACATCCATTCTACTCCATTAGACCCAAAATGATGTTTTGCAGTGGTTGGGAGAATTTCGCAAACCTTCGACACGTAAAAAGATGCGAAACTTGTTTTGCGGGCCTGAATCCACTATTTCGGTGTACCGAAATTGCGAAAAATGTTTCGCAACGAAAACATCCATTCTACTCCATTAGACCCAAAATGATGTTTTGCAGTGGTTGGGAGCATTTCGCAAACCTTCGGCACGTAAAAAGATGCGAAACTTGTTTTGCGGGCCAGAATGCACTATTTCAGGGTATCGAAGTTGCGAAAAATGTTTTGCGACGAAAACATCCATTCTACTCCATTAGACCCAAAATGATGTTTTGCAGTGGTTGGAAGAATTTCGCAAACCTTCGGCACGTAAAAAGATGCGAAACTTATTTTGCGGGCCTGAATGCACTATTTCAGAGTACCGAAGTTGCGAAAAAGGATTCACATCGAAAACATCCATTCTACTCCATTAGACCCAAAATGATGTTTTCCACTGGTTGGGAGCATTTCACAAACCATCGACACGTAAAACGATGCGAAACTTGTGTTTCGGGCCTGAATGCACTATTTCGGTGTACCGAAGTTGCAAAAAATGGTTCGCAATGAAAACATCCATTCTACTCTATTAGACACAAAATTATGTTTTGCAGTGGTTGGGAGCATTTCGCAAACCTTCGGCACGTAAAAAGTTGTGAAACTTGTTTTGCGGGCCAGAATGCACTATTTCAGGGTACCGAAGTTGCGAAAAATGTTTTGCGTTGAAAACATCCATTCTACTCCATTAGACCCAAAATGATGTTTTGCAGTAGTTCGGAGAATTTCGCAAACCTTCGGCACGTAAAAAGGTGCGAAACTTGTTTTGCGGGCCAGAATGCACTATTTCAGGGTATTGAAGTTGCGAAAAATGTTTTGCGACGAAAACATCCATTCTACTCCATTAGACCCAAAATGATGTTTTGCAGTGGATGGAAGAATTTCGCAAACCTTCGGCACGTAAAAAGTTGTGAAACTTGTTTTGCGGGCCAGAATGCACTATTTCAGGGTACCGAAGTTGCGAAAAATGTTTTGCGATGAAAACATCCATTCTACTCCATTAGACCCAAAATGATGTTTTGCAGTGGTTGGGAGAATTTCGCAAACCTTCGACACGTAAAAAGATGCGAAACTTGTTTTGCGGGCCTGGATCCACTATTTCGGTGTACCGAAGTTGCGAAAAATGTTTCGCAACGAAAACATCCATTCTACTCCATTAGACCCAAAATGATGTTTTGCTGTAGTTGGGAGCATTTCGCAAACCTTCGGCACGTAAAAAGATGCGAAACTTGTTTTGCGGGCCAGAATGCACTATTTCAGGGTATCGAAGTTGCGAAAAATGTTTTGCGATGAAAACATCCATTCTACTCCATTAGACCCAAAATGATGTTTTGCAGTGGTTGGAAGAATTTCGCAAACCTTCGGCACGTAAAAAGTTGTGAAACTTGTTTTGCGGGCCAGAATGCACTATTTCAGGGTACCGAAGTTGCGAAAAATGTTTTGCGATGAAAACATCCATTCTACTCCATTAGACCCAAAATGATGTTTTGCAGTGGTTGGGAGAATTTCGCAAACCTTCGGCACGTAAAAAGATACGAAACTTATTTTGCGGGCCTGAATGCACTATTTCAGAGTACCGAAGTTGCGAAAAAGGATTCGCATCGAAAACATCCATTCTACTCCATTAGACCCAAAATGATGTTTTCCACTGGTTGGGATCATTTCGCAAACCATCGACACGTAAAACGATGCGAAACTTGTGTTTCGGGCCTGAATGCACTATTTCGGTGTACCGAAGTTGCAAAAAATGGTTCGCAATGAAAACATCCATACTCTATTAGACACAAAATTATGTTTTGCAGTGGTTGGGAGCATTTCGCAAACCTTCAGCACGTAAAAAGTTGTGAAACTTGTTTTGCGGGCCAAAATGCACTATTTCAGGGTACCGAAGTTGCGAAAAAAGTTTTGCGATGAAAACATCCATTCTACTCCATTAGACCCAAAATGATGTTTTGCAGTGGTTGGGAGAATTTCGCAAACCTTCGACACGTAAAAAGATGCGAAACTTCTTTTGCGGGCTTGAATCCACTATTTCGGTGTACCGAAGTCGCGAAAAATGTTTCGCAACGAAAACATCCATTCTACTCCATTAGACCCAAAATGATGTTTTGCAATGGTTGGGAGCATTTCGCAAACCATCGACACGTAAAACGATGCGAAACTTGTGTTTCGGGCCTGAATGCACTATTTCGGTGTCCCGAAGTTGCGAAAAATGTTTCGCAACGAAAACATCCATTCTACTCCATTAGACCCAAAATGATGTTTTGCAGTGGTTGGGAGCATTTCGCAAACCTTCGGCACGTAAAAAGATGTGAAACTTGTTTTGCGGGCCTGAATGCACTATTTCATAGTACCGAAGTTGCGAAAAAGGATTCGCATCGAAAACATCCATTCTACTCCATTAGACCCAAAATGATGTTTTCCACTAGTTGGGAGCATTTCGCAAACCATCGACACGTAAAACGATGCGAAACTTGTGTTTCAGGCCTGAATGCACTATTTCGGTGTACCGAAGTTGCAAAAAATGGTTCGCAATGAAAACATCCATTCTACTCTATTAGACACAAAATTATGTTTTGTAGTGGTTGGGAGCATTTCGCAAACCTTCGGCACGTAAAAAGTTGTGAAACTTGTTTTGCGGGCCAGAATGCACTATTTCAGGGTACCGAAGTTGCGAAAAATGTTTTGCGATGAAAACATCCATTCTACTCCATTAGACCCAAAATGATGTTTTGCAGTGGTTGGGAGAATTTCGCAAACCTTCGACACGTAAAAAGATGCGAAACTTGTTTTGCGGGCCTGAATCCACTATTTCGGTGTACCGAAATTGCGAAAAATGTTTCGCAACGAAAACATCCATTCTACTCCATTAGACCCAAAATGATGTTTTGCAGTGGTTGGGAGCATTTCGCAAACCTTCGGCACGTAAAAAGATGCGAAACTTGTTTTGCGGGCCAGAATGCACTATTTCAGGGTATCGAAGTTGCGAAAAATGTTTTGCGACGAAAACATCCATTCTACTCCATTAGACCCAAATTGATGTTTTGCAGTGGTTGGAAGAATTTCGCAAACCTTCGGCACGTAAAAAGATGCGAAACTTATTTTGCGGGCCTGAATGCACTATTTCAGAGTACCGAAGTTGCGAAAAAGGATTCACATCGAAAACATCCATTCTACTCCATTAGACCCAAAATGATGTTTTCCACTGGTTGGGAGCATTTCACAAACCATCGACACGTAAAACGATGCGAAACTTGTGTTTCGGGCCTGAATGCACTATTTCGGTGTACCGAAGTTGCAAAAAATGGTTCGCAATGAAAACATCCATTCTACTCTATTAGACACAAAATTATGTTTTGCAGTGGTTGGGAGCATTTCGCAAACCTTCGGCACGTAAAAAGTTGTGAAACTTGTTTTGCGGGCCAGAATGCACTATTTCAGGGTACCGAAGTTGCGAAAAATGTTTTGCGTTGAAAACATCCATTCTACTCCATTAGACCCAAAATGATGTTTTGCAGTAGTTCGGAGAATTTCGCAAACCTTCGGCACGTAAAAAGGTGCGAAACTTGTTTTGCGGGCCAGAATGCACTATTTCAGGGTATTGAAGTTGCGAAAAATGTTTTGCGACGAAAACATCCATTCTACTCCATTAGACCCAAAATGATGTTTTGCAGTGGATGGAAGAATTTCGCAAACCTTCGGCACGTAAAAAGTTGTGAAACTTGTTTTGCGGGCCAGAATGCACTATTTCAGGGTACCGAAGTTGCGAAAAATGTTTTGCGATGAAAACATCCATTCTACTCCATTAGACCCAAAATGATGTTTTGCAGTGGTTGGGAGAATTTCGCAAACCTTCGACACGTAAAAAGATGCGAAACTTGTTTTGCGGGCCTGGATCCACTATTTCGGTGTACCGAAGTTGCGAAAAATGTTTCGCAACGAAAACATCCATTCTACTCCATTAGACCCAAAATGATGTTTTGCTGTAGTTGGGAGCATTTCGCAAACCTTCGGCACGTAAAAAGATGCGAAACTTGTTTTGCGGGCCAGAATGCACTATTTCAGGGTATCGAAGTTGCGAAAAATGTTTTGCGATGAAAACATCCATTCTACTCCATTAGACCCAAAATGATGTTTTGCAGTGGTTGGAAGAATTTCGCAAACCTTCGGCACGTAAAAAGTTGTGAAACTTGTTTTGCGGGCCAGAATGCACTATTTCAGGGTACCGAAGTTGCGAAAAATGTTTTGCGATGAAAACATCCATTCTACTCCATTAGACCCAAAATGATGTTTTGCAGTGGTCGGGAGAATTTCGCAAACCTTCGGCACGTAAAAAGATACGAAACTTATTTTGCGGGCCTGAATGCACTATTTCAGAGTACCGAAGTTGCGAAAAAGGATTCGCATCGAAAACATCCATTCTACTCCATTAGACCCAAAATGATGTTTTCCACTGGTTGGGATCATTTCGCAAACCATCGACACATAAAACGATGCGAAACTTGTGTTTCGGGCCTGAATGCACTATTTCGGTGTACCGAAGTTGCAAAAAATGGTTCGCAATGAAAACATCCATACTCTATTAGACACAAAATTATGTTTTGCAGTGGTTGGGAGCATTTCGCAAACCTTCAGCACGTAAAAAGTTGTGAAACTTGTTTTGCGGGCCAAAATGCACTATTTCAGGGTACCGAAGTTGCGAAAAAAGTTTTGCGATGAAAACATCCATTCTACTCCATTAGACCCAAAATGATGTTTTGCAGTGGTTGGGAGAATTTCGCAAACCTTCGACACGTAAAAAGATGCGAAACTTCTTTTGCGGGCTTGAATCCACTATTTCGGTGTACCGAAGTCGCGAAAAATGTTTCGCAACGAAAACATCCATTCTACTCCATTAGACCCAAAATGATGTTTTGCAATGGTTGGGAGCATTTCGCAAACCATCGACACGTAAAACGATGCGAAACTTGTGTTTCGGGCCTGAATGCACTATTTCGGTGTCCCGAAGTTGCGAAAAATGTTTCGCAACGAAAACATCCATTCTACTCCATTAGACCCAAAATGATGTTTTGCAGTGGTTGGGAGCATTTCGCAAACCTTCGGCACGTAAAAAGATGTGAAACTTGTTTTGCGGGCCAGAATGCACTATTTCAGGGTACCGAAGTTGCGAAAAATGTTTTGCGATGAAAACATCCATTCTACTCCATTAGACCCAAAATGATGTTTTGCAGTGGTTGGGAGAATTTCGCAAACCTTCGGCACGTAAAAAGATGCGAAACTTGTTTTGCGGGCCTGAATGCACTATTTCATAGTACCGAAGTTGCGAAAAAGGATTCGCATCGAAAACATCCATTCTACTCCATTAGACCCAAAATGATGTTTTCCACTAGTTGGGAGCATTTCGCAAACCATCGACACGTAAAACGTTGCGAAACTTGTGTTTCAGGCCTGAATGCACTATTTCGGTGTACCGAAGTTGCAAAAAATGGTTCGCAATGAAAACATCCATTCTACTCTATTAGACACAAAATTATGTTTTGTAGTGGTTGGGAGCATTTCGCAAACCTTCGGCACGTAAAAAGTTGTGAAACTTGTTTTGCGGGCCAGAATGCACTATTTCAGGGTACCGAAGTTGCGAAAAATGTTTTGCGATGAAAACATCCATTCTACTCCATTAGACCCAAAATGATGTTTTGCAGTGGTTGGGAGAATTTCGCAAACCTTCGACACGTAAAAAGATGCGAAACTTGTTTTGCGGGCCTGAATCCACTATTTCGGTGTACCGAAATTGCGAAAAATGTTTCGCAACGAAAACATCCATTCTACTCCATTAGACCCAAAATGATGTTTTGCAGTGGTTGGGAGCATTTCGCAAACCTTCGGCACGTAAAAAGATGCGAAACTTGTTTTGCGGGCCAGAATGCACTATTTCAGGGTATCGAAGTTGCGAAAAATGTTTTGCGACGAAAACATCCATTCTACTCCATTAGACCCAAAATGATGTTTTGCAGTGGTTGGAAGAATTTCGCAAACCTTCGGCACGTAAAAAGATGCGAAACTTATTTTGCGGGCCTGAATGCACTATTTCAGAGTACCGAAGTTGCGAAAAAGGATTCACATCGAAAACATCCATTCTACTCCATTAGACCCAAAATGATGTTTTCCACTGGTTGGGAGCATTTCACAAACCATCGACACGTAAAACGATGCGAAACTTGTGTTTCGGGCCTGAATGCACTATTTCGGTGTACCGAAGTTGCAAAAAATGGTTCGCAATGAAAACATCCATTCTACTCTATTAGACACAAAATTATGTTTTGCAGTGGTTGGGAGCATTTCGCAAACCTTCGGCACGTAAAAAGTTGTGAAACTTGTTTTGCGGGCCAGAATGCACTATTTCAGGGTACCGAAGTTGCGAAAAATGTTTTGCGTTGAAAACATCCATTCTACTCCATTAGACCCAAAATGATGTTTTGCAGTAGTTCGGAGAATTTCGCAAACCTTCGGCACGTAAAAAGGTGCGAAACTTGTTTTGCGGGCCAGAATGCACTATTTCAGGGTATTGAAGTTGCGAAAAATGTTTTGCGACGAAAACATCCATTCTACTCCATTAGACCCAAAATGATGTTTTGCAGTGGATGGAAGAATTTCGCAAACCTTCGGCACGTAAAAAGTTGTGAAACTTGTTTTGCGGGCCAGAATGCACTATTTCAGGGTACCGAAGTTGCGAAAAATGTTTTGCGATGAAAACATCCATTCTACTCCATTAGACCCAAAATGATGTTTTGCAGTGGTTGGGAGAATTTCGCAAACCTTCGACACGTAAAAAGATGCGAAACTTGTTTTGCGGGCCTGGATCCACTATTTCGGTGTACCGAAGTTGCGAAAAATGTTTCGCAACGAAAACATCCATTCTACTCCATTAGACCCAAAATGATGTTTTGCTGTAGTTGGGAGCATTTCGCAAACCTTCGGCACGTAAAAAGATGCGAAACTTGTTTTGCGGGCCAGAATGCACTATTTCAGGGTATCGAAGTTGCGAAAAATGTTTTGCGATGAAAACATCCATTCTACTCCATTAGACCCAAAATGATGTTTTGCAGTGGTTGGAAGAATTTCGCAAACCTTCGGCACGTAAAAAGTTGTGAAACTTGTTTTGCGGGCCAGAATGCACTATTTCAGGGTACCGAAGTTGCGAAAAATGTTTTGCGATGAAAACATCCATTCTACTCCATTAGACCCAAAATGATGTTTTGCAGTGGTTGGGAGAATTTCGCAAACCTTCGGCACGTAAAAAGATACGAAACTTATTTTGCGGGCCTGAATGCACTATTTCAGAGTACCGAAGTTGCGAAAAAGGATTCGCATCGAAAACATCCATTCTACTCCATTAGACCCAAAATGATGTTTTCCACTGGTTGGGATCATTTCGCAAACCATCGACACGTAAAACGATGCGAAACTTGTGTTTCGGGCCTGAATGCACTATTTCGGTGTACCGAAGTTGCAAAAAATGGTTCGCAATGAAAACATCCATACTCTATTAGACACAAAATTATGTTTTGCAGTGGTTGGGAGCATTTCGCAAACCTTCAGCACGTAAAAAGTTGTGAAACTTGTTTTGCGGGCCAAAATGCACTATTTCAGGGTACCGAAGTTGCGAAAAAAGTTTTGCGATGAAAACATCCATTCTACTCCATTAGACCCAAAATGATGTTTTGCAGTGGTTGGGAGAATTTCGCAAACCTTCGACACGTAAAAAGATGCGAAACTTGTTTTGCGGGCCTGAATCCACTATTTCGGTGTACCGAAGTTGCGAAAAATGTTTCGCAACGAAAACATCCATTCTACTCCATTAGACCCAAAATGATGTTTTGCTGTGGTTGGGAGCATTTCGCAAACCTTCGGCACGTAAAAAGTTGCGAAACTTGTTTTGCGGGCCAGAATGCACTATTTCAGGGTATCGAAGTTGCGAAAAATGTTTTGCGACGAAAACATCCATTCTACTCCATTAGACCCAAAATGATGTTTTGCAGTGGTTGGAAGAATTTCGCAAACCTTCGGCACGTAAAAAGATGCGAAACTTGTTTTGCGGGCCTGAATGCACTATTTCAGAGTACCGAAGTTGCGAAAAAGGATTCGCATCAAAAACATCCATTCTACTCCATTAGACCCAAAATGATGTTTTCCACTGGTTGGGAGCATTTCGCAAACCATCGACGCATAAAACGATGCGAAACTTGTGTTTCGGGCCTGAATGCACTATTTCGGTGTACCGAAGTTGCAAAAAATGGTTCGCAATGAAAACATCCCTACTCTATTAGACACAAAATTATGTTTTGCAGTGGTTGGGAGCATTTCGCAAACCTTCGGCACGTAAAAAGTTGTGAAACTTGTTTTGCGGGCCAGAATGCACTATTACAGGGTACCGAAGCTGCGAAAAATGTTTTGCGTTGAAAACATCCATTCTACTCCATTAGACCCAAAATGATGTTTGCAGTGGTTGGGAGAATTTCACAAACCTTCGACACGTAAAAAGATGTGAAACTTGTTTTGCGGGCCTGAATCCACTATTTCGGTGTACCGAAGTTGCGAAAAATGTTTCGCAACGAAAACATCAATTCTACTCCATTAGACCCAAAATGATGTTTTGCAGTGGTTGGAAGCATTTCGCAAACCTTCGGCACGTAAAAAGATGCGAAACTTGTTTTGCGGGCCAGAATGCACTATTTCAGGGTATCGAAGTTGCGAAAAATGTTTTGTGACGAAAACATCCATTCTACTCCATTAGACCCAAAATGATGTTTTGCAGTGGTTGGGAGAATTTCGCAAACCTTCGGCACGTAAAAAGATACGAAACTTATTTTGCGGGCCTGAATGCACTATTTCAGAGTACCGAAGTTGCGAAAAAGGATTCGCATCGAAATCATCCATTCTACTCCATTAGACTCAAAATGATGTTTTCCACTAGTTGGGAGCATTTCGCAAACCATCGACACGTAAAACGATGCGAAACTTTTGTTTCGGGCCTGAATGCACTATTTCGGTGTACGGAAGTTGCGAAAAATATTTCGCAACGAAAACATCCATTCTACTCCATTAGACCCAAAATGATGTTTTGCAGTGATTGGGAGCATTTCGCAAACCTTCGGCACGTAAAAAGATGCGAAACTTGTTTTGCGGGCCAGAATGCACTATTTCAGGGTATCGAAGTTCCGAAAAATGTTTTGCGACGAAAACATCCATTCTACTCCATCAGACCCAAAATGATGTTTTGCAGTGGTTGGAAGAATTTCGCAAACCTTCGGCACGTAAAAAGATGCGAAACTTGTTTTGCGGGCCTGAATGCACTATTTCAGAGTACCGAAGTTGCGAAAAAGGATTCACATCGAAAACATCCATTCTACTCCATTAGACCCAAAATGATGTTTTCCACTGGTTGCGAGCATTTCACAAACCATCGACACGTAAAACGATGCGAAACTTGTGTTTCGGTCCTGAATGAACTATTTTGGTGTACCGAAGTTCCGAAAAATGGTTCGCAATGAAAACATCCATTCTACTCTATTAGACACAAAATGATGTTTTGTAGTGGTTGGGAGCATTTAGCAAACCTTCGGCACGTAAAAAGTTGTGAAACTTGTTTTGCGGGCCAGAATGCACTATTTCAGGGTACCGAAGTTGCGAAAAATGTTTTGCGATGAAAACATCCATTCTACTCCATTAGACCCAAAATGATGTTTTGCAGTGGTTGGGAGAATTTCGCAAACCTTCGACACGTAAAAAGATGCGAAACTTGTTTTGCGGGCCTGAATCCACTATTTCGGTGTACCGAAGTTGCGAAAAATGTTTCACAACGAAAACATCCATTCTACTCCATTAGACCCAAAATGATGTTTTGCAGTGGTTGGGAGCATTTCGCAAACATTCGGCACGTAAAAAGATGCGAAACTTGTTTTGCGGGCCAGAATGCACTATTTCAGGGTATCGAAGTTGCGAAAAATGTTTTGTGACGAAAACATCCATTCTACTCCATTAGACCCAAAATGATGTTTTGCAGTGGTTGGGAGAATTTCGCAAACCTTCGGCACGTAAAAAGATGCGAAACTTATTTTGCGGGCCTGAATGCACTATTTCAGAGTACCGAAGTTGCGAAAAAGGATTCGCATCGAAATCATCCATTCTACTCCATTAGACTCAAAATGATGTTTTCCACTAGTTGGGAGCATTTCGCAAGCCATCGACACGTAAAACGATGCGAAACTTTTGTTTCGGGCCTGAATGCACTATTTCGTTGTACGTAAGTTGCGAAAAATATTTCGCAACGAAAACATCCATTCTACTCCATTAGACCCAAAATGATGTTTTGCAGTGGTTGGGAGCATTTCGCAAACCTTCGGCACGTAAAAAGATGCGAAACTTGTTTTGCGGGCCAGAATGCACTATTTCAGGGTATCGAAGTTGCGAAAAATGTTTTGCGACGAAAACATCCATTCTACTCCATTAGACCCAAAATGATGTTTTGCAGTGGTTGGAAGAATTTCGCAAACCTTCGGCACGTAAAAAGATGCGAAACTTGTTTTGCGGGCCTGAATGCACTATTTCAGAGTACCGAAGTTGCGAAAAAGGATTCACATCGAAAACATCCATTCTACTCCATTAGACCCAAAATGATGTTTTGCAGTGGTTGGGAGAATTTCGCAAACCTTCGGCACGTAAAAAGATGCGAAACTTCTTTTGCGGGCCTGAATGCACTATTTCAGAGTACCGAAGTTGCGAAAAAGGATTCGCATCGAAAACATCCATTCTACTCCATTAGACCCAAAATTATGTTTTCCACTGGTTGGGAGCATTTCGCAAACCATCGACACGTAAAACGATGCGAAACTTGTGTTTCGGTCCTGAATGCACTATTTCGGTGTACCGAAGTTCCGAAAAATGGTTCGCAATGAAAACATCCATTCTACTCTATTAGACACAAAATGATGTTTTGTAGTGGTTGGGAGCATTTCGCAAACCTTCGGCACGTAAAAATTTGTGAAACTTGTTTTGCGGGCCAGAATGCACTATTTCAGGGTACCGAAGTTGCGAAAAATGTTTTGCGATGAAAACATCCATTCTACTCCATTAGACCCAAAATGATGTTTTGCAGTGGTTGGGAGAATTTCGCAAACCTTCGGCACTTAAAAAGATGCGAAACTTCTTTTGCGGGCCTGAATGCACTATTTCAGAGTACCGAAGTTGCGAAAAAGGATTCGCATCGAAAACATCCATTCTACTCCATTAGACCCAAAATGATGTTTTCCACTGGTTGGGAGCATTTCGCAAACCATCGACACGTAAAACGATGCGAAACTTGTGTTTCGGGCCTGAATGCACTATTTTGGTGTACCGAAGTTGCAAAAAATGGTTCGCAATGAAAACATCCATACTCTATTAGACACAAAATTATGTTTTGCAGTGGTTGGGAGCATTTCGCAAACCTTCGGCACGTAAAAAGTTGTGAAACTTGTTTTGCGGGCCAAAATGCACTATTTCAGGGTACCGAAGTTGCGAAAAAAGTTTTGCGATGAAAACATCCATTCTACTCCATTAGACCCAAAATGATGTTTTGCAGTGGTTGGGAGAATTTCGCAAACCTTCGACACGTAAAAAGATGCGAAACTTGTTTTGCGGGCCTGAATCCACTATTTCGGTGTACCGAAGTTGCGAAAAATGTTTCGCAACGAAAACATCCATTCTACTCCATTAGACCCAAAATGATGTTTTGCTGTGGTTGGGAGCATTTCGCAAACCTTCGGCACGTAAAAAGTTGCGAAACTTGTTTTGCGGGCCAGAATGCACTATTTCAGGGTATCGAAGTTGCGAAAAATGTTTTGCGACGAAAACATCCATTCTACTCCATTAGACCCAAAATGATGTTTTGCAGTAGTTGGGAGAATTTCGCAAACCTTCGGCACGTAAAAAGATGCGAAACTTGTTTTGCGGGCCAGAATGCACTATTTCAGGGTATTGAAGTTGCGAAAAATGTTTTGCGACGAAAACATCCATTCTACTCCATTAGACCCAAAATGATGTTTTGCAGTGGTTGGAAGAATTTCGCAAACCTTCGGCACGTAAAAAGTTGTGAAACTTGTTTTGCGGGCCAGAATGCACTATTTCAGGGTACCGAAGTTGCGAAAAATGTTTTGCGACGAAAACATCCATTCTACTCCATTAGACCCAAAATGATGTTTTGCAGTGGTTGGAAGAATTTCGCAAACCTTCGGCACGTAAAAAGATGCGAAACTTGTTTTGCGGGCCTGAATGCACTATTTCAGGGTATCGAAGTTGCGAAAAATGTTTTGCGACGAAAACATCCATTCTTCTCCATTAGACACAAAATGATGTTTTGTAGTGATTGGGAGCATTTCGCAAACCTTCGGCACGTAAAAAGTTGTGAAACTTGTTTTGCGGGCCAGAATGCACTATTTCAGGGTACCGAAGTTGCGAAAAATGTTTTGCGATGAAAACATCCATTCTACTCCATTAGACACAAAATGATGTTTTGCAGTGGTTGGGAGAATTTCGCAAACCTTCGACACGTAAAAAGATGCGAAACTTGTTTTGCGGGCCTGAATACACTATTTCGGTGTACCGAAGTTGCGAAAAATGTTTCGCAACGAAAACATCCATTCTACTCCATTAGACCCAAAATGATGTTTTGCAGTGGTTGGGAGCATTTCGCAAACCTTCGGCACGTAAAAAGATGCGAAACTTGTTTTGCGGGCCAGAATGCACTATTTCAGGGTATCGAAGTTGCGAAAAATGTTTTGTGACGAAAACATCCATTCTACTCCATTAGACCCAAAATGACGTTTTGCAGTGGTTGGGAGCATTTCGCAAACCTTCGGCACGTAAAAAGATGCGAAACTTGTTTTGCGGGCCAGAATGCACTATTTCAGGGTATCGAAGTTGCGAAAAATGTTTTGCGACAAAAACATCCATTCTACTCCATTAGACCCAAAATGATGTTTTGCAGTGGTTGGAAGAATTTCGCAAACCTTCGGCACGTAAAAAGATGCGAAACTTGTTTTGCGGGCCTGAATGCACTATTTCAGAGTACCGAAGTTGCGAAAAAGGATTCACATCGAAAACATCCATTCTACTCCATTAGACCCAAAATGATGTTTTCCACTGGTTGGGAGCATTTCACAAACCATCGACACGTAAAACGATGCGAAACTTGTGTTTCGGTCCTGAATGCACTATTTCGGTGTACCGAAGTTCCGAAAAATGGTTCGCAATGAAAACATCCATTCTACTCTATTAGACACAAAATGATGTTTTGTAGTGGTTGGGAGCATTTCGCAAACCTTAGGCACGTAAAAAGTTGTAAAACTTGTTTTGCGGGCCAGAATGCACCATTTCAGGGTACCGAAGTTGCGAAAAATGTTTTGCGATGAAAACATCCATTCTACTCCGTTAGACCCAAAATGATGTTTTGCAGTGGTTGGGAGAATTTCGCAAACCTTCGGCACGTAAAAAGATGCGAAAATTGTTTTGCGGGCCTGAATGCACTATTTCAGAGTACCGAAGTTGCGAAAAAGGATTCGCATCGAAAACATCCATTCTACTCCATTAGACCCAAAATGATGTTTTCCACTGGTTGGGAGCATTTCGCAAACCATCGACACGTAAAACGATGCGAAACTTGTGTTTCGGGCCTGAATGCACTATTTCGGTGTACCGAAGTTGCAAAAAATGGTTCGCAATGAAAACTTCCATACTCTATTAGACACAAAATTATGTTTTGCAGTGGTTGGGAGCATTTCGCAAACCTTCGGCACGTAAAAAGTTGTGAAACTTGTTTTGCGGGCCAGAATGCACTATTTCAGGGTACCGAAGTTGCGAAAAATGTTTTGCGATGAAAACATCCATTCTACTCTATTAGACCCAAAATGATGTTTTGCAGTGGTTGGGAGAATTTCGCAAACCTTCGGTACGTAAAAAGATGCGAAACTTGTTTTGCGGGCCTGAATGCACTATTTCAGAGTACCGAAGTTGCGAAAAAGGATTCGCATCGAAAACATCCATTCTACTCCATTAGACCCAAAATGATGTTTTCCTCTGGTTGGGAGCATTTCGCAAACCATCGACACGTAAAACGAGGCGAAACTTGTGTTTCGGGCCTGCATGCACTATTTCGGTGTACCGAAGTTGCAAAAAATGGTTCACAATGAAAACATCCATTCTACTCTATTAGACACAAAATTATGTTTTGTAGTGGTTGGGAGCATTTCGCAAACCTTCGGCACGTAAAAAGTTGTGAAACTTGTTTTGCGGGCCAGAATGCACTATTTCAGGGTACCAATGTTGCGAAAAATGTTTTGCGATGAAAACATCCATTCTACTCCATTAGACCCAAAATGATGTTTTGCAGTGGTTGGGAGAATTTCGCAAACCTTCGACACGTAAAAAGATGCGAAACTTGTTTTGCGGGCCTGAATCCACTATTTCGGTGTACCGAAGTTGCGAAAAATGTTTCGCAATGAAAACATCCATTCTACTCCATTAGACCCAAAATGATGTTTTACAGTGGTTGGGAGCATTTCGCAAACTTTCGGCACGTAAAAAGATGCGAAACTTGTTTTGCGGGCCAGAATGCACTATTTCAGGGTATCGAAGTTGCGAAAAATGTTTTGTGACGAAAACATCCATTCTACTCCATTAGACCCAAAATGATGTTTTGCAGTGGTTGGGAGAATTTCGCAAACCTTCGGCACGTAAAAAGATACGAAACTTATTTTGCGGGCCTGAATGCACTATTTCAGAGTACGAAGTTGCGAAAAAGGATTCGCATCGAAATCATCCATTCTACTCCATTAGACTCAAAATTATGTTTTCCACTAGTTGGGAGCATTTCGCAAACCATCGACACGTAAAACGATGCGAAACTTTTGTTTCGGGCCTGAATGCACTATTTCGGTGTACGGAAGTTGCGAAAAATATTTCGCAACGAAAACTTCCATTCTACTCCATTAGACCCAAAATGATGTTTTGCAGTGGTTGGGAGCATTTCGCAAACCTTCGGCACGTAAAAAGATGCGAAACTTGTTTTGCGGGCCAGAATGCACTATTTCAGGGTATCGAAGTTGCGAAAAATGTTTTGCGACGAAAACATCCATTCTACTCCATTAGACCCAAAATGATGTTTTGCAGTGGTTGGAAGAATTTCGCAAACCTTCGGCACGTAAAAAGATGCGAAACTTGTTTTGCGGGCTTGAATGCACTATTTCAGAGTACCGAAGTTGCGAAAAAGGATTCGCATCGAAAACATCCATTCTACTCCATTAGACCCAAAATGATGTTTTCCACTGGTTGGGAGCATTTCACAAACCATCGACACGTAAAATGATGCGAAACTTGTGTTTCGGTCCTGAATGCACTATTTCGGTGTACCGAAGTTCCGAAAAATGGTTCGCAATGAAAACATCCATTCTACTCTATTAGACACAAAATGATGTTTTGTAGTGGTTGGGAGCATTTCGCAAACCTTCGGCACGTAAAAAGTTGTGAAACTTGTTTTGTGGGCCAGAATGCACTATTTCAGGGTACCGAAGTTGCGAAAAATGTTTTGCGATGAAAACATCCATTCTACTCCATTAGACCCAAAATGATGTTTTACAGTGGTTGGGAGAATTTCGCAAACCTTCGGCACGTAAAAAGATGCGAAACTTGTTTTGCGGGCCTGAATGCACTATTTCAGAGTACCGAAGTTGCGAAAAAGGATTCGCATCGAAAACATCCATTCTACTCCATTAGACCCAAAATGATGTTTTCCACTGGTTGGGAGCATTTCGCAAACCATCAACACGTAAAACGATGCGAAACTTGTGTTTCGGGCCTGAATGCACTATTTCGATGTACCGAAGTTGCAAAAAATGGTTCGCAATGAAAACATCCATACTCTATTAGACACAAAATTATGTTTTGCAGTGGTTGGGAGCATTTCGCAAACCTTCGGCACGTGAAAAGTTGTGAAACTTGTTTTGCGGGCCAGAATGCACTATTTCAGGGTACCGAAGTTGCGAAAAATGTTTTGCGATGAAAACATCCATTCTACTCCATTAGACCCAAAATGATGTTTTGCAGTGGTTGGGAGAATTTCGCAAACCTTCGACACGTAAAAAGATGCGAAACTTGTTTTGCGGGCCTGAATCCACTATTTCGGTGTACCGAAGTTGCGAAAAATGTTTCGCAACGAAAACATCCATTCTACTCCATTAGACCCAAAATGATGTTTTGCTGTGGTTGGGAGCATTTCGCAAACCTTCGGCATGTAAAAAGATGCGAAACTTGTTTTGCGGGCCAGAATGCACTATTTCAGGGTATCGAAGTTGCGAAAAATGTTTTGCGACGAAAACATCCATTCTACTCCATTAGACCCAAAATGATATTTTGCAGTGGTTGGAAGAATTTCGCAAACCTTCGGCACGTAAAAAGATGCGAAACTTGTTTTGCGGGCCTGAATGCACTATTTCAGGGTATCGAAGTTGCGAAAAAAGTTTTGCGACGAAAACATCCATTCTACTCCATTAGACCCAAAATGATATTTTGCAGTGGTTGGAAGAATTTCGCAAACCTTCGGCACGTAAAAGGATGCGAAACTTGATTTGCGGGCCTGAATGCACTATTTCAGAGTACCAAAGTTGCGAAAAAGGATTCGCATCGAAAACATCCATTCTACACCATTAGACCCAAAATGATGTTTTCCACTGGTTGGGAGCATTTCGCAAACCATCGACACGTAAAACGATGCGAAACTTGTGTTTCGGGCCTGAATGCACTATTTCGGTGTACCGAAGTTGCAAAAAATGGTTCGCAATGAAAACATCCATACTCTATTAGACACAAATTTATGTTTTGCAGTGGTTGGGAGCATTTCGCAAACCTTCGGCACGTAAAAAGTTGTGAAACTTGTTTCGCGGGCCAGAATGCACTATTTCAGGGTACCGAAGTTGCGAAAAATGTTTTGCGTTGAAAACATCCATTCTACTCCATTAGACCCAAAATGATGTTTTGCAGTAGTTGGGAGAATTTCGCAAACCTTCGGCACGTAAAAAGATGCGAAACTTGTTTTGCGGGCCAGAATGCACTATTTCAGGGTATTGAAGTAGCGAAAAATGTTTTGCGACGAAAACATCCATTCTACTCCATTAGACCCAAAATGATGTTTTGCAGTGGTTGGAAGAATTTCGCAAACCTTCGGCACGTAAAAAGTTGTGAAACTTGTTTTGCGGGCCAGAATGCACTATTTCAAGGTACCGAAGTTGCGAAAAATATTTTGCGATGATAACATCCATTCTACTCCATTAGACCCAAAATGATGTTTTGCAGTAGTTGGGAGAATTTCGCAAACCTTTGGCACGTAAAAAGATGCGAAACTTGTTTGGCGGGCCTGAATGCACTATTTCAGAGTACCGAAGTTGCGAAAAAGGATTCGCATCGAAAATATCCATTCTACTCCATTAGACCCAAAATGATGTTTTCCACTGGTTGGGAGCATTTCACAAACCATCGACACGTAAAACGATGCGAAACTTGTGTTTCGGGCCTGAATGCACTATTTCGGTGTACCGAAGTTGCAAAAAATGGTTCGCAATGAAAACATCCATTCTACTCTATTAGACACAAAATTATGTTTTGCAGTGGTTGGGAGCATTTCGCAAACCTTCGGCACGTAAAAAGTTGTGAAACTTGTTTTGCGGGCCAGAATGCACTATTTCAGGGTACCGAAGTTGCGAAAAATGTTTTGCGTTGAAAACATCCATTCTACTCCATTAGACCCAAAATGATGTTTTGCAGTAGTTCGGAGAATTTCGCAAACCTTCGGCACGTAAAAAGGTGCGAAACTTGTTTTGCGGGCCAGAATGCACTATTTCAGGGTATTGAAGTTGCGAAAAATGTTTTGCGACGAAAACATCCATTCTACTCCATTAGACCCAAAATGATGTTTTGCAGTGGTTGGAAGAATTTCGCAAACCTTCGGCACGTAAAAAGTTGTGAAACTTGTCTTGCGGGCCAGAATGCACTATTTCAGGGTACCGAAGTTGCGAAAAATGTTTTGCGATGAAAACATCCATTCTACTCCATTAGACCCAAAATGATGTTTTGCAGTGGTTGGGAGAATTTCGCAAACCTTCGACACGTAAAAAGATGCGAAACTTGTTTTGCGGGCCTGGATCCACTATTTCGGTGTACCGAAGTTGCGAAAAATGTTTCGCAACGAAAACATCCATTCTACTCCATTAGACCCAAAATGATGTTTTGCTGTAGTTGGGAGCATTTCGCAAACCTTCGGCACGTAAAAAGATGCGAAACTTATTTTGCGGGCCAGAATGCACTATTTCAGGGTATCGAAGTTGCGAAAAATGTTTTGTGACAAAAACATCCATTCTACTCCATTAGACCCAAAATGATGTTTTGCAGTGGTTGGGAGAATTTCGCAAACCTTCGGCACGTAAAAAGATGTGAAACTTATTTTGCGGGCCTGAATGCACTATTTCAGAGTACCGAAGTTGCGAAAAAGGATTCGCATCGAAATCATCCATTCTACTCCATTAGACTCAAAATGATGTTTTCCACTAGTTGGGAGCATTTCGCAAACCATCGACACGTAAAACGATGCGAAACTTTTGTTTCGGGCCTGAATGCACTATTTCGGTGTACGGAAGTTGCGAAAAATATTTCGCAACGAAAACATCCATTCTACTCCATTAGACCCAAAATGATGTTTTGCAGTGGTTGGGAGCATTTCGCAAACCTTCGGCACGTAAAAAGATGTGAAACTTGTTTTGCGGGCCAGAATGCACTATTTCAGGGTATCGAAGTTGCGAAAAATGTTTTGTGACGAAAACATCCATTCTACTCCATTAGACCCAAAATGATGTTTTGCAGTGGTTGGGAGAATTTCGCAAACCTTCGGCACGTAAAAAGATGTGAAACTTATTTTGCGAGCCTGAATGCACTATTTCAGAGTACCGAAGTTGCGAAAAAGGATTCGCATCGAAATCATCCATTCTACTCCATTAGACTCAAAATGATGTTCTCCACTAGTTGGGAGCATTTCGCAAACCATCGACACGTAAAACGATGCGAAACTTTTGTTTCGGGCCTGAATGCACTATTTCGGTGTACGGAAGTTGCGAAAAATATTTCGCAACGAACACATCCATTCTACTCCATTAGACCCAAAATGATGTTTTGCAGTGGTTGGAAGAATTTCGCAAACCTTCGGCACGTAAAAAGATGCGAAACTTGTTTTGCGGGCCTGAATGCACTATTTCAGAGTACCGAAGTTGCGAAAAAGGATTCACATCGAAAACATCCATTCTACTCCATTAGACCCAAAATGATGTTTTCCACTGGTTGGGAGCATTTCACAAACCATCGACACGTAAAACGATGCGAAACTTGTGTTTCGGTCCTGAATGCACTATTTCGGTGTACCGAAGTTCCGAAAAATGGTTCGCAATGAAAACATCCATTCTACTCTATTGGACACAAAATGATGTTTTGTAGTGGTTGGGAGCATTTCGCAAACCTTCGGCACGTAAAAAGTTGTGAAACTTGTTTTGCGGGCCAGAATGCACTATTTCAGGGTCCCGAAGTTGCGAAAAATGTTTTGCGATGAAAACATCCATTCTACTCCATTAGACCCAAAATGATGTTTTGCAGTGGTTGGGAGAATTTCGCAAACCTTCGGCACGTAAAAAGATGCGAAACTTGTTTTGCGGGCCTGAATGCACTATTTCAGAGTACCGAAGTTGCGAAAAAGGATTCGCATCGAAAACATCCATTCTACTCCATTAGACCCAAAATGATGTTTTCCACTGGTTGGGAGCATTTCGCAAACCATCGACACGTAAAACGATGCGAAACTTGTGTTTCGGGCCTGAATGCACTATTTCGGTGTACCGAAGTTGCAAAAAATGGTTCGCAATGAAAACATCCATACTCTATTAGACACAAAATTATGTTTTGCTGTGGTTGGGAGCATTTCGCAAACCTTCAGCACGTAAAAAGTTGTGAAACTTGTTTTGCGGGCCAGAATGCACTATTTCAGGGTACCGAAGTTGCGAAAAATGTTTTGCGATGAAAACATCCATTCTACTCCATTAGACCCAAAATGATGTTTTGCAGTGGTTGGGAGAATTTCGCAAACCTTCGGCACGTAAAAAGATGCAAAACTTGTTTTGCGGGCCTGAATGCACTATTTCAGAGTACCGAAGTTGCGAAAAAGGATTCGCATCGAAAACATCCATTCTACTCCATTAGACCCAAAATGATGTTTTCCTCTGGTTGGGAGCATTTCGCAAACCCTCGACACGTAAAACGATGCGAAACTTGTGTTTCGGGCCTGAATGCACTATTTCGGTGTACCGAAGTTGCAAAAAATAGTTCACAATGAAAACATCCATTCTACTCTATTAGACACAAAATTATGTTTTGTAGTGGTTGGGAGCATTTCGCAAACCTTCGGCACGTAAAAAGTTGTGAAACTTGTTTTGCGAGCCAGAATGCACTATTTCAGGGTACCGAAGTTGCGAAAAATGTTTTGCGATGAAAACATCCATTCTACTCCATTAGACCCAAAATGATGTTTTGCAGTGGTTGGGAGAATTTCGCAAACCTTCGACACGTAAAAAGATGCGAAACTTGTTTTGCGGGCCTGAATCCACTATTTCGGTGTACCGAAGTTGCGAAAAATGTTTCGCAACGAAAACATCCATTCTACTCCATTAGACCCAAAATGATGTTTTGCTGTGGTTGGGAGCATTTCGCAAACCTTCGGCATGTAAAAAGATGCGAAACTTGTTTTGTGGGCCAGAATGCACTATTTCAGGGTATCGAAGTTGCGAAAAATGTTTTGCGACGAAAACATCCATTCTACTCCATTAGACCCAAAATGATGTTTTGCAGTGGTTGGAAGAATTTCGCAAACCTTCGGCACGTAAAAAGATGCGAAACTTGTTTTGCGGGCCTTAATGCACTATTTCAGGGTATCGAAATTGCGAAAAATGTTTTGCGACGAAAACATCCATTCTACTCCATTAGACCCAAAATGATTTTTTGCAGTGGTTGGAAGAATTTCGCAAACCTTCGGCACGTAAAAAGATGCGAAACTTGTTTTGCGGGCCTGAATGCACTATTTCAGAGTACCAAAGTTGCGAAAAAGGATTCGCATCGAAAACATCCATTCTACTCCATTAGACCCAAAATGATGTTTTCCACTGGTTGGGAGCATTTCGCAAACCATCGACACGTAAAACGATGCGAAACTTGTGTTTCGGGCCTGAATGCACTATTTCGGTGTACCGAAGTGGCAAAAAATGGTTCGCAATGAAAACATCCATACTCTATTAGACACAAAATGATGTTTTGCAGTGGTTGGGAGCATTTCGCAAACCTTCGGCACGTAAAAAGTTGTGAAACTTGTTTTGCGGGCCAGAATGCACTATTTCAGGGTACCGAAGTTGCGAAAAATGTTTTGCGTTGAAAACATCCATTCTACTCCATTAGACCCAAAATGATGTTTGCAGTGGTTGGGAGAATTTCGCAAACCTTCGACACGTAAAAAGATGCGAAACTTGTTTTGCGGGCCTGAATCCACTATTTCGGTGTACCGAAGTTGCGAAAAATGTTTCGCAATGAAAACATCCATTCTACTCCATTAGACCCAAAATGATGTTTTGCAGTGGTTGGGAGCATTTCGCAAACCTTCGGCACGTAAAAAGATGCGAAACTTGTTTTGCGGGCCAGAATGCACTATTTCAGGGTATCGAAGTTGCGAAAAATGTTTTGTGACGAAAACATCCATTCTACTCCATTAGACCCAAAATGATGTTTTGCAGTGGTTGGGAGAATTTCGCAAACCTTCGGCACGTAAAAAGATGCGAAACTTATTTTGCGGGCCTGAATGCACTATTTCAGAGTACCGAAGTTGCGAAAAAGGATTCGCATCGAAATCATCCATTCTACTCCATTAGACTCAAAATTATGTTTTCCACTAGTTGGGAGCATTTCGCAAACCATCGACACGTAAAACGATGCGAAACTTTTGTTTCGGGCCTAAATGCACTATTTCGGTGTACGGAAGTTGCGAAAAATATTTCGCAACGAAAACATCCATTCTACTCCATTAGACCCAAAATGATGTTTTGCAGTGGTTGGGAGCATTTCGCAAACCTTCGGCACGTAAAAAGATGCGAAACTTGTTTTGCGGGCCAGAATGCACTATTTCAGGGTATCGAAGTTGCGAAAAATGTTTTGCGACGAAAACATCCATTCTACTCCATTAGACCCAAAATGATGTTTTGCAGTGGTTGGAAGAATTTCGCAAACCTTCGGCACGTAAAAAGATGCGAAACTTGTTTTGCGGGCTTGAATGCACTATTTCAGAGTACCGAAGTTGCGAAAAAGGATTCGCATCGAAAACATCCATTCTACTCCATTAGACCCAAAATGATGTTTTCCACTGGTTGGGAGCATTTCACAAACCATCGACACGTAAAACGATGCGAAACTTGTGTTTCGGTCCTGAATGCACTATTTCGGTGTACCGAAGTTCCGAAAAATGGTTCGCAATGAAAACATCCATTCTACTCTATTAGACACAAAATGATGTTTTGTAGTGGTTGGGAGCATTTCGCAAACCTTCGGCACGTAAAAAGTTGTGAAACTTGTTTTGTGGGCCAGAATGCACTATTTCAGGGTACCGAAGTTGCGAAAAATGTTTTGCGATGAAAACATCCATTCTACTCCATTAGACCCAAAATGATGTTTTGCAGTGGTCGGGAGAATTTCGCAAACCTTCGGCACGTAAAAAGGTGCGAAACTTGTTTTGCGGGCCTGAATGCACTATTTCAGAGTACCGAAGTTGCGAAAAAGGATTCGCATCGAAAACATCCATTCTACTCCATTAGACCCAAAATGATGTTTTCCACTGGTTGGGAGCATTTCGCAAACCATCAACACGTAAAACGATGCGAAACTTGTGTTTCGGGCCTGAATGCACTATTTCGGTGTACCGAAGTTGCAAAAAATGGTTCGCAATGAAAACATCCATACTCTATTAGACACAAAATTATGTTTTGCAGTGGTTGGGAGCATTTCGCAAACCTTCGGCACGTAAAAAGTTGTGAAACTTGTTTTGCGGGCCAGAATGCACTATTTCAGGGTACCGAAGTTGCGAAAAATGTTTTGCGATGAAAACATCCATTCTACTCCATTAGACCCAAAATGATGTTTTGCAGTGGTTGGGAGAATTTCGCAAACCTTCGACACGTAAAAAGATTCGAAACTTGTTTTGCGGGCCTGAATCCACTATTTCGGTGTACCGAAGTTGCGAAAAATGTTTCGCAACGAAAACATCCATTCTACTCCATTAGACCCAAAATGATGTTTTGCTGTGGTTGGGAGCATTTCGCAAACCTTCGGCATGTAAAAAGATGCGAAACTTGTTTTGCGGGCCAGAATGCACTATTTCAGGGTATCGAAGTTGCGAAAAATGTTTTGCGACGAAAACATCCATTCTACTCCATTAGACCCAAAATGATATTTTGCAGTGGTTGGAAGAATTTCGCAAACCTTCGACACATAAAAAGATGCGAAACTTGTTCTGCGGGCCTGAATGCACTATTTCAGGGTATCGAAGTTGCGAAAAATGTTTTGCGACGAAAACATCCATTCTACTCCATTAGACCCAAAATGATGTTTTGCAGTGGTTGGAAGAATTTCGCAAACCTTCGGCACGTAAAAAGATGCGAAACTTGTTTTGCGGGCCTGAATGCACTATTTCAGAGTACCAAAGTTGCGAAAAAGGATTCGCATCGAAAACATCCATTCTACACCATTAGACCCAAAATGATGTTTTCCACTGGTTGGGAGCATTTCGCAAACCATCGACACGTAAAACGATGCGAAACTTGTGTTTCGGGCCTGAATGCACTATTTCGGTGTACCGAAGTTGCAAAAAATGGTTCGCAATGAAAACATCCATACTCTATTAGACACAAAATTATGTTTTGCAGTGGTTGGGAGCATTTCGCAAACCTTCGGCACGTAAAAAGTTGTGAAACTTGTTTTGCGGGCCAGAATGCACTATTTCAGGGTACCGAAGTTGCGAAAAATGTTTTGCGATGAAAACATCCATTCTACTCCATTAGACCCAAAATGATGTTTTGCAGTGGTTGGGAGAATTTCGCAAACCTTCGACACGTAAAAAGATGCGAAACTTGTTTTGCGGGCCTGAATCCACTATTTCGGTGTACCGAAGTTGCGAAAAATGTTTCGCAACGAAAACATCCATCCTACTCCATTAGACCCAAAATGATGTTTTGCTGTGGTTGGGAGCATTTCGCAAACCTTCGGCATGTAAAAAGATGCGAAACTTGTTTTGCGGGCCAGAATGCACTATTTCAGGGTATCGAAGTTGCGAAAAATGTTTTGCGACGAAAACATCCATTCTACTCCATTAGACCCAAAATGATATTTTGCAGTGGTTGGAAGAATTTCGCAAACCTTCGACACGTAAAAAGATGCGAAACTTGTTTTGCGGGCCTGAATGCACTATTTCAGGGTATCGAAGTTGCGAAAAATGTTTTGCGACGAAAACATCCATTCTACTCCATTAGACCCAAAATGATGTTTTGCAGTGGTTGGAAGAATTTCGCAAACCTTCGGCACGTAAAAAGATGCGAAACTTGTTTTGCGGGCCTGAATGCACTATTTCAGAGTACCAAAGTTGCGAAAAAGGATTCGCATCGAAAACATCCATTCTACACCATTAGACCCAAAATGATGTTTTCCACTGGTTGGGAGCATTTCGCAAACCATCGACACGTAAAACGATGCGAAACTTGTGTTTCGGGCCTGAATGCACTATTTCGGTGTACCGAAGTTGCAAAAAATGGTTCGCAATGAAAACATCCATACTCTATTAGACACAAATTTATGTTTTGCAGTGGTTGGGAGCATTTCGCAAACCTTCGGTACGTAAAAAGTTGTGAAACTTGTTTCGCGGGCCAGAATGCACTATTTCAGGGTACCGAAGTTGCGAAAAATGTTTTGCGTTGAAAACATCCATTCTACTCCATTAGACCCAAAATGATGTTTTGCAGTAGTTGGGAGAATTTCGCAAACCTTCGGCACGTAAAAAGATGCGAAACTTGTTTTGCGGGCCAGAATGCACTATTTCAGGGTATTGAAGTAGCGAAAAATGTTTTGCGACGAAAACATCCATTCTACTCCATTAGACCCAAAATGATGTTTTGCAGTGGTTGGAAGAATTTCGCAAACCTTCGGCACGTAAAAAGTTGTGAAACTTGTTTTGCGGGCCAGAATGCACTATTTCAGGGTACCGAAGTTGCGAAAAATATTTTGCGATGATAACATCCATTCTACTCCATTAGACCCAAAATGATGTTTTGCAGTAGTTGGGAGAATTTCGCAAACCTTCGGCACGTAAAAAGATGCGAAACTTGTTTGGCGGGCCTGAATGCACTATTTCAGAGTACCGAAGTTGCGAAAAAGGATTCGCATCGAAAACATCCATTCTACTCCATTAGACCCAAAATGATGTTTTCCACTGGTTGGGAGCATTTCACAAACCATCGACACGTAAAACGATGCGAAACTTGTGTTTCGGGCCTGAATGAACTATTTCGGTGTACCGAAGTTGCAAAAAATGGTTCGCAATGAAAACATCCATTCTACTCTATTAGACACAAAATTATGTTTTGCAGTGGTTGGGAGCATTTCGCAAACCTTCGGCACGTAAAAAGTTGTGAAACTTGTTTTGCGGGCCAGAATGCACTATTTCAGGGTACCGAAGTTGCGAAAAATGTTTTGCGTTGAAAACATCCATTCTACTCCATTAGACCCAAAATGATGTTTTGCAGTAGTTGGGAGAATTTCGCAAACCTTCGGCACGTAAAAAGGTGCGAAACTTGTTTTGCGGGCCAGAATGCACTATTTCAGGGTATTGAAGTTGCAAAAAATGTTTTGCGACGAAAACATCCATTCTACTCCATTAGACCCAAAATGATGTTTTGCAGTGGTTGGAAGAATTTCGCAAACCTTCGGCACGTAAAAAGTTGTGAAACTTGTTTTGCGGGCCAGAATGCACTATTTCAGGGTACCGAAGTTGCGAAAAATGTTTTGCGATGAAAACATCCATTCTACTCCATTAGACCCAAAATGATGTTTTGCAGTGGTTGGGAGAATTTCGCAAACCTTCGACACGTAAAAAGATGCGAAACTTGTTTTGCGGGCCTGGATCCACTATTTCGGTGTACCGAAGTTGCGAAAAATGTTTCGCAACGAAAACATCCATTCTACTCCATTAGACCCAAAATGATGTTTTGTTGTAGTTGGGAGCATTTCGCAAACCTTCGGCACGTAAAAAGATGCGAAACTTGTTTTGCGGGCCTGAATGCACTATTTCAGAGTACCGAAGTTGCGAAAAAGGATTCGCATCGAAATCATCCATTCTACTCCATTAGACTCAAAATGATGTTTTCCACTAGTTGGGAGCATTTCGCAAACCATCGACACGTAAAACGATGCGAAACTTTTGTTTCGGGCCTGAATGCACTATTTCGGTGTACGGAAGTTGCGAAAAATATTTCGCAACGAAAACATCCATTCTACTCCATTAGACCCAAAATGATGTTTTGCAGTGGTTGGAAGAATTTCGCAAACCTTCGGCACGTAAAAAGATGCGAAACTTGTTTTGCGGGCCTGAATGCACTATTTCAGAGTACCGAAGTTGCGAAAAAGGATTCACATCGAAAACATCCATTCTACTCCATTAGACCCAAAATGATGTTTTCCACTGGTTGGGAGCATTTCACAAACCATCGACACGTAAAACGATGCGAAACTTGTGTTTCGGTCCTGAATGCACTATTTCGGTGTACCGAAGTTCCGAAAAATGGTTCGCAATGAAAACATCCATTCTACTCTATTGGACACAAAATGATGTTTTGTAGTGGTTGGGAGCATTTCGCAAACCTTCGGCACGTAAAAAGTTGTGAAACTTGTTTTGCGGGCCAGAATGCACTATTTCAGGGTACCGAAGTTGCGAAAAATGTTTTGCGATGAACACATCCATTCTACTGCATTAGACCCAAAATGATGTTTTGCAGTGGTTGGGAGAATTTCGCAAACCTTCAGCACGTAAAAAGATGCGAAACTTGTTTTGCGGGCCTGAATGCACTATTTCAGAGTACCGAAGTTGCGAAAAAGGATTCGCATCGAAAACATCCATTCTACTCCATTAGACCCAAAATGATGTTTTCCACTGGTTGGGAGCATTTCGCAAACCATCGACACGTAAAACGATGCGAAACTTGTGTTTCGGGCCTGAATGCACTATTTCGGTGTACCGAAGTTGCAAAAAATGGTTCGCAATGAAAACATCCATACTCTATTAGACACAAAATTATGTTTTGCAGTGGTTGGGAGCATTTCGCAAACCTTCGGCACGTAAAAAGTTGTGAAACTTGTTTTGCGGGCCAGAATGCACTATTTCAGGGTACCGAAGTTGCGAAAAATGTTTTGCGATGAAAACATCCATTCTACTCCATTAAACCCAAAATGATGTTTTGCAGCGGTTGGGAGAATTTCGCAAACCTTCGGCACGTAAAAAGATGCAAAACTTGTTTTGCGGGCCTGAATGCACTATTTCAGAGTACCGAAGTTGCGAAAAAGGATTCGCATCGAAAACATCCATTCTACTCCATTAGACCCAAAATGATGTTTTCCTCTGGTTGGGAGCATTTCGCAAACCATCGACACGTAAAACGATGCGAAACTTGTGTTTCGGGCCTGAATGCACTATTTCGGTGTACCGAAGTTGCAAAAAATGGTTCACAATGAAAACATCCATTCTACTCTATTAGACACAAAATAATGTTTTGTAGTGGTTGGGAGCATTTCGCAAACCTTCGGCACGTAAAAAGTTGTGAAACTTGTTTTGCGGGCCAGAATGCACTATTTCAGGGTACCGAAGTTGCGAAAAATGTTTTGCGATGAAAACATCCATTCTACTCCATTAGACCCAAAATGATGTTTTGCAGTGGTTGGGAGAATTTCGCAAACCTTCGACACGTAAAAAGATGCGAAACTTGTTTTGCGGGCCTGAATCCACTATTTCGGTGTACCGAAGTTGCGAAAAATGTTTCGCAACGAAAACATCCATTCTACTCCATTAGACCCAAAATGATGTTTTGCTGTGGTTGGGAGCATTTCGCAAACCTTCGGCATGTAAAAAGATGCGAAACTTGTTTCGTGGGCCAGAATGCACTATTTCAGGGTATCGAAGTTGCGAAAAATGTTTTGCGACGAAAACATCCATTCTACTCCATTAGACCCAAAATGATGTTTTGCAGTGGTTGGAAGAATTTCGCAAACCTTCGGCACGTAAAAAGATGCGAAACTTGTTTTGCGGGCCTGAATGCACTATTTCAGGGTATCGAAGTTGCGAAAAATGTTTTGCGACGAAAACATCCATTCTACTCCATTAGACCCAAAATGATGTTTTGCAGTGGTTGGAAGAATTTCGCAAACCTTCGGCACGTAAAAAGATGCGAAACTTGTTTTGCGGGCCTGAATGCACTATTTCAGAGTACCAAAGTTGCGAAAAAGGATTCGCATCGAAAACATCCATTCTACTCCATTAGACCCAAAATGATGTTTTCCACTGGTTGGGAGCATTTCGCAAACCATCGACACGTAAAACGATGCGAAACTTGTGTTTCGGGCCTGAATGCACTATTTCGGTGTACCGAAGTTGCAAAAAATGGTTCGCAATGAAAACATCCATACTCTATTAGACACAAAATTATGTTTTGCAGTGGTTGGGAGCATTTCGCAAACCTTCGGCACGTAAAAAGTTGTGAAACTTGTTTTGCGGGCCAGAATACACTATTTCAGGGTACCGAAGTTGCGAAAAATGTTTTGCGTTGAAAACATCCATTCTACTCCATTAGACCCAAAATGATGTTTGCAGTGGTTGGGAGAATTTCGCAAACCTTCGACACGTAAAAAGATGCGAAACTTGTTTTGCGGGCCTGCATCCACTATTTCGGTGTACCGAAGTTGCGAAAAATGTTTCGCAACGAAAACATCCATTCTACTCCATTAGACCCAAAATGATGTTTTGCAGTGGTTGGGAGCATTTCGCAAACCTTCGGCACGTAAAAAGATGCGAAACTTGTTTTGCGGGCCAGAATGCACTATTTCAGGGTATCGAAGTTGCGAAAAATGTTTTGTGACGAAAACATCCATTCTACTCCATTAGACCCAAAATGATGTTTTGCAGTGGTTGGGAGAATTTCGCAAACCTTCGGCACGTAAAAAGATGCGAAACTTATTTTGCGGGCCTGAATGCACTATTTCAGAGTTCCGAAGTTGCGAAAAAGGATTCGCATCGAAATCATCCATTCTACTCCATTAGACTCAAAATGATGTTTTCCACTAGTTGGCAGCATTTCGCAAACCATCGACACGTAAAACGATGCGAAACTTGTGTTTCGGGCCTGAATGCACTATTTCGGTGTACGGAAGTTGCGAAAAATATTTCGCAACGAAAACATCCATTCTACTCCATTAGACCCAAAATGATGTTTTGCAGTGGTTGGGAGCATTTCGCAAACCTTCGGCACGTAAAAAGAGGCGAAACTTGTTTTGCGGGCCAGAATGCACTATTTCAGGGTATCGAAGTTGCGAAAAATGTTTTGCGACGAAAACATCCATTCTACTCCATTAGACCCAAAATGATGTTTTGCAGTGGTTGGAAGAATTTCGCAAACCTTTAGCACGTAAAAAGATGCGAAACTTGTTTTGCGGGCCTGAATGCACTATTTTAGAGTACCGAAGTTGCGAAAAAGGATTCGCATCGAAAACATCCATTCTACTCCATTAGACCCAAAATGATGTTTTCCACTGGTTGGGAGCATTTCGCAAACCATCGACACGTAAAACGATGCGAAACTTGTGTTTCGGGCCTGAATGCACTATTTCGGTGTACCGAAGTTGCAAAAAATGGTTCGCAATGAAAACATCCATACTCTATTAGACACAAAATTATGTTTTGCAGTGGTTGGGAGCATTTCGCAAACCTTCGGCACGTAAAAAGTTGTGAAACTTGTTTTGCGGGCCAGAATGCACTATTTCAGGGTACCGAAGTTGCGAAAAATGTTTTGCGATGAAAACATCCATTCTACTCCATTAAACCCAAAATGATGTTTTGCAGCGGTTGGGAGAATTTCGCAAACCTTCGGCACGTAAAAAGATGCAAAACTTGTTTTGCGGGCCTGAATGCACTATTTCAGAGTACCGAAGTTGCGAAAAAGGATTCGCATCGAAAACATCCATTCTACTCCATTAGACCCAAAATGATGTTTTCCTCTGGTTGGGAGCATTTCGCAAACCATCGACACGTAAAACGATGCGAAACTTGTGTTTCGGGCCTGAATGCACTATTTCGGTGTACCGAAGTTGCAAAAAATGGTTCACAATGAAAACATCCATTCTACTCTATTAGACACAAAATAATGTTTTGTAGTGGTTGGGAGCATTTCGCAAACCTTCGGCACGTAAAAAGTTGTGAAACTTGTTTTGCGGGCCAGAATGCACTATTTCAGGGTACCGAAGTTGCGAAAAATGTTTTGCGATGAAAACATCCATTCTACTCCATTAGACCCAAAATGATGTTTTGCAGTGGTTGGGAGAATTTCGCAAACCTTCGACACGTAAAAAGATGCGAAACTTGTTTTGCGGGCCTGAATCCACTATTTCGGTGTACCGAAGTTGCGAAAAATGTTTCGCAACGAAAACATCCATTCTACTCCATTAGACCCAAAATGATGTTTTGCTGTGGTTGGGAGCATTTCGCAAACCTTCGGCATGTAAAAAGATGCGAAACTTGTTTCGTGGGCCAGAATGCACTATTTCAGGGTATCGAAGTTGCGAAAAATGTTTTGCGACGAAAACATCCATTCTACTCCATTAGACCCAAAATGATGTTTTGCAGTGGTTGGAAGAATTTCGCAAACCTTCGGCACGTAAAAAGATGCGAAACTTGTTTTGCGGGCCTGAATGCACTATTTCAGGGTATCGAAGTTGCGAAAAATGTTTTGCGACGAAAACATCCATTCTACTCCATTAGACCCAAAATGATGTTTTGCAGTGGTTGGAAGAATTTCGCAAACCTTCGGCACGTAAAAAGATGCGAAACTTGTTTTGCGGGCCTGAATGCACTATTTCAGAGTACCAAAGTTGCGAAAAAGGATTCGCATCGAAAACATCCATTCTACTCCATTAGACCCAAAATGATGTTTTCCACTGGTTGGGAGCATTTCGCAAACCATCGACACGTAAAACGATGCGAAACTTGTGTTTCGGGCCTGAATGCACTATTTCGGTGTACCGAAGTTGCAAAAAATGGTTCGCAATGAAAACATCCATACTCTATTAGACACAAAATTATGTTTTGCAGTGGTTGGGAGCATTTCGCAAACCTTCGGCACGTAAAAAGTTGTGAAACTTGTTTTGCGGGCCAGAATACACTATTTCAGGGTACCGAAGTTGCGAAAAATGTTTTGCGTTGAAAACATCCATTCTACTCCATTAGACCCAAAATGATGTTTGCAGTGGTTGGGAGAATTTCGCAAACCTTCGACACGTAAAAAGATGCGAAACTTGTTTTGCGGGCCTGCATCCACTATTTCGGTGTACCGAAGTTGCGAAAAATGTTTCGCAACGAAAACATCCATTCTACTCCATTAGACCCAAAATGATGTTTTGCAGTGGTTGGGAGCATTTCGCAAACCTTCGGCACGTAAAAAGATGCGAAACTTGTTTTGCGGGCCAGAATGCACTATTTCAGGGTATCGAAGTTGCGAAAAATGTTTTGTGACGAAAACATCCATTCTACTCCATTAGACCCAAAATGATGTTTTGCAGTGGTTGGGAGAATTTCGCAAACCTTCGGCACGTAAAAAGATGCGAAACTTATTTTGCGGGCCTGAATGCACTATTTCAGAGTTCCGAAGTTGCGAAAAAGGATTCGCATCGAAATCATCCATTCTACTCCATTAGACTCAAAATGATGTTTTCCACTAGTTGGCAGCATTTCGCAAACCATCGACACGTAAAACGATGCGAAACTTGTGTTTCGGGCCTGAATGCACTATTTCGGTGTACGGAAGTTGCGAAAAATATTTCGCAACGAAAACATCCATTCTACTCCATTAGACCCAAAATGATGTTTTGCAGTGGTTGGGAGCATTTCGCAAACCTTCGGCACGTAAAAAGAGGCGAAACTTGTTTTGCGGGCCAGAATGCACTATTTCAGGGTATCGAAGTTGCGAAAAATGTTTTGCGACGAAAACATCCATTCTACTCCATTAGACCCAAAATGATGTTTTGCAGTGGTTGGAAGAATTTCGCAAACCTTTAGCACGTAAAAAGATGCGAAACTTGTTTTGCGGGCCTGAATGCACTATTTTAGAGTACCGAAGTTGCGAAAAAGGATTCGCATCGAAAACATCCATTCTACTCCATTAGACCCAAAATGATGTTTTCCACTGGTTGGGAGCATTTCGCAAACCATCGACACGTAAAACGATGCGAAACTTGTGTTTCGGGCCTGAATGCACTATTTCGGTGTACCGAAGTTGCAAAAAATGGTTCGCAATGAAAACATCCATACTCTATTAGACACAAAATTATGTTTTGCAGTGGTTGGGAGCATTTCGCAAACCTTCGGCACGTAAAAAGTTGTGAAACTTGTTTTGCGGGCCAGAATGCACTATTTCAGGGTACCGAAGTTGCGAAAAATGTTTTGCGATGAAAACATCCATTCTACTCCATTAGACCCAAAATGATGTTTTGCAGTGGTTGGGAGAATTTCGCAAACCTTCGACACGTAAAAAGATGCGAAACTTGTTTTGCGGGCCTGAATCCACTATTTCGGTGTACCGAAGTTGCGAAAAATGTTTCGCAACGAAAACATCCATTCTACTCCATTAGACCCAAAATGATGTTTTGCTGTGGTTGGGAGCATTTCGCAAACCTTCGGCATGTAAAAAGATGCGAAACTTGTTTCGTGGGCCAGAATGCACTATTTCAGGGTATCGAAGTTGCGAAAAATGTTTTGCGACGAAAACATCCATTCTACTCCATTAGACCCAAAATGATGTTTTGCAATGGTTGGAAGAATTTCGCAAACCTTCGGCACGTAAAAAGATGCGAAACTTGTTTTGCGGGCCTGAATGCACTATTTCAGGGTATCGAAGTTGCGAAAAATGTTTTGCGACGAAAACATCCATTCTACTCCATTAGACCCAAAATGATGTTTTGCAGTGGTTGGAAGAATTTCGCAAACCTTCGGCACGTAAAAAGATGCGAAACTTGTTTTGCGGGCCTGAATGCACTATTTCAGAGTACCAAAGTTGCGAAAAAGGATTCGCATCGAAAACATCCATTCTACTCCATTAGACCCAAAATGATGTTTTCCACTGGTTGGGAGCATTTCGCAAACCATCGACACGTAAAACGATGCGAAACTTGTGTTTCGGGCCTGAATGCACTATTTCGGTGTACCGAAGTTGCAAAAAATGGTTCGCAATGAAAACATCCATTCTACTCTATTAGACACAAAATTATGTTTTGCAGTGGTTGGGAGCATTTCGCAAACCTTCGGCACGTAAAAAGTTGTGAAACTTGTTTTGCGGGCCAGAATGCACTATTTCAGGGTACCGAAGTTGCGAAAAATGTTTTGCGATGAAAACATCCATTCTACTCCATTAGACCCAAAATGATGTTTTGCAGTGGTTGGGAGAATTTCGCAAACCTTCGACACGTAAAAAGATGCGAAACTTGTTTTGCGGGCCTGAATCCACTATTTCGGTGTACCGAAGTTGCGAAAAATGTTTCGCAACGAAAACATCCATTCTACTCCATTAGACCCAAAATGATGTTTTGCTGTGGTTGGGAGCATTTCGCAAACCTTCGGCATGTAAAAAGATGCGAAACTTGTTTCGTGGGCCAGAATGCACTATTTCAGGGTATCGAAGTTGCGAAAAATGTTTTGCGACGAAAACATCCATTCTACTCCATTAGACCCAAAATGATGTTTTGCAATGGTTGGAAGAATTTCGCAAACCTTCGGCACGTAAAAAGATGCGAAACTTGTTTTGCGGGCCTGAATGCACTATTTCAGGGTATCGAAGTTGCGAAAAATGTTTTGCGACGAAAACATCCATTCTACTCCATTAGACCCAAAATGATGTTTTGCAGTGGTTGGAAGAATTTCGCAAACCTTCGGCACGTAAAAAGATGCGAAACTTGTTTTGCGGGCCTGAATGCACTATTTCAGAGTACCAAAGTTGCGAAAAAGGATTCGCATCGAAAACATCCATTCTACTCCATTAGACCCAAAATGATGTTTTCCACTGGTTGGGAGCATTTCGCAAACCATCGACACGTAAAACGATGCGAAACTTGTGTTTCGGGCCTGAATGCACTATTTCGGTGTACCGAAGTTGCAAAAAATGGTTCGCAATGAAAACATCCATACTCTATTAGACACAAAATTATGTTTTGCAGTGGTTGGGAGCATTTCGCAAACCTTTGGCACGTAAAAAGTTGTGAAACTTGTTTTGCGGGCCAGAATGCACTATTTCAGGGTACCGAAGTTGCGAAAAATGTTTTGCGTTGAAAACATCCATTCTACTCCATTAGACACAAAATGATGTTTTGCAGTGGTTGGGAGAATTTCGCAAACCTTCGGCACGTAAAAAGATGCGAAACTGATTTTGCGGGCCTGAATGCACTATTTCAGAGTACCGAAGTTGCGAAAAAGGATTCGCATCGAAATCATCCATTCTACTCCATTAGACTCAAAATGATGTTTTCCACTAGTTGGCAGCATTTCGCAAACCATCGACACGTAAAACGATGCGAAACTTGTGTTTCGGGCCTGAATGCACTATTTCGGTGTACGGAAGTTGCGAAAAATATTTCGCAACGAAAACATCCATTCTACTCCATTAGACCCAAAATGATGTTTTGCAGTGGTTGGGAGCATTTCGCAAACCTTCGGCACGTAAAAAGAGGCGAAACTTGTTTTGCGGGCCAGAATGCACTATTTCAGGGTATCGAAGTTGCGAAAAATGTTTTGCGACGAAAACATCCATTCTACTCCATTAGACCCAAAATGATGTTTTGCAGTGGTTGGAAGAATTTCGCAAACCTTTAGCACGTAAAAAGATGCGAAACTTGTTTTGCGGGCCTGAATGCACTATTTTAGAGTACCGAAGTTGCGAAAAAGGATTCGCATCGAAAACATCCATTCTACTCCATTAGACCCAAAATGATGTTTTCCACTGGTTGGGAGCATTTCGCAAACCATCGACACGTAAAACGATGCGAAACTTGTGTTTCGGTCCTGAATGCACAATTTCGGTGTACCGAAGTTGCGAAAAATGGTTCGCAATGAAAATATCCATTCTACTCTATTAGACACAAACTGATGTTTTGCAGTGGTTGGGAGCATTTCGCAAACCTTCGACACGTAAAATGATGCGAAACTTGTGTTTCGGGCCTGAATGCACTATTTCGGTGTACGGAAGTTGCGAAAAATATTTCGCAACGAAAACATCCATTCTACTCTATTAGACACAAAATGGTGTTTTGTAGTGGTTGGGAGCATTTCGCAAACCTTCGGCACGTAGAAAGTTGTGAAACTTGTTTTGCGGTCCAGAATGCACTATTTCAGGGTACCGAAATTGCGAAAAATGTTTTGCGACGAAAACATCCATTCTACTCCATTAGACCCAAAATGATGTTTTGCAGTGCTTGGGAGAATTTCGCAAACCTTCGACACGTAGAAATATGCGAAACTTATTTTGCGAGCCTGAATCCACTATTTCGGTGTACCGAAGTTGCGAAAAATGTTTCGCAACGAAAACATCCATTCTACTCCATTAGACCCAAAATGATGTTTTGCAGTGGTTGGGAGCATTTCGCAAACCTTCGGCACGTAAAAAGATGCGAAACTTGTTTTGCGGGCCAGAATGCACTATTTTAGGGTATCGAAGTTGCGAAAAATGTTTTGCGACGAAAACATCCATTCTACTCCATTAGACCCAAAATGATGTTTTCCACTGGTTGGGAGCATTTCGCAAACCATCGACACGTAAAACGATGCGAAACTTGTGTTTCGGTCCTGAATGCACTATTTCGGTGTACCGAAGTTGCGAAAAATGGTTCGCAATGAAAATATCCATTCTACTCTATTAGACACAAAATGATGTTTTGCAGTGGTTGGGAGCATTTCGCAAACCTTCGGCACGTAAAAAGTTGTGAAACTTGTTTTGCGGGCCAGAATGCACTATTTCAGGGTACCGAAGTTGCGAAAAATGTTTTGCGATGAAAACATCCATTCTACTCCATTAGACCCAAAATGATGTTTTGCAGTGGTTGGGAGAATTTCGCAAACCTTCGACACGTAAAAAGATGCGAAACTTGTTTTGCGGGCCTGAATCCACTATTTCGGTGTACCGAAGTTGCGAAAAATGTTTCGCAACGAAAACATCCATTCTACTCCATTAGACCCAAAATGATGTTTTGCTGTGGTTGGGAGCATTTCGCAAACCTTCGGCATGTAAAAAGATGCGAAACTTGTTTCGTGGGCCAGAATGCACTATTTCAGGGTATCGAAGTTGCGAAAAATGTTTTGCGACGAAAACATCCATTCTACTCCATTAGACCCAAAATGATGTTTTGCAGTGGTTGGAAGAATTTCGCAAACCTTCGGCACGTAAAAAGATGCGAAACTTGTTTTGCGGGCCTGAATGCACTATTTCAGGGTATCGAAGTTGCGAAAAATGTTTTGCGACGAAAACATCCATTCTACTCCATTAGACCCAAAATGATGTTTTGCAGTGGTTGGAAGAATTTCGCAAACCTTCGGCACGTAAAAAGATGCGAAACTTGTTTTGCGGGCCCGAATGCACTATTTCAGAGTACCAAAGTTGCGAAAAAGGATTCGCATCGAAAACATCCATTCTACTCCATTAGACCCAAAATGATGTTTTCCACTGGTTGGGAGCATTTCGCAAACCATCGACACGTAAAACGATGCGAAACTTGTGTTTCGGGCCTGAATGCACTATTTCGGTGTACCGAAGTTGCAAAAAATGGTTCGCAATGAAAACATCCATACTCTATTAGACACAAAATTATGTTTTGCAGTGGTTGGGAGCATTTCGCAAACCTTCGGCACGTAAAAAGTTGTGAAACTTGTTTTGCGGGCCCGAATGCACTATTTCAGGGTACCGAAGTTGCGAAAAATGTTTTGCGTTGAAAACATCCATTCTACTCCATTAGACACAAAATGATGTTTGCAGTGGTTGGGAGAATTTCGCAAACCTTCGACACGTAAAAAGATGCGAAACTTGTTTTGCGGGCCTGAATCCACTATTTCGGTGTACCGAAGTTGCGAAAAATGTTTCGCAACGAAAACATCCATTCTACTCCATTAGACCCAAAATGATATTTTGCAGAGGTTGGGAGCATTTCGCAAACCTTCGGCACGTAAAAAGATGCGAAACTTGTTTTGCGGGCCAGAATGCACTATTTCAGGGTATCGAAGTTGCGAAAAATGTTTTGCGACGAAAACATCCATTCTACTCCATTAGACCCAAAATGATGTTTTCCACTGGTTGGGAGCATTTCGCAAACCATCGACACGTAAAACGATGCGAAACTTGTGTTTCGGTCCTGAATGCACTATTTCGGTGTACCGAAGTTGCGAAAAATGGTTCGCAATGAAAATATCCATTCTACTCTATTAGACACAAAATGATGTTTTGCAGTGGTTGGGAGCATTTCGCAAACCTTCGGCACGTAAAAAGTTGTGAAACTTGTTTTGCGGGCCAGAATGCACTATTTCAGGGTACCGAAGTTGCGAAAAATGTTTTGCGATGAAAACATCCATTCTACTCCATTAGACCCAAAATGATGTTTTGCAGTGGTTGGGAGAATTTCGCAAACCTTCGACACGTAAAAAGATGCGAAACTTGTTTTGCGGGCCTGAATCCACTATTTCGGTGTACCGAAGTTGCGAAAAATGTTTCGCAACGAAAACATCCATTCTACTCCATTAGACCCAAAATGATGTTTTGCTGTGGTTGGGAGCATTTCGCAAACCTTCGGCATGTAAAAAGATGCGAAACTTGTTTCGTGGGCCAGAATGCACTATTTCAGGGTATCGAAGTTGCGAAAAATGTTTTGCGACGAAAACATCCATTCTACTCCATTAGACCCAAAATGATGTTTTGCAGTGGTTGGAAGAATTTCGCAAACCTTCGGCACGTAAAAAGATGCGAAACTTGTTTTGCGGGCCTGAATGCACTATTTCAGGGTATCGAAGTTGCGAAAAATGTTTTGCGACAAAAACATCCATTCTACTCCATTAGACCCAAAATGATGTTTTGCAGTGGTTGGGAGAATTTCGCAAACCTTCGGCACGTAAAAAGATGCGAAACTTGTTTTGCGGGCCTGAATGCACTATTTCAGGGTATCGAAGTTGCGAAAAATGTTTTGCGACGAAAACATCCATTCTACTCCATTAGACCCAAAATGATGTTTTGCAGTGGTTGGAAGAATTTCGCAAACCTTCGGCACGTAAAAAGATGCGAAACTTGTTTTGCGGGCCTGAATGCACTATTTCAGAGTACCAAAGTTGCGAAAAAGGATTCGCATCGAAAACATCCATTCTACTCCATTAGACCCAAAATGATGTTTTCCACTGGTTGGGAGCATTTCGCAAACCATCGACACGTAAAACGATGCGAAACTTGTGTTTCGGGCCTGAATGCACTATTTCGGTGTACCGAAGTTGCAAAAAATGGTTCGCAATGAAAACATCCATACTCTATTAGACACAAAATTATGTTTTGCAGTGGTTGGGAGCATTCGGCAAACCTTCGGCACGTAAAAAGTTGTGAAACTTGTTTTGCGGGCCCGAATGCACTATTTCAGGGTACCGAAGTTGCGAAAAATGTTTTGCGTTGAAAACATCCATTCTACTCCATTAGACCCAAAATGATGTTTGCAGTGGTTGGGAGAATTTCGCAAACCTTCGACACGTAAAAAGATGCGAAACTTGTTTTGCGGGCCTGAATCCACTATTTCGGTGTACCGAAGTTGCGAAAAATGTTTCGCAACGAAAACATCCATTCTACTCCATTAGACCCAAAATGATGTTTTGCAGTGGTTGGGAGCATTTCGCAAACCTTCGGCACGTAAAAAGATGTGAAACTTGTTTTGCGGGCCAGAATGCACTATTTCAGGGTATCGAAGTTGCGAAAAATGTTTTCTGACGAAAACATCCATTCTACTCCATTAGACCCAAAATGATGTTTTGCAGTGGTTGGGAGAATTTCGCAAACCTTCGGCACGTAAAAAGATGCGAAACTTATTTTGCGGGCCTGAATGCACTATTTCAGAGTACCGAAATTGCGAAAAAGGATTCGCATCGAAATCATCCATTCTACTCCATTAGACTCAAAATGATGTTTTCCACTAGTTGGCAGCATTTCGCAAACCATCGACACGTAAAACGATGCGAAACTTGTGTTTCGGGCCTGAATGCACTATTTCGGTGTACGGAAGTTGCGAAAAATATTTCGCAACGAAAACATCCATTCTACTCCATTAGACCCAAAATGATGTTTTGCAGTGGTTGGGAGCATTTCGCAAACCTTCGGCACGTAAAAAGAGGCGAAACTTGTTTTGCGGGCCAGAATGCACTATTTCAGGGTATCGAAGTTGCGAAAAATGTTTTGCGACGAAAACATCCATTCTACTCCATTAGACCCAAAATGATGTTTTGCAGTGGTTGGAAGAATTTCGCAAACCTTTAGCACGTAAAAAGATGCGAAACTTGTTTTGCGGGCCTGAATGCACTATTTTAGAGTACCGAAGTTGCGAAAAAGGAATCGCAACGAAAACATCCATTCTACTCCATTAGACCCAAAATGATGTTTTGCTGTGGTTGGGAGCATTTCGCAAACCTTCGGCATGTAAAAAGATGCGAAACTTGTTTCGTGGGCCAGAATGCACTATTTCAGGGTATCGAAGTTGCGAAAAATGTTTTGCGACGAAAACATCCATTCTACTCCATTAGACCCAAAATGATGTTTTGCAGTGGTTGGAAGAATTTCGCAAACCTTCGGCACGTAAAAAGATGCGAAACTTATTTTGCGGGCCTGAATGCACTATTTCAGAGTTCCGAAGTTGCGAAAAAGGATTCGCATCGAAATCATCCATTCTACTCCATTAGACTCAAAATGATGTTTTCCACTAGTTGGCAGCATTTCGCAAACCATCGACACGTAAAACGATGCGAAACTTGTGTTTCGGGCCTGAATGCACTATTTCGGTGTACGGAAGTTGCGAAAAATATTTCGCAACGAAAACATCCATTCTACTCCATTAGACCCAAAATGATGTTTTCCACTGGTTGGGAGCATTTCGCAAACCATCGACACGTAAAACGATGCGAAACTTGTGTTTCGGGCCTGAATGCACTATTTCGGTGTACCGAAGTCGCAAAAAATGGTTCGCAATGAAAACATCCATACTCTATTAGACACAAAATTATGTTTTGCAGTGGTTGGGAGCATTTCGCAAACCTTCGGCACGTAAAAAGTTGTGAAACTTGTTTTGCGGGCCCGAATGCACTATTTCAGGGTACCGAAGTTGCGAAAAATGTTTTGCGTTGAAAACATCCATTCTACTCCATTAGACCCAAAATGATGTTTTGCAGTGGTTGGGAGAATTTCGCAAACCTTCGACACGTAAAAAGATGCGAAACTTGTTTTGCGGGCCTGAATCCACTATTTCGGTGTACCGAAGTTGCGAAAAATGTTTCGCAACGAAAACATCCATTCTACTCCATTAGACCCAAAATGATGTTTTGCAGTGGTTGGGAGCATTTCGCAAACCTTCGGCACGTAAAAAGATGTGAAACTTGTTTTGCGGGCCAGAATGCACTATTTCAGGGTATCGAAGTTGCGAAAAATGTTTTGTGACGAAAACATCCATTCTACTCCATTAGACCCAAAATGATGTTTTGCAGTGGTTGGGAGAATTTCGCAAACCTTCGGCACGTAAAAAGATGCGAAACTTATTTTGCGGGCCTGAATGCACTATTTCAGAGTACCGAAATTGCGAAAAAGGATTCGCATCGAAATCATCCATTCTACTCCATTAGACTCAAAATGATGTTTTCCACTAGTTGGCAGCATTTCGCAAACCATCGACACGTAAAACGATGCGAAACTTGTGTTTCGGGCCTGAATGCACTATTTCGGTGTACGGAAGTTGCGAAAAATATTTCGCAACGAAAACATCCATTCTACTCCATTAGACCCAAAATGATGTTTTGCAGTGGTTGGGAGCATTTCGCAAACCTTCGGCACGTAAAAAGAGGCGAAACTTGTTTTGCGGGCCAGAATGCACTATTTCAGGGTATCGAAGTTGCGAAAAATGTTTTGCGACGAAAACATCCATTCTACTCCATTAGACCCAAAATGATGTTTTGCAGTGGTTGGAAGAATTTCGCAAACCTTTAGCACGTAAAAAGATGCGAAACTTGTTTTGCGGGCCTGAATGCACTATTTTAGAGTACCGAAGTTGCGAAAAAGGATTCGCATCGAAAACATCCATTCTACTCCATTAGACCCAAAATGATGTTTTCCACTGGTTGGGAGCATTTCGCAAACAATCGACACGTAAAACGATGCGAAACTTGTGTTTCGGTCCTGAATGCACAATTTCGGTGTACCGAAGTTGCGAAAAATGGTTCGCAATGAAAATATCCATTCTACTCTATTAGACACAAACTGATGTTTTGCAGTGGTTGGGAGCATTTCGCAAACCTTCGACACGTAAAATGATGCGAAACTTGTGTTTCGGGCCTGAATGCACTATTTCGGTGTACGGAAGTTGCGAAAAATATTTCGCAACGAAAACATCCATTCTACTCTATTAGACACAAAATGGTGTTTTGTAGTGGTTGGGAGCATTTCGCAAACCTTCGGCACGTAAAAAGTTGTGAAACTTGTTTTGCGGTCCAGAATGCACTATTTCAGGGTACCGAAATTGCGAAAAATGTTTTGCGACGAAAACATCCATTCTACTCCATTAGACCCAAAATGATGTTTTGCAGTGCTTGGGAGAATTTCGCAAACCTTCGACACGTAGAAATATGCGAAACTTATTTTGCGAGCCTGAATCCACTATTTCGGTGTACCGAAGTTGCGAAAAATGTTTCGCAACGAAAACATCCATTCTACTCCATTAGACCCAAAATGATGTTTTGCAGTGGTTGGGAGCATTTCGCAAACCTTCGGCACGTAAAAAGATGCGAAACTTGTTTTGCGGGCCAGAATGCACTATTTCAGGGTATCGAAGTTGCGAAAAATGTTTTGCGACGAAAACATCCATTCTACTCCATTAGACCCAAAATGATGTTTTCCACTGGTTGGGAGCATTTCGCAAACCATCGACACGTAAAACGATGCGAAACTTGTGTTTCGGTCCTGAATGCACTATTTCGGTGTACCGAAGTTGCGAAAAATGGTTCGCAATGAAAATATCCATTCTACTCTATTAGACACAAAATGATGTTTTGCAGTGGTTGGGAGCATTTCGCAAACCTTCGGCACGTAAGAAGTTGTGAAACTTGTTTTGCGGGCCAGAATGCACTATTTCAGGGTACCGAAGTTGCGAAAAATGTTTTGCGATGAAAACATCCATTCTACTCCATTAGAACCAAAATGATGTTTTGTAGTGGTTGGGAGAATTTCCCAAACCTTCGACACGTAAAAAGATGCGAAACTTGTTTTGCGGGCCTGAATCCACTATTTCGGTGTACCGAAGTTGCGAAAAATGTTTCGCAACGAAAATATCCATTCTACTCCATAAGACCCAAAATGATGTTTTGCAGTGGTTGGAAGCATTTCGCAAACCTTCGGCACGTAAAAAGATGCAAAACTTGTTTTGCGGGCCAGAATGCACTATTTCAGGGTATCGAAGTTGCGAAAAATGTTTTGCGACGAAAACATCCATTCTACTCCATTAGACCCAAAATGATGTTTTGCAGTAGTTGGGAGCATTTCGCAAACCTTCAGCAAGTAAAAAGATGCGAAACTTTTTTTGCGGGCCTGAATGCACTATTTCAGAGTACCGAAGTTGCGAAAAAGGATTCGCATCGAAATCATCCATTCTACTGCATTAGACCCAAAATAATGTTTTCCACTAGTTGGGAGCATTTCGCAAACCATCGACACGTAAAACGATGCGAAACTTGTGTTTCGGGACTGAATGCACTATTTCGGTGTACCGAAGTTGTGAAAAAACTTGTGTTTCGGGCCTGAATGCACTATTTCGGTGTACCAAAGTTGCGAAAAATGTTTCGCAACGAAAACATCCATTCTACTCCATTAGACCCAAAATGATGTTTTGCAGTGGTTGGGAGCATTTCGCAAACCTTCGGCATGTAAAAAGGTGTGAAACTTGTTTTGCAGGCCAGAATGCACTATTTCAGGGTACCGAAGTTGCGAAAAATGTTTTGCGACGAAAACATCCATTCTACTCCATTAGACCCAAAATGATGTTTTGCTGTGGTTGGGAGCATTTCGCAAACCTTCGGCACGTAAAAAGATGCGAAACTTGTTTTGCGGGCCTGAATGCACTATTTCAGGGTATCGAAGTTGCGAAAAATGTTTTGCGACGAAAACATCCATTGTACTCTATTAGACCCAAAATGATGTTTTGCAGTGGTTGGAAGAATTTCGCATACCTTCGGCACGTAAAAAGATGCGAAACTTGTTTTGCGGGCCTGAATGCACTATTTCAGAGTACCGAAGTTGCGAAAAATGATTCGCATCGAAAACATCACATCTACTCCATTAGACCCAAAATGATGTTTTCCACTGGTTGGGAGCATTTCGCAAACCATCGACACGTAAAACGATGCGAAACTTGTGTTTCGGGCCTGAATGCACTATTTCGGTGTACCGAAGTTGCGAAAAATGGTTCGCAATGAAAACATCCATTCTACTCTATTAGACACAAAATTATGTTTTGCAGTGGTTGGGAGCATTTCGCAAACCTTCGGCACGTAAAAAGTTGTGAAACTTGTTTTGCGGGCCAGAATGCACTATTTCAGGGTACCGAAGTTGCGAAAAATGTTTAGCGATGAAAACATCCATTCTACTCCATTAGACCCAAAATGATGTTTTGCAGTGGTTGGGAGAATTTCGCAAACCTTCGACACGTAAAAAGATGCGAAACTTGTTTTGCGGGCCTGAATCCACTATTTCGGTGTACCGAAGTTGCGAAAAATGTTTTGCGACGAAAACATCCATTCTACTCCATTAGACCCAAAATGATGTTTTGCAGTGGTTGGGAGCATTTCGCAAACCTTCAGCACGTAAAAAGATGCGAAACTTGTTTTGCGGGCCAGAATGCACTATTTCAGGGTATCGAAGTTGCGAAAAATGTTTTACGACGAAAACATCCATTCTACTCCATTAGACCCAAAATGATGTTTTGCAGTGGTTGGGAGAATTTCGCAAACTTTCGGCACGTAAAAAGATGCGAAACTTATTTTGCGCGCCTGAATGCACTATTTCAGAGTACCGAAGTTGCGAAAAAGGATTCGCATCGAAATCATCCATTCTACTCCATTAGACCCAAAATGATGTTTTCCACTAGTTGGGAGCATTTCGCAAACCATCGACACGTAAAACGATGCGAAACTTGTGTTTCGGGCCTGAATGCACTATTTCGGTGTACGGAAGTTGCGAAAAATATTTCGCAACGAAAACATCCATTCTACTCTATTAGACACAAAATGATGTTTTGCAGTGGTTGGGAGCATTTCGCAAACCTTCGGCACGTAAAAAGATGCAAAACTTGTTTTGCCGGCCTGAATCCACTATTTCGGTGTTCCGAAGTTGCGAAAAATGTTTCGCAACGAAAACATCCATTCTACTCCATTAGACCCAAAAAGATGTTTTGCTGTGGTTGGGAGCATTTCGCAAACCTTCGGCACGTAAAAAGTTGAGAAACTTGTTTTGCGGGCCAGAATGCACAATTTCAGGGTATCGAAGTTACGAAAAATGTTTTGCGACGAAAACATCCATTCTACTCCATTAGACCCAAAATGATGCTTTGCAGTGGTTGGGAGAATTTCGCAAACCTTCGGCACGTAAAAAGATGCGGAACTCGTTTTGTGGGCCTGAATGCACTATTTCAGGGTACCGAAGTTGCGAAAAATGTTTTGCGACGAAAACATCCATTCTACTCCATTAGACGCAAAATGATGTTTTGCACTGGTTGGGAGAATTTCGCAAACCTTCGACACGTAAAAAGATGCAAAACTTGTTTTGCCGGCCTGAATCCACTATTTCGGTGTACCGAAGTTGCGAAAAATGTTTCGCAACGAAAACATCCATTCTACTCCATTAGACCCAAAATGATGTTTTGCAGTGGTTGGGAGCATTTCGCAAACCTTCGGCACGTAAAAAGATGCAACACTTGTTTTGCGGGCCAGAATGCACTATTTCAGTGTACCGAAGTTGCGAAAAATGTTTCGCAACAAAAACATCCATTCTACTCCATTGGACCCAAAATGATGTTTTGCAGTGGTTGGGAGCATTTCGCAAACCTTCGGCACGTAAAAAGATGCAAAACTTGTTTTGCGGGACTGAATGCACTATTTTAGGGTACCGAAGTTGCAAAAAAGATTTCGCAACGAAAACATCCATTCTACTCCATTAGACCCAAAATGATGTTTTGCAGTGGTTGGGAGCATTTCGCAAACCTTCGGCACGTAAAAAGATGTGAAACTTGTTTTGCGGGCCAGAATGCACTATTTCAGGGTATCGAAGTTGCGAAAAATGTTTTGCGACGAAAACATCCATTCTACTCCATTAGACGCAAAATGATGTTTTGCAGTGGTTGGGAGAATTTCGCAAACCTTCAGCACGTAAAAAGATGCGAAACTTGTTTTGCGGGCCTGAATCCACTATTTCGGTGTACCGAAGTTGCGAAAAATGTTTCACAGTGAAAACATCCATTCTACTCCATTTGACTCAAAATGATGTTTTGTAGTGGTTGGTAGCATTTCGCAAACCTTCGGCACGTAAAAAGATGCGAAACTTGTTCTGCGGGCCAGAATGCACTATTTCAGGGTATCGAAGTTGCGAAAAATGTTTTGCGACGAAAACATCCATTCTACTCCATTAGACCCAAAATGATGTTTTGCAGTGGTTGGGAGAATTTCGCAACCCTTCGACTCGTAAAAAGATGCGAACCTTGTTTTGCGGGCCTGAATGCGCTATTTCAGAGTACCGATGTTGCGAAAAAGGATTCGCATCGAAAACATCCATTCTACTCCATTAGACCCAAAATGATGTTTTCCACTGGTTGGGAGCATTTCGCAAACCATCGACACGTAAAACGATGCGAAACTTGTGTTTCAGGCCTGAATGCACTATTTCGGTGTACCGAAGTTGCGAAAAATGTTTCGCAACGAAAACATCCATTCTACTCTATTAGACACAAAATGATGTTTTGCAGTGGTTGGGAGCATTTCGCAAACCTTCGGCACGTAAAAAGATGCAAAACTTGTTTTGCGGGCCATAATGCACTATTTCAGGGTATCGAAGTTGCGAAAAATGTTTTGCGACGAAAACATCCATTCTACTCCATTAGACCCAAAATGATGTTTTGCAGTAGTTGGGAGCATTTCGCAAACCTTCAGCACGTAAAAAGATGCGAAACTTGTTTTGCGGGCCTGAATGCACTATTTCAGAGTACCGAAGTTGCGAAAAAGGATTCGCATCGAAATCATCCATTCTACTGCATTAGACCCAAAATAATGTTTTCCACTAGTTGGGAGCATTTCGCAAACCATCGACACGTAAAACGATGCGAAACTTGTGTTTCGGGCCTGAATGCACTATTTCGGTGTACCGAAGTTGTGAAAAAACTTGTGTTTCGGGCCTGAATGCACTATTTCGGTGTACCGAAGTTGCGAAAAATGTTTCGCAACGAAAACATCCATTCTACTCCATTAGACCCAAAATGATGTTTTGCAGTGGTTGGGAGCATTTTGCAAACCTTCGGCATGTAAAAAGGTGTGAAACTTGTTTTGCGGGCCAGAATGCACTATTTCAGGGTACCGAAGTTGCGAAAAATGTTTTGCGACGAAAACATCCATTCTACTCCATTAGACCCAAAATGATGTTTTGCTGTGGTTGGGAGCATTTCGCAAACCTTCGGCACGTAAAAAGATGCGAAACTTGTTTTGCGGGCCTGAATGCACTATTTCAGAGTACCGAAGTTGCGAAAAATGTTTTGCGACGAAAACATCCATTCTACTCTATTAGACCCAAAATGATGTTTTGCAGTGGTTGGAAGAATTTCGCAAACCTTCGGCACGTAAAAAGATGCGAAACTTGTTTTGCGGGCCTGAATGCACTATTTCAGAGTACCGAAGTTGCGAAAAAGGATTCGCATCGAAAACATCACATCTACTCCATTAGACCCAAAATGATGTTTTCCACTGGTTGGGAGCATTTCGCAAACCATCAACACGTAAAACGATGCGAAACTAGTGTTTCGGGCCTGAATGCACTATTTCGGTGTACCGAAGTTGCAAAAAATGGTTCGCAACGAAAACATTCATTCTACTCTATTAGACACAAAATGATGTTTTGCAGTGGTTGGGAGCATTTCGCAAACCTTCGGCACGTAAAAATATGTGAAACTTGTTTTGCGGGCCAGAATGTACTATTTCAGGGTATCGAAGTTACAAAAAATGTTTTGCGACGAAAACATCCATTCTACTCCATTAGACCCAAAATGATGCTTTGCAGTGGTTGGGAGAATTTTGCAAACCTTCGGAACGTAAAAAGATGCGGAACTTGTTTTGCGAGCCTGAATGCACTATTTTAGAGTACCGAAGTTGCGAAAAAGGATTCGCAATGAAAACATCCATTCTACTCCATTAGACCCAAAATGATGTTTTGCAGTGGTTGGGAGCATTTCGCAAACCTTCGGCACGTAAAAAGATGCGAAACTTGTTTTGCGGGCCAGAATGCGCTATTTCAGGGTACCGAAGTTGCGAAAAATGTTTCGCAACAAAAACATCCATTCTACTCCATTAGACCCAAAATGATGTTTTGCAGTGGTTGGGAGCATTTCGCAAACCTTCGGCACGTAAAAAGATGCGAAACTTGTTTTGCGGGCCAGAATGCAATATTTCAGGGTACCGATGTTGCGAAAAATGTTTCGCAACAAAAACATCCATTCTACTCCATTAGACCCAAAATGATGTTTTGCAGTGGTTGGGAGCATTTCGCAAACCTTCGGCACGTAAAAGGATGCACAATTTGTTTTGCGGGCCTGAATGCACTATTTCAGGGTACCGAAGTTGCGAAAAAGGTTTCGCAACGAAAACATCCATTCTACTCCATTAGACCCAAAATGATGTTTTGCAGTGGTTGGGAGAATTTCGCAAACCTTTGGCACGTAAAAAGATGTGAAACTTGTTTTGCGGGCCAGAATGCACTATTTCAGGGTACCGAAGTTGCGAAAAATGTTTCGCAACAAAAACATCTATTCTACTCCATTAGACCCAAAATGATGTTTTGCAGTGGTTGGGAGCATTTCGCAAACCTTCGGCACGTAAAAGGATGCACAATTTGTTTTGCGGGCCTGAATGCACTATTTCAGGGTACCGAAGTTGCGAAAAAGGTTTCGCAACGAAAACATCCATTCTACTCCATTAGACCCAAAATGATGTTTTGTAGTGGTTGGGAGAATTTCGCAAACCTTTGGCACGTAAAAAGATGTGAAACTTGTTTTGCGGGCCTGAATGCACTATTTCAGGGTACCGAATTTGCGAAAAAGGTTTCGCAACGAAAACATCCATTCTACTCCATTAGACCCAAAATGATGTTTTCCACTGGTTGGGAGCATTTCGCAAACCATCGACACGTAAAACGATTCGAAACTTGTGTTTCAGGCCTGAATGCACTATTTCGGTGTACCGAAGTTGCGAAAAATGTTTCGCAACGAAAACATCCATTCTACTCTATTAGACACAAAATGATGTTTTGCAGTGGTTGGGAGCATTTCGCAAACCTTCGGCACGTAAAAATATGTGAAACTTGTTTTGCGGGCCAGAATGTACTATTTCAGGGTATCGAAGTTACGAAAAATGTTTTGCGACGAAAACATCCATTCTACTCCATTAGACCCAAAATGATGCTTTGCAGTGGTTGGGAGAATTTTGCAAACCTTCGGCACGTAAAAAGATGCGGAACTTGTTTTGCGGGCCTGAATGCACTATTTCAGAGTACCGAAGTTGCGAAAAAGGATTCGCAACGAAAACATCCATTCTACTCCATTAGACCCAAAATGATGTTTTGCAGTGGTTGGGAGCATTTCGCAAACCTTCGGCACGTAAAAAGATGCGAAACTTGTTTTGCGGGCCAGAATGCGCTATTTCAGGGTACCGAAGTTGCGAAAAATGTTTCGCAACAAAAACATCCATTCTACTCCATTAGACCCAAAATGATGCTTTCCACTGGTTGGGAGCATTTTGCAAACCATCGACACGTAAAACGATGCGAAACTTGTATTTCGGTCCTGAATGCACTATTTCGGTGTACCGAAGTTGCGAAAAATGGTTCGCAATGAAAATATCCATTCTACTCTATTAGACACAAAATGATGTTTTGCATTGGTTGGGAGGATTTCGCAAACCTTCGGCACGTAAAAAGTTGTGAAACTTGTTTTGCGGGCCAGAATGCACTATTTCAGGGTACCGAAGTTGCGAAAAATGTTCTGCGATGAAAACATCCATTCTACTCCATTAGACCCAAAATGATGTTTTGCAGTGGTTGGGAGAATTTCGCAAACCTTCGACACGTAAAAAGATGTGAAACTTGTTTTGCGGGCCTGAATCCACTATTTCGGTGTACCGAAGTTGCGAAAAATGTTTCGCAACGAAAATATCCATTCTACTCCATAAGACCCAAAATGATGTTTTGCAGTGGTTGGGAGCATTTCGCAAACCTTCGGCACGTAAAAAGATGCAAAACTTGTTTTGCGGGCCATAATGCACTATTTCAGGGTATCGAAGTTGCGAAAAATGTTTTGCGACGAAAACATCCATTCTACTCCATTAGACCCAAAATGATGTTTTGCAGTAGTTGGGAGCATTTCGCAAACCTTCAGCACGTAAAAAGATGCGAAACTTGTTTTGCGGGCCTGAATGCACTATTTCAGAGTACCGAAGTTGCGAAAAAGGATTCGCATCGAAATCATCCATTCTACTGCATTAGACCCAAAATAATGTTTTCCACTAGTTGGGAGCATTTCGCAAACCATCGACACGTAAAACGATGCGAAACTTGTGTTTCGGGCCTGAATGCACTATTTCGGTGTACCGAAGTTGTGAAAAAACTTGTGTTTCGGGCCTGAATGCACTATTTCGGTGTACCGAAGTTGCGAAAAATGTTTCGCAACGAAAACATCCATTCTACTCCATTAGACCCAAAATGATGTTTTGCAGTGGTTGGGAGCATTTTGCAAACCTTCGGCATGTAAAAAGGTGTGAAACTTGTTTTGCGGGCCAGAATGCACTATTTCAGGGTACCGAAGTTGCGAAAAATGTTTTGCGACGAAAACATCCATTCTACTCCATTAGACCCAAAATGATGTTTTGCTGTGGTTGGGAGCATTTCGCAAACCTTCGGCACGTAAAAAGATGCGAAACTTGTTTTGCGGGCCTGAATGCACTATTTCAGAGTACCGAAGTTGCGAAAAATGTTCTGCGACGAAAACATCCATTCTACTCTATTAGACCCAAAATGATGTTTTGCAGTGGTTGGAAGAATTTCGCAAACCTTCGGCACGTAAAAAGATGCGAAACTTGTTTTGCGGGCCTGAATGCACTATTTCAGAGTACCGAAGTTGCGAAAAAGGATTCGCATCGAAAACATCACATCTACTCCATTAGACCCAAAATGATGTTTTCCACTGGTTGGGAGCATTTCGCAAACCAACAACACGTAAAACGATGCGAAACTTGTGTTTCGGGCCTGAATGCACTATTTCGGTGTACCGAAGTTGCAAAAAATGGTTCGCAACGAAAACATTCATTCTACTCTATTAGACACAAAATGATGTTTTGCAGTGGTTGGGAGCATTTCGCAAACCTTCGGCACGTAAAAATATGTGAAACTTGTTTTGCGGGCCAGAATGTACTATTTCAGGGTATCGAAGTTACAAAAAATGTTTTGCGACGAAAACATCCATTCTACTCCATTAGACCCAAAATGATGCTTTGCAGTGGTTGGGAGAATTTTGCAAACCTTCGGAACGTAAAAAGATGCGGAACTTGTTTTGCGGGCCTGAATGCACTATTTTAGAGTACCGAAGTTGCGAAAAAGGATTCGCAATGAAAACATCCATTCTACTCCATTAGACCCAAAATGATGTTTTGCAGTGGTTGGGAGCATTTCGCAAACCTTCGGCACGTAAAAAGATGCGAAACTTGTTTTGCGGGCCAGAATGCGCTATTTCAGGGTACCGAAGTTGCGAAAAATGTTTCGCAACAAAAACATCCATTCTACTCCATTAGACCCAATATGATGTTTTGCAGTGGTTGGGAGCATTTCGCAAACCTTCGGCACGTAAAAAGATGCGAAACTTGTTTTGCGGGCCAGAATGCAATATTTCAGGGTACCGAAGTTGCGAAAAATGTTTCGCAACAAAAACATCCATTCTACTCCATTAGACCCAAAATGATGTTTTGCAGTGGTTGGGAGCATTTCGCAAACCTTCGGCACGTAAAAGGATGCACAATTTGTTTTGCGGGCCTGAATGCACTATTTCAGGGTACCGAAGTTGTGAAAAAGGTTTCGCAACGAAAACATCCATTCTACTCCATTAGACCCAAAATGATGTTTTGCAGTGGTTGGGAGAATTTCGCAAACCTTTGGCACGTAAAAAGATGTGAAACTTGTTTTGCGGGCCTGAATGCACTATTTCAGGGTACCGAATTTGCGAAAAAGGTTTCGCAACGAAAACATCCATTCTACTCCATTAGACCCAAAATGATGTTTTGCAGTGGTTGGGAGCATTTCGCAAACCTTCGACACGTAAAAAGATGCGAAACTTGTTTTGCGGGTCTGAATCCACTATTTCGGTGTACCAAAGTTAAGAAAAATGTTTCGCAACGACAACATCCATTCTACTCCATTAGACCCAAAACGATGTTTTGCAGTGGTTGGGAGCATTTCGCAAACCTTCGGCACGTAAAAAGATGCGAAACTTATTTTGCGAGCCTGAATCCACTATTTCGGTGTACCGAAGTTGCGAAAAATGTTTCGCAACGAAAACATCCATTCTACTCCATTAGACCCAAAATGATGTTTTGCAGTGGTTGGGAGCATTTCGCAAACCTTCGGCACGTAAAAGGATGCACAATTTGTTTTGCGGGACTGAATGCACTATTTCAGGGTACCGAAGTTGCGAAAAAGGTTTCGCAACGAAAACATCCATTCTACTCCATTAGACCCAAAATGATGTTTTGCAGTGGTTGGGAGAATTTCGCAAACCTTTGGCACGTAAAAAGATGTGAAACTTGTTTTGCGGGCCTGAATGCACTATTTCAGGGTACCGAATTTGCGAAAAAGGTTTCGCAACGAAAACATCCATTCTACTCCATTAGACCCAAAATGATGTTTTGCAGTGGTTGGGAGCATTTCGCAAACCTTCGACACGTAAAAAGATGCGAAACTTGTTTTGCGGGTCTGAATCCACTATTTCGGTGTACCAAAGTTAAGAAAAATGTTTCGCAACGACAACATCCATTCTACTCCATTAGACCCAAAATGATGTTTTGCAGTGGTTGGGAGCATTTCGCAAACCTTCGGCACGTAAAAAGAAGCGAAACTTGTTTTGCGGGACAGAATGCACTATTTCAGGGTACCGAAGTTGCGAAAAATGTTTCGCAACGAAAACATCCATTCTACTCCATTAGACCCAAAATGATGTTTTGCAGTGGTTGGGAGCATTTCGCAAACCTTCGGCACGTAAAAAGATGCAAAACTTGTTTTGCGGGCCTGAATGCACTATTTCAGGGTACCGAAGTCGCGAAAAAGTTTTCGCAACGAAAACATCCATTCTACTCCATTAGACACAAAATGATGTTTTGCAGTGGTTGGGAGCATTTCGCAAACCTTCGGCACGTAAAAATATGTGAAACTTGTTTTGCGGGCCAGAATGTACTATTTCAGGGTATCGAAGTTACGAAAAATGTTTTGCGACGAAAACATCCATTCTACTCCATTAGACCCAAAATGATGCTTTGCAGTGGTTGGGAGAATTTTGCAAACCTTCGGCACGTAAAAAGATGCGGAACTTGTTTTGCGGGCCTGAATGCACTATTTCAGAGTACCGAAGTTGCGAAAAAGGATTCGCAACGAAAACATCCATTCTACTCCATTAGACCCAAAATGATGTTTTGCAGTGGTTGGGAGCATTTCGCAAACCTTCGGCACGTAAAAAGATGCGAAACTTGTTTTGCGGGCCAGAATGCGCTATTTCAGGGTACCGAAGTTGCGAAAAATGTTTCGCAACAAAAACATCCATTCTACTCCATTAGACCCAAAATGATGTTTTGCAGTGGTTGGGAGCATTTCGCAAACCTTCGGCAGGTAAAAAGACGCAAAACTTGTTTTGCGGGCCAGAATGCACTATTTCAGGGTGCCGAAGTTGCGAAAAAGGTTTCGCAACGAAAACATCCACTCTACTCCATTATACCCAAAATGATGTTTTGTAGTGGTTGGGAGCATTTGGCAAATGTTCGGCACGTTAAAAGATATGAAACTTGTTTTGCGGGCCAGAATGCACTATTTCAGGGTACCGAAATTGCGAAAAATGTTTTGCGACGAAAACATCCATTCTACACCATTAGACTCAAAATGATGTTTTGTAGTGGTTGGGAGCATTTCGCAAACCTTCGGCACGTAAAAAGATGTCAAACTTGTTTTGCGGGCCAGAATGCACAATTTCAGGGTACCGAAGTTGCGAAAAATGTTTTGCGACGAAAACATCCATTCTACTCCATTAGACTCAAAATGATGTTTTGTAGTGGTTGAGAGCATTTCGCAAACCTTCGGCACGTAAAAAGATGTGAAACTTGTTTTGCGGGCCAGAATGCACTATTTTAGGGTACCGAAGTTCCGAAAAATGTATCGCAACAAAAACATCCATTCTACTCCATTAGACCCAAAATGATGTTTTGCAGTGGTTGGGAGCATTTCGCAAACGTTCGGCACGTAAAAAGATGCAAAACTTGTTTTGCGAGCCTGAATGCACTATTTCAGGGTACCGAAGTTGCGAAAAAGGTTTCGCAATGAAAACATCCATTCTACTCCATTTGACCCAAAATGATGTTTTGTAGTGGTTGGGAGCACTTCGCAAACCTTCAGCACATAAAAACATGCGAAACTTGTTTTGCAGGCCAAAATGCACTATTTTAGGGTACCGAAGTTGCGAAAAATGTTTCGCAACAAAAACATCCATTCTACTCCATTACACCCAAAATGATGTTTTGCAGTGGTTGGGAGCATTTCGCAAACCATCTGCATGTAAAAAGATGCGAAACTTGTTTTGCAGGCCAGAATGCACTATTTCAGGGTACCGAAGTTGCGAAAAATATTTCGCAACAAAAACATCCATTCTACTCCATTAGACCCAAAATGATGTTTTGCAGTGGTTGGGAGAATTTCACAAACCTTCAGCACGTAAAAAGATGCGAAACTTGTTTTGCGGGCCAGAATGCACTATTTAAGGGTACCGAAGTTGCGAAAAATATTTCGCAACTAAAACATCCATTCTACTCTATTAGACACAAAATGATGTTTTGCAGTGGTTGGGAGCATTTCGCAAACCTTCGGCACGTAAAAAGATGCGAAACTTGTTTTGCGGGCCAGAATGCACTATTTCAGGGTACCGAAGTTGCGAAAAATGTTTCGCAACAAAAACATCCATTCTACTCCATTAGACCCAAAATGATGTTTTGCAGTGGTTGGGAGCATTTCGCAAACCTGCGGCACGTAAAAAGATGCGAAACTTGTTTTGCGGGCCAGAATGCACTATTTCAGGGTACCGAAGTTGCGAAAAATGTTTCGCAACAAAAACATCCATTCTACTCCATTAGACCCAAAATGATGTTTTGCAGTGGTTGGGAGCATTTCGCAAACCTTCGGCACGTAAAAAGATGTGAAACTTGTTTTGCGGGCCAGAATGCACTATTTCAGGGTACCGAAGTTGCGAAAAATGTTTTATGACGAAAACATCCATTCTACTCCATTAGACCCAAAATGATGTTTTGCAATGGTTGGGAGAATTTCGCAAACCTTCGACACGTAAAAAGATGCAAAACTTGTTTTGCCGGCCTGAATCCACTATTTCGTTGTACCGAAATTGCGAAAAATGTTTCTCAACGAAAACATCCATTCTACTCCATTAGACCCAAAATGATGTTTTGCAGTGGTTGGGAGCATTTCGCAAACCTTCGGCACGTAAAAAGATGTGAAACTTGTTTTGCGGGCCAGAATGTACTATTTTAGGGTATCGAAGTTACGAAAAATGTTTTGCGACGAAAACAACCATTCTACTCCATTAGACCCAAAATGATGCTTTGCAGTGGTTGGGAGAATTTAGCAAACCTTCGGCACGTAAAAAGATGCGGAACTCGTTTTGTGGGCCTAAATGCACTATTTTAGGGTACCGAAGTTGCGAAAAATGTTTTGCGACGAAAACGTCCATTCTACTCCATTAGACCCAAAATGATGTTTTGCATTGGTTGGGAGAATTTCGCAAACCTTCGACACGTAAAAAGATGCAAAACTTGTTTTGCCGGCCTGAGTCCACTATTTTGGTGTACCGAAGTTGCGAAAAATGTTTCGCAACGAAAACATCCATTCTACTCCATTAGACCCAAAATGATGTTTTGCAGTGGTTGGGAGCATTTCGCAAACCTTCGGCACGTAAAAAGATGCAACACTTGTTTTGCGGGCCAGAATGCATTATTTCAGGGTACCGAAGTTGCGAAAAATGTTTCGCAACAAAAACATCCATTCTACTCCATTAGACCCAAAATGATGTTTTGCAGTGGTTGGGAGCATTTCGCAAACCTTCGGCACGTAAAAAGATGTGAAACTTGTTTTGCGGGCCAGAATGCACTATTTCAGGGTACCGAAGTTGCGAAAAATGTTTCGCAACAAAAACATCCATTCTACTCCATTAGACCCAAAATGATGTTTTGCAGTGCTTGGGAGCATTTCGCAAACCTGTGGCACGTAAAAAGATGCGAAACTTGTTTTGCGGGCCAGAATGCACTATTTCAGGGTATCGAAGTTGCGAAAAATGTTTCGCAACAAAAACATCCATTCTACTCCATTAGACCCAAAATGATGTTTTGCAGTGGTTGGGAGCATTTCGCAAACCTTCGGCACGTAAAAGGATGCACAATTTGTTTTGCGGGCCTGAATGCACTATTTCAGGGTACCGAAGTTGCGAAAAAGGTTTCGCAACGAAAACATCCATTCTACTCCATTAGACCCAAAATGATGTTTTGCAGTGGTTGGGAGAATTTCGCAAACCTTTGGCACGTAAAAAGATGTGAAACTTGTTTTGCGGGCCAGAATGCACTATTTCAGGGTACCGAAGTTGCGAAAAATGTTTCGCAACAAAAACATCTATTCTACTCCATTAGACCCAAAATGATGTTTTGCAGTGGTTGGGAGCATTTCGCAAACCTTCGGCACGTAAAAGGATGCACAATTTGTTTTGCGGGCCTGAATGCACTATTTCAGGGTACCGAAGTTGCGAAAAAGGTTTCGCAACGAAAACATCCATTCTACTCTGTTAGACACAAAATGATGTTTTGCAGTGGTTGGGAGCATTTCGCAAACCTTTGGCACGTAAAAAGATGTGAAACTAGTTTTGCGGGCCTGAATGCACTATTTCAGGGTACCGAATTTGCGAAAAAGGTTTCGCAACGAAAACATCCATTCTACTCCATTAGACCCAAAATGATGTTTTGCAGTGGTTGGGAGCATTTCGCAAACCTTCGACACGTAAAAAGATGCGAAACTTGTTTTGCGGGTCTGAATCCACTATTTCGGTGTACCAAAGTTAAGAAAAATGTTTCGCAACGACAACATCCATTCTACTCCATTAGACCCAAAATGATGTTTTGCAGTGGTTGGGAGCATTTCGCAAACCATCGGCACGTAAAAAGATGCGAAACTTGTTTTGCGGGACAGAATGCACTATTTCAGGGTACCGAAGTTGCGAAAAATGTTTCGCAACGAAAACATCCATTCTACTCCATTAGACCCAAAATGATGTTTTGCAGTGGTTGGGAGAATTTCGCAAACCTTTGGCACGTAAAAAGATGTGAAACTAGTTTTGCGGGCCTGAATGCACTATTTCAGGGTACCGAATTTGCGAAAAAGGTTTCGCAACGAAAACATCCATTCTACTCCATTAGACCCAAAATGATGTTTTGCAGTGGTTGGGAGCATTTCGCAAACCTTCGACACGTAAAAAGATGCGAAACTTGTTTTGCGGGTCTGAATCCACTATTTCGGTGTACCAAAGTTAAGAAAAATGTTTCGCAACGACAACATCCATTCTACTCCATTAGACCCAAAATGATGTTTTGCAGTGGTTGGGAGCATTTCGCAAACCATCGGCACGTAAAAAGATGCGAAACTTGTTTTGCGGGACAGAATGCACTATTTCAGGGTACCGAAGTTGCGAAAAATGTTTCGCAACGAAAACATCCATTCTACTCCATTAGACCCAAAATGATGTTTTGCAGTGGTTGGGAGCATTTCGCAAACCTTCGGCACGTAAAAAGATGCAATACTTGTTTTGCGGGCCTGAATGCACTATTTCAGGGTACCGAAGTTGCGAAAAAGTTTTCGCAACGAAAACATCCATTCTACTCCATTAGACACAAAATGATGTTTTGCAGTGGTTGGGAGCATTTCGCAAACCTTCGGCACGTAAAAATATGTGAAACTTGTTTTGCGGGCCAGAATGTACTATTTCAGGGTATCGAAGTTACGAAAAATGTTTTGCGACGAAAACATCCATTCTACTCCATTAGACCCAAAATGATGCTTTGCATTGGTTGGGAGAATTTTGCAAACCTTCGGCACGTAAAAAGATGCGGAACTTGTTTTGCGGGCCTGAATGCACTATTTCAGAGTACCGAAGTTGCGAAAAAGGATTCGCAACGAAAACATCCATTCTACTCCATTAGACCCAAAATGATGTTTTGCAGTGGTTGGGAGCATTTCGCAAACCTTCGGCACGTAAAAAGATGCGAAACTTGTTTTGCGGGCCAGAATGCACTATTTCAGGGTACCGAAGTTGCGAAAAATGTTTCGTAACAAAAACATCCATTCTACTCCATTAGACCCAAAATGATGTTTTGCAGTGGTTGGGAGCATTTCGCAAACCTTCGGCACGTAAAAAGATGTGAAACTTGTTTTGCGGGCCAGAATGCGCTATTTCAGGGTACCGAAGTTGCGAAAAATGTTTCGCAACAAAAACATCCATTCTACTCCATTAGACCCAAAATGATGTTTTGCAGTGGTTGGGAGCATTTCGCAAACCTTCGGCAGGTAAAAAGACGCAAAACTTGTTTTTCGGGCCAGAATGCACTATTTCAGGGTGCCGAAGTTGCGAAAAATGTTTTGCGACGAAAACATCCACTCTACTCCATTAGACTCAAAATGATGTTTTGTAGTGGTTGGGAGCATTTCGCAAACCTTCGGCACGTAAAAAGATGTGAAACTTGTTTTGCGGGGCAGAATGCACAATTTCAGGGTACCGAAGTTGCGAAAAATGTTTTGCGACGAAAACATCCATTCTACTCCATTAGACTCAAAATGATGTTTTGTAGTGGTTGGGAGCATTTCGCAAACCTTCGGCACGTAAAAAGATGTGAAACTTGTTTTGCGGGCCAGAATGCACTATTTTAGGGTACCGAAGTTCCGAAAAATGTTTCGCAACAAAAACATCCATTCTACTCCATTAGACCCAAAATGATGTTTTGCAGTGGTTGGGAGCATTTCGCAAACGTTCGGCACGTAAAAAGATGCAAAACTTGTTTTGCGGGCCTGAATGCACTATTTCAGGGTACCGAAGTTGCGAAAAAGGTTTCGCAATGAAAACATCCATTCTACTCCATTTGACCCAAAATGATGTTTGGTAGTGGTTGGGAGCATTTCGCAAACCTTCGGCACATAAAAACATGCGAAACTTGTTTTGCAGGCCAAAATGCACTATTTCAGGGTACCGAAGTTGCGAAAAATGTTTCGCAACAATAACATCCATTCTACTCCATTACACCCAAAATGATGTTTTGCAGTGGTTGGGAGCATTTCGCAAACCTTCTGCATGTAAAAAGATGCGAAACTTGTTTTGCAGGCCAGAATGCACTATTTCAGGGTACCGAAGTTGCGAAAAATATTTCGCAACAAAAACATCCATTCTACTCCATTAGACCCAAAACGATGTTTTGCAGTGGTTGGGAGAATTTCACCAACCTTCAGCACGTAAAAAGATGCGAAACTTGTTTTGCGGGCCAGAATGCACTATTTCAGGGTACCGAAGTTGCGAAAAATATTTCGCAACTAAAACATCCATTCTACTCTATTAGACACAAAATGATGTTTTGCAGTGGTTGGGAGCATTTCGCAAACCTTCGGCACGTAAAAAGATGCGAAACTTGTTTTGCGGGCCAGAATGCACTATTTCAGGGAACCGAAGTTGCGAAAAATGTTTCGCAACAAAAACATCCGTTCTACTCCATTAGACCCAAAATGATGTTTTGCAGCGGTTGGGAGCATTTCGCAAACCTGCGGCACGTAAAAAGATGCGAAACTTGTTTTGCGGGCCAGAATGCACTATTTCAGGGTACCGAAGTTGCGAAAAATGTTTCGCAACAAAAATATCCATTCTACTCCATTAGACCCAAAATGATGTTTTGCAGTGGTTGGGAGCATTTCGCAAACCTTCGGCACGTAAAAAGATGTGAAACTTGTTTTGCGGGCCAGAATGCACTATTTCAGGGTACCGAAGTTGTGAAAACTGTTTTACGACGAAAACATCCATTCTACTCCATTAGACCCAAAATGATGTTTTGCAATGGTTGGGAGAATTTCGCAAACCTTCGACACGTAAAAAGATGCAAAACTTGTTTTGCCGGCCTGAATCCACTATTTCGTTGTACCGAAATTGCGAAAAATGTTTCGCAACGAAAACATCCATTCTACTCGATTAGACCCAAAATGATGTTTTGCAGTGGTTGGGAGCATTTCGCAAACCTTCGGCACGTAAAAAGATGTGAAACTTGTTTTGCGGGCCAGAATGTACTATTTTAGGGTATCGAAGTTACGAAAAATGTTTTGCGACGAAAACAACCATTCTACTCCATTAGACCCAAAATGATGTTTTGCAGTGGTTGGGAGCATTTCGCAAACCTTCGGCACGTAAAAAGATGTGAAACTTGTTTTGCGGGCTAGAATGCACTATTTCAGGGTACCGAAGTTGCGAAAAATGTTTTGCGACGAAAACATCCATTCTACTCCATTTGACCCAAAATGATGTTTTGCAATGGTTGGGAGAATTTCGCAAACCTTCGACACGTAAAAAGATGCAAAACTTGTTCTGCCGGCCTGAATCCACTATTTCGGTGTACCGAAGTTGCGAAAAATGTTTCGCAATGAAAACATCCATTCTACTCCATTAGACCCAAAATGATGTTTTGCAGTGGTTGGGACCATTTCTCAAGCCTTCAGCACGTAAAAAGATGCGAAACTTGTTTTGCGGGCCAGAATGCACTATTTCAGGGTACCGAAGTTGCGAAAAATGTTTCGCAACAAAAACATCCATTCTACTCCATTAGACCCAAAATGATGTTTTGCAGTGGTTGGGAGCATTTCGCAAACCTTCGGCACATAAAAAGATTTGAAACTTGTTTTGCGGGCCAGAATGTACTATTTTAGGTTATCGAAGTTACGAAAAATGTTTTGCGACGAAAACAACCATTCTACTCCATTAGACCCAAAATGATGCTTTGCAGTGGTTGGGATAATTTCGCAAACCTTCGGCACGTAAAAAGATGCGGAACTCGTTTTGTGGGCCTGAATGCACTATTTCTGGGTACCGAAGTTGCGAAAAATGTTTTGCGACGAAAACGTCCATTCTACTCAATTAGACCCAAAATGATGTTTTGCACTGGTTGGGAGCATTTCGCAAACTTTCGGCATGTAAAAAGATGCAAAACTTGTTTTGCGGGACTGAATGCACTATTTCAGGGTACCGAAGTTGCAAAAAAGGTTTCGCAACGAAAACATCCATTCTACTCCATTAGACCCAAAATGATGTTTTGCAGTGGTTGGGAGCATTTCGCAAACCTTCGGCACGTAAAAAGATGTGAAACTTGTTTTGCGGGCCAGAATGCACTATTTCAGGTTATCGAAGTTGCGAAAAATGTTTTGCGACGAAAACATCCATTCTACTCCATTAGACGCAAAATGATGTTTTGCAGTGGTTGGGAGAATTTCGCAAACCTTCAGCACGTAAAAAGATGCGAAACTTGTTTTGCGGGGCTGAATCCACTATTTCGATGTACCGAAGTTGCGAAAAATGTTTCGCAACGAAAACATCCATTCTACTCCATTAGACCCAAAATGATGTTTTGCAGTGGTTGGTAGCATTTCGCAAACCTTCGGCACGTAAAAAGATGCGAAACTTGTTTTGCGGGCCAGAATGCACTATTTCAGGGTATCGAAGTTGCGAAAAATGTTTTGCGACGAAAACATCCATTCTACTCCATTAGACCCAAAATGATGTTTTGCAGTGGTTGGGAGAATTTCGCAAACCTTCGACTCGTAAAAAGATGCGAACCTTGTTTTGCGGGCCTGAATGCGCTATTTCAGAGTACCGATGTTGCGAAAAAGGATTCGCATCGAAAACATCCATTCTACTCCATTAGACCCAAAATGATGTTTTCCATTGGTTGGGAGCATTTCGCAAACCATCGACACGTAAAACGATGCGAAACTTGTGTTTCAGGCCTGAATGCACTATTTCGGTGTACCGAAGTTGCGAAAAATGTTTCGCAACGAAAACATCCATTCTACTCTATTAGACACAAAATGATGTTTTGCAGTGGTTGGGAGCATTTCGCAAACCTTCGGCACGTAAAAAGTTGTGAAACTTGTTTTGCGGGCCAGAATGCACTATTTCAGGGTACCGAAGTTGCGAAAAATGTTTCGCAACAAAAACATCCATTCTACTCCATAAGACCCAAAATGATGTTTTGCAGTGGTTGGGAGCATTTCGCAAACCTTCGGCACGTAAAAAGATGTGAAACTTGTTTTGCGGGCCTGAATCCACTATTTCGGTGTACCGAAGTTGCGAAAAATGTTTCGCAACGAAAACATCCATTCTACTTCATTAGGCCCAAAATGATGTTTTGCAGTGGTTGGGAGCATTTCGCAAACCTTCGGCACGTAAAAAGATGCGAAACTTGTTTTGCGGGCCTGAATGCACTATTTCAGGGTACCGAAGTTGCGAAAAATGTTTCGCAACAAAAACATCTATTCTACTCCATTAGACCCAAAATGATGTTTTGCAGTGGTTGGGAGCATTTCGCAAACCTTCGGCACGTAAAACGATGTGAAATTTGTTTTGCGGGCCTGAATGCACTATTTCAGGGTACCGAAGTTGCGAAAAAGGTTTCGCAACGAAAACATCCATTCTACTCCATTAGACCCAAAATGATGTTTTGCAGTGGTTGGGAGAATTTCGCAAACCTTCGGCACGTAAAAAGATGTGAAACTTGTTTTGCGGGCCTGAATGCACTATTTCAGGGTACCGAAGTTGCGAAAAAGGTTTCGCAACGAAAACATCCATTCTACTCCATTAGACCCAAAATGACGTTTTGCAGTGGTTGGGAGCATTTCGCAAACCTTCGACACGTAAAAAGATGCGAAACTTGTTTTGCGGGTCTGAATCCACTATTTCGGTGTACCAAAGTTAAGAAAAATGTTTCGCAACGACAACATCCATTCTACTCCATTAGACCCAAAATGATGTTTTGCAGTGGTTGGGACCATTTCGCAAACCTTCGGCACGTAAAAAGATGCGAAACTTGTTTTGCGGGCCAGAATGCACTATTTCAGGGTACCGAAGTTGCGAAAAATATTTCGCAACAAAAACATCCATTCTACTCCATTAGCCCCAAAATGATGTTTTGCAGTGGTTGGGAGAATTTCGCAAACCTTCGGCACGTAAGAAGATGTGAAACTTGTTTTGCGGGCCAGAATGCACTATTTCAGGGTACCGAAGTTGCGAAAAATGTTTCGCAACAAAAACATCCATTCTACTCCATTAGACCCAAAATGATGTTTTGCATTGGTTGGGAGCATTTTGCAAACCTTCGGCACGTAAAAAGATGTGAAACTTGTTTTGCGGGCCATAATGCACTATTTCAGGGTACCGAAGTTGCGAAAAATGTTTTGCGACGAAAACATCCATTCTACTCCATTAGACCCAAAATGATGTTTTGCAATGGTTGGGAGAATTTCGCAAACCTTCGACACGTAAAAAGATGCAAAACTTGTTTTGCCGGCCTGAATCCACTATTTCGTTGTACCGAAGTTGCGAAAAATGTTTCGCAACGAAAAGATCCATTCTACTCCATTAGGCCCAAAATGATGTTTTGCAGTGGTTGGGAGCATTTCGCAAACCTTCGGCACGTAAAAAGATGTGAAACTTGTTTTGCGGGCCAGAATGTACTATTTCAGGGTATCGAAGTTACGAAAAATGTTTTGCGACGAAAACATCCATTCTACTCCATTAGACCCAAAATGATGCTTTGCAGTGGTTGGGAGAATTTCGCAAACCTTCGACACGTAAAAAGATGCGGAACTTGTTTTGCGGTCCTGAATGCACTATTTCAGAGTACCGAAGTTGCGAAAAAGGATTCGCAACGAAAACATCCATTCTACTCCATTAGACCCAAAATGATGTTTTCCACTGGTTGGGAGCATTTTGCAAACCATGGACACGTAAAAAGATGCGACACTTGTATTTCGGGCCTGAATGCACTATTTCAGGGTACCGAAGTTGCGAAAAAGGTTTCGCAACGAAAACATCCATTCTACTCCATTAGACCCAAAATGATGATTTGCAGTGGTTGGGAGAATTTCGCAAACCTTCGGCACGTAAAAAGATGTGAAACTTGTTTTGCGGGCCTGAATGCACTATTTCAGGGTACCGAAGTTGCGAAAAATGTCTCGCAACGAAAACATCCATTCTACTCCATTAGACCCAAAATGACGTTTTGCAGTGGTTGGGAGCATTTCGCAAACCTTCGGCACGTAAAAAGATGCGAAACTTGTTTTGCGGGTCTGAATCCACTATTACGGTGTACCGAAGTTTCGAAAAATGTTTTGCGATGAAAACATCCATTCTACTCCATTAGACCCAAAATGATGTTTTGCAATGGTTGGGAGAATTTCGCAAACCTTCGACACGTAAAAAGATGCGAAACTTGTTTTGCCGGCCTGAATCCACTATTTCGGTGTACCGAAGTTGCGAAAAATGTTTCGCAACGAAAACATCCATTCTACTCCATTAGACCCAAAATGATGTTTTGCAGTGGTTGGGAGCATTTCGCAAACCTTCGGCATGTAAAAAGATGCGAAACTTGTTTTGCGGGCCAGAATGCACTATTTCACGGTACCGAAGTTGCGAAAAATGTTTCGCAACAAAAACATCCATTCTACTCCATTAGACCCAAAATAATGTTTTGCAGTGGTTGGGAGCATTTCGCAAACCTTCGGCACGTAAAAAGATGTGAAACTTGTTTTGCGGGCCAGAATGCACTATTTCAGGGTATCGAAGTTGCGAAAAATGTTTTGTGACGAAAACATCCATTATACTCCATTAGACCCAAAATGTTGTTTTGCAGTGGTTGGGAGAATTTCGCAAACCTTCAGCACGTAAAAAGATGTGAAACTTGTTTTGCGGGCCTGAATGCACTATTTAAGAGTACCGAAGTTGCGAAAAAGGATTCGCATCGAAAACATCCATTCTACTCCATTAGACCCAAAATGATGTTTTCCACTGGTTGGGAGCATTTCGCAAACCATCGACACGTAAAACGATGCGAAACTTGTGTTTCGGGCCTAAATGCACTATTTCGGTGTACCGAAGTTGCGAAAAATGTTTCGCAACGAAAACATCCATTCTACTCTATTAGACACAAAATGATGTTTTGCAGTGGTTGGGAGCATTTCGCAAACCTTTGGCATGTAAAAAGTTGTGAAACTTGTTTTGCGAGCCAGAATGCACTATTTCAGGGTACCGAAGTTGCGAAAAATGTTTCGCAACAAAAACATCCATTCTACTCCATAAGACCCAAAATGATGTTTTGCAGTGGTTGGGAGCATTTCGCAAACCTTCGGCACGTAAAAAGATGTGAAACTTGTTTTGCGGCCCAGAATGCACTATTTCAGGGTACCGAAGTTGCGAAAAATATTTTGTGACGAAAACATCTATTCTACTCCATTAGACCGAAAATGATGTTTTGCAGTGGTTGGGAGAATTTCGCAAACCTTCGACACGTAAAAAGATGCGAAACTTGTTTCGCGGGCCTGAATCCACTATTTCGGTGTACCGAAGTTGCGAATAATGTTTCGCAACGAAAACATCCATTCTACTCATTAGACCCAAAATGATGTTTTGCTGTGGTTGGGACCATTTCGCAAGCCTTCGGCAAGTAAAAAGATGTGAAACTTGTTTTGCGGGCCAGAATGCACTATTTCAGGGTACCGAAGTTGCGAAAAATGTTTCGCAACAAAAACATCCATTCAACTCCATTAGACCCAAAATGATGTTTTGCAGTGGTTGGGAGCATTTTGCAGACCTTCAGCACGTAAAAAGATGCGAAACTTGTTTTGCGGGCCAGAATGCACTATTTCAGGGTACCGAAGTTGCGAAAAAGGTTTCGCAACGAAAACATCCATTCTACTCCATTAGACCCAAAATGATGTTTTGCAGTGGTTGGGAGCATTTCGCAAACCTTCGGCAGGTAAAAAGACGCAAAACTTATTTTGCGGGCCAGAATGCACTATTTCAGGGTGCCGAAGTTGCGAAAAAGGTTTCGCAAAGAAAACATCCACTCTACTCCATTATACCCAAAATGATGTTTTGTAGTGGTTGGGAGCATTTGGCAAACCTTCGGCACGTAAAGAGATGTGAAACTTGTTTTGCGGGCCAGAATGCACTATTCTAGGGTAGCGAAGTTGCGAAAAATGTTTCGCAACGAAAACATCCATTCTACTCCATTAGACCCAAAATGATGTTTTGCAGTGGTTGGGAGCATTTCGCAAACCTTCGGCACGTAAAAAGATGTGAAACTTGTTTTGCGGGCCAGAATGCACTATTTCAGGGTACCGATGTTGCGAAAAATGTTTTGCGACGAAAACATCCATTCTACTCCATTAGACTCAAAATGTGGTTGGGAGCATTTCGCAAACCTTCGGCACGTAAAAAGATGTGAAACTTGTTTTGCGGGCCAGAATGCACTATTCTAGGGTAGCGAAGTTGCGAAAAATGTTTCGCAACGAAAACATCCATTCTACTCCATTAGACCCAAACTGATGTTTTGCAGTGGTTGGGAGCATTTCGCAAACCTTCGGCACGTAAAAAGATGTGAAACTTGTTTTGCGGGCCAGAATGTACTATTTCAGGGTATCGAAGTTACGAAAAATGTTTTGCGACGAAAACATCCATTCTACTCCATTAGACCCAAAATGATGCTTTGCAGTGGTTGGGAGAATTTCGCAAACCTTCGGCCCGTAAAAAGATGCGGAACTTGTTTTGCGGGCCTGAATGCACTATTTCAGAGTACCGAAGTTGCGAAAAAGGATTCGCAACGAAAACATCCATTCTACTCCATTAGACCCAAAATGATGTTTTCCACTGGTTGGGAGCATTTTGCAAACCATCGACACGTAAAAAGATGCGACACCTGTATTTCGGGCCTGAATGCACTATTTCGGTGTGCCAAAGTTGCGAAAAATGTTTCGCAACGAAAACATTCATTCTACTCTATTAGACACAAAATGATGATTTGCAGTGGTTGGGAGCATTTCGCAAACCTTCGACAAGTAAAAAGATGCGAAACTTGTTTTGCGGGCCAGAATGCACTATTTCAAGGTACCAAAGTTGCGAAAAATGTCTCGCAACAAAAACATCCATTCTACTCCATTAGACCCAAAATGATGTTTTGCAGTGGTTGGGAGCATTTCGCAAACCTTGGGCACGTAAAAAGATGTGAAACTTGTTTTGCGGGCCAGAATGCACTATTTCAGGGTACCGAAGTTTCGAAAAATGTTTTGCGACGAAAACATCCATTCTACTCCAATAGACCCAAAATGATGTTTTGCAATGGTTGGGAGAATTTCGCAAACCTTCGACACGTAAAAAGATGCGAAACTTGTTTTGCCGGCCTGAATCCACTATTTCGGTGTACCGAAGTTGCGAAAAATGTTTCGCAACGAAAACATCCATTCTACTCCATTAGACCCAAAATGATGTTTTGCAGTGGTTGAGAGCATTTCGCAAACCTTCGGCACGTAAAAAGATGCGAAACTTGTTTTGCGGGCCAGAATGCACTATTTCAGGGTACCGAAGTTGCGAAAAATGTTTCGCAACAAAAACATCCATTCTACTCCATTAGACCCAAAATGATGTTTTGCAGTGGTTGGGAGCATTTCGCTGACCTTCAGCACGTAAAAAGATGCGAAACTTGTTTTGCGGGCCAGAATGCGCTATTTCAGGGTACCAAAGTTGCGAAAAATGTTTCGCAACAAAAACATCCATTCTACTCCATTAGACCCAAAATGATGTTTTGCAGTGGTTGGGAGCATTTCGCAAACCTTCGTCAGGTAAAAAGATGCAAAACTTATTTTGCGGGCCAGAATGCACTATTTCAGGGTGCCGAAGTTGCGAAAAAGGTTTCTCAACGAAAACATCCACTCTACTCCATTATACCCAAAATGAAGTTTTGTAGTGGTTGGGAGCATTTGGCAAACGTTCGGCGCGTTAAAAGATATGAAACTTGTTTTGCGGGCCAGAATGCACTATTTCAGGGTACCGAAGTTGCGAAAAATGTTTTGCGACGAAAACATCCATTCTACTCCATTAGACTCAAAATGATGTCTTGTAGTGGTTGGGAGCATTTCGCAAACCTTCGGCACGTAAAAAGATGTGAAACTTGTTTTGCGGGCCAGAATGCACTATTTTAGGGTACCGAAGTTGCTTTCACAACGAAAACATCCATTCTACTCCATTAGACCCAAAATGATGTTTTGCAGTGGTTGGGAGCATTTCGCAAACCTTCGGCACGTAAAAAGATGTGAAACTTGTTTTGCGGGCCAGAATGTACTATTTCAGGGTATCGAAATTACGAAAAATGTTTTGCGACGAAAACATCCATTCTACTCCATTAGACCCAAAATGATGCTTTGCAGTGGTTGGGAGAATTTCGCAAACCATCGGCACGTAAAAAGATGCGGAACTTGTTTTGCGGGCCTGAATGCACTATTTCAGAGTACCGAAGTTGCGAAAAAGGATTCGCAACGAAAACATCCATTCTACTCCATTAGACCCAAAATGATGTTTTCCACTGGTTGGGAGCATTTTGCAAACCATCGACACGTAAAAAGATGCGACACCTGTATTTCGGGCCTGAATGCACTATTTCGGTGTGCCGAAGTTGTGAAAAATGTTTCGCAACGAAAACATCCATTCTACTCTATTAGACACAAAATGATGATTTGCAGTGGTTGGGAGCATTTCGCAAACCTTCGACAAGTAAAAAGATGCGAAACTTGTTTTGCGGGTCAGAATGCACTATTTCAAGGTACCAAAGTTGCGAAAAATGTCTCGCAACAAAAACATCCATTCTACTCCATTAGACCCAAAATGATGTTTTGCAGTGGTTGGGAGCATTTCGCAAACCTTCGGCAGGTAAAAAGACGCAAAACTTATGTTGCGGGCCAGAATGCACTATTTCAGGGTGCCGAAGTTGCGAAAAAGGTTTTTCAACGAAAACATCCACTCTACTCCATTATACCCAAAATGATGTTTTGTAGTGGCTGGGAGCATTTGGCAAACGTTCGGCACGTTAAAAGATATGAAACTTGTTTTGCGGGCCAGAATGCACTATTTCAGGGTGCCGAAGTTGCGAAAAATGTTTTGCGACGAAAACATCCATTCTACTCCATTAGACTCAAAATGATGTCTTGTAGTGGTTGGGAGCATTTCGCAAACCTTCGGCACGTAAAAAGATGTGAAACTTGTTTTGCGGGCCAGAATGCACTATTTTAGGGTACCGAAGTTGCGAAAAATGTTTCGCAACGAAAACATCCATTCTACTCCATTAGACCCAAAATGATGATTTGCAGTGGTTGGGAGCATTTCGCAAACCTTCGGCACGTAAAAAGATGTGAAACTTGTTTTGCGGGCCAGAATGTACTATTTCAGGGTATCGAAGTTACGAAAAAAGTTTTGCGACGAAAACATCCATTCTACTCCATTAGACCCAAAATGATGCTTTGCAGTGGTTGGGAGAATTTCGCAAACCTTCGGCACGTAAAGAGATGCAGAACTTGTTTTACGGGCCTGAATGCACTATTTCAGAGTACCGAAGTTGCGAAAAAGGATTCGCAACGAAAACATCCATTCTACTCCATTAGACCCAAAATGATGTTTTCCACTGGTTGGGAGCATTTTGCAAACCATCGACACGTAAAAAGATGCGACACCTGTATTTCGGGCCTGAATGCACTATTTCGGTGTGCCGAAGTTGCGAAAAATGTTTCGCAACGAAAACATCCATTCTACTCTATTAGACACAAAATGATGATTTGCAGTGGTTGGGAGCATTTCGCAAACCTTCGACAAGTAAAAAGATGCGAAACTTGTTTTGCGGGCCAGAATGCACTATTTCAAGGTACCAAAGTTGCGAAAAATGTCTCGCAACAAAAACATCCATTCTACTCCATTAGACCCAAAATGATGTTTTGCAGTGGTTGGGAGCATTTCGCAAACCTTCGGCACGTAAAAAGATGTGAAACTTGTTTTGCGGGCCAGAATGCACTATTTCAGGGTACCGAAGTTTCGAAAAATGTTTTGCGACGAAAACATCCATTCTACTCCAATAGACCCAAAATGATGTTTTGCAATGGTTGGGAGAATTTCGCAAACCTTCGACACGCAAAAAGATGCGAAACTTGTTTTGCCGGCCTCAATCCACTATTTCGGTGTACCGAAGTTGCGAAACTTGTGTTTCGGGCCTGAATGCACTATTTCGGTGTCCCGAAGTTGCGAAAAATGTTTCGCAACGAAAACATCCATTCTACTCCATTAGACCCAAAATGATGTTTTGCAGTGGTTGAGAGCATTTCGCAAACCTTCGGCACGTAAAAAGATGCGAAACTTGTTTTGCGGGCCAGAATGCACTATTTCAGGGTACCGAAGTTGCGAAAAATGTTTCGCAACAAAAACATCCATTCTACTCCATTAGACCCAAAATAATGTTTTGCAGTGGTCGGGAGCATTTCGCAACCCTTCGGCACGTAAAAAGATGTGAAACTTGTTTTGCGGGCTAGAATGCACTATTTCAGGGTATCGAAGTTGCAAAAAATGTTTTGTGACGAAAACATCCATTATACTCCATTAGACCCAAAATGATGTTTTGCAGTGGTTGGGAGAATTTCGCAAACCTTCAGCACGTAAAAAGATGTGAAACTTGTTTAGCGGGCCTAAATGCACTATTTCAGAGTACCGAAGTTGCGAAAAAGGATTCGCATCGAAAACATCCATTCTACTCCATTAGACCCAAAATGATGTTTTCCACTGGTTGGGAGCATTTCGCAAACCATCGACACGTAAAACGATGCGAAACTTGTGTTTCGGGCCTAAATGCCCTATTTCGGTGTACCGAAGTTGCGAAAAATGTTTCGCAACGAAAACATCCATTCTACTCTATTAGACACAAAATGATGTTTTGCAGTGGTTGGGAGCATTTCGCAAACCTTCGGCACGTAAAAAGATGTGAAACATGTTTTGCGGCCCAGAATGCACTATTTCAGGGTACCGAAGTTGCGAAAAATGTTTTGCGACGAAAACATCCATTCTACTCCATTAGACCCAAAATGATGTTTTGCAGTGGTTGGGAGAATTTCGCAAACCTTCGACATGTAAAAAGATGCGAAACTTGTTTCGCGGGCCTGAATCCACTATTTCGGTGTACCGAAGTTGCGAATAATGTGTCGCAACGAAAACATTCATTCTACTCATTAGACCCAAAATGATGTTTTGCTGTGGTTGGGACCATTTCTCAAGCCTTCAGCACGTAAAAAGATGCGAAACTTGTTTTGCGGGCCAGAATGCACTATTTCAGGGTACCGAAGTTGCGAAAAATGTTTCGCAACAAAAACATCCATTCTACTCCATTAGACCCAAAATGATGTTTTGCAGTGGTTGGGAGCATTTCGCAAACCTTCAGCACGTAAAAAGATGCAAAACTTGTTTTGCGTGCCAGAATGCGCTATTTCAGGGTACCGAAGTTGCGAAAAATGTTTCGCAACAAGAACATCCATTCTACTCCATTAGACCCAAAATGATGTTTTGCAGTGGTTGGGAGCATTTCGCAAACCTTCGGCAGGTAAAAAGACGCAAAACTTATTTTGCGGGCCAGAATGCACTATTTCAGGGTGCCGAAGTTGCGAAAAAGGTTTCGCAACGAAAACATCCACTCTACTCCATTATACCCAAAATGATGTTTTGTAGTGGTTGGGAGCATTTGGCAAACGTTCAGCACGTTAAAAGATATGAAACTTGTTTTGCGGGCCAGAATGCACTATTTCAGGGTACCGAAGTTACGAAAAATGTTTTGCGACGAAAACATCCATTCTACTCCATTAGACTCAAAATGATGTCTTGTAGTGGTTGGGAGCATTTCGCAAACCTTCGGCACGTAAAAAGATGTGAAACTTGTTTTGCGGGCCAGAATGCACTATTTGAGGGTACCGAAGTTGCGAAAAATGTTTCGCAACGAAAACATCCATTCTACTCCATTAGACCCAAAATGATGTTTTCCACTGGTTGGGAGCATGTCGCAAACCATCGACACGTAAAACGATGCGAAACTTGTGTTTCGGGCCTAAATGCCCTATTTCGGTGTACCGAAGTTGCGAAAAATGTTTCGCAACGAAAACATCCATTCTACTCTATTAGACACAAAATGATGTTTTGCAGTGGTTGGGAGCATTTCGCAAACCTTCGGCACGTAAAAAGATGTGAAACATGTTTTGCGGCCCAGAATGCACTATTTCAGGGTACCGAAGTTGCGAAAAATGTTTTGCGACGAAAACATCCATTCTACTCCATTAGACCCAAAATGATGTTTTGCAGTGGTTGGGAGAATTTCGCAAACCTTCGACATGTAAAAAGATGCGAAACTTGTTTCGCGGGCCTAAATCCACTATTTCGGTGTACCGAAGTTGCGAATAATGTGTCGCAACGAAAACATTCATTCTACTCATTAGACCCAAAATGATGTTTTGCTGTGGTTGGGACCATTTCTCAAGCCTTCAGCACGTAAAAAGATGCGAAACTTGTTTTGCGGGCCATAATGCACTATTTCAGGGTACCGAAGTTGCGAAAAATGTTTCGCAACAAAAACAACCATTCTACTCCATTAGACCCAAAATGATGTTTTGCAGTGGTTGGGAGCATTTCGCAAACCTTCAGCACGTAAAAAGATGCAAAACTTGTTTTGCGGGCCAGAATGCGCTATTTCAGGGTACCGAAGTTGCGAAAAATGTTTCGCAACAAGAACATCCATTCTACTCCATTAGACCCAAAATGATGTTTTGCAGTGGTTGGGAGCATTTCGCAAACCTTCGGCAGGTAAAAAGACGCAAAACTTATTTTGCGGGCCGGAATGCACTATTTCAGGGTGCCGAAGTTGCGAAAAAGGTTTCGCAACGAAAACATCCACTCTACTCCATTATACCCAAAATGATGTTTTGTAGTGGTTGGGAGCATTTGGCAAACGTTCAGCACGTTAAAAGATATGAAACTTGTTTTGCGGGCCAGAATGCACTATTTCAGGGTACCGAAGTTACGAAAAATGTTTTGCGACGAAAACATCCATTCTACTCCATTAGACTCAAAATGATGTCTTGTAGTGGTTGGGAGCATTTCGCAAACCTTCGGCACGTAAAAAGATGTGAAACTTGTTTTGCGGGCCAGAATGCACTATTTTAGGGTACCGAAGTTGCGAAAAATGTTTCGCAACGAAAACATCCATTCTACTCCATTAGACCCAAAATGATGTTTTGCAGTGGTTGGGAGCATTTCGCAAACCTTCGGCACGTAAAAAGATGTGAAACTTGTTTTGCGGGCCAGAATGTACTATTTCAGGGTATCGAAGTTACGAAAAATGTTTTGCGACGAAAACATCCATTCTACTCCATTAGACCCAAAATGATGCTTTGCAGTGGTTGGGAGAATTTCGCAAACCTTCGGCACGTAAAAAGATGCGGAACTTGTTTTGCGGGCCTGAATGCACTATTTCAGAGTACCGAAGTTGCAAAAAAGGATTCGCAACGAAAACATCCATTCTACTCCATTAGACCCAAAATGATGTTTTCCACTGGTTGGGAGCATTTTGCAAACCATCGACACGTAAAAAGATGCGACACCTGTATTTCGGGCCTGAATGCACTATTTCGGTGTGCCGAAGTTGTGAAAAATGTTTCGCAACGAAAACATCCATTCTACTCTATTAGACACAAAATGATGATTTGCAGTGGTTGGGAGCATTTCGCAAACCTTCGACAAGTAAAAAGATGCGAAACTTGTTTTGCGGGCCAGAATGCACTATTTCAAGGTACCAAAGTTGCGAAAAATGTCTCGCAACAAAAACATCCATTCTACTCCATTAGACCCAAAATGATGTTTTGCAGTGGTTGGGAGCATTTCGCAAACCTTCGGCAGGTAAAAAGACGCAAAACTTATTTTGCGGGCCAGAATGCACTATTTCAGGGTGCCGAAGTTGCGAAAAAGGTTTTTCAACGAAAACATCCACTCTACTCCATTATACCCAAAATGATGTTTTGTAGTGGTTGGGAGCATTTGGCAAACGTTCGGCACGTTAAAAGATATGAAACTTGTTTTGCGGGCCAGAATGCACTATTTCAGGGTACCGAAGTTGCGAAAAATGTTTTGCGACGAAAACATCCATTCTACTCCATTAGACTCAAAATGATGTCTTGTAGTGGTTGGGAGCATTTCGCAAACCTTCGGCACGTAAAAAGATGTGAAACTTGTTTTGCGGGCCAGAATGCACTATTTTAGGGTACCGAAGTTGCGAAAAATGTTTCGCAACGAAAACATCCATTCTACTCCATTAGACCCAAAATGATGATTTGCAGTGGTTGGGAGCATTTCGCAAACCTTCGGCACGTAAAAAGATGTGAAACTTGTTTTGCGGGCCAGAATGTACTATTTCAGGGTATCGAAGTTACGAAAAAAGTTTTGCGACGAAAACATCCATTCTACTCCATTAGACCCAAAATGATGCTTTGCAGTGGTTGGGAGAATTTCGCAAACCTTCGGCACGTAAAGAGATGCAGAACTTGTTTTACGGGCCTGAATGCACTATTTCAGAGTACCGAAGTTGCGAAAAAGGATTCGCAACGAAAACATCCATTCTACTCCATTAGACCCAAAATAATGTTTTCCACTGGTTGGGAGCATTTTGCAAACCATCGACACGTAAAAACATGCGACACCTGTATTTCGGGCCTGAATGCACTATTTCGGTGTGCCGAAGTTGCGAAAAATGTTTCGCAACGGAAACATCCATTCTACTCTATTAGACACAAAATGATGATTTGCAGTGGTTGGGAGCATTTCGCAAACCTTCGACAAGTAAAAAGATGCGAAACTTGTTTTGCGGGCCAGAATGCACTATTTCAAGGTACCAAAGTTGCGAAAAATGTCTCGCAACAAAAACATCCATTCTACTCCATTAGACCCAAAATGATGTTTTGCAGTGGTTGGGAGCATTTCGCAAACCTTCGGCACGTAAAAAGATGTGAAACTTGTTTTGCGGGCCAGAATGCACTATTTCAGGGTACCGATGTTTCGAAAAATGTTTTGCGACGAAAACATCCATTCTACTCCAATAGACCCAAAATGATGTTTTGCAATGGTTGGGAGAATTTCGCAAACCTTCGACACGCAAAAAGATGCGAAACTTGTTTTGCCGGCCTCAATCCACTATTTCGGTGTACCGAAGTTGCGAAAAATGTTTCGCAACGAAAACATCCATTCTACTCCATTAGACCCAAAATGATGTTTTGCAGTGGTTGAGAGCATTTCGCAAACCTTCGGCACGTAAAAAGATGCGAAACTTGTTTTGCGGGCAAGAATGCACTATTTCAGGGTAACGAAGTTGCGAAAAATGTTTCGCAACAAAAACATCAATTCTACTCCATTAGACCCAAAATAATGTTTTGCAGTGGTCGGGAGCATTTCGCAACCCTTCGGCACGTAAAAAGATGTGAAACTTGTTTTGCGGGCTAGAATGCACTATTTCAGGGTATCGAAGTTGCAAAAAATGTTTTGTGACGAAAACATCCATTATACTCCATTAGACCCAAAATGATGTTTTGCAGTGGTTGGGAGAATTTCGCAAACCTTCAGCACGTAAAAAGATGTGAAACTTGTTTAGCGGGCCTAAATGCACTATTTCAGAGTACCGAAGTTGCGAAAAAGGATTCGCATCGAAAACATCCATTCTACTCCATTAGACCCAAAATGATGATTTGCAGTGGTTGGGAGCATTTCGCAAACCTTCGGCACGTAAAAAGATGTGAAACTTGTTTTGCGGGCCAGAATGTACTATTTCAGGGTATCGAAGTTACGAAAAATGTTTTGCGACGAAAACATCCATTCTACTCCATTAGACCCAAAATGATGCTTTGCAGTGGTTGGGAGAATTTCGCAAACCTTCGGCACGTAAAAAGATGCGGAACTTGTTTTGCGGGCCTGAATGCACTATTTCAGAGTACCGAAGTTGCAAAAAAGGATTCGCAACGAAAACATCCATTCTACTCCATTAGACCCAAAATGATGTTTTCCACTGGTTGGGAGCATTTTGCAAACCATCGACACGTAAAAAGATGCGACACCTGTATTTCGGGCCTGAATGCACTATTTCGGTGTGCCGAAGTTGTGAAAAATGTTTCGCAACGAAAACATCCATTCTACTCTATTAGACACAAAATGATGATTTGCAGTGGTTGGGAGCATTTCGCAAACCTTCGACAAGTAAAAAGATGCGAAACTTGTTTTGCGGGCCAGAATGCACTATTTCAAGGTACCAAAGTTGCGAAAAATGTCTCGCAACAAAAACATCCATTCTACTCCATTAGACCCAAAATGATGTTTTGCAGTGGTTGGGAGCATTTCGCAAACCTTCGGCAGGTAAAAAGACGCAAAACTTATTTTGCGGGCCAGAATGCACTATTTCAGGGTGCCGAAGTTGCGAAAAAGGTTTTTCAACGAAAACATCCACTCTACTCCATTATACCCAAAATGATGTTTTGTAGTGGTTGGGAGCATTTGGCAAACGTTCGGCACGTTAAAAGATATGAAACTTGTTTTGCGGGCCAGAATGCACTATTTCAGGGTACCGAAGTTGCGAAAAATGTTTTGCGACGAAAACATCCATTCTACTCCATTAGACTCAAAATGATGTCTTGTAGTGGTTGGGAGCATTTCGCAAACCTTCGGCACGTAAAAAGATGTGAAACTTGTTTTGCGGGCCAGAATGCACTATTTTAGGGTACCGAAGTTGCGAAAAATGTTTCGCAACGAAAACATCCATTCTACTCCATTAGACCCAAAATGATGATTTGCAGTGGTTGGGAGCATTTCGCAAACCTTCGGCACGTAAAAAGATGTGAAACTTGTTTTGCGGGCCAGAATGTACTATTTCAGGGTATCGAAGTTACGAAAAAAGTTTTGCGACGAAAACATCCATTCTACTCCATTAGACCCAAAATGATGCTTTGCAGTGGTTGGGAGAATTTCGCAAACCTTCGGCACGTAAAGAGATGCAGAACTTGTTTTACGGGCCTGAATGCACTATTTCAGAGTACCGAAGTTGCGAAAAAGGATTCGCAACGAAAACATCCATTCTACTCCATTAGACCCAAAATAATGTTTTCCACTGGTTGGGAGCATTTTGCAAACCATCGACACGTAAAAACATGCGACACCTGTATTTCGTGCCTGAATGCACTATTTCGGTGTGCCGAAGTTGCGAAAAATGTTTCGCAACGAAAACATCCATTCTACTCTATTAGACACAAAATGATGATTTGCAGTGGTTGGGAGCATTTCGCAAACCTTCGACAAGTAAAAAGATGCGAAACTTGTTTTGCGGGCCAGAATGCACTATTTCAAGGTACCAAAGTTGCGAAAAATGTCTCGCAACAAAAACATCCATTCTACTCCATTAGACCCAAAATGATGTTTTGCAGTGGTTGGGGGCATTTCGCAAACCTTCGGCACGTAAAAAGATGTGAAACTTGTTTTGCGGGCCAGAATGCACTATTTCAGGGTACCGAAGTTTCGAAAAATGTTTTGCGACGAAAACATCCATTCTACTCCAATAGACCCAAAATGATGTTTTGCAATGGTTGGGAGAATTTCGCAAACCTTCGACACGCAAAAAGATGTGAAACTTGTTTTGCCGGCCTCAATCCACTATTTCGGTGTACCGAAGTTGCGAAAAATGTTTCGCAACGAAAACATCCATTCTACTCCATTAGACCCAAAATGATGTTTTGCAGTGGTTGAGAGCATTTCGCAAACCTTCGGCACGTAAAAAGATGCGAAACTTGTTTTGCGGGCCAGAATGCACTATTTCAGGGTACCGAAGTTGCGAAAAATGTTTCGCAACAAAAACATCCATTCTACTCCATTAGACCCAAAATAATGTTTTGCAGTGGTCGGGAGAATTTCGCAACCCTTCGGCACGTAAAAAGATGTGAAACTTGTTTTGCGGGCTAGAATGCACTATTTCAGGGTATCGAAGTTGCAAAAAATGTTTTGTGACGAAAACATCCATTATACTCCATTAGACCCAAAATGATGTTTTGCAGTGGTTGGGAGAATTTCGCAAACCTTCAGCACGTAAAAAGATGTGAAACTTGTTTAGCGGGCCTAAATGCACTATTTCAGAGTACCGAAGTTGCGAAAAAGGATTCGCATCGAAAACATCCATTCTACTCCATTAGACCCAAAATGATGTTTTCCACTGGTTGGGAGCATTTCGCAAACCATCGACACGTAAAACGATGCGAAACTTGTGTTTCGGGCCTAAATGCCCTATTTCGGTGTACCGAAGTTGCGAAAAATGTTTCGCAACGAAAACATCCATTCTACTCTATTAGACACAAAATGATGTTTTGCAGTGGTTGGGAGCATTTCGCAAACCTTCGGCACGTAAAAAGATGTGAAACATGTTTTGCGGCCCAGAATGCACTATTTCAGGGTACCGAAGTTGCGAAAAATGTTTTGCGACGAAAACATCCATTCTACTCCATTAGACCCAAAATGATGTTTTGCAGTGGTTGGGAGAATTTCGCAAACCTTCGACATGTAAAAAGATGCGAAACTTGTTTCGCGGGCCTGAATCCACTATTTCGGTGTACCGAAGTTGCGAATAATGTGTCGCAACGAAAACATTCATTCTACTCATTAGACCCAAAATGATGTTTTGCTGTGGTTGGGACCATTTCTCAAGCCTTCAGCACGTAAAAAGATGCGAAACTTGTTTTGCGGGCCAGAATGCACTATTTCAGGGTACCGAAGTTGCGAAAAATGTTTCGCAACAAAAACATCCATTCTACTCCATTAGACCCAAAATGATGTTTTGCAGTGGTTGGGAGCATTTCGCAAACCTTCGGCACGTAAAAAGATGTGAAACTTGTTTTGCGGGCCAGAATGCACTATTTCAGGGTACCGAAGTTTCGAAAAATGTTTTGCGACGAAAACATCCATTCTACTCCAATAGACCCAAAATGATGTTTTGCAATGGTTGGGAGAATTTCGCAAACCTTCGACACGCAAAAAGATGCGAAACTTGTTTTGCCGGCCTCAATCCACTATTTCGGTGTACCGAAGTTGCGAAAAATGTTTCGCAACGAAAACATCCATTCTACTCCATTAGACCCAAAATGATGTTTTGCAGTGGTTGAGAGCATTTCGCAAACCTTCGGCACGTAAAAAGATGCGAAACTTGTTTTGCGGGCCAGAATGCACTATTTCAGGGTACCGAAGTTGCGAAAAATGTTTCGCAACAAAAACATCCATTCTACTCCATTAGACCCAAAATAATGTTTTGCAGTGGTCGGGAGCATTTCGCAAACCTTCGGCACGTAAAAAGATGTGAAACTTGTTTTGCGGGCTAGAATGCACTATTTCAGGGTATCGAAGTTGCAAAAAATGTTTTGTGACGAAAACATCCATTATACTCCATTAGACCCAAAATGATGTTTTGCAGTGGTTGGGAGAATTTCGCAAACCTTCAGCACGTAAAAAGATGTGAAACTTGTTTAGCGGGCCTAAATGCACTATTTCAGAGTACCGAAGTTGCGAAAAAGGATTCGCATCGAAAACATCCATTCTACTCCATTAGAACCAAAATGATGTTTTCCACTGGTTGGGAGCATTTCGCAAACCATCGACACGTAAAACGATGCGAAACTTGTGTTTCGGGCCTAAATGCCCTATTTCGGTGTACCGAAGTTGCGAAAAATGTTTCGCAACGAAAACATCCATTCTACTCTATTAGACACAAAATGATGTTTTGCAGTGGTTGGGAGCATTTCGCAAACCTTCGGCACGTAAAAAGATGTGAAACATGTTTTGCGGCCCAGAATGCACTATTTCAGGGTACCGAAGTTGCGAAAAATGTTTTGCGACGAAAACATCCATTCTACTCCATTAGACCCAAAATGATGTTTTGCAGTGGTTGGGAGAATTTCGCAAACCTTCGACATGTAAAAAGATGCGAAACTTGTTTCGCGGGCCTGAATCCACTATTTCGGTGTACCGAAGTTGCGAATAATGTGTCGCAACGAAAACATTCATTCTACTCATTAGACCCAAAATGATGTTTTGCTGTGGTTGGGACCATTTCTCAAGCCTTCAGCACGTAAAAAGATGCGAAACTTGTTTTGCGGGCCAGAATGCACTATTTCAGGGTACCGAAGTTGCGAAAAATGTTTCGCAACAAAAACATCCATTCTACTCCATTAGACCCAAAATGATGTTTTGCAGTGGTTGGGAGCATTTCGCAAACCTTCAGCACGTAAAAAGATGCAAAACTTGTTTTGCGGGCCAGAATGCGCTATTTCAGGGTACCGAAGTTGCGAAAAATGTTTCGCAACAAAAACATCCATTCTACTCCATTAGACCCAAAATGATGTTTTGCAGTGGTTGGGAGCATTTCGCAAACCTTCGGCAGGTAAAATGACGCAAAACTTATTTTGCGGGCCAGAATGCACTATTTCAGGGTGCCGAACTTGCGAAAAAGGTTTCGCAACGAAAACATCCATTCTACTCCATTATACCCAAAATGATGTTTTGTAGTGGTTAGGAGCATTTGGCAAACGTTCAGCACGTTAAAAGATATGAAACTTGTTTTGCGGGCCAGAATGCACTATTTCAGGGTACCGAAGTTGCGAAAAATGTTTTGCGACGAAAACATCCATTCTACTCCATTAGACTCAAAATGATGTCTTGTAGTGGTTGGGAGCATTTCGCAAACCTTCGGCACGTAAAAAGATGTGAAACTTGTTTTGCGGGCCAGAATGCACTATTTTAGGGTACCGAAGTTGCGAAAAATGTTTCGCAACGAAAACATCCATTCTACTCCATTAGACCCAAAATGATGTTTTGCAGTGGTTGGGAACATTTCGCAAACCTTCGGCACGTAAAAAGATGTGAAACTTGTTTTGCGGGCCAGAATGTACTATTTCAGGGTATCGAAGTTACGAAAAATGTTTTGCGACGAAAACATCCATTCTACTCCATTAGACCCAAAATGATGCTTTGCAGTGGTTGGGAGAATTTCGCAAACCTTCGGCACGTAAAAAGATGCGGAACTTGTTTTGCGGGCCTGAATGCACTATTTCAGAGTACCGAAGTTGCAAAAAAGGATTCGCAACGAAAACATCCATTCTACTCCATTAGACCCAAAATGATGTTTTCCACTGGTTGGGAGCATTTTGCAAACCATCGACACGTAAAAAGATGCGACACTTGTATTTCCGGCCTGAAGGCACTATTTCGGTCTGCCGAAGTTGCGAAAAATGTTTCGCAACGAAAACATCCATTCTACTCTATTAGACACAAAATGATGATTTGCAGTGGTTGGGAGCATTTCGCAAACCTTCGACATGTAAAAAGATGCGAAACTTGTTTTGCGGGCCAGAATGCACTATTTCAAGGTACCAAAGTTGCGAAAAATGTCTCGCAACAAAAACATCCATTCTACTCCATTAGACCCAAAATGATGTTTTGCAGTGGTTGGGAGCATTTCGCAAACCTTCGGCACGTAAAAAGATATGAAACTTGTTTTGCGGGCCAGAATGCACTATTTCAGGGTACCGAAGTTTCGAAAAATGTTTTGCGACGAAAACATCCATTCTACTCCATTAGACCCAAAATGATGTTTTGCAATGGTTGGGAGAATTTCGCAAACCTTCGACACGTAAAAAGATGCGAAACTTGTTTTGCCGGCCTGAATCCACTATTTCGGTGTACCGAAGTTGCGAAAAATGTTTCGCAACGACAACATCCATTCTACTCCATTAGACCCAAAATGATATTTTGCAGTGGTTGAGAGCATTTCGCAAACCTAAGGCACGTAAAAAGATGCGAAACTTGTTTTGCGGGCCAGAATGCACTATTTCAGGGTACCGAAGTTGCGAAAAATGTTTCGCAACAAATACATCCATTCTACTCCATTAGACCCAAAATAATGTTTTGCAGTGGTTGGGAGCATTTCGCAAACCTTCGGCACGTAAAAAGATGTGAAACTTGTTTTGCGGGCCAGAATGCACTATTTCAGGGTACCGAAGTTGCGAAAAATGTTTTGCGACGAAAACATCCATTCTACTCCGTTAGACTCAAAATGATGTCTTGTAGTGGTTCGGAGCATTTCGCAAACCTTCGGCATGTTAAAAGATGTGAAACTTGTTTTGCGGGCCAGAATGCACTATTTCAGGGTACCGAAGTTGCGAAAAATGTTTCGCAACGAAAACATCCATTCTACTCCATTAGACCCAAAATGATGTTTTGCAGTGGTTGGGAGCACTTCGCAAACCTTCGGCACGTAAAAAGATGTGAAACTTGTTTTGCGGGCCAGAATGCACTATTTCAGGGTACCGAAGTTGCGAAAAATGTTTCGCAACAAAAACATCCATTCTACTCCATTAGACCCAAAATGATGTTTTGCAGTGGTTGGGAGCATTTCGCAATCGTTCGGCACGTAAAAAGATGCAAAACTTGTTTTGCGGGCCTGAATGCACTATTTCGTGGTACCGAAGTTGCAAAAAATGTTTTGCGACGAAAACATCCATTCTACTCCATTAGACCCAAAATGATGTTTTGCAGTGGTTGGGAGCATTTCGCAAACCTTCGGCAGGTAAAATGACGCAAAACTTATTTTGCGGGCCAGAATGCACTATTTCAGGGTGCCGAACTTGCGAAAAAGGTTTCGCAACGAAAACATCCATTCTACTCCATTATACCCAAAATGATGTTTTGTAGTGGTTAGGAGCATTTGGCAAACGTTCAGCACGTTAAAAGATATGAAACTTGTTTTGCGGGCCAGAATGCACTATTTCAGGGTACCGAAGTTGCGAAAAATGTTTTGCGACGAAAACATCCATTCTACTCCATTAGACTCAAAATGATGTCTTGTAGTGGTTGGGAGCATTTCGCAAACCTTCGGCACGTAAAAAGATGTGAAACTTGTTTTGCGGGCCAGAATGCACTATTTTAGGGTACCGAAGTTGCGAAAAATGTTTCGCAACGAAAACATCCATTCTACTCCATTAGACCCAAAATGATGTTTTGCAGTGGTTGGGAACATTTCGCAAACCTTCGGCACGTAAAAAGATGTGAAACTTGTTTTGCGGGCCAGAATGTACTATTTCAGGGTATCGAAGTTACGAAAAATGTTTTGCGACGAAAACATCCATTCTACTCCATTAGACCCAAAATGATGCTTTGCAGTGGTTGGGAGAATTTCGCAAACCTTCGGCACGTAAAAAGATGCGGAACTTGTTTTGCGGGCCTGAATGCACTATTTCAGAGTACCGAAGTTGCAAAAAAGGATTCGCAACGAAAACATCCATTCTACTCCATTAGACCCAAAATGATGTTTTCCACTGGTTGGGAGCATTTTGCAAACCATCGACACGTAAAAAGATGCGACACTTGTATTTCCGGCCTGAAGGCACTATTTCGGTCTGCCGAAGTTGCGAAAAATGTTTCGCAACGAAAACATCCATTCTACTCTATTAGACACAAAATGATGATTTGCAGTGGTTGGGAGCATTTCGCAAACCTTCGACATGTAAAAAGATGCGAAACTTGTTTTGCGGGCCAGAATGCACTATTTCAAGGTACCAAAGTTGCGAAAAATGTCTCGCAACAAAAACATCCATTCTACTCCATTAGACCCAAAATGATGTTTTGCAGTGGTTGGGAGCATTTCGCAAACCTTCGGCACGTAAAAAGATATGAAACTTGTTTTGCGGGCCAGAATGCACTATTTCAGGGTACCGAAGTTTCGAAAAATGTTTTGCGACGAAAACATCCATTCTACTCCATTAGACCCAAAATGATGTTTTGCAATGGTTGGGAGAATTTCGCAAACCTTCGACACGTAAAAAGATGCGAAACTTGTTTTGCCGGCCTGAATCCACTATTTCGGTGTACCGAAGTTGCGAAAAATGTTTCGCAACGACAACATCCATTCTACTCCATTAGACCCAAAATGATATTTTGCAGTGGTTGAGAGCATTTCGCAAACCTAAGGCACGTAAAAAGATGCGAAACTTGTTTTGCGGGCCAGAATGCACTATTTCAGGGTACCGAAGTTGCGAAAAATGTTTCGCAACAAATACATCCATTCTACTCCATTAGACCCAAAATAATGTTTTGCAGTGGTTGGGAGCATTTCGCAAACCTTCGGCACGTAAAAAGATGTGAAACTTGTTTTGCGGGCCAGAATGCACTATTTCAGGGTACCGAAGTTGCGAAAAATGTTTTGCGACGAAAACATCCATTCTACTCCGTTAGACTCAAAATGATGTCTTGTAGTGGTTCGGAGCATTTCGCAAACCTTCGGCATGTTAAAAGATGTGAAACTTGTTTTGCGGGCCAGAATGCACTATTTCAGGGTACCGAAGTTGCGAAAAATGTTTCGCAACGAAAACATCCATTCTACTCCATTAGACCCAAAATGATGTTTTGCAGTGGTTGGGAGCACTTCGCAAACCTTCGGCACGTAAAAAGATGTGAAACTTGTTTTGCGGGCCAGAATGCACTATTTCAGGGTACCGAAGTTGCGAAAAATGTTTCGCAACAAAAACATCCATTCTACTCCATTAGACCCAAAATGATGTTTTGCAGTGGTTGGGAGCATTTCGCAATCGTTCGGCACGTAAAAAGATGCAAAACTTGTTTTGCGGGCCTGAATGCACTATTTCGTGGTACCGAAGTTGCAAAAAATGTTTTGCGACGAAAACATCCATTCTACTCCATTAGACCCAAAATGATGTTTTGCAGTGGTTGGGAGCATTTCGCAAACCTTCGGCACATAAAAAGATGCGAAACTTGTTTTGCAGGCCAAAATGCACTATTTCAGGGTACCGAAGTTGCGAAAAATGTTTCGCAACAAAAACATCCATTCTACTCCATTAGACCCAAAACGATGTTTTGCAGTGGTTGGGAGAATTTCACAAACCTTCAGCACGTAAAAAGATGCGAAACTTGTTTTGCGGGCCAGAATGCACTATTTCAGGGTACCGAAGTTGCGAAAAATATTTCGCAACTAAAACATCCATTCTACTCTATTAGACACAAAATGATGTTTTGCAGTGGTTGGGAGCATTTCGCAAACCTTCGGCACGTAAAAAGATGCGAAACTTGTTTTGCGGGCCAGAATGCACTATTTCAGGGTACCGAAGTTGCGAAAAATATTTCGCAACAAAAACATCCATTCTACTCCATTACACCCAAAATGATGTTTTGCAGTGGTTGGGAGCATTTCGCAAACCTTCGGCATTTAAAAAGATGCGAAACTTGTTTTGCGGGCCAGAATGCACTATTTCAGGGTACCGAAGTTGCGAAAAATATTTCGCAACAAAAACATCCATTCTACTCCATTAGACCCAAAATGATGTTTTGCAGTGGTTGGGAGAATTTCACAAACCTTCAGCACGTAAAAAGATGCGAAACTTGTTTTGCGGGCCAGAATGCACTATTTCAGGGTACCGAAGTTGCGAAAAATATTTCGCAACTAAAACATCCATTCTACTGTATTAGACACAAAATGATGTTTTGCAGTGGTTGGGAGCATTTCGCAAACCTTCGGCACGTAAAAAGATGCGAAACTTGTTTTGCGGGCCAGAATGCACTATTTCAGGGTACCGAAGTTGCGAAAAATGTTTCGCAACAAAAACATCCATTCTACTCCATAAGACCCAAAATGATGTTTTGCAGTGGTTGGGAGCATTTCGCAAACGTTCGGCACGTAAAAAGATGCAAAACTTGTTTTGCGGGCCTGAATGCACTATTTCAGGGTACCGAAGTTGCGAAAAAGGTTTCGCAACGAAAACATCCATTCTACTCCATTAGACCCAAAATGATGTTTTGCAATGGTTGGGAGAATTTCGCAAACCTTCGACACGTAAAAAGATGCGAAACTTGTTTTGCCGGCCTGAATCCACTATTTCGGTGTACCGAAGTTGCGAAAAATGTTTCGCAACGAAAACATCCATTCAACTCCATTAGACCCAAAATGATGTTTTGCAGTGGTTGGGAGCATTTCGCAAACCTTCGGCACGTAAAAAGATGCGAAACTTGTTTTGCAAACCAGAATGCACTATTTCAGGGTACCGAAGTTGTGAAAAATGTTTCGCAACAAAAACATCCATTCTACTCCATTAGACCCAAAATAATGTTTTGCAGTGGTTGGGAGCATTTCGCAAACCTTCAACACGTAAAAAGATGTGAAACTTGTTTTGCGGGCCAGAATGCACTATTTCAGGGTATCGAAGTTGCGAAAAATGTTTTGTGACGAAAACATCCATTATACTCCATTAGACCCAAAATGATGTTTTGTAGTGGTTGGGAGAATTTCGCAAACCTTCAGCACGTAAAAAGATGTGAAACTTGTTTTGCGGGCCTGAATGCACTATTTCAGGGTACCGCAGTTGCGAAAAATATTTCGCAACAAAAACATCCATTCTACTCCATTAGACCCAAAATGATGTTTTGCAGTGGTTGGGAGCATTTCGCAAACGTTCGGCACGTAAAAAGATACAAAACTTGTTTTGCGGGCCTTAATGCACTATTTCAGGGTACCGAAGTTGCGAAAAAGGTTTCGCAACGAAAACATCCATTCTACTCCATTAGACCCAAAATGATGTTTTGCAGTGGTTGGGAGCATTTCGCAAACCTTCAGCACATAAAAAGATGTGAAACTTGTTTTGCGGGCCAGAATGCACTATTTCAGGGTACCGAAGTTGCAAAAAATGTTTTGCGACGAAAACATCCATTCTACTCCATTAGACCCAAAATGATGTTTTGCAGTGGTTGGGAGCATTTCGCAAACCTTCGGCACATAAAAAGATGCGAAACTTGTTTTGCAGGCCAAAATGCACTATTTCAGGGTACCGAAGTTGCGAAAAATGTTTCGCAACAAAAACATCAATTCTACTCCATTACACCCAAAATGATGTTTTGCAGTGGTTGGGAGCATTTCGCAAACCTTCGGCATGTAAAAAGATGCGAAACTTGTTTTGCTGGCCAGAATGCACTATTTCAGGGTACCGAAGTTGCGAAAAATATTTCGCAACAAAAACATCCATTCTACTCCATTAGACCCAAAACGATGTTTTGCAGTGGTTGGGAGAATTTCACAAACCTTCAGCACGTAAAAAGATGTGAAACTTGTTTTGCGGGCCAGAATGCACTATTTCAGGGTACCGAAGTTGCCAAAAATATTTCGCAACTAAAACATCTATTCTACTCTATTAGACACAAAATGATGTTTTGCAGTGGTTGGGAGCATTTCGCAAACCTTCGGCACGTAAAAAGATGCGAAACTTGTTTTGCTGGCCAGAATGCACTATTTCAGGGTACCGAAGTTGCGAAAAATGTTTCGCAACAAAAACATCCATTCTACTCCATTAGAACCAAAATGATGTTTTGCAGTGGTTGGGAGCATTTCGCAAACGTTCGGCACGTAAAAAGATGCAAAACTTGTTTTGCGGGCCTGAATGCACTATTTCAGGGTACCGAAGTTGCGAAAAAGGTTTCGCAACGAAAACATCCATTCTACTCCATTAGACCCAAAATGATGTTTTGCAATGGTTGGGAGAATTTCACAAACCTTCGACACGTAAAAAGATGCGAAACTTGTTTTGCCGGCCTGAATCCACTATTTCGGTGTACCGAAGTTGCGAAAAATGTTTCGCAACGAAAACATCCATTCTACTCCATTAGACCCAAAATGATGTTTTGCAGTGGTTGGGAGCATTTCGCAAACCTTCGGCACGTAAAAAGATGTGAAACTTGTTTTGCGGGCCAGAATGCACTATTTCAGGGTACCGAAGTTGCGAAAAATGTTTCGCAACAAAAACATCCATTCTACTCCATTAGACCCAAAATGATGTTTTGCAGTGGTTGGGAGCATTTCGCAAACGTTCGGCACGTAAAAAGATGCAAAACTTGTTTTGCGGGCCTGAATGCACTATTTCAGGGTACCGAAGTTGCAAAAAATGTTTTGCGACGAAAACATCCATTCTACTCCATTAGACCCAAAATGATGTTTTGCAGTGGTTGGCAGCATTTCGCAAACCTTCGGCACATAAAAAGATGCGAAACTTGTTTTGCAGGCCAAAATGCACTATTTCAGGGTACCGAAGTTGCGAAAAATGTTTCGCAACAAAAACATCCATTCTACTCCATTACACCCAAAATGATGTTTTGCAGTGGTTGGGAGCATTTCGCAAACCTTCGGCATGTAAAAAGATGCGAAACTTGTTTTGCGGGCCAGAATGCACTATTTCAGGGTACCGAAGTTGTGAAAAATATTTCGCAACAAAAACATCCATTCTACTCCATTAGACCCAAAACGATGTTTTGCAGTGGTTGGGAGAATTTCACAAACCTTCAGCACGTAAAAAGATGCGAAACTTGTTTTGCGGGCCAGAATGCACTATTTCAGGGTACCGAAGTTGCGAAAAATATTTCGCAACTAAAACATCCATTCTACTCTATTAGACACAAAATGATGTTTTGCACTGGTTGGGAGCATTTCGCAAACCTTCGGCACGTAAAAAGATGCGAAACTTGTTTTGCGGGCCAGAATGCACTATTTCAGGGTACCGAAGTTGCGAAAAATGTTTCGCAACAAAAACATCCATTCTACTCCATTAGAACCAAAATGATGTTTAGCAGTGGTTGGGAGCATTTCGCAAACGTTCGACACGTAAAAAGATGCAAAACTTGTTTTGCGGGCCTGAATGCACTATTTCAGGGTACCGAAGTTGCGAAAAAGGTTTCGCAACGAAACCATCCATTCTACTCCATTAGACCCAAAATGATGTTTTGCAATGGTTGGGAGAATTTCGCAAACCTTCGACACGTAAAAAGATGCGAAACTTGTTTTGCAGGCCTGAATGCACTATTTCACGGTACCGAAGTTGCGAAAAAGGTTTCGCAACTAAAACATCCATTCTACTCCATTAGACCCAAAATGATGTTTTGCAATGGTTGGGAGAATTTCACAAACCTTCGACACGTAAAAAGATGCGAAACTTGTTTTGCCGGCCTGAATCCACTATTTCGGTGTACCGAAGTTGCGAGAAATGTTTCGCAACGAAAACATCCATTCTACTCCATTAGACCCAAAATGATGTTTTGCTGTGGTTGGGAGCATTTCGCAAATCTTCGGCACGTGAAAAGATGCGAAACTTGTTTTGCGGGCCAGAATGCACTATTTCAGGGTATCGAAGTTGCGAAAAATGTTTTGCGACGAAAACATCCATTCTACTCCATTAGACCCAAAATGATGTTTTGCAGTGGTTGGGAGCATTTCGCAAACCTTCGGCACGTAAAAAGATGCAAAACTTGTTTTGTAGGCCAGAATGCACTATTTCAGGGTACTGAAGTTGTGAAAAATGTTTCGCAATAAAAACATCCATTCTACTCCATTAGACCCAAAATAATGTTTTGCAGTGGTTGGGAGCATTTCGCAAACCTTCAGCACGTAAAAAGATGTGAAACTTGTTTTGCGGGCCAGAATGCACTATTTCAGGGTATCGAAGTTGCGAAAAATGTTTTGTGACGAAAACATCCATTATACTCCATTAGACCCAAAATGATGTTTTGCAGTGGTTGGGAGAATTTCGCAAACCTTCAGCACGTAAAAAGATGTGAAACTTCTTTTGCGGGCCTGAATGCACTATTTCAGAGTACCGAAGTTGCGAAAAAGGATTCGCATCGAAAACATCCATTCTACTCCATTAGACCCAAAATGATGTTTTCCACTGGTTGGGAGCATTTCGCAAACCATCGACACGTAAAACGATACGAAACTTGTGTTTCGGGCCTAAATGCACTATTTCGGTGTACCGAAGTTGCGAAAAATGTTTCGCAACGAAAACATCCATTCTACTTTATTAGACACAAAATGATGTTTTGCAGTGGTTGGGAGCATTTCGCAAACCTTTGGCACGTAAAAAGTTGTGAAACATGTTTTGCGGGCCAGAATGCACTATTTCAGGGTACCGAAGTTGCGAAAAATGTTTTGCGACGAAAACATCCATTCTACTCCATAAGACCCAAAATGATGTTTTGCAGTGGTTGGGAGCATTTCGCAAACCTTCGGCACGTAAAAAGATGCAAAACTTGTTTTGCGGGCCTGAATGCACTATTTCAGGGTACCGAAGTTGCAAAAAATGGTTTGCGACGAAAACATCCATTCTACTCCATTAGACCCAAAATGAAGTTTTGCAGTGGTTGGCAGCATTTCGCAAACCTTCGGCACATAAAAAGATGCGAAACTTGTTTTGCAGGCCAAAATGCACTATTTCAGGGTACCGAAGTTGCGAAAAATGTTTCGCAACAAAAACATCCACTCTACTCCATTACACCCAAAATGATGTTTTGCAGTGGTTGGGAGCATTTCGCAAACCTTCGGCATGTAAAAAGATGCGAAACTTGTTTTGCGGGCCAGAATGCACTATTTCAGGGTACCGAAGTTGTGAAAAATATTTCGCAACAAAAACATCCATTCTACTCCATTAGACCCAAAATGATGTTTTGCTGTGGTTGGGAGAATTTCACAAACCTTCAGCACGTAAAAAGATGCGAAACTTGTTTTGCGGGCCAGAATGCACTATTTCAGGGTACCGAAGTTGCGAAAAATATTTCGCAACTAAAACATCCATTCTACTCTATTAGACACAAAATGATGTTTTGCAGTGGTTGGGAGCATTCCGCAAACCTTCGGCACGTAAAAAGATGCGAAACTTGTTTTGCGGGCCAGAATGCACTATTTCAGGGTACCGAAGTTGCTAAAAATGTTTCGCAACAAAAACATCCATTCTACTCCATTAGAACCAAAATGATGTTTAGCAGTGGTTGGGAGCATTTCCCAAACGTTCGACACGTAAAAAGATGCAAAACTTGTTTTGCGGGCCTGAATGCACTATTTCAGGGTACCGAAGTTGCGAAAAAGGTTTCGCAACGAAACCATCCATTCTACTCCATTAGACCCAAAATGATGTTTTGCAATGGTTGGGAGAATTTCGCAAACCTTCGACACGTAAAAAGATGCGAAACTTGTTTTGCGGGCCTGAATGCACTATTTCACGGTACCGAAGTTGCGAAAAAGGTTTCGCAACTAAAACATCCATTCTACTCCATTAGACCCAAAATGATGTTTTGCAATGGTTGGGAGAATTTCACAAACCTTCGACACGTAAAAAGATGCGAAACTTGTTTTGCCGGGCTGAATCCACTATTTCGGTGTACCGAAGTTGCGAGAAATGTTTCGCAACGAAAACATCCATTCTACTCCATTAGACCCAAAATGATGTTTTGCTGTGGTTGGGAGCATTTCGCAAACCTTCGGCACGTGAAAAGATGCGAAACTTGTTTTGCGGGCCAGAATGCACTATTTCAGGGTATCGAAGTTGCGAAAAATGTTTTGCGACGAAAACATCCATTCTACTCTATTAGACCCAAAATGATGTTTTGCAGTGGATGGGAGCATTTCGCAAACCTTCGGCACGTAAAAAGATGCAAAACTTGTTTTGTAGGCCAGAATGCACTATTTCAGGGTACTGAAGTTGTGAAAAATGTTTCGCAATAAAAACATCCATTCTACTCCATTAGACCCAAAATAATGTTTTGCAGTGGTTGGGAGCATTTCGCAAACCTTCAGCACGTAAAAAGATGTGAAACTTGTTTTGCGGGCCAGAATGCACTATTTCAGGGTATCGAAGTTGCGAAAAATGTTTTGTGACGAAAACATCCATTATACTCCATTAGACCCAAAATGATGTTTTGCAGTGGTTGGGAGAATTTCGCAAACCTTCAGCACGTAAAAAGATGTGAAACTTCTTTTGCGGGCCTGAATGCACTATTTCAGAGTACCGAAGTTGCGAAAAAGGATTCGCATCGAAAACATCCATTCTACTCCATTAGACCCAAAATGATGTTTTCCACTGGTTGGGAGCATTTCGCAAACCATCGACACGTAAAACGATACGAAACTTGTGTTTTGGGCCTAAATGCACTATTTCGGTGTACCGAAGTTGCGAAAAATGTTTCGCAACGAAAACATCCATTCTACTTTATTAGACACAAAATGATGTTTTGCAGTGGTTGGGAGCATTTCGCAAACCTTTGGCACGTAAAAAGTTGTGAAACATGTTTTGCGGGCCAGAATGCACTATTTCAGGGTACCGAAGTTGCGAAAAATGTTTTGCGACGAAAACATCCATTCTACTCCATAAGACCCAAAATGATGTTTTGCAGTGGTTGGGAGCATTTCGCAAACCTTCGGCACGTAAAAAGATGCAAAACTTGTTTTGCGGGCCTGAATGCACTATTTCAGGGTACCGAAGTTGCAAAAAATGGTTTGCGACGAAAACATCCATTCTACTCCATTAGACCCAAAATGAAGTTTTGCAGTGGTTGGCAGCATTTCGCAAACCTTCGGCACATAAAAAGATGCGAAACTTGTTTTGCAGGCCAAAATGCACTATTTCAGGGTACCGAAGTTGCGAAAAATGTTTCGCAACAAAAACATCCACTCTACTCCATTACACCCAAAATGATGTTTTGCAGTGGTTGGGAGCATTTCGCAAACCTTCGGCATGTAAAAAGATGCGAAACTTGTTTTGCGGGCCAGAATGCACTATTTCAGGGTACCGAAGTTGTGAAAAATATTTCGCAACAAAAACATCCATTCTACTCCATTAGACCCAAAATGATGTTTTGCTGTGGTTGGGAGAATTTCACAAACCTTCAGCACGTAAAAAGATGCGAAACTTGTTTTGCGGGCCAGAATGCACTATTTCAGGGTACCGAAGTTGCGAAAAATATTTCGCAACTAAAACATCCATTCTACTCTATTAGACACAAAATGATGTTTTGCAGTGGTTGGGAGCATTCCGCAAACCTTCGGCACGTAAAAAGATGCGAAACTTGTTTTGCGGGCCAGAATGCACTATTTCAGGGTACCGAAGTTGCTAAAAATGTTTCGCAACAAAAACATCCATTCTACTCCATTAGAACCAAAATGATGTTTAGCAGTGGTTGGGAGCATTTCCCAAACGTTCGACACGTAAAAAGATGCAAAACTTGTTTTGCGGGCCTGAATGCACTATTTCAGGGTACCGAAGTTGCGAAAAAGGTTTCGCAACGAAACCATCCATTCTACTCCATTAGACCCAAAATGATGTTTTGCAATGGTTGGGAGAATTTCGCAAACCTTCGACACGTAAAAAGATGCGAAACTTGTTTTGCGGGCCTGAATGCACTATTTCACGGTACCGAAGTTGCGAAAAAGGTTTCGCAACTAAAACATCCATTCTACTCCATTAGACCCAAAATGATGTTTTGCAATGGTTGGGAGAATTTCACAAACCTTCGACACGTAAAAAGATGCGAAACTTGTTTTGCCGGGCTGAATCCACTATTTCGGTGTACCGAAGTTGCGAGAAATGTTTCGCAACGAAAACATCCATTCTACTCCATTAGACCCAAAATGATGTTTTGCTGTGGTTGGGAGCATTTCGCAAAGCTTCGGCACGTGAAAAGATGCGAAACTTGTTTTGCGGGCCAAAATGCACTATTTCAGGGTATCGAAGTTGCGAAAAATGTTTTGCGACGAAAACATCCATTCTACTCCATTAGACCCAAAATGATGTTTTGCAGTGGTTGGGAGCATTTCGCAAACCTTCGGCATGTAAAAAGATGCGAAACTTGTTTTGTAGGCCAGAATGCACTATTTCAGGGTACTGAAGTTGTGAAAAATGTTTCGCAACAAAAACATCCATTCTACTCCATTAGACCCAAAATAATGTTTTGCAGTGGTTGGGAGCATTTCGCAAACCTTCAGCACGTAAAAAGATGTGAAACTTGTTTTGCGGGCCAGAATGCACTATTTCAGGGTATCGAAGTTGCGAAAAATGTTTTGTGACGAAAACATCCATTATACTCCATTAGACCCAAAATGATGTTTTGCAGTGGTTGGGAGAATTTCGCAAACCTTCAGCACGTAAAAAGATGTGAAACTTCTTTTGCGGGCCTGAATGCACTATTTCAGAGTACCGAAGTTACGAAAAAGGATTCGCATCGAAAACAGCCATTCTACTCCATTAGACCCAAAATGATGTTTTCCACTGGTTGGGAGCATTTCGCAAACCATCGACACGTAAAACGATACGAAACTTGTGTTTCGGGCCTAAATGCACTATTTCGGTGTACCGAAGTTGCGAAAAATGTTTCGCAACGAAAACATCCATTCTACTTTATTAGACACAAAATGATGTTTTGCAGTGGTTGGGAGCATTTCGCAAACCTTTGGCACGTAAAAAGTTGTGAAACTTGTTTTGCGGGCCAGAATGCACTATTTCAGGGTACCGAAGTTGCGAAAAATGTTTTGCGACGAAAACATCCATTCTACTCCATAAGACCCAAAATGATGTTTTGCAGTGGTTGGGAGCATTTCGCAAACCTTCGGCACGTAAAAAGATGTGAAACTTGTTTTGCGGCCCAGAATGCACTATTTCAGGGTACTGAAATTGCGAAAAATGTTTTGCGACGAAAACATCCATTCTGCTCCATTAGACCCAAAATGATGTTTTGCAGTGGTTGGGAGAATTTCGCAAACCTTCGGCACGTAAAAAGATGTGAAACTTGTTTTGCGGCCCAGAATGCACTATTTCAGGGTACTGAAGTTGCGAAAAATGTTTTACGACGAAAACATCCATTCTACTCCATTAGACCCAAAATGATGTTTTGCAGTGGTTGGGAGAATTTCGCAAACCTTCGACACGTAAAAAGATGCGAAACTTGTTTCGCGGGCCTGAATCCACTATTTCGGTGTACCGAAGTTGCGAATAATGTTTCGCAACGAAAACATCCATTCTACTCATTAGACCCAAAATGATGTTTTGCTGTGGTTGGGACCATTTCGCAAGACTTCGGCACGTAAAAAGATGCGAAACTTGTTTTGTGGGCCAGAATGCACTATTTCAGGGTACCGAAGTTGCGAAAAATGTTTCGCAACAAAAACATCCATTCTACTCCATTAGACCCAAAATGATGTTTTGGAGTGGTTGGGAGCATTTCGCAAACCTTCAGCACGTAAAAAGATGCGAAACTTGTTTTGCGGGCCAGAATGCGCTATTTCAGGGTACCGAAGTTGCGAAAAATGTTTCGCAACAAAAACATCCATTCTACTCCATTAGACCCAAAATGATGTTTTGCAGTGGTTGGGAGCATTTCGCAAACCTTCGGCAGGTAAAAAGACGCAAAACTTATTTTGCGGGCCAGAATGCACTATTTCAGGGTGCCGAAGTTGCGAAAAAGGTTTCGCAACAAAAACATCCACTCTACTCCATTATACCCAAAATGATGTTTTGTAGTGGTTGGGAGCATTTGGCAAACGTTCGGCACGTTAAAAGATATGAAACTTGTTTTGCGGGCCAGAATGCACTATTTCAGGGTACCGAAGTTGCGAAAAATGTTTTGCGACAAAAACATCCATTCTACTCCATTAGACCCAAAATGATGTTTTGCAGTGGTTGGGAGCATTTCGCAAACCTTCGGCAGGTAAAAAGACGCAAAACTTATTTTGCGGGCCAGAATGCACTATTTCAGGGTGCCGAAGTTGCGAAAAAGGTTTCGCAACAAAAACATCCACTCTACTCCATTATACCCAAAATGATGTTTTGTAGTGGTTGGGAGCATTTGGCAAACGTTCGGCACGTTAAAAGATATGAAACTTGTTTTGCGGGCCAGAATGCACTATTTCAGGGTACCGAAGTTGCGAAAAATGTTTTGCGACAAAAACATCCATTCTACTCCATTAGACCCAAAATGATGTTTTGCAGTGGTTGGGAGCATTTCGCAAACCTTCGGCATGTAAAAAGATGTGAAACTTGTTTTGTAGGCCAGAATGCACTATTTCAGGGTACTGAAGTTGTGAAAAATGTTTCGCAACGAAAACATCCACTCTACTCCATTATACCCAAAATGATGTTTTGTAGTGGCTGGGAGCATTTGGCAAACGTTCGGCACGTTAAAAGATATGAAACTTGTTGTGCGGGCCAGAATGCACTATTTCAGGGTACCGAAGTTGCGAAAAATGTTTTGCGACAAAAACATCCATTCTACTCCATTAGACTCAAAATGATGTCTTGTAGTGGTTGGGAGCATTTCGCAAACCTTCGGCACGTAAAAAGATGTGAATCTTGTTTTGCGGGCCAGAATGCACTATTTTAGGGTACCGAAGTTGCGAAAAATGTTTCGCAACAAAAACATCCATTCTACTCCATTAGACCCAAAATGTTTTGCAGTGGTTGGGAGCATTTCGCAAACCTTCAGCACGTAAAAAGATGTGAAACTTGTTTTGCGGGCCAGAATGCACTATTTCAGGGTATCGAAGTTGCGAAAAATGTTTTGTGACGAAAACATCCATTATACTCCATTAGACCCAAAATGATGTTTTGCAGTGGTTGGGAGAATTTCGCAAACCTTCAGCACGTAAAAAGATGTGAAACTTGTTTTGCGGGCCTGAATGCACTATTTCAGAGTACCGAAGTTGCGAAAAAGGATTCGCATCGAAAACATCCATTCTACTCCATTAGACCCAAAATGAAGTTTTCCACTGGTTGGGAGCATTTCGCAAATCATCGACACGTAAAACGATGCGAAACTTGTGTTTCGGGCTTAAATGCACTATTTCGGTGTACCGAAGTTGCGAAAAATGTTTCGCAACGAAAACATCCATTCTACTCTATTAGACACAAAATGATGTTTTGCAGTGGTTGGGAGCATTTCGCAAACCTTTGGCACGTGAAAAGTTGTGAAACTTGTTTTGCGGGTCAGAATGCACTATTTCAGGGTACCGAAGTTGCGAAAAATGTTTTGCGACAAAAACATTCATTCTTCTCCATAAGACCCAAAATGATGTTTTGTAGTGGTTGGGAGCATTTCGCAAACCTTCGGCACGTAAAAAGATGTGAAACTTGTTTTGCGGCCCAGAATGCACTATTTCAGGGTACTGAAGTTGCGAAAAATGTTTTGCGACGAAAACATCCATTCTACTCCATTAGACCCAAAATGATGTTTTGCAGTGGTTTGGAGAATTTCGCAAACCTTCGACACGTAAAAAGATGCGAAACTTGTTTCGCGGGCCTGAATCCACTATTTCGGTGTACCGAAGTTGCGAATAATGTTTCGCAACGAAAACATCCATTCTACTCATTAGACCCAAAATGATGTTTTGCTGTGGTTGGGACCATTTCGCAAGCCTTCGGCACGTAAAAAGATGCGAAACTTGTTTTGCGGGCCAGAATGCACTATTTCAGGGTACCGAAGTTGCGAAAAATGTTTCGCAACAAAAACATCCATTCTACTCCATTAGACCCAAAATGATGTTTTGCAGTGGTTGGGAGCATTTCGCAAACCTTCGGCAGGTAAAAAGACGCAAAACTTATTTTGCGGGCCAGAATGCACTATTTCAGGGTGCCGAAGTTGCGAAAAAGGTTTCGCAACAAAAACATCCACTCTACTCCATTATACCCAAAATGATGTTTTGTAGTGGTTGGGAGCATTTGGCAAACGTTCGGCACGTTAAAAGATATGAAACTTGTTTTGCGGGCCAGAATGCACTATTTCAGGGTACCGAAGTTGCGAAAAATGTTTTGCGACAAAAACATCCATTCTACTCCATTAGACTCAAAATGATGTCTTGTAGTGGTTGGGAGCATTTCGCAAACCTTCGGCACGTAAAAAGATGTGAAACTTGTTTTGCGGGCCAGAATGCACAATTTTAGGGTACCGAAGTTGCGAAAAATGTTTCGCAACAAAAACATCCATTCTACTCCATTAGACCCAAAATAATGTTTTGCAGTGGTTGGGAGCATTTCGCAAACCTTCAGCACGTAAAAAGATGTGAAACTTGTTTTGCGGGCCAGAATGCACTATTTCAGGGTATCGAAGTTGCGAAAAATGTTTTGTGACGAAAACATCCATTATACTCCATTAGACCCAAAATGATGTTTTGCAGTGGTTGGGAGAATTTCGCAAACCTTCAGCACGTAAAAAGATGTGAAACTTGTTTTGCGGGCCTGAATGCACTATTTCAGAGTACCGAAGTTGCGAAAAAGGATTCGCATCGAAAACATCCATTCTACTCCATTAGACCCAAAATGATGTTTTCCACTGGTTGGGAGCATTTCGCAAACCATCGACACGTAAAACGATGCGAAACTTGTGTTTCGGGCTTAAATGCACTATTTCGGTGTACCGAAGTTGCGAAAAATGTTTCGCAACGAAAACATCCATTCTACTCTATTAGACACAAAATGATGTTTTGCAGTGGTTGGGAGCATTTCGCAAACCTTTGGCACGTGAAAAGTTGTGAAACTTGTTTTGCGGGTCAGAATGCACTATTTCAGGGTACCGAAGTTGCGAAAAATGTTTTGCGACAAAAACATTCATTCTTCTCCATAAGACCCAAAATGATGTTTTGTAGTGGTTGGGAGCATTTCGCAAACCTTCGGCACGTAAAAAGATGTGAAACTTGTTTTGCGGCCCAGAATGCACTATTTCAGGGTACTGAAGTTGCGAAAAATGTTTTGCGACGAAAACATCCATTCTACTCCATTAGACCCAAAATGATGTTTTGCAGTGGTTTGGAGAATTTCGCAAACCTTCGACACGTAAAAAGATGCGAAACTTGTTTCGCGGGCCTGAATCCACTATTTCGGTGTACCGAAGTTGCGAATAATGTTTCGCAACGAAAACATCCATTCTACTCATTAGACCCAAAATGATGTTTTGCTGTGGTTGGGACCATTTCGCAAGCCTTCGGCACGTAAAAAGATGCGAAACTTGTTTTGCGGGCCAGAATGCACTATTTCAGGGTACCGAAGTTGCGAAAAATGTTTCGCAACAAAAACATCCATTCTACTCCATTAGACCCAAAATGATGTTTTGCAGTGGTTGGGAGCATTTCGCAAACCTTCGGCAGGTAAAAAGACGCAAAACTTATTTTGCGGGCCAGAATGCACTATTTCAGGGTGCCGAAGTTGCGAAAAAGGTTTCGCAACAAAAACATCCACTCTACTCCATTATACCCAAAATGATGTTTTGTAGTGGTTGGGAGCATTTGGCAAACGTTCGGCACGTTAAAAGATATGAAACTTGTTTTGCGGGCCAGAATGCACTATTTCAGGGTACCGAAGTTGCGAAAAATGTTTTGCGACAAAAACATCCATTCTACTCCATTAGACTCAAAATGATGTCTTGTAGTGGTTGGGAGCATTTCGCAAACCTTCGGCACGTAAAAAGATGTGAAACTTGTTTTGCGGGCCAGAATGCACAATTTTAGGGTACCGAAGTTGCGAAAAATGTTTCGCAACAAAAACATCCATTCTACTCCATTAGACCCAAAATAATGTTTTGCAGTGGTTGGGAGCATTTCGCAAACCTTCAGCACGTAAAAAGATGTGAAACTTGTTTTGCGGGCCAGAATGCACTATTTCAGGGTATCGAAGTTGCGAAAAATGTTTTGTGACGAAAACATCCATTATACTCCATTAGACCCAAAATGATGTTTTGCAGTGGTTGGGAGAATTTCGCAAACCTTCAGCACGTAAAAAGATGTGAAACTTGTTTTGCGGGCCTGAATGCACTATTTCAGAGTACCGAAGTTGCGAAAAAGGATTCGCATCGAAAACATCCATTCTACTCCATTAGACCCAAAATGATGTTTTCCACTGGTTGGGAGCATTTCGCAAACCATCGACACGTAAAACGATGCGAAACTTATGTTTCGGGCTTAAATGCACTATTTCGGTGTACCGAAGTTGCGAAAAATGTTTCGCAACGAAAACATCCATTCTACTCTATTAGACACAAAATGATGTTTTGCAGTGGTTGGGAGCATTTCGCAAACCTTTGGCACGTGAAAAGTTGTGAAACTTGTTTTGCGGGCCAGAATGCACTATTTCAGGGTACCGAAGTTGCGAAAAATGTTTTGCGACGAAAACATCCATTCTTCTCCATAAGACCCAAAATGATGTTTTGCAGTGGTTGGGAGCATTTCACAAACCTTCGGCACGTAAAAAGATGTGAAACTTGTTTTGCGGCCCAGAATGCACTATTTCAGGGTACTGAAGTTGCGAAAAATGTTTTGCGACGAAAACATCCATTCTACTCCATTAGACCCAAAATGATGTTTTGCAGTGGTTGGGAGAATTTCGCAAACCTTCGACATGTAAAAAGATGCGAAACTTGTTTCGCGGGCCTGAATCCACTATTTCGGTGTACCGAAGTTGCGAATAATGTTTCGCAACGAAAACATCCATTCTACTCATTAGACCCAAAATGATGTTTTGCTGTGGTTGGGACCATTTCGCAAGCCTTCGGCTCGTAAAAAGATGCGAAACTTGTTTTGCGGGCCAGAATGCACTATTTCAGGGTACCGAAGTTGCGAAAAATGTTTCGCAACAAAAACATCCATTCTACTCCATTAGACCCAAAATGATGTTTTGCAGTGGTTGGGACCATTTCGCAAACCTTCGGCCGGTAAAAAGACGCAAAACTTATTTTGCGGGCCAGAATGCACTATTTCAGGGTGCCGAAGTTGCGAAAAAGGTTTTGCAACAAAAACATCCACTCTACTCCATTATACCCAAAATGATGTTTTGTAGTGGTTGGGAGCATTTGGCAAACGTTCGGCACGTTAAAAGATATGAAACTTGTTTTGCGTGCCAGAATGCACTATTTCAGGGTACCGAAGTTGCGAAAAATGTTTTGCGACAAAAACATCCATTCTACTCCATTAGACTCAAAATGATGTCTTGTAGTGGTTGGGAGCATTTCGCAAACCTTCGGCACGTAAAAAGATGTGAAACTTGTTTTGCGGGCCAGAATGCTCTATTTTAGGGTACCGAAGTTGCGAAAAATGTTTCGCAACAAAAACATCCATTCTACTCCATTAGACCCAAAATAATGTTTTGCAGTGGTTGGGAACATTTCGCAAACCTTCAGCACGTAAAAAGATGTGAAACTTGTTTTGCGGGCCAGAATGCACTATTTCAGGGTATCGAAGTTGCGAAAAATGTTTTGTGACGAAAACATCCATTATACTCCATTAGAACCAAAATGATGTTTTGCAGTGGTTGGGAGAATTTCGCAAACCTTCAGCATGTAAAAAGATGTGAAACTTGTTTTGCGGGCCTGAATGCACTATTTCAGAGTACCGAAGTTGCGAAAAAGGATTCGCATCGAAAACATCCATTCTACTCCATTAGACCCAAAATGATGTTTTCCACTGGTTGGGAGCATTTCGCAAACCATCGACACGTAAAACGATGCGAAACTTGTGTTTCGGGCTTAAATGCACTATTTCGGTGTACCGAAGTTGCGAAAAATGTTTCGCAACGAAAACATCCATTCTACTCTATTAGACACAAAATGATGTTTTGCAGTGGTTGGGAGCATTTCGCAAACCTTTGGCACGTGAAAAGTTGTGAAACTTGTTTTGCGGGCCAGAATGCACTATTTCAGGGTACCGAAGTTGCGAAAAATGTTTTGCGACGAAAACATCCATTCTTCTCCATAAGACCCAAAATGATGTTTTGCAGTGGTTGGGAGCATTTCGCAAACCTTCGGCACGTAAAAAGATGTGAAACTTGTTTTGCGGCCCAGAATGCACTATTTCAGGGTACTGAAGTTGCGAAAAATGCTTTGCGACGAAAACATCCATTCTACTCCATTAGACCCAAAATGATGTTTTGCAGTGGTTGGGAGAATTTCGCAAACCTTCGACACGTAAAAAGATGCGAAACTTGTTTCGCGGGCCTGAATCCACTATTTCGGTGTACCGAAGTTGCGAATAATGTTTCGCAACGAAAACATCCATTCTACTCATTAGACCCAAAATGATGTTTTGCTGTGGTTGGGACCATTTCGCAAGCCTTCGGCACGTAAAAAGATGCGAAACTTGTTTTGCGGGCCAGAATGCACTATTTCAAGGTACCGAAGTTGCGAAAAATGTTTCGCAACAAAAACATCCATTCTACTCCATTAGACCCAAAATGATGTTTTGGAGTGGTTGGGAGCATTTCGCAAACCTTTAGCACGTAAAAAGATGGGAAACTTGTTTTGCGGGCCAGAATGCGCTATTTCAGGGTACCGAAGTTGCGAAAAATGTTTCGCAACAAAAACATCCATTCTACTCCATTAGACCCAAAATGATGTTTTGCAGTGGTTGGGAGATTTTCGCAAACCTTCGGGAGGTAAAAAGACGCAAAACTTATTTTGCGGGCCAAAATGCACTATTTTAGGGTGCCGAAGTTGCGAAAAAGGTTTCGCAACAAAAACATCCACTCTACTCCATTATACCCAAAATGATGTTTTGTAGTGGTTGGGAGCATTTGGCAAACGTTCGGCACGTTAAAAGATATGAAACTTGTTTTGCGGGCCAGAATGCACTATTTCAGGGTACCGAAGTTGCGAAAAATGTTTTGCGACAAAAACATCCATTCTACTCCATTAGACTCAAAATGATGTCTTGTAGTGGTTGGGAGCATTTCGCAAACCTTCGGCACGTAAAAAGATGTGAAACTTGTTTTGCGGGCCAGAATGCACTATTTTAGGGTACCGAAGTTGCGAAAAATGTTTCGCAACAAAAACATCCATTCTACTCCATTAGACCCAAAATGTTTTGCAGTGGTTGGGAGCATTTCGCAAACCTTCAGCACGTAAAAAGATGTGAAACTTGTTTTGCGGGCCAGAATGCACTATTTCGGGGTATCGAAGTTGCGAAAAATGTTTTGTGACGAAAACATCCATTATACTCCATTAGACCCAAAATGATGTTTTGCAGTGGTTGGGAGAATTTCGCAAACCTTCAGCACGTAAAAAGATGTGAAACTTGTTTTGCGGGCCTGAATGCACTATTTCAGAGTACCGAAGTTGCGAAAAAGGATTCGCATCGAAAACATCCATTCTACTCCATTAGACCCAAAATGATGTTTTCCACTGGTTGGGAGCATTTCGCAAACCATCGACACGTAAAACGATGCGAAACTTGTGTTTCGGGCTTAAATGCACTATTTCGGTGTACCGAAGTTGCGAAAAATGTTTCGCAACGAAAACATCCATTCTACTCTATTAGACACAAAATGATGTTTTGCAGTGGTTGGGAGCATTTCGCAAACCTTTGGCACGTGAAAAGTTGTGAAACTTGTTTTGCGGGCCAGAATGCACTATTTCAGGGTACCGAAGTTGCGAAAAATGTTTTGCGACGAAAACATCCATTCTTCTCCATAAGACCCAAAATGATGTTTTGCAGTGGTTGGGAGCATTTCGCAAACCTTCGGCTCGTAAAAAGATGTGAAACTTGTTTTGCGGCCCAGAATGCACTATTTCAGGGTACTGAAGTTGCGAAAAATGTTTTGCGACGAAAACATCCATTCTACTCCATTAGACCCAAAATGATGTTTTGCAGTGGTTGGGAGAATTTCGCAAACCTTCGACATGTAAAAAGATGCGAAAATTATTTCGCGGGCCTGAATCCACTATTTCGGTGTACCGAAGTTAAGAATAATGTTTCGCAACGAAAACATCCATTCTACTCATTAGACCCAAAATGATGTTTTGCTGTGGTTGGGACCATTTCGCAAGCCTTCGGCACGTAAAAAGACGCAAAACTTATTTTGCGGGCCAGAATGCACTATTTCAGGGTGCCGAAGTTGCGAAAAAGGTTTTGCAACAAAAACATCCACTCTACTCCATTATACCCAAAATGATGTTTTGCAGTGGTTGGGACCATTTCGCAAACCTTCGGCCGGTAAAAAGACGCAAAACTTATTTTGCGGGCCAGAATGCACTATTTCAGGGTGCCGAAGTTGCGAAAAAGGTTTTGCAACAAAAACATCCACTCTACTCCATTATACCCAAAATGATGTTTTGTAGTGGTTGGGAGCATTTGGCAAACGTTCGGCACGTTAAAAGATATGAAACTTGTTTTGCGGGCCAGAATGCACTATTTCAGGGTACCGAAGTTGCGAAAAATGTTTTGCGACAAAAACATCCATTCTACTCCATTAGACTCAAAATGATGTCTTGTAGTGGTTGGGAGCATTTCGCAAACCTTCGGCACGTAAAAAGATGTGAAACTTGTTTTGCGGGCCAGAATGCAGTATTTTAGGGTACCGAAGTTGCGAAAAATGTTTGGCAACAAAAACATCCATTCTACTCCATTAGACCCAAAATAATGTTTTGCAGTGGTTGGGAGCATTTCGCAAACCTTCAGCACGTAAAAAGATGTGAAACTTGTTTTGCGGGCCAGAATGCACTATTTCAGGGTATCGAAGTTGCGAAAAATGTTTTGTGACGAAAACATCCATTATACTCCATTAGACCCAAAATGATGTTTTGCAGTGGTTGGGAGAATTTCGCAAACCTTCAGCACGTAAAAAGATGTGAAACTTGTTTTGCGGGCCTGAATGCACTATTTCAGAGTATCGAAGTTGCGAAAAATGATTCGCATCGAAAACATCCATTCTACTCCATTAGACCCAAAATGATGTTTTCCACTGGTTGGGAGCATTTCGCAAACCATCGACACGTAAAACGATGCGAAACTTGTGTTTCGGGCTTAAATGCACTATTTCGGTGTACCGAAGTTGCGAAAAATGTTTCGCAACGAAAACATCAATTCTACTCTATTAGACACAAAATGATGTTTTGCAGTGGTTGGGAGCATTTCGCAAACCTTTGGCACGTGAAAAGTTGTGAAACTTGTTTTGCGGGCCAGAATGCACTATTTCAGGGTACCGAAGTTGCGAAAAATGTTTTGCGACGAAAACATCCATTCTTCTCCATAAGACCCAAAATGATGTTTTGCAGTGGTTGGGAGCATTTCGCAAACCTTCGGCACGTAAAAATATGTCAAACTTGTTTTGCGGCCCAGAATGCACTATTTCAGGGTACTGAAGTTGCGAAAAATGTTTTGCGACGAAAACATCCATTCTACTCCATTAGACCCAAAATGATGTTTTGCAGTGGTTGGGAGAATTTCGCAAACCTTCGACACGTAAAAAGATGCGAAACTTGTTTCGCGGGCCTGAATCCACTATTTCGGTGTACCGAAGTTGCGAATAATGTTTCGCAACGAAAACATCCATTCTACTCATTAGACCCAAAATGATGTTTTGCTGTGGTTGGGACCATTTCGCAAGCCTTCGGCACGTAAAAAGATGCGAAACTTGTTTTGCGGCCATAATGCACTATTTCAGGGTACCGAAGTTGCGAAAAATGTTTCGCAACAAAAACATCCATTCTACTCCATTAGACCCAAAATGATGTTTTGCAGTGGTTGGGAGCATTTCGTAAACCTTCGGCAGGCAAAAAGACGCAAAACTTATTTTGCGGGCCAGAATGCACTATTTCAGGGTGCCGAAGTTGCGAAAAAGGTTTCGCAACAAAAACATCCACTCTACTCCATTATACCCAAAATGATGTTTTGTAGTGGTTGGGAGCATTTGGCAAACGTTCGGCACGTTAAAAGATATGAAACTTGTTTTGCGGGCCAGAATGCACTATTTCAGGGTACCGAAGTTGCGAAAAATGTTTTGCGACAAAAACATCCATTCTACTCCATTAGACTCAGCATGATGTCTTGTAGTGGTTGGGAGCATTTCGCAAACCTTCGGCACGTAAAAAGATGTGAAACTTGTTTTGCGGGCCAGAATGCACTATTTTAGGGTAACGAAGTTGCGAAAATTTTTTCGCAACAAAAATATCCATTCTACTCCATTAGACCCAAAATAATGTTTTGCAGTGGTTGGGAGCATTTCGCAAACCTTCAGCACGTAAAAAGATGTGAAACTTGTTTTGCGGGCCAGAATGCACTATTTCAGGGTATCGAAGTTGCGAAAAATGTTTTGTGACGAAAACATCCATTATACTCCATTAGACCCAAAATGATGTTTTGCAGTGGTTGGGAGAATTTCGCAAACCTTCAGCACGTAAAAAGATGTGAAACTTGTTTTGCGGGCCTGAATGCACTATTTCAGAGTACCGAAGTTGCGAAAAAGGATTCGCATCGAAAACATCCATTCTACTCCATTAGACCCAAAATGATGTTTTCCACTGGTTGGGAGCATTTCGCAAACCATCGACACGTAAAACGATGCGAAACTTGTGTTTCGGGCTTAAATGCACTATTTCGGTGTACCGAAGTTGCGAAAAATGTTTCGCAACGAAAACATCCATTCTACTCTATTAGACACAAAATGATGTTTTGCAGTGGTTGGGAGCATTTCGCAAACCTTTGGCACGTGAAAAGTTGTGAAACTTGTTTTGCGGGCTAGAATGCACTATTTCAGGGTACCGAAGTTGCGAAAAATGTTTTGCGACGAAAACATCCATTCTTCTCCATAAGACCCAAAATGATGTTTTGCAGTGGTTGCGAGCATTTCGCAAACCTTCAGCACGTAAAAAGATGTGAAACTTGTTTTGCGGCTCAGAATGCACTATTTCAGGGTACTGAAGTTGCGAAAAATGTTTTGCGACGAAAACATCCATTCTACTCCATTAGACCCAAAATAATGTTTTGCAGTGGTTGGGAGAATTTCGCAAACCTTCGACACGTAAAAAGATGCGAAACTTGTTTCGCGGGCCTGAATCCACTATTTCGGTGTACCGAAGTTGCGAAAAATGTTTCGCAACGAAAACATCCATTCTACTCATTAGACCCAAAATGATGTTTTGCTGTGGTTGGGACCATTTCGCAAGCCTTCGGCACGTAAAAAGATGCGAAACTTGTTTTGCGGGCCAGAATGCACTATTTCAAGGTACCGAAGTTGCGAAAAATGTTTCGCAACAAAAACATCCATTCTACTCCATTAGACCCAAAATGATGTTTTGGAGTGGTTGGGAGCATTTCGCAAACCTTCAGCACGTAAAAAGATGCGAAACTTGTTTTGCGGGCCAGAATGCGCTATTTCAGGGTACCGAAGTTGCGAAAAATGTTTCGCAACAAAAACATCCATTCTACTCCATTAGACCCAAAATGATGTTTTGCAGTGGTTGGGAGCATTTCGCAAACCTTCGGCAGGTAAAAAGACGCAAAACTTATTTTGCGGGCCAGAATGCACTATTTTAGGGTGCCGAAGTTGCGAAAAAGGTTTCGCAACAAAAACATCCACTCTACTCCATTATACCCAAAATGATGTTTTGTAGTGGTTGGGAGCATTTGGCAAACGTTCGGCACGTTAAAAGATATGAAACTTGTTTTGCGGGCCAGAATGCACTATTTCGGGGTACCGAAGTTGCGAAAAATGTTTTGCGACAAAAACATCCATTCTACTCCATTAGACTCAAAATGATGTCTTGTAGTGGTTGGGAGCATTTCGCAAACCTTCGGCACGTAAAAAGATGTGAAACTTGTTTTGCGGGCCAGAATGCACTATTTTAGGGTACCGAAGTTGCGAAAAATGTTTCGCAACAAAAACATCCATTCTACTCCATTAGACCCAAAATAATGTTTTGCAGTGGTTGGGAGCATTTCGCAAACCTTCAGCACGTAAAAAGATGTGAAACTTGTTTTGCGGGCCAGAATGCACTATTTCAGGGTATCGAAGTTGCGAAAAATGTTTTGTGACGAAAACATCCATTATACTCCATTAGACCCAAAATGATGTTTTGCAGTGGTTGGGAGAATTTCGCAAACCTTCAGCACGTAAAAAGATGTGAAACTTGTTTTGCGGGCCTGAATGCACTATTTCAGAGTACCGAAGTTGCGAAAAAGGATTCGCATCGAAAACATCCATTCTACTCCATTAGACCCAAAATGATGTTTTCCACTGGTTGGGAGCATTTCGCAAACCATCGACACGTAAAACGATGCGAAACTTGTGTTTCGGGCTTAAATGCACTATTTCGGTGTACCGAAGTTGCGAAAAATGTTTCGCAACGAAAACATCCATTCTACTCTATTAGACACAAAATGATGTTTTGCAGTGGTTGGGAGCATTTCGCAAACCTTTGGCACGTGAAAAGTTGTGAAACTTGTTTTGCGGGCCAGAATGCACTATTTCAGGGTACCGAAGTTGCGAAAAATGTTTTGCGACGAAAACATCCATTCTTCTCCATAAGACCCAAAATGATGTTTTGCAGTGGTTGGGAGCATTTCGCAAACCTTCGGCACGTAAAAAGATGTGAAACTTGTTTTGCGGCCCAGAATGCACTATTTCAGGGTACTGAAGTTGCGAAAAATGTTTTGCGACGAAAACATCCATTCTACTCCATTAGACCCAAAATGATGTTATGCAGTGGTTGGGAGAATTTCGCAAACCTTCGACACGTAAAAAGATGCGAAACTTGTTTCGCGGGCCTGAATCCACTATTTCGGTGTACCGAAGTTGCGAATAATGTTTCGCAACGAAAACATCCATTCTACTCATTAGACCCAAAATGATGTTTTGCTGTGGTTGGGACCATTTCGCAAGCCTTCGGCACGTAAAAAGATGCGAAACTTGTTTTGCGGGCCATAATGCACTATTTCAGGGTACCGAAGTTGCGAAAAATGTTTCGCAACAAAAACATCCATTCTACTCCATTAGACCCAAAATGATGTTTTGCAGTGGTTGGGAGCATTTCGCAAACCTTCGGCAGGCAAAAAGACGCAAAACTTATTTTGCGGGCCAGAATGCACTATTTCAGGGTGCCGAAGTTGCGAAAAAGGTTTCGCAACAAAAACATCCACTCTACTCCATTATACCCAAAATGATGTTTTGTAGTGGTTGGGAGCATTTGGCAAACGTTCGGCACGTTAAAAGATATGAAACTTGTTTTGCGGGCCAGAATGCACTATTTCAGGGTACCGAAGTTGCGAAAAATGGTTTGCGACAAAAACATCCATTCTACTCCATTAGACTCAAAATGATGCCTTGTAGTGGTTGGGAGCATTTCGCAAACCTTCGGCACGTAAAAAGATGTGAAACTTGTTTTGCGGGCCAGAATGCACTATTTTAGGGTAACGAAGTTGCGAAAAATGTTTCGCAACAAAAATATCCATTCTACTCCATTAGACCCAAAATAATGTTTTGCAGTGGTTGGGAGCATTTCGCAAACCTTCAGCACGTAAAAAGATGTGAAACTTGTTTTGCGGGCCAGAATGCACTATTTCAGGGTATCGAAGTTGCGAAAAATGTTTTGTGACGAAAACATCCATTATACTCCATTAGACCCAAAATGATGTTTTGCAGTGGTTGGGAGAATTTCGCAAACCTTCAGCACGTAAAAAGATGTGAAACTTGTTTTGCGGGCCTGAATGCACTATTTGAGAGTACCGAAGTTGCGAAAAAGGATTCACATCGAAAACATCCATTCTACTCCATTAGACCCAAAATGATGTTTTCCACTGGTTGGGAGCATTTCGCAAACCATCAACACGTAAAACGATGTGAAACTTGTGTTTCGGGCTTAAATGCACTATTTCGGCGTACCGAAGTTGCGAAAAATGTTTCGCAACGAAAACATCCATTCTACTCTATTAGACACAAAATGATGTTTTGCAGTGGTTGGGAGCATTTCGCAAACCTTTGGCACGTGAAAAGTTGTGAAACTTGTTTTGCGGGCCAGAATGCACTATTTCAGGGTACCGAAGTTGCGAAAAATGTTTTGCGACGAAAACATCCATTCTTCTCCATAAGACCGAAAATGATGTTTTGCAGTGGTTGGGAGCATTTCGCAAACCTTCGGCACGTAAAAAGATGTGAAACTTGTTTTGCGGCCCAGAATGCACTATTTCAGGGTACTGAAGTTGCGAAAAATGTTTTGCGACGAAAACATCCATTCTACTCCATTAGACCCAAAATGATGTTTTGCAGTGGTTGGGAGAATTTCGCAAACCTTCGACACGTAAAAAGATGCGAAACTTGTTTCGCGGGCCTGAATCCACTATTTCGGTGTACCGAAGTTGCGAATAATGTTTCGCAACGAAAACATCCATTCTACTCATTAGACCCAAAATGATGTTTTGCTGTGGTTGGGACCATTTCGCAAGCCTTCGGCACGTAAAAAGATGCGAAACTTGTTTTGTGGGCCAGAATGCACTATTTCAAGGTACCGAAGTTGCGAAAAATGTTTCGCAACAAAAACATCCATTCTACTCCATTAGACCCAAAATGATGTTTTGCAGTGGTTGGGAGCAATTCGCAAACCTTCAGCACGTAAAAAGATGCGAAACTTGTTTTGCGGGCCAGAATGCGCTATTTCAGGGTACCGAAGTTGCGAAAAATGTTTCGCAACAAAAACATCCATTCTACTCCATTAGACCCAAAATGATGTTTTGCAGTTGTTGGGAGCATTTCGCAAACCTTCGGCAGGTAAAAAGACGCAAAACTTATTTTGCGGGCCAGAATGCACTATTTCAGGGTGCCGAAGTTGCGAAAAAGGTTTCACAACAAAAACATCCACTCTACTCCATTATACCCAAAATGATGTTTTGTAGTGGTTGGGAGCATTTGGCAAACGTTCGGCATGTTAAAAGATATGAAACTTGTTTTGCGGGCCAGAATGCACTATTTCAGGGTACCGAAGTTGCGAAAAATGTTTTGCGACAAAAACATCAATTCTACTCCATTAGACTCAAAATGATGTCTTGTAGTGGTTGGGAGCATTTCGCAAACCTTCGGCACGTAAAAAGATGTGAAACTTGTTTTGCGGGCCAGAATGCACTATTTTAGGGTACCGAAGTTGCGAAAAATGTTTCGCAACAAAAACATCCATTCTACTCCATTAGACCCAAAATAATGTTTTGCAGTGGTTGGGAGCATTTCGCAAACCTTCAGGACGTAAAAAGATGTGAAACTTGTTTTGCGGGCCAGAATGCACTATTTCAGGGTATCGAAGTTGCGAAAAATGTTTTGTGATGAAAACATCCATTATACTCCATTAGACCCAAAATGATGTTTTGCAGTGGTTGGGAGAATTTCGCAAACCTTCAGCACGTAAAAAGATGTGAAACTTGTTTTGCCGGCCTGAATGCACTATTTCAGAGTACCGAAGTTGCGAAAAAGGATTCGCATCGAAAATATCCATTCTACTCCATTAGACCCAAAATGATGTTTTCCACTGGTTGGGAGCATTTCGCAAACCATCGACACGTAAAACGATGCGAAACTTGTGTTTCGGGCTTAAATGCACTATTTCGGTGTACCGAAGTTGCGAAAAATGTTTCGCAACGAAAACATCCATTCTACTCTATTAGACACAAAATGATGTTTTGCAGTGGTTGGGAGCATTTCGCAAACCTTTGGCACGTGAAAAGTTGTGAAACTTGTTTTGCGGGCCAGAATGCACTATTTCAGGGTACCGAAGTTGCGAAAAATGTTTTGCGACGAAAACATCCATTCTTCTCCATAAGACCCAAAATGATGTTTTGCAGTGGTTGGGAGCATTTCGCAAACCTTCGGCACGTAAAAAGATGTGAAACTTGTTTTGCGGCCCAGAATGCACTATTTCAGGGTACTGAAGTTGCGAAAAATGTTTTGCGACGAAAACATCCATTCTACTCCATTAGACCCAAAATGATGTTATGCAGTGGTTGGGAGAATTTCGCAAACCTTCGACACGTAAAAAGATGCGAAACTTGTTTCGCGGGCCTGAATCCACTATTTCGGTGTACCGAAGTTGCGAATAATGTTTCGCAACGAAAACATCCATTCTACTCATTAGACCCAAAATGATGTTTTGCTGTGGTTGGGACCATTTCGCAAGCCTTCGGCACGTAAAAAGATGCGAAACTTGTTTTGCGGGCCATAATGCACTATTTCAGGGTACCGAAGTTGCGAAAAATGTTTCGCAACAAAAACATCCATTCTACTCCATTAGACCCAAAATGATGTTTTGCAGTGGTTGGGAGCATTTCGCAAACCTTCGGCAGGCAAAAAGACGCAAAACTTATTTTGCGGGCCAGAATGCACTATTTCAGGGTGCCGAAGTTGCGAAAAAGGTTTCGCAACAAAAACATCCACTCTACTCCATTATACCCAAAATGATGTTTTGTAGTGGTTGGGAGCATTTGGCAAACGTTCGGCACGTTAAAAGATATGAAACTTGTTTTGCGGGCCAGAATGCACTATTTCAGGGTACTGAAGTTGCGAAAAATGTTTTGCGACAAAAACATCCATTCTACTCCATTAGACTCAAAATGATGTCTTGTAGTGGTTTGGAGCATTTCGCAAACCTTCGGCACGTAAAAAGATGTGAAACTTGTTTTGCGGGCCAGAATGCACTATTTTAGGGTAACGAAGTTGCGAAAAATGTTTCGCAACAAAAATATCCATTCTACTCCATTAGACCCAAAATAATGTTTTGCAGTGGTTGGGAGCATTTCGCAAACCTTCAGCACGTAAAAAGATGTGAAACTTGTTTTGCGGGCCAGAATGCACTATTTCAGGGTATCGAAGTTGCGAAAAATGTTTTGTGACGAAAACATCCATTATACTCCATTAGACCCAAAATGATGTTTTGCAGTGGTTGGGAGAATTTCGCAAACCTTCAGCACGTAAAAAGATGTGAAACTTGTTTTGCGGGCCTGAATGCACTATTTGAGAGTACCGAAGTTGCGAAAAAGGATTCGCATCGAAAACATCCATTCTACTCCATTAGACCCAAAATGATGTTTTCCACTGGTTGGGAGCATTTCGCAAACCATCAACACGTAAAACGATGCGAAACTTGTGTTTCGGGCTTAAATGCACTATTTCGGTGTACCGAAGTTGCGAAAAATGTTTCGCAACGAAAACATCCATTCTACTCTATTAGACACAAAATGATGTTTTGCAGTGGTTGGGAGCATTTCGCAAACCTTTGGCACGTGAAAAGTTGTGAAACTTGTTTTGCGGGCCAGAATGCACTATTTCAGGGTACCGAAGTTGCGAAAAATGTTTTGCGACGAAAACATCCATTCTTCTCCATAAGACCAAAAATGATGTTTTTGCAGTGGTTGGGAGCATTTCCCAAACCTTCGGCACGTAAAAAGATGTGAAACTTGTTTTGCGGCCCAGAATGCACTATTTCAGGGTACTGAAGTTGCGAAAAATGTTTTGCGACGAAAACATCCATTCTACTCCATTAGACCCAAAATGATATTTTGCAGTGGTTGGGAGAATTTCGCAAACCTTCGACACGTAAAAAGATGCGAAACTTGTTTCGCGGGCCTGAATCCACTATTTCGGTGTACCGAAGTTGCGAATAATGTTTCGTAACGAAAACATCCATTCTACTCATTAGACCCAAAATGATGTTTTGCTGTGGTTGGGACCATTTCGCAAGCCTTCGGCACGTAAAAAGATGCGAAACTTGTTTTGCGGGCCAGAATGCACTATTTCAAGGTACCGAAGTTGCGAAAAATGTTTCGCAACAAAAACATCCATTCTACTCCATTAGACCCAAAATGATGTTTTGCAGTGGTTGGGAGCATTTCGCAAACCTTCAGCACGTAAAAAGATGCGAAACTTGTTTTGCGGGCCAGAATGCGCTATTTCGGGGTACCGAAGTTGCGAAAAATGTTTCGCAACAAAAACATCCATTCTACTCCATTAGACCCAAAATGATGTTTTGCAGTGGTTGGGAGCATTTCGCAAACCTTCAGCACGTAAAAAGATGCGAAACTTGTTTTGCGGGCCAGAATGCGCTATTTCAGGGTACCGAAGTTGCGAAAAATGTTTCGCAACAAAAACATCCATTCTACTCCATTAGACCCAAAATGATGTTTTGCAGTTGTTGGGAGCATTTCGCAAACCTTCGGCAGGTAAAAAGACGCAAAACTTATTTTGCGGGCCAGAATGCACTATTTCAGGGTGCCGAAGTTGCGAAAAAGGTTTCGCAACAAAAACATCCACTCTACTCCATTATACCCAAAATGATGTTTTGTAGTGGTTGGGAGCATTTGGCAAACGTTCGGCATGTTAAAAGATATGAAACTTGTTTTGCGGGCCAGAATGCACTATTTCAGGGTACCGAAGTTGCGAAAAATGTTTTGCGACAAAAACATCAATTCTACTCCATTAGACTCAAAATGATGTCTTGTAGTGGTTGGGAGCATTTCGCAAACCTTCAGCACGTAAAAAGATGTGAAACTTGTTTTGCGGGCCAGAATGCACTATTTTAGGGTACCGAAGTTGCGAAAAATGTTTCGCAACAAAAACATCCATTCTACTCCATTAGACCCAAAATAATGTTTTGCAGTGGTTGGGAGCATTTCGCAAACCTTCAGCACGTAAAAAGATGTGAAACTTGTTTTGCGGGCCAGAATGCACTATTTCAGGGTATCGAAGTTGCGAAAAATGTTTTGTGATGAAAACATCCATTATACTCCATTAGACCCAAAATGATGTTTTGCAGTGGTTGGGAGAATTTCGCAAACCTTCAGCACGTAAAAAGATGTGAAACTTGTTTTGCCGGCCTGAATGCACTATTTCAGAGTACCGAAGTTGCGAAAAAGGATTCGCATCGAAAATATCCATTCTATTCCATTAGACCCAAAATGATGTTTTCCACTGGTTGGGAGCATTTCGCAAACCATCGACACGTAAAACGATGCGAAACTTGTGTTTCGGGCTTAAATGCACTATTTCGGTGTACCGAAGTTGCGAAAAATGTTTCGCAACGAAAACATCCATTCTACTCTATTAGACACAAAATGATGTTTTGCAGTGGTTGGGAGCATTTCGCAAACCTTTGGCACGTGAAAAGTTGTGAAACTTGTTTTGCGGGCCAGAATGCACTATTTCAGGGTACCGAAGTTGCGAAAAATGTTTTGCGACGAAAACATCCATTCTTCTCCATAAGACCCAAAATGATGTTTTGCAGTGGTTGGGAGCATTTCGCAAACCTTCGGCACGTAAAAAGATGTGAAACTTGTTTTGCGACCCAGAATGCACTATTTCAGGGTACTGAAGTTGCGAAAAATGTTTTGCGACGAAAACATCCATTCTACTCCATTCGACCCAAAATGATGTTTTGCAGTGGTTGGGAGAATTTCGCAAACCTTCGACACGTAAAAACATGCGAAACTTGTTTCGCGGGCCTGAATCCACTATTTCGGTGTACCGAAGTTGCAAATAATGTTTCGCAACGAAAACATCCATTCTACTCATTAGACCCAAAATGATGTTTTGCTGTGGTTGGGACCATTTCGCAAGCCTTCGGCACGTAAAAAGATGCGAAACTTGTTTTGCGGGCCAGAATGCACTATTTCAGGGTACCGAAGTTGCGAAAAATGTTTCGCAACAAAAACATCCATTCTACTCCATTAGACCCAAAATGATGTTTTGCAGTGGTTGGGAGCATTTTGCAAACCTTCAGCACGTAAAAAGATGCGAAACTTGTTTTGCGGGCCAGAATGCGCTATTTCAGGGTACCGAAGTTGCGAAAAATGTTTCGCAACAAAAACATCCATTCTACTCCATTAGACCCAAAATGATGTTTTGCAGTGGTTGGGAGCATTTCGCAAACCTTCGGCAGGTAAAAAGACGCAAAACTTATTTTGCGGGCCAGAATGCACTATTTCAGGGTGCCGAAGTTGCGAAAAAGGTTTCGCAACAAAAACATCCACTCTACTCCATTATACCCAAAATGATGTTTTGTAGTGGTTGGGAGCATTTGGCAAACGTTCGGCACGTTAAAAGATATGAAACTTGTTTTGCGGGCCAGAATGCACTATTTCAGGGTACCGAAGTTGCGAAAAATATTTTAAGACGAAAACATCCATTCTTCTCCATAAGACCCAAAATGATGTTTTGCAGTGGTTGGGAGCATTTCGCAAACCTTCGGCACGTAAAAAGATGTGAAACTTGTTTTGCGGCCCAGAATGCACTATTTCAGGGTACTGAAGTTGCGAAAAATGTTTTGCGACGAAAACATCCATTCTACTCCATTAGACCCAAAATGATGTTTTGCAGTGGTTGGGAGAATTTCGCAAACCTTCGGCACGTAAAAAGATGCAAAACTTGTTTTGCGGGCCTGAATGCACTATTTCAGGGTACCGAAGTTGCGAAAAAGGTTTCGCAACGAAAACATCCATTCTACTCCATTAGGCCAAAAATGATGTTTTGCAGTAGTTGTTTTGCGGGCCAGAATGCACTATTTCAGGGTACCGAAGTTGCAAAAAATGTTTTGCGACGAAAACATCCATTCTACTCCATTAGACCCAAAATGATGTTTTGCAGTGGTTGGGAGCATTTCGCAAACCTTCGGCACATAAAAAGATGCGAAACTTGTTTTGCAGGCCAAAATGCACTATTTCAGGGTACCGAAGTTGCGAAAAATGTTTCGCAACAAAAACATCCATTCTACTCCATTACACCCAAAATGATGTTTTGCAGTGGTTGGGAGCATTTCGCAAACCTACGGCATGTAAAAAGATGCGAAACTTGTTTTGCGGGCCAGAATGCACTATTTCAGGGTACCGAAGTTGCGAAAAATGTTTCGCAACAAAAACATCCATTCTACTCCATTAGACCCAAAATGATGTTTTGCAATGGTTGGGAGAATTTCGCAAACCTTCGACACGTAAAAAGATGCAAAACTTGTTTTGCGGGCCAGAATGCACTATTTCAGGGTACCGAAGTTGCAAAAAATACTTCGCAACAAAAACATCCATTCTACTCCATTAGACCCAAAATGATGTTTTGCAGTGGTTGGGGGAATTTCACAAACCTTCAGCACGTAAAAAGATGCGAAACTTGTTTTGCGGGCCAGAATGCACTATTTCAGGGTACCGAAGTTGCAAAAAATATTTCGCAACTAAAACATCCATTCTACTCTATTAGACACAAAATGATGTTTTGCAGTGGTTGGGAGCATTTCGCAAACCTTCGGCACGTAAAAAGATGCGAAACTTGTTTTGCGGGCCAGAATGCACTATTTCAGGGTACCGAAGTTGCGAAAAATGTTTCGCAACAAAAACATCCATTCTACTCCATTAGACCCAAAATGATGTTTTGCAGTGGTTGGGAGCATTTCGCAAACCTTCGGCACGTAAAAAGATGCGAAACTTGTTTTGCGGGCCAGAATGCACTATTTCAGGGTACCGAAGTTGCGAAAAATGTTTCGCAACAAAAACATCCATTCTACTCCATTAGACCCAAAATGATGTTTTGCAGTGGTTGGGAGCATTTCGCAAACCTTCGGCACGTAAAAACATGTGAAACTTGTTTTGCGGGCCAGAATGCACTATTTCAGGGTACCGAAGTTGCGAAAAATGTTTCGCAACAAAAACATCCATTCTACTCCATTAGACCCAAAATGATGTTTTGCAGTGGTTGGGAGCATTTCGCAAACCTTCGGCACGTAAAAACATGTGAAACTTGTTTTGCGGGCCAGAATGCACTATTTCAGGGTACCGAAGTTGCGAAAAATGTTTTGCGACGAAAACATCCATTCTACTCCATTAGACCCAAAATGATGTTTTGCAATGGTTGGGAGAATTTCGCAAACCTTCGACACGTAAAAAGATGCAAAACTTGTTTTGCCGGCCTGAATCCACTATTTCGGTGTACCGAAGTTGCGAAAAATGTTTCGCAACGAAAACATCCATTCTACTCCATTAGACCCAAAATGATGTTTTCCACTGGTTGGGAGCATTTCGCAAACCATCGACACGTAAAACGATGCGAAACTTATTTTTCGGGCCTGAATGCACTATTTCAGAGTACCGAAGTGGCGAAAAATGTTTCGCAACGAAAACATCCATTCTACTCCATTAGACCCAAAATGATGTTTTGCAGTGGTTGGGAGAATTTTGCAAACCTTCGGCACGTAAAAAAGATGTGAAACTTGTTTTGCGGCCCAGAATGCACTATTTCAGGGTACTGAAGTTGTGAAAAATGTTTTGCGACGAAAACATCCATTCTTCTCCATAACACCCAAAATGATGTTTTGCAGTGGTTGGGAGCATTTCGCAAACCTTCGGCACGTAAAAAGATGTGAAACTTGTTTTGCGGCCCAGAATGCACTATTTCAGGGTACTGAAGTTGCGAAAAATGTTTTGCGACGAAAACATCCATTCTACTCCATTAGACCCAAAATGATGTTTTGCAGTGGTTGGGAAAATTTCGCAAACCTTCGACACGTAAAAAGATGCGAAACTTGTTTCGCGGGCCTTAATCCACTATTTCGGTGTACCGAAGTTGCGAATAATGTTTCGCAACGAAAACATCCATTCTACTCATTAGACCCAAAATGATGTTTTGCTGTGGTTGGGACCATTTCGCAAGCCTTCGGCACGTAAAAAGATGCGAAACTTGTTTTGCGGGCCAGAATGCACTATTTCAGGGTACCGAAGTTGCGAAAAATGTTTCGCAACAAAAACATCCATTCTACTCCATTAGACCCAAAATGATGTTTTGCAGTGGTTGGGAGCATTTCGCAAACCTTCAGCACGTAAAAAGATGCGAAACTTGTTTTGCGGGCCAGAATAAGCTATTTCAGGGTACCGAAGTTGCGAAAAATGTTTCACAACAAAAACATCCATTCTACTCCATTAGACCCACAATGATGTTTTGCAGTGGTTGGGAGCATTTCGCAAACCTTCGGCAGGTAAATAGACGCAAAACTTATTTTGCGGGCCAGAATGCACTATTTCAGGGTGCCGAAGTTGCGAAAAAGGTTTCGCAACAAAAACATCCACTCTACTCCATTATACCCAAAATGATGTTTTGTAGTGGTTGGGAGCATTTGGCAAACGTTCGGCACGTTAAAAGATATGAAACTTGTTTTGCGGGCCAGAATGCACTATTTCAGGGTACCGAAGTTGCGAAAAATGTTTTGCGACAAAAACATCCATTCTACTCCATTAGACTCAAAATGATGTCTTGTAGTGGTTGGGAGCATTTCGCAAACCTTCGGCACGTAAAAAGATGTGAAACTTGTTTTGCGGGCCAGAATGCACTATTTTAGGGTACCGAAGTTGTGAAAAATGTTTCGCAACAAAAACATCCATTCTACTCCATTAGACCCAAAATGAAGTTTTGCAGTGGTTGGGAGCATTTCGCAAACGTTCGGCACGTAAAAAGATGCAAAAATTGTTTTGCGGGCCTGAATGCACTATTTCAGGGTACCGAAGTTGCGAAAAAGGTTTCGCAACGAAAACATCCATTCTACTCCATTAGACCCAAAATGATGTTTTGCAATGGTTGGGAGCATTTCGCAAACCTTCGGCACATAAAAAGATGCGAAACTTGTTTTGCAGGCCAAAATGCACTATTTCAGGGTACCGAAGTTGCGAAAAATGTTTCGCAACAAAAACATCCATTCTACTCCATTACACCCAAAATGATGTTTTGCAGTGGTTGGGAGCATTTCGCAAACCTTCGGCACGTAAAAAGATGCGAAACTTGTTTTGCGGGCCAGAATGCACTATTTCAGGGTACCGAAGTTGCGAAAAAGGTTTCGCAACGAAAACATCCATTCTACTCCATTAGACCCAAAATGATGTTTTGCAGTGGTTGGGAGCATTTCGCAAACCTTCGGCACGTCAAAAGATTTGAAACTTGTTTTGCGGGCAAGAATGCACTATTTCCGGGTACCGAAGTTGCGAAAAATGTTTTGAGACGAAAGCATCCATTCTACTCCATTAGACCCAAAATGATGTTTTGCAGTGGTTGGGAGAATTTCGCACGTAAAAAGATGCGAAACTTGTTTTGCGGGCCAGAATGCACTATTTCAGGGTACCGAAGTTGCGAAAAATGTTTCGCAACGAATACATCCATTCTACTCCATTAGACCCAAAATGATGTTTTGCAGTGGTTGGGAGAATTTCGCAAACCTTCGGCACGTAAAAAGATGCGAAACTTGTTTTGCGAGCCTGAATGCATTATTTCAGAGTACCGAAGTTGCGAAAAAGGATTCGCAACGAAAACATCTATTCTACTCGATTAGACCCAAAATGATGTTTTCCACTGGTTGGGAGCATTTCGCAAACCATCGACACGTAAAAAGATGCGAAACTTGTGTTTCGAGCCTGAATGCACTATTTCGGTGTACCGAAGTTGCGAAAAATGTTTCGCAACGAAAACATCCATTCTACTCTATTAGACACAAAATGATGTTTTGCAGTGGTTGGGAGCATTTCGCAAACCTTCGGCACGTGAAAAGATGCGAAACTTGTTTTGCGGGCCAGAATGCACTATTTCAGGTGTACCGAAGTTGCGAAAAATGTTTCGCAACGAAAACATCCATTCTACTCCATTAGACCCAAAATGATGTTTTGCAGTGGTTGGGAGCATTTCGCAAACCTTCGGCCGGTAAAAAGATGCGAAACTTATTTTGCGGGCCAGAATGCACTATTTCAGGGTATCGAAGTTGCGAAAAATGTTTCGCAACGAAAACATCCATTCTACTCCAATAGACCAAAAATGATGTTTTGTAATGGTTGGGAGCATTTCGCAAACGTTCGGCACGTAAAAAGATATGAAACTTGTTTTGCGGGCCAGAATGCACTATTTCAGGGTGCCGAAGTTGCGAAAAATGTTTTGCGACGAAAACATCCATTCTGCTGCATTAGACTCAAAATGATGTTTTGTTGTGGTTGGGAGCATTTCGCAAACCTTCGGCACGTAAAAAGATGTGAAACTTGTTTTGCGGGCCAGAATGCACTATTTCAGGGTACCGAAGTTGCGAAAAATGTTTCGCAACAAAAACATCCATTCTACTCCAATAGACCCAAAATGATGTTTTGCAGTGGTTGGGAGCATTTCGCAAACCTTCGGCACGTAAAAAGATGTGAAACTTGTGTTTGCGGGCCAGAATGCACTATTTCAGGGTACCGAAGTTGCGAAAAATGTTTCGCAACAAAAACATCCATTCTACTCCATTAGACTCAAAATGATGTTTTGTAGTGGTTGGGAGCATTTCGCAAACCTTCGGCACGTAAAAAGATGTGAAACTTGTTTTGCGGGCCAGAATGTACTATTTCAGTGTACCGAAGTTGCGAAAAAGGTTTTGCAACGAAAACATCCATTCTACTCCATTCGACCCAAAATTATGTTTTGTAGTGGTTGGGAGCATTTCGCAAACGTTCGGCACGTAAAAAGATATGAAACTTGTTTTGCGAGCCAGAATGCACTATTTCAGGGTACCGAAGTTGCGAAAAATGTTTTGCGACGAAAACATGCATTCTACTCCATTAGACTCAAAATGATGTTTTGTAGTGGTTGGGAGCATTTCGCAAACCTTCGGCACGTAAAAAGATGTGAAACTTGTTTTGCGGGCTAAAATGCACTATTTCAGGGTACCGAAGTTGCGAAAAATGTTTCGCAACAAAAACATCCATTCTACACCATTAGACCCAAAATGATGTTTTGCAGTGGTTGCGAGCATTTCGCAAACGTTCGGCACGTAAAAAGATGTGAAACTTGTTTTGCGGGCCTGAATGCACTATTTCAGGGTACCGAAGTTGCAGAAAAGGTTTCGCAACGAAAACATCCATTCTACTCCATTAGACCCAAAATGATGTTTTGCAGTGGTTGGGAGCATTTCGCAAACCTTCGGCACATAAAAAGATGTGAAACTTGTTTTGCGGGCCAGAATGCACTATTTCAGGGTACCGAAGTTGCGAAAAATGTTTCGCAACAAAAACATCCATTCTACTCCATTAGACCCAAAATGATGTATTGCAGTGGTTGGGAGCATTTCGCAAACCTTCGGCATGTAAAAAGATGCGAAACTTGTTTGTGGGCCAGAATGCACTATATTAGGGTACCGAAGTTGCCAAAAATATTTCGCAACAAAAACATCCATTCTACTCCATTAGACCCAAAACGATGTTTTGCTGTGGTTGGGAGAATTTCGCAAACCTTCAGCACGTAAAAAGATGCGAAACTTGTTTTGCGGGCCTGAATGCACTATTTCAGAGTACCAAAGTCGTGAAAAAGGATTCGCAACGAAAACATCCATTCTACTCCATTAGACCCAAAATGATGTTTTGCAGTGGTTGGGAGAATTTCGCAAACCTTCGGCACGTAAAAAGATGCGAAACTTATTTTGCGGGCCCGAATCCACTATTTCAGTGTTCCGAATTTGCGAAAAAGTTTTCGCAACGAAAACATCCATTCTACACCATTAGACCCAAAATGATGTTTTGTAGTGGTTGGGAGCATTTCGCAAACCTTCGGCACGTAAAAAGATGCGAAACTTGTTTTGCGGGCCAGAATGCACTATTTTAGGGTACCGAAGTTGCGAAAAAATGTTTCGCAACGAAAACATCCATTCTACTCCATTAGACCCAAAATGATGATTTGCAGTGGTTTGGGAGAATTTCACAAACCTTCGGCACGTAAAAAGATGCGAAACTTGTTTTGCGGGCCTGAATGCACTATTTCAGAGTACCGAAGTTGCGAAAAAGGATTCGCAACGAAAACATTCATTCTACTCGATTAGACCCAAAATGATGTTTTCCACTGGTTGGGAGCATTTCGCAAACCATCGACACGTAAAAAGATGCGAACCTTGTGTTTCGAGCCTGAATGCACTATTTCGGTGTACCGAAGTTGCGAAAAATGTTTCGCAACGAAAACATCCATTCTACTCTATTAGACACAAAATGATGTTTTGCAGTGGTTGGGAGCATTTCGCAAACCTTCGGCACGTAAAAAGATGCGAAACTTGTTTTGCGGGCCAGAATGCACTATTTCAGGGTACCGAAGTTGCGAAAAATATTTCGCAACAAAAACATCCATTCTACTCCATTAGACCCAAAATGATGTTTTGCAGTGGTTAGGAGCATTTCGCAAACCTTCGGCACGTAAAAAGATGCGAAACTTGTTTTGCGGGCCAGAATGCACTATTTCAGGGTACCGAAGTTGCGAAAAATGTTTCGCAACAAAAACATCCATTCTACTCAATTAGACCCAAAATGATGGTTTGCAGTGGTTGGGAGCATTTCGCAAACCTTCGGCAGGTAAAAAAATGCAAAACTTAGTTTGCGGGCCAGAATGCACTATTTCAGGGTATCGAAGTTGCGAAAAAATTTTCGCAACGAAAACATCCATTCTACTCCATTGGACCGAAAATGATGTTTTGTAGTGATTGGGAGCATTTCGCAAACGTTCGGCACGTAAAAAGATATGAAACTTGTTTTGGGGGCCAGAATGCACTATTTCAGGGTACCGAAGTTGCCAAAAATGTTTTGCGATGAAAACATCCATTCTACTCCATTAGACTCAAAATGATGTTTTGTAGTGATTGGGAGCATTTCGGAAACCTTCGGCACGTAAAAAGATGTGAAACTTGTTTTGCGGGCCAGAATGCACTATTTCAGGGTACCGAAGTTGCGAAAAATGTTTCGCAACAAAAACATCCATTCTACTCCATTAGACCCAAAATGATGTTTTGCCGTGGTTGGGAGCATTTCGCAAACGTTCGGCATGTAAAAAGATGCAAAACTTGTTTTGCATGCCTGAATGCACTATTTCAGGCTACCGAAGTTGCGAAAAAGGTTTCGCAACGAAAACATCCATTCTACTCCATTAGACCCAAAATGATGTTTTGCAGTGGTTGGGAGCATTTCGCAAACCTTCGGCATGTAAAAAGATACGAAACTTGTTTTGCGGGCCAGAATGCACTATTTCATGGTATCGAAGTTTCGAAAAAGGTTTAGCAACGAAAACATCCATTCTACTCCAATAGACCCAAAATGATGTTTTGTAGTGGTTGGGAGCATTTCGCAAACGTTCGGCACGTAAAAAGATATGAAACTTGTTTTGCGGGCCAGAATGCACTATTTCAGGGTACCGAAGTTGCGAAAAAATTTTCGCAACAAAAACATCCATTCAACTCCATTAGACCCAAAATGATGTTTTGCAGTGGTTGGGAGCATTTCGCAAACGTTCGGCACGTAAAAAGATGCAAAACTTGTTTTGTGGGCCTGAATGCACTATTTCAGGGTACCGAAGTTGCGAAAAAGGTTTCGCAACGAAAACATCCATTCTACTCCATTAGACCCAAAATGATGTTTTGCAGTGGTTGGGAGCATTTCGCAAACCTTCGGCACATAAAAAGATGTGAAACTTGTTTTGCGGGCCAGAATGCACTATTTCAGGGTACCGAAGTTGCGAAAAATGTTTTGCGAAGAAAACATCCATTCTACTCCATTCGACCCAAAATGATGTTTTGCAGTGGTTGGGAGCATTTCGCAAACCTTCGGCACGTAAAAAGATGCGAAACTTGTTTTGCGGGCCAAAATGCACTATTTCAGGGTACCGAAGTTGCGAAAAATGTTTCCCAACAAAAACATCCATTCTACTCCATTAGACCCAAAATGATGTATTGGAGTGGTTGGGAGCATTTCGCAAACCTTCGGCATGTAAAAAGATGCGAAACTTGTTTTGTGGGCCAGAATGCACTATATAGGGTACCGAAGTTGCGAAAAATATTTCGCAACAAAAATATCCATTCTACTCCATTAGACCCAAAACGATATTTTGCTATGGTTGGGAGAATTTCGCAAACCTTCAGCACGTAAAAAGTTGCGAAACTTGTTTTGCGGGCCTGAATGCACTATTTCAGAGTACCGAAGTTGCGAAAAAGGATTCGCAACGAAAACATCCATTCTACTCCATTAGACCCAAAATGATGTTTTGCAGTGGTTGGGAGAATTTCGCAAACCTTCGGCACGTAAAAAGATGCGAAACTTGTTTTGCGGGCCTGAATCCACTATGTCAGTGTACCGAAGTTGCGAAAAAGGATTCGCAACGAAAACATCCATTCTACACCATTAGACCCAAAATGATGTTTTGTAGTGGTTGGGAGCATTTCGCAAACCTTCGGCACGTAAAAAGATGCCAAACTTGTTTTGCGGGCCAGAATGCACTATTTTAGGGTACCGAAGTTGCGAAAAAATGTTTCGCAACGAAAACATCCATTCTACTCCATTAGACCCAAAATGATGTTTTGCAGTGGTTTGGGTGAACTTCGCAAACCATCGGCACGTAAAAAGATGCGAAACTTGTTTTGCGGGCCTGAATGCACTATTTCAGAGTACCGAAGTTGCGAAAAAGGATTCGCAACGAAAACATCCATTCTACTAGATTAGACCCAAAATGATGTTTTCCACTGGTTGGGAGCATTTCGCAAACCATCGACACGTAAAAAGATGCGAAACTTGTGTTTCGAGCCTGAATGCACTATTTCGGTGTACCGAAGTTGCGAAAAATGTTTCGCAAAGAAAACATCCATTCTACTCTATTGGACACAAAATGATGTTTTGCAGTGGTTGGGAGCATTTCGCAAACCTTCGGCACGTAAAAAGATGCGAAACTTGTTTTGCGGGCCAGAATGTACTATTTCAGGGTACCGAAGTTGCGAAAAATGTTTCGCAACAAAAACATCCATTCTACTCAATTAGACCCAAAATGATGGTTTGCAGTGGTTGGGAGCATTTCGCAAACCTTCGGCAGGTAAAAAAATGCAAAACTTAGTTTGCGGGCCAGAATGCACTATTTCAGGGTATCGAAGTTGCGAAAAAATTTTCGCAACGAAAACATCCATTCTACTCCATTGGACCGAAAATGATGTTTTGTAGTGATTGGGAGCATTTCGCAAACGTTCGGCACGTAAAAAGATATGAAACTTGTTTTGGGGGCCAGAATGCACTATTTCAGGGTACCGAAGTTGCCAAAAATGTTTTGCGACGAAAACATCCATTCTACTCCATTAGACTCAAAATGATGTTTTGTAGTGATTGGGAGCATTTCGGAAACCTTCGGCACGTAAAAAGATGTGAAACTTGTTTTGCGGGCCAGAATGCACTATTTCAGGGTACCGAAGTTGCGAAAAATGTTTCGCAACAAAAACATCCATTCTACTCCATTAGACCCAAAATGATGTTTTGCCGTGGTTGGGAGCATTTCGCAAACGTTCGGCATGTAAAAAGATGCAAAACTTGTTTTGCATGCCTGAATGCACTATTTCAGGGTACCGAAGTTGCGAAAAAGGTTTCGCAACGAAAACATCCATTCTACTCCATTAGACCCAAAATGATGTTTTGCAGTGGTTGGGAGCATTTCGCAAACCTTCGGCATGTAAAAAGATACGAAACTTGTTTTGCGGGCCAGAATGCACTATTTCAGGGTACCGAAGTTTCGAAAAAGGTTTAGCAACGAAAACATCCATTCTACTCCAATAGACCCAAAATGATGTTTTGTAGTGGTTGGGAGCATTTCGCAAACGTTCGGCACGTAAAAAGATATGAAACTTGTTTTGCGGGCCAGACTGCACTATTTCAGGGTACCGAAGTTGCGAAAAAATTTTCGCAACAAAAACATCCATTCAACTCCATTAGACCCAAAATGATGTTTTGCATTGGTTGGGAGCATTTCGCAAACGTTCGGCACGTAAAAAGATGCAAAACTTGTTTTGTGGGCCTGAATGCACTATTTCAGGGTACCGAAGTTGCGAAAAAGGTTTCGCAACGAAAACATCCATTCTACTCCATTAGACCCAAAATGATGTTTTGCAGTGGTTGGGAGCATTTCGCAAACCTTCGGCACATAAAAAGATGTGAAACTTGTTTTGCGGGCCAGAATGCACTATTTCAGGGTACCGAAGTTGCGAAAAATGTTTTGCGAAGAAAACATCCATTCTACTCCATTCGACCCAAAATGATGTTTTGCAGTGGTTGGGAGCATTTCGCAAACCTTCGGCACGTAAAAAGATGCGAAACTTGTTTTGCGGGCCAAAATGCACTATTTCAGGGTACCGAAGTTGCGAAAAATGTTTCCCAACAAAAACATCCATTCTACTCCATTAGACCCAAAATGATGTATTGGAGTGGTTGGGAGCATTTCGCAAACCTTCGGCATGTAAAAAGATGCGAAACTTGTTTTGTGGGCCAGAATGCACTATATAGGGTACCGAAGTTGCGAAAAATATTTCGCAACAAAAATATCCATTCTACTCCATTAGACCCAAAACGATATTTTGCTATGGTTGGGAGAATTTCGCAAACCTTCAGCACGTAAAAAGTTGCGAAACTTGTTTTGCGGGCCTGAATGCACTATTTCAGAGTACCGAAGTTGCGAAAAAGGATTCGCAACGAAAACATCCATTCTACTCCATTAGACCCAAAATGATGTTTTACAGTGGTTGGGAGAATTTCGCAAACCTTCGGCACGTAAAAAGATGCGAAACTTGTTTTGCGTGCCTGAATCCACTATGTCAGTGTACCGAAGTTGCGAAAAAGGATTCGCAACGAAAACATCCATTCTACACCATTAGACCCAAAATGATGTTTTGTAGTGGTTGGGAGCATTTCTCAAACCTTCGGCACGTAAAAAGATGCCAAACTTGTTTTGCGGGCCAGAATGCACTATTTTAGGGTACCGAAGTTGCGAAAAAATGTTTCGCAACGAAAACATCCATTTTACTCCATTAGACCCAAAATGATGTTTTGCAGTGGTTTGGGTGAACTTCGCAAACCATCGGCACGTAAAAAGATGCGAAACTTGTTTTGCGGGCCTGAATGCACTATTTCAGAGTACCGAAGTTGCGAAAAAGGATTCGCAACGAAAACATCCATTCTACTAGATTAGACCCAAAATGATGTTTTCCACTGGTTGGGAGCATTTCGCAAACCATCGACACGTAAAAAGATGCGAAACTTGTGTTTCGAGCCTGAATGCACTATTTCGGTGTACCGAAGTTGCGAAAAATGTTTCGCAAAGAAAACATCCATTCTACTCTATTGGACACAAAATGATGTTTTGCAGTGGTTGGGAGCATTTCGCAAACCTTCGGCACGTAAAAAGATGCGAAACTTGTTTTGCGGGCCAGAATGCACTATTTCAGGGTACCGAAGTTGCGAAAAATGTTTCGCAACAAAAACATCCATTCTACTCAATTAGACCCAAAATGATGGTTTGCAGTGGTTGGGAGCATTTCGCAAACCTTCGGCAGGTAAAAAAATGCAAAACTTAGTTTGCGGGCCAGAATGCACTATTTCAGGGTATCGAAGTTGCGAAAAAATTTTCGCAACGAAAACATCCATTCTACTCCATTGGACCGAAAATGATGTTTTGTAGTGATTGGGAGCATTTCGCAAACGTTCGGCACGTAAAAAGATATGAAACTTGTTTTGGGGGCCAGAATGCACTATTTCAGGGTACCGAAGTTGCCAAAAATGTTTTGCGACGAAAACATCCATTCTACTCCATTAGACTCAAAATGATGTTTTGTAGTGATTGGGAGCATTTCGGAAACCTTCGGCACGTAAAAAGATGTGAAACTTGTTTTGCGGGCCAGAATGCACTATTTCAGGGTACCGAAGTTGCGAAAAATGTTTCGCAACAAAAACATCCATTCTACTCCATTAGACCCAAAATGATGTTTTGCCGTGGTTGGGAGCATTTCGCAAACGTTCGGCATGTAAAAAGATGCAAAACTTGTTTTGCATGCCTGAATGCACTATTTCAGGGTACCGAAGTTGCGAAAAAGGTTTCGCAACGAAAACATCCATTCTACTCCATTAGACCCAAAATGATGTTTTGCAGTGGTTGGGAGCATTTCGCAAACCTTCGGCATGTAAAAAGATACGAAACTTGTTTTGCGGGCCAGAATGCACTATTTCAGGGTACCGAAGTTTCGAAAAAGGTTTAGCAACGAAAACATCCATTCTACTCCAATAGACCCAAAATGATGTTTTGTAGTGGTTGGGAGCATTTCGCAAACGTTCAGCACGTAAAAATATATGAAACTTGTTTTGCGGGCCAGAATGCACTATTTCAGGGTACCGAAGTTGCGAAAAAATTTTCGCAACAAAAACATCCATTCAACTCCATTAGACCCAAAATGATGTTTTGCAGTGGTTGGGAGCATTTCGCAAACGTTCGGCACGTAAAAAGATGCAAAACTTGTTTTGTGGGCCTGAATGCACTATTTCAGGGTACCGAAGTTGCGAAAAAGGTTTCGCAACGAAAACATCCATTCTACTCCATTAGACCCAAAATGATGTTTTGCAGTGGTTGGGAGCATTTCGCAAACCTTCGGCACATAAAAAGATGTGAAACTTGTTTTGCGGGCCAGAATGCACTATTTCAGGGTACCGAAGTTGCGAAAAATGTTTTGCGAAGAAAACATCCATTCTACTCCATTCGACCCAAAATGATGTTTTGCAGTGGTTGGGAGCATTTCGCAAACCTTCGGCACGTAAAAAGATGCGAAACTTGTTTTGCGGGCCAAAATGCACTATTTCAGGGTAACGAAGTTGCGAAAAATGTTTCCCAACAAAAACATCCATTCTACTCCATTAGACCCAAAATGATGTATTGGAGTGGTTGGGAGCATTTCGCAAACCTTCGGCATGTAAAAAGATGCGAAACTTGTTTTGTGGGCCAGAATGCACTATTTAGGGTACCGAAGTTGCGAAAAATATTTCGCAACAAAAATATCCATTCTACTCCATTAGACCCAAAACGATATTTTGCTATGGTTGGGAGAATTTCGCAAACCTTCAGCACGTAAAAAGTTGCGAAACTTGTTTTGCGGGCCTGAATGCACTATTTCAGAGTACCGAAGTTGCGAAAAAGGATTCGCAACGAAAACATCCATTCTACTCCATTAGACCCAAAATGATGTTTTGCAGTGGTTGGGAGAATTTCGCAAACCTTCGGCACGTAAAAAGATGCGAAACTTGTTTTGCGTGCCTGAATCCACTATGTCAGTGTACCGAAGTTGCGAAAAAGGATTCGCAACGAAAACATCCATTCTACACCATTAGACCCAAAATGATGTTTTGTAGTGGTTGGGAGCATTTCGCAAACCTTCGGCACGTAAAAAGATGCCAAACTTATTTTGCGGGCCAGAATGCACTATTTTAGGGTACCGAAGTTGCGAAAAAATGTTTCGCAACGAAAACATCCATTCTACTCCATTAGACCCAAAATGATGTTTTGCAGTGGTTTGGGTGAACTTCGCAAACCATCGGCACGTAAAAAGATGCGAAACTTGTTTTGCGGGCCTGAATGCACTATTTCAGAGTACCGAAGTTGCGAAAAAGGATTCGCAACGAAAACATCCATTCTACTAGATTAGACCCAAAATGATGTTTTCCACTGGTTGGGAGCATTTCGCAAACCATCGACACGTAAAAAGATGCGAAACTTGTGTTTCGAGCCTGAATGCACTATTTCGGTGTACCGAAGTTGCGAAAAATGTTTCGCAAAGAAAACATCCATTCTACTCTATTGGACACAAAATGATGTTTTGCAGTGGTTGGGAGCATTTCGCAAACCTTCGGCACGTAAAAAGATGCGAAACTTGTTTTGCGGGCCAGAATGCACTATTTCAGGGTACCGAAGTTGCGAAAAATGTTTCGCAACAAAAACAACCATTCTACTCCATTAGACCCAAAATGATGTTTTGCAGTGGTTGGGAGCATTTCGCAAACCTTCGGCACGTAAAAAGATGCGAAACTTGTTTTGCGGGCTAGAATGCACTATTTCAGGGTACCGAAGTTGCGAAAAATATTTCGCAACAAAAACATCCATTCTACTCCATTAGACCCAAAATGATGTTTTGCAGTGGTTAGGAGCATTTCGCAAACCTTCGGTACGTAAAAAGATGCGAAACTTGTTTTGCGGGACAGAATGCACTATTTCAGGGTACCGAAGTTGCGAAAAATGTTTCACAACAAAAACATCCATTCTGCTCAATTAGACCCAAAATGATGTTTTGCAGTGGTTGGGAGCATTTCGCAAAACTTCGGCAGGTAAAAAAATGCAAAACTTAGTTTGCGGGCCAGAATGCACTATTTCAGGGTATCGAAGTTGCGAAAAAAATTTTGCAACGAAAACATCCATTATACTCCATTAGACCCAAAATGATGTTTTGTAGTGGTTGGGAGCATTTCGCAAATGTTTGGCACGTAAAAAGATATGAAACTTGTTTTGGGGGCCAGAATGCACTATTTCAGGATACCGAAGTTGCCAAAAATGTTTTGCGACGAAAACATCCATTCTACTCCATTTGACTCAAAATGATGTTTTGTAGTGGTTGGGAGCATTTCGCAAACCTTCAGCGCGTAAAAAGATGTGAAACTTGTTTTGCGGGCCAGAATGCACTATTTCAGGGTACCGAAGTTGAGAAAAATGTTGCGCAACAAAAACATCCATTCTACTCCAATAGACCCAAAATGATGTTTTGCAGTGGTTGGGAGCATTTCGCAAACCTTCGGCACGTAAAAAGATGCGAAACTTGTTTTGCGGGCCAGAATGCACTATTTCAGGGTATCGAAGTTGCGAAAAAGGTTTAGCAACGAAAACATCCATTCTACTCCAATAGACCCAAAATGATGTTTTGTAGTGGTTGGGAGCATTTCGCAAACGTTCGGCACGTAAAAAGATATGAAACTTGTTTTGCGGGCCAGAATGCACTATTTCAGGGTACCGAAGTTGCGAAAAATGTTTTGCGACGAAAACAATCATTCTACTCCATTAGACTCAAAATGATGTTTTGTAGTGGTTGGGAGCATTTCGCAAACCTTCGGCACGTAAAAAGATGTGAAACTTGTTTTGCGGGCCAGAATGCACTATTTCAGGGTACCGAAGTTGCGAAAAAGGTTTCGCAACGAAAACATCCATTCTACTCCATTAGACCCAAAATGATGTTTTGCAGTGGTTGGGAGCATTTGGCAAACCTTTGGCACATAAAAAGATGCGAAACTTGTTTTGCGGGCCAGAATGCACTATTTCAGGGTATCGAAGTTGCGAAAAAGGTTTAGCAACGAAAACATCCATTCTACTCCAATAGACCCAAAATGATGTTTTGTAGTGGTTGGGAGCATTTCGCAAACGTTCGGCACGTAAAAAGATATGAAACTTGTTTTGCGAGCCAGAATGCACTATTTCAGGGAACCGAAGTTGCGAAAAATGTTTCGCAACAAAAACATCCATTCTACTCCATTAGACCCAAAATGATGTTTTGCAGTGGTTGGGAGCATTTCGCAAACGTTCGGCACGTAAAAAGATGCAAAACTTGTTTTGCGAGCCTGAATGCACTATTTCAAGGTACCGAAGATGCGAAAAAGGTTTCGCAACGAAAACATCCATTCTACTCCATTAGACCCAAAATGATGTTTTGTAGTGGTTGGGAGCATTTTGCAAACCTTTGGCACATAAAAAGATGTGAACTTGTTTTGTGGGCCAAAATGCATTTCAGAGTACCGAAGTTGCGAAAAATGTTTTGCGACGAAAACATCCATTCTACTCCATTAGACCCAAAATGATGTTTTGCAGTGGTTGGGAGCATTTCGCAAACCTTCGCCACGTAAAAAGATGCGAAACTTGTTTTGCGAGCCAAAATGCACTATTTCAGGGTACCGAAATTGCGAAAAATGTTTCGCAACAAAAACATCCATTCTACTCCATTAGACCCAAAATGATGTTTTGCAGTGGTTGGGAGCATTTCGCAAACCTTCGGCATGTAAAAAGATGCGAAACTTGTTTTGCGGGCCAGAATGCACTATTTCAGGGTACGGAAGTTGCGAAAAATATTTCGCAACAAAAACATCCATTCTACTCTTTTAGACCCAAAACGATGTTTTGCTGTGGTTGGGAGAATTTCGCAAACCTTCAGCACGTAAAAAGATGCGAAACTTGTTTTGCGGGCCTGAATGCACTATTTCAGAGTACCGAAGTTGCGAAAAAGGATTCGCAACGAAAACATCCATTCTACTCCATTAGACCCAAAATGATGTTTTGCAGTGGTTGGGAGAATTTTGCAAACCTTCGGCACGTAAAAAAACGCGAAACTTGTTTTGCGGGTCTGAATCCACTATTTCAGTGTACCGAAGTTGCGAAAAAAGTTTCGCAACGAAAACATCCATTCTACACCATTAGACCCAAAATGATGTTTTGCAGTGGTTGGGAGCATTTCGCAAACCTTCGGCACGTAAAAAGATGCGAAACTTGTTTTGGGAGCCAGAATGCACTATTTCAGGGTATCGAAGTTGCGAAAAATGTTTCGCGACGAAAACATCCTTTCTACTCCATTAGACTCAAAATGATGTTTTGTAGTGGTTGGGAGCATTTCGCAAACCTTCGGCACATAAAAAGATGTGAAACTTGTTTTGCGGGCCAGAATGCACTATTTCAGGGTACCGAAGTTGCGAAAAATGTTTCGCAACAAGAACATCCATTCTACTCCATTAGACCCAAAATGATGTTTTGCAGTGGTTGGGAGCATTTCGCAAACGTTCGGCACGGAAAAAGATGCAAAACTTGTTTTGCGGGCCTGAATGCACTATTTCAGGGTACCGAAGTTGCGAAAAAGGTTTCGCAACGAAAACATCCATTCTACTCCATTAGACCCAAAATGATGTTTTGCAGTGGTTGGGAGCATTTCGCAAACCTTTGGCACATAAAAAGATGTGAAACTTGTTTTGCAGGCCAGAATGCACTATTTTAGGGTACCGAAGTTGCGAAAAATGTTTTGCGACGAAAACATCCATTCTACTCCATTAGACCCAAAATTATGTTTTGCAGTGGTTGGGAGCATTTCTCAAACCTTCGGCACGTAAAAAGATGCGAAACTTGTTTTGCGTGTTAAAATGCACTATTTCAGGGTACTGAAGTTGCGAAAAATGTTTCGCAACAAAAACATCCATTCTACTCCACTAGACCCAAAATGATGTTTTGCAGTGGTTGGGAGCATTTCGCAAAACTTCGGCAGGTAAAAAAATGCAAAACTTAGTTTGCGGGCCAGAATGCACTATTTCAGGGTATCGAAGTTGCGAAAAAAATTTTGCAACGAAAACATCCATTATACTCCATTAGACCCAAAATGATGTTTTGTAGTGGTTGGGAGCATTTCGCAAATGTTTGGCACGTAAAAAGATATGAAACTTGTTTTGGGGGCCAGAATGCACTATTTCAGGATACCGAAGTTGCCAAAAATGTTTTGCGACGAAAACATCCATTCTACTCCATTAGACTCAAAATGATGTTTTGTAGTGGTTGGGAGCATTTCGCAAACCTTCGGCGCGTAAAAAGATGTGAAACTTGTTTTGCGGGCCAGAATGCACTATTTCAGGGTACCGAAGTTGCGAAAAATGTTGCGCAACAAAAACATCCATTCTACTCCAATAGACCCAAAATGATGTTTTGCAGTGGTTGGGAGCATTTCGCAAACCTTCGCCACGTAAAAAGATGCGAAACTTGTTTTGCGGGCCAGAATGCACTATTTCAGGGTATCGAAGTTGCGAAAAAGGTTTAGCAACGAAAACATCCATTCTACTCCAATAGACCCAAAATGATGTTTTGTAGTGGTTGGGAGCATTTCGCAAACGTTCGGCACGTAAAAAGATATGAAACTTGTTTTGCGGGCCAGAATGCACTATTTCAGGGTACCGAAGTTGCGAAAAATGTTTTGCGACGAAAACAATCATTCTACTCCATTAGACTCAAAATGATGTTTTGTAGTGGTTGGGAGCATTTCGCAAACCTTCGGCACGTAAAAAGATGTGAAACTTGTTTTGCGGGCCAGAATGCACTATTTCAGGGTACCGAAGTTGCGAAAAAGGTTTCGCAACGAAAACATCCATTCTACTCCATTAGACCCAAAATGATGTTTTGCAGTGGTTGGGAGCATTTGGCAAACCTTTGGCACATAAAAAGATGCGAAACTTGTTTTGCGGGCCAGAATGCACTATTTCAGGTTATCGAAGTTGCGAAAAAGGTTTAGCAACGAAAACATCCATTCTACTCCAATAGACCCAAAATGATGTTTTGTAGTGGTTGGGAGCATTTCGCAAACGTTCGGCACGTAAAAAGATATGAAACTTGTTTTGCGAGCCAGAATGCACTATTTCAGGGAACCGAAGTTGCGAAAAATGTTTCGCAACAAAAACATCCATTCTACTCCATTAGACCCAAAATGATGTTTTGCAGTGGTTGGGAGCATTTCGCAAACGTTCGGCACGTAAAAAGATGCAAAACTTGTTTTGCGAGCCTGAATGCACTATTTCAGGGTACCGAAGATGCGAAAAAGGTTTCGCAACGAAAACATCCATTCTACTCCATTAGACCCAAAATGATGTTTTGCAGTGGTTGGGAGCATTTTGCAAACCTTCGGCACATAAAAAGATGTGAACTTGTTTTGTGGGCCAAAATGCATTTCAGAGTACCGAAGTTTCGAAAAATGTTTTGCGACGAAAACATCCATTCTACTCCATTAGACCCAAAATGATGTTTTGCAGTGGTTGGGAGCATTTCGCAAACCTTCGCCACGTAAAAAGATGTGAAACTTGTTTTGCGGGCCAAAATGCACTATTTCAGGGTACCGAAATTGCGAAAAATGTTTCGCAACAAAAACATCCATTCTACTCCATTAGACCCAAAATGATGTTTTGCAGTGGTTGGGAGCATTTCGCAAACCTTCGACATGTAAAAAGATGCGAAACTTGTTTTGCGGGCCAGAATGCACTATTTCAGGGTACGGAAGTTGCGAAAAATATTTTGCGACGAAAACAATCATTCTACTCCATTAGACTCAAAATGATGTTTTGTAGTGGTTGGGAGCATTTCGCAAACCTTCGGCACGTAAAAAGATGTGAAACTTGTTTTGCGGGCCAGAATGCACTATTTCAGGGTACCGAAGTTGCGAAAAAGGTTTCGCAACGAAAACATCCATTCTACTCCATTAGACCCAAAATGATGTTTTGCAGTGGTTGGGAGCATTTGGCAAACCTTTGGCACATAAAAAGATGCGAAACTTGTTTTGCGGGCCAGAATGCACTATTTCAGGGTATCGAAGTTGCGAAAAAGGTTTAGCAACGAAAACATCCATTCTACTCCAATAGACCCAAAATGATGTTTTGTAGTGGTTGGGAGCATTTCGCAAACGTTCGGCACGTAAAAAGATATGAAACTTGTTTTGCGAGCCAGAATGCACTATTTCAGGGAACCGAAGTTGCGAAAAATGTTTCGCAACAAAAACATCCATTCTACTCCATTAGACCCAAAATGATGTTTTGCAGTGGTTGGGAGCATTTCGCAAACGTTCGGCACGTAAAAAGATGCAAAACTTGTTTTGCGAGCCTGAATGCACTATTTCAGGGTACCGAAGATGCGAAAAAGGTTTCGCAACGAAAACATCCATTCTACTCCATTAGACCCAAAATGATGTTTTGCAGTGGTTGGGAGCATTTTGCAAACCTTCAGCACATAAAAAGATGTGAACTTGTTTTGTGGGCCAAAATGCATTTCAGAGTACCGAAGTTTCGAAAAATGTTTTGCGACGAAAACATCCATTCTACTCCATTAGACCCAAAATGATGTTTTGCAGTGGTTGGGAGCATTTCGCAAACCTTCGCCACGTAAAAAGATGTGAAACTTGTTTTGCGGGCCAAAATGCACTATTTCAGGGTACCGAAATTGCGAAAAATGTTTCGCAACAAAAACATCCATTCTACTCCATTAGACCCAAAATGATGTTTTGCAGTGGTTGGGAGCATTTCGCAAACCTTCGACATGTAAAAAGATGCGAAACTTGTTTTGCGGGCCAGAATGCACTATTTCAGGGTACGGAAGTTGCGAAAAATATTTCGCAACAAAAACATCCATTCTACTCTTTTAGACCCAAAACGATGTTTTGCTGTGGTTGGGAGAATTTCGCAAACCTTCAGCACGTAAAAAGATGCGAAACTTGTTTTGCGGGCCTGAATGCACTATTTCAGAGTACCGAAGTTGCGAAAAAGGATTCGCAACGAAAACATCCATTCTACTCCATTAGACCCAAAATGATGTTTTGCAGTGGTTGGGAGGATTTTGCAAACCTTCGGCACGTAAAAAAACGCGAAACTTGTTTTGCGGGTCTGAATCCACTATTTCAGTGTACCGAAGTTGCGAAAAAAGTTTCGCAACGAAAACATCCATTCTACACCATTAGACCCAAAATGATGTTTTGCAGTGGTTGGGAGCATTTCGCAAACCTTCGGCACGTAAAAAGATGCGAAACTTGTTTTGGGAGCCAGAATGCACTATTTCAGGGTATCGAAGTTGCGAAAAATGTTTCGCGACGAAAACATCCTTTCTACTCCATTAGACTCAAAATGATGTTTTGTAGTGGTTGGGAGCATTTCGCAAACCTTCGGCACGTAAAAAGATGTGAAACTTGTTTTGCGGGCCAGAATGCACTATTTCAGGGTACCGAAGTTGCGAAAAATGTTTCGCAACAAGAACATCCATTCTACTCCATTAGACCCAAAATGATGTTTTGCAGTGGTTGGGAGCATTTCGCAAACGTTCGGCACGGAAAAAGATGCAAAACTTGTTTTGCGGGCCTGAATGCACTATTTCAGGGTACCGAAGTTGCGAAAAAGGTTTCGCAACGAAAACATCCATTCTACTCCATTAGACCCAAAATGATGTTTTGCAGTGGTTGGGAGCATTTCGCAAACCTTTGGTACATAAAAAGATGTGAAACTTGTTTTGCAGGCCAGAATGCACTATTTTAGGGTACCGAAGTTGCGAAAAATGTTTTGCGACGAAAACATCCATTCTACTCCATTAGACCCAAAATTATGTTTTGCAGTGGTTGGGAGCATTTCTCAAACCTTCGGCACGTAAAAAGATGCGAAACTTGTTTTGCGTGTTAAAATGCACTATTTCAGGGTACTGAAGTTGCGAAAAATGTTTCGCAACAAAAACATCCATTCTACTCCACTAGACCCAAAATGATGTTTTGCAGTGGTTGGGAGCATTTCGCAAACCTTCAGCACGTAAAAAGATATGAAACTTGTTTTGCGGGCCAGAATGCACTATTTCGGGGTACCGAAGTTGCGAAAAATGTTTTGCGACGAAAACATCCATTCTACTCCATTAGACTCAAAATGATGTTTTGTAGTGGTTGGGAGCATTTCGCAAACCTTCAGCACGTAAAAAGATGTGAAACTTGTTTTGCGGGCCAGAATGCACTATTTTAGGGTACCGAAGTTGCGAAAAATATTTCGCAACAAAAACATCCATTCTACTCCATTAGACCCAAAATGATGTTTTGCAGTGGTTGGGAGAATTTCGCAAACCTTCAGCACGTAAAAAGATGCGAAACTTGTTTTGCGGGCCTGAATCCACTATTTCAGAGTACCGAAGTTGCGAAAAAGGATTCGCAACGAAAACATCCATTCTACTCCATTAGACCCAAAATGATGTTTTGTAGTGGTTGGAAGAATTTCGCAAACCTTCGGCACGTAAAAAGATGCGAAACTTGTTTTGCGGGCCTGAATCCACTATTTCAGTGTACCGAAGTTGCAAAAAAGGTTTCACAACAAAAACATCCATTCAACACCATTAGACCCAAAATGATGTTTTGTAGTGGTTGGGAGCATTTCGCAAACCTTCGGCACGTAAAAAGATGCGAAACTTGTTTTGCGGGCCAGAATGCACTATTTCAGGGTACCGAAGTTGCGAAAAATGTTTCGCAACGAAAACATCCATTCTACTCCATTAGACCCAAAATGATGTTTTGCAGTGGTTTGGGTGAACTTCGCAAACCATCGGCACGTAAAAAGATGCGAAACTTGTTTTGCGGGCCTGAATGCACTATTTCAGAGTACCGAAGTTGCGAAAAAGGATTCGCAACGAAAACATCCATTCTACTCGATTAGACCCAAAATGATGTTTTCCACTGGTTGGGAGCATTTCGCAAACCATCGACACGTAAAAAGATGCGAAACTTGTGTTTCGAGCCTGAATGCACTATTTCGGTGTACCGAAGTTGCGAAAAATGTTTCGCAACGAAAACATCCATTCTACTCTATTGGACACAAAATGATGTTTTGCAGTGGTTGGGAGCATTTCGCAAACCTTCGGCACGTAAAAAGATGCGAAACTTGTTTTGCGGGCCAGAATGCACTATTTCAGGGTACCGAAGTTGCGAAAAATGTTTCGCAACAAAAACAACCATTCTACTCCATTAGACCCAAAATGATGTTTTGCAGTGGTTGGGAGCATTTCGCAAACCTTCGGCACGTAAAAAGATGCGAAACTTGTTTTGCGGGCCAGAATGCACTATTTCAGGGTACCGAAGTTGCGAAAAATATTTCGCAACAAAAACATCCATTCTACTCCATTAGACCCAAAATGATGTTTTGCAGTGGTTAGGAGCATTTCGCAAACCTTCGGTACGTAAAAAGATGCGAAACTTGTTTTGCGGGACAGAATGCACTATTTCAGGGTACCGAAGTTGCGAAAAATGTTTCACAACAAAAACATCCATTCTGCTCAATTAGACCCAAAATGATGTTTTGCAGTGGTTGGGAGCATTTCGCAAAACTTCGGCAGGTAAAAAAATGCAAAACTTAGTTTGCGGGCCAGAATGCACTATTTCAGGGTATCGAAGTTGCGAAAAAAATTTTGCAACGAAAACATCCATTCTACTCCATTAGACCCAAAATGATGTTTTGTAGTGGTTGGGAGCATTTCGCAAACGTTTGGCACGTAAAAAGATATGAAACTTGTTTTGGGGGCCAGAATGCACTATTTCAGGATACCGAAGTTGCCAAAAATGTTTTGCGACGAAAACATCCATTCTACTCCATTAGACTCAAAATGATGTTTTGTAGTGGTTGGGAGCATTTCGCAAACCTTCGGCGCGTAAAAAGATGTGAAACTTGTTTTGCGGGCCAGAATGCACTATTTCAGGGTACCGAAGTTGCGAAAAATGTTGCGCAACAAAAACATCCATTCTACTCCAATAGACCCAAAATGATGTTTTGCAGTGGTTGGGAGCATTTCGCAAACCTTCGGCACGTAAAAAGATGCGAAACTTGTTTTGCGGGCCAGAATGCACTATTTCAGGGTATCGAAGTTGCGAAAAAGGTTTAGCAACGAAAACATCCATTCTACTCCAATAGACCCAAAATGATGTTTTGTAGTGGTTGGGAGCATTTCGCAAACGTTCGGCACGTAAAAAGATATGAAACTTGTTTTGCGGGCCAGAATGCACTATTTCAGGGTACCGAAGTTGCGACAAATGTTTTGCGACGAAAACAATCATTCTACTCCATTAGACTCAAAATGATGTTTTGTAGTGGTTGGGAGCATTTCGCAAACCTTCGGCACGTAAAAAGATGTGAAACTTGTTTTGCGGGCCTGAATGCACTATTTCAGGGTACCGAAGTTGCGAAAAAGGTTTCGCAACGAAAACATCCATTCTACTCCATTAGACCCAAAATGATGTTTTGCAGTGGTTGGGAGCATTTGGCAAACCTTTGGCACATAAAAAGATGCGAAACTTGTTTTGCGGGCCAGAATGCACTATTTCAGGGTATCGAAGTTGCGAAAAAGGTTTAGCAACGAAAACATCCATTCTACTGCAATAGACCCAAAATGATGTTTTGTAGTGGTTGGGAGCATTTCGCAAACGTTCGGCACGTAAAAAGATATGAAACTTGTTTTGCGAGCCAGAATGCACTATTTCAGGGAACCGAAGTTGCGAAAAATGTTTCGCAACAAAAACATCCATTCTACTCCATTAGACCCAAAATGATGTTTTGCAGTGGTTGGGAGCATTTCGCAAAACTTCGGCAGGTAAAAAAATGCAAAACTTAGTTTGCGGGCCAGAATGCACTATTTCAGGGTATCGAAGTTGCGAAAAAAATTTTGCAACGAAAACATCCATTCTACTCCATTCGACCCAAAATGATGTTTTGTAGTGGTTGGGAGCATTTCGCAAACGTTTGGCACGTAAAAAGATATGAAACTTGTTTTGGGGGCCAGAATGCACTATTTCAGGATACCGAAGTTGCCAAAAATGTTTTGCGACGAAAACATCCATTCTACTCCATTAGACTCAAAATGATGTTTTGTAGTGGTTGGGAGCATTTCGCAAACCTTCGGCGCGTAAAAAGATGTGAAACTTGTTTTGCGGGCCAGAATGCACTATTTCAGGGTACCGAAGTTGCGAAAAATGTTGCGCAACAAAAACATCCATTCTACTCCAATAGACCCAAAATGATGTTTTGCAGTGGTTGGGAGCATTTCGCAAACCTTCGGCACGTAAAAAGATGCGAAACTTGTTTTGCGGGCCAGAATGCACTATTTCAGGGTATCGAAGTTGCGAAAAAGGTTTAGCAACGAAAACATCCATTCTACTCCAATAGACCCAAAATGATGTTTTGTAGTGGTTGGGAGCATTTCGCAAACGTTCGGCACGTAAAAAGATATGAAACTTGTTTTGCGGGCCAGAATGCACTATTTCAGGGTACCGAAGTTGCGAAAAATGTTTTGCGACGAAAACAATCATTCTACTCCATTAGACTCAAAATGATGTTTTGTAGTGGTTGGGAGCATTTCGCAAACCTTCGGCACGTAAAAAGATGTGAAACTTGTTTTGCGGGCCAGAATGCACTATTTCAGGGTACCGAAGTTGCGAAAAAGGTTTCGCAACGAAAACATCCATTCTACTCCATTAGACCCAAAATGATGTTTTGCAGTGGTTGGGAGCATTTGGCAAACCTTTGGCACATAAAAAGATGCGAAACTTGTTTTGCGGGCCAGAATGCACTATTTCAGGGTATCGAAGTTGCGAAAAAGGTTTAGCAACGAAAACATCCATTCTACTCCAATAGACCCAAAATGATGTTTTGTAGTGGTTGGGAGCATTTCGCAAACGTTCGGCACGTAAAAAGATATGAAACTTGTTTTGCGAGCCAGAATGCACTATTTCAGGGAACCGAAGTTGCGAAAAATGTTTCGCAACAAAAACATCCATTCTACTCCATTAGACCCAAAATGATGTTTTGCAGTGGTTGGGAGCATTTCGCAAACGTTCGGCACGTAAAAAGATGCAAAACTTGTTTTGCGAGCCTGAATGCACTATTTCAGGGTACCGAAGATGCGAAAAAGGTTTCGCAACGAAAACATCCATTCTACTCCATTAGACCCAAAATGATGTTTTGCAGTGGTTGGGAGCATTTTGCAAACCTTCGGCACATAAAAAGATGTTAACTTGTTTTGTGGGCCAAAATGCATTTCAGAGTACCGAAGTTGCGAAAAATGTTTTGCGACGAAAACATCCATTCTACTCCATTAGACCCAAAATGATGTTTTGCAGTGGTTGGGAGCATTTCGCAAACCTTAGCCATGTAAAAAGATGCGAAACTTGTTTTGCGGGCCAAAATGCACTATTTCAGGGTACCGAAATTGCGAAAAATGTTTCGCAACAAAAACATCCATTCTGCTCCATTAGACCCAAAATGATGTTTTGCAGTGGTTGGGAGCATTTCGCAAACCTTCGGCATGTAAAAAGATGCGAAACTTGTTTTGCGGGCCAGAATGCACTATTTCAGGGTACGGAAGTTGCGAAAAATATTTCGCAACAAAAACATCCATTCTACTCTTTTAGACCCAAAACGATGTTTTGCTGTGGTTGGGAGAATTTCGCAAACCTTCAGCACGTAAAAAGATGCGAAACTTGTTTTGCGGGCCTGAATGCACTATTTCAGAGTACCGAAGTTGCGAAAAAGGATTCGCAACGAAAACATCCATTCTACTCCATTAGACCCAAAATGATGTTTTGCAGTGGTTGGGAGAATTTAGCAAACCTTCGGCACGTAAAAAAACGCGAAACTTGTTTTGCGGGTCTGAATCCACTATTTCAGTGTACCGAAGTTGCGAAAAAAGTTTCGCAACGAAAACATCCATTCTACACCATTAGGCCCAAAATGATGTTTTGCAGTGGTTGGGAGCATTTCGCAAACCTTCGGCACGTAAAAAGATGCGAAACTTGTTTTGGGAGCCAGAATGCACTATTTCAGGGTATCGAAGTTGCGAAAAATGTTTTGCGACGAAAACATCCTTTCTACTCCATTAGACTCAAAATGATGTTTTGTAGTGGTTGGGAGCATTTCGCAAACCTTCGGCACGTAAAAAGATGTGAAACTTGTTTTGCGGGCCAGAATGCACTATTTCAGGGTACCGAAGTTGCGAAAAATGTTTCGCAACAAGAACATCCATTCTACTCCATTAGACCCAAAATGATGTTTTGCAGTGGTTGGGAGCATTTCGCAAACGTTCGGCACGGAAAAAGATGCTAAACTTGTTTTGCGGGCCTGAATGCACTATTTCAGGGTACCGAAGTTGCGAAAAAGGTTTCGCAACGAAAACATCCATTCTACTCCATTAGACCCAAAATGATGTTTTGCAGTGGTTGGGAGCATTTCGCAAACCTTTGGCACATAAAAAGATGTGAAACTTGTTTTGCAGGCCAGAATGCACTATTTTAGGGTACCGAAGTTGCGAAAAATGTTTTGCGACGAAAACATCCATTCTACTCCATTAGACCCAAAATTATGTTTTGCATTCGGCACGTAAAAATATGCGAAACTTGTTTTGCGTGTTAAAATGCACTATTTCAGGGTACTGAAGTTGCGAAAAATGTTTCGCAACAAAAACATCCATTCTACTCCACTAGACCCAAAATGATGTTTTGCAGTGGTTGGGAGCATTTCGCAAACCTTCAGCACGTAAAAAGATATGAAACTTGTTTTGCGGGCCAGAATGCACTATTTCAGGGTACCGAAGTTGCGAAAAATGTTTTGCGACGAAAACATCCATTCTACTCCATTAGACTCAAAATGATGTTTTGTAGTGGTTGGGAGCATTTCGCAAACCTTCAGCACATAAAAAGATGTGAAACTTGTTTTGCGGGCCAGAATGCACTATTTTAGGGTACCGAAGTTGCGAAAAATATTTCGCAACAAAAACATCCATTCTACTCCATTAGACCCAAAATGATGTTTTGCAGTGGTTGGGAGAATTTCGCAAACCTTCAGCACGTAAAAAGATGCGAAACTTGTTTTGCGGGCCTGAATGCACTATTTCAGAGTACCGAAGTTGCGAAAAAGGATTCGCAACGAAAACATCCATTCTACTCCATTAGACCCAAAATGATGTTTTGTAGTGGTTGGGAGAATTTCGCAAACCTTCGGCACGTAAAAAGATGCGAAACTTGTTTTGCGGGCCTGAATCCACTATTTCAGTGTACCGAAGTTGCAAAAAAGGTTTCGCAACAAAAACATCCATTCAACACCATTAGACCCAAAATGATGTTTTGTAGTGGTTGGGAGCATTTCGCAAACCTTCGGCACGTAAAAAGATGCGAAACTTGTTTTGCGGGCCAGAATGCACTATTTCAGGGTACCGAAGTTGCGAAAAATGTTTCGCAACGAAAACATCCATTCTACTCCATTAGACCCAAAATGATGTTTTGCAGTGGTTGGGAGAATTTCGCAAACCTTCGGCACGGAAAAAGGTGCGAAACTTGTTTTGCGGGCCTGAATGCACTATTTCAGAGTACCGAAGTTGCGAAAAAGGATTCGCAACGAAAACATCCATTCTACTCCATTAGACCCAAAATGATGTTTTCCACTGGTTGGGAGCATTTCGCAAACCATCGACACGTAAAAAGATGCGAAACTTGTGTTTCGAGCCTGAATGCTCTATTTCGTCGTACCGAAGTTGCGAAAAATGTTTCGCAACGAAAACATCCATTCTACTCTATTAGACACAATATGATGTTTTGCAGTGGATGGGAGCATTTCGCAAACCTTCGGCACGTAAAAAGATGCGAAACTTGTTTTGCGGGCCAGAATGCACTATTTCAGGGTACCGAAGTTGCGAAAAATGTTTCACAACAAAAACATCCATTCTACTCCATTAGACCCAAAATGATGTTTTGCAGTGGTTGGGAGCATTTCGCAAACCTTCGGCACGTAAAAAGATGCAAAACTTGTTTTGCGGGCCTGAATGCACTATTTCAGGGTACCGAAGTTGCGAAAAAGGTTTCGCAACGAAAACATCCATTCTACTCCATTAGACTCAAAATGATGTTTTGCAGTGGTTGGGAGCATTTCGCAAACCTTCGGCACGTAAAAAGATGTGAAACTTGTTTTGCGGGCCAGAATGCACTATTTCAGGGTACCGAAGTTGCGAAAAATGTTTTGCGACGAAAACATCCATTCTACTCCATTAGACCCAAAATGATGTTTTGCAGTGGTGGGGAGAATTTCGCAAACCTTCGGCACGTAAAAAGATGCGAAACTTGTTTTGCGGGACTGAATGCACTATTTCAGAGTACCGAAGTTGTGAAAAAGGATTCGCAATGAAAACATCCATTCTACTCCATTGGACCCAAAATGATGTTTTCCACTGGTTGGGAGCATTTCGCAAACCGTCGACACGTAAAAAGATGTGAAACTTGTGTTTTGGGCATGAATGCACTATTTCGGTGTACCGAAGTTGCAAAAAATGTTTCGCAACGAAAACATCTATTCTACTCTATTAGACACAAAATGATGTTTTGTAGTGGTTGGGAGCATTTCGGAAACCTTCGGCACGTAAAAAGATGCGAAATTTGTTTTGCGGGCCATAATGCACTATTTCAGGGTACCGAAGTTGCGAAAAATGTTTCGAACCAAAAACATCTATTCTACTCCATTAGACCCAAAATGATGTTTGCAGTGGTTGGGAGCATTTCGCAAACCTTCGGAATGTAAAAAGATGTGAAACTTGTTTTGCGGGCCAGAATGCACTATTTCAGGGTACCGAAGTTGCGAAAAATGTTTCGTAACAAAAACATCCATTCTACTCCATTAGACCCAAAATGATGTTTTGCAGTGGTTGGGAGAATTTCGCAAACCTTCGGCACGTAAAAAGATGCAAAACTTATTTTGCGGGCCTGAATGCACTATTTCAGAGTACCGAAGTTGCGAAAAAGGATTCGCAACGAAAACATCCATTCTACTCCATTAGACCCAAAATGATGTTTTGAAGTGGTTGGGAGCATTTCGCAAACCTTCGGCACGTAAAAAGATGCGAAACTTGTTTTGCGTGTTAAAATGCACTATTTCAGGGTACCGAAGTTGCGAAAAATGTTTCGCAACAAAAACATCCATTCTACTCCATTAGACCCAAAATGATGTTTTGCAGTGGTTGGGAGCATTTCGCAAACCTTCAGCACGTAAAAAGATATGAAACTTGTTTTGCGGGCCAGAATGCACTATTTCAGGGTACCGAAGTTGCGAAAAATGTTTTGCGACGAAAACATCCATTCTACTCCATTAAACTCAAAATGATGTTTTGTAGTGGTTGGGAGCATTTCGCAAACCTTCAGCACGTAAAAAGATGTGAAACTTGTTTTGCGGGCCAGAATGCACTATTTTAGGGTACCGAAGTTGCGAAAAATATTTCGCAACAAAAACATCCATTCTACTCCATTAGACCCAAAATGATGTTTTGCAGTGGTTCGGAGAATTTCGCAAACCTTCAGCACGTAAAAAGATGCGAAACTTGTTTTGCGGGCCTGAATGCACTATTTCAGAGTACCGAAGTTGCGAAAAAGGATTCGCAACGAAAACATCCATTCTACTCCATTAGACCCAAAATGATGTTATGTAGTGGTTGGGAGAATTTCGCAAACCTTCGGCACGTAAAAAGATGCGAAACTTGTTTTGCGGGCCTGAATCCACTATTTCAGTGTACCGAAGTTGCAAAAAAGGTTTCGCAACAAAAACATCCATTCAACACCATTAGACCCAAAATGATGTTTTGTGGTGGTTGGGAGCATTTCGCAAACCTTCGGCACGTGAAAAGATGCGAAACTTGTTTTGCGGGCCAGAATGCACTATTTCAGGGTACCGAAGTTGCGAAAAAATTTTCGCAACGAAAACATCCATTCTACTCCATTAGACCCAAAATGATGTTTTGCAGTGGTTGGGAGAATTTCGCAAACCTTCGGCACGGAAAAAGGTGCGAAACTTGTTTTGCGGGCCTGAATGCACTATTTCAGAGTACCGAAGTTGCGAAAAAGGATTCGCAACGAAAACATCCATTCTACTCCATTAGACCCAAAATGATGTTTTCCACTGGTTGGGAGCATTTCGCAAACCATCGACACGTAAAAAGATGCGAAACTTATTTTTCGGGCCTGAATGCACTATTTCAGAGTACCGAAGTGGCGAAAAATGTTTCGCAACGAAAACATCCATTCTACTCCATTAGACCCAAAATGATGTTTTGCAGTGGTTGGGAGAATTTCGCAAACCTTCGGCACGTAAAAAGATGCGAAACTTGTTTTGTGGGCCTGAATCCACTATGTCAGTGTACCGAAGCTGCGAAAAAGGATTCGCAACGAAAACATCCATTCTACTCCATTAGACACAAAATGATGTTTTGCAGTGGTAGGGAGCATTTCGCAAACCTTCGGCATGTAAAAAGATGTGAAACTTGTTTTGCGGGCCAGAATGCACTATTTCAGGTTACCGAAGTTGCGAAAAATGTTTTGCAAGGAAAACATCCATTCTACTCCATTAGACCCAAAATGATGTTTTGCAGTGGTTGGGAGAATTTCGCAAACCTTCGGCACGTAAAAAGATGGGAAACTTGTTTCGCGGGCCTGAATGCACTATTTCAGGGTACCGAAGTTGCGAAAAATGTTTTGCAACGAAAACATCCATTCTACACCATTAGACCCAAAATGATGTTTTGCAATGGTTTGGAGAATTTCGCAAACCTTCGGCACGTAAAAAGATGCAAAACTTGTTTTGCGGGCCTGAATGCATTATTTCAGAGTACCGAAGTGGCGAAAAAGGATTCGCAACGAAAACATCCATTCTACTCCATTAGACCCAAAATGATGTTTTCCACTGGTTGGGAGCATTTTGCAAACCATCGACACGTAAAAAGATGTGAAACTTGTGTTTCGGGCCTGAATGCACTATTTCGGTGTACCGAAGTTGCAAAAAATGTTTCGCAACGAAAATATCCAATCAACTCTATTAGACACAAAATGATGTTTTGCAGTGGTTGGGAGCATTTCGCAAACCTTCGGCACGTAAAAAGATGTGAAACTTGTTTTGCGGGCCATAATGCACTATTTCAGGGTACCGAATAAGCGAAAAATGTTTCGCAACAAAAACATCCATTCTACTCCATTAGACCCAAAATGATGTTTTGCAGTGGTTGGGAGCATTTCGCAAACCTTCGGCATGTAAAAAGATGCGAAACTTGTTTTGCGGGCCAGAATGCACTATTTCAGGGTACCGAAGTTGCGAAAAATGTTTCGCAACAAAAACATCCATTCTACTCCATTAGACCCAAAATGATGTTTTGCAGTGGTTGGGAGAATTTCGCAAACCTTCAGCATGTAAAAAGATGCGAAACTTGTTTTGCGGGCCTGAATGCACTATTTCAGAGTACCGAAGTTGCGAAAAAGGATTCGCAACGAAAACATCCATTCTACTCCATTAGACCCAAAATGATGTTTTCCACAGGTTGGGAGCATTTCGCAAACCATCGACACGTAAAAAGATGTGAAATTTGTGTTTCGGGCCTGAATGCACTATTTCGGTGTACCAAAGTTGCAAAAAATGTTTCGCAACGAAAACATCCATTCAACTCTATTAAAACCAAAATGATGTTTTGCAGTGGTTGGGAGCATTTCACAAACCTTCGGCACGTAATAAGATGTGAAACTTGTTTTGCGGGCCATAATGCACTATTTCAGGGTACCGAATAAGCAAAAAATGTTTCGCAACAAAAACATCCATTCTACTCCATTAGACCCAAAATGATGTTTTGCAGTGGTTGGGAGCATTTCGCAAACCTTCGGCATGTAAAAAGATGCGAAACTTGTTTTGCGGGCCAGAATGCACTATTTCAGGGTACCGAAGTTGCGAAAAATGTTTCGCAACAAAAACATCCATTCTACTCCATTAGACCCAAAATGATGTTTTGCAGTGGTTGGGAGAATTTCGCAAACCTTCAGCATGTAAAAAGATGCGAAACTTGTTTTGCGGGCCTGAATGCACTATTTCAGAGTACCGAAGTTGCGAAAAAGGATTCGCAACGAAAACATCCATTCTACTCCATTAGACCCAAAATGATGTTTTCCACTGGTTGGGAGCATTTCGCAAACCATCGACACGTAAAAAGATGTGAAATTTGTGTTTCGGGCCTGAATGCACTATTTCGGTGTACCAAAGTTGCAAAAAATGTTTCGCAACGAAAACATCCATTCAACTCTATTAGACACAAAATGATGTTTTGCAGTTGTTGGGAGCATTTCGCAAACCTTCGGCACGTAATAAGATGTGAAACTTGTTTTGCGGGCCATAATGCACTATTTCAGGGTACCGAATAAGCAAAAAATGTTTCGCAACAAAAACATCCATTCTACTCCATTAGACCCAAAATGATATTTTGCAGTGGTTGGGAGCATTTCGCAAACCTTCGGCATGTAAAAAGATGCGAAACTTGTTTTGCGGGCCAGAATGCACTATTTCAGGGTACCGAAGTTGCGAAAAATGTTTCGCAACAAAAACATCCATTCTACTCCATTAGACCCAAAATGATGTTTTGCAGTGGTTGGGAGAATTTCGCAAACCTTCAGCATGTAAAAAGATGCGAAACTTGTTTTGCGGGCCTGAATGCACTATTTCAGAGTACCGAAGTTGCGAAAAAGGATTCGCAACGAAAACATCCATTCTACTCCATTAGACCCAAAATGATGTTTTCCACTGGTTGGGAGCATTTCACAAACCATCGACACGTAAAAAGATGCGAAACTTGTGTTTCGGGACTGAATGCACTATTTCGGTGTACCGAAGTTGCGAAAAATGTTTCGCAACGAAAACATCCATTCTACTCTATTAGACACAAAATGATGTTTTGCAGTGGTTGGGAGCATTTCGCAAACCTTCGGCATGTAAAAAGATGCGAAACTTGTTTTGCGGGCCAGAATGCACTATTTCAGGGTACCGAAGTTGCGAAAAATGTTTCGCAAGGAAAACATCCATTCTACTCCGTTAGACCCAAAATGATGTTTTGCAGTGGTTGGGAGAATTTCGCAAACCTTCGGCGCGTAAAAAGATGGGAAACTTGTTTCGCGGGCCTGAATGCACTATTTCAGGGTTCCGAAGTTGCCAAAAAATGTTTCGCAACGAAAACATCCATTCCAGTCTATTAGACACAAAATGATGTTTTGCAGTGGTTGGGAGCATTTTGCAAACCTTCGGCACGTAAAAAGATGCGAAACTTGTTTTGCGGGCCAGAATGCACTATTTCAGGGTATCGAAGTTGCAAAAAATGCTTCGCAACGAAAACATCCATTCTAGTCTATTAGACACAAAATGATGTTTTGCAGTGGTTGGGAGCATTTCGCAAACCTTCGGCACGTAAAAAATGTGAAACTTGTTTTGCGGGCCAGAATGCACTATTTCAGGGTACCGAAGTTGCGAAAAATATTTTGCGACGAAAACATCCATCTACTCCATTAGACCCAAAATGATGTTTTGCAGTGGTTGAGAGAATTTCGCAAACCTTCGGCACGTAAAAACATGCAAAACTTGTTTTGCGGGCCTGAATGCACTATTTCAGAGTACCTAAGTGGCGAAAAAGGATTCGCAACGAAAACATCCATTCTACTCCATTAGACCCAAAATGATGTTTTCCACTGGTTGGGAGCATTTCGCAAACCATCGACACGTAAAAAGATGCGAAACTTGTGTTTCGGGCCTGAATGCACTATTTCGGTGTACCGAAGTTGCGAAAAATGTTTCGCAACGAAAACATCCATTCTACTCTATTAGACACAAAATGATATTTTGCAGTGGTTGGGAACATTTCGCAAACCTTCGGCATGTAAAAAGATGCGAAACTTGTTTTGCGGGCCAGAATGCACTATTTCAGGGTACCGAAGTTGCGAAAAATATTTCGCAAGGAAAACATCCATTCTACTTCATTAGACCCAAAATGATGTTTTGCAGTGGTTGGGAGAATTTCGCAAACCTTCGGCACGTAAAAAGATGGGAAACTTGTTTCGTGGGCCTGAATGCACTATTTCAGGGTACCGAAGTTGCGAAAAAGGTTTCTCAACGAAAACATCTATTCTACTCCATTAGACCCAAAATGATGTTTTGCAGTGGTTGGGAGCATTTCGCAAACCTTCGGCACATAAAAAGATGTGAAACTTGTTTTGCGGGCCAGAATGCACTATTTCAGGGTACCGAAGTTGCAAAAAAAAGTTTCGCAACGAAAACATCCATTCCAGTCTATTAGACACAAAATGATGTTTTGCACTGGTTGGGAGCATTTCGCAAACCTTCGGCACGTAAAAAGATGCGAAACTTGTTTTGCGGGCCAGAATGCACTATTTCGGTGTACCAAAGTTGCAAAAAATGTTTCGCAACGAAAACATCCATTCAACTCTATTAGACACAAAATGATGTTTTGCAGTGGTTGGGAGCATTTCGCAAACCTTCGGCACGTAATAAGATGTGAAACTTGTTTTGCGGGCCATAATGCACTATTTCAGGGTACCGAATAAGCAAAAAATGTTTCGCAACAAAAACATCCATTCTACTCCATTAGACCCAAAATGATATTTTGCAGTGGTTGGGAGCATTTCGCAAACCTTCGGCATGTAAAAAGATGCGAAACTTGTTTTGCGGGCCAGAATGCACTATTTCAGGGTACCGAAGTTGCGAAAAATGTTTCACAACAAAAACATCCATTCTACTCCATTAGACCCAAAATGATGTTTTGCAGTGGTTGGGAGAATTTCGCAAACCTTCAGCATGTAAAAAGATGCGAAACTTCTTTTGCGGGCCTGAATGCACTATTTCAGAGTACCGAAGTTGCGAAAAAGGATTCGCAACGAAAACATCCATTCTACTCCATTAGACCCAAAATGATGTTTTCCACTGGTTGGGAGCATTTCACAAACCATCGACACGTAAAAAGATGCGAAACTTGTGTTTCGGGACTGAATGCACTATTTCGGTGTACCGAAGTTGCGAAAAATGTTTCGCAACGAAAACATCCATTCTACTCTATTAGACACAAAATGATGTTTTGCAGTGGTTGGGAGCATTTTGCAAGCCTTCGGCATGTAAAAAGATGCGAAACTTGTTTTGCGAGCCAGAATGCACTATTTCAGGGTACCGAAGTTGCGAAAAATGTTTCGCAAGGAAAACATCCATTCTACTCCGTTAGACCCAAAATGATGTTTTGCAGTGGTTGGGAGAATTTCGCAAACCTTCGGCGCGTAAAAAGATGGGAAACTTGTTTCGCGGGCCTGAATGCACTATTTCAGGGTTCCGAAGTTGCCAAAAAATGTTTCGCAACGAAAACATCCATTCCAGTCTATTAGACACAAAATGATGTTTTGCAGTGGTTGGGAGCATTTTGCAAACCTTCGGCACGTAAAAAGATGCGAAACTTGTTTTGCGGGCCAGAATGCACTATTTCAGGGTATCGAAGTTGCAAAAAATGCTTCGCAACGAAAACATCCATTCTAGTCTATTAGACACAAAATGATGTTTTGCAGTGGTTGGGAGCATTTCGCAAACCTTCGGCGCGTAAAAAATGTGAAACTTGTTTTGCGGGCCAGAATGCACTATTTCAGGGTACCGAAGTTGCGAAAAATATTTTGCGACGAAAACATCCATCTACTCCATTAGACCCAAAATGATGTTTTGCAGTGGTTGAGAGAATTTCGCAAACCTTCGGCACGTAAAAACATGCAAAACTTGTTTTGCGGGCCTGAATGCACTATTTCAGAGTACCTAAGTGGCGAAAAAGGATTCGCAACGAAAACAGGCATTCTACTCCATTAGACCCAAAATGATGTTTTCCACTGGTTGGGAGCATTTCGCAAACCATCGACACGTAAAAAGATGCGAAACTTGTGTTTCGGGCCTGAATGCACTATTTCGGTGTACCGAAGTTGCGAAAAATGTTTCGCAACGAAAACATCCATTCTACTCTATTAGACACAAAATGATATTTTGCAGTGGTTGGGAACATTTCGCAAACCTTCGGCATGTAAAAAGATGCGAAACTTGTTTTGCGGGCCAGAATGCACTATTTCAGGGTACCGAAGTTGCGAAAAATATTTCGCAAGGAAAACATCCATTCTACTTCATTAGACCCAAAATGATGTTTTGCAGTGGTTGGGAGAATTTCGCAAACCTTCGGCACGTAAAAAGATGGGAAACTTGTTTCGCGGGCCTGAATGCACTATTTCAGGGTACCGAAGTTGCGAAAAAGGTTTCTCAACGAAAACATCTATTCTACTCCATTAGACCCAAAATGATGTTTTGCAGTGGTTGGGAGCATTTCGCAAACCTTCGGCACATAAAAAGATGTGAAACTTGTTTTGCGGGCCAGAATGCACTATTTCAGGGTACCGAAGTTGCAAAAAAAAGTTTCGCAACGAAAACATCCATTCCAGTCTATTAGACACAAAATGATGTTTTGCACTGGTTGGGAGCATTTCGCAAACCTTCGGCACGTAAAAAGATGCGAAACTTGTTTTGCGGGCCAGAATGCACTATTTCAGGGTATCGAAGTTGCAAATAATGTTTCGCAACGAAAACATCCATTCTACTCCATTAGACCCAAAATGATGTTTTCCACTGGTTGGGAGCATTTCACAAACCATCGACACGTAAAAAGATGCCAAACTTGTGTTTCGGGACTGAATGCACTATTTCGGTGTACCGAAGTTGCGAAAAATGTTTCGCAACGAAAACATCCATTCTACTCTATTAGACACAAAATGATGTTTTCCAGTGGTTGGGAGCATTTCGCAAACCTTCGGCATGTAAAAAGATGCGAAACTTGTTTTGCAGGCCAGAATGCACTATTTCAGGGTACCGAAGTTGCGAAAAATGTTTCGCAAGGAAAACATCCATTCTACTCCGTTAGACCCAAAATGATGTTTTGTAGTGGTTGGGAGAATTTCGCAAACCTTCGGCGCGTAAAAAGATGGGAAACTTGTTTCGCGGGCCTGAATGCACTATTTCAGGGTTCCGAAGTTGCCAAAAAATGTTTCGCAACGAAAACATCCATTCCAGTCTATTAGACACAAAATGATGTTTTGCAGTGGTTGGGAGCATTTTGCAAACCTTCGGCACGTAAAAAGATGCGAAACTTGTTTTGCGGGCCAGAATGCACTATTTCAGGGTATCGAAGTTGCAAAAAATGCTTCGCAACGAAAACATCCATTCTAGTCTATTAGACACAAAATGATGTTTTGCAGTGGTTGGGAGCATTTCGCAAACCTTCGGCACGTAAAAAATGTGAAACTTGTTTTGCGGGCCAGAATGCACTATTTCAGGGTACCGAAGTTGCGAAAAATATTTTGCGACGAAAACATCCATCTACTCCATTAGACCCAAAATGATGTTTTGCAGTGGTTGAGAGAATTTCGCAAACCTTCGGCACGTAAAAACATGCAAAACTTGTTTTGCGGGCCTGAATGCACTATTTCAGAGTACCTAAGTGGCGAAAAAGGATTCGCAACGAAAACAGGCATTCTACTCCATTAGACCCAAAATGATGTTTTCCACTGGTTGGGAGCATTTCGCAAACCATCGACACGTAAAAAGATGCGAAACTTGTGTTTCGGGCCTGAATGCACTATTTCGGTGTACCGAAGTTGCGAAAAATGTTTCGCAACGAAAACATCCATTCTACTCTATTAGACACAAAATGATATTTTGCAGTGGTTGGGAACATTTCGCAAACCTTCGGCATGTAAAAAGATGCGAAACTTGTTTTGCGGGCCAGAATGCACTATTTCAGGGTACCGAAGTTGCGAAAAATATTTCGCAAGGAAAACATCCATTCTACTTCATTAGACCCAAAATGATGTTTTGCAGTGGTTGGGAGAATTTCGCAAACCTTCGGCACGTAAAAAGATGGGAAACTTGTTTCGCGGGCCTGAATGCACTATTTCAGGGTACCGAAGTTGCGAAAAAGGTTTCTCAACGAAAACATCTATTCTACTCCATTAGACCCAAAATGATGTTTTGCAGTGGTTGGGAGCATTTCGCAAACCTTCGGCACATAAAAAGATGTGAAACTTGTTTTGCGGGCCAGAATGCACTATTTCAGGGTACCGAAGTTGCAAAAAAAAGTTTCGCAACGAAAACATCCATTCCAGTCTATTAGACACAAAATGATGTTTTGCACTGGTTGGGAGCATTTCGCAAACCTTCGGCACGTAAAAAGATGCGAAACTTGTTTTGCGGGCCAGAATGCACTATTTCAGGGTATCGAAGTTGCAAATAATGTTTCGCAACGAAAACATCCATTCTAGTCTATTAGACACAAAATGATGTTTTGCAGTGGTTGGGATCATTTCGCAAACCTTCGGCACGTAAAAAGATGTGAAACTTGTTTTGCGGGCCAGAATGCACTATTTTAGGGTACCGAAGTTGCGAAAAATGTTTTGCGACGAAAACCTCCATTCTACTCAATTAGACCCAAAATGATGTTTTGCAGTGGTTGGGAGAATTTCGCAAACTTTCGGCACGTAAAAAGATGCAAAACTTGTTTTGCGAGCCTGAATGCACTATTTCAGAGAACCGAAGTTGCGAAAAAGGATTCGCAACGAAAACATCCATTCTACTCCATTAGACCCAAAATGATGTTTTCCACTGGTTGGGAGCATTTCGCAAACCATCGACACGTAAAAAGATGCGAAACTTGTTTTTCAGGACTGAATGCACTATTTCGGTGTACCGAAGTGGCGAAAAATGTTTCGCAACGAAAACATCCATTCTACTCTGTTAGACACAAAATGATGTTTTGCAGTGGTTGGGAGCATTTCCCAAACCTTCGGCATGTAAAAAGATGCGAAACTTGTTTTGCGGGCCCGAATGCACTATTTCAGGGTACCGAAGTTGCGAAAAATGTTTCGCAAGGAAAACATCCATTCTACTCCATTAGACCCAAAATGATGTTTTGCAGTGGTTGGGAGAATTTCGCAAACCTTCGGCACGTAAAAAGATGGGAAACTTGTTTCGCGGGCCTGAATGCACTATTTCAGGGTACCGAAGTTGCGAAAAAGATTTCTCAACGAAAACATCTATTCTACTCCATTAGACCCAAAATGATGTTTTGTAGTGGTTGGGAGCATTTCGCAAACCTTCGGCACATAAAAAGATGTGAAACTTGTTTTGCGGGCCAGAATGCACTATATCAGGGTACCGAAGTTGCAAATAAATGTTTCGCAACGAAAACATCCATTCCAGTCTATTAGACACAAAATGATGCTTTGAAATGGTTGGGACCATTTCGCAAATCTTCGGCACGTAAAAAGATGCGAAACTTGTTTTACGGGCCAGAATGCACTATTTCAGGGTATCGAAGTTGCAAAAAATGTTTCGCAACGAAAACATCCCTTCTAGTCTATTAGACACAAAATGATGTTTTGCAGTGGTTGGGAGCATTTCGCAAACCTTCGGCACGTAAAAAGATGTGAAACTTGTTTTGCGGGCCAGAATGCACTATTTTAGGGTACCGAAGTTGCGAAAAATGTTTTCGACGAAAACATCCGTTCTACTCCATTAGACCCAAAATGATGTTTTGCAGTGGTTGGGAGAATGTCGCAAACCTTCGGCACGTAAAAAGATGCAAAACTTGTTTTGCGGGCCTGAATGCACTATTTCAGAGTACCGAAGTTGCGAAAAAGGATTCGCAACGAAAACATCCATTCTACTCCATTAGACCCAAAATGATGTTTTCCACTGGTTGGGAGAATTTCGCAAACCATCGACACTTAAAAAGATGTGAAACTTGTGTTTCGGGCCTGAATGCACTATTTCGGTGTACCGAAGTTGCAAAAAATGTTTCGCAACGAAAACATCCATTCTACTCTATTAGACACAAAATGATGTTTTGCAGTGGTTGGGAGCATTTCGCAAACATTCGGCACGTAAAAAGATGCGAAACTTATTTTGCGGGCCATAATGCACTATTTCAGGGTACCGAAGTTGCGAAAAATGTTTCGCAACAAAAACATCCATTCTACTACATTAGATCCAAAATGATGTTTTTCAGTGGTTGGGAGCATTTCGCAAACCTTCGGCATGTAAAAAGATGCGAAACTTGTTTTGCGGGCCGGAATGCACTATTTCAGGGTACCGAAGTTGTGAAAAATGTTTCACAACAAAAACATCCATTCTACTCTATTAGACCCAAAATGATGTTTTCCACTGGTTGGGAGCATTTCGCAAACCATCGACACGTAAAAAGATGTGAAACTTGTGTTTCAGGCCTGAATGCACTATTTCGGTGTACCGATGTTGCAAAAAATGTTTCGCAACGAAAACATCCATTCTACTCTATTAGACACAAAATGATGTTTTGCAGTGGTTGGGAGCATTTCGCAAACCTCCGGCATGAAAAAAGATGCGAAACTTGTTTTGCGGGCCGGAATGCACTATTTCAGGGTACCGAAGTTGTGAAAAATGTTTCACAACAAAAACATCCATTCTACTCCATTAGACCCAAAATGATGTTTTGCAGTGGTTGGGAGAATTTCGCAAACCTTCAGTGTAACATCCCTCAAATTTATTGAGGAATGTTAATTAATAAAAATGTGGATTTAAAATTTTCGATGAATTATTTGAGTGATTATCAACTTATTTAAGGATGTCTTCCTTTTCTCTCCTTTAATTCCTAGATTTATTTTGAGCTAAATAAAATTTCTAGGAAATATAAAAATGTTAGTGTGAGAAACTTGGAGTTCTTTTGGTTTTATTTGGAGTTTATTTGAGTGGGATTTCAAATTTGAATTTACATTCAAATTTGAATCTAAAATAGAAAGGGGTTGGAAAGAAATAGAAAAGGTAAAGGGAGGATAGCTTCTGGGCCGCGAGCCCAAAGTCCCGAAGTCCGCTGAACCACCCTCTTCTCTTTTTCTCTGCGCGCCGCGCCACCCTCTCCTTTTCCCCTTTCCAGCCCACAGCGGCCCGTCAAGCGCCAGCCCGCTTATCACCTACCGCACCCGCGCCGAGTCGCCGCCAGGTGGGACCCGCGTGACGTCGCCCCCGACGTCACCTCTTCTTCCTCCCGTCACCCGCTTCTTTTTCCCCTTTACCGTCGGCGCCGCAGCCTTCCGCACCGCCCCTCGCCCGGCAGCCGTCCGAGCTCCGCCGGGGCCATCCGCGCCGTCCACGCGTCCAGCACCCTGCCTTGCCCTATAAGAAGGCCGCCGCCGCGCCTCAGGGAAGCTCCCAACCCTAGCCGCCACGGGGAGTCCTCCCCGTTCCACTTCGCCTCTGCCCGCCGGAGAAGAAGAAGGAGGAGGAGGGAAGAAGAAGACCCGGAGGTCTACCGCCAGCTCGCCGCCTACCTCGCGAAGCCGAAGGACCGCACGTGGGAGCTCGAGGACGCCGCGAAGCCAAGTACCGCGACGCCCCTGCTTCCTCTGCTCCGCGCCGCCGTCTCCTTCCACGCCGACGACCTTGCTCCGCCCCGCTTCACCGCCGCCTGCACGTCGGCCCGTGGCCACCAAGGTGAGGCGAAGCTCCCTCGCCCATCTGTGGTCGACCCGGCCTTCGAGCCGAGGCGCATCGCGATCACCCCGTGCCGCTCTTGCCGCCGCGCCGCCGCTGGTGATGCCGGCCTTCGTGCCAGGCTGGGATGCTTTCTTGTGCAGGTGCCACCGCCGCCGTCGCCGCGAGCACGCACACGCGCCGCCGTTTTCCTTTCTGACCCCGCACCATCCTCACCTCGCCGACGTGTGTCACGCCGCCGTCGTGCTCCGGTGCGCCGCGCCGCCGGCCTGCTCGACTCCGTTCCCACACGCACGAGCGCCTGCCACCCACACAAGCACGACGACACGACCGCCACGACACCCCGGTCACCGTGCGCACGCACGCAGAGCCACCCCGTGGCCGGAGCTGCGCTCGCACCACGCGTCGCCACCGGCCAGAGCTCCGCCACGGCGGGCGGGAGCCATTCCTGGCGACCTAGGGGAAAAGCCCCGGTTTTGGGTGTTTTTGCGTCCCTAGGACCCATCCGCAACCAGCCGAGGCTGCTGGGCATCGATTAGCGCCGTCGCCGGCGACCCTCACCACACCGCCGCACGCGTCCGCCGCCGCCGCTCCCTGTTTCGCCGCCGGCCGCCCTTCTTTGGCCGAGGCCGTCCCCGATTGGGGCCAGGGACGAGCCTTGCTGCTCCTCGTCCTTTTCCCGGCCATCTGTTGGCCCGGCCGAGCGCGCCTCGCCGCCGGTGAGCCGCTGCCGCGCCGCCGCCCCTCGCGGGCATTTCACCGAGCACCTTCACGCGGAGGGGGAAAACCCCTGGGGTTTTAGCACGCACACGGGAGCGCACACGCGCGCGTGACCACAGGGAATCCGAGGGGATCCCGTGCGCCCAGCCAACCACGGCTAGGCCACACGGGCGCCGCACGGCCGCGCGCCGCAGGGATCCATCCCAGGATCCGCCGCGCGCCGCGCCACGCGAGTGCCGCGTGGCTGGCCACGCGGGCTGCCGCTGGCTTAAAGCCGCCGGCGTGGCCGCCACCTCAGCAACTGTAGCCGGCCTGCCGCTGGCTTAAAGCCAGGGTTGAGCCAGTTTGAGCTACCCTATAGCTAGCTAAGAGTCTGCAATATTGTATATGCGTATTTTAATTTCAGAAATGTATTTTATCTTTGGAAATTCATAATAAATCCGTTTTAGCTCCGAAAAATATGAAACTTCTTCTGAAAATCTTCTAAAAACCCAAACTCCGTGCTAGACTAGAGTTTGCCCCTTTTTGGATCTTATTTGCTCTTTATCTTGGATTTATTGCTATCTAGTAGCCGAGTATTTATTTTAAATACGTTTCTAGGAGCTACCGGAGCCGGAGAGCTGAACCAGGACTACGACGACGACCTCAGCTACGACGACCACTCGTACCCAGGTTCACGCCCGACCATCTTTGAATGCCCATTAGGCATGGCTATTTTAGAACTGCTAGTGCTTTATTTAATGCATAGAGATGGATATGATGAACCCATGCATAGCCTCTTTACTTACTTGTCCTTGAATGACCTACTACCACTGCTATACTTAAGCTTATTGTTGTGCTGAGCTTGCTATGCATGTGTTGGGATTATTGTGGTAGTTTCTAGGCGTGTGTTGGGAAAACCGGCAGGAGAAGGCGTTTTGGGATATTTTGGCGGGGGTGAGCTCGAGACAACCTGATCTGGGATCGGGGGCCAGGGATCGTCTTCTCGGACGTTGCCCGAGTTGGTACCTATGGCGGGTACACCGTTTTAGGAGCACAGGTGTTGGGGATTTTGTGATGACTTGGAGGATATGAGCTCGCCCCGGTCTGAAACCGAGTGGGTCGCCTGTTACACGGGACTTTCGTACACACCACCTCGCCGAGAGTGGGGATAGGGCCGTTCGACCCTAGCAAGTGCGGTACCATACCTGCCAGCAGGATAGCGGGGTATCAGTGGGGGAGAGGTGGGAGTGAGTCCACCCTCTCAGTGCGACTCCCGTGTGGCCACACGGGGGCATTTTTCACAGTTCTGGGGTGGTCTTCTGCGGGGGACCGCATCGAGACCCGGATGCAGGATGGAACCGTAACTCCTAGGTGTTCGCCCGGTAGGATAGGCTCGGTCGGCCGTACACCGTCCGGGTACTATTCCGAGTTGGGTACTGGTGTACACGCTCTGCAGAGTTTAGATCTATACGTATAGCCGCGTCCTCGGTTATGGACATACCCGTTGTTTCTCCGACTCTTACGTTTTGGGATTTCTACCTCCCCCTTATAGGATGAGTGTGATTGGTGAGCCGTGGTTGTATTCGGGGAGAGGAGAGTTGCTCCCTCTACCTCGCGGATCCGGGTGCAACCATTGAGGTGCGAGGAGTGGGAGTTCTCGCACCGACCCTAGATGGAGATAGGTGATGGTGACGGTGATCTGGGTAACCAGATGTATCCGGATGAGGATGAGAGATATGGGATATGGTGAACTTATGGAGATATTACTCTATTTTTGCTGCTGCTGCATAGGAAACCCTGCTACTACCTTGAGATACTCTTTTCCCCTTAGAAATAGGCTACTTAAAGCTTGCATACGGTTGGTGACGTGGACCTATCCCGATCCTTGGGGATAGCCCCTGAGCTTGCAGGGTACGAGTCCGACTACGACAACAATGCCGACGGATGGTACGACTGAGGGGGGCACGACGCTTCGCTCAAGGATGCCTGTGGGAGATGCCTGAAGATGGAGACACCTTTTGAAGACTAGCTACCGCTGCGTAGGCTCTTGTTTCTGTTATTCCGCCGAGAGGCGAGTATTGATGTACTCCGAATATTCAGGACATGTAATATTCAGATTATTAGCCGTACTCTGATGCTTTATTTCGATGTATGACTGTGCTATTTATCTGTGATGAATGCCTGTGCGTGATAGCGTCTGATCCAGGGACTATCACGAGACGGAATGCTGGGTTTTCCGATTTTGAAAACCCAGGGCGTTACAGATGGTATCAGAGCCATACTTGACCGTAGCACGTGCCCTTAGAAATGGTCGTTAGAAATTAGGACTCTAAACGAAACTCTTTTGCTATATACCATTCTTGACTTATATCACAAAACTTATCCTTCTTTTGAAAAGCTCTATCTCTCCTGCGCTAACTAGAAATTTCTTCCGTGTCACAGGAGATGGCTCGTCAGGAGGTGGAGTTGCTCCCGGAGCACATGGAGGGACTCGCCCGTTGGGTTGACAGGGTCGTCCTCAGGCTGGGGATTCCCCCTACGCACGTCACCTACCGCGCTGAGGACGTCCGCACGCTGTCGGGACCACTAGTGCTTTGCACGGTGGCCGTCCTACCCCACCCGGCACTTCCAGGCTTCCCCGGGATGCTCGAGCACAGCACTGGACTCAACGTCAGGAACGCTGTGGACACCGCCTGCAGCCACGTACTTCGCCACCTGCTGGCCAGGTACCGCGACGTCTACAGGACTGGAGACCTGAGGCTGATCCCTCAGGACTACTACAGAGTGGCTCCGATCGTGAACGGACTGCCAGACCCTTCAGCACTCTACGAGGAGGAGGTTGTTCAGGGACCTCTACGTGAGGCCGACGACACGCTCGTCACCACGGGGAGCTACCTCGTGGACCTCGACACTTACGCCCGCCGACTGAGCGAGCAGACGAGTGGACTCTTCAGCAGACTGGAGTACACCACTCTGGAGCTGAAGGAGCTTCAGCCCCGCACCCAGAGCCTGCTCGTGGAGAACCTCACCCTTCGCCAGCGAGTTGAGCAGCTCGAGCGAGGACTTCGCCACGCCAACTCTTTGGCAGTTCAGGCTGAGGCTGAGAGGGTGACCGCTCGAGAGGAGAAGATCTACGCTCAGGAGGATCTACGCAAGCAGGAGGCTAGGTTCACCCGTCTCTTCGCCAAGCTGGACCAGAAGGATGCCCAGTTCGCTGCCCAGGGGCGCAACTTGGTTCGTGAGAAGGCCAGAGTGACAGAGCTCGTGGAGGACCACTACAACAACACCGCCAACATCGCCGCACTCACCAGGACTTCCGTGTTCCTGTTGGACAAGTGCAAGCGGATGCTGAAGACTTGGGAGGACGCTGACTCACTTCGGGTGGACGAGCTTCAGGAGCTCAACAGTCTGCTACCCCCCGAGCGTCAGCGGGCGATCCGCAAGGAGACCTTCAGGCTCCACCCGTCCGCCCTCAAGCTTCACCTGTGTCCCCTGGCCGACATGGCCACTCCGGTGGAGACCGACGAGGTGAGGGCCGCTCACTCCAGGCTGTCGCGGATGTTCCCCAAGGACTTCCCCGATGAGGACCGTTACCCAGTGAGGTACAAGAAGTCCCGTTTCGAGTAGCTTGAGCATGCTTTTAAGAGTAGAGTTGTAAGGTAGGTAGTCTCCAAGAGTCATTCCATGCAGCCGAGAGCCTGTTCCGGTGCATGTTGAGTTATGAGTCTTTTCACACTTAGATGTGCACACCCTTTTGAGATCTTGTAACGCTATATTAGATCGTTGATGTGTGTGACCTCCAAGGCTTGAGTCAGCCTCGAGGGAACCTATGTACTCTTAATGGATGCTGGTTGTTTGGTCTTAATGGAGTTGTTTGTTCTTATTGCTTCTTCTCATTGAGTGTAGGATTTATATTAGTAGAAATATTTTCGTGATTGTATATCAGACTCAATTTGCTGGTGAGAGACGTATCTGAGGTTTTTTTTGTACCCTTGGTCGTGTTTTTCAGCAAGATGTCGATCAGGAGGTCCGGACGTCTGTTGGGACGCTTTGAGGCTGCCGAGGAAGAGCAAGCCCCGCCAGCCCCGCCTGTCCGTGGCCGTGGACGTGGCCGCGCTCCCGTACGTGGACGTGGACGCGCTCGTGGACGTGGACACGCGCCTGTCCTGGGACGTGGTCGAGGCAATAAGGTGCCACCACCACCGCCTCCGCCCATCGGACAAGGCGCTGAGGAGGAAGCCGAAGGAGAGCCTGCGCCACACCCGGCTCCCCAGGGGCGTGGCCGTGGGCGTGGTCGTGGCCGTGGGGAAGCACCCCCACCGCCACCGCCTAACCTAGCTGAGGTGATGGCCCTGCAGACACAGCTGATGCAGAGGATGGCTGACGCCGTCGAGAACCGAGTCGGTGGGAACCGCAACGCCCCGGTGGAGGAGGACTTCGCCAAGAAGATCGAGAGGTTCATCCGTCTGAAGGCCCCTACCTTCAGCTACTCGGACGATCCCCTCGATGCCGATGACTGGCTCCGCGTGATCGAGACGAAGCTCGACCTCACCGCCTACACCGACGAGGAATGTGTCGCTCTCGCCGTCCACCAGCTCGAGGGTCCTGCCAAGTCTTGGTGGGACAACTACTCCGAGACTCACCCGAACCCAGCATTCATCACCTGGCTGGAGTTCTGTGAGGTGTTCCGTGAGCAGTACCTGCCGAAGGAACTCATGATCCAGAAGGCTCAGGAGTTCCGCACCATGACTCAGGGTGCGATGAGGGTGGAGGAGTACGAGAGGCACTTCATGAAAATGATGCGCTATGCCCCTGACGACACCACCACTGATGACAAGAAGCAGTTCTGGTTTCTGCGAGGCCTGCACCATGGTCTCCGCCAGAGCTTGAAGGCCAGCGAGCACAAGTCCCTTCGCCACCTGGTGAACAGGGCTATCGCGCTCGAGGAAGAACGCAGGGGGCATGAGGAGCGCATGAAGGGAAAGAAGAGGTTCGGAGATCGGGACCATGGCGACCGATCCTTCCAGAGGCCGAGGAGCGGACAGAGCAACCTGCTCCGCGGGAGCTACCGCCCGGGGAACAACCAACCCGGACGAGGCTTCGGAGGGAACCGTGCACCATACCCAGGAGGAAGGAGCAACTACCAGCAGCAGGGTGGTGGCTACAACCGCCCGCAGCAGAGCGCGTCGAGGCCCAGCACAGGAGGTTTCACCCCGACGTGTTACGCCTGTGGCAAGCAAGGCCACAAGTCGTACGACTGCCCCAGCAAGAAGGCCGCTGCTACACCTGCCAGGGCACCAGCTCCAGGAGGGAGGCCACCTCAGGCTGCTCCCCAGCCGGCCGCAGAACGCGGAAGGCTCAACCTCCTGACTGAGGAGGAGGCTACCGACGCTCCTGACGTCGTGATCGGTGAGTTTTTAGTTTGTGGCACTAAGGCTTTGATTCTGTTTGATACTGGTGCAACTAGTTCTTATGTGTCCTCTAACTTTGTAAACAAACTATCTCTCCCCATGACTCCCCGTCCGAAACCCATCATAACGAGCTCCCCGCTCGGAGATATTAGGTGCACTTTGCTATGCAAGGGAGTGGAGATGTTCATCAAGGGTCACAAGTTCCTCGGAGATCTGACCGTACTGAAGTCCAACGGGATTGATGTTATTCTGGGCATGGATTGGATCACCGCTCACAAAGGGGTAATCTCCTCGTCACCCCGACAAGTAACCTTGATGCACCCGAAGGGAACGAAGATCACCTTCGAGCCGCTAAAGTCTCGGGAAGTACCAGCTGTGTACAACCTCTCAACCAAAACAGTGGCTGATGTTCCAGTGGTTTGTGAGTACCCCGATGTCTTTCCTGATGATCTGCCGGGGTTACCACCAGACCGCGACGTGGAATTCGTGATTAACCTTGTGCCAGGGACTGCACCTGTGGCACAGAGTCCTTACAGAATGGGCAAGTTAGAGCTAGCAACGCTGAAGGAGGAGTTGGAAGCTCTCCGTGAGAAGGGATACATCCGTCCGAGTGCCTCACCTTGGGCTTCACCGGTGATGTTTGTGCCGAAGAAGGATGGGACGCAACGGCTGTGCGTCGATTACCGCGCTCTTAATGCGGTAACCATCAAGAACAAGTACCCGTTGCCTCGCATTGATGACCTGCTTGATCAGTTGAGGAAGGCCAGGTACTTCAGTAAGATTGACCTTCGGTCGGGCTACCATCAGATGAAGATTCGCCCTGAGGACATCTACAAGACCGCGTTTGTGACCCGGTACGGGCAGTATGAGTTCACTGTTGTATCGTTTGGTCTTACGAACGCCCCTGCTTACTTCATGAATATGATGAACAAGGTGTTCATGGACGAGTTGGACAAGTTTGTCGTGGTTTTCATTGACGACATCTTGGTATTCTCGAAAACTGCAGAAGATCATGAAGAGCATCTGAGGATTGTGCTGGAGAAGCTGAGGCAGAATCAGTTGTACGCCAAGTTCAGCAAGTGTGAGTTCTGGCTAGAGGAAGTGGCTTTTCTTGGGCATGTGTTGTCCGGAGAGGGAGTTGCTGTGGACCCCTCAAAAATTGAAGCTGTATCAAAGTGGCAGACGCCCAAGACTGTGACAGAAATCAGGAGTTTTCTCGGAATGGCTGGATATTATCGCCGTTTCATCGAGAACTTCTCCAAGATTGCGAAGCCGATGACCGAGTTGCTGAAGAACAACACGCCATTCGTGTGGACAGAGAAGTGTGAAGCAAGTTTCCAAGAGCTCAAGACCCGACTCACCACAACTCCTGTGTTGACGCTTCCTGATGACAACAAGGACTTTGTGGTGTACTGCGATGCTTCGAGGCAAGGTCTTGGCTGCGTGCTGATGCAAGAAGGCAAAGTGATTGCTTATGCTTCAAGGCAGCTCCGAAAACACGAAGAGAACTATCCGACGCATGACCTTGAGTTGGCTGCTGTTGTTCATGCTTTGAAGATATGGAGGCACTACTTGATGGGCAACAAGTGTGATATATACACTGATCACAAGAGCCTGAAGTATATCTTCACTCAGTCAGAGCTGAACTTGAGACAGCGAAGATGGCTAGAGTTGATAAAGGACTATGACCTCGACATTCACTATCATCCGGGTAAGGCGAATGTCGTGGCCGATGCTTTGAGCCGAAGAAGTTACTGCAACAACCTAATGGTGCAGAAGGAACAACCAGAGTTGTACCTAGAGATGGAGCGATTGCGGCTTGACATTATCGAGGAAGGTCAGCTCAACGAGTTGAAGGTAAAGTACACCTTGGAAGACCAGATCAGGCAAGCCCAGAAGAAGTGTCCTGAAATTGAGGAAGTGAAAGATCTTCTGATAAGAGGCAAGGCCCCTGACTACCGCGTTGATGAGCAAGACACGTTATGGTTGAAGAATCGCATATGTGTGCCCAGTGGAGAGGATATCCGGAAGACGATTCTGAAGGAAGCACATGAATCTCGATATTCCATTCACCCTGGATGCACGAAGATGTACCAAGACCTGAAGTGTCGGTTCTGGTGGGAGAATATGAAGAAAGACATAGCTGAGTATGTTGCCCGATGCGACACTTGCCAGAGAGTGAAGGCAGAACATCAGAGACCCGCCGGACTACTTCAGCCACTTGCGATACCTCAGTGGAAATGGGATGATATCAGTATGGACTTTGTGGTAGGTCTTCCCCGCACTCAGAAGGGGAATGACTCGATTTGGGTGATAGTGGACCGTTTGACCAAGGTAGCGCACTTTCTACCGGTTAAGAACAAGTACTCTGTGAGTCAGTTGGCTGATCTCTACGTTGAGCATATCCTGAGGTTGCATGGAGCACCTCGCACCATTGTGTCCGACCGTGGTGCCCAGTTCACAGCTCAGTTCTGGAGGAGTCTGCACGATTCGATGGGCACTCACTTGGACTACAGCACAGCCTTCCACCCCCAGACAGATGGACAGACTGAACGAGTGAATCAGGTTCTAGAAGATCTGCTGAGAGCTTGTGTGTTGACTTACAGCAATGATTGGGAGAAGTGTCTGCCCTACGCTGAATTCTCGTACAACAACAGCTATCAGGCGAGTTTGCAAATGGCACCCTTTGAGGCCCTGTACGGCAGAAAGTGTAGAACCCCGTTGATGTGGTCTGAGGTGGGGGAGAGGATCTTCTTCGGTCCTGCTTCCATTCTTGAGGCTGAGGAGAATGTGGCCAAGGTTAGGGAGAACTTGAAGATAGCTCAGAGCAGACAGAAGAGCTACGCTGACCCAAAGCGGAGGGATGTCTCCTTCGAAGTCGGTGACTACGTCTTCCTGAGAGTGTCACCGCTTAGAGGCACGAAGAGGTTCCACGTGAAGGGGAAGCTAGCCCCGAGATTCGTTGGACCCTTCCTGATCATGGCAAAGGTGGGGAAACTTGCCTATAGGCTGGAGTTACCGTCTGACCTTGCCGGAGTGCACCCTGTGTTCCACATATCGCAACTCCGGAGGTGTCTAGACCCAAAGCTTGACAAACATGTCTCCACCGATGCTATCGATCTGCAAGACAACTTGGAGTACTTGGAGTACCCCGTGAAGATTCTGGATTGGGCCGAGAAGGCTACCAGGAGCACCACCATACGCCTCTGCAAAGTGTTGTGGAGCAATCACACCGAGCGAGAGGCAACGTGGGAGAAGGAGTCTGTCATGAGAGAGAAGTACCCGCACCTCTTCGAGACGGAGGTATTTTCTTAATCTCGAGGACGAGATTCTTTTGAGGGGGGGAGTCTGTAACATCCCTCAAATTTATTGAGGAATGTTAATTAATAAAAATGTGGATTTAAAATTTTCGATGAATTATTTGAGTGATTATCAACTTATTTAAGGATGTCTTCCTTTTCTCTCCTTTAATTCCTAGATTTATTTTGAGCTAAATAAAATTTCTAGGAAATATAAAAATGTTAGTGTGAGAAACTTGGAGTTCTTTTGGTTTTATTTGGAGTTTATTTGAGTGGGATTTCAAATTTGAATTTACATTCAAATTTGAATCTAAAATAGAAAGGGGTTGGAAAGAAATAGAAAAGGTAAAGGGAGGATAGCTTCTGGGCCGCGAGCCCAAAGTCCCGAAGTCCGCTGAACCACCCTCTTCTCTTTTTCTCTGCGCGCCGCGCCACCCTCTCCTTTTCCCCTTTCCAGCCCACAGCGGCCCGTCAAGCGCCAGCCCGCTTATCACCTACCGCACCCGCGCCGAGTCGCCGCCAGGTGGGACCCGCGTGACGTCGCCCCCGACGTCACCTCTTCTTCCTCCCGTCACCCGCTTCTTTTTCCCCTTTACCGTCGGCGCCGCAGCCTTCCGCACCGCCCCTCGCCCGGCAGCCGTCCGAGCTCCGCCGGGGCCATCCGCGCCGTCCACGCGTCCAGCACCCTGCCTTGCCCTATAAGAAGGCCGCCGCCGCGCCTCAGGGAAGCTCCCAACCCTAGCCGCCACGGGGAGTCCTCCCCGTTCCACTTCGCCTCTGCCCGCCGGAGAAGAAGAAGGAGGAGGAGGGAAGAAGAAGACCCGGAGGTCTACCGCCAGCTCGCCGCCTACCTCGCGAAGCCGAAGGACCGCACGTGGGAGCTCGAGGACGCCGCGAAGCCAAGTACCGCGACGCCCCTGCTTCCTCTGCTCCGCGCCGCCGTCTCCTTCCACGCCGACGACCTTGCTCCGCCCCGCTTCACCGCCGCCTGCACGTCGGCCCGTGGCCACCAAGGTGAGGCGAAGCTCCCTCGCCCATCTGTGGTCGACCCGGCCTTCGAGCCGAGGCGCATCGCGATCACCCCGTGCCGCTCTTGCCGCCGCGCCGCCGCTGGTGATGCCGGCCTTCGTGCCAGGCTGGGATGCTTTCTTGTGCAGGTGCCACCGCCGCCGTCGCCGCGAGCACGCACACGCGCCGCCGTTTTCCTTTCTGACCCCGCACCATCCTCACCTCGCCGACGTGTGTCACGCCGCCGTCGTGCTCCGGTGCGCCGCGCCGCCGGCCTGCTCGACTCCGTTCCCACACGCACGAGCGCCTGCCACCCACACAAGCACGACGACACGACCGCCACGACACCCCGGTCACCGTGCGCACGCACGCAGAGCCACCCCGTGGCCGGAGCTGCGCTCGCACCACGCGTCGCCACCGGCCAGAGCTCCGCCACGGCGGGCGGGAGCCATTCCTGGCGACCTAGGGGAAAAGCCCCGGTTTTGGGTGTTTTTGCGTCCCTAGGACCCATCCGCAACCAGCCGAGGCTGCTGGGCATCGATTAGCGCCGTCGCCGGCGACCCTCACCACACCGCCGCACGCGTCCGCCGCCGCCGCTCCCTGTTTCGCCGCCGGCCGCCCTTCTTTGGCCGAGGCCGTCCCCGATTGGGGCCAGGGACGAGCCTTGCTGCTCCTCGTCCTTTTCCCGGCCATCTGTTGGCCCGGCCGAGCGCGCCTCGCCGCCGGTGAGCCGCTGCCGCGCCGCCGCCCCTCGCGGGCATTTCACCGAGCACCTTCACGCGGAGGGGGAAAACCCCTGGGGTTTTAGCACGCACACGGGAGCGCACACGCGCGCGTGACCACAGGGAATCCGAGGGGATCCCGTGCGCCCAGCCAACCACGGCTAGGCCACACGGGCGCCGCACGGCCGCGCGCCGCAGGGATCCATCCCAGGATCCGCCGCGCGCCGCGCCACGCGAGTGCCGCGTGGCTGGCCACGCGGGCTGCCGCTGGCTTAAAGCCGCCGGCGTGGCCGCCACCTCAGCAACTGTAGCCGGCCTGCCGCTGGCTTAAAGCCAGGGTTGAGCCAGTTTGAGCTACCCTATAGCTAGCTAAGAGTCTGCAATATTGTATATGCGTATTTTAATTTCAGAAATGTATTTTATCTTTGGAAATTCATAATAAATCCGTTTTAGCTCCGAAAAATATGAAACTTCTTCTGAAAATCTTCTAAAAACCCAAACTCCGTGCTAGACTAGAGTTTGCCCCTTTTTGGATCTTATTTGCTCTTTATCTTGGATTTATTGCTATCTAGTAGCCGAGTATTTATTTTAAATACGTTTCTAGGAGCTACCGGAGCCGGAGAGCTGAACCAGGACTACGACGACGACCTCAGCTACGACGACCACTCGTACCCAGGTTCACGCCCGACCATCTTTGAATGCCCATTAGGCATGGCTATTTTAGAACTGCTAGTGCTTTATTTAATGCATAGAGATGGATATGATGAACCCATGCATAGCCTCTTTACTTACTTGTCCTTGAATGACCTACTACCACTGCTATACTTAAGCTTATTGTTGTGCTGAGCTTGCTATGCATGTGTTGGGATTATTGTGGTAGTTTCTAGGCGTGTGTTGGGAAAACCGGCAGGAGAAGGCGTTTTGGGATATTTTGGCGGGGGTGAGCTCGAGACAACCTGATCTGGGATCGGGGGCCAGGGATCGTCTTCTCGGACGTTGCCCGAGTTGGTACCTATGGCGGGTACACCGTTTTAGGAGCACAGGTGTTGGGGATTTTGTGATGACTTGGAGGATATGAGCTCGCCCCGGTCTGAAACCGAGTGGGTCGCCTGTTACACGGGACTTTCGTACACACCACCTCGCCGAGAGTGGGGATAGGGCCGTTCGACCCTAGCAAGTGCGGTACCATACCTGCCAGCAGGATAGCGGGGTATCAGTGGGGGAGAGGTGGGAGTGAGTCCACCCTCTCAGTGCGACTCCCGTGTGGCCACACGGGGGCATTTTTCACAGTTCTGGGGTGGTCTTCTGCGGGGGACCGCATCGAGACCCGGATGCAGGATGGAACCGTAACTCCTAGGTGTTCGCCCGGTAGGATAGGCTCGGTCGGCCGTACACCGTCCGGGTACTATTCCGAGTTGGGTACTGGTGTACACGCTCTGCAGAGTTTAGATCTATACGTATAGCCGCGTCCTCGGTTATGGACATACCCGTTGTTTCTCCGACTCTTACGTTTTGGGATTTCTACCTCCCCCTTATAGGATGAGTGTGATTGGTGAGCCGTGGTTGTATTCGGGGAGAGGAGAGTTGCTCCCTCTACCTCGCGGATCCGGGTGCAACCATTGAGGTGCGAGGAGTGGGAGTTCTCGCACCGACCCTAGATGGAGATAGGTGATGGTGACGGTGATCTGGGTAACCAGATGTATCCGGATGAGGATGAGAGATATGGGATATGGTGAACTTATGGAGATATTACTCTATTTTTGCTGCTGCTGCATAGGAAACCCTGCTACTACCTTGAGATACTCTTTTCCCCTTAGAAATAGGCTACTTAAAGCTTGCATACGGTTGGTGACGTGGACCTATCCCGATCCTTGGGGATAGCCCCTGAGCTTGCAGGGTACGAGTCCGACTACGACAACAATGCCGACGGATGGTACGACTGAGGGGGGCACGACGCTTCGCTCAAGGATGCCTGTGGGAGATGCCTGAAGATGGAGACACCTTTTGAAGACTAGCTACCGCTGCGTAGGCTCTTGTTTCTGTTATTCCGCCGAGAGGCGAGTATTGATGTACTCCGAATATTCAGGACATGTAATATTCAGATTATTAGCCGTACTCTGATGCTTTATTTCGATGTATGACTGTGCTATTTATCTGTGATGAATGCCTGTGCGTGATAGCGTCTGATCCAGGGACTATCACGAGACGGAATGCTGGGTTTTCCGATTTTGAAAACCCAGGGCGTTACATTCAGCATGTAAAAAGATGCGAAACTTGTTTTGCGGGCCTGAATGCACTATTTCAGAGTACCGAAGTTGCGAAAAAGGATTCGCAATGAAAACATCCATTCTACTCCATTAGACCCAAAATGTTGTTTTCCACTGGTTGGGAGCTTTTCGCAAACCATCGACACGTAAAATGATGCGAAACTTGTGTTTCGGGCCTGAATGCACTATTTCGGTGTACCGAAGTTGCGAAAAATGTTTCACAACGAAAACATCCATTCTACTCTATTAGACACAAAATGATGTTTTCCAGTGGTTGGGAGCATTTCGCAAACCTTCGGCATGTAAAAAGATGCGAAACTTGTTTTGCGGGCCAGAATGCACTATTTCAGGGTACCGAAGTTGCGAAAAATGTTTCGCAAGGAAAGCATCCATTCTACTCCGTTAGACCCAAAATGATGTTTTGCAGTGGTTGGGAGAATTTCGCAAACCTTCGGCACGTAAAAAGATGGGAAACTTGTTTCGCGGGCCTGAATGCACTATTTCAGGGTACCGAAGTTGCCAAAAAATGTTTCGCAACAAAAACATCCATTCCAGTCTATTAGACACAAAATGATGTTTTGCAGTGGTTGGGAGCATTTCGCAAACCTTCGGCACGTAAAAAGATGCGAAACTTGTTTTACGGGCCAGAATGCACTATTTCAGGGTATCGAAGTTGCAAAAAATGTTTCGCAACGAAAACATCCATTCTAGTCTATTAGACACAAAATGATATTTTGCAGTGGTTGGGAGTATTTCGCAAACCTTCCGCACGTAGAAAATGTGAAACTTGTTTTGCGGGCCAGAATGCACTATTTCAGGGTACCGAAGTTGCAAAAAATGTTTTGCGACGAAAACATCCACTCTACTCCATTAGACCCAAAATGATGTTTTGCAGTGGTTGGGAGAATTTCGCAAACCTTCGGCACATAAAAAGATGCAAAACTTGTTTTGCGGGCCTGAATGCACTATTTCAGAGTACCGAAGTGGCGAAAAAGGATTCGCAACGAAAACATCCATTCTACTCCATTAGACCCAAAATGAGGTTTTCCACTGGTTGGGAGCATTTCGCAAACCATCGTTACGTAAAAAGATGCGAAACTTGTGTTTCGGGCCTGAATGCACTATTTCGGTGTACCAAAGTTGCAAAAAATGTTTCGCAACGAAAACATCCATTCTACTCTATTAGACACAAAATGATGTTTTGCAGTGGTTGGGAGCATTTCGCAAACCTTTGGCATGTAAAAAGATGTGAAACTTGTTTTGCGAGCCAGAATGCACTATTTCAGGGTACCGAAGTTGCGAAAAATGTTTCGCAAGGAAAACATCCATTCTACTCCATTAGACCCAAAATGATGTTTTGCAGTGGTTGGGAGAATTTCGCAAACCTTCAGCACGTAAAAAGATGGGAAACTTGTTTCGCGGGCCTGAATGCACTATTTCAGGGTACCGAAGTTGCGAAAAAGGTTTCTCAACGAAAACATCTATTCTACTCCATTAGACCAAAAATGATGTTTTGCAGTGGTTGGGAGCATTTCGCAAACCTTCGGCACATAAAAAGATGTGAAACTTGTTTTGCGGGCCAGAATGCACTATTTCAGGGTACCGAAGTTGCAAAAAAATGTTTCGCAACGAAAACATCCATTCCAGTCTATTAGACACAAAATGATGTTTTGTAGTGGTTGGGACCATTTCGCAAACCTTCGGCACGTAAAAAGATGCGAAACTTGTTTTACTGGCCAGAATGCACTATTTCAGGGTATCGAAGTTGCAAAAAATGTTTCGCAACGAAAACATCCATTCTAGTCTATTAGACACAAAATGATGTTTTGTAGTGGTTGGGAGCATTTCGCAAACCTTCGGCACGTAAAAAGATGTGAAACTTGTTTTGCGGGCCAGAATGCACTATTTCAGGGTACCGAAGTTGCGAAAAATGTTTTCGACGAAAACATCCATTCTACTCCATTAGACCCAAAATGATGTTTTGCAGTGGTTGGTAGAATATCGCAAACCTTCGGCACGTAAAAAGATGCAAAACTTGTTTTGCGGGCCTGAATGCACTATTTCAGAGAACCGAAGTTGCGAAAAAGGATTCGCAACGAAAACATCCATTCTACTCCATTAGACCCAAAATGATGTTTTCCACTGGTTGGGAGCATTTCGCAAACCATCGACACGTAAAAAGATGTGAAACTTGTGTTTCAGGCCTGAATGCACTATTTCGGTGTACCGAAGTTGCAAAAAATGTTTCCCAACGAAAACATCCATTCTACTCTATTAGACACAAAATGATGTTTTGCAGTGGTTGGGAGCATTTCGCAAACCTTCGGCACGTAAAAAGATGCAAAACTTGTTTTGCGGGCCATAATGCACTATTTAAGGGTACCGAAGTTGCGAAAAATGTTTCGCAACAAAAACATCCATTCTACTCCATTAGACCCAAAATGATGTTTTTTAGTGGTTGGGAGCATTTCGCAAACCTTCGGCATGTAAAAAGATGCGAAACTTGTTTTGCGGGCCGGAATGCACTATTTCAAGGTATCGAGGTTGCGAAAAATGTTTCACAACAAAAACATCCAATCTACTCCATTAGACCCAAAATGATGTTTTGCAGTGGTTGGGAGAATTTCGCAAACCTTCAGCATGTAAAAAGATGCGAAACTTGTTTTGCTGGCCTGAATGCACTATTTCAGAGTACCGAAGTTGCGAAAAAGGATTCGCAACGAAAACATCCATTCTACACCATTAGACCCAAAATGATGTTTTCCACTGGTTGGGAGCATTTCGCAAACCATCGACACGTAAAAAGATGCGAAACTTGTGTTTCGGGCCTGAATGCACTATTTCGGTGTACCGAAGTTGCGAAAAATGTTTCGCAACGAAAACATCCATTCTACTCTATTTGACATAAAATGATGTTTTGCAGTGGTTGGGAGAATTTCGCAAACCTTCGGCATGTAAAAAGATGCGAAACTTGTTTTGCGGGCCAGAATGCACTATTTCAGGGTACCGAAGTTGCGAAAAATGTTTCACAAGGAAAACATCCATTCTACTCCGTTAGACCCAAAATGATGTTTTGCAGTGGTTGGGAGAATTTCGCAAACCTTCGGCACGTAAAAAGATGGGAAACTTGTTTCGCGGGCCTGAATGCACTATTTCAGGGTACCGAAGTTGCGAAAAATGTTTCGCAACGAAAACATCCATTCAAGTCTATTAGACACAAAATGATGTTTTGCAGTGGTTGGGAGCATTTCGCAAACCTTCGGCACGTAAAAAGATGCGAAACTTGTTTTGCGGGCCAGAATGCACTATTTCACGGTATCGAAGTTGCAAAAAATGTTTCGCAACGAAAACATCCATTCTAGTCTATTAGACACAAAATGATATTTTGCAGTGGTTGGGAGCATTTCGCAAACCTTCGGCACGTAAAAAGATGCGAAACTTATTTTGCGGGCCATAATGCACTATTTAAGGGTACCGAAGTTGCGAAAAATGTTTCGCAACAAAAACATCCATTCTGCTCCATTAGACCCAAAATGATGTTTTGTGGTGGTTGGGAGCATTTCGCAAACCTTCGGCATGTAAAAAGATGCGAAACTTGTTTTGCGGGCCGGAATGCACTATTTCAGGGTACCGAAGTTGTGAAAAATGTTTCACAACAAAAATATCCATTCTACTCCATTAGACCCAAAATGATGTTTTGCACTGGTTGGGAGCATTTCGCAAACCATCGACACGTAAAAAGATGCGAAACTTGTGTTTCGGGCCTGAATGCACTATTTCGGTGTACCGAAGTTGCGAAAAATATTTCGCAACGAAAACATTCATTCTACTCTATTTGACACAAAATGATGTTTTGCAGAGGTTGGGAGCATTTCGCAAACCTTCGGCATGTAAAAAGATGCGAAACTTGTTTCGCGGGCCTGAATGCACTATTTCAGGGTACCGAAGTTGCGAAAAATGTTTCGCAAGGAAAACATCCATTCTACTCCGTTAGACCCAAAATGATGTTTTGCAGTGGTTGGGAGAATTTCGCAAACCTTCGGCACGTAAAAAGATGGGAAACTTGTTTCGCGGGCCTGAATGCACTATTTCAGGGTACCGAAGTTGCCAAAAAATGTTTCGCAACGAAAACATCCATTCCAGTCTATTAACTACAAAATGATGTTTTGCAGTGGTTGGGAGCATTTCGCAAACCTTCGGCACGTAAAAAGATGCGAAACTTGTTTTGCGGGCCAGAATGCACTATTTCAGGGTATCGAAGTTGCAAAAAATGTTTCGCAACGAAAACATCCATTCTAGTCTATTAGACACAAAATGATATTTTGCAGTGGTTGGGAGCATTTCGCAAACCATCGACACGTAAAAAGATGCGAAACTTGTGTTTCGGGCCTGAATGCACTATTTCGGTGTACCGAAGTTGCGAAAAATATTTCGCAACGAAAACATTCATTCTACTCTATTTGACACAAAATGATGTTTTGCAGAGGTTGGGAGCATTTCGCAAACCTTCGGCATGTAAAAAGATGCGAAACTTGTTTCGCGGGCCTGAATGCACTATTTCAGGGTACCGAAGTTGCGAAAAATGTTTCGCAAGGAAAACATCCATTCTACTCCGTTAGACCCAAAATGATGTTTTGCAGTGGTTGGGAGAATTTCGCAAACCTTCGGCACGTAAAAAGATGGGAAACTTGTTTCGCGGGCCTGAATGCACTATTTCAGGGTACCGAAGTTGCCAAAAAATGTTTCGCAACGAAAACATCCATTCCAGTCTATTAACTACAAAATGATGTTTTGCAGTGGTTGGGAGCATTTCGCAAACCTTCGGCACGTAAAAAGATGCGAAACTTGTTTTGCGGGCCAGAATGCACTATTTCAGGGTATCGAAGTTGCAAAAAATGTTTCGCAACGAAAACATCCATTCTAGTCTATTAGACACAAAATGATATTTTGCAGTGGTTGGGAGCATTTCGCAAACCTTCGGCACGTACAAAATGTGAAACTTGTTTTGCGGGCCAGAATGCACTATTTCAGGGTACCGAAGTTGCGAAAAATGTTTTGCGACGAAAACGTCCATTCTACTCCATTAGACCCAAAATGATGTTTTCCACTGGTTGGGAGCATTTCGCAAACCATCGACACGTAAAAAGATGTGAAACTTGTGTTTCGAGCCTGAATGCACTATTTCGGTGTACCGAAGTTGCAAAAAATGTTTCGCAACGAAAACATCCATTCTACTCTATTAGACACAAAATGATGTTTTGCAGTGGTTGGGAGCATTTCGCAAACCTTCGGCACGTAAAAAGATGCGAAACTTATTTTGCGGGTCATAATGCACTATTTAAGGGTACCGAAGTTGCGAAAAATGTTTTGCAACAAAAACATCCATTCTACTCAATTAGACCCAAAATGATGTTTTGTAGTGGTTGGGAGCATTTCGCAAACCTTCGGCATGTAAAAAGATGCGAAACTTGTTTTGCGGGCCGGAATGCACTACTTCAGGGTACCGAAGTTGTGAAAAATGTTTCACAACAAAAACATCCATTCTACTCCATTAGACCCAAAATGATGTTTTGCACTGGTTGGGAGCATTTCGCAATCCATCGACACGTAAAAAGATGCGAAACTTGTGTTTCGGGCCTGAATGCACTATTTCGATGTACCGAAGTTGCGAAAAATGTTTCGCAACGAAAACATCCATTCTACTCTATTAGACACAAAATGATGTTTTGCAGTGGTTGGGAGCATTTCGCAAACCTTCGGTATGTAAAAAGATGCGAAACTTGTTTTGCGGGCCAGAATGCACTATTTCAGGGTATCGAAGTTGCGAAAAATGTTTCGCAAGGAAAACATCCATTCTACTCCGTTAGACCCAAAATGATGTTTTGCAGTGGTTGGGAGAATTTCGCAAACCTTCGGCACGTAAAAAGATGGGAAACTTGTTTCGCGGGCCTGAATGCACTATTTCAGGGTACCAAAGTTGCCAAAAAATGTTTCGCAACGAAAACATCCATTCCAGTCTATTAGACACAAAATGATGTTTTGCAGTGGTTGGGAGCATTTCGCAAACCTTCGGCACGTAAAAAGATGCGAAACTTATTTTGCGGGCCAGAATGCACTATTTTAGGGTATCGAAGTTGCAAAAAATGTTTCGCAACGAAAACATCCATTCTAGTCTATTAGACACAAAATGATATTTTGCAGTGGTTGGGAGCATTTCGCAAACCTTCGGCACGTAGAAAATGTGAAACTTATTTGGCGGGCCAGAATGCACTATTTCAGGGTACCGAAGTTGCGAAAAATATTTTGCGACGAAAACATCCATTCTACTCCATTAGACCCAAAATGATGTTTTGCAGTGGTTGGGAGAATTTCGCAAACCTTCGGCACGTAAAAAGATGGAAAACTTGTTTTGCGGGCCTGAATGCACTATTTCAGAGTACCGAAGTGGCGAAAAAGGATTCGCAACGAAAACAACCTTTCTACTCCATTAGACCCAAAATGATGTTTTCCACTGGTTGGGAGCATTTCGCAAACCATCGACACGTAAAAAGATGCGAAACTTGTGTTTCGGGCCTGAATGCACTATTTTGGTGTACCGAAGTTGCAAAAAATGTTTCGCAAGGAAAACATCCATTCTACTCCGTTAGACCCAAAATGATGTTTTGCAGTGGTTGGGAGAATTTCGCAAACCTTCGGCACGTAAAAAGATGGGAAACTTGTTTTGCAGGCCCGAATGCACTATTTCAGGGTACCGAAGTTGCGAAAAATGTTTCGCAAGTAAACATCCATTCTACTCCATTAGACCCAAAATGATGTTTTGCAGTTGTTGGGAGAATTTCGCAAACCTTCGGCACGTAAATAGATGGGAAACTTGTTTCGCGGGCCTGAATGCACAATTTCAGGGTACCGAAGTTGCGAAAAAGATTTCTCAACGAAAACATCTATTCTACTCCATTAGACCCAAAATGATGTTTTGTAGTGGTGGGAGCATTTCGCAAACCTTCGGCACATAAAAAGATGTGAAACTTGTTTTGCGGGCCAGAATGCACTATATCAGGGTACCGAAGTTGCAAAAAAATGTTTTGCAACGAAAACATCCATTCCAGTCTATTAGACACAAAATGATGTTTTGAAATGGTTGGGACCATTTCGCAAACCTTCGGCACGTAAAAAGATGCGAAACTTGTTTTACGGGCCAGAATGCACTATTTCAGGGTATCGAAGTTGCAAAAAATGTTTCGCAACGAAAACATCCCTTCTAGTCTATTAGACACAAAATGATGTTTTGCAGTGGTTGGGAGCATTTCGCTAACCTTCGGCACGTAAAAAGATGCGAAACTTGTTTTACGGGCCAGAATGCACTATTTTAGGGTACCGAAGTTGCGAAAAATGTTTTCGACGAAAACATCCGTTCTACTCCATTAGACCCAAAATGATGTTTTGCAGTGGTTGGGAGAATGTCGCAAACCTTCGGCACGTAAAAAGATGCAAAACTTGTTTTGCGGGCCTGAATGCACTATTTCATAGTACCGAAGTTGCGAAAAAGGATTCGCAACGAAAACATCCATTCTACTCCATTAGACCCAAAATGATGTTTTCCACTGGTTGGGAGAATTTCGCAAACCATCAACACGTAAAAAGATGTGAAACTTGTGTTTCGGGCCTGAATGCACTATTTCGGTGTACCGAAGTTGCAAAAAATGTTTCGCAACGAAAACATCCATTCTACTCTATTAGACACAAAATGATGTTTTGCAGTGGTTGGGAGCATTTCGCAAACCTTCGGCACGTAAAAAGAAGCGAAACTTGTTTTGCGGGCCATAATGCACTATTTCAGGGTGCCGAAGTTGCGAAAAATGTTTCGCATTCAACTACATTAGATCCAAAATGATGTTTTGCAGTGGTTGGGAGCATTTCGCAAACCTTCGGCATGTAAAAAGATGCGAAACTTGTTTTGCGGGCCGGAATGCACTATTTCAAGGTACCGAAGTTGTGAAAAATGTTTCACAACAAAAACATCCATTCTACTCTATTAGACCCAAAATGATGTTTTCCACTGGTTGGGAGCATTTCGCAAACCATCGACACGTAAAAAGATGTGAAACTTGTGTTTCAGGCCTGAATGCACTATTTCGGTGTACCGAAGTTGCAAAAAATGTTTGCAACGAAAACATCCATTCTAATCTATTAGACACAAAATGATGTTTTGCAGTGGTTGGGAGCATTTCGCAAACCTCTGGCATGTAAAAAGATGCGAAACTTGTTTTGCGGGCCGGAATGCACTATTTCAGGGTACCGAAGTTGTGAAAAATGTTTCACAACAAAAACATCCATTCTACTCCATTAGACCCAAAATGATGTTTTCAGTGGTTGGGAGAATTTCGCAAACCTTCAGCATGTAAAAAGATGCAAAACTTGTTTTGCGGGCCTGAATGCACTATTTCAGAGAACCGAAGTTGCGAAAAAGGATTCGCAACGAAAACATCCATTCTACTCCATTAGACCCAAAATGATGTTTTCCACTGGTTGGGAGAATTTCGCAAACCATCGACACGTAAAAAGATGTGAAACTTGTGTTTCGGGCCTGAATGCACTATTTCGGTGTACCGAAGTTGCAAAAAATGTTTCGCAACGAAAACATCCATTCTACTCTATTAGACACAAAATGATGTTTTGCAGTGGTTGGGAGCATTTCGCAAACCTTCGGCACGTAAAAAGAAGCGAAACTTGTTTTGCGGGCCATAATGCACTATTTCAGGGTGCCGAAGTTGCGAAAAATGTTTCGCATTCTACTACATTAGATCCAAAATGATGTTTTGCAGTGGTTGGGAGCATTTCGCAAACCTTCGGCATGTAAAAAGATGCGAAACTTGTTTTGCGGGCCGGAATGCACTATTTCAAGGTACCGAAGTTGTGAAAAATGTTTCACAACAAAAACATCCATTCTACTCTATTAGACCCAAAATGATGTTTTCCACTGGTTGGGAGCATTTCGCAAACCATCGACACGTAAAAAGATGTGAAACTTGTGTTTCAGGCCTGAATGCACTATTTCGGTGTACCGAAGTTGCAAAAAATGTTTCGCAACGAAAACATCCATTCTACTCTATTAGACACAAAATGATGTTTTGCAGTGGTTGGGAGCATTTCGCAAACCTTCGGCACGTAAAAAGATGCGAAACTTGTTTTGCGGGCCATAATGCACTATTTAAGGGTACCGAAGTTGCGAAAAATATTTCGCAACAAAAACATCCATTCTACTCCATTAGACCCAAAATGATGTTTTTTAGTGGTTGGGAGCATTTCGCAAACCTTCGGCATGTAAAAAGATGCGAAACTTGTTTTGCGGGCCGGAATGCACTATTTCAGGGTATCGAAGTTGCGAAAAATGTTTCTCAACAAAAACATCCATTCTACTCCATTAGACCCAAAATGATGTTTTGCAGTGGTTGGGAGAATTTCGCAAACCTTCAGCATGTAAAAAGATGCGAAACTTGTTTTGCGGGCCTGAATGCACTATTTCAGAGTACCGAAGTTGCGAAAAAGGATTCGCAACGAAAACATCCATTCTACACCATTAGACCCAAAATGATGTTTTCCACTGGTTGGGAGCATTTCGCAAACCATCGACACGTAAAAAGATGCGAAACTTGTGTTTCGGGCCTGAATGCACTATTTCGGTGTACCGAAGTTGCGAAAAATGTTTCGCAACGAAAACATCCATTCTACTCTATTTGACACAAAATGATGTTTTGCAGTGGTTGGGAGCATTTCGCAAACCTTCGGCATGTAAAAAGATGCGAAACTTGTTTTGCGGGCCAGAATGCACTATTTCAGGGTACCGAAGTTGCGAAAAATGTTTCGCAAGGAAAACATCCATTCTACTCCGTTAGACCCAAAATGATGTTTTGCAGTGGTTGGGAGAATTTCGCAAACCTTCGGCACGTAAAAAGATGGGAAACTTATTTCACGGGCCTGAATGCACTATTTCAGGGTACCGAAGTTGCGAAAAATGTTTCGCAACGAAAACATCCATTCAAGTCTACTAGACACAAAATGATGTTTTGCAGTGGTTGGGAGCATTTCGCAAACTTTCGGCACGTAAAAAGATGCGAAACTTGTTTTGCGGGCCAGAATGCACTATTTCACGGTATCGAAGTTGCAAAAAATGTTTCGGAACGAAAACATCCATTCTAGTCTATTAGACACAAAATGATATTTTGCAGTGGTTGGGAGCATTTCGCAAACCTTCGGCACGTAAAAAGATGCGAAACTTATTTTGCGGGCCATAATGCACTATTTAAGGGTACCGAAGTTGCGAAAAATATTTCGCAACAAAAACATCCATTCTACTCCATTAGACCCAAAATGATGTTTTGTAGTGGTTGGGAGCATTTCGCAAACCTTCGGCATGTAAAAAGATGCGAAACTTGTTTTGCGGGCCGGAATGCACTATTTCAGGGTACCGAAGTTGTGAAAAATGTTTCACAACAAAAACATCCATTCTACTCCATTAGACCCAAAATGATGTTTTGCACTGGTTGGGAGCATTTCGCAAACCATCGACACGTAAAAAGATGCGAAACTTGTGTTTCGGGCCTGAATGCACTATTTCGGTGTACCGAAGTTGCGAAAAATATTTCGCAACGAAAACATTCATTCTACTCTATTTGACACAAAATGATGTTTTGCAGTGGTTGGGAGCATTTCGCAAACCTTCGGCATGTAAAAAGATGCGAAACTTGTTTTGCGGGCCAGAATGCACTATTTCAGGGTACCGAAGTTGCGAAAAATGTTTCGCAAGGAAAACATCCATTCTACTTCGTTAGACCCAAAATGATGTTTTGCAGTGGTTGGGAGAATTTCGCAAACCTTCGGCACGTAAAAAGATGGGAAACTTGTTTCGCGGGCCTGAATGCACTATTTCAGGGTACCGAAGTTGCCAAAAAATGGTTCGCAACGAAAACATCCATTCCAGTCTATTAACTACAAAATGATGTTTTGCAGTGGTTGGGAGCATTTCGCAAACCTTCGGCACGTAAAAAGATGCGAAACTTGATTTGCGGGCCAGAATGCACTATTTCAGGGTATCGAAGTTGCAAAAAATGTTTCGCAACGAAAACATCCATTCTAGTCTATTAGACACAAAATGATATTTTGCAGTGGTTGGGAGCATTTCACAAACCTTCGGCACGTACAAAATGTGAAACTTGTTTTGCGGGCCAGAATGCACTATTTCAGGGTACCGAAGTTGCGAAAAATGTTTTGCGACGAAAACATCCATTCTACTCCATTAGACCCAAAATGATGTTTTGCACTGGTTGGGAGCATTTCGCAAACCATCGTCACGTAAAAAGATGTGAAACTTGTGTTTCGGGCCTGAATGCACTATTTCGGTGTACCGAAGTTGCAAAAAATGTTTCGCAACGAAAACATCCATTCTACTCTATTAGACACAAAATGATGTTTTGCAGTGGTTGGGAGCATTTCGCAAACCTTCGGCACGTAAAAAGATGCGAAACTTATTTTGCGGGCCATAATGCACTATTTAAGGGTACCGAAGTTGCGAAAAATGTTTCGCAACAAAAACATCCATTCTACTCAATAAGACCCAAAATGAGGTTTTGTAGTGGTTGGGAGCATTTCGCAAACCTTCGGCATGTAAAAAGATGCGAAACTTGTTTTGCGGGCCGGAATGCACTATTTCAGGGTACCGAAGTTGTGAAAAATGTTTCACAACAAAAACATCCATTCTACTCCATTAGACCCAAAATGATGTTTTGCACTGGTTGGGAGCATTTCGCAAACCATCGACACGTAACAAGATGCGAAACTTGTGTTTCGGGCCTGAATGCACTATTTCGATGTACCGAAGTTGCGAAAAATGTTTCGCAACGAAAACATCCATTCTACTCTATTAGACACAAAATGATGTTTTGCAGTGGTTGGGAGCATTTCGCAAACCTTCGGCATGTAAAAAGATGCGTAACTTGATTTGCGGGTCAGAATGCACTATTTCAGGGTACCGAAGTTGCGAAAAATGTTTCGCATGGAAAACATCCATTCTACTCCGTTAGACCCAAAATGATGTTTTGCAGTGGTTGGGAGAATTTCGCAAACCTTCGGCACATAAAAAGATGGGAAACTTGTTTCGCGGGCCTGAATGCACTATTTCAGGGTACCGAAGTTGCCAAAAAATGTTTCGCAATGAAAACATCCATTCCAGTCTATTAACTACAAAATGATGTTTTGCAGTGGTTGGGAGCATTTCGCAAACCTTCGGCACGTAAAAAGATGCGAAACTTGTTTTGCGGGCCAGAATGCACTATTTCAGGGTATCGAAGTTGCAAAAAATGTTTCGCAACGAAAACATCCATTCTAGTCTATTAGACACAAAATGATATTTTGCAGTGGTTGGGAGCATTTCGCAAACCTTCGGCACGTAGAAAATGTGAAACTTGTTTTGCGGGCCAGAATGCACTATTTCAGGGTACCGAAGTTGCGAAAAATGTTTTGCGACGAAAACATCCATTCTACTCCATTAGACCCAAAATGATGTTTTGCAGTGGTTGGGAGAATTTCGCAAACCTTCAGCATGTAAAAGGATGCAAAACTTGTTTTGCGGGCCTGAATGCACTATTTCAGAGTACCGAAGTGGCGAAAAAGGATTCGCAACGAAAACATCCATTCTACTCCATTAGACCCAAAATGATGTTTTCCACTGGTTGGGAGCATTTCGCAAACCATCGACACGTAAAAAGATGCGAAACTTGTGTTTCGGGCCTGAATGCACTATTTCGGTGTACCGAAGTTGCAAAAAATGTTTCGCCACGAAAACATCCATTCTACTCTATTAGACACAAAATGATGTTTTGCAGTGGTTGGGAGCATTTCGCAAACCTTCGGCACGTAAAAAGATGCGAAACTTGTTTTGCGGGCCATAATGCACTATTTCAGGGTACCAAAGTTGCGAAAAATGTTTCGCAACAAAAACATCCATTCTACTCCATTAGACCCAAAATGATGTTTTGCAGTGGTTGGGAGCATATCGCAAACCTTCGGCATGTAAAAAGATGCGAAACTTGTTTTGCGGGCCAGAATGCACTATTTCAGGGAACCGAAGTTGCGAAAAATGTTTCGCAACGAAAACATCCATTCTAGTCTATTAGACACAAAATGATATTTTGCAGTGGTTGGGAGCATTTCTTAAACCTTCGGCACGTAGAAAATGTGAAACTTGTTTTGCGGGCCAGAATGCACTATTTCAGGGTACTGAAGTTGCGAAAAATGTTTTGCGACGAAAACATCCATTCTACTCCATTAGACCCAAAATGATGTTTTGCAGTGGTTGGGAGAATTTCGCAAACCTTCAGCACGTAAAAAGATGCAAAACTTGTTTTGCGGGCCTGAATGCACTATTTCAGAGTACCGAAGTGGCGAAAAAGGATTCGCAACGAAAACATCCATTCTACTCCATTAGACCCAAAATGATGTTTTCCACTGGTTGGGAGCATTTCGCAAACCATCGACACGTAAAAAGATGCGAAACTTGTGTTTCGGGCCTGAGTGCACTATTTCGGTGTACCGAAGTTGCAAAAAATGTTTCGCAACGAAAACATCCATTCTACTCTATTAGACACAAAATGATGTTTTGCAGTGGTTGGGAGCATTTCGCAAACCTTCGGCACGTAAAAAGATGCGAAACTTGTTTTGCGGGCCATAATGCACTATTTCAGGGTACCAAAGTTGCGAAAAATGTTTCGCAACAAAAACAACCATTCTACTCCATTAGACCCAAAATGATGTTTTGCAGTGGTTGGGAGCATATCGCAAACCTTCGGCATGTAAAAAGATGCGAAACTTGTTTTGCGGGCCAGAATGCACTATTTCAGGGTACCGAAGTTGCGAAAAATGTTTCGCAACGAAAACATCCATTCTAGTCTATTAGACACAAAATGATATTTTGCAGTGGTTGGGAGCATTTCTTAAACCTTCGGCACGTAGAAAATGTGAAACTTGTTTTGCGGGCCAGAATGCACTATTTCAGGGTACCGAAGTTGCGAAAAATGTTTTGCGACGAAAACATCCATTCTACTCCATTAGACCCAAAATGATGTTTTGCAGTGGTTGGGAGAATTTCGCAAACCTTCAGCATGTAAAAGGATGCAAAACTTGTTTTGCGGGCCTGAATGCACTATTTCAGAGTACCGAAGTGGCGAAAAAGGATTCGCAACGAAAACATCCATTCTACTCCATTAGACCCAAAATGATGTTTTCCACTGGTTGGGAGCATTTCGCAAACCATCGACACGTAAAAAGATGCGAAACTTGTGTTTCGGGCCTGAATGCACTATTTCGGTGTACCGAAGTTGCAAAAAATGTTTCGCCACGAAAACATCCATTCTACTCTATTAGACACAAAATGATGTTTTGCAGTGGTTGGGAGCATTTCGCAAACCTTCGGCACGTAAAAAGATGCGAAACTTGTTTTGCGGGCCATAATGCACTATTTCAGGGTACCAAAGTTGCGAAAAATGTTTCGCAACAAAAACATCCATTCTACTCCATTAGACCCAAAATGATGTTTTGCAGTGGTTGGGAGCATATCGCAAACCTTCGGCATGTAAAAAGATGCGAAACTTGTTTTGCGGGCTAGAATGCACTATTTCAGGGAACCGAAGTTGCGAAAAATGTTTCGCAACGAAAACATCCATTCTAGTCTATTAGACACAAAATGATATTTTGCAGTGGTTGGGAGCATTTCTTAAACCTTCGGCACGTAGAAAATGTGAAACTTGTTTTGCGGGCCAGAATGCACTATTTCAGGGTACTGAAGTTGCGAAAAATGTTTTGCGACGAAAACATCCATTCTACTCCATTAGACCCAAAATGATGTTTTGCAGTGGTTGGGAGAATTTCGCAAACCTTCAGCACGTAAAAAGATGCAAAACTTGTTTTGCGGGCCTGAATGCACTATTTCAGAGTACCGAAGTGGCGAAAAAGGATTCGCAACGAAAACATCCATTCTACTCCATTAGACCCAAAATGATGTTTTCCACTGGTTGGGAGCATTTCGCAAACCATCGACACGTAAAAAGATGCGAAACTTGTGTTTCGGGCCTGAGTGCACTATTTCGGTGTACCGAAGTTGCAAAAAATGTTTCGCAACGAAAACATCCATTCTACTCTATTAGACACAAAATGATGTTTTGCAGTGGTTGGGAGCATTTCGCAAACCTTCGGCACGTAAAAAGATGCGAAACTTGTTTTGCGGGCCATAATGCACTATTTCAGGGTACCAAAGTTGCGAAAAATGTTTCGCAACAAAAACAACCATTCTACTCCATTAGACCCAAAATGATGTTTTGCAGTGGTTGGGAGCATATCGCAAACCTTCGGCATGTAAAAAGATGCGAAACTTGTTTTGCGGGCCAGAATGCACTATTTCAGGGTACCGAAGTTGCGAAAAATGTTTCGCAACGAAAACATCCATTCTAGTCTATTAGACACAAAATGATATTTTGCAGTGGTTGGGAGCATTTCTTAAACCTTCGGCACGTAGAAAATGTGAAACTTGTTTTGCGGGCCAGAATGCACTATTTCAGGGTACCGAAGTTGCGAAAAATGTTTTGCGACGAAAACATCCATTCTACTCCATTAGACCCAAAATGATGTTTTGCAGTGGTTGGGAGAATTTCGCAAACCTTCAGCACGTAAAAAGATGCAAAACTTGTTTTGCGGGCCTGAATGCACTATTTCAGAGTACCGAAGTGGCGAAAAAGGATTCGCAACGAAAACATCCATTCTACTCCATTAGACCCAAAATGATGTTTTCCACTGGTTGGGAGCATTTCGCAAACCATCGACACGTAAAAAGATGCGAAACTTCTGTTTCGGGCCTGAATGCACTATTTCGGTGTACCGAAGTTGCAAAAAATGTTTCGCAACGAAAACATCCATTCTACTCTATTAGACACAAAATGATGTTTTGCAGTGGTTGGGAGCATTTCGCAAACCTTCGGCACGTAAAAAGATGCGAAACTTGTTTTGCGGGCCATAATGCACTATTTCAGGGTACCAAAGTTGCGAAAAATGTTTCGCAACAAAAACATCCATTCTACTCCATTAGACCCAAAATGATATTTTGCAGTGGTTGGGAGCATATCGCAAACCTTCGGCATGTAAAAAGATGCGAAACTTGTTTTGCGGGCCATAATGCACTATTTCAGGGTACCGAAGTTGCGAAAAATGTTTCACAACAAAAACATCCATTCTACTCCATTAGACCCAAAATGAGGTTTTGCAGTGGTTGGGAGAATTTCGCAAACCTTCAGCATGTAAAAAGATGCGAAACTTGTTTTGCAGGCCTGAATGCACTATTTCAGAGTACCGAAGTTGCGAAAAAGGATTCGCAACGAAAACATCCATTCTACTCCATTAGACCCAAAATGATGTTTTCCACTGGTTGGGAGCATTTCGCAAACCATCGACACGTAAAAAGATGTGAAACTTATGTTTCGGGCCTGAATGCACTATTTCGGTGTACCGAAGTTGCGAAAAATGTTTCGCAAGGAAAACATCCATTCTACTCCGTTAGACCCAAAATGATGTTTTGCAGTGGTTGGGAGAATTTCGCAAACCTTCGGCACGTAAAAAGAAGGGAAACTTGTTTCGCGGGCCTGAATGCACTATTTCAGGGTACCGAAGTTGCGAAAAATGTTTCGCAAGGAAAACATCCATTCTACTCCGTTAGACCCAAAATGATGTTTTGCAGTGGTTGGGAGAATTTCGCAAACCTTCGGCACGTAAAAAGATGGGAAACATGTTTCGCAGGCCTGAATGCACTATTTCAGGGTACCGAAGTTGCCAAAAAATGTTTCGCAACGAAAACATCTTTTCCAGTCTATTAGACACAAAATGATGTTTTGCAGTGGCTGGGAGCATTTCGCAAACCTTCGGCACGTAAAAAGATGCGAAACTTGTTTTGCGGGCCAGAATGCACTATTTCAGGGTATCGAAGTTGCAAAAAATGTTTCGCAACGAAAACATGCATTCTAGTCTATTAGACTCAAAATGATATTTTGCAGTGGTTGGGAGCATTTCGCAAACCTTCGGCACGTAGAAAATGTGAAACTTGTTTTGCGGGCCAGAATGCACTATTTCAGGGTACCGAAGTTGCGAAAAATGTTTTGCGACGAAAACATCCATTCTACTCCATTAGACCCAAAATTATGTTTTGCAGTGGTTGGGAGAATTTCGCAAACCTTCAGCACGTAAAAAGATGCAAAACTTGTTTTGCGGGCCTGAATGCACTATTTCAGAGTACCGAAGTGGCGAAAAAGGATTCGCAACGAAAACATCCATTCTACTCCATTAGACCCAAAATGATGTTTTCGACTGGTTGGGAGCATTTCGCAAACCATCGACACGTAAAAAGATGCGAAACTTGTGTTTCGGGCCTGAATGCACTATTTCGGTGTACCGAAGTTGCAAAAAATGTTTCGCAACGAAAACATCCATTCTACTCTATTAGACACAAAATGATGTTTTGCAGTGGTTGGGAGCATTTCGCAAACCTTCGGCACGTAAAAAGATGCAAAACTTGTTTTGCGGGCCATAATGCACTATTTCAGGGTACCGAAGTTGCGAAAAATGTTTCACAACAAAAACATCCATTCTACTCCATTAGACCCAAAATGATGTTTTGCAGTGGTTGGGAGCATATCGCAAACCTTCGGCATGTAAAAAGATGCGAAACTTGTTTTGCGGGCCAGAATGCACTATTTCAGGGTACCGAAGTTGCAAAAAATGTTTCGCAACAAAAACATCCATTCTACTCCATTAGACCCAAAATGAGGTTTTGCAGTGGTTGGGAGAATTTCGCAAACCTTCAGCATGTAAAAAGATGCGAAACTTGTTTTGCAGGCCTGAATGCACTATTTCAGAATACCGAAGTTGCGAAAAAGGATTCGCAACGAAAACATCCATTCTACTCCATTAGACCCAAAATGATGTTTTCCACTGGTTGGGAGCATTTCGCAAACCATCGACACGTAAAAAGATGTGAAACTTATGTTTCGGGCCTGAATGCACTATTTCGGTGTACCGAAGTTGCGAAAAATGTTTCGCAAGGAAAACATCAATTCTACTCCGTTAGACCCAAAATGATGTTTTGCAGTGGTTGGGAGAATTTCGCAAACCTTCGGCACGTAAAAAGAAGGGAAACTTGTTTCGCGGGCCTCAATGTACTATTTCAGGGTACCGAAGTTGCGAAAAATGTTTCACAAGGAAAACATCCATTCTACTCCGTTAGACCCAAAATGATGTTTTGCAGTGGTTGGGAGAATTTCGCAAACCTTCGGCACGTAAAAAGATGGGAAACTTGTTTCGCGGGCCTGAGTGCACTATTTCAGGGTACCGAAGTTGCCAAAAAATGTTTCGCAACAAAAACATCCATTCCAGTCTATTAGACACAAAATGATGTTTTGCAGTGGTTGGGAGCATTTCGCAAACCTTCGGCACGTAAAAAGATGCGAAACTTGTTTTGCGGGCCAGAATGCACAATTTCAGGGTATCGAAGTTGCAAAAAATGTTTCGCAACGAAAACATCCATTCTAGTCTATTAGACACAAAATGATATTTTGCAGTGGTTGGGAGCATTTCGCAAACCTTCGGCACGTAGAAAATGTGAAACTTGTTTTGCGGGCCAGATTGCACTATTTCAGGGTACCGAAGTTGCGAAAAATGTTTTGCGACGAAAACATCCATTCTACTCCATTAGACCCAAAATTATGTTTTGCAGTGGTTGGGAGAATTTCGCAAACCTTCAGCACGTAAAAAGATGCAAAACTTGTTTTGCGGGCCTGAATGCACTATTTCAGAGTACCGAAGTGGCGAAAAAGGATTCGCAACGAAAACATCCATTCTACTCCATTAGACCCAAAATGATGTTTTCCACTGGTTGGGAGCATTTCGCAAACCATCGACACGTAAAAAGATGCGAAACTTGTGTTTCGGGCCTGAATGCACTATTTCGGTGTACCGAAGTTGCAAAAAATGTTTCGCAACGAAAACATCCATTCTACTCTATTAGACACAAAATGATGTTTTGCAGTGGTTGGGAGCATTTCGCAAACCTTCGGCACGTAAAAAGATGCGAAACTTGTTTTGCGGGCCATAATGCACTATTTCAGGGTACCGAAGTTGCGAAAAATGTTTCACAACAAAAACATCCATTCTACTCCATTAGACCCAAAATGATGTTTTGCAGTGGTTGGGAGCATATCGCAAACCTTCGGCATGTAAAAAGATGCGAAACTTGTTTTGCGGGCCAGAATGCACTATTTCAGGGTACCGAAGTTGCAAAAAATGTTTCGCAACAAAAACATCCATTCTACTCCATTAGACCCAAAATGAGGTTTTGCAGTGGTTGGGAGAATTTCGCAAACCTTCAGCATGCAAAAAGATGCGAAACTTGTTTTGCAGGCCTGAATGCACTATTTCAGAATACCGAAGTTGCGAAAAAGGATTCGCAACGAAAACATCCATTCTACTCCATTAGACCCAAAATGATGTTTTCCACTGGTTGGGAGCATTTCGCAAACCATCGACACGTAAAAAGATGTGAAACTTATGTTTCGGGCCTGAATGCACTATTTCGGTGTACCGAAGTTGCGAAAAATGTTTCGCAAGGAAAACATCAATTCTACTCCGTTAGACCCAAAATGATGTTTTGCAGTGGTTGGGAGAATTTTGCAAACCTTCGGCACATAAAAAGAAGGGAAACTTGTTTCGCGGGCCTCAATGCACTATTTCAGGGTACCGAAGTTGCGAAAAATATTTCGCAAGGAAAACATCCATTCTACTCCGTTAGACCCAAAATGATGTTTTGCAGTGGTTGGGAGAATTTCGCAAACCTTCGGCACGTAAAAAGATGGGAAACTTGTTTCGCGGGCCTGAATGCACTATTTCAGGGTACCGAAGTTGCCAAAAAATGTTTCGCAACAAAAACATCCATTCCAGTCTATTAGACACAAAATGATGTTTTGCAGTGGTTGGGAGCATTTCGCAAACCTTCGGCACGTAAAAAGATGCGAAACTTGTTTTGCGGGCCAGAATGCACTATTTCAGGGTATCGAAGTTGCAAAAAATGTTTCGCAACGAAAACATCCATTCTAGTCTATTAGACACAAAATGATATTTTGCAGTGGTTGGGAGCATTTCGCAAACCTTCGGCACATAGAAAATGTGAAACTTGTTTTGCGGGCCAGAATGCACTATTTCAGGGTACCGAAGTTGCGAAAAATGTTTTGCGACGAAAACATCCATTCTACTCCATTAGACCCAAAATGATGTTTTGCAGTGGTTGGGAGAATTTCGCAAACCTTCAGCACGTAAAAAGATGCAAAACTTGTTTTGCGGGCCTGAATGCACTATTTCAGAGTACCGAAGTGGCGAAAAAGGATTCGCAACGAAAACATCCATTCTACTCCATTAGACCCAAAATGATGTTTTCCACTGGTTGGGAGCATTTCGCAAACCATCGACACATAAAAAGATGCGAAACTTGTGTTTCGGGCCTGAATGCACTATTTCGGTGTACCGAAGTTGCAAAAAATGTTTCGCAACGAAAACATCCATTCTACTCTATTAGACACAAAATGATGTTTTGTAGTGGTTGGGAGCATTTCGCAAACCTTCGGCACGTAAAAAGATGCGAAACTTGTTTTGCGGGCCATAATGCACTATTTCAGGGTACCGAAGTTGCGAAAAATGTTTCACAACAAAAACATCCATTCTACTCCATTAGACCCAAAATTATATTTTGCAGTGGTTGGGAGCATATCGCAAACCTTCGGCATGTAAAAAGATGCGAAACTTGTTTTGCGGGCCAGAATGCACTATTTCAGGGTACCGAAGTTGCGAAAAATGTTTCGCAACAAAAACATCCATTCTACTGCATTAGACACAAAATGAGGTTTTGCAGTGGTTGGGAGAATTTCGCAAACCTTCAGCATGTAAAAAGATGCGAAACTTGTTTTGCAGGCCTGAATGCACTATTTCAGAATACCGAAGTTGCGAAAAAGGATTCGCAACGAAAACATCCATTCTACTCCATTAGACCCAAAATGATGTTTTCCACTGGTTGGGAGCATTTCGCAAACCATCGACACGTAAAAAGATGTGAAACTTATGTTTCGGGCCTGAATGCACTATTTCGGTGTACCGAAGTTGCGAAAAATGTTTCGCAAGGAAAACATCAATTCTACTCCGTTAGACCCAAAATGATGTTTTGCAGTGGTTGGGAGAATTTCGCAAACCTTCGGCACGTAAAAAGAAGGGAAACTTGTTTCGCGGGCCTCAATGCACTATTTCAGGGTACCGAAGTTGCGAAAAATGTTTCGCAAGGAAAACATCCATTCTACTCCGTTAGACCCAAAATGATGTTTTGCAGTGGTTGGGAGAATTTCGCAAACCTTCGGCACGTAAAAAGATGGTAAACTTGTTTCGCGCACCTGAATGCACTATTTCAGGGTACCGAAGTTGCCAAAAAATGTTTCGCAACAAAAACATCCATTCCAGTCTATTAGACACAAAATGATGTTTTGCAGTGGTTGGGAGCATTTCGCAAACCTTCGGCACGTAAAAAGATGCGAAACTTGTTTTGCGGGCCAGAATGCACTATTTCAGGGTATCGAAGTTGCAAAAAATGTTTCGCAACGAAAACATCCATTCTAGTCTATTAGACACAAAATGATATTTTGCAGTGGTTGGGAGCATTTCGCAAACCTTCGGCACGTAGAAAATGTGAAACTTGTTTTGCGGGCCAGAATGCACTATTTCAGGGTACCGAAGTTGCGAAAAATGTTTTGCGACGAAAACATCCATTCTACTCCATTAGACCCAAAATGATGTTTTGCAGTGGTTGGGAGAATTTCGCATACCTTCAGCACGTAAAAAGATGCAAAACTTGTTTTGCGGGCCTGAATGCACTATTTCAGAGTACCGAAGTGGCGAAAAAGGATTCGCAACGAAAACATCCATTCTACTCCATTAGACCCAAAATGATGTTTTCGACTGGTTGGGAGCATTTCGCAAACCATCGACACGTAAAAAGATGCGAAACTTGTGTTTCGGGCCTGAATGCACTATTTCGGTGTACCGAAGTTGCAAAAAATGTTTCGCAACGAAAACATCCATTCTACTCTATTAGACACAAAATGATGTTTTGCAGTGGTTGGGAGCATTTCGCAAACCTTCGGCACGTAAAAAGATGCAAAACTTGTTTTGCGGGCCATAATGCACTATTTCAGGGTACCGAAGTTGCGAAAAATGTTTCACAACAAAAACATCCATTCTACTCCATTAGACCCAAAATGATGTTTTGCAGTGGTTGGGAGCATATCGCAAACCTTCGGCATGTAAAAAGATGCGAAACTTGTTTTGCGGGCCAGAATGCACTATTTCAGGGTACCGAAGTTGCAAAAAATGTTTCGCAACAAAAACATCAATTCTACTCCATTAGACCCAAAATGAGGTTTTGCAGTGGTTGGGAGAATTTCGCAAACCTTCAGCATGTAAAAAGATGCGAAACTTGTTTTGCAGGCCTGAATGCACTATTTCAGAATACCGAAGTTGCGAAAAAGGATTCGCAACGAAAACATCCATTCTACTCCATTAGACCCAAAATGATGTTTTCCACTGGTTGGGAGCATTTCGCAAACCATCGACACGTAAAAAGATGTGAAACTTATGTTTCGGGCCTGAATGCACTATTTCGGTGTACCGAAGTTGCGAAAAATGTTTCGCAAGGAAAACATCAATTCTACTCCGTTAGACCCAAAATGATGTTTTGCAGTGGTTGGGAGAATTTCGCAAACCTTCGGCACGTAAAAAGAAGGGAAACTTGTTTCGCGGGCCTCAATGTACTATTTCAGGGTACCGAAGTTGCGAAAAATGTTTCACAAGGAAAACATCCATTCTACTCCGTTAGACCCAAAATGATGTTTTGCAGTGGTTGGGAGAATTTCGCAAACCTTCGGCACGTAAAAAGATGGGAAACTTGTTTCGCGGGCCTGAGTGCACTATTTCAGGGTACCGAAGTTGCCAAAAAATGTTTCGCAACAAAAACATCCATTCCAGTCTATTAGACACAAAATGATGTTTTGCAGTGGTTGGGAGCATTTCGCAAACCTTCGGCACGTAAAAAGATGCGAAACTTGTTTTGCGGGCCAGAATGCACAATTTCAGGGTATCGAAGTTGCAAAAAATGTTTCGCAACGAAAACATCCATTCTAGTCTATTAGACACAAAATGATATTTTGCAGTGGTTGGGAGCATTTCGCAAACCTTCGGCACGTAGAAAATGTGAAACTTGTTTTGCGGGCCAGATTGCACTATTTCAGGGTACCGAAGTTGCGAAAAATGTTTTGCGACGAAAACATCCATTCTACTCCATTAGACCCAAAATTATGTTTTGCAGTGGTTGGGAGAATTTCGCAAACCTTCAGCACGTAAAAAGATGCAAAACTTGTTTTGCGGGCCTGAATGCACTATTTCAGAGTACCGAAGTGGCGAAAAAGGATTCGCAACGAAAACATCCATTCTACTCCATTAGACCCAAAATGATGTTTTCCACTGGTTGGGAGCATTTCGCAAACCATCGACACGTAAAAAGATGCGAAACTTGTGTTTCGGGCCTGAATGCACTATTTCGGTGTACCGAAGTTGCAAAAAATGTTTCGCAACGAAAACATCCATTCTACTCTATTAGACACAAAATGATGTTTTGCAGTGGTTGGGAGCATTTCGCAAACCTTCGGCACGTAAAAAGATGCGAAACTTGTTTTGCGGGCCATAATGCACTATTTCAGGGTACCGAAGTTGCGAAAAATGTTTCACAACAAAAACATCCATTCTACTCCATTAGACCCAAAATGATGTTTTGCAGTGGTTGGGAGCATATCGCAAACCTTCGGCATGTAAAAAGATGCGAAACTTGTTTTGCGGGCCAGAATGCACTATTTCAGGGTACCGAAGTTGCAAAAAATGTTTCGCAACAAAAACATCCATTCTACTCCATTAGACCCAAAATGAGGTTTTGCAGTGGTTGGGAGAATTTCGCAAACCTTCAGCATGCAAAAAGATGCGAAACTTGTTTTGCAGGCCTGAATGCACTATTTCAGAATACCGAAGTTGCGAAAAAGGATTCGCAACGAAAACATCCATTCTACTCCATTAGACCCAAAATGATGTTTTCCACTGGTTGGGAGCATTTCGCAAACCATCGACACGTAAAAAGATGTGAAACTTATGTTTCGGGCCTGAATGCACTATTTCGGTGTACCGAAGTTGCGAAAAATGTTTCGCAAGGAAAACATCAATTCTACTCCGTTAGACCCAAAATGATGTTTTGCAGTGGTTGGGAGAATTTTGCAAACCTTCGGCACATAAAAAGAAGGGAAACTTGTTTCGCGGGCCTCAATGCACTATTTCAGGGTACCGAAGTTGCGAAAAATATTTCGCAAGGAAAACATCCATTCTACTCCGTTAGACCCAAAATGATGTTTTGCAGTGGTTGGGAGAATTTCGCAAACCTTCGGCACGTAAAAAGATGGGAAACTTGTTTCGCGGGCCTGAATGCACTATTTCAGGGTACCGAAGTTGCCAAAAAATGTTTCGCAACAAAAACATCCATTCCAGTCTATTAGACACAAAATGATGTTTTGCAGTGGTTGGGAGTATTTCGCAAACCTTCGGCACGTAAAAAGATGCGAAACTTGTTTTGCGGGCCAGAATGCACTATTTCAGGGTATCGAAGTTGCAAAAAATGTTTCGCAACGAAAACATCCATTCTAGTCTATTAGACACAAAATGATATTTTGCAGTGGTTGGGAGCATTTCGCAAACCTTCGGCACATAGAAAATGTGAAACTTGTTTTGCGGGCCAGAATGCACTATTTCAGGGTACCGAAGTTGCGAAAAATGTTTTGCGACGAAAACATCCATTCTACTCCATTAGACCCAAAATGATGTTTTGCAGTGGTTGGGAGAATTTCGCAAACCTTCAGCACGTAAAAAGATGCAAAACTTGTTTTGCGGGCCTGAATGCACTATTTCAGAGTACCGAAGTGGCGAAAAAGGATTCGCAACGAAAACATCCATTCTACTCCATTAGACCCAAAATGATGTTTTCCACTGGTTGGGAGCATTTCGCAAACCATCGACACATAAAAAGATGCGAAACTTGTGTTTCGGGCCTGAATGCACTATTTCGGTGTACCGAAGTTGCAAAAAATGTTTCGCAACGAAAACATCCATTCTACTCTATTAGACACAAAATGATGTTTTGTAGTGGTTGGGAGCATTTCGCAAACCTTCGGCACGTAAAAAGATGCGAAACTTGTTTTGCGGGCCATAATGCACTATTTCAGGGTACCGAAGTTGCGAAAAATGTTTCACAACAAAAACATCCATTCTACTCCATTAGACCCAAAATTATATTTTGCAGTGGTTGGGAGCATATAGCAAACCTTCGGCATGTAAAAAGATGCGAAACTTGTTTTGCGGGCCAGAATGCACTATTTCAGGGTACCGAAGTTGCGAAAAATGTTTCGCAACAAAAACATCCATTCTACTGCATTAGACACAAAATGAGGTTTTGCAGTGGTTGGGAGAATTTCGCAAACCTTCAGCATGTAAAAAGATGCGAAACTTGTTTTGCAGGCCTGAATGCACTATTTCAGAATACCGAAGTTGCGAAAAAGGATTCGCAACGAAAACATCCATTCTACTCCATTAGACCCAAAATGATGTTTTCCACTGGTTGGGAGCATTTCGCAAACCATCGACACGTAAAAAGATGTGAAACTTATGTTTCGGGCCTGAATGCACTATTTCGGTGTACCGAAGTTGCGAAAAATGTTTCGCAAGGAAAACATCAATTCTACTCCGTTAGACCCAAAATGATGTTTTGCAGTGGTTGGGAGAATTTCGCAAACCTTCGGCACGTAAAAAGAAGGGAAACTTGTTTCGCGGGCCTCAATGCACTATTCCAGGGTACCGAAGTTGCGAAAAATGTTTCGCAAGGAAAACATCCATTCTACTCCGTTAGACCCAAAATGATGTTTTGCAGTGGTTGGGAGAATTTCGCAAACCTTCGGCACGTAAAAAGATGGTAAACTTGTTTCGCGGACCTGAATGCACTATTTCAGGGTACCGAAGTTGCCAAAAAATGTTTCGCAACAAAAACATCCATTCCAGTCTATTAGACACAAAATGATGTTTTGCAGTGGTTGGGAGCATTTCGCAAACCTTCGGCACGTAAAAAGATGCGAAACTTGTTTTGCGGGCCAGAATGCACTATTTCAGGGTATCGAAGTTGCAAAAAATGTTTCGCAACGAAAACATCCATTCTAGTCTATTAGACACAAAATGATATTTTGCAGTGGTTGGGAGCATTTCGCAAACCTTCGGCACGTAGAAAATGTGAAACTTGTTTTGCGGACCAGAATGCACTATTTCAGGGTACCGAAGTTGCGAAAAATGTTTTGCGACGAAAACATCCATTCTACTCCATTAGACCCAAAATGATGTTTTGCAGTGGTTGGGAGAATTTCGGAAACCTTCGGCATGTAAAAAGATGCGAAACTTGTTTTGCGGGCCAGAATGCACTATTTCAGGGTACCGAAGTTGCAAAAAATGTTTCGCAACAAAAACATCCATTCTACTCCATTAGACCCAAAATGAGGTTTTGCAGTGGTTGGGAGAATTTCGCAAACCTTCAGCATGTAAAAAGATGCGAAACTTGTTTTGCAGGCCTGAATGCACTATTTCAGAGTACCGAAGTTGCGAAAAAGGATTCGCGACGAAAATATCCATTCTACTCCATTAGATCCAAAATGATGTTTTCCACTGGTTGGGAGCATTTCGCAAACCATCGACACGTAAAAAGATGCGAAACTTATGTTTCGGGCCTGAATGCACTATTTCGGTGTACCGAAGTTGCGAAAAATGTTTCGCAAGGAAAACATCCATTCTACTCCGTTAGACCCAAAATGATGTTTTGCAGTGGTTGGGAGAATTTCGCAAACCTTCGGCACGTAAAAAGAAGGGAAACTTGTTTCGCGGGCCTCAATGCACTATTTCAGGGTACCGAAGTTGCGAAAAATGTTTCGCAAGGAAAACATCCATTCTACTCCGTTAGACCCAAAATGATGTTTTGCAGTGGTTGGGAGAATTTCGCAAACCTTCGGCACGTAAAAAGATGGGAAACTTGTTTCGCGGGCCTGAATGCACTATTTCAGGGTACCGAAGTTGCCAAAAAATGTTTCGCAACGAAAACATCCATTCCAGTCTATTAGACACAAAATGATGTTTTGCAGTGGTTGGGAGCATTTCGCAAACCTTCGGCACGTAAAAAGATGCGAAACTTGTTTTGGGGGCCAGAATGCACTATTTCAGGGTATCGAAGTTGCAAAAAATGTTTCGCAACGAAAACATCCATTCTAGTCTATTAGACACAAAATGATATTTTGCAGTGGTTGGGAGCATTTCGCAAACCTTCGGCACGTAGAAAATGTGAAACTTGTTTTGCGGGCCAGAATGCACTATTTCAGGGTACCGAAGTTGCGAAAAATGTTTTGCGACGAAAACATCCATTCTACTCCATTATACCCAAAATGATGTTTTGCAGTGGTTGGGAGAATTTCGCAAACCTTCGGCACGTAAATAGATGCAAAACTTGTTTTGCGGGCCTGAATGTACTATTTCAGAGTACCGAAGTGGCGAAAAAGGATTCGCAACGAAAACATCCTTTCTACTCCATTAGACCCAAAATGATGTTTTCCACTGGTTGGGAGCATTTCGCAAACCATCGACACGTAAAAAGATGCGAAACTTGTGTTTCGAGCCTGAATGCACTATTTCGGCGTACCGAAGTTGCAAAAAATGTTTCGCAACGAAAACATCCATTCTACTCTATTAGACACAAAATGATGTTTTGCAGTGGTTGGGAGCATTTCGCAAACCTTCGGCACGTAAAAAGATGCGAAACTTGTTTTGCCGGCCATAATGCACTATTTCAGGGTACCGAAGTTGAGAAAAATATTTCGCAACAAAAACATCCATTCTACTCCATTATACCCAAAATGATGTTTTGCAGTGGTTGGGAGCATATCGCAAACCTTCGGCATGTAAAAAGATGCGAAACTTGTTTTGCGGGCCAGAATGCACTATTTCAGGGTACCGATGTTGCGAAAAATGTTTCGCAACAAAAACATCCATTCTACTCCATTAGACCCAAAATGAGGTTTTGCAGTGGTTGGGAGAATTTCGCAAACCTTCAGCATGTAAAAAGATGCGAAACTTGTTTTGCAGGCCTGAATGCACTATTTCAGAGTTCCGAAGTTGCGAAAAAGGATTCGCGACGAAAATATCCATTCTACTCCATTAGACCCAAAATGATGTTTTCCACTGGTTGGGAGCATTTCGCAAACCATCGACACGTAAAAAGATGCGAAACTTATGTTTCGGGCCTGAATGCACTATTTCGGTGTACCGAAGTTGCGAAAAATGTTTCGCAAGGAAAACATCCATTCTACTCCGTTAGACCCAAAATGATGTTTTGCAGTGGTTGGGAGAATTTCGCAAACCTTCGGCACGTAAAAAGAAGGGAAACTTGTTTCGCGGGCCTCAATGCACTATTTCAGGGTACCGAAGTTGCGAAAAATGTTTCGCAAGGAAAACATCCATTCTACTCCGTTAGACCCAAAATGATGTTTTGCTGTGGTTGGGAGAATTTCGCAAACCTTCGGCACGTAAAAAGAAGGGAAACTTGTTTCGCGGGCCTGAATGCACTATTTCAGGGTACCGAAGTTGCCAAAAAATGTTTCACAACGAAAACATCCATTCCAGTCTATTAGACACAAAATGATGTTTTGCAGTGGTTGGGAGCATTTCGCAAACCTTCGGCACGTAAAAAGATGCGAAACTTGTTTTGCGGGCCAGAATGCACTATTTCAGGGTATCGAAGTTGCAAAAAATGTTTCGCAACGAAAACATCCATTCTAGTCTATTAGACACAAAATGATATTTTGCAGTGGTTGGGAGCATTTCGCAAACCTTCGGCACGTAGAAAATGTGAAACTTATTTTGCGGGCCAGAATGCACTATTTCAGGGTACCGAAGTTGCGAAAAATGTTTTGCGACGAAAACATCCATTCTACTCCATTAGACCCAAAATGATGTTTTGCAGTGGTTGGGAGAATTTCGCAAACCTTCGGCACGTAAATAGATGCAAAACTTGTTTTGCGGGCCTGAATGTACTATTTCAGAGTACCGAAGTGGCGAAAAAGGATTCGCAACGAAAACATCCTTTCTACTCCATTAGACCCAAAATGATGTTTTCCACTGGTTGGGAGCATTTTGCAAACCATCGACACGTAAAAAGATGCGAAACTTGTGTTTCGAGCCTGAATGCACTATTTCGGCGTACCGAAGTTGCAAAAAATGTTTCGCAACGAAAACATCCATTCTACTCTATTAGACACAAAATGATGTTTTGCAGTGGTTGGGAGCATTTCGCAAACCTTCGGCACGTAAAAAGATGCAAAACTTGTTTTGCGGGCCATAATGCACTATTTCAGGGTACCGAAGTTGAGAAAAATGTTTCGCAACAAAAACATCCATTCTACTCCATTATACCCAAAATGATGTTTTGCAGTGGTTGGGAGCATATCGCAAACCTTCGGCATGTAAAAAGATGCGAAACTTGTTTTGCGGGCCAGAATGCACTATTTCAGGGTACCGAAGTTGCGAAAAATGTTTCGCAACAAAAACATCCATTCTACTCCATTAGACCCAAAATGAGGTTTTGCAGTGGTTGGGAGAATTTCGCAAACCTTCAGCATGTAAAAAGATGCGAAACTTGTTTTGCAGGCCTGAATGCACTATTTCAGAGTACCGAAGTTGCGAAAAAGGATTCGCGACGAAAATATCCATTCTACTCCATTAGACCCAAAATGATGTTTTCCACTGGTTGGGAGCATTTCGCAAACCATCGACACGTAAAAAGATGCGAAACTTATGTTTCGGGCCTGAATGCACTATTTCGGTGTACCGAAGTTGCGAAAAATGTTTCGCAAGGAAAACATCCATTCTACTCCGTTAGACCCAAAATGATGTTTTGCAGTGGTTGGGAGAATTTCCCAAACCTTCGGCACGTAAAAAGAAGGGAAACTTGTTTCGCGGGCCTCAATGCACTATTTCAGGGTACCGAAGTTGCGAAAAATGTTTCGCAAGGAAAACATCCATTCTACTCCGTTAGACCCAAAATGATGTTTTGCTGTGGTTGGGAGAATTTCGCAAACCTTCGGCACGTAAAAAGAAGGGAAACTTGTTTCGCGGGCCTGAATGCACTATTTCAGGGTACCGAAGTTGCCAAAAAATGTTTCACAACGAAAACATCCATTCCAGTCTATTAGACACAAAATGATGTTTTGCAGTGGTTGGGAGCATTTCGCAAACCTTCGGCACGTAAAAAGATGCGAAACTTGTTTTGCGGGCCAGAATGCACTATTTCAGGGTATCGAAGTTGCAAAAAATGTTTCGCAACGAAAACATCCATTCTAGTCTATTAGACACAAAATGATATTTTGCAGTGGTTGGGAGCATTTCGCAAACCTTCGGCACGTAGAAAATGTGAAACTTATTTTGCGGGCCAGAATGCACTATTTCAGGGTACCGAAGTTGCGAAAAATGTTTTGCGACGAAAACATCCATTCTACTCCATTAGACCCAAAATTATGTTTTGCAGTGGTTGGGAGAATTTCGCAAACCTTCAGCACGTAAAAAGATGCAAAACTTGTTTTGCGGGCCTGAATGCACTATTTCAGAGTACCGAAGTGGCGAAAAAGGATTCGCAACGAAAACATCCATTCTACTCCATTAGACCCAAAATGATGTTTTCCACTGGTTGGGAGCATTTCGCAAACCATCGACACGTAAAAAGATGCGAAACTTGTGTTTCGGGCCTGAATGCACTATTTCGGTGTACCGAAGTTGCAAAAAATGTTTCGCAACGAAAACATCCATTCTACTCTATTAGACACAAAATGATGTTTTGCAGTGGTTGGGAGCATTTCGCAAACCTTCGGCACGTAAAAAGATGCGAAACTTGTTTTGCGGGCCATAATGCACTATTTCAGGGTACCGAAGTTGCGAAAAATGTTTCACAACAAAAACATCCATTCTACTCCATTAGACCCAAAATGATGTTTTGCAGTGGTTGGGAGCATATCGCAAACCTTCGGCATGTAAAAAGATGCGAAACTTGTTTTGCGGGCCAGAATGCACTATTTCAGGGTACCGAAGTTGCAAAAAATGTTTCGCAACAAAAACATCCATTCTACTCCATTAGACCCAAAATGAGGTTTTGCAGTGGTTGGGAGAATTTCGCAAACCTTCAGCATGTAAAAAGATGCGAAACTTGTTTTGCAGGCCTGAATGCACTATTTCAGAATACCGAAGTTGCGAAAAAGGATTCGCAACGAAAACATCCATTCTACTCCATTAGACCCAAAATGATGTTTTCCACTGGTTGGGAGCATTTCGCAAACCATCGACACGTAAAAAGATGTGAAACTTATGTTTCGGGCCTGAATGCACTATTTCGGTGTACCGAAGTTGCGAAAAATGTTTCGCAAGGAAAACATCAATTCTACTCCGTTAGACCCAAAATGATGTTTTGCAGTGGTTGGGAGAATTTCGCAAACCTTCGGCACGTAAAAAGAAGGGAAACTTGTTTCGCGGGCCTCAATGCACTATTTCAGGGTACCGAAGTTGCGAAAAATGTTTCACAAGGAAAACATCCATTCTACTCCGTTAGACCCAAAATGATGTTTTGCAGTGGTTGGGAGAATTTCGCAAACCTTCGGCACGTAAAAAGATGGGAAACTTGTTTCGCGGGCCTGAATGCACTATTTCAGGGTACCGAAGTTGCCAAAAAATGTTTCGCAACAAAAACATCCATTCCAGTCTATTAGACACAACATGATGTTTTGCAGTGGTTGGGAGCATTTCGCAAACCTTCGGCACGTAAAAAGATGCGAAACTTGTTTTGCGGGCCAGAATGCACTATTTCAGGGTATCGAAGTTGCAAAAAATGTTTCGCAACGAAAACATCCATTCTAGTCTATTAGACACAAAATGATATTTTGCAGTGGTTGGGAGCATTTCGCAAACCTTCGGCACGTAGAAAATGTGAAACTTGTTTTGCGGGCCAGAATGCACTATTTCAGGGTACCGAAGTTGCGAAAAATGTTTTGCGACGAAAACATCCATTCTACTCCATTAGACCCAAAATGATGTTTTGCAGTGGTTGGGAGAATTTCGCAAACCTTCAGCACGTAAAAAGATGCAAAACTTGTTTTGCGGGCCTGAATGCACTATTTCAGAGTACCGAAGTGGCGAAAAAGGATTCGCAACGAAAACATCCATTCTACTCCATTAGACCCAAAATGATGTTTTCCACTGTTTGGGAGCATTTCGCAAACCATCGACACGTAAAAAGATGCGAAACTTGTGTTTCGTGCCTGAATGCACTATTTCGGTGTACCGAAGTTGCAAAAAATGTTTCGCAACGAAAACATCCATTCTACTCTATTAGACACAAAATGATGTTTTGCAGTGGTTGGGAGCATTTCACAAACCTTCGGCACGTAAAAAGATGCGAAACTTGTTTTGCGGGCCATAATGCACTATTTCAGGGTACCGAAGTTGCGAAAAATGTTTCACAACAAAAACATCCATTCTACTCCATTAGACCCAAAATGATGTTTTGCAGTGGTTGGGAGCATATCGCAAACCTTCGGCATGTAAAAAGATGCGAAACTTGTTTTGCGGGCCAGAATGCACTATTTTAGGGTACCGAAGTTGCAAAAAATGTTTCGCAACAAAAACATCCATTCTACTCCATTAGACCCAAAATGAGGTTTTGCAGTGGTTGGGAGAATTTCGCAAACCTTCAGCATGCAAAAAGATGCGAAACTTGTTTTGCAGGCCTGAATGCACTATTTCAGAATACCGAAGTTGCGAAAAAGGATTCGCAACGAAAACATCCATTCTACTCCATTAGACCCAAAATGATGTTTTCCACTGGTTGGGAGCATTTCGCAAACCATCGACACGTAAAAAGATGTGAAACTTATGTTTCGGGCCTGAATGCACTATTTCGGTGTACCGAAGTTGCGAAAAATGTTTCGCAAGGAAAACATCAATTCTACTCCGTTAGACCCAAAATGATGTTTTGCAGTGGTTGGGAGAATTTTGCAAACCTTCGGCACATAAAAAGAAGGGAAACTTGTTTCGCGGGCCTCAATGCACTATTTCAGGGTACCGAAGTTGCGAAAAATATTTCGCAAGGAAAACATCCATTCTACTCCGTTAGACCCAAAATGATGTTTTGCAGTGGTTGGGAGAATTTCGCAAACCTTCGGCACGTAAAAAGATGGGAAACTTGTTTCGCGGGCCTGAATGCACTATTTCAGGGTACCGAAGTTGCCAAAAAATGTTTCGCAACAAAAACATCCATTCCAGTCTATTAGACACAAAATGATGTTTTGCAGTGGTTGGGAGCATTTCGCAAACCTTCGGCACGTAAAAAGATGCGAAACTTGTTTTGCGGGCCAGAATGCACTATTTCAGGGTATCGAAGTTGCAAAAAATGTTTCGCAACGAAAACATCCATTCTAGTCTATTAGACACAAAATGATATTTTGCAGTGGTTGGGAGCATTTCGCAAACCTTCGGCACGTAGAAAATGTGAAACTTGTTTTGCGGGCCAGAATGCACTATTTCAGGGTACCGAAGTTGCGAAAAATGTTTTGCGACGAAAACATCCATTCTACTCCATTAGACCCAAAATGATGTTTTGCAGTGGTTGGGAGAATTTCGCAAACCTTCAGCACGTAAAAAGATGCAAAACTTGTTTTGCGGGCCTGAATGCACTATTTCAGAGTACCGAAGTGGCGAAAAAGGATTCGCAACGAAAACATCCATTCTACTCCATTAGACCCAAAATGATGTTTTCCACTGGTTGGGAGCATTTCGCAAACCATCGACACATAAAAAGATGCGAAACTTGTGTTTCGGGCCTGAATGCACTATTTCGGTGTACCGAAGTTGCAAAAAATGTTTCGCAACGAAAACATCCATTCTACTCTATTAGACACAAAATGATGTTTTGTAGTGGTTGGGAGCATTTCGCAAACCTTCGGCACGTAAAAAGATGCGAAACTTGTTTTGCGGGCCATAATGCACTATTTCAGGGTACCGAAGTTGCGAAAAATGTTTCACAACAAAAACATCCATTCTACTCCATTAGACCCAAAATTATGTTTTGCAGTGGTTGGGAGCATATCGCAAACCTTCGGCATGTAAAAAGATGCGAAACTTGTTTTGCGGGCCAGAATGCACTATTTCAGGGTACCGAAGTTGCGAAAAATGTTTCGCAACAAAAACATCCATTCTACTGCATTAGACCCAAAATGAGGTTTTGCAGTGGTTGGGAGAATTTCGCAAACCTTCAGCATGTAAAAAGATGCGAAACTTGTTTTGCAGGCCTGAATGCACTATTTCAGAATACCGAAGTTGCGAAAAAGGATTCGCAACGAAAACATCCATTCTACTCCATTAGACCCAAAATGATGTTTTCCACTGGTTGGGAGCATTTCGCAAACCATCGACACGTAAAAAGATGTGAAACTTATGTTTCGGGCCTGAATGCACTATTTCGGTGTACCGAAGTTGCGAAAAATGTTTCGCAAGGAAAACATCAATTCTACTCCGTTAGACCCAAAATGATGTTTTGCAGTGGTTGGGAGAATTTCGCAAACCTTCGGCACGTAAAAAGAAGGGAAACTTGTTTCGCGGGCCTCAATGCACTATTTCAGGGTACCGAAGTTGCGAAAAATGTTTCGCAAGGAAAACATCCATTCTACTCCGTTAGACCCAAAATGATGTTTTGCAGTGGTTGGGAGAATTTCGCAAACCTTCGGCACGTAAAAAGATGGTAAACTTGTTTCGCGGACCTGAATGCACTATTTCAGGGTACCGAAGTTGCCAAAAAATGTTTCGCAACAAAAACATCCATTCCAGTCTATTAGACACAAAATGATGTTTTGCAGTGGTTGGGAGCATTTCGCAAACCTTCGGCACGTAAAAAGATGCGAAACTTGTTTTGCGGGCCAGAATGCACTATTTCAGGGTATCGAAGTTGCAAAAAATGTTTCGCAACGAAAACATCCATTCTAGTCTATTAGACACAAAATGATATTTTGCAGTGGTTGGGAGCATTTCGCAAACCTTCGGCACGTAGAAAATGTGAAACTTGTTTTGCGGGCCATAATGCACTATTTCAGGGTACCGAAGTTGCGAAAAATGTTTTGCGACGAAAACATCCATTCTACTCCATTAGACCCAAAATGATGTTTTGCAGTGGTTGGGAGAATTTCGCAAACCTTCAGCACGTAAAAAGATGCAAAACTTGTTTTGCGGGCCTGAATGCACTATTTCAGAGTACCGAAGTGGCGAAAAAGGATTCGCAACGAAAACATCCATTCTACTCCATTAGACCCAAAATGATGTTTTCCACTGGTTGGGAGCATTTCGCAAACCATCGACACGTAAAAAGATGCGAAACTTGTGTTTCGGGCCTGAATGCACTATTTCGGGGTATCGAAGTTGCAAAAAATGTTTCGCAACGAAAACATCCATTCTAGTCTATTAGACACAAAATGATATTTTGCAGTGGTTGGGAGCATTTCGCAAACCTTCGGCACGTAGAAAATGTGAAACTTGTTTTGCGGACCAGAATGCACTATTTCAGGGTACCGAAGTTGCGAAAAATGTTTTGCGACGAAAACATCCATTCTACTCCATTAGACCCAAAATGATGTTTTGCAGTGGTTGGGAGAATTTCGGAAACCTTCGGCATGTAAAAAGATGCGAAACTTGTTTTGCGGGCCAGAATGCACTATTTCAGGGTACCGAAGTTGCAAAAAATGTTTCGCAACAAAAACATCCATTCTACTCCATTAGACCCAAAATGAGGTTTTGCAGTGGTTGGGAGAATTTCGCAAACCTTCAGCATGTAAAAAGATGCGAAACTTGTTTTGCAGGCCTGAATGCACTATTTCAGAGTACCGAAGTTGCGAAAAAGGATTCGCGACGAAAATATCCATTCTACTCCATTAGATCCAAAATGATGTTTTCCACTGGTTGGGAGCATTTCGCAAACCATCGACACGTAAAAAGATGCGAAACTTATGTTTCGGGCCTGAATGCACTATTTCGGTGTACCGAAGTTGCGAAAAATGTTTCGCAAGGAAAACATCCATTCTACTCCGTTAGACCCAAAATGATGTTTTGCAGTGGTTGGGAGAATTTCGCAAACCTTCGGCACGTAAAAAGAAGGGAAACTTGTTTCGCGGGCCTCAATGCACTATTTCAGGGTACCGAAGTTGCGAAAAATGTTTCGCAAGGAAAACATCCATTCTACTCCGTTAGACCCAAAATGATGTTTTCCAGTGGTTGGGAGAATTTCGCAAACCTTCAGCACGTAAAAAGATGGGAAACTTGTTTCGCGGGCCTGAATGCACTATTTCAGGGTACCGAAGTTGCCAAAAAATGTTTCGCAACGAAAACATCCATTCCAGTCTATTAGACACAAAATGATGTTTTGCAGTGGTTGGGAGCATTTCGCAAACCTTCGGCACGTAAAAAGATGCGAAACTTGTTTTGCGGGCCAGAATGCACTATTTCAGGGTATCGAAGTTGCAAAAAATGTTTCGCAACGAAAACATCCATTCTAGTCTATTAGACACAAAATGATATTTTGCAGTGGTTGGGAGCATTTCGCAAACCTTCGGCACGTAGAAAATGTGAAACTTGTTTTGCGGGCCAGAATGCACTATTTCAGGGTACCGAAGTTGCGAAAAATGTTTTGCGACGAAAACATCCATTCTACTCCATTATACCCAAAATGATGTTTTGCAGTGGTTGGGAGAATTTCGCAAACCTTCGGCACGTAAATAGATGCAAAACTTGTTTTGCGGGCCTGAATGTACTATTTCAGAGTACTGAAGTGGCGAAAAAGGATTCGCAACGAAAACATCCTTTCTACTCCATTAGACCCAAAATGATGTTTTCCACTGGTTGGGAGCATTTCGCAAACCATCGACACGTAAAAAGAAGCGAAACTTGTGTTTCGAGCCTGAATGCACTATTTCGGCGTACCGAAGTTGCAAAAAATGTTTCGCAACGAAAACATCCATTCTACTCTATTAGACACAAAATGATGTTTTGCAGTGGTTGGGAGCATTTCGCAAACCTTCGGCACGTAAAAAGATGCGAAACTTGTTTTGCCGGCCATAATGCACTATTTCAGGGTACCGAAGTTGAGAAAAATGTTTCGCAACAAAAACATCCATTCTACTCCATTAGACCCAAAATGATGTTTTCCACTGGTTGGGAGCATTTTGCAAACCATCGACACGTAAAAAGATGCGAAACTTGTGTTTCGAGCCTGAATGCACTATTTCGGCGTACCGAAGTTGCAAAAAATGTTTCGCAACGAAAACATCCATTCTACTCTATTAGACACAAAATGATGTTTTGCAGTGGTTGGGAGCATTTCGCAAACCTTCGGCACGTAAAAAGATGCAAAACTTGTTTTGCGGGCCATAATGCACTATTTCAGGGTACCGAAGTTGAGAAAAATGTTTCGCAACAAAAACATCCATTCTACTCCATTATACCCAAAATGATGTTTTGCAGTGGTTGGGAGCATATCGCAAACCTTCGGCATGTAAAAAGATGCGAAACTTGTTTTGCGGGCCAGAATGCACTATTTCAGGGTACCGAAGTTGCGAAAAATGGTTCGCAACAAAAACATCCATTCTACTCCATTAGACCCAAAATGAGGTTTTGCAGTGGTTGGGAGAATTTCGCAAACCTTCAGCATGTAAAAAGATGCGAAACTTGTTTTGCAGGCCTGAATGCACTATTTCAGAGTACCGAAGTTGCGAAAAAGGATTTGCGACGAAAATATCCATTCTACTCCATTAGACCCAAAATGATGTTTTCCCCTGGTTGGGAGCATTTCGCAAACCATCGACACGTAAAAAGATGCGAAACTTATGTTTCGGGCCTGAATGCACTATTTCGGTGTACCGAAGTTGCGAAAAATGTTTCGCAAGGAAAACATCCATTCTACTCCGTTAGACCCAAAATGATGTTTTGCAGTGGTTGGGAGAATTTCGCAAACCTTCGGCACGTAAAAAGAAGGGAAACTTGTTTCGCGGGCCTCAATGCACTATTTCAGGGTACCGAAGTTGCGAAAAATGTTTCGCAAGGAAAACATCCATTCTACTCCGTTAGACCCAAAATGATGTTTTGCAGTGGTTGGGAGAATTTCGCAAACCTTCGGCACGTAAAAAGATGGGAAACTTGTTTCGCAGGCCTGAATGCACTATTTCAGGGTACCGAAGTTGCCAAAAAATGTTTCACAACGAAAACATCCATTCCAGTCTATTAGACACAAAATGATGTTTTGCAGTGGTTGGGAGCATTTCGCAAACCTTCGGCACGTAAAAAGATGCGAAACTTGTTTTGCGGGCCAGAATGCACTATTTCAGGGTATCGAAGTTGCAAAAAATGTTTCGCAACGAAAACATCCATTCTAGTCTATTAGACACAAAATGATATTTTGCAGTGGTTGGGAGCATTTCGCAAACCTTCGGCACGTAGAAAATGTGAAACTTGTTTTGCGGGCCAGAATGCACTATTCCAGGGTACCGAAGTTGCGAAAAATGTTTTGCGACGAAAACATCCATTCTACTCCATTAGACCCAAAATGATGTTTTGCAGTGGTTGGGAGAATTTCGCAATCCTTCGGCACGTAAAAAGATGCAAAACTTGTTTTGCGGGCCTGAATGCACTATTTCAGAGTACCGAAGTGGCGAAAAAGGATTCGCAACGAAAACATCCATTCTACTCCATTAGACCCAAAATGATGTTTTCCACTGGTTGGGAGCATTTCGCAAACCATCGACACGTAGAAAGATGGGAAACTTGTGTTTCTGGCCTGAATGCACTATTTCGGTGTACCGAAGTTGCAAAAAATGTTTCGCAACGAAAACATCCATTCTACTCTATTAGACACAAAATGATGTTTTGCAGTGGTTGGGAGCATTTCGCAAACCATCGGCACGTAAAAAGATGCGAAACTTGTTTTGCGGGCCATAATGCACTATTTCAGGGTACCGAAGTTGCGAAAAATGTTTCGCAACAAAAACATCCATTCTACTCCATTAGACCCAAAATGATGTTTTGCAGTGGTTGGGAGCATATCGCAAACCTTCGGCATGTAAAAAGATGCGAAACTTGTTTTGCGGGCCAGAATGCACTATTTCAGGGTACCGAAGTTGCGAAAAATGTTTCGCAACAAAAACATCCATTCTACTCCATTAGACACAAAATGAGGTTTTGCAGTGGTTGGGAGAATTTCGCAAACCTTCAGCATGTAAAAAGATGCGAAACTTGTTTTGCAGGCCTGAATGCACTATTTCAGAGTACAGAAGTTGCGAAAAAGGATTCGCAACGAAAACATCCATTCTACTCCATTAGACCCAAAATGATGTTTTCCACTGGTTGGGAGCATTTCGCAAACCATCGACACGTAAAAAGATGCAAAACTTATGTTTCGGGCCTGAATGCACTATTTCGGTGTACCGAAGTTGCGAAAAATGTTTCGCAAGGAAAACATCCATTCTTCTCCGTTAGACCCAAAATGATGTTTTGCAGTGGTTGGGAGAATTTCGCAAACCTTCGGCACGTAAAAAGATGGAAAACTTGTTTCGTGGGCCGGAATGCACTATTTCAGGGTACCGAAGGTGCGAAAAATGTTTCGCATGGAAAACATCCATTCTACTCCGTTAGACCCAAAATGGTGTTTTGCAGTGGTTGGGAGAATTTCGCAAACCTTCGGCACGTAAAAAGATGGGAAACTTGTTTTGCGGGCCAGAATGCACTATTTCAGGGTACCGAAGTTGCGAAAAATGTTTCGCAACAAAAACATCCATTCCAGTCTATTAGACACAAAATGATGTTTTGCAGTGGTTGGGTGCATTTCGCAAACCTTCGGCACGTAAAAAGATGCGAAACTTGTTTTGCGGGCCAGAATGCACTATTTCAGGGTATCAAAGTTGCAAAAAATGTTTCGCAACGAAAACATCCATTCTAGTCTATTAGACACAAAATGATATTTTGCAGTGGTTGGGAGCATTTCGCAAACCTTCGGCACGTAGAAAATGTGAAACTTGTTTTGCGGGCCAGAATGCACTATTTCAGGGTACCGAAGTTGCGAAAAATGTTTTGCGACGAAAACATCCATTCTACTCCATTAGACCCAAAATGATGTTTTGCAGTGGTTGGGAGAATTTCGCAAACCTTCGGCACGTAAAAAGAAGGGAAACTTGTTTCGCGGGCCTGAATGCACTATTTCAGGGTACCGAAGTTGCGAAAAATGTTTCGCAAGGAAAACATCCATTCTACTCCGTTAGACCCAAAATGATGTTTTGCAGTGGTTGGGAGAATTTCGCAAACCTTCGGCACGTAAAAAGAAGGGAAACTTGTTTCGCGGGCCTCAATGCACTATTTCAGGGTACCGAAGTTGCGAAAAATGTTTCGCAACGAAAACATCCATTCTACTCCGTTAGACCCAAAATGATGTTTTGCAGTGGTTGGGAGAATTTCGCAAACCTTCGGCACGTAAAAAGATGGGAAACTTGTTTCGCGGGCCTGAATGCACTATTTCAGGGTACCGAAGTTGCCAAAAAATGTTTCGCAACAAAAACATCCATTCCAGTCTATTAGACACAAAATGATGTTTTGCAGTGGTTGGGAGCATTTCGCAAACCTTCGGCACGTAAAAAGATGGGAAACTTGTTTTGCGGGCCTGAATGCACTATTTCAGGGTATCGAAGTTGCAAAAAATGTTTCGCAACGAAAACATCCATTCTAGTCTATTAGACACAAAATGATATTTTGCAATGGTTGGGAGCATTTCGCAAACCTTCGGCACGTAGAAAATGTGAAACTTGTTTTGCGGGCCAGAATGCACTATTTCAGGGTACCGAAGTTGCGAAAAATGTTTTGCGACGAAAACATCCATTCTACTCCATTAGACCCAAAATGACGTTTTGCAGTGGTTGGGAGAATTTCGCAAACCTTCAGCACGTAAAAAGATGCAAAACTTGTTTTGCGGGCCTGAATGCACTATTTCAGAGTACCGAAGTGGCGAAAAAGGATTCACAACGAAAACATCCATTCTACTCCATTAGACCCAAAATGATGTTTTCCACTGGTTGGGAGCATTTCGCAAACCATCGACACGTAAAAAGATGCGAAACTTGTGTTTCGGGCCTTTCACATCTTTTTACGTGTTGATGGTTTGCGAAATGCTCCCAACCGCTGCAAAACATCATTTTGGGTCTAATGGAGTAGAATGGATGTTTTCGTTGCGAAACCATTTTTGTTACCTCGGTACCCCGAAATAGTGCATTCTGGCTCGAAACACAAATTTCACATCTTTTTACGTGTTGATGGTTTGCGAAATGCTCCCAACCGCTGCAAAACATCATTTTGGGTCTAATGGTGTAGAATGGATGTTTTCGTTGCGAAACCTTTGTCGCAACTTCGGTACCCTGAAATAGTGCATTAAAGCCCGCAAAACAAGTTTCGCATCTTTTTACGTGCCGAAGGTTTGCGAAATGCTCCCAAACACTGCAAAATATCATTTTGTGTCTAATGGAGTAGAATGGATGTTTTCATTGCGAAATATTTTTCGTAACTTCGGTACCCTCAAGTAGTGTATCCAGGCCCACAAAACAAGTTTTGCATCTTTTTACGTGCCGAAGGTTTGCGAAATGCTCCCAACCACTTCAAAACATCATTTTGTGTCAAATGGAGTAGAATGGATGTTTTCGTTGCGAAACCATTTTTGTAGCTTCGGAACCCCGAAATAGTGCATTCAAGCCTGAAACACAAGTTTCGCATCTTTTAACGTGTCGATGGTTTGCAAAATGCTCTCAACCGCTGCAAAACATCATTTTGGGTCTAATGGAGTAGAATGGATGTTTTCGTTGCGAAACCATTGTTGTAACTTCGGTACCCTGAAATAGTGCATTCAGGCTCGAAACACAAGTTTCGCATCTTTTTACGTGTCGATGGTTTGCGAAATGCTCCCAACCACTGCAAAACATCATTTTGGGTCTAATGGAGTAGAATGGATGTTTTCGTTACGAAACCATTTTTGTAACCTCGGTACCCCGAAATAGTGCATTCAGGCTCGAAACACTAGTTTCACATCTTTTTACGTGTCAATGGTTTGCAAAATGCTCCCAACCACTGCAAAACATCATTTTTGGTCTAATGGAGTAGAATGGATGTTTTCGTTGCGAAACAATTTTTGTAACTTCGGTACCCCGAAATAGTGCATTCAGGCCCGAAACACAAGTTTCGCATCTTTTTACGTGTCGATGGTTTGCGAAATGCTCCCAACCACTGCAAAATATCATTTTGGGTCTAATGGAGTAGAATGAATGTTTTCGTTGCGAAACAATTTTTGTAACCTCGGTACCCCGAAATAGTGCATTCAGGCTCGAAACACAAGTTTCACATCTTTTTACGTGTCGAGGGTTTGCGAAATGCTCCCAACCACTGCAAAACATCATTTCGGGTCCAATGGAGTAGAATGGATGTTTTCGTTGCAAAACCTTTTTCGCAACTTCGGTACCCTGTAATAGTGCATTCAAGCCCGCAAAACAAGTTTTGCATCTTTTTACGTGACGAAGGTTTCCGAAATGCTCCCAACCACTACAAAACATCATTTTGGATCTAATGGAGTAGAATGGATGTTTTCGTTGCCAAACCATTTTTGTAACCTCAGTACCCCGAAATAGTGCATTCAGGCTCGAAACACAAGTTTCACATGTTTTTATGTGTCAATGGTTTGCGAAATGCTCCCAACTACTGCAAAACATCATTTCGGGTCTAATGGAGTAGAATCGATGTTTTCATTGCGAATCCTTTTTCGCAACTGCGGTACCCTGAAATAGTGCATTCAGGCCCGCAAAACAAGTTTCGCATCTTTTTACGTATCGAAGGTTTGCGAAATGCTCTAAACCACTGCAAAACATCATTTTGGGTCTAATGGAGTAGAATGGATGTTTTCGTTGCGAAAACTTTTTCGCAACTTCGGTACCCTGAAATAGTGCATTCAGGCTCGCAAAACAAGTTTTGCATCTTTTTACATGCTGAAGGTTTGCGAAATGCTCCCAACCACTGCAAAACATCATTTTGGATCTAATGGAGTAGAATGGATGTTTTCGTTGCGAAACCATTTTTGTAGCTTCGGTACCCCGAAATAGTGCATTCAAGCCCGAAACACAAGTTTCGCATCTTTTTACGTGTCGATGGTTTGCGAAATTCTCCCAACCACTACAAAATATCATTTTGGGTCTAATGGAGTAGAATGGATGTTTTCGTTGCGAAACCATTTTTGTAGCTTCGGTCCCCCGAAATAGTGCATTCAAGCCCGAAACACAAGTTTCGCATCTTTTGATGTGTCGATGGTTTGCAAAATGCTCCCAACCACTACAAAACATCATTTTGGGTCTAATGGAGTAGAATGGATGTTTTCGTTGCGAAACCATTTTTGTAACCTCGGTACCCCGAAATAGTGCATTCAGGCTCGAAACACAAGTTTCACATCTTTTTACGTGTCGATGGTTTGCAAAATGCTCTCAACCGCTGCAAAACATCATTTTGGGTCTAATGGAGTAGAATGGATGTTTTCGTTGCGAAACCATTTTTGTAACTTCGGTACCCCGAAATAGTGCATTCAGGCTCGAAACACAAGTTTCGCATCTTTTTACGTGTGGATGGTTTGCGAAATGCTCCCAACCACTGCAAAACATCATTTTGGGTCTAATGGAGTAGAATGGATGTTTTCGTTGCGAAACCATTTTTGTACCCTCGGTACCCCGAAATAGTGCATTCAGGCTCGAAACACAAGTTTCACATCTTTTTACGTGTCGATGGTTTGCAAAATGCTCTCAACCGCTGCAAAACATCATTTTGGGTCTAATGGAGTAGAATGGATGTTTTCGTTGCGAAACCATTTTTGTAACTTCGGTACCCCGAAATAGTGCATTCAGGCTCGAAACACAAGTTTCGCATCTTTTTACGTGTGGATGGTTTGCGAAATGCTCCCAACCACTGCAAAACATCATTATGGGTCTAATGGAGTAGAATGGATGTTTTCGTTGCGAAACCATTTTTGTAACCTCGGTACCCCGAAATAGTGCATTCAGGCTCGAAACACAAGTTTCACATCTTTTTACGTGTCAATGGTTTGCAAAATGCTCCCAACCACTGCAAAACATCATTTTTGGTCTAATGGAGTAGAATGGATGTTTTCGTTGCGAAACAATTTTTGTAACTTCGGTACCCCGAAATAGTGCATTCAGGCCCGAAACACAAGTTTCGCATCTTTTTACGTGTCGATTGTTTGCGAAATGCTCCCAACCACTGCAAAATATCATTTTGGGTCTAATGGAGTAGAATGGATGTTTTCGTTGCGAAACAATTTTTGTAACCTCGGTACCCCGAAATAGTGCATTCAGGCTCGAAACACAAGTTTCACATCTTTTTACGTGTCGATGGTTTGCGAAATGCACCCAACCACTGCAAAACATCATTTTGGGTCTAATGGAGTAGAATGGATGTTTTCGTTGCAAAACCTTTTTCGCAACTTCGGTACCATGTAATAGTGCATTCAGGCCCGCAAAACAAGTTTTGCATCTTTTTACGTGACGAAGGTTTCCGAAATGCTCCCAACCACTACAAAACATCATTTTGGATCTAATGGAGTAGAATGGATGTTTTCGTTGCCAAACCATTTTTGTAACCTCGGTACCCCGAAATAGTGCATTCAGGCTCGAAACACAAGTTTCACATGTTTTTACGTGTCAATGGTTTGCGAAATGCTCCCAACCACTGCAAAACATAATTTTAGGTCTAATGGAGTAGAATGGCTGTTTTCGTTGCGAAACCATTTTTGTAACTTCGGTACCCCGAAATAGTGCATTCAGGCCCGAAATACAAGTTTCGCATCTTTTTACGTGTCGATGGTTTGCGAAATGCTCCCAACCACTGCAAAACATCATTTTGGGTCTAATGGAGTAGAATGGATGTTTTCGTTGCGAAACCATTTTTGTAACTTCGGTACCCCGAAATAGTGCATTCAGGCTCGAAACACAAGTTTCGCATCTTTTTACGTATCGATGGTTTGCAAAATGCTCCCAACCGCTGCAAAACATCATTTTGGGTCTGATGGAGTAGAATGGATGTTTTTGTTGCGAAACCATTTTTGTAACTTCGGTACCCCGAAATAGTGCATTCAGGCTCGAAACACAAGTTTCGCATCTTTTTACGTGTCGATGGTTTGCGAAATGCTCCCAACCACTGCAAAATATCATTTTGGGTCTAATGGAGTAGAATGGATGTTTTCGTTGCGAAACCATTTTTGTCACCTCGGTACCCCAAAATAGTGCATTCAGGCCCGAAACACAAGTTTCACATCTTTTTACGTGTCGATGGTTTGCAAAATGCTCCCAACAATTGCAAAACATCATTTCGGGTCTAATGGAGTAGAATGGATGTTTTCATTGCGAAACCTTTTTCGCAACTGCGGTACCCTGAAATAGTGCATTCAGGCCCGCAAAACAAGTTTCGCATCTTTTTACGTGTCGAAGGTTTGCGAAATGCTCTAAACCACTGCAAAACATCATTTTGGGTCTAATGGAGTAGAATGGATGTTTTCGTTGCGAAAACTTTTTCACAACTTTGGTACCCTGAAATAGTGCATTCAGGCCCGCAAAGCAAGTTTTGCATCTTTTTACGTGCTGAAGGTTTGCGAAATGCTCCCAACCACTGCAAAACATCATTTTGGATCTAATGGAGTAGAATGGATGTTTTCGTTGCGAAACCATTTTTGTAGCTTCGGTACCCCGAAATAGTGCATTCAATCCCGAAACACAAGTTTCGCATCTTTTTACGTGTCGATGGTTTGCGAAATGGATGTTTTCAACGGTTTCGCATTTTTGTAACCTCGGTACCCCGAAATAGAGCATTCAGGCTCGAAACACAAGTTTCACATCTTTTTACATGTCGATGGTTTGTGAAATGCTCCCAACCACTGCAAAACATCATTTTGGGTCTAATGGAGTAGAATGGATGTTTTCGTTGCAAAACCTTTTTCGCAACTTTGGTACCCTGAAATAGTGCATTCAGGCCCGCAAAACAAGTTTCGCATCTTTTTACGTGCTGAAGGTTTGCGAAATGCTCCCAACCCCTGCAAAATATTATTTTGGGTCTAATGGAGTAGAATGGATGTTTTCATTGCGAAACATTTTTCGCAACTTCGGTACCCTGAAATAGTGCCCACAAACCAAGTTTTGCATCTTTTTACGTGCCGAAGGTTTGCGAAATGCTCCCAACCACTTCAAAACATCATTTTGGGTCTAATGGAGTAGAATGGATGTTTTCGTTGCGAAACATTTTTCTCAACTTCTGTACCCTGAAATAGTGCATTCTGGACCGCAAAACAAGTTTTGCATCTTTTTACGTGCCGAAGGTTTGCGAAATGCTCCCAACCACTGCAAAACATAATTTTGGGTCTAATGGAGTAGAATGGCTGTTTTCGTTGCGAAACATTTTTCGCAACTTCGGTACCCTGAAATAGTGCATTCTGGCCCGCAAAACAAGTTTCGCATTTTTTACGTGCCAAAGGTTTGCGAATTGCTCCCAACCACTGTAAAACATCATTTTGGGTCTAATGGAGTAGAATGGATGTTTTCATTGCGAAACCATTTTTGTAACCTCGGTACCCCGAAATAGTGCATTCAGGCTCGAAACACAAGTTTCGCATCTTTTGACGTGTCGATGGTTTGCAAAATGCTCCCAACCACTGCAAAACATCATTTTGGGTCTAATGGAGTAGAATGGATGTTTTCGTTGCGAAACCATTTTTGTAGCTTCGGTACCCCGAAATAGTGCATTCAAGCCCGAAACACAAGTTTCGCATCTTTTTACGTGTCGATGGTTTGCGAAATTCTCCCAACCACTACAAAATATCATTTTGGGTCTAATGGAGTAGAATGGATGTTTTCGTTGCGAAACCATTTTTGTAGCTTCGGTACCCCGAAATAGTGCATTCAAGCCCGAAACACAAGTTTCGCATCTTTTTACGTGTCGATGGTTTGCGAAATTCTCCCAACCATTGCAAAACATCATTTTGGGTCTAATGGAGTAGAATGGATGTTTTCGTTGCGAAACCATTTTTGTAACTTCGGTACCCCGAAATAGTGCATTCAGGTCCGAAACACAAGTTTCGCATCTTTTCACGTGTCGATTGTTTGCGAAATGCTCCCAACCACTGCAAAATATCATTTTGGGTCTAATGGAGTAGAATGGATGTTTTCGTTGCGAAACAATTTTTGTAACCTCGGTACCCCGAAATAGTGCATTCAGGATCGAAACACAAGTTTCACATCTTTTTACGTGTCGATGGTTTGCGAAATGCTCCCAACCACTGCAAAACATCATTTTGGGTCTAATGGAGTAGAATGGATGTTTTCGTTGCAAAACCTTTTTCGCAACTTCAGTTCCATGTAATAGTGCATTCAGGCCCGCAAAACAAGTTTTGCATCTTTTTACGTGACGAAGGTTTCCGAAATGCTCCCAACCACTACAAAACATCATTTTGGTTCTAATGGAGTAGAATGGATGTTTTCGTTGCCAAACAATTTTTGTAACCTCGGTACCCCGAAATAGTGCATTCAGGCTCGAAACACAAGTTTCACATGTTTTTACGTGTCAATGGTTTGCGAAATGCTCCCAACCACTGCAAAACATAATTTTAGGTCTAATGGAGTAGGATGGCTGTTTTCGTTGCGAAACCATTTTTATAACTTCGGTACCCCGAAATAGTGCATTCAGGCCCGAAACACAAGTTTCGCATCTTTTTACGTGTCGATGGTTTGCGAAATGCTCCCAACCACTGCAAAACATCATTTTGGGTCTAATGGAGTAGAATGGATGTTTTCGTTGCGAAACCATTTTTGTAACCTCGGTACCCCGAAATAGTGCATTCATGCTCGAAACACAAGTTTCTCATCTTTTTACGTGTCGATGGTTTGCAAAATGATCCCAACCGCTGCAAAACATCATTTTGGGTCTGATGGAGTAGAATGAATGTTTTTGTTGCGAAACCATTTTTGTAACTTCGGTACCCCGAAATAGTGCATTAAGGCTCGAAACACAAGTTTCGCATCTTTTTACGTGTCGATGGTTTGCAAATTGCTCCCAACAAGTGCAAAACATCATTTCGGGTCTAATGGAGTAGAATGGATGTTTTCATTGCGAAACCTTTTTCGCAACTGCGGTACCCTGAAATAGTGCATTCAGGCCCGCAAAACAAGTTTCGCATCTTTTTACGTGTCGTAGGTTTGCAAAATGCTCTAAACCACTGCAAAACATCATTTTGGGTCTAATGGAGTAGAATGGATGTTTTCGTTGCGAAAACTTTTTCGCAACTTTGGTACCCTGAAATAGTGCATTCAGGCCCGCAAAGCAAATTTTGCATCTTTTTACGTGCTGAAGGTTTGCGAAATGCTCCCAACCACTGCAAAACATCATTTTGGATCTAATGGAGTAGAATGGATGTTTTCGTTGCGAAACCATTTTTGTAGCTTCGGTACCCCGAAATAGTGCATTCAATCCCGAAACACAAGTTTCGCATCTTTTTACGTGTCGATGGTTTGCGAAATGGATGTTTTCAGCGGTTTCGCATTTTTGTAACCTCGGTACCCCGAAATAGAGCATTCAGGCTCGAAACGCAAGTTTCACATCTTTTTTTGTGTCGATGGTTTGTTTAATGCTCCCAACCACTGCAAAACATCATTTTGGGTCTAATGGAGTAGAATGGATGTTTTCGTTGCAAAACCTTTTTCGCAACTTCAGTACCATGTAATAGTGCATTCAGGCCCGCAAAACAAGTTTTGCATCTTTTTACGTGACGAAAGTTTCCGAAATGCTCCCAACCACTACAAAACATCATTTTGGATCTAATGGAGTAGAATGGATGTTTTCGTTGCCAAACAATTTTTGTAACCTCGGTACCCCGAAATAGTGCATTCAGGCTCGAAACACAAGTTTCACATGTTTTTACGTGTCAATGGTTTGCGAAATGCTCCCAACCACTGCAAAACATAATTTTAGGTCTAATGGAGTAGAATGGATGTTTTCGTTGCGAAACCATTTTTATAACTTCGGTACCCCGAAATAGTGCATTCAGGCCCGAAACACAAGTTTCGCATCTTTTTACGTGTCGATGGTTTGCAAAATGCTCCCAACCACTGCAAAATATCATTTTGGGTCTAATGGAGTAGAATGGATGTTTTCGTTGCGAAACCATTTTTGTAACCTCGGTACCCCGAAATAGTGCATTCATGCTCGAAACACAAGTTTCACATCTTTTTACGTGTCGACGGTTTGCAAAATGATCCCAACCGCTGCAAAACATCATTTTGGGTCTGATGGAGTAGAATGGATGTTTTTGTTGCGAAACCATTTTTGTAACTTCGGTACCCCGAAATAGTGCATTCAGGCTCGAAACACAAGTTTCGCATCTTTTTACGTGTCGATGGTTTGCAAAATGCTCCCAACAAGTGCAAAACATCATTTCGGGTCTAATGGAGTAGAATGGATGTTTTCATTGCGAAACCTTTTTCGCAACTGCGGTACCCTGAAATAGTGCATTCAGGCCCGCAAAACAAGTTTCGCATCTTTTTACGTGTCGAAGGTTTGCAAAATGCTCTAAACCACTGCAAAACATCATTTTGGGTCTAATGGAGTAGAATGGATGTTTTCATTGCGAAAACTTTTTCGCAACTTTGGTACCCTGAAATAGTGCATTCAGGCCCGCAAAGCAAATTTTGCATCTTTTTACGTGCTGAAGGTTTGCGAAATGCTCCCAACCACTGCAAAACATCATTTTGGATCTAATGGAGTAGAATGGATGTTTTCGTTGCGAAACCATTTTTGTAGCTTCGGTACCCCGAAATAGTGCATTCAATCCCGAAACACAAGTTTCGCATCTTTTTACGTGTCGATGGTTTTCGAAATGGATGTTTTCAACGGTTTCGCATTTTTGTAACCTCGGTACCCCGAAATAGAGCATTCAGGCTCGAAACACAAGTTTCACATCTTTTTTTGTGTCGATGGTTTGTGAAATGCTCCCAACCACTGCAAAACATCATTTTGGGTCTAATGGAGTAGAATGGATGTTTTCGTTGCGAAACCTTTTTCGCAACTTCGGTACCTTGAAATAGTGCATTCAGGCCCGCAAAACAAGTTTCGCATCTTTTTACGTGCTGAAAGTTTGCGAAATGCTCCCAACCCCTGCAAAATATTATTTTGGGTCTAATGGAGTAGAATGGATGTTTTCATTGCGAAACATTTTTCGCAACTTCTGTACCCTGAAATAGTGCCCACAAACCAAGTTTTGCATCTTTTTACGTGCCGAAGGTTTGCGAAATGCTCCCAACCACTTCAAAACATCATTTTGGGTCTAATGGAGTAGAATGGATGTTTTCGTTGCGAAACCATTTTTGTAACCTCGGTACCCCGAAATAGTGCATTCAGGCTCGAAACACAAGTTTCGCATCTTTTGACGTGTCGATGGTCTGCGAAATGCTCCCAACCACTACAAAACATCATTTTTGGTCTAATGGAGTAGAATGGATGTTTTCGTTGCGAAACTATTTTTGTAACTTCGGTACCCCGAAATAATGCATTCAGGCCCGAAACACAAGTTTAGCATCTTTTTATGTGTCGATGGTTTGCGAAATGCTCCCAACCACTGCAAAACATCATTTTGGGTCTAATGGAGTAGAATGGATGTTTTCGTTGTGAAACCATTTTTGTAACATCGGTACCCCGAAATAGTGCATTCAGGCTCGAAACACAAGTTTCATATCTTTTGACGTGTTGATGGTTTGCAAAATGCTCCCAACCACTGCAAAACATCATTTTGGGTCTAATGGAGTAGAATGGATGTTTTCGTTGCGAAACCATTTTTGTAACTTCGGTACCCCGAAATAGTGCATTCAGGCCCGAAACACAAGTTTCACGTCTTTTTACGTGTCGATGGTTTGCGAAATGCTCCCAACCAGTGCAAAACATCATTTTGGGTCTAATGGAGTAGAATGGATGTTTCCGTTGCGAAACATTTTTCGCAACTTCGGTACCCTGAAATAGTGCATTCAGGCCCGCAAAACAAGTTTTGCATCTTTTTACGTGCCGAAGGTTTGCGAAATGCTCCCAACCACTGCAAAACATAATTTTGGGTCTAATGGAGTAGAATGGATGTTTTCGTTGCGAAACATTTTTCGCATCTTGGGTACCCTGAAATAGTGCATTCTGGCCCGCAAAACAAGTTTCGCATCTTTTTACGTGCCGAAGGTTTGCGAAATGCTCCCAACCACTGCAAAACACCATTTTGGGTCTAATGGAGTAGAATGGATGTTTTCGTTGCGAAACCATTTTTGTAACCTCGGTACCCCGAAATAGTGCATTCAGGCTCGAAACACAAGTTTCGCATCTTTTGACATGTCGATGGTTTGCAAAATGCTCCCAACCACTGCAAAACATCATTTTGGGTCTAATGGAGTAGAATGGATGTTTTCGTTGCGAAACCATTTTTATAACTTCGGTACCCCGAAATAGTGCATTCAGGCCCGAGACACAAGTTTCGCATCTTTTTACTTGTCGATGGTTTGCGAAATGCTACCAACCACTGCAAAACATCATTTTGGGTCTAATGGAGTAGAATGGATGTTTTCGTTGCAAAACCATTTTTGTAACCTCGGTACCCCGAAATAGTGCATTCAGGCACGAAACACAAGTTTCACATCTTTTTACGTGTCGATGGTTTGCAAAATGCTCCCAACCACTGCAAAACATCATTTTGGGTCTAATGGAGTAGAATGGATGTTTTCGTTGCGAAACCATTTTTGTAACTTCGGTACCCCGAAATAGTGCATTCAGGCCCGAAACACAAGTTTCACATCTTTTTACGTGTCGATGGTTTGTGAAATGCTCCCAACCACTGCAAAACATCATTTTGGGTCTAATGGAGTAGAATGGATGTTTTCGTTGTGAAACCATTTTTGTAACCTCGGTACCCCGAAATAGTGCATTCGGGCTCGAAACACAAGTTTCACATCTTTTGACGTGTCGATGGTTTGCAAAATGCTCCCAACCACTGCAAAACATCATTTTGGGTCTAATGGAGTAGAATGGATGTTTTCGTTGCGAAACCATTTTTGTAACTTCGGTACCCTGAAATAGAGCATTCAGGCCCGAAACACATGTTTCACGTCTTTTCACGTGTCGATGGTTTGCGAAATGCTCCTAACCAGTGCAAAACATCATTTTGGGTCTAATGGAGTAGAATGGATGTTTTCGTTGCGAAACCTTTTTCGGAACTTCGGTACCCTGAAATAGTGCATTCAGGCCCGCAAAACAAGTTTTGCATCTTTTTACGTGCCGAAGGTTTGCGAAATGCTCCCAACCACTGCAAAACATAATTTTGGGTCTAATGGAGTAGAATGGCTGTTTTCGTTGCGAAACATTTTTCGCAACTTCGGTACCCTGAAATAGTGCATTCTGGCCCGCAAAACAAGTTTCGCATCTTTTTACGTGCCGAAGGTTTGCGAATTGCTCCCAACCACTGCAAAACATCATTTTGGGTCTAATGGAGTAGAATGGATGTTTTCATTGCGAAACCATTTTTGTAAACTCGGTACCTCGAAATAGTGCATTCAGGCTCGAAACACAAGTTTCGCATCTTTTGACGTGTCGATGGTTTGCAAAATGCTCCCAACCACTGCAAAACATCATTTTGGGTCTAATGGAGTAGAATGGATGTTTTCGTTGCGAAACCATTTTTATAACTTCGGTACCCCGAAATAGAGCATTCAGGCCCGAAACACATGTTTCGCGTCTTTTTACGTGTCGATGGTTTGCGAAATGCTCCCAACCAGTGCAAAACATCATTTTGGGTCTAATGGAGTAGAATGGATGTTTTCGTTGCGAAACCTTTTTCGCAACTTCGGTACCCTGAAATAGTGCATTCAGGCCCGCAAAACAAGTTTTGCATCTTTTTACGTGCCGAAGGTTTGCGAAATGCTCCCAACCACTGCAAAACATAATTTTGGGTCTAATGGAGTAGAATGGCTGTTTTCGTTGCGAAACATTTTTCGCAACTTCGGTACCCTGAAATAGTGCATTCTGGCCCGCAAAACAAGTTTCGCATTTTTTACGTGCCAAAGGTTTGCGAATTGCTCCCAACCACTGCAAAACATCATTTTGGGTCTAATGGAGTAGAATGGATGTTTTCATTGCGAAACCATTTTTGTAACCTCGGTACCCCGAAATAGTGCATTCAGGCTCGAAACACAAGTTTCGCATCTTTTGACGTGTCGATGGTTTGCAAAATGCTCCCAACCACTGCAAAACATCATTTTGGGTCTAATGGAGTAGAATGGATGTTTTCGTTGCGAAACCATTTTGATAACTTCGGTACCCCGAAATAGAGCATTCAGGCCCGAAACACATGTTTCACGTCTTTTTACGTGCCGAAGGTTTGCGAAATGCTCCCAACCAGTGCAAAACATAATTTTGAGTCTAATGGAGTAGAATGGATGTTTTCGTTGCGAAACATTTTTCGCAACTTCGGTACCCTGAAATAGTGCATTCTGGCCCGCAAAACAAGTTTCGCATCTTTTTACGTGCCGAAGGTTTGCGAAATGCTCCCAACCACTACAAAACATCATTTTGTGTCTAATGGAGTAGACTGGATGTTTTCGTTGCGAAACCATTTTTGTAACCTCGATACCCCGAAATAGTGCATTCAGGCTCGAAACACAAGTTTCGCATCTTTTTACGTTTCGATGGTTTGCAAAATGCTCCCAACCACTGCAAAACATCATTTTGGGTCTAATGGAGTAGAATGGATGTTTTCATTGCGAAACCATTTTTGTAACCTCGGTACTCCGAAATAGTGCATTCAGGCTCGAAACACATGTTTCACATCTTTTTGCGTGTCGATGGTTTGCGAAATGCTCCCAACCACTGCAAAACATCATTTTGGGTCTAATGGAGTAGAATGGATGTTTTCGTTGCGAAACCATTTTTGTAACCTCGGTACCCCGAAATAGTGCATTCCGGCTCGAAACACAAGTTTCACATCTTTTACGTGTCGATGATTTGTGAAATGCTCCCAACCACTGCAAAACATCATTTTGGGTCTAACAGAGTAGAATGAATGTTTTCGTTGCGAAACCATTTTTGTAACTTCGGTACCCCGAAATAGTGGATTCAGGCCCGAAACACAAGTTTCGCATCTTTTTACGTGTCGATGGTTTGCGAAATGCTCCGAACCACTGCAAAACATCATTTTGGATCTAATGGAGTAGAATGGATGTTTTCATTGCGAAACCATTTTTGTAACCTCGGTACCTCGAAATAGTGCACTCAGGCTCGAAACACAAGTTTCACATCTTTTTACGTGTCGATGGTTTGCGAAATGCTCCCACCACTGCAAAACATCATTTTGGGTCTAATGGAGTAGAATGGATGTTTCCATTGCGAAACCATTTTTGTAACCTCGGTACCCCGAAATAGTGCACTCAGGCTCGAAACACAAGTTTCGCATCTTTTTACGTGTCGATGGTTTGCAAAATGCTCCCAACCACTGCAAAACATCATTTTGGGTCTAATGGAGTAGAATGGATGTTTTCGTTGCGAAACCATTTTGATAACTTCGGTACCCCGAAATAGAGCATTCAGGCCCGAAACACATGTTTCACGTCTTTTTACGTGCCGAAGGTTTGCGAAATGCTCCCAACCAGTGCAAAACATAATTTTGAGTCTAATGGGGTAGAATGGATGTTTTCGTTGCGAAACATTTTTCGCAACTTCGGTACCCTGAAATAGTGCATTCTGGCCCGCAAAACAAGTTTCGCATCTTTTTACGTGCCGAAGGTTTGCGAAATGCTCCCAACCACTACAAAACATCATTTTGGGTCTAATGGAGTAGACTGGATGTTTTCGTTGCGAAACCATTTTTGTAACCTCGATACCCCGAAATAGTGCATTCAGGCTCGAAACACAAGTTTCACATCTTTTACGTGTCGATGGTTTGCGAAATGCTCCCAACCACTGCAAAACATCATTTTGGGTCTAACGGAGAAGAATGGATGTTTTCATTGCGAAACCATTTTTGTAACCTCGGTACCCCGAAATAGTGCACTCAGGCTCGAAACACAAGTTTCGCATCTTTTTACGTGTCGATGGTTTGCAAAATGCTCCCAACCACTGCAAAACATCATTTTGGGTCTAATGGAGTAGAATGGATGTTTTCGTTGTGAAACCATTTTTGTAACCTCGGTACCCCGAAATAGTGCATTCAGGCACGAAACACAAGTTTCACTTCTTTTTACGTGTCGATGGTTTGCAAAATGCTCCCAACCACTGCAAAACATCATTTTGGGTCTAATGGAGTAGAATGGATGTTTTCGTTGCGAAACCATTTTTGTAACTTCGGTACCCCGAAATAGTGCATTCAGGCCCGAAACACAAGTTTCGCATCTTTTTACGTGTCGATGGTTTGCGAAATGCTCCCAACCACTGCAAAACATCATTTTGGGTCTAAAGGAGTAGAATGGATGTTTTCGTTGTGAAACCATTTTTGTAACCTCGGTACCCCGAAATAGTGCATTCAGTCATGAAACACAAGTTTCACATCTTTTTACGTGTCGATGGTTTGCAAAATGCTCCCAACCACAGCAAAACATCATTTTGGGTCTAATGGAGTAGAATGGATGTTTTCGTTGCGAAACCATTTTTGTAACTTCGGTACCCCGAAATAGTGCATTCAGGCCTGAAACACATGTTTCACGTCTTTTTACGTGTCGATGGTTTGCGAAATGCTTCCAACCAGTGCAAAACATCATTTTGGGTCTAATGGAGTAGAATGAATGTTTTCGTTGCGAAACCTTTTTCGCAACTTCGGTACCCTGAAATAGTGTATTCAGGCCCGCAAAACAAGTTTTTCATCTTTTTACGTGCCGAAGGTTTGCGAAATGGTCCCAACCACTGCAAAACATAATTTTGGGTCTAATGGAGTAGAATGGCTGTTTTCGTTGCGAAACATTTTTCGCAACTTCGGTACCCTGAAATAGTGCATTCTGGCCCGCAAAACAAGTTTCGCATCTTTTTACGTGCCGAAGGTTTGCGAAATGCTCCCAACCACTGCAAAACATCATTTTGGGTCTAATGGAGTAGAATGGATGTTTTCATTGCGAAACCATTTTTGTAACCTCGGTACCCCGAAATAGTGCATTCAGGCTCGAAACACAAGTTTCGCATCTTTTGACGTGTCGATGGTTTGCAAAATGCTCCCAACCACTGCAAAACATCATTTTGGGTCTAATGGAGTAGAATGGATGTTTTCGTTGCGAATCCATTTTTATAACTTCGGTACCCCGAAATAGTGCATTCAGGCCCGAAACACAAGTTTCGCATCTTTTTACGTGTTGATGGTTTGCGAAATGCTCCCAACCACTGTAAAACATCATTTTGGGTCTAATGGAGTAGAATGGATGTTTTCATTGTGAAACCATTTTTGTAACCTCGGTACCCCGAAATAGTGCATTCAGGCTCGAAACACAAGTTTCGCATCTTTTTACGTGTCGATGGTTTGCGAAATGCTCCCAACCACTGCAAAACATCATTTTGGGTCTAATGGAGTAGAATGGATGTTTTCGTTGTGAAACCATTTTTGTAACCTCGGTACCCCGAAATTGTGCATTCAGGCTCGAAACACAAGTTTCACATCTTTTGACGTGTCGATGGTTTGCAAAATGCTCCCAACCAATGCAAAACATCATTTTGGGTCTAATGGAGTAGAATGGATGTTTTCGTTGCGCAACCATTTTTGTAACTTCGGTACCCCGAAATAGTGCATTCAGGCCCGAAACACATGTTTCACGTCTTTTTACGTGTCGATGGTTTGCGAAACGCTCCCAACCAGTGCAAAACATCATTTTGGGTCTAATGGAGTAGAATGGATGTTTTCATTGCGAAACATTTTTCGCAACTTCGGTACCCTGAAATAGTGCATTCAGGCCCGCAAAACAAGTTTTGCACCTTTTTACGTGCCGAAGGTTTGCGAAATGCTCTAACCCACTGCAAAACATCATTTTGGGTCTAATGGAGTAGAATGGATATTTTCGTTGTGAAACCTTTTTCGCAACTTCGGTACCCTGAAATAGTGCATTCAGGCCCGCAAAACAAGTTTTGCATCTTTTTACGTGCCGAAGGTTTGCGAAATGCTCCCAACCACTGCAAAACATAATTTTGAGTCTAATGGAGTAGAATGGATGTTTTCGTTGCGAAACATTTTTCGCAACTTCGGTACCCTGAAATAGTGCATTCTGGCCCGCAAAACAAGTTTCGCATCTTTTTACGTGCCGAAGGTTCGCGAAATGCTCCCAACCACTGCAAAACTTCATTTTGGGTCTAATGGAGTAGACTGGATGTTTTCGTTGCGAAACCATTTTTGTAACCTCGATACCCCGAAATAGTGCATTCAGGCTCAAAACACAAGTTTCGCATCTTTTTACGTGTCGATGGTTTGCGAAATGCTCCCAACCACTGCAAAACATCATTTTGGGTCTAATAGAGTAGAATGGATGTTTTCATTGCGAAACCATTTTTGTAACCTCGGTACTCCGAAATAGTGCATTCAGGCTCGAAACACATGTTTCACATCTTTTTACGTGTCGATGGTTTGCGAAATGCTCCCAACCACTGCAAAACATCATTTTGGGTCTAACAGAGTAGAATGGATGTTTTCGTTGCGAAACCATTTTTGTAACTTTGGTACCCCGAAATAGTGGATTCAGGCCCGAAACACAAGTTTCGCATCTTTTTACGTGTCGATGGTTTGCGAAAGGCTCCGAACCACTGCAAAACATCATTTTGGGTCTAATGGAGTAGAATGGATATTTTCGTTGCGAAACCATTTTTGTAGCTTCGGTACCCCGAAATAGTGCATTCAAGCCCGAAACACAAGTTTCGCATCTTTTTACGTGTCGATGGTTTGCGAAATGCTCCCAACCACTGCAAAATATCATTTTGGGTCTAATTGAGTAGAATGGATATTTTTGTTGCGAAACCATTTTTGTAACCTCGGTACCCCGAAATAGTGCATTCAGGCTCCAAACACAAGTTTCACATCTTTTTACGTGTCGATGGTTTGCGAAATGCTCCCAACCACTGCAAAACATCATTTTGGGTCTAGTGGAGTAGAATGGATGTTTTCGTTGCAAAACCTTTTTCGCAACTTCGGTACCCTGAAATAGAGCATTCAGGCCCGCAAAACAAGTTTCGCATCTTTTTACGTGCCGAAGGTTTGCGAAATGCTCCAAACCACTGCAAAATATCATTTTGGGTCTAAGGGAGTAGAGTGGATGTTTTCATTGCGACACATTTTTCGCAACTTCGGTACCCAGAAATAGTGCATCCAGGCCCACAAACCAAGTTTTGCATCTTTTTACGTGCCGAAGGTTTGCGAAATGCTCCCAACCACTTCAAAACATCATTTTGGGTCTAATGGAGTAGAATGGATGTTTTCGTTGCAAAACCATTTTTGTAACTTCGGTACCCTGAAATAGTGCATTCAGGCCCGAAACACAAGTTTCGCATCTTTTTACGTGTCGATAGTTTGCAAAATGCTCCCAACCACTGCAAAACATCATTTTGGGTCGAATGGAGTAGAATGGATGTTTTCGTTGCGAAACCATTTTTGTAACTTCGGTACCCCAAAATAGTGCATTCAGGCCCGAAACACATGTTTCACGTCTTTTTACGTGTCGATGGTTTGCGAAATGCTCCCAACCAGTGCAAAACATCATTTTGGGTCTAATGGAGTAGAATGGATGTTTTCGTTGTGAAACCTTTTTCGCAACTTCGGTACCCTGAAATAGTGCATTCAGGCCCGCAAAACAAGTTTTGCATCTTTTTGCATGCCGAAGGTTTGCGAAATGCTCTAAACCACTGCAGAACATCATTTTGGGTCTAATGGAGTAGAATGGATGTTTTCGTTGCGAAACCTTTTTCGCAACTTTGGTACCCTGAATTAGTGCATTCAGGCCCGCAAAACAAGTTTTGCATCTTTTTACGTGCCGAAGGTTTGCGAAATGCTCCCAACCACTGCAAAACATAATTTTGAGTCTAATGGAGTAGAATGGATGTTTTGGTTGCGAAACATTTTTCGCAACTTCGGTACCCTGAAATAGTAAATTCTGGCCCGCAAAACAAGTTTCGTATCTTTTTACGTGCCGAAGGTTTGCGAAATGCTCCCAACCACTGCAAAACATCATTTTGGGTCTAATGGAGTAGAATGGATGTTTTCGTTGCGAAACCATTTTTGTAACTTCGGTACCCCGAAATAGTGCATTCAGGCTCGAAACACAAGTGTCGCATCTTTTTACGTGTCGATGGTTTGCGAAATGCTCCCAACCACTGCAAAACATCATTTTGGGTCTAACGAAGTAGAATGGATGTTTTCGTTGCGAAACCATTTTTGTAACTTAGGTACCCCGAAATAGTGGATTCAGGCCCGAAACACAAGTTTCGCATCTTTTTACGTGTCGATGGTTTGCGAAATGCTCCGAACCACTGCAAAACATCATTTTGGGTCTAATGGAGTAGAATGGATATTTTCGTTGCGAAACCATTTTTGTAGCTTCGGTACCCCGAAATAGTGCATTCAAGCCCGAAACACAAGTTTCGCATCTTTTTACGTGTCGATGGTTTGCGAAATGCTCCCAACCACAGCAAAATATCATTTTGGGTCTAATTGAGTAGAATGGATATTTTTGTTGCGAAACCATTTTTGTAACCTCGGTACCCCGAAATAGTGCATTCAGGCTCGAAACACAAGTTTCACATCTTTTTACGAGTCGATGGTTTGCGAAATGCTCCCAACCACTGCAAAACATCATTTTGGGTCGAATGGAGTAGAATGGATGTTTTCGTTGCGAAACCATTTTTGTAACTTCGGTACCCCAAAATAGTGCATTCAGGCCCGAAACACATGTTTCACGTCTTTTTACGTGTCGATGGTTTGCGAAATGCTCCCAACCAGTGCAAAACATCATTTTGGGTCTAATGGAGTAGAATGGATGTTTTCGTTGTGAAACCTTTTTCGCAACTTCGGTACCCTGAAATAGTGCATTCAGGCCCGCAAAACAAGTTTTGCATCTTTTTGCATGCCGAAGGTTTGCGAAATGCTCTAAACCACTGCAGAACATCATTTTGGGTCTAATGGAGTAGAATGGATGTTTTCGTTGCGAAACCTTTTTCGCAACTTTGGTACCCTGAATTAGTGCATTCAGGCCCGCAAAACAAGTTTTGCATCTTTTTACGTGCCGAAGGTTTGCGAAATGCTCCCAACCACTGCAAAACATAATTTTGAGTCTAATGGAGTAGAATGGATGTTTTGGTTGCGAAACATTTTTCGCAACTTCGGTACCCTGAAATAGTAAATTCTGGCCCGCAAAACAAGTTTCGTATCTTTTTACGTGCCGAAGGTTTGCGAAATGCTCCCAACCACTGCAAAACATCATTTTGGGTCTAATGGAGTAGAATGGATGTTTTCGTTGCGAAACCATTTTTGTAACTTCGGTACCCCGAAATAGTGCATTCAGGCTCGAAACACAAGTGTCGCATCTTTTTACGTGTCGATGGTTTGCGAAATGCTCCCAACCACTGCAAAACATCATTTTGGGTCTAACGAAGTAGAATGGATGTTTTCGTTGCGAAACCATTTTTGTAACTTAGGTACCCCGAAATAGTGGATTCAGGCCCGAAACACAAGTTTCGCATCTTTTTACGTGTCGATGGTTTGCGAAATGCTCCGAACCACTGCAAAACATCATTTTGGGTCTAATGGAGTAGAATGGATATTTTCGTTGCGAAACCATTTTTGTAGCTTCGGTACCCCGAAATAGTGCATTCAAGCCCGAAACACAAGTTTCGCATCTTTTTACGTGTCGATGGTTTGCGAAATGCTCCCAACCACAGCAAAATATCATTTTGGGTCTAATTGAGTAGAATGGATATTTTTGTTGCGAAACCATTTTTGTAACCTCGGTACCCCGAAATAGTGCATTCAGGCTCGAAACACAAGTTTCACATCTTTTTACGAGTCGATGGTTTGCGAAATGCTCCCAACCACTGCAAAACATCATTTTGGGTCTAGTGGAGTAGAATGGATGTTTTCGTTGCAAAACCTTTTTCGCAACTTCGGTACCCTGAAATAGAGCATTCAGGCCCGCAAAACAAGTTTCGCATCTTTTTACGTGCCGAAGGTTTGAGAAATGCTCCAAACCACTGCAAAATATCATTTTGGGTCTAATGGAGTAGAGTGGATGTTTTCATTGCGACACATTTTTCGCAACTTCGGTACCCAGAAATAGTGCATCCAGGCCCACAAACCAAGTTTTGCATCTTTTTACGTGCCGAAGGTTTGCGAAATGCTCTAAACCGCTGCAGAACATCATTTTGGGTCTAATGGAGTAGAATGGATGTTTTCGTTGCGAAACCTTTTTCGCAACTTTGGTACCCTGAAATAGTGCAATCAGGCCCGCAAAACAAGTTTTGCATCTTTTTACGTGCCGAAGGTTTGCGAAATGCTCCCAACCACTGCAAAACATAATTTTGAGTCTAATGGAGTAGAATGGATGTTTTCGTTGCGAAACATTTTTCGCAACTTCGGTACCCTGAAATAGTGCATTCTGGCCCGCAAAACTAGTTTCGTATCTTTTTACGTGCCGAAGGTTTGCGAAATGCTCCCAACCACTGCAAAACATCATTTTGGGTCTAATGGAGTAGAATGGATGTTTTCGTTGCGAAACCATTTTTGTAACTTCGGTACCCCGAAATAGTGCATTCAGGCTCGAAACACAAGTTTCGCATCTTTATACGTGTCGATGGTTTGCGAAATGCTCCCAACCACTGCAAAACATCATTTTGGGTCTAATGGAGTAGAATGGATGTTTTCATTGCGAAACCATTTTTGTAGCCTCGGTACCCCGAAATAGTGCATTCAGGCTCGAAACACAAGTTTCACATCTTTTTACGTGTCGATGGTTTGCGAAATGCTCCCAACCACTGCAAAACATCATTTTGGGTCTAACGAAGTAGAATGGATGTTTTCGTTGCGAAACCATTTTTGTAACTTAGGTACCCCGAAATAGTGGATTCAGGCCCGAAACACAAGTTTCGCATCTTTTTACGTGTCGATGGTTTGCGAAATGCTCCGAACCACTGCAAAACATCATTTTGGGTCTAATGGAGTAGAATGGATATTTTCGTTGCGAAACCATTTTTGTAGCTTCGGTACCCCGAAATAGTGCATTCAAGCCCGAAACACAAGTTTCGCATCTTTTTACGTGCCAAAGGTTTGCGAAATGCTCCCAACCACTGCAAAATATCATTTTCGGTCTAATGGAGTAGAGTGGATGTTTTCATTGCGACACATTTTTCGCAACTTCGGTACCCAGAAATAGTGCATCTAGGCCCACAAACCAAGTTTTGCATCTTTTTACGTGCTGAAGGTTTGCGAAATGCTCCCAACCACTTCAAAACATCATTTTGGGTCTAATGGAGTAGAATGGATGTTTTCATTGCAAAACCATTTTTGTAACTTCGGTACCCTGAAATAGTGCATTCAGGCTCGAAACACAAGTTTCACATCTTTTACGTGTCGATGGTTTGCGAAATGCTCCCAACCACTGCAAAACATCATTTTGGGTCTAACGAAGTAGAATGGATGTTTTCGTTGCGAAACCATTTTTGTAACTTCGGTACCCCAAAATAGTGCATTCAGGCCCGAAACACATGTTTCACATCTTTTTACGTGTCGATGATTTGCGAAATGCTCCCAACCAGTGCAAAACATCATTTTGGGTCTAATGGAGTAGAATGGATGTTTTCGTTGTGAAACCTTTTTCGCAACTTCGGTACCCTGAAATAGTGCATTCAGGTCCGCAAAACAAGTTTTGCATCTTTTTACGTGCCGAACGTTTGCGAAATGCTCTAAACCACTGCAAAACATCATTTTGGGTCTAATGGAGTAGAATGGATGTTTTCGTTGCGAAACCTTTTTCGCAACTTCGGTACCCTGAAATAGTGCATTCAGGCCCGCAAAACAAGTTTTGCATCTTTTTACGTGCCGAAGGTTTGCGAAATGCTCCCAACCACTGCAAAACATAATTTTGGGTCTAATGGAGTAGAAGGGATGTTTTCGTTGCGAAACATTTTTCGCAACTTCGGTACCCTGAAATAGTGCATTCTGGCCCGCAAAACAAGTTTCGCATCATTTTACGTGCCGAAGGTTTGCGAAATGCTCCCAACCACTGCAAAACATCATTTTCGGTCTAATGGAGTAGAATGGATGTTTTCGTTGCGAAACCATTTTTGTAACCTCGATACCCCGAAATAGTGCATTCAGGCTCGAAACACAAGTTTCACATCTTTTACGTGTCGATAGTTTGCGAAATGCTCCCAACCACTGCAAAACATCATTTTGGGTCTAACGGAGAAGAATGGTTGTTTTCGTTGCGAAACCATTTTTGTAACTTCGGTACCCTGAAGTAGTGGATTCAGGCCCGAAACACAAGTTTTGCATCTTTTTACGTGTCGATGGTTTGCGAAATGCTCCGAACCACTGCAAAACATCATTTTGGGTCTAATGGAGTAGAATGGATATTTTCGTTGCGAAACCATTTTTGTAACCTCGGTACCTCGAAATAGTGCATTCAGGCTCGAAACACAAGTTTCACATCTTTTTACGTGTCGATGGTTTGCGAAATGCTCCCAACCACAGCAAAACATCATTTTGGGTCTAGTGGAGAAGAATGGATGTTTTCGTTGCAAAACCTTTTTCGCGTCTTCGGTACCCTGAAATAGTGCATTCAGGCCCGCAAAACAAGTTTCGCATCTTTTTACGTGCCAAAGGTTTGCGAAATGCTCCCAACCACTGCAAAATATCATTTTCGGTCTAATGGAGTAGAGTGGATGTTTTCATTGCGACACATTTTTCGCAACTTCGGTACCCAGAAATAGTGCATCTAGGCCCACAAACCAAGTTTTGCATCTTTTTACGTGCCGAAGGTTTGCGAAATGCTCCCAACCACTTCAAAACATCATTTTGGGTCTAATGGAGTAGAATGGATGTTTTCATTGCAAAACCATTTTTGTAACTTCGGTACCCTGAAATAGTGCATTCAGCCTCGAAACACAAGTTTCACATCTTTTACGTGTCGATGGTTTGCGAAATGCTCCAAACCACTGCAAAACATCATTTTGGGTCTAACGAAGTAGAATGGATGTTTTCGTTGCGAAACCATTTTTGTAACTTAGGTACCCCGAAATAGTGGATTCAGGCCCGAAACACAAGTTTCGCATCTTTTTACGTGTCTATGGTTTGCGAAATGCTCCCAACCAGTGCAAAACATCATTTTGGGTCTAATGGAGTAGAATGGATGTTTTCGTTGCGAAACCTTTTTCGCAACTTCGGTACCCTGAAATAGTGCATTCAGGCCCGCAAAACAAGTTTTGCATCTTTTTACGTGCCGAAGGTTTGCGAAATGATCCCAACCACTGCAAAATACCATTTTGGGTCTAATGGAGTAGAGTGGATGTTTTCATTGCGACACATTTTTCGCAACTTCGGTACCCAGAAATAGTGCATCCAGGCCCACAAACCAAGTTTTGCATCTTTTTACGTGCCGAAGGTTTGCGAAATGCTCCCAACCACTGCAAAACATAATTTTGGGTCTAATGGAGTAGAATGGATGTTTTCGTTGCGAAACATTTTTCGCAACTTCGGTACCCTGAAATAGTGCATTCTGGCCCGCAAAACAAGTTTCGCATCATTTTACGTGCCGTAGGTTTGCGAAATGCTCCCAACCACTGCAAAACATCATTTTCGGTCTAATGGAGTAGAATGGATGTTTTCGTTGCGAAACCATTTTTGTAACCTCGATACCCCGAAATAGTGCATTCAGGCTCGAAACACAAGTTTCACATCTTTTACGTGTCGATAGTTTGCGAAATGCTCCCAACCACTGCAAAACATCATTTTGGGTCTAACGGAGATGAATGGTTGTTTTCGTTGCGAAACCATTTTTGTAACTTCGGTACCCTGAAATAGTGGATTCAGGCCCGAAACACAAGTTTTGCATCTTTTTACGTGTCGATGGTTTGCGAAATGCTCCAAACCACTGCAAAACATCATTTTGGGTCTAATGGAGTAGAATGGATATTTTCGTTGCGAAACCAGTTTTGTAACCTCGGTACCCCGAAATAGTGCATTCAGGCTCGAAACACAAGTTTCACATCTTTTTACGTGTCGATGGTTTGCGAAATGCTCCCAACCACAGCAAAACATCATTTTGGGTCTAGTGGAGAAGAATGGATGTTTTCGTTGCAAAACCTTTTTCGCGTCTTCGGTACCCTGAAATAGTGCATTCAGGCCCGCAAAACAAGTTTCGCATCTTTTTACGTGCCAAAGGTTTGCGAAATGCTCCCAACCACTGCAAAATATCATTTTCGGTCTAATGGAGTAGAGTGGATGTTTTCATTACGACACATTTTTCGCAACTTCGGTACCCAGAAATAGTGCATCTAGGCCCACAAACCAAGTTTTGCATCTTTTTACGTGCCGAAGGTTTGCGAAATGCTCCCAACCACTTCAAAACATCATTTTGGGTCTAATGGAGTAGAATGGATGTTTTCATTGCAAAACCATTTTTGTAACTTCGGTACCCTGAAATAGTGCATTCAGGCTCGAAACACAAGTTTCACATCTTTTACGTGTCGATGGTTTGCGAAATGCTCCAAACCACTGCAAAACATCATTTTGGGTCTAACGAAGTAGAATGGATGTTTTCGTTGCGAAACCATTTTTGTAACTTAGGTTCCCCGAAATAGTGGATTCAAGCCCGAAACACAAGTTTCGCATCTTTTTACGTGTCGATAGTTTGCAAAATGCTCCCAACCACTGCAAAACATCATTTTGGGTCGAATGGAGTAGAATGGATGTTTTCGTTGCGAAACCATTTTTGTAACTTCGGTACCCCAAAATAGTGCATTCAGGCCCGAAACACATGTTTCACGTCTTTTTACGTGTCGATGGTTTGCGAAATGCTCCCAACCAGTGCAAAACATCATTTTGGGTCTAATGGAGTAGAATGGATGTTTTCGTTGTGAAACCTTTTTCGCAACTTCGGTACCCTGAAATAGTGCATTCAGGCCCGCAAAACAAGTTTTGCATCTTTTTACATGCCGAAGGTTTGCGAAATGCTCTAAACCACTGCAGAACATCATTTTGGGTCTAATGGAGTAGAATGGATGTTTTCGTTGCGAAACCTTTTTCGCAACTTTGGTACCCTGAAATAGTGCATTCAGGCCCGCAAAACAAGTTTTGCATCTTTTTACGTGCCGAAGGTTTGCGAAATGCTCCCAACCACTGCAAAACATAATTTTGAGTCTAATGGAGTAGAATGGATGTTTTCGTTGCGAAACATTTTTCGCAACTTCGGTACCCTGAAATAGTGCATTCTGGCCCGCAAAACAAGTTTCGTATCTTTTTACGTGCCGAAGGTTTGCGAAATGCTCCCAACCACTGCAAAACATCATTTTGGGTCTAATGGAGTAGAATGGATGTTTTCGTTGCGAAACCATTTTTGTAACTTCGGTACCCCAAAATAGTGCATTCAGGCTCGAAACACAAGTTTTGCATCTTTTTACGTGTCGATGGTTTGCGAAATGCTCCCAACCACTGCAAAACATCATTTTGGGTCTAATGGAGTAGAATGGATGTTTTCATTGCGAAACCATTTTTGTAGCCTCGGTACCCCGAAATAATGCATTCAGGCTCGAAACACAAGTTTCACATCTTTTTACGTGTCGATGGTTTGCGAAATGCTCCCAACCACTGCAAAACATCATTTTGGGTCTAACGAAGTAGAATGGATGTTTTCGTTGCGAAACCATTTTTGTAACTTACGTACCCCGAAATAGTGGATTCAGGCCCGAAACACAAGTTTCGCATCTTTTTACGTGTCGATGGTTTGCGAAATGCTCCGAACCACTGCAAAACATCATTTTGGGTCTAATGGAGTAGAATGGATATTTTCGTTGCGAAACCATTTTTGTAGCTTCGGTACCCCGAAATAGTGCATTCAAGCCCGAAACACAAGTTTCGCATCTTTTTACGTGCCAAAGGTTTGCGAAATGCTCCCAACCACTGCAAAATATCATTTTCGGTCTAATGGAGTAGAGTGGATGTTTTCATTGCGACACATTTTTCGCAACTTCGGTACCCAGAAATAGTGCATCTAGGCCCACAAACCAAGTTTTGCATCTTTTTACGTGCTGAAGGTTTGCGAAATGCTCCCAACCACTTCAAAACATCATTTTGGGTCGAATGGAGTAGAATGGATGTTTTCATTGCAAAACCATTTTTGTAACTTCGGTACCCTGAAATAGTGCATTCAGGCTCGAAACACAAGTTTCACATCTTTTACGTGTCGATGGTTTGCGAAATGCTCCCAACCACTGCAAAACATCATTTTGGGTCTAACGAAGTAGAATGGATGTTTTCGTTGCGAAACCATTTTTGTAACTTCGGTACCCCAAAATAGTGCATTCAGGCCCGAAACACATGTTTCACGTCTTTTTACGTGTCGATGATTTGCGAAATGCTCCCAACCAGTGCAAAACATCATTTTGGGTCTAATGGAGTAGAATGGATGTATTCGTTGTGAAACCTTTTTCGCAACTTCGGTACCCTGAAATAGTGCATTCAGGCCCGCAAAACAAGTTTTGCATCTTTTTACGTGCCGAAGGTTTGCGAAATGCTCTAAACCACTTCAAAACATCATTTTGGGTCTAATGGAGTAGAATGGATGTTTTCGTTGCGAAACCTTTTTCGCAACTTCGGTACCCTGAAATAGTGCATTCAGGCCCGCAAAACAAGTTTTGCATCTTTTTACGTGCCGAAGGTTTGCGAAATGCTCCCAACCACTGCAAAACATAATTTTGGGTCTAATGGAGTAGAAGGGATGTTTTCGTTGCGAAACATTTTTCGCAACTTCGGTACCCTGAAATAGTGCATTCAGGCCCGCAAAACAAGTTTCGCATCATTTTACGTGCCGAAGGTTTGCGAAATGCTCCCAACCACTGCAAAACATCATTTTCGGTCTAATGGAGTAGAATGGATGTTTTCGTTGCGAAACCATTTTTGTAACCTCGATACCCCGAAATAGTGCATTCAGGCTCGAAACACAAGTTTCACATCTTTTACGTGTCAATAGTTTGCGAAATGCTCCCAACCACTGCAAAACATCATTTTGGGTCTAACGGAGAAGAATTGTTGTTTTCGTTGCGAAACCATTTTTGTAACTTCGGTACCCTGAAATAGTGGATTCAGGCCCGAAACACAAGTTTTGCATCTTTTTGCGTGTCGATGGTTTGCGAAATGCTCCGAACCACTGCAAAACATCATTTTGGGTCTAATGGAGTAGAATGGATATTTTCGTTGCAAAACCATTTTTGTAACCTCGGTACCTCGAAATAGTGCATTCAGGCTCGAAACACAAGTTTCACATCTTTTTACGTGTCGATGGTTTGCGAAATGCTCCCAACCACAGCAAAACATCATTTTGGGTCTAGTGGAGAAGAATGGATGTTTTCGTTGCAAAACCTTTTTCGCGTCTTCGGTACCCTGAAATAGTGCATTCAGGCCCGCAAAACAAGTTTCGCATCTTTTTACGTGCCAAAGGTTTGCGAAATGCTCCCAACCACTGCAAAATATCATTTTCGGTCTAATGGAGTAGATTGGATGTTTTCATTGCGACACATTTTTCGCAACTTCGGTACCCAGAAATAGTGCATCTAGGCCCACAAACCAAGTTTTGCATCTTTTTACGTGCCGAAGGTTTGCGAAATGCTCCCAACCACTTCAAAACATCATTTTGGGTCTAATGGAGTAGAATGGATGTTTTCATTGCAAAACCATTTTTGTAACTTCGGTACCCTGAAATAGTGCATTCAGGCTCGAAACACAAGTTTCACATCTTTTACGTGTCGATGGTTTGCGAAATGCTCCCAACCACTGCAAAACATCATTTTGGGTCTAACGAAGTAGAATGGATGTTTTCGTTGCGAAACCATTTTTGTAACTTAGGTACCCCGAAATAGTGGATTCAGGCCCGAAACACAAGTTTCGCATCTTTTTACGTGTCTATGGTTTGCGAAATGCTCCCAACCAGTGCAAAACATCATTTTGGGTCTAATGGAGTAGAATGAATGTTTTCGTTGCGAAACCTTTTTCGCAACTTCGGTACCCTGAAATAGTGCATTCAGGCCAGCAAAACAAGTTTTGCATCTTTTTACGTGCCGAAGGTTTGCGAAATGCTCCCAACCACTGCAAAATACCATTTTGGGTCTAATGGAGTAGAGTGGATGTTTTCATTGCGACACATTTTTCGCAACTTCGGTACCCAGAAATAGTGCATCCAGGCCCACAAACCAAGTTTTGCATCTTTTTACGTGCCGAAGGTTTGCGAAATGCTCCCAACCACTGCAAAACATAATTTTGGGTCTAATGGAGTAGAATGGATGTTTTCGTTGCGAAACATTTTTCGCAACTTCGGTACCCTGAAATAGTGCATTCTGGCCCGCAAAACAAGTTTCGCATCATTTTACGTGCCGTAGGTTTGCGAAATGCTCCCAACCACTGCAAAACATCATTTTCGGTCTAATGGAGTAGAATGGATGTTTTCGTTGCGAAACCATTTTTGTAACCTCGATACCCCGAAATAGTGCATTCAGGCTCGAAACACAAGTTTCACATCTTTTACGTGTCGATAGTTTGCGAAATGCTCCCAACCACTGCAAAACATCATTTTGGGTCTAACGGAGAAGAATGGTTGTTTTCGTTGCGAAACCATTTTTGTAACTTCGGTACCCTGAAATAGTGGATTCAGGCCCGAAACACAAGTTTTGCATCTTTTTACGTGTCGATGGTTTGCGAAATGCTCCGAACCACTGCAAAACATCATTTTGGGTCTAATGGAGTAGAATGGATATTTTCGTTGCGAAACCATTTTTGTAACCTCGGTACCCCGAAATAGTGCATTCAGGCTCGAAACACAAGTTTCACATCTTTTTACGTGTCGATGGTTTGCGAAATGCTCCCAACCACAGCAAAACATCATTTTGGGTCTAGTGGAGAAGAATGGATGTTTTCGTTGCAAAACCTTTTTCGCGTCTTCGGTACCCTGAAATAGTGCATTCAGGCCCGCAAAACAAGTTTCGCATCTTTTTACGTGCCAAAGGTTTGCGAAATGCTCCCAACCACTGCAAAATATCATTTTCGGTCTAATGGAGTAGAGTGGATGTTTTCATTGCGACACATTTTTCGCAACTTCGGTACCCAGAAATAGTGCATCTAGGCCCACAAACCAAGTTTTGCATCTTTTTACGTGCCGAAGGTTTGCGAAATGCTCCCAACCACTTCAAAACATCATTTTGGGTCTAATGGAGTAGAATGGATGTTTTCATTGCAAAACCATTTTTGTAACTTCGGTACCCTGAAATAGTGCATTCAGGCTCGAAACACAAGTTTCACATCTTTTACGTGTCGATGGTTTGCGAAATGCTCCAAACCACTGCAAAACATCATTTTGGGTCTAACGAAGTAGAATGGATGTTTTCGTTGCGAAACCATTTTTGTAACTTAGGTACCCCGAAATAGTGGATTCAGGCCCGAAACACAAGTTTCGCATCTTTTTACGTGTCTATGGTTTCGAAATGCTCACAACCAGTGCAAAACATCATTTTGGGTCTAATGGAGTAGAATGGATGTTTTCGTTGCGAAACCTTTTTCGCAACTTCGGTACCCTGAAATAGTGCATTCAGGCCCGCAAAACAAGTTTTGCATCTTTTTACGTGCCGAAGGTTTGCGAAATGCTCCCAACCACTGCAAAATACCATTTTGGGTCTAATGGAGTAGAGTGGATGTTTTCATTGCGACACATTTTTCGCAACTTCGGTACCCAGAAATAGTGCATCCAGGCCCACAAACCAAGTTTTGCATCTTTTTACGTGCCGAAGGTTTGCGAAATGCTCCCAACCACTGCAAAACATAATTTTGGGTCTAATGGAGTAGAATGGATGTTTTCGTTGCGAAACATTTTTCGCAACTTCGGTACCCTGAAATAGTGCATTCTGGCCCGCAAAACAAGTTTCGCATCATTTTACGTGCCGTAGGTTTGCGAAATGCTCCCAACCACTGCAAAACATCATTTTCGGTCTAATGGAGTAGAATGGATGTTTTCGTTGCGAAACCATTTTTGTAACCTCGATACCCCGAAATAGTGCATTCAGGCTCGAAACACAAGTTTCACATCTTTTACGTGTCGATAGTTTGCGAAATGCTCCCAACCACTGCAAAACATCATTTTGGGTCTAACGGAGAAGAATGGTTGTTTTCGTTGCGAAACCATTTTTGTAACTTCGGTACCCTGAAATAGTGGATTCAGGCCCGAAACACAAGTTTTGCATCTTTTTACGTGTCGATGGTTTGCGAAATGCTCCGAACCACTGCAAAACATCATTTTGGGTCTAATGGAGTAGAATGGATATTTTCGTTGCGAAACCATTTTTGTAACCTCGGTACCCCGAAATAGTGCATTCAGGCTCGAAACACAAGTTTCACATCTTTTTACGTGTCGATGGTTTGCGAAATGCTCCCAACCACAGCAAAACATCATTTTGGGTCTAGTGGAGAAGAATGGATGTTTTCGTTGCAAAACCTTTTTCGCGTCTTCGGTACCCTGAAATAGTGCATTCAGGCCCGCAAAACAAGTTTCGCATCTTTTTACGTGCCAAAGGTTTGCGAAATGCTCCCAACCACTGCAAAATATCATTTTCGGTCTAATGGAGTAGAGTGGATGTTTTCATTGCGACACATTTTTCGCAACTTCGGTACCCAGAAATAGTGCATCTAGGCCCACAAACCAAGTTTTGCATCTTTTTACGTGCCGAAGGTTTGCGAAATGCTCCCAACCACTTCAAAACATCATTTTGGGTCTAATGGAGTAGAATGGATGTTTTCATTGCAAAACCATTTTTGTAACTTCGGTACCCTGAAATAGTGCATTCAGGCTCGAAACACAAGTTTCACATCTTTTACGTGTCGATGGTTTGCGAAATGCTCCAAACCACTGCAAAACATCATTTTGGGTCTAACGAAGTAGAATGGATGTTTTCGTTGCGAAACCATTTTTGTAACTTAGGTACCCCGAAATAGTGGATTCAGGCCCGAAACACAAGTTTCGCATCTTTTTACGTGTCTATGGTTTCGAAATGCTCACAACCAGTGCAAAACATCATTTTGGGTCTAATGGAGTAGAATGGATGTTTTCGTTGCGAAACCTTTTTCGCAACTTCGGTACCCTGAAATAGTGCATTCAGGCCCGCAAAACAAGTTTTGCATCTTTTTACGTGCCGAAGGTTTGCGAAATGCTCCCAACCACTGCAAAATACCATTTTGGGTCTAATGGAGTAGAGTGGATGTTTTCATTGCGACACATTTTTCGCAACTTCGGTACCCAGAAATAGTGCATCCAGGCCCACAAACCAAGTTTTGCATCTTTTTACGTGCCGAAGGTTTGCGAAATGCTCCCAACCACTGCAAAACATAATTTTGGGTCTAATGGAGTAGAATGGATGTTTTCGTTGCGAAACATTTTTCGCAACTTCGGTACCCTGAAATAGTGCATTCTGGCCCGCAAAACAAGTTTCGCATCATTTTACGTGCCGTAGGTTTGCGAAATGCTCCCAACCACTGCAAAACATCATTTTCGGTCTAATGGAGTAGAATGGATGTTTTCGTTGCGAAACCATTTTTGTAACCTCGATACCCCGAAATAGTGCATTCAGGCTCGAAACACAAGTTTCACATCTTTTACGTGTCGATAGTTTGCGAAATGCTCCCAACCACTGCAAAACATCATTTTGGGTCTAACGGAGAAGAATGGTTGTTTTCGTTGCGAAACCATTTTTGTAACTTCGGTACCCTGAAATAGTGGATTCAGGCCCGAAACACAAGTTTTGCATCTTTTTACGTGTCGATGGTTTGCGAAATGCTCCGAACCACTGCAAAACATCATTTTGGGTCTAATGGAATAGAATGGATATTTTCGTTGCGAAACCATTTTTGTAACCTCGGTACCCCGAAATAGTGCATTCAGGCTCGAAACACAAGTTTCACATCTTTTTACGTGTCGATGGTTTGCGAAATGCTCCCAACCACAGCAAAACATCATTTTGGGTCTAGTGGAGAAGAATGGATGTTTTCGTTGCAAAACCTTTTTCGCGTCTTCGGTACCCTGAAATAGTGCATTCAGGCCCGCAAAACAAGTTTCGCATCTTTTTACGTGCCAAAGGTTTGCGAAATGCTCCCAACCACTGCAAAATATCATTTTCGGTCTAATGGAGTAGAGTGGATGTTTTCATTGCGACACATTTTTCGCAACTTCGGTACCCAGAAATAGTGCATCTAGGCCCACAAACCAAGTTTTGCACCTTTTTACGTGCCGAAGGTTTGCGAAATGCTCCCAACCACTTCAAAACATCATTTTGGGTCTAATGGAGTAGAATGGATGTTTTCATTGCAAAACCATTTTTGTAACTTCGGTACCCTGAAATAGTGCATTCAGGCTCGAAACACAAGTTTCACATCTTTTACGTGTCGATGGTTTGCGAAATGCTCCAAACCACTGCAAAACATCATTTTGGGTCTAACGAAGTAGAATGGATGTTTTCGTTGCGAAACCATTTTTGTAACTTAGGTACCCCGAAATAGTGGATTCAGGCCCGAAACACAAGTTTCGCATCTTTTTACGTGTCTATGGTTTCGAAATGCTCCCAACCAGTGCAAAACATCATTTTGGGTCTAATGGAGTAGAATGGATGTTTTCGTTGCGAAACCTTTTTCGCAACTTCGGTACCCTGAAATAGTGCATTCAGGCCCGCAAAACAAGTTTTGCATCTTTTTACGTGCCGAAGGTTTGCGAAATGCTCCCAACCACTGCAAAATACCATTTTGGGTCTAATGGAGTAGAGTGGATGTTTTCATTGCGACACATTTTTCGCAACTTCGGTACCCAGAAATAGTGCATCCAGGCCCACAAACCAAGTTTTGCATCTTTTTACGTGCCGAAGGTTTGCGAAATGCTCCCAACCACTGCAAAACATAATTTTGGGTCTAATGGAGTAGAATGGATGTTTTCGTTGCGAAACATTTTTCGCAACTTCGGTACCCTGAAATAGTGCATTCTGGCCCGCAAAACAAGTTTCGCATCATTTTACGTGCCGTAGGTTTGCGAAACGCTCCCAACCACTGCAAAACATCATTTTCGGTCTAATGGAGTAGAATGGATGTTTTCGTTGCGAAACCATTTTTGTAACCTCGATACCCCGAAATAGTGCATTCAGGCTCGAAACACAAGTTTCACATCTTTTACGTGTCGATAGTTTGCGAAATGCTCCCAACCACTGCAAAACATCATTTTGGGTCTAACGGAGAAGAATGGTTGTTTTCGTTGCGAAACCATTTTTGTAACTTCGGTACCCTGAAATAGTGGATTCAGGCCCGAAACACAAGTTTTGCATCTTTTTACGTGTCGATGGTTTGCGAAATGCTCCGAACCACTGCAAAACATCATTTTGGGTCTAATGGAGTAGAATGGATATTTTCGTTGCGAAACATTTTTCGCAACTTCGGTACCCTGAAATAGTGCATTCTGGCCCGCAAAACAAGTTCGCATCATTTTACGTGCCGTAGGTTTGCGAAATGCTCCCAACCACTGCAAAACATAATTTTGGGTCTAATGGAGTAGAATGGATGTTTTCGTTGCGAAACATTTTTCGCAACTTCGGTACCCTGAAATAGTGCATTCTGGCCCGCAAAACAAGTTTCGCATCATTTTACGTGCCGTAGGTTTGCGAAATGCTCCCAACCACTGCAAAACATCATTTTCGGTCTAATGGAGTAGAATGGATGTTTTCGTTGCGAAACCATTTTTGTAACCTCGATACCCCGAAATAGTGCATTCAGGCTCGAAACACGAGTTTCACATCTTTTACGTGTCGATAGTTTGCGAAATGCTCCCAACCACTGCAAAACATCATTTTGGGTCTAACGGAGAAGAATGGTTGTTTTCGTTGCGAAACCATTTTTGTAACTTCGGTACCCTGAAATAGTGGATTCAGGCCCGAAACACAAGTTTTGCATCTTTTTACGTGTCGATGGTTTGCGAAATGCTCCGAACCACTGCAAAACATCATTTTGGGTCTAATGGAGTAGAATGGATATTTTCGTTGCGAAACCATTTTTGTAACCTCGGTACACCGAAATAGTGCATTCAGGCTCGAAACACAAGTTTCACATCTTTTTACGTGTCGATGGTTTGCGAAATGCTCCCAACCACAGCAAAACATCATTTTGGGTCTAGTGGAGAAGAATGGATGTTTTCGTTGCAAAACCTTTTTCGCGTCTTCGGTACCCTGAAATAGTGCATTCAGGCCCGCAAAACAAGTTTCGCATCTTTTTACGTGCCAAAGGTTTGCGAAATGCTCCCAACCACTGCAAAATATCATTTTCGGTCTAATGGAGTAGAGTGGATGTTTTCATTGCGACACATTTTTCGCAACTTCGGTACCCAGAAATAGTGCATCTAGGCCCACAAACCAAGTTTTGCATCTTTTTACGTGCCGAAGGTTTGCGAAATGCTCCCAACCACTTCAAAACATCATTTTGGGTCTAATGGAGTAGAATGGATGTTTTCATTGCAAAACCATTTTTGTAACTTCGGTACCCTGAAATAGTGCATTCAGGCTCGAAACACAAGTTTCACATCTTTTACGTGTCGATGGTTTGCGAAATGCTCCCAACCACTGCAAAACATCATTTTGGGTCTAACGAAGTAGAATGGATGTTTTCGTTGCGAAACCATTTTTGTAACTTAGGTACCCCGAAATAGTGGATTCAGGCCCGAAACACAAGTTTCGCATCTTTTTACGTGTCTATGGTTTGCGAAATGCTCCCAACCAGTGCAAAACATCATTTTGGGTCTAATGGAGTAGAATGGATGTTTTCGTTGCGAAACCTTTTTCGCAACTTCGGTACCCTGAAATAGTGCATTCAGGCCCGCAAAACAAGTTTTGCATCTTTTTACGTGCCGAAGGTTTGCGAAATGCTCCCAACCACTGCAAAATACCATTTTGGGTCTAATGGAGTAGAGTGGATGTTTTCATTGAGACACATTTTTCGCAACTTCGGTACCCAGAAATAGTGCATCCAGGCCCACAAACCAAGTTTTGCATCTTTTTACGTGCCGAAGGTTTGCGAAATGCTCCCAACCACTGGAAAACATAATTTTGGGTCTAATGGAGTAGAATGGATGTTTTCGTTGCGAATCATTTTTCGCAACTTCGGTACCCTGAAATAGTGCATTCTGGCCCGCAAAACAAGTTTGGCATCATTTTACGTGCCGAAGGTTTGCGAAATGCTCCCAACCACTGCAAAACATCATTTTCGGTCTAATGGAGTAGAATGGATGTTTTCGTTGCGAAACCATTTTTGTAACCTCGATACCCCGAAATAGTGGATTCAGGCCCGAAACACAAGTTTCGCATCTTTTTACGTGTCTATGGTTTGCGAAATGCTCCCAACCAGTGCAAAACATCATTTTGGGTCTAATGGAGTAGAATGGATGTTTTCGTTGCGAAACCTTTTTCGCAACTTCGGTACCCTGAAATAGTGCATTCAGGCCCGCAAAACAAGTTTTGCATCTTTTTACGTGCCGAAGGTTTGCGAAATGCTCCCAACCACTGCAAAACATCATTTTCGGTCTAATGGAGTAGAATGGATGTTTTCGTTGCGAAACCATTTTTGTAACCTCGATACCCCGAAATAGTGGATTCAGGCCCGAAACACAAGTTTCACATCTTTTACGTGTCGATAGTTTGCGAAATGCTCCCAACCACTGCAAAACATCATTTTGGGTCTAACGGAGAAGAATGGTTGTTTTCGTTGCGAAACCATTTTTGTAACTTCGGTACCCTGAAATAGTGGATTCAGGCCCGAAACACAAGTTTTGCATCTTTTTACGTGTCGATGGTTTGCGAAATGCTCCGAACCACTGCAAAACATCATTTTGGGTCTAATGGAATAGAATGGATATTTTCGTTGCGAAACCATTTTTGTAACCTCGGTACCCCGAAATAGTGCATTCAGGCTCGAAACACAAGTTTCACATCTTTTTACGTGTCGATGGTTTGCGAAATGCTCCCAACCACAGCAAAACATCATTTTGGGTCTAGTGGAGAAGAATGGATGTTTTCGTTGCAAAACCTTTTTCGCGTCTTCGGTACCCTGAAATAGTGCATTCAGGCCCACAAAACAAGTTTCGCATCTTTTTACGTGCCAAAGGTTTGCGAAATGCTCCCAACCACTGCAAAATATCATTTTCGGTCTAATGGAGTAGAGTGGATGTTTTCATTGCGACACATTTTTCGCAACTTCGGTACCCAGAAATAGTGCATCTAGGCCCACAAACCAAGTTTTGCACCTTTTTACGTGCCGAAGGTTTGCGAAATGCTCCCAACCACTTCAAAACATCATTTTGGGTCTAATGGAGTAGAATGGATGTTTTCATTGCAAAACCATTTTTGTAACTTCGGTACCCTGAAATAGTGCATTCAGGCTCGAAACACAAGTTTCACATCTTTTACGTGTCGATGGTTTGCGAAATGCTCCAAACCACTGCAAAACATCATTTTGGGTCTAACGAAGTAGAATGGATGTTTTCGTTGCGAAACCATTTTTGTAACTTAGGTACCCCGAAATAGTGGATTCAGGCCCGAAACACAAGTTTCGCATCTTTTTACGTGTCTATGGTTTCGAAATGCTCCCAACCAGTGCAAAACATCATTTTGGGTCTAATGGAGTAGAATGGATGTTTTCGTTGCGAAACCTTTTTCGCAACTTCGGTACCCTGAAATAGTGCATTCAGGCCCGCAAAACAAGTTTTGCATCTTTTTACGTGCCGAAGGTTTGCGAAATGCTCCCAACCACTGCAAAATACCATTTTGGGTCTAATGGAGTAGAGTGGATGTTTTCATTGCGACACATTTTTCGCAACTTCGGTACCCAGAAATAGTGCATCCAGGCCCACAAACCAAGTTTTGCATCTTTTTACGTGCCGAAGGTTTGCGAAATGCTCCCAACCACTGCAAAACATAATTTTGGGTCTAATGGAGTAGAATGGATGTTTTCGTTGCGAAACATTTTTCGCAACTTCGGTACCCTGAAATAGTGCATTCTGGCCCGCAAAACAAGTTTCGCATCATTTTACGTGCCGTAGGTTTGCGAAACGCTCCCAACCACTGCAAAACATCATTTTCGGTCTAATGGAGTAGAATGGATGTTTTCGTTGCGAAACCATTTTTGTAACCTCGATACCCCGAAATAGTGCATTCAGGCTCGAAACACAAGTTTCACATCTTTTACGTGTCGATAGTTTGCGAAATGCTCCCAACCACTGCAAAACATCATTTTGGGTCTAACGGAGAAGAATGGTTGTTTTCGTTGCGAAACCATTTTTGTAACTTCGGTACCCTGAAATAGTGGATTCAGGCCCGAAACACAAGTTTTGCATCTTTTTACGTGTCGATGGTTTGCGAAATGCTCCGAACCACTGCAAAACATCATTTTGGGTCTAATGGAGTAGAATGGATATTTTCGTTGCGAAACATTTTTCGCAACTTCGGTACCCTGAAATAGTGCATTCTGGCCCGCAAAACAAGTTCGCATCATTTTACGTGCCGTAGGTTTGCGAAATGCTCCCAACCACTGCAAAACATAATTTTGGGTCTAATGGAGTAGAATGGATGTTTTCGTTGCGAAACATTTTTCGCAACTTCGGTACCCTGAAATAGTGCATTCTGGCCCGCAAAACAAGTTTCGCATCATTTTACGTGCCGTAGGTTTGCGAAATGCTCCCAACCACTGCAAAACATCATTTTCGGTCTAATGGAGTAGAATGGATGTTTTCGTTGCGAAACCATTTTTGTAACCTCGATACCCCGAAATAGTGCATTCAGGCTCGAAACACGAGTTTCACATCTTTTACGTGTCGATAGTTTGCGAAATGCTCCCAACCACTGCAAAACATCATTTTGGGTCTAACGGAGAAGAATGGTTGTTTTCGTTGCGAAACCATTTTTGTAACTTCGGTACCCTGAAATAGTGGATTCAGGCCCGAAACACAAGTTTTGCATCTTTTTACGTGTCGATGGTTTGCGAAATGCTCCGAACCACTGCAAAACATCATTTTGGGTCTAATGGAGTAGAATGGATATTTTCGTTGCGAAACCATTTTTGTAACCTCGGTACACCGAAATAGTGCATTCAGGCTCGAAACACAAGTTTCACATCTTTTTACGTGTCGATGGTTTGCGAAATGCTCCCAACCACAGCAAAACATCATTTTGGGTCTAGTGGAGAAGAATGGATGTTTTCGTTGCAAAACCTTTTTCGCGTCTTCGGTACCCTGAAATAGTGCATTCAGGCCCGCAAAACAAGTTTCGCATCTTTTTACGTGCCAAAGGTTTGCGAAATGCTCCCAACCACTGCAAAATATCATTTTCGGTCTAATGGAGTAGAGTGGATGTTTTCATTGCGACACATTTTTCGCAACTTCGGTACCCAGAAATAGTGCATCTAGGCCCACAAACCAAGTTTTGCATCTTTTTACGTGCCGAAGGTTTGCGAAATGCTCCCAACCACTTCAAAACATCATTTTGGGTCTAATGGAGTAGAATGGATGTTTTCATTGCAAAACCATTTTTGTAACTTCGGTACCCTGAAATAGTGCATTCAGGCTCGAAACACAAGTTTCACATCTTTTACGTGTCGATGGTTTGCGAAATGCTCCCAACCACTGCAAAACATCATTTTGGGTCTAACGAAGTAGAATGGATGTTTTCGTTGCGAAACCATTTTTGTAACTTAGGTACCCCGAAATAGTGGATTCAGGCCCGAAACACAAGTTTCGCATCTTTTTACGTGTCTATGGTTTGCGAAATGCTCCCAACCAGTGCAAAACATCATTTTGGGTCTAATGGAGTAGAATGGATGTTTTCGTTGCGAAACCTTTTTCGCAACTTCGGTACCCTGAAATAGTGCATTCAGGCCCGCAAAACAAGTTTTGCATCTTTTTACGTGCCGAAGGTTTGCGAAATGCTCCCAACCACTGCAAAATACCATTTTGGGTCTAATGGAGTAGAGTGGATGTTTTCATTGAGACACATTTTTCGCAACTTCGGTACCCAGAAATAGTGCATCCAGGCCCACAAACCAAGTTTTGCATCTTTTTACGTGCCGAAGGTTTGCGAAATGCTCCCAACCACTGGAAAACATAATTTTGGGTCTAATGGAGTAGAATGGATGTTTTCGTTGCGAATCATTTTTCGCAACTTCGGTACCCTGAAATAGTGCATTCTGGCCCGCAAAACAAGTTTCGCATCATTTTACGTGCCGAAGGTTTGCGAAATGCTCCCAACCACTGCAAAACATCATTTTCGGTCTAATGGAGTAGAATGGATGTTTTCGTTGCGAAACCATTTTTGTAACCTCGATACCCCGAAATAGTGGATTCAGGCCCGAAACACAAGTTTCGCATCTTTTTACGTGTCTATGGTTTGCGAAATGCTCCCAACCAGTGCAAAACATCATTTTGGGTCTAATGGAGTAGAATGGATGTTTTCGTTGCGAAACCTTTTTCGCAACTTCGGTACCCTGAAATAGTGCATTCAGGCCCGCAAAACAAGTTTTGCATCTTTTTACGTGCCGAAGGTTTGCGAAATGCTCTAACCCTCTGCAAAACATCATTTTGGGTCTAATGGAGTAGAATGGATGTTTTCGTTGCGAAACCTTTTTCGCAGCTTCGGCACCCTGAAATAGTGCATTCAGGCCCGCAAAACAAGTTTTGCATCTTTTTACGTGCTGAAGGTTTGCGAAATGCTCCCAACCACTGCAAAACATAATTTTGAGTCTAATGGAGTAGAATGGATGTTTTCGTTGCGAAACATTTTTCGCAACTTCGGTACCCTGAAATAGTGCATTCTGGCCCGCAAAACAAGTTTCGCATCTTTTTACGTGCCGAAGGTTTGCGAAATGCTCCCAACCACTGCAAAACATCATTTTGGCTCTAATGGAGTAGAATGGATGTTTTCGTTGCGAAACCATTTTTGTAACCTCGATACCCCGAAATAGTGCATTCAGGCTCGAAACACAAGTTTCGCATCTTTTTACGTGTCGATGGTTTGCGAAATGCTCCCAACCACTGCAAAACATCATTTTGGGTCTAATGGAGTAGAATTGATGTTTTCGTTGCGAAACCATTTTTGTTACCTCAGTACTCCGAAATAGTGCATTCAGGCTCGAAACACATGTTTCACATCTTTTTATGTGTCGATGGTTTGCGAAATGCTCCCAACCACTGCAAAACATCATTTTGGGTCTAATGGAGTAGAATGGATGTTTTCGTTGTGAAACTATTTTTGTAACCTCGGTACCCCGAAATAGTGCATTCAGGCTCAAAACACAAGTTTCACATCATTTACGTATCGATGGTTTGCGAAATGCTCCCAACCACTGCAAAACATCATTTTGGGTCTCATGGAGTAGAATGGATGTGTTCGTTGCGAAACTATTTTTGTAACCTCGGTACCCCGAAATAGTGGATTCAGGCCCGAAACACAAGTTTCGCATCTTTTTACGTGTCGATGGTTTGCGAAATGCTCCGAACCACTGCAAAACATCATTTTGGGTCTAATAGAGTAGAATGGATGTTTTCATTGCGAAACCATTTTTGTAACCTCGGTACCCCGAAATAGTGCACTCAGGCTCGAAACACAAGTTTCACATCTTTTTACGTGTCGATGGTTTGCGAAATGCTCCCAACCACTGCAAAACATCATGTTGGGTCTATTGGAGTAGAATGGATGTTTTCATTGCGAAACCATTTTTGTAACCTCGGTACCCCGAAATAGTGCACTCAGGCTCGAAACACAAGTTTCACATCTTTTTACGTGCCGAAGGTTTGCGAAATGCTCCCAACCACTGCAAAATATCATTTTTGGTCTAATGGAGTAGAATGGATGTTTCCATTGCGAAACATTTTTCGCAACTTCGGTACCCTTAAATAGTGCATCTAGGCCCACAAACCAAGTTTTGCATCTTTTTACGTGGCGAAGGTTTGCGAAATGCTCCCAACCACTTCAAAACATCATTTTAGGTCTAATGGAGTAGAATGGAGGTTTTCGTTGCAAAACCATTTTTGTAACTTCGGTACCCTAAAATAGTGCATTCAGGCCCGAAACACAAGTTTCGCATCTTTTTACGTGTCGATAGTTTGCAAAATGCTCCCAACCACTGCAAAACATCATTTTGGGTCTAATGGAGTAAAATGGATGTTTTCGTTGTGAAACCATTTTTGTAACTTCGGTACCCCGAAATAGTGCATTCAGGCCCGAAACACATGTTTCAGATCTTTTTACGTGTCGATGGTTTGCGAAATGCTCCCAACCAGTGCAAAACATCATTTTGGGTCTAATGGAGTAGAATGGATGTTTTCGTTGCGAAACCTTGTTCGCAACTTGGTACCCTGAAATAGTGCATTCAGGCCCGCAAAACAAGTTTTGCATCTTTTTACATGCCGAAGGTTTGCGAAATGCTCTAAACCACTGCAAATAATCATTTTGGGTCTAATGGAGTAGAATGGATGTTTTCGTTGCGAAACCTTTTTCGCAACTTCGGTACTGTGAAATAGTGCATTCAGGCCCGCAAAATAAGTTTTGCATCTTTTTACGTGCCGAAGGTTTGCGAAATGCTCCCAACCACTGCAAAACATAATTTTGAGTCCAACGGAGTAGAATGGATGTTTTCGTTGCGAAACATTTTTCGCAACTTCGGTACCCTGAAATAGTGCATTGTGGCCTGCAAAACAAGTTTCGCATCTTTTTACGTGCCGAAGGTTTGCGAAATGCTCCCAACCACTGCAAAACATCATTTTGGGTCTAAAGGAGTAGAATGGATGTTTTCGTTGCGAAACCATTTTTGTAACTTCGGTACCCCGAAATAGTGCATTCAGGCTCGAAACACAAGTTTCGCATCTTTTTACGTGTCGATGGTTTGCGAAATGCTCCCAACCACTGCAAAACATCATTTTGGGTCTAATGGAGTTGAATGGTTGTTTTCGTTGCGAAACCATTTTTGTAGCCTCGGTACCCCGAAATAGTGCATTCAGGCTCGAAACACAAGTTTCACATCTTTTTACGTGTCGATGGTTTGCGAAATGCTCCCAACCACTGCAAAACATCATTTTGGGTCTAACGAAGTAGAATGGATGTTTTCGTTGCGAAACCATTTTTGTAACTTAGGTAACCCGAAATAGTGGATTCAGGACCGAAACACAAGTTTCGCATCTTTTTACGTGTCGATGGTTTCCGAAATGCTCCGAACCACTGCAAAACATCATTTTGGGTCTAATGGAGTAGAATGGATATTTTCGTTGCGAAACCATTTTTGTAGCTTCGGTACCCCGAAATAGTGCATTCAAGCCCGAAACACAAGTTTCGCATCTTTTTACGTGTCGATGGTTTGCGAAATGCTCCCAACCACTGCAAAATATCATTTTGGGTCTAATTGAGTAGAATGGATATTTTCGTTGCGAAACCATTTTTGTAACCTCGGTACCCCGAAATAGTGCATTCAGGATCGAAACACAAGTTTCACATCTTTTTACGTGTCGATGGTTTGCGAAATTCTCCCAACCACTGCAAAACATCATTTTGGGTCTAGTGGAGTAGAATGGATGTTTTCGTTGCAAAACCTTTTTCGCAACTTCGGTACCCTGAAATAGTGCATTCAGGCTCGCAAAACAAGTTTCGCATCTTTTTACGTGCTGAAGGTTTGCGAAATGCTCCCAACCACTGCAAAATATCATTTTGGGTCTAATGGAGTAGAGTGGATGTTTTCATTGCGACACATTTTTCGCAACTTCGGTACCCAGAAATAGTGCATCCAGGCCCACAAACCAAGTTTTGCATCTTTTTACGTGCCGAAGGTTTGCGAAATGCTCCCAACCACTTCAAAACATCATTTTGGGTCTAATGGAGCAGAATGGATGTTTTCATTGCAAAACCATTTTTGTAACTTCGGTACCCTGAAATAGTGCTTTCAGGCCCGAAACACAAGTTTCGCATCTTTTTACGTGTCGATAGTTTGCAAAATGCTCCCAACCACTGCAAAACATCATTTTGGGTCGAATGGAGTAGAATGGTTGTTTTCGTTGCGAAACCATTTTTGTAACTTCGGTACCCCGAAATAGTGCATTCAGGCCCGAAACACATGTTTCACGTCTTTTTACGTGTCGATGGTTTGCGAAATGCTCCCAACCAGTGCAAAACATCATTTTGGGTCTAATGGAGTAGAATGGATGTTTTCGTTGTGAAACCTTTTTCGCAACTTCAGTACCCTGAAATAGTGCATTCAGGCCCGCAAAACAAGTTTTGCATCTTTTTACGTGCCGAAGGTTTGCGAAATGCTCTAAACCACTGCAAAACATCATTTTGGGTCTAATGGAGTAGAATGGATGTTTTCGTTGCGAAACCTTTTTCGCAACTTCGGTACCCTGAAATAGTGCATTCAGGCCCGCAAAACAAGTTTTGCATCTTTTTACGTGCCGAAGGTTTGCGAAATGCTCCCAACCACTGCAAAACATCATTTTCGGTCTAATGGAGTAGAATGGATGTTTTCGTTGCGAAACATTTTTCGCAACTTCGGTACCCTAAAATAGTGCATTCTGGCCCGCAAAATAAGTTTCGCATCATTTTACGTGCCGAAGGTTTGCGAAATGCTCCCAACCACTGCAAAATATCATTTTGGGTCTAACGAAGTAGAATGGATGTTTTCGTTGCGAAACCATTTTTGTAACTTAGGTACCCCGAAATAGTGGATTCAGGCGCGAAACACAAGTTTCGCATCTTTTTACGTGTCGATGGTTTGCGAAATGCTCCGAACCACTGCAAAACATCATTTTGGGTCTAATGGAGTAGAATGGATATTTTCGTTGCGAAACCATTTTTGTAGCTTCGGTACCCCGAAATAGTACATTCAAGCCCGAAACACAAGTTTCGCATCTTTTTACGTGTCGATGGTTTGCGAAATGCTCCCAACCACTGCAAAATATCATTTTGTGTCTAATTGAGTAGAATGGATATTTTCGTTGCGAAACCATTTTTGTAACCTCGGTACCCCGAAATAGTGCATTCAGGCTCGAAACACAAGTTTCACATCTTTTTACGTGTCGATGGTTTGCGAAATGCTCCCAACCACAGCAAAACATCATTTTGGGTCTAGTGGAGTAGAATGGATGTTTTCGTTGCAAAACCTTTTTCGCAACTTCGGTACCCTGAAATAGTGCATTCAGGCCCGCAAAACAAGTTTTGCATCTTTTTACGTGCCGAAGGTTTGCGAAATGCTCCCAACCACAGCAAAACATAATTTTGGGTCTAATGGAGTAGAATGGATGTTTTCGTTGCGAAACATTTTTCGCAACTTCGGTACCCAGAAATAGTGCATCCAGGCCCACAAACCAAATTTTGCATCTTTTTACGTGCTGAAGGTTTGCGAAATGCTCCCAACCACTTCAAAACATCATTTTGGGTCTAATGGAGTAGAATGGATGTTTTCGTTGCAAAATCATTTTTGTAACTTCGGTACCCTGAAATAGTGCATTCAGGCCCGAAACACAAGTTTCGCATCTTTTTACGTGTCGATAGTTTGCAAAATGCTCCCAATCACTGCAAAACATCATTTTGGGTCGAATGGAGTAGAATGGATGTTTTCGTTGCGAAACCATTTTTGTAACTTCGGTACCCCGAAATAGTGCATTCAGGCCCGAAACACATGTTTCACGTCTTTTTACGTGTCGATGGTTTGCGAAATGCTCCCAACCAGTGCAAAACATCATTTTGGGTCTAATGGAGTAGAATGGATGTTTTCGTTGTGAAACCTTTTTCGCAACTTCGGTACCCAGAAATAGTGCATTCAGGCCCGCAAAACAAGTTTTGCATCTTTTTACGTGCCGAAGGTTTGCGAAATGCTCTAAACCACTGCAAAACATCATTTTGGGTCTAATGGAGTAGAATGGATGTTTTCGTTGCGAAACCTTTTTGGCAACTTCGGTACCCTGAAATAGTGCATTCAGGCCCGCAAAACAAGTTTTGCATCTTTTTACGTGCCGAAGGTTTGCGAAATGCTCCCAACCACTGCAAAACATAATTTTGGGTCTAATGGAGTAGAATGGATGTTTTCGTTGCGAAACATTTTTCGCAACTTCGGTACCCTGAAATAGTGCATTCTGGCCCGCAAAATAAGTTTCGCATCATTTTACGTGCCGAAGGTTTGCGAAATGCTCCCAACCACTGCAAAACATCATTTTGGGTCTAATGGAGTAGAATGGATGTTTTCGTTGCGAAACCATATTTGTAACCTCGATACCCCGACATAGTGCATTCAGGCTCGAAACACAAGTTTCACATCTTTTACGTGTCGATAGTTTGCGAAATGCTCCCAACCACTGCAAAACATCATTTTGGGTCTAACGGAGAAAAATGGTTGATTTCTTTGCGAAACCATTTTTGTAACTTCGGTACCCTGAAATAGTGGATTCAGGCCCGAAACACAAGTTTTGCATCTTTTTACGTGTCGATGGTTTGCGAAATGCTCCGAACCACTGCAAAACAACATTTTGGGTCTAATGGTGTAGAATTGATATTTTCGTTGATAATCCATTTTTGTAACCTAGGTACCCCGAAATAGTGCATTCAGGCTCGAAACACAAGTTTCACATCTTTTTACGTGTCGATGGTTTGCGAAATGCTCCCAACCACAGCAAAACATCATTTTGGGTCTAGTGGAGTAGAATGGATGTTTTCGTTGCAAAACCTTTTTCGCAACTTCGGTACCCTGAAATAGTGCATTCAGGCCCGCAAAACAAGTTTCGCATCTTTTAACGTGCCGAAGGTTTGCGAAATGCTCCGAACCACTGCAAAATATCATTTTGGGTCTAATGGAGTAGAGTGGATGTTTTCATTGCGACACATTTTTCGCAACTTCGGTACCCAGAAATAGTGCATCCAGGCCCACAAACCAAGTTTTGCATCTTTTTACGTGCTGAAGGTTTGCGAAATGCTCCCAACCACTTCAAAACATCATTTTGGGTCTAATGGAGTAGAATGGATGTTTTCGTTGCAAAACCATTTTTGTAACTTCGGTACCCTGAAATAGTGCATTCAGGCCCGAAACACAAGTTTCGCATCTTTTTACGTGTCGATAGTTTGCAAAATGCTCCCAACCACTGCAAAACATCATTTTGGGTCGAATGGAGTAGAATGGATGTTTTCGTTGCGAAACCATTTTTGTAACTTCGGTACCCCGAAATAGTGCATTCAGGCCCGAAACACATGTTTCACGTCATTTTACGTGTCGATAGTTTGCGAAATGCTCCCAACCAGTGCAAAACATTATTTTGGGTCTAATGGAGTAGAATGGATGTTTTCGTTGTGAAACCTTTTTCGCAACTTCGGTACCCTGAAATAGTGCATTCAGGCCCGCAAAACAAGTTTTGCATCTTTTTACGTGCCGAAAGTTTGCGAAATGCTCTAAACCACTGCAAAACATCATTTTGGGTCTAATGGAGTAGAATGGATGTTTTCGTTGCGAAACCTTTTTCGCAACTTCGGTACCCTGAAATAGTGCATTCAGGCCCGCAAAACAAGTTTTGCATCTTTTTACGCGCCGAAGGTTTGCGAAATGCTCCCAACCACAGCAAAACATCATTTTGGGTCTAGTGGAGTAGAATGGTGTTTTCGTTGCAAAACCTTTTTCGCAACTTCGGTACCCTGAAATAGTGCATTCAGGCCCGCAAAACAAGTTTCGCATCTTTTAACGTGCCGAAGGTTTGCGAAATGCTCCCAACCACTGCAAAATATCATTTTGGGTCTAATGGAGTAGAGTGGATGTTTTCATTGCGACACATTTTTCGCAACTTCGGTACCCAGAAATAGTGCATCCAGGCCCACAAACCAAGTTTTGCATCTTTTTACGTGCTGAAGGTTTGCGAAATGCTCCCAACCACTTCAAAACATCATTTTGGGTCTAATGGAGTAGAATGGATGTTTTCGTTGCAAAACCATTTTTGTAACTTCGGTACCCTGAAATAGTGCATTCAGGCCCGAAACACAAGTTTCGCATCTTTTTACGTGTCGATAGTTTGCAAAATGCTCCCAACCACTGCAAAACATCATTTTGGGTCGAATGGAGTAGAATGGATGTTTTCGTTGCGAAACTATTTTTGTAACTTCGGTACCCCGAAATAGTGCATTCAGGCCCGAAACACATGTTTCACGTCATTTTACGTGTCGATAGTTTGCGAAATGCTCTCAACCAGTGCAAAACATCATTTTGGGTCTAATGGAGTAGAATGGATGTTTTCGTTGTGAAACCTTTTTCGCAACTTCGGTACCCTGAAATAGTGCATTCAGGCCCGCAAAACAAGTTTTGCATCTTTTTACGTGCCGAAAGTTTGCGAAATGCTATAAACCACTGCAAAACATCATTTTGGGTCTAATGGAGTAGAATGGATGTTTTCGTTGCGAAACCTTTTTCGCAACTTCGGTACCCTGAAATAGTGCATTCAGGCCCGCAAAACAAGTTTTGCATCTTTTTACGCGCCGAAGGTTTGCGAAATGCTCCCAACCACTGCAAAACATAATTTTGGGTCTAATGGAGTAGAATGGATGTTTTCGTTGCGAAACATTTTTCGCAACTTCGGTACCCTGAAATAGTGCATTCTGGCCCGCAAAACAAGTTTCGCATCATTTTACGTGCCGAAGGTTTGCGAAATCCTCCCAACCACTGCAAAACATCATTTTGGGGCTAATGGAGTAGAATGGATGTTTTCGTTGCGAAACCATTTTTGTAACCTCGATACCCCGAAATAGTGCATTGAGGCTCGAAACACAAGTTTCACATCTTTTACGTGTCGATGGTTTGCGAAATGCTCCCAACCACTGCAAAACATCATTTTGGGTCTAACGGAGAAGAATGGATGTTTTCGTTGTGAAACCATTTTTGTAACTTCGGTACCCCGAAATAGTGGATTCAGACCCGAAACACAAGTTTTGCATCTTTTTACGTGTCGATGGTTTGCGAAATGCTCCGAACCACTGCCAAACATCATTTTGGGTCTAATGGAGTAGAATGGATATTTTCGTTGCGAAACCATTTTTGTAACCTCGGTACCCCGAAATAGTGCATTCAGGCTCGAAACACAAGTTTCACATCTTTTTACGTGTCGATGGTTTGCGAAATGCTCCCAACCACTGCAAAACATCATTTTGGGTCTAGTGGAGTAGAATGGATGTTTTCGTTGCAAAACCTTTTTCGCAACTTCGGTACCCTGAAATAGTGCATTCAGGCCCGCAAAACAAGTTTCGCATCTTTTTACGTGCCGACGGTTTGCGAAATGCTCCCAACCACTGCAAAATATCATTTTGGGTCTAATGGAGTAGAGTGGATGTTTTCATTGCGACACATTTTTCGCAACTTCGGTACCCAGAAATAATGCATCCAGGCCCACAAACCAAGTTTTGCATCTTTTTATGTGCCGAAGGTTTGCGAAATGCTCCCAACCACTTCAAAACATCATTTTGGGTCTAATGGAGTAGAATGGATGTTTGCGTTGCAAAACCATTTTTGTAACTTCGGTACCCTGAAATAGTGCATTCAGGCCCGAAACACAAGTTTCACATCTTTTTACGTGTCGATAGTTTGCAAAATGCTCCCAACCACTGCAAAACATCATTTTGGGTCGAATGGAGTAGAATGGATGTTTTCATTGCCAAACCATTTTTGTAACTTCGGTACCCCGAAATAGTGCATTCAAGCCCGAAACACATGTTTCACGTCTTTTTACGTGTCGATAGTTTGCGAAATGCTCCCAACCAGTGCAAAACATCATTTTGGGTCTAATGGAGTAGAATGGATGTTTTCGTTGTGAAACCTTTTTCGCAACTTCGGTACCCTGAAATAGTGCATTCAGGCCCGCAAAACAAGTTTTGCATCTTTTTACGTGTCGAAAGTTTGCGAAATGCTCTAAACCACTGCAAAACATCAATTTGGGTCTAATGGAGTAGAATGGATGTTTTCGTTGCGAAACCTTTTTCGCAACTTCGGTACCCTGAAATAGTGCAATAGAATGGATGTTTTCATTGCGAAACCATATTCGCAACATCGGAACCACGAAATAGTGCATTCAGGCCCGAAACACAAGTTTCGCATCTTTCTACGTGTCGAAGGTTTGTGAAATCCTCCCAACCACAGCAAAACATCATCTTGGGTCTAATGGAGAAGAATAGATGTTTTCGTTGCGAAACCATATTCGTAACATCGGTACCCCGAAATTGTGCATTCAGGTTCGAAACACAACTTTTGCATCTTTTTACATGCCGATGGTTTGCGAAATGCTCCCAACCACTGCAAAACATCATTTTGGGACTAATGGAGTAGAATGGATGTTTTCGTTGCAAAATCATATTCGCAACTTCGGTACCACGATATAGTGCATTCAGGCCCGAAACACAAGTTTCACATCTTTTTCCGTGTCGAAGGTTTGCGAAATTCCCCCAACCACAGCAAAACATCATTTTGGGTCTAATGGAGTAGAATGTATGTTTTCGTTGCGAAACCATTTTCGTAACTTCGGTACCCCGAAATAGTGCATTCAGGTTCGAAACACAAGTTTTGCATCTTTTTACATGCCGATGCTTTGCGAAATGCTCCCAACCACTGCAAAACATCATTTTTGGACTAATGGAGTAGAATGGATGTTTTCGTTGCGAAACCATATTCGCAACTTCGGTACCACGAAATAGTGCATTCAGGCCCGAAACACAAGTTTGGCATCTTTCTATGTGCCGATGGTTTGCAAAATCCGCCCAACCACAGCAAAACATCATTTTGGGACTAATGGAGTAGAATGGATGGTTTGGTTGCGAAACCATTTTCGTAACTTCGGTAATCCGAAATACTGCATTCAGGTTCGAAACACAAGTTCTGCATCTTTTTACGTGCCGATGCTTTGCGAAATGCACCCAACCACTGCAAAACATCATTTTTGGACTGATGGAGTAGAATGAATGTTTTCGTTGCGAAACCATATTCGCAACTTCGGTACCCCGAAATAGTGCATTCAGGTTCGAAACACAAGTTTCGCATGTTTTTACGTGCCGATGGTTTGTGAAATGCTCCAAACCACTGCAAAACATCATTTTTGGACTAATGGAGTAGAATGGATGTTTTCGTTGTGAAACCATATTCGCAACTTCGGTACCACGAAATAGTGCATTCAGGCCCGAAACACAAGTTTCGCATCTTTTTCCGTGTCGAAGGTTTGCGAAATCCTCCCAACCACAGCAAAACATCATTTTGGGTCTAATGGAGTAGAATGGATGTTTTCGTTGCGAAACCATATTCGCAACTTCGGTACCACAAAATAGTGCATTCAGGCCCGAAACACAAGTTTCGCATCTTTTTACGTTTCGAAGGTTTGCGAAATCCTCCCAACCACAGCAAAACATCATTTTGGGTCTAATGGAGTAGAATGGATGTTTTCGTTGCGAAACCATTTTCGTAACTTCGGTACCCCGAATAGTGCATTCAGGTTCGAAACACAAGTTTCGCATCTTTTTACGTGCTGATGGTTTGCGAAATGCTCCCAACCACTGCAAAACATCATTTTGGGACTAATGGAGTAGAATGGATGTTTTCGTTGCGAAAGCATATTCGCAACTTCGGTACCACGAAATAGTGCATTTAGGCCCGAAACACAAGTTTCACAACTTTTTCCTTGTCGAAGGTTTGCGAAATTCCCCCAACCACAGAAAAACATCATTTTGGGTCTAATGGAGTAGAATGTATGTTTTCGTTGCGAAACCATTTTCGTAACTTCGGTTCCCCGAAATAGTGCATTCATGTTCGAAACACAAGTTTCGCATCTTTTTACATGCCGATGGTTTGCGAAAACCTCCCAACCACAGCAAAACATCATTTTGGGACTAATGGAGTAGAATGGATGTTTTCGTTGCGAAACCATTTTCGTAACTTCAGTACCCCGAAATAGTGCATTCAGGTTCGAAACACAAGTTTTGCATCTTTTTACGTGCCGATGCTTTGCGAAATGCCCCCAACCATAGCAAAACATCATTTTGGGTCTAATGGAGTTGAATGGATGTTTTCGTTGCGAAACCATTTTCGTAACTTCGGTACCCCGAAATAGTGCATTCAGGTTTCAAACACAAGTTTTGCATCTTTTTACGTGCCGATGCTTTGCGAAATGATCCCAACCACTGCAAAACATCATTTTTGGACTCATGGAGTAGAATGGATGTTTTCGTTGCGAAACCATATTCGCAACTTCGGTACCACGAAATAGTGCATTCAGGCCCGAAACACAAGTTTCGCATCTTTTTCCGTGTCGAAGGTTTGCGAAATCCTCCCAACCACAGCAAAACATCATTTTGGGTCTAATGGAGTAGAATGGATGTTTTTGTTGCGAAACCATTTTCGTAACTTCGGTACCCCGAAATAGTGCATTCAGGTTCGAAACACAAGTTTCGCATCTTTTTACGTGCCGATGGTTTGCGAAATGCTCCCAACCACTGCAAAACATCATTTTTGGACTAATGGAGTAGAATGGATGTTTTCGTTGCGAAACCATTTTCGCAACTTCGGTACCACGAAATAGTGCATTCAGGTTCGAAACACAAGTTTCGCATCTTTTTACGTGCCGATGGTTTGCGAAATGCTCCCAACCACTGCAAAACATCATTTTTGGACTAATGGAGTAGAATGGATGTTTTCGTTGCGAAACCATTTTCGCAACTTCGGTACCACGAAATAGTGCATTCAGGCCCGAAAGACAAGTTTCGCATCTTTTTACGTGTCGAAGGTTTGCGAAATCCTCCCAACCACAGCAAAACATCATTTTGGGTCTAATGGAGTAGAATGTATGTTTTCGTTGCGAAACCATTTTCGTAACTTCGGTTCCCCGAAATAGTGCATTCAGGTTCGAAACACAAGTTTCGCATCTTTTTACGTGCTGATGGTTTGCGAAAACCTCCCAACCACAGCAAAACATCATTTTGGGACTAATGGAGTAGAATGGATGTTTTCGTTGTGAAACCATTTTCGTAACTTCGGTACCCCGAAATAGTGCATTCAGGTTCGAAACACAAGTTTCGCATCTTTTTACGTGCCGATGCTTTGCGAAATGCTCCCAACCACTGCAAAACATCATTTTTGGACTAATGTTGTAGAATGGATGTTTTCGTTGCGAAACCATATTCGTAACTTCGGTACCACGAAATAGTGCATTCAGGCCCGAAACACATGTTTCACGTCATTTTACGTGTCGATAGTTTGCGAAATGCTCCCAACCAGTGCAAAACATTATTTTGGGTCTAATGGAGTAGAATGGATGTTTTCGTTGTGAAACCTTTTTCGCATCTTCGGTACCCTGAAATAGTGCATTCAGGCCCGCAAAACAAGTTTTGCATCTTTTTACGTGCCGAAAGTTTGCGAAATCCTCTAAACCACTGCAAAACATCATTTTGGGTCTAATGGAGTAGAATGGATGTTTTCGTTGCGAAACCTTTTTCGCAACTTCGGTACCCTGAAATAGTGCATTCAGGCCCGCAAAACAAGTTTTGCATCTTTTTACGCGCCGAAGGTTTGCGAAATGCTCCCAACCACAGCAAAACATCATTTTGGGTCTAGTGGAGTAGAATGGTGTTTTCGTTGCAAAACCTTTTTCGCAACTTCGGTACCCTGAAATAGTGCATTCAGGCCCGCAAAACAAGTTTCGCATCTTTTAACGTGCCGAAGGTTTGCGAAATGCTCCCAACCACTGCAAAATATCATTTTGGGTCTAATGGAGTAGAGTGGATGTTTTCATTGCGACACATTTTTCGCAACTTCGGTACCCAGAAATAGTGCATCCAGGCCCACAAACCAAGTTTTGCATCTTTTTACGTGCTGAAGGTTTGCGAAATGCTCCCAACCACTTCAAAACATCATTTTGGGTCTAATGGAGTAGAATGGATGTTTTCGTTGCAAAACCATTTTTGTAACTTCGGTACCCTGAAATAGTGCATTCAGGCCCGAAACACAAGTTTCGCATCTTTTTACGTGTCGATAGTTTGCAAAATGCTCCCAACCACTGCAAAACATCATTTTGGGTCGAATGGAGTAGAATGGATGTTTTCGTTGCGAAACTATTTTTGTAACTTCGGTACCCCGAAATAGTGCATTCAGGCCCGAAACACATGTTTCACGTCATTTTACGTGTCGATAGTTTGCGAAATGCTCCCAACCAGTGCAAAACATCATTTTGGGCCTAATGGAGTAGAATGGATGTTTTCGTTGTGAAACCTTTTTCGCAACTTCGGTACCCTGAAATAGTGCATTCAGGCCCGCAAAACAAGTTTTGCATCTTTTTACGTGCCGAAAGTTTGCGAAATGCTCTAAACCACTGCAAAACATCATTTTGGGTCTAATGGAGTAGAATGGATGTTTTCGTTGCGAAACCTTTTTCGCAACTTCGGTACCCTGAAATAGTGCATTCAGGCCCGCAAAACAAGTTTTGCATCTTTTTACGCGCCGAAGGTTTGCGAAATGCTCCCAACCACTGCAAAACATAATTTTGGGTCTAATGGAGTAGAATGGATGTTTTCGTTGCGAAACATTTTTCGCAACTTCGGTACCCTGAAATAGTGCATTCTGGCCCGCAAAACAAGTTTCGCATCATTTTACGTGCCGAAGGTTTGCGAAATCCTCCCAACCACTGCAAAACATCATTTTGGGGCTAATGGAGTAGAATGGATGTTTTCGTTGCGAAACCATTTTTGTAACCTCGATACCCCGAAATAGTGCATTGAGGCTCGAAACACAAGTTTCACATCTTTTACGTGTCGATGGTTTGCGAAATGCTCCCAACCACTGCAAAACATCATTTTGGGTCTAACGGAGAAGAATGGATGTTTTCGTTGTGAAACCATTTTTGTAACTTCGGTACCCCGAAATAGTGGATTCAGACCCGAAACACAAGTTTTGCATCTTTTTACGTGTCGATGGTTTGCGAAATGCTCCGAACCACTGCCAAACATCATTTTGGGTCTAATGGAGTAGAATGGATATTTTCGTTGCGAAACCATTTTTGTAACCTCGGTACCCCGAAATAGTGCATTCAGGCTCGAAACACAAGTTTCACATCTTTTTACGTGTCGATGGTTTGCGAAATGCTCCCAACCACTGCAAAACATCATTTTGGGTCTAGTGGAGTAGAATGGATGTTTTCGTTGCAAAACCTTTTTCGCAACTTCGGTACCCTGAAATAGTGCATTCAGGCCCGCAAAACAAGTTTCGCATCTTTTTACGTGCCGAAGGTTTGCGAAATGCTCCCAACCACTGCAAAATATCATTTTGGGTCTAATGGAGTAGAGTGGATGTTTTCATTGCGACACATTTTTCGCAACTTCGGTACCCAGAAATAGTGCATCCAGGCCCACAAACCAAGTTTTGCATCTTTTTATGTGCCGAAGGTTTGCGAAATGCTCCCAACCACTTCAAAACATCATTTTGGGACTAATGGAGTAGAATGGATGTTTGCGTTGCAAAACCATTTTTGTAACTTCGGTACCCTGAAATAGTGCATTCAGGCCCGAAACACAAGTTTCGCATCTTTTTACGTGTCGATAGTTTGCAAAATGCTCCCAACCACTGCAAAACATCATTTTGGGTCGAATGGAGTAGAATGGATGTTTTCATTGCCAAACCATTTTTGTAACTTCGGTACCCCGAAATAGTGCATTCAAGCCCGAAACACATGTTTCACGTCTTTTTACGTGTCGATAGTTTGCGAAATGCTCCCAACCAGTGCAAAACATCATTTTGGGTCTAATGGAGTAGAATGGATGTTTTCGTTGTGAAACCTTTTTCGCAACTTCGGTACCCTGAAATAGTGCATTCAGGCCCGCAAAACAAGTTTTGCATCTTTTTACGTGTCGAAAGTTTGCGAAATGCTCTAAACCACTGCAAAACATCAATTTGGGTCTAATGGAGTAGAATGGATGTTTTCGTTGCGAAACCTTTTTCGCAACTTCGGTACCCTGAAATAGTGCAATAGAAAGGGAGAGCGGCCACTGAGCTGGATGTCGAGCTTCTTCCTACAAAAGAGTTAGAATATGTTCTCGAGGGGCATCCCTGCACTTCACGTTCAGCTTTGCAAGCATATTCAAATAATGTGTTCATATCTGCATAGTCTTGATAATCAAGTATATCCTGAATTTCGCGATTCAAGCCACCACGAAAATGTGCTATAGCAGCATCATCGTCCTCCAATAACCCACAACGAATGATACCCTTTTGTAGTTCCTGATAATATTCCTCCACAGATTGTTAGCCTTGCTGAAAACACTTCATTTTATTAAGAAAATCTCAGGCATAATAGGAAGGCACAAATCTACGTCGCATAGCAGTTTTTAATTCAGCCCAAGTGGTGGGAGTGGCAGTGGGATGTTTTGGTTCATAACACCACCAAATTAAAGCAAAATCAGTAAACACACTAATAGCAGCTTTAACTTGAGAACTAGCAAGAATATCATGGCATGCAAATTGTTGTGCAACCTCTAATTCCCAATCAAGATATGCAGCCGGATCATATTTGCCATTGTAAGGTGGAATTTGAAATTTAATCTTAGCAAAAGAATCATTATCACCACGAATGAACGCATGGTGGGTGCATCCACGGAGGTCTCCAACGTCCATCTCTGTGGCGCCACCGTAATCCTTCTTAGTGGCCTGCGGCTGTTCATCCTTCGTGTCTACATCTTATGCCATGGTTAGCACAAATAGAAAACAAAACGAGACCAAACACAGGGGTGGAACGGCTCACAAGACGGTCACACTAGTGCTGTTATCAAATTCTTATACGTTCTTACCACGCACACAGGGGCGACCTGCAACCAACTGGTGGAACTCGAGAAAGATTGGAGGAGCGATTGCCTGGAGAAACAAAATCTACTTATCGTAGAAATATGTGGAGTTCTGGGTAGGCTGCACTGAAAGTAATGATTAGCACAATCAAACAATAATGCAAAGTTGAATAATAGTGCTAAACTCGAACAAATGCTGCTGGAAACAAGTGCGAAAGTGTAAACAAGAGCAATGTGGGGAAGGAAAAAGAGAAGAAACCAGCACTACCCCAGGGAGATTGCGATCAGGGGGGAGAGCGCGGCATGCGTGTGGCCTTCCTGTGCTAGGCTCGGTCCCCTTGCTGTTTTTGTGTTCTTTTTTTTATTGCTGTCTTTCCTTGTTTAACCGCAACGCACGGCAGGTAGGAAGTGCAGCGGCCACACGGCACGGAGCCGCGGTGCGCTCTGCCCAAGCAGTCACGATCGTTTACTTTTTTATTGCTTTTTGCTTTTTTTACTTTCTTTTTTTGGATTCCTTTCACTTTTCTTGACCGAAACACAAAGCACCGCAGGAAGGGGGCGGCCGCACGGAAGGCAGCCGCAGTGCGTGCCGCCCGGTGGGATCACAAGTAGAGTTTGGCGCAGGGGAAAAAGTGGGGCGGTGCGTGGTGGATGGCGGTGGCAGAAAAAAAGGGTGGCGGCGCTAGGGTTAAAGAAAGACAAAAAGGTAGAACACAAAGTAACCATTAACAATTGAACAAGTAAGCACACAAATTCAACAATACAAATATTGAAAGAAAGTGCGAGGCTAAAAAGGTTGCTGGGACAAGATCTAACCTGAAAATAAGTTTTTGTTTTGGTTTTTACGGACTGTAGGAAGGGAAAAACACTCGATAAATTCACCGATCAACCTGGAAAGCTGATACCACTTGATAGAGGCGGAGTGCCCGATCTTTCGGTGAGTGGAGATAAATTCGATTTGGTGGTTATCGACCCTCACGATCCGACTACGACGAGCGAGCTCAAAGCGCCAATGCAATCGCTGAACCAACTCCCGATGGTTACCAACCTTGCCGGTGCAAAGTCAGCCTGATCACGAAGATCATTTCCTGCACGCAATCGAAGAACGAACAAGAAAAAGAGGCGAGCAATCTTACTATCACTCAAAGGTGGAGTTCTGAATCACAGAGGACAACACGTATTTGTGCGTGTTCTGGTGTAGCTAAAGCTAGATGTAAAATAAAACTCGAGTTCTAAACATGGCGGCAACTGAGTATATGAGGAGGGGCGTCCTAGGGTTGGGGGCGACCTTGGATGGGGCGCCCTCAACTTGGGCTTAAGGCCCAAAAAACCGGTGACGCAGCACCTTGGCAGATTCTGGACGTCAACTTCTTTTGACGATTCCAGTTGACTTGGGACGAATTTGGGCCTGAAACCAGTGCCATTGGAAGCTCTGTGAAATTGTGCTTCCAACCATATAAGGAACGTCCAAAACGGACTTTGTATGCGATTTGGGTGTCATTTTTAGTGCACACTAGTCCTGGACTCCGAACTGGGCTCGAACTTGAATTGCTTTGGGCCTCCACCTTGGGGACTCGAACCAGATTAGCCTCGTGCCTCCTCGTCGACTTGGACACCCTTGCTGGACTTCTTCTACTCCATTCCATGCACCAATCATGGTCGTATGGGTGTCATGTCCTCATCAGAAGAGGCCAAGGAGGGAACCGCCCCAGCGGCGTAGTAGAGCGTGGCGGGCAGTGCGCGGCGCCACCTTCTCGTCCTCCGAGTCGTCACCCCAAACCAGATGGTGCCGATGCGACTCCCTTATCTTGAGTGAGCCAGGTGGCGCCCGACGACCTTCTGGTCGATGCAACCCCTTGGGCTTCTTCCCTTTGTTAGCCGCCCGCTCGCGCCCTCGCTCAACCGGGGATTCAGCGCGACGCTGGCGCGGTTCCTTAAGCTCTGACCCACTACCACTCGATGCGACATCAGATTTTGCCAACTCCTCCAGCTGAAGCTCTCGTAGCCTGTCGGTCAGGCCAACTGCATTCACGAGCATCTGCAGAAGTGGCACTATTGACACAAAGGCGGCGCGGCTCAGCAAGAACCACAAACAGACATTTAATCAAACATCTGGTAGGCATATGTTCATTGCCCTAATGGGCGCCTATCAAGTCAGCAATTCCTTACCGGAGGCGGCAGGCATTGCAAGCTGAACGGTGCCAGCGTGCCATGGGTCGAGATCTGGGTACTGGCCACAAAGCAGTGGCTGATGCGGTCAACCAGTTCCCTATTCGGTGCCGACTCCGGCACCAGCCGTGTCGTGTCGAAGTCCTCACCTGCGTACTCATACGCCGGGTGGGCCCGATCCCTCAACGGTTGTAGTCGCCGAGCCGCGAAGTTGATCATCACTGACACGCCGGTGAGACCGCCAACCTTCAGGTTCCTGATCAGCTTCACCAACTCATCAACCCGCTCCATCTCCGCGTCGCTGGGTTCCTCATCCCAACACGACCACTTCACCGGGTGCACATCGACATTGCATGGCACCGGCAGCTCGTGATTGGGGGTGTAGAACCACTCCCCATGCCAGCCCTTGTTCGAGTTGACCAGCGACACCAAGAGGTACTTAGCAGAATGTTTTTGCTTGAGCTGCAGCCCAACACCGCCAACCACCTTCGGTTTCTCGGCACTCTTCTGGGGCATGAACCAGAAGAAGTACCGGACACTACGTGGTTTTGTGGCTAATACAACAAAGAAAATGAGTTGCAATATGTCCTATTTGGTTGCAATAGCAGCAAATGCAACCAAATTATTTCGTCAAACAAGTGCTGCGAAAGGTCGCGCTACAGTAGGCTGTAGCGACGGTAGTCTTTTTATTGTTGCAAAAGTGTTTCTATTACAACGAAATTCGGCGTTGCAACTAGCATCTTCGACCGCGCTTGTGTTGGTTGTAAATTACCATATCGCGACGCATTTGGGGTTGCCATAGGTAATGTTGCATCGTACACAATGCGTTGCAATTCCAAAAAACTTCTGTTGCAAAGTATGGTATTGCTACGCTATATTTCTGGTTGCTATAGGGGAAGCACCTCTATTGCCACGAAAGGGATTTGGGTGCAATACGTGGAAACCTCTATTACCACGATGTTGATTTAGTTGCCATAGGTGGTGTTGTATATTGCCTCGAACCATGTTTGGTTGCTATAAGTGCTTCACTTTATTGCCACGAAGTTGATTACAGTGCGATAGTGGCGTCCTCTATTGCCATGCAGCATGGATGGTTGTTATAGGTGTAATATTCTATTACAACCAAAGTATATAGGATGGAGGCAATAGGTTGGGCACTTTAATGCCACCTAGTTTGCTTGGTTGTAAGATGTGTCCTCTATTGTTGCTTCGTAAATGGTTTGGTTGACAAAAGTTCATGTCTCTATTACCACCATGATACAGGGTTGCTACAAGTGGAACTTACTATTGCCACGTTCCTTTTTGGTAGCGAAAAATACGGGTTGTGATAGGATGACTTATCTTTTGCAACGAAAGGTGTATTCTGCCACGCTCATTTATGTAGCAGCAATAATTTAAAACAATAAATAACATGATCAGGTATAATTATGCATTTATAATTCATGAAATAACATTCAACCATCCACTGATAAATTACATGACACACGAAGTACTGAAATACAGAAAAGTTTTGGACAGGACATTGTTTCAACACATAGTAGGATAATTTGATAGGAAATGAAGATCTTGGTCAGCAAAGGGTCACTTCGAGAGGATCCCAACACTTGATCAACAAAGGGTGACTTCAATGCAAGGAGCTCCCATCACCTGTTTGCTCCATAAGACATGGCTTAGTCTCCTGAAAAGAATCAACAACCTAAAATCTATGAAAGTACAAAAATCAGGGAAAATAAAAAGAAAATGCAATTTCTTTCACCCGTCGAGTGTGAATGAATATTTTCGCATCTTTTTACGTGACGAAGGTTTGCGAAATGCTCCCAACCACTGCAAATCATCATTTTGAGTCTAATGGAGTAGAATGGATGTTTTCGATGCAAAACCTTTTTCGCAACTTCGGTAACCTGAAATAGTGCATTCAAGCCCGCAAATCAAGTTTCGCATCTTTCTACGTGTTGAAGGTTTGTGAAATGCTCCCAACCACTGCAAAACATCATTTTGGGTCTAATGTAGTAGAATGGATGTTTTCGTAGCGAAACCTTTTTCACAACTTCGGTACCCTGAAATAGTGCATTCAGGCCCGCAAAAGAAGTTTCGCATCTTTTTACGTGCTGAAGGTTTGCGAAATGCTCCCAACCACTGCAAAACATCATTTTGGGTCTAATGGAGAAGAATGGATGTTTTCGTTGTGAAACTATTTTCATAAATTTGTTACCCCCAAATTGTGCATTATGGCCCGAAACACAAGTTTCGCATCTTTTTACAAGCCGATGGTTTGCGAAATGGTCCCAACCACTTCAAAACATCATTTTGGGCCTAATGGAGTAGAATGGATGTTTTCGTTGCGAAACTATATTCGCAACTTCGGTACCCCGAAATAGTGCATTCAGGCCCGAAACACAAGTTTCGCATCTTTTTATGTGCCGAAGGTTTGCGAAATGCTCCCAACCACTGCAAAGCATCATTTTGAGTCTAATGGAGTAGAATAGATGTTTTCGATGCGAAACCTTTTCGCAACTTCGGTACCCTGAAATAGTGCATTCAGGCCCACAAATCAAGTTTCGCATCTTTTTACGTGACGAAGGTTTGTGAAATGCTCCCAACCACTGCAAAACATCATTTTGGGTCTAATGGAGTACAATAGATGTTTTCGTTGCGAAACCTTTTTCGCAACTTCAGTACCCTAAAATAGTGCATTCAGGCCCGCAAAAGAAGTTTTGCATCTTTTTACGTGCCGAAGGTTTGCGAAATGCTCCCAACCACTGCAAAACATCATTTTGGGTCTAATGGAGAAGAATGGATGTTTTCATTGCGAAACTATTTTCATAATTTTGTTACACCGAAATTGTGCATTGTGGCCCGAAGCACAAGTTTCGCATCTTTTTACAAGCTGGTGATTTGCGAAATGCTCCCTACCACTGCAAAATATCATTTTGGGTCTAATGGAGAAGAATGGATGTTTTCATTGCGAAACTATTTTCATAATTTTGTTACCATGAAATTGTGCATTGTGGCCCGAAACACAAGTTTCGTATCTTTTTACAAGCCGATGGTTTGCGAAATGCTCCCAACCCCTTCAAAACATCATTTTGGGTCTAATGGAGTACAATGGATGTTTTCGTTATGAAACCATATTTGCAACTTCGGTACCACGAAATAGTACATTCCAGCCCGAAACACAAGTTTCGCATCTTTTTACATGCCGAAGGTTTGCGAAATACTCCCAACCACCACAAAGCATCATTTTGAGTCTATTGGAGTAGAATGGATGTTTTCGATGCGAAACCTTTTTCACAACTTCGGTACCCTGAAATAGTGCATTCAAGCCTGCAAATCAAGTTTAGCATCTTTTTACATGTCGAAGGTTTGTGAGATGCTCCCAACCACTGCAAAACATCATTTTGGGTCCAATGGAGAAGAATGGATGTTTTCGTTGCGAAACCTTTTTCGCAACTTCGGTACACTGAAATAGTGCATTGAGGCCCGCAAAAGAAGTTTCGCATCTTTTTACGTGTCGAAGGTTTGCGAAATGCTCCCAACCACTGCAAAACATCATTTTGGGTCTATTGGAGTAGAATGGATGTTTTCATTGCGAAACTATTTTCTTAATTTCGCTACCCCCAAAATTGTGCATTGTGGCCTGAAACACAAGTTTAGCATCTTTTTACAAGCCGATGGTTTGCGAAATGGTCCCAACCACTTCAAAACATCATTTTAGGTATAATGGAGTAGAATGGATGTTTTCGTTGCGAAACCATATTCGCAACTTCGGCACATTTTGGGAGCATCTCACAAACCTTCGGCACGTAAAAAGATGCGAAACTTTTATTTGCATTCTGGCCCGCAAAACAAGTTTCGCATCTTTTTACGTGCCGAAGGTTTGCGAAATGCTCCCAACCACTGCAAAACATCATTTTGGGTCTAATGGAGTAGAATGGATGTTTTCGTTGTGAAACATTTTTCGCAACTTCGGTACACCGAAATAGTGGATTCAGGCCCGCAAAACAAGTTTCGCATCTTTTTACGTGTCGAAGGTTTGCGAAATTCTCCCAACCACTGCAAAACATCATTTTGGGTCTAATGGAGTAGAATGGAAGTTTTCATTGCAAAACATTTTTCGCAACTTTGGTACCCTGAAATAGTGCATTCTGGCCCACAAAACAAGTTTCACAACTTTTTACGTGCCGAAGGTTTGCGAAATGCTCCCAACCACTGCAAAACATAATTTTGTGTCTAATAGAGTAGAATGGATGTTTTCATTGCGAACCATTTTTCGCAACTTCGGTACACCAAAATAGTGCATTCAGGCCCGAAACACAAGTTTCGCATCGTTTTACGTGTCGATGGTTTGCGAAATGCTCCCAACCAGTGGAAAACATTATTTTGGGTCTAATGGAGTAGAATGGATGTTTTCGATGCGAATCCTTTTTCGCAACTTCGGTACACTGAAATAGTGCATTCAGGCCCATAAAACAAGTTTCGCATCTTTTTACGTGCCGAAGGTTTGCGAAATTCTTCCAACCACTGCAAAACATCATTTTGGGTCTAATGGAGTAGAATGGATGTTTTCGTCGCTAAACATTTTTCGCAACTTCGATACCCTGAAATAGTGCATTCTGGCCCGCAAAACAAGTTTCGCATCTTTTTACGTGCCGAAGGTTTGCGAAATGCTCCCAACCACTGCAAAACATCATTTTGGGTCTAATGGAGTAGAATGGATGTTTTCGTTGCGAAACATTTTTCGCAACTTCGGTACACCGAAATAGTGGATTCGGGCCCGCAAAACAAGTTTCGCATCATTTTACGTGTCGAAGGTTTGCGAAATTCTCCCAACCACTGCATAACATCATTTTGGGTCTAATGGAGTAGAATGGATGTTTTCGTCGCAAAACATTTTTCGCAACTTCGGTACCCTGAAATAGTGCATTCTGGCCCGCAAAACAAGTTTCACATCTTTTTACGTGCCGAAGGTTTGCGAAATGCTCCCAACCACTGCAAAACATCATTTTGGGTCTAATGGAGTAGAATGGATGTTTTCGATGCGAATCCTTTTTCGCAACTTCGGTACACCGAAATAGTGGATTCGGGCCCGCAAAACAAGTTTCGCATCATTTTACGTGTCGAAGGTTTGCGAAATTCTCCCAACCACTGCAAAACATCATTTTGGGTCTAATGGAGTAGAATGGATGTTTTCGTCGCAAAACATTTTTCGCAACTTCGGTACCCTGAAATAGAGCATTCTGGCCCGCAAAACAAGTTTCACATCTTTTTACGTGCCGAAGGTTTGCGAAATGCTCCCAACCACTGCAAAACATCATTTTGGGTCTAATGGAGTAGAATGGATGATTTCGATGCGAATCCTTTTTCGCAACTTCGGTACTCTGAAATTGTGCATTCAGGCCCGCAAAATAAGTTTCGCATCTTTTTACGTGCCGAAGGTTTGCGAAATTCTCCCAACCACTGCAAAACATCATTTTGGGTCTAATGGAGTAGAATGGATGTTTTCGTCGCAAAAATTTTTCGCAACTTCGATACCCTGAAATAGTGCATTCTGGCCCGCAAAACAAGTTTCGCATCTTTTTACGTGCCGAAGGTTTGCGAAATGCTCCCAACCACTGCAAAACATCATTTTGGGTCTAATGGAGTAGAATGGATGTTTTCGTTGCGAAACATTTTTCGCAACTTCGGTACACCGAAATAGTGGATTCAGGCCCGCAAAACAAGTTTCGCATCTTTTTACGTGTCGAAGGTTTGCGAAATTCTCCCAACCACTGCAAAACATTATTTTGGGTCTAATGGAGTAGAATGGATGTTTTCATCGCAAAACATTTTTCGCAACTTCGGTACCCTGAAATAGTGCATTCTGGCCCACAAAACAAGTTTCACAACTTTTTACGTGCCGAAGGTTTGCGAAATGATCCCAACCACTGCAAAACATAATTTTGTGTCTAATAGAGTAGAATGGATGTTTTCATTGCGAACCATTTTTCGCAACTTCGGTACACCGAAATAGTGCATTCAGGCTCGAAACACAAGTTTCGCATCGTTTTACGTGTCGATGGTTTGCGAAATGCTCCCAACCAGTGGAAAACATCATTTTGGGTCTAATGGAGTAGAATGGATGTTTTCGATGCGAATCCTTTTTCGCAACTTTGGTACTCTGAAATAGTGCATTCAGGCCCGCAAAACAAGTTTCGCATCTTTTTACGTGCCGAAGGTTTGCGAAATTCTTCCAACCACTGCAAAACATCATTTTGGGTCTACTGGAGTAGAATGGATGTTTTCATCGCAAAACATTTTTCGCAACTTCGATACCCTGAAATAGTGCATTCTGGCCCGCAAAACAAGTTTCGCATCTTTTTACGTGCCGAAGGTTTGCGAAATGCTCCCAACCACTGCAAAACATCATTTTGGGTCTAATGGAGTAGAATGGATGTTTTCGTTGCGAAACATTTTTCGCAACTTCGGTACACCGAAATAGTGGATTCGGGCCCGCAAAACAAGTTTCGCATCATTTTACGTGTCGAAGGTTTGCGAAATTCTCCCAACCACTGCAAAACATCATTTTGGGTCTAATGGAGTAGAATGGATGTTTTCGTCGCAAAACATTTTTCGCAACTTCAGTACCCTGAAATAGTGCATTCTGGCCCGCAAAACAAGTTTCACAGCTTTTTACGTGCCGAAGGTTTGCAAAATGCTCCCAACCACTGCAAAACATCATTTTGGGTCTAATGGAGTAGAATGGATGTTTTCGTTGCGAAACATTTTTCGCAACTTCGGTACACCGAAATAGTGGATTCAGGCCCGCAAAATAAGTTTCGCATCTTTTTACGTGTCGAAGGTTTGCGAAATTCTCCCAACCACTGCAAAACATCATTTTGGGTCTAATGGAGTAGAATGGATGTTTTCGTCGCAAAACATTTTTCGGAACTTCGGTACCCTGAAATAGTGCATTCTGGCCCACAAAACAAGTTTCACAACTTTTTACGTGCCGAAGGTTTGCAAAATGCTCTCAACCACTGCAAAACATCATTTTGGGTCTTATGGAGTAGAATGGATGTTTTTGTTGCGAAACATTTTTCGCTACTTCAGTACCCTGAAATAGTGCATTCTGGCCCGCAAAACAAGTTTCACAACTTTTTACGTGCCGAAGGTTTGCGAAATGCTCCCAACCACTGCAAAACAACATTTTGTGTCTAATAGAGTAGAATGGATGTTTTCGTTGCGAAACATTTTTCACAACCTCGATACACCGAAATAGTGCATTCAGGCCCGAAACACAAGTTTTGCATCATTTTACGTGTCGATGGTTTGCGAAATGCTCCCAACTAGTGGAAAACATCATTTTGGGTCTAATGGAGTAGAATGGATGATTTCGATGCGAATCCTTTTTCGCAACTTCGGTACTCTGAAATAGTGCATTCAGGCCCGCAAAATAAGTTTCGCATCTTTTTACGTGCCGAAGGTTTGCGAAATTCTCCCAACCACTGCAAAACATCATTTTGGGTCTAATGGAGTAGAATGGATGTTTTCGTCGCAAAAAAATTTTCGCAACTTCGATACCCTGAAATAGTGCATTCTGGCCCGCAAAACAAGTTTCGCATCTTTTTACGTGCCGAAGGTTTGCGAAATGCTCCCAACCACTGCAAAACATCATTTTGGGTCTAATGGAGTAGAATGGATGTTTTTGTTGTGAAACATTTTTCGCAACTTCGGTACACCGAAATAGTGGATTCAGGCCCGCAAAACAAGTTTCGCATCTTTTTACGTGTCGAAGGTTTGCGAAATTCTCCCAACCACTGCAAAACATCATTTTGGGTCTAATGGAGTAGAATGGATGTTTTCATTGCAAAACATTTTTCGCAACATCGGTACCCTGAAATAGTGCATTCTGGCCCACAAAACACGTTTCACAACTTTTTACGTGCCGAAGGTTTGCGAAATGCTCCCAACCACTGCAAAACATAATTTTGTGTCTGATAGAGTAGAATGGATGTTTTCATTGCGAACCATTTTTCGCAACTTCGGTACACCGAAATAGTGCATTCAGGCCCGAAACACAAGTTTCGCATCGTTTTACGTGTCGATGGTTTGCGAAATGCTCCCAACCAGTGGAAAACATCATTTTGGGTCTAATGGAGTAGAATGGATGTTTTTGATGCGAATCCTTTTTCGCAACTTCGGTACACTGAAATAGTGCATTCAGGCCCATAAAACAAGTTTCGCATCTTTTTACGTGCCGAAGGTTTGCGAAATTCTTCCAACCACTGCAAAACATCATTTTGGGTCTAATGGAGTAGAATGGATGTTTTCGTCGCTAAACATTTTTCGCAACTTCGATACCCTGAAATAGTGCACTCTGGCCCGCAAAACAAGTTTCGCATCTTTTTACGTGCCGAAGGTTTGCGAAATGCTCCCAACCACTGCAAAACATCATTTTGGGTCTAATGGAGTAGAATGGATGTTTTCGTTGCGAAACATTTTTCGCAACTTCGGTACACCGAAATAGTGGATTCGGGCCCGCAAAACAAGTTTCGCATCATTTTACGTGTCGAAGGTTTGCGAAATTCTCCCAACCACTGCAAAACATCATTTTGGGTCTAATGGAGTAGAATGGATGTTTTCGTCGCAAAACATTTTTCGCAACTTCGGTACCCTGAAATAGTGCATTCTGGCCCGCAAAACAAGTTTCACATCTTTTTACGTGCCGAAGGTTTGCGAAATGCTCCCAACCACTACAAAACATCATTTTGGGTCTAACGGAGTAGAATGGATGATTTCGATGCGAATCCTTTTTCGCAACTTCGGTACTCTGAAATAGTGCATTCAGGCCCGCAAAATAAGTTTCGCATCTTTTTACGTGCCGAAGGTTTGCGAAATTCTCCCAACCACTGCAAAACATCATTTTGGGTCTAATGGAGTAGAATGGATGTTTTCATTGCAAAACATTTTTCGCAACATCGGTACCCTGAAATAGTGCATTCTGGCCCACAAAACACGTTTCACTACTTTTTACGTGCCGAAGGTTTGCGAAATGCTCCCAACCACTGCAAAACATAATTTTGTGTCTGATAGAGTAGAATGGATGTTTTCATTGCGAACCATTTTTCGCAACTTCGGTACACCGAAATAGTGCATTCAGGCCCGAAACACAAGTTTCGCATCGTTTTACGTGTCGATGGTTTGCGAAATGCTCCCAACCAGTGGAAAACATCATTTTGGGTCTAATGGAGTAGAATGGATGTTTTCGATGCGAATCCTTTTTCGCAACTTCGGTACACTGAAATAGTGCATTCAGGCCCATAAAACAAGTTTCGCATCTTTTTACGTGCCGAAGGTTTGCGAAATTCTTCCAACCACTGCAAAACATCATTTTGGGTCTAATGGAGTAGAATGGATGTTTTCGTCGCTAAACATTTTTCGCAACTTCGATACCCTGAAATAGTGCATTCTGGCCCGCAAAACAAGTTTCGCATCTTTTTACGTGCCGAAGGTTTGCGAAATGCTCCCAACCACTGCAAAACATCATTTTGGGTCTAATGGAGTAGAATGGATGTTTTCGTTGCGAAACATTTTTCGCAACTTCGGTACACCGAAATAGTGGATTCGGGCCCGCAAAACAAGTTTCGCATCATTTTACGTGTTGAAGGTTTGCGAAATTCTCCCAACCACTGCAAAACATCATTTTGGGTCTAATGGAGTAGAATGGATGTTTTCGTCGCAAAACATTTTTCGCAACTTCGGTACCCTGAAATAGTGCATTCTGGCCCGCAAAACAAGTTTCACATCTTTTTACGTGCCGAAGGTTTGCGAAATGCTCCCAACCACTACAAAACATCATTTTGGGTCTAACGGAGTAGAATGGATGATTTCGATGCGAATCCTTTTTCGCAACTTTGGTACTCTGAAATAGTGCATTCAGGCCCGCAAAATAAGTTTCGCATCTTTTTACGTGCCGAAGGTTTGCGAAATTCTCCCAACCACTGCAAAACATCATTTTGGGTCTAATGGAGTAGAATGGATGTTTTCGTCGCAAAAAATTTTTCGCAACTTCGATACCCTGAAATAGTGCATTCTGGCCTGCAAAACAAGTTTCGCATCTTTTTACGTGCCGAAGGTTTGCGAAATGCTCCCAACCACTGCAAAACATCATTTTGGGTCTAATGGAGTAGAATGGATGTTTTCGTTGCGAAACATTTTTCGCAACTTCGGTACACCGAAATAGTGGATTCAGGCCCGCAAAACAAGTTTCGCATCTTTTTACGTGTCGAAGGTTTGCGAAATTCTCCCAACCACTGCAAAACATTATTTTGGGTCTAATGGAGTAGAATGGATGTTTTCATCGCAAAACATTTTTCGCAACTTCGGTACCCTGAAATAGTGCATTCTGGCCCAAAAAACAAGTTTCACATCTTTTTACGTGCCGAAGGTTTGCGAAATGCTCCCAACCACTGCAAAACATAATTTTGTGTCTAATAGAGTAGAATGGATGTTTTCATTGCGAACCATTTTTCGCAACTTCGGTACACCGACATAGTGCATTCAGGCCCGAAACACAAGTTTCGCATCGTTTTACGTATCGATGGTTTGCGAAATGCTCCCAACCAGTGGAAAACATCATTTTGGGTCTAATGGAGTACAATGGATGTTTTCGATGCGAATCCTTTTTCGCAACTTCGGTACTCTGAAATAGTGCATTCAGGCCCGCAAAACAAGTTTCGCATCTTTTTACGTGCCGAAGGTTTGCGAAATTCTTCCAACCACTGCAAAACATCATTTTGGGTCTAATGAAGTAGAATGGATGTTTTCGTCGCAAAACATTTTTCGCAACTTCGATACCCTGAAATAGTGCATTCTGGCCCGCAAAACAAGTTTCGCATCTTTTTACGTGCCGAAGGTTTGCGAAATGCTCCCAACCACTGCAAAACATCATTTTGGGTCTAATGGAGTAGAATGGATGTTTTCGTTGCGAAACATTTTTCGCAACTTCGGTACACCGAAATAGTGGATTCGGGCCCGCAAAACAAGTTTCGCATCATTTTACGTGTTGAAGGTTTGCGAAATTCTCCCAGCCACTGCAAAACATCATTTTGGGTCTAATGGAGTAGAATGGATGTTTTCGTCGCAAAACATTTTTCGCAACTTCGGTACCCTGAAATAGTGCATTCTGGCCCGCAAAACAAGTTTCACATCTTTTTACGTGCCGAAGGTTTGCGAAATGCTCCCAACCACTACAAAACATCATTTTGGGTCTAACGGAGTAGAATGGATGATTTCGATGCGAATCCTTTTTCGCAACTTTGGTACTCTGAAATAGTGCATTCAGGCCCGCAAAATAAGTTTCGCATCTTTTTACGTGCCGAAGGTTTGCGAAATTCTCCCAACCACTGCAAAACATCATTTTGGGTCTAATGGAGTAGAATGGATGTTTTCGTCGCAAAAAATTTTTCGCAACTTCGATACCCTGAAATAGTGCATTCTGGCCTGCAAAACAAGTTTCGCATCTTTTTACGTGCCGAAGGTTTGCGAAATGCTCCCAACCACTGCAAAACATCATTTTGGGTCTAATGGAGTAGAATGGATGTTTTCGTTGCGAAACATTTTTCGCAACTTCGGTACACCGAAATAGTGGATTCAGGCCCGCAAAACAAGTTTCGCATATTTTTACGTGTCGAAGGTTTGCGAAATTCTCCCAACCACTGCAAAACATTATTTTGGGTCTAATGGAGTAGAATGGATGTTTTCATCGCAAAACATTTTTCGCAACTTCGGTACCCTGAAATAGTGCATTCTGGCCCAAAAAACAAGTTTCACATCTTTTTACGTGCCGAAGGTTTGCGAAATGCTCCCAACCACTGCAAAACATAATTTTGTGTCTAAATACAGTAGAATGGATGTTTTCATTGCGAACCATTTTTCGCAACTTCGGTACACCGACATAGTGCATTCAGGCCCGAAACACAAGTTTCGCATCGTTTTACGTATCGATGGTTTGCGAAATGCTCCCAACCAGTGGAAAACATCATTTTGGGTCTAATGGAGTAGAATGGATGTTTTCGATGCGAATCCTTTTTCGCAACTTTGGTACTCTGAAATAGTGCATTCAGGCCCGCAAAACAAGTTTCGCATCTTTTTACGTGCCGAAGGTTTGCGAAATTCTTCCAACCACTGCAAAACATCATTTTGGGTCTAATGAAGTAGAATGGATGTTTTCGTCGCAAAACATTTTTCGCAACTTCGATACCCTGAAATAGTGCATTCTGGCCCGCAAAACAAGTTTCGCATCTTTTTACGTGCCGAAGGTTTGCGAAATTCTTCCAACCACTGCAAAACATCATTTTGGGTCTAATGAAGTAGAATGGATGTTTTCGTCGCAAAACATTTTTCGCAACTTCGATACCCTGAAATAGTGCATTCTGGCCCGCAAAACAAGTTTCGCATCTTTTTACGTGCCGAAGGTTTGCGAAATGCTCCCAACCACTGCAAAACATCATTTTGGGTCTAATGGAGTAGAATGGATGTTTTCGTTGCGAAACATTTTTCGCAACTTCGGTACACCGAAATAGTGGATTCGGGCCCGCAAAACAAGTTTCGCATCATTTTACGTGTCGATGGTTTGCGAAATTCTCCCAACCACTGCAAAACATCATTTTGGGTCTAATGGAGTAGAATGGATGTTTTCGTCGCAAAACATTTTTCGCAACTTCGGTACCCTGAAATAGTGCATTCTGGCCCGCAAAACAAGTTTCGCATCTTTTTACGTGCTGAAGGTTTGCGAAATGCTCCCAACCACTGCAAAACATCATTTTGGGTCTAATGGAGTAGAATGGATGTTTTCATTGCGAAACATTTTTCGCAACTTCGGTACACCGAAATAGTGGATTCAGGCCCGCAAAACAAGTTTCGCATCTTTTTACGTGTCGAAGGTTTGCGAAATTCTCCCAACCACTGCAAAACATTATTTTGGGTCTAATGGAGTAGAATGGATGTTTTCATCGCAAAACATTTTTCGCAACTTCGGTACCCTGAAATAGTGCATTCTGGCCCACAAAACAAGTTTCACAACTTTTTACGTGCCGAAGGTTTGCGAAATGCTCCCAACCACTGCAAAACATAATTTTGTGTCTAATAGAGTAGATTGGATGTTTTCATTGCGAACCATTTTTCGCAACTTCGGTACACCGACATAGTGCATTCAGGCCCGAAACACAAGTTTCGCATCGTTTTACGTGTTGATGGTTTGCGAAATGCTCCCAACCAGTGGAAAACATCATTTTGGGTCTAATGGAGTAGAATGGATGTTTTCGATGCGAATCCTTTTTCGCAACTTCGGTACTCTGAAATAGTGCATTCAGGCCCGCAAAACAAGTTTCACATCTTTTTACGTGCCGAAGGTTTGCGAAATTCTTCCAACCACTGCAAAACATCATTTTGGGTCTAATGGAGTAGAATGGATGTTTTCGTCGCAAAACATTTTTCGCAACTTCGATACCCTGAAATAGTGCATTCTGGCCCGCAAAACAAGTTTCGCATCTTTTTACGTGCCGAAGGTTTGCGAAATGCTCCCAACCACTGCAAAACATCATTTTGGGTCTAATGGAGTAGAATGGATGTTTTCGTTGCGAAACATTTTTCGCAACTTCGGTACACCGAAATAGTGGATTCGGGCCCGCAAAACAAGTTTCGCATCATTTTACGTGTCGAAGGTTTGCGAAATTCTCCCAACCACTGCAAAATATCATTTTGGGTCTAATGGAGTAGAATGGATGTTTTCGCCGCAAAACATTTTTCGCAACTTCGGTACCCTGAAATAGTGCATTCTGGCCCGGAAAACAAGTTTCACAGCTTTTTACGTGCCGAAGGTTTGGGAAATGCTCCCAACCACTGCAAAACATCATTTTGGGTCTAATGGAGTAGAATGGATGTTTTCGTTGCGAAACATTTTTCGCAACTTCGGTACACCGAAATAGTGGATTCAGGCCCGCAAAATAAGTTTCGCATCTTTTTACGTGTCGAAGGTTTGCGAAATTCTCCCAACCACTCTACTCCATTAGACCCAAAATGATGTTTTGCAGTGGTTGGGAGCATTTCGCAAACCATCGACACGTAAAAAGATGGGAAACTTGTTTTGCGGGCCAGAATGCACTATTTCAGGGTACCGAAGTTGCGAAAAATGTTTCGCAACAAAAACCGTCCATTCTACTCCATTAGACCCAAAATGATGTTTTGCAGTGGTTGGGAGCATTTCGCAAACCTTCGGCACGTAAAAAGATGCGAAACTTGTTTTGCGGGCCAGAATGCACTATTTCAGGGTACCGAAGTTGCGAAAAATGTTTCGCAACAAAAACCGTCCATTCTACTCCATTAGATCCAAAATGATGTTTTGTAGTGGTTGGGAGAATTTCGCAAATCTTCGGCACGTAAAAAGATGCGAAACTTGTTTTACGGGCCTGAATGCACTATTTCAGAGTACCGAAGTTGCGAATATGGTTTCGCAACGAAAACATCCATTCTACTCCATTAGACCCAAAATGATGTTTTCCACTAGTTGGGAGCATTTCGCAAACCATCGACACATAAAAAGATGCAAAACTTGTGTTTCGGGCCTGAATGCACTATTTCGGTGTACCGAAGTTGCGAAAAATGTTTCGCAACGAAAACATCCATTCTACTCTATTAGACACAAAATGATGTTTTGCAGCGGTTGGGAGCGTTTCAGAAACCTTCGGCACGTAAAAAGATGCGAAACTTGTTTTGCGGGCCTGAATGCACTATTTCACGGTACCGAAGTTGCGAAAAATGTTTCGCAAGAAAAACATCCATTCTACTCCATTAGACCCAAAATGATGTTTTGCAGTGGTTGGGAGTATTTCGCAAACCTTCGGGACGTAAAAAGATGTGAAACTTGTTTTGCGGGCCAGAATGCACTATTTTAGGGTACCAAAGTTTCGAAAAAGGTTTCGCAACGAAAACATCCATTCTACTCCATTAGACCCAAAATGATGTTTTGCAGTGGTTGGGAGCATTTCGCAAACCTTCAGCACGTAAAAAGATGCGAAACTTGTTTTGCGGGCCAGAATGCACTATTTCAGGGTACCGAAGTTGCGAAAAAGGTTTCGCAACGAAAACATCCATTCTACTCCATTAGACCCAAAATGATGTTTTGAAGTGGTTGGGAGCATTTCGCAAACCTTCGGCACGTAAAAAGATGCAAAACATGTTTTGCGGGCCTGAATGCACTATTTCAGGGTACCGAAGTTGCGAAAAAGGTTTCGCAACGAAAACATCAATTCTACTCCATTAGACCCAAAATGATATTTTGCAGTGGTTGGGAGCATTTCGCAAACCTTCGGCACGTAAAAAGATGCAAAACTTGTTTTGCGGGCCTGACTGCACTATTTCAGGGTACCGAAGTTGCGAAAAAGGTTTCGCAACGAAAACATCCATTCTACTCCATTAGACCCAAAATAATGTTTTGCACTGGTTGGGAGGATTTCGCAAACCTGCGGCACGTAAAAAGATGCGAAACTTGTTTTGCTGGCCAGAATGCACTATTTCAGGGTACCAAAGTTGCGAAAAAGGTTTCGCAACGAAAACATCCATTCTACTCCATTAGACCCAAAATGATGTTTTGCAGTGGTTGGGAGCATTTCGCAAACCTTCGGCACGTAAAAAGATGCAAAACTTGTTTTGCGGGCCTGAATGCACTATTTCAGGGTACCGAAGTTGTGAAAAAGGTTTCGCAACGAAAACATCCATTCTACTCCATTAGACCCAAAATAATGTTTTGCACTGGTTGGGAGGATTTCGCAAACCTGCGGCACGTAAAAAGATGCAAAACTTGTTTTGCGGGCCAGAATGCACTATTTCAGGGTACCGAAGTTGCGAAAAATGTTTCACAACAAAAACCGTCCATTCTACTCCATTAGACCCAAAATGATGTTTTGAAGTGGTTGGGAGCATTTCGCAAACCTTCGGCACGTAAAAAGATGCGAAACTTGTTTTGCGGGCCAGAATGCACTATTTCAGGGTACCGAAGTTGCGAAAAATGTTTCGCAACGAAAACATCCATTCTACTCCATTAGACCCAAAATGATGTTTTGCAGTGGTTGGGAGCATTTCGCAAACCATCGACACGTAAAAAGATGGGAAACTTGTTTTGCGGGCCAGAATGCACTATTTCAGGGTACCGAAGTTGCGAAAAATGTTTCGCAACAAAAACCGTCCATTCAACTCCATTAGACCTAAAATGATGTTTTGCAGTGGTTGGGAGCATTTCGCAAACCTTCGGCACGTAAAAAGATGCGAAACTTGTTTTGCGGGCCAGAATGCACTATTTCAGGGTACCGAAGTTGCGAAAAATATTTCACAACAAAAACCGTCCATTCTACTCCATTAGACCCAAAATGATGTTTTGCAGTGGTTGGGAGCATTTCGCAAACCTTTGGCACGTCAAAAGATGCGAAACTTGTTTTGCGGGCCAGAATGCACTATTTCAGGGTACCGAAGTTGCGAAAAATGTTTCGCAACAAAAACCGTCCATTCTACTCCATTAGATCCAAAATGATGTTTTGCAGTGGTTGGAGCATTTCGCAAACCATCGACACATAAAAAGATGCGAAACTTGTGTTTCTGGCTTGAATGCACTATTTCGGGGTACCGAAGCTACAAAAATGGTTTCGCAACGAAAACATCCCTTCTACTCCGTTAGACCCAAAATGATGTTTTGCAGTGGTTGGGAGCATTTCGCAAACCTTCGGCACGTAAAAAGATGCGAAACTTGTTTTGCGGGCCAGAATGCACTATTTCAGGGTACCGAAGTTGCGAAAAATGTTTCGCAACAAAAACCATCCATTCTACTCCCTTAGACCCAAAATGATGTTTTGCAGTGGTTGGGAGCATTTCGCAAACCTTCGGCACGTAAAAAGGTGCAAAACTTGTTTTGCGGGCCTGAATGCACTATTTCAGGGTAGCGAAGTTGCGAAAAAGGTTTCGCAACGAAAACATCCATTCTACTCCATTAGACCCAAAATGATGTTTTGCACTGGTTGGGAGCATTTCGCAAACCGTCGGCACGTAAAAAGATGCAAAACTTGTTTTGCGGGCCAGAATGCACTATTTCAGGGTACCGAAGTTGCGAAAAATGTTTCACAACAAAAACCGTCTATTCTACTCCATTAGACCCAAAATGATGTTTTGAAGTGGTTGGGAGCATTTCGCAAACCTTCGGCACGTAAAAAGATGCGAAACTTGTTTTGCGGGCCAGAATGCACTATTTCAGGGTACCAAAGTTGCGAAAAAGGTTTCGCAACGAAAACATCCATTCTACTCCATTAGACCCAAAATGATGTTTTGCAGTGGTTGGGAGCATTTCGCAAACCTTCGGCACGTAAAAAGATGCAAAACTTGTTTTGCGGGCCTGAATGCACTATTTCAGGGTACCGAAGTTGCGAAAAAGGTTTCGCAACGAAAACATCCATTCTACTCCATTAGACCCAAAATGATGTTTTGCACTGGTTGGGAGCATTTCGCAAACCTTCAGCACGTAAAAAGATGCAAAACTTGTTTTGCGGGCCAGAATGCACTATTTCAGGGTACCGAAATTGCGAAAAATGTTTCACAACAAAAACCGTCCATTCTACTCCATTAGACCCAAAATGATGTTTTGAAGTGGTTGGGAGCATTTCGCAAACCTTCGGCACGTAAAAAGATGTGAAACTTGTTTTGCGGGCCAGAATGCACTATTCCAGGGTACCAAAGTTGCGAAAAAGGTTTCGCAACGAAAACATCCATTCTACTCCATTAGACCCAAAATGATGTTTTGCAGTGGTTGGGAGCATTTCGCAAACCTTCGGCACGTAAAAAGATGCAAAACTTGTTTTGCGGGCCTGATTGCACTATTTCAGGGTACCGAAGTTGCGAAAAAGGTTTCGCAACGAAAACATCCATTCTACTCCATTAGACCCAAAATAATGTTTTGCACTGGTTGGGAGGATTTCGCAAACCTGCGGCACGTAAAAAGATGCAAAACTTGTTTTGCGGGCCAGAATGCACTATTTCAGGGTACCGAAGTTGCGAAAAATGTTTCGCAACGAAAACATCCATTCTACTCCATTAGACCCAAAATGATGTTTTGCAGTGGTTGGGAGCATTTCGCAAACCATCGACACGTAAAAAGATGGGAAACTTGTTTTGCGGGCCAGAATGCACTATTTCAGGGTACCGAAGTTGCGAAAAATGTTTCGCGACAAAAACCGTCCATTCTACTCCATTAGACCCAAAATGATGTTTTGCAGTGGTTGGGAGCATTTCGCAAACCTTCAGCACGTAAAAAGATGCGAAACTTGTTTTGCGGGCCAGAATGCACTATTTCAGGGTACCGAAGTTGCGAAAAATGTTTCGCAACAAAAACCGTCCATTCTACTCCATTAGATCCAAAATGATGTTTTGCAGTGGTTGGGAGAATTTCGCAAATCTTCGGCACGTAAAAAGATGCGAAACTTGTTTTACGGGGCTGAATGCACTATTTCAGAGTACCGAAGTTGCGAATATGGTTTCGCAACGAAAACATCCATTCTACTCCATTAGACCCAAAATGATGTTTTCCACTAGTTGGGAGCATTTCGCAAACCATCGACACGTAAAAAGATGCGAAACTTGTGTTTCGGGCCTAAATGCACTATTTCGGTGTACCGAAGTTGCGAAAAATGTTTCGCAACGAAAACATCCATTCTACTCTATTAGACACAAAATGATGTTTTGCAGCGGTTGGGAGCGTTTCAGAAACCTTCGGCACGTAAAAAGATGCGAAACTTGTTTTGCGGGCCTGAATGCACTATTTCACGGTACCGAAGTTGCGAAAAATGTTTCGCAAGAAAAACATCCATTCTACTCCATTAGACCCAAAGTGATGTTTTGCAGTGGTTGGGAGTATTTCGCAAACCTTCGGGACGTAAAAAGATGTGAAACTTGTTTTGCGGGCCAGAATGCACTATTTTAGGGTACCAAAGTTTCGAAAAAGGTTTCGCAACGAAAACATCCATTCTACTCCATTAGACCCAAAATGATGTTTTGCAGTGGTTGGGAGCATTTCGCAAACCATCGACACATAAAAAGATGAGAAACTTGTGTTTCTGGCTTGAATGCACTATTTCGGGGTACCGAAGCTACAAAAATGGTTTCGCAACGAAAACATCCCTTCTACTCCATTAGACCCAAAATGATGTTTTGCAGTGGTTGGGAGCATTTCGCAAACCTTCGGCACGTAAAAAGATGCGAAACTTGTTTTGCGGGCCAGAATGCACTATTTCAGGGTACCGAAGTTGCGAAAAATGTTTCGCAACAAAAACCATCCATTCTACTCCCTTAGACCCAAAATGATGTTTTGCAGTGGTTGGGAGCATTTCGCAAACCTTCGGCACGTAAAAAGATGCAAAACTTGTTTTGCGGGCCTGAATGCACTATTTCAGGGTACCGAAGTTGTGAAAAAGGTTTCGCAACGAAAACATCCATTCTACTCCATTAGACCCAAAATGATGTTTTGCACTGGTTGGGAGCAATTTCGCAAACCGTCGGCACGTAAAAAGATGCAAAACTTGTTTTGCGGGCCAGAATGCACTATTTCAGGGTACCGAAGTTGCGAAAAATGTTTCACAACAAAAACCGTCTATTCTACTCCATTAGACCCAAAATGATGTTTTGAAGTGGTTGGGAGCATTTCGCAAACCTTCGGCACGTAAAAAGATGCGAAACTTGTTTTGCGGGCCAGAATGCACTATTTCAGGGTACCAAAGTTGCGAAAAAGGTTTCGCAACGAAAACATCCATTCTACTCCATTAGACCCAAAATGATGTTTTGCAGTGGTTGGGAGCATTTCGCAAACCTTCGGCACGTAAAAAGATGCAAAACTTGTTTTGCGGGCCTGAATGCACTATTTCAGGGTACCGAATTTGCGAAAAAGGTTTCGCAACGAAAACATCCAGTCTACTCCATTAGACCCAAAATGATGTTTTGCACTGGTTGGGAGCATTTCGCAAACCTTCGGCACGTAAAAAGATGCAAAACTTGTTTTGCGGGCCAGAATGCACTATTTCAGGGTACCAAAGTTGCGAAAAATGTTTCACAACAAAAACCGTCCATTCTACTCCATTAGACCCAAAATGATGTTTTGAAGTGGTTGGGAGCATTTCGCAAACCTTCGGCACTTAAAAAGATGCGAAACTTGTTTTGCGGGCCAGAATGCACTATTTCAGGGTACCAAAGTTGCGAAAAAGGTTTCGCAACGAAAACATCCATTCTACTCCATTAGACCCAAAATGATGTTTTGCAGTGGTTGGGAGCATTTCGCAAACCTTCGGCACGTAAAAAGATGCAAAACTTGTTTTGCGGGCCTGAATGCACTATTTCAGGGTACCGAAGTTGCGAAAAAGGTTTCGTAACGAAAACATCCATTCTACTCCATTAGACCCATAATGATGTTTTGCACTGGTTGGGAGCATTTCGCAAACCTTCGGCACGTAAAAAGATGCAAAACTTGTTTTGCGGGCTAGAATGCACTATTTCAGGGTACCGAAGTTGCGAAAAATGTTTCACAACAAAAACCGTCCATTCTACTCCATTAGACCCAAAATGATGTTTTGAAGTGGTTGGGAGCATTTCGCAAACCTTCGGCACGTAAAAAGATGCGAAACTTGTTTTGCGGGCCAGAATGCACTATTTCAGGGTACCAATGTTGCGAAAAAGGTTTCGCAACGAAAACATCCATTCTACTCCATTAGACCCAAAATGATGTTTTGCAGTGGTTGGGAGCATTTCGCAAACCTTCGGCACGTAAAAAGATGCAAAACTTGTTTTGCGGGCCTGAATGCACTATTTCAGGGTACCGAAGTTGCGAAAATGGTTTCGCAACGAAAACATCCATTCTACTCCATTAGACCCAAAATAATGTTTTGCACTGGTCGGGAGGATTTCGCAAACCTGCGGCACGTAAAAAGATGCAAAACTTGTTTTGCGGGCCAGAATGCACTATTTCAGGGTACCGAAGTTGCGAAAAATGTTTCACAACAAAAACCGTCCATTCTACTCCATTAGACCCAAAATGATGTTTTGAAGTGGTTGTGAGCATTTCGCAAACCTTCGGCACGTAAAAAGATGCGAAACTTGTTTTGCGGGCCAGAATGCACTATTTCAGGGTACCGAAGTTGCGAAAAATGTTTCGCAACGAAAACATCCATTCTACTCCATTAGACCCAAAATGATGTTTTGCAGTGGTTGGGAGCATTTCGCAAACCATTGACACGTAAAAAGATGGGAAACTTGTTTTGCGGGCCAGAATGCACTATTTCAGGGTACCAAAGTTGCGAAAAATGTTTCGCAACAAAAACCGTCCATTCTACTCTATTAGACCCAAAATGATGTTTTGCAGTGGTTGGGAGCATTTCGCAAACCTTCGGCACGTAAAAAGATGCGAAACTTGTTTTGCGGGCCAGAATGCACTATTTCAGGGTACCGAAGTTGCGAAAAATGTTTCGCAACAAAAACCGTCCATTCTACTGCATTAGATCCAAAATGATGTTTTGCAGTGGTTGGGAGAATTTCGCAAATCTTCGGCACGTAAAAAGATGCGAAACTTGTTTTACGAGCCTGAATGCACTATTTCAGAGTACCGAAGTTGCGAATATGGTTTCGCAACGAAAATATCCATTCTACTCCATTAGACCCAAAATGATGTTTCCACTAGTTGGGAGCATTTCGCAAACCATCGACACGTAAAAAGATGCGAAACTTGTGTTTCGGGCCTGAATGCACTATTTCGGTGTACCAAAGTTGCGAAAAATGTTTCGCAACGAAAACATCCATTCTACTCTATTAGACACAAAATGATGTTTTGCAGTGGTTGGGAGTATTTCGCAAACCTTCGGGACGTAAAAAGATGTGAAACTTGTTTTGCGGGCCAGAATGCACTATTTTAGGGTACCAAAGTTTCGAAAAAGGTTACGCAACGAAAACATCCATTCTACTCCATTAGACCCAAAATGATGTTTTGCAGTGGTTGGGAGCATTTCGCAAACCATCGACACATAAAAAGATGCGAAACTTGTGTTTCTGGCTTGAATGCACTATTTCGGGGTAACGAAGCTACAAAAATGGTTTCGCAACGAAAACATCCCTTCTACTCCATTAGACCCAAAATGATGTTTTGCAGTGGTTGGGAGCATTTCGCAAACCTTCGGCACGTAAAAAGATGCGAAACTTGTTTTGCGGGCCAGAATGCACTATTTCAGGGTACCGAAGTTGCGAAAAATGTTTCGCAACAAAAACCATCCATTCTACTCCCTTAGACCCAAAATGATGTTTTGTAGTGGTTGGGAGCATTTCGCAAACCTTCGGCACGTAAAAAGATGCAAAACTTGTTTTGCGGGCCTGAATGCACTATTTCAGGGTACCGAAGTTGCGAAAAAGGTTTCGCAACGAAAACATCCATTCTACTCCATTATACCCAAAATGATGTTTTGCAGTGGTTGGGAGCATTTCGCAAACCTTCGGCACGTAAAAAATGCAAAACTTGTTTTGCGGGCCTGAATGCACTATTTCAGGGTACCGAAGTTGCGAAAAAGGTTTCGCAACGAAAACATCCATTCTACTCCATTAGACCCAAAATGATGTTTTGCACTGGTTGGGAGCATTTCGCAAACCTTCGGCACGTAAAAAGATGCAAAACTTGTTTTGCGTGCCAGAATGCACTATTTCAGGGTACCGAAGTTGCGAAAAATGTTTCACAACAAAAACCGTCCATTCTACTCCATTAGACCCAAAATGATGTTTTGAAGTGGTTGGGAGCATTTCGCAAACCTTCGGCACGTAAAAAGATGCGAAACTTGTTTTGCGGGCCAGAATGCACTATTTAAGGGTACCAAAGTTGCGAAAAAGGTTTCGCAACGAAAACATCCATTCTACTCCATTAGACCCAAAATGATGTTTTGCAGTGGTTGGGAGCATTTCGCAAACCTTCGGCACGTAAAAAGATGCAAAACTTGTTTTGCGGGCCTGAATGCACTATTTCAGGGTACCGAAGTTGCGAAAAATGTTTCACAACAAAAACCGTCCATTCTACTCCATTAGACCCAAAATGATGTTTTGAAGTGGTTGGGAGCATTTCGCAAACCTTCGGCACGTAAAAAGATGCGAAACTTGTTTTGCGGGCCAGAATGCACTATTTCAGGGTACCAAAGTTGCGAAAAAGGTTTCGCAACGAAAACATCCATTCTACTCCATTAGACCCAAAATGATGTTTTGCAGTGGTTGGGAGCATTTCGCAAACCTTCGGCACGTAAAAAGATGCAAAACTTGTTTTGCGGGCCTGAATGCACTATTTCAGGGTACCGAAGTTGCGAAAATGGTTTCGCAACGAAAACATCCATTCTACTCCATTAGACCCAAAATAATGTTTTGCACTGGTCGGGAGGATTTCGCAAACCTGCGGCACGTAAAAAGATGCAAAACTTGTTTTGCGGGCCAGAATGCACTATTTCAGGGTACCGAAGTTGCGAAAAATGTTTCACAACAAAAACCGTCCATTCTACTCCATTAGACCCAAAATGATGTTTTGAAGTGGTTGTGAGCATTTCGCAAACCTTCGGCACGTAAAAAGATGCGAAACTTGTTTTGCGGGCCAGAATGCACTATTTCAGGGTACCGAAGTTGCGAAAAATGTTTCGCAACGAAAACATCCATTCTACTCCATTAGACCCAAAATGATGTTTTGCAGTGGTTGGGAGCATTTCGCAAACCATCGACACGTAAAAAGATGGGAAACTTGTTTTGCGGGCCAGAATGCACTATTTCAGGGTACCAAAGTTGCGAAAAATGTTTCGCAACAAAAACCGTCCATTCTACTCTATTAGACCCAAAATGATGTTTTGCAGTGGTTGGGAGCATTTCGCAAACCTTCGGCACGTAAAAAGATGCGAAACTTGTTTTGCGGGCCAGAATGCACTATTTCAGGGTACCGAAGTTGCGAAAAATGTTTCGCAACAAAAACCGTCCATTCTACTGCATTAGATCCAAAATGATGTTTTGCAGTGGTTGGGAGAATTTCGCAAATCTTCGGCACGTAAAAAGATGCGAAACTTGTTTTACGGGCCTGAATGCACTATTTCAGAGTACCGAAGTTGCGAATATGGTTTCGCAACGAAAATATCCATTCTACTCCATTAGACCCAAAATGATGTTTCCACTAGTTGGGAGCATTTCGCAAACCATCGACACGTAAAAAGATGCGAAACTTGTGTTTCGGGCCTGAATGCACTATTTCGGTGTACCAAAGTTGCGAAAAATGTTTCGCAACGAAAACATCCATTCTACTCTATTAGACACAAAATGATGTTTTGCAGTGGTTGGGAGTATTTCGCAAACCTTCGGGACGTAAAAAGATGTGAAACTTGTTTTGCGGGCCAGAATGCACTATTTTAGGGTACCAAAGTTTCGAAAAAGGTTACGCAACGAAAACATCCATTCTACTCCATTAGACCCAAAATGATGTTTTGCAGTGGTTGGGAGCATTTCGCAAACCATCGACACATAAAAAGATGCGAAACTTGTGTTTCTGGCTTGAATGCACTATTTCGGGGTAACGAAGCTACAAAAATGGTTTCGCAACGAAAACATCCCTTCTACTCCATTAGACCCAAAATGATGTTTTGCAGTGGTTGGGAGCATTTCGCAAACCTTCGGCACGTAAAAAGATGCGAAACTTGTTTTGCGGTCCAGAATGCACTATTTCAGGGTACCGAAGTTGCGAAAAATGTTTCGCAACAAAAACCATCCATTCTACTCCCTTAGACCCAAAATGATGTTTTGTAGTGGTTGGGAGCATTTCGCAAACCTTCGGCACGTAAAAAGATGCAAAACTTGTTTTGCGGGCCTGAATGCACTATTTCAGGGTACCGAAGTTGCGAAAAAGGTTTCGCAACGAAAACATCCATTCTACTCCATTATACCCAAAATGATGTTTTGCAGTGGTTGGGAGCATTTCGCAAACCTTCGGCACGTAAAAAGATGCAAAACTTGTTTTGCGGGCCTGAATGCACTATTTCAGGGTACCGAAGTTGCGAAAAAGGTTTCGCAACGAAAACATCCATTCTACTCCATTAGACCCAAAATGATGTTTTGCACTGGTTGGGAGCATTTCGCAAACCTTCGGCACGTAAAAAGATGCAAAACTTGTTTTGCGTGCCAGAATGCACTATTTCAGGGTACCGAAGTTGCGAAAAATGTTTCACAACAAAAACCGTCCATTCTACTCCATTAGACCCAAAATGATGTTTTGAAGTGGTTGGGAGCATTTCGCAAACCTTCGGCACGTAAAAAGATGCGAAACTTGTTTTGCGGGCCAGAATGCACTATTTCAGGGTACCAAAGTTGCGAAAAAGGTTTCGCAACGAAAACATCCATTCTACTCCATTAGACCCAAAATGATGTTTTGCAGTGGTTGGGAGCATTTCGCAAACCTTCGGCACGTAAAAAGATGCAAAACTTGTTTTGCGGGCCTGAATGCACTATTTCAGGGTACCGATGTTGCGAAAATGGTTTCGCAACGAAAACATCCATTCTACTCCATTAGACCCAAAATAATGTTTTGCACTGGTCGGGAGGATTTCGCAAACCTGCGGCACGTAAAAAGATGCAAAACTTGTTTTGCGGGCCAGAATGCACTATTTCAGGGTACCCAAGTTGCGAAAAATATTTCACAACAAAAACCGTCCATTCTACTCCATTATACCCAAAATGATGTTTTGAAGTGGTTGGGAGCATTTCGCAAACCTTCGGCACGTAAAAAGATGCGAAACTTGTTTTGCGGGCCAGAATGCACTATTTCAGGGTACCGAAGTTGCGAAAAATGTTTCGCAACGAAAACATCCATTCTACTCCATTAGACCCAAAATGATGTTTTGCAGTGGTTGGGAGCATTTCGCAAACCATCGACACGTAAAAAGATGGGAAACTTGTTTTGCGGGCCAGAATGCACTATTTCAGGGTACCGAAGTTGCGAAAAATGTTTCGCGACAAAAACCGTCCATTCTACTCCATTAGACCCAAAATGATGTTTTGCAGTGGTTGGGAGCATTTCGCAAACCTTCAGCACGTAAAAAGATGCGAAACTTGTTTTGCGGGCCAGAATGCACTATTTCAGGGTACCGAAGTTGCGAAAAATGTTTCGCAACAAAAACCGTCCATTCTACTCCATTAGATCCAAAATGATGTTTTGCAGTGGTTGGGAGAATTTCGCAAATCTTCGGCACGTAAAAAGATGCGAAACTTGTTTTACGGGGCTGAATGCACTATTTCAGAGTACCGAAGTTGCGAATATGGTTTCGCAACGAAAACATCCATTCTACTCCATTAGACCCAAAATGATGTTTTCCACTAGTTGGGAGCATTTCGCAAACCATCGACACGTAAAAAGATGCGAAACTTGTGTTTCGGGCCTAAATGCACTATTTCGGTGTACCGAAGTTGCGAAAAATGTTTCGCAACGAAAACATCCATTCTACTCTATTAGACACAAAATGATGTTTTGCAGCGGTTGGGAGCGTTTCAGAAACCTTCGGCACGTAAAAAGATGCGAAACTTGTTTTGCGGGCCTGAATGCACTATTTCACGGTACCGAAGTTGCGAAAAATGTTTCGCAAGAAAAACATCCATTCTACTCCATTAGACCCAAAGTGATGTTTTGCAGTGGTTGGGAGTATTTCGCAAACCTTCGGGACGTAAAAAGATGTGAAACTTGTTTTGCGGGCCAGAATGCACTATTTTAGGGTACCAAAGTTTCGAAAAAGGTTTCGCAACGAAAACATCCATTCTACTCCATTAGACCCAAAATGATGTTTTGCAGTGGTTGGGAGCATTTCGCAAACCATCGACACATAAAAAGATGAGAAACTTGTGTTTCTGGCTTGAATGCACTATTTCGGGGTACCGAAGCTACAAAAATGGTTTCGCAACGAAAACATCCCTTCTACTCCATTAGACCCAAAATGATGTTTTGCAGTGGTTGGGAGCATTTCGCAAACCTTCGGCACGTAAAAAGATGCGAAACTTGTTTTGCGGGCCAGAATGCACTATTTCAGGGTACCGAAGTTGCGAAAAATGTTTCGCAACAAAAACCATCCATTCTACTCCCTTAGACCCAAAATGATGTTTTGCAGTGGTTGGGAGCATTTCGCAAACCTTCGGCACGTAAAAAGATGCAAAACTTGTTTTGCGGGCCTGAATGCACTATTTCAGGGTACCGAAGTTGTGAAAAAGGTTTCGCAACGAAAACATCCATTCTACTCCATTAGACCCAAAATGATGTTTTGCACTGGTTGGGAGCAATTTCGCAAACCGTCGGCACGTAAAAAGATGCAAAACTTGTTTTGCGGGCCAGAATGCACTATTTCAGGGTACCGAAGTTGCGAAAAATGTTTCACAACAAAAACCGTCTATTCTACTCCATTAGACCCAAAATGATGTTTTGAAGTGGTTGGGAGCATTTCGCAAACCTTCGGCACGTAAAAAGATGCGAAACTTGTTTTGCGGGCCAGAATGCACTATTTCAGGGTACCAAAGTTGCGAAAAAGGTTTCGCAACGAAAACATCCATTCTACTCCATTAGACCCAAAATGATGTTTTGCAGTGGTTGGGAGCATTTCGCAAACCTTCGGCACGTAAAAAGATGCAAAACTTGTTTTGCGGGCCTGAATGCACTATTTCAGGGTACCGAATTTGCGAAAAAGGTTTCGCAACGAAAACATCCAGTCTACTCCATTAGACCCAAAATGATGTTTTGCACTGGTTGGGAGCATTTCGCAAACCTTCGGCACGTAAAAAGATGCAAAACTTGTTTTGCGGGCCAGAATGCACTATTTCAGGGTACCCAAGTTGCGAAAAATGTTTCACAACAAAAACCGTCCATTCTACTCCATTAGACCCAAAATGATGTTTTGAAGTGGTTGGGAGCATTTCGCAAACCTTCGGCACTTAAAAAGATGCGAAACTTGTTTTGCGGGCCAGAATGCACTATTTCAGGGTACCAAAGTTGCGAAAAAGGTTTCGCAACGAAAACATCCATTCTACTCCATTAGACCCAAAATGATGTTTTGCAGTGGTTGGGAGCATTTCGCAAACCTTCGGCACGTAAAAAGATGCAAAACTTGTTTTGCGGGCCTGAATGCACTATTTCAGGGTACCGAAGTTGCGAAAAAGGTTTCGTAACGAAAACATCCATTCTACTCCATTAGACCCATAATGATGTTTTGCACTGGTTGGGAGCATTTCGCAAACCTTCGGCACGTAAAAAGATGCAAAACTTGTTTTGCGGGCTAGAATGCACTATTTCAGGGTACCGAAGTTGCGAAAAATGTTTCACAACAAAAACCGTCCATTCTACTCCATTAGACCCAAAATGATGTTTTGAAGTGGTTGGGAGCATTTCGCAAACCTTCGGCACGTAAAAAGATGCGAAACTTGTTTTGCGGGCCAGAATGCACTATTTCAGGGTACCAAAGTTGCGAAAAAGGTTTCGCAACGAAAACATCCATTCTACTCCATTAGACCCAAAATGATGTTTTGCAGTGGTTGGGAGCATTTCGCAAACCTTCGGCACGTAAAAAGATGCAAAACTTGTTTTGCGGGCCTGAATGCACTATTTCAGGGTACCGAAGTTGCGAAAATGGTTTCGCAACGAAAACATCCATTCTACTCCATTAGACCCAAAATAATGTTTTGCACTGGTCGGGAGGATTTCGCAAACCTGCGGCACGTAAAAAGATGCAAAACTTGTTTTGCGGGCCAGAATGCACTATTTCAGGGTACCGAAGTTGCGAAAAATGTTTCACAACAAAAACCGTCCATTCTACTCCATTAGACCCAAAATGATGTTTTGAAGTGGTTGTGAGCATTTCGCAAACCTTCGGCACGTAAAAAGATGCGAAACTTGTTTTGCGGGCCAGAATGCACTATTTCAGGGTACCGAAGTTGCGAAAAATGTTTCGCAACGAAAACATCCATTCTACTCCATTAGACCCAAAATGATGTTTTGCAGTGGTTGGGAGCATTTCGCAAACCATCGACACGTAAAAAGATGGGAAACTTGTTTTGCGGGCCAGAATGCACTATTTCAGGGTACCAAAGTTGCGAAAAATGTTTCGCAACAAAAACCGTCCATTCTACTCTATTAGACCCAAAATGATGTTTTGCAGTGGTTGGGAGCATTTCGCAAACCTTCGGCACGTAAAAAGATGCGAAACTTGTTTTGCGGGCCAGAATGCACTATTTCAGGGTACCGAAGTTGCGAAAAATATTTCGCAACAAAAACCGTCCATTCTACTGCATTAGATCCAAAATGATGTTTTGCAGTGGTTGGGAGAATTTCGCAAATCTTCGGCACGTAAAAAGATGCGAAACTTGTTTTACGGGCCTGAATGCACTATTTCAGAGTACCGAAGTTGCGAATATGGTTTCGCAACGAAAATATCCATTCTACTCCATTAGACCCAAAATGATGTTTCCACTAGTTGGGAGCATTTCGCAAACCATCGACACGTAAAAAGATGCGAAACTTGTGTTTCGGGCCTGAATGCACTATTTCGGTGTACCAAAGTTGCGAAAAATGTTTCGCAACGAAAACATCCATTCTACTCTATTAGACACAAAATGATGTTTTGCAGTGGTTGGGAGTATTTCGCAAACCTTCGGGACGTAAAAAGATGTGAAACTTGTTTTGCGGGCCAGAATGCACTATTTTAGGGTACCAAAGTTTCGAAAAAGGTTACGCAACGAAAACATCCATTCTACTCCATTAGACCCAAAATGATGTTTTGCAGTGGTTGGGAGCATTTCGCAAACCATCGACACATAAAAAGATGCGAAACTTGTGTTTCTGGCTTGAATGCACTATTTCGGGGTAACGAAGCTACAAAAATGGTTTCGCAACGAAAACATCCCTTCTACTCCATTAGACCCAAAATGATGTTTTGCAGTGGTTGGGAGCATTTCGCAAACCTTCGGCACGTAAAAAGATGCGAAACTTGTTTTGCGGGCCAGAATGCACTATTTCAGGGTACCGAAGTTGCGAAAAATGTTTCGCAACAAAAACCATCCATTCTACTCCCTTAGACCCAAAATGATGTTTTGTAGTGGTTGGGAGCATTTCGCAAACCTTCGGCACGTAAAAAGATGCAAAACTTGTTTTGCGGGCCTGAATGCACTATTTCAGGGTACCGAAGTTGCGAAAAAGGTTTCGCAACGAAAACATCCATTCTACTCCATTATACCCAAAATGATGTTTTGCAGTGGTTGGGAGCATTTCGCAAACCTTCGGCACGTAAAAAGATGCAAAACTTGTTTTGCGGGCCTGAATGCACTATTTCAGGGTACCGAAGTTGCGAAAAAGGTTTCGCAACGAAAACATCCATTCTACTCCATTAGACCCAAAATGATGTTTTGCACTGGTTGGGAGCATTTCGCAAACCTTCGGCACGTAAAAAGATGCAAAACTTGTTTTGCGTGCCAGAATGCACTATTTCAGAGTACCGAAGTTGCGAAAAATGTTTCACAACAAAAACCGTCCATTCTACTCCATTAGACCCAAAATGATGTTTTGAAGTGGTTGGGAGCATTTCGCAAACCTTCGGCACGTAAAAAGATGCGAAACTTGTTTTGCGTGCCAGAATGCACTATTTAAGGGTACCAAAGTTGCGAAAAAGGTTTCGCAACGAAAACATCCATTCTACTCCATTAGACCCAAAATGATGTTTTGCAGTGGTTGGGAGCATTTCGCAAACCTTCGGCACGTAAAAAGATGCAAAACTTGTTTTGCGTGCCAGAATGCACTATTTCAGGGTACCGAAGTTGCGAAAAATGTTTCACAACAAAAACCGTCCATTCTACTCCATTAGACCCAAAATGATGTTTTGAAGTGGTTGGGAGCATTTCGCAAACCTTCGGCACGTAAAAAGATGCGAAACTTGTTTTGCGGGCCAGAATGCACTATTTCAGGGTACCAAAGTTGCGAAAAAGGTTTCGCAACGAAAACATCCATTCTACTCCATTAGACCCAAAATGATGTTTTGCAGTGGTTGGGAGCATTTCGCAAACCTTCGGCACGTAAAAAGATGCAAAACTTGTTTTGCGGGCCTGAATGCACTATTTCAGGGTACCGAAGTTGCGAAAATGGTTTCGCAACGAAAACATCCATTCTACTCCATTAGACCCAAAATAATGTTTTGCACTGGTCGGGAGGATTTCGCAAACCTGCGGCACGTAAAAAGATGCAAAACTTGTTTTGCGGGCCAGAATGCACTATTTCAGGGTACCGAAGTTGCGAAAAATGTTTCACAACAAAAACCGTCCATTCTACTCCATTAGACCCAAAATGATGTTTTGAAGTGGTTGTGAGCATTTCGCAAACCTTCGGCACGTAAAAAGATGCGAAACTTGTTTTGCGGGCCAGAATGCACTATTTCAGGGTACCGAAGTTGCGAAAAATGTTTCGCAACGAAAACATCCATTCTACTCCATTAGACCCAAAATGATGTTTTGCAGTGGTTGGGAGCATTTCGCAAACCATCGACACGTAAAAAGATGGGAAACTTGTTTTGCGGGCCAGAATGCACTATTTCAGGGTACCAAAGTTGCGAAAAATGTTTCGCAACAAAAACCGTCCATTCTACTCCATTAGACCCAAAATGATGTTTTGCAGTGGTTGGGAGCATTTCGCAAACCTTCGGCACGTAAAAAGATGCGAAACTTGTTTTGCGGGCCAGAATGCACTATTTCAGGGTACCGAAGTTGCGAAAAATGTTTCGCAACAAAAACCGTCCATTCTACTGCATTAGATCCAAAATGATGTTTTGCAGTGGTTGGGAGAATTTCGCAAATCTTCGGCACGTAAAAAGATGCGAAACTTGTTTTACGGGCCTGAATGCACTATTTCAGAGTACCGAAGTTGCGAATATGGTTTCGCAACGAAAACATCCATTCTACTCCATTAGACCCAAAATGATGTTTCCACTAGTTGGGAGCATTTCGCAAACCATAGACACGTAAAAAGATGCGAAACTTGTGTTTCGGGCCTGAATGCACTATTTCGGTGTACCGAAGTTGCGAAAAATGTTTCGCAACGAAAACATCCATTCTACTCTATTAGACACAAAATGATGTTTTGCAGTGGTTGGGAGTATTTCGCAAACCTTCGGGACGTAAAAAGATGTGAAACTTGTTTTGCGGGCCAGAATGCACTATTTTAGGGTACCAAAGTTTCGAAAAAGGTTACGCAACGAAAACATCCATTCTACTCCATTAGACCCAAAATGATGTTTTGCAGTGGTTGGGAGCATTTCGCAAACCATCGACACATAAAAAGATGCGAAACTTGTGTTTCTGGCTTGAATGCACTATTTCGGGGTAACGAAGCTACAAAAATGGTTTCGCAACGAAAACATCCCTTCTACTCCATTAGACCCAAAATGATGTTTTGCAGTGGTTGGGAGCATTTCGCAAACCTTCGGCACGTAAAAAGATGCGAAACTTGTTTTGCGGGCCAGAATGCACTATTTCAGGGTACCGAAGTTGCGAAAAATGTTTCGCAACAAAAACCATCCATTCTACTCCCTTAGACCCAAAATGATGTTTTGTAGTGGTTGGGAGCATTTCGCAAACCTTCGGCACGTAAAAAGATGCAAAACTTGTTTTGCGGGCCTGAATGCACTATTTCAGGGTACCGAAGTTGCGAAAAAGGTTTCGCAACGAAAACATCCATTCTACTCCATTAGACCCAAAATGATGTTTTGCACTGGTTGGGAGCATTTCGCAAACCTTCGGCACGTAAAAAGATGCAAAATTTGTTTTGCGGGCCAGAATGCACTATTTCAGGGTACCGAAGTTGCGAAAAATGTTTCACAACAAAAACCGTCCATTCTACTCCATTAGACCCAAAATGATGTTTTGAAGTGGTTGGGACCATTTCGCAAACATTCAGCACGTAAAAAGATGCGAAACTTGTTTTGCGGGCCAGAATGCACTATTTCAGGGTACCAAAGTTGCGAAAAAGGTTTCGCAACGAAAACATCCATTCTACTCCATTAGACCCAAAATGATGTTTTGCAGTGGTTGGGAGCATTTCGCAAACCTTCGGCACGTAAAAAGATGCAAAACTTGTTTTGCGGGCCTGAATGCACTATTTTAGGGTACTGATGTTGAGAATATGGTTTCGCAACGAAAACATCCATTCTACTCCATTAGACCCAAAATGATGTTTTGCAGTAGTTGGGAGCATTTCGCAAACCTTCGGCACGTAAAAAGATGCGAAACTTGTTTTGCGGGCCAGAATGCACTATTTCAGGGTACCAAAGTTGCGAAAAAGTTTTCGCAACGAAAACATCCATTCTACTCCATTAGACCCAAAATGATGTTTTGCAGTGGTTGGGAGCATTTCGCAAACCTTCGGCACGTAAAAAGATGCAAAACTTGTTTTGCGGGCCTGAATGCACTATTTCAGGGTACCGAAGTTGCGAAAAAGGTTTCGCAACGAAAACATCCATTCTACTCCAATAGACCCAAAATAATGTTTTGCACTGGTTGGGAGGATTTCGCAAACCTGCGGCACGTAAAAAGATGCAAAACTTGTTTTGCGGGCCAGAATGCACTATTTCAGGGTACCGAAGTTGCGAAAAATGTTTCACAACAAAAACCGTCCATTCTACTCCATTAGACCCAAAATGATGTTTTGAAGTGGTTGGGAGCATTTCGCAAACCTTCGGCACGTAAAAAGATGCGAAACATGTTTTGCGGGCCAGAATGCACTATTTCAGGGTACCGAAGTTGCGAAAAATGTTTCACAACAAAAACCGTCCATTCTACTCCATTAGACCCAAAATGATGTTTTGAAGTGGTTGGGAGCATTTCGCAAACCTTCGGCACGTAAAAAGATGCGAAACTTGTTTTGCGGGCCAGAATGCACTATTTCAGGGTACCGAAGTTGCGAAAAATATTTCGCAACGAAAACATCCATTCTACTCCATTAGACCCAAAATGATGTTTTGCAGTGGTTGGGAGCATTTCGCAAACCATCGACACGTAAAAAGATGCGAAACTTGTGTTTCGGGCCTGAATGCACTATTTCAGGGTACCGAAGTTACAAAAATGGTTTCGCTACGAAAACATCCATTCTAGTCTATTAGACACAAAATGATGTTTTGCACTGGTTGGGAGCATTTCGCAAACCTTCGGCACGTAAAAAGATGCGAAACTTGTGTTTCGGGCCTGAATGCACTATTTCGGGGTACCGAAGTTACAAAAATGGTTTCGCTACGAAAACATCCATTCTAGTCTATTAGACCCAAAATGATGTTTTGCAGTGGTTGGGAGCATTTCGCAAACCATCGACACATAAAAAGATGCGAAACTTGTGTTTCTGGCTTGAATGCACTATTTCGGGGTAACGAAGCTACAAAAATGGTTTCGCAACGAAAACATCCCTTCTACTCCATTAGACCCAAAATGATGTTTTGCAGTGGTTGGGAGCATTTCGCAAACCTTCGGCACGTAAAAAGATGCGAAACTTGTTTTGCGGGCCAGAATGCACTATTTCAGGGTACCGAAGTTGCGAAAAATGTTTCGCAACAAAAACCATCCATTCTACTCCCTTAGACCCAAAATGATGTTTTGTAGTGGTTGGGAGCATTTCGCAAACCTTCGGCACGTAAAAAGATGCAAAACTTGTTTTGTGGGCCTGAATGCACTATTTCAGGGTACCGAAGTTGCGAAAAAGGTTTCGCAACGAAAACATCCACTCTACTCCATTAGACCCAAAATGATGTTTTGCACTGGTTGGGAGCATTTCGCAAACCTTCGGCACGTAAAAAGATGCAAAACTTGTTTTGCGGGCCAGAATGCACTATTTCAGGGTACCGAAGTTGCGAAAAATGTTTCACAACAAAAACCGTCCATTCTACTCCATTAGACCCAAAATGATGTTTTGAAGTGGTTGGGAGCATTTCGCAAACATTCAGCACGTAAAAAGATGCGAAACTTGTTTTGCGGGCCATAATGCACTATTTCAGGGTACCAAAGTTGCGAAAAAGGTTTCGCAACGAAAACATCCATTCTACTCCATTAGACCCAAAATGATGTTTTGCAGTGGTTGGGAGCATTTCGCAAACCTTCGGCACGTAAAAAGATGCAAAACTTGTTTTGCGGGCCTGAATGCACTATTTTAGGGTACTGATGTTGAGAATATGGTTTCGCAACGAAAACATCCATTCTACTCCATTAGACCCAAAATGATGTTTTGCAGTAGTTGGGAGCATTTCGCAAACCTTCGGCACGTAAAAAGATGCGAAACTTGTTTTGCGGGCCAGAATGCACTATTTCAGGGTACCAAAGTTGCGAAAAAGTTTTCGCAACGAAAACATCCATTCTACTCCATTAGACCCAAAATGATGTTTTGCAGTGGTTGGGAGCATTTCGCAAACCTTCGGCACGTAAAAAGATGCAAAACTTGTTTTGCGGGCCTGAATGCACTATTTCAGGGTACTGAAGTTGCGAAAAAGGTTTCGCAACAAAAACATCCATTCTACTCCAATAGACCCAAAATAATGTTTTGCACTGGTTGGGAGGATTTCGCAAACCTGCGGCACGTAAAAAGATGCAAAACTTGTTTTGCGGGCCAGAATGCACTATTTCAGGGTACCGAAGTTGCGAAAAATGTTTCACAACAAAAACCGTCCATTCTACTCCATTAGACCCAAAATGATGTTTTGAAGTGGTTGGGAGCATTTCGCAAACCTTCGGCACGTAAAAAGATGCGAAATATGTTTTGCGGGCCAGAATGCACTATTTCAGGGTACCGAAGTTGCGAAAAATGTTTCACAACAAAAACCGTCCATTCTACTCCATTAGACCCAAAATGATGTTTTGAAGTGGTTGGGAGCATTTCGCAAACCTTCGGCACGTAAAAAGATGCGAAACTTGTTTTGCGGGCCAGAATGCACTATTTCAGGGTACCGAAGTTGCGAAAAATGTTTCGCAACGAAAACATCCATTCTACTCCATTAGACCCAAAATGATGTTTTGCACTGGTTGGGAGCATTTCGCAAACCATCGGCACGTAAAAAGATGCGAAACTTGTGTTTCGGGCCTGAATGCACTATTTCGGGGTACCGAAGTTACAAAAATGGTTTCGCTACGAAAACATCCATTCTAGTCTATTAGACCCAAAATGATGTTTTGCAGTGGTTGGGAGCATTTCGCAAACCATCGACACATAAAAAGATGCGAAACTTGTGTTTCTGGCTTGAATGCACTATTTCGGGGTAACGAAGCTACAAAAATGGTTTCGCAACGAAAACATCCCTTCTACTCCATTAGACCCAAAATGATGTTTTGCAGTGGTTGGGAGCATTTCGCAAACCTTCGGCACGTAAAAAGATGCGAAACTTGTTTTGCGGGCCAGAATGCACTATTTCAGGGTACCGAAGTTGCGAAAAATGTTTCGCAACAAAAACCATCCATTCTACTCCCTTAGACCCAAAATGATGTTTTGTAGTGGTTGGGAGCATTTCGCAAACCTTCGGCACGTAAAAAGATGCAAAACTTGTTTTGTGGGCCTGAATGCACTATTTCAGGGTACCGAAGTTGCGAAAAAGGTTTCGCAACGAAAACATCCACTCTACTCCATTAGACCCAAAATGATGTTTTGCACTGGTTGGGAGCATTTCGCAAACCTTCGGCACGTAAAAAGATGCAAAACTTGTTTTGCGGGCCAGAATGCACTATTTCAGGGTACCGAAGTTGCGAAAAATGTTTCACAACAAAAACCGTCCATTCTACTCCATTAGACCCAAAATGATGTTTCGAAGTGGTTGGGAGCATTTCGCAAACATTCAGCACGTAAAAAGATGCGAAACTTGTTTTGCGGGCCAGAATGCACTATTTCAGGGTACCAATGTTGCGAAAAAGGTTTCGCAACGAAAACATCCATTCTACTCCATTAGACCCAAAATGATGTTTTGCAGTGGTTGGGAGCATTTCGCAAACCTTCGGCACGTAAAAAGATGCAAAACTTGTTTTGCGGGCCTGAATGCACTATTTTAGGGTACTGATGTTGAGAATATGGTTTCGCAACGAAAACATCCATTCTACTCCATTAGACCCAAAATGATGTTTTGCAGTAGTTGGGAGCATTTCGCAAACCTTCGGCACGTAAAAAGATGCGAAACTTGTTTTGCGGGCCAGAATGCACTATTTCAGGGTACCAAAGTTGCGAAAAAGTTTTCGCAACGAAAACATCCATTCTACTCCATTAGACCCAAAATGATGTTTTGCAGTGGTTGGGAGCATTTCGCAAACCTTCGGCACGTAAAAAGATGCAAAACTTGTTTTGCGGGCCTGAATGCACTATTTCAGGGTACCGAAGTTGCGAAAAAGGTTTCGCAACGAAAACATCCATTCTACTCCAATAGACCCAAAATAATGTTTTGCACTGGTTGGGAGGATTTCGCAAACCTGCGGCACGTAAAAAGATGCAAAACTTGTTTTGCGGGCCAGAATGCACTATTTCAGGGTACCGAAGTTGCGAAAAATGTTTCACAACAAAAACCGTCCATTCTACTCCATTAGACCCAAAATGATGTTTTGAAGTGGTTGGGAGCATTTCGCAAACCTTCGGCACGTAAAAAGATGCGAAACTTGTTTTGCGGGCCAGAATGCACTATTTCAGGGTACCGAAGTTGCGAAAAATGTTTCACAACAAAAACTGTCCATTCTACTCCATTAGACCCAAAATGATGTTTTGAAGTGGTTGGGAGCATTTCGCAAACCTTCGGCACGTAAAAAGATGCGAAACTTGTTTTGCGGGCCAGAATGCACTATTTCAGGGTACCGAAGTTGCGAAAAATGTTTCGCAACGAAAACATCCATTCTACTCCATTAGACCCAAAATGATGTTTTGCAGTGGTTGGGAGCATTTCGCAAACCATCGACACGTAAAAAGATGCGAAACTTGTGTTTCGGGCCTGAATGCACTATTTCGGGGTACCGAAGTTACAAAAATGGTTTCGCTACGAAAACATCCATTCTAGTCTATTAGACACAAAATGATGTTTTGCACTGGTTGGGAGCATTTCGCAAACCTTCGGCACGTAAAAAGATGCGAAACTTGTTTTGCGGGCCAGAATGCACTATTTCAGGGTACCGAAGTTGCGAAAAATGTTTCGCAACAAAAACTGTCCATTCTACTCCATTAGACCCAAAATGATGTTTTGCAGTGGTTGGGAACATTTCGCAAACCTTCGGCACGTAAAAAGATGCGAAACTTGTTTTGCGGGCCAGAATGCACTATTTCAGGGTACCGAAGTTGCGAAAAATGTTTCGCAACAAAAACCGTCCATTCTACTCCATTAGATCCAAAAAGATGTTTTGCAGTGGTTGGGAAAATTTCGCAAATCTTCGGCACGTAAAAAGATGCGAAACTTGTTTTACGGTCCTCAATGCACTATTTCAGAGTACCGAAGTTGCGAATATGGTTTCACAACGAAAACATCCATTCTACTCCATTAGACCCAAAATGATGTTTTCCACTAGTTGGGAGCATTTCGCAAACCATCGACACGTAAAAAGATGCGAAACTTGTGTTTCGGGCCTGAATGCACTATTTCGGTGTACCGAAGTTGCGAAAAATGTTTCGCAACCAAAACATCCATTCTACTCTATTAGACACAAAATGATGTTTTGCAGCGGTTGGGAGCGTTTCGGAAACCTTCGGCACGTAAAAAGATGCGAAACTTGTTTTGCGGGCCTGAATGCACTATTTCACGGTACCGAAGTTGCGAAAAATGTTTCGCAAGAAAAACATCCATTCTACTCCATTAGTCCCAAAATGATGTTCTGCAGTGGTTGGGAGTATTTCGCAAACCTTGGGGACGTAAAAAGATGTGAAACTTGTTTTGCGGGCCAGAATGCACTATTTTAGGGTACCAAAGTTTCGAAAAAGGTTTCGCAATGAAAACATCCATTCTACTCCATTAGACCCAAAATGATGTTTTGCAGTGGTTGGGAGCATTTCGCAAACCATCGACACATAAGAAGATGCGAAACTTGTGTTTCTTGCTTGAATGCACTATTTCGGGGTACCGAAGCTACAAAAATGGTTTCGCAACGAAAACATCCCTTATACTCCATTAGACCCAAAATGATGTTTTGCAGTGGTTGGGAGCATTTCGCAAACCTTCGGCACGTAAAAAGATGGGAAACTTGTTTTGCGGGCCAGAATGCACTATTTCAGGGTACCGAAGTTGCGAAAAATGTTTCGCAACAAAAACCATCCATTCTACTCCATTAGACCCAAAATGATGTTTTGAAGTGGTTGGGAGCATTTCGCAAACCTTCGGCACGTAAAAAGATGCGAAACTTGTTTTGCGGGCCAGAATGCACTATTTCAGGGTACCAAAGTTGCGAAAAAGGTTTCGCAACGAAAACATCCATTCTACTCCATTAGACCCAAAATGATGTTTTCCACTGGTTGGGAGCATTTCGCAAACCTTCGGCACGTAAAAAGATGCAAAACTTGTTTTGCGGGCCTGAATGCACTATTTCAGGGTACCGAAGTTGCGAAAAAGGTTTCGCAACGAAAACATCCATTCTACTCTAATAGACCCAAAATAATGTTTTGCACTGGTTGGGAGGATTTCGCAAACCTGCGGCACGTAAAAAGATGCAAAACTTGTTTTGCGGGCCAGAATGCACTATTTCAGGGTACCGAAGTTGCGAAAAATGTTTCACAACAAAAACCGTCCATTCTACTCCATTAGACCCAAAATGATGTTTTGAAGTGGTTGGGAGCATTTCGCAAACCTTCGGCACGTAAAAAGATGCGAAATTTGTTTTGCGGGCCAGAATGCACTATTTCAGGGTACCGAAGTTGCGAAAAATGTTTCACAACAAAAACCGTCCATTCTACTCCATTAGACCCAAATTGATGTTTTGAAGTGGTTGGGAGCATTTCGCAAACCTTCGGCACGTAAAAAGATGCGAAACTTGTTTTGCAGGCCAGAATGCACTATTTCAGGGTACCGAAGTTGCGAAAAATGTTTCGCAACGAAAACATCCATTCTACTCCATTAGACCCAAAATGATGTTTTGCAGTGGTTGGGAGCATTTCGCAAACCATCGACACGTAAAAAGATGCGAAACTTGTGTTTCGGGCCTGAATGCACTATTTCGGGGTACCGAAGTTACAAAAATGGTTTCGCTACGAAAACATCCATTCTAGTCTATTAGACACAAAATGATGTTTTGCACTGGTTGGGAGCATTTCGCAAACCTTCGGCACGTAAAAAGATGCGAAACTTGTTTTGCGGGCCAGAATGCACTATTTCAGGGTACCGAAGTTGCGAAAAATGTTTCGCAACAAAAACTGTCCATTCTACTCCATTAGACCCAAAATGATGTTTTGCAGTGGTTGGGAGCATTTCGCAAACCTTCGGCACGTAAAAAGATGCGAAACTTGTTTTGCGGGCCAGAATGGACTATTTCAGGGTACCGAAGTTGCGAAAAATGTTTCGCAACAAAAACCGTCCATTCTACTCCATTAGATCCAAAATGATGTTTTGCAGTGGTTGGGAGAATTTCGCAAATCTTCGGCACGTAAAAAGATGCGAAACTTGTTTTACGGTCCTCAATGCACTATTTCAGAGTACCGAAGTTGCGAATATGGTTTCACAACGAAAACATCCATTCTACTCCATTAGACCCAAAATGATGTTTTCCACTAGTTGGGAGCATTTCGCAAACCATCGACACGTAAAAAGATGCGAAACTTGTGTTTCGGGCCTGAATGCACTATTTCGGTGTACCGAAGTTGCGAAAAATGTTTCGCAACCAAAACATCCATTCTACTCTATTAGACACAAAATGATGTTTTGCAGCGGTTGGGAGCGTTTCGGAAACCTTCGGCACGTAAAAAGATGCGAAACTTGTTTTGCGGGCCTGAATGCACTATTTCACGGTACCGAAGTTGCGAAAAATGTTTCGCAAGAAAAACATCCATTCTACTCCATTAGTCCCAAAATGATGTTTTGCAGTGGTTGGGAGTATTTCGCAAACCTTCGGGACGTAAAAAGATGTGAAACTTGTTTTGCGGGCCAGAATGCACTATTTTAGGGAACCAAAGTTTCGAAAAAGGTTTCGCAATGAAAACATCCATTCTACTCCATTAGACCCAAAATGATGTTTTGCAGTGGTTGGGAGCATTTCGCAAACCATCGACACATAAGAAGATGCGAAACTTGTGTTTCTTGCTTGAATGCACTATTTCGGGGTACCGAAGCTACAAATATGGTTTCGCAACGAAAACATCCCTTATACTCCATTAGACCCAAAATGATGTTTTACAGTGGTTGGGAGCATTTCGCAAACCTTCGGCACGTAAAAAGATGGGAAACTTGTTTTGCGGGCCTGAATGCACTATTTTAGGGTACTGATGTTGAGAATATGGTTTCGCAACGAAAACATCCATTCTACTCCATTAGACCCAAAATGATGTTTTGCAGTAGTTGGGAGCATTTCGCAAACCTTCGGCACGTAAAAAGATGCGAAACTTGTTTTGCGGGCCAGAATGCACTATTTCAGGGTACCAAAGTTGCGAAAAAGTTTTCGCAACGAAAACATCCATTCTACTCCATTAGACCCAAAATGATGTTTTGCAGTGGTTGGGAGCATTTCGCAAACCTTCGGCACGTAAAAAGATGCAAAACTTGTTTTGCGGGCCTGAATGCACTATTTCAGGGTACCGAAGTTGCGAAAAAGGTTTCGCAACGAAAACATCCATTCTACTCCAATAGACCCAAAATAATGTTTTGCACTGGTTGGGAGGATTTCGCAAACCTGCGGCACGTAAAAAGATGCAAAACTTGTTTTGCGGGCCAGAATGCACTATTTCAGGGTACCGAAGTTGCGAAAAATGTTTCACAACAAAAACCGTCCATTCTACTCCATTAGACCCAAAATGATGTTTTGAAGTGGTTGGGAGCATTTCGCAAACCTTCGGCACGTAAAAAGATGCGAAACTTGTTTTGCGGGCCAGAATGCACTATTTCAGTGTACCGAAGTTGCGAAAAATGTTTCACAACAAAAACCGTCCATTCTACTCCATTAGACCCAAAATGATGTTTTGAAGTGGTTGGGAGCATTTCGCAAACCTTCGGCACGTAAAAAGATGCGAAACTTGTTTTGCGGGCCAGAATGCACTATTTCAGGGTACCGAAGTTGCGAAAAATGTTTCGCAACGAAAACATCCATTCTACTCCATTAGACCCAAAATGATGTTTTGCAGTGGTTGGGAGCATTTCGCAAACCATCGACACGTAAAAAGATGCGAAACTTGTGTTTCGGGCCTGAATGCACTATTTCGGGGTACCGAAGTTACAAAAATGGTTTCGCTACGAAAACATCCATTCTAGTCTATTAGACACAAAATGATGTTTTGCACTGGTTGGGAGCATTTCGCAAACCTTCGGCACGTAAAAAGATGCGAAACTTGTTTTGCGGGCCAGAATGCACTATTTCAGGGTACCGAAGTTGCGAAAAATGTTTCGCAACAAAAACTGTCCATTCTACTCCATTAGACCCAAAATGATGTTTTGCAGTGGTTGGGAGCATTTCGCAAACCTTCGGCACGTAAAAAGATGCGAAACTTGTTTTGCGGGCCAGAATGCACTATTTCAGGGTACCGAAGTTGCGAAAAATGTTTCGCAACAAAAACCGTCCATTCTACTCCATTAGATCCAAAATGATGTTTTGCAGTGGTTGGGAGAATTTCGCAAATCTTCGGCACGTAAAAAGATGCGAAACTTGTTTTACGGTCCTCAATGCACTATTTCAGAGTACCGAAGTTGCGAATATGGTTTCACTACGAAAACATCCATTCTACTCCATTAGACCCAAAATGATGTTTTCCACTAGTTGGGAGCATTTCGCAAACCATCGACACGTAAGAAGATGCGAAACTTGTGTTTCGGGCCTGAATGCACTATTTCGGTGTACCGAAGTTGCGAAAAATGTTTCGCAACCAAAACATCCATTCTACTCTATTAGACACAAAATGATGTTTTGCAGCGGTTGGGAGCGTTTCGGAAACCTTCGGCACGTAAAAAGATGCGAAACTTGTTTTGCGGGCCTGAATGCACTATTTCACGGTACCGAAGTTGCGAAAAATGTTTCGCAAGAAAAATATCCATTCTACTCCATTAGTCCCAAAATGATGTTTTGCAGTGGTTGGGAGTATTTCGCAAACCTTGGGGACGTAAAAAGATGTGAAACTTGTTTTGCGGGCCAGAATGCACTATTTTAGGGTACCAAAGTTTCGAAAAAAGTTTCGAAAAAGGTTTCGCAATGAAAACATCCATTCTACTCCATTAGACCCAAAATGATGTTTTGCAGTGGTTGGGAGCATTTCGCAAACCATCGACACATAAGAAGATGCGAAACTTGTGTTTCTTGCTTGAATGCACTATTTCGGGGTACCGAAGCTACAAAAATGGTTTCGCAACGAAAACATCCCTTATACTCCATTAGACCCAAAATGATGTTTTGCAGTGGTTGGGAGCATTTCGCAAACCTTCGGCACGTAAAAAGATGGGAAACTTGTTTTGCGGGCCAGAATGCACTATTTCAGGGTACCGAAGTTGCGAAAAATGTTTCGCAACAAAAACCATCCATTCTACTCCATTAGACCCAAAATGATGTTTTGAAGTGGTTGGGAGCATTTCGCAAACCTTCGGCACGTAAAAAGATGCGAAACTTGTTTTGCGGGCCAGAATGCACTATTTCAGGGTACCAAAGTTGCGAAAAAGGTTTCGCAACTAAAACATCCATTCTACTCCATTAGACCCAAAATGATGTTTTCCACTGGTTGGGAGCATTTCGCAAACCTTCGGCACGTAAAAAGATGCAAAACTTGTTTTGCGGGCCAGAATGCACTATTTCAAGGTACCGAAGTTGCGAAAAATGTTTCACAACAAAAACCGTCCATTCTACTCCATTAGACCCAAAATGATGTTTTGAAGTGGTTGGGAGCATTTCGCAAACCTTCGGCACGTAAAAAGATGCGAAACTTGTTTTGCGGGCCAGAATGCACTATTTCAGGGTACCAATGTTGCGAAAAAGGTTTCACAACGAAAACATCCATTCTACTCCATTAGACCCAAAATGATGTTTTGCTGTGGTTGGGAGCATTTCGCAAACCTTCGGGACGTAAAAAGATGCGAAACTTGTTTTGCGGGCCAGAATGCACTATTTCAGGGTACCGAAGTTGCGAAAAAGGTTTCGCAACGAAAACATCCATTCTACTCCATTAGACCCAAAATGATGTTTTGCAGTGGTTGGGAGCATATCGCAAACCTTCGGGACGTAAAAAGATGCGAAACGTGTTTTGCGGGCCAGAATGCACTATTTCAGTGTACCGAAGTTGCGAAAAAGATTTCGCAACGAAAACATCCATTCTACTCCATTAGACCCAAAATGATGTTTTGCAGTGGTTGGGAGCATTTCGCAAACCTTCGGCACGTAAAAAGATGCCAAACTTGTTTTGCGGGCCAGAATGCACTATTTTAGGGTACCGAAGTTGCGAAAAAATGTGTCGCAACGAAAACATCCATTCTACTCCATTAGACCCAAAATGATGTTTTGCAGTGGTTGGGAGCATTTCGCAAACCTTCGGGACGTAAAAAGATGCGAAACTTGTTTTGCGGGCCAGAATGCACTATTTCAGGGTACCAAACTTGCGAAAAAGGTTTCGCAACGAAAACATCCATTCTACTCCATTAGACCCAAAATGATGTTTTGCAGTGGTTGGGAGCATTTCGCAAACCTTCGGCACGTAAAAAGATGCAAAACTTGTTTTGCGGGCCTGAATGCACTATTTCAGGGTACCGAAGTTGCGAAAAAGGTATCGCAACGAAAACATCCATTCTACTCCATTAGACCCAAAATGATGTTTTCCACTGGTTGGGAGCATTTCGCAAACCTTCGGCACGTAAAAAGATGCAAAACTTATTTTGCGGGCCAGAATGCACTATTTCAGGGTACCGAAGTTGCGAAAAATGTCTCACAACAAAAACCGTCCATTCTACTCCATTAGACCCAAAATGATGTTTTGAAGTGGTTGGGAGCATTTCGCAAACCTTCGGCACGTAAAAAGATGCGAAACTTGTTTTGCGGGCCAGAATGCACTATTTCAGGGTACCAAACTTGCGAAAAAGGTTTCACAACGAAAACATCCATTCTACTCCATTAGACCCAAAATGATGTTTTGCAGTGGTTGGGAGCATTTCGCAAACCTTCGGGACGTAAAAAGATGCGAAACTTGTTTTGCGGGCCAGAATGCACTATTTTAGGGTACCGAAGTTGCGAAAAAATGTTTCGCAACAAAAACCGTCCATTCTACTCCATTAGACCCAAAATGATGTTTTGAAGTGGTTGGGAGCATTTCGCAAACCTTCGGCACGTAAAAAGATGCGAAACTTGTTTTGCGTGCCAGAATGCACTATTTCAGGGTACCGAAGTTGCGAAAAAGGTTTCGCAACGAAAACATCCATTCTACTCCATTAGACCCAAAATGATGTTTTCCACTAGTTGGGAGCATTTCGCAAACCTTCGGCTCGTAAAAAGATGCAAAACTTGTTTTGCGGGCCAGAATGCACTATTTCAGGGTACCGAAGCTGCGAAAAATGTTTCACAACAAAAACCGTCCATTCTACTCCATTAGACCCAAAATGATGTTTTGAAGTGGTTGGGAGCATTTCGCAAACCTTCGGCAAGTAAAAAGATGCGAAACTTGTTTTGCGGGCCAGAATGCACTATTTCAGGGTACCAAAGTTGCGAAAAAGGTTTCGCCACGAAAACATCCATTCTACTCCATTAGACCCAAAATGATGTTTTGCAGTGGTTGGGAGAATTTCGCAAACCTTCGGCACGTAAAAAGATGCCAAACTTGTTTTGCGGGCCAGAATGCACTATTTTAGGGTACCGAAGTTGCGAAAAAATGTTTCGCAACGAAAACATCCATTCTACTCCATTAGACCCAAAATGATGTTTTGCAGTGGTTGGGAGCATTTCGCAAACCTTCGGGACGTAAAAAGATGCGAAACTTGTTTTGCGGGCCAGAATGCACTATTTCAGGGTACCAGAGTTGCGAAAAAGGTTTTGCAACGAAAACATCCATTCTACTCCATTAGACCCAAAATGATGTTTTGCACTGGTTGGGAGCATTTCGCAAACCTTCGGCACGTAAAAAGATGCAAAACTTGTTTTGCGGGCCAGAATGCACTATTTCAGGGTACCGAAGTTGCGAAAAATGTTTCACAAGAAAAACCGTCCATTCTACTCCATTAGACCCAAAATGATGTTTTGAAGTGGTTGGGAGCATTTCGCAAACCTTCGGCACGTAAAAAGATGCGAAACTTGTTTTGCGGGCCAGAATGCACTATTTCAGGGTACCAAAGTTGCGAAAAAGGTTTCGCAATGAAAACATCCATTCTACTCCATTAGACCCAAAATGATGTTTTGCAGTGGTTGGGAGCATTTCGCAAACCTTCGGCACGTAAAAAGATGCCAAACTTGTTTTGCGGGCCAGAATGCACTATTTCAGGGTACCAAAGTTGCGAAAAAGGTTTCGCAACGAAAACATCCATTCTACTCCATTAGACCCAAAATGATGTTTTGCAGTGGTTGGGAGAATTTCGCAAACCTTCAGCACGTAAAAAGATACCAAACTTGTTTTGCTGGCCAGAATGCACTATTTTAGGGTGCCGAAGTTGCGAAAAAATGTTTCGCAACGAAAACATCCATTCTACTCCATTAGACCCAAAATGATGTTTTACAGTGGTTGGGAGCATTTCGCAAACCTTCGGCACGTAAAAAGATGCGAAACTTGTTTTGCGGGCCAGAATGTACTATTTCAGGGTACCAAAGTTGCGAAAAAGGTTTCGCAACGAAAACATCCATTCTACTCCATTAGACCCAAAATGATGTTTTGCAGTGGTTGGGAGCATTTCGCAAACCTTCGGCACGTAAAAAGATGCAAAACTTGTTTTGCGGGCCTGAATGCACTATTTCAGGGTACCGAAGTTGCGAAAAAGGTTTCGCAACGAAAACATCCATTCTACTCCATTAGACCCAAAATGATGTTTTGCAGTGGTTGGGAGCATTTCGCAAACCTTCGGGACGTAAAAAGATGCGAAACTTGTTTTGCGGGCCAGAATGCACTATTTCAGGGTACCAAAGTTGCGAAAAAGGTTTCGCAACGAAAACATCCATTCTACTCCATTAGACCCAAAATGATGTTTTGCAGTGGTTGGGAGCATTTCGCAAACCTTCGGCACGTAAAAAGATGCCAAACTTGTTTTGCGGGCCTGAATGCACTATTTCAGGGTACCGAAGTTGCGAAAAAGGTTTCGCAACGAAAACATCCATTCTACTCCATTAGACCCAAAATGATGTTTTGCAGTGGTTGGGAGCATTTCGCAAACCTTCGGGACGTAAAAAGATGCGAAACTTGTTTTGCGGGCCAGAATGCACTATTTCAGGGTACCAAAGTTGCGAAAAATGTTTCGCAACGAAAACATCCATTCTACTCCATTAGACCCAAAATGATGTTTTGCAGTGGTTGGGAGCATTTCGCAAACCTTCGGCACGTAAAAAGATGCAAAACTTGTTTTGCGGGCCTGAATGCACTATTTCAGGGTACCGAAGTTGCGAAAAAGGTTTCGCAACGAAAACATCCATTCTACTCCATTAGACCCAAAATGATGTTTTGCACTGGTTGGGAGCATTTCGCAAACCTTCGGCACGTAAAAAGATGCAAAACTTGTTTTGCGGGCCAGAATGCACTATTTCAGGGTACCGAAGTTGCGAAAAATGTTTCACAAGAAAAACCGTCCATTCTACTCCATTAGACCCAAAATGATGTTTTGAAGTGGTTGGGAGCATTTCGCAAACCTTCGGCACGTAAAAAGATGCGAAACTTGTTTTGCGGGCCAGAATGCACTATTTCAGGGTACCAAAGTTGCGAAAAAGGTTTCGCAATGAAAACATCCATTCTACTCCATTAGACCCAAAATGATGTTTTGCAGTGGTTGGGAGCATTTCGCAAACCTTCGGCACGTAAAAAGATGCCAAACTTGTTTTGCGGGCCAGAATGCACTATTTCAGGGTACCAAAGTTGCGAAAAAGGTTTCGCAACGAAAACATCCATTCTACTCCATTAGACCCAAAATGATGTTTTGCAGTGGTTGGGAGAATTTCGCAAACCTTCAGCACGTAAAAAGATACCAAACTTGTTTTGCTGGCCAGAATGCACTATTTTAGGGTGCCGAAGTTGCGAAAAAATGTTTCGCAACGAAAACATCCATTCTACTCCATTAGACCCAAAATGATGTTTTGCAGTGGTTGGGAGCATTTCGCAAACCTTCGGCACGTAAAAAGATGCGAAACTTGTTTTGCGGGCCAGAATGTTCTATTTCAGGGTACCAAAGTTGCGAAAAAGGTTTCGCAACGAAAACATCCATTCTACTCCATTAGACCCAAAATGATGTTTTGCAGTGGTTGGGAGCATTTCGCAAACCTTCGGCACGTAAAAAGATGCAAAACTTGTTTTGCGGGCCTGAATGCACTATTTCAGGGTACCGAAGTTGCGAAAAAGGTTTCGCAACGAAAACATCCATTCTACTCCATTAGACCCAAAATGATGTTTTGCAGTGGTTGGGAGCATTTCGCAAACCTTCGGGACGTAAAAAGATGCGAAACTTGTTTTGCGGGCCAGAATGCACTATTTTAGGGTACCAAAGTTGCGAAAAAGGTTTCGCAACGAAAACATCCATTCTACTCCATTAGACCCAAAATGATGTTTTGCAGTGGTTGGGAGCATTTCGCAAACCTTCGGCACGTAAAAAGATGCCAAACTTGTTTTGCGGGCCTGAATGCACTATTTCAGGGTACCGAAGTTGCGAAAAAGGTTTCGCAACGAAAACATCCATTCTACTCCATTAGACCCAAAATGATGTTTTGCAGTGGTTGGGAGCATTTCGCAAACCTTCGGGACGTAAAAAGATGCGAAACTTGTTTTGCGGGCCAGAATGCACTATTTCAGGGTACCAAAGTTGCGAAAAATGTTTCGCAACGAAAACATCCATTCTACTCCATTAGACCCAAAATGATGTTTTGCAGTGGTTGGGAGCATTTCGCAAACCTTCGGCACGTAAAAAGATGCAAAACTTGTTTTGCGGGCCTGAATGCACTATTTCAGGGTACCGAAGTTGCGAAAAAGGTTTCGCAACGAAAACATCCATTCTACTCCATTAGACCCAAAATGATGTTTTGCACTGGTTGGGAGCATTTCGCAAACCTTCGGCACGTAAAAAGATGCAAAACTTGTTTTGCGGGCCAGAATGCACTATTTCAGGGTACCGAAGTTGCGAAAAATGTTTCACAAGAAAAACCGTCCATTCTACTCCATTAGACCCAAAATGATGTTTTGAAGTGGTTGGGAGCATTTCGCAAACCTTCGGCACGTAAAAAGATGCGAAACTTGTTTTGCGGGCCAGAATGCACTATTTCAGGGTACCAGAGTTGCGAAAAAGGTTTTGCAACGAAAACATCCATTCTACTCCATTAGACCCAAAATGATGTTTTGCACTGGTTGGGAGCATTTCGCAAACCTTCGGCACGTAAAAAGATGCAAAACTTGTTTTGCGGGCCAGAATGCACTATTTCAGGGTACCGAAGTTGCGAAAAATGTTTCACAAGAAAAACCGTCCATTCTACTCCATTAGACCCAAAATGATGTTTTGAAGTGGTTGGGAGCATTTCGCAAACCTTCGGCACGTAAAAAGATGCGAAACTTGTTTTGCGGGCCAGAATGCACTATTTCAGGGTACCAAAGTTGCGAAAAAGGTTTCGCAACGAAAACATCCATTCTACTCCATTAGACCCAAAATGATGTTTTGCAGTGGTTGGGAGCATTTCGCAAACCTTCGGCACGTAAAAAGATGCAAAACTTGTTTTGCGGGCCAGAATGCACTATTTCAGGGTACCGAAGTTGCGAAAAATGTTTCACAAGAAAAACCGTCCATTCTACTCCATTAGACCCAAAATGATGTTTTGAAGTGGTTGGGAGCATTTCGCAAACCTTCGGCACGTAAAAAGATGCGAAACTTGTTTTGCGGGCCAGAATGCACTATTTCAGGGTACCAAAGTTGCGAAAAAGGTTTCGCAATGAAAACATCCATTCTACTCCATTAGACCCAAAATGATGTTTTGCAGTGGTTGGGAGCATTTCGCAAACCTTCGGCACGTAAAAAGATGCCAAACTTGTTTTGCGGGCCAGAATGCACTATTTCAGGGTACCAAAGTTGCGAAAAAGGTTTCGCAACGAAAACATCCATTCTACTCCATTAGACCCAAAATGATGTTTTGCAGTGGTTGGGAGAATTTCGCAAACCTTCAGCACGTAAAAAGATACCAAACTTGTTTTGCTGGCCAGAATGCACTATTTTAGGGTGCCGAAGTTGCGAAAAAATGTTTCGCAACGAAAACATCCATTCTACTCCATTAGACCCAAAATGATGTTTTGCAGTGGTTGGGAGCATTTCGCAAACCTTCGGCACGTAAAAAGATGCGAAACTTGTTTTGCGGGCCAGAATGTACTATTTCAGGGTACCAAAGTTGCGAAAAAGGTTTCGCAACGAAAACATCCATTCTACTCCATTAGACCCAAAATGATGTTTTGCAGTGGTTGGGAGCATTTCGCAAACCTTCGGCACGTAAAAAGATGCAAAACTTGTTTTGCGGGCCTGAATGCACTATTTCAGGGTACCGAAGTTGCGAAAAAGGTTTCGCAACGAAAACATCCATTCTACTCCATTAGACCCAAAATGATGTTTTGCAGTGGTTGGGAGCATTTCGCAAACCTTCGGGACGTAAAAAGATGCGAAACTTGTTTTGCGGGCCAGAATGCACTATTTTAGGGTACCAAAGTTGCGAAAAAGGTTTCGCAACGAAAACATCCATTCTACTCCATTAGACCCAAAATGATGTTTTGCAGTGGTTGGGAGCATTTCGCAAACCTTCGGCACGTAAAAAGATGCCAAACTTGTTTTGCGGGCCTGAATGCACTATTTCAGGGTACCGAAGTTGCGAAAAAGGTTTCGCAACGAAAACATCCATTCTACTCCATTAGACCCAAAATGATGTTTTGCAGTGGTTGGGAGCATTTCGCAAACCTTCGGGACGTAAAAAGATGCGAAACTTGTTTTGCGGGCCAGAATGCACTATTTCAGGGTACCAAAGTTGCGAAAAATGTTTCGCAACGAAAACATCCATTCTACTCCATTAGACCCAAAATGATGTTTTGCAGTGGTTGGGAGCATTTCGCAAACCTTCGGCACGTAAAAAGATGCAAAACTTGTTTTGCGGGCCTGAATGCACTATTTCAGGGTACCGAAGTTGCGAAAAAGGTTTCGCAACGAAAACATCCATTCTACTCCATTAGACCCAAAATGATGTTTTGCACTGGTTGGGAGCATTTCGCAAACCTTCGGCACGTGAAAAGATGCAAAACTTGTTTTGCGGGCCAGAATGCACTATTTCAGGGTACCGAAGTTGCGAAAAATGTTTCACAAGAAAAACCGTCCATTCTACTCCATTAGACCCAAAATGATGTTTTGAAGTGGTTGGGAGCATTTCGCAAACCTTCGGCACGTAAAAAGATGCGAAACTTGTTTTGCGGGCCAGAATGCACTATTTCAGGGTACCAGAGTTGCGAAAAAGGTTTTGCAACGAAAACATCCATTCTACTCCATTAGACCCAAAATGATGTTTTGCACTGGTTGGGAGCATTTCGCAAACCTTCGGCACGTAAAAAGATGCAAAACTTGTTTTGCGGGCCAGAATGCACTATTTCAGGGTACCGAAGTTGCGAAAAATGTTTCACAAGAAAAACCGTCCATTCTACTCTATTAGACCCAAAATGATGTTTTGAAGTGGTTGGGAGCATTTCGCAAACCTTCGGCACGTAAAAAGATGCGAAACTTGTTTTGCGGGCCAGAATGCACTATTTCAGGGTACCAAAGTTGCGAAAAAGGTTTCGCAACGAAAACATCCATTCTACTCCATTAGACCCAAAATGATGTTTTGCAGTGGTTGGGAGCATTTCGCAAACCTTCGGCACGTAAAAAGATGCCAAACTTGTTTTGCGGGCCAGAATGCACTATTTCAGGGTACCAAAGTTGCGAAAAAGGTTTCGCAACGAAATCATCCATTCTACTCCATTAGACCCAAAATGATGTTTTGCAGTGGTTGGGAGAATTTCGCAAACCTTCGGCACGTAAAAAGATACCAAACTTGTTTTGCTGGCCAGAATGCACTATTTTAGGGTACTGAAGTTGCGAAAAAATGTTTCGCAACGAAAACATCCATTCTACTCCATTAGACCCAAAATGATGTTTTGCAGTGGTTGGGAGCATTTCGCAAACCTTCGGCACGTAAAAAGATGCGAAACTTGTTTTGCGGGCCAGAATGCACTATTTCAGGGTACCAAAGTTGCGAAAAAGGTTTCGCAACGAAAACATCCATTCTACTCCATTAGACCCAAAATGATGTTTTGCAGTGGTTGGGAGCATTTCGCAAACCTTCGGCACGTAAAAAGATGCAAAACTTGTTTTGCGGGCCTGAATGCACTATTTCAGGGTACCGAAGTTGCGAAAAAGGTTTCGCAACGAAAACATCCATTCTACTCCATTAGACCCAAAATGATGTTTTGCAGTGGTTGGGAGCATTTCGCAAACCTTCGGGACGTAAAAAGATGCGAAACTTGTTTTGCGGGCCAGAATGCACTATTTCAGGGTACCAAAGTTGCGAAAAAGGTTTCGCAACGAAAACATCCATTCTACTCCATTAGGCCCAAAATGATGTTTTGCAGTGGTTGGGAGCATTTCGCAAACCTTCGGCACGTAAAAAGATGCCAAACTTGTTTTGCGGGCCTGAATGCACTATTTCAGGGTACCGAAGTTGCGAAAAAGGTTTCGCAACGAAAACATCCATTCTACTCCATTAGACCCAAAATGATGTTTTGCAGTGGTTGGGAGCATTTCGCAAACCTTCGGGACGTAAAAAGATGCGAAACTTGTTTTGCGGGCCAGAATGCACTATTTCAGGGTACCAAAGTTGCGAAAAATGTTTCGCAACGAAAACATCCATTCTACTCCATTAGACCCAAAATGATGTTTTGCAGTGGTTGGGAGCATTTCGCAAACCTTCGGCACGTAAAAAGATGCAAAACTTGTTTTGCGGGCCTGAATGCACTATTTCAGGGTACCGAAGTTGCGAAAAAGGTTTCGCAACGAAAACATCCATTCTACTCCATTAGACCCAAAATGATGTTTTCCACTGGTTGGGAGCATTTCGCAAACCATCGACACATAAAAAGATACGAAACTTGTGTTTCTTGCTTGAATGCACTATTTCGGGGTACAGAAGCTACAAAAATGGTTTCGCAACGAAAACATCCCTTATACTCCATTAGACCCAAAATGATGTTTTGCAGTGGTTGGGAGCATTTCGCAAACCTTCGGCACGTAAAAAGATGCGAAACTTGTTTTGCGGGCCAGAATGCACTATTTCAGGGTACCAAAGTTGCGAAAAAGGTTTCGCAACGAAAACATCCATTCTACTCCATTAGACCCAAAATGATGTTTTGCAGTGGTTGGGAGCATTTCGCAAACCTTCGGCACGTAAAAAGATGCCAAACTTGTTTTGCGGGCCTGAATGCACTATTTCAGGGTACCGAAGTTGCGAAAAAGGTTTCGCAACGAAAACATCCATTCTACTCCATTAGACCCAAAATGATGTTTTGCAGTGGTTGGGAGCATTTCGCAAACCTTCGGGACGTAAAAAGATGCGAAACTTGTTTTGCGGGCCAGAATGCACTATTTCAGGGTACCAAAGTTGCGAAAAATGTTTCGCAACGAAAACATCCATTCTACTCCATTAGACCCAAAATGATGTTTTGCAGTGGTTGGGAGCATTTCGCAAACCTTCGGCACGTAAAAAGATGCAAAACTTGTTTTGCGGGCCTGAATGCACTATTTCAGGGTACCGAAGTTGCGAAAAAGGTTTCGCAACGAAAACATCCATTCTACTCCATTAGACCCAAAATGATGTTTTCCACTGGTTGGGAGCATTTCGCAAACCATCGACACATAAAAAGATACGAAACTTGTGTTTCTTGCTTGAATGCACTATTTCGGGGTACAGAAGCTACAAAAATGGTTTCGCAACGAAAACATCCCTTATACTCCATTAGACCCAAAATGATGTTTTGCAGTGGTTGGGAGCATTTCGCAAACCTTCGGCACGTAAAAAGATGCGAAACTTGTTTTGCGGGCCAGAATGCACTATTTCAGGGTACCAAAGTTGCGAAAAAGGTTTCGCAACGAAAACATCCATTCTACTCCATTAGACCCAAAATGATGTTTTGCAGTGGTTGGGAGCATTTCGCAAACCTTCGGCACGTAAAAAGATGCCAAACTTGTTTTGCGGGCCTGAATGCACTATTTCAGGGTACCGAAGTTGCGAAAAAGGTTTCGCAACGAAAACATCCATTCTACTCCATTAGACCCAAAATGATGTTTTGCAGTGGTTGGGAGCATTTCGCAAACCTTCGGGACGTAAAAAGATGCGAAACTTGTTTTGCGGGCCAGAATGCACTATTTCAGGGTACCAAAGTTGCGAAAAATGTTTCGCAACGAAAACATCCATTCTACTCCATTAGACCCAAAATGATGTTTTGCAGTGGTTGGGAGCATTTCGCAAACCTTCGGCACGTAAAAAGATGCAAAACTTGTTTTGCGGGCCTGAATGCACTATTTCAGGGTACCGAAGTTGCGAAAAAGGTTTCGCAACGAAAACATCCATTCTACTCCATTAGACCCAAAATGATGTTTTGCACTGGTTGGGAGCATTTCGCAAACCTTCGGCACGTAAAAAGATGCAAAACTTGTTTTGCGGGCCAGAATGCACTATTTCAGGGTACCGAAGTTGCGAAAAATGTTTCACAAGAAAAACCGTCCATTCTACTCCATTAGACCCAAAATGATGTTTTGAAGTGGTTGGGAGCATTTCGCAAACCTTCGGCACGTAAAAAGATGCGAAACTTGTTTTGCGGGCCAGAATGCACTATTTCAGGGTACCAGAGTTGCGAAAAAGGTTTTGCAACGAAAACATCCATTCTACTCCATTAGACCCAAAATGATGTTTTGCACTGGTTGGGAGCATTTCGCAAACCTTCGGCACGTAAAAAGATGCAAAACTTGTTTTGCGGGCCAGAATGCACTATTTCAGGGTACCGAAGTTGCGAAAAATGTTTCACAAGAAAAACCGTCCATTCTACTCCATTAGACCCAAAATGATGTTTTGAAGTGGTTGGGAGCATTTCGCAAACCTTCGGCACGTAAAAAGATGCGAAACTTGTTTTGCTGGCCAGAATGCACTATTTCAGGGTACCAAAGTTGCGAAAAAGGTTTCGCAACGAAAACATCCATTCTACTCCATTAGACCCAAAATGATGTTTTGCAGTGGTTGGGAGCATTTCGCAAACCTTCGGCACGTAAAAAGATGCCAAACTTGTTTTGCGGGCCAGAATGCACTATTTCAGGGTACCAAAGTTGCGAAAAAGGTTTCGCAACGAAAACATCCATTCTACTCCATTAGACCCAAAATGATGTTTTGCAGTGGTTGGGAGAATTTCGCAAACCTTCGGCACGTAAAAAGATACCAAACTTGTTTTGCTGGCCAGAATGCACTATTTTAGGGTACCGAAGTTGCGAAAAAATGTTTCGCAACGAAAACATCCATTCTACTCCATTAGACCCAAAATGATGTTTTGCAGTGGTTGGGAGCATTTCGCAAACCTTCGGCACGTAAAAAGATGCGAAACTTGTTTTGCGGGCCAGAATGCACTATTTCAGGGTACCAAAGTTGCGAAAAAGGTTTCGCAACGAAAACATCCATTCTACTCCATTAGACCCAAAATGATGTTTTGCAGTGGTTGGGAGCATTTCGCAAACCTTCGGCACGTAAAAAGATGCAAAACTTGTTTTGCGGGCCTGAATGCACTATTTCAGGGTACCGAAGTTGCGAAAAAGGTTTCGCAACGAAAACATCCATTCTACTCCATTAGACCCAAAATGATGTTTTGCAGTGGTTGGGAGCATTTCGCAAACCTTCGGCACGTAAAAAGATGCCAAACTTGTTTTGCGGGCCAGAATGCACTATTTCAGGGTACCAAAGTTGCGAAAAAGGTTTCGCAACGAAAACATCCATTCTACTCCATTAGGCCCAAAATGATGTTTTGCAGTGGTTGGGAGCATTTCGCAAACCTTCGGCACGTAAAAAGATGCCAAACTTGTTTTGCGGGCCTGAATGCACTATTTCAGGGTACCAAAGTTGCGAAAAAGGTTTCGCAACGAAAACATCCATTCTACTCCATTAGACCCAAAATGATGTTTTGCAGTGGTTGGGAGCATTTCGCAAACCTTCGGGACGTAAAAAGATGCGAAACTTGTTTTGCGGGCCAGAATGCACTATTTCAGGGTACCAAAGTTGCGAAAAATGTTTCGCAACGAAAACATCCATTCTACTCCATTAGACCCAAAATGATGTTTTGCAGTGGTTGGGAGCATTTCGCAAACCTTCGGCACGTAAAAAGATGCAAAACTTGTTTTGCGGGCCTGAATGCACTATTTCAGGGTACCGAAGTTGCGAAAAAGGTTTCGCAACGAAAACATCCATTCTACTCCATTAGACCCAAAATGATGTTTTCCACTGGTTGGGAGCATTTCGCAAACCATCGACACATAAAAAGATACGAAACTTGTGTTTCTTGCTTGAATGCACTATTTCGGGGTACAGAAGCTACAAAAATGGTTTCGCAACGAAAACATCCCTTATACTCCATTAGACCCAAAATGATGTTTTGCAGTGGTTGGGAGCATTTCGCAAACCTTCGGCACGTAAAAAGATGCGAAACTTGTTTTGCGGGCCAGAATGCACTATTTCAGGGTACCGAAGTTGCGAAAAATGTTTCGCAACAAAAACCATCCATTCTACTCCATTAGACCCAAAATGATGTTTTGCAGTGGTTGGGAGCATTTCGCAAACCTTCGGCACGTAAAAAGATGCAAAACTTGTTTTGCGGGCCTGAATGCACTATTTCAGGGTACCGAAGTTGCGAAAAAGGTTTCGCAACGAAAACATCCATTCTACTCCATTAGACCCAAAATGATGTTTTGCACTGGTTGGGAGCATTTCGCAAACCTTCGGCACGCAAAAAGATACAAAACTTGTTTTGCGGGCCAGAATGCACTATTTCAGGGTACCGAAGTTGCGAAAAATGTTTCACATTAAAAACCGTCCATTCTACTCCATTAGACCCAAAATGATGTTTTGAAGTGGTTGGGAGCATTTCGAAAACCTTCGGCACATAAAAAGATGCGAAACTTGTTTTGCGGGCCAGAATGCACTATTTCAGGGTACCAAAGTTGCGAAAAAGGTTTCGCAACGAAAACATCCATTCTACTCCATTAGACCCAAAATGATGTTTTCCACTGGTTGGGAGCATTTCGCAAACCATCGACACATAAAAAGATACGAAACTTGTGTTTCTTGCTTGAATGCACTATTTCGGGGTACAGAAGCTACAAAAATGGTTTCGCAACGAAAACATCCCTTATACTCCATTAGACCCAAAATGATGTTTTGCAGTGGTTGGGAGCATTTCGCAAACCTTCGGCACGTAAAAAGATGCGAAACTTGTTTTGCGGGCCAGAATGCACTATTTTAGGGTACCGAAGTTGCGAAAAATGTTTCGCAACAAAAACCATCCATTCTACTCCCTTACACCCAAAATGATGTTTTGCAGTGGTTGGGAGCATTTCGCAAACCTTCGGCACGTAAAAAGATGCAAAACTTGTTTTGCGGGCCTGAATGCACTATTTCAGGGTACCGAAGTTGCGAAAAAGGTTTCGCAACGAAAACATCCATTCTACTCCATTAGACCCAAAATGATGTTTTGCACTGGTTGGGAGCATTTCGCAAACCTTCGGCACGTAAAAAGATGCAAAACTTGTTTTGCGGGCCAGAATGCACTATTTCAGGGTACCGAAGTTGCGAAAAATGTTTCACAACAAAAACCGTCCATTCTACTCCATTAGACCCAAAATGATGTTTTGAAGTGGTTGGGAGCATTTCGCAAACCTTCGGCACGTAAAAAGATGCGAAACTTGTTTTGCGGGCCAGAATGCACTATTTCAGGGTACCAAAGTTGCGAAAAAGGTTTCGCAACGAAAACATCCATTCTACTCCATTAGACCCAAAATGATGTTTTGCAGTGGTTGGGAGCATTTCGCAAACCTTCGGCACGTAAAAAGATGCAAAACTTGTTTTGCGGGCCAGAATGCACTATTTCAGCGTACCAAAGTTGCGAAAAAGGTTTCGCAACGAAAACATCCATTCTACTCCATTAGACCCAAAATGATGTTTTGCACTGGTTGGGAGAATTTCGCAAACCTTCGGCACGTAAAAAGATACCAAACTTGTTTTGCGGGCCAGAATGCACTATTTTAGGGTACCGAAGTTGCGAAAAAATGTTTCGCAACGAAAACATCCATTCTACTCCATTAGACCCAAAATGATATTTTGCAGTGGTTGGGAGCATTTCGCAAACCTTCGGGACGTAAAAAGATGCGAAACTTGTTTTGCGGGCCAGAATGCACTATTTCAGGGTACCAAAGTTGCGAAAAAGGTTTCGCAACGAAAACATCCATTCTACTCCATTAGACCCAAAATGATGTTTTGCAGTGGTTGGGAGCATTTCGCAAACCTTCGGGACGTAAAAAGATGCGAAACTTGTTTTGCGGGCCAGAATGCACTATTTCAGGGTACCAAAGTTGCGAAAAAGGTTTCACAACGAAAACATCCATTCTACTCCATTAGACCCAAAATGATGTTTTGCAGTGGTTGGGAGCATTTCGCAAACCTTCGGCACGTAAAAAGATGCCAAACTTGTTTTGCGGGCCAGAATGCACTATTTTAGGGTACCGAAGTTGCGAAAAAATGTTTCGCAACGAAAACATCCATTCTACTCCATTAGACCCAAAATGATGTTTTGCAGTGGTTGGGAGCATTTCGCAAACCTTCGGGACGTAAAAAGATGCGAAACTTGTTTTGCGGGCCAGAATGCACTATTTCAGGGTACCAAAGTTGCGAAAAAGGTTTCGCAACGAAAACATCCATTCTACTCCATTAGACCCAAATTGATGTTTTGCAGTGGTTGGGAGCATTTCGCAAACCTTCGGGACGTAAAAAGATGCGAAACTTGTTTTGCGGGCCAGAATGCACTATTTCAGGGTACCAAAGTTGCGAAAAAGGTTTCGCAACGAAAACATCCATTCTACTCCATTAGACCCAAAATGATGTTTTGCAGTGGTTGGGAGCATTTCGCAAACCTTCGGCACGTAAAAAGATGCCAAACTTGTTTTGCGGGCCAGAATGCACTATTTTAGGGTACCGAAGTTGCGAAAAAATGTTTCGCAACGAAAACATCCATTCTACTCCATTAGACCCAAAATGATGTTTTGCAGTGGTTGGGAGCATTTCGCAAACCTTCGGGACGTAAAAAGATGCGAAACTTGTTTTGCGGGCCAGAATGCACTATTTCAGGGTACCAAAGTTGCGAAAAAGGTTTCGCAACGAAAACATCCATTCTACTCCATTAGACCCAAAATGATGTTTTGCAGTGGTTGGGAGCATTTTGCAAACCTTCGGCACGTAAAAAGATGCAAAACTTGTTTTGCGGGCCTGAATGCACTATTTCAGCGTACCAAAGTTGCGAAAAAGGTTTCGCAACGAAAACATCCATTCTACTCCATTAGACCCAAAATGATGTTTTGCAGTGGTTGGGAGCATTTCGCAAACCTTCGGCCCGTAAAAAGATGCAAAACTTGTTTTGCGGGCCAGAATGCACTATTTCAGGGTACCAAAGTTGCGAAAAAGGTTTCGCAACGAAAACATCCATTCTACTCCATTAGACCCAAATTGATGTTTTGCAGTGGTTGGGAGCATTTCGCAAACCTTCGGGACGTAAAAAGATGCGAAACTTGTTTTGCGGGCCAGAATGCACTATTTCAGGGTACCAAAGTTGCGAAAAAGGTTTCGCAACGAAAACATCCATTCTACTCCATTAGACCCAAAATGATGTTTTGCAGTGGTTGGGAGCATTTCGCAAACCTTCGGCACGTAAAAAGATGCGAAACTTGTTTTGCGGGCCTGAATGCACTATTTCAGGGTACCGAAGTTGCGAAAAAGGTTTCGCAACGAAAACATCCATTCTACTCCATTAGACCCAAAATGATGTTTTCCACTGGTTGGGAGCATTTCGCAAACCTTCGGCACGTAAAAAGATGCAAAACTTGTTTTGCGGGACAGAATGCACTATTTCAGGGTACCGAAGTTGCGAAAAATGTTTCACAACAAAAACCGTCCATTCTACTCCATTAGACCCAAAATGATGTTTTGAAGTGGTTGGGAGCATTTCGCAAACCTTCGGCACGTAAAAAGACGCGAAACTTGTTTTGCGGGCCAGAATGCACTATTTCAGGGTACCAAAGTTGCGAAAAAGGTTTCGCAACGAAAACATCCATTCAACTCCATTAGACCCAAAATGATGTTTTGCAGTGGTTGGGAGCATTTCGCAAACCTTCGGGACGTAAAAAGATGCGAAACTTGTTTTGCGGGCCAGAATGCACTATTTCAGGGTACCGAAGTTGCGAAAAAGGTTTCGCAACGAAAACATCCATTCTACTCCATTAGACCCAAAATGATGTTTTGCAGTGGTTGGGAGCATTTCGCAAACCTTCGGCACGTAAAAAGACGCGAAACTTGTTTTGCGGGCCAGAATGCACTATTTCAGGGTACCAAAGTTGCGAAAAAGGTTTCGCAACGAAAACATCCATTCTACTCCATTAGACCCAAAATGATGTTTTGCAGTGGTTGGGAGCATTTCGCAAACCTTCGGCACGTAAAAAGATGCCAAACTTGTTTTGCGGGCCAGAATGCACTATTTTAGGGTACCGATGTTGCGAAAAAATGTTTCGCAACGAAAACATCCATTCTACTCCATTAGACCCAAAATGATGTTTTGCAGTGGTTGGGAGCATTTCGCAAACCTTCGGGACGTAAAAAGATGCGAAACTTGTTTTGCGGGTCAGAATGCACTATTTCAGGGTACCAAAGTTGCGAAAAAGGTTTCGCAACGAAAACATCCATTCTACTCCATTAGACCCAAAATGATGTTTTGCAGTGGTTGGGAGCATTTCGCAAACCTTCGGCACGTAAAAAGATGCAAAACTTGTTTTGCGGGCCTGAATGCACTATTTCAGGGTACCGAAGTTGCGAAAAAGGTTTCGCAACGAAAACATCCATTCTACTCCATTAGACCCAAAATGATGTTTTGCAGTGGTTGGGAGCATTTCGCAAACCTTCGGGACGTAAAAAGATGCGAAACTTGTTTTGCGGGCCAGAATGCACTATTTCAGGGTACCAAAGTTGCGAAAAAGGTTTCGCAACGAAAACATCCATTCTACTCCATTAGACCCAAAATGATGTTTTGCAGTGGTTGGGAGCATTTCGCAAACCTTCGGCACGTAAAAAGATGCAAAACTTGTTTTGCGGGTCTGAATGCACTATTTCAGGGTACCGAAGTTGCGAAAAAGGTTTCGCAACGAAAACATCCATTCTACTCCATTAGACCCAAAATGATGTTTTGCACTGGTTGGGAGCATTTCGCAAACCTTGGGCACGCAAAAAGATGCAAAACTTGTTTTGCGGGCCAGAATGCACTATTTCAGGGTACCGAAGTTGCGAAAAATGTTTCACAACAAAAACCGTCCATTCTACTCCATTAGACCCAAAATGATGTTTTGAAGTGGTTGGGAGCATTTCGCAAACCTTCGGCACGTAAAAAGATGCGAAACTTGTTTTGCGGGCCAGAATGCACTATTTCAGGGTACCAAAGTTGCGAAAAAGGTTTCGCAACGAAAACATCCATTCTACTCCATTAGACCCAAAATGATGTTTTCCACTGGTTGGGAGCATTTCGCAAACCTTCGGCACGTAAAAAGATGCAAAACTTGTTTTGCGGGCCAGAATGCACTATTTCCGGGTACCGAAGTTGCGAAAAATGTTTCACAACAAAAACCGTCCATTCTACTCCATTAGACCCAAAATGATGTTTTGAAGTGGTTGGGAGCATTTCGCAAACCTTCAGCACGTAAAAAGATGCGAAACTTGTTTTGCGGGCCAGAATGCACTATTTCAGGGTACCAAAGTTGTGAAAAAGCTTTCGCAACGAAAATATCCATTCTACTCCATTAGACCCAAAATGATGTTTTGCAGTGGTTGGGAGCATTTCGCAAACCTTCGGGACGTAAAAAGATGCGAAACTTGTTTTGCGGGCCAGAATGCACTATTTCAGGGTACCAAAGTTGCGAAAAAGGTTTCGCAACGAAAACATCCATTCTACTCCATTAGACCCAAAATGATGTTTTGCAGTGGTTGGGAGCATTTCGCAAACCTTCGGCACGTAAAAAGATGCCAAACTTGTTTTGCGGGCCAGAATGCACTATTTTAGGGTACCGAAGTTGCGAAAAAATGTTTCGCAACGAAAACATCCATTCTACTCCATTAGACCCAAAATGATGTTTTGCAGTGGTTGGGAGCATTTCGCAAACCTTCGGGACGTAAAAAGATGCGAAACTTGTTTTGCGGGCCAGAATGCACTATTTCAGGGTACCAAAGTTGCGAAAAAGGTTTCGCAATGAAAACATCCATTCTACTCCATTAGACCCAAAATGATGTTTTGCAGTGGTTGGGAGCATTTCGCAAACATTCGGCACGTAAAAAGATGCAAAACTTGTTTTGCGGGCCTGAATGCACTATTTCAGGGTACCAAAGTTGCGAAAAAGGTTTCGCAACGAAAACATCCATTCTACTCCATTAGACCCAAAATGATGTTTTGAAGTGGTTGGGAGCATTTCGCAAACCTTCGGCACGTAAAAAGATGCGAAACTTGTTTTGCGGGCCAGAATGCACTGTTTCAGGGTACCAAAGTTGCGAAAAAGGTTTCGCAACGAAAACATCCATTCTACTCCATTAGACCCAAAATGATGTTTTCCACTGGTTGGGAGCATTTCGCAAACCTTCGGCACGTAAAAAGATGCAAAACTTGTTTTGCGGGCCAGAATGCACTATTTCCGGGTACCGAAGTTGCGAAAAATGTTTCACAACAAAAACCGTCCATTCTACTCCATTAGACCCAAAATGATGTTTTGAAGTGGTTGGGAGCATTTCGCAAACCTTCGGCACGTAAAAAGATGCGAAACTTGTTTTGCGGGCCAGAATGCACTATTTCAGGGTACCAAAGTTGTGAAAAAGCTTTCGCAACGAAAATATCCATTCTACTCCATTAGACCCAAAATGATGTTTTGCAGTGGTTGGGAGCATTTCGCAAACCTTCGGGACGTAAAAAGATGCGAAACTTGTTTTGCGGGCCAGAATGCACTATTTCAGGGTACCAAAGTTGCGAAAAAGGTTTCGCAACGAAAACATCCATTCTACTCCATTAGACCCAAAATGATGTTTTGCAGTGGTTGGGAGCATTTCGCAAACCTTCGGCACGTAAAAAGATGCCAAACTTGTTTTGCGGGCCAGAATGCACTATTTTAGGGTACCGAAGTTGCGAAAAAATGTTTCGCAACGAAAACATCCATTCTACTCCATTAGACCCAAAATGATGTTTTGCAGTGGTTGGGAGCATTTCGCAAACCTTCGGGACGTAAAAAGAAGCGAAACTTGTTTTGCGGGCCAGAATGCACTATTTCAGGGTACCAAAGTTGCGAAAAAGGTTTCGCAACGAAAACATCCATTCTACTCCATTAGACCCAAAATGATGTTTTGCAGTGGTTGGGAGCATTTCGCAAACATTCGGCACGTAAAAAGATGCAAAACTTGTTTTGCGGGCCTGAATGCACTATTTCAGGGTACCAAAGTTGCGAAAAAGGTTTCGCAACGAAAACATCCATTCTACTCCATTAGACCCAAAATGATGTTTTGAAGTGGTTGGGAGCGTTTCGCAAACCTTCGGCACGTAAAAAGATGCGAAACTTGTTTTGCGGGCCAGAATGCACTATTTCAGGGTACCAAAGTTGCGAAAAAGGTTTCGCAACGAAAACATCCATTCTACTCCATTAGACCCAAAATGATGTTTTCCACTGGTTGGGAGCATTTCGCAAACCTTCGGCACGTAAAAAGATGCAAAACTTGTTTTGCGGGCCAGAATGCACTATTTCCGGGTACCGAAGTTGCGAAAAATGTTTCACAACAAAAACCGTCCATTCTACTCCATTAGACCCAAAATGATGTTTTGAAGTGGTTGGGAGCATTTCGCAAACCTTCGGCACGTAAAAAGATGCGAAACTTGTTTTGCGGGCCAGAATGCACTATTTCAGGGTACCAAAGTTGTGAAAAAGCTTTCGCAACGAAAATATCCATTCTACTCCATTAGACCCAAAATGATGTTTTGCAGTGGTTGGGAGCATTTCGCAAACCTTCGGGACGTAAAAAGATGCGAAACTTGTTTTGCGGGCCAGAATGCACTATTTCAGGGTACCAAAGTTGCGAAATAGGTTTCGCTACGAAAACATCCATTCTACTCCATTAGACCCAAAATGATGTTTTGCAGTGGTTGGGAGCATTTCGCAAACCTTCGGCACGTAAAAAGATGCCAAACTTGTTTTGCGGGCCAGAATGCACTATTTTAGGGTACCGAAGTTGCGAAAAAATGTTTCGCAACGAAAACATCCATTCTACTCCATTAGACCCAAAATGATGTTTTGCAGTGGTTGGGAGCATTTCGCAAACCTTCGGGACGTAAAAAGATGCGAAACTTGTTTTGCGGGCCAGAATGCACTATTTCAAGGTACCAAAGTTGCGAAAAAGGTTTCGCAACGAAAACATCCATTCTACTCCATTAGACCCAAAATGATGTTTTGCAGTGGTTGGGAGCATTTCGCAAACCTTCGGGACGTAAAAAGATGCGAAACTTGTTTTGCGGGCCAGAATGCACTATTTCAGGGTACCAAAGTTGCGAAAAAGGTTTCGCAACGAAAACATCCATTCTACTCCATTAGACCCAAAATGATGTTTTGCAGTGGTTGGGAGCATTTCGCAAACCTTCGGCACGTAAAAAGATGCCAAACTTGTTTTGCGGGCCTGAATGCACTATTTCAGGGTACCGAAGTTGCGAAAAAGGTTTCGCAACGAAAACATCCATTCTACTCCATTAGACCCAAAATGATGTTTTGCACTGGTTGGGAGCATTTCGCAAACCTTCGGCACGTAAAAAGATGCGAAACTTGTTTTGCGGGCCAGAATGCACTATTTCAGGGTACCGAAGTTGAGAAAAATGTTTCACAACAAAAACCGTCCATTCTACTCCATTAGACCCAAAATGATGTTTTGAAGTGGTTGGGAGCATTTCGCAAACCTTCGGCACGTAAAAAGATACGAAACTTGTTTTGCGGGCCAGAATGCACTATTTCAGGGTACCAAAGTTGCGAAAAAGGTTTCGCAACGAAAACATCCATTCTACTCCATTAGACCCAAAATGATGTTTTGCAGTGGTTGGGAGCATTTCGCAAACCTTCGGCACGTAAAAAGATGCAAAACTTGTTTTGCGGGCCAGAATGCACTATTTCAGGGTACCGAAGTTGCGAAAAAGGTTTCGCAACGAAAACATCCATTCTACTCCATTAGACCCAAAATGATGTTTTGCACTGGTTGGGAGCATTTCGCAAACCTTCGGCACGCAAAAAGATGCAAAACTAGTTTTGCGGGCCAGAATGCACTATTTCAGGGTACCGAAGTTGCGAAAAAATGTTTCGCAACGAAAACATCCATTCTACTCCATTAGACCCAAAATGATGTTTTGCAGTGGTTGGGAGCATTTCGCAAACCTTCGGGACGTAAAAAGATGCGAAACTTGTTTTGCGGGCCAGAATGCACTATTTCAAGGTACCAAAGTTGCGAAAAAGGTTTCGCAACGAAAACATCCATTCTACTCCATTAGACCCAAAATGATGTTTTGCAGTGGTTGGGAGCATTTCGCAAACCTTCGGCCCGTAAAAAGATGCAAAACTTGTTTTGCGGGCCAGAATGCACTATTTCAGGGTACCAAAGTTGCGAAAAAGGTTTCGCAACAAAAACATCCATTCTACTCCATTAGACCCAAAATTATGTTTTGCAGTGGTTGGGAGAATTTCGCAAACCTTCGGCACGTAAAAAGATACCAAACTTGTTTTGCGGGCCAGAATGCACTATTTTAGGGTACCGAAGTTGCGAAAAAATGTTTCGCAACGAAAACATCCATTCTACTCCATTAGACCCAAAATGATGTTTTGCAGTGGTTGGGAGCATTTCACAAACCTTCGGGACGTAAAAAGATGCGAAACTTGTTTTGCGGGCCAGAATGCACTATTTCAGGGTACCAAAGTTGCGAAAAAGGTTTCGCAACGAAAACATCCATTCTACTCCATTAGACCCAAAATGATGTTTTGCAGTGGTTGGGAGCATTTCGCAAACCTTCGGCACGTAAAAAGATGCGAAACTTGTTTTGCGGGCCTGAATGCACTATTTCAGGGTACCGAAGTTGCGAAAAAGGTTTCGCAACGAAAACATCCATTCTACTCCATTAGACCCAAAATGATGTTTTCCACTGGTTGGGAGCATTTCGCAAACCTTCGGCACGTAAAAAGATGCAAAACTTGTTTTGCGGGACAGAATGCACTATTTCAGGGTACCGAAGTTGCGAAAAATGTTTCACAACAAAAACCGTCCATTCTACTCCATTAGACCCAAAATGATGTTTTGAAGTGGTTGGGAGCATTTCGCAAACCTTCGGCACGTAAAAAGACGCGAAACTTGTTTTGCGGGCCAGAATGCACTATTTCAGGGTACCAAAGTTGCGAAAAAGGTTTCGCAACGAAAACATCCATTCTACTCCATTAGACCCAAAATGATGTTTTGCAGTGGTTGGGAGCATTTCGCAAACCTTCGGGACGTAAAAAGATGCGAAACTTGTTTTGCGGGCCAGAATGCACTATTTCAGGGTACCGAAGTTGCGAAAAAGGTTTCGCAACGAAAATATCCATTCTACTCCATTAGACCCAAAATGATGTTTTGCAGTGGTTGGGAGCATTTCGCAAACCTTCGGCACGTAAAAAGACGCGAAACTTGTTTTGCGGGCCAGAATGCACTATTTCAGGGTACCAAAGTTGCGAAAAAGGTTTCGCAACGAAAACATCCATTCTACTCCATTAGACCCAAAATGATGTTTTGCAGTGGTTGGGAGCATTTCGCAAACCTTCGGCACGTAAAAAGATGCCAAACTTGTTTTGCGGGCCAGAATGCACTATTTTAGGGTACCGAAGTTGCGAAAAAATGTTTCGCAACGAAAACATCCATTCTACTCCATTAGACCCAAAATGATGTTTTGCAGTGGTTGGGAGCATTTCGCAAACCTTCGGGACGTAAAAAGATGCGAAACTTGTTTTGCGGGTCAGAATGCACTATTTCAGGGTACCAAAGTTGCGAAAAAGGTTTCGCAACGAAAACATCCATTCCACTCCATTAGACCCAAAATGATGTTTTGCAGTGGTTGGGAGCATTTCGCAAACCTTCGGCACATAAAAAGATGCAAAACTTGTTTTGCGGGCCTGAATGCACTATTTCAGGGTACCGAAGTTGCGAAAAAGGTTTCGCAACGAAAACATCCATTCTACTCCATTAGACCCAAAATGATGTTTTGCAGTGGTTGGGAGCATTTCGCAAACCTTCGGGACGTAAAAAGATGCGAAACTTGTTTTGCGGGCCAGAATGCACTATTTCAGGGTACCAAAGTTGCGAAAAAGGTTTCGCAACGAAAACATCCATTCTACTCCATTAGACCCAAAATGATGTTTTGCAGTGGTTGGGAGCATTTCGCAAACCTTCGGGACGTAAAAAGAAGCGAAACTTGTTTTGCGGGCCAGAATGCACTATTTCAGGGTACCAAAGTTGCGAAAAAGGTTTCGCAACGAAAACATCCATTCTACTCCATTAGACCCAAAATGATGTTTTGCAGTGGTTGGGAGCATTTCGCAAACATTCGGCACGTAAAAAGATGCAAAACTTGTTTTGCGGGCCTGAATGCACTATTTCAGGGTACCAAAGTTGCGAAAAAGGTTTCGCAACGAAAACATCCATTCTACTCCATTAGACCCAAAATGATGTTTTGAAGTGATTGGGAGCGTTTCGCAAACCTTCGGCACGTAAAAAGATGCGAAACTTGTTTTGCGGGCCAGAATGCACTATTTCAGGGTACCAAAGTTGCGAAAAAGGTTTCGCAACGAAAACATCCATTCTACTCCATTAGACCCAAAATGATGTTTTCCACTGGTTGGGAGCATTTCGCAAACCTTCGGCACGTAAAAAGATGCAAAACTTGTTTTGCGGGCCAGAATGCACTATTTCCGGGTACCGAAGTTGCGAAAAATGTTTCACAACAAAAACCGTCCATTCTACTCCATTAGACCCAAAATGATGTTTTGAAGTGGTTGGGAGCATTTCGCAAACCTTCGGCACGTAAAAAGATGCGAAACTTGTTTTGCGGGCCAGAATGCACTATTTCAGGGTACCAAAGTTGTGAAAAAGCTTTCGCAACGAAAATATCCATTCTACTCCATTAGACCCAAAATGATGTTTTGCAGTGGTTGGGAGCATTTCGCAAACCTTCGGGACGTAAAAAGATGCGAAACTTGTTTTGCGGGCCAGAATGCACTATTTCAGGGTACCAAAGTTGCGAAATAGGTTTCGCAACGAAAACATCCATTCTACTCCATTAGACCCAAAATGATGTTTTGCAGTGGTTGGGAGCATTTCGCAAACCTTCGGCACGTAAAAAGATGCCAAACTTGTTTTGCGGGACAGAATGCACTATTTCAGGGTACCGAAGTTGCGAAAAATGTTTCACAACAAAAACCGTCCATTCTACTCCATTAGACCCAAAATGATGTTTTGAAGTGGTTGGGAGCATTTCGCAAACCTTCGGCACGTAAAAAGACGCGAAACTTGTTTTGCGGGCCAGAATGCACTATTTCAGGGTACCAAAGTTGCGAAAAAGGTTTCGCAACGAAAACATCCATTCTACTCCATTAGACCCAAAATGATGTTTTGCAGTGGTTGGGAGCATTTCGCAAACCTTCGGGACGTAAAAAGATGCGAAACTTGTTTTGCGGGCCAGAATGCACTATTTCAGGGTACCGAAGTTGCGAAAAAGGTTTCGCAACGAAAATATCCATTCTACTCCATTAGACCCAAAATGATGTTTTGCAGTGGTTGGGAGCATTTCGCAAACCTTCGGCACGTAAAAAGACGCGAAACTTGTTTTGCGGGCCAGAATGCACTATTTCAGGGTACCAAAGTTGCGAAAAAGGTTTCGCAACGAAAACATCCATTCTACTCCATTAGACCCAAAATGATGTTTTGCAGTGGTTGGGAGCATTTCGCAAACCTTCGGCACGTAAAAAGATGCCAAACTTGTTTTGCGGGCCAGAATGCACTATTTTAGGGTACCGAAGTTGCGAAAAAATGTTTCGCAACGAAAACATCCATTCTACTCCATTAGACCCAAAATGATGTTTTGCAGTGGTTGGGAGCATTTCGCAAACCTTCGGGACGTAAAAAGATGCGAAACTTGTTTTGCGGGTCAGAATGCACTATTTCAGGGTACCAAAGTTGCGAAAAAGGTTTCGCAACGAAAACATCCATTCCACTCCATTAGACCCAAAATGATGTTTTGCAGTGGTTGGGAGCATTTCGCAAACCTTCGGCACATAAAAAGATGCAAAACTTGTTTTGCGGGCCTGAATGCACTATTTCAGGGTACCGAAGTTGCGAAAAAGGTTTCGCAACGAAAACATCCATTCTACTCCATTAGACCCAAAATGATGTTTTGCAGTGGTTGGGAGCATTTCGCAAACCTTCGGGACGTAAAAAGATGCGAAACTTGTTTTGCGGGCCAGAATGCACTATTTCAGGGTACCAAAGTTGCGAAAAAGGTTTCGCAACGAAAACATCCATTCTACTCCATTAGACCCAAAATGATGTTTTGCAGTGGTTGGGAGCATTTCGCAAACCTTCGGGACGTAAAAAGAAGCGAAACTTGTTTTGCGGGCCAGAATGCACTATTTCAGGGTACCAAAGTTGCGAAAAAGGTTTCGCAACGAAAACATCCATTCTACTCCATTAGACCCAAAATGATGTTTTGCAGTGGTTGGGAGCATTTCGCAAACATTCGGCACGTAAAAAGATGCAAAACTTGTTTTGCGGGCCTGAATGCACTATTTCAGGGTACCAAAGTTGCGAAAAAGGTTTCGCAACGAAAACATCCATTCTACTCCATTAGACCCAAAATGATGTTTTGAAGTGATTGGGAGCGTTTCGCAAACCTTCGGCACGTAAAAAGATGCGAAACTTGTTTTGCGGGCCAGAATGCACTATTTCAGGGTACCAAAGTTGCGAAAAAGGTTTCGCAACGAAAACATCCATTCTACTCCATTAGACCCAAAATGATGTTTTCCACTGGTTGGGAGCATTTCGCAAACCTTCGGCACGTAAAAAGATGCAAAACTTGTTTTGCGGGCCAGAATGCACTATTTCCGGGTACCGAAGTTGCGAAAAATGTTTCACAACAAAAACCGTCCATTCTACTCCATTAGACCCAAAATGATGTTTTGAAGTGGTTGGGAGCATTTCGCAAACCTTCGGCACGTAAAAAGATGCGAAACTTGTTTTGCGGGCCAGAATGCACTATTTCAGGGTACCAAAGTTGTGAAAAAGCTTTCGCAACGAAAATATCCATTCTACTCCATTAGACCCAAAATGATGTTTTGCAGTGGTTGGGAGCATTTCGCAAACCTTCGGGACGTAAAAAGATGCGAAACTTGTTTTGCGGGCCAGAATGCACTATTTCAGGGTACCAAAGTTGCGAAATAGGTTTCGCAACGAAAACATCCATTCTACTCCATTAGACCCAAAATGATGTTTTGCAGTGGTTGGGAGCATTTCGCAAACCTTCGGCACGTAAAAAGATGCCAAACTTGTTTTGCGGGCCAGAATGCACTATTTTAGGGTACCGAAGTTGCGAAAAAATGTTTCGCAACGAAAACATCCATTCTACTCCATTAGACCCAAAATGATGTTTTGCAGTGGTTGGGAGCATTTCGCAAACCTTCGGGACGTAAAAAGATGCGAAACTTGTTTTGCGGGCCAGAATGCACTATTTCAAGGTACCAAAGTTGCGAAAAAGGTTTCGCAACGAAAACATCCATTCTACTCCATTAGACCCAAAATGATGTTTTGCAGTGGTTGGGAGCATTTCGCAAACCTTCGGGACGTAAAAAGATGCGAAACTTGTTTTGCGGGCCAGAATGCACTATTTCAGGGTACCAAAGTTGCGAAAAAGGTTTCGCAACGAAAACATCCATTCTACTCCATTAGACCCAAAATGATGTTTTGCAGTGGTTGGGAGCATTTCGCAAACCTTCGGCACGTAAAAAGATGCAAAACTTGTTTTGCGGGCCTGAATGCACTATTTCAGGGTACCGAAGTTGCGAAAAAGGTTTCGCAACGAAAACATCCATTCTACTCCATTAGACCCAAAATGATGTTTTGCACTGGTTGGGAGCATTTCGCAAACCTTCGGCACGTAAAAAGATGCAAAACTTGTTTTGCGGGCCAGAATGCACTATTTCAGGGTACCGAAGTTGCGAAAAATGTTTCACAACAAAAACCGTCCATTCTACTCCATTAGACCCAAAATGATGTTTTGAAGTGGTTGGGAGCATTTCGCAAACCTTCGGCACGTAAAAAGATGCGAAACTTGTTTTGCGGGCCAGAATGCACTATTTCAGGGTACCAAAGTTGCGAAAAAGGTTTCGCAACGAAAACATCCATTCTACTCCATTAGACCCAAAATGATGTTTTGCAGTGGTTGGGAGCATTTCGCAAACCTTCGGCACGTAAAAAGATGCAAAACTTGTTTTGCGGGCCAGAATGCACTATTTCCGGGTACCGAAGTTGCGAAAAATGTTTCACAACAAAAACCGTCCATTCTACTCCATTAGACCCAAAATGATGTTTTGAAGTGGTTGGGAGCATTTCGCAAACCTTCGGCACGTAAAAAGATGCCAAACTTGTTTTGCGGGCCAGAATGCACTATTTTAGGGTACCGAAGTTGCGAAAAAATGTTTCGCAACGAAAACATCCATTCTACTCCATTAGACCCAAAATGATGTTTTGCAGTGGTTGGGAGCATTTCGCAAACCTTCGGGACGTAAAAAGATGCGAAACTTGTTTTGCGGGCCAGAATGCACTATTTCAGGGTACCAAAGTTGCGAAAAAGGTTTCGCAATGAAAACATCCATTCTACTCCATTAGACCCAAAATGATGTTTTGCAGTGGTTGGGAGCATTTCGCAAACATTCGGCACGTAAAAAGATGCAAAACTTGTTTTGCGGGCCTGAATGCACTATTTCAGGGTACCAAAGTTGCGAAAAAGGTTTCGCAACGAAAACATCCACTCTACTCCATTAGACCCAAAATGATGTTTTGAAGTGGTTGGGAGCATTTCGCAAACCTTCGGCACGTAAAAAGATGCGAAACTTGTTTTGCGGGCCAGAATGCACTATTTCAGGGTACCAAAGTTGCGAAAAAGGTTTCGCAACGAAAACATCCATTCTACTCCATTAGACCCAAAATGATGTTTTCCACTGGTTGGGAGCATTTCGCAAACCTTCGGCACGTAAAAAGATGCAAAACTTGTTTTGCGGGCCAGAATGCACTATTTCCGGGTACCGAAGTTGCGAAAAATGTTTCACAACAAAAACCGTCCATTCTACTCCATTAGACCCAAAATGATGTTTTGAAGTGGTTGGGAGCATTTCGCAAACCTTCGGCACGTAAAAAGATGCGAAACTTGTTTTGCGGGCCAGAATGCACTATTTCAGGGTACCAAAGTTGTGAAAAAGCTTTCGCAACGAAAATATCCATTCTACTCCATTAGACCCAAAATGATGTTTTGCAGTGGTTGGGAGCATTTCGCAAACCTTCGGGACGTAAAAAGATGCGAAACTTGTTTTGCGGGCCAGAATGCACTATTTCAGGGTACCAAAGTTGCGAAAAAGGTTTCGCAACGAAAACATCCATTCTACTCCATTAGACCCAAAATGATGTTTTGCAGTGGTTGGGAGCATTTCGCAAACCTTCGGCACGTAAAAAGATGCCAAACTTGTTTTGCGGGCCAGAATGCACTATTTTAGGGTACCGAAGTTGCGAAAAAATGTTTCGCAACGAAAACATCCATTCTACTCCATTAGACCCAAAATGATGTTTTGCAGTGGTTGGGAGCATTTCGCAAACCTTCGGGACGTAAAAAGAAGCGAAACTTGTTTTGCGGGCCAGAATGCACTATTTCAGGGTACCAAAGTTGCGAAAAAGGTTTCGCAACGAAAACATCCATTCTACTCCATTAGACCCAAAATGATGTTTTGCAGTGGTTGGGAGCATTTCGCAAACATTCGGCACGTAAAAAGATGCAAAACTTGTTTTGCGGGCCTGAATGCACTATTTCAGGGTACCAAAGTTGCGAAAAAGGTTTCGCAACGAAAACATCCATTCTACTCCATTAGACCCAAAATGATGTTTTGAAGTGGTTGGGAGCGTTTCGCAAACCTTCGGCACGTAAAAAGATGCGAAACTTGTTTTGCGGGCCAGAATGCACTATTTCAGGGTACCAAAGTTGCGAAAAAGGTTTCGCAACGAAAACATCCATTCTACTCCATTAGACCCAAAATGATGTTTTCCACTGGTTGGGAGCATTTCGCAAACCTTCGGCACGTAAAAAGATGCAAAACTTGTTTTGCGGGCCAGAATGCACTATTTCCGGGTACCGAAGTTGCGAAAAATGTTTCACAACAAAAACCGTCCATTCTACTCCATTAGACCCAAAATGATGTTTTGAAGTGGTTGGGAGCATTTCGCAAACCTTCGGCACGTAAAAAGATGCGAAACTTGTTTTGCGGGCCAGAATGCACTATTTCAGGGTACCAAAGTTGTGAAAAAGCTTTCGCAACGAAAATATCCATTCTACTCCATTAGACCCAAAATGATGTTTTGCAGTGGTTGGGAGCATTTCGCAAACCTTCGGGACGTAAAAAGATGCGAAACTTGTTTTGCGGGCCAGAATGCACTATTTCAGGGTACCAAAGTTGCGAAATAGGTTTCGCAACGAAAACATCCATTCTACTCCATTAGACCCAAAATGATGTTTTGCAGTGGTTGGGAGCATTTCGCAAACCTTCGGCACGTAAAAAGATGCCAAACTTGTTTTGCGGGCCAGAATGCACTATTTTAGGGTACCGAAGTTGCGAAAAAATGTTTCGCAACGAAAACATCCATTCTACTCCATTAGACCCAAAATGATGTTTTGCAGTGGTTGGGAGCATTTCGCAAACCTTCGGGACGTAAAAAGATGCGAAACTTGTTTTGCGGGCCAGAATGCACTATTTCAAGGTACCAAAGTTGCGAAAAAGGTTTCGCAACGAAAACATCCATTCTACTCCATTAGACCCAAAATGATGTTTTGCAGTGGTTGGGAGCATTTCGCAAACCTTCGGGACGTAAAAAGATGCGAAACTTGTTTTGCGGGCCAGAATGCACTATTTCAGGGTACCAAAGTTGCGAAAAAGGTTTCGCAACGAAAACATCCATTCTACTCCATTAGACCCAAAATGATGTTTTGCAGTGGTTGGGAGCATTTCGCAAACCTTCGGCACGTAAATAGATGCAAAACTTGTTTTGCGGGCCTGAATGCACTATTTCAGGGTACCGAAGTTGCGAAAAAGGTTTCGCTACGAAAACATCCATTCTACTCCATTAGACCCAAAATGATGTTTTGCACTGGTTGGGAGCATTTCGCAAACCTTCGGCACGTAAAAAGATGCAAAACTTGTTTTGCGGGCCAGAATGCACTATTTCAGGGTACCGAAGTTGCGAAAAATGTTTCACAACAAAAACCGTCCATTCTACTCCATTAGACCCAAAATGATGTTTTGAAGTGGTTGGGAGCATTTCGCAAACCTTCGGCACGTAAAAAGATGCAAAACTTGTTTTGCGGGCCAGAATGCACTATTTCAGGGTACCAAAGTTGCGAAAAAGGTTTCGCAACGAAAACATCCATTCTACTCCATTAGACCCAAAATGATGTTTTGCAGTGGTTGGGAGCATTTCGCAAACCTTCGGCATGTAAAAAGATGCAAAACTTGTTTTGCGGGCCTGAATGCACTATTTCAGGGTACCGAAGTTGCGAAAAAGGTTTCGCAACGAAAACATCCATTCTACTCCATTAGACCCAAAATGATGTTTTGCACTGGTTGGGAGGATTTCGCAAACCTTCGGCACGCAAAAAGATGCAAAACTAGTTTTGCGGGCCAGAATGCACTATTTCAGGGTACCGAAGTTGCGAAAAATGTTTCACAACAAAAACCGTCCATTCTACTCCATTAGACCCAAAATGATGTTTTGAAGTGGTTGGGAGCATTTCGCAAACCTTCGGCACGTAAAAAGATGCGAAACTTGTTTTGCGGGCCAGAATGCACTATTTCAGGGTACCAAAGTTGCGAAAAAGGTTTCGCAACGAAAACATCCATTCTACTCCATTAGACCCAAAATGATGTTTTCCACTGGTTGGGAGCATTTCGCAAACCTTCGGCACGTAAAAAGATGCAAAACTTGTTTTGCGGGCCAGAATGCACTATTTCAGGGTACCGAAGTTGCGAAAAATGTTTCACAACAAGAACCGTCCATTCTACTCCATTAGACCCAAAATGATGTTTTGAAGTTGTTGGGAGCATTTCGCAAACCTTCGGCACGTAAAAAGATGCGAAACTTGTTTTGCGGGCCAGAATGCACTATTTCAGGGTACCAAAGTTGCGAAAAAGGTTTCGCAACGAAAACATCCATTCTACTCCATTAGACCCAAAATGATGTTTTGCAGTGGTTGGGAGCATTTCGCAAACCTTCGGCACGTAAAAAGATGCAAAACTTGTTTTGCGGGCCTGAATGCACTATTTCAGGGTACCGAAGTTGCGAAAAAGGTTTCGCAACGAAAACATCCATTCTACTCCATTAGACCCAAAATGATGTTTTGCACTGGTTGGGAGCATTTCGCAAACCTTCGGCACGCAAAAAGATGCAAAACTTGTTTTGCGGGCCAGAATGCACTATTTCAGGGTACCGAAGTTGCGAAAAATGTTTCAGAACAAAAACCGTCCATTCTACTCTATTAGACCCAAAATGATGTTTTGAAGTGGTTGGGAACATTTCGCAAACCTTCGGCACGTAAAAAGATGCGAAACTTGTTTTGCGGGCCAGAATGCACTATTTCAGGGTACCAAAGTTGCGAAAAAGGTTTCGCAACGAAAACATCCATTCTACTCCATTAGACCCAAAATGATGTTTTGCAGTGGTTGGGAGCATTTCGCAAACCTTCGGCACGTAAAAAGATGCAAAACTTGTTTTGCGGGCCTGAATGCACTATTTCAGGGTACCGAAGTTGCGAAAAAGGTTTCGCAACGAAAACATCCATTCTACTCCATTAGACCCAAAATGATGTTTTGCACTGGTTGGGAGCATTTCGCAAACCTTCGGCACGCAAAAAGATGCAAAACTTGTTTTGCGGGCCAGAATGCACTATTTCAGGGTACCGAAGTTGCGAAAAATGTTTCAGAACAAAAACCGTCCATTCTACTCTATTAGACCCAAAATGATGTTTTGAAGTGGTTGGGAGCATTTCGCAAACCTTCGGCACGTAAAAAGATGCGAAACTTGTTTTGCGGGCCAGAATGCACTATTTCAGGGTACCAAAGTTGCGAAAAAGGTTTCGCAACGAAAACATCCATTCTACTCCATTAGACCCAAAATGACGTTTTCCACTGGTTGGGAGCATTTCGCAAACCTTCGGCACGTAAAAAGATGCAAAACTTGTTTTGCGGGCCAGAATGCACTATTTCAGGGTACCGAAGTTGCGAAAAATGTTTCACAACAAAAACCGTCCATTCTACTCCATTAGACCCAAAATGATGTTTTGAAGTGGTTGGGAGCATTTCGCAAACCTTCGGCACGTAAAAAGACGCGAAACTTGTTTTGCGGGCCAGAATGCACTATTTCAGGGTACCAAAGTTGCGAAAAAGGTTTCGCAACGAAAACATCCATTCTACTCCATTAGACCCAAAATGATGTTTTGCAGTGGTTGGGAGCATTTCGCAAACCTTCGGGACGTAAAAAGATGCGAAACTTGTTTTGCGGGCCAGAATGCACTATTTCAGGGTACCAAAGTTGCGAAAAAGGTTTCGCAACGAAAACATCCATTCTACTCCATTAGACCCAAAATGATGTTTTGCAGTGGTTGGGAGCATTTCGCAAACCTTCGGCACGTAAAAAGATGCCAAACTTGTTTTGCGGGCCAGAATGCACTATTTTAGGGTACCGAAGTTGCGAAAAAATGTTTCGCAACGAAAACATCCATTCTACTCCATTAGACCCAAAATGATGTTTTGCAGTGGTTGGGAGCATTTCGCAAACCTTCGGGACGTAAAAAGATGCGAAACTTGTTTTGCGGGCCAGAATGCACTATTTCAGGGTACCAAAGTTGCGAAAAAGGTTTCGCAATAAAAACATCCATTCTACTCCATTAGACCCAAAATGATGTTTTGCAGTGGTTGGGAGCATTTCGCAAACCTTCGGCACGTAAAAAGATGCAAAACTTGTTTTGCGGGCCTGAATGCACTATTTCAGGGTACCGAAGTTGCGAAAAAGGTTTCGCAACGAAAACATCCATTCTACTCCATTAGACCCAAAATGATGTTTTGCAGTGGTTGGGAGCATTTCGCAAACCTTCGGGACGTAAAAAGATGCGAAACTTGTTTTGCGGGCCAGAATGCACTATTTCAAGGTACCAAAGTTGCGAAAAAGGTTTCGCAACGAAAACATCCATTCTACTCCATTAGACCCAAAATGATGTTTTGCAGTGGTTGGGAGCATTTCGCAAACCTTCGGCACGTAAAAAGATGCAAAACTTGTTTTGCGGGCCTGAATGCACTATTTCAGGGTACCGAAGTTGCGAAAAAGGTTTCGCAACGAAAACATCCATTCTACTCCATTAGACCCAAAATGATGTTTTGCACTGGTTGGGAGCATTTCGCAAACCTTCGGCATGCAAAAAGATGCAAAACTTGTTTTGCGGGCCAGAATGCACTATTTCAGGGTACCGAAGTTGCGAAAAATGTTTCACAACAAAAACCGTCCATTCTACTCCATTAGACCCAAAATGATGTTTTGAAGTGGTTGGGAGCATTTCGCAAACCTTCGGCACGTAAAAAGATGCGAAACTTGTTTTGCGGGCCAGAATGCACTATTTCAGGGTACCAAAGTTGCGAAAAAGGTTTCGCAACGAAAACATCCATTCTACTCCATTAGACCCAAAATGATGTTTTCCACTGGTTGGGAGCATTTCGCAAACCTTCGGCACGTAAAAAGATGCAAAACTTGTTTTGCGGGCCAGAATGCACTATTTCAGGGTACCGAAGTTGCGAAAAATGTTTCACAACAAAAACCGTCCATTCTACTCCATTAGACCCAAAATGATGTTTTGAAGTGGTTGGGAGCATTTCGCAAACCTTCGGCACGTAAAAAGATGCGAAACTTGTTTTGCGGGCCAGAATGCACTATTTCAGGGTACCAAAGTTGCGAAAAAGGTTTCGCAACGAAAACATCCATTCTACTCCATTAGACCCAAAATGATGTTTTGCAGTGGTTGGGAGCATTTCGCAAACCTTCGGGACGTAAAAAGATGCGAAACTTGTTTTGCGGGCCAGAATGCACTATTTCAGGGTACCAAAGTTGCGAAAAATGTTTCGCAACGAAAACATCCATTCTACTCCATTAGACCCAAAATGATGTTTTGCAGTGGTTGGGAGCATTTCGCAAACCTTCGGCACGTAAAAAGATGCCAAACTTGTTTTGCGGGCCAGAATGCACTATTTTAGGGTACCGAAGTTGCGAAAAAATGTTTCACAACGAAAACATCCATTCTACTCCATTAGACCCAAAATGATGTTTTGCAGTGGTTGGGAGCATTTCGCAAACCTTCGGGACGTAAAAAGATGCAAAACTTGTTTTGCGGGCCTGAATGCACTATTTCAGGGTACCGAAGTTGCGAAAAAGGTTTCGCAACGAAAACATCCATTCTACTCCATTAGACCCAAAATGATGTTTTGCACTGGTTGGGAGCATTTCGCAAACCTTCGGCATGCAAAAAGATGCAAAACTTGTTTTGCGGGCCAGAATGCACTATTTCAGGGTACCGAAGTTGCGAAAAATGTTTCACAACAAAAACCGTCCATTCTACTCCATTAGACCCAAAATGATGTTTTGAAGTGGTTGGGAGCATTTCGCAAACCTTCGGCACGTAAAAAGATGCGAAACTTGTTTTGCGGGCCAGAATGCACTATTTCAGGGTACCAAAGTTGCGAAAAAGGTTTCGCAACGAAAACATCCATTCTACTCCATTAGACCCAAAATGATGTTTTCCACTGGTTGGGAGCATTTCGCAAACCTTCGGCACGTAAAAAGATGCAAAACTTGTTTTGCGGGCCAGAATGCACTATTTCAGGGTACCGAAGTTGCGAAAAATGTTTCACAACAAAAACCGTCCATTCTACTCCATTAGACCCAAAATGATGTTTTGAAGTGGTTGGGAGCATTTCGCAAACCTTCGGCACGTAAAAAGATGCGAAACTTGTTTTGCGGGCCAGAATGCACTATTTCAGGGTACCAAAGTTGCGAAAAAGGTTTCGCAACGAAAACATCCATTCTACTCCATTAGACCCAAAATGATGTTTTGCAGTGGGTGGGAGCATTTCGCAAACCTTCGGGACGTAAAAAGATGCGAAACTTGTTTTGCGGGCCAGAATGCACTATTTCAGGGTACCAAAGTTGCGAAAAATGTTTCGCAACGAAAACATCCATTCTACTCCATTAGACCCAAAATGATGTTTTGCAGTGGTTGGGAGCATTTCGCAAACCTTCGGCACGTAAAAAGATGCCAAACTTGTTTTGCGGGCCAGAATGCACTATTTTAGGGTACCGAAGTTGCGAAAAAATGTTTCACAACGAAAACATCCATTCTACTCCATTAGACCCAAAATGATGTTTTGCAGTGGTTGGGAGCATTTCGCAAACCTTCGGGACGTAAAAAGATGCAAAACTTGTTTTGCGGGCCTGAATGCACTATTTCAGGGTACCGAAGTTGCGAAAAAGGTTTCGCAACGAAAACATCCATTCTACTCCATTAGACCCAAAATGATGTTTTGCAGTGGTTGGGAGCATTTCGCAAACCTTCGGCACGTAAAAAGATGCAAAACTTGTTTTGCGGGCCTGAATGCACTATTTCAGGGTACCGAAGTTGCGAAAAAGGTTTCGCAACGAAAACATCCATTCTACTCCATTAGACCCAAAATGATGTTTTGCACTGGTTGGGAGCATTTCGCAAACCTTCGGCACGTAAAAAGATGCAAAACTTGTTTTGCGGGCCAGAATGCACTATTTCAGGGTACCGAAGTTGCGAAAAAGGTTTCGCAACGAAAACATCCATTCTACTCCATTAGACCCAAAATAATGTTTTGCACTGGTTGGGAGGATTTCGCAAACATGCGGCACGTAAAAAGATGCAAAACTTGTTTTGCGGGCCAGAATGCACTATTTCAGGGTACCGAAGTTGCGAAAAATGTTTCACAACAAAAACCGTCCAATCTACTCCATTAGACCCAAAATGATGTTTTGAAGTGGTTGGGAGCATTTCGCAAACCTTCGGCACGTAAAAAGATGCGAAACTTGTTTTGCGGGCCAGAATGCACTATTTCAGGGTACCGAAGTTGCGAAAAATGTTTCGCAACGAAAACATCCATTCTACTCCATTAGACCCAAAATGATGTTTTGCAGTGGTTGGGAGCATTTCGCAAACCATCGACACGTAAAAAGATGCGAAACTTGTGTTTCGGGCCTGAATGCACTATTTCGGGGTACCGAAGTTACAAAAATGGTTTCGCCAATGGATGTTTTCGTTGCGAAACTATTTTTGTAACCTCGGTACTCCGAAATAGTGCATTCAGGCTCGAAACACAAGTTTTGCATCTTTTTACGATTCGATGGTTTGTGAAATGCTCCCAACCAGTGCAAAACATCATTTTGGGTCTAATGGAGTAGAATGGATGTTTTCATTGCGAAACCTTTTTCGCAACTTCGGTACCTTGAAATAGTGCATTCAGGCGCGCAAAACAAGTTTTGCATCTTTTTACGTGCTGAAGGTTTGCGAAATGCTCCCAACCACTTCAAAACATCATTTTGGGTCTAATGGAGTAGAATGGACGGTTTTTGTTGTGAAACATTTTTCGCAACTTCGGTACCCTGAAATAGTGCATTCTGGCCCGCAAAACAAGTTTTGCATCTTTTTGCGTGCCGAAGGTTTGCGAAATGCTCCCAACCAGTGCAAAACATCATTTTGGGTCTAATGGAGTAGAATGGATGTTGTCATTGCGAAACCTTTTTCGCAACTTCGGTACCTTGAAATAGTGCATTCAGGCGCGCAAAACAAGTTTTGCATCTTTTTACGTGCTGAAGGTTTGAGAAATGCTCTCGACCACTGCAAAACATCATTTTGGGTCTAATGGAGTAGAATGGATGTTTTCGTTGTGAATCCTTTTTCGCAACTTCGGTACCCTAAAATAGTGCATTCAGGCCCGCAAAACAAGTTTTGCATCTTTTTACGTGCTGAAGGTTTGCGAAATGCTCTCAACCACTTCAAAACATCATTTTGGGTCTAATGGAGTAGAATTGATGTTTTCATTCCGAAACCATATTCGCAACTTCGGTACCCTGAAATAGTGCATTCAAGCCCGCAAAACAAGTTTTGCATCTTTTTACGTGCCAAAGGTTTGCGAAATGCTCCCAACCACTGCAAAACATCATTTTGGGTCTAATGGAGTAGAATGGATGTTTTCATCGCGAAACCTTTTTCGCAACTTCGGTACCTTGAAATAGTGCATTCAGGCCCGCAAAAGAAGTTTTGCATCTTTTTACGTGCTGAAGGTTTGCGAAATGCTCTCAACCACTGCAAAACGTCATTTTGGGTCTAATGGAGTAGAATGGATGTTTTGGTTGCGATACCTTTTTCGCAACTTCGGTACCCTGAAATAGTGCATTCAGGCCCGCAAAACAAGTTTCGCATCTTTTTACGTGCCGAAGGTTTGCGAAATTCTCCCACCCACTGCAAAACTTAATTTTGAGTCTAATTGAGTAGAATGGATGTTTTCGTTGCGAAACCATTTTTGTAGCTTCGGTACCCCGAAATAGTACATTCAAGCCCGAAACACAAGTTTCGCATCTTTTTACGTGTCGATGGTTTGCGAAATGCTCCCAACCACTGCAAAACATCATTTTGGGTCTAATGGAGTAGAATGGATGTTTTTGTTGCCAAACCATTTTTGCAACTTCGGTACCCCGAAATAGTGCATTCAGGCCCGAAACAAAAGTTTCGCATCTTTTTACGAGTCGATGGTTTGCGAAATGCTCCCAACCACTGCAAAACATCATTTTGGGTCTAATGGTGTAGAATGGATGTTTTCGTTGCAAAACCATTTTTGTAACTTCGGTACCCCGAAATAGTGCATTCAGGACTGAAACACAAGTTTCGCATCTTTTTACGTGTCGATGGTTTGCGAAATGCTCCCAACCAGTGCAAAACATAATTTTGGGTCTAATGGAGTAGAATGGATGTTTTCGTTGCGAAACCTTTTTCGCAACTTCGATACCTTGAAATAGTGCATTCAGGCCCGCAAAAGAAGTTTTGCATCTTTTTACGTGCTGAAGGTTTGCGAAATGCTCTCAACCACTTCAAAACATCATTTTGGGTCTAATGGAGTAGAATGGATGTTTTCATTCCGAAACCATATTCGCAACTTCGGTACCCTGAAATAGTGCATTCAAGCCCGCAAAACAAGTTTTGCATCTTTTTACGTGCCGAAGGTTTGCGAAATTTTGGGTCTAATGGAGTAGAATGGATGTTTTCGTTGTGAAACCATTTTTGTAACCTCGGTACCCCGAAATAGTGTATTCAGGCTCGAAACACAAGTTTCGCATCTTTTTACGATTCGATGGTTTGTGAGATTCTCCTAACCAGTGCAAAACATCATTTTGGGTCTAATGGAGTAGAATGGATGTTTTGGTTGCGAAACAATTTTTGTAGCTTCGATACCCCGAAATAGTGCATTCAAGCCCGGAACACAAGTTTTGCGTCATTTTACGTGTCGATGGTTTGCAAAATGCTCCCAATCAGTGCAAAACATCATTTTGGGTCTAATGGAGTAGAATGGATGTTTTCATTGCGAAACTTTTTTCGCAACTTCGGTACCTTGAAATAGTGCATTCAGGCGCGCAAAACAAGTTTTGCATCTTTTTACGTGCTGAAGGTTTGCGAAATGCTCTCAACCACTGCAAAACATCATTTTGGGTCTAATGGAGTAGAATGGATGTTTTCGTTGTGAATCCTTTTTCGCAACTTCGGTACCCTAAAATAGTGTATTCAGGCGCGCAAAACAAGTTTTGCATCTTTTTACGTGCTGAAGGTTTGAGAAATGCTCTCAACCACTGCAAAACATCATTTTGGGTCTAATGGAGTAGAATGGATGTTTTCGTTGTGAAACCTTTTTCGCAACTTCGGTACCTTGAAATAGTGCATTCAGGCTCGCAAAACCAGTTTTGCATCTTTTTACGTGCTGAAGGTTTGCGAAATGCTCTCAACCACTTCAAAACATCATTTTGGGTCTAATGGAGTAGAATGGATGTTTTCATTCCGAAACCATATTCGCAACTTCGGTACCCTGAAATAGTGCATTCAAGCCCGCAAAACAAGTTTTGCATCTTTTTACGTGCCAAAGGTTTGCGAAATGCTCCCAACCACTGCAAAACATCATTTTGGGTCTAATGGAGTAGAATGGATGTTTTCATTGCGAAACCTTTTTTGCAACTTCGGTACCTTGAAATAGTGCATTCAGGCCCGCAAAAGAAGTTTTGCATCTTTTTACGAGTTGATGGTTTGCGAAATGCTCCCAACCACTGCAAAACATAATTTTGTGTCCAATGGAGTAGAATGGATGTTTTGGTTGCGAAACCTTTTTCGCAACTTCGGTACCCTGAAATAGTGCATTCAGGCCCGCAAAACAAGTTTCGCATCTTTTTACGTGCCGAAGGTTTGCTAAATTCTCCCACCCACTGCAAAACATAATTTTGGGTCTAATTGAGTAGAATGGATGTTTTCGTTGCGAAACCATTTTTGTAGCTTCGGGACCCCGAAATAGTGCATTCAAGCCCGAAACACAAGTTTCGCATCTTTTTACGTGTCGATGGTTTGCGAAATGCTCCCAACCACTGCAAAACATCATTTTGGGTCTAATGGAGTAGAATGGATGTTTTTGTTGCAAAACCATTTTTATAACTTCGGTACACTAAAATAGTGCATTAAGGCCCGAAACACAAGTTTCGCATCTTTTTACGAGTCGATGGTTTGCGAAATGCTCCCAACCACTGCAAAACATCATTTTGGGTCTAATGGAGTAGAATGGATGTTTTCGTTGTGAAACCTTTTTCGCAACTTCGGTACCCTGAAATAGTGCATTCAGGCCCGCAAAACAAGTTTCGCATCTTTTTACGTGCCGAAGGTTTGCGAAATTCTCCCAACCACTGCAACAGATAATTCTGGGTCTAATGGAGTAGAATGGATGTTTTCGTTGCGAAACATTTTTCGCAACTTCGGTACCCTAAAATAGTGCATTCAAGCTCGAAACACAAGTTTCGCATCTTTTTACGTGTCGATGGTTTGCGAAATGCTCCCAACCAGTGCAAAACATCATTTTGGGTCTAATGGAGTAGAATGGATGTTTTCGTTGCGAAACCTTTTTCGCAACTTCGGTACCCTGAAATAGTGCATTCAGGCCCGCAAAACAAGTTTCGCATCTTTTTACGTGCCGAAGGTTTGCGAAATTCTCCCACCCACTGCAAAACTTAATTTTGGGTCTAATTGAGCAGAATGGATGTTTTCGTTGCGAAACCATTTTTGTAGCTTCGGTACCCCGAAATAGTACATTCAAGCTCGAAACACAAGTTTCGTATCTTTTTACGTGTCGATGGTTTGCGAAATGCTCCCAACCACTGCAAAACATCATTTTGGGTCTAATGGAGTAGAATGGATGTTTTTGTTGCAAAACCATTTTTGCAACTTCGGTACCCCGAAATAGTGCTTTCAGGCCCGTAACAAAAGTTTCGCATCTTTTTACGAGTCGATGGTTTGCGAAATGCTCCCAACCACTGCAAAACATCATTTTGGGTCTAATGGTGTAGAATGGATGTTTTCGTTGCAAAACCATTTTTGTAACTTCGGTACCCCGAAATAGTGCATTCAGGACCGAAACACAAGTTTCGCATCTTTTTACGTGTCGATGGTTTGCGAAATGCTCCCAACCAGTGCAAAACATAATTTTGGGTCTAATGGAGTAGAATGGATGTTTTCGTTGCGAAACCTTTTTCGCAACTTCGATACCTTGAAATAGTGCATTCAGGCCCGCAAAAGAAGTTTTGCATCTTTTTACGTGCTGAAGGTTTGCGAAATGCTCTCAACCACTTCAAAACATCATTTTGGGTCTAATGGAGTAGAATGGATGTTTTCATTCCGAAACCATATTCGCAACTTCGGTACCCTGAAATAGTGCATTCAAGCCCGCAAAACAAGTTTTGCATCTTTTTACGTGCCGAAGGTTTGCGAAATTTTGGGTCTAATGGAGTAGAATGGATGTTTTCGTTGTGAAACCATTTTTGTAACCTCGGTACCCCGAAATAGTGTATTCAGGCTCGAAACACAAGTTTCGCATCTTTTTACGATTCGATGGTTTGTGAGATTCTCCTAACCAGTGCAAAACATCATTTTGGGTCTAATGGAGTAGAATGGATGTTTTGGTTGCGAAACAATTTTTGTAGCTTCGATACCCCGAAATAGTGCATTCAAGCCCGGAACACAAGTTTTGCGTCTTTTTACGTGTCGATGGTTTGCAAAATGCTCCCAATCAGTGCAAAACATCATTTTGGGTCTAATGGAGTAGAATGGATGTTTTCATTGCGAAACTTTTTTCGCAACTTCGGTACCTTGAAATAGTGCATTCAGGCGCGCAAAACAAGTTTTGCATCTTTTTACGTGCTGAAGGTTTGCGAAATGCTCTCAACCACTGCAAAACATCATTTTGGGTCTAATGGAGTAGAATGGATGTTTTCGTTGTGAATCCTTTTTCGCAACTTCGGTACCCTAAAATAGTGTATTCAGGCGCGCAAAACAAGTTTTGCATCTTTTTACGTGCTGAAGGTTTGAGAAATGCTCTCAACCACTGCAAAACATCATTTTGGGTCTAATGGAGTAGAATGGATGTTTTCGTTGTGAAACCTTTTTCGCAACTTCGGTACCTTGAAATAGTGCATTCAGGCTCGCAAAACCAGTTTTGCATCTTTTTACGTGCTGAAGGTTTGCGAAATGCTCTCAACCACTTCAAAACATCATTTTGGGTCTAATGGAGTAGAATGGATGTTTTCATTCCGAAACCATATTCGCAACTTCGGTACCTTGAAATAGTGCATTCAAGCCCGCAAAATAAGTTTTGCATCTTTTTACGTGCCAAAGGTTTGCGAAATGCTCCCAACCACTGCAAAACATCATTTTGGGTCTAATGGAGTAGAATGGATGTTTTCATTGCGAAACCTTTTTTGCAACTTCGGTACCTTGAAATAGTGCATTCAGGACCGCAAAAGAAGTTTTGCATCTTTTTACGAGTTGATGGTTTGCGAAATGCTCCCAACCACTGCAAAACATAATTTTGTGTCCAATGGAGTAGAATGGATGTTTTGGTTGCGAAACCTTTTTCGCAACTTCGGTACCCTGAAATAGTGCATTCAGGCCCGCAAAACAAGTTTCGCATCTTTTTACGTGCCGAAGGTTTGCTAAATTCTCCCACCCACTGCAAAACATAATTTTGGGTCTAATTGAGTAGAATGGATGTTTTCGTTGCGAAACCATTTTTGTAGCTTCGGGACCCCGAAATAGTGCATTCAAGCCCGAAACACAAGTTTCGCATCTTTTTACGTGTCGATGGTTTGCGAAATGCTCCCAACCACTGCAAAACATCATTTTGGGTCTAATGGAGTAGAATGGATGTTTTTGTTGCAAAACCATTTTTATAACTTCGGTACACTAAAATAGTGCATTCAGGCCCGAAACACAAGTTTCGCATCTTTTTACGAGTCGATGGTTTGCGAAATGCTCCCAACCACTGCAAAACATCATTTTGGGTCTAATGGAGTAGAATGGATGTTTTCGTTGTGAAACCTTTTTCGCAACTTCGGTACCCTGAAATAGTGCATTCAGGCCCGCAAAACAAGTTTCGCATCTTTTTACGTGCCGAAGGTTTGCGAAATTCTCAAAACCACTGCAACAGATAATTCTGGGTCTAATGGAGTAGAATGGATGTTTTCGTTGCGAAACATTTTTCGCAACTTCGGTACCCTAAAATAGTGCATTCAAGCTCGAAACACAAGTTTCGCATCTTTTTACGTGTCGATGGTTTGCGAAATGCTCCCAACCAGTGCAAAACATCATTTTGGGTCTAATGGAGTAGAATGGATGTTTTCGTTGCGAAACCTTTTTCGCAACTTCGGTACCCTGAAATAGTGCATTCAGGCCCGCAAAACAAGTTTCGCATCTTTTTACGTGCCGAAGGTTTGCGAAATTCTCCCACCCACTGCAAAACTTAATTTTGGGTCTAATTGAGCAGAATGGATGTTTTCGTTGCGAAACCATTTTTGTAGCTTCGGTACCCCGAAATAGTACATTCAAGCTCGAAACACAAGTTTCGCATCTTTTTACGTGTCGATGGTTTGCGAAATGCTCCCAACCACTGCAAAACATCATTTTGGGTCTAATGGAGTAGAATGGATGTTTTTGTTGCAAAACCATTTTTGCAACTTCGGTACCCCGAAATAGTGCATTCAGGCCCGAAACAAAAGTTTTGCATCTTTTTACGAGTCGATGGTTTGCGAAATGCTCCCAACCACTGCAAAACATCATTTTGGGTCTAATGGTGTAGAATGGATGTTTTCGTTGCAAAACCATTTTTGTAACTTCGGTACCCCGAAATAGTGCATTCAGGACCGAAACACAAGTTTCGCATCTTTTTACGTGTCGATGGTTTCGAAATGCTCCCAACCAGTGCAAAACATAATTTTGGGTCTAATGGAGTAGAATGGATGTTTTCGTTGCGAAACCTTTTTCGCAACTTCGATACCTTGAAATAGTGCATTCAGGCCCGCAAAAGAAGTTTTGCATCTTTTTACGTGCTGAAGGTTTGCGAAATGCTCTCAACCACTTCAAAACATCATTTTGGGTCTAATGGAGTAGAATGGATGTTTTCATTCCGAAACCATATTCGCAACTTCGGTACCCTGAAATAGTGCATTCAAGCCCGCAAAACAAGTTTTGCATCTTTTTACGTGCCGAAGGTTTGCGAAATTTTGGGTCTAATGGAGTAGAATGGATGTTTTCGTTGTGAAACCATTTTTGTAACCTCGGTACCCCGAAATAGTGTATTCAGGCTCGAAACACAAGTTTCGCATCCTTTTACGATTCGATGGTTTGTGAGATTCTCCTAACCAGGGCAAAACATCATTTTGGGTCTAATGGAGTAGAATGGATGTTTTGGTTGCGAAACAATTTTTGTAGCTTCGATACCCCGAAATAGTGCATTCAAGCCCGGAACACAAGTTTTGCGTCTTTTTACGTGTCGATGGTTTGCAAAATGCTCCCAATCAGTGCAAAACATCATTTTGGGTCTAATGGAGTAGAATGGATGTTTTCATTGCGAAACTTTTTTCGCAACTTCGGTACCTTGAAATAGTGCATTCAGGCGCGCAAAACAAGTTTTGCATCTTTTTACGTGCTGAAGGTTTGCGAAATGCTCTCAACCACTGCAAAACATCATTTTGGGTCTAATGGAGTAGAATGGATGTTTTCGTTGTGAATCCTTTTTCGCAACTTCGGTACCCTAAAATAGTGTATTCAGGCGCGCAAAACAAGTTTTGCATCTTTTTACGTGCTGAAGGTTTGAGAAATGCTCTCAACCACTGCAAAACATCATTTTGGGTCTAATGGAGTAGAATGGATGTTTTCGTTGTGAAACCTTTTTCGCAACTTCGGTACCTTGAAATAGTGCATTCAGGCTCGCAAAACCAGTTTTGCATCTTTTTACGTGCTGAAGGTTTGCGAAATGCTCTCAACCACTTCAAAACATCATTTTGGGTCTAATGGAGTAGAATGGATGTTTTCATTCCGAAACCATATTCGCAACTTCGGTACCTTGAAATAGTGCATTCAAGCCCGCAAAATAAGTTTTGCATCTTTTTACGTGCCAAAGGTTTGCGAAATGCTCCCAACCACTGCAAAACATCATTTTGGGTCTAATGGAGTAGAATGGATGTTTTCATTGCGAAACCTTTTTTGCAACTTCGGTACCTTGAAATAGTGCATTCAGGACCGCAAAAGAAGTTTTGCATCTTTTTACGAGTTGATGGTTTGCGAAATGCTCCCAACCACTGCAAAACATAATTTTGTGTCCAATGGAGTAGAATGGATGTTTTGGTTGCGAAACCTTTTTCGCAACTTCGGTACCCTGAAATAGTGCATTCAGGCCCGCAAAACAAGTTTCGCATCTTTTTACGTGCCGAAGGTTTGCTAAATTCTCCCACCCACTGCAAAACATAATTTTGGGTCTAATTGAGTAGAATGGATGTTTTCGTTGCGAAACCATTTTTGTAGCTTCGGGACCCCGAAATAGTGCATTCAAGCCCGAAACACAAGTTTCGCATCTTTTTACGTGTCGATGGTTTGCGAAATGCTCCCAACCACTGCAAAACATCATTTTGGGTCTAATGGAGTAGAATGGATGTTTTTGTTGCAAAACCATTTTTATAACTTCGGTACACTAAAATAGTGCATTCAGGCCCGAAACACAAGTTTCGCATCTTTTTACGAGTCGATGGTTTGCGAAATGCTCCCAACCACTGCAAAACATCATTTTGGGTCTAATGGAGTAGAATGGATGTTTTCGTTGTGAAACCTTTTTCGCAACTTCGGTACCCTGAAATAGTGCATTCAGGCCCGCAAAACAAGTTTCGCATCTTTTTACGTGCCGAAGGTTTGCGAAATTCTCCAAACCACTGCAACAGATAATTCTGGGTCTAATGGAGTAGAATGGATGTTTTCGTTGCGAAACATTTTTCGCAACTTCGGTACCCTAAAATAGTGCATTCAAGCTCGAAACACAAGTTTCGCATCTTTTTACGTGTCGATGGTTTGCGAAATGCTCCCAACCAGTGCAAAACATCATTTTGGGTCTAATGGAGTAGAATGGATGTTTTCGTTGCGAAACCTTTTTCGCAACTTCGGTACCCTGAAATAGTGCATTCAGGCCCGCAAAACAAGTTTCGCATCTTTTTACGTGCCGAAGGTTTGCGAAATTCTCCCACCCACTGCAAAACTTAATTTTGGGTCTAATTGAGCAGAATGGATGTTTTCGTTGCGAAACCATTTTTGTAGCTTCGGTACCCCGAAATAGTACATTCAAGCTCGAAACACAAGTTTCGCATCTTTTTACGTGTCGATGGTTTGCGAAATGCTCCCAACCACTGCAAAACATCATTTTGGGTCTAATGGAGTAGAATGGATGTTTTTGTTGCAAAACCATTTTTGCAACTTCGGTACCCCGAAATAGTGCATTCAGGCCCGAAACAAAAGTTTTGCATCTTTTTACGAGTCGATGGTTTGCGAAATGCTCCCAACCACTGCAAAACATCATTTTGGGTCTAATGGTGTAGAATGGATGTTTTCGTTGCAAAACCATTTTTGTAACTTCGGTACCCCGAAATAGTGCATTCAGGACCGAAACACAAGTTTCGCATCTTTTTACGTGTCGATGGTTTCGAAATGCTCCCAACCAGTGCAAAACATAATTTTGGGTCTAATGGAGTAGAATGGATGTTTTCGTTGCGAAACCTTTTTCGCAACTTCGATACCTTGAAATAGTGCATTCAGGCCCGCAAAAGAAGTTTTGCATCTTTTTACGTGCTGAAGGTTTGCGAAATGCTCTCAACCACTTCAAAACATCATTTTGGGTCTAATGGAGTAGAATGGATGTTTTCATTCCGAAACCATATTCGCAACTTCGGTACCCTGAAATAGTGCATTCAAGCCCGCAAAACAAGTTTTGCATCTTTTTACGTGCCGAAGGTTTGCGAAATTTTGGGTCTAATGGAGTAGAATGGATGTTTTCGTTGTGAAACCATTTTTGTAACCTCGGTACCCCGAAATAGTGTATTCAGGCTCGAAACACAAGTTTCGCATCTTTTTACGATTCGATGGTTTGTGAGATTCTCCTAACCAGTGCAAAACATCATTTTGGGTCTAATGGAGTAGAATGGATGTTTTGGTTGCGAAACAATTTTTGTAGCTTCGATACCCCGAAATAGTGCATTCAAGCCCGGAACACAAGTTTTGCGTCTTTTTACGTGTCGATGGTTTGCAAAATGCTCCCAATCAGTGCAAAACATCATTTTGGGTCTAATGGAGTAGAATGGATGTTTTCATTGCGAAACTTTTTTCGCAACTTCGGTACCTTGAAATAGTGCATTCAGGCGCGCAAAACAAGTTTTGCATCTTTTTACGTGCTGAAGGTTTGCGAAATGCTCTCAACCACTGCAAAACATCATTTTGGGTCTAATGGAGTAGAATGGATGTTTTCGTTGTGAATCCTTTTTCGCAACTTCGGTACCCTAAAATAGTGTATTCAGGCGCGCAAAACAAGTTTTGCATCTTTTTACGTGCTGAAGGTTTGAGAAATGCTCTCAACCACTGCAAAACATCATTTTGGGTCTAATGGAGTAGAATGGATGTTTTCGTTGTGAAACCTTTTTCGCAACTTCGGTACCTTGAAATAGTGCATTCAGGCTCGCAAAACCAGTTTTGCATCTTTTTACGTGCTGAAGGTTTGCGAAATGCTCTCAACCACTTCAAAACATCATTTTGGGTCTAATGGAGTAGAATGGATGTTTTCATTCCGAAACCATATTCGCAACTTCGGTACCTTGAAATAGTGCATTCAAGCCCGCAAAATAAGTTTTGCATCTTTTTACGTGCCAAAGGTTTGCGAAATGCTCCCAACCACTGCAAAACATCATTTTGGGTCTAATGGAGTAGAATGGATGTTTTCATTGCGAAACCTTTTTTGCAACTTCGGTACCTTGAAATAGTGCATTCAGGACCGCAAAAGAAGTTTTGCATCTTTTTACGAGTTGATGGTTTGCGAAATGCTCCCAACCACTGCAAAACATAATTTTGTGTCCAATGGAGTAGAATGGATGTTTTGGTTGCGAAACCTTTTTCGCAACTTCGGTACCCTGAAATAGTGCATTCAGGCCCGCAAAACAAGTTTCGCATCTTTTTTCGTGCCGAAGGTTTGCTAAATTCTCCCACCCACTGCAAAACATAATTTTGGGTCTAATTGAGTAGAATGGATGTTTTCGTTGCGAAACCATTTTTGTAGCTTCGGGACCCCGAAATAGTGCATTCAAGCCCGAAACACAAGTTTCGCATCTTTTTACGTGTCGATGGTTTGCGAAATGCTCCCAACCACTGCAAAACATCATTTTGGGTCTAATGGAGTAGAATGGATGTTTTTGTTGCAAAACCATTTTTATAACTTCGGTACACTAAAATAGTGCATTCAGGCCCGAAACACAAGTTTCGCATCTTTTTACGAGTCGATGGTTTGCGAAATGCTCCCAACCACTGCAAAACATCATTTTGGGTCTAATGGAGTAGAATGGATGTTTTCGTTGTGAAACCTTTTTCGCAACTTCGGTACCCTGAAATAGTGCATTCAGGCCCGCAAAACAAGTTTCGCATCTTTTTACGTGCCGAAGGTTTGCGAAATTCTCCAAACCACTGCAACAGATAATTCTGGGTCTAATGGAGTAGAATGGATGTTTTCGTTGCGAAACATTTTTCGCAACTTCGGTACCCTAAAATAGTGCATTCAAGCTCGAAACACAAGTTTCGCATCTTTTTACGTGTCGATGGTTTGCGAAATGCTCCCAACCAGTGCAAAACATCATTTTGGGTCTAATGGAGTAGAATGGATGTTTTCGTTGCGAAACCTTTTTCGCAACTTCGGTACCCTGAAATAGTGCATTCAGGCCCGCAAAACAAGTTTCGCATCTTTTTACGTGTCGAAGGTTTGCGAAATTCTCCCACCCACTGCAAAACTTAATTTTGGGTCTAATTGAGCAGAATGGATGTTTTCGTTGCGAAACCATTTTTGTAGCTTCGGTACCCCGAAATAGTACATTCAAGCTCGAAACACAAGTTTCGCATCTTTTTACGTGTCGATGGTTTGCGAAATGCTCCCAACCACTGCAAAACATCATTTTGGGTCTAATGGAGTAGAATGGATGTTTTTGTTGCAAAACCATTTTTGCAACTTCGGTACCCCGAAATAGTGCATTCAGGCCCGAAACAAAAGTTTCGCATCTTTTTACGAGTCGATGGTTTGCGTAATGCTCCCAACCACTGCAAAACATCATTTTGGGTCTAATGGTGTAGAATGGATGTTTTCGTTGCAAAACCATTTTTGTAACTTCGGTACCCCGAAATAGTGCATTCAGGACCGAAACACAAGTTTCGCATCTTTTTATGTGTCGATGGTTTGCGAAATGCTCCCAACCAGTGCAAAACATAATTTTTGGTCTAATGGAGTAGAATGGATGTTTTCGTTGCGAAACCTTTTTCGCAACTTCGGTACCTTGAAATAGTGCATTCAGGCCCGCAAAAGAAGTTTTGCATCTTTTTACGTGCTGAAGGTTTGCGAAATGCTCTCAACCACTTCAAAACATCATTTTGGGTCTAATGGAGTTGAATGGATGTTTTCATTCCGAAACCATATTCGCAACTTCGGTACCCTGAAATAGTGCATTCAAGCCCGCAAAACAAGTTTTGCATCTTTTTACGTGCCGAAGGTTTGCGAAATGCTCCCAACCACTGCAAAACATCATTTTTGGTCTAATGGAGTAGAATGGATGTTTTCGTTGTGAAACCATTTTTGTAACCTCGGTACCCCGAAATAGTGTATTCAGGCTCGAAACACAAGTTTCGCATCTTTTTACGATTCGATGGTTTGTGAGATTCTCCTAACCAGTGCAAAACATCATTTTGGGTCTAATGGAGTAGAATGGATGTTTTGGTTGCGAAACAATTTTTGTAGCTTCGATACCCCGAAATAGTGCATTCAAGCCCGGAACACAAGTTTTGCATCTTTTTACGAGTCGATGGTTTGCGAAATGCTCCCAACCACTGCAAAACATCATTTTGGGTCTAATGGAGTAGAATGGATGTTTTCGTTGTGAAACCTTTTTCGCAACTTCGGTACCCTGAAATAGTGCATTCAGGCCCGCAAAACAAGTTTTGCATCTTTTTACGTGCCGAAGGTTTGCGAAATTCTCCAAACCACTGCAACAGATAATTCTGGGTCTAATGGAGTAGAATGGATGTTTTCGTTGCGAAACATTTTTCGCAACTTCGGTACCCTAAAATAGTGCATTCAAGCTCGAAACACAAGTTTCACATCTTTTTACGTGCCGAAGGTTTGCGAAATGCTCTCAACCACTGCAAAACATCATTTTGGGTCTAATGGAGTAGAATGGATGTTTTCATTCCGAAACCATATTCGCAACTTCGGTACCCTGAAATAGTGCATTCAAGCCCGCAAAACAAGTTTTGCATCTTTTTACGTGCCAAAGATTTGCAAAATGCTCCCAACCACTGCAAGACATCATTTTGGGTCTAATGGAGTAGAATGGATGTTTTCGTTGCGAAAACATTTTGTAACCTCGGTACCCCGAAATTGTGCATTCTGGCTCGAAACACAAGTTTCGCATCTTTTTACGAGTTGATGGTTTGCGAAATGCTCCCAACCAGTGCAAAACATAATTTTGGGTCTAATGGAGTAGAATGGATGTTTTGGTTGCGAAACCTTTTTCGCAACTTCGGTACCCTGAAATAGTGCATTCAGGACCGCAAAACAAGTTTCGCATCTTTTTACGTGCCGAAGGTTTGCGAAATTCTCCCACCCACTGCAAAACATAATTTTGGGTCTAATTGAGTAGAATGGATGTTTTCGTTGCGAAACCATTTTTGTAGCTGCGGTACCCCGAAATAGTGCATTCAAGCCCGAAACACAAGTTTCGCATCTTTTTACGTGTCGATGGTTTGCGAAATGCTCCCAACCACTGCAAAACATCATTTTGGGTCTAATGGAGTAGAATGGATGTTTTCATAGCAAAACCATTTTTGTAACTTCGGTACCCCGAAATAGTGCATTCAGGCCCGAAACACAAGTTTTGCATCTTTTGACGTGTCGATGGTTTGCGAAATGCTCCCAACCAGTGCAAAATATCATTCTGGGTCTAATGGAGTAGAATGGATGTTTTGGTTGTGAAACCTTTTTCGCAACTTCGGTACCCTGAAATAGTGCATTCAGGCCCGCAAAACAAGTTTCGCATCTTTTTACGTGCCCAAGGTTTGCGAAATTCTCCCACCCACTGCAAAACATAATTTTGGGTCTAATTGAGTAGAATGGATGTTTTCATTGTGAAACCATTTTTGTAGCTTCGGTACGCCGAAATAGTGCATTCAAGCCCGAAATACAAGTTTCGCATCTTTTTACGTGTCGATGGTTTGCGAAATGCTCCCAACCAGCGCAAAACATCATTTTGGGTCTATTGGAGTAGAATGGATGTTTTCATTCCGAAACCATATTCGCAACTTCGGTACCTTGAAATAGTGCATTCAGGCCCGCAAAACAAGTTTTGCATCTTTTTACGTGCCAAAGATTTGCAAAATGCTCCCAACCACTGCAAGACATCATTTTGGGTCTAATGGAGTAGAATGGATGTTTTCGTTGCGAAAACATTTTGTAACCTCGGTACCCCGAAATTGTGCATTCTGGCTCGAAACACAAGTTTCGCATCTTTTTACGAGTTGATGGTTTGCGAAATGCTCCCAACCAGTGCAAAACATAATTTTGGGTCTAACGGAGTAGAATGGATGTTTTCATTCCGAAACCATATTCGCAACTTCGGTACCCTGAAATAGTACATTCAAGCCCGCAAAACAAGTTTTGCATCTTTTTACGTGCCAAAGATTTGCAAAATGCTCCCAACCACTGCAAGACATCATTTTGGGTCTAATGGAGTAGAATGGATGTTTTCGTTGCGAAAACATTTTGTAACCTCGGTACCCCGAAATTGTGCATTCTGGCTCGAAACACAAGTTTCGCATCTTTTTACGAGTTGATGGTTTGCGAAATGCTCCCAACCAGTGCAAAACATAATTTTGGGTCTAATGGAGTAGAATGGATGTTTTGGTTGCGAAACCTTTTTCGCAACTTCGATACCCTGAAATAGTGCATTCAGGACCGCAAAACAAGTTTCGCATCTTTTTACGTGCCGAAGGTTTGCGAAATTCTCCCACCCACTGCAAAACATAATTTTGGGTCTAATTGAGTAGAATGGATGTTTTCGTTGCGAAACCATTTTTGTAGCTGCGGTACCCCGAAATAGTGCATTCAAGCCCGAAACACAAGTTTCGCATCTTTTTACGTGTCAATGGTTTTCGAAATGCTCCCAACCACTGCAAAACATCATTTTGGGTCTAATGGAGTAGAATGGATGTTTTCATTGCAAAACCATTTTTGTAACTTCGGTACCCCGAAATAGTGCATTCAGGCCCGAAACACAAGTTTCGCATCTTTTTTTACGTGTCGATGGTTTGCGAAATGCTCCCAACCAGTGCAAAACATCATTTTGGGTCTAATGGAGTAGAATGGATGTTTTCGTTGTGAAACCTTTTTCTCAACTACGGTACCCTGAAATAGTGCATTCAGGCCCGCAAAACAAGTTTCGCATCTTTTTACGTGCCGAAGGTTTGCGAAATTCTCCAAACCACTGCAACAGATAATTCTGGGTCTAATGGAGTAGAATGGATGTTTTCGTTGCGAAACATTTTTGTTACCTCGGTACCCTAAAATAGTGCATTCAAGCTCGAAACACAAGTTTCGCATCTTTTTACGTGTCGATGGTTTGCGAAATGCTCCCAACCAGTGCAAAACATCATTTTGGGTCTAATGGAGTAGAATTGATGTTTTCGTTGCGAAACCTTTTTCGCAACTTCGGTACCTTGAAATAGTGCATTCAGGCCCGCAAAAGAAGTTTTGCATCTTTTTACGTGCTGAAGGTTTGCGAAATGCTCTCAACCACTTCAAAACATCATTTTGGGTCTAATGGAGTAGAATGGATGTTTTCGTTGCGAAACCTTTTTCGCAACTTCGGTACCCTGAAATAGTGCATTCAGGCCGGCAAAACAAGTTTTGCATCTTTTTACGTGCTGAAGGTTTGCGAAATGCTCTCAACCACTTCAAAACATCATTTTGGGTCTTATGGAGTAGAATGGATGTTTTCATTCCGAAACCATATTCGCAACTTCGGTACCCTGAAATAGTGCATTCAAGCCCGCAAAATAAGTTTTGCATCGTTTTACATGCGAAGGTTTGCGAAATGCTCCCAACCACTGCAAAACATCATTTTGGGTCTAATGGAGTAGATTGGATGTTTTCGTTGTGAAACCATGTTTGTAACCTTGGTACCCCGAAATAGTGCATTCAGGCTCGAAACAAAAGTTTCGCATCTTTTTACGAGTCGATGGTTTGCGAAATGCTCCCAACCAGTGCAAAACATCATTTTGGGTCTAATGGAGTAGAAAGGATGTTTTGGTTGCGAAACCTTTTTCGCAACTTCGGTACCCTGAAATAGTGCATTCAGGACCGCAAAACAAGTTTCGCATCTTTTTACGTGCCGAAGGTTTGCGAAATTCTCCCACCCACTGCAAAACATAATTTTGGGTCTAATTGAGTGGAATGGATGTTTTCGTTGCGAAACCATTTTTGTAGCTTCGGTACCCCGAAATAGTGCATTCAAGCCCGAAACACAAGTTTCGCATCTTTTTACGTGTCGATGGTTTGCGAAATGCTCCCAACCAGCGCAAAACATCATTTTGGGTCTAATGGAGTAGAATGGATGTTTTCATTGCAACACCTTTTTCGCAACTTCGGTACCTTGAAATAGTGCATTCAGGCTCGCAAAATAAGTTTTGCATCTTTTTACGTGCCGAAGGTTTGCGAAATGCTCTCAACCACTGCAAAACGTCATTTTGGGTCTAATGGAGTAGAATGGATGTTCTCGTTGTGAAACCTTTTTCGCAACTTCGGTACCCTGAAATAGTGCATTCAAGCCGCAAAACAAGTTTTGCATCTTTTTACGTGTCAAAGGTTTGCGAAATGCTTCCAACCACTGCAAAACATCATTTTGGGTCTAATGGAGTAGAATGGATGTTTTCGTTGGAAAACCATTTTTGTAACCTCGGTACCCCGAAATAGTGCATTCAGGCTCGAAACACAAGTTTCGCATCTTTTTACGAGTCGATGGTTTGCGAAATGCTCCCAACCAGTGCAAAACATCATTTTGGGTCTAATGGAGTAGAATGGATGTTTTGGTTGCGAAACCTTTTTTGCAACTTTAGTACCCTGAAATAGTGCATTCAAGCCCGCAAAACAAGTTTTGCATCTTTTTACGTGCCAAAGGTTTGCAAAATGCTCCCAACCACTGCAAGACATCATTCTGGGTCTAATGGAGTAGAATGGATGTTTTCGTTGCGAAAACATTTTGTAACCTCGGTACCCCGAAATAGTGCATTCTGGCTCGAAACACAAGTTTCGCATCTTTTTACGAGTCGATGGTTTGCGAAATGATCACAACCAGTGCAAAACATCATTCTGGGTCTAATGGAGTAGAATGGATGTTTTCGTTGCAAAACCATTTTTGTAACTTCGGTACCCCGAAATAGTGCATTCAGGCCCAAAACACAAGTTTCGCATCGTTTTACGTGTCGATGGTTTGCGAAATGCTCCCAACCACTGCAAAACATCATTTTGGGTCTAATGGAGTAGAATGGATGTTTTGGTTGCGAAACCTTCTTCGCAACTTCAGTACCCTGAAATAGTGCATTCAGGTCCGCAATACAAGTTTCGCATCTTTTTACGTGCCGAAGGTTTGCGAAATGCTCTCAACCAGTTCAAAACATCATTTTGGGTCTAATGGAGTAGAATGGATGTTTTCTTTCCGAAACCATATTCGCAACTTCGGTACCCTGAAATAGTGCATTCAAGCCCACAAAACAAGTTTTGCATCTTTTTACGTGCCAAAGGTTTGCGAAATGCTCCCAACCACTGCAAAACTTCATTTTGGGTCTAATGGAGTAGAATGGATGTTTTCATTGCGAAACCTTTTTCGCAACTTCGGTACCTTGAAATAGTGCATTCAGGCCCGCAAAAGAAGTTTTGCATCTTTTTACGTGCTGAAGGTTTGCGAAATGCTCTCAACCACTGCAAAACGTCATTTTGGGTCTAATGGAGTAGAATGGATGTTTTGGTTGCGATACCTTTTTCGCAACTTCGGTACCCTGAAATAGTGCATTCAGGCCCGCAAAACAAGTTTCGCATCTTTTTACGTGCCAAAGGTTTGCGAAATTCTCCCACCCACGGCAAAACATAATTTTGGGTCTAATTGAGTAGAATGGATGTTTTCGTTGCGAAACCATTTTTGTAGCTTCGGTACCCCGAAATAGTGCATTCAAGCCCGAAACACAAGTTTCGCATATTTTTACGTGTCGATGGTTTGCGAAATGTTCCCAACCACTGCAAAACATCATATTGGGTCTAATGGAGTAGAATGGATGTTTTTGTTGCAAAACAATTTTTGTAACTTCGGTACCCCGAAATAGTGCATTCAGGCCCGAAACACAAGTTTCGCATATTTTTACGTGTCGATGGTTTGCGAAATGTTCCCAACCACTGCAAAACATAGTTTTGGGTCTAATGGAGTAGAATGGATGTTTTCATTGCGAAACCTTTTTCGCAACTTCGGTACCTTGAAATAGTGCATTCAGGCCCGCAAAAGAAGTTTTGCATCTTTTTACGTGCTGAAGGTTTGCGAAATGCTCTCAACCACTGCAAAACATCATTTTGGGTCTAATGGAGTAGAATGGATGTTTTCGTTGTGAAACCTTTTTCGCAACTTCGGTACCCTGAAATAGTGCATTCAGGCTGGCAAAACAAGTTTTGCATCTTTTTACGTGCCGAAGGTTTGCGAAATGCTCTCAACCACTTCAAAACATCATTTTGGGTCTAATGGAGTAGAATGGATGTTTTCATTCCGAAACCATATTCGCAACTTCGGTACCCTGAAATAGTGCATTCAAGCCCGCAAAATAAGTTTTGCATCTTTTTACATGCCGAAGGTTTGCGAAATGCTCCCAACCACTGCAAAACATCATTTTGGGTCTAATGGAGTAGAATGGATGTTTTCGTTGTGAAACCATGTTTGTAACCTTGGTACCCCGAAATAGTGCATTCAGGCTCGAAACACAAGTTTCGCATCTTTTTACGAGTCGATGGTTTGCGAAATGCTCCCAACCAGTGCAAAACATCATTTTGGGTCTAATGGAGTAGAAAGGATGTTTTGGTTGCGAAACCTTTTTCGCAACTTCGGTACCCTGAAATAGTGCATTCAGGCCCGCAAAACAAGTTTCGCATCTTTTTACGTGCCCAAGGTTTGCGAAATTCTCCCACCCACTGCAAAACATAATTTTGGATCTAATTGAGTAGAATGGATGTTTTCATTGCGAAACCAGTTTTGTAGCTTCGGTATCCCGAAATAGTGCATTCAAGCCCGAAACACAAGTTTCGCATCTTTTTACGTGTGGATGGTTTGCGAAATGCTGCCAACCACAGCAAAACATCATATTGGTTCTAATGGAGTAGAATGGATGTTTTCATTGCGAAACCTTTTTCGCAACTTCGGTACCTTGAAATAGTGCATCCAGGCCCGCAAAACAAGTTTTGTATCTTTTTACGTGCTGAAGGTTTGCGAAATGCTCTCAACCACTGCAAAACATCATTTTGGGTCTAATGTAGTCGAATGGATGTTTTCGTTGCGAAACCTTTTTCGCAATTTCGGTACCCTGAAATAGTTTATTCAGGCCCGCAAAACAAGTTTTGCATCTTTTTACAAGCCGAAGGTTTGCGAAATGCTGTCAACCACTTCAAAACATCATTTTGGGTCTAATGGAGTAGAATGGATGTTTTCATTCTGAAACCATATTCGCAACTTCGGTACCCTGAAATAGTGCATTCAAGCCCGCAAAACAAGTTTTGCATCTTTTTACGTGCCCAAGGTTTGCAAAATGCTCCAAACCAGTGCAAAACATCATTTTGGGTCTAATGGAGTAGAATGATTGTTTTCATTGCGAAACCATTTTCGCAACTTCGGTACCTTGAAATAGTGCATTCAGGCCCGCAAAATAAGTTTTGCATCTTTTTACGTGCTGAAGGTCTATGAAATGCCCTCAACCACTGCAAAACATCATTTTGGGTCTAATGGAGTAGAATGGATGTTTTCGTTGCAAAACCATTTTTGTAACTTCGGTACCCCGAAATAGTGCATTCAGGCCCGAAACACAAGTTTCGCATATTTTTACGTGTCGATGGTTTGCGAAATGTTCCCAACCACTGCAAAACATAGTTTTGGGTCTAATGGAGTAGAATGGATGTTTTCATTGCGAAACCTTTTTCGCAACTTCGGTACCTTGAAATAGTGCATTCAGGCCCGCAAAAGAAGTTTTGCATCTTTTTACGTGCTGAAGGTTTGCGAAATGCTCTCAACCACTGCAAAACATCATTTTGGGTCTAATGGAGTAGAATGGATGTTTTTGTTGTGAAACCTTTTTCGCAACTTCGGTACCCTGAAATAGTGCATTCAGGCCGGCAAAACAAGTTTTGCATCTTTTTACGTGCCGAAGGTTTGCGAAATGCTCTCAACCACTTCAAAACATCATTTTGGGTCTAATGGAGTAGAATGGATGTTTTCATTCCGAAACCATATTCGCAACTTCGATACCCTGAAATAGTGCATTCAAGCCCGCAAAATAAGTTTTGCATCTTTTTACATGCCGAAGGTTTGCGAAATGCTCCCAACCACTGCAAAACATCATTTTGGGTCTAATGGAGTAGAATGGATGTTTTCGTTGTGAAACCATGTTTGTAACCTTGGTACCCCGAAATAGTGCATTCAGGCTCGAAACACAAGTTTCGCATCTTTTTACGAGTCGATGGTTTGCGAAATGCTCCCAACCAGTGCAAAACATCATTTTGGGTCTAATGGAGTAGAAAGGATGTTTTGGTTGCGAAACCTTTTTCGCAACTTCGGTACCCTGAAATAGTGCATTCAGGCCCACAAAACAAGTTTCGCATCTTTTTACGTGCCCAAGGTTTGCGAAATTCTCCCACCCACTGCAAAACATAATTTTGGATCTAATTGAGTAGAATGGATGTTTTCATTGCGAAACCAGTTTTGTAGCTTCGGTATCCCGAAATAGTGCATTCAAGCCTGAAACACAAGTTTCGCATCTTTTTACGTGTGGATGGTTTGCGAAATGCTGCCAACCACAGCAAAACATCATATTGGTTCTAATGGAGTAGAATGGATGTTTTCATTGCGAAACCTTTTTCGCAACTTCGGTACCTTGAAATAGTGCATCCAGGCCCGCAAAACAAGTTTTGTATCTTTTTACGTGCTGAAGGTTTGCGAAATGCTCTCAACCACTGCAAAACATCATTTTGGGTCTAATGGAGTCGAATGGATGTTTTCGTTGCGAAACCTTTTTCGCAACTTCGGTACCCTGAAATAGTGCATTCAGGCCCGCAAAACAAGTTTTGCATCTTTTTACAAGCAGAAGGTTTGCGAAATGCTGTCAACCACTTCAAAACATCATTTTGGGTCTAATGGAGTAGAATGGATGTTTTCATTCTGAAACCATTTTCGCAACTTCGGTACCCTGAAATAGTGCATTCAAGCCCGCAAAACAAGTTTTGCATCTTTTTACGTGCCCAAGGTTTGCAAAATGCTCCAAACCAGTGCAAAACATCATTTTGGGTCTAATCGAGTAGAATGATTGTTTTCATTGCGAAACCATTTTCGCAACTTCGGTACCTTGAAATAGTGCATTCAGGCCCGCAAAATAAGTTTTGCATCTTTTTACGTGCTGAAGGTCTATGAAATGCCCTCAACCACTGCAAAACATCATTTTGGGTCTAATGGAGTAGAATGGATGTTTTCGTTGCAAAACCATTTTTGTAACTTCGGTACCCCGAAATAGTGCATTCAGGCCCGAAACACAAGTTTCGCATCTTTTTACGTGTCGATGGTTTGCGAAATGCTCCCAACCACTGCAAAACATCATTTTGGGTCTAATGGAGTAGAATGGAGGTTTTCGTTGCAAAACCATTTCTGTAACTTCGGTACCCCGAAATAGTGCATTCAAGCCCGAAACACAAGTTTCGCATCTTTTTACGTGTCGATGGTTTGCGAAATGCACCCAACCAGTGCAAAACATCATTTTGGGTCTAATGGAGTAGAATGATTGTTTTCATTGCGAAACCTTTTTCGCAACTTTGGTACCTTGAAATAGTGCATTCAGGCTCGCAAAACAAGTTTTGCATCTTTTTACGTGCTGAAGGTCTACGAAATGCCCTCAACCACTGCAAAACATCATTTTGGGTCTAAAGCAGTAGAATGGTTGTTTTCGTTGCGAAACCTTTTTCGCAACTTCGGTACCCTGAAATAGTGCATTCAGGCTCGCAAAACAAGTTTTGCATCTTTTTACGTGCCGAAGGTTTGCGAAATGGTCTCAACCACTTCAAAACATCATTTTGGGTCTAATGGAGTAGAATGAATGTTTACATTCCGAAACCATATTCGCAACTTCGGTACCCTGAAATAGTGCATTCAGGCCCGCAAAACAAGTTTTGCATTTTTTATGTGCTGAAGGTCTACGAAATGCCATCAACCACTGCAAAACATCATTTTGGGTCTAATGCAGTAGAATGGATGTTTTTGTTGCGAAGCCTTTTTCGCAACTTCGGTACCCTGAAATAGTGCATTCAGGCTCGCAAAACAAGTTTTGCATCTTTTTACGTGCTGAAGGTTTGCGAAATGCTCCCAACCACTGCAAAACATCATTTTGGGTGTAATGGAGTAGAATGGATGTTTTCGTTGCGAAACCATTTTTGTAACCTCGGTACCCCGAAATAGTGAATTCAGGCTCGAAACACAAGTTTCGCATCTTTTTACGATTCGATGGTTTGCGAAATGCTCCCAACCAGTGCAAAATATCATTTTGGGTCTAATGGAGTAGAATGGATGTTTTGGTTGCGAAACCTTTTTCGCAACTTCGGTACCCCGAAATAGTGCATTCAGGTCCGCAAAACAAGTTTCGCATCTTTTTACGTCCCCAAGGTTTGCGAAATTCTCCCACCCACTACAAAACATAATTTTGGGTCCAATTGAGTGGAATGGATGTTTTCGTTGCGAATCAATTTTTGTAGCTTCGATACCCCGAAATAGTGCATTCAAGCTCGGAACACAAGTTTCGCATCTTTTTATGTGTCGATGGTTTGCGAAATGCTCCCAACCAGTGCAAAACATCATTTTGGGTCTAATGGAGTAGAATGGATGTTTCCATTGCGAAACCTTTTTCGCAACTTCGGTACCTTGAAATAGTGCATTCAGGCGCGCAAAACAAGTTTTGCATCTTTTTACGTGCTGAAGGTTTGCGAAATGCTCCCAACCACTGCAAAACATCATTTTGGGTCTAATGGAGTAGAATGGATGTTTTCGTTGTGAATCCTTTTTCGCAACTTCGGTACCCTGAAATAGTGCATTCAGGCCCGCAAAACAAGTTTTGCATCTTTTTACGTGCCGAAGGTTTGCCAAATGCTCTCAACCACTTCAAAACATCATTTTGGGTCTAATGGAGTAGAATGGATGTTTTCATTCCGAAACCATATTCGCAACTTCGGTACCCTGAAATAGTGCATTCAAGCCCGCAAAACAAGTTTTGCATCTTTTTACGTCCCGATAGTTTGCGAAATGCTCCCAACCACTGCAAAACATCATTTTGGGTCTAATGGAGTAGAATGGATGTTTTCATTCCGAAACCATATTCGCAACTTCGGTACCCTGAAATAGTGCATTCAAGCCCGCAAAACAAGTTTCGCATCTTTTTACGTGTCGATAGTTTGCAAAATGCTCCCAACCACTGCAAAACATCATTTTGGGTCTAATGGAGTAGAATGGATATTTTCATTGCGAAACCTTTTTCGCAACTTCGGTACCTTGAAATAGTGCATTCAGGCCCGCAAAACAAGTTTTGCATCTTTTTACGTGCTGAAGGTTTGGGAAATGCTCTCAACCACTGCAAAACGTCATTTTGGGTCTAATGGAGTAGAATGGATGTTTTGGTTGCGATACCTTTTTCGCAACTTCGGTACCCTGAAATAGTGCATTCAGGCCTGCAAAACAAGTTTCGCATCTTTTTACGTGCCGAAGGTTTGCGAAATTCTCCCACCCACTGCAAAACATAATTTTGGGTCTAATTGAGTAGAATGGATGTTTTCGTTGTGAAACCATTTTTGTAACCTCGGTACCCCGAAATAGTGCATTCAGGCTCGAAACACAAGTTTCGCAACTTTTTACGTGTCGATGGTTTGCGAAATGCTCCCAACCACTGCAAAACATCATTTTGGGTCTAATGGAGTAGAATGGATGTTTTTGGTGCAAAACCATTTTTGTAACTTCGGTACCCCGAAATAGTGCATTCAGGCCCGAAACACAAGTTTCGCATCTTTTTACGTGTCGATGGTTTGCGAAATGCTCCCAACCACTGCAAAACATCATTTTGGGTCTAATGGAGTAGAATGGATGTTTTCGTTGCAAAACCATTTTTGTAACTTCGGTACCTCGAAATAGTGCATTCAGGCCCGAAACAAAAGTTTCGCATCTTTTTACGTGTTGATGGTTTGCGAAATGCTCCCAACCAGTGCAAAACATAATTTTGGGTCTAATGGAGTAGAATGGATGTTTTCATTGCGAAACCTTTTTCGCAACTTCGGTACCTTGAAATAGTGCATTCAGGCCCGCAAAAGAAGTTTTGCATCTTTTTACGTGCTGAAGGTTTGCGAAATGCTCTCAACCACTGCAAAACATCATTTTGGGTCTAATGGAGTAGAATGGATGTTTTCCTTGCGAAACCTTTTTCGCAACTTCGGTACCCTAAAATAGTGCATTCAGGCCGGCAAAACAAGTTTTGCATCTTTTTACGTGCCGAAGGTTTGCGAAATGCTCTCAACCACTTCAAAACATCATTTTGGGTCTAATGGAGTAGAATGGATGTCTTCATTCCGAAACCATATTCGCAACTTCGGTAACCTGAAATAGTGCATTCAAGCCCGCAAAACAAGTTTTGCATCTTTTTACGTGCCGAAGGTTTGCAAAATGCTCCAAACCACTGCAAGACATCATTTTGGGTCTAATGGAGTAGAATGGATGTTTATGTTGCGAAACCATTTTTGTAACCTCGGTACCCCGAAATAGTGCATTCAGGCCCGAAACAGAAGTTTCGCATCTTTTTACGTGTCGATGGTTTGCGAAATCCTCCCAACCACTGCAAAACATCATTTTGGGTCTAATGGAGTAGAATGGAGGTTTTCGTTGCAAAACCATTTTTGTAACTTCGGTACCGCGAAATAGTGCATTCAGGCCCGAAACACAAGTTTCGCATCTTTTTACGTGTCGATGGTTTGCGAAATTCTCCCAACCAGTGCAAAACATCATTTTGGGTCTAATGGAGTAGAATGATTGTTTTCATTGCGAAACCAGTTTTGTAGCTTCGGTATCCCGAAATAGTGCATTCAAGCCCGAAACAGAAGTTTCGCATCTTTTTACGTGTGGATGGTTTGCGAAATGCTGCCAACCACAGCAAAACATCATTTTGGTTCTAATGGAGTAGAATGGATGTTTTCATTGCGAAACCTTTTTCGCAACTTCGGTACCTTGAAATAGTGCATCCAGGCCCACAAAACAAGTTTTGTATCTTTTTACGTGCTGAAGGTTTGCGAAATGCTCTCAACCACTGCAAAACATCATTTTGGGTCTAATGGAGTCGAATGGATGTTTTCGTTGCGAAACCTTTTTCGCAACTTCGGTACCCTGAAATAGTGCATTCAGGCCCGCAAAACAAGTTTTGCATCTTTTTACAAGCCGAAGGTTTGCGAAATGCTCTCAACCACTTCGAAACATCATTTTGGGTCTAATGGAGTAGAATGGATGTTTTCATTCCGAAACCATATTCGCAACTTCGGTACCCTGAAATAGTGCATTCAAGCCCGCCAAACAAGTTTCGCATCTTTTTACGTGTCGATAGTTTGCGAAATGCTCCCAACCACTGCAAAACATCATTTTGGGTCTAATGGAGTAGAATGGATGTTTTCATTGCGAAACCTTTTTCGCAACTTCGGTACCTTGAAATAGTGCATTCAGGCCCGCAAAACAAGTTTTGCATCTTTTTACGTGCTGAAGGTTTGGGAAATGCTCTCAACCACTGCAAAACGTCATTTTGGGTCTAATGGAGTAGAATGGATGTTTTGGTTGCGATACCTTTTTCGCAACTTCGGTACCCTGAAATAGTGCATTCAGGCCTGCAAAACAAGTTCCGCATCTTTTTACGTGCCGAAGGTTTGCGAAATTCTCCCACCCACTGCAAAACATAATTTTGGGTCTAATTGAGTAGAATGGATGTTTTCGTTGTGAAACCATTTTTGTAACCTCGGTACCCCGAAATAGTGCATTTAGGCTCGAAACACAAGTTTCGCAACTTTTTACGTGTTGATGGTTTGCGAAATGCTCGCAACCACTGCAAAACATCATTTTGGGTCTAATGGAGTAGAATGGATGTTTTTGGTGCAAAACCATTTTTGTAACTTCGGTACCTCGAAATAGTGCATTCAGGCCCGAAACATAAGTTTCGCATCTTTTTACGTGTTGATGGTTTGCGAAATGCTCCCAACCAGTGCAAAACATAATTTTGGGTCTAATGGAGTAGAATGGATGTTTTCATTGCGAAACCTTTTTCGCAACTTCGGTACCTTAAAATAGTGCATTCAGGCCCGCAAAAGATGTTTTGCATCTTTTTACGTGCTGAAGGTTTGCGAAATGCTCTCAACCACTGCAAAACATCATTTTGGGTCTAATGGAGTAGAATGGATGTCTTCATTCCGAAACCATATTCGCAACTTCGGTACCCTGAAATAGTGCATTCAAGCCCGCAAAACAAGTTTTGCATCTTTTTACGTGCCGAAGGTTTGCAAAATGCTCCAAACCACTGCAAGACATCATTTTGGGTCTAATGGAGTAGAATGGATGTTTATGTTGCGAAACCATTTTTGTAACCTCGGTACCCCGAAATAGTGCATTCAGGCCCGAAACAGAAGTTTCGCATCTTTTTACGTGTCGATGGTTTGCGAAATCCTCCCAACCACTGCAAAACATCATTTTGGGTCTAATGGAGTAGAATGGAGGTTTTCGTTGCAAAACCATTTTTGTAACTTCGGTACCGCGAAATAGTGCATTCAGGCCCGAAACACAAGTTTCGCATCTTTTTACGTGTCGATGGTTTGCGAAATTCTCCCAACCAGTGCAAAACATCATTTTGGGTCTAATGGAGTAGAATGATTGTTTTCATTGCGAAACCAGTTTTGTAGCTTCGGTATCCCGAAATAGTGCATTCAAGCCCGAAACAGAAGTTTCGCATCTTTTTACGTGTGGATGGTTTGCGAAATGCTGCCAACCACAGCAAAACATCATTTTGGTTCTAATGGAGTAGAATGGATGTTTTCATTGCGAAACCTTTTTCGCAACTTCGGTACCTTGAAATAGTGCATCCAGGCCCGCAAAACAAGTTTTGTATCTTTTTACGTGCTGAAGGTTTGCGAAATGCACTCAACCACTGCAAAATATCATTTTGGGTCTAATGGAGTCGAATGGATGTTTTCGTTGCGAAACCTTTTTCGCAACTTCGGTACCCTGAAATAGTGCATTCAGGCCCGCAAAAGAAGTTTCGCATCTTTTTACGATTCGATGGTTTGCGAAATGCTCCCAACCAGTGCAAAATATCATTTTGGGTCTAATGGAGTAGAATGGATGTTTTGGTTGCGAAACCTTTTTCGCAACTTCGGTACCCCGAAATAGTGCATTCAGGTCCGCAAAACAAGTTTCGCATCTTTTTACGTCCCCAAGGTTTGCGAAATTCTCCCACCCACTACAAAACATAATTTTGGGTCCAATTGAGTGGAATGGATGTTTTCGTTGCGAATCAATTTTTGTAGCTTCGATACCCCGAAATAGTGCATTCAAGCTCGGAACACAAGTTTCGCATCTTTTTACGTGTCGATGGTTTGCGAAATGCTCCCAACCAGTGCAAAACATCATTTTGGGTCTAATGGAGTAGAATGGATGTTTCCATTGCGAAACCTTTTTCGCAACTTCGGTACCTTGAAATAGTGCATTCAGGCGCGCAAAACAAGTTTTGCATCTTTTTACGTGCTGAAGGTTTGCGAAATGCTCCCAACCACTGCAAAACATCATTTTGGGTCTAATGGAGTAGAATGGATGTTTTCGTTGTGAATCCTTTTTCGCAACTTCGGTACCCTGAAATAGTGCATTCAGGCCCGCAAAACAAGTTTTGCATCTTTTTACGTGCCGAAGGTTTGCAAAATGCTCTCAACCACTTCAAAACATCATTTTGGGTCTAATGGAGTAGAATGGATGTTTTCATTCCGAAACCATATTCGCAACTTCGGTACCCTGAAATAGTGCATTCAAGCCCGCAAAACAAGTTTTGCATCTTTTTACGTGCCGATAGTTTGCGAAATGCTCCCAACCACTGCAAAACATCATTTTGGGTCTAATGGAGTAGAATGGATGTTTTCATTCCGAAACCATATTCGCAACTTCGGTACCCTGAAATAGTGCATTCAAGCCCGCAAAACAAGTTTCGCATCTTTTTACGTGTCGATAGTTTGCAAAATGCTCCCAACCACTGCAAAACATCATTTTGGGTCTAATGGAGTAGAATGGATATTTTCATTGCGAAACCTTTTTCGCAACTTCGGTACCTTGAAATAGTGCATTCAGGCCCGCAAAACAAGTTTTGCATCTTTTTACGTGCTGAAGGTTTGGGAAATGCTCTCAACCACTGCAAAACGTCATTTTGGGTCTAATGGAGTAGAATGGATGTTTTGGTTGCGATACCTTTTTCGCAACTTCGGTACCCTGAAATAGTGCATTCAGGCCTGCAAAACAAGTTTCGCATCTTTTTACGTGCCGAAGGTTTGCGAAATTCTCCCACCCACTGCAAAACATAATTTTGGGTCTAATTGAGTAGAATGGATGTTTTCGTTGTGAAACCATTTTTGTAACCTCGGTACCCCGAAATAGTGCATTCAGGCTCGAAACACAAGTTTCGCAACTTTTTACGTGTCGATGGTTTGCGAAATGCTCCCAACCACTGCAAAACATCATTTTGGGTCTAATGGAGTAGAATGGATGTTTTTGGTGCAAAACCATTTTTGTAACTTCGGTACCCCGAAATAGTGCATTCAGGCCCGAAACACAAGTTTCGCATCTTTTTACGTGTCGATGGTTTGCGAAATGCTCCCAACCACTGCAAAACATCATTTTGGGTCTAATGGAGTAGAATGGATGTTTTCGTTGCAAAACCATTTTTGTAAATTCGGTACCTCGAAATAGTGCATTCAGGCCCGAAACATAAGTTTCGCATCTTTTTACGTGTTGATGGTTTGCGAAATGCTCCCAACCAGTGCAAAACATAATTTTGGGTCTAATGGAGTAGAATGGATGTTTTCATTGCGAAACCTTTTTCGCAACTTCGGTACCTTGAAATAGTGCATTCAGGCCCGCAAAAGAAGTTTTGCATCTTTTTACGTGCTGAAGGTTTGCGAAATGCTCTCAACCACTGCAAAACATCATTTTGGGTCTAATGGAGTAGAATGGATGTTTTCCTTGCGAAACCTTTTTCGCAACTTCGGTACCCTAAAATAGTGCATTCAGGCCGGCAAAACAAGTTTTGCATCTTTTTACGTGCCGAAGGTTTGCGAAATGCTCTCAACCACTTCAAAACATCATTTTGGGTCTAATGGAGTAGAATGGATGTCTTCATTCCGAAACCATATTCGCAACTTCGGTAACCTGAAATAGTGCATTCAAGCCCGCAAAACAAGTTTTGCATCTTTTTACGTGCCGAAGGTTTGCAAAATGCTCCAAACCACTGCAAGACATCATTTTGGGTCTAATGGAGTAGAATGGATGTTTATGTTGCGAAACCATTTTTGTAACCTCGGTACCCCGAAATAGTGCATTCAGGCCCGAAACAGAAGTTTCGCATCTTTTTACGTGTCGATGGTTTGCGAAATCCTCCCAACCACTGCAAAACATCATTTTGGGTCTAATGGAGTAGAATGGAGGTTTTCGTTGCAAAACCATTTTTGTAACTTCGGTACCGCGAAATAGTGCATTCAGGCCCGAAACACAAGTTTCGCATCTTTTTACGTGTCGATGGTTTGCGAAATTCTCCCAACCAGTGCAAAACATCATTTTGGGTCTAATGGAGTAGAATGATTGTTTTCATTGCGAAACCAGTTTTGTAGCTTCGGTATCCCGAAATAGTGCATTCAAGCCCGAAACAGAAGTTTCGCATCTTTTTACGTGTGGATGGTTTGCGAAATGCTGCCAACCACAGCAAAACATCATTTTGGTTCTAATGGAGTAGAATGGATGTTTTCATTGCGAAACCTTTTTCGCAACTTCGGTACCTTGAAATAGTGCATCCAGGCCCACAAAACAAGTTTTGTATCTTTTTACGTGCTGAAGGTTTGCGAAATGCTCTCAACCACTGCAAAACATCATTTTGGGTCTAATGGAGTCGAATGGATGTTTTCGTTGCGAAACCTTTTTCGCAACTTCGGTACCCTGAAATAGTGCATTCAGGCCCGCAAAACAAGTTTTGCATCTTTTTACAAGCCGAAGGTTTGCGAAATGCTCTCAACCACTTCGAAACATCATTTTGGGTCTAATGGAGTAGAATGGATGTTTTCATTCCGAAACCATATTCGCAACTTCGGTACCCTGAAATAGTGCATTCAAGCCCGCCAAACAAGTTTCGCATCTTTTTACGTGTCGATAGTTTGCGAAATGCTCCCAACCACTGCAAAACATCATTTTGGGTCTAATGGAGTAGAATGGATGTTTTCATTGCGAAATCTTTTTCGCAACTTCGGTACCTTGAAATAGTGCATTCAGGCCCGCAAAACAAGTTTTGCATCTTTTTACGTGCTGAAGGTTTGGGAAATGCTCTCAACCACTGCAAAACGTCATTTTGGGTCTAATGGAGTAGAATGGATGTTTTGGTTGCGATACCTTTTTCGCAACTTCGGTACCCTGAAATAGTGCATTCAGGCCTGCAAAACAAGTTCCGCATCTTTTTACGTGCCGAAGGTTTGCGAAATTCTCCCACCCACTGCAAAACATAATTTTGGGTCTAATTGAGTAGAATGGATGTTTTCGTTGTGAAACCATTTTTGTAACCTCGGTACCCCGAAATAGTGCATTTAGGCTCGAAACACAAGTTTCGCAACTTTTTACGTGTTGATGGTTTGCGAAATGCTCCCAACCACTGCAAAACATCATTTTGGGTCTAATGGAGTAGAATGGATGTTTTTGGTGCAAAACCATTTTTGTAACTTCGGTACCTCGAAATAGTGCATTCAGGCCCGAAACATAAGTTTCGCATCTTTTTACTTGTTGATGGTTTGCGAAATGCTCCCAACCAGTGCAAAACATAATTTTGGGTCTAATGGAGTAGAATGGATGTTTTCATTGCGAAACCTTTTTCGCAACTTCGGTACCTTAAAATAGTGCATTCAGTCCCGCAAAAGATGTTTTGCATCTTTTTACGTGCTGAAGGTTTGCGAAATGCTCTCAACCACTGCAAAACATCATTTTGGGTCTAATGGAGTAGAATGGATGTCTTCATTCCGAAACCATATTCGCAACTTCGGTACCCTGAAATAGTGCATTCAAGCCCGCAAAACAAGTTTTGCATCTTTTTACGTGTCGAAGGTTTGCAAAATGCTCCAAACCACTGCAAGACATTATTTTGGGTCTAATGGAGTAGAATGGATGTTTATGTTGCGAAACCATTTTTGTAACCTCGGTACCCCGAAATAGTGCATTCAGGCCCGAAACAGAAGTTTCGCATCTTTTTACGTGTCGATGGTTTGCGAAATCCTCCCAACCACTGCAAAACATCATTTTGGGTCTAATGGAGTAGAATGGAGGTTTTCGTTGCAAAACCATTTTTGTAACTTCGGTACCGCGAAATAGTGCATTCAGGCCCGAAACACAAGTTTCGCATCTTTTTACGTGTCGATGGTTTGCGAAATTCTCCCAACCAGTGCAAAACATCATTTTGGGTCTAATGGAGTAGAATGATTGTTTTCATTGCGAAACCAGTTTTGTAGCTTCGGTATCCCGAAATAGTGCATTCAAGCCCGAAACAGAAGTTTCGCATCTTTTTACGTGTGGATGGTTTGCGAAATGCTGCCAACCACTGCAAAACATCATTTTGGTTCTAATGGAGTAGAATGGATGTTTTCATTGCGAAACCTTTTTCGCAACTTCGGTACCTTGAAATAGTGCATCCAGGCCCGCAAAACAAGTTTTGTATCTTTTTACGTGCTGAAGGTTTGCGAAATGCACTCAACCACTGCAAAACATCATTTTGGGTCTAATGGAGTCGAATGGATGTTTTCGTTGCGAAACCTTTTTCGCAACTTCGGTACCCTGAAATAGTGCATTCAGGCCCGCAAAACAAGTTTTGCATCTTTTTACAAGCCGAAGGTTTGCGAAATGCTCTCAACCACTTCAAAACATCATTTTGGGTCTAATGGAGTAGAATGGATGTTTTCATTCTGTAACCATATTCGCAACTTCGGTACCCTGAAATAGTGCATTCAAGCCCGCAAAACAAGTTTTGCATCTTTTTACGTGCCAAAGGTTTGCAAAATGCTCCAAACCACTGCAAGACATCATTTTGGGTCTAATGGAGTACAATGGATGTTTATGTTGCGAAACCATTTTTGTAACCTCGGTACCCCGAAATAGTGCATTCAGGCCCGAAACAGAAGTTTCGCATCTTTTTACGTGTCGATGGTTTGCGAAATCCTCCCAACCACTGCAAAACATCATTTTGGGTCTAATGGAGTAGAATGGATGTTTTCGTTGCAAAACCATTTTTGTAACTTCGGTACCTCGAAATAGTGCATTCAGGCCCGAAACATAAGTTTCGCATCTTTTTACGTGTTGATGGTTTGCGAAATGCTCCCAACCAGTGCAAAACATAATTTTGGGTCTAATGGAGTAGAATGGATGTTTTCATTGCGAAACCTTTTTCGCAACTTCGGTACCTTGAAATAGTGCATTCAGGCCCGCAAAAGATGTTTTGCATCTTTTTACGTGCTGATGGTTTGCGAAATGCTCTCAACCACTGCAAAACATCATTTTGGGTCTAATGGAGTAGAATGGATGTTTTCGTTGCGAAACCTTTTTCGCAACTTCGGTACCCTAAAATAGTGCATTCAGGCCGGCAAAACAAGTTTTGCATCTTTTTACGTGCCGAAGGTTTGCGAAATGCTCTCAACCACTTCAAAACATCATTTTGGGTCTAATGGAGTAGAATGGATGTCTTCATTCCGAAACCATATTCGCAACTTCGGTACCCTGAAATAGTGCATTCAAGCCCGCAAAACAAGTTTTGCATCTTTTTACGTGCCGAAGGTTTGCAAAATGCTCCAAACCACTGCAAGACATCATTTTGAGTCTAATGGAGTAGAATGGATGTTTATGTTGCGAAACCATTTTTGTAACCTCGGTACCCCGAAATAGTGCATTCAGGCCCGAAACAGAAGTTTCGCATCTTTTTACGTGTCGATGGTTTGCGAAATCCTCCCAACCACTGCTAAACATCATTTTGGGTCTAATGGAGTAGAATGGAGGTTTTCGTTGCAAAACCATTTTTGTAACTTCGGTACCGCGAAATAGTGCATTCAGGCCCGAAACACAAGTTTCGCATCTTTTTACGTGTCGATGGTTTGCGAAATTCTCCCAACCAGTGCAAAACATCATTTTGGGTCTAATGGAGTAGAATGATTGTTTTCATTGCGAAACCAGTTTTGTAGCTTCGGTATCCCGAAATAGTGCATTCAAGCCCGAAACAGAAGTTTCGCATCTTTTTACGTGTGGATGGTTTGCGAAATGCTGCCAACCACAGCAAAACATCATTTTGGTTCTAATGGAGTAGAATGGATGTTTTCATTGCGAAACCTTTTTCGCAACTTCGGTACCTTGAAATAGTGCATCCAGGCCCGCAAAACAAGTTTTGTATCTTTTTACGTGCTGAAGGTTTGCGAAATGCACTCAACCACTGCAAAACATCATTTTGGGTCTAATGGAGTCGAATGGATGTTTTCGTTGCGAAACCTTTTTCGCAACTTCGGTACCCTGAAATAGTGCATTCAGGCCCGCAAAACAAGTTTTGCATCTTTTTACAAGCCGAAGGTTTGCGAAATGCTCTCAACCACTTCAAAACATCATTTTGGGTCTAATGGAGTAGAATGGATGTTTTCATTCTGTAACCATATTCGCAACTTCGGTACCCTGAAATAGTGCATTCAAGCCCGCAAAACAAGTTTTGCATCTTTTTACGTGCCAAAGGTTTGCAAAATGCTCCAAACCACTGCAAGACATCATTTTGGGTCTAATGGAGTACAATGGATGTTTATGTTGCGAAACCATTTTTGTAACCTCGGTACCCCGAAATAGTGCATTCAGGCCCGAAACAGAACTTTCGCATCTTTTTACGTGTCGATGGTTTGCGAAATCCTCCCAACCACTGCAAAACATCATTTTGGGTCTAATGGAGTAGAATGGAGGTTTTCGTTGCAAAACTATTTTTGTAACTTCGGTACCGCGAAAAAGTGCATTCAAGCCCGAATCACAAGTTTCGCATCTTTCTACGTGTCGATGGTTTGCGAAATGCTCCCAACCAGTGCAAAACATCATTTTGGGTCTAATGGAGTAGAATGATTGTTTTCATTGCGAAACCTTTTTCGCAACTTCGGTACCTTGAAATAGTGCTTTCAGGCCCGCAAAACAAGTTTTGCATCTTTTTACGTTCTGAAGGTCTACGAAATGCCCTCAACCACTGCAAAACATCATTTTGGGTCTAATGGAGTAGAATGGATGTTTTCCTTGCGAAACCTTTTTCGCAACTTCGGTACCCTAAAATAGTGCATTCAGGCCGGCAAAACAAGTTTTGCATCTTTTTACGTGCCGAAGGTTTGCGAAATGCTCTCAACCACTTCAAAACATCATTTTGGGTCTAATGGAGTAGAATGGATGTCTTCATTCCGAAACCATATTCGCAACTTCGGTAACCTGAAATAGTGCATTCAAGCCCGCAAAACAAGTTTTGCATCTTTTTACGTGCCGAAGGTTTGCAAAATGCTCCAAACCACTGCAAGACATCATTTTGAGTCTAATGGAGTAGAATGGATGTTTATGTTGCGAAACCATTTTTGTAACCTCGGTACCCCGAAATAGTGCATTCAGGCCCGAAACAGAAGTTTCGCATCTTTTTACGTGTCGATGGTTTGCGAAATCCTCCCAACCACTGCAAAACACCATTTTGGGTCTAATGGAGTAGAATGGAGGTTTTCGTTGCAAAACCATTTTTGTAACTTCGGTACCGCGAAATAGTGCATTCAGGCCCGAAACACAAGTTTCGCATCTTTTTACGTGTCGATGGTTTGCGAAATTCTCCCAACCAGTGCAAAACATCATTTTGGGTCTAATGGAGTAGAATGATTGTTTTCATTGCGAAACCAGTTTTGTAGCTTCGGTATCCCGAAATAGTGCATTCAAGCCCGAAACAGAAGTTTCGCATCTTTTTACGTGTGGATGGTTTGCGAAATGCTGCCAACCACAGCAAAACATCATTTTGGTTCTAATGGAGTAGAATGGATGTTTTCATTGCGAAACCTTTTTCGCAACTTCAGTACCTTGAAATAGTGCATCCAGTCCCGCAAAACAAGTTTTGTATCTTTTTACGTGCTGAAGGTTTGCGAAATGCACTCAACCACTGCAAAACATCATTTTGGGTCTAATGGAGTCGAATGGATGTTTTCGTTGCGAAACCTTTTTCGCAACTTCGGTACCCTGAAATAGTGCATTCAGGCCCGCAAAACAAGTTTTGCATCTTTTTACAAGCCGAAGGTTTGCGAAATGCTCTCAACCACTTCAAAACATCATTTTGGGTCTAATGGAGTAGAATGGATGTTTTCATTCTGTAACCATATTCGCAACTTCGGTACCCTGAAATAGTGCATTCAAGCCCGCAAAACAAGTTTTGCATCTTTTTACGTGCCAAAGGTTTGCAAAATGCTCCAAACCACTGCAAGACATCATTTTGGGTCTAATGGAGTACAATGGATGTTTATGTTGCGAAACCATTTTTGTAACCTCGGTACCCCGAAATAGTGCATTCAGGCCCGAAACAGAAGTTTCGCATCTTTTTACGTGTCGATGGTTTGCGAAATCCTCCCAACCACTGCAAAACATCATTTTGGGTCTAATGGAGTAGAATGGAGGTTTTCGTTGCAAAACCATTTTTGTAACTTCGGTACCGCGAAAAAGTGCATTCAAGCCCGAATCACAAGTTTCGCATCTTTCTACGTGTCGATGGTTTGCGAAATGCTCCCAACCAGTGCAAAACATCATTTTGGGTCTAATGGAGTAGAATGATTGTTTTCATTGCGAAACCTTTTTCGCAACTTCGGTACCTTGAAATAGTGCTTTCAGGCCCGCAAAACAAGTTTTGCATCTTTTTACGTTCTGAAGGTCTACGAAATGCCCTCAACCACTGCAAAACATCATTTTGGGTCTAATGGAGTAGAATGGATGTTTTCGTTGTGAAACCATGTTTGTAACCTTGGTACCCCGAAATAGTGCATTCAGGCTCGAAACACAAGTTTCGCATCTTTTTACGAGTCGATGGTTTGCGAAATGCTCCCAACCAGTGCAAAACATCATTTTGGGTCTAATGGAGTAGAAAGGATGTTTTGGTTGCGAAACCTTTTTCGCAACTTCGGTACCCTGAAATAGTGCATTCAGGCCCGCAAAACAAGTTTCGCATCTTTTTACGTGCCCAAGGTTTGCGAAATTCTCCCACCCACTGCAAAACATAATTTTGGATCTAATTGAGTAGAATGGATGTTTTCATTGCGAAACCAGTTTTGTAGCTTCGGTATCCCGAAATAGTGCATTCAAGCCCGAAACAGAAGTTTCGCATCTTTTTACGTGTGGATGGTTTGCGAAATGCTGCCAACCACAGCAAAACATCATTTTGGTTCTAATGGAGTAGAATGGATGTTTTCATTGCGAAACCTTTTTCGCAACTTCGGTACCTTGAAATAGTGCATCCAGGCCCGCAAAACAAGTTTTGTATCTTTTTACGTGCTGAAGGTTTGCGAAATGCACTCAACCACTGCAAAACATCATTTTGGGTCTAATGGAGTCGAATGGATGTTTTCGTTGCGAAACCTTTTTCGCAACTTCGGTACCCTGAAATAGTGCATTCAGGCCCGCAAAACAAGTTTTGCATCTTTTTACAAGCCGAAGGTTTGCGAAATGCTCTCAACCACTTCAAAACATCATTTTGGGTCTAATGGAGTAGAATGGATGTTTTCATTCTGTAACCATATTCGCAACTTCGGTACCCTGAAATAGTGCATTCAAGCCCGCAAAACAAGTTTTGCATCTTTTTACGTGCCAAAGGTTTGCAAAATGCTCCAAACCACTGCAAGACATCATTTTGGGTCTAATGGAGTACAATGGATGTTTATGTTGCGAAACCATTTTTGTAACCTCGGTACCCCGAAATAGTGCATTCAGGCCCGAAACAGAAGTTTCGCATCTTTTTACGTGTCGATGGTTTGCGAAATCCTCCCAACCACTGCAAAACATCATTTTGGGTCTAATGGAGTAGAATGGAGGTTTTCGTTGCAAAACCATTTTTGTAACTTCGGTACCGCGAAAAAGTGCATTCAAGCCCGAATCACAAGTTTCGCATCTTTCTACGTGTCGATGGTTTGCGAAATGCTCCCAACCAGTGCAAAACATCATTTTGGGTCTAATGGAGTAGAATGATTGTTTTCATTGCGAAACCTTTTTCGCAACTTCGGTACCTTGAAATAGTGCTTTCAGGCCCGCAAAACAAGTTTTGCATCTTTTTACGTTCTGAAGGTCTACGAAATGCCCTCAACCACTGCAAAACATCATTTTGGGTCTAATGGAGTAGAATGGATGTTTTCGTTGTGAAACCATGTTTGTAACCTTGGTACCCCGAAATAGTGCATTCAGGCTCGAAACACAAGTTTCGCATCTTTTTACGAGTCGATGGTTTGCGAAATGCTCCCAACCAGTGCAAAACATCATTTTGGGTCTAATGGAGTAGAAAGGATGTTTTGGTTGCGAAACCTTTTTCGCAACTTCGGTACCCTGAAATAGTGCATTCAGGCCCGCAAAACAAGTTTCGCATCTTTTTACGTGCCCAAGGTTTGCGAAATTCTCCCACCCACTGCAAAACATAATTTTGGATCTAATTGAGTAGAATGGATGTTTTCATTGCGAAACCAGTTTTGTAGCTTCGGTATCCCGAAATAGTGCATTCAAGCCCGAAACAGAAGTTTCGCATCTTTTTACGTGTGGATGGTTTGCGAAATGCTGCCAACCACAGCAAAACATCATTTTGGTTCTAATGGAGTAGAATGGATGTTTTCATTGCGAAACCTTTTTCGCAACTTCGGTACCTTGAAATAGTGCATCCAGGCCCGCAAAACAAGTTTTGTATCTTTTTACGTGCTGAAGGTTTGCGAAATGCACTCAACCACTGCAAAACATCATTTTGGGTCTAATGGAGTCGAATGGATGTTTTCGTTGCGAAACCTTTTTCGCAACTTCGGTACCCTGAAATAGTGCATTCAGGCCCGCAAAACAAGTTTTGCATCTTTTTACAAGCCGAAGGTTTGCGAAATGCTCTCAACCACTTCAAAACATCATTTTGGGTCTAATGGAGTAGAATGGATGTTTTCATTCTGTAACCATATTCGCAACTTCGGTACCCTGAAATAGTGCATTCAAGCCCGCAAAACAAGTTTTGCATCTTTTTACGTGCCAAAGGTTTGCAAAATGCTCCAAACCACTGCAAGACATCATTTTGGGTCTAATGGAGTACAATGGATGTTTATGTTGCGAAACCATTTTTGTAACCTCGGTACCCCGAAATAGTGCATTCAGGCCCGAAATAGAACTTTCGCATCTTTTTACGTGTCGATGGTTTGCGAAATCCTCCCAACCACTGCAAAACATCATTTTGGGTCTAATGGAGTAGAATGGAGGTTTTCGTTGCAAAACTATTTTTGTAACTTCGGTACCGCGAAAAAGTGCATTCAAGCCCGAATCACAAGTTTCGCATCTTTCTACGTGTCGATGGTTTGCGAAATGCTCCCAACCAGTGCAAAACATCATTTTGGGTCTAATGGAGTAGAATGATTGTTTTCATTGCGAAACCTTTTTCGCAACTTCGGTACCTTGAAATAGTGCTTTCAGGCCCGCAAAACAAGTTTTGCATCTTTTTACGTTCTGAAGGTCTACGAAATGCCCTCAACCACTGCAAAACATCATTTTGGGTCTAATGGAGTAGAATGGATGTTTTCCTTGCGAAACCTTTTTCGCAACTTCGGTTCCCTAAAATAGTGCATTCAGGCCGGCAAAACAAGTTTTGCATCTTTTTACGTGCCGAAGGTTTGCGAAATGCTCTCAACCACTTCAAAACATCATTTTGGGTCTAATGGAGTAGAATGGATGTCTTCATTCCGAAACCATATTCGCAACTTCGGTAACCTGAAATAGTGCATTCAAGCCCGCAAAACAAGTTTTGCATCTTTTTACGTGCCGAAGGTTTGCAAAATGCTCCAAACCACTGCAAGACATCATTTTGAGTCTAATGGAGTAGAATGGATGTTTATGTTGCGAAACCATTTTTGTAACCTCGGTACCCCGAAATAGTGCATTCAGGCCCGAAACAGAAGTTTCGCATCTTTTTACGTGTCGATGGTTTGCGAAATCCTCCCAACCACTGCAAAACACCATTTTGGGTCTAATGGAGTAGAATGGAGGTTTTCGTTGCAAAACCATTTTTGTAACTTCGGTACCGCGAAATAGTGCATTCAGGCCCGAAACACAAGTTTCGCATCTTTTTACGTGTCGATGGTTTGCGAAATTCTCCCAACCAGTGCAAAACATCATTTTGGGTCTAATGGAGTAGAATGATTGTTTTCATTGCGAAACCAGTTTTGTAGCTTCGGTATCCCGAAATAGTGCATTCAAGCCCGAAACAGAAGTTTCGCATCTTTTTACGTGTGGATGGTTTGCGAAATGCTGCCAACCACAGCAAAACATCATTTTGGTTCTAATGGAGTAGAATGGATGTTTTCATTGCGAAATCTTTTTCGCAACTTCAGTACCTTGAAATAGTGCATCCAGTCCCGCAAAACAAGTTTTGTATCTTTTTACGTGCTGAAGGTTTGCGAAATGCACTCAACCACTGCAAAACATCATTTTGGGTCTAATGGAGTCGAATGGATGTTTTCGTTGCGAAACCTTTTTCGCAACTTCGGTACCCTGAAATAGTGCATTCAGGCCCGCAAAACAAGTTTTGCATCTTTTTACAAGCCGAAGGTTTGCGAAATGCTCTCAACCACTTCAAAACATCATTTTGGGTCTAATGGAGTAGAATGGATGTTTTCATTCTGTAACCATATTCGCAACTTCGGTACCCTGAAATAGTGCATTCAAGCCCGCAAAACAAGTTTTGCATCTTTTTACGTGCCAAAGGTTTGCAAAATGCTCCAAACCACTGCAAGACATCATTTTGGGTCTAATGGAGTACAATGGATGTTTATGTTGCGAAACCATTTTTGTAACCTCGGTACCCCGAAATAGTGCATTCAGGCCCGAAACAGAAGTTTCGCATCTTTTTACGTGTCGATGGTTTGCGAAATCCTCCCAACCACTGCAAAACATCATTTTGGGTCTAATGGAGTAGAATGGAGGTTTTCGTTGCAAAACCATTTTTGTAACTTCGGTACCGCGAAAAAGTGCATTCAAGCCCGAATCACAAGTTTCGCATCTTTCTACGTGTCGATGGTTTGCGAAATGCTCCCAACCAGTGCAAAACATCATTTTGGGTCTAATGGAGTAGAATGATTGTTTTCATTGCGAAACCTTTTTCGCAACTTCGGTACCTTGAAATAGTGCTTTCAGGCCCGCAAAACAAGTTTTGCATCTTTTTACGTTCTGAAGGTCTACGAAATGCCCTCAACCACTGCAAAACATCATTTTGGGTCTAATGGAGTAGAATGGATGTTTTCGTTGTGAAACCATGTTTGTAACCTTGGTACCCCGAAATAGTGCATTCAGGCTCGAAACACAAGTTTCGCATCTTTTTACGAGTCGATGGTTTGCGAAATGCTCCCAACCAGTGCAAAACATCATTTTGGGTCTAATGGAGTAGAAAGGATGTTTTGGTTGCGAAACCTTTTTCGCAACTTCGGTACCCTGAAATAGTGCATTCAGGCCCGCAAAACAAGTTTCGCATCTTTTTACGTGCCCAAGGTTTGCGAAATTCTCCCACCCACTGCAAAACATAATTTTGGATCTAATTGAGTAGAATGGATGTTTTCATTGCGAAACCAGTTTTGTAGCTTCGGTATCCCGAAATAGTGCATTCAAGCCCGAAACAGAAGTTTCGCATCTTTTTACGTGTGGATGGTTTGCGAAATGCTGCCAACCACAGCAAAACATCATTTTGGTTCTAATGGAGTAGAATGGATGTTTTCATTGCGAAACCTTTTTCGCAACTTCGGTACCTTGAAATAGTGCATCCAGGCCCGCAAAACAAGTTTTGTATCTTTTTACGTGCTGAAGGTTTGCGAAATGCACTCAACCACTGCAAAACATCATTTTGGGTCTAATGGAGTCGAATGGATGTTTTCGTTGCGAAACCTTTTTCGCAACTTCGGTACCCTGAAATAGTGCATTCAGGCCCGCAAAACAAGTTTTGCATCTTTTTACAAGCCGAAGGTTTGCGAAATGCTCTCAACCACTTCAAAACATCATTTTGGGTCTAATGGAGTAGAATGGATGTTTTCATTCTGTAACCATATTCGCAACTTCGGTACCCTGAAATAGTGCATTCAAGCCCGCAAAACAAGTTTTGCATCTTTTTACGTGCCAAAGGTTTGCAAAATGCTCCAAACCACTGCAAGACATCATTTTGGGTCTAATGGAGTACAATGGATGTTTATGTTGCGAAACCATTTTTGTAACCTCGGTACCCCGAAATAGTGCATTCAGGCCCGAAACAGAACTTTCGCATCTTTTTACGTGTCGATGGTTTGCGAAATCCTCCCAACCACTGCAAAACATCATTTTGGGTCTAATGGAGTAGAATGGAGGTTTTCGTTGCAAAACTATTTTTGTAACTTCGGTACCGCGAAAAAGTGCATTCAAGCCCGAATCACAAGTTTCGCATCTTTCTACGTGTCGATGGTTTGCGAAATGCTCCCAACCAGTGCAAAACATCATTTTGGGTCTAATGGAGTAGAATGATTGTTTTCATTGCGAAACCTTTTTCGCAACTTCGGTACCTTGAAATAGTGCTTTCAGGCCCGCAAAACAAGTTTTGCATCTTTTTACGTTCTGAAGGTCTACGAAATGCCCTCAACCACTGCAAAACATCATTTTGGGTCTAATGGAGTAGAATGGATGTTTTCCTTGCGAAACCTTTTTCGCAACTTCGGTACCCTAAAATAGTGCATTCAGGCCGGCAAAACAAGTTTTGCATCTTTTTACGTGCCGAAGGTTTGCGAAATGCTCTCAACCACTTCAAAACATCATTTTGGGTCTAATGGAGTAGAATGGATGTCTTCATTCCGAAACCATATTCGCAACTTCGGTAACCTGAAATAGTGCATTCAAGCCCGCAAAACAAGTTTTGCATCTTTTTACGTGCCGAAGGTTTGCAAAATGCTCCAAACCACTGCAAGACATCATTTTGAGTCTAATGGAGTAGAATGGATGTTTATGTTGCAAAACCATTTTTGTAACCTCGGTACCCCGAAATAGTGCATTCAGGCCCGAAACAGAAGTTTCGCATCTTTTTACGTGTCGATGGTTTGCGAAATCCTCCCAACCACTGCAAAACATCATTTTGGGTCTAATGGAGTAGAATGGAGGTTTTCGTTGCAAAACCATTTTTGTAACTTCGGTACCGCGAAATAGTGCATTCAGGCCCGAAACACAAGTTTCGCATCTTTTTACGTGTCGATGGTTTGCGAAATTCTCCCAACCAGTGCAAAACATCATTTTGGGTCTAATGGAGTAGAATGATTGTTTTCATTGCGAAACCAGTTTTGTAGCTTCGGTATCCCGAAATAGTGCATTCAAGCCCGAAACAGAAGTTTCGCATCTTTTTACGTGTGGATGGTTTGCGAAATGCTGCCAACCACAGCAAAACATCATTTTGGTTCTAATGGAGTAGAATGGATGTTTTCATTGCGAAACCTTTTTCGCAACTTCAGTACCTTGAAATAGTGCATCCAGTCCCGCAAAACAAGTTTTGTATCTTTTTACGTGCTGAAGGTTTGCGAAATGCACTCAACCACTGCAAAACATCATTTTGGGTCTAATGGAGTCGAATGGATGTTTTCGTTGCGAAACCTTTTTCGCAACTTCGGTACCCTGAAATAGTGCATTCAGGCCCGCAAAACAAGTTTTGCATCTTTTTACAAGCCGAAGGTTTGCGAAATGCTCTCAACCACTTCAAAACATCATTTTGGGTCTAATGGAGTAGAATGGATGTTTTCATTCTATAACCATATTCGCAACTTCGGTACCCTGAAATAGTGCATTCAAGCCCGCAAAACAAGTTTTGCATCTTTTTACGTGCCAAAGGTTTGCAAAATGCTCCAAACCACTGCAAGACATCATTTTGGGTCTAATGGAGTACAATGGATGTTTATGTTGCGAAACCATTTTTGTAACCTCGGTACCCCGAAATAGTGCATTCAGGCCCGAAACAGAAGTTTCGCATCTTTTTACGTGTCGATGGTTTGCGAAATCCTCCCAACCACTGCAAAACATCATTTTGGGTCTAATGGAGTAGAATGGAGGTTTTCGTTGCAAAACCATTTTTGTATCTTCGGTACCGCGAAAAAGTGCATTCAAGCCCGAATCACAAGTTTCGCATCTTTCTACGTGTCGATGGTTTGCGAAATGCTCCCAACCAGTGCAAAACATCATTTTGGGTCTAATGGAGTAGAATGATTGTTTTCATTGCGAAACCTTTTTCGCAACTTCGGTACCTTGAAATAGTGCTTTCAGGCCCGCAAAACAAGTTTTGCATCTTTTTACGTTCTGAAGGTCTACGAAATGCCCTCAACCACTGCAAAACATCATTTTGGGTCTAATGGAGTAGAATGGATGTTTTCCTTGCGAAACCTTTTTCGCAACTTCGGTACCCTAAAATAGTGCATTCAGGCCGGCAAAACAAGTTTTGCATCTTTTTACGTGCCGAAGGTTTGCGAAATGCTCTCAACCACTTCAAAACATCATTTTGGGTCTAATGGAGTAGAATGGATGTCTTCATTCCGAAACCATATTCGCAACTTCGGTAACCTGAAATAGTGCATTCAAGCCCGCAAAACAAGTTTTGCATCTTTTTACGTGCCGAAGGTTTGCAAAATGCTCCAAACCACTGCAAGACATCATTTTGGGTCTAATGGAGTAGAATGGATGTTTATGTTGCGAAACCATTTTTGTAACCTCGGTACCCCGAAATAGTGCATTCAGGCCCGAAACAGAAGTTTCGCATCTTTTTACGTGTCGATGGTTTGCGAAATCCTCCCAACCACTGCAAAACATCATTTTGGGTCTAATGGAGTAGAATGGAGGTTTTCGTTGCAAAACCATTTTTGTAACTTCGGTACCGCGAAATAGTGCATTCAGGCCCGAAACACAAGTTTCGCATCTTTTTACGTGTCGATGGTTTGCGAAATTCTCCCAACCAGTGCAAAACATCATTTTGGGTCTAATGGAGTAGAATGATTGTTTTCATTGCGAAACCAGTTTTGTAGCTTCGGTATCCCGAAATAGTGCATTCAAGCCCGAAACAGAAGTTTCGCATCTTTTTACGTGTGGATGGTTTGCGAAATGCTGCCAACCACAGCAAAACATCATTTTGGTTCTAATGGAGTAGAATGGATGTTTTCATTGCGAAACCTTTTTCGCAACTTCGGTACCTTGAAATAGTGCATCCAGGCCCGCAAAACAAGTTTTGTATCTTTTTACGTGCTGAAGGTTTGCGAAATGCTCTCAACCACTGCAAAACATCATTTTGGGTCTAATGGAGTCGAATGGATGTTTTCGTTGCGAAACCTTTTTCGCAACTTCGGTACCCTGAAATAGTGCATTCAGGCCCGCAAAACAAGTTTTGCATCTTTTTACAAGCCGAAGGTTTGCGAAATGCTCTCAACCACTTCGAAACATCATTTTGGGTCTAATGGAGTAGAATGGATGTTTTCATTCCGAAACCATATTCGCAACTTCGGTACCCTGAAATAGTGCATTCAAGCCCGCAAAACAAGTTTGCATCTTTTTACGTGTCGATAGTTTGCGAAATGCTCCCAACCACTGCAAAACATCATTTTGGGTCTAATGGAGTAGAATGGATGTTTTCATTGCGAAACCTTTTTCGCAACTTCGGTACCTTGAAATAGTGCATTCAGGCCCGCAAAACAAGTTTTGCATCTTTTTACGTGCTGAAGGTTTGGGAAATGCTCTCAACCACTGCAAAACGTCATTTTGGGTCTAATGGAGTAGAATGGATGTTTTGGTTGCGATACCTTTTTCGCAACTTCGGTACCCTGAAATAGTGCATTCAGGCCTGCAAAACAAGTTCCGCATCTTTTTACGTGCCGAAGGTTTGCGAAATTCTCCCACCCACTGCAAAACATAATTTTGGGTCTAATTGAGTAGAATGGATGTTTTCGTTGTGAAACCATTTTTGTAACCTCGGTACCCCGAAATAGTGCATTTAGGCTCGAAACACAAGTTTCGCAACTTTTTACGTGTCGATGGTTTGCGAAATGCTCCCAACCACTGCAAAACCTCATTTTGGGTCTAATGGAGTAGAATGGATGTTTTTGGGGCAAAACCATTTTTGTAACTTCGGTACCCCGAAATAGTGCATTCAGGCCCGAAACACAAGTTTCGCATCTTTTTACGTGTCGATGGTTTGCGAAATGCTCCCAACCACTGCAAAACATCATTTTGGGTCTAATGGAGTAGAATGGATGTTTTCGTTGCAAAACCATTTTTGTAACTTCGGTACCTCGAAATAGTGCATTCAGGCCCGAAACATAAGTTTCGCATCTTTTTACGTGTTGATGGTTTGGAAAATGCTCCCAACCAGTGCAAAACATAATTTTGGGTCTAATGGAGTAGAATGGATGTTTTCATTGCGAAACCTTTTTCGCAACTTCGGTACCTTGAAATAGTGCATTCAGGCCTGCAAAAGAAGTTTTGCATCTTTTTACGTGCTGAAGGTTTGCGAAATGCTCTCAACCACTGCAAAACATCATTTTGGGTCTAATGGAGTAGAATGGATGTTTTCGTTGCGAAACCTTTTTCGCAACTTCGGTACCCTAAAATAGTGCATTCAGGCCGGCAAAACAAGTTTTGCATCTTTTTACGTGTCGAAGGTTTGCGAAATGCTCTCAACCACTTCAAAACATCATTTTGGGTCTAATGGAGTAGAATGGATGTCTTCATTCCGAAACCATATTCGCAACTTCGGTACCCTGAAATAGTGCATTCAAGCCCGCAAAACAAGTTTTGCATCTTTTTACGTGCCGAAGGTTTGCAAAATGCTCCAAACCACTGCAAGACATCATTTTGGGTCTAATGGAGTAGAATGGATGTTTATGTTGCGAAACCATTTTTGTAACCACGGTACCCCGAAATAGTGCATTCAGGCCCGAAACAGAAGTTTCGCATCTTTTTACGTGTCGATGGTTTGCGAAATCCTCCCAACCACTGCAAAACATCATTTTGGGTCTAATGGAGTAGAATGGAGGTTTTCGCTGCAAAACCATTTTTGTAACTTCGGTACCGCGAAATAGTGCATTCAGGCCCGAAACACAAGTTTCGCATCTTTTTACGTGTCGATGGTTTGCGAAATTCTCCCAACCAGTGCAAAACATCATTTTGGGTCTAATGGAGTAGAATGATTGTTTTCATTGCGAAACCAGTTTTGTAGCTTCGGTATCCCGAAATAGTGCATTCAAGCCCGAAACAGAAGTTTCGCATCTTTTTACGTGTGGATGGTTTGCGAAATGCTGCCAACCACAGCAAAACATCATTTTGGTTCTAATGGAGTAGAATGGATGTTTTCATTGCGAAACCTTTTTCGCAACTTCGGTACCTTGAAATAGTGCATCCAGGCCCGCAAAACAAGTTTTGTATCTTTTTACGTGCTGAAGGTTTGCGAAATGCTCTCAACCACTGCAAAACATCATTTTGGGTCTAATGGAGTCGAATGGATGTTTTCGTTGCGAAACCTTTTTCGCAACTTCGGTACCCTGAAATAGTGCATTCAGGCCCGCAAAACAAGTTTTGCATCTTTTTACAAGCCGAAGGTTTGCGAAATGCTCTCAACCACTTCAAAACATCATTTTGGGTCTAATGGAGTAGAATGGATGTTTTCATTCTGTAACCATATTCGCAACTTCGGTACCCTGAAATAGTGCATTCAAGCCCGCAAAACAAGTTTTGCATCTTTTTACGTGCCAAAGGTTTGCAAAATGCTCCAAACCACTGCAAGACATCATTTTGGGTCTAATGGAGTACAATGGATGTTTATGTTGCGAAACCATTTTTGTAACCTCGGTACCCCGAAATAGTGCATTCAGGCCCGAAACAGAAGTTTCGCATCTTTTTACGTGTCGATGGTTTGCGAAATCCTCCCAACCACTGCAAAACATCATTTTGGGTCTAATGGAGTAGAATGGAGGTTTTCATTGCAAAACCATTTTTGTAACTTCAGTACCGCGAAATAGTGCATTCAGGCCCGAAACACAAGTTTCGCATCTTTTTACGTGTCGATGGTTTGCGAAATTCTCCCAACCAGTGCAAAACATCATTTTGGGTCTAATGGAGTAGAATGATTGTTTTCATTGCGAAACCAGTTTTGTAGCTTCGGTATCCCGAAATAGTGCATTCAAGCCCGAAACAGAAGTTTCGCATCTTTTTACGTGTGGATGGTTTGCGAAATGCTGCCAACCACAGCAAAACATCATTTTGGTTCTAATGGAGTAGAATGGATGTTTTCATTGCGAAACCTTTTTCGCAACTTCGGTACCTTGAAATAGTGCATCCAGGCCCGCAAAACAAGTTTAGTATCTTTTTACGTGTTGAAGGTTTGCGAAATGCTCTCAACCACTGCAAAACATCATTTTGGGTCTAATGGAGTCGAATGGATGTTTTCGTTGCGAAACCTTTTTCGCAACTTCGGTACCCTGAAATAGTGCATTCAGGCCCGCAAAACAAGTTTTGCATCTTTTTACAAGCCGAAGGTTTGCGAAATGCTCTCAACCACTTCAAAACATCATTTTGGGTCTAATGGAGTAGAATGGATGTTTTCATTCTGTAACCATATTCGCAACTTCGGTACCCTGAAATAGTGCATTCAAGCCCGCAAAACAAGTTTTGCATCTTTTTACGTGCCAAAGGTTTGCAAAATGCTCCAAACCACTGCAAGACATCATTTTGGGTCTAATGGAGTACAATGGATGTTTATGTTGCGAAACCATTTTTGTAACCTCGGTACCCCGAAATAGTGCATTCAGGCCCGAAACAGAAGTTTCGCATCTTTTTACGTGTCGATGGTTTGCGAAATCCTCCCAACCACTGCAAAACATCATTTTGGGTCTAATGGAGTAGAATGGAGGTTTTCGTTGCAAAACCATTTTTGTAACTTCGGTACCGCGAAAAAGTGCATTCAAGCCCGAATCACAAGTTTCGCATCTTTCTACGTGTCGATGGTTTGCGAAATGCTCCCAACCAGTGCAAAACATCATTTTGGGTCTAATGGAGTAGAATGATTGTTTTCATTGCGAAACCTTTTTCGCAACTTCGGTACCTTGAAATAGTGCATTCAGGCCCGCAAAACAAGTTTTGCATCTTTTTACGTTCTGAAGGTCTACGAAATGCCCTCAACCACTGCAAAACATCATTTTGGGTCTAATGGAGTAGAATGGATGTTTTCGTTGTGAAACCATGTTTGTAACCTTGGTACCCCGAAATAGTGCATTCAGGCTCGAAACACAAGTTTCGCATCTTTTTACGAGTCGATGGTTTGCGAAATGCTCCCAACCAGTGCAAAACATCATTTTGGGTCTAATGGAGTAGAAAGGATGTTTTGGTTGCGAAACCTTTTTCGCAACTTCGGTACCCTGAAATAGTGCATTCAGGCCCGCAAAACAAGTTTCGCATCTTTTTACGTGCCCAAGGTTTGCGAAATTCTCCCACCCACTGCAAAACATAATTTTGGATCTAATTGAGTAGAATGGATGTTTTCATTGCGAAACCAGTTTTGTAGCTTCGGTATCCCGAAATAGTGCATTCAAGCCCGAAACACAAGTTTCGCATCTTTTTACGTGTGGATGGTTTGTGAAATGCTGCCAACCACAGCAAAACATCATTTTGGTTCTAATGGAGTAGAATGGATGTTTTCATTGCGAAACCTTTTTCGCAACTTCGGTACCTTGAAATAGTGCATCCAGGCCCGCAAAACAAGTTTTGTATCTTTTTACGTGCTGAAGGTTTGCGAAATGCTCTCAACCACTGCAAAACATCATTTTGGGTCTAATGGAGTCGAATGGATGTTTTCGTTGCGAAACCTTTTTCGCAACTTCGGTACCCTGAAATAGTGCATTCAGGCCCGCAAAACAAGTTTTGCATCTTTTTACAAGCCGAAGGTTTGCGAAATGCTCTCAACCACTTCAAAACATCATTTTGGGTCTAATGGAGTAGAATGGATGTTTTCATTCTGAAACCATATTCGCAACTTCGGTACCCTGAAATAGTGCATTCAAGCCCGCAAAACAAGTTTTGCATCTTTTTACGTGCCAAAGGTTTGCAAAATGCTCCAAACCACTGCAAGACATCATTTTGGGTCTAATGGAGTACAATGAATGTTTATGTTGCGAAACCATTTTTGTAACCTCGGTACCCCGAAATAGTGCATTCAGGCCCGAAACAGAAGTTTCGCATCTTTTTACGTGTCGATGGTTTGCGAAATCCTCCCAACCACTGCGAAACATCATTTTGGGTCTAATGGAGTAGAATGGAGGTTTTCGTTGCAAAACCATTTTTGTAACTTCGGTACCGCGAAATAGTGCATTCAAGCCCGAAACACAAGTTTCGCATCTTTTTATGTATCGATGGTTTGCGAAATGCTCCCAACCAGTGCAAAACATCATTTTGGGTCTAATGGAGTAGAATGATTGTTTTCATTGCGAAACCATTTTCGCAACTTCGGTACCTTGAAATAGTGCATTCAGGCCCGCAAAATAAGTTTTGCATCTTTTTACGTGCTGAAGGTCTATGAAATGACCTCAACCACTGCAAAACATCATTTTGGGTCTAATGGAGTAGAATGGATGTTTTCGTTGCAAAACCATTTTTGTAACTTCGGTACCCCGAAATAGTGCATTCAGGCCCGAAACACAAGTTTCGCATCTTTTTACGTGTCGATGGTTTGCGAAATGCTCCCAACCACTGCAAAACATCATTTTGGGTCTAATGGAGTAGAATGGAGGTTTTCGTTGCAAAACCATTTCTGTAACTTCGGTACCTCGAAATAGTGCATTCAAGCCCGAAACACAAGTTTCGCATCTTTTTACATGTCGATGGTTTGCGAAATGCACCCAACCAGTGTAAAACATCATTTTGGGTCTAATGGAGTAGAATGATTGTTTTCATTGCGAAACCTTTTTCGCAACATCGGTACCTTGAAATAGTGCATTCAGGCTCGCAAAACAAGTTTTGCATCTTTTTACGTGCTGAAGTTCTACGAAATGCCCTCAACCACTGCAAAACATCGTTTTGGGTCTAAAGCAGTAGAATGGATGTTTTCGTTGCGAAACCTTTTTCGCAACTTCGGTACCCTGAAATAGTGCATTCAGGCTCGCAAAACAAGTTTTGCATCTTTTTACGTGCCGAAGGTTTGCGAAATGGTCTCAACCACTTCAAAACATCATTTTGGGTCTAATGGAGTAGAATGAATGTTTACATTCCGAAACCATATTCGCAACTTCGGTACCCTGAAATAGTGCATTCAGGCCCGCAAAACAAGTTTTGCATCTTTTTATGTGCTGAAGGTCTACGAAATGCCCTCAACCACTGCAAAACATCATTTTGGGTCTAATGCACTAGAATGGATGTTTTTGTTGCGAAGCCTTTTTCGCAACTTCGGTACCCTGAAATAGTGCATTCAGGCTCGCAAAACAAGTTTTGCATCTTTTTACGTGCCGAAGGTTTGCGAAATGCTCCCAACCACTGCAAAACATCATTTTGGGTCTAATGGAGTAGAATGGATGTTTTCGTTGCGAAACCATTTTTGTAACCTCGGTACCCCGAAATAGTGCATTCAGGCTCGAAACACAAGTTTCGCATCTTTTTACGATTCGATGGTTTGCGAAATGCTCCCAACCAGTGCAAAATATCATTTTGGGTCTAATGGAGTAGAATGGATGTTTTGGTTGCGAAACCTTTTTCGCAACTTCGGTACCCCGAAATAGTGCATTCAGGTCCGCAAAACAAGTTTCGCATCTTTTTACGTGCCCAAGGTTTGCGAAATTCTCCCACCCACTACAAAACATAATTTTGGGTCCAATTGAGTGGAATGGATGTTTTCGTTGCGAATCAATTTTTGTAGCTTCGATACCCCGAAATAGTGCATTCAAGCTCGGAACACAAGTTTCGCATCTTTTTACGTGTCGATGGTTTGCGAAATGCTCCCAACCAGTGCAAAACATCATTTTGGGTCTAATGGAGTAGAATGGATGTTTCCATTGCGAAACCTTTTTCGCAACTTCGGTACCTTGAAATAGTGCATTCAGGCGCGCAAAACAAGTTTTGCATCTTTTTACGTGCTGAAGGTTGGCGAAATGCTCCCAACCACTGCAAAACATCATTTTGGGTCTAATGGAGTAGAATGGATGTTTTCATTGTGAATCCTTTTTCGCAACTTCGGTACCCTGAAATAGTGCATTCAGGCCCGCAAAACAAGTTTAGCATCTTTTTACGTGCCGAAGGTTTGCGAAATGCTCTCAACCACTTCAAAACATCATTTTGGGTCTAATGGAGTAGAATGGATGTTTTCATTCCGAAACCATATTCGCAACTTCGGTACCCTGAAATAGTGCATTCAAGCCCGCAAACAAGTTTTGCATCTTTTTACGTGCCGATAGTTTGCGAAATGCTCCCAACCACTGCAAAACATCATTTTGGGTCTAATGGAGTAGAATGGATGTTTTCATTCCGAAACCATATTCGCAACTTCGGTACCCTGAAATAGTGCAATCAAGCCCGCAAAACAAGTTTCGCATCTTTTTACGTGTCGATAGTTTGTGAAATGCTCCCAACCACTGCAAAACATCATTTTGGGTCTAATGGAGTAGAATGGATGTTTTCATTGCGAAACCTTTTTCGCAACTTCGGTACCTTGAAATAGTGCATTCAGGCCCGCAAAACAAGTTTTGCATCTTTTTACGTGCTGAAGGTTTGGGAAATGCTCTCAACCACTGCAAAACGTCATTTTGGGTCTAATGTAGTAGAATGGATGTTTTGGTTGCGATACCTTTTTCGCAACTTCGGTACCCTGAAATAGTGCATTCAGGCCTGCAAAACAAGTTTCGCATCTTTTTACGTGCCGAAGGTTTGCGAAATTCTCCCACCCACTGCAAAACATAATTTTGGGTCTAATTGAGTAGAATGGATGTTTTCGTTGTGAAACCATTTTTGTAACCTCGGTACCCCGAAATAGTGCATTCAGGCTCGAAACACAAGTTTCGCAACTTTTTACGTGTCGATGGTTTGCGAAATGCTCCCAACCACTGCAAAACATCATTTTGGGTCTAATGGAGTAGAATGGATGTTTTTGGTGCAAAACCATTTTTGTAACTTCGGTGCCCCGAAATAGTGCATTCAGGCCCGAAACACAAGTTTCGCATCTTTTTACGTGTCGATGGTTTGCGAAATGCTCCCAACCACTGCAAAACATCATTTTGGGTCTAATGGAGTAGAATGGATGTTTTCATTGCGAAACCTTTTTCGCAACTTCGGTACCTTGAAATAGTGCATTCAGGCCCGCAAAAGAAGTTTTGCATCTTTTTACGTGCTGAAGGTTTGCGAAATGCTCTCAACCACTGCAAAACATCATTTTGGGTCTAATGGAGTAGAATGGATGTTTTCGTTGCGAAACCTTTTTCGCAACTTCGGTACCCTAAAATAGTGCATTCAGGCCGGCAAAACAAGTTTTGCATCTTTTTACGTGCCGAAGGTTTGCGAAATGCTCTCAACCACTTCAAAACATCATTTTGGGTCTAATGGAGTAGAATGGATGTCTTCATTCCGAAACCATATTCGCAACTTCGGTACCCTGAAATAGTGCATTCAAGCCCGCAAAACAAGTTTTGCATCTTTTTACGTGCCGAAGGTTTGCAAAATGCTCCAAACCACTGCAAGACATCATTTTGGGTCTAATGGAGTAGAATGGATGTTTATGTTGCGAAACCATTTTTGTAACCTCGGTACCCCGAAATAGTGCATTCAGGCCCGAAACAGAAGTTTCGCATCTTTTTACGTGTCGATGGTTTGCGAAATCCTCCCAACCACTGCAAAACATCATTTTGGGTCTAATGGAGTAGAATGGAGGTTTTCGTTGCAAAACCATTTTTGTAACTTCGGTACCGCGAAATAGTGCATTCAGGCCCGAAACACAAGTTTCGCATCTTTTTACGTGTCGATGGTTTGCGAAATTCTCCCAACCAGTGCAAAACATCATTTTGGGTCTAATTGAGTAGAATGATTGTTTTCATTGCGAAACCAGTTTTGTAGCTTCGGTATCCCGAAATAGTGCATTCAAGCCCGAAACACAAGTTTCGCATCTTTTTACGTGTGGATGGTTTGCGAAATGTTGCCAACCACAGCAAAACATCATTTTGGTTCTAATGGAGTAGAATGGATGTTTTCATTGCGAAACCTTTTTCGCAACTTCGGTACCTTGAAATAGTGCATCCAGGCCCGCAAAACAAGTTTCGTATCTTTTTACGTGCTGAAGGTTTGCGAAATGCTCTCAACCACTGCAAAACATCATTTTGGGTCTAAGGGAATCGAATGGATGTTTTCGTTGCGAAACCTTTTTCGCAACTTCGGTACCCTAAAATAGTGCATTCAGGCCCGCAAAACAAGTTTTGCATCTTTTTACAAGCCGAAGGTTTGCGAAATGCTCTCAACCACTTCAAAACATCATTTTGGGTCTAATGGAGTAGAATGGATGTTTTCATTCTGAAACCATATTCGCAACTTCGGTACCCTGAAATAGTGCATTCAAGCCCGCAAAACAAGTTTTGCATCTTTTTACGTGCCAAAGGTTTGCAAAATGCTCCAAACCACTGCAAGACATCATTTTGGGTCTAATGGAGTACAATGGATGTTTATGTTGCGAAACCATTTTTGTAACCTCGGTACCCCGAAATAGTGCATTCAGGCCCGAAACAGAAGTTTCGCATCTTTTTACGTGTCGATGGTTTGCGAAATCCTCCCAACCACTGCAAAACATCATTTTGGGTCTAATGGAGTAGAATGGAGGTTTTCGTTGCAAAACCATTTTTGTAACTTCGGTACCGCGAAAAAGTGCATTCAAGCCCGAAACACAAGTTTCGCATCTTTCTACGTGTCGATGGTTTGCGAAATGCTCCCAACCAGTGCAAAACATCATTTTGGGTCTAATGGAGAAGAATGATTGTTTTCATTGCGAAACCTTTTTCGCAACTTCGGTACCTTGAAATAGTGCATTCAGGCCCACAAAACAAGTTTTGCATCTTTTTACGTGCTGAAGGTCTACGAAATGCCCTCAACCACTGCAAAACATCATTTTGGGTCTAATGGAGTAGAATGGATGTTTTCGTTGCAAAACCATTTTAGTAACTTCGGTACCCCGAAATAGTGCATTCAGGCCCGAAACACAAGTTTCGCATCTTTTTACGTGTCGATGGTTTGCGAAATGCTCACAACCACTGCAAAACATCATTTTGGGTCTAATGGAGTAGAATGGAGGTTTTCGTTGGAAAACCATTTCTGTAACTTCGGTACCCCGAAATAGTGCATTCAAGCCCGAAACACAAGTTTCGCATCTTTTTACGTGTCGATGGTGTGCGAAATGCACCCAACCAGTGCAAAACATCATTTTGGGTCTAATGGAGTAGAATGATTGTTTTCATTGCGAAACCTTTTTCGCAACTTCGGTACCTTGAAATAGTGCATTCAGGCCCGCAAAACAAGTTTTGCATCTTTTTACGTGCTGAAGGTCTACGAAATGCCCTCAACAACTGCAAAGCATCGTTTTGGGTCTAAAGCAGTAGAATGGATGTTTTCGTTGCGAAACCTTTTTCGCAACTTCGGTACCCTGAAATAGTGCATTCAGGCTCGCAAAACAAGTTTTGCATCTTTTTACGTGCCGAAGGTTTGCGAAATGGTCTCAACCACTTCAAAACATCATTTTGGGTCTAATGGAGTAGAATGAATGTTTACATTCCGAAACCATATTCGCAACTTCGGTACCCTGAAATAGTGCATTCAGGCCCGCAAAACAAGTTTTGCATCTTTTTACGCGCTGAAGGTCTACGAAATGCCCTCAACCACTGCAAAACATCATTTTGGGTCTAATGCAGTAGAATAGATGTTTTTGTTGCGAAGCCTTTTTCGCAACTACGGTACCCTGAAATAGTGCATTCAGGCTCGCAAAACAAGTTTTGCATCTTTTTACGTGCCGAAGGTTTGCGAAATGCTCCCAACCACTGCAAAACATCATTTTGGGTCTAATGGAGTAGAATGGATGTTTTCGTTGCGAAACCATTTTTGTAACCTCGGTACCCCGAAATAGTGCATTCAGGCTCGAAACACAAGTTTCGCATCTTTTTACGATTCGATGGTTTGCGAAATGCTCCCAACCAGTGCAAAATATCATTTTGGGTCTAATGGAGTAGAATGGATGTTTTGGTTGCGAAACCTTTTTCGCAACTTCGGTACCCCGAAATAGTGCATTCAGGTCCGCAAAACAAGTTTCGCATCTTTTTACGTGCCCAAGGTTTGCGAAATTCTCCCACCCACTACAAAACATAATTTTGGGTCCAATTGAGTGGAATGGATGTTTTCGTTGCGAAACAATTTTTGTAGCTTCGATACCCCGAAATAGTGCATTCAAGCTCGGAACACAAGTTTCGCATCTTTTTACGTGTCGATGGTTTGCGAAATGCTCCCAACCAGTGCAAAACATCATTTTGGGTCTAATGGAGTAGAATGGATGTTTCCATTACGAAACCTTTTTCGCAACTTCGGTACCTTGAAATAGTGCATTCAGGCGCGCAAAACAAGTTTTGCATCTTTTTACGTGCTGAAGGTTTGCGAAATGCTCCCAACCACTGCAAAACATCATTTTGGGTCTAATGGAGTAGAATGGATGTTTTCGTTGTGAATCCTTTTTCGCAACTTCGGTACCCTGAAATAGTGCATTCAGGCCCGCAAAACAAGTTTTGCATCTTTTTACGTGCCGAAGGTTTGCGAAATGCTCTCAACCACTTCAAAACATCATTTTGGGTCTAATGGAGTAGAATGGATGTTTTCATTCCGAAACCATATTCGCAACTTCGGTACCCTGAAATAGTGCATTCAAGCCCGCAAAACAAGTTTTGCATCTTTTTACGTGCCAAAGGTTTGCGAAATGCTCCCAACCACTGCAAAACATCATTTTGGGTCTAATGGAGTAGAATGGATGTTTTCATTGCGAAACCTTTTTCGCAACTTCGGTACCTTGAAATAGTGCATTCAGGCCCGCAAAACAAGTTTTGCATCTTTTTACGTGCTGAAGGTTTGGGAAATGCTCTCAACCACTGCAAAACGTCATTTTGGGTCTAATGGAGTAGAATGGATGTTTTGGTTGCGATACCTTTTTCGCAACTTCGGTACCCTGAAATAGTGCATTCAGGCCTGCAAAACAAGTTTCGCATCTTTTTACGTGCCGAAGGTTTGCGAAATTCTCCCACCCACTGCAAAACATAATTTTGGGTCTAATTGAGTAGAATGGATGTTTTCGTTGTGAAACCATTTTTGTAACCTCGGTACCCCGAAATAGTGCATTCAGGCTCGAAACATAAGTTTCGCAACTTTTTACGTGTCGATGGTTTGCGAAATGCTCCCAACCACTGCAAAACATCATTTTGGGTCTAATGGAGTAGAATGGATGTTTTTGTTGCAAAACCATTTTTGTAACTTCGGTACCCGAAATAGTGCATTCAGGCCCGAAACACAAGTTTCGCATCTTTTTACGTGTCGATGGTTTGCGAAATGCTCCCGACCACTGCAAAACATCATTTTGGGTCTAATGGAGTAGAATGGATGTTTTCGTTGCAAAACCATTTTTGTAACTTCGGTACCCCGAAATAGTGCATTCAGGCCCGAAACATAAGTTTCGCATCTTTTTACGTGTTGATGGTTTGCGAAATGCTGCCAACCACAGCAAAACATCATTTTGGGTCTAATGGAGTAGAATGGATGTTTTCATTGCGAAACCTTTTTCTCAACTTCGGTACCTTGAAATAGTGCATTCAGTCCCGCAAAACAAGTTTTGCATCTTTTTACGTGCTGAAGGTTTGCGAAATGCTCTCAACCACTGCAAAACATCATTTTGGGTCTAATGGAGTAGAATGGATGTTTTCGTTGCGAAACCATTTTTGTAACCTCGGTACCCCGAAATTGTGCATTCAGGCTCGAAACACAAGTTTCGCATCTTTTTACGTGTCGATGGTTTGCGAAATGCTCCCAACCAGTGCAAAACATCATTTTGGGTCTATTGGAGTAGAATGGATGTTTTTGTTGCGAAACCTTTTTCGCAACTTCGGTACCCTGAAATAGTGCATTCAGCCCGCAAAACAAGTTTCACATCTTTTTACGTGCCGAAGGTTTGCAAAATTCTCCCACCCACTGCAAAACATAATGGATGTTTTTGTTGCGAAACATTTTTCGCAACTTCGGTACACAGAAATAGTGCATTCAGGCCCGAAACACAAGTTTCGCATCGTTTTACGTGTCGATGGTTTACGAAATGCTGCCAACCAGTGGAAAACATCTATTTGGGTCTAATGGAGTAGAATGGATGATTTCGATGCGAATCCTTTTTCGCAACTTCGGTACTCTAAAATACTGCATTCAGGCCCGCAAAACAAGTTTCGCATCTTTTTACGTGCCGAAGGTTTGCGAAATTCTCCCAACCATTGCGAAACATCTTTTTGGGTCTAATGGAGTAGAATGGATGTTTTCGTCGCAAAACATTTTTCGCAACTTCGATACCCTGAAATAGTGCATTTTGGCCCGCAAAACAAGTTTCGCATCTTTTTACGTGGCGAAGGTTTGCGAAATGCTCCCAACCACTGCAAAACATCATTTTGGGTCTAATGGAGTAGAATGGATGTTTTCGTTGCGAAACATTTTTCGCAACTTCGGTACACCGAAATAGTGGATTCAGGCCGCAAAACAAGTTTCACATCTTTTTACGTGTCGAAGGTTTGCGAAATTCTCCCAACCACTGCAAAACATCATTTTGGGTCTAATGGAGTAGAATGGATGTTTTCGTCGCAAAACATTTTTCGCAACTTCGGTACACTGAAATAGTGGATTCAGGCCGGCAAAACAAGTTTCGCATCTTTTTACGTGCCGAAGGTTTGCGAAATTCTCCCAACCACTGCAAAACATCATTTTGGGTCTAATGGAGTAGAATGGATGTTTTCGTCGCAAAACATTTTTCGCAACTTCGGTACCCTAAAATAGTGCATTCTGGCCCGCAAAACAAGTTTCACAACTTTTTACGTGCCGAAGGTTTGCGAAATGCACCCAACCACTGCAAAACATCATTTTGGGTCTTATGGAGTAGAATGGATGTTTTTGTTGCGAAACATTTTTCGCAACTTCGGTACCCTGAAATAGTGCATTCTGGCCCGCAAAACAAGTTTCACAACTTTTTACGTGCCGAAGGTTTGCGAAATGCTCCAACCACTGCAAAACATCCTTTTGTGTCTAATAGAGTAGAATGGATGTTTTCGTTGTGAAACATTTTTCGCAACTTCGGTACATCGAAATAGTGCATTTAGGACCGAAACACAAGTTTCGCATCTTTTTAGGTTCCGATGGTTTGCGAAATGCTCCCAACCACTACAAAACATCATTCTGAGTCTAATGGAGTAGAATGGATGTTTTCGATGCGAAACCTTTTTCGCAACTTCGGTACCCTGAAATAGTGCATTCAGGCCCACAAATCAAGTTTCGCAACTTTTTACGTGTCGAAGGTTTGTGAAATGCTCCCAACCACTACAAAACATCATTTTGGCTCTAATGGAGTACAATGGATGTTTTCATTGCGAAACCTTTTTCGCAACTTCGGTACCCTGAAATAGTGCATTTAGGCCCGCAAAAGAAGTTTTGCATCTTTTTACGTACCGAAGGTTTGCGAAATGCTCCCAACCATTGCAAAACATCATTTTGGGTCTAGTGGAGTAGAATGGATATTTTCATTGCGAAACTATTTTCATAATTTCGTTATCCCGAAATTGTGCATTGTTGCCCGAAAGTCGAAACACAAGTTTCGCATCTTTTTGCAAGCCGATGGTTTGCGAAATGGTCCGAACCACTTCAAAATATCATTTTGGGTCTAATGGACTAGAATGGATGTTTTTGTTGCGAAACCATATTCGCTACTTCGGTGCCCCGAAATAGTGCATTCAGGCCCGAAACACAAGTTTCGCATCTTTTTTCGTGACGAAGGCTTGCGAAATGCTCCCAACTACTGCAAAGCATCATTTTGAGTCTAATGGAGTAGAATGGATGTTTTCGATGCGAAACCTTTTTCGCAACTTCGGTACCCGGAAATAGTGCATTCAGGCCCACAAATCAAGTTTCACATCTTTTTACGTGTCGAAGGTTTGTGAAATGCTCCCAACCACTGCAAAACATCATTTTGGGTCTAATGGAGTACAATGGATGTTTTCATTGCAAAACCTTTTTGTCAACTGCGGTACCCTGAAATAGTGCTTCAGGCCCGCAAAAGAAGTTTTGCATCTTTTTACGTGCCGAAGGTTTGCGAAATGCTCCCAACAACTGCAAAACATCATTCTGGGTCTGATGGAGAAGAATGGATGTTTTCATTGCGAAACTATTTTCATAATTTTGTTACCCTGAAATTGTGCATTGTGGCCCGAACCACAAGTTTCGCATCTTTTTACAAGCTGATGGTTTGCGAAATGCTCCCAACCATTGCAAAACTCCATTTTGGGTCTAATGGAGAAGAATGGATGTTTTCGTTGCGAAACTATTTTCATAATTTTGTTACCCCGAAATTGTGCATTGTGGCCCGAAACAAAAGTTTCGTATCTTTTTACAAACCGATGGTTGCAAAATGCTCCCAACCACTTCAAAACTTCATTTTGGGTCTAATGGAGTAGAATGGATGTTTTCGTTGTGAAACCATATTCGCAACTTCGGTACCCCAAAATAGTGCATTTCGGCCCGAAACACAAGTTTCGCCTCTTTTTACGTGCTGAAGGTTTGCGAAATGCTCCCAACCACTGCAAGACATCATTTTGGGTCTAATGGAGTAGAACGGATGTTTTCGTTGCGAAACCATTTTTGTAACTTCGGTACCCCGAAATAGTGCATTTTGGACCGAAACACAAGTTTCGTATCTTTTTACAAGCCGATGGTTTGCGAAATGGTCCCAACCACTTCAAAATATAATTTTGGGTCTAATGGAGTAGAATGGATGTTTTTGTTACGAAACCATATTCGCAACTTCGGTACCCCGAAATAGTGCATTCAGGTCCGAAACACAAGTTTCGCATCTTTTTACGTACCGAAAGTTTGCGAAATGCTCCCTACCACTGCAAATCATCATTTTGAGTCTAATGGAGTAGAATGGAAGTTTTCGATGCAAAACCTTTTTCGCAACTTCAGTACCCTAAAATAGTGCATTCAAGCCCGCAAATCAAGTTTCGCATCTTTTTACGTGTCGAAGGTTTGTGAAATGCTCCCAACCACTGCAAAACATCATTTTGGGTCTAATGGAGTAGAATGGATGTTTTTGATGCGAAACCTTTTTCACAACTTCGGTACCCTGAAATAGTGCATTCAAGCCCGCAAATCAAGTTTCGCATCTTTTTACGTGTCGAAGGTTTGTGAGATGCTCCCAATCACTGCAAAACATCATTTTGTGTCTAATGGTGTAGAATGGATGTTTTCGTTGCGAAACCTTTTTCGCAACTTCGGTACCCTAAAATAGTGCATTCAGGCCCGCAAAAGAAGTTTCGCATCTTTTTACGTGCCGAAGGTTTGCGAAATGCTCCCAACCACTGCCAAACATCTTTTTGGGTCTATTGGAGTAGAATGGATGTTTTCGTTGCAAAACTATTTTCTTAATTTCGCTACCCCGAAATTATGCATTGTGATCCGAAACACAAGTTTCACATCTTTTTACAAGCTGATGGTTTTCGAAATGCTCCCAACCACTTCAAAACATCATTTTGGCTCTAATGGAGTAGAATGGATGTTTTCATTGCGAAACTATATTCGCAACTTCGGTACCACGAAATAGTGCATTCCGGCCCGAAACACAAGTTTCGCATCTTTTTACGTGCCGAAGGTTTGCGAAATGCTCCCAACCACTGCAAAACATCATTTTGGGTCTAATGGATTAGAATGGATGTTTTCATTGCGAAACCATTTTTGTAACTTCGGTACCCCAAAATAGTGTAATTAGGACCGAAACACAAGTTTCGCATCTTTTTAGGTGCTGATGGTTTGCGAAATGCTCTGAAGCACTGCGAAACATCATTTTGAGTCTAATGGAGTAGAATGGATGTTTTCGATGCGAAACCTTTTTCGCAACTTCGGTACCCTGAAATAGTGCATTCAGGCCCACAAATCAAGTTTCGCATCTTTTTACGTGTCGAAGGTTTGTGAAACGCTCCCAACCACTGCAAAACATAATTTTGGGTCTAATGGAGTACAATAGATGTATTCATTGCGAAACCTTTTTCGCAACTTCGGTACCCAGAAATAGTGCATTCAGGCCCGCAAAAGAAGTTTTACATCTTTTTACGTACCGAAGGTTTGCGAAATGCTCCCAACCACTGCAAAATATCATTTTGGGTCTAATGGAGTAAAATGGATGTTTTCATTACGAAACTATTTTCATAATTTCGTTACCCCGAAATTGTTCATTGTGGCCCGAAAGTCGAAATACAAGTTTCACATCTTTTTACAAGCCGATGGTTTGCGAAATGGTCCCAACCACTTCGAAACATCATTTTGGGTCTAATGGAGTAGAATGGATGTTTTCGTTGTGAAACCATATTCGCAACTTCGGTACCACGAAATAGTGCATTCCGGCCTGAAACACAAGTTTCGCATCTTTTTATGGGCTGCAGGTTTGCGAAATGCTCCCAACCACTGGAAGACATCATTTTGGGTCTAATGGAGAAGAATGGATGTTTTCGTTGCGAAACCATTTTTGTAACTTCGGTACCCCGAAATAGTGCATTTTGGACCGAAACACAAGTTTCGCATCTTTTTACAAGCCGATGGTTTGCGAAATGGTCCCAACCACTTCAAAACATCATTTTGGGTCTAATGGAGTAGAATGGATGTTTTCGTTACGAAACCATATTCGCAACTTCGGTACCCCGAAATAGTGCATTCAGTCCCGAAACACAAGTTTCGCATCTTTTTACGTGCCGAGAGTTTGCGAAATGCTCCCAACTACTGCAAATCATCATTTTGAGTCTAATGGAGTAGAATGGATGTTTTCGATGCAAAACCTTTTTCGCAACTTCGGTACCCTGAAATAGTGCATTCAAGCCCGCAAATCAAGTTTCGCATCTTTTTACATGTCGAAGGTTTATGAAATGATCCCAACCACTGCAAAACATCATTTTGGGTCTAATGGTGTAGAATGGATGTTTGTGATGCGAAACCTTTTTCACAACTTCGGTACCCTGAAATAGGGCATTCAAGCCCGCAAATCAAGTTTCGCATCTTTTTACGTGTCGAAGGTTTGTGAGATGCTCCCAACCACTGCAAAACATCATTTTGTGTCTAATGGTGTAGAATGGATGTTTTCGTTGCGAAACCTTTTTTGCACCTTCGGTACCCTGAAATAGTGCATTCAGGTCCACAAAAGAGGTTTCGCATCTTTTTATGTGCCGAAGGTTTGCGAAATGGTCCCAACCTCTTCAAAACATCATTTTGGGTCTAATAGAGTAGAATGGATGTTTTCGTTACGAAACCATATTCGCAACTTCGGTACCCCGAAATAGTGCATTCAGGCCCGAAACACAAGTTTCGCATCTTTTTACGTGCCGAAGGTTTACGAAATGCTCCCAACCACTGCAAAACATCATTTTAGGTCTATTGGAGTAGAATGGATGTTTTCGTTGCGAAACTATTTTCTTAATTTCGCTACCCCGAAATTGTGCATTGTGGCCCGAAACACAAGTTTCGCATCTTTTTTCGCAACTTCGGTACCCTGAAATAGTGCATTCAGGCCCGCAAAAGAAGTTTCGCATCTTTTTACGTGCCGAAGGTTTGCGAAATACTCCCAACCACTGCAAAACATCAATTTGGCTCTATTGGAGTAGAATGGATGTTTTCGTTGCGAAACTATTTTCTTAATTTCGCTACCCCGAAATTATGCATTGTGGTCCGAAACACAAGTTTCGCATCTTTTTACGTGCTGAAGGTTTGCAAAATGCTCCCAACCACTGCAAAACATCATTTTGGGTCTAATGGAGTAGAATTGATGTTTTCGTTGCGAAACCATTTTTGTAACTTCGGTACCCCGAAATAGTGCATTTAGGACCGAAACACAAGTTTCGCATCTTTTTAGGTTCTGATGGTTTGCGAAATGCTCCGAACCACTGCAAAATATCATTTTGAGTCTGATGGAGTAGAATGGATGTTTTCGATGCGAAACCTTTTTCGCAACTTCGGTACCCTGAAATAGTGCATTCAGGCCCACAAATCAAGTTTCGCATCTTTTTACGCGTCGAAGGTTTGTGAAACGCTCCCAACCACTGCAAAACATCATTTTGGGTCTAATGGAGTACAATGGATGTTTTCATTGCGAAACCTTTTTCGCAACTTCGGTACCCTGAAATAGTGCATTCAGGCTCGCAAAAGAAGTTTTGCATCTTTTTACGGACCGAAGGTTTGCGAAATACTCCCAACCACTGCAAAACATCATTTTGGGTCTAATGGAGTAGAATGGATGTTTTCATTGCAAAACTATTTTCATAATTTCGTTACTCCGAAATTGTGCATTGTGGCCCAAAAGTCGAAACACAAGTTTCACATCTTTTTACAAGCCGATGGTTTGCGAAATTGTCCCAACCACTTCAAAACATCATTTTGGGTCTAATGGAGTAGAATGGATGTTTTTATTACGAAACCATATACGCAACTTCGGTACCCCGAAATAGTGCATTCAGGCCCGAAACACAAGTTTCGCATCATTTTACGTGCCGAAAGTTTGCGAAATGCTCCCAACCATTGTAAATCATCATTTTGAGTCTAATGGAGTAGAATGGATGTTTTCGATGCAAAACCTTTTTCGCAACTTCGGTACCCTGAAATAGTGCATTCAAGCCCGCAAATCAAGTTTCGCATCTTTTTACGTGTCGAAGGTTTGTGAAATGCTCCCAACCACTGCAAAACATCATTTTGGGTCTAATGGAGTAGAATGGATGTTTTTGATGCAAAACCTTTTTCACAACTTCGGTACCCTGAAATAGTGCATTCAAGCCCGCCAATCAAGTTTCGCATCTTTTTACGTGTCGAAGGTTTGTGAGATGCTCCCAACCGCTGCAAAACATCATTTTGGGTCTAATGGTGTAGAATGAATGCTTTCGTTGCGAAACCTTTTTCGCAACTTCGGTACCCTGAAATAGTGCATTCAGGCCCGCAAAAGAAATTTCGCATCTTCTTACGTGCCGAAGGTTTGCGAAATGCTCCCAACCACTGCAAATCTTCATTTTCAGTCTAATGGAGTAGAATGTATGTTTTCGACGCAAAACCTTTTTCGCAACTTCGGTACCCTGAAATAGTGCATTCAAGCCCGCAAATCAAGTTTCACATCTTTTTACGTGTCGAAGGTTTGTGAAATGGTCCCAACCACTGCAAAATATCATTTTGGGTCTAATGGAGTAGAATGGATGTTTTTGTTGCGAAACCTTTTTCGCAACTTCGGTAACCGGAAATAGTGCATTCAGGCCCGCAAAAGAAGTTTCGCATCTTTTTACATGCCGAAGGTTTGCGAAATGCTCCCAACCACTGCAAAACATCATTTTGGGTCTAATGGAGAAGAATGGATGTTTTCGTTGCGAAACTATTTTCATAATTTTGTTACCCCCAAATTGTGCATTGTGGCCCGAAACACAAGTTTCACATCTTTTTACAAGCCGATGGTATGCGAAATGGTCCCAACCACTTCAAAACATTATTTTGGGTCTAATGGAGTAGAATAGATGTTTTCGTTGCGAAACCATATTCACAACTTCGGTACCTCGAAATAGTGCATTCAGGCCCGAAACACGAGTTTCACATCTTTTTAAGTGCCGAAGGTTTGCGAAACGCTCCCAAACACTCAAAGCATCATTTTGAGTCTAATGGAGTAGAATGGATGTTTTCGAAGCGAAACCTTTTTCGCAACTTCGGTACCCTGAAATAGTGCATTCAGGCCCACAAATCAAGTTTCACATCTTTTTACGTGTCGAAGGTTTGTGAAATGCTCCCAACCACTGCAAAACATCATTTTGGGTCTAATGGAGTACAACGGATGTTTTCGTTGCGAAACCTTTTTCACAACTTCGGTACCCTGAAATTGTGCATTCAGGCCCGCAAAAGAAGTTTCGCATCTTTTTACGTGCCGAAGGTTTGTGAAATGCTCCCAACCACTGCAAAGCATCATTTTGAGTCTAATGGAGTAGAATGGATGTTTTCCATGCGAAACCTTTTTCACAACTTCGGTACCCTAAAATAGTGCATTCAGGCCCACAAATCAAGTTTCGCATCTTTTTACGTGTCGAAGGTTTGTGAAATGCTCCCAACCACTGCAAAACATCATTTTGGGTCTAATGGAGTAGAATGGATGTTTTTGATGCGAAACCTTTTTCACAACTTCGGTACCCTGAAATAGTGTATTCAGGCACGCAAAAAAAGTTTTGCATCTTTTTACGTGCCGATGGTTAGCGAAATGCTCCTAACCACTGCAAAACATCATTTTGGGTCTAATGGAGAAGAATGGATGTTTTCGTTGCGAAACTATTTTCATAATTTTGTTACCCCCAAATTTTGCATTATGGCCCGAAACACAAGTTTCGCATCTTTTTACAAGCCGATGGTTTGCGAAATGGTCCCAACCACTGCAAAACATCGTTTTGGGTCTAATGGAGTAGAATGGATGTCTTAGATGCAAAACCTTTTTCGCAACTTCGATACACCGAAATAGTGCATTCCGGCCCGAAGCACAAGTTTCGTTTCTTTTTACGTGCCGAAGGTTTGCGAAATGCTCCCAACCACTGCAAATCATCATTTTGAGTCTAATGCAGTAGAATGGATGTTTTAGATGCAAAACCTTTTTCGCAACTTCGGTACCCTGAAATAGTGCATTCAAGCCCGCAAATCAAGTTTCGCATCTTTTTACGTGTTGAAGGTTTGTGAAATGGTCCCAGCCACTGCAAAATATAATTTTGGGTCTAATGGAGTAGAATGGATGTTTTCGTTGCGAAACCTTTTTCGCAACTTCGGTACCCTGAAATAGTGCATTCAGGCCCGCAAAAGAAGTTTCGCATCTTTATACGTGCCGAAGGTTTGCGAAATGCTCCCAACCACTGCAAAACATCATTTTGGGTCTAATGGAGTACAATGGATGTTTTCATTGCGAAACCTTTTCCGCAACTTCGGTACCCTGAAATAGTGCATTCAGGCCCGCAAAAGAAGTTTTGCATCTTTTTACGTACTGAAGGTTTACGAAATGCTCCCAACCACTGCAAAACATCATTTTGGGTCTAATGGAGTAGAACGGATCTTTTCATTGCGAAACTATTTTCATAATTTCGTTACCCCGAAATTGTGCATTGAGGCCCGAAAGTCCAAATACAAGTTTCGCATCTTTTTACAAGCCGATGGTTTGCGAAATGGTCCCAACAACAAAGCATCATTTTGGGTCAATGGATTAGAATGGATGTTTTCGTTGCGAAACCATATTCGCAACTTCGGTACCCCGAAATAGTGCATTCAGGCCTGAAACACAAGTTTCACATCTTTTTACGTGCCGAAGGTTTGCGAAATGCTCCCAACCACTGCAAAGCATCATTTTGAGTCTAATGGAGTAGAATGGATGTTTTCGATGCGAAACCTTTTTCGCAACTTCGGTACTCTGAAATAGTGCATTCAAGCCCGCAATTCAAGTTTCGCATCTTTTTACGTGTCGAAGGTTTGTGAAATGCTCCCAACCACTGCAAAACATCATTTTGGGTCTAATGGAGTAGAATGGATGTTTTTGATGCGAAACCTTTTTCACAACATCGGTACCCTTTAATAGTGCATTGAGGCACGCAAAAAAAGTTTCGCATCTTTTTACGTGCTGATGGTTTGCGAAATGCTCCCAACCACTGCAAAACATCATTTTGGGTCTAATGGAGAAGAATGGATGTTTTCGTTGCGAAACTATTTTCATAATTTTGTTACCCCCAAATTGTGCATTATGGCCCGAAACACAAGTTTCGCATCTTTTTACAAGCCGATGGTTTGCGAAATGGTCCCAAGCACTTCAAAACATCATTTTGGGTCTAATGGAGTAGAATGGATGTTTTCGTTGCAAAACCATATTCGCAACTTCGGTACCCCGAAATAGTGCATTCAGGCCCGACACACAAGTTTCTCATCTTTTTATGTGCCGAAGGTTTGCGAAATGCTCCCAACCACTGCAAAGCATCATTTTGAGTCTAATGGAGTAGAATGGATGTTTTCGATGCGAAACCATTTTCGCAGCTTCGGTACCGTGAAATAGTGCATTCAGGCCCACAAATCAAGTTTCGCATCTCTTTACGTGTCGAAGGTTTGTGAAATGCTCCCAACCTCTGGAAAACATCATTTTGGGTCCAATGGAGTACAATGGATGTTTTCATTACGAAACCTTTTTCGCAACTTCGGTACCCTGAAATAGTGCATTCAGGCCTGCAAAAGAAGTTTTGCATCTTTTTACGTACCGAAGGTTTGCGAAATGCTCCCAACCATTGCAAAACATCATTTTGGGTCTAATGGAGTAGAATGGATGTTTTCATTGCGAAACTATTTTCATAATTTCGTTACCCCGAAATTGTGCATTGTGGCCCGAAAGTCGAAACACAAGTTTCGCATCTTTTTACAAGCTGATGGTTTGCGAAATGGTCCCAACCACTTCAAAACATCATTTTGGGTCTAATGGAGTAGAATGGATGTTTTCATTACGAAACCATATTCGCAACTTCGGTACCCCGAAATAGAGCATTCAGGCCCAAAACACAAGTTTCGCATCTTTTTACGTGCCGAAGGTTTGCGAAATGCTCCCAACCACTGCAAAGCATCATTTTGAGTCCAATGGAGTAGAATTGATGTTTTCGATGCGAAACCTTTTTCGCAACTTCGGTACCCTGAAATAGTGCATTCAGGCCCACAAATCATGTTTCGCATCTTTTTACGTGTCGAAGGTTTGTGAAATGCTCCCCACCACTGCAAAACATCATTTTGGGTCAAATGGAGTACAATGGATGTTTTCGTTGCGAAACCTTTTTCGCAACTTCAGTACCCTGAAATAGTGCATTCAGGCCCGCAAAAGAAGTTTCGCATCTTTTTACGTGCTGAAGGATTGCGAAATGCTCCCAACCACAACAAAGCATCATTTTGAGTCTAATGGAGTAGAATGGATGTTTTCCATGCGAAACCTTTTTCGCAACTTCGATACCCTGAAATAGTGCATTCAGGCCCACAAATCAAGTTTCGCATCTTTTTACGTGTCGAAGGTTTGTGAAATGCTCCCAACCACTGCAAAACATCATTTTGGGTCTAATGGAGTAGAATGGATGTTTTTGATGCGAAACCTTTTTCACAACTTTGGTACCCTGAAATAGTGCATTCGAGCCCGCAAATCAAGTTTCACATCTTTTTACGTGTCGAAGGTTTGTGAGATGCTCCCAACGACTGCAAAACATCATTTGGTTCTAATGGAGTAGAATGGATGTTTTCGTTGCGAAACCTTTTTCGCAACTTCGGTACCCCGAAATAGTGCATTCAGGCCCGAAACTCAAGTTTCGCATCTTTTTACGTGCCGAAGGTTTGCGAAATGCTCCCAACCACTGCAAAGCGTCATTTTAAGTCTAATGGAGTAGAATGGATATTTTCAAAGCGAAACCTTTTTTGCAACTTCGGTACCCTGAAATAGTGCATTCAGGCCCACAAATCAAGTTTCGCATCTTTTTACGTGTCGAAGGTTTGTGAAATGCTCCCAACCACTACAAAACATCATTTTGGGTCTAATGGAGTACAATGGATGTTTTCGTTGCGAAACCTTTTTCGCAACTTCGGTACCCTGAAATAGTGCATTCAGGCCCGCAAAAGAAGTTTCGCATCTTTTTACGTGCCGAAGGTTTGCAAAATGCTCCCAACCACTACAAAGCATCATTTTGAGTCTAATGGAGTAGAATGGATGTTTTCCATGCGAAACCTTTTTCGCAACTTCGGTACCCTGAAATAGTGCATTCAGGCCCACCAATCAAGTTTCGCATCTTTTTACGTGTCGAAGGTTTGTGAAATGCTCCCAACCACTGCAAAACATCATTTTGGGTCTAATGGAGTACAATGGATGTTTTGATTTCGAAACCTTTTTCGCAACTTCGGTACCCTGAAATAGTGCATTCAGGCCCGCAAAAGAAGTTTTGCAACTTTTTACGTACCGAAGGTTTGCGAAATGCTCCCAACCACTCCAAAACATCATTTTGGGTCTAATGGAGTAGAATGGATGTTTTGATTGCGAAACTATTTTCATAATTTCGTTACCCCGAAATTGTGCATTGTGGCCCGAAAGTCGAGACACAAGTTTCGCATCTTCTTAAAAGCCGATGGTTTGCGAAATGGTCCCAACCACTGCAAAACATCATTTTGAGTCTAATGGAGTAGAATGGATGTTTTCGATGCGAAACCTTTTTCGCAACTTCGGTACCCTGAAATAGTGCATTCAGGCCCACAAATCAAGTTTCGCATCTCTTTACGTGTCGAAGGTTTGTGAAATGCTCCCAACCACTGCAAAACATCATTTTGGGTCCAATGGAGTACAATGGATGTTTTCATTACGAAACCTTTTTCGCAACTTCGGTACCCTGAAATAGTGCATTCAGGCCTGCAAAAGAAGTTTTGCATCTTTTTACGTACCGAAGGTTTGCGAAATGCTCCCAACCATTGCAAAACATCATTTTGGGTCTAATGGAGTAGAATGGATGTTTTCATTGCGAAACTATTTTCATAATTTCGTTACCCCGAAATTGTGCATTGTGGCCCGAAAGTCGAAACACAAGTTTCGCATCTTTTTACAAGCTGATGGTTTGCGAAATGGTCCCAACCACTTCAAAACATCATTTTGGGTCTAATGGAGTAGAATGGATGTTTTTATCGCGAAACCATATTCGCAACTTCGGTACCCCGAAATAGAGCATTCAGGCCCAAAACACAAGTTTCGCATCTTTTTACGTGCCGAAGGTTTGCGAAATGCTCCCAACCACTGCAAAGCATCATTTTGAGTCCAATGGAGTAGTATTGATGTTTTCGATGCGAAACCTTTTTCGCAACTTCGGTACCCTGAAATAGTGCATTCAGGCCCACAAATCATGTTTCGCATCTTTTTACGTGTCGAAGGTTTGTGAAATGCTCCCCACCACTGCAAAACATCATTTTGGGTCTAATGGAGTACAATGGATGTTTTCGTTGCGAAACCTTTTTCGCAACTTCAGTACCCTGAAATAGTGCATTCAGGCCCGCAAAAGAAGTTTCGCATCTTTTTATGTGCCGAAGGATTGCGAAATGCTCCCAACCACTACAAAGCATCATTTTGAGTCTAATGGAGTAGAATGGATGTTTTCCATGCGAAACCTTTTTCGCAACTTCGGTACCCTGAAATAGCGCATTCAGTCCCACAAATCAAGTTTCGCATCTTTTTACGTGTCGAAGGTTTGTGAAATGCTACCAACCACTGCAAAACATCAATTTGGGTCTAATGGAGTAGAATAGATGTTTTTGATGCGAAACCTTTTTCACAACTTTGGTACCCTGAAATAGTGCATTCAAGCCCGCAAATCAAGTTTCGGATCTTTTTACGTGTCGAAGGTTTGTGAGATGCTCCCAACGACTGCAAAACATCATTTGGTTCTAATGGAGTAGAATGGATGTTTTCGTTGCGAAACCTTTTTCGCAACTTCGGTACCCCGAAATAGTGCATTCAGGCCCGAAACTCAAGTTTCGCATCTTTTTACGTGCCGAAGGTTTGCGAAATGCTCCCAACCACTGCAAAGCATCATTTTAAGTCTAATGGAGTAGAATGGATATTTTCGAAGCGAAACCTTTTTTGCAACTTCGGTACTCTGAAATAGTGCATTCAGGCCCACAAATCAAGTTTCGCATCTTTTTACGTGTCGAAGGTTTGTGAAATGCTCCCAACCACTACAAAACATCATTTTGGGTCTAATGGAGTACAATGGATGTTTTCATTGCGAAACCTTTTTCGCAACTTAGGTACCCTGAAATAGTGCATTCAGGCCCGCAAAAGAAGTTTCGCATCTTTTTACCTGCCGAAGGTTTGCGAAATGCTCCCAACCACTACAAAGCATCATTTTGAGTCTAATGGAGTAGAATGGATGTTTTCCATGCGAAACCTTTTTCGCAACTTCGGTACCCTGAAATAGTGCATTCAGGCCGACAAATCAAGTTTCGCATCTTTTTATGTGTCGAAGGTTTGTGAAATGCTCCCAACCACTGCAAAACATAATTTTGGGTCTAATGGAGTACAATGGATGTTTTGATTGCGAAACCTTTTTCGCAACTTCGGTACCCTGAAATAGTGCATTCAGGCCCGCAAAAGAAGTTTTGCAACTTTTTACGTACCGAAGGTTTGCGAAATGTTCCCAACCACTCCAAAACATCATTTTGGGTCTAATGGAGTAGAATGGATGTTTTGATTGCGAAACTATTTTCAAAATTTCGTTACCCCGAAATTGTGCATTGTGGCCCGAAAGTCGAGACACAAGTTTCGCATCTTCTTAAAAGCCGATGGTTTGCGAAATGGTCCCAACCACTTCAAAACATCATTTTGGGTCTAATGGAGTAGAATGGATGTTTTCGTTGCGAAACCATATTCGCAACTTCGGTAGCCCGAAATAGTGCATTCGGGCCCGAAACACAAGTTTCGCATCTTTTTACGTGCCGAAGGTTTGCAAAATGCTCCCAACCACTGCAAAGCATCATTTTGAGTCTAATGGAGTAGAATGGATGTTTTCGATGTGAAACCTTTTTCGCAACTTCGGTACCCTGAAATAGTGCATTCAAGCCCGCAAATCAAGTTTCACATCTTTTTACGTGTCGAAGGTTTGTGAAATGCTCCCAACCACTGCAAAACATCATTTTGGGTCTAATTGAGTAGAATGTATGTTTTTTATGCGAAACCTTTTTCACAACTTCGGTACCCTGAAATAGTGCATTCAGGCACGCAAAAAAAGTTTCGCATCTTTTTACGTGCCGATGGTTTGCGAAATGCTCCCAACCACTGCAAAACATCATTTTGGGTCTAATGGAGAAGAATGGATGTTTTCGTTGCGAAACTATTTTCATAATTTTGTTACCCCCAAATTGTGCATTATGGCCCGAAACACAAGTTTCGCATCTTTTTACAAGCCGATGGTTTGCGAAATGGTCCCAACCACTTCAAAACATCATTTTGGGTCTAATGGAGTAGAATGGATGTTTTCGTTGCGAAACCATATTCGCAACTTCGGTACCCCGAAATAGTGCATTCAGGCCCGAAACACAAGTTTCGCATCTTTTTATGTGCCGAAGGTTTGCGAAATGCTCCCAACCACTGCAAAGCATCATTTTGAGTCTAATGGAGTAGAATGGATGTTTTCGATGAGAAACCTTTTTCGCAACTTCGGTACCCTGAAATAGTGCATTCAGGCCCACAAATCAAGTTTCGCATCTTTTTACGTGTCGAAGGTTTGTGAAATGCTCCCAACCACTACAAAACATCATTTTGGGTCCAATGGAGTACAATGGATGTTTTCATTGTGAAACCTTTTTCGCAACTTCGTTACCCTAAAATAGTGCATTCAGGCCCGCAAAAGAAGTTTTGCATCTTTTTACGTACCGAAGGTTTGCGAAATGCTCCCAACCATTGCAAAACATCATTTTGGGTCTAGTGGAGTAGAATGGATATTTTCATTGCGAAACTATTTTCATAATTTCGTTATCCCGAAATTGTGCATTGTTGCCCGAAAGTCGAAACACAAGTTTCGCATCTTTTTGCAAGCCGATGGTTTGCGAAATGGTCCGAACCACTTCAAAATATCATTTTGGGTCTAATGGAGTAGAATGGATGTTTTCGTTGCGAAACCATATTCGCTACTTCGGTGCCCCGAAATAGTGCATTCAGGCCCGAAACACAAGTTTCGCATCTTTTTTCGTGACGAAGGCTTGCGAAATGCTCCCAACTACTGCAAAGTATCATTTTGAGTCTAATGGAGTAGAATGGATGTTTTCGATGCGAAACCTTTTTCGCAACTTCGGTACCCGGAAATAGTGCATTCAGGCCCACAAATCAAGTTTCACATCTTTTTACGTGTCGAAGGTTTGTGAAATGCTCCCAACCACTGCAAAACATCATTTTGGGTCTAATGGAGTACAATGGATGTTTTCATTGCAAAACCTTTTTGTCAACTGCGGTACCCTGAAATAGTGCTTCAGGCCCGCAAAAGAAGTTTTGCATCTTTTTACGTGCCGAAGGTTTGCGAAATGCTCCCAACCACTGCAAAACATCATTCTGGGTCTGATGGAGAAGAATGGATGTTTTCGTTGCGAAACTATTTTCATAATTTTGTTACCCTGAAATTGTGCATTGTGGCCCGAACCACAAGTTTCGCATCTTTTTACAAGCCGATGGTTTGCGAAATGGTCCCAACCACTTCAAAATATAATTTTGGGTCTAATGGAGTAGAATGGATGTTTTTGTTACGAAACCATATTCGCAACTTCGGTACCCCGAAATAGTGCATTCAGGTCCGAAACACAAGTTTCGCATCTTTTTACGTACCGAAAGTTTGCGAAATGCTCCCTACCACTGCAAATCATCATTTTGAGTCTAATGGAGTAGAATGGAAGTTTTCGATGCAAAACCTTTTTCGCAACTTCAGTACCCTGAAATAGTGCATTCAAGCCCGCAAATCAAGTTTCGCATCTTTTTACGTGTCGAAGGTTTGTGAAATGCTCCCAACCACTGCAAAACATCATTTTGGGTCTAATGGAGTAGAATGGATGTTTTTGATGCGAAACCTTTTTCACAACTTCGGTACCCTGAAATAGTGCATTCAAGCCCGCAAATCAAGTTTCGCATCTTTTTACGTGTCGAAGGTTTGTGAGATGCTCCCAATCACTGCAAAACATCATTTTGTGTCTAATGGTGTAGAATGGATGTTTTCGTTGCGAAACCTTTTTCGCAACTTCGGTACCCTAAAATAGTGCATTCAGGCCCGCAAAAGAAGTTTCGCATCTTTTTACGTGCCGAAGGTTTGCGAAATGCTCCCAACCACTGCCAAACATCTTTTTGGGTCTATTGGAGTAGAATGGATGTTTTCGTTGCGAAACTATTTTCTTAATTTCGCTACCCCGAAATTATGCATTGTGATCCGAAACACAAGTTTCACATCTTTTTACAAGCTGATGGTTTTCGAAATGCTCCCAACCACTTCAAAACATCATTTTGGCTCTAATGGAGTAGAATGGATGTTTTCATTGCGAAACTATATTCGCAACTTCGGTACCACGAAATAGTGCATTCCGGCCCGAAACACAAGTTTCGCATCTTTTTACGTGCCGAAGGTTTGCGAAATGCTCCCAACCACTGCAAAACATCATTTTGGGTCTAATGGAGTAGAATGGATGTTTTCGTTGCGAAACCATTTTTGTAACTTCGGTACCCCAAAATAGTGTAATTAGGACCGAAACACAAGTTTCGCATCTTTTTAGGTGCTGATGGTTTGCGAAATGCTCTGAAGCACTGCGAAACATCATTTTGAGTCTAATGGAGTAGAATGGATGTTTTCGATGCGAAACCTTTTTCGCAACTTCGGTACCCTGAAATAGTGCATTCAGGCCCACAAATCAAGTTTCGCATCTTTTTACGTGTCGAAGGTTTGTGAAACGCTCCCAACCACTGCAAAACATAATTTTGGGTCTAATGGAGTACAATAGATGTATTCATTGCGAAACCTTTTTCGCAACTTCGGTACCCAGAAATAGTGCATTCAGGCCCGCAAAAGAAGTTTTACATCTTTTTACGTACCGAAGGTTTGCGAAATGCTCCCAACCACTGCAAAATATCATTTTGGGTCTAATGGAGTAAAATGGATGTTTTCATTACGAAACTATTTTCATAATTTCGTTACCCCGAAATTGTTCATTGTGGCCCGAAAGTCGAAATACAAGTTTCACATCTTTTTACAAGCCGATGGTTTGCGAAATGGTCCCAACCACTTCAAAACATCATTTTGGGTCTAATGGAGTAGAATGGATGTTTTCGTTGTGAAACCATATTCGCAACTTCGGTACCACGAAATAGTGCATTCCGGCCTGAAACACAAGTTTCGCATCTTTTTATGGGCTGCAGGTTTGCGAAATGCTCCCAACCACTGGAAGACATCATTTTGGGTCTAATGGAGAAGAATGGATGTTTTCGTTGCGAAACCATTTTTGTAACTTCGGTACCCCGAAATAGTGCATTTTGGACCGAAACACAAGTTTCGCATCTTTTTACAAGCCGATGGTTTGCGAAATGGTCCCAACCACTTCAAAACATCATTTTGGGTCTAATGGAGTAGAATGGATGTTTTCGTTACGAAACCATATTCGCAACTTCGGTACCCCGAAATAGTGCATTCAGTCCCGAAACACAAGTTTCGCATCTTTTTACGTGCCGAGAGTTTGCGAAATGCTCCCAACTACTGCAAATCATCATTTTGAGTCTAATGGAGTAGAATGGATGTTTTCGATGCAAAACCTTTTTCGCAACTTCGGTACCCTGAAATAGTGCATTCAAGCCCGCAAATCAAGTTTCGCATCTTTTTACATGTCGAAGGTTTATGAAATGATCCCAACCATTGCAAAACATCATTTTGGGTCTAATGGTGTAGAATGGATGTTTGTGATGCGAAACCTTTTTCACAACTTCGGTACCCTGAAATAGGGCATTCAAGCCCGCAAATCAAGTTTCGCATCTTTTTACGTGTCGAAGGTTTGTGAGATGCTCCCAACCACTGCAAAACATCATTTTGTGTCTAATGGTGTAGAATGGATGTTTTCGTTGCGAAACCTTTTTTGCAACTTCGGTACCCTGAAATAGTGCATTCAGGTCCACAAAAGAGGTTTCGCATCTTTTTATGTGCCGAAGGTTTGCGAAATGGTCCCAACCACTTCAAAACATCATTTTGGGTCTAATAGAGTAGAATGGATGTTTTCGTTACGAAACCATATTCGCAACTTCGGTACCCCGAAATAGTGCATTCAGGCCCGAAACACAAGTTTCGCATCTTTTTACGTGCCGAAGGTTTACGAAATGCTCCCAACCACTGCAAAACATCATTTTAGGTCTATTGGAGTAGAATGGATGTTTTCGTTGCGAAACTATTTTCTTAATTTCGCTACCCCGAAATTGTGCATTGTGGCCCGAAACACAAGTTTCGCATCTTTTTTCGCAACTTCGGTACCCTGAAATAGTGCATTCAGGCCCGCAAAAGAAGTTTCGCATCTTTTTACGTGCCGAAGGTTTGCGAAATACTCCCAACCACTGCAAAACATCAATTTGGCTCTATTGGAGTAGAATGGATGTTTTCGTTGCGAAACTATTTTCTTAATTTCGCTACCACGAAATTATGCATTGTGGTCCGAAACACAAGTTTCGCATCTTTTTACGTGCTGAAGGTTTGCAAAATGCTCCCAACCACTGCAAAACATCATTTTGGGTCTAATGGAGTAGAATTGATGTTTTCGTTGCGAAACCATTTTTGTAACTTCGGTACCCCGAAATAGTGCATTTAGGACCGAAACACAAGTTTCGCATCTTTTTAGGTTCTGATGGTTTGCGAAATGCTCCGAACCACTGCAAAATATCATTTTGAGTCTGATGGAGTAGAATGGATGTTTTCGATGCGAAACCTTTTTCGCAACTTCGGTACCCTGAAATAGTGCATTCAGGCCCACAAATCAAGTTTCGCATCTTTTTACGCGTCGAAGGTTTGTGAAACGCTCCCAACCACTGCAAAACATCATTTTGGGTCTAATGGAGTACAATGGATGTTTTCATTGCGAAACCTTTTTCGCAACTTCGGTACCCTGAAATAGTGCATTCAGGCTCGCAAAAGAAGTTTTGCATCTTTTTACGCGTCGAAGGTTTGTGAAACGCTCCCAACCACTGCAAAACATCATTTTGGGTCTAATGGAGTAGAATGGATGTTTTTATTACGAAACCATATTCGCAACTTCGGTACCCCGAAATAGTGCATTCAGGCCCGAAACACAAGTTTCGCATCATTTTACGTGCCGAAAGTTTGCGAAATGCTCCCAACCATTGTAAATCATCATTTTGAGTCTAATGGAGTAGAATGGATGTTTTCGATGCAAAACCTTTTTCGCAACTTCGGTACCCTGAAATAGTGCATTCAAGCCCGCAAATCAAGTTTCGCATCTTTTTACGTGTCGAAGGTTTGTGAAATGCTCCCAACCACTGCAAAACATCATTTTGGGTCTAATGGAGTAGAATGGATGTTTTTGATGCAAAACCTTTTTCACAACTTCGGTACCCTGAAATAGTGCATTCAAGCCCGCAAATCAAGTTTCGCATCTTTTTACGTGTCGAAGGTTTGTGAGATGCTCCCAACCGCTGCAAAACATCATTTTGGGTCTAATGGTGTAGAATGAATGTTTTCGTTGCGAAACCTTTTTCGCAACTTCGGTACCCTGAAATAGTGCATTCAGGCCCGCAAAAGAAATTTCGCATCTTCTTACGTGCCGAAGGTTTGCGAAATGCTCCCAACCACTGCAAATCTTCATTTTCAGTCTAATGGAGTAGAATGTATGTTTTCGACGCAAAACCTTTTTCGCAACTTCGGTACCCTGAAATAGTGCATTCAAGCCCGCAAATCAAGTTTCACATCTTTTTACGTGTCGAAGGTTTGTGAAATGGTCCCAACCACTGCAAAATATCATTTTGGGTCTAATGGAGTAGAATGGATGTTTTTGTTGCGAAACCTTTTTCGCAACTTCGGTAACCGGAAATAGTGCATTCAGGCCCGCAAAAGAAGTTTCGCATCTTTTTACATGCCGAAGGTTTGCGAAATGCTCCCAACCACTGCAAAACATCATTTTGGGTCTAATGGAGAAGAATGGATGTTTTCGTTGCGAAACTATTTTCATAATTTTGTTACCCCCAAATTGTGCATTGTGGCCCGAAACACAAGTTTCACATCTTTTTACAAGCCGATGGTATGCGAAATGGTCCCAACCACTTCAAAACATTATTTTGGGTCTAATGGAGTAGAATAGATGTTTTCGTTGCGAAACCATATTCACAACTTCGGTACCTCGAAATAGTGCATTCAGGCCCGAAACACGAGTTTCACATCTTTTTAAGTGCCGAAGGTTTGCGAAACGCTCCCAAACACTCAAAGCATCATTTTGAGTCTAATGGAGTAGAATGGATGTTTTCGAAGCGAAACCTTTTTCGCAACTTCGGTACCCTGAAATAGTGCATTCAGGCCCACAAATCAAGTTTCACATCTTTTTACGTGTCGAAGGTTTGTGAAATGCTCCCAACCACTGCAAAACATCATTTTGGGTCTAATGGAGTACAACGGATGTTTTCGTTGCGAAACCTTTTTCACAACTTCGGTACCCTGAAATTGTGCATTCAGGCCCGCAAAAGAAGTTTCGCATCTTTTTACGTGCCGAAGGTTTGTGAAATGCTCCCAACCACTGCAAAGCATCATTTTGAGTCTAATGGAGTAGAATGGATGTTTTCCATGCGAAACCTTTTTCACAACTTCGGTACCCTAAAATAGTGCATTCAGGCCCCCAAATCAAGTTTCGCATCTTTTTACGTGTCGAAGGTTTGTGAAATGCTCCCAACCACTGCAAAACATCATTTTGGGTCTAATGGAGTAGAATGGATGTTTTTGATGCGAAACCTTTTTCACAACTTCGGTACCCTGAAATAGTGTATTCAGGCACGCAAAAAAAGTTTTGCATCTTTTTACGTGCCGATGGTTAGCGAAATGCTCCTAACCACTGCAAAACATCATTTTGGGTCTAATGGAGAAGAATGGATGTTTTCGTTGCGAAACTATTTTCATAATTTTGTTACCCCCAAATTTTGCATTATGGCCCGAAACACAAGTTTCGCATCTTTTTACAAGCCGATGGTTTGCGAAATGGTCCCAACCACTGCAAAACATCGTTTTGGGTCTAATGGAGTAGAATGGATGTTTTAGATGCAAAACCTTTTTCGCAACTTCGATACACCGAAATAGTGCATTCCGGCCCGAAGCACAAGTTTCGTTTCTTTTTACGTGCCGAAGGTTTGCGAAATGCTCCCAACCACTGCAAATCATCATTTTGAGTCTAATGGAGTAGAATGGATGTTTTAGATGCAAAACCTTTTTCGCAACTTCGGTACCCTGAAATAGTGCATTCAAGCCCGCAAATCAAGTTTCGCATCTTTTTACGTGTTGAAGGTTTGTGAAATGGTCCCAGCCACTGCAAAATATAATTTTGGGTCTAATGGAGTAGAATGGATGTTTTCGTTGCGAAACCTTTTTCGCAACTTCGGTACCCTGAAATAGTGCATTCAGGCCCGCAAAAGAAGTTTCGCATCTTTATACGTGCCGAAGGTTTGCGAAATGCTCCCAACCACTGCAAAACATCATTTTGGGTCTAATGGAGTACAATGGATGTTTTCATTGCGAAACCTTTTCCGCAACTTCGGTACCCTGAAATAGTGCATTCAGGCCCGCAAAAGAAGTTTTGCATCTTTTTACGTACTGAAGGTTTACGAAATGCTCCCAACCACTGCAAAACATCATTTTGGGTCTAATGGAGTAGAACGGATCTTTTCATTGCGAAACTATTTTCATAATTTCGTTACCCCGAAATTGTGCATTGAGGCCCGAAAGTCCAAATACAAGTTTCGCTTCTTTTTACAAGCCGATGGTTTGCGAAATGGTCCCAACAACAAAGCATCATTTTGGGTCAATGGATTAGAATGGATGTTTTCGTTGCGAAACCATATTCGCAACTTCGGTACCCCGAAATAGTGCATTCAGGCCTGAAACACAAGTTTCACATCTTTTTACGTGCCGAAGGTTTGCGAAATGCTCCCAACCACTGCAAAGCGTCATTTTGAGTCTAATGGAGTAGAATGGATGTTTTCGATGCGAAACCTTTTTCGCAACTTCGGTACTCTGAAATAGTGCATTCAAGCCCGCAATTCAAGTTTCGCATCTTTTTACGTGTCGAAGGTTTGTGAAATGCTCCCAACCACTGCAAAACATCATTTTGGGTCTAATGGAGTAGAATGGATGTTTTTGATGCGAAACCTTTTTCACAACATCGGTACCCTTTAATAGTGCATTGAGGCATGCAAAAAAAGTTTCGCATCTTTTTACGTGCTGATGGTTTGCGAAATGCTCCCAACCACTGCAAAACATCATTTTGGGTCTAATGGAGAAGAATGGATGTTTTCGTTGCGAAACTATTTTCATAATTTTGTTACCCCCAAATTGTGCATTATGGCCCGAAACACAAGTTTCGCATCTTTTTACAAGCCGATGGTTTGCGAAATGGTCCCAACCACTTCAAAACATCATTTTGGGTCTAATGGAGTAGAATGGATGTTTTCGTTGCAAAACCATATTCGCAACTTCGGTACCCCGAAATAGTGCATTCAGGCCCGACACACAAGTTTCTCATCTTTTTATGTGCCGAAGGTTTGCGAAATGCTCCCAACCACTGCAAAGCATCATTTTGAGTCTAATGGAGTAGAATGGATGTTTTCGATGCGAAACCTTTTTCGCAACTTCGGTACCGTGAAATAGTGCATTCAGGCCCACAAATCAAGTTTCGCATCTCTTTACGTGTCGAAGGTTTGTGAAATGCTCCCAACCTCTGGAAAACATCATTTTGGGTCCAATCGAGTACAATGGATGTTTTCATTACGAAACCTTTTTCGCAACTTCGGTACCCTGAAATAGTGCATTCAGGCCTGCAAAAGAAGTTTTGCATCTTTTTACGTACCGAAGGTTTGCGAAATGCTCCCAACCATTGCAAAACATCATTTTGGGTCTAATGGAGTAGAATGGATGTTTTCATTGCGAAACTATTTTCATAATTTCGTTACCCCGAAATTGTGCATTGTGGCCCGAAAGTCGAAACACAAGTTTCGCATCTTTTTACAAGCTGATGGTTTGCGAAATGGTCCCAACCACTTCAAAACATCATTTTGGGTCTAATGGAGTAGAATGGATGTTTTCATTACGAAACCATATTCGCAACTTCGGTACCCCGAAATAGAGCATTCAGGCCTAAAACACAAGTTTCGCATCTTTTTACGTGCCGAAGGTTTGCGAAATGCTCCCAACCACTGCAAAGCATCATTTTGAGTCCAATGGAGTAGAATTGATGTTTTCGATGCGAAACCTTTTTCGCAACTTCGGTACCCTGAAATAGTGCATTCAGGCCCACAAATCATGTTTCGCATCTTTTTACGTGTCGAAGGTTTGTGAAATGCTCCCCACCACTGCAAAACATCATTTTGGGTCAAATGGAGTACAATGGATGTTTTCGTTGCGAAACCTTTTTCGCAACTTCAGTACCCTGAAATAGTGCATTCAGGCCCGCAAAAGAAGTTTCGCATCTTTTTACGTGCTGAAGGATTGCGAAATGCTCCCAACCACAACAAAGCATCATTTTGAGTCTAATGGAGTAGAATGGATGTTTTCCATGCGAAACCTTTTTCGCAACTTCGATACCCTGAAATAGTGCATTCAGGCCCACAAATCAAGTTTCGCATCTTTTTACGTGTCGAAGGTTTGTGAAATGCTCCCAACCACTGCAAAACATCATTTTGGGTCTAATGGAGTAGAATGGATGTTTTTGATGCGAAACCTTTTTCACAACTTTGGTACCCTGAAATAGTGCATTCGAGCCCGCAAATCAAGTTTCACATCTTTTTACGTGTCAAAGGTTTGTGAGATGCTCCCAACGACTGCAAAACATCATTTGGTTCTAATGGAGTAGAATGGATGTTTTCGTTGCGAAACCTTTTTCGCAACTTCGGTACCCCGAAATAGTGCATTCAGGCCCGAAACTCAAGTTTCGCATCTTTTTACGTGCCGAAGGTTTGCAAAATGCTCCCAACCACTGCAAAGCGTCATTTTAAGTCTAATGGAGTAGAATGGATATTTTCAAAGCGAAACCTTTTTTGCAACTTCGGTACCCTGAAATAGTGCATTCAGGCCCACAAATCAAGTTTTCGCATCTTTTTACGTGTCGAAGGTTTGTGAAATGCTCCCAACCACTACAAAACATCATTTTGGGTCTAATGGAGTACAATGGATGTTTTCGTTGCGAAACCTTTTTCGCAACTTCGGTACCCTGAAATAGTGCATTCAGGCCCGCAAAAGAAGTTTCGCATCTTTTTACGTGCCGAAGGTTTGCAAAATGCTCCCAACCACTACAAAGCATCATTTTGAGTCTAATGGAGTAGAATGGATGTTTTCCATGCGAAACCTTTTTCGCAACTTCGGTACCCTGAAATAGTGCATTCAGGCCCACAAATCAAGTTTCGCATCTTTTTACGTGTCGAAGGTTTGTGAAATGCTCCCAACCACTGCAAAACATCATTTTGGGTCTAATGGAGTACAATGGATGTTTTGATTGCGAAACCTTTTTCGCAACTTCGGTACCCTGAAATAGTGCATTCAGGCCCGCAAAAGAAGTTTTGCAACTTTTTACGTACCGAAGGTTTGCGAAATGCTCCCAACCACTCCAAAACATCATTTTGGGTCTAATGGAGTAGAATGGATGTTTTGATTGCGAAACTATTTTCATAATTTCGTTACCCCGAAATTGTGCATTGTGGCCCGAAAGTCGAGACACAAGTTTCGCATCTTCTTAAAAGCCGATGGTTTGCGAAATGGTCCCAACCACTGCAAAACATCATTTTGAGTCTAATGGAGTAGAATGGATGTTTTCGATGCGAAACCTTTTTCGCAACTTCGGTACCCTGAAATAGTGCATTTAGGCCCACAAATCAAGTTTCGCATCTCTTTACGTGTCGAAGGTTTGTGAAATGCTCCCAACCACTGCAAAACATCATTTTGGGTCCAATGGAGTACAATGGATGTTTTCATTACGAAACCTTTTTCGCAACTTCGGTACCCTGAAATAGTGCATTCAGGCCTGCAAAAGAAGTTTTGCATCTTTTTACGTACCGAAGGTTTGCGAAATGCTCCCAACCATTGCAAAACATCATTTTGGGTCTAATGGAGTAGAATGGATGTTTTCATTGCGAAACTATTTTCATAATTTCGTTACCCCGAAATTGTGCATTGTGGCCCGAAAGTCGAAACACAAGTTTCGCATCTTTTTACAAGCTGATGGTTTGCGAAATGGTCCCAACCACTTCAAAACATCATTTTGGGTCTAATGGAGTAGAATGGATGTTTTTATCGCGAAACCATATTCGCAACTTCGGTACCCCGAAATAGAGCATTCAGGCCCAAAACACAAGTTTCGCATCTTTTTACGTGCCGAAGGTTTGCGAAATGCTCCCAACCACTGCAAAGCATCATTTTGAGTCCAATGGAGTAGTATTGATGTTTTCGATGCGAAACCTTTTTCGCAACTTCGGTACCCTGAAATAGTGCATTCAGGCCCACAAATCATGTTTCGCATCTTTTTACGTGTCGAAGGTTTGTGAAATGCTCCCCACCACTGCAAAACATCATTTTGGGTCTAATGGAGTACAATGGATGTTTTCGTTGCGAAACCTTTTTCGCAACTTCAGTACCCTGAAATAGTGCATTCAGGCCCGCAAAAGAAGTTTCGCATCTTTTTATGTGCCGAAGGATTGCGAAATGCTCCCAACCACTACAAAGCATCATTTTGAGTCTAATGGAGTAGAATGGATGTTTTCCATGCGAAACCTTTTTCGCAACTTCGGTACCCTGAAATAGTGCATTCAGTCCCACAAATCAAGTTTCGCATCTTTTTACGTGTCGAAGGTTTGTGAAATGCTACCAACCACTGCAAAACATCAATTTGGGTCTAATGGAGTAGAATGGATGTTTTTGATGCGAAACCTTTTTCACAACTTTGGTACCCTGAAATAGTGCATTCAAGCCCGCAAATCAAGTTTCGGATCTTTTTACGTGTCGAAGGTTTGTGAGATGCTCCCAACGACTGCAAAACATCATTTGGTTCTAATGGAGTAGAATGGATGTTTTCGTTGCGAAACCTTTTTCGCAACTTCGGTACCCCGAAATAGTGCATTCAGGCCCGAAACTCAAGTTTCGCATCTTTTTACGTGCCGAAGGTTTGCGAAATGCTCCCAACCACTGCAAAGCATCATTTTAAGTCTAATGGAGTAGAATGGATATTTTCGAAGCGAAACCTTTTTTGCAACTTCGGTACTCTGAAATAGTGCATTCAGGCCCACAAATCAAGTTTCGCATCTTTTTACGTGTCGAAGGTTTGTGAAATGCTCCCAACCACTACAAAACATCATTTTGGGTCTAATGGAGTACAATGGATGTTTTCATTGCGAAACCTTTTTCGCAACTTCGGTACCCTGAAATAGTGCATTCAGGCCCGCAAAAGAAGTTTCGCATCTTTTTACGTGCCGAAGGTTTGCGAAATGCTCCCAACCACTACAAAGCATCATTTTGAGTCTAATGGAGTAGAATGGATGTTTTCCATGCGAAACCTTTTTCGCAACTTCGGTACCCTGAAATAGTGCATTCAGGCCGACAAATCAAGTTTCGCATCTTTTTACGTGTCGAAGGTTTGTGAAATGCTCCCAACCACTGCAAAACATAATTTTGGGTCTAATGGAGTACAATGGATGTTTTGATTGCGAAACCTTTTTCGCAACTTCGGTACCCTGAAATAGTGCATTCAGGCCCGCAAAAGAAGTTTTGCAACTTTTTACGTACCGAAGGTTTGCGAAATGTTCCCAACCACTCCAAAACATCATTTTGGGTCTAATGGAGTAGAATGGATGTTTTGATTGCGAAACTATTTTCAAAATTTCGTTACCCCGAAATTGTGCATTGTGGCCCGAAAGTCGAGACACAAGTTTCGCATCTTCTTAAAAGCCGATGGTTTGCGAAATGGTCCCAACCACTTCAAAACATCATTTTGGGTCTAATGGAGTAGAATGGATGTTTTCGTTGCGAAACCATATTCGCAACTTCGGTAGCCCGAAATAGTGCATTCGGGCCCGAAACACAAGTTTCGCATCTTTTTACGTGCCGAAGGTTTGCAAAATGCTCCCAACCACTGCAAAGCATCATTTTGAGTCTAATGGAGTAGAATGGATGTTTTCGATGCGAAACCTTTTTCGCAACTTCGGTACCCTGAAATAGTGCATTCAAGCCCGCAAATCAAGTTTCACATCTTTTTACGTGTCGAAGGTTTGTGAAATGCTCCCAACCACTGCAAAACATCATTTTGGGTCTAATTGAGTAGAATGTATGTTTTTTATGCGAAACCTTTTTCACAACTTCGGTACCCTGAAATAGTGCATTCAGGCACGCAAAAAAAGTTTCGCATCTTTTTACGTGCCGATGGTTTGCGAAATGCTCCCAACCACTGCAAAACATCATTTTGGGTCTAATGGAGAAGAATGGATGTTTTCGTTGCGAAACTATTTTCATAATTTTGTTACCCCCAAATTGTGCATTATGGCCCGAAACACAAGTTTCGCATCTTTTTACAAGCCGATGGTTTGCGAAATGGTCCCAACCACTTCAAAACATCATTTTGGGTCTAATGGAGTAGAATGGATGTTTTCGTTGCGAAACCATATTCGCAACTTCGGTACCCCGAAATAGTGCATTCAGGCCCGAAACACAAGTTTCGCATCTTTTTATGTGCCGAAGGTTTGCGAAATGCTCCCAACCACTGCAAAGCATCATTTTGAGACTAATGGAGTAGAATGGATGTTTTCGATGAGAAACCTTTTTCGCAACTTCGGTACCCTGAAATAGTGCATTCAGGCCCACAAATCAAGTTTCGCATCTTTTTACGTGTCGAAGGTTTGTGAAATGCTCCCAACCACTGCAAAACATCATTTTGGGTCCAATGGAGTACAATGGATGTTTTCATTGTGAAACCTTTTTCGCAACTTCGTTACCCTAAAATAGTGCATTCAGGCCCGCAAAAGAAGTTTTGCATCTTTTTACGTACCGAAGGTTTGCGAAATGCTCCCAACCATTGCAAAACATCATTTTGGGTCTAGTGGAGTAGAATGGATATTTTCATTGCGAAACTATTTTCATAATTTCGTTATCCCGAAATTGTGCATTGTTGCCCGAAAGTTGAAACACAAGTTTCGCATCTTTTTGCAAGCCGATGGTTTGCGAAATGGTCCGAACCACTTCAAAATATCATTTTGGGTCTAATGGAGTAGAATGGATGTTTTCGTTGCGAAACCATATTCGCTACTTCGGTGCCCCGAAATAGTGCATTCAGGCCCGAAACACAAGTTTCGCATCTTTTTTCGTGACGAAGGCTTGCGAAATGCTCCCAACTACTGCAAAGCATCATTTTGAGTCTAATGGAGTAGAATGGATGTTTTCGATGCGAAACCTTTTTCGCAACTTCGGTACCCGGAAATAGTGCATTCAGGCCCACAAATCAAGTTTCACATCTTTTTACGTGTCGAAGGTTTGTGAAATGCTCCCAACCACTGCAAAACATCATTTTGGGTCTAATGGAGTACAATGGATGTTTTCATTGCAAAACCTTTTTGTCAACTGCGGTACCCTGAAATAGTGCTTCAGGCCCGCAAAAGAAGTTTTGCATCTTTTTACGTGCCGAAGGTTTGCGAAATGCTCCCAACCACTGCAAAACATCATTCTGGGTCTGATGGAGAAGAATGGATGTTTTCGTTGCGAAACTATTTTCATAATTTTGTTACCCTGAAATTGTGCATTGTGGCCCGAACCACAAGTTTCGCATCTTTTTACAAGCCGATGGTTTGCGAAATGGTCCCAACCACTTCAAAATATAATTTTGGGTCTAATGGAGTAGAATGGATGTTTTTGTTACGAAACCATATTCGCAACTTCGGTACCCCGAAATAGTGCATTCAGGTTCGAAACACAAGTTTCGCATCTTTTTACGTACCGAAAGTTTGCGAAATGCTCCCTACCACTGCAAATCATCATTTTGAGTCTAATGGAGTAGAATGGAAGTTTTCGATGCAAAACCTTTTTCGCAACTTCAGTACCCTGAAATAGTGCATTCAAGCCCGCAAATCAAGTTTTGCATCTTTTTACGTGTCGAAGGTTTGTGAAATGCTCCCAACCACTGCAAAACATCATTTTGGGTCTAATGGAGTAGAATGGATGTTTTTGATGCGAAACCTTTTTCACAACTTCGGTACCCTGAAATAGTGCATTCAAGCCCGCAAATCAAGTTTCGCATCTTTTTACGTGTCGAAGGTTTGTGAGATGCTCCCAATCACTGCAAAACATCATTTTGTGTCTAATGGTGTAGAATGGATGTTTTCGTTGCGAAACCTTTTTCGCAACTTCGGTACCCTAAAATAGTGCATTCAGGCCCGCAAAAGAAGTTTCGCATCTTTTAACGTGCCGAAGGTTTGCGAAATGCTCCCAACCACTGCCAAACATCTTTTTGGGTCTATTGGAGTAGAATGGATGTTTTCGTTGCGAAACTATTTTCTTAATTTTGCTACCCCGAAATTATGCATTGTGATCCGAAACACAAGTTTCACATCTTTTTACAAGCTGATGGTTTTCGAAATGCTCCCAACCACTTCAAAACATCATTTTGGCTCTAATGGAGTAGAATGGATGTTTTCATTGCGAAACTATATTCGCAACTTCGGTACCACGAAATAGTGCATTCCGGCCCGAAACACAAGTTTCGCATCTTTTTACGTGCCGAAGGTTTGCGAAATGCTCCCAACCACTGCAAAACATCATTTTGGGTCTAATGGAGTAGAATGGATGTTTTCGTTGCGAAACCATTTTTGTAACTTCGGTACCCCAAAATAGTGTAATTAGGACCGAAACACAAGTTTCGCATCTTTTTAGGTGCTGATGGTTTGCGAAATGCTCTGAAGCACTGCGAAACATCATTTTGAGTCTAATGGAGTAGAATGGATGTTTTCGATGCGAAACCTTTTTCGCAACTTCGGTACCCTGAAATAGTGCATTCAGGCCCACAAATCAAGTTTCGCATCTTTTTACGTGTCGAAGGTTTGTGAAACGCTCCCAACCACTGCAAAACATAATTTTGGGTCTAATGGAGTACAATAGATGTATTCATTGCGAAACCTTTTTCGCAACTTCGGTACCCAGAAATAGTGCATTCAGGCCCGCAAAAGAAGTTTTACATCTTTTTACGTACCGAAGGTTTGCGAAATGCTCCCAACCACTGCAAAATATCATTTTGGGTCTAATGGAGTAAAATGGATGTTTTCATTACGAAACTATTTTCATAATTTCGTTACCCCGAAATTGTTCATTGTGGCCCGAAAGTCGAAATACAAGTTTCACATCTTTTTACAAGCCGATGGTTTGCGAAATGGTCCCAACCACTTCAAAACATCATTTTGGGTCTAATGGAGTAGAATGGATGTTTTCGTTGTGAAACCATATTCGCAACTTCGGTACCACGAAATAGTGCATTCCGGCCTGAAACACAAGTTTCGCATCTTTTTATGGGCTGCAGGTTTGCGAAATGCTCCCAACCACTGGAAGACATCATTTTGGGTCTAATGGAGAAGAATGGATGTTTTCGTTGCGAAACCATTTTTGTAACTTCGGTACCCCGAAATAGTGCATTTTGGACCGAAACACAAGTTTCGCATCTTTTTACAAGCCGATGGTTTGCGAAATGGTCCCAACCACTTCAAAACATCATTTTGGGTCTAATGGAGTAGAATGGATGTTTTCGTTACGAAACCATATTCGCAACTTCGGTACCCCGAAATAGTGCATTCAGTCCCGAAACACAAGTTTCGCATCTTTTTACGTGCCGAGAGTTTGCGAAATGCTCCCAACTACTGTAAATCATCATTTTGTGTCTAATGGAGTAGAATGGATGTTTTCGATGCAAAACCTTTTTCGCAACTTCGGTACCCTGAAATAGTGCATTCAAGCCCGCAAATCAAGTTTCGCATCTTTTTACATGTCGAAGGTTTATGAAATGATCCCAACCATTGCAAAACATCATTTTGGGTCTAATGGTGTAGAATGGATGTTTGTGATGCGAAACCTTTTTCACAACTTCGGTACCCTGAAATAGGGCATTCAAGCCCGCAAATCAAGTTTCGCATCTTTTTACGTGTCGAAGGTTTGTGAGATGCTCCCAACCACTGCAAAACATCATTTTGTGTCTAATGGTGTAGAATGGATGTTTTCGTTGCGAAACCTTTTTTGCAACTTCGGTACCCTGAAATAGTGCATTCAGGTCCACAAAAGAGGTTTCGCATCTTTTTATGTGCCGAAGGTTTGCGAAATGGTCCCAACCACTTCAAAACATCATTTTGGGTCTAATAGAGTAGAATGGATGTTTTCGTTACGAAACCATATTCGCAACTTCGGTACCCCGAAATAGTGCATTCAGGCCCGAAACACAAGTTTCGCATCTTTTTACGTGCCGAAGGTTTACGAAATGCTCCCAACCACTGCAAAACATCATTTTAGGTCTATTGGAGTAGAATGGATGTTTTCGTTGCGAAACTATTTTCTTAATTTCGCTACCCCGAAATTGTGCATTGTGGCCCGAAACACAAGTTTCGCATCTTTTTTCGCAACTTCGGTACCCTGAAATAGTGCATTCAGGCCCGCAAAAGAAGTTTCGCATCTTTTTACGTGCCGAAGGTTTGCGAAATACTCCCAACCACTGCAAAACATCAATTTGGCTCTATTGGAGTAGAATGGATGTTTTCGTTGCGAAACTATTTTCTTAATTTCGCTACCACGAAATTATGCATTGTGGTCCGAAACACAAGTTTCGCATCTTTTTACGTGCTGAAGGTTTGCAAAATGCTCCCAACCACTGCAAAACATCATTTTGGGTCTAATGGAGTAGAATTGATGTTTTCGTTGCGAAACCATTTTTGTAACTTCGGTACCCCGAAATAGTGCATTTAGGACCGAAACACAAGTTTCGCATCTTTTTAGGTTCTGATGGTTTGCGAAATGCTCCGAACCACTGCAAAATATCATTTTGAGTCTGATGGAGTAGAATGGATGTTTTCGATGCGAAACCTTTTTCGCAACTTCGGTACCCTGAAATAGTGCATTCAGGCCCACAAATCAAGTTTCGCATCTTTTTACGCGTCGAAGGTTTGTGAAACGCTCCCAACCACTGCAAAACATCATTTTGGGTCTAATGGAGTACAATGGATGTTTTCATTGCGAAACCTTTTTCGCAACTTCGGTACCCTGAAATAGTGCATTCAGGCTCGCAAAAGAAGTTTTGCATCTTTTTACGGACCGAAGGTTTGCGAAATACTCCCAACCACTGCAAAACATCATTTTGGGTCTAATGGAGTAGAATGGATGTTTTCATTGCAAAACTATTTTCATAATTTCGTTACTCCGAAATTGTGCATTGTGGCCCAAAAGTCAAAACACAAGTTTCACATCTTTTTACAAGCCGATGGTTTGCGAAATTGTCCCAACCACTTCAAAACATCATTTTGGGTCTAATGGAGTAGAATGGATGTTTTTATTACGAAACCATATTCGCAACTTCGGTACCCCGAAATAGTGCATTCAGGCCCGAAACACAAGTTTCGCATCATTTTACGTGCCGAAAGTTTGCGAAATGCTCCCAACCATTGTAAATCATCATTTTGAGTCTAATGGAGTAGAATGGATGTTTTCGATGCAAAACCTTTTTCGCAACTTCGGTACCCTGAAATAGTGCATTCAAGCCCGCAAATCAAGTTTCGCATCTTTTTACGTGTCGAAGGTTTGTGAAATGCTCCCAACCACTGCAAAACATCATTTTGGGTCTAATGGAGTAGAATGGATGTTTTTGATGCAAAACCTTTTTCACAACTTCGGTACCCTGAAATAGTGCATTCAAGCCCGCAAATCAAGTTTCGCATCTTTTTACGTGTCGAAGGTTTGTGAGATGCTCCCAACCGCTGCAAAACATCATTTTGGGTCTAATGGTGTAGAATGAATGTTTTCGTTGCGAAACCTTTTTCGCAACTTCGGTACCCTGAAATAGTGCATTCAGGCCCGCAAAAGAAATTTCGCATCTTCTTACGTGCCGAAGGTTTGCGAAATGCTCCCAACCACTGCAAATCTTCATTTTCAGTCTAATGGAGTAGAATGTATGTTTTCGACGCAAAACCTTTTTCGCAACTTCGGTACCCTGAAATAGTGCATTCAAGCCCGCAAATCAAGTTTCACATCTTTTTACGTGTCGAAGGTTTGTGAAATGGTCCCAACCACTGCAAAATATCATTTTGGGTCTAATGGAGTAGAATGGATGTTTTTGTTGCGAAACCTTTTTCGCAACTTCGGTAACCGGAAATAGTGCATTCAGGCCCGCAAAAGAAGTTTCGCATCTTTTTACATGCCGAAGGTTTGCGAAATGCTCCCAACCACTGCAAAACATCATTTTGGGTCTAATGGAGAAGAATGGATGTTTTCGTTGCGAAACTATTTTCATAATTTTGTTACCCCCAAATTGTGCATTGTGGCCCGAAACACAAGTTTCACATCTTTTTACAAGCCGATGGTATGCGAAATGGTCCCAACCACTTCAAAACATTATTTTGGGTCTAATGGAGTAGAATAGATGTTTTCGTTGCGAAACCATATTCACAACTTCGGTACCTCGAAATAGTGCATTCAGGCCCGAAACACGAGTTTCACATCTTTTTAAGTGCCGAAGGTTTGCGAAACGCTCCCAAACACTCAAAGCATCATTTTGAGTCTAATGGAGTAGAATGGATGTTTTCGAAGCGAAACCTTTTTCGCAACTTCGGTACCCTGAAATAGTGCATTCAGGCCCACAAATCAAGTTTCACATCTTTTTACGTGTCGAAGGTTTGTGAAATGCTCCCAACCACTGCAAAACATCATTTTGGGTCTAATGGAGTACAACGGATGTTTTCGTTGCGAAACCTTTTTCACAACTTCGGTACCCTGAAATTGTGCATTCAGGCCCGCAAAAGAAGTTTCGCATCTTTTTACGTGCCGAAGGTTTGTGAAATACTCCCAACCACTGCAAAGCATCATTTTGAGTCTAATGGAGTAGAATGGATGTTTTCCATGCGAAACCTTTTTCACAACTTCGGTACCCTAAAATAGTGCATTCAGGCCCCCAAATCAAGTTTCGCATCTTTTTACGTGTCGAAGGTTTGTGAAATGCTCCCAACCACTGCAAAACATCATTTTGGGTCTAATGGAGTAGAATGGATGTTTTTGATGCGAAACCGTTTTCACAACTTCGGTACCCTGAAATAGTGTATTCAGGCACGCAAAAAAAGTTTTGCATCTTTTTACGTGCCGATGGTTAGCGAAATGCTCCTAACCACTGCAAAACATCATTTTGGGTCTAATGGAGAAGAATGGATGTTTTCGTTGCGAAACTATTTTCATAATTTTGTTACCCCCAAATTTTGCATTATGGCCCGAAACACAAGTTTCGCATCTTTTTACAAGCCGATGGTTTGCGAAATGGTCCCAACCACTGCAAAACATCGTTTTGGGTCTAATGGAGTAGAATGGATGTTTTAGATGCAAAACCTTTTTCGCAACTTCGATACACCGAAATAGTGCATTCCGGCCCGAAGCACAAGTTTCGTTTCTTTTTACGTGCCGAAGGTTTGCGAAATGCTCCCAACCACTGCAAATCATCATTTTGAGTCTAATGGAGTAGAATGGATGTTTTAGATGCAAAACCTTTTTCGCAACTTCGGTACCCTGAAATAGTGCATTCAAGCCCGCAAATCAAGTTTCGCATCTTTTTACGTGTTGAAGGTTTGTGAAATGGTCCCAGCCACTGCAAAATATAATTTTGGGTCTAATGGAGTAGAATGGATGTTTTCGTTGCGAAACCTTTTTCGCAACTTCGGTACCCTGAAATAGTGCATTCAGGCCCGCAAAAGAAGTTTCGCATCTTTATACGTGCCGAAGGTTTGCGAAATGCTCCCAACCACTGCAAAACATCATTTTGGGTCTAATGGAGTACAATGGATGTTTTCATTGCGAAACCTTTTCCGCAACTTCGGTACCCTGAAATAGTGCATTCAGGCCCGCAAAAGAAGTTTTGCATCTTTTTACGTACTGAAGGTTTACGAAATGCTCCCAACCACTGCAAAACATCATTTTGGGTCTAATGGAGTAGAACGGATCTTTTCATTGCGAAACTATTTTCATAATTTCGTTACCCCGAAATTGTGCATTGAGGCCCGAAAGTCCAAATACAAGTTTCGCTTCTTTTTACAAGCCGATGGTTTGCGAAATGGTCCCAACAACAAAGCATCATTTTGGGTCAATGGATTAGAATGGATGTTTTCGTTGCGAAACCATATTCGCAACTTCGGTACCCCGAAATAGTGCATTCAGGCCTGAAACACAAGTTTCACATCTTTTTACGTGCCGAAGGTTTGCGAAATGCTCCCAACCACTGCAAAGCATCATTTTGAGTCTAATGGAGTAGAATGGATGTTTTCGATGCGAAACCTTTTTCGCAACTTCGGTACTCTGAAATAGTGCATTCAAGCCCGCAATTCAAGTTTCGCATCTTTTTACGTGTCGAAGGTTTGTGAAATGCTCCCAACCACTGCAAAACATCATTTTGGGTCTAATGGAGTAGAATGGATGTTTTTGATGCGAAACCTTTTTCACAACATCGGTACCCTTTAATAGTGCATTGAGGCACGCAAAAAAAGTTTCGCATCTTTTTACGTGCTGATGGTTTGCGAAATGCTCCCAACCACTGCAAAACATCATTTTGGGTCTAATGGAGAAGAATGGATGTTTTCGTTGCGAAACTATTTTCATAATTTTGTTACCCCCAAATTGTGCATTATGGCCCGAAACACAAGTTTCGCATCTTTTTACAAGCCGATGGTTTGCGAAATGGTCCCAACCACTTCAAAACATCATTTTGGGTCTAATGGAGTAGAATGGATGTTTTCGTTGCAAAACCATATTCGCAACTTCGGTACCCCGAAATAGTGCATTCAGGCCCGACACACAAGTTTCTCATCTTTTTATGTGCCGAAGGTTTGCGAAATGCTCCCAACCACTGCAAAGCATCATTTTGAGTCTAATGGAGTAGAATGGATGTTTTCGATGCGAAACCTTTTTCGCAACTTCGGTACCGTGAAATAGTGCATTCAGGCCCACAAATCAAGTTTCGCATCTCTTTACGTGTCGAAGGTTTGTGAAATGCTCCCAACCTCTGGAAAACATCATTTTGGGTCTAATGGAGTACAATGGATGTTTTCATTACGAAACCTTTTTCGCAACTTCGGTACCCTGAAATAGTGCATTCAGGCCTGCAAAAGAAGTTTTGCATCTTTTTACGTACCGAAGGTTTGCGAAATGCTCCCAACCATTGCAAAACATCATTTTGGGTCTAATGGAGTAGAATGGATGTTTTCATTGCGAAACTATTTTCATAATTTCGTTACCCCGAAATTGTGCATTGTGGCCCGAAAGTCGAAACACAAGTTTCGCATCTTTTTACAAGCTGATGGTTTGCGAAATGGTCCCAACCACTTCAAAACATCATTTTGGGTCTAATGGAGTAGAATGGATGTTTTCATTACGAAACCATATTCGCAACTTCGGTACCCCGAAATAGAGCATTCAGGCCCAAAACACAAGTTTCGCATCTTTTTACGTGCCGAAGGTTTGCGAAATGCTCCCAACCACTGCAAAGCATCATTTTGAGTCCAATGGAGTAGAATTGATGTTTTCGATGCGAAACCTTTTTCGCAACTTCGGTACCCTGAAATAGTGCATTCAGGCCCACAAATCATGTTTCGCATCTTTTTACGTGTCGAAGGTTTGTGAAATGCTCCCCACCACTGCAAAACATCATTTTGGGTCAAATGGAGTACAATGGATGTTTTCGTTGCGAAACCTTTTTCGCAACTTCAGTACCCTGAAATAGTGCATTCAGGCCCGCAAAAGAAGTTTCGCATCTTTTTACGTGCTGAAGGATTGCGAAATGCTCCCAACCACAACAAAGCATCATTTTGAGTCTAATGGAGTAGAATGGATGTTTTCCATGCGAAACCTTTTTCGCAACTTCGATACCCTGAAATAGTGCATTCAGGCCCACAAATCAAGTTTCGCATCTTTTTACGTGTCGAAGGTTTGTGAAATGCTCCCAACCACTGCAAAACATCATTTTGGGTCTAATGGAGTAGAATGGATGTTTTTGATGCGAAACCTTTTTCACAACTTTGGTACCCTGAAATAGTGCATTCGAGCCCGCAAATCAAGTTTCACATCTTTTTACGTGTCGAAGGTTTGTGAGATGCTCCCAACGACTGCAAAACATCATTTGGTTCTAATGGAGTAGAATGGATGTTTTCGTTGCGAAACCTTTTTCGCAACTTCGGTACCCTGAAATAGTGCATTCAGGCCCGAAACTCAAGTTTCGCATCTTTTTACGTGCCGAAGGTTTGCGAAATGCTCCCAACCACTGCAAAGCGTCATTTTAAGTCTAATGGAGTAGAATGGATATTTTCAAAGCGAAACCTTTTTTGCAACTTCGGTACCCTGAAATAGTGCATTCAGGCCCACAAATCAAGTTTTCGCATCTTTTTACGTGTCGAAGGTTTGTGAAATGCTCCCAACCACTACAAAACATCATTTTGGGTCTAATGGAGTACAATGGATGTTTTCGTTGCGAAACCTTTTTCGCAACTTCGGTACCCTGAAATAGTGCATTCAGGCCCGCAAAAGAAGTTTCGCATCTTTTTACGTGCCGAAGGTTTGCAAAATGCTCCCAACCACTACAAAGCATCATTTTGAGTCTAATGGAGTAGAATGGATGTTTTCCATGCGAAACCTTTTTCGCAACTTCGGTACCCTGAAATAGTGCATTCAGGCCCACAAATCAAGTTTCGCATCTTTTTACGTGTCGAAGGTTTGTGAAATGCTCCCAACCACTGCGAAACATCATTTTGGGTCTAATGGAGTACAATGGATGTTTTGATTGCGAAACCTTTTTCGCAACTTCGGTACCCTGAAATAGTGCATTCAGGCCCGCAAAAGAAGTTTTGCAACTTTTTACGTACCGAAGGTTTGCGAAATGCTCCCAACCACTCCAAAACATCATTTTGGGTCTAATGGAGTAGAATGGATGTTTTGATTGCGAAACTATTTTCATAATTTCGTTACCCCGAAATTGTGCATTGTGGCCCGAAAGTCGAGACACAAGTTTCGCATCTTCTTAAAAGCCGATGGTTTGCGAAATGGTCCCAACCACTGCAAAACATCATTTTGAGTCTAATGGAGTAGAATGGATGTTTTCGATGCGAAACCTTTTTCGCAACTTCGGTACCCTGAAATAGTGCATTCAGGCCCACAAATCAAGTTTCGCATCTCTTTACGTGTCGAAGGTTTGTGAAATGCTCCCAACCACTGCAAAACATCATTTTGGGTCCAATGGAGTACAATGGATGTTTTCATTACGAAACCTTTTTCGCAACTTCGGTACCCTGAAATAGTGCATTCAGGCCTGCAAAAGAAGTTTTGCATCTTTTTACGTACCGAAGGTTTGCGAAATCCTCCCAACCATTGCAAAACATCATTTTGGGTCTAATGGAGTAGAATGGATGTTTTCATTGCGAAACTATTGTCATAATTTCGTTACCCCGAAATTGTGCATTGTGGCCCGAAAGTCGAAACACAAGTTTCGCATCTTTTTACAAGCTGATGGTTTGCGAAATGGTCCCAACCACTTCAAAACATCATTTTGGGTCTAATGGAGTAGAATGGATGTTTTTATCGCGAAACCATATTCGCAACTTCGGTACCCCGAAATAGAGCATTCAGGCCCAAAACACAAGTTTCGCATCTTTTTACGTGCCGAAGGTTTGCGAAATGCTCCCAACCACTGCAAAGCATCATTTTGAGTCCAATGGAGTAGTATTGATGTTTTCGATGCGAAACCTTTTTCGCAACTTCGGTACCCTGAAATAGTGCATTCAGGCCCACAAATCATGTTTCGCATCTTTTTACGTGTCGAAGGTTTGTGAAATGCTCCCCACCACTGCAAAACATCATTTTGGGTCTAATGGAGTACAATGGATGTTTTCGTTGCGAAACCTTTTTCGCAACTTCAGTACCCTGAAATAGTGCATTCAGGCCCGCAAAAGAAGTTTCGCATCTTTTTATGTGCCGAAGGATTGCGAAATGCTCCCAACCACTACAAAGCATCATTTTGAGTCTAATGGAGTAGAATGGATGTTTTCCATGCGAAACCTTTTTCGCAACTTCGGTACCCTGAAATAGTGCATTCAGTCCCACAAATCAAGTTTCGCATCTTTTTACGTGTCGAAGGTTTGTGAAATGCTACCAACCACTGCAAAACATCAATTTGGGTCTAATGGAGTAGAATGGATGTTTTTGATGCGAAACCTTTTTCACAACTTTGGTACACTGAAATAGTGCATTCAAGCCCGCAAATCAAGTTTCGGATCTTTTTACGTGTCGAAGGTTTGTGAGATGCTCCCAACGACTGCAAAACATCATTTGGTTCTAATGGAGTAGAATGGATGTTTTCGTTGCGAAACCTTTTTCGCAACTTCGGTACCCCGAAATAGTGCATTCAGGCCCGAAACTCAAGTTTCGCATCTTTTTACGTGCCGAAGGTTTGCGAAATGCTCCCAACCACTGCAAAGCATCATTTTAAGTCTAATGGAGTAGAATGGATATTTTCGAAGCGAAACCTTTTTTGCAACTTCGGTACTCTGAAATAGTGCATTCAGGCCCACAAATCAAGTTTCGCATCTTTTTACGTGTCGAAGGTTTGTGAAATGCTCCCAACCACTACAAAACATCATTTTGGGTCTAATGGAGTACAATGGATGTTTTCATTGCGAAACCTTTTTCGCAACTTCGGTACCCTGAAATAGTGCATTCAGGCCCGCAAAAGAAGTTTCGCATCTTTTTACGTGCCGAAGGTTTGCGAAATGCTCCCAACCACTACAAAGCATCATTTTGAGTCTAATGGAGTAGAATGGATGTTTTCCATACAAACCTTTTTCGCAACTTCGGTACCCTGAAATAGTGCATTCAGGCCGACAAATCAAGTTTCGCATCTTTTTACGTGTCGAAGGTTTGTGAAATGCTCCCAACCACTGCAAAACATAATTTTGGGTCTAATGGAGTACAATGGATGTTTTGATTGCGAAACCTTTTTCGCAACTTCGGTACCCTGAAATAGTGCATTCAGGCCCGCAAAAGAAGTTTTGCAACTTTTTACGTACCGAAGATTTGCGAAATGTTCCCAACCACTCCAAAACATCATTTTGGGTCTAATGGAGTAGAATGGATGTTTTGATTGCGAAACTATTTTCAAAATTTCGTTACCCCGAAATTGTGCATTGTGGCCCGATATCGAGACACAAGTTTCGCATCTTCTTAAAAGCCGATGGTTTGCGAAATGGTCCCAACCACTTCAAAACATCATTTTGGGTCTAATGGAGTAGAATGGATGTTTTCGTTGCGAAACCATATTCGCAACTTCGGTAGCCCGAAATAGTGCATTCGGGCCCGAAACACAAGTTTCGCATCTTTTTACGTGCCGAAGGTTTGCAAAATGCTCCCAACCACTGCAAAGCATCATTTTGAGTCTAATGGAGTAGAATGGATGTTTTCGATGCGAAACCTTTTTCGCAACTTCGGTACCCTGAAATAGTGCATTCAAGCCCGCAAATCAAGTTTCACATCTTTTTACGTGTCGAAGGTTTGTGAAATGCTCCCAACCACTGCAAAACATCATTTTGGGTCTAATTGAGTAGAATGTATGTTTTTTATGCGAAACCTTTTTCACAACTTCGGTACCCTGAAATAGTGCATTCAGGCACGCAAAAAAAGTTTCGCATCTTTTTACGTGCCGATGGTTTGCGAAATGCTCCCAACCACTGCAAAACATCATTTTGGGTCTAATGGAGAAGAATGGATGTTTTCGTTGCGAAACTATTTTCATAATTTTGTTACCCCCAAATTGTGCATTATGGCCCGAAACACAAGTTTCGCATCTTTTTACAAGCCGATGGTTTGCGAAATGGTCCCAACCACTTCAAAACATCATTTTGGGTCTAATGGAGTAGAATGGATGTTTTCGTTGCGAAACCATATTCGCAACTTCGGTACCCCGAAATAGTGCATTCAGGCCCGAAACACAAGTTTCGCATCTTTTTATGTGCCGAAGGTTTGCGAAATGCTCCCAACCACTGCAAAGCATCATTTTGAGTCTAATGGAGTAGAATGAATGTTTTCGATGAGAAACCTTTTTCGCAACTTCGGTACTCTGAAATAGTGCATTCAGGCCCACCAATCAAGTTTCGCATCTTTTTACGTGTCGAAGGTTTGTGAAATGCTCCCAACCACTGCAAAACATCATTTTGGGTCCAATGGAGTACAATGGATGTTTTCATTGTGAAACCTTTTTCGCAACTTCGTTACCCTAAAATAGTGCATTCAGGCCCGCAAAAGAAGTTTTGCATCTTTTTACGTACCGAAGGTTTGCGAAATGCTCCCAACCATTGCAAAACATCATTCTGGGTCTAATGGAGTAGAATGGATGTTTTCATTGCGAAACTATTTTCATAATTTCGTTACCCCGAAATTGTGCATTGTGGCCCGAAAGTCGAAACACAAGTTTCGCTTCTTTTTATAAACCGATGGTTTGCGAAATGGTCCCAACCACTTCAAAACATCATTTTGGGTCTAATGGAGTAGAATGGATGTTTTCATTGCAAAACCATATTCGCAACTTCGGTACCCCGAAATAGATAATTCAGGCCCAAAACACAAGTTTCGTATCTTTTTACGTGCTGAAGGTTTGCGAAATGCTCCCAACCACTGCAAAGCATCATTTTGAGTCTAATGGAGTAGAATTGATGTTTTCGATGCGAAACCTTTTTCGTAACTTTGGTACCCTGAAATAGTGCATTCAGGCCCACAAATCATGTTTCGCATCTTTTTACGTGTCGAAGGTTTGTGAAATGCTCCCCACCACTGCAAAACATCATTTTGGGTCTAATGGAGTACAATGGATGTTTTCGTTGCGAAACCTTTTTCGCAACTTCAGTACCCTGAAATAGTGCATTCAGGCCCGCAAAAGAAGTTTCGCATCTTTTTATGTGCCGAAGGATTGCGAAATGCTCCCAACCACTACAAAGCATCATTTTGAGTCTAATGGAGTAGAATGGATGTTTTCCATGCGAAACCTTTTTCGCAACTTCGGTACCCTGAAATAGTGCATTCAGTCCCACAAATCAAGTTTCGCATCTTTTTACGTGTCGAAGGTTTGTGAAATGCTCCCAACCACTGCAAAACATCAATTTGGGTCTAATGGAGTAGAATGGATGTTTTTGATGCGAAACCTTTTTCACAACTTTGGTACCCTGAAATAGTGCATTCAAGCCCGCAAATCAAGTTTCGGATCTTTTTACGTGTCGAAGGTTTGTGAGATGCTCCCAACGACTGCAAAACATCATTTGGTTCTAATGGAGTAGAATGGATGTTTTCGTTGCGAAACCTTTTTCGCAACTTCGGTACCCCGAAATAGTGCATTCAGGCCCGAAACTCAAGTTTCGCATCTTTTTACGTGCCGAAGGTTTGCGAAATGCTCCCAACCACTGCAAAGCATCATTTTAAGTCTAATGGAGTAGAATGGATATTTTCGAAGCGAAACCTTTTTTGCAACTTCGGTACTCTAAAATAGTGCATTCAGGCCCACAAATCAAGTTTCACATCTTTTTACGTGTCGAAGGTTTGTGAAATGCTCCCAACCACTACAAAACATCATTTTGGGTCTAATGGAGTACAATGGATGTTTTCGTTGCGAAACCTTTTTCGCAACTTCGGTACCCTGAAATAGTGCATTCAGGCCCGCAAAAGAAGTTTCGCATCTTTTTACGTGCTGAAGGTTTGCGAAATGCTCCCAACCACTACAAAGCATCATTTTGAGTCTAATGGAGTAGAATGGATGTTTTCCATGCGAAACCTTTTTCGCAACTTCGGTACCCTGAAATAGTGCATTCAGGCCGACAAATCAAGTTTCGCATCTTTTTACGTGTCAAAGGTTTGTGAAATGCTCCCAACCACTGCAAAACATAATTTTGGGTCTAATGGAGTACAATGGATGTTTTGATTGCGAAACCTTTTTCGCAACTTCGGTACCCTGAAATAGTGCATTCAGGCCCGCAAAAGAAGTTTTGCAACTTTTTACGTACCGAAGGTTTGCGAAATGTTCCCAACCACTCCAAAACATCATTTTGGGTCTAATGGAGTAGAATGGATGTTTTGATTGCGAAACTATTTTCAAAATTTCGTTACCCCGAAATTGTGCATTGTGGCCCGAAAGTCGAGACACAAGTTTCGCATCTTCTTAAAAGCCGATGGTTTGCGAAATGGTCCCAACCACTTCAAAACATCATTTTGGGTCTAATGGAGTAGAATGGATGTTTTCATTGCGAAACCATATTCGCAACTTCGGTAGCCCAAAATAGTGCATTCGGGCCCGAAACACAAGTTTCGCATCTTTTTACGTGCCGAAGGTTTGCAAAATGCTCCCAACCACTGCAAAGCATCATTTTGAGTCTAATGGAGTAGAATGGATGTTTTCGATGCGAAACCTTTTTCGCAACTTCGGTACCCTGAAATAGTGCATTCAAGCCCGCAAATCAAGTTTCACATCTTTTTACGTGTCGAAGGTTTGTGAAATGCTCCCAACCACTGCAAAACATCATTTTGGGTCTAATTGAGTAGAATGGATGTTTTTTATGCGAAACCTTTTTCACAACTTCGGTACCCTGAAATAGTGCATTCAGGCACGCAAAAAAAGTTTCGCATCTTTTTACGTGCCGATGGTTTGCGAAATGCTCCCAACCACTGCAAAACATCATTTTGGGTCTAATGGAGAAGAATGGATGTTTTCGTTGCGAAACTATTTTCATAATTTTGTTACCCCCAAATTGTGCATTATGGCCCGAAACACAAGTTTCGCATCTTTTTACAAGCCGATGGTTTGCGAAATGGTCCCAACCACTTCAAAACATCATTTTGGGTCTAATGGAGTAGAATGGATGTTTTCGTTGCGAAACCATATTCGCAACTTCGGTACCCCGAAATAGTGCATTCAGGCCCGAAACACAAGTTTCGCATCTTTTTATGTGCCGAAGGTTTGCGAAATGCTCCCAACCACTGCAGAGCATCATTTTGAGTCTAATGGAGTAGAATGGATGTTTTCGATGAGAAACCTTTTTCGCAACTTCGGTACCCTGAAATAGTGCATTCAGGCCCACAAATCAAGTTTCGCATCTTTTTACGTGTCGAAGGTTTGTGAAATGCTCCCAACCACTGCAAAACATCATTTTGGGTCCAATGGAGTACAATGGATGTTTTCATTGTGAAACCTTTTTCGCAACTTCGTTACCCTAAAATAGTGCATTCAGGCCCGCAAAAGAAGTTTTGCATCTTTTTACGTACCGAAGGTTTGCGAAATGCTCCCAACCATTGCAAAACATCATTTTGGGTCTAATGGAGTAGAATGGATGTTTTCATTGCGAAACTATTTTCATAATTTCGTTACCCCGAAATTGTGCATTGTGGCCCGAAAGTCGAAACACAAGTTTCGCTTCTTTTTATAAACCGATGGTTTGCGAAATGGTCCCAACCACTTCAAAACATCATTTTGGGTCTAATGGAGTAGAATGGATGTTTTCATTGCAAAACCATATTCGCAACTTCGGTACCCCGAAATAGAGCATTCAGGCCCAAAACACAAGTTTCGTATCTTTTTACGTGCTGAAGGTTTGCGAAATGCTCCCAACCACTGCAAAGCATCATTTTGAGTCTAATGGAGTAGAATTGATGTTTTCGATGCGAAACCTTTTTCGTAACTTTGGTACCCTGAAATAGTGCATTCAGGCCCACAAATCATGTTTCGCATCTTTTTACGTGTCGAAGGTTTGTGAAATGCTCCCCACCACTGCAAAACATCATTTTGGGTCTAATGGAGTACAATGGATGTTTTCGTTGCGAAACCTTTTTCGCAACTTCAGTACCCTGAAATAGTGCATTCAGGCCCGCAAAAGAAGTTTCGCATCTTTTTATGTGCCGAAGGATTGCGAAATGCTCCCAACCACTACAAAGCATCATTTTGAGTCTAATGGAGTAGAATGGATGTTTTCCATGCGAAACCTTTTTCGCAACTTCGGTACCCTGAAATAGTGCATTCAGTCCCACAAATCAAGTTTCGCATCTTTTTACGTGTCGAAGGTTTGTGAAATGCTCCCAACCACTGCAAAACATCAATTTGGGTCTAATGGAGTAGAATGGATGTTTTTGATGCGAAACCTTTTTCACAACTTTGGTACCCTGAAATAGTGCATTCAAGCCCGCAAATCAAGTTTCGGATCTTTTTACGTGTCGAAGGTTTGTGAGATGCTCCCAACGACTGCAAAACATCATTTGGTTCTAATGGAGTAGAATGGATGTTTTCGTTGCGAAACCTTTTTCGCAACTTCGGTACCCCGAAATAGTGCATTCAGACCCGAAACTCAAGTTTCGCATCTTTTTACGTGCCGAAGGTTTGCGAAATGCTCCCAACCACTGCAAAGCATCATTTTAAGTCTAATGGAGTAGAATGGATATTTTCGAAGTGAAACCTTTTTTGCAACTTCGGTACTCTGAAATAGTGCATTCAGGCCCACAAATCAAGTTTCGCATCTTTTTACATGTCGAAGGTTTGTGAAATGCTCCCAACCACTACAAAACATCATTTTGGGTCTAATGGAGTACAATGGATGTTTTCGTTGCGAAACCTTTTTCGCAACTTCGGTACCCTGAAATAGTGCATTCAGGCCCGCAAAAGAAGTTTCGCATCTTTTTACGTGCCGAAGGTTTGCGAAATGCTCCCAACCACTACAAAGCATCATTTTGAGTCTAATGGAGTAGAATGGATGTTTTCCATGCGAAACCTTTTTCGCAACTTCGGTACCCCGAAATAGTGCATTCAGGCCGACAAATCAAGTTTCGCATCTTTTTACGTGTCGAAGGTTTGTGAAATGCTCCCAACCACTGCAAAACATAATTTTGGGTCTAATGGAGTACAATGGATGTTTTGATTGCGAAACCTTTTTCGCAACTTCGGTACCCTGAAATAGTGCATTCAGGCCCGCAAAAGAAGTTTTGCAGCTTTTTACGTACCGAAGGTTTGCGAAATGTTCCCAACCACTCCAAAACATCATTTTGGGTCTAATGGAGTAGAATGGATGTTTTGATTGCGAAACTATTTTCAAAATTTCGTTACCCCGAAATTGTGCATTGTGGCCCGAAAGTCGAGACACAAGTTTCGCATCTTCTTAAAAGCCGATGGTTTGCGAAATGGTCCCAACCACTTCAAAACATCATTTTGGGTCTAATGGAGTAGAATGGATGTTTTCGTTGCGAAACCATATTCGCAACTTCGGTAGCCCAAAATAGTGCATTCGGGCCCGAAACACAAGTTTCGCATCTTTTTACGTGCCGAAGGTTTGCAAAATGCTCCCAACCACTGCAAAGCATCATTTTGAGTCTAATGGAGTAGAATGGATGTTTTCGATGCGAAACCTTTTTCGCAACTTCGGTACCCTGAAATAGTGCATTCAAGCCCGCAAATCAAGTTTCACATCTTTTTACGTGTCGAAGGTTTGTGAAATGCTCCCAACCACTGCAAAACATCATTTTGGGTCTAATTGAGTAGAATGGATGTTTTTTATGCGAAACCTTTTTCACAACTTCGGTACCCTGAAATAGTGCATTCAGGCACGCAAAAAAAGTTTCGCATCTTTTTACGTGCCGATGGTTTGCGAAATGCTCCCAACCACTGCAAAACATCATTTCGGGTCTAATGGAGAAGAATGGATGTTTTCGTTGCGAAACTATTTTCATAATTTTGTTACCCCCAAATTGTGCATTATGGCCCGAAACACAAGTTTCGCATCTTTTTACAAGCCGATGGTTTGCGAAATGGTCCCAACCACTTCAAAACATCATTTTGGGTCTAATGGAGTAGAATGGATGTTTTCGTTGCGAAACCATATTCGCAACTTCGGTACCCCGAAATAGTGCATTCAGGCCCGAAACACAAGTTTCGCATCTTTTTATGTGCCGAAGGTTTGCGAAATGCTCCCAACCACTGCAAAGCATCATTTTGAGTCTAATGGAGTAGAATGGATGTTTTCGATGAGAAACCTTTTTCGCAACTTCGGTACCCTGAAATAGTGCATTCAGGCCCACAAATCAAGTTTCGCATCTTTTTACGTGTCGAAGGTTTGTGAAATGCTCCCAACCACTGCAAAACATCATTTTGGGTCCAATGGAGTACAATGGATGTTTTCATTGTGAAACCTTTTTCGCAACTTCGTTACCCTAAAATAGTGCATTCAGGCCCGCAAAAGAAGTTTTGCATCTTTTTACGTACCGAAGGTTTGCGAAATGCTCCCAACCATTGCAAAACATCATTTTCGGTCTAATGGAGTAGAATGGATGTTTTCATTGCGAAACTATTTTCATAATTTCGTTACCCCGAAATTGTGCATTGTGGCCCGAAAGTCGAAACACAAGTTTCGCTTCTTTTTATAAACCGATGGTTTGCGAAATGGTCCCAACCACTTCAAAACATCATTTTGGGTCTAATGGAGTAGAATGGATGTTTTCATTGCAAAACCATATTCGCAACTTCGGTACCCCGAAATAGAGCATTCAGGCCCAAAACACAAGTTTCGTATCTTTTTACGTGCTGAAGGTTTGCGAAATGCTCCCAACCACTGCAAAGCATCATTTTGAGTCTAATGGAGTAGAATTGATGTTTTCGATGCGAAACCTTTTTCGTAACTTTGGTACCCTGAAATAGTGCATTCAGGCCCACAAATCATGTTTCGCATCTTTTTACGTGTCGAAGGTTTGTGAAATGCTCCCCACCACTGCAAAACATCATTTTGGGTCTAATGGAGTACAATGGATGTTTTCGTTGCGAAACCTTTTTCGCAACTTCAGTACCCTGAAATAGTGCATTCAGGCCCGCAAAAGAAGTTTCGCATCTTTTTATGTGCCGAAGGATTGCGAAATGCCCCCAACCACTACAAAGCATCATTTTGAGTCTAATGGAGTAGAATGGATGTTTTCCATGCGAAACCTTTTTCGCAACTTCGGTACCCTGAAATAGTGCATTCAGTCCCACAAATCAAGTTTCGCATCTTTTTACGTGTCGAAGGTTTGTGAAATGCTCCCAACCACTGCAAAACATCAATTTGGGTCTAATGGAGTAGAATGGATGTTTTTGATGCGAAACCTTTTTCACAACTTTGGTACCCTGAAATAGTGCATTCAAGCCCGCAAATCAAGTTTCGGATCTTTTTACGTGTCGAAGGTTTGTGAGATGCTCCCAACGACTGCAAAACATCATTTGGTTCTAATGGAGTAGAATGGATGTTTTCGTTGCGAAACCTTTTTCGCAACTTCGGTACCCCGAAATAGTGCATTCAGACCCGAAACTCAAGTTTCGCATCTTTTTACGTGCCGAAGGTTTGCGAAATGCTCCCAACCACTGCAAAGCATCATTTTAAGTCTAATGGAGTAGAATGGATATTTTCGAAGTGAAACCTTTTTTGCAACTTCGGTACTCTGAAATAGTGCATTCAGGCCCACAAATCAAGTTTCGCATCTTTTTACGTGTCGAAGGTTTGTGAAATGCTCCCAACCACTACAAAACATCATTTTGGGTCTAATGGAGTACAATGGATGTTTTCGTTGCGAAACCTTTTTCGCAACTTCGGTACCCTGAAATAGTGCATTCAGGCCCGCAAAAGAAGTTTCGCATCTTTTTACGTGCCGAAGGTTTGCGAAATGCTGCCAACCACTACAAAGCATCATTTTGAGTCTAATGGAGTAGAATGGATGTTTTCCATGCGAAACCTTTTTCGCAACTTCGGTACCCCGAAATAGTGCATTCAGGCCGACAAATCAAGTTTCGCATCTTTTTACGTGTCGAAGGTTTGTGAAATGCTCCCAACCACTGCAAAACATAATTTTGGGTCTAATGGAGTACAATGGATGTTTTGATTGCGAAACCTTTTTCGCAACTTCGGTACCCTGAAATAGTGCATTCAGGCCCGCAAAAGAAGTTTTGCAGCTTTTTACGTACCGAAGGTTTGCGAAATGTTCCCAACCACTCCAAAACATCATTTTGGGTCTAATGGAGTAGAATGGATGTTTTGATTGCGAAACTATTTTCAAAATTTCGTTACCCCGAAATTGTGCATTGTGGCCCGAAAGTCGAGACACAAGTTTCGCATCTTCTTAAAAGCCGATGGTTTGCGAAATGGTCCCAACCACTTCAAAACATCATTTTGGGTCTAATGGAGTAGAATGGATGTTTTCGTTGCGAAACCATATTCGCAACTTCGGTAGCCCAAAATAGTGCATTCGGGCCCGAAACACAAGTTTCGCATCTTTTTACGTGCCGAAGGTTTGCAAAATGCTCCCAACCACTGCAAAGCATCATTTTGAGTCTAATGGAGTAGAATGGATGTTTTCGATGCGAAACCTTTTTCGCAACTTCGGTACCCTGAAATAGTGCATTCAAGCCCGCAAATCAAGTTTCACATCTTTTTACGTGTCGAAGGTTTGTGAAATGCTCCCAACCACTGCAAAACATCATTTTGGGTCTAATTGAGTAGAATGGATGTTTTTTATGCGAAACCTTTTTCACAACTTCGGTACCCTGAAATAGTGCATTCAGGCACGCAAAAAAAGTTTCGCATCTTTTTACGTGCCGATGGTTTGCGAAATGCTCCCAACCACTGCAAAACATCATTTTGGGTCTAATGGAGAAGAATGGATGTTTTCGTTGCGAAACTATTTTCATAATTTTGTTACCCCCAAATTGTGCATTATGGCCCGAAACACAAGTTTCGCATCTTTTTACAAGCCGATGGTTTGCGAAATGGTCCCAACCACTTCAAAACATCATTTTGGGTCTAATGGAGTAGAATGGATGTTTTCGTTGCGAAACCATATTCGCAACTTCGGTACCCCGAAATAGTGCATTCAGGCCCGAAACACAAGTTTCGCATCTTTTTATGTGCCGAAGGTTTGCGAAATGCTCCCAACCACTGCAAAGCATCATTTTGAGTCTAATGGAGTAGAATGGATGTTTTCGATGAGAAACCTTTTTCGCAACTTCGGTACCCTGAAATAGTGCATTCAGGCCCACAAATCAAGTTTCGCATCTTTTTACGTGTCGAAGGTTTGTGAAATGCTCCCAACCACTGCAAAACATCATTTTGGGTCCAATGGAGTACAATGGATGTTTTCATTGTGAAACCTTTTTCGCAACTTCGTTACCCTAAAATAGTGCATTCAGGCCCGCAAAAGAAGTTTTGCATCTTTTTACGTACCGAAGGTTTGCGAAATGCTCCCAACCATTGCAAAACATCATTTTGGGTCTAATGGAGTAGAATGGATGTTTTCATTGCGAAACTATTTTCATAATTTCGTTACCCCGAAATTGTGCATTGTGGCCCGAAAGTCGAAACACAAGTTTCGCTTCTTTTTATAAACCGATGGTTTGCGAAATGGTCCCAACCACTTCAAAACATCATTTTGGGTCTAATGGAGTAGAATGGATGTTTTCATTGCAAAACCATATTCGCAACTTCGGTACCCCGAAATAGAGCATTCAGGCCCAAAACACAAGTTTCGTATCTTTTTACGTGCTGAAGGTTTGCAAAATGCTCCCAACCACTGCAAAGCATCATTTTGAGTCTAATGGAGTAGAATTGATGTTTTCGATGCGAAACCTTTTTCGTAACTTTGGTACCCTGAAATAGTGCATTCAGGCCCACAAATCATGTTTCGCATCTTTTTACGTGTCGAAGGTTTGTGAAATGCTCCCCACCACTGCAAAACATCATTTTGGGTCTAATGGAGTACAATGGATGTTTTCGTTGCGAAACCTTTTTCGCAACTTCAGTACCCTGAAATAGTGCATTCAGGCCCGCAAAAGAAGTTTCGCATCTTTTTATGTGCCGAAGGATTGCGAAATGCTCCCAACCACTACAAAGCATCATTTTGAGTCTAATGGAGTAGAATGGATGTTTTCCATGCGAAACCTTTTTCGCAACTTCGGTACCCTGAAATAGTGCATTCAGTCCCACAAATCAAGTTTCGCATCTTTTTACGTGTCGAAGGTTTGTGAAATGCTCCCAACCACTGCAAAACATCAATTTGGGTCTAATGGAGTAGAATGGATGTTTTTGATGCGAAACCTTTTTCACAACTTTGGTACCCTGAAATAGTGCATTCAAGCCCGCAAATCAAGTTTCGGATCTTTTTACGTGTCGAAGGTTTGTGAGATGCTCCCAACGACTGCAAAACATCATTTGGTTCTAATGGAGTAGAATGGATGTTTTCGTTGCGAAACCTTTTTCGCAACTTCGGTACCCCGAAATAGTGCATTCAGACCCGAAACTCAAGTTTCGCATCTTTTTACGTGCCGAAGGTTTGCGAAATGCTCCCAACCACTGCAAAGCATCATTTTAAGTCTAATGGAGTAGAATGGATATTTTCGAAGTGAAACCTTTTTTGCAACTTCGGTACTCTGAAATAGTGCATTCAGGCCCACAAATCAAGTTTCGCATCTTTTTACGTGTCGAAGGTTTGTGAAATGCTCCCAACCACTACAAAACATCATTTTGGGTCTAATGGAGTACAATGGATGTTTTCGTTGCGAAACCTTTTTCGCAACTTCGGTACCCTGAAATAGTGCATTCAGGCCCGCAAAAGAAGTTTCGCATCTTTTTACGTGCCGAAGGTTTGCGAAATGCTCCCAACCACTACAAAGCATCATTTTGAGTCTGATGGAGTAGAATGGATGTTTTCCATGCGAAACCTTTTTCGCAACTTCGGTACCCCGAAATAGTGCATTCAGGCCGACAAATCAAGTTTCGCATCTTTTTACGTGTCGAAGGTTTGTGAAATGCTCCCAACCACTGCAAAACATAATTTTGGGTCTAATGGAGTACAATGGATGTTTTGATTGCGAAACCTTTTTCGCAACTTCGGTACCCTGAAATAGTGCATTCAGGCCCGCAAAAGAAGTTTTGCAACTTTTTACGTACCGAAGGTTTGCGAAATGTTCCCAACCACTCCAAAACATCATTTTGGGTCTAATGGAGTAGAATGGATGTTTTGATTGCGAAACTATTTTCAAAATTTTGTTACCCCGAAATTGTGCATTGTGGCCCGAAAGTCGAGACACAAGTTTCGCATCTTCTTAAAAGCCGATGGTTTGCGAAATGGTCCCAACCACTTCAAAACATCATTTTGGGTCTAATGGAGTAGAATGGATGTTTTCGTTGCGAAACCATATTCGCAACTTCGGTAGCCCGAAATAGTGCATTCGGGCCCGAAACACAAGTTTCGCATCTTTTTACGTGCCGAAGGTTTGCAAAATGCTCCCAACCACTGCAAAGCATCATTTTGAGTCTAATGGAGTAGAATGGATGTTTTCGATGCGAAACCTTTTTCGCAACTTCGGTACCCTGAAATAGTGCATTCAAGCCCGCAAATCAAGTTTCACATCTTTTTACGTGTCGAAGGTTTGTGAAATGCTCCCAACCACTGCAAAACATCATTTTGGGTCTAATTGAGTAGAATGGATGTTTTTTATGCGAAACCTTTTTCACAACTTCGGTACCCTGAAATAGTGCATTCAGGCACGCAAAAAACGTTTCGCATCTTTTTACGTGCCGATGGTTTGCGAAATGCTCCCAACCACTGCAAAACATCATTTTGGGTCTAATGGAGAAGAATGGATGTTTTCGTTGCGAAACTATTTTCATAATTTTGTTACCCCCAAATTGTGCATTATGGCCCGAAACACAAGTTTCGCATCTTTTTACAAGCCGATGGTTTGCGAAATGGTCCCAACCACTTCAAAACATCATTTTGGGTCTAATGGAGTAGAATGGATGTTTTCGTTGCGAAACCATATTCGCAACTTCGGTACCCCGAAATAGTGCATTCAGGCCCGAAACACAAGTTTCGCATCTTTTTATGTGCCGAAGGTTTGCGAAATGCTCCCAACCACTGCAAAGCATCATTTTGAGTCTAATGGAGTAGAATGGATGTTTTCGATGAGAAACCTTTTTCGCAACTTCGGTACCCTGAAATAGTGCATTCAGGCCCACAAATCAAGTTTCGCATCTTTTTACGTGTCGAAGGTTTGTGAAATGCTCCCAACCACTGCAAAACATCATTTTGGGTCCAATGGAGTACAATGGATGTTTTCATTGTGAAACCTTTTTCGCAACTTCGTTACCCTAAAATAGTGCATTCAGGCCCGCAAAAGAAGTTTTGCATCTTTTTACGTACCGAAGGTTTGCGAAATGCTCCCAACCATTGCAAAACATCATTTTCGGTCTAATGGAGTAGAATGGATGTTTTCATTGCGAAACTATTTTCATAATTTCGTTACCCCGAAATTGTGCATTGTGGCCCGAAAGTCGAAACACAAGTTTCGCTTCTTTTTATAAACCGATGGTTTGCGAAATGGTCCCAACCACTTCAAAACATCATTTTGGGTCTAATGGAGTAGAATGGATGTTTTCATTGCAAAACCATATTCGCAACTTCGGTACCCCGAAATAGAGCATTCAGGCCCAAAACACAAGTTTCGTATCTTTTTACGTGCTGAAGGTTTGCGAAATGCTCCCAACCACTGCAAAGCATCATTTTGAGTCTAATGGAGTAGAATTGATGTTTTCGATGCGAAACCTTTTTCGTAACTTTGGTACCCTGAAATAGTGCATTCAGGCCCACAAATCATGTTTCGCATCTTTTTACGTGTCGAAGGTTTGTGAAATGCTCCCCACCACTGCAAAACATCATTTTGGGTCTAATGGAGTACAATGGATGTTTTCGTTGCGAAACCTTTTTCGCAACTTCAGTACCCTGAAATAGTGCATTCAGGCCCGCAAAAGAAGTTTCGCATCTTTTTATGTGCCGAAGGATTGCGAAATGCTCCCAACCACTACAAAGCATCATTTTGAGTCTAATGGAGTAGAATGGATGTTTTCCATGCGAAACCTTTTTCGCAACTTCGGTACCCTGAAATAGTGCATTCAGTCCCACAAATCAAGTTTCGCATCTTTTTACGTGTCGAAGGTTTGTGAAATGCTCCCAACCACTGCAAAACATCAATTTGGGTCTAATGGAGTAGAATGGATGTTTTTGATGCGAAACCTTTTTCACAACTTTGGTACCCTGAAATAGTGCATTCAAGCCCGCAAATCAAGTTTCGGATCTTTTTACGTGTCGAAGGTTTGTGAGATGCTCCCAACGACTGCAAAACAACATTTGGTTCTAATGGAGTAGAATGGATGTTTTCGTTGCGAAACCTTTTTCGCAACTTCGGTACCCCGAAATAGTGCATTCAGGCCCGAAACTCAAGTTTCGCATCTTTTTACGTGCCGAAGGTTTGCGAAATGCTCCCAACCACTGCAAAGCATCATTTTAAGTCTAATGGAGTAGAATGGATATTTTCGAAGCGAAACCTTTTTTGCAACTTCGGTACTCTGAAATAGTGCATTCAGGCCCACAAATCAAGTTTCGCATCTTTTTACGTGTCGAAGGTTTGTGAAATGCTCCCAACCACTACAAAACATCATTTTGGGTCTAATGGAGTACAATGGATGTTTTCGTTGCGAAACCTTTTTCGCAACTTCGGTACCCTGAAATAGTGCATTCAGGCCCGCAAAAGAAGTTTCGCATCTTTTTACGTGCCGAAGGTTTGCGAAATGCTCCCAACCACTACAAAGCATCATTTTCAGTCTAATGGAGTAGAATGGATGTTTTCCATGCGAAAACTTTTTCGCAACTTCGGTACCCTAAAATAGTGCATTCAGGACCACAAATCAAGTTTCGCATCTTTTTACGTGTCGAAGGTTTGTGAAATGCTCCCAACCACTGCAAAACATCATTTTGGGTCTAATGGAGTACAATGGATGTTTTGATTGCGAAACCTTTTTCGCAACTTCGGTACCCTGAAATAGTGCATTCAGGCCCGCAAAAGAAGTTTTGCAACTTTTTACGTACCGAAGGTTTGCGAAATGCTCCCAACCACTCCAAAACATCATTTTGGGTCTAATGGAGTAGAATGGATGTTTTGATTGCGAAACTATTTTCATAATTTCGTTACCCCGAAATTGTGCATTGTGGCCCGAAAGTCGAGACACAAGTTTCGCATCTTCTTAAAAGCCGATGGTTTGCGAAATGGTCCCAACCACTGCAAAACATCATTTTGAGTCTAATGGAGTAGAATGGATGTTTTCGATGCGAAACCTTTTTCGCAACTTCGATACCCTGAAATAGTGCATTCAGGCCCACAAATAAAGTTTCGCATCTCTTTACGTGTCGAAGGTTTGTGAAATGCTCCCAACCACTGCAAAACATCATTTTGGGTCCAATGGAGTACAATGGATGTTTTCATTACGAAACCTTTTTCGCAACTTCGGTACCCTGAAATAGTGCATTCAGGCCTGCAAAAGAAGTTTTGCATCTTTTTACGTACCGAAGGTTTGCGAAATGCTCCCAACCATTGCAAAACATCATTTTGGGTCTAATGGAGTAGAATGGATGTTTTCATTGCGAAACTATTTTCATAATTTCGTTACCCCGAAATTGTGCAATGTGGCCCGAAAGTCGAAACACAAGTTTCGCATCTTTTTACAAGCTGATGGTTTGCGAAATGGTCCCAGCCACTTCAAAACATCATTTTGGGTCTAATGGAGTAGAATGGATGTTTTCATCGCGAAACCATATTCGCAACTTCGGTACCCCGAAATAGAGCATTCAGGCCCAAAACACAAGTTTCGCATCTTTTTACGTGCCGAAGGTTTGCGAAATGCTCCCAACCACTGCAAAGCATCATTTTGAGTCCAATGGAGTAGTATTGATGTTTTCGATGCGAAACCTTTTTCGCAACTTCGGTACCCTGAAATAGTGCATTCAGGCCCACAAATCATGTTTCGCATCTTTTTACGTGTCGAAGGTTTGTGAAATGCTCCCCACCACTGCAAAACATCATTTTGGGTCAAATGGAGTACAATGGATGTTTTCGTTGCGAAACCTTTTTCGCAACTTCAGTACCCTGAAATAGTGAATTCAGGCCCGCAAAAGAAGTTTCGCATCTTTTTACGTGCTGAAGGATTGCGAAATGCTCCCAACCACAACAAAGCATCATGTTGAGTCTAATGGAGTATAATGGATGTTTTCCATGCGAAACCTTTTTCGCAACTTCGATACCCTGAAATAGTGGATTCAGGCCCACAAATCAAGTTTCGCATCTTTTTACGTGTCGAAGGTTTGTGAAATGCTCCCAACCACTGCAAAACATCATTTTGGGTCTAATGGAGTAGAATGGATGTTTTTGATGCGAAACCTTTTTCACAACTTTGGTACCCTGAAATAGTGCATTCAAGCCCGCAAATCAAGTTTCGCATCTTTTTACGTGTCGAAGGTTTGTGAGATGCTCCCAACGACTGCAAAACATCATTTGGTTCTAATGGAGTAGAATGGATGTTTTCGTTGCGAAACCTTTTTCGCAACATCGGTACCCCGAAATAGTGCATTCAGGCCCGAAACTCAAGTTTCGCATCTTTCTACGTGCCGAAGGTTTGCGAAATGCTCCCAACCACTGCAAAGCATCATTTTAAGTCTAATGGAGTAGAATGGATGTTTTCGAAGCGAAACCTTTTTTGCAACTTCGGTACCCTGAAATAGTGCATTCAGGCCAACAAATCAAGTTTCGCATCTTTTTACGTGTCGAAGGTTTGTGAAATGCTCCCAACCACTACAAAACATCATTTTGGGTCTAATGGAGTACAATGGATGTTTTCGTTGCGAAACCTTTTTCGCAACTTCGGTACCCTGAAATAGTGCATTCAGGCTCGCAAAAGAAGTTTCGCATCTTTTTACGTGCCGAAGGTTTGCGAAATGCTCCCAACCACTACAAAGCATCATTTTGAGTCTAATGGAGTAGAATGGATGTTTTCCATGCGAAACCTTTTTCGCAACTTCGGTACCCTGAAATAGTGCATTCAGGCCGACAAATCAAGTTTCGCATCTTTTTACGTGTCGAAGGTTTGTGAAATGCTCCCAACCACTGCAAAACATCATTTTGGGTCTAATGGAGTAGAATGGATGTTTTCGTTGCGAAACCATATTCGCAACTTCGGTACCCCGAAATAGTGCATTCAGGCCCGAAACACAAGTTTCGCATCTTTTTATGTGCCGAAGGTTTGCGAAATGCTCCCAACCACTGCAAAGCATCATTTTGAGTCTAATGGAGTAGAATGGATGTTTTCGATGAGAAACCTTTTTCGCAACTTCGGTACCCTGAAATAGTGCATTCAGGCCCACAAATCAAGTTTCGCATCTTTTTACGTGTCGAAGGTTTGTGAAATGCTACCAACCACTGCAAAACATCATTTTGGGTCCAATGGAGTACAATGGATGTTTTCATTGTGAAACCTTTTTCGCAACTTCGTTACCCTAAAATAGTGCATTCAGGCCCGCAAAAGATGTTTTGCATCTTTTTACGTACCGAAGGTTTGCGAAATGCTCCCAACCATTGCAAAACATCATTTTGGGTCTAATAGAGTAGAATGGATGTTTTCATTGCGAAACTATTTTCATAATTTCGTTACCCCGAAATTGTGCATTGTGGCCCGAAAGTCGAAACACAAGTTTCGCTTCTTTTTATAAACCGATGGTTTGCGAAATGGTCCCAACCACTTCAAAACATCATTTTGGGTCTAATGGAGTAGAATGGATGTTTTCATTGCAAAACCATATTCGCAACTTCGGTACCCCGAAATAGAGCATTCAGGCCCAAAACACAAGTTTCGTATCTTTTTACGTGCTGAAGGTTTGCGAAATGCTCCCAACCACTGCAAAGCATCATTTTGAGTCTAATGGAGTAGAATTGATGTTTTCGATGCGAAACCTTTTTCGTAACTTTGGTACCCTGAAATAGTGCATTCAGGCCCACAAATCATGTTTCGCATCTTTTTACGTGTCGAAGGTTTGTGAAATGCTCCCCACCACTGCAAAACATCATTTTGGGTCTAATGGAGTACAATGGATGTTTTCGTTGCGAAACCTTTTTCGCAACTTCAGTACCCTGAAATAGTGCATTCAGGCCCGCAAAAGAAGTTTCGCATCTTTTTATGTGACGAAGGATTGCGAAATGCTCCCAACCACTACAAAGCATCATTTTGAGTCTAATGGAGTAGAATGGATGTTTTCCATGCGAAACCTTTTTCGCAACTTCGGTACCCTGAAATAGTGCATTCAGTCCCACAAATCAAGTTTCGCATCTTTTTACGTGTCGAAGGTTTGTGAAATGCTCCCAACCACTGCAAAACATCAATTTGGGTCTAATGGAGTAGAATGGATGTTTTTGATGCGAAACCTTTTTCACAACTTTGGTACCCTGAAATAGTGCATTAAAGCCCGCAAATCAAGTTTCGGATCTTTTTACGTGTCGAAGGTTTGTGAGATGCTCCCAACGACTGCAAAACATCATTTTGGGTCTAATGGAGTAGAATGGATGTTTTCGTTGCGAAACCTTTTTTGCAACTTCGGTACCCTGAAATAGTGCATTCAGGTCCACAAAAGAGGTTTCGCATCTTTTTATGTGCCGAAGGTTTGCGAAATGGTCCCAACCACTTCAAAACATCATTTTGGGTCTAATAGAGTAGAATGGATGTTTTCGTTACGAAACCATATTCGCAACTTCGGTACCCCGAAATAGTGCATTCAGGCCCGAAACACAAGTTTCGCATCTTTTTACGTGCCGAAGGTTTACGAAATGCTCCCAACCACTGCAAAACATCATTTTAGGTCTATTGGAGTAGAATGGATGTTTTCGTTGCGAAACTATTTTCTTAATTTCGCTACCCCGAAATTGTGCATTGTGGCCCGAAACACAAGTTTCGCATCTTTTTACAAGCTGATGGTTTGCGAAATGCTCCCAACCACTTCAAAACATCATTTTGGGTCTAATGGAGTAGAATGGATGTTTTCGTTGCGAAACCATATTCGCAACTTCGGTACCACAAAATAGTGCATTCCGGCCCGAAACACAAGTTTCGCATCTTTTTACGTGCTGAAGGTTTGCGAAATGCTCCCAACCACTGCAAAACATCATTTTGGGTCTAATGGAGTAGAATGGATGTTTTCGTTGCGAAACCATTTTTGTAACTTCGGTACCCCGAAATAGTGCATTTAGGACCGAAACACAAGTTTCGCATCTTTTTAGGTGCCGATGGTTTGCGAAATGCTCCCAACCACTGCAAAACATTAGTTTGGGTCTAATGGAGTAGAATGGATGTTTTCGATGCGAAACCTTTTTCGCAACTTCGGTACCCTGAAATAGTGCATTCAGGCCCACAAATCATGCTTCACATCTTTTTACGTGTCGAAGGTTTGTGAAATGCTCCCAACCACTGCAAAACATCATTTTGGGTCTAATGGAGTACAATGGATGTTTTCGTTGCGAAACCTTTTTCGCAACATGAGTACCCTGAAATAGTGCATTCAGGCCCGCAAAAGAAGTTTCGCATCTTTCTACGCGCCGAAGGATTGCGAAATGCTCCCAACCACTGCAGAGCATCATTTTGAGTCTAATGGAGTAGAATGGATGTTTTCCATGCGAAACCTTTTTCGCAACTTCGGTACCCTGAAATAGTGCATTCAGGACCACAAATCATGTTTCGCATCTTTTTACGTGCCGAAGGTTTGTGAAATGCTCCCAACCACTGCAAAACATCATTTTGGGTCTAATGGAGTACAATGGATGTTTTCGTTGCGAAACCTTTTTCGCAACTTCAGTACCCTAAAATAGTGGATTCAGGCCCGCAAAAGAAGTTTCGCATCTTTTTACGTGCCGAAGGATTGCGAAATGCTCCCAACCACTGCAGAGCATCATTTTGAGTCTAATGGAGTAGAATGGATGTTTTCCATGCGATACCTTTTTCGCAACTTCGGTACCCTAAAATAGTGCATTCAGGCCCACAAAAGAAGTTTCGCATCTTTTTACGTGTCGAAGGATTGTGAAATGCTCCCAACCACTGGAAAACATCATTTTCGGTCTAATGGAGTAGAATGGATGTTTTCGATGCGAAACCTTTTTCACAACTTTGGTACCCTGAAATAGTGCATTCAAGCCCGCAAATCATGTTTTGCATCTTTTTACGTGTCGAAGGTTTGTGAGATGCTCCCAACGACTGCAAAACATGATTTTGGGTCTAATGGAGTAGAATGGATGATTTCGTTGCGAAACTTTTTTCGCAACTTCGGTACCCTGAAATAGTGCATTCAGGTCCACAAAAGAGGTTTCGCATCTTTTTACGTGCCGAAGGTTTGCGAAATGCTCCCAACCACTGCAAAACATCATTTTGGGTCTATTGGAGTAAAATGGATGTTTTCGTTGTGAAACTATTTTCTTAATTTTGCTACCCCGAAATTGTGCATTGTGGCCCGAAACACAAGTTTCGCATCTTTTTACAAGCTGATGGTTTGCGAAATGCTCCCAACCACTTCAAAACATCATTTTGGGTCTAATGGAGTAGAATGGATGTTTTCGTTGTGAAACCATATTCGCAACTTCGGTACCACGAAATAGTGCATTCCGGCCCGAAACACAAGTTTCGCATCTTTTTACGTGCTGAAGGTTTGCGAAATGCTCCCAACCACTGCAAAACATCATTTTGGGTCTAATGGAGTAGAATGGATGTTTTCGCTGCGAAACCATATTCGCAACTTCGGTACCCCGAAATAGTGCATTCAGGCCCGAAACAAAAGTTTCGCATCTTTTTACGTGCCGAAGGTTTGCGAAATGCTCCCAACCACTGCAAAGCATCATTTTGAGTCTAATGGAGTAGAATGGATGTTTTGGATGCGAAACCTTTTTCGCAACTTCGGTACTCTGAAATAGTGCATTCAGGCCAACAAATCAAGTTTCGCATCTTTTTACGTGTCGAAGGTTTGTGAAATGCTCCAAACCACTGCAAAACATCATTTTGGGTCTAATGGAGTACAATGGATGTTTTCGTTGCGAAACCTTTTTCACAACTTCGGTACCCTGAAATAGTGCATTCAGGCCCGCAAAAGAAGTTTCGCATCTTTTTACGTGCCGAAGGTTTGCGAAATGCTCCCAACCACTGCAAAGCATCATTTTGAGTCCAATGGAGTAGAATGCATGTTTTCCATGCGAAACCTTTTTTGCAACTTCGGTACCCTGAAATAGTGCATTCAGGCCCACAAATCAAGTTTCGCATATTTTTACGTGTCGAACGTTTCTGAAATGCTCCCAACCACTGCAAAACATAATTTTGGGTCTAATGGAGTACAATGGATGTTTTCATTGAGAAACCTTTTTCGCAACTTCGGTACCATGAAATAGTGCATTCAGGCCCGCAAAAAAAGTTTTGCATCTTTTTACGTACCGAAGGTTTGTGAAATGCTCCCAACCATTGCAAAACGTAATATTGGGTCTAATGGAGTAGAATGGATGTTTTCATTACGAAACTATTTTCATAATTTCGTTACCCCGAAATTGTGCATTGTGGCCCGAAATTCAAAACACAAGTTTCGCATCTTTTTACAAGCCGATGGTTTGCGAAATGGTCCCAAGCACTTCAAAACATCATTTTGGGTCTAATTGAGTATAATGGATGTTTTCGTTACGAAACCATATTCGCAACTTCGGTAATCCGAAATAGTGCATTCAGGCCCGAAACACAAGTTTCGCATCTTTTTAGGTGCCGATGGTTTGCGAAATGCTTCCAACCACTACAAAACATCATTTTGAGTCTAATGGAGTAGAATGGATGTTTTCGTTGCGAAACCTTTTTCGCAACTGTGGTACCCTGAAATAGTGCATTCAGGCCCACAAATCAAGTTTCGCATCTTTTTACGTGTCGAAGGTTTGCGAAATGCTCCCAACCACTGCAAAACATCATTTTGGGTCTAATGGAGTAGAATGGATGTTTTCGTTGCGAAACCTTTTTCGCAACTTTGGTACCCTGAAATAGTGCATTCAGGCCCGCAAAAGAAGTTTCGCATCATTTTACGTGCCGACGGTTTGCGAAATGCTCCCAACCACTGCAAAACATCATTTTGGGTCTATTGGAGTAGAATGAATGTTTTCGTTGCGAAACTATTTTCTTAATTTCTCTACCCCGAAATTGTGCATTGTGGCTCGAAACACAAGTTTCGCATCTTTCTACAAGCTGATGGTTTGCGAAATGCTCCCAACCACTTCAAAACATCATTTTGGGTCTAATGGAGTAGAATGGTTGTTTTCGTTGCGAAACTATTTTCTTAATTTCTCTACCACGAAATAGTGCATTCCGGCCCGAAACACAAGTTTCGCATCTTTTTACGTGCTGAAAGTTTGCGAAATGCTCCCAACCACTGCAAAACATCATTTTGGGTCTAATGAAGTAGAATGGATGTTTTCATTGCGAAATCATTTTTGTCACTTCGGTACCCCGAAATAGTGCATTTAGGACCGAAACACAAGTTTCGCATCTTTTTAGGTGCCGATGGTTTGCGAAATGCTCCCAACCACTGCAAAACATCATTTTGAGTCTAATGGAGTAGAATGGATGTTTTCGATGCGAAACCTTTTTCGCAGCTTCGGTACCCTGAAATAGTGCATTCAGGCCCACAAAAGAAGTTTCGCATCTTTTTACGTGCCGAAGGTTTGCGGAATGCTCCCAACCACTGCAAAGCATCATTTTGAGTCTAATTGAGTAGAATGGATGCTTTCGATGCGAAACCTTTTTCGCAACTTCGGTACCCTGAAATCGTGCATTTAGGCCCACAAATCAAGTTTCGCATCTTTTTACGTGTCGAATGTTTGTGAAATGCTCCCAACCACTGCAAAGCATCATTTTGGGTCTAATGGAGTACAATGGATGTTTTCATTGGGAAACCTTTTTCGCAACTTCAGTACCCTGAAATAGTGCATTCAGGCCCGCAAAAGAAGTTTTGCATCTTTTTACGTACCGAAGGTTTGCGAAATGCTTTCAACCACTGCAAAACATCATTTTGGTTCTAATGGAGTAGAATGGATGTTTTCATTGCGAAACTATTTTCTTAATTTCGTTACCCCGAAATTGTGCATTATGGCCCGAAAGTCAAAACACAAGTTTCGCATCTTTTTACAAGCCGATGGTTTGCGAAATGGTCCCAACCACTTCAAAACATCATTTTGGGTCTAATACAGTAGAATGGATGTTTTTGTTACGAAACCATATTCGCAACTTCGGTACCCCGAAATAGTGCATTTAGGCCCGAAACACAAGTTTCGCATCTTTTTACGTGCCGAAGGTTTACGAAATGCTCCCAACCACTGCAAAACATCATTTTGAGTCTAATGGAGTAGAATGGATGTCTTCGATGCAAAACCTTTTTCACAACTTCGGTACCTTGAAATAGTGCATTGAAGCTCGCAAATCAAGTTTCGCATCTTTTTACGTGTCGAAAGTTTGTGAAATGCTCCCAACCACTGCAAAACATCATTTTGGGTCTAATGCAGTAGAATGGATGTTTTCGTTGCGAAACCTTTTTCGCAACTTCGGTACCCTGAAATTGTGCATTCAAGCCCACAAAAGAAGTTTCGCACCTTTTCACTCGCCGAAGGTTTGCGAAATGCTCCCAACCACTGCAAAACATCATTTTGGGTCTAATGGAGAAGAATGGATGTTTTCGTTGCGAAACTATTTTCTTAATTTTGTTACCCTCAAATTGTGCATTATGGCCCGAAACACAAGTTTCGCATCTTTTTGCAAGCCGATGGTTTACGAAATGCTCCCAACCACTTCAAAACATCATTTTGGGTCTAATGGAGTAGAATGGATGTTTTTGTTGCGAAACTATATTCGCAACTTCGGTACCCCAAAATAGTGCATTCAGGACCGAAACACAAGTTTCGCATCTTTTTACGTGCCGAAGGTTTGCGAAATGCTCCCAACCACTGCAAAGCATCATTTTAAGTCTAATGGAGTAGAATGAATGTTTTCGATGCGAAACCTTTTTCGCAACTTCGGTACCCTGAAATAGTGTATTCAGGCCCGCAAAAGAAGTTTCGCATCTTTTTACGTGCCGAAGCTTTGCGAAATGCTCCCAACCACTGCAAAGCATCATTTTGAGTCTAATGGAGTAGAATGGATGTTTTCTATGCGAAACCTTTTTCGTAACTTCGGTACCTTGAAATAGTGCATTTAGGCCCACAAATCAAGTTTCTTATCTTTTTACGTGTCGAAGGTTTGCGAAATGCTCCCAACCACTGCAAAGCATCATTTTGAGTCTAATGGAGTAGAATGAATGTTTTCGATGCGAAACCTTTTTCGCAACTTCGGTACCCTGAAATAGTGCATTCAGGCCCGCAAAAGAAGTTTTACATCTTTTTACGTACCGAAGGTTTGCGAAATGCTCCCAACCACTACAAAACATCATTTTGGGTCTAATGGAGTAGAATGGATGTTTTCATTGCGAAACTATTTTCATAATTTCGTTACCCCGAAATTGTGCATTGTGGCCCAAAGTCGAAACACAAGTTTCGCATGTTTTTACGTGCCGAAGGTTTGCGAAATGCTCCCAACCACTGCAAAACATCATTTTGGGTCTAATGGAGTAGAATGGATGTTTTTGATGCGAAACCTTTTTCACAACTTCGGTACCCTGAAATAGAGCATTCAAGCCTGCAAATCTAGTTTCGCATCTTTTTACGTGTCGAAGGATTGTGAGATGCTCCAAACCACTGCAAAACATAATTTTGGGTCTAATGGAGTGGAATGGATGTTTTCGTTACGAAACCATATTCGCAACTTCGGTACCCTCAAATAGTGCATTCAGGCCCGCAAAAGAAGTTTCGCATTATTTTACGTGCCGAAGGTTTGCGAAATGCTCCCAACCACTGCAAAACATCATTTTGGGTCTATTTGAGAAGAATGGATGTTTTCGTTGCGAAACTATTTTCATAATTTTGTTACCCTCAAATTGTGCATTATGGCCCGGAACATAAGTTTTGCATCTTTTTACAAGCCGATGGTTTGCGAAATGGTCCCTAGCACTTCAAAACATCATTTTGGGTCTAATGGAGTAGAATGGATGTTTTCGTTACGAAACCATATTCGCAAATTCGGTACCCTGAAATAGTGCATTCAGGCCCACAAATCAAGATTTGCATCTTTTTACGCGTCGAAGGTTTGTGAAATGCTCCCAACCACTGCAAAACATCATTTTGGGTCTAATGGAGGACAATGGATGTTTTCGTTGCGAAACCTTTTTCGCAACTTCAGTACCCTGAAATACTGTATTCAGGCCCGCAAAAGAAGTTTCGCATCTTTTTACGTGCCGAAGGTTTGCGAAATGCTCCCAACCACTGCAAAGCATCATTTTGAGTCTAATGGAGTAGAATGGATGTTTTCGATGAGAAACCTTTTTCGCAACTTCGGTACCCTGAAATAGTGCATTTAGGCCCACAAATCAAGTTTTGCATCTTTTTACGTCTCGAAGGTTTGTGAATTGCTCCTAACCACTGCAAAATATCATTTTGGGTCTAATGGAGTACAATGGATGTTTTCATTGAGAAACCTTTTTCGCAACTTCTGTACCCTGAAATAGTGCATTCAGGCCCGCAAAAGAAGTTTTGCATCTTTTTACGTACCGAAGGTTTGCGAAATGCTCCCAACCACTACAAAACATCATTTTGGGTCTAATGGAGTAGAATGGATGTTTTCATTGCGATACTATTTTCATAATTTTGTTACCCCGAAATTGTGCATTGTGGCCCGAAAGTCGAAACACAAGTTTCGCATCTTTTTACGTGCCGAAGGATTGCCAAATGCTCCCAACCACTGCAAAACATCATTTTGGGTCTAATGGAGTAGAATGGATGTTTTCGTTGCGAAACCATTTTTGTAACTTCGGTACCCCGAAATAGTGCATTCAGGCCCGAAACACAAGTTTCGCATCTTTTACCTTGCGGAAGGTTTGCGAATTGCTCCCAACCACTGCAAAACATCATTTTGAGTCTAATGGAGTAGAATGAATGTTTTCGATGCGAAACCTTTTTCGCAACTTCAGTACCCTGAAATAGTGCATTCAGGCTCGCAAAAGAAGTTTCGCATCTTTTTACGTGCCGAAGGTTTGCGAAATGCTCCCAACCACTGCAAAGCATCATTTTGAGTCTAATGGAGTAGAATGGATGTTTTCGATGCAAAACCTTTTTCACAACTTCGGCACCCTGAAATAGTGCATTCAAGCCCCCAAATCAAGTTTCGCATCTTTTTACGTGTCAAAGGTTTGTGAAATGCTCCCAACCACTGCAAAACATCATTTTCGGTCTAATGGAGTAGAATGGATGTTTTCGTTGCGAAACCTTTTTCGCAACTTCGGTACCCTGAAATTATGCATTCAGGCTCGCAAAAGAAGTTTCGCATCTTTTTACGTGCCGAAGGTTTGCGAAATGCTCCCAACCACTGCAAAACATCGTTTTGGGTCTAATGGAGTAGAATGGATGTTTTCATTGCGAAACTATTTTCATAATTTCGTTACACCGAAATTGTGCATTGTGGCCCGAAAGTCGAAACACAAGTTTCGCATCTTTTTACGTGCCGAAGGTTTGCGAAATGCTCCCAACCACTGTAAAACATCATTTTGGGTCTAATGGAGTAGAATGGATGTTTTCGTTGCGAAACCATTTTTGTAACTTCGGTACCCCGAAATAGTGCATTCAGGCCCGAAACACAAGTTTCGCATCTTTTTACGTGCCGAAGGTTTGCGAAATGCTCCCAACCACTGCAAAACATCATTTTGAGTCTAATGGAGTAGAATGGACGTTTTCGATGCAAAACCTTTTTCACAACTTCGGCACCCTGAAATAGTGCATTCAACTCCCCAAATCAAGTTTCGCATCTTTTTATGTGTCAAAGGTTTGTGAAATGCTCCCAACCACTGCAAAACATCATTTTGGGTCTAATGGAGTAGAATGGATGTTTTCGTTGCGAAACCCTTTTCGCAACTTCGGTACCCTGAAATTGTGCATTCAGGCTCGCAAAAGAAGTTTCGCATCTTTTTACGTGCCGAAGGTTTGCGAAATGCTCCCAACCACTGCAAAACATCGTTTTGGGTCTAATGGAGTAGAATGGATGTTTTCATTGCGAAACTATTTTCATAATTTCGTTACACCGAAATTGTGCATTGTGGCCCGAAAGTCGAAACACAAGTTTCGCATCTTTTTACAAGCTGATGGTTTGCGAAATGGTCCCTAGCACTTCAAAACATCATTTTGGGTCTAATGGAGTAGAATGGATGTTTTCGTTACGAAACCATATTCGCAACTTCGGTACCCCGAAATAGTGCATTCAGGCCCGAAACACAAGTTTCGCATCTTTTTACGTGCCGAAGGTTTGCGAAATGCTCCCAACCACTGCAAATCATCATTTTGAGTCTAATGGAGTAGAATGGATGTTTTCGATGCAAAACCTTTTTCGCAACTTCGGTACCCTGAAATAGTGCATTGAAGCCCGCAAATCAAGTTTCGCATCTTTTTACGTGTCGAAGGTTTGTGAAATGCTCCCAACCACTGCAAAATATCATTTTGGGTCTAATGGAGTAGAATGGATGTTTTTGATGCAAAACCTTTTTCCCAACTTCGGGACCCTGAAATAGAGCATTCAAGCCTGCAAATCTAGTTTCACATCTTTTTACGTGTCGAAGGTTTGTGAGATGCTCCAAACCACTGCAAAACATAATTTTGGGTCCAATGGAGTAGAATGGATGTTTTCGCTACGAAACCATATTCGCAACTTCGGTACCCTCAAATAGTGCATTCAGGCCCGCAAAAGAAGTTTCGCATTATTTTACGTGCCGAAGGTTTGCGAAATGCTCCCAACCACTGCAAAACATCATTTTGGGTCTGTTTGAGAAGAATGGATGTTTTCGTTGCGAAACTATTTTCATAATTTTGTTACCCTCAAATTGTGCATTATGGCCCGGAACATAAGTTTTGCATCTTTTTACAAGCCGATGGTTTGCGAAATGGTCCCTAGCACTTCAAAACATCATTTTGGGTCTAATGGAGTAGAATGGATGTTTTCGTTACGAAACCATATTCGCAAATTCGGTACCCTGAAATAGTGCATTCAGGCCCACAAATCAAGTTTTGCATCTTTTTACGCGTCGAAGGTTTGTGAAATGCTCCCAACCACTGCAAAACATCATTTTGGGTCTAATGGAGGACAATGGATGTTTTCGTTGCGAAACCTTTTTCGCAACTTCAGTACCCTGAAATAGTGTATTCAGGCCCGCAAAAGAAGTTTCGCATCTTTTTACGTGCCGAAGGTTTGCGAAATGCTCCCAACCACTGCAAAGCATCATTTTGAGTCTAATGGAGTAGAATGGATGTTTTCGATGAGAAACCTTTTTCGCAACTTCGGTACCCTGAAATAGTGCATTTAGGCCCACAAATCAAGTTTTGCATCTTTTTACGTCTCGAAGGTTTGTGAATTGCTCCTAACCACTGCAAAATATCATTTTGGGTCTAATGGAGTACAATGGATGTTTTCATTGAGAAACCTTTTTCGCAACTTCTGTACCCTGAAATAGTGCATTCAGGCCCGCAAAAGAAGTTTTGCATCTTTTTACGTACCGAAGGTTTGCGAAATGCTCCCAACCACTACAAAACATCATTTTGGGTCTAATGGAGTAGAATGGATGTTTTCATTGCGATACTATTTTCATAATTTTGTTACCCCGAAATTGTGCATTGTGGCCCGAAAGTCGAAACACAAGTTTCGCATCTTTTTACGTGCCGAAGGATTGCCAAATGCTCCCAACCACTGCAAAACATCATTTTGGGTCTAATGGAGTAGAATGGATGTTTTCGTTGCGAAACCATTTTTGTAACTTCGGTACCCCGAAATAGTGCATTCAGGCCCGAAACACAAGTTTCGCATCTTTTACCTTGCGGAAGGTTTGCGAATTGCTCCCAACCACTGCAAAACATCATTTTGAGTCTAATGGAGTAGAATGAATGTTTTCGATGCGAAACCTTTTTCGCAACTTCAGTACCCTGAAATAGTGCATTCAGGCTCGCAAAAGAAGTTTCGCATCTTTTTACGTGCCGAAGGTTTGCGAAATGCTCCCAACCACTGCAAAGCATCATTTTGAGTCTAATGGAGTAGAATGGATGTTTTCGTTGCGAAACCATTTTTGTAACTTCGGTACCACGAAATAGTGCATTCAGGCCCGAAACACAAGTTTCGCATCTTTTACCTTGCGGAAGGTTTGCGAAATGCTCCCAACCACTGTAAAGCATCATTTTGAGTCTAATGGAGTAGAATGAATGTTTTCTATGCGAAACCTTTTTCGTAACTTCGGTACCCTGAAATAGTGCATTTAGGCCCACAAATCAAGTTTCTTATCTTTTTACGTGTCGAAAGTTTGTGAATTGCTCCTAACCACTGCAAAATATCATTTTGGGTCTAATGGAGTACAACAGATGTTTTCATTGAGAAACCTTTTTCGCAACTTCGGTACCCTAAAATAGTGCATTCAGGCCCGCAAAAGAAGTTTTGCATCTTTTTACGTACCGAAGGTTTGCGAAATGCTCCCAACCACTACAAAACATCATTTTGGGTCTAATTGAGTAGAATGGATGTTTTCATTGCGAAACTATTTTCATAATTTCGTTACCCCGAAATTGTGCATTGTGGCCCGAAAGTCGAAACACAAGTTTCGCATCTTTTTACGTGCCGAAGGTTTGCGAAATGCTCCCAACCACTGTAAAACATCATTTTGGGTCTAATGGAGTAGAATGGATGTTTTCGTTGCGAAACCATTTTTGTAACTTCGGTACCCCGAAATAGTGCATTCAGGCCCGAAACATAAGTTTCGCATCTTTTTACGTGCCGAAGGTTTGCGAAATGCTCCCAACCACTGCAAAACATCATTTTGAGTCTAATGGAGTAGAATGGATGTTTTCGATGCAAAACCTTTTTCACAACTTCGGCACCCTGAAATAGTGCATTCAAGCCCCCAAATCAAGTTTCGCATCTTTTTACGTGTCAAAGGTTTGTGAAATGCTCCCAACCACTGCAAAACATCATTTTCGGTCTAATGGAGTAGAATGGATGTTTTCGTTGCGAAACCTTTTTCGCAACTTCGGTACCCTGAAATTATGCATTCAGGCTCGCAAATGAAGTTTCGCATCTTTTTACGGGCCGAAGGTTTGCGAAATGCTCCCAACCACTGCAAAACATCGTTTTGGGTCTAATGGAGTAGAATGGATGTTTTCATTGCGAAACTATTTTCATAATTTCGTTACACCGAAATTGTGCATTGTGGCCCGAAAGTCGAAACACAAGTTTCGCATCTTTTTACGTGCCGAAGGTTTGCGAAATGCTCCCAACCACTGTAAAACATCATTTTGGGTCTAATGGAGTAGAATGGATGTTTTCGTTGCGAAACCATTTTTGTAACTTCGGTACCCCGAAATAGTGCATTCAGGCCCGAAACACAAGTTTCGCATCTTTTTACGTGCCGAAGGTTTGCGAAATGCTCCCAACCACTGCAAAACATCATTTTGAGTCTAATGGAGTAGAATGGACGTTTTCGATGCAAAACCTTTTTCACAACTTCGGCACCCTGAAATAGTGCATTCAAGTCCCCAAATCAAGTTTCGCATCTTTTTACGTGTCAAAGGTTTGTGAAATGCTCCCAACCACTGCAAAACATCATTTTGGGTCTAATGGAGTAGAATGGATGTTTTCGTTGCGAAACCTTTTTCGCAACTTCGGTACCCTGAAATTGTGCATTCAGGCTCGCAAAAGAAGTTTCGCATCTTTTTACGTGCCGAAGGTTTGCGAAATGCTCCCAACCACTGCAAAACATCGTTTTGGGTCTAATGGAGTAGAATGGATGTTTTCATTGCGAAACTATTTTCATAATTTCGTTACACCGAAATTGTGCATTGTGGCCCGAAAGTCGAAACACAAGTTTCGCATCTTTTTACAAGCTGATGGTTTGCGAAATGGTCCCTAGCACTTCAAAACATCATTTTGGGTCTAATGGAGTAGAATGGATGTTTTCATTACGAAACCATATTCGCAACTTCGGTACCCCGAAATAGTGCATTCGGCCCGAAACACAAGTTTCGCATCTTTTTACGTGCCGAAGGTTTGCGAAATGCTCCCAACCGCTGCAAATCATCATTTTGAGTCTAATGGAGTAGAATGGATGTTTTCGATGCAAAACCTTTTTCGCAACTTCGGTACCCTGAAATAGTGCATTGAAGCCCGCAAATCAAGTTTCGCATCTTTTTACGTGTCGAAGGTTTGTGAAATGCTCCCAACCACTGCAAAATATCATTTTGGGTCTAATGGAGTAGAATGGATGTTTTTGATGCAAAACCTTTTTCCCAACTTCGGTACCCTGAAATAGAGCATTCAAGCCTGCAAATCTAGTTTCACATCTTTTTACGTGTCGAAGGTTTGTGAGATGCTCCAAACCACTGCAAAACATAATTTTGGGTCTAATGGAGTAGAATGGATGTTTTCCTTACGAAACCATATTCGCAACTTCGGTACCCTCAAATAGTGCATTCAGGCCCGCAAAAGAAGTTTCGCATTATTTTACGTGCCGAAGGTTTGCGAAATGCTCCCAACCACTGCAAAACATCATTTTGGGTCTATTTGAGAAGAATGGATGTTTTCGTTGCGAAACTATTTTCATAATTTTGTTACCCTCAAATTGTGCATTATGGCCCGGAACATAAGTTTTGCATCTTTTTACAAGCCAATGGTTTGCGAAATGGTCCCAAACACTTCAAAACATCATTTTGGGTCTAATAGAGTAGAATGGATGTTTTCGTTGCGAAACCATATTCGCAACTTCGGTACCCCGAAATAGTGCATTCAGGCCTGAAACACAAGTTTCGCATCTTTTTACGTGCCGAAGTTTGCGAAATGCTCCCAGCCACTGCAAAGCATCATTTTGAGTCTAATGGAGTAGAATGGATGTTTTCGATGCGAAAACTTTTTCGCTACTTCGGTACCCTGAAATTGTGCATTCAGGCCCACAAATCATGTTTCGCATCTTTTTATGTGTTGAAGGTTTGTGAAATGCTCCCAACCACTGCTAAACATCTTTTTGGGTCTAATGGAGTACAATGGATGTTTTCGTTACGAAACCTTTTTCGCAATTTCGGTACCTTGAAATAGTGCATTCAGGCCCGCAAAAGAAGTTTCGCATCTTTTTACCTGCCGAAGGTTTGTGAAATGCTCCCAACCACTGCTAAACATCATTTTGGGTCTAATGGAGTACATTGGATGTTTTCGTTACGAAACCTTTTTCGCAATTTCGGTACCTTGAAATAGTGCATTCAGGCCCGCAAAAGAAGTTTCGCATCTTTTTACCTGCCAAAGGTTTGCGAAATATCCCAACCACTGCAAAACATCATTTTGAGTCTAATGGAGTAGAATGGATGTTTTCGATGCGAAACCTTTTTCGCAACTTCGGTACCCTGAAATAGTGCATTCAGGCCCACCAATCAAGTTTCGCATCTTTTTACGTGTCGAAGGTTTGTGAAATGCTCCCAACCACTGCAAAGCATAATTTTGGGTCTAATGGAGTACAATGGATGTTTTCATTGCGAAACCTTTTTCGCAACTTCAGTACCCTGAAATAGTGCATGCAGGCCCACAAAAGAAGTTTTGCATCTTTTTACGTACCGAAGGTTTGCGAAATGCTCCCAACCACTGCAACACATCATTTTGGGTCTAATGAAGTAGAATGGATGTTTTCATTGCGAAATCATTTTTGTCACTTCGGTACCCCGAAATAGTGCATTTAGGACCGAAACACAAGTTTCGCATCTTTTTAGGTGCCGATGGTTTGCGAAATGCTCCCAACCACTACAAAACATCATTTTGAGTCTAATGGAGTAGAATGGATGTTTTCGATGCGAAACCTTTTTCGCAACTTTGGTACCCTAAAATAGCGCATTCAGGCCCACCAATCAAGTTTCGCATCTTTTTACGTGTCGAAGGTTTGTGAAATGCTCCCAACCACTGCAAAGCATCATTTTGGGTCTAATGGAGTACAATGGATGTTTTCATTGCGAAACCTTTTTCGCAACTTTAGTACCCTAAAATTGTGTATTCAGGCCCGCAAAAGAAGTTTTGCGTCTTTTTAGGTACCGAAGGTTTGCGAAATGCTCTCAACCACTGCAAAACATCATTTTGGGTCTAATGGAGTAGAATGGATGTTTTCACTGCGAAACTATTTTCATAATTTCGTTACCCCGAAATTGTGCAATATGGCCCGAAAGTCAAAACACAAGTTTCACATCTTTTTACAAGCCGATGGTTTGCGAAATGGTCCCAACCACTTCAAAACATCATTTTGGGTCTAATAGAGTAGAATGGATGTTCTCGTAACGAAACCATATTCGCAACTTCGGTACCCCGAAATAGTGCATTCCGGCCCGAAACACAAGTTTCACATCTTTTTACGTGACGAAGGTTTGCGAAATGCTCCCAACCACTGCAAAACATCATTTTGGGTCTAATGGAGTAGAATGGATGTTTTCGTTACGAAATCATTTTTGTAACTTCGGTACCCCGAAATAGTGCATTCAGGCCCGAAACACAAGTTTCGCATCTTTTTTCGTGCCGAAGGTTTGCGAAATGCTCCCAACCACTGCAAAACATCATTTTGAGTCTAATGGAGTAGAATGGATGTTTTCGATGAAAAACCTTTTTTGCAACTTCGATACCCTGAAATAGAGCATTCAAGCCCGCAAATCAAGTTTCGCATCTTTTTACGTGTCGAAGGTTTGTGAAATGCTCCCAACCACTGCAAAACATCATTTTGGGTCTAATCGAGTAGAATGGATGTTTTCGATGCGAAACCTTTTTCACAACTTCGGTACCCTGAAATAGTGCATTCAAGCCCGCAAATCAAGTTTCGCATCTTTTTACATGTCGAAGGTTTGTGAGATGCTCCCAACCACTGCAAAACATAATTTTGGGTCTAATGGAGTAGAATGGATGTTTTCGTTACGAAACCATATTCGCAACTTCGGTACCCTCAAATAGTGCATTCCGGCCCGCAAAAGAAGTTTCGCATCATTTTACGTGCCGAAGGTTTGCGATATGCTCCCAACCACTGCAAAACATCATTTTGGGTCTATTGGAGTAGAATGGATGTTTTCGTTGCGAAACTATTTTCTTTATTTCGCTACCCCGAAATTGTGCATTGTGGCCCGAAACAAAAGTGTCGCATCTTTTTACAAGCTGACGGTTTGCGAAATGCTCCCAACCACTTCAAAACATCATTTTGGGTCTAATGGAGTAGAATGGATGTTTTCGTTGCGAAACCATATTCACAAGTTCGGTACCACGAAATAGTGCATTCAGGCCCGAAAAAGAAGTTTTTCATCTTTTTACGTGTCGAAGGTTTGCGAAATGCTCCCAACCACTGCAAAACATCATTTTGGGTCTAATGGAGTAGAATGGATGTTTTCGTTGCGAAACCATTTTTGTAACTTCGGTACCCCGAAATAGTGCATTCAGGCCCGAAACACAAGTTTCGCATCTTTTTACGTGCCGAAGGTTTGCGAAATGCTCCCAACCACTGCAAAACATCATTTTGAGTCTAATGGAGTAGAATGGATGTTTTCAATGCGAAACCTTTTTCGTAACTTCGGTACCCTGAAATCGTGCATTTAGGCCCACAAATCAAGTTTCGTATCTTTTTACGTGTCGAAGGTTTGCGAAATGCTCCCAACCACTGCAAAACATCATTTTGGGTCTAATGGAGTACAATGGATGTTTTCGTTGCGAAACCTTTTTCGCAACTTCAGTACCCTGAAATAGTGCATTCAGGCCCACAAAAGAAGTTTCGCATCTTTTTACGTGCCGAAGGTTTGCGAAATGCTCCCAACCACTGCAAAGCATCATTTTGAGTCTAATGGAGTAGAATGGATGCTTTCGATGCGAAACCTTTTTCGCAACTTCGGTACCCTGAAATCGTGCATTTAGGCCCACAAATCAAGTTTCGCATATTTTTACGTGTCGAAGGTTTGTGAAATGCTCCCAACCACTGCAAAACATCATTTTGGATCTAATGGATTACAATGGATGTTTTCGTTGCGAAACCTTTTTCGCAAATTCAGTGCCCTGAAATAGTGCATTCAGGCCCACAAAAGAAGTTTCGCATCTTTTTACATGCCGAGGGTTTGCGAAATGCTCCCAACCACTGCAAAGCATCATTTTGAGTCTAATGGAGTAGAATGGATGTTTTCGATGCGAAACCTTTTTCGCAACTTCGGTACCCTGAAATCGTGCATTTAGGCCCACAAATCAAGTTTCGCATCTTTTTACGTGTCGAAGGTTTGTGAAATGCTCCCAACCACTGCAAAACATCATTTTGGATCTAATGGAGTACAATGGATGTTTTCATTGAGAAACCTTTTTCGCAACTTCGGTACCCTGAAATAGTGCATTCAGGCCCGCAAAAGAAGTTTTTCATCTTTTTACGTGTCGAAGGTTTGCGAAATGCTCCCAACCACTGCAAAACATCATTTTGGGTCTAATGGAGTAGAATGGATGTTTTCGTTGCGAAACCATTTTTGTAACTTCAGTACCCCGAAATAGTGCATTCAGGCCCGAAACACAAGTTTCGCATCTTTTTACGTGCCGAAGGTTTGCGAAATGCTCCCAACCACTGCAAAACATAATTTTGGGTCTATTGGAGTAGAATGGATGTTTTCAATGCAAAACCTTTTTCGCAACTTCGGTACCCTGAAATAGTGCATTCAAGCCCGCAAATCAAGTTTCGCATCTTTTTACGTGTCGAAGGTTTGTGAAATGCTCCCAACCACTGCAAAACATCATTTTGGGTCTAATGGAGTAGAATGGATGTTTTCGTTGCGAAACCTTTTTCGAAACTTCGGTACCCTGAAATTGTGCATTCAGGCCCGCAAAAGAAGTTTCGCATCTTTTTACGTGCCGAAGGTTTGCGAAATGCTCCCAACCACTGCAAAACATCATTTTGGGTCTAATGGAGAAGAATGAATGTTTTCGTTGCGGAACTATTTTCATAATTTTGTTACCCTCAAATTGTGCATTATGGCCCGAAACACAAGTTTCAGATCTTTTTACAAGCCGATGGTTTGCGAAATGGTCCCAACCACTTCAAAACATCATTTTGGGTCTAATGGAGTAGAATGGATGTTTTCGTTGCGAAACTATATTCGCAACTTCGGTACCCCGAAATAGTGCATTCAGGCCCGAAACACAAGTTTCGCTTCTTTTTACGTGCCGAAGGTTTGCGAAATGCACCCAACCACTGCAAAGCATCATTTTGAGTCCAATGGAGTAGAATGGATGTTTTCGATGCGAAACCTTTTTCGCAACTTCGGTACCCTGAAATAGTGCATTCAGGCCCACAAATCAAGTTTCGCATCTTTTTACGTGTCGAAGGTTTGTGAAATGCTCCCAACCACTGCAAAATATCATTTTGGGTCTAATGGAGTACAAGGGATGTTTTCGTTGCGAAACCATTTTTGTAACTTCGGTACCTCGAAATAGTACATTCAGGCCCGAAACACAAGTTTCGCATCTTTTTACGTGCCGAAGGTTTGCGAAATGCTCCCAACCACTGCAAAACATCATTTTCAGTCTAATGGAGTAGAATGGATGTTTTCGATGCAAAACCTTTTTCGCAACTTCGGTACCCTGAAATAGTGCATTCAAGCCTGCAAATCAAGTTTCGCATCTTTTTACGTGTCGAAGGTTTGTGAAATGCTCCCAACCAGTGCAAAACATCATTTTGGGTCTAATGGAGTAGAATGGATGTTTTCTTTGCGAAACCTTTTTCGCAACTTCGGTACCCTGAAATTGTGCATTCAGGCCCGCGAAAGAAGTTTCGCATCTTTTAACGTGCCGAAGGTTTGCGAAATGCTCCCAACCACTGCAAAACATCATTTTGGGTCTAATGTAGAAGAATGGATGTTTTCGTTGCGAAACTATTTTCATAATTTTGTTACCCTCAAATTGTGCAATATGGCCCGAAACACAAGTTTCGCATCTTTTTACAAGCCGATGGTTTGCGAAATGGTCCCAACCACTTCAAAACATCATTTTGGGTCTAATAAAGTAGAATGGATGTTTTCGTTACGAAACCATATTCGCAACTTCGGTACCCCGAAATAGTGCATTCAGGCCTGAAACACAAGTTTCGCATCTTTTTACGTGCCGAAGGTTTGCGAAATGCTCCCAACCACTGCAAAGCATCAATTTGAGTCTAATGGAGTAGATTGGATGTTTTCGATGCGAAACCTTTTTCGCAACTTCGGTACCCTGAAATAGTGCATTCAGGCCCACCAATCAAGTTTCGCATCTTTTTACGTGTCGAAGGTTTGTGAAATGCTCCCAACCACTGCAAAACATCATTTTGGGTCTAATGGAGTACAATGGATGTTTTCGTTGCGAAACCTTTTTCGCAACTTCGGTACCCTGAAATAGTGCATTCAGGCCCGCAAAAGAAGTTTCGCATCTTTTTACGTGTCGAAGGTTTGCGAAATGCTCCCAACCACTGCAAAACATCATTTTGGGTCTAATGGAGTAGAATGGATGTTTTCATTGCGAAACTATTTTCATAATTTCTTTACCCCGAAATTGTGCATTGTGGCCCGAAAGTCGAAACACAAGTTTCGCATATTTTTACAAGCCGATGGTTTGCGAAATGGTCCCAAGCCCTTCAAAACATCATTTTGGGTCTAATGGAGTAGAATGGATGTATTCGTTACGAAACCATATTCGCAATTTCGGTACCCCGAAATGGTGCATTTAGGCCCGAAACACAAGTTTCGCATCTTTTTACGTGCTGAAGGTTTGCGAAATGCTCCCAACCACTGCAAATCATCATTTTGAGTCTAATGGAGTAGAATGGATGTTTTCGATGCAAAACCTTTTTTGCAACTTCGGTACCCTAAAATAGTGCATTCAAGCCCGCAAATCAAGTTTCGCATCTTTTTACGTGTCGAAGGTTTGTGAAATGCTCCCAACCACTGCAAAACATCATTTTGGGTCTAATGGAGTAGAATGGATGTTTTTGATGCGAAACCTTTTTCACAACTTCGGTACCCTTAAATAGTGCACTCAATCCCGCAAATCAAGTTTCGCATCTTTTTACGTGTCGAAGGTTTGTGAGATGCTCCCAACCACTGCAAAACATAATTTTGGGTCTAATGGAGTAGAATGGATGTTTTTGTTGCGAAACCTTTTTCGCAACTTGAAGGACCGATTAGGCGAACCAGAGAGGGGGGAGTGAATGGGAGCCGATAAAAATTCTTCTCGAAGGAGATGAGAACTCCAACGAGATGAACAAGGCTTCCAAATCACGTCTCCGACTCAACTACCCAAGTTGGCCAAGACCATGCAGCCGCTGGAGTGCTACTGGTCCTAGGAACCAACAACCACCTTCACAGACTCAAGAACGCAGCGGAACACCAACTCGAGCACCACTGACTTACGCCGGTCAGGCCGGTGAGCAGCACTGGTCAGACCGGTCCCTGCTGGTAAAACCTGGGAACTTCCACAGAAGGCCTCTACACCGGTCAGGCTGGTGTAGCTCGCCGGTCAGACCAGTCCAAGCCAAGAAACCCCAAATCCACCAAACAGGCCTACAGAGCTCCAAACTGACCCAAACTCGAAACAGAAGCAACACGGGACTACAACGAACTCACCAGAATGTTCACCCGAGGCAAAACCCATAGGGCCTCTGCACCGGTCAGACCGGTGAGCAGCACCGGTCAGACCGGTCAGGCTGGGCCGCTCGGGGATGAACAGCACCCGCGGGTCAACTCCCCCAAATCCAACTCCCGATCTCCCGAATCGCTCCACGGATTTGTGCAAGAATTTGGGGATAGTAGGAACACATGGGCACTCCATAGCCAAGATTTGGTCCACCAAAACTTGCTAAATCAAGAGGAATCGAAAAAATCCCACCAAGAACGCCTCTAACCCTAGAGCCACAAAAACCCCAAAATCGAGCCCCTTTACTCACTGATTTGGGAGGGGAATCAAAGGGAAAAGAACCACGAAGGGTTCATGCATACATCCCCCACCAAATCCCAAAGAGAAAGGCCTCGAAATCGCTCCAAGAAAATCGCCAAGAAAGGGCTCCGAAAAACACCAAAAAATGAGAAACGGGAAAGACACATCCAAGCCTTGAGGAACCACGCCGAATCATCTATACATACCAAAGAGGTTCATACAAGGTCTAGCTTGCTGCCCGATCATCCTTCCCTCTCACAAGATCTCACCATGAAGCTCTCAAGCTAGTCCTAAGAAAATCCTAAGGAAAAATAGGAAGAGAAAATAGGAAAGCAAATGAGCTAGGGTTCCAAGAGATGGCTGCCATCCTCTCACCCCTTGGGTTATATGGAGGCAACCGAAAGATGAAAATACCCTTACTAGCTAACTAGGGATACATGCCCCTCAAGGGCGAATTCGAAAATCTTTGTCTTCGCTCCATCAGACGGATGCCCAGCGACCGCAAACTTGCTTAGCCTCGACGCAAGCCTTGCGATCTCGACGCGTATCCTCCGCTTCGAAGATTCCGGACTGCGTCGTCGCACACCGGTCAGACCGGTGCTCCTCACCGGTCAGACCCACCGGTCAGACCGGTCTGGAGCTACTGCACCTCCGTCTTCGGTTCTTCGGTCTTGGCTTTGTGGATCAACCAAGGAACTCAGTGGTTTTCTGGTGAACCACCGGAAACCCCGCGAACTCGGTGTAGCCTCCGCCAATCACCACTGATGACTCGGCTCCCACGTAGTCCCGGCTCGACCTTGGTTTTGAGGCTCAACCAAGAAACCGTCCATGACTTCATCTTGCCGTTCTTGCCACCATGCGGCCCGCACTTGACCCCGCTGGCCACTGGGTCCCTCGAACCAAGCCTACTTGTCTTCTCCACACCTGGAGGCCTCACCGGCAACGACCTTTCGCGCTTGTTCTTCACCTGCACCTGTACCAGTCAAGCCGCAACCTGCACCTGCAATACTTAGCCAAGAATCAGTCCACACCACGTTGTCAATCACTCATCACACCAGGAAGCGACCATCCACCGGTCCTCGAACCACACCTGGCTCTCACAACTTCGGTACCCTGAAAGAGTGCATTCAGGCCCGCAAAAGAAGTTTCACATCTTTTTACGTGCCGAAGGTTTGCGAAATGCTCCCAACCACTACAAAACATTATTTTGGGTCTATTGGAGTAGAATGGATGTTTTCGTTGCGAAACTATTTTCTTAATTTCGCTACCCCGAAATTGTGCATTGCGGCCGAAACACAAGTTTCACATCTTTTTACAAGCTGATGGTTTGCGAAATGCTCCCAACCACTTCAAAACATCATTTTGGGTCTAATGGAGTAGAATGGATGTTTTCGTTGCGAAACCATATTCGCAACTTCGGTACTAACAAATAGTGCATTCCGGCCCGAAACACAAGTTTCGCATCTTTTTACGTGCTGAAGGTTTGCGAAATGCTCCCAACCACTGCAAAACATCATTTTGGGTCTAATGAAGTAGAATGGATGCTTTCATTGCGAAATCATTTTTTTAACTTCGGTACCCCGAAATAATGCCTTTAGGACCGAAACACAAGTTTCGCATCTTTTTAGGTGCCTATGGTTTGCGAAATGCTCCCAACCACTGCAAAACATCATTTTGAGTCTAATGGAGTAGAATGGATGTTTTCGATACGAAACCTTTTTCGCGACTTCGGTACCCTGAAATAGTGCATTCAGGCCCACCAATCAAGTTTCGCATCTTTTTACGTGTCGAAGGTTTGTGAAATGCTCCAGACCACTGCAAAATATCATTTTGGGTCTAATGGAGTACAATGGATGTTTTCATTGCGAAACCTTTTTCGCAACTTCAGTACCCTGAAATAGTGCATTCAGGCCCGCAAAAGAAGTTTTGCATCTTTTTACGTACCGAAGGTTTGCGAAATGCTCCCAACCATTGCAAAACATCATTTTGGGTCTAATGGAGTAGAATGGATGTTTTCATTGCGAAACTATTTTCATAATTTCGTTACCCCGAAATTGTGCATTGTGGCCCGAAAGTCGAAACACAAGTTTCGCATCTTTTTACGTGCCGAAGGTTTGCGAAATGCTCCCAACCACTGCAAAACATCATATTGGGTCTAATGGAGTAGAATGGATGTTTTCGTTGCGAAACCATTTTTGTAACTTCGGTACCCCGATATAGTGCATTCAGGCCCGAAACACAAGTTTCGCATCTTTTTACGTGCCGAAGGGTTGCGAAATGCTCCCAACCACTGCAAAACATCATTTTGAGTCTAATGGAGTAGAATGGATGTTTTCGATGCAAAACCTTTTTCGCAACTTCGGTTCCCTGAAATAGTGCATTCAAGCCCGCAAATGAAGTTTCGAATCTTTTTACGTGTCGAAGGTTTGTGAGATGCTCCCAACCATTGCAAAACATCATTTTGTGTCTAATGGTGTAGAATGGATGTTTTCGTTGCGAAATCATTTTTTTAACTTCGGTACCCCGAAATAGTGCCTTTAGGACCGAAACACTAGTTTCGCATCTTTTTAGGTGCCGATGGTTTGCGAAATGCTCCCAACCACTGCAAAACATCATTTTGAGTCTAATGGAGTAGAATGGATGTTTTTGATGCGAAACCTTTTTCGCAACTTCGGTACCCTGAAATAGTGCATTCAGGCCCACCAATCAAGTTTCGCATCTTTTTACGTGTCGAAGGTTTGTGAAATGCTCCAGACCACTGCAAAACATCATTTTGGGTCTAATGGAGTACAATGGATGTTTGCATTGCGAAACCTTTTTCGCAACTTCAGTACCCTGAAATAGTGCATTCAGGCCCGCAAAAGAAGTTTTGCATCTTTTTACGTACCGAAGGTTTGCGAAATGCTCCCAACTATTGCAAAACATCATTTTGGGTCTAATGGAGTAGAATGGATGTTTTCATTGCGAAACTGTTTTCATAATTTCGTTACCCCGAAATTGTGCATTGTGGCCCGAAAGTCGAAACACAAGTTTCGCATCTTTTTACGTGCTGAAGGTTTGCGAAATGCTCCCAACCACTGCAAAACATCATTTTGGGTCTAATGGAGTAGAATGGATGTTTTCGTTGCGAAACCATTTTTGTAACTTCGGTACCCCGAAATAGTGCATTCAGGCCCGAAACACAAGTTTCGCATCTTTTTACGTGCCGAAGGTTTGCAAAATGCTCCCAACCACTACAAAACATCATTTTGAGTCTAATGGAGTAGAATTGATGTTTTCGATGCAAAACCTTTTAAGCAACTTCGGTACCCTGAAATAGTGCATTCAAGCCCGCAAATTAAGTTTCGCACCTTTTTACGTGTCGAAGGTTTGTGAGATGCTCCCAACCACTGCAAAACATCATTTTGTGTCTAATGGTGTAGAATGGATGTTTTCGTTGCGAAACCTTTATCGCAACTTCGGTACCCTGAAATTGTACATTCAGGAGCGCAACAGAAGTTTCACATGTTTTAACGTGCCGAAGGTTTGCGAAATGCTCCCAACCACTGCAAAACATCATTTTGGGTCTAATGGAGAAGAATGGATGTTTTCGTTGCGAAACTATTTTCATAATTTTGTTACCATCAAATTGTGCATTATGACCCGAAACACAAGTTTCACATCGTTTTACAAGCCGATGGTTTGCGAAATGGTCCCAACCACTTCAAAACATCATTTTGGGTCTAATAGAGTAGAATGGATGTTTTCGTTGCGAAACCATATTCGCAACTTCGGTACCCCGAAATAGTGCATTCAGGCCTGAAACACAAGTTTTGCATCTTTTTACGTGCCGAAGGTTTGCGAAATGCTCCCAACCACTGCAAAGCATCATTTTGAGTCTAATGGAGTAGAATGGATGTTTTCGATGCGAAACCTTTTTCGCAACTTCGGTACCCTGAAATAGTGCATTCAGGCCCACAAATCAAGTTTCACATCTTTTTACGTGTCAAAGGTTTGTGAAATGTTCCCAACCACTGCAAAACATCATTTTGGGTCTAATGGAGTACAATGGATGTTTTCGTTGCAAAACCTTTTTCGCAACTTCGGTACCCTGAAATAGTGCATTCAGGCCCACAAAAGAAGTTTCGCATCTTTTTACGTGCCGAAGGTTTGCGAAATGCTCCCAACCACTGCAAAACATCATTTTGGGTCTAATGGAGAAGAATGGATGTTTTCGTTACGAAACCATTTTCATAATTTTGTTACCCACAAATTGTGCATTATGGCCCGAAACACAAGTTTGCATCTTTTTACAAGCCGATGGTTTGCGAAATGGTAACAACCACTTCAAAACATCATTTTGGGTCTAATAGAGTAGAATGGATGTTTTCGTTGCGAAACCATATTCGCAACTTCGGTACCCCGAAATAGTGCATTCTGGCCTGAAACACAAGTTTCGCATCTTTTTACGTGCCGAAGGTTTGCGAAATGCTCCCAACCACTGCAAAGCATCATTTTGAGTCTAATGGAGTAGAATGGATGTTTTCGATGCGAAACCTTTTTCGCAACTTCGGTACCCTGAAATAGTGCATTCAGGCCCACAAATCAAGTTTCGCATCTTTTTACGTGTCGAAGGTTTGTGAAATGCTCCCAACCACTGCAAAACATCATTTTGGGTCTAATGGAGTACAATGGATGTTTTCGTTGCAAAACCTTTTTCGCAACTTCGGTACCCTGAAATAGTGCATTCAGACCCACAAAAGAAGTTTCGCATCTTTTTACGTGCCGAAGGTTTGCAAAATGCTCCCAATGACTGCAAAACATCATTTTCGGTCTAATGGGGTAGAATGGATGTTTTCATTGCGAAACTATTTTCATAGTTTCGTTACCCCGAAATTGTGCATTGTGGCCCGAAAGTCGAAACACAAGTTTCTCATCTTTTTACAAGCCGATGGTTTGCGAATTGGTCCCAAGCACTTCAAAACATCATTTGGGTCTAATGGAGTAGAATGGATGTTTTCGTTACGAAACCATATTCCCAACTTCGGTACCCCGAAATAGTGCATTCAGGCCCGAAACACAAGTTTCGCATCTTTTTACGTGCCGAAGGTTTGCGAAATGCTCGCAACAACTGCAAATCATCATTTTGAGTCTAATGGAGTAGAATGGATGTTTTCGATGCAAAACCTTTTTCGCAACTTCGGTACCCTAAAATAGTGCATTCAAGCCCGCAAATCAAGTTTCGTATCTTTTTACGTGTCGAAGGTTTGTGAAATGCTCCCAACCACTGCAAAACATCATTTTGGGTCTAATGGATGTTTTTGATGCGAAACCTTTTTCACAACTTCGGTACCCTGAAATAGTGCATTCCAGCCCGCAAATCAAGTTTCGCATCTTTTTATGTGTCGAAGGTTTGTGAGATGCTCCCAACCGCTGCAAAACATAATTTTGGGTCTAATGGAGTAGAATGGATGTTTTCGTTGCGAAACCTTTTTCGCAACTTCGGTACCCTGAAATAGTGCATTCAGGCCCGCAAAAGAAGTTTCACATCTTTTTACGTGTCGAAGGTTTGCGAAATGCTCCCAACCACTGCAAAGCATCATTTTGAGTCTAATGGAGTAAAATGGATGTTTTCGATGCGAAACCTTTTTCGCAACTTCGGTACCCTGAAATAGTGCATTCAGGCCCACAAATCAAGTTTCGCATCTTTTTACGTGTCGAAGGTTTGTGAAATGCTCCCAACCACTACAAAACATCATTTTGGGTCTAATGGAGTACAATGGATGTTTTCATTGCGAAACATTTTTCGCAACTTCGGTACCCTGAAATAGTGCATTTTGGCCCGCAAAAGAAGTTTTGCATCTTTTTACGTACCGAAGGTTTGCGAAATGCTCCCAACCATTGCAAAACATCATTTTGGGTCTAATGGAGTAGAATGGATGTTTTCATTGCGAAACTATTTTCATAATTTCGTTACCCCGAAATTGTGCATTGTGGCCCGAAAGTTGAAACACAAGTTTCGCATCTTTTTACAAGCCGATGGTTTGCGAAATGGTCCCTAGCACTTCAAAACATCTTTTTGGGTCTAATGGAGTAGAGTGGATGTTTTCGTTGTGAAACCATATTCACAACTTCGGTACCTCGAAATAGTGCATTCAGGCCCGAAACACAAGTTTCACATCTTTTTACGTGGCGAAGGTTTGTGAAATGCTCCCAACCACTGCAAATCATCATTTTGAGTCTAATGGAGTAGAATGGATGTTTTCGATGCAAAACCTTTTTCACAACTTTGGTACCCTGAAATAGTGCATTCAAGCCCGCAAATCAAGTTTCACATCTTTTTACGTGTCGAAGGTTTATGAAATGCTCCCAACCGCTGCAAAACATCATTTTGGGTCTAATGGAGTAGAATGGATGTTTTCGTTGCGAAACCTTTTTCGCAACTTCGGTACCCTGAAATAGTGCATTCAGGCCCGCAAAAGAAGTTTCGCATCTTTTTACGTGTCGAAGGTTTGCGAAATGCTCCCAACCACTGCAAAACATCATTTTGGGTCTAATGGAGAAGAATGGATGTTTTCATTGTGAAACTATTTTCATAATTTTGTTACCCCCAAATTGTGCATTATGGCCCGAAACACAAGTTTCGCATCTTTTTACAAGCCGATTGTTTGCGAAATGGTCCCAACCACTTCAAAACATCATTTTGGGTCTAATGGAGTAGAATGGATGTTTTCGTTGCGAAACCATATTCGCAACTTCGGTACCCCGAAATAGTGCATTCAGGCCCGAAACACAAGTTTCGCTTCTTTTTACGTGCCGAAGGTTTGCGAAATGCTCCCAACCACTGCAAAGTATCATTTTGAGTCTAATGGAGTAGAATGGATGTTTTCGATGCGAAACCTTTTTCGCAACTTCGGTACCCTGAAATAGTGCATTAAGGCCCACAAATCAAGTTTCGCGTCTTTTTACGTGTCGAAGGTTTGCGAAATGCTCCCAACCACTGCAAAACATCATTTTGGGTCTAATGGAGTAGAATGGATGTTTTCATTACGAAACTATTTTCATAATTTCGTTACACCGAAATTGTACATTGTGGCCCGAAAGTACAAACACAAGTTTCGTATCTTTTTACGTGCCGAAGGTTTGCGGAATGCTCCCAACCACTGCAAAACATCATTTTGGGTCTAATGGAGTAGAATGGATGTTTTCGTTGCAAAACCATTTTTGTAACTTCGGTACCCGAAATAGTGCATTCAGGCTCGAAACACAAGTTTCGCATCTTTTTATGTGCCGAAGGTTTGCGAAATGCTCCCAACCACTGCAAAACATCATTTTGAGTCTAGTGGAGTAGAATGGATGTTTTTGATGCAAAACCTTTTTCGCAACTTCGGTACCCTGAAATAGTGCATTCAAGCCCGCAAATCAAGTTTCGCATCTTTTTACGTGTCGAAGGTTTGTGAAATGCTCCCAACCACTGCAAAACATCATTTTGGGTCTAATGGAGTAGAATGGATGTTTTCGTTGCGAAACCTTTTTCGCAACTTCGGTACCCTGAAATTGTGCATTCAGGCCCGCAAAAGAAGTTTCGCATCTTTAAACGTGCCGAAGGTTTGCGAAATGCTCCCAACCACTGCAAAACATCATTTTGGGTCTAATGGAGAAGAATGGATGTTTTCATTGCGAAACTATTTTCATAATATTGTTACCCTCAAATTGTGCATTATGGCCCGAAACACAAGTTTCGCATCTTTTTACAAGCCGATGGTTTGCGAAATGGTCCCAACCACTTCAAAACATCATTTTGGGTCTAATGGAGTAGAATGGATGTTTTCGTTGCGAAACCATATTCGCAACTTCGGTACCCCGAAATAGTGCATTCAGGCCTGAAACACAAGTTTCGCATCTTTTTACGTGCAGAAGGTTTGCGAAATGCTCCCAACCACTGCAAAGCATCATTTTGAGTCTAATGGAGTAGAATGGATGTTTTCGATGCGAAACCTTTTTCGCAACTTCGGTACCCTGAAATAGTGCATTCAGGCCCACAAATCAAGTTTCGCATCTTTTTACGTGTCGAAGGTTTGTGAAATGCTCCCAACCACTGCAAAACATCATTTTGGGTCTAATGGAGTAGAATGGATGTTTTCGTTGCGAAACATTTTTCGCAACTTCGGTACCCTGAAATAGTGCATTCAGGCCCACAAAAGAAGTTTCGCATCTTTTTACGTGCCGAAGGTTTGGGAAATCCTCCCAACCACTGCAAAACATCATTTTCGGTCTAATGGAGTAGAATGGATGTTTTCATTACGAAACTATTTTCCTTATTTCGTTACCCTGAAATTGTGCATTGTGGCCCGAAAGTCGAAACACAAGTTTCGCATCTTTTTACAAGCCGATGGTTTGCGAAATGGTCCCAAGCACTTCAAAACATCATTTTGGGTCTAATGGAGTAGAATGGATGTTTTCGTTATGAAACCATATTCGCAACTTGGTACCCCGAAATAGTGCATTCAGGCCCGAAACACAAGTTTCGCATCTTTTTACGTGTCGAAGGTTTGCGAAATGCTCCCAACCACTACAAAACATCATTTTGGTTCTATTGGAGTAGAATGGATGTTTTCGTTGTGAAACTATTTTCTTAATTTCGCTACCCCGAAATTGTGCATTGTGGCCCGAAACACAAGTTTCGCATCTTTTTACAAGCTGATGGTTTACGAAATGCTCCCAACCACTTCAAAACATCATTTTTGGTCTAATGGAGTAGAATGGATGTTTTCGTTGCGAAACCATATTCGCAACTTCGGTACTACGAAATAGTGCATTCCGGCCCGAGACACAAGTTTCGCATCTTTTTACGTGCTGAAGGTTTGCGAAATGCTCCCAACCACTAAAAAACATCATTTTGGGTCTAATGAAGTAGAATGGATGTTTTCATTGCAAAATAATTTTTGTAACTTCGGTACCCCAAAATAGTGCATTCAAGCCCGCAAATCAAGTTTCGCATCTTTTTACGTGTCGAAGGTTTGTGAGATGCTCCCAACCACTGCAAAACATAATTTTGGGTCTAATGGAGTAGAATGGTTGTTTTCGTTGCGAAACCATTTTCGCAACTTCGGTACCCTGGAATAGTGCATTCAGGCTTGCAAAAGAAGTTTCGCATCTTTTTACGTGTCGAAGGTTTGCGAAATGCTCCCAACGACTACAAAACATCATTTTGGGTCTATTGGAGTAGAATGGATGTTTTCGTTGTGAAACTATTTTCTTAATTTCGCTACCCCGAAATTGTGCATTGTGGCCCGAAACACAAGTTTCGCATCTTTTTACAAGCTGATGGTTTACGAAATGCTCCCAACGACTTCAAAACATCATTTTTGGTCTAATGGAGTAGAATGGATGTTTTCGTTGCAAAACCATATACGCAACTTCGGTACTACGAAATAGTGCATTCCGGCCCGAAACACAAGTTTCACATCTTTTTACGTGCTGAAGGTTTGCGAAATGCTCCCAACCACTGCAAAACGTCATTTTGGGTCTAATGAAGTAGAATGGATGTTTTCATTGCAAAATCATTTTTGTAACTTCGGTACCCCAAAATAGTGCATTTAGGACCGAAACACAAGTTTCGAATCTTTTTAGGTGCCGATGGTTTGCGAAATGCTCCCAACCACTGCAAAACATCTTGAGTCTAATGGAGTAGAATGGATGTTTTCGATGCGAAACCTTTTTCGCTACTTTGGTACCCTGAAATAGTGCATTCAGGCCCACCAATCAAGTTTCCCATCTTTTTACGTGTCGAAGGTTTGTGAAATGCTCCCAACCACTGCAAAACATCATTTTGGGTCTAATGGAGTACAATGGATGTTTTCATTGCGAAACATTTTTCGCAACTTCAGTACCCTGAAATAGTGCATTCAGGCCCGCAAAAGAAGTTTTGCATCTTTTTACGTACCGAAGCTTTGCGAAATGCTCCCAACCACTGCAAAACATCATTTTGGGTCTAATGGAGTAGAATGGATGTTTTCATTGTGAAACTATTTTCATAATTTCGTTACCCCAAAATTGTGCATTGTGGCCCGAAAGTCGAAACACAAGTTTCGCATCTTTTTACAAGCCGATGGATTGCGAAATGGTCCCAACCACTTCAAAACATCATTTTGGGTCTTATAGAGTAGAATGGATGTTTTCGTTACGAAACCATATTCGCAACTGCGGTACCCCGAAATAGTGCATTCAGCCCGAAACACAAGTTTCGCATCTTTTTAGGTGCCGAAGGTTTGCGAAATGCTCCCAACCACTGCAAAACATCATTTTGGGTTTAATGTAGTAGAATAGATGTTTTCGTTGCGAAACCATTTCTGTAACTTCGGTACCCTGAAATAGTGCATTCAGGCCCGAAACACAAGTTTCGCATCTTTTTACGTGCCGAAGGTTTGCGAAATGCTCCCAACCACTGCAAAACATCATTTTGAGTCTAATGGAGTAGAATGGATGTTTTTGATGCAAAACCTTTTTCGCAACTTCGGTACCCTAAAATAGTGCATTCAAGCCCGCAAATCAAGTTTCGCATCTTTTTACGTGTCGAAGGTTTGTGAAATGCTCCCAACCACTGCAATACATCATTTTTGGTCTAATGGAGTAGAATGGATGTTTTCGTTGCGAAACATTTTTCGCAACTTCGGTACCATGAAATAGTGCATTCAGGCCCACAAAAGAAGTTTCGCATCTTTTTACGTGCCGAAGGTTTGCGAAATGCTCCCAATCACTGCAAAACATCATTTTGGGTCTAATGGAGTAGAATGGATGTTTTCATTGCGAAACTATTTTCCTTATTTCGTTACCCTGAAATTGTGCATTATGGCCCGAAAGTCGAAACACAAGTTTCGCATCTTTTTACAAGCCGATGGTTTGCGAAATGGTCCCAAGCACTTCAAAACATCATTTTGGGTCTAATGGAGTAGAATGGATGTTTTCGTTACGAAACCATATTCGCAACTTGGTACCCCGAAATAGTGCATTCAGGCCCGAAACACAAGTTTCATATCTTTATACGTGCTGAAGGTTTGCGAAATGCTCCAAACCACTGCAAATCATCATTTTGAGTCTAATGGAGTAGAATGGATGTTTTCGATGCAAAACCTTTTTCGCAACTTCGGTACCCTAAAATAGTGCATTCAAGCCCGCAAATCAAGTTTCGCATCTTTTTACGTGTCGAAGGTTTGTGAAATGCTCCCAACCACTGCAAAACATCATTTTGGGTCTAATGGATGTTTTTGATGCGAAACCTTTTTCACAACTTCGGTACCCTGAAATAGTGCATTCAAGCCCGCAAATCAAGTTTCGCATCTTTTTACGTGTCGAAGGTTTGTGAGATGCTCCCAACCACTGCAAAACATAATTTTGGGTCTAATGGAGTAGAATGGTTGTTTTCGTTGCGAAACCATTTTCGCAACTTCGGTACCCTGGAATAGTGCATTCAGGCGCGCAAAAGAAGTTTCGCATCTTTTTACGTGTCGAAGGTTTGCGAAATGCTCCCAACGACTACAAAACATCATTTTGGGTCTATTGGAGTAGAATGGATGTTTTCGTTGTGAAACTATTTTCTTAATTTCGCTACCCCGAAATTGTGCATTGTGGCCCGAAACACAAGTTTCGCATCTTTTTACAAGCTGATGGTTTACGAAATGCTCCCAACGACTTCAAAACATCATTTTTGGTCTAATGGAGTAGAATGGATGTTTTCGTTGCAAAACCATATACGCAACTTCGGTACTACGAAATAGTGCATTCCGGCCCGAAACACAAGTTTCACATCTTTTTACGTGCTGAAGGTTTGCGAAATGCTCCCAACCACTGCAAAACGTCATTTTGGGTCTAATGAAGTAGAATGGATGTTTTCATTGCAAAATCATTTTTGTAACTTCGGTACCCCAAAATAGTGCATTTAGGACCGAAACACAAGTTTCGAATCTTTTTAGGTGCCGATGGTTTGCGAAATGCTCCCAACCACTGCAAAACATCTTGAGTCTAATGGAGTAGAATGGATGTTTTCGATGCGAAACCTTTTTCGCTACTTTGGTACCCTGAAATAGTGCATTCAGGCCCACCAATCAAGTTTCCCATCTTTTTACGTGTCGAAGGTTTGTGAAATGCTCCCAACCACTGCAAAACATCATTTTGGGTCTAATGGAGTACAACGGATGTTTTCATTGCGAAACATTTTTCGCAACTTCAGTACCCTGAAATAGTGCATTGAGGCCCGCAAAAGAAGTTTTGCATCTTTTTACGTACCGAAGGTTTGCGAAATGCTCCCAACCACTGCAAAACATCATTTTGGGTCTAATGGAGTAGAATGGATGTTTTCATTGTGAAACTATTTTCATAATTTCGTTACCCCGAAATTGTGCATTGTGGCCCGAAAGTCGAAACACAAGTTTCGCATCTTTTTACAAGCCGATGGATTGCGAAATGGTCCCAACCACTTCAAAACATCATTTTGGGTCTAATAGAGTAGAATGGATGTTTTCGTTACGAAACCATATTCGCAACTGCGGTACCCCGAAATAGTGCATTCAGCCCGAAACACAAGTTTCGCATCTTTTTACGTGCCGAAGGTTTGCGAAATGCTCCCAACCACTGCAAAACATCATTTTGCGTCTAATGGAGTAGAATGGATGTTTTTGATGTAAAACCTTTTTCGCAACTTCGGTACCCTAAAATAGTGCATTCAAGCCCGCAAATCAAGTTTCACATCTTTTTACGTGTCGAAGGTTTGTGAAATGCTCCCAACCACTGCAAAACATCATTTTTGGTCTAATGGAGTAGAATGGATGTTTTCGTTGTGAAACATTTTTCGCAACTTCGGTACCCTGAAATAGTGCATTCAGGCCCACAAAAGAAGTTTCGCATCTTTTTACGTGCCGAAGGTTTGCGAAATGCTCCCAACCACTGCAAAACATCATTTTGGGTCTAATGGAGTAGAATGGATGTTTTCATTGCGAAACTATTTTCCTTATTTCGTTACCCTGAAATTGTGCATTATGGCCCGAAAGTCGAAACACAAGTTTCGCATCTTTTTACAAGCCGATGGTTTGCGAAATGGTCCCAAGCACTTCAAAACATCATTTTGGGTCTAATGGAGTAGAATGGATGTTTTCGTTACGAAACCATATTCGCAACTTGGTACCCCGAAATAGTGCATTCAGGCCCGAAACACAAGTTTCGCATCTTTATACGTGCTGAAGGTTTGCGAAATGCTCCCAACCACTGCAAATCATCATTTTGAGTCTAATGGAGTAGAATGGATGTTTTCGATGCAAAACCTTTTTCGCAACTTCGGTACACTAAAATAGTGCATTCAAGCCCGCAAATCAAGTTTCGCATCTTTTTACGTGTCGAAGGTTTGTGAAATGCTCCCAACCACTGCAAAACATCATTTTGGGTCTAATGGAGTACAATGGATGTTTTCGTTGCGAAACCTTTTTCGCAACTTCGGTACCCTAAAATAGTGCATTCAGGCCCGCAAAAGAAGTTTCACATCTTTTTACGTGCCGAAGGTTTGCGAAATGCTTCCAACCGCTGCATAGCATCATTTTGAGTCTAATGGAGTAGAATGGATGTTTTCGATGCGAAACATTTTTCGCAACTTCGGTACCCTGAAATAGTGCATTCAGGCCTACAAATCAATTTTCGCATCTTTTTATGTGTCGAAGGTTTGTGAAATGCTCCCAACCACTGCAAAACATCATTTTGGGTCTAATGGAGTACAATGGATGTTTTCATTGAGAAACCTTTTCGCAACTTCGGTACCCTGAAATAGTGCATTCAGGCCCGCAAAAGAAGTTTTGCATCTTTTTACGTACCGAAGGTTTGCGAAATGCTCCCAACCACTGCAAAACATCATTTTGGGTCTAATGGAGTAGAATGGATGTTTTCATTGCGAAACTATTTTCATAATTTCATTACCCCGAAATTGTGCAGTGTGGCCCGAAAGTCGAAACACAAGTTTCGCATCTTTTTACAAGCCGATGGTTTGCGAAATGGTCCCAACCACTTCAAAACTTCATTTTGGGTCTAATAGAGTAGAATTGATGTTTTCATTGCGAAACCATATTCGCAACTTCGGAACTCGGAAATAGTGCTTTCAGGCCTGAAACGCAAGTTTCGCGTCTTTTTACGTGCCGAAGGTTTGCGAAATGCTCGCAACCACTGCAAATCATCATTTTGAGTCTAATGGAGTAGAATGGATGTTTTCGATGCAAAACCTTTTTCGCAAATTCGGTACCCTAAAATAGTGCATTCAATCCCGCAAATCAAGTTTCGTATCTTTTTACGTGTCGAAAGTTTGTGAAATGCTCCCAACCACTGCAAAACATCATTTTGGGTCTAATGGATGTTTTTGATGCGAAACCTTTTTCACAACTTCGGTACCCAGAAATAGTGCATTCAAGCCCGCAAATCAAGTTTCGCATCTTTTTATGTGTCGAAGGTTTGTGAGATGCTCCCTACCACTGCAAAACATAATTTTGGGTCCAATGGAGTAGAATGGATGTTTTCGTTGCGAAACCTTTTTCGCAACTTCGGTACCCTGAAATAGTGCATTCAGGCCCGCAAAAGAAGTTTCGCATCTTTTTACGTGCCGAAGGTTTGCGAAATGCTCCCAACCACTGCAAAGCATCATTTTGAGTCTAATGGAGTAGAATGGATGTTTTCGATGCCAAACCTTTTTCGCAACTTCGGTACCCTGAAATAGTGCATTCAGGCCCACAAATCAAGTTTCGCATCTTTCTACGTGTCGAAGGTTTGTGAAATGCTCCCAACCACTGCAAAACATCATTTTGGGTCTAATGGAGTACAATGGATGATTTCATTGAGAAACCTTTTTCACAACTTCGGTACCCTGAAATAGTGCATTCAGGCTCGCAAAAGAAGTTTTGCATCTTTTTACGTACCGAAGGTTTGTGAAATGCTCCCAACCACTACAAAACATCATTTTGGGTCTAATGGAGTAGAATGGATGTTTTCATTGCGAAATTATTTTCACAATTTCGTTACCCCGAAATTGTGCATTGTGGCCCGAAAGTCGAAACACAAGTTTCGCATCTTTTTACAAGCTGATGGTTTGCGAAATGGTCCCAACCACTTCAAAACATCATTTTGGGTCTAATAGAGTAGAATGGATGTTTTCGTTGCGAAACCATATTCACAACTTCTGTACCCCGAAATAGTGCATTCAGGCCCGAAACACAAGTTTCACATCTTTTTACGTGCCGAAGGTTTGTGAAATGCTCCCAACCACTGCAAATCATCATTTTTAGTCTAATGGAGTAGAATGGATGTTTTCGATGCAAAACCTTTTTCGCAACTTCGGTACCATGAAATAGTGCTTTCAAGGCCGCAAATCAAGTTTCGCATCTTTTTACGTGTCGAAGGTTTGTGAAATGCTCCCAACCACTGCAAATCATCATTTTGAGTCTAATGGAGTAGAATGGATGTTTTCGATGCAAAACCTTTTTCGCAACTTCGGTACCCTGAAATAGTGCATTCAAGGCCGCAAATCAAGTTTTGCATCTTTTTACGTGTCGAAGGTTTGTGAAATGCTCCCAACCACTGCAAAACATCATTTTGGGTCAAATGGAGCAGAATGGATGTTTTCGTTGCGAAACCTTTTTCGCAACTTCGGTACCCTGAAATAGTGCATTCAGGATCGCAAAAGAAGTTTCGCATCTTTTTACATGCCGAAGGTTTGCGAAATGCTCCCAACCACTGCAAAACATCATTTTGGGTCTAATGGAGAAGAATGGATGTTTTCATTGCGAAACTATTTTCATAATTTTGTTACCCCCAAATTGTGCATTACGGCCCGAAACACAAGTCTCGCATCTTTTTACAAGCTGATTGTTTGCGAAATGGTCCCAACCTCTTCAAAACATCATTTTGGGTCTAATGGAGTAGAATGGATGTTTTTGTTGCGAAACCATATTCGCAACTTCGGTACCCCGAAATAGTGCATTCAGGCCCGAAACACAAGTTTCGCATCTTTTTACGTGCCGAAGGTTCGCGAAATGCTCCCAACCACTGCAAAGCATCATTTTGAGTCTAATGGAGTAGAATGGATGTTTTCGATGCGAAAGCTTTTTCGCAACTTCGGTACCCTGAAATAGTGCATTCAGGCCCACAAATCAAGTTTCGCATCTTTTTACCTGTCGAAGGTTTGTGAAATGCTCCCAACCACTGCAAAACATCATTTTGGGTCTAATGGAGTACAATGGATGTTTTCGTTGCGAAAACCTTTTTCGCAATTTCGGTACCCTGAAATAGTGCATTCAGGCCCGCAAAAGAAGTTTTGCATCTTTCTACATGCCGAAGGTTTGCGAAATGCTCCCAACCACTGCAAAACATCATTTTGGGTCTAATGGAGAAGATTGGATGTTTTCATTGTGAAACTATTTTCATAATTTTGTTACCCCGAAATTGTGCATTGTGGCCCGAAACACAAGTTTCGCATCTTTTTACGTGTTGAAGGTTTGTGAAATGGTCCCAACCACTGCAAAATATCATTTTGGGTCTAATGGAGTAGAATGGATGTTTTCGTTGCGAAACCTTTTTCGCAACTTCGGTACCCTGAAATAGTGCATTCAGGCCCACAAATCAAGTTTCGCATCTTTCTACGTGTCGAAGGTTTGTGAAATGCTCCCAACCACTGCAAAACATCATTTTGGGTCTAATGGAGTACAATGGATGATTTCATTGAGAAACCTTTTTCACAACTTCGGTACCCTGAAATAGTGCATTCAGGCTCGCAAAAGAAGTTTTGCATCTTTTTACGTACCGAAGGTTTGTGAAATGCTCCCAACCACTACAAAACATCATTTTGGGTCTAATGGAGTAGAATGGATGTTTTCATTGCGAAATTATTTTCACAATTTCGTTACCCCGAAATTGTGCATTGTGGCCCGAAAGTCGAAACACAAGTTTCGCATCTTTTTACAAGCTGATGGTTTGCGAAATGGTCCCAACCACTTCAAAACATCATTTTGGGTCTAATAGAGTAGAATGGATGTTTTCGTTGCGAAACCATATTCACAACTTCTGTACCTCGAAATAGTGCATTCAGGCCCGAAACACAAGTTTCACATCTTTTTACGTGCCGAAGGTTTGTGAAATGCTCCCAACCACTGCAAATCATCATTTTGAGTCTAATGGAGTAGAATGGATGTTTTCGATGCAAAACCTTTTTCGCAACTTCGGTACCCTGAAATAGTGCATTCAAGGCCGCAAATCAAAATTCGCATCTTTTTACGTGTCGAAGGTTTGTGAAATGCTCCCAACCACTGCAAATCATCATTTTGAGTCTAATGGAGTAGAATGGATGTTTTCGATGCAAAACCTTTTTCGCAACTTCGGTACCCTGAAATAGTGCATTCAAGGCCGCAAATCAAGTTTCGCATCTTTTTACGTGTCGAAGGTTTGTGAAATGCTCCCAACCACTGCAAAACATCATTTTGGGTCAAATGGAGCAGAATGGATGTTTTCGTTGCGAAACCTTTTTCGCAACTTCGGTACCCTGAAATAGTGCATTCAGGATCGCAAAAGAAGTTTCGCATCTTTTTACATGCCGAAGGTTTGCGAAATGCTCCCAACCACTGCAAAACATCATTTTGGGTCTAATGGAGAAGAATGGATGTTTTCATTGCGAAACTATTTTCATAATTTTGTTACCCCCAAATTGTGCATTACGGCCCGAAACACAAGTCTCGCATCTTTTTACAAGCTGATTGTTTGCGAAATGGTCCCAACCTCTTCAAAACATCATTTTGGGTCTAATGGAGTAGAATGGATGTTTTCGTTGCGAAACCATATTCGCAACTTCGGTACCCCGAAATAGTGCATTCAGGCCCGAAACACAATTTTCGCATCTTTTTACGTGCCGAAGGTTCGCGAAATGCTCCCAACCACTGCAAAGCATCATTTTGAGTCTAATGGAGTAGAATGGATGTTTTCGATGCGAAAGCTTTTTCGCAACTTCGGTACCCTGAAATAGTGCATTCAGGCCCACAAATCAAGTTTCGCATCTTTTTACCTGTCGAAGGTTTGTGAAATGCTCCCAACCACTGCAAAACATCATTTTGGGTCTAATGGAGTACAATGGATGTTTTCGTTGCGAAAACCTTTTTCGCAACTTCGGTACCCTGAAATAGTGCATTCAGGCCCGCAAAAGAAGTTTCGCATCTTTCTACATGCCGAAGGTTTGCGAAATGCTCCCAACCACTGCAAAACATCATTTTGGGTCTAATGGAGAAGATTGGATGTTTTCATTGTGAAACTATTTTCATAATTTTGTTACCCCGAAATTGTGCATTGTGGCCCGAAACACAAGTTTCGCATCTTTTTACGTGTTGAAGGTTTGTGAAATGGTCCCAACCACTGCAAAATATCATTTTGGGTCTAATGGAGTAGAATGGATGTTTTCGTTGCGAAACCTTTTTCGCAACTTCGGTACCCTGAAATAGTGCATTCAGGCCCGCAAAAGAAATTTCGCATCTTTCTACATGCCGAAGGTTTGCGAAATGCTCCCAACCACTGCAAAACATCATTTTGGGTCTAATGTAGAAGAATGGATGTTTTCGTTGCGAAACTATTTTCATAATTTTGTTACCCTCAAATTGTGCAATATGGCCCGAAACACAAGTTTCGCATCTTTTTACAAGACGATGGTTTGCGAAATGGTCCCAACCACTTCAAAACATCATTTTGGGTCTAATAGAGTAGAATGGATGTTTTCGTTACGAAACCATATTCGCAACTTCAGTACCCCGAAATAGTGCATTCTGGCCCGAGACACAAGTTTCGCATCTTTTTACATGCCGAAGGTTTGCGAAATGCTCCCAACCACTGCAAAGCATCATTTTGAGTCTAATGGAGTAGAATGGATGTTTTTGATGCGAAACCTTTTTCGCAACTTCGGTACCCTGAAATAGTGCATTCAGGCCCACAAATCAAGTTTCGCCATTTTTTACGTGTCGAATGTTTGTGAAATGCTCCCAACCACTGCAAAATATCATTTTGGGTCTAATGGAGTACAAGGGATGTTTTCGTTGTGAAACCTTTTTCGCAACTTCGGTACCCTGAAATAGTGCATTCAGGCCCGCAAAAGAAGTTTCGCATCTTTTTACGTGCCGAAGGTTTGCGAAATGCTCCCAACCACTGCAAAACATCATTTTGCGTCTAATGGAGAAGAATGGATGTTTTCGTTGCGAAACTATTTTCATAATTTTGTTACCCCGAAATTGTGCATTGTGGCCCGAAACACAAGTTTCGTATCTTTTTACAAGCCGATAGTTTGCGAAATGCTCCCAACCACTTCAAAACATCATTCTGGGTCTAATGGAGTAGAATGGATGTTTTCGCTGTGAAACCACATTCGCAACTTCGGTACCACGAAATAGTGCATTCCGGCCCGAAACACAAGTTTCACATCTTTTTACGTGCCGAAGGTTTGCGAAATACTCCCAACCACAGCAAAGCATCATTTTGAGTCAAATGGAGTAGAATGGATGTTTTCGATGCGAAACCTTTTTTGCAACTTCGGTACCCTGAAATAGTGCATTCACGCCCACAAATCAAGTTTCGCATCTTTTTATGTGTCGAAGGTTTGTGAAATGCCCCCAACTACTGCAAAACATCATATTGGGTCTAATGGAGTACAATGGATGTTTTCGTTGCGAAACCTTTTTCGCAACTTCGGTACCCTAAAATAGTGCATTCAGGCCCGCAAAAGAAGTTTTGCATCTTTTTACGTACCGAAGGTTTGCGAAATGCTCCCAACCACTGCAAAACATGATTTTGGGTCTAATGGAGTAGAATGGATGTTTTCATTGCGAATCAATTTTCATAATTTCGTTACCCCGAAATTGTGCACTGTGGCCCGAAAGTCGAAACACAAGTTTCGCATCTTTTTAGAAGCCGATGGTTTGCAAAATGGTCCCAACCACTTCAAAACATCATTTTGGGTCCAATGGAGTAGAATGGATGTTTTCGTCGCGAAACCATATTAGCAACTTCGGTAACCCGAAATAGTGCATCCAGGCCCGAAAAATAAGTTTCACATCTTTTTACATGCCGATGGTTTGCAAAATGCTCCCAACCACTGCAAATCATCATTTTGTGTCTAATGGAGTAGAATGGATGTTTTCGATGCAAAACCTTTTTCGCAACTTCGGTACCCTGAAATAGTGCATTCAAGCCCGCAAATCAAGTTTCGCATCTTTTTACGTGTCGAAGGTTTGTGAAATGCTCCCAACCACTGCAAATCATCATTTTGAGTATAATGGATGTTTTCGATGCAAAACCTTTTTCGCAACTTCGGTACCCTGAAATAGTGCATTCAAGGCCGCAAATCAAGTTTCGCATCTTTTTACGTGTCGAAGGTTTGTGAAATGCTCCCAACCACTGCAAAACATCATTTTGGGTCAAATGGAGCAGAATGGATGTTTTCGTTGCGAAACCTTTTTCGCAACTTCGGTACCCTGAAATAGTGCATTCAGGATCGCAAAAGAAGTTTAGCATCTTTTTACATGCCGAAGGTTTGCGAAATGCTCCCAACCACTGCAAAACATCATTTTGGGTCTAATGGAGAAGAATGAATGTTTTCATTGCGAAACTATTTTCATAATTTTGTTACCCCCAAATTGTGCATTACGGCCCGAAACACAAGTCTCGCATCTTTTTACAAGCTGATTGTTTGCGAAATGGTCCCAACCTCTTCAAAACATCATTTTGGGTCTAATGGAGTAGAATGGATGTTTTCGTTGCGAAACCATATTCGCAACTTCGGTACCCCGAAATAGTGCATTCAGGCCCGAAACACAAGTTTCGCATCTTTTTACGTGCCGAAGGTTCGCGAAATGCTCCCAACCACTGCAAAGCATCATTTTGAGTCTAATGGAGTAGAATGGATGTTTTCGATGCGAAACCTTTTTCGCAACTTCGGTACCCTAAAATAGTGCATTCAGGCCCACAAATCAAGTTTCGCATCTTTTTACCTGTCGAAGGTTTGTGAAATGCTCCCAACCACTGCAAAACATCATTTTGGGTCTAATGGAGTACAATGGATGTTTTCGTTGCGAAAACCTTTTTCGCAACTTCGGTACCCTGAAATAGTGCATTCAGGCCCGCAAAAGAAGTTTCGCATCTTTCTACATGCCGAAGGTTTGCGAAATGCTCCCAACCACTGCAAAACATCATTTTGGGTCTAATGGAGAAGATTGGATGTTTTCATTGTGAAACTATTTTCATAATTTCGTTACCCCGAAATTGTGCATTGTGGCCCGAAACACAAGTTTCGCATCTTTTTACGTGTTGAAGGTTTGTGAAATGGTCCCAACCACTGCAAAATATCATTTTGGGTCTAATGGAGTAGAATGGATGTTTTCGTTGCGAAACCTTTTTCGCAACTTCGGTACCCTGAAATAGTGCATTCAGGCCCGCAAAAGAAGTTTCGCATCTTTTTACGTGCCGAAGGTTTGCGAAATGCTCCCAACCACTGCAAAACATCATTTTGGGTCTAATGGAGAAGAATGGATGTTTTCGTTGCGAAACTATTTTCATAATTTTGTTACCCCGAAATTGTGCATTGTGGCCCGAAACACAAGTTTCGTATCTTTTTACAAGCCGATAGTTTGCGAAATGCTCCCAACCACTTCAAAACATCATTCTGGGTCTAATGGAGTAGAATGGATGTTTTCGCTGTGAAACCATATTCGCAACTTCGGTACCACGAAATAGTGCATTCCGACCCGAAACACAAGTTTCACATCTTTTTACGTGCCGAAGGTTTGCGAAATACTCCCAACCACAGCAAAGCATCATTTTGAGTCAAATGGAGTAGAATGGATGTTTTCGATGCGAAACCTTTTTTGCAACTTCGGTACCCTGAAATAGTGCATTCAGGCCCACAAATCAAGTTTCGCATCTTTTTATGTGTCGAAGGTTTGTGAAATGCCCCCAACCACTGCAAAACATCATATTGGGTCTAATGGAGTACAATGGATGTTTTCGTTGCGAAACCTTTTTCGCAACTTCGGTACCCTGAAATTGTGCATTCAGGCCCGCAAAAGAAGTTTCGCATCTTTTTACGTGCCGAAGGTTTGCGAAATGCTCCCAACCACTGCAAAGCACCATTTTGAGTCTAATGGAGTAGAATGGATGTTTTCGATGCGAAAGCTTTTTCGCAACTTCGGTACCCTGAAATAGTGCATTCAGGCCCACAAATCAAGCTTCGCATCTTTTTATGTGTCGAAGGTTTGTGAAATGCTCCCAACCACTGCAAAACATCATTTTGGGTCTAATGGAGTACAATGGATGTTTTCATTGCGAAACCTTTTTGCAACTTCGGTACCCTAAAATAGTGCATTCAGGCCCGCAAAAGAAGTTTTGCATCTTTTTACGTACCGAAGGTTTGCGAAATGCTCCCAACCACTGCAAAACATGATTTTGGGTCTAATGGAGTAGAATGGATGTTTTCATTGCGAATCAATTTTCATAATTTCCTTACCCCGAAATTGTGCACTGTGGCCCGAAAGTCGAAACACAAGTTTCGCATCTTTTTAGAAGCCGATGGTTTGCAAAATGGTCCCAACCACTTCAAAACATCATTTTGGGTCAAATGGAGTAGAATGGATGTTTTCGTCGCGAAACCATATTCGCAACTTCGGTAACCCGAAATAGTGCATCCAGGCCCGAAAAATAAGTTTCACATCTTTTTACATGCCGATGGTTTGCAAAATGCTCCCAACCACTGCAAATCATCATTTTGTGTCTAATGGAGTAGAATGGATGTTTTCGATGCAAAACCTTTTTCGCAACTTCGGTACCCTGAAATAGTGCATTCAAGCCCGCAAATCAAGTTTCGCATCTTTTTACGTGTCGAAGGTTTGTGAAATGCTCCCAACTACTGCAAAACATCATTTTGGGTCTAATGGAGTAGAATGGATGTTTTCGTTGCGAAACCTTTTTCGCAACTTTGGTACCCTGAAATAGTGCATTCAGGCCCGCAAAAGAAGTTTCGCGTCATTTTACGTGCCGAAGGTTTGCAATATGCTCCCAACCACTGCAAAACATCATTTTGGGTCTGATGGAGAAGAATGGATGTTTTCGTTGCGAAACTATTTTCATAATTTTGTTACCCCCAAATTGTGCATTATGACCCGAAACACAAGTTTCGCATCTTTTTACAAGCTGATGGTTTGCGAAATGGTGCCAACCACTTCAAAACATCATTTTGGGTCTAACGGAGTAGAATTGATGTTTTCGTTGCGAAACCATATTCGCAACTTCAGTACCCCGAAATAGTGCATTCTGGACCGAGACACAAGTTTCGCATCTTTTTACATGCCGAAGGTTTGCGAAATGCTCCCAACCACTGCAAAGCATCATTTTGAGTCTAATGGAGTAGAATGGATGTTTTTGATGCGAAACCTTTTTCGCAACTTCGGTACCCTGAAATAGTGCATTCAGCCCCACAAATCAAGTTTCGCCATTTTTTACGTGTCGAATGTTTGTGAAATGCTCCCAACCACTGCAAAATATCATTTTGGGTCTAATGGAGTACAAGGGATGTTTTCGTTGTGAAACCTTTTTCGCAACTTCGGTACCCTGAAATAGTGCATTCAGGCCCGCAAAAGAAGTTTCGCATCTTTTTACGTGCCGAAGGTTTGCGAAATGCTCCCAATCACTGCAAAGCATCATTTTGAGTCTAATGGAGTAGAATGGATGTTTTCGATGCGAAAGCTTTTTCGCAACTTCGGTACCCTGAAATAGTGCATTCAGGCCCACAAATCAAGCTTCGCATCTTTTTATGTGTCGAAGGTTTGTGAAATGCTCCCAACCACTGCAAAACATCATTTTGGGTCTAATGGAGTACAATGGATGTTTTCATTGCGAAACCTTTTTGCAACTTCGGTACCCTAAAATAGTGCATTCAGGCCCGCAAAAGAAGTTTTGCATCATTTTACGTGCCGAAGGTTTGCGAAATGCTCCCAACCACTGCAAAGCATCATTTTGAGTCTAATGGAGTAGAATGGATGTTTTTGATGCGAAACCTTTTTCGCAACTTCGGTACCCTGAAATAGTGCATTCAGGCCCACAAATCAAGTTTCGCCATTTTTTACGTGTCGAATGTTTGTGAAATGCTCCCAACCACTGCAAAATATCATTTTGGGTCTAATGGAGTACAAGGGATGTTTTCGTTGTGAAACCTTTTTCGCAACTTCGGTACCCTGAAATAGTGCATTCAGGCCCGCAAAAGAATTTTCGCATCTCTTTACGTGCCGAAGGTTTGCGAAATGCTCCCAACCACTGCAAAGCATCATTTTGAGTCTAATGGAGTAGAATGGATGTTTTCGATGCGAAACCTTTTTCGCAACTTCGGTACACTGAAATAGTGCATTCAGGCCCACAAACCAAGTTTCGCATCTTTTTACCTGTCGAAGGTTTGTGAAATGCTCCCAACCACTGCAAAACATCATTTTGGGTCTAATGGAGTACAATGGATGTTTTCGTTGCGAAACCTTTTTCGCAACTTCGGTACCCTGAAATAGTGCATTCAGGCTCGCAAAAGAAGTTTCGCATCTTTCTACATGCCGAAGGTTTGCGAAATGCTCCCAACCACTGCAAAACATCATTTTGGGTCTAATGGAGAAGATTGGATGTTTTCATTATGAAACTATTTTCATAATTTCGTTACCCCGAAATTGTGCACTGTGGCCCGAAACACAAGTTTCGCATCTTTTTACGTGTTGAAGGTTTGTGAAATGTTCCCAACCACTGCAAAATATCATTTTGGGTCTAATGGAGTAGAATGGATGTTTTCGTTGCGAAACCTTTTTCGCAACTTCGGTACCCTGAAATAGTGCATTCAGGCCCACAAAAGAAGTTTCGCATCTTTTTACGTGCCGAAGGTTTGCGAAATGCTCCCAACCACTGCAAAACATCATTTTGGGTCTAATGGAGAAGAATGGATGTTTTCGTTGCGAAACTATTTTCATAATTTTGTTAGCCCGAAATTGTGCATTGTGGCCCGAAACACAAGTTACGTATCTTTTTACAAGCCGATGGTTTGCGAAATGCTCCCAACCACTTCAAAACATCATTCTGGGTCTAATGGAGTAGAATGGATGTTTTCGCTGTGAAACCATATTCGCAACTTCGGTACCACGAAATAGTGCATTTCGGCCCGAAACACAAGTTTCGCATCTTTTTACGTGCCGAAGGTTTGCGAAATACTCCCAACCACTGCAAAGCATCATTTTGAGTCAAATGGAGTAGAATGGATGTTTTCGATGCGAAACCTTTTTTGCAACTTCGGTACCCTGAAATAGTGCATTCAGGCCCACAAATCAAGTTTCGCATCTTTTTATGTGTCGAAGGTTTGTGAAATGCCCCCAACCACTGCAAAACATCATTTTGGGTCTAATGGAGTACAATGGATGTTTTCGTTGTGAAACCTTTTTCGCAACTTCGGTACCCTGAAATTGTGCATTCAGGCCCGCAAAAGAAGTTTCGCATCTTTTTACGTGCTGAAGGTTTGCGAAATGCTCCCAACCACTGCAAAGCACCATTTTGAGTCTAATGGAGTAGAATGGATGTTTTCGATGCGAAAGCTTTTTCGCAACTTCGGTACCCTGAAATAGTGCATTCAGGCCCACAAATCAAGCTTCACATCTTTTTATGTGTCGAAGGTTTGTGAAATGCTCCCAACCACTGCAAAACATCATTTTGGGTCTAATGGAGTACAATGGATGTTTTCATTGCGAAACCTTTTTGCAACTTCGGTACCCTAAAATAGTGCATTCAGGCCCGCAAAAGAAGTTTTGCATCTTTTTACGTACCGAAGGTTTGCGAAATGCTCCCAACCACTGCAAAACATGATTTTGGGTCTAATGGAGTAGAATGGATGTTTTCATTGCGAATCAATTTTCATAATTTCGTTACCCCGAAATTGTGCACTGTGGCCCGAAAGTCGAAACACAAGTTTCGCATCTTTTTAGAAGCCGATGGTTTGCAAAATGGTCCCAACCACTTCAAAACATCATTTTGGGTCCAATGGAGTAGAATGGATGTTTTCGTCGCGAAACCATATTCGCAACTTCGGTAACCCGAAATAGTGCATCCAGGCCCGAAAAATAAGTTTCACATCTTTTTACATGCCGATGGTTTGCAAAATGCTCCCAACCACTGCAAATCATCATTTTGTGTCTAATGGAGTAGAATGGATGTTTTCGATGCAAAACCTTTTTCGCAACTTCGGTACCCTGAAATAGTGCATTCAAGCCCGCAAATCAAGTTTCGCATCTTTTTACGTGTCGAAGGTTTGTGAAATGCTCCCAACTACTGCAAAACATCATTTTGGGTCTAATGGAGTAGAATGGATGTTTTCGTTGCGAAACCTTTTTCGCAACTTTGGTACCCTGAAATAGTGCATTCAGGCCCGCAAAAGAAGTTTCGCATCATTTTACGTGCCGAAGGTTTGCGAAATGCTCCCAACCACTGCAAAACATCATTTTGGGTCTAATGGAGAAGAATGGATGTTTTCGTTGCGAAACTATTTTCATAATTTTGTTACCCCAAATTGTGCATTATGACCTGAAACACAAGTTTCGCATCTTTTTACAAGCCGATGGTTTGTGAAATGGTGCCAACCACTTCAAAACATCATTTTGGGTCTAACGGAGTAGAATTGATGTTTTCGTTGCGAAACCATATTCGCAACTTCAGTACCCCGAAATAGTGCATTCTGGCCCGAGACACAAGTTTCGCATCTTTTTACATGCCGAAGGTTTGCGAAATGCTCCCAACCACTGCAAAGCATCATTTTGAGTCTCATGGAGTAGAATGGATGTTTTTGATGCGAAACCTTTTTCGCAACTTCGGTACCCTGAAATAGTGCATTCAGGCCCACAAATCAAGTTTCGCCATTTTTTACGTGTCGAATGTTTGTGAAATGCTCCCAACCACTGCAAAATATCATTTTGGGTCTAATGGAGTACAAGGGATGTTTTCGTTGTGAAACCTTTTTCGCAACTTCGGTACCCTGAAATAGTGCATTCAGGCCCGCAAAAGAATTTTCGCATCTCTTTACGTGCCGAAGGTTTGCGAAATGCTCCCAACCACTGCAAAGCATCATTTTGAGTCTAATGGAGTAGAATGGATGTTTTCGATGCGAAACCTTTTTCGCAACTTCGGTACACTGAAATAGTGCATTCAGGCCCACAAACCAAGTTTCGCATCTTTTTACCTGTCGAAGGTTTGTGAAATGCTCCCAACCACTGCAAAACATCATTTTGGGTCTAATGGAGTACAATGGATGTTTTCGTTGCGAAACCTTTTTCGCAACTTCGGTACCCTGAAATAGTGCATTCAGGCCCGCAAAAGAAGTTTCGCATCTTTCTACATGCCGAAGGTTTGCGAAATGCTCCCAACCACTGCAAAATATCATTTTGGGTCTAATGGAGAAGATTGGATGTTTTCATTATGAAACTATTTTCATAATTTCGTTACCCCGAAATTGTGCACTGTGGCCCGAAACACAAGTTTCGCATCTTTTTACGTGTTGAAGGTTTGTGAAATGTTCCCAACCACTGCAAAATATCATTTTGGGTCTAATGGAGTAGAATGGATGTTTTCGTTGCGAAACCTTTTTCGCAACTTCGGTACCCTGAAATAGTGCATTCAGGCCCACAAAAGAAGTTTCGCATCTTTTTACGTGCCGAAGGTTTGCGAAATGCTCCCAACCACTGCAAAACATCATTTTGGGTCTAATGGAGAAGAATGGATGTTTTCGTTGCGAAACTATTTTCATAATTTTGTTAGCCCGAAATTGTGCATTGTGGCCCGAAACACAAGTTACGTATCTTTTTACAAGCCGATGGTTTGCGAAATGCTCCCAACCACTTCAAAACATCATTCTGGGTCTAATGGAGTAGAATGGATGTTTTCGCTGTGAAACCATATTCGCAACTTCGGTACCACGAAATAGTGCATTTCGGCCCGAAACACAAGTTTCGCATCTTTTTACGTGCCGAAGGTTTGCGAAATACTCCCAACCACTGCAAAGCATCATTTTGAGTCAAATGGAGTAGAATGGATGTTTTCGATGCGAAACCTTTTTTGCAACTTCGGTACCCTGAAATAGTGCATTCAGGCCCACAAATCAAGTTTCGCATCTTTTTATGTGTCGAAGGTTTGTGAAATGCCCGCAACCACTGCAAAACATCATTTTGGGTCTAATGGAGTACAATGGATGTTTTCGTTGTGAAACCTTTTTCGCAACTTCGGTACCCTGAAATTGTGCATTCAGGCCCGCAAAAGAAGTTTCGCATCTTTTTACGTGCTGAAGGTTTGCGAAATGCTCCCAACCACTGCAAAGCACCATTTTGAGTCTAATGGAGTAGAATGGATGTTTTCGATGCGAAAGCTTTTTCGCAACTTCGGTACCCTGAAATAGTGCATTCAGGCCCACAAATCAAGCTTCACATCTTTTTATGTGTCGAAGGTTTGTGAAATGCTCCCAACCACTGCAAAACATCATTTTGGGTCTAATGGAGTACAATGGATGTTTTCATTGCGAAACCTTTTTGCAACTTCGGTACCCTAAAATAGTGCATTCAGGCCCGCAAAAGAAGTTTTGCATCTTTTTACGTACCGAAGGTTTGCGAAATGCTCCCAACCACTGCAAAACATGATTTTGGGTCTAATGGAGTAGAATGGATGTTTTCATTGCGAATCAATTTTCATAATTTCGTTACCCCGAAATTGTGCACTGTGGCCCGAAAGTCGAAACACAAGTTTCGCATCTTTTTAGAAGCCGATGGTTTGCAAAATGGTCCCAACCACTTCAAAACATCATTTTGGGTCCAATGGAGTAGAATGGATGTTTTCGTCGCGAAACCATATTCGCAACTTCGGTAACCCGAAATAGTGCATCCAGGCCCGAAAAATAAGTTTCACATCTTTTTACATGCCGATGGTTTGCAAAATGCTCCCAACCACTGCAAATCATCATTTTGTGTCTAATGGAGTAGAATGGATGTTTTCGATGCAAAACCTTTTTCGCAACTTCGGTACCCTGAAATAGTGCATTCAAGCCCGCAAATCAAGTTTCGCATCTTTTTACGTGTCGAAGGTTTGTGAAATGCTCCCAACTACTGCAAAACATCATTTTGGGTCTAATGGAGTAGAATGGATGTTTTCGTTGCGAAACCTTTTTCGCAACTTTGGTACCCTGAAATAGTGCATTCAGGCCCGCAAAAGAAGTTTCGCATCATTTTACGTGCCGAAGGTTTGCGAAATGCTCCCAACCACTGCAAAACATCATTTTGGGTCTAATGGAGAAGAATGGATGTTTTCGTTGCGAAACTATTTTCATAATTTTGTTACCCCAAATTGTGCATTATGACCTGAAACACAAGTTTCGCATCTTTTTACAAGCCGATGGTTTGTGAAATGGTGCCAACCACTTCAAAACATCATTTTGGGTCTAACGGAGTAGAATTGATGTTTTCGTTGCGAAACCATATTCGCAACTTCAGTACCCCGAAATAGTGCATTCTGGCCCGAGACACAAGTTTCGCATCTTTTTACATGCCGAAGGTTTGCGAAATGCTCCCAACCACTGCAAAGCATCATTTTGAGTCTAATGGAGTAGAATGGATGTTTTTGATGCGAAACCTTTTTCGCAACTTCGGTACCCTGAAATAGTGCATTCAGGCCCACAAATCAAGTTTCGCCATTTTTTACGTGTCGAATGTTTGTGAAATGCTCCCAACCACTGCAAAATATCATTTTGGGTCTAATGGAGTACAAGGGATGTTTTCGTTGTGAAACCTTTTTCGCAACTTCGGTACCCTGAAATAGTGCATTCAGGCCCGCAAAAGAATTTTCGCATCTCTTTACGTGCCGAAGGTTTGCGAAATGCTCCCAACCACTGCAAAGCATCATTTTGAGTCTAATGGAGTAGAATGGATGTTTTCGATGCGAAACCTTTTTCGCAACTTCGGTACACTGAAATAGTGCATTCAGGCCCACAAACCAAGTTTCGCATCTTTTTACCTGTCGAAGGTTTGTGAAATGCTCCCAACCACTGCAAAACATCATTTTGGGTCTAATGGAGTACAATGGATGTTTTCGTTGCGAAACCTTTTTCGCAACTTCGGTACCCTGAAATAGTGCATTCAGGCCCGCAAAAGAAGTTTCGCATCTTTCTACATGCCGAAGGTTTGCGAAATGCTCCCAACCACTGCAAAACATCATTTTGGGTCTAATGGAGAAGATTGGATGTTTTCATTATGAAACTATTTTCATAATTTCGTTACCCCGAAATTGTGCACTGTGGCCCGAAACACAAGTTTCGCATCTTTTTACGTGTTGAAGGTTTGTGAAATGTTCCCAACCACTGCAAAATATCATTTTGGGTCTAATGGAGTAGAATGGATGTTTTCGTTGCGAAACCTTTTTCGCAACTTCGGTACCCTGAAATAGTGCATTCAGGCCCACAAAAGAAGTTTCGCATCTTTTTACGTGCCGAAGGTTTGCGAAATGCTCCCAACCACTGCAAAACATCATTTTGGGTCTAATGGAGAAGAATGGATGTTTTCGTTGCGAAACTATTTTCATAATTTTGTTAGCCCGAAATTGTGCATTGTGGCCCGAAACACAAGTTACGTATCTTTTTACAAGCCGATGGTTTGCGAAATGCTCCCAACCACTTCAAAACATCATTCTGGGTCTAATGGAGTAGAATGGATGTTTTCGCTGTGAAACCATATTCGCAACTTCGGTACCACGAAATAGTGCATTTCGGCCCGAAACACAAGTTTCGCATCTTTTTACGTGCCGAAGGTTTGCGAAATACTCCCAACCACTGCAAAGCATCATTTTGAGTCAAATGGAGTAGAATGGATGTTTTCGATGCGAAACCTTTTTTGCAACTTCGGTACCCTGAAATAGTGCATTCAGGCCCACAAATCAAGTTTCGCATCTTTTTATGTGTCGAAGGTTTGTGAAATGCCCGCAACCACTGCAAAACATCATTTTGGGTCTAATGGAGTACAATGGATGTTTTCGTTGTGAAACCTTTTTCGCAACTTCGGTACCCTGAAATTGTGCATTCAGGCCCGCAAAAGAAGTTTCGCATCTTTTTACGTGCTGAAGGTTTGCGAAATGCTCCCAACCACTGCAAAGCACCATTTTGAGTCTAATGGAGTAGAATGGATGTTTTCGATGCGAAAGCTTTTTCGCAACTTCGGTACCCTGAAATAGTGCATTCAGGCCCACAAATCAAGCTTCACATCTTTTTATGTGTCGAAGGTTTGTGAAATGCTCCCAACCACTGCAAAACATCATTTTGGGTCTAATGGAGTACAATGGATGTTTTCATTGCGAAACCTTTTTGCAACTTCGGTACCCTAAAATAGTGCATTCAGGCCCGCAAAAGAAGTTTTGCATCTTTTTACGTACCGAAGGTTTGCGAAATGCTCCCAACCACTGCAAAACATGATTTTGGGTCTAATGGAGTAGAATGGATGTTTTCATTGCGAATCAATTTTCATAATTTCGTTACCCCGAAATTGTGCACTGTGGCCCGAAAGTCGAAACACAAGTTTCGCATCTTTTTAGAAGCCGATGGTTTGCAAAATGGTCCCAACCACTTCAAAACATCATTTTGGGTCCAATGGAGTAGAATGGATGTTTTCGTCGCGAAACCATATTCGCAACTTCGGTAACCCGAAATAGTGCATCCAGGCCCGAAAAATAAGTTTCACATCTTTTTACATGCCGATGGTTTGCAAAATGCTCCCAACCACTGCAAATCATCATTTTGTGTCTAATGGAGTAGAATGGATGTTTTCGATGCAAAACCTTTTTCGCAACTTCGGTACCCTGAAATAGTGCATTCAAGCCCGCAAATCAAGTTTCGCATCTTTTTACGTGTCGAAGGTTTGTGAAATGCTCCCAACTACTGCAAAACATCATTTTGGGTCTAATGGAGTAGAATGGATGTTTTCGTTGCGAAACCTTTTTCGCAACTTTGGTACCCTGAAATAGTGCATTCAGGCCCGCAAAAGAAGTTTCGCATCATTTTACGTGTCGAAGGTTTGCGAAATGCTCCCAACCACTGCAAAACATCATTTTGGGTCTAATGGAGAAGAATGGATGTTTTCGTTGCGAAACTATTTTCATAATTTTGTTACCCCCAAATTGTGCATTATGACCTGAAACACAAGTTTCGCATCTTTTTACAAGCCGATGGTTTGCGAAATGGTGCCAACCACTTCAAAACATCATTTTGGGTCTAACGGAGTAGAATTGATGTTTTCGTTGCGAAACCATATTCGCAACTTCAGTACCCCTAAATAGTGCATTCTGGCCCGAGACACAAGTTTCGCATCTTTTTACATGCCGAAGGTTTGCGAAATGCTCCCAACCACTGCAAAGCATCATTTTGAGTCTAATGGAGTAGAATGGATGTTTTTGATGCGAAACCTTTTTCGCAACTTCGGTACCCTGAAATAGTGCATTCAGGCCCACAAATCAAGTTTCGCCATTTTTTACGTGTCGAATGTTTGTGAAATGCTCCCAACCACTGCAAAATATCATTTTGGGTCTAATGGAGTACAAGGGATGTTTTCGTTGTGAAACCTTTTTCGCAACTTCGGTACCCTGAAATAGTGCATTCAGGCCCGCAAAAGAAGTTTCGCATCTTTTTACGTGCCGAAGGTTTGCGAAATGCTCCCAATCACTGCAAAGCATCATTTTGAGTCTAATGGAGTAGAATGGATGTTTTCGATGCGAAAGCTTTTTCGCAACTTCGGTACCCTGAAATAGTGCATTCAGGCCCACAAATCAAGCTTCGCATCTTTTTATCTGTCGAAGGTTTGTGAAATGCTCCCAACCACTGCAAAACATCATTTTGGGTCTAATGGAGTACAATGGATGTTTTCATTGCGAAACCTTTTTGCAACTTCGGTACCCTAAAATAGTGCATTCAGGCCCGCAAAAGAAGTTTTGCATCTTTTTACGTACCGAAGGTTTGCGAAATGCTCCCAACCACTGCAAAACATCATTTTGGGTCTAATGGAGTAGAATGGATGTTTTCATTGCGAATCAATTTTCATAATTTCGTTACCCCGAAATTGTGCACTGTGGCCCAAAAGTCGAAACACAAGTTTCGCATCTTTTTAGAAGCCGATGGTTTGCAAAATGGTCCCAACCACTTCAAAACATCATTTTGGGTCCAATGGAGTAGAATGGATGTTTTCGTTGCGAAACCATATTCGCAACTTCGGTAACCCGAAATAGTGCATCCAGGCCCGAAAAATAAGTTTCACATCTTTTTACATGCTGATGGTTTGCAAAATGCTCCCAACCACTGCAAATCATCATTTTGTGTCTAATGGAGTAGAATGGATGTTTTCGATGCAAAACCTTTTTCGCAACTTCGGTACCCTGAAATAGTGCATTCAAGCCCGCAAATCAAGTTTCGCATCTTTTTACGTGTCGAAGGTTTGTGAAATGCTCCCAACTACTGCAAAACATCATTTTGGGTCTAATGGAGTAGAATGGATGTTTTCGTCGCGAAACCTTTTTCGCAACTTTGGTACCCTGAAATAGTGCATTCAGGCCCGCAAAAGAAGTTTCGCATCATTTTACGTGCCGAAGGTTTGCGAAATGCTCCCAACCACAGCAAAACATCATTTTTGGTCTAATGGAGAAGAATGGATGTTTTCGTTATGAAACTATTTTCATAATTTTGTTACCCCCAAATTGTGCATTATGACCCGAAACACAAGTTTCGCATCTTTTTACAAGCCGATGGTTTGCGAAATGGTGCCAACCACTTCAAAACATCATTTTGGGTCTAACGGAGTAGAATTGATGTTTTCGTTGCGAAACCATATTCGCAACTTCAGTACCCCGAAATAGTGCATTCTGGCCTGAGACACAAGTTTCGCATCTTTTTACATGCCGAAGGTTTGCGAAATGCTCCCAACCACTGCAAAGCATCATTTTGAGTCTAATGGAGTAGAATGGATGTTTTTGATGCGAAACCTTTTTCGCAACTTCGGTACCCTGAAATAGTGCATTCAGGCCCACAAATCAAGTTTCGCCATTTTTTACGTGTCGAATGTTTGTGAAATGCTCCCAACCACTGCAAAATATCATTTTGGGTCTAATGGAGTACAAGGGATGTTTTCGTTGTGAAACCTTTTTCGCAACTTCGGTACCCTGAAATAGTGCATTAAGGCCCGCAAAAGAAGTTTCGCATCTTTTTACGTGCCGAAGGTTTGCGAAATGCTCCCAATCCCTGCAAAGCATCATTTTGAGTCTAATGGAGTAGAATGGATGTTTTCGATGCGAAAGCTTTTTCGCAACTTCGGTACCCTGAAATAGTGCATTCAGGCCCAAAAATCAAGCTTCGTATCTTTTTATGTGTCGAAGGTTTGTGAAATGCTCCCAACCACTGCAAAACATCATTTTGGGTCTAATGGAGTACAATAGATGTTTTCATTGCGAAACCTTTTTGCAACTTCGGTACCCTAAAATAGTGCATTCAGGCCCGCAAAAGAAGTTTTGCATCTTTTTACGTACCGAAGGTTTGCGAAATGCTCCCAACCACTGCAAAACATCATTTTGGGTCTAATGGAGTAGAATGGATGTTTTCATTGCGAATCAATTTTCATAATTTCGTTACCCCGAAATTGTGCACTGTGGCCCAAAAGTCGAAACACAAGTTTCGCATCTTTTTAGAAGCCGATGGTTTGCAAAATGGTCCCAACCACTTCAAAACATCATTTTGGGTCCAATGGAGTAGAATGGATGTTTTCGTTGCGAAACCATATTCGCAACTTCGGTAACCCGAAATAGTGCATCCAGGCCCGAAAAAAAGTTTCACATCTTTTTACATGCTGATGGTTTGCAAAATGCTCCCAACCACTGCAAATCATCATTTTGTGTCTAATGGAGTAGAATGGATGTTTTCGATGCAAAACCTTTTTCGCAACTTCGGTACCCTGAAATAGTGCATTCCAGCCCGCAAATCAAGTTTCGCATCTTTTTACGTGTCGAAGGTTTGTGAAATGCTCCCAACTACTGCAAAACATCATTTTGGGTCTAATGGAGTAGAATGGATGTTTTCGTCGCGAAACCTTTTTCGCAACTTTGGTACCCTGAAATAGTGCATTCAGGCCCGCAAAAGAAGTTTCGCATCATTTTACGTGCCGAAGGTTTGCGAAATGCTCCCAACCACAGCAAAACATCATTTTGGGTCTAATGGAGAAGAATGGATGTTTTCGTTGCGAAACTATTTTCATAATTTTGTTACCCCCAAATTGTGCATTATGACTCGAAACACAAGTTTCGCATCTTTTTACAAGCCGATGGTTTTCGAAATGGTGCCAACCACTTCAAAACATCATTTTGGGTCTAACGGAGTAGAATTGATGTTTTCGTTGCGAAACCATATTCGCAACTTTAGTACCCCGAAATAGTGCATTCTGGCCCGAGACACAAGTTTCGCATCTTTTTACATGCCGAAGGTTTGCGAAATCCTCCCAACCACTGCAAAGCATCATTTTGAGTCTAATGGAGTAGAATGGATGTTTTTGATGCGAAACCTTTTTCGCAACTTCGGTACCCTGAAATAGTGCATTCAGGCCCACAAATCAAGTTTCGCCATTTTTTACGTGTCGAATGTTTGTGAAATGCTCCCAACCACTGCAAAATATCATTTTGGGTCTAATGGAGTACAAGGGATGTTTTCGTTGTGAAACCTTTTTCGCAACTTCGGTACCCTAAAATAGTGCATTCAGGCCCGCAAAAGAAGTTTCGCATCTTTTTACGTGCCGAAGGTTTGCGAAATGCTCCCAATCCCTGCAAAGCATCATTTTGAGTCTAATGGAGTAGAATGGATGTTTTCGATGCGAAAGCTTTTTCGCAACTTCGGTACCCTGAAATAGTGCATTCAGGCCCACAAATCAAGCTTCGCATCTTTTTATGTGTCAAAGGTTTGTGAAATGCTCCCAACCACTGCAAAACATCATTTTGGGTCTAATGGAGTACAATGGATGTTTTCATTGCGAAACCTTTTTGCAACTTCGGTACCCTAAAATAGTGCATTCAGGCCCGCAAAAGAAGTTTTGCATCTTTTTACGTACCGAAGGTTTGCGAAATGCTCCCAACCACTGCAAAACATCATTTTGGGTCTAATGGAGTAGAATGGATGTTTTCATTGCGAATCAATTTTCATAATTTCGTTACCCCGAAATTGTGCACTGTGGCCCAAAAGTCGAAACACAAGTTTCGCATCTTTTTAGAAGCCGATGGTTTGCAAAATGGTCCCAACCACTTCAAAACATCATTTTGGGTCCAATGGAGTAGAATGGATGTTTTCGTTGCGAAACCATATTCGCAACTTCGGTAACCCGAAATAGTGCATCCAGGCCCGAAAAATAAGTTTCACATCTTTTTACATGCTGATGGTTTGCAAAATGCTCCCAACCACTGCAAATCATCATTTTGTGTCTAATGGAGTAGAATGGATGTTTTCGATGCAAAACCTTTTTCGCAACTTCGGTACCCTGAAATAGTGCATTCAAGCCCGCAAATCAAGTTTCGCATCTTTTTACGTGTCGAAGGTTTGTGAAATGCTCCCAACTACTGCAAAACATCATTTTGGGTCTAATGGAGTAGAATGGATGTTTTCGTTGCGAAACCTTTTTCGCAACATTGGTACCCTGAAATAGTGCATTCAGGCCCGCAAAAGAAGTTTCGCATCATTTTACGTGCCGAAGGTTTGCGAAATGCTCCCAACCACTGCAAAACATATTTTTGGGTCTAATGGAGAAGAATGGATGTTTTCGTTGCGAAACTATTTTCATAATTTTGTTACCCCCAAATTGTGCATTATGACCCGAAACAAAAGTTTCGCATCTTTTTACAAGCCGATGGTTTGCGAAATGGTGCCAACCACTTCGAAACATCATTTTGGGTCTAACGGAGTAGAATTGATGTTTTCGTTGCGAAACCATATTCGCAACTTCAGTACCCCGAAATAGTGCATTCTGGCCCGAGACACAAGTTTCGCATCTTTTTACATGCCGAAGGTTTGCGAAATGCTCCCAACCACTGCAAAGCATCATTTTGAGTCTAATGGAGTAGAATGGATGTTTTTGATGCGAAACCTTTTTCGCAACTTCGGTACCCTGAAATAGTGCATTCAGGCCCACAAATCAAGTTTCGCCATTTTTTACGTGTCGAAGGTTTGTGAAATGCTCCCAACCACTGCAAAATATCATTTTGGGTCTAATGGAGTACAAGGGATGTTTTCGTTGTGAAACCTTTTTCGCAACTTCGGTACCCTGAAATAGTGCATTCAGGCCCGCAAAAGAAGTTTCGCATCTTTTTACGTGCCGAAGGTTTGCGAAATGCTCCCAATCACTGCAAAGCATCATTTTGAGTCTAATGGAGTAGAATGGATGTTTTCGATGCGAAAGCTTTTTCGCAACTTCGGTACCCTGAAATAGTGCATTCAGGCCCACAAATCAAGCTTCGCATCTTTTTACAAGCCGATGGTTTGCGAAATGGTGCCAACCACTTCAAAACATCATTTTGGGTCTAACGGAGTAGAATTGATGTTTTCGTTGCGAAACCATATTCGCAACTTCGGTACCCCGAAATAGTGCATTCTGGCCCGAGACACAAGTTTCGCATCTTTTTACATGCCGAAGGTTTGCGAAATGCTCCCAACCACTGCAAAGCATCATTTTGAGTCTAATGGAGTAGAATGGATGTTTTTGATGCGAAACCTTTTTCGCAACTTCGGTACCCTGAAATAGTGCATTCAGGCCCACAAATCAAGTTTCGCATCTTTTTACGTGTCGAAGGTTTGTGAAATGCTCCCAACCACTGCAAAATATCATTTTGGGTCTAATGGAGTACAAGGGATGTTTTCGTTGTGAAACCTTTTTCGCAACTTCGGTACCCTGAAATAGTGCATTCAGGCCCGCAAAAGAAGTTTTGCATCTTTTTACGTACCGAAGGTTTGTGAAATGCTCCCAACCACTGCAAAACATCATTTTGGGTCTAATGGAGTAGAATGGATGTTTTCATTGCGAAACTATTTTCATAATTTCGTTACCCCGAAATTGTGCATTGTGGCCCGAAAGTCGAAACATATGTTTCGCATCTTTTTACAAGCCGATGGTTTGCGAAATGGTCCCGACCACTTCAAAACATCATTTTGGGTCTAATGGAGTAGAATGGATGTTTTCGTTGCGAAACCATATTCACAACTTCGGTACCCCGAAATAGTGCATTCAGGCTCGAAACACAAGTTTCACATCTTTTTACGTGCCGAAGGTTTGTGAAATGCTCCCAACCACTGCAAATCATCATTTTGAGTCTAATGGAGTAGAATGGATGTCTTCGATACAAAACCTTTTTCGCAACTTCGGTACCCTGAAATAGTGCATTCAAGCCCGCAAATCAAGTTTCGCATCTTTTTACGTGTCGAAGGTTTGTGAAATGCTCCCAACCACTGCAAAACATCATTTTGGGTCTAATGGAGTAGAATGGATGTTTTCGTTGCGAAACCTTTTTCGCAACTTCGGTACCCTGAAATAGTGCATTCAGGCCCGCAAAAGAAGTTTCGCATCTTTTTACGTGCCGAAGGTTTGCGAAATGCTCCCAACCACTGCAAAACATCATTTTGGGTCTAATGGAGAAGAATGGATGTTTTCGTTACGAAACCGTTTTCATAATTTTGTTACCCACAAATTGTGCATTATGGCCCGAAACACAAGTTTGCATCTTTTTACAAGCTGATTGTTTGCGAAATGGTCCCAACCACTTCAAAACATCATTTTGGGTCTAATGGAGTAGAATGGATGTTTTCGATGCGAAACCTTTTTCGCAACTTCGGTACCCTGAAATAGTGCATTCAGGCCCACAAATCAAGTTTTGCATCTTTTTACCTGTCGAAGGTTTGTGAAATGCTCCCAACCACTGCAAAACATCATTTTGGGTCTAATGGAGTACAATGGATGTTTTCGTTGCGAAACCTTTTTCGCAACTTCGGTACCCTGAAATAGTGCATTCAGGCGCGCAAAAGAGGTTTCGCATCTTTCTAAGTTCCGAAGGTTTGCGAAATGCTCCCAACCACTGCAAAACATCATTTTGGGTCTAATGGAGAAGATTAGATGTTTTCATTGTGAAACTATTTTCATAATTTCGTTACCCCGAAATTGTGCGTTGTGGCCCGAAACACAAGTTTCGCATCTTTTTACAAGCCGATGGTTTGCGAAATGCTCCTAACCACTGCAAAACATCATTTTGGGTCTAATGGAGAAGAATGGATGTTTTCGTTGCGAAACTATTTTCATAATTTGTTACCCCGAAATTGTGCATTGTGGCCCGAAACACAAGTTTCGTACCTTTTTACAAGCCGATGGTTTGCGAAATGGTCCCAACCACTTCAAAACATCATTTTGGGTCTAATGGAGTAGAATGGATGTTTTCGTTGCGAAACCATATTCGCAACTTCGGTACCCCGAAATAGTGCATTCAGGCCCAAAACACAAGTTTCGCATCTTTTTACGTGCCGATGGTTTACGAAATGCTCTCAACCACTGCGAAACATCATTTTGGGTCTAATGGGGTACAATGGATGTTTTCGTTGCGAAACCATATTGGCAACTTCGGTAGCACGAAATAGTGCATTTTGGCCCGAAACACAAATTTCGCATCTTCTTACGTGCCGGAGGTTTACGAAAAGCTCCCAACCACTGGAAAACATCATTTTGGGTCTAATGGAGTACAATGGATGTTTTCGTTGCGAAACCATATTCGCAATTTTGGTACCACGACATAGTACATTCAGGCACGAAACACAAGTTTCACATCTTTTTACATGCCGATAGTTTGCGAAATGCTCCCAACCACTGCAAAACATCATTTTGGGTCTAATGGAGAAGAATAGATGTTTTCATTGTGAAACTATTTTCATAATTTCGTTACCCCGAAATTGTGCATTGTGGCCCGAAACACAAGTTTCGCATCTTTTTACAAGCCGATGGTTTGCGAAATGCTCCCAACCACTGCAAAACATCATTTTGGGTCTGATGGAGTAGAATGGATGTTTTCGTTGCGAAACTATTTTCATAATTTTGTTACCCCGAAATTGTGCATTGTGGCCCGAAACACATGTTTCGTATCTTTTGTAGGTTTGCGAAATGCTCCCAACCACTTCAAAACATCATTTTGGGTCTAATGGAGTAGAATGGATGTTTTCGTTGTGAAACCATATTCGCAACTTCGGTACCACGAAATAGTGCATTCCGGCCCGAAACACAAGTTTCGCATCTTTTTACGGGCCGAAGGTTTGCGAAATACACCCAACCACTGCAAAGCATCATTTTGAGTCTAATGGAGTAGAATGGATGTTTTCGATGCGAAACCTTTTTCACAACTTCGGTACCCTGAAATAGTGCATTCAATCCCGCAAATCAAGTTTCGCATCTTTTTACGTGTCGAAGGTTTGTGAGATGCTCCCAACCACAGCAAAACATCATTTTCGGTCTAATGGAGTAGAATGCATGTTTTCGTTGCGAAACTATTTTCTTAATTTCGCTACCCCGAAATTGTGCATTGTGGCCCGAAACACAAGTTTCGCATCTTTTTACAAGCTGGTGGTTTGCGAAATGCTCCCAACCACTTCAAAACATCATTTTGGGTCTAATGGAGTAGAATGGATGTTTTCGTTGTGAAATCATATTCGCAACTTCGGTACCACGAAATAGTGCATTCCGACCCGAAACACAAGTTTCGCATCTTTTTACGTGCTGAAGGTTTGCGAAATACTCCCAACCACGGCAAAGCATCAGTTTGAGTCTAATGGAGTAGAATGGTTGTTTTCGATGCGAAACCTTTTTCACAACTTCAGTACCCTGAAATAGTGCATTCAAGCCCGCAAATCAAGTTTCGCATTTTTTTACTTGTCGAAGGTTTGTGAGATGCTCCCAACCACTGCAAAACATCATTTTGGGTCTAATGGAGTAGAATGGATGTTTTCGTTGCGAAACTATTTTCTTAATTTCGCTACCCCGAAATTGTGCATTGTGGCCCGAAACACAAGTTTCGCATCTTTTTACAAGCTGATGGTTTGCGAAATGCTCCCAACCACTTCAAAACATCATTTTGGGACTAATGGAGTAGAATGGATGTTTTCGTTGCGAAACCATATTCGCAACTTCAGTACCACGAAATAGTGCATTCCGGCCCGAAACACAAGTTTCGCATTTTTTTACTCGAAGGTTTGCAAAATGCTCCCAACCACTACAAAACATCATTTTGAGTCTAATGGAGTAGAATGGATGTTTTCGATGCGAAACCTTTTTCGCAACTTCGGTACCCTGAAATAGTGCATTCAGGCCCACAAATCAAGTTTCGCATCTTTTTACGTGTCGAAGGTTTGTGAAATGCTCCCAACCACTGCAAAACATCATTTTGGGTCTAATGGAGTACAATGGATGTTTTCATTGCGAAACCATTTTCGCAACTTCGGTACCCTGAAATTGTGCATTCAGGCCCGCAAAAGAAGTTTTGCATCTTTTTACGTGCCGAAGGTTTGCGAAATACTCCCAACCATTGCAAAACATCATTTTGGGTCTAATGGAGTAGAATGGATGTTTTATTGCGAAACTATTTTCAAAATTTTGTTACCCCGAAATTGTGCATTGTGGCCCGAAAGTCGAAAACAAGTTTCGCATCTTTTTACAAGCCGATGGTTTGCGAAATGGTCCCAACCACTGCAAAACATCATTTTGGGTCTAATGGAGTACAATGGATGTTTTCGTTGCGAAACCTTTTTCGCAACTTCGGTACCCTGAAATTGTGCATTCAGGCCCGCAAAAGAAGTTTTGCATCTTTTTACGTGCCGAAGGTTTGCGAAATGCTCCCAACCACTGCAAAACATCATTTTGGGTCTAATGGAGTAGAATGGATGTTTTCATTACGAAACTATTTTCATAATTTCGTTACCCCGAAATTGAGCATTGGGGCCCGAAAGTCGAGACACAAGTTTCGCATCTTTTTACAAGCTGATGGTTAGCGAAATGGTCCCAACCACTTCAAAACATCATTTTGGGTCTGAAGGAGTAGAATGGATGTTTTCGTTGCGAAACCATATTCGCAACTTCTGTACCCCGAAATAGTGCATTCAGGCCCGAAACACAAGTTTCGCATCTTTTTACGTGCCGATGGTTTACGAAATGCTCGCAACCACTGCGAAACATCATTTTGGGTCTAATGGGGTACAATGGATGTTTTCGTTGCGAAACCATATTCGCAACTTCGGTAGCACGAAATAGTGCATTCTGGCCCGAAACACAAGTTTCGCATCTTTTTACGTGCCGAAGGTATACGAAAAGCTCCCAACCACTGGAAAACATCATTTTGGGTCTAATGGAGTAGAATGGATGTTTTCATTGCGAAACCATATTCGCAATTTCGGTACCACGGCATAGTGCATTCAGGCACGAAACACGAGTTTCGCATCTTTTTACGTGCCGATAGTTTGCGAAATGCTCCCAACCACTGTAAAATATCATTTTGGGTCTAATGGAGAAGAATGGATGTTTTGATTGTGAAACTATTTTCATAATTTCGTTACCCCGGAATTGTGCATTGTGGCCCGAAACACAAGTTTTGCATCTTTTTACAAGCCGATGGTTTGCGAAATGCTCCCAACCACTGCAAAACATCATTTTGGGTCTAATGGAGTAGAATGGATGTTTTCGTTGCGAAACTATTTTCATAATTTTGTTACCCAGAAATTGTGCATTGTGGCCCGAAACACATGTTTCGTATCTTTTTACAAACCGATGGTTTGCGAAATGCTCCCAACCACTTCAAAACATCATCTTGGGTCTAATGGAGTAGAATGGATGTTTTCGTTGTGAAACCATATTCGCAACTTCGGTACCACGAAATAGTGCATTCCGACCCGAAACACAAGTTTCGCATCTTTTTACGTGCCGAAGGTTTGCGAAATACACCCAACCACTGCAAAGCATCATTTTGAGTCTAATGGAGTAGAATGGTTGTTTTCGATGCGAAACCTGTTTCACAACTTCGGTACCCTGAAATAGTGCATTCAAGCCCGCAAATCAAGTTTCGCATCTTTTTACGTGTCGAAGGTTTGTGAGATGCTCCCAACCACTACAAAACTTCATTTTGGGTCTAATGGAGTAGAATGGATGTTTTCGTTGCGAAACCTTTTTCGCAACTTCGGTACCCTGAAATAGTGCATTCAGGCCCGCAAAAGAAGTTTCGCATCTTTTTATGTGCCGAAGGGTTGCGAAATGCTCCCAACCACTACAAAACATCATTTTGGGTCTATTGGAGTAGAATGGATGTTTTCGTTGCGAAACTATTTTCTTAATTTTGCTACCCCGAAATTGTGCATTGTGGCCCGAAACACAAGTTTCGCATCTTTTTACAAGCTGATCGTTTGCGAAATGCTCCCAACGACTTCAAAACATCATTTTTGGTCTAATGGAGTAGAATGGATGTTTTCGTTGCAAAACCATATTCGCAACTTCGGCACCACGAAATAGTGCATTTCGACACGAAACACAAGTTTTGCATCTTTTTATGTGCTGAAGGTTTGTGAAATGCTCCCAACCACTGCAAAACATCATTTTGGGTCTAATGGAGTAGAATAGATATTTTCGTTGCGAAACCATTTTTGTAACTTCGGTACCCTGAAATAGTGCATTCAGGCCCACAAATCAAGTTTCGCATCTTTTTACGTGTCGAAGGTTTGTGAAATGCTCCCAACCACTGCAAAACATCATTTTGGGTCTAATGGAGTACAATGGATGTTTTCATTGCGAAACCTTTTTCGCAACTTTGGTACCCTAAAATAGTGCATTCAGTCCCGTAAAAGAAGTTTCGCATCTTTTTACGTGCCGAAGGTTTGCGAAATGCTCCCGACCACTGCAAAACATCATTTTGGGTCTAATGGAGTAGAATGGATGTTTTCATTGCGAAACTATCTTCTTAATTTCGTTACCCCGAAATTGTGCATTGTGGCCCGAAAGTCGAAACACAAGTTTCGCATCTTTTTACAAGCCGATGGTTTGCGAAATGGTCCCAACCACAGCAAAACATCATTTTGGGTCTAATGGAGTAGAATGGATGTTTTCATTGCGAAACTATTTTCATAATTTTGTTACCCCGAAATTGTGCATTGTGGCCCGAAAGTCGAAACATAAGTTTCGCATCTTTTTACAAGCCGATGGTTTACGAAATGGTCCCGACCACTTCAAAACATCATTTTGGGTCTAATGGAGTAGAATGGATGTTTTCGTTGCGAAACCATATTCACAACTTCGGTACCCCGAAATAGTGCATTCAGGCCCGAAACACAAGTTTCACATCTTTTTACGTGCCGAAGGTTTGTGAAATGCTCCCAACCACTGCAAATCATCATTTTGAGTCTAATGGAGTAGAATGGATGTCTTCGATACAAAACCTTTTTCGCAACTTCGGTACCCTGAAATAGTGCATTCAAGCCCGCAAATCAAGTTTCGCATCTTTTTACGTGTCGAAGGTTTGTGAAATGCTCCCAACCACTGCAAAACATCATTTTGGGTCTAATGGAGTAGAATGGACGTTTTCGTTGCGAAACCTTTTTCGCAACTTCGGTACCCTGAAATAGTGCATTCAGGCCCGCAAAAGAAGTTTCGCATCTTTTTACGTGCCGAAGGTTTGCGAAATGCTCCCAACCACTGCAAAGCACCATTTTGAGTCTAATGGAGTAGAATGGATGTTTTCGATGCGAAAGCTTTTTCGCAACTTCGGTACCCTGAAATAGTGCATTCAGGCCCACAAATCAAGCTTCGCATCTTTTTATGTGTCGAAGGTTTGTGAAATGCTCCCAACCACTGCAAAACATCATTTTGGGTCTAATGGAGTACAATGGATGTTTTCATTGCGAAACCTTTTTGCAACTTCGGTACCCTAAAATAGTGCATTCAGGCCCGCAAAAGAAGTTTTGCATCTTTTTACGTACCGAAGGTTTGCGAAATGCTCCCAACCACTGCAAAACATCATTTTGGGTATAATGGAGAAGAATAGATGTTTTCATTGCGAAACAATTTTCATAATTTTGTTACCCCCAAATTGTGCATTATGGCCCGAAACACAAGTTTCGCATTTTTTACAAGCCGATTGTTTGCGAAATGGTCCCAACCACTTCAAAACATCATTTTGGGTCTAATGGAGTAGAATGGATGTTTTTGTTGCGAAACCATATTCGCAACTTCGGTACCCCGAAATAGTGCATTCAGGCCCGAAACACAAGTTTCGCATCTTTTTACGTGCTGAAGGTTTGTGAAATGCTCCCTACCACTGCAAAGCATCATTTTGAGTCTAATGGAGTAGAATGGATGTTTTCGATGCGAAACCTTTTTCGCAACTTCAGTACCCTGAAATAGTGTATTCAGGCCCACAAATCAAGTTTTGCATCTTTTTATGTGCTGAAGGTTTGTGAAATGCTCCCAACCACTGCAAAACATCATTTTGGGTCTAATGGAGTACAATGGATGTTTTCATTGCGAAACCATTTTCGCAACTTCGGTACCCTAAAATAGTGCATTCAGGCCCGCAAAAGAAGTTTTGCATCTTTTTACGTGCCGAAGGTTTGCGAAATGCTCCCAACCATTGCAAAACATCATTTTGGGTCTAATGGAGAAGATTAGATGTTTTCGTTGCGAAACCTTTTTCGCAACTTCGGTACCCTGAAATAGTGCATTCAGGCGCGCAAAAGAGGTTTCGCATCTTTCTACGTTCCGAAGGTTTGCGAAATGCTCCCAACCTCTGCAAAACATCATTTTGGGTCTAATGGAGAAGATTAGATGTTTTCATTGTGAAACTATTTTCATAATTTCGTTACCCCGAAATTGTGCGTTGTGCCCCGAAACACAAGTTTCGCATCTTTTTACAAGCCGATAGTTTGCGAAATGCTCCCAACCACTGCAAAACATCATTTTGGGTCTAATGGAGAAGAATGGATGTTTTCGTTGCGAAACTATTTTCATAATTTGTTACCCCGAAATTGTGCATTGTGGCCCGAAACACAAGTTTCGTATCTTTTTACAAGCCGATGGTTTGCGAAATGGTCCCAACCACTTCAAAACATCATTTTGGGACTAATGGAGTAGAATGGATGTTTTCGTTGCGAAACCATATTCGCAACTTCGGTACCCCGAAATAGTGCATTCAGGCCCAAAACACAAGTTTCGCATCTTTTTACGTGCCGATGGTTTACGAAATGCTCTCAACCACTGCGAAACATCATTTTGGGTCTAATGGGGTACAATGGATGTTTTCGTTGCGAAACCATATTGGCAACTTCGGTAGCACAAAATAGTGCATTCTGGCCCGAAACACTAGTTTCGCATCTTCTTACGTGCTGGAGGTTTACGAAAAGCTCCCAACCACTGGAAAACATCATTTTGGGTCTAATGGAGTACAATGGATGTTTTCGTTGCGAAACCATATTCGCAATTTCGGTACCACGACATAGTACATTCAGGCACGAAACACAAGTTTCACATCTTTTTACATGCCGATAGTTTGCGAAATGCTCCCAACCACTGCAAAACATCATTTTGGGTCTAATGGAGAAGAATGGATGTTTTCATTGTGAAACTATTTTCATAATTTCGTTACCCCGAAACTGTGCATTGTGGCCTGAAACACAAGTTTCGCTTCTTTTTACAAGCCGATGGTTTGCGAAATGCTCCCAACCACTGCAAAACATCATTTTGGGTCTGATGGAGTAGAATGGATGTTTTCGTTGCGAAACTATTTTCATAATTTTGTTACCCCGAAATTGTGCATTGTGGCCCGAAACACATGTTTCGTATCTTTTGTAGGTTTGCGAAATGCTCCCAACCACTTCAAAACATCATTTTGGGTCTAATGGAGTAGAATGGATGTTTTCGTTTTGAAACCATATTCGCAACTTCGGTACCACGAAATAGTGCATTCCGGCCCGAAACACAAGTTTCGCATCTTTTTACGGGCCGAAGGTTTGCGAAATACACCCAACCACTGCAAAGCATCATTTTGAGTCTAATGGAGTAGAATGGATGTTTTCGATGCGAAACCTTTTTCACAACTTCGGTACCCTGAAATAGTGCATTCAATCCCGCAAATCAAGTTTCGCATCTTTTTACGTGTCCAAGGTTTGTGAGATGCTCCCAACAATAGCAAAACATCATTTTTGGTCTAATGGAGTAGAATGGATGTTTTCGTTGCGAAACTATTTTCTTAATTTCGCTACCCCGAAATTGTGCATTGTGGCCCGAAACACAAGTTTCGCATCTTTTTACAAGCTGGTGGTTTGCGAAATGCTCCCAACCACTTCAAAACATCATTTTGGGTCTAATGGAGTAGAATGGATGTTTTCGTTGTGAAATCATATTCGCAACTTCGGTACCACGAAATAGTGCATTCCGACCCGAAACACAAGTTTCGCATCTTTTTACGTGCTGAAGGTTTGCGAAATACTCCCAACCACTGCAAAGCATCATTTTGAGTCTAATGGAGTAGAATGGTTGTTTTCGATGCGAAACCTTTTTCACAACTTCAGTACCCTGAAATAGTGCATTCAAGCCCGCAAATCAAGTTTCGCATTTTTTTACTTGTCGAAGGTTTGCAAAATGCTCCCAACCACTACAAAACATCATTTTGAGTCTAATGGAGTAGAATGGATGTTTTCGATGCGAAACCTTTTTCGCAACTTTGGTACCCTGAAATAGTGCATTCAGGCCCACAAATCAAGTTTCGCATCTTTTTACGTGTCGAAGGTTTGTGAAATGCTCCCAACCACTGCAAAACATCATTTTGGGTCTAATGGAGTACAATGGATGTTTTCATTGCGAAACCATTTTCGCAACTTCGGTACCCTAAAATAGTGCATTCAGGCCCGCAAAAGAAGTTTTGCATCTTTTTACGTGCCGAAGGTTTGCGAAATGCTCCCAACCATTGCAAAACATCATTTTGGGTCTAATGGAGTAGAATGGATGTTTTCATTACGAAACTATTTTCATAATTTCGTTACCCCGAAATTGAGCATTGTGGCCCGAAAGTCGAGACACAAGTTTCGCATCTTTTTACAAGCTGATGGTTTGCGAAATGGTCCCAACCACTTCAAAACATCATTTTGGGTCTGAAGGAGTAGAATGGATAATTTCGTTGCGAAACCATATTCGCAACTTCGGTACCCCGAAATAGTGCATTCAGGCCCGAAACACAAGTTTCGCATCTTTTTACGTGCCGATGGTTTACGAAATGCTCGCAACCACTGCGAAACATCATTTTGGGTCTAATGGGGTACAATGGATGTTTTCGTTGCGAAACCATATTCGCAACTTCGGTAGCACGAAATAGTGCATTCTGGCCCGAAACACAAGTTTCGCATCTTTTTACGTGCCGAAGGTATACCAAAAGCTCCCAACCACTGGAAAACATCATTTTGGGTCTAATGGAGTAGAATGGATGTTTTCATTGCGAAACCATATTCGCAATTTCGGTACCACGACATAGTGCATTCAGGCACGAAACACGAGTATCGCATCTTTTTACGTGCCGATAGTTTGCGAAATGCTCCCAACCACTGTAAAATATCATTTTGGGTCTAATGGAGAAGAATGGATGTTTTGATTGTGAAACTATTTTCATAATTTCGTTACCCCGGAATTGTGCATTGTGGCCCGAAACACAAGTTTCGCATCTTTTTACAAGCTGATGGTTTGCGAAATGCTCCCAACCACTGCAAAACATCATTTTGGGTCTAATGGAGTAGAATGGATGTTTTCGTTGCGAAACTATTTTCATAATTTTGTTACCTAGAAATTGTGCATTGTGGCCCGAAACACATGTTTCGTATCTTTTTACAAACCGATGGTTTGCGAAATGCTCCCAACCACTTCAAAACATCATTTTGGGTCTAATGGAGTAGAATGGATGTTTTTGTTGCAAAACCATATTCGCAACTTCGGCACCACGAAATAGTGCATTCCGACCCGAAACACAAGTTTTGCATATTTTTATGTGCTGAAGGTTTGTGAAATGCTCCCAACCACTGCAAAACATCATTTTGGGACTAATGGAGTAGAATGGATGTTTTCGTTGCGAAACCATTTTTGTAACTTCGGTACCCCGAAATAGTGCATTGAGGACCGAAACACAAGTTTCGCATCGTTTTAGGTGCCGATGGTTTGCGAAATGCTCCCAACCACTACACAACATCATTTTGAGTCTAATGGAGTAGAATGGATGTTTTTGATGCGAAACCTTTTTCGCAACTTCGGTACCCTGAAATAGTGCATTCAGGCCCACAAATCAAGTTTCGCATCTTTTTACGTGTCGAAGGTTTGTGAAATGCTCCCAACCACTGCAAAACATTATTTTGGGTCTAATGGAGTACAATGGATGTTTTCATTGCGAAACCTTTTTCGCAACTTTGGTACCCTAAAATAGTGCATTCAGGCCCGTAAAAGAAGTTTCGCATCTTTTTACGTGCCGAAGGTTTGCGAAATGCTCCCAACCACTGCAAAACATCATTTTGGGTCTAATGGAGTAGAATGGATGTTTTCATTGCGAAACTATCTTCTTAATTTCGTTACCCCGAAATTGTGCATTGTGGCCCGAAAGTCGAAACACAAGTTTCGCATCTTTTTACAAGCCGATGGTTTGCGAAATGGTCCCAACCACTGCAAAACATCATTTTGGGTCTAATGGAGTAGAATAGATGTTTTCATTGCGAAACTATCTTCTTAATTTCGTTACCCCGAAATTGTGCATTGTGGCCCCAAAGTCGAAACACAAGTTTCGCATCTTTTTACAAGCTGATGGTTTGCGAAATGGTCCCAACCACTGCAAAACATCATTTTGGGTCTAATGGAGTAGAATGGATGTTTTCGTTGTGAAACCATATTCGCAAATTCAGTACCCCGAAATAGTGCATTCAGGCCCGAAACACAAGTTTCGCATCTTTTTACGTGCTGATGGTTTACGAAATGCTCTCAACCACTGCAAAATAACATTTTGGGTCTAATGGAGTACAATGGATGTTTTCGTTGCGAAACCATATTCGCAACTTCGGTACCACGAAATAGTGCATTCTGGCCCGAAACACAAGTTTCGCATCTCTTTACGTGCCGGAGGTTTACGAAAAGCTCCCAACCACTAGAAAACATCGTTTTGGGTCTAATGGAGTAGAATGGCTGTTTTCGTTGCAAAACCACATTCGCAACTTCGGTACCATGACATAGTGCATTCAGGCACGAAACACAAGTTTAGCATCTTTTTACGTGCCGATGGTTTGCGAAATGGTCCCAACCACTACCAAACATCATTTTGGGTCTAATGGGGTAGAATATAAGTTTTCGTTGCGAAATCTTCGCAACTTCGGTACCCCAAAATAGTGCATTCAAGTTTGAAACACAAGTAATGTGCCGATGGTTTGCGAAATGCTCCCAACCACAGCAAAACATCATTTTGGGTCTAATGGAGTACAATGGGTGTTTTAGTTGCGAAAACATATTCGCAACTTCGGTACCACGAAATAGTGCATTCTGGCCCAAAACACAAGTTTCGCATCTTTTTACATGCTCCAGGTTTACGAAATGCTCCCAACCACTGCAAAATATCATTTTGGGTCTAATGGAGTAGAATGGATGTTTTCGTTGTGAAACCATATTCGCAACTTCGGTACCACGAAATAGTGCATTCCGGCCTGAAACACAAGTTTCGCATCTTTTTACGTGCCGAAGGTTTGCGAAATACTCCCTACCACTGCAAAGCATCATTTTGAGTCAAATGGAGTAGAATGGTTGTTTTCGATGCGAAACCTTTTTCACAACTTCGGTACCCTGAAATAGTGCATTCAAGCCCGCAAATCAAGTTTCGCATCTTTTTACGTGTCGAAGGTTTGTGAGATGCTCCCAACCACTGCAAAGCATCATTTTGGGTCTAATGGAGTAGAATGGATGTTTTCGTTGCGAAACCTTTTTCGCAACTTCGGTACCCTGAAATAGTGCATTCAGGCCCGCAAAAGATGTTTCGCATCTTTTTACGTGCCGAAGGTTTGCGAAATGCTCCCAACCACTGCAAAACATCATTTTGGGTCTACTGGAGTAGAATGGATGTTTTCGTTGCGAAACTATTTTCTTAATTTCGCTACCCCGAAATTGTGCATTGTGGTCCGAAACATAAGTTTCGCATCTTTTTACAAGCTGATGGTTTGCGAAATGCTCCCAACCACTTCAAAACATCATTTTGGGTCTAATGGAGTAGAATGGATGTTTTCATTGTGAAACCATATTCGCAACTTCGGTACCCCGAAATAGTGCATTCAGGCCCGAAACACAAGTTTCGCATCTTTTTATGTGCCGAAGGTTTGCGAAATGCTCCCAACCACTGCAAAGCATCATTTTGAGTCTAATGGAGTAGAATGGATGTTTTCGATGCGAAACCTTTTTCGCAACTTCGGTACCCTAAAATAGTGCATTCAGGCCCACAAATCAAGTTTCGCATCTTTTTACGTGTCGAAGGTTTGTGCAATGCTCCCAACCACTGCAAAACATCATTTTGGGTCTAATGGAGTACAACGGATGTTTTCATTACGAAACCTTTTTCGCAACTTCGGTACCCTAAAATAGTGCATTCAGGCCCACAAAAGAAGTTTTGCATCTTTTTACGTGTCGAAGGTTTGCGAAATGCTACCAACCACTGCAAAACATCATTTTGGGTCTAATGGAATAGAATGGATGTTTTCATTGCGAAACTATTTTCATAATTTTGTTACCCCGAAATTGTGCATTGTGGCCCGAAAGTCGAAACACAAGTTTCGCATCTTTTTACATGCTCAAGGTTTACGAAATGCTCCCAACCACTGCAAAATATCATTTTGGGTCTAATGGAGTAGAATGGATGTTTTCGTTGTTAAACCATATTCGCAACTTCGGTACCACGAAATAGTGCATTCCGGCTCGAAACACAAGTTTCGCATCTTTTTACGTCCCGAAGGTTTGCGAAATACTCCCAACCACTGCAAAGCATCATTTTGAGTCTAATGGAGTAGAATGGTTGTTTTCGATGCGAAAACTTTTTCACAACTTCGGTACCTTGAAATAGTGCATTCAAGCCCGCAAATCAAGTTTTGCATCTTTTTACGTGTTGAAGGTTTGTGAGATGCTCCCCACCACTGCAAAGCATCATTTTGGGTCTAATGGAGTAGAATGGATGTTTTCGTTGCGAAACCTTTTTCGCAACTTCGATACCCTGAAATAGTGCATTCAGGCCCGGAAAAGATGTTTCGCATCTTTTTACGGGCCGAAGGTTTGCGAAATGCTCCCAACCAATGCAAAACATCATTTTGGGTCTAATGGAGTAGAATGGATGTTTTCATTGCGAAACTATTTTCACAATTTCATTACCCCGAAATTGTGCATTGTGGCCCGAAAGTCGAAACACAAGTTTCGCATCTTTTTACAAGCCGATGGTTTGCCAAATGGTCCCAACCACTGCAAAACATCATTTTGGGTCTAATGGAGTAGAATGGATGTTTTCGTTGTGAAACCATATTCGCAACTTCGGTACCCCAAAATAGTGCATTCAGGCCCGAAACACAAGTTTCGCATCTTTTTACGTGCTGATGGTTTACGAAATGCTCTCAACCACTGCGAAACATTATTTTGTGTCTAATGGAGTATAATGGATGTTTTCGTTCCGAAACCATATTCGCAACTTCGATACCACGAAATAGAGCATTCTGGCCCGAAACACAAGTTTCGCATCTTTTTACGTGTCGGAGGTTTACGAAAAGCTCCCAACCACTGGAAAACATCATTTTGGGTCTAATGGAGTAGAATGGATGTTTTCGTTGCGAAACCATATTCGCAACTTCGGTACCACGACATAGTGCATTCAGGCACGAAACACAAGTTTCGCATCTTTTTACGTGCCGAAGGTTTGCGAAATGCTCCCAACCACTGCAAAACATCATTTTGGGTCTATTGGAGTAGAATGGATGTTTTCGTTGCGAAACTACTTTCTTAATTTCGCTACCCCGAAATTGTACATTGTGGCCCGAAACACAAGTTTCGCATCTTTTTACAAGCTGATGGTTTGCGAAATGCTCCCAACCACTTCAAAACATCATTTTGGGTCTAATGGAGTAGAATGGATGTTTTCGTTGTGAAACCATATTCGCAAATTCAGTACCCCGAAATAGTGCATTCAGGCCCGAAAAACAAGTTTCGCATCTTTTTACGTGCTGATGGTTTACGAAATGCTCTCAACCACTGCAAAACATCATTTTGGGTCTAATGGAGTACAATGGATGTTTTCATTGCGAAACCATATTCGCAACTTCGGTACCACGAAATAGTGCATTCTGGCCCGAAACACAAGTTTCGCATCTTTTTACGTGCCGGAGGTTTACGAAAAGCTCCCAACCACTGGAAAACATCATTTTGGGTCTAATGGAGTAGAATGGCTGTTTTCGTTGCGAAACCACATTCGCAACTTCGGTACCACGACATAGTGCATTCAGGCACGAAACACAAGTTTCGCATCTTTTTACGTGCCGATGGTTTGCGAAATGGTCCCGACCACTACCAAACATCATTTTGGGTCTAATGGGGTAGAATATATGTTTTCGTTGCGAAATCTTCGCAACTTCGGTACCCCAAAATAGTGCATTCAAGTTTGAAACACAAGTAATGTGCCGATGGTTTGCGAAATGCTCCCAACCACAGCAAAACATCATTTTGGGTCTAATGGAGTACAATGGGTGTTTTAGTTGCGAAAACATATTCGCAACTTCGGTACCACGAAATAGTGCATTCTGGCCTAAAACACAAGTTTCGCATCTTTTTACATGCTCAAGGTTTACGAAATGCTCCCAACCACTGCAAAATATCATTTTGGGTCTAATGGAGTAGAATGGATGTTTTCGTTGTGAAACCATATTCGCAACTTCGGTACCACAAAATAGTGCATTCCGGCCTGAAACACAAGTTTCGCATCTTTTTACGTGCCGAAGGTTTTCGAAATACTCCCTACCACTGCAAAGCATCATTTTGAGTCTAATGGAGTAGAATGGTTGTTTTCGATGCGAAACCTTTTTCACAACTTCGGTACCCTGAAATAGTGCATTCAAGCCCGCAAATCAAATTCGCATCTTTTTACGTGTCGAAGGTTTGTGAGATGCTCCCAACCACTGCAAAGCATCATTTTGGGTCTAATGGAGTAGAATGGATGTTTTCGTTGCGAAACCTTTTTCGCAACTTCGGTACCCTGAAATAGTGCATTCAGGCCCGCAAAAGAAGTTTCGCATCTTTTTACGTGCCGAAGGTTTGCGAAATGCTCCCAACCACTGCAAAACATCATTTTGGGTCTACTGGAGTAGAATGGATGTTTTCGTTGTGAAACTATTTTCTTAATTTCGCTACCCCGAAATTGTGCATTGTGGTCCGAAACACAAGTTTCGCATCTTTTTACAAGCTGATGGTTTGCGAAATGCTCCCAACCACTTCAAAACATCATTTTGGGTCTAATGGAGTAGAATGGATGTTTTCGTTGTGAAACCATATTCGCAACTTCGGTACCCCGAAATAGTGCATTCAGGCCCGAAACACAAGTTTCGCATCTTTTTATGTGCCGAAGGTTTGCGAAATGCTCCCAACCACTGCAAAGCATCATTTTGAGTCTAATGGAGTACAATGGATGTTTTCGATGCGAAACCTTTTTCGCAACTTCGGAACCCTGAAATAGTGCATTCAGGCCCACAAATCAAGTTTCGCATCTTTTTACGTGTCGAAGGTTTGTGCAATGCTCCCAACCACTGCAAAACATCATTTTGGGTATAATGGAGTACAACGGATGTTTTCATTACGAAACCTTTTTTGCAACTTCGGTACCCTGAAATAGTGCATTCAGGCCCACAAAAGAAGTTTTGCATCTTTTTACGTGCCGAAGGTTTGCGAAATGCTACCAACTACTGCAAAACATCATTTTGGGTCTAATGGAGTAGAATGGATGTTTTCATTGCGAAACTATTTTCATAATTTTGTTACCCCGAAATTGTGCATTGTGGCCCGAAAGTCGAAACACAAGTTTCGCATCTTTTTACATGCTCAAGGTTTACGAAATGCTCCCAACCACTGCAAAATATCATTTTGGGTCTAATGGAGTAGAATGGATGTTTTCGTTGTTAAACCATATTCGCAACTTCGGTACCACGAAATAGTGCATTCCGGCCCGAAACACAAGTTTCGCATCTTTTTACGTGTCGAAGGTTTGCGAAATGCTCCCAAGCACTGCAAAACATCATTTTGGGTCTAACGGAGTACAATGGATGTTTTCGTTGCGAAACCTTTTTCGCAACTTCGGTACCCTGAAATAGTGCATTCAGGCCCGCAAAAGAAGTTTTGCATCTTTTTACGTGTCGAATGTTTGCGAAATGCTCCCAACCACTGCAAAACATCATTTTGGGTCTAATGGCGTAGAATGGATGTTTTCATTGCGAAACTATTTTTATAATTTCGTTACCCCGAAATTGTGCATTGTGGCCCGAAAGTCGAAACACAAGTTTCGCATCTTTTTACAAGCTGATGGTTTGCGAAATGGTCCCAACCACTGTAAAACATCATTTTGGGTCTAATGGAGTGGAATGGATGTTTTCGTTGTGAAATCATATTCGCAACTTCGGTACCCCGAAATAGTGCATTCAGGCCCGAAACATAAGTTTCGCATCTTTTTACGTGTCGATGGTTTACGAAATGCTCTCAACCACCGCAAAACATCATTTTGGGTCTAATGGAGTACAATGGATGTTTCCGTTGCGAAACCATATTCGCAACTTAGGAACCACGAAATAGTGCATTCTGGCCCGAAACACAAGTTTCGCATCTTTTTACGTGCCGGAGGTTTACGAAAAGCTCCCAACCACTGGAAAACATCATTTTGGGTCTAATGGAGTAGAATGGATGTTTTCGTTGCGAAACCATATTCGCAACTTCGGAACCACGACATAGTGCATTCAGGCACGAAACACAAGTTTCGCATCTTTTTACGTGCCGATGGTTTGCGAAATGCTCCCAACCACTACAAAATATCATTTTGGGTCTAATGGAGTAGAATATATGTTTTCGTTGCGAAATCTTCGCAACTTGGTAACCCAAAATAGTGCATTCAAGTTTGAAACACAAGAAATGTGCCGATGCTTTGCGAAATGCTCCCAACCACTGCAAAACATCATTTTAGGTCTAATGGAGTACAATGGGTGTTTTAGTTGCGAAAACATATTCGCAACTTCGGTACCATGAAATAGTGCATTCTGGCCCGAAACACAAGTTTCGCATCTTTTTACGTGTCGAAGGTTTGTGCAATGCTCCCAACCACTGCAAAACATCATTTTGGGTCTAATGGAGTAGAATGGATGTTTTCGTTGCGAAACCATATTCGCAACTTCGGAACCACGACATAGTGCATTCAGGCACGAAACACAAGTTTCGCATCTTTTTACGTGCCGATGGTTTGCGAAATGCTCCCAACCACTACAAAATATCATTTTGGGTCTAATGGAGTAGAATATATGTTTTCGTTGCGAAATCTTCGCAACTTGGTAACCCAAAATAGTGCATTCAAGTTTGAAACACAAGAAATGTGCCGATGCTTTGCGAAATGCTCCCAACCACAGCAAAACATCATTTTGGGTCTAATGGAGTACAATGGGTGTTTTAGTTGCGAAAACATATTCGCAACTTCGGTACCACGAAATAGTGCATTCTGGCCCAAAACACAAGTTTCGCATCTTTTTACATGCTCCAGGTTTACGAAATGCTCCCAACCACTGCAAAATATCATTTTGGGTCTAATGGAGTAGAATGGATGTTTTCGTTGTGAAACCATATTCGCAACTTCGGTACCACGAAATAGTGCATTCCGGCCTGAAACACAAGTTTCGCATCTTTTTACGTGCCGAAGGTTTGCGAAATACTCCCTACCACTGCAAAGCATCATTTTGAGTCAAATGGAGTAGAATGGTTGTTTTCGATGCGAAACCTTTTTCACAACTTCGGTACCCTGAAATAGTGCATTCAAGCCCGCAAATCAAGTTTCGCATCTTTTTACGTGTCGAAGGTTTGTGAGATGCTCCCAACCACTGCAAAGCATCATTTTGGGTCTAATGGAGTAGAATGGATGTTTTCGTTGCGAAACCTTTTTCGCAACTTCGGTACCCTGAAATAGTGCATTCAGGCCCGCAAAAGAAGTTTCGCATCTTTTTACGTGCCGAAGGTTTGCGAAATGCTCCCAACCACTGCAAAACATCATTTTGGGTCTACTGGAGTAGAATGGATGTTTTCGTTGTGAAACTATTTTCTTAATTTCGCTACCCCGAAATTGTGCATTGTGGTCCGAAACACAAGTTTCGCATCTTTTTACAAGCTGATGGTTTGCGAAATGCTCCCAACCACTTCAAAACATCATTTTGGGTCTAATGGAGTAGAATGGATGTTTTCGTTGTGAAACCATATTCGCAACTTCGGTACCCCGAAATAGTGCATTCAGGCCCGAAACACAAGTTTCGCATCTTTTTATGTGCCGAAGGTTTGCGAAATGCTCCCAACCACTGCAAAGCATCATTTTGAGTCTAATGGAGTAGAATGGATGTTTTCGATGCGAAACCTTTTTCGCAACTTCGGTACCCTGAAATAGTGCATTCAGGCCCACAAATCAAGTTTCGCATCTTTTTACGTGTCGAAGGTTTGTGCAATGCTCCCAACCACTGCAAAACATCATTTTGGGTATAATGGAGTACAACGGATGTTTTCATTACGAAACCTTTTTCGCAACTTCGGTACCCTAAAATAGTGCATTCAGGCCCACAAAAGAAGTTTTGCATCTTTTTACGTGCCGAAGGTTTGCGAAATGCTACCAACTACTGCAAAACATCATTTTGGGTCTAATGGAGTAGAATGGATGTTTTCATTGCGAAACTATTTTCATAATTTTGTTACCCCGAAATTGTGCATTGTGGCCCGGAAGTCGAAACACAAGTTTCGCATCTTTTTACATGCTCAAGGTTTACGAAATGCTCCCAACCACTGCAAAATATCATTTTGGGTCTAATGGAGTAGAATGGATGTTTTCGTTGTTAAACCATATTCGCAACTTCGGTACCACGAAATAGTGCATTCCGGCCCGAAACACAAGTTTCGCATCTTTTTACGTGTCGAAGGTTTGCGAAATGCTCCCAAGCACTGCAAAACATCATTTTGGGTCTAACGGAGTACAATGGATGTTTTCGTTGCGAAACCTTTTTCGCAACTTCGGTACCCTGAAATAGTGCATTCAGGCCCGCAAAAGAAGTTTTGCATCTTTTTACGTGTCGAATGTTTGCGAAATGCTCCCAACCACTGCAAAACATCATTTTGGGTCTAATGGCGTAGAATGGATGTTTTCATTGCGAAACTATTTTCATAATTTCGTTACCCCGAAATTGTGCATTGTGGCCCGAAAGTCGAAACACAAGTTTCGCATCTTTTTACAAGCTGATGGTTTGCGAAATGGTCCCAACCACTGTAAAACATCATTTTGGGTCTAATGGAGTGGAATGGATGTTTTCGTTGTGAAATCATATTCGCAACTTCGGTACCCCGAAATAGTGCATTCAGGCCCGAAACATAAGTTTCGCATCTTTTTACGTGTCGATGGTTTACGAAATGCTCTCAACCACCGCAAAACATCATTTTGGGTCTAATGGAGTACAATGGATGTTTCCGTTGCGAAACCATATTCGCAACTTAGGAACCACGAAATAGTGCATTCTGGCCCGAAACACAAGTTTCGCATCTTTTTACGTGCCGGAGGTTTACGAAAAGCTCCCAACCACTGGAAAACATCATTTTGGGTCTAATGGAGTAGAATGGATGTTTTCGTTGCGAAACCATATTCGCAACTTCGGAACCACGACATAGTGCATTCAGGCACGAAACACAAGTTTCGCATCTTTTTACGTGCCGATGGTTTGCGAAATGCTCCCAACCACTACAAAATATCATTTTGGGTCTAATGGAGTAGAATATATGTTTTCGTTGCGAAATCTTCGCAACTTGGTAACCCAAAATAGTGCATTCAAGTTTGAAACACAAGAAATGTGCCGATGCTTTGCGAAATGCTCCCAACCACTGCAAAACATCATTTTAGGTCTAATGGAGTACAATGGGTGTTTTAGTTGCGAAAACATATTCGCAACTTCGGTACCACGAAATAGTGCATTCTGGCCCGAAACACAAGTTTCGCATCTTTTTACGTGTCGAAGGTTTGTGCAATGCTCCCAACCACTGCAAAACATCATTTTGGGTCTAATGGAGTACAATGGATGTTTTCATTACGAAACCTTTTTCGCAACTTCGGTACCCTGAAATAGTGCATTCAGGCCCACAAAAGAAGTTTTGCATCTTTTTACGTGCCGAAGGTTTGCGAAATGCTACCAACCACTGCAAAACATCATTTTGGGTCTAATGGAGTAGAATGGATGTTTTCATTGCGAAACTATTTTCATAATTTTGTTACCCCGAAATTGTGCATTGTGGCCCGAAAGTCGAAACACAAGTTTCGCATCTTTTTACATGCTCAAGGTTTACGAAATGCTCCCAACCACTGCAAAATATCATTTTGGGTCTAATGGAGTAGAATGGATGTTTTCGTTGTGAAACCATATTCGCAACTTCGGTACTACGAAATAGTGCATTCCGGCCCGAAACACAAGTTTCGCATCTTTTTAGGTGGCGAAGGTTTGCGAAATACTCCCAACCACTGCAAAGCATCATATTGAGTCTAATGGAGTAGAATGGTTGTTTTCGATGCGAAACCTTTTTCACAACTTCGGTACCTTGAAATAGTGCATTCAAGCCCGCAAATCAAGTTTTGCATCTTTTTACGTGTCGAAGGTTTGTGAGATGCTCCCAACCACTGCAAAGCATCATTTTGGGTCTAATGCAGTAGAATGGATGTTTTCGTTGCGAAACCTTTTTCGCAACTTCGGTACCCTGAAATAGTGCATTCAGGCCTGCAAAAGATGTTTCGCATCTTTTTACGTGCCGAAGGTTTGCGAAATGATCCCAACCACTGCAAAACATCATTTTGGGTCTACTGGAGTAGAATGGATGTTTTCGTTGCGAAACTATTTTCTTAATTTCGCTTCCCCGAAATTGTGCATTATGGCCCGAAACACAAGTTTCGCATCTTTTTACAAGATGATGGTTTGCGAAATGCTCCCAACCACTTCAAAACATCATTTTGGGTCTAATAGAGTAGAATGGATGTTTTCGTTGTGAAACCATATTCGCAACTTCGGTACCCCAAAATAGTGCATTCAGGCCCGAAACACAAGTTTCGCATCATTTAATGTGCCGAAGGTTTGCGAAATTCTCCCAACCACTGCAAAGCATCATTTTGAGTCTAATGGAGTAGAATGGATGTTTTCAATGCGAAACCTTTTTCACAACTTCGGTACCCTGAAATAGTGCATTCAGGCCCACAAATCAAGTTTCACATCTTTTTACGTGTCGAAGGTTTGTGCAATGCTCCCAACCACTGCAAAACATCATTTTGGGTCTAATGGAGTACAATGGATGTTTTCATTACGAAACTATTTTCATAATTTCGTTACCCCGAAATTGTGCATTGTGGCCCGAAAGTCGAAACACAAGTTTCGCATCTTTTTACAAGCCGATGGTTTGCGAAATGGTCCCAACCACTGCAAAACATCATTTTGGATCTAATGGAGTAGAATGGATGTTTTCGTTGTGAAACCATATTCGCAACTTCGGTACCCCGAAATAGTGCATTCAGGCCCGAAACACAAGTTTTGCATCTTTTTACGTGCTGATGGTTTACGAAATGCTCTCAACCACTGCAAAACATCATTTTGTGTCTAATGGAGTATAATGGATGTTTTCGTTGCGAAACCATATTCGCAACTTCAGTACCACGAAATAGAGCATTCTGGCCCGAAACACAAGTTTCGCATCTTTTTACGTGTCGGAGGTTTACGAAAAGCTCCCAACCACTGGAAAACATCATTTTGGGTCTAATGGAGTAGAATGGATGTTTTCGTTGCGAAACCATATTCGCAACTTCGGTACCACGACATAGTGCATTCAGGCATGAAAACAAGTTTCGCATCTTTTTACGTGCCGAAGGTTTGCGAAATGCTCCCAACCACTGGAAAACATCATTTTGGGTCTATTGGAGTAGAATGGATGTTTTCATTGCGAAACTACTTTCTTAATTTCGCAACCCCGAAATTGTACATTGTGGCCCGAAACACAAGTTTCGCATCTTTTTACAAGCTGATGGTTTGGCAAATGCTCCCAACCACTTCAAAACATCATTTTGGGTCTAATGGAGTAGAATGGATGTTTTCGTTGCGAAACCATATTCGCAACTTCGGTACCACGAAATAATGCATTCCGACCCGAAACACAAGTTTCGCAACTTTTTACGTGCTGAAGGTTTGTGAAATGCTCCCAACCACTGCAAAACATCATTTTGGGTCTAATACAGTAGAATGGATGTTTTCGTTGCGAAACCATTTTTGTAACTTCGGTACCACGAAATAGTGCATTTAGGACCGAAACACAAGTTTCTCATCTTTCTAGGTGCCGATGGTTTGCGAAATGCTCCCAACCACTACAAAACATCATTTTGTGTCTAATGGAGTAGAATCGATGTTTTCGATGCGAAACCTTTTTCGCAACTTCGGTACCCTGAAATAGTGCATTCAGGCCCACAAATCAAGTTTCGCATCTTTTTACGTGTCGAAGGTTTGTGAAATGCTCCCAACCACTGCAAAACATCATTTTGGGTCTAATGGAGTACAATGGATGTTTTCATTGCGAAACCTTTTTCGCAACTTCAGTACCCTGAAATTGTGTATTCAGGCCTGCAAAAGAAGTTTTGCATCTTTTTACGTGCCGAAGGTTTGCGAAATGCTCCCAACCACTACAAAACATCATTTTGGGTCTAATGGAGTAGAATGAATGTTTTCATTACGAAACTATTTTCATAATTTCGTTACCCCGAAATTGTGCATTGTGGCCCGAAAGTCGAAACACAAGTTTCGCATCTTTTTACAAGCTGATGGTTTGCGAAATGGTCCAAACCACTGCAAAACATCATTTTGGGTCAAATGGAGTAGAATAGATGTTTTCGTTGTGAAACCATATTCGAAACTTCGGTACCCCGAAATAGTGCATTCAGGCCCGAAACACAAGTTTCGCATCTTTTTATGTGCTAATGGTTTACGAAATGCTCTCAACCACTGCAAAACATCATTTTGGGTCTAATGGAGTATAATGGATGTTTTCGTTGCGAAACCATATTCGCAACTTCGGTACCACGAAATAGTGCATTCTGGCCCGAAACACAAGTTTCGCATCTTTTTACGTGCCGGAGGTTTACAAAAAGCTCCCAACCACTGGAAAACATCATTTTGGGTCTAATGGAGTAGACTGGAAGTTTTCGTTGCAAAACCATATTCGCAACTTCGGTACCACGACATAGTGCATTCAGGCACGACACACAAGTTTCGCATCTTTTTACGTGCCGAAGGTTTGCGAAATACACCCAACCACTGCAAAGCATCATTTTGAGTCTAATGGAGTAGAATGGTTTTTTTCGATGCGAAACCATTTTGACAACTTCGGTACCCTGAAATAGTGCATTCAAGCCCGCAAATCAAGTTTCGCATCTTTTTACGTGTCGAAGGTTTGTGAGATGCTCCCAACCACTGCAAAACATCATTTTGGGTCTAATGGAGTAGAATGGATGTTTTCGTTGCGAAACCTTTTTCGTAACTTCGGTATCCTGAAATAGTGCATTCAGGCCCGCAAAAGAACTTTCGCATCTTTTTACGTGCCGAAGGTTTGCGAAATGCTCCCAACCACTGCAAAACATCATTTTGGGTCTATTGGAGTAGAATGGATGTTTTTGTTGCGAAACTATTTTCTTAATTTCGCTACCCCGAAATTGTGCATTGTGGTCCGAAACACAAGTTTCGCATCTTTTTACAAGCTGATGGTATGCGAAATTCTCCCAACCACTTCAAAACATCATTTTGGGTCTAATGGAGTAGAATGGATGTTTTCGTTGCGAAACCATATTCGCAACTTCGGTACCACGAAATAGTGCATTCCGTCCCGAAACACAAGTTTAGCATCTTTTTACGTGCCGAAGGTTTGTGAAATGCTCCCAACCACTGCAAAACATCATTTTGGGTCTAATGGAGTAGAATGGATATTTTCGTTACGAAACCATTTTTCTAACTTCGGTACCCCGAAATAGTGCATTTAGGACCGAAACACAAGTTTCGCATCTTTTTAGGTGCCGATGGTTTGCGAAATGCTCCCAACCGCTACAAAACATCATTTTGAGTCTAACGGAGTAGAATGGATGTTTTCGATGCGAAACCTTTTTTGCAACTTCGGTACCCTGAAATAGTGCATTCAGGCCCACAAATCAAGTTTCGCATCTTTTTACGTGTCGAAGGTTTGTGAAATGCTCCCAAGCACTGCAAAACATCATTTTGGGTCTAACGAAGTACAATGGATGTTTTCATTGCGAAACCTTTTCGCAACTTCGGTACCCTGAAATAGTGCATTCAGGCCCGCAAAAGAAGTTTTGCATCTTTTTACGTGTCGAATGTTTGCGAAATGCTCCCAACCACTGCAAAACATCATTTTGGGTCTAATGGAGTAGAATGGATGTTTTCATTGCGAAACTATTTTCATAATTTCGTTACCCTGAAATTGTGCATTGTGGCCCGAAAGTCGAAACACAAGTTTCGCATCTTTTTACAAGCTGATGGTTTGCGAAATGGTCCCAACCACTGTAAAACATCATTTTGGGTCTAATGGAGTGGAATGGATGTTTTCGTTGTGAAATCATATTCGCAACTTCGGTACCCCGAAATAGTGCATTCAGGCCCGAAACACAAGTTTCGCATCTTTTTACGTGTCGATGGTTTACGAAATGCTCTCAACCACCGCAAAACATCATTTTGGGTCTAATGGAGTACAATGGATGTTTCCATTGCGAAACCATATTCGCAACTTCGGAACCACGAAATAGTGCATTCTGGCCCGAAACACAAGTTTCGCATCTTTTTATGTGCCGGAGGTTTACGAAAAGCTCCCAACCACTGGAAAACATCATTTTGGGTCTAATGGAGTAGAATAGATGTTTTCGTTGCGAAACCATATTCGCAACTTCGGAACCACGACATAGTGCATTCAGGCACGAAACACAAGTTTAGCATCTTTTTACGTGCCGATGGTTTGCGAAATGCTCCCAACCACTACAAAACATCATTTTGGGTCTAATGGAGTAGAATATATGTTTTCGTTGCGAAATCTTCGCAACTTGGTAACGTGCCGATGGTTTGCGAAATGCTCCCAACCACTGCAAAACATCATTTTAGGTCTAATGGAGTACAATGGGTGTTTTAGTTGCGAAAACATATTCGCAACTTCAGTACCCCGAAATAGTGCATTCAGGTTCGAAACACAAATTTCACATCTTTTTACGTGCCGATGGTATGCGAAATGCTCGCAACCACTGCAAATCATCATTTTGGGTCTAATGGAGTAGAATGGATGTTTTCGTTGCGAAACCATATTCGCAACTTCAGTACCCCGAAATAGTGCATTCAGGTTCGAAACACAAGTTTCGCATCTTTTTACGTGCTGATGGTATGCGAAATGCTCTCAACACCTGCAAAACATCATTTTGGGTCTAATGGAGTAGAATGGATGTTTTCGTTGCGAAACCATATTCGCAACTTCGGTACCACGAAATAGTGCATTCTGGCCCGAAATACAAGTTTCGCTTCTTTTTACGTGCTGGAGGTTTAGGAAATGCTCCCAACCACTGGAAAACATCATTTTGGGTCTAATGGAGTAGAATGGATGTTTTCGTTGCAAAACCATATTCACAACTTCGGTACCACGACATAGTGCATTCAGGCACGGAACACAACTTTCGCATCTTTTTACGTGCCGAAGGTTTGCGAAATGCTCCTGACCACTACAAAACAACATTTTCGGTCTAATGGAGTAGAATGGATGTTTTCGTTGCGAAACTATATTCGCAACTTTGGTACCACGAAATAGTGCATTCTGGCCCGAAACACAAGTTTCGCATCTTTTTACGTGCCGAAGGTTTGCGAAATGCTCCCAACCACTACAAAACATCATTTTGGGTCTAATCGAGTAGAATGGATGTTTCATTGCGAAACCATATTCGCAACTTCGGTACCTCGAAATAGTGCATTCAGGTTCCAAACACAAGTTTTGCATCTTTTTACGTGCCGATGGTTTGCGAAATGCTCCCAACCACTGCAAAACATCATTTTGGGTCTAATGGAGTAGAATGGATGTTTTCGTTGCGAAACCATATTCGCAACTTCGGTACCACAACATAGTGCATTCAGGCCCGAAACACAAGTTTTGCATCTTTTTACGTGCCGAAAGTTTGCGAAATGCTCCTAACCACTACAAATCATCATTTTGGGTCTAATGGAGTAGAATGGATGTTTTCGTTGCGAAACCATTTTCGTATCTTCGGTACCCCGAAATAGTGCATTCAGGTCCGAAACACAAGTTTCGCATCTTTTTATGTGCTGATGGTTTGCGAAATGCTCCCAACCACTGCAAAACATCATTTTGGGTCTAATGGAGTAGAATATATGTTTTCGTTGTGAATTCTTCGCAAATTCGGTACCCCAAAATAGTGCATTCAAGTTTGAAACACCAGTAATGTGCCGATGGTTTGCGAAATGCTCCCAACCACTGCAAAACATCATTTTAGGTCTAATGAAGTACAATGTGTGTTTTAGTTGCGAACACATATTCGCAACTTCGGTACCACGAAATAGTGCATTCTGGCCCGAAACACAAGTTTTGCATCTTTTTACATGCCGAAGGTTTACGAAATGCTACCAACCATTGCAAAACATCATTTTGGATCTAATGGAGAAGAATGGATGTTTTCGTTGCGAAACCATATTCGCATCTTCGGTACTCCGAAAAAGTGCATTCGGGCCCGAAACAGAAGTTTTGCATCTTTTTACGTGCCAAATGTTTGCGAAGTGCTCCCAACCACTGCAAAACATCATTCTGGGTCTAATGGAGTAGAATGGATGTTTTCATTGTGAAACCATATTCCCATCTGCAGTACCCCAAAATAGTGCATTCAGGCCCGAAACATAAGTTTCACATCTTTTTACGTGCCGATGGTTTTGCGAAATGCTCCCAACCACAAAAAAACATCATTTTGGGTCTGATGGAGTAGAATGGATGTTTTGGTTGCGAAACCATATTCGCAACTTCGGTACCCCGAAATAGTGCATTCAGGTTCGAAACACAAGTTCGCATCTTTTTACGTGCCGATGGTTTGCGAAATGCTCCGAACCACTGCAAAACGTCATTTTGGGTCTAATGGAGTAGAATGGATGTTTTCGTTGCGAAACCATATTCGCAACTTCGGTACCACAAAATAGTGCATTCTGGCACAAAACACAAGTTTCGCTTCTTTTTACGTGCTGGAGGTTTATGAAATGCTCCCAACCACTGGAAAACATCATTTTGGGTCTAATGGAGTAGAATGGATGTTTTCGTTGCGAAACCATATTCGCAACTCCGATACCACGACATAGTGCATTCAGGCACGAAACACAACTTTCGCTTCTTTTTACGTGCCAAAGGTTTGCGAAATGCTCCTGACCACTACAAATCTTCATTTTGGGTCTAGTGGAGTAGAATGGATGTTTTCTTTGCGAAACCATTTTCGCATCTTCGGTACCCCGAAATAGTGCATTCAGGTTCGAAACACAAGTTTCGCATCTTTTTACGTGCTAATGGTTTGCGAAATGCTCCCAACCACTGCAAAACATCATTTTGGGTCTAATGGAGTAGAATGGATGTTTTCGTTGCGAAACTATATTCGCAACTTCGGTACCACGAAATAGTGCATTCTGGCCCGAAACACAAGTTTCGCATCTTTTTACGTGCCGAAGGTTTGCGAAAAGCTCCCAACCACTACAAAACATCATTTTGGGTCTAATCGAGTAGAATGTATGTTTTCGTTGCGAAACCATATTTACAACTTCGGTACCATGACATAGTGCATTCAGGCACGAAACACAACTTTCGCATCTTTTTACGTGTCGAAGGTTTGCGAAATGCTCCTAACCACTACAAATCATCATTTTGGGTCTAATGGAGTAGAATGGATGTTTTCGTTGCGAAACCATTTTCGCATCTTCGGTACCCCGAAATAGTGCATTCAGGTATGAAACACAAGTTTCGCATCTTTTTACATGCCGATGGTTTGCGAAATGCTCCCGACCACTACAAAACATGATTTTGGGTCTAATGGAGTATAATATATGTTTTTGTTGCGAAATCTTCGCAACTTCGGTACCCCAAAATAGTGCATTCAAGTTTGAAATACAAGTAATGTGCCGATGGTTTGCGAAATGCTCCCAACCACTGCAAAACATCATTTTAGGTCTAATGGAGTACAATGTGTGTTTTAGTTGCGAACACATATTCGCAACTTCGGTACCACGAAATAGTGCATTCTGGCCCGAAACACAAGTTTTGCATCTTTTTACATGCCGAAGGTTTACGAAATGCTCCCAACCATTGCAAAACATCATTTTGGGTCTAATGGAGTAGAATGGATGTTTTCGTTGCGAAACCATATTCGCATCTTCAGTACTCCGAAAAAGTGCATTCAGGCCCGAAACAGAAGTTTTGCATCTTTTTACGTGCCAAATGTTTACGAAGTGCTCCCAACCACTGCAAAACATCATTCTGGGTCTAATGGAGTAGAATGGATGTTTTCATTGCGAAACCATATTCGCATCTTCGGTACCCCAAAATAGTGCATTCAGGCCCGAAACACAAGTTTCACATCTTTTTACGTGCCGATGGTTTTGCGAAATGCTCCCAACCACAAAAAAACATCATATTGGGTCTAACGGAGTAGAATGGATGTTTTGGTTGCGAAACCATATTCGCAACTTTGGTTCCCCGAAATAGTGCATTCAGGTTCGAAACACAAGTTCGCATCTTTTTACGTGCCGATGGTTTGCGAAATGCTCCGAACCACTGCAAAACGTCATTTTGGGTCTAATGGAGTAGAATGGATGTTTTCGTTGCGAAACCATATTCGCAACTTCGGTACCACAAAATAGTGCATTCTGGCCCAAAACACAAGTTTCGTTTCTTTTTACGTGCTGGAGGTTTATGAAATGCTCCCAACCACTGGAAAACATCATTTTGGGTCTAATGGAGTAGAATGAATGTTTTCGTTGCGAAACCATATTCGCAACTTCGATACCACGACATAGTGCATTCAGGCACGAAACACAACTTTCGCTTCTTTTTACGTGCCAAAGGTTTGCGAAATGCTCCTGACCACTACAAATCATCATTTTGGGTCTAATGGAGTAGAATGGATGTTTTCTTGGCGAAACCATTTTCGCATCTTCGGTACCCCGAAATAGTGCATTCAGGTTCGAAACACAAGTTTCGCATCTTTTTACGTGCCAATGGTTTGCGAAATGCTCCCAACCACTGCAAAACATCATTTTGGGTCTAATGAAGTAGAATGGATGTTTTCGTTGCGAAACTATATTCGCAACTTCGGTACCACGAAATAGTGCATTCTGGCCCGAAACACAAGTTTCGCATCTTTTTACGAGCCGAAGGTTTGCGAAAAGCTCCCAACCACTACAAAACATCATTTTGGGTCTAATCGAGTAGAATGGATGTTTTCGTTGCGAAACCATATTTACAACTTCGGTACCACGACATAGTGCATTCAGGCACGAAACACAACTTTCGCATCTTTTTACGGGTCGAAGGTTTGCGAAATGCTCCTAACCACTACAAATCATCATTTTGGGTCTAATGGAGTAGAATGGATGTTTTCGTTGCGAAACCATTTTCGCATCTTCGGTACCCCGAAATAGTGCATTCAGGTATGAAACACAAGTTTCGCATCTTTTTACGTGCCGATGGTTTGCGAAATGCTCCCGACCACTACAAAACATGATTTTGGGTCTAATGGAGTATAATATATGTTTTTGTTGCGAAATCTTCGCAACTTCGGTACCCCAAAATAGTGCATTCAAGTTTGAAATACAAGTAATGTGCCGATGGTTTGCGAAATGCTCCCAACCACTGCAAAACATCATTTTAGGTCTAATGGAGTACAATGTGTGTTTTAGTTGCGAACACATATTCGCAACTTCGGTACCACGAAATAGTGCATTCTGGTCCGAAACACAAGTTTTGCATCTTTTTACATGCCGAAGGTTTACGAAATGCTCCCAACCATTGCAAAACATCATTTTGGGTCTAATGGAGTAGAATGGATGTTTTCGTTGCGAAACCATATTCGCATCTTCAGTACTCCGAAAAAGTGCATTCAGGCCCGAAACAGAAGTTTTGCATCTTTTTACGTGCCAAATGTTTGCGAAGTGCTCCCAACCACTGCAAAACATCAATCTGGGTCTAATGGAGTAGAATGGATGTTTTCATTGCGAAACCATATTCCCATCTTCAGTACCCCAAAATAGTGCATTCAGGCCCGAAACATAAGTTTCACATCTTTTTACGTGCCGATGGTTTTGCGAAATGCTCCCAACCACAAAAAAACATCATTTTGGGTCTGATGGAGTAGAATGGATGTTTTGGTTGCGAAACCATATTCGCAACTTCGGTACCCCGAAATAGTGCATTCAAGTTCGAAACACAAGTTTGCATCTTTTTACGTGCGGATGGTTTGCGAAATGCTCCGAACCACTGCAAAACGTCATTTTGGGTCTAATGGAGTAGAATGGATGTTTTCGTTGCGAAACCATATTCGCAACTTCGGTACCACAAAATAGTGCATTCTGGAACAAAACACAAGTTTCGCTTCTTTTTACGTGCTGGAGGTTTATGAAATGCTCCCAACCACTGGAAAACATCATTTTGGGTCTAATGGAGTAGAATGGATGTTTTCGTTGCGAAACCATATTCGCAACTTCGATACCACGACATAGTGCATTCAGGCACGAAACACAACTTTCGCTTCTTTTTACGTGCCAAAGGTTTGCGAAATGCTCCTGACCACTACAAATCTTCATTTTGGGTCTAGTGGAGTAGAATGGATGTTTTCTTTGCGAAACCATTTTCGCATCTTCGGTACCCCGAAATATTGCATTCAGGTTCGAAACACAAGTTTCGCATCTTTTTACGTGCCAATGGTTTGCGAAATGCTCCCAACCACTGCAAAACATCATTTTGGGTCTAATGGAGTAGAATGGATGTTTTCGTTGCGAAACTATATTCGCAACTTCGGTACCACGAAATAGTGCATTCTGGCCCGAAACACAAGTTTCGCATCTTTTTACGTGCCGAAGGTTTGCGAAAAGCTCCCAACCACTACAAAACATCATTTTGGGTCTAATCGAGTAGAATGTATGTTTTCGTTGCGAAACCATATTTACAACTTCGGTACCACGACATAGTGCATTCAGGCACGAAACACAACTTTCGCATCTTTTTACGTGTCGAAGGTTTGCGAAATGCTCCTAACCACTACAAATCATCATTTTGGGTCTAATGGAGTAGAATGGATGTTTTCGTTGCGAAACCATTTTCGCATCTTCGGTACCCCGAAATAGTGCATTCAGGTATGAAACACAAGTTTCGCATCTTTTTACATGCCGATGGTTTGCGAAATGCTCCCGACCACTACAAAACATGATTTTGGGTCTAATGGAGTATAATATATGTTTTTGTTGCGAAATCTTCGCAACTTCGGTACCCCAAAATAGTGCATTCAAGTTTGAAATACAAGTAATGTGCCGATGGTTTGCGAAATGCTCCCAACCACTGCAAAACATCATTTTAGGTCTAATGGAGTACAATGTGTGTTTTAGTTGCGAACACATATTCGCAACTTCGGTACCACGAAATAGTGCATTCTGGCCCGAAACACAAGTTTTGCATCTTTTTACATGCCGAAGGTTTACGAAATGCTCCCAACCATTGCAAAACATCATTTTGGGTCTAATGGAGTAGAATGGATGTTTTCGTTGCGAAACCATATTCGCATCTTCAGTACTCCGAAAAAGTGCATTCAGGCCCGAAACAGAAGTTTTGCATCTTTTTACGTGCCAAATGTTTGCGAAGTGCTCCCAACCACTGCAAAACATCATTCTGGGTCTAATGGAGTAGAATGGATGTTTTCATTGCGAAACCATATTCGCATCTTCAGTACCCCAAAATAGTGCATTCAGGCCTGAAACACAAGTTTCACATCTTTTTACGTGCCGATGGTTTTGCGAAATGCTCCCAACCACAAAAAAACATCATTTTGGGTCTAACGGAGTAGAATGGATGTTTTGGTTGCGAAACCATATTCGCAACTTTGGTTCCCCGAAATAGTGCATTCAGGTTCGAAACACAAGTTCGCATCTTTTTACATGCCGATGGTTTGCGAAATGCTCCGAACCACTGCAAAACGTCATTTTGGGTCTAATGGAGTAGAATGGATGTTTTCGTTGCGAAACCATATTCGCAACTTCGGTACCACAAAATAGTGCATTCCGGCCCAAAACACAAGTTTCGCTTCTTTTTACGTGCTGGAGGTTTATGAAATGCTCCCAACCACTGGAAAACATCATTTTGGGTCTAATGGAGTAGAATGGATGTTTTCGTTGCGAAACCATATTCGCAACTTCGATACCACGACATAGTGCATTCAGACACGAAACACAACTTTCGCTTCTTTTTACGTGCCAAAGGTTTGCGAAATGCTCCTGACCACTACAAATCATCATTTTGGGTCTAATGGAGTAGAATGGATGTTTTCTTGGCGAAACCATTTTCGCATCTTCGGTACCCCGAAATAGTGCATTCAGGTTCGAAACACAAGTTTCGCATCTTTTTACGTGCCAATGGTTTGCGAAATGCTCCCAACCACTGCAAAACATCATTTTGGGTCTAATGAAGTAGAATGGATGTTTTCGTTGCGAAACTATATTCGCAACTTCGGTACCACGAAATAGTGCATTCTGGCCCGAAACACAAGTTTCGCATCTTTTTACGTGCCGAAGGTTTGCGAAAAGCTCCCAACCACTACAAAACATCATTTTGGGTCTAATCGAGTAGAATGGATGTTTTCGTTGCGAAACCATATTTACAACTTCGGTACCACGACATAGTGCATTCAGGCACGAAACACAACTTTCGCATCTTTTTACGGGTCGAAGGTTTGCGAAATGCTCCTAACCACTACAAATCATCATTTTGGGTCTAATGGAGTAGAATGGATGTTTTCGTTGCGAAACCATTTTCGCATCTTCGGTACCCCGAAATAGTGCATTCAGGTATGAAACACAAGTTTCGCATCTTTTTACGTGCCGATGGTTTGCGAAATGCTCCCGACCACTACAAAACATGATTTTGGGTCTAATGGAATATAATATATGTTTTCGTTGCGAAATCTTCGCAACTTCGGTACCCCAAAATAGTGCATTCAAGTTTGAAATACAAGTAATGTGCCGATGGTTTGCGAAATGCTCCCAACCACTGCAAAACATCATTTTAGGTCTAAAGGAGTACAATGGGTGTTTTAGTTGCGAAAACATATTCGCATCTTCGGTACTCCGAAATAGTGCATTCAGGTTCGAAACACAAGTTTTGCATCTTTTTACGTGCCGATGGTTTGCGAAATGCTCCCAACCACTGCAAAACATCATTTTGGGTCTAATAGAGTAGAATGGATGTTTTCGTTGCGAAACCATATTCGCAACTTCGGTACCACAACATAGTGCATTCGGGCCCGAAACACAAGTTTTGCATCTTTTTACGTGCCGAAAGTTTGCGAAATGCTCCTAACCACTACAAATCATCATTTTGGGTCTAATGGAGTAGAATGGATGTTTTCGTTGCGAGACCATTTTCGTATCTTCGGTACCCCGAAATAGTGCATTCAGGTCCGAAACACAAGTTTCGCATCTTTTTATGTGCTGATGGTTTGCGAAATGCTCCCTACCACTGCAAAACATCATTTTGGGTCTAATGGAGTAGAATAAATGTTTTCGTTGTGAAATCTTCGCAAATTCGGTACCCCAAAATAGTGCATTCAAGTTTGAAACACCAGTAATGTGCCGATGGTTTGCGAAATGCTCCCAACCACTGCAAAACATCATTTTAGGTCTAATGGAGTACAATGTGTGTTTTAGTTGCGAACACATATTCGCAACTTCGGTACCACAAAATAGTGCATTCTGGCCCGAAACACAAGTTTTGCATCTTTTTACATGCCGAAGGTTTACGAAATGCTCCCAACCATTGCAAAAAATCATTTTGGATCTAATGGAGTAGAATGGATGTTTTCGTTGCGAAACCATATTCGCATCTTCGGTACTCCGAAAAAGTGCATTCAGGCCCGAAACAGAAGTTTTGCATCTTTTTACGTGCCAAATGTTTGCGAAGTGCTCCCAACCACTGCAAAACATCATTCTGGGTCTAATGGAGTAGAATGGATGTTTTCATTGCGAAACCATATTCGCATCTTCAGTACCCCAAAATAGTGCATTCAGGCCCGAAACACAAGTTTCACATCTTTTTACGTGCCGATGGTTTTGCGAAATGCTCCCAACCACAAAAAAACATCATTTTGGGTCTGATGGAGTAGAATGGATGTTTTGGTTGCGAAACCATATTCGCAACTAAGGTACCCCGAAATAGTGCATTCAGGTTCGAAACACAAGTTCGCATCTTTTTACGTGCTGATGGTTTGCGAAATGCTCCGAACCACTGCAAAACGTCATTTTGGGTCTAATGGAGTAGAATGGATGTTTTCGTTGCGAAACCATATTCGCAACTTCGGTACCACAAAATAGTGCATTCTGGCCCAAAACACAAGTTTCGCTTCTTTTTACGTGCTGGAGGTTTATGAAATGCTCCCAACCACTGGAAAACATCATTTTGGGTCTAATGGAGTAGAATGGATGTTTTCGTTGCGAAACAATATTCGCAACTTCGATACCACGACATAGTGCATTCAGGCACGAAACACAACTTTCGCTTCTTTTTACGTGCCAAAGGTTTGCGAAATGCTCCTGACCACTACAAATCATCATTTTGGGTCTAATGGAGTAGAATGGATGTTTTCTTTGCGAAACCATTTTCGCATCTTCGGTACCCCGAAATAGTGCATTCAGGTCCGAAACACAAGTTTCGCATCTTTTTATGTGCTGATGGTTTGCGAAATGCTCCCAACCACTGCAAAACATCATTTTGGGTCTAATGGAGTAGAATATATGTTTTCGTTGCGAAATCTTCGAAAATTCGGTACCCCAAAATAGTGCATTCAAGTTTGAAACACTAGTAATGTGCCGATGGTTTGCGAAATGCTCCCAACCACTGCAAAACATCATTTTGGGTCTAATGAAGTAGAATGGATGTTTTCGTTGCGAAACTATATTCGCAACTTCGGTACCACGAAATAGTGCATTCTGACCCGAAACACAAGTTTCGCATCTTTTTACGTGCCGAAGGTTTGCGAAAAGCTCCCAACCACTACAAAACATCATTTTGGGTCTAATCGAGTAGAATGGATGTTTTCGTTGCGAAACCATATTTACAACTTCGGTACCACGACATAGTGCATTCAGGCACGAAACACAACTTTCGCATCTTTATACGTGTCGAAGGTTTGCGAAATGCTCCTAACCACTACAAATCATCATTTTGGGTCTAATGGAGTAGAATGGATGTTTTCGTTGCGAAACCATTTTCGCATCTTCGGTACCCCGAAATAGTGCATTCAGGTATGAAACACAAGTTTCGCATCTTTTTACGTGCCGATGGTTTGCGAAATGCTCCCGACCACTACAAAACATGATTTTGGGTCTAATGGAATATAATATATGTTTTCGTTGCGAAATCTCCGCAACTTCGGTACCCCAAAATAGTGCATTCAAGTTTGAAATACAAGTAATGTGCCGATGGTTTGCGAAATGCTCCCAACCACTGCAAAACATCATTTTAGGTCTAAAGGAGTACAATGGGTGTTTTAGTTGCGAAAACATATTCGCAACTTCGGTACCACAAAATAATGCATTCTGGCCCGAAACACAAGTTTTGCATCTTTTTACATGCCGAAGGTTTACGAAATGCTCCCAACCACTGCAAAACATCATTTTGGGTCTAATCGAGTAGAATGAATGTTTTCGTTGCGAAACCATATTCGCATCTTCGGTACACTGAAAAAGTGCATTCGGGCCCGAAACAGAAGTTTTGCATCTTTTTACGTGCCAAATGTTTGCGAAATGATCCCAACCACTGCAAAACATCACTTTGAGTCTAATGGAGTAGAATGGATGTTTTCATTGCGAACCATATTACCATCTTCAGTACCCCGAAATAGTGCATTCAGGCCCGAAACACAAGTTTCACATCTTTTTACGTGCCGATGGTTTTGCGAAATGCTCCCAACCACAAAAAAACATCATTTTGGGTCTGATGGAGTAGAATGGATGTTTTGGTTGCGAAACCAAATTCGCAACTTCGGTACCACGAAATAGTGCATTCTGGCCTGAAACACAAGTTTTGCATCTTTTTACATGCCGAAGGTTTACGAAATGCTCCCAACCATTGCAAAACATCATTTTGGATCTAATGGAGTAGAATGGATGTTTTCGTTGCGAAACCATATTCGCATCTTCGGTACTCCGAAAAAGTGCATTCAGGCCCGAAACAGAAGTTTTGCATCTTTTTACGTGCCAAATGTTTGTGAAGTGCTCCCAACCACTGCAAAACATCATTCTGGGTCTAATGGAGTAGAATGGATGTTTTCATTGCGAAACCATATTCCCATCTTCAGTACCCCAAAATAGTGCATTCAGGCCCGAAACACAAGTTTCACATCTTTTTACGAGCTGATGGTTTTGCGAAATGCTCCCAACCACAAAAAAACATCATTTTGGGTCTGATGGAGTAGAATGGATGTTTTGGTTGCGAAACCATATTCGCAACTTCGGTACCACGAAATAGTGCATTCTGGCCCGAAACACAAGTTTCGCTTCTTTTTACGTGCTGGAGGTTTATGAAATGCTCCCAACCACTGGAAAACATCATTTTGGGTCTAATGGAGTAGAATGGATGTTTTCTTTGCGAAACCATATTCGCAACTTCGGTACCACGACATAGTGCATTCAGGCACGAAACACAACTTTCGCATCTTTTTACGTGTCGAAGGTTTGCGAAATGCTCCAAACCACTACAAATCATCATTTTGGTCTAATGGAGTAGAATGGATGTTTTCGTTGCGAAACCATTTTCGCATCTTCGGTACCCCGAAATAGTGCATTCAGGTATGAAACACAAGTTTCGCATCTTTTTACGTGCCGATGGTTTGCGAAATGCTCCCGACCACTACAAAACATGATTTTGGGTCTAATGGAATATAATATATGTTTTCGTTGCGAAATCTTCGCAACTTCGGTACCCCAAAATAGTGCATTCAAGTTTGAAATACAAGTAATGTGCCGATGGTTTGCGAAATGCTCCCAACCACTGCAAAACATCATTTTAGGTCTAAAGGAGTACAATGGGTGTTTTAGTTGCGAAAACATATTCGCAACTTCGGTACCACAAAATTATGCATTCTGGCCCGAAACACAAGTTTCGCATCTTTTTACATGCCGAAGGTTTACGAAATGCTCCCAACCACTGCAAAACATCATTTTGGGTCTAATGGAGTAGAATGGATGTTTTCGTTGCGAAACCATATTCGCAACTTCGGTACCCGAAATAGTGCATTCTGGCTCGAAACACAAGTTTCGCATCTTTTTACGTGCCGAAGGTTTGCGAAATGCTCCCAACCACTACAAAACATCATTTTGGGTCTAATCGAGTAGAATGGATGTTTTCATTGCGAAACCATATTCACAACTTCAGTACCCAAAAATAGTGCATTCAGGTTCGAAACACAAGTTTCGCATCTTCTTACATGCCGATGGTTTGCGAAATGCTCCCAACCACTGCAAAACATCATTTTGGGTCTAGTGGAGTAGAATGGATGTTTTCGTTACGAAACCATATTCGCAACTTCGGTACCACGACATAGTGCATTCAGGCCCGAAACACAAGTTTTGCATCTTTTTACGTGCCGAAGGTTTGCGAAATGCTCCTAACCACTACAAATCATCATTTTGGGTCTAATGGAGTAGAAAGGATGTTTTTGTTGCGAAACCATTTTCGCATCTTCGGTACCCCGAAATAGTGCATTCAGGTCCGAAACACAAGTTTTGCATCTTTTTACGTGCCGAAGGTTTGCGAAAAGCTCCCAACCACTACAAAACATCATTTTGGGTCTAATCGAGTAGAATGGATGTTTTCGTTGCGAAACCATATTTACAACTTCGGTACCACGACATAGTGCATTCAGGCACGAAACACAACTTTCGCATCTTTATACGTGTCGAAGGTTTGCGAAATGCTCCTAACCACTACAAATCATCATTTTGGGTCTAATGGAGTAGAATGGATGTTTTCGTTGCGAAACCATTTTCGCATCTTCGGTACCCCGAAATAGTGCATTCAGGTATGAAACACAAGTTTCGCATCTTTTTACGTGCCGATGGTTTGCGAAATGCTCCCGACCACTACAAAACATGATTTTGGGTCTAATGGAATATAATATATGTTTTCGTTGCGAAATCTCCGCAACTTCGGTACCCCAAAATAGTGCATTCAAGTTTGAAATACAAGTAATGTGCCGATGGTTTGCGAAATGCTCCCAACCACTGCAAAACATCATTTTAGGTCTAAAGGAGTACAATGGGTGTTTTAGTTGCGAAAACATATTCGCAACTTCGGTACCACAAAATAATGCATTCTGGCCCGAAACACAAGTTTTGCATCTTTTTACATGCCGAAGGTTTACGAAATGCTCCCAACCACTGCAAAACATCATTTTGGGTCTAATCGAGTAGAATGAATGTTTTCGTTGCGAAACCATATTCGCATCTTCGGTACACTGAAAAAGTGCATTCGGGCCCGAAACAGAAGTTTTGCATCTTTTTACGTGCCAAATGTTTGCGAAATGATCCCAACCACTGCAAAACATCACTTTGAGTCTAATGGAGTAGAATGGATGTTTTCATTGCGAACCATATTACCATCTTCAGTACCCCGAAATAGTGCATTCAGGCCCGAAACACAAGTTTCACATCTTTTTACGTGCCGATGGTTTTGCGAAATGCTCCCAACCACAAAAAAACATCATTTTGGGTCTGATGGAGTAGAATGGATGTTTTGGTTGCGAAACCAAATTCGCAACTTCGGTACCACGAAATAGTGCATTCTGGCCTGAAACACAAGTTTTGCATCTTTTTACATGCCGAAGGTTTACGAAATGCTCCCAACCATTGCAAAACATCATTTTGGATCTAATGGAGTAGAATGGATGTTTTCGTTGCGAAACCATATTCGCATCTTCGGTACTCCGAAAAAGTGCATTCAGGCCCGAAACAGAAGTTTTGCATCTTTTTACGTGCCAAATGTTTGTGAAGTGCTCCCAACCACTGCAAAACATCATTCTGGGTCTAATGGAGTAGAATGGATGTTTTCATTGCGAAACCATATTCCCATCTTCAGTACCCCAAAATAGTGCATTCAGGCCCGAAACACAAGTTTCACATCTTTTTACGAGCTGATGGTTTTGCGAAATGCTCCCAACCACAAAAAAACATCATTTTGGGTCTGATGGAGTAGAATGGATGTTTTGGTTGCGAAACCATATTCGCAACTTCGGTACCACGAAATAGTGCATTCTGGCCCGAAACACAAGTTTCGCTTCTTTTTACGTGCTGGAGGTTTATGAAATGCTCCCAACCACTGGAAAACATCATTTTGGGTCTAATGGAGTAGAATGGATGTTTTCTTTGCGAAACCATATTCGCAACTTCGGTACCACGACATAGTGCATTCAGGCACGAAACACAACTTTCGCATCTTTTTACGTGTCGAAGGTTTGCGAAATGCTCCAAACCACTACAAATCATCATTTTGGTCTAATGGAGTAGAATGGATGTTTTCGTTGCGAAACCATTTTCGCATCTTCGGTACCCCGAAATAGTGCATTCAGGTATGAAACACAAGTTTCGCATCTTTTTACGTGCCGATGGTTTGCGAAATGCTCCCGACCACTACAAAACATGATTTTGGGTCTAATGGAATATAATATATGTTTTCGTTGCGAAATCTTCGCAACTTCGGTACCCCAAAATAGTGCATTCAAGTTTGAAATACAAGTAATGTGCCGATGGTTTGCGAAATGCTCCCAACCACTGCAAAACATCATTTTAGGTCTAAAGGAGTACAATGGGTGTTTTAGTTGCGAAAACATATTCGCAACTTCGGTACCACAAAATTATGCATTCTGGCCCGAAACACAAGTTTCGCATCTTTTTACATGCCGAAGGTTTACGAAATGCTCCCAACCACTGCAAAACATCATTTTGGGTCTAATGGAGTAGAATGGATGTTTTCGTTGCGAAACCATATTCGCAACTTCGGTACCCGAAATAGTGCATTCTGGCTCGAAACACAAGTTTCGCATCTTTTTACGTGCCGAAGGTTTGCGAAATGCTCCCAACCACTACAAAACATCATTTTGGGTCTAATCGAGTAGAATGGATGTTTTCATTGCGAAACCATATTCACAACTTCAGTACCCAAAAATAGTGCATTCAGGTTCGAAACACAAGTTTCGCATCTTCTTACATGCCGATGGTTTGCGAAATGCTCCCAACCACTGCAAAACATCATTTTGGGTCTAGTGGAGTAGAATGGATGTTTTCGTTACGAAACCATATTCGCAACTTCGGTACCACGACATAGTGCATTCAGGCCCGAAACACAAGTTTTGCATCTTTTTACGTGCCGAAGGTTTGCGAAATGCTCCTAACCACTACAAATCATCATTTTGGGTCTAATGGAGTAGAAAGGATGTTTTTGTTGCGAAACCATTTTCGCATCTTCGGTACCCCGAAATAGTGCATTCAGGTCCGAAACACAAGTTTTGCATCTTTTTATGTGCTGATGGTTTGCGAAATGCTCCCAACCACTGCAAAACATCATTTTGGGTCTAATGGAGTAGAATATATGTTTTCGTTGCGAAATCTTCGCAAATTCGGTACCCCAAAATAGTGCATTCAAGTTTGAAACACTAGTAATGTGCCGATGGTTTGCGAAATGCTCCCAACCACTGCAAAACATCATTTTAGGTCTAATGGAGTACAATGTGTGTTTTAGTTGCGAACACATATTCGCAACTTCGGTACCACGAAATAGTGCATTCTGGCCCGAAACACAAGTTTTGCATCTTTTTACATGCCGAAGGTTTACGAAATGCTCCCAACCACTGCAAAACATCATTTTGGGTCTAATGGAGTAGAATGGAAGTTTTCGTTGCGAAACCATATTCGCATCTTCGGTACACTGAAAAAGTGCATTCGGGCCCGAAACAGAAGTTTTGCATCTTTTTACGTGCCAAATGTTTGCGAAATGCTCCCAACCACTGCAAAACATCACTTTGAGTCTAATGGAGTAGAATGGATGTTTTCATTGCGAAACCATATTACCATCTTCAGTACCCCGAAATAGTGCATTCAGGCCCGAAACACAAGTTTCACATCTTTTTACGTGCTGATGGTTTTGCGAAATGCTCCCAACCACAAAAAAACATCATTTTGGGTCTGATGGAGTAGAATGGATGTTTTGGTTGCGAAACCATATTCGCAACTTCGGTACCACGAAATAGTGCATTCTGGCCCGAAACACAAGTTTCGCTTCTTTTTATGTGCTGGAGGTTTATGAAATGCTCCCAACCACTGGAAAACATCATTTTGGGTCTAATGGAGTAGAATGGATGTTTTCTTTGCGAAACCATATTCGCAACTTCGGTACCACGACATAGTGCATTCAGGCACGAAACACAACTTTCGCATCTTTTTACGTGCCAAAGGTTTGCGAAATGCTCCTGACCACTACAAATCATCATTTTGGGTCTAATGGAGTAGAATGGATGTTTTCTTTGCGAAACCATTTTCGCATCGTCGGTACCCCGAAATAGTGCATTCAGGTTCGAAACACATGTTTCGCATCTTTTTACGTGCCAATGGTTTGCGAAATGCTCAAAACCACTGCAAAACATCATTTTGGGTCTAATGGAGTAGAATGGATGTTTTCGTTGCGAAACTATATTCGCAACTTCAGTACCACGAAATAGTGCATTCTTGCCCGAAACACAAGTTTCGCATCTTTTTACGTGCTGAAGGTTTGCGAAAAGCTCCCAACCACTACAAAACATCATTTTGGGTCTAATCGAGTAGAATGGATGTTTCATTGCGAAACCATATTCGCAACTTCGGTACCCCGAAATAGTGCATTCAGGTTCGAAACACAAGTTTCGCATCTTTTTACGTGCTGATGGTTTGCAAAATGCTCCCTACCACTGCGAAACATCATTTTGGGTCTAATGGAGTAGATTGGATGTTTTCGTTGCGAAACCATATTCGCAACTTCAGTACCACGACATAGTGCATTCAGGCCCGAAACACAAGTTTTGTATCTTTTTACGTGCCGAAGGTTTGCGAAATGCTCCTAACCACTACAAATCATCATTTTGGGTCTAATGGAGTAGAATGGATGTTTTCGTTGAGAAACCATTTTCGCATCTTCGGTACCCCGAAATAGTGCATTCAGGTCCGAAACACAAGTTTCGCATCTTTTTATGTGCTGATGGTTTGCGAAATGCTCCCAACCACTGCAAAACATCATTTTGGGTCTAATGGAGTAGAATATATGTTTGCGTTGCGAAATCTTCGCAAATTCGGTACCCCAAAATAGTGCATTCAAGTTTGAAACACCAGTAATGTGCCGATGGTTTGCGAAATGCTCCCAACCACTGCAAAACATCATTTTAGGTCTAATGGAGTACAATGGGTGTTTTAGTTGCGAACACATATTAGCAACTTCGGTACCACGAAATAGTGCATTCTGGCCCGAAACACAAGTTTTGCATCTTTTTACATGCTGAAGGTTTACGAAATGCTCCCAACCACTGCAAAACAACATTTTGGGTCTAATGGAGTAGAATGGATGTTTTCGTTGCGAAACCATATTCGCATCTTCGGTACTCTGAAAAAGTGCATTCAGGCCCGAAACAGAAGTTTTGCATCTTTTTACGTGCCAAATGTTTGCGAAATGCTCCCAACCACTGCAAAACATCATTTTGGGTCTAATGGAGTAGAATGGATGTTTTCATTGCGAAACCATATTCCCATCTTCAGTACCCTGAAATAGTGCATTCAGGCCCGAAACACAAGTTTCACATCTTTTTACGTGCCGATGGTTTTGCGAAATGCTCCCAACCATAAAAAAACATCATTTTGGGTCTGATGGAGTAGAATGGATGTTTTGGTTGCGAAACCATATTCGCAACTTTGGTACCCCGAAATAGTGCATTCAGGTTAGAAACACAAGTTCGCATCTTTTTACGTGCCGATGGTTTGCGAAATGCTCCCAACCACTGCAAAACATCATTTTGGGTCTAATGGAGTAGAATGGATGTTTTCGTTGCGAAACCATATTCGCAACTTCGGTACCACGAAATAGTGCATTCTGGCCCGAAACACAAGTTTCGCTTCGTTCTACGAGCTGGAGGTTTATGAAATGCTCCCAACCACTGGAAAACATCATTTTGGGTCTAATGGAGTAGAATGGATGTTTTCGTTGCGAAACCATATTCGCAACTTCGGTACCACGACATAGTGCATTCAGGCACGAAACACAACTTTCGCATCTTTTTACGTGCCAAAGGTTTGCGAAATGCTCCTGACCACTACAAATCATCATTTTGGGTCTAATGGAATAGAATGGATGTTTTCGTTGCGAAACCATTTTCGCATCTTTGGTACCCCGAAATAGTGCATTCAGGTCCGAAACACAAGTTTCGCATCTTTTTATGTGCTGATGGTTTGCGAAATGCTCCCAACCACTGGAAAACATCATTTTGGGTCTAATGGAGTAGAATATATGTTTTCGTTGCGAAATCTTCGCAAATTCGGTACCCCAAAATAGTGCATTCAAGTTTGAAACACCAGTAATGTGTCGATGGTTTGCGAAATGCTCCCAACCACTGCAAAACATCATTTTAGGTCTAATGGAGTGCAATGGGTGTTTTAGTTGCGAACACATATTCGCAGCTTCGGTACCACGAAATAGTGCATTCTGGCCCGAAACACAAGTTTTGCATCTTTTTACATGCCGAAGGTTTACGAAATGCTCCCAACCACTGCAAAACATCATTTTCGGTCTAATGGAGTAGAATGGATGTTTTCGTTGCGAAACCATATTCGCAGCTTCAGTACTTTGAAAAAGTGCATTCAGGCCCGAAACAGAAGTTTTGCATCTTTTTACGTGCCAAATGTTTGCGAAATGCTCCCAACCACTGCAAAATATCATTTTGGGTCTAATGGAGTAGAATGGATGTTTTCATTGCGAAACCATATTCCCATCTTCCGTACCCCGAAATAGTGCATTCAGGCCCGAAACACAAGTTTCACATCTTTTTACGTGCTGATGGTTTTGCGAAATGCTCCCAACCACAAAAAACATCATTGTGGGTCTGATGGAGTAGAATGGATGTTTTGGTTGCGAAACCATATTCGCAACTTCGGTACCCTGAAATAGTGTATTCAGGTTCGAAACACAAGTACGCATCTTTTTACGTGCCGATGGTTTGCGAAATGCTCCCAACCACTGCAAAACGTCATTTTGGGTCTAATGGAGTAGAATGGATGTTTTCGTTGCGAAACCATTTCGCAACTTCGGTACCACAAAATAGTGCATTCTGGCCCAAAACACAAGTTTCGCATCTTTTTACGTGCCGAAGGTTTGCGAAAAGCTCCCAACCACTACAAAACATCATTTTGGGTCTAATCGAGTAGAATGGATGTTTTCATTGCGAAACCATATTCGCAACTTCAGTACCCCGAAATAGTGCATTCAGGTTCGAAACACAAGTTTCGCATCTTTTTACGTGCCGATGGTATGCGAAATGCTCCCAACTACTGCAAATCATCATTTTGGGTCTAATGGAGTAGAATGGATGTTTTCGTTGTGAAACCATATTCACAACTTCAGTACCCCGAAATAGTGCATTCAGGTTCGAAACACAAGTTTCACATCTTTTTACGTGCCGATGTTATGCGAAATGCTCTCAACACCTGCAAAACATCATTTTGGGTCTAATGGAGTAGAATGGATGTTTTCGTTGCGAAACCATATTCGCAACTTCGGTACCACGAAATAGTGCATTCTGGCCCGAAACACAAGTTTCGCTTCTTTTTACGTGCTGGAGGTTTATGAAATGCTCCCAACCACTGGAAAACATCATTTTGGGTCTAATGGAGTAGAATGGATGTTTTCATTGCGAAACCATATTCGCAACTTCGGTACCACGACATAGTGCATTCAGGAACGAAACACAACTTTCGCATCTTTTTACGTGCTGAAGGTTTGCGAAATGCTCCTGACCACTACAAATCATCATTTTGGGCCTCATGGAGTAGAATGGATGTTTTCTTTGCGAAACCATTTTCGCATCTTCGGTACCCCGAAATAGTGCATTCAGGTTCGAAACACAAGTTTCGCATCTTTTTACGTGCCAATGGTTTGCGAAATGCTCCCAACCACTGCAAAACATCATTTTGGGTCTAATGGAGTAGAATGGATGTTTTCGTTGCGAAACTATATTCGCAACTTCGGTACCCCGAAATAGTGCATTCTGGCCCGAAACACAAGTTTCGCATCTTTTTACGTGCTGATGGTTTGCGAAATGCTCCCAAGCACTGCAAAACATCATTTTGGGTCTAATGGAGTAGAATATATGTTTTCGTTGCGAAATCTTCGCAAATTCGAGACCCCAAAATAGTGCATTCAAGTTTGAAACACCAGTAATGTGCCGATGGTTTGCGAAATGCTGCCAACCACTGCAAAACATCATTTTAGGTCTAATGGAGTACAATGGGTGTTTTAGTTGCGAACACATATTCGCAACTTCGGTACCACAAAATAGTGCCTTCTAGCCCGAAACACAAGTTTCGCATCTTTCTACATGCCGAAGGTTTGCGAAATGCTCCCAACCACTGCAAAACATCATTTTGGGTCTAATGGAGTAGAATGGATGTTTTCATTGCGAAACCATATTCGCATCTTCGGTACCCCGAAATAGTGCATTCTAGGACCGAAACACAAGTTTCGTATCTTTTTACGTGCCGAAGGTTTGCGAAATGCTCCCAACCACAAAAAAACATCATTTTGGGTCTAATTGAGTAGAATGGATGTTTTCGTTGTGAAACCATATTCGCAACTTCGGTACCCCGAAATACTGCATTCAGGTTCGAAACACAAGTTTCGCATGTTTTTACGTGCCGATGGTTTGCCAAATGCTCCCAACCACTACAAAACATCATTTTGGGTCTAATGGAGTAGAATTGATGTTTTCGTTGCAAAACCATATTCGCAACTTCGGTACCACGAAATAGTGCATTCAGGACCGAAACACAAGTTTCGCAACTTTTTACGTGCCAATGGTTGGCGAAATGCTCCCAACCACTACAAAACATCATTTTGGGTCTAATGGAGTAGAATATATATTTTCGTTGCAAAATCTTCGCAACTTCGGTACCCCAAAATAGTGCATTCAAGTTTGAAACACCAGTAATGTGCCGATGGTTTGCGAAATGCTCCCAACCACTGCAAAACATCATATTAGGTCTAATGGAGTACAATGGGTGTTTTAGTTGCGAACACATAGTCGCAACTTCAGTACCACGAAATAGTGCATTCTGACCCGAAACACAAGTTTCGCATCTTTTTACATGCTGAAGGTTTATGAAATGCTCCCAACCACTGCAAAACATCATTTTGGGTCTAATGGAGTGGAATGGATGTTTTCATTGCGAAACCATATTCGCATCTTCGGTACCCCGAAAAAGTGCATTCAGGCCCGAAACAGAAGTTTTGCATCTTTTTACGTGCCAAATGTTTGCGAAATGCTCCCAACCACTGCAAAACATCATTTTGGGTCTAATGGAATAGAATGGATGTTTTCATTGGGAAACCATATTCCCATCTTCGGTACCCCGAAATAGTGCATTCTGGCCCGAAACACAAGTTTCACATCTTTTTACGTGCCGATGGTTTGCGAAATGCTCCCAACCACAAAAAAACATCATTTTGGGTCTGATGGAGTAGAATGGATGTTTTGGTTGTGAAACCATATTCGCAACTTCGGTACCCCGAAATACTGCATTCAGGTTCGAAACATAAGTTTCGCATCTTTTTACGTGCTGATGGTTTGCGAAATGCTCCCAACCACTGGAAACATCATTTTGGGTCTAATGGAGTAGAATGGATGTTTTCGTTGCGAAACCATATTCGCAACTTCGGTACCACGAAATAGTGCATTCTGGCCCGAAACACAAGTTTCGCATCTTTTTACGTGCCGAAGGTTTGCGAAAAGCTCCCAACCACTAAAAAACATCATTTTGGGTCTAATCAAGTACAATGGATGTTTTCATTGCGAAACCATATTCGCAACTTCGGTACCCCGAAATAGTGCATTCAGGTTCGAAACACAAGTTTCGCATCTTTTTACGTGCCGAAGGTTTGCGAAAAGCTCCCAACCACTACAAAACATCATTTTGGGTCTAATCGAGTAGAATGGATGTTTTCATTGTGAAACCATATTCACAACTTTAGTACCCCGAAATAGTGTATTCAGGTTCGAAACAAAAGTTTCGCATCTTTTTACGTGCCGATGGTTTGCGAAATGCTCCCAACCACTGCAAAACATCATTTTGGGTCTAATGGAGTAGAATGGATGTTTTCGTTGCGAAACCATATTCGCAACTTCAGTACCACGAAATAGTGCATTCAGGTTCAAAACGCAAGTTTCGCATCTTTGTACGTGCCGATGGTATGTGAAATGCTCTCAACACCTGCAAAACATCATTTTGGGTCTAATGGAGTAGAATGGATGTTTTCGTTGCGAAACCATATTCGCAACTTCGGTACGACAAAATAGTGCATTCTGGCCCGAAACTCAAGTTTCGCATCTTTTTACGTGCCGGAGGTTTACGAAATGCTCCCAACCACTGGAAAACATCATTTTTGGTCTAATTGAGTAGAATGGATGTTTTCGTTGCGAAACCATATTCGCAACTTCGGTACCACGACATAGTGCATTCAGGCACAAAACACAACTTTCGCATCTTTTTACGTGCCGAAGGTTTCCGAAATGCTCCTAACCACTACAAATCATCATTTTGGGTCTAAAGGAGTAGAATGGATGTTTTCGTTGCGAAACCATTTTCGCATCTTCGGTAACCTGAAATAGTGCATTCAGGTCCGAAACACAAGTTTCGCATCTTTTTACGTGCCGATGGTTTGCGAAATGCTCCCAACCACAAGAAAATATCATTTTGGGTCTAATGGAATAGAATGGATGTTTTCATTGGGAAACCATATTCCCATCTTCGGTACCCCGAAATAGTGCATTCTGGCCCGAAACACAAGTTTCACATCTTTTTACGTGCAGATGGTTTGCGAAATGCTCCCAACCACAAAAAAACATCATTTTGGGTCTGATGGAGTAGAATAGATGTTTTGGTTGTGAAACCATATTCGCAACTTCGGTACCCCGAAATACTGCATTCAGGTTCGAAACACAAGTTTCGCATCTTTTTACGTGCTGATGGTTTGCGAAATGCTCCCAACCACTGCAAAACATCATTTTGGGTCTAATGGAGTAGAATGGATGATTTCGTTGCGAAACCATATTCGCAACTTCGGTACCACGAAATAGTGCATTCTGGCCCGAAACACAAGTTTCGCATCTTTTTACATGCCGAAGGTTTGCGAAAAGCTCCCAACCACTGCAAAACATCATTTTAGGTCTAATGAAGTACAATGGGTGTTTTAGTTGCGAACACATATTCGCAACTTCGGTACCACGAAATAGTGCATTCTGGCCCGAAACACAAGTTTTGCATCTTTTTACATGCTGAAGGTTTACGAAATACTCCCAACCACTGCAAAATATCATTTTGGGTTTAATGGAATAGAATGGATGTTTTCGTTCCGAAACCATATTCGCATCTTCGGTACCCCGAAATAGTGCATTCTGGCCCGAAACACAAGTTTCACATCTTTTTACGTGCCGATGGTTAGCGAAATGCTCCCAACCACAAAAGAACACCATTTTGGGTCTGATGGAGTAGAATGGATGTTTTGGTTGCGAAACCATATTCGCAACTTCGGTACCCCGAAATAGTGCATTCAGGTTCGAAACACAAGTTTCGCATCTTTTTACGTGCCGATGGTTTGCGAAATGCTCCCAACCACTACAAAACGTCATTTTGGTTCTAATGGAGTAGAATGGATGTTTTCGTTGGGAAACCATATTCGAAACTTCAGTAGCACGAAATAGTGCATTCTTGCCCGAAACACAAGTTTCGCATCTTTTTACGTGCCGAAGGTTTGCGAAAAGGTCCCAACCACTACAAAACATTATTTTGGGTCTAATCGAGTAGAATGGATGTTTTCATTGTGAAACCATATGCGCAACTTCGATACCCCGAAATAGTGCCTTCAGGTTCGAAACACAAGTTTCGCATCTTTTTACGTGCCGATGGTTTGCGAAATGCTCCCAACCACTGCAAAACATCATTTTGGGTCTAATGGAGTAGAATGGATGTTTTCGTTGCGAAACCATATTCGCAAATTTGGTACCACGAAATTGTGCATTGTGGTCCGAAACACAAGTTTCGCATCTTTTTACGTGCCGAAGGTTTATGAAAAGCTCCCAACCACTGCAAAACATCATTTTGGGCCCAATCTAGTAGAATGGATGTTTTCATTGCGAAACCATATTCGCAACTTCAGTACCCTGAAATAGTGCATTCTGGCCCGAAACACAAATTTCGCATCTTTTTACATGCCAAAGGTTTGCGAAAAGCTCCCAACCACTACAAAACATCATTTTGGGTCTAATGGAGTAGAATGGATGTTTTCTTTGCGAAACCATATTCGCAACTTCGGTACCACGACATAGTGCATTCAGGCACGAAACACAACTTTCGCATCTTTTTACGTGCCGAAGGTTTGCGAAATGCTCCTGACCACTACAAATCATCATTTTGGGTCTAATGGAGTAGAATGGATGTTTTCGTTGCGAAACTATATTCGCAACTTCAGTACCACGAAATAGTGCATTCTGGCCCGAAACACAAGTTTCGCATCTTTTTACGTGCTGAAGGTTTGCGAAAAGCTCCCAACCACTACAAAACATCATTTTGGGTCTAATCGAGTAGAATGGATGTTTCATTGCGAAACCATATTCACAACTTCGGTACCCCGAAATAGTGCATTGAGGTTCGAAACACAAGTTTCGCATCTTTTTACGTGCTGATGGTTTGCGAAATGCTCCCAACCACTGCAAAACATCATTTTGGGTCTAATGGAGTAGAATGGATGTTTTCGTTGTGAAACCATATTCGCAACTTCAGTACCACGACATAGTGCATTCAGGCCCGAAACACAAGTGTTGTATCTTTTTACGTGCCGAAGGTTTGCGAAATGCTCCTAACCACTACAAATCATCATTTTGGGTCTAATGGAGTAGAATGGATGTTTTCGTTGCGAAACCATTTTCGCATCTTCGGTACCCCAAAATAGTGCATTCAGGTCCGAAACACAAGTTTCGCATCTTTTTATGTGCTGATGGTTTACGAAATGCTCCCAACCACTACAAAACATCATTTTGGGTCTAATGGAGTAGAATATATGTTTGCGTTGCGAAATCTTCGCAAATTCGGTACCCCAAAATAGTGCATTCAAGTTTGAAACACCAGTAATGTGCCGATGGTTTGCGAAATGCTCCCAACCACTGCAAAACATCATTTTAGGTCTAATGGTGTACAATGGGTGTTTTAGTTGCGAACACATATTCGCAACTTCGGTACCACGAAATAGTGCATTCTGGCCCGAAACACAAGTTTTGCATCTTTTTACATGCTGAAGGTTTACGAAATGCTCCCAACCACTGCAAAACAACATTTTGGGTCTAATGGAGTAGAATGGATGTTTTCGTTGCGAAACCATATTCGCATCTTCGGTACTCTGAAAAAGTGCATTCAGGCCCGAAACAGAAGTTTTGCATCTTTTTACGTGCCAAATGTTTGCGAAATGCTCCCGACCAGTGCAAAACATCATTTTGGGTCTAATGGAGTAGAATGGATGTTTTCATTGCGAAACCATATTCCCATCTTCAGTACACCAAAATAGTGCATTCAGGCCCGAAACACAAGTTTCACATCTTTTTACGTGCCGATGGTTTTGCGAAAAGCTCCCAACCATAAAAAAACATTATTTTGGGTCTGATGGAGTAGAATGGATGTTTTGGTTGCGAAACCATATTCGCAACTTCGGTACCCCGAAATAGTGCATTCAGGTTCGAAACACAAGTTCGCATCTTTTTACGTGCCGATGGTTTGCGAAATGCTCCCAACCACTGCAAAACGTCATTTTGGGTCGAATGGAGTAGAATGGATGTTTTCGTTGCGAAACCATATTCGCAACTTCGGTACCACGAAATAGTGCATTCTGGCCCGAAACACAAGTTTCGCTTCTTTTTACGTGCTAGAGGTTAATGAAATGCTCCCAACCACTGGAAAACATCATTTTGGGTCTAATGGAGTAGAATGGATGTTTACGTTGCGAAACCATATTCGCAACTTCGGTACCACGACATAGTGCATTCAGGCACGAAACACAACTTTCGCATCTTTTTACGTGCCAAAGGTTTGCGAAATGCTCTTGACCACTACAAATCATCATTTTGGGTCTAATGGAGTAGAATGGATGTTTTCGTTGCGAATCCATTTTCGCATCTTCGGTACCCCGAAATAGTGCATTCAGGTCCGAAACACAAGTTTCGCATCTTTTTATGTGCTGATGGTTTGCGAAATGCTCCCAACCACTGCAAAACATCATTTTGGGTCTAATGGAGTAGAATATAGGTTTTCGTTGCGAAATCTTCGCAAATTCGGTACCCCAAAATAGTGCATTCAAGTTTGAAACACCAGTAATGTGCCGAGGGTTTGCGAAATGCTCCCAACCACTGCAAAACATCATTTTAGGTCTAATGGAGTGCAATGGGTGTTTTAGTTGCGAACACATATTCGCAACTTCGGTACCACGAAATAGTGCATTCTGGCCCGAAACACAAGTTTTGCATCTTTTTACATGCCGAAGGTTTACGAAATGCTCCCAACCACTGCAAAACATCATTTTCGGTCTAATGGAGTAGAATGGATGTTTTCGTTGCGAAACCATATTCGCATCTTCGGTACTCCGAAAAAGTGCATTCAGGCCCGAAACAGAAGTTTTGCATCTTTTTACGTGCCAAATGATTGCGAAATGCTCCCAACCACTGCAAAATATCATTTTGGGTCTAATGGAGTAGAATGGATGTTTTCATTGCGAAACCATATTCTCAACTTCAGTACCCCGAAAGAGTGCATTCAGGCCCGAAACTCAAGTTTCACATCTTTTTACGTGCCGATGGTTTTGCGAAATGCTCCCAACCACAAAAAACATCATTGTGGGTATGATGGAATAGAATGGTTGTTTTGGTTGCGAAACCATATTCGCAACTTCGGTATCCTGAAATAGTGTATTCAGGTTCGAAACACAAGTTCGCTTCTTTTTACGCGCCGATGGTTTGCGAAATGCTCCCAACCACTGCAAAACGTCATTTTGGGTCTAATGGAGTAGAATGGATGTTTTCGTTGCGAAACCATATTCGCAACTTCAGTACCACGAAATAGTGCATTCTGGACCGAAACACAAGTTTCGCATCTTTTTACATGCCAAAGGTTTGCGAAAAGCTCCCAACCACTACAAAACATCATTTTGGGTCTAATCGAGTACAATGGATGTTTTCATTGCGAAACCATATTCGCAACTTCAGTACCCCGAAATAGTGCATTCAGGTTCGAAACACAAGTTTTGCATCTTTTTACGTGCCGATGTTATGCGAAATGCTCTCAACACCTGCAAAACATCATTTTGGGTCTAATGGAGTAGAATGGATGTTTTCGTTGCGAAACCATATTCGCAACTTCGGTACCACGAAATAGTGCATTCTGGCCCGAAACACAAGTTTCGCTTCTTTTTACGTGCTGGAGGTTTATGAAATGCTCCCAACCACTGGAAAACATCATTTTGGGTCTAATGGAGTAGAATGGATGTTTTCGTTGCGAAACCATATTCGCAACTTCGGTACCACGACATAGGGCATTCAGGAACGAAACACAACTTTCGCATCTTTTTACGTGCCGAAGGTTTGCGAAATGCTCCTGACCACTACAAATCATCATTTTGGGCCTAATGGAGTAGAATGGATGTTTTCTTTGCGAAACCATTTTCGCATCTTCGGTACCCCGAAATAATGCATTCAGGTTCGAAACACAAGTTTCGCATCTTTTTACGTGCCAATGGTTTGCGAAATGCTCCCAACCACTACAAAACATCATTTTGGTTCTAATGGAGTAGAATGGATGTTTTCGTTGCGAAACTATATTCGCAACTTCGGTACCTCGAAATAGTGCATTCTGGCCCGAAACACAAGTTTCACATCTTTTTATGTGCTGATGGTTTGCGAAATGCTCCCAACCACTGCAAAACTTCATTTTGGGTCTAATGGAGTAGAATATATGTTTTCGTTGCGAAATCTTCGGAAATTCGGTACCCCAAAATAGTGCATTCAAGTTTGAAACACCAGTAATGTGCCGATGGTTTGCGAAATGCTGCCAACCACTGCAAAACATCATTTTAGGTCTAATGGAGTACAATGGGTGTTTTAGTTGCGAACACATATTCGCAACTTCGGTACCACGAAATAGTGCATTCTGGCCCGAAACACAAGTTTTGCATCTTTTTACATGCCGAAGGTTTACGAAATGCTCCCAACCACTGCAAAACATCACTTTGGGTCTAATGGAGTAGAATGGATGTTTTCGTTGCGAAACCATATTCGCATCTTCGGTACTCCAAAAAAGTGCATTCAGGCCCAAAACAGAAGTTTTGCATCTTTTTACGTGCCAAATGTTTGCGAAATGCTCCCAACCACTGCAAAACATCATTTTGGGTCTAATGGAGTAGAATGGATGTTTTCATTGCGAAACCATATTCCCATCTTCAGTACCCCGAAATAGTGCATTCAGGCCCGAAACACAAGTTTCACATCTTTTTACGTGCTGATGGTTTTGCGAAATGCTCCCAACCACAAAAAAACATCATTTTGGGTCTGATGGAGTAGAATGGATGTTTTGGTTGCGAAACCATATTCGCAACTTCGGTACCCCGAAATAGTGCATTCAGGTTCGAAACACAAGTTTCGCATCTTTTTACGTGCCGAAGGTTTGCGAAAAGCTCCCAACCACTACAAAACCTCTTTTTGGGTCTAATCGAGTAGAATGGATGTTTTCATTGCGAAACCATATTCGCAACTTCAGAACCCCGAAATAGTGCATTCAGGTTCGAAACACAAGTTTCGCATCTTTTTACGTGCCGATGGTTTGCGAAATGCTCCCAACCACTGCAAAACAACATTTTGGGTCTAATGGAGTAGAATGGATGTTTTCGTTGCGAAACCATATTCGCAACTTCAGTACCCCGAAATAGTGCATTCAGGCCCGAAACACAAGTTTCGCATCTTTTTACATGACGATGGTATGCGAAATGCTCACAACACCTGCAAAACATTATTTTGGGTCTAATGTAGTAGAATGGATGTTTTCGTTGCGAAACCATATTCGCAACTTCGGTACCACGAAATAGTGCATTCTGGCCCGAAACACAAGTTTCGCATCTCTTTACGTGCCGGAGGTTTACTAAATGCTCCCAACCACTAGAAAACATCATTTTTGGTCTAATGGAGTAGAATGGATGTTTTCGTTGTGAAACCATATTCGCAACTTCGGTACCATGACATAGTGCATTCAGGCACGAAACACAACTTTCGCGTCTTTTTACGTGCCGAAGGTTTGCGAAATGCTCCTAACCACTACAAATCATCATTTTGGGTCTAATGGAGTAGAATGGATGTTTTCGTTGTGAAACTATTTTCGCATCTTCGATACCCCGAAATAGTGCATTCAGGTCCGAAACACAAGTTTCGCATCTTTTTACGTGCCGATGGTTTGCGAAATGCTCCCAACCACTACAAAACATCATTTTGGGTCTAATTGAGTAGAATGGGTGTTTTAGTTGCGAAAACATATTCGCAACTTCGGTACCACAAAATAGTGCATTATGGCCCGGAACACAAGTTTCACATCTTTTTACGTGTCGAAGGTTTGCGAAAAGCTCCCAACCACTACAAAACATCATTTTGGGTCTAATCGAGTAGAATGGATGTTTTCATTGCGAAACCATATTCGCAACTTCAGTACCCCGAAATAGTGCATTCAGGTTCGAAACACAAGTTTCGCATCTTTTTACATGCCAATGGTTTGCGAAATGCTCCCAACCACTGCAAAACATCATTTTGGGTCTAATGGAGTAGAATGGATGTTTTCATTGCGAAACCATATTCCCATCTTCAGTACCCCGAAATAGTGCATTCAGGCCCGAAACACAAGTTTCACATCTTTTTACGTGCCGATGGTTTTGCGAAATGCTCCCAACCACAAAAAAACATCATTTTGGGTCTGATGGAGTAGAATGGATGGTTTGGTTGCGAAACCATATTTGCAACTTTGGTACCCCGAAATAGTGCATTCAGGTTCGAAACACAGGTTCGCATCTTTCTACGTGCTGATGGTTTGCGAAATGCTCCCAACCACTGCAAAACGTCATTTTGGGTCTAATGGAGTAGAATGGATGTTTTCGTTGCGAAACCATATTCGCAACTTCGGTACCACGAAATAGTGCATTCTGGATCGAAACACAAGTTTCGCATCTTTTTACGTGCCGAAGGTTTGCGAAAAGCTCCCAAACACTACAAAACATCATTTTGGGTCTAATCGAGTAGAATGGATGTTTTCATTGCGAAACCATATTCGCAACTTCGGTACCCCGAAATAGTGCATTCAGGTTCGAAACACAAGTTTCGCATCTTTTTACGTGCCGATGGTTTGCGAAATGCTCTCAACCACTGCAAAACATCATTTTGGGTCTAATGGAGTAGAATGAATGTTTTCGTTACGAAACCATATTCGCAACTTCGGTACCATAAAATAGTGCATTCTGGCCCGAAACACAAGTTTCGCATCTTTTTACGTGCCGAAGGTTTGCGAAAAGCTCCCAACCACAACAAAACATCATTTTGGGTCTAATCGAGTAGAATGGATGTTTTCATTGCGAAACCATATTCGCAACTTCAGTACCCCGAAATAGTGCATTCAGGTTCGAAACACAAGTTTCGCATCTTTTTACGTGCTGATGGTTTGCGAAATACACCCAACCACTGCAAAACAACATTTTAGGTCTAATGGAGTAGAATGGATGTTTTCGTTGCGAAACCATATTCGCAACTTCAGTACCCCGAAATAGTGCATTCAGGTTCGAAACACAAGTTTCGCATCTTTTTACGTGCCGATGGTATGCGAAATGCTCTCAACACCTGCAAAACATCATTTTGGGTCTAATATAGTAGAATGGATGTTTTCGTTGCGAAACCATATTCGCAACTTCGGTACCACGAAATAGTGCATTCTGGCCCGAAATACAAGTTTCGCATCTTTTTACGTGCCGGAGGTTTACGAAATGCTCGCAACCACTAGAAAACATCATTTTGGGTCTAATGGAGTAGAATGGATGTTTTCGTTGTGAAACCATATTCGCAACTTCGGTAGCATGACATAGTGCATTCAGACACAAAACACAACTTTCGCATCTTTTTACGTCCCCAAGGTTTGCGAAATGCTCCTAACCACTACAAATCATTATTTTGGGTCTAATGGAGTAGAATGGATGTTTTCGTTGCGAAACTATTTTCGCATCTTCGGTACCCCGAAATAGTGCATTCAGGTCTGAAACACAAGTTTCGCATCTTTTTACGTGCCGATGGTTTGCGAAATGCTCCCAACCACTACAAAACATCATTTTGGCTCTAATGGAGTAGAATATATGTTTTCGTTGCGAAATCTTCGCAGCTTCGGTACCCCAAAATAGTGCATTCAAGTTTGAAACACAAGTAATGTGCCGATGGTTTGCGAAATGCTCCCAACCACTACAAAACATCATTTTAGGTCTAATGGAGTACAATGGGTGTTTTAGTTGCGAAAACATATTCGCAACTTCGGTACCACAAAATAGTGCATTCTGGCCCGAAACACAAGTTTCGCATCTTTTTACATGCGGAAGGTTTACGAAATGCTTCCAACCACTGCAAAACATCATTTTGGGTCTAATAGAGTAGAATGGATGTTTTCGTTGCGAAACCATATTCGCATCTTCGGTACCCCGAAATAGTGCATTTAGGACCGAAACACAAGTTTCGCATCTTTTTACGTGCCGAAGGTTTGCGAAAAGCTCCCAACCACTAGAAAACATCATTTTGGGTCTAATTGAGTAGAATGGATGTTTTCGTTGCGAAACCATATTCGCAACTTCAGTACCCCGAAATAGTGCTTTCAGGTTCGAAACACAAGTTTCGCATCTTTTTACGTGCCGATGGTATGCGAAATGCTCTCAACACCTGCAAAACATCATTTTGGGTCTAATGGAGTACAATGGATGTTTTCATTGCGAAACCATATTCGTAACTTCGGTACCACGAAATAGTGCATTCTGGCCTGAAACACAAGTTTCGCATCTTTTTACGTGCCGGAGGTTTACGAAATGCTCCCAACCACTGGAAAACATAATTTTGGGTCTAATGGAGTAGAATGGATGTTTTCATTGCGAAACCAAATTCGCAACTTCGGTACCACGACATAGTGCATTCAGGCACGAAACACAACTTTCGTATCTTTTTACGTGCCGAAGGTTTGTGAAATGCTCCTAACCACTACAAATCATCATTTTGGTCTAATGGAGTAGAATGGATGTTTTCGTTGCGAAACCATTTTCGCATCTTCGGTACCCCGAAATAGTGCATTTAGGTCCGATACACAAGTTTCGCATCTTTTTACGTGCTGATGGTTTGCGAAATGCTCCCAACCACTACAAAACATCATTTTGGGTCTAATGGAGTAGAATATATGTTTTCGTTGCGAAATCTTCGCAACTTCGGTACCCCAAAATAGTGCATTCAAGTTTGAAACACAAGTAATGTGCCGATGGTTTGCGAAATGCTCCCAACCACTGCAAAACATCATTTTAGGTCTAATGGAGTACAATGGGTGTTTTAGTTGCGAAAACATATTCGCAACTTTGGTACCACAAAATAGTGCATTCTGGCCCGAAACACAAGTTTTGCATCTTTTTACATGCCGAAGGTTTACGAAGTGCTCCCAACCACTGCAAAACATCATTTTGGGTCTAATGGAGTAGAATGGATGTTTTCGTTGCGAAACCATATTCGCATCTTCGGTACCCCGAAATAGTGCATTTAGGATCGAAACACAAGTTTCGCATCTTTTTACGTGCCGAAGGTTTGCGAAAAGCTCCCAACCACTAGAAAACATCATTTTGGGTCTAATTGAGTAGAATGGATGTTTTCGTTGCGAAACCATATTCACAACTTCAGTACCCCAAAATAGTGGATTCAGGTTCGAAACACAAGTTTCGCATCTTTTTACGTACCAATAGTATGCGAAATGCTCTCAACACCTGCAAAACATCATTTTGGGTCTAATGGAGTAGAATGCATGTTTTCGTTGTGAAAGCATATTCGCAACTTCGGTACCACGAAATAGTGCATTCTGGCCTGAAACACAAGTTTTGCATCTTTTTACGTACCGATAGTATGCGAAATGCTCTCAACACCTGCAAAACATCATTTTGGGTCTAATGGAGTTGAATGGATGTTTTCATTGCGAAACTATATTCGCAACTTCGGTACCACGACATAGTGCATTCAGGCACGAAACACAACTTTCGCATCTTTTTACGTGCCGAAGGTTTGCGAAATGCTCCTAACCACTACAAATCATCATTTTGGGTCTAATGGAGTAGAATGGATGTTTTCGTTGCGAAACCATTTTCGCATCTTCGGTACCCCAAAATAGTGCATTCACGTCCGAAACACAAGTTTCGCATCTTTTTATGTGCCGATGGTTTGCGAAATGCTCCCAACCACTACAAAACATCATTTTGGGTCAAATGGAGTAGAATATGTTTTCGTTGCGAAATTTTCGCAACTTCGGTACCCCAAAATAGTGCATTCAAGTTTGAAACACAAGTAATGTGCCGACGGTTTGCGAAATGCTCCCAACCACTACAATACATCATTTTAGGTCTAATGGAGTACAATGGGTGTTTTAGTTGCTAAAACATATTCGCAACTTCTGTACCACAAAATAGTGCATTCTGGCCCGAAACACAAGTTTCGCATCTTTTTACATGCCGAAGGTTTACGAAATGATCCCAACCACTGCAAAACATCATTTTGGGTCTAATGGAGTAGAATGGACGTTTTCGTTGCGAAACCATATTCGCATCTTCGGTACCCCGAAATAGTGCATTTAGGACCAGAACACAATTTTCGCATCTTTTTACGTGCCGAAGGTTTGCGAAAAGCTCCCAACCACTAGAAAACATCATTTTCGGTCTAATTGAGTAGAATGGATGTTTTCGTTGCAAAACCATATTCGCAACTTCAGTACCCTGAAATAGTGCATTCAGGTTCGAAACACAAGTTTCGCATCTTTTTACGTGCCGATGGTTTGCCAAATGCTCCCAACCACTACAAAACATCATTTTGGGTCTAATGGAGTAGAATGGATGTTTTCGTTGCAAAACCATATTCACAACTTCGGTACCCCGAAATAGTGCATTCAGGACCGAAACACAAGTAATGTGCCGATGGTTTGCGAAATGCTCCCAACCACTGCAAAACATCATTTTAGGTCTAATGGAGTACAATGGGTGTTTTAGTTGCGAAAACATATTCGCAACTTCGGTACCACAAAATAGTGCATTCTGGCCCGAAACACAAGTATCGCATCTTTTTACGTGTCGAAGGTTTGCGAAAAGCTCCCAACCACTACAAAACATCATTTTGGGTCTACTGGAGTAGACTATATGTTTTCGTTGCGAAACCATATTCACAACTTCGGTACCACGAAATAGTGCATTCTGGCCCGAAACACAAGCTTCGCATCTTTTTACGTGTCGAAGGTTTGCGAAAAGCTCCCAACCACTACAAAACATCATTTTGGGTCTAATGGAGTAGAATATATGTTTTCGTTGCGATATCTTCGCAACTTCGGTACCCCAAAATAGTGCATTCAAGTTTGAAACACAAGTAATGTGCCGATGGTTTGCGAAATGCTCCCAACCACTGCAAAACATCATTTTGGGTCTAATGGAGTAGAATGGATATTTTCACTGCGAAACCATATTCGCATCTTCGGTACCCCGATATAGTACTTTTAGGACCGAAACACAAGTTTCGCACCTTTTTACATGCCGAAGGTTTGCGAAAAGCTCCCAACCACTAGAAAACATCATTTTGGGTCTAATTGAGAAGAATGGATGTTTTCGTTGCGAAACCATATTCGCAACTTCAGTACCCCGAAATAGTACATTCAGGTTCAAAACTCAAGTTTCGCATCTTTTTACGTGCCGATGGTTTGCCAAATGCTCCCAACCACTACAAAACATCATTTTGGGTCTAATGGAGTAGAATGGATGTTTTCGTAGCGAAACAATATTCACAACTTCGGTACCCCAAAATAGTGCATTCAGGGCCGAAACACAAGTTTCGCATCTTTTTACGTGCCAATGGTTGGCAAAATGCTCCCAACCACTACAAAACATCATTTTGGGTCTAATGGAGTAGAATATATGTTTTCTTTGCGAAATCTTCGCAACTTCGGTACCCCAAAATAGTGCATTCAAGTTTGAAACACCAGTAATGTGCCGATGGTTTGCGAAATGCTCCCAACCACTGCAAAACATCATTTTAGGTCTAATGGAGTACAATGGGTGTTTTAGTTGCGAACACATATTCGAAACTTCGCTACCACAAAATAGTGCATTCTGGCCTGAAACACAAGTTTCGCATCTTTTTACATGCTGAAGGTTTACGAAATGCTCCCAACCACTGCAAAACATCATTTTGGGTCTAATGGAGTAGAATGGATGTTTTCGTTGTGAAACCATATTCGCAACTTCAGTACCCCGAAATAGTGCATTCAGGTTCGAAACACAAGTTTCGCATCTTTTTACGTGCTGATGGTATGCGAAATGCTCTCAACACCTGCAAAACATCATTTTAGGTCTAATGCAGTACAATGGGTGTTTTAGTTGTGAAAACATATTCGCAACTTCGGTACCACAAAATAGTGCATTCTAGCCCGAAACACAAGTTTCGCATCTTTCTACATGCCGAAGGTTTACGAAATGCTCCCAACCACTGCAAAACATCATTTTGGGTCTAATGGAGTAGAATGGATGTTTTCGTTGCGAAACCATATTCGCATCTTCGGTACCCCGAAATAGTGTATTTAGGACCGAAACACAAGTTTCGTATCTTTTTACGTGCCGAAGGTTTGCGAAAAGCTCCCAACCACTAGAAAACATCATTTTGGGTCTAATTGAGTAGAATGGATGTTTTTGTTGGGAAACCATATTCGCAACTTCAGTACCCCGAAATAGTGCATTCAAGTTCGAAACACAAGTTTCGCATCTTTTTACGTGCCGATGGTTTGCCAAATGCTCCCAACCACTACAAAACATCATTTTGGGTCTAATGGAGTGGAATTGATGTTTTCGTTGCAAAACCATATTCGCAACTTCGGTACCCTGAAATAGTGCATTCAGGACCGAAACACAAGTTTCGCATCTTTTTACGTGCCAATGGTTGGCGAAATGCCGCCAACCACTACAAAACGTCATTTTGGGTCTAATGGAGTAGAATATATATTTTCGTTGCAAAATCTTCGCAACTTCGGTACCCCAAAATAGTGCATTCAAGTTTGAAACACCAGTAATGTGCCGATGGTTTGCGAAATGCTCCCAACCACTGCAAAACAACATTTTAGGTCTAATGGAGTACAATGGGTGTTTTAGTTGCGAACACATAGTCGCAACTTCAGTACCACGAAATAGTGCATTCTGACCCGAAACACAAGTTTCGCATCTTTTTACATGCTGAAGGTTTATGAAATGCTCCCAACCACTGCAAAACATCATTTTGGGTCTAATGGAGTGGAATGGATGTTTTCGTTGCGAAACCATATTCGCATCTTCGGTACCCCGAAAAAGTGCATTCCGGCCCGAAACAGAAGTTTTGCATCTTTTTACGTGCCAAATGTTTGCGAAATGCTCCCAACCACTGCAAAACATCATTTTGGGTCTAATGGAATAGAATGGATGTTTTCATTGGGAAACCATATTCCCATCTTCGGTACCCCGAAATAGTGCATTCTGGCCCGAAACACAAGTTTCACATCTTTTTACGTGCAGATGGTTTGCGAAATGCTCCCAACCACAAAAAAACATCATTTTGGGTCTGATGGAGTAGAATGGATGTTTTGGTTGTGAAACCATATTCGCAACTTCGGTACCCCGAAATACTGCATTCAGGTTCGAAACATAAGTTTCGCATCTTTTTACGTGCTGATGGTTTGCGAAATGCTCCCAACCACTGCAAAACATCATTTTGGGTCTAATGGAGTAGAATGGATGTTTTCGTTGCGAAACCATATTCGCAACTTCGGTACCACGAAATAGTGAATTCTGGCCCGAAACACAAGTTTCGCATCTTTTTACGTGCCGAAGGTTTGCGAAAAGCTCCCAACCAGTACAAAACATCATTTTGGGTCTAATCAAGTACAATGGATGTTTTCATTGCGAAACCATATTCGCAACTTCGGTACCCCGAAATAGTGCATTCAGGTTCGAAACACAAGTTTCACATCTTTTTTCGTGCCGAATGTTTGCGAAAAGCTCCCAACCACTACAAAACATCATTTTGGGTATAATCGAGTAGAATGGATGTTTTCATTGCGAAACCATATTCGCAACTTTAGTACCCCGAAATAGTATATTCAGGTTCGAAACACAAGTTTCACATCTTTTTACGTGCCGATGGTTTGCGAAATGCTCCCAACCACTGCAAAACATCATTTTGGGTCTAATGGAGTAGAATGGATGTTTTCATTGCGAAACCATATTCGCAACTTCAGTACCACGAAATAGTGCATTCAGGTTCAAAACACAAGTTTCGCATCTTTGTACGTGCCGATGGTATGTGAAATGCTCTCAACACCTGCAAAACATCATTTTGGGTCTAATCGAGTAGAATGGATGTTTTCGTTGCGAAACCATATTCGCAACTTCGGTACGACGAAATAGTGCATTCTGGCCCGAAACACAAGTTTCGCATCTTTTTACGTGCCGGAGGTTTACGAAATGCTCCCAACCACTAGAAAACATCATTTTGGGTCTAATGGAGTAGAATGGATGTTTTCGTTGCGAAACCATATTCGCAACTTCGGTACCACGACATAGTGCATTCAGGCACAAAACACAACTTTCGCATGTTTTTACGTGCCGAAGGTTTGCGAAATGCTCCTAACCACTACAAATCATCATTTTGGGTCTAATGGAGTAGAATGGATGTTTTCGTTGCGAAACCATTTTCGCATCTTCGGTACCCCGAAATAGTGCATTCAGGTCCGAAACACAAGTTTCGCATCTTTTTACGTGCCGATGGTTTGCGAAATGCTCCCAACCACAAAAAAATATCATTTTGGGTCTGATGGAGTAGAATGGATGTTTTGGTTGTGAAACCATATTCGTAACTTCGGTACCCCGAAATACTGCATTCAGGTTCGAAACACAAATTTCGCATCTTTTTACGTGCTGATGGTTTGCGAAATGCTCCCAACCACTGCAAAACATCATTTTGGTTCTAATGGAGTAGAATGGATGTTTTCGTTGCGAAACCATATTCGCAACTTCGGTACCACGAAATAGTGCATTCTGGCCCGAAACACATGTTTCGCATCTTTTTACATGCCGAAGGTTTGCGAAAAGCTCCCAACCACTGCAAAACATCATTTTAGGTCTAATGGAGTACAATGGGTGTTTTAGTTGCGAACACATATTCGCAACTTCGGTACCACGAAATAGTGCATTCTGGCCCGAAACACAAGTTTTGCATCTTTTTACATGCTGAAGGTTTACGAAATGCTCCCAACCATTGCAAAATATCATTTTGGGTTTAATGGAATAGAATGGATGTTTTCGTTCCGAAACCATATTCGCATCTTCGGTACCCCGAAATAGTGCATTCTGGCCCGAAACACAAGTTTCACATCTTTTTACGTGCCGATGGTTAGCGAAATGCTCCCAACCACAAAAAAACACCATTTTGGGTCTTATGGAGTAGAATGGATGTTTTGGTTGCGAAACCATATTCGCAACTTCGGTACCCCGAAATAGTGCATTCAGGTTCGAAACACAAGTTTCGCATCTTTTTACGTGCCGATGGTTTGCGAAATGCTCCCAACCACTGCAAAACGTCATTTTGGTTCTAATGGAGTAGAATGGATTTTTTCGTTGGGAAACCATATTCGCAACTTCAGTAGCACGAAATAGTGCATTCTGGCCCGAAACACAAGTTTCGCATCTTTTTACGTGCCGAAGGTTTGCGAAAAGGTCCCAACCACTACAAAACTTTATTTTGGGTCTAATCGAGTAGAATGGATGTTTTCATTGTGAAACCATATGCGCAACTTCGATACCCCGAAATAGTGCCTTCTGGTTCGAAACACAAGTTTTGCATCTTTTTACGTGCCGATGGTTTGCGAAATGCTCCCAACCACTGCAAAAAATCATTTTGGGTCTAATGGAGTAGAATGGATGTTTTCGTTGCGAGACCATATTCGCAACTTTGGTACCACGAAATAGTGCATTCTTGCCCGAAACACAAGTTTCGCATCTTTTTACGTGCCGAAGGTTTGCGAAAAGCTCCCAACCACTTCAAAACATCATTTTGGGTCTAATGGAGTAGAATATATGTTTTCTTTGCAAAATCTTCGCAACTTCGGTACCCTGAAATAGTGCATTTAGGTTCGAAACACAAGTTTCGAATCTTTTTACGTGCCAATGGTTTGCAAAATGCTCCCAACCACTGCAAAACATCATTTTGGGTCTAATGGAGTAGAATGGATGTTTTCGTTGCGAAACCATATTCGCAACTTTGGTACCACGAAATAGTGCATTCTGGCCCGAAACTTGCATCTTTTTACGTGCTGAAGGTTTATGAAAAGCTCCCAACCACTACAAAACATCATTTTGGGCCCAATCTAGTAGAATGGATGTTTTCATTGCGAAACCATATTCGCAACTTCAGTACCCTGAAATAGTGCATTCTGGCCCGAAACACAAGTTTCGCATCTTTTTACGTGCCGAAGGTTTGCGAAAAGCTCCCAACCACTACAAAACATCATTTTGGGTCTAATGGAGTAGAATATATGTTTTCTTTGCGAAATCTTCGCAACTTCGGTACCCTGAAATAGTGCATTTAGGTTCGAAACACAAGTTTCGCATCTTTTTACGTGCCAATGGTTTGCGAAATGCTCCCAACCACTGCAAAACATCATTTTGGGTCTAATGGAGTAGAATGGATGTTTTCGTTCTGAAACCATATTCGCAACTTCAGTACCCCGAAATAGTGCATTCAGGTTCGAAACACAAGTTTCGCATCTTTTTACGTGCCGATGGTATGCGAAATGCTCTCAACACCTGCAATACATCATTTTGGGTCTAAGGGAGTAGAATGGATGTTTTCGTTGCGAAACCATATTCGCAACTTCGGTACCACGAAATAGTTCATTCTGGCCCGAAACACAAGTTTCGCATCTTTTTACGTGTCGGAAGTTTACGAAATGCTCCCAACCACTGGAAAACATCATTTTGCGTCTAATGGAGTAGAATGGATGTTTTCGTTGCGAAACCATATTCGCAACTTCGGTACCACGACATAGTGCATCCAGGCACGAAACACAACTTTCGCATCTTTTTACGTGCCGAAGGTTTGCGAAATGCTCCTAACCACTACAAATCATCATTTTGGGTCTAATGGAGTAGAATGGATGTTTTTGTTGTGAAACCATTTTCGCATCTTCGGTACCCCGAAATAGTGCATTCAGGACCGAAACACAAGTTTCACATCTTTTTACGTGCCGATGGTTTGCGAAATGCTCCCAACCACTACAAAACATCATTTTGGGTCTAATGGAGTAGAATATATGTTTTCGTTGCGAAATCTTCGCAACTTCAGTACCCCAAAATAGTGCATTCAAGTTTGAAACACCAGTAATGTGCCGATGGTTTGCGAAATGCTCCCAACCACTGCAAAACATCATTTTAGGTCTAATGGAGTACAATGGGTGTTTTAGTTGCGAACACATATTCGCAACTTCGGTACCACGAAATAGTGTATTCTGGCCCGAAACACAAGTTTTGCATCTTTTTACAAGCTGAAGGTTTACGAAATGCTCCCAACCACTGCAAAATATCATTTTGGGTTTAATGGAATAGAATTGATGTTTTCGTTCCGAAACCATATTCGCATCTTCGGTACCCCGAAATAGTGCATTCTGGCCCGAAACACAAGTTTCACATCTTTTTACGTGCCGATGGTTCGCGAAATGCTCCCAACCACAAAAAAACACCATTTTGGGTCTGATGGAGTAGAATGGATGTTTTGGTTGCGAAACCATATTCGCAACTTCGGTACCTCGAAATAGTGCATTCAGGTTCGAAACACAAGTTTCGCATCTTTTTACGTGCCGATGGTTTGCGAAATGCTCCCAACCACTGCAAAACGTCATTTTGGGTCTAATGGAGTAGAATTGATGTTTTCGTTGGGAAACCATATTCGCAACTTCAGCAGCACGAAATAGTGCATTCTGGACCGAAACACAAGTTTCGCATCTCTTTACGTGCCGAAGGTTTGCGAAAAGCTCCCAACCACTACAAAACATTATTTTGGGTCTAATCGAGTAGAATGGATGTTTTCATTGTGAAACCATATGCGCAACTTCGATACCCCGAAATAGCGCCTTCAGGTTCGAAACACAAGTTTCGCATCTTTTTACGTGCCGATGGTTTGCGAAATGCTCCCAACCACTGCAAAACATCATTGTGGGTCTAATGGAGTAGAATGGATGTTTTTGTTGCAAAACCATATTCGCAACTTTGGTACCACGAAATAGTGCATTCTGGCTCGAAACACAAGTTTCGCATCTTTTTACGTGCTGAAGGTTTGTGAAAAGCTCCCAACCACTACAAAACATCATTTTGGGTATAATGGAGTAGAATATATGTTTTCTTTGCGAAATCTTCGCAACTTCGGTACCCTGAAATAGTGCATTTAGGTTCGAAACACAAGTTTTGCATCTTTTTACGTGCCAATGGTTTGCAAAATGCTCCCAACCACTGCAAAACATCATTTTGGGTCTAATGGAGTAGAATGGATGTTTTCGTTGTGAAACCATATTCGCAACTTCAGTACCCCGAAATAGTGCATTCAGGTTCGAAACACAAGTTTCGCATCTTTTTACGTGCCGATGGTATGCGAAATGCTCTCAACACCTGCAAAACATCATTTTGGGTCTAAGGGAGTAGAATGGATGTTTTCGTTGCGAAACCATATTCGCAACTTCGGTACCACGAAATAGTGCATTCTGGCCCGAAACACAAGTTTCGCACCTTTTTACGTGCCGGAAGTTTACGAAATGCTCCCAACCACTGGAAAACATCATTTTGGGTCTAATGGAGTCGAATGGATGTTTTCGTTGCGAAACCATATTCGCAACTTCGGTACCACGACATAGTGCATCCAGGCACGAAACACAACTTTCGCATCTTTTTACGTGCCGAAGGTTTGCGAAATGCTCCTAAGCACTACAAATAATCATTTTGGGTCTAATGGAGTAGAATGGTTGTTTTCGTTGTGAAACCATTTTCGCATCTTCGGTACCCCGAAATAGTGCATTCAGGTCCGAAACACAAGTTTCGCATCTTTTTACGTGCCGATGGTTTGCGAAATGCTCCCAACCACTACAAAACATCATTTTGGGTCTAATGGAGTACAATATATGTTTTCGTTGTGAAATCTTAGCAACTTCGGTACCCGAAAATAGTGCATTCAAGTTTGAAACATAAGTAATGTGCCGATGGTTTGCGAAATGCTCCCAGCCACTGCAAAACATCATTTTAGGTCTAATGCAGTACAATGGGTGTTTTAGTTGTGAAAACATATTCACAACTTTGGTACCACAAAATAGTGCATTCTAGCCCGAAACACAAGTTTCGCATCTTTCTACATGCCGAAGGTTTACGAAATACTCCCAACCACTGCAAAACATCATTTTGGGTCTAATGGAGTAGAATGGATGTTTTCGTTGCGAAACCATATTCGCATCTTCGGTACCCCAAAATAGTGTATTTAGGACCGAAACACAAGTTTCGTATCTTTTTACGAGCCGAAGGTTTGCGAAAAGCTCCCAACCACTAGAAAACATCATTTTGGGTCTAATTGAGTAGAATGGATGTTTTCGTTGTGAAACCATATTCGCAACTTCAGTACCCCGAAATAGTGCATTCAGGTTCGAAACACAAGTTTCGCATCTTTTTACGTGCCGATGGTTTGCCAAATGCTCCCAACCACTACAAAACATCATTTTAGGTCTAATGGAGTAGAATTGATGTTTACGTTGCAAAACCATATTCGCAACTTCGGTACCCCGAAATAGTGCATTCAGGACCGAAACACAAGTTTCGCATCTTTTTACGTGCCAATGGTTGGCAAAATGCTGCCAACCACTACAAAACATCATTTTGGGTCTAATGGAGTAGAATATATATTTTCGTTGCAAAATCTTCGCAACTTTGGTACCCCAAAATAGTGCATTCAAGTTTGAAACACCAATAATGTGCTGATGGTTTGCGAAATGCTCCCAACCACTGCAAAACATCATTTTAGGTCTAATGGAGTACAATGGGTGTTTTAGTTGCGAACACATAGTCGCAACTTCAGTACCACGAAATAGTGCATTCTGACTCGAAACACAAGTTTCGCATCTTTTTACATGCTGAAGGTTTATGAAATGCTCCCAACCACTGCAAAACATCATTTTGGGTCTAATGGAGTGGAATGGATGTTTTCGTTGCGAAACCATATTCGCATCTTCGGTACCCCGAAAAAGTTCATTCAGGCCCGAAACAGAAGTTTTGCATCTTTTTACGTGCCAAATGTTTGCGAAATGCTCCCAACCACTGCAAAACATCATTTTGGGTCTAATGGAGTAGAATGGATGTTTTCATTGCGAAACCATATTCCCATCTTCGGTATCCTGAAATAGTGCATTCTGGCTCGAAACACAAGTTTCACATCTTTTTACGTGCTGATAGTTTGCGAAATGCTCCCAACCACAAAAAAACATCATTTTGGGTCTGATGGAGTAGAATGGATGTTTTGGTTGTGAAACCATATTCGCAACCTCGGTACCCCGAAATACTGCATTCAGGTTCGAAACACAAGTTTCGCATCTTTTTACATGCTGATGGTTTGCGAAATGCTCCCAACCACTGCAAAACATCATTTTGGGTCTAATGGAGTAGAATGGATGTTTTCGTTGCGAAACCATATTCGCAACTTCGGTACCACGAAATAGTGCATTCTGGCCCGAAACACAAGTTTCGCATCTTTTTACGTGCCGAAGGTTTGCGAAAAGCTCCCAACCACTACAAAACATCATTTTGGGTCTAATCAAGTACAATGGATGTTTTCATTACGAAACCATATTCGCAACTTCGGTACCCCGAAATAGTGCATTCAGGTTCGAAACACAAGTTTCGCATCTTTTTACGTGCCGAAGGTTTGCGAAAAGCTCCCAACCACTACAAAACATCATTGTGGGTCTAATGGAGTAGAATGGATGTTTTCGTTGCAAAACCATATTCGCAACTTTGGTACCACGAAATAGTGCATTCTGGCCCGAAACACAAGTTTCGCATCTTTTTACGTGCCGAAGGTTTGCGAAAAGCTCCCAACCACTACAAAACATCATTTTGGGTCTAATGGAGTAGAATATATGTTTTCTTTGCGAAATCTTCGCAACTTCGGTACCCTGAAATAGTGCATTTAGGTTCGAAACACAAGTTTTGCATCTTTTTACGTGCCAATGGTTTGCAAAATGCTCCCAACCACTGCAAAACATCATTTTGGGTCTAATGGAGTAGAATGGATGTTTTTGTTGTGAAACCATATTCGCAACTTCAGTACCCCGAAATAGTGCATTCAGGTTCGAAACACGAGTTTCGCATCTTTTTACGTGCCGATGGTATGCGAAATGCTCTCAACACCTGCAAAACATCATTTTGGGTCTAAGGGAGTAGAATGGATGTTTTCGTTGCGAAACCATATTCGCAACTTCGGTACCACGAAATAGTGCATTCTGGCCCGAAACACAAGTTTCGCATCTTTTTACGTGCCGGAAGTTTACGAAATGCTCCCAACCACTAGAAAACATCATTTTGGGTCTAATGCAGTAGAATGGATGTTTTCGTTGCGAAACCATATTCGCAACTTCGGTACCACGACATAGTGCATCCAGGCACGAAACACAACTTTCGCATCTTTTTACGTGCCGAAGGTTTGCGAAATGCTCCTAACCACTACAAATCATCATTTTGGGTCTAATGGAGTAGAATGGATGTTTTCGTTGTGAAACCATTTTCGCATCTTCGGTACCCCGAAATAGTGCATTCAGGTCCAAAACACAAGTTTCGCATCTTTTTACGTGCCGATGGTTTGCGAAATGCTCCCAACCACTACAAAACATCATTTTGGGTCTAATGGAGTAGAATATATGTTTTCGTTGCGAAATCTTCGCAACTTCGGTACCCGAAAATAGTGCATTCAAGTTTGAAACATAAGTAATGTGCCGATGGTTTGCGAAATGCTCCCAGCCACTGCAAAACATCATTTTAGGTCTAATGCAGTACAATGGGTGTTTTAGATGTGAAAACATATTCGCAACTTTGGTACCACAAAATAGTGCATTCTAGCCCGAAACACAAGTTTCGCATCTTTCTACATGCCGAAGGTTTACGAAATGCTCCCAACCACTGCAAAACATCATTTTGGGTCTAATAGAGTAGAATGGATGTTTTCGTTGCGAAACCATATTCGCATCTTCGGTACCCTGAAATAGTGTATTTAGGACCGAAACACAAGTTTCGTATCTTTTTACGTGCCGAAGGTTTGCGAAAAGCTCCCAACCACTAGAAAACATCATTTTGGGTCTAATTGAGTAGAATGGATGTTTTCGTTGTGAAACCATATTCGCAACTTCAGTACCCCGAAATAGTGCATTCAAGTTCGAAACACAAGTTTCGCATCTTTTTACGTGCTGATGGTTTGCCAAATGCTCCCAACCACTACAAAACTTCATTTTGGGTCTAATGGAGTAGAATTGATGTTTTCGTTGCAAAACCATATTCGCAACTTCGGTACCCCGAAATAGTGCATTCAGGACCGAAACACAAGTTTCGCATCTTTTTACGTGCCAATGGTTGGCGAAATGCTGCCAACCACTACAAAACATCATTTTGGGTCTAATGGAGTAGAATATATATTTTTGTTGCAAAATCTTCGCAACTTCGGTACCCCAAAATAGTGCATTCAAGTTTGAAACACCAATAATGTGCTGATGGTTTGCGAAATGCTCCCAACCACTGCAAAACATCATTTTAGGTCTAATGGAGTACAATGGGTGTTTTAGTTGCGAACACATAGTCGCAACTTCAGTACCACGAAATAGTGCATTCTGACCCGAAACACAAGTTTTGCATCTTTTTACGTGCCAATGGTTTGCAAAATGCTCCCAACCACTGCAAAACATCATTTTGGGTCTAATGGAGTAGAATGGATGTTTTTGTTGTGAAACCATATTCGCAACTTCAGTACCCCGAAATAGTGCATTCAGGTTCGAAACACGAGTTTCGCATCTTTTTACGTGCCGATGGTATGCGAAATGCTCTCAACACCTGCAAAACATCATTTTGGGTCTAAGGGAGTTGAATGGATGTTTTCGTTGCGAAACCATATTCACAACTTCGGTACCACGAAATAGTGCATTCTGGCCCGAAACACAAGTTTCGCATATTTTTACGTGCCGGAAGTTTACGAAATGCTCCCAACCACTGGAAAACATCATTTTGGGTCTAATGGAGTAGAATGGATGTTTTCGTTGCGAAACCATATTCGCAACTTCGGTACCACGACATAGTGCATCCAGGCACGAAACACAACTTTCGCATCTTTTTACGTGCCGAAGGTTTGCGAAATGCTCCTAACCACTACAAATCATCATTTTGGGTCTAATGGAGTAGAATGGATGTTTTCGTTGTGAAACCATTTTCGCATCTTCGGTACCCCGAAATAGTGCATTCAGGTCCAAAACACAAGTTTCGCATCTTTTTACGTGCCGATGGTTTGCGAAATGCTCCCAACCACTACAAAACTTCATTTTGGGTCTAATGGAGTAGAATATATGTTTTCGTTGCGAAATCTTCGCAACTTCGGTACCCGAAAATAGTGCATTCAAGTTTGAAACATAAGTAATGTGCCGATGGTTTGCGAAATGCTCCCAGCCACTGCAAAACATCATTTTAGGTCTAATGCAGTACAATGGGTGTTTTAGTTGTGAAAACATATTCGCAACTTTGGTACCACAAAATAGTGCATTCTAGCCCGAAACACAAGTTTCGCATCTTTCTACATGCCGAAGGTTTACGAAATGCTCCCAACCACTGCAAAACATCATTTTGGGTCTAATAGAGTAGAATGGATGTTTTCGTTGCGAAACCATATTCGCATCTTCGGTACCCCGAAATAGTGTATTTAGGACCGAAACACAAGTTTCGTATCTTTTTACGTGCCGAAGGTTTGCGAAAAGCTCCCAACCACTAGAAAACATCATTTTGGGTCTAATTGAGTAGAATGGATGTTTTCGTTGTGAAACCATATTCGCAACTTCAGTACCCCGAAATAGTGCATTCAGGTTCGAAACACAAGTTTCGCATCTTTTTACGTGCTGATGGTTTGCCAAATGCTCCCAACCACTACAAAACATCATTTTGGGTCTAATGGAGTAGAATTGATGGTTTCGTTGCAAAACCATATTCGCAACTTCGGTACCCCGAAATAGTGCATTCAGGACCGAAACACAAGTTTCGCATCTTTTTACGTGCCAATGGTTGGCGAAATGCTGCCAACCACTACAAAACATCATTTTGGGTCTAATGGAGTAGAATATATATTTTCATTGCAAAATCTTCGCAACTTCGGTACCCCAAAATAGTGCATTCAAGTTTGAAACACCAATAATGTGCTGATGGTTTGCGAAATGCTCCCAACCACTGCAAAACCTCATTTTGGGTCTAATGGAGTAGAATGGATGTTTTCATTGGGAAACCATATTCCCATCTTCGGTACCCCGAAATAGTGCATTCTGTCCCGAAACACAAGTTTCACATCTTTTTACGTGCTGATAGTTTGCGAAATGCTCCCAACCACAAAAAAACATCATTTTGGGTCTGATGGAGTAGAATGGATGTTTTGGTTGTGAAACCATATTCGCAACTTCGGTACCCCGAAATACTGCATTCAGGTTCGAAACACAAGTTTCGCATCTTTTTACATGCTGATGGTTTGCAAAATGCTCCCATCCACTGCAAAACATCATTTTGGGTCTAATGGAGTAGAATGGATGTTTTCGTTGCGAAACCATATTCGCAACTTCGGTACCACGAAATAGTACATTCTGGCCCGAAACACAAGTTTCGCATCTTTTTACGTGCCGAAGGTTTGCGAAAAGCTCCCAACCACTACAAAACATCATTTTGGGTCTAATCAAGTACAATGGATGTTTTCATTGCGAAACCATATTCGCAACTTCAGTACCCCGAAATAGTGCATTCAGGTTCGAAACACAAGTTTCGAATCTTTTTACGTGCCGAAGGTTTGCGAAAAGCTCCCAACCACTACAAAACATCATTTTGGGTCTAATCGAGTAGAATGGATGTTTTCATTGCGAAACCATATTCGCAACTTTAGTACCCCGAAATAGTGTATTCAGGTTCGAAACACAAGTTTCGCATCTTTTTACGTGCCGATGGTTTGCGAAATGCTCCCAACCCCTGCAAAACATCATTTTGGGTCTAATGGAGTAGAAAGGATGTTTTCGTTGCGAAACCATATTCGCAACTTCAGTACCACGAAATAGTGCATTCAGGTTCAACACACAAGTTTCGCATCTTTGTACGTGCCGATGGTATGGGAAATGCTCTCAACACCTGCAAAACATCATTTTGGGACTAATGGAGTAGAATGGATGTTTTCGTTGCGAAACCATATTCGCAACTTTGGTACCACGAAATAGTGCATTCTGGCTCGAAACACAAGTTTCGCATCTTTTTACGTGCCGGAGGTTTACGAAATGCTCCCAACCACTAGAAAACATCATTTTGGGTCTAATGGAGTAGAATGGATGTTTTCATTGCGAAATCATATTCGCAACTTCGGTACCACGACATAGTGCATTCAGGCACAAAACACAACTTTCGCATCTTTTTACGTGCCGAAGGTTTGCGAAATGCTCCTAACCACTACAAATCATCATTTTGGGTCTAATGGAGTAGAATGGATGTTTTCGTTGCGAAACCATTTTCGCATCTTCGGTACCCCGAAATAGTGCATTTAGGTCCGAAACACAAGTTTCGCATCTTTTTACATGCCGAAGGTTTACGAAATGCTCCCAACCACTGCAAAACATCATTTTGGGTCTAATGGAGTAGAATGGACGTTTTCGTTGCGAAGCCATATTCGCATCTTCAGTACCCTGAAATAGTGCATTAGGACCGAAACACAAGTTTCGCATCTTTTTACGTGCCGAAGGTTTGCGAAAAGCTCCCAACCACTAGAAAACATCATTTTGGGTCTAATTGAGTAGAATTGATGTTTTCGTTGCAAAACCATATTCGCAACTTCAGTACCCTGAAATAGTGCATTCAAGTTCGAAACACAAGTTTCGCATCTTTTTATGTGCCGATGGTTTGCCAAATGCTCCCAACCACTACAAAACATCATTTTGGGTCTAATGGAGTAGAATGGATGTTTTCGTTGCAAAACCATATTCGCAACTTCAGTACCCCGAAATAGTGCATTCAGGACCGAAACACAAGTTTCGCATCTTTTTACGTGCCAATAGTTGGCGAAATTCTCCCAACCACTACAAAACATCATTTTGGGTCTAATGGAGTAGAATATATGTTTTCGTTGCGAAATCTTCGCAACTTCGGTACCCCAAAATAGTGCATTCAAGTTTGAAACACCAGTAATGTGCCGATGGTTTGCGAAATGCTCCCAACCACTGCAAAACATCATTTTAGGTCTAATGGAGTACAATGGGTGTTTTAGTTGCGAACACATAGTCGCAACTTCGGTACCACGAAATAGTGCATTCTGGCCCGAAACACAAGTTTCGCATCTTTTTACATGCTGAAGATTTACGAAATGCTCCCAACCACTGCAAAACAACATTTTGGGTCTAATGGAGTAGAATGGATGTTTTCATTGTGAAACCATATTCGTATCTTCGGTACCCCGAAAAAGTGCATTCAGGCCCGAAACAGAAGTTTTGCATCTTTTTACGTGCCAAATGTTTGCGAAAGGCTCCCAACCACTGCAAAACATCATTTTGGGTCTAATGGAGTAGAATGAATATTTTCGTTGCGAAACCATATTCCCATCTTCGGTACCCCGAAATAGTGCATTCTGGCCCGAAACACAAGTTTCACATCTTTTTACGTGCCGAAGGTTTGCGAAATGCTCCCAACCACAAAAAAACATCATTTTGGTCTGATGGAGTAGAATGGATGTTTTGGTTGCGAAACCATATTCGCAACTTCGGTACCCCGAAATAGTGCATTCAGGTTCGAAACACAAGTTTCGCATCTTTTTATGTGCCGATGGTTTGCGAAATGCTCCCAACCACTGCAAAACATCATTTTGGGTCTAATGGAGTAGAATGGATGTTTTCGTTGCGAAACCATATTCACAACTTCGGTACCACGAAATACATGAGAAAACATAATGCTCTCTAAATTTATATTTGTTTAAAGTTCCATAATGTAACTAGCCTTCGTCCCTACGGAGGGTGGATATTAATTAAGCTTTTCCCACAAGAAGTTAATCATGCTCCCAAATTTTAAATGAATCTCAGAAATTTTGAAATGAAGTGCAAGATGAAGAAAAAGAGTTAAACCAAGTTCAAAAATTTAAACCTCCTTGCATCTTGCTCATGAACTCTCATCTCATCAAGTCTCTCAAGCCTACTTGCTCTACTCCTTTCCCCTCTCAAAATATATATAAGTGGAAGGCTTTATATGAAGATTTTGGGAAATGTTTAGTCCTACCAAGATATTATAATCGAGATATTATCAAAACAAGACAAGCTTCTCATGGTCTTACCAAGACTCGTCAAAAAGGTCATTGGAAAAATTATATTCTCAAGGAGGAGGGGAGAGAAAAATACACACTTTTGAGATAGGTGGACATGTGCAAATGGCAAAGAGTGATCCTGAGGTACAAATGAAGTCCTCGTTATCGGATTGCACATTGTTGGAAAGATGAGTATGGATCTTGATCTTGAATCCTCATGACTTGGAATTTCTAATGCATCTAGAGAGTCGGGGAGCTTTTTTTTTGTTTCTCTCTTTTTTTCTTTTATATATATATACACACATATTTTTTTTTCTTTTCTCCTTTTATACTTCTTATTTTTCTCTCTCTTTTTTTATATATACTCCCCTTGAACTCTAGATTTCATTGTACCTACCTCCTTGGCAACTCCTCCCCATGCTTAAACGATTGCACGTTCTCGGGCAAAGAGGTGGTGAAATTTTTGTACCAAGGTAGGTACTAAAAGTCCTTCATTGTCCTGGAGAGAAACACTTGAAATCTTCTAGGGATCCTTCACACAACCTTTATGTTGTCTTAGAGGCCTCCCAAAATTATACTCCAATCTTCGGCACCTTCATTCTTGTGATCTCCTTCGAAATATTCATCCATACTCAAGAATTGGGTTGTGGTCAAGGAGGTAAACACAAAAAAAGACATTTTGGGTTTATGGGTGGATATCCGGCAAGGTTTGCAAAATTCCCAATGTGGAAACTTACAATGCACGGTTAGAAAAGGCTAGCATAAAGATAGACACTCAAAAACATAATGACCAGCTTCTTAGTCTCGGGCCAGAGAAATCAAGCCTTGAATCAATGCACCCAAAAATAAATCTTGTAAACTAAGGTTTTTGCACTTCATGAATATAAGGTTTTGGATAGGTTGAGCAAAATGCAAGTGGTACTTGTGACAAGGTTAGCATAACCTTTTAAGAATAAAAAAATGGATCTTTGATTCATTCAAAATTGAGAGCATGAGAAAAACTATGGGTCTCATCTTTATCATAACCTCCGCAAAGGATTAAGCTAGCATTTAAATTAATTTCAGATTTGCATTAAAGAGAGCACCAGCTTAATCATGCATAAAACAAGTACAAAGAAGAGCAAAGCAGCAATGGTCATCATATATCAACTTGGCACAATTTTCTATCCATATTAAAGATGATAAACCGATGGTGAAACTTATTCATGGTGATGGAAAACAAAAACTACTACTACCACACACATGCTGAAAATAAAAACTGAAAATGCTATGCGTGCACAAATTTGCACACAAACTTAAAAATAAAGGAAAGGAGAAGGAGAAATCAAACCAAACTTGAGAGCATTATTTCTTCTTCCTTCACTCTTCCTCCAATGGTTGATCCTCCGTCTTTATGATGAAAGCAAGCTTGGAGTGCCTCGGAGTATATGGTGGTGTCGAGGTCGGACGGGTGGCTCCTCCGTGTGCCCTTGCAGTTCGGTGTACCACATGGACAAGCTTCGTGTACTCTTCATGCCTCCAAGGAGCAGCGTGTTGCTCCTCGGTGGTGCCATGTCCTCCTCCATGCTTTGCGGGGAACCGGAGATAGAGTGTCTCCGCGAAGAGCTTGCCGACGGCACCCTTGACGATGATGATCGTGTCTTCCTTCCGAGGACGGCGTTCATGGCTTTCCTTATCATGCCTTGCTACACAAAGTCACAAACAACTCCCCCGGGGGTTTCTCGCCGGTGGAAATACACACAAAGAAAGTATATGGATTGACAAGAATTGTAATGATTTTTCAGGAGTTTTTAGAGAAGGAAGCGAGGCATGAAGTTTTCTGGTTGGTTTTTGGAACTTCTGGGCTATGAACTCAAGAACATGAACTAGCAAATGGATGAACTACTTACCAGACGAAGGGGAGCCCCGGGGGTTGACTGGAAGGGGCAGGCCGGCCGGCCTAGGCTGATCGGCCAAGGGTGCCTCCTGCTCTTCCTTGCCCCAGTTTTCTCCGAGCTGCGTCTTACTCCCTTGTTGTCCTGTGTCCCCGTGCTCCACAAGAATCCACCGCCCAAACGCTCTCGGCCACTCCTTTGTTTTGAAAGATGAGATCAACGCCTCCCTCCTTTACTTTGTGTCACTTCTTGTCTTCCATGCTTCATGTGCTTTCACTTATTTTCTGCAAAACAAAGTCATTGGTGCCCCCCATGGTTGTCCTTTGCATGTGCCCAAGATGCCAAACGATGGATGCTTCTGTGATGCATCATGGAGCACTAGGTGTTAAGCAAAGTCAAAATCCTCCCCATAATCATGTTTTGACGCTAATCACTCTTCTAATTCGAAAATTGAAAATTAACTCAAAGCTAGCAATGAGTCCAAATGTATTCTTAGAGGAGTTTTTAGGCATCAAAAACATTTGTAAGTCGAAAACTTTCCGACTACCCTTTATTTCGGTTGCACCGGGATCATTTGCTTTCATTACTTGATAGCAAGGTCCTTCGGCTTGACCGTGGGGGTTTGGGTTTAGGTTCTAATTTTGGCCAAACATGAGAGAGAGATTTTGAACAAATAAATCAATGGGCATAGAAAAATTCTAAATCTAGAGAAACCGGTGGATGTTAAGTTGAATGGAACCAAAAATCGAATTTCCTAGGTTCACACGAGTCTTACCATGCGTCAAAGATTAAGAATCATTAAGGAACATAGTGAGGCTCTATTCATGTGTTTTTAACATGTAAAACAAGCCAACCTTAACATCATGGAGAGGATGAAAGGCTTGGATAGGATCTAAATTTTTGGTTCTAGTTTCTCAAAAAGAGGCAAATAAAACATAGGATGACTCATGTCATTGGTTTAAGATAGAGAAATTCAAATAAAACGACCGAGCAAATAAAAGGTCCTCCAAAACTTGTTCAACCACTTAGGAGTTAATAAAATGTCTTGCATAGCAAATTCTAAGACTCACTTACTTGAAATTCGAAAATCTTCCGGGTTGCCCTCCCGGTAGCTTTATTCTTGATCAGGTTGTCCTCCCGGTAGCTTATTCTTGACTCGACGAACGGGTTGCCTCCTGCCTAGCGCTTCGTTTAAAGTCCATAGCTAGACTTCTTCTCTTCTTCACTTTGGATCAACGCTCTTTGTGAGCATTGCTATCTTGGGTACCCACTTCTGCACCATCTTTGGCTTGGGTGCAGGCTTTTTCTTCGGCTTAGTCATTTTTTTGGTCTTCACAGGCTGGCTTTCTTCTTTGGTCTTGGCGGATGCAACATCTCCTTTGATCTTGTTTGTTTCCTCCTCCCTTGGCTCTTCCTTACTAATGCGACGGTGCGGTGGGACATATTTATCATTAATAATGTCGCATACCTCGAAACGTGGTTGAAACTTGAATGCACTTTCGCCGTTGATGTCGATCTTGATCTCCCTCTTGCCAACGTCGATTGTCACTCCGACGGTATTAAGGAACATCCTCCTGACGAGCGGCAGCTTCTCCCTTTCTCCCATCTTGAAAACCATGAAATCGAAGGGGATGAAGTGATCTTCCACTTTTACGGGTACATCTTTGGTGATTCCCACGGGATGGCGAATAGAGTTGTTACCCAACCCTAGACTCATGACCGTGGGCTCTAGCCTTGGTAAGCATAGCCTCTTGAACACGTCTCTTGGTGTGGCTCCCACACTTGCTCCAAGGTCGCATAACACCTTCTTGAACTTGAATGAGCCAATGGAACACGAGATGATCAGACATCTGGGGCCTCTTTCTTTCTCAGGTCTTTGATATGCAATAACGGCACCGCATTCCTCGGACATCTTGATGTGATCTTCCCCGAGTGTTGCCATCTCATACTTGTTGGCAAGTATGTTATTGAAGTAGCGTGGCTCCATTAGGCACCCGACAAGTTGTCTCATTTGCGTTTCTAGCATCTTCATTGTGTCGAGCACTTGATGGTTAGAACTTTCGACCTTCGTCACCTTGCCATCTATATTCTCCAATATTTTGTCAATAGCCTCGAGCTTAGTGACAGTGTCTTTGTTGATCTTAGCTTGCTTGTCCATGAAGTCCTTCAATTGTACACGAAGAGGAACCGAATTTTGAATGGACGAGCTTGCATTAAATTGAGGTTTACCTTACCCGTAGCGGAAGTTTGGCGATTCTCCTTTCCTCATGTGGTTGAGCACCTTTGCTTCCTCCGGACAATCTCCTTGGACATGGTCGTACTCCCCACACTCCTCACATTTGGATCTTGCTTCGACGGCCTTCATGGCTTTTATCTTTTCTATCTCTATCTTCTCCACCCTGCTCATAAGTGAACTGATTTGAAATACAAAGAATTCGGCTCGCTTGTATTTATTGAAGCGCTCCAAAGCTTCCTCAATTGTCTCTGTGGGACATTACGCAAATGTTTCAACCTTGTTGCGCAAATTCTGAATCTTAACCGGCGAACAAAATCTCTTTATGAAGACCCTCATCAATGCATCCCAATTTAATATCTCCGTTGACAGAGTGTGGAACCAATCCAAAGCTTCTTCAAGTAGTGAGAACCCAAAAAGCCTTGCCCTCAATTGATTTTGAGTCAACCCTTCCATATTGAAAGTTTGACATAGTTGAACGAATGCTTGGAGGTGAAGGTTCGGATCCTCTTTACCGGTGAAAGGCGATTGTTGCACCTTGAGGATAGTTGAGACCTTGATCTCGAACGGCCTTTTGACATCTTCAAAGTCTAGGATTGGTAGATCATAGATGTCCGTGATGCATAGCTCCCCGATCTTGCGCTCCGGCTGCGATTCTTCTCCCATGGGTGGCGGTTGAGGTTGATCTCCCTTTTGACTTGGAGGTGGTGATTCCCTTGGAGATTCTGATGATCCTTCGGCCTCGGCTTTTGGATCTACAAATTCCTTACCTTGTGTTGCACGTCTCCTTTGCCTGTAAAGTTTTTTCTAGATCATACACAAAAGAAAGCTAGGGTTTGTTGGAGAGGTAGCCATCCATCTCCGGTTAGGGTTAGTGATAAACAAAAATAAAAAAGGACTAGGGTTAGTGAAAAACTAGATTAGATTGATTTTTGAGGATGATCAAAGTTAGTAGATGCAAAGAAAAAACCAAAAGAAAAACTGAAAATTACGTACAAACGTGATACTAGATCGGATCTTGATTGCTTGTTCCACGGCAACAACACCAGAAAAAGGGGCTTGTTGACGTTTGATTATCGTTGTAAACTTCGATCCGAAAATACGGATCACATGGGACCCTCTTTTCCTTAAGTGTAAACCCAAGGTATCGAATCCGTGGAACATGTGCAACGCAAGATCGATCCAATAAAGCGAAAAAGCACTTTGATCTAAAGAGGTTTCGATCGCATCTAATCTACTAAAATATGAGAGGTAGCGAGAGAAAGAAAAAGGTAACCGATCTGGAGAGTCTAGGTCGTGCCTTTGTCGTAGTTCCAAGCGAGAGATGAAGATAGCAATAAGAATCTCATAAAAAGCATGTGGCTTCCGGTCCAATCCTCGAAGACACCTACTGTACACATGATCGACATCATGTCACGATGCCCCGCTTCTTGTGTAGGTGAACTTAAGAGCACGCTCACGAGAAACGTGTTGAAAACACTTGGTAGATCGGGTATGCACCTCTAGCCACCGCGGCTACAAGAGCACCGTAGGTGATCTATCTTAAGTATAGATCGAGGAAGAAGTAAAACCAAGAGAAGACAAAACCGAAGAGAAAGCACTCGATTGCTAGTTATCAGATCCATTAAAACTCCATCATAAGTGTATACATGAATAAGATCCAACTGGGATCCTACCTTGATCTTGATTCAAGCCTCCGGAACTCTGACGTGGTCTTCCATGCAAGGTTCCCACGCCAGCTAGGTGAACCCTAGACGACTATCACGACCCTCCTCTTCGAGATGGTGTCCCTCAAGCTCCTTTGCTCCTCGGCGGCGAATGAAGAATGGCTTGATGGTTGCAATTTCGCACGGGGACTATAAATAGCCCGAGGATCATCTAGGTCAAAGGGGGTGGCGAACCGACCTGGAAAAGGGCTAGGCCGACCGGCCTAGGGCCTTTTCGGCCCGGTTCATCCCCAGTTTTCTTCCCGAAGCTTCTCGCGTCTTCCTGAGTTTTTGTCAAGTTGCATGTGGGTCCTTGACGTCATTTTCCTCGCGGTTTAGATAAGGGTGCTTTGCGTATGAACTCCCACATCTTCCGTCTAGGTCCTCGATCCTTCTCAGCTTCACGCTTTAGTCCTTGGTTCATTTGGAGTCATGTTCATCTTGTATCTTGACTTGGGCCGGGCTTCATGGTCTTCTTGTAAAACCCTTGATGAACTCTACCCGGAAGTCCACATTTAGGCTCTTAATCCCTGTGTAAACATTAAACTCCAAAAACCATGCACGAGTGCGAACTTGATATATAATGAGGGTTAGGATCATTAGTGTGAATATCAAATTAATGCCAACATTGAAGGTAAACTCATGGCTAGGTTGACGGAAATCGACCGCCAACAGGGGGCTACAAGCAAGGCGGGAGAGGAGGCAAATCCCCCAGGTCCCAACTACGATGATTGAGGCAAGTGCCAATATCGGGAACGATGGAGTGTGAAGTATGGAGTGTGTGCTGGGCGTATGCGTGCGTGAGCGAGCGTACCCGCGCAGGGGCATCTGCCTCTCCCTTTTATAGACCAAGGGAGGGCAGCTACAGTGGAGCGGTACAGTGATTCGTACAGTAACTGCGTACTAGCAGGCATGGCGTCGGGGGTGTTGTCCTCACACGTCCCTGCTCCTCGCACGAGTAGGTGACGAGCTCCGGCTTCCGCGGGCGGCATGGAGACTCCTGTTGCTTGTCCGGGCATGACTTCGAGGGTGCGCGCCTGCTGGTTCGAGGGTCCGGTCGCGGGGGAGAGGACGGGAGTTGGCAGTACAGGGCCGTGGAAAATCACCGGCCTATCCGCACAGTGCGGTACAGTCCATTGCACAGCACCAGGGATGGTGGCACAGCACCGGGGATGGCGGCACAGCGCCGGAGTTGGTGGAGGAGACGCGGCGCACGTCATCTGTACGACGGCACTGGTCAGTACGCGCGCCTGTACACCGCCTGTACACCTTTTGAGGGTGCCCCCACACCCATTCGAGGGCCTCGCTGCTGGGGGACGACGAGAGCAGGTGGCACAGTAGCGCGGAATGACTCTGGCCTGTCCGCATAGTGCCACACAGCGCCTGCACAAGGCCGGGAGTGGCTGCACAGTGGTGGGTTAGGTTCCACAATTGCGGTGTCAGATGCTCTGCCCATGTCAGCCAGGCGGTGTGGAGGAGGATTCGCGTTTGACTTCGGCGTTCCACCGCGGATCCGGGCATTAAATGCCGTTGTCAGAGGACAGGAGGAGCGCTGTAGGTCGAGGGTTGGCCTCGAGCGAGGCGGAGTTGGTCACTCGCCCGAGGGGCGTCGGGACCCTCGAGCGAGACGGAAACCCGCTCGAGGGGTCGGGACCCTCGAGGGAGGCGGAAACCCGCTCGAGGGGTCAGGACCCTCGAGCGAGGCGGAAACCCGCTCGAGGGGTCGGGACCCTCAAGCGAGGCGGAGGATGGGGCGCGCGAGCATGCCTTCTTGATGAAGAGTCTCTGGCTGCCGCTGGGCCATAGCAAGGCGTGGGCCTGATGCGTTCCCTGTTCCCTTTTTGGATTCGGGGGTTAGTCCGTATGTGATTTGCGTTTAACGAGGGTGATTATCCCCTTAGTTAGGGGACCCCTAATGACTGTCCCCGACAGTAAGTCTGTTCACTTCATCCAAAGCGACCAAATTAGATATCCTGTGGCCCTTGTACCCTTTCACTCTCGGCACTATTGACAGGGGTACATTACGATGCCCAAGGTCTATGGTGTCCATGTACAATAACTGAAACAGTTCAAACCAAACACACATTATTAAACCATATACACTACAACTACCAGTTATAAACTTACAAAACAAAATCAGTCACCTCCAGATACAACCAGCACCCTTTAAGAACAATTGCATTTGGTTCAACTTTAAGATTCCTTAGCAAATTCTGCCCTACATTCCTAATAACTTTTAGGGCATACTGCGACCAGTTGCACTGCTTTACATTTGATGGAACTGATATGAAATTCCAAACATTCCTTGGGATCTTCACTTGTCTGCCTGAACTAGCAACAAGTGATGCACATGTGAAAGCTGCCATTGCAACCACAAAGACATCCTCTTCCTCTTTGCTCAGCTTCTCGCCATAGTCTCTCAACAGAATAGCCTTCACATCTACCACTGTTGGCAAAACCCCTGGATTGCCTGTCTTGAACATCTCCTCCAGCCTATCTCTTGTCTCCTTTGTAACACCACTATCATCTTCTTCAATTTCTAAACCGCTACCACGTACACCCATTACTCGTTCAAAAGATTCCTCACTTAGCAAGATTTCATGACCATTACCCAAGTCTATCTTCATACTATCTGGCTGGAACCTCTTCATAAGCCAGAACACCAAATTCCTGCTATGATTCATTGCCCTGAGATAAACTAGCCCACTAAAACCAATCTCTTGTAGTATTCTTTTCTTATCCTTCCCGAAAGTTTGAACAACTTCAGTAATTGCTTTTGATGAAAACATCCATGGAACCTAGCAGGATAGAATAGCATTGGGTCGCCGATTCCATACCCACCTGGCTGCTTCTGCTTCTCCTCATCTTCCTCTGAATCTTCTATTATGATTTCTTCTTGCCCTAATGTTCTGCCGCCAGCTCTGACCCCTCTTGTATTGCTTGCCTTCTCGTTTCCTCCTCTGCCTTCATTGTTTCTCCCCGCGTCCTGTGTAGATCTCCTTGATGCGCTCCTCATCACCGCAACGTGATGCGGGGTGCCTGTACCATCGGTGGTATGGCGTCCTCCACGCCCTCTGCCTCTAGGGCCCATAGATCCGAGTATTCTACTGCCAAAGAATCAAAACCCAAGAATCATCAACCCCAAAAACGAACTTCAGATCCACCACACTATCAAATCTGTGTAGCCGGAAAATTACTCGTAATCACTTACCCGTGTAGATCTTTTCAATGTGCCGCACTCTCTTTCGCACAGCTCCTCCGACTCTGGCAAACTTCGTTGTTTTCAACGGACGGCGCTCCCGGTGCCCTACCGCCCCAACAGCACCTGTATACATTTCTCTATTCATCTCTATCCTCGCCAACTACCCGGTAATGAACCATCCAACCATGGACTATATTACTTTGCTCCTAAAATAACATGGGCCCCACCCGGCACTTCAAGTTGTTAATACACTTTAAGAAATAAAAAAAATGGCGGTGCGCCCTTCCTGTCATTACTCATCACCATTCTTTACAAAACCCAAGATGAACATAGGAGTTCATCTCCACTACAAAATGAGACTACTTGCTAATCCCGACACTAAATTATCCAATTGTCAGAACTAACACTAATCCAAAAGCATGTCATCACTTTCATCCACAACAAAAGTGTGCAAAAGACAAAAGTTAGGAATCTTTCCCCTATCATCCCAACATCTTTTTCTCCTGAACATCCTTGTTGTCAGCGTCGTCTTCCTCTTCCTCGTCAGCATCGAACATTAGCATCCCCACACCAGTACAGAACCACTGGTCCCCTTTGTCTACATCTGCTCCCCTCCAGCAGCAGCTTCTTCTGCTACTCCTTCATTTTCGCCTGAACCCTCCACTAGATCTGATGCAGTTGCAACCGTGTGCACCTGCCGGGACACAAGCAATTAGAACATAACTAATCAAAAAATCTTCAGGTTGTATTAGTTCAATGTTCTTGGTACAAAGTATTAGCAGTACCTCCACCTCATCTTCGATCTCAATCCCCCCCCCAAATTCTTTCTTAACCATCTGTCCATTCACTGAAGCCTTCACATTCAAAAAACAGTCAGTAGTTCAGTAAACCAATCCTTGATTAAAAGGAAATAACTGGGTTAAGTTTCGCATTACCAAATCTGCTGATTCAAATAGATCAGAGCCACTGTCGCTGCGCTTCCTTTTCATACATGCACCGCCTTTGCCACCTATCTGGATCCACAGAGCTCTTTCTTCCCCAACCTGCACATCTGATCCCTGCATATATACTCTAAACAGTTAAACCGGTTGCCAGCAATTAATAGGTACCATTTAAGTCACATTTACCACTGAATCTACGCTGCCACCACTCGACGACTCCATCTCACCGCTCCCACGAGTTGAATCTGCTCCTGGATGCAATGTACTCCTATTGCTACAGCACACGGGTGTAGTGTGCCTGCTTCTTCTGCTCACACTCCCCTCCTCTGCTTATATATTATGTTATGCATGTTGGACCTTGGCCAGACCAAAATACCCCTCCCTGCCACAACCTTATCAGACAGACTTCATCTCATTTTTTCAAATTTCAAACACATGAGCGGGGAACCTGCTTTACCCTCCTGCAGAACAGTACGCTTTGCACACTATCACAACATTTAGGTAAATTTCTTAAGTTCTGACAAATGCCCTAACCAATGGTAACTATACCATTTTTCCTTAACACAAATTTTTTCCAATACTCCATGTTTAACTTAGCCGTCAATTATTGCTTATATCTGAAACATGCACACTTATAGGAACTTTTAAAGCCGCTAAATAAACCATCCAACAAGCATTAATCTTTCTAGACACAAACCTAGGCATACACTGCCTACTACTTCTTACACGCACACCACCCATGCTGAACACAATACATAGTTTACCAATCATCAGATGGTTCAATTTCTACTTTGCGTACACTGCAAACTACACCGTGCACACACCAACTTGGAACCACAAAATACATAAATCTACTACCATCCCAGTCATCTAGTTTTACTTTCCCTAAACTTAAAATTACACAAGCATCTCATTACAGGAAGCAAGTTGCTGCGCTCTAGCACCAGAACCAGTACTATTATGCCCATTCAATCCACACTTTGAACAGGTTGGTGGTTTTCTTAGTCTAGTTTCACTCTGGTCCCTATCGGGGCACTTGGTCTTGTTGTGCTTATCACTCTTGCACATACTGCAGAAACGAGGTCGTTTTGCCCCTACTTGGTGTGGTGCTTTCTCACTGATGTTCGATGGACGGCCCCTTTCACGCCTTTTTTGTGGAACACGTAGTGGGAAAGGATCATCAGGTACCGATGCAGCCTTTTCCACATCATCCGCTACTCTATCAGCTAAACCCATCCCATCGCTTGACATGTTTCCCGCCTTCATGGCTTTCTTCCCTTCCTCCAGGAACTGAAGAGCCATCTTGTAGCTTTCAACATCTTATCACCCATCTCCACGTACTCAAGCACACTAATCATCAACGACGAATGACGGTACGTCTGTGCTTTTAAAGCCGGGTTCTCCGTACCATAGTAAGCAAGATGTCCGCCAAGTGTTATCCTTGCTTTCTTTGTCCACCTTTGCATTATGAGGCTTTCTGGCAGCTTCTGTACACCGCTGCTAATCAGCACCTGCACCAGTTACAATAGCAAACCAAATGAAGGAAATAAGAATCACTAACGAAACATTACAAATGTACATCAAATGCTTAATCTTCAACCTTCTCTGATCCTAACTCACCCTCAATAAGTGGCTGCAAGGAACTCCAAAGTGCTCATACAGCCCACACTCACACTGAAATGAAGTTCCCTCTTCATTCACAACCACCTTATATTGTCCCTTCCACCAGCGCTTAATACGCTCCAAATCATAGTGCTCAACCAAATACTCCCTTCCTCTGGTCAACTCCCATGAAAAATAAAATTTTGAATGGTCCTTTAGCTCCAGGAAATGACTAAAAACATTTGGTGTGTACACCTCCCTTGCATGACACACTAGAGGTCCGCCTTCCCAATGATTCTTTGGTTTCTGCATTGATAAACACGCATTACTTCAGACATACAAACAATAATGCTTGGACTAAATACTCAGTTGCAAATCAAAGCTCTTCTTAGTTACCTGCTTTGCCCTTTTCTCCTGGTAATCCTCATCCTGGTCTCTTATGAACTGCAACTTAGTATACTGTTCAACAAATTTGTGCAAAGTGGAGTTTGGAGGCACTAAATTCTTCAGCATCATATTCGCACACTCACTTCTTTGTGTGCTACTCATCCTTGCACAGAATATCCCTTTAAAATAACTTTTCACCCATTTCTCCTTTGTAGCAAATATTTGCTGAAGGAAATCATTGTCCTGTAGCCCATACTCCTTCACCAAATCATGCTATTGAGTTACAAATTCGTCTTCTGTCAGCATTTCATTCAGCATCTTGTGGAACTTCTCCCTAAATTCTTTATCGGCAGTGTACTTCGCACCTACACATTCTGTCACCCTCTTCAGCACATGCCATTTACACCAGCGGTGAGATGTATGCTTCCACTCTTCCAATATAGCCACCTCCATTGCCCGACACTGATCTGCAAACAACGCAAACAAATTGAATCAACAATACACATGTTTTATGTAAATTTTGCACCATAGTCCACTTACTAACATAACTAAATTAGCAGAGTTCTCGGAAAATTACCAGTAAGTATTATCTTTGGTTCCCCCCCATCAACTTCACGAACTCTATGAAAACCCACTTAAAACTCTCTATTGTCTCATCTGTCATTAGCACCCCCCTAGCAGCACACTTTGGTAATGATTGTTCACACCCACAAACAAACCAAATGGCATTTCATAAAGGTTAGTCTTGTAGGTTGTGTCAAATGTGATAGCATCACCGAAAAACTCATACTGCATTCTACTCTTGTTGTTTGTCCACATCAAAGTTTTTATCCTCCCTTCATCATCTGGGTCAATGGAGCACATGAAACCAGGGTCATCTTTCCTTAACTCACTGAACAACTCCAAAGTCTTCTTTATATCACCCTCCACTGCTTCCCTGTTTATCTTCTGGCAAAGGTTCTTCAAACTTCTTTTAGTAGTTGGTACATTCTGCATTTTCCTAAAGAACAACCCGAGAATGTTGTACAACTTTGTGATTGGCACATTGTTCTCCCTAAGTTTTCGTATCAGGGATTTAGTGTAATGGTCAAGATGGTTGTGAGAAGGCCACAGCCTGTTCTCTCCATGACTCTCTGACAACTCATGGTTATGTTGTGGGTTATTCTCTACAACAACCCAGCCATGGTCTCCAGTCCTACCTAACCGCAACTTAGCCTTGCAATTTGTGTGAGTTGACGTTGTCTTCAAATCTTTACCAGGCGTACCCTGCAACAAAAAATATAAGTACCATCATTTATGCAGACATAATTCATACATTCCGCCCAATTCTGAATGACTCAATCACTCATACTTACACTGCAGCAACAATTGAATTCCTGCCCAAGTTGGTATCTCAATTCCAAAGGCAATTTCTGGCTCTCACACGTATGTGAATGTCTCCTCTTCCCATAACGAATTCCAAACCCACACTCCCAGGAATACAGGTTGTAATACTCAAACGCTTCCTCTACAGCATCAAACTCTGTACCAATGTCGGGACTAATAATATAATCTGACGTCCGATCAGCAAACTTCATCAATGCTTTCTCCAACACACATGTCTGTTCACTTTTTTCTCTCTCTTATCAGGTCTTGAACTAACACAGTTCCTGCCACCCCAACACAAAACACACTTCAGTTAAGGACATATAACTTTACCCCTAGCATCCCTACAATAAAAAAATATTACACATAAATATTATTGATACATATATATTCCTATGTTCCCAATTAACACAATCCATCCTACATTACCATATGCTTTCCCCCTAATACTGGTACTTATCATAAATTAAACAATTCGTACTCAAAACACATTCATGGGCAGAACTTGCCTGGTTTTCCATGGTACAGCTTCAGTTGACTTGCTACATATTTCATTCTCAACAACTTGCACTTGTTCAACACCGCCACTAACAACAACAGCATTTGAGCTTTCACAACCACTCCTAGCCGGCAAACAATTAAGATCCACCAACCCATTTATCATTACTTCGCCCCTGCAAACATTTTATTTGTCATAGGCAAATAGCTCGAGCAATAATTGTACTCAATGTAATTTGCTCTACAAAACATGCTTACCTAGCAGTAGCATCGATGCAAACCAATGTTGATTCCACAACACCATTACCTCCTCCTTCCACCCGAACTACATCACCTGAATCTCCAACGAAACACCCATCATCTGCACTGCTCAAAAAACCATTTTCCACTTCTATGTTGTCCACCTGCATCGTCCGTTCTCCAACCAATTCGGCAGTATCAGCCTCTCTTGACCTGTTTATGTTTCACACATTTAGCACATGTTTAATCAAACTATTGCAGCCTACATCCCCACAGCAACACTCTTACATAAATTCCTATTTGTAACCCTAACATACGAATTACTGCATATATGCCAAATAATACTATACTGAACAATCCACAGGGCCTGCTTTGTTGGCATCCATTTTTTGGCAAACCCAAATCATGGCATACCAAAATTTGTGGTCCTTGATTGCCTCTTGTCCAAAGAATTGAATTCACCATTTCTTATGCCAAACTTTAGGCAAATCTCTAGAATGTTCTTAAACTACATATAAAACAGACATTTGGCCAGTTTTTATTTTCCAAATGAACGAAATGCAAACCTATGTTTTCTACTCAAACTTTGGCCATTCTTCATTTCGCCAGTTTAATTTTCGCCCTATCATGTTTTTGTTTTGGCAGAAAAATGTATCCAACCAAGCAGGCCCTCATTCTTTCAAGTTTCCAATCCAGTCATACATTGTACACTTGCAGGACAGTTTTACTCACCTTGTTTGCGAATCATTTCCTTCCCCTGCTTCATCCATGTTGAACCCCGAAAAAACTACAGGTCTCGATGGCAGAATCCTAGCTTCCCTAAATGAACTGCAAATTCCATTGTAAGAGTCAACCAAATCAAGATCTCGTCTTGTTCATCAATAATACTAACAACAATATTAATGAACACAAAAAAATTGGCAAAGCAAAAGAACTCACCATGCCGACACATCGGTTGCACAACGTCCCCCACTAAATTATTCAAATGCTTCTGGCACCACATCGTCCAACACTTTCCCTTCAGCATATCTTTGCAATAAAAAACAATGCAAAGTACATGTCATTTCTCTATTACTGGATCTAAAACTCCGACCATCACAAACTTTAGAAACTAAACTCTTCCCAACTCGCAAATCAAATAACAAGAACAAGGATGAAATTGTTACTTGCCTCGAACCTTCACACATCGCCTAGCTCGCACCTGACGAACCTTCCCCCCCAATGACAGAACGCTCCGCCGCCCATCACCAACCCGTGTAGGCCTCCCGTCGGCGATGAGAACTTCTTACCGACCTCCAGACCATCTGCGGGTCCGCCTCCTTCCTCGTCGATTCCAAGCAAACTACTAAGCACCCGGTGCCGCCATTCTCCTTCCTCTTCACGCTCTACCACACCGGCCCTCCTCACTTCAACTGCCACTTCCGAAAGATTACCTCCGCCACTCCATCCGGTGTCAGCCATGGAAAATCTCTGCAACCAACCTCTACGCCGCCGCCCACTCCGTCCGCCGGCACCTCGCCGTTCCCCCTTTCAAATTTCGAAATAAGATGGCTTGCCAGCCCAACGGGACGGATGGCCATGCATTTTGTTCTGTACATGGACAGTATCCTCGGGACATGTGTATACGGTGTGACAGAATCGAGTTTACACGATGTAGACATAATACCACCGGCCTGACACAATGCACCATCTTGAGGCTGTACAGGACCCCTAATCCAGGGTCCGAATAACTCCTACCCAGACTGCAGGGTCTATAATATTCTACTCCGCATGTATGGAAGTTTTAGGTGACTAACGTATGAGCCCCTGCACCATACCTGCATCACACTATCCCAGCTCGCAAGGGACGCAAGGGAAACTCGACCTGTACGTATGACGGGAGCCAGGACGGAGGGGATTAAAGTGTACTCCTCTGTCCCGCAAAGACTGTTCATATAGCTTTCAAAATTTGTCCCACTGAGAGTGTTGTTTTAGCTCGTATTAAATGCTCTTCTCATTAAACTAACACCAAGTACCAAGGAAATATTGCATTGAGAAACGCATGGAGCCAATGAAATGTTTATTTGATGTCTCTTTTCAAGTTCTAATGCATGATTATTTAGGGGCAACAAGATCATTTGTCACAACTACTAGCATGTCTTAAATTTTCTAAACGAACAGTCTTTGTGGGACGGAGGGAGTATGAATGAGTATAGGCAAATCATACTAGCGCGCACACCATACAAACTAAAAGTGCATCATCCTATACTGGATGGCGGTCTGGACGGCCTCATTCCCCCAACCAGTCACCCCCTATAATCATATCCAGCTCACCAGTAGATAGCATAATAGAACACACATCCAACAATCTATCTTTTAACATGATTTACGAAGTTTTGTGGGACCCACACCCATAAAAATATTAAACCATCAGCCTTCGAAGCATCTTCTTCCCAGGCGTGCCCAAGGTTTTAAATCCCGTTGGGAACCGGCCCAGTAACCGCGGTTATCGGTCCTACCGGTCCGGGCCGGTAGCAGTACCGGCCGGTTCACAACCGCTCCAATTCAAAATTTTCAAATTTGAATTCAAACAATTAAAAAATGAAAGAAAATTCTTAAAAATATTTCAAGGTGTGTAGAATCTATTGGTGTCAAATTTTTTTTAAATATTAGTTCATTTAGTATTTTTTACGGGCATCAGAAGTTGAACCAAAAAAGAAAAAGAAAAAAATTCAGCCGGTTGAACTTCTAATGCCCGCAAATAATACTAAATGCTCTAATATTTGAAAATTTTGACACCATTAGATTCTATGCACCTTGAAATATTTTTAGATTTTTTTTAATTTTTTAACTTTTTAATTCAAATTTGAAAACATGCCAAATTCTTCATTGATTCGCAACCAACCGGCTAACCGGTCTTACCGGTCGGTAAACCGGTGCTACCAGCCGGTATACCACTCGCTACCAGTACAACTGGGACTTGAATTTGGTTTTTTGAATTGGACCGGTTTTAACTGGTAACCACTCCGGTATACCGCTACAGGAGGCCGGCGGTAGCAGCATACTGGTCGGGGAAAAAAACCCTGGCACCAGCAGCACCGGGTCTAGCCTTTTTCGCGCACGCGCCCACACCGACGGATCCGACGGCCATGCCGCCTGCAGTAGTGGCATCCATGGTGCCCCTCATCCCTGCACCCTGCCACATCTGCCCAATCCCGGCAGCACTGCCTCCATCCGGCTGATGCACCAGCCCCCGCCTCCCCACTGCACTCATCCTCTCACCATCGCCGCACCGAGAGCGAGCTCCCGGCCTCCATTGAAGCCACGCCTGCCGGCGGTAGGCATGCGCGCAAGCAGTCCTGCCCCGGCCTCTGCTGATGGCTACGCCGCCGACCCGTTCTAGACCCGCGCTCGATCCCAGCCCACTCCCTCCCCCCGCAGGCGCGTAGGTCCGCATCTCAGAGGCTGAGCTTGCAGGCTGGAGGGAGAGTGGAGGAAGAGACCGAGAGAGGCAGAGACGGGAGAGGTGAGAGACAGTGTAGGGATGAGCACACGTTAGTGGAGCCCGCACGGCGTGGAAACAAGTGCTATCGGCTCTCGCGAGACTCAGCGGCAGCCACTTCTTCTCTTTCCTCCATGCGAGATCAGATTCTGATGTGGACCTCTTGTAGAGAGCACTAAGACCATACGCACTGTTGTTGCTCTATATGTTTACTCTAAAAAGAATAATCTAGCCACGTCACCAAGAAGCTTTACTCTACATCAGTTTCTCACGCACTCATGTTACTCTATATATTTACTCTATATCCAACAACCATATATTTTATTCATCCACCTTCAACTACCATCTTTAATAGACAATTCATTTATTATCTCTTTAGGGACTAAAATATAAGAAATCAAAGTTTTTGTGATCAAACTGTGAGAAAATATAAGTTATATGGACTAAAATATAATTACCAAAATAGTAAGGGGGCCAAAATACAAAAAACCTAGCTTATCTTATACCTCAGTCCATCTCTCCCCGTGCCTCTGACTACTCTCTCTCGCTCTCTACCGCAGCCCCCTCCAGCGGTGAACCGGCACGGCCCCCCTACGGCGGAGCACCGGAGCGGCCCCCTCCCCCGCCAATGGCTTCTCCCTCTCCGCACCGCTCCTCCCCATCTCTGACATCGCACTTTCCCGCACCGCTCCTCTTCAATCTCTGTCGCCACTCCTCCTTGCGCTGCCGGCGAGGGCATCTTCGGCGAGTCCATTTTGCCACCTCCATGCGCCAGCCAGGGCCACGGCCGGCCTTTGCACCGCCGGTCCTCGTGCCTGTGGATGTGTGTGGCTGTGTGCTACGTGGTGTGTCGTAAGTCAGTGTTTACGCTGGTTGTGCTGTAACCCGACCTTTACGGTCTCTTGCTGTAGGTCTTACCGCACGCCGCTGTAGGCAATTTTACGGTAAATATCTACGGTAAGCCTTTTGTCGTAAAGAATGCCAGCCACAGTGCGGATGGTCTAACGACACCACTGAGGGTGCCCTAAGGATGGAGTTGTTCAGTTGATTGAAATGCTTGTGACAAGAGGTCGTGGACAAAATTGAAGGTTGCGGAATATGCTAGAGTACCCTAGGGCTGTTGCCCATGACCATGCGCTATTTAGGTGCGGTAAAAAAGGAGCACGTGTCCCCCATGTCGTCCCTCCTGAGGCGACTCGGGCGGAGCCAGCCAGCCACCGCCACCAACCCCCCTTCCGCCACCTCCCCGACCTCGCCGCTGCCAGAGCCGCTTGCCGGAAGACCGTGCGACGACAAGGACGGCAGCAGCGCGGCTCTTTCACTCTTTTCTCCCTGATTCCACACCCCTCCCCCCCCCGACACCCTAACCCTAGGTTGTGGAGCGCACTGCTGATCGCTAGTGCTGTCGGCCGCCCACCGCACGCCGGATCCGTCAGCGCCTTGGCCGAATCTAAGCTTTCCGGGTCCTGGAGGACCGTCGCTGCTTCGTTGTCATTCCCTGGCATCGCCACTTCCATCCCACTCTCGACCTCCGACGCCGGCGGTGCTGCCCCCTGGTAGACGCCATGCAGTGCGGCTAGTCTCGTTGTGGATCCCGTGGTCAGGGTTGACCCGGCCGCCCCAGCCATGGGTGTGGCTTGTAGGGAGGAGGATTGCGGTGCACGCTGCTCGGTGCCATCCGCGACACCGACGAGGACCGCTCCTCTCACCGTCGTCGCCCCGGCCTGCAGTGGCATCATTCTACCGGTGCCATCGTCTTCTGCTACGCGGATCCGGTGTGGGGCCGGTCTGGTGCCTCTGTGCTGTCCGGCGATCGGTCGTCCTCGCAACGATACGGTGTGGTGTCCCCGCTGCACCAAGGTTTGGTCGTTTGGTCGCAAGGTCAGGCCTTTCCAAGGCTCTCTGTTTCGCATTCCTGGAGGTGGGCAAGCACATGTGAAAGCCTTGCTGGATTTTCCGGTAAGACGACGGTGACACCCTCGGGCGTCGTGTACCTTCTTGGAGGCATTGTCGTGGTCTTTCCCCACTCCAGCATGTTGCAGGGGAGTGACGACGTTGCTGTGGTGGTGCGGTCATCAGTAGTTTGCTTTGGTGATTGCCAGTGATGCCATGGTGATCTGGCTGGTGGTACCCAAGCACGGGTGACGATGGCGCCATGGTGGCGTGGCTGGAGGCACCCGACTGCTTCTTGTGTTACAGGTTGTTGAGCTTGGAGACAGATGATAGTACAATGCAGAGCGATAAGAAGTAAGATGTTGAACTGTGTGGGCAAAGGCCTTTTGCCGGCAGTTGGAGGCCTGGTCCTTAGATGAATGCTTGGCCACCGTTCGTCTGACGAATGCGTTGCTGTTGTGGTGTTGTGGAGACCTGGTCAATGTCCCAATCCGACCGGAGAAGTAGTCTGAAGTTGTGGAAGCCTGTTCCCTGGGTGGATGTTTGGCCACCAGTTTCCTAGCAGATGCCTTGCTGTCATGGTACTGTGGAGACTCGATCGATGTCCAAATCTGACCGAGGAACTCGTAGAGGTGTGGAGCCTTCGTCCTCGGGTAGATGCTTGGCCACCGGTTCCTGGCAGTTGCTTTTCCGTCACGATGTTTGTGGCGGTCTGGTCGACGTTCCAATCGGACCGGGTGTAGCTCCTTTCACTCCCCCTGGTCGCCTTGGTCGCTGGTGGTCGTTTGCTAAGCTTCAGATGATTGCCATTGTCAAGTCATCACCATGGATTGCTTGCTGTTTTCTCCACCATTTGGCTCTCTTCTTGAACTTGGTGGTCATTTTGCGTGAAGATGGAATTGGGAGCCTCGCGAAAGTAGTGCTCGACTTTCGCCGAGCTGACAATGGCTGTGTTTTCACTAACATAGTGTTCCTCGCTGGAGGCGTTGTTGCGGCGTCCTCCCATTTGGCCCTGCCAGGTGAAGACCTGGTCTGCTTCTTCGTGGGCAAACGGATGATGGCGGTGCTGGCGTCGTTCACCTCCTTGGAGGCATCATCTTGCTTGGCTCTCTCTCTCTCTTCCGCTGGTTCCAGGCTGGGAGGCTTTGGTGATGTGCTTGTGATTTTGGCGTCCCTGTATCCTGCGGTTTCAGGCGTCTTAGGTCGTGTTGTTTGTGTTGGTGCTTTGGTGGTAGTTAGCTTTTGTTTCCTCTCTTGGTAGTTGTTGGTCGTTGTAGTGTTGTTGGTGTTGTTTCATATATCTTCACACCTTGGGAGTTCTCCTAAGGTTGCTTACCTGCAATTCTCTCTTTCTTGATGAAAAATGTGCTATGCACATCTTAAGTCAAGACTAGAGTACCCTAGTAGTGCATGAATAACAAACACCACACGCTCTCTTGCAATCCAACTATGCTTTCCTCTAATCATCTGTCTTGCGCATTGGCCTTCCTGGGTCAGCCCAAGCAAATAGCGTACCCCACTAAATCACATTCCTCATGAGCCTCACCTGACTATCTAAGACTTTGAACTTGACGTCGCCTCCTCCTATGACACAATAGGTCAATAGTGCGAGTCATCTCCCAGTTGGCAAACCAACATCGTCCTAAGCTCTTCAGTGTATGATGAGAACACTTCTCTCAGTTGGTAAAATCTCTTGCAAAGGCCATTTATCTCTTTCTTTTTGAACGAACAGGCACAAGAGTGTGCCAATTTTATTGATAAAGAAGAGAGCTACAGCCAGCTAACCAAAAGAAACAAAACTGAAAATACACAAGTAAACTATGTACGCGCAATTAGCATGTCGAGCTCTTTCGCCCCCGGCGTTACCGATGTCGCCGCCTCGTCCTTGATGTGCAAAACAAGGTCGGGCACCGCGGACTCTCTATGTCGAAAGACTAGCATTTCTCTCCTTCCAAATTTCCTAGTTAATCAGTAGGGCCATTAAGAGGATAGCCTTGCTAGGGATATGTGGTGTGCCCGTGATGTTGGTCCACCATCTAAGTGGAGTTCTATTATTTCCCCAAGCTGTCGGTCGAAGGTCCAGTTGTCCTATCCACTCAGCAATAAGTTACCCGACTCGTCTCGTGTAGTGGTAGTCGACAATGAGATGGTGTGTCGTTTCGAATGTGGAGCGACTGAGCGGGCAAGAGGGGATGTGATCCCATCCTTTACGTTCTAGTCTGTCTGACGTCCAAACTCTGTTTTGTAGAATCAGTCATGCAAAGAATTTGCATTTCGAAGGTGCTCAAGCTTTCCAGATGGACGCCAGCCTGGGAGTTGGGGTTACAGGCAGGAATTGGGCAGTGTACACCGAGTGTGTCGTATATTCGCTGTGCGCAGTCGGAGTCCAAGTTATACGGTCTTTCTGCTGTGAATGAATGGTTGTTTGGCGGACCAGGTTTCACAAAGATACGAATTCTGCGAGGTGCGCCGTTGTGAAACTAGAGCGATGGTTGAGGTCCCTGATCCAGCTGTTATTGTGAAGCGCTCTAGCCACCGTTCGCTTCTTCTTTCTTGTCTTGGCGAAGAGCAGCGGTGCGATGTCTTTCGGGCGTCTCCCTTGGATCCAACCTGTCGTCTAAAAACTTGTCTTGCAGCCATCTCCAATCTCAATGTGGGTACAAGCCATGAACAGGAGTCGATCAGTCTCGTCGCACGGGATCTCCGTTCCGACCCAATCCTTGTCGGGTGAAGTCCAGTCCTGCCACAGCCATCTGAGTCGTAGTGCTCAGGCGAAACGTTCGAGGTTTAGGATCCATAGTCCGCTTTTTTCTTTTAGGAGGCTTGTCTTAGTCTAGTTGATCTTGCACTTCCCGTCGGAAAGCGCTTTGTCTCCCGCCCAGAGGAAGCGCTTCTGGATCTTGTCTATCTCCTCGAAAACCTCTTTAGGCGGCTTTAGTACCGTCATCATGTAGACTAGTTGGGAGGAAAGAACTGATTTGGTTAAGCTGACTCTACCTACCTGTGTGAGATTCCTCCTGCTCCATGTTGACAGTTTGCCAGTCGCTTTATCGATGAGAGGTTGGAAATCTAGCTTGCGGAGACATCTCAGTGATAAAGGTAGGCCTAGGTACCTTAGCGGGAAAAAGATCTTATCATCGGGAAGTTGAGCAGAATAGGATCCAGATCCAAATTTTGTCACATGCTATTGCCATCACGGTAATTTTTTGGAGGTTGGTGCATAAGCTGGTAACCTGACCAAAAAGGAGCAAAAGGTTCTTCAAGTTTATTGCATCCTGGGGTGTTGGCTTAATGAAGATCGCGTCGTCATCCGCGCACATGGAAGCTCTAAATCTGACGGCCCGACCGTTGATCTTTGTGAGGAGGCCTCTCTCTATTGCCACTTTTAGCAGATGGTGAAGCAGATCGATGGCCAGAATGAAAAGAAAGAGGGAAAGAGGGTCGCCCTGGTGGAGCCCGCGTCCGTGCTAGATAGGATTCGATGGGTGTAGGTTCAGTAACACTCGAGACGTAGATGTTGTTAGTAGCGTAGAGATCCAGTCTCTCCATCTCGCAGGCGAGTCGAAAGCCTTGGAAATGTTTGAGTAGTAGGGTCGGGTTCTTGTTGCGGTGGAAACGCCTTGTCAGATTACGGATGTAAAGGAAGTTGTCATGGATACTACATTTTTGTATGAAGGCACTCTGGCAAGGTGAAATTAGGTCATTGATGAACGGAGCCGGCCTCAGGGCAAGAATTTTGGAGATTAACTTTATGAACGTGTGGATAAGACTGATCGGCCTGAAATCTCAGATATCCTATGCTCCCTCCTTTTTTGGATTAAAATGACATTTACTTTGTTTAGGAGATTAAGGTCCGCGCTTCTAATATTGTAGAAGGACTGGATGATGGCTACGAGGTCATTTTTGACGATCCGCCAATATGATCTGAAGAAAAGGCCGGTGAAGCCTTCGGGGCCTGGCGCCTTATTAGTTGGTATAGCCTTAATTGTGAGCTGCACCTCGTCTTCCGACTTCCGTAAACGGCGAGTCCAGGGAGGAGAGGTCCACGAACGAGAGGTCTAGGTGTTGCCAGTTGAAATCTCGAGTAGGCAGTGGCGAGTCACTCATGATGTTCTCAAAGTGCTCCTGGATTAGACGACGTTTATCGGTGTGTTTGAAGGCCCACCCGGCTCAATTCCTAAGACATTGGATGAAGTTTTTTTTTGACATCGGCCATTTGCTCTAAGGTGGTAGAAGCGTGTATTCTTGTCGCCTTCCCGCAGATGGGTGATTCTGGAGCTTGGCTTCTTTCGGGCTTTCTCAATCACCAGCCAACCCATAATCCTCTTCTTCAATTTAGCTCGCAGGGTGAATTCGGCGTCCGAGAGCGCTCTAAAGTCCTGTGCTTCATCGAGGCGGAGGATGACTTCCTGCGTCATGTGAAGTTTCTGCCGCGCGTCAATGAGCAGGGAGCCACTCCACCTTTTGAGGGCGCGAGAGTTAACATACAGCTTGTGCCCTAATATGTGGAAAGGTTCCGTATGGGTCGTCGGTGCATTCCAAGCATGTTGTACAACCTCGTGAAAATGTGAGAGGGAAGTCCAGAAGTTCTCGAATCTGAAGGTCAGGCGCTGAGATCCTATCTGATTTGTTAGAAGAAGGGGCAAATGGTCTGAATGTGAAGATGAAAGCACAAGGAGTTGGGAGTTATAAAAATCCATGTCCCAACTTCGGTTGCAGAAGAATCTATCAAAGAAGAATCTATCAAGCCGGACCAAGGTCGGGTTACACCGTTCATTACTCCAGGTGTACTTTCTATTCTGGAGGTGGATTTCTTTTAGCTCCCAAAAGTCAAGGTGCATCGGGTGCCTTCTAGCTTCTCTCTAATTGGTCGATTTTATGTCAGGTTTCCTATGGTTTATCAGAAAGCACTCAGTACAAGAAAACTGAATATGGAATTCATGTTTCCACTTTTTCAGCTAGGAATCGGTAGTGAGTGCAGCCAACACACGCCACTGTTGGGGAATTGGGCAAAAACCTTTTACCCTCGAAACGTCGGAGTTGCCGAATTCATGAATTTATTCGTGAATGTGCCTCAGGGTGGAAATTCTGTTTCATAGCAAGGAAGCATTCGTAAAGGTGTTCTGTTAATTTTACACGATTCGTTGACTTTCTAACATCGTGCAAAATAATCGCCGAACTGGCCTTGGATCGCAAGTCTGCTGTCTGTTTCAGGGCGACTGGAATCTGGCGAATTCAGGAAGTCATGAACCTGCGAACTTCGGGAAGCTTGAGGAATCTCAGTTCAGAAGTCTTGACAAGTGATGAACTTCATGAATGAGGTTTCGGAGGTCAATGGGAGGCCAAGTCAAAGACGTCATCTCAAAAAGTCCGGGTTTGAAGTGTGAACTAGTGGCAGGCTTGTAAATGTATGAAATTAGCCCCGCAAATCACGGGATGTAAAAGACATTCATGTACATGTTCACACTAGGAATATTCTTTAGATTCGAGGGTAACATCGGAATGTAAAAGTCCCTTCGTCTCCCTATAAAAGGGGGCCCGAGGGCACGTGTAAGGGGCATTCACAACTTTTGAGGCGAGTACAGACTTTCGGGGATTCCTTGTCCCCTCTTCCGTTCTTACCTTCGCGAGTTTATTTCGGAATCTTGTGTTCGGGGATCCCATCCGATTTTTGAACCCCCCAACATTGGCGCCCACCGTGGTCTCAGCCGAAAAACAACTCACGATGCCTCCACAGAAGAAGTCCAAGAAGAACACACCTACTGAGGCCAACCAAGAAGATCACTACGCTAAAGAAAACAATGGAATCTCTCTTACTGCAGAACCTTCACATATCACAGACCAAGAAAAGAGGGCAAAACTTGATGCCCTTCAAAGGGCAAGAGCTGAGAAAACAGCACATACTCTAGAACCATTCACTGAAGAAGAAGCTGATGAGGATGATGATCAAACTGTTGACAGAGAACTAGAAAGGGTGAACCAAAAAGTTCTACAGCTTCAGAAAGAGAAAGAAAGATTCGCGAACCAGCTGGAAGCAAGAAGGAAAGCTTCGGAGAAGCTGGAGAAACTTAACCAAGCAAAAGAGCAAATAGAGAGAATGCAAAGAGAAATCGATGAAATGAAAGAACAAGAAAACAGTTCACTGTGGCGTGATTCACCACACCAGAACTCTGGCCAGAACAAAAGAACTTCCAGAGAAAATTTCTTCGCAGGCAACGGAATCTCGCACTTCGCGGATCCAGACTCACCACTCTCACTTGGGTTGCAAATAACACCGTGGCCACCAAAGTACAAACCAGTCTCTACCGAAGTACAAGGGGTATGAAAACTCTAGACAATTCCTCATGAGTTACGAAGCAGCCGTGAATTCAACAGGAGGAGATGATATCGCACTAGCCAAGTCCTTCATCATTGCTTGCGAAGGCCCAGTGCTCAACTGGTACTCTCTGCTATCACCGCACTCAATCTGCAGTTGGATCGCCTCCACAATGCCGAATCAATTCTGTCCGAACTTCTGGCAACCACAATTCATGGGTCATCAGCCGAATCCAGTCACAGTACAGCAGTTTTAGCAGGCACAATCACCTTGGCAGCCATTTCAACAATTCTACCCTCAGTCTCAGGCAATTCAAACCATTCAGCAGCCACAACCGATTCAAGAAATATTGCCACCACCTCCGGACAGTTCATCAAGGCCTGAGTCGAGTTCAACAGGCAACAACCCGAAAGCATTACCTTCATTCGGAACTATCATGCCTATAACAGGAGGTTCGGCCATGGAGTTTGACACAAAAAGACAAAGAAACAATTACCTCAGATCTATCAACACAGTCATCAATGATGGTCCAGCAGTGCGTCCAGAGTGGGCCAAGGTACCGATAACATTCACCGAACAAGACTTCAAACTAAAGTCAACAAACCACAACGATGCCATGGTCATCGAAGTGAACATAGCTGGACGGGTTATCGGAAAAGTTCTGGTGGATAATGGAAGTTCAGCAGATATCTTATTCATGAAAACTTTCGAGAAGATGAGCTTGAGTCAACACATGCTGCAGCCACCAGAATACCTGTTACTAGGTTTCGGAGGAAAATCAATCAAGCCAGTGGGAAAAATAGCTCTGCCTGTATCCTTCGGAGATCTTGACAATGCCAGAACAGAAACTCTCACTTTCGACGTAGTCGACATGTACCATCCATACCTCGCGATTTTCGGCAGAGGATTCATTAACAAGTTCGATGCTGTCATAAGGCAACAGCTCTTATGCATGAAAATCCTAGCTCCAAAAGGAGTCATCACAGTGTTCGGCAATCAACAAGAGGCCCGAAACATTGAGAAGGGCTTCACACCAGGTCAAAGCAATGTGCATCAGCGGAATTCTACCGAAGAAAGGAAAGAACCCTACGTTGAAGCCAAGAGAGATAAAGAGAAAATTGAGATTGTCGCTGACGGCGAAACGAAGAAAGTGTACTTAGATGACCACATCAGTGATCTAGCAGAAACATTCACGAATTTCAGAGCAGCCGATCTTAAGCTGAATCCCGAAAAGTGCGTTTTCGGCATACACAAGGAGAAAGTTTTGGGGTGCTTGGTTTCGACAACGACACTAGAAGAAATCAAGAACGAAAGCCTAAGAGTGCTGAAAGCAAAAGAGATTGAGGAAATTGACATGAAGGTGGAGAAAGACATGATTGAATTGACAATCCTTGAAGCTTTTGATAACATTGAAAAATGCCAGAAGGAAACCAAGGCATGGAGGGACAAGGAAATAGTCAGGAAAAATATCAGGACTGGCGATCTAGTGTTGAAAAGAAAGAAAAATTGGGAAAACCCCGGGAAACTTCAAGAATCCTAGGAAGGGCCATACATAGCGAAAGAAACAAACATACCAGGGGCTTTCCACTTGACAGACCAAACCGGCGAAGAGCTGCCGCATTCATGGAATGCTGACAGCTTAAAGAGGTACTACCCTTGAAAATCTTGAAAGTAGTTAGACTTATTTTCAGCATTTCTTTCCGCAAGTTCAAATTTCATAAAAATGTAAAACTCCGAACCACGGATCTATAAGTGGTTTCGGGAACAAAAACATTTACTTCTCGCATTTAAGTTAGAATAAGAAGGACCGTACTCTTTTCCTTGCAAAGGGGGCCCTAAATCAAGGGGCAAGGTTTTTAACGAGGCGGATCCTATGTAAATACTCTTTGTGATACATATGAAAAGAGTTTTCCCCCAAATCATGTGTCTTGAGAAATTCCATCATTAGAAAGAAAGTTCGTGAAAAAGGCTTCATGATAGCCTGAATTCCATCGTGAGAAAGAAAGTTCGTGAAAAAGGCTTCGTGATAGTCTGAATTCCATCGTGAGAAAGAAAGTTCGTGAAAAAGGCTTCGTGATAGCCTAGATTCCATCATGAGAAAAGTTCGTGAAAGAGGCTCCGTGATAGCCTAGATTCCATCATGAGAAAGGTTCGTGAAAAGACTCCGTGATAGCCTAAGTTCCATTGTGAGAAAGATGTTCCATCGTGAGAAAGAAAAAGTTCTTGAGAAAAGGCTCTGTTATAGCCCGAATTCCATCATGTGAAAGAAGAATTCGTGAAAGGGCTCCGTGAAAGCCGAGATTAAAGAAAAGAAAAGAAAAGTTCTATGAAAGAGGCTCCTTGATAGCCAAAGGCTCCGTGAAAGCCTAAATCCCACCTTAAAGGGATTTCCTACCGAAAGGCCTGAGACAACAAGTTGTGGCCTAAATCCCACCTTTAAAGGGATTTCCTACCGAAAGGGCTGAGACAACAACAAGTTGTGCCCTAAATCCCACCTTAAAAGGGATTTCCTACCGAAAGGCCAGAGACAACAGCAAGTTGTGGCCTAGATCCCACCTTGAAGGGACATCCTACCAAAAGCACGGGAACAACTGAAGGTTGTGGCCCAGAAAACACAAGCGTTTCTGTTCTGAATTTTATGTGTGAAAAGTTATAGCCAAAGTTACCTCTGATGAAAGAGCAAATAAGAATAGTAGAGAACATTCATGAAGAGTTATACGAACTTTTTTAGGAAAATCTTCTTCCAAGGGCCAAGGGGCTCAATCATCTCCGAAGGCTAGAGTCCATAAAGGATGGTTGAAGCAACTGAAGGTTGCGATATCAACCCGGGCAAGTATGCCAAGCGGGCGCAAGTCCACAAAATTCGTGAAACAAATTTTGTCGACCTGCATTCGAAAGGGGTTATCAATTCTCAGGCACCCATGAAATTTTGCATGAAAACAGCAAGGTGGGGAGGGTGACGTTTTTTCTTAAAAAACGAGTTTATTGCCTTAGTTTCATACAAAATTTCATAAAATCAAAATTACAAAGCTTCCAAGAGCTGAGAATTTCAGAAAGGAAGTTCGACGATACGGCCTGGTTTACGACCCCTTTCTTCGACAATATCACTAGCATAAGCGAGGCTACAATCGCCAGTTGTAGGGCTAAGGGGCTCCGTCTTCACCAAGGTCCGTGAACTCGAGGCTTCGCTGGTAAGAGCATAACCGTCTCGTTGAAGGAAAAACCAACTAAGTTGAAAACTACGCATCGAATAATACTGACAACATTCGGCCCAAAAGTCAGTAAATCTGCATCCAGGATTAGCTTCTTTGTACAATCGCCAAGCTTCACCACTAACTATTTGATCCTGGCGATGGATTCGCAAAGGTATCACATCCTGCACAGGGCCACCTTGCAGGACCTGCGCAGGTTAAAATTTACAAGACAAAAGTTCAGAAGGGGACTCGCAGCCCACAAATATACAAGTATATAGTTTTCGACATCAAGAGTGATGTTCGGACAAGCGTAATTTCATCCATCGATGTCAACCTTCGGGGAGCTAGTTTGACGATCGGAGCTCTCTTCACCCCCGTCGTCTTGACCATCACCACTGCTGTTGCCGTCACCACTGCCAGCTTCCTCCGAACCATCTTCATCATCAGTAGCATCGTCATCTTCTTCAGATCTGGAGGGTGATTCTTGGCTTTCTGCAGCTTTACCACGTTCCTCTTTCTGAATCATCTGAAGAAACATAAAAAAAAGAAGAGTTAATAAAAATCAAGATACAAACATCCATGAGGTGCCAAAAATCGGGCAAGGTTTACCAAAAACCAACCTTGTCTAGTTTGGCGCGGGCAATCTTTTTTGCGAACTCCTTCCCGCTTGCAAACCAAAACTCCCTTGCGAATCTAACCTTTATGGCTTGAACGTCTCCGTTGGGACGAATAATCGAAGTGCTCCCGACGTCAGGAAAGTGCGAAAGATTCTCGCGAAACTTCACGAGATCGACGCAGTCAAAATCGTAGAGAAGCTTCAGAATACTTTCTACTGAAAAGACAGCAGCGAAGTCACTAGCTCCTGAGATGACGTCAGGAAGAGCCCGGAACTCAGCTTCAATCCAATCCATCAAATCGGAGATTTCTTCATTTTTAGGAAGTGGGTCAGGACGAACACCGAAGTTTTTCAGGGCTTCTCTGTACTCCCCGAATAAGAGTTTCAGTTTTTTCTTAATTTCATCAACATCTTGTCCTGAGACTTTGCTTTGCTCAGATAAAGCCCTTTCAAGATCTTGAATCTTCTGTTCTTTGCTGCTCAGAGTCTTTGCAAGATCAGAATTTTTTGTCGAAAGCTCCGCATTGCTAACACGAAGCTCGTCAACAGCTTTAGCATTCTTATCAGAATCCTTGCGAAGGTTTTCGATCATTTTCAGATCATCTTCATGAGTCTTGTTTAGCTTTTCAAGATCTTTCTTCGAGTCATGAAGGGCAGCTTCAGCAAGCCTCTTTTCATCTTGACACTTTTTCAGGGAGTCAGCAAGCTCAGCAATCCGTTGCTCTAATTCAACACCTGAAGCTTGAGCCTTGTTGAGTTCGCGCCTTAGCTTCTTAGATTCGCCGGAGAGCTTCTTAATAACCACATCTTTTTCAAGGAGCCGTTCAGAGACCACCTTGCCAACAATAGACGCCTTTAGGTCATAAGTCTTCTGGAAACTGGCAAGCTCCGAAGATGAGAGTTTTCGAGTATTCTCTTCAAAAACTGCGAAAGATATAAAGCCTAAAGTAACGAAAGTTTAAGAAACATAAGGCAACCATCAGAGCACAAAGAGAAAAGAAGCAATATGCGAACCTATCGGGTTCAGCTTTCTCAAAGGAATATCGTTTGCAGGCTCAGAAATCGTCAGAGATTTCTGAAGAGATGAGGAGATCTGCTTCTCAGCAGTAGAGAGATGCTTTTCAATAACAGATGGTGTCTCGCCAGTCAATCGAGATCTTTTCTTCGGCAATTCCTCTCCTGTTTCATCCACAAATTCAGGGGATGTCCATAGCAAGGCAAATTTAGGAGCGTCATTATCCGAATCAACCATTTCACCCCCAACACTTAGTAATTCACCTCTAAAAGATGTACCAAAATTTTCATTGTAAGCAACGATTGAGGGAGAGGGATCTTGACCTTCGGGAAGTTCTTCGCGCTTCTCAACAAAGGATGGGTTCTCGGCAGGATCACCACTTTTTTGCACAGTCTGCTCCAAATCTTTGGTAAATTCTGGAGAAGCCCTGTCCTTAGAAGCCGAAACTTGAGAAGTACCAGCCTCAGTATTAGCAGCAGACTCAATAGGAGCAGCTTGAGCTTCGAGGACATCGTCTGAAAAAGTTTCAACATCAACAAATTCATTCTCAGAACCTGGACTATAACCATGACGAACGCCAAATCTCAAATCACACCATAAGCAAGAAGAGAAACCTGTTGGGTGAGGTTCTTCAGTCATTTCATCATCTGAGAAAGCCGAAGGAACGCGCTGAACTGTAGCAACAGCAATCTTCTTTACAGCCTTTTTAGCTTTCTTTTGGCCCAGCTGAGCAAGACTCGAAGCCGCCTGAGCCTCAGCATCAGAAATATCCTCAGAAGCTTTGCGTTTCTTCTTGCTAGATTCCAAGGACTTGGTCTTTTCAGGACGAATGATGGAAGAAGAAATGTCACCAGCTTCGCTCTTTCCTTTTCCTTTCTTCGAAGCTTTCTTTCTTCGAGCCTTGGGTGGAGCAGCAGAGCAAATAGCTACAGCAACAGCCGGAATCTTCTTGTCCGCACCCGGAGGCCGGGAGCGAAACGCAGTCTCAGCGCCAAGCTCCGAAAATACTTGATTCACCCTTTTCTTATGTTTAACAAGAGCTTTGAAAGACTTGTACTCATTAAGAGTCGATTCGCCAACCATGGCATTAACCTTTTCTTCAACTTCGGCTATAAAATCTTCGAGACTTTGGCCTTCCTTCAATCGTAAATTGAACCTAGGAAACGGCACTTGCTACGTGGCCCAGTCCACATCCAAGAAAACAATATTAGCAGGGTGCCAGCCATCTGATATCGGCCAAACTTCGGCTGCAACAAATTCTTCAATGACGTCACGACCACCGAGAACAGTACTGGCCAACAAGAAGGCATTTTCGCAATTTTCGAAGCCAGCACTGTGTTTGCTATACGAAGCAGTGCAGATGGCAGTCACTGGTGCCATAGGCGAATAGAAGGGGTAAGCTGGTGCTATGTAGCCGGAAACCTTAGACATGTCAACCTTCACATAAAACCAATATGAACTCCAATCTTTGGAGAAGTTGGTCTTGCTGCAGGGTGCGAGCTGGATTCGGTTAAGGCCTTTTCGTGAGTTTTGTCTTCGGGTGTTAAAAGTACAGCACGCGTAGTGCGCATCATAGTACTTTCCATCATCAAGCTTAAGAATATCCTTCTCAATCACAAGCTCGAACAAGCGAGCGAATATGTCAGCACTGAAGGTACACTTGAAAGTCTTCATAATCCAAAAGAACTTTGAAAGTTCCAGAAAGGAGTTCGGTGTCAACTGATGCATCTTCATAGAAAATTTTTCAAGAATGGAAGGCAGAATGTTATCACAGGGAAACCTAAGTCCACAAGTAAAGAAATCTCTGAAAACAACAACTTCGTTCGCTTCGGGAGCAGGGACTTGTTCACCAGAAGGGGGACGACCATCGCCGGCAGGGAAAAATCCAGCCTCTTCATATTCTTTGATAAGACCGGCTGTAACCTTTGATTCACCAAAGACAAAAGCCGGGGGATAAGATTTAATCGTCATGCCAACAAGCTCGCTCACATCAGCGTCGACATTGGATAAATCTTCTTCCCCGCCAGATCTGTTTTCAGATCTAATCTCCCCGTCTTCGCGACTGCCGAAATCGTGAATGGTCCCAGCAGCCGCGCCGTCTGTACGAGATTGAACGTTCTCAGAATCGCGAACGTCTTCTCCGGTTGGCGGAACACCAGCAGCAGCCAATTCCTCCGAAGTCATGGGTCTAGCAGTACTTTTAGTACGAGCCACCTACTCGAAAATAAAGCAAGTACGAAACATATATCATTTTATAAGAAACAAGAACGTGCGAAAAAATTGATAAATCAACAAAAGAAGAAGAAAAAGCGAAATACCTTCGAAAAACAAAGAAGTTGTCGAACTTCGGGCGCTTTAAGATGAAGAGCGTTTTCTTCGAAGATGCTTGAAAATTCCCGAAGAAAGCAACGGAATGGTGAAACAAAGTTACCGCGCCCACCCTCTATTTATAAGGAGAGGGGGGTAGTTTCAAGAAACCGCCTCGATATGACCGTTGCGCATTTTTAGGGGGACGCGTGTCCACTCCGACGTTCCGAGGGTGACGTTTTTTACCGAAATTCTGAGGATTTTTCGTGGAAACGGATCGTCGGAGTCAACCCGCTTCCCCGAGAGGCTAGTGTTGGGGAATTGGGCAAAAACCAAACCCTCGAAACGTCGGAGTTGCCGAATTCATGAATTTATTCGTGAAGTTGCCTCAGGGTGGAAATTCTGTTTCATAGCAAGGAAGCATTCGTAAAGGTGTTCTGTTAATTTTACACGATTCGTTGACTTTCTAACATCGTGCGAAATAATCACCGAACTGGCCTTGGATCGCAAGTTGCTGTCTGTTTCAGGGCGACTGGAATCTAGCGAATTCAGGAAGTCATGAACCTGCGAACTTCAGGAAGCTTGAGGAATCTCAGTTCGGAAGTCTTGACAAGTGATGAACTTCATGAATGAGGTTTCGGAGGTCAATAGGAGGCCAAGTCAAAGACGTCATCTCAAAAAGTCCAGGTTTGAAGTGTGAACTAGTGACAAGCTTGTAAATATATGAAATTAGCCCCGCAAATCACAGGATGTAAAAGACATTTATCTACATGTTCACACTAGGAATATTCTTTAGATTCGAGGGTAACATTGGAATGTAAAAGTCCCTTCGTCTCCCTATAAAAGGGGGTCCGAGAGCACGTGTAAGGGGGATTCACAACTTTTGAGACGAGTACAGACTTTCGGGAATTCCTTGTCCCCACTTCCGTTCTTACCTTCGCGAGTTTATTTCGGAATCTTATGTTCGGGGATCCCATCCGATTTTCGAACCCCCCAACAGCCACATTCCAATTCAGTGCAATTCAGGGGATCCAAACACATTCCAATTCAGTGCAATTCAGGGGATCCAAACGGGCCAAATTTATAAATTATCCAAACAGGCCCAAATTTCTAAATTTCAATTAAAACACGTGATGGCACTAGGATTTAGGAACCATCGAAAGAAAATGACTTTGATCTGGGCATGCCTAAGTATATACAAATCAGAAAGACATTATAGGATATCATATCAACTTGTTAGCACAAGAACCGTACTAGTTTTTTTCCTGGTACAATGCTACATAGAAATGGAAATCATATTTGCAGCTTCCATCATGCCATACATCACACTACAGAAATCCTTATGACTACACCACCAAAAAAAAATGCTCCATACTCCAAGAGGGTTTACTGTAGTAGACCTTTAACGTGATCCCGAGATCAATTTGTCGATTCAAGTTCCATCCAACCAAGAGCCACCACTTCCATTCTGATGTTTCACAGATGCACTGCTATAACCTGAATCTACAACTTTATGGGCATAAGCCCAAGTATGTACAGAACCTAATAAAGAACACCTCTGCTTATATACACTGCCGCTGACATCATAATCTAGAATGTGAAGCACACTGCACGTTAAATAGAATACTGACTGTACATATTTTCATTCGGTAGCATCTTATACGACAGGCATCACCAATTCTTTGAGTTAGTTCTCTGAACTTTATCGTGGAACTGTGGGTAATACAGTGTCCTCGATATTTTGTAGACGAAGAATGGGATCAAGGCTGTGACCACAATCATTAGGGTCGATAACCAGTACAAAGGGCTCGACGCACAAGCTTCAAAGAAAACATGATATGCAGTGGTTGATATTGCCGGGGGAAATAGTCCATAGATGACTAGGAATGCGTACCAGATTAGTATACTGCCCCAAATGACAAAATGTTGTATCCAGGTGAAATAGCTGATGTAGAGAGCCAGTTGGCAGTTCACAGTCCACACTACACAAGTGTACATGGTCACTCCAAGGATGTCAAACCCAGCAACACGACCATCCTGTCGGACAGCCTGAATCAGGACGGCATTGAGGGAACCAAAGTATATGATTATTGAGCAGCAGATCCCATTTAACATCCAGCTGAGTATTCGGGACCAACTGAAGAATACATTATTCATGCCATCTTGATGTAATGAAGGGACCTGCGAAATGCAAGGAAATTAAAAATTGTAAGAGAAAAAATGAACGAAGGCAATGCGACAAACATTTGACTCCAAGACCAAAGTAAGATAACATATATACTGTAATGTTACATATGAATCTGATATGTATTTACAAACCTCAAGACAAACACAGGAAGAGACATCCCTATCAAAAACACCAAGGGCGATGACAGGGAGAGATGTGAAGGCAACATTATAGAAAGAAATGAACCAGTCATTGTACGCAGGTTGGGCTGAGAACATAGCATGGGCCTCGAACCAGAAAAGTGTAATGCCGAATGTGATGTTCTTGAAGAAAAAATAGCATATCTGTTCATATCACAAACAAAATATGGATTGTTAAAGCAAAACAAGTGCTAAACTAAGAGCATCATAATAAACTAATTAGTTCTACTTAATGCTGAATAATACAAAACAAGCATTGGAAAGTTAAATATATTGCACACCAAGCAAGGTTGATATCTGATGTATGAAATGGCACATAAGCTTAACCGCATCCAAAAATAACATTCTTTTGGGAGGTAAAAGGAAAAATGAAGAGGCATGATCATGTAGCAGCGAAATCAAGAATTTCTTTAAGTTTTTAAGGTGTGAATATGCTATAACATGTTAGATTACACCTCCAGTCCAAAACTAATGTCATCTTAGAACATGTACAATCAAACTTCTAAAATTCAACTGCTACACATGCACATATTTGATTTTCACCATTAAAATTATATCAGTATATCAATTATCAAGAGTTCTTCTACATTAATAGAATTAATATACTATTAGGGAAACATAATTAATATACTATTAGGGCAACATAATGACAAACGCTATGTCATGGAGACTATGTTGATGCCCAAAAGGTGAAGAGAATTGAGACTGGAGGGACTACTGGACTAGTTCACCGAAGAGTTAAAAAAAGCAGAAGAGGAAGGGCTTTACCATAGCTGCAATGCGACGATAACACCAATGACCATGCACAAGAAGTAACCGCTGTAAGAAACGAAACACTGAGCTATTGCAAAGTCGCTTGCCATCACAGCCTATAATACAAAGCACCATCAGCTTTCAGATATCATAAAACAGATACAAAAAAACAGTGCTATGTGCCAAGAAGGAAAAGGGCATGAAGCTAGCCTCAATAAAACTGTTAAGGCACGGTTTAGTTGATGAAAGTTTTGGTGAAAGTGGTGAAATTTTTGCATTGGAAAACGTGTTCTGTGAGAGGTGGCACGGTCTGCGATGCGAAAATTTTGGTAAGTTTTGGGAACTAAACAGGGCCTAAAGTAAAACGAGCATTTAATGTAAGATTCCAATGGATATTACCTAGCAGTTTTTAATGCATAATAATAGCTCAAACATGAAAAATATAACCACGTGATTTTAAACAATCAAAAGAAAAAAAAATTGGTAGACAATGCTGCTCAATTCATGCATGACATAAAGTACTCTTTTCACAAAACAGATATCTAAAAGGTACAAGGTCAACTGGTCATCAAGATATTTAACCAGTTAGCCAGCTGGTCATCAGTTGCAAAGTCCTATCAAATGATCAGTACTTAAATACACTACAGAACAAGCTTTTGAGGCAGCAAGGAACTTCATTCTAGCAAGTAATTTGGTTAAATGTTGTAAGCAAAAAACATGACAAGCCATTATTGTAGTTCTTCTTATTACATTTCAAAAATAAAAGAATAGGCAAGATTTGTAACAGTAGGATAAGTAACCGATCCAAAATTAAAGTAGTTCACAAAACTATAGACCTGCATTCCTTCAGCACCACTTATTCCAACCCCAATGTCAGCCTCTTGTAGCATACCGACGTCATTTGCTCCATCTCCAATAGCTAGAGTAGTTTTACCAGTCCTAATTTTAACCAACCTGGTGACCTGAAACAGTATTAAGTAGCTATTGAATTTACAAACCAACACTAGGTTCTGTACAAATTTAAACACATGCATGAACTTGTTAAGAAGTAATCAAACAAATGCAATATCTTGTGGTTGTTACTAACCAGTGCTTTCTGTTTTGGAGAAATTCGACAACATAAAACAGATGCACAGTTGACTGCTAGATCCAGAAATGAGTTCTTGAGGCTGCTCGTGAGAGCATGTGTCAGAGCATCGCCATCAATAATAAGAGCAAATGAAGTTGAAGTTCCTTTCATGAAAACCTTTGATCTAGCATCGTGCAATTTTCTATCTATTTCTTCATATGGGGCCTGTATGATAAAATAAAAAATGTTACATGACATAAACTGGCCTTATACAGCCCATCAGTTTGCCCTCTTCACTCTCAGATAATCTAATAATATATATACTAATTGGCATAATATATCTGCATTTCACGAAAAAGCAACTTAGGACTCTTCTAGCATTTCAAAAAATGGTTCAAAACTCTTCTATCATTTATCCATAAACAAAAAGTATCTCCTTTTCTTGATTCCATACCATTTTGTTTCCTTCACTACATCCCTCTGAAGCACTTGTACTTGAGTTATCCAGCGTGATAAAAATTTCCTCCATCTCTTTCCTCAATAAGTTACATGAGTACCTAGATACCAAGCACCAAATATACATTAAATTTTAAGGTAGTGACACATCAGTTTTGAAATATGTAACAGCATACGGAACTAACCCTATGTTGACAGCTGTCTCCAGCTTGTCTCCAGTTAAAATCCAGATCTTAATTCCAGCTTGTGCAAGTTTGTGAATACACTCAGGAACCTGCAAGGAAATTAGACTTGGTACCATCATTGATCATGTACTGTATAAGATTTGAATATTTATATTTACATTATGAACACTCCAAAAGGGTAGCTCTTCCTTATCAAATATTAAAACAAGAGAACAAGTGAAACTATGTGATAAACTATCTAACAAACAAACTATTTGACAGTAACCAAAAAATTCTAATAAAATGTTTTTTTTTGGCAGAGGACAAGAGAATCTATTGCTCACTAGGCATCGCTAATGAATCAAAAATAAACTATCTAAAAAACAAACTATTTGACAGTAACCAAAAAATTCTAATAAAATGTTTTTTTTTTGGCAGAGGACAAGAGAATCTATTGCTCACTAGGCATCACTAATGAATCAAAAATAGAAAAGTCTGCCTATTCAAATAAATATACTCTTCAAAAAAAATAAAAGGCACCGAGTAGCAGTCAACACACCCCACTTTGCAATCTGTCCTCCACTGCAGTAGCACCTAAGAGAACCAAATCCTTCTCGATATCTTCTGATGCCTTCTCCACAGCTTCATCATGATTGGTATGTACAGAATTCTTGGCAGCTGAGTACTTCTGATTCCATAGAACATATTGTTCCTCAGTAAGTTCACGGTATGCAAGTACCAGGGTCCGGAGACCTGCCTCAGAATACTCATAGATGTGACACTTCGTTTTGCTCAAACAAGCTTTTCCATTATCTTTGGAGAGCCTTTCTAATATTACACTGAAGCACAAAGATGAGAAGACAATGGTACACATTTCAACAGAGCTTGGAGAAAGCAAATATTAACATGTGAAATTCACAACTTCAAACGGTAGAGTTTAATAGCCCAACTGCAAGGCTAATACTATCACGATATGGACGTGAAATAAGCTTATAAGTTATAAACAGTAAATACAGTGTCAAACATATAATACTTCCATTACATGCAAAAGATTATCAAACCTGTCGGCTCCTTTGCAGAACAGGAATAACTGACCCTCTTCTGTCCTCACAATAACAGACATACGCTTACGAGCACTGCTGAACTCTAAGATGTTGAGTAGTTTATAGGTTCTGCAATAAGAATTAGGAATCATAAAGAAGGCAGTGTTGACTGTTTTCAAGAATAATAACTAAGAGCTCCTTCATCAGGTGACTCTGCTTCATAAGGCATACCAGCAGAATTTCTATCTGCCACAGGAATTGCAGTATGGCAAACAGCTAACACTCGGAAAAACATCTCTATAGCATCCCTAGAACATTCTTTGGCCCATCTTCCATTCATCAAACGGCCATCGGTGAAGTTGAATCCCTTGACCAATCTCTTGAATTCAGTAGTGTTCTTTTGCCCATAATTGGCAGTAGTTTCAGCTATTTCTCCATAAGACATCTCCATTTCTGTAGGACTATTCCCATAAGCAACCCCAGCAATAGAACATTTCAAGAACTCCATCGAGTTGCATGTTAATGTTCCTGTTTTGTCAGACAGAATAGTATGAACTTGACCAAGTTCTTCATTCAAATTGGAAGTGCGAGCTCTTGCAGGTTTATCAGACTCTGCACAATACATATCCTGGTCTTGATTTATGAATGTGCTCTGTAGCACCTTGACAATTTCTATCGATATATACAATGAAATAGGCACCAAAGTCATATACAGCATAAGGCTTGTGAGAAAATGGCAAAAGGCTGCAAATGATGCTCTATTTGGATCAAAGAATATATTTGCTTGATCTGGTCTGAGGTACCATGCATAGTTTCCTTGACTTATCTCATGCTTTGTTTTTATCCCAAACACAACTGACCCAAATGTCGCAATAGCAAAGAGAATCACAAAAAGCAGATATATTATTTTATCCATTCTTCGTTCAACTGAGCTTCTCTTTGACGGTGGCTCCATTGCATTTTGCATCACCTTTGTATCTTGCCCTGTGAATATTACAGTGCCATATATAAAGCTTGTATTGCGAAGTTTTGAGTCCCTTAGCAGGATCTGTTGTGGAGACAGAGGATATTGTTGTTCATTGTAATACATCGTCCCTAAGAAAGAATACAGTTTCTCATTTGGATCCTCACATTGAATGAAAGCCTTGAAGCTACGGAAAAAGTGCTCATCATTCAAGCCCATAGTCACATCTGGTGCCTGTTTGCGCTTCAAGTTTGTCTCTCCGTCAAGATATGTCTCAACATAGCATATTCCATCGTCATAGCTAGACGAGATAAAAAGAAGATCAGCAGGGAAAAACTCATCCTTTTTAACTTTAACTATATCACCAACTCGAAGCTTCTTCCATTCTGTCTCATGAAATGACTGGGTCCCATCATACACCTCAACCTTCCTATTGTTCACTTCTATGTCCTATGTAAAAGGACAAACAAGCTTAGTTCAGTAAATATTTAAGAAAACACAGTGTTTCTTAAAGCCCATATCACAGGAACCTTGATAAGAGAGAAGTATCACAAACATGCAAATAAATATGTGATGGCCCAAGTGTACTGCTACGGTAGGCAGTGAGTAATCACAACTAAATATATAGTTATCTCTCTCTCCTACATTGTGACCATAAACCAACCATCCTCATTGTGCCGCAGCAGCTATTAATGCCAAGCCCTTGGATCACAGGCACAAACTAAGTCTAGGCCTCCACAGTTCCATGCACATAACATGCCATGATGACAATAATAGAGCATTTACAAGACTGAAATTGCAATTGACCTCTCTAACTACATAGGGATCCAGACACTGTACATGCATATGACTCAAAAATGAAAACGACTTAGAGTTTCACTAAAACTATAAAACTGGAAGTGCATAACTACCTAGGGATCCAGACACTGTAGACATGTGTGATTAAAAAGAAAATAAACCAACTCAGAATTTGACTAAAGCTATCAAACGGCATTGTAAGTGCAAGCTTAGTTCAGCAAAAATGAATATCTGAATATGTATATATTGCTGAAAAATTACTTCTACACACGATATGTTTCTGTCCAAATTTCATGAACATGGTGGAAATAGCTCAAATAGTTAACGTCCAGTAAAATCATGCAGGTTAATTAAATAATTTTTTGTGTGGGTGATTTCACAATTTGGTTATTGCGAAAAAGATACCCAAAAATAAGTCCCGTGTAGGTAACAGGGGATTCTGCAGTGCTAGTGGCAAAGAACATTTCACTGTGGCAGCATCATACCCTTAGATAGCAACGAAACACGGTTCTGAAGGGACTACTCAATGGAATACCACCATATCATTTGCCCGAAATTTCAGTATGACATCGAAAAGAAAAAGAAAAACATCATGTTTGCCGAAGCCCTTATTGCCAGCAGCTTGATAAGAGAAAGATTTATCATGAACATGTAATCACATATGATATGGCCTAAATGTAATGTCACAGTAGGCAATGAGTGAGCACAACTAAATATACAGTTGCCTCTCTCTCTATTGTGTCCACAAACCAACCATTCCCATTGTGCTGCAGCAGCTATTAATACCCAGCCCTTGGATCGCACATGAACAAACAGTATGGCCCTCCACAGTCCTGTGTGCATAAACATGCCATGATGGTAATAATAGGGGGTTTGCAGTACTAAAATGGCAATTGAACTCTCCAACTACCTAGGGATTTCGACAGTGTACATAGAAGGAGATGACTCAGAGATTCAACTAAAGCTATTAAACCGCATTGGCAAGCGCGCAAAATTATTCTATTCAGGAGACGGTAACGCCCATTTCAGACCACAAGCAAGCACCCAGTGTCCCCGAGCATATAATGTATCCAATCCAATCGAACCCCATTATCCTACCCCGATCCCGTGAAACCAACCAACAAATCCACCCACCAGGTGGGCGGGGGATCAGCATTAAGCAACCACCACAACCGACGGCTTCCTGAAACACGTAGAGCAGAGCAAAGCAGAGAAGAGCATAGGCGCGGCTGACCTGCTGCTTCCGCCTCCAGTCCTCGACGGCCTCCTTGGCCATGGCGGCGCTGATGACGACGACGAGCGGGAGCAGGACGGATACGGCTCAGTAGGGCGCGAGCGGGCTGAAGGAGACGCAGGCGACGACGAGGAAGAAGCAGTTGGCGGCGCGGCGGAACTGCTCGAAGAGCGACTTGGGCACGAAGCTCGCCGCGGTGTACTTGGTGGTTGAGATCGCGTTCCCGGGGTACGCCGCGGCATGCTGCTGCTGCTGCCCTGCGCCGCCGCCGCCGTCGGCAGGGAACGAGGACGGCGCGTTGCAGCGGACCGCGCGGGAGAACCCCCGCGTCGCGGGGGGCGGGAAGAAGGTGGCGGCAGCGGAGGAGGCGGAGGCGGAGACGGTTGGGGTAGTGGCGGAGGCGGCGAGCTCGACGAGGGGGCGCTCGTCGGTGTCCATAGCGGGCATGGTGGTCGGTGGCGAGGCGCCGGGCCGGGGGGGATGGAGGATCTGGGTTCGGGACCGTTGGTTTGGTCTTTGGTGCGTCCGTCGAGGGGGTCGCGCGACCGCGACGAGCGCGTCGTCGTCGTGTGGTGGTGCCGGCGTGTCACACGGGCGGGTGGGGGGCTTTACAATTTAGCCCGTGTTTGGTTGCTCGGGAAAAAAATTTATGCAAAAAAAATCTTGTCCGTGTGGAGTATCAAATGAAGTTTATTTACAAAATTTTTTCACAGATGAGTGCAACTTTGCGCGACGAATTTAATAAGCATAATTAATTAGTGATTTGCTACAGTAATACTATAGTAATCGTGCTCTAATCATGCGGTTAAAGATCTCATTAGGTTCGTCTCGGGATTTTGTTCGAGGTTGTGAAAGTAGTTTTGAAACTGACTTTATTTAATACTCTTAAATAGTAGTCAAAGTAACATTTAATAGGTGGTGAAAAATTTTTTACCTCCTACCAACACTGCCTTAGCCAAATTTAAGAATCAGGCTATTAGAGCAATTTTAAGAGACTAGTTATTTTGACTTGAGTAGCTAAAAAATGAAAAAATCATATTCCAACAGACTAGCTAAACACCCCGCTAGCTATCCTCGCTAGCTAAACTTGTGCCTTAGCTAGCCAAAGATGACTATGACACGTGGACCTAGCTATGGGATAGTTAGTCATTTTAGCTAGTCTGTTGGAAGAAGAGGAAATATAAAAAAAGAATACTAACTAAATGACTAGCTAAATGTGAATTTAGCTAGTCTAATTTAATGAGTCTTTTGGAGTTGCTCTTAAGATCGAGCCATAATACTATTTAATTTTGAGCTAAATATATATAAAATTTAATTAGATTGTGAAGAATGAAGTAAAACAATGATCCATTATCACCCGTAGGTGGGGGAGGAAGTGGTGGTGGTGTGGTGCGGCGGAAATTCAATTTGGTGACGGTGTGTCGCGGCGGAGGTCTCCAGGGCCATTGGATTTCATTTTAATGGATGGTAGTTGGAGTAGGCTTAGTACAGGCTATTGAATAGATGTGTCAGGTCCTTCATAAATTAAAAATCAACGAACGGGCACGGCGCCAGGATCTGATAGGGCAATCTGCTGCGGGTCCCACCCAGTAATGGAAAATAAAAAATGCACTTTGTATCTTCATCTTCCTCAATGCGCATGTAAAAAAACGTATTAGACCTTGTATGTAAATTCTTTTGGTTGATGTGGTTTTCATTTCATTTCTGAATGTACAAATATTTTCGAAAAAATATTGAGTGACCTGTTTCAGTTTTTTTTCATTTTCTGAATATAAAGATAGTTTCCCAACATTTTATTGAGTGGGACAAGGTTTTAAGTTTTTTTTTAATTTTTTGAATGATCCCACCATTTATCGAGTGAGATAGCAATTTGCCTTTTCGTTTTCTTCTGTTTTTTTTATTTTTCTACTAGATGTAACACATTTTTCTGAACATTTTGTTGAGTGAGAGCAATTTTTATTTAATTTGTATTTTGAATTCAATATGTAGAACGATGGAATAAAATGAATTGAAAGGTAAATATGCTATTTTTACCTGCTTATAAAAATTATAATGTGTTCCACCGACCTGCCAAAAAAATTTTATAACTACCCTTCAAGGTCCAATCGCTATTAGTCTGCAAAGAAAAAAAATAAATTTGTCTACTGACTCGGATCATGATAACACCTCTGACCTCTTCCCTCTCTCTGCTACGTGGCATCTGTTCTCTGGTCCACGCAACACCACCACCCGCGCACACCGCTTCCAAATCTTCACTTCCGTGGTGCGGCGCAGGTGAACTCTGGAGTCGGGTGCGGTGAGGACGGGGCGGGGTGGTGCCACAGATTTGGACCCGGCCACGTGGTAACGACGCGCTTGTACGGCTTTCTCGTGTTCTTTCTTCCTTGCTCGGAAAGGGCAAGACGTGTGGGGTCAGGTTGGACCATTTTCTTTTCACTTTCTTGCATGTTACCGCAAAACTGGTTTGGAATCTACAATCACTTCGAACGCAAGCCAAGCAAGTGAGATCCATGTATCCAAACAGAGCTGTATCTTTATAAAGAAAAACAGAGCTATATTGTATTCAGCCGTCACATCAAGTTATATTCTTTAAAAATTTTCAAACTAAACACCTCAATTTAAATTTCCACTGTTCACCATCACCCGTCCTCTCTCTGTGCACAAACACAATGCACTATTCTTCTATTGTATCTCCACCACTTCTTTCAAATTGGACATCTCCGATCCAAATTTTCACTATTCACTTCTCCTAATTTTTCGAAAGCCTGTTTAGTTCGTCAAAAATTTCTTTAAAAATTTCTCATAAATCCTCGCAGTATTAAACGTGGATTAATGACAAAACTCATTTCATAATCCTTCTAATTTTTCGAGATGAATCTAAAAAACCTAATTATAGACAACATCGTGCTATAATAAACAATATCTAATGGATTAATTAGTCTTAATAGATTCGTCTCGCGATTTCTCGTCCGTTCGTGTAATTAATTTTGTAATTAGTCTATGTTTAATACTCCTAATAAACCTTTTAAGATTCCAAAAATTTCTCAAAAACTTCTACCAAACTAAACAGGCTAGGAGTTTAGGAGTAAACTAGAAACTAACGCGCGGCATTGCCGCGCGATTCCGAGGAGTTTTCGGTTTTGGGAACCAGTTGTAAAAAGATAAATTGATGAAATAACTATCGAGAGTGTTGCAAGAATAGTACCTGATAACCAAATTACATGCAAAGTGCGCATGAAAATCCTATTGTCAATATCTTTAGGTTGCCTAAGTATTTTGAGGCAACAGGTTGCTTGTTGTAGACTGAACGAAATAAACGGTTGTATCTACTTCTTGTTGGAGTGGTAGAAAGTTATTATACTTAATTGCAAGTTGCCGCTCGCACCACGTTTCGCAGTGTTTGTGTTAGCCATGCATGATCTATTGTTAACATACACATTACTGAAACTTTAAATATAAATTACCCACTTATGCAAATTAGTTTTAGGTTGTGAAGGTGTCGCAGGGTCGTTCCCTAAAGACATAAATGTACTGATTTTGTTGCTTCATGGAGTGACTAGTGAGGACTGCGACTGTCTCAGCTTTCTTTTTGGAGAGTGTGAGAATCATGGTTTGATCTTCATCCAATCGGAACTCCTGCAAAATCATGGTCGATGTTGCCTCATGCCCTGCCCTGCAAAGTAGATGTTCTTGCAGTCGTCGACAATGAAATCTTCAGGGGTGCATGAACTGAAGGGTCTGGCTTTAGCACCCTGGACGATGGAATGCAGGAGATGTTGATTCACACTTCTCTCTTAATCATGGTTGTGGGAATTGCGGATGCTTGTGTCTAGACTCCAAATCTTTCTGTTACTTTTTGTTGGTAAATATCTGAATGAAAATCGTATTCAGATCAGGGGAAAACAACATAGTTCAAGAAGGATCTGAGCTTCGGATGCTTTTGTGGGAACTCCTGTAGTTTTTTTACAACAGGAACTCCTGTAGTTGAAGCAACAGAGAAGAAAGACATGATTTAGCTGATGGTCGAGGAAAATCAACAACAGGGGGACATGATTGCAGCATGGCTCTAGGCCTCTAGCAGCCAAATATTTCTTTGGCAAGTGCAATCTCGTGGAAACACCAACTATTCAACAAACATCTTATCTTAGACGCATTTTATCGAGCAAGTGTTGGGCGTCATTCTCTGTGGGCGGCGGGCAGCAGGCGTTTGGGATGACCGGACCAGAAAAAAAGAGCAGAAGGCGGCGTGGATGGAGCCATGGAGGAAAGAGCAGAGGGTGGCGGCCACGCACCTACAGCGAGGCGACAGGTGGCCCACAAGGCACCACTGTGCGATCTCTCGGCCATGTCGGCGCACGTGCATCTGGTCAGGCGGTGCGCGAGAAGAAGCAAGAAGCTCCCGATTCACCCACAGGCCACAGCCGCAACTCCGTCGCCGACTCGCCGCCCATGCCAGAGCACATCCCTCATTCCGCCCATGGTGTGGGCTTTTCGTTTGGGTTGGACCGTAGGGGCTTCCCGCGCACCGCTGGATGCCTGGGAGGCCGCCGCCATAGATGGAGGTCCACCGGCAGCGCTGACGAGTTCAGGGAGTGACTCCGCGCTGCCTCTGGCCGGGGAGGCGTGCTCCCGAACTACGTCGCCAGTCGGGTAGGCCGGGCTCCCCACGCGACGCCGGAGACCACGCCGCCTTGGACCGGGTGGGCTCGTCGCGTCCGTAGTGCTGCTACGAGGCGCTTGCCAGAAGCCACCGGCGAGGAGCGGCGGGGCGGCTGGCGCAGAGGAGGACGGCGGGTGGGATTTCAATGAAATCCGAGGGCTCTTTTGCAAAATAGACGATGCTCGCTCGATCTGAACCGTTGATACGCGTGATCCGACGGCCGCGGGCTGCGCGTGACGTGGCCCTATGAGGTGCCCGCTTTTGGTTGCGTTTTCGTTTTGTAGAGATCTGTAGATGCACGCATCATATCTGAACGGGCGAGACTTGTGCACGCTCCAATCAATCACTATGAGTAGTGTCGTAGTCAGATGAGAGGTTGCATAATAAATTCATCCATAATTCTCAAAAAAAATAAATTCATCCATATTGATCTATTGTTGCGATCTGCATTTTATTTAGTTTTGAGATCAAATGAATCTCATTTCTCAAGATTGGATCCAACTCATCTCATATTTGGTTAGAGATGGATCCATTCTAATTTTTTATTTGGTTGGAGAGGTTCATAAAGATGGGAATGGGATGAAACACCGGTAGCAACAGTTTTAAATGGGTTCCACCTATCATACGTGGGGGCATACAAGTCGTCCTCTGTTTTTCTTTTTTCACGCAACTTATCTTCTTTCTTGATGTATCGTTGCTCCCTTGAGCTCCGTCACAAAGCGACCGTGCGTCTCCGCTTCGACGTGCCCGCGCATCCCCGCTCTTCTGCACTAGCGCGTCCCTGCTCATCTGCTGACTCCTTCCCCTGCGCTACACGTCCTTACTCATTTCCACCACGCTCACGCGGTCCTGCTACGACGGCACGCTCTTCCAGGGCACTACGCTTCCTCGGCCACCTAACTCCTTCCCGTCACGCGCTCCTGCTCCTCCATGCCTCGATGGTGTGCTAGTAGCTCTAGGCTCCTCTCCACCTCAACCTTGTGCCCAACTCCCAGCTCCTCCCCTACCGCACTCCTTTGGCGCACTAGGAAAAGGTTTTCGCGACAGTTGAAATATGTTTTTATTATTTTTGCTCTCTTGCACCCATTGTATGTTGCCCCTCCCTCTTGTGCCGCCCTCCCTTCCTCGTTCCCCTCCTTGCGACGCTCGTGCCCCCACCCCTTGCTAGCCCTAGTTCACTCGGGGCAGAGCTTGACCGGCGGTAGTGGGGCTCAAGCTCGCACGGTTGACAGTGGTGGTAAGGCTCGAGCTCGTCCAGCCGGCGACGCAGCCCATCATCTGCACATTGACCTCATCACCTCCACCATGCCCTGCATCTCCTACGGGAGAGTGACGACATCGAAGTGGGTCGAGATGGTCCGCTTGATTTCGGCAGATCATCTCGACCTGAATCCGACGGGTATATTTCCTATGGATGGACCAACATACTTCAATTCTGATCCGAACATGGGTCCATTTGGGTTCGATCCATCCCAGCCCACTTCAACCTTCAAACCAAACACACCCTAAGATTTATGTGCCTACTTGGTCTGGTTCCATGAGGACCAGTGGTGGTCACTTCTTAGTGATGAGTGATTGACAACATGGTGTGAATTGATATCGCTCTTGTGATGTGCAGGTATTGGATGCGGCATGGCGGTCAACAAAGCATGGTGAAGGTCAAGTGAAAGGTTCATGCTGATGTACCAAGGGAGGTGAAGGGTGAACACGAGTAGGCTTGGACCAAGAGCCTTGAAGAATCTTGGCGGAATCATAGGTGGGTTCACATGGTGCACAGAAGAGTAAGAGAACATGTTGGTGATAAAGATGATGTCGGTCGAGTCAAGAAAGATGAAGGCAAGTCGAGTAGGCGACACGAGAGTGGGAGAAGAATACTTGGAGGCATCGAAGGCTTGGCAGAGGTCAAACACACATCAACATCAGACCGTGCAACAACTAAGGAGGTTTGGTGGTTTAGGCCAAAAAAACCACTGGATGTAGGTTGTTTGGTTTGGGCCTCAAAACGCGGGGAAGCTAGGTGAAGTCAGTGCAGAGAGGGCATCGTGCGGCTGGATCTTGAAGATGGAGGGCATGTGGTGGCATCACAACGCTTGCATCGAGGCAAAGTGAAGTCGTGAAGGTGGTGTGTCCGTCCAATGGATAGTTCTACCACTTAGATCGATTTTGCCACTGAGTGGGTGCACATCTTAGTTGTAAAAGTAAGGGTAGTTTGGTAATCAATCAAGGATCATATATTAGACTAGATGGTTGGCTGGTGGGTGTGGTTGGCACCCTAATTTTATTTTTGCTTAGAGGCTAGCAAGTGCTTCAAGGAGGAGCGGGAGAGAAGAGAGAGTTAATTAAGCACCTCTTTCTCTTGATTTCTACATTCTTAGTGGGAGGATGAAGGAAGGAGGTTGGACCTTGTCTTGTAAATATGTTGACCTTGTGGTTTAGTTGTTGGTTTCCTCCAATCCCAAGCTAATCCTTGTGTTCCTGGTGGTTCTCCCATTTTTATTTTTTCAGAGCTTTTTGGCTATTTTTTCATTCTCCTTCTTAGATGGTTTTTGTGGGATCTGCTGCTGGGACATGTGCAACATCATCTAGGGTGACTCCACAATAAATCCATGCACGAGCACCTTGAATCTTGACCTTTTTTGAAACCCTACCTCTCTTGTGTTCTTGACTGACATCTTAAAATCCATGAATCTTGATCTTTTTGAGGAGATATTTTGGACAAAGACTCGCTGCTTCGAGGTGAACCTCTGTCTAAACTTTCATGAAGTTTGGATGTCATTTGATTGACTTTCCATTTCCTTTGCATCTTGTCCCGCGTAGGAAAAAATTGTTTTTGCAACTTGCTTATTTCAGGGAAGATCTCTTGGGAATATACTCTTGAAGGTCTTGGAAATCCATGGTCCAAATATCATAGTTTTTGGAGTTCGTTTGATTGAGTTTAGTTTTTTTTCTCTTCGAGCTCCTGTAGGTTGTCTATCAAAAGAGGAAGTTCCAATTTTGACTCCAAAGGTTCTGGGTTTTCTTTGAAGCTTTTATTTTCACTTTATTCCTTTCCGTGATTACTTCCATTTTGTGTCAAGAGCTTCCTAGTATTGTACCTAGGTCCAATAGCATCACATTTGGCTATGTGGATTTGGCAATTCTATAAGTGAGGTGTGTGATGTGATTTTTCATATTTAGGCATGGTTCTAAGGGAGATAATTTTTTGTAAAGGCTCCCATTCACCCCTCCTTTGGTCACCCATTTCGATCCTTCCAAAATGTTGCCATTTATACCAAATTTTGGGCATGTTTTATGTCCAATTTTTTACTTGCCAAATCTTTGGCATGCAATTCAGCATCAAACCAATTAGGGTCTATATCCTCAGAGCATGTACAACCCATAGACGATGCCGTCTTTGTAGCATCACAGAAACAAAAGCATTCTATGTGTACTGTAGTTATTAAAGAGAGAGATGTGTCGTCATCTCGTGAGAAATTGTTAGTTTTATGTTTCCAATATGTCTAGCAATATGCGAGTACCATGAACGAAACTTGAGCAAACTGACAACAAATATGAACCTCATATCAAAGTTGTAAACTGCTATTGCATTTTGCAAAGCATAACCATGTCGACCAAAGTATTTAGGTTGTTCACTTAATGGGACAATAACAGGTATGTGTGTTCAATCAATTGCAACCAATGCAATCCTTAAAATGAGGCTAAAACCTTGGGTTGCCTCGAATCCTAGAATGCGGTTTTTAAAAATGAGGATCTTTTGGATTTATAATGTCATAAGCTATTTGTTTGATACTTTCTAGTACCTCACTAAATTTCCTACTAATAGTTTCTAGTGATTGTGTAAACTTTTTCTTAACTTGTCTAAAAGATTGTGGTTCCCCACATGCCCATAAAACATTCCTAAGGTTTCCATGCTACAAATTTCCACTACAAATTGCAAGCCATACTCATTTACCAATGCATCATGAAATTAGTGAAATATTGTTGTTCTCATTCTAAACCATATAACAATCATCACTATTTTGAAGATGCTCGTGTACCCACTGTCAGGCATACACCCCGAGTACCTATACATGGAATAATATAGACTCATACCATAAATCCCTATAATCCTACTAGGACTCATACCATGTAATCCTACTAGGACTCCTATCTTGTAACCGACTAGGAACCCGCCCCCTGGATTATATAAAGGAGGACCGGGTACCTAGGAGGAGAGACGAACAACTGAGGGAAACACCTCAACACCCAAGCGCATGGCGCCATATACACATCCCCCAAACAGGATGTAGAGTATTACGCTATCTTAGCGGTCCGAACCTGTATAAATCCGTGTCTCGTATCCTCGCTTTAACCTTCGGATTCCAGGTTTGGCGATCCCTCACCGTAAGTCTACTACCTTGGGTACCCCCTTGGTAGACCAACGGGTTAAAACACCGACAGCTGGCACGCCAGGTAGGGGTGATCGTCAAGATCAATGGGCGAATTCAAAGGACCTTCATCCTCAAGATCAATCTACACGGCATATTGCTATGTCGTTCATCAAGATCCGATGATTGCATTCAGTGGAATCTTCATCGCCTGCGTCGACTATGGCGTCTGCTACCACTCTGCTTCAATCACTACAAGGAATGTGCCGACTAGTGGCACAAAAAAGGGCATTTCTCGTCATAAACCGCGATTTATGACACTGGTGGTTACAAAAACCCTCCGTCATTAATCGTCCGTCACAAATCGCGATTAATAACAAGACCTTATTTCATGACGTCACGAGTTGAATGATGAGTATAAATTCGTAGCACTAAGGCGTCATAAACTACATGCCACGTCAGACCAAAATCTGATGTGGCACAACGTTTTGTGACAAATAATTTCATCATTAAGTGAATTAGGCCCAGTTCCTGTTGGGCCAAGCCCAAAAATCTTGCCGCCATAGATTGAATTTGGCCCACTTAATGTTATGCTGAGCCCAATAGTTACGGTCGCCATAAATTGGTTTTAGGCCTTATCATGGTTGGAATGAGCCCAATAAATGTGGTCGTCATAGATTGTTTTAGGCCTTATTCTGGTTGGATGGAGCCCAATAATTGTGGTCGTCATAGATTGCTTTAGGCTTTATTCTGGTTGGATAGAGCCCAATAATTGTGGTCGTCATAGATGGTTTTAGGCCTAATTCTGGTTGGACCAACCCAATAATCGCAGTCGTCATAGAACGTTTTAAGCCCGATTCTAGTTGGACCGAGCCCAATAATTGTAGTTGTTATTAATTTGTTTTAGGTCCAGTACTTGTTGGATCGAGTTCAATATTCGTTGACGTCATAAATTGATTTAGACCCAAATGATGTTGGACCGAGCCCACCAATCGCTGACGTCATTTTTGGATTCGGCCCAGCTCATTTTGGATTGTTTTTTGAATTCGTAAAAAATAATGGGTGGAGGGGGCAAGCCCACATAATTTTCTGCTCTGTTATTTTGGGTTGCACTCCAGGTAACGCTTAATTAAATATAATTCAATCTCATATTACATGCTAATCAATTCAGTAATTGACATCACAGATAATATTTCCATACCACTGATACAAATAAATGTTTCGGATCACACATGACACATTATTATCAATGAACACAGAACAACCACAAGCAGATTGTCAGTAGGAGCTCACAAACCAATACACATGATATCTCCATGCTCACAAATAAAGCTGGTCTCGAAATAGAACCCACTAAGATAACAAAACTTAGTACACACAAACCAGCACAACTAGCTGGGAGGACACAAGCAGAAGACTAAGAAACACAGTGGCCTTACCCAAGGTGCGAGCTTAACAGTTGACGAAGGAGGGTCGCAGTAGTTTCTACTTGTTTCTTCAACCTCTCAATCTCATTAGTCTGCACTTTCATTGCTACATCTGAAACTTGTGCATTGATCTTCAAGTCTGTCAAAACTTGGTCCTGTTCAACAAAGATTTCACCAAGGTCAGCGGCTTCATCTAGCCCTCCTAAAGAAACTTTAGGTCTTGAGCAGGTATCGGCGGCTGGATAATCTCGAGGCATGTAATCAATGAATGGCTTTGACTTCACATTGGAGGGACATAAATTTGATATTTGAACCGCAAGGATTGTCCTCAATATTTGAGCCTAAAAATAGAAGGAGAAGTCAAACTTGAATCTTAAAGAAAGCAAGCAAATAAACTTAAGAATAATCCTAAGAATAAAGTAGCAGAATAATCATGCATTCTGTTACATACTACGACATGTGATTGAATCTCAGCAATGCAGGAACAGGATGCTAGGCCCTGCACAATAAGTATTAGGTCAGTTGTCTTAGATATCTGGAACAGAGTATACCGTGACCATTAGTAGCCTAGCCTTACAGATAGATCTAGACACTGGTTAGCTGGCAATTGCAAGGAGTATTGACCATCTACAAATTGATGCTTAGAAATTAAAAAAAATGAGTTCATGAAACAACATATGAGTACTAATGGCCCCCTCCTAACTTGTGTTACAAATCAGGAACTAGATCTAGAGCGGTCAAGGTAAGAGAAAGATCTCAAATCTAACACAATAAACAAAGTAATTTACTTTCCAAGCATGGTTCATCAATTAAGTTGTGTTACAAATCAGTAACTGGATCTAGAGTGGCTAAGGTAAGAGAAGAATCTCAAATCTAACAATACACAAAGCAATTTTCGTTGTAAGCATGGCTCGTCGATTAACTTGTGTTACAAATCAGTGACCGGATCTAGAGCGGCTAAGGTAAGAGAAGAATCTCAAATCTAACACAATACACAAAGCAGTTTACTTTCTAAGCATGGCTCGCCGATTAACTTTTGTTACAAATCAGTGACTGGATCTAGAGCGGCAAAGGTAAGAGAAGAATCTCAAAACTAACACAATGCACCAAGCAATTTACTTTCTAAGCCAACGAAAATACTCCTAGGGGACTAGAGAGAGAAGGAAATGAGATTCTCACTTGTGAAGCTCCAAGATTTAGGGGCCCATGGATTGAGGGGCATCGGGAGCTGGCGCTTGCGCCGCATCCTCGCTCAACTACTCAGCTTGGCCAGCATAGCAGGCGCAAGCAGAACACTGATATCTGCCGCCCACCATCTCGCTGAGATACCCTTCCCCCTCCACCGGTGACGGCGAGATCGGACTGCCACCACATATCTAGCTGAGCAGAGTGATGCTTTTTTGGAAATGAAAGGTAGGAGTTTAGTGGCGCAACACAGTAGTAATGGAGTACAGTATTTATTATTTGGGGGAGGCGAGGGAATGCATAATTTGAAAATCTCGCTTTCGACTTCCTAACCGGAAAATAAAAATCTGGTAAGCTGCACATGCTTCGGGGCCACTGACAAGATGGGGGTGTGCAAGCACGGCCCCACATTGTTAGCGAGTTTGGGTGAGATTCCGGTGGCGTACAATATAGGCGGGAGACAGATATCTGGAAGAGGCCCACGCTTCATTGAAGCTAGGTGCGTTTCCAGTTGCAGATCACAAAGCGGAACAACTGCTTCTCCCACTATAATGCCTACATGTCTATTTTTTTAACTCTTGCGAATATAAGGATCTTCCTTCTTCGTTCTTATCTGGACCAAAGCACACTCGTGTACCCACCAAATATTTCACATGCCTATCGGTAAAAAAGCCTACATATTCCGCCCTATACTTGTGACAAGATTCCTGAGCAGTGTAGGCATGCGTATTCTGAGCATCCCACGTATTTTCATGGCTACTGTAGCTCTGCCACAAGGTGCACGCTGCCTTATGATCGGTCATGGTTCGATAAATAGGCGTGCCTACAAGGCCTTTGCTCATCGCCTCTTCATCGTCCACGCATTGTGCTAGCAGACCTCAACTTGGTTTTGCATGCTGTAAAAAGAGGTGAGCTCTTAGCTTCCACATCGTAGTTTTACAGGTTACCATCATTGTTTGTGGTTAGTGCTTATCATTTATACTTTGTTGGAAAGTGTGTGTAGGAGGATGGCTTCTGATGCGAACAGAGCAACCGCCAACTCCCATGTTGTGCCACCTCCGCAGCGGTCAGGATACATGGATCCATATGATCTGTACAACATGGATGAAGCAGTCGAGGAAGAAATGGAGGAGATGAAGAAAGATACCTTGGCTTAGTAGCAGGAGTAGAATTACACTAGTGTGCTTCGCCATGGTCGCTGTGTGTGCCCTTACTGCAATCTTGGCCACCGGGAGTGAGGTTTTCGTGACATCCTGCAGCATGCTTGTTAGCCTGATCAAAGCTTGTACCCATAGTTCATAGGTTAGTTTATTTCCCTATAACTCAGTTCAGGTTGTTAGGATCTTGTTTTGGTCAAGAGTCCAGCATGAGCCCATGAGTTGTGTGGTTGCCGTGCCGTGTAAGCTGGAGCAGAGCGAGGATAGCTCGCTTGCCCGAGTCGTGCGCACCCAGAGCACTCCCGCATCGCGCGTCGTGGGGATGGACGCAGCAATATCGCGCTCGGGAGAATCGTGGATCATGTGCCACTCCTTCTCTTTGTAATCACTAATAAAAAGGAGAAATAGAATCAAGGAAAGCTGCATTTTGTAGGCAGCGCAAATCCCCTTGTTCATTGTCTCTTTCGCCATTGCTCAAGCCCAAAGCTCCGGCGCGTTCTAGGGGCGCCGGCGCGTTTCGGCTCACTCCAGCGTTCCTCGCCGTGTGAGTCCTGATAATGCTTCTGGCATTGGTCGCTCGGGATGTACCATGAAGTCGAGGGGTAGGCATCGTGCGTTGGAGGAATATCTCCGCATGGATCCTTGTTATGCTACATTCCGTCATGCATTAGGCATGGCAAAATAGGCGTGTGCCATATCCATCTCCATGATCGTGTTTGTTGTCTCCTCGTTGCCAAGTCCGAAGGTTTCGTTGCTGGGTGTGTGTGTGTGCGCGCGCGCTTGTGCCAGTGCCACTATACGAGTGTGGGTCTACGGGGATGTATCCTGTATGTGCACATTTAAGTTGAATAAATTTGGGCAAGGTGACCATTATTTACGTTGTGTATATTCTTGGCAAAACAGTGAATTTGGTCAAACGTTAAATTGGTAAAATCGGTCATCATTTCTGTGTGTATCTTGTAATGCGGTGCGGTGGGACAAGAATAAAATATCACATGACAAGACATTACATCTCAGACTATGACAACGCATCATGACCAGGGAAAACCACTGAAGCAAGGAAGGTGATCATGACCAATATTGATCTTCAACCTCTCCAAATACGTGCATTATTCCAACTACTCCATACATAGCCGTGGCTTAGCTAGAGCATGTTGAAGTGAGGGGTGTGGTACACTGCAATTGGATATGAAGTAAGATAACAAGTTGGTTTGAAGTAAGACCATGATTACTCTACCTAGCGTACACTACACGGGAACAAGACATGGTCAAGACAACCAAGCAGACCCAGAGTTTCATCCAAGGTTTTTTTCCTTGTTCATTCATGTGGCATGGTAGGAAACGACCAAATGAGATCATGCAATTCCATAGGCACGACCAGATGTTTGGATCTAGAAAAAATGTACAGAAAGGACAAACATTTCCGATCCTGTAAAAGATGCTTGTTTTGATTTTAGGCAAATGTGATCTAGGATTTCATAGTTTCTGAGAGAGAACTAAAATAGGATAACATTTATAGGGAGACAAGGAAGAGAGATGGTCAGGGAAATAGAGCAGAAATAAGGGGATTGATCAACAAATAAACGATAACAAAAATCACAAACATGTAGGTACAATAGGGGTGGATGTTCTTGTCTATGAAACACGAACAGACCGGACAAACATGAGACCATGTTTCATGGAAATGTAAAGTTACTAATTAACATCACAATGTTCACATACATAAGACAATATTCCAACGAAATCTAAAGATATTAACATCACATATACATAATGGCATTGATCTTCCACTGGTGTGGCTCGCTCACTCCATCTACATCCATCCCTCGTTCCTGGCTAGGACGCGGTGGCGGCTCCACTTCTTCATGTTGTCCTCCCTTAGGGCCTCAGACCTGGCCATCCCAAGGACGTGGTCCTTCATCTCATTCAGGTTCCTCCACTGGTGCATACGGTTGGGGCAGATAGGGCACCCGTAGGTGTTGGTAGTGCGTCGGAAGACGCGCAGAGTAATGTTTTTCAGATGGTCTCTGTCAGTCTGGGTGTCAGAGTTAGAGTCGGAGTCGGAGTCCAACTCTGCCAGTGGAGGAGGAGGCTGGGAATCCACCAGCGACCTACAAGCAACTCCGAGCAAAGTGCCGGCGAGCAACGGTGGGTCGACGTTAGCAGCGTCGGAGTAGGGCGCTTCGTGCCGTGAATTGATGCAGTGACAGCTAGGACCCGGATTCGGCTCCTGAGGAGGCGGTGGCCGAGAGGCTGGCAGCGTCGCCGTTCCGACGAGCAGGGACGAGTGCGGCCATGCGCCTGAGCTTTCCGTGTCTGGGGGAGACTGATTTCTTCATTAGGGCGGCCGGGCAGTAGGACTGAAACGCGAGTGTTTGGGAAGAGAACTATGGGTGGAGTGGTTCGGAACTAGCGAGGACGCCGATGGTGGTAGGAATACAATGGCCAACTTCCATGAGAAGTTGTGCAAGCTTATGTGACAAGCTAAGCAACGTGCCTCTAGATCGAGTGACTGCCATTCATCTTCTAGGATGACAATGACCAGATCTTACTGATTTGAAAAAGTGACCGGACCGGACTAAATGGTCCGTTGATTTGTTAGGAAAATATGATCGCATTATTCAACACATTTCCAAGTTGATGAGGCACGCATGGTAACAACAAAATGAAATCATGCAATGAGATAGGCAGTACAACCCGGGCAGGACAGATGTTTGGGTTTAAGAAACATGAAAAGGCCAGACAAATATTTTTGGTCCTTTGCCGGCAATGAGATAGGTATACAACATGGGGACAATAAGTGGACGGATGTTCTTGTCCACAAAACACAAAGAGGCCGGACAAACATGAGACCATGTTTCAATGAAATCTAAAGTTACTAGTTAAACATCACAATGTCGACATACATAATACAATGTTCCAATGAAATCCATCGATATTAATTAACATCACAGATAATATAAGTGTTGTAAGCCACTAACATGTTATTACTTGATTCAGGTTGGGACACATCATGAGCATTGTTGGGGATCAGCTAAAAACCGCCACCCTCGGAATCTTCCAAGAAGACACGCGTCATCAGAATAATCAGCAAATAGGAAATCCCAAGAAGTTCCGGAGTTTCACAGATCCTTGAATATAACTAGGATCACTGTTTTTCATGATTAAAGAAAGATTTCCTACAAGAAAAGTAATCTGATAAGATGGTTTTTTTATATATGAACATGATACTGACCCTTGGAATTCCTAAGAAACCAGGATTCCTTTCATTCCTATGTACTTTGTGTGATGTTCAGGAAACAGGGAGTTCCGGGGAAACTTCTCTACTTCAAAGGTCTCATGAAAGAGCAACAGAACGGCGTGAGAGGACAGAGTCCCTTTCCGAGGCTGATGATTGAAGATTCCTGAAGCTCATAAAGATATTCAGGAAAGTCGAAGCCGACTCAGTCAATAGCGTATTTGAGAAGACACAAAGAAACGTGAGAAGCTTGGCTACGCAAGAAGAAAGAAGCTGGAACACGCTAGGGCATATTTGTAATTTAGATGAGATCTCCGTGATTGCCGCGGACGAATGTACCCTCAGGATTTCCTTCTATATGCATCATTGTTAAGGGTAGAATTGGAATATGAAAGTGACCCTCGGGCACTATAAAAGGAACCCCCATGCCTCCGTGTAAAGGGATCACCTTTTGCAGAGAGAAGCACCTTTTGGTAGTCCTATTTTCACTTTATTGCCTGGGGATTTCAGAATTCCCAACATTGGTGCCCACCATGTTCTTAGCCGTTAGAAACCCACGATGGCACCACCAAAGAAAACCAAGAAACCTACTACTCAAGACCCGGAGAATGAAGACAACCAAGATAACACAGAGCAAGGTCTTGTTCTTCACACCAAAACCAGCGCCACACAAGATCCAAAACAAGTTCAAGATTTTCAAGGCAACAGAAACGAGAAAGGCAAAGAACCAGAAGAAATACCAGAAGCTAGCAATGAGCATAATGAACACGAAGTGCCAGATGAAGAGCTAGAAGTCGCGTTGAAACAGGTCCATGCAGCTCAAGGCAAAGTTCAAGGCAGAAAGAAAAGTTAGCCATGCAGCTCAAGGCAAAGAAGCAAGCCATCGAGAAATTGCAGAAGCTAGAACAAGCGAAAAGAGAGATAATGCAGCTACAGAAAGAGCTCGATGACATGTCCGAAACAGAGAACAATTCCTTTCAGCGAATCACACCAGATCCAGGCTTCGCAACCAAAAATCAGCAAATCAAAGAAAACCTCATATTCACAGAAATCCCAGAACCAACAAACAACAGAATTGCATAGTTCAACGATTTAAACTTTCCACTCTCCGTGGGGCTCCAAACAGCTCCACGGCCATCAAAGTACAAGCCAATCTCACTTCCAAAGTTCAATGGTTTTGGCAACTCCAGACAATTCCTCATGAGTTATGAAGTTGCGGTAGCTTCGGCAGGTGGAGATGATGTAGCTCTCGCAAAATCTTTCATCATCGCATGCGAAGACCCGGTACTGAATTGGTACTCGCTTTTACCACCTCACTTGGTGTACAGCTAGCTAGACCTAAAAGCCAACTTCCTCTATGTTTTCCAAGCTTTTCATCATACTACCACAAAAGCAACATATCTATATCAATGTAAACAAAGAGACAAGGAACCACTTGCAGAATTCGTAAGAAGATTCATGCAATTGAAGTCTCAAACTCCAGATGCTGATGACAAAGCAACAATCTCTGCTCTCTTAAGTGGTTTGACTCCGGGGCAAACAGCCGGTCACTTCTCTAGGTTGGATCCTAAATCTATGGATGAGTTGTTTGAAGAATTGGAAAAATATTGCAAATCCGATGAAGATCACAGAAGAAGACTGGCAGAAAGATATCAACAAAGGCAATCCCAGAAAGGCAACAACTGGACTGGACATCAACCCATCATGAATGTGCAAGATAATGCACCAAAAAACACAACTCAAGGCCAAGATTATCACAACCAAAACAGCCAGCGAGGTGGCCATTCTGCTAGAGGAAGAGGAAGAGGGCGAGGTAGAGCACCTCCGAAGCTACAAAACCATGATAGCAGAGATCCACACTTCCAATGCATATATCATGGCAGGGGTTATAGCACCGAAGCATGCCCAGAAACCAAAAAGAATTTCCAAAGAATTCAAGACCAGCAGCGCGTAGCCCAGATAATAGCCGCACAACCTAAGCCAGTGCAGCATACCTTTTGGCAACACCAACCTTTGCCTCAAACCCAGTCTTTCATCCAACCACAACAAACAACCTGGCAACCTTCGCCACAATTCTATCCACAAACCCAATTTTCACAGCCGCAACCCTCGCAATAATTTTTTCACCAATCCCAAATTCCCCAAAGCCAAGCTTCACAACAAGTCTTTCCACAAACTCAAGCCATACAAGTCATTGAGCAAGCTCAGCCACTTCAAGTAAAAGAAGCTATACCACCACCACCAACCCAAACTCCAAAGATCGAACCAAGTAACTCCTAAAACAGTTCAAGAGCTCTGCCCTCCTTCGGGATGATCATGCCAATAACTGGAGGATCGTCCATGGAATTCGAGACCAAGAGACAAAGAAATGACTATTTCAGACAAATCAATGTAATCATTGATAATGGTCCAGCAGCAAGGCCAGAATGGGCAGAAGTTCCAATAACTTTCACTGAGGAAGATTTCAAGTTGAAATCAACTTGCCACAATGATGCGATGGTCATCAATGTCAACGTCGCCGGGTGGATCATAGGAAATGTCTTGATAGACAACGGAAGTTCAGCGGACATCATTTTCACCAGCACTTTTCAATGAATGGGCCTCGCCCCTCACACGCTAGCACCACCAGAAAAGTCACTACTTGGTTTTGGAGGGAAACCGGTCAGATCCAACGGAAAGATCTCCTTACCAGTATCATTTGGGAACTTGGATAATGCAAGAACAGAGCACATCATGTTCGACATTGTCGACATGTACTATCCATACAAAGTTATCTTCGGGAGAGGATTCATCAATAAGTTCGATGCTGTATTCAGACAACTTTTTCTATGTATGAAAATCCCAGCTCCTCATGGCATAATCACAATTTTCGGTTACCAGAATGAGGCAAGAAGAATCGAAGGAGGAAACACACCTGGACAAAAGAATGTTCATCATCTGGCAAATGAGGAAGAAAAGGAACAACCCTACACCGAAGCCAAAAGAGACAAGGAAAAGATCGAAATAAGTGCAGATGGGGAAACAAAGAAAGTGTTCTTGGATGGCATGCCAGACAGAGCAATAACAATTGGGGCAGATCTCAGTCCTCAAGAAGAAGAAGAGCTGATTTGTTTCTTGAACCAAAACAAGGACGTCTTCGCCTGGTCAGCGAAGGATCTCCAGGGTGTTGATAGGGATATCATCGAGGACATACTTGACACAGATAACAGAATCCATCCGAAGAAACAAAAACTCAGGAAAATGTCTGAGGAAAAAGTAAAAGCTGTCGAGGCAGAAGTCCAAAGACTACAAGATGCCAAAGTCATCAGAGAAGTAATCTACCCAGTATGGTTGGCCAACACAGTGCCAGTCAAGAAAAAGAATGGAAGATGGAGAATGTGTGTAGATTTCACAGATCTAAACAAGGCTTGTAAGAAAGATGATTACCCACTAGAAAAGGTAGATAAAGTAGTGGATGACGCTACAAACAGGGAAATGCTATCACTCCTAGATATGTTTTCCGGATATCACCAAGTCAGGGTGAGAAAAGAAGATGAGGAGAAAACTAGCTTCATAACTCCATTCGGAACATACTGCTTTGTAAGAATGCCAGTGGGACTGAAAAACGCAGGATCTACATTCTCAAGGATGATAGCAATTGTGTTACATTATCAACTTCGGAGAAACATCTTAGCATATGTCGATGACATCATCATTAAAAGCATAAGAAGATGTGATCACATCAGAGATCAAGCAGAAACTTTCGCAAACCTAAGGGCAGCAAATCTCAAACTGAATCCAGAGAAATGTGTGTTTGGTATTCAAAAAGGAAAGGTATTAGGATGTCTTGTGTCAACAAAAGACATCGAAGCCAATCCTAACAAAATCAAAGCAATCATGGATATGTAGGAACCGGCTTTGGTCAAAGACATACATAAATTAACAGGAAGAGTGGCAGCATTAAATAGATTCATTCCTAGGGTGGCAGAAAGAAGCCTGCCATTTTTCCAACTTCTTCGAAGTTCAAAAACTTCCAGTGGAGCGAAGTCCAGAGTCAAGCATTCAAGGATCTTAAGGAATATCTGACAAACATGACAAAATTATGCCCACCAGAGCCAAAGTCACCTCTCCTATTATACCTTGCAGCTTCCAACTCAGCTGTAAGCGCTGTCCTCGTTCAGGAGAAAGAAGAAAACGGGAAATTGAGGCAAGTGCCAGTCTACTTCGCCTCCGAAGCTCTCTCGAGATCAAAATTGTTGTACTCAGAATTAAAGAAAGTTGCCTACGCAGTTGTCATGACAGCAAGAAAACTCAGGCACTACTTCGAAGGGCACCAAATCCGTGTTATCACGAATCAGTCACTAAATGATCTTTTCACAAACAAAGATGCAACCGGGAGAATTGCGAAATGGGCCACGGAGTTGTCCGGACATGTAGTGGATTTCGAAAGAAAGAGTGCAATAAAATCTCAAGTCCTAGCTGATTTTGTTGTGGACTGGACTTCACCAACAATGGAAAGCAACAACTGCGAACAAGTGCCATGGATAATCTACTATGATGGGGCATGGTGCGGAAAAGGTGTGGTAATTTCAGCAATAGTTACATCACCCTCGGGTATCAAAATAAGATACGCAACAAGGTTAGACTTTCCAGATGAAGCTGTTTCCACCAACAACACCACAGAATACGAAGCCTTGTTGCTGGCACTCAGAAAAATGAAGGCTCTGGGTCAGCAGACATTCATCATCAGATCAGATTCCAAAGTGGTCCAAGAACATGTTGAGAAAGAAAGCGAAGCAAGAAATCCGGAACTTATCAAGTATCTGAAAAAAGTCAGAGAAATGGAGAAGTATTTCAAGGGATCACTATGCAACACATCCCAAGGGCTGAAAACAATGAGGCAGATAAGTTAGCAAAAGCTGCAGCTCAGAACCAGCCTCTACCTCCAGATGTTTTCTTCGAAATTATCACCTCCCCTTCAGTAAAAGAGTAAGAAGAGAGAATGGTGAATGTCATAGAGCCATTTGATTGGAGAGCACAGATCATGACATTCTTAAGAAATCATTATGAACCCACCGATGAAATCGAATTGAACAGACTCAAACAAAGGGCAAGGGGCTATGCTATAGTAGACGGAGAGTTGTACAAATCAGGGGTTTCCGAACCTTGGCTAAGGTGCATCACTTCTGAGAAAGGGAAAGAACTTCTAGTAGAAATTCACAGTGGATTCTACAGAGCCCATATTAGCACAAGGGCGCTTGCAGGAAAAGCAATAAAGCAAGAATTCTTCTGGCCATCCATGATTATGGATGCAAAGAAGCTGGTTCAAGAATGTGAAGCATGTCAAAAAACTGCCAGACAACAGATAACACCTTCACTTCCAATTCAACTCATTTCACCATCATGGCCATTACAAAGATGGGGAATGGATCTAGTAGGACCATTACCCACAGCACAAGGCAATTGCAAATTCGCAGCAGTAGCTGTCGACTATTTCACCAAATGGGTTGAGGCAAAGCCATTAGCAAACATCACCGCTGCAACCGTACAAAAATTCTTCTGGCAAAACATAATCTGCAGATTTGGAGTTCCAAGAGAACTCACCGTAGACAATGGGAAACAATTTGACTGCTACACCTTCAAGGAATTTTGCAGAACCATAGGCACTCATGTCAAGTTTTCATCAGTTTACCACCCTCAATCAAATGGAGCAGTAGAAAGGGCAAACAGAATCATATTCACAGGTGTCAAGAAGTTCTTGTTTGATCAAAAGAAGGGCAAGTGGGTAGATGAATTACCAAGGGTCATCTAGTCTCACAATACAACTACTTCAAGAGCCACGGGGTTCTCGCCTTTTCGCTTATTATATGGAACCGAAGCTATGACACCAGAAGAAATAAAAAATGGAAGTCCGAGAGCTATTAGAAAATCTGAGGATTCTGAGGAAACTGAAAAATTAGAGAAAGATATGATCAAACAGATATTCTTGAAGCCGCTCAGAACTTGGAAAAATATCAGCAGGAAACTAGGAAGTGGAAAGACAAGAAAATTGTAAGAAAGGAAATCAAGGTTGGGGACCTGGTTATCAAAAGAAAGAAGGATTGGGAAAATCTAGGAAAGTTACAAGAAACTTGGGAAGGACCATACATAGTGAAAGAGAGCAATAGGCCGGGTTCTTTCCGCCTAACTGATGAGTTGGGAATGGAGCTGCCACATTCATGGAATGTGGACAGCTTAAAAAGGTACTACCCGTAAAAAAAATAAGAACTAGGAGTTTAGTCAGATCATAGGTTAAGTTAAGAAAAATGTAAAAAACCTCGGCCTGTGAGTCTATAAACAACGTCGAGGGAAAAAAGAACTTTACTTTTCCCGCATTTTTACTTTTACCTAAAGGGACCATACTCTTTTCCTTGCAAGGGGAACTCCATCATGGATGCAAGGTTTTTAATGAGGCGGGTCTCATGTAAATTTTCTTTCTGTCATTAATGAAAGAGAAGTTTCCCCTGAATATTTTTTCTTATGTCGTCATTCTCGAAAAATCAAAACAACCGAAGGACGAGGGCAACTGAAGGTTGCGGCCATATTCCAGAAAGTGTGATTAACTATGAAAATCACGAAGGCCGAGGGCAACTGAAGGTTGCTGCCATATTCCAGAAAGTGTGATTAACCATGAAAATCACGAAGGCCGAGGGCAACTGAAGGTTGCGGCCATATTCCAGAAAGTGTGATTAACCATGGAAATCACGAAGGCCGAGGGCAACTGGAGGTTGCGGCCATGTTCCAGGAAAAGTGATTAACCACGAAAATCACAAGGGCCCAAGATAACAAAGGGTGCGGCCCTATTATAGACTATCATTTCTAGTTTCTACTAAAAGGCTATGGAATACATTCCACCTTTCACAAATCTTCATTACAACACACTCCTGTGCAATTCAGATTCATAAAGATTTCTCTTTACAGAAACACACTTCACAGCACACGTTGAAGGCAACCAAGAGTTTCCATATCAACATTCATTTCAATCAAAAATACTTAAGTCCATAAAACTCGGAGCAAGTTTTATCGACTTATCGTCCCTTTTTCAAAAAAGTTTGCTGAAATCTCCGAAGCAAGCTACAAAGACTCAGGATCTTCCAATGAAACGATGCGTTCTCGCGCTACAAAACGCAAGGTAGGGAGGGTGTCTTTTTTGCAAAAACAGTTTTTCGAGTTGCTTTTTCATACCGTGAGGGGCATCATTTCATTACAACAGGTTCATACAATAACAAATATCAAAGAAAATTACAAAGGAAGCTCAAGCACATGACCAGGCTTAGAGCCTCGCTGTTCAGCAATATCACAAACATACGCAAAGTCATCTTCCACGGCTAAGGGGCTAAGTCTTCACGGAACATACAACATCTTCGTCCAACCTCAAAATAGCAAAGTTGTCTCGCGAGGAAAAAAACCAACCCAAAGGAAAGCTATGCATCGAAAAATATTCACAACAAAAGATCCAAAAATCTCTAAAAGAGCTTTCAGGATGAGCTTCTTTATACAAACGCCAAGAAGCACCGCTAGCCATGACCTGTTCATGATACATGCGGATTGGAATAACATCCTGCGCAGGCCCCCCTTCAAGGACCTGCGCAGGAATAATGTGTCACAAGTTTTTATATACACCACAAATGATTAAAGTTAATTCTATCACATCCCAATCCTAAACCTGATCTTCATCAGCTGGCACCTCACTAGGTTCAGCAACATCTTCGCCTTCCGCCCCCTCCCCACCAGCCTCTTCAGTACCATCCTTGGGATCCATCTCCAATGCCACTCGCAGTTCCTCTTGCACTTCTTCTTCCAAAATCTAAAAAAGAGGGGAAGAGGAACTTTAGTAAACAAGACATGGCATGCACAAAGAAAAAGAGCTAAAACAGCATGCGAAGTTGACAAAAAGAGAAGTTACCTTAGCAAGCTTCACACAAGCTATTTCCTTAGCAAATTTCTTGCCCCCAGCCATCCAGAACTTCCTGACAAAGTTCTTCTTGATATTCTTCACCTCTTTATTTGCATGAATCAGTGACACACTAGATGCAGAAGAAAACTCAAGTCTAGAAGAACAAAATTTTCCAAGATCAACGCAATCCTTAATCTCCAGAAGTTTCAAAAGACTCAGAATAGAATGCAGCAGCAAAATCACTAGCGGAGTCAATCAACTCAGGAAGAGTTTCAAACTCTTCTACAAGCCAGTTAATGATCGCCTGAGAATCCTCTGTATCTGGAAAAGGACCGGGTCTAGCACCATATTCCCCAAGGGCTTCACTGTATTTTTCGAACAAAAATTCAAAGTTCTTTTTTATCTGCTTCGCTCCATCACTCATAAGCTTAAACCTATCAGCAAGATCTTTTTCCAAGGAAAGAATTCTAAAATCCTTCGCCCCGTTAGCCTTAGCAAGATCAGCATTCTGTTTCATGACTTCGGCGTTCTTGGCTCTAAGATCTGAAATATGGTTCGCATCGCGTTCAACAGTCCCGCGCAGTTCTTCAAGAATTTTCGGATCATTAGCATGAGACTGCTGAAGCTTCGCATACTCAATCTCCAGACCTTTGTAAGCATCATCAGCATGCTTCTTTCCTTCTTTCACAATATCTACCATCTCCGTCAAAGTTTTGTTCATGATCTCAAGTTCCTGAGAAACTTTCTTGGAAGAAGATAAATCTCGCTCGAGGTTCAGAATTTTTCCACGTAGCTCCAGAGCATAATTCTCCTCAGCTCGGGTTTTCTCAGAAGAAATTTTCCCGGCAATCACAGATTTCAAGCTGAGTGTGGTGCTGATCATTGAAAAATCCCTCGCGGGAAGTGTTCACAAAGCATCCTCAAAAACTTTAAGCAACAAAAGGTATAGTCAGCAAAAACAAAGATCAAATAGAAAGAAAGCAAACAGAAGCCGATGCCCACATACCTGCAGGATCAAAATAATTTCCCACATCCTCATGCGCTGACGTCACAATTGCATGAGCATCATCCTGAACAGTGTCCATCCGAGAATCTAGAATTTTCTCTAAATCATGACTAGAGAACGAGGGTTTCTTCAGAGCCTGGCCTCCAGAAGAGCTTGCGAAGGCAGCAAGCGATCCTGGAGCATGCCATAGTATATCAAAGCTATAAGGATCATCATCCCGCCCAATCCCAGCACCACCAACAAACAGCAACTTACCCTTCAAACTTGTCCCAAAAGTTTGGTTATATCCGTAGGTTTCAGGAAGAACACCCTCGCTCACAGGAACATCTTGCCGACCTTGAATGAGAAGTGGAAAGTCAGAAGGAGGACCTCGCTGCACGGTTTTTTCAAGATCAGCCATGAAATTAGGAGAAGCATCGTCGTCACCAGTTTTGTCTTCCAAGAGCACGATCTCCTTTTCCAAAGTCTTGGAGACTTCAGAAGTCTTGGATTCACCAACCTTTTCAACAACATCAGGCTCCTTATCTGAAAAAGAATCAACATCAACAAATGTATTTTCCGAAGAGGGAGAACACACAACACGGCATGGAACCACTTCAAAACAGAACAAGGCATCACCTAAATTTCGACTGTTATCTTCTTCATCATCAGACAGAGCAGACGCAATCGAGTGAGAGGCTTAGAAGAAATCACCTTCACACTACCTCTCTTCTTCTTCAGATCTGCTAAACCAGCTGCAGCAGTCTTCTCAGCCTCAGAAATCTGGGAAGGCGAGGAGGAGCTCCCAGAAGTCAACTTCCTCTTCTTCGAAATTTCCAAAGTTCTGGTTTTCCCAGAAACTTTGCTCGATCCAAAAGACTTGTTTGAAGCCTTTTCAGAAGTTGCCAAAGCTTTGGAGCCTTTCCTCTTCTGAGACTTCGCAGGAGCTCCGATGGCAACAGACCCAATAACACCTGGTGCCTGCATCAGCTTCTTAGGACCAGGAGGCCTCGGGCGCAAAGCCGGCTCCGTGCCAAGTTCCGAAAAAACATGGTTCACCTGTCTCTTGTGTTTCACAATGTTCTTGAATTGCTTGTACTCAGTCAAATAACATTTCCCAACCATATCTACAACCAATTCTTCGACAAGATAGATAAAGTCCTCTAGAGATTGACCCTCAGGAAGGCGAAGATCAAACCTCGAAAAGGGAACCTTGCACGACGCCCAATCCACCGAAAGATATACGATTTTCTTAGGTTTCCATCCAAAAGACAACGGCCATACGCTGGCAGCGACATATTCCTCAATCACGTCCCGACCACCGAGGATGGTGCAAGCAAAGAAGAACATATCTTAAACCTTCTTGAAGCCTTGAGACTTTCGATTGAAGGAAGCCGTCGACACAGCAGTCATTGATCCAACGGGTGTGTAGAAAGGATTCAAAGGACCAGCGAGACCCATCTCCTTTGCCATATCAACCTTCACATAGAACCAGAACCTCTGCCAATCATCGGCCCATTTATCATTGCTACAGGGAGCAAGCTGAATTCTCTCAACCTTTTGACTCACATTCTTTCTACGGGTATTGAAAGTGCTACAGCCATAATGAGCTTCATAGAAATTTTCATCATCAAGCTTAATAATCTTCCGCTGAATATGAAGCTCAAAGAGCCTCGCGAAGATATCAGCACTTATGTGATCCTTGAAAGTCTTCTGAATCCAGAAGAATTTTGAAAGTTCTAGGAAGGAGTTGGGTGCAAGCTGATGCATCTTCACATGAAATCGATCCAGGATCGACGGAAGACGTTCGTCACACAGAAACCTGAGACCAGCAGTAAAGAAATCCCTGAAAACCACAACCTCATCGGGCTGCGGCTGAGGAATCTCTTCATCCGTTGGCGCCCAGCCGCAACCAGCGGGGAAGAAATTCGCTTCTTCAAAATCCTTAATCAAGGCGGGAGTCACTAGAGATTGCCCAAAAACAAACATAGGCGGGTACGCCACCTTCAGAGGCATCAGTTCCTCCATATCAACCTCAACCTGAGAAATATCCTCCTCAGTTCCAGAATCTTTGCCTGAATTCACCTCCCCTTCCTCGATAGAAGTAGTATCTTCAGGATTCTGGAGCGAAGGAGCAGCGCTTGAAGAAGGCGTTTTAGAGGACTTCGGGATGTCAGAACCCGAAGTGGCAGCAGTCTGAGCAATCTCCTTTTCCGTCATTGGCCTAACAGTACTCTTGGTACGAGCCACCTACAAATTGCAAAAACAAAAAAGAATAGAACTACAGAATCAAAAAACCAATCCTCTCACCAATGAATAAAATAAAGGTAAGGAAAAAGCAATCACGTTACCTTCGGAGAAGCAAAGGAAAGGAGTCTACAAAGTCGGAAGCTCAGAAATCCAAAAAGCTTGGAAAAACTTTTCAGAAGATCCAAAAGCTAAGAGACGGTGAAAGCGAAAGTCACAGCGACCCCTCTATTTATAGGAACAGACAGACACTTCGAGAAGGCACCTCGAGAAACAAAACGACACTCAATAAAATGATGACGCGTGTCTGCTCCGACGCCCGAGGGTGACGTTTTTACCTAATCCTCAGAATTTTCACGTGGAAATGAGTCGTCGGAGTCAACCCGCTTCCCCGAGGGGCTACTGTTGGGGATAAGCTAAAAACCGCCACCCTCGGAATCTTCCAAGAAGACACGTGTCATCAGAATAATCAGCAAATAGGAAGTCCCAAGAAGTTCTGGAGTTTCACAGATCCTTGAATATAACAAGGATCGCTGTTTTTCATGATTAAAGAAAGATTTCCTAAAAAAAGTAATCTTATAAGATGGTTTTTTATATATGAACATGATACTGACCCTCAGAATTCCTAAGAAACTAGGATTCCTTTCATTCCTATGTACTTTGTGTGATGTTCAGGAAACAGGGAGTTCTAGGGAAACTTCTCTACACCGAAGGTCTCATGAAAGAGCAACAGAACGGCGTGAGAGGACAGAGTCCCTTTCCGAGGCTGATGATTGAAGATTCCTGAAGCTCATAAAGATATTCAGGAAAGCCGAAGCTGACTCAGTCAATAGTGTATTTGAGAAGACACAAAGAAAGGTGAGAAGCTTGGCTACGCAAGAAGAAAGAAGCTGGAACACGCTAGGGTATATTTGTAATTTAGATGAGATCTCCATGATTGCCGCAGATGAATGTACCCTCAGGATTTTCTTCTATATGCATCATTGTTAAGGGTAGAATTGGAATGTGAAAGTGACCCTCGGGCACTATAAAAGGAGCCCCCATGCCTCCGTGTAAAGGGATCACCTTTTGCATAGAGAAACACCTTTTGGCTGTCCTATTTTCACTTTATTACCTGGGGATTTCACAATTCCCAACAGGCATGAAGCTTAATAGGAGTTGTAGTAGATGATACACTTTAGGCCGAAGTGCCAAGGGCCTACAGACATCTCTGTCGCGACAGGGGCCGAGCATGCTCTTGCAGGTGGCCTGTAGGCTCCCGAGGTCCTCCATAGGCTGATTCGATGTCACACTGACTCAGCAAGTGATGATTGCGTGCAACTCCTCCAGAAGTTCTGCGAGCGATTGCGGGTTCCTCGATGCCATGAGTGCCGCCGTGAAAGGGAAGTCGCGCGGCGTGGAGCATGAGAGGTGGGCGGAGAGGGCGCGGCGGAGGAGCATGAGAGTTTCCAATAATCGGCTTCCAGTTTCCAATAACCAGCGCCGGCCTCTTCAGTTTACAATAATCGGCAGCGGCCTTTCCAACTTCCAATTTTATCTTTGCCTGATAGTATAAATTATATAATACCAAATTTTCTTGCACACGCGATGCATCTCCCGACAGGTCACCCGTAGGTTGTGGAGGTCGTCCATGGCCATCTTCAAGGTTGCAACGAGGTGGCCGACGATGTTAATGTTCACCTCGGTAGGGAGCACCACCAGCGATAATGACAACCGCCTCGACGACATGATTACTGACCTACTAGCGTCCTGAAAATAGTTTGATCAAACATTAGGGTGCCAAGTCAAATGCACATTCAAATTGATACAGAGACTAGGAAGAGAGCACTGTACTCTCATAGATCTTCCTTCCGAGAGGAGGAGATGCAAAAAGGTTTTCTGTACGCCAGGCGGAAGAAGTCGAGGGATGCCTCATTTACAACAAATCCACCGCTCCTTTCTCTGCATTTACAGTAAATTCACCACTCCTTCGCTACCCAAAACAACTATCGCTACTGTTCTATTGATTTCGGGATAACAATAAGAATTCATTATGACCGTTGGCGACACTTAGTAAACTAGCTCTACTTTGTTTGGAAATACACAAAATGCATTATATTTCCGTGGTTCTGTGTACCCTTTTCAGAATCAAATGTCACGGGTTTGACCCCTGCTATTAACATTGTATCCTTTTAATTTTCCTTTGTTTTTTATCAGACTAACTTGTGGGACCCTATTAAATTTTATGATGAGTTGGAACCACAGTAGGAAACAAGAAGTTACACGACCGTTACTCAGGAAGGTCCTTCTAGCAAAACATCAACAGACCGGACCTTTCTCGCCCACTGAGCAGCAAACATCATATTATGATCAGGTAGCAATAACTTTCTCAACTCATGACCACAAAGTTCACAACACCAAGTAGTAAACATCATAGGATGATCATCATTACAATTTTCACAATAATCATAACTATCCATTTGTAATCGTAATGATAAGAACTAATCATCAATTTCCATCTGTAGACGTTGATTCTCCTTCCATAGCTCCATCCTGCAACTGTCCCTTCACTGTGTGCAGCTCAACGGCAGTAGCTTCAAGCTTCATGTTAGCTTCTGAGGATCCTTCTCATTGTTGATCCCTTTTTCGCTTGCCTGACCTAAAGAAAACAAAAACAACAACAAGTTTCATAACACTACGTGTCATGGTCGTTGATCACTATGAAGTGCACAGGAGCAACAACCAATAATTAAACATCAATAAGGAACAAGTTTCATAATAATCAAGCACTACCTATTTTTATCTTTCTCGCGCAGTATCCGTTGCTTCTCCTTCTTCATCTGGATAACACTCTGTTTTATCGATTGCTTCTCCTTCTCGATCTCGATAATTACCTGCTCAACCGATTGCTTATACACCTCCATCGCATTGATAGACTGTTTCAGCTTTCCCTTCACGTTTTCAGGTCAGTGGTAGTTGCTTTAAGCTTGATGTTAGCCTTTGCGCATTCTTCCTTCCATGACCTTGCCTCCTCTTCAAGTTTTGCCTTCTAGTCCAGCACCAGGTCTTCCGACTCCTGGTCAAGACCCTCACGCATTTCTTTCAACAAGGCATTTTCCTGGCATGACATATGGGCACACATCTCCTTGTATTTGATGGTCTGTTGCAATTGTTCATGTAACAATTGGTCAGACATCTCCTTGAATTCCCTCATCTTTTCCATCAGGGCAATGTTGTCCTATCGTAACGATACCATTTCATTAAACTGGGCATTCTCCTATTGCATCAATTGATTACGCTAGTCCCTGCATTTGATCAGCTCTTCCATCTGGGCAATGTTGTCCTGTAACGATTGCTCATATAGGTGGTTGTAATTTACAGCCTCTTGCTGCGTCATGAGTTCTCTACCTTGTTGTTCTTGCACGTATCTCTTCACCTCCTGCAGCTCAACTTTAGTGGCTTCAAGCACCTCCAGAAGCTAGTAAAATATAATAACCTATCAATCCATCAAATGATGCAAATTGAAAACTAACTGAATCTAACACCTATGAATTGTCTATAGCCTATCAACTTGTAACACCAATCGGAGTGCAAATATGAGGGTATGATGAAATATGAATCTATTGTATATACTCATCAATCTGTTAGATCCCCAAATCTAGAAATCCCTAGGATGATAGGGGAAAATCTAGTGGCTCAAACCAGAGAACTGACCTTGTTGGGCTGTTTCAGCCTCTCGTAGCTGGGAGGTGGCGGCGCAACCATCTTCCCGTCATCGGTAGGACCCGCCATTCCCGCCAGATCTATGCACCGATGCTAGCTCTAGTCTTTGCCACAAGGAACAAGAGCATGGTGCCGGCGAGTCTCTAGTAGAGTTGCAGTAGTGTACGCCGTGTAGTCGAGAGAAATGAGATACATACACTTATCTGTGGGAAAACTTCTTTTTTGGCTGCAACGCTGGTTTTTCTCTCGTCAACTTACCAGAACCGCTCTGTGCTGTTGTTGGGGCTGACATGTCCAGTTACCGAGCGTGAGGCGGCCGACCATGTGGAATATGTGGCATTTGGAAACAAGCAAATACACAATTGTTACTCAGGAAGGTCCTTCCTGCAAAACATCAAAAGATCGGACCTTCTTTTTTGTCTAGTTCTGCAGTTTTGCAATGCATATGAATTCAAAATGGTGATTAGGAGTATGCTCAAATCAATTTGAAATATATTAAACAAAATCAGCATAATAAGATGGCATCTCATCACAACAAAGTAGCGAGGTCGCCTTGCTACTTCCGCCACAGATCTACTAGATCTCTTCGGCGGTAGAGGAGAAGATCCCCTGATTTTAGAAAATTACCAGGAGGGAATTGGGAGGCCTGGTTTCCCTCTTTGTTTATAAATCCAATTATTGCATTACAAATGTACTCCTTGCAACAAATTAACATACCATTTTAACTGTTTATTACATGACTAAACACACTTAAATAAAACATTAAAACTAGACTAGAGGGACTCTGCTGGTACCACCCTCTGTGTAATCTTCTATGGAGACCATGCATAAATTCAGGATGATCAATGCATATGACCACCCAATCATGTGTGAGTATTTGTGAGACATGGGTACCCTGGGGTCCCCACCGACCAGTCTCACGGCCATCCCCGACAAGTGGGTCCGGCCCACCAGAAGACCAACCGACCTGACAGTGGGCCTAACAGACCTGATTTGTGGCCCTAACAACCTCCTGAAGACCTTATCCAGAACGACTACAAGACTTGGTGTGCAAGACAAGACAACAGTGGACCCGACAGGCAGTCCGGGATATATGGAAATAGTTGTAATCAACTAGACTTAGGTCTCCCGGTCGTAACCGACCAGGAGTCTGGGCGCCAACCTTGTCCGCTGGCCAATATAAGGCGGGCAGGTGTTGACGACTGTTAAGTACTACTTTCAGCCATCAATATTCTCACATAAATGGAGGCATAAGCATTATTTACTTGCATTTTGGTTTGAATAATGTAGTTCCACTTGTCCTTGGAGATTATTTGTATGTAGGTGAAATACCCATTAAAAGGGATGGAAACCCACCTTCTATGGAAGAACCATGCCAACTCAAATAAGGAGGTGACTCCCACCAAGGAAACACATGGCATTCCACGTCACTGATCCAAGGGAGGCACTCACCGGTGAATCAGAGAGCGACGCATGGACTTCACATGTATCAAAGGGCCCACCTCGGATACCAAATCAAGCCATGCACCGGGGGAGGATCAGAGGGCCCACCTGCAAGCCACCACGAGGAAGCACACCAGGTGGGGCCGCCCTAGATGGTCGGCCGATCCTAGGATCGGCCGAACCGACCTAGTGGTGCCCGATCGTGGCCCTCCACGTGGTGGTTGCTCATTGGTCACTTGCTGCATCTCCGGGTGTTTTTGTGGAGTTTGAGCCCCGAAGCAAGACTCCTCCTTGCCTATAAATAGAAGGGGAGGGGCTCCCATTTCACACACACCACTCTCTCATTCTCCTCTCACTTTTAGTCTCCTAGGCTAGGGGGTAGGCTAGAGTAGCTCTTCTTCAGGTTCTAAGTCTTCTTTGGAGTCTAGGTATGAGTTCTCTTTTATCTTTATTTCATTGTATGACTTTGATCTACTTCAGTTATTCAACTATTTCATATAAAGTCATGGTAGATCATATGCTTGATATGTTCTTGAGTTCATCTCTTGTTCATCATTTAGAGGCATGTGTTCTTCATGAACACTACCTTTTGATCCACTTGAAGGATGATAAACTCATTCCTTATGTGTTTGTTCATAAGTTAGAGGCTCGTGTTCTTCACGAACACGACCCTTTGATCTTGTTGACTAGACATAAGAGAGTTTGTATCCGTTCGTATGTCAAGCCTTAGTTGATCTTATGAGATGGCGTGATAGTGTTGCATGAGGTTTGTGTTCAAGCTACGGTACTCGGTCTAAGTTGACCAGTCTTCTGGTGGCTCTCACCCTGGGTCACAATAGCCCGGGCCGGGTGAAGTCTAGTAGCAACGCAGGCATGGTGCCAGGGTTGTGTGGTTATGTTAGTTATGAGCATACCCCCCGTAACAGTAGAGGTTGGCCACAGTGGTGATAGCTGTTGGACCCTTTGGAACCCCCCGCACTGGGGTATTGCTGTAGGAGTCTAAAGTATAGTTTTGCAGAGTGCTAGTCGTCGCGGGCTATCTCCCCGTTTGTACCTGGGTGCTGAACCTTACCCTCTCATGCAATGTTTCATGCCTATCTCTCATATCTTCTAGCTTTGTATGTTTAGTACATTAGAACCTAGAGCTAACTCTTATGTTCCCCCTATGCCGTAGAGTACTAGAGTAGAGGTAGATCTGAGTGTGTGTCACACTACCCTATCATATCTTTTATCTTACCCCTGCCTTTGAGTTGTTGTTTCCTATATTTATCTCTTGGTTTACATTCAGTGCAAAAGCATAAGTCTATGATATCCTCCATTGCCTTCCACGGATTTGGAATATTCTCCTTCCTTGGGGAAATGTTACAATGGTTTATCTGTGCGCTTGCGGATTCGTTCATGATCATTTAGATTTAGCTTTGGCAAGTCTTGATGTTCACGCTAACTCGGCGTCGTTAGTAGTGACGTTAAGGAATGCTAACATGCATTTCTGGTGAGGTCGCTAAGGATGGATTTCAAATCTGCTCTTAAAAGTGATCACGCTAAGAAATGTCAACAGCAGGGCGACCCCCGTTGTACACCAATCAATCCTCAAGCAATCTACACCGACAACTGGACGTAGGGTTTTACTCTTCGGAGGCCCGAACCTGTATAAACTCATCATGTTCCGTGTGCCTTCAGCATAACCATCGAGTCCTTAGCTTCCGATCGCCCCCAACTGAATCTAAACCACCGGGATTAACCCCCCTGTGGACCGTCCGGATCTAAACCTCTGACAGTTGGTGCGCCAGGTAGGGGCATATCGAAAGTTCTCCATGCGACTTCGATGGCTTCGTTCAATGGCATCATCTTTCCCACCAGGATGGCGGACTTCCTCGCTAATCCCATCAGCATCAGCTTCGGCTCTATGCGGTCGAGATCCACCGCTCCAGCCGTCAGCCAAGTCGTCCTCGATAATGCCGCGGTCCACCCTGTTCAGCAGGTCGAATCCGGCTTGTTGACGGAAACCCACCCACCTACTCCTAGCAACATCATCGTGGGGCTCGATCGTGTCGCAACCATGCTTGCGGACACGATTAAGATCTGTGAAGGTGTCCAGTGCCTCAACAGTTCGACTCCGACTCCAACTCGCATGTCTGCGTAGTTCAGCTCGTGGGGCTCCCACCCACATGAGGAAGAAGATCCAGATCGAGTCTAGATCGGTCTCAACTATCCAACAGACCCAGGTCTACAGACACCGTAGGGACCTCAATGATGATCCCTGCCCTCTCCACAAGATGGCTAAGCACACTGCCCGCTAGTGCCGTGCTTTGAAAAAGCTCCACCGACCTACACCGCCTACAGCGACCTCAGGTCGCCCGATCCATCTACCCGCGTAGTCCACGGACTGTGGCGAGTTTCAGGTCGCCCGTGTCATCCTCACGCCCAACGCCTACGGCGACGATGTCTTGACATGTCGCGGTCTCTCAAATCGCGAGGTCCTCTTGGTCTCAACGGATGTACCAGACCAGGCTGGTGAAACAGACGCTCAGCGCGCACAACGTGAAGTTGAGAACGCCAATCGAGCTCTCCACCGCCAGGCTGAGGCCAACGCAGCCAATGCAGCAGCTCAGGCTGCCGTGGCCGCAGCGGCTACAGCACTAGGTGGTAGTCAAGTACCACAGAACAACGCCCAGAACAACACTCAAGGTGCACCCCCAGGGGGCAAAGGTGTACCCCAGCAGCAGGAGCAAATTCAGATGCCACCTCCTCGAGGTCATATGCGTGCACGCGACCTGCATAAAGATTTCGAAGATGCTGGCCACAAGGTCTACGGCTCCCCTCAAGCCAACTTGGGGGCAACACTAGCAGAGATCCAACAACTAGGGGATACTATTAGTGTTTTAGACACCGAGCCTACAACAGGGTACCCGAAGTAGTAGATTGTGCGGTGGAGCTCGCCGAGATTAGGAACACGATGGTGAGACATGGGGCACACAATTAGACAGGTTCGGGCCACAATGTGCGTAATACCCTACGTCCTGTATGCTGCGTGGCTCTGTATTGATTGCGTATGTTTTGAGAGGGGTCGCTGCCTCGCCTTATATGCCACGGGAGGCAGGGTTACAAGTCGGATTGGTACAAGGGTACTATTTGAGTAGGACCCAGAGTAGCTTATACATGGTATGGAAAGCTATCCTAGTCTTAGTACAAGTCCTTGTCCGTCTTGTCTTGCCTTGTGTTCCCAGGTACCAGCACCGTGGCCCACTAGTCGAGTAGTCCAGGTGTACAGGAATTCATCTCCCGGGTATGGCCCACAATGTGTTAGTGGGCCCAGGGATGCCCGGTCGACAAGCCCCCGAGTACTTTGTAGTCGAGTGTGATGCTCCAAGTAGTCTTGAAGGTCTCCACGAGTAGTTCCCAAGCGTCCCCGAGTTCTACAAACTTCAATCTTCAATAGTACTTGAATTATCACGAGGCTGGAAGGTACTCTAACTAACTCCACGAGTAGTCTTGAAGTCTTCTCGAGTTGTTCCCAAGCATCCCCGAGTACTTCCCTTGAAGGTCTTCAATAATACCCGCTTCGTTCTTGAAATCTTTGCATCAAAGATCCATATGGAAATGCGATTACTAAAATCGCATTCCATATGGAATGTAGCCCCCGAGCCTTAGTTCGAATCCAAGATTCAAGCTGAGGGTCAATCATCTATTCTTTGATCTTGCTCCGAAAAATCCACAGAAAATCTGAAGAAATAATATAGGAATGCGATTTGCAAAAAATCGCATCCCATATGGATGTAGCCCCCGAGCCTTAGTTCGAATTGACAATTCAAGCTGAGGGTCAATCAGTAGTCTTCGTCAAATAATTCCGCAAAATCCTGAGAAAAACTGAAGGACACTTGGCACGGAGCCCTCGAGCCTTGAGTCGAGTACTTTCTTGAATTGAAGGATCCAATCTGACTGTAGAATAGTGGCCTGAATTCAGTGAACTTTTGCTGAAAGAAATCCAATTCCATCGAGTAGTCGAGCCCCCGAGATAGAGCCGAGCAGGTCTTGGATTTTAGTCCTCTGACTTAGCCAAAAATTTCGCCTGTGTGAAACCAATCTGTTGAATTCGAAGGGTCACCAGGTCGAACCATTTTAGGGTTTTGGTTTTATAAATACCCGAAGGGGTATCCCTTAGGGTTTCATTACTTCCATTCGCCCTTAGATCCAGAAAGCCTTCGCATCCGTAGCCGCCGTAGAGTTCGAGCACCCACTTTGCCAAGAGTTTGCGCCTCCACCCCCTCGCAGCCCTCGAGTCGATGCGAAAGAAGACTCTCGTGACTGACAGAATGAAGCCAGCACCATCCAAGGGTCAAAAGAGGAAGTCCGGCCATGGCAAAAATCAGTTGCCGGAGCCGAAGTACAAGACAGTGGTCATCACGAAGCCCCCGAGCCAGGCCGTCTCTTGGAAGAAGTCCAAGATGAGGGAAGAAGATATCAAGGCCCTCGAAGTCGGCAAGTTGCTGCGTGAGAAAGCGATTGTCGGCTGGAGCTCTGTCACCGGAGATGCGTGGCCGATGGAGAAGAGCCCGGATGAGATCCCGATGTTCGGCCACTTCGTCGAGTGTGGGTTGACGCTGCCATCATCAGATTTCTTCCGCGGCTTCCTCGACTCCTTCAAGCTGGAGCACGTACACCTCAACCCCAACAACATCTTCCAGATTGTAGTGTACGTGCACTTCTGCGAAGCCTTCCTCGGCATCCGCCCACACTGGGCTCTGTTTAGGAAGATCTTTCGCCTGAAGCCGCAGCCCAACGCCAACTTCCCAGTTGTAGTCGGTGGAGCTGGTGTCCAGATGCGCCAGAAGGCACAAGAGTTGTACTTCAAGTACAACTTGATTGACTCAAATCAAGACTGGAAGAACAAATGGTTCTACATCGAGAACGCCCCGCCTCAGCTGCCGAAGCCCAGCATGTTCGCGCCAGTATATGATAGGCTCTGGAAGGATGAACCGACGATGCAGGAGTGCATTCAGATCCCAGAACTGCTGGCAAAGATTGCGCAAAAGAAGGCGCAAGGGTTGACTACTGAGAGAGTAGCTTTCAGCTTTATGAAGCGACGGGTACAACCCTTGATGCAGCGGGAGCATCTTGGGTTCGAGTACACTGGAGCGGATAATGGCTCCAGGCTATCTGCTAAAGAGATCAGTGATGATCTCGTGATGGAAAGGCTGCAGAAGATCTTCAAGAATCTTCACGGAATTCCTGCAGCCGTCCGTGAATATAGTGCCGACAATCCTCCGCGTATGGTAAGTTTCCGAGAACTAGCCCTCGAGTACTTATTGTAAGTAGTCATGTAGCTAACATTTGCCTTGTTTCGCAGGAGGATGTCTTGAAGTTTGTGTCCATTCCCCCTCCTCGTCCCCAAGACCCACTACAAGCGCCGAAGGGAGAGCCAACAGCAGTGGAGGCTTAAGCCCCCGAGAGTAGTCAATCTGCTCAAGGGGAAGAAGAAGAAGTCTTGGTGGAGGACGCCTCCTCGAGTGATGAAGACGGCCAAACACTTCAACAGCATTTTGAAGTGAAGAGCCGCTACGGGTACTCTGGGGTGTCCATCCTTAGTGGCCTTACCGCAGGATCATCGAAGAGGCCGGCATCATCTCTTGCAGATGATGTGACGCTGCCGCCGTGAAAAAAGGACCACAGTAGGGAAGCGGGCTGTGAAGAAAATCTCAGGCCTCCCCTGTATTACAGTAAGTGTTGGAGAACTCTTAAGTAGTCGATATTGTATTGAGTACTTGTTCTCTGCTATAATGCCTTGATTTTTGACTTGCGCAGGTTATCGAGAGTGCAGCCAATGTACCCTCGAGTAGCCCCCCAAGAATAACAGAACCCGAGGTGGTTCCGGCGTCAACCGTCGAGACAGTGACGCATGAGCTACAAGAAGCCGCGGTACCGGGAAGTGTGCCGCCGGTGGAGAGTGTGCCAGAGGTGCCGGCGGCACCTTCTTTTTTTGACATGCTAGGGCCGAAAGTATCGGTGCCTCAAGCTGCTCTGTAAGTACCCAAGTACTCGAGTACATATTAATATTGCTTGCTTTGAATTTGCTGACCATCTTGTTGATGCAGAAAATCCACTGATGTAAAGTGGGGCACCTCTGGAAGTAGTGCTGTTGGAGGAGACCAAACTCCTCAAGAGCAACAAGAAGATGTACTTCCAGAGCGCCAAGAAGTACCCGCTGAAGCCGATGCTGCAGAGGCACTGCGCTTCCTTTGGAGCGACGTAGTCAAGGCAGCGGTGGAGGCAGCTTCCAAACCCAGGGCTGAAGATCCTGATGATATTGAAGCCGTGGTGAATGAAGGCATGGAGGCTGACCCAGAAGCCAGACTACACCGTGAAGAAGTCCCGGTTGCCGAAGCCCCTGTGCGTCAAGTAGATGCACAACTGGCGCTTGAAGACAACCCAGAGGACCGCATAGTATTGCACGAGCCACTCATTGAAGACCTGGCTCCTCTGCGCAGTGCTACGAAGTACTCTGTGGCGAGCACAAGTACCCAGTCCATGGCAGAAGGTTTGATGCCTTATGACAATTCATGCCTGGACGAGGATAACTTGCAGGCTCACAGTGAGATGTTTCGCAGCGTTGAGAAGCTATTCGCGGTAAGTGTGTAGTCTCTTGAAGAGTACTTTTCAGTTAAAGATACCCTGCCTCTGACTCTGGAGTTGTTGTTGCCCTTGCAGGAAGTAGTCAAGCAGTCGGAGCACAAGACTCGCCTACTTGAGCAACACGCGGCTGACATTGAAGATGTCACATGGCTCAGAGAAGAACTTAAACACCAGAAAGCTTTGTCTCTGAAGCTGCAAGAGAAACTTGATGCCAACGCCGCCGAGTACCACAACGAGATCCAAAAGCTGATGGCGAAGAAGGATGACATTGTTGGTAAAAACAAGTCTCTGTGCCTAAAGAATAAAGGTAATCTCCCTTTCTGAAATCATCGTTGAGTACTTTTGTCCTTGCATCTGATAAGTAGCCTTGATCCCCTGCAGAGCTGACTGAAGAGGTGGACAAGTTCAAGAACAAGGTGCTGGACTGGCAGCTTTCCTTTAACCGCGAAGAATCAGCTCACATGGATCTTAAGGAGGACTATAAGGTGCAGTGCTTCGAACTTGAGCGTGAAATGGAGATCCGCCTAGCGGGCTGGAATGATTTGTTGACTTGCATGCAATCATTGAAGATCAAGATCGAAGAAGTCGAAGGCCTGCGCACAGAGTTGAAGGCCTTGACTGAAGCAGCCGAGCCAGTAGCCAATCTTTTCGAGCCCAGGATTGCTGGAGTCTAGCCTCGTCCACTTGTGGAGAGACTGAAGGACATGCAGAAGAAGATCCTGGAGTATGCTCAAAGGCTGGCTTGCACTATCCCGAATCAAGTCTTGAGCTTCATCAAGTCCTTCTATGCCAAGGCGGATCTCACAGTCATCATGAACGGCAGATCTGGAGATTGCACCGATGATCGGCTCAACGAGTTGATGCAACAGACTTCTCCAATCGCGGAAGCAGTCTCCAAGTTCATTGATCTCCGTTAGATGTACCTGTAGAGTAGAAACACTAGGGAAAAACAAGTGTAATCCTGAACAAGTGTTTATGTAATATAATTGAAAACTTGAGTAAGTCAATTATCTGGATCCCTTGTATGCTTTATGAGTTGGCCAAGTACTCGAGTTGGTATTGAGTGTGAGGCTACAAAAAGAGATACGATACACGAGTAGGAGTACTCAAGTGTATAAATGTTTCGAAGAACATTAGCTTAAATCATGACGAGTTGAACACCTTAGCTGTAGCAGCGTAAAAGAAGGTTTTGTCATGAAAAAAAGCAAACAGTAGTAACAAGTCGGTGTAGAGTAGCGACTTGAACTAAACACATTGTACAGAGTTTACAATGTCTTAAGTACCTCTGAGGCTTATTAGCCTAGTAAGAGAGTACTCGAAAAGAACTTATTCATAACGAGTTGAACACCTTAGCTGTAGCAGCGTAAAGAAGGCTTTGTTATGAACAAGTAAAGGACAGTAACAAGTCGGTATAGAGTAGCAACTTTATTACTGAATACATTGTACAGTGTTTACAATGTCTTAAGTACCTCTGAGGCTATGAGCCTAGTGAGAGAGTACTTGCAAGGATGTTCCGAAGAACGAGTAAGACCGTAGGGGACAGTGTGATGAACTCATTCTTGCTGTAGCAGCAACTTGTATGAGAGTTCCACTGAGACCCTACCAGAAGGGTGTTACTCTAGGCCGAAGCCTCTTATTGAAAAGTGGAGACATGGACAACATGTGCCACTTATTGTTCTACATGATACAGGATCGTCTGGAGAGAGTTATCATGACTCCCTACAAGGTCGTAGAATGAGACTGCCTGGAGAGGGTTGAAGAAGCCCCCTGCGGGTGCTCGCAGCTGAAAGCCACGAGAAGATACAGCCGAAGCTGTCTGGAGAGGATTATCTTGATCCCCTATGAGTGGTGACAACTGTAGCTGTCTGTTGAGTGGTTGCAACCGAAGCTGCCTGGAAAGGGTTGATGAAACCCAATACGAGTTGTTTACAGCCGAAGCTGTCTGGAGAGGGTTGTTGAGACCCCCTACGGGTAGAAGCGACAAAGCTGGTCGATGTTCCAAGAGTTGTCGACTTCCTCGCCTTCTAGAGTTTGAAGACGATATGAGCCTGGGCCAGTAACCTTTGCAACAGAGAAAGGACCTTCCCATGGCGAGTTGAGTTTATGTAGCCCTGTCGTATTCTGGATGCGACGAAGGACTAAGTCACCAATGTTGAAGGAGTGTTCCTTAATGTTGCGGTTATGGTAGCGGCGAATCTTCTCAAGGTATCGAGCGAATTGAACAAGTGCGTTACAACGAGCTTCCTCGAGACTGTCGACATCTGTCTGTCTTGTTTCTTCAGCTACGCCTTCTTCATACTGGTCAACCGTCAGAGAACGCCACATGACATCAGCAGGCAAAACAGCTTCAGAGCCGTAGACCAGGAAGTAAGGTGACTACCTTGTGGGGGTAGTAGGCTGAGTGCGTAGCCCCCAGAGTGCATTAGGTAGTTCCTTGATCCACTTGCCGCCCTTGGTATTTGCTGCATCATACAGTCGCTTTTTGAGAGCATCGAGTACATCCCATTGGCGCGTTCCACTTGGCCGTTGGCACGTGGATGAGCAACGGAGACGTACCGGATGTCAATTCCACTGCTCTCGCAGTACTCCCAGAACTGGTGATTGTTGAAATTCGAACCCAAGTCTGTGATAATGCGGTTGGGGAACCCATAGCGATGTACGATTTCATCCAAGAAGTCGAGGACTCTATCAGCCTTGGGGCAGGTAACATGCTTGACCTCAATCCACTTGGTAAACTTGTCGATAGCCACCAGAACTCTGTTGAATCCCCCTGGCGCATTTGGAAGAGGACCAATCATATCCAGCCCCCAGTAAGCGAAAGGCCAAGTTGGTGGTATCGTGATGAGCTTGTAGGCAGGGACGTGTTGTTGCTTGGCGAAGAATTGGCATCCTTGGCACTTTTTGACTAGTTCCTCTGCATCAGCAAGAGCTGTAGGCCAGTAGAAAGCACGTCTGAACACTTTTCCCACCAAGGTGTGGGAAGAAGCGTGATTGCCACAGATTCCTTTGTGTGTCTCCTCCAAGATTTCCTTGCCTTCTTTGCGTGAAACGCATTTCATGAGTACATCAGAACTTGCGCCTCGCTTGTAGAGTTGATCTCCGACTAGAGCATAAGCCTTGACGCAGCGTGAGATGCGCTCGGCTTCTGACTTGTCTTCGGGAATCAACTGATGTTTAATGTAGTTGATGAATGGAGTTCTCCAGTCCACGTCAATCATAAGCACTTCTCGATCAGGTTGAACTGAAGTAGTCGTAGGTGCAGATCACTGCTCCGGAATTGATGGTTTGTGGAGTTCATGGACGAAGATTCTAGCTGGCACTTGAGCTCTTGTAGATCCCAGCTTTGACAAGACATCCGCAGCAACATTGTTGTCGCGGACCACATGATGGAACTCGAGACCATGAAATTTGTTCTCGAGTTTGCGTACCTCCTGACAGTATGCATCCATGTTTTCAGCATTACGATCCCAAGAATCGTTGACTTGATTGATGACCACCAAAGAATCACCATAAACAAGTAGTCGTGTAATGCCAAGAGAGACTGCAAAGCGAAGACCATGCAGTAGAGCTTCATATTCAGCTTCATTCTTTGAGACCTTCCAGAAGATCTGCAAAACATATTTGAGTTTCTCGCCCTTGGGGGAAATCAAAAGTACCCCGGCACCAGCGCCTTCCAACTTGAGGGAACTATCAAAGTACATGACCCAATGTTCTGGACGCTCAATTGGAGTTGGGACTTGATTTTCCCGCCACTCAGCCATGAAATCAACCAAGGCTTGAGACTTGATAGCAGTGCGAGACTTGAACTCGAGCGATAGAGCACCAAGCTCTACAGCCCATTTAGAAATCCTTCCTGTAGAGTCCCGATTGTGCAATATCTCGCCCAGCGGGTAGCTAGTGACCACAGAAAACTTGTATTCGTCGAAGTAGTGACGGAGCTTCCGTGAAGTAATCAGAACTGCATAGAGTAGCTTCTGTACCGGAGGGTAGCGAGCCTTAGATTCTGATAGTACTTCACTGACAAAATAGACAGGCCTCTGGATAGGGTAGCCATGGCCTTCTTCCTGCTGCTCAACGACAATAGCGGTACTGACGACATTAGCAGTCGCAGCAATATAGAGCAAGAGCTCTTCATTAGGCAGAGGAGCTGTGAGGACTGGAGGCTTGGATAAGAATTCCTTGAGCTGAGAAAGCGCTTGATCAGCTTCAGTTGTCCATGTAAACTTCTCCTGCCGCTTGAGTAGTTTTAAGAAAGGTAGACCCCATTCTCCAAGTTGTGAGATGAAGCGATTGAGTGACGCCATGCAACTAGTAAGCTTCTGGACATCTTTGATAGTAGTCGGAGCTTGCATGTTGGAGATGGCAGTAATTTTCTCGGGGTTTGCTTCGATGCCACGATGGCTGATGATGAACCCGAGTAGTTTTCCAGATGATACGCCAAAGACGCATTTGTTGGGATTGAGATTCCATTGGTACTCGCATAGCGAAGTGAAAGTTTCCTCAAGATCCGTGATAAGCATGTCTGGATCCCTAGTCTTTACAACGACGTCATCCACGTATGCTTCCACGTTCTTGTGAAGCTGCTTCTTGAAGCACGCTTGGATAGCCCTTTGATATGTAGCACCAGCATTTTTCAACCCGAAGGACATTGTTGTGTAACAATAAGCACAAAACGGGGTGATAAATGCAGTCTTCTCTTGATCAGACTCCTTGATTGCAATTTGATGATATCCAGAGTAGCAATCCAGGAAACAGAGTAGAGCACAGCCCGCTGTAGAGTCAATAACTTGATCAATCCGCGACAACCCAAAAGGATCCTTGGGGCAATGCTTGTTGAGATCAGTGTAGTCGACACACATCCTCCAATCGTTAGAGTTCTTCTTCCTAACGAGCACAGGGTTAGCAAGCCATTGTGGGTGAAAGACTTCCCGGATGAAGCCGGCCGCGAGTAGTTTAGCGAGCTCTTTCTTGATAGCAGCCCTGTGGTCATCAGCAAAGCGACGAAGATGTTGTCTCTTGGGGGTAGCGTTAGGATCGACGTTGAGTGAGTGCTCGATCAACCTCCTGGGCACACCTGGCATGTCAGATGGCTTCCACGCAAAGATATCATGGTTAGCCCGAAGGAAGTTGACGAGCACGTCTTCCTATTTAGGATCAAGCTGTGCACTGATCATGGTCGTCTTGCTGCTGTCACCAGTACCAAGGTCAATGGCTTTAAGTAGGATGTCACCAGACGATGCAGGCTTGTTGTTGTTGTTGTCAGTCTTCTCAGGAACCTCCAGCTCGCTCGGAGCAAGCTTTTTAGCGGCAGTGAAGACTACCATCATCGCATTGGGTACTTGAGTAGTCGAGGCATGTTCTACAGCTTTTGTATCACAGTTGTAAGAACACTTCAGATCCCCTTGCAGTGAAAGAACTCCTTTGGGGCTTGGCATCTTGAGAACCAAATACACATAGTGCGGGATAGCCATGAACTTAGCGAGACCAGGCCTGTCGAGAATGGCATGGTAAGAAGTCTCGAAGTCAGCAACCTCAAACTTGATGTACTCAGTGCGGTAGTGATCTTTAGTCCCAAAGGTAATGGGTAGTACAACTGAACCCAAAGGAACAGCTGTGTTGCTCGGGATGATACCATAGAACGGTGAGTTGGTCTTGGTAAGCATATTTTGATATCCAGGCCCATCTTCTTCAAAGTCTTGGCGAACAGGACATTGGGACCGCTGCCACCATCAATGAGAACCTTGGTAAGCCTGGAGTCTGCCACCACTGGATCCAGAACGAGAGGATATCGTCCTGGCTCAGAGAAACTAGTCCATTGATCCGTCCTCGAGAAGGTAATGGGGGTTTCAGACCACTTGAGAAAAGTGGGAGCTCCTGGTTGGATGGACATGATCTCCTTGAGTGCTAGCTTTTGCATGCGCTTGGTTGGAATCCCACCAAATATGACATTGATAGTGTTGGAAGGATGCTGAAACCCAGTGTCTTTATCGGTGTTAGCCTTCTTCCCCTTGTGTTTGCGAAATCACGAGTTTGGGTGCATTGGTACGGGTGTGTTCTTCAATGCACGTTGGAGTTGGTAACACTGCTCTGTAGTATGATCACCCTCTGGGTGCCATGGGCATTTCTGCTTGGTCAATGTTACCCAGTGAGGATCATCTTCAGGCTTAGCGGTAGTTTCCATAGCAGCAACAGTGTTGTCGGGCTTGCGCTTGCAATTAGGATTGCTCGAGTAGTTATTACCCTGGCGGTTGTCCTGCTGCTGCTTGCCACTGTTGCTTCCTCCAGCATTGTTATTGTTGTTGTTGTTCTGGTTGTTGCGAAGATGCTTGAATCGATTCCGAGCCTTGTCTTCCTCGTCCGCCTAGTGAGTGATCATCTCCTTGAGCTTGGTGATGTTGGCAGGGCGAGACCAAATTCTTGGAAAAGCCTATCGTCATAGAAACCATCCTGGAAGGTATCAATGACTTCTTTCTCGGTGACATTAACAACAGTAGCCCTTTTCTGAAAGAAGCAACGCATGTACTCGTGAAGAGTCTCGCCTTGTTTTTGCTTGATCAGGGCAAGGTCCATCTGGGTACCATGACGGCCTAGAGAATGCGCAAAGTTGCTGGTGAAGCGATGCTTGAGTTGTCCCCAGTTTTCAATGGAACCACGTTTGAGAGACTCAAACCATGTGAGGGGTTCTTGCTCCAAGACAAAAGGGAAATAGATACACTTGGTATCATCATTGCCCCTGGCATTGGAGATGGATAGAGCATAACAGCACAACCACTGCCTTGGATCTTGCTTGCCATCAAACTTAGAGATGCCATAAGGCTTGAATTTCTCCGGAAGAAATAGAGCTTGAAGTCGAGGTGAGAAAGCAGGGAAGGAATCAGAATCAACATCCTTTTGCTTCTCACGCTCAGCGCGTCTAGCGTTGATTGTTGTGCGAGCGTCGTAGCGAGAGTCTCCCGACTTGCTATTGACGCTACCATCATCGCCTCTGCCCTTATTGCTAGCCTTCGGATGTGTGCGTTGAGGAGTGGGAGTGGTATGATGAGCACCTCCACTGCTGCCATAGTGACTAGGAGCATTGGTATTCTGGCGTAGCATAGTGTAGGCTAGCTCAGCCAGCTTTGCGACTTCAGCAACTGCCCTGTCACAAGGTATGGAGCGACCGAGTAGATTGATCGCGTTGATAGCTTCCTCTGGAGTGCGATATTCACGAGTAGCAACCGCCTCCAGAGCTTCCTGAAGATTACGGGTAGGTAGAGCTTCCGCGTGTTCCCGATGAAGGGTTGCACGATCAGCATTGCATTGGCGACATGCAGTATTGGCCTCCGCGGTTTCATCAGCAGGAGCATTGGCAGAGAGTTCATCATCAGATACATCATCCGGAAAGCAATAATTGGCACGATGCCCTTGCGGAGTAGTTGCATCAACGATGAACACTTCTCGATGCGATGAATAAGTACCTATAGTCTGAATGAGCTCAGTATTATTATCATAATCAACAAGATTAGCACCTTCCTAGAAGAGCAAGTTGTCGAGACAAGCGATAAAGCGCTCCTGATCATCCAGTGTAAGATCAGCAGGCACATGCTCAGGCCAGTAGACGAATCTACCCTCAGGTGTTGATGTGATCACCAGTCCTTGAGCAGGGCCAGACAGTTGTTGTACTTCAGTAGAATCCGAACCGTAGTCGAACTCGAACTCAGATGAATCCGAATAGTAGTCGAGGTTGACGTCCGAATCCGAAGAGTACTCGAGCACGATCTTCAAACCAGGGCACATGAGGCGCTTCAATGCGGCTTGGTAAGCTGCACTAACATGGCGATAGCCGAAGAGAGGTGGTGCTGGAATGTTATCCAGGCTGAGCACAAGCTGTGAAGCTGAAGAAAGCAGCTTAGGCTGAATAGGAGGTGAAGTCGAGTTGTACTCGGACTCCGACTCGAGTTCTCTGAGCGGGTCAGAGATCGAAATTTCGCCGAAATTTTCGACAAGTTTCTCCATCGAAGCTTGCGTAAGCGTCAAGGACTTGAGCTTTGACTCCGGAGTTGGCGCTAAGAAACGCAGGAACGATCCGGCGCCATCAGCAGCGCAAACCCAGGAGCCGAAAACGAAGGTGTCGCCTTGTTGGAAAGCGACGGTTGGCTTGATGATGACGAGAGCCATCGAGTTCGCTAGTGGATCAAGGATGAGAGCCCCTACCTAGCGTGCCAGCTGTCAGTGTTTTAGACACCGAGCCTACGACGGGGTACCCGAAGTAGTAGATTGTGCGGTGGAGCTCGCCGAGATCAGGAACACGATGGTGAGACACGGGGCACACAATTAGACAGGTTCGGGCCGCAATGTGCGTAATACCCTACGTCCTGTATGCTGCATGGCTCTGTATTGATTGCGTATGTTTTGAGAGGGGTCCCTACCTCGCCTTATATGCCATGGGAGGCAGGGTTACAAGTCAGATTGGTACAAGGGTACTATTTGAGTAGGACCCGGAGTAGCCTATACATGGTATGGAAAGCTATCCTAGTCTTAGTACAAGTCCTTATCTGTCTTGTCTTGCCTTGTGTTCCACGGTACCAGCACCATGGCCCACTAGTCGAGTAGTCTAGGTGTACTGGAATTCATCTCCCGGGTATGGCCTACAATGTGTTAGTGGGCCCAGGGATGCCCGGTCGACAGATACCCCACAGGTGCGGCGGGCTATTACCAAGATCAGGGTCGTCGTGGCTCAGATCGAAGAAAGAAGCCAAGGCTACAGCAGGTCGACGTGCACCGCACACTCAAGGAGTAGGTCAGTGCGAGACAATAACAATAATGCTCGCCAAGCTCCTCAATAGCCCGCTGCAGAAGGAGGAGGCGAGAACGAGGTGGTGCAACAACCAAACCCAAGACCTCAAGGCGGAGGACCTCAAGTTGCTGGGAACGTGCCGATCCAGGTCACACATGCTCCTTCAGCCAACCCCCAGCAGCCACTATGTGACGAGCACGAGATTTGGCACCGTGCAGACTACGATCGCATCAATGGTCCCCCAAACCCGCTTGATGCCAACAATCCAATCCAAGCAACCGACCTCCGGGCGATGCACGACGTCGAACTACAGAGGTGTGCCAACTATGACCAAGTTAATGGTGCACCCGACAATCTGTACATCGTCCCCTCGGGACCCCGTGCAGCTGACCAACCAGGATCCAGCACCATCAACAACTTCGCAACCTTCTCACGATATCTATGCATGTTGACCTACCCGAAGGAGTTCAATCCAAACATCGACAAGTAAGACGGTCATTCCAACTTGAGTATTTGGCTGAAAATATACACCATCGGTGCTCAGGCAGCAGGAGGCAACAAAGACCACATGGCGGGATACTTTCCCTTGGCCATGGGCCAAGCGCCACTCTTGTGGCTCAATAACTTACCAGATGAGTGCATCTCATCCTGGGCAAGTTTGTCGCGATTGTTCACCACGAACTACCAAGAGACCTACAATCGACCAGGCAGCACGCATCACCTCGCAAGGGTGACCATGAAGACCGATGAAACCCTCTGGGACTACACCGATCAGTTCTTCGAGAACCGCAACATGCTCGCCGGAGTCAAGGATGACGACATCATCGACGCATACAAGAAAGGCTTCACTAATATCAAGCTCTTCGAGAAGATCCACGAAGCAGGAACCTAGACCATCGCCGAACTCATGGAGTACGTCGACAAGCTCGTGGATACTCAAGACGTGGTGATCCACGACTTCAAGGGAGTCAGAACCGACGAGATGTCAGGAGCCCCGGCCCCTGACGGTGCTGGAGAGTCATGCAAGCGCTCCAATGAGATCCTAATGGCTAATTGCAGCTTCATGCAACCTGAGTTCAAGTCAACTCTGGACGACGTGTGTCAGTTCCACCATGGTGCCAAACACTCCATGCGTAACTGCATCAAGTTAAAGTGTGCTCTAGGCGTGCCAGAAGAACCCAAGCCGGCGAAAAAGGCTATCAGTAACGACAACCGCTACAGCAGCAACTGGCGCTATGACAACCAGTACCGCCGACCTGATTGGCGTGAAAACTAAGATAGGCGACTTTATCGCCTTGATGACCACCGCGATGATCGTCGCGACAACCGCCGCGACGACCGTCGCGATGATCGTCGTGATGACCGCCGTAATGATCGCCGTGATGACCGCCGCGATAATCGTAGGAACGACAATAGCAATGACCATCGCAGGGATGATGATCGGCGCAAGGAGAGAACGCCACCACCTCCACTGACGAGCGGCAACCCTAATGGTGCTTACCAAGCACCCAATAGGAAAATCAGCTTGATCGTGGGAGGTCGCAGGGTCGCCCAAACACAAAGACAACACCACACCGGAGTGCGAGAGATCGCTCTCGTCAACACACAAGCCCCGCAACCCCTGAGGTGGTCGAAGTATCCCATAACCTTCTTCAGGGAAGACCATTTGGTGCACATACCAGACCCCGGGACTTACTCGTTGGTCGTCAACCCTACAGTGGACAGAGCCACGCTCCCCAAGATGCTCATCAATGGAGGCAGCAGCCTCAACATCATATTCACCGAGACGCTGAAGAAGATGAAGTTCGACTTCAGCAAGATGACGGCCTACGACAAACCCTTCTACGGGGTCGTGCCCGGCAAGGCGGCATATCCTCTGGGACGTGTCTACCTCCCAGTAACCTTCGGGACAGAAGCCAACTACCGCACTGAGTGGTTAACATTTAAGGTTGCGGACTTCCGCTCCTCCTACCATGCCATCCTAGGTCGTTCGATGTTGGCTCGGTTCATGGCCATCCCGCATCACACATACCTCATCATGAAGATGTCGGCGGCCAACAGAATCCTTTCCATCTACAGGGACATCATGGTCTCCTACAGATGGAGGACGAGACCACCGACGTCACCTCGACGTCTGCCTACGTAGCTGCTGCTTCGATCATGGTCGCTGAAGCCACCAAGGTCGACACTACAACGCTCATGGTGCCTGAGCAGAAGCGCACCCCCACTGCCTTGGATGCTAATCCATCAGTGAAGAAAGTTTACCTCAGCCTGCCTGATGCAACCAAGGAAGTCACCATCGGGGCCAACTTGGACCCAAAATAGGAACTCGCGCTCACCAGTTTCCTCCGGGACAACGCTGACATATTCGCATGGAGTCCATCCGATATGCCTGGTATCCCGAGGGATCTGGCTGAGCACTCCCTCGATGTAAGCAAGACTGCAAGACCTGTCAAGCAGAAGCTTCGACGCTTCGCAAAGGATCGAAGGGAGGCCATAGGGGTAGAGATCTGCAGGCTCTTGGCTGCAGGATTCATCCGTGAATGTAAACACCCGGTTTGGTTAGCAAACCCGGTGCTTGTACCTAGGAAAATAGGAGGATTAAGGATGTGTATCGATTACACTGATCTCAACAAGCACTGCCCTAAAGATCCCTTCCCTCTCCCGCGCATCGACTAAGTCGTGGACTCCACAGCTGGAAGCACCCTGTTGTGCTTCCTTGACTGCTATTCAGGGTATCACCAGATACCCTTGAATCCCGACAACCAAGATAAAATGATGTTCATAACGCCCCATGGCATCTATTACTACAAGGTCATGACCTTCGGCCTGAAAAACGCTGGTGCCACGTACCAGAAGGCAATGCAGAGGTGCCTAGCATCTCAACTAGGTGACAATGTAGAAGCATACGTCGACGATGTGGTTGTTGGTATTTCTTAACGTCACCACTACGGCGCCGGGATAGCGTGAGCGTGTAAGAATCACCCGGGTATACTGACGGGTGCGAACGAATCCGCAAGCGCACGGATACACCGTTGTAGCACTTCGCCTCAGGAGTATTCCAAAGGGTATCGAATCCAAGGAACAGTATAGGATACTCTACGAGTGACTATCCAAGGGCACACAGTCCCTCCTGAGGTAGGTGAGTGATATGAAGTCTCCTGTAGGTTCTCGACTCTAGAGGGGAACAAGCTCGGATAAGAATCTCGCTTCGGACACCGACCCCTCCTAGCTATAACAGTTGGTTCACTGCAAATGGTTGCCTACATGCTGTATCCAAACGTGGGGGATTTCAGAGGGTCTAACGACCGTCACTATCGCGGCCTACCCTAAGACAAACCGTGGGATATAGGGCATTCGAAGGATAACCAGCAGTCTAGACACCACGTCTACACCGCCGACTACTACTATAGCACGACTATGTCTGACGTCCCGTAGAAACACTATAGCACTCCGTATAAATACGAAGCGACGAACCCGCGAGGTTGAGCTAGACCGTACTCGTCATTGAATCGATTCACGCAAGGAGATATGATTGATACTTGATCTAAATCAGATATGCATGAGCTTCAATATATTCTAATAGACAGGCAATCACACAAACGGAATGCAAACTTATGCACTTATAATAGAAGATCAAGGGTCGTGTTCGTGAAGAACATGAGCCTCTAACTTCTGAACAAACGCAAAAGCATGAATAACTCGCTCGTCAACTAGATCGAGGAAGCACGTTCATGAAGAACGCGAGCCTCTAAATGATGACAGAACGAGGAACTCAAGAACAATTCACTCATGCATGAGAGCCACTTTAGTCTAATTGGAAAATACTGAAATACTCACTTTAGTCTAAATGAAGAACAACATCGCTCACGAGGTACAAGGGGACGATGGATGATGAACGGATCATCACCACCTCACCTTTACTCATCCACACACTCCCTCTCTACCCAGCACCACCTAGTCTAGATCCTCCGCACACAGACACACTCATGGTGGGATGAGGTTTCACCTCCACCAAGAGAGAATGAGAGGGGGAGAAAGAGGCAAAGGTGAGAAATTGCTTCAAGTGTGTTCATGCTCTTCATACCCCCCTCCTCTCCTATTTAGAGGTTGATCAACCGGCGTGGAAGCACCCCAAACACCCCGGGAATGGCTTCTAGGACCAATGGGCGAGCACCACATGGAAGGCAGGGATGAACAGCCCTTAAGGCGGTTCGGCCGATCCTAGGGGTCGGTCGACCCCTAGGCGGCGCCTTTCGCGCTGTCCTTTCTCCAGGAGGCTGACAGGTGGGTCCCATGGTCGGTTCCTGGTGTCCGCCTGAGTTGGAGCCGGTTTAGGTGCTATGGTGGGCCATGGGATCCATGTGATGCCTGCATGGCGACTTCTGATTCGCCAAAGCCTCCTCTCTTTGATTGGTGACGTCATGGATCCAGGGGATGCTTGCATGCAGCCCCTCATTGGCTGAGCCTGACTTGCTAGGATCGTGAGAGTGTCTTTTCTCTCCATTTCTTATGCTAAACACCTGCATTCAACTTAGCATGGCCACTTGTGGAAATCGTTAATTGAAACTCCTATTCTAATGTGGATGCATAGTTCTTATGATAAAATGCAGGGATTGACGGCCTTAAATTAGGTACTTAATAGCCGTCAACAACCCCCCACACTTGCCCTTTGCTCGTCCCGAGCAAAAGGGAAGATCACATGGGTTTAAACCAAAGGTATGAAACAAGCATAGGAGTTATTCTAAGTCATACCTTGCTCTTGTGAACTCTTAGGCATGGCTACGATGCCATCTTGGGTAGTTGATAAGAGGAATGACCATGAATCGAGTTTCTTAAGCACTTGTCGGTCAGCACTTGGGGTTTTCTTAATGATTTTTAAAAGAAAATTCTGCTCTGCTCTCCTTCTTTGATTCTCTCGGATCGCTCAATGTGTAAGTGTCCTCACCAAGGTGTGGTTGCCTTAAATTCACCCTACTCTAATCATGGCTTATGTGGAGCTCAAGGTAGGACATGAATGGTACAACATACTTGCATCACATATTTTGCAAAGTCAAATATCGGATCCAAAGAGAAAACCAAATCATACAGTCAGATCAAGATGTGCACGTTCATCGATATGGCGAGTATGGTAAGATGGATACTAGGCCCGGAATGGGTGCTAGATATTACCATACATATATGATGAATGTTGGTTGATGGTAAGGTGGACACTAGCCCTGGAATAGGTACTAGTTATTACCATTTTGAGCTATGGAACTCCCTTTTGTATGATTCTCCTTCTTGTACGAAAATCTTTCGAGAGCATGGCTATCTTTCTTTCCCTCTTTTTTTCAATACATGGACCTTATGTGTCCATGTATATATATATATATATTTTTTCGATAGCCATGTCTCCTATGTAACAAAAGCTTGGGAGGAGAGATCAACACATAACATAGGGAGCTTTATTTTGTGGAATGGATGAATGATACAATGCTAACTTCCAGTGTAGAAGCATAGCAAGTTGAATATGATGGTGTGCACATGAATCTTGATCATGACAGTAATGAAAAGAATTCTCACAAGGGTCACAGGATTTGACAAAGCTCAATGCAATGGCCAGCAGCATATGAGTATAAGGTTTTCAACTATAAACATCATATGGCTTTGGTAGGACGGTGGCATATCAAAGAGGAGTTTTGCAAGAGCATTTTTTTGAAACAAAATTATCCCAAGGTTCAGAACCAATAGAGTTAAGATTATGTCATCAAGTCATATCTCACTTGTCAACTACTTAGATAAGCATGTTGTCCTTATGACGATATTATTCACAAGCCTCAAGGTTATAAATGAGGAATAAAACTTAAGCATGTCAACCCTAGGTATGGAGTAAGCATTACCATAGATTTCTTGAGTTGAATTATGGAGAATTTATCAAACATGAGCATACAAACTCAGAAATCATGGTGAAATGAGGAGGAGATGCAAACCAGCGCTGGTTTCTGTGTGGACCAGACGGGGGTTCCTGTGATGCGCACGAATGCATGTCCTGTCCGGGTTCTCTAAGTGCAGCCGATCGCAAGCGCTGTGTGAGCGTAGTGTGGGTGCAATAATAATCTGTCATGTTCGCATCTGGAGAGTGCAGCTCTCCCCCACACTATTTTGTACCTGGGTGCAGTTCTTCGATACAAACAAAAACCAAAAATAGCTAACACACATGTGACTCAACCGGGTTACATGACCGGTGGAGCCAAAATTATTCATTCAAGTTCACTAAGAAACAGGCGCTTACACAAATGATGGAAATAAAAGAAAGATTGGAAGGGAAATAAATTAAACCTAACTAAGCGCCTATAAAGGGAAATAAGAGCGGGGCACGACCCTCTACTCAGCAAAGAGGGCTTCCAAACCCTCGGCCTCAATCAACCGCTGCAGCTTCACATTCATCTCCTCACAGGTCTTGAGAAGAAGGTTCCTGAGTTGTCGATATTCTACCCGCTGCCTCCTCACAGTCTTTATTAAGAGGTCAAATTCAAAGTACGCCTCTGTTAGGTCATCTGCCACCTTGCCCACGTGGAGATTCTTCCTGTTAGGCAATGAAGCTAGGATGTCATCGAGCTCTTCCTCCCAATTTGGCGGGTATGGCTTGGGTACCCCGCAGCTATCCTTAAGGGTCCTTACTCCAAAGATGCGAAACCTGGTCTGAGGTTGCGGGAATTCATCCCACACATCCTGCTCATACTTGTGGCAAAAGGAGTCGCCATCTTCGCCAAACAATGATCCTGCATAGCACTCTCCGGCCTTTAGTGGCGGACCTGGCCAATCATCAAATAGCACCTTCTTGCTTGATCCAGGGGCCGGCTTCTTCCCTAGGACATTGAACAGGGAGCAGCGACTGGCGAAGGTAGGAGGTGAGGATGAGCCGCGCCTAGTGGGGGCTCTATCGAGTTTCCAGTAGGGCTTCTCCCCTTCCTCCCTTGCTCTGGAGTCATCAAATCATCCTGAGTTCCGTCCCATGGGTGAAGCTCGCTGCCTCCGAGGTCACTGAAGTAGAAGGACTTCTCCCCATCGAAGCCAGAGGGAACCATCGGGCAAAGGTGTGCAGAGCGGCAGAGCGGTGGCTGAGAGAAGGATCGGGCAGAGGAGATGGGGTTCTGCGCAATGTAAACTCCGTCACGTGGTGAGGAGAGGGTGTCTAGAGGACGAAGGAGTGCACACGCGAAACACGAGAGGCGGCGGCGACCCTTGTGGGTCGGCCGACCTAGGGGGTCAGTGCAACCCATCTGGGCTCTGCTGGGCCTCTGTTTCAGCGTGTGGGCTCCAGTGGAGCTCAGGGTCTCTGGGTCAGGTGCCCCACCAATTCTAAGGTCGGAGGCTTCAGCAAGGGCTAAAATGGGATTTTCGGCATATAATTGCCTTCTTCCCCAAACAACTTTACTTAAACCTCTTTATAGTTTGATAGCTCAACTTGGGGGTTTTACCTGGACTCATACCTGGATGAAGAGTTATTGTTGCCCCGTTGCTCATATTGTCCATTTTTCCTGGTGATATCCTCCTGCTCTACCCTATGGTCCTCCTTGCAGGTTTCTTTATGATAGGATGTATTTTTCTTCCTGCATGGTTAGAGCGTACGTACAATGCAAGCTGTAGACATGGTGTAAGAGAGGTGATCCTCACAACCATCCTAAGGGAACTATGATGGGTAACCTTAGAAGGGAAGCACAGCTAGCAAGGCTATAGCACTACAGACGAGAAATGATAGAGGTGATGGAGTTGAGCACAAGATCCGGGCCTAAAGCCTAGGGTGCTCTAAGAGTGAAGCTTTCATTTCTGGAAACAAAACTCGAGAATGATCGGACCCCAGATTGAGTGAGTCAAAGTTTATGGGTCGAACGATCATTCAAGCGGTGGATCGAGAGTGACGAACTTGCTAGTTCATCCTCTCCTTGGGTCGACAAAGGATCTCACCCTCACCTAAGTGGGATGACACGTAAGTTAACCCAAGTTTCCAACAAAAGTGTAAAAGATAGGTATGTAACCACACTCCTGCAGGCCATCGATCAGGTCAAGAAGTGAAGAGTAGGATTTACATCTACCTGACTTGATCGACATCAGTCTTAGCTGAACTTAGGATAACGAGATGGGTTGCTCAACTAGACCTGGTATACTATCGTGCTTCTGTGAGCCAAGGATATGGAAGTTTTACAGCGCTAAAGCCCTCGTCTTGGCCTAACCCTCAGTGTGGCAGCACTTCGGATTGAGCCTTGACATGAGGCACGAAAAACATCCATCGTGACCTCCCCTGGAGAGTTGCAGACAAGGTTGAAGTGATCGTCCTCGCCAGGAATGACTATTCTTCCTCGACTACTCCTCTCCTCCTTCCCTCGAGACTAAGTCTCGAAGGCTGAGTTTTAAGAGATGAAACGATAGGGGAATCTAGGGGCAGAATTTGCACTAAGTGCTCTTTCCCATAGATTCCTGCCAGTTAGGAGTGATATCTTCGACCAGAGCATAGAGAAATTTGGCATGTAAGCTCGGGCTCTCTCGAAGATAGACTTAGGCAACTCGACATTTTCTCGTTTGGCGACCTCGTCACCCGAGTCAGGTGAGGAGCTGAAATCTCGGATTTCTCCTAGAATTTCTAGTCCTTGTTCTGGCTCTAAGGGCACAAAGGCGCCTCTTGAAACAGCATCAAGCATCATGCCACAATCCTTTCGTAAACCAAACCGGAAATGTTGCAAGAGCACTAGGTCAGGCAGACCAAGGACTGGGCAGGCTTCAACTAATGAGGCAAAACAATGCCACGCCATGCCTAAGGTTTCCTTCTCTCTTTGTTTGAAACTGAGGATCATCATTCTTAAGGAAGCGACATGCCGCACAGGAAAGAATCGAATGCAAAAAGATGCTCTCAATTCCTCCCAGTGTAGGTGGCTGCAACCAAAACAATGGTACCAAGTCCTCACTTTCCTGGAAAGGGAGAACGGAAACAGGTTCCTCTTAAGAACATCTTGTGTTGCCCCGGTTTTACCCTGAGTAGAACACAATTGCTCAAAGTCTCTTGCGTGATCATAGGGATTCTCATGACTCATTCCCAAGAAGGATTTTTCCTCAACTAGCTTCATGAGAGATGGGTGAACCATACAAGGTGTTAAAAGAGCGGGTTGTCTCCAGAAAGTTGATTCCATGGTTTCACTCATAACGGGCGGAAGGTGTGTACAAGGATAACCTTCCTGGTATAGCGGGGATAAAGGTAGAAATAAAAGGAAAACAAAAGATATGAGGATAGTCGGGTTCGTAGATTCTCGACAACCGTTCCCTGGCAACAGCGCCAGAAATGCTTGTTGGTATTTCTTAACGTCACCACTACAGCGCCGGGATAGCGTGAGCGTGTAAGAATCACCCGGGTATACTGACGGGTGCGAATGAATTCGCAAGCGCACGGATACACTATTGTAGCACTTCACCTCAAGGGTATTCCAAATGGTATTGAATCCAAGGAACAGTATGGGATACTCTACGAGTGACTATCCAAGGGCACACAGTCCCTACTGAGGTAGGTGAGTGATATGAAGTCTCCTGTAGGTTCTCGACTCTAGAGGGGAACAAGCTCGGATAAGAATCACGCTTCGGACACCGGCCCCTCCTGGCTATAACAGTTGGTTCACGACAAATGGTTGCCTACACGCTGTATCCGAACGTGGGGGATTTCAGAGGGTCCAACGGCTGTCACTACCGCAGGCTACCCCAAGACAAACCATGGGATACAGGGCATTCGAAGGATAACCAACAGTATAGACATGACGTCTACACCACCGACTACTACTATAGCATGACTACGTCTGACATCCCGTAGAAACACTATAGCACTCCGTATAAATACGAAGTGACGAACCCGCGAGGTTGAGCAAGACCATACTCGTCATTGAATCGATTCGCGCAAGGAGATATGATTAATACTTGATCTAAATCAGATATGCATGAGCTTCAATATATTCTAATAGACAGGCAATCACACAAACAGAATGCAAACTTATGCGCTTATAACAGAAGATCAAGGGTCTTGTTCGTGAAGAACACGAGCCTCTAACTTATGAACGAATGCAAAAGCATGAATAACTCGCTCGTCAACTAGATCGAGGAAGCACGTTCATGAAGAACGCGAGCCTCTAAATGATGAACGAATGAGGAACTCAAGAACAATTCACTCATGCATGAGAGCCACTTTAGTCTAATTGGAAAATACTGAAATACTCACTTTAGTCTAAATGAAGAACAACATCGCTCACGAGGTACAAGGGGACGATGGATGATGAACGGATCATCACCACCTCACCTCTACTCATCCACACACTCCCTCTCTACCTAGCACCACCTAGTCTAGATCCTCCACACACACACACACTCATGGTGGGATGAGGTTTCACCTCCACCAAGAGAGAATGAGAGGGGGAGAAAGAGGCAAAGGTGAGAAATTGCTTCAAGTGTGTTCATCCTCTTCTTACCCCCCTCCTCTCCTATTTATAGGCTGAGCAACTGGTGTGGAAGCACCCCAAACAACCTGGGAATGGCTTCTAGGACCAGTCGGTGAGCACCACGTAGAAGGCCGGGATGAACCACCCTTAAGGCGGTTCGGCCGATCCTAGGGGTCGATCGACCCCTAGGTGGCGCCTTTCACGCTGTCCTTTCTCCAGGAGGCTGGCAGGTGGGTCCCTTGGTCGGTTCTTGGTGTTCACATGATTTGGAGCTGGTTTAGGCGCTATGGTGGGCCATGGGATCCATGTGATGCCTGCATGGCGACTTCTGATTCACCGAAGCCTCCTCTCTTGGATTGGTGACATCATGGATCCAGGGGATGCTTGCATGCAGCCCCTCATTGGTTGAGCCTGACTTGCTAGGATCACGAGAGTGTCTTTTGTCTCCATTTATTATGCTAAACACCTGCATTCAACTTAGCATGGCCACTTGTGGAAATCGTTAATTTAAACTCCTATTCTAATGTGGATGCATAGTTCTTATGATAAAATGCAAAGATTGATTGCCTTAGATTAGGTACTTAACAGCCGTCAACAGTGGTCGTCAAGACCAAGATCGAGGAGAACCTCATCGCCGACCTCGAGCAGACCTTCAATAATCTTCGCACCTACCAATGGAAGCTGAATCCGACCAAGTGTGTCTTCGGTGTCCCCTCCGGATTTCTCCTGGGCTTCATGGTCGGGAACCGAGGCATTGAAGCAAATCCTGCGAAGATTGAGGCAATATGCAACATGGCCCGCCCATCTTGCAAGAAGGACGTCATGAAGCTCACAGGCATGATGGCGGCTCTAGGTCGTTTGATCAGCAAGCTCGGGGAAAAAGGCCTACCCTTCTTCAAGCTATTGAAGAAGGCCGATAAGTTCGTGTGGGATGACGAAGCTCAGCTAGCCTTCGATAAGCTTAAGGAATCTCTCACCTCACCGCCGATCATGACACCACCAAAGCTGAAGGAAAAGATCCCCCTCTACATAGCTGTGACCACTAATGTGGTCAGCACCGTCCTCGTTGCTGAACGAACAGAAGAAGGGCAGGCCTATCCTGTCCAACGACCTGTTTACTACGTGAGTGAGGTCCTAGCCGACGCTAAAACACGTTACTCTCAACCTCAAAAGTTGCTCTATGCACTTTTGATATCATCAAGAAAGCTTCGGCACTACTTCCAAGCCCACTCCATCATGGTGCCATCAGCCTTCCCGCTAGGGGAGATTCTTCGCAACCGAGACGCCAATGGCCGCATTATCAGGTGATCTGTTGAGCTCGGTGATTTCGACCTTGAATTCTGCCCAAGGCAGTCTATCAAGTCTCAAATCCTCACTAACTTTGTGTCAGAGTGGACGGAAATCCAGATTGCTCCACCCGCGGAACGACCTGAGCACTGGGTCATGTACTTCGACGGTGCACTCAATCTTGAGGGCGCCGGCGTTGGTGTATTGTTCATCTCACCTAAAGGTGATCATCTCAAGTATGTGCTTCAAATCCACTACAAGACCTCCAACAATGGAGCTGAGTATGAAGCTCTCATCCACGGGCTCCATATCGTTGTGTCCCTGGGCATCAAGCGACTCATCACCTATGGCGACTCCAAGGTCATCATAGAGCAAGTTAACAAAAATTGGGGCTATGTCAAAGACACAATGGACGCTTACTGCACTGAGATTCGACAATTCGAAGGCCACTTCGAGGGAGTAGAATTCCACCATGTTCCTCACAAGAACAATGTTGCGGCAGATGTCCTCTCTAAGATGGGCTCAAAGCGAGCACTGGTCCCGCCCGGTGTGTTCGTTCAAGACCTACGCAAGCCGTCGATCAAGATCCTGGATCCGAACAATCTGGTTCCAGAGCAACCAGACCCAGCGCCTGCACCTCCTCGAGACATGCTCATGGCGGATGTAGAAGATGATTGGCGCCAGCCTTTCTTAGATCTCCTAATCCACCAGCTAGTTTCGGAAGATAAGGTACAACGCGAAAAGATCACACAGCGTGGTGCTAACTACGTCGTGGTCGGAGAAGAGCTCTACCGTAGAGCAGCCTCTACCGGTGTGCTGATGAAGTGCATCTTGCGATCAGAGGGTCTCCAGCTCTTAGCTGAGATTCATGGTGGCGAGTGTGGCTGCCATGTAGCGTCAGCCAATCTGGTCGGCAAGGTGTACCGATCGGGTTTCTACTGGCCCACGGCCATGAGCGATGCCAAAGACCTCGTCAAGAGGTGCAAAGGATGCCAATTCTTTGCCAAACAGCAGCACCTGCCCGCTCAGGTCTTGCGCACTATCCCCCCTTCATGGGCCTTCGCCATGTGGGGTTTGGACTCCGTAGGTCCATTCAAAACCGCTCCTGGCGGCTACAAGCACATAATTTTTGCTGTAGACAAATTCACCAAGTGTATTGAGGTGCGACCTGTCATCAAGGTCACATCGAAGGAAGCGAAAAAATTCTTCAAGGAGATCACATATCACTTTGGTGTGCCCAATAGGATCATCACCGACCTACGGTCAGCCTTTACAGGCTCTACGTTCTGGGATTTCTGCCAGGACAGCATGATCGATGTCTACTACTTGTCTGTCGCTCACCCCAGGTGCTATGGCCAGGTGGAGTGTGCCAATGGCATGGTTCTACAAGCTCTGAAGGATCCCATCTTCGACGATGCCTCCAATTATGCTACCCGCTGGTTAGCTGAACTACCACACGTGATATGGGGTCTCAGGACTCAAGCCAGTTTAGTCACCAGCTATTCGCCCTTGTTCCTGGTCTACGGGTCAGAAGCCATCCTCCCCACCGATGTAGTGTTTGGTGCACCTCGCATCCAGCACTACGACGAAGGCGAAGTAGAGCAGACACGTCGAGTTGACCTCGACAGCCTTGAGGAAAGTAGAGTGGCGGCCATAGTCAAGGAGTGCTCCTTCAACATCGGTGACCTAGTCCTGCGAAGGATCCAGAAGTCCGACGGGATGCACAAGCTATCGGCCCCATGGGAGGGTCCCTTCATCGTCACAGAAGTCATCAGCCCATCGACCTATCGTCTCCAGTGGGGCGACGGTCAAGGGGTTCCAAACCCCTGGAATGTGGAACACCTACGGCGATTCTACCCGTAGAATATTTATAATACTAAGATATGTACCCTTTACCATTATTAAAGTTAGTTCAACAAAGATTAGTTTTTAGTCAAGTTTTCTGTCGACCTTTAAAGTTGATGTCCCTTTCTCTGTGTGTTGTGCTTATTCCCTCCCCCTTGACATGCTCGGGGGCTTAGCCCTACCAACTATAGGGTCGTTAGACCTGAGGGATATGTGTTCTTCCTCCCCCTCGATATGCTCAGGGGCTTGGCCTTGCCAACTAAAGGGTCATGAAACCTGAGGATCTTCTACTGCCTTTTGACTTGGCTTGTCTCTTGACTATTTGCCCCTTGATTGTGAGGTTGCCAAACCTGGGTCCAAGGCCCCGTTCACGTGACGACCATACCGTACCGTATGTCTCCCCGCTGAGCTATATGGTCGGTAAGCCGTCCTCTCCATGTGTAGTGGTTAGTGAATTGAAAAACACATGTGCTTCTGAGCCATCAAGGTCAAGCAGGTAAAAGACTTGGCATTTCAAAGTTGGATCGCTTCTATTAAACATTGGATTACACAAGCACAAAGATTGTTGTGCTCCGACTAACAAGGGCATGCAAAAGACTAACTTATTTACAAGTCAGGTCTCCTACTCCTCGTCATCTTCAAAAACAAGGCTGTCTACGACCTTGTAAGTAACAACCTCCACTTCGGCTTCGACCTCCTGAAGATTGACTCCAGCCTTCGGACCATCCGCAATCTTCTGGACTTCTACCTCGGGGAAGTGCGACTTCACCTGGACCAACGTCTCCACTGCAGCTGCCCTGCTTGCAGCCTGCAGCAGCTCATCAACCTTCTCTGGAGTCGCCATGAGCCGCTCCAGCAAACCTTTTGGCTCCCCTTCGGTGGGCTGCAGGATGACCTTATCCATGATGAAGCCCGCAACATTTTGGAGGTCGCTCATCTCCACCTCGTGACCTGTAATGATCACTTGATCATTATACAGAGACTGCATCACAACTACGAGGTCGATCTCAAGATCCCTCCTAACTCGCTTTTCGTAAGCAAGCTTCTGACCAACGTTGTACTCACTACCGGCAAGGGCCTTATTCTCCTCCTTGAGGGTGGTAATGGTCTTCTCAGCTTCCTGGAGGTCTTCCTTCAGGCACTTCTCTGTGGCTTTGGCATCTGTTCCATGAGTAGCTGTTAGACCGAGTTTATAACAAAATAAACATCCTCTACGACCTAAAGGTAGCAAGGACTTACCTTCACTCACCGACCTCAGCACCGCATCAGTATTTGCGGCCATGAGCTTCTGCTCAGCCAGCTCGTCCGCAAGCTTCTTCTTCTCATCCTCAAGTTTCTTCTTCTCGAGGGAAGCCTCCTTCTTCACCCGTTCGAGCTCCGTGCCCAACTGGTGTGCCTCCAGCATTACAACTATAGCCCTCCTGCATAGATCAGCTCGAGCTTTGGCTCGAGTGGCCATCCTCTGCAAAGACCACAAACAAGTCGTTAGCTCACCAACACATATAAAAGACATTCCTGTATCCTTCGGGACAACAGTGGATCCTTACCCCTAAAGCCTTCGAGAGGCTGGTGATCGAGCCCTTCACCACCTTGGTGTCTTCCAAGTCATCGAGGATATCTTCCTTGAAAGGAGTGTTGTTCCAGTCCAGTTCCTTGTCCTGGTACGTGTCATACTCATGCCAATCTCTGGCCCGACCACTTCCTCCCAGTGCAGCACCTCCCAGGTGCGGTAGCTGGTCAAGCTGAGCTTGATCAGCCATGACATCGTGCGCCTCTTCTGAGGGCCGCACGTTAAGCGGAGTCACCTCGACCACGACCTCCGGGCTCGTGGGTGGCGGAGTCGCACTGATAGTTCCGGCCTCGGCCCTTGAGGTCCCCAGCGGTGGAGTGGAGCTCTGCGCTCCCAAGTCAGCACCTTGTGTCATCACAGACACGCTTGCCGAAGACGTCACCGACCTGAATAATTCAACCAGTTAGATCTTAACCACGCAAAAGCCAAAACAGTAAGAAGGTCATCAGATCGACTTACTTCACGACAGACTTGCGGTGTATCTTCAAGGCCTTAGGAGGAGGTCTTGGGGGTACCTGCGACTGAATCCCAGATTCAGCTCGGTACTGCTCCTTAATCTTCTGCAGGTCCTCCTGGGTGACCTTCTCCACTTCTTCTCTCTAGCGCTTGGTATCCGGACTTGGCTCTGGGACCTCAATGGTCTCATCTACCTCTTCGGATTCGCCATCATTGGCGACGTCCTTATCCTTCTCCTGCTGAGGCGGGGGAGTGGAGCTCCGGCCCCTCTTGTGCTTCTTCTTGGCGCTCTCCAGCTTCAATGTCTTGGCGGCCTCTACCTTCGACTGAGAGACCTTGCCAACAGTCTACCTCATTCGGCGAGTCTGCCAGCTCGTGCTTTGCGCAACCTCCTGTACATCTTCCCTATCTGCCTCAACCGATGAGTTGGACAAGTACTCATCCACTAGCTAGGCTGGTGGTTGTTGGGTGTCTTCCAACGCCCTCAGCTTCCTCCTCGCCTCCTCGCCTTTGGGCAGAGGCGCAGGACACCAACTTGCAGCGACCAAGACCTGCACAACAACAAAGACAACGTAAAGAGATTATTAGTGAGGCTGACCTCCTAATAATGGCAATAAAGAGACAACGGCAACATCGACGACTTACATAGTCTGTTGGACGCTTCAACGAGTATGCGTTCGGGCAAGTCTTGTTGCGAATCACTCTGCAAAAGAGCTCCTTCACACGGGCGACCATCTCCTGCTTGGAAACCTTCCTTATGACCTCACGAGTTGGGTCCGTCTGACCCCAGTACTCGTAGGCCGGATGCACCCGATCCTTGATCGGTTGGATTAAGCGGTGGCTGAAACTTATCGCCACCACACCCCTGTCAGGCCCGCGTCCTTGAGAGTGGCGACCTTCACAACCAGAGGCTTAATATCCTCCTCCTCGCGGGATGTCAACGCAAGATCCGACTCAGGGACCTTGGTTGGCCCAAAGACAGTGCGCTTCAGGAGTTCCGACTTTTGATCCGACATGTAAAACCACTCTAACTTCCAGCCAGAGTTGTTATCTGGCAACTCCATATCTATATATTCTACTTTATGACCTAATCTAAGGTAGAATCCTGCACTACCTACAATTGGCTACTTCCCGGGTCCCTTGACATGAAAGAAGTACCGCCACAAGTTGAAGTGTGGCGGTATGCCTAAGTAGGCCTCACACATGTGAATGAAAGAAGAGATAGTAGTGATGGAATTTGGGACAAGATGTACCAGCTCTAAGCGGTAGTAATGGAGAAGACCTCTGAAGAAATCCCCCGCGGGGATGTTGAAGCCGCGCTAGAAGAAGGAGGCGAAGACGAGGTGCTCTGTGACGTCCTCTGTCGGGAAGCGTTGGCCGGTAGGCGCCTTCCACTCTACCTCCTCCTTGGGCCTCAGCAGCCCGCGATCCACCAACGCCTGGATGCGGGCCTCCGTCATCTCCGACGGAGCCCACTGCTTGTCCGACACAGGGATCCGCTTCTCTGGCGCGGAACCTTGCTCCGACAACATCTCCTCTTCCTCGATGAACCCTTGTGATCTAGCGAAAGAATGCGAGTGACGCAGAGGGTCCTCAACAACATCTCATCTTTCTCGACGCAGAGGGTCTTCGAGCGCATGCACCGGCGGCGGTGGTGGTGCGGCACGTGGCGGTGAGCTCTGGCTCTAGCTGCAGCGGCGCAAAGGATTCGAGCGGCGGCGGCGGCGAAATGGCAAACCCTATATCTGCAAGATGCGAAAGAATGTGAGTGGAGTCTGCCCCCACATGCCACGACCTTAATATAGGCCTCCGAGGCGCAACGAGTCGTCACTGAGTCAACCCGCCCAACGACTCCACGCCAACAGGTCGCTGCAGCCCAATGGCTATTTACTGTGTATTGATTTTTGCCGCTAACGGCTAGTTCTCAGCGAACAAGTCCGTCAACGGATACATCCTAATTTACTCCGGTAATTTCGCACGTCTCTTCAGAATCACATTTTGGTGGCCCACTAGGTCGTCAATGCCTCCCTGCAGGTCGGAGGAACTATGCTTGCTATCAGGTCGTCCCGGTAGCGTCCACGACCTCTTCGAGGTCGGTGAACCCCTCAACACCATCCTTGACCTCCTTAAGGTTGGGAGACATATACAGAACATCAAAACAGGTCGTAGGGGTCCGTTTCCTCTACGAGTGAAAGTACACGCGACTAGACAGAAGAGTGTGAACTTTACATACGTGACTCCTTGGCTACATGGTCGTCGCAAACCCCATCTGGTCCTCGACCAGTTACAAGATACAAACTAGATCATCCCCATAATGGGAATGATTGAAGACTTGAACTACATAGAGTGAATCTTGCCATGCTTTCTGCTACAGCAGCATACATCATAAGTTTTCTTCTAGCTTCAGGACCTTCGTGGAGACCTCTCGTGGATCGGTGGCCCGACGCTGCTCCTAGCAGGTCGTGTAGAGCCCCCGACTTGGGCATGCAGATTTGCGCTTCCCTCTAAGTCACTAGGCAATAGGGCAGCATTGCCTGCTGTTGCAAACAATGTTGCCAATTCTCTTCTGGCCTCGGGACCAAGACAGAGACAAAAGGGTGCAGGATGGGAGAATCATGTGCCTATCACCGATTCTTTCCTCCTGAATCCTTCTACCTCCCTAAAGGGGCCATCTTGGGTGCAAGGGAAAGCGCTCATCACAGCGCTCCACACTTCTCAAGTATTCTTCTAGCCTCAACTTTTACATTTCTCTCTTTTACACTCCGGTGGACAAAGGCATGCCCACGGCATGACATTTTGGCTACACTAGAACTCCATGTTTTTCTCCACAGTGACAGCTTTGCCTCTGGGCACTAGCTCTATTTATAGACGAGTCCTGCACTCGGTCGACCTCTACACTGTGCGCATGTGACCTTGGTCACTGTGTGCACGTGAAGCATTCGTTATTCCCTCCCCGGCACCAGACGACAAAATTAGGTGTCTTACACCTGACGCAACGTGCACTGTGCACATGTGAGAACCCCCACTTTCACCACCTGTGACCTACACAGTATGTGTTCCTGCCGGACGTTGTCTATTGCGCTCGGACAAAATATCCTTTTATCGGATGCGATTCTGTCACGTTGTGCTGAGTGAGATGGCTGATGACCTCATGCCACTTCGCACTATTGCCCCCATGAACCAAAAGTTCACCTCTTTAACTAGCCTGACTCCGCGTCAGATGACCCAGCTACCACATGGTCTTGTACCTACTAGTTCTACGACCTCTTCGACTATACGACTTGCTACGATTTCATCCAACGACATTCACATCCGCTACAGCTCTATGTCTCATTTGCACCCTCTGTGGCTTTGCGTCCTGGTGCACCCGCTATTTCTCTGCATGTAAACGGACCTTGTACCAATCAACCTATTTTTCTATCTTCCGAGCAAAATGGTTGTAGGTTCGATTGAAGACCTTCCGGGGTAGCGTGCCTCGCTGCTCAGCCAGATTCGTCTGGGCGCCTGGAGTTCCAAATCAACCACGTCTACGATAGTGTACGATTTCAACGGGCCTCCTGAAGGTCAGTGTGCCCGATACCTTGGTCGGCAATACCTCGGTATCATGGATCCGCTGGACAATTGGCAATTATGCTGGTCGTCTGGGCACCAAAATGGCCTTTCCGAAGGTCGGTGTGATGTAGTCCCCATGTCTTTCAATATCTGGTGCTACTTTGGCCCTGCCAACCTAGCCGGGTGCCCTGGATGCGTGACCTCCTACAGGTCGGTGTGAGTTTTTAGCCCTGCCAGCCCGATCTAGACACCATTTGAACGATTGCTTCAAGGAATGAAGGCCTCCCTGTGGGGTGCGCGCCAAATCAGCCCTGCCTTGTATCTCCAGAACTTGGGCGCTTATTAGCGTGAGACCTTCCTGAGGTCGGCATGCCTCGAGTGGCTCTGCCAGACTCTTTGCAGCTATGCAAGATATCTGGGTGTCTCTACAACTGATCCTACACGACTACAACGAAAATCGCCTCTTCACGACGAGACACGAGAGACACTATGATTTATTTTTCTTTCCTTTTTTGGATCATCAAAGCAGTCTTGCTGCCTACTTCAATGCTCGGGGACTACTATACGAGTGCATTTTTCAAATGCCCTCTTATAATTCCTCGACGTTTCGACCTTCTGGGAAACCTTGTTTCTCTTCAAGCCGGCTCTTGAGCTGATTTGTTGTTGTTCTTCTTCTCCTTTTTTGGACCATTGAAGCAGTCCTGGTGCCTACTTCAATGCTCGAGGACTACTATACGAGTGCATTTTTCAAACGCCCTCTATTTTTTCATTGTCGCTCCAACCTATTGGAAGTCTGCTTCCTTTAGGTCGTCACTCGACTTCGCTATGCTCGGGATTCTACAAACTGATCGGCTACTAAGATTTGTTCTTTTTAGACTGATGTGCACGCTTATCGACCTGTCGATAACTCCACGACTTCGTCATGATTCTATCTAGTCCGACGCACCTACACATCGCTCGGGGCCTTGTGGGACATGGGTACCCTGGGGTCCCCACCGACCAGTCTCACGGCCGTCCCCGACAAGTGGGTCCAGCCCACCAGAAGACCAACCGACCTGACAGTGGGCCCAACAGACCTGATTTGTGGCCCCGATGACCTCCTGAAGACCTTATCCAGAACGACTACAAGACTTGTTCGTGCAAGACAAGACAGCGTTGGACCCGACAGGCAGTCCGGGATATATGGAAATAGTTGTAATCAACTAGACTTAGGTCTCCCGGTCGTAACCGACCAGGAGTCTGGGTGCCGACCTTGTCCGCTGGCCAATATAAGGCGGGCAGGGTGACCCCCGTTGTACACCAATCAATCCTCAAGTAATCAACACCGATAACTAGACGTAGGGTTTACTCTCCGTAGGCCCGAACCAGTATAAACTCGCCATGTTCCGTGTGCCTTCCACATAACCATCGAGTCCTTAGCTTCCGATCGCCCCCAACTGAATCTAAACCACTGGGATTAACCCCCCTATGGACTATCCGAATCTAAACCTCCGACAGTATTCCGTGAGGAAAGATTTGCTCTAAGAGAGACATGCACTTGTACTGCAATTATGTGTAGTTAGCTTGAATTGCCCATCGTAGAAATGAGGTCACAGTTTCCTCGCTTGCCATGTCCCACATCTTTGACACACAGTGCAACTTCAACCTTTCGACTTGGTACATGTCAGCGACCGAGAGTAAATAACGCCAGGCGATGGTAGGAGTGTCCCATAAATCAGCCTCCTCCGGGAGTGATCCTTACCTATCATATTTGATCAGGAGCGAGAAGCCATCAGGGTGTGTGCCTGTAATTGTAACAGTTTGAGGGCTAGACTCGACTCCTGGGCCGTAGAGCATTGCCTCCATCACACAAGATACTTTGACCACATCGGCACATTTCGTTCGTATCACTCGGCATTCTGCACCTACATGGAAGACAACGTCCACAGGGGCTTGGGCTGCAACGCTTTCGCATATGCTTGTTTGTACTGATGGAGGAGGAACTTCAATGCAGTCGTCCTCCATTACTGTAACACCACACGATATGTGTATGCGATCTTCATTGGAGGTCATGCGCTCAATGTCATGATGCTCCACCAGACATTCAAAGCCTCTTTCTTGTAGATCCCGATTAGTGAAAAACACTTCTTTTGTAGCTTGAACTCGAAACGTATCATCTTCATCATTTGGGTCTACAGCCATCGCATGCAACAATACTTGCACCTACGTGGAAGGAAGCAGTCACAGGCTTGACAACAATAACATAACACGACTGTATCGCCATGTGTGTGTGTGTGTGTATTCATAGTAGCAACGAGACACATACCATTTGAGATTTGTGCACATGAACCAGGATGACGGCAATGCTGTCTGGAACATCCATCCACTAATGATCATTCATACATATACGATAGCAACATAACCTACATTGACGGCCTCCCACCATGAACATACCAGATTCCTTGTACTGGCCCGTGATTCCTTCTGCTTTCACTTCCTGGCTTGAGACTGAGAAGTCAACTTGCATGGAAGGAAATATTTTAGCGTCTAAAGCCATGAACGCAAATGGCCTGCAATGATCGTCTCGTGCATAAAGTGTCTCTTATTATAGTGGGAGTGAATGTGTCATTCCGAAACGCCCGTTTGTGGACATCAGTTACCACCCAGAATGGACATGTCCCTTTAGTGCGGGTGTCACCACGTTCGGGTCATGAACTTCTCGGTTCTAATTCTTAAGTGTGATTCACAATGATCGACACGTTTGTTCAGAGTGGGTGTGCACACAAGTTCGTAGGTTAACGCCCGGTGCCAGTCCTTAAGTGCAGTTCTCAATGATCGACACATGGATCGACTTGTGAGAGTGTGTCGCCCCTAAACACTCATTCGTGATGCCCTTTTGTGCTTATATGCATGTTAATATTACATAGACACACACACACACACACACACTGTTGGCGGTCGATTTCCGTCAACCTAGCCATGGGTTTATCTTCAATATCTTCAATATTGGTATTAATTTGATATTCAAACTAACGATCCTAATCCCCATGATATGTCAAGTTCGCACTCACATGTGGTTTTTGGAGTTTATTGTTTACACAGGAATTAAGCGTCTAAATGAGGACTTCCGAGTAAATTTCATCGAGCACTATATGAGAAGATCATGAAGCCCGACACAAATCAAGACACGAGGTGAACATGACTCCAAATGACCCAAGGACTGAAGCATGAAGCCGTGAAACCCCAATGACCTAAACAGAAGATGCGAGAGTTTGCGCGCCAAGCACCCTTATCTAAACCACAAGGAAAATGACATCATGGACCCACATGCAGTTCAGCAAAAACTCAGGAACACGCGAGAAGCTTCAGGAAGAAAGACAGGACCGAACTGGGCCAAGGTGGGCCCAGGCCGGCCGGCCCAGCCTACTTCAGGCCTGGTTCATCACCCCCTTTGACCTAGCACCCCTTCGGGCTATTTATAGTCCCCACGCGAAGAGCTACGCATCAAGCCATTCGTCATTCGCCGCCGAGGAGCAGAGAAGCTACAAGGACACCATCTCGGAGAGGAGGTTCGTGCTAGTTGTCTAGGGTTACCCTAGCTGGCGTGGGAACCTTGCAAGGAAGACCACGTCAGAGTTCTGGAGCTAGGATCAAGATCGGGGTAGGATCTCGGTGGTGATCTTGTTCATGTAAACATTCATGATGAAGTCTTTTTGAATCCGAATTCTAGCGATCAAGTGCCTTCTTCTATGATTTTGTTCTTGCTTGGGTTTGCTTCTTTCTCAATCTATTCTCGAGATAGATTGCACAGGGTGTTCTTGTAGTCGCGGTGGCTAGAGGTGCATACCGGATCTAGCAAGTGGTTTAACACATTCCTTTTGAGCGTGCTCTAAGATTTGACCGCAAAAGAAAGGGGGACATCATGACAGGATGTTGACACCAAGTACGGCGGGGAGACTTAGGGGTTTGACCTAAGGTCAAGATTTAAAGATGCTTTTTATGAGATTCATATGGTTTTCTTCATCTATCTTGCTCGGAGCTACAACATAAGCATGATCTAGGCTCTCTAGATCGGTTATCTCTATGCTTTCTCTCGCTACCTCTCGTGTTTAGTAGATTAGATGCATTCGAAATCTCTTCAAGATGAAAGTGTTTTCTCGGTTATTAGATTGAATCTTGCGTTGCACATGTTCCACAGATTCGATACCTTGGGTGATACTCGAGGGAAAAAGGTACTACATGATCCGTAAGCTTGTGGTGAAACTTGACACGTTATTGAACCATCAACACACACACAAACATATATTGCTTTTTCAATTCTGGCTTATTCCGTTTTGGCCTTGTCGCATCAACCAGTTCATCATGTTTCTCAGTCTCCAAGGCTTGTGGGAATCATCAAGTGCGAATTTAGACCATTCGTAGACCACCGCTGTCACGACTCACGTAACGTACCTGATCAAGGAGGACTTGTCGAGTCATACTGCACCTTGCATGTTGCAACACAAGGACCATCCGGTCGATCTGATTGCCTTGTGCAGCCTTACAACATTCAGTCTCTTTCTCCAGATGCAATTAACACCTAAAATAAACAGTAGAGAGTTGTCTCACAGTTGATGTGACACAAGCTGATGCAGTTGAGATGACCATCAGATGCAGTTGATGCGGTGTGAGTTGTCCGCATGACTTTCTTGTGATGTAGACCGAAAAGTCTGGAAATGAACACATATATGCACACATCGGGTTCATCCCGTGATACCCATCGTCCACACATGTAATCGATGTGCGCCACTAAAGATTCTGACCTAGATAGATTCATATCTGGCGTAGGTCTGACTATATTCCGAGCATCTCACGTTTTCCATAGTAAGTTTAGCAATGCTACACTGAGCTCACGTGCCCGGCGTAGTCCTCGATAAATAGGCGAGTGCGGCATAGCGTTCTTGAAAGGCAAGGCCAACACTCATCGGTTCCCCCTTTCTTTTCTCAACTTTTATTCAGGGGTACTCGAGAGATCATTTTGTTGGCTAATCTTGTTTACTTTATGTATGCATGGTATTGAGATGGTCACATTGTTAGCTTATGTTCGGTTTGTTCTTCGTTTGTGTATGCAGTATGTGGAGAATGGCCGAGCGAGGAAGGCACAGAGCATAGAACTTGGAGGAGTCAATGCGTTTACATGCATTTGTGTCGTTTATATTTGGATTGTGTTGTTTTTAATAAAAATGGTAATGTGTGTCTATTCCCCCAGTCACGGGCGCGCGAAGAGGATGTGGCACCGGAGGATCGCTTGATGCGTGAGGGTGAGAGCCGGTGCGACGGGGAGCCGGTGGGGGGTAGCTAGTGTGATGGGGAGCCTTATCGCTTCATTGTGTCAGCCGGGCAGTAGAAGTGAGGTGCGAGTGTTGGGGAAGTGGCAAGTGGTTTGGAACTGGCGAGGACGCTGATGGTGGGGGTGGCAATGGCGATTTATGTGGAGTTACTCGCCTTGCATGGGAAGTTGTGCCAGCTTAGGTGAGAAGCTAAGCAACCGGCGTGGCTGCCATTCATCTTCTACCATTGAGTTGCTGATGTGTGGGTCCCCGCGTCGTATGACCAACATGTCGGTGATCCTCTTGATGATGGCAACCACCTTCAATGGGAAGTTGTGGCAACGGGCGCCTCGACCTCACGGGCATGGCAACAGGCGGATGTTACTGATAAGAAAAAGTGGGCAGACTGGACTAAATTATTTGTTGATTTGTTGGCAAAATAGGTTCACATTTTTCGAATGAACATCCATCTAAAGTACTCTGTAGTAGGAAACAAAGTCCACTGATCTTACAACCAAAAGATAGCAGCATAATCAAATATGGAGAGACCAAACTTAATCAGAAAGTACTAATTAGCATTACAACAATGCGACACTTGTTATTGTTTGCAATTAGCGTTTCATCTAGTCTGGTTCGTTGATGATCATGGGCCCACCTCGCCGTCGAGCATGAATGGGTGCAACATCAGTGGCTGAGCGGCTGGCAATGCCGCCGGCTGTCGAGCAGGGATGGGAACGGCTATGCCCCTGAGCTCTCTGGGATAGTCGGCGTGGTGGGCCCACTTGACATCAATGGCCGAGCGGCTGGCAACGCAGCCAGCCTGTTGAGCAGGGACAAGAATGACCGCGCACCTGAGCTATCTAAGACAGTCGACGCGGTGGGTGCACTTGACATCAGTGGCGGAGTGGAGGGCCACGGGAGCCATGCGCGGCCAGCCCGGCCTCTTGGGCACTCCACCCACTGCATGCTAGCTTGTGGTGGCAATGAGAACAGTCGTGCGCCTGAGCTCTCCGGGACAGTCGACGCGACGGGTGCACTTGACATCAATGGCGGAGTGGAGGGCCATGGGAGCCACGTGCGGCCAGCCTGACCTCTCGGGCACTCCACCACTCACTACATGCCAGCTTCTGGTGGCGACGGTGCGACAGGAATCATGGTTTTATTGCTCTGGTGAGAATGGCACCTGCCCCACTACTCCACGGCATGCCAGCAATGACTGTCGCAGTTGGCGCAGAGCGTGTCGGGCCCCATCGGGTCGGTCCTCCACTGAGGCGTTTTTGTCCTGCCACAGTCGCCACATCTCCGCCCTACCGGAGCTTTAACTGGTGTGGATGGTAGGAAAGCGAGCTCCACAAGAGGCACACAAGGATTATTGCCAGCCGTTGGGGAGATGCTCTGAAATGCACATAGAAATAAGTTTGCTCAAAGAGGCGGAGAAGGTCGAAAGAACAAAGAAATCAATTGATTTCGGAGAGAGGATGATGGTACTTGCGCCGAGAGGGGGCGATGCCGATGGGGTCTTCTTGCGTCGAGAGGAGGAGATGTAAAAGTGTTTTCCAGTATACATTAACAAATCTCATTTGCCAAGGGAAAGGCGTAGGGTTGCATTGAGGATCGTGTTAGGCAAATGGCCTAGGTGCGTAATTTGCAATCTCGTTGAACTTGGAGCAAACTTAATTCACTTGAACATGATGAGATCGAATGTTGCCACAAGATCGGTTATTCTGGTTTACGAAACATTATCAGACCAGGCTAAAACATTTGCTATGAGATAGCTAATACAAGATGGGCACAAAAGGAGGTCGGATGTTTGGGTTTACGAAACATGAGTAGACCGGAGAAATATTTTCCATCCTTTGACGACAAAAGATGCTTGTTTTAAAGTTGGACAAGGTGAGCTGTGATATGATAGCTTCTTAAGGGGAGACAAATACATGCACAATTCGAATGTGAAGCCGTGGCTTAGCTAGGGCAAATTGAAGGGATGTGCAACAAATTGGCTTTTTGTAAAACTGTGTCTACTCTATCTAGTGTACACTACCCCATCTAGCAAAGATTTGTTTTTCCAAGACTTGGTTAGTAGGAAAGAATTGTGAAGACAACCAAGCTAACCCAGAATTTCATCCACCATTTCATTTTTCCTTGTTGACGAGTCACGCTTGGTAACAACAAAATGAAATCATGCAAAGGCAATACAACTTGGGCAGGACTGGATGTTTGGGTTCAGGATACATGAACAGGCCGGAGAAATATTTTTGATCCTTTGGTGACCATCACGTCAATGCGCGTGTGAGTAAAGATTGCTACACGGGAACCAAGGAAAAGAAATAGAGCAGATATCAGGGGATTGGTCTAGAAACAAAAGATATCCAATTATTTTGCTAAAGAATAGATCACATTCGACGTGAATTCTACATTCCTTGTTACAAAAATGTAACCATTCTTCACAGCTCATCTTGAAGTAGAGACCGCCTGCACACTGATGATTGCCGCACGCCACTGGCAGCGCCAGTGTTGCCTGTCAGCGCCACATCACTCACCGGATCACCTCTGAGGCTGCCTCACGGCACCGCAAGCAACCCTTGTTTGTCCACATCATCATCGCTGTCGCGGCTGCCGATTCTTCCTCACCCTCGACCTGTCTGTCAGTTGGCCACACTTAGTAAAATAGTTCTACTTGTTCAAAAATACACAAAATGCATTATGTCTCAATGGTTCTGTGTACCATTTTCAGAATCAAACGTCGCGGGTTCGACCCCTACTTTTGACATTGTATCCTTTTAATTTTCCTCTATTTTTTATTAGACTGACTTGTGGGACTCAATTAAATTTTATGATGAGTTGGAATGATAGTAGGAAACAAGCAGTTTCGTGATCGTTACTCAGGAAGGTCCTTCCAGTGAAACATCAACAGACCCAACCAGCAAAACATTATCAAAATTAATTCAGAATGGTGAGTATGCTCGAATGAATTTGAAATAGATTAAACCAAATCGGCATAATAAGATGGCATCTCATAGCAACTCATCACCACAAAGTTCACACCACCAAGTAGTAAACATCATAAGATGATAAGGTTGCAACAAGTTTCTTAAGGTGGCATGTCATGGCCCTTCATCATTAGAATTTTCACAACAATCATAACTACCCATTTGTAATCATAACGATATGAACTAATCATCAATTTCCATCTGTAGACGTTGCTTCTCCTTCCATAGCTCCATCGTGTAGCTGTCTCTTCACATACTGCAGCTCAGCGGTAGTAGCTTCAAGCTTCTTGTTAGCTTCTGGGGATCCTTCCCATTGTTGTTCCCTTTGTTGTTTGCATGATCTGAAGTAAACATCAGCAGCAACAAGTTTCATAACACTGCATGTCATGGTCGTTCATCACTATGAAGTGAGCAACAACCAGTTATTAAACATCAACAAGCAACAAGTTTCATAATAATCGTAACTACCTATTTTTATTGAACTCGCACAACATCGATTCCTTCTCCTTCTCAACCCGTTCCAGCTTTGCCTTCACCTTTTTCAGCTCAGCGGCAATAGCTTCAAGCTGCTTGTTAGCAATTTTGTAGTCTTCCTTCAAATCACTTGCTTCCTCTTGACCTTTTTCAACAATCTTTGTCAGCCTCTCCAGAACAACTTAAGTCCTAGCAACCCATTGAGGATCAATCTACATAAACGTCCCACGTCATTGTTCTTCAGGCTGTAGACACCAAATACATACATGTTCATATAATTATCCATTTGCAAAACCGACATCAAGAGTACAAGTACTATAAGTCTATTAAAATTTAAACAAGTTATTGTTTACCTGACCGCAGATTCCATACCGGTGCCCAAGGGCACCCAAAGGTTCCTTGACAAGGACAGCATGCCCATGCTTGCACTTGTTATAGCGATCCACAAGGATAAATTCAGCTTCAGGAGGCACTGATGTAACGAAATCATTAGACCGAGCCACCTCCAGAAGCTAGTAAAATACAAGAACCTATCAATCTATAAGACAATGCAAATTGAAAACTAACTGAATCTATCACCTATGAATTGTTTATAGCCTATCAACTTCTAACACTAATCGAAGTGCAAATCAGAGGGTACAAAGAAAATTGAATTAGATGTATTTGTATATGCTCATCAATCCGCTAGATCCCCATCTAGAAATTTCCATCCCAAGGTCATTAGGACAAAACATAGTGGCTCAAACTAGAGGACTGACCTTGTCGTGCTAACTCAGGTAGTGGTAGCCGTGAGGTGCCGGATAGCTCACCCTCTCATCGCCGCTAGGATTCGCCATTCCTACCACAAGTCGCTGTTGCACATCTGCGTAGTGCAAGTCGGAAGTCTTTGCGAAGTCTGACCGTCTGAGTGAAGCGTCTCGCAAACCATTCGATAGGCAATTATATATAAGGGTTATTTGGTTCCAGGCCATTACAATTTTGTAGAGTTGGAGAAACTCTATTACTATTTGTCTATTTTGAAATGTGCCATTACAATTCTTCTTCTACCCGGTTCTTTGCCATTTTCTACGTCTTATAGACCTCGGGATGTACTTTCAGACAATATTTGTACACACAATTTTCGTATGATTCCCTCTCCACTCGCTGACATGTGGGCCCAACACGTCAGCTTCTTCCTCAACCTTGAGCTGGTTGCTCCAATTCGGGGACGAGTCCCGCAGCGAGGATGTCGCCCGTTGCAAAGCACCGCATCCTGCGCCGAGGGAGGGCTCCGCCGCTGCCGCCACCACCAGGAGGAGGCTCCGCGCCGCTCTTCTTCTCCCCGCTCTGCCGGCCACCAGGACCTCCACGGACGAGGAGGTGGCCTCCACCACAGAGGGAGGCTAGCCGCCATGAGCGAGGTACCTCGCCGCGCTGCTCGTCGTCATCCCTCCCTCCTAGGGTTTTGCTGCCGCTATGGAGATGGCGTCGCGCTCGCTCCTCCTGTGCCGCGCAGTGCTCTCACCACTCTCTGGCGCGGCCACAGCCGCATCCTCAGCCCGCTGCCTTCCCGCGCTCCTCCGCCTGCTCGCCACAGCCGCGAGCCTCCTCCCAGGAATGGCGGCACCCTCCCCCGGCGTGGGGATGTGGTGCTTCGCAACGGGTGACGTCCTCGCTGTGGGACTTGTCCCCGAACTGGAGCGACCGCCATGGAGCTGGAGGTTGAGGAATAATCTGACTTGTGGGGCCCACATGTCAGCGAGTGGAGAGGGAAGCATACAAAAATTGTGTATACAAATACAGTCTGACAGTGAGTCCTGATGTCTATAAGACGTAGAAAATGGCAAGAACCGGGTAGAAGAAGAATTATAATGACAAATTTCAAAATAGATGAAGAGTAGTGGTGTTTCTCCAACTCTGCAAAATTGTAATGGCCTAGAACCAAATAACCCTTAATATTAAAGACTCACCTTAAACTTACTTGTGGGACCTGGTCACTGTAAAGAATTCTTCAGAAATTATAAGCATAAGGAAAGTTTTTCACATAAAATTGAGACAACCAATAAGTGGTGCAGTGGTAAACAACATAGTCTTGTTCCTATAGGTCTCCAGTTCGAACCCTTGCAATGGCAAATTGTTTTTGCAACATTTCATGACCTGGCGTCCGGTGACTTGGCGAAAATGCTTAGATGTGGGACCTTGGAAAATTTTATGATGACTTGGCACTACGTGAAAAACAGACATTGGTAACGGGTGTGGATGGCCATTGGTAACGGGCAAAACGCCCGTTACCGATCAAGCGTTACAAATAAGCCAACAAAGGTAACAGGTCGATGCCCGTTACTGATGACACGTAATTATAACGGGTGTCGAACAAAGACCGTTACCACAACTACTTACCGGTCACCTGAAATGGCTGTTTCTCCGGGCCCACCGGAGCCTTTGGTAATGGGTGCAGACACTGAGCCCGTTACTCATAACACGTATTAGTAACGGGTGTCTAACAAAGACCGTTACCGAAACAACTTACCGGTCACCTGAAATGTCTGTTTCTCTGGACTGTCACAACTGATTTCTGAAGAGAAACCAAATGCATCTCATATGTGCGCTAGGATCAAATTACACACATATGGTAGACAAAAGAGTGTAATATCATAAACAGTAATCAAAATGTACAAGAGTTAAACCATTACATTATCTTTTTATTACGCTCAGACGGTGGACTCGAAGGTCCTTAAAACGAACAAATGGTAACTAGACAAACAACTCCGTCTTCAGCTTCCACAGGCACATGACTAGGGGATCGCATGCCTCAGAACTCCTCAAAGTCGCTGAAGTACTCCTCACCGTTGTTCTCCTCTGAATAGCGGTAAGCAAGGGTGAGCACACTTATGGTTGGAGCTCAGCAAGTGGGGGAAAAAGTATGTAAGGTTGTCAAGGATAGGTTAAGGGTTTACAGCAGTTAGCATTTTAAAGTTGGTCAATTTTTATTAGCAAGCCTATTTACTAAGTGTAAGTTTATACCAACCCAACAATTAAGCATTTGAAATATTATCCCAAAACCATATGAAACCATGATTTAATTCCATCTTCAAGTTCACTTATCATGTGAGGGTACAAGCCGCTCTTAACCATGAGCACGGCTGATCGATCAGTTTTCACTCTGCAGAGGTCGTACACTTTACCCACAGCTCGTGTTCCCCATGTTGCACGGGTTAGCTAGACCCTTAAACACTTCTGAGGTGAGTGGTTAGGGGTCCACTATGAAGCCATTACAAAGGAATACAAAACACCAACAACCTATGACAGTTACAGCAGCGGAGCGGACCATAACCCTCCCTAGTGGTCATCACCTTAGCAAAAGGCTGCTACCCCAAAAGAACCGGGCTGTACCCCTTCAACTCTGGCCCCCTGTGCCCCTTTCGGGAAAGGTTGTCAGATAATTCACACACCTAATTAATTGGTTAAGGGCAGAGCCATATGCCACTGTGGTTGCACTGTTTTCTTGGGTGGTTCTCCATGTTCCAATTAAATCATATGATCTTGTTATTATCCACATCTTCACCAAAGTTACCAAAGTTTCCGTGATCAACATTTTATAAATATTTATTTCAACCATCCCATGTTAAGCAACTAAGCATTTCTACCCAAAACATTTATTAAAAGGGTTGTTCAAGGTAATAGGGTAAAATTCTAGTCATGTCCTTAAAATGGTGATTTCCCATCAATTTATGCATAGCAACAATTAAAAGTAAATATTAATTAATATGCAGTTATTTAGGACAAAAAGGAAATGCAAAGGGGGAAGTCCACTTGCCTTCCTCTACAAACTGAGAGTCTTCTTCTTCAAAGAAAGGTTCCTCCTGATCTTCTCCGAGAGGTTGCTCATATGAAACAGGCACGAGAACTACGCACAAACACAAAGCATACAATAAATAACTAAAACAGTACACCAATCATTGCTATAAACTAATAACACACTAATAAAAAGATTCTACATGCTGAGACGATCATTTTGATACCTTATACGCGAAAAACGGAGTTAAAACGTGAAAGATATGATTAAAACAAGATGCAGGGGCTTTTCTGTAAGAAAACTAGGCTCTCAGGGGCTTATTTGTAAGAAACCAGGGACCCAAAACATAATTATATATAAAAACAGAAGGTCTAAATTGAAAAAGAGTTGAAATGGACCTCAGGTGCTATTATATAGAAAAGACAGGGGCTAGAATATAAAAGAAAGGACTTGGATGTATCGGTTCTCACAGGTGGAAGGACTGGCATGCAAAACAAAGAAAACTAGGGGTCTCTTTAACAAAAGTACCCTGTGTTGACCGATATGTCCTCAGTTGACTCGCAGCTGGATGTGATCCTGGCCGCTCATTCACGATTGGACGGCACGTGTCGACGACAAGCGAGGAGCGGCGGCGGGGGTCGCCAGAGACGGCGGCGCGCGGCGGCAGGTTCGCCGGCGCAGGCTCAGGATGTGGTTCTCGGGCACCATTTCAAGCGCGTTTGGGTGCTACGCGAAGCGGTGGAGCGTGCACACCCAGCCAGAGCATCTAGAGGAGGGCTCGGGCGGCCACGGCGGCGCGCGGCGGAAGGGGCGGCGCAGCCATCACCAGCGTGTGGGTGTTGGTGCTGCAGCACACGCGCAAGGGAAAAACAGAGAGGGAAACGATGCTCACCATGCAGCGAAGAGCCGGGCGAGGACACGAGTGGAGGAGAGGCGATGGTGAAGGAGTTTGACGACGGTGGCGCTCCGGCGGAAGCAGAGGCGCGGCTCGGTCCGGCGACGAAGGCGGGATCCTGGATAGAGAGAGAGAGAGCTCGGTGAGCTTTGCACGCGAAGGAAAAGAAGAGAGAGGGGGATAGGGGCTCTCCACCGACGGCGTTTGCTCCGGCGGCGACAATGGCAGGGCGGGTAGAGGAGCCACTGGCGGCGGTGCGTTTGAGAGGCTCGGGTGATGCGGGAGCTTGAATGAGCGCGTAGGGGCGTTGCACGGGCTTCCACAGCAGCCTATATAGGGCCAGGGGGAAAGCGGGAGCGACGGCCGGCGGGGAAAAGGCCATTGATGTCCGTGGGGGCGCCGGCGGCTTCAAGGCAATCAAGGGGGGCTTGATTAGGGGAAACTGAAGGGGAGAATTAGGGGGAAATGATGGTCGGTGTGCCACTGCGCCTTGATGGCAGAGTTTGAATGGGGGGGCGGAATCATCACCGGAAACAGCCGGCGGGTGCGGCGGCTGCTAAGCAAAGGAGGAGGCGTGAGGAGGGGAAAGATCTGATGCGTGGGGCCAGCCGGCAGCGAGAGAAGGAGGGAGGAGGGGGAGCTGGGCCGCGCGGGTGGCGCTGGGCAGGAAGAGAGGAGGATGGGCCGGAGCGGGCTGAAAAGGGGAGAGGGGGAGGGTTTGAGGTTTTTCTTTTCTTTTTTTCAAAACCTTTTTCTTTCAAATCTCTTTCAAAAATTCAAACACTTTCAAACCTTTCAAACTTTCAAACAAATTTTAAAACTTTTAAAACTTCACACAATCAAACAAAATCTATGCATTGCAAATCATGATGCACAAGCACTTGTTGCTTCTAAATTATTTAAATTAAATTTAATTACTTTAGAGCCCAAATTAATTAGTATTTTAATTAAGTCCTTAAGACTAAATCTAAAACACTATGTTGCTTAAGGTAATTTCAGTGATGGAATTTTTAGGGTGTTACAAATCCTACCCCCTTAAAGAGAATCTCGTCCCGAGATTCAAGAAGATTAGAGAACAGCTGAGGAAAATCTTCCATGAGTTCATCCTCTCTTTCCCAAGTTGCCTCTTCCTCTGAATGATGACTCCATTACACTTTACACATCTTGATAACCTTGCTCCGAGTAACCCTTTCTGAGGTATCCAAGATTTTGATAGGATATTCTTTATAAGTCAAATCTTTTTCCATCTCAATATCTTCCAACTGTACCGATTCTATTCCGACCTCACTTGTGCACTTCTTTAATTGTGACATGTGAAATACATCAGGAACTCCCGACAACTGTGCTGGCAGTTCCAACTGATAGGCTACCTCTCCTCTCCTTTCCAAAATCCAAAAAGGTCCAATAAAACGAGGTGACAAGTTCCCTCTAACATTAAACCTTTGCAGACCTCGGATAGGTGACACTCTAAGATATGCATAATCACCCACTTCAAATACCACTTCTCTTCTACGAGGATCGGCATAACTCTTCTGTCATGACTGTGCAGCTTTGAGATTTTCTCGAATTATCTCAACTTGCTTTTCGGCTTCTCTTATGCTATCTAGCCCAAAGAGCTGACTTTCTCCAGCTTGATTCCAGAACAAAGGTGTCTGCATTTTCTCTCGTACAAAGTTTCAAAAGGTGCCATTTTAATGCTAGACTGATAGCTGTTATTATAAGCAAACTCCACATAAGGCAAACTCTTGTCCCAACTACCTCCATGCTTCAAAGCACAAGCTCTTAGCATATCCTCTAAGATCTGATTTGTTCTTTCGGTTTGTCCATCTGTTTGAGGCTGATAAGCGAACTAAAATTTAACTTTGTATCCATTGACTCATGCAACTTCTGCCAAAAACGTGAGGTGAATTGTGTGCCTCGATCAGATACTATCTTCTTCAGAACTCCGTGTAAACTCACTATTCTTGAATTGTATAACTCTACTAACTTGACCCCAGTGTATGTCGTCTTCACCGGTATAAAATGTGCAACCTTGGTTAACCTATCCATAATAACCCATATAGAGTCATACCAATCACGAGTACGAGGTAAACCCACAATGAAGTCCAAACCAATCTCTTCCCATTTCCACTCGGGCATTTTCAAAGGTTGAAGCAACCCTGCTGGTCTTTGATACTCTGCTTTTACTCTCTGACATGTGTCACATAAAGCTACGTGAGTTGCAACATCCTTTTTCATCCCGTACCACTAATACCTTTGTTTTAAATCTTGGTACATCTTAGTACTTCCAGGATGAATAGAATAAGCTGAGTCATGTGCTTCCTTTAATATGGTCTCACGCAATTGTTTAATCTTGGGCACACAGATTCTATTCTTAAACCACACCGTTCCTTGTTCATCTTCCCTAAATTCTGGAACCTTACCCAACTTTATCAATCTCTTATACTCCTTAATCTTCTCATCTGTCAATTTCCCTTTTCTAATCTCCTGCTCAAGCGTTGAGTCAATCTCTAATGTTAATGTCTCATTCTGAGTAACAATTCCCAAATTAAGCTGTGCCATCTCCCAACATAACTCCTGAGGCATTAAACGACCTATTAGCATATTGGCTTGATTTTTCCGACTCAACGCGTCAGCCACAACATTTGCTTTCCCGGGGTGATATTGAATATCCAGATCATAATCCTTGATTAATTCTAACCATCTTCATTGTCTTAGATTAAGATTCTTCTGTGTAAAGATATACTTCAGACTTTTATGGTCAGTGCAAATCTGACACTTATTTCCAATCATATAATGCCTCCAGATTTTGAGGGCATGCACAACTGCGGCTAGCTCGAGACCATGAGTAGGATAATTCTGCTCATATTTCCTTAATTGTCTTGAAGCATAAGCTATGACCTTTCCTTCCTGCATCAACACACAACCTAGACCTTACCGAGAAGCATCACAATACACGTCAAATCCTTTGTGAATATCCGGCATTATCAACACAGGAGCCGTGGTCAATCTCTTCTTTCATTCTTCAAAACTGGCTTGACACTTGTCATCCTACTTAAATTCTTTACCCTTCTCTAGTAAAGTTGTAAGAGGTTTCACAATCTTCGAGAATCCCTTGATAAATCTGCGATAGTATCCTGTAAGTCCGAGGAAACTTCTGATCTCCAGTACATTCTTGGGCGGACTCCAGTTCAGCACATCCTGGACTTTACTTGGATCCACTGCAATCCCTCCATCAGTGATAATGTGTCCGAGAAAAGAGACCTCCTTTAACAAGAAATCACACTTGCTAAACATGGCATAAAATTGAAGTTCCCGAAGCTTCTGCAACACGAGTCTCAAATGTTCTTCATGTTCTTCCTCACTCCGAGAAAACACCAGAATGTCATCAATAAATACCATGACAAACTTGTCAAGATACTCCATTAACACTTTGTTCATCAAGTACATGAAGTATGCTGGAGCATTGGTTAAGCCAAACGACATCACGGTGAACTCATATAACCCATACCTAGACGTGAATGCCGTCTTCGGAATATCCTCTATTCGAATTTTCAACTGATGATAACCCGATCGGAGATCTATCTTAGAGAAAACTTTTGCTCCTCTCATTTGATCAAACAAATCCTCGATCCAGGGTAAAGGGTATTTATTTTTGATGGTGACTTCATTAAGGGATCGATAATCTATACACAACCTTCTAGATCCATCCTTTTTATCCACAAAGAGAGTGGGGGCTCCCCATGGTCTTTTTGATATAGGAGCAGTACCAGGTATAAGTTCAATACTGAATTCAATGTCACGGTCAGGTGGCATACCTGGTAGATCATCTGAAAACACATCGGGATACTCATTTACTATGTTTATGTTTTCCAAGGCTTTGCCTTTTGCTGAATTCACAGTGCCACTATTGGATGAGGGGGTACCCATATATTCAATTCTTTCTCCTTGCGGGCTGGTTAATAGTACTGACTTCTTGTGGCACTGAATAACTCCATCACAACTCCGTAATCAATCCATACATAGGATCACATCTATTCTCCATGACTTTAAGACTACTAAGTTAGCCAGAAAGTCTACTCCCATGATATTAATATTCACTTGTGGGCATATTTGACCAGTTCTCATTTCACCACCCGGGGAACTAACTATCAATGGTGCCTTCATAGAACTCATAGGTATGTTATGCTTTGCCACAAATTGATCAGTAATGAATGAATGCGATGCTCCCGAATCAAATAAAACTATAGCAGGTATAGAATTGACGGGAAACGTACCCAGTACAACACCGGAGTCATTCAGGGCTTGCTCCACTGACACATGATTCACCCTGCCACGCATAAAGTTTTGCTGGCCTCTCTTGTTTGGAGCTTGTGGAGTGCGAGGCTGAGATGACGATTGACCAGGCCTCTGGCCATTGTCCTTCTTAGGAGTCTGCATCACTCGTTTTGGATAGTTGTTGGCATAATGTCCCAGCTCACCACATTTGAAGCATCCACTGGGCTGGACAGGAGTGGTGTTCCTCACAGGTGCCCCAGAACCATTGTTGGATTGATTCTGTTGAGGAGTGGGAGTTCGTGGTGTCTGCAGGTTGAAACGCTGCGGTTGGAATGAATGCTGCAACTGTAAGTTTTGAGGATATCTCCCTCCTTGACCACCAGGACGATACTGGGAAGAGCCTTGCGATGGATTGTAGCGGGGACGGGTGTTGCTGCTTGATTGCCCATGAGATTGAAACTTGCGTTTTTGTTCACCAAGTTCCTTTCTCTTATTCTCTAGTCCAATGGCTTTGTTGAGCAGTGTCTGGAAATCAAGGAATGTATGGCTCTGCAGCTGATAGTTAAGCGGCCCAATCAAGCCATCCAAGAACCTTTCCTGCCTCTTGGGATCAGTGTTCACTTCATCGGGAGCATAACGGGACAAGTGTGTAAACTTGTCAAGATATTCCGTGACAGACATGTTTCCCTACTTTAGTGTAAGAAATTCCCTCTGCTTGAGTTTTATCACTCCCGAAGGAATGTGATGTGCACGGAAGTTATCCCGGAACTCCTGCCAAGTGATAGTATTTCTAGCAGGATGTGCAGTCGTATAGCCATCCCACCAATCACTAGCTTGCCCTGTCAGTCTGCCTGCAGCATACAAGACCATTTCCCGGTTGGTGCATTGAACAGTTTCAAGCTTCTTAGTAACTGTCTTCATCTAGTCATCAGCATCCAACGGATCAGAGGAGTGGGAGTAGGTGGGAGGGTTGTGGCTCATAAACTCCTTATGCTTGTCCCTCGGCTGTAGGTGAGGTGGGGGAGGTGGTGCTGGTTGGTTCTGTTGAGCTTGTAGGTTTTGGACGGTGGCAGTGAGGTTTTGCAGTAGTTGGGTTTGGGCGGTAAGGAATTGCTGCATGATAGGATCCATTTGGTTAAGCGGTGGGGGTGGAGGTGGTGGTACTTGAGCTTGTTGATTGGCTATGTGAGCACGGATCACTGGCAGAACGTCTTGACCTCCTCCTGACCTGGTTTGTACCATCTGATTGTTAGAGAAATATATTTCAGATAAGCACATTGATATGATGCATGAAGAGTATACTCAATAGATAAGGATACTTGAACTTTTAATTTGAAACAGATTCTGTTAGTCTCAACAAATCATGTGTAACTTCCAGTGATGTTGTCCAAAAATTATGAAAATTTATCAGAATATGTAGTATGAAATTGCAAAGCCAACCCAACTGGTTTCATCTCAATTGGAGGTTTATAACTTGAGATATAAATTAAACAAGGTCACTGTGTCAGCAGAGTTTTACAGTTTCTGATAACCCCAAAGTTTTGTACATAACTCCGTGAATACTTACTCTTTACTGCTGAATTTTTGTCAGATATTTTCCCATAAAATTTTTGAACTAACCCAACTAGTTTCACATCAAACGGAGTTCTGTAGCTTAAGATAAAATTCAAACTTGACTGCTGTGTCAGAGAGCTGCGTGAACAGATTTTGTATCAACCGAACTTGATAAAGGAATAGCATAGATAAAGATAACCCAACCCTTCATTAACTAAATGATTTTTGTTCACGTCACATTGTGGCCATCACTCCACAATGCAACACACTCAACCAAAGAACCAAAGCAAACATGTTTGCAAGTAACATCCATTATTACAAAACTCGTTCTCGCAGGAATGCTCTATCGATAACAAAAAGTAAAGGTAAGCCTCCTAAACTCCAAGTCCTGCTGCACGCTGCTGGTGGCCTTGTCAGATCCGTAGCGGGTCCTCTTGCGAGGCGGAGACTCCGGAGGACAGAAGGGTGCTTCTTCTTCTGGAGGACGTCACCCAGCAACCAGTGCCTCGAGCTAAGCGATCCGAGCTTGAGCCCTCTGAAGCTGCTCGTGAAGACGATCCACCTCGTCATATGTACCCTCCAGATCCGTGTTGAGAGCAGCAGCGACACGAGCCAAGATATCCACATGACCATCCCTGTTATTCCCTATGGGAACAATGGTGTCCGCGCTGCCTCTCGGACAGTTGAGGACGTGGCGGAAGTCGGAGTCGTGTAGCCGCTATCGATACCTGTGGCGGATAGACCACAGTGCCCTCCTTGCTGCATTATTTACCGAAGCAACCTTCACGGATGTAGGCACCGAGCTGAAGTGCGAGGAGTGGATGATGTGCCTGATGCCTCCACGAAGAGGTACACGGACGTGAACCTCGGTAGTGTAGTAGTCCTCCATTCCAGGCTCTGAGTAATGCTTGGTAATGTAGAGGGGCCTCTCCGTGAAGTCGAGGTGCTGTAAGGTCTCCTCCAGTAGAACAACAAACTATCCCTCGTTCTCAGTGGTATGGTGGTAATGCTACGTCGCTCCATGGAAGCGAGGGTCATCATCCACCTCATTGTCGTTCACGGCGCTATTGTCATCCTCATGCCCTTCAATATCAACTTCCTCATCTTCATCCTCATTGTTGTCATCATCACCACTGTTTTCACCACCGTTGCTATCACCACTGCTGTCATCACTGCTATCGTCCCCGGACTCATCCGAGTCCCCTCCAGCAGCCTCCTGTGCGGGGGCATCCTGCACAAGATCCGCTGACAGTGACGGAGGAGCGTCAGGGGCAGGGGCAGCTGGAGGTATAACCATGTTGCCATCAGCATCAACAACCAGGTAGGTGCCATCGTACAACTGTGGCTGCCCACAGTGATCCTCAGCATCATCCTCAAAAATCCTTTCTTCCGGATCCTTCTCAACTTGATTCTCCATCTGAACCTCAGGCTGCACCACTGGCTCGACAAGTGGGTAGCGGGGTGCAAGCTGACCAGTAGGGACACGACCTCCGGTGCTCTTGCGTGTCGTGTTATTGGTCCTGGACATCTGATAAGTAAAAAGGAGACTCAGCATAGATAAAACAAAATGATAGCATTTAATAAAGGAAAACTGAATAAATTAGTTTTTATGCATAAATAAGTCAATTTTGAAAGGTAACATGGCTTTCTAGATCATGAATCCTTAATTTTCGATCATTTCTAACTTAAGGCTGCATCCTACAATCATTACTGCTCTGATACCACTTTGTCACACCTGATTTTTGAAGAGAAACCAAATGCATCTCATATGTGCGGCAGGATCAAATTACACACATATGGTAGACAAAAGAGTGTAATATCATAAACAGTAATCAAAATGTACAAGAGTTAAACCATTACATTATCTTTTTATTACACTCAGACGGTGGACTCGAAGGTCCTCAAAGCGAACAAACGGTAACTAGACGAACAACTCTGTCTTTAGCTTCCACTAGCACATGACTGGGGGATCGCATGCCTCAGAACTCCTCAAAGTCACTGAAGTACTCCTCACCGTTATTCTCCTTTGAACAGCGGTAAGCAAGGGTGAGCACACTTATGGTTGGAGCTTAGCAAGTGGGGGAAAAAGTATGCAAGGCTGTCAAAGATAGGCTAAGGGTTTACAGCGATTAGCATTTTAAAGTTGGTCAATTTTTATTAGCGAGCCTATTTACTAAGTGTAAGTTTATACAAACCCAACAATTAAGCATTTGAAACATTATCCCAAAACCATATGAAATCATGATTTAATTCCATCTTCAAGTTCACTTATCATGTGAGGGTCCAAGCCGCTCTTAACCGTGAGCACGGCTGATCGATCAGTTTTCACTCTGCAGAGGTCGTACTCTTTACCCACAGCTCGTGTTCCCCATGTTGCCCAAGTTAGCTAGACCCTTAAACACTTCTAAGGTGAGTGGCTACGGGTCCACTACAAAGCCTTTACAAAGGCAATGCAAAAGACCAACAACCTACGACAGTTACATCAGCGGAGCGGACCATAACCCTCCCTAGTGGTCAGCACCTTAGCAAAAGGCTGCTACCCCAAAAGAACCAGGCTATACCCCTTCAACTCTGGCCCCTTGTGCCCCTTTCGGGAAAGGTTGTCAGATAATTCACACAACTAATTAATTGGCTAAGGGCAGAGCCATATGCCACGGTGGTTGCACTGTTTTCTTGGGTGGTTGTCCATGTTCTAATTAAATCATATGATCTTGTTATTATCCACATCTTCACCAAAGTTACCAAAGTTTCCATGATCAACATTTTATAAATATTTATTTCAACCATCCCAAGTTAAGCAACTAAGCATTTCTACCCAAAACATTTATTAAAATGGTTGTTCAAGGTAATAGGGTAAAATTCTAGTCATGTCCTTAAAAAGGTGATTTCCCATCAATTTATGCATAACAACAATTAAAAGTAAATATTAATTAGTATGCATTTATTTAGAACAAAAAGGAAATGCAGAGGGGGAAGTCCACTTGCCTTCGTCTACAAACTGAGAGTCTTCTTCTTCAAAGAAAGGTTCCTCCTGATCTTCTCCGAGAGGTTGCTCAGATGAAACAGGCACGAGATCTACACACAAACGCAAGGCATACAATAAATAACTAAAACAATACACCAATCATTGCTATAAACTAGTAACACACTCATTAAAAGATTCTACGCACTGAGACGATCATTTTGATACCTTATACGCGAAAAACAGAGTTAAAACGTGAAAGATATGATTAAAATAAGATGCAGGGGCTTTTCTGTAAGAAAACTAGGCTCACAGGGGCTTATTTGTAAGAAACCAGGGACCCAAAACATAATTATATATAAAAACAGAAGGTCTAAATTGAAAAAGAGTTGAAATGGACCTCTAGTGCTATTATACAGAAGAGACAGGGGCTAGAATATAAAAGAAAGGACCTGGATGTAACAGTTTTCACAGGTGGAAGGACCGGCATGCAAAACAAAGAAAACTAGGGGTCTCTTTAACAAAAGTACCCTGGGTTGACCGGTATGTCCTCAGTTGACTCGCGGCTGGATGTGATCCTGGCTGCTCGTTCACGATCGGACGGCATGTGTCGACGACAAGCGAGGAGCGGCGACGGGGGTCGCCAGAGACGGCGGCGCGCGGCGGCGGGTTCGCCGGTGCAGGCTTGGGATGGGGTTCCCGGGCACCATTTCGAGCGCGGATGGGTGCTACGTGAAGAGGTGGAGCATGCACACCTGACCAGAGCATCTGGAGGAGGGCTCAGGCGGCCACGGTGGTGCGCGGCAGAAGGGGGCGGCGCGGCCATCACCGGCGTGTGGGCGCCGGTGCTGCAGCACACACGCAAGGGAAAAACAGAGGGGGAAATGACGCTCACCACGCAGCGAAGAGCCGGGCGAGGACACGAGCGGAGGAGAGGCGGCGGGGAAGGAGTTTGACAACAGCGGTGAACTTCAGGCGGTGCTCCAGCGGAAGCAGGGGCGCGGCTCGGTCCGGCGACGAAGGCGGGATTCTGGACAGAGAGAGAGAGAGAGAGCTCGGTGAGCTTTGCACGCGAAGGAAAAGAAGAGAGAGGGGGACAGGGGCTCTCCACTGACAGCATTTGCTCCGGCGGTGGCAATGGCACAGCGGGCAGAGGAGCCACTGGCAGCGGTGCGTTTGAGAGGCTCGGGTGATGCGGGAGCTTGAATGAGAGTGTAGGGGCGGTGCACAGGCATCCACAGCAGCCTATATAGGGCCAGGGGGAAAGCGGTAGCGACGGCCGGCGGGGAAAAGGCCATTGATGGCTGTGGGGGCGCCGGCGCCTTCAAGGCAATCAAGGGGGGCTTGATTAGGGGAAACTGAAGGGGAGAATTAGGGGGAAATGATGGCCGGAGCGCCACTGCGCCTTGATGGAAGAGTTTGAATGGGAGGCGGAATCATCACCGGTAACGGCCGGCGGGTGCGGCGGTTGCGAAGCAGAGGATGGGGTGTGAGGAGGGGTAAAGATCTGACGCATGGGGCCAGCCAGCAGCGAGAGAAGGAGGGAGGAGGGGGAGCTAGGCCGCGCGGGTGGTGCTCGGCCGGAAGAGAGGAGGATGGGCCGGAGCGGGCTGAAAAGCGGAGAGGGGGAGGGTTTGAGGTTTTTCTTTTTTTTTTCAAAACCTTTTTCTTTCAAATCTCTTTCAAAAATTCAAACACTTTCAAACTTTCAAACAAATTTTAAAACTTTACACAATCAAACAAAATCCATGCATTGCAAATCATGATGCACAAGCACTTGTTGCTTCTAAATTATTTAAATTTAATTTAATTACTTTAGAGCCCAAATTAATTAGTATTTTAATTAAGTCCTGAAGACTAAATCTAAAACACTATGTTGCTTAAGGTAATTTCAGTGATGGAATTTTTAGGGTGCTACATGGGCCCACATGGACCTTTGGTAACGGGCATAAAAACCGAGCCTGTTACATGAACTCAACAACGAAGACGCGGAAAATACTTCCATGACGCGTCTCCTCTATCTTGACGAAAGGAGACGCGTCGTGTAAGTGCATGTCTCCTCCATGTTGATGAAAGGAGACACATCTTGTCAGTGCGCATCTCCTATGTCTCGACGAAAGGAGACACATCTTGTCAGTGCGCATCTCCTATGTCTCGACGAAAGGAGACGCCTGCTGTGAACCCGCGTCTCCCTCTGTCTCGACCAAAGGAGACACGTACTGTGTACGTGTGTGTGCGTCTCCTCTGTCTGGACCAAAGGAGACGCGTACTGTGTACGTGCGTCTCCTCTAATCGAACAAAGGAGACGCGTACTGTGAACTTGTGTCTCCTCTATCTCGACTAAAGGAGACGCGTTGTCTACTTTCACAAAAATTAGGTCCAGCATCCACATTCACAAAACTCCACAAACTGAATAGAAATCCACAAAATTCATATGCATAATCTGACAAAATTCAGGCATTCAACATCCTCATCTAACAAGGTTCACAACAATATCACTGGCTTAACCATGAGGATTGGTATCAAATACAATGCAAGCCATCAGAGCATCATTAATGTGAAATTTTCCTGAGGGTGTGATCACCTGGTCCATGAGGAATGAGGCAGTTCTTTCCCTAATGTGGAGCAGCATGTCTTTGTGGAGTTGACAAGTAGGTACGTGAAATGCCTGAATATAACAATGTCAGCAGTCAGCACACAGGTGGTTACCAAACATGTGCAGTGCTAATAAGCAAGAACTGTGCTCAGTTGTAGGTGTTACAAATGCAGATCCCAAGAAAGTACCTCAAGGTCCTTCAATTTATCTTTTACTATAAGCATGTGATAGGCACAATAGAAGCCGCAGACTCTGGATTGGTAAGGTTGTTGGTGGCAGTGTGATAAATATACAAAGACAAATAGTGGTGAGAAGAAATAAACTCAAGCTTTAGTACTAGCTTCCACAGGCAGGAAATACTAAGTAATACGTATATCAAAAGCCTTCTCATGTTTCAAGGCGCGGCGGGGCAACTTGTTGTCATCGCAGTAACTATTCCAAGCACTACAACAAAACATGCAACAATGGTTAGGGCACCATTAATAAACTCTGCAGAGTTTGTTGAGGAAGTTTGTAGGTTAAGAAAGAAAGAACTTACTCATTAATGGCTTCCACGAACTCAGAGAAATTAGTTTCTAGGATTCTATATGAATTAAGATACAAGACCTTGTTCTGCTTTGGAAGGATCACCACTGCAATCCAGTAGTGCCCAGTGTTATAACAGGAAATGATGACTCTCTTTTTAGCATATGACTGGTAGGCATGCTTCGTATAGGACACAAAAAAATCCAAGTTATTTTGTGTCGTACGGACATCCCTAGGCCCACTACACAAGTGGGTACTGGGACTGACTACTCTGTGCGCCCCTGGGACTACCCGACTTGGGCTACACGGCACCTGCTGGCGTGGAGCGCAAGGCTTACAGAGGATTAGTACTCGGTTAGGAAGCTAGACATGACCGGATCCATGTAGAGTACTCCTAGCCGTACACGACTAGTACTCCTCTGGCAAACCGGCTTGTAACCCTACCTCCCGGAATATATAAGGCGAGGCAGGGACCCCTATCTCTTTATCTGCATCATCTTGTAAACACACCCAATCAATCCAGAGCTACGCAGCATACAGGACGTAGGGTATTACGCACCTAGCGGCCCGAACCTGTCTAAATTGTGCGCCACGTGTCTCTCCTTCGAGTTCCCGATCTCGGCGAGGCCACAAACGTCTACCTCGGGTACTCCCCTTGGTAGGTTGCTGGGTTAAAACACCGACAGCTGGCGCGCCAGGTAGGGGATCTCGCCGAAGATCTCATGGCGAACTCGACGACTTCAATCGTCATCAAGCCAACCGCCGCTTTCAACCGTGGCGACACCTTCGTCTTCGGCGCCTGGGTCTACACCGCTGATGGCGCTGGATCATTCCAGCGCTACCTCACCATGACCCCAGACCCGGAGACCGGACTCGTGATGCTTCCCGAAGCCATCACGGGTCCACTCGTTGAAAAATTCGGCGAATTTTCGCTCTGCAACCAAGTCACCGACTTCGAGATTGGATCCGACTCCAACTCGAACTCGACATCACCATGGATCGAATCATGCGAGCCAGCTCCTGAGCCATCATGTGAAACGGTCCTCCTCCACGAGCACTTCCCGTACGGCCTCTGCAACTCTAGCGGGGCCCACGCGGAAGCCCTCACCGCACGTCGGGCCGGCAAGGAGATTGTCTCTGAGTACTCCTCAGACTCCAATGCCGTACCCGGCTACAACTTGGACTCCTCCTACGAGTTCGATTTCGGCTCGGACCCAATCGAGTCCGAGTCCGAGCTCAACACAACCGAGGAGCCGCTGTCAGGCCCTGCCGCTGGTTTGGTCATTACATCTACTCCCGCCGGCAGATTCGTCTACTGGCCCGACTGCAAGCCCGCAGACCTGACTGACGACAACTCGCGCTGCGTCACCTACCTCGAGACACTCCCCTTCCAAGAGGGGATCCCGCTGGCTCCAAACGAAGACGAGCACACCCCCACCGAGGTGGCGACTACCGACTCTGGCCTCTGCACTCCTGACCGTGAAGTCTTCATGGCGGCCAGGGAAACTGGAATCTCAGGAAGCCGGCCCGATCAATACCTCGACGACATCTCGGATGATGAGGAATCAGCCAACACACCCCCCAATGAGACTACCGAAGACAAGAATGCTCGGCGTGACTGCAATAGGAAGCGGGCCGATCGACGCCGACGCCTCCGGGAAGCTCTCCCCATCCGGAACCTCAATGAGGCTCTGGATCAAGTCGCGAACCGGGTGCACACTACCCCTGAGCAATGCCTCATGTCTATCACCACGATAGCATGGCAGGCCCAGGGGCATCGCGCAGGTTACGTCATCGCCAAGCTTGCTGAGGATGCCTACTTCATGCGGGTCAACAACAGAGTCACTCCCGCTAGAAACCACGAAGCCAATAGTCACAGCCGCACCCTAGCAGATAGCGAATGCAACCGTGTCCGTGGCGAACATCAACCAACACCCAACCGCTCTAGAGCCTCTGCAGGAGGAGCCTCGCATGGTGGCCACAGCGGTGGGGGTGGTGGCGGTAGGGGCAGCAGTGGCGGCAGTTCCTCCAACAGCGGCGGCAGAAGAGCTGGTGGCGGCGGCGACCGTGGAGGCCAAGGCCACATGAACAGCCACGTCACCGGCTATACTCACAGTGGCTATGATGCCCGCCACAAGATCAACGAGATCCGCCATGCCAAGAAAGCTACTGAAGTCAGCGACAGCGCCGGCTTCCCCGCCTACTCTGCACGACTTCGCGATTTGCTTCTCCCCGAGAAATTCAAGCCTCTCGGAATCACCAAGTACGACACGAAGCAAGACCCAGTTTAGTGGCTCAGGTGCTATGCCCTATCCATTGAAAACGCTGGTGGCAACAATGACACGAAGTGCCTCTACTTCCCCTTCTGTCTGGATCAGGCTCCACTCACTTGGCTCGAGTCACTCGACAAGAACTCGATCGACCAGTGGGACCAGCTGAAGGCTCAGTTCACCAGCAACTTCGCGGGCGCCATGGGGCGCTCGGGTACCTGCATGGATCTGGCGATGGTCAAACAGGAACAAGGTGAGACGCTCTGCTAGTACATGCGACGCTTTTTTGACAAGCGCGTGACCGTAGTCGACGTCACCGACAAAGAAGTCATCGACCTCTTCCAAGACGGGCTCTACCACCATCGCACCTTCGAAGACTTCGGTCGCCACCGCCCGAGTTCCATCACCAAGCTCAAGGACATGATCACCTCATGGGCCGACGAAGAGGACAAGGCAAATGCCAAGTATGACTCCATTTGCGGCAAGAACAAGAACAACACGGGTGGCAACAACACCAACAAGGATCAAGGGGGTCGCAACAACAACTACTCGGGTCCTAACCGCAAGCGCAAGCTAGACAACACAGTCGCAGCTATACAGCACCCTGCGAAGGACAACTCCAAAAAGACCTCCGGTGGCTTCAAAGACTTGCTCAAAGAGAAGTGCCCGTGGTATCTGGATGGCAATCACACCACCGATTAGTGCTACCAACTCCGGCGAGCACTTAAGGATATTCCCAAGCCACGACCTCCTCACGACAAGAAGGGCAAGAAAAAAGTTGACGAAGGCAATGGTGACTTCCAGGAACCTGACAAGACGGTGAATGTCCTGTTCGGTGGACTACCCACCAAGTGGTCCCAAAAGCTCACTCTACGGGAAGTCTTGAGCATTGAACCAGCGGTACCGACACCTCTAAGGTGGTCGGAGGTACCCATCACCTTCTCCCGCGCGGATCAATGGACAAGCTTCTTTGAGCCAGGACGTTTCCCACTGGTCTTGAAACCAGTAGTCGCGGGCTCCAAACTCAACAAGGTACTCATCGACGGTGGGAGCGGACTCAATGTCCTCTTCACCAAGACCTTGAAGAAGATGAAGCTCGACATCACTGACATGTTTACCAAGGGCACGTCGCCTTTTTACAGCATCGTCCCGGGTAACGCGGCTATTCCACTTGGCTCAGTGGTCCTGCCTCTAAGAAGCTTGCCCCAACTGAACTCGAGATACCCGAGAAGACCGACACCGTGAACAAGCCTCAAACGACAGAGGAAGTGCAGGTGAAAGCCATCGACCTCGGGACAGGCGACAGCAGCAAGACTACCATGATCGGCGTAGGGCTCTACCCGAAATAGGAAGATGCGCTCGTCAGCTTCCTTCAGGCTAACCGAGACATCTTCGCGTGGAAGCCAGTGGACATACCAGGGGTGCCCAGGAGGCTGATCGAGCATTCACTCAACGTCGACCCAAAAGCTGCGCCCAAGCGACAACATCTCCGCTGCTTCGCTGATGATCGACGGGACGCCATCAAGAAGGAACTCGCCAAACTACTCGTGGCCGGCTTCATTCGTGAAGTCTTCCATCCTAAGTGGCTCGCCAACCCCGTCCTCGTCCGCAAGAAGAACACGAACGAGTGGAGGATGTGCGTCGACTACACCGACCTCAACAAACACTGCACCAAGGACCCCTTCGGGTTGTCATGGATTGATCAAGTCATCGACTCCACGGCGAGCTGTGACTTGCTCTGCTTCCTCGACTGCTACTCCGGCTACCACCAGATTGCTATCAAGGAAGAAGACCAGGAGAAGACCGCATTCATCACCCCGTTCGGCGCCTACTGCTACACGACAATGTCATTCGGGTTGAAGAACACCGGCGCCACCTACCAGCGAGCTATCCAGGCCTGCTTCAAGAAGCAGCTCAACAAGAACGTCGAAGCCTATGTGGATGACGTGGTCGTCAAGACCAGAAACTCCGACATGCTCATCACCGATCTTGAAGAGACCTTCGCATCCTTGCGAGAGTACCAGTGGAAGCTCAATACCAACAAGTGTGTCTTCGGCATACCATCTGGGAAACTACTCGGCTTCAGCCATCATGGCATCGAAGCCAACCCCGAGAAGATCTCCGCCATCACCAATATGAAAGCTCCAACCTGCATCAAGGATGTCCAGAAGCTTACCGGGTGCATGGCGGCCTTGAATAGATTCATCTCGAAGCTCGGAGAATGGGGACTACCCTTCTTCAAGCTACTCAAGCACCAAGAGAAGTTTGTGTGGACCGCAGAGGCTGATCAAGCTCTAGCGTAGCTTAAAGACTTCTTGTCGAAGCCACCGGTCCTCCCGGCTCCTCGCAAAAAGGAACAGCTACTGCTCTACCTCGCTGCGACTTCTCATGTGGTCAGTACTGCCATCGTCGTTGAGCGGCAGGAAGAAGGCCACGCCTACCCAGTCCAGCGACCAGTCTACTTCATCAGCGAGGTTCTGTCAGAGTCCAAGGCACGGTACCAGCCGGTCCAGAAACTACTCTACGCAGTACTCATCACCTCGCGGAAGCTACGACACTACTTCCAGGAGTACTCGATCGTCATCATCACCGACTACCCGCTCGGTGACATACCTCGCAACCAAGATGCTACTGGAAGAATCTATAAATGGGCGGTCGAACTTGGCGCCCTCAACATCGACTTCAGGCCATGCACAGCTATCAAGTCCCAGGCACTAGTCGACTTCATGGCAGAGTGGCGGGAGAATCAGCTACCAACTCTAACAGAGAGACCAGAGCATTGGGTGATGTACTTCGATGGCTCACTCAAACTCGAGGGCACGGGTGCAGGGGTACTCCTGATTTCTCCAAAGGGCGAACAACTCAAGTACGTCCTGCAGATCTTCTGGAAGGTCTCAAACAATGAAGCCGAGTATGAGGCCCTACTTCACGGGCTCCGCCTCACAATCTCATTGGGCATCAAGCGGCTACTAGTCTATGGCGACTCCGCAGTGATCATCAACCAAGTCAACAAGTCTTGGGATCGCAACAAGGAGAACATGGACGCCTACTGTCTGGAAGTCCGCAAGCTCGAGAACAAGTTCTATGGTCTCGAGTTCCACTATGTCGTCTGCGACAACAACTTTGCAGCGGACGTCCTGTCGAAGCTTGGTTCTACTCGCGCACAAGTACCCATCGGAGTCTTCGTCCATGAGCTTCACACGCCATCCATCCCGGAGCCGGTGCCAATGGCCACTGACCCTGTGCCACCGTAGCCCGGTCAGGAGGTCCTAATGATCGACGTGGATTGGAGACAACCCTTCATCGACTACATCCGCGAGCATAAGGTTCCCTCCGACAAGAACATGGCCGAACAACTCGTCCGCCGAGCCAAGACCTACGTACTCATCGGAGACAAGCTCTACAGGCGAGGTACTACTTCTGGAGTACTCATGAAGTGCATACCTCGGGATGAAGGCAAGGACATCTTGGAGGAGATCCACAAGGGCGTCTGCGGCAACCACGCGTCTTCTCGCACGCTGGTGAGCAAAGCCTTTCGACGAGCCTTCTACTGGCCCACAGCTCTGGCCGACGCTGAAGAACTCGTCAGAAAGTGCCAGGATGTCAATTCTTCACCAAGCAGCAACACGTCCTGGCCTACAAGCTAGTCACCATACCACCAACCTGACCCTTTGCCTGCTGGGGGCTCGACATGATTGGGCCTCTGCCAACTGCGCCAGGAGGATTCAACAGAGTCTTGGTGGCCATCGACAAGTTCACTAAGTGGATCGAGGTCAAGCCAGTCACCTACCCAAAGGCTGATAGAGTACTCGACTTCTTGGATGAACTCATGCATCGCTACGGGCTACCCCATCGCATCATCACAGACTTGGGTTCCAACTTCAACAATCACCAGTTCTGGGAGTACTGCGAGAACAGCGGGATCGATGTCCGGTACGTCTCAGTCGCCCACCCGCTCGCCAACAGACAAGTCGAGCACGCCAACGGGATGGTACTCGACGCCCTCAAAAAGCGATTGCATGACGCAGCTAAGACCAAAGGAGGCAAGTGGATCAAGGAACTACCCAACGCACTCTGGGGGCTTCATACTCAACCTACCAAGCCAACAGGGCAGTCGCCCTACTTCCTGGTCTACGGCTCCGAAGCTAATCTACCCGCTGACGTGATGTGGGAATCCCCGGCAGTAGAACAATACGACGAAGGCATCTCCGAAGACAGCAGACGGGTTGATATCAACAGCCTCGAAGAAGCCCGCTGCGCTGCTCTCATCCAGTCAGCAAGGTACCTAGAGGGTATCCGTCACTATCACAATCGCAACGTCAAGGAACGCTCCTTCAACGTCAGCGATCTAGTCCTCCGTCGTATCCAAAACACGGATGGACTACACAAGCTCAGCTCGCCATGGGAAGGTCCCTTCTCAGTCTCCAAGGTGACCGGACCTGGCTCATATCGCCTCCAAACACTTGAAGGTGACGACATCAACAACTTGTGGAACGTCGACCAGCTGTGTCGCTTCTACGTGTAGTCGCTCGACTACTCATTTACGGGTCCAAGTCTACACGACTACTCACGGACTCTTCGCTGTAAGCGGCCTCTCGGTCCTAGCACTAGTCTACGGACTACTCTTCTCCAAAATCCAGCGTCAACTGCTACTAACGAATTTTGGGCTGCACAGAGCAGAAGGACTCTGGCGGCGGTCTACAGACCATGTACCCTAGATCCAGCCTATATGGCTACTAATGGATCTTCAGCTGTAAGCAGCTCAAGGGCCCTAGCACCACTTAGCCGTAGGTGGCCTACGGGTCCTAGCGACTACTCATCTGTAAACGGCTCTGACCATCCAGGTGTACTTTTTCATCAGTAATAAAGTTTGATTCTACTCAACTTGTTTACTGTGTCTCCTGCTTAAGCAGATCATACTGAGTACTACTACTCACGACTACTCCCACAGCTTGGTACTCCGCACACTTCGCTGCAAGTGGCGGCCACGAGTACTCATTTCATATACAAGCAGTGGACAACTTTCATTGATATTTCAAACAAGTCTCTGACTACTTTGTTTGTCTTACATCAACTACTCTAAGCAACCTCTATAGGTACATCTATTGGAGATTCAGCTTCTCCACCACCTGCTCAGCAATGGGCACCATCTCTTCAAGGAGAGCCTTGTACTGCTCATCGCTGCAGTTCGCCGCAAGACCACCAGCTACCACATCCACCGGTGCCTTTGGGAAGTACGACTTCATGTACGCCAACACCTGGTTCGGGATGGACTTAGCCAGGTGCTTGACGTATGTCGCCAAGCGCCCGGGGGCTTCCTTCAGCCTGTCTACTAGAGGGGCTATCTTGGGTCCGCCCGGATGTGGCACCAGCAGCCTCGCGATGGGCAGCGCGGCTTCTTCGAGTTCCTTCAGCTGACCTCGAAGCTTCTCGTAGTCTTCATTGAGCTTCTGCAGAGATTTATAACAATTGACAATGTCACGATCTGAGGCTTCACGAAGCTCCATGTGCTTGATACACTCATGGCGCAACTGAGCGTACTCATGTTCAAGTACCTCTCTCTTGTCGGTTTCGCAGTACACGACGTTCTTGAGGTCCATCTCAGATGCCTTCAGCTGGTCAACCTTTGCCTCAAGATCTGCAGACAACTCGACGCAAGGTCAGACTACTCACACGTACTACAATAAGTACTCGGTGGCTTTGGCGGAAGACATACCTTTGTTCTTCTGGCGTAATGACTTGTTCTTCCGGATCAAGTCATCCCTCTTCGCCTCCATCTCCTGCACTTCGTTATGGTATTGGGCGAAGGCGCCATCGAGCTTGGACTGGAGCAACGGTGAGTGCTTCTTTGACTTCTCTAGCTCCTTCTCCAGAGCCTCGGCGTGGAGGACGGTGTCACCATATCCCTTCAGAAGATCGGTCTTCTGACGAGATCTCTCCACCAAGCCCTGCGCAAGACACAGCAGCTGGTCAGTACGCAACATTTAGAAAGGCAAGTCAACTCAGGGTACTCACAGCGTACCTTGATCCAGTTCTCCGTCCGGCACCATGACTCCATGCTCAGCGACACAACAGCTGGGTCAATGAGATCATCATCCAGCAACTCAAGACCACCGCGGCTTGAAGATCCTGTCTCTGGCATGGGTGCCGAGCAGAGTGGCGCAGCATCTTCTATCATCACCTCACAGACGACGACTTGGGCACTCGCCTCAGGTTGCGGATCAACCTGCATTTCTACGCTCGCCTCACGGACGTATCCTTGTCACCGGTGTACTGGTACCCGAGGGTATCTCGCGCCATCAGTGGTTGCACCCTCCTCTTCATGAAACTGAAGGCCACATGCTCGGCCCTCAGTCCAGCTTCCCGCAAGGCCTTGATCTTGTTCAGCAGTGGGGGTAGTTGAATACCCTCCTGCATGGTGGGCTCCGTGTTCCACCACAGCGCATGCTTCGATTGACGCCCGCTCGGTTTCGGCAGCTCGGGGTGGTGGTTGGTGATATAAAACCACCTCGCCTTCCAGTCCTGGTTTGAATCAATGAGCTTGTACGGCAAGTACTAGCCGGCGGCATCTTCACGCATCTGAATCCCGGCGCCTCTGACTACTCGCGGGTCATCAGTGCTCGGTTGCGGCTTCACTCGGAAGAATTTCCGAAACAAGATCCAGTGGGGCTTAATCCCCACAAAAGCTTCGCAGAAATGCACAAAGATGGAAGTGTGGAAGATCCCGTTGGGGTTGAGGTTGAGGTACTCGATACCGTAGTACCTGAGCATCCCCTTGAAGAAGTCGCTGGCCGGCAGCGTGAATCCACGCTCCACGAACCGCGCGAACATCGGGATCTTGTCCGGATTCTTCTCCATCGGGTACGGGTCTCCTGTGGCGGTGCACCAAAAATCTATCTCCTTCTCACAGAGGAATCCGCTGTTGACCAAGGCGAGGAGGTCCTCGGTCTTCAACTTCGCCTTCTTCCACTCCTTTGCCGGATTGGGGCGAGGGGAGGCAGGCGGCGACGACGACGACTAGCTGGCATCTCCGGCCTCATTGCGGCTCCTTTTCTTCGACGCGTCGGTCTTCGAGCTTTTCGTTGGGGAAACCTTCATCCTCCAAGTTACGGGTGTCTTCACTCGCATTCGCTCGGGGGTTATGGAGGTGGGCGGACTGCGGCAGCGGGGGCAAGTAGATCTAATCTACGCTCGCGGTGGCGGTGGCAGCAGAGGAGCAGAGGGGGCAGTCTCTCAGATCTAATCTGTGGGAATGCTGTCGTTGGGAGTAAAAAAACCCTAAGGGTTTCACAGGCTATTTATAAGCCGCCGGGCGGCTAAGTTCCAGACAGACAGATAAGCGCCAGACGGGTGACTCAGCAGTGGCAGCCTGACCTTTCACATTCTAGTACTCGACGCTCTCAGTCTCGGGGGCTCGACTACTTCCGACGGATGCAGTGGGCTACATCAGATCCAGATCCCACTCAGGACACATTCTACAGTCAAGATGATCATTCAATTCGAGAGAAAGTACTCGACTCAAGGCTCGGGGGCTCCGTGCCATGTGTCCTTCGGTTTTTTTTCCGGATTTTTCAGGATAATATTGGCAGAACTTCAGATTGACCCTCAGCTTGAATCTGTGATTCGACCTAAGGCTCGGGGGCTACATTCCATATGGAATGCGATTCTCCGAATCGCATTTTCCATATGGTTCTTCATCAAGACAACACGAGTACTATTGAAGACCTTCGAGAGAAGCACTCGGGGACGCTTGGGAACTACTCGAGAAGACTTCAAGACTACTCAAAGATTAGCTGGAGTACCTTCCAGCCTCGGGATGATTCAAGCATTCTTGAGGACTTTCGGCTTGTGGAATTTGGGGACGCTCAAGGACTACTCGCCAAGGCCGTCAAGACTACTCGAAGACATCCTGCTCGACTACAAAGTACTTGGGGGCTTGTCGTACGGACATCCGTGGGCCCACTACACAAGTGGGTACTGGGACCGACTACTCTGTGCGCCCCTGGGACTACCCGACTTGGGCTACACTGCACCTGCTGGCGTGGAGCGCAAGGCTTATAGAGGAATAGTACTCGGTTAGGAAGCTAGACATGACTGGATCCATGTAGAGTACTCCTAGCCGTACACGACTAGTACTCCTCTGGCAAACCGGCTTGTAACCCTGCCTCCCGGACTATATAAGGCGAGGCAGGGACCCCTATCTCTTCGTCTGCATCATCTTATAAACACACCCAATCAATCCAGAGCTTTGCAGCATACATGACGTAGGGTATTACGCACCTAGCAGCCTGAACCTGTCTAAATTGTGTGCCGCGTGTCTCTCCTTCGAGTTCCCGATCTCGGTGAGGCCACAAACGTCTACCTCGGGTACTCCCCTTGGTAGGTTGCTGGGTTAAAACACCGACATTTTGTATATTTGACTTGCTAAAGCATTCAGGATCAAGGAAGGCAACGGGTTCCTTCTTCTACCGTACTTCTACAGCCATATTCCTAATATTAAGAAAAAACAAAGTGTAAGGACGCAAAATACATAGTCAAGATGAACTAACGCAGAAATCACATTTAGATAGAAAATGATTAGTGAGAAGTAGATTAAATTTTCAAGCAACTTACAGGATGAAACAGCGGAGAAGTCCCATATCCAAAGCATCCAAGTTGAAGAGATCGTACAAGTCGCTGATGATCACAGACAACAGCTCGTATTTATCATCTTCTCTCACAGGCCACCAGCCGTGGTTGGGCCATATTATGCCCTGAATCAGAGACTCATCATTGTCCTTATAACGTCCCATGTAGAAATTGTGGAGATTAGAGACAGAAGGAGCAGTATCCGGATGCTTGTGTTCAGCAACACTGAGCATTGCATTTTCAAATTTGCAGTTTGAGTTAATCTCAGTCATAGCAACATTGGTCGCCTTCTTCTTGGTGTTTCTCTCAGATGACTTTCTGGCAGGCTTCTTTTCCTCCTGCTTTGAGATGGCTGAAGAAGGCTTTCTAGTAGGCTTCTGAGACCTTTTATTTTCAACAAGTTTCTTTTCCTGCCGCTTTGAGATGGCTGAAGAAGGTTTCTCAGATCACTTTCTGGTAGACCTTTTATTTTCAGCGAGTTTCTTTTCCTGCTGCTTTGAGATGGCTGAAGAAGGCTTTCTAGTAGGCTTCTGAGACCTTTTATTTTCAACAAGTTTCTTTTCCTGCCGCTTTGAGATGGCTGAAGAAGGTTTCTCAGATCACTTTCTGGTAGACCTTTTATTTTCAGCGAGTTTCTTTTCCTGCTGCTTTGAGATGGCTGAAGAAGGTTTCTCAGGTGGTGTATGACCAGCAGCTATTACAGAGATATTGGGCCCAGATGTACCTGTAGCTTTCTTCAACCTGTCGTCAACAGATTTCTCGGCATCAGCCAACACATGACTCTGGGCTCCTGCTTTGACATCATTGTTTTGAGCACTTTCGTTTGGGGATGGAGGTTTTGTTCTTTCATGAGGAGAAGAAGGTGGGGATGTAATTTGCGATTCTAGGGGTGGAGGAGGAGGAGGTGGGTTACCAGGTGGGGAATGAATCTGTTCTGTAATTTGCGTTTCTGGGTGTGGAGGAGGAGGAGGAGGTGGGTTACCAGGTGGGGAATGAATCTGTACTGTAATTTGCTTTTCTGGGGTGGTGGTGGAGGAGGAGGAGGTGGGTTACTAGGTGGGGAATGTTCTAGGGGTGGAGGAGGAGGAGCTAGGAAACCATGTGAGGAAGAGTTTTGTCCTATAGTCTGTGAACTAGAAGGAATCTGTATCGTAGTGTGCGAACAAGATTTTGGAATTGGTGCTCCCTTGATGTGAATGTGGCACCTCTTCCACTGTATCCTCTGGTGTAGAGCTTGTCCAAGTGTCGTCACCTCGTCATTTTGAGGGTGTTCTAGCGCGTGATCCCTAAAGACAACATATACATGCAGCACTTCGACCACAACACAGTCTTCATGAATCGAGACTGTGTGTAGCGTAGTCTGCTCTGGTTGAACCACACCAATTGCAGCTTCACATTCAACACCGTGAAATATGATCCATAGGCCACAGTCTGTGGGTTCTGTAAACGTGCCTATAAGGTCTTCCTGTGTGGGGGAAGCAATGTGCACTACCTCTGTCGACAACTCTGTAGCGCTGTTGATCAAACCTACATTATATGCGGATGCACAACTGCTCTTCAGTCCGGCGGGTGAAGGCCTTGTGCAATTGGACACTAGTGCAAACACCACCTGGTACCCTCGTGCCATCATGTCAAGCATATCCTTCTCCATCTCAGCCTTGAGTTCTTGCTTGATTTCTTCCTTCATCTGTTGCTTATCAACTGATGAGTCGGTACTGACCCTCTTCCTCTTCCTGTACATGGAAGCATGTTGAGGCCATGCAAACTTCCAACCCTGGTAGCTGGAGACACTACGCATGTGACCTGGTTGTTCGAGGCGGCCCAAGCACTGACTTAGCACATCATTCTCCCTCAGCCATGAAGTCATTCCTGAAGATTCTGCATGTGCATTCTTTTCCATGATGTCTGCAGCCACATTTTCATTTGCTTCTTTGTTGTACACTATCACGGCAACACCATCTTCCACCACTAGCTTACTCCTTGCTCGCACCCAATTCCTAGAATGATCATCATAAGCATCATATGGGTTGGCTATCCCAGCTGCAGCTAATTTCCTGTCCTCTTCCTCCCACTGTGGTAGTTTCCCACAATAACCAGCTAGACCCATGATGAGCTCGTTTGTGTTCAGACTTCGAAGTGACTTGAACTTGCCACTAACAGATGAGGCTTCCTCGGTTTCCTACTGTTTCACAAACTCTGTCCACTCTTCTGGCTTGATAAAGTTGTGCTTTCCAAATGTCTCGAGTCCTTTTCTGACAAAATCTCGCCTAAGCTGAAATCTGAATTGTCTCCATGCCTTGCCTACAATCTTCCATAAAAGCTTGAATGCCTACTCTTTCATGTCTTCCTGAAACTCCAAGTGTTTATGCATATAGGTTTCAAACAAGTACCACTTTTCTTCATCGCTTAGTTTTTTGATTTCTGGCAAATTCAAAGGTATCTTTTGTCTAGCAATGAGCCCTGCAAGTGCCCTGAACCTGCGCTTTTCTGTCAATGGTACTGGCATCCCCCCTCTCTCAACCTTAGTGACTACCATTTTGTCTCTTGGCCACTTTGTGGCTGTCCTTGGCACTCTGGCTCGGCCCATAGCCCCACCCACCTGCTCTTGTTCGTCACTAGCAGTGGCATATCCATCTTCTTCATTATATGCATCTTCTTCAAATTGGCCAGGTCTATAGTCCTTGACAGATTTATGCTATGAATTAATTGTCAAGGGATTATGAGAAAGGTCAGCTCAGTGTCCAAGAATAGCACAAAAAGCAGACCATACTACTAGCTCTCCCAGGAGACATGCTACAACAGAAGACAAGTAGAGCACATTTTTAGTTAACCATGCATAACAACTAAGCATTTATCTAATCAACACCCACAGAACTGTGTACAAGACCATACAAATGAGAAAACAATTACAGTAACTAGTTTAGCCCATTATAATCTCATTGGTTCTACGGTAAACCATTAACATAAATGCAAAATTCAGAAACCAAAAAATTAGTTCAGGCAATGCGACCTTACCATTTTAAAGAGGAAGATGCTCGCTGCCTCTGTTGCTGATGAGGTACTTATTCAACTTGGAGAGAATGTCCAAATGTACATATGGAACAAGAGCAAAACCAAATATAAGAGTGAATCCAAAGGAAAATGCCAAGTATACGTTTTGAAACTCGAAACCCAAACTGAGCATAGTCAAGAATGTATCTTAATGATGTAGGAGGGATTTCTAGCATGCAGTTCACTTTGTCACTGTTGGAGCGGAGGGATCTCTAGTCGCCACGTCCTCGCGTCGACCTCGTGGCTGGATCCCTCCTCCTCCTCCTAGTCGTCGTCGCTGGAAGGTGAGTGGTGGTGTAACACGTGTCTCAGCGAAGGTGTGTAGCGTGCGTCACGTCGCAGAGGGAGGGGGGTAAGGGGAGGACGGTGAGGGTGAGGATGCGGCGGTGGAGGGGGCGAGGGGGAGGAAGCGGCGGCGGCGTGAGAGGGAGAAAGACGATGGCGCGAGGGGAGACTGAGGAGGCGACTGCGTGAGGGAGGCGTCTTTCCCTACTAACTATTGACGGCTGTTAAGTACCATTTTTATGGCCGTCAACTCCTGCAAATTGAGCATGAATTGCACATCCACACTAGAATAGGAGCTTAAACTAATACTTTCCACTAGTGTCGATGTCTATTCGAATGCAGGTATTTAGCATAAGAAATGAGAGGAATCCATGCACATTTACTCCACTCCAATCCAAGGCACTCAAATGCTGGCCAATCAGGGGCTGCCACATGGATTCTCCTGGATCCATGATGTCACCAATCCATGTGAAGAACTCTCGACGAATCATACGCTACCACGTCAACATCACATGGATCCATGGGCCCACTTTGCCAACTAAACCGCCAGGAAATGTGCCATGCATAGAGGAGAGACACTAGGGCCCACATGGAATCGAGCCAGTGGAAGCACAAGCCAGAAGGCTGTCCGGGAGCTTCGGCCGATCCTAGGATCGGCTGAACGGACCTAGGGTCGGTTGATCTCCCCCCTCCACGTGTTGCTCGCCCATTGGTCCTTGTGATGAGGACATGAACACCGACACGAGTACATCTACACCAGCAGCACCATCTCCGGTGCCACCAGAGGACCCACTCCAGGCGCCACCTTCAGGGCCACATACTCGAGCCTGTGCACGCGAGTTAAACTTCATCTTGATGCTGAAGAACGAAGGCCCAGAGGAATAAATGCGGCCCAGCAGGAGTCCATGTGGGACATAGGGTTGACGGCGGCCCACCCCCTCTTTCTGCCGTGGATCCCAAGTGAGGGGGGCACGCGCCTTTACCCCCTGCCGCGCGACCTCCTCCCCACCGTGGCCGCTAGGGGAACCCTCCCCCTTTTTTGTTTCGCATCTATATTAGATAGAGTCCTAGTCCTTTTGGAACTTGAGTTTGTTTTCATCTAGCTTTTGCTACTTCCGAACAGCCGCTACGCGCTACCTTCGTGTAATTCAGACTCCACCTTCGAGTGATAGTAAGATTGCTCGCCTCTCTTTCTTGTTCGTTCTTTCGATTGCGTGCAGGAAACGATCTTCGTGATCAGGCTGATCTCGCACCGTGAGGTTCGTAACCATCGGGAGTTTGGTTCAGCGATTGCATTGGCGCTTCGGGTTTGCTCTTCGTAGTCGGATCGTGAGGGTCGAACTTCCACAAATCGAAATTATCCCACTCACCGAAAGATCGGGCACTCCCCGTCTATCAAGTGGTATCAACTTTCCAGGTTGATCAGTGAGTTTATCGAGTGTTTTCCACTTCCTACAGTCCAAAAAACCAAAACAAAAATTTATTTTCAGGTTAGAACTTATCCCAGCAACCTTTTTAGCCTGGCACTTTCTTTCAATAATTTGCGTTGTTGAATTTGTGTGCTTTACACTTCGATTGTTGCTGGTTACTTGTGTTTTGTTTTTCCCCTTCACCATGTTTCTCTCGCTTCAAACCCTAGTACGCCGCCACCTCTCTCGCCGCTCCCCAGCGCCGGCCCTGCCCTGGATAGCGCCCCTCGCGCGTACCCTCTCTGGTGGGCGACGCCTGTTACTGCTCGCCCCCCTGCCTGTTAAAAAAAGGAAAGTCAAAAAAAAAGAAGGAAAGAAAGCAATCAAAAAAAGAAAAAAAGGAAAGTCAAAAAAAAGGCAAAGAGTTTGGGCGCAGGAAGGCCGCCGCCCACCCTCCCACCACGTCGTGACCACCTCGGTCACGTTGGACAGGACCGCCGCTGCATCTTCCTTTCGCGTTTTACTTCTCCACCACACCGTGACTGACTCGGTCACGTCCCCAGGACCGCCGCCGCACTCACCCTCTCGCTTCCTCCCTACCATATTCTGAGGTTGGTCTTACTTTAGAGAGAGAGAGAGAGTATTTTTTTTACCACAATACCCCTATACTTTCGGAAAAAGTGTGTGTCACAATTTGATATTTGAGATCCTCTGTGTTCATTTTATCTGTTTGAGGACTCTGGCAAAAAAAGCAGAATTAAAAAAAACAGCAATTTGTTGCGACCGAGACACCTTTGCACCGCCCTTGCTTCTATCCTTTCTTTTTCCTTCTTCCGTGCACTTGTTCCCAGCAGCTTTTGTACATGTTTTAGCACTATAATTCAACTTTGCATCTATTGTTTGATTGTGCTAATCGTTGCTTTGAGTGCAGCCTACCCCGAACTCCACATATTTCTATGACGAGCAGATTTTGTTTCTCCACGCAATCGCTCCTCCAATCTTTCGCGAGTTCCACCGGTTGGTTGCAGGTCTTCCCTGTGTGCGTGGTAAGAACGGATAAGAATTTGATAACGGCACTAGTTTGAGCACCTTTGTGAGCTGTTACACCCCTGTTTTGGCGTCTGTTTTTGTTTTGTGTTTGCGCTAACCATGTCAGGCGACGACGACAAGAAACAGCTGTAGGACATGCGGACAGAGATTGATGGCCTTGTCACGGACATCAAGACGATACACGAACGGATGGACTCCATGGTCACTACGGCCAACGAGCGGTTCGACCAGCTCAACCTCGCGCAGACGGCCACCAGGACGACGCTCGACACCATCATGTCACGACTCGATGCATTGAACACGGTGGTCACTGATTTGGTGGCCCAAGGATGTGTTGGTGACGATGAGCAGGAGGATGCTGACCGCCGAGGCAAAGCGCGCCATGTACCACACCACCCCGGTAATGATTCCTTTTCTAAGATTAAATTTAAAATCCCAGCTTTCAATGGCAAATATGATCCTGCTGCATATCTTGATTGGGAGTTAGAAGTTGAACAGAAATTTTCATGCCATGATATTGCTGCAAATTCTCAAGTTAAAGCTACTATTAGTGAATTTACTAAGTTTGCTTTTATTTGGTGGCGTGAGTATAAAACTAAACATCCCACTACCATTCCGACCACTTGGGATGAATTGAAAGCTGCCATGCGACATAGATTTGTACCCTCATATTATGCTCGTGATTTGCTTAACAAAATGCAGCGTTTTCAGCAAGGTTCTCAATCTGTTGAGGACTATTACCAGGAGCTACAAAAAGGTATGATTCAGTGTGGGTTATTAGAGGAAAACGACGCTGCTATGGCACGTTTCCGTGGTGGTTTAAACCGTGAAATCCAGGATATACTTGACTATAAGGAATATGATGGCATGACTACATTATTTGCATATGCTTGCAAAGCTGAACGTGAAGTGCAGGGACGCCGCTCGAAGCCATTTTCTAACTCTTTTGCAGGGAGAAGCTCGACATCCAGCCCCGTGGCCGCTACTCCAGCACCATCTGCTGCCACGTCTACATCTCGTGATAAGGCGGCCAAACCCGCAGGCGCCGCTCCATCCACAGGCGCGACTCCCACCACAGGCCGTACGTGGGATATCACGTGTTTTCGTTGCAGCGGACGTGGCCACATGGCTCAGGACTGCCCGAACACGTGCACTTTGATCATTCGTGACGATGGTGAGTACTCTTCCGCTAGTGATTCCGAGGATATTCAACATACTATGCTTGCCACTGACCATGCAGCAAAGACGGATGTACATGTCAACCCGGATGACGTCGATAGGTATGAAACTCTTGTTGTGCAGCGTGTTCTCAGTGCACAGGTCGCCTTGCCCGAGAAGAATCAGCGACACAACCTTTTGCACACAAAGGGCGTTGTGCAGGAGCAGTCGATTCGCATCATCATCGACAGCGGCAGCTGCAACAATTTGGTGAGTACCATGCTGGTTGAAAGATTATCTTTACCCACTCGTAAGCATCCGAATCCATATCACATTCAATGGCTTAATGATGGTGGGAAAATTAGAATAACACAATCGGTGCGTGTTCATTTCTCCATGGGTGCCTATTCTGATTTTGTTGACTGTGATGTCGTTCCCATGGCAGCATGTTCCTTGTTACTTGGTAGACCTTGGCAGTATGATACTGATAGCTTGCATCATGGTCGTTCGAATCATTATTCATTCATGTTTAAGGGTCAGAAAATAATTATACATCCCATGACACCTGAACAAATTCTTAAAGATGATATTGCTAGAGCTGCTAAAACTGTTAAACAACCTGCACCATCACCATTGATTAATCCTAAAATCAAGTTGCATGCTCCTATTTTACTTGCTACACATGCTGATCTTGATGAGCTTTGCGATGCTCAATTGCCCTGTTATGCTCTAGTATGCTCTAGTCTGCTCGTTTCACTTGATGATGCACTGTCTTAGGATGTTCCCCCTGTGGTTGCTAACCTTTTGCAGGAATACACTGATGTCTTTCCCAAAGACTTGCACCGGGTCTCCCACCACTCTGTGGTGTTGAGCACCAGATCGATCTCATTCCAGGTGCACAACTTCTGAATCACGCTCCGTACCGTACAAATCTGGAGGAGACCAAGGAGATCCAGTGCTAGGTACAGGCATTGCTTGACAAGGGTTACATTCGTGAGTCTCTCAGTCCTTGCTCAGTTCCTGTGTTGCTTGTTCCGAAGAAAGATGGATCATGGCGTATGTGTGTTGATTGTCGTGCTATTAATAACATCACCATTCGTTATCAATACCCCATACCACGACTTGATGATATGCTAGATGAGCTTAGTGGTGCCATTATTTTCACCAAGATTGATTTGCGTAGTGGTTACCATCAGATTCGAATGAAACTAGGTGATGAATGGAAAACGGCTTTTAAAACGAAATTTGGCTTATATGAATGGTTGGTTATGCCGTTTGGATTGACTAATACTCCCAACACCTTTATGCGGTTAATGAATGAAGTTCTAAGGCCTTTCATCGGATTGTTTGTTGTTGTCTATTTTGATGATATTCTCATTTATAGCAAATCCATGGACGAACATTTAGAACATTTGCGTGCTGTTTTTGATGCGTTGCGTGCGGCTAACTTGTTTGGTAACATGGATAAATGCATTTTTTGCACGCAATGTGTCTCGTTTCTTGGCTATGTTGTTACCCCACAGGGCATTGAGGTGGATGGCAGCAAGATCGACGCCATTCGCGAGTGGCCTACACCGACGACGGTCAAACAGATTCGGAGCTTTCTTGGACTTGCAGGTTTCTATCGCAGGTTTGTCCGTGATTTCAGTTCCATTGCTGCACCTCTCCACGAGCTTACAAAAAAAGGTGTGCTGTTTGATTGGCATGATTCACAAGAGGAGGCATTCAACACGTTAAAAGATAAGTTAACACATGCTCCTCTCTTGCAATTGCCTGATTTTGATAAGATATTTGAGCTTGAATATGATGCCAGCGGTATTGGGCTAGGTGCTGTTTTGTTACAAGAAGGAAAACATGTTGCCTATTTTAGTGAAAAATTAAGCGGTGCTAGCCTGAGATATTCTACTTATGATAAGGAACTTTATGCTTTAGTGTGTACTTTGCAAACATGGCAGCACTATCTTCGGCATCACGAGTTCATTATTCATTCTGATCATGAGGCTTTAAAACATATTCATACTCAAGCAAATCTGAACCGTCGTCATGCTAATTGGGTAGAATTCATTGAGTCTTTTCCGTACATCATTAAACATAAGAACGGGAAGGAAAATGTCATTACTGATGCGTTGTCTCGTCGATATACTATGCTGTCCCAGTTAGATTTTCGCATCTTTGGATTACAGACCATTAAAGAACAATATGTCGACGATGCTGATTTTAAAGATGCTTTTGCTCATTGTATGAATGGGAAACCATGGGGCAAATTTCATATGCAGGATGGGTTCCTGTTTCGCGCTAACAAGCTGTGTATTCCAGCAAGCTCGGTTCGTCTTTTGTTGTTACAGGAAGCGCATGGCAGTGGCCTCATGGGACACTTTGGCGTTTACAAGACGCATGAGGTGTTGGCTGCCCATTTCTTTTGGCCACGGATGTGCCCTGATGTTGAGCGCCTTGTTGCACGTTGCACTACTTGTCTGAAAGCTAAATCTCGACTGAACAACCATGGTTTGTATATGCCTTTGCCTGTTCCTACCTCTTCTTGGCTTGATATTTCTATGGACTTTGTTTTGGGATTGCCTAGAACTAAGAAGGGGAGGGACAACATTTTTGTGGTTGTTGATCGCTTTTCCAAAATGGCTCATTTTATACCTTGTCATAAGACTGATGATGCTAGCAATGTTGCTAAATTGTTCTTTAGAGAGATTATTCGCTTGCATGGTATTCCAAATACAATAGTCTCTGATCGTGATGCTAAATTTCTCAGTCATTTTTGGAGGTCACTTTGGAAAAAATTGGGAACTAAATTGTTGTTTAGCACAACTTGTCACCCTCAAACTGATGGGCAAACTGAGGTGGTTAATCGAACTTTGTCATCCATGCTTAGGGCTGTTTTAGACAAAAACTTGACACGTTGGGAGGATTGTTTGTCTCATGTTGAGTTTGCTTATAATCATGCAACGCATTCTTCTACACAGATGTGTCCCTTTCAGGTTGTGTATGGTTATATTCCTCGGGCGCCTATTGATTTGTTTGCTTTTGATGCTGAGGATGCTCCCCATATAGATGCTACTACCCATGTTGATCAAATGCTTCGCTTGCATGCACAAACTCATCAAAACATTGCGGCTGCTAATGCTAGATATCAGGTTGCGGGTAGTAAAGGGAGACAACTTGTTACTTTTGAACCTGGTGATTTAGTTTGGTTGCATTTGCGAAAGGATCGGTTTCCTACTTTGCGACGTTCTAAATTGATGCCTCGTGCTGTTGGTCCTTGCAAGATACTAACAAAAATTAATGATAATGCTTATGTTCTTGACCTGCCTCCGGAGTTTGGTGTTTCTCCTAGTTTTAATGTTGCAGATTTGAAGCTGTATGCGGGAGAAGATGAGGAGTTGCCGTCGAGGACGACTTCAGTTCAAGAAGGGGAGGATGATGAGGACATGAACACCGACACGAGTACATCTACACCAGTAGCACCATCTCTGGCGCCACCAGAGGACCCACTCCAGGCGCCACCTTCAGGGCCACTTACTCGGGCCCGTGCACGCGAGTTAAACTTCGTCTTGATGCTGAAGAACGAAGGCCCAGAGGAATAAAGGCGGCCCAGCAGGAGTCCATGTGGGACATAGGGTTGACAGCGGCCCACCCCCTCTTTCTGCCGCGGATCCCACGTGAGGGGCGTGAGGGGTGTGCGCGCCTTTCCCCCCTGCCACGCGACCTCCTCCCCACCGTGGCCGCCAGGGGAACCCTCCCCCTTTTTTGTTTCCCATCTATATTAGATAGAGTCCTAGTCCTTTTGGAACTTGAGTTTGTTTTCATCTAGCTTTTGCTACTTCTGAACAGCCGCTACGCGCTGCTTTCGTGTAATTCAGACTCCACCTTCGAGTGATAGTAATATTGCTCGCCTCTCTTTCTTGTTCGTTCTTTCGATTGCGTGCAGGAAACGATCTTCGTGATCAGGCTGATCTCGCACCGCGAGGTTGGTAACCATCGGGAGTTTGGTTCAGCGATTGCATTGGCGCTTCGGGTTTGCTCGTCGTAGTCGGATCGTGAGGGTCGAACTTCCACAAATCGAAATTATCCCACTCACCGAAATATCGGGCACTCCCCGTCTATCTCCTTGGCTGCATCCCGGGGTGTTTTGGAGCACTTGGAGCCCCGGAGCAAGCCACTCCCTTGCCTATAAATAGAAGAGGAGGGGCTCCATTTCACACACACCACCAAGCTCTCAAGTTCCACTTCTCTCTTGTGTAGCTCTCTCTCCCTCTCTCTAATTCTGCCCATGTGAGGTGATTCTCACCTCTATGTGGTAGAATGGTGTTGAGAAAGATCTAGACTAGGATTAGTTGAGAGGTAGAGTAGGGGTGAGGAGTGAGTTGATGTCCTCGTGGATGCTCGTTCTTCATTTAGATCAAAGTGAGTATTTCAGCATTTCTTATTTAGACTATAGTGGACATCATGCATGCTTGATTTGTTCTTGTGTTCTTAGCTCGTTCATAAGTTAGAGGCTTGTGTTCTTCGTGACACAAGGCTTCGATCCTTTAGTGCTAGCTCAATAGTCCATATACCTGCTTGCATGCTCTGATCCTGTTTAGCTAAGTGAGTTTGCTGTATCTCGTTTGTTTGCATCCATAGCTTCCTTTCTGCTCCGTAGCTCGAAGAAAAGTATGATTTGATTCCGTTCTCTCTCTAGTTCGTGGTTCCGTATTTATAGGGGTTGCTATAGTGTCGTTAGCGGGTCGACAGACGTAACCGCACTATAGTAGTTATCTGGGGTACAGACGTGGTGTCTGGGCTTTGGTTATCCTACGAAGACCACGTGCGTTCGCGTAACGATAGAGGTAGGCCACAGTGGTGACAGCCTGTTGGACCCTTTACAACCCTCCGCACCTGTGTACCGAGTTGGTCCCCGTTGCCAGTACATTGACCTCTCCCTAAAAAGTTAGGATGGGCTGGCGCCCCACGGGGAGGACTAATAGCGGACAGATCCGTCTCGAGAGCTAAGTCCCTTAAGGAAGTGCTTCTCATATCCCTACCTACCCCAGCGGAAGCTGGTGTCCTTGGATAGACCCTCTCTGGTTACCCTCCATCCTAGGAACGAAACCCGACGGGAATACTCATTCTCCTAGGGAGAAGTGCTACGACGGTGTATCCGTGCGCTTGCGGATTCGTTCGCACTCATCAGTGTACCTGGGAGTTTTTTACACGCTCACGCTACCACGGCGCCTACTGTTGAGGTTAAGAAACACCAACACTAACCATAGCGCGAGTGGGCGTGTGTGGGCCTTAAAACTGAAAGGCCCAATATTATTAGGAAAACGCGTCAGGTCGGGGCTAGTTCTATTCGAATGAAGAATAGTTCGCTTCATTTTCCCCTTTTAATCTGCAATCAAAGATTTGAATCACGTATTTCTTGGTCATTTGTAATCCAAAGTTGATGATATTTGTTTCTGATTTTTTCTAAAATCAACTTCTATTCATTTATGACATTGTTTCGTATATAACTCCATTTCCTGGATGTTGTTAATACACCTTTATCTTGTTTCTTACAAGTACAACATAGAAATAATATTTGTTTTATACAATCATTACTAATGAAACTTTGTATTTCGTAATGTTAAGGTGAACACAAGGTTGTGTTAAAATTTCAAATGTATATGAGTTCGAACATGTTGTGAAGTGTGGAAAACTTCAGTGTTGAAGTATAACATTCTAGGAAACTATGTGAGAGATGTACACATTTGTACACAAGTATGATCTTCCTTTTGAGAAACCATTTGAAATTTTTATGACAAGTTTAGGGACCCAAATTATGTTGCCAAGTCAATTTGTATAATTTTTAGACCAACCTAAGACATTATTAGAATTATTATATCCCAACCATGATATAAAAATTCCAATTTTGATAATTTTGGTTACACAAATGTGCCTGCTGATATTTTATTCGAATACTAAATCACCAACTATGAATTATTCAAATTTTTATTGAATTTATAGGTGCTGTTTAATGGGCTCTAATATTTGAGGGAAGCAAGTTTCATTTCAAAAAAATTAGTATCGGGCCCACGTGTCAGCGTCAGCAGTTTATATAAAAAAGATAACCGTTGCCTGCCCGCCCAGACCCACGTGACAACTAATGTGACGCGGGTTAACCCGCGTCGGCAATTGCTCTCCATTTTGGAAAATGAATATAACATACCGAATGGATAAGCGCAGCACACACGACGCTTTTCTCATTTCTCACTAGGGATTACCGGAGGTGAGCGGAGATGCCTAGCAGGTCGCACCAGCCGTCGCTGCTGGAGGACCTCCCTCAGGAGGTCCACATTGAGATTGCGGCGCTCGTCGGTGCGACCTCGGAGCGGCTCTTGGCTGACCTCTGCAGCCTACGAGGTAACTGCTCGACCATGCGTCACTTGTGCAGCCACCTGATGTCGCTGGCGTTTGTCGATAGAGGCGATAAGAGATGAGATTGCTTGCATGTGGGACCTCACCACTTACACAGCCTTCCTTGCTATGCTGACGGATCTCGGCAATCCGGGGGCTTGCTTCTACTGCGGGATCAACGCCGTGTTCATGGAAAACAGGCAAAGCGATGATCTCTGGCGCGCCGCCGATGGTGGGCACGATGTGGCGGCCTATCTGTACACCATCTTGCTATACAGGGACAATGGCGGTGCCGCCACCAACGACACGGCGAAGCGGTACATGAGGCGGGTCGTGGGCGGTGGCGGGACGACGACACGGGTGAGCAACGAGGGCTGTGTGCCTTTGCGCAAGAAGGTTGCGAAATCTATTTGGAGGACGACGTGGCACATTTGGGGAGACCGGTTGCCGCCGCCGGCACTGGTGCACGGAGATCAGCTGTGCGCAGGCAACGACTGCGGCGTGGATAAAGGATTTGAGGAAATTTCTCTGTATTGCAGCGAAGCCTGTAAGATCCGTCGTGAAATGATGAAGCTCGAATGGGCAATTGAAATAGGAAACAACTACTACTGATCTGTGAATTAGCCTTGCTTTTGCTTTTGCTATGTAATTGCTCTGTTTTGCAGTGAAGCCTATAGGCTCTGCTGCGAATTGTTGAAGTTCGAACGGAGTATCGGAATAGGAAACTAAATCTATGTTTTTCTTTTGCTTTTGCACCTGCAAATTAAATCTATGTTGCTCGTATTATCTGTGTGAATTTATGGAAGAGCAACAAAGGAGACGCGGATCCAGTTCTATTCGAATGAAGAACAGTTTGCTATTCCCCTTTTAATCTGCAATCAAGATTTGAATCACGTATTTACCCATCATTCGTAATCCAAATTTGATGATATTTGTTTCTGATTTTTTCTAAAATCAACTTCTATTCATTTATGACATTGTTTCGTATATAACTCCATTTTCTGGATGTTGTTTATATGCCTTTATCTTGTTTCTTACAATTACAACATAGAAATAATATTTGTTTTACACAACCATTACTAATGAAACTTTGTATTTCGTAATGTTAAGGTGAACACAAGGTTGTGTTAAAATTTCAAATGTATATGAGTTCGAACATGTTGTGAAGTGTGGAAAACTTCAGTGTTGAAGTATAACATTCTAGGAAACTATGTGAGAGATGTACACATTTGTACACAAGTATGATCTTCCTTTTGAGAAATCATTGGAAATTTTTATGACAAGTTTAGGAAATCAAATTATGTTGCCAAGTCAATTTGTAGAATTTTTAGACCACCCTAAGACGTTATTAGAATTATTATTATATCCCAAATATGAGATAAAAATTCGTATTTTTATAATTTTGGTTACACAAGTGTGCCTGCTGATATTTTATTCGAATACTACATGACCAACTACGAATTGTTCATATTTTTAATGAATTTTTAGGTCCTGTTTAATGGGCTCTAATATTTGAGGGAAGCAAGTTTCATTTCAAAAAAAAAGTGTCGGACCCACGTGTCAGCGTTAGCAGCCTATATAAAAAAGATAACCGTTGCCTGCCCACTCGGACCCACCTAACAACAAATGAGACGCGGGTTCTCGAACCCGCGTCGGAAATGGCTCTTGATTTTGGAAAATGAATATAACATCCCGAATGGGATAAGTGCAGCACACACGACGCTCTAAGCTCTGAGCTCCCTGCTTCTTCTTCCTCGCTCTGAGCTCCACCGCCGCCCGCCCTTCCTTTTTCCCCACCGTCGCGTACATGTCGCACTACGCCGATTCGTCTGGAGGTGGACATGGCAGGAGCAGGTTTCAAGGTGGCCAAGGCAGCCGCATTCACTCCATCGGCTTGGATCTAGTCGGTGAGCTAAGCGGCTTCCCACTGGTCCCTTGCCCGGACTGTGGTATGGCTCGGGTGGTGGAGGGGAGGATGCAGAAGGAAGGTGAAAACCATGGTCGTCTTTATTTCAAGTGTGCGAGGAACACGGTGAGTAGTCTGTGCTGTGATTTCCCAAATCTGAGTTAGGGTTCTTATGTGCTTTTGATTTTCATAGTTCCCCAAGCTTTGTGGATATTATCATTTCGAGAAGGAGTATCTCCAGATGCTGAAGGATGCTAGCGTCATATCTTTGCGACCGTCGAACTGGGCAGACGTGATCGATGAAGTAGTTGATTCAGTGGATTGTCAACTTGGGAGCGACAATCAGAGGAAAGCACCGGACGACAAGCAGAGGAAGAAAACACTTGAGGAGAAGATGGACAATGTGATCTGGAAGATGAACTTGATTATTGTGGGTGCTGTTTGTGTAGTATTTAGATGTTTACTGGGATGTATGCTGCAAAGAAGTAATTGTGATGTGAAAAGTGGTGCTTTAATTTGTTTCATTTGTGTGAATAAAGAATGAAAAAATTTTCACAGATGACAAACTTAAATGTATGAATGAAGAATGGAATGGAATGACAATTGGGTCACGAATCTTAATGTGTCACATATCACAAAGTTCATCAATTCATCTGTGTTGACATTTCAGTGCGAAATTAACTAGCATGCACCCGCGTCTCCAATAATTTTACACAGAGCTTTCCGAAACTCAGAATCTTTTTACTAACAAATAGAGTAATAAACATTGCAATTCATTGTAAACTGCTGCCATAGATTACAATGCGTTAGGAGGCACGGATGGATCTACCCGCGTCTCTTAGATGTAGTTCATCACAAGTTCAACAAACACACAGGAGGAACACATATTAACAGAGGAACATGTTCATGACAAACAAGCAGAGTTCCACAAACAAACAGAGGAGGACGAACAAATCGAGAGGAGGAACAAATTAATTAAGCTAAGGTAGAAGACTTGTCGCCGCCGCCAGAGGAGCCCCACCGTCGGAGTCGGAGTCAGAGCCGTCGAGGCCGCATTCGTCACTGCCGTCGAAGCTGCCATTGTCGCCGTCGTCGTCGCTGCCGCCGTCGTCGTCGGTGCAGACCACGACTCTCTGAAGGTCCCCAGCCAACCCATGGATCTTGAAGGTGAAATCCTTCACGGTCCTCTGCAACGGATCGTTGGGTCGTGGCAAGCTGAGCTCAACGGCCACCAGTTGAAGCTTCCTGAAAGCTTCGTAAAACATTTGGACAGACAAAATGTTGTCCTAAACTAGTTGAGGATGCAGAGTCGGGCTCCACAGGCGGCGGCGCTGGTGCCTCCTCGTGCTCCTCGGTCGGCAGTGCCGGCGCCTTCACCTCCTTCATGAGCCGACGGCGGCGGCTTTCATCATCATCGTCCTCCTCCCTTCCCGCTTCCTGGATGGCTCGCTTGACGATGATGCCATACGCGGGCTTGAGGAAGAAGAAGCTCTTGGTGACCGGAGACGGTGGTGCTGGGGTTTTCTTGGTGGCGCGCTTGAGGAAAGCTTATGGAAGAAGCTCTTTGCCGGCCGGGCATTTATATGACAAGACGGGGAACCTTCAGGCGGCCAGTCTTCCCACTGCGACACACCACTACGCCTCGGAATGCGGTACGCTGCGGCGACACGTGTTCACTAACCAACGTTGGTAATGACAAAAGACTGTTCATATAGCTTTCAAAATTTGGTACCTCTTTTCAAGTTCCAATGCATGATTAATTAAATGAATTTATTTGCTTTCGTGTTGTGGCACAAAATCAAAGTTAATAAGGAAGTTACGATCTACGTGCGCGCACGGATAAAAAAACCGCTATTCGCTGGAAACCGACCACAAAGGAAACAGTTCTCCTCTCTCCTTTTAATCTGGAACCAAATTTTGTCACGTATTTCTCGGTCATTCGTAATCCAAATTTGATGATTGTTTTTTCTTATTTTTTCTAAAATCGCCATCTTTTCATTAATTTCATTATTTAGTGTATATTTCCTTTTTGTGAATAATGTTTTTATGCCTTATCTTGTACTTGATAAGTACAACATAGAAATAATATTTTTTTACACAACCATTACGAATGAAACTTTGTATTTCGTATTGTTAAGGTGAACACAAGGTTGTGTTAAAATCTCAAATGTATATGAGTTCGAACATGTTGTAAAGTGTGGAAAACTTCAGTGTTGAAGTAACATTCTAGGAAACTATGTGAGAGATGTACACATTTGTACACAAGTATGATCTTCCTTTTTAGAAACCACTTGAAATTTTTATGACAAGTTTAGTGACCCAAATTATGTTGCCAACTCAATTTGTAGAATTTTTAGACCAACCTAATACGTTATTAGAATTATTATATCCCAAACATAAGATAAAAATTCAAATTTTGATAATTTTGGTTACACAAGTGTGCCTGCTGATATTTTATTCAAATACTAAATGACCAACTACGAATTGTTCGTATTTTTAATAAATTTATAGGTGTTGTTTTATGGGCTCTAATATTTGAGGGAAGCAAGTTTCATTTCAAAAAATTAGTGTCGGGCCCACGTGTCAGCGTCAGCAGCCTATATAAAAAAGATAACTGTTGCCTGCCCGCCCAGAGCCACGTGACAACCAATGTGACGCAAACCCTCGTCGCCAATGCCTCTCCATTTTGGAAAATGAATATAACATCCCGAATGGATAAGCGCAGCACACACGACGCTTTCCTCATTTCTCACTAGGGATTAGCGGAGGTGAGCGAAGACGGCGCTGGTGAGGTGAGCGGAGGCGGGGGGACGACGATGAGCGCCGACGAGGGGCCAAGCAGCGGACGACCCCACGCACCGTGGATCACGAAGGAGAAGCCGAATGCGATGCGGTGCCGCAACTGGATCCGCGCGTGTGCCGGCACGATGGCGGCGAAGACGACGATGAGCGTCGGAGAGGGGCCAAGCGGCGGTGTAGCGAACCCAAAGCCAGAGATGAGCATCATTGACTGGATCCTCTCGGGCTCCGACGAGGGGCCAAGCAACGGCAGGGAGGAGCGTGCCGGTGAGGGGGCAGCGAAGAGGGCGAGGCACCTGCCTCACGTCTGCGACAGCAAATGTCTTGCAACGACGGAGAGGGGTCGAGGGAGCGGAGAAGGTGTAGAGGACCTCATATCCGACACTGGCAACTACCACAACGACGGCGAGGCAAATTTCTCTGAATCACAGTGCCTTTTACTTGTTCTATAGATGGAGGAGCTTGAGCTTGAGCTTGATCAACTTGTTCCTATGAAATGACTTGTTCCATAGAGATTTTGTAGGATTTCTAACATGATCAATGTAGCAATGTAGCAACTTGTTCCTATGAAATGGCTTATTCCTTTGTCTATCTCTATCTTCTCATTCCTATGGTTCATCCAAATGATCAATGTAGCAACTTTCCTATGTTTTTCATTCCATAGGAATCAAAATGGCATGACACTGTCTGGGAATATGTGAAACCTAAGGTTGATAATATTATGGAAGAAATGCACATCCTCCTCAAAAAGGCTGCATTCATGAGGCGGTACAAGTTTGTGGCTGAACAAAATCTGCAGCCCATGGAAGATGGACTCAATGTGTTTCAAGATACCTTGGTTGCATTTGAAGAGGCTGCAAAAAAGCAAACCTTAGTTGAAGATACCATGCTTTTGTTGATGTTGAGCGGGGCCTGCTTTTGTTGATGTGCATGGTCAGATAGCATGACCATTGTAAAAATGTGATGGGCAAGTTAAGGCCTAGCTAGATGGACAAGTTAACTGTTTGTAATAATTATGTATATCTGTGTGGATCTTTGTGGACAAGTAATCTTTATCTATATATGTGGACAAGTTATCTTTATCTATATTATGTCTGTTTTGTCTCAAAAGATATGTGTTGATTATGCCTGTATGTCGAAATGGGAGCCCTGAGAGATCAGGCTGACCTGTCAATCAAGACAGACACAAAGGAGACTACACAGGATGGTTATTCCGCATCGCATTTGCCCCTCCAAACCGACGAGGAGGAGCCTTAGACTACATCTGCACATTCCTAAACAGGATGGAAAGAATGAAGGATGACATTGGTAAAGAGAAGCAGCAGGCAAGTTCTGAACCTAGTTACAACTAAACAACTTTCTTGTTTGACCGGTTACAACTTTATGATATTAAACTTTGCAATCTAATTGTGAAGTTTGCTTCAATTTGCCTTTGTTTTAGAAATGTGTTGTTAATCGGGAGGAAAATTATTAACCTTTCGAGTAGAAATTTTGTTATGCTTGAAATTTGATGCATGGTACTCATCATATGCTGCTCACAAAATTATTGAACTTATTCTATATACTACTTCAATTTCTGAATCTCCATGCTACATCGACTTTTATTAACTGAACATCCAGTGCCTTTGTTTTAGGGAGGTGCTGTAGCTTGGGAGGACATTGACATGATCTGGAAACAAATCCACATGATCAACCAAGCTCTGAACCCAGTTACAGCTAAACAACTTTCTTGTTTGACCAGTTACATCTTTCATGATATTAAACTTGGCAATCTAATTATGAAACTTGCATCAATTTGCCTTTGTTATAGAAATGTGTTGTTACTCAAGAGGATCTTGACTGCATCTGGAAAGTACTCGACAAGGTGGATAGAAGGATGGATGACAAGGCTGTGGACGCCATAAGTCTCCTAGCAAATGGTCAGAAAATACTAGAATCTGAGGTGGAGAAGCTTAAAGGCGCACAGAAGATGAAGGATATTGAACTTGCCGAAGCTGCAAAGAAGAATGCTGAGCTGTAGGAAAGACTTGTAAAACTAGAGGCAAAGATAGCTGAACTTGAGCCTGTAGCACAAAAGAAGCCATCTAACTAGTACCCCTGCTGATACACGTCAGATGTGATCATGTGAATATGTTTGTTCTGAACATTATGCATTTCATATGTGAACATGTGATGCTATATATGCATCTTAAATATGTAGAATATGCTCTTATGACTACTATCTATGTGTACGTGTGGTTTTGCATCTTATTAAGAGACATGATTATATGTTTGTGTGATATCCAATATTTGCTATGATGACATAGTCAAATATTTGACGGCAGTGAGAGTTCTAATGGACTTCAATTATTGAGCTCCGAGTCTAGTAACGGGCGTCAAATTGTCATCAGTAACAGACTTAAAGAGCCCGTTACCGATATGGCAGTGATCGGTAACAGACTTAAAGAGCTCGTTACCGATAGGGCAGTGATCGGTAACGGACTCAAAAGGCCCGTTACCGATAGGTTTAACTTTCGTAACGGCCGCATTTTAACGTCCGTTACAAAGAATAACTGTAATGGGCATTTAAGAAGCCCGTTATTGGAAGTCCTCATTGGTAACGGGTGGTGTGTTGGCCACGTCAGGGTCGAGCCTGCCACGCTTATGCGTAACGGGCGCCAAACAACAACCGTTACAGAAGCGGTCCATGTAACGGGTGTTAAGGGCTCGTTACAAATGCTGCGTGACCTATTTTAGATTTTCACGTAGTGTGGAACACTCTATTTTTGAAAGGATACTTACATGTGGGACCGTACTGAATTTTATGATGACTTGGAACAATCTATTTTTAAAATAATGCTTACAAGTGGGACCAAAGTTGGTTTATGATGCTATTGCGAAGCTTACGGTGTCACAAAACATGCATGGGATAGGGAATGCTCAGCTAGTAGCAACCGTTATGACAATAGTTTTTTTTGTTACTAAATTTGCACGGAAGTGAAATATTATGACGAGATCAGCTAGGAATGTAATAAATCAATGACGCTAAAATGTGGTTGCCTCACTAGTCAACATTTTTCTTGTAGTGGATCCTCGCAGTCTCATGGCGAGACAAAATCGCTGGTGTTCTCCAAACACGCAAATCCAATACAAAGCTGGGTCGAGCACTTTTTCGACGTGCGAGTCCGAACTGGAGGACTACTCAGGCGTGAGATGATTGCCAGGCGTACAACACCAGCTAGACCACGCCGCGTGGCCGCCTGGTCTCCGAGGTGGAACCAGACTCCTTTTTCCGTCTCCGACACGAGGCAGTCGCACTCGCGCCACAAGGCGGAGAGCGGATCGAGATCAAGTATCAGCACATGCATCAGGACGGGACACATGCCTTTAGCTGCTGCGTGTAGTTCACACTTTTGCTACTACAAATCAGGATCACCGGCGCTGGCCCAATCTTCCAAGAGGTAGATGGATATGTCGATTGGTGGAGACTCGACGTTGGCGATCTTGGATTCGAATCAACACGATTCGGACCTCGAAACTGTTACACCACTGCTCTGTTGGTTATCAACCAAGCACAACTTGATTGACCTCACCATGAAGGCTTTTTCCTACAAGAGAATCGAGAACACAAGCAAGAAAACGGTAAACACGCAATCGATATTGCAGATGTATATGAAGCAAAACACAAAGGGATTTGAGCACTCGATTCGAAAGGACTAGTCGACACAATCGAGGATATGCAAGAACAGGGGCCTTGGATCACGGCAAAAGGACTTAGCGTCACAGTTACAATGAATCATGAAAGTTTCGACTTTGAAAACTTCAGCTAAACAAAACCCCATCCTAAACGGTGGTGGCAATTGAGTTTTAATGACTAAGGGGGCGACCAGGGGGTGTCCACAACCTGAGCTTAAGGCCCGACACGAAACACGGCCAAATTGGCCCAAAAACGTGACACAACACCTTGTCTTGGTCACACAGCATGATCCACAAACCTTCTGGATCTAGGACCAGAACAAAAATTACGGTGTCGTCGTCCCCTTTCCAATGCATCCCTATACGCCTCGATTGGATGCCGCGAGGGAGATATTGCCAAAACTGAACAGAGATGTCGGCTGAATCCAAACCGAACGTGGCAGCTAAGTTGGAGATGACTTGTAGCATGGGGAAGGATGTGGCATGCACGTATCTAACATGGTGATGTCCTCATCACAAGGCTCCCTCAAGATTTCAAGACCAGCACTTGATGCACATAAGCAACGTACGCAAGTACAACTACCACAACTATGCTGCATGTTGTGACTATGTCGTGCGTCTTGTCGCACTGGCTCTACTTCGCCTAGGTAGTGCGTCTAGTCGCATTGTCTCACCGCATGACTCGTTGTCTGGTCGTAATCACTTTACTTCCACTACACCATATGTCATGACTATGTCGTCGTCTCGGCGCATCATCTCTACTTTGGCAATGCTAACACACTGACGACTACTTCAACTTCTCATCTCGGCTAGTTTCGACTAAAGAACTGGTTGAGAGCGGCTGTCACGCCCCCAACAACTAAGTCGGAATCAACTCCGACTAGTTAGCTTCACCAACAAGCGTCGCGGCTCCATCACCTGCCGCCACGGCTTTGTCAACACTCATCAACGAGTCAAGCTATGCCATTTATTTCAATGATTATATTTTCTTTGGCTTGTTTTCCGTGTGCAGGACGACATGCCCAATACTATTCATCTAAAGTCCACTCTGGCAGCACAAGCCGACTCTAGTCGCACCTAAAGTCCGCTCCTGCGGCAATCTAAAGTCAACTTCGGTCACGTCTAAAGTCCACTCCAGTAGCAAAAGCTAAGTCATTTATGTCAATGATTATCTTTTCTTTGGCTTGTTTTTCCACGTCATGTAGGACAACACGCCGACTACTTATTTGTGCACACCTCTCAAAGAGAATTACCCTCAAGAGCTACACTTCATTGCACAATCGCATTTAAAGTCCGCTTCGGTGGCACAACCCGACTTCGGTTGATATCAAGTCCACTCCGGTGGCACAACCCAACTTCGGTCGATATCAAGTCCGCTCCAGAGGCACAACCCGACTTCGGTCGATCTCAAGCCGACCTTCGGTCGCACTCAAGCCTGAGGAAGTAGCACAAGTCGACTCTAGTCGCATATCAGTCTACTTTGGCGGCAACCATACCATGGGGTTCAAACGCACAGCCCTAAGTACTCAAGTCGACTCTGGTCGAGTCCACAGTCTGCTCCGGTAGCAAAAAAGTTAAGTCATTTGTTTAAATGATAATTTTATGTCTAGCTTGTTTTCCTCATCATGTAGGACAACATGCCGACTACTTTTTTGTGTACGCCTCTCGACAGGTACTCACCTTCAGAGCTACACTATGCCGATTATTTCTGGGGTATATCGACCAACTCGCCATGAGCTTTGTAAGTTGCATCATAGGGGTTACGACCATGGATTTGGCACACTAAGTTTCGGAGGCTCCGTGACGGGTTCAGTATACTACATTACGGAGGCTCCGGCCACGACTTTGGTATCTGAATTTCGGAGGCTTCGCCACATGTTGGATACATCAAGTTATGGTGGCAACAACCACATGGTTATGTACTCGATATTGGAGGCTCACAATGGCTGTATTCTAAGGAGGTAAATTCAAAGTCGGCTACCCTAGTCGCATCCTAAAGTCTGCTTGGGCGGCACAAGCCGACCTCTTGTCACATCTCAAAGTCTGCTCCACGCAACACAAAATCGACTTCTTTAGTCGCATCTCAAAGTCCGCTCCGCGTGACGGAAAGTCAACTACTCTAGTCGCATCTCAAAGTCTACTCCAGCGGCACGCTTTGTATTACAGGTTTCATACAAAAGACGACTTTGGTTTTCAAGTCGCATTCTAAAGTCTGCTCCTATGGCACGAAGTCGACTTCAGTTTTCAAGTCGCATTCTAAAGTCTGCTCCTACGGCACAAAGTTGACTACGGTTTTCAAGTCGCAATCTAAAGTCTGCTGTGATGGCACAAAGTCGACTTCGGTCACATCTAAAGTCTGCTCTGGCAGAAAAATTACTTCGAAGATGACTCGAATAGTCTCCGCTAATTGCTACTCGAAAACAACTCCAGTATGCTCCGATAGCTCTCCAGCTCGGGGGGCTCAACTCCAATCACTACTCGACGTGGCTCATACGGTTCACTTGGCACATAATCTCGGGGGTTGGACGTTGCAAGAGTACTCGGATCATGACTTTCGCAAATACTGAAGACCCTTGGATTGATTACGTAATCCTTTCAAGGCTCGGGGGCTGCTATGCTACACCCATCATTCAATTTTTTCAAGGCGGAAGATTCAGAATCAAGATTGACCCTCAACAAGAGTCCACGACTCAAACTAAGGCTCGGGGCTACTCCATATGGATTGCGATTTTGCAATCACACTTCCATATAACTTCTCAACACACAGAATCTTGACTTCCAAACAGAAGAGTTGGACCACATTCTAGCCACATGACAGTTCAAGTACTATTGAAGACTTCTCCAAGAAGTACTCGAGGATGTTCAAGAACTACTCAAAGCGGCTTCAAGACTACTCAAACTACTACTCTCGACTACAAAGTGCTCGGGGGCTTGTCGGGCATACACCCCGGGTACCTATACATCGAAGAATATGGACTCAAATCATAAATCCTGGTAATCCTACTAGGACTCATACCATGTAATCCTACTAGGACTCATATCTTGTAACCGACTAGGAACCCACCCCCTAGACTATATAAAGAAGGGCCGAGTACCTAGGAGGAGAGATGAACAACTGAGGGTAACACCTCAAGACCCAAGCGCAGGGCGCCATATACACACCCCCAAACAGGATGTAGGGTATTATGCTATCTTTGCGGCCCGAACCTTTATAAATCTGTGTCTCGTGGTCTTGCTTTGTGTGGCGATCCCCCACCACACAATCTACTACCTCGGGTACCCCCATCGTAGGCCGACGGGTTAAAACACCGACACCCACCAAATTCCAATCTGGAATGGTATTTTCTTTGGTTTCTTCTTCATACATGAGCTTCCATGGTAGTTCATACAATGTAGTGCAACTTATGCAATTATGAAATCATCTTCATTATCATTGGCAGCATGGTTAACAGTTTTTTATTCGTAAACTTATTATCACTTGATTCATGAGATTCAATATATAGAAGAGCTCATATGCATGTAGCATTACAATACATAAATAAGTAACACTAAAAAACAAAAGTGGTCTGATCACATAAATACAACACAAAGGGGTTGGTTCACATTACAATACAGATAAGTCAATCAATAGACAAAGTAAATAACAACTACTATAATAGTTAAATGACATAACAATATTCCACATATAACAAACACTAAAGCTTATATTCTCTCATGCTCTCCTCACCAGTTCAATCAACAACTTGGAGTCTCTAAAGTGACAAAGACATCACAATTCTCCTCTTTACAAAGAAGTTGTATGTCATAAAAGTGTTTATCACTAGACTCTTCTACCCCACCCTGAATTACAAATCCACCATCTTTATACCATCTCTAACAGGATCAATCACCAAAGAAGTTATAGTGCTACTCTAAGCTTTCAACTCATATGCTTCAACCAACCATTTACCTTTCCCTTTCCCTTCGGAGAATCAGAGGCAAGCCTCTTTCACATTGCACACCACTTTTGACACATCTTTGAGGCCTTAGCCTCACCACCACCAAAACCATCCTCACTTGCAATTAATGTCATCCTCACATTCACGTGTATGTAGGTTCACCTCCAGTGGTCCCTGCTAGTACAAAGAAGCCTCATCTATACATATAGTTGAATCAAATATTATTTGGAGATCATCATGCTCAGTGGTGCATCTTTAAACATGATACAACCTATGATATCCTGCAAAAATGTCAAAAAAAAATTAGATCTTTAAAACAAGAAAATTGTGATGTTTATGTCCACTAAACCATTACAAATTATTGTTGTATCCAATATGAGGATCCCTACCCAAAATAGTGGTCCTACTATTCAAATACTTCCATTGTGTATCTGTCCTCTTCAATGCATCCCATCTATTCTTCATTTGCGTATGTATGTACTATCTCTTGGTTCTCTCATGAAATTTTCTAACTGAATTTGCATATCCAAATATCCTACACTATTCGGACAGTGCAACTGCCTTTTCAGCATTCACTTCTTCCTCGCATATTTGATTGAAAACCTTGACAACAAATGAATCCCACTTTGCAATACACTTTTGGCCTTTTTCCATCTAAGCATATACCATATGTCAATGCATCAATGTACATGTATGGAAACATATGATAGATCTCTCTAACTACAAGATGTACAACGACATGTGATGCTTGATAAATCATGAAGTAATTCTTAGATTGACTAAAAAGCACTCACGTATGAATCAATTGCAACCCATTTTTCGAATAATAGACCAATCTTTTAGTAAAATTAGAGGAGGAAAATGGGTTTACCTTGGGCTGCTGACATCGGCCTCCATGAGCACAGAGGGGTGGGTGCTCAGGCAGCCAGATGAGGCACATCAGGAAGATAGCGACAAGGTGTGGAGGCCCAAGTAGCAAGGCACCTAAGGGCCAATGCTAGGGTTCATAGGAGAGAGTAGGAGATTGCTGAGGTTATGTGTGTGGATACTTCATTAGAGGCCCCCATTTAGAAGTCATAAAATACATTTTAGGAGACTTCTAGATAAACTTCCATAAAAATAAGCAACAAATGATGAAAAAAATCATGGATAACCCAAGGCCAAGAGAAGGAACAAGATATGTACTTGTCAATGGTCTACAATTGTCGAAAATTGTTGAGAAACCATCATATCCACCATGTCAAAGTTCAAAAATCTTGTGATACAAAATCTTATGAAATCCAGCATGAGATTAAGCTTATATTTGAGATGAGGCATCTGTGGATCTAATGTAAATATTTTTCTTCAAAACCACAACATAGTTTGATAGAAGTTGAATAGGATCACACACACACACAACTGATAACATAAAAGAAGACCACACATGGTCATATCTAAATAGTGATGATGACTATAAAACCCTACATGGAGTTCTTGCTGTCCTGTTTATTTGTTGCCCTCGTCATCTCATCAAATGTAACTTAGAAGGCGAGGCACATCAACAATAGTAAGAGGCTTCAAGACATACTCCTTTGCCCCAGCATCCAAGCACCTACATATAAAAGGTGCACACAATATATAGTGAGTACATCTATTAGTAACAAATTGTCTATATAATGCAATTTCCTAATATTTCTAATCTCCACTCACATTTTCATTCTTTCGGGGATGTGGTCAGAGGACATGATCACCACAGGGATGTGCTTCAGCGTAGGTGATTCCTAACCAAGGTAAACAAATTGTGTTAGTTAATAAGAAGGTCTCCAAGATGCTAAAGTAAAAAAAATTCAACATAATATAGATAAATCAAACTATATGTGCCACAATGAAAATTAGAAGTTTTTCTATATATATCAAAGGACACTACCTTCACCTCCATTAGAAGATCATACCCAGTCATACCAGGCATACAATAATCAGTCACAATCAACTTCACATCATTTTCCTATATGGAATGGTTATGTAGAAGAGCATGTCAAACATTGTTTATAGCCAAATAAAGTATATGAATTATTGATATACCATATTTAGAAACTCCAAGGCTTGATTTGGACCCTCCACAATAGTCACTGCAAAAAAATAGTACTCTTAACCAAATAAGAAATATTGGACACCAAAACACTCAGGTGAACACAAAGAATTCTGAAAACAATAAGTAATAGAACAGAAAAAGATTGCTCAGAATATGGTTGGTAGATTTAGCCATATTGCTCCTCGAGCATTGCAGTTCTTTAAGAGTCGGGATGCAACAAGACGATCGATAAAGGAATCGTCAACTACGAGCACATGAGGGGCATCAGTGGCCATGGATCTTTCAACAGTACTTCCTCCTCCTTCCTTCGGGGAAGAGCTTGCGAATATGTGATATAGGATTGATAATTCTGCAATTTTTTAGGGAATGAACCTAGAATGTGCCTGTTTATATAGCCCTTTACGATGTACCAATGACATATTTAACATAGATAAATAATTACTTGTGGGTATACAATATATATGTTTAAGATATAGATTTGTAACTTGAGGCTATACTGGTGATATTTTTTATGACAGAGAATGAGTTTACAACTATCCTTATGATATGATTAGGATAAAGATTGAATTCATAGCTAAACTTTGAATCCTCAAGATAGAGCAACAAAAGATAAATACTAGCAAGGATTGCAATAATCAAATATATCTTAGTAACACGATAAGTGAGCGCATCTTAAAGATATAGTATATATATATATCCTTAATGACCTGTGTGGGCACACTTTGCCAGCATATAAAAGCCTTTTATTTGTATGTTATATCCACAAGGTGGAGAAAAATAAATAAATAGTAGCAAGGTATGTAATAAGCATATACCTTGTAACACGACAAGTGAGCGCATCCTCAGGATATAGAATGTATCCATAACAAATTGTATTCGCATTTTGCTAATATATAAAGTCTTTCATTTGTATGTTTTGACTCTAAGTCAAGTAGTAGTAATTTGGTCATCCTAGTGAAAGGCATGGTAAGCTCTTGGGCTTAGAATTCGAAGGGTTTTAGTGGTCTCATGGATCCCTTGAAATTGATGGTCCATGGTTTGGGCCTAGCTCGATCCTTATTTTTGTAGTGTTGATAACATGAATTTGTCATATGAAATAAGGAAATCATTAAATTAACTCATTGGTAACTATGGCAATAGTTGTTTCCAATATTATAAGCATGACTGCCTAATTAAATGGTTGCTATAGTACATGAAAATTATAATTCTATCAACTATCAAGCATAAAACATTGTGTAATGCTTGGCAACCAACTAAGGAATACCCTAAGGTTGTACGTAGGGCTTAAATGAAATTAGTAACTTTATGATGATTATGAGACACGATTTAGATAGGTTCGGCCACTATTGAGCATCATACCCTCTGTCATGTATGATCTATTACCTTGCTTTGAGTGTTTTTGATGTTTTGAGTTAGCAGTTGAAGGACCGAGTAGGGCGACCAGAGAGGGGGGAGTGAATGGGAGCCGATAAAAATTCTTCCCGAAGGTCGAACTCGGCCTATACCCCGATTGCCACTCCAAGTGCTCGCGCACACAAAGGAAGCTCCAAACAAGGCACACACAAGCCTACAAGATCAAGAGACAAGCCTAGGAGTAAAGAGCGGAAGTAACTAGACAAGAATCAAAGGACTTAGGCAACTCTGCGAAGTCCCTGGCGGACCGTCCGGGAGGACCTTGCGGACTATCCGCGATGACGGCACGGACCGTCCCTGAGGTCTCGGCGGATCGTCCGAAAATACCACCAGAACCCCCAGTAGCGCATCGAGAAAAACGGACCGTCCGTGATGGACCCGCGGACCATCCGGCACTCTAGTACGGACCGTCTGCAAACTTCGTGCACCAAAAACCAACTGGCTCAACGGATCGAATGAAAGACCCACAAGAACACGCGAAGAACACGAAGAACTGCCGGCCTGTCAGGCACCTCATGGACCGTCCCCATGGAGGCCGCGGACTGTCCGCCAAGCGCGGACAGAGCAGAAAAACGCTCGAGCTCGGAAGTCAACTCCACCTTTCCATCATCGGTCTCCCAAACGGCTAGTGATCTTGAGACAAGATTTTGGGGAGATGAGAAGCGTCACACAAGGAAGCTATGCCCCAACAATCTCGGCCTCTAACTCCCTAAATCACCGGGAATCGCGGATCACACGAACTTCCACCAAGAGCTCGGGCTGCAACCAAAAACGCACGAATCGAAGGTCTTTCCCGGTGTTTGAGGGGTCAAGATCACACACAAAGATGCGCAAGGCATCCACCCATGATCCCCTCAAAGAAATCCGAGAAGAAACGCCCTCAAATCCACGAATCGAGCGAAGAACGAAACCCCCAAAAAATAGCCTCGAAAATGACACGAAAATCACAGAGGACTAGGAGATCACCGAAACGCCGAAAGCTTCCATACATCCAGAGGTCAGAGTCTATACAAGAATCTAGCCTAAGGAATACAGAGGGAAAAAAGTAGTTCAGAGCAATCTACCGGGGGAGGAAACCCTAGAGTCCAAGAGAGAGAGATGCCATCCACCTCTCCGCTATTTATACGAAGTCCATCTGAGGGAGATAAATGACCACGCTACCCCTACAACTCAAATAAAAGATACAACCCCTCAGGGGCATTTTGGTCAAGTCGTCATCGAACGGACATGCTTCCACCGCGGCTTCGCTTCACATCGACGCAAGCCCCGCGATCACGCCACGTGCCCCCCGCCTCAAAGCTTCCCGAAGCTCCCGGATCACCGTTTCCGTCACCTCGGGCCTCCGGACTTGGTTTTGAGGCCCAAACCAAGAAACCGTCCACCGATGGTTTTGTGGGCAAACCAACAAACCCCGCGTGCAAGCTTCGGGCTCCATCCGCTACCTTGCACCAGCCCATGTTCACGACTTCAGCCCACTAGTCTTGCACTGCACGGCTCGCACTTGACCCCATCAGCCACTAGGTCCATCGAACCAAGCCTACTTGCCACTCCATCACCCGGAGGCCGCCACGGCTAAGGCCTTTCGCGCTTGTTCTTCACCTGCACCGACACGAGTCAAGCCGCAACTTGTACCTGCACACTTAGCCAAGCATCAGTCCACACAACGTTGTCAATCACTCATCACTAAGGAGCGACCCTCCACTAGTCCTCGGACACACCTGGCCCTCAATCTCCCCCTTGATGAGTGCACTGACAACAACCATAGTAACCATCATAGAGAAAAAGAAAAGAAAACAACCACGAACGCAAACCTCCAAAACAAGTGATCCAAAGCCAAAGAACAAGCGAAAATATGATCACTCGCCAAACCATGTCTCGGCCCCCTAAGAGAAGGGCAACGGCTCGACACAGCCGAGACAAAACAAAGCTCACAAAGAGCACACCACAAAGCACAAAACTCAGGAAAAACAAAGGAGCTCCCCCTGCACATATGCAAACTCCCCCTGAGCAAATGCAACCTCTTCTTCTCAATTTTTCTCCTCACATGCAACATCTCACAAAAGCATGCCAATTTTCCACAAAATCTCCCAATGTCATACAAATGTCATACAAATCTCCAAAAATGCATACAACATCTCCCCCTTGTTGACAATGCATGAATCAAGGTATATGAAACTCTTCCCCTTGTTTTCATGAAAAATGGATGTCAAAGCATATATACAATCTACCAATGTTCTCAAATATACAAAGAGCACAACAAAATGCTGCAAACGAGACATATAGCAAGCAAGGTAGACATGGTGTAGTTAGCACATTGCCATCATGAAGGTAGAGACATATAAACATGTGACATGGCTAAAAGCAATTTTTAAGCAATATTCACAAGGAAACATTCATCTCATGAGCAAGACCCTATCCATACCAATTTGAGCACAAATACACTAGATCATCCAAAATTTATGCAAGATCACAGATTCTCATCCCAAGATCATTATAAACGCCCACAAGCTACTCAAGTCATGATAAAGCCACCGAGCCATGTGTCTACTTCTTAAAATGAGACTTCTCATGGTAGACGACATGCTACGGTTTAGCACCCAAGATAAGAATAATAAAAGCATGTTTAGGCACTCATTTTTCAAGCATAAGGCAATTCACACATGAATTTCATTTTCAAGTTAAAGCATGGTACATGAAGTGCCTTTGCGGCAAAAAGAAGCTTATGCTCCTCCCCAAACAATCAAAAGGGCTAAACATTTATAATGACAAAAAGGTCTTTGACCTCAAGCAAAGAGAATATGATCCTCAAGCACAAACTAAACATGATATAGGCATTTAAGCACAAATTGAACATAGACAAGCATCTACTCATGAGAGACATCAATTTAGCATTTCCATAAAAAGAAAGCTATCTCAACACAAATATATGGCAAAACCATTAAGAGCATAGCATTCACATCCACAATTTACCCAACATGCACATATCACACATATAGCACATAAGTGATCAATGTATATAAGAGAAGCTTTTCCTAGCTCAAGAGATCCAAAGATGGCTATCCTACCAGGTTTTGTACAGAAAGTAGAATGCATGGATGAAATGCAACAAAATGAATATATGACACATATATACATGAGAAGCTCCAAAACTCAGCTAGAAAGGAAAGCACACCCCCAAGTTCACCCCGCAAGCGAGTGAAAGTGACTTGGTCAAGTGGTTTGGTGAAAATGTCGGCTAGCTGATCTTGGGTAGGGACAGGACAAAAATATGTTTCCCTTCTCAATATTGTCCCTCAGAAAGTGGTACCTCACTTCTATGTGTTTCGTTTTGGAGTGAAGGACATGATTTTTGGCTACGCTTATGGCACTGGTGCTATCACAGAAAAGTGGAACCTAGGAGCACTCCTCACCAAAATCACTCATAGTGTAGGTCATCCAAAGCAGCTGTGAACAACAACTAGCAGCAGCTACATACTCGACCTCTGTAGTAGACTGGGCTACACTGGATTGCTTGCGAGATGACCAAGAGACCAAAGAAGAACAAAGGAACTGATAACACCCAGAGGTAGACTTGCGGTCCGATTGACACCCAGCAAAATCAGCATCAGAGTACCTGTGAAGTCTGAGTGTCGAGGAAGCAGAATACCAAAGACCAAACTTAGGAGTGTAGTTCAAGTACCTGAAAATCCGCTTGATGACCTGCCGATGTGAAGTCCTCGGTGAAGCCTGAAAACGAGTGCACAGACACACACTGAACTGTATGTACGGCCTCATCGCCGTCAAGTAGAGGAGGGAGCCGATCATGCTCCGGTACTCCTTCTGGTCCACGGGTTCACCATCCTCATCTGCGTCCAAAGCCCTAGTGGTACTCATCGGTGTAGTTAGCGGCTTGGAGTCGTTCATGCCAAACTTCTTCACTATGTCCCTGATGTACTTCGCCTGATGTACAAACGTCCCGTCCTTGCACTGCTTGATCTGGAGGCCTAAGAAAAACTGCAGCTCGCCCATCATGGACATCTCAAATTCCCTGCTCATATCATCTGCAAATCTGGTAACAAGATCATGAGAAGAGCCACCAAAGATTATGTCATCCACGTAAATCTGAACAATCAAAAAGTCATTCCCATGCTTAAGGAGAAACAGGGTCTTATCAACTGTGCCCATCACAAACCCTTTACTCAGCAAAAACCCTCTCAACATGCCATACCAACCTCTAGGTGCCTGTTTCAACCCATAGAGTGCTCTCTGGAGTTTGTATACACGGTGTGGGTATTTTTCACTCTCAAACCCCGGGGGTTGCCTCACACACACTTCTTCCTCGATCACCCCATTCAAGAAAGCACTCTTGACATCCATTTGGTACAACTTGAACCCTTTAGCCACGGCAAAGGCTAGAAGGATCATAATTGCCTCCAAACGGGCCACAGGAGCAAATGTCTCCTCATAGTCTATCCCCTCCTTCTGGTTGAAACCTTGCGCCACCAACCTCGACTTGTTTCTCACAACCATCCCATTCTCACCCTCTTTGTTCTTCCACACCCACTTGATACCTATGGGACGACAATTTGGTGGTGGATCGACTAACACCCAGACTTGGTTTCTCTCAAAATTCTCCAACTCCTCATGCATGGAATTCACCCAATTCTCGTCAGACAAAGCGTGTCGAATATCTTTGGGCTCGAAAGAAGCGACAAAAGCAGAGTGAGTGAAATGAGAAGTATTCCTTGACCTCGACCGTGTAGTGCATTCATGAAGGTCACCAATGATCGTCGTCGGTGGGTGATCCACCTGTACACGTCGGGGAGCCTCTCGCCTGGACACAATCTCCCCCTCAACAGCAGCCTCCACTCGAATAGCCTCAGTCGTAGTGGGTGTAGGGGATGGTACATCCTCGATCGTCGTCGTAGTAGTGGAAGTAGCGTGTACATGATCAGCCACGGGAGCACCACCATCATCATCGTCTTCGTCTCCATATCCATCCTTCTCATCCTCAAAGATCCTCGCTCCAATCTCCTCGTCACCTGCACACTCAAAAGCAGAAGAGCTACATGGCTGTGTCTCGTCGAAGGTAACCTCGCAAGTCTCCATGATTCGGTTAGTGTCAAGGTTGAGCACACGATATGCTCTAGAATGAATCGCATAACCAAGGAAAATACCATCTGAACATCTAGACTCGAACTTATCCAACTTGCCCTTCTTCAGAATGAAACACTTGCAACCAAAAGCTCTAAAATGACTCACCTTGGGTTGTCGGCCATGCATTAGCTCATAAGAGGTCTTCTTCTTAAAGGCACGAAGGAAGATGCAATTTGAGACATAGCAAGCGGTATTGACCGCCTCGGCCTAGGAACGCCTAGGAGTCCTATGCTCATCGAGCATCGTCCTGGCCATCTCACAAAGGGTCCGGTTCTTCCTCTCCACTACTCCATTCTGGCAAGCGACGTATGGAGAAGAGTACTGATGATCAAGACCAAGATCACTGCAAAAGGCATCAAAATGAGAGTTTTAAACTCTGTGCCATTGTCACTGCGTATAGCTCGAATGGCATCACCATGTCTCTCATTCTTCAACCTCAAGATCAAGTCCCGAACAAAGCCAAATGTCTCACTCTTATCCTCCAAAAAGAAAACCCAAGAGTACCTCGAAAAATCATCAACAACCACAAGAACATACCACTTCCCACCCGCAGAGTGAACACGAGCTGGCCCAACCAAATCCATGTGCAACAGCTCACAAGGTTGCTCGGTCATGACCGCAGTCAGAGGGGCATGAGAAGCAGCAACCATCTTTCCATGCCGACAAGAAGCACAAACCAAATCCTTCTCGAATTTCAACTTAGGCAATCCTCGGACAAGATCAAGACCACTCAAGCGGGAAAGCAACTCAAAGCTCAAGTGTCCCAACCTCCTATGCCATTTCCAAAGCTCGGCCGAAATGCCAGCAACAAAGCATCGAGGAGGACTAATAGACTGGGAAAAATCGGCACAGAAGATTTGACCCTCGGGGATGATCATACAGACAAGATCGCCTCGAGAATCAAGCACACGAGAAGCGCCTGACTTAAAACGAACTTCAAAACCTTCGTCGAGTTACTGAGATACTGACAACAGGTTAAAACCAAGTGACTTGACTAGGACCACACTTCTTAAGGTCACTTTGCTACTCACCTTCACCATACCTTCAGCAAGCACTCGTCCTCTCACATTGTCCCCGAAAGTGATGTACTCCCTCGTACTCACCGGGGTGAGGCTGGAGAACCACCCACGATCTCCGGTCATGTGTCGTGAGCAATCGGAGTCGATCAACCAAAAGTCCTCCAAGCCTCCCACCTGCAATCAAAAATGAGAACGAGAATGAGCAAGCGACTCAACACTGGGGTTAGTACCAAAAGAGTCAAACCAGTGTCAAGCCATTTGCTCAAAAGAAGGGTTAGCAAAGTCCATCCTACCAAAAAGGCGGAGCCCTCTCACGCCTACCACCAAAGGACATGTCACGTCTCACTGGAGGAGTACGCGCACCACGAGGGGGAAAACGTGGCTCGTAGTCCATCTGAGACCCAAAGCTCCGATCGTGCCTCCCAAACTCGTAACGGTCACGAGAAGGAGCACGTCGAGCCCACTCACCACGCCCAAACCCAACACGCCTATCTCTCTGAGGAAACACACCTCCACGAGTGGGAACTGTACGCACATACACCTAACCCCTAGGTAGAGGCCCTCTACAAGGCTCAGGCACACCACGAGCAAGGTGGTACCTGTCCTTGTTTGCCATCTCCCTAGCAAACCTCTCATCTCTCTTCCTCCTGAAACAGAACTCATCCTTATGCCCATCCCTTCCACAATACTTACAATGGAAGTGGATGGGCTGTGGTTTAGGAGGTGGCTTTTCTGTGGGCTTCTCAACCACTTTCTCTCCTGACTTCCCCTCAAAGACATTACCTAAGTTGCTCACAAACTTGATGGGTTTCTGGTAATTCTCTGTTTTCTAGGGGAACACTAGTGGGTCTAGAGTTGTATCAAGCTTGTTTCTCAGGTGGTTTGGCTTGGGTGCATATTTGTTCATGGGTATGGTGTGTGGTGGTGTAGGGATCTCTCCAACTTTCTCTTCTCCCTCACAACTCTTCTCACCACTCTTGTCAGCCCCCAATGCCTGACCATCAAACCTCTTAAACTGAGCCAACATCAAACTCAATTGTGGCTCATGCCCAGACAACCAACTCATCAATTTCCTAAGCTCATCATTTTCATCCTGCAAACGGTCAACATAGTGTGCAAGTTCCATGTTTTTCAAAGCATGCATTTCACAGGTTGAACATGATGTAGGAAGAGGAGCTTTCAATGCCGCCTCAAGAGAAGCAATTCAAGTGTGAGATTCATCTAGCCTAGCATGCAAAATAGGACATGAGGTACAAGCTCCTAACAAAGCTGGCCTAGACTACAATTCATCACACTCAATCCTAACCACATCTAGTACCTCAAGAGTAGAGGTGTGTTTCTCCTTGAGAGCAGTCAAATCAGCAAGAAAAACTGAGCAATCACCACAGTCAATCTCATCAGACACCACAGGAGCAGATTTCAAAGATCCTATCTCATTTCTAGCATCCACAAGCAAGGATTCAAGCTCAGCTATCTTATCCTTAGCATCACCCAACAAAGACCTAAATTCCCTCTTCTCCTTGTTGGTCTTTCTAAGCACATCATCACAGTTATCAAGTAACTCATTTAGCCTAGCATTCTCCTCTAGCAAGAAGTTGGGATCCTGTCGTACCTCTTCCTCAAAGTCGGAGTTCGAATCTGAGCTGTGCCTCCCACCTTTCTTGGAATGCGCCATGCCGCAAAAGCCTCCTTGTGCGACGAAGCTGAGGCCGGTGAAGTTCTTGCTCGTGTGCCGCTTGTCCTTGCGCCTTTCTTGCTCTTCCTCGCTGCTCGAGTCGGAAGGAGCATCACTTGATGTCGAGTCGATGTCGCTCGCTCTGGCCACCATTGCTCGAGCGGTCTTCTTCTTGTGGCCGCCACTCTTCTTGTGCCTTCTCTCGCCCTTGTCCTTGTGCTTGTCCTTGTAGTCGTTCCGGGAGCGGTGCTTGTTGTAGTCGTGCTTGGGCTTGCCCTTGTAGTCGTTCTTGATCTCCATGGCTTTAGGGCATTCAGCAATGAAGTGCCCATGCTTCCCGCACTGATAGCACATCCCCGAGCTCCGCCTTGCATTCTTGTGGTTCTCGTACATCCGCCCAAACCTCTTGCTCAACAAGGTGAGATCGTCCTCGCTCAGCACCTCAAAGTCCTCATCTGGCAAAGACACAAGACATAACAAAGAGAAACCACCAGAGTTAGCGTTAGACCTTGATCCTGAGACAAGAGCCAAACTATGAGGATCAGTGGGGCTCTCGCTCTTGGCTCTCAAGCCACGATCAACCTCTGAAGACCTGAGCTTGAAAAACAGCTCATCCAGAGTCAGTGTATCATACACGCTCGACTCCTCAATGGCCTCGACCTTGGCACTCCACACGGACCTATCCAGGGCATGCAAAAGCTTGATAGCTTGATCATGATCCGTGTATGGGAGCACTGTCATATTGGCCCTCATGTTGTTGACTATGCTAGTGAAGTGCTGGAACATAGCATCAGTCGACTCACCGGGGAGATGAGTGAAGTTCTCGTACTCTCTCCGGTAAGTGGAAAACAAACGAGCTTGCACTTGGGCATTGCCAACATGAGCATTTCTCAACTTGAGCCAAATCTTTCCAGCCACATTGTCTCCGTACACTCGCTCGAACTCCGAGGAACAGAGAGCACGGAACAAGTAATCAACGGCCTTACTGTTGGCCTCACACATGTCCCATGATCCTGGAAGCAGAAAACTTTCTGGGATGACATAATGAGGCTTCTGAGTGACCTCCAAGATCAGAGTTCCCTTCCCTCGCAAAAACGCGCCCATGCGCCTCTCCCTCATCGGGTAATTCTTGCCATGAAAGTGCGGAGGACCCGACCCCTTGCCGTAATCGCCCATCTTTGGATCCTAGACTGGTTAGAATCAAGAAGATCCGTAACCGGCTCTCATATCAATTGAAGGACCGAGTAGGGCGACCAAAGAGGGGGGAGTGAATGGGAGCCGATAAAAATTCTTCCCGAAGGTCGAACTCGGCCTATACCCCAATTGCCACTCCAAGTGCTCGCACACACAAAGGAAGCTCCAAACAAGGCACACACAAGCCCACAAGATCAAGAGACAAGCCTAGGAGCAAAGAGCAGAAGCAACTACATAAGAATCAAAGGACTTAGGCAACTCTGCGAAGTCCCTGGCAGACCGTCCGGGAGGACCTTGCGGACTATCCGCGATGACGACGCGGACCGTCCGTGAGGTCTTGGTGGACCGTCCGAAAATACCACTAGAACCCCCAGTAGCGCACCGAGAAAAACGGACCGTCCGTGATTGACCCGCAGACCCTCTGCCTCGTCACGGACCGTCTGGCACTCTAGTACAGACCGTCCGCAAACTTCGTGCACCAAAAACCAACTGGCTCAACAGATCGAACGAAAGACCCACAAGAACACGCGAAGAACACGAAGAACAGCTGGCCTGTCAGGCACCTCACGCACCGTCCACACGAAGGCCGTGGACTGTCCACCAAGCGCGGACAGAGCAGAAAAACGCTCGAGCTCGGAAGTCAACTCCACCTTTCCATCACCGGATCTCCCAAACGGCTAGAGCTCTTGAGACAAGATTTTGGGGAGATGAGAAGCATCACACAAGGAAGCTATGCCCCAAAAATCTCGGCCTCTAACTCCTTAAATCAACGAGAATCGCGGATCACACGAACCTCCACCAAGAGCTCAGGCTCCAACCAAAAATGCACGAATCGAAGGTGTTTCCCGGCGTTTGAGGGGTTAAGATCACACACAAAGATGCACGAGGCATCCACCCATGATCCCCTCAAAGAAATCCGAGAAGAAACGCCCACGAATCGAGCGAAAAACGAATCCCCCAAAAAATAGCCCTAAAAATGACACGAAAATCACAGAGGACTAGGAGACCACTGGAACGTCAAAAGCTTCCATACATCCAGAGGTTAGAGTCTATACAAGAATCTAGCCTAAGGAATACAGAGGGGAAAAAAGTAGTTCAGAGCAATCTACCCAGGGGAGGAAACCCTAGAGTCCAAGAGAGAGAGATGCCATCCACCTCTCCGCTATTTATACGAAGTCCATCGGAGGGAGGTAAATGACCACGCTACCCCTACAACTCAAATAGAAGATACAACCCCTTAGGGGCATTTTGGTCAAGTCTTCATCGGACGGACACGCTTCCACCGCGGCTTCGCTTCACATCGACGCAAGCCCCACGATCACGCCACGTGCCCCCCACCTCGAAGCTTTTCGAAGCTCCCGGATCACCGTCTCTGTCGCCTCGGACCTCCGGACTTGGTTTTGAGGCCCAAACCAAGAAACCATCCACCGATGGTTTTGTGGGCAAACCAACAAACCCCGCGTGCAAGCTTCGGGCTCCATCCGCTACCTTGCAGTGGCCCATGTTCACGAGTTCAGCCCACCAGTCTTGCACCGCACGGCTCGCACTTGACCCTATCGGCCACCAGGTCCATCGAACCAAGCCTACTTGCCACTCCATCACCCGGAGGCTGCCACGGCTAAGGCCTTTCGCGCTTGTTCTTCATCTGCACCGACACGAGTCAAGCCGCAACCTGTACCTGCACACTTAGCCAAGCATCAGTCCACACAACGTTGTCAATCACTCATCACAAAGGAGTGACCCTCCACTGGTCCTCGGACACACCTGGTCCTCAGCAGTCAAGGCTCAGCTGGTTCTAGCAACCTAGGGACCTACCCTCATTCACATATCCTAGGAGACATGGTAAGTCTTGTAGTTGGTTACAATGTGGCAATCCTAATTGGAGTACAAATTTTGTTTTTGTGTGGGGTGTCCAAGTAAAACTCCATCTTCTTCTTTCCTTGTGGATACTTAGGATATCTATCCCTTCGAAGACCTTGAACACTTGTAGTTGAATAGCAACCTTACTTGAAGTCTTGTTGATTTGATTCCTTCGTGGCCTGGTGGTTTTTCACATTGCTCGAGTACTATCTCCACCAAGACCATCTTCTAGTTGTTGTGGCTGAGGAGGCTCCATTAATATTTTGAATATATGCACTATAAGAGAACTATATGTGCTTATCCTTCAAGCCTTGTGTTGATTAGCATAACCACCACAAGGGTCTAAAAACTCTTGAGTCTTGTTCCTTTTGTCTTGAAACAATCAACAATGGACATTGACATGTGCACCCATTGGGTGTAGCTAATTAGCCCCTGAATCTTCAAGTGAATGGTTCACCATTCGGTCTGAGGATGAAAGAACATAATTCTTTTAGTAGCTCCTATTAAGTGTAGGTGTCCCATTACTGATTGTGTAAATACTCAGGTGTCATCGTATGAGTTTTGACTAGCTAGTATGAGTAGTATTAGACTAGTGTCTTGGCACCATGATATATGAATCCAAACGAGGGCATGATGAGAAACTATAGAGAGGACCAAGAAGTGCTTGAAGAGAGGCATAGAGGTGGAAGAGACTAGAAAAGGGCTTCCAAGCCAAGTTGGAGGCCCAACATATCTTGAGAATTCGAGTCCACAATGTAGTCTAGGAGCAATTCACACTAAATTTGTCACCCATATTGCATACGAACTCTATTATTGATGTTTACATATGCATGGAAAGTTGTGAAGATAAACATTCCAATAACACCAAACTCATTAGAAATTCTTGTTGTCAATATGAATCATCAAAACAAGTGGATGTACAAAGTCTTGCAAGGGTGTTGTGTTACCATCTTTTAGGCCATTGGAATATGTATCATGTTCACTTTCATTAATAACCGCATCCAGGAGTCCTTGGCGATCCTAAACTATTTATATTTAGCAGTCATATCCCAAGTTCGGGTTTGAGTTAGAACAACCAAGCGAGATATATGCAAAGCATGCAAGACTAAATGCAAAGAAAGTGCAAATAACATAAGGATGCACACATTATGATGACAAACTGCAATGCATGCAGAAAAAATACGAACATGAACATGATAATGGTCTAAAAATATGCCTAGAATAATAGCCAAAAGTTAATCATCATAAGGAGGTGCCATGCGTTTTTTCCATAAAAGAAGCAAAAACTCAATAAACGGGTTTCCACCCGCAAAACACTTTATTTCAAGTCATAGCGATGGACTTCCTCAAATACCTTGTCATTATCGCAAAGACATGGTCCCTTATGTAAGATTTAGAGGTGACCATGCAACTTTTATTCACTATTCATATTGTACATGATCATTTAGTCTCAATGGAAGACTTTCTTAAGCTATTTTCTCTCACATCATCAACCCCTTCTTATTATTCGCTATAGCAGCTTCTCCATTAAATTCCTTCGCACAAAGAACATAATATGTTAAATTTTGTTCCTTTGCAAACTTTATCAAATTTATTTTCCAACAAGTGATCATTCACCCAAAACAGACTCCGGGCAAGAGAGTTACATCTATTTTACTCTAGCACTACATTTGTTCCGAGCTGATTTTCAAAACATGCAACATTTAAAATTTTTACCATAACTCCATTGGATCTCCAAACCTGGTGATTTTTTATGAGTTGGAAAGAAGGCTTGATGGAGCTTCGGAATATCCAATCTCTTGTGTTGTATGTCTCTGATCAGAGCTAGAAAATGCATCACAACAATAATGTTCAACCTTAGATACTGATGATCCGACTTGCAACTCTATGGGCATGACTTCTATATATCATTTGGATCTCATGGTCCTATATGGTTAGTGAAATTCAGGAAATCTTTCGACAAGTGCTCTTTTAAGATCATTAGCTTGACCAAGCACAAAGCAATACAAAGATTTGCAAAATTTATTGTAAACATAAGCATCCATAATCTGCAACCACAATTAATTCACAAAAAAGAAAATATCATGGTGCAATTAAATGTATCATATGTTTATTGCATAGCACTAAGACCTCCACGTGACAAAGATTTTGGAGGCATAAAATCAATAGGTTGAAATAAAAGCGACATCATCTTTACCATTCTCAATAAACTCTAGTCTATGAATATGATAAACATATGTGCAAGGCATATGATTTAATCTACCATCCATACTACTGGTTGAATATATTCAAAGGATAATCATAAAAATAATAGCACCTTGAGGGTATAATGTGAACCTTAACTTTGAAGCTTTTTCAAATTTATTCTCAACAATTGGAGGTGGTTCTGCATCATCATCATCATGCAATCCCTCCACTTTCCATTATGTGGAACCTAATTCATTAGAAATATTAGCTGTCACCTCTTCTTCAAAGTCGTTATTATTTGAGTTCACACCTACATCTCAAAGTCTTTTGTATTGTCCTCATCATCTCTAGTGTAACATATATTTTTTGTAAACTTATTCTTTTCTCCATCTCTAGTGAATAAAGCATCAACACCACACAATCTATAAACTTGTGCATATGTGACTTTCAGGTGTGACTTCCAAACATGTTCCCTCTCCCGATTCTTGCGGCGGCGCAAAGAGGGCACGTCACGACCAACCTGCCATTGCTATGGAGCGAATGGGTGGCTGATAAGCTGGCTCATGCGACCATGGTGTAGAGCAATTGGTGTTCCGAAACATCACTGTTGGCCCAGGAGGTGATGTGGAGGAGCAAGGGCGACGACAAAGAGCAACAAGGCCAAGCTCGGTGCTTGATTCCTCCTTGGTGTGTGTGAGTGGGTGGAGCATGAGGCCAAATCCCTCACTGGTTGAACCAACATCAATCGAGATTGAGTTGGGTTTGACAATGGTGGTGCTAATGTTCACGCGAATGAGTGTCGTCATGCTCAGGGGAGCAGTGCTATAGCTTATGGATGGCGATGTGGTGCAACAATAGCTCCAGCTTGAGGAAAATGAGGGAAACGATGGGAACTTGCAGCTCGTGCTCAAAAAGGGCTTGTGCAGGTCGCGGACGAGGCAAAGGAGCACTGATGATGTAGCACGAAGGCAGTGGCATTCAAGCCCAAGGCCGGAAGGTAGAGGTCGAGGTGATGACACGCACAGAGGACGGGGCAAACGACTGTAATGATAAAGTAGAGGCGTTCCTCTTGACCCGTGTGAGGAGGGCTCAATGAGAAAAAGTAGGGTTTTTCCTAGAGTTTGACCCGAGTAGGGTTGGTGCTGGAACTACATTTTTTCTCTCAGACCCTACTTTTTAGTAGGGGTTTGAGTAAGGACTTTGTTGAAGTTGTTTCTAGCTAATTAACATTAATTAAACCTTAAGATTAACACAATTAGTCATTTGCCATATAGATATTTTACTAGTTTAAATGGTGTAAATAACTAATTAACATCATTTGTAATTAGTAATATTAATAAATTTTAGATGGCTTCACTAGGTAATTTATTTTTGATGGATACAAATAATATCAAATATGAATTTGTAATTGGATGGAGAAAATCACTAAAATTGGATCTAGATACACGATTTTGTAACACCCCATCACAGTGTTGTCCAGCCCATCTCAGGGATGAGCCTTGACATCTTACATAGCATGTTCTTGGTTGGGAGACAATGTGGGATGGGATGATCTCGTCCCTATTTTTTTTGGGATGGGACAGTTCCATTTCGAGTTTGGTTGCAGTGGGATGGGGTGGTTCCGTTCAATGTTTGGTTGAGAAGGTTGAGATAGGCGGAATGGATGGATTTTTTGACATCGTTAACTACATTAATTTGTAGGTCCCATTTGTCATTTTAGGTCCCACATGTCATCCTCTATGCATTTTTCTCCTCATCTGTCCCTCTTCTACCTGTCGCTAGCCCCAAGTTCTCCTCGCCGCCACCACATCCTCTCGCCGACCCTCAGAGGTCCTCCGCACCACTCCCAGCTCGCGGCCCACAGGTCCTCCCTACCACCGCTGGGGAGCTCGAGCTCACAGCCCCAAGGCCACCGCCGTGTCGTGCCTGGGGGAGCTCGACATTCTAGCCCGCACGGAGCTCGCGGCTGGCCATGGAGAGGTCGTCGCACGCCGGAGGGAGCTCTTGGGGCACCTTCCACCGAGGGAGTCCGCGAGGCCGCCACACGTCGACAGAACCCGCGGGGCTGCTGCCCATCAGAGGGAGCTCCCGGGGCCACTGCCTGCAAAGGGAGCCCGCAGGGCCACTGCTCGCTGGAGGGAGTGAAAGTGCATCTAGGCCCCTAAGTGGATTTTGGTAAATTGAATGACAAAGCAACTAAAGGACTAACTTGGTTGCTAAAGATTGTGAGCATGTTTTAATTTTATTATTCATAAATGTATTTTTGGTTCAGTCAATTGGATGAATAGATATGGCTCACATCAAGAAGGCAATCAAGTGTATGGTCCCATGTTGTAAATGTTGATAAATCACAAGCTAAAAGTGAAGAAAATGTTGGGGTTTGTTTCAAGATTGATTTACAAGATCTCCAATACATGTGATAGCTTGGGTACAAATGAAAGGGGTCATTTTGTGAAGAATGTTTATTTGCACCAAAGGACTTTGCAATGTTTCATATGGATACTTTAAGGAACATGTGGATATTTCTAAGATAATGGTTCTGCAATTGCAAACTTGCAAGCCATGGATATAAGAAATGGTGTTACAAAATAATCAATGCAAGCTTCATGTGGTGATCGCAAAAGGATACAAGGATAAGTACATATTTGATGATCCTCACTTGGAAGCTTTCATATTCATTGTCAAACAAGAACAAACATTCGAAGCGGTATTTCAAATAAAGATTAAATGTTGGTGAAGCAAAGCCGAACTCAACGTGGCTTCGGTAAGTGATGAAGAGATCAATCGAGATGACTAGAGTGAGGTAATAAGCATCTGTGGTGTTTTGCTAAGGTTAAGTAACTAGTATCTATGGGGTCTCGAAGAATCATACTCATGCCTTAACCGAGGGAAACAATGCAACTCATTTGTGTGTTATGATTGGCAATATGGAGTAACTTAAGGATTCAAGTGTGCATTCTTATGCTAAATAGAGGAATCGTAAGTCACTAGCTCAAGTATGGACGTGCTCATGAAGATAGCAATGTTGGAAGCCCTCAAATGGAAATTGCTTAAAGTATGGCAAGCTTGAAGATCTACAAGCTCAAGTGGTTGACTTAGTTTTTATCTTTAATCCTGAGTATAGGAATGTCGTACTATCAAGAGAGATGCAACATTAGCTTTATGACCAAGTGTCAGAGGTTTAGATCTGAGCAGTCCACAGGGGGGTCAACCCCGGTGGTTTATTTGTTTGGTGGAGGGAATCAGGAACTAAGAACATGATGGTTATGCTAGAGCACACGGAACACGAGGAAAATGGCGAGTTTATACTGGTTCAGACCTCCGAAGAGTAAAACCTTACGTCCAGTTGTTGGTGTAGTATTGCTCAAAGTTTGCGTCGACATGAGGTTTGCGTCGATGTCCCTGGGGGGACGCCTTGGCCGCCTTATATTGGCTGACGGACAAGGTCGGTGGAGCGGAGTCCAAGTCGGTTACAATAGGGAAACCTATCTCTAGTCGGTTACAACATGGAAGGCTTATCCGAGCTGGCTTAATCCGTCTGGACTACCTTGGCTTGCACGCCAAGCTGTCTTCTCATCTTTGGGCCCACATGTCAGGTCGGGTAGGCCTACTAACAGGTCGGCGGGTCTTCTGATCGGCCGTACCCACTTGTCAGGGACGGCTATGAGCCTGGCTGGTGGGGACCCAGGGGTACCCATGTCTCACATGCCCCCGAGCGATGTGTAGGCGCAGCGACCTCGAGGGGGTCATGATGATGTATTGAAGCCATCGACAGGTCGAATAGCATGCACGTCGGTCCAAAAGAAAAAAGTAGCCAGCTTAGCAGCCGACCTGTTTGTAGTTTGCCGAGCGTAGCGAGGTCGAGTGCCGACCTATGAGAAACAAGATTTCCCAACAGGTCAAAGCGATGAAGAAAATAAGAGGGCATCCCCGACCTGTTGAAGGAGACAATAGAGCTGCAGGGAGGTCTAGCGACTTGACGAAGGCAATGACAGAGCTGTAGGAAGGTCTAGCAGCCTGACGAAGGCGAGGACGGAGCTGCACAGAGGTCTAGCGACATGACGAAGGCGACGACAGAGCTGCAGGAAGGTCTAGCGACCTGACAAAGGTGATGACGGAGCTGCAGCGAGGTCTATCGACCTGATGAAGGTGACGACAGAGACGCCGGGAGGTTCGCCGACCTGAAGCATGCGACGACAGAGATGCCGAGAGGGTGCACCGACTTGAAGCCGGTGAGGACGTCAGAAGAGTAGAAGAAGTGCTAAATCACCTCCCGCTGTGAACCTGAGAGGTCTACTGAGAGACACACCTAGGTCATTGTAGAGCTGGGTCTGTAAAATAAAATAAACACTAGGTCGGTGTATCCATCCGTGTAAGGAATCGGATGCTCGTAGCCTAAGAGGGGGAGAGGTTGAATTAGGCAACTTAAAAACATAAGCCTAGGGTTATCACTATTTGCTCAAAACATAAACTAGAACATACTACCTAGATGTGCACTAAGGTTGTTCTAGTGTGAAACTCCCATCCCAAAACAAGTTTTGCAACCTATAGCCAATCCTAGCAAGATACTACTCTAGGAAAGTAAAGGCAAGCAAAGATTACAAGAGAGTAATGCGGAAACGTAAAGAGGGATGAGAGAAAGCAAACTCTTGACACGTGATTTATCCCGTGGTATTAGTAGGCACTAAGCCACCCCTAGTCCACGTTGTTGAAGCACTCCACACAAGAGTATTGCTTCCCGGTCACCAAGTCTCTCCCAAGAGCACCACTTGACTAGCCACAAAGGCTTGCCACAAAGGCACTCACCAAGCTCCCTTGGTCACCTTGATGCTGCCTCCACTAAGGAGCTTCTCCACCAAGGGAAGGGGGTCTCCACGTCCCCCGCACAAAGTGTCCTCACCGCTCCACACCAAGCCGGAGGGTCGAAGACATTTGCCAGAGAGCCACCTAGGCTCCAAGGCTTTCGGTGCACCTTGTACAGCTGGATCCACTCGAGAATCACCTCACAAGGTAGGCACACCATGCAGTCACACAGCTCTAAGCTAAGCCTAACACTAAGCACACACACAAAGCATGTGCAAGTCTATGGATGAGTAATTTTGCACAAGGATGGCTTGGATATGGTCTTCTATGTGTCTTGAACTCCTCTGGTATTCCTCAGCATCCAACCACTTCAAATGGGTGAGTGGAGGGGGTATAAATAGCCCAAGGCGTCCAATGAGCTGTTGGCTAACGGCCACTGAAAAATATAGCGTCGGATGAACCGATGCTAGTATTCCAGGGCCATCGGTTCATCCGGTGCCCCATCCATGTCACTTAGTTGTTGCACTTCACTGACAAAGTTGTTCCGACGCATAAACCGACAGGTTCCTCTCTTAACTGTCGGTTCATCCGGTGCTAAAGGATTTCTTCCAAAAACCTTACTGTTAGCTTCTTTGGTGTCGTCGAATGAACCGTTGCTTATATCCTCGTGACCATCAGTTCATCCGGTGCTTAAGAGTTTCTCATCAGAACCTCTCTATTAGCAAACACACGACCGCCGGATGAACCGCTGCTACACCATCAGTTCATCCAGTGCTACTAACCCAGCTGCTTCTTCACTGGCAATCATCCAGTGCAACTAGAATATCCACCGTCGGTTCATCCGATGGTCATCATGTTGACTCAAGGCTTCACGCAGTGTACTACTTCATCCAGCCATTGCACCGACGCTTCTTTCTACGGTACCATCGGTTCATCCGACGATGTCTCATTTTGGCATATAGTAATTTTGCATCCATGGGACCTAGAAATGTCTACAAAGACATGCTCAACAATATGGTTAGTCCCATTGATCATGTTGTCATTAATCACCAAAATCAAACTTGAACAAATGCCACGTGAGGCCATGTTCGCTACAATCCGTTGAATGTAAATATGATGAAAACTTAGCCTGAGCTAAACATGTTGATTTGTTTTTGCTTTTTTAAGAAAGCATACCTCTTATAGTGCCAAGCACGCATTATGCGAACTCAAAAACTCTAAAGCTGCAAAGTGTTTCACCCCTCGACGCTGCTCAGTAGGGAGACTTAGGTGTAGCCGACGCACGGGGCGGGGACTAGGACCCAAGTTTTGCAACCACACAACAATGAATACTCAAAACGAGAGCGAGACATTAAAAGGAAGCACACATAGAGGAGGGGTAGGACCCCACAGGTCTTGCGACCCTTAGATTAGCATGGCCAAGCCCCCGAGTGTGTCAAGGGGGAGGGGAAAACATAGCACGGGAGAAAAGAATTTGAACCCTCAGGTCTGGCGACCTACGCATTGGCAAGGCCAAGCCCCCGAGCATGTCGAGGGAGAGTGTAACACCCCATGTTTTTAATCAAGTGTCATTAGGTGCTAAGCACATCCTTAATCACCTTGTGATCATTAGTGCTTAAGTCCTTAATCACCTTGGAGGTCAAATCCATACTGAAATCCCTTTAGCCCTAAACCCTAGCTGGAACTTTTGGCATGTTCTCCAAAATTCACCTAAACACTTCAAAATCGGCCAATACCAAAGTTGTGCAGTTTTTCAAGGCCTACAACTTTGCTGTTGAGTGGCAAATGAAATTCAAAGAGAAAATAGGTGAAAAACCTTGGTAAATGCATGAAACCCTTGTTCACCAGCGCCGAGAAAATCAGCAAGTTCACCTACTGTTTGTGTTCGATTCGTTGGATAAAACACCAATCGACCTTTGTAGAAGTTGTAGAGGGATGTTTGATCTACAACTTTGTCAATTGGAGCTTAGTCCACTTCTATAGCGAAATCTGGAGTTTTTGATGGTCAAACAGGTGCACTCTGAACATTTTTGCGCCAGAACACCGCCCTGCACGACGCCATCGCATGCGCACGTGTGCCACGTCGGAGCGCCGCCAAGCGACCGGGCGTGAACGCTGAGGCACCCAGGGGTCTGCTGGTCTGTAAACGTCGCCGCACTGTATTGGACGGGATGGCTGGTGTCAGGGCTAGGCTGCTAGGCCGGTGCCACGCGCCGTGCCATCACCCGCCGGAGTGCGCACGCCGAGGCCGCCATTGGCCGGCCGCGCCCGCGCACGTCACCGTTGTAGTAGCCATGCCGCAACTTCGCCAATGCGGAGACTTGGCCGGTTACCACCTCAACACGCTGAGCCCCCTATAAAACCCCCTCTCTCCTCACTGGCGCACGCACAGAACTCGTCGTCACTGTCCGCCATTGCCGCCGTCGGTGAGCTCCATCCTCCGCACGCGCCCATGAGCAGCAAGCCATCTCGAGCTCTTCCTTAGAACTCCCTTGAGCCTCTCCAAGTACACATTCATCAGCTCAGCCCCTTACCTTGCCGGAATCCCAGCAGAGGAGGCCGCGCCACCACGGTCTCGCCGCCGCCGCTCGCCGGAGTCATCCCCGGCCACACCACCGCCACCAATCGACTCCTGGTGAGCTCAATCACACTCCTCCGTCATTTGTTTGCCTGCCCGGTCGTAGTTCGCCGCCGGCGAGCTTGCTCCACCGCGGGAGGGCATGGTTGTGAAGTTAAGTTTTGTGTAGGGTTCGATCTGTGAATTCCAGGACCTATCCATAAGGATTCAAATCTTTCTAGGGTTCATAGTGAAAGAAGATTCTTCACCCTTTTTCCTTTAAGTCCTGAGAGCTGTAAAAATCGTGGAAAATTGTAGAAAAATCATAAAAATGCAAAACCAATTTTGTTGGTTTCCTTATAAACAGACCAACATCTTTTACAAAGCTTGTATATACTTTTGATGCACATTTTTTGAATAAAAATTCAAACTCAGTTTGTATAGGGTTGTTCATAACTTGAGTTGTACATATGTGCTAGGCTTGATTTTTGGATATGTTGGTAGTCAGTACTATTATAGGATATACCTAAGTTTTTGCACAAAGTTACTAAGTGGATATTTAGTTATGATTTATTTTGTTTTATGGCTAGATTTGTGCTTATGTTTTGTATAGCTTTATATATATGTTTTCTGTGGTTCATCTTTTGGATATCACCTGGTTAGACTAAGATGTGTTGCTAGTAAATTTATCATGGTTTTAGGAGCAGTATATCTATCTGTTTCTGAATGATGCTTGTTTATGAAATTAAATCTTTAGCTCAGGTTGTATTGCTCCAGTGATGCTTATCTTTAGCATAGATTATGTGTATGTCATGTTTGGGCTAGGGTAGAAAGTTGGGCTATAGTTGAGTTGTATATTCCTCTGAATAAATACTTTGTGAATAATGAGGCTGAAAATAGTTATTTTTGGGTAGCGTGATTTAAATAGGTTCTGGAGCTAAATTTTGGTGTGTAACGTAGTTTTAATCTATAGTAGCTCTGTGTAAAATTTGAGCACCAGTGCATGAGTAGTTTTCTCTGTCTTTAATATTTTTGCTTTTGCTATAAATAAATTGTCGTATTTTTTTCATGCTCAGTATATAGCTTGAATTGCCATGAATTTTTACCAATGTCTCTGTTCCAGTGTCTTGTGCTCACACGAAAATTCTCACTGTCAGATGTTGCATGGTTTAACCAGAATAATTTTTGGAAGAAACTAAGTATATTAAAAAGAGAAATAAAGAAATCTCCTCTTTATGAACTTAAGTGTGTTATAACCTTTGAAAAATGTTCCTAATGAACCCTAAAACCTAACGTAGTCTTTTGTGTGGTAATGCTAAGTTAAGTGAATAATAATAATTAACTATAGGGTTGAATAATTAATCTTAAGGAAGAGTATGCTGGATATAATCTTGTCTAGGTGAATGTGCTCAACATGACACCCTAGACTTAATACATGTTGTTTACACCCTCATCACTAATTAACTCTTGCATATACATTCCCCGTATAGAAGTCCCTGACGGTAGCTACACGCTTGTGCCGGCTGACGAGAACGACAGAGCAGGAGGAGACGTACACTTCATGACTGTCGATCAAGACCCGGACCAAAGTCCGGAAGACTGTCTAACTGCTGGAGCTGCCGAAGGCAAGCCCCGGTTTAACATATACCTTAGTGTTTCCTTTTCAAATTTCTGAATTTATGCTTGACTATGTATGTGCATTTACGTTCAGGAGTTGAATGGTAACCCTAGATGCATGATCCATAAGTACCTATGATCTTTTACTAGTATGCTAGGTCGATAGTTGCTATGCACTAAGGACCCGGTACAAGTCGAGTGATGTACTTCGCTCGCGAGAATAAGTTCTTATGTTGGAATCATATGACTTGTTAAATTGAATTGCTCACGTGGTAAGAGCATGGGATTTCGGGCTCCGGTCCAATGGTTAAGAGATTAAGCATTTGAAAGTACTAAACATTTGTCGGACATGGGTACGGTAAACCTAGTACCTGAATGACGTAGTGCGGGAACTTTAGGCTACTACTCTTGGGCTGCTGCCCCAGTCTTCCAAACTGTGGTGCATGATGACACTGGATGCTAGTGTGAGACATGCCAGCTAGCTATGTACCTAGGACTGTGGCATCAGCTCCCAATCCGAAGAATGATGGGAACCGTTTGGTTGGAAACACTCTTTGTGAGGGTTTTCTCCCGTATGTTTAGGTTCACCTTGCAAGGTTATTAATCGATCGATCGTCGGCCTCTCACTGTTATCCAAGAATAGCTTAACCCTCTAGCCATGATAATCCCTCTATGATGAAATGTTGATAAACTTGATGTTTGATTAATTATTTGCACAATTATGCTTGAACTAGTTGCTTATCTAGTAATAATTCGATCTACTAGAACTTGAGCTAAAATATTGAAAGTAAGGATTAATTCCTTAGTCGCTTTCTGGCAAAACAAACCCTAGACAAAAGCCATGCATGATTAGAAGGACAAGTCTTTTATTTAGGACGGGTAAGCCTTGCTGAGTACTAGTATACTCAGCCTTGCTATAAATGTTGTTTTCAGGTGATAATGTTTGGCCTGGTGAAATCCCACCCGGCTAGGAGCTGGAATGGGTGGATGACGAGGAGTAATGGCATTATGGGTGGCCTCCCATGATGCCAAGTTATCGATTAGTATTATTATTTCCGCTGTTTCAAAACTCTGAACCATTTACCTTTGATGCAAGGACAATGTTTGTAATAATTAACCCTACGGGGAATTTGGATTAACTTGTAAGGTACTCTGGACTCTTCTTCGTGGGAGTTCTAATGTATACATTTCGATCCTCTGTGTGGTTTACAAGTGATTTACCGGGCTATGACCCGGCAACACTCAACGGGATGAGTCTTTATTATCACTTAATGACCAAAAGGGATTGGCTTAAGTGATAGTACAGACTTATCTCGGATGGGGTTGTCACAGTTGGTATCAGAGCATCCGTATACACCAGAGTAATTAGTTTAATCATTAATTACAATGATTTACAATTAAAACGTACCAAGATTGATTGGATTTTGATAATACGTTGGATCGTTAAGGAATGTTTAGACCGAAAGGCCCTAGAGGGGAATTTTGGGTTCTTTTAAGGTGGCTAGTAATTATGGTTTATTTATGCTAACTTCCAGCACTTCTTAAGCCATGTGTTTCATACGTGTGTGATACCGCATCACGAGTATGCGAGGGTCGATAGGGCAATCCATTCCACGGATCCTATCTTCTCGGTTGGATGTGCACGTGTTTTATACGTGTGCTACCGTATGCAAGTCATACGAAGGATGCCCTGTTCTATTCAAGATGAACATGTCATGGGTTGTGATGTCGCCACGTTTTGCTATACGTGTGCATGATTCCACATTACGAACATGCGAAGGGGGACACCCTCCATTCAAAAGGGGTGTGTCTCAGGTTGGGCACTGTCCATGCGGTGCAAAATGCATGGATACCATTTCTATAGTGAATGGTAATGTAGGTGAACGCTCCCATGACGTGCTGGCACGGAAGTGTGACAACCCGCCCAGGAAAATACCGTAATATCACCTAAACCAATCCACTTTGGCCATTAAGCGACAGTAAAGTATCATCCCGTCGTTAGTTACCGGGTTAACGCCCGGTAAATCACTTGGAATTCACACAGAGGATCGAACATATGCATTAAAACTCACGCGAAGGCGAGTCCAGAGTACAAACATAATTTAAATCCAATTGGTACCCCGAAGGGTTAATTATTACAAGCCATTGTTCACCATGATAAGTAAAGGTTCAGAGTTCGAAAATAGCGGAAATAAATAAACTAGCGCACGATAAACATCACAGGAGGCCGTCCGTGATGCCATCACTCGTCGTTGTCCACCCATTCCAGCTCCCAGCCGAGTGGAATCTCACCAGGCCAAACAACACCTGCAACAACATTTTTAAAGCAAGATTGAGTATACTAATACTCAGCAAGACTTAACCGTCGAGTGATAACTACATCACCAAACTCTAGACATGAGAGGCTTTTTGGCCGGTGGAGTTCTTTTGCTGAAAAGCAACAAAGAGTATGTCCTTACTTTCAATATTTTAGCACAAATTCTAGTTGATTATCATTTCTAAGTGTGCCAACTAATTCAATCAAGAATTGTACAACACAATTAATTCAAGCAGTAATATTCACAAAGTTCCATCATTAAGGGATATCATGGCCAGTTGATTAAGCAGTCTCAGATAACGGTGAGAGGCTGACAATTGGTTGATTTATAACCTTGCAAGGTAAACCTAAACACACGGTAGGGTGCCCCCGCGAGGACAACCACCAGGCGGTTCCCAAAAGTCCTCAGCTTGGGATCGAATCTTACTGTCCCGGGTACAAGGCTATCTGGCATGCCCCACACAGTACACCCAGCTTCACACATGTACCCCCCTCTCCCGGTGGCTAGCCGGGCGGTGATTACTCGAGATTAGTAATAGTAAGTTCCTGCACCGTCTCATTAAGGTACTAGGCTTACCGGTCCCATTCCCGACAAGTGCTTTGTATGTTCAAAAGCTTAGCCCACGAAAGCCACTGGGCCGGAGCCCAATCCCATGCTCTTACCACATGAGCAATCCATTTATCAAGATCTTATAATTCCAACATAAGAACCTATTCTCGCGAGTGACGAATATCACTCGACTTGTACCGATCCTATAGCATAGCAGCTATCGACCTAACACACTAGTAAAGACATAGGTACCTAGGGATCATGCATCTAGGGTTTCAATTCAACTCCTGAAACGTAAATGCGCAAACATAGCAAAGATAAGTGCATAATTTTTAAAAGACAGGGGTCAATGATCCGGGGCTTGCCTTCACTGGCAAGGTTGGCCTTGGGCCCTTCTGGACTTTGGTCCAGGTCTTGAGCTACGTCCACGTACTGCAGCTCTTCTACAGCACCTTCGTCTCCTCCTTCCGGCACGAGCGTATATCTACCGTCGGGAAGATCTACACGAGGATGCAATGCAGGATTTAATTGGTGGTTTTTAATTCAATTAATTACAATCAACAAATGACAACCATGGGGTGCATGGTTGACCACATTCACCTAGATAAGAATATATTCAGCATACTCTTCCAAAAAGGAACAATATGCAGTTCTTTATTAATTATTCTTTTGATAGTGACTGTGTACACATTTATGTAAATAAATTAATTAAATTTCACAAACAGCAAGGGTTCGGTTTTAAGCCTTTTAAAAATGATTTACATCACACACATAGGGTTATTAGGGGTGTGGTTGGTGATTTCTCATTCATTTTAATATTAAGCTTTAATGGCCTCTATTGCTTTTATTCACAAAATAAATTAATAAAATTCAGTGAGGTGTGTTATGAAGTACTACAAACCTATACAAAGCCACTGCACATAAATGCACACTTAGGATAGCTATGAAATTAAATATACCGAAAATAACAAAAGCTAGCTACCAAAACAAGATAAATGCATATAAAAATAAATACACATCAAAATGGTTCCAACTTTCTCACACATGGGCTCTGGTCCAAAACTAAGCTAGGCATGCAACATATACACCTAGAACTACTATAGATCTTGGGTTAAGCATTTACAAAGAAAAACAAGCATATTTCAAGACTAAATATTTCTGACAATCATAAAATTGTGATTAATTCACTAGAGGTGCATTTTGGCATAGAAAGATCTCATGCAGAAGTTGAACACAAAAATCTAATTATTTTTAGCTACAAAAATCATTTTGACAGATTCTGCATAAATACAAAACAATTCATAATAAAATATCTACATAGTAACTTTGAGCAATTTTTGGTACAGAAGCTAGGCATGACATGACACACAATATATCCACAACTCAGCTACAGAGCACTTGTAGATTTTGAGATACAACAGATCTAGGTTTATCAGTTTTCTATTTTTCATGCAAAAACTATCAGGAAAAACTATGGTCATGCTTTACAAAAGTTGTAGTGTTTTTCACCAGGAATCCAATAAAATTGAGTTTGCATTTTTCTGATTTTTCTACAAGTTTCTATGCATTTTACAAGAATCAGCAACACTGCAACCACTATTCAAGATTCCTTTTGCAACGGGGTCCCTGGAACTTTTCAAAGGTTCACAAATATACCCCTACTTTACAGAATAGACCCTGCAAGTATTGGGGTCCTTGCAATGCGGCCCTTGGCCATGGCCGACGGCGGCTCGGCCGCAATTCCGGCGAGGGGCCCGCCGGACTTGGCCGTGGAAGAGGTGGGGAAGGCCGAGGGGCTCACCTTCGGTTGATTCGCGGCCGGAGTTGGGGCTGTAGCGGCGCCGGCGAGGCTGCGCAGCAGAGCCAGGCGGCATCGGCCGCGGCGGCTTGATGTCCGGCGAATGCAGGGGCGGAGCTGGGCAATAGATGGTGGTGGGAGCTCACGTGGATGCTAGTGAAAGCGCTGGGGGCGTCGGCTTGCAGTGGTAGTGGCCAGAGTGGCGGCTCCCCCGTGGCGGCGGTGATGGCAGGCGGCGGAGCACAGGGAGACGGCGGGGTGCACGGAGGAGCGCGTGCTCGCGCGAGGAGACGACCGCGGTGACCCTTTATACTCGGCTTCGCTTTGCTTCAAAGCAAGGAGGTGGGAGAAAGGGGGCCCGGCCGAGGCAAGCTCGTGGAACGCCGGCCGGTGGGTAGCGCGGCATGGGGCCAGTGCGGCGCGCGTGGCGCGGGCGACATGCGGCTGGGCGCGGCTTCAAGGCCGCTCGGGGTGCGTGCGGCCTCGGCATGCGCGCCTCGGGACGCGCGGCCCGGCGTGGGGGACTCGGACGCCGAGGCGTCTTGGATGCCACGCGGCGGTGTGTGCGCGCGCGCGGGCGCGCCCGGCGCGGGAGCGCGGCGCGACGTCGCCCGAATCAATTTCGTCTGCCCCTGTTTGACTGCGAGTAACTCCAAAAATTCAAATAGAACCCCGCAAAACTTTGGATACCAAAGTTGTAGAGCATCTATAGGAGAGTATTTTTCTCAAAGGCTGACCTATGTTTTGATCAACTGTTTGAGCATGAACTGCAGGCAAAGTTGCTAGTTTTCATGGCTCTGGTGAATAGTGTTTCCTGCAGTTGACCAAGTTTTTCACCCTTTTACACTCCAAATTTGCAATGCCACCCAAAAGCAAAGTTGTGTCCCTCGAAAAACTGGACAACTTTTATATTGGGAGATTTTGAAGTGTTTAGGTGAAATTTGGAGAACGCGGTAAAAGTTCTGGAGTGGTCAAGGGAGTCAAAGGGTTTGACTAGGGTTTTAGCTAGGGTTTGACCAAGCTTTGACCACAAGTGTGTGTTGACTTTATTAAGGGGTCATTAGTGATCGTCGACGAGGTTTTCGAGGTGATGACCCAGGTTGACCATGGTTTGGCCAACGTCAGCAGGTTTGACTCAGCTGATTCAGTCATTAGTATTAATGACGCTAATTAAAAACCTGGGGCGTCACAGCCTATCCCCCTTAAAAAGAATCTCGTCCTGAGATTCGAAAGTAAAAGACGAAGTAGGGAGGTGTTCTCGGATATTGATGTTACCCGTGAAGTTAAGTTGGCCTTGCTTCACTTGAAAGATCGGCTTCTTGCCGTGATTGCCTTTAGCTGCTCCGAAGTTCTGATTCTGCTGTTGGGGCTTCAGCTGCTTGGGGTGCGGGCACTCATTTGCATAATGCCCTGGCTGCCTACAATTGTAGCAAATGCGGGGTGGAAGTTCTTAGGCTTGGAAACTTGCTGCTGCCCCTTCTGGTACTAGAAGTTTCCCGAAGGCTCGTTCTGGGATGGGGTCACTCTCCACTGCCCAGAGGAAAAGGATTGCGAAGACCCATGAGTATGCTTCTTGACAAAGTGGAACTTCTTGCTCGATCCACTTCCCGAAGTGAAATCAGCTTGTCGCTTCCTATCTTTCTGTGCCTTCTTCATGGCGTCCTCCTGAGAGATAGCTTTGTTTAATAACTCATGATAGCTAGTGGGCTCCAGTAGATTTAGCCTTTCGTACAAGTTACCATTAAGACCATCACGGAAACGTTCCATCTTCTTGTCATCGGTGTCCACGTGATGTCCTCCGTACTGACAGAGACTGCTGAACTTCTGTGTATATTGATACACAGTATCAACTCCCTACTTAAGAGCCAACAACTCTTTCATTTTCCTATCCATGTGTCCTTTTGGGATATGGTGGTCCTTGAAAGCTTTCTTGAATTCAGCCCAAGTGACTTCGTGTCCGGCAGGTTGCATGGATTTGAAATGCTCCCACCACATTAGTGCTTCACCCCAAAGCTGCAAGGTCGCAAAGTTTGCCTTGCTCTCTTCAGAGCAGGGCAGGGTGAAAGCAGAAAAGTTGGCCTCTATGGCCCTAACCCATGCATCAGCTTCAAGTGGCTCTTCTGCCTTAGTGAACATTGGGGGCTTCATCCCAATAAACTGGGTGTAGGTGGTGACCGTATGCGGTCCATCATGATTGGCCCCATGTGGAGGTCTCTGTTCCAGCTGCTGTATTCGTTGGGCCATCTGCTGCTGTGTCTGCAGGATCTGGCGTAACACCTCGGTTTGCGTTGCCATGAATGCCTCTGCCGGTGTCATGGGTGGTGGCGGCGGTGGGTCACCGCTACCCAACGCACCAAAACCATTGGGAGTGCTGCGTGTCGGCCCGACCATGGAAAATTGAGTTTTCATTAAACACACATTCATAAGCTTGCTCATAAAATTAACAAGTAGAATATGCATGACAAAAACTCATTTATGATAAGTTTTGCGAAACCGGACAGCACAACGGTCATAAGCATAAAATTCATAAATCTCTGCTCATGCACCGAAAAATTCTCATTTTTGGGTCAGTAGGTGTAGGATTTCGCAGCTCTAAAGTGGGTATTCAACTCCGAGGTGAACTCCAGGGTTAACATGCTGGAAAAATCCCAGCACCGAGGTTCTGACTAGCTGATTTGGGCAGCGTGCAGAGTGACGCCACGGCGTCATACAGTCGTGGCACTGATAAGGAGGTAGTCCATGGTCTGAGGACTGACCGTGATGGTGGGAATAACGAGAAGAGCTCAGGGTATCCGCCCTCTAGGCTCGAGAGCGTAACGAGGAGAATTTAGCAAGAGCTTCTATCGATCCTCTGTTTGCTCCTTTCTTGATTCCTAGGATTTGGAGGGTATGATCATGGATTGATAAGCGATGGAGGACTTCTCATACCTTGACTTTTAGAGAACCTTGATTGCTCAAGAAAAACTCTACTTCTACTTCTTCAACTTAGCTGGTTGATTTGATTTACTGCTAAGAGAACATTGAGAGTGAACGGAAGGAGACCAAGTTGAAAAGTGATTACCAAAACAGATTTCCATGAAGAAAAGGAAGGCTAGTAAAAGATTTCCGTAATTCCTTTTTGGAAGCAACACGGATGTGATTTATGGGTCAAAAGTTCCCCATACTCGGTTGCGTGGTTCATAAGAACAGTCTAGGAAGGTGAATTTGTAAAGGCATTCTCAAGGAACGGCTTACGAATAAAAGGTAGGAAATGTATGGAAGACAAAGTAGTATGGGAACTTCAGAACAATCTTGCTCACATGTTATTTAACTTGTGAATTTGGGTGGTATCGACTCGTTACATTACGGTGTAATGATTTTAAAAGCTGAGGTGATGCACATGCTTATGAAGGCATGATGCACATGCTCATGCGGTATGGTGCTCATGATGCATGTTAGCATGACTCGGTTACCCACAAAATGAGTTAGTGATTGAGATGACAATCATAGAGTTGAGACGGGGTATATGTGTGGCGAGTCGCATTCTCACAACCAAGATACCTAGCGCGCTCCTAGTGGCAATCATATGGCTGCAACGCACATGATGCCCTAGGTTCCGTCGCGGCACCTTTGGTTATGGGGCAACAACATCACCAATCATACGAAGGATAAAGGAGGAATATTGAAATCTTCCATGCGTATGCACGTTAGTTCACCCAAGTTTCCCAAATGCACGTGCTATGCAAATGCATACTCAAAAAGTGACATTTGTTTTAATTCAAAATGTTGTGAGCAAGACCAAAAAGAATAAGCTCAAGATTAAAAGGTCGAAGTAATCCAGACAAGGACATGAGTACAAGAAGTATCTTAGTGCTTCAACATGTATAAATACAAGGGGGTGTGGAGGGAATACATGTCGATGGAGATAACAGGTTGACAGGAGAAGATCACCACTGAGGGTTGAACTCTGAGATCAAGATATTACCCAACTGACATGGTAGAACAGAAAAGTTCTCTTCTCATGCTGGGCAAAACTGGGTAGTCATGTGTACGAAGGTACAATTGTATGTTAGAACTCGAAACGAGCATACATACATAATGACATAAATCTGGCAGTGGTGAACAAAAATTCATAACTTAAAAACTAGTGCCCCAAAAATTCCTAAATTTGTGTAGCAACTCAACAATGTTATGAGGCACATCTTTGGTATTCAAAGGTTGAGCTAGATCAGATAGGAACAAGGTCCAAAGATGCAATTTTCAGAGGTGGGAACCCAGAAAAACAGCATGACAGAGGTTCACTAATCTGAGCATAACTTGAGACATACAAAAGCTATGACCGTGAACTTTTGCGAGCAGAAACTAGATTAGATATGGAGCAACTTTGGTAGAGATCACCTAGGCAAAATGATTCTTGAACAGGGTGCAAAAATCAAGCAAACAGCCACATCAACATTTTGGACAGCAACACATCTACACCTGAGAGGTTATGCAAGCAGAAGCACACTAGCAAAATTTCACCTTAGAGAGCACACAAACATGTAAAGGGTTTAGTTTTAAGTTGTCATGATTTTTAAGATGATGCAAGATGTCCTATTCGTCCTCACAAGGCAATCAAGCCAAAACTCGAAGTTAGCGCCGGTGGCAAGGCACATACACGTTTCTCCCTATAATAACTAGTCGATGCTCACTTATCGACTTACGAAACGTGGTTAGTGTACCTGCAAAGATCACAGAACACATCGAACCTTTCATGCCAGCACTCACGAAAGCGTCCACATACATTACCGTTCACTATAGAAACAGTATCCATGCGTCAAGCCGCTGCATGGACAGCGTCCAACCTCGGATACGCTCCTTTTTGAATGAAGCGGATCCTTGCCTCGCATATTCACAATGCGGAACGTCCACGTATGGCAAAACGTGGTGAGACACAGACGCGACGGTGGGTTCCCTTTGGATTAGGTCCCATCCATCCCTCACATGACTTCCATGCGGTACCACCACGTATAGCAAAACGTGATGAGACGCAGACGCGACGTGGGTTCCCATTAGAATAGGTCCCGTCCATCCCTCACAGGACTTCCTTGTGGTACCACCACATATGGCAAAACGTGATGAACTAGTATGGTTGTGCAGAAAGTAAGTTCTGACAGGAATAAAATGTGCTGGGAGTTAGCAAAATAAACCATAGATTAATAAGCCACTTGAAAGAACCCAAAAATTCCCTCTAGGGCCTCTTGGTCTAATTCATCCTTAACGGACCAACGTATTTTGCAAATCCAAACAATCTTGGCAAATTTTATTCAAAAACCAGTGATTAAGGTTATTAATTAATCTCTGGTGCATATAATTGCTCTGATACCAGCTGTGACAACCCACCCAGGAAAATACCGTACTATCGCGTAAACCAATCCACTTTGTTCATTAAGCGACAGTAAAGTATCATCCCGTCGTTAGTTGCCGGGTTAACGCCCGGTAAATCACTTGGAATTCACACAGAGGATTGAACATATGCATTAAAACTCACGCGAAGGCGAGTCCAGAGTACAAACATAATTTAAATCCAATTGGTACCCCGAAGGGTTAATTATTACAAGCCATTGTTCAACATGATAAGTAAAGGTTCAGAGTTCGAAAATAGCGGAAATAAATAAACTAGCGCACGATAAACATCACAGGAGGCCGTCCGTGATGCCATCACTCGTCATCGTCCACCCATTCCAGCTCCCAGCCGGGTGGAATCTCACCAGGCCAAACAACACCTGCAACAACATTTTTAAAGCAAGATTGAGTATACTAATACTCAGCAAGACTTAACCGTCGAGTGATAACTACATCACCAAACTCTAGACATGAGAGGCTTTTTGGCCGGTGGAGTTCTTTTGCTGAAAAGCAACAAAGAGTATGTCCTTACTTTCAATATTTTAGCACAAATTCTAGTTGATTATCATTTCTAAGTGTGCCAACTAATTCAATCAAGAATTGTACAACACAATTAATTCAAGCAGTAATATTCACAAAGTTCCATCATTAAGGGATATCATGGCCAGTTGATTAAGCAGTCTCAGATAACGGTGAGAGGCTGACAATTGGTTGATTTATAACCTTGCAAGGTAAACCTAAACACACGGTAGGGTGCCCCCGCGAGGACAACCACCAGGCGGTTCCCAAAAGTCCTCAGCTTGGGATCGAATCTTACTGTCCCGGGTACAAGGCTATCTGGCATGCCCCACACAGTACACCCAGCTTCACACATGTACCCCCCTCTCCCGGTGGCTAGCCGGGCGGTGATTACTCGAGATTAGTAATAGTAAGTTCCTGCACCGTCTCATTAAGGTACTAGGCTTACCGGTCCCATTCCCGACAAGTGCTTTGTATGTTCAAAAGCTTAGCCCACGAAAGCCACTGGGCCGGAGCCCAATCCCATGCTCTTACCACATGAGCAATCCATTTATCAAGATCTTATAATTCCAACATAAGAACCTATTCTCGCGAGTGACGAATATCACTCGACTTGTACCGATCCTATAGCATAGCAGCTATCGACCTAACACACTAGTAAAGACATAGGTACCTAGGGATCATGCATCTAGGGTTTCAATTCAACTCCTGAAACGTAAATGCGCAAACATAGCAAAGATAAGTGCATAATTTTTAAAAGATAGGGGTTAATGATCCGGGGCTTGCCTTCGCTGGCAAGGTTGGCCTTGGGCCCTTCTGGACTTTGGTCCAGGTCTTGAGCTACGTCCACGTACTGCATCTCTTCGTCAGCACCTTCGTCTCCTCCTTCCGGCACGAGCGTATATCTACCGTCAGGAAGATCTACATGAGGATGCAATGCAGGATTTAATTGGCGGTTTTTAATTCAATTAATTACAATCAACAAATGACAATCATGGGGTGCATGGTTGACCACATTCACCTAGATAAGAATACATTCAGCATACTCTTCCAAAAAGGAACAATATGCAGTTCTTTATTAATTATTCTTTTGATAGTGACTGTGTACACATTTATGTAAATAAATTAATTAAATTTCACAAACAGCAACGGTTCGGTTTTAAGCCTTTTAAAAATGATTTACATCACACACATAGGGTTATTAGGGGTGTGGTTGGTGATTTCTCATTTAATTTAATATTAAGCTTTAATGGCCTCTATTGCTTTTATTCACAAAATAAATTAATAAAATTCAGTGAGGTGTGTTATTAAGCACTACAAACCTATACAAAGCCACTGCACACACATGCACACTTAGGATAGCTATGAAATTAATTATACCAAAAATAACAAAAGCTAGCTACCAAAACAAGATAAATGCATATAAAAATAAATACACATCAAAAAGGTTCCAACTTTCTCACACATGGCGTCTGGTCCAAAACTAAGCTAGGCATGCAACATATACACCTGGAACTACTATAGATCTTGGGTTATGCATTTACAAAGAAGAACAAGCATATTTCAAGACTAAATATTTCTGACAATCATAAAATTGTAATTAATTCAGTAGAGGTGCATTTTGGCATAAAAAGATCACATGCAGAAGTTGAGCACAAAAATCTAATTAGTTTTAGCTACAAAAATCATTTAGACAGATTCTGCATAAATACAAGACAATTCATAACAAAATATCTACATAGTAACTTTGTGCAATTTTTGGTACAGAAGCTAGGCATGACATGACACACAACATATCCACAACTCAGCTACAGAGCACTTGCAGATTTTGAGATACAACAGATGTAGGTTTATCAGTTTTCTATTTTTCATGCAAAAACTATCAGGAAAAACTATGGTCATGCTTTACCAAAGTTCTAGTGTTTTTTACCAGGAATCCAACAAAATTGAGTTTGCATTTTTCTTATTTATGTACAAGTTTCTATGTATTTTACAAGAATCAGCAACACTGTAACCACTATTCAAGATTCCTTTTGCAACGGGGTCCCTGGAACTTTTCAAAGGTTCACAAATATACCCCTACTTTACAGAACAGACCCTGCAAGTATTGGGGTCCTTGCAATGCAGCCCTTGGCCATGGCCGATGGCGGCTCGGCCGCAATTCCGGCGAGGGGCCCGCCGGACTTGGCCGGGGAAGAGGTGGGGAAGGCCGAGGGGCTCACCTTCGGTTGATTCGCGGCCGGAGTTGGGGCTGTAGCGGCGCCGGCGAGGCTGCGCAGCGGAGCCAGGCGGCATCGGCCGTGGCGGCTTGATGTCCGGCGAATGCAGGGGCGGAGCTGGGCAATAGATGGTGGTGGGAGCTCACGTGGATGCTAGTGAAGGCGCTGGGGGCGTCGGCTTGCAGTGGTAGTGGCCAGAGTGGTGGCTCCCCCGCGGCGGTGGTGATGGCAGGCGGCGGAGCATAGGGAGACGACGGGGAGTACGGAGGAGCGCGTGCTCGCGCGAGGAGACGACCGCGGGGACCCTTTATACTCGGCTTCGCTTCGCTTCAAAGCAAAGAGGTGGAAGAAAGGGGGCCCGGCCGAGGCAAGCTCGTGGAACGCCGGCCGGCGGGTAGCGTGGTAGGGGGCCGGCGCGGCGCGCGCGGCGCGGGCGACACGCGGCTGGGCACGGCTTCAAGGCCGTTCCGGGCGCGTGCGGCCTCGGCATGCGCGCCTCGGGACGCGCGGTCCGGCGTGGGGGACCCGGACGCCGAGGCGTCCTGGATGCCACGCGGCGGTGTGTGCACGCGCGCGGGCGCGCCCGGCGCGAGAGCGCAGCGTGACGTCGCCCGAATCAATTTCGTCTGCCCCTGTTTGACTGCGAGTAACTCCAAAAATTCAAATAGAACCCCACAAAACTTTGAATACCAAATTTGTAGAGCATCTATAGGAGAGTATTTTTCTCAAAGGCCGACCTATGTTTTGATCAACCGTTTGAGCATGAACTGCAGGCAAAGTTGCTGGTTTTCATGGCTCTGGTGAATAGTGTTTCCTGCAGTTGACCAAGTTTTTCACCCTTTTACACTCCAAATTTGCAATGCCACCCAAAAGCAAAGTTGTGTCCCTCGAAAAACTGGACAACTTTTATATTGGGAGATTTTGAAGTGTTTAGGTGAAATTTGGAGAACACGGCAAAAGTTCTGGAGTGGTCAAGGGAGTCAAAGGGTTTGACTAGGGTTTTAGCTAGGGTTTGACCAAGCTTTGACCACAAGTGTGTGTTGACTTTATTAAGGGGTCATTAGTGATCATCGACGAGGTTTTCGAGGTGATGACCCAGGTTGACCATGGTTTGGCCAACGTCAGCAGGTTTGACTCAGCTGATTCGGTCATTAGCATTAATGATGCTAATTAAAAACCTACGGCGTCATAGGAAGGTTCTTTTCTGCAGGTACACTAACCATGTTAATGCGATCGTTATGAACGACGTGTAGCTCCGACTAGTTATTACAGGGAGAGTCATTTATAAAGCTTGCCACCGGCATTGACTACGTCTTTTTAGATCCATAAGTGTGAGGTCATGTAAGACATGTGCATGCATCATAAAAATTGAATGAACATAATAACTTGCTATTCTAACCTTGTGTTATGCTTCTAAGTTGTTGCTTGATCTTAGAAAGGGTTTTCTTCTCTTGTTGAATCCTAGTTGTTGCTATCAAGATAGAATGCTGTCTGTTAATGGATTTTTAGAGCCATTTCTAGGATGTTTCTGACTAGGCGACTTTTATGAAAGTTGTTCCTCATCAAGTCAAGCATCTACTATGAATTTTTCACAATTTTAGGAATCCTCAATCTAGAGTTATGATCAAAGTAGTAAACCTCTGTTCTGCTGTTTCTCCTGTTGACCTTCCTTCGGAAGAAGAATTTTAGAGCATTTTCCCTTTTGATCCAGATCTACCCTTGAATACCAAAAATGTGCATAAATATGTCACTGTTTTTCTGTAAAAATTTGGGAATTTTTGGTGCTATGGTTTTTGAGTTATGAATTTTTGTTCATACCACCAGATTTTTATACCCTATGCATGTTATACTCCTTTTGAGTTTTAACGTGTTGTACCCATTTTGTACAAATGGAGTACCCAGAGTTTTTCGAGATCGACGCGGATGGTACCTTGCGTACCAACGATCTCCACTAGGAGGGTTTTCCCTGTGTTCTTTGGGACACCCTGCACGAGGTGGGCTACACCACCCACCGACGTACGAGGTGCTTCACTTCTGGGACCGGGGTGCGCCCTACGCGCGTACCGTCGCTACGATGCCGCAGCACCCGGAGCACCCCGAGTAGCATGACCTGAGCATGGTGTTCTACGAACACCGTGGTGTCGAGGTCACTCGAGTCCGCGGCTCTGAGGGTTCTCCACACCTTCTGCGAGCAGCACCCAGAGGAGGTGATGCTCACCGCTCTGGGATTGTTCCCGGCGTTGGACCCACACGACGAGGCTTGGCGTGAGCGCGTGTCGCTCACCGGCGTTCACTGCCAATCCTCCGGTGGTCACTGTATAACAGCTTCTGAGGTTACTTGAGGCACTGTACAACATGTAGGTCTTCCGCCTCGCCACCGAGGCTATGCTTGTGGGTGTGATCCGCGAAACGTCCGCGCTGATCGACATCATCTACCGCGACTTGTAGTAGGAGCGACAGACCTTTGCTCACTGTCAGTGTTTTAGACACCGAGCCTACCACGGGGTACCTGAAGTACTAGATTGTGCGGTGGAGCTCGCCGAGATCAGGAACACAATGGTGAGACACGGGGCACACAATTAGACAGGTTCGGGCCGCAATGTGCGTAATACCCTACGTCTTGTATGCTGCGTGGCTCTGTATTGATTACGTATGTTTTGAGAGGGGTCCCTGCCTCGCCTTATATGCCACAGGAGGCAGGGTTACAAGTCGGATTGGTACAAGGGTACTATTTGAGTAGGACCTGGAGTAGCCTATACATGGTATGGAAAGCTATCCTAGTCTTAGTACAAGTCCTTGTCCGTCTTGTCTTGCCTTGTGTTCCACGGTACCAGCACCGTGGCCCACTAGTCGAGTAGTCCAGGTGTACAGGAATTCATCTCTCGGGTATGACCCACAATGTGTTAGTGGGCCCAGGGATGCCTGGTCGACAAGCCCCCGAGTACTTTGTAGTCGAGTGCGATGCTCCAAGTAGTCTTGAAGGTCTCCACGAGTAGTCCCCAAGCGTCCCCGAGTTCTACAAGCTTCAATCTTCAATAGTACTTGAAGCATCACGAGGTTGGAAGGTACTCCAGCTAACTCCATGAGTAGTCTTGAAGTCTTCTCGAGTTGTTCCCAAGTGTCCCCGAGTACTTCCCTTGAAGGTCTTCAATAATACCCGCTTCGTTCTTGAAATCTTTGCATCAAAGATCCATATGGAAATGCGATTACTGAAATCGCATTCCATATGGAATGTAGCCCCCGAGCCTTAGTTCGAATCCAAGATTCAAGCTGAGGGTCAATCATCTATTCTTTGATCTTGCTCCGAAAAATCCGCAGAAAATCCGAAGAAATAATATAGGAATGCGATTTGCAAAAAATCGCCTCCTATATGGATGTAGCCCGTGAGCCTTAGTTCGAATTAACAATTCAAGCTGAGGGTCAATCAGTAGTCTTTGTCAAATAATCCCATAAAATCCTAAGAAAAACTGAAGGACACGTGGCACGGAGCCCCCGAGCCTTGAGTCGAGTACTTTCTCGAATTGAAGGATCCAATCTGACTGTAGAATAGTGGCCTAAATTCAGTGAACTTTTGCTGAAAGAAATCCAATTCCATCGAGTAGTCGAGCCCCCGAGATAGAGCCGAGCAGGTCTTGGATTTTAGTCCTCTGACTTAGCCAAAAATTTCGCCTGTGTGAAACCAATCTGTTGAATTCGAAGGGTCACTAGGTCGAACTGTTTTAGGGTTTTGGTTTTATAAATACCCGAAGGGGTATCCCTTAGGGTTTCATTGCTTCCATTCGCCCTTAGATCCAGAAAGCCTTAGCATCCGTAGCCGCCGCAGAGTTCAAGCGCCCACTTTGCCAAGAGTTTGCGCCTCCACCCCCTCGCAGCCCTCGAGTCGATGCGAAAGAAGACTCTCGTGACTGACAGGATGAAACCAGCGCCGTCCAAGGGTCAAAAGAGGAAGTTCGGTCGCGGCAAAATCACTTGCCAGAGCTGAAGTTCAAGATAGTGGTCATCACGAAGCCCCCGAGCCAGGCCGTCTCTTGGAAGAAGTCCAAGATGAGGGAAGAAGATATCAAGGCCCTCGAAGCCGGTGGGTTGCTGCGTGAGAAAGCGATTGCCAGCTGGAGCTCTGCCGCCGGAGATGCGTGGCCGATGGAGAAGAGCCCGGATGAGATCCCGATGTTCGGCCACTTCGTCGAGCGTGGGTTGACGCTGCCGTCATCAGATTTCTTCTGCGGCTTCCTCGACTTCTTCAAGCTGGAGCACGTACACCTCAACCCCAACAACATCTTCCAGATTGTAGTGTACGTGCACTTCTGCAAAGCCTTCCTCGACATCCGCCCTCAAGATCCGTGATAAGCATGTCTGGATCCCTAGTCTTTACAACGACGTCATCCACGTATGCTTCCACGTTCTTGTGGAGCTGCTTCTTGAAGCACACTTGGATAGCCCTTTGATATGTAGCACCAGCATTTTTCAACCCGAAGGACATTGTTGTGTAACAATAAGCACCAACGGGGTGATAAATGCAGTCTTCTCTTGATCAGACTCCTTGATTTCAATTTGATGATATCCAGAGTAGCAATCCAGGAAACAGTGTAGAGCACAGCCCGCCGTAGAGTCAATGACGTGATCAATCCGCGGCAACCCAAAAGGATCCTTAGGGCAATGCTTGTTGAGATTAGTGTACTCGACACACATCCTCCAATCGTTAGAGTTCTTCTTCCTGACGAGCACAGGGTTAGCAAGCCATTGCGGGTGACAGACTTCCCGGATGAAGTCGGCCGCGAGTAGTTTAGCGAGCTCTTTCTTGATAGCAGCCCTGCGGTCATTAGCAAAGCAACGAAGATGTTGTCTCTTGGGGGTAGCGTTAGGATCGACGTTGAGTGAGTGCTCGATCAACCTCCTGGGTACACCTGGTATGTCAGATGGCTTCCACGCAAAGATATCACGGTTAGCCCGAAGGAAGTTGACAAGCGCGTCTTCCTATTTAGGATCAAGCTGTGCACTGATCATGGTCTTCTTGCTGCTGTCACCAGTACCAAGGTCAATGGCTTTAAGCAGGACGTCACCAGACGGTGCAAGCTTGTTGTTGTTGTCAGTCTTCTCAAGAACCTCTAGCTCGCTCGGAGCAAGCTTTTTAGCGGCAGTGAAAACTTCCATCGTCGCATTGGGTACTTGAGTAGTTGAGGCAAGTTCTACGGCTTCTATATCACAGTCGTAAGAATGCTTCAGATCCCCTTGCAATGAAAGAACTCCTTTGGGGCTTGGCATCTTGAGAACCAAATACACATAGTGCGAGATAGCCATGAACTTAGCGAGACCAGGCCTGCCGAGAATGGCATGGTAAGAAGTCTCGAAGTCAGCAACCTCAAACTTGATGTACTCGGTGCGGTAGTGATCCTTAGTCCCAAAGGTAACGGGTAGTACAACTGAACCCAAAGGAACAGCTGCGTTGCTCGGGATGATACCATAGAATGTTGAGTTGGTCTTGGTAAGCATTTTGGTGATATCCAGGCCCATCTTCTTCAAAGTCTTGGCAAACAGGACATTGAGACCACTGCTACCATCAATGAGAACCTTGGTAAGCCTAGAGCCTGCCACCACTGGATCCAGAACGAGAGGATATCGTACTGGCTCAGAGAAACTAGTCCATTGATCCACCCTTGAGAAGGTAATGGGGGTTTCAGACCACTTGAGAAAAGTGGGAGCTGCTGGTTGGATGGACATGATCTCCCTGAGTGCTAGCTTTTGCATGCGCTTGGTTGGAATCCCGCCAAATATGACATTGACAGTGTTGGAAGGATGCTGAAACCTAGTGTCTTTGTCGGTGTTAGCCTTCTTCCCCTTGTGTTTGTGAAATCGCGGGTTTGGGTGCGTTGGTTCGGGTGTGTTCTTCAACGCACGTCGAAGTTGGTAACACTACTCTGTAGTATGATCGCCCTCTAGGTGCCACGAGCATTTCTGCTTGGTCAATGTTGCCCAGTGAGGATCATCTTCAGGCTTAGCGGTAGTTTCCATGGCAGCAACAGTGTTGTTGGGATTGCGCTTGCGATTAGGATTGCTCGAGTAGTTATTACCCTAGCGGTTGCCCTGCTGTTGCTTGCCACTGCTGCTTCCTCCAGCATTGTTATTGTTGTTGTTGTTCTGGTTGTTGCGAAGATGCTTGAATCGATTCCGAGCCTTGTCTTCCTCGTCCGCCCAGTGAGTGATCATCTCCTTGAGCTTGGTGATGTTGGCTGGGCGAGCGCGACCAAAGTCTTGGAAAAGCCTATCGTCATAGAAACCATCCTGGAAGGTATCAATGACTTCTTTCTCAGTGACATCAACAACAGTAGCCCTTTTCTCAAAGAAGCGGCGCATGTACTCACGAAGAGTATCTCCTTGTTTTTGCTTGATCAGGACAAGGTCCATCCGGGTACCATGACGGCCCAGAGAACCCGCAAAGTTGCTGGTGAAGCGATGCTTGAGTTGTCCCCAGTTGTCAATGGAACCACGTTTGAGAGACTCAAACCATGTGAGGGGTTCTTGCTCCAAGACAAAAGGGAAATAGATATACTTGGTATCATCATTACCCCCGGCATTGGAGATGGACAGAGCATAACAGCGCAACCACTGCCTTCGATCTTGCTTGCCATTATACTTAGAGATGCCATAAGGCTTCAATTTCTCCGGAAGAAATAGAGCTTGAATTCGAGGTGAGAAAGTAGGGAAGGAATCAGAATCAGCATCCTTTTGCTTCTCACGCTCAGCGTGTCTGGCATTGATTGTTGTGCGAGCGTCATAGCGAGAGTCTCCCGACTTGCTGTTGACACTACCATCATCGCCTCTGTCCTTGTTGCTAGCCTCCGGATGTGTGCGTTGAGGAGTGGGGGTGGTACGATGAGCACCTCCACTGCTGCCATGGTGACTAGGAGCACTGGTATTCTGGCGTAGCATAGTGTAGGCTAGCTCAGCCAGCTTTGCGACTTCAGCAGCTACCCTGTCACGAGGCATGGAGCGACCGAGTAGATTGATCGCATTGATAGCTTCCTCTGGAGTGCGATATTCACGAGTAGCAACCGCCTCCAGAGCTTCCTGAAGATTACAGGTAGGTAGAGCTTCCGCGAGTTCCCGACGAAGGGTTGCATGATCAGCATTGCATTGGTGACGTGCAGTCTTGGCCTCCGCGGTTTCATCAGCAGGAGCATTGGCAGAGAGTTCATCATCAGATACATCATCCGGAAAGCGATAATTGGCATGATGCCCTTGCGGAGTAGTTGCATCAATGACGAACACTTCGCGATGCGATGAATAAGTACCCGTACTCTGAATGAGCTCAGTATCAGTATCATAATCAACAAGCTTAGCACCTTCTTGGAAGGGCAAGTTGTCGAGACAAGCGATAAAGCGCTCTTGATCATCCAGTGTAAGATCAACAGGCACATGCTCAGGCCAGTAGATGAATCTACCCTCAGGTGTCGATGTGATCACCAGTCCTTGAGCAGGGCCAGACAGTTGTTGTACTTCAGTAGAATCCAAACCGTAGTCGAACTCGAATTCAGATGAATCCGAATAGTAGTCGAGGTTGACGTCCGAATCTGAAGAGTACTCGAGCACGATCTTCGAACCAGGGCACATGAGGTGCTTCAATGCGGCTTGGTAAGCGGCACTGACATGGCGATGGCCGAAGAGAGGTGGTGCTAGAATGTTATCCAGGCGGAGCGCAAGCTGTGAAGCTGAAGAAAGCGGCTCAGGCTGAATAGGAGGCAAAGTCGAGTTGTACTCAGACTCCGACTCGAGTTCTCTGAGCGGGTCAGAGATCAAAATTTCACCGAAATTTTCGACGAGTTTCTCCATCGAAGCTTGCGTAAGCGTCGAGGACTTGAGCTTTGACTCCGTAGTTGGTGCTAAGAAATGCAGGAACGATCCGGCGCCATCAGCAATGCAAACCCAGGAGCCGAATACGAAGGTGTCGCCTTGCTGGAAAGCGACGGTCGGCTTGATGATGACGAGAGCCATCGAGTTAGCCAGTGGATCAACGACGAGAGCCCCTACCTGGCGCGCCAGCTGTCAGTGTTTTAGACACCGAGCCTACGACGGGGTACCCGAAGTAGTAGATTGTGCGGTGGAGCTCGCAGAGACCAGGAACATGATGGTGAGACACGGGGCACACAATTAGACAGGTTCGGGCCGCAATGTGCATAATACCCTACGTCCTGTATGCTGCGTGGCTCTGTATTGATTGCGTATGTTTTGAGAGGGGTCCCTGCCTTGCCTTATATGCCACGGGAGGCAGGGTTACAAGTCGGATTGGTACAAGGGTGCTATTCGAGTAGGACCCGGAGTAGCCTATACATGGTATGGAAAGCTATCCTAGTCTTAGTACAAGTCCTTGTCCGTCTTGTCTTGCCTTGTGTTCCACGGTACCAGCACCGTGGCCCACTAGTCGAGTAGTCTAGGTGTACATGAATTCATCTCCCGGGTATGGCCCACAATGTGTTAGTGGGCCCAGGGATGCCCGGTCGACACTCACTTGCAGCAGGAGGTGGTGTTCTTCTAGGACCAGCTTACGCAGTGGGAGCAGGAGCGAGCTCGGTACGTTGAGCAGTTGTACACCCGCAACGACACCATTGACAGGCTGCGTGAGGACAACGACAGGCTACGGGCAGAGTACATCCAGGCCGAGACCTAGCGTTTGGTGTTAGTGCAGAACATAGCAGAGATGCAGAACCAGGTGATTGATATGGAGGTTGAGGTGGAGCTGTGGCAGGCGATGGCACACCAGCAGCAGCCACCAGTTACTCCACCAACTGCACCTGCTGCTCCGGACGAGCTGCAAGGTGCTTCTGGCTTGGATGAGGATAGTGTCGAGGGACCACCCCCAGCTTCCCCTCAGTCCAGCGCTGGCTCCGCTGCTGGCTACTAGTTTCACTAGATGTTGTTGTATGGAGCTACCATGTACTCTTAGCTTATCTTTATCAGCTAGATTTTGTGGAGGGATTAGGCTGCTCAGAGAGTACGTGAGTTGTGCTTCATTTTCCTTGTATGTTGTATTGTTTTGGTGATCCACAAACTATGCATCATGTAATGCTATTTGGATGAACACCTTGTGATGTGTATTTCGTGAAGTAATTCGGGTTGTTGCGATGGAATTTGGATCTTGCACTGAATACCAAAGTTGTGTGAAATGTTCTCAAGATCACGCTTACCAAAATTCATTATGTTTGTATAAGCGTACCGAGAATTATGGCAAATTTTGTGCAGATCGGCCTCTTGTGAAAACAGCTAGGCAGAAGCTCGGTTATGGAATTTTTCGGGCATGATGACATCAGAATTCGACCCTGAGTTGAATACCAATGTTGGAGCTTATAAAATTCTACACTTACGGACCAAAAATGGGAATTTTTCCATATATGGGCAGAGAGTTATGAATTTTTCTCTACAAACAGTTGCGCTGTCCGGTCTTACTTATGGACGTTACAAGTTTTCATCTTACATATTCTTCTTTTGGATTGATGTAAGCAAGCTTGCGAATATGTGGCTAATGAAAACTCCATGAATTTCAGATGGTGGGACCGACACACACCTCCCCTAACGGTTTTGGTGCAAGTGGGAGTGAGGCTCCGCCACCTCCTCCCAACATGACGATCCAGGAGCAGTTTATGGCCACCCAAACAGAGGTGATGCGCCAGTTACTGCAGACCCAGCAACAAATTGCTCAGCAGCTGCAACAAGCCCCACGCGGGGGAAATTTTGGTCACCAAGTACGAGCACTTCTACGGCATGAAACCCCTGACGTTCGAGGAGACCAAGGAGCCTCTAGCTGCTGAAGCATGGATCAGGGCCATTGAGGCCAAGTTCTTACTGTTCACCCTACCATGCTCTGAAGAGCGTAAGGCTAGCTTTGCCGCCTTGCAGCTCCGTGGTGCTACCTTGATGTGGTGGGAGCACTACAAATCTATGGTCCCGCCTGGACATCAGGTCACATGGGAGGAGTTCAAGAGAGCCTTTAAGGAACATCACATTCCTAAGGGTCTCATGGACCGCAAGATGGAGGAGTTGCTGGCGCTGAAGCAGGGGACTGACACGGTGTACGAGTACGCCAAGAAATTTAACTCACTGTGTCAGTACGGTTGGCATCACGTTGATAATGATGCTAAGAAGATAGAGCGTTTCCGTGATGGACTGGAGGGAGAGCTCTATGAGAGGCTTAATCTCTATGACCCTAACAACTACCAGGACCTTGTAAACAAGGCCATCTCCCAAGAAGACACCATGAGAAGAGCCCAGAAAGACAAGAAGAGGCAGGCTGGATTCACCACTTTCGGTGGATCATGAAGGATCGAATAGGCGACCAGAGAGGGAGGGAGTGAATGGGAGCCGATAAAAATTCTTCCCGAAGGTCGAACTCAGCCTATACCCCGATTGCCACTCCGAGTAATCGCACACACCAGAGAAGCTCTAGACTAGGCACACACACAAGCCTACAAGTCCTAGAAACAAGTCTTGAATCAAAGCGCGGAAGCACAAGACAAGAAACAAAAAGACTTAGCCAAATCTGCGGAGGCCTGGGCGGACAGTCCGCAAGGGTACGGCGGACAGTACGTGCAGCTCGCGGACGGTCCGTGATAACACGACGGATAGTCCGCAATAACACACCGAGCCTCCAGTAGCGCACCGAGGAAATTCGGACAATCCGGGCAAGCACCGCGGACGGTCCGGCACAACTCGCTGAAAACCCCTGACAACTGCAGCCATACCCCACACAAAATCCGAGACAAGCGGACGTTCCGCACACCACGGGCGGACTGTCCGGGAAACCTCCTGCAACAAAACCCTAGCGACAAAACGGATCGAAACGCGAACGCGCACGAACACGGATGAACTCACGACGAACTGGTGTCACGCGGACAGTCCGCACGCCACTCGCGGACAGTCCGCCAGGCGCGGACAGAGTAGAAAAAGCCCGACCCCGCGAGGTCAACTCTCCAAATCCATCACCGGATCTCCCAAACGGCTAAAGCTCTTGAGACAAGATGTGGCGGAGAAGATAAACAACACAAGAGGAAGCTATTCCCCAAAAATATTGACCTCTAACTCACTAAATCGCCGGGAATCGCGGATCACACGAACCACCACCAAGAACTCAAGCTCCGGCCAAAAACTCACGAATCGAAGGCTTCTCCCGGCGTTTGAGGGGTCAAGATCACACACAAAGATGCGCAAGGCATCCACCCATGATCCCCTTAAAGAAATCCGAGAAGAAACGCCCTCAAATCCACGAATCGAGTGAAGAACAAAACTCCCCAAAAATAGTCCCGAAAATGACACAAAAATCACAGAGGACTAGGAGATCACCGCAACTCTGAAAGCTTCCACACATCCAGAGGTCAAAGTCTATACAAGAATCTAGCCTAAGGAATACAGAGGAAAAGAAGCAGTCCAGAGAAATCTACCAGGGGAGGAAACCCTAGAGTCCAAAAGAGAGATGCCGTCCACCTCTCCGCTATTTATACGAAGTCCACCGGAGGGAGGTAAGTGACCACGCTACCCCTTCAACTTGAAATGAAGATACAACCCCTTAGGGGCAATATGGTCTAGTCTTCATCGAGCGGACACGCTTCCACCGCGGCCTTGCTTAGCATCGACACAAGCCCCACGATCACACCATGTGCCCCCCGCCTCGAAGCTTCCCGACGCTCCCGGATCACCGTCTCCGTCGCATCGGGCCTCCGACTTGGTTTTGCGGCCCAAACCAAGAAACCGTCCATCGATGGTTTTGTGGGCAAACCAACAAACCCCACGTGGAAGCTTCGGGCTCGATCCGCTACCTTGCACCGGCCCATGTTCACGACTTCAGCCCACTAGTCTTGCACTGCACGGCTCGCCCTTGACCCCATCGGCCACCGGGTCCATCGAACCAAGCCTACTTGCCTTTCCATCACACGGAGGCCACCACGGCTAAGGCCTTTCACGCTTGTTCTTCACCTACACCGACACGAGTCAAACCGCAACCTGTACCTGCACACTTAGCCAAGCATCAGTCCACACAACATTGTCAATCACTCATCACTAAGGAGCGACCCTCCACTGGTCTTTGGACACACCTGGTCCTCAATCTCCCCCTTGATGAGTGCATTAACAACACCCATAGTAACCATCATAGAGAAAAAGAAAAGAAAACAACCACGAACACAAACCTCGAAGCAAGTGATCCAAAGCCAAAGAACAAGCGAAAAACACGATCACTCGCCAGACCAAGTCTCAGACCCCTAAGGCAAGGGCAACGACTCAACACAGCCGAGACAAAACAAAGCTCATGAAGAGCACACCACAAAGCACAAAACTCAGGCAAACCAAAGGAGCTCCCCCTGCACATATGCAAACTACCCCTGAGCAGATGCAATCTCTTTCTTCTCAATTTTTCTCCTCACATGCAACATCTCACAAATGCATACCAATTTTCCACAAAATCTCCCAATGCATGAAAATAAATTCTCCCCCTTGCATGAATATTTCCCAAACTTTCTCCCCTTTGTTGACAATGCATGAATCAAGGTATATGAAAATCCTCCCCTTGTTTTCATGAAAAATGCATGTCAAAGCATATATACATTCTACTAAGCTTCTCAAATATACAAAGAGCACAATAAAATGCTACAAATGAGACATAGAGCAAGCAAAGTAGACATGATGTAGTTAGCACATTGCCATCAAGAAGGTAAACACATATAAGCATGTGACATGGCCCAAAAGCAATTTTAAGCAATTTTCACAAAGAAACATACATCTCATGAGCAAGACCCTATCCATGGCAGTTTGAGCACAAATACACTAGATCATCCAAAGTTTATATAAGATCAAAAATTCTCATCACAAGATCATTATAAACATGGTACATGAAATGCATAAGGCGATTCATTTTTCAAGCATAAGGCGATTCATACACCAATTTCATTTTCAAATTTAAACATGGTACATGAAATGCCTTTGCGAAAAAAATAAGCTTATGCTCCTCCACAAGTAAACAAATGGGCTAAACATTTACAATGACAAAAGGTCTTTGACCCCAAGCAAAGAGAACATGATACTCAAGCACAAACTAAACATGATAGAGGCATTTGAGCACAAATTGAGCATAGACAAGTATCTACTCATGAGTGAAGCCATTTTATAATTTTCACAAACATAATGCTGTCTCATCATACAAATATGGCAAAACCATCAAGAGCATAGCATTCACATCACCATTTGCCAAACATGCACATATCTCACACATAGCTCATCTGTGATCAAAGTATATAAGAGAAGCTTTTCCTAGCACAAGTGATCCAAAGATGGCTATCCTACCAGGTTTTGTACAGAAAGTAAAATGCATGCATGGAATGCAACAAAATGATACATATGCAACAAAGTGAGCTCCCAAGGACCAAAGAGGCATAAAGCAAGCAAAGCTAGCAAGCTCCCCCTAAACACATGCATAAGGGCCAAGGAGCATACAAAGCTCACCCAAAGTACATGTCATAGGGAAAAAACAAGCAAGCTCACAAGCTCCCCCTAAACACATGCATTAGGACCAAAGAGCATACAAAGATCATCCTAAACACATGTGATAGGGCAAAGCCTCAAACTAAAAAGGGCAACTCACAAAGACCCAAAGAAGCAACAAAAGCAACTGGCTCCAACACTTACCTGAAACACTCCTTCGGTCAACACTCGTCCATTTCCCCAAAAATGATGTGCTCCAAAGACACCACGGGGATGAGGCTGGAGAACCATCACCTAACTCCGGTCATGAGACAACCAACCGGAGCCAATCCACCAAATGTTCTCCAAGCCTCCCATCTGCAAAATCAGAAACGAGACCGAGAGCGAGCAAACGTCTCAACACTGGGGTTAGCAAAGAAAGAGTCAAACTAGTGTCGCGCTATTTGCTCAAAAGTGGGTTTAGCGCTATCACGCCTATCGCGTCCACCAAAGCTACGACCACCACGCTGAACTACCTCACGTCTCGCTGGAGGAGTACGGTCACCACGATAGGGAAAACGTGGCCCATAGCCCCTCTGAGGCTCAAAGCTGTGACGGTCTCTCCCATCCTCATATCGACCAAGAGGTGGAGAACGTCGAGCAAACACACCACGCTCAAACCCAACACGCCTATCTTTCTGAGGAAAAACACCTCCACCACCACGAGTGGGAACTGTATGCACAAACCCATCACCTCTAGGTAGAGGCCCTCTATGAGGCCCAGGCACACCACGAGAAGGACGGTACCTATCCTTGTTTACCATCTCCCTAGCAAACCTCTCATCCCTTCTCCTCCTGAAACAAAACTCCTCCTTATGACCATTCCTCCCACAATAGTCACAATGGAATAGGATTGGCCTTGGCTTTGGGTTTCCTCTCGGCAGTGGGTTCTTCTCTTTCTCACATTGCTCACTCGGATGGTTATTTTGTGGGATGGGGTTGTTTGGTATCTCTGGTTCTTTCTTACCACCACTCTCGCCAACCTTCCCAAAACCCAAACTATGGCCATCTGCTCTCTTAAACTTAGCCACCAACTTCCCAAGTTGTGGCTCCTGTGACCTCAACCAACTCAACAACATGCACAACCCATCATTCTCATTTTGCAGCCGATCAACAATTTGTGCAAGCTCTAGATTTTTCTCAGCATGCAAATCACATGTAGAACAAGAAGTAGCAATAGGAGCTTTCAAGACAGCCTCAAGAGAAACAATTCTAGCATGAGACTCATCTAGTTTACCATGCAACATAGGACAAGAAGTGCAAGCCCCTAGCAAAGCAGGTCTAGACTTCATCTCATCAAGTTCAATCCTAAGCACATCTAGTTCCTCCAACTTAGAGGCATGCTTCTCCCTAAGCACAGTAAAATCAGCCAAGAAGGCATTGCAATCAGTGCAATCAACCTCATCACTAACAATAGGAGAAGCCTTAAGAGCATCCAAAGCAAGCAGGTCATCTAGATGCCTAGCCTCTAACTCAGCAACCTTCTCCCTAGCCTCCTCTATAGAAACCCTAAGCTCTCTTCTCTTCTTCTTAGCCTCTCTAAGCACCTCATCACGGTTATCTAGCAAAGCATTCAACTCGGCATTCTCCTTAAGCAGGAAAGCAAGATCAGGAGTTACCTCTTCCTCTGAGTCGGAGTTGACATCGGACTCATCCTTTCCACTCTTCTTGCTTGACTTGCTACCGGTGCTGTGGCCCATCATACAAAGGCCGGTGAGGTTCTTGAAGGAACTCTTCTTCTTCTTCTTGCGCTCGCCATCTTCTGCTTCACTACTCGAGCTCGAAGATGTGTCCTCGGAGTCTGAGTCACTTAACTCCTCAATCTTCACTCGAGCCCGTGCCTTCTTCTTGTCACCACCCTTCCTCGATCTCCGCTCATCTTTGTCCTTGTACTTGCGCTTGTGTTCACGCCTCGAGCGGTGCATGTTCTCGATCCTCGGGCGGTGCTTGATCTCATTCTTGGGCTCCACCTCCTGTGGGCACTCAGCAATGTAGTGTCCCTTCTTGCCGCACTTGTAGCACGTCCGTGTGATCCTTCTCGTGTTCACGCGGTTCTCGTGCAGCTTCTCGAACTTCCTGGTCAGCAGCGCCAGTTCGTCCTCTCCAAGCTCATCAAAATCCTCGTCTGGCAAGGACATAAGAGAAGACAAAGAATACATCTTGGAGGATGGGTTAGCGTTAGTCCTTGGTCTAGGTTCGGAGACTAGAGCACGACTGTGGGAGAAAGTCGGTCTCTCATCCTTGGCTCTCAGGCCACGATCAACCTCTGAAGACCTGAGCTTGGAAAACAACTCATCAAGCGAAAGCGTATCATACACGCTCGACTCCTCAATGGCCTCGACCTTGGCACTCCACACAAACCTATCCAGGGCATGCAAAAGCTTGATAGCTTGATCATGGTCCGTGTATGGGAGCACTGTCACATTGGCCCTCATGTTGTTGACTATGCTGGTGAAGTGCTGAAACATAGCATCGGTCGACTAACCAGGGAGATGAGTGAAGTTCTCGTACTCTCTCCGGTAAGTGGAAAACAAACGGGCTTGCACCTGGGCATTGCCAACATGAGCATTTCTCAACTTAAGCCAAATCTTTTCGGCCACATTCTCTCTGTACACTCGTTCAAACTCCGAGGCACAAAGAGCACGGAACAAGTAATCAACGGCCTTGCTGTTGGCCTCACACATGTCCCGCGATCCTGGAAGCAGAAAACAATCTGGAATGACATAATTTGGATTCTGAGTGATATCCCAAATCAGAGTTCCCATCCCTCGCAAAAACACACCCATGCGCCTCTCCCACATCGGGTAATTCTTGCCATCGAAGTGCGGAAAACCCGACCCCTTGCCATAGTCGCCCATCTTTGGATCTGAGACTGGTTAGAATCAAGAAGATCTATAAACGGCTCTGATACCAATTGAAGGACCGAATAGGCGACCAGAGAGGGAGGAGTGAACAGGAGCTGATAAAAATTCTTCCCGAAGGGTCGAACTCAGCCTATACCCCGATTGCCACTCTGAGTACTCGCACACACCAGAGAAGCTCTAGACTAGGAACACACAAGCCTACAAGTCCTAGAGACAAGCCTTGAATCAAAGCGCGGAAGCACAAGACAAGAAACAAAAGGACTTAGCCAAATCTGCGGAGGCCTGGGCGGACGGTCCGCAAGGGTACGGCGGACAGTCTGTGCAGCTCGCGGACGGTCCGTGATAACACGGCGGATAGTCCGCAATAATACACCGAGCCTCCAGTAGCGCACCGAGGAAATTCAGACAAACCGGGCAAGCACCGCGGACGGTCTGGTGCCTCGCGGACAGTCCGGCCCCACCTGGCGGACAGTCCGGCACAACTCGCTGAAAACCCCAGACAACTGCAGCCAAACCTCAAACAAAATCCGAGACACGTGGACGGTCCGCACACCACGGGCGAACAGTCCGGGAAACCTCCTGCAACAAAACCCTAGCGACAAAACGGATCGAAACGCGAACGTGCACGAACATGGATGAACTCGCGACGAACTGGTGTCACGCGGACAATCCGCACGCCACTCGCGGACAGTCCGCCAGGAGCGGACAGAGCAGAAAAAGCCCGACCCCGCGAGGTTAACTCTCCAAATCCATCACCAGATCTCCCAAACGCCTAAAGCTCTTGAGACAAGATTTGGGGGAGAAGATAAGGAACACAAGAGGAAGGTATGCCCCAAAAATCTCAACCTCTAACTCACTAAATCACCGAGAATCGCGGATCACACGAACCAACACCAAGAACTCGGGCTCCGGCCAAAAACTCACGAATCGAAGGCTTCTCCCGGCATTTGAGGGGTCAAGATCACACACAAAGATGCGCAAGGCATCCACCCATGATCCCCTCAAAGAAATCTGAGAAGAAACACCCTCAAATCCACGAATCGAGCGAAGAACAAAACTCCCCAAAAATAGCCCCGAAAATGACACGAAAATCACAGAGGACTAGAAGATCATCACAACTCCGAAAGCTTCCATACATCTAGAGGTCAGAGTCTATACAAGAATCTAGCCTAAGGAATACAGAGGAAAAGAAGCAGTCCAGAGAAATCTATCGGGGGAGGAAACCCTAGAGTCCAAGAGAGAGAGAGAGATGCCATCCACCTCTCCGCTAGTTATACGAAGTCGACCGGAGGGAGGTAAATGACCACGCTACCCCTACAATTTGAAATGAAGATACAACCCCTCAGGGGCAATATGGTCTAGTCTTCATCGAGCGGACATGCTTCTACCGCGGCCTTGCTTAGCATCAACGCAAGCCCCGCGATCACGCCACGTGCCCCCCCCGCCTCGAAGCTTCCCGACACTCCCGGATCACCGTCTCTGTCGCATCGGGCCTCCGACTTGGTTTTGCAGCCCAAATCAAGAAACCGTCCACCGATGGTTTTGTGGGCAAACCAACAAACCCCACGTGCAAGCATCAGGCTCGATCCGCTAGCTTAAACCGACCCATGTTCACGACTTCAGCCCGCTAGTCTTGCACCGCACGGCTCGCACTTGACCCCATCGGCCACTGGGTCCATCGAACCAAGCCTACTTGCCTCTCCATCACCCGGAGGCCACCACGGCTAAGGCCTTTCGCGCTTGTTCTTCACCTGCATCGACCCGAGTCAAACCGCAAACTGTACCTGCACACTTAGCCAAGCATCTGTCCACACAACGCTGTCAATCACTCATCACTATGGAGCAACCCTCCACTGGTCTTCGGACACACCTGGTCCTCAGATCAGGCAAGAAGTTTCGCTTTGTCAAAAAGAGCAATCAGGGAAACTCCCAGTCATCATCATCTGGACACTGGCGAGTGACCCAATCTCAGAACAAGCCCTCTAGAAATTTCTAGTATCGTAAGGTGCAACAGCAGCCTTACAAGCCAAATGCACCCCCTGGCAACAATAATGCTACCAAGGACCGTCGCTGCTACAATTGCAGGCAGCCAGGGCACTATGCCAATGAGTGTCCCAAGCCGAAGCAAATCAAGACCCATCAACAAGGCGAAGGGTCAGGAGCCAAACAGGGCAACCAGGGCAAGAAGCCTACCGTGCAAGTGAAGCAGGGCAAGCTGAACTTCACTTCTCTGATGGAGATGCCAGAAGGAGCACCAGTGCTGACGGGTACACTTTCTATCTGAGGCTATGCAGTTAAAGTACTGTTTGATTCTGGTGCAACGCATAGTTTTATAAATGGATAAATTTTGAACAAGTTGGGTGTGAAAAGTTGTCAAACAAAACAACCATTCTTGGTAACCACACCTGGTGGCCGAGTTTCTACTAGAGACCTATCTTCGAAAATGCCAATTGAACTAGGTAGCAAAGTCTTTTCAACCAATCTCATTGTTTTGGACCTAGAGGGCATCGATGTGATCCTAGGCATGAACTGGTTGACACATCATCAAGTCATCTTGGATCTTGCTACTAGAATGGTAGAAATCAACTCACCTACTGTGGGCACATCTACTCTATACTTACCTCCCAATGGTAGTGGAAATTCGTATGCTTTTGCAACCATCACTTCTTCACTTGAGGACATTCCGATAGTCTGTGACTATCCGGATGTGTTTTCCGATGACTTGCCTAGCATGCCACTAGACAGGGACATCGAGTTCGTGATTGAACTTCAACCAGGCACTGCCCCTATCTCCACAAGACCTTATCATATGCCACCTAAGGAGTTAGTCGAGTTGAAAGACCAACTACAAGAGTTGCTTGATAAAGGGTACATTCGCCCAAGTTCATCTCCTTGGGGAAGCCCCGCACTTTTTGTGAAGAAGAAAGATGGTAGTCTGCGAATGTGCATGGACTATCGTCCTCTCAATGCGGTGACAATCAAGAACAAATATCCCTTCCCCCACATTGATGTTCTCTTTGATCAATTGGCTGGTGCCAAGGTCTTTTCCAAGATCGATCTTCAATCCGGTTATCATCAAATTATGATTCGATCAAGTGACATCCCAAAAACAGCTTTCTCCACCAGATATGGCCTTTATGAATTTCTGGTGATGTCCTTTGGTCTCACAAATGTACCTGCCTACTTCATGTACCTTATGAACTTTGTCTTCATGAATGAGGTGGACAAGTTCATAGTGGTCTTCATTGATGATATCCTCATCTATTCCAAGAACGAAGAAGAACATAAGAAACATCTTTGGATCGTTTTACAACGATTGAGAGATCACAAGCTTTATGCTAAATTTTTCAAATGTGAATTCTGGCTGGATAGTGTGAAATTCTTGGGTCACACTATTACTAAGGATGGTATCTCTGTGGATCCTAGCAAAGTGCAGGAGGTCGATTGGAAGCCACCTAAGTCTGTGCATGAGATTCGCAGTTTTCTGGGTCTAGCTGGCTATTACCATCGATTCATTCCGGATTTCTCCAGAATAGCTAAACCTATGACTGAACTGTTGAAGAAAGGTGTCAAGTACCTTGTGACAAGGCCTTTCATACCTTGAGGGAATATCTCACATCAGCCCCCGTACTAGCACAGCCAGATATGACAAAACCGTTTGACGTGTATTGTGACGCTTCTGGCACTGGCCTTGGTTGTGTACTTATGCAAGACAACAGGGTCATTGCCTACGCCTCACGAGCACTTAAACCTTGTGAGAAGAACTATCCTACCCATGACCTAGAGCTAGCAGCGGTTGTGCATGCCTTAAAGATCTGGCGGTATTATCTGATGGGAAATCGCTGCAATATTTTCACCAATCACAAGAGCCTTAACTATATTTTCACCCAATCGGATTTGAACATGAGGCAAAGAAGGTGGTTGGAGTTGATTAAAGATTATGAGCTAGAAGTAGAATATCACCCCGACAAAGCCAACGTGGTCGCAGATGCGCTTAGTCGCAAGTATTACAACTATACAACGGTAGAGCCATATAATGAAACTTTATGTGAAGAGATGAGAAAGCTTAACATAGAGGTGGTCAAGCATGGGAATCTAAATGCCATTTCCATTGAATCTCCTCTCCATGAGAGATATGCTTTAGCCCAACTCACTCACGAAGGTATACAGTTAATCAACCAGAAATTGTCTGAAGGAGACCCCAAGTACGCTTGTTTCCAGAAGGATGAGAAGGGAGTAATATGGTTCGACCAGAGATTAGTCGTTCCCCAAGATCTGGAAATAAGGAAAGAAATTTTAGATGAGGCTCACCTCTCTAAAGTTACCATTCACCCTGGTAGTACCAAGATGTACAGAGACCTTGGGGAGAATTTCTGGTGGTCAAACATGAAGGGTGAAATAGCCAAGTATGTGTCAGGTTGTGATACATGTCAGAGGATCAAGGCTAGTCACCTAAAGACCGCAGGTCAAATGCAACCTTTGTCTATACCTGCTTGGAAATGGGATGACATCAGCATGGATTTCATAGTAGGATTACCCCTCACCCCCAAGAAACATGATTCCATCTGGGTTATTGTGGACCGACTTACCAAGACCACTCACTTCATCGCTGTCCACACTACCTATTCAGCTAAACGTTATGCCGAGATTTTATGTTGATCTCATTATGCATTTGCGCGGTGTTCCAAAGATGATTCTATCTGATAGAGGCACACAGTTTCTTGCTCGATTTTGGGCGCAAGTGCATGAATCCTTGGGTACCAAGTTGATCCATAGCTCTAGCTATCACCCTCAGACCGATGGTCAGACAGAACGAGTAAATCAGATAGTGGAAGACATGTTGAGAGCATGTGTCATTCATTTTGACAAAACTTGGGACAAGTGCTTAGCCTTGGCAGAGTTTGCTTACAACAATAGTTATCAAGCTAGTTTGAAGATGGCTCCTTTTGAAGCCTTGTATGGACGAAGATGTCGCATCCCCTTAAATTGGTCACAAGCGAGTGAGAGAACACTGTTTGGTCCCAAACTAGTACAAGAAGCCAAAGAGAGAGTGGAAGTAATCAGAGAAAATTTAAGAGCCGCTCAAATGAGGTAGAAAAGTTACCATGACAAGGCTAAGGCACCCCGAGAGTTTGAAATTGGTGATTATGTCTACCTGAAGGTATCACCAACCAAAGGTGTACAAAGATTCGGAGTAAAAGGAAAGTTAGCGTCATGCTATATCGGTCCTTATGAAGTTACTGAGAAGTTTGGTACAGCTGCATATCGTATCAGACTCCTAGACAGACTCTCCGCAGTACACGATGTGTTTCACGTCTCACAACTGAAGAAATGTGATCAAATACGGGAAGCAAGGATAATCAACGAGACCAATGCAGAAGTAGAACCTGACCTATCACTGGCAGAATACCCCATGAGAGTGCTAGATCAGAAGGAAAGGCAGACGAGAAGACAAATAGTTAAAATGTACAAGATACAGTGGAGTCATCACACAGAAGAAGAAGCCACATGGGAAACTTAACAATTTCTCAACACCAAGTATCCGGGTTTTCTTCAGAGCCAACATCGTACGTAACCTTTCCCAGCTATCTTTTAAAATTCGAATCTCGGGATGAGATTCCTTTTAAGGGGGGTAGGCTGTAACACCCCGTGTTTTTAATCAAGTGTCATTAGGTGCTAAGCACATCCTTAATCACCTTGTGATCATTAGTGCTTAAGTCCTTAATCACCTTGGAGGTCAAATCCATAGTCAAACCCCTTTAGCCCTAAACCCTAGCTGGAACTTTTGGCACGTTCTCCAAAATTCACCTAAACACTTCAAAATCGGCCAATACCAAAGTTGTGCAGTTTTTCAAGGCCTACAACTTTGTTGTTGAGTGGCGAATGAAATTCGAAGAGAAAATAGGTGAAAAACCTTGGTCAACGCATGAAACCCCTATTCACCGACACCGAGAAAATCAGCAAGTTCACCTGCTATTTGTGCTCGATTCGTTGGATAAAACACCAATCGGCCTATGTAGAAGTTGTAGAGGGATGCTTGATCTACAACTTTGTCAATTGGAGCTCAGTCCAATTCTATAGCGAAATCTGGAGTTTTTGATGGTCAAACAGGTGCACTCTGAACGTTTTTGCACTAGAACACCGCCCCGCACGACACCGTCGTGCGTGCACACGTGCCACGTCGCAGCGCCGCCAAGCAATCGGGCATGAACACCAAGGCACCCGAAAGTCTTCTGGTCCGTAGACGTCGCCGCACTGTATTGGACGGGATGACCGGTATCAGGGCTTGGCCGCTAGGCCGGTACCACACGCCGCGCCATCACCCGCCGGAGCGCACACGCCGAGGCCGCCATTGGCCGGCCGCGCCAGCGTACGTCGTCGTTGCTGTAGCCACGCCGCGACTTCGCCAATACGGAGACTTGGCCGATTACCGCCTCAACACACTGAGCCCCCTATAAAACCCCCTCTCCCCTCACCGGCGCACGCACAGAACTCGTCGCCGCCGTTCGCAATTGCTGCCGTCGGTGAGCTCCATCCTCCGCACACGCCCATGAGCAGCAAGACATCTCGAGCTCTTCCTTAGAACTCTCTTGAGCCTCTCCAAGTACACATTCATCAGCTCAGCCCCTCACCTCGCCAGAATCCGAGCAGAGGTGGCCGCGCCACCACGGTCTCGCCGCCGCCGCTCGCCGGAGTCATCCCCGGCCACACCACCACCACCAATCGACTCCTGGTGAGCTCAATCACACTCCTCCATCATTTGTTTGCCTGCCCCGGCCGTAGTTCGCCGCCGGCGAGCTTGCTCCGCCGCGGGAGGGCATGGTTGTGAAGTTAAGTTTTGTGTAGCATTCGATCTGTGAATTCCAGGACCTATCCTTAAGGATTCAAATCTTTCTAGGGTTCGCAGTGAAATAGGATTCTTCACCCTTTTTCCTTTCAGTCCTGAGAACTGTAAAAATCATGGAAAATCATAGAAAACTCCTAAAAATGCAAAACCAATTGTGTTGGTTTCCTTATGAACAGACCTACATCTTTTACAAAGCCTATATATACTTTTGATGCATAGTTTTTGAATAAAAATTCAAACTCAGTTTGCATAGGGTTGTTCATAACTTGAGTTGTACACATGTGCTAGGCTTGATCTTTGGATATTTTGGTAGTCAGTATGAGTATAGGCTATACCTAAGTTTCTGCACAAAGTTACTGAGTGGATATTTAGTTATGATTTATTTTGTTTTATGGCTAGATCTGTGCTTATGTTTTGTACAGCTTTATATATATGTTTTCTGTGGTTCATCTTTTGGATATCACCTGGTTAGACTAAGATGTGTTGCTAGTAAATTTGTCAAGGTTTTAGGAGCAGTCTATTTATCTGTTTCTGAATGATGCTTGTTTATGAAATTAAATCTTTAGCTCAGGTTGTATTGCTCTAGTGATGCTTATCTTTGGCATAGATGATGTGTATGTCATGTTTGGGCTAGGGTAGAAAGTTGGGCAACAGTTGAGTCGTATATCCCTCTGAATAAATACTTTGTGAATAAATAGGTTGAAAATGGTTATTTTTGGGTAGCGTGATTGAAATAGGTTCTGGAGCTAAATTTTGGTGTGTAACCTAGTTTTAATCTATAGTTGCTCTGTGTAAAATTTGAGCACCAGTGCATGAGTAGTTTTCTCTTTCTTGAATATTTTTGCTTTTGCTATGAAAAACTTGTTGTATTTTTTATGCTCAGTATATAGCTTGAATTGCCATGAATTTTTACCATTGTCTCTGTTGCAGTGTCTTGTGCTCACACAAAAATTCTCACTGTCAGATGTTGCATGGTTTAACCAGAATAATTTTTGGAAGAAACTAAGTATATTAAAAAGAGAAATAAAGAAATCTCCTCTTTATGAACTTAAGTGTGTTATAACCTTTGAAAAATGTTCCTAATGAACCCTAAAACCTAAGTGGTCTTTTGTGTGGTAATGCTAAGTTAAGTGAATTTATGCACAGAATTACTATAATAATAATAATAATTAACTAAAGGGTTGAATAATTAATCTTAAGGAAGAGTATGCTGGATATAATCTTATCTAGGTGAATGTGCTCAACATGACACCCTAGACTTAATACATGCTGTTTACACCCTCATCACTAATTAACTCCTGCATATGCATTCCCCGTAAAGGAGTCCCTGACGGTAGCTACACGCTTGTGCCGGCTGGTGAGAACGAGGGAGCAGGAGAAGATGTACACTTTGTGATTGTCGATCAAGACCCGGACCAAAGTCCGGAAGACTGTCTGACTGCTGGAGCTGCCGAAGGCAAGCCCCGGTTTAACATATACCTATGTGTTTCCTTTTCAAATTTCTGAATTTATGCTTGACTATATATGTGCATTTAGGCTCAGGAGTTCAATGGTAACCCTAGATGCATGATCCATAAGTACCTATGATCTTTTACTAGTATGCTAGGTTGATAGTTGCTATGCACTAAGGACCCGGTACAAGTCGAGTGATGTACTTCGCTCGCGAGAATAGGTTCTTATGATGGAATCATAAGACTTGTTAAATTGAATTGCTCACGTGGTAAGAGCATGGGATTTCGGGCTCCGGTCCAATGGTTAAGAGATTAAGCATTTGAAAGTACTAAACATTTGTCGGACATGGGTACGGCAAACCTAGTACCTGAATGACGCGGTGCAGGAACTTTAGGCTACTACTCTTGGGCTGCTGCCCCAGTCTTGCAAACTGTGGTGGAAGGTGACATTGGATGCTAGTGTGAGGCATGCCAGCTAGCTATGTACCTAGGACTATGGTATCAGCTCCCAATCCGAAGAATAACGGGAACCGTTTGGTTGGAAACACTCTTTGTGAGGGTTTTCTCCCGTATGTTTAGGTTCACCTTGCAAGGTCATTAATCGATGATCGTCGGCCTCTCACCGTTATCCGATAATAGCTTAACCCTCTAGCCATGATAATCCCTCTATGATGAAATGTTGATAAACTTGATGTTTGATTAATTGTTTGCACAATTATGCTTGAACTGGTTGCTTATCTAGTAATAATTTGATCTACTAGAACTTGAGATAAAATATTGAAAGTAAGGATTAATTCCTTAGTCACTTTCTGGCAAAACAAACCCACTAGCCAAAAGCCATGCATGATTAGAAGGATAAGTCTTTTATTTAAGACGGTTAAGCCTTGCTGAGTATTAGTATACTCAGCCTTGCTATAAATGTTGTTTTCAGGTGATAATGTTTGGCCTGGTGAAATCCCACCCGGCTGGGAGCTGGAATGGGTGGATGACGAGGAGTAATGGCATTATTGGTGGCCTCCCATGATGCCAAGTTATCGATTAGTATTATTATTTTCACTGTTTCAAAACTCTGAACCATTTACCTTTGATGCAAGGACAATGTTTGTAATAATTAACCCTACGGGGAATTTGGATTAATTTTGAAGGTACTCTGGACTCTCCTTCATGGGAGTTTTAATGTATACGTTTCGATCCTCTGTGTGGTTTACAAGTGATTTACCGGGATATGACCCGGCAACAGTCAACTAGATGAGTCTTTATTATTGCTCAATGACCAAATGGGATTGGCTTAAGTGATAGTACGGACTTATCTCGGATGGGGTTGTCACAGGGAGGGGTCGGAAAAGTAGAAAAAACATGTAGAGCAGGCCTAGGAAAGAAATTGAAGTCGTAAAATATTTAATTAAAACTGGCACTTAGCTTGCCGAGTCGGAGTGGTCGAGTTGCAGTTGTTGTAGTCATCGTCGTGGTCGGAGCCATGCCGTGCTCAAGACGCTGAGGATGTTGGCAAAGCATCATTGGAGGTCGGTGGTACTATGCGCTTTCGCCACCAAGTCGTTGTGACCACCAGGAAGTAACGGGCCGGGACCTGTGTTGTGCTGGAGATCTCCATCAGACAGACGTGCGATCCGTCGGCTTTCGAGCCCTTGTCATCATATTTTGGAAATATATACAGATGGTGCAGCATTAGTTAGCTATTGATGATCAATAGTACGGAGCAAATCGGAAGTCGTAAGAAAGAATTGTAGATCGGAATAGATTAGATTAAAGAAACGGAACTGATAGCACCCAGACGTTCGTTCCGAGCGTTAGCATCGGACGCCTCCGCAGCCGTCGGATTCGAAGCAACTCAGTTGTCAGCCGTCAGATCGAAGTCCAGAGACCCATGTTGCGTGCAACATCCAACATCAGGGGCCCTCCTCCCTACTCCTCCCAACACAATACCCAAGCGACCCATGTTGTGAGTCATGTTGCGACCCGTGTTGCGTGCAACATCCAACATCAGGAGCCCTTCTTCCTCCTTCTCCTCAACACAACACCCAACATCACATGTCTACAACATCAAAACTCAACATCTGCAATATTGAAAATTAATGTTTGCAACATCCAACATCAGGGGCCCTCCTCCCCCTCGACACAACACCCAACATCACATGTCTGCAACATCATCCGCAACATCGAAACTCAATGTTTGCAACATCAAAAATATTTAGATCTAATTTTGAAACATTCATATGGAACACTCGTAACATGTCGAGAACACGGATGCAACATGGTCACAATGATCGCAACATGAACGACAAACGATTGCATCATGAAGGCAACCAATTGCAACATGCCAAGAATATTGTTGCAACACCAATATACAATGATTACAACATCCCAAACGGCAATGCAGCGAGGGAGAGGAAGGACTCGTCCACTTTTAGCGCTGGGAACATGGCTCGCAACATGACTCGCAAGTCGCAACATGACTCGCAAGTCGCAACATGGCTTTGTCCGACGCGTCAGACGTCCGTCTCCTAGCATTACTGTTAAAGAAAATAAAAAAGCAATCATGACTTCCCTATTCACGTAGACTCTTGTAGATGGATTTTCCTGGCTGCTCATCACATGCACATAGTGGACACGTACTCCTAGTTGATACGAGCGGACAGTACGTCTCGCCGCCGACCTTGCTTTTTGCATCGATGTAGATGAGTTTTTGCCAACTGCATGCAGATCAGATCGTGCCACCACCGACCAACGCTGACACTGGTCACATATGCATGTTGCTGTGTCCACAGGTGCCGACCTTCGATTGGATCAGAGGGTATGGGTGGGTGGGACGTCGACAGTAAGGAAATCCACTGTGAAGATCATGCCGGAGCGGGCTGCCATCACGTTGCACCAAGAGCTCCCGATCGCCCCTACCTAGCGCGCCAACTGTCAGAGGTTTAGATATGAGTAGTCCACAGGGTGGTCAACCCCGGTGGTTTATTTGTTCGGTGGAGGGGATCAGGAACTAAGAACGTGATGATTATGCAGAGCACAGATAATATGAGGAACATGGCGAATTTATACTTGTTCGGGTCTCCAGAGAGTAAAACCCTATGTCCAGTTGTTGGTGTAGTATTGCTCAAAGGTTGTGTCGATCTGAGGTTTGCGTCGATGTCCCTGGGGGGGGACACCCTTGGCCGCCATATATTGGCTGAAGGACAAGGTCGGTGGACCGGAGTCCAAGTCGGGTACAACAGGGAAACCCATCTCTAGTCGGTTACAACATGGAAGGCTTATCCGAGCTGTCTTAATCCGTCTGAACTACCTTGGCTTGGCTTGCACCCCAAGCCGTCTTCTCATCTTTGGGCCCACATGTCAGGTTGGGTAGGCCTACTAACAGGTCGGTGGGTCTTTTGGTGGGTCAGACCCACTTGTCGGGGACGGCTATGAGCTTGGCTGGTGGGGACCCAGGGGTGCCCATGTCTCACGCCAAATAAAAAGTTCTCCTGGAAAACCTTTGTGAGAAATAGCCTTAAGTGACTTAGAGTGTGCTCAGTCCCTCCTAACCTAACCTGAGCCACTTCATCTCTTTGGTGAAGCATTGGAGTGAAAAGCAAGGTTTTGGGACTAATCTGGCCTGGACCGGTCTGACCAGTCAAGGGGACGGGTCTGACTGGTCACCCTGGTCAACAACTAGTTTTTCACACACTGGTTTGACCAGTGTAGGGACCAGTCTGACCGGTGTGCTCCGTGAGCTAACGACTAGTTTTCTTGGAGTGAGGTATTTATACCCCAAGTCTTCAGTGGAGGGTTGCTGGTTCTAGTGACTTTGCTGAGCTTCTAAGCCTTTCTTTGACAAGCCAAAAGCCTTTGAGGCTCTCTCCAACCATCTCTTTGTGAGATTTGTGAGATTCAAGCTCTATCCTTGAGTTGGGTTGAGAAAGTGATCTTGAGTGATCCTTTATGAGCTAATAAGAGCATTACATAGCTTGAGAACTTTGATTCGCGTCTACAAGCAAGTTGAAGCATTTGTTACTCTTGGAGGTTTGCCTCCTAGACGGCTAGGCATCACCAGCTAGCTCCGATGTTGTGGTGAGCAGTGGCAAGTTTGTGAGGGTTGTGATCTTGCCTCTTCGTGGAAAATATCGCCTTAGTGAAATCAGGGAAAGTGGTTGAAAGAGACTCGACTTGTTGTGGGAGAGAGTTTGTGGAAAACTTGGATCCTTACCAGCTCCTCAACGAAGACATAGCTTTCCTTAGTGGGAGCGAACTTCGGGAAATAAATATTTGTGTCCCTTGTGGTTTGCCTCTCCTAGTTGTTTTTCTAGCATATTTGATTTGCTTCCGCTTCGATCTACTTGGGTGTGTTTTTTGTGTGTGCAGGGATCATTACCCTACTTGTGATCATCTACAAAGGCCACTCTACAAGTATTGTTGGTGCTAGAAGTCAAGAGGAGCTCAAGCTCAAGTTCTCTGCGTGTCACCGATCTGACCGGTGAGGGGAACCAGTCTGACCGGTGCCCTTTGCATAGAAGAGCTAGACCGGCCTGACCAGTATGTCCCACCAGTCTGACCGGTGGTGCCTGACAGTTCAAGTTTTTGGGGAAAAGTTTTATTTGGTCGTCTCGCCTATTCACCCTCTCTTGGCGACATCAATGTCCTTTCAATTGGTACCAGAGCTTCATGTTCCGATTCGAGCTTAACCGCTTGGAGTTTAACGATGTCGACAATGTGTGAGGTACCTTTTGGGCCACTAGCTCTAGATGGCTCATACTATGCTTCTTGGTCAATTCATGTACTTAATGAGATTAGGACCATGGGTCCATTTGCTGAGAAAGTTGTTGTTGCTAGTATTCTACCTCCTCATCTTACAGTAGACAACATTGATTTGTCAAAATTATCTCTAGAGGACTTATAACATTGGCAACTCAACTCTCGAGTCGCTAACTACATGTGTAGTACATTGAGTGATAGTGTGCATGAAATTATCTATGAAAAAATGAGATAGATGCACACACCATTTGGAAACTTCTTCGAGGATTATTTGAAATGCCCAAATGGTTTGATCAAGAGAAAATGAAGAAGAAGACACGTGACGAGTGCTCAAAGTCTTCATTCACATTCACTATGCCTCAAGTGTCACTCCTGAAGCAAAATGAAGACCAAAGAAGTGAAAACCCTACTACTCTGCAGGAACCGGTCAGACTAGTGACCTTGATCGGTCAGACCAGTGCCAACAGAGGAGCAGGCATTTGCTTGATGGCCAAAAAAGAAAAGAAAAGAAAAGAAGAAGAAGAAGAAGAAGAAGAAGAAGAAGAAGAAGAAGAAGAAGAAGAAGAAGAAGAAGAAGAAGAAGAAGAAGAAGAAGAAGAAGAAGAAGAAGAAGAAGAAGAAGAAGAAGAAGAAGAAGAAGAAAGACTCAAAAGGAGGAAGCCTCAAGTTATGTGGCAAAGGAACTTGAGCTTCTCCAATCCGAGCGTGCTACCTTGGTGTGCAAGTATGAGGCATTGGCTAAACAATATAATTATGCCATCAAATCCTTCTCTTGTGTAGTGGAGGTAGATCAAGCCAATGACATGCTTGAAGCTAAACTTGAGAAGCTTACTAGTGAGCATATGGCTCTACAAGCAAAGCACAAGGAACTTGAGTGTTCTCATGAGAAGATTGTAGACTCTTATGCTTCACTAGAAATTGCTCATGAGGTTGTTTTATCTTCGGTAAAATTCCTGCAACCTCTCTCACACACTTGCACATGCTCACATGACAATAATGAATTTGTTTCTACTAAACCTTGTTGTTCTCAAGCAAGCCAATCTAGCATTGAGCATGTATTTGTAGAATCTTGTGATGACCTCATTGCCAAAGAAAATGATGAACTCAAGCAAGAGGTTGAAAAGCTAAAGAAAGACTTATGTCAGTTGAAGAAGAAGAGCCAAGTGAGACCTTGTCAAGATAACCGTGAAATCATGGTGAAGAAGCTTGAAAAGGGGTCAACTGTCACTAGCTCAACTCCTCAACAACATATCAAGTACAACAAGAGCAAGATTCAGAAGAAAAATAGATTTGGGCATATCAAGTGTCTCAAGTGCTCAAAGATGGGACACTTTGCCTCTCATTGCCCTACCAAGCATAAGGCACAAGAAACACTCTCCAAGAAGCAAAAAAGCTCTAACAAGTGGAGAGTGTGCTACAAATGCAGAGAGAAGGGCACATGGCTAAAGCTTGCCCAAATGCTTCAGCAAGTAGTGGTACTGACCGTGATAGGTCAGACCGGTGCCGGCCGTGGCAGCCACTTCTCACTACATCAAGGTGAGAAAAGCCCCCTCTCCAAGAACAAGGCTCAGAAGCAAGCAAAGACAAGAAATCCAATAGGATGGTGTGACCAACAAGGACAAAAGTTGTATTTGCTATACATGTCGTCAAAAGGGTCATATGGGCAAAGATTGCCCAAATGGTAACATTTCTAAATCAAACATTGTCCATTATGATTTCAATAAGCTTATAGGAATGACAAAAGTGGTACTTGTGCTATGAGGGTGATTAGTTCACCTCAAAATAGCATGAGAGCAATTTGGATTCCTGAGCACCTTGTGACTAACCTTGTAGGACCCAACAAGAGTTGGGTACCAAAGAATGCTTGCTGAGCTTGTAGGAAAATTGAGATGCATTGATCACATGGCTAGAAGAGATGGAAACCAATTTTTGATCTAGTAGCTATGTGAAGGCAAAAATTATCAAAAGTCTCAAACAAATGACATCTCAGTAACTAGGGCTTAATTGTTGTGTCTAAGTCACTCTTGGTTCTTAGTGGACACTCATGTGACATAAGTCTTGGACTAGTGAAACATGAGGTAGTGACTTTGACAATTTTATGTAAGATACTCTCTCATACCATTCAATGTTTTTAATGGCTCTCTAGTATAGCATTGCCTTGTCTCTATTTCAGATATTAAACTTGTGATATGTTCAATAATTATGGGACAAGAAGAGTAAAATCATTAAAGGGGCATAGACCAGATGTCACCGGCCTGACCGGTGTGTGTCCCAATGCTAAATTCGGATGATCCGAACCCCAGGACCGGATGACCCGGTGCGTCTCTGTCTGGGCTCAGGTGATCCGATCCTCGGACTGAATGACCCGCGGTGGAGGTGAATTTCATGAACTTTGGTGATTGTGCATTGATGGTAATGAAATACTTGACACATCTCAATTGTTAAATTATTTGTGTGTCTTGAGTCTTGACCTAGATTGATAATAAGCCTCTCCATATTCTCAATTAAATAAAGTGCTTTTAATTAGAAATTCAAATATATCTAGCACTAGTTACGGGGGAGCACATTACAATACTTGTGTCATTTGTGGGACTAACAAATTCTTCTAGTGATCTTGTAGTCTCGTATATTTGTGCACCTCAACCAAGCTCTTAATTAGCCCTCTAATCTTAAAAGAACAAGTAAGAGCTAGCACTTTCTATTATATATAAAATATGCACAAATAAAATGGTCTTGAGGCGAAGGTATGTTTTCTTGAACCTCTTTAATACTGTAATGCATCTAGGCCATTGTATCATGCTAGTGTGCCATCCTTAGCATGTAATTGCTTCAAGTGAATTTTGAGTGCTTCTCTAGATATTTAGTTGATACATTCATGTAAACTCAACTTAGTGTCTTGTGGTTATCTCGTTTGTAAGGTATGAGCTAAATATGCTAGAACAACTATTTATTTGAAGTGGATGCATGCACTTTGTGACATAGGATAGTGTTTTGAAAAATCCAACTAGCATGTGTAGGAAGTGTGAAACTTATATATATATATATATATATATATATATATATATATATATATATATATATATATATATATATATATATATATATATATATATATATATAAACTTAGTTGTGACTATAGTTCCACTTGATTGATTGATGGCTAGTCACAATTAAGAAGATTTTCTAAAGTCCATAAATTCTATCATCTATCTCTCTCTCTGGGAAGAATCAAAGTTCGTGGAATTAATTTGTATTATCTCACATTCTTTCAAGTGTGGTCGACATTTGCATTAAAATCATCTCTAAATCTTTTATCCAATCATATGGGAGGTTAAGGATCAAAATCTTGCAAAATCAGATCAGTTTCGTTTCTTCAGGGAGCACTGGTCTGACCGGTGCCGGGCACTGGTCTGACCGTTGTAACCTGGGAGTTACCTTTTTACCCCTGCAACTTTTACTCCATCCCTATCTTCTCCCACAGTATCCCATCAATGCCATTCTTCCTTCTCTTGCCTGTGACCATCTGAAACCGCCCCTCTCACTCCTCTCACACACCCCATAGTGATTTGACGATTCAACCAAGGAAAGGCCTCAATCTTTGAAGGAAATGACTCCTAAGGCTGTTGAACTCTTTCCTCATCAAGTTCTTTGGATTGGAATCAAATTTCGTCTCTCCAAAGGTATTCAAATCTTGTTTTCACCCGATCTCGCTACTCCTTAGAAAGATTAGAGATTCCTTTGGTATATCATCTCCTAGTACTCCCTAGAAGACTTCCCTGGAGTTACAAATCATTTGGTTGGACACATTGAGAGAACTCAAGATTTAGGGCTGGATGGCCTTGACCGATTTGACCGGTTGGGCGCACCGATCTAACCGGTGCCGCCCGTCCAACCCTAGATCTCTTCTTTTTTCGTGTTTTCGACTTTTATCTATAGAGGATTGCCTCATGAACATCAATGATCATATCTTATCATCCTAGCTGCTGAGATTGGCATTTGGAGTCATTGGCTCGGTTGTGGAGGGCACCGGTTTGACTGGTGGCCCTGACCAGTCTAACCGGTGGCGCCCAGAACCGACCCAGTTGTTCCAAATTGTGAATTTCATTTTCTATATCAGTTCAAACTATCTCCTGGTGTCTTATACACTCTGGTCATATTTTTTATGACTCAGGACAGCAGCTATGCCAAGGAGAAAGGAACATGCTAGGAAGAGAAAGGAGGATGTTTTTGATCATAGAGGGATTACTCCCGGTGACTTTGGGGGTAGTGGCAGGAATTTGAGACCACGTGCACCGCAAAGAAGAGTTGATGCACAGGAGGATCTTGGAGGTGACAGTGATGATGATGTTGAGCATGAGACCTTTGTGGACTATAGTGGTTTTGAGGTGAGGCACCGTCATGGAAAGGGGCCAGCTAATGAGGAGGCCAGCTCTAAAAATGATGAAGGAGAAGATGAGGAAGAAGATCTAGGCGGAAATGAGAGAGATGGTGATGATGATCCTATGGATGAGGATGATGACAACACCAATGTGGGTCAGCTGAGAATCACTAAACCTATCTACTTCTACCCATATCTTCCGGTGAACTATCATGGTGATGGTATGACCAAGGCATTGAAGAAATTGATGGACACAAATCCCTATGATAGTGAAAAATTACCTCTGATTCTAGGTTTTGGGTTCAATTTTAGCAGGATTACTACACTACATTGATCACAAAGAAGCCCAAAATCACTCACAGGGCACAGTTTGTAGATTGGCAGCGTATGGAGAGGAAGAATGACCCCATCTTCAATGAGGTTAGAAGTGTTTGTGATCAGCAAAGGGTCAAGTATCTCAGGGGCTTCAAGTATGATTGGAATAAGGAGATTATTGCTCAATTTTATGCCACGGTTCACTTTGGTCATTAGCATAATAAGAGGACCATGTTTTGGATGACTAATGGATGGAAGCTTCAGATCACCTTCTCCAACTTTCTATTCAATATCGTGGATCATGATAAGGACTATCCCAAGCTCCATGATGAACAGGATTGGGGAAAGGTCAAAGGTCTCTACACCTACTATGCTGTCCTAAGTATGCTCCTTAGGGTGTCTATCACTCCCAGAGATGGAAATCCAGCTGAGGTGACCAAGTTTCAAAAAAACTTGTTGATAGCTTTGAGACCGGGGGCACCCTCATTTCATGTGGGGGATTTTATTTGGCAAGAAATCAAGAACCTTTCAGAAGATCCTAGAAAAATTTGCAGCTATAGTCCCTATATCATGTATATGGTGGAAAGAGTCTCTAGGATGGAATTTCTTAAAAATGTGAAGCACAAACCTCTAACGCTAAATCCAAGCAAGCATCCTAAAATTCCTTCTCCAAGAAATGCAGCAGCACCTGAGCATGGACAAGAAATTAGAGAGGAAGATGCGGAGCAAAACCAGTAGCGGGCTGGTCACCAGACCGTGACCAGTCTAAGCGGTGGCAGTCTGGACAACCGGCTTGTGTGCAAAGGTCCACCTCTCCATTGAGGAAGTTTCTGAATTTCGTATTTGGTATGTGCAAGAGTCAGCATGACATTGAGGCTGAGCAACAAAGGCAAAGCAGGGAAAGAAAGAAAGAAAGAAAGAAAGAAAAGGATTCGATCAAGATGATGCATGCACACTTTGGGTTTCAGCCGCCTCACTCTCCTATTGCTCCTTCACCACCTGAGGTTGAGATACCTACTTCCGAGGACAGAGTGAGGAGCATGGCTAACACCGGGTTCATCAATGAGTATGGAAGCATGTTCTTCGAGTCGGGCCAAGGAAGTTCATCCTCAGCTCCTCCTCCACCACCAGATGCAGCAGAGGGTTCTCAACCTGTGGATACTACTCCTCCAGATTGGGCCGCTCGTACGTCTGCGGAGATCTTTGGTTTTACACTTCCTCCTTCTCATGGTATGGTTGATGCTCCTCTCGTTTCATTATCTGAAATCACCATATTTGAATCTATTAGACCTGATCATGGGCTGCCCGACCCGACCAACCCGAAAAAACCCAACCCAACCCGACCCGCCCGAAAAAACCCGACCCGACAGTGCGACGGGTCGGCCACGGGCCGAAATTTTCACCCGAACCAAGAAAAAACCCGACCCAACCCGACGTAACCCGAAATTAATAACTAAAAAACCCGAATCCGACCCAACCCGACCTGACCCGACCCGACCCAACCATGTGACAGGTCAGGCACGAGCCATGAATTTTGACTCAGTAACCCGACACGACCCGACCCGAACCCGACACGACCCGGCCCATGATCAGGTCTAGAATCTATTTATCTTAACTCTCTTATGCATTGGCTCTTTGATTAATTCTCACATACGAGGGAGTTCTCAACTCAGAGATGGTTCGAGATGGGATCGTTGGTCGTGATCTGCAGCTACACATTCTCCGGGCCCTTTTATGGATGCTTGATGACAAAGGGGAGAAGAATGGATCAAAGCTTCAGTTTCAGCTTAGTGTAGCTTGGCAGCTATCACCGATCTGACCGGTGACCAGCACCGGTCTGACCGGTGCCTGTGACTGAGAGAGCAGCTTGTAGTAAATTTCAAAATCTTATCCTTGTGGACTTGATATCTTGTATGTGTGCTACTATATCTATTGAACTCATTTATGTATCCTAAGTGACCATATGATAGTTTTTGATGCATGAATTGCTTGTTGTCTGTTTTTGTGTGCTGACTGTACCTGACCGGTCACGCCCAGACAACACACATGTTCATTCTGTTGTGTGATTAACTTGTCATATGCATCACATATTTATCTGTGGCACACACTTGTTGCACTCCACTGATTCTGAGATATAGGAGGAGCTCTCATGCGTTTCTCCCAAAGTTGTGCTTTTGGCATTTGAGGTCAAGTTTTTGAAATTACATTCAAAGCACAAAGTAAGGGGAGCACTTGATATATCTGAGAATCGAAATGCGCTTTAATGATTTATTTGTTAACTTTAATTGAGTTATCATGAATCAGCAAAAAGGGAGAGATTGAAAGTACATCTAGGCCCCTAAGTGGATTTTGGTAAGTTGAATGATAAAGTGATTAAAGGACTAACTTGGTTGCTAAAGATTGTGAGCAGGTTTTAATTGTATTATTCATAATGTATTTTTGGTTCACTCAATTGGATGAATAGATATGGCTCACATCAAGAAGGTAATCAAGTGTATGATCATGTGTTGCAAATGTTGATAAATCACAAGCTAAAAGTGAAGAAAATGTTGGGGTTTGTTTCAAGATTGATTTACAAGATCTCCAATATGAGTGATAGCTTGGGTACAAATGAAAGGGATCATTTTGTGAGGAATGATTGTTTGCACCAAAGGACTTCACAATGTTTCATATGGATACTTTAAGGAACATGTGGATATTTCTAAGATAATGGTTCTACAATTGGAATCTTGAAAGTCATGGATGTAAGAAATGGTGTTTCAAAATAATCAATGCAAGGCTTCATGTGGTGATTGCAAAAGGATACAAGGATAAGTACATATTTGATGATCCTCACTTGGAAGCTTGCATATTCATTGTCAATCAAGAACAAACATTTGAAGCGATATTTCAAATGAAGATTAAATGTTGGTGAAGCAAAGCCGAACTCAACGTGGATTGGGTAAGTGATGAAGAGATCAACCAAGATGACTAGAGCGAGGTACTAAGCATCTGTGGTGTTTTGCTAAGGTGAAGTAACTAGTATCTGTGGGGTCTCGAAGAATCATACTCATGCCTTAACCGAGGAAGCAATGCAACTCATCTATGTGTTATGATTGGTAATATGGAGTAACCTAAGGATTCAATTGTGCATTCATATGCTAAATGGAGGAATCTGAAGTCACTAGCTCAAGTATGGACGTGCTCATGAAGATAGCAATGTTGGAAGCCCTCAAGTGGAAATTATTCAAAGTATGACAAGATTGAAGATCTACAAGCTCAAGTGGTTGACTTAGTTTTTATCTTTAGTCTTGAGTATACGAATGTCGTACTATCAAGAGGGATGCAACAGTAGCTTTATGACCAAGTCAAACATTCTCCTAAAAAAACGTTTGTGAGAAATAGCCTTGAGTGACTTAGAGTGTGCTAATAGTCCCTCCTAACCTAACCTGAGCCACTTCATCTCTTTGGTGAAGTGTTGGAGTGAAAAGCAAGGTTTTGGGACTAACCCAGCCTAGATCGGTCTGGCCGGTCACCTTGGCCAACATCTAGTTTTTCAAACACCAGTCTGACCGGTGTGCCCCGTGAGCTAACGGCTAGTTTTCTTGGAGTGGGGTATTTATACCACAAGTCCTATTCAGTGGAGGGTTGCTGGTTCTAGTGACTTTGCTGAGCTTCTAAGCCTTTCTTTGACAAGCCAAAAGCCTTTGTGGCTCTCCCCAACCACCTCTTTGTGAGATTTGTGAGATTCAAGCTCTATCCTTGACTTGGATTGAGAAAGTGATCTTGAGTGATCCTTTGTGAGCTAACAAGAGCATTACATAGCTTGAGCACTTTGATTCGCGTCTACAAGCAAGTTGAAGCATTTGTTACTCTTGAAGGTTGGCCTCCTAGACGGTTATGCATCGACGGCTAGGTCCAAAGTTGTGGTGAGCAGCGGCAAGTTTGTGAGGGCTGTGATCTTGCCTCTTTGTGGAAAATATCGAGTTAGTGGAATCGAGAAAAGTGGTTGAAAGAGACCCAGCTTGTTGTGGGAGAGAGTTTGTGGAAAACTCGGATCCCTTACAATCTCCTCAACGGAGACGTAGCTTTCCTTAGTGGGAGCAAACTTCGGGAAATAAATATTTACGTCCCTTGTGGTTTGCCTCTCGAAGTTGTTTTTCTAGCATATTTGATTTGCTTCCGCTTCGATCTACTTGGGTGTGCTTTTTGTGTGTGCAGGGATCATTACCTTGCTTGTGATCATCTACAAAGGCCACTCTACAAATATTGTTGGTGCTAGAATTCAAGAGGAGCTCGAGCTGTTTTTGGCAGGTTCTCTGTGTGTCACCGGTTTGACCGGTGAGGGGAACCGGTCTGGCTGGTGCCCTCTGCACAGGAGAGCCAAGACCGGTCCGACTGGTCTGCCCACTGGTCTGACCGGTGGTGCCTGGCAGTTCAAGTTTTCATGGAAAAGTTTTATTTGGTCGTCTCACCTATTCACCTCCCTCTAGGTGTCATCAAGGTCCTTTCAGGGAGTCTGCGAGGATGCCGCTCGCCGACGCCGGAGACTGCCCGCCATGGAAGACTCCCCCGTCAATCCTTCCCACTCGCTCGTGCTGTCCTTCGCGTGGCAAACAGGAGAGGCAGTGGCTTGCGAAAGGGACATACTCGTCCGCTCGATTTGGGCGGACAGGGTCGTCCCGCATCTGCGGGGTATATTCCTCTAGCGGGATGACCCTATGCCCCATGCATTCCAACCAAGCACAGGGATGAAGTGGGATCATCCCATCCCATCCCTCTTCATCCCTCCAACCAAGCACACCCTTATATTTTTATTTTTATTTCATGTGAAAAGGTTGGAATAGAAACTGCTTGTGTTTTTAATTAGTGTCATTTGTGCTAATCATCATCTTAATCAAGTCAACAACATTTGTGGTTAAACCCTTGGTCAAAGTTCTAGTCAAACCCTTGACATCCAACCCTGCCTAGAACTTTTGCCACGTCTCCAAATTTCACCTAAACACTTCAAATTCGGCCAATATAAAAGTTGTGCATCTTTTCATGGGACACAATTTTCATAATTGGCGACATTTCAAATTTTGAGTGTAAGGTGGTGAAAATCTTGGTCAACGGCAGCAATCACTATTTTTCAAGCGCCGAGAAAATCTGCATATTGGCATGCTGTTTATGCATGATCTTTTGATCAAAACATACATTAGCCTTTGTAAAAGTTGTAGAGGGTCAAGTGATCTCCAACTTTTCTATATACACTTTGGGGCAGTTCTGTTGCAAAATTTTGAGATAATCTTGGTCAAACAGGGCTGCTCTGAATTGCAAACACACACCGGCGTCGAGAACTCACGCCGCACACAACACCGTCGCGCACACCACGTCGGATCGCCACCGTATGCGGCGTACATGCATGCCGAGGCACGGCAGTGATCGCCGGTCTGTGCGCAGCGTCACGATCATTATGCGCTACCACACACGGGCCCACTAGTCGGTGCCACGTGGCGAGCGCGCACACAACCAACGCTGGCGCGCCGCCCGCCATTGGTCGTTGCTCCGCCGCACGTCGTGCCGATCCTGTAGCCATGTCGCGACCGTGCCTGTCGACTAGACTTCAGTCGTTACCGCCTCTCTGCGCCGAGCCCCCTATAAAAGCACCTCCCCTTTTCCCTGCGTGAGCACACCACCGCCGCCGTCCGCCATTACCGCCGCCGCCGGTGAAGTCCCTCCTCCACTTGCTCCCACAACTGCCTCCCACCTCGGAGCTTCTCTCTAGCACCCACTCGAGCTCACACGACCCCAAATGGCTTAGCTCTCCCCCACATTCCACTAGAGATCAAGCCGAAGCGACTCTGCCGCCGCTATCTCGCCGCCGGCCATCGCCGGAGGCATCTCTGACCTCAGCTCTGCCACCAATCGGAGCTAAGGTGAGCAGGCACGCTGCCCCGTGCCATTTGTTGGCCGAGTCCGGCCGGCCATCACCGCCGGCGAGCTCGCCCTGCGCCGGGAGGGCATAGTTGTGAAGATCAAACTCTTTGCAGGGGCCGTTGTGCAAACTAAGGGCATATCTGTGAAGGTTTAAATCTTTCTAGGTTCTGTGTTAGAAATAGATTCTTAGGTTTTTATCCCTTTGGTCTAGTGCCTTGGAAAACTCCTAGAAAATCAGAAAAATGCAAAACCAATTTTGTTGGTTTCCTTATGAGCAGACCTACATCGTTTAGAAAGCTTGTCTATACTTTTGATGAGTAGTTTTTGAATTAGAATTCAAACTCAGTTTGAATGTGTTTGTTCATAACTTGAAATGTACTCCTGTTCTGGATTTGATCTTTGAATATGTTATTAGTCATGACTAGTATAGGCTATATCTAAGTTTTTGCACAAAGTTACTAAAGGAATATTTCTGTAGGATTTATTTTGTATTGATGTTAGATCTATGTAAATGTTTTGTGCAGCATCATGTAAATAGATTATGTAGCTCATCTTGTGACTACTGTCTTTTTATGACTGGATGTATCTCTGATAAATTTATCACGTTTTTAGGAACTGCCTATATATATGTTTCTGAGTTATGCTTGTGCATAGGGTTAATTTCATAGTTCATATTCTGATGATCCAGTGATGCTCATCTTTGGACTAGAGGATGTTTGTGATATGTTTGTACTGTAGGAGAAAGTTTGGCCGTAGAATAGTTATATATGTCTCTGTATAAATTCTTTATGCATGGCTAGGCTGAAAATTGTTATTTTTGTGTAGCTTGATAGAAATAGTTTCTGGAGCTAATTTTTGGTGTGTAGCCTAGTTACATTCCAGAGAGGCTCTGTGTAAAATTTGAGTTCCAGTGCATGAGTAGTTTTCTCTATATTAATTGTTCTTGCTTTTGCTTGTTGTAACTTGTCGTCATTTTCATGCTTAGGATATGGCTAGGTTTGTTGTGAATTCCTGGCAGTAGCTTAGTTGTTCCATTATGTACATATACAAAATTCCTCACTGTGTTATCCTACCTGATTAGGACAGAATGGATTTTGGAAGGAGTTAAGTGTTATAAAAAGAGCCACTTGGTTGTTTTGTGAAGAAAAATAATTGTGAATAAATAAATGTGCACACAATCACTATTAAAGTAAATATTAATAAATGGTTGCTTCTATTCTCTTCATAGAAGAGTATGCTGAATATATTCTTATCTAGGTGAATGTGGTCAACTTGCACCCTATGCTTGTCATGTGCTGTTTGAATTTAACTAATTTACTTTCACCAATTAATTCCTGCACATGCATCCTCCGTGTAGAAGTTCCCGACGGTAGCTACACGCTCATGCCGGCAGACGAGGATGAGGGAGCAGGAGGAGACGTGCACTACGTGACCATAGATCAATACCCTGACCAAAGTTCGGAAGTTTATTTGACTGCTCGTGCTGACGAAGGCAAGCCCCGGTTTATCATCAACCTATGTGTTTCTTTTTAAGCTTCTGAAATTATCATTGATTATCTATGTGTATTTATGTTTAGGAGTTGAATTTGAAACCCTAGTTGCATGATCCCTAAGTACATATGATCTTTTACTAAGTATGCTAGGTCGCTAGTTGCTATGCACTAAGGACCCATACAAGTCGAGTGATGTACTTCGCTCGTGAGAATACGTTCTAATGTTGGAATCATAAGATTTGTTAAATTGGATTGCTCATGTGGTAAGAGCATGGGATTCTGGGCTCTGGTCTAGTGATTAAGAGATTAAGCGTTTGAACATACTAAACATTTGTCGGAAATGGGTATGATAAGCCTAGTACCTAAATGATGCGGTGCGGGAACTTTAGGCTACTAATCTTGGGTTGCGGCCCTAGTCTTGCAAACTGTGCTGCATGTGCGAGTCTGGACGCTAGTGTGAGGCGGACCAGATAGCCTTGTACCTAGGACTGTGGCATTAGATCCCAATCCGAGGAATGACGGGAACCGCCTGGTTGGTGTACTCGTGTGAGTGCATTCTCCCGTATGTTTAGGTCCACCTTGCAAGGTTATTAATCGATCGATCGTCGGCCTCTCATCATTATCCGAGAGTGCTTAATCATCTGGCCATTGTAATCCCTTTATGATGGAATATTGATAAACTTGATGTTTGATTAATTGTATTGCACAACTCATGCTTGATATAGTTGCTTATTGAGAGACATGGGTACCCCTGGGTCCCCACCGGCCAGTGTCCCAGAGGTCCCTGACAAGTGGACCCGACCTTCCAGAAGCCCCGCCGACCTGCAAGTGGGCCCAGCAACCTTATCCATAACTCTGACGACTCCGAGCGACCTTATCAAGATCCCCGAAGATCCGCAACACTTGGCGTGCAAGTCAAGGCTCTAGGACGCGGCGGGCCACCGCCTGTAGGTCCGAGTATCACGGGATACTCCTTGTAATCCTGAAGGATATCTCCCCAGATTGTAACCAACCCAGATCTGGGTCCACTGACCTTGAATGGAAACCCTAGCTTGTCCTCCCCATATAAGGCGGCCTAGGGCTCCATTCAAGGGGACATCTTCATCTCTCCTACATAATCCACCACCACAACTGGATGTAGGGTTTTACTCTCCAGGAGCCTGAACCAGTCTAAACCCTTGTCTTCCCGTGTTCATCGCCATACTCGCCCCGTTCCGAGTTCACCACATGGACTACCACCTACGCTCTTAGTTTCCGATCCTCTCCTTAACCTGCAAACTGCTTGGGTAGCCCCCTAGCAGATCTATCTAGGTCTCATCCCCTAACAGTTGGCGCTCCAGGTAGGGGCGATCGGGAACTCGCTGTGCAGCATGGTGGCCCGATCTGGTGTTGTCTTCCCGACGAGCATGGCGGCCATCGTCGCCAACCCTGTGGAGATCTGCTTTGGATCCTTCACGATGACCTCTCCTGTTTCGGCGGTCGCAGCACCTCCAGCGGCCGCGGGGCAGGTCGCGACAGCGCCTGTCGCCACCCCCGTTCCCGATCTAGTATCGGAGACCCACCCGCCTAGACCCTATGACCTTGTTCAGGGGATGGAGCACGTCATCGATATGACGAAGGAGACCTTGGAGATCTGTGAGCGAGCTCAGCGCTCGGCACAGATGGTGCTACGCCACGATACCTTCCCTTTCGGCCAGCAATCTTCACCTGGCCTTCGCCTCAGCCAGCTGTCCACGTCCTCCAAGATCCAATCTGGTCGGAGGCTATCTGACGACCTAAGGTCTGTACCTCGTGCCCGGCGCGACCCTCTCGATGTGCCTTGCACCTACCACAAGGGTGCGAAGCACACTCTCCGCGGATGCCACCTACGGAGGAAGATTGACCAAGAGCACCCCCGCTGTGCTACACGACCACCCCAGTCTTCGGACTGTGGCAAGTTCCAGAAGGTCTGGGTCCGCGTCTCCCCTAATGACTCGGACATCGTCTTCTGCCAGGTGCTCGTGGTCTCCGAGAATGAGCCACCCCGTCACGGTGCGACGGACTCCGACGAGGCAGCGCACATCCAAGGCAACGCCCTACGTGCCTAGCGACCTACGAAAGAACAGTGCCACGCAGTCCCTCGTTGCGCTCGAGACCTACGTGTCGAGTTCGAGGAGGCAGGGATCCCGACGTTCAATAGCCCCCAGGCCAACCAGGGCACCGCCATCACGCGACTCTAGCAAGCTCAGCTGATGCCCGAAGCTGAGGAGGCCATTGCGTACCTCCGGTCGCCAATGCCTTGGTGGAGGAAAGGAGTGCGGCCTCTAAATCCGCCGCATCTTCTTCGATGCACTACTCACGCAGTTGATCCCATCGACCTCAGCGTAGAACCCTTCCTCCCATCTGGGAGGAGGTCACCCAACACAACCCGGAGCAACCCAACGCCGCCAACGTCAGCGACCTTCATGTCAACCTCGACGCCAATAGGTGCACCCGCGACATCCGCGGCTACGTCGACCAGCGCCACCGCGAGCGCGAGGAGCAGGAGCTGCGTCGTCGCGCGGAGTATGATCGTGAGCACGCCCCCCCTGGCGCCGTCCATCGCATCATGGAGCCCGAGCAACGCGACCGCCACGACAATGAGAACCGGTGACGTGCCACATATGAGGTCGTGCACGGCAACCCGGAGGTCGCCCAGGGCAACCGAGATCGGCAACCGTGCTCCCAGGTCGTCGTCTCGGAGCGTAGCGTCCACTCCGCCCCCAGAGACGCCGCTCCGGCTGGAGGCACCGGTGATGACCTAGCCGCCACCGCCTTCCCCATGCTTGCTCCTCGACTCGGTTCGGTGGACTACACCGAGAACTTCAAGCCCAACATCAAGCAGTACGATGGGCGCTCGGACCCCAACATCTGGCTGTCGACCTACTACGTCGCCGTCAAGGCGGCTGGCGGCAGCTTCAACCACATGGCGCCCTACTTCCCGCCGGTGATGGGCGAGGCCCCCTCGCTATGGCTCAACAGCCTCCCAGCAAGCAGCATCAAGTCCTAGGTCGACCTGTCCCAGGCCTTCACATCCAACTTCCAGGCGACCTATGATCGCCCTGGGAACACCTTCAACCTCGGGAGGGTCGTCATGAAGCCCAAGGAGCGGCTGCGCGACAACAACAACTGGTTCTTCGAGAACCGCAACAAGTGCGTCGGTGTCAGAGATGACCAGATTGTCGAAAGCTACAAGAAGGGCATCAAAGATCGCAAGCTCTTTGAGAAAATCCATGAATCTGGTGCCACCACCATCAAGGGCCTCATGGACGTCGTCAACAAACTCATGGACACGGAAGAGGTGATGGTAAACCAGTTCGACGTTGACGCTGCCGGCACTTCCGGCGCTGCAGGGGACTCTAGTTCCAAGCTGCGCAAGCGACTTTCCGAGGTCCTAGCGGCTGACGGGCGTCGACCATCAACGTGCAATCAGGAGGAGTTCGACACGACGCTCGACAGTCTCTACGGGTTCCACGAGGGATCTACTCACACCCTCCGTGAGTGCTCGCAATTCAAGAAGGCCTTCAGCACCCCTGAGGACTCCAAGCGCTCTAAGAAAGACGGCGATCGACGCGACAACCACCGCTACAACAACAACTACCGCCGCGATGACCGGCGAGACCGACGTGACGACCGCGACAACCAGGACCGCTATGATGATCGTCGCTACAACCGCCGCGATGACCAACCTCCCGAAGTTCATCGCGACGAGCGCTGTCGACCGGGCATCCCTGGGCCCACCAACACATTGTGGGCCATACCCGGGAGATGAGTTCCTGTACACCTGGACTACTCGACTAGTGGGCCACGGTGCTGGTACTATGGACCACAAGACAAGACAAGGCGGACAAGGACTTGTACTAAGACTAGGATAGCTTTCCATACTTTGTATAGGCTACTCCGGGTCCTACTCGAATAGTACCCTTGTACCAATCCGACTTGTAACCCTGCCTCCCGTGGCATATAAGGCGAGGCAGGGACCCCTCTCAAAACATACGCAATCAATACAGAGCCACGCAGCATATAGGATGTACAGTATTACGCACATTGCGGCCCGAACCTGTCTAATTGTGTGCCCCATGTCTCACCATCGTGTTCCTGATCTCGGCGAGCCCCCCCCGCACAAACTACTACTTCGGGTACCCCGTCGTAGGCTCGGTGTCTAAAACACTGACAGCTGGCGCGCCAGGTAGGGGCTCTCATCGTTGATCCACTGGCGAACTCGATGGCTCTCGTCACCATCAAGCCGATCGTCGCTTTCCAGGAAGGCGACACCTTCATTTTCGGCTCCTGGGTTTGCGTTGCTGACGACGCCGGATCGTTCCTGCATTTCTTAGCACCAACTCCGGAGTCAAAGCTCATGTCCTCGACGCTTATGCAAGCTTCGATGGAGAATCTCATCGAAAATTTCGGTGAAATTTCGATCTCTGACCCTCTCAGAGAACTCGAGTCGGAGTCCGAGTACAACTCGACTTCGCCTCTTATCCAGCCTGAGTTGCCTTATTCAGCTTCACAACTTGCACTCAGCTTGGATAACATTCCATCACCACCTCTCTTCGGTCATCGCCATGTCAGTGCTGCTTACAGAGCCGCATTGAAGCACCTCATGTGCCCTGGCCCGAAGATCGTGCTCGAGTACTCTTCAGATTCGGACGACGATTTCGACTACTTTTCGGATTCTTTTGTGTTCGAGTTCGACTATGGTTCGGATTCTGTTGAAGTACAACAATTGTCTGGTCCTGCTCATGGACTGGTGATCACATCGACACCTGAGGGTAGATTTGTCTACTGGCCTGAGCATGTGCCTGCTGATCTTACACTGGATGATCAGGAGCGCTTTATCGCCTGTCTCGACAACTTGCCCTTCCAGGAAGGCATCAAGCTTGTTGATTATGACACTGATACTGAGCTCATTCAGAGTACGGGTACTTATTCATCACATCGAGAAGTGTTCGTCGTCGACGCATCTACTCCGCAAGGGCACCGTTCCAATTATCATTATCCGGATGATGTATCTGATGATGAACTCTCTGCTAATGCTCCTGCTGATGGAACCGCAGAGGTCAAGGCCGCACGTCACCAACGCAATGCTGATCGTGCAACTCTTCGTCGGGAACTCGCGGAAGCTCTACCTACCCGTAATCTTCAAGAGGCTCTGGATGCGGTGGCCACTCGTGAGTATCATACTCCAGAGGAAGCTATCAACGCGATCAATCTACTCGGTCGCTCTATGCCTCGTGACAGGGCGGCTGCTGAAGTCGCGAAGCTGGCTAAACTAGCCTACACTATGCTACGACAGAACACCAGTGCTCCTAGTCACCATGGCAGCAGTGGGGGTGCTCATCGTACTACTCCTACTCCTAATCGCACACGTCTGGAAGCTAGCAACAGGGGCAAGGGTGATGATGGCTGTGTCAACAGCAAGTCAGGAGACTCTCGTTACGATGCTCGCACAACAATCAACACCAGACGCGCTGAGCGTGAGAAGCAAAAGGATAATGACTTTGATTCTTTTCCTGCTTTCTCTGCTCGACTTCAAGATCTGTTTCTTCCGGAGAAGTTCAAGCCCTACGACATCTCCAAGTATGATGGCAAGCAAGATCCAAGGTAGTGGTTGCGCTGTTATGCTCTGTCCATCTCCAATACCAGAGGCAATGATGATATTAAATGTATCTATTTCCCCTTTGTTCTCGAGCAAGAGCCCCTCACATGGTTTGAGTCCCTCAAACGTGGCTCCATTGACAACTGGGAACAACTCAAACACCACTTCACCAGCAACTTCGTGGGTTCTCTAGGTCATCATGGCACCAGGATGGATCTTGCCCTGATGAAGCAAAAACAAGGTGAAACTCTTCACGAGTACATGCGCCGCTTTTTTGAGAAAAGGGCTACTATTATTGATGTCACTGAAAAAGAAGTCATAGACACCTTTCAAGATGGTTTCTATGATGATAGGCTTTTCCAAGACTTTGGTCGTGCTCGCCCAGCCAACATCACCAAACTCAAGGAGATGATAACTCACTGGGCGGACGAGGAAGACAAAGCTCGGAATCTGTTCAAGCATGTTCGTAACAATCAGAACAACAATAACAACAATAACGCTGGAGGAAGCAATAGTGGCAAGCAACAGCAGGGCAACCGCCAAGGGAATAACTACTCGAGTAATCCCAATCGCAAGCCCAAGCCCGACAACATTGTTGCTGCCATGGAAACCACCGCCAAGCCTAAAGATGATCCTCACTGGGCAACTTTGACCAAGCAGAAATGCCCATGGCACCCGGAGGGTGATCATACTACAGAGCAGTATTACCAACTTCGACGTGCGTTGAAGAACACACCCGAACCAACGCACCCAAACCCGCGATATCGCAATCACAAGGGGAAGAAGGCTAACACAGACAAAGACACTAGATTTCAGAACCCCTCCAATACTGTCAATGTCATATTTGGTGGTATTCCAACCAAGCGTATGCAAAAACTAGCTCTCAGGGAGATAATGTCCATTCAACCAGCAGCTCCCACTTATCTCAAGTGGTCTGAAACCCCCATTACCTTCTCAAGGGTGGATCAATGGACTAGTTTCTCTGACCCAGGACGATATCCTCTCGTTCTGGATCCCGTGGTGGTAGGCTCCAGGCTTACCAAGGTTCTCATTGATGGTAGCAGTGGTCTCAACGTCTTGTTTGCCAAAACTTTGTTCCTTTGGGTTCATTTGTACTACCCGTTACCTTTGGGACCAAGGATCACTATTGCACCAAGTACATCAAGTTTGAGGTCGCTGACTTCAAGACTTCTTACCATGCCATCATCGGCAGGCCCGGTCTCGCTAAGTTCATGGCTATTCCACATTATGTGTACTTGGTTCTCAAGATGCCGAGCCCCAAGGGAGTTCTTTCATTGCAAGGGGATCTGAAGCGTTCCTACGACTGCGACACAAAAGCCGTAGAACTCGCCTCGACAACTCAAGTACCCAATGCAATGATGGAGGTCTTCACTGCTGCTAAAAAACTTGCTCCGAGCGAGCTGGAGGTTCCTGAGAAGAATGACAACAACACCAAGCCTGCACCGTCTAGTGACGTCCTGCTCAAAGCCATTGACCTTGGTACTGGTGACAGCAGCAAGACGACCATGATCAGTGCACAGCTTGATCCTAAATAGGAAGACGCACTCATCAACTTCCTTCGGGCTAACCGTGATATCTTTGCGTGGAAACCATCTGACATGCCAGGTGTGCCCAGGAGGTTGATCGAGCACTCACTCAACGTCGATCCTAATGCTACCCCCAAGAGACAATACCTTTGGCGCTTTGCTGACGACCACAGGGCTGCTATCAAGAAAGAGCTCGCTAAACTACTCGCGGCTGGCTTCATCAAGGAAGTTTTTCACCCGCAGTGGCTCGCTAACCCTGTGCTCGTCAGAAAGAAGAATTCTAATGACTGGAGGATGTGTGTCGACTACACTGATCTCAACAAGCATTGCCCCAAGGATCCTTTTGGTTTGCCGTGGATTGATCAAGTCATTGACTCTACGGTGCGCTGTGCTCTACTCTGTTTCCTGGATTGCTACTCTGGCTATCATCAAATTGCAATCAAGGAATCTGATCAAGAGAAGACCGCATTCATCACCCCGTTTGGTGCTTATTGTTACACAGCAATGTCCTTCGGGTTGAAAAATGCTGGTGCTACATATCAAAGGGCTATCCAAGCGTGCTTCAAGAAGCAGCTTCACAAGAATGTGGAAGCATACGTGGATGACGTCGTTGTCAAGACTAGGGATCCAGACATGCTCATCACGGATCTTGAGGAAACTTTCGCTTCACTGCGCGAGTACCAATGGAAGCTCAACCTCAATAAGTGCGTCTTTGGTGTATCTTCAGGAAAACTACTCGGGTTCATCATCAGCCATCATGGCATCAAAGCAAACCCTAAGAAGATTACTGCCATCTCCAACATGCAAGCTCCGACTACTATCAAAAATGTCCAGAAGCTTACTGGTTGCATGGCGTCACTCAATCGCTTCATCTCATGACTTGGAGAACGGGGTCTTCCATTCTTCAAGTTACTAAAGCGGCAGGAGAAGTTTACATGGACAACTGAAGCTGATCAAGCTCTTTCTCAGCTCAAGGAGTTCTTATCCAAGCCTCCAGTCCTCACAGCTCCTCTGCCCAATGAAGAGCTCTTGCTCTGCATTGCTGCGACTACTAATGTCGTCAGCACTACTATCGTCGTTGAGTGGCAGGAAGAAGGCCATGGCTACCCTGTCCAGAGGCCTGTTTATTTCGTTAGTGAAGTTCTTTCAGAGTCCAAGGCTTGCTACCCTCCGGTGCAGAAGCTACTCTATGTAGTTCTGATTACTTCACGGAAGCTCCGCCACTACTTCGACGAATACAAGATTTCTGTGGTCACTAGCTACCTGCTTGGCGAGATATTGCACAACCGGGATTCCACAGGAAGGATTTCTAAGTGGCCTGTAGAGCTTGGCGCTCTATCGCTCGAATTCAAATCTCGCACTGCTATCAAATCTCAGGCCTTGGTTGATTTCATGGCTGAATGGCGGGAAAATCAAGTCCCAACTCCAATTGAGCGTCCAAAACATTGGGTCATGTACTTTGATGGTTCCCTCAAGTTGGAAGGTGCTGGTGCTGGGGTACTTTTGATTTCTCCCAAGGGCGAGCAATTCAAATACGTTTTGCAGATCTTTTGGAAGGTCTCAAACAATGAAGCTGAATATGAAGCTCTGCTGCATGGTCTTCGCCTAGCAGTTTCTCGTGGCATCACACGACTACTTGTTTATGGTGATTCTTTGGTGGTCATCAATCAAGTCAACGATTCATGGGATCGTAATGCTGAGAATATGGATGCATACTGTCAGGAGGTACGCAAACTTGAGAACAAATTTCACGGTCTCGAGTTCCATCATGTGGTCCACGACAACAATGTTGCTGCGGATGTCTTGTCGAAGCTGGGATCTACACGAGCTCAAGTGCCAGCTGGGATCTTCGTCCATGAACTCCACAAACCATCAATTCCGGAGCAATCATCTGCACCCACGACTACTTCAGTTCAACCTGATCGAGAAGTGCTTATGATTGACGTGGACTGGAGAATTCCCTTTATCAACTACATTAAACACCAGTTGATTCCTTAAGACAAACCAGAAGTCGAGCGCATTTTACGCCACGTCAAGGCTTATGTTCTAGTCGGAGATCAACTCTACAAGCGAGGCGCAAGCTCTGATGTACTCATGAAGTACGTTTCTTGCGAAGAAGGCAAGGAAATCTTGGAGGAGACACACAAAGGAATCTATGGTAATCACACTTCTTCCCGCACCTTGGTGGGAAAAGTGTTCAGACGTGCTTTCTACTGGCCTACAGCTCTTGCTGATGCAGAGGAACTAGTCAAGAAATGCCAAGGATGCCAATTCTTCGCCAAACAACAACACGTTCCTACCTACAAGCTCATCACGATACCACCAACTTGGCCTTTCGCTTGCTGGGGGCTAGATATGATTGGTCCTCTCCCAAATGCGCCAGGAGGATTCAACAGAGTTCTGGTGGCTATCAACAAATTTACCAAGTGGATTGAGGTCAAGCCTATTACATGCCCCAAGGCTGATAGAGTCCTCGACTTCTTGGATGAAATCGTACATCGCTATGGTTTCCCTAACCGCATCATCACAGACCTGGGTTCGAATTTCAACAATCACCAGTTCTTGGAGTACTGCGAGAACAGTGGAATTGACGTCTGGTACGTCTCCGTCACTCATCCCCGTGCCAACGGCCAAGTGGAACGCGCTAATGGGATGATACTGGATGCTCTCAAGAAGCGACTGTATGATGCAGCAAATACCAAGGGCGGCAAGTGGATCAAGGAACTACCCAATGCACTCTGGGGGCTACACACTCAGCCTACTACCCCCACAGGGCAGTCACCTTACTTCCTGGTCTACAGCTCTGAAGCCGTTTTGCCTGCCGATGTCATGTGGCGTTCTCCGACGATTGATCAGTACGAAGAAGGCGTAGCTAAAGGAACAAGACAAACAGATGTCGACAGTCTCGAGGAAGCTCGCTGCAACGCACTTGTTCAATCCACTCGATACCTTGAGAAGATTCGCCGCTATCATGACCGCAACGTTAAGGAACGCTCCTTCAACGTTGGTGATTTAGTCCTTCGTCACATCCAGAATACAGCAGGACTACACAAGCTCAACTCACCATGGGAATGTCCTTTCTCTATTGCAAAGGTTACTGGCCCAGGCTCATATCGTCTTCAAACTCTAGAAGGTGAGGAAGTCGACAACTCTTGGGATATTGACCAGCTTTGTCGCTTCTACCCGTAGGGGGTCTCAACAACCCTCTCCAGACGGCTACGGCTGTAAAACAACTCGTATTGGGTTTCATCAACCCTTTCCAGGCAGCTTCGGTTGCAACCACTCAACAGACAGCTACGGTTGTCACCACTCGTAGGGGATCAAGATAATCCTCTCCAGACAGTTTCGACTGTATCTTCTTGTAGCTTTCAGCTGCGAGCACCCGTAGGGGGCTTCATCAACCCTCTCCAGGCAGTCTCATTTTGCGACCTCGTAGGGAGTCATGATAACTCTCTCCAGACGATCCTGTATCGTCTAGGGCAATAAGTGGCACATGCTGTCCATGTTCCTATTTTTCAATAAGAGGCTGCGGCCTAGAGTAACACCCTACTGGTAGGGTCTCAGTGGAACTCTCATACAAGTTGCTGCTACAGCAAGGATGAGTTCAGCACACTGTCCCCTACGGTCTTACTCGTTCTACAGAACATTCTTGCGAGTACTCTCTCACTAGGCTCATAGCCTCAGAGGTACTTAAGACATTGTAAACACTGTATAATGTATTCAGTAATAAAGTTGCTACTCTATACCAACTTGTTACTGTCTCTTACTTGTTCATAACAAAGCCTTTTTTCACGCTGCTACAACTAAGGTGTTCAACTCGTTATGAATAAGTTCTTTTCGAGTACTCTCTCACTAGGCTAGTTAGCCTCAGAGGTACTCAAGACATTGTAAACTCTGTACAATGTGTTTAGTACAAGCCGCCACTCTACATCGACTTGTTACTACTCTTAGCTTAATTCATGACAAAGCCTTCTTTTACGCTGCTACAGCTAAGGTGTTCAACTCGTCATGATTAAGCTAATGTTCTTCGGAACATGTTTACACTTGAGTACTTCTACTCGTGTATCGTATCTCTTTTTTGCAGCCACACACTCAATACCAACTCGAGTACTTGGCCAACACATAAGCATACAAAGGGATCCAGATAATTGATTTCTTCAAGTTTTCAATTACATTACATAAACACTTATTCGGGATTACACTTGTCTTTTCCCTAGTGTTTCTACCAACAGGTACATCTAACGGAGATCGATGAACTTGGAGACTGCTTCCGCGATTGGAGAAGTCTGTTGCATCAGCTCGTTGAGACGATCATCGGTGCAATCTCCAGATCTACCGTTCATGATGACCGTGAGATCCGCCTCGGCATAGAAAGACTTGATGAAGCTCAGGACTTGATTTGGGATCGTGCAGGCCAGCCTTTGAGCGTACTCCAGAATCTTCTTCGGCGTATCTTTCAGCCTCTCCACAAGTGGACGAGGCTGAACTCCGGCGATTCTGGGCTCAAACAGATTTGCTACTGGCTCAGCCGCCTCTGTCAAGGCCTTCAGTTCGGAGCGTAGGCCCTCGGCTTCTTCAATTTTTTCCTTGAGCGACTGCATGCAACGGAGCAAATCAGTCCAACCGGCAATGCGGATGTCCATTTCGTGCTCAAGTTCGAAGCACCGCACCTTATAGTCTTCCTTCAGATCCATATGAGCTGCTTCTTCACGGTTGAAGGCTAGCTGCCAGTCCAGCGCCTTGTTCTTAAACTTGTTGACTTCTTCCGTTAGCTCTGCAAAGGATCAAGGCTACTTATCAGATGTGGTGCGCAAGAGCAAAAGTACTCAATAATGATTTCAGAATGGAGATTACCTTTATTCTTCAGGCGCAGGGATTTGTTCTTACCAACAACTTCATCCTTCTTCGCCGTCAGCTTCTGGATCTCGTTGTGGTACTCGGCGGTGTTGACATCAAGTTTCTCCTACAGCTTCAGAGACAAGGCTTTTTGTTGCTTCCGTTCTTCTTTGAGCCGCGAGACTTCCTCAATGTCAGCCGCGTGTTGCTCAAGTAGGCGAGTCTTGCGTTTCGACTGCTTGACTACCTCCTGCAAGGGCAAAAACAACTCATGAGTCAAAGACAAGATATCTGTGACTACAAGTACTCTACAAGAGACTACACAAAATTACCGCAAGGAGTTTTTCTACACCACGGAACATCTCTGCATGAGCATGCAAGTTGTCCTCGTCCAGGCAGGAGTCATCATATGGCATCAAGTTTTCTGCCATGGACTGGGTACTTGTGCTAGCTGCAGAGTACCTCACAGCACTGCGTAGAGGAGTCGGGTCTTCGATTTGTGTCTTGTGTGGCACTATGCGATTATATGGGCTCTCTTCCAGCGCCAGATGTGCATCAACATGATGCACGGGGGCTTCAGCTGCTGGGACTTCTTCGTGGCGCAGCATGGCTTCAGGATCAGCCTCCAAGCCTTCATTCACCACAGCTTCGATATCTTCAGGATTTTCAGCCCTTGGCTTGGAAGCTGCCTCCACCGCTGCCTTAACCACGTCACTCCAAAGGAAGTGCAGTGTTTCAGCCACATCAGCTTCTGCGGGTACTTCTTGGCGCTCTGGAAGTACATCTTCTGGTTGATCTTGAGGAGTCTGGTCTCCTTCAGCAGCACCACTTCCAGAGGCACCCCACATGACATCAGTGGATTTTCTACATCAACAAGTTGGTCAGCAAAAGTAGAGTACATAATCATATTAAGTACTCGAGTACTCGGGTACTTACAAAGCAGCACGAGGCACCGTGACTCTCGGTCCCAGCAGGTCGATGAAAGAAGGCGCCACCGGCACCTCTGGCACACTTTCCACCGGCGGCACATTTTCTGGTACTGTGGCCTCTTATTGCTCATGCGCCACCATCTCCACGGTCGACGCTGGAACCACCTCGGGTTCTGTTATTCTTGAGGGGCTACTCGAGGGTACATTGGATGCACTCTCGATAACCTGCGCAAGAGAAAAACAAGCCATTACAGCAGAGAATAAGTACTCAATGCAACATCGACTACTTACAAGGTTCTCGAACACTTACTGTAATGGAGGGGAGGCTTGTCATTTTCTTTACGGCTCGCTTCCCCACCGTGGTCCTTTTCTTCCGCGGTGGTAGAGTCACATCATCTGTAAGAGATGATGCCGGCCTCTTCGATGCTCCTGCGGCGAGGCCACTGGGGATGGATGCCCCAGAGTACCCGTAGCGGCTTTTCACTTCAAAATGCTGTTGAAGTGTTTGGCCGTCTTCATCGCTTGAGGAGGCGTCCTCCACCAAGACTCTCGGGGGCTTGAGCATCCACTTCGGTTGGCTCTCCCTCTGGTGCTTGTAGTGGGTCTTGAGGACGAGGAGGGGGAACGGACACAAATTTCAAGACATCCTCCTGCGAAACAAGGCAATTGTTAGATACACGACTACTTAAAATAAGTACTCGGGGGCTAGTTCTTGGAAACTTACCATGCGCGGAGGATTGTCGGCACTATACTCACGGATGGCTGCAGGAATTCCGTGAAGATTCTTAAAGATCTTCTACAGCCTCTCCATCACAAGATCATCGCTGATCTCTTCAGCAGAAAGCCTGGAGCCATCATCCGCTCTAGTGTACTCGAACCCGAGATGCTCCCGCTGCATCAAGGGTTGTACCCGTCGCTTCATAAAGCTGAAAGCTACTCTCTCAACAGTCAAGCCTTGCGCCTTCTTCTACGCAATCTTTGCCAACAACTTAGGGATCTGGATGCACTCTTGCATTGTGGGTTCATCCTTCCAGAGCCTGTCGTAAACTGGTGCAAACATGCTTGGCTTCGGCAGCTACGGCGGTGCGTTCTCTATGTAGAACCACTTGTTCTTCCAGTCTTGATTTGAATCTATCAAGTCGTACTTGAAGTACAACTCTTGTGCCTTCTGACGCATCTGCACACCGGCTCCACCGACTACAACCAGAAAGTTGGTGTTTGGCTGCGGCTTCAACTGGAAAATCTTCCTGAACAAGGCCCAATGAGGGCGGATACCAAGGAAGGCTTCGCACAAGTGCATGTACACTGCAATCTGGAAGATGCTGTTGGGATTGAGCTGTACATGCTCCAACTTGAAGAAGTCAAGGAAACCACAGAAGAAATCCGATGACGGCAGCGTCAATCCACGCTCGACGAAGTGCCCGAACATTGGGATTTCATCCGGGCTCTTCTCCATTGGCCACGCATCACCAGTGGCAGAGCTCCAACCTGCAATGGCCTTCTCGCGCAGCAACCCGCCGGCTTCGAGGGCCTTGATATCTTCCTCCTTCATCTTGGACTTCTTCCAAGAGACAGCCTGACTCGGGGGCTTCGTGATGACCACCGTTTTGTACTTGGGCTCCGGCAACTCATTTTTGTCGCGGCCGGATTTCCTCTTCTGTCCCTTGGATGGCGCGGGTTTCATCCTTCCTGTCACGAGGATCTTCTTTCGCATTGACCGGAGGACAGTGAAGGGATGGAGGTTTGCACTTTTGGCACTATGGGCGCTCGAACTCTGCGGCGGCTATGGATGCTAAGGCGTTCTAGATCTAAGGGCGAATGGAAGCAGTGAAAACCCTAAGGGATACCCTTTCGGGTATTTATAAAACCCAAAACCTAAAACGGTTCGGCCTGGTGACCTTTTGAATTCAACAGATTGGTTTCACTTAGGTGAAATTTTTGGCTAAGTCAGAGGACTAAAATCCAAGACCTGCTCGGCTCTATCTCGGGGGCTCGACTACTCGATGGAATTGGATTTCACTCAGCTACAGTTCACTGAATTCAGGCCACTATTCTATAGTCAGATTGGATCCTTCAATTCGAGAAAGTACTTGACTCAGGGCTCGGGGGCTCCGTGCCACGTGTCCTTCAGTTTTTCTCAGGATTTTACGAGATTATTTGACGAAGACTATAGATTGACCCTCAGCTTGAATTGTCAATTCGAACTAAGGCTCGGGGGCTACATCCATATAGGATACGATTTTTTGCAAATTGCATTCCTATATTATTTCTTCGGATTTTCTGAGGATTTTCTAGAGCAAGATCAAAGAATAGATGATTGATCCTCAGCTTGAATCCTGGATTCGACCTAAGGCTCGGGGGCTACATTCCATATGGAATGCGATTTTAGTAATCGCATTTCCATATGGATCTTTGATGCAAAGATTTCAAGAACGAAGCGGGTATTATTGAAGACCTTCAAGGGAAGTACTCGGAGACGCTTGGGAACAACTCGAGAAGACTTCAAGACTACTCGTGGAGTTAGCTGGAGTACCTTCCAGCCTCGTGATGATTCAAGTACTATTGAAGATTGAAGCTTGTAGGACTCGGGGACGCTTGGGAACTACTTGTGGAGACATTCAAAACTACTTGGAGCATTGCACTCGACTACAAAGTACTCGGGGGCTTGTCGACCGGGCATCCCTGGGCCCACCAACACATTGTGGGCCATACCCGAGAGATGAGTTCCTGTACAGCTGGACTACTCGACTAGTGGGCCACGGTGCTGGTACCGTGGACCACAAGGCAAGACAAGGCGGACAAGGACTTATACTAAGACTAGGATAGCTTTCCATACCTTGTATAGGCTACTCCGGGTCCTACTCGAATAGTACCCTTGTACCAATTCGACTTGTAACCCTGCCTCCTGTGGCATATAAGGCGAGGCAGGGACCCCTCTCAAAACATACGCAATCAATACAGAGCCACGCAGCATACAGGACGTAGGGTATTACGCACATTGCGGCCCGAACCTGTCTAATTGTGTGCCCCATGTCTCACCATCGTGTTCCTGATCTCGGCGAGCCCCACCGCACAAACTACTACTTCGGGTATCCCGTCGTAGGCTCGGTGTCTAAAACACTGACAAGCGCGACCTACCGCCTCCACCTCCGACAGGCAACCCCAACGGGCCCTTCCATCCTACGACCCGCACGATCAACATGATCGTTGGGAGCCTCAAATCCCTGTCAGCTGGAGGCGCTACCGCAAGGACAAGTGCGAGGTCCACCTCGTCCACACTCAGCCAACTGCGCCTCTGCGTTGGTCTGAGTAGGCGATCACGTTCTCTAGACCTGATCCCTGGGTCCACATCCCAGATCCTGGGTCCTACCCACTCGTCGTCGAGCCCACAGTGGATGGGGCCCTGCTCTCCTAAACTCCCATTGATGGGGGGAGCGGGCTCAACATCATCTTCGTGGAGACCCTCAAGAAGATGAAGTTCGACTTTGACAAGCTCACAGTGTGCGACGAGCCCTTCTACAGCATCGTACCGAGGACAACTTCCGCACGGAGTACCTTAACTTTGAGGTCGCTAACTTCAAGTCCTCCTACCACACGATCCTAGGTCGCCCGATGCTGGCCAGGTTCATGGCCATCCCACACTACACCTACTTGGTTTTAAAGATGCCTGCTCCAAACGGGGTCCTCTCCGTCCTTAGGGACCTCATGATCACCTTCAACTGCGACTCTGAGGCCCTCGACATCGTTGTGACCTCCACCTATGTTGACGCCTCCGCAGTCTTGGTCGCTGAGGCCAAGAAGGTCGCTCCGAGCGACCTAGCCATCCCGGAGCAGAAACACACCGACACCGCCCTGGACGCCGCACCCTCCACGAAGAAAGTCTGCCTCGGCCTGTCTGATGTAGAGAAGATGGTGGTGATCGGCGACGGCCTTGACAAGAAATAGGAACTCGCGCTCACCAGTTTCCTTCGGGATAACATGGACATATTCGCATGGAGCCCATCGGATATGTCGGGTGTCCCTAGGGAGCTGGCTGAGCACTCCTTGGATGTAAGCAAGACGGCCAAGCCTATCAAGCAGAAGCTTCACCGCTTTGCAAAAGATCACAAGGACGTCATTTGGGTAGAAATAATAAAGCTCCTAGCTGCCAGATTTATCCGTGAGTGTAAAAATCCGGTTTGGCTCGCCAACCCGGTGCTTGTACCCAAGAAAATCGGTCAATGGAGAATGTGTATCAACCTCAACAGGCACTGCCCTAAAGACCCCTTCCCTCTTTCGCGCATCAACCAGGTCGTGGACTCCATGGCCGGAAGCGTCCTCCTATACTTTCTCGACTGCTACTTAGGGTATCACCAAATAGCCCTGTAGGTCTCCGACCAAGACAAGATGGCGTTCATATTGCCGCACGGCATCTACTGCTACATGACCATGACCTTCGGTCTCAAGAATGCCGGCGCGACCTACTAGAAGGCCGTCCAGAAGTGTTTGGAGTCTCAGATCAGCAAAAATGTAGAAGCCTACGTCAACGACGTGGTCATCAAGACTACCCAAGAGGATAAGCTCATAGCTGACCTTGCGGAGACCTTCGCCAACCTCCGCCACTACCGCTGGAAGCTTAATCCAGAGAAGTGTGTCTTTGGTGTCCCGTCCGGCAAGCTCCTGGGCTTCATGGTCAGCAACCGGGGAATCGAGGCGAACCCCACCAAGGATGTCATGAAGGTCACCGGCATGATGGCGGCCCTAGGTCGATTCATCAGCAAACTTGGAGAGAAAGGCCTACCCTTCTTCAAGCTGCTGAAGAAGGCGGACAAGTTCGTCTAGATGGAGGAGGCCGACCAGGCCCTGGAACAACTCAAGATCTTCCTTACGTCACCCCCAGTGATGGTGCCCCTGGCACCGAAGGAGACGCTACTCCTCTACATCTCCACAACCACCCTTGTGGTCAGTTCGGTTCTGGTGGCAGAGCGACCCGAAGAGGGCAAACCCTACCCTATCCAGCGACCTATCTACTATGTCAGCAAGGTCTTGTCAGATAGCAAGACTAGATACACCCAGCCGCAGAAGATGCTTTATGCCCTCCTCGTCACCTCGCACAAGCTCCGACACTATTTTCCAGTGGCACAAGATCAAGGTCGTCTCGGCCTTCCCCTTGGTGAGATCCTATGCAACCGCGACACCACTGGACGCATCGTCAAGTGGTCCATCGAGTTAGGCGAGTTCGACCTAGAGTTCTGCCCAAGGCAGGCCATCAAATCCCAGGTCATCGCTGACTTTGTCTCGGAGTGAACAGAGATCGAGCAGCCCCCACCATCGGAAAGACCTGAGCATTGGAAGATGTACTTCAACAGTTCCCTGAACCTCAAAGGAGCTGAGGTAGGTGTGCTCTTTATCTCCTCCCAGGGCGACCACCTCAAGTACATCCTGCAGATCCACTACAAAGCGTCCAACAACGGTGCCGAGTACGAAGCCCTCATCCATGGGCTACGCATCGCCATCTCCCTCGGGATCAAGTGCCTCATAGCATACAACGATTCCAAGGTCGTCATCGACCAAGTCAGCAAAGACTCCGACACCAAGAAGGACACGATGGATGCCTACTGTGCCGAGGTGCGCAAAACTCGAAGGCGACTTCGAGGGGATCGAGTTCCATCACATCTGTCGTAGCAATAACGTCGCGGCTGACGTCCTCTCCAATCTAGGCTCCAAGCGTGCGCTGGTTCAGGCCGGCGTCTTGGTCCAAGACCTGCGCAAGCCTACCATCAAGCTCCTTTCTGACCTAGAGTCGCCAGTCGACGATGCGACCCCGCCTAGTGGCCGCGACGTCCTCATGACCGAGGCTGAAGACGATTGGCGCCTCGACATCCTCGCCTTCATCCTTGAGCACCGGGTCCCTAAGGAGAAGGTAGAGCATGAAAAGATCACTAGGCGCAGCGCCAACTACGTCGTCATCGGTACAGAGCTCTACCGGAGGTCCGCCTCTATCGGCGTACTAATGAAGTGCATCCTGCGATCTAAGGGCCTCGGGCTCTTAGAGGAAATCCATGGTGGCGAGTGCAGCAACCACGCCGCTTCTGCTAACCTGGTGGGAAAGGCCTTCAGGTCTGCCTTCTACTAGCCTACCGCCATGGCCGATGCTCAGGACCTTGTCCGGCGATGCAAGGGATGCCAGTTCTACACCAAGCAGCAGCACGTGCTGGCCCAGGCCCTGCGGACCATCCCGCCATCTTGGCCCTTCGCAGTATGGGGCCTTGACTCAGTAGGACCCTTCAAGACCGCCCCCGGTGGGTACAAGAACATCATCGTGGCGGTGGATAAGTTCACCAAATGGATCGAGGTTAGGCCCGTATCCAGCGTCACGTCAAAAGAGGTGGCCAAGTTCATCGAGAAGATCACCCACCGCTTCGGGGTCCCCAACAAGATCGCCACTGACCTTGGCACAGCCTTCACAGGGGCTGACTTTTGGGACTTCTGCCAAGACAGCCTGATTGACGTATACTATTCCTTGGTGGCGCACCCACGGTACAACGGCTAGGTCGAGCGTGCCAACGGCATGGTACTGCAGGCCATCAAGGACCGCATCTTCGACGATGCGTCACCCTATGCAACCAGGTGGCTCACAGATCTCCCTCATGTCATCTGGGGTCTCTGGACTCAGGTCAGCTCAGTCACAGGGTACTCTCCATTCTTCTTGGTCTATGGGTCAGAGGCCATCCTCCCCACCAACGTCGCCTTCGGGGCTCTTCGCGTCTAGCACTTCAAGGAGGGAGAAGCGGAGTAGACGCGTAGGGTCGACCTCGACAGCCTCGAAGAGCATCAAGTGGCTGCGCTCATTTGCCACACCCGTCATGAGCAGCAACTACATTGCTACCATGACCGCAACATGAGGGAACGTTCCTTCAATGTTGGCGACCTAGTCTTGCAGTGGATTCAGAATACCAAGGACATGCACAAGCTCTCAGCACCTTGGGAAGGCCCCTTCGTAGTCAAGGAAGTCATTGGACCGGCGACCTATCACCTCCAGTGGGCTGATGGCCAGGGTGTCTAGAGCCCCTGGAACATCGAACACTTACGTCACTTCTATCCTTAGGAGCCTTATATCAGAATAAAAAGCTATGCACTCTATCCTTTTTAATTCATAGTCGATAAATATAAAGATTCCCTTTCTGCAGTTTTCCTGTTGACCTACTTTTTGGGTTTCTATTTACTTTTTGTTCATCTCTGCCCCTCGACACGCTCGGGGGCTTGGTCTTTAGTGGGATCCGACGCGCTCGGGGGCTTGGTCTAAAGCCAGGCCCGACAAGCTCGGGGGCTTGGCTTTGCCAACATAAGGGTCGTATGACCTGAGGGGTTTTACCTTTCCTTTTACAAAGTGTTTTCCCTTACCATAGCTTTTATGCTTCTTATGAGTATTCTTAAGTCGTGTGATTGCGAGACCTTGGGTCCAAGGCCCCCCTCCGCGTGCCGGCTGCATATAAGCCTCCACGTTGAGCTGTGCAGTCGGTAAGTCGTTTCTCCACTGAGTTGGGTTAGCGGAGGGGAAGGGTTTCGCAGCTTCATTACTTTTGCATTCTTATAACAAGTACCTTAGCCAAATAAGGGACCACACTCTTTAATTAAAGCAACCTTTTCATTCATGCAATTTTATTTACATCATCAAAAGGGTTCGCGACCTATTTACATTGACAGTCTGATACATCCTGAGTTAAAATTTCAGAGTTCCAACTTCTTCACGACATCCTCTGCGGCGGCTTGGATGTCTTCAGAGCCCACCAGCGTCACCAGGTTGATTTCCTCCACAACCTTCTATAGGTCGAAGGCCGGCTCGTGGAACTTCACTGTGGCCAGTGCAGCGGCAACAGCGAGCTTGTCGGTGTCCAGCAGCAAGGTCTTCATCCGACCTTCCGCTTCCTCCAGGCGAGCAACAAGCTCCTTGGGCTCCCCATCCACCTGAGGGACATAGGCGTCCATCAAGTACTCAGCGGCCTCCTTAAGGTCGTCCAGCTCCTTCTTAAGATCTGCAGTCATTTCTTGATGGTCAATGAGAGTCTGAATGGCCCGGGAGAGATCGATCTCCAGGTCCCGGCGTACACCACACTCATATGTAGCCTTCATGGAAAAGTAATACTCACTGTCTTGAGCCTCCTTGGTCTTCTCCTTGAGGCTCTTGACCTGGTTCTTCGACTCCTTGAGCGCCTTGTTCAAGGCGGCCTCCTTCTTCTTGGCCTCTGGAATTAGCATCGAGTCAAGGTCGGCATGCAACACAACTTTCAGAAATCAAGGTCGGGATAAACCTCAAACATACCTTCTGCGAGGATCTTGAAGTCATCCTCAAACTCTTTCACCTTCTCCTTGGTAGTATTGAGCTCCTTCTTCAGAGCGGCCATCGCCCTGTCCTTCAGGGCCATGTCATCCTTGAGGCGCTTGATCTCCGCCGCAGCTTCGATCTTGGCCTGCAGTACGAGCTCCCGCGCCGCAATGACCTTCGTGTGCATCTTGGCGCCTTCCTTCACCAGGTCAGCCCTGGCTTGTGCTCGCCCAGCGAGCGACTGCATCAACACAATGTCAAAACCCACAAATTGACAGAACAAGTTGAAGAAATTAGGTCTTGGGCAAAAGCAAAACTTATAATAAGTATCCTACCAATCGTTTGTTGCGCCTCCTTGAACTCATCAAGGTCTCGGGAGTCAGCAAGGATGTCGTCCTCCCACGGGGTGCCGGAGTAGAGGCACCTGTCGTTGTTGTCCTTCTCGCCAGGTCCGCTCCCTCCTCCAGCCTCTGCCTCCTGCGTTAGCGGTGGGTCCGACACAAGCGGGTCCTCTTGTTGAAGACCTTCGACCTGCTGCACACTATCGGAGGCAACCTTGGTTGCCGTCGATGTTGTCTTCCCTATGGCCCCAGGGGCCTGGCTTGTGACGTCTCCGGCCGACGTCTGAAGAACCGAATAGGCTACTAGAGAGGGGGGGAGTGAATGGGAGCCGATAAAAATTCTTCCCGAAGGTCGAACTCAGCCTATACCCCAATTACCACTCCGAGTACTCACACACACTAGAGAAGCTCTAGACTAGGCACACACAAGCCCACAAGTCCTAGAGACAAGCCTTGAATCAAACCGCAGAAGCACAAGACAAGAATCAAAGAACTTGGCCAATTCTGGAAACGCCAGACGCGGACTGTCTGGCTGGTACGGGCGGACCGTCCGCAAGGCAGCGCCGGACTGTCCGGACCATCAACGCGAACTGTCCGAAAACTTCAGCAGAACCACCAGAGACGCACCGAGAAAATCGGACTGTACGGCTGAGCCACGCGGACTGTCCACCAGTGTCACGGACTGTCCGTGAAGGCAGCACGGACCGTCCGTCCACGTCGCTGGAAACCCTAGACAAACTCAGCTCCACCCCAGACAAAATCTCGACCCGGCAGACTGTCCGGCAACCCCACGCGGACTGTCCGCAAACCGCCTGCAACCAAACCCTAGGGAAGAAACAGATCGAAACAAGAACGCGCACGAACAAGCGACGAACTGCGACGAACTGGCCCCTCGCGGACTGTCCGCGTGCACCTGGAGGACTGTCCACCGCACGTGAACAGAACCAAAAACTGCTCGAGCTCGGGAGTCAACTCCCCCTTTCCATCACCGGATCTCGCAAACGGCTAGAGCTCTTGAGACAAGATTTTGGGGAGATGAGAAGCATTACACAAGGAAGCTATGCCCCAAAAATCTCGACCTCTAACTCCCTAAATCACCAGGAATCGCGGATCACACGAACCACCACCATGAACTCGGGCTCCAACCAAAAACGCACAAATCGAAGGTGTTTCCCGGCGTTTGAGGGGTCAAGATCACATACAAAGATGTGCAAGGCATCCACCCATGATCCCCTCAAATAAATCTGAGAAGAAACGCCCTCAAAATCACGAATCGAGTGAAGAACAAAACTCCCCAAAAATAACCCCGAAAATGACACGAAAATCACAGAGGACTAGGAGATCACCGCAACTCTGAAAGCGTCCATACATCCAGAGGTCATAGTCTATACAAGAATCTAGCCTAAGGAATAAAGAGGAAAAGAAACAGTTTAGAGAAATCTACCGGGGGAGGAAACCCTAGAGTCCAAGAGAGAGAGATGCCATCCACCTCTTCGCTATTTATACGAAGTCCATCGGAGGGAGGTAATGACCACGCTACCCCTACAACTCAAATAGAAGATACAACCCCTCAGGGACATTTTGGTCAAGTCTTCATCGAGCGGACACGCTTCCACCGCGGCTCTGCTTAGCATCGATGCAAGCCCCGTGATCACGCCACGTGCCCCCCGCCTCGAAGCTTCCCGAAACTCTCGGATCACTGTCTCCATCGCCTCGGGCCTCCGGACTTGGTTTTGAGGCCCAAACCAAGAAACCGTCCACTGATGGTTTTGCGGGCAAACCAACAAACCCGCGTGCAAGCTTCGGGCTCCATCCGCTACCTTGCACCGGCCCATGTTCACGACTTCAGCCCGCCAGTGTTGCACTGCACGGCTCGCACTTGACCCCATCGGCCACCGGGTCCATCAAACCAAGCCTACTTGCCTCTCCATCACCCGGAGGCCACCACGGCTAAGGCCTTTCGCGCTTGTTCTTCACCTGCACCGACATGAGTCAAGCCGCAACCTGTACCTACACACTTAGCCAAGCATCAGTCCACACAACATTGTCAATCACTCATCACTAAGGAGCGACCCTCCACTGGTCCTCGGACATACCTAGTCCTCAATCTCCCCCTTGATGAGTGCATTGACGACACCCATAGTAACCATCATAGAGAAAAAGAAAAGAAAACAACCATGAGCACAAACCTCCAAAGTAAATGATCCAAAGCCAAATAACAAGCGAAAACGAGATCATTCGCCAAACCAAGTCTCGCCCCCCTAAGACAAGGGCAACGGCTTGACACAGTGTTGACGGCTAAAAAGTACCACTTTCAGCCCTTAATATTCTCACATAAATGGAGGCAATTGCATTATTTATTTACATTTTGGTTTGAATAATGTAGTTCCACTTGTCCTTGGAGATTATTTCTGTGTAGGTGATTTACCCCTAAAAAGAGATGGAAACCAACATTCTATGAAGAAACCATGCCAACTGAGCTGAGGAGGCGGCTGCCACCAAGGGAAACATGGCATTCCACGTCATCGATCCGAGGGAGGCACTCACCGACGAATCAGAGGACGCCACATGGACTTCACATGGATCAAAGGGCCCACCTCGGATACCAAATCAAGCCATGCACCGGGGATGGATCAGAGGGCGCACAGGGCAGCCAACCAGAGGAAGCACACCAGGTGGGGCCACCCTAGAGGGCCGATCGATCCTAGGATCGGCCGAATCGACCTAGGGGGCGCCCATCTGGTACCTACACGTGGCACTTGCTCATTGGTCACTTGCTGCATCCCGGGGTGTTTTGGAGCACTTTGAGCCTCCGAGCAAGCATGGTCCTTGCCTATAAATAGAAGGGTAGGGGCTCCCATTTCCCACACACCACTCTCTCATTCTCCTCTCACTTTTAGTTTCCAAGGCTAGGGGGTAGGCTAGAGTAGCTCTTATTCAGGTTCCAAGTCTTCTTGGGAGTCTAGGTATGAGTTCTCTTTTATCTTTATTTCATTGTATGACTTTGATCTACTTCAGTTATTCAGCTATTTCATATAAAGTCATGGTAGATCATATGCTTGATATGTTCTTGAGTTCATCCTTTGTTCAACATTTAGAGGCTTGTGTTCTTCGTGAACACTACCTTTTGATCCACTTGAAGGGTGATGAACTCATTCCTTGTGTGTTTGTTCATAAGTTAGAGGCTCGTGTTCTTCACGAACACGACCCTTTGATCTTATTGACTAGACATAGGAGAGTTCATATATGTTTGTATGTCTAGTCTTAGTTGATCTTGTTAGATGGCATGAGAGTGTTGCATGAGGTTTGTGTTCAAGCTACGGTACTCGGTCTAAGTTGACCAGTCTTCTGGTGCCTCTCACCCTGGGTCACAATAGCCCGGGCCGGGTGGAGTCTAGCAGCAACGTAGGCATGGTGCCTGGGTTGTCTAGCTACGTTAGTTATGAGCATACCCCCGTAACGATACAGGTAGGTCCGCAGGTGGTGACAGCCTTGTTGGATCCTTGAGCAACCCTCTGCGCTGGGGTACCTGCTGTAGGAGTCTAAAGTCTAGTTTTGCAGAGTGTTGGTCGTCGCGGGCTAGCTCCCCATTTGTACCTGGGTGCTGAATCTTATCCCTCTCATGCAATGCTCATGCCTATCTCCTGTATCTTCTAGCTTTGTATGTTTAGTACATTATAACCTAGAGCTAACTCGTATGTTCCCCCTATGCCGTAGTGTGCTAGAGTAGAGGTAGATCTGAGTGTGTGTGTCACACTACCCTTATATCTCTTATCTTACCCCTGCCTTTGAGTGTGTTGTTTCCTATATCTATATCTTAGTTTACATTCAGAGCAAAAGCATAAGTCTAAGATATCCGCCATTGCCTTCCATAGATACGATGCCCTTGGAATATTCTCCTTCCTTGGGGAAATGCTACAATGGTTTATCTGTGCGCTTGCGGATTCGTTCATGATCGTTTAGATTAACCTTTGGCAAGTCTTGATGTTCACGCTAACCCGGCGTCATTAGTTGTGACATGGAGAGGTGCCTACAAGGCGTTTCTTGGTGTTGTCACTAAGGATGGATCCCAGATCTGTTCTTAAGATGATGGCGCTACGAAACACCAACAAGCATTTCTGGCGCCGTTGCCGAGGACGACACATGATTATCATGACTATGCTTTGCATCTTTTTATAAACTCTGAGTAGGTTAGGACAACTCTCAATGCAGGCTAACCTTGATTGTCTTCTTCTATCTTTGGATGATGAAGACAGGTAGTGTATGACTGGTTTCGACTTACCAGAGAATTTTACTGAAGATCTCGAGTCACTTGTGAGGAGAGCTCGAATTCATTTCGACTCACCTCGTCGTACTCGTCCGGAAGGCGATCCAGCTTCCTTTGTACCATCCACATCAAACACTATGGCCCAGAAGACACTTCGTGAGTACTCAGCTCCTTCCGCTGACCAGGTGCTGCAAGGCCCTGAGGTGGCAACAGGGACTGAAAATTTTGAGATCAAGACGGGATCTAATCACGATGGTACAGGCTAGCCCATTCTGTGGCAAGCCAAATGAGGATGCCAATGCTCATTTGCAGTAATTCCTAGAGCTATGCAGCACTTTCATCATCAGGGGTGCAAATATGGATGTTGTTCGTCTACGGCTGTTTCCATTCTCTCTCCTGGGGAGAGCTAAGCAATGGTTCTACGCGAATCCTGATGCTATTAACACTTGGGCAAAGTGTTCAGAGGCATTCCTTAAGAAGTTCTTCCCATTGGGTAAAACCAATGCTCTTCGTGGAAGAATTTATGGTTTTCAGCAAGCAGTAAGTGAATCTATTCCAGAGGCTTGGGAAAGGCTTCAGGAGTATGTCCTGGCCTGTCCTCACCATGGGATGGAGGATTGGCTCATTCTTCAAAGCTTCTATAATGGGTTGACTCCGACAGCCTGAGGCCATATTGATGATGCTGCTCAAGGAGCATTCTTCTCACTCACTGTTGATAATGCTAAATTACTCAATGAGAAGATGGTTTCCAACCAAAGGTGGAGTGATGAAAGACTCCAACCACGACCGAGGGGTACTCATACTTTCAAGGAAGTAGACATGATTACTGCCAAGTTGGATCTTCTTATGAAGAGATTGGATGACTACACCAGTGAGAAGGCTGCCATGGCCACCACTACTCTGCCTATGGATCCTAATATGACTTGTGAGCTCTGTGGCAACACTGGGCACTCAGGAAATTACTGTCCGAAGACCCAGGAGGAAGTGATGTACATGAATGGCAATAACAATAGTTATCATCCACATCAACAAGGAGGCCAATCGTGGAATCAACAACGCCCTTATTATCAAGGAGGTAACCAAGGTAATTCTTACAATCCCAACCAACCTTCGTTGAGAGATCTTGTTTTTGGGCAAGCTAAGATTAATGAAGGTGTTAACAAAAAGCTAGCTGCCCTTGATAAAACTTCGGAAAGTCTCAACGTTAAGCTTGAAAGTTTTTTCTACCCAGAAGAGTCAGCTGAGTTTTAACAAGATGTTAGAAACTCAGTTGGCTCAGCTGCCTGCTTTGGTTCCATCTGCTGATAATGGGAGGATCCCGAGGCAACCCGTATCCTCTTGTGAAAATGTTAGTGCAGTGTCAACTAGGTGGGGTAAGCCACCTAGGAAGACACGTGCTTCTAACTATGCAGGAAAGCCCATACAACAAATTCTTGATCCATGGGAGGAGTCAACAGTTGTGCATAAGAAAGATCCAGGCCACCCGACTATTACTTGCACAATCTATTACAAGAAGATCAGGCATGCCCTTTGTGACCTTAGTGCAAGTGTTAATCTCATGTCGAAGGCCATGTTCGAGCAACTGGGATATCCAGCTTTCTCTCCAATAGCACGGACTATCCAACTCGCCGATTCAACGATATGATATACAGAAGGAATTGTTGAGAGCATATTGGTCAAGATCAAGAGTTCTTATGTCTTCGCGGATTTCGTGGTCTTGATATGGATGACGAGGGAGTAATGCCGCTCATCCTTGGGCGACCATTTCTCAGTGATGTCCGAGATAGAATCAATGTGGGGTCCGGAATAATCCGCTTTCGCATTGGGAAGAGGAACTTGAAGTTCAAGTTTCAGGACAAAGAAGAGCAATGCTATTTAGTGCAAGATAGTGTTGACCAGCTTAGGGGAGGGATGGAGCCTTTACCCCCAAGGGAGAAATCTTTGTCGAAGAGGCTAAAGAAAATTCGGAAAGAATGGCAGAAGATTGAGATGGCACCACCCTCTACTTCTCAGGAGTGGGGTGCTGAGTGGAATTGATCAGTGAGAAGAGTCCAACTCATCGGACTAAAAATGATGGGTCCTTTCTACCAAAAAGGTTAAAACTGGTACTTATCTCATATTTCCCTTTCCAAAAATTTTATTTCCAAAATTGCATATTTGATTTTCCAAAACCTTGCATCTGCATGTTAGATTTATCTAGCCCTTTTTCCCTTTTTCCAAATAAAATTTTTGAAAATCATTTCTCAATTTGAAAATTCAAGAAAAATCATTTGAAAAATATTTCGAGGGAATTTGGGCCGAGGCACTCAGGCAGGCCCCCAGCTAGCCGTTGGGGAGCCACTAGCCAGGGCAGAGGGCAGGTGGGCCCGCCTGGGGTCGGCCGACCCCAGGTTCGGCCGAAGCAGCCCAACAGCTGCTGGGCCCCACCTTTCTCCAACGGCTCCTAGTCGTTGCCCAACGGCTATGTCTAGATGCCCGACGCATTTGCCTATAAATAGCAGGGGGAGAGGGGGAGTTCTTCACCCATTCAACACACTTCACTCACACTCCCCTCTCTACTCCTTGCTCTCTTGGTTTTCTTGGATTTCTTGCTCAAGATTGGATCATCAAGTGTTCTCTCTATTGTGTTGATGAAAGTATTGCTATTGGTGGAGCAAGCTCGGTAAGAACCTCATCCGATTTCACTAATCCATCACCGAGTTGCTCTTGTTGTCCCATGTTGTTGTGCTAGCATGAATTGTGCGGCGAACACTCTCCGGAGGGTGACACGCTCACGCTCCCGTTCGCAGGCAAGCACGAGTTCATCCACCCCCGGTGAGCCGACACCGAGCCCATCGATGATGGATTATGAAGAAGAGCAAGAGGAGCAAGCCGAGCCACAAGCCGCGGAGGAGGTCGTTGACGACACCCCCTACCTCAGCTTGCAGGGCGCTCGAGAGGAGCAAGCCTACGCTCTCCTAAAGGACCGAGTCTTCGCTCACACCCGAGGCTTCAACCCGGCTCTCATGGAGAAAACAGGTATGAATCTCGAGTTCGCTTCCATTTGGCATGCTCTTGGTTGGGAGGAGTTTGCGCCGGTTACAGAGCTTGGCTCTCGGCCCCTCTCCATCCAGTTTCTTTGCTCTCTTACCGAGATTCTGGATGGTATTCAGTTTCGTCTTTTTTGGGACCGATTATCGTGTTTCTTGGAAGGAACTTAGTCGTCTCCTTGGTTTTAGTCCTCATTGTGCTGTTTCTTTGAAGCGGGCTTGTGAGGGTTTTGTTCGAGACTCTTTCTCGTCAGACATCTCTAGTCTTGTTTACAGTGGCAAGTTTGTACCTCGGTGCAATGATATTGTGCATCCCACTCTCCATCTGTGGCACAAGTGGCTCGCCATTACTCTCTTCCCATGAGAGGATGTTCAGCCCGTGCGCAGTGATGAGATGATGCTATTATACACCGCTGTTAACCGGATCAAGGTCTCTCCCGTTAAAGCTATGATTCGACAATGGTTGATGAATTTCAAGATGATAGGTCCAATTGAGTGTACGTCTTTGGTGACTCATATTGCTCTCAGACTCGAGGTTCTTAGCAGGAATTCCGTACCCTTCATCGGGACGCCCTGAGTTCTAATTGACGAGGCAATACTTGATCCAAAGGCATATACTTAAGAAAGGCCCAGATGATTCTTTGACTTTCTTCTTTCTAGGTTATGCAAATCAAATCCCGTTACCTAACCCGGGGTTTGGATTGTATAACTCAGAGTCACTAACCATTCCCCTTGTTACACAAGAGGAAAGTCGTCGTACTAGTGTTTCAAGCAGGTCCACCAGAAGCGCGGCGAAGAGAGCACACATGCAGCAGCAGCAGTCACAGCCACCACCACCACCTCAGCCTCAGTCACAGCCACAACGTGTTACACCACTAGTGGCAGGAGGGGCCCCTGCGGGGTACATGTTCGGGGTCACCCCTGGATATGCACCTGGTTGGGATCAGCCCACCTACCGCCCGAGTGCGAGTGGCGCGGCTTGGGCAGGTGCGAGCAGTGCTCAGTGGGCTACACCTGCTAGTTCCAGCTCCGGTGGTCCACCTCCATCTTCGTCCTTCCGGCGGCACTCCTCAGCCTCTGCACGCGATGCTCAGCTCGCGCAGCAGATGGGAGAGCTCACCGTCTAGGTCACGGGATTGGAGGAGACACTGAACACCCACGTCGAGTCTACCTCAACGTGGCAGCGTCAGGCTGGTGAGAGGATAGCAGGCGTGCAGCAGGATCACCAGCAATACATGGAGGCGCAGGGGGCTTACTACGCGAGTCAAGGTTTCTTCTACCCTCCTCCGCAGTGAGCCTGAAGCTAGCTTGGGGGAGGACCCCCATCCTGAGGTAACTTGGATCTTCCTTTGTTTTCAGAATATCTTACAAATGAAAATCCAAAAAAATCTGCAAAAATAAAAAATACCAAAAATATTTATTTGCTTTCATCATCGTTTGCTTAGTTTGCTTTGATATGCATAGTAAGAATGCTTTGCCTCTATGGTTGAAATGATGAATAGTTGCTATGTTTATTCTTCTCGTATGTCTTGCATACAACTTTGTATCCTACCTAAGTTTTGAGTTTGTTGGCTTGTATGTTCAAACCTTAGCTTGAAAACTGTGGGTAGCGAAAAGCATGATCCTTGCCTAAGTTGTTGTGAGACATGATATGGTAGAATAGAGTGCTATGATCTTGTGCTTAGTGATGCTTGACATGCGGAGTTCTTCTTTTTGAAAAATCAAAACATGATGAGTTCCTCAATGATGAGAATTTTACATCCAAGGCCATATGTAGATTGTAGTTCTTAGCCTCCACATATGCAGCTTGTTCTCTCATTGAGCTTTGTCAAATTGTTGTGACCCTTGTTAGAACTCATACTCCCCTGATCAAGATCACGTACACGTTCATGCCAAACTTCTACACTAGAAGTTAGCATTCATCATTTGCTCCATACTGCCTATGCATTCTTCCACAAATAAAACTCTGTGTATCTTTGTATCATTCATCCCTCTCCAAATATCTCCAATAGAGATAAAGGGCTAGCTAAAAAAAAGAAGAGAAAAAAAGAGAGAAAAAGAAAAGCATGCTCAAAAGCATGGCAAAAATAAAATAAAGAGAGCTAGCCCAAGTCTCAAAAATTTCAAAAGGAGAAAAAGGGATTGATATGTGCAAGAGAAAGAATTCCACTATATAGATGGTAATAACTAGTACCTACTCCGGGGCTAGTGTCCACCTTACCATTAATCCCTCATTTCATCATATAAAGCATGGTAATATCTAGCACCCATTTCCAGGCCTAGTATCCACCTTGCCATGCTCATATCCATCACACACATATGCACATCTTGATCAAGATGTATGTTTGTTTCTTCCAAGGATCCAGTCTTTGACTTAGCAATATATGAGAGACAAGTATGCCACATCTTCCCTACCTACAACTCCACATAAAGCCTATTAGGAGTAGGATGTGAAGAAAGGCAACATTGATGCCTTGATGAGGAACCATACACTTTTGAGCGATCCGAGAGTATCATTTGAGGAACTCTGATTTTCTTTTGAAAAAATTGCAAAACCTCCGGATTGATAGCTGATCAAGGTATGAGTGATTATGCACATTCTATATAACCATTATGTCTCTCAACCGCCCAAGGCAGGTGAAGCTATATGCCCCACGTCATCAGGTGAAAGGTAAGAACATTGCCAACTTGTTCAACTTTTGGTAGAGTACTTTGCTGTATGTTTGCCATAAGTTGAGAATCCAACATTGTAGCAACTCCTGATCAACCAACCTAAGGCTTTAATGTCTTGCTTCGAGACGAGCAAGAGGTGAGCTTGGGGGAGTTTGTTGACGGCTAAAAAGTACCACTTTCAGCCCTCAATATTATCACATAAATGGAGGTAATTGCATTATTTACTTGCATTTTGGTTTGAATAATATAGTTCCACTTGTCCTTGGAGATTATTTGTATGTAGGTGATTTACCCCTAAAAAGAGATGGAAACCAACCTTCTATGAAGAAACCATGCCAACTCAGCTGAGGAGGTGGCTGCCACCAAGTGAAACATGGCATTCCACATCATCGGTCCGAGGGAGGCACTCACCGACGAATCAGAGGACGCCACAAGGACTTCACATGGATCAAAGGGCCCACCTCGGATACCAAATCAAGCCATGCACCGGGGATGGATCAGAGGGCCCACAGGGCAGCCAACCAGAGGAAGCACACTAGGTGGGGCCACCCTAGAGGGCCGGCCGATCCTAGGATTGGCCGAACCGACCTAGGGGGCGCCCATCTAGTCCCTACACGTAGCACTTGCTCATTGGTCACTTGCTGCATCCCGGGGTGTTTGGAGCACTTTGAGCCTCCGAGCAAGCCTAGTCCTTGCCTATAAATAGAAGGGGAGGGGCTCCCATTTCCCACAAACCACTCTCTCATTCTCCTCTCACTTTTAGTTTCCAAGGCTAGGGGGTAGGCTAGAGTAGCTCTTATTCAGGTTCCAAGTCTTCTTTGGAGTCTAGGTATGAGTTCTATTTTATCTTTATTTCATTGTATGACTTTGATCTACTTCAGTTATTCAGCTATTTCATATAAAGTCATGGTAGATCATATGCTTGATATGTTCTTGAGTTCATCCTTTGTTCATCATTTAGAGGCTTGTGTTCTTCGTGAGCACTACCTTTTGATCCACTTGAAGGGTGATGAACTCATTCCTTGTGTGTTTGTTCATAAGTTAGAGGCTCGTGTTCTTCACGAACACGACCCTTTGATCTTATTGACTAGACATAAGAGAGTTAATATCTGTTTGTATGTCTAGCCTTAGTTGATCTTGTTAGATGGCATGAGAATATTGCATGAGGTTTGTGTTCAAGCTACGGTACTCGGTCTAAGTTGACCAGTCTTCTGGTGGTTCTCACCTTGGGTCAGAATAGCCCGGGCTGGGTGGAGTCTAGCAGCAATGTAGGCATGGTGCCAGGGTTGTCTGGCTACGTTAGTTATGAGCATACCCCCCGTAACGATAGAGATAGGTCCGCAGGTGGTGACAGCCTTGTTGGATCCTTGAGCAACCCTCCGCGCTAGGGTACCTACTGTAGGAGTCTAAAGTCTAGTTTCGCAGAGTGCTAGTCGTCGCGGGCTAGCTCCCCGTTTGTACCTGGGTGCTGAATCTTATCCCTCTCATGCAATACTCATGCCTATCTCCTGTATCTTCTAGCTTTGTATGTTTAGTACATTATAACCTAGAGCTAACTCGTATGTTCCCCCTATGCCGTAGTGTGCTAGAGTAGAGGTAGATCTGAGTGTGTGTGTCACACTACCCTTATATCTCTTATCTTACCCCTGCCTTTGAGTGTGTTGTTTCCTATATCTATCTCTTAGTTTACATTCAGAAGAAAAGCATAAGTCTAAGATATCCGCCATTGCCTTCCATGGATACGATACCCTTGGAATATTCTCCTTCCTTGGGGAAATGCTACAATGGTTTATCTGTGCGCTTGCGGATTCGTTCATGATCGTTTAGATTAACCTTTGGCAAGTCTTGATGTTCACGCTAACCCGGCGTCGTTAGTTGTGACATTGAGAGGTGCCTACAAGGTGTTTCTTGGTGTTGTCACTAAGGATGGATCCCAGATCTGTTCTTAAGATGACGGCGCTACGAAACGCCAACACACAGTTGAGACAAAACAAAGCTCATAAAGAGCACCCCACAAAGCACAAAACTCAGGCAAACCAAAGGAGCTCCCCCTGCACATATGCAAACTCCCCCTGAGCAAATGCAACCTCTTCTTCTTAATTTTTCTCCTCACATGCAACATCTCACAAATGCATACCATTTTTCCACAAAATCTCCCAATGCATGAAAATTCTCCCCCTATCATACAAAACTCTCCCCAAATGTGCATAACTTCTCCCCTTGTTGACAATGCATGAATCAAGGTATATGAAACTCTTCCTCTTGTTTTCATGAAAAATGCATGTCAAAGCTGTCAGTGTTTTAGACACCGAGCCTACGACAGGGTACCCGAAGTAGTAGATTGCGCGGTGGGGCTCGCCGAGATCAGGAACACGATGGTGAGACACGGGGCATACAATTAGACAGGTTCGGGCCGTAATGTGCGTAATACCCTACGTCCTATATGCTGCGTGGTTCGGTATTGATTGCGTATGTTTTGAGAGGGGTCCCTGCCTTGCCTTATATGCCATGGGAGGTAGGGTTACAAGTTGGTTTGGTACAAGAGTACTATTCGAGTAGGACTCGGAGTAGCTTATACGAGTTATAGAAAGCTATCCTAGTCTTAGTACAAGTCCTTGTCCGTCTTGTCTTGCCTTGTGGTCCACGGTAATCTTGCACCGTGGCTCACTAGTCGAGTAATCCAGGTGTGCAGGTTCTTATCTCCCGGGTATGGCCCACATGTGTGGTGGGCCTAGGGATGCCTGGTCGACAAGCCCTCGAGTACTTTGTAGTCGAGTGTGATTCTTCCGAGTAGTCTTGAAGGTCTCCGCGAGTAGTTCACAAGCGTCCCTGAGTTCTGCAAGCTTCAATCTTCAATAGTACTTGAATCACCACGAGGCTGGAAGGTACTCCAGCTAACTTCACGAGTAGTCTTGAAGTCTTCTCGAGTTGTTCCCAAGCGTCCCTGAGTACTTCCCTTGAAGGTCTTCAATAATACCCGCTTCGTTCTTGAAACCTTTGCATCAAAGGTCCATATGGAAATGCGATTACTAAAAACGCATTCCATATGGAATGTAGCCCCCGAGCCTTAGTTCGAATTGACAATTCAAGCTGAGGGTCAATCTGTAGTCTTTGGCAAATAATCTCGTAAAATCCTGAGAAAAACTGAAGGACACGTGGCACGGAGCCCCCGAGCCTTGAGTCGAGTACTTTCTCGAATTGAAGGATCCAATCTGACTGTAGAATAGTGGCCTGAATTCAATGAACTGTAGTTGAGTGAAATCAAATTCCATCGAGTAGTCGAGCCCCCGAGATGGAGCTGAGCATGTCTTGGATTTAAGTCCTCTGTCTTAGCCGAAAATTTTGCCTGTGTGAAACCAATCTGTTGAATACGAAGGGTCACCAGGTCGAACTGTTAGGGTTTTGGTTTTATAAATACTCGAAGGGTATCCCTTAGGGTTTCACTGCTTCCATTCACCCTTAGATCCAGAAAGGAAGCCTTAGCATCCACAGCCGCCACAGAGTTTGGTCGTCTTCGCCGCCAAGTGCTTCCCCCTCCACGCCCTCGCAGCCCTCAAGTCAATGCGAAAGAAAACCCTCGTGACTGGAAGGATGAAGCCATCGCCGTCCAAGGGTCAGAGGAGGAAGTCTGGCAGCGGCAAAAATCAGTTGCCGGAGCCCAAGTACAAAACCGTGGTGATCACGAAGCCACCAAGTCAAGCTGTCTCTTCGAAAAAATCCAAGATGAGGGAAGATGATATCAAGGCCCTTGAAGCCGCCGGGTTGCTGTGCGAGAAGGTAATCACAGGATGGAGCTCTACCACTGGAAATGCGTGGCCAATGGAGAAGACTCCAGATGAAATCTCGATGTTCGGCCACTTCGTCGAGCGTGGGTTGACTCTGCCGTCGTTGGATTTCTTCACAGGATTCCTCGACTTCTTCAAGCTGGACCACGTGCATCTGAACCCGAACAGCATCTTCCAGATCGCAGTGTACGTGCACTTCTGCGAGGCTTACCTTGGAATTCGCCCACATTGGGCTCTATTTAGGAAAATATTCTGCCTGAAGCCGCAGCCCAACACCAACTTCCCGGTAGTAGTCAGTGGAGCCGGTCTTCAAATGCGCCAGAAGGCGCAGGAGTTGTACTTCAAGTACGACCTGATTGACTCGAACCAACATTGGAAGACCAAATGGTTCTAAATCGACAATGCCCCGCCTCAGCTGCCGAAGCCAGGCATGTTCGCGCTAGTATATGATAGGCTCTGGAAGGACGAGCCAACAATGCAAGAGTGCATTCAGATTCTAGAGCTGCTGGCGAAGATTGCGCAGAAGAAGGCGCAAGGCTTGACGGCTGAGAGAGTAGCGTTGAGCTTCATGAAGCGACGGGTACAATCCTTGATGCAGCGGGAGCATCTTGGGTACGAGTACACGAGAGCTGATGATGGCTCAACGCTGTCTTCAGAAGAGATTAGTGATGATCTCGTGATGGAGAGACTGCAGAAGATCTTCAAGAATCTTCACGGAATTCCTGCAGCTGTCCAAGAGTATAGTGCTGACCACCCTCCGCGTCTGGTGAGTAATCTCAGACTAGCCCCCGAGTACTTATTAAAAGTAATCGTGTAGCTAATGTTTGCTCTATCTCACAGGAGGATGTCTTGAAATTTGTTTCCGACCCTCCTCCTCGTCCCCAAGATCCATTACAAGCGCCGGAGGGAGAGCCAACAGATGTTGAGGCTCAAGCCCCCGAGAGTAGTCGATCTGCTCAAGGGGAAGAAGAAGTCTTGGTGGAGGACGCCTCCTCGAGCGATGATGACGGCCAAACGCTTCAACAGCGTTTTGAAGTGAAGGGCCGTTACGGGTACTCTGGGGCGCCAATCCCTAGTGGTGTCTCCGCAGGGGCAATGAAGAGGCCGGCTTCATCTCTTGCAGATGATGTGACGTTGCCGCCGCATAAGAAGAGAACCACAGTGGGGAAGCAGGCTGTGAAGAAGGTCACAGCTCTGCCATCCATTACGGTGAGTTTTGAGAAATTTGAGTAGTCAATATCATGCTGAATACTTGCTCTCTGTTGTGATGTCTTCAATTTTGACTTGCGCAGGTTATCGAGAGTGCAGCCAATGTACCCTCGAGTAGCCCAGCTAGAGCAACAGAACCCGAGGTGGTTCCAGTGTCGACCATTGAGATGGTGACGCGTGAGCAAGAAGAGGCTACGTTACCAGGAAGTGTGCCGCCGGTGGAAAGTGTGCCAGTGGTGCTAACGGCGCCTTCGTTTTTTGACATGCTGGGGCCAAAAGTTGTGGTGCCTCGTGCTGCTCTGTAAGTACCCGAGTACTTCTTTACTGTTGTTAGTCTTGAATATGCTGACCAACTTGTTGATGCAGTAAATCCACTGATGTAAAGTGGGGAGCTTCTGGAAGTAGTCTTGCCGGAGGAGATCAGAACCCTCAAGAACAACAAGACGATGTGCTTCCAGAGCCCCAAGAAGTAGCCGCTGAAGCTGATGCTGCACAAGCACTGTGCTTCCTCTGGAGCGATGTAGTCAAGGTAGCAGTGGAGGCAGCTTCCAAGCCCAGGGCTCAGCTTCTTGAGGACATTGAAGCAGTGGTGAATGAAGGCCTGGAGGTTGATCCAGAAGTCGGACTACGCCACGAAGAAATCCCCGTTGCTGAAGCCCCCGTGCATCAGACAGACGTACAGTTAGTGCTTGAAGACAACCCAGAGGACCACATAGTGCCGCATGAGCCTATAATTGAAGACCTGACTCCTCTGCGCAGTGCTGCGATGTACTCAGAAGAGAGCACGAGTACTCAATCTAGGGCTGAAGACCTGATGCCGTACGACGACTCATGCCTGGATGAGGATAACTTGCAGGCGCGTGCCGAGATGTTCCGCAGTGTTGAGAAGCTCTTTGCGGTAAGTCGTAATCTCTTATAGAGTACTTTTAGCCAAAGATATCATGTCTTTGACTCTTACGTCGTTTTGCTCTTGCAGGAAGTAGTCAAGTAGTCAAAGCGCAAGACCCGCTTGCTCGAGCAGCACGCGGCAGACAACAAAGAAGTCTCGCAGCTCAGAGAACAACTCAAGGAGCAGAAGGCCTTGTCTCTGAAACTGCAAGAGAGGCTTGATGGTAACACCGTAGAGTACCACAATGATATCCAAAAGCTGACGGCTCAGAAGGATGACGTTGTTGGGAAAAACAAATCACTGCGCCAGAAGAACAAAAGTATTCCTCCTTTCTGAATTCATCATAGAGTACTTTTTCCATGCATACTACCTTCTGATAAGTAGTCTTGATCTTCTGTAGAGCTGACTGAAGAGGTTGAAAAGTACAAGAACAAGGCGCTAGACTGGCAGTTGGCCTATAACCGTGAAGAGTCAGCTCGCATGGATCTTGAAGCTGATTATAAGGTGTGGTGCATGGAACTTGAACATGAAATGCAGATTCGCCTTGATGGCTAGAATGACTTGTTAACTTGTATGTAGTCGCTTAAGATCAAGATTGTAGAAGCTGAGGGCCTGCGAGTTGAGTTGAAACCCTTGACTGAGGCAGCTGACCTAGTGGCCAATCTCTTCGAGCCTAGAGTCGCTGGAGTGCAACCCCGTCCACTTGTGGATAGGTTGAAGGACACACCGAAAAAGATCTTAGAGTACGCTCAGAGGCTGGCCTGCACCATTCCTAATCAAGTCTTGAGCTTCATCAAGTCTTTCTACGCAGAGGCAGATCTGACAGTCATCATGAATGGAAGATCTGGAGATTGCACCGACGATAGGCTGAATGAGTTGATGCAATAGACATCTCCAATTGCAGAAGCAGTCTCCAAGTTCATAGATCTCCGGTAGATGTACCTGTAGGATAAACACTAGGTAAAACCAGTGTAATTCCAAACAAGTGTTTATGTAATATAATTGAAAACTTGAGTAAGTCAATTATCTGGATCCCTTGTATACTTGTGTGATTGCCAAGTACTCGAATTGATGATGAGTGTATGGCTGCAAAAAGAGATACGATACTCGAGTAGAAGTACTCAAGTCTAGATATGTTCCGAAGAACGTTTAGCTTAATCACAATGAGTTGAACACCTTAGTTGTAGCAGCGTAAAAGAAGGCTTTGTTGTGAAATAAGCTAAGGATAGTAACAAGTCGATATATAGAATAGCAACTTTTTTACTGAACACATTGTACAGAGTTTACAATGTCTTAAGTACCTCTGAGGCTATGAGCCTAGTGAGAGAGTACTCGTAAGGATGTTCCGAAGAATGTTAACTTAATCACAACAAGTTGAACACCTTAGCTGTAACAGCGTAAAAAAAGGCTTTGTTGTGAAATATGCAAAGGACAGTAACAAGTCGATATAACAACTTTATTACTGAACACATTGTACAGAGTTTACAATGTCTTAAGTACCTCTGAGGCTATGAGCCTAGTGAGAGAGTGCTCACAAGAATGTTCCGAAGAACGAGTAAGACCATAGGAGACAGTGTGGTGAACTCATCCTTGCTGTAGCAGCAACTTGTATGAGAGTTCCACTGAGACTCTACTATGAAGGGTGTTACTCTAGGTTGAAGCCTCTTATTAGAAATAGAGACATGGATAGCTTGTGCCACTTATTGCTCTATACGACACGGAGTCGTCTGGAGAGAGTTATCATGACTCCCTACGAGGTCGTAGAATGAGACTGCCTGGAGAGGATTATCATGATCCCCTACGAGTGATCGCAGCTGAAGCCACGAGTAGATATAGCCGAAACGAGTAGTGGCAACCGTAGCTGCATGTTGAGTGGTCGCAACCGAAGCTTCCTGGAGAGGGTTGATGAGACCCCCTACGGGTTGTTTACAGCCGTAGCTGTTTGGAGAGGGTTGTTGAGACCCCCTACGGGTAGAAGCGACAAAACTGGTCAATGTTTCAAGAGTTGTCGACTTATTTTCCTTCAAGAGTTTGTAGACGATACGAGCCTGGGCCGGTGACCTTTGCAACAGAGAAAGGACCTTCCCATGGTGAGTTGAGTTTGTGTAGCCCTGCCGTGTTCTGGATACAACGAAGGACTAAGTCACCAATGTTGAAGGAGTGTTCCTTAACGTTGCGGTCATGGTAGCGGCGGATCTTCTCAAGATATCGAGCGGATTGAACAAGTGCGTTGCAGCGAGCTTCCTCGAGATTGTCGACATCTGTCTGTCTTGTTTCTTCAGCTACGCCTTCTTCGTACTGGTCAACCGCCAGAGAATGCCATATGACATCAGTAGGCAAAACGGCTTCGAAGCCATAGACCAGGAAGTATGGTGATTGCCCTGTGGGAGTAGTAGACTGAGTACGTAGCCCCCAGAGTGCATTGGGTAGTTCCTTGATCCATTTGCCGCCCTTGGTATTTGCAGCATCATACAGTCACTTTTTGAGAGCATTGAGTACCATCCCATTAGCGCATTCCACCTGGCCGTTGGAACGTGGATGAGCGACGGAGACGTACCGGACATCAATTCCACTATTCTCACAGTACTCCCAGAACTGGTGATTGTTGAAATTCGAACCCAGGTCTGTAATAATGCGATTAGGAAAACCATAGCGATGTACGATTTCATCCAAGAAGTCGAGGACTCTATCAGCCTTGGGGCAAGTAGCAAGCTTGACCTCAATCCACTTGGTAAACTTGTCGATAGCCACCAGAACTCTGTTGAATCCCCTTGGCGCATTTGGGAGAGGACCAATAATATCCAGCCCCCAGCAAGCGAAAGGCCAAGTTGGTGGTATCGTAATGAGTTTGTAGGCTGGAACGTGTTGTTGCTTGGCAAAGAATTGGCATCCATGGCACTTCTTGACTAGTTCCTTTGCATCAGCAAGAGCTGCAAGCCAGTAGAAAGCACGTCTGAATACTTTTCCCACCAAGGTACGGGAAGAAGCGTGATTGCCACAGATTCCTTTGTGTGTCTCCTCCAAGATTTCCTTGCCTTCTTCGCGAGAAACGCACTTCATGAGTACATCAGAACTTGCGCCTCGCTTGTAGAGTTGATCTCCAACTAGGGCATAGGCCTTGACGCGCGTGAGATGCACTCGACTTCTGACTTGTCTTCAGGAATCAACTGATGTATAATGTAGTCGATGAAAGGAGTTCTCCAGTCCACGTCAATCATAAGCACTTCTCGATCCAGTTGAACTGATGTAGTCGTAGGTGCAGATGATTGCTCCGGAATTGATGGTTTGTGGAGTTCATGAATGAAGATTCCAGCTGGCACTTGATCTTGTGTAGATCCCAGCTTCGACAAGACATCCGCAGCAACATTGTTGTCGCGAACAACATGATGGAACTCGAGACCATGAAATTTGTTCTCAAGTTTGCGTACCTCCTGATAGTACGCATCCATATTCTCAGCATTACGATCCCAAGAATCGTTGACTTGATTGATGACCACCAAAGAATCACCATAAACAAGTAGTCGTGTGATGCCAAGAGAAACTGCAAGGCGAAGACCATGCAGTAGAGCTTTGTATTCAGCTTCATTGTTTGAGACCTTCCAGAAGATCTGCAAAACATATTTGAGTTGCTCGCCTTTGGGAGAAATCAGAAGTACCCCGGCACCAGCGCCTTCCAATTTGAGTGAACTATCAAAGTACATGACCTAATGCTCTGGACGCTCAATTGGAGTTGGGACTTGATTTTCCCGCCACTCAGCCATGAAATCAACCAAAGCTGGAGACTTGATAGTAGTACGAGACTTGAACTCGAGCGATAGAGCGCCAAGCTCTACAGCCCATTTAGAAATCCTTCCTGTTGAATCCCGGTTGTGCAATATCTCCCCAAGCGGGTAGCTAGTAACCACAGAAATCTTGTACTCGTCGAAGTAATGGCGGAGCTTCTATGAAGTAATCAGAACTGCATAGAGTAGCTTCTGCACCGGAGGGTAGCGAGCTTTGGATTCTGAGAGTACTTCACTGATGAAATAAACCGGCCTCTGGACAGGGTAACCATGGCCTTCCCCTGCCGTTCAACGACAATAGTAGTGCTGACAACATGAGTAGTCGTAGCGATGTAGAGCAGGAGCTCTTCATTAGGCAGTGGAGTTGTGAGGACTAGAGGCTTGGATAAGAACTCCTTGAGCTGAGAAAGAGCTTGATCAGCTTCAATTGTCCACGTAAACTTCTCTTACCGCTTGAGTAGCTTGAAGAAAGGTACACCACGTTCTCCAAGTCACGAGATGAAGCGATTGAGTGACACCATACATCCAGTAAGCTTCTGGACATCTTTGATAGTAGTCGGAGCTTGCATGTTGGAGATGGCAGTAATCTTCTCGGGGTTTGCTTCGATGCCACGATGGCTAATGATGAACCCGAGTAGTTTTCCAAATGATACGCCAAAGACGCATTTGTTGGGGTTGAGCTTCCATTGGTACTCCCGTAACGAAGCAAAAGTTTTCTCAAGATCTGTGATAAGCATGTCTGGATCCCTAGTCTTTACAATGACGTCATCCACGTATGCTTCCACATTCTTGTGAAGCTACCTCTTGAAGCACGCTTGGATAGCTCTTTGATAAGTAGCACCAGCATTCTTCAACCCGAAGGACATTATTGTGTAACAGTGAGCACCAAACAGGGTGATAAATGCGGTCTTCTCTTGATTAGATTCCTTGATTGCAATTTGATGATAGCCGGAGTAGCAATCCAAGAAACAGAGTAGAGCACAACCCGCCGTGGAGTCAATGACTTGATCAATCTGCGGCAACCCGAAAGGATCCTTGGGGCAATGCTTGTTAAGATCAGTGTAGTCGACACACATCCTCCAATCATTAGAGTTCTTCTTTCTGACAAGCACAGGATTAGCGAGCCATTGCGGGTGAAAGACTTCCCGGATGAAGCCAGCCGCAAGTAGTTTGGCGAGCTCTTTCTTGATAGCAGCCCTGCGGTCATCAGCAAAGCAACGAAGGTGTTGTCTCTTGGGGGTAGCGTTAGGATCGATGTTGAGTGAGCGCTCGATCAACCTCCTGGGCACACCTGGCATGTCAGATGGTTTCCACGCAAATATATAACGATTAGCCCGAAGGAAGTTGACGAGCGCGTCTTCCTATTTAGGATCGAGCTGTGCACTGATCATGGTCGTCTTGCTGCTGTCACCAGTACCAAGGTCAATGGCTTTGAGCAAGATGTCACTAGTCAGTGCAGGCTTGTTGTTGGTGTTCGTCTTCTCAGGAACCTCCAGCTTGCTCGGAGCAATCTTTTTAGCTGCAGTGAAGACTTCCATCATACCATTGGGTACTTGAGTTGTCGAAGCAAGTTCTACGGCTTCAATGTCGCAGTCGTAAGAACGCTTCAAATCCCATTGCAATGAGAGAACTCCTTTGGGGCTCGTCATTTGAGTACAAGGTACACGTAGTGTGGAATAGCCATAAACTTGGCGAGACCAGGTCTGCCAAGGATGGCATGGTAAGAAGTCTCGAAGTCAGCAACCTCAAACTTAATGTACTTGGTGCGGTAGTGATCCTTAGTCCCAAAGGTGACGGGTCGTACAATTGAACCCAAAGGAACAGCTGCATTGCCCAGGATGATACCATAGAACGGTGAGTTGGTCTTGGTAAGCATATTGGTAATATCCAAGCCCATCTTCTTCAATGTCTTGGCAAATAGGACATTGAGACCGCTGCCACCATCAATAAGAACCTTAGTGAGTCTGGAGCCTGCTACCACTGGGTCCAGAACGAGAGGATATCGTCTCGGCTCAGAGAAACTAGTCCATTGATTCACCCTTGAGAAAGTAATGGGGGTTTCAGACCACTTTAGAAAAGTTGGAGCTACTGGTTGGATGGACGTAATCTCCCTGAGTGCAAGTTTCTGCATGCGCTTAGTTGGAATACCACCAAATATGACATTGACAGTGTTGCAGGGGTTTTGAAACCCAGTGTCTTTGTCTGTGTTAGCCTTCTTCCCCTTGTGTTTACGAAACCTTGGGTTTGGGTGCGTTGGTTCGGGTGTATTCTTCAATGCACGGCGAAGTTGGTAACACTGCTCTGTAGTATGATCGCCCTCTGGGTGCCATGGGCATTTCTGCTTGGTCATTGTTGCCCAGTGAGAATCATCGTCAGGCTTGGCAGTAGTTTCCATGGCTGCAATAGTGTTATCAGGCTTGCGCTTACGATTAGGATTGCTCGAGTAGTTACTACCCGTGCGATTGCCCTGCTGTTGCTTGCCACTGTTGCTTCCACTAGCATTATTATTGTTGTTGTTGTTGTTCTGGTTGTTGCGAAGATGCTTGAACTGATTCCGAGCCTTGTCTTCCTCGTCCGCCCAGTGAGTGATCATCTCCTTGAGCTTGGTGATGTTGGCTGAGCGAGCACGACCGAAGTCTTGGAAAAGCCTGTCGTCATGAAAACCATCCTGGAAGGTATCTATGACTTCTTTCTCGGTAACATCAACAATGGTAGCCCTCTTTTCAAAGAAGCGGCACATGTACTCGCGAAGAGTCTCAGCTTGTTTTTGCTTGATCAGGGCAAGGTCCATCCGAGTACCATGACGGCCCAGAGAACCCGCGAAGTTGCTGGTGAAGTGTTGCTTGATTTGTCCCCAGTTGTCGATGGAGCTGCGTTTGAGAGACTCGAACCATGTGAGGGGCTCTTGCTCCAGAACAAAAGGGAAATAGATACATTTAGTATCATTATTGCCCCCAGCATTAGTAATGGACAAAGCATAACAACGCAACCACTGCCTTGGATCTTGCTTGCCATCGTATTTAGAGATGCCACAGGGCTTGAATTTCTCCGGAAGAAGCAAATCTTGAAGTCGAGCAGAGAAAGCAGGAAAGGAGTCAGAGTCAACATCCTTTTGTTCTCACGCTCAGCGCGTCTGGCATTAATTGTTGTGCGAGCATCATAGCGAGAGTCTCCCGACTTGCTATTGACACTACCTTCACCACCTTTGCCCCTGTTGCTAGCTTCCGGACGCGTTCGTTGAGGAGTAGGTGTGGTGCGATGACCACCTCCACTACTGCCATGGTGACTAGGAGTGCTGGTATTTTGACGTAGCATAGTGTAGGATAGTTCAGCCAGCTTTGCGACTTCAGCAGCCGCCCTGTCGCGAGGCATAGAGCGACCAAGCAAGTTGATCGCATTAATAGCTTCCTCTGGAGTGCGATATTGACGAGTAGCTACCGCATCCAGAGCCTCTTGAAGATTACGGGTAGGTAGAGCTTCCGCGAGTTCCTGACGAAGGGTTGCACGATCAGTACTGCGTTGATGACGTGAAGTCTTAGCCTCCGCAGTTTCATCAGCGGGAGCATTGGCAGAGAGTTCATCATCAGATACATCATCCGAAAAACGATAATTGGCATGATGCCGTTGCGGAGTAGATGCATCAATGACGAAAACTTCTCGATACGATGAGTAAGTACCCGTACTCTCAATGAGCTCAGTATCGGTGTCATAATCAACAAGCTTGGCACCTTCCTGGAAGGGTAAGTTATCAACACAAGCGATAAAGCACTCCTGATCATCCAAGGTGAGATCAGCAGGCACATGCTCAGGCCAGTAGACGAATCTACCCTCAGGTGTCGATGTGATCACCAGTCCCTAAGCAAGGCCAATCAGTTGTTGTGCTTTAGTAGAATCCGATCCGTAGTCGAACTCGAACTCAGATGAATCCGAATCATAGTAGTCGAGATTGACTTCCGAATCCGAAGAGTACTCGAGCACAATCTTTGGACCAGGACACATGAGGCGCTTCAGCGCAGCTTGGTAAGCGGCACTAACATGGCGATGGCCGAAGAGAGATGGTGTTGGAATGTTATCCAGGCTAAGCGCAAGCTGTGAAGCGGGAGAGAGCAACTCAGGCTGAATAGGAGACGAAGTCGAGTTGTACTCGAACTCCGACTCGAGTTCTCTTAGCGGGTTAGAAAGTGAAATTTCACCGAAATTTTTGACGAGTTCTTCCACCGAAGCTTGCGTAAGTGTCGAGGACTTGAACTTTAACTCCGGAGTTGATGCCAAGAAACGCAGGAACGATCTAGCGTCGTCAGCAACACGAACCCAAGAGCCAAAAACAAAGGAGTCGCCTTGCTGGAAGATGACGGTCGGCTTGATGATGGCTAGAGCCATCGAGTTCGCCAGCGGATCAACGACGAGATCCCCTACCTGGCGCGCTAGCTGTTAGTGTTTTAGACACCGAGCCTACGACAGGGTACCCGAAGTAGTAGATTGTGTGGTGGGGCTCGCCGAGATCAGGAACACAATGGTGAGACACGGGGCACACAATTAGACAGGATCGGGCCGCAATGTGCATAATACCCTACGTCCTGTATGCTGCGTGGCTCTGTATTGATTGCGTATGTTTTGAGAGGGGTCCCTGCCTCGCCTTATATGCCATGGGAGGCAGGGTTACAAGTCGGTTTGGTACAAGAGTACTATTCGAGTAGGACTCGGAGTAGCTTATACGAGTTATAGAAAGCTATCCTAGTCTTAGTACAAGTCCTTGTCCGTCTTGTCTTGCCTTGTGGTCCACGGTAATCTTGCACCGTGGCCCACTAGTCGAGTAATCCAGGTGTGTAGGTTCTTATCTGCCGAGTATGGCCCACATGTGTGGTGGGCCCAGGGATGCCTGGTCGGCAAAAGCATATATACAATTTACCAAGCTTCTCAAATATACAAAGAGCACAACAAAATGCTACATATGAGACATATAGCAAGTAAAGTAGACATGGTGTAGTTAGCATATTGCCATCAAGAAGGTAGAGACATATAAGCATGTGACATGGCCAAAAGCAATTTTAAGCAATTTTCACAAAGAAACATTCATCTCATGAGCAAGATCCTATCCATGGCAATTTGAGCACAAATACACTAGATCATCCAAAGTTTATGCAAGATCACAAATTCTCATCACAAGATCATTATAAACGCCCACAAGCTACTCAAGTCATGTTAAAGCCACCGAGCCATGTGTCTACTTCTTAAAATGAGACTTCTCATGGTAGACAACATGCTACGGTTTAGCACCCAAGATATGAATATCACAAACATAAAAACATGATTAGGAGCTCATTTTTCAAGCATAAGGCAATTCATACACCAATTTCATTTTCAAGATTAAATATGGTACATGAAGTGCCTTTGTGGCAAAAAGAAGCTTATGCTTCTCCCAAAGTAAACAGATGGGCTAAACATTTACAATGACAAAAAGGTCTTTGACCTCAAGCAAAGAGAACATGATACTCAAGCACAAACTAAACATGATATAGGCATTTAAGCACAAATTTAGCATAGACAAGCATCTACTCATGAGAGAGGCAATTTTATCATTTACACAAACATGAAGCTATCTCAACATAAGTATATGGCAAAACCATCAAGAGCACATGCACATATCTCATACATAGCACATTAGTGATCAAAGTATATAAGAGAAGCTCATTCCTAGCACAAGTGATCCAAAGATGGCTATCCTACCAGGTTTTGTACAGAAAGTAAAATGCATGCATCGAATGCAACAAAATGAAACATATATACATGAGAAGCTCCAAGACTCAGCGAGAAAGGATAGCACACCCCAAGTTCACCCCGCAAGCGAGTGAAAGTGACTTGGTCAAGTGGTTTAGCGAATATGTCGGCTAGCTGATCTTGGGTAGGCACATAAGACAACGATATGTTTCCCTTCTCAACATTGTCCCTCAGAAAGTGGTATCTCACTTCTATGTGTTTCATTTTGGAGTGAAAGACTGGGTTTTTGGCTACACTTATGGCACTGGTGCTGTCACAAAAGAGTAGAACCTGGGAGCACTTCTCACCAAAATCGCTCATAGTGTAGGTCATCCAAAGCAGCTGGGAACAACAACTAGCAGCAGCTACATACTCGGCCTCTGTAGTGGACTGGGCTACACTGGATTGCTTGCGAGATGACCAAGAGACCAAAGAAGAACCAAGGAACTGACAACACCCATAGGTAGACTTGCAGTCCAATCGACACCCAGCAAAATCAGCATCAGAGTACCCGTGAAGTCTGAGTGTCGAGGAGGCAGAATACCAAAGACCAAACTCAGGAGTGTAGTTCAAGTACCTGAAAATCCGCTTGACGGCCTACCGATGTGAAGTCCTCGGTGAAGCCTGAAAACGAGCGCACAGACACACACTGAACTGTATGTCCGGCCTCGTCGCCGTCAAGTAGAGGAGGGAGCCGATCATGCTCCGGTACTCCTTCTGGTCCACGGGTTCGCCATCCTCATCCGCATCCAAAGCCGTAGTGGTACTCATCAGTGTAGTCAGCGGCTTGGAGTCGTTCATGCCATACTTCTTCACCATGTCCCTGGTGTACTTCGCCTGATGTACAAACGTCCCATCCTTGCACTGCTTGATCTGGAGTCCTAAGAAAAACTACAGCTCGCCCATCATGGACATCTCAAATTCCCTGCTCATGTCATCTGCAAATCTGGCAACAAGATCATGAGAAGAGCCACCAAAGATTATGTCATCCACGTAAATCTGAACAATCAAAAGGTCATTCCCATGCTTAAGGAGAAACAGGGTCTTATCAGCTGTGCCCATCACAAACCCCTTACTCAGCAAAAAGCCTCTCAACCTGCCATACCAGGCTCTAGGTACCTGTTTCAACCCATAAAGCGCTCTCTGGAGTTTGTATACACGGTGTGGGTATTTTTCACTCTCAAACCCTAGGGGTTGCCTCACATATACTTCTTCGTCTATCACCCCATTCAAGAAAGCACTCTTCACGTCCATTTGGTACAACTTCTTTAGCCACGGCAAAGGCTAGAAGGATCCTAGTTGCCTCCAAACGGGCCACGGGAGCAAATGTCTCCTCATAATCTATGCCCTCTTTCTGGTTGAACCCCTGAGCCACCAACCTTGACTTGTTTCTCCCAACCATCCCATTCTCACCCTCTTTGTTCTTCCACACCCACTTGGTACCTATGGGACGGCAATTTGGCGGTGGATCAACTAACACCCAGACTTGGTTTCTCTCAAAGTTTTCCAACTCCTCATGCATCGAATTCACCCAATTCTCGTCAGACAAAGCGTGTCGAATATCTTTGGGCTAAAACACCACAACAAAAGCAGAGTGAGCGAAATGAGAAGTATTCCTTGACCTCGACCATGTAGTACGTTCATGAAGGTCACCTATGATCGTCGTCGGTGGGTGATCCACCTGTACTCGCCGGGGGGCCTCTCTCCTGGACACAATCTCCCCCTCAGCAACAGCCTCCACTCGAATAGCCTCAGTCGTAGTGGGTGTAGTGGATGGACCATCCTCGATCATCGTCATAGTAGTGGAAGTGGCACGTACACGATCAGCCGTGGGAGCATCACCTACATCATCGTCTTCATCTCCATCTCCGTCCAGCCCATCCTCAAAGACCTCGCTCCAATCTCTTCGTCACCTGCACACTCAAAAGCAGAAGAGCCACATGGCTGTGCCTCGTCGAAGGTTACCTCGCAAGTCTCCATGATTCGGTTAGTGTCAAGGTTGAGCACACGATATGCTCTAGAATGAATCGCATAACCAAGGAAAATCCCATCCGAACATCTAGACTCGAACTTATCCAACTTGCCCTTCTTCAGAATGAAACACTTGCAACCAAAAGCTCTAAAATGACTCACCTTGGGTTGTCATCCATGCATCAGCTCATAAGAGGTCTTCTTCTTAAAGGCACGAAGAAAGATGCGATTTGAGACATAGCAAGCGGTATTGACCGCCTTGGCCCAGAAATGCCTAGGAGTCCTATGCTCATCGAGCATTGCCCTGGCCATCTTACAAAGGGTCCAGTTCTTCCTCTCCACTACGCCATTCTGGCGAGCGACGTATGGAGAAGAGTACTGATGATCAAGACCAAGATCACTGCAAAAGGCATCAAAATGAGAGTTCTTAAATTTCGTGCCATTGTCACTGCGTATAGCTCAAATGGCATCACCATGTCTCTCATTCTTCAACCTCAAGATCAGGTCCCGAACAAAGCCAAATGTCTCGCTCTTATCCTCCAAAAAGAAAACCCAAGAGTACCTCGAAAAATCATCAACAACCACAAAATCATACCACTTCCCACCTATAGAGTGAACACGAGCTGGCCCAACCAAATCCATGTGCAACAGCTCACAAGGTCGCTCGGTCATGACTCCAGTCAGAGGGGTGTGAGAAGCAGTAACCATCTTTCCATGCCGACAAGAAGCACAAACCAAATCCTTCTCGAATTTCAACTTAGGCAATCCTCGGACAAGATCAAGACCACTCAAGCGGGAAAGCAACTCAAAGATCAAGTGTCCCAACCTCCTATGCCATTTCCAAAGCTCGGCTGAAACGCCAGCAACAAAGCATCAAGGAGGACCAACAGACTGGGAAAAGTCGGCACGAAAGATTTGACCCTCGGGGACGATCGTGCAGACAAGATCGCCTCTAGAATCAAGCACATGAGAAGCACCCGACTTAAAACGAACCTCAAAACCTTCGTCAAGTAACTGAGATACTGACAACAGGTTAAAACCAAGTGACTTGACCAGAGCCACACTTCTTAAGGTCACCTTGCTACTCACCTTCACCATACCTTCAGCAAGCACTCGTCCTCTCCCATTGTCCGCGAAAGTGATGTACTCCCTCGTACTCACTGGGGTGAGGCTGGAGAACCACCCACGATCTCCGGTCATGTATCGTGAGCAACCGGAGTCGATCAACCAAAAGTCCTCCAAGCCTCCCACCTGCAATCAAAAATGAGGACGAGAATGAGCAAGCGACTCAACACTGGGGTTAGTACCAAAAGAGTCAAACCAGTGTCGAGCCATTTGCTCAAAAGAAGGGTTAGCAAAATCCATCCTACCAAAACCTCTAGGCGGAGCCCTCTCACGCCAACCACCAAAGGACCTGTCACATCTCACTAGAGGAGTATGCGCACCACGAGGGAGAAAATGTGGCTCGTAATCCATCTGAGACCCAAAGCTCTGATCGTGCCTCCTGTTGACATTGCTAACGTCATCAACTAGAAACGGATATAAGATCCATCTCTATCGACGACACCAGGAATGCAGAGGTATATCTTAACATGATGCTAAGTGTATATCGGATGTTGCTTTCAGATAAACTAAAAGATGAATTCCGACACGATTCATAGCACAACTCGATATAGGTTGTCAGCCTGACAGGTGTGCCTGAAAACGCATGGATATGGTACTCTTACATATGCCTTGGATCTCTAGAAAAGAAGATATATATATAAACAGGGTATCCGCAAGCGCACAGATATGAATATACCATTGTAGCATTTTAACCAGGAGTAAAACCAGGTATCGTATTTATATTCTACCACAGGGAACAAAGTCTTTCTAATCCATAATAGCTAATACATGCTCATCTCTCAGTTTTATAATGTAGAGTGGCCAAAATATATCAATTGCTATAAACAGGGGTAAGTCACATAAAATATAGAGAATGATAGCACTGTTCAAGTCATAACTTCATGAGCAGCTAGAAAGTGTCATTATAGCAAGAGAAATGTAGCAAATCCTAGCTAGAGAGGATACTCCTAGGTAATTCTAAACTATATGTCAATGCAAACTATGATTAGTGCAAACATTTAGCAATCACGGAAGAAGAACTATTATATCAATGCATGGGGAGACTATCCAGGAGGATCAAGGCCGAAACTTGAAACAACCCAAACAGTATAAGGCTCCACTAGTCCTATACACAGGGGTGGACTACGAAGGACTCAATAGTGCTGTCACCACCATGATCTACCACACGACCCGGCATATAGGGTGCAATCGCAGATAAATAAAGTATAAGCACCACGCTTACACTGTCTTTACCATTCACCTATTTTAACAAATGATCTAGGCGAGGGCTATACGACTCCATACATGAATATAAAGGCAAATCAACTATGCTAAACATGTAATCATAATAAACACCAAAGCATATAATGTCGAATATAATCATTAATAAGAACATATGTCTATATAACAAATGTAAAGAACTAGATAAGAACTTACAAGAGCGAAGGTAGATCAGCCTCTAGACGATCAGGAGCCAAGTAGACGCCTTGCCTCCTCCTAGATCTAAACTAGCTAGCTACTCTGCTATATGGTGTTTTCTAGGGCATAGAGTCTCTGACTTGATGACTTGATCTGATGTATGACAGATTCAGATGCCTCTGCCAGGGGGCAGGGGGCTGCTTATATAGTCCAGAGGGGTGGACGTGCGCCGTAGGATCAAACCGACCTAAACATGTGGTTTAGATGGATTCTCATAGGCGATGGAGGAACATTCCAGAAGATGAGGTGGTTCGGGGCCCGCGAGGGACTGACCGGCCCCACCACCAGGCCGATCGGTCTGGGGTGGGCCCCCCTCGGGTCCCACTTCGGCCAGGTGGTCTCTTGATCCTTCTAGATGCTTCTTTTTAGGTGCTGAGACACGTTGAGTTCTGGAGCCTTCTGGAGTCTTCTAGAGTGGTTTCCTTGCATATTTTCTGAATAGTCCCTGTAGATTCATAGATTCACCAAAACTCGTGGAAATTGTTAATATAAACCCTAATAAGGTGATCTAATTATATTTTAGTCCTTTTTCCATTGAATGTGAGGGATAAAATGCATAGATAAAATGTGTCAACAAACTCCCCCAAGCTTACCCTTTGCTAGTCCCTAGCAAAGATATGCTTTAGCAGGATCAGGAGTTGCTACAACGCTTTCACACCTCAAAAGTACTATGGTCTTCAAAAACCTATTCTCCTCAACAAGATTGCTCTCTCTTACCTTCAACCTTTAAGCATAGCCTTTTCATAAATCTTTAGCAGATAAAAGACAAAACAATCAAGTCAAGCAGTATATCTCAAATTCTTTGATCAGCTATCATCCTGGGGTTTTGCACATTTTTTTTTCAGATAAAACTCAGAGATCCTGTGTATGACCTTCTCAAGCATGGAGTCACACTTAACAAGATATGGATGATAGTGTTGAATGGATGAGGGTGAAAGGTGGTAAGCCTTTTAGCCTAGCTCTTGGACTATACCTCTCTTTCTAAGATTTTTTTAAGATCTGGGCTTTCTATTCTTGGAGAGGTGGGCTCTACTCGCCCCGGACTTTTGTCTATTTTTCTCTCTCCTTAGAGATGTGGGCTCCACTCACCCTCGGACACGTGTCCATTATTCATCTCTAAAATTTATTTCTTTTAGGGAGGTAGGCCCTTCTCGCCTAGTATGACACTTGTCCTTTTCTCTCCCTCTCTCTTCTCACTTTTTCCTCTCTTTCTCTTTTTTTTCTTTTTTTTCGAATGTAGCCCCAGAATCTTTTTTTTTTCATAGAGAGAGATATATCCTAGTGTTGCATGAGCTGTATGGCTTGATGGAAAATGCGTACTTCCCTATCAGAAGCAGCATAAATGGCGGAATGGAATGATCTTGATGTGTATGACAAGCTCTTAAGGATCATTGACACAGGAACTCATCATATAAGATTTTTCATTTAAGATAAATCCAGGAATCTAGCTTCTCTAAGAAAATGATCAATAGCCACTCAACTTTTCATGAATCATCTTTCAACGCCTAGACTCAGATTAAGCATATACTTGCACAGGTTTTGGGTTTAGCAAATTAAGCATTTAAACTTCAGGAGAATCTAGGTTTGAAAACTAAGCACTTTAAAAGGAATTACGACGGAGCAACTATTCATCATCTCCAAGCATATATCATCAAGATCATTATTAAAAAGAAAAACCAACTAGCATACTCTAGCATTTTATTCAAACTAAGACTTTTAACTAAAACTCAACTAGCTAAAAACATAGGATAGAGATACTTATCGTGATAACTGGGGGTGCTCTCCCCCAAGCTGGATCTTGAAGTGATTCTTGATTCATCCTTGGAACTTGTTTACCTTCAGGTCCTTATTAAATTCTCCCTGTAAATATTTGTCTCGCACATACCCGAAGGAACAAATTCTAGGATTATGCTGTGAGCCTTCATGTGCCCACTTCTTTTTGGGTTTTTCTGAAATGTGTGGACCTTCATGTGCCCACGTATTTTTGTGAATTTTTATATGCAAAAGGAATGCTAAATGCAAAAACATGTGAATGCAAAAATAGAAAATATTTTTATGATTTTTTTCAATGCAGGTATAGGGAAATAAACATGCTAATCTAAATATGCAGTGCAGAATATAAAGATAAATACTGAGTTACCTCTCAGCGAGAGCTTAGAGTACTTACTCCCATGGCGTAGATGTAGTGGCCATTGATTGATCAGTTGATGACGCGGGTAGTGATTGGTCTTCCGAAGATGTACTCTTATCTTTCTTCCTCCAAACTTGTTTCTTCGGTGGAGACCTTTCTGGAGTAACAGGTTCAGAATACTGGGCTGGCAGAAGCTGAGCGGACTTCTCCTTAATCTCTTCTTCAATGTTCTTGACATCCGTCAACTTTGTGTTCAGCTTGTGTTGTAATCTCTGAAGGCGTCTTCGCGTCTTGTTCTTCTTGGGCTGCTCAGGATTAGTGTAAGTATTGAAATAGCAGCGTACCTTTTCAGTTCTGAACTGGAAGTGGATCTCGCCAGTCCTGATGTAGATGATTGCTCTTGTTGTGTTCAGGAACGGTCTTCCAAGCACGATGGGAGGATCTTGCTCATCTCCCATGTCTATGACTAAAAAGTCAGTCAGGACATAGTTGTCCTTTATCTTGACAGGTACATCTCGTGCAATTCCTTCCGGGAACCGTTGTGATTGATCCGCCATCTGCAACATTATATATGTGGAATACAAAGGCAGGTCGCCATATATTAATTCGTAGGTTACCTTAGACATTAGGTTAACGCCCGATCCCGTGTCGCAGACAACTCGCTGGAAGTTCCATTGATTGATGGAGCAGTGGATTGATGGAACTCCAGGGTCTTCAAGCTTTCGCAGTAATGGTGAAGGGAACAGGTTCTTATTCTCTGATTGAACCATGTTAACCATCCAAACTTCCTTCACATGCGATTGAGGTTGATTATTCTTCTTGTTCCTCCTTCTATCTCTTCTCTTCTTCTCGACAACTGGCTCGTGTTCTTGAGGGTAAGGATATCGGGGGTGCGCAGGAGCTTCTAGGATTTTGTTCTTGCAATTGAATCTCTCCTTTCTCCCATTGATGGAGAAGATGATCTTAGCGGCGTCGGCGTAGATGATGGCTTTGGCTGTGGCAAGGAAAGGACGTCCCAAAATGATTGGAGCGTTCTCACTTCCCCCAGTCTTGACAACAACGAAGTCGGCAGCCACGTAGGAGCGTCCTATCCCCAGACATACGTCGTCTAGGATACCCTCGGGGTGGCATAATGACAAGTCTGCAAGCTGCAAGCACATGGTTGTATACAATAAAGGTGAACCATTAATTTTCTTATATATTACCGTAGGCATTATGTTGACGCTAGACCCAAAGTCACAAAGTGCATTCTTGAAGGTGTAGGCTCCAATAGTGATGGTGATGACGAGCCTTCCTGGATCTCCTCTTTTGGTAGGCATGCCCTAGTCAGTCCATCTTGGGCCTTCTTCTATCTTATTCGAACACAGATCTGCAGAATAGATATCGACAAGATTTACAGATTCTAATTCTTCCAGCTGGCCCGGAATCTTACCTGGGTTAGCCGTGGGAACAGATGATGCCAGCTGAGAAATCTGAGATTCTAGCATCTTATTAAAGTTATGTTGGTTCTTGATGGCAGAAGAAAAACTTTCCATTTTATTACTAATAGTTTCGAGCATTTTATCATTGGAAGCTAACTTCTTAGATAGATTATCCATAATTCTACCCTGGTTTTGGACTAAGTCTCTTAATGGTGAGAAATTATTGGAAGAATTATTACCTTGATAATTACCTGAATAGTTACCTGGGTAGTTGGTTCTCTGCTGAGTCCATCCTTGATTCTGCTGGGGACGATATTGGTTGTTGTTGTTGATGTAGTTCACGTCCTCCTCCAGCTGAGGGCATTGACTCCCTAAGTGTCCAGTGTTTCCACATTCTTCACAGGTCATGCGGGATTCGAAGAGTTGCATGACTTCCTTCTTCTCAGGGGCTCTGTCTCAAGCCTCTTCATCAGTAAATCCATTTTGGCAGACAGCATGTCTACCTCCTTGAGCTGGTGCATTCCTCTTTCTTTCTTGCGGGGTTGACGTTCCTCGTTCCAAGCTTGATTGGACGCCATCTTTTCCACAAGGTTAGTAGCTTGAGTAAGTGTAAGGGACAGGAAAGCACCTCCAGCTGCAGCATCCATCGTTTCACGGGTGTTGGTAGAGAGCCCGTGGTAGAAGGTCTGCAAGAGCAACCAGTTTTCCATTCCATGATGTGGGCAATCTGCAATGTAGTCTTGAAAGTGCTCCCATGCTTCAGGAACAGATTCCTCGTGTTGCTGCTGGAAACTCGAAATTTTCCCCCGTAAGGCATTGGTTTTGCCTATAGGAAAGAACCTTGACAGAAAGGCAGTAGAACACAATGTCCAAGTTGTAAATTTGTCTTTGTTGGAGTAGAACCATTGCTTCGCTCACCCCAATAGTGAGAATGGGAATAAATGAAGTAGGACTGCATCACTTGGAACATCTTTGATCGTGAAGGTGCCACATATCTCCAAGAAATTTTGAAGGTGTTTGTTGGCATCTTCATGAGTTTTTCCACAAAATTGGCCAGCTTGTACCATGTTGATCAGCGCAGGCTTGAGCTCAAAAGCAGCATCTCCTATAGCGACTGTCGGACCAGTACGAATGTTGTCCGGGGTCGGTGTGGAGTATTCACGTAGGGACTTGTTTGCCATTACATCAAACGTGGGTGTTAAGCTTCGCGCTGTTGAATCTCCTAAGGCAAAAGTCGTGGGCTGAGAATGAGGTGGCCTAAGCTTTGACCTTGCCTTCTTTAAGATTTTCTCTGGATCTGAAACGAAGTTCTCTAGAAGATTCTTATTCATACATTACCCTAAAATAAGATAGACAAAAGTGGAAAGAACAAGGGTAAGCCTGTTTAAGCAATGATTATTTGGATTCTCGATACATTATATGTGAGAGATGCATGCATGCTATTACTGAATTTTTTTTTCATCTATGCTATAGACTTTCTTTCCCCGGCAACGGAGCCAGAAATGCTTGTTGACATTGCTAACGTCATCGACTAGAAACGGATATAAGATCCATCTCTATCGACGACACCAGGAATGCAGAGGTATATCTTAACATGATGCTAAATGTATATCGGATGTTGCTTTCAGATAAACTAAAAGATGAATTCCGACACAATTCATAGCACAACTCGATATAGGTTGTCAGCCTGACAGGTGTGCCTAAAAACGCATGGATATGGTACTCTTACATATGCCTTGGATCTCTAGAAAAGAAGATATATATAAACAGGGTATCCGCAAGTGCACAGATATGAATATACCATTGTAGCATTTTAACCAGGAGTAAAACCAGGTATCGTATTTATATTCTACCACAGGGAAAGAAGTCTTTCTAATCCATAATAGCTAATACATGCTCATCTCTTAGTTTTATAATGTAGAGTGGCCAAAATATATCAATTGCTATAAACAGGGGTAAGTCACATAAAATATAGAGAACGATAGCACTGTTCAAGTCATAACTTCATGCGCAGCTAGAAAGTGTCATTATAGCAAGGGAAACGTAGCAAAGCCTAGCTAGAGAGGATACTCCTAGGTAATTCTAAACTATATGTCAATGCAAACTATGATTAGTGCAAACATTTAGCAATCACGGAAGAAGAACTATTATATCAATGCATAGGAGACTATCCAGGAGGATCAAGGCCGAAACTTGAAACAACCCAAACAGTATAAGGCTCCACTAGTCCTATACACGGGGGGTGGACTACGAAGGACTCAATAGTGCTGTCACCACCACGATCTACCACACGACCCGGCATATAGGGTGCAATCGCAGATAAATATAGTATAAGCACCACGCTTACACTATCTTTACCGTTCACCCATGTTAACAAATGATCTAGGTGAGGGCTATACGACTCCATACATGAATATAAAGGCAAATCAACTATGCTAAACATGTAATCATAATAAACACCAAAGCATATAATGTCGAATATAATCATTAATAAGAACATATGTCTATATAACAAATGTAAAGAACTAGATAAGAACTTACAAGAGCGAAGCTAGATCAGCCTCTAGACGATCAGGAGCCAAGTAGACGCCTTGCCTCCTCCTAGATCTAAACTAGCTAGCTACTCTGCTATATGGTGTTTTCTAGGGCGTAGAGTCTCTGACTTGATGACTTGATCTGATGTATGACAGATTCAGATGCCTCTGCCGGGGGGCAGGGGGGCTGCTTATATAGTCCAGAGGGGTGGACGTGCGCCTTAGGATCAAACCGACCTAAACATGTGGTTTAGATTGATTCTCATAGGCGGTGGAGGAACATTCCAGAAGATGAGGCGGTTCGGGGCCCGGGGGGACCGACCGGCCCCACCACCAGGCCGATCGGTCTGGGGTGGGCCCCCCTCGGGTGCCACTTCAGCCAGGTGGTCTCTTGATCCTTCTAGATGCTTCTTTTTTAGGTGCTGAGCCACGTTGAGTTCCGGAGCCTTCTGGAGTCTTCTAGAGTGGTTTCCTTGCATATTTTCTGAATAGTCCCTGTAGATTCATAGATTCACCAAAACTCGTGGAAATTGTTAATATAAACCCTAATAAGGTGATCTAATTATATTTTAGTCCTTTTTCCAATGAATGTGAGGGATAAAATGCATAGATAAAATGTGTCAACACCTCCCAAACTCGTAACGGTCATGAGAAGGAGCACGTCGAGCCAACTCATCACGCCCAAACCCAACACGCCTATCTCTCTGAGGGAGCACACCTCCACCTCCACGAGTGAGAACTGTACGCACCTACACCTCACCCCTAGGTAGAGGCCCTCTACGAGGCTCAGGCACACCACGAGAAAGGTGGTACCTGTCCTTGTTTGCCATCTCCCTAGCAAACCACTCATCTCTCTTCCTCCTGAAACAGAACTCATCCTTATGCCCATCCCTCCCACAATACTCACAATGGAAGCGGATCGGTTGTGGCTTAGGCTGTGGCTTCTCTACAGGCTTCTCAACAGCCTTCTCTCCTGACTTCACCTCAAAGACATTACTCAGGTTGCTCACAAACATGATGGGTTTCTGGTAATTTTCTATTTTCTGGGAGAACACTGGTGGGTCTGGAGTTGTATCAAGCTTGTTTCTGAGGTGGTTTGGCTTGGGTGAATATTTGTTCATGGGTATAGTGTGTGGTGGAGTAGGGATCTCTCCAACTTTCTCTTCTCCCTCACCACTCTTCTCACCACTCTTGCTAGCCCCCGACGCCTGACCATCAAACCTCTTGAACTCAGCCAACATTAAACTCAACTGTGGCTCATGCCCAGACAACCAACTCATCAATTTCCTAAGCTCATCATTTTCATCTTGCAAACAGTCAATATAGTGTGCAAGTTCCATGTTTTTCAAAGCATGCATTTCACAGGTAGAACATGATGTAGGAATGGGAGCTTTCAAAGCAGCCTCAAGAGAAACTATCCTGGTGTGAGACTCATCTAGCCTAGCATGCAACATAGGACATGAAGTGCAAGCACCTCACAAAGCTGGCCTAGATTTCAGTTCATCACACTCAACCCTAATCACATCTAGTTCCTCAAGAGTAGAGGCATGCTTCTCCTTGAGAGTAGTCAAATCAGCAAGAAAAATAGAGCAATCACCACAGTCAATCTCATCAGACACCACAGGAGTAGATTTCAAAGAGCCTATCTCATTACTAGCATCCACAAGTGTTGGCGTTTCGTAGTGCTGTCATCTTAAGAATAGATCTGGGATCCATACTTAGTGACAACACCAAGAAACACCTTTTAGGCACCTCTTAAAGTCACAACTAACGACACCGGGTTAGCGTGACATCAAGACTAGCCAAAGGTTAATCTAAACGATCATGAACGAATCCGCAAGCGCACAGATAAACCATTGTAGCATTTCCCCAAGGAAGGAGAGAATTCCAAGGGTATCGTATCTGTGGAAGGCAATGGCGGATATCTTAGACTTATGCTGTTGCTCTGAATGTAAACCAAGAGATAGATATAGGAAACAACACACTCAATGACAGGGGTAAGATAAAAGATATAAGGGTAGTGCGACACACACACTCAAATCTACCTCTACTCTAGCATACTACGGCTTAGGGGGAACATACGAGTTAGCTCTAGGTTCTAATGTACTAAACATACAAAGCTAGAAGATACAGGAGATGGGCATGAGTATTGCATGAGAGAGATAAGGTTCAGCACCCAGGTACAAACGGGGAGCTAGCCCGTGACGACCAGCACTCTGCGAAACTAGACTTTAGACTCTTACAGCAGGTACCCCAGCGTGGAGGATTGCCCAAGGATCCAACAGGACTGGCACTACCTGCGGACCGTCCTCTATCATTACAGGGGGTATGCTCATAACAATCGTAGCTAGACAACCCAGGCACCATGCCTACGTTGCTACTAGACTCCACCCGGCCCGGGCTATTGTGACCCAGGGTGAGAGCCACCAGAAGACTGGTCAACTAGACCGAGTACCGTAGCTTGAACACAGACCTCATGCAACACTCTCATGCCATCTAACAAGATCAACTAAGGCTAGACATACAAATAGATACGAACTTTCTTATGTCTAATCAATAAGATCAAAGGGTCATGTTCGTGAAGAACACGAGCCTCTAACTTATGAACAAACACATAAGGAAGGAGTTTATCACCCTTCAAGTGGATCAACAGGTAGTGTTCACGAAGAACACAAGCCTCTAAATGATGAACAAAGGATGAACTCAAGAACATATCAAGCATATGATCTACCATGACTTTATATGAAATAGCTGAATAACTGAAGTAGATGAAAGTCATACAAAGAAATAAAGATAAAAGAGAACTCATACCTAGACTCCCAAGAAGACTTGGAACCTGAATAAGAGCTACTCTAGCCTACCCCCTAGCCTTGGAAACTAAAAGTGAGAGGAGAATGAGAGAGTGGTGTGTGGGAAATGGGAGCCCCTCCCCTTCTGTTTATAGGAAAGGAGCAGGCTTGCTTGGAGGCTCAAAGTGCTCCAAAACACCCCGGGATGCAGCAAGTGACCAATGAGCAGCTGCCACGTGTAGGGACGAGATGGGGCGAGCCAGAGGCGGTTCGGCCGATCCTAGGATCGGCTGGCCCTCTAGGCCCCCACTCAGGGTGGTTTTCCTCTGGGTGGCTGCCCTGTGGGCCCTCTTATCCACCCCTTGTGCATGGATTGAATTGGTATCTGAGGTGGGCCCTTTGATCCATGTGAAGTCCATGTGGCGTCCTCTGATTCGTCGGAGAGTGCCTCCCTTGGATCGATGACGTGGAATGCCATGTTTCCCTTGGTGGTAGCCACCTCCTCAGCTGAGTTGGCATGGTTTCTTCATAGAAGGTGGGTTTCCATCTCTTTTAAGGGGTAAATCATCTACATACAAATAATCTCCAAGGACAAGTGGAACTACATTATTCAAACCAAAATGCTAGTAAATAATGCATATGACTCCATTTATGTGAGAATATTGAGGGTTGAAAGTGGTGAATTACAACCGTCAACAACAAGCAAGGATTCAAGCTCAGCTATCTTGTCCTTAGCATCACCCAACAAAGACCTAAATTCTCTCTTCTCCTTGTTGGTCTTTCTAAGCACATCATCACAGTTATCAAGCAACTCATTCAGTCTAGAATTCTCCTCTAGCAAGAAGTTGGGATCATGTCGTACCTCATCCTCGGAGTCGGAGTTCGAATCCGAGCTGTGCTTCCCACCCTTCTTGGAATGTGCTATGCCACAAAAGCCTCCTTGTGCGACGAAGCTCAGGCCGGTGAAGTTCTTGCCCGTGTGCCTCTTGTCCTTCGCCTTTCTTGCTCTTCCTCGCTGCTCAAGTCGGAAGAAGCATCGCTTGATGTTGAGTCGATGTCGCTCGCTCCGGCCACCATTGCTTGAGCTGTCTTCTTCTTGTACCCGCTACTCTTCTTGTGCCTTCTCTCGCCCTTGTGCTTGTCCTTGTAGTCGTTCCGGGAGTGGTGCTTGTTGTAGTCGTGCTTCGGCCTGCCCTTGTAGTCGTTCTTGATCTCCATGGCTTCAGGGCATTCGGCGATGAAGTGCCCGTGCTTCCCGCACCGATAGCACATCCCCGAGCTCCGCCTTGCATTCTTGCGGTTCTCGTACATCCGCCCAAACCTCTTGCTCAACAAAGCGAGATCATCCTTGCTCAGTACCTCAAATTTCTCATCTGGCAAAGACACAAGACAAGATAAAGAGAAACCACCAGAGTTAGCGTTAGACCTTGATCCTGAGACAAGAGCCAAACTATGAGGATCAGTGGGGCTCTCGCTCTTGGCTCTCAAGCCACGATCAACCTCTGAAGACCTGAGCATGGAGAACAGCTCGTCCAGCATCAGTGTATCATACATGCTCGACTCCTCAATGGCCTCGACCTTGGCACTCCACACAGACCTATCCAGGGCATGCAAAAGCTTGATAGCTTGATCATGATCCGTGTATGGGAGCACTGTCACATTGGCCCTCATGTTGTTGACTATGTTTGTGAAGCGCTGAAACATAGCATCGGTCGACTCACCGGGGAGATGGGTGAAGTTCTTGTACTCTCTCCGGTAAGTGGAAAACAAATGGGCTTGCACTTGGACATTGCCAACATGAGCATTTCTCAACTTAAGCCAAATCTTTCCGGCCACATTCTCTCCATACACTCGCTCGAACTCCGAGGCACAGAGAGCACGGAACAAGTAATCAACGGCCTTGCTGTTGACCTCACACATGTCCCGCGATCCTGGAAGCAGAAAACTGTCTGGGATGACATAATGAGGATTCTGAGTGATCTCCCAGATCAGAGTTCCCTTCCCACGCAAAAACGCACCCATGCGCCTCTCAAAGTGCATGAAAGTGCGGAGGACCCAACCCCTTGCCATAATCACCCATCTTTGGATCTTAGACTGGTTAGAATCAAGAAGATCCATAATCGGCTCTGATACCAATTGAAGGACCGAATAGGCGACCAGAGAGGGGGGGGAGTGAATGGGAGCCGATAAAAATTCTTCCCGAAGGTCGAACTCAGCCTATACCCTGATTACCACTCCGAGTAGTCGCACACACTAGAGAAGCTCTAGACTAGGCACACACAAGCCCACAAGTCCTAGAGACAAGCCTTGAATCAAACCGCGGAAGCACAAGATAAGAATCAAAGCACTTGGCCAATTCTGGAAACGCCAGGCGCGGACTGTCTGGTTGGTACGGGCGGACCGTCCGCAAGGCAGCGGCGGACTATCCGGACCGTCGACGCGGACTGTCCGAAAACTTCAGCAGAACCACTAGAGACGCACCGAGAAAATCGGACTGTCCGGCTGAGCCACGTGGACTGTCCGCAACTATCGCGGATTGTCCGTGAAGGCAGTGCAGACCGTCCGTCAACCTCACGGGAAACCCCAGACAAACTCAGCTCCACCCTAGACAAATTCTCGACTCGACGGATTGTCTAGCAACCCCACGCGGACTGTCCACAAACCGCCTGCAACCAAACCCTAGGGAAGAAACAGATTGAAACAAGAACGCGCACGAACAAGCGACGAACTACGACGAACTGGCCCCTCGCGGACTGTCCGCGGGCACCTGGCGGACTGTCCACCGCGCATGAATAGAACCAAAAACTGCTCGAGCTCGGGAGTCAACTCCCCCTTTCTGTCACCGGATCTCCCAAACGACTAGAGCTCTTGAGACAAGATTTTGGGGAGATGAGAAGCGTCACACAAGGAAGCTATTCCCCAAAAATCTCGACCTCTAACACCCTAAATCACCGGGAATCGCGGATCACACGAACCACCACCATGAACTCGGGCTCCAACCAAAAACACACGAATCGAAGGTGTTTCTCAGCGTTTGAGGGGTCTAGATCACACACAAAGATGCGCAAGGCATCCACCCATGATCCCCTCAAAGAAATCCAAGAAGAAACGCCTTCAAAATCACGAATCGAGCGAAGAACAAAACTCCCTAAAAATAGCCCCGAAAATAACACAAAAATCACAGAGGACTAGGAGATCACCGCAACTCCGAAAGCTTCCATACATCCAGATGTCAGAGTCTATACAAGAATCTAGCCTAAGGAATACAGAGAAAAAGAAGCAGTTCAAAGAAATCTACCGGGGCAGGAAACCCTAGAGTCCAAGAGAGAGAGAGATGCCATCCACCTCTCCACTATTTATACGAAGTCCATCGGAGGGAGGTAAATGACCACGCTACCCCTACAACTCAAATAGAAGATACAACCCATCAGGGGCATTTTGGTCAAGTCTTCATTAAGCGGACACGCTTCCACCGCGGCCCTGCTTAGCATCGACGCAAGCCCCGCGATCACGCCACGTGCCCCCCGCCTCGAAGCTTCCCGAAACTCCCGGATCACCATCTCCATCGCCTCGGGCATCCGGACTTGGTTTTGAGGCCCAAACCAAGAAACTGTCCACTAATGGTTTTGTGGGGAAACCAACAAACCCCGCGTGCAAGCTTCGGGCTCCATCCACTACCTTGCACCGGCCCATGTTCACGACTTCAGCCCACCAGTCTTGCACCGCACGGCTCGCACTTGACCCCATCAGCCACCGGGTCCAGCTTTAAGATTCATGCTCACTGCGGTAATTCGCTTAGCCACTGCTTTTTGAGTTTGTTCTTTTGCGGAGCCCGGACTGTTCTATAGTTCTGGCTCGTACAAAGCAAACTGCGTAGCCAATGACTGAAGAGGAAATAGCTGCTTCCGTTGCTCCAGCTGAAGCCCCAGAAGAGCCTGCTGGCGATATTGCTGATTACGAGCCATCACCGAAGGCTAAAGAGACTTCTTTTGGTGACATCTTTCGGCGGTGGAGGCTTCGTCGTCGGATCTCATGGCCGAACGGGAGCCTAAGACTCCGTCCTTTGTTATCGGAGCTTCGCTGGTTTCTGAGAACCTGATCAAGTATCATGAGGAGAAGGGGTTTTTTCCCGAAGGTGTTGCCCATGCTCCGGAAGGGGAAACAACTCCGAAGCCCAAGACTAGCGAAGTCGTTGTTTTCCGTGATTTCTTCAATGCCTGTTTGAGATTTCCTTGTTCCCGGCATCTCCCCGAGATCCTTGATCATTACAGTGTTAAACTACATCAGCTGATACCGAACGCATTCGTTCAGCTCTCCAAATTTTTCTTCGCTGTGCGTTCTTGTGATGGGCGAGTTGATACTGAAGCTTTCGTTCGGTTCTACGAGCTCCATGTTCAGAAACAAAACTTCCGGTTGGATGGGGATCCTGCTATCTACAAGAATCATTTTGGGTGTATAACCTTCACAACTCGGAGGAAAAACAACAAGAAAGATATCGAAAGAGTGGAGCTCAGCCCGGCTCATAAAAACAAGTGGGATGATGACTGGCTGTCCTACTGGTTTTACGTGAAGGTAAACATGCCTCGCGGCTCTGATGGGACTGCGTATTATCCTTTCAGCATCTCGACCATGACTCCTTTGAGTTATGTCACGGGCCCGGACTTCGCGAATACCAGAGGCTTTAAAGACTGCGAGAAGGCTTTCTGCTTGGCTTCGCAGTTTATTCCTGGCCGCGATGTCACAGAGGAGTTTGTGGCTGCCGAGATTTGGCCCCTTTCTACAGGTTGGAACCCTCGGGAGGTCAAGTGGCTGTCAGTTGATTGGCTTCCAAAAGAAGTTCCTTTTCCTCGTTTTGGCTTGAAAATGCCTGAAGGGAAGAACGCTCATGAGTTTGTGGGTGAAGTGGAGCGGCGGGTGGTGGACTTACTTGGCCCCTATACCGAGGTGGAGTATCAGGCTCCGCGGAAACTAGCCACCGGAGGTCGCCGTGTTAACCGGATCTTTTAAGAACTTGGGATTGAAGTTGACGATCGCCCGAAGCCCAAGGCGTCGTCTAAGCGTGCTCGTGATTATGCTCAAGTTGCCGTGGACTCGGCTGACACTACGAAAAAGAAGAAAAAGTTCGCGGCCTCTCCGGACGCGTCTGGCGAAGCTGCGGTTGTTGAGTCGCGGAGGGTCGTGGCTCCGGCGTCCTCCTCAAAAACGAGTCAACTTGAGCGTGCCAAAAAAAGCAAGAGCAGGTCAAGATGCTAAGGTTAACCTTACGATTCCCAGTACGTGACGATCCCATCGAAGCCTAAATCTCTTAGTCTTCCTGAAAGAAGAAAGTTCATTAAGACTAGGTGTTTTGAACAAATGAATCCTTCGGAGCCCCGGCCATAACAAAAAACATTCCGAAGTCCTGCACCCTTTCTCTGCGGAGGCAACGATCTTCACACTAACCCTCTCGTTCTCTTGCGTGGGTTATCTTTTTTAACCTGAAAGTTTTGCGAAGCCCAAATCTTTATATTGGAATTTTTGAAATATGCCAAAGCCAAATGGTCTTCAGCTAAAACACGGCGAACCAGGGGCTAAAGCTTTGGCGGGAGTAAGAAAGCAGAGGACCCCGACCCCCCCTTTATATAGCCCGAGGAGAGAGAAGAAGTGTAGCAGTCTCGAAATGCGAACAGGCACCTCGGGAAGGAGCGATTCGTGTCATTTGAAAGGTAAACGCGCGAAGCCAAATCAAAGAAAGCCCACAAACTCCCCGTCGCCGAAGGTGACGTTTTCTTCATCTTAAGGTCGTGAAACAAAATCGAGGAGAAGGATAATCTTGTTGCTTAGCGCTTCTCCTCGAGGGGCTACTATTGGGGCGGTAGAAAACATCACCTCATTAAAGAAAAATATGCTTCACAAGAATTTGAGAGCATTAGTCAACTAGTGCATTGTTTGAATCATGAAAGTGCTCGGCTTTACGAACCTAGGAGGAATTATCAGAAGAAGATATCTTATGTTAAGGGTTCTGATTCAGAGAAAGATGTTGAGATTGATCTTGCCGAGTGGGTATCAAACAAAAGGCCGATTTCATGTCTCTTCGGCAAGAAAGAGATTGAGTTGCTCGATGTTGATGCAACAATTGCGATGAATCAAGGAAGGCTCAACTTCGAAATACCTCCCAAAGTAACTAGACCAATAAAAACTGGTCAACATCCTTTTCCAACCAATACGGTTGAAGTAACCAGGGATTCAATCCCACGAGCAAGAAACTTGACATCTGAATTGGCCAAGAGCAAAAAAGTCATCAATCCTCAAGATGAGTCAACTGCAGAAGAGTGGGCCAATCCAAGTGGCCAGTTCCAAAATTATGGTTTAATGGATCAGTTTATAAAAGATGAAGGAAAGCTTGGGCATGGATTTACATCAGTCGACGAGTTAGAAAAAATAGATCTTGGTGATAAAAGTAAACCAAGGCCGACATTTATTAGTGCCAGACTAGAAGCAGATTATAAAATAAAGCTGATTTCATTATTGCAAGAGTTCAAGGATTGCTTCGCATGGGAGTATTATGAGATGTCTGGTTTAGACCGATCAATTGTAGAACATCGGCTACCAATCAAGCCAGGATATCAGCCGTTTAAGCAAAGGCCGAGACCATACTATGACAAAATTCTTCCAGATATAAAAGCCGAGACGCATGCTGTATTGTGAACATTCTTAGCTCCGCTGATGCTTTAGAGTTCCTGGACTCAGGGACTGATGGTGATGGAGAAGACAAGGGTCATTTGGCCAATCCTAAGGTGGAAAAAACTGTTGTGTCCAGTCTCAAGGACACTACTGTGGTTACCCTTGATGTTGAAAATGTTAGAGGCTCTAACAAAGTTGAAGAAAGCATCAAACTTCCCGGAGCTGAGAACAACCAAGATAAGGGTGTCAGCTCTTGCCTGGGCAACCATCCTGAAGCTTCGGGTGATACGAAGGTGTCACCTGAGTTCATGTAATCCTTAGCTGAAACTGTGAGCTCATCGGGTGCTATGGAGGGTCATACCCTGGAGATGGTTCTCACGGAGAGGAGCACTTTTGACCCTTCGACCTATTCGTATAACAAGGCTATTGGTATGAGGGATTTACAAACTTTATTGTCTGTTCGCTTGCCATTTCATAAGAAGAGTGGGGTAATAGAGTCTCATGTGCTCTGGGAGCTAAGGGATTCTACTCGGCTTGCAGGCACGACAACAGAGGATGCTCCGCAGGTTGAAGGCGAACCTCCCGTTGGTCAAGAGCTGGAGGAAGGTGAGATTCCCGGAGCCCAGGCTTCTTCTATAATTGTGAAGCAGCCAGGTACCAGTACCAGTGCTAGACCATCGGTGCCTTTTGATCTGAGCCGGGAAGTCATTAGACTTAACGAGAAGTATGCGACTTTGGAAAAGATGTTCAATCTTCAGACGGAAAAGATCGCTATTCTTGGGGACAATGTTAACACTTTTAATACTGCCTCAGAAAATCTGACAAAGGAAACTGAGAGGCTAGAAAAAGTGGCAGAAGATTTGAGCAAGATAGTGGAAGATGACACCAGGGTCATAGATTCTTTGAAGAAAGAAAAAGAAGATCAAAGAACTGTTATTGAAGAACTTAGGAAGGAAGTTGAGGGGCAAAAGAATTTCATAAATGCAGCCAAATGAGTCTTGAAGAAACACTTCAAAGTTTTGTACGAAAAGTACTCTCGCGCTCTGGGGGAATTTGGCGCGGAGCCCCTGCCCTTTCCTGATGACAAGGATGCTAAGGCGATTTTCGAGTGGATGGAACAGGAGTTCGATCATCTCCCAGGTGTGATGACCGGAGCTAGTGACTATGCAGCTTTGATGTGTGTTGAAGTCCTATTTGGGTTGCTGCAAAAGAGCAAGTTCTCCCATTTTCTAGACTTGGGCTCTAGGATCTACAAATTCCCGATGGCTGAGGAAACTGAGTATGAAATTTCTTCGAAGAATGTTTGGGTTGTTAAGAAAAAATTTCTAACTTTGTTCTGGGAAGCGTCAAGACAGGAGCACGCCAAGGCCGTGGCGCGTCGCTATCTTGTGGAGGTGAGTATTTTTTTCTGGGAGCTTCATCTCTGTTCTTTGAGATCGCTTTATTTCTAAGATCGTTTACTTTGTTATTTTGTAGGCTAAGGAAAAGGAGGTGTTGGGACGGGCTCGTCTGAGGATGAAAGCGAGGACGGCGACTCCCCCAAGGATGCAGCCCCTAGTAAAAAAAGCCCTGGTGAAAAAAAAGATGGCGAAGACAAAGATGGCGAAGCCTGAACATTTTCCTGCCTTTGTTTAAGTTGCTGCTTTTGGCACGCCCTGTGTGGCGGACAGACTCGTGGGAAAACATTCGTTGGCGCGATTATTGTAATATATCTTGGCTCCGTTACCTTCTTTATTATTTCTATTTCGACTAGTTCTCTAGTTTAGAGACAAGGGTAAAACAAAGACAGCCCTATTTTTTGAAGAAAACGTCACCCCCCTTTTTACTTTTCTATGGTGTGAGAGCTTTTGCTAGAAAAAGCGATGTTTTGTAGGGTGGCTCTTACTTGTTTTCAAAAGCTAAATCTAGCGAAATTTGCTTTGAATTCAGCAGACTTTTCTCTTTGACTTGGTCGATTATAGCAATCTTGTTGCCTTTTGAGTTACCTTCTACTTAGTCAAAAGATGGAAAATTTAGAACCAGGAAGCTAATCCCTTGCGGAAAAAGGTGTCGAAGTTGTCGCCTTGTTTCTTTTTTGAAATGTATTGTGTGGTGGTGTCCGATGGTGTAAAAAAATACCTTGGGTTTAGCTTTTGAAATATAACTTGGCTTCGGTATGTTTTCGTTATCTTCTTCTTAAACCATTCTCTGGCTTCGAGAAAGGAGCAAAAACTTTTTTTTTGAAGAAAACGTTACCCCCCACCCGTTTTTGCTTTTTTCTCGAAGCACACAACTTTTTGTAAAGATTGTGACATTTTGTAGGATTCTCAAAAGCCCAAAGTCTAGTGAAGCTTGCTCCGAGCTTCGCAGACTTTTTCTTTGATGGTCGAATATCAGCAATCTTGTTGCTTTTCGACCGAAAGATTGGTTTCGAGTCTGCAGAAATCTTAGAATTGAGAGAAAATGACTGATCCCGCAACTTAGTCTATTGCTGTGTGGGATTTTTTGGTACTTAGGCATGAGTGCTAAGATTTTTATGAGACAACGTGTATAAGCTTGTTGCTTTTCGTTGCTCATTGGGCAGAAACCCCCTTACAGAAAGTAAATGACTGGAAATAAATTGCTAAAAATAATGAATAACAAGCGACGGAATTTAAGGGGAATGTAATTTCATTGAAACTGAAATTGAGTACATGGATCCGCCTCATTAAAAACCTTGCCTCCTGATTTGGAGTCCCCTTTAGCAAGGAAAAGAGTACGGTCCTTGGAAATGTAAAGTGCTGAAAATGTAAAAAAGCGTAAGATGACTAAGCTCCGGCTCCGTTTATAAGTTCACAAAGCCAGAGTTTTACACTGCCTACTTCTAAGGGTAGTACTTGAGAAGGTTGTCCGCATTCGAAGTGTGTGGTAACGCATTGCCCAACTGATCTGCCAAATAGAAAGATCCTGGTCTGAGACTTTTTGTTACTATGAACGGGCCTTCCCAGGGCTCTTGTAATTTTCCCGGGTTGTCGAAATTTTTCTTCTTCTTGATGACTAAGTCTCCCACCTGTATTTCCTTTCTCACGACTTTCTTATCCCTCCATTTTTTGGTTTCTTGCTGATATTTTTCTAAGTTCTCAACAGCTTGAAGTACGTCTACCTCGATCAAATCTTTCTCTGCTTCCTCAAAGCCTGTGTCTTGTGCTTTTAGGACTCACAAACTTTGGTTCTTGATTTCTTCTGGTGCCATGGCTTCGGAGCCAAATAGCAACTTGAAAGGTGAGAAGCCTGTGGTCCTTGAGATGCTAGTGTTATGAGACCAAGTTACCTTCGGCAACTCCTCTACCCATTTCCCCTTTCTCTGGTTGAACAAGCATTTCTTTATGCTAGAAAATATTTGGCCCTTTGCTCTTTCCACCACCCTGTTTGACTGTGGATGGTATACGGAGGCGAACTTTAGCTTTGTTCCCGTAGTTAGGCAAAATTCCCTGAAATCATTGCAATCAAATTGCTTCTCGTTGTCCACAGTTAGTTCCCTAGGAACCCCGAATCTGTAAATTATACTCTGCCAAAAGAACTTTTGGATGTTGCAAGATGTGATGCTTGCCAGCGGCTTAGTTTCGACCCATTTGGTGAAGTAGTCTATGGCGACAGCCGCAAATCTGCAATTTCCTTACGCTACCAGGAGTGGTCCAACTAAGTCCATCCCCCATCTTTGCAAAGGCCAGGAAGGTGGTATCAGTTGCGTGGGCATCGAAGGACTTCTCTGATTGCTGGAATTTTTCTGGCAAGCTTCACATGTTTTTACCAAATGGTGAGCATCATCGATAATGGACGGCCAATAAAAACCTTGCCTTAGTGCTTTTTGAGCCATAGCTCTGGAGCCTATGTGAGCACCGCAGAAACCCGGGTGAATTTCTTTTAGCAGTTCCTTTCCTACATCAAAGCTAATGCATCTCAGGGTAGGAGCTAATATGCTAGATTTGTATAGCTCTCCATCAATTATCTCATAGCCTGGGCTCTTTGCCTCATGCGATTCAAGGAAACTTCCTCAGTGGGTTCATAGTGACCTCTTAAGAAAGCCAAGATCGGAGCCCTCCAATCATATTTTCTATGACATTGATTGCTTTAACTTTGGGTTCTTTCACAGCAGGCGTGGTGAGGACCTCATAGAAAACATCCGGATAAGGCTTGATTTTGTGCTACGGCTTTTGCCAGTGCGTCGACTTTGTTGTTCGAGTTCCTTGGGATATGTTCAACTGTGAACCAATTGAAATGCTTTTCCATGGACCTTACAATGGTGAGATATTTGACCAGCTCTGGCTCCCAGGCTTCGCTGTCTTTTTCTACGTGGCCCTGGATGACTTTTGAGTCTGATCTCACGATGAAACTCTGCTGCCCTAGTGCTTTCATTTTTCTCAGGGTAAGGAACAATGCTTCGTACTCGTTGTGTTGTTTGTTGCCCTTTCATTCTCTGGGAAGTCCAGCCTGACTGTGAATCGCATTTTGAACCCCGTTGGGGAGGTGATAACTGCCGAAGCCCTGGCTCCTTTGTGGCAATACGCCCCGTCGTAGTATGTGATCCATGGCTGTTCAATTTCTGCAGAGCTCGAGCTTGCTGGTGAAGTCCAATCCACAACAAAATCTGCTAGGACTTGAGATTTAATGGCACTTCTTCTTTCGAAGACTACATGCTCTGATAGCTCAAGATCCCATTTTGAAATTCTTCCCGAAGCTTCTCTATTGTTGAAAAGCTCATGCAGAGGTTGGCCCGTCACTACTATGATTCTGTGGGACTCAAAATAGTGCCTAAGTTTTCGTGCTGCCATGACCACCGCATATGCAATTTTCTCAAGCTCTGAATAGAACACCTTTGACCCCGTGAGTGTTTCAGAGACAAAATATACAGGGACTTGGGTTGGCTTCCCTTCCACTTCTTTTTCTTATATTAAGGCTGCGCATACGGCTGTTCTCGAAGCCGAGATGTAAAGTAGCAAGGGGGAGCTGGGCTCCAGGGGACATAGTTTGGTCAGGTTTGTGAGATAGATTTTGAGCTCCGCAAACGCTTTACTCTACTCTGCCCTCCCCCACCATTCGAACTTTTTGTTGTTTCTGAGTACTTGGAAGAAGTGGAGGCTTCGCTCCGTGGCCTTGGACACGAATCTGTTTAGCGCAGCTATTCTCCCTGTGAGCTTCTGCACATCTTTTAGGGACTTGGGTTCCTCCATCTTGATTATTGCTTGTATTTTGTCGGGGTTAGCTTGTATTCCCTTTGTCTCTACGAGACATCCAAGTATTTTCCCACGGCGCACTCCGAATACACACTTCTCTGGATTCAATCGTAAGTTTGCGGCTCTCGGATTTGCAAAAGTTTCTGCAAGGTCAGAAATGTGATCACCGCGCTTGTTGCTTTTGACGACTATATCGTACACATATGCCAACAAATTTCTGCGTAGTTGTTCGGGAAACACCGAAGCTGTCATTCTGGTGAAGGTTGGTCCTGCGTTCTTAAGCCCCTCAGGCATTCGCAAGAAACAATAGATACCGAAGGGAGTGATGAAGCTGGTTTTCTCCTCGTCTTCCTTTCTTATTCTGACTTGGTGATATCTCGAGAACATGTCGAGCAAAGATAGCATTTCGCTGTTTGCTGCGTCATCAACTATTTTGTCCACTCTTTCTAGTAGATAATCGTCTTTTGGGCAAGCTTTGTTTAAGTCTGTGAAGTCTATACACATTCTCCATTTTCCGTTTTTCTTTTTCACTGGGACTATGTTCGTGAGCCAAGTTGAGTATTTGGCTTCGCGAATCACGTTGGCGTCCAGTAACCTTTGTACTTCTGCTTTCACGACGTCGACTTTTTCATTCGACATTTTGCGAAGCTTTTGCTTTTTGGGCCCGATGTTCTTGTCCATTTCTAGCCTGTGCTCGATGATGTCTTGATCAACTCCTTTCAAGTCGTGGGCTGACCATGCAAACACATCTTGGTTCTTGGCCAGGAATGTCAATAATTCTCGTTCTTCTTCCAGGCTCAGCTCAGCTCCGATTATTACTGCCCTGTCTGGCATGTGTGCATCTAACTGAATTCTTTTGGTCTCGCCGTCGGCACTGATGCTTACTTTTTCCTTGTCTCTTTCAGGCTCCACGAACTTTTTCTTTTTTTCTTTTTGCTCAGCTTCGGCTTGAGTGAGATGATGAATGCTTCTTTGGCCTGGTGCTATGCCTTTTTCAATGTCCTTGGCAGTCTGCTGATCACCGAATACAGTGATGACCCCTTTGAGTGTCGGTATTTTCATGCACAAGAATAACTGCCAAACTGCTACGTCAAACTTGTTGACAAAACCCCTGCCTAGGATGGCCAAGTAAGGGTAATGCATTTCCACTACATCGAACGTGATCAACTCAGTTCTTGGGTTGTCAAGATTCCCGAAGGAAACAGGCAATGTGATTTTTCCCAATGCTCTGATTGGTTTCCCCCCGAAACCCAGAAGTGGTATATCTACTTCTTGCAACAAGTGCGGGTCTATCTTCATTTCTCTGAAAGTTTTGGCGAAAAGAATGTTCGCGGAGCTGCCGTTGTCTACTAGGACTTCTCCAATTTCCCATCTTGCAATGATTGTTTTGATGACCATGGCATCATTATGCGCGGCTGTTTTTAGAGTGAAGTATTCTTTCGTGAAAGTGATCGGCACATGTGCCCAAGGTGGTTTTACCGAAGGTTCGTCCTCTATGGTGTGTACTTCTCTGAAATAGTTCCTCCTCATTTTCTTGTTCTCAAACTCGAGGGATGATCCTCCCACGATTGGAAACATCTGGCGATAAGAACTTTCTTGGTTCTGAGCTTCAGTCTGAGAGATGGCCATGATGGAGCCGAAGGTCGGCAAAGCTTTGGGATCATTTCTCAGGTTGGCTGGCTCCGCCTTTGGAACCACATTTGGCATACCGGGCGGCGGAGGTGGGATTTGTTGCATGGGCTGAGTGTTTTGTTGGTTTTGTGGCTGGTACTGGTGCGGTGGTGGTGCTTGCCATGCTGGCTGTGGCTGATTGTATGTGCTGGTTTAGAAGAAGTTTGGGTTTCCTTGGTTATAAGGATGCAGCGGAGGTGCACTGGGGTATAGATTTTGCTGGAAGGGTAATTGAGGCCAAGTGTGGTTGGCAGGTTTGGGTGGAGTGGGTTGATGTTGGGCTTGAGCAGCTCACTTTTCCTCGGCCATCCTTTCCAAGGTTCTTTTGGTTTCGGGACAATTATCTGTGGAGTGATGAGTTTGCTTTCCGTGGAAAGAGCAGTAAAACAAGTGAGGGCGGAAACTTTGGTTTTGAGGGGATGGTCCGTTGCCCCTCCCTCTTCCTCTCTGGTTATGGCCTCCTCGGTTCGGAGCTTGCGGAGCTCGCTGCGGAGCTTGGTTTTGGTGGGTTTTGGTTTTGGGTTTGGGTATCTGGTGTGGCTTCGATTGGGAGTATTTGGTTTGGTGGGTATGGAGCTCTATTGTTTTGTACACTCTGGTGTGAGGGAACCCAGTCTTTGTCTCTCTGGGTTTGCCTTAGACGATTTCTTTTAGCAACTCTTCTCTTGTGATTTTCATCGGATCTGCAATATTCCTCGAGCTCCTCCAAGAGTGCTTGCATTGTTTTTGGCTTTTTTCTTGAGAGGTGTGACGCTGTTTGTCCCGAAGTTAAACCCTTGATACAGGCAACTATGGCAACCTTCTCCGATACATCTGGAGTTTGGGATTTGAGCTGGAGAAATCTTTACATAGTTTGCCAAAGGTTCCTTGTCCTTTTGAATGCAGTAGAACAAGTCCCTCTCAGCTGTGGTTGCGGCTTGAAAGCCTTGGAAGTTTTGGATGAGTTTGGTTTTGAGGTCAACCCAACTGTAGACTCAGTGCAGTGGTAACAGCGAGTACCAGTTCAACGTCGCACCTTCGCATGCTATAATGAATGATTTAGCCAAAACAACTTCGTCACCACCGGCTGAAGCCACAGCAGCTTCGTAACTCATGATAAACTGCCTTGGGTTTGTCAAGCCATTATACTTTGGTAGGGAGATTGTTTTGTAGGTGAAGGGCCATGGTGTTGGGTACACAAAACTCCCAAACAAAGATAAGATTACTTAATGAAGAAATACACAATTAGCTCGTTCGCAATCACGTTTATTAATTAGTTGGCCTTCCTTGGAGCATTACACATTCAACTTTCCAAAATGTCGACCCCTTTACAATAGGGAGGGGGTCTCCTTTTATAGTGCCCAAAGACAAAAATTACATCCCGAGATTAACCCGCATCCCTAGCATCTCAGAAGAATATTCGGGGGCGAACTTGGGCTTGCACACTAGATGCAGATTTGACGCCGTAGTTGGCGGAGCGTGAATCATGCCGGAGACAACGGAGTGGAGGACGCGCTGCGAGAACCAGAGGCAGTTCCGTGTTGCACCAGCCTTTGACCGAGTCGTCGCAACCAAATCTTCGTAGAGCTCCGGGCTTCGCAAGCTTGTCCTTCCCACGGCCGCATCTGTCAGAGATTCCTGGGCTTCGAAACTTCGTCCCGAGACCAAGAAGCATTAGGCCCGCGAGATCACTTCATCGGAGCTCCGATCCCTGTCTTCTGTTCACTTCGAGAGAAACTACTGGAGCTTCAGACTCTTCCCTACAAGAAAAACTTGATACGGGTTAACCTTACGATTCCCAGTACGCGATGATCCCGTCGAAGCCTAAATCTCTTAGTCTTCCTGAAAGAAGAAAGTTCATTAAGACTAGGTGTTTTGAACAAATGAATCCTTCAGAGCCCCGGCAATAACAAAAAACATTCCGAAGTCCTGCACCCTTTCTCTGCGGAGGCAACGATCTTCGTGCTAACCCTCTCGTTCTCTTGCGTGGGGTATCTTTTTTAACCCGGAAGTTTTGCGAAGCCCAAATCTTTATATTGGAATTTTTGAAATATGCCGTAGCCAAATGGTCTTCTTATTCTGACAAACTCCCGGTGCCTAGAGGTGATGTTTTCTACCGCCCCAACAGGGGGAACATATGAGTTAGCTCTAGGTTCTAATGTACTAAACATACAAAGCTAGAAGATATGAGAGATAGGTATGAAACATTGCATGAGAGGGTAAGGTTCAGCACCCAGGTACAAGCGGGGAGATAGCCCACGACGACCAAGACTGTGTGAAACTATACTTTAGACTCCTACAGCAATACCCCAGCGCGGAGGGTTCCAAAGGGTCCAACAGCTGTCACCACTGCGGCCTACCTCTATCGTTATGGGGGGTATGCTCATAACTAACGTAGCCACACAACCCAGGCACCATGCCTGCGTTTCTGCTAGACTTCACCCGGCCTGGGCTATTGTGACCCAGGGTGAGAGCCACCAGAAGACTGGTCAACTTAGACCGAGTACCGTAGCTTGAACACAAACCTCATGCAACACTATCATGCCATCTAACAAGATCAACTAAGGCTAAACATACAAACATATACGAACTCTCTTATGTCTAGTCAACAAGATCAAAGGGTCGTGTTCGTGAAGAACACGAGCCTCTAACTTATGAACAAACACATAAGGAATGAGTTTATCATCCTTCAAGTGGATCAAAAGGTAGTGTTCATGAAGAACACAAGCCTCTAAATGATAAACGAGAGATGAACTCAAGAACATATCAAGCATATGATCTACCATGACTTTATATGAAATAGCTGAATAACTGAAGTAGATCAAAGTCATACAATGAAATAAAGATAAAAGAGAACTCATACCTAGACTCCAAAGAAGACTTGGAACCTGAAGAAGAGCTACTCTAGCCTACCCCCTAGCCTAGGAGACTAAAAGTGAGAGGAGAATGAGAGAGTGGTGTGTGTGAAATGGGAGCCCCTCCCCTTCTATTTATAGGTAAGGAGGAGGCTTGCTTCGGGGCTCAAACTCCACCAAAACACCCGAGGATGCAGCAAGTGACCAATGAGCAACCACCACGTGGAGGGCCACGATGGGGTGCCACTAGGTCAGTTCGGCTGATCCTAGGATCGGCCGACCATCTAGGGCGGACCCACCTGGTGTGCTTCCTCGTGGTGGCTTGCAGGTGGGCCCTCTGATCCTCCCCCAGTGCATGGCTCGATTTGGTATCCGAGGTGGGCCCTTTGATCCATGTGAAGTCCATGTGTCACTCTCTGATTCGTCAGTGAGTGCCTCCCTTGGATCAATGACGTGGAATGCCATGTGTTTCCTTGGTGGCAGGCACCTCCTCAGCTGAGTTGGCATGGTTCTTCCATAGAAGGTAGGTTTCCATCCCTTTTAATGGGTATATCACCTACATACAAATAATCTCCAAGAACAAGTGGAACTACATTATTCAAACCAAAATGCAAGTAAATAGTGCTTATGCCTCCATTTATGTGAGAATATTGATGGCTGAAAGTAGTACTTAACAGCCATCAACAAACTCCCCCAAGCTAACCTCTTGCTCGTCTCGAAGCAAGACTTTAGGGACTTAGGTTGATTGATCAGGAGTTGCTACGATGTCATATTCTTAACTTATGGCAAACATACAGCTAAGTATTCTACCAAGAGTTGAACAAGTTGGCAATGTTCTTACCATTCGCTTGATGACATGGGGCATATAGCTTCACCTACCTTAGGCGGTTGAGAGACAGAATGGTTATATAGCAAATGCATAATCACTCATACCTTGATCAGCTATCAATCCGGAGGTTTTGCCAATTTTTCAAAAGAAAATCAAAGTTTCTCAAATGATACTCTCGGATCGCTCAAAAGTGTATGGTTCCTCACCAAAGCATCAATGTTGCATTTCTTCATATCCTACTCCTAATAGGCTTATATGGAGCTGTAGGTAGGGAAGAAATGTGGCATACTTGTCTCTCATATTTTGCTAAGTCAAAAACCGGATCCTTGGAAGAAACAAACATACATCCTGATCAAGATGTGTATATGTGTGCGATGGATATGAGCATGGCAAGGTGGATACTAGGCCAGGAAATGGGTGCTAGATATTACCATGCTTTATATGAGGAAATGAGGGATTGATGGTAAGGTGGACACTAGCCCCGGAATGGGTACTATTTATTACCATCTATATGGTGGAACTCTTTCTCTTGCACATATCAATCCCTTTTTCTCCTTTTGAAATTTTTTCGAGACTTGGGCTAGCTCTCTTTAATTATTTTTGCCATGATTTTTAGCATGCTTTTTTTCTCTTTTTTTAGCGAGCCCTTTGTCTCTATTGGAGATATTTGGAGAGGGATGAATGATACAAAGATGCATAGAGTTTTATTTGTGGAAGAATGCATAAGCAAATGGAACAAATGATGAATGCTAACTTCCAGTGTAGAAGTTTAGCATGAGCGTGTACGTGATCTTTATCAGGGGAGTATGAGTTCTAACAAGGGTCACAACAATTTGACAAAGCTCAATGAGAGAACAAGCTGCATATGTGGAGGCTAACAAGAGCTAGAATCTACATATGGTCGTGGATAGGAAATGCTCATCATTGAGGAACTCATCATGTTTTTGATTTTTCAAAAAGGAAAACTCCGGATGTCAAGCATCACTAGGTACAAGATCATAGCACTCTATTATACCATATCATGACTCACAACAACTTAGGCAAGGATCATGCTTTTTGCTACCCACAGTTTTCAAGCTAAGGTTTGAACATGCAAGCCAACAAACTCAAAACTTAGGTAGGATACAAAGTTGTAAGCAACACATACGAGAAGAATAAACAGAGCAACTATTCAACATTTCAACTATAGAGGCAAAGCATTCTTACTATGCATATCAAAGCAAACTAAACAAACTTGATGATGATGAAAGTAAATAAATCTTTTTTGTCTTTTTATTTTTTCAGATTTTTTTGGGTTTTCATTATAAGATATTCTAAAAATAAAGGAAGATACAAGTTACCTCAGGATGGGGGTCCTCCCCCAAGCTAGCTTCAAACTCACTGCGGAGGAGGGAAGAAGAATCCCTGACTCGCGTAGTAAGCCCTCTGCTCCTCCATGTGTCGCTGCTGAGCCTGCTGCATGGCTTTGATCCTTTCACCAGCCTGACGCTGCCACGCTGAGGTAGACTCGATGTGGGTGTTCAGCGTCTCCTCCAGTCCCATGACCTGGACGGTGAGCTCTCCCATCTGCTGCGCGAGCTGAGCATCACGTGCAGAGGCTGAGGAGTGCCGCCGGAAGGACGAAGACGGAGGTGGACCACCAGAGCTGGAACTAGCGGGTGTCGCCCACTGAGCACCGCTCGCACTCGCCCAAGCCGTGCCACTAGCACTCAGGTGGTAGGTGGGCTGATCCCAACCAGGTGCGTCGGCTTCGTTGTTCGAGTTCCTTGGGATATGTTCAACTATGAACCCCTTGAAATGCTTTTCCATGGACCTTACAGCGACGAGATATTTGACCAGCTCTGGCTCCCAGGCTTCGCTGTCTTTTTCTACGTGGCCCTAGATGACTTTTGAGTCTGATCTCACTATGAAACTCTGCTGCCCTAGTGCTTTCATTTTTCTCAGGGTAAGGAACAATGCTTCGTACTCGGTTGTGTTGTTTGTTGCCCTTTCATTCTCTGGGAAGTCCAGCCTGACTGCGAATCGCATTTTGATCCCCGTTGGGGAGGTGATAACTGCCGAAGCCCCAGCTCCTTTGTGGCAGTACGCCCCGTCGCAGTATGCGATCCATGGCTGTTCAATTTCTGCGGAGCTCGAGCTTGCTGGTGAAGTACAATCCATAACAAAATCTGCTAGGACTTGAGATTTAATGGCACTTCTTCTTTCAAAGACTACATGCTCTGATAGCTCAAGATCCCATTTTGAAATTCTTCTCGAAGCTTCTCTATTGTTGAAAACCTCATGCAGAGGTTGGTCCCTCACTACTATGATTATGTGGGACTCCAAATAGTGCCTAAGTTTCTGTGCTGCCATGACCACCACATATGCAATTTTCTCAAGCTCTGAATAGAATACCTTTGACCACGTGGAGGGCCACGATGGGGCGCCACTAGGTCGGTTCGGCCGATCCTAGGATCGGCCGACCATTTAGGGCGGACCCACCTGGTGTGCTTCCTCGTGGTGGCTTGCAGGTGGGCCCTCTGATCCTCCCCCGGTGCATGGCTTGATTTGGTATCCGAGGTGGGCCCTTTGATCCATGTGAAGTCCATGTGTCACTCTCTGATTCGTCGGTGAGTGCCTCCCTTGGATCAGTGACGTGGAATGCCATGTGTTTCCTTGGTGGCAGCCACCTCCTCAGCTGAGTTGGCATGGTTCTTCCATAGAAGGTGTGTTTCCATCCCTTTTAATGGGTATTTCACCTACATACAAATAATCTCCAAGGACGAGTGGAACTACATTATTCAAACCAAAATGCAAATAAATAATGCTTATGCCTCCATTTATGTGAGAATATTGATGGCTGAAAGTAGTACTTAACAGCCATCAACAATGGCGTCATGGGTGGCCTCCCATGATGTCTCTTATTCGTTTAGTTATTTCCGCTATTTTTTAAACTCTGAACCATTAATTTACATGTCAAGAACAATGGTTTGTAATAATTGACCCTACGGGGAATATTGACTTTAATTTGTAAGGTACTCTGAACTCTCCTTCGTGGGAGTTTTAATGTATACATGTTCGATCCTCTGTGTGGTTGTACAAGTCATTTACCGGGCTTTGACCCGGCAACACTCAACTTGATGGTTCCTTATTATCACTTAATGACCAAATAGAGTGGTTTAGGTGATAGTACAGAATTATCTCGGATGGGGTTGTCACAGTTGGTATCAGAGCATCCGTATACACCGAAGTAATTAGATTAGCACTAATCACATGTTTTATACGTGTGCTTTTCCATATGCAAGTCATGCGACGGATGGCATGTTCTATTCAAGATGAACATGTAATGGGTTGTGATGTCACCACGTTTTGCTAGACGTGTGCATGATTTCGCATTACGAACATGCGAAGGGGGACACCCTCCATTCAAAAGGGGCGTGTCTCAGGTTGGGCGCTGTCCATGCAGTGCAAAATGCATGGGTACCATTCCTATAGTGAATGGTAATGTTTGTGGACACTTCTGTGACGTGCTGGCACGGAAGCTTCTTTTCTGCAGGTACACTAACCACATTATTATAGGGAGAGTCGTTTATAAGCTTGCCACCAGCACTAACTACGTCTTTTAAGCTCCATGGTTTGTGAGGTCGTTTAAGACGTGTGCATCGTGATAAAATTTTGTTGAACTTAAAATTGTTGTTTTACTCTTCGTGCTATGCTTCTAGAAATGTTGCTTGCTCTTAGAAAGGGTATCCTCTCACTTTGATCATAAGTAGTTTTTCTACCAAATTTTGCTGCTGTCGGCTCATGAATTTTTAGAGCCAAATCTAGGATGATTCTGACTAGACAACTTTTACAAACGTTGTTCCTCATCAAGTCAAGCATCTACTGTGAATTTTTCACGATTTTAGGAATTCTAAATCTAGAGTTATGATCAAAATAGTGAACCTCTGTCTTGCTGTTTTTCCTGGTAACCTTCCTCTGAAAGTAGATTTTTTTGAACATGTTCCCCTCTGATCCAGATCTACCTTTGAATACCAAATATGTGCATAAACATCTCACTAAGTTTCTGTAAAAATTTGGGAATTTTTGGGACTTTGGTTTTCACGTTATGAATTTTTGTTCATAACTACCAGAATTTTTGCACCCTTATTCATGTTATGCTCATATTGAGGTTTAACATGTTGTACCCACTTTTGTACAAATGGAGTACCTGGAGCACTTCGAGATTGATGTGGATGGTACCATTCATACCAATGGCCTCCACTGGGAGGGTTTTCCCCACGTTTTGTGGGACACCCACAGAGAGGTTGGCTACACCACCCCGCCGACGTACGAGGTGATTCACTTTTGGGACCAGGGAGTCCCCTACGTGCGCATGTTGATGGTTCAAAACCGTGTTGAAGTTCACCGCAAGCACACGGGTGACTTGGTACCTTTTTCACCAAGAGGGGATCCCTAAGGTTCTTGTCAATCCACAGAGCAAGGGATATACTAGCGTTTAACCAAGTACTAATCTAGTTGATTAGAAAGCCTTTGAGAGAGATTAATGTAAAATAAAGGCAATCTAACCTAAGCTAATCTATGATTGAATCTAAGAAACAAGGGTTGATACAAGAGAGAAATAAAGATAGATAAGCATTCCCTCCCTATGATCTAGGATCACATAGATATGCATCTACTACATGAAAGGGTTGTTGCCTTCGCTAATATCATGGCGGTTATGCGGTCGCTTAAGCCTTTTCCCTTCATCGTACTTGTCACTAAGCAAGGTAATAAAACACTTTCACTATCGCATCTATATCTAAGCATCCATAGGGTTTGGCTAATCACCACGATTACCACAAACCCTACTAAGATCACATGTTGCTCAAACATATTTAAACAAAGCACTTGCTGTGGGACATGGGTACCCTGGGGTCCCCACCGACTAGTCTCACGGCCGTCCCCGACAAATGGGTCCGGCCCACCAGAAGACCAACCGACCTGATAGTGGGCCCAACAGACCTGATTTGTGGCCCGACGACCTCCTAAAGACCTTATCCAGAATGACTACAAGACTTGGCGTGCAAGACAAGACAGCGGTGGACCCGACAAGCAGTCCGGGATATATGGAAATAGTTGTAATCAACTAGATTTAGGTCTCCCGGTCGTAACCAACCAGGAGTTTGGGCGCCGACCTTGTCCGCTGGCCAATATAAGGCGGGCAGGGCGACCCTCGTTGTACACCAATCAATCCGCAAGCAATCTAGACCGACAACTGGAGGTAGGGTTTTACTCTCTGGAGGCCCGAACCAGTATAAACTCATCGTGTTTCATGTGCCTTCTGCATAACCATTGAGTCCTTAGCTTCAGATCGCCCCCAACCGAATCTAAACCACCGGGATTAACCCCCCTGTGGACTGTCCGGATCTAAACCTCTGACAGTTGGCGCGCCAGGTAGGGGCAAATCGAAAGTTCTTCGTGCGACTTCGATGACTTCGTTCAACAGCGTTATCTTCCCCGCCAGCATGGTGGACTTCCTTGCTAATCCCATCAGCATCAGCTTCGGCTCTATACTGTCGGGATCCACCGCTCCAGCCACCGGCCAAGTCGTCCTCGACAACGCCGTGGTCCACCCCATTCAGCAGGTTGAATCCGGCTTATTGACGAAAACCCACCCACCCACTCCTAGTGACATCGTCGCGGGGCTCGATCGTGTCGCAACCATGCTTGTGGACACAATTAAGATCTGCGAAGGTGTCCAGCGCCCCAGCAGTTCGACTCCGACTCCAACTCGCATGCCCCTGGGCCTGCACAGTTCAGCTCGTGGGGCTCCCACCCACATGAGGAAGAAGATCCAGATCAAATCTAGATTTGGACTCAACTATCCCCCAGACCCAGGTCTGCAGGCACCGCAGGGACCTCAATGATGATCCCTGCCCTCTCCACAAGAAGGCTAAGCACACTGCCTGCCAGTGCCGTGCTTTGAGAAAGCTCCACCGACCTACACCACCTGCAGCGACCTTAGGTCGCCCGATCCATCTACCCGCGCAGTCCCCGGATTGTGGCAAGTTTCAGGTCGCCTGTGTCATCTTCACGCCCAATGCCTATGGCGATGAGGTCTTGGCACGTCGCGGTCTGTTGGCGGTCGATTTCCGTCAACCTAGCCACATGTTTACCTTCTATGTTGGTATTAATCTGTTATTTACACTAACGATCCTAACCCTCATTATATGTCAAGTTCGCACTCGCATGTGGTTTTTGGAGTTCATTGTTTACACAGGAATCAAGAGCTTAAATGAGGACTTCCGGGTAAAGTTCATCAAGGGTTTTACAAGGTGATCACGGACCCCGGGATAAGTCAAGATACAAGATGAACATGACTCCAAATGAACCAAGGACTAAAGTGTGAAGCCGAGAAGTGCTGAGGACCTAGACGGAAGATGTAGGAGTTCATATGCCAAGCACCCTTGTCTAAACCATGAGGAAAATGACGTCAAGGACCCACATGCAACTCGGCAAAAAGTCAGAAAGTCGCGAGAAGCAACGAGGAGGAAGCCAGGGCCGAACTGGGCCGTCCCAGGCCGGTCGGCCCAGCCCACTTCGGGCCCGGTTCAGCACCCCCTTTGACCTAGGTGATCTTCGGGTTATTTATAGCCCTCGTGCCTCAAGCCACGCATCAACCAATTCGTCATCCGCCACCGAGGAGCAGAGAAGAGAGGGACACCCTTTCGGAGAGGAGAGGGTCGAGATGGTTGACTAGGGTTTCCCTAGCCGACGTGAGAACCTTGCATGGAAGACCACGTCGGAGTTCTAGAAGCTAAGGATCAAGATCAAGGTAGGATCCCGGTGGTGATCTTGTCCATGTATCATACTTCTTGTTGAATTTGCAAGATTGAATCCAATTTCTAGCGATCAAGTGTTTCCCTCTCGATTTTGTCTTCGCTTGGGTTTTCTTATTCTCCAATCTATTCCGTATAGATTGCTTAGGATGTTCTTGTAGCCATGGTGGCTAGAGGTGCATACCTGACCTACCGAGCGTTTTCAACACATTCCTCGTGAACGTGCTCTTAGGTACACCTAGACAATAAGCGGGACATCATGACAGGATGTTGACCACATGTACGGTAGGTGCCTATGAGGGTTGGAACGAAAGCCAAGATTTAAAGAGGCTTTTAATGAGATTCGTTTGCTTTATTCTTCTTGGTTTTGGAACTTCAACAAAAGACCCGATCCAATCTCTAGATTGGTTTTACCTCCTCTTTCTCTTGCTACCTCCGGTGTTTAATAGATTAGATGTGTTTTCATGGTTCTTCCTTATATTAGATGCAAAAACCCCTTTCAAGATCAAAGCGTTTTCCGCTTATTAGATTGGATCTTGCGTTACACATTGTTCCACGGATTCGATACCTTGGGCTCGCCACTCAAGGGAAGAAGGGTCCCTTGACTACGACGGAGGATTTGTCCGCTTGCAAGTCCAAACGAACTTTGCAACGATAATCAAACGTCAACACAGTCTCTCCAATCGCGAGGTCCTCGTGGTCTCAGCAGATGTACCAGCCTAGGCTGGTGAAACAGGCACTCAGCGCGCACAATGTGAAGCTGACAACACCAATCGAGTTCTCCGCTGCCAGGCTGAGGCCCACACAGCTAATGCAGCAGCTCAGGGCACCGTGGCCGCAGCGGCTGTAGCACCAGGTGGTAGTCAATTACCACAGAACAGTGCCCCGAACAACGCTCAAGGTGCACCCCCAGGGGGCCAAGGCGTACCCCAGCAGCAGGAGCAAATTCAGATGCCACCTCCTCGAGGTTGTATGCGTGCACGGGACCTGCGTAAAGATTTCGAAGACGCTGGCCACGAGGTCTATGGCTCCCCTCAAGCCGACATCGTGGCGACACTAGCAGAGATCCAACAACTTGGGGATACCTCACAGGTGCGGCGAGCTATTGCCAAGATCAGGGTTGTCGTGGCCCAGATCGAAGAAAGAAGCCAAGGCTACAGCAGGTCGACGCGCACCGCGCACTCAAGGAGTAGGTCGGTGCAAGACAACAACAACAACAACAACAATGCTCGCCAAGCTCCTCAGCAGCCCACTGCAGAAGGAAGCAGCGAGAACGAGGTGGTGCAACAACCAAACCGAAGACCTCAAGGCGGAGGACCTCAAGCTGCTGGGAATGTGCCGATCCAGGTCGCACAGGCTCCTTCGGCCAAGCCCCAGCAGCCACTACGTGACGAGCACGAGATTCGGTGCCGTGCAGACTACGACTGCATCAACGGTCGCCCAGACCAGCTTGATGCCAACAATCCAATCCAAGCAACCGACCTCCGGGCGATGCACGACATCGAACTACAGAGGCGTGCCAACTATGACCAAGTCAATGGCGCACCCGGCAATCTGTACATCGTTCCCTCGGGACCTCGTGCAGCCGACCAGCCAGGATCTAGCACCATCAACAACTTTGCGGCCTTCTCACGACGTCTACGCAAGTTGACCTACCCTAAGGAGCTCAAGCTGAACATCGACAAGTAAGACAGTCGTTCCTACCCAAGTATCTGGCTAAAGATGTACACCATTGCTGCTCAAGCGGTAGGTGGCAATGAAGATGAATGCATCTCATCCTGGGAAAGTTTGTCACGGTTGTTCACCACGAACTACCAAGTGACCTACAATCGACCAGGCAACACACATCACCTCGCAAGGGTAACCATGAAGACTGGTGAAACCCACCGTGACTACACCAATCGGTTCTTCGAGAACTGCAACACGCTCACCGGAGTCAAGGACAATGACGTCATCGACGCATACAAGAAAGGCGTCACTAATATCAAGCTCTTCGAGAAGATCCACGAAGCAAGAGCCAAGGCCACCGCCGAACTCATGGAGTACGTCGACAAGCTCATGGATACTCAAGACGCGGTGATCCACGACTTCAAGGGAGTCAGAACCGATAAGATTTCAGGAGCCCCGGCCCCCGTCGATGCTGGAAAGTCGCGCAAGCACTCCAACGGGTCTTAATGGCCAATTCTAGCTTCATGCGACATGAGTTCGAGTCAACTCTGGACGACGTGTGTCAGTTCCACCATGGTGCCAAACACTCCATGCATAACTGCATCGAGTTAAAGTGTGCTCTGGGCATGCCAGAAGAACCCAAGCCGGCGAAGAAGGCTGTCAGTGACAACAACCGCTACAACAGCAACCAGCGCTACGACAACCAGTACCGCCAACATGGTTGGCATGAAAACCAAGATAGGCGACCTTATCGCCATGATGACCGCCGCGATGATCGTCGCGACAACCGTCGTGACGACCGTCGTGATGATCACCACGATGACTGCCACAATGATCGCTGTGATGACCGCTACGACGACCGTAGGAACGACAATAGCAATGACCGTCGCAGGGACGATGACCGGCGTAAGGAGAGAACACCACCACCGACGAGCGGCAATCCTAATGGTGCTTACCAAGCACCCAATAGGGAAATCAACTTCATTGTGGGAGGTCGCAGTGCCGCCCAAACACAAAGATAGCACCACGCCGAAGTGCGAGAGATCGGGCTCGTCAACACACAAGCTCCGCAACCCCTGAGGTGGTTGGAGTATCCCATAACCTTCTCCACGGAAGACCATTGGGTGCACATACCAGACCCCAGGACTTACCCATTGGTCATCAACCCTACGGTGGACGGAGCCACGCTCCCCAAGATGCTCATCGATGGAGGAAGCAGCCTCAACATCATATTCACCGAGATGCTAAAGAAGATGAAGTTCGACTTCAGCAAGATGACGGCCTGCGACGAACCCTTCTACGGGGTTGTGCCCGACAAGGCGGCATATCCTCTGGGACGTGTCTGCCTCCCAGTAACCTTCAGGACAGAAGCCAACTACCACACTGAGAGGATAACGTTCGAGGTCGCGGACTTCCGCTCCTCCTACCATGCCATCCTAGGTTGTCTGATGCTGGCTCGGTTCATGGCCATCCCGCATCACACGTACCTGATCATGAAGATGCCAGCACCCAACGGAATCCTTTCCGTCTACGGGGACATCATGGTCTCCTACAGATGCGAGGATGAGACCATCGACCTCGCCTCGACGTCTGCCTACGTAGCTGCTGCTCGATCATGGTCGCTGAAGCCGCCAAGGTCGACACTACGACGCTCACAGTGCCACTACCTTGGATGCTAATCCAGTAGTGAAGAAAGTTTGCCTCGGCCTGCTCGACGCAACCAAGGAAGTCACCATCGGGGCCAACTTGGACCCGAAATAGGAAATCACGCTCACTAGTTTCCTCCGGGACAACGCTGACATATTCGCATGGAGTCCATCCAATATGCCTGGTGTCCCGAGGGATCTGGCTGAGCACTCCCTCGACGTAAGCAAGACTGCAACACCCGTCAATCAGAAGCTTTGACGCTTTGCAAAGGATTGAAGGGAGGCCATAGGGGTAGAGATCTGCAAGCTCTTGGCTGCAGGATTCATCCGTGAATGTAAACACCCGGTTTGGTTAGCCAACCCGGTGCTTGTACCCAAGAAAACTAGAGGATTAAGGATGTGTATCGATTACACTGATCTCAACAAGCACTACCCTAAAGATCCCTTCCCTCTCCCGCGCATCGACCAAGTCGTGGACTCCACGTTGGCAGCACCCTGTTGTGCTTCCTTCACTGCTATTTAGGGTATCACCAGATACCCTTGAATCCTGACGACCAAGATAAAACGGCATTCATAACACCCCATGGCATCTATTGCTACAAAGTCATGACCTTCGGCCTGAAAACGCTGGTGCCACGTACCAGAAGGCAATCCAGAGGTGCCTAGCATCTCAACTAGGTGACAACGTAGAAGCATACGTCGACGATGTGGTCGTCAAGACCAAGATCGAGGAGAACCTCATCACCGACCTCGAGCAGACCTTCAACAATCTTCGCACCTACCAATGGAAGCTGAATCCGACCAAGTGTGTCTTCGGTGTCCCCTCCAGATTGCTCCTGGGCTTCATGGTCGAGAACTGAGCCATTGAAGCAAATCCTACGAAGATTGAGGCAATATGCAACATGGCCCGCCCATCTTGCAAGAAGGACGTCATGAAGCTCACAGGCATGATGGCGGCTCTAGGTCGTTTCATCAGCAAGCTCGGGGAAAAAGGCCTACCCTTCTTCAAGCTATTGAAGAAGGCCGATAAGTTCGTGTGGGATGACGAAGCTCAGCAAGCCTTCGACAAGCTTAAGGAATCTCTCACCTCACTACCAATCATGACACCACCAAAGCCGAAGGAAAAGCTCCTCCTCTACATCGCTGTGACCACTAATGTGGTCAGCACCGTCCTCATTGCAGAACGAACAGAAGAAGGGCAGGCCTATCCTGTCCAATGACCTGTTTACTACGTGAGCGAGGTCCTGGCAGACGCTAAAACACGTTACTCTCAACCTCAAAAGTTGCTCTATGCACTTTTGATATCATCAAGTAAGCTTCGGCACTACTTCCAAGCCCACTCCATCATGGTGCCATCAGCCTTCCCGCTAGGGGAGATTCTTCGCAACCAAGATGCCAATGGCCGCATTATCAAGTGGTCTGTTGAGCTCGGCGAGTTCGACCTTGAATTCTGCCCAAGGCAGTCTATCAAGTCTCAAATCCTCGCTGACTTTGTGTCAGAGTGGACGGAAATCCAGATCGCTCCGCCCGCGGAATGACCTGAGCACTGGATCATGTACTTCGACGGTGCACTCAACCTTGAGGGTGCCGACGCCGGTGTATTGTCCATCTCGCCTAAAGGTGATCATCTCAAGTACGTGCTTCAGATCCACTACAAGGCCTCCAACAATGGAGCTGAGTACGAAGCTCTCATCCAAGGGCTCCGTATCGCTGTGTCCCTGGGCATCAAGCGACTCATCGCCTATGGTGACTCCAAGGTCGTCATAGAGCAAGTTAACAAAAATTGGGACTGTGTCAAAGACACAATGGATGCTTACTACGCTGAGATTCAAAAACTCGAAGGCCACTTCGAGGGAGTAGAATTCCACCATGTTCCTCGCCAGAACAATGTCGCGGCAGATGTCCTCTCTAAGATGGGCTCAAAGTGAGCACTGGTCCCAGCCGGTGTGTTCGTTCAAGACCTACGCAAGCCGTCGATCAAGATCCTGGATCCGGACAATCCGGTTCCAGAGCAACCAGACCCAGCGCCTGCACCTCCCCGAGACGTGCTCATGGCAGATGTAGAAGACGATTGGCGCCAGCCTTTCTTAGATCTCCTGATCCACCAGCTAGTTCCAGAAGATAAGGTACAACGCGAAAAGATCACGTGGCGTGGTGCTAACTACGTCGTAGTCGGAGAAGAGCTCTACCATAGAGCAGCCTCTACCGGTGTGCTGATGAAGTGCATCTTGCGATCAGAGGGTCTCCAGCTCTTAGCTGAGATTCATGGTGGCGAGTGTGGCTGCCACGCAACGTCAGGCAATCTGGTCAGCAAGGTGTACCGATCTGGTTTCTACTGGCCCACAGCCATGAGCGATGCGAAAGACCTCGTCAAGAGGTGCAAAGGATGCCAATTCTTTACCAAATAGCAGCACCTGCCCGCTCAGGTCTTGCGCACTATCCCCCCTTCATGGCCCTTCGCCATGTGGGGTTTGGACTCCATAGGTCCATTCAAAACCGCTCCTAGTGGCTACAAGCACATCATTGTTGTTGTAGACAAATTCACCAAGTGGATTGAGGTGCGACCTGTCATCAAGGTCACATCGGAGGAAGCGGCAAAATTCTTCAAGGAGATCACATATCGCTTTGGTGTGCCTAATAGGATCATCACCAACATAGGGTCAGCCTTTATAGGCTCTGCGTTTTGGGATTTCTGCCAGGACAGCATGATCGATGTCTACTACTCGTCTGTCACTCACCCCAGGTGCAACGGCCAGGTCGAGCGTGCCAATGGCATGGTTCTACAAGCTCTGAAGGATCGCATCTTTGACGATGCCTCTAATTATGCTACTCGCTGGTTAGCTGAACTACCGCACGTGATATGGGGTCTTAGGACTCAGGTCAGTTAAGTCACTAGCTATTCGCCCTTCTTCCTGGTCTACGGGTCGGAAGCCATCCTCCCCACCGATGTAGTGTTTGGTGTACCTCGCATCCAGCACTACGACGAAGGCGAAGTAGAGCAGACGCGTCGAGTTGACCTCGACAGCCTTGAAGAAAGTAGAGTGGCGGCCATAATGCGGTAGGCACGCCACGACCAGCAACTACACCGCTATCATGATCGCAACGTCAAGGAGTGCTCCTTCAAAGTCGGTGACCTGGTCCTGCGAAGGATCCAGAAGACTAATGGGATGCACAAGCTATCGGCCCCATGGGAGGGTCCCTTCATCGTCACGGAAATCATCAGCCCATTGACCTATCGTCTCCAGTGGGGCGACGGTCAAGGGGTTCCAAACCCTGGAATGTGGAACACCTGCGACGATTCTACCCGTAGAATATTTATAATACTAAGATATGTACCCTTTACCGTTATTAAAGTTAGTTCAATAAAGTTAAGTTTTTAGTCAAGTTTTCTGTCGACCTTTGAAGTTGTTGTCCCTTTCTCTGTGTGTTGTGCTTATTCCCTCCCCCTCGACATGCTCAGGGGCTTGGCCCTACCAACTATGGGGTCGTTAGACCTGAGAGATATGTGTTCTTCCTCCCCCTCGATATGCTCGGGGGCTTGGCATCTCACTATTTGCTGGCTTCGCATCTCACTATTACCCCCTCGATTCTGTTAGTGGTGGACCCATCTCATATTTCGAGGGGAACTATCTCTTTATTGCCATCTCACTATTTCCTACGACTACAAGACTTGGCGTGCAAGACAAGACAGCGGTGGACCCGACAGGCAGTCTGGGATATATGGAAATAGTTGTAATCAACTAGACTTAGGTCTCCCGGTCGTAACCGACCAGGAGTCTGGGCGCCGACCTTGTCCGCTGGCCAATATAAGGCGGGCAGGGCGACCCTTGTTGTACACCAATCAATCCTCAAGAAATCTACACCGAAAACTGGACGTAGGGTTTTACTCTCCGGAGGCCTGAACCAGTATAAACTCATCGTGTTCCGTGTGCCTTCTGCATAACCATCGAGTCCTTAGCTTCTGATTGCCCCCAACCGAATCTAAACCATCGGGATTAACCCCCCTGTGGACTATCCAGATCTAAACCTCCGACACTTGCGAAGACATAGACCATGAAGCATTGATAGACAAGAATTCATGTAGCGATTACATATCCAAGATCCATCTAACCCTAGGGATGAATGGAGACATTACCCCGACATCTTATAAGGATTGAAGCACATAGGGGTGCTGGAGCCTCCGAAGAATGTCATCGATGAAGATGGCGGTGAGGAGGCTTGGGAACACCCCTAGGCCGACGGCTTGGAGTCCTCCTCTTGCTTCCTTCCTTCCGCCGACATTGATCTTTACGACAAACTCATCTCATCTCTACCCTCATCTTGCAGCGGTGAGTTTCTGGTGAATGGACCTTGGTAGAATGATTGGATGCGGCGGTCGTCGGAGATAGGGGATATAAATACACCGAGGAGCATCTAGGTCAAAGGGGACTGCGAACCGAGGCGAAAAAGGCCTGGGCCAGTCGGCATGGGCCAGTCGACCTGGGCCTTTTCTAGCCCGGTTCGGGCCCGTCTTCCTCTCCTCAGCTCATCTTGACATTTTGGATTTATGCCCCTTTATTTGTGTCATTTTGGCGTCGTCATCCCCGCGATCAAGATAGGGGGTCTTCTCGCATGAAGTCCGTGATAGAGGCAGAGTGCCCGATCTTTCGGTGAGCGGAGATAAATCCGATTTGGTGGAAGTAGACCCTCACGATCCGACTACGACGAGCGAGACTCGAAGCGCCAATGCAATTGCTGAACCAACTCCCGATGGTTACCAACCTTGCCGGCGTAAGATCAGCCTGATCACAAAGATCGTTTCCTGCACGTAATCGAAGAACGAATAAGAAAGTAATGCGAGCAATCACTATATCACTCGAAGGTGGAGTTCTGAATCACAGAGGACAGCACGTATTTGTGCGTGTTCTGGTGTAGCTAAAGCTAGATGTAAAACAAAACTCGAGTTGTAAAAGATACAGGACTCTCACTAATAAAGGGGGCGCAGCCCCTAGGGGGGCAGCCAGCAAAGGGGGTGCCGCCCCTAGCATCGTGGTTGCGGGGGTGCAATCCTAGGCGCCCTCTTGGGCCAGTCCTAGGCGCCCACGCACAAGGCCTCCTGTTGGGCCAGCCTTCAGTCTTCTGGGCCTTCATTCTTCAGCATCATGACGAAGTTGAACTCTCTTGCACGGGCCCGAGTAATTGGCCCAAAAGGTGGCGCTGAAGAAGGTGCTGCCGGTGTTGGACTAGGACAAGGTGCTGCTTGTGTAGATGTACTCGTGGTGTCCTCATCATCCTCCCCTTCTTGAACTGAAGTCGTCCTCGACGGCAACTCCTCATCCTCACCCAGATATGGCTTCAAATCTGCAACATTAAAACTAGTGGAAACACCAAACTCCGCAGGCAGGTCAAGGATATAAGCATTATCATTAATCTTGGTTAGCACTTTAAAAGGACCAGCAGCACGAGGCATTAATTTAGAACGGTGCAAAGTAGGAAAACGATCCTTTCTCAAATGCAACCAAACCATATCACCAGGTTCAAAAGTAACATGTTTTCGACCTTTACTACCAGCAACCTGATATTTAGCATTAGCAGCAGCAATGTTTTGGTGAGTTTGTTCATGTAGGTTAACCATTTGTTCAACATGTGCAACAGCATCTAAGTGTGGGGCGTCTTCAGTATCAAATGAAAACAAATCAATAGGAGCCCGAGGGATGTAACCATACACAATCTGAAAAGGGCACATCTTTGTAGAGGAATGCGTTGCATGATTATAAGCAAACTCAACATGGGGCAAGCAATCCTCCCAACATCTCAAATTTTGATCTAAAACAGCCCTAAGCATGGTGGACAAAGTTCTACTAACCACCTCAGTCTGCCCATCAGTCTGAGGGTGACAAGTTGTGCTAAACAGCAATTTAGTTCCTAATTTATTCCACAGAGATCTCCAAAAATGACTGAGAAACTTAACATCACGATCAGAGACTATTGTATTTGGGATACCATGCAAACGAATAATCTCTCTAAAGAACAATTCAGCAATATTGCTAGCATCATCAGTCTTATGACAAGGTATGAAATGAGCCATTTTGGAGAATCGATCAACAACCACAAAAATGCTATCCCTCCCCTTCTTAGTTCTATGCAATCCCAAAACAAAGTCCATAGAAATATCAAGCCAAGGGGAAGTAGGAACAGGCAAAGGCATATACAAACCATGGTTGTTCAACCGTGACTTAGCTTTCTGACAAGTAGTGCAGCGTGCAACTAGGCGCTCAACATCAGCACTTATCCGGGGCCAAAAGAAGTGGGCAGCCAACACCTCATGCGTCTTGTAGACGCCAAAGTGTCCCATGAGACCGCCTCATTACGCTTCCTGTAACAGCAAAAGACGAACCAAGCTAGCTGGAATACACAGCTTGTTAGCGCGAAACAGGAACCCGTCCTATATGTGAAATTTGCCCCATGGTTTGCCATTAATACAATGGGCAAAAGCATCTTTAAAATTTGCATCGTCGACATATTGATCTTTTACAGCTTGCAAGCCAAAGATTTTAAAATCTAACTGTGACAGCATGGTATAGCGACGAGACAAAGCATCAGCAATAACATTGTCCTTCCAGTTCTTGTGTTTAATTATGTAAGGAAAAGACTCAATGAATTCTACCCATTTAGCGTGACGACGATTCAGATTTGTTTGGGTACGAATACGTTTCAAAGCCTCATGATCAGAATGAATTATGAACTCACGATGCCAAAGATAGTGCTGCCAAGTATGCAAAGTGCGCACTAAAGCGTAAAGCTCCTTATCATAAGTAGAATATTTCAGACTAGCACCACTTAATTTCTCACTAAAATAAGCAACTGGTTTTCCTTCTTATAACAAAACAGCACCAGCCCAATACTGCTAGCATCGCATTCAAGCTCAAACACTTTATTAAAATCAGGCAATTGCAAAAGGGGAGCATGGGTTAACTTATCTTTCAAAGTGCGAAATGCTACCTCCTGCAAATCACTCCAAGCGAATGGCACATCTTTCTTTGTAAGCTCATGCAAGGGCGCTGCAATGGAGCTAAAATCACGAACAAACCTGCGGTAGAAACCTGCAAGTCCAAGAAAGCTCTGAATCTGTGTGACCGTCGTCGGTGTAGGCCACTCCTGAATGGCAGCAATTTTGCTGCTATCGACCTCAATGCCCTGTGGAGTAACAACATAACCAAGAAACGAGAAACGTTGTGTGCAAAAGATGCATTTATCCATGTTAGCAAATAAGTGGGCAGCACGCAACACATCAAAAACAACACTCAAATGTTTCAAATGGTCTTCCATAGATTTGCTGTAAATAAGGATATCATCAAAATAGACAACCACAAACAATCCTATGAAAGGTCGCAGAATTTCATTCATGAGTCACATAAAAGTGCTGGGAGCATTAGTCAATCTTAACGGCATAACCAACCATTCATATAAGCCAAATTTCGTTTTAAAAGCCGTTTTCCATTCATCACCTAGTTTCATTCTAATCTGATGGTAACCACTACGCAAATCAATCTTTGTGAAAATAATGGCACCACTAAGCTCATCTAGCATATCATCAAGTCGTGGTATGGGATATCGATAACGAATGGTGATGTTATTAATAGCACGACAATCTACACACATACACCAGGATCCATCCTTCTTTGGAACAAGTAACACAGGAACTGAGCAAGGGCTGAGAGACTCACGAATGTAACCCTTGTCAAGCAATGCCTATACCTAGCGCTGGATCTCCTTTGTCTCATCCGGATTTGTACGATACGGGGCGCGGTTTGGAAGTTGTGCGCCTGGAATGAGGTCGATCTGGTGCTCAATGCCACGGAGTGGTGGGAGACCCGGTGGCAAGTCTTTGGGAAAGATATCAGCGTACTCCTACAAAAGGTTAGCAACCACAGGGGGAACATCCAAAGACGGTGCATCATCAAGTGAAACGAGCAGATGAGAGCAAACTAGTGCATAGCAAGGCAATTGAGCATCACATAAATCATCAAAATCAGCACGTGTAGCAAGTAGAACAGGAGCATGCAACTTGATTTCAGAATTAACCGACGGTAATGGTTCAACTTTCTTAGCAATTTTAGCAGCTCTAGCAACATCATCTTTAACAATTTGTTCAGGTGTCATAGGATGTATAATTATTTTCTGTCCCTTAAACATGAAAGAATAATGATTCGAACGACCATGATGCAAGCTATCAGTATCATATTGCCAAGGTCGACCAAGTAACAAGGAACATGCTTCCATGGGAACAACATCACAATCAGCAAAATCAGAATAAGCACCTATGGAGAAATGAACACACACTGTTTGTGTTATTCTAATTTTCCCACCATCATTAAGCCATTGAATGTGATATGGATGCGGATGCTTACGAGTGGGTAAGGATAGTTTCTCAACCAGCGCAGTACTCGCCAAATTGTTGCAGCTACCACTATCGATGATGATGTGAATCGACCGTTCCTTCACAACGCCCTTTGTGTGGAAAAGGGTGTGTCGCTGATTCTGCTCCGGTGGGGCAACCTGTGTACTGAGAACACGCTGCACAACAAGAGTTTCATACCTATCAGCATCATCCGGGTTGACATGTACATCCGTCTTAACTGCATGGTCAGTGGCCAGCATGGTATGTTGAATATCCTCAGAATCACTAGCGGAAGAGTACTCACCATCGTCACGAATGAGCAAAGTGCGCGTGTTTGGGCAGTCTCGAGCCACGTGGCCACGTCCGCTGCAACGAAAACACGTGATATCCCCCGTACGGCCTGTGGTGGGGGTCGCACCTGTGGATGGAGCGGCGCCTGCAGGTTTGGCCGCCTTATCACGGGATGTAGGCGTGGCCGCAGATGGTGTAGGAGAAACGGCTGTGAGGCTGGATGTCGAGGTACGACCTGCAAAAGGGTTAGAAAAAGTCTTCGAGCGGCGTCCCTGCACTCCACGTTCAGCTTTGCAAGCATATTCAAATAATTGAGTCATATCATGATATTCCTTATAATCAAGTATGTCCTAGATTCCGCGGTTTAAGCCACCACGAAAACGTGCCATAGCAGTGTCGTTGGTCTCCAATATCCCACAACGAATCATACCTTTTTGTAACTCTTGGTAATAGTCCTCAACAGATTGAGAACCTTGCTGGAAACACTGCATCTTATTAAGCAAATCATGAGCATAATATGAAGGCACAAATCTATGGCGCATAGCAGTTTTCAATTGATCCCACGTGGTCAGAATGGCAGTGGGATGTTTAATTTTATACTCACACCACCAAATTAAAGCAAAATCAGTAAATTCACTAATAGCAGCTTTAACTTGAGAATTTGCAGCAATATCATGGCATGAAAATTTTTGTTCAACCTCTAACTCCCAATCAAGATATGCAGCAGGATCATATTTGCCATTAAAAGGTGGGATTTTAAATTTAATCTTAGAAAAAGAATCATTACCGGGGCGGCGTGGCACACGGCAGGCACGACCGTGACTGTCTCCGGCATCCTTCTCCGAATCACCGCCATAGTCCTTCTGCAACTCTGTGATTGTGGTGTGCATAGCATCGAGTCGGGCCACGAGAGCGTCGAGTGTGGTCTTGGTGGCCGTCTGGGCGAGGTCGAGCTGATCGAAACGGTCGGTCGACGTAGTGATCGTTTCGTCCAGCCGTTCATGTACCGTCCGAATGTCTGTGGCTAGTCCTTCAACTTGTGCTCGCAAGTCTTGCAACGGATCAGCAGCGCCGCCTTCATCTGCCATGGTTAGTGCAAACAAAAAAACAAAACGACGACAAAAACAGGGTGGGACAGCTCACAAAGGCGCTCACACTAGTGCTGTTATCAAATTCTTATCTATTCTTACCATGCACACAAGGGCGACCTGCAACCAACCGGTGGAACTCACGAAAGATTGGAGCAGCGATTGCCTGGAGAAACAAAAAATGCTCGTCGTAGAAATATGTGGAGTTCTGGGAAGGCTGCACTCAAAAGAAGGATTAGCATAATCAAACAATAATGCAAAGTTGAATAAGAGTGCTAAACACGATCAAACGCTGATGGCAACAAGTGAAATCAAAAGGACAGCAAGGAAGGTGGAGAGGGCGCAACAAATTGCTGGTTTTTTTGCTTCTATTTTTTTTTTTGCAGAGTCCTCAAAACCAAAAATATGAACACAGAGGATCTCAAACAGCAAGTTGCGACACACACTTTTTTTGCTTCTGTTTCTCTCTCTCTCTCTAGAGTAAGGCCAAACTCAGAATATGGCACCTAGAAAGAGAGGAAGAGAAGCTGGTAAGGCGTGGAGGAAGAGGGGGGAAAGAGCGTGTGTGGTGTACACGGTGGAGCCGCGGGGTTCATGTGATCCAGGGGGGAACGGCGCGCGCAGGAACACCGAAATGAGTCCTCTTTCTTCTCCTGCGTGGACTCTGTCTTTCTTTTTTTTTCCTTTTTTTCTTTCCTTTTTTTCCTTTTTTTTGATAACTTTTCCTTTTTTTGGACTTTCCAACACAGGGAGGGAGAAACATGGAAGGGGAGCGAGAGGGGGGGAGTCCTGCGGCGGTGCGTGGGGGGGAGTCCTGCGGCGGCGCGTGGGGGGCGTGTGGTGTGGTGGCAGGGCAGCGGAGAAGAACTAGGGTTAGAAACACAAGTAACCAGCAACGATTGAACGAACAAAGCACGCAAACTCAACAAAGCAAGTTATTAAATGAAAGTGTGAGGCTAAAAGGGTTGCTGGGACAAGGATCTAACCTAAAAATAAATTTTTGTTTGGTTTTTGTGGACTGTAGGAAATAAAAACACTCGATAAACTCACCGATCAACCTAGAAAACTGATACCACTTGATAGAGGCGGAGTGCCCGATCTTTCGGTGAGTGGAGATAAATCCGATTTGGTGGAAGTAGACCATCACAATCCAACTACAACGAGCGAGACTCGAAGCGCCAATGCAATCGCTGAACCAACTCCCGATGGTTACCAACCTTGCCGGCGCAAGATCAGCCTGATCACGAAGATCGTTTCCTACACGCAATCGAAGAACGAACAAGGAAGTAATGCGAGCAATCACTATATCACTCGAAGGTGGAGTTCTGAATCACAGAGGACAGCACGTATTTGTGCGTGTTCTGGTGTAGCTAAAGCTATATGTAAAACAAAACTCGAGTTGTAAAAGATACAGGACTCTGACTAATAAAGACGGCGCAGCCCCTAGGGGGCGGCCAGCAAAGGGGGTGCCACCCCTAGCGTTGTGGGTGCGAGGGTGCAACCCTAGGCGCCCTCTTGGGCCAGTCCTAGGCGCCCACGCACAAGGCCTCCTGTTGGGCCAGCCTTCAGTCTTCTGGGCCTTCATTCTTCAGCATTATGACGAAGTTGAACTCTCTTGCACGGGCCTGAGTAATTGGCCCAGAAGGTGGCGCTGAAGAAGGTGCTGCCGGCACTAGAGTAGGAGAAGGTGCTGCTGGTGTAGATATACTCGTGGTGTCCTCATCAGTCCGATCTTTACGTCTTAGTCCTCGAGGATGATTCGTCATAGCACCTTGGTCCTTGCCACCTTTGGAAGTGATTTCGCCTTGCACTTGAACACGAACGGAACTCCTGATTTGCTCCTTTGAACTTGTTATAACTCCGTCCCTTTTGTCCATGTTTTCCTGCAAAAACACAACACTTCCAAATGCACATACAGAGTTGAACTTGTTATATCATTAGTGTGCCTAGTGGCGGGTTAGTTCCATAACAAAGCTCAAACCATAGTGTAACAAGTGCTCTATGTTGACGGAAATTGACCACCATAATCCCCCCATGCGTAAATCTTGATCGTCCTCGAGCAAGTTGCTCACAAAAACATTCATCCATGGAGTGTGCTTCGTCAAATCTTTCCTTACAAGTTAGTTAATCCTTCATCTTTAATATAAGAAACATGAGACAAAGATCATAATGAAAACACGGGCGTTTAGAATTTTACCAATTCAAGACTTACCCCACATCTCATACCTTTTACTAGAGATCCTCATCTCCAACCATACTTACTTTCTTACTTCCATCAGAGGGTTTTCATGGGTTTTTTTTCAAAATAAAATTCTTGCATTAAGTATTAGACAAAGTCCATCTCCAAGTTCTTATCCTAGATAGTTCATAAACTCTCACCTCCCACAAGTCTCTCATTTATAATGTGAAGGACCGATTAGGCGAACCAGAGAGGGGGGGAGTGAATGGGAGCCGATGAAAATTCTTCTCGAAGGAGATGAGAACTCCAACAAGACGAACACGGCTTCCAACTCACGTCTCCGACTCAACTACCCAAGTTGGTCAAGACCACACAGCCACTGGAGTGCTACTGGTCCTGGGAACCAACACTCAACCTTCCGAGCCAAAACTCACCAAACCACACAGCGGAAACTTGCACGGCTTGCTGCCTGTGCTACACCGGTCAGACCGATGGCCTGCGCCGGTCAGACCGGTGACACCGGTCAGACCGGTGGACAGATCCGGTCAGGCCGGTGGCTACAGCAGCCGCACAGCAAACGTTCCAGGAAGCCTCAGTGACTCCTCTAGGCCCTGGAACAAAAACCACCACGAAACACAACCTGTGAGGAAGAAGAACCCCTCACAAAACCTAGGAAAACAACTCCAAACACGCCAAGAACTGATCAGCAGGACCACGGGACAAAACCACACGGACAAGGCTATTCCCCGAGACAAAAACCCACCAAGGGATAGCACCGGTCAGACCGGTCAAGAGCACCGGTCAGACCGGTCGCGCCTGGGCATCTCGGGATGAACAGCGCCCGCGAGTCAACTCCCCCAAATCCAACTCCCGATCTCCCGATTCGCTCCACGGTTTTGCACAAGACTTTGGGATAGTAGGAACACCTCATGGGTACTCCATAGCCAAGATTTGGTCCACCAAAACTTGTCAAATCAAGAGGAATCGAAGAAATCCCACCAAGAACGCCTCTAACCCTAGAGCCACGAAAACCCCAAAATCGAGCCCCTTTGCTCACGGATTTGGAAGGGGAATCAAAGGGAAAAGAACCACGAAGGGTTCATGCATACATCCCCCACCAAATCCCAAAGAGAAAGGCCTCGAAATCGCTCCAAGAAAATCGCCAAGAAAGGGCTCCGAAAATCACCAAAAAGGAGAAACGGGAAAGACACATCCAAGCCTTGAGGAACCACGCCGAATCATCTATACATACCAAAGAGGTTCATACAAGGTCTAGCTTGCCGCCCGATCATCCTTCCCTCTCACAAGATCTCACCATGAAGCTCTCAAGCTAGTCCTACGAAAATCCTAAGAAAATAGGAAGGAAAATAGGAAAACCAAATGAGCTAGGGTTCCAAGAGATGGCTGCCATCCTCTCACCCCTTGGGTTATATGGAGGCAACCGAAAGACTAAAATACCCTTACTAGCTAACTAGGGATACATGCCCCTCGAGGGCGAAATTGGAAGTCTTTGTCTTCGCACCATCGGACGGATGCCCAGCGACCACAAACTTGCTTAGCCTCGACGCAAGCCTTGCGATCCCGACGCGTGTCCTCCGCTTCGAAGATTCCGGACTGCGTCGTCGCACACCGGTCAGACCGGTGCTCCTCACCGGTCAGACCGGTACCCACCGGTCAGATCGGTCAGACCCACCCGTCAGACCGGTCTGGAGCTGCTGCACCTCCGTCTTCGGTTCTTCGGTCTTGGCTTTGTGGATCAACCAAGGAACCCAATGGTTTTCTCGTGAACCACCGGAAATCTCGTGAACTCGGTGTAGCCTCCGCCAATCACCACTCATGACTCGGCTCCCACGTAGTCCCGGCTCGACCTTGGTTTTGAGGCTCAACCAAGAAACCGTCCATGACTTCATCTTGCCGTTCTTGCCACCATGCGGCCCGCACTTGACCCCGCTGGCCACCGGGTCCCTCGAACCAAGCCTACTTGTCTTCTCCACACCTGGAGGCCTCACCGGCAACGACCTTTCACGCTTGTTCTTCACCTGCACCTGCACCAGTCAAGCCGCAACCTGCACCTGCAATACTTAGCCAAGAATCAGTCCACACCACGTTGTCAATCACTCATCACACCAGGAAGCGACCATCCACCGGTCCTCGAACCACACCTGGCTCTCAATCTCCCCCTTGATGAGTGCATTGACAACACACACATTTTGGTAACCACGAGAAAAGGAAAAGAAAAGAAACGACTAAAAGAAACTCCAACAAGCGATCGAAAGCCAAAGAAAAGGCAAAGAGCAAGATCACTTGAAGAAGACAAGTCTCGGACCCTTTAGGCAAGGGCAACGGCTCGACACATCCGAGACTAAACATGTTCAAGCAAAGAGCACAAACCATCAAACCAAAGCTCGAAAACCACAAAGAGCTCCCCCTGCACACATGCAAGCTCCCCCAGAACCAATGCAACTCCCCCTGGACGAATGCATGCGAGCCACTTCACGAAACAAAGCAGCTGCAACAGCTCAGCTCTGACCGGTCAGACCGGCCAACACCACCGGTCAGACCGGTGCTCAACATATGAACAAGACCAGCACTCTGACCGGTCAGACCGGTGACCTCAACCGGTCAGACCGGTGCACAACAGAGCCCAAAAATGACTCGAAACCACCTGAAAACCTTCCAAATGCATTCAGTAGGCCAAAACATGCTCAAACTTCTCCCCCTTGTTGACAATGCATGAATCAAGCCAAAAATGCAAAAAAAATGCAACCTAGAGCTTCTCAAATAGACAAAATTCAACATAGGATGCTACACATGTCCAAACGAGCAAGTTAGATACTCTATAGCTTCGTAATGACATAAACTTCATGATCACCAAGTTTCACAACCATTGGGCGAAGCTAAGATAGAATTTAGCAATTTTGCGAAAAATCACCCTCTCATGAGCAAAGTCCTAAACATGAGCAAAACATGTCAAAATGGCAAAGCCACACAAACTTCATGCTAGGACAACCATTCTAAGCATAAGACCATCACAAACACCCACAAGCACCTCATGTCATGTCAAAGCCACCGAGCCATGTGCCTACTTCTATATATGAGACTTCTCATTGGTAGGCATCATGCAACGATTTAGCACCCAAAGCAACTTAAAATTAGCACATATGACATGGGAGCACATTTTTCAAGCAATTTACATTTCATTTTCAGATTTATAATTGGTACATGAAATGTCTTTGCGACAAAAAGGAACTTATGCCCCTCCACAAGATGAAGCATGGGGGCTAAACATTCATGATGGCAAATGAGCCTTTGGCCCCATATGATCAAAATAAGCTATCCAACCACAAATTAAGCATAGCCAAGCCACAAAAACATGTCAAGATCATGTAAAGGCATTTACTCACAAGAGAGCATACATATGAAATTTTCAAAAACATAGCCATCAACCATGGATACAAACCAAGATTATCAAGAGCTAAGCCAAACTAACCATAGCTTACCAAATTAGCTCACAAAGACATATATATCATTCCATGGTGAACAATGTATATGGGAGAAGCCTTTCCTAAACAATGCATATGAGACAAAATGCATGCAACCTAAGATACAAAGATGCCTATACATCATGTTACATATGCCATGCCAAATGCAAGGAATGCACAAAGGAAAGCTATACATATGCTACAAAGGAGCTCCCACACGCCAACTCAAGAAATCAAACAAACACCAAGCTCCCCCCGCAAACGAGTGAAAGTTGCTTGATCTAGGGGTTTGGTGAAAATATCGGCTAGTTGGTCATGTGTGGGTACATGGATCAAAGCGATTTTTCCTTTCTCTACGTTGTCTCTCAGAAAATGATACCTCACTTCTATGTGCTTGGTTTTGGAATGGAGCACTGGGTTCTTTGCAACGCTTATGGCACTGGTGCTATCACATTGAAGTGGGACATGGGTATACTCCTCACCAAAGTCACTCATGGTGTATGTGATCCAAAGGAGCTGAGAGCAACAACTAGCTGCGGCCACATACTCTGCCTCGGTAGTGGATTGAGCAACACTCGACTGTTTGCGGGAAGACCAAGACACCAAAGAAGAACCCAAGAACTGGCAAGTCCCAGAAGTGGACTTCCTATCCAACCGACACCCGGCAAAGTCCGCGTCTGAAAATCCATGAAGCGCCAAAGAAGAAGACGCAGAGTACCAAAGGCCGAAGTCGGGAGTGTGTCGCAAATACCTGAAAATGCGCTTGACTGCTTGCCGATACGAAGTCCTCGGAGAAGCTTGAAAACGAGCGCACAGACACACCGAGAATTGAATGTCCGGCCTCGTCGCCGTCAAGTAGAGGAGTGACCCGATCATGCTCCGGTACTCCTTCTGGTCCACGTGTTCACCTTCCTCGTCCGCATCAAGAGCTGTAGTCGTACTCATAGGCGTCGCCATGGCCTTGGAGTCCTCCATCTTGAACTTCCTCACAATGTCCTTGGTGTACTTAGCTTGGTGCACAAATGTTCCTTCCTTTGATTGCTTGATTTGTAGCCCGAGGAAGAACTGCAACTCGCCCATCATGCTCATCTCAAATTCCCTGCTCATGTCTTCTGCAAACCTTGCCACAAGAGAGTTAGACGAGCCACCAAAGACAATATCATCCACGTAGACCTGCACAATCAGGATATCTCTGCCCTGCCTGAGGAGAAACAAGGTCTGGTCGACCTTCCCCATCTCAAACCCTCTCTCAAACAGGAACCCCCTCAACCTACCATACCAAGCTCTAGGCGCCTACTTCAACCCATATAGCGCCTTCCTCAACTTGTACACCTGGTGGGGGTACTTCTCACTCTCAAACCCCGGTGGTTGCCTCACGTACACCTCTTCCTCCAACACACCATTTAGGAAAGCACTCTTCACATCCATCTGGTACAACTTGAACCCTTTAGCCATGGAAAAGGCTAGAAGGATCGTGATCGCCTCCAAACGAGCTACAGGAGCAAAAGTCTCCTCGTAGTCGATCCCCTCTTTCTGACTGTACCCCTAAGCAAGAAGCCTCGACTTGTTCCTCACCACTTCTCCTTTCTCTCCCTCTTTATTTTTCCACACCCATTTTGTCCCAATCGGCTTACACCCTGGAGGAGGGTCAACCAACACCCAAACTTGGTTCCTCTCAAAATTCTCCAACTCCTCATGCATCGAGTTAACCCAATTATGATCAGATAACGCGTGTCCAATGTCTTTGGGCTCAAAGGTGGCAACAAAAGCAGCATGAGCAAAATGAGAATTGTTCCGAACCCTCGACCGTGTAGTGCGTTCATTCATGTCGCTGATGATTCTCGAAGCTGGGTGATCCACTTGCACTCGCCGGGGAGGTTCTCGCCTTGATGCCACCTCCCCCTCAACAGCAGCTTCGCCTTGATCTGGGTTTGTCGTTGTAGGTGTGGGAGAGGGTCCGTTCTCGATCGTCATCGAAGTAGTAGGTACATGTTCAGCTGAGGGCACCACACCGCCATCTTCATCATCTCCATGTTCATGCTCCTCCTCCCGAAAGATCTCCTCGCCAAGTTCGTCGTCACCTGCACACTCAAAAACAAGCTGACTACGTGGCTGTGTCTCGTCGAAGGTTACCTCGCAAGTCTCCACGATTTGGTTAGTTTCAAGATTGAGCACACGAAATGCTCTAGAATGAGATGCATAACCAAAGAAAATGCCATCGACAGACCTAGCCTCGAACTTGTCCAACTTCTTCCCTTTCTTCAGAATGAAGCATTTACAACCAAAGACATGGAAGTGACTCACCTTGGGTGTGCGACCGTGCATCAACTCGTAACAGGTTTTCTTCTTGTGAACCCTGAGGTAGATCCTGTTCGACACATAGCACGCGGTATTGACCGCCTCAGCCCAGAACCTTCTCGGAGTCCTATGCTCATCGAGCATCGTCCGAGCCATTTCGCACAAGGTCCTGTTTTTCCTTTCCACCACGCCATTCTGGGGAGGCGTATACGGACTCGAAAACTGATGTTCAAGACCCAAGTCATGGCAAAAGGTTTCGAAGCGAGAGTTTTTGAATTCCGAGCCATTGTCACTGTGGATCGCTCGTATGGCATCTCCGTGCCTCTCGTTTCTTAACCTCAAGACAAGATCTCGAACAAAACCAAACGTCTCCCCTTTCTCCTCAAGAAAGAACACCCACGCATACCGAGAGTAGTCATCCACCACAACAAGGACATACCACTTCCCACCCGCAGATCGCAAACGAGCTGGGCCAACAAGGTCCATATGGAGCAGCTCGCATGGACGCTCAGTCATCACATCGGTGAGAGGCGGGTGAGAAGAGGCTACCATCTTGGCATGCCTACACGACGCACAAACCAACTCTTTCTCAAACCTCAACCGTGGCAATCCTCGGACCAAATTGAGTTTACTCAAGCGAGACAAAAGGTCAAAGCTTAAGTGACCCAACTTCCTATGCCACTTCCACAACTCACTCGAAGAACCAGCCAAGAAGCAACGCTCCACACCAGAAGACTGAGAAAAATCAGCTCGGAACACTTGACCCTCGGGAACGACCATGCAAACAAGATCCCCCCGAGAATCTAAAATCCGAGAACCACCAGGCCGAAACAACACCACAAAACCCTCATCCAACAACTGGGACACAGAAAGCAAATTGTATCCAAGCGATTGAACAAGAGCAACACGCCTGAGAGTGATCTTGTCACTTACCTTAATCTCACCTTCTGACAGCACACGCCCTCGCCCATTGTCCCCAAAGGTGATGTACTTCTTTGTCACCACCGGGACGAGACTTGAGAACCACCCCTTGTCTCCGGTCATATGCCTCGAGCAACCGGAGTCAATCAACCAAATGTTCTTCAAGTCTCCCACCTGAAATTCAAAAGCGATCACGTGAGTGAACAAACGACTCAGCACTGGGGTTAGTACCAAAAGAGTAAAACCAGTGCCGAGCCATTTGCTCCAAAGTGGGGTTAGCACAAACCAAATCATCACGCCTATCAAAGCTACCACCACGGTAACCACCACGAGGGAACCAACCCTCTCTAGCTGGAGGAGGACGAAAGCCACGAAAGGGAAACTGTGGATCGTTCCTCCTCTCCATCTCAAAGCTACGACTCCTCCCACCCCCGTATTGAGCACGAGGTGGAGAACGCCTAGCAAACTGACCACCTGCAAACTTTCCAGACCAACCACCAGAACCACGACCTCCAGAACCAAACCGAGCATTCTCACGAGCACGAAACCCGACTCGCTGTCTGCCCAGACCTGCACCGGTCTGACCGGTGTAGTACACCGGTCTGACCGGTGTAGCTCGGCCAGCAGCAGCACCTGCAGCTTTCCGGTCTCCCCAAGCCGGAACCGTCCTCACAATCGCCTTGGCCCTGGGCATCTGCATACGAGGCTCAGGTACACCATTAGAGGGGTGGTACCTGTCCTTGTTAGCCCACTCTCTAGCCATTCTCTCCTCACGCTTCCTCTTGAAGCAAAACTCATCCTTGTGACCATCTCTCCCACAATACCCACAATGGAACTTTATGGGCTGTGGTTTAGGCTTAGGCTCAAACTTGTTCTTGTGTCTGTTTGGTGGTGGGATAGGAATCTCTCTAACTCTCTCAACTCCCTCACCACTGTTCTCTCCAAGCTTGTCAGCCCCAAGTGCCTGACCATCATAGCGTTTGAAAGCCGCTATCATGATACCAAGCTGAGGCTCCTGACCCGACAACCAGCTCATACATTTTCTCAGCTCATCATTCTCATCCTGCAAGCGATCAACATAATGTGCAAGCTCCAAATTCTTAACCGCATGCAATTCACAAGTAGAGCAAGAAGTGGGAATAGGCTCTTTCAACTTAGCCTCAAGCGAAACAGTGTAAGCATGCATCTCATCAATCTTTCCATGCAAAACAGGGCAAGAAGTGCAAGCACCTAGCAAAGCAGGTCTAGACTTAAGCTCAGCCACTTCAACCCTAAGCATATCTAGTTCATCACAAGTAGAAGCATGCTTATCCTTAAGAGTAGTAAGATCAGCTAGGTACACAGAGCAATCACATCAATCAATCTCATCAGAAACCACAGGAGAAGCCTTAAGCGAATCAATCTCAAGCTTAGCATCTAGGTTCTGGGTTTCTAGCTCAGCCACACGGTTCCTAGCATCTTCTAGTGAGGCCCTAAGTTCTTTCCTCATCTTCTTGGCTTCTCTAAGCATGTGATCGCGGTTATCAAGCAAGTCAACCAACTCATCATTCTCCTTGCGCAAAGAAGAGAGCTCATCACATACCTCATCCTCGGAGTCAGAGTCCGAGTCACTCTGGTGGCTCTTCTTGCTGCCGGAGCTACGGGCCATGCCGCAGAAGCCATCTCCCGCGAAGCAGCTCAACCCGCTCAAGTTCCTGGATGACTTCTTGTTCTTGCGCCGATCACCTTCATCTTCACTGCTACTCGAGCACGAGGAAGAGTAGGCGGAGCTGGAGTCGACGTCGCTCGCTCCGACCATTGCTCGGGCCTTCCTGCCGCGGCCATCCTTCTTCCTCGACCGTCGCTCGTCCTTGTGCTTGTTCTTGTGCTTGTGATCGCGCCTCGATCGGTACTTGCCATCCTTGCTCAATCGGTGCCTGTAGCCGTCCTTATAGCCGTCCTTGTTCTCCGTCTTCTCCAGGCAGTCGGCGACGAAGTGTCCTGGCTTGCCGCACTGAAAACACGTCTGTGCTGTCCTCCTCGTGTTCACCCAGTTCTCGTGCAGCCTCTCGAACCGCCTGGTCAGCAACGCCAGCTCGTCCTCTCCAAGCACGTCGAACTCCTCGTCTGGCAAAGACCTCAAAGAAGACAGAGAGTACATCCTGGAGGATGCGTTAGTGTTAGACTTAGCTCCTTTGCCACTAACGAGAGCGAGACTATGAGAATCAGCCGGGCTCTCGATCTTGGCTGTCATACCACGGTCCAACTCAGCCGACTTGAGCTTCGAGAACAGCTCGTTCACTGTCAAGGTGTCATACTTCTCGGACTCAACAATAGCCTCAAACTTCCCGTCCCATACAGTACGATCCAACGAGTGCAAGAGCTTCACGGCTCTATCATGATCATTGTATGGGAGGACGTCCACATTGGCTCTCATGTTGTTCACAACGACCGTAAATCGCTGGAAAAGGGCATCGACGGACTCACCGGGGAGATGAATGAAGTTCTCGTACTCTCTCCGGTAAGTCGCGTACATCCGAGCCTGAACCTGAGCATTCCCAGCATGAGCATCCTTCAACTGCTCCCAAATCCTACAAGCTAAGTCCTCTGTCTGAACCCGATCGAATTCAGGCTGACACAGAGCACGAAACAAGTAGTCGACAACCTTGTTGTTGGCTTTGAACATATCCCTCGATCCTGGAGCAAGGAAGTTCATCGGATGAACATAAGCTGTGTTCACCGTGACATCCCAAAGGATTTGACCCTTTCCGCAGAGGAACGCTGCCATCCGCCTCTGCCACATCTGGTAGTTCTTCCCATCGAAGTGCGGAGGACCCGAACCCCGTTCCTGGTACGCCATCTTTGGATCTTAGACTGGTAAGAGTCAATAAAGACCCGAACCGGCTCTGATACCAATTGAAGGACTGATTAGGCGAACCAGAGAGGGGGGAGTGAATGGGAGCCGATGAAAATTCTTCTCGAAGGAGATGAGAACTCCAACAAGACGAACACGGCTTCCAACTCACGTCTCCGACTCAACTACCCAAGTTGGTCAAGACCACACAGCCACTGGAGTGCTACTGGTCCTGGGAACCAACACTCAACCTTCCGAGCCAAAACTCACCAAACCACACAGCGGAAACTTGCACGGCTTGCTGCCTGTGCTACACCGGTCAGACCGATGGCCTGCGCCGGTCAGACCGGTGACACCGGTCAGACCGGTGGACAGATCCGGTCAGGCCGGTGGCTACAGCAGCCGCACAGCAAACGTTCCAGGAAGCCTCAGTGACTCCTCTAGGCCCTGGAACAAAAACCACCACGAAACACAACCTGTGAGGAATAAGAACCCCTCACAAAACCTAGCAAAACAACTCCAAACACGCCAAGAACTGATCAGCAGGACCACGGGACAAAACCACACGGACAAGGCTATTCCCCGAGACAAAAACCCACCAAGGGCTAGCACCGGTCAGATCGGTCAAGAGCACCGGTCAGACCGGTCGCGCCTGGGCAGCTCGGGATGAACAGCGCCCGCGAGTCAACTCCCCCAAATCCAACTCCCGATCTCCCGATTCGCTCCACGGTTTTGCACAAGACTTTGGGGATAGTAGGAACACCTCATGGGTACTCCATAGCCAAGATTTGGTCCACCAAAACTTGTCAAATCAAGAGGAATCGGAGAAATCCCACCAAGAACGCCTCTAACCCTAGAGCCACGAAAACCCCAAAATCGAGCCCCTTTGCTCATGGATTTGGAAGGGAAATCAAAGGGAAAAGAACCACGAAGGGTTCATGCATACATCCCCCACCAAATCCCAAAGAGAAAGGCCTCGAAATCGCTCCAAGAAAATCGCCAAGAAAGGGCTCCGAAAATCACCAAAAAGGAGAAACGGGAAAGACACATCCAAGCCTTGAGGAACCACGCTGAATCATCTATACATACCAAAGAGGTTCATACAAGGTCTAGCTTGCCGCCCGATCATCCTTCCCTCTCACAAGATCTCACCATGAAGCTCTCAAGCTAGTCCTACGAAAATCCTAAGAAAATAGGAAGGAAAATAGGAAAACCAAATGAGCTAGGGTTCCAAGAGATGGCTGCCATCCTCTCACCCCTTGGGTTATATGGAGGCAACCGAAAGACTAAAATACCCTTACTAGCTAACTAGGGATACATGCCCCTCGAGTGCGAAATTGGAAGTCTTTGTCTTCGCACCATCGGACGGATGTCCAGCGACCGCAAACTTGCTTAGCCTCGATGCAAGCCTTGCGATCCCGACGCGTGTCCTCCGCTTCGAAGATTCCGGACTGCGTCGTCGCACACCGGTCAGACCGGTGCTCCTCACCGGTCAGATCGGTCAGACCCACCAGTCAGACCGGTCTGGAGCTGCTGCACCTCCGTCTTCGGTTCTTCGGTCTTGGCTTTGTGGATCAACCAAGGTACCCAATGGTTTTCTGGTGAACCACCGGAAACCCCGCGAACTCGGTGTAGCCTCCGCCAATCACCACTCATGACTCGGCTCCCACGTAGTCCCGGCTCGACCTTGGTTTTGAGGCTCAACCAAGAAACCGTCCATGACTTCATCTTGCAGTTCTTGCCACCATGCGGCCTGCACTTCACCCCGCTGGCCACCGGGTCCCTCGAACCAAGCCTACTTGTCTTCTCCACACCTGGAGGCCTCACCGGCAACGACCATTCACGCTTGTTCTTCACCTGCACCTGCACCAGTCAAGCCGCAACCTGCACCTGCAATACTTAGCCAAGAATCAGTCCACACCACGTTGTCAATCACTCATCACACCAGGAAGCGACCATCCATCGGTCCTCGAACCACACCTGGCTCTCATAATGTAAGGTGGAGCTATGGGTATGGCTAGTGAAGTTAACACAAGTATTATCAAGCTAAGAAAATCCTCTAGTGGTCGTTCACCTTCCGAGCCAATGATCATGAGAATTAAACCATAATGTAAGGGTATCAAAGATGAGAAGATTTAGAATGGTGGACATGTGCAAAGGGAAAAAGAATAATGACTTCAAGGCACTAATGATGTCCTCGATGTCGGATTGCACGTGGTTGGAATAAAGAAGATTCGTTCTCAACATCGCATCCTTCCTTGCACTTCTCTTGATCTTCACTTGATTCAACACCCCTCTTTATATCTTCCTTGCTTTGCCTTGAATTTTTCTCCTTTTCCTTCTTTTCTTTTTTTTCTTTTTCTTTCTTCTCTCTCTCTCTCTTTTCTTGTGTGCGCACACACATATACACATATATTTTTTTTCTTCTTTCCTCCACATATTTATCTTCTTTTCTAAAGCCTTTCACCCATCTTTTTGACATGAATACCAATCTGAATTTTAAATAAAACTTTGCCTAAAAACGGAATGAATCTTCGAACATGGGTTGTGTTCAAGAAATAAGATGATAAAAAGATGTTTATGATTTTGGGTATGGAATCTGGCGATGTACGGGGCATTCAATGTGAAGTTCCCGTTACCGAATGTATGACGAGGATAGCAATAAAAGATATAACATCAAGGACATGATCATTGCTCAAAATTAGATCTCCCAAGAGAGAAAAGTCCTAACTCAATTCATCATGCTAAACAACACTTACGGTGGAGTATATACATAGTGTAGGCTTTGCATAGGATAGACTTGTCTCTCAACTTGGAGAAAGAAATCGCTAACCTTCATTGCAAGGGGTTTTTCATAATTTTTCAAAAATAAATTCCTCCAAATTTAGTATTAATCGTAGCATAGTTCAAAGCAAGGTCCTAGATCAAAGTTGAGTATGGAAACTTCCAAAGGCAAACTTCCACTAAGCACCATGGTAAACAATGATGCACATAGCTCATGCTCAAATAATAAAGATAAAAGAAAACTAACAAGTAAAAACAAGAAAATAACTTGCACGAGCTAGCTCCCCCTTGCTTGGATCATACGACATCCTCGTCGTAATTTAACAAAAAGTACAAGAGGGTGGAAACTGCCACTACACCGAGGTGAACACATGGTCGTGATTATTTTATTAAAATAAAAAGGAAATCTAGGTTGTCCTCCTAGTAGCCATGTTATTTATTGAAGGAGAAAAACAGAAGTTGCACCGAGTTGAGGTTGAAGGCATACTTACAAGCACTGAAAAAGAGAAGGTTCATGGAGGTGTTACCATCTTTTGTAGCTCTTTGTGGTATTCTCTGACATCTCCATGTGTTGTGATCCAATGCTCCTAAACTTCTGAATTTGATCATGTATGCTCATGGAACCAATGGTCGCCCTTCCCTTTGATGTTGTCATCGCCATCTCCTCTTTCTTGTTCTCATCATCTTCTTGCTGTCTTTTCTTCAAGGATTTTCCCCTCTGTCCAGAACAGAACATGTATCGAAATATAGATTTATTGAAAAGTTTATGAAATTACCTTTCCAACATGTGGTCATTCATTGAAAATGAAGTTCAGACAAGGGAGTTATGTCCGTTTTACTTCAGCGCTGCGTGCTGTCCGGAACTGATTTCAGGACGTGCGACGTTCGATGATTTGGGTATAGCCGTTTGTAGGGACGTCCGATTTCCTTGATTCTTGATTCGTTGGAATCATAACTTCATGGGGTTTCCAAATATCCAAAAATATTCTATCTTTTCATTCTAAGACCATGTAGAATTTTGATGAGATCATTAGCTTCTTGCGCATTGATCCGTAGATGTTGATGATCTTGATCTTGCTATCCTCTAGAGCGTGATGTTGTACTTCTATGTTGAAGGTTCAGGGCCTCCCCCATGCTTAGCACTTCGCTAGGCATGGAAGAAGACAAAGTATTATCTTAGTCGTCCTTCAATTTCCTTGTCATGAGAGTCTTTATCTCGCCTGCAAAACATTTTAAGCACATTCTACCCCCAAGGTGACGGTTGGGAGTAGTTAAAATTGCCTACAATCCAGTAATATTTCCTAAGAACTTGTGGAATAATTATTCTATTGTGAATGGAACAAAAACCTAATGGGTGTACGTGGTGCAAAGTGTGTATGTACATGAGAGGAAAGCATATAAACAAAGACAATGATTTCACCTAGTTCTAAACATCATGTTTACAACTAGGTTGCCAAATTTCTCCATAGCCATAAAGATTTATTTATCTAAGGTTAAAACACCATGTCTATCCTTAAATAAACAATTCCTTATAGCGCAAGAAAAATAAAGCGCAATGCAATGTTTATAAACCAACCAATGCAACATGAAAACATACGAAAAGCTAGTAAGGTTTATTGAACTTAATGATAATGGTCCGCAATCATGTTTAAGCACCACGTTTACACAAGATCACAACAGGAAAAATACTCATATGAAGCATTAACATAGAAAATGAGGCATTCATCATTAGGCCTTATAAAAACAACTGAGCCAACTATATGCAAAACATGTATATGCAAGGAAACAAACATCATGTCGATAACAAAATGCAATGCATGCAAATAGATAAATATGAGCATGAACATGATGGTGGTTCTAAAAGGAAAATTAAACTTAGATTAATTAGCCACAATTTAATCATCATAGGATGGTGCCATTTATTCTCTTTAAGAAATAAAAAATAATAAAAACACAAAGGAACATGTTGCCTCCCGAAAAGTGCTTCATTTAAAGTCATAGAGCTCGACTTTCTCACATACATTCTCATTGTCGCAAAGCCATAAACCTTGATGTAAGAAATAAAGGTTCCCATGCATCTTTAATTTACTTCTCATGTCGTGCATGATCTCTTTTGTTCAATCGATGACTTGCCCAAACTATCATTTTTCGCATCATCATTTTCTCCTCCTTTGTCGCCCTTCGGTGCTGCCTCCACTCTACGAATTTTTTCTTTAATGTCCAGAACAGAAAGTGTGCCAAAATTTTACTCCATTACATAGTGCAAAAAATTTCCTTTCCAACAAGTCTTTATTTACCCAAATCGGAGTCCGAACAAGAAAGTTATGTCCATTTTATTCCGGCGATGCAATCTGTCCCGAGCTGTTTTCAGCACGCGCACTGCTCAATGTTTTCACCATAACTCCTTGCACGGGTCTTCAAACTCGTTGATTCATGATGCGTTGGAATCAAAACTTGATGGAGCTTCTGATGATCTAATTTTCTTCATTTGTATACCTCTGGACAAGTGCACAAAATTGATGAACATAGCAGCAACCATCGCAAGATTTTGGACATGTTGATGATTCATCTTGCAACTCTTTGGGCATGACGTCTCTTCACATTAATTCAACCTTGTGTTTCTGCATGGTTAGTGAAAATCAGGCTTTCTCCCGACATGTGCTTCTTTAAGGTGATTAGCTTGACCAAGCGCAAAGCATGATCTAGATTTACAAAACTTATTGTAAACATATGCATCCATAATTACAACCACAAGCAAATTGTAACAACATATCAAGGTGTAATTAAAGGAAGCATGTAAAGCACTTAGCTCTTGGTTAGACAAAGGTTCTTTAGGCATAGAATTAAATTGTTCAAGCATAAACATTACCTCATTATGGTTCTCAAGAAATTCTAGCCTACCAACATGATCATCATTGGAGCAAGGCATAGAATTTAAATTATCAATCATACTATTGGTTGAACATAAGCATTTGAATTTATCATCACTAATACCAATAATATCTTGAGATTTCGGTGTGTACCTTTTACTTAGAACTTTTTTAACAAGAGTGGTTCTTGGTTCATCTAGCGGTGTTGAAGGTAAATCAATCTCAACGAGTGAAGGTGTCTCTTTGTCACCTTCTTGCATCCCCTTCATCTCATCATGTGGAACTTGTAACTCATCAACTACCTTTGCATTTGTCCCTTCTTTGAAGTCTGCATTATTATCCAAATCTTCATCTTCAAAGTCTTGTGTGTTGCCTTCGTTATCTTCTGTGTACCACATGTCGTCAAGATTGCTTATCGTTGACTCACTCTTTTCTTTATTCGTGGGCACTTCTATGTCTTGATTTGCTAGTGTGTAAGCTTCAATAGCACACAAACTATAACCTTGTGGAGAGAGACCTTCTTGGAGTGCTTGCTTTTGTCATCTTCTTCCCACTCATCTTCTAGCTTGAGTCCTATTTTCTTCTATTCATCCTTTGAATCACTAGCACTTCTCTTTATTTTCCTCATCTCCTTAGCAATAAGCTCTTCTTCTTGATTTGGTGCATATGTTGTTGTGGAGACAAGACTTTTTGGCTCATCATGGTTGTGCTCTTCTCTCCCTTCATCATAAATCTTCGAGATGTCAAGTTGGTTGATCCATCCTTCATCTTCTTCTTCAAATATCTTTTGGATCGATTCTCCACTCATCTCTTGATTAAAAATGTCTTCAATTCTTTTGGCGACGCATCGGAGTTCCTCCTTCCATCGGTGGTTGATTAGGGGGGCAAAATCAACTTGAATCCAATCAGATTGATTGAATTCCGCCAATGGTCTAGCATTCCCCATACTTCAACCTACAATCATGTTAGTTTCAACATTTTTATTATCCAAAATGACATCTCTTACCTTAGGAAGTGGTTCTTTGATTTCATGTATGGTCGGTTCATCTTTCTTGACCTCTGGTTCATCTTTTTCAGAAATTTCAGCAAGCATTTCCGACTTGCTTTTGTCATTTTGCTCCTCTCAACATCGTCTTTGCCAATCTCTTATCAAGGCTGCTCCACTGCAGATTTTTTATAGGAGTTGGGCGGATTCCGTGAGTGTTTTCTCCATGAGATCCCCTCCTGCACACATTTGAACATATTCCATGCAACTAGGGGTTAGGGAAAAGAAAAATGTATGCAAAAGTACATCACTGGGAAATCTGAGTCTTGTTCCTTGTTCAACTAGCTCATTGAAATGATTCCATGCTTGATCTATCCCTTCTTCTTCTCCTTGCTTAAAAGTAATCACTTGCCTCCTTATATGTTGGATCTTGCTTATAGGGAAGAACTTGGCATAAAATGATTTCATCAATTGATTCCAATTTCCCTCAACTTCGAATGACGCAAATGAATACCACTTCTTTGCTTCATTGGCAAGTGAGTAGGGGAAGAGATTCCATTTAAACCAAGCATCCACTACGTGAAAATCTCAAATAAGTCACGCAGCATTTGTAACGGGCCCTTAACACCTGTTACATGGACCCCATCTGTAACGGTTGTTGTTTGGCACTTGTTATGCATAAGCGTGGCAGGCTCGACCCCGACGTGGCCAACACAGCGCCCGTTACCAATGAGGACTTCCAGTAACAGGCTTCTTAAATGCCCGTTACAGTTATTCTTGGTAACGGACGGTAAAATGCGGTTGTTACGAAAGTTAAACCTATCGGTAACAGGCCCTTTGAGTCCGTTACCGATCACTGCCCTATCGGTAACGGGCTCTTTAAGTCTGTTACCGATCACTGCCATATCGGTAACGAGCTCTTTAAGTTCGTTACTAATGACAATTTGACTCCCATTACTAGACTCGGAGCTCAATAATTGAAGTCCATTAGCACTCTCGATCACTGCCGTCAAATATTTGACTATGTCATCATATATAGCAAATATTGGATATCACACAAACATATAATCATGTCTCTTAATAAGATGCAAAACCACACGTACACATAGATAGTAGTCATAAGAGCATATTCTACATATTTAAGATGCATATATAGCTAGCATCACATGTTCACATATGATATGCATAATGTTCAGAACAAACATATTCACGTGATCACATCTGACGTGCATCAGCAGGGGCACTAGTTAGATGGCTTCTTTTGTACTACAGCCTCAAGTTCAGCTATCTTTGCCTCTAGCAGTTTTACAAGTCTTTCCTGCAGCTCAGCATTCTTCTTTGCAGCTTCGGCAAGTTCAATATCCATCATCTTCTGTGCGCCTTTAAGCTTCTCCACCTCAGATTCTAGTATTTTCTGACCATTTGCTAGGAGACTTATGTCGTCCATAGCCTTGTCATCCATCCTTCTATCCACCTTGTCGAGTACTTTCTAGATGCAGTCAAGATCCTCCCGAGTAACAACACATTTCTACAACAAAGGCAAATTGATGCAAGTTTCATAATTAAATTGCCAAGTTTAATATCATGAAAGATGTAACTGGTTAAACAAGAAAGTTGTTTAGCTGTAACTAGGTTCAGAGCTTGGTTGATCCTGTGGATTTGTTTCCAGATCATGTCAATGTCCTCCCAAGCTACAGCACCTCCCTAAAACAAAGGCACTGGATGTTCAGTTAATAAAAGTATTTGTAGCATGGAGATTCAGAAATTGAAGTAGTATATAGAATAAGTTCAACAATTTTGTGAGCAACATATATGATGAGTACCATGCATTAAATTTCAAGCATAACAAAATTTCTACTCGAAAGGTTAATAATTTTCCTCCCGAGTAACAACATATTTCTAAAATAAAGGCAAATTGAAGCAAGCTTCACAATTAGATTGCCAAGTTTAATATCATAAAGTTGTAACTGGTCAAACAAGAAAGTTGTTTAGTTGTAACTAGGTTCAGAACTTGCCTGCTGCTTCTCTTTACCAATGTCATCCTTCATTCTTTCCATCCTGTTTAGGAATGTGCAGATGTAGTCTAAGGTTTTCTTGAGCCTGTTGTCTAGATCCTAACAATGTCATGTGCTGGTACAACAACTTCCTAAAACAATGGAAAATTGATGCATTGGAACCATTGATCAGTGAAGGCTCTGGATGTTCAGTTAATAAAAGTCGCTGAGCATGAAGATTCAGAAATTGAAGCAGTATACAGAATTAGTTCAACATTTTTGTGAGCAGCATATGATGAGTACCAGGAATTCAATTTCAAGCATAAACCTAACTTCAAGCATACCAAACTTGAGGAAGGCTCGGCCTCTGCCTGCCAGGCGTCGCCGGAGTGCACCCCCTTGGTGCTTGTGCATGTGTACGGCCTCCTCCCCCAGGCCGACGAAGAACCGACCTCTTCGCTGTGGAACCTTACTCTCTTGGTGGGGGTGGCGGGCGGGGCCTTCTCCTCCTCGCCGCGGAACCTCACTCTCTTGGCGGGGTCGGCGGGTGGGGCCTTCTCCTCCTCGCTGCAGAACCTCCCTCTTGAGTCGTGACAGAACGACTGCTTTCTGCCGGCCATCTCTGCGACGGAGACGAGGAAGGAGAAGGGGAGAGAAGGCGACAGAGACGAGGAAGGCAGAAGGTTTGAGAAGGAAGGCAGAATGGCAGAGTGGCAGGGAAGAGTGGCTTTTGGTCAAACATTGAGAACAAAAGATACGTGGATAAGCCAAACCGCGTCTCCAATGCACGGGGTCGGCGCTTGGGGCTGGCTCCTCCTCGTCGGTTTGGAGGTGCAAATGCGACACAGAATAACCATCCCGCGTAGTCTCCTTTGTGTCTGTCTTGATTGATAGGTCAACCCGATCTCTCAGGGCTCCCATTTCGACATACAGGCATAATCAACAAAAAATCTTTTGAGACAAAACAGACATAATATAGATAAAGCTAACTTGTCCACATATATAGATAAAGATTACTTGTCGACAAAGATCCACACAGATATACATAATTATTACAAACAGTTAACTTGTCCATCTAGCTAGGCCTTAACTTGCCCGTCACATTTTTACAATGGTCGTGCTATCTGACCATGCACATCAACAAAAGCATACCCCCTTCAACATCAATAAAAGCATGGTATCTTCAACTAAGGTTTGCTTTTTTTGCAGCCTCTTCAAATGCAACCAAGGTATCTTGAAACACATCGAGCGCATCTTCCATGGGCTGCAGATTTTGTTCAGCCACAAACTTGTACCGGATCATGAATGCAGCCTTTTTGAGGAGGATGTGCATTTCTCCATAATATTATCAACCTCAGGTTTCACATATTCCCAGACAGTGTCATGCCATTTTGATTCCTATGGAACGAAAAACATAGGAAAGTTGCTACATTGATCATTTGGATGAACCATAGGAATGAGAAGATAGAGATAGACAAAGGAACAAGCCATTTCATAGGAACAAGTTGCTACATTGATCATGTTAGAAATCCTACAAAATCTCTATGGAACAAGCCATTTCATAGGAACAAGTTGATCAAGCTCAAGCTCAAGCTGCTCCATTTATAGAACAAGTAAAAGGCACTGTGATTCAGAGAAACTTGTCTCGCCGTCGTCGTGGTAGTTGCCAGCGTCGTATATGAGGTCCTCTACACCTTCGCCACTCCCTCGACCCCTCTCCGTCGTTGCAAGACATTTGCTGTCGCAGATGTGAGGCAGGCGCCTTGCCCTCTTCCCTACCCCCTCGCCGGCATGCTCCTCTCTGCCGTTGCTTGGCCCCTCATCGGAACCTGAGAGGATCCAGTCGATGACGCTCATCTCCGGCTTTGGGTTCACTGCATCGCCACTTGGCCCCTCTCCGACGGTCATCATCGTCTCCGTCTTCGCCGCAATCTCGCCGGCACGCGCGCGGATCCAGTTGCGGCACCGCATCGCGTTCAGCTTCTCCTCCTTGATCCACGGTGCGCGGGGTCGTCAGCTGCTTGGCCCCTCACCGGCGCTCACCTTCGTTTCCCCGCCTCCGCTCACCTCCGCTAATCCCTAGTGAGAAATTAGGAAAGCGTCGTGTGTGCTGCGCTTATCCATTCGGGATGTTATATTCATTTTCCAAAATGGAGAGCCATTGCCGACGCGGGTTCGAGAACCCGCGTCACATTGGTTGTCACGTGGGTCCAGGCGGGCAGGCAACGATTATCTTTTTTATATAGGCTGTTGACGCTGACACGTGGGCCTGACACTAATTTTTTTGAAATGAAACTTGCTTCCCTCAAATATTAGAGCCCATAAAACAGCACTTATAAATTCATTAAAAATACGAATAATTCATAGTTGGTCATTTAGTATTCGAATAAAATATCAGCAGGCACACTTGTGTAACCAAAATTATCAAAATTCGAATTTTTATCTCGTGTTTGGGATATAATAATTCTAATAACGTATTAGGTTGGTCTAAAAATTCTACAAATTGAGTTGGCAACATAATTTGGGTCCCTAAACTTGTCATAAAAATTTCAAGTGGTTTCTAAAAAGGAAGATCATACTTGTGTACAAACGTGTACATCTCTCACAAAGTTTCCTAGAATGTTACTTCAACACTGAAGTTTTCCACACTTTACAACATGTTTGAACTCATATACATTTGAAAATTTAACACAACCTTGTGTCCACCTTAACAATACGAAATACAAAGTTTCATTAGTACTAGTTGTGTAAAACAAATATTATTTCTATGTTGTACTTATCAAGTACAAGATAAGGCATAAAAACATTACTCACGAAAAGGAAATATACACTAAACAATGAAATTAATGAAAAGATGGCGCTTTTAGAAAAAATAAGATAAAACAATCATCAAATTTGGATTACGTATGACCGAGAAATACGTGACACAAAATTTGGTTCCAGATTAAAAGGAGAAAGGAGAAATGTTTCCTTTGTGGTCGGTTTCCAGCGAATAGCAGTTTTTTTATCCACGCGCGCACGCAGATCGTAACTTCCTTATTAACTTCGATTTTGTGCCACAACACGAAAGCAAATAAATCCATTTATTTAAGATATATTGCCAACTCAATTTGTAGAATTTCAAATGAGGCAAATTTGAGAGCCGCTCAAATGAGGCAATAAATCACTTTGTCATAATTTTATGATAAATCCCTAAACTTGTCATAATCAATAGGGCATTGATGTGATCCTAGGCATGAATTGGTTGGCACACCATCAAGTCATCTTAGACATTGCTACAAGAATGATAGAAATCAATTCACCTACTGTGGGCACATCTACTCTATGCTTACCTCCCAGTGGCAGTGGAAATTCTTATGCTTTCACAGCTTTCACTTCTCTACTTGATGACATTTCGATAGTGTGTGAATATCCGGATGTGTTTCCCGATGACTTGCCTGGCATGCCCCCAGACAGGGACATCGAATTCATGATAGAACTTCAACCTGGTACCGCACCTATTTTCATGCAACCTTATCGTATGCCACCTAAAGAGTTAGCCGAGTTGAAACTTTAATTGCAAGAATTGCTTGATAAGGGGTATATTCGCCCAAGTTCTTCTCCTTGGGGTTGTCCCGCTCTCTTTGTGAAGAAGAAAGATGGAAGTTTGAGGTTGTGTGTGGACTACCGACCTCTCAATGCGGTGACAATCAAGAATAAATATCCTTTACCCCGCATTGATGTTCTCTTCGATCAATTGGCTGGTGCCAAAGTCTTTTCTAAGATCGATCTTCGATCGGGCTACCATCAAATCAAGATTCGACCAAGTGATATTCCAAAAACAGCCTTCTCCACCAGATATGGTCTTTATGAATTTCTGGTGATGTCCTTTGGTCTCACAAATGCAGAACACGCAGAACATCTTCGGATTGTTTTGCAGTGTTTGAGAGATCACAAACTTTATGCTAAGTTCTCCAAATGTGAATTCTTGTTGGACAGTGTGAAATTCTTGGGTCACACTATTTCCAAGGATGGTATCTCCGTGGATCCTAGCAAAGTGCAGGAGGTCATGGATTGGAAGCCACCCAAGTTTGTGCATCAAATTCGCAGTTTTCTAGGTCTAGCTGGCTATTATCATCGATTTATCTCGGATTTCTCTAGGATAGCTAAACCCATGACCAAACTATTGAAGAAAGGTGTCAAGTTTATGTGGGATGAAGCTTGTGACAAGGCTTTCCACACCTTGAGGGAACATTTAACATCAGCCCCAGTGTTAGCACAGCCAGATATGACAAAGTCGTTTGTGGTGTTTTGTGACGCTTCAGGCACTGGCCTTGGTTGTGTGCTTATGCAAGACAACAGGGTTATTGCCTATGCCTCATGAGCACTTCGACCTCATGAGAAGAATTATCCTACCCATGATCTTGAGCTAGCAGCAGTTGTTCATGCCTTAAAATTTTGGCGCCATTATTTGATGGGAAATGGTTGCAATATCTTCACCGATCATCAGAGCCTTAAATATATTTTCACCCAATCGGATCTGAATATGAGGCAAATAAGGTGGTTGGAATTGATAAAGGACTATGATCTAGAAGTCCAATATCACCCCGGCAAAGCCAACGTGGTTGCAGATGCGCTTAGCCGCAAGCATTGCAACTGCATGACGGTAGAGCCGTATAATGAGACCTTATGTGAAGAGATGAGGAAGCTTAACCTAGAAGTGGTCGAGCACGGAAATTTATATGCCATCTCCACAGAATCCCCTCTCCATGAGAGAATTGTTTTAGCTCAACTCACTGATGAAGGTGTCCAGTTAATCAAACAGAAATTATCTGAGGGAGACCCCAAGTACAATTGTTTCCAGAGAGATGAAAAAGGAGTGATATGGTTTGATCAGAGATTGGTCACTCCCCAGGATCTGGAAATAAAGAAGGTGATTTTAGATGAGGCTCACCTCTCTAAATTCACCATTCACCCTGGGAGTACCAAAATGTACAGAGATCTTAGGGAAAATTTTTGGTGGTCAAACATGAAGGGTGAAATAGCCAAGTGTGTGTACGGCTGTGATACATGCCAAAGAATCAAGGCTAGTCACCTAAAGACCGTAGGTCAAATGCAACCTTTGCCCATACCTGCATGGAAGTGGGATGATATAAGCATGGATTTCATTGTAGGATTACCCCTTACCCCCAAGAAACATGATTCCATCTAGGTTATAGTGGACCGACTTACCAAGACCGCTCATTTCATTACTGTCCACACTACCTACTCAGCCGAGCGATATGCAGAAATCTATGTTGACCTCATAGTATGCTTCCACAGTGTTCCAAAAACTATCCTATCCTACAAAGGCACTCAATTTGTTGCTCGCTTTTGGGCACAAGTGCATGAATCCTTGGGTACAAAATTGATCCATAGCTAGCTATCACCCCTAGACTAATGGTCAGACAGAAAGAGTAAATCAAATAGTGGAAGATATGTTGACAGCTTGTGTTATTCACTTTGACAAGACTTGGGACAAATACTTAGCCTTGGCAGAGTTTGCTTATAACAATAGCTACCAAGCTAGTTTGAAAATGGCTCCTTTCGAAGCCTTGTATGGATGAAGGTGTCACACCCCCTTGAATTGGTCACAAGCGGGGGGAAAGAACATTATTCGGTCCTAAGCTAGTACAAGAAGCAGAAGAAAAGGTGGAAGTGATTAGAGAAAATTTGAGAGCCGCTCAAATGAGGCAAAAGAGCTACCATGACAAGGCTAAGGCACCCAGAGAATTTGAAGTTGGTGATTATGTGTACTTAAAAGTGTCACCAACCAAAGGTGTACAGAGATTCGGAGTGAAAAGGAAGTTAGCTCCACCCTATATCAGCCCTTATGAAGTCACCGAGAAGTTCGGTACGGTTGCATATCGTATTAAACTCCCGGACCGACTTTCCGCAGTACACGATGTGTTTCATGTCTCACAGTTGAAGAAGTGTGAACAAATACTGGAGGCACAAATAATCACCGAGACCAATGCAGAGATAGAACCAGACCTATCACTAGCAGAGTATCCAATGAGAGTGCTAGATCAATAAAGAAAGACAAACAAGAAGACAAACGGTGAAGATGTACAAGATACAATGGAGTCACCACACTAAAGAAGAAGCTACGTGGGAAACCGAGCATTTTCTAAACACTAAGTATCCGGGTTTCCTTCAAAGCCAACATCGTAAGTACCTTTTCTCGCCTATCTTTTAAATTTGAATCTCGGGACAAGATTCCTTTTAAGGGGGGTAGGCTGTAACACCCCGTGTTTTTAATTAGTGTCATTTGTGCTAATCATCATCTTAATCAAGTCAACATCATTAGTGGTTAAACCCTTGGTCAAAGTTCTAGTCAAACCCCTAGTCAAACCCTTGACATTGAGGACCAGGTGTGTCCGAGGACCAGTGGAGGGTCGCTCCTTAGTGATGAGTGATTGACAACATTGTGTGGACTGATGCTTGGCTCAGTGTGCAGGTACAGGTTGCGGCTTGACTCATGTTGCTGCAGGTGAAGAACAAGCACGAAAGGCCTTAGCCATGGTGGCCTCCGGGTGATGGAGAGGCAAGTAGGCTTGGTTCGACGGACCCGGTGGCCAATGGGTCAAGTGCAAGCCGTGCGATGAAAGACTAGCAAGTTGAAGTCATGGACATAGGCTGGTGCAAGGTAGCGGATCAAGGCCGAAGCTTGCACATGGGGTTTTGTGGTTTGCCCACAAAACCATCGGTGGACGGTTTCTTGGTTTGGGCCTCAAAACCAAGTCCGGAGGCCCGATGCGACGGAGACGGTGATCCGGGAGTGTCGGGAAGCTTTGAGGCGGGGGGCACGTGGTGTGATTGTAGGGCTTGCGTCAAGGCTAAGCAAGTCCGCGGTGGAAGCGTGTCCACTCGATGGGAATATCCGAAGATTTGACCAAATTGCCCCTGAGGGGTGTGTATCTTCAATTTAAGTTGTAAGGGTAGTGTGGTCATTTGCCTCCTCCGGTGGACTTCATATAAATACCTGAGAGGTGGATGGCATCTCTCTCTCTGGCTCTAGGGTTTCCTCCCCCGGTAGATCGCTCTGGACTGCTTCTTTTCCCAGTATTTCCTTAGGCTAGATTCTTGTACAGACTCTGACCTCTAGATGTATGGAAGCATTCAGTGTTGTGATGATTTTCCTCTCCTAGTTCCTTGTGATTTTCGTGTCTTTTTCGAAGCTATTTTTGGGTGTTTTGTTCTTCGCTCGTGTTGACGGTTCAAAACCGTGTTCAAGTTCACCGCAAGTACACGGAGTGACTTGGTGCCTTTTTCACCAAGGGAGGGGACCCTCACGGTTCTTGTCAATCCACGGAGCAAGGGGATTACTAGCGTTTAAACTAACACGAACTTAGTTGATTAATGACTTTATGATGTGAAGATTAATCTATAAAGTAAAGACAATCTAACCCTAGATTATGTTAAAGAGAAATAAGAGGTTCACGAGTATGAAGAACGTATGCCCATGGAGTCTAGGTACTTGAAGATGCAATCACCCAAAACATGATAAAACCCCGATCCAATCTATCTAAGCATGTAAACAAAGAACTAGATGTTTCCCCTCCCTCGTACATGTCACTACGCGAAGGTAATCGATACTAACCCTAATGAACATGGTATGTTGACGTGATCTACGGGAGCAACCCCGAAAGCATGGTAGCTAGCCTTAAACATTAAGCATCATCAACAAAAGGTATGATAGACATAAGATCAAAACAAGATTGGGTGACTACATATCAAGATCCATTACAACTCCATGGACAAAAGATAACTTTACCCCATCAAGACGCTAGGCATGGCACCGTTGAACATGGTGGATGCCTCCGATGAAGTTCATTTCTCGGTGTCCTTCAACTCCGGTGGTGCCGTGGCAAAACCTCGGCGTCCTCCTTCCTCGTGGTGGCCTCCCTTGACCTCGGCAATGATTCTCTTGAATGCTCACTCCCTCGATCAACTCTCTTCCTTGTGGTTGATCTCCCGAGGCTTCTCTGTTCGTCTCTCGTGAATGGCTCTCTCCCCCCAACAACTAGGGTTGCACGAACTTATCACCGAAGAAAGGTGACGGCGAACCGACCCCGAGTGGGGGTGGGCCGGCCGGCCTGGGCCGACCGTCCTGGGCCATTCCCGGCCCGGTTCGCCTCCGTCTTTTGCCACGTGTCATCTTTTGCACTTTGGGGTTTTTCCTCCTTCGGATTTGGGCTTTGGACGTCGCTATCCCCGCGACCAAGTTAAGGGGTCTTTACGCATGATCTTCCAGTCTTTTCATCTTGGTCCTCGAAGATTCTTTATTGAAGCACATTGGTCCTTGCCACCTTTGGAGGCAAGTTCGTACACGGTCAGAGCTTCTTGATTGACTTGCAAAGCGTCCTCCGAACTAAGTGCATCTCCTCTCATTTAGCACATGAATTCCTGCATAAACATTATACTCCAAAATGCACATCCAACAGTGAACTTGTTATATCATTAGTATGCCTAGTGGCGGGTTAGTGTTCCAAAATGATATCCAAACTATAACATAACAAGTATTCTTGGTTGACGGAAATCGACCGCCAACATCCCCCCACGCTTAGATCTTGTGCGTCCTCGAGCAAGTTGCTCACAAATTGTTTATCCAAGGAGTTGAAACATGCTTCGTCAATTCTTTCCTTTCAAGTTAGTCAATCATTCATCTTTAATATAAGAGACATAAAACAAAGATCATAATGTAGACATGGGCGTTTAGAAATTACCAATTCAATACTTACCCCACAACTCATACCTTTTCACTAGAGATCCTCGACTTCATCCATACTCACTTTCTTACTTCCATCGGAGGGTTTTTACAAACTTTCTAGAAATAATATTCCTGCACAAAGCATTAGACAAAGTCCTTCTCCAAGTTCTCACATGTCACTCATTTAAAGTGGTTATCCTAGATAATTTCATAAACTCTCACCTCCCACAAGTCTCTCATTTATAATGTAAGGTGGAGCTGTAGGTGTGGCTAGTGAAGCTAGCACAAGTATTATCAAGCTAGAAAGATCCTTTAGTGGTTGTTCACCTTCCAAGCCAATGATCATGAGAATTAAACCATAATGTAGGGGTATCAAGGATGAGAAGATTTAGGATGGTGGACATGTGCAAAGGGAAAAGAATAATGACTTCAAGGCACTAATTATGTCATCGATGTCGGATTTCACATGGTATGGAATATCAAAGATTCGTTCTCAACATCGTCACATCCTTCCTTGCACTTCTTTTGATCTTCATTTGACTTATCATCCCTCACTATACCTCTCTTGCTTTGCCTTGGATTTTTCTCCTTTTCCTTCTTTTCTTTTCTTTTCTTTTTCTTTTTCTCTTTTTCTTTGTTCTCTCTCTTTTTTCTTCTTGCTTGTGTGCGCGCCACACATATACACATACATATATTTTTTTCTTCTTTCCACATCTTTATCCTCTTCTCCAAAGCTTTTCGCTCATCTTTTTGACATGAATACCAATCTGAATTTAAAATAAAATCTTGCCTAAAAATTGAACGAATCTTCGGACATGGGTTGTGTTCAAGGAATAAGATGATAAAAGATGTTTATGGGTTTGGGTATGGAATCCGGTGATGTACGGGGCATTCAATGTGAATTCCCATTACCGAATGTATGATGAGGCTAGCGATAAAAGATATACATCAAGGACATGATCATTGCTCGGAATTAGACCTCCCAAGAGAGTAAAATCCTAACTCAATTCATCATGCTAAACAACACTTATGGTGGAGTATGTGTGTGTATATATATATAGGCTTTGTATAGGATAGATTTTACCTCTCAACTTGGAGAAAGGGATCGCTAACCTTCATAGCAAGGTGTTTTTCTTAATTTTTTAGAAATTAAAGCCTCCAATGCTAGCATTACTAAAAGCATAGATGAAGCAAAGTTCTAGATCAAAGTTTGAATATGGGTGCTTTACAAAAGTAAATTTCCACTAAGCACCACGATAAATGATTAATCACCAAGCTCATGCTCGAATAACAAAGATAAAGTAAAGACATAATAAGAAAAGAAACAAGAGGCTTGCATAAGACACTTTTTATTTCTTTTTTTCTTGACTCAACACTAAATTAAGACACTTTCGAGCTAAAAAAGATAAAGCAAAACTCACACTTGACTCAATTTAAAGACTCAACCTAACACACCACTTTAAGCCAAAAATTTTAAATGGAGTAGCTAGCTAGCTCCTCCCCCCCCACACACACACTTAGATTTTATGACGTCCTCGTTGTAACTTTACAGAAGGTACAAAGGGGGAACACCCTAACTACTACACCTAGTGAAACTTTCCGCACGAGGTGCACCACTCCTTCTTCTTGAAGTTCTTGTTCATCTCGAAAAGCTTCCTTATATTCCGATTAAGGAACTTAAAGTCATCTTCCACCACACGCTCTAAATCCTTGATCCTTTGCTGCATGGCGTTGATGGTGTGGAATCACTAATCAAGGGAAGTGAAGAGCTCCGCTATAGCATTGCGGAAAGCCGCACAACACATATGGTGCTCTTCCGCCGGATCGTTGTTGCTTCCGTCGTCTCCGTCGTCTGGATCGTCGCCGCCATCTGGATTGCCTCCTTCGCCTTGCTCATGGTGGTCTTCTAGCTCCTCCTTGGGCACCTCCTCCCAGACATAGAGGTCATTATCATCTCTACCACTGGCTGCCCACGAGCTAGGGTTCCGGTCATCGGAGTAGTCGCTATCTCCGTATATCTCCGCCAGCTCAGGAGTCTTCTCTTTGTAATTCTTTCTCTTCATCCCTAAGAGCCTCTTTGAACAGTGTACGGGAGTAGCGGGCTTCTCCTTCTTTTCTTCAACCCACGGATTTCGGCTAGCCATTTGCCTTGTTGGAACACGCCCTCTGCAACGAATCCGTGCGGTCCTCTTCACTTCCTCCTTGAGCTTGGGCATCATAGCACACCGACGAAGCTCTTCGGTCGCCAGCGTTGGAGAGGGGAGGCGTGCTTCTTCTTCCATTGTTGCCTTCACCACTTCCTTCCCCTTGGTGCTGCTCGGGATCGCCATGGGTGCCTTGGGTGTTTTCGTGGAGGTGAGAGATTGCAAATGAGATGCAATTCTCGAGCTCCCCATGCGTCCTTAAATATCTCGGGAAAGATCCGGCCAAAACCCTTCCTTGCCTAATTTTGTAGCTCCTAAAAAGGTAGGTAAGAAAAGGAAATAACCCGAACCGCATCCCAGAGAAAAATGGGTGGAAACCGAGGCAGGGGGTGCTGGGCCGGTCGGCATGGGCCGGCCGGCCTGCCCCCTGTTTCGAGCCCCCATGGCCCATCTTCTGTGGTCCTCTGTGTTTCGTGTATACTAGCCTAGGTAGTGAAAAGATCTAGCTAAAAATCACAAAAAGGACTCGACATAAATACAAAAAGATAAATAAAAACTTATTTACGAAAAACTTACCTTGTTTTACGTCTTAGGCTCGACGCTCGGGCTCGTCCTCCATGGTATATATGTCGATGTAGTTGATGGGCACGATGTCTTGTTCTAGAAAATCTTCAACCGTTGTCCATTAACCACATATTGATCTCCTTTTATGTCCGTGATTGTTACTGCTCCGCTTGGCGAGACCGAGTGAACGACATACGGTCCATCCCATTTGCTTTTTAATTTTCCTTTTCTGAATATCTTAAACCTTGAGTTGTAAAGGAGGACCTTGTCGCCTTCTTTGAATTCCTTTGCTCGAAGCTTTTTATCATACCATCTCTTCATTCTTTCCTTGTAGATGGTTGCACTCTCATAAGCTTTGAGCCTCATCTCTTCCAATTCACTTATTTGAATTCTCCGTTTGATTCCCGCAGCATCGAAATCGAGATTCATCTCCTTGATCGCCCAATATGCTTTATGTTCTAACTCCAAAGGAAAATGACATGATTTACCATAAATGAATTGATATTGTGTCATACCTATTGGTGCCTTGTGTGCCGTCCGTTATACCCATAATGCTCCATCCAACTTTTTCGACCAATCTTTACCTCCCTTTTCAACAGACTTGTTAAGAATACTCTTGAGCTGCCTATTTGAAGTTTCCGCTTGACCATTGGTTTGTGGGTGGTAAGCCGTGGCCACTCTATGCTCGATCCCCAACTTGGACAAGTATTTTTGAAACTATTTCCCGTAAAGTGTGTTCCTCCATCGCTTATCAAGACTCACAGGACTCCGTAGCGTGGGAATATAACATTTTTGATCATTGATATGGATTCCTCTATTGAAGCTCTTCGACAAGGGATAGCCTCTACCCATTTAGATACATAATCAACCATAACTAAAATATGCTCATATCCATTTGAATTAGTGAAGGGCCCCATGAAGTCAATTCCCCATACGTTGAATAGATCAATTTGCAAGTTATAATTTAAATGCATAGCATTCCTTTGATTTATATTCCCCGCTCTTTGACATTTCGGACAAGAAGCAACATACTTTTTTGAGTCTTCATGCATTTCCGACCAATAGAATCCACTAGCCCATACTTTTGCTTGCGTCCTAAAATGTCCATAGTGTCCTCCATATTCGCCCGAGTGACACTTCCTTAATATTTCACCTCTTTCATCCCTTGGTATACACCTTCGTAAGACTCCAACCGCTCCAAGTCTAAAGATGTAAGGTGCATCCCAATAATATTTTTAGCTCTCGGCGATCACTCTCCTTTGAGCGTTCCTATCTAAATGATCAAGTGGCATCCTTCATATGGCTCGAATAATGTTGATCATCCAAGTATCTTTGTCAAGGATATGATAAAGGTGACCGTCCCTCATCTTATCTTCAATAAGCTCTTTATCTTCCTCATAATTCATCCTTGATAGATGGTCCGCCACAACATTTTCCGACCCCTTTTTGTCCCGAATCTCCACATCAAATTCTTGCAGGAGAAGGATCCATCGAATTAACCTTGGCTTGGTATCTTTTTTAGACAAGAGATACTTGATTGCCGCATGATCAGTGTAGATAATTACTTTAGAATTCACAATATATGATCTGAATTTTTCAAAGGCAAACACTACTGCAAGCAATTCCTTCTCCGTTGTTGCATAATTCAATTGAGCTCCATTAAGGGTTTTGCTAGCATACTAAATAGCATGTACCTTGCCTTCTTTTCCTTGTCCCAACACGGCTCCAACGCATAGTCGCTAGCGTCGCACATGATCTCTAAGGGTTGACTCCAATCGGGCGGTTGAATAATAGGTGCAGTCATGAGAGCTCTCTTTAGTGTCTGGAATGCCGCCAAGCACTTCTCATTGAAATTGAATGGTACATCTTTTTGGAGAAGATTAGTCAACAGCTTGGTGATCTTTGAGAAATCCTTGATAAATCTTCTATAGAATCTCGCATGGCCCAAGAAACTTCTCAAAGACTTGGCATCTGTCGGTGGTGGAAGCTTTTCAAACGTTTCTACCTTAGCCTTGTCCACCTCAATCCCTCTCTCGGATATCATGTGTCCCAACACTATTCCTTGTTTTACCATGAAGTGACACTTCTCCCAATTTAGCACCAAATCAACCTCCGCATACTTAGTGAGAACTTTATCCAAATTTGCCAAACAATCCGCAAAAGTTTTACCATAGACGGAGAAGTCATCCATAAATACCTCAACAATTTCCTCGATGAACTCCGAAAATACTACCATCATACATCGTTGAAAAGAGGCTAGAGCATTGCATAAACCAAAAGGCATTCTTCTATACGCAAATATTCCATAAGGGCAAGTCAATGTTGTCTTATGTTGATCATTCGGGTGAATAGGTATTTGCATGAACCCCGAGTACCCATCAAGAAAGCAAAAATATGCATGATTTGCTAACCTCTCAAGCATCTCGTCGATGAACGGTAGGGGGAAGTGATCCTTCTTTGTTGCTTTGTTCAATTTTAGATAGTCAATACACATCCTCCATCCGGTCACAATTCTTTGCGGTATCAATTCATTTTTCTCATTTTTCACCACGGTCAAACCTCCTTTCTTGGGCACACAATGTACGGGGCTCACCCATTCGCTATGCGGAACCGGGTAGATGATTCCGGCATCTAACAACTTGATAACCTCCTTCTTCACCACCTCTCGCATGGCATGGGTTAACCTCCTTTGATGGTCCACTATGGGCTTGCATTGATCCTCCATAGGTATGCGGTGAGTGCAAAATGTTGGGCTAAGTCCTTTAAGGTCATTTATCGAATATCCGATCACCTTCTTGTGTTTCTTCAATAAATTCAGCAACATATCATTCTCCTCGGGACTCAATTCATCACTCACAATCACGGGATAAGTCTTGTTCGGCCTCAAAAATTCATATTTCAATCCTTTGGGCAATGGCTTAAGATCCACCTCCAGTACTTGTGGTTCCTCATGTACAATTTCTCCAAGGTCTTCAAATTTATCTTCCTCTAAGCTCCTATCTTGTGGTTCTAGTCCTTTGGTTGCTTCCACTAACTCGTCATCTAGCTCATCATTAGATTCACTCTTCATAGCTCTTTGTAGCAGATCCCTGAAAGTTTCAACAAAACGAAGGCTCCCTACCTCTTCGTCATCAAGAGGTAGGGGTGAGGCAATTCTAGAAGCGGGAAGAAAATTGTATGTGTGATTATCCCCATCAAGATTAATGGTCACTTTTCCTTTTCCGGCATCTAAAACGGCATTAACCAACTTAAGAAAAGGTTTACCAAGAATTACATGATCATTTTTATCATAGTAGACATCAATAATGAAGAAATCGTTTGTAATGCATTTTCCGGAAATTAAAACTTCTAGGTCACGGGCAATTCCTAGAGGTTTAACAATTTTACCGTCTCCCATAATTAATTTAGTAGAGGTTGGAACTAGGTCAATGGTGTGATCATGAATTTCATCAAAAAATTTAGAAGATAAGATACTTACTTGTGCTCTAATGTCGCATAACACCTTGCAATTAATGTTGTTAACCTTGCAATCTATACGCGGCGATGTATTTTCTTCTTCATCGGATCCTATGGCAAAAATTTCAGCAAGGCAAGCGAATGGTGACGCCTCGGGCTTGATTTCCATAATTCTTTTAGCTTCGGCCACATGGTCCGGATCAACTTCTTCTTCGCTAAAGAGTTTTTGAAGGACCTCCCCGGTTGTCTCTAGGTTGTATGGATGTTCTACTTGTTTCTTCGGTGGAAAGTCTACCTCCAAAGCTTTTGTTGTCCCTTTTTGATTAGGGAACGGTCTTCTCTTGTCAAAGATTTCTTCAAAATCAATTGGGACCCAATCCATTTTGCTCGAACTCCCTTAATGGTTTCGCGCTTGACATAGTTCTTTCACTTGCTTTGCTTGTCTCGACGCGATCACTCTTCAAGATGGTTCTAGCTTCCTCATGTCTATCTTCTTCAACCTTTTCCGGGATTTGCTCCTCTTTCTTCTCTTCTGGGACCGTGTTTCTGAAAATTCCAGCAAGTGACATCACGCTTGTATCACAATCTGGCTCCCCCGAAAGTCGTATCTCCCAATCTCTTCGCAAGGCTGCCGCTTTGCTTATTTTGTGTAGAAGTTGGGCAACTTCCGTAAGTGTTTTCTCCATGAGGTCCCCTCCTGTACACATTTGAATGTATTCCATGCAACTAGGGGTTAGAGAAAAGAAAAATGTATGCAAGAGTACATCACCGGGAAATCCAAGTCTTGGTCCTTGTTCAACTAGCTCGTTGAATCGATTCCACGCTTGATCAATCCCCTCTTCTTCTCCTTGCTTAAAGGTAATCACTTACCTCCTTATATGTTGAACCTTGCTTATTGGGAAGAATTTGGCACAAAATTTCTATATCAATTGATCCCAATTTCCTCCGACTTCGAAGGACACAAATGAGTACCACTTCTTTGCTTCATCGGCAAGTGAGTAGGGGAAGAGATTCCATTTGAACCAAGCATCGGGAACTCCCTCTTGTCGTACCGTATTGCACAACATCGTGAAGCGCTGGATATGTCTATATGGATTGTCCATCTCCATCCCTCAGAACGGATTAGTTGCTGCCATCTCGATGATTCGAGCCTTGATTTCATACCTTGTCACTTCGAGAATCGATTCCGACTCTTGTACCTTGATATCCTCACATCGAGGGCTAGCATAGTCTCTTAGCAATTTTTCTGGTTCCTCCAAAAGATTTCCAACGAACGCCATCTAGACAATGAAAAACAAAAACAAAAGAGTGTTTTTCTATAACACAAAGGTTAGGTGTTAGCAATCAACAAAATTAATGAGAGATTAAAGGAAGTAAACTGGCTTGCTCCCCGGCAACGCGCCAGAAAAAGGGGCTTGTTGACGGTTCAAAACCGCGTTCAAGTTCACCGCAAGTACACGGAGTGACTTGGTGCCTTTTTCACCAAGGGAGGGGACCCCCAAGGTTCTTATCAATCCACGGAGCAAGGGGATTACTAGCATTTAACCTAACACTAACTTAGTTGATTGAGGACTTTATGATGTGAAGATTAATCTATAAAGTAAAGACAATCTAACCCTAGATTATGTTAAAGTGAAATAAGAGGTTCACGAGTATGAAGAATATATGCCCATGGAGTCTAGGTACTTGAAGATGCAATGACCCAAAACATGATAAAACTCCGATGGACAAACGATAACTTTACCCCATCAAGACGCTAGGCATGGCACCGTTGAACATGGTGGATGCCTCCGATGGAGTTCGTTTCTCGGTGTCCTTCAACTCCGGCGATGCCGTGGCAAGACCTCGGCGTCCTTCTTCCTCGTGGTGTCCTCCCTTGACCTCAGCGATGATTCTCTTGAATGCTCACTCCCTCGATCAACCCTCTTCCTTGTGGTTGATCTCTCGAGGCTTCTCTGTTCATCTCTCGTGAATGGCTCTCCCCCCCCAACAATTAGGGTTGCACGAACTTATCACCGAAGAAAGGCGGCGGTGAACTGACCCCGAATGGGGGTGTGCCGGCCGGCCTGGGCCGACCGGCCTGGGCCATCCCCGGCCTGATTCGCCTTCATCTTTTGCACTTTGGGGTTTTTCCTCCTTTGGATGCGGGTTTTGGACGTCGTTATTCCCACGACCAAGTTAAGGGGTCTTTACGCATGATCTTCCGGTCTTTTCATCTTGGTCCTCGGAGATTCTTCATTGAAGCACATTGGTCATTGCCACCTTTGGAGGCAAGTTCGTACACAGTCGGAGCTCCTTGATTGACTTGCAAAGCGTCCTCCGAACTAAGTGCATCTCCTCTCATTTAGCACATGAATTCCTACATAAACATTATACTCCAAAATGCACATCCAATGGTGAACTTATTATATCATTAGTATGCCTAGTGGCGGGTTAGTAACAAAATGATATCCAAACTATAACATAACAAGTATTCTTGGTTGACGGAAATCGACCACCAACAGCTCGATTCATTGATTTGAGGGTGTTTTTCCTTGGATTTCTTTGAGGGGATCATGGGTTTATGCCTTGTGCATCTTTGGGTGCGATCTTGATTTGGTTCAGTCTGCCCCAGCCTGGTGGACAGTCCGACCGTACTGCATGGATGGTCCGCGCTTAGCCTGTTCAGATTTGGCAAAGTGCTTTGGTTCTTGCTTAGTGCTTCCGCTCTTTGATTCGAGACTTGTCTCTAGGACATGTAGGCTTGTCTATGCCTAGTCTAGAGCTTCTTCGTTGTGTGTGAGTGACCGAAGTGGCAATCAGGGTACAGGTCGAGTTCATTCTTCGGGAAGAATTTTTATCGGTTCTCATTCACTCCCCCCCCCCTCTCTGGTTGCCTATTCGGTCCTTCGGACATCCAAAACCTGCCTAGAACTTTTGCCACATTCTCCAAATTTCACCGAAACACTTCAAATTCGGCCAATATAAAAGTTATGCATATTTTCATGGGACAAAATTTTCATAATTGGTGACATTTCAAATTTTGAGTGTAAGGTGGTGAAATCTTGGTCAACGACAGCAATCACTATTTTCAGGCGCCGAGAAAATCTGCATATTGGCATGTTGTTTATGCAAGATCTTTTGATCAAAACATATATCAGCCTTTGTAAAAGTTGTAGAGGGTCAAGTGATCTCCAACTTTTCTATATACACTTTGGGGTAGTTCTGTTGCAAAATTTCAAGACAATCTTGGTCAAACAAGGCTGCTCTGAATTGCAAGCACACACCGGCACCGGGAACTCATGCCGCGCACGACGGCGTCGCACGCGCCACGTCGGATCACCGCCGTACGCCGTGTACATGCACACCAAGGCGCGGCAATGACCGCCGGTCCGTGCGCAGCACCGCGATCACTGTGCGCTACCGCACGCGGGCCCGCTGGTCGGTGCCACGCGGCGAGCGCGCACACGACCAACGCCGGCGCGCCACCCACCATTGGCCGTCGCTCCGCTGCACGTCGTGCTGGTCCTGTAGCCATGCCGCGACCGTGCCCGTCGACTAGACTTGAGTCGTTACCGCCTCTCTGCGTCGAGCCCCCTATAAAAGCACCTCCCCTTCTCCCTGCGCGAGCACACCACCGCCGTCGTCCGCCATTGCCGCCGCCGTCGGTGAAGTCCCTCCTCTACTTGCTCCCGCAGCTACCTCCCACCTCGGAGCTTCTCTCTAGCACCCACTCGAGCTCACACAACCCCAAATGGCTTAGCTCTCACCCACATTTCGCCGAAGATTGAGCCGAAGTGGCTCCGCCGCCGCTGTCTCGTCGTCGGCCATCGCCGGAGGCATCTCGGACCTCAGCTCTGCCACCAATCGAGCCAAGGTGAGCAGGCACACCGCCCCGTGCCATTTGTTGGCCGAGTACGGCCGGCCATCACCGCCGGCGAGCTCGCCCTGCGCCGGGAGGGCATAGTTCTGAAGATCAAATTCTTCGCAAGGGCCGTTGTGCAAACTAAGGGCATATCTGTGAAGGTTTAAATCTTTCTAGGGTCTGTGTTAGAAATAGATTCTTAGGTTTTTATCCCTTTGGTCCAGTGCCTTAGAAAACTCCTAGAAAATCGTAGAAAAATCGGAAAAATTCAAAACCAATTTTGTTGGTTCCCTTATGAGCAGACCTACATCTTTTAGAAAGCTTGTCTATACTTTTGATGAGTAGTTTTTGAATTAGAATTCAAACTCAGTTTAAATGTGTTTGTTCATAACTTGAAATGTACTCCTATTCTGGATTTGATCTTTGGATATGTTGTTAGTCATGACTAGTATAGGCTATATCTAAGTTTTTGCACAAAGTTACTGAAGGAATCTTTCTCTAGGATTTATTTTGTATTCATGTTAGATCTGTGTAAATGTTTTGTGCAGCTTCCTGTAAATAGATTATGTAGCTCATCTTGTGACTATTGTCTTGTTATGACTTGATGTATTTCTGAGAAATTTATCATGTTTTTAGGAACTGTCTATTTATATGTTTCTGAGTTATGCTTGTGCATAGGGTTAATTTCATAGTTCATATTCTGATGATCCAGTGATGCTCATCTTTGGACTAGAGGATGTTTGTGACATGTTTGTACTGTAGTAGAAAGTTTAGCTGCAGAATAGTTATATATGTCTCTGTATAAATTCTTTATGCATGGCTAGGCTGAAAATCGTTATTTTTGTGTAGCTTGATAGAAATAGTTTCTGGAGCTAATTTTTAGTGTGTAGCCTAGTTATGTTCCAGAGAGGCTCTGTGTAAAATTTGAGTATCAGTGCATTAGTAGTTTTCTCTGTATTAATAGTTCTTGCTTTTGCTAGTTGTAACTTGTCGTAATTTTCATGCTTAGGATATGGCTCGGTTTGTTGTGAATTCCTGGATGTAGCTTACTTGTTCCATTATGTACATATACAAAATTTCTCACTGTGTTATCGTGCATGGTTAGGACAGAATGGATTTTGGAAGGAGTTAAGTGATATAAAAAGAGAAATAAAGAAATCACCCTTTTTAAATCCATATGTGTGTTTCACCCTAAGTTCCACCCCTGGTAATTCACCTTTCACCCACTTGGTTGTTTTGTGAAGAAAAATAATTGTGAATAAATAAATATGCACACAATCACCATTAAAGTAAATATTAATAAATGGTTGCTTCTATTATCTTCATAGAAGAGTATGCTGAATATATTCTTATCTAGGTGAATGTGGTCAACTTGCACCCTATGCTTGTCATGTGCTGTTTGGATTTAACTAATTTACTTTCACCAACTAATTCCTGCACATGCATCCTTCGTGTAGAAGTTCCCGACGGTAGCTATACACTCGTGCCGGCAGACGAGGACGAGGGAGCAGGAGGAGACGTGCACTATGTGAGCGTAGATCAAGACCCGGACCAAAGTCCGGAAGTTTGTTTGACTGCTTGTGCTCACGAAGGCAAGCCCCGGTTTATCATTAACCTATGTGTTTCTTTTTAAGCTTCTGAAATTATCATTGATTATCTATGTGCATTTACGTTCAGGAGTTGAATTTGAAACCCTAGTTGCATGATTCCTAAGTACCTATGATCTTTTACTAAGTATGCTAGGTCACTAGTTGCTATGTACTAAGGACCCGTACAAGTCGAGTGATGTACTTCGCTCATGAGAATAGGTTCTTATGTTGGAATCATAAGATTTGTTAAATTGGATTGCTCACGTGGTAAGAGCATAGGATTCTGGGCTCCGGTCCAGTGGTTAAGAGATTAAGCGTTTGAACATACTAAACATTTGTCGGAAATGGGTACGATAAGCTTAGTACCTAAATGATGCGTTGCGGGAAATTTAGGCTACTAATCTTGGGTTGCGGCCCCAGTCTTGCAAGCTGTGGTGCATGTGTGAGTCTGGACGCTAGAGTGAGGCGAACCAGATAGCCTTGTACCTAGAATTGTGGCATCAGATCCCAATTTGATGAATGACGGGAACCGCCTGGTTGGTGTACTCGTGTGAGTGCATTCTCCCGTATGTTTAGGTCCACCTTGCAAGGTTATTAATCGATCGATCGTCGGCCTCTCACCGTTATCCGAAAGTGCTTAATCATCTGGCCATTGTGATCCCTTTATGATGGAATATTGATAAACTTGATGTTTGATTAATTGTATTGCACAACTCATCCTTGATATAGTTGCTTACCTAGTAATGATTTAATCTACTAGAACTTGAGCTAAAATGGTTGAAGGACCGAATAGGCGACCAGAGAGGGGGGTGAATGGGAGCTAATAAAAATTCTTCCCGAAGGTCGAACTCGGCCTATACCCCGATTGCCACTCCGATCACTCGCACACACCAAAGAAACTCTAGACAAGGCACACACAAGCCTACAAGTCCTAGAGACAAGCCTAGAAGGAAAGAGCGGAAGCACAAGATAAGAACCAAAGCACTTAGCCAAATCTGCGAAGTCCAGGGCGGACCGTCCGCCAGCACCAGGCGGACCGTCCGCAGGACCCAGGCGGACCGTCCGCAAGCATAGGGCGGACCTTCCGAAAATGAAGACCGAACCTCCAGTAGCGCACCGGAAAAAACGGACTGTCCGACGGTTCACTGCGGACCGTCCGACCGTCACGGACCGTCCGGGCCTACCTCGCGGACTGTCTGCCAAACTCGTTGCCACCAAACCAAAGCAACTCAATGGATCGAACGAAAGGCACGCAAGAACACGCGTAGAACACGAAGAACACCAACTCTGCCAGGGCCTCGCGGACCGTCCGCACGGGCCTCGCGGACCGTCCGCCAAGCACGAACAGAACTGAAAACTACTCGAGCTCGGGAGTCAACTCCACCTTTCCATCACCGGATCTCGCAAACGGCTAGAGCTCTTGAGACAAGATTTGGGGGAGAAGATAAGCGTCACAAGTGGAAGCTATGCCCCAAAAATCTTGGCCTCTAACTCACTAAATCACCGGGAATCGCGGATCACACGAATCACCACCAAGAACTCAGGCTCTCACCAAAAACTCACGAATCGAAGGTGTTTCCCGGCGTTTGAGGGGTCAAGATCACACACAAAGATGCGCAAGGCATCCACTCATGATCCCCTCAAAGAAATCCGAGAGAAAACACCCTCAAATCCACGAATCGGGTGAAGAACGAAACACCCCAAAAATAGCTCCGAAAAAGACACGAAAATCACAAAGAGCTAGGAGATCATCGCAACGCCGAATGCTTCCATACATCCACAGGTCAGAGTCTATACAAGAATCTAGCCTAAGGAAAGCAGAGGAAAAGAAGCAGTCCAGAGTGATCTACCGGGGGAGGAAACCCTAGAGTCCAAGAGAGAGAGATGACATCCACCTCTTTGCTATTTATACGAGGTCCACTGGAGGAGGCAAATGACCACGCTACCTCTACAACTCAAACAGAAGATACACACCCCTCAGGGGAAATATGGTCAAGTCTTCATCGAGCGGACACGTTTCCACCGCGGACTTGCTTAGCCTCGATGCAAGCCTCACGATCACACCACGTGCCTCCCACCTCGAAGCTTCCCGACGCTCCCAGATCAACGTCTCCGTCGCATCGGGCCTCCGACTTGGTTTTGCGGTCCAAACCAAGAAACCGTCCACCGATGGTTTTGTGGACAAAACAACAAACCCCGCGTGCAAGCTTCGGGCTCGATCCACTACCTTGCACCGGCCCATGTTCACGACTTCAGCCCGCCAGTCTTGCACCGCACGGCTCGCACTTGACCCCATCGGCCACCGGGTCCATCGAACCAAGCCTACTTGCCTCTCCATCACCCGAAGGCCGCCACGGCTATGGCCTTTCACGCTTGTACTTCACCTGCACCGACACGAGTCAAACCGCAACCTGTACCTGCACACTTAGCCAAGCATCAGTCCACACAATGTTGTCAATCACTCATCACTAGGGAGCGACCCTCCACTGGTCTTCGGACACACCTGGTCCTAAATCTCCTCCTTGATGAGTGCATTGACAACACCCATAGTAACCATCATAGCGAAAAAGAAAAGAAAACAACCACGAACACAAACCTGCAAGCAAGTGATCCAAAACCAAAGAACAAGCGAAAAACACGATCACTCACCAAACCAAGTCTCAGCCCCCTAAGGCAAGGGCAACGACTCAACACAGCCGAGACAAACAAAGCTCTACAAAGAGCACACCACAAAGCACAAAGCTCAGGCAAAACCAAAGGAGCTCCCCTGCACATATGCAAACTCCCCCTGAGCAAATGCAACCTCTTCTTCTCAATTTTTCTCCTCACATGCAACATCTCACAAATGCAAACCAATTTTCCACAAAAAACTCCTTTATCATACACATCTCCCAAAATTCTCCCCCTTGTTGACAATGCATGAATCAAGGTATATGAAACTCTTCCCCTTGTTTTCATGAAAAATGCATGTCAATACATATATACAATCTACCAAGCTTCTCAAATATACAAAGAGCACAACAAACTACTACAAATGAGACATAAAGCAAGCAAAGTAGACATGGTATAGTTAGCACATTACCATCAAGAAGGTAGAGACATATAAGCATGTGACATGGCCAAAAGCAAATTTTAAGCAATTTTTACAGAGAAACATTCATCTTATGAGCAAAATCCTATCCATGGCAATTTGAGCACAAATCCACTAGATCATCCAAAGTTTATACAAGATCACAAATTCTCATCACAAGATCATTGTAAACGCCCACAAGCTACTCAAGTCATGTTAAAGCCACCGAGCCATGCGTCTACTTCTTAAAATGAGACTTCTCATGGTAGACAACATGCAGCGGTTTAGCACCCAAGATATGAATATCAAAACATAAGAACATGATTAAGAGCTCATTTTTCAAGCATAAGGTAATTCATATACCAATTTCATTTTCATGTTTAAACATGGTACATGAAATGCCTTTGCGGCAAAAAGAAGCTTATGCTCCTCCACAAGTAACCAAATAGGCTAAACATTTACAATGACAAAAGGTATTTGACCCCAAGCAAAGAGAACATGATACTCAAGCACAAACGAAGCATGATATAAGCATTTGAGCACAAATTGAGCATAGACAAGTATCTACTCATGAGTGAAGCAATTTTATCATTTTCACAAATATAAAGCTATCTCATCATACATATATGGCAAAATCATCAAGAGCATAACATTCACATCACCATTTACCAAACATGCACATATCTCACACATAGCACATATGTGATCAAAGTATATAAGAGAAGCTTTTCCTAGCACAAGTGATCCAAAGATGGCTATCCTACCAGGTTTTGTACAGAAAGTAAAATACATGCATGGAATGCAACAAAATGAACCATATATCACATAAATATATGAGAAGCTCCAAGACCCAGCTAGAAAGGAAAGCACACTCCAAGTTCACCTCTCAAACGTGTGAAAGTGACTTGATCAAGTGGTTTGGTGAATATGTCAGCTAGCTGATATTGGGTAGGCACATAGGACAAGGATATGTTTCCTTTCTCAACATTGTCCCTCAGAAAGTGGTATCTCACTTCTATGTGTTTCGTTTTGGAGTGAAGGACTGGGTTTTTGGCTACACTTATGGCACTGGTGCTGTCACAAAAGAGTGGAACCTGGGAGCACTCCTCACCAAAGTCGCTCATAGTGTAGGTCATCCATAAAAGCTGGGAACAACAATTAGCAGCAGCTACATATTCGGCCTCTGTAGTGGACTGGGCTACACTGGATTGCTTGCGAGATGACCAAGAGACCAAAGAAGAACCAAGGAACTGACAACACCCAGAGGTAGACTTGCGGTCCAATCGACACCCAGCAAAATCAGCATCGGAGTACCTGTGAAGTCTGAGTGTCGAGGAGGCAGAATACCAAAGACCAAACTCAGGAGTGTAGTTCAAGTACCTGAAAATCAGCTTGACGGCCTGCCGATGTGAAGTCCTCGGTGAAGCCTGAAAACGAGCGCACAGACACACACTGAACTATATGTCAGGCCTCGTCGCCTTCAAGTAGAGGAGGGGGCCGATCATGCTCCGGTACTCCTTCTGGTCCACGGGTTCACCATCCTCATCCGCGTCCAAAGCCATAGTGGTACCCATCGGTGTAGTCAGCAGCTTGGAGTCGTTCATGCCAAACTTCTTCACCATGTCCCTTTGTACTTCGCCTGATGTACAAACGTCCCGCCCTTGCAATGCTTGATCTGGAATCCTAAGAAAAACTGCAGCTCGCCCATCATGGACATCTCAAATTCACTGCTCATGTCATCTACAAATCTGGCAACAAGATCATGAGAAGAGCCACCAAAGATTATGTCATCCACATAAATCTGAACAATCAAAAGGTCATTTTCATGCTTAAGGAGAAACAGGGTCTTATCAATTGTGCCCATCACAAACTCCTTACTCAGCAAAAAGCCTCTCAACCTGCCACACCAAGCTCTAGGTGCCTGTTTCAACCCATAGAGCGCTCTCTGGAGTTTGTATACACGGTGTGGGTATCTCTCACTTTCAAACCCCGCGTGTTGCCTCACATACACTTCTTCCTCTATCACCCCATTCGAAAAAGCACTCTTCACATCCATTTGGTACAATTTGAACCCTTTAGCCACGGCAAAGGCTAGAAGGATCCTAATTGCCTCCAAACGGGCAACAGGAGCAAATGTCTCCTCATAATCTATACCCTCTTTCTGGTTGAACCCCTGAGCCATCAACCTCGACTTGTTTCTCACAACCATCCCATTCTCACCCTCTTTGTTCTTCCACACCCACTTGGTACCTATGGGACGACAATTTGCTGGTGGATCGACTAACACCCAGACTTGGTTTCTGTGACAACCCCATCCGAGATAAGTCCGTACTATCACTTAGACCGGTCCTCTTTGGTCATTAAGCGATAATAAAGAATTATCCCGTTGAGTGTTGCCGGGTCAAGCCCGGTAAATCACTTGAATTAACACACAGAGGATCGAATACGTATACATTAAAACCCCCAAGAAGGAGAGTCCAGAGTACCTCACAGTTTAATACTAATTGTCCCCATAGGGTCAACTATACATTTCATAGTTCAAAAAATAATATGACATAGTTCAGAGTTTTCAAATGACGGCGGAAATTAAACTACGATAACTTGGCATCATGGTAGGCCACCCATAACACCATTACTGTTCGTCTTTCACCCGTTCTAGCTTCCAGCCGGGTGAAATTTCTTCAGACCAAACAAGGCTTACCCATCTGAAATAAAAGACTTATCCTTCTAATCATGCATGGCTTTTGGCTGTTGGGTTGGTTTTGCCAAAAAGCACCTAAGGAGTTGATCCTTACTTTCAATATTTTAGCTCAAGTTCTGGTAGATCAATAATTACTAGATAAGCAACTAATTCAAGCATACTTGTGCAAACAATTAATCAAACATCAGTTTATCTGCATTTCATCATGGAGGGATTATCATGGATAGAGGGTTAAGAAATCTCGGATAACGGTGAGAGACCGACAATCGATTGATTAATAATCTTGCAAGGTGAACCTAAACATACAGGAGAAAACCCTCACAAAGATTGATTTCAACCAAACGGTTCCCGTCATTTGTCGGAATAGGATCAGATGCCACAGTCCTAGGTACATAGCTAGCTGGCAGGCCTCACACTAGCATCTAGCGTCACCATGCACCACAGGTAGCTAGCCTGGGGCAGCAGCCCAAGATTAGTAGCATAATGTTCCTACATCACGTCACTCAGGTACAAGGTTTACCGTACGCATGTCCGACAAATGTTTAGTACTTTCAAACGCTTAATCTCTTAACCACTGGCTGGAGCCCAAAATCACATGCTCTTACCACGTGAGCAATTCAACTTAACAATCTTATGATTCCAACATAAGAACCTATCATTGCGAGCGAAGTACATCACTCGACTTGTACCAGGTCCTTAGTGCATAGCAACTGTAGACCTAGCATACTAGTATAAGATCATAGGTACTTATGGATCATGCATTTAGGGTTTCCATTCAACTCCTGAACGTAAATGCACATACATATACCATCATAAATTCAGAAAAGTTAAATGGGAAACACATAGGTGTATGTTAAACCGGGGCTTGCCTTCACTAGCAAGTTAGTAGGAGATCTTCCGAACTTGGTTCGGGTCTTGTTGCACGTCCACGTAGTTGGTTCTTAACCTCGTACGGTTCGTCACCTCGGTCCGGGATGAACTCGGGGCTAACGTCGGGAGATTCTACACGTAGAATGCATATGCAACAGTTAAGCGGTGATGTGAGTTTATTTATTTACCAACATCTCATGTAAAGAGTTAAGTTTTTCATATTCATTTTAAATAGAATATAATCAGCATACTCTTTCATAAAGATTATTCAACAAAGGTTTAATAAGCCATTATTTTGAGATGGTGGTGTGCATTTTTATGAAAATAAACAAGATTACCACACCAACATTTGAGTTCAATTCAGAGGTCCATGGTGTCCATTTTTAGGGGTAAAGCACACACAAGCTTTAAGGAAAAGATTTCTTTAATTACCTTTTTATATAACCACTAGCTTCATTCCAAAAATCCTTCTGGTAAAACCATGCAATGAATCATAATGAAACTTTTTGTACAAGCACATAACACTACAACAGAACCACTGTTAAATTTTCACAACATTTAGAGCTATATGCAGAGCATGAAAAATACCGTATTTAAAACAAGGCAAAAGCAAGAATATTAAATACAGGTAAAACTACTCATGCACTGGTGCTCAAAATTTACACAGAGCTATTAGAAACTAAAAATAGGTTACACACCAAAAATCAGCCTCAGAACCTATTTCATTAATACTACACAAAAATAACCATTTTCAGCCTATTTATTCACAAAGCATTTATTCAGAGAGATGCTTAACTCAAAAGTAGCCCAACTTTCTACAATAACACAAACAAGGTATAAGCATGCACTGGACCAAGGATAAGCATTATTTGACAAACAGAAACTGAGATGTGGATTTTATTTCAAAAACAAGCATCATTCAGAAACAGATATTTAAATAGCTCATAAATACATGATAAAATTACCAGCATCACTTTTTAGCCTAACAGGGTGATACCCAAAAGATGAGCCACAGAACACACATATATAAAGCTGTAGGAAAAAGATACACAGATCTAGCCATAAAGCAAAATAAATCATAACTACACATCCACTCAGTAACTTTGTGCAAAAACTTAGGTATAGCCTTTTCAAACACTGCCTAGCAACATATCCAAAGTTCAAGGTCAGATCCTGAGTAGAACTCAAGTTATGAACAACCACATACAAACTGATTTGTATTTTTCATTCAAAAACTATTTGGCAAAAGTATATATAGCCTTTGTGAAAGATGTAGCTCTGCTCATAAGGAGACTAGCAAAATTGGTTTTGCATTTTTATGATTTTTCTATGATTTTATATTATTTTTCAAAGATCTGCTCAAAACAAAAGAAAAGGGTAGAATCTATTTACAGACAGAACCTCACAAAGATTTGCCTATTCACAACCATGTCCTCGGTTTGCACAAAACTCCCTGGAACTTTCACAATCATTACACGGGTGCCCTTGGCGTCGTAGGGGAGCTCGCCGGCGGCGATGGCCGGCCGGACTTGGTCCACAAGCGGCGTAGGGGTGCACAGGTGCTCACCAGGGTTGGATTGGCGGAGGTGGCCGGGACGGAAGCTGCTCCGGCGAGCGTCGGTGGCGAAGCAGAGAGGATGTGGCCGCCGCGGCTCTGATTTCGGTGAGGGGAGGAGTTGTGCAGGGCAAGGTGTGACTCGGGAAGCTTCAGGGGGTGCTCGTGGGTGTGTGAGCAAGCTCAAGGGGTGGTGAGGGGCACGGCAAAGTAGAACTCGCCGTGGAGGTGCCAATGGCGGGCACAGTGGCGGTGGACAGGCGGCGGTGGTGTGCCTGTGTGCATGAGCGGGTGCGGCCCTTTTATAGGCGACAACGATAGTGACTCGATGACGCGCAATGACCAGCATGCAAGGCGGGGTATGGGCGTGCACGCGAGAGGCGCGTACGGCGGCTTCGGGGTTCGCCGGGCGGCGATGGTCGGCGCCGCGCGGGCGAGTGGAGTCGAGGTACGTGGCGGCCGGGTGTTGGAGCTCAACGTCGGTTCGAGGCGGTGGGTCCCAGCGCATGTGCGTGGTCGTACCTCGGCGTTCGAACCGGCGGATCCTCGACGGTCGCGCCCAGGCGTGTGGGCGACGTCACGACGGCGGCGTGCGACGCGGCTCCAGAGCGTGGTATGCCAGAAACTTTTGCGGCTTAGCCTGGTTTGACTCAAGATTTCTCCAAATTTTGTTACTGAAGTGCACCAAGTGCTAATAACCAAAGTTGTAGATCAAGGATCCACCTACAACTTTCTCAAAGGTCGATGGGTGTTTGGATCAACCGATTTTGCACAAATTGCAGGCAAACATCAGGATTTTCTCGGCGCTGTTGAACAGTGATGGCAGACTTTGACTGAGTTTTACACCATCATCCACTCAAAATTATCCATGCCAACCAAAAGGAAAGTTGTGTCCCTCGAAAAGATGAACAACTTCTAGTTTGGCAGATTTTGAAGTGTTTAGATAGAATTTGGAGAACGTGGCAAAAGTTCTCGCAAGGGGTTTAAGGTCAAGGGTTAGCTAGGGTTTTTGAAAGGGTTTTGACCAAGAGTTGACCATGCTTTAACCAAGCATTGGCCATTGGGGTTGTTGGCTCGGTTTTCGAGGTGATGACCCAGGTTGACCAAGGTTTGACCAAAGTCAACGCATTTGACTTGGTTGACCAGTCATTAGTGTTGAAAACTCTAATTGAAAACCTGGGGCGTCACAGTTTCTCTCAAAATTCTCCAACTCCTCATGCATGGAATTCATCCAATTCTCGTCAGACAAAGCGTGTCGAATATCTTTGGGCTCAAACGATGCAACAAAAGCAGAGTGAGCGAAATGAGAAGTGTTCCTTGACCTCGACCGTGTAGTTCGTTCATGAAAGTCACCTATGATCGTCGTCGGTGGGTGATCCACCTGTACACGCCGGGGAGCCTCTCGCCTGGACACAACCTCCCCCTCAACAGCAGCCTCCACTTGAACGGCCCCAGTCGTAGTGGGTGTAGGGGATGGAACAGCCTCGATCGTCGTCGTCGTAGTGGAAGTAGCATGTACACGATCAGCCACGGGAGCATCACCACCATCATCGTCGTCGTCTCCATCTCCATCCTTCTCATCCTCAAAGATCCTCGCTCCAACCTCCTCGTCACCTGCACACTCAAAAGTAGAAGAGCTACATGGCTGTGTCTCGTCGAAGGTTACCTCACAAGTCTCAGCCCCCTAAGGCAAGGGCAACGACTCAACACAGCCGAGACAAACAAAGCTCTACAAAATTCTCCCAAAATTCTCCCCCTTGTTGACAATGCATGAATCAAGGTATATGAAACTCTTCCCCTTGTTTTCATGAAAAATGCATGTCAATACATATATACAATCTACCAAGCTTCTCAAATATACAAAGACCACAACAAACTACTACAAATGAGACATAAAGCAAGCAAAGTAGACATGGTGTAGTTAGCACATTACCATCAAGAAGGTAGAGACATATAAGCATGTGACATGGCCAAAAGCAAATTTTAAGCAATTTTTACAAAGAAACATTCATCTTATGAGCAAAATCCTATCCATGGCAATTTGAGCACAAATCCACTAGATCATCCAAAGTTTATACAAGATCACAAATTCTCATCACAAGATCATTGTAAACGCCCACAAGCTACTCAAGTCATGTTAAAGTCAGCGAGACATGTGTCTACTTCTTAAAATAAGACTTCTCATGGTAGACAACATGCAGCGGTTTAGCACCCAAGATATGAATATCAAAATATAAGAACATGATTAAGAGCTCATTTTTCAAGCATAAGGTAATTCATACACCAATTTCATTTTCAAGTTTAAACATGGTACATGAAATGCCTTTCCGGCAAAAAGAAGCTTATGCTCCTCCATAAGTAACCAAATAGGCTAAACATTTACAATGACAAAAGGTCTTTGACCCCAAGCAAAGAGAACATGATACTCAAGCACAAACGAAGCATGATATAAGCATTTGAGCACAAATTGAGCATAGACAAGTATCTACTCATGAGTGAAGCAATTTTATCATTTTCACAAATATAAAGCTATCTCATCATACATATATGGCAAAATCATCAAGAGCATAACATTCACATCACCATTTACCAAATATGCACATATCTCACACATAGCACATATGTGATCAAAGTATATAAGAGAAGCTTTTCCTAGCACAAGTGATCCAAAGATGGCTATCCCACCAGGTTTTGTACAGAAAGTAAAATACATGCATGGAATGCAACAAAATGAACCATATATCACATAAATACATGAGAAGCTCCCAGACCTAGCTAGAAAGGAAAGCACACTCCAAGTTCACCTCGCAAACGTGTGAAAGTGACTTGATCAAGTGGTTTGGTGAATATGTCAACTCGCTGATCTTGGGTAGGCACATAGGACAAGGATATGTTTCCTTTCTCAACATTGTTCCTCAGAAAGTGGTATCTCACTTCTATGTGTTTTATTTTGGAGTGAAGGACTGGGTTTTTGGCTGCACTTATGGCACTGGTGCTGTCACAAAAGAGTGGAACCTGGGAGCACTCCTCACCAAAGTCGCTCATAGTGTAGGTCATCCATAAAAGTTGGGAACAACAATTAGCAGCAGCTACATACTCGGCCTCTGTAGTGGACTGGGCTACACTGGATTGCTTGCGAGATGACCAAGAGACCAAAGAAGAACCAAGGAACTGACAACACCCAGAGGTAGACTTATGGTCCAATCGACACCTAGCAAAATCAGCATTGGAGTACCCGTGAAGTCTGAGTGTCGAGGAGGCAGAATACCAAAGACCAAACTCAGGAGTGTAGTTCAAGTACCTGAAAATCCGCTTGACGGCCTACCGATGTGAAGTCCTCCGTGAAGCCTGAAAACGAGCGCACAGACACACACTGAACTGTATGTCCGGCCTCGTCGCCGTCAAGTAGAGGAGGGAGCCGATCATGCTCCGGTACTCCTTCTGGTCCACGGGTTCACCATCCTCATCCGCGTCCAAAGCCGTAGTGGTACCCATCGGTGTAGTCAGCGGCTTGGAGTCGTTCATGCCAAACTTCTTCACCATGTCCCTTTGTACTTCGCCTGATGTACAAACGTCCCGTCCTTGCACTGTTTGATCTGGAGTCCTAAGAAAAACTGCAGCTCGCCCATCATGGACATCTCAAATTCACTGCTCATGTCATCTGCAAATCTGGCAACAAGATCATGAGAAGAGCCACCAAAGATTATGTCATCCACGTAAATCTGAACAATCAAAAGGTCATTTTCATGCTTAAGGAGAAACAGGGTCTTATCAATTGTGCCCGTCACAAACCCCTTACTCAGCAAAAAGCCTCTCAATCTGCCATACCAAGCTCTAGGTGCCTGTTTCAACCCATAGAGTGCTCTCTGGAGTTTGTATATACGGTGTGGGTATCTCTCACTTTCAAACCCCGGGGGTTGCCTCACATACACTTCTTCCTCTATCACCCCATTCAAGAAAGCACTCTTCACGTCCATTTGGTACAATTTGAACCCTTTAGCCATGGCAAAGGCTAGAAGGATCCTAATTGCCTCCAAACGGGCAACAGGAGCAAATGTCTCCTCATAATCTGTACCCTCTTTTTGGTTGAACCCCTGAGCCACCAACCTCTACTTGTTTCTCACAACCATCCCATTCTCACCCTCTATGTTCTTCCACACCCACTTGGTACCTATGGGACGACAATTTGCTGGTGGATCGACTAACACCCAGACTTGGTTTCTGTGACAACCCCATCCGAGATAAGTCCGTCCTATCACTTAGACCGGTCCTCTTTGGTCATTAAGCGATAATAAAGAATTATCCCGTTGAGTGTTGCCGGGTCAAGCCCGGTAAATCACTAGAATTAACACACAGAGGATCGAATAGTATACATTAAAACCCCCACGAAGGAGAGTCCAGAGTACCTCACAGATGAAGGACCGAAACGGCAAACCAGAGAGGGGGGGAGTGAATGGGAGCCGACAAAAATTCTTCTCGAAGGAGATAGAGACTCCAACAAGATGAACACAGCTTCCAACACACGTCTCCGACTCAACTACCCAAGTTGGCCAAGACCACGTAGCCACTGGAGTGCTACTGGTCCTAGGAACCAACGACTCAACCAACCGAACTAAACACCCCAAACGCACAGCGGAAAACTGAGCAGCCTGCTATCTGTGCCACACCGGTCAGACCGATGGCTCCTGCCGGTCAGACCGATGGCACCGGTCAGACCGGTAGAATCTGCCGGTCAGGCCGGTGGCGAACTAGTTAACTAGGGATACATGCCCCTCAAGGGCAAATTTGGAAGTCTTTGTCTTCGCACCATCGGACGGATGCCCAGCGACCGCAAACTTGCTTAGCCTCGACGCAAGCCTTGCGATCCCGACGCGTGTGCTCCGCTTCGAAGATTCCGGACTGCGTCGTCGCACACCGGTCAGACCGGTGCTCCTCACCGGTCAGACCGGTACCCACCGGTCAGACCAGTCAGACCCACCGGTCAGACCGGTCTGGAGCTGCTGCACCTCCGTCTTCGGTTCTTCGGTCTTGGCTTTGTGGATCAACCAAGGAACCTATTGGTTTTCTGGTGAACCACCGAAAACCCCGCGAACTCGGTGTAGCCTCCGCCAATCACCACTCATGACTCGGCTCCCACGTAGTCCCAGCTCGACCTTGCTTTTGAGGCTTAACCAAGAAACCGTCCGTGACTTCATCTTGCTGTTCTTGCCACCATGCGGCCCGCACTTGACCCCGCTGGCCACCAGGTCCCTCGAACCAAGCCTACTTGTCTTCTCCACACCTGGAGGCCTCACCGGCAACAACCTTTCACGCTTGTTCTTCACCTGCACCAACACCAGTCAAGCTGCAACCTGCACCTGCAATACTTAGCCAAGAATCAGTCCACACCACGTTGTCAATCACCCATCACACCAGGAAGCGACCATCCATCGGTCCTCGAACCACACATGGCTCTCAATCTCCCCCTTGATGAGTGCATTGACAACACACACATTTTGGTAACCAAGAGAAAAGAAAAAGAAAAGAAACGACTAAAAGAAACTCCAACAAGCGATCGAAAGCCAAAGAAAAGGCAAAGAGCAAGATCACTTGAAGAAGACATGTCTCGGACCCCTTAGGCAAGGGCAATTGCTCGACACATCCGAGACAAAACCATGCTCAAGCAAAGAGCACAAACTACCAATCCAAAGCTCGAAAACCACAAAGAGCTCCCCCTGCACACATGCAAGCTTCCCTTGAACCAATGCAACTCCCCCTGGACGAATGCATGCAAACCACTTGACGAAACAGAGCAGTTGCATCAGCTCAGCTCTGACCGGTCAGACCGGCCAGCACCACCGGTCAGACCGGTGCCCAACAAATGAACAGAACCACCAGCACTCTGACCGGTCAGACCGGTGACCTTAACCGGTCAGACCGGTGACAAACAGAGCCCAGAAATGGCTTGAAACCACCTGAAAACCTTCCAAATGCATTCAGTAGGCCAAAACACGCTCAAACTTCTCCCCCTTGTTGACAATGCATGAATCAAGCCAAAATTAGGAAAAATTCAACCTAGAGCTTCTCAAATAGACAAAATTCAACATAGCATGCTATACACCTCCAAATGAGCAAGTGAGATACTCGATAGCTTCGTATGGACAAAAACTACGAGATCAGCAAGTTTCACAGCCATTGGACGAAGCTAAGATAGAATTGAGCATTTTTACGAAAAAATCCCTCTCATGAGCAAATTCCTAAACATGATCAAAACATATCAAAATGGCAAAGCCACACAACCTTCATGCTAGGACAACCATTCTAAGCATAAGACCATCATAAACACCCACAAGCACCTCATGTCATGTCAAAGCATACCGAGCCATGTGCTTACTTCTATGTATGAGACTTCTCATTGGTAAGCAACATGCAACGGTTTAGCACCCAAAGCTATAAAAATAAGCACATATGACATGGGAGCACATTTTCCAAGCAATTTACATTTCATTTTCAGATTCATATTTGGTACATGAAATGTCTTTGTGACAAAAAGAAACTTATGCCCCTCCACAAGATGAAGCATGGGGGCTAAACATTCATGATGGCAAATGAGCCTTTGGCCCCATATGATCAAAATAAGCTATCCAACCACAAATTAAGCATAGCCAAGCCACAAAAAATATGTCAAGATCATATAAAGGCATTTACTCACAAGAGAGCATACATATGAGATTTTTGAAAAACATAGCCATCAACCATGGATATAACCCAAGATCATCAAGAGCTAAGCCACACTAAGCCAAATCATACCAAACTAGCCCACAAGATCATATATAGCATACCATGGTGAACAATGTATATAGGAGAAGCTTTCCTACACAATGCATATTAAACAAAATGCATGCAAGCTATCATACAAAGATGACTATACATCATGATACAAATGCAATGCAAATGCAAGAAATGCACAAAGGAAAGCTATACATATGCTACAAAGGAGCTCCCACACACCAACTCAAGAAATCAAACACACACCAAGCTCCCCTCGCAAACGAGTGAAAGTTGCTTGATCTAGGGGTTTGGTGAAAATATCGGCTAGTTAGTCATGTGTAGGTACATGGATCAAGGCTATCTTCCCTTTCTCTACATTGTCTCTCAGGAAATGATACCTCACTTCTATGTGCTTGGTTTTGGAATGGAGCACTGGGTTCTTTGCAACGTTTATGGCACTTGTGCTATCACATTGAAGTGGGACATGGGTATACTCCTCACCAAAGTCGCTCATGGTGTATGTGATCCAAAGGAGCTGAGAGCAACAACTAGCTACGGCCACATACTCTGCCTCGGTAGTGGATTGAGCAACACTCAACTGTTTGCGGGAAGACCAAGACACCAAAGAGGAACCTAAGAACTGGCAAGTCCCAGAAGTGGACTTCCTATCCAACCGACACCTGGCAAAATCCGCGTCTGAAAATCCATGAAGAGCCAAAGAAGAAGACGCGGAGTACCAAAGGCCAAAGTCGGGAGTATGTCGCAAATACCTAAATATGCGCTTGACTGCTTGCCGATGCGAAGTCCTTAGAGACGCTTGAAAACGAGCGCACAGACATACCGAGAATTGGATGTCCAGCCTCGTCGCCGTCAAGTAGAGGAGTGACCCGATCATGCTCTGGTACTCCTTCTAGTCCACGTGTTCACCTTCCTCGTCCGCATCAAGAGCTGTAGTCGTACTCATAGGCGTCGCCATGGCCTTGGAGTCCTCCATCTTGAACTTCCTCACAATGTCCTTGGTGTACTTAGCTTGGTGCACAAATGTTCCTTCCTTTGATTGCTTGATTTGTAGCCCGAGGAAGAACCTCGATCGTGTAGTACGCTCATTCATGTCGCCGATGACTCTCGAAGCTGGGTGATCCACTTGCACTCGCCGGGGAGGTTCTCGCCTTAATGCTACCTCCCCCTCAACAGCAGCTTCGCCTTGATCTGGGTTTGTCATCGTAGGTGTGGGAGAGGGCCCGTTCTCGATCGTCGTCGAAGTAGTAGGTACATGCTCAGCCGCGGGCACCACACCGCCATCTTCATCATCTCCATGTTCATGCTCCTCCTCCTGGAAAATCTCCTCGCCAAGTTCGTCGTCACCTGCACACTCAAAGACAAGCTGACTATGTGGTTGTGTCTCGTCAAAGGTTACCTCGCAAGTCTCCAGGATTTGGTTAGTTTCAAGATTGAGCACACGAAATGCTCTAGAATGAGATGCATAACCAAAGAAAATACCATCGACAGACCTAGCCTCGAACTTGTCCAACTTCTTCCCTTTCTTCAAAATGAAGCATTTACAACCAAAGACATGGAAGTGACTCACCTTGGGTGTGCGACCGTGCATCAACTCGTAACAGGTTTTCTTCTTGTGAACCCTGAGGTAAATCCTGTTCGACACATAGCATGCGGTATTGACTGCCTCAGCCCAGAACCTTCTCGGAGTCCTATGCTCGTCGAGCATCGTCCGAGCCATATCGCACAAGGTCCTGTTTTTCCTTTCCACCACGCCATTCTGGGGAGGCGTATACGGACTCGAAAACTGGTGTTCAAGACCCAAGTCATGGCAAAAGGTTTTGAAGCGAGAGTTTTTGAATTCCGAGCCATTGTCACTGCGGATCGCTCGTATGGCATCTCCGTGCCTCTCGTTTCTTAACCTCAAGACAAGATCTCGAACAAAACCAAACGTCTCCCCTTTCTCCTCAAGAAAGAACACCCAAGCATACCGAGAGTAGTCGTCCACCACAACAAGAACATACCACTTCCCACCCGCAGATCGCACACGAGCTGGGCCAACAAGGTCCATATGGAGCAGCTCGCATGGACGCTCAGTCATCACATCGGTGAGAGGCGGGTGAGAAGAGGTTACCATCTTGGCATGCCTACACGGCGCACAAACCAACTCTTTCTCAAACCTCAACCGTAGCAATCCTCGGACCAAATTGAGTTTACTCAAGCGAGACAAAAGGTCAAAGCTCAAGTGACCCAACTTCCTATGCCACTTCCACAACTCACTCGAAGAACCAGCCAAAAAGCAACGCTCCACACCAGAAGACTGAGAGAAATCAGCTCGGAACACTTGACCCTCGGGAACGACCATGCAAACAAGGTCCCCTCGAGAATCTAAAATCAGAGAACCACTAGGCGGAAACAACACCTCAAAGCCCTCATCCAACAACTGGGACACGGAAAGCAAATTAAACCCCAGCGATTGAACAAGAGCAACACGCCTGAGAATGACCTTGTCACTTACCTTGATCTCACCTTCTGATAGCACACGCTCTCGCCCATTGTCCCCAAAGGTGATGTATGTCTTGGACACCACCGGGACGAGACTTGAGAACCACCCCTTGTCTCCGGTCATATGCCTCGAGCAACCGGAGTCAATCAACCAAACGTTCCTCAAGTCTCCCACCTGAAATTCAAAAGCGAGCACATGAGTGAACAAATGACTCAGCACTGGGGTTAGTACCAAAAGAGTAAAACCAGTGCCGAGCTATTTGCTCCAAAGTGGGGTTAGCAAAAACCATATCATCACGCCTATCAAAGCTACCACCACGAACACCACCACGGTAACCACTATGAGGGAACCAACCCTCTCTAGCTGGACGAGAACGAAAGCCACGAAAGGAAAACTGTGGATTGTTCCTCCTCTCCATCTCAAAGCTACGACTCCTCCCGCCCTCGTATTGAGCACGAGGTGGAGAACGCCTAGCAAACTGACCACCTGCAAACTTTCCAGACCAACCACCAGAACCACGACCAGAACCAAACCAAGCATCCTCACGAGCACGAAAACCAGACCGCTGTCTGTTCAGACCTGCACCGGTCTGACCGGTGTAGCTCGGCCAGCAGCACCACCTGCTACCTTCCGGTCTCCCCAAGTCGGAACCGTCCTCACAATCACCTTGGCACTGGGCATCTACATATGAGGCTCAGGTACACCATTAGAGAGGTGGTACATGTCCTTGTTAGCCCACTCTCTAGCCATTCTCTCCTCACGCTTCCTTTTGAAGCAAAACTCGCCCTTGTGATCATCTCTCCCACAATACCCACAATGGAACTTCATGGGCTGTGGATTAGGCTTATGCTTGGGTTGTGGCTGCTCACTCAGCTTCTCACCCTTCTTCTCTCCTTCCTCACTTCCCTTTGGGCTCACAAACTTCACCGGTTTTTGGAAATCATTCGTTGGGTGAGGGAATATGGGTGGATCTGGAGTAGTGTCAAGTTTGTTTCTGAGATGGTTAGGCTTGGGTTCAAACTTGTTCTTGTGTCTGTTTAGTGGTGGGATAGGGATCTCTCCAACTCTCTCAACTCTCTCACCACTGTTCTCTCCAAGCTTGTCAGCCCCAAGTGCCTGACCATCATAGAGTTTGAAAGCCGCTATCATGATACCAAGCTGAGGCTCCTGACCTGACAACCAGCTCATACATTTCCTCAGCTCATCGTTCTCATTCTGCAAGCGATCAACATAATGCACAAGCTCCAAATTCTTAACCGCATGCAATTCACAAGTAGAGCAAGAAGTGGGAATAGGCTCTTTCAACTTAGCCTCAAGCGAAACAGTGTAAGCATGCATCTCATCAATCTTTCCATGCAAAACAGGGCAAGAAGTGCAAGCACCTAGCAAAGCAGGTCTAGACTTAAGCTCAGCCACTTCAACCCTAAGCATATCTAGTTCATCACAAGTAGAAGCATGCTTATCCTTAAGAGCAGTAAGATCAGCTAGGTACACAGAGCAATCACAGCAATCAATCTCATCAGAAACCACAGGAGAAGCCTTAAGCGAATCAATCTCGAGCTTAGCATCTATGTTCTGGGTTTCTAGCTTAGCCACACGGTTCCTAGCATCTTCTAGTGAGGCCCTAAGCTCTTTCCTCATCTTCTTGGCCTCTCTAAGCATGTGATCGCGATTATCAAGCAAGTCAACCAACTCCTCATTCTCCTTGCGCAAAGAAGAGAGCTCATCACATACCTCATCCTCGGAGTCGGAGTCCGAGTCGCTCTGGTGACTCTTCTTGCTACCGGAGCTACGAGCCATCCCGCAGAAGCCATCTCCCATGAAGCAGCTCAACCCGCTCAAGTTCTTGGATGCCTTCTTGTTCTTGCGCCGATCACCTTCATCTGCGCTGCTACTCGAGCTCGAGAAAGAGTAGGCGGAGCTGGAGTCGACGTCGCTCGCTCCGACCATCGCTCGGGCCTTCCTGCCGCGGCCGTCCTTCTTCCTCGACCGTCGCTCGTCCTTGTGCTTGTTCTTGTGCTTGTGATCGCGCCTCGATCGGTACTTGGCGTCCTTGCTCGACCGGTGCCTGTAGCCGTCCTTGTAGCCGTCCTTGATCTCCATCTTCTCTGGGCAGTCGGCGACGAAGTGTCCTGGCTTGCCACACTGAAAACACATATGTGTTGTCCTCCTCGTGTTCACCCGGTTCTCGTGCAGCCTCTCGAACCGCCTGGTCAGCAACGCCAGCTCGTCCTCTCCAAGCTTGTCGAACTCCTCGTCTGGCAAAGACATCAAAGAAGACAGGGAGTACATCTTGGAGGATGCGTTAGCATTAGACTTAACTCCTTTGCCACCAACGAGAGCAAGACTATGAGAATCAGTTGGGCTCTCGATCTTGGCTGTCATACCACAGTCCAACTCAGTCGACTTGAGCTTGGAGAACAGCTCGTTCACGGTCAAAGTGTCATACTTCTCGGACTCAACGATAGCCTCAAACTTCCCGTCCCATACGGTACGATCCAACGAGTGCAAGAGCTTCACGGCTTTGTCATGATCATCGTATGGGAGCACGGCCACATTGGCTCTCATGTTGTTCACCACGACCGTAAATCGCTGAAAAAGGGCATCGACGGACTCGCCGGGGAGATGAGTGAAGTTCTCGTACTCTCTCTGGTAAGTCGCATACATCCTAGCCTGAACCTGAGCATTCCCAGCATGTGCATCCTTCAACTGCTCCCAAATCCTACATGCTAAGTCCTCTGTCTGAACCCGATCGAATTCGGGCTGACACAGAGCACGAAACAAGTAGTCGACCGCCTTGTTGTTGGCTTCGAACATATCCCTCGATCCTGGAGCAAGAAAGTTAATCAGATGAACATAAGCTGTGTTCACCGTAACATCCCAAAGGATCTGACCCTTATTGCGGAGGAACGCCGCCATCCGCCTCTGCCACATCTGGTAGTTTTTGCCATCGAAGTGCGGAGGACCCGAACCCCGCTCCTGGTACGCCATCCTTGGATCTTAGACTGGTTAGAATCCGAAGATCCGTAACCGGCTCTGATACCACTTGAAGGACCGAAACAGCGAACCAGAGAGGGGGGGAGTGAATGTGAGCCGATAAAAATTCTTCTCGAAGGAGATAGAGACTCCAATAAGATGAATACGGCTTCCAACACACGTCTCCGACTAAACTGCCCAAGTTGGCCAAGACCACGTAGCCACTGGAGTGCTACTGGTCCTAGGAACCAACGACTCAACCAACCGAACCAAACACCCCAAACGCACAACGGAAAACTAAGCAGCCTGCTATCTGTGCCACACCGGTCAGACCGATGGCTCCTGCCGGTCAGACCGATGGCACCGGTCAGACCGGTGGACTCTGCCGGTCAGGCAGGTGGCGAACAGCAGATGCACAGTAAAGTTCCAGGAAGCCTCAGTGACTCCTCTAAGCCCTGGAACAAAAACCACCACCAAAGAGCAACCTGCCAAGAAGGAAAACCCCTCACAAAGCCTAGCAAGACAACTCCAAACGGGCCAAGAACTAGACAGCAGGACCACAGGACAAAACCACACGAACACAGCAGTTCCTCGAGACAAAACCCACCAGGGGCTCACACCGGTCAGACCGGTCAAGAGCACCGGTCAGACCGGTCACGCCTGGGCAGCTCGGGATGAACAGCGCCCATGGGTCAACTCCCCCAAATCCAACTCCTGATCTCCCGATTCGCTCCACGGATTCGCACAAGACTTTAGGAATAGTAGGAACACGTCATGGGCACTCCATAGCCAAGATTTGGTCCACCAAAACTCGTTGAATCAAGAGGAATCGAAGGATTTCCACCAAGAACACTACGAACCCTAGAACCATGAAAACCCCAAAATCGAGCCCCTTTGCTCACAGATTTGGGAGGGGAATCAAAGGGAAAAGAACCACGAGGGGTTCATGCATACATCCCCCACCAAATCCCAAAGAGAAAGGTCAACCACCACAAGAAATTCGCCAAGAAAAGCCTCTGAAAATCACCAAAAAGGAGAAACGGGAAAGACACATCCAAGCCTTGAGGAAACACACCGAATCATCTATACATACCAAAGAGGTTCATACAAGGTCTAGCTTGCCGCCCGATCATCCTTCCCTCTCACAAGATCTCACCATGAAGCTCTCAAGCTAGTCCTACGAAAATCCTAAGGAAAATAGGAAGAGAAAATAGGAAAACCAAATGAGCTAGGGTTCCAAGAGATGGCTGCCATCCTTTCACCCCTTGGGTTATATGGAGGCAACCGAAAGACTAAAATACCCTTACTAGCTAACTAGGGATACATGCCCCTCAAGGGCAAATTTGGAAGTCTTTGTCTTCGCACCATCGGACGGATGCCCAGCGACCGCAAACTTGCTTAGCCTCGACGCACGCCTTGCGATCCCGACGCGTGTCCTCCGCTTCGAAGATTCCGGACTACGTTGTCGCACACCGGTCAAACCGGTGCTCCTCACCGGTCAGACCGGTACCCACCAGTCAGACCGGTCTGGAGCTGCTGCACCTCCGTCTTCGGTTCTTCGGTCTTAGCTTTGTGGATCAACCAAGGAACCTAGTGGTTTTCTGGGGAACCACCGGAAACCCCACGAACTCGGTGTAGCCTCCGCCAATCACCACTCATGACTCGGCTCCCACGTAGTCCCGGCTCGACCTTGGTTTTGAGGCTCAACCAAGAAACCGTCCGTGACTTCATCTTGCTGTTCTTGCCACCATGGGCCCGCACTTGACCCCGCTGGCCACCAGGTCCCTCGAACCAAGCCTACTTGTCTTCTCTACACCTGGAGGCCTCACCAGCAACGACCTTTCGTGCTTGTTCTTCACCTGCACCAACACCAGTCAAGCCACAACCTGCACCTGCAATACTTAGCCAAGAATCAGTCCACACCACGTTGTCAATCACTCATCACACCAGGAAGCGACCATCCACCGGTCCTCGAACCACACATGGCTCTCAACAGTTTAATACTAATTGTCCCCGTAGGGTCAACTATTACATTTCATAGTTCACAAAATAATATGACATAGTTCAGAGTTTTCAAATGACAGCGGAAATTAAACTACGATAACTTGGCATCATGGTAGGCCACCCATAACACCATTACTGTTCGTCTTTCACCCGTTCCAGCTTCTAGCCAGGTGAAATTTCTTCAGACCAAACAACATTACCTATAAACAACATAGATAGCAAGGCTGAGTATACTAATACTCAGCAATGCTTACCCGTCTGAAATAAAAGACTTATCCTTCTAATCATGAATGGCTTTTGGCTGTTGGGTTGGTTTTGCCAAAAAGCAACTAAGGAGTTGATCCTTACTTTCAATATTTTAGCTCAAGTTCTGGTAGATCAATAATTACTAGATAAGCAACTAATTCAAGCATACTTGTGCAAACAATTAATCAAACATCAGTTTATCAACATTTCATCATGGAGGGATTATCATGGATAGAGGGTTAAGCAATCTCGGATAACGGTGAGAGGCCGACAATCGATTGATTAATAACCTTGCAAAGTGAACCTAAACATACGGGAGAAAACCCTCACAAAGAGTGATTTCAACCAAACGGTTCCCGTCATTCGTCGGATTGGGATCAGATGCCAGAGTCCTAGCTACATAGCTAGCTGGCATGCCTCACACTAGCATCCAGCGTCACCATGCACCACAGGTAGCTAGCCTGGGGCAGCAGCCCAAGATTAGTAGCATAATGTTCCTGCACCGCGTCACTCAGGTACTAGGTTTACCGTACGTATGTCCGACAAATGTTTAGTACTTTCAAATGCTTAATCTCTTAACCACTGGACTGGAGCCCAAAATCACATGCTCTTACCACGTGAGCAATTCAACTTAACAATCTTATGATTCCAACATAAGAACCTATCATTGCGAGCGAAGTACATCACTCGACTTGTACCAGGTCCTTAGTGCATAGCAACTATCGACCTAGCATACTAGTATAAGATCATAGGTACTTATGGATCATGCATCTAAGGTTTCCATTCAACTCCTGAACGTAAATGCACATACATATACCAGCATTAATTCAGAAAAGTTAAAAGGGAAACACATAGGTATATGTTAAACCAGGGCTTGCCTTCACTAGCAAGTTAGTAGGAGATCTTCCGAACTTGGTTCGGGTCTTGTTGCACGTCCACGTAGTTGGTTCTTTCCCTCGTACGGTTCGTCACCTCGGTTCGGGATGAACTCGGGGCTAACGTTGGGAGATTCTACACGTAGAATGCATATGCAACAGTTAAGCGGTGATGTGAGTTTATTTATTTACCAATATCTCATGAGTTAAGTTTTTCATATTCATTTTAAATAGAATATATTCAGCATACTCTTTCATAAAGATTATTCAACAAAGGTTTAATAAGCCATTATTTCGAGATGGTGGTGTGCATTTTTATGAAAACAAACAAGATTACCACACCAACATTTGAGTTCAATTCAGAGGTCCATGGTGTCCATTTTTAGGGGTAAAGCACACACAAGCTTTAAGGAAAAGATTTCTTTAATTACCTTTTTATATAACCACTAGCTTCATTCCAAAAATCCTTCTGGTAAAACCATGCAATGAATCACAATGAAACTTTTTGTACAAGCACATAACACTACAACAGAACCACTGTTAAATTTTCACAACATTTAGAGCTATATGCAGAGCATGAAAAATACCGTATTTAAAACAAGGCAAAAGCAAGAATATTAAATACAGGTAAAACTACTCATGCACTGGTGCTCAAAATTTACACAGAGCTATTAGAAACTAGAAATAGGTTACACACCAAAAATCAGCCTCAGAACCTATTTCATTAATACTACACAAAAATAACCATTTTCAGCCTATTTATTCACAAAGCATTTATTTAGAGAGATGCTTAACTCAAAAGTAGCCCAACTTTCTACCATAACACAAACAAGGTACAAGCATGCACTGGACCAAGGATAAGCATTATTTGACAAACAGAAACTAAGATGTGGATTTTATTTCAAAAACAAGCATCATTCAGAAACAGATATTTAAATAGCTCATAAATACATGATAAAATTACCAGCATCACTTTTTAGCCTAACAGGGTGATACCCAAAAGATGAGCCACAGAACACACATATATAAAGCTATAGGAAAAAGATACACAGATCTAGCCATAAAGCAAAATAAATCATAACTACACATCCACTCAGTAACTTTGTGCAAAAACTTAGGTATAGCCTTTTCAAACACTGCCTAGCAACATATCCAAAGCTCAAGGTCAGATCCTGAGTAGAACTCAAGTTATGAACAACCACATACAAACCGATTTGTATTTTTCATTCAAAAACTATTTGGCAAAAGTATATATAGCCATTGTGAAAGATGTAGCTCTGCTCATAAGGAGACCAGCAAAACTGGTTTTGCATTTTTACAATTTTTCTGTGATTTTATATTATTTTTCAAAGATCTGCTCAAAACAAAAGAAAAGGGTAGAATCTATTTACAGACAGAACCTCACAAAGATTTGCCTATTCACAACCATGCTCTCGGTTTGCACAAAACTCCCTGGAACTTTCACTGTCATTACACATGTGCCCTTGGCGGCGCAGGGGAGCTCGCCGGCGGTGATGGCCGGCCGGACTTGGTCCACAAGCGGCGTAGGGGTGCACGGGTGCTCACTAGGGTTGGATTGGCGGAGGTGGCCGGGACGGAAGCTGCTCCAGCGAGCGTCGATGGTGAAGCAGAGAGGATGTGGCCACCGCGGCTCTGATTTCGGTGAGGGGAGGAGTTGTGCAGGGCAAGGTGTGACTCAGGAAGCTTCAGGGGGTGCTCGTGGGTGTGTGAGCAAGCTCAAGGGGTGGTGAGGGGCACGGGAAAGTAGAACTCGCCGTGGAGGTGCCAATGGCGGGCACGGTGGCGGTGGACAGGCGGCGGTGGTGTGCCTGTGTGCATGAGCGGGTGCGCCCCTTTTATAGGCGACAACGATGGTGACTCGACGACGCGCAATGACCAGCATGCAAGGCGGGGTATGGGCATGCGCATGAGAGGCGCGTACGGCAGCTTTGGGGTTCGTCGGGCGGCGATGGTCGGCGCCGCGTGGGCTAGTGGAGGTGAGGCACGTGGTGGCCGGGTGTTGGAGCTCAACGTCGGTTCGAGGCGGTGGGTCCCGACGCGCGTGCGCGGCCGTACCTCGGCGTTCGAACCGGCGGATCCTCGGCGGTCGCGCCCAGGCGCGTGGGCGACGTCGCGACGGCGGTGTGCGATACGGCTCCAGAGCGCGGTATGCCAGAAACTTTTGCGGCTTAGCCAGCTTTGACTCAAGATTTCTCCAAATTTTGATACTGAAGTGCACCAAGTGCTAATAACCAAAGTTGTAGATCAAGGATCCACCTACAACTTTCTCAAAGAGTTCATCTGATACGATAATTCCTTACAGAGCAGCGTCTCCTCTCTTAAGTGAGTGGAGGACCAGAATGTAATTTAAGTAAATTGTAGGGACTAAAATGTAAATGCAACAGAATTAAAATGAGCATTTTATCAGCAACTGAATGGCATCCTCTTCTCTTGCTATCAGCTGAATGAGGCTTCTCTTCCTGACAATACCCCCCCTTTAAGCTCCTTGTCCTCAAGGATGAAAAGCTGGGAAAACCTTGCGGATGAAAGAGGCATCCTCCCATGTAGCCTGCTCCTTAGGCATATTCACCCACTGAATCAGCCACTGAACCACTGGTTCATTGTGTCGAGGAATCATCCTACGCTCCAGGATTGCTTCTGGTGCTACCTTAATTGTGCCCTTGTCATCAATCAAAGGTAACCCTGGTGTTGGTACTGCTGTAGGTCCCAAATGCTTCTTTAACTGGCTAACATGAAACACATTATGTAACTGGCTATTGTCAGGCAGCAACAGTTTGTAAGCCGTTTTGCCAATCCTTTCCAGCACTCGAAATGGCCCATAAAACTTGGAGTGGAGCTTGATGGAGTTATGAGTGCTCAAGGAAGTATGCCTGTAAGGCTGAATCTTCAAGTAAACCATATCTCCAACATTGAATTCTCTCTCAGACCTATGCTTATCTGCCTGATGTTTAATCCTGGCTTGAGCTTTGAGCAGTGTATCTTTTATCACCTGCTGAGCCACATGCCTATTTCTCAGCTGCTCTTGGGCTGTCAGATTAGGGCAATCTAGAATCACTACCTCAGCAACCATAGGTGGTTTAAACCCATACAAGGCTTGGAAAGGTGTCATGTTCAGAGAGGTATGATAAGATGAGTTATACCACCACTCAGCTAGTGATAACCAGTGGAACCATCTTTTGGGACTTAAGAAACACATGCACCTCAGATAGTTTTCTAGGCATTGGTTGACTCTCTCGGTCTGACCATCTGTCTGTGGGTGGTAAGTAGTAGTGAGATGGAGCTGTACACCCATTGCTTTGAACAGAGACTGCCACACAGAGCTTGTGAAAATGGGATCCCTATCAGTGAGGATCATTGTGGGTAAGCCATGGAGCTTAAAGATGTTATCCAAGAACAATTGAGCCACTTCTGCAGCAGTATAAGGATGTGACTGAGGAAGAAAGCGGGCATATTTTGATAGTCTGTCAACCACCACTAATATCACATCTTTACTCTGAGACTTGGGTAATCCCTCCACAAAATCCATAGATATGTGTGTCCAGGCCATTTCTGGAAGGGGCAAGGACTGCAGCAGACCAGGGTATGGGACATGCTCAGATTTGTTTTTCTAACAGATAGCACAATTCTTCACAAAATCTACAATATGTTGCTTCATTTTGGGCCAATGGAAATTTAATTTGATTCTTTGATAAGTTGCCCTTTCTCCAGAGTGGCCTCCCAAAGCAGAAGCATGGAAACTATGCATGAGCTGCTGCTTCAAATCTCCAGTTTCTCCAATATAAAGTTTGTGTTTGTACCTTAATAATCCATTTGTGAAGGTAAAATGTGGTATTGCTTGTGGATCAATGCTCAGTTTGGTGATGATGTCAGAACAATGAGTGTCTCCAGTATAACTCATAGTGACTTGATCAACCCATTTTGGAATGACTGTGGTTATTGCCATTATTTCCTTTGAATGAGTTGCTCTGGACAAAGCATATGCCACTTTGTTTGTTCTGCCTTATTTGTATTCAATTGTGTAATTGAGCCCCAACAGCTTGATAAGTAGCTTGTGTTGAATTCCTTCCACCAGTCTTTGTTCCTGAATATACTTGAGGCTCTGTTGATCTGTTCTTATGATGAGTGATGTACTAGCAAAGTAGTGCTTCCATTTCTTGATGGCCTCCAGTATAGCCATAGCTTCCTTTTCATAAATGGAAGCTGCCATGGCTTTTGGGCCCAGTGACTTGCTGAAAAATGTAATAGGTTGTCCTTTCTGCATTAACACTGCTCCTATTCCTGTTCTACTAGCATCCCCTTCCAAAATGAATGGCTGACTGAAGTCTAGTAGTGCAAGAACAGGGGGTTGAGACATCACTTTTTTCAGTTGCACAAAGGCTTGTTCTTGTTCCAGATTCCAGATAAATGAGTTCTTTTTCAGAGCATTGAATAATGGTCTACATATGATTCCATAACCTTGAATGAATCTACTATAGTAACCTGTTAATCCCAGAAATGCTCTCAACTGTGTGACATTTGTTGGTGAAGGCCATTGCTGGATGATTCTGATTTTTTCTGGATCTGTGGCTACTCCCTGTCCACTTATCACATGCCCAAGGTATTCAATTAAAGGTTGAGCAAATGTACATTTACTAAGTTTAGCAAATAGCTGGTGCTGCTTCAAAACCTCCAGTACAGCTCGAATATGGTGTATATGGTCAGACAAGGTAGAGCTGTAAATGAGTATGTCATCAAAGAATACCAAGGCAAATTTTCTTAAGAATTGTGCCAACACAGAGTTCATGAGAGTTTGAAAGGTTGCTGGGGCATTAGTAAGACCAAATGGTAGGACCACAAATTCAAAGTGTCCCAAGTGGGTTGTGAATGTTGTTTTCTCAATGTCAGATTCTTTCATTCTTATCTGATGATAACCAGACCTTAGGTCTATCTTAGAGAAAACTGTTGCCCCAAACAATTCATTCAGAAGATCCTCTATTATGGGAATAGGGTATTTGTTTTTGATTGTGGTGGAGTTTAAGACTCTGTAATCCACACACATTCTCCATGAGCCATCTTTCTTCTTGACCAGAATGACAGGAGAAGAATAAGGGCTAATGCTTGGCCTGATCATGTGAGAATCTAACATATGCTTGATCAAGTCTCCCAAGGCATTCTTTTGGTGGTAAGGAAGTCTGTAGGGTCTCAGATTAACTGGTTGTGACCCTTCTACCAATGTAATAGCATGATCAACAGATCTGTGAGGAGGTAAATGTTGAGGTTCCTGGAAAATGATATCATACTCCTTCAAGAGAGATGTTATGACAGGGTCTTGTTGAGTAAGTGGTTGCACTGGTGATTCCTGCTGAGGACTGTTGCTCAACACCAAAACAGTGACTATAGCTTGTTTCTTGATCAGCTTGCACAGCTTCTTGGAGCTAATCATGACATTTTTACTAGGCTGAGATTCATCTATAAAGGTGACAATATCTTGTCCATCTTTGGTTATAGAAAATGTTTTGGTTTTTAAATCAAGACCAACAGGACTGTGGGTAAAAATCCAGTCAGCCCCCAGAATGATGTCATTACCTTGCACATCCAACAGTCTGAAATCAAATTTAAAAGAATGCCCTTGAATTTCATAGGAACAATCCACACAAGCTGTGTTACTCAACATGGTCTTGCCATTTGCTGCCACCACTTTGACAGCATGCACAGTAGAGATAGCTTGATTAGTTTTGATGGCAAACTTTGCAGTAATAAAAGAAGCATCACTGCCTGTGTCCACTAAAGCATTTGCCATAAATTTCCCAATTTGGACCTGCAAGGTAAAGGTATTTGTGGGATTTGAAGTTCCCAATAGAGCCTGAAGGGATAGTTGCATGACTGGAATATGCTCAGCATCAAAGAATTCCCCATCCTCAGAATTTGCATCCTCAACAACTCCCAGTTCTTCCTTTCCATCAGCATTGCTCATCACAATGACAGGATACACCTGTTTTCCTTTACAGACTTTTGTGTGTCCTGGAACACAGGGTTCCCTACATTTAAAGCATTTGCCTGCAGCTCTCAGCTCTGCAATATTGGGAGTATCCTGTTGAAGAGGGGCTTTGTTGTCCTTGATCCAAGGTTTGGCTGGCTTGGGAATTGGATTAAAAGTGGTGAACTTCTTGGGAGGTGGATTAGCCTGCTCAAGTCTTCTGGCATACCAAAAGGCATCAGTCAAGGATGTTGGTTTGTAGCATTGCAGATGGTGTTGTATGGGTTCCTTTAGTCCAGAGACAAAACTAGCAGTGAAATAATCATCTATGAGGGAAGGATTGTCTCTCTTTACTAAACCCATCAATTCTTCAAATCTGTCAATATACTCCATGACTGTTCCCACTTTGTAGCGAACATGGCCCCATATGCCATTAGTTCGAGTTTGATTTTGGTGATTCATGACAACATGATCAATGGGACTAACCATATAGTTTAGCATGTCCTTGTAGACATTTCTAGGTCCCATAGATGCAAAAATACCACATGCCAAATTGAGAAGATAGTCTATTTTTGAAGGGTCAAAACCGCAGAAGAAAAGGAATGAAATTGACACCATCGGATGAACCGACAGTACCATCGGTGCAAGCATCGGTGTACTTGGTACACTGTGCAGCAGGCAAAATGATGATGACACCGTCGATCCGACGGTCCAGTTTCTAGATGTGCCGGATGAATTGCAGAGGAGGAGCAGCGAAGACAGTAGCACTGGATGATCTGACGGTCTGAGAGAGGACACCGTCGGTCTATCCGACGCTCAGTTTGAATCAAGACAGAGACGTGCCAAGACGAAGCCTTCAGCACTGGATGAACTGACGCCTTGGTCAGTGGAAGCGTCGGTCTATCCGACGGTCTTGAAGAAGCTTACAGAGACGTTCTGGCGAGGAGTCCTTCAGCACCAGATGATCCGACGTAGCGTCAGTGCATAGCGTCGGAGCAGTTCTGACAGAGAACTTCAACAGCTACGTGACGTGGGAGGGGCACCGGATGAACCGATGCTCCTGGGAAGTAGGCGTCGGTTCATCCGACGGTCAACTTTTCAGTGAGCCGTTAGCCAACGGCTAGCTGAGTGCCTTGGGCTATTTATACCCCCTCCACTCACCCATTTGAGGTTGCTGGATTGTGTGGAAGTGCAGAGGAGTTCAAGACACCTAGAAGATCATATCCAATCCATCCAAGTGCTTAATTGCTCATCCATAGACTTGCATATGCTTAGTGTATATGCTTAGTGCTAGGCTTAGTTTAGAGCTGAGTGAGTGCAAGGTTGTGCCAACCTTGTGAGGTGATTCTTGAGTGAATCAAGGTGTACAAGGTTCGCCGGAAGCCTTGGGGCCTAAGTGGCTCACCGGCAATCGTCATCGACCCTCCAGCTTGGTGTGGAGCGGCGAGGACACTTTGTGCGGGGGGACGTGGAGACCCCCTTCCTTGGTGGAGAAGCTCCTTAGTGGAGGTGGCATCAAGGTGAGCAAGGGAGCTTGGCGAGTGCCTAAGTGGCGAGCCTTTGTGGCGAGTCAAGTGGTGCTCTTGGGAGAGACTTGGTGACCGGGAAGCAATACTCTTGTGTGAGTGCTTCAACAACGTGGACTAGGGGTGGCTTAGTGCCTACCGATACCACGGGATAAATCACGTGTCAAGAGTTTGCTTCCTCTCATCCCTCTTTACGTTTCCGCATTTACTCTATTGCAATCTTTGCTTGTCTTTACTTTCCTAGAGTAGTATCATGCTAGGATTGGCTATAGGTTGCAAACCTTATTTTGGGATGGGAGTTTCACACTAGAACAACCGCAGTTGCACATCTAGGTAGTATGTTCTAGTTTTATTTTGAGCAAAAGTAGTGAAGCCATAGGTTAAGGTTTTAAGAAGCCTAATTCACCCCCTTCACCTCTTAGGCTACGAGCATACGATTCCTTACAAGTGGTATCAGAGCCGGGACTCACTTCCTTCACAAGGAAATGCCAATTCGGTTGTTAAATTGTGAAAACCGGCTCATTGGAACGGTTCGGCTTCACCGCCTAGTGAGTTGCTCTATAGAGATATGAAAGGGGTGGATACTTTAGGTTTGGCTCCAGATTTCGATGGCACAGGCTATCCTCGTTGGAAGGTGCTTATGGAAGCATACCTCCAAGCGAAGGACCTTGATGTTTGGAGAGTCACCGATGAGGGCATGAAAAATGGTACTAAGAAGGAAAAGTAATTTGATGTGATTGCTAAGAGTATCATTTTGTCCTCTCTAGATGTAGGCGTTTTCAATAGAGTCTTTACTTGTGAAAATGCTCATGAGCTATGGAAAACCATCAAGGAGCAAAATGAGGGTTCAAAAGAAGTTGCTAATGAACGCTACAGTTGTCTCCTTGAGGAATTCAGTAGCTTTAAGCAACTTGCAAATGAAAATGCCGAATCAATGTACTCACACCTAAATGTGCTTGTCAATGAGATTAATGCTTTAGGTGTGAAGAACATCACGGACTTAAACATCAACCGCAAGATCCTTCAAAGTCTCCGGAAGCCCGATTATGACTTGGTGAAGGCAATCATCTATGAGAAGAAGCTTGAAGAATTGAAGTCATCTCATATCTTGAGCAAGATCATGGCACATGAGCTTCAAATCATGCCCAAGTCCAAGAAGGCGCCCCAAGAAAAGCCCCAAGAACCATCTTCTCCAACCACAAGCCATGCCCTCTCAAGCCAACAAGAGAAGGTGATGAGTAGGATGGCTACTCATGGAAGCTCAAGCGAAGATGATGGTGATGATGGTGATGATGAAGATTCCTCAAGTGATGAAGAGGTTGAATCCATGGTGGCCGAGTACGTGAAGAAGATCTTCAAGTATGTGAAGAAAGTCAACATGTACGGCTATAACGTCCACTTGAGAGAAGGGCGTCATCATCAACACATCAAGTTCACCAAGATCGAGCACAAGCCCAAGAAGAAGGTGGTCAAGGAGAGAAGACCAAAGCAAGAAGCAAATGTCGTCATCCGTGAGTGGACAAGTGGTGGAGAATCAAGTTCTTCTAGCTCAAGTGATGAATCAAGAAAGAACTTCACCACCCGCTTCATGCAAGGTCCTTCATCATCACCACACATGTGCCTTATGGCCAAAGGTATGGAGAGCAATGTAAGTGATGATGAATCCGACACCACCTCTCTCGATGATCTTGTTGAGCTAGTCCATGAGCAAAAAGGAATGCTTAAGAAACAAGCTAATGAAATTAAAGAACTCAATGCTCTCAATGATCTTAGTGCAACCCTTGCTACAAATTATGAACATTTGTTGTGCAAATTCAAATTGCTTAGTAAGGAGTGTGATGAGCTAAAATCTAAGCTTGAGAGCAATAAGACTAAAACAAGTAATTCCTTTGAGCTTGATGAATCATCTATCCCTTGTGCAATTCCTATCTCCAAGGTAGATGCTTCAACTTCTTGCATTGATTTAATTGATGAATCTTGCTCACCATCTTGCAATGAGAATGTTGTTGTAGAAACATGTGATTCTCTCATAGGCAAGAAGAATGATGAGCTTAAGCAAGAAGTGAAATGGCTCCGAGAGAGGTTGGCAAGCTTGATGGGCAAGGGCGAGAACAATGAGGAACAAGTGTACATCTCTCAAGACATGAAGAGCAAAGTCCAACCTTCTCAAGATAACTGTGATCCTATAGTGAAGAAGCTTGAGAAGCGTGCAACCGTGACTTGCTACAAGTGTCATGGAGAAGGGTACAAGTTCTACAAATGCCCTCAATTTGTCAAGAAGATGGACAAGGGCGCAAAGAAGAAGTTGAACCCCACCATCAAGAGCTCCCTCATCTACACCAAGCCCAACCACAAGAATAAGACCAAGAGCAACACCTACGTCATCAAGAAGAAGGCAAATGGCAAGGTGGTTGCACACAAGATTGGGAAGATGAAGGAGGAGCGGGGTTGGATCCAACCCATTTGGGTGCCCAAGGAAGTCATCATCAACATGAAGGGGCCTCAAATGGTGTGGGTTCCTAAGGCCACTTGAAGGCCATGAGTGCGGGGACTTAGGAGGCTTGGCACAAAGAAGTTGTGAAGATTCAAGTCTAGAAGCCAAGCTTGCAAGTTAGACATGTGTTGCCCAAGTTCCCCGATTAAGGTAATGGAAACTAGAACTCATCTCATGTATCATTGTAGCTCCATTGCCTTGCCTAGGTTTGCATTTGTTGCTATGCCTAGTTGTTTACATATGGTAGGTTGCTTGTGTCATGTGCTAACCCATGAGCAACCTACATGGTTTGATTAGTGTGTAGGAAAGCTACACTTGTTCTTTCATGGTGCATGTTTTCATATATATCTCTTTGCATCATGAGCAAGCTATAGGGTTAGCTTCCCTTTTGTTGTCATAAACAATGTGCATACATTTGGTTGGTGATTCAAACACTAAATGCACACATTTAGGGGGAGCTCATCCTATGGTTTGATTATGGGACTAACATTGTTTCAAGCTTATTGTGTGTAGTCCCTTGGTGACGCGTTCCGGTGCGGTGCTTCATTCTAAGAGAATGCTATTTCACTCTCAATGTGATCTAACATCTCTAAAAGAGTGAATATAGCAATATGAGCTTCATGCTATTGAGACATGTCCTTGCGAGCTTATGTCTCTATATAAGTTCAAAGGCAATGTACTCATACATTCCTAATCCTTGTGGTACCCCAAGTGTCTTCTTTGCAAGCTTCTTTCAAGTGGTGTCACCTCAAGTGATATCATTTCCAAGCGGCTCATCTCAATGTGGTGCCAACAAGGTAGAGAGGAACAAATCCCCCAGAGGTATGCAATGATCAAAAGACTACAAGTCGTAATGTAACGAAAACCCATTTGTCTTATCTCTTGTCCTTTAAGCTACCTCCTTGAATGATATGTGCTCTAAGCTTCCTTGCCTTACAAGTGTTTGTAGTTGTGCACTTGATTTTCACACTATCATATTGTGCACACACTTAGGGGGAGCTTAGTTTGTATCATGCTAGTCTCATGAGCTTGTGATCTACCTTAGTTATTCGCACATGTGGTATCTTCATTGATATCATACATATGGATCATGGTTCATGCGGCTTTCTCCCTTGTATTTAACATTTCTCTTTGAGCTATGTTTGCTAGGACTTGCTAGTTTTCCTTGGAGACATTTTGCTTTGGGATCTTTTTGGAGATTTTATTCCAAAGGGGGAGAATGTGGGACAAAAGCAAGCTAGTGTTTCCAAAGTGGGAAGAGGCAAGCTATGTGTGAACATAGGAAGAGAAGATCAAAAAGGGGGAAGTTTGATCTAGGGGGAGTTTGGATGATGGTAAGCATCCAAGCAAGTGTAAGTGGCTCTAATTTTGTCAATTTTTGCAAATTTATGCTTGCTTTGCTTGTGTTGTCATAAATCACCAAAAAGGGGGAGATTGTAGCGAACATGGCCCCATATGCCATTAGTTCGAGTTTGATTTTGGTGATTCATGACAACATGATCAATGGGACTAACCATATTGTTTAGCATGTCCTTGTAGACATTTCTAGGTCCCATGGATGCAAAAATACCACATGCCAAATTGAGAAGATAGTCTATTTTTGAAGGGTCAAAACCGCGGAAGAAAAGGAAGGAAATTGACACCGCTAGATGAACCGACGGTACCATCGGTGCAAGCATCGGTGTACTTGGTACACTGCGTAGCAGGCAAAATGAAGATGACACCGTCGGATGATCCGACGGTCCAGTTTCTAGATGCGCCGGATGAATTGCAGAGGAGGAGCAGCGAAGACAGTAGCACCAGATGATCCGACGGTCTGAGAGAGGACACCGTCGGTCTATCCGACGCTCAGTTTGAATCAAGACAGAGACACGCCAAGACGAAGCCTTCAGCACCGGATGAACTAACGCCTTGGTCAGTGGAAGCGTCGGTCTATCCGACGGTCTCGAAGAAGCTTACAGAGAAGTTCTGGCGAGGAGTCCTTCAGCACCAGATGATCCGATGTAGCGTCGGTGCATAGCGTCAGAGCAGTTCTGACAGAGAACTTCAACGGCTACGTGACATGGGAGGGGCACCGGATGAACCGATGCTCCTGGGAAGTAGGCGTCGGTTCATCCGATGGTCAACTTTTTAGTGAGCCATTAGCCAACGGCTAGCTGAGTGCCTTGGGCTATTTATACCCCCTCCACTCACCCATTTGAGGTTACTGGATTGTGTGGAAGTGCAGAGGAGTTCAAGACACCTAGAAGATCATATCCAATCCATCCAAGTGCTTAATTGCTCATCCATAGACTTGCATATGCTTAGTGTATGTGCTTAGTGCTAGGCTTAGCTTAGAGCTGAGTGAGTGCAAGGTTGTGCCAACCTTGTGAGGTGATTCTTGAGTGAATCAAGGTGTACAAGGTTCGCCGGAAGCCTTGGGGCCTAAGTGGCTCACCGGCAATCATCATCGACCCTCCGGCTTGGTGAGGAGCGGCGAGGACACTTTGTGCGGGGGACGTGAAGACCCCCTTCCTTGGTGGAGAAGCTCCTTAGTGGAGGCAGCATCAAGGTGACCAAGGGAGCTTGGCGAGTGCCTAAGTGGCGAGACTTTGTGGCGAGTCAAGTGGTGCTCTTGGGAGAGACTTGGTGACCGGGAAGCAATACTCTTGTGTGAGTGCTTCAACAACGTGGACTAGGGGTGGCTTAGTGCCTACCGATACCACGGGATAAATCGCGTGTCAAGAGTTTGCTTCCTCTCATCCCTCTTTACGTTTCCGCATTTACTCTATTATAATCTTTGCTTGTCTTTACTTTCCTAGAGTAGTATCATGCTAGGATTGGCTATAGGTTGCAAACCTTGTTTTGGGATGGGAGTTTCACACTAGAACAACCGCAGTTGCACATCTAGGTAGTATGTTCTTGTTTTATTTTGAGCAAAAGTAGTGAAGCCATAGGTTAAGGTTTTAAGAAGCCTAATTCACCCCCTCCCCCTCTTAGGCTACGAGCATATGATTCCTTACACACTTGCTTCAGAGTATGGAATTGACCAATTGTTTCATATGTGGAAGTATCATTGAATCTATCACCCACCATCCTACAGAATTTGTGCCAAGGTAACCCCACAGGGGTACACCCAGTGCTCCTCCACCAGAATTCAGCTTTCCCTTTGATATATAAGACAGCTGATTGCACTCTTTCTTCATTAGGAATCCCCACTAGCTCAAAGTACTTCTCTGATTTCCTAATCCAGCCATCAGGATCAAGACCATCAAATTCAGGGAAGGACAACTTTGGGCCTTTAGCTACCAGCTTGTGCTGAAATTACAAGTCACTATTAAAGTGGTCAGTTTGGTGGGATGTGTTTAGGAGTGGAGTATAGGATAATGGTTTAGGCTGTCTGTGGAAGCTATTGGAAAAGAACTGTGGTTGATGGGTGGGTTTAGGTGGATGGGTTGGGAATGGGTTAAAAGCTTCAATCTCTTGTGGGCTCCAAGGGCAATCTTGCCATCCATACTCCACATCAGTGTAATGTGGCTGATCTGGAGGTTGGTGCCTCTCATGATGCTCAACCTTTTGTTCTGGTTTTCTCTTTAGCCATTCCAATTCTTCAGGGTCATAGTAATGAACATTCATTGTTGGTGGTGGCACATAATACTGATTATGAGACATTGCAGCACTTTCTGGTATATAAACTGACTTGTTTGCCTGATAATCCAGTCTATGTTGTGGTGGTGGTTTCTTGGGTGCATAACCTTCAGACAGTTCCTTAGGTCTAGCATTTGACCCTTTATCCTCCAGAGCTGTCACACCCACCTTAGCAGCCACTCTAGTCATGTAGGACATAATCTGATCCAGATTAAGTGACATGGTCTCATTATGCTGCTCCTGCTTGGACATGAATGAATCCACTGATCTCCTAAGGCCATCAACTTCATCTGCAGAGGCATACCGCTTATCATACGATGCTTCTGGCTCTGCATCTTTACCCTTAGCACCAGTACCACCAATCTTAGCCATGAGGACTCTATGGATTCGGTTCAGGCGTACCCTCCCCAAAAGATCCATGGAGCAATTCTACCGTCGCCGAGGTGGCGGATTCGATCGAGGAATTTTACACACGAACGTGTCGTGAAACCCAAATCAAAGAGCGACCTGCCACCAACGCCTCTGCAAGCCAATTCAAGTCAATTTCCGAAATTTTATGCTAGAACACGTGCCTAGCAACCCTGATTGACAAAAATCACTTGCTAATTTGGGGTAAAAAGGGGTGGTTTCCTCAATTCTGGGTGGAAGGGTGGGATTTTCCACGGATGAGCCGCAACCACCTTCCAACCATGCCGATCGGACAAGAATCGAGGAATTGGCTGTGGAAACGAGCGGATCTCGCCAAGGAAAGCAGGCTCTGAATACCAATTGTCAGGACCCGGGAATCACGAGCAGGATTCGAGACGAATTGCAACAGAATTCGAACAGAGAAAACAACTCGATACAGATGAACTGAGTAATAGGAGTAGCGATAGCTTACTGGATTCAAGAGTAATTCACGGATAAAAGCAGGAATCCATCGCCGACAGTGAGATGGCGCTAGCTAGAACTACTTCCTAACCTAGATAAGAGTTCATCTGATACGATAATTCCTTACAGAGCAGCGTCTCCTCTCTTAAGTGAGTGGAGGACTAGAATGTAATTTAAGTAAATTGCAGGGACTAAAATGTAAATGCAACAGAATTAAAATGAGCCGTTGATCAGCAACTAAATGGCATCCTCTTCTCTTGCTATCAGCTGAATGAGGCTTCTCTTCCTGACAGTGCCGGGGGGGCGCTGCCCGCGCATGCAGAGGCCGCCGCCGCCTGCACAGGTGAGGGGATCCCACAAGGTGAGAGGAACGGGAACAGGTGACTGGGTGAGACCGTGAGAGAGGGGGAGGAGGTATGATAAGGTGAGGGGTATTAAGGTATTTTCGTAGTGCTCTTCTCTTATTTCAGATTTATTTTCTGTTTTTACGTAAGCCTCCAACTAACAAAGTGCAAAACAGGGGTAAACGGAGGCTTCGTCTCCAAAAAGAACGGGCAAAATTGCAATGTCAAAAAAATAAGGGTAAAATCACAATTGAACATCATAGTAGGGGCAAAATCACCAAATTCCCTAAAATAAAACAAGCAACAAATAGTCTCCAACCTCACACAGATACATTAACTAAGCAAGTCACCATAGTTTGCCTCCACAGTACCAGTAGTCCAGTACATCACAATTCACAAATTAGGACAGTCTCAAACAGCACATAATAAGAATACTTAAACACCATAACAAGTAGCACAAAGGACATAGTCTAAGCTTTAAACAAAGAACCACCTTGACCGGTACATGATAATGATTAGCCGGCTAAGACAGTAGCAGCCAGCAACTTCCTGCTCGGTTGGTGATGCCGTTGTATGAGATGGAGCGCTGGCCGCTTGCCCCTTCCAGTTCCCCGTGGGCGAACAAGGCAAGCACCGAGCAGCGGCCATAGCCAACAATCGATGGAGGCATCGGGAAGGCGATGGGGACAGGTGGACGGTAGCGGCAGCTCTGGTGAGGGTATACCTGGTATTGGATTAAGCAAAATCCATATCCAATTGGATTTTAGTAATTGGATTTCACTGGACTTGGATCTAATTGGATCCTGGACATCCATACGCTTCTGATCCAACAGCATTGGATTCCATTGGACTTAAGAATCAGGATAATCCATTTCGAGTTGGATTTGAAAAAGGGAAGCTCCGGTCGTCATGCGTCTCCTCCGACGCCGTTGTGCCTCCTCCCCGACCTCCGCGTTGTCAGCTCCCCGGCCACGAGGAGGGTGCACTGGCCTATTCTACCCTAGTGCGCATGGTGTCGTAGCACGCACGGTGACGTTTGTCTGTCTCTGTCGTTGCTCACACCGCGCCCATGTGCTTCGTCGGCCCACGCATCAACGACGGTGAGGCACCCTTCCAGTTCCGCACCTGTGCTGCGGCCGGCGTCCGCGTGGGGTTCATCGCGTCCTCGTGCGCGCCGCGGTCTGATTCCATACTCGCCGGCGGCACCATCCTCGATCCTCCTTGTCCATGGCGACACACTTGACTTGGCCGTGTGGCCCCTGAGCACGGCGAGACGCGCGTGGTCGGCTCCCTCCTCGCTACGCCGGCGGCGGAACGCCCGCGGTGGAAACAGAGGGAAGCGTTGGGTGCTTCGGGCGGACGATTGCTGCTTATTGTGGCTTAAATTGGATTGGTTGGATGCATATGGACTTGAGTGGTGTTGGATTGGACAGGATTGGATGGCCGCAATTACTAATAGGATTGAACAGGATAGGAGCGTTACATGTATTGGATGCTAGTGGATAATCATTGATTGGATTATGGATATCGATCCATTACCAGGTCTAGGTGAGGGCGAGTGGGAGGATGAATGCGACAACTGCTAGCTTTTCTAGGTGGGGTGGGGTTTATATGGTTGTTGTGGACCTGCCGTTTATGGGCCGAATGGGAAGTGGCTGGGCCAAACTGAAGTCACATGGAGAAACAGCTGCTGAGGGTATACACGTCGGTTAAATTGGTGTTTCGGTTAACTGCACCCCACAACCGAACCGATCCCCGACCACCGAATAACGCTGATTTTTTAACCGAACCGCACACTAAAAACCGTTTAATTGACTATTTCGGTTAAATTGGTTCGGTTCGGTTAATTGGTTTCGGTTAATTTTTCCCAGGTATGGTGCAGGAAATTGTTAAATTTTTCCCAGGTATCTACTTCTATAGTATGGTGCAGGAAATTGTTAAATTTTTTTGTCTAGTGTATGCATTATCAATGAGTGTAACAAGATCTGTCTCTGCTTCTATGATAATGTAAAGAAAACTGTTCATTTTTTATCAAACATAGTCTTCATTGACTAGCATCTGTATCCACTATCTTTGCATGTTCCTTTTTTTCTTCTTTAGGCTGACATATTATCCTCTATAGGCAAGTCATAGCATTGTGGAGGCTAAAGAAGTCTTTGTCAAGGGAATCAATCATGTACCCTGTAAACCACTAATTAAGGTGCATAATTTGTTGAGCACAGTTCATACCTTATTTACCTTTGGCAAAATAGGAATCTTGGTCCAGGGACTTTACAACACAGGGGGTCAACTTTGTCCCTCAACTTTCAGAATATGAGTATATAGTTGTTTGAGTACATATATTTTGCCTATCAAATTCGTATGAGCACATGCATAAATGACTTTAAAGAGTACGAGTGGATACACTTTTTACAAACCGTATTTGTCTTAGTTAAAAAAAATGTTATGTGTATGTATCAAGGGAGTATGAGCATATAAATGTTTGATCTAGATGAATCAAGCAAAATGGACTTTTTGCATAGTTTATGGTAACATAGAGCACCACATCAACAAAAAAAAACTCAACCTGCGAGGGGCAAGCCGCCCCCCGGGCATTCTGATAAGAAGAAGACCTTCTCACGCAGGCCGAGAAAACCCCCGAACCCCTACCCCACCCTTACACGGAGGCACCGTAACCTTGTGAGCACGGGCCGGGACCTACTACGTGCTTTGGGAATTGGTGGTAGGCAAGGGCGTTTTTTCCCTCTACCCCGAAAATCTGCTCCCACCGGGAGTCGAACCAAAAATGAAATTTGAGGGACTAAATTGGCCAATCTAAAAGTTGAGGCACGAAGTTGACCCTTTGTGCAAAGTTCAGGGACCAAAGTGGCTATTTTGCAAATAACTTTCTTGTACTTAAAGAAACCTTGATATTTCTTCTGTTTTTTCTGTTTAGGGACTCATACAGTTCATGAGCACACATGGAGGACCTACAGAAATACCTATTCTTGATTCTGTTATTTCTAATGCCGTGACTCCTGGATCTGATGTATCAACAGCTTTAAGCCCTAAGGATCGTGAAGATATCTCGTTGTTGTTTTCGGAGGTTAGAGTTTCCAATAGTTATGCCATTATTTTCCTTCGCATATGTTTTCCTTAAGTAGGGGGTGTACAACAGTAGGACTGTAGGAGTATCTGTTCCATTTGCAGTTTGCACATTTGCCATCTAAACACTTGTGCAACTCCTTCACTTTAAGCACCAATCAGATGATGACTTGGGTTGAAATAGATGTGTGCACATGATATGTTTTTGTTCAATTCGTGCTAGGTACAATGCACTTGTGTAATTGTGTTACATTTACACAGATGCAAAAGTGGGTGTTACTATCTTCATATTTTATTCCTAAGGATTGGTTAGTAACTAATTAGTCATTTTGCTTGCTCTTAACTTGAAAATTTAAAAACTGTGTATTTTGCATTGAACATGTCCCATCAAATATTTATTAACAGGTAGATATTTTTTTTGAGGGCATTGACAGGTAGATATTAACAGGAATTAGGAGCACTTTTTATTAATAACAGTAGATGTGGTCCATTAGATGGTCGATTATGAGTTATGTGTGTGTGTGTGTGTTTTTGTTTATTTTGGCAGTTGGATTGGGGATTCAAAAATATGTGTGTATCATGCATTTAATACTAGACAGAATCACAATAGCCATGAGCTGTAGCCTGTAGTATCTTGCTGGTTGGTTTTGGGACCTGGAACCCCAGAACCTCCTTATCAAATGGTAGCCTATGGTACTGGGTTGATTTGCCACTAGTCAGTGATTATATTATCTAAATGAGAAATATTTGTATACGTTCGTTTGATAATCTCCAGCTAGCATTACATCTTCATTTTAGTTAAGATGACAGCCATTATCATTTTTTTAATGTTTGTGCTAAGTGAAAGCCAGAGCTTTATGCTTGATTAGTGTTCTCAGAGAACCAAATTGACCTATTCTCCATTTAGTCATAAAAACTTTGCTTATTTTTTGTACAAAAAGACAGCCAAACCTTTCTTGCATCAAACTCTCCATATGTACAGATTTAATTTGCAACATCAAAATTACGCATATAAGTTTTTTTTTCTAAATATATAATCTGTAAACTTTTTATATGTCAGTTGAATCTTAATTGTTACTTTTTTTTGTCACAGAATCTCAATTATAACTGATAGATTCAATGCTTAATCTTGAAGTTTCCAACATGTCGTGCTTCACATTTGCTTTGTTTCTTTGGTCATGCTGAGAGAACTTGCAGTGTTGCAGTAGGGACTCAATATATATTACATGTTTCATTTGTTTTCCTTCTCACAATTTGTTGACCTTTATGGGGGTGTTAAAGAACTAAGAAAGGCATGGGCTCGGCATAGTAAATTGTTTCCTCACAGCACTGGAAACATGTTACAGCATTATCCTACTATAGGAAACAACGTTCAAGAGAATAATAAGAGAAGAAAAACAGAACATTCGATTGTTGCTCATGATCATTCTTTAGAAGATATAAGGAAATTGAAACAGACAACCAAAACTGACAATTTTTCTCTTATATTTGATAAAGTGGTTGAGTCACAAGTGGAAAGGGACATTGTGGATTCAGGTAAAGAACATAGAGATGCAGGAGAGCAGAAAGCTTTAGAGAATATTGATTCACATGAAGAGAACAGCAGGGCATCTCAGGAATGCACTCATAGCCTGGACCAATATGGAATGCATAACCAAACAAATTCATAAGCTAAAGAAGAGACTGGTAAAGATCTGAGTTTGCATGAACAAAATGATGAGAAAACATCTCATGAGGTTCAAAGCCACGAAGCCCCTGTAGCTGAGTCAGGTGACTGTAATTCTCCTTCGAAAGCAGTTGCTAGCTCTGAAAGCATCAATTCTCAGGACAAAGTCACCGAGGTATCTGCAAGAATCCATACTGAAATGGTATGCTCCAAATCCGATTTGCCATCTGGAAGCATGCCCAAAGTAGGTAGTTCTTCTGATCCAGCTCGAATATCTCCAGAGCTGGAGGGAAGGCATCATGTGGAGGTTCAGGTAAAGCTTGACACAGAGGATGGCTTGTCTGTCAGTAATGCAAACCTAGAGAGGTCTAATGAAAGCCCAAACACAACTGACTGTGACAAGGTAAATTCTGCCCTTGGTCATGAGTGTCAAAATCATGTCCAGTCTTCACTGGCAGAACAACTCGTAGTCTGTGCAAAACCTTCCTGCTCAGAATTAGCAAACACAAAAGCGGATACTCTGGGTTTTCAAGGTCAACTGGAAAACCAGGTGATGAATTCTCAAACGCATCAATCTAATAACCTTTCTCTGCCTGTACAAAACATACAACAGCAGGGGCTTTCTTATACAATGCCTCAGAATGTTCAAACATCTACACAAACTCAAGATCAACTCTTTGCACAGTCCAATCAGGAAAATCAGCAGTATCTCCAAATGACGCAAGGGTATGCATCACAAATGTGGCAGTATTATCAGCAACAACTGTATTACCTGCAGGCTCAGCACAATCAACAGATGCAGAGTCTGCAACAACAACAGCTTCCAACTGAGCATCTTCAGCAAAATTTCATGCAGCAAGTGCAACAGCTGAACCAGCAAATGGCACTTTGGCAGCAACAAGTGCAGCAGCAGCAGCAAGTAGTACTGCAATAGACAATTCTAGCGCAGCAACTCCCGGACAGAAAACAAGGTCAGCATCCTTCTTCTTCAGGGGATACCAAACATGACCAAAATAAACAGCAACAACAAGCACCTCAAATGGATCAGCAAAGTCAACAGTTGCAGCAGCAACAGCTTCTTTATTTCCAGCAGCAGCAGCAACAACAACAACAAATGTATCTTATGCAACAGCAGCAGCAGCAGCAGGTGTACCATCAACAGCAAGCCCAGCAGCAGCAGCAGCTTTTTCAGCAGCAGTTAATGCAGCAACAGCAGTTTGTTCTGCAGATGCCGCAGCTACAGCAAGACTCGGTTCAGCAGCAGCTACTGTTTCAGCAACAACAACAGCAGATGATGATGCTTCAGCAACAGTTTACGCAACAACAGATGCAACAGTACCTGCAACAGCAACAAAACCAACAAGGACTCGAGGACCAGACATACAACTAAAACCCTCAGGTACTTTAACTTGTTGTACCAAATTCTGATGAAAGGTATGAGCACATTTGCTTGGTTATAGTCCATTCTTTAGTCCAAGTTTAAAATTTTCAACAATATTTCAGTCCAAAATTGAATTCTCATTTCGTTCTTTTATGTTTTACTCACGTTATGTGAAACCTGCCTTTCTGCAAGGTGTTGTGCTTCAGATGTCTTATTGTAAAAGTTCGTCAAATAGAACTCGTTAAGTTTATATAGTGAGCAAATCTGTAATTTGTAGGTATAGGGCACGTTTGGTACCTTTGCCACATCTTGCTTTGCTAGGCCAGGCAAGAAATCTTGATTTTGGTTGTCTTGCTCACTGTCTCGATTTCTGTGCCGTCAAGAATTTTCCTTGCTGGCCTAGGCGAGTGAGAACCTCACTCCCACACCGACAAAGCTAACCTTGCTGAGCGAGGCAAGGCAAGGTGGACTGGCGATACAACCAAAGGTGCCCATAAACTTTGGCTCTTCGCAATATGGAGAAAGTTAATGCACACGGGAGAGAGATCATTCAATATCTATTCATCAGTTAGTAGGTTATAGTTTTAATGAACTAATCTGGCATGTTTCTGTCCAGCGGGAGGAGGGTAAACGGAAAATGGGAAAAAAAACTTATATAGTTAAGTAATGGATATTCACTCTCGATATTGTTAAGCTTTTATATTCTTTACCATGGGCGCTCCCATACCTGGTCGTATACCCTCAGACCCGGTCCCATACATTGTGTACAGAGTTGAGCAATTACACCACACCCTAGGATGGAGGGGTGACATTTCTTATATAGTTGTACAGGAAGAGCCGAATAGGCTATAGGCTGCAGTACAAGAGGCAAGAGGGAGCCGGATAGGCTGCAGTTACACGAGGGAGTCGAATATGCTGCAGTACAAAAGGGAGTACATCTATTTATTTTTAATACATTGTGACCCTGTTCCCATGTGTAAGAAACATAGAACCAGCTCCCATCCATGGGAGCGAGTTCCATGGAATTTTTAAAAAAACACCGTTTCTCCCCCACCCACCCTTTCTCTCCCTACCGTTGCTTTTCCTGCCGCATGGATCAAGCTGCGTGGTGGAGTTGCCGGAGCTGAGCGTACGAGCCATCCGTCGACCACTTGAGCGCTGGCTGCTTCTTCACCGAGACGCGTGAATGCCACACCATGAGGCAAAGCCTCATCAGGTTTGAGCCGATTCACAAGATCCGCCCGGTGATTTCAGGTCCGGCATGTAGAGCCTGCCCACGCACTGTCGTCACAAAATTGTTGAAGATGCCCACGGGACCCTGAGTACCCGCGGCGGTGGAAAAGGATGGCGGCAGGCCCCATCAAGTGCGACAGCCATTCTCCATCAGCAAGCAAAGCATGAAGGATCCCAGACTATGCCAAGCTCAAGCTCTCCGGATGCGACGATTACACGGCGCATGGGGATAAGCCCACAGCAAGAAGTGTGGATGCCTCAGTGCTGCCTATCTCCTCCAAATCTACCATCATGGACTTCACATCTGTCCATTGGAAGTGAGCATGGAGGAGCAGGATTGGAAATATCACAGGGGACGCATGCTGGTGGAAGAACGGTTCTCAGGCAGAAGCTGTTTTTTTTTATTTACAAGCTGGTCCCACGTTAATGATGAGAGCTGCTTCTATACATTGTGGCATTTTTTAACAAAACTGAGGTGCTCCTCTACAGGAACAGGTCGCTCCTATATATTGGAGACGCCCTTGTGCTCCTCTGCTTCAAGATCCGTGGACCTTTTTCAAAGAGGACTACTGAACCAAACTTCTAGTTTCAGATATTTCTCCTTGCAATTCGTGACTACCAGATACTACAGACGGAATCAGAATCTAATTCACCTGAGTAATGCTACTTCTGCAAAAAAAAAATGACAAAAACCTATGCTTTGCGTGCTAACATGGACAACAATCATGCATGTTAATTGAACGTACCAATTGAAAGGTTCACGTGGCAATGATGGTTATCCACATCAGCACGTATGTAAAGTAGAACTTATTTTGTAGTTCTAAGATTACTACATTTATCTTGACCACATGTCATGTAGGACCTGTGCTACCGGAGTCAATTAGCCACTCATAGGGTCAGCAGTCCAGCACAGCACCTAACAGGTGTTTTTTTTTTTTTCATCCGAACTGGACTTGTGTCAGTTCATTGGTTTGTTGCTGTCTAATTTAAGACTTCAAGTGTCAAGGGCCTCACAGTTGGAGTGGTAAAGGCTACTGGCTGGGGGGCTCCCACCCAGAGTTCAAATCCTGGGTGCGACACCATTTCACTGTGGGGTACTCCCCTACAATTACCTTTCAAAGAAAATTTAAGACTTCAAGGGCAACCCTGACCGTGCACAAGGCTATCCATATCTTGTCTTCCATTCGCTCTAAGAAATTATCCTTTTTCAGGATGGAAGGACCAAGCAAATGGAGTGTGGGCAACAGTCTGAAGCATCACAGGTTACATAAATTATCAACTTATTCATTTGTATTAAAACAGTTCAATCATGTTGTGTGTTTTAGATGCATACTCTTGACCTTTTTTGTCAGCAAAAATATATTAATCTTTCATTCTCAATTTCCAATCTTGATTTCCCTGAAAAAGTTTTTCTCAATCCTGATTTACTTTTCTCGTGCAGAGTGATGGTTCCAAACTGCGGAGTGGTGAACAATCTGAGCTATCCTACCTGTCAACTCCACAGTCACAGTGCTCAAATCGCTGAATCATTTAGGATAACATGTCTTCTAATCAAAAGACATGAAAGATTTTAGTACCGTCGGGCAAACGGATCCATGGACATGCTTAAAGAAACATGGAAGGCCGCATGCTCATTTTCTATCTTGCTGCCAGTACATGGCCTTGACTCATACTGTGTCAGAATGGTGATGATGACCTGCCTCTCCCCTGTTGATGACGAAGCTTGAACTCTTGCACTTGGATTGCTCCATGTAACAAATCTTATGGTGGCGACTGCATTCCTCAACTGCAGGTGAGATGAACTACAGAGAACTAGCTTGTGTTAAATCCGAAATGTCAGCTATGATCGACAGCCTGGTTAGAGTTTCTTGGTAATGTGCACATTTCTGGAGAAGGTGCACTGACATGGTTGAGATGAAGTGTCGAGCCTTAATGAAGCACTCAAATTTCAACTGGAAAACTTCACTCAAGCAGTGATATCTAAGAGTGTTTTGATAAAACATATGATTTTTTTGTCATAGCTCCTATATGTTGTATAATATGGTCCAGGTGGAAGAGCACAAAAGAAAGTGAAAAGGCTGGAAATCCCATCAACCTGCTGTACATATTTGTAAGTTTTTTGGTCTAGGTTAAATTGCTATCATGATTTGATATTTTTGCGGCGTCTCTTGGTGTATTTTGCAATGTGAACGTCACAGTGACAATTACCAGTGATTTGAGGTATTGAATCTATCAATTACCAGTGATTTGAGGTATTGAGGTATTGAATCTAACTGTTAGGTATTTCCAGTGGTTACCCTTTTTAATGGTTCAGGCAATCAGGCCTTCGGAAGGACGGCAGTAATCCATATCAAACGCAATGCCCTTGGGAGCTATACGTTTTCCTAGCGGACGTAGATGACACCATTTGACGTGTGAATGTATACATGCATGCATACTCGCCTCTATGAACACACACGCATCCTACTTCTATGAGCACCTTCGAAAGACAGTGTCGGTAAAATCTCGAGATTGATGAAGTCACTACTGGCGTCTCGCTATCGACTAAAACATCACCTACCACTAAAAGAAAAGTGCCGGTTAAATACAAAAATGCGAACACCAGTGCCGAGTGGAGGACTCGAATCTTGACAGGTTGGTTCCACCACAAAGAACCTTGCTAGCTGAGCTACAACATCTTGCAATAGGTTTCATCATTTCTAAACAAATAGTAGGAAGATTGACATCTGTTTGGAACTCATCTAATGGCATGTAAGGCAAGGTTATTCTTAAATGGAAAATAGTATTGCTAACTTCCGCTTATAAATATACTTCACTTTTAACTACTTTATCCATTTCTAAATAGTTGGCAATTCAAGTTTCATGAAATGTATTTTCCCATTTTGCCCCATTATGATGTTTTTTCTTCACAAATAAATGTTCTACATATATTTTTATAACTTCATAAGGGTGGTTTGATAGTTTCACATTAAAATAGTGGAGCACCTAAGTATCTGTACATTGGTTAAAATTGCCAAACACTCCATCTGTTCTAAATTAGTTATCATTGTTGATTTTTTTATCACTACATTTGGTCATTCATCTTGGGGCCTCTTTGAGAGCGCTCCATGGGAGGAGCGGAGCGAAACTCCAGCACCTTTGTCCCCCCCCCCCCCCCACCGCCCCTCCCACACACACAAAACAGCTCCCCCTCTCTCTTTAGGTCCTGCAAAAGTGCTCCAGCCAGACGAGTCTTTGGCAGAGCTTCGACGAAAACGACTCCAGGAGCCGTTTCCGGAGTCCTACCAAACACAACCTTATTTTTAAAAAAAGCATAAATATGTAAAACATCAAGATATACTTGAAATACATTTGATGATAAAGTAAGACGCAGACAAAATAAACGATGTATAAATCATTTTTTGAATGAGATGAATAATAAATATTGTGACCAAAAAACAACAATAATAAGTAATTTGGTACGAAATGAGTATTTAGAAATAGAGCATAGTAGTTTTTTTCCCATTGGCGTACAATTTGAGAGGAAGCATTTCGTAGTGGCACTTTCACAACGCCTACATTCCCACTTTGTAATTCCTAGTGTAATAAATACTCCACAGAGATAAACAAACAAATCAAGTTAAAAAACAGAAAATCTAAACGAAGAGGACTCTCCATTTAAGGTTAAATAGAGAACCCTCTCAGGTTACTTCCTGCGACACAAAGTTACTTCTGATACGATTCAAATGCACATCTAGTTACTTCCTGAATGTGCAGATAAGTGTCCCCGTTACTTTCTACAACCTTCAGCAGTTCAACCTGAAATAAAGTTACCTCCTATATTATTTAAATGCATGCCTAATTATTTTCTTAATATTCAGATTAGCACAACATCTTAGTTACTTTCTACAACATTGAAACTAACATCAAGTTACTTTTAATGTGATTCAAATGCATGCAAGTTACTTCCTAAATGGTCGAATTATTAGGAGTTGCTGATACAGACTAATTAATAATGCAAAAATGAATAACCATCTAAGTTACTTCCTTTTGTGTGCTTCTTTCTGTTGAGGAAAGTAATTTTGTGTTGTAGAAGTAACTTGGGAGGGCTCTTCATCTAAGTTACTTCCTCCTGTGTGTTTCTTTCTGTTAAGAGAAGTAATTTTGTGTCGCACGAAGTAACCTGGGAAGGCTCTTCATGTATGACTAATAAATGAAAAAACCTCTCCATGTAGTGTCTCTAAAAGTTTCAAGAAAGTCTTTCAAAAAAATATCAAGAAATACAGAGGGTATCTCTCGCATAATGCCCCAAACCCCTTACCATTTGCAGAGTACGGGATAGGATTTATCTCCTTCACTCCGCGCGCTCTCCGTGCTCGCCATGGCCACGGCCGCCGCCGTTCTGCTGGCCTGCGCCGCCGGTCCCCTCTCTCGAGCGCCCGCCCCTCTCCCGCGGCGCCTACTCTCCGTCCCATACTTGCCCGCGCGCGGTGGAATCTCGCGCGGCTGCAGCGTCGTCGGTGCCGGCGCCCGCCGCGCGCCGACCGTTCGACGGAACGCCACGGCGGAGACGATGGTTCCCTACGTGCCGGGATCCGGCAAGTACATCGCACCGGACTACCTCGTGGTACGTAGCAGCGCGGTTCGCTCGGCCAAGAATCTTGCCACGCATCTTCACGCTCTGAAGGCTATTGAGTCCGTGTCTGAATGGTGCTTTTCGCCGTTCGTGGTTGCAGAAGAAGGTGTCGGCCAAGGAGGTAGAGGAGCTGGTGAGGGGGGAGAGGAAGGTGCCGCTCATCGTCGACTTCTACGCGACTTGGTGCGGGCCTTGCGTTCAAATGGCGCAGGACATCGAGATGGTACGCCACGCCCCCTGCCAGATTCACATCCTTTTGATTTTGTTCATAGCTGTGTGATTTCTGATTATTTTGGCCGATGAAACGCCTGCCGGTAAGGTTGGAAGCAATGGGACTAGTGGTGTAAAGTAGTTTTGCTCATGGGTGGCAATGAGATGAAATGGATTGGAATGTAGCACCCTGATACTCTGACCTTTTCTCCCTGCTAGTTTAAGCAATGTGTAAAGCTTCTGACAATATTTGAAAACCTCCATTGGGTGTTGTAGTCTAGAATAATATCATACTGGACATCATTTGATAGCTTCTGCAGCCTGGTAGTCAACTTTATTAGGAAGAATTTTGAACAGTTCAGAATCCCATCTGAAATGAATCAAACCCAGTTATTTGAAAAAAAGGAATAAACCAAAAATAAATTATAAAGAATAGTTTCCCTAAAAAAATATTGTTGTATTGGCAATTAGTGAGTACTCTTTCAGTTCTTTTTAAACAATGTTGCGAAATAGTGTGGTATACTGGTATGTTCATGCCCAAGAAAAAAATCTTGTCAAAAAAACTAATTTAGGCATGGCTTCTATTAAAGCATGGTGGATGTGGTAGCACTTGTATTCTGCTCTGAGTTTTGGGACCAGACCTCAGTTTCGTAGTGTTTCCTCAAGGATCAGAATGGCCATGGAAAATAACATATTGGAATGGAAGCATATTTTGAAGCAGGCGGACAAATTATTCTACCTTTGTAATATATCTTGCAGTATCCTAAAGCATTTTGTTGCAATATATTGTTGCAGCTTGCAGTTGAGTATGACGACAATGTCCTATTTGTGAAGGTGGACACAGATGATGAATATGAATTTGCAAAAGATATGCAGGTACGCCCATCCTGGCCCACATTTAAGCTAACAAAGTGTTGGTTACATTCTTCTTTATATTTCTACTATTTTTCCCCTTAAATAACTGAAGAAACACCATTGATGAATCATTCAGGTAAGAGGACTTCCGACACTGTATTTCTTCAGTCCAGACCAAAACAAAGACGCCATCCGTAGTGAGGGGCTAATTCCAATAGATATGATCAGAAACATCATTGACAACGAGCTATGACAGTTTATAGGTGTGTAGACACATAGGCAGTGTTCAGGTGAAATTTCTTTCCTGTGACCTAAGGGGTAGGACTTTAGGTATTAAGTTTGTTGTGCTGTATTTGGCTTTTGTATTGCTCCATTACTAGGGTTTCCTGTATGCAAAGTCTGCAGGTGTAGCATAGAATTCGCACTTGAGACTCACGACTAAGTTATTCTGCTGTTTCTCCATTTTGTTTTTGCGTCCTCATCGAAGTCATTTGATTATTAGACCAGCTATCATTTTGATCCATCAAGATGGTAAAAGGATGAAAGTGGTACGGATATTGTCCGTCAGACCGAAAGAGTCCTAGCATTCAATATCCGTAATTATCCGTATCATATTAGTATCCGGATTTTCAAAGTTGAATTTCTAAGATCCAAATATGATGAATATCACTATTCGACACATCATCTACTGTTCGATCCGAGAATTCAATCCGAGAAAGGAAAACTATTTGTATCTGTATGTGCAGTATCCGTTCGTATTCGATCCGTTTTCATCTCTTGGTAAGTATCCCTCCAAATTTCGAGAGATCTGATTTGGTCCTTGAACGGATATCTTGTTGGGAACTTGGGGTGGCAAAGTTGTACTTTCACGGTGAATGACTTGTAATGAAAACAGTTTATTGCTTCACAGTTCATGAGCAACAGAGACGAAACTAGCTGCCCGATTGCACGAAAGTTCAGCACCGTACCTGTCGAGGGCATTGAGTCGTATATGAGTGTTGGTGTTGTTCGGGTGCGAAGGTAGACGCCGAAACAACAGTCCCCTGAAGTAAATAGCGAAAATAAGAAAGAACATTTGCTTCGGAGCTCTCTTCTCATTCAATGCGGGTCACATCAATTACAGTGAGTCCCTCTATTTATAGGAGGGCACAGCCAACACTTTCCAACATAATTACACTTTTTTCACACCAACGGCTAGTTTTCGACATCTTTTAAGGGGTATTACAGAGAATACGGCCTTCGTACGGGACGCCAGCTTGTCTCCACGCAGGCGCCTTCTTTACACGTGCATTCTTGCACCGTGACCTCGTACGGACGGCGTCAGGTTCGCTTTCACCCAGACCCTTTGCTTCCACACTTTTCCCTTGGTCCTCATTGATCACCGAGGCCTTCGCTCCCACGCAACCACGTGCCGAAGGTGCTTCGATCTTGGCGGCCTTCTTCCCAGGCGTCGCTATCACAACCTGTCTAACATCCTCCCAATAACCGAAGAAGATAGGTTAGCAGATGAAAATTGTAGCATATTAGCGAAGTTCAAACCATTCATAAGCAAGTCTCATGCCGAAGTTGCTTCGCGTCGAAGTAGCTTCGTGTCGTCCGCTTGGTGCTAGTTCCGAAGCTCATATTCCCCAACAGTAACCCCTCGTCAGTGAGGGCCGTTCTCCCTGCCCAACAAAGGTCTGAACTTACGATACCCTAGCTTCTGATGTGGCAATATGTGTAACACCCCGGATTTTTGAGCAATAGTAACCATCTTGATTAGTGGAGCTAAGCATGTTCGCTAACATGGTTACATGGTCAAACCCCCCAATCTTGGGTCAAACCCCTCAAAAACTCAAGTGTTACCCCTAGAACCCTAGACCTCCTTGCAATAATCTAGAGCGTTCTCAAAATTTTTCATAAGTACTTCAAAATCGGCCAATGTAAAAGTTGTTTGTTATTCCCGGGAACACATTTCATCCAATTGGTGGCATTTGAAATTCCAAGTGGAAAAGCCTCTAAAATCTCGGTCAACGCCTAGATGTCTCCCTGACCTCGCCATGAAAAATGCAAACTTTGCAGCGATTTTCTGGCTAAACCATGGAGTAAAGCATATGTCGCCCTTTGTAAAAATTGGAGCTGGATGCATGAACTACAACTTCCATTTTGGAGATTTCAAACTTCAGTTCAAAATTTTCGAGTTGACCTGGTCAAACAGCCCTACACCGAGTGGAAAACACGGCATGGAGCCCTGGAGCCGAGCTCCCGCGCGCTGGGCCAGCGCCGGGCGCGTCGCGCGCGCGCGCGTGCTGCCGGGCGCCGCGGGTCTCGCCCCGACGCCTGTGCCACGCCGTGCCGCGCCGTCAGCTGGCCCCACCTCACCCCGTGTGCCACGCCCGCGTCCTTATCCCCTCCGTGGTCGCCGTCGACACGCGTCGACCACCGCCGCCCGTGCTGTGTCCGCGACCGCCACATGCCGTGGACGTCGCATGCGTCTCATATCTCTCTTGCTGCCCAAGCCAACGCTGCCTTAGCCTTGAAGGCAAGCTCCTCGACTGCCTATCAGCTAGTGCTCACAACTCCACGAGCGGACGCCCAGACCGCCGCCAGGCTGCCACCACGCCATGGCCGCCGCCCATGCCGAGCTCCCCGTCCCGCGCCTCTCCATCACCCTTTGAGCTCACCACCGCCTCCACAAGCACCCCCTGCACGTTCCCCGGCCACGAGCTGGCCTCCTCTGCCGACCAGGTCGCCGGAACAGAAGCAGAGGCGGCCTGAGATCCATGGCGCCGCCGAACATCGTCTCCGGCTGCTCCTCCGCCCCAACCGACCCTCGGAATCGAACCCCAGGTGATCTCTCGTGCCTCCCCCGCACTTTCCCGACCGGACCGAGCCCTCCCCTCGCCGGAATCGAGCTCTGCCCGCCGGCCATGGCGCCAGGGACTACATTGCGATTAGATTTTTCATCCCAGGGACCTATCTGTGAGAACCAGGGACCTGTTCGCGAGAACTAAATTTTCAGACCTAGATCCAAAATGCAGGAACTTGTAAAATACGCCATAAATCACAGAAAAATTGTAAAAATGCAAACTCAACTTTGTTGTGATCATTATGACCAGAAGCAACTTTTCTACAAAGGAAGTTTTCAAACTTCGGTGTATATTTTAAATTATTTTGAAATCATCATTTTTCTTAGATTTGAAATGATTCAAATTCTGTAAATGATATTCAAGTGAATTTTGGATATGTTGCTAGTCTTGCCATGTCTGATCCTGTGTGCAAAAATGGCACATAGATGTCATGTATATCTTTAGTTATGAATTAATTTTGATATGTGTAATGCTCCTGTTTTTGGTTTTTATAAATTAATCTGTTGATCAAATGGAGCCAATCTTTTTGCTACAGCCCTGTGTAATGGTTATGCACCCATGATAAATAGTATATCAATTTTGGGCATGTGTACCTTAGTCTTTTAATTTACCATGCTATATTAAGGCTAATTTCATGTGCATAGTTTAAATTAATTTCTTTGCTGAGTAAGTGCATATTTCTGCTAGAAATGCTTCTGTATAGCTCCATAGGAAGTTTCATCTCAATTGGTGATATGTATGATTTTATTAGATTTAATCTTGACTGGTTAGGCATAGCTTTGTGTGATTTTTCGTGCTAACCATAATTGATGAGATGAGTTAAACTTTGGTGCAGTAGTATAATTGTTGTACCTTGTGCATGTACGAGCTATCTTGTGGTTAGTTTATGTGTATGTCTTTCGGAATAAAAATTCTTGAAATAAATCAAGCTCAATTAAAGGTATAAAAAGGAAAACCAATATCATTTGTGTGCAACTCAATTTTTAAATGCGTGAACCTCACCAAAACACACCCTAAACAGCACCTTTTCCCTTGGTGAGATAAAATAAATTAATTATCGTGAATATGTACAAAGTCACCATCAAATGAGAAATAAAAATCACCTGCACACACCTTTCTCTAATAGAGGAAGAGTATGTGGAATATCATATCTAGGTGAATGTGGTCACCCATAAACCCCACATTTAATTTTAAGATTGAAAAGTGAAATCTCGTTTGAATTGGTCAAATAAATCTTATGCATATGCATCTCGTGTAGATTTTCCTGTCGGTAGCTACGAGATCGTCCCGGAACAAGACGAAGGACTGTTCGAGGGACAAGTGGACCTCGTGGAGTACCACAAGACCCAAACCAAAGTTTGGAAGGGCCCAAGGCCTAGTTAGAACTAACATCTGCTTGAAAGGCAAGCACCGGAGCATAATCCTATGATTTTAACTTCCTGCAACTATATATGTTATGTTTGTGCATTTAAGTTTCAGGAGTTGATTTGAAACCATAGATGCATGATCCTAGGTTCCTATGTTCTTATACTAGCATGATAAGACATTAGTTGCCATGCTTTAAGGACCCGGTAAAAGTCGAGTGAAATTCTTCACTCGCGAGCTATAGGTTCTTATGTTGGAATCATAAGATTTAAACTGATATGCTCATATGGTAAGAGCTTGGGATCGGCTCCGGTCAATAGGTGTCACTGGTTAAGCTTTTGAACGTACTAAACATTTGCCAGGAATGGGACTGGTAAGCCTAGTACCTTCTGGATCCGGCTAGGGAACTTGGAACACTAATCTTGGGAAGAGTCCCCCTACTGCAGTAAAGGTGATGCATGAGTGAGAGTGGGCGGCGAGGCCGTAACCGCCTCACCTTGTACCAAAGACTGTGGACTCTGGTCCTGAACCGAGGATGGCTGGGAACGGTCTGGTGGGTGCACACCTGGGGTGTGCACTTTTCCGTGTGTTTAGGTCCACCTTGCAAGGTTATTAATCGATCGATCGTCGGCCTCTCACCGTTACCCGAGACTGCTTAACTATACAGTCTATTTCCCTTTATGATGGAATTGAGAATTAATATGGATGTCTGTTTAATTGTTTGCACAACTTATGTTTGCTGTAGATGCTTAATTAGTAATGGTTAATCAACTAGAATTTGAGCTAAAATTTTGAAAGTAAGGACATACTCTTTGTTGCTTTTCAGCAAAATAATCCACTAGCCAAAAAGCTTTGCATGTCTAAAGAGATTTCCATCACCCGTCGGTTAAGACTTGCTGAGTATTAGAATACTCAGCCGTGCTTTTGTTGTTGTTTTCAGGTGAAGTTTAGGATGGGAAGAAGACGACATGTGTTGGCATTATGGATGGCCTCCTATAATGCTACCTTTTCTCGTTTAGTTTTATTTTCCGCTGTATTTATAAACTCTGAATCATTTACTTTTATGCAAAGGACTCGGTTTGTAATTAAATAACCCTTTATGGGAATTGGTGTAATAAATTGTGACTTGTTTATCTCTGGACTCGCCTTCGTGTGAGTTTTGATGTACGGATGTCGATCCTTTGTTACAAGTGATTTACCAGGCTTGACCCGGCAGAGACGACAAGTTAACTCGGTGTTATCGCGTAATGACCAAAAGGAGTGGTTTATGCGATAATATGGAGTTAATTTGGGCGGTTCTGTCACAATATGGGCTTCAGAACTCCCAGAGGACGGCCCGCACTTACCTGAAAGTACCAACCGGTCCCTGCTTTTGCGGCGGTTATGCAGAGTGATTAGGGGTATAATGGTCTTTTAGGCTGTGGTAACTGCCCCTTACCCCGCGCCCTATAAAATACCCCCCCCCCCCCGCGGGGTCATTCCTGCACTCCCTTTTCACTGCTCGTTGCCTGCGCGCCAGAGGTCCGAAGCAGCTTTCCCAAGTAAGCCTTTCGCTGTTTTCTTAAGCCTAGCCCCGCAGCTTCCTTCGCTTAGACATGCCCCCGAAGCGCAAGCGCGACGCTGCTGTCGCTGGCGGCCTGCCGAAGACCTTTACCTTCGGTCGCAGCTTACTGGAGCCGGCCGACCTGGCCGAGTTAGAAGCGAACAACATGATCATGGACGGGGAAGCCCCAAGCGACGAGGAAATCCCGAAGCCAAAGGAGAACCAGGCCGTGATATTTCGGGACCTACTCTGCGCCGGTCTCCGCTTCCCCCTTCATCCCGCGGTGGTGGACATTCTTCGGTACTTCAAGGTGTACCTGCATCAGCTTACTCCGAACGTCATCGTGCGCCTTTCGGTGTACATGTGGATATGTCGGACAACGAAGATTAAGCCTTCTGCAGAGGGCTTCGCTGCCGCCCACAAGGTTCACCATCAAACAAGAACTATTATGGAGGGCGATGGGGACGAGGCCGAAGAGAAGGACTGCCAGTTTGGGTGCCTGAACTTCGTTTACAAGACGGGTGTCCTGGCCCCTGTCATTGCCTACCGCAACAAGTGGCCTTCGGATTGGCAGTAGCACTGGCTATATCGCAACATGGAGCCCCTGGCTGAAGGTGCTCCTCATCCACTGGCGCTGACCGTCCTAACGCCACTGGACTTCGAGACAAAGCTGGACCCGTCCCGCGAAGAAGGTGATGCCTTCATCAACATGTTCCGTCTATTTGCGCGCAAGTATAGCACTCGTGATATCGTCAAAGAATACTGGACCCTTCGGCTCTTCCCTCTTCAAGATGGGTGGGCGGTGCCTGACGACTGCTGGGCAGATCCCATAGGGTCAATCCCCTACCCCAATTGGGAAAAGGGTTTCGGATTTACCGTAGAAGGTAAGAATACCGCCTCTGCCTACTTATTAGCATTATGCTTCGGAACCTTTGCCTACCGTGTCCTAACTGTACTTCGCTTTCTCCCCAACAGTCCTGAAGAAGCGCAAGGTCGAGAAACACGGCGATTTCGTCTTGGGGCCTGTATCCACAGCGGAGTACAAGGAGTTGTGTGCCCGTCTGAACGGTTCTCGTATGAACCGCGTCTACGAATTCTTCCAAGTGCCGCCGCCCGAACGTGAAGGCTTCGCGAAACACCGCGCTGCAGCCACGAAGAAGACCGGAGGGGCTGGGCCGTCCCGAGAGCAAACTGCTACCTCGCCCCCTCCTAGTGCCGGGCGTTCGAAAGGTCGCCGCGCTCCTGCCGCCGTGGTCGAAGTCACCGCGACGAAATGCCTGGAGTGGCAGAAATCTCAGAAAGGGGCTGCACCTCGCGCTTCGAAGAAGGCCCGATTCGCCGAGCCAGCCCAGGCTTCGGGAACTGCCCCATCATGGTGGCGCTCCTTCGGTCAGCTCGGCCCCCTCCGGCTATACCAACGATCAATGAAGGGAATATCCTGGTCCCCCTCAACCCCAAGAAAAAGACAGCGACGAGGATGAGAGCGACGTGAAGATCGTGTCATCGGCCGGGGACGCTCCACATGCCGGCAGCCCCGTCGACCTGAGCCCCCGTGGAGACAAAGAGAAAGCCTCGTCGTCGTCTGGGACTTCGACAGGTTCCCTCGCCACAGGACAATCAACTTCTCCTAGTGCTTCGTCGGGCGACGGTCAAGTGGGGGCTGCCAATTCTCCTACCCGCGCTGACTCCCCGAACCGTGCCATCACTGTGGACACTGATTTCGACGACGAGGACGAGCCCGAGAGCAGCAACTATCATGTGACCCCCGAGGCTCCCGAAGATGCTGCCCTTCGTCTGGGTATCCCTACCGAAGCCAAGCTGATTGGTGGAAAACAGATAGGCTTTCTCTGCCTGATTAGCGGTGGCCACGAGCGAAAATTCCTGTCTGAGGCAGGCTCGTCCTTCAGCTTTCCGCACGAAGAAGAACGCTTCGGAGAGCTCACCGCCGAGGAGCTTGCCGCCGCTTGTGGTGACCTGGCTTTGAAAAGCCTCGTCGCCTCACGCTGCCTGGAACGAAGGCTGGTGGCAGATCAAGAAGCAGCCTCGACTTCGTCCAAAGAAACTGTATCCGCTCTGCAAACTCGCGTCTGGGAACTGGAAGAGCAGCTGGCTGCGGAGAAGGGTCGCGTGGAACGTCTAGAAAAGGAAAAAGAAGACGCCGCCACTACTTCTGAGGCTACTCTATCGACCCTTCGCTCTGAGAAAGAAACATTGTCGTCCGCCTACCAGTTGTTGCAAACCCAACTTGAAGAGCAAATGTCCGAAGCTACTTCGCTGCGGGAGAAACTGAATGCAGCCCGCAAGAGACACACTGAGAGCGCCCAGATGCTTTGGGATGACATCTTATCCCTCCTTGAACGCTATAATCTTGCCCCGCCACCTTCTTCGTTCCCGCAGTGCAGCATTAGTGCCTTTCACGAGTGGGTTGACTCTTGCTTTAATCTTCTGGGCTTGAACACGAAGATATTTGGTGAGTTGAGTGCTGCCGTTGGGGTGAGGACCCTTGCATACTCCATTTGCTCGCTTCTGCCTGCTGACCGTCCAGCTTCGGAGAAAGTTTTGAGCAAGAGCGACCTTCGTTCCCTTACGAAGGATACATTCATTTGGCCATTTGATGAAGAGCTTACCGCATCCTCACTTCCTGTGCTCCCGAAGAACTTAGCCAAAAATTTCCTGAACACCTTCTTCGCTGATAGAGGGGCCCAGCTCACCCTTCTCGAGGCTAATCATCTGCCACCCTAGGTTTGCATTTGTCTCTTTGCTGCTATTGTCACTTGTTAGCCATTGCTATCTTCGCGATCATATTTGACAGGAGCTTTCTTGCAGATTGCCACCCAGCTTCAAGCGACTGTTATCGCTCATGTTAACGAAAGGTGTGCCTCGCATCAGCTTCCTTCGCCCATCGCCTCATCGGATGAAGCATGTGTCGATATGACCAGGGTTGCCCTTTGTCCCATCGCGCCGCCGCCAATCGCCGAAGAAGCTGGCACGTCCGAGGCCGTTATCGAAACCTGTGCTGCCGGGGATGGCGACAAAACGCGCACATCCAAGGACGCCGACGAAACCCATGCATCCGGGGACGTCGACGAAGCCCGCGCGCGTGGGGACACAGAACATGAAGCCACCGTGCACGATGCTGAAGATGGAACCAATCATGCTGCTGCTGGCGGTGTCGTGTCTCCACCCCTCTCCGGCTTGGCAGGAGGGGATGAAAACGTGCCTCCTTCGACTCCCGGGCCCCGCAAATGCCACTTGAAGATCCCGCCGCCCCTGATTTGGGTGCCCTTCGCGGGTCTGAAGACGTTGCTTCATGCGATGCAGCCCCCGACCGCACCGGAGCTGATCCCCAGGCCACGGCCGAAGACGAGGTGTGAGAGTAGTTGAAAAGAATTTGTAAATAATGTTCGTAGTGTGGGCTTCACGCCGTGCTTAAGACAATGTGTACTGATCCTGATGCTTGTGCACAGGTCCTTTCGAGTGTCCCTGCGTGGATAATCGAAGGTGTGAGACCAAGTGCCCCTTTTGTGGATTCTCTATTTGTTTCCCCTAACGTCTGGACGAAGTTTAGTATTCATAACCCTGGTGTACCGTACGATAAGTTTCTTTCATGGCGACGCGAACGGTACGAAGCTCGTAACCGAGCCTCCAAGGCTTTTTTTGCTGAGTTTTCCCGAGATCCCGTCCGACGCGACGCCATTCTTCAGGAACGTGCTGCGAAGCGTGCATTGAAGCGATACAAAAGAGGTCTTCCAGTCGATGCTGGTACTGTAGTTCCGAAGGAGGAACCTGTTGATGGGGGGAATAGGTCCCCCCGAATATGTATACTTGATACCGTCGCCTGCAGAAGACGAGAGTATTGTACCATTGTAACCAAAAGTAAAGTAAATAAGGCTAAAAATCCTAACCTAGGACTTGTTTCCGGTACAGGACGTATGCCTACCGAAGCTGAGCTTCGCACCATGGCCCTGAAGGTTGCTGATAAAGCTATCTGTCGAGTGATAGAAAAAGTGTGTGAAGATGTTCTGCACGAAGGCTAATACCATTATTTCTTTTTCTTCTTTTTTTTCTTGAACATAAGCTTCGGAACTCCCATTCATCCTTGTAAATGAGACAGAACATTGTTTGTATGAAAAGTGTATGATGCTTCCGTGCTTTGTGCTTTTGATTGACGCGAAGGCTTATTGATCTTTGCTTCGGAACTCCCTCCCGCAAGCCTTCGTGGCAAACAAAGGCCAAAACGTTCATCATCGACTTTCATATTCTTGGCTCCGGATTTGGGCTGGATGTCTCTACATGCTTGAGCGTCGTTGCCGTATACCCTTACATTTACATTTATCCTTCGTCGTTACCTATGCTTCTGACGTTCGGCCCTTCGTGGCCAAGCTTAGGCTGTCTTGTGAACATGCTTCGCTCCCCCCGCGAGTGCTTAGGCAAACTTCATGGCGAAACTCTTGCCATGTCACATATGCAACTCGCACCCCTCGCGGCCACTCATGCCGCTGATCACGCCCGTTATCTTCGGGCCTCGCGGCGAACTTGCGCCGTCTTATAGGTACATTTCGCATCTCTTGTGGCCACTCATGCCACTGTCCATGCTCGTTATCTTCGAGCCTCGCGGCGAACTCGTGCCGTCTGCAGGTACATTTCGCACCTCTTGTGGCTACTCAATGCCACTGACCACACTCATTATATTCGAGCCCCGTGGCGAACTCGTGCCACTTGGTAGGTGAACGATAGGCTTAGTTGTGCAAAGCCCATAATCGTTCACCTACATCATCATCCATATAGGCTGCGAAGACGACGCCCCTTGCCAAAGCTTAGGGGTAGTTGCTTCGCTCGCCTTTTGTTCATATTTTGGGGAATACCTGTTTATATTGCACAGGGAGTTACACCAAGTCCCGCCTCATTAAAAACCTCACACTTCGCAAGTCCAGAAAGGACTCCCGAAGCTTCCCCTGTGTGGAAAAGAGTACGGAACCCACCAACAGTTTATACAGACTCAAATTCTAAAACACTACTAGATTTTCTCCCTAATGCAACACACAAAATGTGTTGCAATATGCCATATTTGGTTGCAATAGCCGCAATTGCAACCAATTTGTTTCGTCAACCATGTGATGCGAAAGGCTGTGTTGCATTAGCCTGTAGCAACCATGGTCTTTTTGTGGTTGCAAAAGTTTTTCTATTGCAACGCAATGCGGCGTTGCAACTAGCATTTTAGGCCATGCTCGTGTTGGTTGCAAATTATTCTATTGCGACGCATCTGGTGTTGCCATAGGTGCAATTGCATCCTACACAACGCGTTGCAATTTCTAAAATCTTTCGTTGCAAAGTATTATATTGCTACGCTCTATTTCTGGTTGCTATAGGTGGAACCACCTCTATTACCACGAAAGTTATTTGGGTGCAATATGTGATTTCCTGTATTACCACAAAATTTTGATTTCGATGCTATAGGTAGTATTGTGTGATGCCACGAAATTGGTTACGTTGCTATAGGTGGTATCCTCTATTGCCACGCAGCATATGGATGGTTGTTATAGGTGTAACATTCTACTACAACCAATATATATAGGATGGAGGCAATAGGTTTGGCACTCTATTGCCATGTAGTTTGCTTGGTTGTAAGATGTGTCCTCTATTATTGCTTCGAAAATGGTTTGGTTGCCAAAAGTTCAAGTCTCTATTACCACCATGATACAGGGTTGCTACAAGTTGAACGTACTATTGTCACATTTCTTTTTGGCAACGAAAAATAAGGGTTGTGAAAGGATGACTTATCATTTGCAACGTCGAAAATGGTTTGGTTGCCAAAAGTTCATGTCTCTGTTACCACCATGATACAAGTGTCGTACGGACATCCCTTGGCCCACTACTCAGGTGGGTACTGGGACCGGCTACTCCATGGGCCCCTGGGACTACTCGACTTGGGCAACACGGCACCTGCTGGCGTGGAGCGCAAGGCCTACAGAGGAATAGTACTCGGTTAGGAAGCTATACATGTCCGGATCCATGTAGAGTACTCCTAGCCGTACACGACTAGTACTCCTCTGGCAAATCGACTTGTAACCCTGCCTCCCGGACTATATAAGGCGAGGTAGGGACCCCTATCTCATCATCCGCATCATCTTGTAAACACACCCAATCAATCCAGAGCTATGCAGCATACATGACGTAGGGTATTACGCACCTCGCGGCCCGAACCTGTCTAAATTGTGTGCCACGTGTCTCTCCTTCGAGTTCCCGATCTCGGCGAGGCCACAAACATCTACCTCGGGTACTCCCCTTGGTAGGTTGCCGGTCTAAAACACTGACAGCTGGCACGCCAGGTAGGGGATCTCGCCGAAGATCTCATGGTGAACTCAACAGCTTCAATCGTCATCAAGCCAACCGCCGCTTTCAACCGCGGCGACACCTTCGTTTTCGGCGCCTGGGTCTGCACCGCTGATGGCACTGGATCGTTCCAGCACTACCTCACCATGTCCCCAGACCTGGAGACCGGACTCGTGACGCTCCCGAAGCCATCACGGGTCCGCTCGTCGAAAAATTCAGCGAATTTTCGCTCTGCAACCAAGTTGCCGACTTCGAGATTGGATCCAACTCCAACTCGAACTCGACGTCGCCATGGATCGAATCATGCGAGCCGGCTCCTGAGCCAACATGTGAAACAGTCCTTCTCCACGAGCACTTCCCGTACGGCCTCTGCAACTCTAGTAGGGCCCACGCGGAAGCCCTCGCTGCACGTCGGGCCGGCAAGGAGATTGTCTCCGAGTACTCCTCGGACTCCAACGCCGTACCCGGCTACAACTCAGACTCTTCCTATGAGTTTGATTTCGGTTCGGACCCAATCGAGTCTAAGTCCGAGCTCAACACAACTGAAGAGCCATTGTCAGGTCCTGCCGTTGGCTTGGTCATTACATCTACTCCCGCTGGCAGATTCGTCTACTGGCCCGACTGCAAGCCCACAGACCTGACTAACGACAACTCGCGCTGCGTCACCTACCTCGACACACTCCCCTTCCAGGAGGGGATCCCGCTAGCTCCAAACGAAGATGAGCACACCCCCACCGAGGTGGCGACTACCGACTCCGGCCTCTGCACTCCTGACCGTGAAGTCTTCATGGCGGCCGGGGAAACTGGAACCTCAGGGAGCTGGCCCGATCGCTACCTCGACGACATCTCAGCTGATGAGGAATCAGCCAATGCACCCCCAGATGAGACTACTGAGGCCAAGAATGCTCGGCGCGAGCGCAACAGAAGACGAGCTGATCGGCGCAGGCGGCTCCGAGAAGCTTTTCCCATCCGGAACCTCACCGAGGCTCTGGATGAAGTCGAAAACCGGGTGCATACCATCCCTGAGCAATGCCTCATGTCTATCACTACGATAGCACAAACAGCTCAGGGGCATCATGCAGGTGAACTCATCGCCAAGCTTGCTGAAGACGCCTACTTCATGCGGGTCGACAACAGGGTCGCCCCAGTTCCCCCCGCTGGAAACCACGAAGCCACTAGTCGCAGCCCAGCAGACGGCGGACGCAACCACATTCGTGGCGAACACCAGCCAAATCCTAACCGCCCTAGAGCCTCGGCGAGAGGACCCTCACATGCCGGCAATAGCCAGGCGGGCACCGGCGGTAGTCGCGGCGGCGGCGGTGGTGGCGGCAGCAGCGGCGGAAGTTCATCCCATGGCGCCGGCAGAAGAGCTGGTGGCGGCGGCGATCGCGGAGGCCGAGGCCACGCGAATAGCCATGCCACCGGCAACACACGTGGCGGCTATGATGCTCGCCACAGGATCGACGAGATCCACCGCAAGAAGGCTACTGAAGCAAGCGACAGCGACGGCTTCCCCGCCTACTCTGCACGACTTCGCAACCTGCTCCTTCCTGAGAAATTCAAACCTCTCGGGATCACCAAGTACGACGCGAAGCAAGACCCAGTTCAGTGGCTCAGGTGCTATGCCCTGGCCATCAAAAACGCTGGTGGAAACAACGACGCAAAATGCCTCTTCTTTCCCTTCTGTCTGGATCAAGCCCCACTCACATGGCTCGAGTCACTCGCAAAGAACTCGATCGACGAGTGGGACCAGCTGAAGGCTCAGTTCACCAGCAACTTCGCGGGCACCATGGGGTGCTCGGGTACCCGCATGGACTTGGCGATGGTCAAGCAGGAACAAGGCGAGACGCTCCACTAGTACATGCGTCGCTTCTTCGACAAGCGCGCGACCCTAGTCGACGTCACCGACAAAGAAGTCATCGACCTCTTCCAAGACGGGCTCTATCACCATCACACCTTCGAAGACTTCGGTCGTCGCCGCCCGAGTTCCATCACCAAGCTCAAGGACATGATCACATCATGGGCCGACGAAGAGGACAAGGCGAACGCCAAGTACGACTCCATTCGCGGCAAGAGCAAAAACAACACGGGCGGCAATAACAACAACAAGGATCAAGGGGGTCGCAACAACAAAAACTACTCGGTCCTAACCGTAAGCGCAAGCCAGACAACATAGTCGCGGCTATACAGAACCCTGTGAAGGACAACTCCAAAAAGACCTCTGGTGGCTTCAGAGACTTGCTCAAAGAGAAGTGCCCGTGGCATCTGGATGGCAATCATACAACCGATCAGTGCTACCAACTCCGGCGAGCACTCAAGGATACTCCCGAGCCACGGCCTCCTCACGACAAGAAGGGCAAAAAGAAAGTCGACGAAGGCAACGGCAACTTCCAAGAACTCGACAAGACGGTGAATGTCCTCTTCGGCGGACTACCCACCAGACGATTTCAAAAGCTCACTCGACGAGAAGTCTTAAGCATTGAACCAGCGGTGCCGACACCTCTAAGGTGGTCGAAGGTACCAATCACCTTCTCCCGCGTGGATCAATGGACAAGCTTCTCTGAGCCAGGATGTTTCCCACTCGTCCTGAAACCAGTAGTCGCGGGCTCCAGACTCAACAAGGTACTCATCGACGGCGGGAGCGGACTCAATGTCCTCTTCACCAAGACCTTGAATAAGATGAAGTTCGACATCACCGACATGCTCACCAAGAGCGTGTCACCCTTCTACGGCATCGTTCCCGGTAACGCGGCTATACCACTGGGCTCAGTGGTCCTGCCAGTTACCTTCGGAGACTCAAGGGAGAATTACCGCACCGAGTACATTAAGTTCGAGGTTGCGGACTTCGAGACCTCCTACCATGCCATCCTCGGCAGACCAGCCATCGCCAAGTTCATGGCGGTGCCTCACTACACCTACTTGGTACTCAAAATGCCAAGTCCTGCCGGAGTACTCACACTGCAAGGGGACTTAAAGATTTCTTTCGACTGCGACACCAAAGCCGTGGAGCTCGCAGCGACAAATCAAGTACCCAACGCGATGATGGAGATCCTTGCTGCGTCCAAGAAACTCGCCCCAACAGAACTCGAGATACCTGAGAAGACCGACACTGCAAACAAGCCTCAGCCAACAGAGGAAGTACAGGTGAAGGCCATCGACCTCGGGACGGGCGACAGCAGCAAGACTACCATGATCGGGGCGGGCCTCGACCCGAAATAGGAAGACGCGCTCGTCAGCTTCCTTCGGGCTAACCGAGACATCTTCGCATGGAAGCCAGCGGACATGCCAGGTGTGCCCAGGAGGCTGATCGAGCACTCGCTCAATGTCGACCCTAAAGCTACCCCAAGTGACAACACCTCCACTATTTTGCCGACGATCGACGGGATGCCATCAAGAAGGAACTCGCCAAACTACTTACGGCTGTCTTCATTCGAGAAGTCTTCCATCCTGAGTGGCTCGCCAACCCGGTCCTCGTCCGCAAGAAGAACACAAACGAGTGGAGGATGTGCGTCGACTACACCGACCTCAACAAGCATTGCCCCAAGGACCCTTTCGGGTTGCCACGGATTGATCAAGTCATTGACTCCACGGTGGGCTGCGACCTGCTCTGCTTCCTCGATTGCTACTCTGGCTACCACTAGATCGCCATTAAGGAAGAAGACCAGGAGAAGACCGCGTTCATCACCCCGTTCGGCACCTACTGCTACACGACAATGTCGTTCGGGTTGAAGAACGCCGGTGCTACTTACTAGTGAGCTATCCAGGCCTGCTTCAAGAAACAGCTCAACACGAACGTCAAAGCCTATGTGGATAACGTGGTCGTCAAGACCCAAAACTCCGACACGCTCATCGCCGATCTTGAAGAGACTTTCGCATCCTTGCGAGAATACCAATGGAAGCTCAATCCCAACAAGTGCGTCTTCGGCGTACCATCTGGGAAACTACTCGGCTTCATCATCAGCCATCGCAGCATCGAAGCCAACCCCGAGAAGATCTCCGCCATCACCAATATGAAAGCTCCAACCTGCATCAAGGATGTCCAGAAGCTGACTGGGTGCATGGCGGCGCTAAACAGATTCATCTCGAAGCTCGAAGAATGGGGACTACCCTTCTTCAAACTACTCAAGCACCAAGAGAAGTTCGTGTGGACCGCGGAGGCTGATCAAGCTCTGACGCAGCTCAAAGACTTCTTGTCCAAGCCACCGGTCCTCACAGCTCCTCGCAAAAAGGAGCAGCTGCTGCTCTACCTCGCTGCGACTACTCACGTGGTCAGTACTGCCATCGTTGTCGAGCGGCAAGAAGGAGGCCATGCCTACCCAGTCCAGCGACCAGTCTACTTCGTCAGCGAGGTTCTGTCAGAGTCAAAAGCACGGTACCAGCCGGTCCAGAAGCTACTCTACGCAGTACTCATCACCTCGCGGAAGCTACGACACTACTTCCAGGAGTACTCGATTATTCTCATCACCGACTATCCGCTCGGTGACATACTTCGCAATCCAGATGCTACTGGAAGAATCTCTAAATGGGCGGTCGAACTTGGCACCCTCAACATCGACTTCAGGCCACGCACAGCTATCAAGTCTCAAGCACTAGTCGACTTCATGGCAGAGTGGCGGGAGAATCAGCTACCAACTCCTACAGAGCGACCAGAGCACTGGGTGATGTACTTCGACGGCTCACTCAAGCTCGAAGGCGCGGGTGCAGGAGTGCTCCTGATCTCTCCAAAGGGCGAACAACTCAAGTACATCCTGCAGATCTTCTGGAAGGTCTCAAACAACGAAGCCGAGTACGAAGCCCTGCTGCGTGGGCTCCGCCTCGCAATCTCACTGGGCATCAAGCGACTACTAGTCTACGGTGACTCCGCAGTGGTCATCAACCAAGTCAACAAGTCTTGGGATCGCAACAAGGAGAACATGGACACCTACTGTCTTGAAGTCCATAAGCTCGAGAACAAATTCTATGGTCTCGAGTTCCACCACGTCGTCCGCGACAACAACATTGCAGCGGACGTCCTATCGAAGCTTGGTTCTACTCGCGCACAAGTACCCGTCGGAGTCTTCGTCCATGAGCTTCACGCGCCATCCATCCCGGAGCCGGTTCCAATGACCACTGACCCTGTGCCATCACAGCCTGGTCAGGAGGTCATGATGATCGACGTGGACTGGAGACAACCCTTCGTCGACTACATCTGCGAGCAGAAGGTCCCCTCTGACAAGAACATGGCCGAACAGCTCGCCCGTCGAGCCAAGACCTACGTACTCATTAGAGACAAGCTCTACAGGCGGGGTGCCACTTCTGGAGTACTCATGAAGTGCATACCTCGGGATGAAGGCAAGGACATCTTGGAGGAGATCCACAAAGACGTCTGCGGCAACCACGCGTCTTCTCGCACGCTGGTGAGCAAGGCTTTCCGACGAGCTTTCTACTGGCCCACAGCTCAAGCCAACGCTGAAGAACTCGTTAGAAAGTACCAAGGATGTCAATTCTTTGCCAAGCAGCAACACGTCCCGGCCTACAAGCTAGTCACCATACCACCGACCTGGCCCTTTGCCTGCTGGGGGCTCGACATGATTGGGCCTCTACCAACTGTGCCTGGAGAATTCAACAGAGTCTTGGTGGCTATCGACAAGTTCACCACGTGGATCGAAGTCAAGCCGGTTACTTGCCCAAAGGCCGACAGGGTACTCGACTTCTTGGATGAACTCGTGCATCGCTACGGGCTACCCCATCGCATCATCACAGACTTGGGTTCCAACTTCAACAACCATCAGTTCTGGGAGTACTACGAGAACAGCGGGATTGACGTCCGGTACGTCTCAGTCGCCCATCCCCGTGCCAACGGCCAAGTTGAGCGTGCCAACGGGATGGTACTCGACGCCCTCAAGAAGCGATTGCACGACGCAGCTAACACCAAAGGAGGCAAGTGGATCAAGGAACTACCCAATGCACTCTGGGGGCTTCGTACTCAACCTACCAAGCCAATAGGGCAGTCGCCCTACTTCCTGGTCTACGGCTCCGAAGCTATTCTACCTGCCGACGTGATGTGGGAATCCCCGACAGTAGAACAATACGACAAAGGCATCTCAGAAGATAGCAGACGGGTTGACATCGACAACCTCGAATAAGCCCGCTGCGCTGCCCTCGTCCAGTCAGCAAGGTACCTAGAGGGTATCCGGTGCTACCATAATTGCAACGTCAAGGAACGCTCCTTCAACATCGGCGATCTAGTCCTCCGTCGCATCCAGAACACGGACGGACTACACAAGCTCAGCTCGCCATGGGAAGGTCCCATCTCAATCTCCAAGGTGACAGGACCAGGCTCCTATCACCTCCAAACACTTGAAGGCGACGACATCAGCAACTCGTGGAATGTCGACCAGCTGTGTCGCTTCTACGCGTAGTCGCTCGACTACTCTTCTACGGGTCCAGCCTATACGGCTATTCATGGACTCTTCGCTATAAGTGGCCTCTCGGTCCTAGCACAAGTCTCCGGACTACTCCTCTCCAAGATCCAGCGTCAACGGCTACTAACGGATCTTGGGCTGCTCAGAGCAAAAGGACTCTGGCGGCGGTCTACGGACCATGTACTCTATAGATCCAACCTATACGGCTACTAACAGATCTCCAGCTGTAAGCGGCTCAAGGGCCCTAGCAAACACTTAGCCGTAGGCGGCCTACGGGTCCTGGCGACTACTCACCTGTAAATGGCCCTGGCCACCCAGGTGTACCTTCTCCATCAGTAATAAAGTTCGATTCTACTCAACTTGTTTACTGTGTCTCCTGCTTCGGCAGATCATACTGAGTACTACTACTCACGATTACTCCCACAGCTTGGTACTCCGCGCACTTCGCTGCAAGTGGCAGCCACGAGTACTCATTACATATACAAGCAGTGGACAATTTTCATTGATATTTCAAACAAGTCTTTGACTTCTTTGTTTGTTTTACATGAACTACCCTAAGCTACCTCTACAGGTACGTCTACTGGAGATTCAGCTTCTCCGCCACCTGCTCAGCAATGGGCGCCATTTCTTCAAGGAGAGCCTTGTACTGCTCATCGCTGCAGTTCGCCGCAAGTCCACCGGCTACCACATCCACAGGTGCTTTTGGGAAGTACGACTTCATATACGCCAACACCTGGTTCAGGATGGACTTCGCCAGATGCTTGACGTATGTCGCCAAGCACCCGGGGGCTTCCTTCAGCCTATCTACCAGTGGGGCTATCTTGGGTCCGCCCGGATGTGGCACCAGTAGCCTCGCAATGGGCAGCGCGGCTTCCTCAAGTTCCTTCAACTGGCCTCGAAGCTTCTCGCAGTCTTCATTAAGCTTCTGCAGAGATTTATAACAATTGACAAGGTCACGATCTGAGGCTTCACGGAGCTCCATGTGCTTGATACACTCATGGCGCAACTGAGTGTACTCATATTCAAGTACCTCTCTCTTGTCGGTTTCACGGTACACAATGTTCTTAAGGTCTGTCTCCGACGCCTTCAGCTGGTCAACCTTTGCCTCAAGATCTGCAGACAACTCATTACAAGGTCAGACTACTCACACGTACTACAATAAGTACTCGGTGGCTTTGGCGGAAGACACACCTTTGTTCTTCTGGCGTAATGACTTGTTCGTCCGGATCAGTTCATCCCTCTTCGCCTGCATCTCCTGCACTTCGTTGTGGTACTAGGTGAAGGCGCCGTCAAGTTTAGATTGGAGCAGCACTGAATGCTTCTTCGACTTGTCCAGCTCCTTCTCCAAGGCTTCGGCGCGAAGGACCGTGTCACCGTACCCCTTCAGAAGATCGGTCTTCTGATGGGATCTCTCCACCAAGCCCTACGCAAGACACAGTAGCTAATCAATACTCAATATTCAGAAGGCAAGTGAACTCAAGGTATTCACAGCATACCTTGATCCAGTTCTCTGTCCGGCGCAACGATTCCATGCCCAGCGACACAAAGGCCGGGTCAATGAGATCATCGTCCAGCAACTCAAGACCTCCGTGGCTTGAAGATCCTGTCTCTGGCATGGGCGCCGAGCGGAGCGACGCAGCTTCTTCTATGATCGCCTCGCGGACAACAACGTCAGTACTCACCTCGGGGTGCGGATCAACCCGGTCTTCCGCGCTCGGCTCGGGGGCTATCGTAGTCCCCGGGTCGGGGGCTGCTGTTGTCGCCGCTTCAACGACTGGCTTTGCGGCCATTGTCTCCCCAGCAGGTGTCTCAATGGCTACTACTTCAGGGATCGTGGCTCCCTCGGCTTGTGCTCCTGTAAGAATCAATTCAACAAGTCAGACACGGCTACGACTACTATTCATAATTACTACTTGCGGTGGTTGGATATGTACCTTCAACCAGCGTAGCCTCTTTAAGCTTTGGCTCCACTGCGGCTCCAGCTTGAGGTGGTGGTGTGGGTTTACGCACCTCTGCCGAGCGGTCTTCTCCATCGGCTGGAGTGCTGGCCTCCCCACCATCCCACGACAAGTCCGTGGATTTTCTGCATCACGAAGTGTTCAGTCAACCACATAAAGCTTGTCAACTACACGACTACTCGAAAGTTCAGAGACCTTACAGAGTTGACCGCACCACAGTCACGGTCGGAGCGCCCAGTATACTGGTAATATCAACTATGCCAGCTTCGCTCCTAGCTCCAGCCTCCACAGGGGTCTCCTCTGGCTGCTCCACAGTCGCAGCCGGATGAGGGTCTTGGGCTTCTTCAGCTGACGCCTGCGGCCTCACAGAACCAGCCTGCTGTTCCGCCCCTTCTGGCACGACATCTTCAGTGGCCGGAGGTAGGCTAATGCTCTTTTCAGCTGACGCCCCCACTGTCTCCCAGACATCCTCATCACCCTGATCAATGGGATCTGCGGAGGGGATGTCCTGCAGCAATACAAGTCATATTGTCAGCAACAGGCTACTTATCGGCAGTACTCAACTACACTAGTCGTGCTATTCACCTCTGGCCTGGTGGCCTCTGACAGTTTCAATTTCTTCACGGCGTGTTTCCGCGCCACATTGCGCGACTTCCTAGGTAGCGCTGGCAAGCTAGCCTCTAGGCTAGATGGCTTCTCGATGACCGGGATGTTCGGCATCCCAGCTCGGCTGAACCTTGAGCGGAGTTGGAACCGCTACTGCAGCGTCTCTTCATCCTCGTCATCAGAGCTGTCTTCAATAATGACGCCATCGTCGCCTTCACTGACTTCACGGCGCTCCTTCGTCTTGGTTTCTCCCTTCCCCTGCGCTTGTCCCTCAAGTCGCGGAGGGGAGGGTGGGACGGAGACATACTTCTCCACATCATCCTACAACATCAAGCAAGCATGAGTACGACTAAATCAAGCAAATCAGTACTCGAGGGCTTATGTCACGACTACTGACCTGGTTTGGCGGCCGTGCCGCGGAGTACTCTGGCACCGGGCACGGTGTGTACAGGGGCATATCCTTGAAGATTTTGCCTAGCCTCTCAACAATGACGTCGTCCTCGACTTCGAAGCCAGGCATCCGGGACGTATCCTTGTCGTCGGTGTACTGGTAGCCGAGGGTGTCTTGCGCCATCAGTGGTTGCACCCTCCTCTTCATGAAACTGAAGGCCACGTGTTCGGCCCTCAGTCTGGCCTCCCGCAAGGCCTTGATCTTCTTCAGCAGCGGGGGTAGTTGGATACCCTTCTGCATGGTGGGCTCCGTGTTCCACCACAGCGCATGCTTCGGTTGACGCCCGCTCGGCTTCGGCAGCTCGGGGTGGTGGTTGGTGATATAAAACCACCTCACCTTTCAGTCCTGGTTGGAATCAATGAGCTTGTATGGCAGGTACTGGCCGGCGGCGTCTTCACGCATCTGAATCCCGGCGCCTCTGACTACTCGTGGGTCATCAGTGCTCGGTTGCGGCTTCACCCGGATGAATTTCTGGAACAAGATCCAGTGGGGCTTCATCCCCACAAAAGCTTCGTAGAAATGCACAAAGATGGAAGTGTGGAAGATCCCATTGGCGTTGAGGTTGAGGTACTCGATGCCATAGTACTTGAGAATCCCCTTGAAGAAATCGCTGGCCGACAGCGCGAGTCCACGCTCCACGAACTGGGCAACGATTGGGATCTCATCCAGATTCTTCTCCATCGGGTATGGGTCGCCGGTGGCAGTACGCCACAGATCCATCTCCTTCTCACGGAGGAACCCGCTATTGACCAGGGCGAGGAGGTCCTCAGTCTTCAACTTCACCTTCTTCCACTCCTTTGCCGGATTGGGGCAAGGGGAGGCAGGCGGCGACGACGACGACTGGCCGGCGTCTCCAGCCTCATCACGGCTCCTTTTCTTCGACGCGCCGGTTTTCGAGCTCTTCGCCGGGGATCCCTTCATCGTCCAAGTCACGGGTGTTTTCACTCGCATTCACTCGGGGGCTATGGAGGTGGGTGGACTACGGCGACGCGCTGGTGTAGATCTAAACTACTTGGCGGCGGCGGCGGCGACAGAGAAGCAGAGGAGCGGGAGCGCAGATCTAATCTGTGAATGCAACTGCTGGAAGTGCAAAAACCATAAGGGGCTCACCGCTTATTTATAACCCATCCGGCGGCTCAGTTCTGAACGGACGGATAAGTGCCAGGCGGATGACTCAGCGGCGGCAGCCTGACTCTTCATATTTCAGTACTCGATGCTCTCAGTCTCAGGGGCTCGAGTACATCTGGCAGATTCAGTGGGCTACATCAGATCAAGATCCCACTCAGGACACATTCTACAGTCAATATGACCCTTCAATTCGAGAGAAAGTACTCGACTCAAGGCTCGGGGGCTCTATGCCACGTGTCCTTCGGTTTTTTCTCTGGATTTTTCGGGATAAGATTGGCAGAACTTCAGATTGACCCTCAGCTTGAATCTGCGATTCGACCTAAGGCTCGGGGGCTACATTCCATATGGAATGCGATTCTCCGAATCGCATTTTCCATATGGTTCTTCATCAATACAACACGAGTACTATTGAAGACCTTCGAGAGAAGCACTCGGGGACACTTGGGAACTACTCGAGAAGACTTCAAGACTACTCAAAGATCAGCTGGAGTACCTTCCAGCCTCGGGATAATTCAAGCACTCTTGAGGACTTTCGGCTTGTGGAACTCGGGGACGCTCAAGGACTACTCGCCAAGGCCATCAAGACTACTCGAAGACATCCTGCTCGACTACAAAGTACTCGAGGGCTTGTCGTACGGACATCCTTGGGCCCACTACTCAGGTGGGTACTGGGACCGGCTACTCCGTGGGCCCCTAGGACTACTCGACTTGGGCAACACGGCACCTACTGGCGTGGAGCGCAAGGCCTACAGAGGAATAGTACTCGGTTAGGAAGCTATACATGTCCGGATCCATGTAGAGTACTCCTAGCCGTACACGCTAGTACTCCTCTGTCAAACCGACTTGTAACCCTACCTCCCGGACTATGTAAGGAGTGGCAGGGACCCCTATCTCATCATCCGCATCATCTTGTAAACACACCCAATCAATCTAGAGCTATGCAGCATACAGGACGTAGGGTATTACGCACCTCGCGGCCCGAACCTATCTAAATTGTGTGCCACGTGTCTCTCCTTCGAGTTCCCGATCTCAGCGAGGCCACAAACATCTACCTCGGGTACTCCCCTTGGTAGGTTGCCGGTCTAAAACACCGATAATAGGGTTGCTACAAGTGGACCTTACTATTGCCACGTTCCTTTTTGGCAACGAAAAACACGGGTTGTGATAGGATGATTTATCCTTTGCAACGAAAGGTGTATTCTGCCACGCTCATTTATATAGCAGCAATAATTTGAAACATTAAATAACATCATCAGGTATATATAATTATGCATTTAAAGTTCATGAAACAACATTCAACCATCCACTGAGTTATTACATGACACACGAAGTACTGAAATACTAAAAAGTTTCAGACGGGGCATTGTTTCAACACATAGTAGGCTAATTTGATAGGAAATGAAGATCTTGGTCAGCAAATGGTGACTTCGAGAGGATCCCAACACTTGATCAGCAAAGGGTGACTTCAATGCATGGAGCTCGCATCACCTGTTTGCTCCATTCGACATGGCTTAGTCTCCTGAAAAGAATCAACAACATTTTTAAGCTAGCATCAAATAATCTCTAATATTGGAATTTGTGCAACAACAGCATGTAGCAAACCAAAGTTTGATTGCGATTCATAAAATTATCAGAATGACATCAAATAATTATCACAACCATAAACACACTTTGACAGCTGAAACATGAATTACATGCACAGCAGGAAGAGGAGTTGCAAAAATTTCACCTCATGTCTTTTTGGTGCTTTGTCGTCTCCTTTGTGCAGCTTGTACTTGTAGCTGTTGAGATGAAATTTGTTTAACGGGGGGACGGCGGATTGTGCTTCAGGATTGTTAACAGCTTTAGTACTTCTGGTTTTGCGAAAGTCTTGTTTAGCAACGACTTCAGATTCCTTCTCCTATGAACCAATCATTTAGAAGGAAAAGATTAGGCGTCATTTTATCAGTAACTGATGATATGTAGTAGTAAAAAGTTGTGAATTCAAGAACAACCTGAGTAGAAGAGAGCACATTCCTGGAGTCTGTCTATACATTTCCAATTGTAGTGATTGATGGAGCCGCCGCCACGTCTGCAGATTCAGTGACATTGTTGTTTTGCTGGGTGATTGATGCAGCCACCGCCACGTCAGCAGATTCAGTGACATTGTTGTTTGGTTGGACAGATGTTGGCAGGACAATCTATGAAAGGATACAGACATTCAGATATAGAACCTAAGGAACGAAAGTCATTCATGCAACTAGCTTGACCAGTACCTGTGGAAATTGTGCATGTCCATTTGCTGCTTGCAACATTGATAGGAACTCTTGCCTAAGCTGTTGCAGATCAGCCTCCCTTTTCTTGTTACTTTCTTCAAGTTGTCGTGTATGTTCTCTCCTTTCTGCTTCCCTTTCATCTTCCCATGTTGGCATTTTTTCTTGTAGCAGCCCAAATGCGTCCATGAGCTCGACGTGTTCCTGATGCTGTAGCTCTTCCCTACGAATTTGTTCCTGGCGCTCCGCATTGAGCAGCTGCCTTCTAGTTGGGTTTTTTTGCCAGGTACCCATTACCATGCAACTTGGTTGATTTGCACTTTGTGACTTCCTTGTATGCGTTCTGGAACATGCCGTTGTTTTCCTTTTGGGAAACAAAGTTGTTCTCTGCATTTGATTCCGCCTCAGCAATAACACTGCTTGCTTTGTCCTAACATTTACAAGGCACAGATGGAGGAGTTAGTTGAACAAGAAATTGCTTGCATTCTATAATTGCATGGACTATGTATAGTAATGTATGTACACATTCATTGAGAACTCACATAGACATTTTTAGATTGTTCGTCTGTCCATTCCCCATGCTTAGTGTGAGTTAACCACCAAAGTTGCATATCATTGGGCTCTTCACCAGCTTCTGGGTCTCTCTGTTAAGCCAAGAACATAACAAATTAGTTATTCATCCTGCAAGACAAATTGGAGATGTGCTTCTCCAGTTATTACCTTCTCATAGCTGCGCTGAGAATAAGGCTTATAGCCTAACAAATGTCTTGCCATTTGTTGGCCTCGAATCGCAGAATTTTGTGCGCTCCTTTCCTATAGAATGTCAAGTTATGAACAATAATCTTAAAGACTTAGACATTGCCATTTCTATGAAAAATGTATTGCTCAGTAATAGTAACATTGTGGAACAAACCTTGAATTTAGCAGTACTGAAATACTTCAACAGATAGTGCCATTCAACATTATCTAATTCTTTAGGCTTATGTAACATTCTCTGGTGGTAGCTGTCGTATGTCCTGGCCGTAGCACTGAAAGTTGAACGCCATCCTTTGTAACGCTCCTTAGCAATGTCCGATATCTTTTCCCTTGAATCAGCATTATCCTCCATGTCCCACTTTGCCTGTTATATAATCACAATAGCATGCAAATACTATGTGAGTGATTATGTTAGTTTATATTTGAATTGTATTCAAAAGCAAAGTTTATTATTACCAATACATCAGTTGCTATTGCGTCTTTGACTTCTTTCTTGACATGTTTCCATGATTTCAATCCAATGACTGGCGTCCTTTTCCTTGTATACATGAATACTTCATCAACGAATGAGCGGTAGTTATTACCTACCGGTCCTCCATGTTTGGAGAATTGAATGTCCAACTACTGTTTGCCCGCCTTGATTCTCTTGGCGATTACCTTCAAGGCTCTTACGGGACCGCGTCCTCTTTTCTTCACATTTTGTGAGCCTATTCCATGGGAACAAAATGTAATAATACCCACAAAAAACATACTATTCATAGACATGTAATTTCTATTAAACACAAGTTACCATCTCCTTGCTCCTGCTGTTTCCAACGCCGAGCATGAGATGGAGGCTACACTGGAGGTGTTGGGTTCATGTCATGCCTGTGTTGCAAAATAAAGGTGGGGTCCACATACCGTTCTGCATACAATTTTGTGGCATGATGAGCTAGCATAATTTGTAGTCTGACAAAGAATGGTAATTTGCTTGCCAATTAGGAGAGGGATATTACCGATGTCATCAAGTAGTCCTGCAACATTCAGGTATTCTTGGTATGTGTCGATGGTGTCCTCCCTGAATATGTCTTTTAATTCTGAAAAAGGATCCATAATTAATTTCAATCATGTGAGTGAACTGCAAAATCATGAGTATATATATACAAATATTGGGCTGTACCATATCTTACCCAAGGCTTTCTTCTCTTTATGCAGTGCAGCTAGCCAAACTTTAGATTCATCTAATTCAGATTCTTCAACTTCTTCATCATCATCATCATGTGTGGAAACACTTTTGGATTTCAATGGTGTTATGGGCATGGTATGGTTTTTAGGTATTGGCTCTCTGGATACAACTAAGTTGATCACCATCTCCTCCTCGTGAATCTTTTTCATTTTTGCTACATCGACACCGTAGTCGATGTCAGTGAGTGTTGCTTCCGCAGGAGATTCAGGAATTCTAGTCTTGTAGTAAACCAAGTCCCTGTTCCGATACCCCAATTTTTGTTTCAACTTGTTTATGTTTTCAAGAGTGATTTGTTTCCCAAGAGGTTTACATGTATTTTTTTATCTGCCTCCCCATCTCTACCCTTTTCAATCATATACACGGTCCAAATCTCCTCATCTTTTGATCTGCGCATTCATCGATGGCATTTCAATAATTTGAAGATATTTGGTGTGCAAATCGCGTGAACAAATGCATGAAATCTAGGGTATCAGTGCGTGCACAAATCCATGAAATATAGGTGGCAGTACGAGGGGAAAGATCGAATGCGAAAACAGCGTACCTGGCCTCGGTCGTCTCGTCCTGAGACGAAGGTACCACATCTTGGTCTGCATCTAGGCCGTCGACGATTGCTTCTGCGTCGCCCGAACCTTGTGATGCTATTTGGGACGAAGGTGATGACCCAAAGAGCGCAGTCGTCACCCTAGCCATGGTGGACATGCTGCTGGTAGGTTCAGCAGTCGCCGTACTAGATGTTGGTGTGAACATTGGAGGTAGCATCACCGACGAAGGTGTGCGCAGCACTTCAGACGACGAAGGGGTCACCCTTGCCGCCTCGCTGGACGTCGGCATCCTCGTGTAAGGCGAGAAGCAGCTTGGCGGTGGCGCCGGTCGTCGTCGACTACCCGGCCCCTAACTGACCGAGATGTAGATTGGTTTTGCGAGGGGATTAGGGAGGGAAACTAAAGACGCACGACTTACTACTCTAATAACCCGGCGTTTGTCGCAACAACGTGGTGGCCCCAGTCATGGTAGCACGGTAGTTTGGGCGTTTGTTAAATATGTCGAATGGAAAAACTGGTGCCACATTCCAAATCGTTGGCTACCAAATTTTCTGAATGCTTGGCGTATTTGAGGGGTGCGTTTTCATGTGTCCCGCTGACGAGTGGGTCCCACTCAGTTTTATATATATTTGTAAAGACGATGCGTTGAACATAATCAAGTTTTATAAATATAGTTTTATATAAGTTATACTAGTTTACTTCTTGTTTACTATGTAACTGCACAAGATGACACATGTTATTGTATATTGCTTATAGAAAAGTTTTTGTGGTCAAAGTAAATTTTGAATATCATCTTTCCACCAACTTTAGCAGAATAACATTCCTCACATCAATTTCGTACCAGAGTAACATGCATCACACAAATCAAGTAACCAACATAAAGATCGACAGCCTGTGCGTACGATATATGAGGACTGAGTTTACACATAGGCTTCCCGAGCCACGATGGCACCACAGCAACTAAGGATCATCAAAAACATGCTCCACATCGACACAAGTTGAGAGACACATCAACGAAAGACACAACTTCAGAGACATGCTTCGAGTTTATTTGCTGGATTTCTTCAAAGTTCTGCCTAAAATGATGCCAAAGCCTCTCCGCAAGGTCCCTCCTCAGTGCCAGAAAAATTTCTTGAAAAAAAAGAAAGCATTCACCGAACTGTCAGAACAATTGAATTCCTGATAACTGAAATCCTGTGAACTGAAAGAATTTTAGCAGTCAACTGAAGTTTCAGAACATAAGAATTCCAGATGTAAAGTGAATTCCTGATGAGTAGCAGACAAGAAAGAAAGCAAACATGTAAACTGAAATCCTGAATGTCTTTTATGGTGCATCATGTCTGGAACAAATTAATCAAAACATATCAGCAATCACAAACTTTTTACCTTGTATCAGATCATTAACGCTTCCTTGAGTGTGAAGAAGAACCAATCACACTCGTTCCGGATCCTACACTCCTCGCTGCAGAACCTATGCCACGAGTACCAAGGATGCCATCCTGCGTGGTTGCCACACCCGCGACCCGCACAATGAAAATCCTCCTGGCGAGGTACGGGCGCCGGCACCGGCGGCACGGCAACAGCCACCGACGGCCGTAAGTCCCACATCGCCGAAATGATCCTGGAGCAGCATTTTGTACAACTCAAGTTTTTCCAAGGAAGCACCGTCGCCCCCTCTTCGGGTCCCTCGACCAAGCGCAGGAACCGCCGGGCCTCGTCATCGTCGGCCTCGCCGCTGTTGGGCCTGTAGAGGAAGAGGGCGAGGGCGTACATCGATACCTTGTGGCCCGCCTCCGCGGCACGCCTTAGCTGGTCGAGGCATGGCATGATTACGTTGCGTTTGTTCCCCAATAATGAGAGGCACAACCCGCTGCGGAACAAGGCCTCCGGGTTGCCGACGGTGGCCAGTGTGGTGATGAGCGCCGCGTGATAATCCGGGCTGAGGTAGAATCGACGCCGCAGGGCACGTTTCAGGGCTAGGCGTCGTCCGACCGTCGCGGCGCCGCACACCACGCACATTGCCTTGCAGGTTGCGCGCAGATTGCGGAGATCCACCATGGCGTCCTCGATGTCAATCGTCAGCTCCGTCAGCAGTTCCACCAGCCTCGACGCCTCATAGCGTGCCGTGGTGACCTTTTCCATGGAGTGATTGCAGTTCGTCACGCGCGGGGGCTGATTGGATGTGCGAGGTTGTGCTCCCCGACGAGGATGAGGTAGAAGATGAAGGCTCTCGTGAGGGGAGATGGAAAAGAACCGCCGCCGCCAGATCAGATTGCTGATTGAATTAGGAGGGTCCCAGGGTATATTGGGTTTAAGAAAATTACGCTTTCATAGGGAGGACACGTAATCACAGAGTTGTGGGTCCCACCTGTCGGCACCAAGATTGTGATGTGTTCTTGAGTTGTCCATGGACCTAATTAACTTGATTCTTTGATTCGTATAATCATAGCTACAAATTTGTTTAGATTTCACAAATGACGTCCAAATCAGGAAAATTTTTTCCTACATACTTAGAAAACAATAATCAAGCTCATGGTGTACACTGCATCTCATGTGAGTATGTTTCAGCAATCATAATTGAGAAATAGAACAATTCAAAACTAGAATCAAGATTTTCAAACAGTAGATGATGTCAAATAGAAAAGAGATGAATACCAAAGTTTCATAGCTCGTCGAGATGAACAATCTTTATTTTTGTCGGATTTTCATTTGACGAAGTGGTACTACACATTGTTCATTAATCCTAGGTTCACTCACATAGTTTAAGAAACTTGGTTGGAGACATGTCAATTTTGTACTGCATGATAGTACCAATTCGTCAAATGAAAAACCGACCAAAATAAAGATTGTTCATCTCGAGGAGCAATGAAACTTTGGTATTCATCACTTTTCCATTTGACATCATCTACTGTTTGAAAATCTTGATTCTAGTTTTGAATTGTTCTATTTCTTAATTATGATTGCTGAAACATACTCACATGAGATGCAGTGTACACCATGAGCTTGATTATTATTTTATAAGAATGTAGGAAAAAATCCTGATTTGGACGCCATTTGTGAAATCTAAACAAGTTTGTAGCTGTGATTACGAATCAAAGAATCAAGTTAATTAGGTCTATGAACAACTCAAGAACACATCACAATCTGGGCGCCGACAGGTGGGACCCACAACTCTGTCGAATGGGGAAATCTCTCGCGGGTTTAGGCCAACAGGTTGGACCCACAACCCTGCCGACAGGTGGGACCCACAACTCTGTCGACAGGTGGGACCCACAACTCTGCCGACAGGTGGGACCCACAACTCGGTCGAATGGGGATATCTGTCGTCTCTTTCCTCCTGATTTCTCCCCAATCTCTGTTCCAGTTTTACAGCTATTTCGCAATCTCCGCCTTGCTCTCGACGCCAGTCGCCTCGCTCTCGCCGTCGGCTTCCTCCAACGCTGGTGATGGTTGGCTCCACCCCGGGTGCAGTGGGCCGTAGCATGCAGAGTCGCACCCGCATTGCCGCCTCCCCTCCAGCGGCAGCCATTGTTGCGGGGCCTCGAGTGGAGCACCACTCCACCAACCAAGGGTGCGACTCGTGAGGAAGATTCGCGAGGAGCGGACGCACCAGGAACCTGATGCCCCCTCCTCCTCAGTCCCCCCAGGTTAGTACCGATCCTCTGGTAGAATCATTTTGTAATTGGGGTTTCCTACTGTAGACATGGATTTGTGGTAAACCTAGATGAATGGGATCAGTCTTAACTATAATAACTAGACATGGATTTGTGGTAAACCTAGTCTTAACTAGTCATGGATTTGGGGTTTTCTATTTTAGACATGGATTAGTTGCGCTCCTGGTGGACCAAGATTCACTTTTCCTAGGTTCTCTGATGCTAGATAAAGAACCAATTTCATTTACTTCTGCTAGATGCACTCATGGATGACTAGGTCTGTTAGGGAGGTGATGTTCCTAACAAAAATGTTGAACTCATTCCATATATTGCTTCAAATGTTCAGCATCTCTGTATGAATTGATCAAATGTCCTTGTATCTTCACTAATCCATGGTTCTAATGCATCAGTTTGCCTTTGTTTTAGGTAGTTGGTGTAACTACACATGACATTGACTCAATCTGGGACGCAATCCACACGTGGAATGCAAGGATGGAAGGCCTTGGGACAATGCTTCATGCTGTAGCACAAAGTCATGAAAGATTAGAATCATTTTTGGTGGATCAGCTTGCCGAAGCTGGAAAAAAGAATGATGTGCTGGCAGAAAGAGTGGCAAAACTAGAGGCAAAGGTTGCTGAACTTGAGGCAGCAACAAAATAGAAGGTTCTTTAGTAATGTGCTTGCTATAAACAATGGAATGTAGTGTGTATGACTTAGTTTGGTGGTGAGCTTGTGATGTTGGCCTGCACTTGTTTAGTTATTACTTTTGTTAAGAAGCCTTGAGCTTGTTGAGGTTGCTTGACTTATGGAGTCTTGATGAACTGATGTATGATGCTTCTGTGTGCAAGTCTTGCTTGTTCCTGATGGACAACTAATAAATGTCTGTGTTCATGCTTGCTTATGTACATCTCTGCATGAATGGCTGTGTTCATGAGATGATTTCCTTTTTTCGTCCATGAGATGTTCTCGTCCTGCTTGTACTTTTTTCGTTTCTATGCTTTATAATTATTTTGCTTAACACAAGTCAATCAGAAATACACATAAAACGTTCATGAACACATCAATAATAAGAGCAAATTTCTTGCGAGCAAATTTTTCGAACCGAGGGCTTTCCCCCATTTCCATTCCAAAGAAACAGAAATACCAGGCGTTTTGGGTTACAAGAGCGAACTAGAACGAGGAAGTTCAAAAGCAGAGGTCACTCGCTACCCTTAGCCTGAGTGCCTGACTCAAGCTAAGAGACTCACTCCTCTACCATCCCTCTGGTTTTGAAATCTGAAGCTGAAAGCTTTGTCAACAATATTTACCCATTGTTCAAAGAGGATGGGCGTTAGCCATCTTGAAAACACTAGATCCCCCCCTGATTTATGAATTGATGCAAGGTTATCTCCTTGTCTTCACAGAGATCAAAGAGCACTGGGGCTATTATGCAAATTGGGCTATCAAATAGCCAAGGATCAAGCCAAAATAGAAGGATGATCAAGGGTAATAATAATAGTAGCATTCACTAGCTACCATATATTTCCACTAAAGTAATGCCATTATACAAGGTCATTAAACAAAAGCCTCATTCATCAAATCTAGATGTTCATGAGGGAGTAGTTCACTACACAATAGCTATCTATCATTCCTTGCAGGCGTGCCTACGGGAGTGCCCAATGCTTGATCGCCAGCCGGAGGTCCTCCACCTTAGCCTCAATCTGAAATGGTTTTATAATGCATTATCAGTGTGATAAGTACATCAAAATTTGAATGAAACTGAACATAGTCAACACTGGGAATGAAGGTAATACCTCAGCATCAGTAGGACGTTTTCGGTTGGGGCCCGGGAGGCAGAGCTCATCGTCGCTGTCGTCGTTGCATTCCACGAACAGCCTAACTCGTGCGAAGTTGAACTCATATGTCACCTTCGGCCTAAGATCCTGAATTAAGAAATCAAGACATTAACAACAATATTCCACTTGTGAACTTAAGATTAATCATGTTGCAATCAGAGGTGAGCAAAAAATTGTTTCAAACTGTCCAAGCTAAAATTCACATAAACACTTGTGTACCAAGAATGCTACTACACAAAATGTTGAGATGGATTTGCTTACTGATTCTTAACTGGATGATCTCTACCAAAAATTTCCATATGTACCCTAGTCAAGAAATCCTAAATTGCAAGTCCAGAATTGATTATGACTCAGAAACAATTTCGCACTCACACAAAAATAATCACTTCAATGTACTAAGCAACCAGAGGAATTAAAGACTGAGTTCTTGAATAATAAAGGGGGAACTTAAATTTGGTACGAGTAAGAAAAGTTATCAGATGCTCCCATCCGAAGTCCTGCCATTTGCGGGGGTACAACTCCACGCTGGACTCCTCCGCCGGCTTTGACTTCTTGGCGTTGGGGTGCTAAAAACCCTCATCGTCGGCATGCCGCTTCCGAGGCATCCTAGCGGATTCAGCGTCCGCTTCCTCGGATGTTCGGTGAACATCGGGGCAAGGAAACCACCCCAGCATTGCCGCCTCCACCGCCGGTCCCATCGAGGACCCCGTCTCCCGGCTCGTCGAGGATGCCAGCAATGCAGCCTTCGGCGAGGAAGGACGACGAGAAACCCTCGACGCCGCGGGCGAGCCCGGCTCCATCTTGGCGTGCGGGTCCGACGGTGGGGAGGTTTGGAAAGTAATCGGAGTTGGGTGGCGGTGGGGAGGTTTGCAAAGTAATCGGAGTTGGGCGGCGGTGGGGTGGTTTCTACTGTAGCGAGGCGCCTGGGAAGGGGCAAGACAAGAAGCGAAACGTCGGGGCAGGCGGGGGCGTTTAGGCACACACAGAGTGCGGTTGACACCAGTTGTTTTCCACCCCAAGAGGCTGACAAATGGAGCCCACCACGAAGGGCCCACTCAGAAACCCCACACCAAAGGGATGTGACCCACGAGCGTGCCACCGATCTAGGAGACCACTACCTCGCGTGTGCTTTTTCATCCTTGCGTTTGACTAGCGGGTCCCACCTGTCGGCAAGTGATGAACTTATTTTTGTATTTTGATTCATAATCAAAACTTAAAACATATTTATATTACACGTATGATGTCCAACTCAGGTGGTTCCCCCCCCCCACATTCTTAGAAAACAAAAATCTATCTCATGAGTCCAGTGCAATTCGAAATTACAAAGTTTGAACCATCAAATTTTCGAAATTCAAAGATTGATATCTAGAATTGATTTTTTCAAATAGTAGATGATGTCAAATGGAAAAGTGATGAATACCAAAGTTTCATAGCTCATCAAGATGAACAATGTTTATTTTGGGTGGTTTTTCATTTGACGAAGTGGTACTATCATGTAGTACAAAATTGACATGTCCCCAACCAAGTTTCTTAAACTATGCGAGTGAACCTAGGTTAATGAACAATGTGTAGTACCACTTTCTCAAATGAAAATCCGACCAAAATAAAGTTCGTAGATCTTGTTGAGATATGAAACTCTGGTATTCACCACTTTTCCATTTGACATCATCTGGTGTTCAAAAATATCGATTGTAGATATCATTTTTTGAATTTCGAAATTTGTCCTATTCAAACTCTGTCAAATGGATTAATGACTTAAATAAAGATTGTTGGCCTTGACGAGTTGTAAAGGTTTGGTATTCAAGAAATTTTCATTTGACAACTTTTGACAACTATATTCAAACTCTGTCAATTTTTGAAGGTTTTTGATAACAGAAGCAATTTGCGTCATCGTCCCCACGCGTGGGACCAGTTAACCGCACGACTGCACGAGCGCTCGTGGTGTTGACAAAGCTGTGTCCCCACTTCCTTTTAGCTTATAGACGAAGCTGGACAGACAGCATAGAATATTGCTTCATCCCTGTTCCCCCAAACCGTCCCATCAAAACTGGAGTTTTCTTGCCTTCCGCCATCGCCGGCGACCGCCAAGCTTCCAATCTCGGACGCCATTGCCACGCCACCTAGCTCTGAAGCAAGATTGGCACCCGTGATGACCCGATGTGAGGCAGCGGAAGGCAGCACCGCCCCTAAAAGGTAGGGGGATGCAGTCGGGGCAACCGCTACTGCCGGCCCCCACACCAACCAAGGTGCTGCAGGCAGAGCAAGCGCCGCCGCGTCAGCAGAGCACGTCAATTTCCAGGTCAGCCCTTCGCGGCCAGCATGTACATTGTGTAGGTAGTCATGGATTTGTAGCGAGATTGAACTGTTTGATTAAGATTCCGAACTCTATTTCTTGGATTGGTACTGTAGGGTGGCAAGCGTCGCGCCGTGGATGTGTGGGACGCCGCTGCCGATGCTGTCGACATTCGAGTAGGTAATGGCTGGGATGAATGGCGCCCCGCCGTCGTCCGTCCACGGTGTTCACCGAATTCGGGACCGGCCCCAACTTCGGTCCACGAGGTCAAATTCTTCAAGGAGCGGTACCCGAGCATCAAGACCACAATCACTTGCGACGCGGGAGTAGTGGTGGAGTACATCAAAGAAATCAAAGGTAGTCCTCCTCCAGATCGTTTGCTCGTCGGATTGGACACCGAGTGCATTGAGCTTCGCAGTGGTGAGCTCAAGGTCGCATTATTGCAATTGTGCGTCGGGCCGCGTTGCCTTATTTACCAGGTGCTCCATGCCGGCTACAAGCTACCTGATGTCCTGAGCAAGTTTCTCAGCGAGGAAGGCCACATCTTTGTCGGAGCGCATGTCTCGAATGATGTTGAATGCCTAGAGCAGGGCTGCGGCATCACGATTTCTAATTGGAAAGACCTTCAACTACTTGTTTCTGAGGTTGATGACAAGTACAGCAATCTATACCAAAATGGTTACAGGTCATCACTGGAGAAGATTGGAAATGTGGTACTAGACCTACCTCTGTTCAAGGACAGAAGAGTGAACCACAGGCTGTGGGGTTTGAGGTGTTTGCAAGACTGGCAGGTCAAATACGCCACCAAGGATGCATTTCTGTCTTTTGAGATTGCAAATCAGCTTGAGATCAAGCATGGTTACCGATTTGTGCCAGATGATATATAGTTAGAATTATCTAGTAATGTAATAATCCATAGTAACAAGTAGCATTTCTGGGTTTTGAGAACAAGTATCTGTGTATGTATATCTAGTAATGCAGTGATGTAGTCAATGCTAGTACACTGCTACTACTTTGGTATATATGTGCAAGTCTTTATTATGATGTCAAATGGAAACTTTGGTATTATATGTTGCCACCACACCACATAAAATGACACCCAGCCACGCCACGACACGCCAGTTCAAACCCACGGCACGACACGCCAGTTCGAACCCACACCACGCCACGCCACGCCAGTTCGAACCCACACCACGACACACCAAATCTGATGTTCAGTTGTTAATTTCTTTGGAAATAACTTGAGAGGCCGCCGCCGATTATTGGAAACTCGAAAGACGTCGCCGGTTCTTGGAAAGTCCTCTCCGCCCACATCTCACGCTCCCCCGCCGCGCCCTCTCTGCCCACATCTCACGCTCCTCCACCACGCCCTCTCCGCCCACATCTCACGCTCCGCGCCGTGCGACTTCCCTTCCATGGCATCGAGGGAGCACCCCCGGTTGCTCACGGAACTCCCGATTGAGTTGCGGGCAATCATCGCTGGCCGAGTCGGTGCGACATCGAATCGGCCAATGGAGGACCTCCGGAGCCTACGTGCCACCTGCAAGAGCATGCTCAGCCCCTGCCATGACAGAGATGTCGGTAGGCACCTGGCACTAGGTCGGGTTCCAGTCGAGCAGATGCAGAACGCCGACCCTGACAGCTACGACGTCTTCGTTAGTAGCCTAGCTGCAGCCGGCAATCCGGTGGCTGGCTTCCTCGCCGGGATGGACGACATCATCGGCAGGAACGGCGGCCAGCGTCCTCCCCTTGACAAGCTACATTGTGCTGCCCAGGCCGGGAACAGAGGGGCGGCCTATGTGGCGGCCGTCCTCCTCTACAGGTTCTACAGCTGGGCCGATGCCGACGCCACTGCATTTGCATACATAAAACAGGTTGAGGGCGAGGCTCAAGGGCAGTGGCATCCGCAGATGATCATCAAAGGGCATTCTCAATATTTCTAGACTCGTGGGGTTAATCTTGCAAAGCAAATGAGGAGTATCGCCCACCGCCAGGGCCGCCACCGGCCGACGCTGCCACCGGCGGTGGCACGAGGCAACATTCAACACTACGTTGGCCGAACCTTCTGCGGTAGGGAGCCGAGCCAGAGGGGGTTTGCCTTTTATTTCTATAGTGATGAATGTAGGCTTCGTTTCGAATGCGATGCCTTCTTCTTTAGTGTTAATCATGTTTACAGAGGCTAAAATGGTGTAAAGAGTATCATCTGCTAGAACTTCCTATTAAGCTTCATGCTCATGATGTGTCCCAACCAGAATAAAGAAATAACAAGTTATGTGCATACAACACTTGTTTTTCTAGAGATTCTTCTACACTGGTAGGGACCTACCTTTGCCAAAATTACAGTACTTATTATTCAAATGCAGTGAGAATGTAACAGCTTGGGAAAAGTGACCACAAATACACCTCATGCTTTAGTTTTGTGGCTCGACATAATAGTGTAAAAAATATTGAAAGCAATTGGCATGGCAAGAATAAATTGTCTCTTAACACGCCAAACAAAATCGACTAAGTAGCAATCGAAAAATTCATCATCTTGGGCATCTTGAACAATTGGTGCAACAACTCCATCATCAATGTACGTGTCATCTGCATCATGTTCATCATCAACATCAAATACATCATCGTCTGGTTCATCAACTACCTCGGCCCGCACCTGATTAATAACTGAGACATCCCCGGTTGTGCCTTCCTTGTCCGATCTTGACCAATTTGTCAAATCCTGGTGTTCACCGAGCAAATTAATACCTTCGATACGCACAGCAATTGAGTCCTCAAGATCTAATTCAGGCATGGCAAACAAGTTCCTTGGTTTCAATGAAATAACACTGCTCCAACCAGGTTTGTTCACCAGATTCACATAAAACACCAGTTCTACCTGTGTTGCCAGAATATAGGGTTCATTCTTATACCTGTGTCGAGTAGTATCGATGTCAATCACCCCAAATTTATCTTCACTGTATCCTTTGCCTCTGTTGGTACTTGTGGCAGCAGGCACATCAAACCAGTCACACTAGAACAGAATAACTTCTTTTTGTCCAGGAAATTCCAGTGAGTTCATTCTTTTAATCACCCCATACCAGTTCGTGCCTCCTTTCTCACCCTTGACAAGCACACCACTGTTTTGTGTCACGAGGGTTTTCTCCATGTTAACGGTTCGAAACAGCCAATTATTGATATGACATCTATTCAATGTACGAGGTCAGGGATCCGGTCCTTGAGCAAGTGCAAATAACTCTGAACTTACTTCCCCTCTCGCATGTAGTCCTCTGATCTTGCCTTCAAACCATCTTACGAGTTGATCCTCATGTCGCTGATCAAGATTTCTGGTTCCATATTCCTTCAGTTCTTCCAAATGCGCACTGCATACAAATGAATATTACCGTTAGTTTGAAATTTAAAATTACAAGCAATAAATGATGTTGAGTAGTGTATCTTACTCGACATATGGTCTAGCTTCATCACAATTGCAAATTATGTAGTGCCTCATCTTCCGAAACTCATCTGGTGGAATTTCGTCGACCGTCTGTCCTCTCCTCTTGTAATCCATTTCAGAAAAAATGCTCAAACCAGATGGTGGCTCATTCACAATAACTGTTTCATGTCGATCAACACGATTGTCTTTGGTGTCCACGTCCAAGAATCTTGAGTAGAATGTAAGGCACTCCTCGAGTATGTATCCCTCAGCAATTGAACCTTCAGGGTGAGCCTTGTTCCTCACATATCCTTTCACAGTGCGTAGGTACCGCTCCACTGGGTACATCCATCTGTAACACACTAACCCCCCAAGTTTAGCTTCTTCAGCTAGATGAACAGGCAAATGGATCATGATATCAAAAAAATGCAGGTGGGAATATCATCTCAAGTCGACAAACAGCCTCCCTAATTGAACAGCTAAGCCTGTCCAATTCTGCTTCCACCAGCTCCTTTGAACATAGTGCATCGAAGAAATTACTAAGCTGAATCAATCCGATGACAACAGCTTCTGGCAAAATCCTACGCACCACTAACGGTAAAAGTTTCTGTAGAATTAGATGGTAATCATGAGTTTTCAAGCCAGACACCTTACGTGACTTTACGTCAACACATCTTCTTATATTTGAGGAAACCCCATCAGGCATCTTCACTCCATATAGAAATTTACACAAACTTTCCCTGGCATCCATATCTAACTCGTACAAGGCTGATGGTAAGGTATACTTATCATCTTTAATCACAGGGTGCTGATCTGGTCGTATCCGTAGATGCTCCATGTCAAGCCGGGCATTCTCCTCATCCTTACATTTGTCGTCCAATTTAAGCAGAGTGCTTAGTATGCTCTCGCATATATTTTTCTCAATGTGCATGACGTCCAAATTGTGCCTGATGAGCAAAGAAGACCAGTAAGGGAGATCAAAAAAATACTCTTCTTCCTCCAGTTGTGCCATCTGTTGTCTTCGTCACACTTCCTTTTTTTATAACAAGGTCTTTCCAAATTGTACTTGTTCAAAAGTATCCTACTGCTCGAGTACCTGTGCACCAGATAGTGGTTCTGGTGCCTCCCTGGTTTCGACCTTGTTGTAGAAGCTGACCGTGTTGTTGCGCCATGGATGGTCGAGGGGCAAGAAACGTCGATGTGGCATGTAGCAGTGCTTCTTCCCATGTTTCAACCACAAATAGTCAGTATGTTTGTGGCAGTATGGACATGCAAACTTTCCTTTAGTGCTCCAACCAGACAGCACAGCATAAGCTGGGAAGTCATTAATTGTCCAAAGAAGGATAGCGCGCAATGTAAAATTCTTCTTAGTCCCTGCATCTCTTGTTTTAACACCATTATTCCAAAGCTCCTTGAGCTCCAGTATAAGGGCCTCAAATATACATCAATATCCATTCCAGAAGATTTTGGACCAGGTATCAACATTGATAAGATCCAGTTAGATTGTTTCTGACACAATCGTGGAGGCAAATTGTAAGGTATCACGATGACAGGCCGTATGGAGTATGTAAGACTTTGCATGCCAAAGGGATTGAACCCATCAGAAGCAAGACCCAGCCTAACATTACGACCTCCTTTTTCTGAAAACCATTTAAACTCTGAATCCACGTGCTTCCATGCCTTTGAGTCATCAGGGTGACGCATTTTCCCATCGTTCACCAATTCTTTCTTGTGCCACTGCATATCCTCTGACATTTGCTTTGACATATACATTCTTTGCAGCCGAGGAATAAGAGGAAAGTAGCGTAGGATCTTAACTGGTAACCTCTTCTTAACAGTAGTAGCACCAAGTGCACTGTCATTATTACCACTAGTTTTTTCTACAACTTCCCACTTTGACTGCTTACAAATGGGACATGTCTCCAGATTTGCGTATTTCTGAAAAAATAACACACAATCATTTTCACATGCGTGTATCTTGACATAGTCCAAGCCTAGGTCTCGAACCACCCTTTGCACTTTATCCAAGGAGTCAGGAATACAATGCCCTTCAGGGAGAACCTTTCCAAAGAGCTTAAGTATGGCCTCCAACGCCACGTTACTTAAGCCATACATGCACTTTATCTGAAAAAGCTCCACGATAAAAGAGACCTTAGTTGCATTTTTGCATCTTAGATACAATTCCTTCTTTGCCTGGTCTAATAGTTTCAAAAAAATCTCTACCTGCTTATCTGCCTCCTCATCATCTCTGGTTTGTCCATGATGTATAGTGCCACTGATAATGTTTCTAATCAGAGTATTACTGGCAGCAGGGTTATCATCACAACCGTCTTCTTCATCGTCTTCTCCAAAATAAGGTGTTGTATCATCAGCTGTAGGTTATTCATCATGATTATTGAGATCAGGAGTGACGTCATGATTCACACGACCCTCAGCTGATGAAGTATTAGTTTGGCCTTGAATGATACCATCATCGATGAAACAATCAGCAAACCCTCTAGTCACTAAATGAATTTGAATGGGAAACACGGTGTCATGTCTGATCATGCATTGACACATAGTACATGGGCACGCAATAGATCGACCTCGCGCTGATGCGGTGGTAAAGGTTTGAAAAAAGTTCGGAAATTGTTCTGCCAATCCGCTGAGTGTCGAGGCAAGCACATCCAACTCCGATCTTCGTGTGATGCCATTAATTTGCATTCATGTTTCAAACGACCTAGATCATGATATAGCAATATGCATATATATGCAGGGAATGAAAATATATACGAGATCAAGACAACAGTACCGGCCGTGGCACCGCACAGATGTTGATTGATCACCGTGGAGATCGATCTAGATGGAGACCTAGACGCCGTCGTGGAGATCTTGATGGAGACCGACGTCGTCGAAGACTTGGAATTTTGGAATGGTCCCGATGAGTCCCTATCTGATCGTCGTATTGATCTCCTGCATAAGCGTCGCGATAGGCAAATTACAGTGCAACCAAGGAATACCTCGTTGCAATAATTCTGATAAAGTTGCAACGACCATGAAAAATAGTGCAACGACTAAATTTCGTGGCAATATGTACACGATATTGCATCTTGAGGCTACAAACGAAGCAATAGCCCTCCATGTATTGCAACAACGTAAAGATATATTTGCAACCCAAATAAGTCGTTGCGATATAGCCGTTCAAACGCAACCAACCCTAGTATGGTGGCCATAGCAACTTTCTATTGCAACACACGAAATGCTAATGCAATGCAGAAATGGGGTAGCAGTATTTCCATTAGCGTCAACCTATTGCAACACAAAAAATAAATATTGCAACTCAAATTTTGTGTAGCAATAGACATGCATATTACAACCAAATCACTGTTTCGGTGCCATAGTACCCCCCTATGGCAATCAAATTTGTGGTGTTGCCTAAGAGTTGTGTTGCAATAGGGGGAAAACCTTGTAGTGAAAGAAGAGAAATAACAACGAAAAGAATTACAAAGGCTTAAACTTAAAGCACTACTGCCTAGACGAAGTACTTCTTCAACATGTCGGCGTTCCATGTGTACGGCTCCTCCTCACCGCTCAACCTTTGAAGCTTGAACGTAGCTAGGTTCCTGGCTCCATTGGTGATGAACGGGCCTTCCCACTTGCTGTGCAACTTCCCCGCGTCTTTTCCCTTCGGAATCCGGCGAAGCACCAAATTTCCTGACTGAATTCCCTTCGGGCGGATACTCTTGTTCTTCCACCTTCTCGTTTCTGCCTGGTAGTCTTTTAGGTTGTCTGCTGCTTGCAGCCTGACCTCCTCAATGTTCTATACTGATGGCAGTATGTCTTCGTGCGAACTGGGCTGCTCCCTCGCTCCCCCTAAGCACACTTCTTCAGGCAACATTACCTCTTCCCCATACAGAAGCTTGAACGGAGAGAACTTCATAGTTTTGGAGTCTGTAGTGTTGTGTGACCAAATTACCCTTGGCAACTTGTCAACCCATTTTCCCTTCGGCAATTCTGTGATATTTTTCTTGATGCCAGCGAAGATTATGCCGTTGGCTCGCTCAACTACCCCATTCGACTGTGGGTGATACACAGAGTCGAAGCACAGCTTAGTTCCCAAGTACTGACAGAATTCCTGAAAATCGATGTTGTCGAACTGCTTGCCGTTGTCCACTGTGACTTCGTATGGCACTCCGAAGCGACATACTATGTTTTGCCAAAAGAACTTATGTATGGTCGCCGAAGTGATGTTCTGTATGGGCTTCGTCTCGATCCACTTGGAGAAATATTCGACCGCCACCACAGTGTACTTGTAGTTTCCTGGCGTAGTTGGTAGGGGGCCCATGATGTCCACTCCCCACCTCGCGAAGGGCCATACCGGCAGTATGATTTGTATCTCGTTCGCCACGAACTTACTGTAGGGGAAATGCCGCTGGCACTCGGGACAATTCCTTACTATTTCGTGTGCATCCGCCACTGCCGAAGGCCAATAGAAACCCTGCCTGAACACCTTCTGTACTAGGGCTCTAGTGCCAATATAGTGTGAGCACATGCCGCTGTGAATTTCGTGCAGTAACTGCTTCCCTTCCTCTGCCGATATGCATTTCAACCGTGGTGCGCACACACCCATCCTGTATAACTTGTCTCCCTCGAGACTATAGCTTCTTGCCCGAAGAGCCACTCTCTTCGCTTCTATGTCATCCTCTACTTCGTAATAGCCCTTGATGAATGCTACAATTGGGGCTCTCCAGTCTTCGCTGTGAATTGCATTGACGAAGCTTGGTGGCGCTTCATCCGAGCAAGCTGACTTCAGCGAAAGCACTTCGTAAAACACATCCGAGGGCAACGGTTCATTCATGGCTGCGGCTTTGGCCAGAGCGTCTGCTTCCTTGTTGAAATTCCTGGGAAAGCTCTTCACAGTTATGATGAGGAAAAATTTCTCCATGCTTCCCACAGCCTGCAGATACTTCATCATTTCCGGTTTCTTGGTCTTATACGACTTGTCCACGTGCCCAGTGATCAGCTCGGAGTCTGTGAGGATTAGAAGCCGACGTGCTCCCACTGCTTTGGCTTTGCGAAGGGCCAAAAGCAGCCCCTCGTACTCCGCCACGTTGTTTGTGCACTAGCCACATTCCAATCTCGATGCGTACCGCAGCTTCATCCCCGACGGTGATTTGAGCACAGCCGCTGCTGCTGACCCCTTGTGACAATAAGCCCCATCACATTGTACCTCCCAAATAGGTTCCGTCAGCTCACTACCTTCGCTTGCCCTTGCTGGTGTCCAATCAGCCACGAAATCTGCCAGCACCTGAGACTTGATCGCGCTTCGGGATACGAAGCTGATTACGTGCTCTGCCAACTCCGCTGCCCATTTTCCCAATCTTCCAGTAGATTCTCTGTTTTCGAACATGTCCCGAAGGGGGTACGATGTTGGGACTGTGATATTATGACTCTGAAAGTAATGTCGTAGCTTCCGTTTCGCCATAACCACGGCGTAGGCCATCTTCTCCATCTGGGAATAAAACAATTTGGACCCGCCGAGGGCCTCGGACACATAATATATTGGCAACTGCTTCGTGCCGTCGCCCTCCTGGCGCTCTTCAACCAAAACCACGCTGACAGCTGCTTCGCCGGCTGCAATGTACAATAATAGTTCTGCCTTCGGTGTGGGACTGGTCATGACTACTGCTTCTTCGAGGTGGCTTCGCAGATCCTCAAACGCCTGCTGCTGCTCCAGCCCCCACTGGAAAGTTGTATTCGCTTTAAGGGTCTTCAAAAATGGAAAGCTTCGTTCAGCCGCGCGAGAGATAAAGCGGTTGAGCGAAGCTATCCTCCCTGTCAATCTCTGAACTTCCTTCCTGTTTCTGGGCGGGCTCATTCTTCGCAGCGCCTCAATTTTTGACGGATTTGCCTTAATGCCCCTCTTTGAGACCATGCAGCCCAGTAGCTGTCCCTTTCGGATGCCGAAGATGCATTTCTCCGGGTTTAATTTCAGCCCGTGCTGCCTCATGTTCTCAAAAGTCTCGCGAAGGTCTGCCATGTGGTCTGTATCTTTGACGCTCATGATAACGACATCGTCCACATACGCTGAAGCATTCCTACCCAGCTGGCTGCCCAATATCACTTTCATCATACGGTTGAAAGTAGGCCTTGCATTGCGAATCCCCTCCGGCATCCTGACAAAACAGTAAATACCAAACGGTGTGGTAAATCCTATTTTAGCCTCATCCTCCCTTCGCATCCAGACCTGATGATAACCTGAAAAACAGTCGAGGAGACTTAACATTTCACAGCCCGCAGCCTAATCGATGATGATGTCAATGCACGGTAGCGGATACGGGTCCTTCGGACATGCCTTGTTAAGTTTGGTGAAATTAATGCACATGCGCATTTTGCCATTCTTCTTCGGTACCATGACAACATTAGCTACCCACACGGGGTACTGGACTTCTCTTATTATGTTGGCATCGAGGAGTTTCTGCACTTCGGCCTCTGCTACCTTTGCTCTGTCTTCCGACATGGGCCTCTGCTTATGTACCCTCGGTCTTACCTTCGGGTCTATATTGAGTGCATGCTCGATAACTGCCCTCCCCCGTCAAATCTACCTTTGACCACGCGAAGACGTCTTGATTGTTTCGAAGGAACCCAATTAATCGGGACTCTTCGGCCTGAGACATGTCTGCTCCCACAATGACCGTTCTTCCAGGGACATCTTCGCAGAGCGACACATTCTTCGTATCATCCAAAGTGGTCATTCTTTCTGCCTCGGAATGTTTCATGGCATGTCACATTTGCTGCTCAGCTCTTCGGTCTACCTCGGACAAAGTATCCGTGTCCTGCTGTTCTTCGATTACGTGCACCTGTCGATTCATGGTGGACGTGTTTGACTCTGCCTTACGTGCTTCGAACTAGTCCCCGTATACTGACAGTACACCCCCTGCTGTTGGAATTTTCATTAATAGATAGGCCTAATGTACTGCTGCGGCAAAGCTGTTAATTGTGTTCCTGCCAAAGATCGTGTTGTATGGGTAGGCGAAGTCGATTACATCGAAGGTTATGACCTCCGTCCGCATGGTTGGCCCCTGGCCGAAGGTTACATTGACGCTGATCTTGCCTAACACCTGTATCCTTTTGTTTTCGAAGTCGTACAGTGGGTGCATGGATTTCTGCAAATCTTCCTTCGTGAATCCCATTCTGGTGAAACACTGCCATGTCAAGATATCCGCCGAACTCCCATTGTCCATGAGCACTCGGCCTACATCGTTGCCGAAGAAATTGGCTGTGTTCTTGCCAATGTTCGCCCTTATCACAGTGGATTGTTGTGCGGGTAATGCTGCAACCTGACGTCTGCTGCCGTGAAGGAGATGGGTATGTGCGACCATGGTAGGTGGAAATATTTCCCAGAGAAAATATGTGATACGCTGCGAAAGTAATCCTGCCTCTGCCTCTTGTTTTCATGCACTGGCTCATGAGACCCTCCGGTGATGGCGTTGATGATATTGACCGTGCCCATAGGGCCCGAAGCTGGCTGCTCCTGTGCCTCTTGCTTCGGGGGGACTGGCATGTGGTAGTTCGACGGGCCGTGCCCACCCTGCGACAAAGACACCATAGTTGGCCAAGATGGTACAAATACCGAAGACTGGTGAAACTGTGGAGGCAAGGGCGGAGGCGGCGGCAGTTGCGGTGCCGAACGCTGAACGTACTGGTTCTGATACATATGCTGCAGGGGGTATGGTGCTGGCAGACTATGAGTCTGAGCCATGACGTGATTGACTACGACACATGATGCTTTCGCCTTCTCCTCTGCTTCCCATTGCATTTTCATCTTGACGGCCGGAGGGCACTGGTGCGTATGATGATAAGCGTTGGTTCCGTGCAACCAGCAGAAAAATCTCTCCTGAGAGTGCGGTGGTGCAGGTGCTTTCGACTTTTGCCCGCCATTTTCGTTGTTACCTCGGTTCGAGTTATTGTTGCGAGGTGGCTTCGCGCCTTGTCCATCAGACACATTGTTTACCTGCCTGTAAGGCTGCTTAGGTGGGGTGTTCTTCCAGTTCTTCGATGTGTCCCACTGACCCTGCTGCTTCGGTTTCTTGGCCGCGTTTATGCGCTCGATTCTGCGACGCCTGCCCTTATCAGACTTGCAATACTCTTGCATTATTTCGAAAAGCTCTTGAACCGACTTCGGCTTCTCCCTGTCCAACAAATCCTGACATGAGCCTACCCGAAGGCCACCCGCCACAGCATTGATGATGCTGTCCTTCAATACTCTCGGAGCTCGCGCCACCAATTTCACTACCCTGTGCATATACTCCTGTAGCGATTCCCTATCCTCCTGCAAGCATGCGTTGGTCAAGTCATTTGAGTTAAGCTCTTCGATTTGCATACCCTTGAAGCTGGCTAGTAGCTTGCTTCGCAGCTGGTACCAGGATGTGATGATTCCCTTCGGCATGTTTGCATACCAATACTGCACTGGGCCTTTCAAAGCCAACACTAGTGCCTTAGCCTTCGTCGTGGAGTCACCGTTATTAGATTCGACAGCTGCCTCGAATTTCATCAAGAATTCCTTTGGATCTATTTCGCCATCGTACTGTGGTAAGGTAGTCGCGTTGAAACGACGTGGCCATGGGGCATTTTCCAAATCGACAGCGAGTGGCGAAATGGGTGCCACATTTCCCAATGGCTCATCGTGCTGCACGTGCACATCCCTTCTGCCAGAGCTTACATCTTCGGGCCCTTCCCTGCGCTGCCTCAACTGATCGATCTGCGCCTGTAACGCCTGCAGCGTCTGCCAAGTTGGATCTTGCGTCTCGTGCTGCGGTTCCGAATTCCTCGCCTGTCGTGGCACCACCGGCGGTGCCTGCTCTGCTGCTGGTGGCTGGTTTGGATTTGTGCGAATGGCTGTGCTTCGTGTCAGCTGATTGCGTAGCATGGCAAAGCTTCACTCGGCTTGCCTCAGATTCTGTTCATTTCTCCTTCGCTCCTCTACATCACCATCCGCTGCCCCTGCGACCGCCTGGCTGCGTGTTTGCACCTGCGAAGTAGACGGGGTGTTCTCTTGCTCCTGAGTGGCCCTTGCGTTTGCTTCGGCGATCAGAATCTGTATGCGTCGGATTGCTTCGATGTCTTCCACAGGAACCCCCAAGCCTTCGAGGCTTACCTCAAAGGCCCCATCTGCTGTGTGCTCGATCTCTCCATCCTCCAGCTCTTCGTTGGTGAGTGGGCTTGCTGCCGAAGGCTGCCGCGGTGGCCTTCCTCTCGCCATTTGGTACGAAGTTCTTCCACGAGGTGGGCGCGTCTAGCTCAGTTGGTAGAGCTCAAGGCTCTTAACCTTGTGGTCGTGGGTTCGAGCCCCACGGTGGGCGCCAACTGTCGGTGGAGTTCGGGCTCGAAGGTGGACGCCGAAACAACAGCCTCCTGCTCTCCCTCCCGAAGGGCTTGAGTGGCCGCCCTCCAGAAGTTCCCTTCGCCTTCCCCTAACTATCCTACTTCGACTCTACTTCTAGACCTACTTCTACTTCTACTTCTACTGCTAAGAACAAGTAAATAGCGAAAATAAGAAAGAACATTTGCTTCGGAGCTCTCTTCTCATTCAATGCGGGTCACATCAATTACAGTGAGTCTCTCTATTTATAGGAGGGCACAGCCAACACTTTCCAACATAATTACACATTTTCACACCAACGGCTAGTTTTCGACACCATTTAAGGGGTATTACAGGGAATACGGCCTTCGTACGGAGACGCCACCTTGTCTCCACGCAGGCGCCTTCTTTACACGTGCATTCTTCCACCGTGGCCTCGTACGGACGGCGCCAGGTTCGCTTTCACCCGGACCCTTTGCTTCCGCGCCGTTCCCTTCGTCCTCATTGATCACTGAGGCCTTCGCTCCCACGCAACCACGTGCCGAAGGTGCTTCGATCTTGGCGGCCTTCTTCCCAGGCGTCACTATCACAACCTGTCTAACATCCTCCCAATAACCGAAGAAGATAGGTCAGCAGATGAAAATTGTAGCATATTAGCGAAGTTCAAACCATTCATATTCGCGTCGAAGCAGCTTCGTGTCGTCCGCTTGGTGCTAGTTCCGAAGCTCATATTCCCCAACAATGAGCAATGTGGAAGCGTTAGTACAGATATTTATCTAGTTTATGAGATAACCTTGTGGTTGGAGAAATGGGGTGCGCGGATCAGCCAATTCGACTCTGCAAATTAAACAGGTGAGCAAATTGTCCGCCTGCCGTGAGCCCGTGACACTGTAAAGTGGGGAAATATTTGTCGAAGTTTTTTTTGAGAGATAAATATTTATCAAAGTTGGTATGACACTACATGACGTGTCATGTGCAGCTAATTTATAGAATACTCTCTCCGTTTTATATTATAGGTAATTTTAGTTTTATTTAGATTTATAAATTTCATTATGCACTTAGATATACTCTAGATGCATAATAATATTGCATCTAGAAAAATGTCAAAATGACTTATAATTTGGAACGGAGAGAGTAAAATCTTTCTAATTTCCAGAAAGCGAAAAAGAATGGTTACCCATGCATCGATGAATTTGGTTAGTATTATGATATTAACCAACTACACCAAAAAAGCCCAAAAAATGCATCGATACAGGCCTGCGGCCGCGTCGGTGCGTCGCGGTGGGATGTGTGGGATGTGATTAAGGGTGGATTCAGATGTCTGGATATCCGAATTATCCAAATTCGTATTCGATAAAAACACTAATATGGTTATCCATATTCGTATTCGTTTTTAATGAGCATGTTAAATGGATGTATTCGTATTTAATTTTTCATATTTTGTCTATCTGGTTCCATATTTGTATTCGACAAAAATGTGGACTATCCGACAATATTCAACACTATCCGTATTTGTGTAGAATAAAGTAGTGATAAAGCCATCTAAAACTTATCTTAATGACTAATTAAGAAGTACAAAATGATGTTAATTCAATATTATTACCTAAAAATGATGTACATTATCTAATTATTAAAAAATATCTGATAAATAATTATGTTACTAGTGATATACAATAATAAATTTTAATATAATTAATATTATATTATTTTTACTGAATAAATTATATTTACTCACTAGTAGAACATATTTTTTTACTCATCGATAAAATAAATTTATCTGTTTTGTATTCGTATCTGATAAGATTCGTATTCGAATCTATTCCACAAGACTCGTATTCGTATTCGTATCCGATTCGACAAGACTCATAATAATGACATCCGAATCCGAATTGTATCCTATCCGAATGCATCCTAAATGCGATGCGATGCGAGTCTCACTCTCGCTCTCACCTCCTCATCTCCACCTCTCTCTCTCTCCCCCGTTCCTCTCTGTGGCTGTCTCGGCCTTCCTCTCCTGGCGGCGACAACTGGTTGAGAGGCGGCGACCTTCGCCACGACCATTCGCCGGTGACGGGCACCCTCCGCCAGGTAGGCCCGCGTCCTTTTCTTCCCTTTCTGCTGTGCGAAACGGAGCACCCCAAACCCTAACATGAGCTATTTGCATTCGGATCTGACCCGGTTACAGTTTTCTACATGTATATAATGCCTACGAACTTCGATTTTGGTGCGCAAATTATCGGTTGCACATGTGCGTACACCTACCTCCTAACTGTGTCGGTCCTGTCTCTCTGATGTATGTGAATATGTGATAAGAGCTTTGAGACATCGAGTATTTAGTACCATTTGGTTTCATTGGCCAAAAGTTTATATGTTTACACGACATGTGCATAGTGTACCTGAAAATTTCTGTCTCATCTTCACGCGTAGGCTCATTGTTCCAGAAGTGTCCTGGAATTACTTTTTCCTTGATGAAGTTCTGTTAGCATGTTCCGGGCCTCAGGATTTTGGGCAAGTCATAGTAATCTAGAGCTGGGCCAAATGAACTGAAGAATCAAACCAATCTTCCAGCTTAGCCTTCATGCACGCGTTTTAGATTTATCTTGGAAACATATCTGATGTTTAACTAATCAGATACAACAGTGAATTTGGGGCAAACATCCTGATGCTATCATCTATTCCCAATTTCTAAGATAGGTTTGTTTTTTTCTCTTTGGGACTCATCAACTCATCATAACGATGAAAAATATAGTAATCAGAGTTTATTAATTCTGCTATCAAACTCAAGTGGCTCATTTTGGCAAATTTTGGTTGTGGGCCAGCCATGTCCGTAGGGTAGCAGTTCACTTCATTGCTTTGTTGTTTCATGTGTCATACTTGTTAATTTTGTACCTTTTCAACCTATGTGTGTTAGATACAATGGATACCATTCTTGTTGGATCCGATTATGGGTCCCTCATTCATAGGTGATTGTGGCTCATAAGGCTGTTGTGTATGTGAAATGATGCAAAAGGATTTTCATCATTACACGCACACACACAACGAAGCAGTTAAGGACTTAATGCAATGCTAGTAAAAAAAATAATTGTATGACATAAAAGTGCAAATTGGTTTGTCAGTTTAGTTAATTAAATTTGCTGATTGTATGTAGGATTAACTATTGTGGGAAGCTGACTGAATTGGAAAGTTTATGTTACAAATTGTAGCCACTAAAGATATATGTTTGCTAAAATTGAACATTTGTAATTGGTTAATTATATCTTTATTCTTCACCTAAGCACATTTTGTACGTTCTTGTTTTGAATCACTATGTCATACTCTTTATTGTCACCCTGAATCACTATGTCATACTCTTTATTGTCACCCTGTCCTCCCTTATTTTGTATGCATATTGTTTGCTACTTTGGTGCCTGTATACATATTCCATTATATAGATTTTGTTATCATTTTACTTTCGGTTGAGCACAAAATGCAAAAAATAACATCCAGTTGTTTCTTTTCAAATCTTATTAGGTACTCTTGTAAACACTAAGGAGGTTTTGTATTGTGTGCATAAAAGGCAGTTCATGAACACTTCACTAGCCATGTCTGGTGTTTATGCGGAGAAGCCACCTACAGATGTTTGCACTGTTCCGTCAAGTTCAAGGAACAGCATTGATGAGGATGATGATTGGGTGATAGTCAAGAAACAGCGGGTCACGATATTAATTCCTGCTGCAACACGAGATGCTGCAAACCCTGAATCAGATAGGCCCACAATAAGTTCTAAACATTCTACCTTAACACAGAGCACAAGAGACTGGAATGCTGCCAGAAAGAAGCACCCTAAGCTGCTGATTGCTGAGAAATCGAAGGATTTCCCTCCAGAAGATGGCATTAGTGAGAAATTTCAAGTAAAGGGTCCTGAAAGTACAGTTCAAAAAGATGTTCTAAGGATTGTGGGTGACATACCACCACAGTGTCCTGCTGCCCCTGTTGTAAAGTCAGAATGGACTGAAGGTGGATGTCAGGCTGTTAAAGGGCTGTTTCATCGAGGCAGTGGGAAAGTGGCAAATTTCTCTGGAATCATGGATAATCCAAGGATGCCAGTTATTTCTTCACCTGTTGTGAATAAGATAATGCGAGCGCGGCTTCTCGAGAGTCGCGTTGCTCGTTTTGGTGGACTGAAGAATTGGCTTTTTGATTGTGGTCTTGGATGGTTTGTTGGCATATTGGACAGTGAAAAGCTGGCGATGTACCAGCTAGTCTCCCTTACAATGACCCAGCTGAAAGAAATGGGTGTTGTTGCTGTAGGTCCAAGGAGGAAACTGATCCATGCCATTGACAATCTGTGTCGCCCTAGCCAGGTTGAGATGGTTTTTTGATCTCTAGTGCATTTTAGTGAGCTAGAAATGTCAGAATACTATTTGCAGGAAAGAATGTCTGAAGTGGCCTCTGGTTGCAGTTAGTTTGGTGACGGAAGCCATATATGTCTCTTGTATGGATAGCTCAAGGTAGGCTCATCATCAAGAATCAGAAGCTGAGTGCTGAAAATTTTTGGGAACAGGGAGAGTAAAGTTCATCCTTTGAAATATGCTGTTCTGGACTACCCCTTGTAAGATAATCTGACGTAGGTCAAGATGATACCATGTAGTCTTGCAGATGTGGAGGGATGTTTTAATAGCACTTCATCATTCTGTAACAACTTTGAGGAAAAGATGTGTTGGGTCTCTCCCTCGGCAAAATTTTTGATGTTTGAGTGGGTGGGAGGCCGCGTAATTGTAAAAGTTCTTGGGTTTGGAGTTGCAACTTGCAAGCACTGCTGCAGCTGAAGAATTAAGAGGACCTGACGTTCTAAAGGGAAGTAAACCAGAAATCAGGCAGATGAACTCGTTTGGGTTTTCCATGGAGTGATTATGGCTTGTTTCAAAGTCTTAAGAACTGATTATGCAATAGCATTTTGGGAAAACTGATGTTCTTGAGCAGATTGGTGCGTGGTTTATCAATTTTAACTAGTGGCGTACAAATTTACGGTAGTAGCCAATTAGACTCAGAAATCTGCTTAGCCAATTTGAAATGACGTGCCACAAATACTCTTTTGATATTGTGCAGAAGACCATTTGAATCTCTTACCGCCCGGTTAAATGAATAACATGATCAAAGTTGTGGGTAAACACCGGCGAGATGTGATGTACTATAGGCTTCTCTGGTCAACTTAGTTGACCATACTCCTAATCTCAAAATTGAAGTCGCCCATACATAAATTTGAAACAGCCGGTATGATGGACTAGCCGACTAGGAGTAGGAGGTCGGAGGCGTGAAAACATGTTGATAAAATACAAAGATTTAGCTTGACAGTTTTTATAAAAACTAATAAAAAAACAGAGTGGCCCGTCTAGAAAAAGAGAGCAAAACAAAAGAAAGAGGAAAAAGTTTACATCACCCTCTCACCTATGGAGACTGGACTACATAACCCCTAATATATGAAACAATTTTGAAAAATCATAGTAAATTATTAAAAAATCATAAAATGAAAAATCTAATTGTGTTGGACTCCAAATGAGTATATCTACACAGTGAACATATAATATAGATTGATTTAGTACAGTTTTTTTGTTATATCTTTAGATCTATACTTTTCTTCGTAACTGTAAAAAAATATACTAAAGCATACATATTATGGGTGTGTTTGGTTGAGCTGTGTCTGTGAGAAAAACTGTTGTGAGCTATGGTAAAAGCTGCTGTGAGGTGTGAACTGTGAAAAAGCTAAAAGTCGTTTGGCTGAAACAAATGAGCTGTGAGAAAAAGCTGATGTTTGATAGACAATGTCTATAATGCCCTTAAAATGCCAAGGTGTTGATTTTCAAATTGACTGTAATAAATTATTGTTTTATTCACTAATCGCAAACCATTTACAAATTTAGAAAACAGACTTTAGTTATTTTTAACAAAATTACATCCATTACCATTACGAGTTTCTTTACTTCCAACAAAAGTACAATTTCTAATCTCTCAGCCGGACAATAAGCAGTACAATTTCTTCCACACAAAAGTACTGTGAGCTTCCTCTACCGCTTGGAGAGCAGAGCATAGCAGGGAGATGCCCGGGGAGCAGAGCAGGTAGGGGCGACGTCGTTCTGCTGCAGCTTGCGCCGGGGACGGAAAGGGGCACCTCCTGGCGCCGGCGACCTCCACTTGCGCCGCCTGCTCGAGTGGTGAAAAGGGTGCTAGCTCGCCGGAGCCGAGGGGGAGCACGAGCTGCGGGCACACCGGAGCCGAGAAGAAGATGGGCAGCATGAGCGCCAAGGTAGATCTGTGCCGTCACCACTCCCTTCTCTCCTCCTCCATCCAAATCGAGGCCGCCCGTGAGGAAGCTCACGCCGGAGACGAAGGAGAAGAGGACCGGCGGTCGCCGGCGGGCTCGTCGTGCCGCGCCACACCTCCGCCATGCGAGCTCGAGATCCAGAGGGACCTGCGCCCTTGGTTGGGCACCTCGCGCGGTCCGCCGTGCGGCCAGGTGCTGTCAGGGAGAGGCTGTCGGAGCTGCGAGAAGGGGCAGCCGGCGGATCTCGGGCCTGCGTCGAAGCTCTCTTGCAGCGGCTGGTCGCGAGCTTGGGGCGCCGGCGGGTGGATCCTGCATCGGAGCCTTCCGCGCGGCCGCATCGAAGCCGCTGGTCGGAGAGGTGCGCCGCCGCCTGCTTGCCCCTTCCTCCTCCATCCTATTCCACTACTCGGCCGCCGGAGCTTGTGGAGAAGGAAGGGAGGGTCGCCGGAGCTCGGGGAGAAGGGATGGAGGATCGTCGGAGCAGGGACCGGCCGCCTCCAGCGTGGGGCGCCGCCGCCCAACCCTAGCGCGGGATATTTAACTTTTTTACCATTACAGTGGGTGGCGTCTCTCTAGATAGCATCTTTCCGGTTGCCACAACTCTTTTAGCACATGAGAGAGAAAATGCATACACATTTACCACATTTGCTCGCGTGGCACGCCAGCTCGTCTGTCCACCTCAGATCCGAGTCAGCAGGGGTAGGGGAAAAGACCGTGCTGCCCCTGCCGGTCTTGTAAGCCGTCGCACTCCCGTCTCTCTCCCTCATCCGCTCATTTCCCTTCCCCCTTCTCGCAGTTGCTTCCCCACGGCGCCGCCGCCGCCCGCCCGCCCTCCGCCGTCCCCGCTTCACTTCCCCCCTTCCCCTCAAGGATTAAGGTATGTGCTGAACGCCATTCTCATTACCCGGGGTTTTGGGAGCTCGTTTTGTTGTGACTGGAGGTTAGGGTTATGGGTTGATACTGATTTGGGATGTGTTGCCCTTGCAGTGGATGTAGGCGGTGGTGGTAGGAGCAGAGACAATGGATTCAACTGGTTGCCCATTTTGATAAGTTAAACTAAAGTTCAATTTCGCTTTGCATTTTTGGTGAAGGGTGGTGATATGCAGACAGGGTTGGGGTTCTTGTGCACGCGGATTCGTCTAACTGCGTCTAACTGTTTGTATTCGTTATTGTGCTAGGATTGATCCTGGCAACACGTTTAGATTAGATGTTAAGGTTTCGAAATATGTTGCTGAAGGTGTGTATGAGACAGCACAAATGGATGAGCAAGTTCATGTGATATGGCTGGATAGGTCTCTTCAGTATAGTATTGAAAAATTTCATGATGACATGGCTACTAAGATAATCTGGGGACCTGCACAGACACTGGACATTTGGGTGATTGATGCTGACAGTGAATCAAAGTGGAAAGTAAGGAGGGATGAACATTTTGAGCAGTTGTTAAATGAGAGATGCAATGATGGATTTGCAGTGCTTTCAGTGGATGTTCTGAACAAGTACAATCAAACTGGTTATGGCAGCAGTGGTGTTACTTATGCATCTGGTGCCACTTCTGCACAAGGTAGTGCTGCTGGTGCAAATGCAAAAGGCAGTGCTGCTGGTGCAAATGCAGAAGGTAGTGCTGCTGGGGCAAATGAATAAGGCAGTGGTGCAGGTGGTAATGCAGCTAGTGAAGGAGTTGGCGACACTTGCAGCTCTCCACCTCCATCTGTGCCAGTTCAAACAACACAGGAAGTTGATTGGGCTGATTTGACTATCTTAATAGGTGCTGATGAGGATGGAGATGCCAGGCCAGCTGTTGATGAGGATATAGTTTATGAGGCAATGGGATTTGAAGCAGCAGATGAGAGAGCTCAGGAAGCAGCTAGGGAATATGTCCCTATCCCTACCATGACAGCTGAAATGACTGACTAGATGGATGAAGCAGCAGTTCCAGTTGATGACAATGCAAATGAGGAGCCCTTGTATGATTGGGATAGGGATAATCCAGATCTATCTGTGGGGATTTGTTACCCTTCAATGCCTGATTTCAGATTAGCAGTTAGACAGTATGCAGTTCTGCATGAATTTGAGCTTGATACAATACACTCAGATAGATCTAGGTTTCGGGGGAACTGCTCTGCTAATGGTTGTCCATGGATGATTAGAGCTAGAACACAACATGATGGGGCTGTCAGGGTTTTTTTATGTACATTTCTATTTCATGAGTACTGCATACCTATTATTGTTTTGCATGCTTACTTACTTTTGTCTGTTTTATGTTGCTGCAGATCCAGATATTTAATGAAAAACATACATATGCCTCTACATCCAGAGTTGTTGGCAGAATGGCATCACAAGCATGGGTTGCAGAGAGGGCAATTCCACTACTCAAGAGGAAGCCAAGCATGGGCCAAGGGAAGTGCAGAAGGAGCTGGAGTACAAATACAATATTGAAATAGCATACCAGACTGTAGTGTATGGCAGAATGAGAGCAGCCAACAAGTTATTTGGCAAATGGGATGATTCATTTGACTGGTTGTACAGATTCAAGGCAGAGGTTGAGATGAGATCACCTGGTAGCATTGTAGAGATTGACACTGAGGAGATTGATGGACATATTCATTTCACTAGGTTTTTTTGTTGTTTCAAGGCTGCAATAGATGGATTTAGGAATGGTTGTAGGTCTTACATCAGTATAGACTCCACTGCCCTTAATGGGCAGTGGAATGGCCACATGCCTACAGCCCAAGCCTTAGATGGCCATAATTGGATGTTTCTATTAGCCTTTGGGTTCTTTCAGTCAGAAACAAAGCCAAACTGGGTGTGGTTTATGGAGCAACTAAGCAAAGCAATTGGCCCTATGGACAATTTAGCAGTCTGCACTGATGCTTGCAAGGGTTTGGAGGCAGCAGTGGCTAAGGTTTGGCCCCATGCTGAGAAGAGAGAATGCTTCAGGCATTTGATGGAGAATCTGAAGAAATATTACACAGGAGAAGTGTTTGGAAAGAATATGTGGCCTGTAGCTAGGGCATACAGTACATACAAGTTCAACTATTTCTTTAACAAGGTTGTGGCAGCTAGCCCTAGCATCCTTGCTTGGCTGAAAAAAGACCATAGCCTACTGTGGGCAAGGAACAAGTTTGGTACAAAGAGCAAATGTGACTACATCAACAACAACTTGGTAGAGAGTTGGAATGCCTGGATCAAAGAGATGAAAGACCTACCTGTGCATTGCCTGGCTGATGCTATCAGAGAGAAAACAATGGTCATGTTTGCTAAGAGAAGGGCTATATCACTTGCATTGAGTCCTGGCATCGTACCTGCTGTCATACATCAACTGAATGCAGCATCCAGAGGTCTAGGACATCTTCAAGTGACAAAGGCTCATCCAGATGAAGCTGAAGTGACAGAAAGATACAAGGGTGAAGAGGTGAGGAGGCATGTTGTGTACCTTTCACAACATATCTGCTCATGCAGAGAATGGCAGGTGACAGAAAAGCCATGCCCACATGCATTGGCAGCCATAACCACAAGGAGGCAGCCCAACATGGAGCAATATGTGTCCAAATACTACTCTATTTCCAAGTTACAGGCTGCCTACCATGGTATTATCCCCAACATAACTAACAGAGACCAATGGCCTGAAGTAGATAAGGGCTTCAAGTTGCTACCACCTGTGTCAGACAAGGAGAAAGGGCCAGGAAGGCAAAAGAAAAATAGGTTTCTTTCAGCATCAGAGAGAATTGGGAAAAGAACTAGGCAGGTTCAATGTCAAGGTTGCAAAGAGTTTGGACATAGAAGTGGAAGCTGGCGGTGTGCTCTGACTGGGACAAAGAAAAGAAAGCGTGCAAAGAAAACAGCCCCCAAAACTGGAAGGAAGAAATCGAAGAAGGACAACACCCCACCTGAACAAGGAACTCTAAGAACACGAGCAGCAGTGGCTAGAGAGGCAGCAAGACAAGCTGAAGCAGCAGCAGCAAAGGCTGCAGCTGAAGCTGATGCAGCAGCAAAGTCAGCAGCTCAAGCTGAAGCAGATGCATCACCTCTGGAGATAGAACCACCTCCAAGCCCAAGAACACCAACAAGCCCAAGAACACCTCCAAGGTACTATCCTAAAACTTGTTCAATTCAGTTCAGTCTTTCTCAATATTTGTGACACTTAATCATTACCTTCCTTTGCACATAGGAATAACTGCCTTGAGTTGCAGATTGTTAACCAGATGGGTGAGGTGCCTGCTCCTACTGCTGCTACTACTCCAAAGAAGTGCACACCCATCAGAAAGCAACTAGCTAGCAAGATAAGGAAGACTCCAAGGAAAGCTCCAGCCATGAAGAGTCCAGCTAAGAAAAAGGGGAAGAACTGAATGTGGCTTGTATCAGTTCCAGCCAAGAAGAGGCCTTTTGTGTAATTTTGTGAGCAAACTTGTATCAGTTGTGGCTGACATATGATGTGAACCTTTTGTTTGTTGAATCTTGAACCTTATGTGTGATGTGTGAACCTTAAACTATGTGGTTGTGCAATGTATGATTTCAAGTCCATTATGTGCTTGTGCAACATATGTTTTCAAGTCCACTGAATTATGTGGCTGTTATGATCTGATATGGTTTCAAGTGCATTTTCACTCATTGAAGATATGATTCAGTTGCATCCATTCAACCATTTGCATTCATGCATGCATCCATTCATTCATTTGCATGCGTTCATTCATTCATTTGTCACTTAAAAAAGTAGATCAGTACACCAACAACACCACATACAACACACACACTAAGCATGTTCATCTTCCACAACATGACCTCCATCTTCTGCTCCAACATATTCATCTTTGTCTCAACATTTCCACAGCCGACAGACCCTTCTTCTTCTTCTTCTTCATCCACCTGCAGTGCCCCCATGGGCTGGCAAACCTTTATGATGCCTTGCTCCTTCAAATGTAAGAAGTACTCCTTCTCAAACCAGTAGTAGCCATACAACTTAGGAAACTGCAAAACATTCACTAATTAGAACCCTAACTGAGCAAAAATGTGGGGGGGAACAATGCAGTTAACTCACAGCATTCCTAGTACACTTGAAGTAGAGTCGGCCGTGGTTCTGACCATCCTTCTTGGTACGCCCCTCCACCACCTGAGCACTACCGCAATCCGGGCAGGGAATCAGTGGGAACCCGCTCAGGTCACCAACTGGATTCGAAGCAAGGCTCCCGCGGCTTGCTTCCAGCCTACTCCTCACAGCACTCCTCACTCGTGCACCTCCAGACGACTCCGCAAAATGAGACATGGACGACATGGAGGGCGGCGGCGGGCGGGCGGGCGGCGACGACGCCGTGGGGAAGCAACTGCGAGAAGGGGGAAGGGAAATGAGCGGATGAGGGAGAGAGGCGGGAGTGCGGCGGCTTACAAGACCGGTAGGGGCAGCACGGTCTTTTCCCCTACCCCTGCTGACTCGGATCTGAGGTGGACAGACGAGCTGGCGTGCCACGCGAGCAAATGTGGTAAATGTGTATGCATTTTCTCTCTCATGTGCTAAAAGAGTTGTGGCAACCGGCAAGATGCTATCTGGAGAGGCGTCACCCACTATAATGGTAAAAAGTTAAATATCCCCCCTAGCGCGGACCGCGGAGAGCCGAGGGAGAAGCGAGTCGAGGGCGACGGGAGGAAAGTGACAGGAAAGAAAAGAAGAATCCAATCGTTACTTCATAACCGATGGGCGTAATTTCAGTCAAAGTCCGTCTCCCACGGCTAGACCTGGTAATGGATCGATATCCATAATCCAATCAATGATTATCCACTAGCATCCAATACATGTAACGCTCCTATCCTGTTCAATCCTATTAGTAATTGCGGCATCCAATCCTGTCCAATCCAACGCCACTCAAGTCCATATGCATCCAACCAATCCAATTTAAGCCACAATAAGCAGCAATCGTCCGCTCGAAGCACCCAACGCTTCCCTTTGTTTCCACCGCGGGCGTTCCGCCGCCGGCGTAGCGAGGAGGGAGCCGACCACGCGCGTCTCGCCGTGCTCAGGGGCCACACGGCCAAGTCAAGTGTGTCGCCATGGACGAGGAGGATCGAGGATGGTGCCGCCGGCGAGTATGGAATCAGACCGCGGCGCGCACGAGGACGCGATGAACCCCACGCGGACGCCGATCGCAGCGCAGGTGCGGAACTGGAAGGGTGCCTCGCCGTCGTTGATGCGCGGGTCGACGAAGCACATGGGCGCGGCGTGAGCAACAACAGAGACAGACAAACGTCACCGTGCGTGCTACGACACCATGCGCACTAGGGTAGAATAGGCCAGTGCACCCTCCTTGTGGCCGGGGAGCAGACAACGCGGAGGTCGGGGAGGAGGCACAACGGTGTCGGAGGAGACGCATGACGACCGGAGCTTCCCTTTTTCAAATCCAACTCGAATTGGATTATCCTGATTCTTAAGTTCAATGGAATCCAACGCTGTTGGATCAGAAGCGTATGGATGTCCAGGATCCAATTAGATCCAAATCCAGTGAAATCCAATTACTAAAATCCAATTGGATATGGATTTTGCTTAATCCAATACCAGGTATACCCACGGCTGAGAAAAGGTGGTGTCAGGTGGCTGTGAGATTTGTACTGAAAAATTCCGACCAAAGAGACCAACACAAATGAATTTTTATTTTATAATTTTTTTCGGATTTATTATGATTTTTTAAAATTACTTTAGAGAATTTGACTTGTTTTGAAAAGTTTAGAAGTGATAGGTTGGGGTTTACATAATTCAACCGAGCGAGTGATTAGACTTTTTCCCAAGAAAGAAAACCCGGCACCCGCACTCCCCTCCCGCGTCGCAACCATCCATGGCGGCGGAAGCTGCGCCGCCGTCGTCCTCACCGTCGGCCACAGCAGCAAACCCCGGCCGCAACCCGAAGAGGAAGCGGAAACCCAAGCCCAAAGCAGCCGGCCCCTCCGCCCTAAACCCTAACTGGGCGCAGCTCCAGTCCAAGCTCCCCCAACGCCCCGCCGCCACCCATCTCGGCAAGCGCAAGCATGACGCCGGCCCTCCGTCGTCGACCCACGCGCCCGCGGAGGCATCTCCGCCACCTGAGACGGAAGTCAAGCTCGAGCCTACCTCCGGAGACGCCAGGTGAGCGTGCCCGCGCAGTGAGATGGTCGGATTGCCAGTTTTTCAGATGTTTGGTTTTTGATTTCCTGATTTGGGAATGGCGATTCGGGGTGGCAGCTTGACGAAGGCTGTGGCGATTGACTGCGAGATGGTCGGGGTGGGATCCGATGGCAGCAAGAGTGCTCTCGGCAGGGTCACCTTGGTAAGCACCAGTTTTACTTGTTTATTTATTTACTATGGGTAACAACAGTATGCTTAATCATTTCATAACTGGAGTAGTATTTGGGAGTTGGGGTGAAGGCAAATTAATGGTCTGTACTTTGTAGTTATTCATTAAAATTACCTGAAGGGTGCCAAAAGCTTTTAATAATGAGAAGCAGGAGTGTGATGCTCTGCTTTGTGAATGGAATGAAATTGCAACTATGTTGTAGCTGGATTTCGTTTCGATGTGGAGATCTTGTGAGTTTGATTTGGGCAATCCACAGTTGGAGGCTGGTTATTCATAGTTGTCTGGTTTAAGAATTAGGTGTTTCAGTAGTTTCATGACTCGGATGGATAGGCATTCTTTTGCTTCCATGAAAGTGGTTGTTAGTTATTACAAGCTTGCGTTTGAGACTAGTATTATGCAGGTATTTGTTTCAAAAATGTGTGATTAGCTTATAATGGTTTGGCAGTAACATAAAGCAATTTCCTATCCTTGAGGTTTCTACTGCTTGTTTTATTTACATGATGTTGCTAATAGAGTTGCATGTACATTGGCTTTATTTAAAAAATATTTAGCAAATGAGTAGTGCAATGTGGCCCTTTTCACGTGTAATGTGGTTTTGTATCTATTAAATTGTTTTGTGTGGCTACTTGCTAGTTCCGTGGAAATGCTATAATACACTGTTTAAGTGTAGTTGCTTAGGGATCTATAGCTCTTGCATGAATTTCAGAATTTGACGTAATACAATAGAATGTGTGCAAATGTTTTGTGATTTGTGTATACTTTATTTTCTGTATCCCTGAATGTGGAATTAAATTATGAGATCGATTTGATGTTAAATTGTCGTTGTGCAATGCTTGCACTGTGTGAGGTAACATTATGTGGAATCAATAATATTTATTATATAAGTACGCAAAAGTTATTGTGTGGGTTCTTTATGATGTCCTCCGGTAATTCGAGTGCATCAACACTTGATGTGACATAAATGGTTCAAGGCTTCAAGCAGTGAAAGTTATTCTTCAAGTTTGTAAATTATATGATTATGTTTGATGTAAAATTAATGATAAGTGTAGGCCATGTCTACCTACCCTTGCTTTAGGAAAAGAGTGGGCAAACATTTCCTTGCTGTTGAGAGATAGGAAGGGAGGAAGAGCCAAACTTGTTCCTCCAACAAGAAGGATTTCTGGATCAGTAGCAATTCTGTTCAAGGGAACCAAACATTCAAGACTGCTTTTTGTTCAAACATTATGTAGTACCTGATATATAATAATTTTCTGTAGTATTTGCAGTGCGACATATGTACTCGATGAAGTCTGTTCCAAATGCCCAAACATTTGGGCAATGCAAATGCATGCATTACTGCCATTGAAATATCATCCTTTAATCTTAATATGCTTTTTGTCAGGTTAATTCTTTTGGCAATGTTGTGTTTGATGAATACGTTCGAACAGTGGAGCGAATTGTGGATTACCGGACCCGTATTAGTGGGATCAGACCTAAGCACATGAATAAAGGTAGAGATGTCACTGCATTGTTAGTCTCACTATATGGTATTTTGTTAGGAAAAAGTCCAAATTACTACCCTCAAGTATAGTGAAAGTTCAGATAACCCCCCTAAACTATGCTTTGGTTCAATTTACCCTCTAAAGTTAGCTACTTGGTTCAACTTACCCCACCATGCAATTTGTCATTTTTGTTTCTCCATACACAAGTTGAATTTTAATTTGAGATTTTGCAAGATGGTAGTGGACATCATAATCTATATTAGAAAAATATTTTATGATTTTTTCATCATTAGTTTTCATATAATTTGGTATCTCAACGATAAATTTTATTTTTAAATATTATATCTATCAAAATAGTAATGAAAAATTTATGATATATATTTTTAACATGCCTTATGTTGTCTGCTATCACCTTGCAAAATATAAACTTAAAAGTCCACTTGTGCGTGGAGAAATAAAAAAGAAAATTTGTGTTAAGGGGTAAATTGAACCAAATGGTATAGTTTAGAGTGTGAAATGAACCAAGATTTACTTTAAGGGGTTATCCAAACTTTGGTTATACTTGAGGGTAGTAATTTGGACTTTTTCCATTTTGTTACTGTAGAGAGGTGATGGTGATCTATGTGGGTTATGCAACTGTCTTATGTCACTGCAGCCAAAGAATTCTGGGTTGTACAGATAGAAGTAGCTGAGTTGATTAAAGGCAGAATTCTTGTTGGGCATGCACTGCACAATGATCTTAAGGTTGGTGGCTGTAACTCCATTCTTTGTGCACCCTATGTTCTTGTCTAATTTAATTCACATTTTCCAGGTTTTGCTACTAAGCCACCCGAAGAAGGACATTCGGGATACATCAGAATATGAATTTTTCCGAAGGTTATATAGTCTGAGCATTTACTGTGACCTAATTATTATTATTATTATTATTGCTATGGTTGTCCAAACTGTATTGACGTTTGAATTTCAATTCACTAGGGAGAGAAAGAGGCGGTCACTGAAGGATCTTGCCGCTGAAGTACTTGGTGCTAAAATACAACAGAGTGAACATTGCCCCGTATGTGACGCTACATACATGATTACTGATTTGTCATTAGCCTATCACTTCCATGTTGATTTCACTTCTGCTCATGTACTTGCATGGGCACTTATTGATGCTCTTACTCTTTTACAGATTGAGGATGCCCGAGCTGCGATGTTCATTTACAACAAGCACAAGAAAACATGGGAGAAGAACATGAAAGAACAATTCAGGTTCAAAAAGAAGCTCAAGAAGCGAGGCAAGAAGAAACCTGCTGAGTCCAATGCAAATGACCCCAATGTCCCGACTGTTCTTCTATAGAGACTAGCTAAAGATACCTAGGAACCTGTGCGAACCATTTCCATACTCAACATGAAGTTTTTCACTCTGACAAGTGGTATGATGTTCCTGCTGGAACTGTCTCAAGTCAGTATCTAACCATCAAACTTTCAGAGAATACTTGATGTTGATTAAAAAATCATTGATTATCCTCTGGAATGAAAATTTCCAGAGCACTTGTCCTAGGGAAACAATGTTTGTAATGAAAATTTTGTAGTTGAACATTCATGTACACTGTAGTGTGTAAATTGACACTTGCAGTGAGGTTTTGTAGCAAACATTTTTCACCGTCAACTGAAAAATGTCACAGGTGACAAGATGGGGTTGCTGAGAATTGGATTCAGAGGACTGGGCTGCCTTGCGGCAGTCGTAGCAGATGTGAGATCGAGACCTCTCTGCTGCTCATGGCGTTTCCTAACCGTGAACTGGTGTTGGTGCAGTGGCAGGGAGTTGGTGTCCAGCATGTGGAGGATGACCACCATGAGCAGGGAGCAGGCGAACATGGGGATCGGGCCGAAGATCCACATGAGCAGCGTGGTGGCGAAGTAGAGCGCCCTGAGCCCCATGGACCAGAAGTTGCCGCCCCGGATGACGGCGTGCTGCACGTAGGCCGCCGGCACGTCGGAGTCGAGGGTGGTGATGAGGAAGCTGGCCTGGACGTAGTACCTGGCCGAGTGGATGAAGCAGGTGAAGGAGGCGAGGAAGCAGACGAGGAGGGAGATGTACTTGACGGCTGCCGTCCCCTGGCTGCGGTCGCCGTAGACGACACCCGTCATGAACACCTTGTTGGTGCTGCTGATCCAGGCGCCGATGAGGGAGCCCAACGCGATGGAGAGGGAGGCCAGGTTGGCGGACGCCGAGATGCTGCTGGCGATGACGCTCAGCGCCAGCGACGTCTCCTCCGGGGACGCCCGGACCATGCGCCGCACCCAGGCCGACTTGTTGTGGTTCTCGTAGCCGATGATGGTGGTGCTGGGGTGCCGGAGGATGCGGTACAGGAGGAGGAGGTGGTAGCTGAGCATCACCACCAGGCCGCAGGGGACTAGCACCAGGTCCAGGGACCCTTTCTCCAACTTCATCGCTTCTCTTCTCTGTTCTTGTGTTCTAGGCTTGACGGCTTCGTCGTTGCTCTTCTCTGTAGGTGCCTGGCATTTTGATGCTGTGTTCGTTGGGTGAGTTCTGTACTTCTGTAGAGGACGTGAGATCGTTGCGGATTGTGGTTTGCGGTTTTATGTGGATTGTTGTGCGCGCGTGCGTGCATAGAGTGATAGAGGCCGGGTGATGGGCTCCTGGTTGCTTATGAGTTTTGCATATGGAGTTGCCGTCGTGGTACTGACAGTGTGGTGGCTTGTCGCTTGGGGCCGAAGACTGCGAGCACGGCAAGCAAAATTTTGTGAGCTTGCTTCGAAGAAAGGCCGGGAGATATAATTGCTTGACGGGATCCCTGATCCTCTTGAGCTCTCTGATCCACAGAGCAAGTGAAAATAAGAATGTTGTCAATGGCAGAAAACAGAGGAGCTACAAAACCTTGATGATTCAACGGAAGTCCGTTTTATACTCCCTCCGTCAAAAAATAAATGCAATTCTAGGACCAAACACGCAAACCAATATAAGATGTAAAATGACCAAAATACCCTTTGTCTTTTATGTGAAAGATCTAGACATTAGATTGTTTTTTGTGCGAGAAACTTCTAAACCTATTGTCTTTTGTAGGTGGTTAGTCAAAATTGCATTTTTTGTAGGATAAAATTTGAATCCTAGAGTTGCATTTATTTTGAGACGGAGGGAGTAATGACCTAAACAAAACAAACAAATTTGTATCGAATGGGTTTTCGTTGGTGCATCCTTTGCGGTGTCGAAGACCTTTCCTGTTTCCTAAATAAGACAAATAATGTTGTTCGTGTGGCCACGCCCCCCCCCCCCTCCTCTGTGTGTACCACCATGTGTTTGCTTGCACTCAAAAGCCACAAGCCCATTTCAGTACACACATTGTATAATTGATTGACAAATTGGTGGATAAGAGTTGAAATTTTCAGTCCATCAAAATTCATCTAAAAATTCTGGTCATTATTTTGAGTAAAATTTATGGTTGGTCCTTCAATTTGGCGGTTGGTGTCATCTAAGAATGGTAATGGGTCGGGTGCATGTCAGATGGTGAGATCTAGACAGCCCACGGGGGTGTTAATCCCTGTGGTTTAGTTGTTCGGCGAGGTGGAATCTAAGGCTAAGAACTCGAAGGTTGCGCAAGTGCACACGGAACACAGAGAATACGGCGAGTTTATACTGGTTCGGGCCTCCGGAGAGTAAAACCATATGTCCAGTTGTTGGTGTAGATTGCTTGAGGATTGCGTATGGATTAAAGGGTCACCTCGTCCGCCTTATATTGGCCAGCGGATGAGGTCGGTTCCCAGACTCCTGGTCGGTTACGACCAGGAGACCTAAGTCTAGATTACAACACTTGCCATTATCCGTCGATCTGCTTTGGTCGAAATCCACCGATGTCTTGTCTTGTACGCCAAGTCTTGAGGTCGTGTTGAATTAGGTCGTCGGGGGAATCTTCTGGAAGGTCTTCAGGAGGTCGTGTGGGCTGCCAACTAGGTCAGTTGGGCCCACTGACAGGTCGGCGGGTCTTCTGGTAGGCCGGACCTACTTGTCAGGGACGGCCGTGAGCCTGGTCGGTGGGGACCCAGGGGTACCCATGTCTCACAAGCCCCCGAGCGAGGTGTAGGCGCAGCGACCTTAGAAAGGTCATGACGAAGTCGTAGAGCTATCGTCAGGTCGAATAGCATGCACGTCGGTCCAAAAGATAAAAGAACAAGTCAGCTTAGCAGTCGACCTGTTTGTAGTCTTGCTGAACGAAGAGAGGTCGAGTGACGACCTATAGGAAGCAGGCTTCCAATAGATCGAAACGACGATGAAAAAATTCAGAGGACATCAAGGATGCACTCATAGAGTAGTATCCGAGCATCGTGGCGGGTAAGATGGCCGGTATGATGATCCAAAAAAGAGAAAGTAGGTCGAGTAGCGACGTGATGAGAAACAGGTTTCCCAACAGGTCGGTACGACGAAGAAAATAAGAGGGCGTCGAAGACGCACTCGTAGAGTAGTCCCCGAGTATTGAAACAGGCAGCATGGCTGGTTTGATGCCCAAAAAAGAGAAGAAAACTAAGTTATGGTCTTGATCGAACGAAGTGTAGAGGCACCTAGATCTCCAAGCATGGTTGCAAGGAGTCTGGCAGGGCCGACCTCGAGAAGGCCTTGCAGGCGTGCCAACCTCAAAGAGGCCTCAAGTAAATTTTGTCCAGTATCCGAGGATATCCAGCAGGATCTTGAAAGGCGAATTGCGTGAAGAAGTCTTCTATAGTGGTCGAAACGAATGACGATGAAGCTGGCGGAAATAATGTTGATCTTGAACGTATGGAGTGTAGAGACACCCAGATATCCTGCATAGCTGCAGAGAGTCTGGCAGAGCCACCCGAGGCATGCCGACCTCAAGAAGGTCTCAAATCAAAAGCGCCCAAGCACCCGGAAGTACTTGGCAGGGCCGTTAGGCGCGCACCCCACAGGGAGGCCTTCGTTCCCGACGTAAAACTCCTGGGTGTCCAGAGCAGACTGGCAGGGCTAAAAGAGCACACCAACCTCGGAAGGTCACGCATCCAGAGCGCCCAGCTAGGTTGGCAGAGCCGTAGACATACCGAGGTATTGCAAGACCTAAGTATTAAGGCACGCCGACCTCAGGAAGGTCGTTTTGGTGTCCAGACGACCAACATAGCTGCCAGCCGTCCAGTGGAGCCATGGTACTGAGGTGTTGACTACCTCAGCAATAGGCACACCGACCACGGGGGCCCGACGAAAATCGTAGATCTCCATGATGCTTCTAATCTCCAGGCGCCCAGAAGGATCTGGCAGAGCAGCGAGGTACGCCTACCCCGGAAGGTCTTCAATCGAACCTACGACCATTCTGCTCAGGAAACAGAAATATAAGCTGATTGGAATAGGTCCGTTTACGTGCAGAGCCGTAGCGGGTGCACCAGGACGCAGAGTCTAGCGGGTGCAAATAAAAGATATCAGGTCGCAGAGGAGGGTCGTGGAGTCGTCGTCATATGGGGCTTAGTTAGGTGCTGGGCCCTCTGATACATGGTCAGGTTTTGTCGTGTACCGTAGACTGCAGGGTCACGGGTCAACAGTGGTCGGAGATTCTCTTGCCACACAGAAACCGACAAACTGTCCACGAATCAAGGGGGGTACTGTGGCCATGTGACTCTTCGGCGAGCTCAGGCATCATTGATGCACTAGCGACAAAAGACGTCGTGAGACAGAGGTAAAGTCATCGCCTTTAATCGTGCACATGTCTGCAGGCCCTCTGGACCACGTGGCGACAGTGTCATCACTCAGCCACCTACCCGAGGTCTGGCTTCGGCTATAAATAGCGCCGTGAGACTGAAGGAGGCAAGCACTGAGCATTGTTGAGCTATGAAGCCGCAGGATAGTTTTGGAGCTATGCCATGGGCATGTGTTCGTCCACCAGATTGTAGATTGCTGTGTTTTTAGAAGCTTGGAGCTATGAGAACTCTCGCGAAATGTAGGCAGCACCCCCACTCTTTGTACCGTGTCTCTGCGTGGTACCAGGTAGAGTTTGGAGGTGATGCTGTACCAGCTCGAGGTGCAGCTGGGCGTCGCTGGTGAGCATCGGGTGCTCGTCGGGGGTCGGAGTCCCGCGCCGAAGAGCAAGCTCGTATCTGCATTCCAATAGTCGGCGCCGAACGTGCCCTGCTACGTGTGACGTCCAACAGCTGTCTCCCGCAAGGCTGCCATCAAGGCCCTGGTGCTAGGAGAAGTCTCGCGACGTGCTCTGCTTCGGCAAAGTAGGTCGCACAGATTGCTCTGGGTAGACTAGGTCTTGTAGTATGTTTATCTTTTTATGCCGGGTTCTGGATCCAGTGAGGTCGCAGACGACTTGTGTACCTTCGGACGACCCGTGTAATGTTCGCTCTCTTCTGTCATGTGCTTGGTCGTTTTGACAAAATGATTTGTCAAAAGACCTAAATTGATATGATTTGGGGGTTTATTGACCTTGTGAGGATCGAAATATTGTCATCGGGATGACCTGGTGATGTTACTGTGACTGACAACCTAAACTCGGAGCTTAGGTCGTTACTCATTCTCTTGGTGAAAAATCCGGCGTGATCTTCTCGCGAAATTATCGGAACAGAGCCGTTGTGGTGAGCACCGTACGGCGGAAGGAGCCGCAACAGGCGGACCCGGTGGACCCCCCTATAAATATAATATCAAGGGTTGGGGTTGACCACACTCATCTTCTTCCTCCTCCCGTCGCTATCGCCGCCACTGCGCCGTAGCCGCTGTAGCCTTGCACTCGCTTTCCTTGCGCGCGCCTCCATCCCATCGCCGGCTCCGGCCATCTGCGTGCTAGCGCCGCCGCCTGCGCCGTTCATTGCTGCACATGCGCATCAAGACCTTGTGTACTTTCAGATCCAGATCCAAACCTAGCGCAGAAATGGCAGCGGAAGCTCTCCCGATCCCGGACCCATGCACTGTGTGGGTGCGGTCGACGATGACGGAGGCCAAGATCCAATCCTTGGTGGACCGTGGGCTGCTGAGGCCGAAGGAGGAGGTGGAGTGGAAGGCGGCGGTGGGAGAGGAGTTCCCGACTGAGGACGTGAAGGAGCAGGTCGTCTTCGCGTCGTACTTTGAGCGTGGCTTCAACCTCCCCGTGGGTGACTTCTTCCGGGGTCTTCTCTACTACTATAAGCTGGAGCTGGTACATCTCGTTCCCAACTCCATCACCGTAGTATCGACCTTCATCCACTTCTGTGAGGCTTATCTGGGGATATCGCCTCACTTTGTTCTTTGGAGGCACCTGTTCTGTGTGAAGAGCACTGGCAAGAGGTCTGGGCCAGTGGGAGCTGTAATGTTCTGCTTGAGGTCGGGCCTCAAGTCAGAGTGGATAGACAGCGATCTCCCCGACAACACTGTTGGGTCGAGGTCGGAGTGGTTCTACATCGCCGACCAGCTGCCGGCCCTTCCGCGTCGTTCTGGCCACAAGCCCGTGAAGATTTCTGAATGGGACTTGGGGCTGTCTTCTCATGAAGCTGATGACATCAAGGAGGTCCTGGAGCTGGTCCAGGACCTGAAGAACCGGGGTGTGACATGGGGTTCGGTCGCCAGGTCGTTTTGCCGGCGACTGATTCAGCCGATCAAGGATCGGGTCCACCCCGCGTATGAATACTGGGGGCAGTTAGACCCCACTCGTGAGGTGAACCGCAAGGTCTCCAAGGAGGAGATGGCGGCCAGGGTGTCCCAGATCTACTCTGGGAAGGTGAAGATCAAGAAGTGCCCCAAGGCACATTCGCTGAAGAGGCCGGCTGACCTGGTAAGTCCTGGGACTATTTTAGGTCGTATTACTCCGTTTGTAGATTTACGTCATTTAACCCTTTTGGTCGTTGGTTGTTGCAGGATCGTGAACGTCAGTTTTGGTGCCCTGCACCTCTTCGCGAAGGCGAGCAGCACCGGTGGAAGCTGAGGTCGGACAAATACCAACCTCCGGCAGCCCGACTGCTGGAGTATTACGAGTCTGACTCGTCGGTGGAGGCCGATGAGGACACCGACACTGAGGTTGGTGGCGACGCCGGGACCGGCCCGGAGGCGGGTAGTGCCGCGAAGCCCAAGTGCAAGACCAGGGCGGCGATAGCGAAGCAGTCAGTCTCGACGGCTGCTGTTAAGGTCACCGCGGTAAAGGCCGCGGAGAAGAAGAAGAGGAAGAGGAAGACAAGTCCTCCGCCAGCGGTTGAGACGCCGGTGATTCCTACGCCTCCGTCCAGGGAGGTCGAATCTGATGAAGAAGAAGATGAAGCCACCGAGGAGCCACCGGTCGTAGAAGAACGATCGGTGAGGAGGTCGTTGAGCCCCGCAGCCAAGAGGCAGCGGGAGTTGGCGCAGAAGACGACAGAGGATGCCCTCCGTCAAGGATTAGAGGCGCAGCGAGTTGTCGCTGCTACGCAGGCAAAGATGCCTGTTTTGAATAGGCAGCGGATTTTTAGGCCGAAGCCTCGTGTCCCGACCATCACGAGGTAAGGTCTTGAACACTCGATATCTCTAACTCATTGTTGCTGTGATTTTTATGCTTGTCTGTGTGTGGTGGACTATGTAGGACGGTTGCAGAGCCTCAGCGCGACCTGGGTGCTCAGGCCTCGCCTTCCCGCACGAGGTCGCCCGATCCTAAGGTCGTGGCGCAGTCATTGGTTGACGATGCGAGAACGGCGACCCCGCCACCAGCTGCTGATGAAAGGGGGCGACTCCGCCGCCGGCTACAAACTCAAGGACGGCGACTCCGCCGCCTGCAGATGATGCGGGAGCAGGAGGTGCCGTGGGGGACGTCGGAACGTCGGCTTCTCCGCGGGTCATTGACGTGGATCCCATCAGCGCGAGGCCTGGTGCAATGGAGGAAGACCTGGTCAAGGATCAGGCCCAGATTGACCAAGCACCGAAAGGTCCGGGGACATCTAGCACACAGGTACCTGATTCTTCTCCGTCGAGCCCGAGGTTGCCACGATGAGAGATTGACTGGAATAATACCCCCTGGCAGGAGGACATCTTTGACGACAATGAAGATATGTAGGCCGTGCAGACCGGCATTATAACCATCAACGTTGCATTGACGGTGAGTTTGCCTCTGATGTTTTTTTTTCTGACGACTTGTTGTTGATTTGTTACTGACGAGCTGTTGTGTTATACCAGGCGCTAGCAGATCGTGCGAAGAGCCGGATCGACCTGCTGAATAACGCTGAGGCGACGCAGCGGCGGGTTACTGAACTTGAGCAAGAGCTCAAACAGGTCCGCGAGGCGGCGGCCGTAGAGAAGAAGAAGCTTGAGGACGAGCTCGCCGAGGAAAAGCGCAAGACCCAGGAGGCCAATGCGCAGTTCAATGCTGTGAGCATAGGTAAGGTCGAGACTTTATGTTGTTAATCCTCTTGTAGAGCTGAGGTCTTTGTGTTGAGTATCAATTTTGTTGGATATTTTGCAGACTTCCGCAAGCGTGAGGAGGACCTCAACAACGATCTAAAGAACACCAGGGAAAAGGTCCGGTCCTTGGAGGTGACGCTTCGTGAGGTCGAGGCTGGAGGCCAAGAGCTCAAGCGGGCGATGAAAGAAGCTACTGACAGTGAGTATGACGTATCTCAAAAGCTGGCTTATGAGAAATGAGCTCGGCAATACCTTGAGATCAATCTTGAGGTGGCTTTGAAGTCATTGCAGAATGACCAAGTAACCATTGCAGGATATGAGGTGGAGCTGAACGACCTGAAGGGCGCCGCCAATTACGCTATGGACTGCATAGCGGTGCCGGTTGAAGGGGGGAGGCCAAGTCTGTTGTTGATCGTCTCATAGAGACCCCTGACAGACTCCTCACGTTGCTGAAGGTGACGAGCTTGGCGGCAGCTACTGATGCGCTGGTGAGGGTGAAGTCGCACTACCCCGATGTTGACATGGCCAAGGTCAAGGGGGGTGCTGATGCTGAAAAAGACCTCGCAGCCCTGGAGCTGGAAGTTCAAGATGCCGCCATGGAAGTGGCGGACTCCTTGGACTATGAAGGTGATGACGGCGGGCAGTAGTCTTGGACTAGGAGCTGTACCTCCTCCTCTTCTTTGTCGTGTAAATAATGCTTCTTGATGAATATTTTGTTATGCCTAAGTGAAGTACTTGCCTTGTGCCTGCGCGAGCTTGGTAGTCTTGTAGATGACGACGTGTTGTTTCTTGCCTCGCTGACCACTACTCACGGAGAGGCTGGCTTACCGACCTCCACAGCTCAGCGTGGAGGCTTACGTGAGGTCGGCGCGCGAGGAGGAGTCTAGGACTCAGGTCTGGCGACCTTATCGACCAAGCATGCTCGCAGTGACAGAGGGCTTATACCCATTAGGGATGATGTCCTCAGGTCGAACGACCCTTAGGTTAGCTTTGAGCCAAGCCCCCGAGCATGTCGAGGGGGAGGAGTAGGAGAAAATTATAACCCTCAGGTTTTACAACCCATGTATTGGCTTTAGCCAAGCCCCCGAGCGTGTCGAGGGGGAGTGTTGATGACATGAGAGAGGAGAAGGTAGGGCTCGGCACATAGCAGATGACTGCTTGAACTAATATTTATTTAATCTAAAAAGGGTAAAAAGAAATACATAGCTGTAATTAAAAACTATTCTACGGGTAGAATCGTCGTAGATGTTCCACGTTCCAAGGGTTTGGCACTCCTTGCCCGTCACCCCATTGGAGGCGATACGTGGATGGGCTGATGACTTCAGTGACGATGAAGGGTCCTTCCCAGGGGGCAGAGAGCTTGTGCATGCCGTCGGTCTTCTGGATGCACCTGAGGACGAGGTCGCCAACGTTGAAGGAAGTTTCCCTAACGTTGCGATTGTGATACTGACGAAGTTGTTGGTCGTGATGAGCTTGTCTCATGACGGCAGCTAGCCTCTGTTCTTCAAGGCTATCTAGGTCAACTTGACGTGTTTGCTCGGCTTCTCCTTCCTCGTAGAATTGGATGCGTGGAGCTCCAATAGCGACGTCGGTGGGTAATATGACTTCTGATCCGTAGACCAAAAAGAAGGGCGAAAAGCCCGTGGCGGAGCTGACTTGGGTCCTTAGACCCCAAATCACTTGTGGTAGCTCGGCTAACCACCGGGTGGCGTAGTTTGAGGCATCGTCAAAGATACGATCTTTGATAGCTTGAAGGACCATGCCATTGGCACGCTCGACCTGGCCGTTGCACCGAGGGTGGGCGACCGAGGAGTAGTAGACGTCGATGGTGTTATCCTGACAGAAATCCCAAAAGGCAGAGCTGGTAAAGGCCGTGCCCAGGTCAGTGATGATCCTGTTAGGCACACCGAAGCGGTATGTTATGTCTTGCATGAATTTTGCTGCTTCTTCCGATGTTGCTTTCGCAACAGGTCGGACTTCGATCCACTTGGTAAATTTGTCGACAGCTACTAGTATAAACCTGTACCCGCCTGGGGCCGTTCGGAACGGTCCCACTGAGTCGAGGCCCCACATGGCAAAGGGCCATGATGGAGGAATTGTACGCAGGGCCTGAGCTGGCAGGTGCTGCTGTTTGGCAAAGAATTGGCATCCTTTGCACCTCTTTACGAGGTCTTTTGTGTCGGTCATGGCCGTGGGCCAGAAGAATCCAGATCGGTACGCCTTACTGACCAGGTTGGCGGATGCTGCGTGGCAGCCACATTCGCCGCTGTGGATCTCAGCCAGGAGCTGTAGACCTTCTGATCGCAAGATGCACTTCATCAAGACGCCTGTGGAGGCGGCTTTTCTGTAGAGGTCGGTACCAATCACAACGTAGTTGGCATTTCGTCGTGTGATACGCTCACGTTCTGCTTTGTCTTCTAGAACGAGTTGGTCGAGTATGAAGTCTATGAAAGGCTTGCGCCAATCATCTTCTTTTTCTGTCATCAGCACGTCGCGGGGGGGGGGTGCTGAGGCTTGTTCGTGTTGAGGTGAATCTAGACTGTCTGGGTCCAGTAGTTTGATTGAAGGCTTGCGTAAGTCTTGGACAAAAAGCCTACCGGGACTAGAGCTCGTCGAGAGCCTAGTTTGGAGAGTACGTCGGCTGCTACGTTGTTGTTTCGTGGTATGTGCTGAAACTCAATCCCTTCGAAGTGGCCTTCGAGTTTGCGAATCTCAGCACAGTAGGCATCCATTGTGTCTTTGACGCAGTCCCACTCCTTGTTGACTTACTCGATGACGACCTTGAAATCGCCAAAAGCTAGTAGTCGCTTGATGCCAAGGGATACTGCTATACGGAGTCCGTGAATCAGGGCTTCGTACTCTGCTCCATTGTTGGAGGCCTTGTAGTGTATCTGCAGGACGTACTTGAGCTGTTCCTCCTGAGGAGAGATGAGTAATACGCCTGCGCCTGCTCCTTCGAGGTTTAAGGCACCGTCGAAGTACAGTATCCAGTGTTCGGGCCGCTACTTGGGAGGGGGCATCTGGATCTCTGTCCACTCAGACACAAAGTCTGCGAGGATCTGTGACTTGATTGCTTGCCGAGGGCAAAACTCGATGTCAAACTCTCCAAGCTCGACCGACCACTTGACGATGCGGCCGTTGGCGTCACGGTTGCGGATGATTTCTCCTAGTGGAAACGACGATGGGACCGTGATCTTGTGGGCTTGCAAGTAATGACGAAGCTTTCTCGACGTAATCAGGAGTGCGTAGAGCAACTTCTGAGGCTGTGAGTAACGTGTCTTAGCATCGGCCAGGACCTCGCTCACGTAATACACAAGTTGTTGAACAGGATAGGCCTGCCCTTCTTCTCGTTCAGCAACGAGAACCGTGCTGACCACATTAGTGGTGGCAGAGATGTAAAGGAGGAGTATTTCTCCCGGAACTAGTGCTGTCATAACTGGTGGTGTCGTCAAGGATTCCTTGAGAGCTTCAAACGCCTTTTGTGCCTCGTCATCCCACACGAACTTGTCTGCCTTCTTCAATAGCTTGAAGAAGGGTAAGCCTTTCTCGCCGAGCTTGCTGATGAAACGACCTAGAGCCGCCATCATCCCTGTAAGCTTCATGACGTCTTTCTTGCTAGATGGCTTGGCCATGTTGCGTATAGCGTCGACCTTCGCAGGGTTGGCTTCAATGCCTCGGTGCCCGACCATGAAGCCCAGGAGCAATCCGGAGGGTACACTGAAGACACACTTGGTCGGGTTGAGCTTCCATTGGAACTCCTGTAGATTGGCGAAGGTTTCGGTGAGGTCGGCGATGAACTGATCTTCTTCGGTAGTCTTGACGACCACATCGTCTACGTAGGCTTCGACGTTCTTCCCGATCTGCGACTTCAGGCACTTATGAATTGCCTTCTGATATGTTGGTCCAGCGTTTTTTAGGCCAAAAGTCATGACCTTGTAGCAGTAGATGCCATGGGGCGTTATGAACGCTGTTTTGTCTTCGTCGTCGGGGTGCAGGGCTATCTGGTGATATCCCGAGTAGCAGTCGAGGAAGCAGAGTAGAACGCTACCAGCCGTGGAGTCCACGACCTGGTCAATGCGAGGAAGAGGGAAGGGATCTTTCGGGCAGTGCTTGTTGAGATCGGTGTAATCGATACACATCCTTAATCCACCAGTTTTCTTTGGTACAAGGACCGGGTTTGCGAACCAAATCGGGTGTTTACACTCTCTGATAAATCCTGCAGCCAAGAGCTTACAGACTTCTACTTCAATGGTCTGCTTTCTATCTTTTGCAAATCGCCGAAGCTTTTGCTTGATAGGTCGTGCAGTCTTGTTTACTTCAAGTGCGTGCTCAGCCAGCCTCCTGGGGACACCGGGCATGTCGGAAGGGCTCCATGCGAAGATGTCAGCGTTGTCCCTGAGGAAACTGGTGAGCGCGAGTTCCTATTTGGGGTCGAGGTTGGCCCCGATGACGACTTCCTTGGATGTGTCGGGCAGGCCGAGGCAAACCTTCTTTATAGCTGGACTTGGGTCCAAAGCTGTGCTTGTGCGCTTCTGCTCTGGCACCTCCAGAGTGGTTTGGTCGATCTTGGCTGCCTGGGCGACCATGATCGTTGCTGCAGCTTTGACCGCGGAGTCTTTGGAGAGCTCGACGGTGGTGCTCTCGCAGTTGTAGGAGACCATGATGTCCCCGAGGACGGAAAGGATTCCATTTGGTGCCGGCATCTTCATGATGAGGTAGGTGTGATGAGGTATGGCCATGAATTTGGCCAGCATAGGTCGGCCGAGGATGGCATGGTAGGAGGAGCGGAAGTCCGCGACCTCAAACGTTAAGTACTCCGTGCGGAAGTTCTCCTTTGTGCCGAAGGTAACCGGCAAGCATACACGACCTATGGGGTATGCAGCCTTGCCGGGTACAACCCCATAAAAGGGTTCGTCGCAGGCGGTCATCTTGTTGAAGTCGAAGTCCATCTTTCTGAGAGTCTCTGTGAAAATGATGTTCAGGCTGCTGCCCCCATCAATGAGGGTCTTAGGCAGGAATGCTCCGTCGACTATGGGGTTAACGACCAGCGGGTAGGTCCGGGGGTCAGGTATGTGGACCCAATGATCTTTCCTGGAGAAAGTGATTGGGAACTCCGACCAACGTAAAGGTTGTGGAGTTTCAGTGTTGACGTGCCCGATCTCCCTTGCGTTCGATCGGAGCTGCCTGTTGCTTTTGGTCGCTTGGCGACCACCGACGATGAAGTTGATCTCTCGGTTAGCTGATTGAAACGCACCATTAGGGTTGCCCTCTTTAGGTGGTGGTGGTGGAGAGCGCTCCTTGCGGTTGTTGTTATTGCGGTTGTGGTCGTCCTGGCGACGTCGATCATCACGCTGATCATCTCGGCGGTCATTGCGCTGGTCATCACGGCGATCACCCCTTCGGTCGTCACGCCTGTCGTTGCGGTTGTCGTCGTGACGATCGTTGCGACGGTAGTCGTCGCGTCTGTCATCGCGGCGGTAGTCGCGGCGATAATCACGTCGATCCCTGTCGTCGTTGCGACGGTAGGGTCTGCGGTCACGGTAATCACGTCGATCAGGTCGACGGTTACGGTTGTCGAAACGCCGGTCACCGTTCTGGTCGTCATTGTTGTCGCTCTTGGCCTTCTTGGATTCGGAGGGTGCCCCAAGGGCACGCTTCAGCTGCTCGCACTCCCTCATGGTATGTTTGGCGTCGCGATGGAACTGACATTGGTCGTCCATGACCATGTTGAAGTCACCCTCGAGGAAGGTGGAAGGTCTTGGTAGATCTACCATGTAAGCTTCGCCAGATCGCTTGCGCGACCTGTTTCCTCCATCATCGTGATCCTCTCCATTGAAGTCGTGCATCACCGCGCTTGAGTGTCGACTAGCTTGTTCACGTAAGCCATGAGGTCGGTGATGGTGTGAGCGTCAGCTTCATGGATCTTCTCGAAGAGCTTGATGTTGGTGACTCCCTTCTTGTAGTAGGCGATGACGTCCTCGTCTTTGACACCCGCGAGGGTGTTGCGGTTCTCGAAGTAGCGGTTGGTGTACTCCCGAAGAGTTTCGTCGCGTCTCATCCGCACTCTGGCGAGGTGATGCGTGTTACCAGGTCGGTTGTAGGTCGCCTGGTAGTTGGTCGTGAAGAGCCCAGACAATGTTGCCCAAGAGGTGATGCACTCTGCTGGGAGATTGTCGAGCCACAGGAGTGGCGCCTTGCCCATCACAAGGGGGAAGTATCCCGCCATGTGATCTTCGTTGCCTCCAGAAGTGCGTGCTGCGATGCTGTACATTTTGAGCCATATACTTGGGTCGGAGCGACCGTCGTATTTCTCGATAGCTGGCTTGAAGTCTTTGGGGTATCTGATCGTCCGGAGACGTCGTGAGAATGCAGGGAAGTTGTTGACCGCACCCGGGCTTGCTGACGGGGCGTAGGCCGTCGGGATGACGTAGAGGTCATCGGGAGGGCCGTTGTCTTGGTCGTACTGGCGCATCGTAGAAGTTCTTGGTCATGCATGTTCCGTAGCTCTGTTGCTTGGACGGGGTTGTTGGCATCAAGGGCGTCGGGGACCCCATGATCGCGGTCGTAGTTAGCACGTCGTGCTATCTCCACTTCGTCTCTTATACGTTGACGCTGACTTCCTTCAGCGTGGTTAGCTTGCACCGGTGGAGGTTGTGCTCCGGCGTTTTGCCTTGGGTTTGCGGCGGCGTTTGCTTGGGCGTTGGCAGCATTAGCTGCATTGTTGGTGACGTTACCTGCAGCATTGGCAGCGGCATTGACTGGAAGGTTGGCTGCAGCATTGGCAGCAGGATTGGCAGCAGGGTTAGCTCCAGCGTTGGCGGCGGGATTGGCCGGTTGCATCACTTCGTTTTCACCTCGTCCCTCTTCAGCTACTGGCTCAAGGGGACCGTTGCTACGACGTCGTTGGCGAGGACGTTCCGATCTACTCCTGGAGTAGGAACTTGCTGCCGATCTACTGTATCCAGGGCCTCTTTCTTCAATCTGAGCGGCGGCGACGCGAACATTAGCTTGGAGACGCCGTATCGTGGGAGTATCCTCAAGCTGGTTTAGTGCAGCAAGAGCGGCTCCCAAGTTGGTTTGAGGAGAGTTGTAGACGTCGAGGCCATCCCGCTCAAAGTCCCTCAGGAGGTCTCTGGCACGCAGGCGGTTTGCACGAGGTTCATGCTGCTGATGGTTTGCTGGCGCTGTAGGTGCTTGTGCCCCGATGTTGTCGTTGCCTTGCCCAGCATTGGCTGCGTGTTGACCTGCGGCTGGAGCAGCTGCAGCGAGTTCTTGTTGCCTACGAGCAGCTCTGTCGGCGTTGGCGTTCTCGCGCTCCACGCGTTGTTCATCTGTTTCTCCATCTTGAGGTGGTACATCCGCAGAGACGACCAAGACCTCGCGATCTAGGGTCTCGAGCTCTTCTCCCGGATAGTTCAGGGAGATAGTTGTGCGGGCGATCTGGAACGCGAGGCGGTCCGGAGACGGCTCCCGGTTCATCTGGCGGCGATGGGTCGCAGTAAGAGGTCGTCGAAGCTTCTTGAGGACACGGCACTGGCGAGCCGTGTGTTTGGGATTCTCGTGGATAGGGCAGGGTTCGTCGAGGTGACTCCTCCGGTTTCCACAATCTGGTGTCTTGGGTCCAGATTCGATATGGATCTTGCGTTTCATGTAGCGGGGTGCTATGTGAGCTGCGTTCCGCAAGCCAAGAGGCATGCTGGATGATGATGAGGTCCTGCGAGGGCGTTTGACGCGTTCGCAGATTTTGATCGTGTCGGAGAGCATGCCTTCAACACGATCGATCCCCGCGATCAGGTCGCTAGGAGTGGGTGGGTGGGATTCCGTCAACAGATCTGTCCCGATCTGTTGGTCGAAGGTGACCGCGTTGCTCTCGATGACGAGGCAGGCAGCTGGAGCGGTGGGTTTCGCCGGCATGGAGCCGAAGCAGATGTCGACGGGATTGGCGAGGATGTCCGCCATGCTCTCCGGGAAGATGACGCCGTTGGTCGAAGCCATCGAGTTGCACGAAGAACCTTGATTCTGCCCCTACCTGGCGTGCCAACTGTCAGATGGTGAGATCTAGACAGCCCACGGGGGTGTTAATCCCTGTGGTTTAGTTGTTCGGCGAGGTAGAATCTAAGGCTAAGAACTCGAAGGTTGCGCAAGTGCACACGGAACACAGAGAACACGGCGAGTTTATACTGGTTCGGGCCTCCGGAGAGTAAAACCCTACGTCCAGTTGTTGGTGTAGATTGCTTGAGGATTGCGTATGGATACAAGGGTCACCTTGTCCGCCTTATATTGGCCAGCGGATGAGGTCAGTTCCCAGACTCCTGGTCGGTTACGACCAGGAGACCTAAGTCTAGATTACAACACTTGCCATTATTCGTCGATCTGCTTTGGTCGAAATCCACCGATGTCTTGTCTTGTACGTCAAGTGTTGAGGTCGTGTTGAATTAGGTCATCAGGGGAATCTTCTAGAAGGTCTTCAGGAGGTCGTGTGGGCTGTCAACTAGGTCGGTTGGGCCCACTGACAGGTCGGCGGGTCTTCTGGTAGGCCGGACCTACTTGTCAGGGATGGCCGTGAGCCTGATCGGTGGGGACCCAGGGGTACCCATATCTCACAGTGCAGGTGGAGCAAAACCCACCCATTATGACACCCACCACATTTAGCTACACTCACCCATTATCACACCCATGGGTGAATTTTCACACCCGCACCCACACTCGATGGGCACCCGCTAGGTGTCGGGCACCCACTGGGTCCATCACAGCGTACGACATATATAAACGTGATGACATTATATCAAGCAATATAATAGGATAAAATCACTGAAGTCACAAATAGATAGTTCTAACAAGTCAAACTTTCAACTTATAGTCACACCACATGTCCACATCACATAAACGTTCATAGTTCCACTAAAAAAAGTAAATAGTCAATACGCTTAATACATCACATAAGTAAATATAGAATACTAATGATCTAATGACAGTTGATTGAGACTTAAGACCTAAATCTAGGTTTAAGATTGAAAACACTAAGTATAGATTACAACATCAATCATCATAAATCTATCAAATATGTTAGTATCTATAGAAAAAATAATAATATGAATAATTATTTCGGTAAAACCTGCACCCGCACCCACACCCACTTAATATGGGTAGGGTCGGGTGTAGACCCATGGGTGAAATTTTGCACCCACGCCCGCACCCATCGGGTGTGAAACCCGTGAGCACTCGCACTCATGGGTCTGACTGCCATCCCTAGTGTCATCCAAGTTCCTAAACTCCCAAAATGCACATCTAGATCTCTGAACTTGCTAATTGGTTCACAAGAAGTCCAAATCTTTATAATCTACTCTAAACTGCCTACATGGCCTGCCAAGTTGAAGGACCGACCATGAATTTTACTCTTTTATTTTCCTACCATCCCACCTCATGATTATTAATTAAAAATGTTAAAATTTTTCAAACAAAAAGTTGAATTAACATTTTCCATAAAAAAGTTGAACCAACATTTTAGAAAGAGATGCACCAATATTTGTTTAGAGAGAATGTTTGATCCAACATTTCACCAAAACGATTACACCAACATTTTACATGAAAATGTTGATCAACATTTTCCCCTCTTGCTCCTCCACCTCTGGCGGTTGTGGCGGCGGTGGCATGCCCGCTGGTTGGCTACAACAGCGCACGTGGAGCTCCGACTCAGCCGGCATAGTGAGCAAGTGGCGGGCGGACTGTAGGGAGATGACAGTGTAGACCAGGGAGCAGACGGAAAGGGAGGGAGCAGGTGCGAGGGGCGGTCGCGGCGGCAGGAGTAGAACGGCACCGGCGGTGCTCCGATGTGCACGCAAGGGAGAGGGACGAGGCCGTGCTCCGACGGAGGTCGCGCGGGAGACCTCCTTGGCAAGGCCGCAATAGGGGTCGCGCGACGCGAGCCGCGGTAGCGCTCAATGGTACGCAGGGCAGGCGCAGTGGCTGACTATGAAGACGACAGCCGTGGGGATGGTAGACGCGTGGGGGTGGCGGCGGGAAACTAGAGGGAAGGCAGCATGGAAGACAGAAGAGATAGGGTTGTGATATCGACGATCCAACGGATGCTGATGATTTGCACGAATCTTAAACATTGAAAGTTGCAACTCATACTAAAAAGGCAACATATCAGGTGGAAACTACAACCTTTGTGAAAACCCGTGCAAACCACGGTAAAAAAATCATCTAAATTCATAAAAAAACACACATGCAGATGCTATGATGATACAAAATATCTCTTTCGAAATTGACTTCGTTTGTGAGATATAAAATATCTCACAAACTAAGTCGAGTTTGGACAAGATATTTTATAAAGTTGTGAACCATCATATCATCTACATGTGTGATTTTTTAGTGAATTTAGACAACTTTTTTGTCGTGATTTGCCCGGATTTTCACGAAAGTTGTGGTTTCCACTTGATATGTTTCCTACTAAAAATAAAAATTATATAGAATTTCCCGCTCCATTGCCACCAGAGCCACCACCTACGTACGGCGGCCAAGCCGCGTCATGGGGTGCCGCCGCCGCGTGGCTCTACGCGCCTCTCGGCCTCACCCGCAGGCTTCGCGGGGAGGGCGGCCTACCCAACCCATCAGGCCCAACACTCCATGTCGGATTTGCTAGACTGGCCCTTCTATTTAGTATTAAATATCTGTACATCTCTACCTAATATTAAAGCGAGGATTGATTCTGCCCAAAAACTTATGTCACGTGGATACGGTGAAAACCGGAGAGAAATCAGCTTCCTTCCGCTTGAACCAACGCCGAAGGATGCAAAACGGGAAAAACCGGCCGTCCAGACCCACAAACCAAAGAAACCGGAGGAAAGCAGCCGGCCTGCCAAAGAAAGCGGAGAAAACCAGACAGCCGGCCTGCCAAAGAAAGCAGAGAAAACCAGAAAACATGTGCTGGAAAAAAGGCAAGCAAAAACATTCAAGGGAGGGGTTCGATCCGCCAACCTCCTTGGATCAAAGAAAGCAATAACACCACTTCAGCTGTGGTTCAGTTGTTTTTGGCAGCTTTTGATTTATAAATCACCTAACAAATCAGACCACGCATGCACAACCTAAAATTCAAATGAGTTACGTCTGATAGGATTTGAAGATTTTTTTATATCTATATCTATACCTTCCCACCTTTTTTATAATCAATTCACATGGCATTAATAGGTGGTATCTCAAACATTAGTATATTAACATTTGATGAGTCATATAATATTGTTAGGTAGAGTTATCTCAATCCATTTATGTTGTGAAAGCGCGCGAGCAGGAAATATGACAACATGGTCAAGGAAGGTGATGTTGGAGCGGACGAGATCTGGATGACGTGGTTGTGATAGTAAGGTCAAGGAGATGGGGATGACGGCACGACTGGGACAGACGATGGCGAAGCTGGGAGGTAGGGACAAAGACGGGCAAGGTCGGGATGTGGCGCGTGGGTAGTGAAGATGACAACACGGTCAAAGATGGTGATGCTAGAGCAGATGACGACATATGAGATCAAGATGGCACGGGTGTGACAGTATGGTCAAGGAGACGGGAATAACGGTGTGACTGGAACGGACGATGGCGAGGCTGGGAGGCAGGGACGAAAGCGAGTGTGGTCGGGATGTGGCGCGTGCACGATGGATGACGCAGTTGGGAAGGCGAGGTCCGATAGGCACAAACAACATTGGGTGAGGTTAGGATGACGTGGACGTGACATGGATGACAGTGAGGTTGGGGAAGTGTTGGAGCGGTGAAATGGGGCGAACAATGACATGCGAGGTCGGTGGCCTGGGCACGACGGTGAGGCTAGGGAAGCGGGGATCATGGTGCGACCAGGACGGATGATGGTGAGGCTGCGCAGACATGAACGACAGTGGGCGAGGTCAAAGTGGTGAGTGCTTGATGGGAATGATGGCGCCGCCGAGAAGGTGGGTCGGGCAGACGACAGTGAGGTTCGGGAGGCGCGGACGACGACAACCGAGATTGCGGTAGCACGGGCGTGACGAGGATCAATAATGCCATGGTCGGGAAGCTACGGGAGCAACGGGGTAACACCACGGCTGGAGTGGAAGATGACGAGTGTGACGCCCCGGGTTTCCAATTAGGGTTAATTAACGCTAATGACTGGTCAACCAAGTCAAACATGTTGACTTTGGTCAAACACTGGTCAACCTGGGTCATCACCTTGGAAACCTCACCAACAAACCCTAATGGTCAAGCTTGGTCAAAGTTTGGTCAACTTTTGGTCAAAATCCCTTTTAAACCCTAGTTAACCCTTTCACACATTGCTCGGCCTAGAACTTTTGACGCGTTCTCCAAATTTCACCTAAACACTTCAAATTCTACAAATACAAAAGTTGTTCAGTTTTTCAAGGGACACAACTTTGCTTTTGGGTGGCATGCCAAAATTGGAGTGGAAGTTAGTGAAAAACTTTGGTCAACGTCTGCAGTCACTATTCATCGGCACCGAGAAAATCCTGATTTTTGCCTGCTGTTTTTGCTCGATCCATTGATCGAAATCCCAATCGGCCTTTGTGAAAGTTGTAGAGGGAACACGGATCTACAACTTTGTTAATTGGGCCTTGGTGCACTTCTATAGCGAAATCTGGAGATCGATCGGGTCAAACAAGGCCACACCGAACAAAACTGGGCCACGTCGGACACCGGGCGCGCGCGCACGCCGAGGTATCCCTCTGCCCGCCGGTCCGTGCGTTGCGCTCCTCCACGTGCGAGTGCTGGGCCCATGTCCGCACCGACGTTCGCGCCCAGTCACCCACCGCCATGCGCCGAGCTCCTGCAGGCAGAGCCGCGCCGACCATCGCCACCCCTCCTATCGTGACGCCGCCGTACCAGAGCCCATGCCGTGCGACCGACCATCCTCGTTGATGTGGGTGCACCGCTGAGTCGTCGTCGTCTGCCTATAAAAGGAGCCGAGCTCGCATGCACGCGTGCACACCGCCGCTGTGCTCGCCATTGGAGCCCCACGACGAGCTCCACCCTCCGGTCCTCACCACCGCCGCGTGAATCGCTCCCCACCTCCACAAGCTCTCCCGGAAGCTGCTCCGACCGCCGCTTGACCCTGAACCACCTCCTGCTCACCGGAAAATCGCCCGCAGTGACCGCCGCCACCGGGTGCCGCAGAGCCGCCTCGCCGGAGCACCGTCCGACTCCTCCGAGCCATGGAATCAACCCCCTAGAGGCCAAGGACCATCTCCCCGCCGTTTCTCGGCCAGGCCCGACCTTCCCCTCGTCGGAATCCGGTGATCCTCGCCGGCGTCCGCCTCCAAGGGCCAGATTTAAGGGGAAACTTCTTCTCAGGGTGTTTTGTGCAGTGGCGGAACCAGGAATTTTGAGTAGGGGGGCCGACCAAACACTATCGACAGCTCATTTTACATGCACCGTGCGGAGCCACTGTATAGGCAGAGTGGGGCAACCGTCCCAGCTACCGCGCATTGTAGTTGTTTCACTACACCTCCGTCTTCTCTAGTAATCCTATGGAGCTCCGACAATGCGGGCACGCAGTGGGCTCCGACATGGGCCAATGTAAGTGCACACTGGCGGTCTCAGGTGGCGGGCGGTGGTGCAACTACAGGATGAGAGAGAGAGAGAGAGCGGGGGGGGGGAAGGAGGTACAACAAAGCCTCCTGAGGCAGGTGCTTTGCATAATTGCCAAATGACTACATTGTATACTGCTTGGTGTTGCATGTATTTGTTGCTGCAGTCTGCACTCACAGTTCGAAGGTAGAAGCTGCTAATTGTCATGCATAAATGAATGTCTAACAGTTCCTCAGACACCCATGCCCTGTAGACCATAACGTTAAGTCTTGTGGTCATTGGTGTTAAATTGTTGACTGTGTACCTGTTAGTACTAGCTAAAGGAGCATCGCATGCAAGGAAGAGTTGTTTGCATTAATTAATTGTGTGTGTTGAGTTGTTGACCAAATAACAGGAGAAGAGTTGTTTGCATTAATTAATTATGTGTGTTGAGTTGTTGACCAAATAATAGGAGGGGTTAAAATTTTTTCACGGTCATAGGGGGGGCCATGGCCCCTGGTTCCGCCAGTGGTTTTGTGCAAACCGAGGGCATCATTGTGAACTGCTAGATCTTTCCAGGGTCCTTTCAGCAAATAAATTCTTCCTCCTTTTCTTATTTTGGTAGATCTTTGAAAAATCACAGAAAATCACAGAAAAATCATAAAAATGCAAAACCAATTTTCCTGGTTTCCTTGTGAGTAGATCTACATCTTTTAGAAAGGCTGTATCTACTTTTGATGTGTAGATTTTGAATAAAAAATCAAACACATATTTTTTGGGGAAAAACACAGTTTGAATAGGTTTGTGCATAACTTGAGTTGTACTCCTGTGCTAGGCTTGATCTTTGGATATGTTGTTAGTCATGACTAGTATGGGCTGCATCTAAGTTTGTGCATAAAGTTATTGAGTGAATCTCTAGATAGGATTTATTTTGTATTTATTCTAGATCTGTATGTATATTTGGTGCAGCTTCATATGTATGCTTTTTGTGGCTAATCTTATGGCTATCATCTTGTTAGGCTTAGATGCGCTCCTGGTAATTTTATCATGTATTTATGAACTGTCTATATATCTGTTTCTGAATGATACTTGTTTATAAAGTAAAATCTATAGCTCAGTTTCTGTTGATCTAGTGATGCTTATCTTGGGTCTAATAGATATATGTACCATGTTTGTGCTTGTTGGCGTTTCTTAACGTCACCACTAGTTGTACACCTAGAGGGAACGTATAAGAGCAACCGGGTATACCGCAAGCGCACGGAAATACCACTGTAGCACTTCCTCAAGGAAGGAGAGTATTCCAAGGGTATCGAATCCAGTGTGCACTATCTTCTACTCTAGTATGGATGGTCCAAGGACACCAAGCTCAGCTATGGTAGGGGAGAAGGTGAAGGGCTTCCTAAGTGTATCGATCAAGGTCGTATCGTTTCATGGTATAGAACTCACCACGGGGCACCAACCCACCCTAGCCACTTAAGGCTAGGCAATATGTTTTGGCAACAGGGTCCCACTCGGTACACAGGCGCGGAGAGTTCCAAAGGGTCCAACATGCTATCACCATGCGGCCTACCTCTATCGTTACGCGAATGCATGTGGTCTTCGCAGGTTAACCGGAGTATAGACACCACGTCTACACTCCCGATAACTACTATAGCACTACGACGTCTGCTTGGCCCGTCTACAGCACTATAGCAATCCGTATAAATACAAAACCACAAACGTAAGCAAGTGTGTACTAGATCGTACCTTATCAGATCAGGATAGGTTAGGAAGAACAACTACTGACATATTTATGAGCCTCAACTAGATCAAAGGAGTGATCCACAAATAAACAGATAAATGCACTTGCATAAGTATTCAACTAGATCGAAGGGTTGTGTTCATGAAGAACACACGCCTCTAATTCAAGAACACATGAAGAACACAAGAACATATCAATCATGCAAGAACACACTTTAGTCTAAATGAGATATGTCGCAATACTTACTTTGGTCTAAATGAAGAACAAAGAAGAACTCCTTCATCATCACCTTCACTTCCCTCTCTACCTAGCACTCACACACACACCCTACATAGGGAATGAGAGGAGAGGTTGGATGTGTCTCAAATGGGAGCCCCTTCCCTCCTATTTATAGAGGTGGGGGTGGCTTGAAAAGAGGCCAATTCCTCTCCAAAGTGTGCAGCCTCCCTTGGGCGCCACCAATAGCAAGGCGACACGTGGAGAGGAATCTTGCATTGCACTCTTCTCTAGCTTCCAGGGGAAGGAACCAAACCGACCTTCTACCGGCCAATCAATGGGCGCTATGTCACCAATCCACCCCGGAACGTTGCAAGGGATCAACCAGGAAGCACCACGTGGAAGCAGATGGCCAAAGGAGGCAAGAAGGGTTCGGCCGAACCCAGGTTCGGCCGACCCTTACCCACCTCCTCTTGGCCCGTGCTTTCTCTAGGTGACTGATATGTGGGCCCTTATGACGGTTCTAGGTGCATGCCGGGTTTTGAGGTGGTTTGGGTCCCTGGTGGGCCCTTGGATCCTTGTGCTGCACACGTGGCGGTGTCTGATTCGTTGAGAGTTGCTTCACATGGATTGATGAGGTGTCATGGACACATGGCATCCAATGTGGCACACGTCGCCACGTGGTCTGGTGTGGGTCCCACCGAGCTCACAAGATATCGGGAGTATGATCTTGTCTTGTGCATATCTTTCTCATCCGGACTCCGAAGTAGACAAATGATATATCCATTTCGATCGTCTCGACGAGCCCGTCGCAATGGTACAGTCCAAATTGGCATTTGAGGTTGTTTATGATGACGTCCTTTAATAGGCATTGGACTACTTGCTCTCAACTGTACCATTTGGCACGTATTTCGGTGCATCCTGCAACAAAAGCTAGAAACACCAACACTTGTGGAAATCATTAGTATCAAGCGCTATTCTAGTATTGATGATCCTTTTACATTTACTTTATGCAGGTATTGACAGTGTAAAAGTAGCACTTAACAACCATCAACAACACCCCCACACTTGACCTTTTCTCGTCCCGAGTAAAGGGAGTCAGATCAAGGTGAGACATGATATCCAAAGGTATGAAGTGAGTATAAGAGGTATTCCAAACCATACCTTGTACTTGTGAACACTGTGAAGTGTCTATCATGCTATCTTGGATAGTTGATGAATGGAACGGTCATGAATCAAATCACTTCTGCTCATCATGTTAAGTAACTTGGGGTTTTGCAATAAATTTTCAAAACAAAACCTTGCTTAGCTCCTCATTTGATTCTCTCAGATGGCTCAATGTGTATATGTCCTCACCAAGGCATTAGATTGCCTTTCCTCACCCTACTTATAATGATGGCTATATGTGGAGCTCAGGGTAGGATAAAGGATAAGGCATACTTGCATCACATATATTGCAAAGTCAAAGACTAGATCCACAGAGAAAATCAAATCATACAATCAGATCAAGATGTGCACGTGTATGGGTATGATGAGTATGGTAAGGTGGATACTAGGCCCGTAATGGGTGCTAGATATTACCATACATATATGATGAATGTTGGTTGATGGTGAGGTGGACACTAGCCCCGGAATGGATACTAGTTAGGTCGCTAGTTGCTATGCACTAAGGACTCGGTACAAGTTGAGTGATGTACTTCGCTCGCAAGAATAGATTCTTATGTTGGAATCATAAGATGGTTAAATTGGATTGCTCACGTGATAAGAGCATGGGATTTTGGGCTCTGGTCCAGTGGTTAAGAGATTAAGCGTTTGAACATACTAAACATTTGTCCTAATCCGAGGAATGACGGGAACCGTTTGGTTGAATGCACTCGTTGTGAGTGTTTCTCCCGTATGTTTAGGTTCACCTTGCAAGGTTATTAATCGATCGATCATTGGCCTCTCACCGTTATCCGAGAGTGCTTAATTATCTGGCCATGTTAATCCCTCTATGATGAAATATTGATAAATTTGATGTTTGATTAATTGTTTGCACAATTATGCTTGTATTAGTTGCTTATCTAGTAATAACTGGATCTACTAGAACTTAAGCTTAAATATTGAAAGTAAGGATTAACCCCTTAGTCGCTTTTTGGCAAAACATACCCACTAGCCAAAAGCCAAGCATGATTAGAGGTTAAGTCTTTTATTTTAGACGGGTAAGCCTTGCTGAGTATTAGTATACTCAGCCTTGCTATATATGTTGTTTTCAGGTGATAATGTTGGCTTGGTGAAACCCTACCCGGCTGGGAGCTGGAATGGGTGAATGACGAGAAGTAATAGCGTTATGGGTGCCTTCCATGATGCCAAGTTATCGTTAGTTTATTTCCGCTGACTTTTAAAACTCTAAACCATGGTTTATCATTTTATGAACTATGTTTTGTAATAATTTACCCTATGGGGAAGATTAGTCTTAAATTGTAAGGTACTCTAGACTCTCCTTCGTGGGAGTTTTAATGTATACATGTTCAATCCTCTGTGGGTTGATTCAAGTGATTTACCGGGCTTGACCCGGTAACACTCAATAGGATAATTCTTTATTATCACTTAATGACCAAAGTGGATTGGTTTAGGTGATAGTACGGGCTTATCTCGGGTGGGGTTGTCACAACGAGGAAAGTAATGTTTTTTCCCGTTGCAACGCACAGGCATAATTGCTAGTAATATTAAAGGACGGAGTGAATCCTTCACATGTTTTGCCATGGTGAATTGTTTTTCATCTGTCGAAGTACCATGATTGCACGTGCTCAGGTAACCCCATCGCGGCATTCACAACAAGGACTCCACTTCTGCTACAAAGTGTGTTGCACGGCTATGCACCCATGCAATCCACCTAAATCTATTTTCCCCTCAAAGCTCATGGCGTTGGGCACAACCAGCTTGGTGTCCAACGAGCGGTGGCCTAATCTGCTGCTGCTGTGGGCGAGCGGTTCAGCGGTCAGCTAGCTTGCATGGGAGGCACATGGATAATAGTGATGACATCACGGTCGGAATGACGAAGGCAGGTGCGGTTGGGGTAGCACATACGTGATGATGACGTCGAGAAGGCGGAGACGAATGCGTCGTCGGGGCAGACAACATTGAGGTTGGAAGGCGCGGACGACAACAGGTGTGCAGGACAAGTTTGGGGTGTAGCGTGTGCATGACAGGAACGACGACGCGGTCAGGTTGGCGAGGTTGGGCAGACGATGATGAGGTTTGAGGAAGGACGAACAACAGTAGTGATGTTTGGGTGACACAGATGCGACGAGATGACGGCGAGGTCAGAGAAGTGCAGAGGTTGCGAGGTGACAACGCGGTCGTGGCGGACGATGGCGGCGAGGTCGGAGAACCGGGAATGACGACAACGCTGGAGACGCATGAACGACAGCGGGTGAGGTTAGTTGGGTGATTGCGGGCGCGACGAAGATTGAAGGGAGGCAGGATGTCATCGCGATCAAGGTACATGAGGGCGAGGTTGGGAAGGCGTGGGCAAGGCCAGAGGTGCGCGATGGGAACAACGACATAGCCATGAAAGGTGAAATCGGGCACATGATGGTGGAGTCATGGCAGGCGACAGTGAAGGTCGGAAGGCTTGGACGACGGCGGGCCTGGTTGGGGTCGCACGAGCACTATGACAGACGATGATGAGGCGAATAATGTTTTCTCCTATGCAACACACAGACATAATTACTAGTTTTTAGCCTATGAAAATAACCTTGAAAAATCTCGGTATAACTTTTTAACCTTAGACGTCATGTTTTGTATCTGCTCACCAAATTTGAACTCTAAATTCAACTCATACATGGAGAAAAAAATCTAATTAAGAGGTAGATTGGACCAAACAAAATAGAGTAAAGTGAGAATAATTTTTTGTCTCATCCAATGCAGTTTTGTTCTATTTTTCAATGTGAAATGCGCTTACTTTTTTCTTCCTATTTGGAAAAAGTGTATTTTTAATCTCTCAAGTATAGAAAAAGTCTGACATTCATCCTTCATGTTTTATTTTGTGCAAATTAACCCCTTAACTATCTGAACTGGTGCATTTGTCATCTCCATCTTAGTTTAACAAGGATTTAGGATCATATAATAGCAGTTTAGACCACGCAATCACTTTGCTAATTACTACTTATTCACTTCTTATGTTGAGTCAATCTCTATAATAATTGAGTGTGAATTGATTTCATTAATTTTTTAAGAAAGAATTAATGGATTATCCAATTTAGAGAATTTACTAAAAATTTTCGAGTTTTATATTTTCGACTTAGCATATTGCATCTCTAAGCAGTGATTATTGATTAATCAAATAATAAATTGTCAGTAGATTTCACTAAATCATTATTAAACTATAAGGTGGGGATGATAAATGAACCAAATTATTTAGTTAAAGGATTGATTTGCACCAAATGAACATAAGGGATAAATATCACAATTTTGCGATGCTTGAAGGATGAAAAATATACTTGTTCCTTCCTGTTTTATTGGAAAATACACTTCAATAGAATTTTGTAAGAAAAAGTCAATTTTACCCTCCTCATCTATTTACTTTGTCTACTTAACCTCCTGAGCAAAATTTAGACTCGCTTTACTCCCCCGAATTATTTCATTTGGTCCAATCTAACCCTAATTATATTTCTTTTTTTTCTCTGTGTATAAGCTGAGTTTTAATTTCAGATTTCTCTAGTTTACTTATAACATGATGCTCTACGTTAGAAAAAAGACATGGCGATTTTTCATGATTACTTTTCATACAGTTTTGTACATCTAATATCAATTTAGTATTAAATATTCTTAACCTATGAAAATAACCTTGAAAATTTTTGGTAGAACATTTTAACCGCAGACGTCATGTTTTGTATCTGCTCACAAAATTTAAACTCTACATTCAACTCATACACAGAGAAAAAAACAAATCTAATTAAGAGGTAGATTGGACCAAATAAAATAGTTTAAGGAGTAAAGTGAGTGTAAGGTTTTGTTCAGGGGGTTAAGTGAACAAAGCAGATAGGTGAGAAAGGTAAAATGGATTTTTTTCCTTTTTAAAATATACATGCATTTGAAAAGGGAATTCATTAACATTTTCAGAATCACAACGTTATTCTGGGCCCTTATGCGTGGCCAGGATTTAGAATTGGATCTATCCAAGTTTGTGGTTTATTTTTTCTTGATGACTCACTTTGGGGCTTAATTGTATATAGGGTGCCAAACCCAAGTCTTGTTTGGTTGGTTGGACACTGGTTTTTCAGTGGTTAGAATAAGCTGTAAGGAATGTTTTGGTTATTCTTTTAGTTTAAACAAATATTTCAAAATTTGAGATTATGCTCTTCATTACTTCTTTGTTATTTCAAAGTATTGCACTTACTAAGGTTTTTTTATTAAGGTTTTGCAAATACTTTCCACTTAGCCATACTTTTATTTACCTATAACATTTAGGACAAACAAATTTGTATTTTAATTTTGACAAAACCAAAGCCGGAACAAAAACCGCTACACTGTCTTATAAAAACAACGCTACATGTAACCGCTAAAGCCCAAAGCAGGACCCAACTGCCAGTAAAAATGAAATCCTGATTTTTGGGTTGAAACCAGGATGATCGATCCTGAATTGTAAGCTGAAACTGAAAATATCGAACGGGACTAAGAGCAACTCCAACAACTTATGTAAAATAATAGTTAAATATAGAGTTTTACCTCTTTTGTATAATATAGAAAATCTCCTAAAACATTAAGAAATACAAATGACAAGCGGACCCCATGGGACAGAGACAGGGCCAAGTCAAAATCGGCTGGCCGCCGGTTTGACCGGCCGATTCCTCGCCTGTGGATGGGCGACCGGAGGCGGCTGGCGGCGTGTGGCGGCAGACGGCGAGGTGGGCGGTGGTGACGGCGCAACTGAAAAGGACGAGGGCAGCAACAGGGAAGGTAGGGCGAGTGGAGGAGGTGGTGCTGATGGTGGTGAATCGGCAGAGGCGAGCTCCTGTCCTCGCGCCGCCGAGCTTCTCCTCGACGCCGGGCAGAGTGCTACCCTTCTCTCTCTGCATCTTTGCTTCCTCCCTCCGCGTCTCTGATTTTTCTAGGCCAAGGCGAGGGGGCAGGTCAGGCAAGGCAAGACTGCTGCCTCTGGCACGGGAATTGGCAGGATTGCGAGGCGGACGGTGTCGCCAAAGGTCGCGAGCCGCCGGGGTGGATGGCGAGAGAGGATTGCGATTCTGCAGTTTCCCGAGTCCGTTGGAATGGTGGAAACGTGATTTTTTTACCGATGAAATACAATTTAAATGAGCTATTGGAGTTGCTCTAAATGGGTGCCACGATTCTAGATCCACATCTTTATATTAAAGTGCCTTTTCAATTGAAACTGTTTAGATGCCAAAAAGTTGTTGAACTACTATGGGGATGTTTGGTGGCCAGCCACAGCTGGCCACGCCACACTCGTCCTCGCCACAAAGTGTGGCAGCCGTTCAGCCCGCCACCACTTCCACTGTTTACTGTAGTGTGGCTGCACTGTAGCGTGGCGGAGGTTGCTGTGCCGTGGCGAGTTGTGGCTCCCAACCAAACACCCTCTATATCTGAACTTCCTCGTTACTTGACCAACAAGAACTTTTGTAGCTAAATTTTGGGCATAGACTTCAAATGAAAACAGTTCGACAAGTTGCATATATCCCTAAGTGTTGTACAATTTTCACATATATCCACATAGGTAATTTTTGTCCTGAGATGACATGAAAAAAAAAACTGTGTTTTTCCTTTAAATATCTACCCGAGCTGTGGGATTTTTCACATATAGGTAATCGAAAAAAAACTGAGCTGGTAGGGTAAGACCGCTCCCAAGATCTTTTTTTTTAAACCCCGGCGAGAAACCAGCGTCGAGGTGGGGATTCAAACGCTGGCAGCTAGCATGCTCACCTGCAGCGCTAGCCAACCGAGGTAGAGCTCGTTCGCCACATATAGGTAATCGCGGGCTCGATCTAAATTTATTGGCTATCCAATTGCTAATTTGACATAGAGCTCCTGTTATGGCTATTGGTGGCTGATGAGTGGCTCCTGGGGGCTGTTCTTTTCCTTCAAAAGGAATAGTGAATAGCACTATTCACCTATCACATTCATCACATCTTCTCTCACAAGAAATACTATTTTAGCACTATTTATTTACAATTTTACTATTTCTTTTCAACGAACAGAGCACACCCTTCACAATTCTAAAAAATTGACAACTATTTTTAAATTATTCTTCCAGCTATTAACTTGTTCCAAATCTAAATCTTTGCGTCTCCATGTCAAAAAGGTCACGATCGATGGCAAACGATCGGCAGTACAGGAGATTGCATTTATTCGGGCGGGATTGAGTATACGGCAGGCATCCTCTCTGCCGGATCTGACAGAGAAATGCATGGCTTCCACACGAGCGCTAGCCCACGGCACAAGGCACCAAAGTCTGCCAAGAACCAGCTAACTATTCAGCTTGCTGTCAACGGACACCGGTGATGGATGAACAGTGAGTCAATGGCTTGCTAAACATGGATGAAAGCTCCCATGATCATCAATGGCGTCTTCTCGCTCCCCATGTTTGTTGGTTACCTTGTAGTTTGTCCTGCGATGATGTGGAATTTTAGCGCAATTCGCAGGAAGCAGTACAAATGTTCGTGGTTTTTTTTTAAGAAATTCTGCGATCCAAACAGCGTCCACATCGAAAAACACAGGATCAACTTCAAACCAGCTGTACATTCCACTGTTGATCTAAGCAGTAACTGTGCTTTTTACAAAAAGGAAAAAAAAGAAGATTATGAAAAAGTTTTAAATGTTCAAACAAACAAGAACATTTTCTACTACCCTAGCAAATTACCAGCAGTAATCAGTTGGTCACTTACTCACTTCCCCGAAAATTTCGTCATCTTTGGGTTTCGATTCACACGGGAGGCCGGAGCAGCATGTCCGCCTTGTGGACGCTCCTGCTGGAGCCAAGAAGGCATCCACTGAGACGACCCTCGCCGCCGTCGTCGTCGGCTTCCTCGTCCTCGCCCGCCGGCGCGCCGTCTCGGCACCGGTACGCGGCCTCCACGTCGCTGAGGCTGGCCGACACCTCCGCCATCCCCGGCCGGCTGCGCCTGTCGTTGCCCACGCACGCCAGCGCCACCCTGGCCGCCCGCGCCAGCAGCCGCGCCTCCGCCTTGTCGGCCGGCGCGCCGGCCCGCGCCACGTCGAGCACCTCCACGCTGGCGCCGGCGCGTATGCGCAGCAGCGCCCAGTCCGCGAGCCGGCCGCCGTCCCAGCGCCGCCCCGTGAGCAGCTCCAGCCAGGGGCGGGCTCAAGATTTGAGGTTTGGGTATTCAAAATTTTCAAAGGTAAAAAATTTTTAGGCAGCATAAAGTTCAAACTATAGCACATAATTAAGTACCAAAATTATAATATTTATCGTAACTTGAAATTGTTCGACGCAGAGAGATAATAGATGTACTAAACGATAAACATATCCAAGTTGCAACGTGTGAAATAAAAAGATGATAAGAAAGCTTACAAAATACAAACTACATGTTAACTTTTTTATCCTTAATAGCTTGAAAAAACCTTAAATCAGTAGTAGCACTACTGCCTTCCTCTTCATGATTTAAACTTAAAATTTCAATCATAAATTTCAGAAATAATTCTAATTCTAGCCACTGTATTGCTCTAGAATTATCATAATTCACAAATTAACAAGCAAACTAGACAACCAGTGGTAAGTAGCCCACCTGCCTCACCATTGAAGTCTGAACTAACGAAGGAGTGAGGGTGCTGCAAGACAGTGGGAGCCGCCAGGTCGGGAGTCGGACTAGGGTGAGGTCGCCGGCTCGTCGTCTTTTGCGCCGCTAGGCTGGCTTGCCGCCCGCCGCGGCCGCCGGCAGGAGCGGATCGGGACGGCTGCTGACGCCAAGCGTTGGCTGTTGTCTGGAATGCAGTACGGTCGCGGGGCGTCGGCCGGTCAGAGACATAGATAGAGACTTGAGGACGGGTGGGTGTCTGGAGGACCTGCCTGACCCGCGGACTGCGGATAGGCACCGCCGCCGCCTCGCTACCGTCGCGCATGTGGATCGGGATGCGGTGCGGTGGTGCGTGTGCGCCGACGGTCTGGATCCTGGGGAGCGATGGTGCGGCAGCGACGGTGAGGCGGTGTGCATGCACCCATGAAGCTGTCACTTTGCAAAGTTTGTGTTTAAAATTTTTGGGTATTCAATTGAATACCCGTGCATACGTGGTAGGCCCGCCCATGGCTCCAGCAGCACCGCGCCGAACATGTACGCGTCATCCTCCGCGCGCGTGTCGTTGTCGCGGCGGTCGAGGAAACTGGCGAGGCCGTAGTCGGTGAGCCTGACCTCGTGCCTGCTCCACCGCGCGCCGCCGTAAACCGCGGCAGAGGCGCTCACGAGAACGTTGCACGGCCGCACGCGGCCGTGGATCACGCCGTGCGCGTGCAGGTGTGCCAGCCCGCGCGCGGCGCCGGCGGCGACCGCGGCGCGCTGGCGCCACGGTAGCGCGTCGCCGTCCCGGCCTAGGAGCCTGTCGAGGCTGACGGCGCCGACGGGGGCGCGCTCGACGAGGAGGACCCGCTCGCCGGGGCCCTCGGAGAGCCCGACGGTGGCGGCGAGGTTGGGATGAGGCGTCACGGCGAGCGAGCGAACCGCGGCGGGGAACCGCCGCCCGCCGGGGTCCCCGAGGACGAGGTGCGGGTGCATACGCTTGGCGGCCATCCCGGGCGCCGCCGCGTACACGGAGAAGTGCCTCCCCTGCCCAATGATCCGGCTCGGGTGGAACCCGTCCGTGGCGCGCTCGACGTCGGCGAGCGGCCGCACCGGCAGGGGCGCCGCCGCCGCCGCCGCGGCCGCAGAGCCAGGACCGGCCTTGGCACCGTCGGCGTCGGCTGCCGTACGCCGCTTGCGCCAGAGTAGGAAGAGCGCGACGGCCAGCGCGAGAAGCGCCGCGGCGGCGGCGGCAACGAGGGCGTGGTGGACCGCGGCCACGACGGCGTCGTGCATGGCGCGGCGTGGCCGGAGCGGGTCGTGGCGCACGCGGCAGGCCGGAGTGGAGCGCGTTCCGGGGGGCACGTATGGGATTAAGTAGCACGTACGCAAGATAGGCCACACGTGCGACGGTACGTGCGCGTGCAGATGTAGGTCAAACCTGCGATACGTACACCACCGTGAAGGAATGGACTGTCAGTGTGGGATGTGTCGCGAGATGTTGAGCAGCTCACATGGTTGGAGCATCTCCCTGATTTCCGGCTCATCGGCACCTCTGGAAATTTGTTGTAGCTACAACATTTCACTGTTTTCTTTTTGTCACTTGTCCGGAAGCTTTGAAATAGCTTTATTGCATTCTGAAAGGTATATATGGAATGTATTTCCCTTCGTTTCATTTTTTACGGCGTATTAGGGTTCAAAAATGGTGAAGTTTCTGTCAACATTCGAAAATGGTCAAGTTTTGGTCAGCACATATTACCCTATGAAAGTTGGAGATTGTATTTCAAAATAATAAATATAACATATTGATTTTGCGAGTTTTTCACCTACCTATTAGGTAAAAGTTAAATTGCTCAGCTGATTCCAGACAAAAAAAAAATAAAATAAAAGTGAAATTGCTCAAATTTGCTTTCTCTCCCCCTCTCTCTCTCCAAGTTTTCTCACTGGTTAGAGGCGGGGTGGTAATGTATTCATTCTTTACAATCCAATTAAGTTCTATTTCTTTTTAACTTATTTGTGTCCCGGTCTTTAAATTTACTAGGTTAAATTAGAGCGAGCACGTCAACTTTGCTATGCCTCTTGCTCATTAGTCAACATAAACAATTATCTTGTTATTGTAGTTTGTGCATATACGGCAGAGTGCGCAAAAAAACCATGTCAAAAGTTGAATATTGTAATGCATGCTCGGTGCACAAACATGATGAAAGGACGCATATTAGGGCAATGTGCTAATACTCTCTTCACAATAATGAATGCATTTGTAACCAAATGATCGTCACTAAAAGAGATTCAACAGTTATCCTGTTGAGCCATTGGCTATCCTTCTCCCACCTCATCGTCGCGCCCAGCAATCCCCTCCACCACGGTGGACCAACCAATCCTTTTCCGAGGCATATATCATGTAGCACTCTCAATTTCCAAACAAATAACACTAATCCTCGGGCAGGCTTTTGGGTACAGAATTTACATCAGCCTAAGAATAAACAACTTAACCAAATCTAGAGAGGTTAGGAATTGGAGGCTTGTACTTTTTGTCTGCAAGCATCCAAGCGCACTTGAACAGGTACAAGTGGTTATAGCTAACCTGATCGTGAAGAGTTTTAAATTGCAGAGCAGGTTAGGGTGGTCTTAAAAAGGACTTCTGAGACTACATTTGATCTTCAATAAATTAACCTTGTTGACATGCTGCGTCAAAGGACACATCCAGGTTACATACAGCATGATGTGTTTTTAAAATATAAAAAACCCAATTCTCTTTTTTAAAGTCATACCGGTACGTGAAAAGTCGCATAGGTGTAAACAATAAGAAACAAATCCTCTACAAAATAGTCATATGTATCTTAGAGTCTAAGAATATTAATTAGGGAGTTATTTCCTAAGTGTCTCTTTAGTTTTCCCAAGAGTTCAAGTATTTCTTGGACTTTCACGCAGATTCCTAAGGGCAGTCTCAATAGAGAAAACTAACACAGTTTACATAGCACAAGAAATCATCTATAGAAACTATTCTTCACAGTGGTAGTGTCTTCGAGTAATAATTGCTTTATCTTTCTCTCTCCTAATTTCACCAATGAGGAGCGTTGCATTAACCCTATAGAAACTGTTAAACATAAGAGCAGGTTTAATAAGGGGCGGTAAGCGGGCGAGGTCCGATGTGGAGGTGAGAGAAACTAGGAGAGAGAATCACGCGGGCGGCTCGCGACGCGCCCGCTCGATGTCGGCGTAGACGTGAGAGCGCGACTGCCATTGGCCGAAAGAGCCGCAACACATTAAGTTTCAGCGGGACCCATGACCAAGGTGTGCCACATCACCACGAGTCGCAGCCGGCTGCCGACGAAATTATTATACTTGCTCTAATGTATGTAACATGTGTATCTCATGTGTATCTTGTGGTTAGTTGTGTTGAGCTGATTCTCCTTCGAGATAGATCTTTCCTTGTACTTGGAGATCAAGTCAACCAACAACCATATGTTGTAATCCTTGGGCCATTGCCCCATATATTAACACGCACCCCGAGCGCAAGCCAAGATAGGCAGCCTCGATTAACCAACCTTACATGGTATCAAAGCCAACCTTCCAAAACACATCTAATCTAGCCTTCCTTCCTTCCATCCTTCCATAGCGTCGTTTTCCACCGCTGCCGCGAGCGTCCTTCCACCTCTCGGTGGCAAGGTCTCCGAGAAGTTGACGCAGGAGAACTACCTCCTGTGGAAAGCCCAGATCATGCCCGCCATCCGCGGATCTAATCTCGTGCCAATCCTCAATGGCACGTCAAGGGCGCCACCAGCCACCATGGGGATAGTCGACAAAGATGGCAAGAAGACCGACGTCCCCAACCTGGAGTATGAGAGGTGGATGGCGCAGGATCAACAGATCCTGTCCTACATCCTCAACTCCCTCACCTCCGACGTCCTCGCGCAAGTGGTGACCCTCACGTCGTCGGCGCTCGTCTTTTCCTGGAGCAGCTATCAGTCCTCGACAAATTCAGCAGGGAGAGGCCGTGGCAACTTTGGTCGTGGTGGTGATCGTGGCGGCCGTGGCAACTTTGGTGGACGGGGCAACAAAGCCCCCAAGCAAGCACATCAAGGAGGGCCCAACAACAAGATGGCCTGCCAGATCTGTGGCAAGGGAGGCCATGAAGCGGTCGACTATTGGTATCGCTATGATGAAAGCTACCAGGGCCAAGGCAACTCCAGGAGTGCAGGTTCAGCTACTACCAACTATGGAGTAGACACGAACTGGTACATGGACAGTGGCACCACCGACCACATCACAAGAGAGCTTGAGAAGCTCACTGTTCGTGACAAGTACCACGGACAAGATCAGGTGCATACAGCGAGTGGTTCTGGTATGAAAATTAGTAACATTGGTAGTACAATTTTACATACCCCACATAAAAGTTTGCATCTACAAAATATCCTTCATGTTCCTACCGCCAACAAAAACCTTGCTTCGGTTCATAAATTGACATCTGATAATAATGCACTCATTGAGTTCCATCCTAATCGTTTTCTTATAAAGGATCGGGTCACGAAGAGAGTAATCCATCAAGGCAAGTGTGAAGGTGGATTGTACCCTCTTCGGCTTCAAGAAGCCGAGTCACGGAAGCAGGTGTTTGGTGCAATAAAGCCATCTACATCAGATGGCATAGTCGTTTAGGTCATCCTTCATTTTCTATCGTTGAGCGTGTGGTTAAAAACAATAGTCTTCCTTTTCTTAGTGATGAGAACTCTAGTTCGGTGTGTGATTCTTGTTTAAGAGCTAAAAGTCATCAGCTTCCGTATCCTAAATCTACAAGTGTGTCTCATGCTCCTCTTGAATTGATTTTCTCTGATGTATGGGGCCCAGCACCAGCTTCGGTTGGGAGGCACACATATTACGTTAGCTTCATAGATGACTACAGCAAGTAAAAGTGGATCTATTTGATCAAGAAAAAAATCCGATGTCTTTCAAGTTTTTCATGACTTCCAGAATCTTGTTGAAAGAAAGTTTAATAGGAAAATTATTTCTGTCCAAAGTGATTGGGGAGGCGAGTATGAGAAGCTCAACTCGTTTTTCCAACGAATAGGGATCTCTCATCACGTTTCTTTTCCACACGCACATCAACAAAATGGATCTGCTAAGAGGAAGCATCAACACATAGTTGAAGTCAGCCTTGCCCTTCTAGCTAATGCTTCTATGCCTGTGAAATTTTGGGATGAGGCATTCCTCACTGCCACATATCTTATAAACCTGCTTCCTAGTAAAGTTATAAACTTTGATACTCTTGTTCAGCGTCTCCTTGGTGAAACCCCAGATTATGGTTCACTTCAGGTATTTGGGTGTGCCTGTTGGCCTAATCTTAGGCCCTATTGAAAGTGCATCTAGACCCCTAAGTGGATTTTGGTGAATTGAATGACAAAGCGATTAAAGGTCTAACATGTTTGTCTAAGATTATGAGCATGTTTTATTTGTATATTCATAAGTTATTGTTGGGATATATATATTGGTGAATGAATATTGTATGGCTCACATTGGAGAAGACAAATATATGTATGATCCTAAGACATAGTGGCAAATATCAAGCAAACGAAGAAAGATGAATATCGGGAATATTGTAAGGAGGTCAATTCATGATCTCCGATGAACATGGTAGCTTGATTAAAATAAACGGGTCATAGAAAGAGAACATGATGGTTCTTCACAAGTTGAATGCAAGGCTTCATGTGGGAAATGAAAGAGGACACAAGATTGAGTATATTTTTTTATGGTCCTTTGTTGGAAGCTTGCATATTCGTTGTCAATCAAGAACAAGCATTTGAAGCGGGATTTCAAATGAAGATTAATTGTAAATGAAGCAAAGCTTAACTCAACGTGGATTGGATAAGTGATGAAGAGATCAACAGAGATGTCTAGGGTGAGGGACTAAGCAATCTTTGGGGCTCTAGCTAGGCCGCCATTTCGTGTTTTGCTAAGGTGAAGTTCTAGCATCCGTGGGGTCTTCAAGTATCATATTCAAGCCTTAATCGAGGAAAGCATTGCATCAAGTTCACAAATTGAGATTGACAATATGGAGTGACCTAAGGATTTAAGTGTGCATTTCTATGCTATATGGAAAGATCTTAAGCCACTAGCTTAAGTATGGATGTGCTCAAGACATTGGTCAAAGTTGGAAGCCCTCAAGTGGAAAGTGATCAAGTATGGCAAGATTGAAGACTTTCAAGCTCAAGAGGTTGACAAGGTGTTTTTATTTAATCTTGAGTATAGGTTTGCCGTGCTATCAAGAGGGATGCAACTTTCGCTTTATGACCAAGTCAAGTGCTCTTAGAAAACCTAAGTGAGAAACAGCCTCAGAGTGTTCTAACAACCCCTCCTAACCTAATCTGAGCCACTTCATCTTTTAGGTGAGGTGTTAGTTTGATAGAAAGGGTTTTGGGGGTTTCTCGGGCTCCACCGGTCTGACCGGTGGAGGCACCGGTCTGACCGGTGCAACTAGGCCCAACGGCTAGTTTTTCAAACACCGGTCTGACCGGTGTGGAGCACCGGTCTGACCGGTGCCGCCCGACAGCTAACGGCTAGTTTTCTTCTTTTGGGGTATAAGTACCCCAAGCCCTCCTCTTGGATGGGCTGCTATTCTTGGTGAGCTTGTTGAGCTTCCAGGTCATTTCTAGCAAGCCTAAAGCATCAGTGGCTCTCCCCAACCTCTCTCTTTGTGAGATTTGTGGATTCAAGCCATATCTTTGAGTTAGGTTGAGTTAGTGAGATCTTGAGAGCCTTTGTGAGCTAACAAGAGCATTCCCATAGCTTGAGCACTTGAGTTTCATGTTTACAAGCATTAAAGCATTTGTTACTCTTGGAGGTTCGCCTCCTAGACGGCTAGGCGTCGCCGGCTAGCTTCCAAGTTGTGGTGAGCAGCGGCAAGTTTGTGAGGGTTGTGATCTTGCCTCTTCGTGGAAAAGATCGCCTTAGTGGAATCGAGGAAAGTGATTGAAAGAGACCCGGCTTGTTGTGGGAGACCTCTTGTGGTTCCCTTACAAGCTCCTCAACGGAGACGTAGCTTCCTTGGTGGAAGTGAACTTCGGGAAACAAATCCTTGCGTCTCTTTGTGGTTTGCATCTTTAAGTTGTTTTCTAGCATATTTGATTTGCTTCTGCTTTGATCTACTTGGGTGTGCATATTTGTGTGTGCAGGGATCATTACCCTGCTCGGGATCATCTACTCAGGCCACACACCAAGTTTGGTTCATGCTAGAAGTCAAGAGAAGCTTGAAGTTGTTTTTGCAGGTTCTCTGTGCTGCACCGGTCTGACCGGTGTGGGGTACCGGTCTAACCGGTGCTCTCCTGTGAAGCAAAGATAGCACCAGTCTGACCGGTGAGGCGCACCGGTCTGACCGGTGGAGCCTGGCAGTTCAAGTTTGCGGGGAATAAAAGTTTAAATTGGTCATCCGCCTATTCACCCCCCTCTAGGCGACATCAAGGTCCTTTCAATTGGTATCAGAGCCAAGTGCTCTGATTCGAGCTTAACCGCTTAGAGTTTGATGATGTCGACAACGCGTGAGGTACCTTTTGAGCCTCTAGCTCTAGATGGCTCAAACTATGTTTCTTGGTCAATTCATGTACTCAACTATATTAGGACCATGGATGCACTTGCTGAGAAGATTGTTATTGCTAGCATTCTACCTCCTCACCTTAGGGAAAACAAAATTGACTTGTCAAAATCATCCCTAGAGGACTTAGAGCGTTGGCAATGCAACTCTCGAGTATTTAACTACATTTGTAATATGTTGAGTGATGATGTGCAGGAACTTATCTATGAAAAGATCGAGATTGATGCACACAACATTTGGGAAATACTTCGAGAAGAATATGAAAAGCCCAAGTTGATTGATCAAGAACAAACCATGGAGAAGACACTTGAGGAGTGCTCAGAGTCTTCACTCAAATGTATTGAGCCTCAAGTGTCACTTCCCAAGCAAGGAAAAGGCCAAAGAAGCGAAGGTGTTGACCCTCTGCAGGGACCGGTCAGACCGGTGGGTCTCACGGGTCAGACCGGTGCCGGCAGGGGCACCAACATATGCTTGATGGCCAAGAAGGAAAAGAAGAAGAAGACCAAAGGAGGGAAGGTTGAGACAAATGAAGCTTCAAGCTCCTCGACTAAGGAACTTGAGGCTCTCAAATCCGAAAATGCCTCTTTGGTTTGTAAGTATGATTCGCTCGCTAGGCAATATGATAAAGTGATAAAATCCTTTGCTTGCGTAGCTGCAGTGGATCAAGATAATGAAATGCTTAAAAAAAATAGAGATGCTCACTAGTGAGCATATGGCTCTACAAGCAAAGCAAAAGGAACTTGAGTTTTCTCATGAAAAGCTTGTAGATTCTTATGCTTCACTAGAGATATCTCATGAGGTTGTTCTTTCTTCCGTAAAATTTATGCAACCTCTATCTCACACGTGCACATGCTCACGAGTTCAAATTGATTTGTCTTGCGCTAATGATTGTTTTTCTCAAGCAAGCCAATCTTGCATTGAGCATGTACTTGTAGAATCATGTGATGACCTCATTGCCAAAGAAAATGATGAACTCAAACAAGAGGTCGAAAAGCTTAAAAGAAACTTGTATGTGTTGAAAAGGAAGAGTCAAGTGCAACCTTCTCAAGATAACCGTGATGACATGGTGAAGAAGCTTGAGAAGGGATCAACCGTCACTAGCTCAACTCCCCAACAACACACCAAGACCTACAAGAACAAGATTAAAGAAAAGAGCAAAGTTGGGCTTGACAAGTCACTCCATTGCCCAACTAAGCAAAAGGTACAAGAAACACTCTCCAAGAAAACAAGAAGATCAAATAAGTGGAAAGTGTGCTACAAGTGCAGAGAGAAGGGACATCTAGCAGATACTTGCCCAAATGATGCAGCAAGCAGCAGATCTGACCGTGACCGGTCAGACCGGTGGCGACCAGGTCAGCCACCCCTCAAAGCAACAGGGCGAGAAAGACCCCTACTCCCAAGATGAGGCTCAGAAGCAAGCAGGGACAAGGAATTTCAAGAAATGGTGTGGCTAACAAGGACAAAAGCCGCATTTGCTATGAATGTCGTCAAAAAGGTCACATGGGCAAAGATTGCCCGAATGGTAACAATCCTAAATCAAATCTTGTCCATTATGTTTTCAAGAAGCTTAGGGAAGATGAAAATAGTACTTATGCTACTAGAGTGGTCAACTCACCTCAAACTAGCATAAGAGCCATTTGGGTCCCTAAGCATCTAGTGACTAACCCTATAGGACCCAACAAGCTTTGGGTACCAAAGAATGCTTCTTGAGCTTGCAGAAATCTAGAGATGCATTGAAGACATGGTTAAGAAAAAGGGAGTCTTAATTTGATAAATTGACCATGTGAAGAGCTCAAGAGTCAAAATCTTACATTCAATGACATCTCGGTAAATTGAACTTAATATTGAGTCTAAGTCACTCTTAGTTCTTAAGTGAACCCTCATGTGTCACAAATCCTGGATTGGTGAAGCATGAGGAAGTGACTTTGACTATTTCTATAAAATTTACCCTCTCATTCCATTCGATGCTTTTAATGGCTCTCTAGTAGAGCAAATGTCTTGCTGAATATGCAGGTACTAAAATGTGATATGTTCACAAAATCACAAAGCAAGGCAAACAAGATCATCAAGGATGCCGGGACAGCCCACATCGGTCTGACCGGTGGTTCCACCGGTCTGACTGGTGCCTAGCCTGTTCTGGCTGGCGCCGGGTGATCCGGACCACAGGGCCGGGTGACCCGATACGTCTCTGGATACAGCCGGGTGACCCGGACCCAGTAACCAGATGACCCGAATCTCGATCGAGGCTGAGCAAGGAGCCACCGGTCTGACCGGTGGGGATAAAATGCCTCAAGATGGTTAGGAGACATCTTCTTGATGATCATAAATGAATGGTATGAGTATTTTGACACATTTCAACAGAATTATCATTTATGTGTCATGACCAAGTACGTGAGTGAGCTACTCCATATTCTTAATTGGATATTGTGCAATGATCGAGAAATTCAAAATATCTCTATGCACTAATTAACGGGGAGCACATCTCATCACTTGTGTCATTTGTGGGACTAAAAATTTCTTCTAGTGATCTTGTAGTTTCATGTACTCGTGCACCTTACGCAAGCTCTTAGAAATCATCTTTCTCTAAAGAACTCAAGTAAGAGCTAGCAACTACTAAAATAGAAAAGATGCACAAATAAAATGGTCTAAGGCAAAGGTATGTTCTCTGAATCTCCTTTATTCATTGAAATGCATCTAGGCCATATTACCATGCTAGTGTGCCTTCTTTAGTGTGTAATTGCTTCAAGTGAATTTTGTGTGCCTCTCTAGATATTTGGTTGATACCGTTGCGTTCACTCGACTTTGTGTCTTGTGGTCAAGGGCATGAGTCAAATATAATAGAACGGCTATTTGTTTGAAGTGGATGCATGCACTTTGTGTTGTAGGATAGTTTTTCGAAAAATCAACTAGCATGTGTAGGAAGTGTGAAATTTGAAACATATTTGGTTCTTGGTCTTTGTGACCCGATCGACTTACTTGTGACTATTGTTCCCAATGCTTGATTGATGGCTAGTCACAAATAAGAAGATTTTCTCAAGTCCATAATAATCTCTTTATCTCTCTCTCTCACTTGGAAGAATCAAGTTTGTCAATTAAATTGGATAGCTCTATATTCTTCTAAGATCTGTGAAAAGTTGGATTATAATCTCGTAAATATTCTTTATCCAACCTGTGTGAAGGAGTAAGGATCAAAATCTTGCAACATCAGATCAGGTTGTGTCTTAAGGGAGCATCGGTCTGACCGGTGCATACCACCGGTCTGACCGGTGGGACCCTAAAGCCACATCTTCCATCTTTTTTGAATCCTGAGGGGAAAGAAAGAAGTTAAAATCATATCAGGTGAAGTTTTCAGAGGCAAAATCTCAAAGTTTTGGAAGGATGGCTCGAAACTTCCGAGGCTAGGGCGGAACTTCTGATAAAGACTCTCTATTTGTTTCTCAAAAATCGTCGGAACTTCTGACCCTAGACGGAACAACCGAGCAGGGCCGCCAGTTGGACCAAAAGGGGTCACCGGTCTGACCGGTGCTCCCACCGGTCTGACCGGTGGTGCTCGGGGGACACCCGTGAGCACACAGTAAAAGGATATCTACTTCTACCCTTCCTCTTCTCTCTCTTCAATCATTTCACCTGCCTCTCTCCTCCTTCAACCCGTGGATACCCCTCTCAAAACTCTCTTCACCTCTCTTCCTCCTCCAAGCACCTCCCATGGAGACCTAGGGTTTCAACCAAGGAAAACCACTTCTCCTCCGTGGAAAAGAACCCCCTAGGGCTGCTGAGGAAGGATCTAAGGCGGCTCATTGGTTTCAAATCGAGTTCTTCTCTCCAAAGGTATCTAAAACTTCCTTTTGCCCGATCTCTCCACTCCTTTGGAAGTTTAGGGATTCCTTTGGTAGAACATCTCCTGGCAACATATAGAAGACATTCCTATAGATCCATAATGTTTCGTTGGGTTCATTGTGAGGATTCAAATTTTGGGGGCGGACGGCTTTCACCGGTCTGACCGGTGGGCGCACCGGTCTGACCGGTGCGGCTCGTCCAACCCTAAAGATTGCTTTCTTCATGTATTTGACTCTTATCAATCTGGATATGTCTTATGTTCATCAACATGCTTATCAATCCTGTTCAGGCTGCTAAGGTTGTCAGTTAGGGCCATTGACTCTGTTCTGGAGGGCACTGGTCTGACCGGTGGCGTCCAGAACAGACCCAATTGCTCGAAACTGAGTTCTTCATTTCCAAATCTTTTTCAATCACTATCTTGGTGTCTTATGCTTTCCTGTAATCTCTTTTGTGACCCAGGGCAGCAGCTATGCCAAGAGTTAAGGAAGGAGCTAAAAAGAGAAAAGAGGAGATCATGTCTCGGAGAGTCATTACTCCAGGTGCTTTTCCTGGAGGCAGTAGCAGTGGGATGACTTTGAGGCCGCGTTCATCTCATGAGAGGGCTGAGAATGTTGCTGGTGATACCCAAGGGGCAAGCAGTTATGATGATATTGAGGACGAGACCTACACTGAGGATCTTGATCGCCCACATGGCAAAGGGCCAGCCACCATGGATGAGGATGAGTACATAGGTGAGGGTGAGGATGATGATACAGGGGGTCGAGAGCAGGATGAGGATGAGGATCCTATGGATGAGGATGATGATGATGGTGGTCATGTGGGCTTAGGATCACAAAGCCCATATATATGTTTCCTAACAAAGCAGAGAATTTTCATGGTTCAGGGAAGACAAAGAAGCTGAAGAAGTTGAGGGATGTGAATCTTTATACTAGCGACATGACAGCTTCAGACAAAAGGTTTTGGGCTCAGTTTCAGTAGGACTACTAGACCTCAGTGATCATAAAGAAACCCAAAATCACTCATCAGGCACAATATGTGGATTGGAACTTCATGGAGCAGAAAAATGACCCTATCTTCAATGAGATCATTAGAGTTTGTGAGCAATAAAGGGTGAAGGATCTCATGGGATTCAAGTATGATTGGAATAGAGAAATCATTGCTCAGTTTTATGCCACAGTGCACTTTGGATACAAGGATGGTGAAAGAGCTATGCTTTGGATGTCAAATGGAGTGAAGTATGGACTTCGCTTCACTAGATTTTTAGCTCTTTTCAACATTGATCCTCAGGACCAATACTATCCCAAGCTACATGATGAGGGTTTGCTTGAGCCGGAGGCTATGTGCTTCATGTATCCTAGGGATAAGAGAGCTAGTGTTGGACACATGAAGAACCTCTACACCTACTATTCAGTTTTGAATAGGCTCCTTCGTGTGACACTTACTCCTAGGGATGGCAACCCCTCTGACGTGTCCAAGTATATGAGGAATTTGATGATAGCTTTGCGACCGGGGGCACCTCCATTTAGTGTTGGGGATTTTATTTGGCAAGAAATCAAGTTTTTATCAGAAGATCCAAAGAAGATTTGCAGCTATAGCCCCTACATCATATACATGGTTGAGAAAGTCTCTAGGATTGGGTTCCCTAAGGATTCAGGCATAAACCCTTTAGGCCCAATCCTACCAAGTTTCCAAGCATTCCTTCTCCTGAGCATGATCCGGAAATCAGAGAGGAAGAAGGACAAGGATGGGAGCAGCACCAGCCAGAACAGCAGCAGCAGCCTGCTACCTAGACTGCCACCGGTCTGACCGGTGACACCCACCGGTCTGACCGGTGGAGGCCTGAGTAGCAGTACCGACCCAGGAAGGCTACCTCTCCAATGCAAAAATTCATAAACTTTCTTTTTGGCATGTGCAAGAGCCAGCATGACATTGAAGTGGCACAACAAAGAGAAAGAAGAGATAGGAAGAGGAGAGGGATTCTATGAAGATGCTGCATGCACACTTTGGGCTTCAGCCACCTCGCTCACCCATATCTCCCGTTCCACCTGAGGTTCCTATACCTACATTTGAGGAGAGGATAAGAAGCATGGCAAATTCGGGATTGGTGGATCAATATGGCAGCTTCTTATTTGAGTCAGGCGAGGGGAGCTCTTCTGCACCACCACCTCCACCTCCTCAGTTTGATTCAGTGGGGACTTCTTAGCATGTTGAGGCTCCAGAGGCTCCTGAGGATTGGGCTAGTCGCATCTCCACTGAAATATTTCAATGGACCTATCCTCAGCCTCCTCCACCTCCACCTCAAGGGGATGGATCCGGATGGCCGACGTGGCGTTGATCGGCTGCAGCTACACCTTCTCCAGGCCGTTCTTGGATGCTTGATGACAAAGGGGGAGAAGATCAGATTGAAAGGTTACCATTTCAGTAGCTAGTGCAGCAGGGTAGTGGTCACCGGTCTGACCGGTGCCGGCTGATGAGAGCAGCTGTGTAATAAAATTTGGAATTCAAATTCTATTTCTTTGGACTTGAGAACTTTGTATGAGTGCTTGTTTGTGTGTTGAACTTATTTGACCTTATGCTAGATTGTGATGCATGGTTTGTATGGTGTATTATTTGTGTTGGCTAAATGGGGTATGGTGATCTAAACCGGCTGGCAACCCCGGTCTGATCACTTTAGCCCAGATAGCACGCACTTTTTTGAGTTTTGTGTGCTGACTGGACCTGACCAGTCTGACCGGTCAGGGTCACTGGTCTGACTGGTGACCGCCTGGTTCCTATACTGGTTGAGCCTGACCGGTCTGACCGGTCAGGAGCACCGGTCTGACCGGTGGCATCCAGCCAGAATACTTGTTATTTTTCTGTGTGCTTATCTTGTCATATGCATCACACATTTTATTTTGTCACTCACACATGTTGCACTCCACTGATTCTAAGATATAGGGGGAGCTCTCATGTTTTTCTCCCAAATTTGTGCTTTTGGCATTTGAGGCCAAAACTTTGAAATTCCATTCAAAGCACAAATTAAGGGGGAGCTCTAACTATATCTAAGAATCGAATTGCGCTTTATTATCATATTTGTAAGCTTTAATCGAGTTTTCATCAATCACCAAAAAGGGGGAGATTGAAAGTGCATCTAGACCCCTAAGTGGATTTTGGTGAATTGAATGACAAAGCGATTAAAGGTCTAACATGTTTGTCTAAGATTATAAGCAGGTTTTATTTGTATATTCATAAGTTATTGTTGGGATATATATATTGGTGAATGAATATTATATGGCTCACATTGGAGAAGACAAATATATGTATGATCCTAAGACATAGTGGCAAATATCAAGCAAACGAAGAAAGATGAATATCGAGAATATTGTAAGGAGGTCAATTCATGATCTCCGATGAACATGGTAGCTTGATTAAAATAAACGGGTCATAGAAAGAGAAGATAATGGTTCTTCACAAGTTGAATGCAAGGCTTCATGTGGGAAATGAAAGAGGACACAAGATTGAGTATATTTTTTATGGTCCTTTGTTGGAAGCTTGCATATTCGTTGTCAATCAAGAACAAGCATTTGAAGCGGGATTTCAAATAAAGACTAATTGTAAATAAAGCAAAGCTTAACTCAACGTGGATTGGATAAGTGATGAAGAGATCAACAGAGATGTCTAGGGTGAGGGACTAAGCAATCTTTGGGGCTCTAGCTAGGCCGCCATTTCGTGTTTTGCTAAGGTGAAGTTCTAGCATCCGTGGGGTCTTCAAGTATCATATTCAAGCCTTAATCGAGGGAAGCATTGCATCAAGTTCACAAGTTGAGATTGACAATATGGAGTGACCTAAGGATCTAAGTGTGCATTTCTATGCTATATGGAAAGATCTTAAGCCACTAGCTTAAGTATGGATGTTCTCAAGACATTAGTCAAAGTTGGAAGTCCTCAAGTGGAAAGTGATCAAGTATGGCAAGATTGAAGACTTTCAAGCTCAAGAGGTTGACAAGGTGTTTTTCTTTAATCTTGAGTATAGGTTTGCCGTGCTATCAAGAGGGATGCAACTTTCGCTTTATGACCAAGTCAAGTGCTCTTAGAAAACCTAAGTGAGAAACAGCCTCAGAGTGTTTTAACAACCCCTTCTAACCTAACCTGTGCCACTTCATCTTTTAGGTGAAGTGTTAGTTTGATAGAAAGGGTTTTGGGGGTTTCTCAGGCTCCACCGGTCTGACCGGTGCAACTAGGCCCAACGGCTAGTTTTTCAAACACCGATCTGACTGGTGCCGCCCGACAGCTAACGGCTAGTTTTCTTCTTTTGGGGTATAAGTACCCCAAGCCCTCCTCTTGGATGGGCTGCTGTTCTTGGTGAACTTGTTGAGCTTCCAGGTCATTTCTAGCAAGCCTAAAGTCTTAGTGACTCTTTGTGAGATTTGTGGATTCAAGCCATATCTTTGAGTTGGGTTGAGTTAGTGAGATCTTGAGAGCCTTTGTGAGCTAACAAGAGCATTCCCATAGCTTGAGCACTTGAGTTTCGCGTCTACAAGCATTGAAGCATTTGTTACTCTTGGAGGTTCGCCTCCTAGACGGCTAGGCGTCGCCGGCTAGCTCCCAAGTTGTGGTGAGCAGCGGCAAGTTTGTGAGGGCTGTGATCTTGCCTCTTCGTGAAAAAGATCGCCTTAGTGGAATCGAGGAAAGTGGTTGAAAGAGACCCGGTTTGTTGTGGGAGACCTCTTGTGGTTCCCTTACAAGCTCCTCAACAGAGACGTAGCTTCCTTGGTGGAAGTGAACTTCGGGAAACAAATCCTCGCGTCTCTTTGTGGTTTGCATCTCTAAGTTGTTTTCTAGCATATTTGATTTGCTTTCGCTTCGATCTACTTGGGTGTGCATATTTGTGTGTGCAGGGATCATTACCCTACTCGGGATCATCTACTCAGGCCACACACCAAGTTTGGTTCATGCTAGAAGTCAAGAGAAGCTTGAAGTTGTTTTTGCAGGTTCTCTGTGCTGCACCGGTCTGACCGGTGTGGGGTACCGGTCTAACCGGTGCTCTCCTGTGAAGCAAAGCCAGCACCAATCTGACCGGTGAGGCGCACCGGTCTGACCGGTGGAGCCTGGCAGTTGAATTTTGCGGGGAATACAAGTTTAAATTGGTCGTCCGCCTATTCACCCCCCCTCTAGGCGACATCAAGGTCCTTTCACGTATAATGCACATAAACTCTCCTTTCACTCTATCATATGCATTTTCCTTGGCTACAGTTCTCGTCACAAGGGATTCAAATGCTTAGAGCCGAGCACTGGACGAGTCTATATATCTAGAGATGTTATATTTGATGAATCTATTTTTCCCTTTGAAAATCTTCACCCAAATGCTAGAGCTAGATTGCGCAAAGAAATTCTCTTGCTTCCTGATCATCTCCTTAATCCTGATCATGGTGATGTAGATTGTACTAATCCAAATGTTACTAATGATCATGCTAACCATAAGTCTCAAAATGTTGCTGGAGATGACTTGTATCAGGATGCACAAGAAGATGCAGAAGATCCAGGCGTTTTTCTCCAGGTGGATTCGCCGGCAGGATCAGGTGCCAGATCCCAGGCTGATACGCCTGACACCTCGGACGGCTCCGCGGCTCCGGGAGCCTCTCCGCCTGTGACGCGTGGGGGGACAGAGGCAACACCTACGACGCCTGCTGAGGCTGTCTCCCCGCAGCTGTCGCCGCCGACAGGAGCTCCCGGATCTTCTACGCCGTCAGCACCGTCTTCTCCGTCGACAACAGCGGCACACAGATCTCTTGTGGCTGATCCTATGCAAGCTCCCGGATCTCCTACGCAGAATGATCCTGCGTCTCCTCCTGCAGCACGTCCACATACACGGCTCCAAAGTGGTATTGTTAAACCTAAGGTGATTATTGATGGGTGTATTAGATGGTGCAACACTTGTGTAACAGGAGAACTTGAGACGCTACAGGAAGCCTTGCAAGATCCTAAATGGAGAGATGCTATGCAAGCAGAGTTTGATGCATTGATCAAGAACAAGACTTGGTGTCTTGTGCCTCCAAGCAAAGGTAAAAATATAATTGATTCCAGATGGGTGTTTAAGATTAAAATAAAATCAGATGGTTCAGTTGAACGGTATAAAGGCAGACTAGTAGCTAAAGGTTATAAACAATAATATGGCATTGTTTATGAGGATACTTTCAGCCCATATGTTAAAATTGCTACTGTTAGATTGGTTTTATTAGTTGTTGTGTCCAGAGGATGGAGTTTAAGGCAATTAGATATACAAAACACATTTTTGCATGGTGTTCTGGAAGAAGAAGTTTATATGCGACAACCACCAGGTTTCGAGGATGCATCTAGGCCTCATTATGTATGCAGGTTGAATAAAGCAATCTATGGGCTTAAACAAGCTCCAAGGGCTTGGTATTCACAGTTAAGCACAAAACTTCTTGAGCTTGGCTTTCGTACATCTAAGTCAGATACCTCCTTGTTCATTTATTCTAAGAAAGGTGTTACAATATTCATGCTTATATATGTGGATGATATTATTGTCATCGGGAGTTCCCAAGAAGCTATTGCTGCGTTGCTCTGTGATCTTAGACAGGACTTTGTTCTTAAGGATCTTGGTGACTTACACTATTTTCTGGGAATTGAGGTGAGAAAATACAAGGAAGGTATAATTCTGTCTCAAGAAAAATATGCTCGTGATATTTTAGCTCGAGGAGGTATGTTGAAGTGCAAGCCGTCGGCTATGCCTTTGTTTGCTTCAGAAAAATTATCTAAGTATGAAGGTGATTTATTAAATCCAAGTGATAGTACAAGATATCGTAGCATAGTTGGGGGACTACAATATCTTACTCTTACTAGACCAGACTTGGCCTTTTTAGTTAACTAGCAAATATGCCCGTGCGTTGCAACAGGAGAAGAAAAAAACTCTTCTTACAAAATTACAAAATTAACATGATTGCTTGATTTATGGTTCACATTAATTATTTTCAAAAAATATGTTTGAAATCTTGCATAAATAGGCTTATTGGATATAGTAGATCCCACCACTATAGACATACTAAGATAAATAAAACAATAACAGTTGTATTCTCGGTCTTATATCACGCTCTCACAATTAAAATACGTTGAGGATGAACATATATATTATCTAGAAATCCTTCTAGTCCGAATCCGATGAATCATACAAAGGATTCACCATGGCAATAGAATTTTTACTCAGAGTGTTTCGTCGAATCACACAACATACTTTCTCATGGTTTCTCTTTGCAAGTTTTTGCTCAGCTGTCATGTTTGCATAGAGCAACCTCTGACGATCACGTATCGTCTTCCTCTGTTTTGGTTTTAAATTTGCATATCGTGCCCAAGCATTTGCACGTCTTGCTTCAATTTGCTCGAACGTGAGGTCAGCTAAAACTTTCTTTTGCTGACGAGTTTCGCGTCGCTTTTTAAGTAACTCATCCTTTTGCTGGTTACTTAGTTGTGCATATCGATCTCTTTCTCATTGCCTCTTAAGTTCTTTAGGATCCTTGAGTAGTGTTTTGTCATTGGATGTTATGGATCCACTACCATTGCTAATACCGTTGTGGTCCTTGTGGTCTAAAGAAACATATTACGCATTTAGTTAGGTAGTAGTATTGAATGGGATGGAAATTTATAAACAATAGTTGATCATACCTGTGTAGGTGCTGCTGCTTAGTTCTTTCAATGGAGTGTGAGCTTCGAGTCGTTCCGAAGAAGACATCTGCAAGAATATAGTTAGCGATATGATCGTTGGTGCTATAAGTAACAAACTGGTACTTGAAATTAAATATCATGACAACATTATAAAAAAATACATCCAAGGTAGGGAAAAACTCGTCCCACCCAGCCTCTCAGGCCTGATTTTTTTTTAAAAAATAACTTCTGATTTACTTATCAAATCTGATGAGAAAATTAGCAAACTTTGACCCTCTTTTGGAACAAAACTTATATGCACAAACTCTATTGTTCCTTCGCACTGCACGCAAATTATATCTCATGGGCAAGTCATATACCTAGAAACTTATTTTAATCATTTTTTGATGCCAAGGAAACGAGTCCAGACCACGGAACTCTCAAATCACATAGTCCACAGACCTACCGCCTACCCAATCCATCCTTATCATCTGCTATCGTTGACATCTACTACTTTCATCTAAATTCTAATTAAGTCATGGAGACATACATCGACTGGTCTCCTAGCCCCGCTGGTAGCTTTCGCTGCGGCAATGCGTTTTGCCGTTTTGCGGTGCCATTGATAGCCTTTGCCGGTGGCCCGGTGCCCCACGTCCACGACTACTACAGAGCGACAAAGCGAGAACGAAGGTGGGGTTCGATGGGGGTTTCTTCACCTCAATGTGGTGCTCAGTGTTGAGTCCCTGACTGTGCGCGGGCTATGGTGTGGCAGCAATTTAATTTCGCTAGGGCAGGAGAGCCTCAGACTTGGTTTTATGGCTGCACGGGGAAGCTCTTTGACGTGCTTACCAAGAGCTCGGTCACGGTACGGTGGTGCGTCCGAGTCCCGCTCGAGTGCGGAGGCCGGGGACGAACGAAAAACCAGAGGTTTCGGAACAACTCACCCACGTAGCCCTGCACATGGTACGGTCCCAACTTCCAACCCGGCCAAGGCCAACCCATGAAACCAGCCCGTGATTAACCGCTTCAGAAGATCATTTGTTGGTTGGTTTGGTTCAGGATTTAACCATCTAACCCATTCAATTTTCTCTCGCCAACACGGAATTCTCCTTGCCGTCGTGCATTCGTGAGTTTGCGTGCCTCACCGCGGCGCGGCGGCGGCGACAGCAAGCATGTCTGCATGTGCCACGACGCCCCTGTGCGCCGCTTCCTCCGCGTCGTGATTTTGGCCACCACTCCTGCCTATCATGGAGCTCTTGTTCTGTCGTCCATGGCGCCCTTGGACAATGGCTCCGTGCCTTCGTCTTCCGATCCTGGAATTGCCGCTGCCCATGGCACGCATCCGCAGGGACAAAGACGGCGACGGCAGGACCCCTCCGGCAACTCGCTCGCCTTGTTCTGTCGTCCATAGCACCCTTGGACAGTGCCTTCGTCTTCCTGGAATTGCCGCTGCCCATGGCACGCGTCCGCAGGGACAAAGACGGCGACGGCAGGACCCCTCCGGCGATTCGCTCGCCCTCTTCGACCCCTGCTACAACTTCGGCCATGGCCAACAGGCCAGCGCTGCGCCGCCGCCGCAGGAATCTGCCATCCAAGACAGTGGAGTTGAGCACCCAGGCGGCGGGACCATTAACAGGGTTCATGTCGTAGGAAGTCGTATCATATGGATCGTCACATCCCACAACCCTGCCAGCAAACTATTGTTTAAACTGTGAACCCCTCCAACTCTCTGCCGGCTTGGGTTGGATTTTAACCCAAAAATCAGCGAAACCGAACCATGTACGGCTACATCCACGACAGACAAAAAAACCAGAGTAGGCACCCACGGACGGACGAAAAACCAGAGTTGGCAGAAATAACGAAGGATTTGATCCTTGCTTTAATATTAGGTAGAGATTAGGGGTGTTCCACCGTCACTCAGTTTTTCAAGCATCCAATCCGATCCAATGATGATTCTTCTACCTCTTGCTGACCAGTTGTCGTCCAGAAATCGTGTGGATATTGGGGCGCTGTCGCCATAACCCGAGAGAAATCAGGTGCTCTACAGGGATAAAGACCTTAGCTTTTGCGTTATTGATTAATTATACTGATCAATAATGATCATTTGTTTGTGCTAAAAAACATCAAAATGCAGGGTGCACGAGGCCGTAGGCAGTACACCGCCTGCACCACGGTACAGAGCACAGAGCCACAAGCCGTACGGCGACAGTGGTGGAACTCGAGAAAATTAGGAGTTGGTAATTCACCTAATGTTTGAAGCATATAATAACTAGTCATGACTATATAGTACTTAATTATGCAACGACAATAAAAATAAATAATTTGCTAAAATGATCAATATATCTTATTCATTTTGCTAAAATAATTTCACTGCATGTTTCTTCACCATAATTTGCAATCTCTTAAAAATTCATCTTTCATTTTGTTTCTTAACCTAGTCTATTATTGCTTAATATGGTGAAGAAAAATGCAGTGAAATTTCACTAAAAATATATACTATATAGTAGAAAATTTTGTTTTAGTTAGGGGGCATGCCCCCTCAGTTCCGCCACTGTACGGCGAGCCACGGGTTGCTCTGCTCCAGCGCCATCAGGTTGCGCAATGCGCAGCAGCCGCTGCGTCTCGGCGTCGACGTTCAGGCATGTTGCCGCAGCAGCCAAGCTTCACATTGAGGATCGGCCTTTGCCACTGAGGGGTACTCCGTCACAATCAGAGTTTTTTTCCCGGCCGTTCCGCTCAAACCGCCGGGGTCCGGTTCCGGTTAGCCTGACCGGTTTGACAGGTTACCAAAAAACCGGACGAATTTAAATTCCAAATAAAAATAGCAGTGCAAACAGTTTGGAACGGCTTACCGAGCGGTTTGACCGGTAAGCCAGACCGGTTTGAGTGGTAACCAGTTGTTGAAAACCGAATCAGTGAAGAATTTGACGTGTTTTCAAATTTGAATTAAAAATTGGAAAATAAAAGAAAAATTCCTAAAAATATTTCAAGATGCGTAGAATCTAATGGTGTCAAAAATTTTCAAATATTAGTGTATTTAGTATTTTTTACGGGCATTAGATGTTCAACCGGCCAAGTTTTTTTCTTTTTTCTTTTTTGGTTGAACTTCTAATGCGCGCAAAGTATATTAAATGAACGAATATTTGAACATTTTTGACACCATTTGTCGGTGTCCGGATTAGCTCCGGCACTAACTAATGAATCACGCTGTGATTTGTCTCTCGATGGTCGGTGCGAATGCTAACACAGGGACATGAGTTTATCCTGGTTCCGGCCACGGGGCCGTACGTCCAGCAAGGTGTGCATGTGCACTGTATTATCTTGCACCGGTGGTGGTCGTAGAGGGGGCTACAAGCAAAGCGGGAGAGGAGGCGAGCCCTCCAGGTCCCTGCTAAGGATGATTGAGGCAAGTGCCAATATCGTGGATGGTGGAGTGCGAAACGAGCATGTGAGTTGTGCGAATGCGCATGCGTATGTGGACTTGCCCGCGGCTGGGTGTTTGCCTCCTCCTTTTATAGGCCAAGGAGGGGCAGTTACACGGGTGCCGCACAGTAACGTGTACAATGATTGTGTACTGGCGAGCATGGCACCAGGGATCGTCATCCTCGCAGATCCTTGCTCTTGGCGCAAGTTGATGGCGAGCTCTGACTTCTGCAGGCGTCGTGGCGGCTCCTGTGCTCGTCCGGGAGCAATTTCGAGGGTGTGTTCCCGCTTGTTCGAGGGTTCCGCCACGGGGAAAAGACGGGAGTTGGCAGTACAGGGCCGCAGAATGACGCCAGCCTGTCCGCACAGCGCTGCGCAGTTCCTCGCACAGCGATAGGGATGGCCGCACGGTGTCGAGGATGGTCGCACAGTACCGGGGATGGCCGCATAGCGCCGGAGTTGGCGGAAAAAACACGGCTCACGTTGTCCGTACGGTGGCGTCGGCCAGCGTGCGCATCCGCTCGCCACCCGTACACCTTTCGAGGGTGCCCCCATACCCGTTCGAGGGTCTCACCGTGGGGGGAGGACGGGAGCAGGCGGCACAGTGCAACAGAGTAACACCGGCCTATCCGCACAGGGCCGCGCAGCGCCTGCACAGAGCCGAGGATGGCCGCATAGTGACGGTGTTAGATGCTTGAGGACCAGGTGTGTCCGAAGACCAGTGGAGGGTCACTCCTTAGTGATGAGTGATTGACAACGTTGTGTGGACTAATGCTTGGCTAAGTGTGCAGGTACAGGTTGCGGCTTGACTTGTGTTGGTGCAGGTGAAGAACAAGCGCGAAAGGCCTTAGCCTTGGTGGCCTTCGGGTGATGGAGAGGCAAGTAGGCTTGGTTCGATGGACCCGGTGGCCAATGGGGTCAAGTGCGAGCTGTTCGGTGCAAGACTAGCAAGTTGAAGTCGTGAACATGGGCCGGTGCAAGGTAGCAGATTGAGGCTGAAGCTTGCACGCGGGGTTTGGTGGTTTGCCCACAAAACCAATGGTAGACGGTTTCTTTGTTTGGGCCGCAAAACCAAGTCGGAGGCCCGATGCAACAGAGACGGTAATCCGGGAGCATCGGGAAGTTTCGAGGCGGGGGGCACGTGGTGTGATCACGGGGCTTGCGTCGAGGCTAAGCAAGTCCGTGGTGGAAGCATGTCCGCCCGATGAAGACTTGACCATATTGCCCCTGAGGTGTGTGTATCTTCTATTTGAGTTGTAGGGGTAGTGTGGTCATTTGCCTGCTCCGGTGGACCTCGTATAAATAGTGGAGAGGTGGATGGCATCTCTCTCTTGGACTCTAGGGTTTCCTCCCCCGGTAGATCACTCTGGACTACTTCTCTTTCCTCTGCTTTCCTTAGGCTAGATTCTTGTACAGACTCTGACATCTGGATGTATGGAAGCATTCGACGTTGCGGTGATCTCCCAGCTCTTTGTGATTTTCGTGTCATTTTCGAGGCTATTTTTGGGGAGTTTCATTCTTCACTCGATTCAGGGATTTCAGGGTGTTTTCTCTCGGATTTCTTTGAGGGGATCATGGGTGGATGCCTTGCGCATCTTTGTGTGTGATCTTGACCCCTCAAACACTGGAAAACACCTTCAATTCGTGAGTTTTTGGTCGGAGCCTGAGCTCTTGGTGGTGGTTCGTGTGATCCGCGATTCCCGGTGTTTTAGTGAGTTAGAGGCCAAGATTTTTGGGGCATAGCTTCATCTAGTGACACTTCTCACCTCCCCCAAATCTTGTCTCAAGAGCTCTAGCCGTTTGAGAGATCCGGTGATGGAAAGGTGGAGTTGACTCCAGAGCTCGAGCAGTTTTCTGTTCTATTCGTGCTTGGCGGACGGTCTGCGAGCCCCATGCGGACGGTCCGCGAGGCAGAGGCAATGCTGCTGTTCTTCGTGTTCTTCATTCATTCTTCGCGTTCTTTGTTTCGATCAGTTGGTTTTGTTTTGTGGCGTTGCAGGTAGTTTGCGGATAGTTCACGAGTGGTTCACGGACAGTCCGCGTGGGTCAGTTTTTGTTTGGGGTTTGGTATGCGTTTGTCTGGGGTTTTTCACGACTGTAGCGGACAGTTCGCGAGGCCTGATCAGACCGTCTGCGTGGGTCGATTTTTCCCTGGAGTTTCTGTTAGTTCCTGAGTCCATTTCGGACCGTCCGCGCCTACCTGACGGACTGTCCGCCCCATCCCGGCGGACCGTCCGAGGTAGCCAAGCGGACCGTCCGACCTGGACGTAGGAACTTGCTAAGTTTGATCAGTTCCTTTGATTCTTCTTTCGTGCTTCCGCGTGTGCTTCGAGGAATCGTTCCTAAGACTGGTGGTTGATCCATAACCTCGTTGTCTTGGTGATTAGTGTTTGATTTGATCCATCTTCCGTGTGTGACCCGGATTTGAGTGGGGCTTTGGCTGAGTTATTTTCGAAGAATCTTTATCGGCTCCCATTCACTCCCCCCTCTCTGGTCGTCTATTCAGTCCTTCCATGCTCAGACCGTGTCAGCTGCGCGACGTGGGAGGAGATTTGCTTTTGACTTTGGCGTCTTGCCGCGGATCTAGGCATTAAATGCCCTAGTCAGGCGGAGCGAAGAGGCGGGGCGCCATTGGTCGAGGAACGGCCTCGAGCGAGGCGGAGCTGGATATCCGCTCGAGGGGGGTCAAGCCCCTCAAGCGAGGCAGAAAGTCGCTCGAGGGGACCGTGACCCTCGAGCGAGCCAGAAACCTGCTCGAGGGGGCCGCGACCCTCAAGCGAGGCGGAGGATGGGGCGTACGGGCAAGTGCTCTCGATGGGTAGGCCCGAGTTGCTGTTGGGCCGTAGCAGGCCATGGGCCAAACGCGCGCCATGTCCCTTTTTTTGGTTCCGCGGTGATTTGACTGTAAGTGATTTGTATTTAACGAGGGTGATTATCCCATTAGTTAGGAGACCCCTTATGACCGTCCCTAATAGTAGCCCCCGAGCCTTTGCGGGAATGAGAACCAGTCCGACAAAGGTTGGTGGTCCTGAGGCAATGTCCTCAAGTGCTCTGTGCGAGACTTTCCCCTCTGAATACGCATGAATTTCCGTGGGGGGCGCGCTAGCGCACCCATGGGTGTAGCCCCCGAAGCCTTGCAGGAGTGTGTGCACTCGTGCAAGGTTTATAAGTGTCGAGTGACAGGCTCATTTGCGTTTGTTTCGGCCGGCTTCGGTGATATTCCAGCCGGCATCGGCGATCTACGTAGGTGGAGCGACGTCGAGCTCATCCAAGGTGCCCTTGGGTAGATTTGTTTATTCATTTGGGGGGTTGACCCTCCACAGGTCCTCATGACTGCGTGACATGTTCAGAGGAGATGGTCGTGGCGCGAGGAGCCCCCGAGCAATGGTCCAGTCAGGGACGATCAGGAAAAGTCCTCGGCTTCGTGTTACGACCCTTGTCGCCCTTCCGCAGGGAGGAGGGGTGAGGTGATCCATGCTTCCCTTGAGCGGGCAACGAGTCATGGATGTCTCGGTGAGCTGTTAACGGATAGTTCAAGTGGGTGTCCGTGCCACGTTCGATAGGGGTCAGCTCGTGGTCCAGAGACACGTCCATGAGAGCCCTTGCAAAGGTTTGCTAAGCAGGGCTCGGTCCCATTCGATAGGGCCGAGGGCGCGGAAGCACTCCCTCGATGGGATCTCTCGATTAGCTGCCTTTGTCTGGCCTTGCACACGACATGTGGGGCGCCCCCAAACTTCACGTTCGGGGACAGGCTCGATCGCGCACGCCCTGGTCGTTCCTAACTCTATGGATCTTAAGCGCCTGTTCGAACCCTCCGCGGGGTCAGGCTTCGAATCTCTGATCAGTAGGGGCTCGCGGGGAGCGCCGTGCGTCCCTGTCTTTGCGCATCTGTGGCGCCTGTTGAACCCTCACCGGGCCAGGCTTCGAACCACTAATCAGTAGGTCCTCATTACGAGGCACATCTGTGGCGCCTGTCGTACCCTCATGGGGCCAGGCCTCGAGCCACTGATCAGTAACAATTTGGAGGAGAAATGCAGGGTGCCCCTCGAACTCCGCATTTGAGGGCATGCTCGAGCGAGTGCGTCCTAGCCATTCTTGGCTCCCTTAATCTGGGGTGCCTGTCAAACCCTTTCGAGGGGTCAGGCCTCGAACCCCTGATCAGTTGGGTTCAAGGGGTCTTTCTTACTTGGGAAGGAACCCTTGGTGTTTGGTCTTCGGCCGTGGACCGATTCGTGGCCACGCCCGCACGGTCGTGGCTGACGTGGCACGGTGTGGGCAGAGTGGGCGCGCCTTTTCAGGTGACGTGGTGTGGGTGGTGGGCAGTTTTGAAGCGAGGTGCCACAGTATCTCCTATTTTACCACACCATGATAATTTCGCCTGTGCACGTGTGTGTTGGTTTCAGGGCGGTGGGGCCCTACTATCAGTGACAGACGGTACCCACCGCATTTACTGCAGTTGCCCGTCGCGCCCTCGGGTATTCCGTCTCCCCTCCCTACTCTATAAAAATAGGAAGCGTGGGAAGGGGATTTTTTTACCTTAGCCATTCGCAAATGCTACTCCCACTTTCGCCTTCCTCTGCATCCACGAGCTCCTTCACCCCAGATCTGTGCTCGTGCGCCCATTCCGCTTCCACCCAGCTTCCGCCCCCTTCCCCCCCAGCCATGGTTAAGATGGGAGATGTTGTGGTGTGGAGCCCGTCTTTGATGGACGAGCACACCCTGCAGGGGCTTGTCCTCGGCGGACAGCTACCGAGGATAGTCGATTCGGAGAGGCCGGAATGGATTGTGTCGCCGGCGGCGGACCGGGAGCCGAACCCACCGCCGGGCTACGTCGTGAGCTTTGCGCGCCTGCATGAGCGGGGGTTCAACGCCCCCGCGATCAAGTTCATGCGGGGCCTGTGCTACCACTATGGGGTGGAGCTCCACAACTTCGCCCCCAACGCCATCTCGCAGGCGGCAACTTTCGTTGCCGTCTGCGAGGGATTCTTAGTAATCGAGGCACACTGGGACTTGTGGACTCATCTCTTTCGAGGTGAACTCCACACGGTCGCTAGTGGGGTGAAGGGGTTGCGCAGGCCCGTTCGTGCCGGTGGTCTCACGTTCACGGTGCGCGAGTCGAGGAAGCACCTGTACCCGCCCTGCACCATGACGTCGAACAACGCAGACTGGGAGATGGGCTGGTTCTACCTGCGCAACGATGGTGCCGGACTCCTGCCGTACACCGGGAAGGTGCTGACGGAGAAGCCGGATGCGTGGGTGCACGGAGTGTCCCCTCCGGCGAGGCAGAAGAAGCTCGAGCCTTTCACCGATGCCCTGAGCACATTGGTGAAGTTCGGGCTGACCGCCGCGACCGTCATTGTGAATTTCCATCTGCGGCGAGTGGTGCCGCTCATGGAGAGGACGCTCCCTATCTTCAGGTTGACAGAGAACGCGAACCCCGCGGCCCTGGCAGGCTCGTGGATGCTGGAGGAGCCGCTCGCCTCGGCATATGCGGTCGCGAGGGTGAGGCGCGTGGTGGACATCAAGAAGGTGGGCTGCAGCGACGACGACCTGTGGAGGAGGGCTACGTTCATTTGGTAAGAAATCGTCCTCCGCCCCGCCTGATTTGGATGGATTTGCTGAGAGGGGCCATCGACTCTAATCACTGTCATGGTGACAGGGATTAAGCCTCTCGGCCCACCCGTCGGATCCCCCGACGCCCAGATCTCACGCTGCTCACCGCGCCGAGCAGCAGCGGCACAAGGTGAAGGCAGACAAGGAGAAGGCGAGGAAGAAGAGGAGGCAGGAGCGGCAGGAGGTGTACAAGGCGGAGTACCAGAGGCGGGAGGAGGAGGGTCTCTCCTCTCTACTGCCCCCGGAACACTCGTTGGAGCCAGACGAGGGCAGCAGCGATGGGGAGCGGACTATCTCGGACAGAGAGGGGGAGCCCCCGGCCTCAACATCGAAGGGTAAGGGGCCCCTTGTCGAGTCTGTGTACTTGCTGTCGCGGGTTCGTGCCGCGCCTGCCTCTGCGGCAGACACGGTGCCTCTCGATGAGGGTGCATTGTCGAGGGGACCGCCCGGTTCGGGGGGTGCGCCGCCCCCAAATCCCTCAAAGAAGCGCAAGCGGCAAGCGTCCGCCCTGCGGTAAGGCGTACCTTGCTCTCCGTGTTCTTGATATCGCCAATCAATTCGCTGATTTTCCCCTTTTCCTTCCGCCAGTTGGGCACCCACCATTCCCGGGATTGCGCCCACCAAGGTGCTTAAGGTGGGGGTGCAAGATGCGCTGCGTGCGATGGGGCCTCGCTCGAGGAGGGTGCCACGATCAGAGGTGGCGGCCGCGGGGGCACCACGATCAGAGGTGGCAGCCGCGGCGGCCCTTCGGGCGGTGATGGAGTGAGGGGCCGAGCGGGGGAGACACCAACTCCGCACTGCTGGCATGGGTGTCGAGGGCCACTGGGGGGATGCGGCTCCTACTGATGGTGATTCGAGCCCTGTTGGGGGTCAGGGTGCGGAGACGACCATACCAGTATCCGGACCCGCGTTCAGGACGTTACTGGTGCGGCCTGATGGCCAGGTGGTGCTGCCGATGTCGACGGCTAGCGCCAGAGCGGCGCAAGGGGCCAGCACGTTGACATCACGCCAGCCTAGGTCCGTCGAAGATTACGACGCATGGGATCTTAGGTTTGACTACCCCGGGGTCCCAAACTCGATCGTGGAGGACGCGGAGGCAGAGAGGGCCTTGTGGCAAGAGTCTCGCCAGATCGGCGTCTCCCTATAGAACGCCCTCGCCGAGGCCTCCAGGCTCCACACGAGCAAGGCGCTCGGGGTTTTCCGGGTAAGTGTACTCACGTTTTCGTCGTCCAATTTTCTTTGCGTGTGTTACATCCGGCCCTTTTTCCCTTTCGGCAGCAACTACGGGAGCATGCGGGGGAGATGGTCGGATACATCGCCAACCTGTGCGCCTTCACTCACGAGCTCCAGGAGGTGAACGAGGACCTGGGCACGGCGGTGACCAGGCTCCAATCCCAGGTGGAGGCACTGCAGGCGGACCTTGGCACGCGCAACGACGCCCTGCTTCGTGCAGAGCAAGAGCGCATTGCTCAGCAGACTGCTACGCTTCAGGGGAAAGAGGAGGCGCTGGCGGCTATGAAGGAAGAGCTCCAGCAGGTGCACGCGGCGCTTGCAGAGGCCCGATCTCAGCTCGTGCAGAAAGACTTGGCCCTCACCGAGGCGCAGGCTCAGCTCCAGCAGGATCATGCGACCCTTGAAGGGGCGAAAGCCAAGCAGGCTGTTGACGGTTGATTGTTGTTGCAAACTTCGATCCGGAAGCATATGGACCGTATGGGACCCTTCTTCCCTTGAGTGTAAACCCAAGGATCTTGTCAACCCAAGGAGCAAGAGGATTACTAGTGTTCGATCTAAAGCTAATCTAGTCGATTAAGACAACCTTTGACTAGAGATTGATCTAAGAGCAAACTAATCTTAAAACAAAGAGGTGTGTGAGGTGCACTAGATGTAAAGGTAACTTGCCCATAGGGTCTAGGATACATGAACATGCAACCGCCAAGGAAGATAAAAACCAATCTAATCTATTGAAGGTGTGACCGCGGCTTCACCCTTTTCCTCCTCTCGCACTATCACTACGCGGAGGCAATCAAGGCAAAACAACGAACAATCACGGTATGTTGAAGGGATCAACGGGAGTAGTGAGATCTATACACGCGAAAAGCACGGTAGCTAGCCTTAAACATGAAAGCATCATCAATACGAAACCAATAGATTGAAACCATAAATGAGTCGGCGATTACATGACATGATCCGTTACAACCCCATGGACAAATGAGAAGATTACCCCATCAAGATGCTAAGCATGGTATCGTTGATCATGGTGGATGCTTCCGGCGATGCGTCCTTCAGCTCCGGGGGCACCGTGGCAGCACCTCGACGTCCTCCTTCGCTTGTGGCTGCCTCCTTGGACTAGATGAATATTTCTCCCAAGTGCTCTCCTCGAATCTCTTTCGATCCAACCTCTCTTGATGAATGGATCCTCTCGGGGGTATTTTATCTCTGTTTTTGACGAATGGTGACGCCGGCCAATACTTAGGGTTGAAGGATCTTCACGCACAAGAAACCGGGGGCCGAATCGGTGTGGGAAAGGGCCAGGCCGGCCGGCCTGGGCCGACCGGCCTGGGTCCTTCCCGACCCGGTTCGGTCGCCTCTTCCTCCGAGGGGCCCGTCTTGGCATTTTGGACTTTGACCCCAATATTTGTGTCTTTTTGGCGTCATCAACCCTGCGATAAATATAGGGGGTCTTCTCATATGAAATCCAATCTTTATGTCCTGGTCCTCGGAGATGTTTTGTCGTAGCACCTTGGTCCTTGCCACCTTTGGGAGTGAGTTTGCCTTGCACTTGAACACGAACGGAACTCCTCATTTACTCCTTTGAACTCGATGTGACTCCGTCCCTTCAGTCCATGTTTTCCTACAAAAATATCACACTTCCAAATGCACATACAAAGTTGAACTTGTTATATCATTAGTGTGCCTAGTGGCGGGTTAGTACCATAATGAATTTCAAACCAAAGTGTAATGAACATGTTTGGAGCACCAAAATTCACTGTCAACATCTCCCCCACGCTTAGATCTTGCTCGTCCTCGAGCAAGTTTCTTGCAAAAGAACACTTGTCCATGGAGTTGAAATGTGTGTCATAAGTTCCTTCCTTACAAGTTAGTCAACCTTCCATCTTTGATATAAGAAACATGAAAACAATAAACACTATATGGATCATGGGCGTTTAGGAAATTACCCAATCAAGTCTTACCCCACATCTTATACCTTTTTGCCGGAGGTCCTTTATCCAACCATACTTACTTTCTTACTTCCGCCGGAGGGTTTTGAGCTTTTTCAAAAAATAAAATTCCTGCAACAAGTATTAAACAAAATCTTCCTCCAAGTTCTCACATGTAGCTCATTTAAAGTGGCTATCATAAACAATTCTTGAACTCTCATCTCCCACAAGTCTCTCATTTAAATATATGGTGGATCTATAGGTATAGCTAGTGAAGTTAACACAAATATTATCAAGCTAGGAAAGTTCTCTAATAGTTGTTCACCTTCCGAGCCAATGACCATGAGAATGAAACCATAATGTGAGGGTATCAAGGATAAGAAGATTTAGAATGGTGGACATGTGCAAAAGGGAAAAGAAAATATGACTCCAAGGCCCTAATGATATCCTTGTTGTCGGATTGCACATGGTTGGAATATCGAAGATTCATTCTCAACAACATCACATCCTTCCTTTGTACTTCTCTTGATCTTCACTTGACTTGTTATCCCTTCTTATACCTTTCTTGCTTTGCCTTTGAATTCCTCTTTTTCCTCTTTCTTCTTTATTCCTTTTTCTTCTCTTTTCTTTTTTTCTTTTTTTCTTCTCTTCATATCCATTTTTTTCTCTTTGCTTGACATCTTTATCTCTTCTCCGAAACTTTACGTTCGCCTCCTTGGTGTGGAAATACAATCTGAAATTTAGCCAAAATCCTTGCTAGAGACGGAACGAATCTTCAGGCATAGGTTGTGTTCAAGGAATAAGATGGATAAAAAGATATTATGGGTTGGGTATGGAATCCGGTGATACACGGGACTTTCGATGTGAAAGTCTCGTTACCGAATATATGACGAGGCTAGCAATAAAAGATATAAAGCAAGGACATGATCATTGCTCGAAATTAGAACTTCCAAGAGAGAAAAGCCCTAACCCAATTCATCATGCTAACAACACTTATAGTGGAACGAATATATAAAGGCTTGGTAAAGGATAAGCTCGCTCTCAACTTGGAAGAAGAAGATGCTAACCTTTATTGCAAGGGGTTTTTCATGTAATTTTCAGAAATAAAAACCTCCAACTTTGTAATAATTGTAGCATAGCTAAACAAGGTTCTAGCTCAAAGTAAAGTATTGATGCTCTCACGGGCAAGAACCCACTAAGCACCACAGAAACTTTCGTGCTCATTGATCATGATCGAATATAAAGATAAAAGATAGATAAACAAGTAAGAAAGAAAAAATAAAACACACGAGACAATTTCAAGACTCTCTTTTTTTCTTTATTGACTCAACGCTAACATTAACACACCATCGAGCTAAAAATTGAAAAACTTCAAACCAAACCAACCAAACTACTAGGGCAACAAGTTTTTTTGGAACTAGTGCTAGTTCCTCCCCCACGCTTAGACCATAAGACGTCCTCGTCGTAATTTTTACAAAAAGAACAAAGGGGAAGAACAACCACTAAACTTAGTGGAACTTTCCACAAGACGAGCACCACTTCTTATTCTCCATGCACATCGGGTGCTCGTCATGCCCGAAACCCCTTCTTTCCTATTTCTAACCTCCCAAAAATCATCGGTGCAAGCTTAGAAGTTATAGAGACGTGCCCCAGAGGAAAACGGGCGCGAGCCGTCGCGCAGAGCCCCCAGGCTGGTCGGCCTACCCTGGCCCGCGGCCTGGCTCGTCCCAAATTTTGTGGTGCCCACTATTTTTTGAATATAAACCCTTGTAGAAGATTTGGCCTAGTAAAAATTCACAAAATATGCTAAAGAGAAAATAAAAACTAAAATATATACATGTGACATACCTTGTTTTTCGTCCTAGGCTTGACGCTCGGGTTCATCCTCCATTGTGAAAATGTCAATGCAGTGTAGGGGCACGACATCGGGTTCAATATAGACCTTTAGCCGCTGACCATTCACCACATATTTGTCACCTCTTGCATCCATGATAGTAACCGCTCCATTGGAGAACACCGAATGTACCACATAAGGTCCATCCCATTTGCTTTGTAACTTCCCTTTTTCGAAAGTTTTGAACCTTGAATTGTAGAGAAGGACCTTATCTCCTTCCTTGAACTCTTTTCCTTTAAGTCTTTTATCATACCACCTTTTGATCCTCTCTTTGTAAATGCTTGCACTCTCATAAGCCTTCAACCTCATCTCTTCTAGCTCGCTAATTTGGATTCTTCTTTTCATCCTTGCAGCATCTAAGTCGAGGCTCATCTCCTTTATTGCCCAATATGCCTTGTGCTCTAGCTCAACGGGAAGATGACAAGCCTTGCCATATACAAATTGGTATGGAGTCATACCTATCGGTGTCTTGAATGTCGTCCGATATGCCCACAATGCTCCATCCAATTTCTTTGACCAATCCTTGCCTCCCTTCTCAATAGTCTTATTGAGGATGCTCTATAGTTGCCTATTTGATATTTCTGTTTGTCCATTTGTTTGTGGATGATAGGCCGTAGCCACTCTATGCTCGATTCCCAATTTGGACAAACACTTTCGAAAGCTATTACCGGTGAAATGAGTCCCTCCGTCGCTTATCAAGATTCTCGAAACATCGTAGCGAGGAAAAATGATATTCTTAACCATTGAGATGGACTCCTACGTGGATGCCTTACGACATGGTATAGCCTCCACCCACTTGGACACATAATCAACCATGACAAGTATATGCTTATATCCATGTGAGTTTGTAAATGGTCCCATGAAGTCGATACCCCAAACATCAAATAAATCGATTTGCAAATTATAATTCAAGGGCATGGCATTCCTTTGAGAGATGTTATCGGTTCTTTGGCATTCGGGGCAAGAGGCAACATACCTTTTAGCATCTTCATGCATTTCCGGCTAATAAAATCCGCTGGCCCATACCTTTGCTTGAGTTCAGAAATGCCCATAATGTCCTCCGTATTCCGCCGAGTGACACTTCCTTATTATTTCTTGCCTCTCTTCTCTTGGTACACACCTTCTCAACACTCCATTGGCTCCAAGTCTAAAAAGGTAAGGTTGTTGACGTTTGATTATCGTTGCAAAGTTCGTTTGGACTTGCAAGCAGACAAATCCTCCGTCGTAGTCAAGGGACCCTTCTTCCCTTGAGTGGTGAACCCAAGGTATCGAATCCGTGAAACAATGTGTAACGCAAGATCCAATCTAATAAGCGGAAAACACTTTGATCTTGAGAAGGGTTTTTGCATCTAATATATGGAAGAACCATGAAAACACATCAAATGTACTAAACACCGGAGGTAGCAAGAGAAAGAGAGGGGAGGTAAAACCAATCTAGAGGTTGGATCAGGTCTTTTGTTGAAGTTCCAAAACCAAGAAGAATAAAGCAAACGAATCTCATTAAAAGCCTCTTTAAATCTTGGCTTCCGTTCCAACCCTCAAAGGCACCTACCGTACACGTGATCAACATCCTATCACGATGTCCTGCTTATTGTGTAGGTGAACCTAAGAGCACGTTCATGAAGAACGTGTTGAAAACGCTCGGTAAGTCAGGTATGCACCTCTAGCCACCATGGCTACAAGAACATCCTATGCAATCTATCTGCGGAATAGATTGGAGAATAAGAAAACCCAAGCGAAGACAAAGTCATAGTGAAAGCACTTGATCACTAGAAATTAGATTCAATCTTGCAAATTCAACATGAAGTATAATACATGGACAAGATCACCACCGGGATCCTACCTTGACCTTGATCCTTAGCTTCTAGAACTCCGACGTGGTCTTCCATGCAAGGTTCCCACGTCAGCTAGGGGAACCCTAGTCAACCATCTCGACCCTCTCCTCTCCGAAAGGGTGTCCCTCTCTTCTCTACTCCTCGGCGACGGATGACGAATTGCTTGATGCGTGGATCGAGGCACGAGGACTATAAATAGCCCAAGGATCACCTAGGTCAAAGGGGGCGCCGAACCGGGCTTGGAATGGGCTGGGCTGGCTGGCCTGGGCCGGTCGGCCTGGGCCCACTTCGGCCCAGTTCGGTGCCGTCTTTCTTCCAGACGCTTCTCGCGACTTCCTGACTTTTTGCCGAGTTGCATGTGGGTCTTTGACGTCATTTTCCTTGCAGTTTAGACAAGGGTGCTTGGCGTATGAACTCCTGCATCTTCTGTCTAGGTCCTCAGCACTTCTCGGCTTCACGCTTTAGTCCTTGGTTCATTTGGAGTCATGTTCATCTTGTATCTTGACTTGTCCCGTGGTCCGTGATCACCTTGTAAAACCCTTGATGAACTTTACCCGGAAGTCCTCATTTAAGCTCTTGATTCCTGTGTAAACAATAAACTCCAAATACCATGCACGAGTGTGAACTTGACATATAATGAGGGTTAGGATCGTTAGTGTGAATAACAAATTAATACCAACATAGAAGGTAAACATGTGGCTAGGTTGACGGAAATCGACTGCCAACATCCCCCCATGCTTAAACCTTGCTCGTCCTCGAGTAAGCCTTCTATGGATATCAGCTTTGCCCTTCGATGTTCAAACCCTGCACTTGATCATACATGAGAAAACATAATGCTCTCTAGTTTTATATTCATTAAAGTTCCATAATGTACTAACTTTTATCTTTATGGAGGGTAGATATCATTCAAGCTCTTTCCACAAGTACTTGATCATGCTCTCAAACTTTTAAATAAATCTCAGAAATTTTGAAAAATAAAGAATAAGATAAAGAGAGAAATTGCTTTACCAAGATAAAAAATAACCATCTTGCACTTTGCTCATGTACTTTCATCTCATCTTGTCTCTCAAGCCTACTTGTTCTACTCCTTTCCTCTCTCAAAGTATATGGTGGAAAGCTTTATATGGAGCTATAGGAAAGTTTAGTCCTACCAAGATATTATAGTTGAGATATTATTAAAACAAGACTAGCTTCTCATGGTCTTACCGAGACTCGTCAAAAAGGTCATTGGAAAAATAATGTTATCAAGGAGGAGGGAGAGAAAAATACACACACTTTTAGATAGGTGGACATGTGCAAATGGCAAAGAGTGATCCCGAGGCACAAACAAAGTCCTTCTAATCTTCCTCAAAATATTCATCCATACTCATATATTGGGTTGTGGTGAAGGAGGTGAACACAAAAAAGATATATTTGGGTTTTGGTTGGATATCCGGCGATGTTTGCGAAATTCCTAATGTGGAAACTCACAATGCACGGATAGAAGGGCTAGCATAAAGAACGATACGCAAAAACGGAATGACCAGCTTCTTAGTCTCGGGCCAGAGAAATCAGGCCTTGAATTAATGCACCCAAAAAGAAATCTTGTATATACTAATGTATTGCACTCAAGTAAGTTTAGGCTTTGGATGGGTAGAGCAAAATGCAAGCGGTACTCATGACAAGGTTAGCATAACTTTTTGAGAATAAAAAGGTTATTTGATTCATTCAAAATTGAGAGCAACGAAAAAGAACTATGGGACTTGAGTTATCATAACCTCCACACAAGATTAGGCTAGCATTTTATTAAATTTCAGATTTGTATTCATAGAGAGCATTAGCTTAAACATGCATAACAAGCGCAAAGATGAGCAAAGCGGCAACTTTCATCATATATCAACATGGCATCAACTTATTATCTTCACCAAAGGTGATAATCATGGTGGAAAACTTTATTCATGTTAATTTAAAGCAAGCACTACTACTAACACACATGCTGAAAATAAATAAAAATAGAAAATGCTACGCATATATATACTTGCATAAAAGCTGAAAATAAAGAAAAGGAAAGAGAGAAAATCGAACCGAAGTTGAAAGCATCATTATTATTTTTCTTCTTCCTCCTCCATTCTTCATCTTACGGTGGTTGATATTGATGATCTTGCTTGTAGAATGGTTGCGCCGATCTTCCTTGAAATTATTTCGGCAGTGATATGTGAAGGCGACCAATTTGATAGGCAATGTTTGCGGTCTCTTCTTCCATTTGAATTGCATTGGTTTGGATGAGGTGCCATGAAAACTTTGTTAGGAAGCATGTACGGTGGAAGATGTGGTGGCGTGGCTGCCCCATTCCCCATGCTTGCATTGGCATACTTCCTCCATATGGTGGTGGCATCGGAATCCCTCAATGTGGTTGTTCATTATCTTGATGTGCAGCCTCTCCTTCGTCTCGGGCTACGGAGAATGATCCCTCTCCCACAATTTTTCCTTTATTTGCGGGGCTTCACACATGTCTTAAATGTCTTCATGTGGTTCCATGATCCTTCATGTGAGAACCCAAAAATATCCGCGCCCTTGGATGTTGTCTTATGTGTGTAGTCCATTGTGGTCTTTTTCAAACATCTCCTTGCGTCGGATGCCGCCAACTCGTGTCTTCATTTGCTAATGCTCCAGGGGTCTTTGTTTTGTTCCAAGCCTCTGAATTTCTTCATGAGTGGTCTAATGGAAGCATTCCCTAAGCTCCTCTTCGTTGTTGTCGTCCTCACCTTCGCCATCTTGTTCTCATCATATTGCAGCTGCCTCTTCTTTAGATTTCCCCCTGTATTCATAGTAGAACATATACCAAAATATGATTCTATTGAAAAATTTATAAAATTACCTTTCCAACGGGTACTCATCCATCTTAATCGGAGACCAAATGAGGGAATTATGGCTGTTTCACTTCAGCTTTGCTTGTTGTCCAGAAATTTTCAGGACGTGCAATCATCGGTGATTCGGTCATATCCACTTGTAGGAACCTCCGATTGATTTGATTCTTGACTCATTGGAAGCATAACTTCGTGGGGCTTCTAAATATCCAAAGATATCCTGTTGTTCTTCCCATGAGGCTGTGCAAAACTTGATGCGAACAGACTTCGAAGATGTTGAAGAGCTTGATCTTGTGATTTCGGGGGTATCGTGATTGCTTCTAATACCTATTGCTTGAACAAACAAATCTCCACAAAACATTAGTCTTAAAATTTTAATTGACACATTGACTTACCTTGTTCTTAATTTCTTTGCCGGTACAAGAAATCCTTCCTCTAACCAATTTTGTCTTCATTTAATCTCAACCTCATGTTGGGAAGAGGAACATTAATCTTTGTCAACTTGTACCTTCTCCTCTCATCTCCACTAATGAATTTTCCTTGCTTCATGTACTCGATCCCAAAGAAATCCCGACAAGGAGAAATTTTGGGTTCCTTGTTATCTTCGCCCGAAATCATTCCCAAAAATTCTTCTAACATATTTTCTTGGACATCAACTTGCTCCGGGGCTTCCTTCTTGTAACCGAGTAGTTCTCCAATATATCCATAAGGAACTAGTTGATCTTTATCTTCAATGCAGAATGAGAGGCACGACACCCCTTCATTAATGACCAGTGCCAATGTATAAGAATTTCCAAGGCAAGCTCCTTGTGAGTAGTCACACCAACTCCATTAAGTCAACATTTGGCACAAGCCTCCTCTCAAGACGAACAAGCCTCTCCTCCTCCTCTTCATGATGAATCCATTGGAATGCCTCGGAGTGTATGGTAGTGGAGTGGATGAACGAGTTGAGCATCATGGTGGAATGAGTGGCTCCTCCGTGTGTCCTTGCAGTTTGGTGTAGCGCATGGACGAGCTTCGTGTACTCTTATGCCACCAAGGGGCACCGTGGCACTCCTCGGTGGTGCCACGTCTTCTTCCATGCTTCGGGGAGACTAGGAGACCGAGTGCCTCCTCGAAGAGCTCGATGATGGCCTTCGATGATGATGATCGTGTCTTCCTTCCGAGGATGATGTTCATGACCTTTCTCATCATGTCTGGCTGCACAAAGTCACAAACAACTCCCCTAGGGGTTTCTTGCCGGTGGAAAAACAAACAAAGAATATGGAGGGTAGAGTTTATTATTGTTAGGGTGAAGTGTAAGGTGCACAAGATAGGAGTGATGTTTGCCCAAAGGGTTTATGAATACTTGAACATGCAACTGCCTATCGTGGTGAAGCCAATCTATTGAGGTGTGACATGATATGTTGACGTGATCTACGGGAGCAACCCCGAAAGCAAGGTAGCTAACCTTAATCATCAAAGCATCATCAACATGAACAATAGATTGAGAACAAAAGGATCGGCGATTACATGACAAGATCCTACAACCCTATGGAACTCAAATTTTTTCTAGGTTGTTTCTGGAACATATGGGCTGTGAACTCAAGAACGCAAGTTAACAAATGGATAAAATTACCTCCCTTGTTGCCTTGTGTCCGCGTAATCCACGAGATTCCGTCACCCAAATGTTCACAAAAACTCCTTTGCTTGCGTGGTTCCACCTCCATTATTTTGCTTTTTGTCACTTCTTTGCTCCCTTGCCTCATGTGCTTCCATTAATTTCCTGCAAAACAAAGCCCTTGCTTCCCCCATGCTTGTCTTTTAAATGTGCCCAAGATGCCAAATGACTGATGCTTTCCCGCGATGCATCATGGAGCACTATATGTTAATCAAGCTCAAAAACCTCCCCTTAATCATGTTTAGATGCTAATTACTCCTCTAATTTTGAAAAATTAAGAATTAACTCAGCACTAGCGATGAGTCCAAATATATCATTAGAGGAGATTTTAGGCATCCGAAACAATTGTAAAATTTATTTTGGTTGCACCGGGATCGATTGTTTTCATTAGTTGATAGCAAGCTCCTCCGACTTGACCGTGGGGGCATAGGTTTAGGTTCTAATTTTGGCCAAACATGAGAGAGAGATTTTGAATAAAAATAAATTCAATGGGACTTAGAAAAATTCTAATTCTAGAGAAACCGATGGATGTCAAGTTGAAAGAAACCAAAAATCAAGGTTCACACAAGTCCGACCATGCGTCAAAGATTAAAAACCATTAAGGAACATAGCAAGGCTCTACTCGTGTGTTTTTAACATGTAAAACTAGCCAACTGTAACATTATGGAGAGGATGAAAGGCTTGGATAGAATCTGAATTTTTGGTTCTAGTTTCTCGAAAAGAGGCAAATAAATCATGGGATGGCTCATGTCATTGGTTTATGATCGAAAAATCCAAATAGAATGACTGAGCAAACAAAAGGTTCTCCGAAACTTGTTCAACCACTTAAGAATTAATAAAATGTTTTGTGTAGCAAATTCTAAGACTCACTTACTTGGAATTCGGAAATCTTCCGGGTTGCCCTCCCGGTGGCTTTGTTCTTGATCGGGTTGTCCTACCGGTAGCATATTCTTGACTCGGCGAACGGGTTGCCTCCTGCAAAGCGCTTCGTTTATAGTCTATAGCTAGACTTCTTCTCTTCTTCACTTCGAATCAACGCTCTTTGTGGGCGTTGCAATCTTGGGGACCCCACTTCTACACCATCCTTGGCCTTGGTGTAGGTTTATTCTTCGGCTTAGTCATCTTTTTGGTCTTCACAGGCGGGCGTTGATTCTTGGTCTTGACGGATGCAACAACTTTTGTGTCTCCACTTCATTTTCCTTTGTCTCCTCTCTTCCGATGTAACAATGAGGTAGAATATATTTTATATTGACCACGTTACATACCTTGAATCGTGGTTAACTTGAATGCACTCCTCTCGCCACCACTTGATCTCCCCCTTTGTACCCCCTTTAGGTCTCGAATCAGCCCCATCCGTTCGAGGGCCGATACTTTCTCGGGGTTGGACTCGATGCCTTGCTGGGAGATAATGAAATTCAAGAGCATGCCACGCGGCACCCCAAAGATGCACTTTTCGGGGTTTAACTTCACCCCATTTGCTCAGAGGCAATCGAACACAGTGCGTAGGTCGTTCACCAGGTCGTCTGCCTTCCTAGATTTTACAACAATATCATCAACGTATGCCTCAACAGTCCGCCCGATATGATCCCCGAAGACGTGGAGCATACATCGCTGGTATGTTGCCCCGACGTTTCGGAGACCAAATGGCATCATCACGTAACAGAACATACCAAATGGCGTGATAAAAGAGGTCGCGAGCTAGTCGGACTCTTTCATCTTAATTTGGTAATAGCCGGAATAAGCATCAAGGAAACATAGTAATTCACATCCCGTAGTAGAATCTACTATTTGATCGATACGTCGCAAAGGAAAAGGAACTTTCGGACATGATTTATTTAAACTAGTGTAATCTACACACATCCGCCATTTACCATTCTTTTTCTTAACTAGTACAGGATTAGCTAGCCACTCAGGATGGAATACCTCCTTGATGAATCCGGCCTCCAAGAGCTTCCACAGCTCCTCTCCGATCGCCCGACGCTTCTCCTCGTCGAATCGTCGCAGACGTTGCGCCACCGGCTTGGAATTAGGCTGGATATCAAGAGAGTGCTCGGCAACCTCCCTCGGAATGCCCGGCATGTCCGAAGGACTCCACGCAAAGATGTCGGCGTTGGCGCGGAGAAAGTCGACGAGCACCACTTCTTATTTCGGGTCGAGGGTGGAACTGACCCTCAACACCTTGCCCTCGGGGGCACTGGGGTCGAGGGGTACAACCTTGGTGTGCTCGACAGCCTCGAAGTTGCCCGCGTGCTTGTTGGGGGAGTCGAGAACCTCATTGGCCATCTTCTCCAGGTCAGCCATGAGGGCCTCGTCATGCGCGAGCACCTCAACGCGCTCAACGCACTCGACGTCGCATTCAAATGCGTGCTTGAATGACGTGCCCACCATGATGACACCGTTTGGCCCCGACATCTTCAGCTTGAGGTAGGTGTAGTTCGGGACCGCCATGAACTTGGCGTAGCACAAGCGCCCGAGGATGGCGTGGTATGCTCCCCGAAACCCCACCACCTCGAAGGCGAGGACTTCCTTGCAGAAGTTGCTTGGTGTGCCGAAGCAGACAGGCAGGTCGATTTGCCCGAGGGGTTGGACTCGCTTGCCCGACGCAACACCCTGAAACGGTGACTTGCTGGGACGCAGCTTGTCTAGGCCTATCCCCATGAGCTCGAAGGTGGATGAGTACATGATGTTGAGGCTGCTTCCCCCCGTCCATCAACACCTTGGAGAACCACGTGTTGCCGATGATGGGATCGACAACAAGCGGGTACTACCCGGATTTGGGATGTGATCTGGGTGGTCTTCGCAGCCGAACGAGATGGTCTCCTCCGACCAGTCGAGGTACAACGGCACAGCCGGGTGAACGGAGTAGACCTCTCGACGTTCACGCCTACATTGCCGAGATGTCATATCCACCGTTGGCCCCCTGAAGGTGAAGAAAACGTTCTCCACCTTCGGGATTCCATCTTTGCCCTCGTCGGCCGCATCCTTCTTGGCGTTGTCCTCCTTCACGACGACTCGGTTATAGTACTTCTTGAGAATGTCGCAATGCTCGAGGGTGTAAGCGACCGGGGTCTTGTGGTACGGGCACGACTTCTTCAGCATGTCGTCGAACACGCCGCCTCGAGGGGGGCCTCGAGCCCCCTTGTTGGCGGGGTCGACAGCGTGGACTTCATCGGAGCCCTCGCCTTGATCCTGGGCCTTCTTGCCCTTCTTGCCCTGCTTCTGCTTCTTCGCGGAGTCCTTGGGCTTGCTGCCCTCCGCGGGCGCGTCCTCCGCTTGCTTGCCCTTCTTGCCGTCGAAGATAGCCCCAACTGCCTCTTCTCCAAAGGCGAAGCTGGTGGCGATGTCGAACAGCTCGTTCACGCTGGTGAGAGGGTTCCACCCCAACTCGCGCACCAGGTCCCGGCAAGTCGTGCCTTCCAGGAAGGCGTGTACGATGTCGAACTCACTAACGCTCGGGAGCTCGGTGCAGCACTTGGAGAAACGGTGGATGAAATCCCTCAGGGATTCGCTAGCCTTCTGGGAACAACCTCGATGGTCCCAGGAGTTCCCAGGACGCACGTATGTGCCCTGGAAGTTGCCCACGAACGTCTTAACCAGGTCACCCTAGTCGTGGATCTGGTTCGCGGGCAGGTGTTTGAGCCATGTTCGCGCAGAGTCTGTGTGGTGCAGAGGCAGGTTGCGGATGATCATGGCGTTGTCGGTGGCACCGCCCAGCTGATAGACCAGGCAGTAGTCGTTGAGCCACACTCGGGGGTCCGTTTCCTTTGAGTACTTGGTCACGGTCGCAGGTTGCTGGAAGTGCAGGGGGATCGCGGCCGCGCAGATCACCCGGCTGAACACGCGGGTTCCCGGGGGCTCCGACATCGGGCTCCTATTCTCCCAGCTGTCGTAACGACCACCACGTCGAGGATGGTAGCCATGCGACACCGCGGCGTCCTGCTTCTTCTTGTTCAAGATGTTGCGGGCGTGGCCATCGTCGTCTTTGCCACGCGTATCCTGAATCCGCTCCTTAGCAGGCTTTCTCTGGTTGCCGTCATGGACAGTGGGTGCCCGGTGCGGGGTGTGGATCGATGCCTCCTGGTCCCGGGCGCCTCCACCAGTTTTTACGCTGGACTAGTGGCGCATGCGGGACGTGAAGCTTGCTCGATGAGGGACTGCGCCTCGCGGCGTAGGTTGGGTCCCTCGGGTGTCGATGGTTCGGGCATGGCCCAAATGAAGGTCGCTGCGGCAACGATCTTCTGGCTGGCTCTCGCCAGGTTCGGCAGACCGTCCACGTCAGCATCAGCTTCAATGTGGTCACGGGTGATACACCCCGCTTCTCTGGCGCGTCCGCCCTGTGATGAGGGTCTGGCCCTCTCGAGCGTGGATTGCAACTACCGCACTTGCTGGCGCTCTGCTGTGAGCTTTGCCTCTAGCTCCCGACCCTTGGCCATCTGTGCAGCGAGCGCTGCGTTGTTCGGCGGTGTTCCTGCCCGCCGGTTCGCCGCCGGGTTGTTGCGAGCTGCCGCATCACCCACTCCGTCCCCTCCATCTTCGTGCTCCTTGATGGCGACAATGAAGCACTCACGCAAGAGATCGTAATCCCCCTCGCTAGAGTCATCAGAGCAGGTGAGGCAGTAGTACGCTGCGACCTAAAACTGCCTGAAGGCCTCGGGGTCTCGGAGCCCGGAGTAATCCCACTCCGGCCCCCTGTGCCCATGCGCGTGTTCCTCGCTGTCGGAGTCGCGATAAGACTCACTGGGCGAGGTTAGTGAGTTATCTATTTTTAAAATTCTTGTTAAACTCTAAATTTAGCTAGAATTATACATAAGTTGTTGGAGATGTTCTTAGTGTGCAACGAAGGGAATTGAGTCTAAAATGAACTGTCTTCCTTCAATCTCACATATTCCACCTCAATCCACTACTATCCAAACAATCCCTAAGGCAGTGTCATGGGCACACTTACCAAGTCCGCCACATCAGTTTTTCAGTATGATAACCCTGTCACTCTCAATGCACAGGGTCATGGGCACAATTTCATAGATAGAATGTAACATTTAAATCTTGCATGTGTTGTGATCAAATACAGGGTCATGAGCTCTCAGTGGAGGGTCGTGAGCATTGGTACCTGTGTCGACCTGGGGTCATCACCATGACCCTGAGATCTTCTCTTCCTTCATTTATTTGGTGCTATGTCATCAAAAAAGTCTATGTGGCAGTCCATTAAATGTCGATGACCCTGCCACTGACACTAGCCAAAGGCATTGCAACCGATGCATGTAACTAGCCGCTAGTTGTAGGCGACCCGACTATTGAATATATGGATAATATCCTCTACTCCTCCATAATGCGCGTAGAGATTCAGGGGTGCTTGGTTCCCGGCCACACATCGCCTCACTATAGTGACTCCCACCTCGCTACAGTGCCGCCACGAAACAGTAAACAGAGGGGCAGGCTGTGGCGTGTGGCGAGCAAAAGCCTCGCCACAACCTGTGGCGCGGTGGCTTGTGGCGTGGCTAGCTATGGCTAGCCACCAAACAGCCCCTATCTCTTGCAAGGACTATCATCCAGTAGATTTTCGCCATGGGTCACTTATTACCTTGCTCCTTAAGAGCAACTCCAAAGAAATCCCTTTTATTAGGCTTAATACCTCAATTAGTTAGTTAGAAAAAGTATAAAAAACTCCAACAACTCCCCTAAACTCTCCAAAAATATTCAAGGCCCCAATACTTCCCTCCGTTGCCCGCATATATACGTCAATCCAATCTCTCCAAAAATATGTGCCTTTCAAAGGATGATTAAAAGAAGAGTTTGCAAAAACAAAGGTGCATCTAGAAAGCCACTCTACATGTCCATCGAAACATGTTTGGCACACTTGTCACCATTGGCTATTGGCCCTTGACTCGATGTTAACTTAATGATGAGGCTAGTGTAATCAAATTCAATGTGTGGACAAAATTGAAGGGGCCCATCTGTCCTGTCTCCTGCACATCTGCGGTTGACGCAACGCAACCGACCAAGCTCGAAGGCGAACTGAAGCTCTTTCATGGATTAAGATTTTGTAACCCGGGCAGTTGCCACCGGGGTTATCCTGTCCCTCGATTTGGTGGGGTAGGAGGCATCGAGATGTGGGATGTAGCAGGCCGGTGGAGGTATATGTCATGTCGGTGTATTGCCTTTATGTCTAATTGTATAGTATAAGCGGTATTCTGTACAGGCCACATGTTCTGGCGAGGACAATACAGAATCGGTGTTGGGAGTAGAAGACCAGGCCGGGTATGAAATTCAAATCATAAACACTCCTTGTTGCTCCCCTTCTTCCTCCCCAGGTCGACCCTCCTGCCGTTTCTTGCTCCTACAGTGATTCCTCTTTGAGGCGTCGCCATAGCTCCCAGCAAGCAAGATTCGTAGAATGAATCTTGTACCATTCGGTCCTGTGGATTCTCCTGGAGATCCAGAGGAAGCGATGGGTAGGCTTGTGCTTCACAAGCCAGTAGCGGTTTTAGGTGCGAGCGGTGCGTTTTGGTCTGGATTGGTACAAAATGTATCAATCGTTGGTAAGCAGGAAGCAGGAAGGATTGAATCAAAAGAAGGTAGCGCAACGGGAGGATTTCTTGGTAATGGTGAGTTCAAGTAGTGGCGTCATGCAGAAGAAGTGGATTTGGCGGATGGCAGGGGTGGAAGGAAGAGGTAAGTACAGTTGATTCATATGTAGTAGTTTCATTCGCTGTTAGGCTTTCGCATGTTTGATTTCTTTTGATTTCGTGGAGGAAGCGTGTTCTTGGCCGCAGAGGCAATGAATATTTCACTGAACTATTGATTTGTGTATTATTATAAGTAAACTTGCTTGGCCTTTCCATGAAGGCAAGGAGAAGGCCGATGTTCGGAGGTGAATGAGGAATTTTGCAGACCAGATGGAGGAGATTGGGCTGAGGATACCCTGGAATCATCAAACAAGGAATATTCCGGCTGGTTAGTGAGATTTTGTTTTATTACGCCAAACACTAATTAGATGTGACCATATTAATATGGAAGAATGATTTGTATGCTTATGATCTGAAATGTGTGTCGAAACAATTTCATAGTAACACATTGTTAACCAATGATTGTAGTATCAAAATACTAAATTTAACAACAATTGAACAAATGTACAGTTCCTTGCCGGAGAGAAGGGTGCATAATGCTAGGCTAGTGCCATTTGCTGGGTTTGGTTGCGTCGAAGGGACGGAAGGAAATAGTATGTTGCATAGGTACAATGTTTACCTGATGTTGCTCATTTATGCACATGGATGTACATTGAACTTTTGTTTGATGCAGAGGTATTTTTAGTGAAAATGTGGAACCTGATATTGTTCCACTAGATTCTGAAGAATGTCACATAATTAATGAGGGGAGTGGAAGTCAAAGTGGATGCGAGGGTGGTAAAAGTGGTTGCATAGTTGATGAAGGAAGAACAACAATAATAGCAAAAGGGGTTGATGATGTGAGGAAAAGGTATGTTATTTGTTCAGAAAATTGAATACATAGCATTAGTAATTCTGCTGAAATTAATTGAATGGTTAATGTTTACGTAGATTACTGGGGAAGAGGTTTTGGACCTGAACAATGTACCTGCTCAAAGCGAGTGTGATAGTTCAAGAGGTAGTCAAACTATTCAGAGGAGTGGACAAATGATTGTTGCTGATGAAGTGACCAGCAATGTTGGGCCTGACTGTCCATGGTAGACAGGGCAAGTTCATTACTTGCTCATTTGCATTGATGCACATATAGCACATGAATAAGTAGCTTTAGTATGATGTTTGCTACAATTCTAATATAAAATAAATGTGGTATTAGGAACTGTGTGAGCAGTGGCCCAGATAGACGTGAACACATGAATGGGAGGAGCTCAGCGTTGGAAAAAGCTTTAATGAAATTTGCAGATCGTTCAACGGATTACATAATCAACCCAGAAGTTGGTATTGAATTTGATGATTGGGAAGAGGCATTTGAGTACTATAATCTTTATTCTTGGGAATGCGGGTTCGACATCAGATTTGGGAAGAAGAGGCATTCTGACACTAGAGAGAGTAGGAAACTTCCTTTGGAGAAGAGATATTAGCTTGGGCAGGAGTTTAACTGCAGTTGCGGTGTGAGTGTTCTAACAAGTTGATAGTTATGTTTCCAGCTTGTTGTGTAGTATTGCTAGAATGTTTTACTAATGATGTTATTATATCCTTTGCAGGGACGGCCTGGCAAAGATTTGAAAACAACATCAAGCCGTTCAAATTGTCAAGCAAGATTGAGACTTGGGAGGACAATTGATCATGGTTAGATAGTGGGAGAACACAATCCTGTGCATAACCACGAGCTGTCAGCAACGAACGGTGAGAATAAGCTTTGGCCCTCCCATAACCATCTGGACAAGTATACAAAAAATTTGATTACAATGCTTAGGGAGAACAATGTTCCGATAAAAAAACTTTACAGTATACTTGGATCATTTTTTGGAAAGATGGAGAATGTCCCAACAACTAAGCGTTGCCTGAAAACATTGTGCCAGAAGATCAATAAAGAACATTCAGATAATGATATCAAGAAAACATTAGCACTATTTCATGAGTACATCAAAGATGATCCTGGATTCATATACAGCATTGATCCTAATGAAGAAGGTAGGATAAAAACTATGATGTGGTCAAACACGAGGAGCAGGTTGCAATATGAGCATTTTGGGGATGCAATTACTTTTGACACAACTTATAAGACTAATATGTATGAGATGCCATTTGGTCTGTTTGTGGGTGTTAATAATCATTTCCAGAGTGTTCTTCTTGGTGGAGTTCTAATGACGGATGAGACAATTGAAAGCTTTCGTTGGGTGTTCAAGCAGTTTGCAACAATGATGGGTGGCAAGGAGTCGGTTACAATACTGACAGGTACTGACCAAACATTTGAGTTATTTGTTTAAGTTTGGTGTTCTAATATTTTCTAGATGAATTGACTGACATATTAATTTATTGATATCAGATCAGTGCAGGGCCATGGAAGTAGCTATATTGGAGGAGTGGAAGAACACAAGCCATCGTTGGTGTAAGTGTCATGTGCTCAAGAGATTAGGAGAGTGTCTTGGTAATGTGTACACTAGAGATAAGGATTTCAGGGACAAGTTGCATAAGTTGCTGAATGAGATGTCAACAGAAGAAGAATTCGTGATGCAGTGGATAGATCTGATGAAAGAATATGGTTTGGATAAGAACACTTTCTTGGTGCAGCTGTTTGAGACAAAGGAAAAATGGGTCAAAAGTTATTTTAAAGGGATTTTTTGTGCAAGAATGACAAGCACACAAAGAAGTGAGAGTGCAAATATGATGATAAAGAATATTGTTACACCAAATTCCACCCTTCACAAATTCATAGAGCAGTACATGAAGTTGCAGTTTATTAGAGATCAGGAAGAAGATTACCAGGAGAAGCGTTCTAAGGAGGTATGAACATGTGCAATACTACTTCATTTGATTCATATTATAAAAAAGTGACAAATTACAAATTTCTCTACCAAGTAATTTAGAATCTTAAATATCTTTGATTCCAAAACTGTGGTTGTTGTTCTTTTGCAGATGCCTAAGAACAAATGGGTAGGTGGGCCGTTGGTTTCTCATGCTCTTGAGTTATACACATCAAATGTATTGAAAATGTTTCGTGATCTCAAGGATAAATCTGAGTTCTATTTTTCAACAATTGTGATACCTGGTAAAGAGTACGTGGTTGAGCATTATGACATTGAAAGGATTAAAAAATGGTGGAAGGGGAGGTACAGTGTGGTTTATAAGAAAAATGGTGGGTATGAATGTGAATGCGGCCTTTTCGAGCATTTTGGTTTACCTTGCAGTCACATCATTAGGGTTAGTTACCTTTTCAGTTCTTCATTTTATTAATGCTGTATACTCTTCTTTGCAAACTAATTGGATATTGATTTTGGTGCTGGCTTGTACATACTGGTTGCAGGTGATGATTAGTACTGGAGTACAGAAGATACCAGAATGCATGATAATTAAGAGATGGACCAAGAAAGCTAGAATTACACTACCTGCACACTTGTCCATGTATAGCCGAAAGAACCCTTCCTTGATGACACAGACATACCGCCACTCGTCGTTGATGATAACAGTCCTTGAGTATGTAGGGCTGGCAGATAAAAATGTTGATAGCTACAAGATTGGGTTAAAGTTCCTAGAAGAAGGAAAGAAAGCAATGCTTGAAGCTAACACCAATAGTGATGGTATGGGATTGGCTGATAGGACTATTGAAGAAGAGGATGATCTTGAGGCTGGAGATCCTTTCCCTTTGCGTGCACCAAAGAAGAGGAGAGAACGTGGGAAGCCTTCCAACAAGAGGGACAAGCCATCATACGAGAAAGACTCAAATGCAACAACAGGGTCGAAGCGACCAAGGTTCTGTAGCATTTGTAGAAATGATAAGCACACAAAGGCGAAGTGCCCAGATAAGCCTAAAGTTCAAGAGAAGGAAATGCCAAGGAAGCCACCAACTTGTTCTGGCTGTGGACTGGAGGGACATACCATAAGTAGCTGTCACGCAATGACGCAACAACTTGCTGCATGTGCTGATATGCTTGTTTAAGAATAATATGTACTCCCATTTGTTGTAATTTCATGGTTTAAGACTGCTATGGTATTTTGGTGAAGATTGTGCTTCCATTTGTCTTAATGGTGATTGGAGAACATTGGAGTATGAAGAAGACATCTAGATGAAGCAGATATTTTGATTGTGTATGGTTGATGTATAAAAGGTGCTGCACGGAATGCTATTATGTTGATTGGAAATCTGAAAAAATTAAGTTAGCTCGGTAGTAGATGAAGACGAAATTTTAGTGCTTTATGGATGATGTACAAATGAATTTCTGTTATGCTGATTTAGAATCTGACTAGATGTGGTGGATGGAGAAGACCTTTTGAGTATGTAGATTAACTTTTGGTTCCAACTTGATTTAATTAGAGGGAATAAATTGAATGGACAGGGTACAGTAACCTGGGCATTGAACCATTGTTACTGATGTGGGATAGAGAGGTGCAGACTGCCTAAGGAATTTGAATGAAAATTCGAATATAGAGTGGGGTGGTGGTGTCAGAAGTGGGATCTGTGGGACCCACCACAGATACAGAAATGTACAAAAAGGCAGGGTAGGTCCACTGAATCTCCCTATCCAGCCACAATACACTCGTCTGTGAAAGTGGTGAAGGAGTGCGAGAAGGCAAACATGGCTACATCTGGGGATGGTAGCATCAACAGTCTGGTTAGTTCCTTTGGATTCAATGCTTGGTATTAATTGCACCAAGCTTTGGTCTGCCGGGGTGGGGTCAGTAGTGTTTGGTAAATATTGGAAAAATATTAAATGCAAATGCATTTGATATGCAGGGGTCAGATCAGGAGTATGCAGATTTGGCTGGCAAGGAGGTACCTCCGGCAGTGAATGTTAACCAAGTGAATGCAGGTGTGAAGAGGAAAAGCAGTGAAGGCGATTCAGATCTGGTGGTTTCTGCTGATTGGGTAAAATTTTGTACTGTTATCTGGTTGTTTGTGTTATATCGAAAATTAGTTATGAGTAAAAGCTGTGTTCTTTGTGCAGTGCTCAGTCAATGCTCAAGTGAAGTCTGGAGACTATTGTGGGAAGAATGAATATGAAGAAGATATAAAGGTTAGTTAGTCAAGAGGATGTTAGGGCCAAACTATCACTGAAATAATAACCAAATATGATATTGTGGTCCTTCTTTGCCTTCTTTGATGCAGTGGGACTTTGTTGGGGTGATCCAGATCTGGTGGAATGTAGTGGAGAAAGTGTGTCTGGAGACGAAGCTGAAGCACCTGCTCCCGTGGAAGAAGCAGGCCTGCATGAGGGGGACTGATGCTCCGGCATTGGTGGGCCTGCTTTAGGGGATCCAGATGCGGATGAAGAAGACGACGCCGACAGCAGTGCTGTGCATGCACATGAGAGTGCATGATAAGGAAGGAAAAGGCAGGGAATGTCTTTTTGTCCTTTGCCCAAAGCTTTTGTTGGATAGAGAATGACTAGGTTGACCAAGTGATTAGCATCATTAATGATTACTTGGTCAGGAAAGTTGTTCGTCGTAATAGTGTATTAGATTAGTAGGTGGAAGTTGCTGTAACATTATTTTGTATGTTCTTGGATCAATGGCTTTGATCAATTCAATGAATGGTTATGGATGGAGGGTTATTAAAATGGAATAGTGGAAGCGAATGCTTTATTTTTTGGATGAAGTTGTTTTTTGGGGCCTATTCATTCCGTGAAATAGAAAAAAGAGTGAGGGGATGTACATAGGGCTGCTGCCTGTTGGGATACATCTCCACATCTCAAACGCAAACTGAGACAGCACAAAAAGGAAACGACCTCTTGGCGGCGAACGCGAGGTGGCATTGAGGATGGTTGGAGAAATGATTTGTAGTTGATCGTCAGGAAAGGTAATAAGATGCTTGGTCATCTTGCGGTACGCAACGATTCTGTGTAAATAAATTGGATTTGTTGCTTTGCCTTGTAGATCTGGGGGAGTATTGGTGAGGAGAAGAAAGATGCTGCCGAAGAAGAGAGGAGGGAAGTAACAAGGTGGTAAGAAAGATGCCGCCGAAGAAGAGAGGAGGGAAGCAACAAGGTGGTCCATCAGCAAGACAAGCATTCACAAGGAGCGCAGCTAGAAAGGCCAGATCCGGGCAGAAGTGGGGGGATCAGGAGGAGCAGGCAGCTGTGACAGCGAAGGAAAAAGTTGTTGAGACGATTTCCAGTGATGAATCGAGCAGAGAAGAAGCAGTTGTGCAACCGGGTAGCTATGGAAAAGGTGACCCAATGTTGTTCTACCCTATCTGTTTCCATGGTTGCTTTCCATCAAAGAAAGTTGCTGAAGTTATAAGCACTTTTGGTGAAAGGAAGAAGCAGTTGTTAAAGGAGATGGGTTTAGAAGGGCTATTGTATTTGAAAACTAAAATGAATCATAGTAGGAACCTAGTATTCTGGTTGATGAAGAGGATAGATACAGGAAGAATGGTGATAGATTTGGGATCAGAATTAACCATTGCATTGACCGAGCCTTCTGTTGAGAGAGTGATGGGTGTTCGAGCTACATGATTACCTATAGAAGAAGATGAGCCATCTGTGTCAGTAAAAATTGGATTAAAGTTGCAAAAATTTTTAGAACTGCTTATCCAAAGGTGCTACCAACAATTGCTGAGGCAAATAGAGTAGTGTTGCGGGACTATGGTGATAACATGAGCAAAGAAGAAGAAGATTGCTTTGTGGTGGCAATGGCTGCAATTACAATAGGTAGTTTGCTTGGTAATAAGGAATGAGGTGCAAGTGTACCTAAAAACATATGGAGATTCATATCTGATGCTGACAATGTGAGGAAATGCAATTGGGGGGAATACACACTTAGAGTGATGAAAGAAATTGCAGAAGATGTACAAGCACAAGTACAGAAGGAGCCAAAAAGCTTGTTGTTGAAGGGCTGCTGGCTGTATTTGGAGGTGAGTGATTTCACATTGATGCGTAGTACATGTGGTGAGTGGGCATGCAAATATTATTAACATAATATATGTATGTAGCTTTTGTACCTGGACACAGTGGACCTAGGATCAAGGAATGTTCATTTATCATTGATGCCACGAGTAGCAGTGTACAAAAGGCATAGAATCAGTGATCTAGTGGCAATAGATGAAATAAATAGGGTGACCTACATTGGTCGGCCAGTAAGTTGTAGGGCAGAAAATTAATTGGTTCATTGGTGGTTGTATGTGGTCTAAGATTGTTTGACAAAAGGAAGTTATGTTGATGTGTAACAGAAGAGAAGGCAGGGGGATGGAAATGTTGAAAAGGAAAATGTCAGTGAGAGCTCACAAGGAAATGAAGGAACAAGTGATAAGGTGATATGTGGGTTTCATTTGGTGATTAGTGAGATAGGAATTGGTGAAGTACACAATAACTGTAATCTATGTATTTGTTTCGTTTCAGGGCTTATTGAAAGTGATAAAAGAGGAGTATAGTACAATGCTTGTGGATATAGAGTCTGCAGCAAAAAAAGGTTCATGAAGAGGCAAAGAAACATTATGAGCTAGAAACAAAGCGAGTGGATGACTTGTTTGGGGGGGCTTAGGATGTCAGTGGAGCAACAGAGGGACCATTTAATCCGGATTGTTCTGAATGACCGCGAAAATGAAGGTGGGAATTGTGGGATGGATTGTGAAGGTTAATTAAATTGAAAACTGAATTTTGAAAAATAGATAAAATCTAAATCAAAAAGTAATCAAACAATTTTGATGTGCATTACAGCAGGGGAAAGGATGGAGGGAACCAATGCAACAGGTGGTGAAAATGATGGCAACAAGAGTTTAGGAGATGAAACCAATGCATCAACGGGGGGGAGTTGCAAGAATGTGGACGACGGTGCAACTGATAATATGACTGAAGGTTAGTAGTTGGGTTTAGCATTGTATGGAATATTAGGAAATTTTAAAACTACTAGCATATAACTGTTACTTGACTAAATAGTAGATGAAGAGGTGCATGAGGAAGGAGGGCTGGGAATGGAAGAAGATATAGTGATGGAAAATACATTTGAGACTGGTAAGAACAGTAGATGTTATAGTTGTTAGTGTATATATGTGTGAGTGGCCCATATGGCCTGTGTAGCCCATAGAGGCCCATGTATAGCTAACTCTATATACCCACCCTTCTAGGGTTGGAAGAATACACAGGGAAATTATTCCCCGAACATGGTATCAGCTAGGGTTTCCTCTCTCACCTTCCTTCTCCTTCCCTGAGCACTGCCGCCGGCCGCCGCCTGCTTCTTCCTGCCATGGCGGGCTGGCCGCCACCTCCTCCTCTCTCCTCCTTCCTCCCTCTCTCCTATGCCGCTACCGCAGCTCGCCGACCCGCCCCGAGCGCGCTCGCACGTGGTCCTCTACCGCCGCCTCCCATCGATCCCGCCGCTGCCGACGCCGACAGCGCCATCGAGCCGCCCTTACTGGCCCCTCCTCTGCCCTGGCCACGATGGGCAGCACCGACACCACCGTCTCCGCCGCCACCGCCCCTGCCTCTGCTGTTGTTCCTTCCGGTGGTGCTTCTCCCGGCGGAGGTGTTGGTGCTGTAGGTGCGACTGGCACCTTGCTGCTCGGCGGCCCCGGTGCCACGCCCTTCCCTGGCTACACCCACGGTCCCCTCTACGGCGTGCCTCCTGCGACCGGACCCTTCTTCGCCACAGCCTTCCTCCGCGGGATGTCTCCGCGTCCCTCCACCGTCGTGGCCGCCGACAGCACCCTCGCTGAGCCCTGGCAAACGCCAAGACCACGGCAGCCGCTGCCGAGGAGCGCGTGTGTGTGGCTGCCCTCGCCTGGGAGCACGAGTGCTCTACGGCCGACGCACTTGCTCACCAGGTCGCCGAGGCGGAGTGCTTCCTCCACGCCTCTGCGAGGGAGCGCGTCGCCTCTTCTCAGCAGCCTCTGCCTACGGCTCTGCCCACGCTGAATGCTGGACCCCCGAGTGGCACGGACCCATGGTCGCCTACCTCCACCTTCAGGCCACCGGGGTCCCGCACATCAAGAACCTGGTCACCGTCCTCCTCGACTCCACCTCCACCTCCTACGCTCGATGGAGGGACCAGATTCTTCTCGTGCTCTGCCGCTACGCTCTCGACGGCCATGTCCTCTCCGACACTCCTGCCCGTGCTCGCGACCCGGCGTGGCGACGCCGCGACAGCATCGCCATGTCCTGGATCTCGGGGACCATCTCCCTGGATCTCCAGGACATCGTGCGGACTCCGGATCCCACCGCACGCGTGATGTGGCTTTCCCTCGAGACTCAGTTTCTCGGGAATGCACAGACATGCGCCCTTCAGCTCGACGTCGAGCTTCGCACACTCGAGCAGGGTGACTTGTCCATGGGTGACTACTACCGGAAGATGAAGAGCACGGCCGATGGGCTTCGCGACCTCGGATACATGGTCCCGGAGCACGTCTTGGTCCTCAACATTCTGCGGGGCCTTCCCAGCAGCTACGAGGCCGTGCGGATGTTGCTCACACACCAGCGGCTGACACCCACCTTCCTGCAGGTCCGTGATGCCCTCACCCTAGAGGAGCTCACCCGGGGCCTCCACACACCTGCCTCGCTACGTCTTCGTCCTCCACCTCTCGCGCACTCGTAGCTGCCCCACCACCGTCCTCCGCCTCGCTGCCTGCCTCTCTCCTTGGTGCTCCTCCCCCCAGGCCGAGCGGGGGTGGGGGCTGTGGGGGCTGTCGAGGACGCGGTGGTGGGGGTCGTGGGGGTCGTGGGACGCCCACCCAGGCTCTGACCCCTCCTCTCGCTCCTCTTCCCAGAGGTGCACCCTGGCCGACCTTCTCCAACCCGTGGTCAGGGCGTATCTCCATGTGGCCCCACCAGGGTCAGGGAGGGGGGCCTTGTTCCCCGCACCAGCCGGCGGCCATGGTCGCGAGTGCTGCCTCCTACACGCCGACCTGGACCCCACCTCCCCCGCCCAGCTTGTCGTGGCCGGGGGGGTGGGATCGGGCTGTCTTGGCACAGTCCTTCAGCACTGTGGGGCTGACACCACCCGTTGGTACCGAGTGGATCGCCGACTCGGGTGCCTCTTACCACACCACTCCAGATGCGGTATCCTTTCTTCTGTCCGACCTCCTCACCCCTCTTGTCCTTCTTCCATCATGGTCGGTGATGGTTCTTGTCTTCCGGTTACTTCTGTGGGTTCTGCTCATGGTCCTTTCTGTCTCTCTGATGTCCTTGTTGCTCCTCAGATGGTTCACAATCTCCTTTCTATTCGTCAATTTATAGCTAACAATTCTTGTTCTGTGGAGTTTGACACTTCTGGTCTTTCTGTGAAGGATTTGGCTACCGGGCGTCCACTCCTCCGATGTGATAGCACTGGGCCCCTTTACACCCTTCGGCTTCCTGTCTCCGCTGCCTCTACTTCACCTTCGTCCTCCTCGTCAGCTGCTCTCGCCGCGACACCGTCTTCCACGACCTAGCACCGCTGCCTCGGTCATCCCGGCCGAGATGTTTTGGCTCAGATTAGTCGTAGTGGAGATATCTCTTGTACTAGGACTACTGCTGAGCACCTCTGTTAGGCATGCTAGCTTGGTCGTTATGTTCGACTTCCTTTTTCTTCTTCTTCTTCGCATGCTTCGCATGCTTTTGATCTTATCCACTGTGATGTGTGGACTTCTCCTGTACTCAGCATCTCTGGTTATCAGTATTATCTGGTGATCATTGATGATGTTTCTCACTACTCCTGGACCTTCCCTTTGCGTGCCAAGTCTGACACCTTCCCTACCCTTCTTCACTTCTTTGCCTAGGTGTCCACTCAGTTCGGCCTCACCGTTAAGGCCGTCCAGTGCGACAACGGTCGTGAGTTCGATAACTCCACCTCTCGCTCCTTCTTTCTCTCCTGAGGTGTTCAGTTACGTATGTCTTGTCCGTATACTTCCCCACAGAACGGCAAGGTAGAGCGTATGATTCGGACCATGAATGATGTCATGCGCACTCTTCTGATCCAGGCCTACCTGCCCCCGCGCTTCTGGGCAGAGAGCCATCACACTGCCACCTACCTTCTCAACCGTCTTCCTTCCACTGCTTCTCCCGCTCCGACTCCTCACCACGCTCTCTTCGGTACCCCTCCCACTTACGCTCACCTTCGTGTCTTCGGGTGCGCTTGCTACCCGAACCTTACTGCCACTGCTCCTCACAAGCTCGCACCTCACTCGACACATTGTGTGTTCCTTGGTTACTCCCCTGACCATAAGGAGTACCGCTGCTACGATCTCGCCTCTCGTCGGGTTCTTATCTCCCGACATGTTGTGTTTGACGAGTCGGACTTCCCCTTTTCCTCCTCCTCCACACCCACTCCTGATCCTGACATTGAGTCCATGTTTTCTGACCCGGTGGTGCAGCCACCTGTTTCTGTTTTTCCTTTTCCGGCAGGTCCTTCTGGTACACCACAAGCTCTGGCTCCTACGACTGTGCGCCGTGCGGCGCCTGAGCCTCCTCTTGCACCACCTGCGGTTCCGGTGCCATTCGTTGCACCTGACGTAGGCTTGGTGCCTTCGGCCGCGCCACGCGCAGCCTCGGTGCCCCCAGCGCCCCTCGCCGCACCACACGCGGCCCCGGTGCCCCCGGCACCCCTCGCCGCGCCACACGCGACTCCAGCACCTCCTACCGTGCCACGCGCGGCCCCGCCACCACCTGCACGCTACACCGAGCCCGTGCAGGTGTACCAGCGCCGTCCGGCGCCTCCACCGCCGCTGCCTTCTCCGGCTCCTCCACCGGCGGTGCCCGTGGACTATGTGCCTCCTGTGCGCTATGTCTACGGGCGCCACTCCACGGCTCCGCCTCCTCCACCACCGTCAGCGGAGCCGTCTCCGCCTCCTCCACCGGCGCCCACACCACCTCCGCCACCACCACCGCTGTCTCCACCACATCGCTCTCGGGTGGAGTCGACCGTGTACCACCCGTCGGTCATCCATCGGGATCCTCGCCACACTCATCCCATGGTGACCCGGTAGGTGGTCGGGGTTCTTCGGCCGCGGGCCCTCTCCGCCACCGAGGGGGAGCCGCGGCTTTCTCCGATCCCGACGTCGGTTCGTGAGGCTCTCGCAGATCCGAACTGGCGTCGTGCGATGGAAGAGGAGTACAGAGCTCTTCTTGCCAATCAGACTTGGGACCTTGTGCCGCGTCCATCTGGTTGCAATGTGGTGACCGGCAAGTGGATTTGGACAATCAAGCGCCGTGCTAATGGTACTCTGGAGCGCTATAAGGCGCGTTGGGTCCTTCGGGGGTTTACTCAGCATCCTGGTGCTGACTGTGACGAGACTTTCAGCCCAGTGGTGAAGCCTGCTACAGTGCGCACTGTTCTCTCTTTGGCTCTCTCTCGGTCTTGGCCAGTGCACCAGCTCGATGTCAAGAATGCATTTCTTCATGGCACTCTGACCGAGACAGTCTACTGCAGCTAGCCAGTAGGGTTTGTGGACTCCAGTTGTCTGGATTTGGTCTGTCGGTTGAACAAGTCTTTCTATGGGTTGAAGCAGGCTCCTCGGGCATGGTACTCTCGGTTTGCCACCTTCATGCTAGCACTGGGGTTTCTTGAGGCCAAATCAGATACTTCGTTGTTCATCTATCACCATGCTGATGGGGTTGCCTACCTCCTCCTCTACGTTGATGACATTGTTCTGACTGCGTCTAGTCCACAGCTGCTTCAGCGGATTATCACCTCACTTCAGCAGGAGTTTGCCATGAAGGATCTGGGTCAGCTTCACCACTTCTTGGGCATGATAGTTGAGCCCCGTCAGACTGGTCTTCTCCTTCACCAGCGTCAGTATGCCCTGGATATCCTGGAGTGTGTCGGGATGACTGATTGCAAGCCTTGCTCCACTCCTGTTGACACTCAGGCGAAACTGTCTGCTACTCTGGGTGATCCTGTGGCTGATCCTACTGCTTATCAGAGTCTTGCTGGAGCCTTACGGTACCTCACTTTCACCCGGCCGGATCTCACTTATGCTGTCTAGCAGATCTACCTCCATATGCATGATCCACGGGAGTCACACCTTGCTATGCTGAAGCGCCTTCTTCGCTACGTCTGAGGCACTGTTGACTACGGCTTGGTCCTCCACTGGTCTCCGTCTGCTGAGCTGGTAGTCTACACTGATGCTGACTGGGCGGGGTGCCTGGACACGCGCTGCTCTACCTCAGGTTATGCCGTCTTCCTCGGCGGCAACCTGATCTCCTGGTCGTCCAAGTGACAGCCGGTTGTCTCCCGCTCGAGTGCTGAGGCGGAGTACCGGGCTGTTGCTAACGGCGTGGCTGAGGCGTCCTGGCTCCGACAGCTCTTGGCTGAGCTTCACAGCCCGCTCACCAAGAGCACGCTCGTCTACTGCGACAACGTCAGCGCCGTATACCTCTCTACCAACCTGGTTCAGCATCAGTGGATGAAGCATGTGGAGATTGACTTGCATTTCGTTCGTGACCGGGTGGCTATCGGCGATGTTCGGGTTCTCCATGTACCGACCACCTCCCAGTTCTCTGACATCTTCACCAAGGGTCTTCCCTCCTCGACCTTCTCGAAGTTCCGGTCCAGCCTCAACGTAGCCAGTGGCTGCGGGGGGCCTTGTGTGTGAGTTTCTTTCTTTGTTGGCCAGTCTTGTACACCGCTGCGCCGGTAGTCCAGACTGCGGGGGGTGTTAGTGTATATATGTGTGAGTGGCCCATATGGTCTGTGTAGCCCATAGAGGCCCATGTATAGCTAACTCTATATACCCACCCTTCTAGGGTTGGAAGAATACACAGGTAAATTATTCCCAAACAATAGTTTGTGTTGTGTCGACATGATTTTGATAATGTTGGTGGTTACCATTGGGTGTAGGTAATGTACAAAGTGACAGGGGGGGAGTGTCAACCCCGAAAAATGGAAAAGAAAATAACAAAGGAAGTATGGGCTCAGCTGGAGTAGGAGAGAGGACTGGTAAAATAATGTATATTCTTTCCTATACAAAACTGATGAAATGTTAAGAAGATAATGTTGATTTACTTTTTCCTTCACAGGATTTAGTGAAAGATTTTATATGCCTAGGTATGACAGCAGTGGTTTGTTACATCGTAGAAGAAGCTTTGGATTTTTTGATTCGACTCCAGATAATGCTAAATCAGTGCTGAAAGATAATCTTCCAGGTTGGTATTGTCAATTGGTGTAATAGGTTCTATTTGGGAATTTAAATGGTTGCATTTTTATTTTATTATATTACCATGGTATGAGTAAATAAAGAAATAAAAAATTGTGTACAGGCCAAGGGAGTGATTGGATGGGGGGTGATTCAGGTTTTGCAAAGTTTATGAGAGGAAGTGCAGGGAGAACGAATGTGCCGGGAATGATAATTTGGGTGAAAATGTGGAAGGTATAAACATGTTCAAAAAAATGGTAGATTGTAAGAGAATTTTTAGTAATCTGAGTACGCAATTTTTTTTTCTCGAACACGCAGGAGAGCTGCGTATCTTTATATTAGAAGAAGAAAAGGACCCAAGTACAAAACAACAATCCTCCACCTTGGGCTAGAGTGAAGGATATTGTGTGACACAACCAAAATCTTACATAGGTGGCGCTACGTAGGACCTGACCAGACGGACCTCTCCTAACTCAGACGTAACAGCACCTAAGCCCAAAGCTGAGAGCCCTTTAGCTCCAGCCATATGCCAAAGCTGAAGCTCATCTTTAAAGGCCCGCAAAGCACCTTGGATATTAGGGACAACCCCGTCAAAAACACAAGCATTGCGATGCTTCCAAAGAATCCACACGCCCAATATGACCAGGGAGTTAAATCCCTTTTTCTGTTGTTTCGGACATTTCTTCCAGGACTTCCTCCACCAATCTGCAAAGGAAATCGCCCTTCTGCTCGGAGCAGTGATAGGAAGGCTTAAAGGCTGCAGGATGTGAAACCAAAACTCCCTAGCAAAGACACATGTGGTGAGTATATGTTGAACTGTCTCCTCCTCTTGGTCGCAAAAAGGGCAAGCTTCAGGGTGAGGTAGCCCTCTTTTTTTTAAGCGATCGGCAGTCCAACAGCGGTTGTGGACAGCAAGCCACATGAACATTTTGCATTTCCCTGGAGCCCAAGATTTCCAGATTCGCTTCCAAGGATCAAAAGTAACTGACCCAACAAAAAAAGCTCTGTAGGCAGATTTGGTGGAGAAAACACCTGAAGCTGCAAGCTTCCAATTGTGCTGATCATCAAAGTTAGAAAGAATCACCTCCGAAAGGGCATCCCAAAGCTCCAAATATTCAAACAGGCCATTTAAAGAAAGTGCCCCCTTAATATCAGAGACCCAGGAGTGGTCATGTAGAGCTTGTGCCACTGTTCTAGTCCGTCTCAGTCTCGAGGGAACACATTTGTGAACCTGAGGCGCTAGCATTTCGAGAGAACACCCATGGAGCCAATGGTCAGACCAAAAGAGAGTGTTTTCCCCATTTCCAATGGACGTGACAACTGCAATGGCAAACATAGCACGGCTATTTGGGTGGACCGGGATGTCCAGACCCGCCCAAGGTCTGTCAGGTCTAGTTTTTTCAAGCCAGAGCCAACGCATTTGCAATGCCCAACCCATGATTTAAAGATTATGAATACCCAGTCCGCCTAGATCAATAGGTCTCATAACCTTTTCCCAAGCCACCAGGTAGTAGCCACCATTCACATCCTTCCTCCCTTTCCACAAGAATCCCTTCCTAATTTTATCAATTGCCCTAATGAACCACTTTGGAACCTTAATGGAGACCAAAAGGTACAAGGGGATGGCAGTAAGCACGAAGCGAACTAGGACAGCACGACCAGCCATATTCATCAATGATGCCTTCCAGCACGGCAGCTTATCGGCAATTTTCTCGATCCATGCCATCAAATCGCCCCTTCTTAACTTTTTATCAGAAATAGGTAAACCCAAATAGGTACATGGAAAAGCTGAGGTTGTGCAGTGTAGGGTGTTATTCACTGCCTCCACAATATCACTATTGCACTGAATGGGAATCACACAACTCTTGTTCAAATTAGTTTGCAATCCGGATGCCTCACCAAAGATGTGTAGCAAATTTTTTGTAAGGCGCAGATCAGCTTCCTCCAGGCGGATGAAGAGTGCCACGTCATCAGCATAGAGGGATAAGCGTTGCCCAGTGGAGTGTAGGGGGAGGAGGAGCCCTTCAGCTTCAGCTTTGGTGAACAAGCTATTGAGAACATCCATGACCAGAATAAATAATAGTGGCGAGAGAGGGTCTCCTTGTCTCAATCCACGTTGATGGAAAATGCATTCTCCAGGCTCTCCATTAAGAATAATTTTTGTCGAGGCCGAGTAGAGGAGGTTGGAGATGAGATTGTACCAAGAGGACCCGAAACCCAAGTGTGAAAGCACCTCCATCAAAAAGGTCCAGGAAACTGAATCAAATGCTTTAGAGATATCGAGTTTCAAAAAGAGACTCGAGACTTTTCGATGGTGCAGCACTTTGATAGTCTGTTGAACCAGCATGAAGTTGTCGTGGATGCATCTTCCTCGAGTGAAAGCACTTTGGTTAGTAGAGACCAATTTATCCAGGTGAGGGGCTAGACGGTTGGCCATCAATTTGGTAATCAACTTGGCGAAACTGTGTACAAGACTAATGGGGCGAAAATCTCTAGCTGTTATGGCATCAGCTTTTTTAGGGATCAAGGTCAGATATGCCGAGTTCAGGAGCTCAAGTTTCCTAGCGTCCCCTTGCTGTAAGGTGATAATGGCCGCCATGAAATCCATTTTAATAATATGCCAGCAAGATTTGTAAAATCTGCCAGTAAAACCGTCAGGGCCTGGCACTCTATCAGCTGGGAGCGATTTGATGGTTGCCCAAATCTCCTCCTCTGAAAAAGGCATGTCAAGTGTTGCTAGATCAATCCCTGCTCTATGGAAGACATTAAGATCCAAGGTATTAGTTCTTGTCATAGCAATTCCCAGCAAGCCATCATAATAATCAAAAAGAATCTGGTGCATGTCCTCCTGAGAAGTGGCGACTCGGTCACCATCCACTAGCTTAGAAATAAAATTCTTGTGTTTCCGAAAGACTGCTTGTTTATGAAAAAAGGAGGTATTGGCATCCCCCTCTTTTAAGTACTTGACTCGAGAGCGGAGCCGAGCAATTGTTCTTTCCAAGGAGGCAAGAAACAAACAGTGGCGTTTGAGCTCACATCTCAGCCAGTTCTCATCTTGGGATAATTCTTGGTGATCTTGGGCTTTTTCCAGGCGGTGTAGGATGTCATGGGCCAAAGCTAACTGTGACTTAACATTACCAATTTGTTTCTGGCTCCAGGACTGCAAGGCTCTTGTTAACCACTTCAGTTTAATGGAAATCCTTTCTAGGGGGCAACTGCAGTTCACTTGTTCATCCCAAGACTGCTGTACCGTCTCATAAAATCCAGGGAGTTTGGTCCAGAAGCTTTCAAAATGAAATCTCTTTTTCCCCTGATACCTTCCCTGAGATTTAGGACAAGCGGACAGTGATCAGACATTTCAGTAGCATGACTTTGTAAGATGCTTTCGGGGTAGATATCTTCCCAATCATTAGTACACAAGACACGGTCAAGCTTGACAAGAGTGGGCGAATCTCTTCCATTGGACCATGTGTATCTTCTGCCTAACAAAGGTATCTCTTTCAATTCCAGATCATTGACAAAACGACGAAAGCGTCCCATCATAGCACGATTTACATTCTCATTATTCTTATCTTCAGAACAGTATATCATGTTGAAGTCGCCTGCAAGCATCCAAGGACCTGGGCACTGAGCTCGAATTTCACGAAGTTCCTCTAGAAATGCCACTTTGTCAGCATCCCGTTGAGGGCCATAAACACCCGTGAGCCACCAGGGTGCTTCATCTCTACTACTGAGCAAAACAGAGATAGAATGTTGATGTACACGATGGTGATCAACCACATAGGAGCCATCACGCCAAGCAATTAGGATACCTCCTCTTGTTTGCTGTGCAGGGAGAAAAACAAAGTGGCGGAATTCAGGGAACAAAAAAGAAGCCACATCCCAATCAGATATAAAGCGTAACTTTGTCTCTTGAAGGCAAACCACTGTGGGTTTAGAATCATCCACCACTTTACGCAGCGTATCACGCCTAAATTTGTCATTCAGACCACGTACATTCCAAATCAAGATGCAGGACTTATCCATTAGAAATTAAAAGAAGCGAGACCGGATGTGGACAAGTTCAGACTGTCACCACAGTGTTGGCAGCCTGGCGAACTTGCCCCTCTGAAGGAGCGTCCCAACCAAATAAAGCAGCAAGCGCAATCACATGTTCCCGGCACAATCTGTCATCATCATAGAGTTTAGCATACCGCTGCAAGGTTTCATCTGAGATTCTTCCTTCTTCATCCACTAATCCCAATTTTCTGCATGCAGTTGAGGCTGAAACTCTATCTGTTTCAGGTGGCAATTTGGCGATGCGATGGCTACGTCGCGGCATGCTTGTTGGGTAGCTTGATTTCTTTCACCATTTCTGAATGGTCGGCACTGGCACCAAGATATCCACCTTCTTGCACACCTTCTTGATAAACTCGCATGCTGGAGATGAAGCTGGAGCTGGAGCTGGGGTTTCATCCCGTATTCTCGGTGCCCAAGAGTAGACAATCAGGTTGTCAGGAAGAACTCTCCGAATCGCTGTCTGAGCGTCATTGTTCTGTGGAGCCACGCCCACTGGGGTACTGGATGGAGCACATGGTCTTGGGGACATGCCCTCAACCACAAGCTCAACATCCAGCCTCGGGGTTTCAGAAGTCTGATTCACCAGAGCTTCAGATGGAACAACAGTCCTAGAAGTCAGAGATTCACCGTCAGAAGCGAGCCCCAAAATCAGAGTCAGGGGTTGTTGTTCCTCTGGAGCAGACACCACCGGGATCGAAGTAGCAGCGGTAGGCGAGGAAGGTGCCGCATCTCCCATTGGCACATCATCTCCAAGGAAGAAGGAAGTCAACTCCATGGTCTTTTCTATAGATGTAGGGGTTTGTGAATCCGTCACAACGGGGGTGACTAGTGCGGCATCTAGAATGGGGGCTGGCGACGTCTCCAGCTGCTGCTAGGCTTGATCTTCAGAATTGACCCCGTCCTGTATCTTCGAAAGGGCAAGGGAAACGGCGGCTTGGGCCACAAAATCCCGGCCCACATTCTTGTTGGGGGTAGACGGGTGAGGAGTTAAGCCACCTGGCGCCATAATAGCGTGATCAAGGGTCTCCTCCAAACCCGTGCACGCGATCTTCGGAGAGGGACACGAGACGTCGCCTCGGGACTCGAACACGGCCAAAACAGGAGCCGCCGCCGCCGCCGGTGTAGAACTTGAGTCGTCGTTGCCTTGGGCCGTGGGGGTAGTAATGGAGCCATCAACGGTCGAGGGCCCAAGACGCGTGTGCACCGGTGCGCGTTGGACCCACACGGACCGGCTCGCAGCAGCCCTCGCCGGCGCTGGAGAAGGAGCCGAAGGTCGACATCACCGCCGCCGTTTATTATGGTGCTGACACTCGTCGTCAGTAGGAGGTGGTGGAGGTGGTGGGGGTGGTGCCGTCCCAGGCGAAGAGCCTGGAAACTTCACGGAGACCTCGATCGGATAGGAGAGGGTGCGCAGCTTCGGCCCATCGCTGTCAACCACCACACCAGGTTCAGGAATCTCCAGGTCGACCACCGTAGGGACACGACACAGGTCTGAGCACCATGCCGCGACGTGAAGGACCTCCCGCTGATCCCCCCACTCCAGCTGGAGGTGACAGGGAAGACAGTGGTCATTGAGCAACTGCTTCGCTGTCTCCATCTCCCAGGCATGTTCAGGAATTCCCTTGAGCTCAATCTCCACGGCAGGGGCCAAGTTGGACCCAGAAGAATGGAGGAGCCGAGACCATCTCTTTACATGGAGATGACCAAATGATGTAGGGAGAGGCCGGCCATCATTGTAGATTCTTGTAGCAGCGATCGCGTCGGGTGAGATCAAGAGGAAGGTTGCCGGTCCCGTAGCGCACAGGGACAGCAAAGCCTCCTCAATCTCAAACCGATGTGCAATCTCGACCATGATGATGGAGCTCTGCAGGCCGTTGGGGTTGTCAGTAATCACCGTGATGACTAGACCGCGTGAAGCAAGATCCTCCTCCCGCTGAGCAATGGTGATCGAACGACTAATCACACAACGTGGCCTCGAATGGCCAGCATTGGTGACCAGGTGCTCACCATCGCTCGAAGCAAGGGAGGGAGAACCATCCGAGTCGCTCCCCAACGCAACATCGGTGTTGGAGGAAGGGGTCAGACGAGTCTCAGCAGCTCTACCGTGGTGTTTACGGCCGCGCTTTCGCCGCCATCCAGCACTTGTACTCGGTTCATGGGAGGCCAGCATGGTGGCCACCGGAGGGGCGGCAACGGTCGCCGAAGAAATCGGCCGCCAGACCAACGTAGCTGAGCAGGTTGACGGGAAGCGCCGGCAGACGTAGGATCGATGGCCGGTCTCTCTGCACCGGAAACACCTGGGCTTGGAGCGACAGGACGGCGCCCGGTGTTGAAGGGAGAAGCAGTTGAAGCACCTCCCCCGAAGGTCCACCGGCACGAGCCGACACGGGCGGCGCTCCAGCCGCCGAAGCGCCTTCCGTATTCTTCTGCTCACTGCAGTGCACCATCCATCGGCGTCTGGACCCGCGCGCAGGGGAGGTGGCCGGTTCGCGACTGGCAGCACCGCCGGTTCAGTGGCAGCGGCGGGGTTCGCGGCGGCCGGAACGGGCGAAGCAATAGCCGACGACGCCGGCATGGATGCGCGGCCGGTCGCGCCGCCCAGGAGGACGTCCTTGAAGGAAGGAAACGGGACAACGCCACCACCAGACTTGCCAGACGGGGGGTTATCACGAAACCATCTTCGGGCTTTTCCTCGCCCGGTTGGGAAACAGGGCAGTGTCTGCGACGCCGCAGGGGAAGGGGATGCCGGGCTGAGAGGCTCCGCGGCTTGGGAGGTGGCCACCGGGCTCGGATTGAGCGGCGGCGGGAGGCTGGTGGATGGGAAGGTGGCGCCGCGACGGATGGGGATGGAGGAGGCGGAGGAGGTGAAAGGACGAGGGCCATAATCTTTTCCTCAATTTTTTCTCCATCATCATGGCCGAGATTTTTTCTATTTTTTCTATTTTCACATTTCCTGGAAATGTGAACAAAGAACTAGTCTGAATCTTCAGGAATTCGTGTGTAGTGAAGATGTGAGGAATATTCTGCTAGGCAATCACAGTGGTGCATTAATTGAGCATCGCAGAATAGTGAGTACCTTGTAGTTAAGTTAAATTTGGTTTTTTTGGCTGTTTGGTTCAAACTAATGTGTGGTTGAGGATTGAACTTTGGGTGCAGATAATGATTCCTTCGAAAGGTAGAGGGACATGGTGTCTGTACGTATGGGACATGTTGCTGAAGAAGATACATGTCCTGGATCTAGTAAACCGATCTATATGTGCTGATGATTTGTGGAAGTTACACGAGGGATTCATAGAACTTTTGATTGAGAAGTTGGAAGCGTGCAAAATAGCTCTATTCCCAGGGTGGTAGGTGGATTTTTTTGGATTCGAAGACCAATACCTAGTGATGGAAGATGATGGTGCTAGCAGGTAATAATTATTCATCGCTGTATCTTGTTAGGCTGCCAAAACTAACTGAGAGTTTAATTATGTGGTGCCATTTCTTTTGAAATTACAGTGCTGACAGTGCATTTTACGTGCTGCATTACATGAAGTGGTTTGATGGTGACAACATTAAACATAAGATCAACAAGGTACAATGCGTTAAAAGTAATTTTTTGTTTAACACGGTCCATATATTGGTGCGCAACATAACTTATTAACTTGAATAACACAGGAAGTAGCAAGGAAGATGAGGGAAACGATGTTGTATGAGGTGTTAACAGTGAAGGGCAACAAAGGAGATGTTCTAGAGGAACTCGTGGAGGCTGTAGTAATAAACTAAGGTAGTGGGTGGAAGGCAGATCCTAGGTGATATTATGGTACATTGAAGGATCATGTGTTAGTAGTTTGGAACATTTGGTGCTTGTAATGCATAATATGTTTATTTTGCTGTGTTTGTTTTGTGCGGATTCATGGAAACGTTGGGATTCTGTTATGAAGCAACTGTTCTATGAGTGGCAAGAGTTTATTGTTGTAGAACTCTGTCTATGAATGTCTTGCTTTGCTTGGTGGAAATATTTACTATGAGACATGATTGTGATGTAGAAGGTAGAAGGTTGGGTACATATCTAGTTAACATTCTTGATAAGAGATCGTTGAATAAAGAAAAAATGCAAAATACATAGAACAAAGATTTGCATTACGGTGGAGTGAAACATCACAAGTACAAGCTAAGTTGCGATGAAGTGAACGGGAGGGATGAGGTACATCTAAATTGTGGATACTTTGACTAGCCGGAGAAATAAGAAAGAACTGTGACAAACACAACAACACCTATCACGAAATAAGCAAAAACACAGGAACTAGCATTCTGATGATGAAGGCCTTCTTTAGCAATGTTGACGACATCTGGGGGAAGAGGGATCTTGGATGTTTGACCAAAATATGCGTTGTACGAAGCAACAACTTCCTGTTCATTGGGGTACTTCTTGAAGCAGGCGTTAGTGAAACCACAGACTTGGTCGTTGCACAGTGACCACTCGTGATAGATCCCTGGCTTCCTCCCACGGAAAACAACGTAGAATGGCATTCTAAGGAACAAAAACAAGAAAGTGCGGTAATTAGTTAGGAATAGAGCAGTAGATCTATAGAAATAAAAGAAAAGAAGGAACTGTATATATGGTATGGGACAAATGGGCAAAGATTAATAAAAGAATGAATGACTGAAATTATGGATGTAGATTGGTTAGAGCCTGAGGATGAGGGGCTGCAAGGATTTTACTAAGCTAGTAAATATACCTCGAGGACTTGGGATGAGTTTGAGATCCGGGAAAAAGGGCAGTTGGATAGGTGCCTGTGTAGATCAGGGCTCAGATGGAAGGCTTTGGTGGAGAGTGGGTGCCTGGTGGTCTTTATAGTACTGGTTGAGGTGCCGTAGGTGCATTTACTAAAATGACCTTGGTGGAAAGTGGTGCCTTGGTGGAGAGTTAGAAAACGATGGGCAGAATTCGATTTTGTGGTAGGAATTTGTTTATTGGTTGCATGCTTTTTAAGTGGTGTTTGAAACCTACTTAGGTACTTAAAATTATAATGAATGTTAGTTGCCGAAACTTAAATGAATGACAAGTATGAGGAATAAGTAGCCAGTATGGCTTATGCTTAGTGCAACAACGCTTTAGTTTGCGTAATATTACAAAATAAGTCTGAGTAAAATGAGAAAAAGTAGAGGTTACAATCCAGATGGATGGATACTAAATACCACCTAACTACTTGATAATCCTTGCAAGAACCGGATGGGGTAATGCCATGTTGTGTTCAAGGGATAGAGCCTTGAAGATGAGGACAGGACGAGCAATTTGAAGTGTTTTCTGTAAACATTAAATGTGTTAAGCAAGTTAAAAAAATAGATGTAATGTACATGGAGATAAAGATTGAAACAGATAGCACCTTGTCAATTATGATATCCAGGTTCTCACCATTGAAATGCCTAGACATCAGAATCATGCATAACCCACTTTCCTCCCTGTGGTACAAATTATAGTTAACAGTTTACACAACATGAGGGATACTGAAATTGTGGAGTTGTAATATGTTGAAACAGTTATTACTAACTTGGTTATTGGAATACTGACTATGTTGGGGTAGTTAATTTCCCAGTCCTCAATGGGGTTAGTGCAGCATCCTTTGAAGAATGTTTGGAGGCACCAGTTGAGCGATCTGATGATGACCTTTGTGAAATGTTGGTGTAGATTGCATCTGACCGGGGAGTTGCAAGGATCAAGAACATGAAGCTTGGTGTTGTGGAGGTCAATAAAATATGCACACCATATGCCATGGATAAGAATCGGACAGATAAGCTGAAAGAGAGGGGTGAAATTTTAGGAACCTTTGAGAAGAACAAAAAGATTTGCGAGAATTAGAGAAAACTAACCATTTGGCAGCAGAATGCAGTGGTCATTATTCAGGAATTGATTGAGAACTGATTGACAGAACTTAGGATTTGCATTAGCGATGCTGTGCATCTATTCAAAAACAAAGTATGTGATTAGTGTGTTAGAAACAAAAGGAAGAAGGGAACTGAGAAGATGAAGAGTAATATTACTGAAAAATCAGACTCCAGGAATAAGCGCCATCGAGGGACAGTGTTAGGCTGAATGCAGGATAAGTCAAGGTGATTGAAACGGCGAAATATTGCATCTATAAAGTCGTGTTCAGCAAAGTGAGTGTCAAGGAAGTTGTCCTTGATTTGGCCAACACAAAGTGTCAGCTGCCTTGGAAATGGATGAAGTAACACAACGCTGGACATACACACAGATAAAAAGAGTTAAATAAAAAGCATGGGGAATGTGAACCATGATACATGTAGAAATGAAAGCAAAGTATATAACCTATCTTCGTCACTTTCTTTGTCATTGGAATTCCAGTGAATAAGCATGTCAATTGCCTGGCCGTGATATTGAATGGAGGACCATGTTGCAATGCAAGCAGGTGAAGGAGGTATTGGTATACTCTCAAAGTTTGGATTTATAGGTTGTGAATATGCCACAACATTTGACTGATTATTGGCTTCTACAGAAGTAACAACGTTCTCGAAAATGGTTGTGTGGGCATGGTTTCTGGTGGATGTTTTGGGTGTAAGGTTATCTTCAAATGAATAAGATGAAGTGTTGAAGGACCGAATAGGCGACCAGAGAGGAGAGGAGTGAATGAGAGCCGATAAAAAATTCTTCCCGAAGGACGAACTCGGCCTATACCCCGATTGCCACTCCAAGTACTCGTGCACACCAAAGAAGCTCCAAACAAGTCACACACAAGCCTACAAGATCAAAGGACAAGCCTAAGAGCAAAGAGCGGAAGCACCGGACAAGAATCAAAGCAAAGGAAGCAAATCTGCAACAAACCTCGCGGACCGTCCGTGGTGTACGGCGGACTGTTCGTGGGGCCTAGGCGGACTGTCCACAAAGGCCACACGGACTGTCCGAAAAAGCCTCCAGAACCACCAGAGACGCACCCCAAAAAATCGGACTGTCCGCGAGGGACCCGCGGACTGTCCGCACCTTCACGGACTGTCCGCCACTTCAGTTCGGACCGTCCGCAAACTCCATGCAACCAAAACCACTTGTGGCACTGGATCAAAACACGAACACAGAAGAACTCGCGAAGAACACGAGCACTGTTCAGCAGCCCGCGGACAGTCCGCCAAGGTCTCGCGGACAGTCCGCGTGAAGCGGATAAAGCCAGAAACGCGCGACCCGCGGGGTCAAACTCTCAAATCCATCACCGGATCTCCCAAACGGCTGAAGCTCTTGAGACAAGATTTTGGGGAGATGAGAAGCGTCACAAGATAAAGCTATGCCCCAAAAATCTCGACCTCTAACTCCCTAAAACACCGGGAATCACGGATCACACGAACCACCACCAAGAACTTAAACTCCGGCCAAAACCTCACAAATCGAAGGCTTTCCTTGGTGTTTGAGGGGTCAAGATCACACACAAAGATGCGCAAGGCATCCACCCATGATCCCCTCAAAGAAATCCGAAGAAAAACACCCTCAAATCCCCGAATCGAGCGAAGAACGAAACTCCCCAAAAATAGCCCCAAAAATGACACGAAAATCACAGAGGACTAGGAGATCACCACAACGCCGAATCCTTCCATCATCCAGAGGTCAAAGTCTATACAAGAATCTAGCCTAAGGAATACAGAGGGAAAAGAAGCAGTTCAGAGCAATCTACCGGGGGAGGAAACCCTAGAGTCCAAGAGAGAGAGATGCCATCCACCTCTTCGCTATTTATACCAAGTCCATCGGAGGGAGGTAAATGATCATGCTACCCCTACAACTCAAATAGAAGATACAACCCCTCAGTGGCATTTTGGTCAAGTCTTCATTGAGCGGACACGCTTCCACCACGGCCTTGCTTAGCATCGACGCAAGCCCCGCGATCACGCCACGTGCCCCCCGCCTCGAAGCTTCCTGAAGCTCCCGGATCACCGTCTCCGTCGCCTCGGGCCTCCGGACTTGGTTTTGAGGCCCAAACCAAGAAACCGTTCACCGATGGTTTTGTGGGCAAACCAACAAACCCCGCGTGCAAGCTTCGAGCTCCATCCGCTACCTTGCACCGGCCCATGTTCACGACTTCAGCCCGCCAGTCTTGCACCGCACGGCTCGCACTTGACCCCATCGGCCACCGGGTCCATCGAACCAAGCCTAATTGCCTCTCCATCACCCGGAGGCCACCACGGCTAAGGTCTTTCGCGCTTGTTCTTCACCTGCTGTCACACCTGATTTTCCGAAGAAAACCAAATGCATCTCATATGTGCGCCAGGATCAAGTTTACACACATATGATAGACGTCATGAGTGAAATATCATAAAACAGCAATAAAAACGTACAAGAGTTAAACCATTACATTATCTCTTTATTACACTCAGACGGTAGACTCGAAGGTCTTTACAACGAACAACGATAACTATGAAGACGCGACTCCATCTTCATCTTCCATAGGCACATGACTGGGGGCACGCAAGCCTCAGAACTCATCGTAGTCGCTGAAGTACTCTTCTCCATTGTTCTCCTCTGAACAGCGGGTAAGCAAGGGTGAGCACACTTATGGTTGGAGCTCAGCAAGTGGGGGAAGATGCAAGGCTATCAAGGATAGGCTAAGGTTTACAGCGGTTAGCATTTTAATGTTTGTCAAATTTTATTAGCAAGCACCTATTTACTAGGTGTAAGTTTATACCAACCCACTTAAGCATTTAGGAAAGCATCTCATCTCAGGACCATATGAAAACCACGATTTAATTCCATCTTTAAGTTTGATTATCATGTGAGGGTCCAGGCCGCTCTTGACCGTGAGCACGGCTGATCGATCAGTTTTACACTCTGCAGAGGTTGTACACTTTCACCACAGCTCGCGTAAAAGTTCCAAAGAACTTTGAACCCAACCACGCATGTGCTGATCAGGCACAATACCACACTTCCGAGGTGTGATTGCATAGGGACGCTACGAAGCCTTTATAAAGATATGCAAAAGACCAACAACCCACGACAGTTACAGCTCAGGGCGGACCATAACCCTCCCTAGTGGACAGCACCTTAGCAAAGGCTGCGGCCAAGAGGACCGGGCTATACCCCTGCAACCCCGAGCCCCCTGTGTTCCTTTCGGATAAGGTCACCAGTACAATCACACACCTAATTAATGGGCTAAGCCAGAGCCATATGGACTGTGGTTGCACTGTTTTCCTGGGTGGTTCTCCATGTTCCGATTAAACCATATGATCTTGTTATTAACCATAAGCACACACATATATATATCACCAAAGTTATCATGATCAACATTCATCATATTGTAAAAGATTCATTTGAACCATCCCAAGGTATAGCAACTAAGCATTTCTACCCAAAACATTTATTTAAAAGGGTTGTTCAAGGTATAGGGATAAAAATCTAATCATGTCCTTAAAAAGGTAATTTCCCATCAAATTTATGCAATACAACATTTAAAGGTAAATTTTAGTTATCATGCAAGTTGTGTGGGACAAAAATAGAATATGCAGGGGGAGAAGTCCACTTGCCTTCCTTGCTTAAACACTGGTGTTCTCTTCTTCAAACACTTGCTCTTGATCCACTTCAACTGGTTGCTCACTTGAAACTGGCACGATGTCTACGAGCACACAAGAAAGCATACAATAAACAAAATAATACACCAAGCATGAAAAGCTTAAAAAGAGAACAAGGTTTGGCTCAAGGAACACGAACACAAAAGCACTAGGAACTATCGGGAGCTTTGGATGATCACAAACAAGAGCTAGCTATGTCTTGGTATATTTTAATTAAGTAAAATCATGTGCATAGGATATTTCAGAGAAATACCCTACTTATAATTAAGCAAGTTATATTTGTATTTAAAAGACGATGTAAGCCTAATCTAATTTTATTTATAAATATTCAAGTATGATTTATGCAAATTAAACATTTAATTTAAAAGAAGTATGTAAAAGCATCTAAGCGTTCATCTTTATATTTCGAGTTGAACTAATTAAATTATAACTTAAAAACACATTTATATTCATATTAATCAAATTAACAATTAATTAAGAAAACTCGGGATATAGCCTATATTACTTTTATTTAGGAAGCAAATTGCATATTCATTAATCAATTTAAGTTTGATCATGAAAACTGAGGTATACATCTAATTAGCTTTTAATTGAAAGAATTATTCAAATAGTATTAATCATATTAACTTTCTTATGAAAACACGTGTTAAACTCTAATTGGATTTTAATTAGAAAAACATGCATATAAGGATTTAATCATATTTAACATTTAAATAAATTATAAAACAAAGAACATGTTCAACATTGACCCTAACACGTAGTTTGAGTTGATATGAACCTAACGCAACTTGAAACGGTGGAAACGAAGCTAAAACGCAAAAGATACAGCCAAAACGAGATTCTAAAACTGACGGGCTTGAAAAGACGGTCACGTGGACACCAAGAACGCTTAAAACGGATAAAAGATGCAAAAGATATGGCTAAAACAAGGTTCAGGGGCTTTTCTGTGAAGAAACAGGGCTTCCAGGGGCTTATCTGCAAAAAACTAGGGACTAAAACATATTTATACATATAAACAGAGGGGTTTATATGCAAAAAGTGATGAAAAGGACCTCTGGTGAAGGAATCTAGGAAAACCAGGGGCTAGATCATAAAATTCAGGACCTGTTTGAAAGGATCTTTAATGGTGGAAGGACCGGCATGTAAAAAGGAAAAGAACAGGGGCTTAAGCGCAAAACTGCGGCTGACGGGCGGGGAGACGCTGACGCGGCGCCACGCGGCGTGCGCTTACTGGCTGAGGGGGCTGACGCGGCGGTGATGTGGCTGTGGACCGCGCCGTGGGCGTGGTCTACGGGTCCACGGTGGACCGGGCCAAGGGGGTATGCCCCGATTTAATCAGGCCCGTCCACTGGCGATCGGGCGGTTGAGGTGGCGTGCACGCGAGAGAGCGGCGGCACAGAGGCCGGAGACGGGCGGCGCACGACGGCGCTTCGCCGGAAGCTCGCCGGCGATGCTCGTTTACAAGCTACAGGCCACGGTTTTAGACGAGGTTTGCGCCTACGCGGAGCTGGGAACGAGGCGAACTCGACTGGGGCATCTGGGAGGTGGCTCGGGTGGCCATGGCGGTGCGCACCGCAAGGGGGCGGCGCGGCTTACTCCGGCGAGGCGGAGCAGGGGTGCTACGGCTCAAGGCGCAAGGGAAACAGGGAGGGAACGATGCTCACCACACAGAGAAGCTCTGGGCGCAGACACGGCGGCGGAGAAGCAACAACGGTGAGGATCGACGACGGCGGACTTCGAGCTCGGGCGGCGCTCCGGGAAGGGAAGCAGGGGCGCGACTCGGTCGGCGGGGAAGAACGAGCGAAGACGAGGAGATCCCGAGGGACGTTCACCGGCGGCGGAGGGCTTCCACGGCCGGCATTGGCACGGCGGCCGGGAGCTTCGGGCGGCGGCGCTCCGGGTACAGCTCGGTCGGCGACGTGAGGGGGCGCCCTGGGACAGAGGAAGGTTCGGGTGAGCGGCGAGCACGAAGAAGAAGGAAGAAGGAAGGGCAGGGGCCACTTCACCGTCGACGTTTTTCTTCTCCGGCAGACGGCGGAAAGCAGGGGCGGCGGAGCTCTGGTGGTAGCGCGCGTGTGGAGGTGAGGGAGCAAGGCAAGCTTCGTCTGAGCAAAAGGGAGAGGCGAGAGCACGTGCACGGCTTAAGTAGGGCCAGGGGGAGGAAGGGGAAGCAGAAGGGAACTCGGCGGCCGGCGGCCTTGCCATTGATGGCCGGCGGGTCATCCGGCTGTAACGGAGGCAAGGGAAGGGGGAAACGGCAGGGAAATGAAGGGAGGTGATTGTGGGCGATTTATTGCCTTTAATCGGCGCTCTGGAAAGGAAGAGGGAGGCAGAGGAGCGCGGGCAGGCGCGGCGGCCTTCACGGCGGTGATGCCGCCCCGAAGCAGAGGAGAAGGGGAGGCGCGGGAGGAGGAAGAAGGGGGCTGACGGGTGGGGCCGCCCTGGCAGAGAGAGAAGGAGAGAGGAGAAGGAAGGCGGGCCGCGGCGGGATACTGGGCCGCCGGGGCGAGTTGGGCCGGAAGGCCGAAAGGGAGGGAGAGAGAGGTTTGGGAGGTTTAGTTTTCTTTTTTTTTCAAACCCTTTTCAAAACCTTTTCAAACTTCAAATTCTTTTCAAAGTTTAAACACTTTCAAAACTTTTCAAGATTAAAATCATTTTAAAACTTCACACAAACACACATAAACAATGCAAACAAAACATGATGCACATGCACTTGTTGCTTCTAAAATTACTCAAAAGTGATATTTAAATATTTTAGAGCCAAATTTAATTGATAAATTATTTATTCCTAGAAAACAAAAACTAAAACACCATGTTGCTTACATTATTTTAATGATGGAAAATTAGGGTGTTACACCTGCACCGACACAAGTCAAGTCGCAACCTGTACCTGCACACTTAGCCAAGCATCAGTCCACACAATGTTGTCAATCACTCATCACTAAGGAGCGACCCTCCATTGGTCCTCGGACACACCCGGTCCTCAAGTGTCTTTAGCGGTAGGGGTCTGATTAGCTTTGTCTCTAGGTTTGGGAGTAAAGTATGAGTCGGAGATGGGCGAGTCATTGGTCGTGAGATCAAACAGAACAGGTTCTGGAAAAAAATACATATCAATTATGAAGGAATTGTAAATGTAAGGCGCGGTGGAGGAAAAGGAAATAAAATGAAAGGATGTAATAGTACCTATGTTGGTTCTCTGCCTCTTGTTATTATCAGTGGGGGTTCGAAATTGTGCCACCTATTCGTGTGGTATGGGGCGATTGCAAAGACCTGTTGCAGGCCTTTTCATGGCTTCGGTGTTAAAGACAGGTGCTGATTGAGAACATATCAAACCATGTATGGAAAAATAATTGGTTCAGAATTGTTTCGTACAAGAAGTAGATTTGCATAATTGAGAAACATTGGCATACCTCGAGGTGTTGGAATGGTTGGTCTAGATGTGTTACTGTTGATGGGTTCAGATGAACGAGCAGGCCTCTTATGGAGTAGATGGAATTGAGCAGGACCTATTTGTTCCACCAACCAATCAAACATGTGTGCTTGATGCCTCATAAGAGAAGTGCGCAAATTGGCAATCTCTTTCATAACCAATGCATTCTACATCTGGAACCAGCTAACTGCATATTCCCTTTTCTGTAGAAAGCATTGTTTACAAATTAGTTGTTGAAAGGAAGAGCATGAAAGTATAGTATTGAGAAATAATATGAAGAAAAAGAAACATTACTAGAGAGGGGTACTTCTCCCGGATGTAAACGCCAAAGTCACTTGGGCTGGAAAAATTGAATGTCTCAGGTGTGAGCTGATTGTTCGTCAATGACACCGAAGCCGGAGGGCCGGTGTAGGTGAATGTGGGCTTAGTTGGAGCAAAGGAAGATTGGTATGTATGCCTCATGTAGGCTGACGTGCCAGCCGGGCGAATCTGGTTACATAAACATGGTAAGCATGAAGTGTTAATTTTTTGCAAACATGTACAGGATAGAATGTGGTCTGAGGAAAATAATACATGATATGAGTATTTAGAGGGAGTTGTACCCCGAAGAAACGGCGGAAATCTTGTTGTCCAGGTGCAGCGCACATGTCAATCATACGTTTCATGGTCAAAGACCTTAATACAAGGTAAAATACAGTGATTCTTGTTGATTATGCCTAAATCTATATTATCAAGATAAAGTATCTGGAGGGGGAGACGCAGACAATAAGAGATAAATGAATTAGTTGGATGAAAGGTAAGTTGCATCATATACTGAAACAGACATTGAGCATGTTTATAATAACCTGAAGCATCAAGTGGCAACCGGAAAGGGACATCACCCTTCCCTTCTTAATACATTCTTCTCTAGCTTTCTGAGCAGATTCCATTAGGTGGTTGTAAACATAACGGCACCAATTGAAACGTTCGAGCATATCAGGGTTTTTGAAAGCACCCCAGAAATCAGTGCTTCCATGGTCATGCTTAACAGATGGAGCAAGTAAATGACCCATGACAAAAATAACAAATGCCACCTTGAACATATCTTCCTCATGGCGTGATGATTTATCATCTAAATGTTTGTAAAGAACAGTCTCTAGCGCCTTGAAACTACGAGGATCTCTAGGATTAAGTCCTAGGTTGTGCATATAAGAATCAATCTGATCCTTGGTGATTTCAGCGGAACATAGATCCAGTACATCGCTGAGCATACCAGCCGAAGAAAAATGAAATACCGGAGAGAATACATGCACTAGCGGACGAAAATTCACAGGAATCGGTACAGATGAAGGGCTCGGATTGATTCAGTCATGAGCGACGGGCGTACAGAATAATTTTGGCTCTTTCATTTGTTCCTCTCACAAGCCAAAAGATGAAAGCGGCAGACCACCCGGCCTACTCGCCTAGTGCTTGACTAGTTGACTCAGCCCCGTTTAGTTGCGAACTCTAAAGATATGCTTACGCATCCTGCAAAAAATCTGTCTATAAGAGTACCTTTTCAAAGACCTTTACAAATTTCAAGTTGCCAGAATGCAAATTTAAAATGGAAAGATTATATTATGCACGCGCCTTTTATGTTGCACGGTCTATCTACACGTGTCGAACCACCAACAAACGATAGTGCACGGTTCCGCCGGGTGGCGCACTGCGACCAGGGTACCCAACCGGAACCCGTCCAGAAAAAACCGCGCTTACCGGTGTAACCGGTCCGGACCGGTTCCTATACCAGTCAGTTCAAAACCGATGGTTTCAAAAATTTAAATTTGAATTTAAAAAATAAAAAATTCTCAAAAATACTTCAAGTTGCGATGACTCTAATGGTGTCGGGGACGGTCATAAGGGGTCCCCTAACTAAGGGGATATCACCCTCGTTAAACGCAAATCACTTACGGTCAAATCACCACGGACCCGACCCAAAAAAGGGGACAAGGCACGCATTTGGCCCACAGCCTGCTACAGCCCAATAGCAGCTCGGGCCTACCCATCGAGAGCACTTGCCCGTACGCCCCATCCTCCGCCTCGCTCGAGGGCCGCAGCCCCCTCGAGCAGGTTTTCGCCTCGCTCGAGGGTCACGGTCCCCTCGAGCGACTTTCCACATCGCTCGAGGGGCTCGACCCCCTCGAGCGGATATCCAGCTCCGCCTCGCTCGAGGCCGTTCCTCGACCAACGGCGCCCCGCCTCTCCGCTCCGCCTGACCAGGGCATTTAATGTCTAGATCCGCGGCGGGACGCCAAAGTCAAAAGCAAATCTCCTCCCACACCGCGCGGCTGACACGGTCTGGGCATCTGACACTGTCACTATGCGGCCGAACCCGTCACTGTGCGGCCATCCCCGGCCCTGTGCAAGCGCTGCGCGGCCCTATGCGGACAGGCCGGCGTCACTCCGTTGCACTGTGCTGCCTGCTCCCGTCCTTCCCCCGCGGCGAGACCCTCGAACGGGTATGGAGACACCCTCGAAAGGTGTACGGGCGGCAAGCGGACGCGCGCACTGGCTGCCGCCGCCGTACAGATGACGTGAGCTGCGTCTTATCCGCCAACTCCGGCGCTGCGCGGCCATCCCCGACACTGTGCGACCATCGTCGGCACCGTGCGGCCATCCCCGTCGCTGTGCGAGGAACTGCGTAGCGCTGTGCCGACAGGCCGGCGTCATTCCGCGGCCCTGTACTGTCAACTCCCGTCTTTTCCCCGTGGTGGAACCCTCAAACGAGCGGGAACACACCCTCGAAATCGCTCCCGGACGAGCACAGGAGCCGCCACAACGCCCACGGAAGCCGGAGCTCGTCATCAACTTGCGCCAAGCGCAAGGATCCACGAGGACGACGATCCCTAGCGCCATGCTCGCCAGTACACAATCACTGTACACGTTACTGTGCGGCACCCCTGTAACTGCCCCTCCTTGGCCTATAAAAGGAGGAGGCAGACGCCCAGCCGCGGGCACGTCCACATACGCACGTGCATTCACACAACTCACACGCTCGTTTCGCACTCCACCATCCACGATATTAGCACTTGCCTCAATCATCCTTAGCAGGGACCTGGAGGGCTCGCCTCCTCTCCCGTCTTGCTTGTAGCCCCCTCTACGAGCACCACCGGTGCAAGATAATATAGTGCACGTGCACACCTTGCTGGATGTACAGCCCCGTGGCAGGAACCAGGATAAACTCGTGTCCCCGTGTTAGCATTCGCACCGACCATCGAGAGACAAATCACAGCGTGCTTCACTAGTTAGTGCCGAAGCTAATCCGGACACCGACAGTTGGCACGCCAGGTAGGGGGCACGCGTTGTGATCATCCACCAGTTTTCTCGATGGTGATCCACACGGAGTCGTCGTCAAGGCACCCCATGGGTTGCTCCGACCTGTTCCCAGCCGGATTCGAGATCTGGTTCGGGAGATTGGAATTCCAAGCGACGGGCAACGGCTACCTCATGCGTCTCCTCAGGAGGGACGCGAACGTGGAGGCTCCGGCGCCAGCTCCACAATCACCCCGACACCGGAGGTGTTCGGGCCAGCACTCGTGACGAGTGCACGCAGAGCGACGCAGGACGGCGCGCGTCGGCTCCCCCAGCGGGTCGGAGCTGGCGAGCTCCCGCCTGCTGTTGTGACGAAAGGAGTCGCACCGCCACCGGTGAACCCAGCAGCGCGTCCCATCGGGGAAGCCGCGGCCGCGCGACCGCAATTTCCCCACGGGATGCGCAACTCATCCATGGCGTACTCCTCATCGGTCAGCACGGACCTGGCTGCGTACGAGGACCTCCTGGGTCATCACATCATGTCGATCCGGAACCTCATCGCTACTGAAATGGCGGAGTAACCAATAGACTCTCTAATAATATATTTTAAATCACGTTATTGGGCTGGGCCGATTGTTTTTCTTTGGGACAAGGCAAAGTTCAACTCATTAAATGAAATAGCGCATGCATGAACAAGGCAAAGTTCAATTTATCTCCGGAACTGCTAGCGTCCGGACGTCCGTTCCGATCGCTAGCATCAGACGGGTCCGCAGCCGTCGGATCTTATGATGCTCAGTCGTCAGCCGTCAGATCAAAAGTCCAGCGAGCAATGTTGCGAGCCATGTTACAAGCATGTTGCGTGCAACATCCAACATTAGAGGCCCTCCCCCCTCCTCCCCCCGCACAATCACCCAAGCGACCCATGTTGTGACCCGTGTTGCGTGCAACATCGGGAGCCCTCCTCCCTCCTCCTTCTCGACACAACACCCAACATCACATGTCTGCAACATCGAAACTCAACATTCGCAACATTCGCTAAAAATACAGAGAAACATTGAGATGCATATGTCACAACTTGAAAAAGTAGCAATTCAAATACGGAAACAAATGTTGCAACATCATCAAAACAATAGTGAAACATCTCAAATCACTTCATGCAACATCGAGCAAACACTGAATGAAACATCTCAATCAATTCGTGCAACATCGAATGGCACCTGATGAAACATCTCAACTCGCTTCATGCAACATCGAAAAACACAGACCAGAATCCAGTCATAGGCACAACGGCGGAGGACAACGTCGTCGCATCGGTGACAGGCGAGACGGCAGCCCGCATGACGACGGACGGCAGCTGCTCGCCTCAACCCTCCGGTAGCGGAGGAGCCCGCCCTCAGCCATGGAAGCACGCACGCGGGGCTGGCCTGCCCTCTGACCGCAGAGAGCGGTGGCAGTGGCGCCCGCGTGGGATTCGGCCGGGAGTGGGTGGTGGGCGTCTGGATCCGGCAACGAGGAGTCTGCGCGGCTTGTCGGTGGGTGGATCAGGGGAGAGGCGGCCGCGCGGCTCGCCGGCGGGTGGGCAGAGCAGGGGACCTTGTGGCCATTTCGGATCTCCCGCCGTCGACCTCACTCTCTACTCCGGATCTCCTGTTGTCGACCTCGCGTGGTTCTCGCCGGCCTTGCTCGCCGCCGACCTCGTGTGGTTCTCGCCGGACTCGCTGCCACCGATCTGGATCTCCCGCCGCCGGCCTCACCCGACTGCTGCATGCCGCCACCTGGCCCCAGCCTGATGCATCGCCGGTGGTCTCCGCCGCAACCGGAGAGGGCCGCTGCGAAGAAAGAGGATGAATGAGACGAGTGGTGTGGGGAGGATAAGGATAGACATGTGGGGACGCGTGGGTATGACGCGGTGGGTCTGCAGGGGCGTCCGGCTGTTTGTGCTCGCGTCGGATGTAAGACTTGTAGCAACATGCCAAGAATATTATTACAACACCAATACACAACGATAGTAACATCCCAAAAAGCAATGTAGCGAGGGAGAGGAAGGACCCGTCCACTTCTAGTGCTCGCAACATGGCTCACAACATAACTCGCAAGTCGCAACATGGGTCATTCCACTTCTAACGCTGGGAACATGGCTCGCAACATAACTCGCAAGTCGCAACATGACTCGCAACATAGGTCATTCCAACATGATCACGAGATGAAGAGAGTGACTTCCGTCTGATTTTTTACTAGGCATCAGACATCCTATTTTTAGCATTACTGATTTATCTTTGACCTTTACCATTTTGGTTGAATTGGATGATTGGATTCAAAAGAAAAGTTACTCAACTGCAAGATCACTGAGAAGTAGCACACCAAGGTTGGATTAGGGTTATCATGAAATTCACATACCGTTTGATATCATTCTCGTGTTTATGATACCTTAGAGGTCGACGCACTCACGACGGGCAAGCGGGGCAAACGTATTCAGCAACTGAGAATTGGCACCTAAGCAATTTTTAGTCCAAGAGCGATAGAATTGGTGACGTGGCCCATTAGGGTTATCTCTTGTCCTCGTTCAACTTCCTCTAACATAATATGCTTTGGTCATTGACCTCAAGTCAACCCAACGCTAGTGGGAACAAATTTTAATGTGTGGACAGGATTGGATAGATCCACTGTAGTTTTGTACCGAGAGGACTCACTGTGTCGTGCACATGTGCAGTTTTCACGCAATCGGCTAAAGTTCGAAAGAGACACTTGGCAGTCTCAGCACCTTCGTTCTCCCTGCGCCCGTCTCAAAAAGGCAAGAGCTGAATGAAACCTCTAGTAGTCTAGTAGTAGTGCTTGACTGACTCGCGAGCTCCAAAATTACAATCTTTTCTTCCAAAATTTGTCAAAAAGGGTTCCTTTCGAAGCTCCCTTTTCGAACTCTCTAAAAGATTCGACCTCATCAGAAATGGCGTGCCACCACCACCAGCAGCAGCAGCAGAGCACAGTGCCGCGAACGAAGGCCTTCTCGCCAATGGGTGATTCCCACGCCGTGGACATCTCTTCCCTGGCCCAGCAGCTGAGGGAGGAGCTGGCCGCCGCGCACGCGCCGCCGCCGCGGCTCAACGGTGGATGCCCCATCGTCATCGCCCAGGTCGGCGAGCTCACCCGCAACGTGGACCCGACGGAGTACGTCCCGCACCACGTCTCCATCGGCCCCTACCACGGCATCAGCTACCCGCACCTCGCCAGGGACGACGACAAGCTCCGGAACCTCCGCGACGTCATGTCGGCGGCGAGAACCGGCGTGTCGCTGCAGGACTACCTCGGCGAGGTCGCGCGAATCGAGGGGCAGGCCAGGAGCTGCTACGGCAGCACGTTCGAGGAGCACATGAGTAGCGCGGACTTCGTCCGCGCGCTGCTGCTCGACGCCTGCTACTTGCTCGTCCGGTTCGGCCGCCTTGGCCTCGCCGGACGCCGCGGGAACGACGGCGCTCCCCATGCCAACGGCCACGTTCAGGGAGGAGCGTACAGCCACAGCGAAGCGCCATCGGTGATAGGCGGCGGCGACATGATGGAGGCCGTCGCGGTGGTGCGCGACGCCCTGTACCTCGCCGAGAATCAGATACCGTTCTTCGTCATCGACAAGGTCCACCGGCTCACCTTTCCGGACGCTGGCGTTCCCGCGGCGGACGCGATGGCAGGGTACGTCCAGGACCTCCTGCGGGGGCAGCAGTACTCCGTGGCCACGCCGGCGGTGGCGGCGCCTCCGGGTCCGGGCAACCTTCTGCACCTGCTCCACATGCACCTGACGCCCACCGTACTCTCGCCAACCATCACCACCGGCAGCAGAGCCACCGGCAGCAAGCGTCGGTTCGGCCGGTGGCGCCGGCAACGGAGTACCACTGCGCCGGCGTGGGGTTCAGGGTCCGGCCTCTCGGCTGCAAAGGCGGCGCCCGCTCGATCCACGACGTGAAGCTGGACCGCCGCGGCAGCACGCTGGAGATCCCCCGCCTGAACATCGACGCTGAGACGTGGCGGCTACTGCGGAACCTGATGGCGCTGGAGCAGAGCAACCCGGCGGCGGCGGGAAGCCACGTCACGGCGTATTGCGTCTTCGTGTCGCAGCTGGCGTGCACGCCGCGGGACGTCGAGCTCCTGTCCCGGCGCAGCGTCATCTCGCACGGCCTCGGCAGCCATGGCGAGGTCGCCGAGCTCTTTGCCGACCTCTGCAAGGGCGTCGCCTTCGGGGCCGACGACCCCGGTGTCAACTACCTGCACGCGACGTGGCAGGCGATGGAGGGGCGGTTCCGGAGCCGGCCGCGGCGGTGGGCGGCTTGGCTTATGCTCAAGTATTTCACCAACCCGTGGCTCGCCGTCGGTCTCGCGGCGGCGGCTGTCGGCCTGCTTTGCACCGTGGTGCAAGCGGTATACGCTGTTTTGGGCTACACACCGGCCACGTAGGAATTCAGTGACAAGTGGCAACCCTGTGCGGATGTGACTATGACAATTGACAAGCCAATACTGGTGTGCTCGTTACATGTCGCCTGTCCTTCTTTAGCACAAAGAACACTATTCACTCATCAGATCGAATAAACAAATATTAATTAGAAGTATTAAATGTGGGTTAATGACAAAATTCATTTTATAAACTTCGAGTGAAATTGCGAGACAAATCTATTTAGCCTAATTACGCTATGATTTGACAATGTCTCACGATTCCTCGTTCATCGTGTAATTAGTTTTATAATTAGATCATGTTTAGTCATTTTAGTCGTTTTTGTCGATTTTCTCTATCCGATTCCGCATTCGTATTCGGCAATATCCGGCACTATTCGTATTCGACTACATAAAACTGTGAGTTATCTCTATAACTAATGGCAAATTATGTTTAGTAGAATACTAATAATGATAGTGTATAATTGAAAAACATTATATCCATAACTGATGATTATGACATTAATTTTAATATTAAAAATATTGCATCCATAAAATAATTTAAAAGTTATATTTAAATTTAATGACTAATATCATTAATTTTAATAATAACATAAATTAATATAAAGTTTAATGTTAATTACTCTAGTTTATTTATTTATTCATGAAAATATTTTTTATGTATTTTTTATTATCGGTTTGATAAATGTATATATATTAAAAATATGTATTTATTAATAGTTTTATTTGTTATATGATTGATTATTAAAATAAATATGGATGAATGTGATATTCTTAATGAGCGATCTATGTCTAGACTTGTTATGTACTAATACTATAGTCTTTACATGATTTTGCAATTGTAAATTATGAATAAAGAAAATTGGTAAATGTTGTCTTTCAAAACGAGTAAATATCCGAATTCGAATTCGAGACATCTGTTTTATATTCGTACTCAAGAACATTCGAATTCGTATTTGAGTAAAAATGTGGTAAAAGGTGTTATCCGAATCCGATTCCATGCGAATCCGATCTGTTTCCATCCATATCCAAGTTCCTCCATTGGTTCGCACGATCCTGGAACGCGGAACGAGGCAGCATACTGCGATCCGTGTGACACAAGTCCGGACTCAAATATGGTTGTCTTGTCAAAATCTATCTACATCATGGTAACATACGGATGCAACCTACGCATCATATTGAATTTACAATCAACCAATGGTTCTCCACCCCACACATAAAAATGGCATGAAGATGGTGGAGATAACAAGGATGTCCAAGTGGAGAAGTCCTAACCTCATCTAGTTGGAGTTCTCAAGGTAGTAGAAGCCCAAAGCAACTCAAATTAGAGTCTAAATTGGAGTCTAGAAGCAGCACAAACAAAAAATCACATCAATGTTGTAAGTAGTCTATTTTGAATGTTCTTTATATGGATGCAAATAGAATTTCATACAGATTCCAAGGACATTAGTCCCACATAAAAATTCCATCGGAGTTAATGTGAATTATCGAAACAAGTAGACATCTAGACTCTATCAAGGTGCTACATAACCGTCTTTTGGGTTGTTGGCCCATGTATCGTGTTGGAGACCGTAGGGCACGACCTAACACATATATTCAGTAGTTGCCGCCACATTACAGATTGTCTTATAGTTATATATAGTTCCATTGAGTAACAATGATTGATTCATTATAACTACGGTGAGAAGTTCTTTTATTGTGATATAGGCCCTTGTTCTTGTTTTGTTTAACTATGTTGGTTATTCGTTTCATGCATGCCAAGAGCTTTTTGGAGAGACTTGAAGAAAAGATGTGGCCTTAAGAGATTGCTCAAACCATTTGTTTCGCCTCGACAATGGATTTTGAGTTCCTGGATGGCTGTACGGATAGAGAGGCAACTATCTTTGTGATATCTCTGTGGCATATTTGGGAAGCTAGGAACGTTGTTCGTAATGGAGAAAGGGAAGTGCATCCCCACTGTTTAGTTGAAAAGATACTTGCATATGTTGACATGGTGATGCTGCATATGTACGATCCTGTCATTCCTAATAGATGTGACTCTGTTAAGCCTAAATACTGGAGTCCACCGCTGGAAGGATGGGTTATGGTGAACGTAGATGCAACAATCTTTCAAAAAGCTAATAGAATGGGATTGGGTATTGTGGTCAGAGACCATAAAGGAGAAGTTCTGGCTGCTCGCAGACAAGGCATTGATATGATCACAAATCCCGAATTAGCAGAGGCTATTGCTGTCAGGCAGGCAATTCACTTTACTTCAGAGCTTTCATATAATCGTGCTGTAATTGCCACGGATTGTCTTTCTTTGGTTCAGAAGCTCCGGTCAGATGCCATGGATCACTCCAAAACAGGAATTATAACCCAAGATATTAAGCAAGTCGTGCAAGCTTCTGGAGTAGTTTACTCTTTTATTCATGTAAGTAGGTCTTGTAATGAAGTCGCTCATGTTCTGGCTAGATCAGCGGATCAACTCCGTGCATCAGTTTGGTTTAATGATGTACCAGAGTTTCTCTGGCCGTATGTGTGTAATGACTGTTTGAACCAATGAAAGACTACTTTACTAAAAAAAAACTCTTTTCCATTGCTTCGTACACATCCACAATTTCAGATTGCTTTCTTTTTTGTGTTCTTGGATTCGTTTGCAAGAAAAAAAAAATCGCGAGCTCAATCAAGTTGTGCTTGGTTGATAATCAAAGAAAATGTTATGTTATGATTGTGAGGTTCACATCTTATTGATCGGAAGTTAGATCGTGTGTGTTAGGGCACTCCCAACCCAGACTCTACCCATAGAGTCTATATGTTGAAGACTCTATCACAAGAAACTATAGTCTCCAATGCAGAATTTGTATTATGGAGTCTATCTAATATTCCTCACGGATCTTCTGCTCCCGTTTCATTAAATAAGCGGACACGTCGAGCATGTGGACAGCCACACGAGATATGCACGCTCTACAAGAAACTATTTAATCTGTGACGCATTCTCCACGACGTTATCAGAAAATATCACGAAGAGCACTGCGTCTCCGACGTATTCCTGTTTTTCGTCACGGATGTGCATTGATGGATATTGAAGCCCAAAACATTGCGACATTTGTTAAATTCGTCACGATTCTACAACGTATTTCTATTTTTCGTCACTGATGTGCATTGATGGACATTGAAGCCCAAAACATCACGACAATTTGTTAAATTCGTCGCAATCCGGCCCACAACATCGTGACGTTTGAGCAGATTCGTCGCGATCGATCGGTAAATAAAAAATAGTCATATTATGGATAGAAAATTTTGATAAATTAAATTAAAAAATAGAAAAATAAGGAGGGTCAAAGACTTGAACTCACAACCTCTTGATCACCTAGCAAAGGTATAAACCATTGAGCTACAAGTTGTCTTGTGCATAACTATGATTTTCAACTCTTTTGAATATGATTCCGCCACCTCACCCTGGACGCCACCTCAGCACCACCTACTCAGCCGGATGCCAGCCCAGACAAACGGCCCACGCTGGCCCAGCAGGCCTCCGGCGCCCAAACAAATGGCCCACGCTGGCCCAGTAGGCCTCCGGAATATAATCCGTGGTGCAAAAAAATGGGGCGCAAGAGGGAATCAAACCCACGACATGTGGGATGGGAGGAAGATGTGCTACCACTGAGCTACAAATCAAGTTGTGTTTGTTTGCAGAAGTTTATTTATATATACTTCAAACACTTCTTGCTTACTTGAATAGTAAATAAAAAAACTATGCAGCAAGGAGGATTCGAACCCTGCACACAGGACTCAAAATTGAGAGCGCCTGCCATCAGACCAACTTCTAACTTGTGCTATGATCTGTTGTCTAGTTTTATAAATCTTTACAAATAGAACAAAACAAAAGCACCCACGTATTTAATCCGGAGCGGGGGCAGAAAAAAGGAGGGGGTGGGGAGTCGAACCCACACCCTCACAAATCAAGAGCACAAATACTACCACTGGACCACTTCATCAATTGTGGTGGTTCAATGATAGTTTATTTCATATATGGAGTGGTGGAGCTTCAGAACCACGTGGCAACACTAGGATGGTCGAGTTGCTTCGCCGAGCCCACGTGGCGCACGCTGAGCTTGTTTCCCTATCGTTTTTCCTTTTTAATCTATAATTAAAATTTGAAACTAGTGTTAGTAACTCCAAATTCATTTATTCTTTTTTCTGATTTTTTGTAAAATCATGATCTTTCATGTAATATCATTCGTTTTCATATTAATTGCTATTTCATTTATCTTTTTTATACAACTTCTTTTCTTGTACTAAAAGAGAATAAATAAAAGATATTTTTTAATAACAAATGGTAACATAACTTCATATTTTCTAATGTTATGATAAATATAAGGTTGTAGCCAAGTTTGAGATGCATACAACTTTGAAAATGTAAATCACTACTCAAATCTCAAAGTCTGTTTTGAGTTATTAGAAACAATGTCACACATGTACCCATTTGTGAGCAGTGTATGTCGTCACTTCCTTAAAATCACTTAATTTTTTTATGTCAAGATTGTGGACCAAAAGCAAGTTGTTATGCCAATTTGTAAAATTTTTTGACCAAATTCAAATATTATTGTGATTATTATGTTGTACTTTTGACATAAAAGTTTGAATGTTCCTTAGAACTCAAATTGAATTTGTCATCCATTTCCAATACATGACCTAGAATGGAACATAGAATCCTAAATATGATTTTTGTGAATTTTTTCAGTTTTATTGGAGGTACACATAAGTTAACTTGGAATTACTTTTGGTAAGCACGCAAAAATTCAATTAAATGATAGAAAATAGTAAATTTATTCGAAAAATCTTGAAACTCCTATATTGCAACTTAAATATTGTCTTTTACATGTGAAAAAAGTGTTAGGGGTATATAAGATAAATAATTTTTGAGTTGTTTGAAAGGGTGTGTTACTTAGGTGTTTAAAAAATAGAAAAAACAACTTTTTTGCACAATAAGTGGTAGTGTAACTTCATATTTTGTCATACTAAGACTAAAATAAGATTGTGACCAAATTTGAGGTGAATATGACTTCAACAATATTATGAGGTGTTCAAACTTCAAAGGTTTGAGTATAGTTATAAGAAACTATGTGAGAGATGTTACTATTTGTGAACATCTATAATATCACTTTATCAAAACCATCTGAGTGTTTTACAGCATCATTATATGCTTGAAACATAGTTCCATGTCAATTTGTAGAATATTTCGAACAAATTTAAATATTATTATCATTATTTTATAACAAGGTGACTAGTAAAAGTTCGAGTTTTCACTACAAGTCAATTGAAGTTTTCGTCAATCTCCTAGATGTGGCCTAGAATAGACCATAAACACATAAATATATTTTTTTTGAATTTGTTTGAATCTTATTGGAGGTACATATAGGTCAACTTGAAAATACTTTTAGTAAGCACACAGAAATTCAATTAAATGATAGAAAATAGAAAATATATTTGAAAATTCTATAAACTCCTACAGTACAACTTATATGTTGTATAGTGTGTAGAAAAAATTACTTAGTGTATATATGATCATTACTTTTATGAGTTACTTCACAATTGTGCAACTAAAAGCAAAAAGAAAAGAAAATTATTAAGCTATGCAAGGCCCGTTTCGGCCCAAAGAGTCTGATTATCTCCAGCCGTTCATCCATGATCTGATGGCTCTGATCGTGCTCATATAGTATATAAACGGCTGCGACCCTAGCTCCCTGTCTCCCCACCCAGTCTCCTCGATGCCTCCCCTCCCAATCCTGCCGCCTCCTCTCCCCTCTCCCCAGATTTGCTCGCTGGAGCCATTGGACCCCGTCCGACCTGCCGTCTCCTGAGCTGCCGGAACGCGGTGGCACGGCGGTGGCGGGGACCGCGGCCTCGGCGCAGGCGGGGTCGGGCGCGGCGGCGGCGGCAGCGACGCAGCGCGGAGGGCGGCCAGGGCGGTGCTCGCGGCGCTCCTGCAGAGGCAGGCGGTGTTCCTCTTCGCGCCGCTGCTCTACGTCGGCGCGATGCTGCTGTACATGGGCTCGCTCCCGCTGGACGCCGTGCCGCGGATCATCGCGCGCCAGCCGCCCGGGTCGGTGTACCGCAGCCCGCAGCTGTACGCGCGGCTCCGCGCAGACATGGACGCCGAGAACTCCACCGACGCGGTCAGTCCTTCCCTCCTGTTTGCACGTTCACTGCCGCGTTTCAATTCTGTTTGTGGGGGCTCGCAGTTTGGTCACAAATGATTGGCCGCATTGATCATTAACTGCGCAGCGATTAGGCTTGGTGCGCAATGCTTTTGATCGAGCTGAGATGGTGTACTGTGCGCGTAGTTAGTGACTGGTTACAGACTTACAGTTTAGATTATTTTATTTTTCTGATCAATTCGAATTGGAACCTGGTCTTCGTCCAATAGCAGGGAATGTCAGTAGAAACGTGGAGTTAGTATGGTTATTATTTACTCGTTTGTGTGATTCATATGGCTTCGTGGGATGACGGGAACAACCATTTTGTCTCATATTCTGAAACTTGGTCCAGGTTGGCAGGTGTAGTAAACTATTACAGATCATGGGTTGGTTTAGTAAAATTAGTGTTGAGACTGCATTTTTTTTGTTTGGAAATGATGGTTCCTGATACCCTGTAGAAATGTGGTGCTGATGAAATTTGATCTGAAGGAACATGGATGCTATCCTTTACTGCTTTTCATCTGCCAGATTCAGTTTGTTCTGCTAGGTGTGTTAAGTTTAGAAACCCTTTGTTTTTGATATTATGTGTATCTGCATGATCGCTACATGAACAGTTGCCTTTGCATGCATGCTCCCTGTGCGTTTCCTCTGCTTGTCTCAGCAGCCAATGGTGGATTAGCAACAATTGTAGATTTGGCTGTGTAGTAATTTCTGTTAAAAGTTCAGTAATCTTCGTTACATGTTCTGTCTACATTTGCCTCTTTTAGGAATTTTTTTCGCCACCTCGTAGTTCCTGTAGAGCACATAAAACATATAGTTGTGTTTTATTTTCAGGGAAATTTCTGAGACAAATTGGATGTCAAGTTAAGTGAGGAAGCACTAGTGAGCCAAGGTTCCATTTTGCTTATGCAGGTACCTGTGTGCCTTAATCAATATTATTCTGAACTTTACTCAATTATGCTTGATGAAGGTATAAATCCAATATTACCGAATTAGAGAGTACTAAGTTATCATTCATTTAAGCTTTGGATTGTCCTCTCCAGTCCATTTAAGCGAAGCTCTCAGACCTCAGCTATTTGATTTGTTCTGGGCTATTTACTGTCTCCTCCACTACAACCAATTGGTTCCGCCGTGACCAGCACTAGCGCGCGCATGTCATCTGGACTATGCCCATCACCTGGTTGTTGTTGCCCAAATGAATCTGCATTTATGTTTTCCATATACCTTACTTAGTTGTCCATTATGGACCCTATCGCTTTATACTTAATTCATTGTTATACCCTACCAGTGTATATCTAGGAGGCTAAAAGTGCTTGATTATGCCTGATCTTTAGTTCTGTGAATCTGTGACTTGCACACTAGTTCCTGAAGTAAAAATACTAGGCAGTCAAGTGTTTTGTCACTTTCAGTCACTGTTGTGAATATTGAAAATTCAATCAAGTATGTGGTGTTACTGTGTTAGACTTATTTTGTATTATGTGCAGAAATATCCATTTTATTATGACTTTATTGTCCTACTTTATCTGATGCTCAATAAATTGTATTTCGACAATTGGCCATAGGAACTCTACATATGAGGATCTGGCTGAACACCTCCTTGAGAAACATAGTAGCTGGTTTAATGAATGACCTCTTCTAAATAATCTTGAATTGATCTAGAAACTTTATAGGTGTTAATCTAATGATCTGATCCTTATTAATAGAGGGGCAAAAGATCTTGAAGAAGCAAAGCTGGTTTAATGAATGGCCTCTTCTAAATAATCTTGAATTGTCCTACTTTTTATTTTGTTTTTAATACAAATGTGCTCTTACTGGCCCAACTTAACTGAAGAACAGATACACAGGTCTTGTTTTCGTATCATTAGCACTTGGCTTATGGTTTAACTGTTAATTTTTACAGTATTTTATAGATGATGCCATCTTATTCAGACTGCTATTGCATTTCATTTCCTGCAGTTCTAGAAGGACCAAGAAAAGTGACACCAACAGTCTTAAAGGAGTTGACAGGGTTGGAAGGTGAGGATTGAGACAATATCCCCTCTCTTCTACTGTATCATCTTTCACTCAAAGATAGACTTGTTTCCCTAAGATTGGAAAAGACTCTTTAGTAAAACATTCAGAAATCTGAACAAGCTGATGTACTTGTTTCAAAGGAGCCAGTATTTCTCATTTGACACGTTCCTTTGTTTTCTTCCAAGTGCTAGCATTTCCTGTACTAGTTGCTACTAGTTACTAATTTGGAGCGTTGCAATTCATTTAAAGCAGGAGCATTGCAATATTTAAAGCAGGAATCCCGCGCGGATCTGACCACTGCTGGAATGTGAGTGCTCACTTAGATAGAATATTGCGTAATCAATACTTATTGCTATGGCTACCTACATGTTATATTAGTTCTTAAATCAAATTTTCTATTTTCTTAATTGTGGCATAAATTTTAAGTATAAAAAATATACACTATCCCTAGGTCTCATTTTCTAATAACTAATTTAATAAATTTTATTTTCTCTAATAATAAATAAAGCTAGTTAAAAGTAAAATTCATATAAAAACAAAAAAATCTTAGTACAAATGAATGATAGAAGATTATCATAATAAATGATAACTACTTATTATTAAATCTAAATTATACTAAAAACCTCATCTCTTAGCTCTTAAATCAAAATTTCTATTTTCTCCTTCTCTAAATCATAAAACGAAATTTAAACACAACAAATGAATGGAGGATGAAGAATAATACCTTAGCAACACCTTGAAGGTGAGAAAACTTCACAAATTGATAAGGAAAAATTTGGGCAGCATTTCCCTAGGTTTGAGGCGCCATGGAGAGGAGCTTGCTTTGAGCTCTCGGTGAAAAATGGTCGGGCAGGGAAGAAGAAGGGTGCGTGCTGTCAATTTTGTATAGGGGCGGCCTTTTGTCCCGGTTGGTTTTTACCAACCGGGACAAAAGGCCGCTGAAGGCCGGCCCCCCTACCCTTTAGTCCCGGGTTGGTTTACCACCCGGGACTAAAGGCTGGCCTCAATCATTGCGGTCGTGGAGGGCAGGCCTTTAGTCCCGGTTTGGTTTACCAACCGGGACTAAAGGGTCGCCCCCCCAAATGACCCTGTTGTTTTTTTTAGTTTAATATATATTAAGGTCTCCAAAATTTGTGATAAAGGCTAATATTAAGGCTTCCAATAAATTAGTCACTGGCCTAACATCAATACTTAAGGTCTTAACAAAAAATATAAAAAAGTTCGTACATCAATACTTAATTAAGGTCTTACGAACATAAAATGTTCATACATGAATACTTAAGGTACGGTCTTAACAAAGATAGAGGGGTGCATCAATGCACGACACATATTTCATACTTCATTCTTCTTCCTTAGATAGTCCATATAGTTGAAGTCTCCGATCTTGAAGTCGAGAACTTCAGCGAAATATGCCAGAGAATGGATCAGTGCACTCTCTACCGCTTCATAATTACGGTCACATGGACTTCCATAAATTTCAAACAGTGGTGGCGAAGAAAACTGATATGGTCTGTAAAATGAAAGATGATCCTGATACTTCCAATTTCTTGTTTGTATAGCATTTGAATCTGTGTAAGAAAATCCCACAACATCCATCACTTGCTTTAGAATTGCATGAAAGCTCTTTGCCGCAAAGGTTTCACCAAACATATCCTACAGTTAAGAATAATGTTATTACGACGCATTAAAAATGCTGAATAAGAAGATTAAAAAAAAATTAAATGGTGCTCCATACCATGTCATGTTCATTTAGCCGACAAAATCTCTTTGCGGTCGTGGTGACACTTTCTCCTTCCTCGAGTGAATTTATTAGAAAATAAGAGTAATCTGGCACAAAATACCCATTAGCGTTTAGTTGTTGTAAGCATGCCTGCACGGCGGTCCTTTCATAAGTCCTCTTAACCAGTGCAGGGGTACCCCACCCAACAATTGATACCATTTGGATGGGTTCTGAAGACAGCGAGGAGTGATTTTGTCCTCGAACGGCTATGTCAAACGAGTTTTTTAATTGTATGCAATTGTTTGGACCGACAATGGCGCATTGTGTAACAAAAGGGGTACCACCTAAATTTTCAACAACATGTGCGAGCCACTGCAAATGATTGAGAACCTGCATTGTATGAAAATAATATTATTATCCGTGTGTAGTACGTAAACATCAAATTTATACAACGAAAGAATATTACTATGTTGGGACGAGGTCCCTGGCTTCGATCACCAATAGGTAACTCTCACACCATGGGTGAAGTGTATGCCTGGACGACGAGCCAAAGGTGGCCGATCATCAAAACTGATTCCACGACCGCCGCCACGGCGACCTCCACGGCGACCACCGCGACCAGAATAACTTGCCATAGTTATTCTGGACTACTCTGTAATATATATAAAACAATGCTTAAATAAGAGAATGATTAAATTTATTCTATATAAAAATAAAATATATAAGACCTATTTTCTCATTTTCTAATAACTAAACAGATAAGTGCAAGAGCTCGTTCAGGTGCAGTGAGTCCGGAGGCGATGTAAGTCTGTACTATACTTTTTCTAATCACTCTGATCATTTAGGAAGTACAACCTCACCTCACCATCATATACACGCACCTCGCTCTCCCACTTACAGTTATCTACATCGCCAAGCTACAGCTCTACATCTCCTACCTAGCTACAGTCCGACATCACCGAGCCACGTATAGCCCCAGCTCGTCGGTGATGTCGGACTGTAGCTAGCTAGGATGTAAGGCTACTGGTACAAAACGTCCAACCGACTGTATATATGGAAAAAAGAAAAAAAATAAGAGAATGCCTAAATGTATTCAAAATAAAAACAATAAATACTTAACAAAAATGAATTAAATAGGTAGGTAGTATATTTTCGTTTGGTAATGACCATTTTTAATAAACTAACTTCTAATAAATTAAGTTAAATGTAAAATTAAATGCATCTCTCATCTAAAAGTTAAAATCAATTATCTCTATAGCAAAAACTATAAAATTAGAGGATAAATCCCTATGTGAAACTATGGTTAAAAAATATGTGAAACTAAATACAAAGTTAGCTAAATCTAAAACATCTGAAAACATCATCTCTTAGCTCCTCCTACCACCTAAAAATCTAAATCCATATTTTCTCCCTTTCTAACCATAAAAACGAAATTTAATCATAACAAATGAAGGAAGGATGAAGAATCAAACCTTAGCAACACTTTGGAGGAGAGAAATCTTCACAAATTGATGACGAAAAAATTAGACATCACCTCCCTAGTAGAAGAACGTTAGCTCTTCACAAATTATCTCTTAAGCTCTCGGGTGAATGTTAGCTCGGGCAGAGGAAGAAGAAGGGAGGCAGGGATATATAGGCGCACCCTTTAGTCCCGGGTGGTATTACCACCCTGGACTAAAGATGAGCCTTTAGTCTCGGGTGGTAATACCACCCGGGACAAAAACTTTAGTCCCGGGTGGTGTTACGACCCGAGACTAAAGGCAAGGCTCACCCTTTAGTCTCGGGTCGTAACATCACCCGGGACTAAAGTCTGGCGCCAATAATTGCGACTCAGAGCCGTTGGACGCCAGGTCTTTAGTCTCGGGTGGTATTACCATCCGAGACTAAGGGGGAGGTGGGCGGCGCGAACAGCCTTCCGAGGCCACGTCGCTCAAATAGCATTTGTCCCGACTCCAAAGTTGAACCAGAAGAAATGCTTGATCAAAAGTCGTTTTTCCACCAGTGCACGACAGAACCCCTCTGGCGCTCTCTCTAAGTCTCTATATATACAGCTAAAAAACCTAAGGCGGCCGTCCCGTCAATCTCGCGCCGATCGTGTTTCCGTCCTCCGCGCGCGCCGTCCCTCATTGCCACGCTGCCTTTCTTTCTTTTCTCGTTGTCTTTCCGGGTTGTTTCAAGATCACCGAACCACGCGGACCTACGCAAACCATGCCGAGTGCATCGCAAGGCAGCAGCCACACCGCCCCAACGCGACTCGACCAGCTAGTGCCGCGCACGGCGCACGCGGCACGCCATCGCAATCAGCCACCGCGGGCCGCGGCCCCCAAGCCCGAACGCGCGCGACGCGAGCAGCCGTGGCCCCCACGCGGCATCCCGAGGCATCCGCCGCTGCACCGCCAACTGCATGCATCCTGCCTCAGGTCAAGGGCATCCTGCAGGTTCCCTCTTTCCCTTCGATCGATCTGATCAATTAGAATTAATGCTAATTGGCTAATTCTGATGGTTTGGCCAAGGTATTGATTTTGTCTCGCGCATTCGTCGAATCCTTCAGGTTCGTTCTACAGTTCAAGTTCTGCATTCTGGTCCTGGCGGATGGGAAGCAATGATAGATGGCCTGCAGATAGCTGGCAATTCTTTGTGGCCTGGATGTGAAGATTTATCTTCATCCATGTTTGACAGTACGAGTCCATAATGCATCCATCGTTGGTAAAGTCAACATATGTCTACCTGCAGTTATTGGATTATTTTTAGCTGACCCTGGTGACAAGGGATGAGTCTCCTCTGCAGTACTGCAGAGGGACTACTCTCACTGACGTGTGGGACCGGGCCCACATGTCAGTGGCAGTGAGTCCCTCTAAGTACTGCAGAGGATTGGTTTCCGGTGACAAGATACATGCACAATGTTGCAGCAAGGGGACCGATCGGCATATAAAGGGTGTATTTGATTGGGTTGTGAGTTGTAAAAAAACTGATGTGAGCTGTGAACTGTGGTGCGAAAAAGCTAAAAGTCGTTTGGTAGAAACATCATTTGTGGAACTATTGGTTTGATAAGAAATATCAATAATACCCCCAAAGGTATGAGAGCTCATTGATATGCAAATTGATCGTAAAACATTGTGTTGTTTACTAATTCACATAAACAAAAATAATGTTTACACGAAACTCTAAGCACCATGCTTATAACTAGGTTATAAAAAATTGATAATCAAGGTCAAGCACCATGTTTATCCCAAGATCCAAAACTCTTTATTGCACAAGAAAAACATAGAGCGCATTGCAAAGCTTTAAGAACTAACCGATGCAATATGGAGACAATAGCTAGCAAGGTTTATTAAACTGAATGATGAAGCTTGCAATCAAGTTTAAACGTTGTGTTTACACAAGATTGCAAAGGAGAGGGCCTAATCAAAGCATTAACATAAATAAGAAAGGGTTCATCATAAAGTTTTAGAAGAAAGCCAAGCTAACACATGAATGATGGAACAAATGAACATGCAAAAAGAAAAACATCGTGAAAAATAACATGACATGGCATGTAGGTGGTTTTAAACAAAATGAAAGATAGCCTAAATTAATTAGAGTTAATTGCATCAGTCACACAACAACTCGTGAGGTGGGTGCAAATTGATCCAACAACTTGTAAAATGCTCAACCTAGTACAATAACTTATGAGGTGGGTGCAGATTGGTCTAACAACTTGTAAAAATGTTTAGTCTAGTACAATAATTATCGCGTGAGTATACATTAATCCAACAACTAGTTAAGTGCTCAATTTAGCACAGTAACTTGGCAAATTAGTGCACTAAAATTCCAAATGTTATAACGAGAACGTAATAAGTAAAGTAGATGTGCATGTGAGTTTTATTCCAATCAATAGTTCTTTTTTGTCAATTAAAGTCATTAATTGTGACCTGTCTATTGCTTCTCAATTGTGTACATTATTCATTAGTTAATAAAACTGAAATTTTTTTTAGAACTACGCCACAAGAGAAGCATGTATATTTCTACTTTACTCAATTTTACTTTCTAAGCAAGTACATGTAGTTTTAAAAAATATTTACACCAAGCTTCTGAAAGGTATTGTCAGTATGCATTATAGTGGCTTTTTAGCTGAATAAAAATGAATATAACCAAAATGTAAAACATTGAGAGTGAGCTTAACATATTTATATGAAAGTAAATATTTAAGATTAAAATTAAACCATGGTATAAAAGTAATTAATACAAAGACATACCATTAATTTCATAAACACTAAAGGTTCTAGTCCACGCTAAATACCTTACCCTTGCAGCACAAATATTGTTGGGGGTGTGCCCTAGGTAGCCTAGCATTATTGTTAATATCTAAAATATTAATATCAATTAATGTTTTTCGTGTTGTGTTGTGAATATCCTCTAGTATGGTATTATTAAATAAGTTATTTGTTATAACATTTGGATTATGTATGCACCGATTTACCAATTTAATACACTAATTTGAGCAATTTATACATTTTTGGACTAATCTGCACCCACATACCAAGTTATTGTTCTAGATTGAGCCTTTTATAAGTTGTTGGACCAATCTGCACCCACATATTGTACTAGATCAAGCATTTTACAAATTGTTAGATCAATATGCACTCACTTGACAAGTTGTTGTATGGTAAGTGCAATTTACTCAATTAATTAGTCACGGTTGTGTCATACTTCATATTCCTCTCAGTCTCCTAGAGACTCTTTAATTTGGACGAGTGCCTTTACAAAGCCTCACTTTACTATTTGGGCATTTAGTAACCACCAACAATTGTAAAGCTGCATATATAAACAGAACCTAATGAAGATGGACATATCGTAGGAAAACATGTGTATTGTAAGGAGAATCAATGGTGGCCTCGATGCGTCATGAGGAGATGCCGGGAGAGGCACATGCTCCACCGTGGCCGCGCTGCACAATCCCTCCCGCTCAAGCACCTCCTGCAGCTTGGTCTCCTGCAGGGAGCCGTGTCCATTAATCCATGGCGTGGTAGCGTAATTGCTGGTGTCCTCGAAAGAGAGGAAGGAGCAGCTGGTCTTGGAAGCCAAGGTAGGAAGCTGGGGAGGGAGGATTTGTTGATCCAGTGCTTTTAATTTGGAGGAAGGATGGAGTAGTTGTTGATCTGCAGCTCCGCTCATGGAGAAAAAAAGGAGCAGACAAAAATTGCAGGTGGCTGGCTTTCATCTCGTGAGGAAAAAGAGAGAGAGAGAGGACAAGAGATGTATGGGCTGTCTCGAGCAGTTTTCGGCCCATCAACAAAATATTGGTGATGAGATATCAGCAATCTGGTGTAGAAGATGAAAAAAGTGTATTATCTAAACTTAATATTAAAGTGTGGTAATTTTCGTCAATCCACCACTATGACGTTTTGTCAAAAAGTTTCTCACTTTGTTATTAATCAATCTGCAGTACTAGAAGTTACCGTCGCAGTTTTGACTATTTGTAAAAAAAGTCTCTTCAAGCCTGTTCCCTCCATCCGCCACGCTCGCCTCCGCGCTCTTCTACGCGCAACGACCCATCGAGGCCCTCATGGAGTGCGCGCTCGCCGTGTAGATCCCACTGACCCCCGAGGTACGCATCACGACAGTATAGGATCAGCTTCTCAATGGCCGTGATGACGCGGAGGCCCCAATCTGGAGGCCACGTGAGCAGGCGGACCCCACCAACCCAGCCATGTACGTCCACCTCCTCCGGCCGCAACGGCCTCATGGCACCAAGCCGACGAAAAAAATTGGCTATTGCCGCCACGCTACTAAGCAGGGTGCGTTGACTGACGTCGACCTGCGTGACTTTCTCACAGTGAGCTTCGAGAGACCAAACGGACGGCGCGCATATGCTCACTAGGGAGCACAAATCGCGAGCCGAAGGCAAGACCACACCCCGGTGCCCACCAGCGACCCCACAAGTCTATGGTCTTCCTCCATGCGCTTATGCTGCACATACGCCGATCTCGGTCCCTCGGGTTTGGATCTGGCGCAGGAAGAACAGGCACAGGAACCGACTGGGAGTAGATATGTAGAATGAGAGGCGTGCGGAGTAGAGCGTGGACGACGTTAGGTAGGCGAGAGGAGCGAGCGATGGCGCAGAGGCTGACAGCGTCGGCCTCCGGAGCTCGGTAGGCGGCGAGCCAAGTAGAGGGTGGCGAGTTGTGTTTTTTGTTTTTGAGAGGAACGACAGCGAGTAGATGTGCGATCGCTTTGGGGAGGATGTACATAACGTCCAACGAGAGGGATCTGATTTGGGTAAGTGACGTCTATTTGCAGAGTTACACTGGTGGAAAAACACCCTTCCGTCCCGGTTGGTAAAGGTTTTAAGTCTCTAAAGCCCAACCGGGACGAAAAGGGAGAGACAAAAGGCCCTCTCCTTTGTCACCGGGTGGGCAACCGGGAATAAAGGGTGGCCTTTATTCCCGAGTGGTAGCCCCGCCCGGGACAAAAGGGGAGGGCACACCAGCGCCTGTGCGCCACCCCTTTAGTCCCGGGTGGTATTACCACCCGGGACTAAAGACCCCGCTGTGATTTTTTTTGTTTCAATTCCATTTGTTCTAATAATGTTATACACGTATATTCTCACGTATTTGAGTGTAATTTATGTGTACGTATAAATGTTTGCACTAATTATACGTGTCTACTATACGTACTATATGAAGAGAATAAACTTATAAATAAATATATACACACATTATATTACATCGAAAGCATAGATAGTATTTTCTGAAAGTAGTATATATATACATCAAAATACCGTTTCATTCTAATTCTAGTCTAAAGTTCCACCGGAGGTGCTAATTAAATTTTATGAATTGGATGACCGTCATAGTGATTTCTGCCTTGTGGATTAATCATCTGGTCCATTATGAATCCGCAGAGACTTTCTTGAATCGCCAAGAGTCGGTCCTTCTCAATGATTGCGTCCCTAATCATATTGTTGTGTAATGTGCAAATAATTTAATATATTACACACAAGAATTAAATATATAAGCAGTTAGAAAAAATGTATTATTAATTGGTTTAAAATAATACTTACAGTATAATCTGACGGGTCTGCCTCGCAGAAATTGTGGATGAACTCACACACATAGTATGCACATAAATGTGTCCCTGGTTCCTGTCTCATACACTAAATTGAAGAAGATAATTATGAAAAATTAGTGTTATACATTTTTAATTTGCCCAAGCTGAAGTTGTTATTTGGTTTACGTACCGGAAAATTTGTAGAGAAGTTTATTCTAGGTCTCTATATTCCAGGGTTAACAGCCTTGAATTTTTCCCAAGCTCTGGCAGAAAATAATGAAAGTTAGAGCTAGATAGTGTTAGTAAAAGCACACTATTGCATAAAAGGGAACGTATGGATAGAATTATTACTCTTGAAACATATCTTGAAGGTCCAAGTATTTGTTCGGATCTCTTCTCAATGAATCAAAGACAAGGACGTTACTTCTGTTGACATCAATTATGAGAAGAATCCAGTGGAAACTGTATATACATGGAAGCTCAAAAGATTTAAACTAAATAATGTTAACTAAGATAATTAGAAATGCGAACCCTTAGTAATTAAGATGGTAATCACACTTACTCGAAGTTGTAAGGTAGAAGTATCAAATCCTTGTAATGCAAATTACACAAGGTCCTTAGGATTGTTTTGAATGTTGTTTCTGGTTGGAGCTTTACTTGATCTTGATTAACTAAAGATGGGTCCATGAAACCTATTCGTTGGTAACCATTCTTCCGCATGTTATGCATTTCCAGGCTACAGAAAATGAAAGACAAAGTTAATAATTAGAGTATGCATTAATTTGTTAATTAGGGTATGTATTGCACCGTCACTTACAGGCACCAGGCCATGACAAGATCGGTATTCAAGGAGTCAAGATGGTAAATTTCATAAATATCCTTGAATCGCAGCCAGTCCAACTTCTCGCCTTCACCAGCAAAATCTCCCGGTTTAACAAGCATGCCAATCATCTCCAGGCCCGCCTTAGACGTCTTCATGTAGAAGTCATGCAATCTGCGCATCTGAGTAGGGAATTTCTTCACCAACTCAGGCCTGACAAAAGATTTTCCATGCTCGTAGTGCCATCTAGGTACGAAGTTTTTGTTCCGAGGAGGTGATTCGTGGCCGAGAACATATTGTAGTGGGAGCCCTGTTGCTTCTTGCATTTGAATGACATGCGCTAGTTGTTCTGTGTCCATAAGTGCAAGAGCTCGTTCAGTTGCAGTGAGGCCGGAGGTGACGTAAGTCTGTACTCCCGACGTCGACGCTTCTGTTGCCTTCTTCATTGAAGGCTCTTTCGCTGACATCGACGTTTGTGTTGCCTTCTTCGTTGAAGGCTCTTTCGCTGACGTCGACATTTGTCTTGCCTTCTTCGTTGAAGGCTCTTTCGCCGACGTCGACGTTTGTGTTGCCTTCTTCGTTGAAGGCTCTTTCGTCGACGTCGACGTCGATGCTTGTGTTGCCTTCTTCTTCTTCCTATAATCATGTGGCATCGTCGGCCCAGGTACTTGGTCGATGTAACTATTTGGTGACCCTCCTTGTCTCTTCTTCTTTAAGGACTTGTGCAGCGACCAGTCATAATCACTTAGTAGGGGTTTTATAATTTTCTTTTCTGCTTCCTTCTTCTCTATGAAATCTTTGAGTTTCTGCGGACGATCTTTATTCTTTTCTTCTTCCATTTCTTCAAGCAGTTTTTGTTTAGCAGCCTCTTTATTCCCTTCAATCCACACCTTGAGTTGCTTATCACACTCCGCCTCATTTTCTGATGCTGTCATGTCATATGGCAGCTTCCTTTTAACAGGCAGCTTTTTCCCTTTCTTCTTCGGGGGATCCAGATTTGGCACGGGCATAGACGCGGTAGATTTTGATCGGGACCGCCTCTTGGCAGGCTTTGGTGAAGGCTGCTTTGGTGGTGATTGATGCTTTGGTGGTGATTGCTGACGATCGTCATCGCTCGCGGCAGGAGAATTCCCCCGTTGTGGAGACGGTGAGCTCCAATCATTCTGTTGCTAAAGGAGCTAGAATATTGTGAATTACACATCAATAACTCAAGAATTATGATTCGTCTTCCAGATAAATTAGACTCCTAAGGCACAAGAGAACTTGTGGCCAAGTTTGGCACCATTCCGGATCGTTTCAGGGGTGCTCTCAGCTCAACTTTTAATTTCTAGGAGATGTCGCACGGAAAATCAATTAAACCGAAAGAAATACTAAACTAATTTAGAAAAATCTCAAACTTGGTGGGTCAATCTCACATGACATATTCAAGTATCATAAAAATTTTGAGACCGATACAACACTGCAAAGTGCATGGACTTCAGAATCGTTAACTTGTTGGAGACCAATAAAAGAGTTGATCACATTAGCATTACACAATTGATTTGATCAATAATCATTACATTACGACATTAATCTCAAGCACGTAAGTACGGTGTCTCTTCACGTCCAAGCAATATGCTTGGGTCAACTTCGACAGCGAACGGAGGCATACCATCAAACTGATCATAATCATCGGATTGATCTGTTTTGTCCTCGACTCCCACGATTACTCTTTTACCTGGAAGAACTATGTGACGCTTTGCCTCTTGTGGTCCTGCTTCTTGGGGATTTTTATTCTTCGGTATGCTAGTCATATCCTTGACATAGAAAACCTGATGCACATCTTTGGCAAGCACGAATGGATCATCTTTGAACCCAATCTTGGTAAGGTCCACTATTATCATTCCATATTCATCTTTCTTTACGCCATTCAGGTTTACCCATTGGCAAAAAAACAGAGGGATGTTCATCGCTCCGTACTCAAGCTCCCATATCTCTTCTATGATACCATAATAGCAGGTCTTGCCCCCATCTTTTCCGATGACGTCCATACAGACACCACTATTTTTGTTTGTGCTTTTGCGATCTTGAGCTCTCGTGTAAAAATTGTAACCATTCATATCGTAAGCTTGAAATCTTGTAATTGTGCTACAAGGTCCCCTGGCTAACAAAGCTAGTTGTGGATGAATCGTTGAGTTTCTGATGAGTTGTTCACTCAACCATGAGGGAAATATTTCCAAGTGACGGCGTGCAATCCAAACTGGGGATTTGGTTGGATTTTGAGAAGCAATAATCTGCTCGTGTTCCGTCCTATACGGAGTCACCAGTGATGATTATTGTAGGACTGTTAGGTGTGCTTTATGGAACAAATCAGTATTATTGCTCAAACTTGATTTCCTTTCCCTGTAGCCTCCCCTCGTGTCGTGATACTGGAAGTCCAATCGAGTCAATTGTGTCGACAAAATCAACACAAAACTCAATGACCTCCTCAGTTCCATATCCCTTAGCAATGCTTCCTTCCGGATGGGCACGGTTAAGAACATATTTCTTGAGGATCGACATGAACCTCTCAAAAGGCCACATGTTGTGAAGGTATACTGGACCGAGAATAGTAATTTCTTTCACAAGGTGTACCAGGAGGTGCGTCATAACATCGAGGAAGGAAGGTGGAAATGCCAACTCAAAGCCGACAAGATATTGAACCGCATCATTCTGTAGCTTTCCTAGCTTGGCTGGATCGATTGCCTTCTGTGAAATTGCATTGAGAAATGCACAAAGCTTTACGACTAGTAATCGTACATTCTCTGATAGAACACCCCTCAACACAACTGGAAGCAACTATGTCATCAACATGTGACAGTCATGGGCCTTTAGATTTATGAACTTCTTCTCTTTCATATTTATGATCCCCTTTAAATTCGACGAGTAGCCAGACGGAACCTTAATACTGTTCAGGCAATCAAACACGCTTTCCTTCTCTTTCTTGGTGAGAGTGTAACTAGCAGGACCAAAGTAATCAACATCATCATCATCATCTTCCGGATCAGTTTCACCATCACCCTCCCGCGGAACTTTGGGAATCTTATGAAATTCTTTCAGGTCCTCTCGTGCTTCGTTGGTATCCTTCGGGTTACCGTAACAACCCATGAAGCCTAGCACATTCACGCAAAGATTCTTCATAAGGTGCATCACGTCAATTGCGTGTCGGACCTGAAGGCTACGCCAATAAGGTAGCTCCCAAAATATAGATTTCTTCTTCCACATTGGTGCACGCCCGTTGGCGTCAGTTGGAACAGGTTCACTACCGGCACGCTTTCCAAAGACTACCCTTAGATCATTTACCATCTCAAATACGGCATCTCCATTAAAATGGGGTGCCTTCGTACGATGGTCAGCCTTCCCTTTCCAATGCATCCCTTTCTTCCGTAAGGGGTGATTAGTTGGAAGGAAACAACGATGACCATTATACACGACCTTCTTACAGTTTTTGAGATGAATACCTTGTGTTCTATGTAAACAGTGCGTGCATGCCCGATATCCCTTGTTTGTCTACCCAGAAAGGTTACTTAGGGCAGGCCAATCGTTGATGGTTATGAACAACAATGCTCGTAGATTGAAGTTCTCTTGCCTATCCTCATCCCACACACGTACACCCTCTTCCTGCCATAGCAGTAATAGTTCATCGACCAACGGTCTTAGGTACACATCAATGTCATTGCCGGGTTGTTTTGGACCTTGGATGAGCACCGGCATCATAATGAACTTTCGCTTCATGCACATCCAACCAGGAAAGTTGAACAAGCATAGGGTCACAGGCCAAGTGCTATGACCACTGCTAAACTCCCCGAATGGATTGAAACCATCCGTACTTAAACCAAACCTTATGTTCCTTTCCCCGTCCTCAGAAAATGTCTTGAATTCTCTATCAATCTTTCTCCACTGAGACCCATCAGCCGGATGTCTCAGCAGGTTGTCTTGCTTACGTTCCTCGGTGTGCCATCTCATCAACTTAGCATGTGCTTCGTTCCGGAACAAACACTTCAAACGTGGTATTATAGGAAAATACCACATAACCTTCGTTGGAACTTTCTTCGTCTTGTCACGGTGCCCCTGGAGATCACCAGCATCTTCATCTCGCCGAATCTTATAACGTAGCGCTTTGCACACAGGACAAGCATCCAAATTCTCGTAATCCTTACCCCGATATAGGATGCAATCATTAGGGCATGCATGGAACTTCTGTACCTCCAACCCAAGAGGGCACACAGTCTGTTTTGCTTCATATGTGGTGGATGGTAATTCATTGTTTTTCGGAAGCTTGTCCTTCACAATTTTTAGCATCCCTTCAAATGCCTTATCAGACACACCATGTTTTGCCTTTCATTGCAGCATTTCTAGTGTAGTACCAAGCTTTATGTGACCTGGCTTGCAATCTGGGTATAACGGTTTTCTATGATCTTCGATCATACGTTGGAACTTTGCCTTTTGTTTTTCGTTTTCACAGTCCCTTTGTGCATCCTGTAGAACCTGGCCGAGATCATCAGCAGGCCCGTCAACATGTGCTGGTAAGTCTTCTTCGTCACATCTTCCATTAAAGTATCTGCAAAAGCTTGACCTACGGCCCAGTCCGGAATACCCTCCTCCTCTTCTTCGTCGTCTTCCATCACAACCCCTCTTTCATCGTGCTTGGTCCAAACCACATAGTTCGGCATGAATCCGTATTTCAACAAGTGGAGGTGAAGTGTGCCCGGGTCATGGTAGTCTCTTTCGTTTCTGCAATCGGAGCATGGACAACACATGAACCCACTCGCATCCTTGTTTTTTCGCCACTTCGAGAAAACCATGCATGCCGGTAATGTACTCCGCTGACCGTCTGTCGGTGTTGTACATCCATTGCCGGTTCATCTGCATCATATTAAGTGAAAAATATCCATGTTAATTCTACAACACTATCCCTAGGTATCCTTTTCTAATAACTAAATTAATAAATTCTATTTTCTCTAATATTAAATATAGCTAGCTAAAAGTAAAATTTATATAAAAACAAAAAAAAATCTTAGTACAAATGAATGAAAGAAGATAATCATAACAAATGAAAACTACTTATTACCAAATCTAAAGTATACTAATATAAAAACTACATCTCTTTGCTTTTAAATCAAATTTTCTATTTTCTTAATTGTGGCATAAATTTTAAGTATAAAAAATATACACTATCCCTAGGTCTTATTTTCTAATAACTAAATTAATAAATTCTATTTTCTCTAATAATAAATAAAGCTAGCTAAAAGTAAAATTTTTATAAAAACAAAAAAATCTTAGTACAAATGAACGATAGAAGATTATCATAACAAATGATAACTACTTATTACTAAATCTAAAGTATACTAAAAACCTCATCTCTTAGCTCTTAAATCAAAATTTCTATTTTCTCCTTCTCTAAATCATAAAACAAAAATTAAACACAACAAATGAATGGAGGATGAAGAATAATACCTTAGCAACACCTTGGAGGTGAGAAAACTCCAAAAATTGATGAGGAAAAATTTTGGCAGCACCTCCCTAGGTTTGAGGCGCCATGGAGCTGAGAGGAGCTTGCTCTTTGAGCTCTCGGTGAAAAATGGTCGGGCAGGGAAGAAGAAGGGTGTGTGCTGTCGATTTTGTATAGGGAAGGCCTTTTGTCCCAGTTGGTAATACCAACCGGGACAAAAGGGTGTACCAACCGGGACAAAAGGCCTCTAAAGGCCGGCCCCGCCAACCCTTTAGTCCCGGGTTGGTTTACCTCCCGGGACTAAAGGCTGACCCCAATCATTGCTCCCGTGGAGGGCTGGCCTTTAGTCCCGGGTTGGTTTACCAACCGAGACTAAATGGTCGCCCCCCCAAATGACCCTGTTGTTTTTTTTAGTTTAATATATATTAAGGTCTCCAAAATTTGTGATAAAGGCTAATATTAAGGCTTAATCAATACTTTGGAGGTGAGAACCCTAATACTTAAGGTTTCCAATAAATTAGTCACTGGCCTAACATCAATACTTAAGGTCTTAACAAAAAATATAAAAAAGTTCATACATCAATACTTAATTAAGGTCTTACAAACATAAAAAGTTCATACATGAATACTTAAGGTACGGTCTTAACAAAGATAGAGGGGTGCATCAATGCACGACACATATTTCATACTTCATTCTTCTTCCTTAGATAGTCCATATAGTTGAAGTCTCCGATCTTGAAGTCGAGAACTTCAGCGAAATATGCCAGAGAATGGATCAGTGCACTCTCTATCGCTTCACAATTACGGTCACAGGGACTTCCATAAATTTCAAACAGTGGTGGCGAAGAAAACTGATATGGCCTGTAAAATGAAAGATGAGCCTGATACTTCCAATTTCTTGTCTGTATAGCATTTGAATCTGTGTAAGAAAATCCCACAACATCCATCACTTGCTCTAGAATTGCATGAAAGCTCATTGCCGCAAAGGTTTGACCAAACATATCCTACAGTTAAGAATAATGTTATTACGACGCATTAAAAATACTGAATAAGAAGATTAAAAAAAGTTAAATGGTGCTCCATACCATGTCATGTTCATTTAGCCGACAAAGTCTCTCTGCGGTCGTGGTGATACTTTCTCCTTCCTCGATTGACTTTATTAGAAAATAAGAGTAATCTGGCATAAAATACCCATTAGCGTTTAGTTGTTGTAAGCATGCCTGCACGGCGGTCCTTTCATAAGTCCTCTTAACCAGTGCAGGGGTACCCCACCCAATAATCGATACCATTTGGATGGGTTCTGAAGACAGCGAGGAGTGATTTTGTCCTCGAACGGCTATGTCAAACGAGATTTTTAATTGTATGCAATTGTTTGGACCGACAATGGCGCATTGTGTAACAAGAGGGGTACCACCTAAATTTTCAACAACATGTGCGAGCCACTGCAAATGATTGAGAACCTGCATTGTATGAAAATAATATTATTATCCGTGTGTAGTACGTAAACATCAAATTTATACAACGAAAGAATATTACTATGTTGGGACGAGGTCCCTGGCTTCGATCACCAATAGGTAACTCAATCACACCATGGGTGAAGTGTATGCCTGGACGACGAGCCAAAGGTGGCCGGTCATCAAAACTGATTCCACGACCGCCGCCATGGCGACCTCCACGGCGACTACCGCGACCAGAATAACTTGCCATAGTTATTCTGGACTACTCTGTAATATATATAAAACAATGCTTAAATAAGAGAATATTTAAATCTATTCTATATAAAAACAAAATATATAAGAGCTATTTTCTCATTTTCTAATAACTAAACAGATAAGTGCAAGAGCTCGTTCAGGTGCATTGAGCCCGGAGGCGACGTAAGTCTGCACTATACCTTTTCTAATCCCCCTGATCATTTAGGAAGTACAACCTCACCTCACCATCATATACACACCTCGCTCTCCCACTTACAGTACATTGCTAAGCTACAACCCTGCATCTCCTACCTAGCTACAGCCCAACATCATTGAGCCACGTATAGCACCAGCTCGTCGGTGATTTTGGACTGTAGCTAGCTAGGATGTAAGGCTACTGGTACCGAACGTCTAACCGATTGTATATATGGAAAAAAAGAGAATGCCTAAATGTATTCTAAATAAAAACAAGAAACACATAACAAAAATGAATTAAATAGGTAGGTAGTATATTTTCATTTGGTAATGACCATTTTTTTAATAAACTAACTTCTAATAAATTAAGCTAAATGTAAAATTAAATGCATCTCTCATCTAAAAGTTAAAATCAATTATCTCTATAGCAAAAACTATAAAATTAGAGGATAAATCCCTATGTGAAACTATGCTTAAAAAATATGTGAAACTAAATACAATGTTAGCTAAATCTGAAACATCTGAAAACATCATCTCCTCCTACCACCTAAAAATCTAAATCCATATTTTCTCCATTTCTAACCATAGAAACGAAATTTAATCATAACAAATGAAGGAAGGATGAAGAATCAAACCTTAGCAACACTTTGGAGGAGAGAAATCTTCACAAATTGATGACGAAAAAATTGGACATCACCTCCCTAGGAGAAGAACTAGCTAGCTCTTCACAAACTATCTCTTAAGCTCTCGGGTGAATGTGAGCTCGGGCAGAGGAAGAAGAAGGGAGACAGGGATATATAGGCGCACCCTTTAGTCCCGGGTGGTATTACCACCCTGGACTAAAGATGAGCCTTTAGTCTCGGGTGGTAATACCACCCGGGACAAAAACTTTAGTCCCGGGTGGTGTTACGACCCGAGACTAAAGGCTCACCCTTTAGTCTCGGGTCGTAATACCACCCGGGACTAAAGTCTGGCGCCAATAATTGCGGCTCAGAGCCGTTGGACGCCAGGCCTTTAGTCCCGGGTGGTATTACCACCGAGACTAAAGGGGGGGAGGGGCGGCGCAAACAGCCTTCCGAGGCCACGTCGCCCCAAAAGCATTTGTCCCGGTTCCAAAGTTGAACCGGGACAAATGCTTGGGAACAAAGGTCGTTTTTCCATTAGTGTTAGTAGATTTGGGTGGGTTAGTTATTATAAGTAATATTATGCTAAAAAATTATTATAAACAAGTATGAAGTAAATAATTGTGACCTTTAATTTAACTTCATTCATTAAATAAATATACGATAAATATCAATAATTAGAATTTCGCAAACAAACAATCAAAATTTAACAAATAACAACAAATTATCAGTCACTTTTTTGCGTCATATGTACAGAGATGTTTGATGCTTTTTTCACTCTCGTGTAACGCACGGACATATTTGTTGGTCAATAATTATATAATAATTATATGTATATGATAAAGTATTAGTAATTTGCTTGAGATGTTCCTACACGTCAATGGGTTGGACGACCCTCTCTCCTGTCCAGAACCTCCCTAATCTGGCATGGAAGACCTCACTGACGTACTTACCAGAAGTACGTTTTCAAAACTTCTGTGCTAAAGTAACCACAAAATGCTCCAAAAATGTGCCTCTCGGTTGAGCTTTGCAGGTCCCTCGGCCCAGACCCTGCGAGCTCCCTCGACACCGGCTGTCGGGTCACAGCGGTCCACACCGCCATGACTATATATCGCGCCTGCGATGGGAAACATCTCATCGCGCCGGTGGGGCCCACCTGTCGAGTCTTCCTCCTCTGCTGCCGCTGTTGTTGCCGCCGAGGTTAGGGTTTTGGGGCTGCCGGGTTAGGGTTTCAGGTTAGGGGGTTGCTGGGGTGCTATGTTCGCCGGCGACCATGGAATTGAAGCGGCTGGCCGGGGTGGTAGGGAAGCCAGGCGACGGGGATGGTCGTGGGACGATTTTAGAGTTCTGGCAGCGGCCAGACCAGGTTGGGGCGAGGGAGAAGCTCAGCGGTGGCAGATGGCTAAGGTTCCGGCGGCGGGGGAAGGGGAAGAAGGAGCCGCCGCGGCCGCGGTAGGGTCTCGCTGGAGCTCCGCAGCCGCGGCTGTAACGACCCGGGTTTTCAAAAGAGGAAAACCCGTCATCCTATACTTGCGATAGTCCCTGGATCTGATGCTATCACGTACAGACATCCATCACAGATAAATAACACGACCATACAACGAAATTAAGCATTCAAGTATTAATAGTATTAATATTATTACAAGTCCTGAATAAAGGAGTACGTCATTACACGCCTCTTGGCGGAATAACATGAATAAGAACCTACACAGCGGTAGCTAGCTCCCAGAAGATGTCTCCAGCGTTATTCTCCTCTCCCACAGGCATCCTTGAGCGAAGCGACGTGCCCCTCAGTCGTACCATCCGTCGGCGTTGTTGTCGAAGTCTGACTCGTACCCTGCAAGCTCAGGGGCTATCCCCAAGAATTGGGATAGGTCCACGTCACCAACCGTATGCAAGCTTTAAGTGGCCTATCTCTAATGGTAAAGAAAGGTACAAGGTGGAGGCTTGGTTTTCCTAAGCAGCAGAAGCAACAATAATAATAATAGAGTAACATCTCCAATTCCCATATCTCTCATCCACGATCGGTTACACCTGGTCACCCAGATCACCGTCACCAGAACCTATCTACAGCTAGGGTCGGTGCGACAACTCCCACTCCTCGCACCTCAATGATTGCACCTGGATCCGCGAGGCAGAGGGAGCAACTCCCCTCTCCCCGACTACAACCACGGCTCACAACACACTCGAATCCTATAGGGGGAGGTAGAAATCCCAAAACGTAAGAGTCGGAGTAAACATCAGGCATGTCCATATCCGAGGACACGGCTATACATATAGATCTAAACTCTGCAGAGTGTGTACACCTGTACCCAGCTCGGAATAGCACCCGGACAGTGTACGGCCGACCGAGCCTATCCAACCGAACGAACACCTAGGAGTTACGATTCCATCCTGCATTTGGGTCTCGATGCGGTCCCCCGCAGAAGAACACCCCAGAACTGTGAAATAGCCCCCGTGTGGCCACACGGGGACGCACCTCTCGGGGAGCCGAAGGGTCCAAAGCCCACTCTCCCCTACACTGATTCTCCTACCCTACGGTAGGTATGGCATCACACTTGCAGTTATAATAGAATGCCTAATGGGCATTCAAAGTAGGTCGGGCGTGAACCTGGGAGCGGGTAGTCGTCGTAGTCCTGGTTCAGCTCTCCAGCTCCGGCAGCTCCTAAATTCGCATTTAAATAAATAAACACGACTGCTAATGTAATAACTCCGAGAGAAAAACAATGAAGACCCAAAAAGGAGGAAAACTCTAGCCTAACACGGAGTTTGAGTTTTTAGAAGACTTTTGGAAAAGGTTTGGTATTTTTCGGAGTTAAAATGGATTTATTATGAATTTTCTAAAGGAAAATACATTTTTGAAATTAAAATACGCATTTACAATATCACTGACTTTAGGCTAGCTACAGAGTAGCTCTAGCTGCCTCTAACAGGGCTTATAGCCGGCTGTTGGCTATCTCCAGGCGCTGACACGACAGCCACGAGTGTGGCTTTAAGCCAGCGCTTGCTGGCGTGGTAGCCGACTCGACAGCCTCGCGTGGCAGGGCGCAACGGATCCTGGGCGGATCGGCTGCGGCGCGTCGCGGTGCGGCCCGGCGTGTGGGCTGGCCGTGGGTGGCCGACCGCACAGGATCCAACCGGATCCTTTACCGCGCGTTGCGTGTGTGGGCGCGCGTGTGAAACAAAACCCCAGGGGTTTTGGCCTGGGCTGGCCGGTGCTCGACGAAATGCTTCAAAGGAGCGGCGGCGCGGAAAAGGCTCGCCGGCGGCAAGGTTCGGCGGCAGCTGGCCCACAAGTGGCACCATGCGGTCGAGGAGCACCTAGGATCCCCGCTTGGGTACAAAAAGGAGCGGGCTTTGCCAGGGATAAAGCCCGACGGCGGCGGGACAAAGGGTGGCGGCGACGCGGCTGTGCAGAGGCGGACGTCGGCGTGCAAACGGCCGCCGTGGACTCGTTCACGCGGCACAAGGTGACGGCTTGGGTTAGAGCGGTGCTCGCGCAGCCATCCGGTGCCCCCGGAGCTGCGACCCGGCACGGAGGTGTGGGAGGCGGACAGGAAACGCACGGCAGCGCGGAGCGGATCACGCGCAGGCGCCGGCACGAGCAAAAACGATTGCGGCGGCGCGGAGTTGATTGCGCAAACGCCGGCAGCGAAATGTTGCCTGCGTGCGTGCATGGGTGCGCGCACGGGTTGGCGCAACGCCGGGCTGGCCAAAGGCCGAGCCTTTCCTCCCCGCGCGGGTGCGCACGAGCGCGCAAGCTCTCGGCTTGTCCACGACGCACGGGGACAGAACGACGAGGAGGTAGGATAGCGATGTGCATGGCCAAAGATCAAGGAAGGAAGCAGAGGTGCGCGCAGGGTCGACGGCAGCGGCACCTACAAACGATCGGCACGGTTCGAAGACCAGCATTCAGCATTCAGTGTGGCGGCACAGTGCAAGCGGGCACGTCTCGGTGCTCGTCCTCCCTCGGCGCGAAAGCCAGGTTCACAGCAGAGAGAAGGAGAGGACGTCCTCACCTTGGTGACCACGGGTCGAAGTGAAGAGTGTCGGGGAAGATCGTGGAGCAGGGTCGGCAGCGGAGCGGGAGGCAGAACGGGCGCGGTGCAGAGGAAGCAGAGGAGGCAGAGCGGGCGTGGTCCTCGGCTTCACGGCGAACAGGAGCTCCGCGAGCGGCCTCCGACTTCACGGTGGCGACGGCGACTCCCACGGACGGCCTCCCCGCCTTCTTTCCCCCCCTTCCCCTTCTTCTTCTACAGCGACACAGAGGGCGGTGTAGATTGGGGAAAACCCCAAGGCGGCTAGGGTTGGGAGAGAGGCGCGCGGCGGTGGCTTTTATAGAACCTATGCGAGGGCAGGGGGTGCGTGGACGGCTTGGATGCAGCGCGGGGGCGCGGACGGCATCCCTGCGGTGGCCATTGGAGGTCCCCCCGAGCTCTGTTGCTTTTGCACTGGCGTCAGCGTAAAGGGGAAAAAGGTGGGAGGAAGAGGCGGCTGACGTCGAGGCCCCATATGGCGGCGACTCAGGTGGAAGGGGTAGGTGGCTGACAGGCCGGTGGCTTAGGTGGGCCGCGAGGTGACGGGCTGGCTGAAGATCAGGGTACGTCGTGGGCCTTGGCAACGAGTTGAAGGAGGATGGGTGGACTTTGCTAGCCGGGTCGTGGGAAAGTTTCGACCCAGCTGAGGTTTGTCCCTTTTCCTATTTTCCTAACCCCCCTTAACCCCTATTTCTATTTGAATCAAATTTGAATTAGAATTCAAATTTGATTCTCACAAAATTCAAATCCAAATAAAAGCCAAATAACTCCAAGGTTCACACACTAACATTTTATATTTCCTAGAATTTTTTTTATTTGGCTCAAAAATTAAATCTAGGAATATTAGGAGAGAAATAGAAGACATCCTTATTCAAATTATCAAACACTCCAATTAAAACACCAAAAAATTTTAAATCCTCATTTTCATAACTAAACATCCCGTAATAAAATTACGGGATGTTACAGCGGCGGCGGAGCTCCGGCGAGACCCTACCGGGCCGCGGCGGTGGGCGGCGAGCGGTGATGGAGGGGCGGGGGCGGCTGCGACGCGAGGAGGAAGAGGGAGGACCTTCAGTGATGGATTGCAATCCATCACTGACGCGACATATAGACCCTGTTTGGTAGGGCTCCAAAAGGAGCTCCAGCTCCGGCTCCACGCGGAGCCCTGCCAAACGAGGTGGAGCACCGCGGCTCCAGGGATGGAGCTGGTGGTGGAGCCGAAAACAGCTTCCACTGGGGAGGCGGAACCACGAAAACGTGGCTCCATCCGGCTCCGCCTCACCCTTTATTACTTTGTCCCCGATGGGTGCAGCGGCGGTCGGCGCGGGTGGAGGCCGGCGGGCCGCGGATGCAGGGGTCGGCCAGAACTGGCGGCGGCGGCCGGCTGGAGGAGGTGCGGGCGGGGCCGCGGGTGCAGGGACCGATGGGAGGAGGCTTGAGCGGCGGCCGGCGCGAGGAGGCACAGGCGGGGCCGCAGGTGCAGGGGCCGCCCGGAGAGGCACGGGCGGAGGTCGGTGAGGCCGCGGGTGCAGGGACCGGCGGGAGGAGGCGTGAGGAAGCACGGGTGGAGGCTGGCCCGTTACGGTGCAGGAGAGTTGAGAGAATGGATAAGGAGAAGAGGAGGAAAAAAGAAAAAAAAAGAGAAGAAAAAGGAAAAAAAGAATATAGGCAAAAGCAATTTAGACTTTTTACAATCTCAATACAACCAATGAAGCCATTTTGTCTACCTTTTTTCAAAACAGCTCCAGCTCTACCAGAGAAGCTCCTTCACGAGAGAAGTTAGAGCCGAAACTGTTTTTGGAGGAATTAAAGTACTGACAAACAAACCCTTAGATGCCAAACAAGCCCATAGACGCACCCGGTCCACACGGTAGGGGTTCGTTGCAACGAGCCACGGGTGTTTTGCAACGAGCTGCGCTGGGCACGAAATTCAAGATAATTTTTTTTCTAAAAAAAGTCAGAAAGAACGGTACGCTACTGGTACCAACTACAAGCACCACACCAACACATCGGCACATCGCTCATTCGAATAATTTGAGCCTGATTTAACTCTACAAACTTGTTTATGGTTGGATTATGACCATTGCACATGTTTTGTAACATTTTGGCATTAGCTTCCTATTTCCCATATTTAGGAATATTAATTATTTTTAATTGAAAAATGGCATAAACCCATAAATATAATGCATTTTAATTGATAAAGTCATATAACATGTGATCAGTTAGCAATAGAAATAAAGCCAAAATGTACATACGAAAAATACTAATGCTTATATCATGAAGATTATTACACCTAATTGCTTGTGCTAAACATCACAAGTGTTGTTTAATCTTGCAAACCATTGCCAAATTTAGTACTAAGGCCAGCCATCGATAATAACTGATTTCTCTTAATACTATTGATGAACTGTGTTGTTTAATCACCTAAAAAGTATGAGGAGCATGATGAATTGATGATCACATATGCTACAAAACATGTTTTGTGAAACGCAAAATCTAAATGGAGAGGCCTCTCCCTTTAGGCTTAAATGGAGAACCCTCCGAGGTTACTTCCTGCGACACAAAGTTACTTCCCACGACACAAAGTTACTTCCTCTTATGTGCTTTTTTCTGTTGAGGGAAGTAATTTTGTGTCGCAGGAAGTAACCTAGGAGGGCTCTCTATGTATGACTAAAGTTATTTTCTCATGTGTACTTCTTTCTGTTGAGAGAAGTAATTTTCTGTCGCAGGAAGTAACCTGTAAAGACTCTCCATGTATGGAGAGCACCGAGCTTCTTGATGACTATATTCACATGAGACTTTTTTGGCGTCGCACATGGTATATGTTTCTCGAGGCAGGCATCCCTATTCTGCATCATAGAACTATTATTGTAGATGTGTCCTTCTATAGAATTTGATGCCTAGTCGAGTTTAGGTTATTTGAAAAATTGAGTGTTTATGGAGCGCAAAAAATGAATGTCATTTGAAAATTCGAATGCCCATTAGTTCAAATCATGTCTGTTTGGATGTAGAATAAATATTTTTTTATGTAGAGCAAATATCGAAGCCCCTTATTCCGTTGCACCTGCCGCAGCCTCTCAGGCCTGCTATGTCGCCCCTATTTCGTGTCCATCCGATCGGTCTGATCCGGCGGCTCAGGAACTGCCAGCGGTACGTGGAACTTTGCGAAAAAGCCCTCCACCCTACCTTTAATTTGTTCTGGATCCAGCAAAGTCCTTTTGCTACAGCAAACACGTTCGAATTATTTGCATAAAACACTCTGGATTTCAAAATATTTGTCCACTAAGAAGACAAAATTCCGATTTCGCGTTCATTTTGCAGAAAAATGCCCGCCGTCACTTTTGCAAACAAGCCCCTCCACCGCTCCGCTGCCCCCGCATGTCCTTATACTGATCCCCTCTCTCTCCCCGTCCTTATCTCCTTGATCCGCCGACTGCTCGACCGCTCCCTCCCGGGCCGGGCGCTGCGTCGCGCCGCCCACCACCCTCGCTAGTGTTGACTCGTGACTCCGGCGTCTCCGACCAGATCCGGTGGCTGGAGGTCCTCCCCTGCTCGTTCCATGCGCGGATCTGGAAGGCAGCGTGGCGATTCCCCGTCCCATCGCCCTCCCTCCTCCCCGCCGGCCGCCGCCCCTCCCGGTTCTCTCCTCATCCTCTCTCTCCTATGCTCCCTCCCAAACCCGTACCCGGCCGAAACCCTAGCCGGCGGCGCATCCCTCGCCGGCCAGCGGCATGCATCCTCGCTGCGACGGCGCCCATGGCGATGCAGCGAGGTGCACACGAGGAGTTGGAGAGAGAAGGAGGTGCCGCTGCTTCTCCTATGCCCGCGCATACCGCATCAAGCACATCACCCTCTCATTCTCAGCTATGGCGGAGGTCGACCAGCCGCAGCAGGAGGTGAAGCTCTTCAACCGCTGGAACTTCGAGGATGTCCAGGTACACAAATGGATCTCCAGTTCTCCGATTTGATTCTCTAGCATTTCTTCTTCTGCTGTTAGCAGTGGATTGAACTGGTACAACTGAATCTCCAGGTGAACGACGTCTCGTTGAACGGCTGTCTGGCGATGTCAGCGACGAAAAACGTGACGTCCTGCCCCACACCGCTGGATGCTCTACTCGAAGAAGCGATTCCGCAAGGTGCAGTGCCCATCGTCGAGCGCCTCACCAACTCGCTCGTGATGCACAGCCGGAACAACGGCAAAAAGGTCATGGCCATTCACATCATGAAGCACACCTTGGAGATCGTTCACGTGCTCAGCCGATGCCAGTCCCATACAGATAATCATCGATGTCATCATCAACAGGTACCCTTTGCTTCTCTTGCCTTCTCTCTTTCTGATTCATTGTGCTTGTGCCTTAGTCTAAAGCTGATTGTTTGTGTTATTTGATTAGACATTGATGTCAAGTTAGAAACTAGTTCCATATCTTTACTCAGTTAATTGATTGTTTCTGATGGCGTGACCATGCTGAGTTGTTGATATTCAAAATGAATGTGTCAATGCAAAAGTCCCAAGAGTCAAGTCAATCCGTAGTTCTGTATTATCTGCAGCTTGGTTAAGAAAAAATATTATTATATGCAGTCTAGTTAAGAATAGATAATTAAAATAATGAGTATTTTTTTATAGTTGATCCACCTGCAAGACTCAACAAAATTGGCTATGCAGGTTCTGTGGTAACATGTATTACATGATGAGCTTATATATCTTAGACATTGGCTTTGAGTTATTATTTAATTCGATTGTGCTCTACTAACATAGGAGTATACTTCAACTGAAGTTTGAGGTTGCTAAAAATTGATATTTCCTTCAATTTTTGTTTTCCACATCATTGAGTTGACCAGATTTCTCAGATTCAGTTCATTCCGTGGAGTTCTTTATTATGATTTATATTTGTAGAAAGTAAATAGTGTTTCATTTCATTTTTTGTAGATAGTTTGTTTAAATGCATTGTTTTCACAGGTCTTTGCAGGGTTATGCTGTACGTAAAGCTTTGGAGACAGGTGTACCACATGGCTTTTCTGGATGAGAATACAATAATATGAAACAAAATGAGAATATAAAGGTGGCTACCAACAACACTTTCTTCTATTTTGGATATGTTTGGGTGATTATTCACGTTTGTGATTCGGTTTTTGTGAAATCGTAGGGCTGGTTTGGAGTACTTGAGATGAGATATTGAGTAACTACGGCTAATACCTTGAACTCCCTGTCTAGGATTGTGACAAATTTTGGTAGAAATACTACACATTTCATGTTCATCTACCATTACCTTTTTCATGCTCTGCATGATTTAATTTTGCCCCTTACATATAAATTGGTAAAGTCAATCTGAGTGATTGAATTAGTAATTAATATAGTTCATCGCGTCCTTTCTGACAATGTTGTCTATTTACAGCTGATATTAGGCAGCAGACATTGGACAATTTTCCTTCAGGTATATGCCATGTTTCATAATACTTTCTTTGAACCATCTATTTAGCATGGGTTATTTCTGAGGTTTAATTATATGCATTTACCCACTTCATTTGGTCATGGTAACTTGATCATAGTTAATACAACATTTAGTTACCATTTGGTCATGATCATAGTTAATACAGATACAGAGCCGGTCGGGCTACAACCTTCACAACCCAAGCCCACATACAGCCATACACACGCATATGTACAGTTTGCTAACAGTGACCAAACTAACGTAGTGTAGTTCTGTTCTGAGTGATCAGTACATATTGTGGGACATGGGTACTCCTGGGTCCTCACCGACCAGTCTCACAGCCGTCCCCGACAAGAGGGTCCGGCCCACCAGAAGACCAACCGACATGACAGTGGGCCCAACAGACCTGATCTATGGCCCAGACGACCTCCAGACGACCTTATCTAGAAAGACTACAAGACTTGGAGTGCAAGACAAGACAGCGGTGGATCCGACATGCAGTCTGGGATATATGGAAATAGTTGTAATCAACTAGACTTAGGTCTCCTGGTCGTAACCGACCAGGAGTCTGGGCGCCGACCTTGTCTGTTGGCCAATATAAGGCGGGCAGGGCGACCCCATTGTAACATACGCAATCCTCAAGCAATCTACACCAACAACTGGACGTAGAGTTTCTCTCCGGAGGCCCGAACCGGTATAAACTCGTTGTGTTTCATGTGCTTTCGCATAATCATCAAGCGCTTAGCTCTAGATCACCCCCATCCGAATCTAAACCATCGGGGTTGACCCCCCTGTGGACTGTGCAGATCTAAACCTCCGACAGTTGGCGCTCCAGGTAGGAGCAGATCGAGAGTTCTCCGTGCGACTTCGATAACTTCGTTCAACAACGTCATCTTCCCCGCCAGCATGGCGGACTTCCTCGCCAATCCCGTCGACATCAACTTCGGCTCCATGCCGTCGAGATCCACCGCTCTAGCCACCGCCAAGTCATCCTCGCCAACGCCGCGGTCAAACTTGTTCAGCAGGTCGAATCCGGCTCGCTGACGAAAACCCACCCACCCACACCTGGTGATATCGTCGCGGGGCTCGATCGTGTTGCAACCATGCTTGCAGATACGATCAAGATATGCGAAAGCGTCCAGCGCTCTAGCAGTCCGACTCCGACTCCTACTCCAACTCGCATGCCTCTTGGCCTGCGCAGCTCAGCTCGTGTGGTCTCCGACCACATGAGGAAGAAGATCCAGATCCAATCCAGGACGGACTCGACTACCCCCCAGGCTCCGGTCTGTGGGCACCGCAGGGACCTCACAGATGATGTCTGCCCTCTCCACAAGAAAGCCAAGCACACTGCCCGCTAGTGTCGTGCTTTGAAGAAGCTCCATCGACCTACACCTCCTGCAACGACTCCAGGTTGCCCGATCCATCCACCTGCGTAGTCTCCGGACTGTGGCGAGTTTCAGGTTGCCCGTGTCATCATCACGCCTAACACCTACGTCGACGAGGTCATGGCACATCGTGGTCTCTCCAACCGCAAGGTCCTCGTGGTCTCAGCGGATGTGCCAGCCTAGGCTGGCAAAACTGATGCTCAATGTCTACAACGCAAAGCTGACAACGCCAATCGAGCCCTCCGCCACCAGGCCGAGGCTGATCCTGCCAATGCAGCAGCTCAGGCTGCCACAGCCGCAACAGCTGGTGGTGGCCAGGTGCCACAGTCAACGCACAGAACAACCCCGCTGGCCCACCCATAGTGGGTCAAGGCGTGGTCCAGCAACAGGAACAACTACAGATGCCACCTCCTCGAGGCCGCATGCGTGCACGCGACCTGCGCAGGGACTTTGAAGAAGCTGGCCATGAGGTCTACGGCTCCCCCAAGCCAACTTGGGGGCAAGTCTGGCGGAGATCCAACAAATGGGGGATACTCCACAAATGCGGTGAGCTATCGCTAAGATCAGGGTCGCCATGGTCCAGGTCGAGGAAAGAAGCCAAGGCTACAGCAGGTCGGCGCATACCGCACACTCAAGGAGTAGATCGGTGCGAGACCAGAACAACAACAATGCCAGTCAAGCCCCGAAGCAGCCCGCTACGGAGGGAGGTGGTGAGAACTACGTGGTGCAGCAACCCAACCCAAGACTTCAAGATGGAGGACCTCAAGCTGCAGGGAATGTGCCGATCTAGGTCGCACAGGCTCCTTCAGCCAACCTACAGCAGCCACGACATGACGAGCTTGAGATCCAGCACTGTGCAAACTACGATCGCATCAATGGTCGCCCAGACCCTCTTGATGCCAATAATCCGCTGCAAGGAACCGACCTCCTGGCGATGCACGATGCAGAGCTTCAACGCCGTGCCAACTATGACCAGTTAATGGCGCACCTGACAACCTGTACGTCGTCCCCTTGGGACCTCGCGCAGTCGACCAGCCAGGCTCCAGCAACGTCAACAACTTCACGGCCTTCTCTCGACATCTCCGAAAGTTGAGCTATCCTAAGGAGTTCAAGCCCAACATCGACAAGTACGACGGTCGCTCCGACCCGAGTATCTTGCTCAAGATGTACACCATCGCTGCCCAGGTAGTGGGAGGCAATGAAGACCATGGCAGGCTACTTCCCCTTGACAATGGGCAAAGAGCCACTCTTGTGGCTCAACAACTTACCAGATGAGTGCATCTCATCCTAGGCAAGTTTGTCACGGTTGTTCACCACGAACTACCAGGCGACCTACAATCGACCTGGCAACACGCATCACCTCGCAAGGGTGACCATGAAGACTAGTGAAACCCTCCGGGACTACACCAATCGGTTCTTCGAGAACCGCAATGAGCTTGCTGGAGTCAAGGACGGTGACGTCATCGGCTGTAAGAGCAATCAAGCCCTATGAGGGATTTGGTGATGTTGACCACACAATTAAAGAACTAATGAGCCTTTGAGTATATTGTGCAGTACAAGAATATTTTACAGGTGCAAAAGAAAGAAAGGAGACCCCTCAATTACATGAAGAAGGATTCCTATGCTCTTTGGAGGATTTTATTTATTTTATCTTTTGAATTTGAGTATAGGACAAGCCGTACTATCAAGAGGGATTCTAATGGCAGGTTTGGGTGGATTCAAGTGCTCATAGAACATCTATCCTAATCCTAACCCATTCCTTGAGGAGAGAGACCTGCTGCTGTTTTACCCCTGTTGTTTCCTTGTTCGGAGGTTCCGAGTTTAATCTCGGAGGTTCCGACTGTACGGGCTACAGTCAGCAGAGGTTTCAGGGTTTGGAAGTTCCGAGATTTTTCTCGGAGGTTCCGAACTTTGAAATATGACCATTACAGTTCTGGATCTGGGGGTATTTATACCCCTTGGTCCCTCAACGGTCATTCCCTCTTCTCCCCCGAACAGTAACGCATTCCAGTTTGATTCTCTCACCTTTCATTGACTCCAAAGCTACTCTCTTCCAAATCCTTGCCTAGCATTGATTGAGAGTGGGGTTTCAAGTGAGGTTGTGAGCAAAATCTTCCATTCCTAGTTCTTGAGCACTTGTTGAAGCTCTAGCAACCTTGGTGGATCTTTTACTCTTGGAGCCTTGCTCCTAGACGGCTAGAGGTTCTTGGAAGCTCTCCAACCCGATTTGTGGAAGCTCCAAGGTGTTTGTATTACCCCTTGTGAATCTAGTGGAAAGTCTCCACCTATTACCCAAAGTGATATGTGAGAGAGAGGAGTGGATCTTTGTGGTCCTTAGCCTTTGTGGCTTCCTCAACAACGTGGATATAGGCAAGCCTTTGTGGCGAGCTGAACCACGGGATAAATCCTTGTCTCGTGTGTGCTGTGATTTATGTACTTGCTCATCCTTGTTCATGCTTGCTCTTGACTAGATCTATTAGGGTTTGTTTCCGATCTACTTGTTGGTAGTTCTCTAGTTAGTTCCTTGCTTTTAAATCATCTTGCTAGGTCCTAAGGATCTCCTAGAATTTGCTAGATCTGTTTTTCATCAAGTTATCCGCAGCTTTTATCGTATCCTCTCTGTTCTAACAGATCTCGGAACTTTTGTGATTATTTTCGGAGGTTGCCCCGTTCGGAGGTTCCAGAAATAAACTCGGAAGTTCCGAACCCTGACAGTCACTTTGCAGAAAAAGTTTAAATTTGTGTGCAGGCCTATTCACCCCCCTCTCTAGGCCACATTGCCTCGATCCCTTCAATTGGTATCAGAGTAGGTTATCCTTGCTAACACTTAACCGTGTGAGGATATGGCAAGTGGTGATGACAAGCAAGAGGAAGAGGAGTTCGAAGACATACCGAGTGAAGTTGATGGTGATGCCTCGGAGGTAGGCAACACCTCAGCCCAAGAGAAGTTCGACAAGCTAAAGAAGGCTGTCAAAGAAAGCTCTAAGGAAAACAACAAGAAAAGCAAGAAGGAAGATAAGAAGAAAGAGAAAGAAGAAGAAAAGAAGAAAGAGGACAGCAAGCAAGAAAAGAAGAAGAAAAGGAAGAAGGAAGAAAAGAAGAGAAGAAAGAGAACACCTTCACCATCTCCATCACCATCTTCATCATCCTCATCGTTGTCTTCATCTAGTGAGAATGGAGATGGGGATGATGAGTACTATGGCACAAAGATTCCCAAGAGAACAATCAAGCCCAAGCCCAAGGCCAAGTCAAAGAATGACTATAGAAGCGTATCCTTTAACTATGATTCTTTGGATACTAAATCCAAGGATGATGTGACTATACCCGTTGGCAAGTTACCCCAATTTGATGGGACTAACTTTGCTAAATGGAAGCATATGATGAAAGCTTATCTAACCGGTTTGAGTTTGGAATTGTGGAATATTGTGTGTGTAGGTTTTGATGATCCCGAAGACTTTGGAAACCTCACACCACGTGATCGTCGCAACATTAGGAGGAATGCTCAAGCTACAAGCATACTCCTTAGTGCCTTGAATGCCCAAGAGTACAATCGTGTTAGTGGACTAGAGATTGCCAAAGAGATTTGGGACATCCTCCACATTCCTCATGAGGGTGTTGACAAGGTCAAGAAATCCAAGATCAATATATTGATGGCCAAACTTAATAGATTCACTATCTTTGATGGAGAAGGGCCACAAGAGATGTTTGATAGGTTGATGGTCATAGTTGGGAAGATAAGAGGCTTAGGTGGTGATGAGTTGGATGACCACTTTGTTGTGAAGGTGATGTTGGAGGTCTTTGCTCCAAGAAATCCTACTCTAGTCACCTTGATTAGAGTGAAGAAGAGATTTGAGGAGTTCTCTCCAAATGATGTTCTTGGGAGAATTCTTACTCATGAGCTCATGGACAAGGAAATCCAACATAGAAAGAAGATTGGTGAGCTAGAAGCTAAGTTGAACAACTTGAAGGTCAAAGAGGTTGCTCTCCATTCCTACAAGTCAAGCAAGCCCACTACCTCATCCAAGCACTCTACTTCATCCAAGCCCTCCAAGTCAAAATCAAAGAAAGTGGAAGTAGAGAGCTCAACAAGTGACTCAAGTGAAGATGAAGATGAAAGCCCTCATGTTGAGATTGGGGATATGGCTTTGTTCATGAAGACATACAAAAGAGGCTTGAAGAAGCAAGGTTACAAATTTGCTAAGAGAAGGTTCCCCAACAAGAAAAAGGGAACTTGCTACAATTGTGGAAGCACCGAGCACTTCATAGCGGATTGCCCAAATGAGAAGAGAGAAAACAAGAATGACAAAGGCAAGGGAAGCTACAAGAAAGATCAAAAACCACATCACAAGAGAAGAAACTATGGTGGAGAAGCTCACATCGGTCGTGAATGGAACTCCAGAGATGAGAGCTCTAGTGGAGGAGAAGAAAAAAAAGTTGCAACCGTGGCTATCAAGAAGCTCCCTTCTACCTCAAGGTTGTTCAACAACTTGGCCGATGATGAAGAGAGCTCATCCATTCATTGCTTCATGGCCAAGGGTGAGAAGGTAAAAACTAGCTCAAAACCCTCTCCTCCACCTAGTGATGAGTCGGAAATGGACTGTAGTGATGAATCTAGTGATGAGGAAGCAAACCAACTTGTTAGTGAGATGGATAAGCAATCTAGAGATTTTATGGCTAGGTTGATAGTGGAACTAGAGAAAAACCAAGACATTCTTACATCCGAAAGAAGTGAGCTTGAGGCTTTGCGTTTGGAAGTGAGCCAAGCGGAGAGCGTCATAGCTACTCTCAAGGAAGATCTTGCTGCCTCTCAAGCGCAATGTAATTCTCTCAAGTCGAGGAATGAAGAGCTTGAGGAGCAATATAGTCTCCTTTGGAGTAGCACCTCACATCCTTTGAAGGTAAAGGGTGACTCTAGTGCTTCTACTAGCAAGGGTTGTGATAAGTGTTACAATATTGATATTGAATCTTATGGTACTAATCTTGCTAACATGGAGGCTATGAAGAAGGAAATTGCTAGACTCAACTCAATCATAGCAAGGGGATGTATGAATGAAAGGGTCAAGTTCAAGGAAGGAAAAATGCCCGGAAATTTGGATGGACTTGGTCATCATAGAAATGGGAAGACCGGACAGAGGGATATTATCAAAGGACAAGAATGTATCAAGTTTGTGAGCAATGGTGAGCTCAAGGAAGATGAGTACATGCCTCCTGCCCAGAGTTCGGAGGTTCCGAGGTCCAAACCCGGAGGTTCCGGAGTCTGGAAGCCTCATGCCACACAGACAGCAGAGTCCGGAGGTTCCGGGAAAATTTCCGGAGGTTCCGGGGTCTGCAAAGACAGAACCAAGAAGAAAGGCAAGACTCAACCTCAGCAAGTTCCCAAGGCATCTAACTCTTGTTTGCAGGTTCACAACCATCCAATGATGCCCAAGAGGAACAAAGTTGCTCACAAGACCAAGACTCATGCATTCACCGACATACCCCCTAGCTTTGTGTTGAGACGCAACAACCTTGGTAAAGTTGTTGCCACGTATGTTGGAAATTAGTCCAACATATATGTGAAAAGATCTCTATGGGTTCCTAAAGTTTTGATTGCTAACATGGAAGGCCCCAAGTCAAATTAGGGACCTAAAAGAAGGAACTAAATTGTTTTATAGGCATACTCCTTCGGCGGATCAAGTTGGGTGCTTGATAGTGGATGTACACATCGTATGACTAGAGAAAGGAGTATGTTCTCATCCTACCTCCATTTGGAAGGACCAAAAGAAACAATTGCCTATGGAGGGGATACAAAAGGAGAAGTCATCGGTGTAGGTGATATCCCTATCTCTCAAAAATATTCGATTACCAATGTTCTACATGTTGATCCGTTGGGTTATAATCTATTATCGGTTTCACAACTTAGTGAGATTGGTTTTGATTGTCACTTTTCGGATAAGGGTGTGCCCATCATAAGAAGGGAAGATTCCTCTATTGTCCTTACGGGTCGCTTGAGGGGGAGGCTTTACCTAGTTGATCTCAACAAAAGTAAAGTTTCTCCCAAGACTTGTTTAGTGGCAAAATCTAGCATGGGTTGGCTATGCCATCGCCGACTAGCCCATGTTGGCATGAGGAACTTGGCCAAACGTTTGAAAGATGAACACATCCTTGGACTAACAAATGTACATTTTGAGAAAGATAGGATATGCAAAGCATGCCAAGCCGGAAAGCAAGTAGGAGCACCTCACCCACCAAATAGCAACCTCACTACATCAAGCCCGTTGGAGCTCATTCACATGGATCTATTTGGACCGGTGGCCTACATAAGTATTGGTGGTAACAAATATAGCTTGGTTATTGTTGATGATTATTCTCGCTTCACGTGGGTGTTCTTTGTGTTTGACAAGAGTGAAGTACAAGGGAAGGTGAAGACCTTCATAAGGAGAGCACAAAGGGAGTTCGAGCTACCAATCAAGAAAGTGAGAAGTGACAATGGCTCGGAATTCTGGAACACCAATGTTGAAGAGTTTCTAGATGAAGAGGGCATCAAGCATGAATTTTCAGCTCCTTACACCCCTCAACAAAATGGGGTGGTTGAGAGGAAGAACCAGACTCTTATTGAGATGGCAATAACCATGTTGGACGAGTACAAGACTCAAGACATCTTTTGGGCCGAAGCCATCAACACGGCTTGCCATGCTATCAACCGCCTCTATCTTCACAAGTTTCACAAGAAGACCTCCTATGAGCTTATTACCGGTAAAAAGCCTAAGGTGTCTTACTTTAGAGTGTTTGGGTGCAAATGTTTCATTCTAAACAAGAGGCCCCGAACTTCTAAGTTTGCACCAAAGGTTGACGAAGGATTTCTTCTTGGTTATGGTCCTAATGAGCATGCTTACCGAGTCTTCAATCTAACCACCGGGAGGATTGAAGTCACGGTAGATTTGACTTTTGATGAATCTAATGGCTCTCAAGTGGAGCAAGTTGACTTAAATATTGTAGGTAATGAGAAGCCATCTTGTGAAGCAATCAAGCAATTGGCCATAGGTGATGTTAGACCAGTTGAAGCACAAGAGGAAGATGAGGATCAACTCCAAGCTTCAACACCACTCGAAGGGCCTGAAGTCACTGGTTCAGCAGATGTGCAGACTTCGGAGGTTCCAAGAAAATCTCCGGAGGTTCCGAGAACTGGCACTGGAACTCAACCTCCGGGAAATTCTCTGGAGGTTCCAGGGTCTGGAAACTTAGCACCACAAGACACTGTGAACCAGCAATCTAATTAGCAAGGGGCTGCTCAAGCAAGTACATCTGAGCCTCAAGCTGATGAAGATGATGAAGACCAACCTCTACACCAACCTCTTGGACCATCACATCCTCGTGTACATCAAGTCATACAAAGGGATCATCCCGTTGACAATATCCTTGGGAGCATAAGGAGAGGGGTAACAACACAATCTCGTCTTAAGAATTTTTGCGCATTTTACTTGTTTGTTTCCTCTCTTGAACCCATTAAGGTAGATCAAGCTCTTGAGGATCTGGATTGGGTGGTGGCTATGTAAGAGGAGTTGAACAACTTTGAAAGAAATCAAGTGTGGGAGTTGGTGGAAAGACCGAAGACGAACATCATTGGCACCAAATGGGTCTTTCGAAACAAGCAAGATGAGTTTGGCATTGTGATTAGGAACAAAGCAAGATTGGTTGCTCAAGGGTACACTCAAGTTGAAGGACTAGACTTTGGAGAAACATATGCACCGGTGGCAAGACTTGAAGCAATACGGTTTCTACTCGCTTTCGCTGCCCATCATGACTTCAAGCTATATCAAATGGATGTCAAGAGTGCATTTCTCAATGGACCACTCTCCGAAGAAGTCTATGTTGAGCAACCATCGAGTTTTGAAGATCTCAAGCGTCCTAATCATGTCTACAAACTCCGTAAGGCGCTCTATGGGCTCAAGCAAGCACCAAGAGCATGGTATGAATGCCTTAAGGATTTCTTGCTCAAGCAAAGCTTTGAGATAGGCAAAGCCGATGCTACTCTCTTTACTAGAAAAGTTGATGGTCATATCTTTGTGTGCCAAATATATGTCGATGACATAATATTTGGTAGTACTAATGAAACTTTTTGTGAAGAGTTTAGTAGGGTGATGACAAAGAGATTTGAGATGTCCATGATGGGTGAGCTCAAGTTCTTTCTTGGATTTCAAATCAAACAAGCAAAGGAAGGGACGTTCATATGTCAAACCAAGTACACAAGGGATATGCTTAAGAAGTTTGACATGGACAAGGCAAAGCCCATCAAGACTCCAATGCCTACCAATGGACACTTGGATCTCAATAAAGAAGGGAAATCCGTGGACCAAAAGGTATATCGCTCCATGATCGGCTCTCTTCTTTACTTATGTGCATCTGGGCCGGATATTATGCTTAGTGTGTGCATGTGTGCTAGATTTCAAGCTAACCCGAAAGAGTGCCATCTCATGGCCGTAAAGAGAATCTTGAGAAATCTAGTGCATACCCCTAACCTTGGCTTGTGGTATCCTAAGGGCTCTACTTTCGATCTACTTGGCTATTCGGATTCCGATTATGCCAGTTGCAAGGTAGATAGAAAGAGTACATCGGGGACTTTCCAATTCCTTGGTAGGTCTCTAGTGTCTTGGAGTTCTAAAAAGCAAAACTCAGTAGCCCTTTCCACCGCCGAGGCCGAGTATGTTGCAGCCGACGCTTGTTGTGCTCAACTACTTTGGATGAAGCAAACCTTAAAGGATTACGGATGTCACTTTACCCATATCCCACTTTTGTGTGACAATGAAAGTGCCATAAAGCTTGCAAATAACCCCGTAAGCCATTCTCATACAAAACATATAGACATCCGTCATCATTTCTTGAGAGACCACGAAGCCAAAGGAGATATCGCTCTAAGTCATGTGAGCACCGATAAACAACTAGCCGATATCTTCACTAAACCTCTCGATGAGTCAAGGTTTTGTAGTTTGAGGAATGACCTAAATATTCTTGATTCTCGTTGCGTGGCTTGATCTCTAGCATGCCTTGGTTGTGTGCTTCATAATGTTGATATTCTCTGAAAATTCTTTTGAAAAGGCTTTTGTGAAAACTTTAAATTAATAGTGCTTCAAAATCTATTTTCTTATCCCTAACTTGTCTCAAGTGGCTATAGTTGTGTGTGTGATTGCTTGTTTTCTAGCCACTTGAGTCAAGGAAACCATGACCTAAAGATCTTAGTTGATAAAGGTTCAAAATCTCAAAAGGAGTAAAAGTTGACAGTCTCTGGAATTCAAGTTTCGGAAGCTCCGGAAAAATCTTTGGAGGTTCCGAGCCTCGGAAGCTCTGAGAAAATCTTCGGAACTTCCAATCTTAATCGACTCAGCATTCAGTCCGTCAGAGGAGCAGTGTGAAAGGAATCATGCATATCCCTGGAATATTCTTTTACCCCTAGAGTTAACCCGACTCCCCTTTCACCGCGCAGTTACCAGATCCATTTTCACCGCATCCATCCCTTTCTCACGACTACGCCCGCATCGCCTTCTCTCTCTCTCCACCGCCGCGCCGCCACCTTCATCCTTGCCGCCAGTGACCGCACATCCTCGTGCATCCCGCTAGAGAGGCCGCGCATCTTCTTTCATCGACGGGCCGCGGAAGCTGAAGATGGAGGGGGAGCCGCTCGGGGATTTGACCTAGATCCGCCCTGTTCCAGTGAAGGAGAAGGAGGAGGACATCCTGATCTTCTTCAACACTTTCCTTCATCACCGACTTTCTTTGTGAAGCAGAGGGGAACGACATTGCACCGCTTGAATTCGTTCCAGCGAGTTGTTCCTCCTCAGCGCCACTAGATGACTCTGTGATCTGGAGGGGACCTCTGGGCTACATCCCCTGGCGTCAAAAGCTTCACAATCTCGTCGGTTTCCATCTTCTTCCCTTTGTTTCAAGGTAACCCCAACCCTATTCTCCAGATCTATCGGTTACCTTAGGGTTCTAGGTATTCTTAGTGCAGAGATGCTATCCTGTGATGTCTTGTGGTTGTTGTGGTGCTTGTTTGATTGAACTTAGTTGAAAGTTGAATCAAAGTGCAAAATGCAGTAAGGTTCAAGGAGTCTTGGAGGTTCCGGGATTAAACTCGGAGGTTCCGAACTCTGTAGCCAACTGTAGGTTGATTTTGATTCAAAGTTCCACTAAGTTACAATTCACTTGCATCACTTCACCCATTCTCTATTAGTTCATTTATATCTAGTTTGCATCTCTTGGCTAGGTTTCAGTTGAAGGTTGAATCAACAAACTTTTCTCTGTCAGTGCCCAGACTCGGAGGTTCCGCGAAAATTCTCGGAGGTTCCGAAGTCTGTATTGACAAGGGCCAGTCTGTGATTCAAAATTCCACTAAACCTTAACCAATTGATCTCCAATCACTGTCTTTGAGTCTTTGCACCTACTCTTCTTGATCTGTTCCTTATCCATTATCCATCCCTTATCTGACAGATGTCTGGGGGACCTGCTGACAAGACATATGTTAAGAGGCAGAGGCAGCGTTATGAGACTGCTGCAGGAGAGAGAGCTTACAAGATTGCTGCCAGAGAGGCAGCAGGTGGCAGTGGCAGCAGGGACAAGGCAACTCCTAGAAGAGGCAGAGGTGGCAGCCTGTCAGGTGGCAGAGGTTCTGGTTCAGCTGCCCATGTTGAAGACAATGGGGGAACAGAAGGCAAGACCATCCCCATTGAACTTGAAGATGACATGTTACTTGGGGAGATTGACTCCACCTATCTGAGGTATCATAAGGCCCTGCTCAAAAGGCGTCCCCCAACTAAGTATGACAATTCAGTGTACATTGAGCATCATAACTATGATGGAGCAGGATACCTTGTCAAGAAGGCAAGAGAAGAGAATCCTTATGTCAACCCAAAGATGGCTGCTATAGACTATAGGTTTTGGTCAGTGTTCCACTTCAAGTTCTATGAGACTGTTCTGAACATAAAGATGAAGTTGATCAAAATGAAGTGGATTGATTTCACTCACTTGGAAGCAGCAGAAGAGCCTGAAAAGAAGGATGTGCTTGACTTAGTGGATAAGTACAAGTTGAGAGACATCATGAGCTTCAAGTATGACTGGAACATTGAGGTGCTGGCACAGTTTCATGCAACTTTCTTCCATGAAGACACAAAAGAGACAATCCACTGGATGACTGAGGGGGTACACTACAAGATTGACTTCACTACTTTTGCCAGATTGTTTGGGTTCAGCAAGGAAGACAGGGATGCTGAAGTGATCCACTATGAGCAGCACATGAATACAAGTATGATCTCCTCAACTTATGAGTATGAAGAACTTGCAGATGGCTCCACAACAGCTCTCAAATCTGTTATTATGTGCTGAACAACATGTTTAGGGAAACCATCTATCCCAAAGGTGGGAGTGACTCTACCAGTCTGAGGAGGTTTGCTCCAAACCTGCTTGCAAGGATGCTGCCTGGGGCAAAACCCTTTTCTGTCAGTAGGTTCATCTGGTTCAACTTGATAGAGGTCACTGACAGTGGCAAGTGCAACCTGCCCTATGCACCCTACATCATGTATATGATTGAGATGGTGTCAGGAATCAGCTTCAAGAAAGATGTTGAACATGCCTCTTATCAAGTGAAGCAGTGGCATCATCAGAAGAAGAGGCAAGTAGTTGAAGACTACATCATCAAGAAGGCAGGGTCTGAGCAAGGGGAGCCAAGCAGGGCACCTATGCCTGCTGGTCTGCACAAGCTGAGGGGCATGGTGAGGGACACCTGAAGATTCTGCAACTGGTCAGCAACTCAAATCTATGAGATGAGGCAAGACATGAACAAGCTGTTGAAGCATCAGGGGCTGCCCTTCAATGCCATGCTCCCTCCTCCACCTATCTTCCCAGAATTCCCTGAGTATACTACTAGTGAAGGTGAAGATGAGGGTGAGAAGGACAGAGGCAGCCCACTGCCTGGAAGAGACATGCCTGCTGCTCATACTGATGAAGAAGAAGAAGATGTTGAGCCCCTTAGTGCTAAGATGGCCAGGCTGAGAAAAGAGGCTGCTAGGAAGAAAGCCATGGGGACTCCCACTCCTGTCAGAGCAAGGAAGAAAGCCACTGCAGGAAGATCTGTTAGAAGGCCTGCCGATCTCTCTTCTGGATCTGACACTGATCTTGGACTGGAATCTGAAGACACTGTTCCTGAGGCTGAGGAGGAGGATTCTGACTTTAGTGTTGATGAATGATTCCCTGCAGGTCCAAATCTAACTTCCTCTCTTCTTTTCTTCCCTTTTTGTTAACTGTTGACAAAGGGGGAGAAAGATGAAGCTTGAGATGATCTGAAGACCTAAAGTTTCTTTGCTGGCTGGCTGTGCTAACAAAATCTTTTGTTCTTTTGGTGAGATGAGAGTGATGACTGCCCCTTGGGCCTCTCATAAACTCCTGGTGGTAATTTGTTGAACTTGCTGTAAATCTTTTGGCTTGCCTCTGTTGGCAAGTATGGATTTGGTCATGGTTGAACCTTTGGGATGTGAAAACTTTAAAACTCATGTGTGATGTGTGTAATAGGGCTAGATGTTGCTGATTGTTTCTATCTGTATCTAGCTACTATTCCTGGTTTATGTTATTGCAGTGCCTGTGTATGATTGAATGTTGGAGTATCTCTTACAGACTTCGGAGGTTCCGAGAATTTTTCTGGAGGTTCCAACTCTGGGTTCATCCTGGAGGTTCCGGAAACTTTGTCGGAGGTTCCGAACTCTGTTTACAGATAACTCTCTGTGTGTATGACATGCCATATGCATCACATCTTACTTGTTACACTTCTTTTGCACCCCTCGATGACATGAATACAATATATCCTGTCACTTTACTCACAATGTATGCAATTCAAATGTCATATGAGACATATCACTCTATTCAAAAGGGACATGCATACATTGAGGGGGAGACTTGTATTCAAATCATCAAAAGCTCAATCTTTCAAATTAAATTGTAAACTTTAATTGGGTTGTCAACATTTACCAAAGAGGGGGAGATTGTAAGAGCAATCAAGCCCTATGAGGGTTTTGGTGATGTTGACCACACAATTAAAGAACTAATGAGCCTTTGAGTATATTGTGCAGTACAAGAATATTTTACAGGTGCAAAAGAAAGAAAGGAGACCCCTCAATTACATGAAGAAGGATTCCTATGCTCTTTGGAGGATTTTATTTATTTTATCTTTTGAATTTGAGTATAGGACAAGCCGTACTATCAAGAGGGATTCTAATGGCAGGTTTGGGTGGATTCAAGTGCTCATAGAACATGTATACTAATCCTAACCCATTCCTTGAGGAGAGAGATCTGCTGCTGTTTTGCCCCTGTTGTTTCCTTGTTCGGAGGTTCCGAGTTTAATCTCGGAGGTTCCGACCGTACGGGCTACAGTCAGCAGAGGTTTCAAGGTTTGGAAGTTTCGAGATTTTTGGAGGTTCCGGACTTTGAAATTTGACCGTTACAGTTCTGGATCTGGGGGTATTTATACCCCTTGGTCCCCCAACGGTCATTCCCTCTTCTCCCCCGAATAGTAACGCATTCCAGTTTCATTCTCTCACCTTGCATTGACTCCAAAGCTACTCTCTTCCAAATCCTTGCCTAGCATTGATTGAGAGTGGGGTTTCAAGTGAGATTGTGAGCAAAATCTTCCATTCCTAGTTCTTGAGCACTTGGAGAAGCTCTAGCAAGCTTGGTGGATCTTTTACTCTTGGAGCCTTGCTCCTAGACGGCTAGAAGTTCTTGGAAGCTCTCCAACCCGATTTGTGGAAGCTCCAAGGTGTTTGTATTACCCCTTGTGAATCTAGTGGAAAGTCTCCACCTATTACCCAAAGTGATAGGTGAGAGAGAGGAGTGGATCTTTGTGGTCCTTAGCCTTTGTGGCTTCCTCAACAACGTGGATGTAGGCAAGCCTTTGTGGCGAACTGAACCACGGGATAAATCCTTGTCTCATGTGTGCTGTGATTTATATACTTGCTCATCCTTGTTCATGCTTGCTCTTGACTAGATCTATTAGGGTTTGTTTCCGATCTACTTGTTGGTAGTTCTCTAGTTAGTTCCTTGCTTTTAAATCATCTTGCTAGGTCCTAAGGATCTCCTAGAATTTGCTAGATCTGTTTTTCATCAAGTTATCCGCAGCTTTTATCGTATCCTCTCTGTTCTAACAGATCTCAGAACTTCCGTGATTATTTTCGGAGGTTGCCCCATTCGGAGGTTCCAGAAATAAACTCGGAAGTTCCGAACCCTGACAGTCACTTTGCAGAAAAAGTTTAAATTTGTGTGCAGGCCTATTCACCCCCCCTCTAGGCCACATTGCCTCGATCCCTTCATCGGCGCGTACAAGAAAGGTGTCACCAACATTAAGCTCTTCGAGAAGATCCACAAGACAGGAGCCAAGACCATCGCTGACCTCATGCGGTGGTCCACGACTTCAAGAGGATCAGAACCGACGAGATGTCTGGGGCCTTGGCCTCTGACAGTGTTGGAAAGTCGCATAAGCGCTCCAACGAGGTCTTAATGGCTAACTCCAGCTTCATGCGCACTGAGTTCCAGTCAACTCTCGATGACGTGTGCCAGTTCCATCATGGAGCCAAGCACTCTATACGTGATTGCATAGAGCTCAAACGCGCCCTTGGTGTGCCAGAGGAACCCAAGCCAGCGAAGAAGGCCAACATCAACGACAACCGCTACAATAACAACTGACGCTACGACAACCGGAACCGCCGACCTGATTGGCGTGATGACCGGGACAGGCGACCTTATCGCCGGGATGATCGCCGTGACGACAGAGACCGCCGCGATGATCGTCGCGAGAACCGCCGCGATGATCGTCGTGATGACCGCCACGATGACCGCAGAGATGACCACAACAATGACTGTCGCAATGACGACGACCGGCCCAAGGAAAGGACTCCACCACCACCACCTCCGGGTGGCAACCCTAACGGTGCCTACCAAGCACCCAACAGGGAAATTAACTTCATCGTGGGAGGTCACAGGACCGCTCAATCCCACAGACAACAATGCGTCGGAGCTCGAGAGATTAGGCTCATCAATACAGAAGCTCTGAAACCTCTGAGGTGGTCGGAGTATCCCATAACCTTCTCCAGGGAAGACCACTGGGTGCACATACCAGACCCCGGGACCTACCCGTTGGTCGTCAACCCTACGGTGGATGGAGTCGCGATCCCCAAGACGCTCATTGACGGAGGCAGCAGCCTCTACATCATATTCACCGAGACACTGAAGAAGATGAAGTTCGACTTCAGCAAGATGATAGCCTGCAACGAACCCTTCTACGGGGTCGTGCCTGGCAAGGCAGCATATCCTCTGGGACGTGTTTGCCTCCTAGTCACCTTTGGAACAGAAGCCAACTACCGTACAGAGTGGCTAACATTCGAGGTCGCGGACTTCCGCTCCTCCTACCATACCATCCTAGGTCGTCCGATGCTGGCTCAGTTCATGGCCGTCCCGCATCATACGTACCTACTCATGAAGATGCCGACACCCAATGGAATCCTTTCCGTCTACGGGGACATCATGGTCTCCTACAGATGCGAGGATGAGACCATTGACCTCACCTCGATGTCCGTCTATGTAGCTGCTGCTTCGATCAGGTCGCTGAGGCTGCCAAGGTCGACACCACAATGCTCACGGTGCCTAAGCAAAAGTGTTGGCGTTTCGTAGCGTCATCATCCTAAGAACAGATCTGGGACCCGTCCTTAGCAACAACACTAGGAAATGCCTTTAGGCACCTCTCAATGTCACAACTAATGGCACCGGGTTAGCGTGAACATCGAGACTTGCCAAAGGTTAATCTAAACGATCATGAACGAATCCGCAAGCGCACAGATAAACTATTGTAGCATTTCCCCAAGGAAGGAGAGTATTCCAAGGGTATCGTATCCGTGGAAGGCAATGGCGGATATCTTAGACTTATGCTTTTGCTCTGAATGTAAACCAAGAGATAGATATAGGGAACAACACACTCAAGGACAGGGGTAAGATAAAAGATATACGGGGTAGTGTGACACACACACTCAAATCTACCTCTACTCTAGCACACTACGGCTTAGGGGGAACACACGAGTTAGCTTTAGGTTCTAATGTACTAAACATACAAAGCTAGAAGATACAAGAGATGGGCATGAGTATTGCATGAGAGAGATAAGGTTCAGCACCCAGGTACAAACGGGGAGCTAGCCCGCGACGACCAGCACTCTGCGAAACTAGACTTTAGACTCCTATAGTAGGTACCCCAGCGCGGAGGTTGCCAAGGGATCCAACAGGGCTGTCACCACCCGAGGATCGACCTCTATCGTTACGGGGGGTATGCTCATAACTATCGTAGCCAGACAACCCAGGCACCATGCCTACGTTGCTGCTAGACTCCACCCGGCCCGGGCTATTGTGACCCAGGGTGAGAGCCACCAGAAGACTGGTCAACTAGACCGAGTACCATAGCTTGAACACAGACCTCATGCAACACTCTCATGCCATCTAACAAGATCAACTAAGGCTAGACATACAAACAGATATGAACTCTCTTATGTCTAATCAATAAGATCAAAGGGTCGCGTTCGTGAAGAACACGAGCCTCTAACTTATGAACAAACACATAAGGAAGGAGTTTATCACCCTTCAAGTGGATCAAAAGGTAGTGTTCACGAAGAACACAAGCCTCTAAATGATGAACAGATGATGAACTCAAGAACATATCAAGAATATGATCTACCATGACTTTATATGAAATAGCTGAATAACTGAAGTAGATCAAAGTCATACAAAGAAATAAAGATAAAAGAGAACTCATACCTAGACTTTCAAGAGGACTTGGAACCTGAATAAGAGCTACTCTAGCCTACCCCCTAGCCTTGAAAACTAAAAGTGAGAGGAGAATGAGAGAGTGGTGTGTGAGAAATGAGAGCCCCTCCCCTTCTATTTATAGGCGAGGACAAGGCTTGCTCGGACGCCCAAATGGCTCCTAAACACCCGGGAGTGAGGCATTGGACCAATGAGCAACCAACACGTGGAGGGCCAGGATCAGGAGACCCTAAGGCAGTTCGGCCGATCCTAGGATCGGCCGGCCCCCTAGGGTGGCCCCCTGGCCTATGCTTCTTCTGTGTGGCTACCCTGTGGGCCCTCTGATCCATCCCCGGTACATGGCTTGATTTGGTATCCGAGGTGGACCCTTTGATCCATGTGAAGTCCATGTGGCGTCCTCTGATTCGTCAGTGAGTGCCTCCCCTGGATCGATGACGTGGATTGCCATGTTTCCCTTGGTGGCAGCCACCTCCTCAGCTGAGTTGGCATGGTTTCTTCATAGAAGTTGAGCTTCCATCTCTTTTAAGGGGTAAATCACCTACATACAAATAATCTCCAAGGACAAGTGGAACTACATTATTCAAACCTAAATGCTAGTAAATAATGCATATGCCTCCATTTATGTGAGAATATTGAGGGTTGGAAATAGTGAATTTCCACCGTCAACAAACTCCCCCAAGCTAACCTCTTGCTCGTCTCGAAGCAAGACATTAGAGACTAAGGTTGGTTGATCAGGAGTTGCTACAATGTTGTATTCTCAACTTATGGCAAACATACAGCAAAGTATTCTACCAAGAGTTGAACAAGTTGGCAATGTTCTTACCTTTCACCTGATACGTGGGGCATATAGCTTCACCTGCCTTGGGCGGTTGAGAGACAGAATGGTTATATAGCATGTGCATAATCACTCATACCTTGATCAGCTTATCAATCCGGAGGTTTTGCAAATTTCTCAAAAGAAAATCAGAGTTCCTCGAATGATACTCTCAGATCGCTCAAAAGTGTATGGTTCCTCACCAAGGCATCAATGTTACCTTTCTTCACATCCTACTCCTAATAGGCTGTATGTGGAGCTGTAGGTAGGGAAGATGTGGCATACTTGCCTCTCATGATTTGCTAAGTCAAAGACCGGATCCTTGGAAGAAACAAACATACATCCTGATCAAGATGTGCATATGTGTGTGATGGATATGAGCATGGCAAGGTGGATACTAGGCCCGGAAGTGGGTGCTAGATATTACCATGCTTTTTATGAGGGATTGATGGTAAGGTGGACACTAGCCCCAGAGCAGGTACTAGTTATTACCATCTATATGGTGGAACTCTTTCTCCTGCACATATCAATCCCTTTTTCTCCTTTGGAATTTTTGAGACTTGGGCTAGCTCTCTTTATTTATTTTTGCCATACTTTTGAGAATACTTTTTTCTTTTTTTTAGATAGCCCTTTGTCTCTATTGGAGATATTTGGAGAGGGATGCATAATGCAAAGATACATAGAGTTTCATTTGAGGAAGGATGCATAAGCAATATGGAGCAAATGATGAATGCTAACTTCCAGTGTAGAAGTTTTAGCAAGAACATGTACGTGATCTTGATCAGGGGAGTACGAGTTCTAACAAGGGTCACAACAATTTGACAAAGCTCAATGAGAGAACAAGCTGCATATGTGGAGGCTAAGAACTAGAATCTACATATGGCCTTGGATAGGGAATTTCTCATCATTGAGGAACTCATCATGTTTTGATTTTTTTTTCAAAAAGGGAAACTCCGGATGTCAAGCACTAAGCACAAGATCATAGCACTCTATTATACCATATCATGTCTCACAACAACTTAGGCAAGGATCATGCTTTTTGCTACCCACAGTTTTCAAGCTAAGGTTTGAACATACAAGCCAACAAACTCAAAACTTAGGTAGGATACAAAGTTGTAGGCAAGACATACGAGGAAAATAAACAGAGCAACTATTCATCATTTCAACCATAGAGGCAAAGCATTCTTACTAAGCATATCAAAGCAAACTAAGCAAACGATGATGATGAGAGCAAATAAATATTTTTGGTCTTTTTATTTTGCAGATTTTTTTGGATTTTCATTTATAAGATATTCTGAAAACAAAGGAAGATACAAGTTATCTCAGAATGGGGGTCCTCCCCAAAGCTAGCTTCAGGCTCACTGCGGAGGAGGGTAGAAGAAACCCTGACTCACGTAGTAAGCCCTCTGCGCCTCTATGTATTGCTGCTGATCCTGCTGTATGGCTGCTATCCGTTCACCAGCCTGATGCTGCCACGCTGAGGTAGACTCGACGTGGGTGTTCAACGTCTCCTCCAATCCCGTAACCTGGACGGTGAGCTCTCCCATCTACTGCGCGAGCTGAGCATCACGTGCAGAGGCTGAGGAGTGCCGCCGGAAGGACGAAGACGGAGGTGGCCCACCAGAGCTGGAACTGGCGGGTGTGGCCCACTGAGCACTGCTCGCACTCGCCCAAGCTGTGCCACTCGCACTCGACTGGTAGGTGGGCTGATCCCAGCCAGGTGTATACCTAGGGGTAACCCCAAACATATACCCCGCAGGGGTCCCTCTTGCCACCGGTGGCATAGCAGGCTGTGGCTGAGGTGGTGGTGGTGGCTGTGACTGCTGCTGCTGCTGCATGTGTGCTCTCTTCGTTGTGCTTCTGGTGGACCTGCTTGAGACACTAGCATGACGGCTTTCCTCTTGTGTAACAAGGGGAATGGTTAGTGACTCCGAGTTATACAATCCAAACCCCGGGTTAGGTAACGGGATTTGGTTTGCATAGCCCGGAAAGAAGAAAGTCAAAGAATCATTTGGGCCCCTCTTGAGTATATGCCCTTGGATCAAGTATGCCTCATCAATGAGAACTCGGGGCGTCCCGATGAAGGGTACGGGATTCCTGCTAAGAACCCCGAGTCTGAGAGCAATACGAGTCACCAAAGATGTACACTCAATAGGACCTATCATCTTGAAATTCATCAACCATTGTCGAATCATAGCTTTAACGGGAGAGACCTTGATCCGGTTAACAGTGGCATATAATAGCATCATCTCATCGTTGCGCACGGGCCGAACATCCTCTCGTGGAAAGAGAGTAATGGCGAGCCACTTGTGCCACAGACGGAGAGTGGGATGCACAATATCGTTGCACCGAGGTACAAACTTGCCACTGTAAACAAGACCAGAGATGTCTGACCAGAAAGATTCTCGAACAAAACCATCACAAGCCTTCTTCAGAGAAACAGCACAACGAGGACTAAACCCAAGAAGACAACTAAGTTCCTTCCAAGAAACACGATAATCGGTCCCAAAAAGACGAAACTAAATGCCATCCTGAATCTCGGTAAGAGAGCAAAGAAACTGGATGGTGAGGGCCTCTGTAACCGGCGCAAACTCCTCCCAACCAAGAGCATGCCAAATGGAAGCGAACTCGAGATTCATACCTGTTTTCTCCATGAGAGCCGGGTCGAAGTCTCAGGTGTGAGCGAAGACTCGGTCCTTCAGGAGAGCATAGGCTTGCTCCTCTCGAGCGCCCCGCAAGCTGAGGTAGGGGGTGTCGTCGACGACCTCCTCCGCGGCTTGTGGCTCGGCTTGCTCTTCTTGCTCTTCTTCGTAATCCATCGTCGATGGGCTCGGCGTCGGCTCGATGGGGGTGGATGCACTCGTGCTTGCCTGCGAACGGGAGCGTGAGCGTGTCACCCTCCGGAGAGTGTTTGCCGCCCAATTCATGCTAGCACGACAACAAGGGACAACAAGAGCAACTCGGTGATGGGTTAGTGAAATCGAATGAAATTCTTACCGAGCTTGCTCCACCAATAACAATATTTTCAGCAACACACTATAGAGAATACTTGATGATCCAATCTTGAGCAAGAAATCCAAGAAAACCAAGAGAGCAAGGAGTAGAGAGGGGAGTGTGAGTGAAATGAGTTGAATGGGTGAAGAACACCCCCTCTCGGGTCCAATTTATAGAGCAAAGGGGCAGCACACCGCAGGATAGCCGTTGGGCAACGGCTAGGAGCCGTTGGCCAAAGCTGGGCCCACTTGACCGTTACCAAGGTTCGGCCGAACCCTGGTTCGGCCGGCCCAGTGGTGGGCCTGGTGCTGGCCCCCTTTGGCAGGTGGGCCACCAACGGCTATATGGAGATATGCCAAGGTGCACCGGCCAAAGTTTACTCCAGAAATTGCCCAAATGAATTTTCTATGGTTTTCATACTCAGAAACTATTTTCAGAAATTTTATTTAGAAAAGGGAAAAGGGCTAGATAAATCTAGCATGCAGATGCAGAGTTTTGGAAAATTAAATATGCAACTTTGGAAATAAAATTTTGGAAAGGGAAATATGAGATAAGTACCAGCTTTAACCTTTTTGGTAGAAAGGACTCATCATTTTTAGTCTGACGAGTTGGACTCTTCTCAGTGATCAATTCCACTCAGCACCCCACTCCTGAGAAGTAGAGGGTGGTGCCATCTCAATCTTCCGCCATTCTTTCCAAATTTTCTTTAGCCTCTTTGACGGAGATTTCTTCCTCGGGGGTAAAGGCTCCGTCCTTCCCCCAAGCTGCTCAACACTATCTTGCACTAAATAGCACTGCTCTTCTTTGTCCTGAAACTTGAACTTCAAGTTCCTCTTCCCAATGCGGAAACGGATGATTCCGGCCCCCACATTGATCCTAGCTCGGACATCACTGAGAAATGGTCGCCCAAGGATGAGCGGCATTCCTCCCTCGTCATCCATATCAAGGACCACGAAATCCGCGAAGACATAAGAGCTCTTGATCTTGACCAACATGCTCTCAACAATTCCTTCTGGATATCGTATCGTTGAATCGGCGAGTTGGATAGGCCGTGCTGTTGGAGAGAGAGCTGGATATCCAAGTTGCTCGAACATGGCCTTGGACATGAGATTAACACTTGCACCAAGGTCACAAAGGGCATGCCTAATCTGCTTGTAATAGATTGTGCAAGTGATAGTCGGGTAGTCTGGATCTTTCTTGTGCACCACTATTGATTCCTCCCATGGATCAAGAATTTGTTGTATGGGCTTTCCTGCTTAGTCAGAAGCACGTGTCTTCCTAGGTGGCTTACCCCATTGGGTTGACACTACACTAACATTCTCACAAGAGGATACGGGTTGCCCCGGGATCCTCCCGTTATCAGGAGATGGAACCAAAGCAGCCAGCTGAGCCAGCTGGGTTTCTAACATTTTGTTGAAACTTAGCTGACTCTTCTTAGCAGAAGAAAAACTATCAAGCTTAACGCTGAGACTTTCCACAGTTTTATCAAGGGCGGCTAACTTCTTGTTAATACCTTCATTAATCTTAGCTTGCCCAAAAACGAGATCTCTCAAGGAGGGTTGGTTAGGATTGTACGAATTACCTTGGTTACCTCCTTGATAGTAAGGGCGTTGTTGATTCCACGATTGGCCTCCTTGTTGAGGTGGACGATAACCATTGTTGTTACCGTTCATGTACATCACTTCCTCCTGAGTCTCCAGACAGTGGTTGCATGAGTGCCCAGTGTTGCCACAGACTTCACAAGTCATGTGAGAGTAAATAGGCAGAGTAGTGGTGGCCATGGCAGCCTTCTCACTGGTGTAGTCATCCAATCTCTTCATGAGAAGATCCATCTTGGCAGTAATCATGTCTGCTTCCTTGACAGTATGAGTACCCCTCGGTCGTGGTTGGAGTCTTTCATCACTCCACCCTTGGTTGGAGACCATCTTCTCAATGAGTAATTTAGCATCATCAACAGTAAGTGAGAAGAATGCTCCTTGAGCAGCAGCATCAATATGACCTCGGGCTGTCAGAGTCAACCCATTATAGAAGCTTTGAAGAATAAGCCAATCCTCCATCCCATGGTGAGGACAGGCCAGGACATACTCCTGAAGCCTTTCCCAAGCCTCTGGAATAGATTCACTTGCTGCTTGCTGAAAACCAGAAATCCTTCTACGAAGAGCATTGGTTTTACCCAATGGGAAGAACTTCTTGAGAAATGCCTCTGAACACTTACTCCAAGTGTTAATAGCTTCACGATTCGCATAGAACCATTGCTTAGTTTTCCCCAGGAGGGAGAATGGAAATAGCAGTAAACGAACAGCATCCATATTTGCACCCCTGATGACGAAAGTGCTGCATAGCTCTAGGAATTGCTGCAGATGAGCATTGGCATCCTCATTTGGCTTGCCAAAGAATGGGCTAGCCTGTACCATCGTGATTAGACCCGTCTTGATCTCAAAATTTTCAGTCCCCATTGCCACCTCAGGGCCTTGCAGCACCTGGTCAGCGGAAGGAGCTGAGTACTCACGAAGTGTCTTCTGGGCCATAGCGTTAGACGTGGATGGTACAAAGGAAGCAGGTTCGGCCTCCGGACGAGTACGACGAGGTGAGCCGAAATGAATTCGAGCTTTCCTCACAAGTGCCTCAGGATCTTCAGTAAAATTTCCCGGTAGGTCGAAACCAGTCATACACTACCTGTCTTCATCATCCAAAGATAAAAGAAGACAATCAAGGTTAGCCTGCATTGAGAGTTGTCCTAACCTACTTAGAGTTTATAAACAGATGCAAAGCATAGTCATGATAATCCTGTGCCTTCCCCGGCAACGGCGCCAGAAATGCTTGTTGGTGTTTCGTAGCATCATCATCCTAAGAACAGATCTGGGACCCGTCCTTAGCGACAACACTAGGAAATGCCTTTAGGCACCTCTCAATGTCACAACTAATGGCACCGGGTTAGCGTGAACATCGAGACTTGCCAAAGGTAAATCTAAACGATCATGAACGAATCCGCAAGCGCACAGATAAACCATTGTAGCATTTCCCTAAGGAAGGAGAGTATTCCAAGGGTATCGTATCCGTGGAAGGCAATGGCGGATATCTTAGACTTATGCTTTTGCTCTGAATGTAAACCAAGAGATAGATATAGGGAACAACACACTCAAAGACAGGGGTAAGATAAAAGATATACGGGGTAGTGTGACACACACACTCAAATCTACCTCTACTCTAGCACACTACAGCTTAGGGGGAACATACGAGTTAGCTCTAGGTTCTAATGTACTAAACATACAAAGCTAGAAGATACAAGAGATGGGCATGATTATTGCGCGAGAGAGATAAGGTTCAGCACCCAGGTACAAACGGGGAGCTAGCCCGCGACGACCAGCACTCTGCGAAACTAGACTTTAGACTCCTACAACAGGTACCCTAGAGCGGAGGTTGCCCAAGGATCCAACGGGGCTGTCACCACCCGAGGACCGACCTCTATCATTACGAGGGCTATGCTCATAACTATCGTAGCCAGACAACCCAGGCACCATGCCTACGTTGCTGCTAGACTCCACCCGGCCCGGGCTATTGTGACCCAGGGTGAGAGCCACCAGAAGACTGGTCAACTAGACCGAGTACCGTAGCTTGAACACAGACCTCATGCAACACTCTCATGCCATCTAACAAGATCAACTAAGGCTAGACATACAAACAGATATGAACTCTCTTATGTCTAATCAATAAGATCAAAGGGTGGTGTTCGTGAAGAACACGAGCCTCTAACTTATGAACAAACACATAAGGAAGGAGTTTATCACCCTTCAAGTGGATCAAAAGGTAGTGTTCACGAAGAACACAAGCTTCTAAATGATGAACGGAGGATGAACTCAAGAACATATCAAGAATATGATCTACCATGACTTTATATGAAATAGCTAAATAACTGAAGTAGATCAAAGTCATACAAAGAAATAAAGATAAAAGAGAACTCATACCTAGACTTCCAAGAGGACTTGGAACCTGAATAAGAGCTACTCTAACCTACCCCCTAGCCTTGGAAACTAAAAGTGAGAGGAGAATGAGAGAGTGATGTGTGAGAAATGGGAGCCCCTCCCATTCTATTTATAGGTGAGGACAAGGCTTGCTCGGACGCCCAAATGGCCCCTAAACACCCGGGAGTGAGGTAATGGACCAATGAGCAACCAACATGTGGAGGGCCAGGATCAGGGGACCCTAAGGCGGTTCGGCGGATCCTAGGATCGGCCGGCCCCCTACGGTGGCCCCCTGGCATGTGCTTCTTCTGTGTGGCTGCCCTGTGGGCCCTCTGATCCTTCCCCGGTACATGGCTTGATTTGGTATCCGAGGTGGGCCCATTGATCCATGTGAAGTCCATGTGGCGTCCTCTGATTCGTCGGTGAGTGCCTTCCCTGGATCGATGACGTGGATTGCCATGTTTCCCTTGATGGCAGCCACCTCCTCAGCTGAGTTGGCATGGTTTCTTCATAGAAGTTGAGTTTCCATCTCTTTTAAGGGGTAAATCATCTACATACAAATAATCTCCAAGGACAAGTGGAACTACATTATTCAAACCTAAATGCTAGTAAATAATGCATATGCCTCCATTTATGTGAGAATATTGAGGGTTGGAAATGGTGAATTTCCACCGTCAAAAAAAAGCGCACCCCAACTACCTTGGATGCTAATCCAGTAGTGAAGAAAGTTTGCCTCGGCCTGCCGACGCAACCAAGGAAGTCACCATCAGGGCCAACCTGGACCCGAAATAGGAACTCGCGCTCACCAGCTTCCTCTGGGACAACGCTGACATATTCACATGGAGTCCATTTGATATGCCTGGTGTCCCGAGGAGTCTGGCTGAGCACTCCCTCGATGTAAGCAAGACCACAAGTCCTGTCAAGCAGAAGCTCCATCGCTTCACGAAGGATCGAAGGGAGGCCATAGGGGTAGAAGTCTGCAAGCTCTTAGCTACAGGATTCATCCGTGAATGTAAACACCCAGTTTGGTTAGCCAACCTGGTGCTTGTACCTAAGAAAACTGGTGGATTAAGGATGTGTATCGATTACACCGACCTCAATAAGCACGGCCCTAAAGATCCCTTCCCTCTTCCGTGCATCGACCAAGTCGTGGACTCCACGGTCGGCAGCACCCTGTTGTGCTTCCTCGATTGCTATTCGGTGTATCACCAGATACCCTTGAATCCCGACGACCAAGACAAAATGGTGTTCATAACACCCCACGACATCTAGTGCTACAAGGTCATGACCTTTGGCCTGAAAAACGCTGGTGCCACGTACCAGAAGGTGATCCAGAGGTGCCTAGCATCTTAACTCCATGAAAACGTGGAAGCCTACGTCGATGATATGGTTGTCAAGGCCAAGATCGAGGAGAATCTCATCGTCGACCTCGAGGAGACCTTCACCAACTTTCGCACCTACCAATGGAAGCTGAATCCGACCAAGTGTGTCTTCGGTGTCCCCTCTGGGTTGCTCCTGGGCTTCATGGTCGAGAACCGAGGCATTGAAGCCAACCTTGCGAAGATCGACGCGATATGCAACATGGCTCGACCATCTTGCAAGAAGGATGTTATGAAGCTCACCGGCATGATGGCGGCTCTAGGTCGTTTCATCAGCAAGCTCGGAGAAAAAGGCCTACCGTTCTTCAAGCTATTGAAGAAGGCTGATAAGTTTGTGTGGGATGATGAAGCTCAGCAAGCCTTTGACAAGCTCAAGGAGTCCCTCACCTCACCGCCAATCATGACGCCACACAAGCCGAAGGAAATGCTCCTCCTCTACATCTCTGCGACCACTAATGTGGTCAGCACCGTCCTCGTCACAGAACGAGAAGAAGAAGGGCAGGCCTATCCTGTCCAATGACCTATTTACTACGTGAGCGAGGTCCTGACTGACGCTAAAACACGCTACTCCCAGCCTCAAAGGTTGCTATATGCGCTTTTGATCACATCAAGGAAGCTCCGACACTACTTTCAAGCTCACTCCATCAAGGTGCCATCAGCCTTCCCGCTAGGGGAGATTCTTCGCAACCGAGACACCAACAGTCGCATCGTCAAGTGGTCCATTGAGCTTGGCAAGTTTGACCTTGAATTCTGCCCTAGGCAGTCTATCAAGTCTCAGATCCTCACTGACTTTGTGTCAGGGTGGACGGAAATCCAGATCGTTCCACCCACGGAACGACCTGAGCACTAGATCATGTATTTCGACGGTGCACTCAACCTTGAGGGCACCGGTGCTGGTGTGCTGTTCATCTTGCCTAAAGGTGATCAGCTCAAGTATGTGCTTCAAATCCACTATAAGGCCTCCAACAATGGAGCTGAGTACGAAGCTCTCATCTATGGGCTCCGTATCGTGTGTCCCTAGGCATCAAGCGACTCATCACCTATGGCGACTCCAAGGTCGTCGTAGAGCAAGTCAACAAGAATTGGGATTGTGTCAAAGACACAATGGACACCTACTGTGCCTAGATTCAAAAACTTGAAGGCCACTTTGAGGGAGTAGAATTCCATCATCTTCCTCGTGAGAACAACATCGCCGCTGATGTCCTCTCTAAGATGGGCTCAAAACGAGCACTGGTTCCGGCCGGTGTGTTCGTTCAAGACCTGCACAAGCTATTGATCAAGATCCTGGACCCGGACAACCTGGTTCCAGAGCAAATAGACCTAGCGCCTGCACCCCTGAGATGTGCTCATGGCTGATGCAGAAGATGATTGGTGCCAGCCTTTCTTAGATTTCCTGGTCCACTAGTTGGTTCCAGATGATAAAGTTCAACAAGAAAAGATCACGCAGTGTGGTGCTAACTACGTCGTGATTGGAGAAGAACTCTACCGCAAAGCAGCCTCTACTGGTGTGCTGATGAAGTGCATCTTGCGATCAGAAGGTCTTCAGCTCTTAGCTGAGATTCACGGTGGCGAGTGTGGTTGTCACGCAGCTTCTGCCAATCTGGTCGGCAAGGTGTACCAATCTAGTTTCTACTGGCCCACGGCCATGAGCGATGCCAAAGACCTCGTCAAGAGGTGCAAAGGATGCCAATTCTTTGCCAAACAGCAGCACCTGCCCGCTCAGGTCTTGCGCATGACTCCCCTATCATAGCCCTTCACCATGTGGGGTTTGGACTCTATAGGTTCGTTCAAAACTACCCCTGGTGGCTACAAGTACATCATTGTTGCTGTAGATAAATTCACCAAGTGGATCGAGGTTCGACCTGTTATCAAGGTGACATCGGAGGAGGTGGAAAATTCATCAAGGAGATCACGTACCACTTCGGTGTGCCCAACAGGATCATCACCGACCTTAGGACAGCCTTCACGGGCTCTGCGTTTTGGGACTTCAGCCAGGACAGCATGATTAACGTCTACTACTCGTCTGTCGCTCACCCTAGGTGCAATAGCCAGGTCGAGCATGCCAACGGAATGGTTCTACAAGCTCTGAAGGATCGCATATATGATGCCGGCACCAATTATGATACCTGCTAGTTAGCTGAACTTCCACATGTGATCTGGGGTCTCAGGACTGAGGTCAGTTCAGTTACCGATTTCTCACCTTTCTTCCTGGTCTACGGATCGGAAGCCGTCCTCCCCACCGACGTAGTGTTTGGTGCACCTCACATCCAGCATTACAATGAAGGCGAAGCAGAGCAGACGTGTCGAGTCGACCTCGACAGCCTTGAAGAAAACATAGTGGCGGCCGTAATGCGGCAGGCGCGCCATGACCAACAGTTACGCTGCTATCATGATCGCAATGTCAAGGAGTGCTCCTTCAACATCGGCGACCTGGTCCTGCCAAGGATCTAGAAGACCGACGGGATGCACAAGCTATTGGTCCCATGGGAGGGTCCCTTCAGTGTCACAGAAGTCATCAGCCCATCAACCTATCATCTCTAGTGGCGCGACGGTCAAGGGGTTTCCAAACCCCTGGAACGTGGAGCATCTGCGACGATTCTATCTGTAGAATATGTATAATACTAAGATATGTACTCTTTACTATTATTAAAGTTAGTTCAATAAAGTTTAGTTTTTAGACGGTTTTCTGTCAACCTTTGGAAATTGATGTCCCTTCCTCTGTGTGTTGTGTTGATTCTCTCCCTCTCGACATGCTCGGGGGCTTGGCCTTGCCAACTACGGGCATAAGACCTGAGGGTACTCCTTTTTTCCTCCCCCTCAACATGCTCGGGGGCTTGGCCTTGCCAACTAAAGGGTCGCGAAACCTGAGGATATCTTTATGCCTTTGGATTGACTTGTCTATTGCTTGTTCGCCCTTGATTGTGAGGTTGCCAAACCTGGGTCCTAGACCCTGTTCACGCGCCGATCATATTGTAAGTCTCCCCACTGAGCTATATGGTCAGTAAGCCATCCTCTCCGTGAGTAGTGGTTAGTGAATTGAAAACACATGTGCTTCTGAGCCATCAATGTCGAACAAGTAACAGACTTGCAATCACAAAGTTGGAACCCTTTCATTAAAAATTTTTACACAAGCACAAAGACTGTTGTGCTCCGGCCAACAAGGGCGCGCAAAAGCTAACCTATTTACAAGTCAGGACTACTACTCCTCGTCATCTTCAAAGACAAGGCTCTCTACGACCTTGTTGGCAGCATCCTCTACTTCGGTTTCGACCTGTTGAAGGTCGGCTCCGGCATTGGGACCCTTGACAATCTTCTGGACTTCTACCTCAGGGAAGTGAGACTTCACCCGCACCAGCGTCTCCAGTGCTGCTGCCCTGCTCGCAGACTGCAGCAGCTCGTCGATGTGACGCCCCAGGTTTTTAATTAGCGTCATTAATGCTAATGACCGAGTCAAGCACGTTGACTCTAGTCAAACCATGGTCCACCTGGGTCATCACCTCGAAAACCTATCCAGCAACCCCTAATGACCTTGTTAACCGAGTCAACACTCACTTGTGGTCAAATCTCGGTCAAAGGCGTGGTCAAATCCAGGTCAAACCCCTAATGCTTTTGAACCCTCCGAGAACTTTTGCCGCGTTCTTCGGATTTCACCTAAACACTTTAAAATCGGCCAATATAAAAGTTGTTCATCTTTTCGAGGGACACAACTTTCCTAATTGGCGACATTTCAAATTTTGAAGTTTTGAAGCTCAAAAACTCAGTCAAAGGCCATTTGAATAGTGTTTTCAGCCATGAAAATCCTGAACTTTGGCACGCGTACCCAGTTGATCTGTTCATCTAAACCCCTATGGCCCTTTGCAAAAGTTGAAGACCAATGTCTCATCTACAACTTTGGTATTCAAAGTTTTGAAAGTTTTAATTGGAATTCTTGAGTAAACGCCGGTCAAACTTGGGCAACCGGCAGAGGACACGGGCGACGTCGCGCACGCCGGCGCGTCCGCGCTCTAGAGCGCGCGCCCGCGCGCTGCGTGGCGCCCCTGCCGTCCTCGGCGTCCGAGCCCCCCGGCCCACAGCGCCCGAGGCGAGGCACCATCATCGCGCCCCCGTCCTTGCCCGGTCGCCCCCTCACAGCCCCTGGCTGCAGCGACGCCACGCGTCGCACCGGCGCACCGGCCCCTACTTCCGCTGCGTCGCACGCCGGCCATGTCGCACACGCCCCACGACGCTGCTCGGGTCCCCTCGTACCACTGCGGTGCCTTTGCCTCGAAGGGAAACACGCTCGCCGCGCCTATAAAGTGTTGTCATCCCTTCACGCATGCGCACGCCGTTCGCCGTGGTGCCCTAAACGCAGCCACCGCAGAGCTCCCCTATCCACTTGCACCCACTGCCTAGAGGTTGTTCCTTCGCCACCCCTAGACCCCAGTCGAGCTCCCCGTGCCGCTTGCGCCCCGTCCCCGCCGCCTCCTTCGCCGGAGCGCGTGCTCCAGCGGCCGCCGAGCCACTGCACCGCCGGACCTGCTCGCCGGCGACTGCTCCACCCCAGCTCCAGCTGCCAGCAGTACCAAGGTGAGCCCCTAGCCCTCCTACACACCTTCCCCGGCCGGGAGCGCCGCCGGCTGCAGGAATTCCGGCCGGGCGCGCCGCCCTTGCTCCCTAGGGACCCCATTTGCTAGGCTCCGAATCCTTATAAGGGCTCGAGTGCAAACCAAGGGCATAGGTGTGATTAGTCAGAAGTTTCCAGGGGCCTCGGTGTAAAACCATATCTACAATAGTGTAGCAGTTTTGCTGAATCTTAGAAAATCCATAGAAAATCATAGAAAAATCAGAAAACTACAAACGCAATTTTGTTGGATTCCTGGTGAAAAACCTTGCAACTTTTGTAAAGCATGACCATGCTTTTTCCTGATAGATGTTTCATGAAAAATAGAAAACTAATAAACCTAGATCTGTTGTAGTTCAAAATCCACAAGTGCTCTATAGCAGAATTTTGGATATATTGTGTGTTATGCATTCCTAGCTTCTGTACCAAAAATTGCACACAGTTACTGAGTAAATCTTTTATTATGATTTATTTTGTATTTATGCTGAATCTGCCTAAATGATTTTTGTAGCTAAAAATAAAATTCTTTTTGTGCTCAACTTCTGGATATAACCTTTTTATGCATAAACCCACCTTTGGTGAATTAACCATGATTTTATGCTTACAGAAATATTTATTCTTGAAATATGCCTAACTTTCTTTGTAAATGCATAACTCAAGATCTATAGTAGCTCTAGGTATATATGTTGCATGCCTAGCTTAGATTTGGACCAGAGGCTAGGTGTGAGAAAGTTGGAATCCATTTGATGCCTATTTATTTTTATATGCATTTATCTTATTTTGGTAGCTAGATTTTGTCTTTTGTGATATAATTAATTTATGGCTCTCATAAGTGTGCATGTGTGTTCAGTGGCTTTGCCTAGTGTTATAGAGCTTGGAAAACACCCCCACTGAATTTTAGGAAATTATTTTATGAATAAAAGCTATGGAGGCCATTTAAAGCTTAATATCAAATTAAATTGGAAAATCACCAACACCACAACTAGTGACCTCATGTTTGTGATGTAAATCATGCTAAGATGCTTAGGACCACCTCCTTGCTGTTTTGTGAATTTAGATTAATTTATTTGCATAAATGTGTACACAGTCACTATTAAAAGGAATAAGTTAATAAAGCACCACATGTTGTTCCTTTAATAGAAAGATTGTACCAATGTGTGTTTGTCAAGGTGAATATGGCCAACCATGCTCTTCATGGTTGTCATATGTTGTTTGTAATTAATTAGATAAAAATCGTCACTTAAATCTTGCATTTGCATCCTCGTGTAGATCTTCCCGTTGGTAGCTGTACGCGTGTGCCGGAAGGAGGAGACGGAGGAGCTGACGGAGACGTGCACTACGTCGCTGTAGAGGAAGACCTGGACCAAAGTCCGGAAGGGCCCCAAGGCCAACCTTGCCAGCGAAGGCAAGCCCCGGATCATTAACCCTTCTTTTAAAATTATGCAATTATGTTTGATATGATTGTGCATTTACGTTTCAGGAGTTGAATTGAAACCCTAGATGCATAACCCCTAGGTACCTATGTCTTTTACTAGTATGTTAGGTCGATAGCTGCTATGCTATAGGATCAGTACAAATCGAGTGATGTTCGTCACTCGCGAGAATAGGTTCTTATGTTGGAATCATAAGATCTTGATAAATGGATTGCTCATGTGGTAAGAGCATGGGATTGGGCTCCGGTCCAGTGGCTTTCGTGGGCTAAGCTTTTGAACGTACTAAACACTTGTCGGGAATGGGACCGCTAAGCCTAGTACCCGATTGACGTGGCAAGGGAACCTTTCCCTACTACCCTGGGGCACAAGGATGTGTCCCCCTGCTTGCAACAGTGTGGTACCTGCGTGAGACTGGATGTTCGTGTGGGAGCGATCCAGTAAGCCTTGTACCAAGGGATGTAGGTTCCGATCCCGAGCTGAAGATCGACGGGAACCGCCTGGTGGTTGTCCATGTGGGGGCACCCTCCGTGTGTTTAGGTTTACCTTGCAAGGTTATTAATCAATCGATTGTCGGCCTCTCACCGTTATCTGAGACTGCTTAATCAACTGGCCATGATATCCTTTAATGATGGAAATTGGTGAATATTACAGCTTGATTTAATTGTACTATACAACTTTTGATTACAATAGATGGCTCACGTAGAAATGCTAATTAACTAGAATTTGAGCTAAAATATTGAAAGTAAGGATATACTCTTTGTTGCTTTTCAGCAAAAGAACTCCACCGGCCAAAAAGCCTCTCATGTCTAGAGTTTGGTGATATAGTTATCACCCGACGGTTAAGTCTTGCTGAGTATTAGTATACTCAGCCTTGCTTTAAATATGTTGTTGCAGGTGTTGTTTGGCCTGGAAGATTCCACCCGGCTGGGAGCTGGAATGGGTGGATGACGACGAGTGATGGCATCACGGACGGCCTCCTGTGATGCTTATCGTTGCGCTAGTTTATTTTATTCCGCTGTTTTCGAACTCTGAACTTTTACTTATCATGTCATGAACAATGGTTTGTAATAATTAACCCGTCGGGGTACAATTGAGACTTAATTTGTGTTTGTACTCTAGACTCGCCTTCGTGTGAGTTTTAATGCATATGTTCGATCCGCTGTGTGAATTCCAAGTGATTTACCGGGCGTTAACCCGGCAACTAACGACAGCATGGTACTTTACTGTCGCTTAATGGCCAAAGTGGATTGGTTTAGGCGATAGTACGGTATTTTCCTGGGCGGGTTGTCACAGCTGGTATCAGAGCGATTAATGTGCACCAGAGCTTAATTAACCATCTTAATCACATGTTTTTGAATAAAACTTGCCAAGGTGGTTGTATTTGCAAAATACATTGGATCGTTAAGGATGGAAATAGACCGAGAGGCCCTAGAGGGAATTTTTGGTTCTTTCAGGTGGCTTAAAAATCTATGGTTTATTTTGCTAACTTCCAGCACATTTTATTCTTGTCAGAACTTACTTATTGCACAACCATACTAGTTCATCACGTCTTGCCATACGTGGTGGTGCCACAGGAAAGTCCTGTGAGGGATGGATGGGACCTATTCCAATGGGAACCCACGTCGCGTCTGTGTCTCGCTACGTTGTGCCACACATGGATGTTCCGCATTGTGATTATGCGAGGCAAGGATGCACTCCATTCAAAAGGAGAGTATCTGAGGTTGGACGCTGTCCATGCAGCGGTAAACGCATGGATGCCGTTTCTATAGTGAACGGTAATGTATGGGGACGCTTTCGTGAGTGCTGGCACGAAAGGTTCGTTGTGTTCTGTGATCTTCTACAGGTACACTAACTACGTTTCGTAAGTCGTTAAGTGAGCGTCGACTAGTTCTCGACTAGTTATTATAGGGAGAAATGTGTGTATGCCTCGCCACCGGCACTAACTTCGATTTTCGGCTTGATTGCCTTGTGAGGACGAATAGGACGTCGTGCATCATGTTAAAAATTGTGGAAACTTAAAACTGAACCCATACCTGTTTTATGTGCTCTCTAAGGTGAAGTTTTGCTAGTGTGCTTCTTCTTGCATAGCCTCTCATGCATAGATGTGTTGCTGTCCAGAATTTTTGATAGGGCGTTTGCTTGATGTTTGCACCTTCTTCAAGAATCAATTTGCCTAGGTGATCTCTACCCAAGTTGCTCCATATCTAATCTAGTTTCCGCTCGCAAAAGTTCACGGTCATAACTTTTGTCTATCTCAAGTTGTGCTCAGTTTAGTGAACCTCTGGCCTGCCTTTTTCCGGAAACCCAATTTGAAACCTTGCTTAGTTGAAGCACCTTCCTGACCCTTCTAGCCCAACCTTTGCATACCAAAAATGTGTCTCGTAACCTTGCTGAGTTGCTGCACAAATTTGGGAATTTTTGGGGCTCTGGTTTTTAAGTTATGAATTTTTGTTCACAACTGCCAGAACTTTATGTCATTATGTATGTATGCTCTCTTCGAGTTCTAACATACGATTGTACCTTTGTACACATGACTACCTCAGTTTTGCCCAGCATGAGAAAAGAACTTTTTCTGTTCTACCATGTCAGTTGGGTAATGTCTTGATCTTAGAGTTCAATCTTCAGCTGTAATCTTCTCCTGTCAACATGTTATCTCCATCAACATGTATCCCTTCCAAACCCCCTTGAGTTTATACATGATGGAGCACTAAGCTATTCCTTGTATTGATATCCTTGTCTGGATTACTTCGATCTTTCAATCTTGAACGGAATCTTCTTGATCTTGCTCACAACATTTTGAATTTTTTTTTAAAAAAAATTATATATATCAAGCTTTTTGGGAATGCATTGCATAGCACGTGCATTTGGGAACCTTGGGTGAACTAACGTGCATACACATGAAAGATTTCAATACTCCTACTCTATCCTTCTTATGGTTGGTGATGTTGTTATCCCATAACCAAAGGTGCCGTGACGGAACCTAGGGCATCATGTGCGCTGCAGCCATATGATTGCCACTAGGAGCGCGCTAGGTATCTTGGTTGTGAGAATGCGACTCGCCACACATATACTCCTTCTCAACCTATGATTGCCATCTCAATCACTAACTCATTCTGTGGGTAACCGAGTCATGCTAACATGCATCATGAGCACCATACCGCATGAGCATGTGCATCATGCTGTCATAAGCATGTGCGTCACACCCAACTTTTAAAATCATTGCACCGAAAGGTAACGAGTCGGTATCACCCAAATTCACAAGTTAAAGAACATGTGAGCAAGATTATTCTGAAATTCCTGTACTGATTTATCTCTTCATACTTTCCGCTTGCATCCGCAAGTAAACTCCCTGCCAAAGGCTCTCCAAGACTTGTCACCTTTGACTACTCTTATGGGTCAACCTGGAACCAATGATGGTTATATTCTTTGACCTATAATCACATCGCGGTTGCTTCCCAGGGTAATTCAAAAATCTTAGAAAACCATCCTCCCCTATCTTGTCCTTGGAATTTCGAATCTCGGGACGAGATTGTTGTTAAGGGGGGTAGGCTGTGACGCCCTAGGTTTTTAATTAGCGTCATTAATGCTAATGACCGAGTCAAGCACGTTGACTCTAGTCAAACCGTGGTCCACCTGGGTCATCACCTCGAAAACCTATCCAGCAACCCCTAATGACCTTTTTAACCGAGTCAACACTCACTTGTGGTCAAATCTCGGTCAAAGGCGTGGTCAAATCCAGGTCAAACCCCTAATTCTTTTGAACCCTCCGAGAACTTTTGCCGCGTTCTTCGGATTTCACCTAAACACTTCAAAATCGGCCAATATAAAAGTTGTTCGTCTTTTCGAGGGACACAACTTTCCTAATTGGCGACATTTCAAATTTTGAAGTTTTGAAGCTCAAAAACTCAGTCAAAAGCCATTTGAATAGTGTTTTCAGCCATGAAAATCCTGAACTTTGGCACGCGTTCCCAGTTGATCTGTTCATCTAAACTCCTACGGCCCTTTGCAAAAGTTGAAGACCAATGTCTCATCTACAACTTTGGTATTCAAAGTTTTGAAAGTTTTAATTGGAATTCTTGAGTAAACGCCGGTCAAACTTGGGCAACCGACAAAGGACACGGGCGACGTCGCGCATGCCGGCGCGTCCGCGCTCTAGAGCGCGCGCCTGCGCGCCGCGTGGCACCCCTGCCGTCCTCGGCGTTCGGGCCCCCCGGCCCACAGCGCCCGAGGCGAGGCACCATCATCGCGCCCCCGTCCTTGCCCGGTCCCCCCCCCCTCGCAGCCCCTGGCTGCCGCGACACCACGCGCCGCACCGACGCGCCGGCCCCTACTTCCACCGCGCCGCACGCCGGCCATGTCGCACATGCCCCACGATGCTACCCGGGTCCCCTCGTACCACTGCGGTGCTTTCGCCTCGAAGGGAAACACGCTCGCCGCGCCTATAAAGTGTTGTCATCCCTTCACGCGCGCGCACGCCGTCCGCCGTGGTGCCCTGAACGCAGCCACCGCAGAGCTCCCCTATCCACTCGTACCTACCGCCTAGAGGCTGTTCCATCGCCACCACTAGACCCCACTCGAGCTCCCCGTGCCGCTTGCGCCCCGTCCCCGCCGCCTCCTTCGTAGGAGCGCGTGCTCCAGCGGCCGCCGAGCCACTGCGCCGCCGGACCTGCTCGCCGGCGACCGCTCCGCCCCAGCTCCAGCCGCCAGCAGGACCAAGGTGAGCCCCTAGCCCTCCTACGCACCTTCCCCAGCCGGGAGCGCCGCCGGCTCGTCGGAATTCCGGCCGGGCGCGCCGCCCTTGCTCCCCAGGGACCCCATTTGCTAGGCTCTGAATCTTTATAAGGGCTTGAGTGTGAACCAAGGGCATAGGTGTGATTAGTCAGAAGTTTCCAGGGGCCTCGGTGTAAAACCATATCTTCAATAGTGTAGCAGTTTTGCTGAATCTTGGAAAATCCATAGAAAATCATAGAGAACCAGAAAACTGTAAACACAATTTTGTTGGATTCTTGGTGAAAAACCCTGCAACTTTTGTAAAGCATGACCATGCTTTTTCCTCATAGATTTTGCATGAAAAATAGAAAACTGATAAACCTAGATCTGTTGTAGTTCAAAATCCACAAGTGCTCTGTAGCCGAATTTTGGATATGTTCTGTGTTATTCCATGCCTAGCTTCGGTACCAAAAATTGCACATAGTTACTGAGTAAATCTTTTATTATGATTTATTTTGTATTTATGCTGAATCTATCTAAATGATTTTTCTAGCTAAAAATAAACATCTTTTTGTGCTCAACTTCTGGATATAACCTTTTTATGCATAAACCCACCTCTGGTGAATTAACCATGATTTTATGTTTAATAGAAATATTTATTCTTGAAATATGCCTAATTTTCATTGTAAATGCATAACTCAAGATCTATAGTAGCTCTAGGTGTATATGTTGCATGCCTAGCTTAGATTTGGACCAGAGGCCAGGTGTGAGAAAGTTGGAATCCATTTGATGCTTATTTATTTTTATATGCATTTATCTTGTTTTGGTAGCTAGATTTTGTCTTTTGTGATATAATTAATTTATGGCTCTCATAAGTGTGCATGTGTGTTCAGTGGCTTTGGCTAGTGTTATAGAGCTTAGAAAACACCCCCACTGAATTTTAGGAAATTATTTTATGAATAAAAGCTATGGAGGCCATTTAAAGTTTAATATCAAATTAAATTGGAAAATCACCAACACCACAACTAGTGACCTCATGTTTGTGATGTAAATCATGCTAAGATGCTTAGGACCACCTCCTTGCTGTTTTGTGAATTTAGATTAATTTATTTGCATAAATGTGTACACAGTCACCATTAAAAGGAATAAGTTAATAAAGCACCACATGTTGTTCCTTTAATAGAAAGATTGTACCAATGTGTGTTTGTCAAGGTGAATATGGCCAACCATGCTCTTCATGGTTGTCATATGTTGTTTGTAATTAATTAGGTAAAAATCGTCACTTAAATCTTGCATTTGCATCCTCGTGTAGATCTTCCCGTCGGTAGCTGTACGCGTGTGCCGGAAGGAGGAGACGGAGGAGCTGACGGAGACGTGCACTACGTCGCTGTAGAGCAAGACCTGGACCAAAGTCCGGAAGGGCCCCAAGGCCAACCTTGCCAGCGAAGGCAAGCCCTGGATCATTAACCCTTCTTTTAAAATTATGCAATTATGTTTGATATGATTGTGCATTTACGTTTCAGGAGTTGAATTGAAACCCTAGATGCATAACCCCTAGGTACCTATGTCTTTTACTTAGTGAATATTACGACTTGATTTAATTGTACTGTACAACTTTTGATTGCAATAGATGGCGCACGTAGAAATGCTAATTAACTAGAATTTGAGCTAAAATATTGAAAGTAAGGACATACTCTTTGTTGCTTTTCAGCAAAAGAACTCCACCGGCCAAAAAGCCTCTCATGTCTAGAGTTTGGTGATGTAGTTATCACCCGACGGTTAAGTCTTGCTAAGTATTAGTATACTCAGCCTTGCATTAAATATGTTGTTGCAGGTGTTGTTTGGCCTGGAAGATTCCACCCGGCTGGGAGCTGGATTGGGTGGATGACGACGAGTGATGGCATCACGGACGGCCTCCTGTGATGCTTATCGTTGCGCTAGTTTATTTTATTCCGCTATTTTCGAACTCTGAACTTTTACTTATCATATCATGAACAATGGTTTGTAATAATTAACCCTTCGGGGTACAATTGAGACTTAATTTGTGTTTGTACTCTGGACTCGCCTTCATGTGAGTTTTAATGCATATGTTCAATCCCCTGTGTGAATTCCAAGTGATTTACCAGGCGTTAACCCGGCAACTAACGACGGGATGGTACTTTACTGTCGCTTAATGGCCAAAGTGGATTGGTTTAGGTGATAGTACGGTATTTTCCTGGGCGGGTTGTCACAGTCGACCTTCTCTGGAGCCGCCATGAGCCGCTCCAGCAGAGACTTTGGCTCCCCTTCGGTGGGCTGTGGGACAATCTTATCCATGATAAAACCCACAGCGTTCCGGAGGTCGCCCATCTCCACCTCATGACCTGCAATGATCACTTAATCATTATACAATGACTGCATCACAACCATGAGGTCGATCTCAAGATCCCTCCTGATTTGCTTTTCGTGAGCAAGTTTTTGGCAAACTGTGTACTCACTACCAATCAACGCCTTGTTCTCCTCCTTGAGGGTGGCAATGACCTTCTCAGCATCCTGGAGGTCTTCCTTCAGATGCTTCTCCGTGGCCCTAGCATCTGTTGCGTTAATAGTTGTCAGCACAAGTTTATTGCAAAATAAACACATTCTACAACTTGGGGGAAGCAAGGTCTTACCTTCGCTGACCGACTTCAAGCTACGTCAGTATTGGCGGCCAAGAGCTTCTGCTCAGCCAGCTCGTCAGCGAGCTTCTTCTTTTCACCCTCGAGCCTCTTCTTCTCAAGGGCAGTCTCCCTCTTCACCCGTTGGAGCTCCTGGTCCAACTGGTGTGCCTCCAGCGTCACAGCTGCGGTGCCTCTACATAAGTCTGCCCGAGCCTTGGCTCGGGTGGCCTTCCTCTGCAAAGACAAAAACAAAATTGTTAGGTTGCTAGCAAAATGAAAAGACCTTCTTGTATCTTCTGTGATAACAGTGACCTCTTACCTCGAAAGCCTACGACAAGCTGATGATGGAGCCCTTGATCACCTTGGTGTCTTCATAGTCGTTGAGGATGTCATCCTCGAAAGGTGTACCATTCCAATCCAACTCCTTGGCCTGGTACATCTCATACTTAGGCCAATATTTGGCCGGACCTTCTACCCTCGGTGCGGCACCCCCTTGGCGTGGCAGCGGCTCAAGCTGTCCTTGGTCTGGCGCAACATCGTGCACCTCCTGCGAGGGCTGCACGTTGACCGGATTTGGCTCCAGCACGACCTCTAGACTCGTGGGTGGCGGAGCAGAACTTGGAACCCCGGCATCGACCCCTGAGGTCGTAGTCAGTGGAGTGGAGCTTTGGGCACCCATGTCGACCTCCAGTGTCAAATCTTTTGAGATTGACATGCTCGGCAAAGATGTTGCCAACCTGCACAGTTCAATCTGTCAGCATTCAAGCATACAAAAGTACAAGACAAAAGAAGGTCGTCAGATCTACTTACTTCACAATCGACTTGTGGCATATCTTCAAAGCCCTGGGAGGAGGTCTTGGGGATACCTGCGGCTGAATCCCAGATTCAACCTGGTACTTCTCCTTGATCTTCTATAGGTCTTCCTGGGTGACCTTCATCACCTCTTCCTTCCGGCGCTTGGTCTCCGGACTTAGCTCCGAGACCTCAATCATTTCATCCACTTCTTCGGAGTCGTCATCCACGGCGGCCTCCTTGTCCTTATCCTGCTGCTCAGGCGGCAGGGTGGAGCCCTTGCCCCTCTTGCACTTCTTCTTGGCGCTCTCCAACTTTGCCGTCTTGGCAGCCTCCACCTTCGATTGATCAATCTTGCCCGCAGCCTGCCGCGCTCGGCGGGTCTGCCAGCTCGCGCTCTGCATGACCTCCTGCACATCTTCCACATCTGCCTCAACTGATGAGTCGAACAAGTACTCGTCCACTAGCTGGGCTGGTGGCTGCTGGACATCCTCCAGTGACCTTATCTTCCTCCGCGCCTCCTCGCCTTCAGGCAGTGGCACGGGAGACCAACTTGCAGTGACCAGTACCTACACAATGATGAAAACAACACAAAAAGATTATTAGTGAGGTCGACCTCCTAATAATCATGACAAAATGACAACAGCAGAATTAGCGACTTACATAATCTGCTAGATGCTTCAGCGAATGCGCCTTTGGGCAGGTCTTGTTGTGGGTCACTCCGCAGAATAGCTCCTTCATCCGGGCGACCATCTCCTCCTTGGAGACCTTCCTGTTGGCCACACGAGTCGGGTCTGTCTGACCCCAGTACTCGTAGGCTGGATGCACCCGATCCTTGATCGGCTGGATCAGGCGACGACTGAAATTGATCACCACCTCGCCTCCTGTCAGCCCGACCTCCTTGAGCTCGGTAACCTTGGCGAGGAGCGGCGCAATCTCTTCCTTCTCACGGGACGTCAACGCAAGATCCCATTCATGGACCTTGGTTGGTCCAAAACTAGTGCGCTTTGGGAGCTCTGACTTCTGATTTGCTACGTAGAACCACTCGGACTTCCAGCTAGAGTTGCTGTCCGGTAGCTCCATATCTATATATTCTACCTTACGACCTGATCTAAGGTAGAATCCTGCGCTACCTATGACTAGTGACTTCCCAGGTCGCTTGACATGAAAAAAGTGCCACCACAAATTGAAGTGTGGCGGTATGCCTAAGTAAGCCTCACACATGTGGATGAAAGCGGAAATAATGGTGATGGAGTTGGGGACAAGTTGTACCAGCTCCAGGCAGTAGTAATGCAGAAGACCTCTGAAGAAGTTCCCCGTGGGGATGTGGAAGCCGTGCTCGAAGAAGGAGGCGAAGACGACCTGCTCCGTGACGTCCTCCGTGGGGAAGTCCTGGCTGGTAGGTGCCTTCCAATCCACCTCCGCCTTGGGCCTCAGCAGCCCGCGCTCCACCAGCGCCTCGATTCGGGCCTCTGTCATCTCCGACGGGACCCACTGCTTCTCTGGTGTGGGGATCTGCTCCGGCACCATTTCCTCTTCTTCCTCGGTGAACCCTTGTGATCTGGTCCTAAAGACGCAGAGGGTCTTTGAGCGCATGCGAAGGCGGCGGTAGCGGTGTGGCGTGCGGCGGCGAGCTTCGGCTCTAGCTGCGGCGGCGCGAGGGATTCAAGCAGCGGCAGCGGTGAAATGGGAAACCCTAGAGCTGCAAATGCGAGAAAGTGCGAGTGGGGTCTGCCCCCACATGCCACGACCTCTAAATAGACCTCCGCGGCCCAACGAACTGTTCCTGGGTCAACACGCCCAATGGCTATATGCCAACGGGTCGTTCAGCCCAACGCCTATTTACCGTAGATCATTTTTTTCTTCCCCAACGGTTTGTTCTTAACAAAAGGTTGTGCCAACGGCTAGATCCTAATTTACTCTGGTAATTTAGAAAGTTTATTCAGAATCCTTCATTGGTGGCCTACTAGGTCGTCAAGACCTCTCTTGAGGTCAGTGGGACATCATTTGCTATCAAGTCGTCCTGATAGCGTCCACGACCTCTTTGAGGTCGATGGACCTCCAATACTGTCTCTGACCTTTTTTATGTCAGCGGACCCCTGGAATGCATCACAACAGGTCATAGGGGATTCATTTTTCCGTACGAATGATAATACACAGGATTCGACAAAAGACTGTGAACTTTACATACGCGACTCCATGTCTACATGGTCGTCATTAGCCTCATCTGGTTCTTGACCAATTACAAGATACAGACTAGATCATCCCCATAATGGGTATGATCGAAGACCTGATCTACCTAGAGTGAATATTGCCATGCTTTCTGCTATAGCAGGGTACATCGAAAGTTTTCTTCTAGCTTCCAGACCTTCGTGGAGACCTCTCGAGGATCAGTGGCTTGACGCTGCTCCTAGCAAGTCGTTTAGGGCCCCCGACTTGGGCATGCAGATCTGATGCTCACCCCGGGTGTGTACTGGACTCTGGGACCTAGCACACACGCCACCAATTCTATGCACCACCAGGCCACAATGAGTATCTATTACTCGCCAAGAACCTAGAGTATCACACTGGTTTCCTTCTGGATTCCTCGGTGGACACAGGCACAGAGATCGGTGGATTACTCCACACTTCGCAAGTATTCTTCTAGCCTCAACTTTCTACAACTTCTTTCTTCTAAACTCTGGTGGACGAAGGCATGCCCATGGCATGATATCTTGGCTACAATGGAACTTCATGATCTTCTCTAAGGTGATGCTTTGCCTCTTGGCATTTGCTCTATTTATAAACGAGTCCTGCACTTAGTCAACCTTCACACTGGTGCATGTGACCCTGGTTACTGTGCGCATGTGAAGCTTTTTCCCCGACACATGACGACAAAGCTAGGTGTCTTGCACCTGGCTCAATGCGCATTGTTTGCATGTGAGCTCCCGTCAATTTCACCGCCTGTGACCTGCACAGTACGTGCCTTTGCCAGACTTTGTCTGCTATGCTCGGACAATTGCTTTTTGTCAGATGCGATTATGTCATGTTGTGTTGAGTGGGATGGCTGGCGACTTCATGCATCTTTGCGCTGATTACACCTGTGAACCTACAATTCACCCCACCAACTAGCCTGACTCGGCGTCAGATGGCCCAGCTGCCACATGGTATTGTACCTACTAGTTCTACGACCTCTTCAAGTCTACGACCTACTGAAAGGACCTTGTGATGCCAAGAGGGGGGGTGAATAGGCTCACTTAAAATTTCCTGAAAAACTTAGCAGCAGAAATTAAACACTACCAGGTTATCCGGTACAATGCCGGATGATCCGACCAGCGGATCTTCCGGTATTGTGACGGATGACCCGGCAACAGAGACAACTACGAAATCAGGAATTTAAAGGAAACTTCTAACAATTCTATATGAATCAAAAGTTGAGTTCAGATGCTAAGAACCACCTGCAATCAAAGATTTAGATAGGAACACAACAAATATATAGATCAAGCCAAAACAAGCTTCTAGGGTTAGCAAAAAGAGAAGAACTCAAACAAGCGAGAGACAAGGGGTTTAATCCGAAGTTCACTTCCACCAAGGAAGCTATGTCTCCGTTGAGGATCCCACAAAGGGAGGGCTATCACCAAGAGCCTCTTGCCTCACCCAATCCCCACAAAGGAAGATTGGTGCTCACTAAGAATTCTCCACAAAGAAAAACAAACGATCCTGAGTGCTCCACACAAGAGGGCACTCAACAGGCGACACCTAACCGTCTAGAAGAAAGCTTCAAGACTAATAAACCCGAATCGAAGAGTCTTGATCGCGACAAGTGTTTTTTGAGATGAACAACGAAGAGCACACAAGAGAGAGGTCAACTCCACACAATAAATGCACACCCACTCAATCCCTAGTAGAATCCTTTGCAAGATTAGCACTAGAGGGAGTAGGGAGGGTGAATTCAATGCTATGGAAGTGTCTTGCTCGGGTTAGGTCAGCAACAAATGAAGTTGGGGGTGAAGAGGTATAAATACCCAACCCCCAAAATCTAGCTGTTACTGTTGAGGACCAGAGTATCCGGTGGCTAGTGGTTGGCCACTCTCTAGTGATGAGTGATTGACAACGTTGTGTGGACTGACGTTGTGCTCTTTCTTGTGGATGTATGTTGCGGCTTGATGTGTGTTGGTGCAGGTGAAGAACAAGCATGAAAGGTCTTAGCCTTACGGGGCCTTCGAAGGACTGGAGGGACAAGTAGGCTTGGTTCGATGGACTCGGTGGCCAGACAGGATCAAGTGCGAGTCACATGGTGCGAGAAGAGCAAGTCGAAGTCAGATCATAGTAGGATTATTGGTTGATCCGAAAGCCAACATCGGGCCGGATCGGACGTGGCGGCCAAGTCGAGGAGCTCAGTGTAGAGGCTGCACCAAGCTCACGGAGTTTGCAGTGGTTCACCAGAAAACCGATGGGTTCCTTGGTTCATCCCACAAAGCCAAGTCCGAGTGGTCGGTGGCTCAGCTCTACGCGAGGCGATCTGACCAGTGCACCAGACCGGTCTGACCGGTGCCACTGGTCTGACCGGTGCGGAGCACCGGCCTGACCGGTGGAGGTCGAGGAGCGTCGGGTGACTCAAAGCGAAGGACACGTGTCGGGATCGCAGGCTTGGCGTCGAGGCTATGCAAGGTGCAGTTGTTGGGCGTCCGTTCGATGGAAAGGCTGTCAAGTTTTCAAATATGCCCTTCGAGGGGTTGTATTGCCTAGAGGGCATTCTAGTCATTTACCACCACCATAGGACCTCATATATAAACCGAGTGGAAGGGTTGTGGCAGCTATCTCTTAGGCTTTAGGGTTTTCATTTGCTCTAGACAATTTCTCTTTTTAGTTTCCTATTTTTCTCTAGGACTAGCTTGAGAGCTTCATGAGAGATCTTGAGAGAGGGATGGATGCTAGGGAGGCAAGCTAGACCTTGTATGAATCTTTCCTTTGATGTATAGAAGGTTCGGCGTGGTTCCTCTAGATCTTGTGGTGGTGATTCCTGTTTTCCTTTTTGTGGATTTTCGGAGCCTTTTCTTGGCTATTTTCTCTTGGTGGATTTGAGGCCTTCCCTTTGCAGATTTAGGTGTGGGATGTATCCATGAGCCCCTTGTGGTTCTTTTCCTTGGGATCCCCCCTCTAAATCCGTGGGTTTGGGTGCTTAATTTTGGGGTTTTGTTTCGGTTCCGGGAAAAGGTGTTCTTGGTGTTCATCCTTCGATTCCTATTGATTGAGTGGATCTTTGAGGCTGATCTCTTTGGCATGGCTTGTCCATGAGGTGATACACCTATCCCCCAAAGTTTTACTTCAATCCGTGGAGCGAATGGGAGATCAAGGCATCGGAAGGTGGGAGTTGACTCGCAGGTGGAGTTCATCCCGAGCAGCCCAGGCGTGACCGGTCAGACAGGTGCACCCCACCGATCAGATCGGTGCTGCCTGCTGTGGCTGTTTCTCGGGGAGTTCTTCTCCTGAGTGTTGGTTGTGTTCTCAGCTTGCTGATGTTTCTGTCTCATGCAGTTTTGGCCCTTGGGAGATCATTTTCTTGCAGTTGAAATTTCCTGAGCTAGACCGGTCAGATCGGAGGTGTGCATCGGTCAGACCAGTGCAAAAGCTTTTAGTGGGAAAATCTCCTTTGCTGCTGTTGGTTGTGCTGCTTGTTCGTAGAGTGCTTCTGGAACAAGTTTGGTTGTGGAGAGTTTTCGGTGTGCTCGGGTTTTGGAGTGTTTTTGCTTGCCTGGTAGATTTCAGGATTTCTTTCTGTTGCTCCACATCCTGGAATTGACATCTAGGTTTGCTGGACAAATTTGGGAGGATTCTAAGCAGGTTGCTCCTGACCGGTCTGACCGGTGCGACTGACCGGTCTGATCGGTGTAGTCTGTTTGTTGCTCGAGGTATTTTCCGCTGCGTAGTCGAGTAGCTTGGGTGTGTGGCTAGCTCCTAGGTCCAGTATCACTTCAGTGGCTGCGTGGATTTGGCTAGCGAAGTGTTGAGGACTGTGGAGTTGCGTTTGGGACCATAGGCCGAGTTCGTCTCTTCGAAGAAGAATTTTTATCGGATCCCATTCACTGCCCCCCCCTCTGGTCACCATTCTGGTCCTTCAACTGTGCTGCTGCGCGCCCTACCGGATCATCCGGTGAAGTGCCGAATCACCCGACAAAATTCCCGAATGACTACCAGTGAATTCATGGTGATTCCACCGGGTCACCTGACCAGACGGGTCATCCGGTAACACGCCGGATCACTCAGCTAAATTGTCGGGTGACTGCCAGTGGATTCCGGGTGATCCTACCAGGTCATCCGATAATGTGGGTCATCCGGTACAACACTGGATTACCCGACAGAGGCAGCAAGCTGAGCCTTTCACCAAGAGCAAATGCAAAGTATTTGACCCCAATCTTGTGTGGATTATCAAGATAATCACAAGTGGCAAATCTTGACTCAACTATTTGAATCCCCCTTAATAGTATGGTGTTTCCTAACTCAATTTCAAAATAAGAAATGAATTTAAACCACCATTGAGCTTGAACACCTTTGAAAAATAATTGGGGGCCTTCTTTTGATTTTTTATAAATATTCTTTGCTTAATTCCTGCACACATCTTATTGAAAGCATTATACATCCAAATTGCTATTGTCATTATCACCAAAATCAATTAGGGGCCAAGATGCACTTTCAACCTCCCCCTTTTTTGGTGATTCATGACAACACAATTTGTTTTATAAATAAGAGAGGTGCATCCAACTGTCTAGAGAGAAACTCCCCCTAAATTTGTGCATTGCCAACAAGAAAGGCCTCAAATGCCTTTGCACAATTTTAGCAAGAGCTCCCCCTAAATAATTGCATACAAGTGCATGAGTGTGATATAATAAGCCGTGATGCATATGACAAGTTATACCAAAACAACAAAGTGACAAATAACAATTCACCATCCAACATAAGCATCACACATAGATAATTAAGGTTTACATCACACTAACAAATAAGTCTTACATAAATAAAAAGTTCACTTGGCACACACCATTCATCACACCATCATAGTTCATTACATGTCCACTAGCGAGTACAAGAATAGATAGATAGATAGATAGATAGATAGATAGATAGATAGATAGATAGATAGATAGATAGATAGATAGATAGATAGATAGATAGATAGATAGATAGATAGATAGATAGATAGATAGATAGATAGATAGATAGATAGATAGATAGATAGATAGATAGATAGATAGATAGATAGATAGATAGATAGATAGATAGATAAAAAAGATAGTGAGAGGGGTCATCAACCATCCAAATTCACTCCCCCTTTGGCAACAACCACCAAAAAGGGAGCTAGTCCTCGTCGTCGTCCTCGGTCTCTTCCTCATCACCATCACCATTGGTTTCTTCTTCCTCTTCACTTCATCTTCACCATGTTCAATCTCTTCCTCAACTTCATCAATGGGGACCCATGAACCAAGATCCCATGGGTTATCAATAGGAGGAGGAGGAGCCCACTCCCTAGGAGGACGGACGGGTGAATGTGGCATGTCAAACTTGGCATAGAGAGCCTTCTCTCTCACCTCTTGCCTATGGACCTCATCGGCCATCCAAGTCCTTGTCTCATGAAGTTGATCATCATGGCGCTTACAAGCGGTGAAACAAGCCAACAAACCTTGTGCCATAAGCTCAAGCTTGCTCTTCTTGCTCTTGCGAGAGCCACGGATAATGGATGGACCTTGAGAGGAACTTGGAGCACTAGAGGATGGAGGAGCAAGTGAGGATGAGGGCGCCTGTGAGGATGGAGGGGCTCGTGAAGAACACCCTCCACCACTCATGCTCTTGGGAAGATACATCCCTGGAAAAGGCCCTTTAGGTTCACCACCTTTGCTATGAGTGCCAATCCTCAAAAGTTGATCCAACTTACCCATGGCGGTGTTGAAGCGTTTATGGCACTTATCGGGAAGAATCTGAATTCCGGTCACATGCTTGATCATATGAAAGATATAAGGCCCATAGTGACAACCACTAGATGACTCCTGAGAGTTAATAGCAATCTCATCCCAAAGAAACATGGTAATGGAAAACTTGGGCAAACTAGGGACCATTTGATAAAGCAAATTCTTAGCCCTATGAGATATGTTATCGGAGTCACCTCCCCTTGGAGTGAGGGTGTGGCGGAAGAGATGGTTGAACAACTTGTAATAAGGAGACAGGCCAGAGATCCCTCCAATGGTGATATCACCGTATGCCCTGTCATACATGAATGCCAAGTTGTGAGCAATGAGCTCATCTCCCATGTGTAGGTCCTCAAACCCCTCACCAACAACCCATCTTCCTTCCTCATTTTGAACCACCTCATGACGAAGGTTAAATAACTCCGCAAAGTCACTTAAGTTGATAGAAAATCTTCTCCCATTGAGTGTCCATGTGAAAGTGGTCGAAGTAATATCCGCAGACAAGGTAGCATAAAACTGAGCTACCACCTCCTCATTCCAATCACACTGAAAAGCCATGATGTTGACCAAACCCATCTCAACATAATGATCATAAACAGCGATGACAACATCACCTAGGGGGGTGCACGTCTCCTCAAATAAGTCCAATCGATCCACTTCATATCAGTAGTAATTTTCTTCTTAGCGAATATGACTGACTCATACCAATCTGCATGGTGAGACGCCCAAAATCTAGGATCTCCAAAGAATGATATAGGTTTGGTAGGATGATCCTCAAATCTAAGCTCACTCATAGAGGTGCCCTTCCTAGAGTAGTTAACCATGGGAGGATCATTAGGAGAACGAACCGGGCGAGTGGCAGTGATTACCACATGCTCAAGTGGAGAGAGGTTTATGGTGTCGTTGACTTCAATGCCTTCCTCCACAATATCATCATCATCACCACCCGGTCCACGACCACCGGGAGCACGAGAGTAGTGCTGTCCAAACCTCCCACGACCACGAGCACGCTCCGGAACATCTTGAGGTTGACTCCTTTTGGAACGTGATTACCCCTCGGATCCGGCAGACTCCCTTCCATGCCTTGATGCTAATGTCTTGGACCGAACCATCTGTGGATCAAGGTTGGATACAAGATTTAGATGAATGGAAGCAAAAGAGTCAGTTCTAGGCAAAAACTTGCCCTACCTGATCATCTGGTATCATACCGGATCATCCGACGGGGTCGGTTTTTAACCAAGAATCGATGGAATAGATATGTTTCAACTTCCAATCAAGACAAGATCATAGGTATAAGTTCTAGGGCACAAGATAAGGCATTTCACTGAAGGAAATCTCCTAGAACATCCTACATTGGGAGATCAGGGAAATTGAGATTTTGAATGGATTTTACCGTTGGATTCACTCCGGATGATCCAACAGGAGGGAGTTCTTGGAGATGAGAGCAATCCACGGAGTCCACCAACGAAGCAATCCCATGGTTGGAACTTGAAATCGCCTTGGGGTGAAAGGAGCTGTGGGGGTGCGGGTGGAAGAAGCAAGAAAGAACCTAGGGTTCTTAGGCCGCTGGCCGCGGGGTTTTTATACCCCAGGCACACACCCAGATGACCCGGTGTGGTGCCGGATGACCCGAGAATATTCCCGGAACATAGACAGAGAAATTTGGAACTTGCGCTCGGGTGACCCGACATCCGGATGACCCGGTGAAGCACCGGATGACCCGGAGAGGTCAAAAACAATAGAGGAGCAATTTTCTGATTTGAATTTCGAATGAGATTTTGATAGAGATAGCTAATGGACACAAAATAGAAACTTGACTACGGGTGACTAGCCACAATCAATAAACATAACCATAGTTACCTTTAGCCAAGAAAAGATCTGAAGATCTCAAAATCCAAACTTTTGAAAACACTCACACAAAGTAAAGAAAATAAATCATTTTCAAACTATCTAGGCAACAATCAATTGTGTGCAACAAGTCAAGCCAAGTTATGAGAATTCAAGATATTTAGTTCACTTCTCAAAGCACAAAACCTTTGCTCATCTAGAGACTTAACGAAGATATTGGCAAGTAGCCTCTCTGTGCTCACATGATGTAGAGCAATATCTCCCTTAGCTTCATGACCCCTTAAGAAATGATGTCGAATATCTATGTGATTTGTTCTAGAGTGTTGCATCGGATTGTTTGCTAGCTTGATGGCACTCTCATTGTCACACAAGAGTAGAATCTTACTAAACTCACAACCGTAATCACTCAACGTTTGCTTCATCCACCAAAATTGTGCACAACACGCTCCGGCCGCCACATACTCGGCTTCGGCCGTGGACAAAGCAACCAAATTTTGTTTCTTAGAACTCCATGACACCAAAGACCTACCAAGAAATTGGCAAGTCCCCGTTGTACTCTTTCGATCTACTTTGCAACCGACATAGTCCGAATCGGAATAACCAAGTAAATCAAAAGTGGAGCCCTTGGGATACCACAAGCCAAGGTTAGGAGTGTGTACCAAATATCTAAAGATTCTCTTAACGGCCATTAGATGACACTCCTTAGGATTAGCTTGAAATCTTGCACACATGCACACACTAAGCATAACATCGAGCCTAGATGCACAAAGGTAAAGGAGGGAGCCAATCATGGAGCGATATACCTTTTGGTCGACCGACTTGCCCTTCTTCATTGAGATCAAGATGTCCATTTAATGCCATGGGAGTCTTGATGGGCTTGGAATCGGCCATGTCAAACCTCTTGAGCATATCCTTCACATACTTGGTTTGACACAAGAAAGTCCCTTCCTTCAATTGCTTGATTTGAAACCCAAGGAAGAACTTCAACTCGCCCATCATAGACATCTCGAAACTCTTGGTCATGATCCTACTAAACTCTTCACAAAATTTGTCATTAGTAGACCTAAAGATAATTTCATCAACATAAATTTGACAACCAAAGATATCTTTTCCATTTCTTTGAACGAAGAGAGTAGAATCGGTTTTGCCTATCTCAAAGCTGTTCTTGAGAAGAAAATCCTTAAGGCATTCATACCATGCTCTAGGAGCTTGCTTGAGCCCATAGAGCGCCTTATGAAGCTTGTACACATGGTTGGGGAAGTTTGGATCTTGGTGGTTGATCAACATAAACTTCTTCTTGGAGAGGTCCATTCAAGAATGCGCTCTTCACATCCATTTGATGAAGCTTGAAGTCATGATGAGTAGCATAGGCCAAAAGGATATGAATTGACTCAAGCCTTGCTACAGGAGCATAAGTTTCTCCAAAGTCCAAGCCTTCAACTTGAGTATAGCCTTTGCCCACGAGCCTTGCCTTGTTCTTTGTGACGACACCAAATTCATCTTGTTTGTTCCTAAAAACCCATTTGGTATCGATAACATTTTGCTTGGGTCTTGGCACCAACTCCCAAACTTCATTCCTCTTGAAGTTGTTCAACTCTTCCTCCATAGCAATAATCCAATCCGGGTCCTCAAGAGCTTGTTCCACACTAAGAGGTTCCAAGGAGGAAACAAACAAGTAAAATGCACAAAAGTTTGACAATATTGAGCGAGTTGTTACCCCTCTTTGGATACTCCCAAGGATGTTGTCAATGGGGTGATCCCATTGAATCATTTGATGAACTCTTGGATGAGGTGCTTGAGATTGATGTTGAATAGGTCCATCATCATCATCTTCAACTTGAGGCACTTGTTCATGAGGTTCACCACCTTGTTCTTCCCTTTGATCAAAGTCCCGTCCATGATCATCACCATGAACTTGACTTTCAACTTGATGAACTTGGGAACTAGGTGGTTCCACTCTTGTTGATGATGATGGTTCTTGATTGTTTGTGTCAACCGGAGCTTGAACTTGAACTTCACGAGGCATCACTTCACTGGTGCCCATTCTAAAGATGGATACACTTGGAGGTTCTTCATCATCTACGAGTTTTTCACTAACTTGCTCTCCTTGAGAGCCGTTGGATTCATCAAATTTCATGTCTACCGTGGTTTCAACACAACCGGTGGTTTTGTTGAAAACACGATAGGCATTCTCGTTAGTTCCATAACCACTGAGAAAACCTTTATCAACTTTGGATGCAAACTTTGAGGCTTTGGGTTTCTTGTTAAGTATGAAACACTTACACCCAAAGACCCTAAAGTAGTGCACACTAGGTTTCTTACCGATGATGATCTCATAGGAGGTCTTGTTCAAGTATTTGTGGAGGTAGAGGCGGTTGGCGGCATGGCACACGGTGTTGATGGCTTCTGCCCAAAATGAGTCTGGGGTCTTGTACTCATCAAGTATTATTCTTGCTGCTTCAATCAACGTACGGTTCATCCTCTCAATAATGCCATTTTGTTGAGGAGTGTATGGAGCGGAGAGTTCATGCTTGATGCCTTCTTCAGCAAGGAATTCTTCAACTTGAGTGTTCCTAAACTCCGAGCCATTGTCACTTCTTATGTTCTTGACCTTAAGCTCGAACTCATTTTGAACTCTCCTTATGAACTTCTTGACCACTCCCTTTGCTTCACTTTTATCTTGCAAAAAAATACCCAAGTGAAATGGGAAAAGTCATCAACAATTACTAAACTATATTTATTACCACCGATGCTTACGTAGGCAATTGGTCCAAACAAGTCCATGTGTAGTAGCTTCAAAGATCTTGATGATGATAGGATGTTCTTGGCGGGATGATGCGCTCCAACTTGCTTCCCGGCTTGACAAGTACTACACAACCTATCTTTCTCAAAAATAACATTTGTTAGTCCTAGGATGTGCTCGTCCTCTTGAAGTTTGGCCAAGTTCCTCATGCCAACATGGGCTAGTCGGTGATGCCATAGCCAACTCAAGTCGGATTTTGCCACTAAGCAAGCCTTAGGGTCCACTTTTACTTTTGTGAAATCCACATAGTAAAGCTTCCCCCTTAGATGACCTGCAAAGACAATAGAGGAATCCTCTCTTCTAGACACGATCACACCCTCATCGGTAAAGAGACAACTGTAGCCTTTCTCACAAAGTTGTGAAATCGACAACAAGTTGTACCCTAAACCTTGAACATGATAAACATCTTCAATAGAATTTGTTGTTGAGATATCAATTTTACCTAGACCAATAACATCTCCTTGACCATTATCTCCATAAATGATAGTTTTCATAGGGGTGTCATAATGTTCAAGAGATGCAAACAAGCCTTCATCTCTGGTCATATGATTAGTGACACCACTATCAATCAACCATGCACTTCCACTAGAGGTGTAGGCCTACAAAACAAGTTTAAGCTTTTGGTTTAGGTACCCAAAAAGATTTGGGTCCTTGGAGGTTAGAAAACTTTGGGAACCCACACACTCTTCCTCATGGCCTTCTTGGCGTAGGCTCCAACATACTTGACCACCATTTTACTATTGTGGTCCAAGGTCACAACATAGTCACAAGTGTAGTTCGGAGAAGGCTTGTGTTCCACCACATTCTTCGATGCCTTTGATAGAGAATTAACCCCCACCATTTCCTTTTGTGATGTTCACAACCTTTGGCTTGTCTTGTGTTGTGGTAGAGGTGGTTACTCCATGGGCAACGTCCATAATAGTGTTGAGGTAGCCTCCCTTGTTCCACAAGGGGATCTCTTGCCCTTTCACCACCATTCTACCATTGACCTTGTTGTCCTTGTAATGCCCAAGTCCTCGCTTATTAATTACCTTGGGTGTGGACTTGGCACCAAATTTACCTTGGTTGACCAACATGTTCAATCGAGCAATCTCCTTGTCTTTGCTCTTAGTTGTATCCTCTAGCCTTGCAAGGTTAGTCTTAAGAGCATTTATATCAACATTAGAGCATTTAGAACAACCTTTTCTAGTGGAGGCATTAAAGTCAAATTTTGCCTTAGGATTGGCTTTGGTGCTTTCCCAAAGAGCACTATAGTTTGCTTCAAGATTTTTGTGTTTATCCGTCAAGCGTGAGAAGCTTGTTTGAAGCTCACTATGAGTGGCCTTTAGGGAAGCTAAAGATTCATTTGCCAAAGAGTAATCCTTTGACATCCTCTTGTTGGAGTCATTGGCCAAGGACAAGTCCATGGTCAACTTCTCCACCTTCGCTCTCTCCTCGGCAAGGGTTTTCTCTAGAGCAAGGTTTCTTTCCTTTTCAAGGATAAGCAATTCTTGTTGCTCATGGAGAGTCACCTTCTTTTCCTCTAATTTGTCCAAAAGCCTCTTAATTTCTTTATGGCCCTTTTTACCAAATTGTTTTATCATGTTGGCTTCCATTTCTTTTTCCTCATCTAGATTGTCTATATCATCACTAGGTGTGGATGAAGAAGAGGTGAGAGAGGATGAGGTAGTTGATTCTTGTACCTTGCTCCATCTTGCCATGAGGCAAAACTGAGAGTTGTCCTCATCGTCGGAGAAGTTGTTGAAGAGGCGTGGTGAAGATGTCCCTTGTGCCATGGCAATTGTTGCCATGCCTTGCTTCTTTGGTTCTTCATCTTCATCACTTGAGTCCCATTGTTGACCCACATGAGCACGCCCTTGGTACTTGTTCTTGTACTCTTTGCGCTTCTCCTTGTACTTCTTCTCTTCCTCATTCTTGTTCTTATTCTTGGGACACTCGGCAATGAAGTGTCCATACTCTCCACACTCATAGCATTTTCTTTGAGACTTCTTCTTTCTTTCATCACCACCTTTCCTTGATGCCTTGAACTTCAAGAATTTCTTGTACTTTCTTATGGCAAAGGCGGTGTCTTCATCGGTGCTTCCTTCTTCACTTGATTCTTCATTCTTGGTCTTGGAAGTCTTGTGTTTCACTTCCACTGCTTCACTAGAGCTAGCGTTGAGGGCTAGACTTTTGTTCACTTTCAAGCTAAGTGACTTCTCCACGTCTTGATCAACTAGCTCTTGATGCAAGATTTCACCAAGAAGTTGATTGGGGGTCAAGTTGTAGTAGTTTGGATCCCTTCTTATCATGGTTGCTAAGTTTGGGTTTCTTAGGGTGAAAGCTCTTAGCAACTTCTTTGTGACATTTGAGTCTTCCCAATCATTACTTCCTAGTGCTCTAATGTCCGAGACAAGGAGCATTAGTCTATCATACATTTGCCTCACGGTTTCTCCATCCTTCATGATGAATAGCTCAAGCTCTCCATGGATCAAATCAATCTTGCCTCGCCTCACATGATCGGTCCCCTCATGTGCTTCCTTGAGTATATCCCAAATCACCTTGGCAATTTAGATGTTCCGAGCCTTGTTGAATTCTTGAGCACACCAGGATCCCGTGATGACTCTTGTTGCTTGTACATTGCGGTGGAGGTCTTGTTCATGCTCAATTGTTAGAGCCTCACCTTCGGCGGGAATTGTCACACATAAGCACACAATTTTCTAAAGAGAAGGGTGAAGCTCATAAAGGTGCATTTGCATGTCATAAGCTCATTTAGGATAGTCTTTCCCATCGAAGTGGGGAGGCTTTCCCAAATGTACGGAATAGAATTTATCATTAGGATTGTTGCTCGGAATTTGTCCATAGTGGTAGGGCACTTCATAGTAGCCGGAATGAGAATGTCTTGCTTGCTCCTTCTTGATCATCTTCTTGAGGAGCTTTTTGGCCATCTTCTTTGTCTTCTTCTTCTTCTTGGCCTTCCTTCTTTTCTTTGCTGCTTTCTTCTCCTCATCATCATCACCATCCTTGATGTCTTCATCACTCGAATCAGAGTCCGAGTCGGAGTCGGAGGAATCATCAGAGCTCTCGATGTTGGATGGTGCACGACTTGGGGCCTTCTCCATATCCCCTTGAGCTGCGGCTCGGTCTTGAGCGGCCTTGAGCTCTCTTTCTTGAGCTTCCTTGGCGGCGGTTTCTTGAGCGGAGAGTACACCACCACTCTCCGACATCTTGATCCCTTAGCGGTTCAGCCTAAATCAAGGGATTAGGCTCTGATACCAAATGACAGAACCTTGTGATGCCTAGAGAGGGGTGAATAGGCTCACTTCAAATTTCCTGAAAAACTTAGTAGCGGAAATTAAACACTACCGGGTTATCCGGTACAATGCCGGATGATCCGACTGGCGGATCTTCCAATATTGTGATGGATGACCTGGCAACAGAGACAACTACAAAATCAGGAATTTAAAGGAAACTTCTAGCAATTCTATTTGAATCAAAAGTTGAGTTTAGATGCTAAGAACCACCTGCAATCAAAGATTTAGATAGGAACACAACAAATATATAGATCGAGCCAAAACAAGCTTCTAGGGTTATCAAAAAAAGAAGAACCAAACAAGCGAGAGACAAAGGGGTTTAATCCGAAGTTCACTTCCACTAAGGAAGCTACGTCTCCGTTGAGGATCCCACAAAGGGAGGGCTATCACCAAGAGCCTCTTGCCTCACCAAATCCTCACAAAGGAAGATTGGTGCTCACGAAGAATTCTCCACAAAGGAGAGGGAAAAACAAACGATCTCGGGTGCTCCACACAAGAGGGCACTCAACAGGCGACGCCTAACCGTCTAGAAGCAAGCTTCAAGAGTAATAAACCCGAATCGAAGAGTCTTGACCGCCACAAGTGTTTCTTGAGATGAACAACGAAGAGCACACAAGTGAGAGGTCAACTCCACACAATAAATGCACACCCACTCAATCCCTAGTTGAATCCTTTGCAAGATTAGCACTAGAGGGAGTTGGGAGGGTGAATTCAATGCTATGGAAGGTGTCTTGCTCGGGTTAGGTCAGCAACAAATGAAGTTGGGGGTGAAGAGGTATAAATACCCAACCCCCAAAATCTAGCCGTTATTGTGCTACTGCGCACCCTATCGGATCATCTGGTGAAGTGGCGGATCACCCGACAAAATTCCTGGATGACTACTAGTGAATTCCGGGTGATTCCACCGGGTCACCTGACCAGACGGGTCATCCGGTAACACGCCGGATCACCCGGCTAAATTGCCGGGTGACTGCAAGTGGATTCCGGGTGATCCTACCGGGTCATCCGGTACAACACCAGATTACCCGACAGAGGCAGCAAGCTGAGCTTTTCACCAAGAGCAAATGCAAAGTATTTGACCCTAATCTTGTGTAGATTCTCAAGATAATCACAAGTGGCAAATCTTGACTCAACTATTCGAATTCCCCTTAATAGTATGGTGTTTCCTAACTCAATTTCAAAATAAGAAATGAATCTAAATCACTGTTGAGCTTGAACACCTTTGAAAAATAATTGGGGGCCTTCTTTCGATCATTCATAAATATTCTTTGCTTAATTCCTGCACACATCTTATTGAAAGCATTAATACATCCAAATTGGTATTGTCATTATCACCAAAATCAATTAGGGGCCAAGATGCACTTTCACCTACTACGACCTCCTCCGATGATATTCGCACCCGCTACGGCTCTGCGTCTTATTTGCACCCTCTGTGGCTCTGCGTCCTGGTGCACCCGCTACGGCTCTGTACGTAAATAGACCTTGTACCAGTCAACCTATATTTCTGTTTCCTGAGCAGAATGGTCGTAGGTTTGATTGAAGACCTTCCGAGGTAGGCGTGCCTCGCTACTCTACCAGATTCGTATGGGCGTCTGGAGTTCAAATCAGCCACATCTACGATTTTCTACGGGCCTCCTAAAGGTCGGTGTGCCTAATACACTGATCAACAATACAACGGGATCATGTCTCCACTGGATAATTGGCAGCTATGCTGATTGTCTAGGCACCAAAATAGCCTTTCCGGAGGTCGGTGTGCCTCAGTTCCTTGGTCTTTCAATACCAAGATACTGTTTTGGCCCTGCTAACCTAGTTAGGCGTCATGGATGTGTGACCTCCTGTAGGTCGGTGTGCGTTTTTTTGCCCTGCCAGCCTGCTCTGGACACCATTGGAAGGAATGCTTCAAAGGAATGAAGGCCCCTCCGTGGGGTGTGCGCCAAACTGGCCCTGCCAAGTATCTCTAGAACTTGAGCGCTTTTAGTGTGAGACCTTCTTGAGGTCTACATGCCTCGAGTGGTTCTGCCAGACTCTTTGCAGCTATGCAAGATATCTGGGTGTCTCTACAACTGATTCTTTATGACTACAACGACAATCGCTTCTTCACGACCACAACCAGGATTACTTCTTCTTTTTTGGTCCATCAAAGCAGTCTTGCTGCCTACTTCAATGCTCGGGGACTACTATACGAGAGCGTTTTTCAAACGCCCTCTAGTTTTTCTCGTCGTTTCGACCTTCTGGGAAACCTCGTTTCTCTTCAAGTCGGCTCTTGAGCTGACTTCTTCTTCTTCTTCTCTTTTTTTTGGATCATCAAAGCAGTCTTGGTGCCTACTTCAATGCTCAGGGACTACTATACGAGTGCGTTTTTCAAACGCCCTCTGTTTTTTCATCGTCGCTTCAACCTATTGGAAGTCTGCTTCCTATAGGTCATCACTTGACCTCACTACGCTCAGGATTCTACAAACTGGTCGGCTATTAAAGATTTTTCTTTTTTGGACCGACGTGCACACTTATCGACCTGTCGATAGCTTCATGACTACGTCATGATTCCATCCAGTTCGACGCGCCTACACATCGCTCGAGGGCTTGTGGGACATGGGTACCCCTGGGTCCCCACCGACCAGTCTCACGGTCATCCCCGAAAAGTGGGTCCGGCCCACCAGAAGACCAACCGACCTGACAGTGGACCCAACAGACCTGATCTGTGGCCCAGACGACGTCCAGACGACCTTATCCGGAAAGATTACAAGACTTAGAGTGCAAGACAAGACAACGGTGGATCCGACAGGCAGTTCGGGATATATGGAACTAGTTGTAATCAACTAGACTTAGGTCTCCTGGTCGTAACCGACCAGGAGTCTGGGCGCCGACCTTGTCCGCTGGTCAATATAAGGCGGGCAGGGCGACCCCATTGTAACATACGCAATCCTCAAGCAATCTACACCAACAACTGGACGTAGGGTTTTACTCTCCGGAGGTCCGAACCAGTATAAACTCGTCGTGTTCTGTGTGCTTTCGCATAACCATCAAGCGCTTAACTCTAGATCGCCCCCATCCGAATCTAAACCACCGAAGTTGACCCCTATGGACTGTGCGGATCTAAACCTCCGACACATACCCATCAAGCTATGAGTGATCACTACATACCTATCAAGCTATGAATCTTGAGCACCTCATTTTATTTATTCAACACAGTTCAACTCTATTTCCAAAAAATGTTAGTACTTTGCAGTCCTCATATCCTTATACATGCTTTCCTTCTGCAGATTCTTAGGCCCTGTTTAGTTCCCCAAAAGTTTCCAAAATTTTCCCATCGCAGACCGTACCACCTCTCACAGAACACGTTTCCCAATGCAAAAATTTCACCACTTTCACCCAAAATTTCAAGAACTAAACGGTGCCTACATGGTTTCCTTCTGCAGATTATGGAGAGCTGTGAGCTTGTAGAGTTACAGGAGCAGCCTTGTGAGGATATCAAAACCTCGGTCACTCCGCAACTTGAAGCGAAGCTTCGATACTTTGGAAACTAATTGTCTGCATAACTTATAAGTTAACATGCTCCTCAGGCCTCATTTAGTTCCCAAAGATTTCACCAACTACCCGTCACATCAATATCCGGACACTAATTAGGAGTATTAAATGTGAATTAATGATAAAACTCATTCCACAACCCATATCTTAATTTTCGAGATGAATCTAATGAGTCTAATTATGACATGATTAGACAACATTGTGCTACAGTAACCAATCTCTAATAACAGATTAATTAGACTTAATGGATTCATCTCGCGATTTTTAGTCTATTCGTGTAGTTAGTTTTGTAGGTAGTCTACATTTAATACTCTTAATAACCTTGAAAGAGAATCCTAAAAATTTTCTCCAAAATCTTCCGACGAACTAAACAGGGCCAAGTTCAGAAGTTGATCTTGTTATTATCTCTCATGTAGCATCTTTGAGATGGCGTTCACATGCATATATGAGTTGTTGATGTATGCATGTGTACGAACGTTTTCTGGATACCCGAGCTGTTGCTTCATCTATACTATAAGGAGCGAAAACAATTGAAAATTTTTCTCACCCAAATCGGGCCCACCGTACCCCTCACGCCGGACCCACCCGTCATCTAATTATTGGACCGAAAAGGTGAAACAACCACAGAAATCGCAATTTGGATAGCGTTTCTGCCAAAAACGATTTGTTTTTCTCACCCACGCCCGCTACACCCGCGCGCTACGATGACGTCACCCCATGTCGTGCATTGTACGAGCCGTTGTGGCTCGTCGACGACTCTGAGGATCCCATGTAGTGCTCGAACCCGCCGACCTCAGACCCCGCTGTGCCGCCCGTGGTGCTCATACGCGCCGGCCGAGCCGCTGTGGCTCGTCGACGACTCTGTGGATCTCGTGTAGTGCTCGAACCTGACGACCTCAGCCCCCGCTGCGCCGCCCGTGGTGCTCATACGCATACGCGCCAGCATCGAGCTCCGCCAGAGCTCGTCCCGCCCCGATGTCGAAGCTTCCCAGGGCTCCCGGCTGGACGCGCCGCCAGCCTCGGGCCCCGTCGTGCCGCCCGTGAAGGTTTTATGGAGCTTGATCCAGTCGGCCTAAGCTCTGCCACGCCGCCCGCCGGAGCTACTTCAACACGGGGTCATGGCGATGGACCTCGTCGGCGATGCCCCGACGAGTACACGCATCCCCTCCGTCCCTCCCATCAATTTGTCGTCCTCTCCATCTCCCCTTCGGCCTCCCTCCCCATTCATTCGATCCACCGCAAGGCTGCAAGATGAGACAACAAGAGTGCAACGCAGGTCCCCGTCCGTCGAGAGGGGTGGTGGTGGCCTGGTGGGTACCCATCGGTGACAGCTTGCAAAGAGGGGAAGCTAGAAGAGGCTAACTGAGACATGTACGGGCTTCCTTCGGTCACCTGCCCGTCGCAGGTCCTCTCACGAGCCTCTCGAATTTAAGGTTTTTCTATGAGATCCCCTTTTTAGGTTAGTAAGGTTCTGACGAAATTGATAGGAAAATCATGAGCCACTTTGGTGTATCTCTTAGTTGGTGAATCACCAAGTCTCAATACGCCTACTGTTCAAATCTTGTGTGAATTGATTTCGATTTGGTCAAGTTTCGGCAGATTAGTGTAGAGCTGGTGTGCCTGTTTGCTTGCGGTCTGTTCTGTTCTTGTGCGTGCGTCTTGCCGATTGATACGACATCGTGTTCTCGTGTGCCCATAGCTGCAGCTGGTATTCTTCGATTCCTCTGCTCAGCACTGCAGCTCTCTGTTTGTTTCTCCCTGTTCGCCACAACAGCTCTTGGTGCAGGGTCTGCAGCTCCATACAGTTCGATGGCAGTGCATCTGCAGCTGCTCCTCTCTAGCGCGAGGCCGCGAGCTGCTTGCTCTGCTGCCTTTGTGTTGATCGACATCAGCAATTATTTTTGGTGGACAATGACAACAACATTTCAATCAGGTTTTGCACTAGGCAAAGTGAAATTCGAGTTCCATTTAGAGCAACAGTTGAGCGTGATTTTAGTTCACGTTCAATGTCAATTTCAAGATACAGTAAAGCTATTGTTAGTTCCTTTATTTAAGCACTCCTTCCTTGCTTTGGTTGTTCATTTAATCAGTTGATTAACTTGTCCTCTAAATGAACTTGGCTCCTATGTTTAGTCACCAGCCTTTTAGCCTTGCAATTTTGCTGCTAGATATAGATCTGTTCTCCAGTTGCAGGTTATAGCTTTTTACTGACATAAATGAAAGTCAAGTGTTTTGTAGTTCATTTTTTGGATGATTGGTGTGCTGCAGGTGTCTTGTAGTTCATTAATTGGCCTCTTACAAAGGAAAATGATGGTAAATGGAGCACAACATGAAAATCTATTTTGTTTTAGGCTTACTCTTATTTTATAATTGTTATTCATTTTTAGACCCTCCATTATTGAATTGTTTTCGCAACACATCTTGAAACTGATGTAATATATGTCAATGATTCTTAGTGTCATAAACTTTCGGTTTTGATAAGTGTGAGACCAAATTTTTTTATGATCAGCTTTAGCTGCAATATATACATGGATGATGTATTGGTCAGTTTCTAAGATTTTTAAATTTATTATATCTTATTTTGATTGTTAACTTTTTTTAAAACAAATCACATATCTTTGAACACGTGCGTATCGCACGTGCGCTTTACTAATCTTATAAACAACTCACAACAGTTACTATAAGATACTATTTTAGGTGGTAATTATTAGCAACCTTGTTAGTCATGAATGAAAGATTGTTGTTAATATATTTTGTATGTGTAAGGAATTGGATGCTCGTAGCCTAAGAGGGGGAGGGGGTGAATTAGGCAACTTAAAACCTTAACCTATGGCTTTCACTATTTTGCATAAAACATAAACTACAACATACTATCTAGATGTGTAACTAAGGTTGTTCTAGTGTAAAACTCCAATCCCAAAACAAATTTTGCAACCTATAGCCAATCCTAGCAAGATACTACTCTAGGAAAGTAAAGGCAAGCAAAGAATGCAAGAGAGTAATGCGGAAACGTAAAGGGGGATGAGAGGAAGCAAACTCTTGACACGTGATTTATCTCGTGGTATCGGTAGGCACTAAGCCACCCCTAGTCCACGTTGTTGAAGCACTCCACACAAGAGTATTGCTTCCCGGTCACCAAGTCTCTCCCAAGAACACCACTTGACTTGCCACAAAGGCACTCGCTAAGCTCCCTTGGTCACCTTGATGCCGCCTCCACTAAGGAGCTTCTCCTCCAAGGGAAGGGGGTCTCCACGTCCCCCGCACAAAGTCTCCTCGCTGCTCCACACCAAGCCGGAGAGTCGAAGACGTTTGCCGGAGAGCCACCTAGGCTCCAAGGCTTTCGGCGCACCTCGTACAGCTTGATCCACTCGAGAATCACCTCACAAGGTAGGCACACCTTGCACTCACTCACCTCTAAGCTTAGCCTAACACTAAGCGCACACACAAAGCATGTGCAAGTCTATGGATGAGCAATTTAGCACATGGATGGCTTGGATATGGTTTTCTATGTGTCTTGAACTCCTCTGGTATTCCTCAGCATTCAACCCTCTCAAATAGGTGAGTGGAGGGGGTATAAATAGCCCAATACGTCCAAAGAGCCATTGGCTAACGGCCACTAAAAAACATAATGTCGGATGAACCGATGCTAGTATTCTAGGGTCATCGGTTCATCCGGTGCCCCATCCACGTCACTTATCCGTTGCAATCCACTGACACAGTTGTTCTGATGCATAGACCGACGGGTTCCTCACTTAACTGTCGGTTCATCCGGTGCTGAAGGATTTCTTCCAAAAAAACTTACTGTTAGCTTCTTTGGTGCCGTCGGATGAACCGTCGCTCAATCCCTTATATCCATCGGTTTATCCGGTGCTGAAGAGCTTCGCGCCAGAACCTCTCTGTTAGCAAATACACGGCCGCCAGATGAACCGCTGCTACACCGTTGGTTCATCCAGTGCTACTAACCTAGCTGCTTCTTCACTGGCAATCATCCGGTGCAACTAGAATATCCACCGTCGGTTCATCCGGTGGTCATCATGTTGACTCGAGTCTTCACGCAGTGTACTGCTTCATCCGGTAATTGCACCGACGCTGCTTTCTACGGTACTGTCGGTTGAACCGACGGTGTCTTTTCCCTTTTCTTTCTTATTGGTTTTGCCTCAAAATATATGCTATCTTCTCATTTTGACATATAGTATTTTTGCATCCGTGGGACCTAGAAATGTCTACAAAGACATGCTCAACAATATCGTTAGTCCCATTGATCATGTTGTCATTAATCACTAAAATCAAACTTGAACAAATGGCACATAAGACCATATTCGCTACAGTATGAATCAACAAATTTCGGCTAAGATTTAAATGAACTCTTACGATTGTTTAAACTAACACAAATATTGGTTATGTACTACATGTAGATTTATTTACGACTTCACCACATTGTTATAATGGTATTATCGAAACATCAGAAATATATATTTTAAAAAAATTCGCATTTGATTAAAAATTTGTATATTTAATTTTTAATAAAATCTAAAAAATATATAATTGGCACCGCAGTCTCTAGTAAGTACTAGATATTCTATTTCCCATGGGCATGCTTGGAGGGTGATGTTAGTGTTAGTTTGGTGTAAACTAACACCAAAATTAACACTTTGCTCCCAAATATATGTGTTAGTTTAGTGTTAGTTGGAACTAACACCACCCAAAAAACTAACCCCTCCAAGAGGTGGTAATTGGTGTTAGTTTGGTAGACCCCACCTCAATTTACTCCTTCTCCCTCTCTCTCCACAGCAAATGATTGCAAAAGAGGTATTAAATGCAAACTAACACATGAAACCAAGTATCTAAAGGTGTTAGTTTGTTATGTGTTATTTGAGGGTGCAAAAAACTACCACTACCACTAACACTAACACTAACACTAGAGAACCAAGACCCATGAGAATCGAAAGGGTTGTGCACTTGTACTTGTGTTGTGTGCTTTCCCATGATAAAAAGGACGGTGTGCTTTCCCACGACCACGATCTCTTCCCAAAAGAGTCAAAGAAAGCATGGCCCCACCAGGACAGTTTCCACGCTTTAAAACCTCCCACTCTCCCTTTGACGGCGGTTAAGCCCCCCGCACTACCTCCACTGTCCACTCCACACCTCCCCCATGACTCCCCTGCTCCTGCTCCGCCTCCTCTGCCTCCTGCCCCTCGCCACCGCCGTCGCCGCCGCATCCGCCGAGCTTCCGGCCGATTTCACCACCCTCCTCGCCGCGAAGTCGGAGCTCTCGGACCCCGCCTCCGCTCTCGCCGCATGGGACCTGCACCTCTCCCCGTCCCCATGCTGCTGGCCGCACCTCCTCTGCTCCGCCTCCCACGCCGCCCCGGCCGTCGTCGCCTCGCTCCTCCTCTCCAACCTCTCCCTCGCCGTCGCGTTCCCGTCCCCGCTCTGCTACCTGCGCTCCCTCGCGCACCTCGACCTCTCCTACAACTCCCTCACGGGGCCCCTGCCGCCTGCCTCGCCGCGCTGCCGTCGCTCGGCCACCTCGACCTCTCTGGCAACGCGTTCTCCGGCGATGTGCCAGGTGCCTACGGCGCCGGGTTTCCTTCCCTCGCCACGCTCAGCCTCGCCGGTAACCAGCTCTCCGGCGCGTTCCCTGGCTTCCTGCTCAACGTCACCACGCTCCAGGAGCTCCTCCTCGCTTACAACCCCTTCGCGCGGCGACGGAGCCCTTCTCCGGCCTCCCGCGGCTCCGCGTCCTGTGGCTCGCCGGGTGCGGCCTCGTCGGCGAGATCCCGTCGTCGGTCGGCAGCCTGAAGAGCCTCGTCAACCTCGACCTCTCCACGAACAACCTCACCGGCGAGATCCCGGCGACCGTAGGGAGTCTGGAGAGCGCCGTGCAGATCGAGCTCTACTCCAACCAACTCGACGGCAGGGTGCCCTATGGGATCGGGGAGCTCAAGCGGTTGCAGTTCTTTGACGCCTCTATGAATCGGCTCACTGGCGAGATACCGGCGGACCTGTTCCTCGCGCCGAGGCTGGAGAGCCTACACCTCTACCAGAACCAGCTGTCCGGCCGCGTGCCGGCGACGCTGGCGCGGGCGCCGGCTCTGGCAGACCTCAGGCTCTTCGGTAACCGCCTCGTCGGGGAGTTGCCGCCTGAGTTCGGGAAGAACTGCCCGCTTGAGTTCCTCGACATATCGGACAACCGGATATCCGGCCGGATTCCAGCGGCGCTGTGCGGCACCGGGAAGCTGGAGCAGCTCCTGCTACTAAACAACGAGCTGGTGGGTCCCATCCCGGCGGAGCTCGGGCAATGCCGGACGCTGACGCGGGTGCGGCTGCCAAACAACCAGCTGTCCGGCGCCGTGCCACCAGACATGTGGGGCCTACCGCACCTGTACCTTCTGGAGCTCGCCGGGAACAAGTTGTCTGGCACCGTGGGCTCCACCATCGCCATGGCGACGAACCTGTCGCAGCTGCTCATCTCCGACAACCGCTTCACCGGCACGCTGCCGGAGGAGGTCGGCGCTCTGCCTACACTGTTCGAGCTGTCAGCCGCGAACAACAGGTTCTCCGGGCCGCTGCCGGCGTCGCTCGCCGAGGTCTCCACGCTCGGCCGGCTTGATCTGAGGAACAACTCGCTGTCCGGTGAGCTGCCACAAGGTGTTCGACGGTGGCAGAAGCTGACGCAGCTGGACCTCGCCGGTAACCACCTCACTGGACCCATCCCGTCGGAGCTCGGCGAGCTGCCCGTGCTGAACTCGCTCGACCTATCCGACAACGAGCTTACCGGCGACGTGCCGGTGCAGCTGGAGAACCTGAAGCTGAGCCTGTTCAACCTCTCCAACAACCGGCTCGCCGGCACCTTGCCGCCTCTGTTCGCCGGCGCCATGTACAGGGACAGCTTCGTGGGCAACCCGGCTCTGTGCCGCGGCACGTGCCCCAGTGGCCGCCAGTCCAGAGCCGGCCGTCGCGGTCTCGTGGGCAGTGTCGTCTCCATCGTCGTCGTTGCCTGCGTCGTCCTGCTCCTCGGCGTCGCGTGGTTCCGCTACACCACCACCTACCGGAGCCAACAAAGTGGACACGGCGCGGAGCCCGGCGGCGGCAAGGCAAGGTGGGCGCTGACGTCGTTCCACAAGGTGGAGTTCGACGAGGATGACATCCTGGGCTGCCTCGACGAGGACAACGTGGTCGGCATGGGCGCGGCGGCGAGGTCGTCGCCGTCAAGAAGCTGTGGGGCGGCGGAGTGGGCAAGGCGGCGGACGGCGCCGCGAAGGACAGCTTCGACGCGGAGGTGGCGACGCTGGGCAGGATCCGGCACAAGAACATTGTGAGGCTGTGGTGCTGCTTCCGCGGCGGCGACGACTGCCGGCTCCTGGTGTACGAGTACATGCCCGGCGGCAGCCTCGGTGACCTCCTCCACGGCGGCAAGGGCAGCGGCCTCCTGGACTGGCCAGCGCGGCACCGGATCATGACTGGCGCCGCCGAGGGGCTCGCGTACCTGCACCACGACTGCACGCCGCCGGTCCTGCACCGCGACGTCAAGTCCAGCAACATCCTCCTCGACGCCGACCTCGGCGCCAAGGTTGCCGACTTTGGGGTCGCCAGGGTCCTCCGCGACGGCCACGCCGCCGTCACTGCCATCGCCGGCTCATGCGGCTACATCGCTCCCGGTGAGCCACCTAAATAAAAATTGCAATGTTTCGTGTGATTTGCCGATCGGCGGCGGCGAGCTGACTGTGATTGCTGCCTGGCGTTCGCCTGATCGACCAGAGTACTCGTACACACTGCGCGTGACGGAGAAGAGCGACGTGTACAGCTTCGGCGTGGTGATGCTGGAGCTCGTCACCGGAAAGAAGCCCGTGTCGCCGGAGCTCGGGGACAAGGACCTGGTGCGATGGGTGCACGGTGGCATCGAGCGCGGCGGCGTGGATGATGTGCTGGACCCGAAGCTCGCCGTCGCGTCCAGGGACGACATGGTGAGGGCGCTCCACGTCGCGCTGCTCTGCACGTCCAACCTCCCGATCAACCGCCCGTCGATGAGGGCCGTCGTGAAGCTGCTGCACGAGGACGCGCCGGCGCTGGCGCCGCTGGCAGCGAAGGCGGCCGAGCAGAAACCTCTCGATGTCTGACGCTGTTGGACAGGAGAATTTCTGGTTGCCTCGTTGATCATGACTGATGATTTATAATTAAATCGTAGCTTACTCACCATCATGCATCCACATTTGACAATTTTTAGCTACTGTTATAAACATTAGTAGGACTGGTACATAATCATGCACTGTAGCTGCTTTTTTTAAAAATGAACTGAACTTGAAGCTCGGTTTGATCAAGATTCACTTCTCATCATAGTACTCCACTTTGTTGTACTTGCATTGTTTCTTGAGTACGGAGTAATATCTAATGGCAAAGATTTTGTTTGGAAAATGACACCACTTTTTGACTTGCTGGACCATTAGGGTATATATGTCGCTGCTCGTTTTGTTATAAAACGATGACAAGTAATCGACGAGATGACAAGTAATCGACGAGAGTAAGGAAATCAAACCGTGAGGGATACGAGATCTAACGTGGAAAACACTATCAACACGAGAGGAAAAACCACGGGCGTCAGTCAGTAAGAACTTCAGTAAGAACTTCACTATGATCGGAGTCTGGTTACAAACGTCAACGGCGGCGGCGTACAAGAAGACGAGAGAATCAATCTCCAATGGAAATGACCAGTACCGTACTTGCTCCGTCAGAAGTAGGCAGACTTCTCTCTTAATATAATTTGGATCATCATTCAATACGTTTCTGGTCCCTGAAAGTGAAAAGTGCTTCTGTAGTTCTGTAGCGGTTTCCGCTTTTGATGATCCTATAATTGCACACTCAGCTATCGCATGATAAGTGGCATGAATTGGGACAAAACTAAGAGGGTGTTTGGATCTTTTTGTTCACCCGACTAAAGTTTAGTCAGACTAAACGTTTCTAGTCAGCCCCTGTTTGGAGAGGGACTAAAACTAGTCAGCATTAAATTGTTCTCCCTCCCTCCACTTTCTCTCTCCTCTCCTCCTCCCCATTCTTTCTCTTCTCTCCCTAAAATAATGATGAGAGAGAGTGTTTTAGTCACTAAAAGTTAGGATACCTCTTACTAGAGACTAGACTAGTTTTAGTCATTCTTTAGTCAAGAGTGTTTGGAGGTTTAGTCCCCTAAGATGACTAAAACTAGTCTCTAATCTCTAGTCAGGTGGGATCTAACACCCCTAATTAGTCAGTGATTAGCACTGCTGTTTTTTTATACTTATTAGCACTGCTGTTAGTTGCCGTTCTGAATCAGGCAACAGCAGCCTTTCCCATGTGCCCTTGAGCAGGAAACCTTCGGGTGTGTTTAGTTCTCTGAATTGAGATGCAAAATTCTGGATTTTGCACAGATTTTAAGTTGAAAACACTGTTCCGAACTGAAAAGCACTGTAGCACTTTTTCGTTTGTTTGTGGTAAATATTGTCCTACCATGGCCTAACTAGGCTCAAAAGATTCGTCTCGCAAAGTACATCCAAACTGTGTAATTAGTTTTTGATTTCATCTACATTTAGTACTCCATGTATGTACCGGCATTTTTGATGTGATGTTTGATGTGATGAGAAATTTTTTTTACATAGTAAATTTTGGGGAAAGTTGGGTTTCTAAACACACCCTTCATCAGATGTTGGGGAACACTGGGAAGGCCAGCATCTGAACAAGCAGAAGCACATTCTTGCTTGACGGCTTGTACAATGCAATCATGGGCCTCCGGCTTCCCCGTCGGTGGGCGAGTGTTCCGGTCCAGAGGTGGCCCTGAAGATCGAAAGAGAAGGCAGGCAAAAGTGTGCTCAATCATTCCAAGCCTCGACAAAAATCATCTCATTCTTGATGCCGGCACCGGATCACGTTTGCAATTAAGGCCTTGTTTAGTTGTTAGAAAAATTTGTAATTTTAACACACTGTAGCAAAAGGTAAGTTTCGGCTTTTTATGGTAAATATTGTCCTATCATGACCTAACTAGACTCAAAAGATTCGTGTCGCAAAGACCATCAAAACTGTGTAATTAGTTTTTGATTTCATCTACATTTCGTATTCCGAACATATGTCTTTTAGCGTATTTAATGTGGTGGAGAGAGAGTGAAAAGGAGGAAAAATAGCCTACTAAACAAGACCTAATTTGGAAGGATGATGTGCATCAAATTACGATATGAACCTGAAGATTATGTGCTTGAAGATGCTGAGCAGGCCACTGCAGGGCTGGTGCTTGGATCAGTTTTTTTCACACCAAATCATCATCAATCACCAACCACTAATCAACAAACAATATTTTTTCTTATACTTTTCTCTCGTATCAAATAAACATTAATCATCAACCAACAATATTTTCTCTTGTAACAAATCAACACTAACCACTAAGGACCCAATGCAAGCTACACATCTACCTGGCCGCATGGCTGGGCATCGCCACGTCTTGCTTGCCGTCTTTTCAGATATGGAGAGTGGGACATTGGCACGGGGACTGGAATGAAACGACTAGACTGCGCACAGGCGCACGCCTGCCTGGGCAAAGCAAAGCGGCCGGGGATGATGATGCTCTCTGGACTCTGGGGGCTCCCAAGACAAGCCGTGAACCCCCTACTGCCTAGTGCCTACGGCTCCACTGTGAGTTCTGAGTTGAGTCTGTGACGCTGTCGTTTCCCTTCACAAAGAGAACAAAAGCCTCAGTCTGTTCCCACCACAAAGTTGATGCGCGGTGCAGATGAAGGAAGGCCGGAAGGGTATGTAGCCTGTAGGATCGATGTTCACTGTGCACACTATGGTGTTTCATGTTTGCCGGACCTGTGTTGTTTGTGCGTGAATTTGTTTTGGAATCACAAGTGAATGAACAATGTAAAATCCTGCACTACTCCACTACCGACCAAGCCCAATGAGGTCCAAAAGCCAGCACAAACAACAAAAAAGGCCACAGAAATGTGATGTTGGAGTTGGAGTTTGTCATTTGTCAAACGTGCAAGTCATAAAGGTGAAATCCATCACGCTCGGAGTAATGCCCTCCTTTCGGTTTCACAAAAGAGCTCGCATGGTTTGAGGATTCTGCATGGACAAGCACACACTAGCAATATGCTACTATTTACCTACCATTTTATTATCTTTCTTCACTGGCCTTTTGTGTCCCCAGTTATAGGGATGGAAACGGATACCTATTCGGATAGCATTTTTTAGCCGTTCTTTTTTTATTTTAGCTAAATTAAGCATAATATTTTGTATCTAAAAATTTATATTCTTGTTCTTGGCATTGTGCTTGTTAAGATTCATACAAAATAAACCCTAAATGTGTGCTATATTTTGATCAAATGATGAAAAGAAATTCGGATTCGGATTCGGATTCGGATACGGATGTTTTTTCACCTTTTTCTCTATCGAAAGCAAATAATCCATAAAAAAATTGTAGCTAATTTTTTTTATTTTTTCCAGTAATTAACTGGTTATAATGCATAAAAAATTAGCACCAAATTTATTTTATTGTGATCTAAAAAAATCAATCTATTATACAATTCGGATGTTTTGGTTCCATCCCTACCCAGTTACACAACTCATTCAGAAGATTTTTTTTAAAAAGGCAACTCATTCCAGCAAAAGCCGGCCATCTTGGTCACGTTGGATTCGGCTGGTGGAATTCGAGACACATCAACATCGTGAAGCAGAGCACCACCAGTGTGATTGACGGGGACCCGGGCAAAAAAAGGGGCACGCCATGTTCTCATTGCAGTGAGCAAAATTCTGATAGTGTTGGGCTTGTTTCTTTCTACAGTATTTTCCTCTCACAGCAAATCTGCCCACTCAATCAATACATAATATTTTCGTCTCACAATAAAACTGCCTGCCAAATAAATAAAAGTGTTGCCAAACGTTGCCATAAAGCCCGGTCAGCACAGATTCATCGGAGCCAAATGCAGGTCCAGTAGGATCACCAACGTGAAAGGTGTTGAAAATTTCTGTAATCCTCATTGAACAATGCACTCAGCAGAACAATCTGACTTGCATGCAATGCAATGCAATCCAATTTCAATACAGCACGCGTTTCGCCCATATAATCAGTAGGGGAGCCCATATCATCAGTAACAAACATTGTTCCAAAATACTAATGCTATTGCTCTATCATGTGAAAAAGTTTTGAAAAGAATATGAATGATTTGGAAGCATATGATTTTAAGTTCACTTAGATTCTACAACTTTGAATGTGTAGTAGTAGTCTGTTGGGTGCTATACACTCTATATAACTGAGATTTTGTATTGTGGAGAGTAGTGCTCAGGCTCTGATCATGGCATTGAATGGCATTCCTTCGAGTACTTTGGCAAGTTGAACTTTGCTCTTTTCTCAGCAAAGTCCGGCGGTCGCTCATATACAACTGAAGCTGCATGGATCAGGATGCCGGTGGTCAGGCCCCAGATTATGTACTTCTCGTTCCCTTTCTCGTAATTGAAGTGATGAATTGTGAATGCCTGCCCCATCCATTCTCGTTCAGCAGATGTCCTGTTCTCATCCTGCACAATCCAAGGTCTTAATGAAGATGGAATGGGATCTTTTTGTTTATCTTTGCAACGGTGTACTAATTTATATGAGGATCTATGCATATCATAATTTGCTACTCTGGCATGTAAGCCATACACATTATCACAACTTACAATAGAGAATGTTGTTAACCAAACTTTTTTTTTTGTGGTAAATGGCGAAGCCAGCTACACTAACATCGCAATATTAAAACGAAAAGCTACATGAAAAATCTAGTACCACCCTGCAGTTTAGATGGTAAGAAACAAAGGTACTAACCTTGAGGAACATCTCCAGTGGTACATCAAAAATTTCGTCCACCTCAGCAACATTTAGAACGGGTTTAAATGCTTTTATATCTGAAAGTATGCCAACAACAGGAACAACTACCAGAAGATGCTGCCAAACACATAAATAAGGATCACTAGGCATAATAATTTGTTGGGGCATCAATTATCTGTAACATCAAAGACTGGCACTTCAGGATTTACTAGGATATGTAGTTCCTTGAGTCACTCAAATATGGAGTTACATGTAAATTAGACAAAGGGATAATTGCAATTGCACTTCTTTGGGGGTGAAAAGAATTTTGTAAGTGTTGCACTGAAAAGAGAACTCATGAAACCTGACCAACTTGATTGGACACTGAAAATCTGAAGCTGAATCTGAGAAGCTTTGCTTGTGCTCTATGTCTGAATGATATGGATTGACAAAACTGCATGATCTTTTCTATAAATTTCAAAATAACTTTCATCATGTGATGAGGTGATAAGTACCACTGTAATTTTAAGACTTCATGAGACATTTGATAAGAACAGTTCAACGGTCAAACTGTCACACGAATCTGTCAATCCGAAGCAATGCTTTGATAGATTGATGATACGGGATACACTAGTGTGTACCATCTTGACAAGCCGCATAGTTCAAACATAGCAACGGCAGCACAATTTGATAAATATCATTAGCAAAATCAAGTTTCCATATATCTGATAGGTATAGGCATATAGCACTTCGTATGCAACTCATCTATACAATACATGATTGCAATCCTATACACTGGAAGGAGAAGAAAATATGACCTAAGCAATGCAAAATGCTTGCTGTCCAGGAGTTCAAAAAATCTGCTTAATGGAGTAATTATGATCTGCTTATAGATTTTCTCAATAAATCTATAAGCACATCCTGGGTGAAGTTGGTTTAGCTGCACACATGTACTTGGTTACGATATCTGAATTCTGAACAGAATAAAGTCCTATACTCTTCCATAGATGCATTAACAGTTTAGTAACAGGGCGTCTGATTTGAGAATTGGGGAATGGAATGGTTAGGTTTATAAAAGTGGGTTCATCCCACCAAAACTCATGGGTTGACCCTTCGATGGACCATTTCGTTCTAGATGAGGTAATTCCTCAAACTAAACACCTCATAAATGTGAGAAGATATTTCATAGGGATTAAGTAAGAATGGAACTATACTTTGGACAAGAAGTGTTCAAGAGAGGTAACAATGGTAACCAGAGCTGGATCAAGCCCAATCTCCTCTTTTGACTCCCTTAATGCTGTTGCTGCATCATCAGCATCACCCTCCTCAGCCTTTCCACCTGGCAATGCAACTTCTCCTGAAAAACTCCAGATGGAGAAAAATAAAAATCATGAATTAATGAAAAAAAAGTGGTCATCTACCATATTCATTATGAGCCTAATCGAGTATTCAGCTACAATTTTTAATGGTTTCAAAGTAAGCTATAGATTAATTGTGTTTAGCTACACATGGATCAGCTCGATTGCATGTTGGCAATCGGAACACAGGACCAAACCATTCATGTCTGAGAGATCCATTTGTGATTCTGATATTTCGATGTAATATAAAAGAAATTGCAAGCATAATATGAACAGAGCAGAAAACTAGGTGGGATGTGCCTATAATTAATGTGGCTTCAGCTTATTTCATTTAAGGAGAAACCAGTTAACTACAATCCGGAACCAACCAGTTAATTACCATCGGACGAAGATTCGGATAGATCAAAATCACGGAGAAGCAAACTAGCTGCTACGGACAAAGAGAGCAAAGCTGCTCACCGGTGTGGGTGGAGAGGGAGGAGGAGCGCTTGGTGAGTATTACGCGGAGCTCGCCGGCGGCGCCCCGGAAGAGGCAGACGAGCACGGCGGCCCTCCGCGGCCGGAACGGCTCGCCGGCGCCTGGAGCGGGGGCCACCGCATCGGAGGGTTCGTACGGGGAGGGGTCCGGACTGTGGAGCCTCAGGCGGTGGACGAGCGCCTCCATGTCCACTCCGGGGCCCTCCTCCCCCTCCATGGCTGCGGGAGCCTCGGGATCGGAGGAGCTCGTGCCTCGGTGTTGGTGGCCTGGTGGGAGCGGCGTCGTCGGACTAGACGGAGAGATTGCGAATTTAGTTTAGTCAACGCTCAAGCTCAACAGCAAGGGTGTGCACTGTGCAGGTCGTTGACTGTTTGACCTTTGCTCAGTGAATTATGCCAGGTGGATCATATACCGACCGTGTTTGGTTGGGCTGAAAAAAATTTCATGAAAAAAGAATCTTGCACGCATGAAGTATTAAATGAAGTTTATTTGCAAAATCATTTTACGGATGAGTGTAACTTTACGTGACGAATCTAATAAACATCATTAATTAGTGATTTGCTACAGTAATGCTACAGTAATCATGTTCTAATCATGCTGTCAAAGGCCTCATTAGGTTCGTCTTGTGATTTTGTCTCGGGTTGTGAAGATAATTTTGAAACTGACTTTATTTAATATCCTTAATTAATGGTCAAAGTTGTATTTAATAGGGGTGAAAATTTTTTCACCCCTCTACCAAACACTGCCGCTATCTTACTCATAAATCATAATCAACCTACATTTCTAAACAGGACTACAAGAGTACTTGACAACATCAACCCGATTACCCGAACCATGTTTATCAAGCGATTTAATTTAACTTTTAAAAGATGAAATGATCAAACTATCATCATTAACGGTAAAAAACCTATATATCTATCTGTAGTGTTTCTAAACTATTTTCATGGTACTCTTATAACAATAAAAAAAACCCCAATGACTTGTTGACAGCAGGCTGTCACGAAAGCTGCTCGTTACAGTGGCGCGCACGTGCGGTGACCGAGCTCCTCACTTACTCTACTCGCGCGCGGGCCCAACTAGTCAGAGCAATCACTCGCATGGGGCCCACTAGTCAGGCGACTGTTCAAAAAAATTGGGAGTCGCGTCCGTTCGGTGCCGTCGTTCCCCATTCCCTCTTTCGCTCTAGGGTTCCTATCCCTCTCCGCCTCCCGACTATTTTTTCCGGCGATTTCTCCCCCGCCGGCGACCCTGCGCGGCGAGGAAGCACACATCTAAGGGCGACAGCACACGGAGGTGAGCACACTACACTGACACGGGTCGTCCACCATTTGCGGAAACGCACGGATGAGCATTTCGATTCATTTCGACAGGGATTTTGGCGGCGGAGGTGAACCACGAGGGGGTTTGAGGAAGCACGAGCGGGGCTTGAGGATTTGGTGGCGGAGGAAGGGGCGTCGTCGTGGAACCGCACTTGAGACGTGTCGGTCTTCCCACATCCTGCGTGTGCGGGTGGCAAGGAAGGAGGTGAGTGCAGCCTAGTCTGTTGCTTCAGTTTTTTCGTGCATAGAAGTCGATGGATGCGTTCTGATTTGGGGGGAGGGGGTTTTTCGTTTGATTTTCTTTGCAATTCTCACTTGGGCTTCAGGATTCATAGAAGAGGAGGAGCACAGGGGCTCCCCCCAACATTTCTGGTGATTTAACTGTAGCAATACTCGTAGATCCGCACACGCTGATGATGACTGCATGCGTACTGCGTGTTTGCGTTCTGATTTGGGGGGGTTGGGTATTTCGTTTAATTTTTCTTTGCAATTCTCACCAGGGCTTCAGGATTCATAGAAGAGGAGGAGCACAGGGTTCCCCCCAACATTTCTAGTGATTTAACTGTAGCAATACTCGTAGATCCCCACACGCTGATGGGCTGTATTTGTACTGTGTGGTTGATCCACAATTTTTTACTGGATATCTAGGGTTATACTGACTGATTCAAGCCCCTCTGGTTTTAGCAAGTTACAGAACAAGTCATTGAATTTTCATTTTCAACACTTTTTAGCAGAGCAAATCAGTTTGCCACTAGTTCATGATTTATCATATCATTTTGGTTCATCAGCTCCAGTTTTCATTAGTGGAGTCTTCCTGACTTTTTTAATGTAGTGCCAGATTATATTCCATGCTTGAACTGCAGTTACTCAAACTGAATTTGTCTATACAAACTTTTTTTGTTTTGCCCTTGAAACTTCACATATCAGCCAACCTATCATACCATCACTTTATTTTTTTAGCCAACTGAACTAGCCAATTAGCTATTCTGCTGCCACAAATAGTTCTTCTTTTTTTTTACACTTTTTGGTCTACATCATTTGTTTGTTTTTTGATTTTTTCAGCACACAAGGTATAACTGCAGTAGTATAATACATTTTTTATTAGGCAAATGGTATGCTGATATATGAAGCTTCTAATTCTTATTAGGGAAATGAATACATTTTTTACCAATTAGTACTGTACTAAGCAAATGAGTATATTTTTTGCTCTTTTCAATTTTTCATTGGACTTGAATTAGTAGTGATCTAGGTACTAAAAAACAGAGCAATCCTCCCCCCTAGAAAATATGTATTGCCACAACTGAATCTAGCCTAGAGCCTATAGAGGATGCTGATGCATATTGCTCAAACTGAATTGTCATCATCAGTTAGGTCAACACTGTAAAATAGTGTGATATCCAGCTAGATTTTTTGGTGTTATGCTAGACATATATGTGAACCGGTTAGGTGAGTTTTGCAATGGAGATTTTTCTGGTTAGGTGTCTTGTGTTAGGTTACATTTTCTTTTTCTGGCATATCATCTTTTTTCAATGGAGATTTGCAATACAACTTTTAGCGAATTACGAGCATGAGTGTATAGCAGGCATGGTCAGTACATGAATTTTCTTTCGCTATATAATTATGTCATAATCAGTTAGGTTTTGGTGGCAGAAGATGGAGCGGGGGGGGGGAGGGAGGTGGGGGGGACCTGTGCGGCTTGAAGGTAAACTTTGTGCACTCAAAGGTGAAGTGGCTTGAAGGTTCAGTGGCAGAGGAGGAGCAGGGGGAGGGGGAAACCTCTACGGTACAAAGGTTAGCGGTGATACTTTTTTCTGCTGCATGAAGGTTTTACGTTCCTTGGCCTAACGATCGCTTGAACCATGTAAGCATAGCCAACAAAAATCCACCAGAGTGGAATGGGAATGGGCGATCTTTTCCATATCGCTCGTGCCCTGTAATGCTCGGTGTGGTGGCACTACATGGTTCACTCAATCATTAGGCCAAGGAATTATTTGTAATTCATTGTTTTTTTGGTGTTATAATCATGTACTAACCAATTTGCTTTTTTTTCATTTTTGTTTCATGCACACATGGACTGCACATTTCTTCTTTTGCTGTTGAAGTTGACAATGCCTATGTGACAACCCTACCCGAGATAATTCCGTACTATCGTCTAAACCACTCCATTTGGTCATTAATCGGTAATAAGAAACCATCACATTGAGTGTTGCCGGGTCAAGGCCCAGTAAATCACTTGTACAACACACAGAGGATCGAACACCCATACATTAAAACTCCCACGAAGGAGAGTCCAGAGTACCTTACAAATTAAAACCAATCTTCCCCGTAGGGTAAATTATTACAAATCATGGTTCATAACATGATAAATAAAGGTTCAGAGTTTTAAACAGCGGAAATAAACTAAGTAACACGATCATCATCATAGGAGGCCGTCCATGATGATTTTACTCAGCGTCCGACACCCACTGCGGCTCCTAGCCGCGGGCTATCTCACCAGGCCAAATAACTTCACCTGAAAACAACATATATAGCAAGGCTGAGTATACTAATACTCAGCAAGGCTTACTCGTTTAAAATAAAAGACTTAACCTCTAATCATGCAAGGCTTTTGGCTTGTGGGTTTGTTTTGCCAAAAAGCTACTAAGGAGTTAATCCTTACTTTCAATATTTTAGCTGAAGTTCTAGTAGATTAATTCATTACTAGATAAGCAATTATTGCAAGCATGAGTTGTGCAATACAATTTAATCAAACATCAAGTTTATCAATATTTCATCATAAAGGGATCACAATGGCCAGTTGATTAAGCAATCTCGGATAACGGTGAGAGGCTGACGATCGATCGATTAATAACCTTGCAAGGTGGACCTAAACACACGGAAGAATGCATACCCCAAGAAGATCAAATAAAAACGAAATGGGGTACACACCGACTAGGTGGTTCCCGTCAATCTTCAGTTCGGGATCGGAACCTACATCCCTTGATACAAGGCTTACTGGATCGCTCCCACACGAACGTCTAGACTCACACAGGTACTACACTGTTGCAAGCAGGGGGACACATCACTGTGCCCCAGGGTAGTAGGGAAAGGTTCCCTTGCCGTGTCAATCGGGTACTAGGCTTACCGGTCCCATTCCCGACAAATGTTTAGTATGTTCAAACGTTTAATCTCATAACCACTAGACCAGAGCCCAGAATCCCATGCTCTTACCACGTGAGCAATCCAATTTAACAAATCTTATGATTCCAACATAAGAACCTATTCTCGCGAGTGACGAACATCACTCGACTTGTACCGGGTCCTTAGTGCATAGCAACTAGCGACCTAGAATACTAATAAAAGATCATAGGTACTTAGGGATCACGCAACTAGGGTTTCAATTCAACTCCTGAACGTAAATGCACAGAGGCTCAACTCATCATAAACAGCTCAAGGTGTAAAATGTAGCCAGAGAGCAACCCTATGCAGTGCTAGGCAAAAAGATGAAGCTACTACTAGCATAAAGGCTAAATAAAGCATAACTCAAAATCTACTTAGTAACTTTGTGCAAAACTTTATCCAGAGCTCATGAACATCATGGTGCACAACATATCCAAATTTCAAGTCAAACTCACATCTATAATTTAAACTACAACAAAAATAGTTCAAACTGACTTTTCAAATTTATTCAAAAACTATTTAGAAAAACCATACACATGCTTTCTAGGAAATACAGTACTCCTCACAAGTATTCCAAAAAGTCATCATTTGCATTTTTCTGATTTTTCTGCTATTTTCTAGGAATTTTGGAAGGTGTTGGACCTAGTTGCGATAAAACTAAGACAAAGATTGTTACGAACAGGTCCCTAGTTCCCACATATGCCCCTGGAAAAACAACAGGCCTTGCAATTGGGTCCCTGAGGGCGGCCAGCGGTCGGGAGCGCCGAAATCTTGCCAAGGGAGGGCCGAACTTGGCCGGGGAAGGGCGTGGGGGCGACAAGGGGCTCACCTACGACCGATTTGAGGTGTTGGACGGGTCGAGGGAGTGGCTGACGGTGATCTTCGGCTGCGCAGTGTATCTTAGGCCGCCTCTATTCGGTCTCCGGCGTGGAGGGCGCCGGTGCTCGGCAACTGACGGCTCGGGAAAGTTCAGTGGAGTCGTGTGGAGGCGCTGGAGTGCTCAGGAGGTGGTGGAAAGGACCAGGAGGTGGAGCTCGACGGTGACGCTCCAATGGCGGACGACGTCGGTCGGTTATGACGGCAGTGGCGTGCGCGTGCGAGGCCGGCTGGCTCATTTTATAGCAGCGTGGATGACGACTTGGAGTCCACGGTCATGTCAACGGAGGTGAGGCGGTCATGGCGACGTGCGGTGGAGTACTGCGGCGACGACGTTGGCCGGGCGACACTTGGTCGGTGCGGTGTGGACGTGTCGCGCGGAGGAAGGTTGGGCGGTGGTCGAGGGGGCCAGCTGGGTGGTGTGAGACGTGGGCCGCACTTGCCACATGGCAAACTTGGCCTCGGCGTCCGGGCCCAGTCGGGGCCGCGGCGCGGACGACGCGCGGGCGACGGCGTGGTCAGCGCTCTGGAGCGCGCGAGGCGCAGAAACGTTCCAGCCATGCCCTGTTTGGCCGACATTTTCTCCAAATTTAGTAACTAAAGTGCACCAAGAGGTAAATAACAAAGGTTGATATCTCATGACCCTCTACAACTTTTACAAAGGTGGATGGGTGTTTTGATCAACCAATTTTTCACAAATGGCATGCCAAGATGCAGATTTTCTCGGCGCCTGAAAAAGAGGGTTCCTGCAGGTGACCAAGATTTTCACCATTTTACAATCAAAATTTGAACTGCCGTCCAACATGAAAATTGTGTCCCATGAAAAGATGCACAACTTTTGCATTGGCTGATTTTGAAGTGTTTAGGTGAAATTTGGAGAACATGGTAAAAGTTCTAGGCAGGATAAGGATGTAAAGGGGTTTGACTAGGGTTTTGACCAAACCTTTGACCAAGGGTTTACGCACTAATGATCAAGACTTGCTTAAAAAGATGATTAGCACTAATTAGCACTAATTAAAAACATGGGGTGTTACAGCCTAGAAGAAAGAGGAACATTCCGGGGCGCCGACCAGGGGCAAACGTGGTATGTCTGTTCTATACAAACTGGTGCTATTTTAATCCATCATAAACTTCTTTTTTCACCATCTGTTTTTGATCATCGTATTCTCTTTTTTTGCCCCCATTCTTTTTTCTTGTAGGGCCTAAGGAGTAGGGTATCACCTTCTAGGCTTGTCAAGCTATATGGACATATCTCACCAGAGCAGCGGGAGCTGATTGAAGGTGTAAATTTTGGTGGGCTGCTCAAAATTGCCTGCCACACTATCCCTGTAGAGTTTGAAAAGTGGCTCATAGTTGAATGTTTTGATGCTGAAACTATGGAGCTTGTGCTATCTGGGAGGGGTAGAATTTCAGTGACTGCAGAGGCTGTTTCACGTATACTGGGGTTGTCAAACAGTGGAGAGGAAGTGAAGTACGAGCTTCAAGCCGAAGCAATTAAATTCATTCATGATGAGTACAACATTGTTTTTGGCACAGCCCCTAGGATAGAGGCCATTTGCGAAAGGGTGAAGAACAACAAGGAAGCAAATGATGATTTTCTAAGGTCATGGTTGATGATTGTTGTATCACGTTTCTGTGCCCTCCAACAAGCCTTGGAATAAGCCCGAGATGCTACCCGGAGCTAGTTGACTTGGATCGCATCAAGCATCTAAATTAACCACAATTTGTTGTAGATCAGTTGAAGGATGTTGGTTCATAACTTAACAACAAAGTATCTCTCAGGGGATGCATCCTTGTGCTTGTTGTAAGTATCATCAGCCCCCATACAATTGTTTGCTTCAATTCAAATTAAGATTCAGATTCTGTAGTTTCTTTTTGCCCTTTTTGTCTTTGTTTTTTGACAGTACCTAGGTAGTGATTGCAGAAATTCAGTTTCATGTAGCTAAATGAGTTAGTGATTACTGCATGGGAGTTCCTTTTTCTGCATGGTAGTTAGAAATTCAGTTTCATGTAGCTAAATGAGAAATTCAGTTTCTTTTTCTGTGATACCCGCTGCTGCATCCAATTAACTATTTTAAAAAAACTTAGCACTGCAGGTTGTCTAATTAGGATCATTTTCAAGCATCAATTCAGATGGTTTTAAAAACCAACTTACACACACTTATATATTTGTTTGGTCAGCAACTTAGGTCTGTAGGCTCTCCAATTAGGATTATTTTAGGCATCAATTCAGATGGTTTTAAAAACCTACTCACACACACATGTATATTTGTCTGGTTAGCAACTTAATTTGTGTGTTCAGCAACTTAACACTGCAGACTGTCCAATTAGGTTCATTTTAGGCATCAATTCAGATGTTTTAAAAACCAATTGTATATTTTAGGCACACACACATATATTTGTGTGTTCAGCAACTTAGCACTGCAGACTCTCCAATTAGGTTCATTTTAGGCATCAATTCAGATGATTTAAAAACCAATTTGAAGGACCGAATAGGCGACCAGAGAGGGGGAGTGAATGGGAGCCGATAAAAATTCTTCTCAAGAACTCGGCCTAAACTCCAAAATCACTTCCAATGAATCCCACAAAAACTTGTCAAGATCACATAGTCACAACGGACCTACTGACCCTAGGAACAAGTTAGGACAAGCCTAGAAACAAAGCGGAAGCAAGCTTAAAAAGAAACGAGAAAAAGATCAAGCTAAACCAACTTACTGCAGTTTTTGTCGGAACTACCGGCCCAAGGTCGGAACTACCGAAAAAGACTTTCTGTCTGTCGAAAACATGTTAACGGAACTTCCGACTCAGGGTCGGTACTTCCGACCCTCGGTACTACCGGCCCAAGGTCGGTACTTCCGATCAGAGCTTTCTGTCAGGTTATCGGTACTACCTGTATCAGGTCGGAAGTTCCGACAGCCCCCAGAAAACAGAGAAAAACAGCCCGCGAGAGAAGGAAGGAAAAACCAAAACTCGATCAAACAACCTCCAAAAATCACGAAACTTTAACCATAGCTTCTCAACAACACAAAGAAGCTTTTCCTCCTCCAAAAGATCAAGGAATCACCACCAGAAAAAGATTTAGGGTATGAACCCTAGAAAGAGAGAGCTTTTCCTCAAAATCACCGATCTCCCGATTCACCCAATGGATTGAAGCCAAACTTTAGAGGAAGTGGATTTGCCTCAAGGAGAAGCTATCTTTAAAATATCATGGCCCCAAACCCAATCAATCTCGCGGAATCGAGGATTTCGTGAAGAACACCAAGAACTAGAGGTAGAGAGGAAGAACTTCAAATCCGAGCCGATTCGTGGGGTTTGTGGGTGAAAGATCACAAGGAGAATGGTCACACAAGACCTATGAGTGATCCCCACAAAGAAATCCCCACCAAAACACACTCAAATCCGACGAACGAAAAATCCTCCAAAAATACCTTCGAAAATCGCATAAAAGAAAAACCCTCGGGATTAAAGGATTTGGCACAAGATTAAGAGATGGATTTCACTATGAATCTTCAAGCCATATCCGGTTACATGCCACTCTCAAGAATTCCAAATCTTGGATGGCAAAAAGCTCCAAACAAAGAGCCACTCACTCCTATCTCCTTCTCTCCCAAGAGCACCCCAAAATGAAAGAGCACTCCCACATCTAGCCAAAGAGTTGGCTGAAAATTCAGCCCCCTCCTCCTATATATAGGCCCTCCGGAAAAGATCGAAGTGCCTCTACACTAGGAGATACAATACAAGCCCTCACAGGGGCATTTTGGTCAACACATGAAGTTCACCATCGGACGGCCGTGCATCCATCGGGCCTTCGCGTCCTCCCGACGCAAGCACCTCGATCATGCCGCGTGTCGCCCGCCTCGAAGCTTCCCGACGCTCCCGGATCCCCGTCTCCGTCACGTTGGGCCTTCGGACTTGGTTTTGAGGCCCAAACTAAGAAACCGTCCTCCGATGGTTTTGTGGCCAAACCACCAAACCCCGCGTACACGGCCCGGCCTCACCACGCCAAGCGTCGAGCTCGTCAAGCCTTTCACCTCTGGTGCCCGGACGGTCTACTCGGTCTTGCCTCGTTCCTTGACTTGGCCGCCACCGATGCATTGGCTCCATGTCCACGACTTCGTCTTGCTCTTCTTGCACCATGCGGCCCGCACTTGATCTCGTCGGCCACCGGGTCCCTCGAACCAAGCCTACTTGTCTCTCCATCACCCAGGAGGCCACCGTGGCATAGACCTTTCACGCTTGTTCTTCACCTGCACCAACGCAAACCAAGCCGAAACCAACACCTGCAATACTAGGCCAAGAGTCAGTCCACACAACGTTGTCAACCACTCCTCACGAGTGCATTGACACACACCACATAAACATATGAAGTTACACAACCGACAACACAACCCGACGAAACACACTCAACACAAAGCCTCAAAACATTCGATCAATCGCTCATCCTATACAAACCAAGGCACATATCATCTTGGTTTCTCACAATTGTACATATTTTTTTTGGAAATATTTAACTCTTTTATTTTGGTTTTTACTACTTTTTTCTTACTTTCTTCTGCTCCTGACCACACAAATACTATATGCAGACGCACTGGATGCTCCCAGCTTGCATATCTTAGATACAACTCCTAGAGTAGCAGCATGGTCGCGGAAACTTTTGGATAAGCTTATCAAGTTAGACACCAACAATGATGGATCATTTAGAAAACTTAAGGTCTGGAGCAGCAACGCACAAATGCCAACGCAGTTTGTGGGTTCTTTTTCTTGAGGTCTGATAATGTTGTGTTTTTTTTCAACTCAAGCAGTTATCTAATACAACCGTCTAGGAGACTTTATTTAGGACGGAAGACCTCTTTCGATTTGTGGCTTAAAAGGTGCCCGGAGGAATGCTAGTCTAAGTAAACTTGGTTGTTTATATATTTTTTATTAGCACACCATCACGTGACATGTTGCTCATGCATTTTTTTCTCATGCAGGATGTGAGAAAGCTTTCAGACACTGCAAGCAAAATGCTGTGCGGGATGACAGATTTGCTTGGATCTTTCCTCAACAAAGTTGGTGCAGTTGGAATGCAGGAAGCACAAGGTACAAGTGGTCCTAGTTTAAGGAGATCAAAGAGGACAAGGTCCACCTCAAACGAAGAACCAGATGATGAAGATGTTGATTATGAAGAGCAACTGGATGAGGAGGAGGAAAAAGATGATTGGGAAGAATAAGATTCCGAATAAGATGAACATGAGGAAGGCGAAGGAGATGAGCAGCCACACACAGCAGATGGAGAAGAAGAGGATGTTGATGAAGAAGCACAACACATCAAGCAAAATATGCCAAGCTCTAGTGATGCACAACAACAAGCAAAACACACCAAGTTCTAGTGATGCAGAAGCGAGCAAGCCACGTTCAAAGCGCTGCAGGTCTATGAATGACAGCAGCATGGACCTGCACCCCATTTCAGAGGGCAATGAGGAAGGCCTCCTTGAAGGTCAAGGTGAGAGACATACGACATCCAGCAACCCACACGAACAAGATGACTCAGATGAAGCTGATAAAATCCCGTTGATTAAAAGACTAAGGACGCTCAAGGAAATGATTCAGTCTGCCGCTTTGGAGACAATTCCAGCACCCATAGCCAAGGACAGAAGGGCGAGATTAAGGCTGAGAGAACTTGGAACTCCAACAGATCACCCTATTGATCTCCAGAGCAGCAAATCAGCTAATGAGCGCATCCACAAGAGGAGTAAGTGAGCTGATGATGCATGCCAAAGAGGAGTGGAGGCACCACCAATTGTAAGGAGCAACTCTCTAGATTTCACCCCACCTGAAATTGACATAATGAAATTTGTGGAAGAAACAGACCCAACCTCACCTGCAAGACAACCCTCAAACCCAGACTGGCTCAACGAACCAGGGTCCGCATGTTACTTGGATGGGTTTACAGAAGAGGCGTCAAGGGAAATAGAAGAAAATGCTATAAAGCAACTCAAGCTGAAGACCTCTCAAGATGGCAATAACGCAACACCAAGCATAATCGAGATCAACTCAAGCAAGAAGGATGGAGAAATAAGAAGTAGTGAGCAGTCAGTAGAAATAATAGAGGATCAAAGGAGAACACCAGAAGCAGCAACAACAGCAAAAGGAAAAGAACCATTATCAGTAAACTCATCTGTGGCACCAGCTTTCCAACCAGCAGCCATGAGGAGATAGCTACGCTGAAGTCACCATATGCTGATACTGCACCAAAAAAGTCATTTCACTACAACAAGGAAGTATGCCAGCTCTATGATGCTATCATCAAAACCCATGGAAATCCTTCCAGATCAAGGGACATAAAGAGCGAAGAGTACATACTTTTTTTCTCCCCACACACACTTTATTCCTGATTTTTCAAATCTTTAGTTTTTTTTCCTAACCCCATTTTGCTGCCCTCTCATTCTTGATCCATGTTTTTGCACCCACGGGATGATAATGGTCAATTTCTAGCCTATCCACATTTTTTTGCACGAGCTTGCAAATTTAGTGAAGCCCAATGGACATCTAATCAACACAGTTGCAGTGGTTGGCATATATGCAATCAACCCTAAGGGCAGGGGTGCTGCAAAACAGATTATGCCACTACGCCTGTCTGTGAGTGCTCTCATCTTATACAAATGACTTTTTTTCTTAGGTTTGTCCAGAACCACCTGACCAACAACATTTTCCATCTAAATAACATTTTTCTATCAAAATCTTGTATTATACAGCGATACCTTTTGTCAGGCGACCTGGACAGGGTAGAGATCAAGCGTCTATTCAACAAAGGCACAAACTACCTTGACCATAGGCAAATGGTATGCATTCTAACTTTATAATAGTCTGAGGTTCTTTCTAATAAGTCAATCTTATTATTCTTGACACGCAATAATATGGTTCCTAACAAGCAACTTAGCCAATATAATTAGTCAACATAATTAGGCAACTGCAGCAAGGTTTTAGGCAATAACATGTATTTGATTAGGCAATATAATTATTTTTTATAAGGAATAATATAGTTTCTAATAAACAACTTAGCAATCCAGCAATCCAACTTTAGTTTTCATTCTTGTTTAGAAAGATACAACATTTTTTAAACTCAGCACCCTGTGTTGTGTTTTATTCGCAATATTTGCATTTTTTTCTTTCTAAAACAGCAGCAAAAATATTTTGTAGGTCATGTTCCCTATTCTTCAAGCTATCATGGCAAAAAACCTTGGTGATGTTGGGCACTACTTCCTTTTGGTACTCAATATACACAATAAGAGGTTTGAAGTGCTTGACTCCATGAGAACACTTGAAGACATGACACTAAGGACTTGCTGTGACGAAATAGTGGAATCAATCAAGCATCTTTGGAGTGAATTCTACTCGGAATCAGAAGTAGTTATTGAAAACTACGAAATTGTCTCTATTAGCGTCTCACCTCAGAACAACAAGTACGTACAACCTTTTTCACCTCTATCAATTCAACATTTTCAATCATAAATTTTCATCTCAGCAAGTCTACTATGATAACATGTTTTGGAATGCCATTTATCCATACTAGCATGTAGGATCCTGTTAATCAGACAACTATACTTGACATAGAAGTAGTTGGCACTTATTCATTGTTGGAATGGCACTTATTCATTTTAATCAGACAACTATGCTAGACATTTTTTTGGAATGACACTTATTCATTGTAGGATCCTGTACCCGATTTGGTTTGACATCACAAATTTCGGCTTCAAATTTAAGCCTCCAACCATATTGAATTTCTCTGAACTTTTGCAAACTTGAATAAAACCATACTAGGAAACTGAACTCACACCAGATAGCTGGTGGTAGTTATCCCATCGTGCGCCATATGCAATGATTGCATCATGCATGGTCCCTACGCGCCCGGTAATGTGCATGACGTAGCGCCCGGTAACTCAAAAAATTGACACTATCACGTTGGATATCATCACGTCGCTTCCTCTTGGCGCTTCCACTTGGGGGGTACAAAACGAGAGGACTGGACAGGGTTCTGGGATTTGGCCGGGATGGTCTGAATTTTGCCAAAATTCGTCCATCTCGGGAGGGTCTGAAATGAATTTAGTGCATCAAAATTCGAATATTCCTAGAATGATTCCAAAATCCACCGTAATCTGGTCGAAATTGACCGAAATTCGCCCTTTTCGGTTGGGACCAAAATTTTTTCGAAGCTAAATCCCAAAACCCTGGACTGGAGTAACCTGCCTTTTATAGGTCTGGTGTGTAACCGGACCACACGAACGTGTAGACCTCACCGTTGTTAAGATATATATACGCGTGCACATCCACTGATACGATGCCCTATAGAGCTTTTGGGCCCGCCTATCAGAATCAAACCCGTTAAAAGCCCAATGGACCCTGAAGCAGTTATGTTCTCTGCACGTGGGAGCATGGAGGGGATCTACACCAGGTGCCATGGACCAGGTCTGAGTGACTGCTGCTCGCCTGCCCGCAACGCTCGCACCATGCTAGTAAATGGCCACTGGTGAGAAACGTGACAGGACACGCTCCCGTACCCATTTGCAAACGATTTTCTAGTTTAAGTACGACGCATACAGAGCGGTGGAAAACCACAAGCTCTTGTGCATATATAATACTCTCCCAGCCTCGTTTATAATTACACGAATTCTACAGTGCGCTCGATGTGTTACCAAAACAACGTTGCGGAGCCTCCTCCGACTCCCTCTCGTAAATACTTTATTCTGCTGCATAAAACTTTACGCAAGGGCAACACTGTCATTTATTCATAGCATAACCCGATACCGAAGGATACTGTCACCGTGCCATGGATTACGCATGATTCTGGTGAGTTACGCAAACTGTCGCCGTGCCATGGATTACGCACGATTCCGGTGAGTTACGCAAAATGTTTTTTCACGATTGGGTTCCTTGCACAGCCACCGTGTTTATCCCCGGAGAAGAGAGCTAGTGCAAAGTGCCATGGATTACGCACCACGCAAGTGAGTTATGAATAAAGTTTTCTCACGATTAGATTATCTGTTCCACTACAATATGCTGCACAGAGGATCCCTTTACATTATGTTTATCCCCGGAGAAGAGAGCTGGTGCAAAGTGCCATGGATTATGCACAAGGCCGGTGAGTTACACATAACGTTTTCTCAGGATTAGATGCCGTGCTATCTGTTCCACCGCAACATGCTGCACAGAGGATCCCTTTACATTATTTGCGTATCCGTTACGTAGCAGTTACCCCGCACCATCTGTGCAAGTGGTCATAGAAGATCTTCAATGATCCATTTACTCTTTTGACAAGTCATAATATCGTGGGTTATGTACATCAGATACATATGAAATATTGAGATATAATGAAGGACCGATTAGGCGAACCAGAGAGGGGGGGAGTGAATGGGAGCCGATAAAAATTCTTCTCGAAGGAGATGAGAACTCCAACAAGACGAACACGGCTTCCAAATCACGTCTCCGACTCAACTACCCAAGTTGGCCAAGACTGCGCATCCACTAGAGTGCTACTGGTCCTAGGAACCAACAACCACCTTCACAGACTCGAGAACGCAATGGAATACCAACTCGAGCACCACTGACTTACACCGGTCAGGCCGGTGAGCAGCACCGGTCAGACCGGTCCCTACTGGTAAAACCTGGGAACTTCCACAGAAGACCTCTACACCGGTCAGGCCGGTGTAGCTCGCCAGTCAGACCGGTCCAAGCCAGGAAACCCCAAATCCACCAAACAGGCCTACAGAGCTCCAAACTGACCCAAACTCGAAACAGAGGCAACACGGGACTACAACGAACTCACCAGAACGTTCACCCGAGCAAAACCCACAGAGCCTCTGCAACGATCAGACCGGTGAGCAGCACCGGTCAGACCGGTCAGGCTGGGCCGCTCGGGGATGAACAGCACCCGCGGGTCAACTCCCCCAAATCCAACTCCCGATCTCCCGAATCGCTCCACGGATTTGTGCAAGACTTTGGGGATAGTAGGAACACCTCATGGGCACTCCATAGCCTAGATTTGGTCCACCAAAACTTGCTAAATCAAGAGGAATCGAAGAAATCCCACCAAGAATGCCTCTAACCCAAGAGCCACGAAAACCCCAAAATCGAGCCCATTTACTCACTGATTTGGGAGGGGAATCAAAGGGAAAAGAACCACGAAGGGTTCATGCATACATCCCCCACCAAATCCCAAAGAGAAAGGCCTCGAAATCGCTCCAAGAAAATCGCCAAGAAAGGGCTCCGAAAATCACCAAAAAGGAGAAACGGGAAGGACACATCCAAGCCTTGAGGAACCACGCCGAATCATCTATACATACCAAAGAGGTTCATACAAGGTCTAGCTTGCCGCCCGATCATCCTTCCCTCTCACAAGATCTCACCATGAAGCTCTCAAGCTAGTCCTAAGAAAATCCTAAGGAAAATAGGAAGAGAAAATAGGAAAGCAAATGAGCTAGGGTTCCAAGAGATGACTGCCATCATCTCACCACTTGGGTTATATGGAGGCAACCGAAAGACGAAAATACCCTTACTAGCTAACTAGGGATACATGCCCCTCAAGGGCGAATTTGGAAATCTTTGTCTTCGCTCCATCGGACGGATGCCCAGCGATCGCAAACTTGCTTAGCCTCGACGCAAGCCTTGCGATCCCGACGCGTGTCCTCCGCTTCGAAGATTCCGGACTGCGTCGTCGCACACCGGTCAGACCGGTGCTCCTCACTGGTCAGACCGGTACCCACCGGTCAGACCGGTCAGACCCACCGGTCAGACCGATTTGGAGCTGCTGCACCTCCGTCTTCGATTCTTCGGTCTTGGCTTTGTGGATCAACCAAGGAACCCAGTGGTTTTCTGGTGAACCACCGGAAACCCCGCGAACTCGATGTAGCCTCCGCCAATCACCACTCATGACTCGGCTCCCACGTAGTCCCGGCTCGACCTTGGTTTTGAGGCTCAACCAAGAAACCGTCCATGACTTCATCTTGCCGTTCTTGCCACCATGCGGCCCGCACTTGACCCCGCTGGCCACCGGGTCTCTCGAACCAAGCCTACTTGTCTTCTCCACACCTGGAGGCCTCACCGGCAACGACCTTTCGTGCTTGTTCTTCACCTACACCTGTACCAGTCAAGCCGCAACCTGCACCTGCAATACTTAGCCAAGAATCAGTCCACACCACGTTGTCAATCACTCATCACACCAGGAAGCGACCATCCACCGGTCCTCGAACCACACCTGGTTCTCAATCTCCTCCTTGATGAGTGCATTGACAACACACACGTTTTGGTAACCAAGAGAAAAGGAAAAGAAAAGAAACGGCTAAAAGAAACTCCAACAAGCGATCGAAAGCCAAAGAAAGGCAAAGAGCAAGATCACTTGAAGAAGACAAGTTTCGGACCCCTTAGGCAAGGGCAACGGCTCGACACATCCGAAACAAAACATGCTCAAGCAAAGAGCACAAGCCACCAATCCAAAGCTCGAAAACCACAAAGAGCTCCCCCTGCACACATGCAACTCCCCCTGGACGAATGCATGCAAACCTCCTTGCAAAACAGAGCAGCTGCTTCAGCTATGCTCTGACTGGTCAGACCGGTCAACCACACCGGTCAGACCGGTGTGCTAGATCGCCCAGCACCTGAACCTTACACCGGTCAGGCCGATGACCACCTGGGAACTGCCCGAGCTCAAAACTAGCTCGAAACCACTTGAAAACTTTCTAAATGCATGCAGCAAGCCAAAACATGCTCAAACTTCTCCCCCTTGTTGACAATGCATGAATCAAGCCAAAAATGCAAAAAATGCAACCTAGAGCTTCTCAAATAGACAAAATTCAACAAAGGATGCTACATATGTCCAAATGAGCAAGTTAGATACTCTATAGCTTTGTAATGACATCAACTTCATGATCACCAAGTTTCACAACCATTGGGCGAAGCTAAGATAGAATTGAGCAATTTTGCGAAAAATTACCCTCTCATGAGCAAAGTCCTAAACATGAGCAAAACATGTCCAAATGGCAAAGCCACACAAACTTCATGCTAGGACAACCATTCTAAGCATAAGACCATCATAAACACCCACAAGCACCTCATGTCATGTCAAAGCCACCGAGCCATGTGCCTACTTCTAGATATGAGACTTCTCATCGGTAGGCATCATGCAACGGTTTAGCACCCAAAGCAAATTAAAATCAGCACATATGACATGGGAGCACATTTTCCAAGAATTTACATTTCATTTTCAGATTTATAATTGGTACATGAAATGTCTTTGCGACAAAAAGGAACTTATGCCCCTCCACAAGATCAAGCATGGGGGCTAAACATTCATGATGGCAAATGAGTCTTTGGCCCCATATGATCAAAATAAGCTATCCAACCACAAATTAAGCATAGCCAAGCCACAAAAACATATCAAGATCATGTAAAGGCATTTACTCACAAGAGAGCATATAGATGAGATTTTTGAAAAACATAGCCATCAACCATGGATATAAATCAAGATCATCAAGAGCTAAGCCAAACTAACCCTAGCTTACCAAAACTAGCTCACAAAGACATATATATCATTCCATGGTGAACAATGTATATAGGAGAAGCCTTTCCTAAACAATGCATATGATACAAAACGCATGCAACCTAAGATACAAAGATGCCTATACATCATGTTACATATGACATGCCAAATGCAAGAAATGCACAAAGGAAAGCTATACATATGCTACAAAGGAGCTCCCACACGCCAACTCAAGAAATCAAACAAACACCAAGCTCCCCCCGCAAACGAGTGAAAGTTGCTTGATCTAGGGATTTGGTGAAAATATCGGCTAGTTGGTCATGTGTGGGTACATGGATCAAAGCTATCTTCCCTTTCTCTACGTTGTCTCTCAAGAAATGATACCTCACTTCTATGTGCTTGGTTTTGGAATGGAGCACTGGGTTCTTTGCAACGCTTATGGCACTGGTGCTATCACATTGAAGTGGAACATGGGTATACTCCTCACCAAAGTCACTCATGGTGTATGTGATCCAAAGGAGCTGAGAGCAACAACTAGCTGCGGCCACATACTCTGCCTCGGTAGTGGATTGAGCAGCACTTGACTGTTTGCGGGAAGACCAAGACAACAAAGAGGAACCCAAGAACTGGCAAGTCCCAGAAGTGGACTTCCTATCCAACCGACACCCGGCAAAATCCGCGTCTGAAAAACCATGAAGCACCAAAGAAGAAGACGCATAGTACCAAAGGCCGAAGTCGGGAGTGTGTCGGAAATACCTGAAAATGCGCTTGACCGCTTGCCGATGCGAAGTCCTCGGAGACGCTTGAAAACGAGCGCACAGACATACCGAGAATTGGATGTCCGGCCTCATCGCCATCAAGTAGAGGAGTGACCCGATCATGCTCCGGTACTCCTTCTGGTCCACGTGTTCCCCTTCCTCGTCCGCATCAAGAGCTGTAGTCGTACTCATAGGCGTCGCCATGGCCTTGGAGTCCTTCATCTTGAACTTCCTCATAATGTCCTTGGTGTACTTAGCTTGGTGCACAAATGTTCCTTCCTTTGATTGCTTGATTTGTAGCCTGAGGAAGAACTGCAACTCGCCCATCATGCTCATCTCAAATTCCCTGCTCATGTCTTCTGCAAACCTTACAACAAGAGAGTTAGACGAGCCACCAAAGACAATATCATCCACATATACCTGCACAATCAGGATATCTCTGCCCTGCCTGAGGAGAAACAAGGTCTGATCGACCTTTCCCATCTCAAACCCTCTCTCAAACAGGAACCCCCTCAACCTACCATACCAAGCTCTAGGTGCCTGCTTCAACCCATACAGCGCCTTCCTCAACTTGTACACCCGGTGGGGGTACTTCTCACTCTCAAACCCCGGTGGTTGCCTCACAAACACCTCTTCCTCCAACACACCGTTCAGGAAAGCACTCTTCACATCCATCTGGTACAACTTCAACCCTTTAGCCATGGAAAAGGCTAGAAGGATCCTGATCGCCTCCAAATGAGCTACAGGAGCGAAAGTCTCCTCGTAGTCGATCCCCTCTTTCTGACTGTACCCCTGAGCAACAAGTCTCGACTTGTTCCTCACCACTTCTCCTTTCTCTCCCTCTTTATTTTTCCACACCCATTTTGTCCCAATCGGCTTACACCCTAGGGGAGGGTCAACCAACACCCAAACTTGGTTCCTCTCAAAATTCTCCAACTCCTCATGCATCGAGTTAACCCAATTATGATCAGATAACGCGTGTCCAATGTCTTTGGGCTCAAAGGTGGCAACAAAAGCAGCATGAGCGAAATGAGAATTGTTCCGAACCCTCGACCGTGTAGTACGTTCATTCATGTCGCCGATGATTCTCGAAGCTGGGTGATCCACTTGCACTCGCCGGGGAGGTTCTCGCCTTGATGCTACCTCCCCCTCAACAGCAGCTTCGCCTTGATCTGGGTTTGTCGTTGTAGGTGTGGGAGAGGGCCTGTTCACGATCGTCGTTGAAGTAGTAGGTACATGTTCAGCTGCGGGCACCACACCGCCATCTTCATCATCTCCATGTTCATGCTCCTCCTCCTGAAAGATCTCCTCGCCAAGTTCGTCGTCACCTGCACACTCAAAAACAAGCTGACTACGTGGCTGTCTCTCGTCGAAGGTTACCTCGCAAGTCTCCACGATTTGGTTAGTTTCAAGATTGAGCACACGAAATGCTCTAGAATGAGATGCATAACCAAAGAAAATGCCATTGACAGACCTACCCTCGAACTTGTTCAACTTCTTCCCTTTCTTCAGAATGAAGCATTTACAACCAAAGACATGGAAGTGACTCACCTTGGGTGTGCGATCGTGCATCAACTCGTAATAGGTCTTCTTCTTATGAACCCTGAGGTAGATCCTGTTCGACACATAGCACGCGGTATTGACCGCCTCAGCCCAGAACCTTCTCGGAGTCCTATGCTCGTCGAGCATCATCCGAGCCATCTCGCACAAGGTCATGTTTTTCCTTTCCACAACGCCATTCTGGGGAGGCGTATACGGACTCGAAAACTGGTGTTCAAGACCCAAGTCATGGCAAAAGGTTTCGAAGCGAGAGTTTTTGAATTCCGAGCCATTGTCACTGCGGATCGCTCGTATGGCATCTCCGTGCCTCTCGTTTCTTAACCTCAAGACAAGATCTCGAACAAAACCAAACGTTTCCCCTTTCTCCTCAAGAAAGAATACCCACGCATACCGAGAGTAGTCGTCCACCACAACAAGGACATACCACTTCCCACACGCAGATCGTACACGAGCTGGGCCAACAAGGTCCATATGGAGCAGCTCGCATGGACGCTCAGTCATCACATCGATGAGAGGCGGGTGAGAAGAGGCTACCATCTTGGCATGCCTACACGACGCACAAACCAACTCTTTCTCAAACCTCAACCGTGGCAATCCTCGGACCAAATTGAGTTTACTCAAGCGTGACAAAAGGTCAAAGCTCAAGTGACCCAACTTCCTATGCCACTTCCACAAGTCACTCGAAGAACCAGCCAAAAAGCAACGCTCCACACCAGAAGACTGAGAGAAATCAGCTCGGAACACTTGACCCTCGGGAACGACCATGCAAACAAGGTCCCCTCGAGAATCTAAAATCCGAGAACCACCAGGCCGAAACAACACCTCAAAGCCCTCATCCAACAACTGGGACACAGAAAGCAAATTGAACCCCAGCGATTGAACAAGAGCAACACGCCTGAGAGTGACCTTGTCACTTGCCTTGATCTCACCTTCTGATAGCACATGCCCTCGCCCATTGTCCCCAAAGGTGATGTATGTCTTGGACACCACCGGGACGAGACTTGAGAACCACCCGTTGTCTCCGGTCATATGCCTCGAGCAACCGGAGTCAATCAACCAAACATTCCTCAAGTCTCCCACCTAAAATTCAAAAGCGAGCATGTGAGTGAACAAACGACTCAGCACTGGGGTTAGTACCAAAAGAGTAAAACCAGTGCCGAGCCATTTGCTCCAAAGTGGGGTTAGGACAAACCAAATCATCACGCCTATCAAAGCTAGCACCACGAACACCACCACGGTAACCACTACGAGGGAACCAACCCTCTCTAGCTGGAGGAGGACGAAAGCCACGAAAGGAAAACTATGGATCGTTCCTCCTCTCCATCTCAAAGCTACGACTCCTCCCACCCCCGTATTGAGCACGAGGTGGAGAACGCCTAGTAAACTGACCACCTGCAAACTTTCCAGACCAACCACCAGAACCACGACCACCAGAACCAAATCGAGCATCCTCACGAGCACGAAACCCAACTCGCTGTCTGCCCAGACCTGCACCGGTCTGACCGGTGTAGTGCACCGGTCTGACCGGTGTATCTCGGCCAGCAGCACCACCTGCTGCCTTCCGGTCTCCCCAAGCCAGAACCATCCTCACAATCGCCTTGGCCCTGGGCATCTGCATACGAGGCTCAGATACACCATTAGAGGGGTGGTACCTGTCCTTGTTAGCCCACTCTCTAGCCATTCTCTCCTCACGCTTCCTCTTGAAGCAAAACTCATCCTTGTGACCATCTCTCCCACAATACCCACAATGGAACTTCATGGGCTGTGGCTTAGGCTTTGGCTTGGGTTGGGGCTGCCCACTCAATTTCTCACCCTTCTTCTCTCCTTCCTCACCTCCCTTTGGGCTCACAAACTTCATCGGTTTCTGAAAATCATTTGTTGGGTGAGGGAATATGGGTGGATCTGGAGTAGTGTCAAGTTTGTTTCTGAGATGGTTAGGCTTGGGCTCAAACTTGTTCTTGTATCTGTTTGGTGGTGGGATAGGAATCTCTCCAACTCTCTCAACTCCCTCACCACTGTTCTCTCCAAGCTTGTCAGCCCCAAGTGCCTGACCATCATAGCGTTTGAAAGCTGCTATCATGATACCAAGCTGAGGCTCCTGACCCGACAACCAGCTCATACATTTCCTCAGCTCATCATTCTCATCCTACAAGCGATCAACATAATGTGCAAGCTCCAAATTCTTAACCGCATGCAATTCACAAGTAGAGCAAGAAGTGGGAATAGGCTCTTTCAACTTAGCCTCAAGCGAAATAGTGTAAGCATGCATCTCATCAATCTTTCCATGCAAAACAGGGCAAGAAGTGCAAGCACCTAGCAAAGCCGGTCTAGACTTAAGCTCAGCCACCTCAACCCTAAGCATATCTAGTTCATCACAAGTAGAAGCATGCTTATCCTTAAGAGCAGTAAGATCAACTAGGTACACAGAGCAATCACAGCAATCAATCTCATCAGAAACCACAGGAGAAGCCTTAAGCGAATCAATCTCAAGCTTAGCATCTAGGTTCTGGGTTTCTAGCTCAGCCACACGGTTCCTAGCATCTTCTAGTGAGGCCCTAAGCTCTTTCCTCATCTTCTTGGCCTCTCTAAGCATGTGATCGTGATTATCAAGCAAGTCAACCAACTCATCATTCTCCTTGCGCAAAGAGGAGAGCTCATCACATACCTCATCCTCGGAGTCGGAGTCCGAGTCACTCTGATGACTCTTCTTGCTGCCAGAGCTACGACCCATGCCGCAGAAGCCATCTCCCACGAAGCAGCTCAACCCGCTCAAGTTCCTGGATGACTTCTTGTTCTTGCGCCGATCACCTTCATCTTCACTGCTACTCGAGCTCGAGGAAGAGTAGGCGGAGCTGGAGTCGACGTCGCTCGCTCCGACCATCGCTCGGGCCTTCCTGCCGCGGCCGTCCTTCTTCCTCGATCGTCGCTTGTCCTTGTGCTTATTCTTGTGCTTGTGATCGCACCTCGATCGGTACTTGCCGTCCTTGTTCGACCGGTGCCTGTAGCCGTCCTTGTAGCCGTCCTTGTTCTCCGTCTTCTCCGGGCAGTCGGCGACGAAGTGTCCTGGCTTGCCGCACTGAAAGCACATCCGTGCTGTCCTCCTCGTGTTCACTCGGTTCTCGTGCAGCCTCTCGAACCGCCTGGTCAGCAACGCCAGCTCGTCCTCTCCAAGCACGGCGAACTCCTCATCTGGCAAAGACATCAAAAAAGACAGAGAGTACATCCTGGATGATGCGTTAGCATTAGACTTAGCTCCTTTGCCACCAACGAGAGCGAGACTATGAGAATCAGTCGGGCTCTCGATCTTGGCTGTCATACCACGGTCCAACTCAGCCGACTTGAGCTTCGAGAATAGCTCGTTCACCGTCAAGGTGTCATACTTCTCGGACTCAACAATAGCCTCAAACTTCCCGTCCCATACGGTACGATCCAACGAGTGCAAAAGCTTCACGGCTCTATCATGATCATCGTATGGGAGCACGGCCACATTGGCTCTCATGTTGTTCACAACGACTGTAAACCGCTGGAAAAGGGTATCGACGGACTCGCCGGGGAGATGAGTGAAGTTCTCGTACTCTCTCCGGTAAGTCGTGTACATCCGAGCCTGAACCTGAGCATTCCCAGCATGAGCATCCTTCAACTGCTCCCAAATCCTACAAGCTAAGTCCTCTGTCTGAACCCGATCGAATTCAGGCTGACACAGAGCACGAAACAAGTAGTCGACAGCCTTGTTGTTGGCTTCGAACATATCCCTCGATCCTGGAGCAAGGAAGTTCATTAGATGAACATAAGCTGTGTTCACCGTGACGTCCCAAAGGATCTGACCCTTTCCGCGGAGGAACGCTGCCATCCGCCTCTGCCACATCTGGTAGTTCTTCCCATCGAAGTGCGGAGGACCCGAACCCCGTTCCTGGTATGCCATCTTTGGATCTTAGACTGGTAAGAGTCAATAAAGACCCGAACCGGCTCTGATACCAATTGAAGGACCGATTAGGCGAACCAGAGAGGGGGGGAGTGAATGGGAGCCGATAAAAATTCTTCTCGAAGGAGATGAGAACTCCAACAAGACGAACACAGCTTCCAAATCACGTATCCGACTCAACTACCCAAGTTGGCCAAGACCGCGCAGCCACTGGAGTGCTACTGGTCCTAGGAACCAACAACCACCTTCACAGACTCGAGAACGCAACGGAATACCAACTCGAGCACCCCTGACTTACACCGGTCAGGCCGGTGAGCAGCACCGGTCAGACCGGTCCCTACTGGTAAAACCTGGGAACTTCCACAGATGGCCTCTACACCGGTCAGGCCGGTGTAGCTCGCCGGTCAGACCGGTCCAAGCCAGGAAACCCCAAATCCACCAAACAGGCCTACAGAGCTCCAAACTGACCCAAACTCGAAACAGCAGCAACACGGGACTACAACGAACTCACCAGAACGTTCACCCGAGCAAAACCCACAGAGCCTCTGCACCGGTCAGACCGGTGAGCAGCACCGGTCAGACCGGTCAGGCTGGGCCGCTCGGGGATGAACAGCACCCGCGGGTCAACTCCCCCAAATCCAACTCCCGATCTCCCGAATCGCTCCACGGATTTGTGCAAGACTTTGGGGATAGTAGGAACACCTCATGGGCACTCCATAGCCAAGATTTGGTCCACCAAAACTTGCTAAATCAAGAGGAATCGAAGAAATCCCACCAAGAATGCCTCTAACCCTAGAGCCACGAAAACCCCAAAATCGAGCCCCTTTACTCACTGATTTGGGAGGGGAATCAAAGGGAAAAGAACCACGAAGGGTTCATGCATACATCCCCCACCAAATCCCAAAGAGAAAGGCCTCGAAATTGCTCCAAGAAAATCACCAAGAAAGGGCTCCGAAAATCACCAAAAAGGAGAAACGGGAAGGACACATCCAAGCCTTGAGGAACCACGCCGAATCATCTATACATACCAAAGAGGTTCATACAAGGTCTAGCTTGCCGCCCGATCATCCTTCCCTCTCACAAGATCTCACCATGAAGCTGTCAAGCTAGTCCTAAGAAAATCCTAAGGAAAATAGGAAGAGAAAATAGGAAAGCAAATGAGCTAGGGTTCCAAGAGATGGCTGCCATCCTCTCACCACTTGGCTTATATGGAGGCAACTGAAAGACGAAAATACCCTTACTAGCTAACTAGGGATACATGCCCCTCAAGGGCGAATTCGAAAATCTTTGTCTTTGCTCCATCGGACGGATGCTCAGCGACCGCAAACTTGCTTAGTCTCGACGCAAGCCTTGCGATCCCGACGCGTGTCCTCCATTTCGAAGATTCCGGACTGCGTCATCGCACACCGGTCAGACCGGTCAGACCCACCGGTCAGACCGGTCTGGAGCTGCTGCACCTCCGTCTTCGGTTCTTCGGTCTTGACTTTGTGGATCAACCAAGGAACCCAGTGGTTTTCTGGTGAACCACCGGAAACCCCGCGAACTCGGTGTAGCCTCCGCCAATCACCACTCATGACTCGGCTCCCACGTTGTCCCGGCTCGACCTTGGTTTTGAGGCTCAACCAAGAAACCGTCCATGACTTCATCTTGCCGTTCTTGCCACCATGCGGCCCGCACTTGACCCCGCTGGCCACCGGGTCCCTCGAACCAAGCCTACTTGTCTTCTCCACACCTGGAGGCCTCACCGGCAACGACCTTTCGCGCTTGTTCTTCACCTGCACCTGTACCAGTCAAGCCGCAACCTGCACCTGCAATACTTAGCCAAGAATCAGTCCACACCACATTGTCAATCACTCATCACACCAGGAAGCGACCATCCACCGGTCCTCGAACCACACCTGGCTCTCATATAACCATAGAAGATCCACCGTAATTCCGAAGGTTACGATCATGGGTTCTTGCCGTGTGTGTGGGCCAACACGATTAAGGCCCAAATTAATGATTGAGCAACCATGTTGCATCTTGGCGGCCTTGTCTACCGTATACGGTGCCCCTTTTGTTCATGAGCCCTTAGCGTACACTATAATTCAGTATACGTTGGATCACGTTTTTACTGTATTGACCTCAATGTTTCGAAAAATGAGGATCCAAGGCCAAAGTATTTATTTTAATATATCCTTCCACTTTTTTGAGACAGGCTGATTGATTCAGATGTACATGGGCTTGATGGGCTTGGAGTCCAGGAACGGTTTGTTTGTGGGGTGGGGTGGGGTGGTTCAAAGCTATGCGGATCGGATGACTTCTCTGAACGTGATTGGTCCCAAAAATCTCTGAACATGATGAAATCTTTTGCATCCGTGCTTGATCCTATCATCAGTGCTCACAATTAGGTCCATTCATCACCATTATACGTACGAACGGTGGTGGTAACCCAATCTGCCTTGATGTCTCGTGCGTAGTGACCGATTTACAGAAGGTTACGCAGTTCGACGGCCATCTGGACGAGACAAGAGAGGAGGTAACCAATAGTCGAACCAAGTGATAGGTTACGCGCGTGCCTCTGGAGAGTACATGGCTCGTGCGAAACTGAGTGGTCCAGAGTACAACAGCTCACATGTGTTTATGAAACCGTGTCAATAAATGTCCAATGGCGGCGGCACAACTACCGCTCCTTCTCATGTTGTAGTGGGTTGCTCAGTTTGGGACATCGACTATTCGACTGTAATGACGACAGTGCGGCGGTGCCGGCCGGTGGTGGCCGCAAGTCGTGGTATGGAGTGGTACTGTGGTAGATCCGTGTTGTATACATGTGTTTTGTTTTGTTTTGGTTGAGTTGAGGTAGTGGAGTGATGCAACTGCATCGAACGCACCACGGTATGATGAACACATCCGATCCGCTGCTAGGCCTGCAAATCAAAAAATTTCGTGGAAGCAATCATATAGTAGATGCGGAACACGATCACTAGCTGTTACACAGCTTCAGGTGCACACACATCATTTCATGCAGTATATATAAACGAGTGTACGTACATATGCATTTATACTGCATGAAAATATGTGTGCATACATCGGTACCTTCCTGTAGTGATAACAACGAAGCACTGAAGCACCCAAAAACAACTGTGTATCCCTCAAAAAAAAACCCAAAAACAACTGTGTGACTCGCTGCTAAAGACCAAGGTAGAAGTAGAAGATCATGTAACCTCCAGAGGGGACGCCCAACAAGTGAAGGTAGGGCACATAGAAAGGACCACACATTGGTCCTGCAGACTCCGGAGTGCCAACCGGGCGGGCGTCGAAGCAGGAGATGCTCCGAGAGCCCAGCGTGGAGCTGAGACACCAGACCCGCCCGACCCAAACCATGTGACGGGTCGGATTGTTTGCCCGAAACTGATGGGTTGGGTCTGGTAACCCGAAGGACCCGACCCGCCGACCAGGAACTTTTTGATGGGCCGGTTATTTCGAACGGTGGATGACTTTTCAGAATGGCTTTTTCAGTTTTTGTCAGGTTTACTTCGTTCAGTTCTCTCATTCATTGGTTAATAGTAATTAATGCTCACCCCCACGGCCCCGCCCGTCCCGTCAGGCAGGCAGGCTGGGCTTTCATAGGCGTATGGTTTTGTAAACAAATAAACGATCTTATAGAGATGGGCCGTGGGCGTATGTGTGAGCGGTCGATTTTCCAGTTTTTTAGGATTCCTTCTTTGTAAACAAATAAATGATCTTATAGAGATGGGCTGCTATGAATTTTCAGTGTCATTTGTGAACTTTCACAGCAACGTTTGTAATTGCCATGTATGTTCTATACTAACATAGTTTTATTATCAACGTCTCTTCTATGCATGATGTACTAAACGAAGTTTATTTGCTAAACCTGTGAAACTTTGCGTGACAAAATCTAATGAGTGTAATTAATCTACGATTTTGCTACAGTAAGATTATTCTCGCAAATTAGCCCAAGTTTGTGATGATAGTTTTAAAACTGAGTTTGTCTAATACCCGTAATTAGTGGTCAGACTTGTAACTTTGGACCGGATAAAGTTTAGCCACATATACCAAATACATGTCATCACATAATCATGGTACCGTCCAGCTTTTGCACTTCCACCTGCAGCACGTGGTTGTCATCTTCCGACTGGTCCTCCCACTCATCATCGTCGTCGACGCACTCGCCCTCGCGGATGGCTTTGAAGAAGCAGGTGTCGCCGACCTTGAGTTGGTTGTCCTGAACGAAGTGGTACCAGCCGTACTTGAAGTGCGCTCTGACCCCTCTCACCCCCTGCGCGTGGTTCAAGCTCACTGTCCATGACTGACTGCGCATCCGTAGTTCCACGAGCTACCGTCGAGCATACCCATGCGCCTCCTAGAAGTGCAATGGCACGTTCTGCGACGGCATCGCCGAGACGACGCGTGAGTTAGATGTGGATGCACTGCATAATGCAGTAAAGCAAAAACTTGCAGCGATGGCAACTCACCAAGTACTGGGACTCCCTTGACCGCAAGTTGCACGCCTTCAGGCACACGATAAATTGAGAGGGCTCAGCCACGGGCAGCAACCTGGTGCCGGTGTTCCCTCCGTGCGAGACGTTGGCCTGCAGGTATCGATGGCGGCAGGCGGACGTGTTGAAGACAGTTACATCGAGCGTGGCCGTGGCACGGTCGTACCGAAACACGAGCAGCTGGCAGTCACACAGGTCGTGTGCGCGATAAAACTCCTCCCAACCTTCGGCTAGGTACATGGAGCTGATGTTGTCACCGACGGAGATGCTGACACCCCACGTACCCAAGCCTGCGCCGTCGACCCGCAGGTTCAACCTCCGGTGACCTCCGAGCTGCTACACGAACTTAGGCGGCAGCACCTGCACACCACGGTCGAAAATGCTGATCAACAATTAATTTGTAAGCACAACACCCGGATATCGCTTTTAATTAGAAGCAGCACTTACCAGCGATTCCTGGTACATCCCAGGGAGCAAGATCTTGTAGAACTCGAATGCATTGTCTGCGTACAATAACAGAGAATGTCATGCTATGTCGTCAATGACATGCATGCAGCAAAGGACTAAAGGGAAAATTAGATGTGTACCATTAAAAGAACTGGTCTTTAGAAAAAAAGCATTGAAAGATCAAGCTTCAGAAATCTAGCACAGAAAGTGTTGTTCGTTATTGATTTCTAGCACAACCGTGAACTCAACGTTACCAGGCCTCCCAAACACGTTCACCACGGTAGAACAAACTGTCGACGGTGTCTTCCGGTGCCAATTCTGGTGATTTCAGTGGCAGAGGAGATGGGGAACGGGGACTGCAGTTGCAGGGGCTCACCATGATTCCATTTGGCAGGTCGGATGGGGAAGAGGGGCCGGGATGGGAAGTTCACCGGCGGCGCCCGCTCGGGGCCGACGGTAATGGCGAACGCAGATTGCCCGACCACAGCTGGCGCGCGGGGCTTCCGGTGTGTGGGTCCGGTCGGTGGGAGACGCTACTGCGCGGGGCAGCCGACGGACGAGGGCATGCGCGCGGGCCGGCGGTGAGCAAGGCAGTCGACGGGCTGGTCCAGGCGCGGGGCCGGTGGTGAGCGGGGTAGGGGCGGGTCCAGGCACGCGCGGTCGCTGGCGTGCGGGGTGGCTGGTGAGCAAGGCCAGGCACGTAGGGGCGCGGGCTTGGAGGTCACGGGCAGGGAGCCTTTGCTCCGGTTGGTGGCGACTGGAGGTTAGGGATGACGAGTGGGGTCTATGTGTCACAGGGAGAGGAAGGCAACTGGTAACGGTGAGCTAACATGAATGGTAAAAATCCATAACTGAGTAAACTTTTGATGCTATTTTTCTAGAGTTGAATCTTTCCATGCTATTTTTCTAAAGTCTGCATCTTTTGATGGTATACAAATCTAATTTTCCCAAGACTAAGGGTTTAGTGTTCGATTAAGTTCAGTACAAGTTACACAAAAGTTTTGAAATTAAAAGCAATTCAAATGCTATTGTTTGGGTGACTATTGTATTCTCTTTTCGAATTGTAATAAGCAATCAGATACAATTGCTGGTTGGGTGTACAGAAGCATGGTATTGGTATTGGACCATTCTTCCACAGCACCAGAGGTCAGCAGGTGAGGCACTCGCCGGTGGAAAGTCGCGGAGCTCGCCGTCGAATGGCTTGCCGGCGGAGAGGATCGACCACACAGGTCACTGGTGTAGGTTTTCAAGAAGGGAGGGTCGTGGTGTGGAGAGGAGGGGTGCCGGATTTTGGGGCGGAAGGGAGCTACACGGCGGCGCTCGCCTCCTACGCGTGGGATGTCACCAGTCGACGATCCGTTCAGTGGCGTGAAGGACGCCGACGCTTACTGCGCACAAACTAGGCGCGCGTAGGACACTACCCGCCAACCGCGCACGTGACGCCGCTGCCAGCCGTTCCTCCACCCAGCCGCATAGGATGCCACGCAAGTGAAGCTGATGCTGCGCGATATTGGATCATTGTTTGAGTTTCCAATTCATAGGACGTCCAAACAACCGAATTGGTGTCCCTAGATTCCAAATCCTTGTTCTCCACTCCAATGCCAACATCCAAAAGCTACCTAAATAAATGGAGCGGGACGTACTAGCTGCGTCGCCGTGAGCGTACATCTTGTGGCAAGCACTCAGGTCGAAGACCGTGATGGCGAGCGTAGCGGTGACACTGTCGTAGCGGAACAAGAGAACGTAGCCGTCCAGAAGTTTGTGGGCGCGTGCGAACTTGTCCCAACCATGTGCGAGGCACATGGCACTGCTCTTGGCGTCACCCAAGATCTCCATGTTCCACGGTGGCATCCCCTCACCGGCTAGCCGCATCTTCAAGATCTTGGCATCTCCAAGCTCCTGAACGAACTTATTCGGTAGCTTCTGAAAGTAGCAAGATTGATATGTGTCAGCGAAATCTCTTGCTCCCAAAGTGGACAGATCAGATTCACAACCTAAACAAAGTATGCAATTTGATCACTTACCAGGGTGTCGTACATGCTAGGAAGAAGAATCTTGAAAAACTCTAGTTGTTCGAAGTTCAAATCTACCATTGCCTGTTCTTGCCCTACCCTACGCGGACTGTCAGACATAGATGAGAGAGGAGACGATTGACACAGGAGCCACAGACCTGGTGATGCCTGGGTACCTACTGATGGTAGTAGCTTCTAGTATAAGGGAGGCTTTCATGACCAATGCCAGTCGCCATGTCTTGGGACTCTACCCTTTTAACTACCATTGACAGGAAAGACATTACTGTGACATCCATGCCCCTCCATTTCGGTCGATGACGTGTGGGGTATAGCACGGTGTAGTTCCCTCGACAGACACACAATTACAGATGTGCGAACGGCATGCGTCACTTGTGTACTTACAGAATCCACTTCCCGTGCATGCCGCATCTTATTGGTTTGATTAAAAACTACTCCCTCCATCTCTAAATGTAAGCATTTGTTGACTTTTTATGTTCATATTTGACTGTTCGTCTTATTAAAAAACTTATGAAAATATTATTTATTTTGTTATGACATGTTTTATCATCGTATATATTTTAAGTATTTTCATAATTTGTTTTGAATAAGACGGACGGTCAAACGTGATGCACAGAAATCGAAGAATGCTTATATTTAGGGATGGAGGGAGTATTAACTAATTTGCAATCCTGTTGGTTTCACTTCAAACTCTCAACTACTCCAAGGTGGGGAAAATGCTAGGACATTGAAAGAATTAATTCCAGCAGTGCATCAGGTAAAAGATTTATTTCCGTTACAAAATGGTAAGACATTGAAAGATTTAATTCCATCAGGCATTTTTGAGTACAGTCCATGGAAAGCAAATAGGTAGATCCGTGTTGTATACGTGTGTTTTGTTTTGTTTTGGTTGAGTTGAGGCAGTGGAGTGATGCAACTGCATCGAACGCACCACGGTATGATGAACACATCTGATCCGCTGCTAGGCCTGCAAATCAAAAAATTTCACGGAAGTAATCATATAGTAGATGCGGAATGCGATCACTAGCTGTTACACAACTTTAGGTGCACACACATCATTTCATGCATGTACGAGGAGTCACTGGTATTGCCCTGATGCTCGCCGAGGCAGCGCCCGGCAGGTTACGCATGAGGAACCATGATGGATGTGTGGAGCAACATGGCTCACGGTTGGGTTACCATAGCATATGCCTTTGATCAAAGCATGCCGTGTATCCCTGGCGTCCACGTGTGTAACCGAGGTGGTGCAGGTTACAGTGATGGCCGCCTGGGTTACGCACGCCAGCATCGCGGTTGCCGCGAGACACGGCGGGTGGTGTCGACTAAGCGCGTAACCTGCAAGGTCTCGGTTACGCAGGTGCCATTCAGCGGGCTACGCACTAGAGAATTCCATGGACGATGCGTCAGCAGCCCCCCCGCTTCTAGGAGAAGCAAACTGCGGTGAGGGCAGGCCGCTGTGGGCCACGCGGTGCACCATCATTATTACGATGGACGAAGGGACGGGGCCTCCCTCCTCTGCTCCCCTCCCGTCGTGTCGTCCGTAGCCACAGCCGCCGCCCGCCCCGAGGAGTAAGCTGGACCCGCTGCGTTACGTGTTCCACGCGGTGCTTCAACCTAGGTTACGCGGCTTGCTGCCAAGCCAAGGGTTACGCACGTTCACTGTGTCGTGTCATGTGTACAGCCTTGACGGGACAGGACGGGCCTGCTGCTGCAGGCGCCTCCGCTCCCGTCCCGTCGTGTCGTCCGCAGCCACAACAACGCCGCCCGCCCCGAGGAGTAAGCTAGACACGCTGGGTTACGCACAATCCATGATGCACACGCGTACTGCATCCACTCTGCAATTAAGCTTAATTGGTACCCACTACCGATTTCTCTTGCCTCTCAACGCGCCACTACACGCCATGTCACTATGCCTTCGTCGATTTTCTGTGACTAATAGCATGTTGTATTTGCGAGTAGCACGCCATAAAATTCTCGCAGTTGAAATACATGTAGGATCAATCATTTAAGAATGGTTCTCGCTCAACAAAATTAACATGCTTTCAAATATATTATTGTTTACAGATAAATATCGTCATGTAATCGTTTTGGTGTTTCTACTTTTACATTTCACCTTAAAATTTTGCTTAAAAATTCCTGCAGCAACGCGCGGGGTATCACCTACTAGTTATTAGTTACTCCTACCTCGTCTGTGACATCATGACGATGATCAATTAAGCTGGACCCGCTGGGTTACGCACAATCCATGACACACACGCGGTGCTTCAGCCTAGGTTACGCGACTTGCTGCCAAGCCAAGGGTTATGCACGGTCACTGTGTCGTGTCGTGTGTACAGCCTTGACGGGACGGGACAGGCCTGCTGCTGCAGGCGCTTCTATTCCCATCCCGTCGTGTTGTCCACAACCACAACAGCGCCGCCCACCCCGAGGAGTAAGCTGGACCCCTAGGTTACGCATCATCCATGATGCATGCAACACCGTCTCGCAGGTGCAGGTAGCACTGATAGTGTGTAACTGAACGGGTGTAGGTTACTCGCAGGATCGACAGGACCAGATGTAGCAGGGATGGTGCGGAACCCTGGATGCTGGCTTCTTGGCAACGCACCCGGAAGGCCACAAAACGGATCAACTTTACATGGCACTCCCTCCATTCTCTTTTGATAGGAATACTCTGTATCTCCAAAAATTAGATTTTTACAAATGATAGTCCTATTTGCCATTGGTGTGGGCCGTGGTAATAAATGGCACAGATAACAATGAGTATCATGAGTAGAATGCCATTTGACAGAAGAGAAGTTTAAGACTACTGGCTGCATGGTGCAACACTGGCTGGGTTACGCACAGGGTCTGTTAAGCAAATCGGTCGTGTCGATCCTGCGCGTCACCTGCATCCGGTCATGTCGGTTCTGCGCATCACCTCAGCTCGGTTACACACGGTTCAGCTACGCACCATCCGTTCTGCATGGCACGTGCAACACCGACTAGGTCGTGTCGATTCAGCATGTACGCATCATCCATTCTGCTTGATGCAACACCACCGGTTCCAGATGTATGCGTAACATGAACCCGCTCATACCCGCACGGACTCGGTTACGCACCTTGATGCTGCAACACCGACTGGGTGGTGCCGATTCGGCGCGTAACCTGCATCCGATCGTGTTGATCCTGCGCATCACCTGCACTACACCAGCTTCAGTTACGCACAATTCGGCTACGCACCATCCGTTCTTCATGGCGCGGCGTGTAACATAAGAAATAGGCTTCAGTTGTACTCCGTATGCGTAACCTACACCCACTAGGTTATGCACTATAGTGCTGCTGCATGCATAGGGCAACTACGACTAGGTAACGCACAGACTCGGTTACGCACCATTCAGGCAACACCGACTCGCAGGTGCAGGCAGCACTAATAGTGCGTAACCGAGCAAGGGTAGGTTACTCGCAGGATCGACAGGACCGGATGCAGCAGGGATGGTTACACCGAATCGGTGATCGGCTGGGTGCAGGTTACGCCGGTCTGGGTTATTTGCTATTTTTATTTGTACTAGGATCATGCCCGTGCGTTGCTACGGACAACAGAAGATATATAGTGACGTCCATGTATAGCTTAAAAATGAACCATTGAAGAACACTGCATTAAGAGCTGTAAAGTTTGCAAAATCTTGCGAATTCATAGCAAAGATACATATATATTTGTAGATCAAAGCTGTTGACAATGGGCATATCCATTTCACTTGGCTCAGTTAATGTACAATTAGAGTACAATGAAAAAATTTAGCAAGTTAGAATATCAGCACAGACCAGCCAGCTAGATGCAAGTTTATCATGAATTCAAAGACAACAAATCACCGAGAGTAAGCTTTTCTTTTAATGTTTATGGAATTCCATCAGGTTGACAAGATGGTAGCTCGTGCTTGGTCAATACTACAAAACTGAATATATTATCACCAGCTAGAATTGCAGTTTTTGCATGGAAGAGAGGTGGTGATGCCAGCCTTGGCACTGCTAACTATCTGTTGCTCCATCACCTCATGAATCGCTGTAATAATCTTGAAAAATGTAATAATATTTTACATTGAGATAATAGTAGGGAAATGAGTTCTGCTTACAACTAACCATAATAATACTTGACACTGAAACTATTTACCATCAATTGTTTGTTTTATTCTCCATTGCCAGACACTCGGAGTCCTCACCCTGATGCAGCATGCGGAACTATGTATTGAAGCACGACAGTAGTAAACAACCATGGTCTAAAAAAAAGTAAATAGCCATGATCATGAAAAAAATTGAACCAAACAAATGGGAGCATGATGGCACATCTATTAAATGGCCAAATTAGGTTTGAATATTTGCCACAGTAGACATCTATTCATTTTTTGTTAAAGAATTAGAGAGCATTATATCATAATAACTGGTTAGATTATAAACTAAAAAGTTGAGAAATGCCATCTAAATGTACAAAGGTCCTTTATACTATCGCAGGGGCAGGCAAACGGATATCCGAAGACGTGATTAGCTATGAGTTGATGAAGAAACAATCAGTTACACAATGGCAAAGGACCATCAGGAAGGAACCGCTACCAGCAAAAACATCATAACATATTCAAAAATAGAACATCATTATTATTCAAGATCTGGCAAGATTGTAGCATTTTGGTTTAACAGATAATTTAGAAACATTACCAAAATTTTACTAATTTTTAATCCAACCCATCAAACTATTAGTGACAAATATGTTTAGAAATAGAATTTGCAAGCAGTAAAATGTAGCATGATACAAAAATTCTATGCTCAGGTAGACAAATAACAATATACTACTTTGCTATCATGTCACCCTAACACTATCCAAAAAACATTTTCCAGGATCTCGTTTATAACTTAAAAAACTGCAATATTGCTCTGCAATGGACAAGAACATTGCAGCCTAGATATTTCAAAGACAAAATAAATATGCAAGTCTTTTGTGACACAAGATTTAGAAGATGGTGGTGGTGGACTAGCGGTTATCGTTCATAGCCGCCGTCGGCTATCGATATAGTAACAGTAGTAGAGTCACTAGAGTGAGATCGCAAGGAATTACTAATGCATAAGAAATACATGTTGCTTCAGCCCTGAAATACATACGAGTACTTAATAAGATGGCAACCAAGCAAGTAGAAACTAGTAGCTAGCTACATACGTACTGAGATCACCGGTAGTCCAGCACAACCCCCTCTACTTCATTTCGTCGTAGTCTCCGGCATGGGGCATGTGCACTCCTCCCTCAGTCCCTCGCTCTTATTATTCGGCATCACCTTCCATGTCAGTGACGAGGAGGTTGGCCACACCCTGAGCATCGTCATGAACCATCTCGCGCCATTGATCCTGGTCGATGTCGCCGGCAGTGCTGATTCCCAGAAGCATGACGCTGGGGTCAAAGCCATCAATCAGACGGCTCTTGTAGTAGGCCATGATGTATTCCGCCATGGCAACTGTGCTGGTGCGTCTGTCCTCCTTCGAGCGGGCTGTCAGGTAGTCCGGCAATTTGTCCAGGACTTCGGCGAGACTGTCAAATGCATAGGCATAATGCTGCACTATTTCCTCTAGTAGCTTGTTGACGGTGCCCAGATCTAGGTAACGAAGCAGAGCGTTGATCTTGATGAAGGCGGGCCGCATGATGCTTACGGACCATCACGCGTCATGGGCAGTGCTTTCATTGATCGGAGCTGCCACAACCACGGGCATGACTTCATCGCCAACCGGTACGCGTTCCGGAGTGGGCTCGCCCACGGAGCTCATGGCGTGCGGTGGCTCAACCACGGTCACGGCTTCATCGCCAACCGGCACGCATTGCGCAGAGGGCTCGCCCACGGAGCTCATGGCGTGCGGTGGCTCAACCACGGGCACGGCTTCATCACCAACCCGTGTGTGTTTCAGAGAGGGCTCGCCGACGGAGCTCATGGCGCGTGGTGGCTACTAAGAGGGTGGATATTGATGCAGGTGCGTGAGGATCTGAGGCTTTGAGAAGGAAGGGTAGCCGATATGATGGCGAAGGTGAAGTGAACCTTTCACGATGTAGTAGTTATATATACGTAGGATTCGAAAGCCAGGGGTTATCTAGGGTGGTGGGTTTAGCAGTTCGCCTCCCCGGCCCCACCACGTCTTGGAATACGTGCAGGCAAATGGAAGATGCTTCACACTTAAAACTGGGTCAGGCCACTTCAGATTCAACGTTGCACGTTCAGACCGGGGTGGTGGTGGTGTGTGTGGGGCCGTGGGGGGCTGCTGAGGTCGGTACTCCCTGGATTCCCGTGAGTAATCAATCCCTCTAGAACCGAAACGCCACTTGTAGTCGCCAAACCCATCCAGATCTTCTTCCCCGCGCTTGTCATGATTCTTCTTCTTCTTCTTCTTGTGTTCATCACACTGCCAAAAGAACCTTGATCTAAAATAATCCAACTTTTTTAGCACTCTCCTTTAGGAATTCTAGAAAAAGACATCATATACATTAGTAGGCTAGAAAGAACTGAGTTTATTAAACCTAGTCTCCCTCCTACAGACGGGACGGGATGGGCCTGCAGGCGCCTCCGCTCCCCTCCCGTCGTGTCGTCCACAGCCACAGGGGCGCCCGCCCTGACCCGCTGGGTTACGCACAATCCACGACACACACGCGCTGCTTCAGCCGAGGTTACGCGGCTTGCTGCCATTTGTACGTTGGGATCAGTCTGCTCGGTTGGTTCACAGATCATTTTAAATTCCTCTCTCTCTCTCTCTCACACACACACATTATATACATTGGCAGGCTAGAAAGAACTGAGTTTATTAAAACTAGTCTCCCTCCTACAGAAAGTAGTTTGCTCTTCCAACTACTTCTTTTTTTTTGAAACTGAATGCCCAAGTATTTATAAAAGGAAAAACACTGAGAATGTGCGTTAACTGATGGTGTGTAACCGAGAACGTGAGCGCCATCCACGCACGGATGGTGTGTAACCGAGCGGGTGCAGGTAACGCGTCACCTCAGCTCGGTTATGCACGGTTCGGCTACTCACCATCCGTTCTGCACGGCGCGTGCAACACCGACTGGGTCGTGTCGAATCAGCGCATACCCTGAGAAGGTTACGCATCGTCACGAAATTTGTGAAAAATTACCATATAGCAATTGTAAATCGAAGATTAGGAGGACTAAACATGATTTAATTGTAAAACTAATTACACGGATAGATGGAAAATAGTGAGACAAATCTATTAGGACTATTCGAGCTCTTGTAATCTTGTATATGTGACGAGTTAGCTAAAAAAAGAAGAATTTTATCAAAACTCAGATCCAACAGACTCTGTATTTTACTCAGATAGCAATCCTATTTTCTATTTAGAGGAGCTGTTGGATTTCATCATCTTTCATTTTACATAATACAGTTAAATTAGGATTTTAGCTACTCATATAAACAAGAGCTCTTGGAGATGATTGCTAGTGTAGCATGACAGGGCAGGCTTCGCTTCGAGTTCGAGGAGAAGCAAACTGCGGCGAGGGCAGGCCGCTATGGGCCCGCGGGTGCCGCGTGCCCATGAAGCACCATCATTATTACGATGGATGATGGGACGGGGTGCCACGCGCCGCTTCAGCCCAGGTTATGCGGCTTGCTGCAAAGACAGGGTTACGCGCGATCCCTGTGTCGTGTCGTGTCGTGTGTACAGCCTTAACGGGACGAGATGGGCCTGCAGGCACCTCCGCTCCCCTCCCGTCGTGTCGTCCATAGCCACAGGGGCGCCCGCCCAGACCCGCTGGGTTACGCACAATCCACGACACACACGCGCTGCTTCAGCAGAGGTTACGCGGCTTGCTGCCATTTGTACGTTGGGATTAGTCTGCTCGGTTGGTTCACGGATCATTTTAAATTCCTCTCTCTCTCTCTCACAGACACACACACACACACATTATATAAAAAAAGGAAAAGGAAAAGCCAAGGCCCCATTCTCTGTGCCTTTTAAAACCACCCTCTTAATTTAGATTGTCGAAATCTCTTAATAGGTGAGGCAGATTCATTCCGTAAGTGTGCCTATTCCCCCTTCGTCTTCCTCTTCAATTCCGTGTTCATGGCATTGCTGGTCTGGACTAATTTTGCCTGATTCTAGCGCATTCTGCTGCTGCTATTCTTGTTTACGGCCGCGGCTTTCCTCCAGTGCTGGTTTATTCAATGGCGACGAGGTTGAGATCGTCTTCGGTGAGTTCTTTTTGTTAATCATCCATACGGCATTTAAGAGTTTACAAGCTGAGCCGCCCTGGTGACCGATGGCGCAGCGGCGGCAGCGGTCGCCGCGATTGCCGCTCGCAGCGGGCAGTGGTATAGGCTGGCGGAGGTGGGCTGTTGTTGTGCATTGCTACTGGACGGAAGAAGGGATGGGATAGAGAAACAGTAGGCGGGGGGCCACGGTAGTCTTGAATCCTTTGGGATTATATTCTACACTCAATTTTAAGTGATTATGTTATTTAGAGTTGATTGTTGTGCATATTTCCTGCTTAGCTTGGCATATTATTTAGAGTAGACTTCATTTCATAGTAATTTCGATTGATTGGATCATAATTATTTTATCATAACTTATCATTAATTAATTGAGCCTAAGAATATACGGAGTAATCCGTTAGATCATAACAAATACTCCTGGTATAAGAACATGGGATTTTCTGACACTGGAACCATGAACCTGACTTTCATTTGTACTCTGATCATACGTATGGTTTAGTTTTTTTTCTGGTCTGGAAAATCTTATGCACCCTGATACTATTCTAATTTCAATTGTACATATGAAAGTGCCACACATGGTAATTTGAACTGTTTAACCTTGCCTAGAGGCTGAAAAGTGACGACCACCATAGTCATGTCCGATGCTGGTGTGGGCGAAGGATTCGTGCACTATGCCACTGGTGCAATGAACAATAGCCAAACCTTGAGCGCAGGGAACCTGGAGGCACCTGCAGCAGAAGCTACCAGCATTTCTGAGAGCAGTTTAGTACTGAAGCATAAGTTGCAGGAACTAAAATCAAAATTAAAGGACAAATTTGCTCAGGAGATGCAAGAGTTAAGGGATGATCTCCATGATTTGCAGTCTCGGTGCACGGTTTTGGCCGTCAATGAATTTAACAAAAATACCGAGTTGCAGGAGCTTCGAAAAGAGTTAATCAAGGTAAGAAATCATCCTTGTGCTGCAATTGACTGTGAATATACTTTTAGTACATTTCAGCTGCTGGTGATATAGTATCATGTTGTTGTTTCTTGGGAAGTATCAGAAATTAATTGATGTGGTGTTTTGTCTTTCTATGAGTGACCACGGACATTACATTTTGTGCTCATTTAATAGTCAGTCTCTATCAACAAAATGAACATGTTTTCATGTAATATTGTTTGCAAAAGAATGTTGTCACGTAATCACCTTATACTTTCAAATTTCATAGAATGTTGCCATGGAATCATCGTAGTTTTTCGAATTTCATTTTTTTCACCTTAGAAATTTGTTTTAAAAAATTGCTGCAGCAACACACGGGGTATCAGCTATTATAATACACATGATCTGTAGGGATTGCCGGATGGCAGAACTGGCCGAGCCAACATAGGTGTCAAGAGGATGGGCGTCGTTGATCGCAAGGCGATCGCAGACACTGGTGGGTTATCGGATTACGAAGCAGCACTTATCTGTTCAAAATGGGAGGCTGAGATATCAGATCCAAATTGGCATCCTTTTAGGGTTGACATGGTTGACGGCAGAGAGATGGTGTGCACCTTTTTATTGATTATTTTCATTTATTACTGACAGATTATGTTCTGTGAGTTTCCATGTCCATCCAGTCTAATCGTGGGGCAAGTGATCTTTTGCAGGATGTTATTGACGAAGCCGATAGTAAGCTCCAGGAGCTAAGAGGAGAGCATGGTCAAGAGATCTTTGCCTTGGTAACAAAGGCCCTGCTTGAGGTTAACGAGCACAATGCGAGTGGCCGCTACCCAGTACAATTGTTGTGGAACTACAAGGAGGACCGGGAAGCAACCCTGAAGGAAGCTGTCCAGTTCGTCATGAGACAATCACATAGGCTCAAGAGGAAGCGTAGTTAATTATAATAGCTGCACCCATTCGGTTATACGGTACGCTGCCATGTAAATATCCAATGCAAATTGGGTTACTACTTATTAGAGCAACTCCAAGAGAGTAGCCAAATCTCACTCTTCATATTTCAATTTAGCTAACCATTTAGCTAAGATTTCCACTCTATATTTCAGTACAATCCAACAGACTAGCCAAATCGACTCTGCATATACTTTTAAAATAATATTCAAAATTTTTTAATTTTTGTTTTGCTTTATCTGTTCGGCAGTAGCAACTCGCTCCCGGCCACACAAAATGTCGAACTCCTTGTGTTCGTGATTGAGCTTGTTGTTGCTCAAGCCTGCTGCCGATGTTCGCTCATCACCTGCAAAACAACAAGTGCACACACAGAAAACAATTAGCTTGCAACTGCTGCTTTGTAGCTACCGATGCAGCTTGCTCTGTTGAAAATGTCCATCGTTGCTCAGGCCGTGGACTTCCTGCCTGCAGAAGAAAGACACAGAGCTTGTTGTCGACTTCCTCACATGGTGCCTACTCGCTGCTACCGCCGCGAGTCCTACGGGTCGCTGGCCGACGCGCACTGGCCTGCGAGGACCTGGCGCATCGAGTTCCTCACCATCCCCTGCATCGATCTCATGGTGCCCAGTCTCTTGAACAGCCGCCCTTGTCGTAGGTACTGCTGCTCGCCGTCGGGAGCCCGTGCCACCCTTGGTCAGAATGTGTTTCAAAACTGGCAGTTGCCAAAGCAAAATTGTCTCATTTTAGTGGAGGATTATTAGGAACTCTTGGATATGATCTTCAAGTTCAAAAAAAACGTGTGAGGAGGAGCCGTGGATCACACGTGTGACATATAACTTTTCCTATGGGTCTGTCTACCCCTCACCCGTGTGATTTGGGGGCTTCTGTCACATGTGTGATTTGAGCCCTCAAATCACACGAATCTGGTGTAGGTCTTAATCTGTGTGATTTGGGGGCTTCCATCACACAGATTTTGGAAAAACCCAAATCACACAGATTTGGGAAAACTGTCACACAGAAACAAAATCTGTGTGATTTTTGGCAGTCTCCCACATAAATTTTAATAATACAAAACACATTTCAGAAAATACCAAATCACATTTTCACAGAAAAAAACCCAAAAATTACACAGATAAACACAAAATTCATGTCAAAAAAACTTACACCTATGAACTCAACAAATTACATATACTGATTAAATAAATTACAACAGTCTAATTATGGTAAAAAGAAACTACCAGCAATGTATATTAATTAGTAACATAAACCTAGATCACGCAGAGTAAAGTAAAAACAGGAGAATGGTATATTGATCATAGTACAATTTGTAAACATCAGTTCCCTGAATGATAAGTTATGCTATAACAGGTGCATATGTATACTACAATGCACTAAAAAATCATTTCATAGAAAATTTATAACACACAGATAGAAAGATGCATGAACACTGTAATGCCATCCATCAGATCTAATAAAAAATTATTGTGAAAATTAATGAAACACTCTGACTGCAAATTAACACAAAAACCACCAGAATATACTAAAAATAATGAAATTCACTATGGCTGCAGGTTAACACAAAAACAAAGATGGAACAGTGCAACTAGATCCAGATACACTACAACCGAAACAGAAAGTGTACTTTGTACATAATTAAATGAATATGAGCTAACAACTAACCCAAAAGTGAGGTATACTGATCATAAATCCAAAAATACCTAATGCAAAATTAAATCCCCCTAATGACACATTTAAATCCCTCAAATGACTGATTTAGCAAATAACCCCAAAGTACCAAATGGCATATTGAACAAAAGATGACAAATATCAAATTCAACAAATGCCACAAACAACATATCCAGATAGACAGTTTGACTCCGATAGATTGCCTTTGCCCTCAAATAGTTTGCAAATGAGGGACCAAATTACACCTCAGATAGTTTGACAAAATCATGTAACACTCTCGACCTTGGGTCATAATAATTTTTTAAAAACCAAACAAATAAAAAAAATAACAGTTCATGCGAGTCATGGAAACATCTGACACACCCATCCCTAGCCGCTGTGGCAAGGGAATGGATGGATCAGATGTTTTGATGACAATCATGAGAAGAAAAAAAATGGGTGAACATTTTTGTATCTAACAAGGTCATATCAAACATTTTTGTATCATCATAGGCGTGAAAAAAATTCATCTTGGGCATAAAAAATGAGAGCAACAACCAAAAAATGCAGTTCCGATATCATGAAGTTCCTATATAATGAGAACATAGTCTATAATTTTTTGGTGTGAGAGGGAAACACCCAAACACAGATTATTCTATAAGGGTAATTCATAACACACTGACAAACACAACCCAGTAGAACATGCATATTATAAGACAGAGATATACAGGCTAAGTAGATTTCAACAGAAAAATGGATCAGAAAGAATCTAACAAAATGTCACTTAGAAAAAAAACATAACAGTGTAATTTTGATAATACCAGAAAGGTTCACATAACAAACTGACAGAAACTAAAAAGATACATTGCACCCCTTATTTAAAAAAAGCCTGATAATGATGATAAACTAAAGTTTAGGTACATATAGCTGATAGCATTTATGGTAACTGATGATGGTGTTGTTCCAAAATATAGGGACTTAGATGCTGATTGAATTGGAAGTCAGATGATCTGCATAAAGCTGAAAAAACATATATTACAACATAGAAAAGGACAACACATCAAGCTGTTTGGAAAAAATGAAGATACATTGTAAAACCAAAAATGTAGAAAATGAGAACATGAATCTGAACATACCAGGATCATATTTTTCTCTTCTTAGAACCACCAGCTTCAGCATCATATTTTTTCTCCCAGATAGGGAGGTTGGCCTCTGCCCTCTTGACACAGCTTCGATCCTCAACTGTTTCTTCTTATAGTAATCAGGGATGATGCCGTCTGTGAACTCATCAGGCTTGGCGTCACGGATAGGGATGGTATGAGTATGATCACTAATCTCTTTGATAAAAACTCAAGTCATTTTCCTAAAGCCAACTAGAGAGCGGACACAAATCCTAACTTCACCATCAAGCAGATCAGCATCAGCTGCGGATGAGCATTGAACGATGAACTCCCCCATTAGATGAAGCTGACCAACTTTGAAATTGCCATGCTTCAGCAAATGATGGCAAACTTCAATAACTTTGAACAACATATCTTCTCCATCATATTGTTTCTCAATAGCAGCATACACCAAAGTGTCAATTGGTCCTTGTTCCATATTCAGATAGGCAGCAGTGGCATTGTTAACAATGACATTGCCCTCATAGAGCCTGCCCCTAAGATTCAACATGTTTCCTTGTAAAAAAAGCAAACTAATAAATGAAAAAAATATATACATTGCATCAGATAGTAATGCAGCATACCTTAAGAATACATAGAGAATTTAAGATTATACTAATATAATATAATATATTAGTAATATAGAAAGAAAAAAAAACTGGAATGAAGTAAAATAGACTATACTTCAATATTTTGCACAGATAGAAATCATCAGATACTGTAAAACTACATAATCATCCTGATACTATGAAACTATAGTATCAACTACAATCCATAGAGGTCTGCTGCTAAACATTTTGACACAAAATCTGAAACCTAGGGATATAGAGAAAAAAATTCTAAATAGAACAACAATTCAAATCAATTCATAGCGACCAAAAGAGAAGCACCTAACTAGATCAACAAAATAACTTCTAGTAGTCTAGCAAGGAATTGGGATTAACACAATCAAACCCTAAACATTCGGGACACACCTAACAATTGAATCAACAATAATAAACTCACCGTGCTCGTCTGAGAAAACTAGAATCACCAAACACCATCAGGGATACGTAGGGAAAAGTAGCCCAGTCGTCGAAGCACATCCAGATCACCACGGCCCACCAATTCAGCCCCACGAACCACATGAAAACGTAAAAGACAAATCGCGAATCAGATAATACACGAACGATTGGGAGAATAGACTAGATCCATAGAAATCGAACTCACCGCAGCCGTCGGAACCAACTGGAATCAACGCTCGACGCCGGAGAAAAGCCAAATGACATTAAGACAAACAACAAAATCAACTAATCAGAACTTCCGCGTCAAGGGGGGGAGCTCGAAAACAGTATAGATCCATGGATATCGAACTCACCGCGGTGGTCGGCGAACCCTAGAATCGCCTCGCCAACAGACAAAATCATGCGATTGAGAAAGACAAACATGAATCCCGCATCAAAAACATGATCCAACGAGGAGAAGGGGAAGAATATGCTAGATCCATAGACACCAAACTCACCGCGGCGGTCGGAGCACAGGAATCACCGCCGGTCGCCGCCAAATCACCGGCGCGCAGCAGGGAACAGAGCGAGATGAGAAATGAAGCGGAGGATTCGAGGGAGCTGAAAGGATAACACGGCGCGAGTCCCAAAAATCAAACGCTGACAACTGTGTCCCACATGTCATACTCAGAACGACAGCTGAGGCACTGGGATCACAAACAGCCACACATCACGGATCCGACGGCCAACAAAAACGTGTGAGGAGGAGCCGTGGATCACACTAAGGAGGGCCTTTGTTAGAGAATATTAGATCCTAATCCTCTTATTATGCTGCCTTCTCAGATCCAATTGGCCTCGTAGCTCCTCGCGCATCACCCCTACCCTTGCGTCGTGCCTCCCCGCACCGCCACCACCACTCCCGCCACGCGATTCCATCACGCCGCGTGTGCAACCCCCTGTTCAGTCCCCCGCCGCCCTTGCCCATTCGTCGCTGGTGGTCATTGTTAGCATGCCTCGCCGTAGCTGGGCCTATCGAGATGCTCAGCAACAAGGTAGCGACGTCAGGCCGGCTGTGCCCTGTGATCCCCATCGTCCTCCCCGGCGACCGGTAAGCTTTCCCAGATCCGCGAGCGCCGCACTCCTACCTCACGCTCATGACTCATCCCCTCACCTCCTGCTCCTCCCATCCGTTCGCAGCAGCAAGAGACAGAGGAGCGCGGCGGCGGTTCCTCTGCTGCCCGGTGACGTCCTGGTGGAGATCCTCTCCCGCGTCCCCACCAAATCCCTCTGCCCTTTAAAGTGCGTCTCCCGGGCCTGGCGCGACCTCATCGCCGACCGCCTCCACTGCAAGAAGCTCCCCCAAACCCTCGAAGGTTTCTTCGTCAACACCGACCTTGTGCCCGGTATTGACTGTGATGGTGACGGCTCGGATGGCGTCGTCGGGCACTTCATCAACACATTTGGTAGATACATTCCCCTCGCTTCCTACACCTTCCTGTGGAACCAGCCAGGCATTGAGGAATGTCACCTCTTGGATTCCTGTAATGGGCTCCTCCTCTTCGGGCACCGCAGGGCTGGAGACACCTACCCTTCACTAGGCTATGTCGTCTGCAACCCCGCCACCGAGAAATGGGTGGCCGTGCCCAGCTCCGGCTTCGAACCTCTTTCCACTAGCGAATGATGACGAACATATTTTCACCTTTTTGATTTTCAACCCTGCTGTGTCCTCGCACTTTCAGTTGGTTGAGTTCATTTCTGATCATGGCACAACCGTGGAAGAAGTGAACGCATACTCGTCTGAAACTGGGGTATGGTGTGACTGTGATTGGTCTTCTTCATATCACATCACATCATTCTTCACAGGAAGCGCCTTTGTTAACGGCATGCTGCATCTCAGTGCCTTCGGCTCACATAATGGTACACTCCAGGACCTAATACTTGCAGTTGATGGGCAAGGGAATGTTTGTAGGAGTCTCAGGGGGCCTGTGAAGCTTTTGGATGTTGGTTTTATTGGTGAATCCCAAGGACTTGTGCATTGCGTGAGTGAACATAAAGACAACACTCGCCAGATGACTGAACTGTCCATTTGGGTCTTTCAGGACTATGATGCCGAAGAATGGGTTCTGAAGCACAGTGTGGAATTTTTCAAGCTGTTTGAAAGAATGAATTGCGGAGTTGAATTTAAATACACTGTGGTTGCCATTCACCCAGATCGCAATTTGATCTTTTTCTTTCTTGACTGGGACCAGAAACTGAAATCATATGACATGGATAGCAAGGAGGTGTACACTCTCTACACTCTAGGGGTGGGCCCTCAATATATTTTCCCATTAGTTCCCTACTATGCGGAGACATTGGCCCTTGGTAATAAGCACTGAAATGGTGCCCTGTGAGGCATTCCCTTCGTCCCAAATTACTGGTCAATTTTGATGTTTCAAGAATGGAGACAGGAGCTACTCCCTCCGTCCCAATATAAATGCAATTCTAGGACCAAGCACACAAACCAATGTGAGGTGCAAAATGACCAAATTACCCCTTGTCTTTTATGAGAAAGATCTAGACACTGGGTTGTCTTTTGTGTGAGAAGGTTCTAGAGTCACTTGTCTTTTGTAGTTAGCTAGTCAAAGTTGCATTCTTTGTGAGACAAAATTTGAATCCTAGAATTGCATTTATTTTGGGACGGAGGGAGTATATCTGTAGAATTAGGCTATGTGCTCTAACATTGCTTCGATTATACCCTCTGTTTCCTATTGTCCATTAATTAAAATCAAACACCTTTTCAGTTGCTCTAATTTCATGTTTTTTGGAGTAACATGCAGAAACATCTCCAATGCTTTCATGTTTCCACCCGTCCATTTTGTCCTATCGTTGCCCACCTTTTCCTATCAGCTTAAGCTGTTGGGTCGAACTCGTTGGTGCATGCAACTCAATATCCTGACATGTAAATTTCCGGGCAATGAGTGTCGAGCCGAAATGTTGGGAGTTTCATGACTTGTCGGTTCCTGTATGCCAGTTAAATCACAAATATTGCAAACTGGTATGAACTACTATTAATCTATTATATTATTTCAATTGCTTGCACTTCATCTGCTCTATAATAAGAATAATATTTTATGAATGGCGAAGCATGTCCGGACGATGTTGGAGGTTAGAGCTTTAGGCAGATTAGATATGACCTGCTGTCCGGGGCATATCCAGCGTGGGCGCTGGGGGTCCATTGGAGCATCCTGAAGCTCCTCTAAAATTTCCAGCCATGGATGAAGAGAAGGTGCAGGAAAATCTGCCCCCCTCCTTCCAAATTGTGTAGGACGCAGCATGGATCGTCTCCCACTCCTAGGATTCTGTAACATACCTTGATAGGAATGCGTCACCTGCCCGATATCGGTAACACAGGATCCAAGCTGCATGCTACAACCGCCTGGGTTACCCACACGGCCATGTAAAAGGTCGTTTTGCTTACGCACGCAGCATCGTGGTCAAGAGGCCTCCTGAGAGGAATGCGTAACCTGCATGGTCTCGGTTACACTGGGACCACACACGCTGCTTGGTGCAATCGCAAGGGTTATGCACACGGCCATGTAAAAGGCCGCTTGTGTTACGCACGCAGCATCGCGCTCGACGAGGAGCACGGCGGGTCGTGTCGATCCTGCGTAACCGAGATTACTCCCTGAGCTAGATACACCCTCGATCCCGGTGTTGCCTATCAAACGTGCCACCGAACTTTTCGTCTTCAGCTGTTGCTGCCATGCGTCACCTTTCCAAACCTCCAACGGCTGACACCGGGCAATCATTCCAGGACCCACATGGTAGTGGGTGGAACTAACGGTTACGCTGATGCCACGCTGAGCATGGTCAAGAGATCTTTGCCCTGGTAACAAAGGCCCTGCTTGAGGTTAACGAGCACAATGCGAGTGGCCGCTACCCAGTACAATTGTTGTGGAACTACAAGGAGGACCGGGAAGCAACCCTGAAGGAAGTTGTCCAGTTCGTCATGTGACAATCACATAGGCTCAAGCGGAAGCGTATTTAATTATATATAATAGTTGCACCCATTCGGTTATACGGTATGCTGCCATGTAAATATCCAATGCAGATTGGGTTACTACTTATTATGGAGTATATATCTCTTTTATCTGTACTGTACATCTCCAGAGTGCGTAACCTGCATTGGCTAGGTTACGAAGCATCCGTACTGCATGCTGCAACCTGCAACCCTCGACGGGGTCGAGTCGATTTAGCGCGTAACCTGCATTCGCTCGGTTACCCACCAGTCATGCTGCATTGTTCCTGCAACACCGACTGCATTAACACTGACTGGGTTACGAACGATGTAGGTTACGCAAAATCCACGATGTACTGTCTTACTGATAAGAAAAAGTGACCAAGCCAGACTGAATTATTTGTTGATTTGTTGGAAAAGTAGTAGGAAACAGAGTCCAGTGATCTTACAACCAAAAAATAGCAGCACAATCAAATAAGGAGGGACCAAACTTAATCAGAAACTACTCCTAGTAGTTATCATTTCAGCAATGCAACACTTGTTATTGTTGGCAATTAGCGTTTCATCCAGTCTGGTTTGTCGATGATCATGGGCGCCGCCTCGCCTTCGAGCAGGGACAGGGGCAACATCAGTGGCCGAGCACCTGGTAACGCAGCCGGTCTGTCGAGCAGGGTCGGGAACGGCTGTGCCCCTAAGCTCTCCTGCACAGTCGGCGTGGCAGGCGCACCTGACATCAATGGCTGAGCGGCTGGCAACGCTGCCGGCTTGTCGAGCAGGGACGGGAATGGTCGTGCCCCTGAGCTCTCCGAGATAGTCGGCTCGGCGGGCGTACCTGACATCAATGGCTGAGCGGCTGGCAACGCCGCCGGCCTGTCGATCAGGGCCGGGAACGGCCGTGTGCCTGAGCTATCCGGGACAGTCGACGAGGCGGGCGCACTTGACATAAGTGGCGGAGTGGACAGCCACGAGAGCCACGTGCGATCAGCCCGGCCTCTCGGGCACTCCACCCACTGGACGCCAGCTTGTGGTGGTGACGGGTACGACCGTGCGCCAGTGCTCTCCGGGATAGTCGACGCGACGAGCGCACTTGACATCAATTGCCGAGCGGCTGGTAACACCACCGACCTGTCGAGCAGGGACATGACAGTCGACGCAGCAGGTGCGCTTGACATCAGTGGCGGAGTGGACAGCCACAGCAGCCATGCACGGACGGCCTGGCCTCTTGGGCACTCCACCCACTGCACGCCAGCTTCTGGTGGAGACGTTGAGACGGGAATCGTGGTTTTCTTGCTGCGACGAGAATGGCACTTGCCCCACCGCTCCCCGACATGCCAGCGACAACTACCGCATTTGGCACAGAGCGTGCCGGGCCCCATCGGGCCAGCCCTCCATTGAGGCGATTTTGTCCTGCCGTAGTCGCCGCATCTCGGCCCTGCCGGAGCTTTAACCGGCATGGATGGTTGGAGAGCGTGCGCCACACGAGGCACGCGAGGATTCTCGCCGTCCATTGGGGGAGATACTCTGAAATGCACATAGAAATTAGTTTGATCAAAGAGGCGGAACGGTCGAAAGAACAACGAAATCGATTGATTTAGGAGAGAGGACGATGGTACTTTCGCCGAGAGGAGGAGATGCCGATGGGGTCTTCTTGCGCCGAGAGGAGGAGATGCCGATAGGGTTTTCTTGTGCTGAGGAGGTGATGCAAAAGTGTGGTGTCGACTAAGTTCGTAACCTGCAAGGTCTCGGTTATGCAGGTGCCATTCAGCGGGCTGCGCACTAGAGAATTCCAATGGACGACGCATCAGCCTCCCGAGTGTGTACAGCCTTGACGGGACGGGACGGGCCTGCAGGTGCCTCTGCTCCCCTCCCGCCCTGACCCGATGGGTTACGCACAATCCACAATGCACACGCTCTGCTTCAGCCTAGGTTACGCGGCTTGCTGCCATTTGTAGGCTCCAGATAGATGCCTTGAGTACTATTGGCAAAGGGAGTAATTAGTCTGGTGGGAAGCGATTAGTCTAGAGAAACAGTCCGGTTAGGTCTGGTTGATAGCTGAGATAGGTTTGGGCGGATTTGGTTTGGTTCTGAACGGTTGCATGGGCAATTCCTTCAAGCTCGACGCCTCGTGCCCTCGTCTGTCGTTGTCTCCCTCGATCGTCCCAGTCTCCGACCACGTCGACACCGCACGCCACTGCCATGGAGCTTGCCTCTTCGCGTTCCTGACGGCTATCGTCGATGAGTCACCAAGGGTTCACTATCGAGTATCGACGAGCTCCGTCCACGGTGCTGGCACCGTGGCGCTCTTTGCAGCTCGCCGGCAACCGCCTCGATGGGCAATAGCAGGGTGACGAGCACTTGTAGGGTTATAGATAATTGGGTGGAAACCACAATTCAGTTTAGTTTCAGAGTGAAATGTGCATTAAACTTGTCGCAGAAGGCATTCATTTCATCTCCATCAAAACAATAAGTTCCAGCATGGTCTACGAAAATGGATTGTATACAAGTACAAATAGTGAAATGCCTTTGTTATGTGTTGCTCAAAGGGACACATTATTATACACATCCTGAATGCACATATGAATCCATATCAACAACAATGTGTATTGCACATATATATCAATGTGTATTGCAATGTAAATGATGTGTTGTCCGTAGCAACGCAAGGGCACGATCTTGTAGTAACTAAAACATTAAAACTACAGACTACAAGCAGGGACCCTGGTACATGCCTTCGTGTAATCTACTACGGAGATCGTGCATAACATGGGGATGGTGAAAGCATACGAACACAAAATCCGTTGTGAGTATTCCGTGCGGCCAGATTCGCTCTAAGAGAGACATGCACTTCTCCTGCAATTGGGTGCAGTTAGTCTCAATTGCCCATCGTAGAAATGCACTCACAGTTTGCTCGCTTGCCATGTCCCACATCCTTGACGCACAGTGCAGCTTCAACCTTTTGACGCAGTACATGTCGGCAACTGAGAGTAACACAGGCCAGGCATTGGCAGGGGTGTCCCATAAATCAGCCTCCTCCGAGAGTGATCCTTCACTGGCATATTTGATCAAAAGCGAGAAGACATCAGGGTGTGTGTCTTGAATTTGAACAGTTTTAGAGTTTGACTCCACTCCACCACCGTAGAGCATTGCCTTCATCACACAAGATACTGTGGCCACATCGGCACGTATCGCTCGTATCACCCGGCTGCCTATGTCGAAGACAACGTCCACAGGGGCTTGGGCTACAAGTGTTGCGCATATGCTTCTGTGTACTGACGGAGGAGGAACATCAGTGCGATCGTCCTCAAGTATTGTAACAACACACGATATGTTTATGCGACCTCCGTTGGAGCTCACACGCTCAATGTCATGATGCTCCACCAGGCATTCGAAGCCTCGTTGTCCTAGATCCCCATTCCTGAATTCAACATCTTTTGTAGCTTGAACTCAAAACGTATCATTGTCATCGGTGGGGTATCCAGCCACCGCTCGCAACAATACTCGCACCTATGCGTGGAACCATGCAGTGTCGTCACAGGCTCTACAACAGTGAGAGCATATATGCATGTGTGAATGTGTGTATTCGTAACAACGAGAAACCTAGGGCTATGTTCATAGGAACGAGGAGGACGACAATGCCGTCTGGTACACCCATCCACTGATGATCAGTCATACATGTAGGATAGCAACGTAGCCTCCATTGTCGGCCTCCAACCATGAATGTACCGGATTCCTTGTACTACCCCGCAGTTCCTTCTGCTTTTGCTTCCTCGCTTGAGACTGAGAAGTCGACTTGCTTGGAAGGAGACATGTTAGTGTCTAGAGCCATGATCGCAAATGGCGGCAATGATTGACTCGTGGGTAAACTGCCTTCTTTTATTGTGGGAGTGCATGTGCCGTTCTGAAATGACAACCGTTCGTGGACATGAGTTACCACTACTTATTACCCAGTACACTGAACGGACGCATCCCTTCAGTGCGGGTGTGCACACGTTCGGGTCATGAGTGCCCGATTACCAGTCCCATTAACCGTACCAGTCCTTACTTAACTGCAGTTCACAATGGTCCTAACGTGGATGAACTTGTGGGAGTGTTGTTCCTAAACAGTCATTCGACACACCCCTTCTATGCGGCAATGCCTTTTCAATTCCGGCATGTATATTGCATTTTGGCCTTGTTACGTCGGCAAGTTCGTCACGTTTCTCAGTCTCGCAGCGGCACGTGACAGTTTGCAATTTTTGTGCATCCCCATCGTATTGATGTAACTGGCATACAGGAACAAACAAGTCATGAACGAAACTCCCAACAGCTTAAGCTGATAGGAAAAGGTGGGCAACGATAGGATCACTCTCACTCGAGTAACAAAATGGAGGGGTGGAAACACAGAAGTAGGGATGGAAATATGGAGATGGAATCCGAATTATCCGACATCCGTATCCGCTAAAACGTAAATATGGATATCTATATCCGTATTCGAATTCAAATATGATAGTAAAGTGGATACATCCGAATTTGTTTTTGTCGATGCAATGAAGTAATTAACTTTGCAGGGATGAATGTTCTACTAAACCTTGAGTAGACCATGCTGGAACTAATTGTTTCGATGGAGATGAAATGAATGCATTCCGCGAGTCAATTTGAGAGCAGACAAGTTTAATGCACATTTGACATAACAACATGTCATCCCATAATTAACTATATTTTCGATTTATCCTGCACCCACTCTCTTACGCATCAGCAATGTTTTTTTTGAGATCCGCATTATTAGCTAGTAAGTTAGAACTTTGAAGACCGACGGCCTAGACTGACTCTCGATTCTGCGCGTTACCTGAGGAAGGTTGGGTTACGCACGCAGCATCGCGGTTGCCGAGCAGCACGGCGGGCCGCGGGTGTTGTCGGAGCGTGCGTAACCCAGGCGGTTATCACAGAAACCTGCACCGCGTCGGTACACATGACACACCCCGTCCTGAAGGTGTGTAACCTAGTGCGTGCTCAACCGCAGAGTCGGTGTTGCATCAAGCTGCATGGAAAAAAATTTCGTTCAGGGAATCTTTCATGCATGGAGTACTAAATTTCGTCTCATGATTTTGCACGGAGTTGTGAAAATAGTTTTGCAAACTAACTTTATTTAATACTCCCTCCGTTCCTTTATATAAGCATTTCTAAGGTTCAAAATTTGTGTCTAAACATAAGCATTCATAGGGATAGGACAAAATTAAATGGGGTTGGTGGGTAGGTAGAGAGTTGGTGGGTAGTGTAAAATGAGGGGTATAGATGTCATTTCCTTCCACAGTTATTTGTTGAGTTTGAACCCTTGGAATGCTTATATAAAGGAACAGAGGGGCCGCCGTCACCTCCTTGATCCCCCACCTCCTCCGCCCCTGCCACCGGCGACCTCCCTCTCCCCTCGGTAGGCCCGGATCCGGCACGTGGCGGCCTCTCCCTCGGGGATTCCGGCGGCAACGCGGGGTGGTGGGGACCGCGACGGAGTAGGAGGCGGCCTCCCCGGAGAGGGCACGAGGCGAGATCCATCCCCGACGGGCGGAGCAGGGGCGCGAGGCGAGGCGGGAGGAACAGCGGCGCGACCTCCCTCCTCTGCCCTCTCCCTCCCATCGAGATCCGGCGCGGAGAAGCTCAAAGCACAATGCCAAATCTTCTTGACTTCTTTGCCTGTACAAAGCTGTTCCAAATGCAATCTGCTTCTGTAATAATACCCTCAGTATTGTAGAGGCGATATGCCCTTCTTGACAATTTTTTTATTAAGTTGGATTTGAATTTAATTTTCTTTAGCACTACAGCCTTCACAGGTTCCTTTGAAGCCTCTTTTATCTTAAACTTAGGCTTCTAAGCCTTCACAGCTTCCTTTGAAGCCTAGGTTTAAGATACCAGAGCCTTCAAAGAAAGCTGTGAAGGCTGCAGTGCTGAAGAAAAATTAAATTAAAATGCAACTTAATCAAAAAAGTTGTCAAGAAGGGTGTATCGCCTCTACAATATTATGAGGTATTATTACAGAAGCAGATTGGAACAGCTTTGTCTAGGCAAAGAAGTCAGAAGAATTTTTAGAACTGTAGCAAAGAGCAGAGTAGCTGGGTACAAGTGAGGTGGGAAGATACCACACCTCCAGCTACAGGTGAAACCGTATCCAAAAATCCTAGGTACGAGGAGGTGCTCTAGCGCACTGTAAGATAACAAAATGACACACTAATGTTGTTCATCGACCAGTACTTATAAGCAAGTTACTAACAACATATTGTACCCTTGCAATGTAAGTTTTCTCTAAACATTCATAGAGCCGGTGTCCTTCGCCAAACCAGGAAGATGTGGTAACCAAAGCCCTGGGAAACAAGGATCAAGATGGGTGTTAGGAATAAACTTGTGTTCAGGTTTTTACTCTGTTTTCAGTTGGGCTTTTTGTTAGATTGTGGGGCTCTACAGATCAGAGCCGCGTCTTGTCCAACGTCTTTCCAATACAAAGTGATTAGAAGCTCCTGCTCAACATCCCAATTCAGAACCCATAGAATTTGTTGTTTTTGGCCGGAGGAACCACCCTTCGCCTCCAGGTACCTGACCTTTCTAGTGCTTCACGGCATACTGTTCACCATCTCGCATCACCATGGTTACGTACCACTCAGGCTTCACGGTGCAGGCAACACCGTCTCGCTGGTATCAGGCAACACCATTCATAACGCAGCCCGATACCGGACAGGTTACGCATGCCCTTCAAAGTCCGCATATCCCGGGGAGGTTGCAATACGCTAATACGCACCATGGCCCGCGCGTAACCAAAGGTTACGCATATAAAACCCAGGTTGCACCAAGCCTCTGTATTGTTTGTTCCTACAACCAGGCTCTGTAGGTTGCACCACTAGGTAGCACGCAGCCAGGCTGCATTGTTCCTGTAACACCGACTGCGTAACCTGACCCATGCTGCATCCGGTGGTGTCGATTCTACACGTTACCTGCACCAGCTGCTCGGTTACACACCATCCAGGCTGCAACCGCCTGGAATACGCTGCGCACCTATAGGCTCCAGATGTATGCGTAACTTGAACCCGCTCGGACACGCACGGACTCTGTTACGCACCTTCATGCTGCAACACCGACTGGGTGGTGTCATTTCATCGCGCAACCTGCATCCCGTCATGTCTATCCTACGCGTCACCTGCACTAGCTTCGGTGATTCTACATGGCGCGTGCAACACTGACTGGGTTACACACAGTGTCGGTTACGCACCGTTCGTGCCGCTTGACGCAACACCGACTTGGTTGCATGGTGCAACACTGACTGTGTTACGCAGAGTGTCGGTTACGCAAAAACCATGTTGTATCCTCTGTCGTGTCGTTTCTTTCATAACCTTGAGCCGATAAGGTTACGCAAAATCCATGCTGCATCCGATCATCTTGAATCTGCGTGTAACCTTTGCAGGTTACGCGCCGTTCGTGCTGCTTGATGCAACACCACCGACTGTCTCGTGTCGAATCAGCGCGTAAGCTGCACAGGTTACATTCTGTACGTGCTGCTTGAGCAGCAACACTGACTCGATTAAGCATGAACTAGGTTACACACCTTTAAGACGGCTGGCTTCATGGTGCAACACTGACTGCGTTACTCACGGCGACGGTTACGTACGCATGGTGCAACCTCCAGCAAATTCGTACCCTCTAGGTTACGCACCATCCATGCTGCATGCAACACCGTCTCGCAGGTGCAGGCAGCACTGATAGTGCATAACCGAACGGGTGTAGGTTACTCGCAGGATCGACAGGACCGGATGCAGTAGGGATGGTGCGGAACCCTCGGCTGGGTGCAGGTGCCCTGGATGCCGGCTTCTTGGCAACGCACCCCGAACACCACAAAACAGATCAACTTTATATGGCACTCCCTCCATTCTCTTTTGGTAGGAATACTCCGTATTTCCAAAAACTAGATTTTTACAAATGATAGTCCTATTTGCCATTGGTGTGGGCCGTGGCAATAAATGGCACAGATAACAATGAGTATCATGAGTAGAATGCCATTTGACAAAAGAGAAGTTTAAGACTACTGGCTGCATGTAATTGCAAGGGTTACGCACACGGCCATGTAAAAGGCCGCTTGGGTTACGCACGCAGCATCGCGCTCGACGAGGAGCACGACGGGTCGTGTCGATCCTGCGTAACCGAGATTATGCCCTGAGCTAGATACGCCCTCGATCCCGGTGTTGCCTATCAAATGTGCCACCGAACTCTTCGTCTTCAGCTATTGCGGCCATCCGTCACCTTTCCAAACCTCCAACGGCTGACACCGGGCAAGCATTCCAGGACCCACATGGTAGCGGGTGGAACTGACAGTTACGCTGATGCCATGTTGCGTGCTGCAATGGTGGTTCAGTAGCGCACATAAACAAAAGCTTTACGTTCCTTCTTTTGAGCTGATGATTTCACGTTTTTGCGGGATTTTCGGGATATCCGTTTAGCGAAAACTAACTATATATCCATTATCGTAGACCCTGCAAGTTCAGATCACGAAAGCGCGGTGGAGGAAGAGGTTTATGCTCATGTCGGTCACGCCGAAGAAATTGTCTCGTGTCCCTCATCTTGGCAAGCAAGGTGCACCAGACGGCAATGCGACGCCGACGACACAGAGTTCCGACGGCAGATCAACGGTGACTTCCGATGGCAATCCACAGTCGATGACGACGTCAAGGAAGCAGCCTCGTAGTCCTAGCAAAGAAAAGGTATCACCTCCGACCGGCAGCACCGCCCATCCTCGGAGGTGGCGGCCCAACAACTTCAACTCCGGCGGCCCATTGTCGTCATCTACTCCGAAGGTATGTAATCTAACACAACATCCAGATTCCATACGACGCACTACCTATCCCTGCACGGCACGCGCTTATTGATTACTCTCTCTCCGTGACCAGATACCAATCAGTTCTACTTCTACCATTTCTTCGAAGCGCTCGAGCCTATGCATTCTAGGCATGCCGAAACGACTGGCGAATGTCCTTGGGCTACTTTCAACAGCAAGAAAGAAAAAGCTAGAGTCCATCAAGCTCGACTTCTTGCTACACATCAAACCAATCACCATAGATCGTCCATTGCTGATGTCGCTTGTCAACACGTATGATCCGGATCAAGCAGGTTTCAAGCTTGGTAGCGAGCTGGTCCATTTGACGCCATCAGATGTGAAGGACATCATGGGTCTACCAATCGAGGGAAAAGAGGTCAATATGACCAATTGTGGTCGAGAAAAAACAAGGTCGTCACTAACATTGTCTGAGGTTGAAAACAGACTGAAGCAAAAGGACGGGCCTGCCGATGATTCGTTTCTTCGAGATTTCTTCATGTTTTGCCACAAGGTTTTATTTGACCCTGATACCAACCCAGCTATTCCAGCAAAAATCCAGCGGCTAGTCGAGAATGTTGGTGACTTACATTTGATGAACTGGGGTGTTTATACTCTTAAGAATCTACAAGATGGTCTGGCTGCTTACAAAAGGCAAGGTAATAATCCAACACCTGGTAGTACTCCTAAAGGCAGCCTGATCTTGTTGCAGGTAATAAATTTCCATTTTATTACCAGTTTTAGGCCGGACTAGTATTTGGATTCACACAGGTTATGTTTAACCTCGATTCCTAATCGTGCAGTACTGGTACCTCGAGCATGTCCATGCATGTAGCCACCACAAAATCGATTATCCTGGACAACGAGAGTACCCATTAATGAGGCATTGGACAGAACGTTTAGCAAAGAAGCGACTGGAGATCGCCTCAATGGATGGTATTGCTAACGGAATTGTATGTTGTCTATGTCTCTTGCTTGCTAATTACTAGTACTCTTGTAACTGTGGGTTTCATGTCTGACAGTTATTTTCAATCTTTTGTGACAAAAGGTTTTCAAGAAGCTTCCATACAACCGAGAGAAGCAAAACAAACATGATGACGTTACTAGTAATGTACCTCCGGACAGAAGTCACGACACCAGTTCACATGCCCAGACGTTTTTATCCTCAAACAACGACTCTGCAAATGATGACGACGTTGCTAGATTCGGCAAAAGCAGCGACTACTACCACGGGAATGAGACGGGTGTCACTGTCGATGTTTGTACTCACAACTGCATGGTTCATAAATGTTCAGTTTTTTTTGCAACCAAATTTTTATTTTGTATTATTTATGCTTATGTCAGGAAATTTCAAAATTCCTTACAAAATACAACATTGGCACCCCACCGCATCACAGAAATTATTCGTAGGTAAAAGTTCTGTTTATGCCAGTATTTTTTGATACGCCAGTATTTCAGAACGGCATTGCCTATTTTTATTATTAAAGTTGTTGTGCTGACAGGACATTTATAAATTCCTTGGCAAATACTCCAACCACGGCACAACACAGCACGACATAAATCACAGCCAGGTTAAATTTCTATTGTCACATTGTTTAAAAGACATGATTCGACTTGTGAATTTCAGAATTTGTATTTTCATAAATATTCTTTTAAGCAATGTTCTGATTCTGACATGACATTCTTACATTAATTGGTAAATACTCTGGCTTGAACACCCAACAGCTTGACGAAAATGATTGCCAGGTATAATCCCTGCTATACAGCACCAGTAATTGGTCCCAATATATAGAAAATGACATCTCCCTGAATAAGTTTATTTGTCATGACAAAACTAGAAAAATTTGTACACACATCAGGGCAGGCACGAGACGACAAATGTGCACAGTCCTGGAGCATACTCTCCTGCCTGTGAATATGACGATGACTACAGCCTGAATGCTAAGGATAAAGAAGTTTTAAACTTTGTCCTGAACAACTGTGAAGATGCAATTGTCGTCAGTATCAATGACATAGAAATTCCGGTCAAAACATTGATGGGAATGGCTACTGATAAAAAAGATTGGATCTCCAATAAAGATGGTTGGATGCTTGATGATGTGAGTGTGTTTTATTTATGTTTCTGTTTTTCTCTACATGCAATATGTCACAATGCTGCGTTCTATTTTACCTACTGTACGTCCTAATCTATCACGGTGTCTGAGTGTGACAGGTAATAGATGCGTACGTAGTAGCCAGAAAACTACTAAATGAAAAGGTGGCATATGTCAACACTTTTCTTGCTAGGAAATTACTATCTCCAGAAGAATTGAAATCCTCTCACAGTGGTTGGATTGCCAGAACTGGAGAATACTTCTTTAAATGTGCTATGGTCTGTTCTTGATGCTAGCTTCGACACTTGATAGTACACCGCAAGATTGTAACAGCATTCCTGCATCTCAGGTATATATCCCTGTAAATGTCATAGGTAATCATTGGGTTCTTCTTGTGTTCAACATCAGGATGAAGGAGGTGCAGGTCCTGAATTTATTAGTTTGTAATGGAACGTGGGATGGCAAGATGGAACTATCACTGGTGAGTACTCTGTATTATGTAGATGTCGTGCAAATGTAGTTAGCTCTTTCAACCATATGCACCTAATTCTTTGCTTCAGGTACAGTCAGTGCAGCATTGCATTGAAACCTACATTTCACAAAGAAATGTGAGTGGATCTTCAGAGATTGATGTCACCCGCCTCCAAAAAAAGATTGATGTCACGAAGTGGGATGCCCTACATATTAGAGACATACCAACGCAATAAGACAGGTAAGATATATCGTTGCACTAAAAATATTTACTGTATATACCATTGTATTATGTAACATGTGCATTTTGTAGCCCGTCATGTGGCATCTACGTCATCAAGTACATGATGCATTGGAATGGGAGTACACTTAATGCAACTTTCACCCAAGTCTGTACGCTCGTCCATTTTATTATCATTTCACAATGGATACATTTGTGAATAACGCAGTAAGTTTTTGCGGTCATTTGTTAACTTTAATCTTTAGGAACAAATGGATGCATTCAGGAAGAAGATGTGTTGTAGGTTGATTCTCCCTGAACACAACAAGATTCAGAGATAATCTTACAATACTCCTATTCTGGTTGGTGATTAGTTATTCATTTCCTAAGCATATTCGATTACTAGTACCTACTATATGTGAATCGATCTAATCTTAATTCAGATATACTTATTATCCTCTGATCACCTTAGGAAACTGAGGTTGGAGTCTCAAAAGTGGACATTCAAGCACATGCAAATGAAGAGTAATTCACCACCAACATGCTGTTCAAACATCAAGGGTGTACACCTGAGGAAATAACAATGGTGTAGGCAGATGGTTAAGTGCTGATTAAAAATGGTTAAGTACTGATTAGAAAATGGTTCAGCATTCGTTTAAATTAGTGTCAATTCTGCGCGTAACCTGCGCTGGCTAGGTTACGAAGCATCTGTGCTGCATGCTGCAACCTGCAACCCCCGACGGGGTCGAGTCGATTTAGCGCGTAACCTGCATTCGCTCGGTTACCCACCAGTCATGCTGCATTGTTCCTGCAACACCAACTGCGTTAACACTGACTAGGTTACAGACGATGTAGGTTACGCAAAATCCACGATGTACTGTCTTACTGATAAGAAAAAGTGACCAAGCCAGACTGAATTATTTGTTGATTTGTTGGCAAAATAGGTTCACGTTTTTCGAACGAACATCCATCCAAAGTACTCCTCCGTAGTAGGAAACAGAGTCCAGTGATCTTACAACCAAAAAATAGCAGCACAATCAAATAAGGAGGGACCAAACTTAATCAGAAACTACTCCCTCCGTTCTTAAATATATGACATTTAGGACAATAGATTAGTTCATTTTGAACTAAATTTCTTGTCCTAAACGTCATATATTTAAGGACAGAGGGAGTAGTAGTTATCATTACAGCAATGCAACACTTGTTATTGTTGGCAATTAGTGTTTCATCCAGTCTGGTTCGTCGATGATCATAGGCGCCGCCTCGCCTTCGAGCAGGGACAGGGGCAACATTAGTGGCCGAGCGCCTGGCAACGCAGCCAGTCTGTCGAGCAGGGTCGGGAACGGCTGTGCCCCTGAGCTCTCCTGCACAGTCGGCGCGGCGGGCGCACCTGTCATTAATGGCTGAGCGGCTGGCAATGAGGCATACACCATACTTTCTCGACATGGCAAAGAGGCAAAGCAAAATAACTTAAGTCAACCAAAAGAATCACCAGAAACAACTGTGCGGAGTACTACTCCCTTAACTTCGTCTTGTGAAGCAAAAACTCGCAAGCAGCCAAGAACAAAGCGTTTGTAACCCAAACTCGCAAGCACGCAGTGTGGCTCTAGCATAATCTAGACTGGGCAGGTTTCACATGCCTTTGTATGTCTGTGCGCGTGTGCACTGCGTAGTATCCACTCTGCAAAATCCACGCTGCATGGCTCAACACTGACTGGGTTACGCACTGATTGGTTGCGCAAAATCCAGGCTGCATCCGGTTGTGTCGATTCTATGCGTCACCTGCTCCAGCTCGGTTACGCACGGTTCGGCGACGCACCATCCCATGGCGCGTGCATCACCAACTGGGTTACGCACGCCAGCATCGCGGTTGCCACGGGACACGGCGGGTGTGTCGACTAAGCGCGTAACCTGCAAGGTCTCGGTTACGCAGGTGCCATTCAGCAGGTTGCGCACTAGAGAATTCCATGGACGACGTGTCAGCAGCCTCCCCCCTGGCGCGGGCTTCACTTCGGGGAGAAGCAAACTGCGGCAAGGGCAGGCCGCTGTGGGCCACGCGGTGCACCATCATTATTACGATGGACGACGGGACGGGGCCTCCCTCCTCCGCTCCCCCCCCGTCGTGTCGTCTGCAGCCACAGCCGCCGCCCGCCCCGAGGAGTAAGCTGGACCCGTTGCGTTACGTGTGCCATGCGGTGCTTCAGCCTAGGTTACGCGGCTTGTTGCCAAGCCAAGGGTTACGCACGGTCACTGTGTCATGTCGTGTGTACAGCCTTGACGGGACGGGACGGGCCTGCTGCTACAGGCGCCTCCGCTCCCGTTCTGTCGTGTCATCCATAGCCACAACAGTGCCGCCCGCCCCGAGGAGTAAGCTAGACACGCTGGGTTACGCACAATCCATGACGCACACGCGTACTGCATCCACTCTGCAATTAAGCTTATATAAACTATATATTTATATATAAACTATATAATTGGTACCCACTAACAAATTTCTCTTGCCTCTCAAGGCGCCATGTCATAACCCACTACACGCCATGTCACCATCCACTATAAACCATGTCAACATCCACCAAGACATGTATTTATGCCTTCGTCAATTTTCTGTGACTAATAGCATGTTGTATTTGCGAGTAGCACGCCATAAAATTCTCGCAGTTGAAATACATGTAGGATCAATCATTTAATAATGGTTCTCGCTCAACAAAATTAGCATGCTTTTATATATATTATTGTTTACAGATAAATATCGTCATGTAATCGTTTTGGTGTTTCTACTTTCACATTTCACCTTAAAATTTTGCTTAAAAATTCCCGCAGCAACGCGCGGGGTATCACCTACTAGTTATTAGTTACTCCTACCTTGTCTGTGACATCGCGATGATGATCAATTAAGCTGGACCTGCTGGGTTACGCACAATCCATGACGCACACGCGGTGCTTCAGCCTAGGTTACACGGCTTGCTGCCAAGCCAAGGGTTACGCACGGTCACTGTGTCGTGTCGTGTGTACAGCCTTGACGGACGGGACAGGATGGGACTGCTGCTGCAGGCGCCTCCGCTCCCGTCCCGTCGTGTCATCCACAGCCACTACAGCACCGCCCGCCCCGAGGAGTAAGCTGGACACGCACAATCCATGACGCACACGAACACTGCATCCACTCTGCAAAATCCACGCTGCATGGCTCAACACTGACTGGGTTACACACAATCCATGACGCACACGCGTACTGCATCCACTCTGCAAAATCCACGCTGCATGGCTCAACATTGATTGGGTTACACACTGATTGGTTGCGCAAAATCCAGGCTGCATCCGATCATGTCGATTCTACGCATCACCTACTCCAGCTCGGTTACGCACGGTTCGGTGATGCACCATCCCATGGCGCGTGCATCACCGACTGGGTTACGCATGCCAGCATCGCGGTTGCCGCGGGACACGGCGGGTGGTGTCGACTAAGCGCGTAACCTGCAAGGTCTCGATTACGTAGGTGCCATTCAGCGGGCTGCGCACTAGAGAATTCCATGGACGACGCGTCAGCAGCCTCCTCGGCGCGGGCTTCGCTTCGGGGAGAAGCAAACTGTGTACAACCTTGATGGGACGGGACGGGCCTGCAGGCGCCTCCGCTCCCGTCCCGTCGTGTCATCCACAGCCACAGCGCCGCCCGCCCCGAGGAGGAGTAAGCTGGACCCGGTGGGTTACGCACAATCCACGACGCACACACTCTACTTCAGCCTACTCTTAGGTTACGCGGCTTGCTGCCATTGGCAAAGGGAGTAATTCGCGAAGCTTATCAGTATCAAGAGGATCATAGTGCATGAGGAACCAGAAGAAGAATCGACCTGCGATGTGGAAGCTGTTTTCAGGAGGGTCATGCAAGCTGACAATGGTATGCAACAGAAGACATGAAGATGCAGTGAAGTAATTAACTTTGCAGCTATATCAATGATATAGTTTGTTGTTTTTTCCTTTTCTTTCTTTTTCCTACCTACTGTGATCATCTCCCGGGATCGTAGTCTTGTATTTGCTGCTATATCAATGAAATGTGTTGCACCGTGTCAGGCCCGCACATCAAGAGATGGCAGGTGAAGTGGAATGCGTAATCTGCACAGTGTCGGTTACACATGGTGCAACCTCGTGTCGGACCTGCATAACCGTACCTTTTGGTGGCAGTGCCCGGCAGGTTACACATGAGGAACCATGATGGATGCGTGGAGCAACATGGCTCGCGGTTACGCAGGTGCCCAACGTGTCTCTCTGTGAATTCTGAAACGTCACTGTTCACACGGATGACTCGAACCGCGCGCGCCTCGGGTCTCGCCGTCTAGCCCCCGTGCCCCTTCTTAAGTACAGCAGGCAAGGTGTGGTGTGTCCATACTCCATAGCATCTCGCATTCCTCTTCCATTCCGCTCGCGTTCTCCATTTCGTCTATTCATTTCTCCCGTTCGCCATTGAGAAGATGTCCAACAGCAGCGACTCTGACGACTGCAACTCCTACAACGGTGAGGAGGAGTTCGCCCAGATGGTCACCGAGATGGCCAACGAGTTCGCCTCTGGTCAGCGCTGCGTCCGCCGCGTCAGAGGGTACTATCATTGTACCTTTTGTCCCGGCCAGATGCAGCACAACTGGAGCCTCCTCGAGTTGCTCAACCAGGCCACTGGGTTGTCCAGCAGAGGCAATGGCCTCAAGGGGTCGCAGCACAAGGCGCTCGCTGACTACATCCTCTACAGCAGCGAACTGGCCCGCGAGCGCGAGATCGGTCGCGTTGGTGACTGCGGTGGCAACCTCGCCGTGTAGGCAGAGAGGGATCGCATCCACGCGACCAACCGGGCGAAGGCGGCGAAGCGCAAGAGCAAGGTTTTGATTCTTTCTTTATTCGCACAACGCGTTGCACTTTACATTCGAAATGCTTTACCCATTTTAAACTTTGTCTTCCTCTTCTCATAGCGCATGGCGGCTTACCATCTCCCCGGTGACAAGCGTTGTCCCAATGGAGGCACCGGCTGGTAGGCTGCGGCTCACTGATTGTGAGATGTGCGGAAGGATGCTCCAGCGGTGTCCGTACTAGGGCAGGGTTGCCCTTTATCTTAATCTATCTAGGTTTACTATTTTCGCTATATGTAATTTTGATCCATACTTTATGTATCTTAATTTCGTACTTTGTTATAATGAACTTGCTATAATAGTGTTATGTGTCTAATTTATAGATTATGTATTTTGGATTTGTTTCATTTCGTTATTCCATTCCAAACGCATGCTATTTCGATGGATCCATCAGATTTGGACTTTGTCGTTGGATCCCCTCAATTCCATGTTAGGACTAGGCTTTTATTAGGTCTGTAATAGGGTAGCGGGCCTGTGTGCCGCTGTGGGCCGTTGGGCTTGTGTACACTGTCCGGCCTGCTAGCCGTATCCGTAGGAGGCATAGGCATTTATTTATCAACATATAATATCAAATAGTTGAACTGTTCTTGTTCCTCCTGGTGCTCCTGCGCCGTTCTCCTCTCGATTCCCCTTCTGTCTTCTTCCTGATCTTGGTTTCCTGCTGTTTCCCCTCTGATTCCCTTCTCCAATCCCTTCCCTACTACCTGCTGCTAACATTCCATCGACCACATCTTCTTCTCTTCCCCATGCACTGTGCTAAGCAAGTAGAGATGGTGGTGGTGGCTGAGTTATAAGCGCAGCAATGTTCGCCGGAGGCCGAGTGGTGAGGCTTATCTCTTGGGTTCGGTGCTGCGGTTTCGACTGGCAGGGGCGGTGCTATGATGCACGTCAAGGCCGCCTGCTTCGAGTGGCCGGCACTGCGTCGTTGCAAGCTGGTGGCTTCGCGTCATTGCAAGAATCATGCCAAACAAGTCTGAAATATGACGATTAAAGTTTATGGTACAACGAAAGAGTTAACTTGCAGGATATTTTGAAAGCAAAAGAGAATAGCTAAATACTGAAATAGGAGGCGACAACAAGCTAATCCTTGGAAAGGGACAACATGCATATATATGAGCTCTTGAATATTCATCGCAATGAGCAGAATACATATAGCAAACACTCTACAAATACATACACCATGGCCCCCCCTCTTCCATGGTCCCACCCCCCTAGGACAGCCCTGCTGCTTAACCATGGTCAAATAAAAGAACTAACATTGAATGATTCATCGATGCCTACATGGGCTCAGCCCAACAAGGAGTTAGGCACGCAGGCCCAGTACAAAACCCAGATAGCTATTTCTATAATAAATGAGTACATAAGTGTTTACTTAATGATACATCTAAAAAAAGTGTTTATTTAATGACAAGTGTTCAAAAAATGCAACAAATGGCATAGAGCACATCAAAAATACAACCAATGGCATAGAGCTCAAGTCCTAATTAACAATGCCGCTCTACAGTGAATGGAAGCATGTTTGTTTGTTTGTAATACGATGGTAGGACGGTCCAGAGTCAATTATGCGCGTAACCTGCATGCACGCGCTCGGTTGGCCACGTCCTCGGTTACGCACTATCCATTTTGCATGGCTCCTGCAACACAAATTTGGTTATTACGCACTGCCCTGCGTAACTTGTGCCCAGTCTGTTATGCAGGAGATAGACAAGAAACAATTCTCAAGAACAAAATTTCACCCTCCAACACCATCACCTACTCCAAAAGCAAACTGAATAGCACAAGCAAAGATACAAGAAGCAATGGGTGCCTCAAGCAGACAGGAATACAAAATTCTTCCACAAGATCAACAGTTCAACGGTGATTCTATATTTTTAGCGTCAAACTTCTGATGCTAATATTCCGTTGTAGTATAGCTATCTACCACCCCCAATTCTATACAGCGACAGCGACCATGCTCTAGACCTGAGCATTTTTTGGGCCGGGCCGGGTTCGGGCCGGGTCGAAAAAAAATTCTGTTATTTCAGGTCGAAAAAATCCTGCCCATGACCATCCCACTGGATGCGTTGGGCCTCAATTTTCGGGCCGGGCCCGGGCTTGGGCGGGCCGCCCACGCATTTTATTGTGTAAAACAACTAAAAACAGCATTTCGGGCCGGGCTCGGGCCAAAATTTTTTTTCGCAGGCTTCAAGATCTCTGCCCACGCCCGCCCAGTAAGGTTCATGGGCGGGCCTGGCGCGGGCCGGGCCCGGGTCGGGCCAGCGGGCCGGGCCGGGCCGGGCTCAAAATGCTCAGGTATACCATGCTCCAATCCCACAATTTGCAAAAAAAAGAAAAAGAAAAGAATACACAGGACTAGACAGACTCCGAGGCGCTTGATGCGCGGGCATCATCATCGGTATTCATGACCCAAACAACCCGACAAGCCCGACCCGACCCAGCCACGTGACGGGTCAGAGTTTTGTCCCGAATCTCGAAATACCGGGGCTGACCCGACCCAACAATCTGATGGGTCGGGGCGTGGAAACCCGAAAAGACCAGGGAACATTTTTCGGTCATGTATTTTGACTTTTTCGGATCGGCATTTCAGTTTTTGTAAGGGTACTTCGGATCGGTTTTCGGTCGCTGGTTAGTTTATACCTCAGTTCACGCGTGTTTTTCCATCTTCTGCGCACCCTTAAGTAATTTTGCCATAACTCCTAGCTCGGAAGTCCAAATGATGCACTGTTTGTTGCATTGGAATCTTGACTTGAAGGAGCTTCAAACTACTCCACAATGTAACTTGTTAGATGTACAAGAATTTTCCGACATAAATTCCAGATTTCAAGAAGTATTTCAGCAATATGATGGTACAGAGTTGGACGAGAAGCTTCTCATGTAACCCAGAGTCTTGTGTGATTAATCCTTCTCAGCTTAGGCAGCGAACTTGGTGTCCTCCATGTAACCCTATGTGTCTTCTATGTAACTCTTGTAAACCTGACTAGGAGTAAAGTACAAGACTAGTAAGGTAGTATATGACTCTCATCAGTATTGCAATGTAACACAGAGAGGAACTTAAAGCATTCACTGATTAACCTCTTGTTGGAGTTTCTTAGCATGGCTGCTTGTAACCTATCCTTCATACACATGTGCTTGTGTATCCAATGCTTGTTCCTGCCTAACCGCTTGCGTTTGATTCTTCAATCTTCATGCATAACCCAAGGTGGACTTGGTGTAATTTGCGATGCATCTTGTATAACCAAGGGAGCTGGGTTACGTATGGCTGGGATGTCCTCATCATCTCCAGTGCTCTTAAATGTGCGCGACCTTCCTCTGTGCCTCATGGTGAGTGGCAGGGGAAGAATTCGTTGCAGCGTGGGAGCGCGTCCCCGCCGCCTCCATCCGTGCGAGTTTTGGGAGGACTCTTTTCCTAAAATAATGTAGTCTTTGACGGCCTCAGCGGCGGAGGATACGAAAGTTATTTCAGGAAATTATACTGGTACCAAGTCAAACTGTATGTAAGTTCGTGTATTTATTAAGAAGAATGAGGTCATACCACTAAAACCATTTTTTAACTGTATACCTAATTATTATCAGTACAAAGGGCTCATTAGTAATACAGACACCAAATACATGTGCCAACTACGTGGCCCGTACTAGATGGGCCAGGCCCATCATATTATCACTTGATTTACTAATGACGTATACAATTACGACACAGGAGATCTTCTATGCTCATATGCTAGGAATTTGTTTCGACGACGTTGTACGTAACCAGTAGAGTTTTCGTGTAACCTAGTAATTTTGGATCTTCTGTGATAAGGTCTTGTATCATTCACTTTCCCAATGGATTACGCATCGTATACGTAAGCCATCAGTGTTTTCGTGTAACCAAGAATTTTGGATCATCTGTTCCACATGCACACAGGTGATTCCTGCTGTAACCATTATTTACGCACGTAAGGCACGAGACCGACGATGTAACCAATGCAATTGAGAGTAAAAATGACACACTCCGGCGACAGCGCCCGACCACCAACCAAACCCTTCTGAAGCTCCTTTGTTGATGCGTAACTCACTGGCGTGGTGCGTAATCCATGGCACTTTGCACCGTACCATCTCTCTTCTCCGGGGAGCGGGGATAAACACGGTGGCTGTGTGCAAGGAACCCAATAGACTGCAGCTGTAAAATGACGGTACTACCCTCGAAGGTTTCTCCACACCTTTACACGTGCCCGAAAATATGGTGCCACCTGTGAGAGCCAGGTGTGGTTCGAGGACCGGTGGATGGTCGCTTCCTGGTGTGATGAGTGATTGACAACGTGGTGTGGACTGATTCTTGGCTAAGTATTGTAGGTGCAGGTTGCGGCTTGACTGGTGCAGGTGCAGGTGAAGAACAAGCGCGAAAGGTCATTGCCGGTGAGGCCTCCAGGTGTGGAGAAGACAAGTAGGCTTGGTTCGAGGGACCCGATGGCCAGCGGGGTCAAGTGCGGGCCGCATGGTGGCAAGAATGGCAAGATGAAGTCATGGATGGTTTCTTGGTTGAGCCTCAAAACCAAGGTCGAGCCGGGACTACGTGGGAGCCGAGTCATGAGTGGTGATTGGCGGAGGCTACACCGAGTTCGTGGGGTTTCCGGTGGTTTACCAGAAAACCACTGGGTTCCTTGGTTGATCCACAAAGCCAAGACCGAAGAACCGAAGACGGAGGTGCAGCAGCTCCAGACCGATCTGACCGGTGGGTCTGATCGGTCTGACCGGTGTGCGACAACGCAGTCCGGAATCTTCGAAGCGGAGGACACGCGTCGGGATCGCAAGGCTTGCGTCGAGGCTAAGCAAGTTTGCGGTCGCTGGGCATCCGTCTGATGGAGCGAAGACAAAGATTTTCGAATTCTCCCTTGAGGGGCATGTATCCCTAGTTATCTAGTAAGGGTATTTTAGTCTTTTGGTTGCCTCCATATAACCCAAGGGGTGAGAGGATGGCAGTCATCTCTTGGAACCCTAGCTCCTTTGCTTTCCTATTTTCTCTTCCTATTTTCCTTAGGATTTTCTTAGGACTAGCTTGAGAGCTTCATGGTGAGATCTTGTGAGAGGGAAGGATGATCGGGCGGCAAGCTAGACCTTGTATGAACCTCTTTGGTATGTATAGATGATTCGACGTGGTTCCTCAAGGCTTGGATGTGTCTTTCCCGTTTCTCCTTTTTGGTGATTTTCAGAGCCCTTTCTTGGCGATTTTCTTGGAGCGATTTCGAGGCCTTTCTCTTTGGGATTTGGTGGGGGATGTATGCATGAACCCTTTGTGGTTCTTTTCCCTTTCATTCCCCTCCCAAATCAGTGAGTACAGGGGCTCGATTTTGAGGTTTTCGTGGCTCTAGGGTTAGAGGTGTTCTTAGTGCGATTTCTTCGATTCCTCTTGATTTAGCAAGTTTTGGTGGACCAAATCTTGGCTATGGAGTGCCCATGAGGTGTTCCTACTATCCCCAAAGTCTTGCACAAATTCGTGGAGCGATTCGGGAGATCGGGAGTTGGATTTGGGGGAGTTGACCCGCGGGTGCTGTTCATCCCCGAGCGGCCCAGCCTGACCGGTCTGACCGGTGCTGCTCACCGGCCTGACCGGTGCAGAGGCTCTGTGGGTTTTGCCTCGGGTGAACGTATGGGTGAGTTCGTTGTTGTCCCGTGTTGCTGCTGTTTCGAGTTTGGCCCTGTTTGGAGCTCGGTAGGTCAGTTTGGTGGATTTGGGATTTCCTGGCTTGGACTAGTCTGACCGGTGAGCTACACCAGCCTGACCGGTGTAGGGGCCTTCTGTGGAAGTTCCCAAGTTTTACCAGCAGGGACCGGTCTGACTGGTGCTACTCACCGGCCTGACCGGTGTAGGTCAGTGGTGCTCGAGTTGGTGTTCCGCTGCGTTCTCGAGTCCGTGAAGGTGGTTGTTGGTTCCTAGGACCAGTAGCACTCCAGTGGCTGCGTGGTCTTGGCCAACTTGGGTAGTTGAGTCGGAGACATGATTTGGAAGTCGTGTTCATCTTGTTGGAGTTCTCATCTCCTTCGAGAAGAATTTTTATCGGCTCCCATTCACTCCCCCCCCTCTCTGGTTCGCCTAATCGGTCCTTCAATTAGTATCAGAGCCGGTTCGGGTCTTTATTGACTCTTACCAGTCTAAGATCCAAAGATGGCGTACCAGGAACGGGGTTCGGGTCCTCCGCACTTCGATGGGAAGAACTACCAGATGTGGCAGAGGCGGATGGCAGCGTTCCTCCGCGGAAAGGGTCAGATCCTTTGGGACATCACGGTGAACACAGCTTATGTTCATCTGATGAACTTCCTTGCTCCAGGATCGAGGGATATGTTCGAAGCCAACAACAAGGCTGTCGACTACTTGTTTCGTGCTCTGTGTCAGCCTGAATTGGATCGGGTTCAGACAGAGGACTTAGCTTGTAGGATTTGGGAGCAGTTGAAGGATGCTCATGCTGGGAATGGTCAGGTTCAGGCTCGGATGTACGCGACTTACCGGAGAGAGTACGAGAACTTCACTCATCTCCCCGGCGAGTTCGTGGATGCCCTTTTCCAGCGGTTTACGATAGTTGTGAACAACATGAGAGCCAATATGGCCGTGCTCCCATACGATGATCATGATAGAGCCATGAAGCTCTTGCACTCGTTGGATCGTACCGTATGGGACGGGAAGTTTGAGGCTATTGTTGAGTCCGAGAAGTATGACACCTTGACGGTGAACGAGCTGTTCTCGAAGCTCAAGTCGGCTGAGTTGGACCGTGGTATGACAGCCAAGATCGAGAGCCCGACTGATTCTCATAGTCTCGCTCTCGTTGGTGGCAAAGGAGCTAAGTCTAACGCTAACGCATCCTCCAGGATGTACTCTCTGTCTTCTTTGATGTCTTTGCTAGATGAGGAGTTCGACGTGCTTGGAGAGGACGAGCTGGCGTTGCTGACCAGGCGGTTCGAGAGGCTGCACGAGAACCGGGTGAACACGAGGAGGACAGCACGGACGTGCTTTCAGTGTGGCAAGCCAGGACACTTCGTCACCGACTGCCCGGAGAAGACGGAGAACAAGGACGGCTACAGGCACCGGTCGAGCAAGGACGGCAAGTACCGATCGAGGCGCGATCACAAGCACAAGAACAAGCACAAGGACGAGCGACGGTCGAGGAAGAAGGACGGCTGCGGCAGGAAGGCCCGAGCGATGGTAGGAGCGAGCGACGTCGACTCCAGCTCCGCCTACTCTTCCTCGAGCTCGAGTAGTAGTGAAGATGAAGGTGATTGGCGCAAGAACAAGAAGTCATTCGGGAACTTGAGCGGGTTGAGCTGCTTCGCGGGAGATGGCTTCTGCGGCATGGCTCGAAGCTCCGGCAGCAAGAAGAGTCATCAGAGTGACTCGGACTCCGACTCCGAGGATGAGGTATGTGATGAGCTCTCCTCTTTGCGCAAGGAGGATGATGAGTTGGTTGACTTGCTTGATAATCGCGATCACATGCTTAGAGAGGCCAAGAAGATGAGGAAAGAGCTTAGGGCTTCACTAGAAGATGCTAGGAACCGTGTGGCTGAGCTAGAAACCCAGAACCTAGATGCTAAGCTTGAGATTGATTCGCTTAAGGCTTCTCTTATGGTTTCTGATGAGATTGATTGCTGTGATTGCTCTGTGTACCTAGCTGATCTTACTGCTCTTAAGGATAAGCATGCTTCTACTTGTGATGAACTAGATATGCTTAGGGTTGAGGTGGCTGAGCTTAAGTCTAGACCTGCTTTGCTAGGTGCTTGCACTTCTTGCCCTGTTTTGCATGGAAAGATTGATGAGATGCATGCTTACACTGTTTCGCTTGAGGCTAAGTTGAAAGAGCCTATTCCCACTTCTTGCTCTACTTGTGAATTGCATGCGGTTAAGAATTTGGAGCTTGCACATTATGTTGATCGCTTGCAGGATGAGAATGATGAGCTGAGGAAATGTATGAGCTGGTTGTCGGGTCAGGAGCCTCAGCTTGGTATCATGATAGCGGCTTTCAAACGCTATGATGGTCAGGCACTTGGGGCTGACAAGCTTGGAGAGAACAGTGGTGAGGGAGTTGAGAGAGTTGGAGAGATTCCTATCCCACCACCAAACAGATACAAAAACAAGTTTGAGCCCAAGCCTAACCATCTCAGAAACAAACTTGACACTACTCCAAATCCACCCATATTCCCTCACCCAACAAATGATTTCCAGAAACCGGTGAAGTTTGTGAGCCCAAAGGGAGGTGAGGAAGGAGAGAAGAAGGGTGAGAAACCGAGTGGGCAGCCCCAACCCAAGCCAAAGCCTAAGCCACAGCCCATGAAGTTCCATTGTGGGTATTGTGGGAGAGATGGTCACAAGGATGAGTTTTGCTTCAAGAGGAAGCGTGAGGAAAGAATGGCTAGAGAATGGGCTAACAAGGACAGGTACCACCCCTCTAATGGTGTACCTGAGCCTCGTATGTAGATGCCCAGGGCCAAGGCGATTGTGAGAACGGTTCCGGCTTGTGGACACCGGAAGGCAGCAGGTGGTGCTGCTGGCCGAGCTACACCGGTCAGACCAGTGCACTACACCGGTCAGACCGGTGCAGGTCTGGGCAGACAGCGAGTTGCGTTTCGTGCTCGTGAGGATGTTCGGTTTGGTTCTGGTGGTCGTGGTTCTGGTGGTTGGTCTGGAAAGTTTGCAGGTGGTCAGTTTGCTAGGAGTTCTCCACCTCGTGCTCATTACGGGGGTGGGAGGAGTCGTAGCTTTGAGATGGAGAGGAGGAACTATCCACGGTTTTCCTTTCGGGGCTTTCGTCCTCCTCCGGCTAGAGAGGGTTGGTTCCCTCGTAGTGGTTACCGTGGTGGTGTTCGTGGTGGTAGCTTTGATAGGTGTGATGATTTGGTTTGTGCTAACCCCACTTTGGAGCAAATGGCTCGGCACTGGTTTTACTCTTTTGGTACTAACCCCAGTGCTGAGTCGTTTGTTCACTCACGTGCTCGCTTTTGAATTTCAGGTGGGAGACTTGAGGAACGTTTGGTTGATTGACTCCGGTTGTTCGAGGCATATGACCGGAGACAAGGGGTGGTTCTCAAGTCTCGTCCCGGTGGTGTCCAGGACATACATCACCTTTGGGGACAATGGGCGAGGGCGTGTACTATCAGAAGGTGAGATCAAGGTAAGTGACAAGGTCACTCTCAGGCGTGTTGCTCTTGTTCAATCGCTGGGGTTCAATTTGCTTTCTGTGTCCCAGTTGTTGGATGAGGGTTTTGAGGTGTTGTTTCGGCCTGGTGGTTCTCGGATTTTTGATTCTCGAGGGGACCTTGTTTGCATGGTCGTTCCCGAGGGTCAAGTGTTCTAAGCTGATTTTTCTCAGTCTTCTGGTGTGGAGCGTTGCTTTTTGGCTGGTTCTTCGAGTGAGTTGTGGAAGTGGCATAGGAAGTTGGGTCACTTAAGCTTTGACCTTTTGTCTCGCTTGAGTAAACTCAATTTGGTCCGAGGATTACCAAGGTTGAGGTTTGAGAAAGAGTTGGTTTGTGCGCCGTGTAGGCATGCCAAGATGGTAGCCTCTTCTCACCCGCCTCACACCGATGTGATGACTGAGCGTCCATGCGAGCTGCTCCATATGGACCTTGTTGGCCCAGCTCGTGTGCGATCTGCGGGTGGGAAGTGGTATGTCCTTGTTGTGGTGGACGACTACTCTCGGTATGCGTGGGTGTTCTTTCTTGAGGAGAAAGGGGAGACGTTTGGTTTTGTTCGAGATCTTGTCTTGTGGTTAAGAAACGAGAGGCACGGAGATGCCATACGAGCGATCCGCAGTGACAATGGCTCGGAATTCAAAAACTCTTGCTTCGAAACCTTTTGCCATGACTTAGGTCTTGAACATCAGTTTTCGAGTTCGTATACGCCTCCCCAGAATGGCGTTGTGGAAAGGAAAAACAGGACCTTGTGCGAGATGGCTCGGACGATGCTCGACGAGCATAGGACTCCGAGAAGGTTCTGGGCTGAGGCGGTCAATACCGTGTGCTATGTGTCGAACAGGATCTACCTCAGGGTTCATAAGAAGAAAACCTGTTACGAGTTGATGCACGGCTGCACACCCAAGGTGAGTCACTTCCATGTCTTTGGTTGTAAATGCTTCATTCTGAAGAAAGGGAAGAAGTTGGACAAGTTCGAGGCTAGGTCTGTCGATGGCATTTTCTTTGGTTATGCATCTCATTCTAGAGCATTTCGTGTGCTCAATCTTGAAACTAACCAAATCGTGGAGACTTGCGAGGTAACCTTCGACGAGACACAACCACGTAGTCAGCTTGTTTTTGAGTGTGCAGGTGACGACGAACTTGGCGAGGAGATCTTTCAGGAGGAGGAGCATGGACATGGAGATGATGAAGATGGCGGTGTGGTGCCCGCGGCTGAACATGTACCTACTACTTCGACGACGATCGAGAATGGACCCTCTCCCACACCTACAACGACAAACCCAGATCAAGGTGAAGCTACTGTTGAGGGGGAGGTAGCATCAAGGCGAGAACCTCCCCGGCGGGTGCAAGTGGATCACCTAGCTTCGAGAATCATTGGCGACATGAATGAATGTACTACACGGTCGAGGGTTCGGAACAATTCTCATTTCGCTCATGCTGCTTTTGTTGCCACCTTTGAGCCCAAAGACATTGGACACGCGTTATCTAATCATAATTGGGTTAACTCGATGCATGAGGAGTTTGAGAATTTTGAGAGGAACCAAGTTTGGGTGTTGGTTGACCCTCCCCCAGGGTGTAAGCCGATTGGGACAAAATGGGTGTGGAAAAATAAAGAGGGAGAGAAAGGAGAAGTGGTGAGGAACAAGTCGAGACTTGTTGCTCAGGGGTACAGTCAGAAAGAGAGGATCGACTACGAGGAGACTTTCGCTCCTGTAGCTCGTTTGGAGGCGATCAGGATCCTTCTAGCCTTTTCCGTGGCTAAAGGGTTCAAGTTGTACAAGATGGATGTGAAGAGTGCTTTCCTGAACGGTGTGTTGGAGGAAGAGGTGTTTGTGAGGCAACCACCGGGGTTTGAGAGTGAGAAGTACCCCCACCGGGTGTACAAGTTGAGGAAGGCGCTGTATGGGTTGAAGCAGGCGCCCAGAGCTTGGTATGGTAGGTTGAGGGGGTTCCTGTTTGAGAGAGGGTTTGAGATGGGAAAGGTCGATCAGACCTTGTTTCTCCTCAGGCAGGGCAGAGATATCCTGATTGTGCAGGTATACGTGGATGATATTGTCTTTGGTGGCTCGTCTAACTCTCTTGTTGCAAGGTTTGCAGAAGACATGAGCAGGGAATTTGAGATGAGCATGATGGGCGAGTTGCAGTTCTTCCTCGGGCTACAAATCAAGCAATCAAAGGAGGAACATTTGTGCACCAAGCTAAGTACACCAAGGACATTGTGAGGAAGTTCAAGATGGAGGACTCCAAGGCCATGGTGACACCTATGTGTACGACTACAGCTCTTGATGCGGACGAGGAAGGTGAACACGTGGACCAGAAGGAGTACCGGAGCATAATCAGGTCACTCCTCTACTTGACGGCGACGAGGCCAGACATCCAATTCTCGGTATGTCTGTGCGCTCATTTTCAAGCGTCTCCGAGGACTTCGCATCGGCAAGCGGTCAAGTGCATTTTCAGGTATTTGCGACACACTCCCGACTTCGGCCTTTGGTACTCTGCGTCTTCTTCTTTGGCGCTTTATGGTTTTTCAGACGCGGATTTTGCCGGGTGTCGGTTGGATAGGAAGTCCACTTCTGGGACTTGCCAGTTCTTGGGTTCCTCTTTGGTGTCTTGGTCTTCCCGCAAACAGTCAAGTGTTGCTCAATCCACTACCGAGGCAGAGTATGTGGCCGTAGCTAGTTGTTGCTCTAAGCTCCTTTGGATCACATACACCATGAGTGACTTTGGTGAGGAGTATACCCATGTCCCACTTCAATGTGATAGCACCAGTGCCATAAGTGTTGCAAAGAACCCAGTGCTCCATTCCAAAACCAAGCACATAGAAGTGAGATATCATTTCTTGAGAGACAACGTAGAGAAAGGGAAGATAGCTTTGATCCATGTACCCACACATGACCAACTAGCCAATATTTTCACCAAACCCCTAGATCAAGCAACTTTCACTCGTTTGCGGGGGGAGCTTGGTGTTTGTTTGATTTCTTGAGTTGGCGTGTGGGAGCTCCTTTGTAGCATGTGTATAGCTTTCCTTTGTGCATTTCTTGCATTTGGCATGGCATATGTAACATGATGTATAGGCATCTTTGTATCTTAGGTTGCATGCATTTTGTATCTTACGCATTGTTTAGGAAAGGCTTCTCCTATATACATTGTTCACCATGGAATGATATATATGTCTTTGTGAGCTAGTTTGGTAAGCTATGGTTAGTTTGGCTTAGCTCTTGATGACCTTGATTTATATCCATGGTTGATGGCTATGTTTTTCAAAAATCTCATATGTATGCTCTCTTGTGAGTAAATGCCTTTACATGATCTTGACATGTTTTTGTGGCTTGGCTATGCTTAATTTGTGGTTGGATAGCTTATTTTGATCATATGGGGCCAAAGGCTCATTTGCCATCATGAATGTTTAGCCCCCATGCTTGATCTTGTGGAGGGGCATAAGTTCCTTTTTGTTGCAAAGATATTTCATGTACCAATTATAAATCTGAAAATGAAATGTAAATTGCTTGGAAAATGTGCTCCCATGTCATATGTGCTGATTTTAATTTGCTTTGGGTGCTAAACCATTGCATGATGCCTACCGATGAGAAGTCTCATATCTAGAAGTAGGCACATGGCTCGGTGGCTTTGACATGACATGAGGTGCTTGTGGGTGTTTATGATGGTCTTATGCTTAGAATGATTGTCCTAGCATGAAGTTTGTGTGGCTTTGCCATTTTGACATGTTTTGCTCATGTTTAGGACTTTGCTCATGAGGGTGATTTTTCGCAAAATTGCTCAATTCTATCTTAGCTTCGCCCAATGGTTGTGAAACTTGGTGGTCTTGTAGTTGATGTCATTATGAAGCTATAGAGTATCTAACTTGCTCATTTGGACATGTGTAGCATCCTTTGTTGAATTTTGTCTATTTGAGAAGCTGTAGGTTGCATTTTTTTGCATTTTTGGCTTGATTCATGCATTGTCAACAAGGGGGAGAAGTTTGAGCATGTTTTGGCTTGATGCATGCATTTAGAAACTTTCCAAGTGGTTTCGAGCTAGTTTTGAGCTCGGGCAGTTCCCAGGTGGTCATCGGCCTGACCGGTGAGGCACACCGGTCTAACCGGTGTGAGGTCCAGGTGCTGGGCGATCTAGCACACCGGTTGACCGATCAGACCGGTCAGAGCAAAGCTGAAGTAGCTGCTCTGTTTTGCGAGGAGGTTTGCATTGGTTCAGCGGGAGCTTGCATGTGTGCAGGGGGAGCTCTTTGTGGTTTTCGAGCTTTGGATTGTTGGCTTGTGCTCTTTGCTTGAGCATGTTTTGTCTCGGATGTGTCGAGCCGTTGCCCTTGCCTAAGGGGTCCGAGACTTGTCTTCTTCAAGTGATCTTGCTCTTTGCCTTTTCTTTGGCTTTCGATCGCTTGTTGGAGTTTCTTTTAGTCGTTTCTTTTCTTTTCCTTTTCTCTTGGTTACCAAAACGTGTGTGTTGTCAATGCACTCATCAAGGGGGAGATTGAGAGCCAGGTGTGGTTCGAGGACCGGTGGGTGGTCGCTTCCTGGTGTGATGAGTGATTGACAACGTGGTGTGGACTGGTTCTTGGCTAAGTATTGCAGGTGCAGGTTGCGGCTTGACTGGTGCAGGTGCAGGTGAAGAACAAGCGCGAAAGGTCGTTGCCGGTGAGGCCTCCAGGTGTGGAGAAGACAAGTAGGCTTGGTTCGAGGGACCCGATGGCCAGCGGGGTCAAGTGCGGGCCGCATGGTGGCAAGAACGGCAAGATGAAGTCATGGACGGTTTCTTGGTTGAGCCTCAAAACCAAGGTCGAGCCGGGACTACGTGGGAGCCGAGTCATGAGTGGTGATTGGCGGAGGCTACACCGAGTTCGCGGGGTTTCCGGTGGTTCACCAGAAAACCACTGGGTTCCTTGGTTGATCCACAAAGCCAAGACCGAAGAACCGAAGACGGAGGTGCAGCAGCTCCAGACCGGTCTGACCGGTGGGTCTGACCGGTCTGATCGGTGGGTACCGGTCTGACCGGTGAGGAGCACCGGTCTGACTGGTGTGTGACGACGCAGTCCGGAATCTTCGAAGCGGAGGACACGCGTCGGGATCGCAAGGCTTGCGTCGAGGCTAAGCAAGTTTGCGGTCGCTGGGCATCCGTCCGATGGAGCGAAGACAAAGATTTCCGAATTCGCCCTTGAGGGGCATGTATCCCTAGTTAGCTAGTAAGGGTATTTTAGTCTTTCGGTTGCCTCCATATAACCCAAGGGGTGAGAGGATGGCAGTCATCTCTTGGAACCCTAGCTTATGTTCTTTTATTTTCTCTTCCTATTTTCCTTAGGATTTTCTTAGGACTAGCTTGAGAGCTTCATGGTGAGATCTTGTGAGAGGGAAGGATGATCGGGCAGCAAGCTAGACCTTGTATGAACCTCTTTGGTATGTATAGATGATTCGGCGTGGTTCCTCAAGGCTTGGATGTGTCTTTCCCGTTTCTCCTTTTTGGTGATTTTCGGAGCCCTTTCTTGGTGATTTTCTTGGAGCGATTTCGAGGCCTTTCTCTTTGGGATTTGGTGGGGGATGTATGCATGAACCCTTCGTGGTTCTTTTCCCTTTGATTCCCCTCCCAAATCAGTGAGTAAAGGGGCTCGATTTTGGGGTTTTCGTGGCTCTAGGGTTAGAGGCGTTCTTGGTGGGATTTCTTCGATTCCTCTTGATTTAGCAAGTTTTGGTGGACCAAATCTTGGCTATGGAGTGCCCATGAGGTGTTCCTACTATCCCCAAAGTCTTGCACAAATCCGTGGAGCGATTCGGGAGATCTGAAGTTGGATTTGGGGGAGTTGACCCGCGGGTGCTGTTCATCCCCGAGCGGCCTAGCCTGACCGGTCTGACCGGTGCTGCTCACCAGCCTGACCAGTGCAGAGGCTCTGTGGGTTTTGCCTCGGGTGAACGTCTGGGTGAGTTCGTTGTTGTCCCGTGTTGCTGCTGTTTCGAGTTTGGTCCTGTTTGGAGCTCGGTAGGTCAGTTTGGTGGATTTGGGATTTCCTGGCTTGGAATGGTCTGACCGGCGAGGCACACCGGCCTGACCGGTGTAGGGGCCTTCTGTGGAAGTTCCCAGGTTTTACCAGCTGGGACCGGTCTGACCGGTGCTGCTCACCGGCCTGACCGGTGTAGGTCAGTGGTGCTCGAGTTGGTGTTCTGCTGCGTTCTCGAGTCCGTGAAGGTGGTTGTTGGTTCCTAGGACCAGTAGCACTCCAGTGGCTACGTGGTCTTGGCCAACTTGGGTAGTTGAGTCGGAGACGTGATTTGGAAGCCGTGTTCGTCTTGTTGGAGTTCTCATCTCCTTAGAGAAGAATTTTTATCGGCTCCCATTCACTCCCCCCTCTCTGGTTCGCCTAATCGGTCCTTCAACCTGTCGCAACATGATTGGCTTAACAATCCTTTACGTCACTTTATGCCGACCGCACTAAAGAAAGTCTCTTATAATTAAGTAGGATGCATTATCATCACCTAATCGAACAGTCTTTAGACTGCATGTCATTGTTTCGTCTTGATGAAGGGCAATCAAACCATTGTGTGGTACTTATTCTTTCTGCAGTAATAATCTTTTTTGTCTGCACCACCCCTGATGTTTTGTTGGCACTTATTCTTTTGTAGTGTAATCTGATCTGCAGCACCCCTAATGTGTTTATTTGCACCTATCCTGTCAAACCCACACCAATTAATCATGAGCTGATATTTTTTTTGTGTATCCATTTTGCAGCCACGATTGCGGCTTCCACATGCTGATGCATGCTGAACATTGGGATGGACGCAAAGTTTGAAATTTCAATTACAAAGATATCTCCAATACCGGAAGCTTCTCACATACAATTGGTTTACGCACGAAGAAAATGACACCAAGTGGAAGAGTAAATTCTTGCCTGGGAAAGAGGTATGCAGGAAATCTTGAATCAACACCAACTTAGCACACATACCAACGAAACTCTACGCTTTTTACAATCCAGTTTATATGAGTGCAAAAACCAACTCTTAGAAAGCATTTTTTACACTGCATGTTTGTGCACAGATAGTGTCCCGCTGCATCTATATATGAGCTGCTATTTTTTTCAGCAACTATAATCTACTACAAGCTACTATAAGCTACTATAATAAGCTCCTATAAGCGAGTTTTCAGCCTTTTTTTAGTACTGAATGCAGCAAACTCAGGCAACTTAACTTACTAAGCGAGCAACAACACCTATTTCATACAGCAACTTAACATTATCCAAAACCATTTTTTCTCCACTTTTTTACACCTTTGACAGAGCAGGAGCTAGCTCCAAGTCAGTCCCTCTCCTCTGCAGCCTTCGGGCAACGCGCAATGTTATGATCTGTAGACTTGCATTTGCTGCACCTATTTTTCATCTTAGTAGACTGTGCATTCATTCCCTTCTTCAGCCTCTTCTCCTTTTTGCGCCCTTTACATTTTGACCTGGGCGGGTTCTCCACCTTTAGTGGCAAGCCATCCTCACCATCAACAGCACCTAAAACACAAATTGTTATTTTCTTTTTTAAAAAACATCTTGGGTATGGGCATCAACAGCAACAAGATGATTACCTTCTTGGGTATGGGCATTAGCAGCTGTATTCGATCCCCCAACATGTCCATCAGCAGCTGGGGTAGAGGTAGATGGTGCAGATGCAGGCACTGGACCACTGTTCACTCGTTGCCTACGAGATTTCCTTTTCTTCTTTAGCTCAGTAAGTTCAGATTTCATAATCTTTATATGATTCTGCTTGACTTTATATGCTTCACTAGACATACAACCCTCTACTGCCAAACCTGCAAAAGCTTTAGACAAATTTGTGAACCACAAAATCCTTCACCCACTCAAAGGCATACCACGTGCTACTAAGTCGGGCTGAATAGACACATTAGTAGCATCACCAACCACCACCGGTGGCATAAGTGGCTCCTGAACCCACCTCTCAAGTATATAGTTATCTGGAATGGTTTTAACTCCCAACGTGACGAACACCTTCAGAATATGGCAACAAAGAATACCATCTCTATCAAACTTGCAGCACTCGCATAAGTAACTTTGTTCATCCACATTTGCTGTCACAATGTATTCTCTCCTACCATAGCCATACACACAGTGTTATTAGGCACCAGCCTGTAGTGGATGTTGTCTTCTTGCTTCACATCATACTCTACATGTTTCTCAAACTCAGTTGAAAATCTGTAGAACAACTTCTTGGTGTAGATAGTGGTAGCATGTCGCTCTATAAGAAATTTAGACCATCTTCGCCTCTCTTTATCATCTATCCTCAAATCCTGACCATCCTCAGCAACAAGAAATTTGTCTTGTATCTTCTGGTATTGCTCAACAAAATGGAGTATTGACATATTCGGGTTCACATATTGTTTCAACACTGCATTGAAGCCCTCGTTGCGTTGTGTTGATTGTAGGAATGGGAAAAATGAATGCATGTAGAACGCTGGGGCAAAAGTGCTTCTAAGGGCATACAAGTGCTGAAAATGGGCATTGTCCCGCAAACCATACTTGTCGAGCATAGCAGCCCATTTTGTGCAAATTCATCCGGAGTCACCGTGTGGTTCATGCATTCTTTGAAACCATCCTCCAACTCTTCATTGCTATCAAGCAGCGGACCTATCGTGCCTGAAAACTTGTCCATAATGTGGAAGCAGCAGTTTCTATGAGTAGTATTAGGGAACACTAGTGCAATGGCATATCTCATAGAAGCATCTTGATCCATTATAATGTTCATGGGAGACTTCCCCCTCATAGCCTCCAAGAATGCTTGAAACAGCCACACATAGCTAGGTTTTTTCTCATCCCTTAGAAAGGTACACCCCAACTGGATTGATTGCCCATGCTTATTAATTCCAATGAATGGAGCAAATGGCATGTCATACATGTTGGCCATATAGGTAGCATCGAAGGACACACAATCATGATACAGATCAATGTATGACTGTCTTGCCACACTATCAACCCAGAAGATGCTCTGCACCCTGTCCCTATCATTCAATTGCACCTTGCAGAAGAAATTAGCATCTTCCTGTTGTATCTCTCTAAAGCGGTCTATGGTTTGCTGCATGTCCTTGTACTTCTCTGTCCTTGTCCTCCTAATGTTTGACCAAAAGTTGTTGATGTCTTTTCCTTCATATGGCACAATCTGTGCAGAACCATAGAGCTCATTCATGAGTTGCATTATGCGCCCAGAGGTTAGGTTGCATCCATGCAATAGGGTAATAAACTCCCTCTCCTGTTGCAGTATTCCTTTGTGAGATCTTAGGAATTTCTTCAGAGAAGGTTTGACAACTACATCATGGTTGTGCTCGGCCAAAAAGTAGGTCACATGCCATCTTTCATCTATGAGATTCACAACCATCCTCGCTTTGCATCCCATGTGCAGCATCTTTTCTCTCTTCCTCTTCTTTCTGCCATCAATTTTCTTCTTCTTAACCTCTTCTCCATCAACATCACTTTTAGATTCAAATTCTGTCCCAGTAGAATTGTCATCATCAGATTCAATATTTACTATTTCTTCCGTAGCTTTTCTACCATGGCCTTCTTTATTGCACACATAAATAACTTTGCGCTGCTGCCTTGATGAACCTGACAGACGCGTAGCACTTATGCGAATTGAGAAACCAATTCTATTTGCATAAGCATTGTAGTAAGACTTTGCTTCCTCTTTGGTGGTAAAAGTCTGCCCAGTGTATGGTACAGGGGGTGTGCACCATATGTCTTCAACATTGTCATTAGGATGTTCATCACCTTCAGTTATAGTATGCAACCCATTTTCTGCATCAAACATGTCACCACCAGGAACATGCTGCATGTTAGCTGGATTAGGGCTACCCTGCACGAGTGTTTGCGCAACATCATCAGCAACCTTGTTGCTGCCAATAGGGACATGAAGCTGATCATTGGTCCCCAAAACAGCAGCTGCCAGCTCTACTTGAGTACAAAAGGCTGGATTTGCAGCCTCAACATGTATAAAATCATAATCATACTCCGGAGGCAATTGGTTCAAGTCCATGGTGCCTGAAACAACCAATTGCATCAAGTGTCATGAATTATAATTCAGTTAAACAGCCAAAAGATTTAAAACAAGAAGGCATGTCGATATACTAATCCCACCAATTATGTTACCATATAAACCATATAAATTGCTCACATACAGTTGCCTGAAAGACTGAAACTTAATTCAGTTTTACCAGCCAGGGAAATAAAAACATGAAGTCATGTTAGTATACTGATCTAGCCATCTATATAGCGCCGTTCTTTTTTTTCATCCAGCGTGCACTAGTTTTTGCAGCAGTTTTGCACTAATCTGGCCAACTGTTTTTCTCATCTCCTTTTCATGCAGCAGTTTTTGCAGTTTTTTCGTGTACCAGTGCATTCACTAACTACATTTTTTGCTTTTGGTTTCTTGCAGATCGGCAAGTGAAAAATACAGCCAGCTAGGTGGAAAGAGAAGGTAAATACAGTGAGATAGAGGGGAAGGTAAATACAGCCAGATCAAGATTCGTTATTGCAGCTAGTGTACATATGCAATCGGTTGGTTTGACAAGAATTCAACATGACACAGGCAAGCAGAAAACCAAAATCTGATGAGAATACGTCCTTTGTTGTGATGTGTCTATGCACTGGTTCTAGACCCAAAATCTGCCAATCTTAAGGCGTCTTCTACCTGGGGAGTGGCCCTTGGTCTGTTGTCTGTTTGTTTGATCTTGATTTTTTTTCTGCGCTAAAGGATTCATGTGGGTGTACGCACCTGTTGACCTGGATGTTGTGCACTTTTTTCTTGCTTCCCGTGTTTCCTGTTGTTTTCTGGATCCGCCGTCACGCCCTATGTGCACCTCTGTTCGGCGCCGCAATGCTAGCGATGAGACAGATCGCGGCGGAGCAGAACCCCTAGGTCTTTTTTGTGTGTGCCCCCCCCCCCCCCGACGTGGGCCTGTACTTTTTGCCGCCAAAAACCCTGCGGTCGCGGGGGGAACACGGAGCGGGGGGGGGGGACCGTCAACTTGCAAGAAAGGTAATGTGGGTTCTTCAACTTTCCTAAATACTAACCGGCTGTACCCTAACCTATTTTACAACCGGCTGTATTTTAGCCGCGTCCATAAAAAAATCCAAAATTACTCAAATCCGAAAAAACTCCTAGAATATTTCTTAGTTCACTTTACCTCCTAAACTTTGTCATTTAGTTCAATTTACTCCTTAACATAATTTATCTTTTTTCTTTCTCAATGCAACAATGGAGTTTTACGGGGTTATCTAATTTTTTGCTATAGGTTAATTGAGTAATCTAGACTTTTTCTAAATATAACAAGTGTATATCTCGAACTACGAGTGTAAGTATTTCAGGGAAAAAGTGGTATTTTCTTCACTTCTTGTTTTCTCCAACATATGACATTAGGCATAGACTTTATATATCAAAGTATGAAATTATGAATAAGCTAATACATTGTTTTAAGATTATATAAAAACTGTATATATTTATGATAAGAAATAAATACTGTTAAATTTAGCATGAGATCTATCTATATATACACTGCGTATATATTATGCACGTGGGTGCATTTTGTGTATCAAATACACCCAGGCCAATACGGCGTGCCTCCTGCCACCGCACGGCCCGCACCGACTCGCGTCTGTCCAACCCAACTGACCAACCCACCCCCGTGTCCGTAGACCGTCTCCAGCAGAGAACCGCACCCCCATGCAAAACCAAGCTTTGAGAGGAGAGAGAACACAATAGTAGCTCGAGGTCCAGCAGCATGCCATTTGATAGAGGCGAAGTGCCCGATCTTTCGGTGAGTGGAGATAACTTCGATCTGGTGGGAGGCGACCCTCACGATCCAACTACGACGAGCGAGACTCGAAGCGCCAATGCAATCGTTGAACCAATTCCCGATGGTTACCGACCTTGCTGGCGCAAGATCAGCCTGATCACGAAGATCAATTCCTGTACGCAATCGAAAAACAAACAAGAATCTGAGGTGAGCAATCTTAATATCACTCGAAGGTGGAGTTCTGAATCACAGAGGACAGCACATATTTGTGTGTGTTCTGGTGTAGCTAAAGCTAGATGTAAAACAAAACTCAAGTCTGAAAGTAAAAGAGGGGTCTATCTAAATAGAGGGGAGAAGGGGGCGCAGCCCCTAGCACCCTCGGGGGAAGGGCGCGCGGCGTCTCGCGAGGGGGAGGGCGCGCGGCTCCCTCTCCTCGCGCCCAACCCTAGGAGCCCCTCCTGGGCCGTCCTGTTGGGCCGTCTTCTATGCATCTTGGGCCTTCGTTCTTCAACAGCAAGACGTAGTTTAATTCCCTCACACGAGCCCGAGTAATTGGCCCAACTGGTGACGCCTGACGTAGTGGAACATCTTGGTGTGGCGCCTGAGCTTCTGGAGATGGCGCCTGAGCGTCTGGAGACGCAGCTGCGGGTGTCGATGTACTCGTGGTGTCCTCATCATCCTCCCCTTCTTGAACTGAAGTCGTCCTCGATGGCAACTCCTCATCTTCTCCCGCGTATGGTTTCAAATCTGCAACATTAAAACTAGTGGAAACACCAAACTCCGCAGGCAGGTCAAGAACATAAGCATTATCATTAATTTTGGTTGGCACTTTAAAAGGACCAGCAGCACGAGGCATCAATTTAGAATGGCGCAAAGTAGGAAAACGATCCTTTCGTAAATGCAACCAAACCATATCACCAGGTTCAAAAGTAACAAGTTTTCTACCTTTACTACCAGCAACTTGATACTTAGCATTAGCAGCAGCAATGTTTTGTTGAGTTTGTACATGCAGATTAATCATTTGTTCAATATGTGCAACAACATCTATGTGCGGGGCGTCCTCAGCATCAAGCGAAAATAAATCAATAGGCGCCCGAGGAATGTAACCATACACAATCTGAAAAGGACTCATCTTTGTAGAAGAATGTGTTGCATGATTATAAGCAAACTCAACATGGGGCAAACAATCTTCCCAACGTTTCAAATTTTTATCTAGAACAGTCCTAAGCATGGTTGACAAAGTCCTATTAACCACCTCAGTTTGCCCATCAGTCTGAGGGTGACAAGTTGTACTAAACAGCAATTTAGTTCCCAATTTATTCCAAAGTGATCTCCAAAAATGACTGAGAAACTTAGCATCACGATCAGAGACTATTGTATTTGGAATACCATGCAAACAAATAATCTCTCTAAAGAACAAATCAGCAACACTGCTAGCATCATCAGTCTTATGACAAGGTATGAAATGAGCCATTTTGGAGAAACAATCAACAACCACAAAAATGCTATCCCTCCCCTTCTTAGTTCGAGGCAATCCCAAAACAAAATCCATCGAAAAATCAAGCCAAGGAGAAGTAGGGATAGGCAAAGGCATATACAAACCATGGTTGCTCAAACGTGACTTAGCTTTCTGACAAGTAGTGCAACATGCAACAATGCGCTCAACATCTTTGCGCATCCGGGGCCAAAAGAAGTGGGCAGCCAGCACCTCATGCATCTTGTAAATGCCAAAGTGCCCCATGAGACTGCCTCCATGCGCTTCCTGCAACAACAACAGACGAACCGAACTAGCTGGAACACACAGCTTGTTAGCGCGAAACAGGAACCCGTCCTGCAAGTGAAATTTGCTCCATGGTTTCCCATTAACACAATGAGCGAAAACATCTTTGAAATCAGCGTCGTCCACATATAAATCTTTCACAGTTTGCAAGCCAAAAATTTTAAAATCTAACTGTGACAGCATAGTATAATGACGAGACAAAGCATTAGTGATAACATTATCCTTCCCGTTCTTGTGTTTTATAATGTAAGAAAAGGACTCAATAAATTCGACCCATTTAGCATGACGACGGTTCAGATTTGTTTGGGTACGAATATGTTTCAAAGCCTCATGATCAGAATGAATTATAAACTCGCGATGCCAAAGATAGTGCTGCCATGTTTGCAACGTTCGCACTAAAGCATAAAGTTCCTTATCATAAGTTGAGTATTTCAAGCTAGCACCACTTAATTTCTCGCTAAAGTAAGCAACCGGTTTACCTTCTTGTAACAAAACAGCACCTAGCCCAATACCACTAGCATCGCATTCAAGCTCAAACACTTTAGTAAAATCAGGCAACTGCAAGAGAGGAGCGTGGGTTAACTTATCTTTCAATGTGTTGAACGCTACCTCCTGTGCATCACTCCAAGCAAAAGGTACATCTTTCTTTGTAAGCTCATGTAGAGTTGCTGCAATGGTGCCAAAATCATGGACAAAACGGTGGTAGAAACCTGCAAGACCAAGGAAACTCCGAATCTGTGTAACCGTCGTCGGTGTAGGACACTCCCGAATGGCATCAATCTTGCTGCTGTCCACCTCAATACCCTGTGGGGTAACAACATAACCAAGAAACGAGACACGTTGTGTGCAGAAGATGCATTTTTCAATGTTAGCAAATAAATGGGCAGCCCTCAACACGTCAAAAACAACACTCAAATGTTCTAAATGCTCTGCCATAGACTTGCTGGAAATCAAGATATCATCAAAATAGACAATGACAAACAATCCTATGAAGGGCCTCAGAACTTTATTCATCAAGCGCATAAAAGTGCTGGGAGCATTAGTCAAACCAAACGGCATAACCAACCATTCATATAAGCCAAATTTTGTTTTAAAAGCCGTTTTCCATTCATCTCCCAATTTCATTCTAATCTGGTGGTAACCACTACGCAAATCAATCTTAGTAAAAAGAATGGCACCACTAAGCTCATCTAGCATATCATCAAGGCGTGGTATAGGGTATCGATAACGAATGGTTATGTTATTAATAGCACGACAGTCTACACACATACGCCATGAATCATCTTTCTTAGGAACAAGTAACACAGGAACCGAGCAAGGGCTAAGAGACTCACGAATGTAACCCTTATCAAGTAACGCCTGCACCTGGCGCTGAATCTCTTTTGTCTCATCTAGGTTTGTACGGTACGGGGCGCGGTTTGGAAGCTGGGCACCGGAAATGAGATCGATCTGGTGCTCAATGCCACGAAGCGGTGGGAGACCCGGTGGCAAGTCTTTGGGAAAGACATCAGCATACTCCTGCAAAAGGTTAGCAACCGCAGGCGGAATATCCAAAGATGGTGCATCATCAAGGGAAACAAGCACACTAGAGAATACAAGTGCATAGCATGGCAAAGGAGCATCTCGAATATCATCGAAATCAGCACGTGTACCAAGTAAAACAGGAGCATTCAACTTAATTTCAGATTTATCAGAAGTGGATGGTGATGGTTCCTGTTCTTTAGCAATTTTAACAGCTCTAGCAAGATCATCTTTAACAATTTGTTCAGGTGTCATAGGATGTATAATTATTTTCTGACCCTTAAACATGAGAGAATAATGATTCGAACGACCATGATGCAAGCTATCAGTATCATATTGCCAAGGTCTACCAAGTAATAAAGAGCATGCTTCCATAGGAACAACATCACAATCAACATAATCAGAGTATGCACCTATAGAAAAAGGAACACGCACCGATCGTGATACTCTAATTTTGCCACCATCATTAAGCCATTGAATGTGATATGGGTTTGAATGCTTACGAGTGGGTAATGACAACTTCTCGACTAGCATATTACTCGCCAAATTGTTGCAGCTACCGCTGTCGATGATGATGCGAATCGACCGCTCCTGCACAACACCCTTCGTATGGAACAGAGTGTGTCGCTGATTCTTCTCGGCTGGGGCGACCTGTGTACTAAGAACACGCTGCACAACAAGACTCTCGTACCTATCGGCGTCCCCCGGATTGACATGTATGTCCGTCTTAGCTGCATTATCAGTGGCAAGCAAAGTATGTTCAAGTTCTTCTGAATCACTAGTTGAAGAGTACTCACCATTGTCACAAATGAGTAATGTGCGCTTGTTCGGACAGTCTCGAGCCACGTGGCCACGTCCGCTGCAACGAAAACACGTGATATCCCGTGTATGACCTGTGGTGGATGCTGCGCCTGTGGATGGAGTGGTGCCTGTGGATGAGGTGTGGATGGCTCAGGGAGAGCAGGTGCTGAACTAGACGACGAGTTTCTACCTGCAAAAGTGTTAGAATATGTCCTCGAGCGGCATCCCTGCACTTCGCGTTCAGCTTTGCAAGTAAACTCAAATAATTGGGTCATGTCAGCATATTCTTTATAATCAAGGATGTCCTGAATTTCGCGGTTCAAACCACCACGAAAGCGTGCCATTGCAGCGTCAGGTTCCTCCAATATACCACAATGAATCATACCTTTTTGCAACTCCTGGTAGTAGTCCTCAACAGATTGAGAACCTTGCTGAAATCGCTGCATTTTGTTAAGCAAATCACGAGCATAATATGATGGCACAAAGCGATGTCGCATAGCAGTTTTTAATTGCTCCCAAGTGGTCGAAATAGCAGTAGGATTTTTATTTTTATACTCACGCCACCAAATTAAAGAAAAATCAGTAAATTCACTAATGGCAGCCTTAACTTGAGAGCTAGCAGCAATATCATGACATGAAAATTTTTGTTCAACTTCTAACTCCCAATCAAGATATGCAGCAGGATCATATTTGCCATTAAAGGGTGGAATTTTAAATTTGATTTTAGAGAAGGAATCGTTACCAGCGGGACGGCGTGGTACACGGCGGGCTTTGCCTCGGCGGTCAGCATCCTCTTGCTCATCGTCACCCACACATCCTTGGGCCACCAAATTAGTGACCACCGTGTTCAATGCATCGAGTCATGACACGATGGCGTCCAGCGTCGTCTTGGTGGCTGTCTGTGCGAGATCAAGCTGGTCGAACCGCCCGTTGGCCGTAGTAACCGTGGAATCCATCCGCTCGTGGATCGTCTTGATGTCTGTGACAAGGCCATCAATCTCAGCCCGCATGTCCTGCAGCTGTTTCTTGTCGTCGTCACCTACCATGGTTAGCGCAAACACGAAACAAAACAGACGCCAACACAGGGGTGGAACAGCTCACAAAGGCGCTCAAACTAATGCTGTTATCAAATTTTTATCTGTTCTTACCACGCACACAGGGGCGACCTGCAACCAACCGGTGGAACTCGCGAAAGATTGGAGCGATTGCCTGGAGAAACAAAATCTGCTCGTCGTAGAAATATGTGGAGTTCTGGGTAGGCTGCACTCAAGTCAAGGATTAGCACACTCAAACAATAATGCAAAGTTGAATTATAGTGCTAAACACGAAACAAACGCTGCTGGCAACAAGTGAAATCAAAAAGACAACAAGTAAGGTGGAGAGGGTGTAGCAAATTGCTGTTTTTTTTGCTTCTGGTTTTTTTTGCAGGAGTCCTCAAAACTGATAATATGAACACAGAGGATCTCCAACAGCAAATTACCACACACTTTTTCCGAAAGTACAAGGGTATTCCGGTAATTAAAAGATGGTACTAGCCAAACTCAGAATATGGTACTGGAAATGAGAGAGGAGATGGCTCGGTGTGGGGGTACGCAGCACGATCAGGGAGAGATAGCTACCAGGGCATGCATGGTGCAGCCCAGGAGGCTTGCGAGCCAGGGGAAACTGTGGCGCAAAACTCCTTCACCGAGACGAATCGGTTCCCGTTTCCCACTTGGACTGTGCGGCGGTCTCTCTTTTTTTTTGGATTCTTTTTTTTCCTTTTTTTTGATTGCTTTCCTTTTTTTTCCTTTTTTTTGACCTACCGCACCACGGAACAGGGACGGGGCGACCGAGAGGCGGCTGCGCGACGGGTGTGCACGCGAGGAGGAGTGCGGCGAGGTGGTGGATGGATGAGCAGCAGAGAGAAACGGCAACGAACTAGGGTTAGAAGAAAAGAAGGAACAAAAAGTAGAAAAAACAAGTAACCAGCAACAATTGAACGCGTAAGCACACAAATTCAACAAAGACACTTATTGAAAGAATGTGCAAGGCTAAACGGTTGCTGGGGCAAAGATCTAACCTGAAGTAAATTTTTGTTTGGTCTTTTTTTGGACTGTAGGAAGGGAAAAACACTAGATAAAACTCACCGATCAACCTGGGAAGCTGATACCACTTGATAGAGGCGAAGTGCCCGATCTTTCGGTGAGTGGAGATAACTTCGATCTGGTGGGAGGCGACCCTCACGATCCGACTACGACGAGTGAGACTCGAAGCGCCAATGCAATCGCTGAACCAACTCCCGATGGTTACCGACCTTGCTGGCGCAAGATCAGCCTGATCACGAAGATCAGTTCCTGTACGCAATCGAAAAACGAACAAGAATCTGAGGCGAGCAATCTTAATATCACTCGAAGGTGGAGTTCTGAATCACAGAGGACAGCACGTATTTGTGTGTGTTCTGGTGTAGCTAAAGCTAGATGTAAAACAAAACTCAAGTCTGAAAGTAAAAGAGGGGTCTATCTAAATAGAGGGGAGAAGGGGGCGCAGCCCCTAGCACCCTCGGGGGAAGGGCGCACGGCGTCTCGCGAGGGGGAGGGCGCGCGGCTCCCTCTCCTGGCGCCCAACCCTAGGAGCCCCTCCTGGGCCGTCCTGTTGGGCCGTCTTCTATGCATCTTGGGCCTTCGTTCTTCAATAGCAAGACGTAGTTTAATTCCCTCGCACGAGCTCGAGTAATTGGCCCAACTGGTGACGCCTGATGTAGTGGAACATCTTGGTGTGGTGCTTGAGCTTCTGGAGATGGCGCCTGAGCGTCTGGAGATGCAGCTGCGGGTGTAGATGTACTCGTGGTGTCCTCATCACCATTCCCCTTCTGCATCCAGCGCCGGCAGTTGCCTCCCGCGCTCCTTGGATTCCACCGCACCGACAGGGATGGAGGACGCGGCCGGCGAGCATGGAGGATCTGGCCACCACGGGCCCTGCCTCACCTCACCGGGGAAGGAGGCGGTGAGGTCGCCGAGGTGGGGAGGAGGATGAAGGCATCTAGGCCCCTAATTCGTGTTTTGGTAATTAATGACAATCATTATGGACTAACATTTGTTATTGAGATATAAGAATAGGTTAGTCCAGAGAAATGTTGAGCTCATGGTGGTTAAAATGAGGAAGGCATGTGCACTATGGAATGAAGAAGAGCTCAAGGCAAATGTATAAGATAGGGTTTTTAGTTTTACCGGTCATAAGGTGATTAGTGGATGATAAATGACCAGATTGATAGGATAGATAGTCGTACTGTCAAGAGGGATCAATTTCATCGACTTGACTTTCCATAGTGCCACTTTGATCAAAAACTTGCATGTTTTGCATTTAGATGAATGGCGTTTTCAAAAGTTGAAAGAGGCTTTGTTGAAAATCTTGAGAAAATCAGTTGTCTGCAGTTGGGGCAGACAGTCCGGGCCCTTTGGGCGGACGGTCTGTGGGATCTTGCTTTCGTTGAAAATCTATGAGTTTTTGGATGAAATTTTTCAAGAAAAATCATTTTCAGGCGGACAGTCCACGAGGTGCCCACGGACAGTCCGAATTTCGTAAAGTTTCTAACAGAAAGGTTGCTGGCTCGGGTGGACTGAGCGGACAGTCCGCGGGCCTCACGCGGACAGTCCGCCGTGCTCACGTGAATAGTCCGCCCAGTCTAATGGCCAGTTCTGACACAGTTTGACTTTGTGTTTTTATCGTTGGAATTCAAACTCAGACAGTCCATGATAAGGTCGCGGACAGTCTGCGAGATACGCATTTTGAGTAGATTTGAACATAATGGCTAGTTTCGTGGGAAGAGAGTATTTATACCCCGTGCCCGGGTTGGGAGTGCCCTGATGAGGACACCCTCCACTATTACTTGTTGGCAAAGACGCAACATAAATGGGCCATGTGGCCCAGTTGTAGTCGGGCGGCGACCGTGTGAGCCTCATTATCCCACCTTGCTTAGCTTGGGAGGAGGAAGCCACATTAAAGGTGAGAGCCACCCTTCCCCTAACGGACTAGTCTTTTGGGGTGATTGGGCCTTTCCTCGAAGGGGCACCCTTGAGTTGCGGTTCAGCGATTGCATTGGCGCTTTGGGCATGCTCGTCGTAGTCGAATCGTGAGGGTCGGAACCTCAGGTGTGTGAATGTAAACTGAGTAATCAGTGCATTGGGCTTGTCATAATCCAATCCCACCTGGGCCGGACTCATCATTTGGTATCAGAGCTGGGCCCTTGTTAAGAAGGGGAGAATGATGAGGACATCCTCCACTATTACCCGTTGGCAAAGACGCAACATAAATGGGCCATGTGGCCCAGTTGTAGTCGGGCGGCGACCGTGTGAGCCTCATTATCCCACCTTGCTTAGCTTGGGAGGACGAAGCCACCTTAAAGGGGAGAGCCACCCTTCCCCTAACGAACTAGTCTTTTGGGGTGATTAGGCCTCTGCTCGAAGGGGCACCCTTGAGTTGCGGTTCAGCGATTGCATTGGCACTTCAAGCTTGCTCGTCGTAGTTGGATCGTGAGGGTCGGAACCTCGGGTGCGCGAATGCTAAACTGAGTAATCAGTGCATTGGGCTTTCCATAATCCAATCCCACCTGGGTCGGACTCATCAAGCCCCTCTTGGCACTTTGAAAGGTTCATTTGACATTCTTGAGCTCTCCCTCTCCTCTCTCACTCACTTTGATTAGAGGTTGCATCTTTGGTGAGAGTGAGAGCATCTAGTGCATTGCATCAAGGCTTTGATCTTTGTGGCACTAGAGAATCATCAAGCAAGTGATTTGATTTGTTACTCTTGGAGGTTGCCGCCTCCTAGACGGCTTGGTGCTGGTGAATCCGTTGAAGCTCGCAAGAAGATTGTGCGTGGCTCCGGATTTCTTGGTGTAAGATGTCTTCTGCTCACCTCACCGGAGTGGTGAAGAGCAACTCTAGTGGAAAAGAGATTTGGAGCAGTTCTTTGGTTCTAACCGGCTCGAAGATCAAGTGGTGACTTGATAGAGGAGCGGTTGAACATTGAATCCATCTCAACGTGGGATAGGGGTGACTGGCAAGTCATCGATACCACGGAATAAATTCTTCTCTTGTGCTTGGTTACTTCTTTGCTCAATTTACTTTCAAGCAATTTACTTTGAGCATTTATATTCTAGAGTTGAATTGTATCTTGCCATCCTGGGTTGCAAACCTTCAACATAGGCATAGTGTAGCTAGAAATTTAATCCTCCTTGTGGTTCTGATTAAATTTCTCTAGTGTTGTGCTTTTAGATTTTAGATCACCTATTCACCCCCCTCTAGTCGGTATCCTAGATCCTACAGAGGAGGAGCAGATCCGGCAGGAGGAAGCCGCAAGGTCGAGTGCCACCGCCTCCCAGAGCAAATCTGACAGGAGGAGGCCACGAATCGATGGCGAGGACGACGGGCGGTGGTGGAGCGGCCGGGCGGAGGCGGAGCTAGAGAGAGAGAGAGAGCAAGCAGCGACGGCGCAGGGAAGCTCCACTGCGGTCGGCCGCGGTGTGGACGATGGCGGAGCCTCGGGCGTGCTGACCGTGGAGCTCCTCCTCTGCGCCACTGCTCCGTCGACAAGCAGGTCAACATGCTGCCGCCGACGTCATCCTCCTGCTTCATCTGCAGCAGATCGTCCTTGCTCCTCCTCCACCGGATCCTCCGCCCCCTCTGGATCTGCGTCGGGTGCTGCGGGTGGCGGGTGCAGAAGCTGTCGCGGAGGAGGCTGCCACAAGCCTCCGCGTCCACGAGTGCCTCCGCAGGCCTACACGCCGTTGGGAGTGGAGGAGACCGCGGGAGTGGGGGAGGTGTGCGGGAGCCGGGAGGAGGAGAGAGAGGAAGCGGTTGGACTGGAGACCCCCAGGTGATGTGAACCTGCTAGGGTTTGTGGCTGATCTTTCGATGAGAGGCGTGGGGGATAACTCTATTGGAGGAGAGGACATTCACAGCCCGACTACAACCTTTCCAAGGATGCGCCTTAACAACCGATACACCACCTCCTATGGCTGCAGCGATCTTGTGGAGCACGTCAACCGCCACTAGAGCACCCGTTCCTGCAAGCAATTGAAGAACAAGCAAGAACAAGTATAACAAGAACTCAATTGCAAATGTGGATATAGAAACCAATCTGATATCACAAAGTTGGGGTTCCGAATCAGGTAGAACGTGTGGTCTAGCCAACACACGCGTCTACAAGGAAGTAGCAATGGCTAAACTTACAACGAAACAAAACCCAATCTGTTTGTGACGGCTATGGGGGTATATGAGAGGGTAGAGGCACGACTAGGACCTGGTGGGGGTTGTGCTTCAACCCTAGGACACATCCCTATGGGCTCCGACATGATACACGGGCCAACGGGCCAAAACCGAGAGACGCAGCACCTTGACAGATTCTAGAAGTCCACTTGTTTCGATGATTCCTGTTGACTCAGATATTATTTTGACATGAGACCAGTGTCATTAGAAGCTCTATGAAATTATCTTTCCAACCATATAAAGAACGTCCCAAACGAAGTCCGTATGAGGTCGTGGCTTCCGTTGCAAGTTGACCCAGTCATGCAATCTGAATCTAGCACCCAAAACCAAAACGTGTTGGCCTTGATCTCTTTCTATCTTTGGGCCAAAAGTGACGTGGTGGCCTGGTGGAGGACGTGGGAAACACTTGAACTAGTCCTCAATCAACTTCTTTGGTCTTCCATGCTTGCCATGTATGATTAACACTCTTTTTCATCTACGTTAGTATTTCTGAAAATGACAAGCAACATACATCATGGTGCAACAACAATTCATCAAATATACCAAATACAATGATGATAAAGAATTGGTTCACCTTAGAATCAAAACTTGCTATTATGGTCGTATCCGAGCCGGTGATGTCCTCATCATTCTCCCCTTCTTGGCTGCAAGTCGTCCTCGACTTGCTCCGGTGGCATCTAAAGGTCCTTACCTCAATGTTGGAACACGAAGCGACTTGTATACTGCAAATCGAGTAGTGGCAATGGTCCCCTTCTTTGGGCTGACCCTATTGCTTAAGAGAAAAACTAGAAGGACTTTGCAAGACATTGTTAGCTTTAGTGCAGCCCTCTATTTTATCATGGTCATATAACCCAAAAGGAGATTTCAGATCTGAGCAAATAAAATTCTATGCTCCAAATATTCTCCTTTGGAATTATATTTACCGATAAAGTGTTATGTATGATTAGCCAAACGTTTCAATTCAGACTATGCAAAAAGTTTCTCCTCTGAACAACTTAGATCACAAAGAACATCAAATTCAATATAACCTAGAGTATTCAAAGAAGACAACGATTTCAGTTCATCTTGTGCACAAGTAATAGGATGAAAAAGCTTTTCTTCAGCACATATGTATGGATCCAAACAAAAAATATCACTCTTATTCACTACTTGTGGCATAGGAGTAAAAGAAACATCAGCACACAAGTCCTCTTTTTCACAGGGAATAGCAAGCAATTCATCATGTGACAAAATCAAATCAGCAGCAGGTTCCACAACTTGTTGCTCTTGACTAGCAAGCAGAGTGGACAAATTTCCAACATTATGGGTCACATCATTCTTGCAACTACTCATAGATGAAAGAATTTCCTTTTCAGCACTCACAGCAAGCCAAAACAATGTACCAATATTGTTGTATGATTTGCTAACTAACAAGATTCGAATTTCAGAATTGAGCCCTTTCATGAACCTACTCATATTATCTTCCCAAAATTCTTGCAATCCACCAAAAATGATAGTATTCCTTGACAATCCTACTACCTTACTTCAAATTATCTAATTTTGCAAGCAAACAATTAGCATAATATTCAGGAAAATATTCATCTCAAAAAAGCATTTTAAAATATTTCCAAATTTGTGGAACTTTGTTGTGCCTACAAATATGTTTCCATGTAGTCAAAACATAGTTTGTTAAAGCACTAGAAGCAACAAAAATCATTTGATGTTCAGACAAGTCATACTTATCAAATTCTGCATCTACCTTAAGCTCCCATTCAATGTAAGCGTGAGGATCAAACATACCAGCATATAATGACAAGTGCTGAATGATACCTTGGATGTGAGGGTCCAACTTCAACTGCTCATAAATCTCTATATCACTTGCCATGATTAGTAGAAAATAAGAAACACAAAATATTTTGTTTTTTCCTATCAACTACTAGGATGTGTTGGGTGTAATTATCTCAAACTCAACTTGTTCAAAACAAGCTCTTACAAGTTCTTACCAAGCAAAACAGGAGGGGACGGCAACCAACAAGACGTCAACCTCGAAGAAAGTGTATCGGTGCCGCAGCAACAAGACCTGTCAAGCTGTAGTCGAATATGTGGAGCTATAGGTGGGCTGAAACAAGGAATGGACTAGCACCACATTAGTTATAAAAGCAAGCTGAATAATCATTTAACGGAAGTACCATGCTGGTCCTAGGCTAAACCATGCTAGAGACGTGAGCCTAGGCACAAAGGTAATCACCAACAAAGAAGAACTAGCACAGCATAAGGAAAACACCAAATTCAACCCTTTTTTCTTTCACTTCCTTTCCTCCTCTCTTTCTTTGTTTTTGCTCTTCTTTTTTTCTGTTTTTTTCTTCTTTTTTTCTCTTTCTTACTTTCACTTTTTTCACAAGACTAAACTCTTTTGCTGAATAACATGACAAATCCACACCAAAAGATGAATTTACACAGATTGCAGATCGCCAATCTCCATGACAATTGCGGAACGCTCAAAACGAATTTTGCAACAAGACTAGATCCGTTGTAAAGATAAAAAGATAAACACTTGAATCAGACTTAAGATGGATCTGTGGTGGACAAAACACCGCACTGATGTATATGGTGATGCTGGATCTCGCGGTGATCAAAACGTGATAGAACTCAAAACTCTAAAGGATTATACACTGACTAGCAACTCGACACAACCGATGCAATCAAAAATTCAACAAGCCCTAACTAAGCAGTACTAGTAAAGGCTCAAAAGTTTATAGGATTGCAGGTAAACTAATTCACTATTTTTTTTGGCTTTTCTGGACTATAGGCAAAAAAACAGCAAAGGATTGATAGTCTCTCACCGATAAACCTCGCTCTGATTACCAACTGATGTGAACCTGCTAGGGTTTATGGCCGATCTTTCGATGAGAGGCGTGGGGGATAACTCTACTGGAGGAGACGACATTCACGACCCGACTACAACCTTTCCAAGGATGCGCCTTAGCAACCGATACACCACCTCCTATGACTGCAGCGATCTTGTGGAGCGCATCAACCGCCACTAGGGCACCCGTTCCTGCAAGCAATCGAAGAACAAGGAAGAACAAGTAAAACAAGCAACTCAATTGCAAATGTGGAGATAGAAACCAATCTGATATCACAAAGTTGGGGTTTCGAATCAGGTAGAACGGGTGGTCTAGCTGACCCTCGCATCTATAAGGAAGTAGTAATGGCTAAACTTATAATGAAACAAAACCTAATCTGTTTGTGACAGCTATGGGGGTATATGAGAGGGTAGAGGCACGACTAGGACCTGGTGGGGGTCGTGCTCCAACCCTAGGACGCGCCCCTATGGGCTCCGACATGATACCCGGACAAATGGGCCAAAACCGCGCGACGCAGCACCTTGACAAATTCTGGACGTCCACTTGTATCGACGATTCCTGTCGACTCAGATATTATTTTGACATGAGACCGGTGCCATTGGAAGCTCTATGAAATTATCTTTCCAACCATATAAAGAACGTCCCAAACGGAGTCCATATGAGGTCGTGGCGTCTCCGTTGCAAGTTGGCCCAGTCGTGCAATCCGAATCCAGCGCCCAAAACAAAAACGTGTTGGCCTTGATCTCTTTCCATCTTTGGGCCAAAAGTGACGTGGTGGCCTGGTGGAGGATGTGGGAAACACTTGGACTGGTCCCCAATCAACTTCTTTGGTCCTCCATACTTGCCATGTACGATTAACACTCTTTTTCATCCACGTTAGTATTTCTGAAAATGACAAGCAACATACATCATGGTGCAGCAACAATTCATCAAATATACCAAATATAATGATGATAAAGAATTGGTTCACCTTAGAATCAAAACTTGCTATTATGGTCGTATCCGAGCCGGTGATGTCCTCATTACTAGGAATGCGTGAGCGGGAAGGCCTTGCCGCATTTTGCAGCTACCTTTGCGGCCACCGCTGGAGCCGCCACTGTAGCTCCAGCATCTGCAAAAACCTGGTTGCAGCACGGGTTGCAGAAGCTGCTAGAGACAGTCTTACTCCTCCATGGCCTGACCCGCGCCCAAGCGACCACACCTCCACTCGATCTCTGATTTAATTCAATTTCCACATTTTCCCAACCAGTTCAGGAGTGGCGGCGGAGGGTAGCGAGTGGCGGCGCAGCCAGTTGGGAGCAGGCCCGATGCTCCTTCCTAGGAGAGGCAGTGGCGACCCCGAGGGGTAGCGTAGGGAAGCTAGTTCCCCTCCCCTAGCCTTCCATGTCTGTGCACTACTGAGCTCAACGGCGACTGCAATTTGCAGGCGGCAGTCCGACCGGCAGCAAGCACGGCAGCCTCACGCAGCATCGACGGGGTGCTGCGTACGCGAAGCGGTGGAGCATCGCAACTCCATTAGGCTGCCGCTCGAGGAGCATCACAGTCGCAGCTCGATCTGCCAGGCTTTGACTCACTAAGCGCCATATGTGGCTCCGTGGCCCTCGATTCGCACCAAATGCTGAAGCCGGGAAGTCATCTCCCGCCTAGGGGCGAATCTACAACTTGTTATCGGGGTCAGACCCCGATAACTTTTGGAAAATAGTACTAAATATTCTCTCTTTCACCTGCAAATCACTCTTAAAATAGTGAATTAATGCATGTTTGATTCCGTCACTTAGTACTTGACCCGATAGGGTAATATCCTAGATTCGCCACTGCTCCCGCCGGTCGCCGCGTTGCTTGCAGATGCGCGGAGCAGCATGTGTCCGTGCGCACCGTTGCCGAGCGTGAACAGATAAGATAACGACCAACGAGAGACAGTCTGATGGAAAGGCATGCGTCCGCCGCCGTTGCTGTAGAATTCATTGTCGTTGCTGGTGGAGCAGCAAGAGGAGCCGGGCCTGTCTGCTTGTTAGGCCTGTGGGCTGTGATGTGCGATTCAGTTGCAGTTTTTTGTTCTAAAAAAAGTTACAGATTTTTTAGGTCTACAAATTTTCTACAGTCGCTCCTGTACTTTTTACACGCTTTAAGATTTTAAAATTTACGTTACCAATTTTGTTCCAAATTAATCATCGCACTTTTTTCTACTTATCCTCATGTGGAAATTAGGTTACTACATGACTGGCAATAGCACTGTATTAATGGTTGCAATTGGAGGACCAATTCCAATTGCAAGTGGTCTGGATTCTGGATTGGGAACGTCTCCGGCGGCGCATGGTTGGGGCAAACCGGATCAAGGCCGTTTCCGTCGGGACAGCGTCCCAAGTAGTCAACGGCCGGTGTGGAGTTTCTAGGTGAAGGCCGTAGGGGTTAGAACAGTTGTAATTTTAGGGGCAGTGCCGCTCAGCTCGTCCAACCTGGGCCGTGTTTGGTATGAGGGTGCAAAACTTTAGCGGGTCTAAATTTTAGCCCTAACTAAAGTTTAGCCCCTCAAAGTGTTTGATTGGGCTAAATTGTAGTCCTAAATGGAAAAATATTAAGTTCACTTCTTCAAGTTCATGGGAACACCTCGCCGGTGCCATAGAGGGGTCCTGCTGGGACAATCTCCAAACCCGCTATCACCCTCCCCGGCCATCCCTCAATGGCAGCACGGTGGGCGACTGTTGCTGGTGGCGCGGAGGGGCCGACACAGGCTGTGCCCAGATTTGCACGCACGGGATGTCGTCGAGGGAGGGGTGGGGTTGCCTCTTGCCGGGGCCGACCGGGAGCGGAGCTCGGGCGTCACAAATGGCGATGGTGGAGGCGGGCGGTGTCGCGGGTGGAGGCTCGGGCACCGAGGGAGGTTGTGGCGGCCGATTGGGAATGACGAGTGGGGATGCCCTACACGGGACGCATAACTCGCAGCACATGGGACCTACACTATGCTTTTTTGCCCACTTTAGCACCATCCTTTTTTGCCAGCCCGTTTGGAAATTTAGTCCAATTTAGCCCAGACTAAAGTGTTGCAATTGGGTTATTGTTCTAGTTATAATTGAGCATTCTGACCACTTGCAATTACTTTAGTGATAACTAGATTAACTAGATTAGCGTTTGGGTGGGTTTCTAGTTTAGTTTTCTTAGTTGCAACCGAGTTATTGTTCTAGTTGTAATTGAGCATTCTGACCACTTGTAATTGCTTTAGTGATAATAACTAACTATGATATTAACTTAACTTGGCCTGACACGTGGTGAGTTAGAACTAGTTTTGCATAACTATTTTGAGACAATCATCGAGTATATGTTGGAAACATCCTACTTTTAACATGATGATTTTAATAGCAACTATATGAAACTATATGTTGGAAACACGGACGCGGTTGCTGGAGTAGCTCACGGTGGAAGATATAGGGTGTGTTTGGTGTCCTGCATGTGGCTGAACCAGGCTCCTGGCGTGCGGGGTGCGGCTGTTCGGTTGCCAGCACCTACCCCCGAGCCAGGCTCCGCCCGTGCAAAAGAGCCCCCGCGGCCAGGCCCCAGAGGAACGGCTAAATCGAGCGTTTCCCCCGGGCCTGGCTCACGCAGTGCCGCGGCGAGCCCGCGGGAGGCGAAAGCCTGGCCGGCGGGAGCTCGTGCCATTTCCCTAGGTTTACCTCCCCTTTTCCCGCCATTCACTGCAGTATATATTCCCCCCTCGCCGCCACCCCTCTCGCTCGGTCACCATTTCTCCAGCTACACAGGTGCTTCCCTCTTCTCTCCTCCTCTCTTGTCTGATGAATGCAGGTAGCAGTTGATGTGCTTTCGATTCATGGTGTATTGATCCTCCCCCTCCTTTCTTGATTCGTAGGTGCTCTGGATCTGAGTTCTTGGTCAGGCAAGTAGTCGATTCCCCCTTTTTTCCCCATCTTTTTCTTGATCCCATAACCCTAGTTATGTGTTCCTCACTGTTTGATTTGAACAAATCGATGCAGGCACTTCAGATCTGAGTTCCCTACCTAGTTCCAAGGTACAAATCGGTGTTCTTGGTTAGGGTTTTTGTTTTTGTTTGATTATGTCATTTTTCTAATAGTTATGTTGGTGGTTGTTTGCAGATCTGAGCTCAGGTGTTTGTTCGTCTGCTTTTGCTTCGGTGCTGCCTGTACTCCTTCGGTATAAGCAATCTCCCCTTTAAATCTCCCTCTCCCCTTTCTCTGATGAATGCGGCTAGCAGTTGATGTGTGCTTTCGATGTTGATTGTGTGCGCTACAAATATGATAATGCAATTTTTTCTGAGCTTATATCCAAGTCAATGATGATGCCTCTTATAATCTGAGCATATGTCCATGCCTAGGATACCGTTACAATTAAATCTGAGGAATTGTTCAATGCCAATGATGTTGTTTTATTCAATGACAATGTGCATTTTTGCTGAGTACTTTGTGTTGATTGGTCCAAGAATCCAAACATGCCCTTTTAAGCATGGTTGTTGTGTTTCTTTGTTAGTCATGGTTATTGTGTTGCTATGCTAGATGGCTTTGGAGGACCAGCGACGCATGTTGATTGCCCAAGCTGCTGCTCTTATTGCGGCTATGTATGCATTCTTGTTGAGCAGGCTGAGAATGCATCACAACTCAAGGCCTTAGATCAGTTATGGTCCAAGGTTGAGAGTGATGGATGAGGAACGACAAAAGAACTTGGATCTAATTTACAACTGCAATGACATAGAGTGTGTTTCTATGCTTCGCATGAGAAGAGCACCTTTTTTTAGGCTATGCAACTTGCTTAGGATAAAAAATTTGCTATCAGATAACTTAAATAGTAGTGTTGAGGAGCAAGTAGCCATGTTTCTTCATATTGTTGGCCATAACCAACGCTTTAGAGTTGTTCACCAAACCTGGAGGAGATCCATAGAAACAGTGAATAGACATTTCAAGGAGGTCTTGTATGCTGTTGGGGAACTTAGACAAGACATGATTAAAGCTCCATCTAATGACACACCACTTAAGATAAGTAACAGCCCAAGATGGTATCCATACTTTAAGGTAATCAATTTGTCATGCAATTTGTAGTATGCATTCTTGTGTGCATATCTTAAATAAGCAGTTGTTGGGAATTCATGTAGGACTATGTTGGGGCAATAGATGGTACTCATGTACATGCTAGAGTGCCAGCCAAGATGCAAGCAGCATTTAGGGGAAGGAAGAACTACACCACATAAAATGTTCTTGCTACTGTTGACTTTGATCTGAAATTTACTTATGTCTTGGCTGGTTGGGAGGGTTCAACACATGATGCTACTGTCCTTGCTGATGCACTTGCGCGGGAGGATGGGTTAAGGGTTGGACTAGGTAATTAGTTAAACTGGGTACATAAATAAAATCTGTAAATTCATAACATTGAACCTAATGCATGTTTGTACTTGTTATAGGAAAATTCTACTTAGTAGATGTCGGATATGCATGCCGTCCTGGATTTCTTCCTCTTTATCGTGGCACTAGATACCATTTGAAAGAGTATGCTCGTAGGAACTACCCAACCAACCCAAGGGAACTATTTAATTTAAGGCATTCAAGTCTGAGAGTAACTGTTGAAAGAGCTTTTGGTTGTTTGAAGAATCGTTTTCGCATCCTTGACAACAAACCATTTCATCCCTTCAAGACACAAGTGAAGTTAGTACTTGCTTGCTGCATATTGCATAATTGGATACTTGGGCATGGGGTTGATGAGGTAGTTTCTACTGAGTTCTCTTGGGTTCCAAATGACAATCCAAGTCATATCCATGGGGATTAAATGGATGAGAATGCTGCTTGGGCTCAAGCTAGGGATGAATGAGCTAGTCACATGTGGATCAATAGGGGCAACTCTCGCATCTAAAATGTATTTGTACTACACTGTACTTTGTATGGCACTGTACTTTGTACTGAACTGGCATTTAATTATGTGGAATAATGATATTTATGTCAAAACTGAGGCATTGAACAATTTCATTGATGATTTCCTAATATAGTTGAGGCATTGGACATGTGCAATGATGTTATAACAATTTAGATACTACTCTTGAACCGAGGCTTGAGACATTTGCAATGATCAATGTTTCTTTTTGCTGATTCTTTCCTGAGACTGGTCACATGTGTAATGATGAATGTTTATTTTTGCTGATTCTTTCCTGAGGCTAGTCACATGTGCAATGATGAATGTTTATTTATATACTGAGTGGGGATGTGGCAATTGAAAATAGGAAGGCAATGGCTGAGGAGATCTTTGCTGCTGATGAGCTTGTGTTCCCTGGGGCTGCTGGGGCTGCTTTTGGGGATGCTGGAGCTGCTGGGGTTGATGCTGGGGCTGCTGTTGGGGTTGCTGCTGGTGCTGCTGGGGCTCAGCAGAGACCTGCAATGAGGTGGACAGATGCAATGTCTGGATTTGTCCTTTGCCGTATGTGCCAGCTGATTTCTACTGGTGTTAGGACTGATAAGGGATTCAAAAAAGTCCACCTGAACCAGGTTGCCAAGGCTGTCCATGAGTACAGTGGCAATGAGATTACCGGCACACAGGTGTACAACCACCTTAGGAAATGGAGGCAGAAGTGGATCAAGGTATCCAAGCTGAGAGATCTAAGTGGAGCTTTGTTTGATGAGGACACCAACATGATTGTGCTGGAGGAGGAGCACTACAATGGCCACATTAAGGTTAGTTCAAGTCCATGCTCAAGTTGTATGTCCATGCTATTTACTGTTATCAATAGATCTCAAGGTGCTGCTGGTTTCTAACTTAATTTTGTGTAATGACAGGCACACCCCAAAGATGTTGAGTACTTGAACAAGCTAATTCATTACTACCAGCAGATGCAGATCATCTTTGGTAATGGTCAGGCAACAGGCAAGTATGCTATGGGGTCAAATGAAGCTCTTGGTACTCCATCTGACTTTGCTGAGAGCCCATTCAAGAATGAGAAATATGAGGAGTTGAAGAATGCTAGCAAGACTGAGCCAGCTGAGGCAACCAAGTCAGAAGCTGCTGTTGGAAGCAAGAGAAAGAGATCCTTGCTTTCAGAAGAGGATTTGCTTGTGTTAAGTGGCATGAATGATGTAGTCAACAATGTTGCAGATGCTATTCGTTCTACCAAGGTTGAGGATTCACACCCTAACCTGTATGGTGCAGTCATGTTCATGCCTGGGTTCACTGATGATGCTTTGATGGCTGCATATGGTCACCTGCTTGACAACAAGGCCCAAGGCTCTGCTTTTGTTCAGATAAATGAGTCTCACCGTGTGCTTTGATTGAGGACTTACCTGGCCAAACACTACTACCTGTGATGGCCTATGCATGGTGGTCATCTCTCTTTTGTGCAGTGATCCTCTTCTGGATGATCTGGTGGCTTCTTTTGTGCATACCTTCCTGCTCTGGTGGTCTGTTGTGCAGTGGGTATAGTCTGCATATGCAGTTGACATGATCCTGCATTCTTTTGGACAGTTGACTTTGATCCTCTTTCCTAACTATGGCTAACTCTAGCATATAGTTAAGGACTTAGATATGCCACTATAGAACTGCAGCCCTTCTTATTGTGTTGTGAAGATGTTGCTCTGAACTGATGTCATAATTTGTTGCTATGAACCTCTATGAGCATGTTATGAATCTGAGCACATGTGACCATGCCAATGATATTACTTTGCCAATGGTTTTTCTTCTCTAATATATTGTTGTCTCCTTCATTATTTCATTGCCAATCCTGCTGATTTATATTTTGTTCATGTCAACCTCTATGACCATTATGAATTTGAGCACTTGTGACCATGCCAATGATGTTACTTTGCCAATGGTTTTTCTTCTCTGATATCTTGTTGTTTCCTTCATTATTTCATTGCCAATCCTGTTGATTTATATTTTGTTCATGTCAACCTCTATGACCATTATGAAACTGAGCACTTGTGACCATGCCAATGATGTTACTTTGCCAATGTTGATTCTTCTCTGATTTCTTGTTAATTCATATTTATATACTTCACTAATTGTAGTTACATATGGCCTGGTATGTTGTCTATATTGGTCGACGACCTGGAGTTTACTCCAACTGGGATGATGCCCATGCTCAGGTCAATGGGTACAGTGGTGCTTGCCACAAGAAGTTCAAGTGCAGAGAAGAAGCTTTTGAAGCCTTGTATGGTTGTCAAAACAAGGAAGTCAACCCTGTTGCACTAGATGTGAAGAAGCATTGCTGGTGTGGTCTTCATCGTGTAATAATTATTTTTCAGTTCTTGATCATTGTCGCTTTAGTTTGGAAGTTCATGTAATAATAGCATGTATATGTGGTCTCCTTGTGTTGGACTAGGTGGTGGTATTCTTACCACCACATGCAAGAGGTAACTAGAACTTGGTTCATGCGACCAACCAAACAAACTAGCTTGCATCTGGTTATTCAAATGTGGAGTACATGCGTGCAACCAAACACAATCTCTGTCTGGCTTGGCTCATTACATGCGTGCAACCAAGCACGACTACTTGCACGCGCTCGACCTGGCTCTGGAGAGCCTGGCTAGCTGGTACGAGCCAGGCTAGCCTCCTACAGGAAACCAAACACGCCCATAGCTGCCTTCTCCTCTGCGGTCGAGCTCCCTTCCATGCAGTAGCGCCGGCCGCATCCTTGCGTGTGGCTTAACAGAGTGGCGGACAAGCTCCTAGTCTACGACAAAAACCAGCGGTGATAATTTTCACTAGTAGAACTAACTGTCGAGCGCTCAACTCCTTGGAGAAGCCAAAACTTATCCGCAGCCACATGCTTCAACTTCAGTCCATGAAAGACCTTATCCGAATACCTCTGGCATCTTGCATCGGTCACTCGCTTGTTGTTGCCTCCGTGAAAGCCTCTACCACTGCCCATCGCAACCAGTGTATCTTTAGAGTTGTAACTGGAAAGTAATGGTAGTTGCAACTTGAATTTTAAAAAATATTTAATATTGCAATCACTTGACTTCTTGACGAGTTGCAACCAGTGTATCATTGCAGTTGCAACCAGTGTATCTTTAGAGTTGTAACTGGAAAGTAATGATAGTTGCAACTTGCATTTGAAAAAATATCTAATATTGCAATCACTTTGGCTCTCTTGATGAGTTGCAACCAGTGTATCATTGTAGTTGCAACTAGTGTATCATTGTAGTTGCAACCAGTGTATCTTTTAGAGTTGTAACTGAGAAATAATGGTAGTTGCAACTTGCATTTTAAAAATATCAAATGTTTGCAACCACTTGGCTTTCTTGATGAGTTGCAACTAGTGTATTTTTGCAGTTGCAACCAGTGTATCTTTAAAGTTGTAATTGGGAAGTAATCGTAGTTGCAACTTACCTTTAAAAAAATCAAAAGTTGCAATTACTTGGCTTTATTGACGAGTTGCAACTGAATCTTTTTTTGTTGCAACTGACACTACAACGTTTTGTACATATTGCAACCCTTTTCTATAGCAACGGGTGGTTTTGGTCGCTATACACCGGGGTTACTGTGACAGTATACCATAATGGTCGCGATAGGTGGGAATGTTGCGACCAGTTGTGGACCGTTGCATTATTTATTGTGGTGGTCGTTATAGGTAAGGGTCTATGGCGATGCATGGACTCGTGTCACAATTCTGGCTATTGTATTGCCACAGTTTTTCGTAATTGTTGCAATTGTTGCCCATTTTGCAACGACTATGACACGTTGATATTCGTGGTGTCGTTTGTTGCAAAAGAGTCTTACATATAGCAACGACAGGTGCTGTGTGTTGCAAAAAGTCTTTGGGATAGCAACGAAAATGCACTCGTTGCGACTGAATTCTTTGGTATAGCGACGTGGATCCAAAGTGTTGCAAACTGCTCGTAGGTATGACAACGGTAACACGAATAGTTGTAATAGATTGCATATGTAGCATCGAACCAAAAAAATGTCACAATAGAGATAATGTTAGTGCGACAATATAGCGTCGTTGCTATTGAAAGAACTGTCAGTCGCAATTGATGTGTTTGTGGGTGCCACCAGGCTACCGTGGGCCCGTTCAATGGCCTGTGGGCCTGGACCATGGCCTGCACAGAACTGTCCATCTTTGTACACGGAGTCCTAACCCAACTCTATATTGTTTGACCGACCCTAACCCAACTATATATATCGACATGTAATATGAAGGAAAAAAACCCAAACACATCGTTGTTGCCATTTCGCGATCCGCCGGGGTGACGCTGCCAAGCACCGATCATCTGCATCACAACTTCGAACGACCGAGAAAAAGTCTGTTCTTCGGATCCCATCAGCCAAGGTATAATCGATTATGAGATCCATGTGCATGGAATTTTATTTTGTTAATTAGCTTGTATATACACCTTAGTTTAATATTATATTATCTTATACTGATCCAGCACCCTTTGTATTATCTGCTGTAGTTGGGTTTTTTTCTTTGCAATGGCATTTGAGGATTGCAGTTGGATGGAATTGGAGCCTTCAGATTCTGCATGGGAACGCGGATTCGACAAGTTTATTGAGGATCTCTTTCATGGCAAATTTGATGGAGAGCAAGTGCAATGTCCATGCTCTAGATGTCGTTGCATGGCATTTCAAGGAAGAGAAGAAGTTGAACATCACTTAGTTACAAAAGGGTTTGACAGGGCTTACATAAAAGAGCAACAAGAACGTCATCATCATGCTTGTGAACCTATGGCTATGGATGACGACGACGAAGTTGAAGGTGGTGCTGATGATGCCGACGATCGGGAGGCCACCAATAGTGTGTTTTCCTCTCTGATCAGTGGTGCCATACGTGGTCGAGTCAGAGATGATGGTAACGAAGATGAGGAGCCAAATGAGGAAGCAAGCAAGTTTTTCAAATTAATGGAAGAAGCAAGGATAGAGTTGTACCCTGGTTGCAAGGAGGCTTCTAAGATTTCTTTCATTGTGAGGCTATATCAGATCAAGTGCATGTGTGGTTTAAGCAACACTGCAATGGAGCAAATACTGTTCTTGTTCTCTCTTATGCTGCCTAAAGGGCATTGTCTCCCAGATAGCCTGGATAAAGTTCAAAGGGTGGTTCGAGACCTTGGCTTGGACTACGAAAAGATACATGCTTGTGTCAATGACTGTGTGTTATTCTGTGGAGTGTACGCAAGCATGGACAACTGTCCAACATGCAACCAGAGTAGGTGTAAAACTACAGGTTCACAGGGCACTGATGAGGCTGGCACTAATGCAGCAAAGAAGAAGCGGTTTCCTGTTAAAATTCTGAGGTACTTTCCGCTGGCTCCTCGACTGCAGAGATTATATATAAACAAGGAAACATCCACGTATATGCGTTGGCACGATAAAGAATTGGTTGAAGATGGCAAAATGCGACACCCAGCTAACTCAAAGAAGTGAAGGCATGTGAATAACACGTTTCAAAAATAATTTGCATATGAACCACGAAATGTCAAACTTGGACTTGCATCAGATGGCTTCAATCCATTCGGGATGTTGAACATCACTTACACTACTTGGCCAGTTATCCTAATTCCTTATAACCTGCCTCCTTGGTTGTGCTTGAAACAATCCTTCTGGATGATGTCCATGCTAATTCCTGGGCCTAAGTTTCCAGGAATTAACATTGATGTGTATTTGCAGCCTCTGATCGATGAACTCAAAACACTTTGGGAACATGGAGTTGATACTTGGGATGCCAAGGAGAAGCGCAATTTTACCTTGCGTGCTATGTTACTCTGGACAATAAATGACTTTCCTGCTTACGCGACGTTATCTGGTTGGAGCACGAAAGGGAGGTTTGCTTGTCCTTATTGTCACAAGAACACTGATTACATGTGGTTAAAATTTGGTTTAAAGCATTGCTACATGGGGCATCGGGTGTTTTCTGCCTAATAACCACAAGTGGCGAAGGCACAATGTCAGCTTTAACAACACTATTGAAACGAGGGACCCTCTAGTGCCACTCAGCGGTCAAGAAGTTCGGGATCAGTACGCGAGTTTCCAACAAGTCACTTTTGGAGCCACTACTTCGAAGAAGAGGATGCAGCGTGATGCAGATTCTAGATGGCACAACTGGAGGAAGCAGAGTATTTTCTTTGAGCTTACATATTGGGATTCGTTGCTTATACACCACAATATTGATGTGATGCATACTGAGAAGAATATTTGTGAGAGCTTGATTGGGACTTTGCTGAATTTAGCAGGTAAAACTAAGAACACTGAGAAGGCTCGACTTGATCTGAGAAAATTGGGTATAAGGAAGGATCAGCATCCAGTCTGAATGAGAAAGGGAAATACGATATGCCACCAGCATTGTACACGTTAGGTGATTCTCAAAAGGAAATCCTGTGCAACTTTCTACAAGGTGTTAAGATGCCCGATTGTTATGCCGCAAATATCAGGAGAAATGTCGATGTCAATGGGCGCAAGGTTTCAAATCTGAAAAGTCATGATTACCATATTATATTACAAAAACTCCTACCCTTTGTCGCACGCGACATATTGCCGGATGCTGTAGTGAACCCATTGATCTAGCTCAGCAGGTTCTTTAACACGATATGTTCAAAGGAGATTGACGAGACCGAGATGCAAGAACTCAGCAGATCGATTGCAGAGACTCTTTGTCGGCTTGAGATGATTTTCCCTCCAGCATTTTTTGATATTATGATGCACTTACCAGTTCATATTGCTTGGGAGGCTGAAATTGGAGGCCCTGCTTCGTATAGGTGGATGTATCCAGTTGAAAGGTACCTACGTACCCTCAAAGGATACGTGAGGAACAAAGCATTCCCAGAGGGTTCTATAGCAGAGGGATATATCTCGGAGGAGTGCCTTACTTTCTGTTCTCGGTTCTTTGAAGGTGTTAGTACAAAGCTTAATAGGCCAGAGCATCATGAAAATAGTGCTGTTAATGAACCACCTGCCGGTCTGAGTGTTTTTGCGAGCATGGACAGTGGGCAAAAGAAAAGTGTTTCTAGGCATAATTCCCATATACTAGAACACAAAGAATTCTCGATGATGAGACACTACATATTATTAAACTGTGATGAGGCCATTGAATTTGCAAAGTAAGCAACACATGAAAATTATACGAATTTTGTTTCATTGTCTAGACTATATATCTAACTGTGATTATATATATATATTTTTAAATGTTGCAGTGACCATAAGGCAGAATTGGCGAAAGTCAGCTCGCTGAATGTTGAAAGTAGGCACAAGGAACACTTTGTAGCATGGTTCGAGCGAAAAGTGAGTCATATACATTTCTTTCAAATTTAAATCGTCAAATTTGAATGTGCTCTTAACATATTATCTTTACTTATGTGAGTGTAGATGAGGAATCTAAATTTTGTGGGGAAAGCAGATAAGATGTTGTATGCGCTATCTCGTGGTCCTGAAAGAATTGCTTATTTGAAGAATAAGTGCTCAATCAATGGCTTCTATTTTTGAACATCACATATAGAGAATAATCTAACAACACATAACAATGGTGTTGTCATCAGGGGTGTGCAGGGCATGGAATGGTATGGAGTGATTACACAAATCTTCATACTTGATTTTCCAGAATCAAAGCAAGTCATGCTGTTCTAGTGTGACTGGTTTGATATGCCTCAACAAGGACAAAGCAAATCAAGAGGGTACAAAAGAGATAAATATGGGATTATCGATATTGATACCTCTCTGCTTCAGTATTCACATGATGAGCCATACCTCCTGGCAACGCAAGCAGAGCAATTGTGCTATGTGAAAAGTGGGAAGAAAGGCAGCAAATGGTGCAGCGTCCTCAGAATGAAACCTAGGGTCCTGTTTGCCATGCCTGAAGGAGAGGAAGGCATTGATAATAACAATGACATAAATGTTGGTGATACTGAATTGGACTCGGTTGTTTTAGGTGTTGAAAATATTCATGTTGAGGACTACCATGAGGATTTGACAACATGGAGGAGGGCAGATGTGGAAGGGACAAGTGTTGATGCTTCTCTTGTTGATCATGCTAAACCCATGGCTGAACCGGATCACGCAGACAAACCTAAAGACGAGGACGATGGTGATGAGACCTACATTGGTGACGGAGTGATTGCTCTAGGATATTCAAAAGAAGGACATGACGAAGACGGTTTGTAATCATAATTAGGGGTTGCATTGTTTACTTGTATTGAACAATAATACGTCCAAAATTTGTGAGCAATAAATAATTTGTGGTGAAGATGTCAGTTATTTGCAAGTTTGGCTTCATTCTGATGTCTTTCTGTGCAGTCAATATTATGATTACAGCATCATTGGGCTTAATTTGTATATCACAGCATTATTCTCATGAAAATGCTTAGCTTCAGAAACGCACAAAAGTGAATCAAAGATAATATATATGTAGCATATGTATAAGATAGCATAATTCGAGTATACTCAAGCCACATCTGCTTGTTCTTAACGTAGCATCGTGCTCCCAACACTAGGAAAGCAAAAGAAACAGACAAAAGACAAAGAAGAAGATATCCTATCTACTTCTTCAGTTCAGATCGCTTCATCCTCCGCTTCATTCCTGATCAGATTCTTCAGAGTAGAACTCACCCCTCGCATGCTTCCGTTTGATCTCTTTGCGAAGACCTTCCGCCATTTGAAATATCTAACATTTTACAAGGGGCTCTCAGAAAGCATTTACAGAAGATCATCAACTGCATTTCATGGCAGTTGCTAATTATGTTTTCAGAAAAAACTCATACTGATGCTAAACTTAAAGGGTAGGAATATATTTCACCTCACGAAGAGACTTAGTAGGTCCATTGTATTCTTCTTCGTCGCTGTCATAATTTACCATCATCTTGCATTTTATCTTTGGGAAACACAACTCATACTTCTTTCCTTTTGACTGAATTACATACAAATCTGGGTCAGAACATAATGCACACACATAATAATTACGAAGCAAATTTGCTCACTATGTTGCCCTCACCTCGTCCAAGCGTGCTGGTAGGACAAAATCGTCGATTCCCATGTCCGTGTCCGATTCAGTTGTGGGCCAAGCCTGGGTGTATAAGTGGCGGCTCTTTTTCTACATCAAAACTATTTTTTCAATTTTCACTGATAGATCAAACAATCTAAGACTACAAAGGCGCTAGAAAGGGTTTGACTCACCTTATTCTTCATGCTGCGCGACGACGAGGCTTCGACGACGATTACTCTTGTTCCATTCTTCCTGGCAGCTTTGCGAGCATGGGCATCGCTTGATTGGTAGCCCGTTGGGACGACTGGGACTTCAACATTCACAGCGTGTTCCAAGTCGACCTCGACCCATGCCTCCACGGCAATCCGGTGCCTACTTTGTGGTCGTGGGGTGGATGAGGGCCTGCGGTGGCTTGACGGAGTCACTGATGTCGATGACAGGCTGCGGCGGCTCGACGGAGTCACCGATGTGGATGACGGACTTCGCTTGAAGTGACCACCAGTGTCGTGCGGCTGCCTGCGAGAGGGGTGAGTGCGTCGGGCCATCGTCACAATGCAGGTGGATGAGATGGTGGCAGCGGAGATGGGAAGGGTGGAAGGTATATAGGCGGCGAGGGGGGAAGACCGCGCGCGAGAATTTTGGGACGTGAAATGGCAGGGCGGCAAAAATGCAACTAGGGGGCCAGACGGTTGGAAAATGTTCAGCTATCTTATGTTCAGTTCGTCCACGCAAATTTGACGAATTGTGGAAAATGTGTGTGCGTGCTGTGAGAGAATATGTGAGTCAATGTGACTCAATTCAAATTCAGAGGTAAATAAGTTGCATTTAGAGGTAAATTAATAAGTCACATTGGGGGTTTTTGTTTTGGTTTGGTTTTTGTGTGAACCAAAGAAAATTAAAGTGGAGAAGGCGCGTGGAAAAAGGTGGGAAAGCTGATGAAAGAAAAGCAAAGGCAAGAAGCCATTGAAAGTTTCTACTTAGACTAATTTGCACATAGACTTGCACATCAAAATGTAGTAGCAGAGTATGTGACTACATCACTGCATTGCATACATTATGAAAACCATTGTTCATTAGCTAGCACATTAATAAACATAGTATCAACATTACATAACAGACAATGGACAGGTGCCCATGACACATCTTCTTAGGGAACCTCCTCAGTCGTAATCATCAGTCAAACAGTGAACACCTGCCTGCAAGTTGCATTTGATAGCTTTGCGAAGCTGCTCCGCCATGTGTCGTACCTGACATTTTAGGATGGGGTCAGTTACCAAAATGGAAAAGCCAAAAACAGAATCAAGAAAGAAAGGGACACTGTGATGTTTCACTTGAAGGTTAGGAACATCACCTCCCTAGCAGATGGAGCTGGACCAGTGATTTCCTCGTCATCACTCTCACCATTTATAACAAATCTACAGAAGATCTTGTCGAACTCAACTGAACACTTGTATCGGGGTTCCTTGATTCCAAAAGAAACACAGAGATCACAATAATGACAACAATTTTTAACTCGCATCCCAAATAGTGCCTAGATCATTGTATTATAAGAGGAGAATTGATCCAACTGCAAAAACCCAACTAGAACTATCACGGTAACAAAAAAACCCCCACATCCATGTAGCAAACTTACCACATCTGCAAATGGTTCCGACTTTCTTGGATTCCATGAATCAAAGCAAACAAGGTGACGACGACACTTTGCCTATCATGAGGCCACAAAGTATAACATTCATTCATTTAGATCAATAAATTATGTATGTGTTAACTAAAATGAATTCAGGAACAAGGGGGCCTCAGCACTAAATTATTATTAATTACTCTGATTTTAAGAATCTACCATACATGTACTCACAAATGCATATATTGAGATTGTTTCATGCTTGAAAAAACAAAGTTATCTAGCATCTGTGAATATACATACCAAAAGTGGATCCTTATCTAGTATCTGAGAACCTAGTAGAAGTGAATAATGGTCTACCATCAGTGAATATATATACCTACCAAAGTGAATCTTTATCTAGCATTAGAGAGGCTACCAAAAGAGATTCAATCTTTATCTAGAATGTACTCAATCTTAATGACACATTTATGTCACTGGATACTATCCTAGCATGGAAGCATTCATTCGAACAATGAAATTGATACTATGACCGAACAAAGTAGTGCGGTGTTCAAAGCAATTAGGAGTTTTCTTAGCGTCTTGACATGAACTAAAATTCACTTAATCATCTTAGATCAAAGTTCTAAAGGATTACTAACCAAAATAGTGCCTGAATCATTTAATCATAACAAGAGAATTGACCCAAATTAACAAAACCCCACTACAACTAGCACAATAACAAAAACCCCATTTTCCTGTAGCAAACCTACCTTATCTAATTCTGCTTTGCCTTTCCCCCTGCTTGTGCCTGGGGTGAATCCTTCATTGCTTGGTGGAGTAGGAGGATCCTCGTGCATCTCGTCCTCAGAGAACACCATGCAGGGTAGCGAGTGGCTGTACGAGTACCGGCGCCCTTCCACGCGGCGGCTTGGAGATGCACCCAGGTTGGTAGAGAGGCGGCGGGTTGAAGGTAGACGCAAGGTGGTTGAGGTGCCGTGGCTTGCTAATGGCCCCACCGTGGACGAGGGGAGGGGGAATGGAGAAGGATGCGGCGCCGCCGGCGAGAATGCGGACGGAGGCACCGAGGTCGCCGGAGACCGCGAGAAGCACCCATGCGCGTCGCGCGCTTGCCTCCTGGAGCTGTGGTCACTCCGCTTGTTTCCCGCCATCGTCGTTGCTCTGATCCGCAGGAAAGCTGTGGCAAAGGATGGGGCGAGGGAGACAGCTGTGGTTTTGCGCGTGAAGATTCAACAATTTGGGGGAGAAGAACATTGAACAGAGCAGAAGGAATTCCTCTATAGTTCTACTTCTGCAGTCGACTGAATGACATGTGGGCCCGATCATTGGGACCCATGTGTCAGCAACTCAACTGCAGAGGACATGGCAGTTAACACAACTTTATGCTTCCAAATGTTAACGCAATCCGTAATCCAGAGACGGAGAAAGAAAACCACAGCGGTTGATGGGACACTATGGTAGGAGAAGGCGGCGAGACTTTTTTTTGCCTTTCTTTAGTCTATTAGGGAAGTAGGGACACATCTGTTGTTTCCACCCTCAAGCGGCTGACAAATGGAGCCCACCACGAAGGGCCCACACAAAACCCGCACACCAAAGGGATGCTACCCACGAGCATGCCGCTGATCTAGGAGACGACTACCTCGCGTGCGCTTTTTCATCTTTGCGTTTGACTTGCGGGTCCCACCTGTCGGCATGTGATGAACTTATTTTTGTATAACTACTCACAAACAAACTACTGCAAAATGTTGAGATGGATTTGCTCACTGATTCTTAACTGGATGATCTCTACCAAAAATGTTCCATATGTACCCTAGTCTGAGTTGCTGGCCAAATTTGGCAATCAGACAAGGTACCAGTCACTGAATTCCTCAGATGGTTCCTATCAGTTTTTGTAATTTTTGTTCAGAAATATTTTTGATAAAGTTCTATTCACATTTCCATAGCGGCAGCCATGAATGCCAGAAATGGTATACTAGCCAAGAAATCTAAATTGCAAGTCCTAGAATTGATTACAACTCATAAACAATTTTGCAATCACACAAAAATAATCACTTCAATGTACTAAGCAACCAGAGGAATTAAAGACTGAGCTCTCAAATAATAAAGGGGGAAATTAAATTTGGTACGAGTAAGAAAAGTTACCGGACGCTCCCATTCGAAATACGGACATTTGTGGGGGTACTCCTCGCTGGACTCCACCGCCGGCTTGGACTTCTTAGTGTTGGGGTGCTGAAAACCCTCATCATTAGCCTTCTGCTTCCGAGGCATCCTAACGGATTCAACATCCACTTCCACGGATGCCCGCCGAACATCGGGGCAGCGAAAACACCCCAGCAACGCCGCCTCCACCGCCGGTCCACTCGAGGACCCCGTCTCCTGGCTCCTCAAGGATGCTGGCAATGCGGCCTTCGACGAGGAACAACGACGCGAAACCCTCGACGCCGGTGACGAGTCCGGCTCCATCTTGGCGTGCGGGTCCGGCAGTGGGATGGTTTGGAAAGTGATCAGAGTTGGGCGGTGGTGGGTGGTTTCTACTGTAGCGAGGTGAATGGGGTGATACAAGCAAGCGAAACGTCGGGGTAGGGCGGTGACGTCTAGGCTCACACAGGGTGCGGTTCTATAAAAGTCCCACACAGAAACATCAGTTATTTCCACCCCAAGCGGCTGACAAATGGAGCCCACCACGAAGGGCCCAGACAGAAACGCCACACCAAAGGGATGCGACCCACGAGCGTGCCGCTGATCTAGGAGACGACTACCTCGTGTGCGCTTTTTCATCATTGCGTTTGACTTGCGTGTCCCACCTGTCGGCATGTGATGAACTTATTTTTGTATTTTGATTTATAATCAAAACTTAAAACAAGTTTATATTTCACGTATGATGTCCAAATCAGGTGGTTTTTCCCCTACATTCTTAGAAAACAATAATCTATCTCATGGAGTGCATTGCACTCCATGTGACATAGTTTGAAAAATCCAAATTTCGAATTTCAGAAATTGATATCTAGAATTGATTTTTTTGAACACTAGATGATGTTAAATGGAAAAGTGATGATTACCAAAGTTTCATATCTCAACAAGATTTACATTCTTTATTTACGTCATTTTGTCATTTTCAAAAGTGGTAACTACATGTAGTACAAAATTGATAAGTCTCTAACATAGTTTCTTAAACTATGTGAGTGAATCTAGAGTTAATGAACAATGTGTACTACCACTTTCTCAAATGAAAAAATGACTTAAACAAAGTTCGTAGATCTCGATGAGTTATTAAACTTTGGTATTCGCCACTTTTCCATTTGACATCATCTGGTGTTCAAAAATATCGATTCTAGAAATCATTTTTTGAATTTCGAAATTTGTCATATTCAAACTCTGTCAAATGGATTACTGGCTTAAATAAAGATTGTTGGTCTTGACGAGTTCTACATGTTTGGTATTCACGACTTTTTCATTTGACAACATTATGACCCTAAAAATGTAGTATCAACTTTTCAAATTTTAAGTTTTTGTCTTTCAATCTAATTACTCGCACAGGGAACTTACCAAAATAATAGTTGTATGTACTTCTCAATTAGTTCTAAAAGTAATCAAGATATCATGAGTGCAAAAAAATATCTAAATCAAAACAAAAGTTCTATCAATTTTTTAAGATTTTTGAAAACAGTAGCAATTTGTGAAAGTTTTTCAAATTTTTATCTTTCAATCTAACTTGCATGGGGAAATTAATACATTTCAATGACTGTGTAGGAGAATATAGGCAAAAAAGTTACTGTTGGGATTCGAACCTAGAAATCAAAGCTAGGGGATGAAAACAACTACCATTAGACCACTAAATCCTATTTGGTTTATGGCCTCCATGTTTTTTAATTATACCATAATTGCGCACACGCCACATCATCTCGTTGGGTCCCACGTGTCGGCGCAGAGATTCAGATGTGTTCTTGAGTTCATGATGGACCTCCTAACCTTGTTTCTTTGATTCATAATCAAAACTTAAAACATGTTTATATTTCAAGTATGATGTCCAATTCAGGTGGTTTTTTTCTACATTCTTAGAAAACAATAATCTATCTCATGGAGTACATTGCTCTCCATGTGACATTTGAACAATCCAAATTTCAAAATTCAAAAATTGATATCTAGATTCGATATTTTTGAACACCAGATGATGTCAAATAGAAAACTTGTGAAAACCAAAGTTTCATATCTCAACAAGATTTACAATCTTTATTTAGGTCTCGATTCACTGCACGTTCTCACACGAGAGCGATGAGGAGACTGGAGATTGGCCACCGGCGTCGAGGAGGTAGGTCAGATATGGCGGTCCATGCTGTAGTATTTCCTAATTTCCCAGTTTATACATGCTAACTTCAGTAATGCCAATTAACAGATCTAGGGAATGGGTGAGTAACTTCGCGTCCTTCTGAAGCGGAAATATTTCAACCCCTAAAGATGGTGCCTAAACATGAACAAGACTTTGGTGGTCAGCTTCTGATGTTGGCCTGCACTTGTTTATTTATTCCTTTTGTTAAGAAGCCTTGAGCTTGTTGTTGTTGATGGACTTATGGAGTACTGATGAACTGATGTATGATGCTTTTGTGCGCAAACCTTGCTTGTGCCTAATGGACAACTAATAAATGTAGGAAAATTATATAACTTTTATGTACATCTCTGCTGAATGGTTGTGTTCATGAGATGATTTCCTTTTTTACGTCCATGAGATGTTCTCGTCCTCCTTGTACTTTTTTCGTTTCTATGCTTTATAATTATTTTGCTCTATACTTGTCAATCAGAAATCCACATAAAACGTTCATGAACACATCAATAATAAGAGCAAATTTCTTGCGAGCAAATGGAGAACACATCTGCAATCACAAGGACGATCAAGGGTAATTATAATACTAGCATTCACTAGCGACCATATATTTTCCACTTAAGTAATGCCATTATACAAGGTCATTACACAAAAGCCTCATTCATCAAACCTAGTTGTTCATGAGATCCTACTTGTTCATTTGTACCTCCGTTTCCTAATATATGAGAAAATGGAGGGAGTAGTTCACTACACAAAAGCTATCTATCATTTCTTGCAAGAGTGCCTACGGGAGTGCCCAGCGCTTGATCGCTAGCCGGAGGTCCTCCACCTTAGCCTCAATCTAAAATGTTTTTACAATGCAATATCAGTGATAAGTACATCAAATTTTGAATGAAGCTGAACATAGTCAACATAGGGAATGAAGGTAATACCTCGGCATTAGGAGGACATGTTCGTTAGGGGCCCGGGAGGCAGAGCTCATCGTCGCTGTCGGCATTGCATTCCACGAATATCCTAACTTGTGGGAAGTTGAGCTCATAAGTCACCATCGGCCCAAGATCCTGAATTAAGAAATCGAGACATGAACAACAATATTCCACTTGTGAAGTTAAGATTAATCATGTTGCAATCAGAGGTGATAAAAAATTTGTATCAAACTGTCCAACATAAAATTCACATAAACACTTGTGTACCAAGAATGCTACTGACTAAAATTTGCATCAAACTGAGCAAAACATTGCACAAGAAAATTTCATCAGTTTGTAGCACAAGAAAATTAAAAAAAATTGGGTCTAAGATTTAGCAAAGGTGAAACTACTCACAAACAAACTACTGCAAAATGTTGAGATGGATTTGCTCACTGATTCTTAACTGGATGATCTCTACCAAAAATGTTTCATATGTACCCTAGTCTGAGTTGCTGGCCAAATTTGGCAATCTGACAAGGTACCAGTCACTGAATTCCTCAGATGGTTCCTATCAGTTTTTGTAATTTTTGTTCAGAACTATTTTCGATAAAGTTCTGTTCACATTTCCATAGCGGCAGCCATGAATGCCAGAAATGGTATACTAGCCAAGAAATCCTAAATTGCAAGTCCTAGAATTGATTACAACTCATAAACAATTTTGCAATCACACAAAAATAATCACTTCAATGTACTAAGCAACCAGAAGAATTAAAGACTGAGCTCTCGAATAATAAAGGGGGAAATTAAATTTGGTACAAGTAAGAAAAGTTACCGGACGCTCCCATTCGAAATCCGGCCATTTGCGGGGGTACTCCTCGCTGGACTCCACCGCCGGCTTGGGCTTCTTGGTTTTGGGGTGCTGAAAACCCTCATCATCAGCCTTTTGCTTCCGAGGCATCCTAGTGGATTCAACATTCGCTTCCTCGGATGCCCACCAAACATCAGGGCAGGGAAAACACTCCAGCAACGCCGCCTCTGCCGCCGGTCCACTCGAGGACCGCGTCTCCCGGCTCCTTGAGGATGCTGGTAATGTGGCCTTCGACGAGGAACAGCGACGTGAAACCCTCGACGCCGGTGACGATTCCGGCTCCATCTTGGCGTGCGGGTCCGGCGGTGGGATGGTTTGGAAAGTGATCAGAGTTGGGCGGCGGTGGGTGGTTTCTACTGTAGCGAGGCGAATGGGGCGAGACAAGCAAGCGAAACGTCGGGGCAGGGCGGCGACGTCTAGGCTCACACAGGGTGCGGTTCTATAAAAGTCCCACACAGAAACATCAGTTGTTTCCACCCCAAGCAGCTGACAAATGGAGCCTACCAAGAAGGGCCCAGACAGAAACGCCACACCAAAGGGATGCGACCCACGAGCGTGCCGCTGATCTAGGAGATGACTACCTCGTGTGCACTTTTTCATCATTGCGTTTGACTTGCGTGGCCCACCTGTCGGCATGTGATGAACTTATTTTTGTATTTTGATTCATAATCAAAACTTAAAACAAGTTTATATTTCACGTATGATGTCCAAATCAGGTGGTTTTTTCCCCAACATTCTTAGAAAACAATAATCTATCTCATGGAGTGCATTGCACTCCATGTGAGATAGTTTGAACAATCCAAATTTCGAATTTCAGAAATTGATATATAGAATTGATTTTTTTGAACACTAGATGATGTTAAATGGAAAAGTGATGAATACCAAAGTTTCATATCTCAACAAGATTTACATTGTTTATTTACGTCATTTTGTCATTTTCATAAGTGGTAACTACATGTAGTACAAAATTGATAAGTCTCTAACATAGTTTCTTAAACTATGTGAGTGAATCTAGAGTTAATGAACAATGTGTACTACCACTTTCTCAAATGAAAAAACAACTTAAACAAAGTTCGTAGATCTCGATGAGTTATTAAACTTTGGTATTCGCCACTTTTCCATTTGACATCATCTGGTGTTCAAAAATATCGATTCTAAAAATCATTTTTTGAATTTCAAAATTTGTCCTATTCAAACTCTGTCAAATGGATTACTGGCTTAAATGAAGATTGTAGGTCTTGACGAGTTCTACATGTTTGGTATTCACGACTTTTTCATTTGACAACATTATGACCCTAAAAATGTAGTATCAACTTTTCAAATTTTAAGTTTTTGTCTTTCAATCTAATTACTCACACGGGGAACTTACCAAAATAATAGTTGTATGTACTTCTCAATTAGTTCTAAAACTAATCAAGATATCATGAGTGCAAAAAAATATCTAAATCAAAACAAAAGTTCTATCAATTTTTTAAGGTTTTTGAAAACAGTAGCAATTTGTGAAGGTTTTTCAAATTTTTATCTTTCAATCTAACTTGCATGGGGAAATTAATACATTTCAACGACTGTGTAGGAGAATATAGGCAAAAAAGTTACTGTTGGGATTTGAACCTAGAAATCAAAGCTAGGGGATGAAAACAACTACCATTAGACCACTAAATCCTATTTGGTTTATTGCCTCCATGTTTTTTTTATTGTTCCATAATTGCGCGCATGCCACATCATCTCGTTGGGTCCCACGTGTCGGCGCAAAGATTTAGATGTGTTCTTGAGTTCGTGATGGACCTCCTAACCTTGTTTCTTTGATTCAAAATCAAAACTTAAAACATGTTTATATTTCACATATGATGTCCAAATCAGGTGTTTTTTTCCTACATTCTTAGAAAACAATAATCTATCTCATGGAGTGCATTGCTCTCCATGTGACATTATTTGAACAATCCAAATTTCGAAATTCAAAAATTGATATCTAGAATCGATATTTTTAAACACCAGATGATGTCAAATAGAAAACTTGTGAAAACCAAAGTTTCATATCTCAACAAGATTTACAATCTTTATTTAGGTCGTTTTGTCATTTTCAAAAGTGGTAACTACATGTAGTACAAAATTGACAAGTTTTAACGTAGTTTCTTAAACTATGTGAGTGAATCTAGAGTTAATGAACAATGTGTACTACTACTTTCTCAAATGAAAAAACGACTTAAACAAAGTTCGTAGATCTCGATGAGTTATGAAACTTTGGTATTCACCACTTTTCCATTTGACATCATCTGGTGTTCAAAAATATTGATTCGAAAAATCATATTTTGAATTTCGAAATTTGTCCTATTCAAACTCCGTCAAATGGATTGCTGGCTTGAATAAAGATTGTTGGTCTTGACGAGTTCTACAAGTTTGGTATTCACGACTTTTTCATTTGACAACATTATGACCCTAAAAATGTAGTATCAAGTTTTCAAATTTTAAGTTTTTGTCTTTCAATCCAATTACTCGCACGGGGAACTTACAAAAATAATAGTTGTATGTACTTCTGAATTAGTTCTAAAACTAATCAAGATATCATGAGTGCAAAAAAATATCTAAATATTAACAAAAGTTCTATCAATTTTTAAGGTTTTTGAAAATAGTTGCAATTCGTGAAGGTTTTTCAAATTTTTATCTTTCAATCTAACTTGCATGGGGAAATTAATACATTTCAACGACTGTGTTGGAGAATATTGGCAAAAAAGTTACTGTTGGGATTCGAACCTAGAAATCAAAGCTAGGGGATGAAAACAACTACCATTAGACCACTAAATCCTATTTGGTTTATTGCCTCCATGTTTTTTTATTATACCATAATTGCGCGCACGCCACATTGTCTCGCTGGGTCCCACGTGTCGGTGCAGAGATTCGGATGTGTTCTTGAGTTCATGATGGACCCCTAACCTTGTTTCTTTGATTCAAAATCAAAACTTAAAACATGTTTATATTTCACGTATGATGTCCAAATCAGGTGTTTTTTTCTACATTCTTAGAAAACAATAATCTATCTCATGGAGTGCATTGCCCTCCATGTGACATTGTTTGAACAATCCAAATTTTGAAATTCAAAAATTGATATCTAGAATCGATATTTTTAAACACCAGATGATGTCAAATAGAAAACTTGTGAAAACCAAAGTTTCATATCTCAACAAGATTTACAATCTTTATTTAGGTCGTTTTGTCATTTTCAAAAGTGGTAACTACATGTAGTACAAAATTGACAAGTCTCTAACATAGTTTCTTAAACTATGTGAGTGAATCTAGAGTTAATGAACAATGTGTACTACCACTTTCTCAAATGAAAAAACGACTTAAACAAAGTTCGTAGATATCGATGAGTTATGAAACTTTGGTATTTACCACTTTTCCATTTGACATCATTTGGTGTTCAAAAATATTGATTCTAAAAATCATTATTTGGATTTCGAAATTTGTTCGATTCAAACTCTGTCAAATGGATTGCTGGCTTGAATAAAGATTGTAGGTCTTGATGAGTTCCACAAGTTTGGTATTCATGACTTTTTCATTTGACAACATTATGACCCTAAAAATGTAGTATCAACTTTTCAAATTTCAAGTTTTTGTCTTTCAATCAAATTACTCGCATGTGGAACTTACCAAAATAATAGTTGTACATCTCGATTAGTTCTAAAACTAATCAAGAAATCATGAGTGCAAAAAAAATATCTGAATCAAAACAAAAGTTCTTTTGATTTTTGAAATCAGTAGCAGTTTTGTTGTCAAAAAAATCAGTAGTAATTTGTGTAATCCCTCAATGAAAGCGTCGTCGTCCCGCGTGTTGGACCAGCAGCACGAGTGCGACGCGGAGATTGGTTGCGGGTCCGATGTGTCAGTGGCTACTTCATGGGAACTGTGTCCCCACTTCCTTTTAGCTTATGGACGAAGCGGAACCGACAGCATAGAATATTGCATTTCTGCCTCTTCCCCCAATCCGTCCCATCACAACTGGGGTTTTCTTGCCTTCTCCCAATGCCAGCAGCCGGGTCTTCCATTCCCATCACCAGAGTGCCGCCATGGACGTGCCACCTTGCTCTGAAGCAAGAATTCTCGTCGCATCGACCCAAGGTGATGCAGTCGGATGCAGCGCCGTAGCATTCGAGAACTAATGGGACGCCGCACTCGCAACAAGTGCCACCACTCCCTACGTCAAGAACCAAGGAGATGCATTGGGTGCAAGTGCCACCGCGTCAGCAGGACGCATCAGTTACTAGGTGAGCCAATCCCATCCAGCATCTCCATATACATACAGTCATGGATCAGATTAGATTAACATTCCTAACTCTGTTTCTTGATTCGGTACTGTAGCGTGGCAAGTGCCGCCACAGCATGGAGTTGGACGCTGATGAAGGTGCATCCAATGCTGGAGAAGGCAGCAACGTCTGGGATTGCAATGCTGATTCAGTGGTGGTTCGAGGAAGCCACCGCGACTGGGACCCATGGCGCCCCGCCGGCAAGGCAAGATTTTCTGTTTCAACACCAGATCTGGTGGTACCGAAAACTTCGGAACACGAGGTCCTCTTCTTCAAGGGGCGGTATCCCACCATCCATACGACGATCACTTGCGACGCGGTTGTGGTGGAGCAGTTCATCCAAGAAATCCGAGGTACCTCTCCTGCTAAACGGTTGATCGTCGGGTTGGACACAGAGTGCATTGAACTTCCCAAGGGCGGCGGGTACAAGACCGCACTGTTGCAATTGTGCGTTGGGCCACGTTGCCTTCTATTCCAGGTGCTCCATGCTGGTTACAAGCTCCCTAACATCCTAATCGAGTTCCTCACAAAGGAAGACCACGTCTTTGTCGGAGCTCATATAACCAACGATGTTGCACGCTTAGAGAAGGACTACGGCATCACGATTACTAATCCAGAAGACCTTCAAAAGATAGTACCTCAAGTTAATGAGTATAGAATTCTTGGCATAAATGGAAAGAGGTCAGCACTGGAGAAGTTGGGTGCTCGGGTTCTTAACCTACCTATCAAAATGGATTATACATTTGATCACACCCTTTGGGATATTAGGTATTTGGAAACCTGGCAAGTTAATTACGCAACCCAGGATGCATTTCTGTCATTTGAGATTGCAAATCAACTTGTGGTCAAGCATGGTTACCAATTTATGTAAACTGGTGTAGTAATGTAGTAGCTTAAAATCAAGTCAATGTGTATGTATGACTATATATAATTACGCTTCGATGTAGTCAAGTACTCTGCTACTTTATAATGTGCTAGTGTGTTAACAAATTAGTGCAATGCATGCTAAGATGTTTTTTAAATGGCAGTAGACAAAAGATCTCGAGAAATACAAATCAATGGTTTCCATCAGATAGCTTAACCCTTCATAAAAAGTTAGAAAAAAGAACCACCAGGTTTGGAGAACAATTGAGAAATATATACAAGTTTACATTGTTATCTAAGAATCAAGGTAAAAAAAGAACAAGAACATTTGACCAGGTCTGGGCGCCGACCGGTGGGGCCCACTAGTCAGCCGTACGCGACAAAAAGTAGTGTGGCCCCTTTAGGATGGAAACAACCAGTGTATCTAGCTTTCCTGAAAAGACAAACTGCCACCCTCTTTCCTTTTCGCCTCCTCCCCCAAAACCAGCCATCAAACCACTAGGGTTTCCTCCCTTCCCATCGCCTGTCGCATCCTTCTCGTCCACCTGCACTGTGATGATGGCGAAATGCAACAACTACATTTCCCAGAGGTAGCTGTGCAACGAACGAGGTCGCTTCACGTGAAGTCCGGCGACCTCTGGGCCGACGACAAGGAGTCGCGGAACAAAATCGACCACGGGATTTGGAGCAATCGCCGGGGCGGCGGCCAGGAAGAAAGGACATGAAGTGGGAGCAAACGCCGCCACCCCTAGGAACCAAGGTGATGCAGCTGTTGGTGCAAGCACCACCGCCGCCGTCCCATCACGGATCAATAAGCAAGTGACCGGTCAAGGGAGGAAAAATTATGTTTTTTTCCTTTTTTTATATTGGATTTGGTCTATTGGTGCTAGACTGAACTGAGGCTGTGGTAGGTAGTGATATCTTCATTTAATGCCAGTCACACTATTATGAGTGTAGCATTACATAATACCTTTAAGATGTTAAAACTTGTTATCTCCTCGTAGCTCCGGCGAACCCACCGCATGTACACTTATGATCCTGTTACCCTAGAGTCTCCTGAAGTTCAGTACGACTTCCCAAACGTGCCTGCTTGCCCTGCAATTGCTTTGGTGAGTGCATTGATTAGCCTACTTAGATATTGCTATTTTTTTGTGCTAGTTCAATTGGGGTAAGTACTGGTAGTAGTATACCCAATGTAAATGTGCAATGGAAGTTTTTCATCATGCATCATTGTGATCCTGTTTTTTAAAAATGAAGCATGGAGGAAAGAACTCAAAGAAGTATGAAATTGTGTACCACAAGATAACCTGTCACTTTGCTATGAGTGCTGAGAGCGATGACGAGGTTTCCAATGATCCAGTTCTGTCTGGTGTGCAGGTGATGTTACTAATTAACTCAGTTTGTCGAAGTGTAGCTATTTTTTAGTATTTATTGGCTAATAAAAATTCATTTCTGTTTGTGGAAAAACAAATATATATATAGTCGCATAATAACTTGGTGGCGACTTGTTCTCTGGTTTATTATCTGAAAACATATCTCTCAAACCCAAGTAATTAATCATCATTCTATTTTTTTTGCCTTTCAATTAATGTGCTAAATAATTCTTCTTCCTCCGGTTGTTAATGCACCCTTTGTAAAATGTCAGATACGACGGATGACGGAATAGTTTCGCAGAGCTGTCAAACGAAAGGTGCAGGTTGGTTAGTACCGCACAGAAGATATTGATGATTGAGCTGCTTGTCTAAGATGATGACTGTCGCATTGCAAGGGTAGTGGCGTATTATTATGCATATCTAGATGCTTGTCTCTTGGTGTTATCCATATGTAGTGGAATCAGTTTTATTGGATGCTGCGTGTGCTTTCTTATGGTCACAATGGCAACTACCTTTTACTACTTTACAGTATGTGTTAAACTAGTACTTTGTGGGAGGTTGTATCTTTCACGGTCTGCCTGATGGCTGACATGTTTAATACTATTTTAGTAATTGTTTCTCAATACAATTTTAAAAAAATTTAATATATAGGTTCTATGAGACCACACTACATAAAATGACACCCAGCCACGCCTGGCCTGGGCCCAGCCATAGCCTGCCGCGCCCAGCCATGCCCCCAACGGCAGCCGGCCGCACCCCAGCCACGGCCGGCCGTGGCCACGCAGCGGCCGGCCGCGCCGCGCCGCGCCGTGCCGCGCTACGCCACACAGACTCTAGGGAAATAAAAAATAAAATGCTCAGAGATGGGATTCGAACCCAGGTCTTGGAGGAGACTCCCACATCTTGTTAAGGCGCCTATTATTGGAAACTGGAGAGGCGGCCGCCGATTATTGGAACCTTGAAAGCCGCCAACATGTGGGACCCACACTGGATGCAGCAGGAGGGAAAACTCATCACGTTTTCGTCCAAAACATTTCACATCCCTCCAGATTAACCCTCATATATATCGGCCTCATCCCCACATCCCCCAAAACCACTTGCGGCAGCTATCCCCCTAAACCATGCGCGGCAGCTATCCGACGACCATAGTTACGAAATCATGTCTTCGATCGGGAAGGCGATCAACGACCAAAGGAGGGAACGAGAGGAGGTGACCGGAGGTGGAGGACAGTTGTATCCCTATCGAGTTCACCATGTACGGCAAGTGACGACCCACTGAAGTAGTAACACGGAATGGGGTCGTAGTCAAGGAAGCCGATGTGTACGACGAAAACGATATCAGGTGCGTATCGGCCGTCTCTTACTGGAGAAAACATGTGTGCAATAGATACGTTGTTCCCTCCATGCAATCGATTTGATATACCTCTTAGCCCATCTACATTTCTCGATCAATGAATCAGGGGCGGATCTAGTATCAAAGTTCAGGGGGAGCTTATCTTCTTCTTCCTCCTCTCTTATCCCATCTCTCTTTTCCTTCTTCCTTCTATTCATCAATGGATGAATTTTCCAGGAGGAGCTTCCATTGAATCCATGGGGGTAGGGCCGGGTGGAGCTAGAGGGAAGTGAAAGGGGGTGCGACACCATCGTAGAATTGGCGGTATAGAGTAAAATTAACATGGACAAATTTTAGGTTTGATAAGAGATTACCGAAATTTTGTGGGTGCGACCGCAACCACAAACTCAAAATGTAGCTCCACCCCATTAATTGCATTTGTTTTTTCCATGAACAATTGATTTCACTAGTACACATATATATGAGCATCAATTACTTTAGTTATTTTCAACATCCGTCCATTGTTTCTTCCTTCCCTTAATCAGAAATACGTGTTCATAATTATGTGCACATGTAGGACTATCTCAATCTTAAAATTTGTAACATAACTTAATTGTTGTTGTTGTAAAAATTACTCTGAATAGGCAGTGTGATATTTGACCACAACATATTTGTTTTTCACATACTATCTACTACTAGTGTATATATACATATATGCATATACCATTATTAGTACTACAACTGAATTTTTTCATGTTGGCGTATTAATATTTATGTGCACATGTAGAGAAAGCGATTTGACAGGTGACCTTTGGAATATACTAATCGAATGCCGCGACGAACCTGAAGGATTAAGATACATCTCTTGTACAGTGGACAAGGGTGGTATAGGCCTTCCCTTCCTAATAAGTATTAGAGATGCGTGTCGTTATCAACATCGGGACTACATGTACTACATGAAGAGAAATAATGAAGAAGATGATAGATCAGTGGTTCTTGAGCAAATTAAGAGTAAAAAAGAAGTAGCGGCCATGCGTGATCACGTGGAGTCAACCAACGAGAAGATATTAAGGTTGGTACTATCAACAGCAGATCGGGATGGTGAAGATGTTGTCGTTTCACCCCTGAAACCACAGAGTAGGGGGCTTGGGCAGAGTGCTGATAGTGATAATGATTACTATGACGACTACTTAGAGTGTGTTGCATACAAAGGTTGGCTTGATAAGCAACCCAAAAACTGTGGTACGTATGTTGCTTGTTCTACACTATCCACACGTACCCTTGACTGCACATTTTACTCACATACCAGTGTTTATAATTTGCAGAACTATACAATGACTTCAGGGAGGCCACCCAAAAGACGTACCAAGCATGGTTACAACATGAAGGACTTCTGAAACGAATTTGTAAATACTTTTTCCTTGTCGACTGCAGCTTATCTGTGATGAGAAATGTGAACCTACTAACAAGTATAAGTGCTTTCCATTTTTCAGTGGCTTTTAATAAAGCTCAAGCTAAACCTAAAGAAGTAGTCGTACTCCCACGTGATGAGAGCAATGACAGCAACACAACACCGCCACCCGAAATGACGCCGCCACGACAACATCCATCGCATGCTAGGAGAGAAAAGAAGACAAGAGGTTATAGAAGCTTCACACCTCTAGGAACTTCATTTTGTATTGTTCATTGGTTTCTGAAACAGCTATTGTTCAGTACTACCTATTATGTTCTCTGATGTGAATGCAAGTAGGTGGCAAGAAAGTTGGCCGTGGAAACCTGAAAGGCCTATCTGCAAGTTCCTTGAGAGCAAAATCTGGTGGCAGCAAACTAAAAATTCAGTTCTCAGGAAAGTTGGGTGGTGCCTTTGGACCAAATAGATGTGCCTTTGTTGATGAGATTGTTTTTTACAGATAAGGATGAATTGTCTAGTAATTGGAGTCAGATTTTGGAAAGAAATTAGTAAAGATGTCAAGAAAGACATCACAGCACATATAATGGTATGTCACTGTCCACCGCATGCATCTATTTTCTTCGTACACAATGCTATGATTGAATCATGCATGCATAACAAGTTTTGTTCCCACCAGGAAGGATGGGATTTAGAGGGCATTCAGGATCCAAAGAGGAAGATTTTGAGGATTGCCCACGAACACTACAAAGGTTGGCGAGGTGACTTGAGTGCTACATACAAGTCATACGAGAGTTATGATGAGAGAATGAAACACAATCCTGATGAGTTGAACATTGTGGAGTGGCACTATTTGTGCTAGTACTTTGGAACTAACTATTTCAGGGTACATTTTTTCCTACTTATTTTAAGTACAACATTGAGAGTTGTATAGATATGAGTTCAACCTTTCATCGCTTAACAACACTCTTTCAATCCTTGCAAGGAATGAGCATCAAAAACTCTAGCAATCGCGGCCAAATGGTTAACAACCATTCGGGGGGTTCGAAACCTTACTCTCAGTGGAGTTGGGAAAATATAAAGTTTGGTTACAATATTCTCATCTTTCACTATCTGCATTAGACAATCATATATTAATGTTGTGCAATGTTGCAATCATAGCGAGATCCCGAAACTAGTGCTGAGCCACGCCAGTTGGAACTCTAGAAGGTTACTCACTCGAAGCAAGGAAAATGGATATCTGACGTGGCTGAGAGTATTTATGTGAGTAGAAATTCCATCGTAACCTTGCTTGCACATAACACTCGTTTAATTCTGCATCAAACCATGGCCACGGTTTTCCATCTTACAATGATTTCCTGTCCTCAGAGTCGTACCGCCAGGAAATGATCTATGCTAGCAAATTCAGATGAAATGGAAGAAGAAGGAACACCAAGTATCACTTCTGAGGCTGTTAAGGAAGAGCAATGTGTCTAGGAAACATACAAGGAAACGACAAGAGTCAAATCCTTCGTGTCACGTGGCCATGGTTACATGGCGAGTCGAATAAGCAACAAAGATATTCAGGAGAGGATGTTACAAGAGAGAATCGAGAAGGTCGAAGCACAGGAACGTGAGTTTGAAGAAACAATTAAGAAGCATGAAGGTGACAAGGAAGCCGAGCAACAAGAAATGGCCAGAGCTATTAAACAAAAAATGCAGGATAAGTTTGAAAAGATGATTCAGCCTTACAAATGCTTATTATTACCATCTTCTGAGGTAACCAGAACATTGTACCTGTTGTGATCGTAACTTGACCAATGCACCTAATATCTTACCTTCCCTCTTTTCAAATACGCAGAGTACACCTCAATCCAACAACACTACAGCTGACGTTGAAGCTACAGTCAATGAGGATGACACTGCTGCAACAACATTAGTGCAGAGTCAAGAAACAGCGAACAAGGTAACGACTATACCTGGTTGTGATTGACTAAATATATATTTATGTCTCTAATCTCTTGCCTGCCCTCTCTTACAATGTGCAGACTCCCTCTAAAACCATCAACAACACTAAAGCAGTAGCACAGGGTAATGAAGTAGCACAGAGTCAAGCAATGGTGAACAAGGTAACGACGACACTTGGTTGTGATTGGCAAAAAGAAACAAATTTATGTCACTAATCTTTTTGCATGGCCTCTTTTGCAATGTGCAGGCTACCCCTCGAACCATCATCAATAATTCAAATGAAATTGTACCTCCGAGGAGTGTCCAAAAGGTTCTCGTAACACCAGTACTGCAAGATCATGAACAGCAAACCAGGTATTAACGACATCGAACAAGCTATCTAATCATGATGCATGGTGTACTTTGAATTATAGCTGACATTGTTCCATTAACTTTATAATCCAGATTGATCCAACAAGCACTGTGACAAAAGATAAGGAAAATGTGGCACCTAACATCAATGATACAAGTGCCCACATTTCAAAGAGATTGTTTCCTGAGAAACATCAAAAACGTGATGCATCTGCTGCAGCTCCCAGAGTTATTGGTCCACAACACCTGCTGAAGGAGGCTAAAACGCGATCAGGCAAGAAGAGAGCACACGAGGTACGTACTAACTGGAATTGTCCTCTCATAATGCCATTAATATTTTCCACTTCCAGTTCATATGCTGAAATTCTCTAATTCGTTTACATTCAGGATGGCATGGAAGATGGTCCGGCTGTGAAAAGAATCTCTAGAACGGCAAACAAAGTCCCACCTACCACCAACAACAAACCTACCAATAAGAAACTTCCGCTCCATCCTAAAAATTGATGATCAATGCAAGTGTAGGAGTGATACCCAGATTGTAGCAGTGCATAAGAACAATATAGATTCTTTACAAATTTTTTTACTGTGATCGATGGACAAGAGTTCTTACTTTGAAATATATGATGAATGCTGGTCATGAATAAAGGATCGATTTCATTATTGATTTGTTTGTACAAGGGTTACATCAGTTTATGTTTTGAAAATTTTGTTGCATGAAATTTGGCGATGTCGGGCATCTAGTGTGTAGCCTGGCGACCAAAATTTCGTTGCGCTATCCTCTACACAAATAGCGACGAACCATATAGTTCGTTGTGACATACCATATGCATATGGCGACCAAGATTGATCTGATGCGCTATCATTTGAGCATATAGCGTCGACACAAACTTTGTTGGGATACCCCTATGCATATAGCGACGTTAAGTAGCATTGCGCTTTGGGTCGACGTCATGGCAACGACCCATCTTTGGTTGTGTCACCCTCTTCTTCTATAGCGATGGCAACTGGCGTTGCGATTTTGTCCCCGAATATGGCGACGCCCCACATCTTTGGTTGCATGACCATCAATGTGTACAGCAACGGTAGTTAGGGTTGCAATTTGGTTCAAGAATATGGCCACGACAAATCTTTGGTTGCGTCACCATCAACGTGTATATCAACTGGTCATTCACGTTGCGATTTGGTTCAAGAATATGGCGACGACACATCTTTGGTTGCATCACCATCAACGTGTATAGCAACTGGTCGTTCGTGTTGCGATTTGGTTCAAGAATATGGCGACGACACATCTTTGGTTGCGTCACCATCAACGTGTATAGCAATTGGTCGTTCATGTTGTGATTTGGTTCAAGAATATAGCGATGACATGTACTTGGTTGCCTGACCATCAACCTGTCTAGTGACGGTAGTTAGCATGGCGAATTAGTTCAATTATATGGTGACGAATCATATCTGGTAGCGTGACCCTCTTCGTGTATAGCGACGACACCGAGCGTTGCTATTTTGTTCAGGCATACCACGACGACCCATGGTTCGTTGCGTGACCCTCTTCGTGTATAGCGATGACATTTAGTGTTGGGATTTGGTTCAAACATATGGCGACGGCTACACGTTCGATGCGATATCCTCCATTGCTATTGCAACAACACAGGTGTCGTATTGCGACATAATGATTTGACCGTAATAGCGCTTGTTTGCAACTGACCGGAGTGGTCGCAATTACCACTATGGCAACGACGCATTGCGTTGCAAAAGCCCATATCGCAACGACACAAGTCGTCGCGACTTGAACCAATTGCTACGCCAGGTGCCGTCGCAACAATAGACCATAATAGCGACGTAAATTGTGAGGCGTCGCAAAAACCTATTGCGACTGGTTTTATTACGACACTTGGTGACAGACTCGAATAGTCGCTACACGTTCCAAATCGCGACCAAAACCCCTGTGTTGCGACGGTTTGGACGTGTCGTGATATGTTCCAATCACTGTAGTGTGAAGTGCTTTTTTTACGAGTTGCAACCAATGTATATTTTAGTTGCAACCGGTGTATCTTTAGAGTTGTAACAGGAAGTAATTGTAGTTGCAAATTGCTCTTTAAAAATATATATAATGTTGCAATCACTTGGCTTTCTTGACGAGTTGCAACTGAATCTTTTTTCGCAGTTGTGACTAAAGTGCTTTTTACGAGTTGCAACCAGTGTATCATTCATAGTTGCAACCAATGTATCTTTAGAGTTGTAATTGCAAAGTAATCGTACTTGCAACTTGCATTTTTAAAAAAATATCCAATGTTGCAATCATTTTTGGCTTCTTGATGAGTTGCAACCAGTGTATCATTACAGTTGCAACCAGTGTATCATTGCAGTTGCAACCAGGAACACTCTATTTTCGAAAGAATGCTTAAATGTGGGACCCTACAGAATTTTATGATGACTTGGAACACTCTATTTTTAAAATAATGTTTACATGTGGGACCAAAGTTGGTTTATGACGCTATTACGGAGCTTATGGCATCACAAAACAAGCATGGAACTAAAGTGCTTCTCGAGTTGCAATTAGTTGCAACTGAAGCTTCTTTGTGGTTGCAACTGAAGCGTTTGCGGAGTTGCAACGGAAGTGTCTGTGGACTTGCAACTGAAATTCTTCTCGAGTTGCAATTAGTTGCAACTAAATTTTTTTGTGGTTGCAACTAAAACGTTTGCGGAGTTGCAACTGAAGTGCTTGTGGACTTGCAATTTAAGTATTTCTTGAGTTGTAATTAGTGGGACTTGCAATAGATTTTTTTGTTGTAAGCCTCTTTTTCTCTTTTTTCCATGTAAAATGTGATGCTGCAATGTGTTGCAACTAAAGTTTTTTTTTCAACTGAAGTTTTTTGTGGTTGCAACTGAGCATTTTGCGGAGCTGCAACTGAAGTGTTTATGAACTTGCAATTGAAGTGCTTCTCGAGTTGCAATTAGTTACAACCGAAGCTTTTTTGTAGTTGCAACTGAAGCATTTGTAGAGATGCAACTGAAGTGATTGTGACTTTGCAATTGAAGTGCTTCTCGACTTGCAAATTAGTGGGACTTGCAATGGGTTTTTGTTGTAAGCTTTTTTTTCTTTTTCCATGTTAAAATTGATGTTGCAACATGTTGCAACTGAAGCTCTTTTTTTCAACTGAAGCTTTTCTAATTTAACTGTCTTATATAAAATTGTATACAATTTACTAATCATTATTTAAGATTTCACAGAGTTAATTATCATACAAAAATTTACAACAATGACACATATAATATCATTTTTATAAGAAAATACTCTACGCGTCAGGATACTAAAGGATTTTATCTTACACTTTTTCCATTTTTCTGTGATTTTCTACATATTTTCAAAGTTCAGCCTATTAAAAAAAAGATCAAACAATCATTACATTTAGGACCCCAGATCTTAACAGCTAGCTGATCTAACAAATAAGCCTCTGCCAAGATTCCCACCTCACACTTAAACCCGAAACTGTTATGGAAAACCACCTATACTTTCTCTTCCTCTTGCAATCGTGTCCCTCCGTCCTTCTCCTACCGCCAGACACACTGCGTGTCTCTAGCGGCCGGCAGTGGCGCGGCGGCGACAGCGTGACGGCGACTTCCCCCACGCCAAGTACTAGCCGTATGGCTTCACTTCGTTCAGGTGTATCCACTCCCCTACTTATTTGCTCGAAAACTAAGCCCTAAACTATCCAGCAGCAACAAGTGGCGCACAACAGCGGCGAACTTCTGAGTTGTGCGCGACAACTAAGCTACGTCAAAGAAATATAGAGGGCAAGACGACCAGAGTACCACCGGGTGTGATTTCTTCAGTCATTTGGCGAAGATGGTGACGTGAGAAATGTTGCCGCCCACACCTACGCCGGCGCGGCCCTGTCCTCGGTCGCTGGCTACCGCAGCGGCGCCACTCCGGCGGCAGCTTCTATTCTCCGTCGTGTCGGCAGTGCTTACCGCCTCCCTCATGTGTGGCGTCGGCGCTGGCCCAGCAGCCGTCACCCATTCCGTCCCATTCATCCGTCCCCCTCTCCCTGCATGTCGCTTGATCCGCTCCTTGCCTGCTGTTGGGCGCCTGTATCCGCTCTCGAGGGTGGCCCCGCACCTGTAGCCGGCTCCCCACAGACCGCCTCTACCTCCCTGTGGCTGCGTCCTGCTCCACCACCGAGCGTAGCTCCGCGTCCCCGTCACAGTCTCCTGCCCCTGCCACCGCGTCGGAGTTTCGGACATCCGCATTCCGCGGTGCTCTCCTGCCTACGCCGCTGAGCCGGAACTCCGCCTCCTGTTGACGGCTGTTAAGTACTACTTTCAGCCCTCAATATTCTCACATAAATAGAGGCATATGCATTATTTACTTGCATTTTGGTTTGAATAATGTAGTTCCACTTGTTCTTGGAGATTATTTGTATGTAGATGAAATACCCCTTAAAAGAGATGGAAACCCACCTTCTATGGAGAAACCATGCCAACTCAGCTGAGGAGGTGGCTGCCACCAAGGAAATACATGGCATTCCACGTCATTGATCCAAGGGAGGCACTCACCGACAAATCAGAGAGCGCCACATGGACTTCACATGGATCAAGGGGCCCACCTCGGATACCAAATCAAGCCATGCACCGGTGAAGGATCAAAGGGCCCACTAGTCAGCCACCTGGAGGAAGCACGACCGAGATGGACGCCCTAGGGGTTCGGCCGACCCTAGGATCGGTCGAACCGACCTAGGGTTGGTTCATGTCGGCCTTGCACGTGTCACCTCCCTATTGGTCGCTTACCTCACTCCCGGGTGTTTTGGTGGAGTTTGAGCCCCGAAGGAAGCCTCCTCCTTGCCTATAAATAGAAGGGGAGGGGCTCCCATTTCTCACACACCACTCTCTCATTCTCCTCTCACTTTTAGTTTCCAAGGCTAGGGGTAGGCTAGAGTAGCTCTTCTTCAGGTTCCAAGTCTTCTTTGGAGTCTAGGTATGAGTTCTCTTTTATCTTTATTTCATTGTATGACTTTGATCTACTTCAGTTATTCAGCTATTTCATATAAAGTCATGGTAGATCATATGCTTGATATGTTCTTGAGTTCATCCTTTGTTCATCATTTAGAGGCTTGTGTTCTTCATTAACACTACCTTTTGATCCACTTGAAGGGTGATAAACTCATTCCTTATGTGTTTGTTCATAAGTTAAAGGCTTGTGTTCTTCACGAACACGACCCTTTGATCTTGTTGACTAGACATAAGAGAGTTCGTATCCGTTCGTATGTCTAGCCTTAGTTGATCTTGTTAGATGGCATGAGAGTGTTTGTTGTTTCCTATATCTATCTCTTAGTTTACATTCAGTACAAAAGCATAAGTCTATGATATCTGCCAATGCCTTCCACGGATACGATACCCTTGGAATATTCTCCTTCCTTGGGGAAATGCTACAATGGTTTATCTGTGCGCTTGCGGATTCGTTCATGATCGTTTAGATTTACCTTTGGCAAGTTTTGATGTTCACGCTAACTCGGCGTCGTTAGTAGTGATGTTAAGAAATGCCAACAGGCATTTCTTGGTGTTGGCACTAAGGACGGATTCCAATCTGTTCTTAAAGTGACGGCGCTTAGAAATGTCAACACCTCCTCAATGGGCCCTCATGCCCTTGCCGACGAGCTTCCCTCGAGCCATGGAGCAGCGAGCTGCCCGCCTACAGGGCAGCGAGCCAGGGAGGACGAGAAGGAGGAGGGGGCTAGCGTGGAGGCGGCGGCGACACTCTCCCCACGGTGGCTGGGCAGAAGGCGGGAACATGTGGAAGGGACAAGGGGGTTCAGAACCGGATAGAGCTCCCACGGCTGTAGCTCGAGCAGGCTCTCTCGCGTGGGTTCCCTGCTCTCCGCGCGTCGTCGGGCTCTATTGCGTCGAGAACCCATGGGGCTTTGACCTCGGCGTGGGGGTCAGACAGGCTCTAATTAATTTGGTGGGGGACAGGCCGCGACGCGCGGGTCGGGGGCTAGTGAGTCAGGTGAGGCTCGTGGAGGGTCTGTTCATCCGCGGTATAGAATGCACTTGGGTGCATTTTAGTACCACTGTGTATAATATATATATATATATATATATATATGATGTTATATTTTTTATAAAGATTAATATTTTTTATAAATTTGTTCAAAGTTGAGAAAATTTGACATAAAACAACGACTTGTTTTTGACGGAGTAGTTTTTTTTGTTCTTTCTTAATTGAAACATGAAAACCAAATAGTTCGCCATTTTTTTTTACAACAACCACTTTATATATTAAGCCACCATCTTACAGAAAGGTCCCTCAAAGAGGGTCAAATTACAAACAAGTCCAATGACCGGATGAACACAACAGCCGCAACAGAGATGACTAGGACGACCTTGTCGGCGGTGGGTCGTAGGGGCGCCAGAGGCGCATACACCTAGGTGGAGGGACCGCGTTGTGCGTCGGTTGAAGAGGGATCGACAGAGCCGGAGAAGGAGGCCACACCAGACAACTGCAAGTTTCATAGAGGAGTCATCGTCGACGATGTAGGGTAGAGCTCGATGTCGAATCCGTAGTGGAGACGAGGTGGTTTGGGCAGCGGCTAAAGGAGAAGAGGTTGGCTGAACTAGATCTGCAAGATTGAAGACCGCAAGATGGTGGCAGAGGCGAGGGTGGATGCATAAGAACAACAGTGAGTTCGATGACGGCGAGCTCACCATAACCCAGATGGGGGCGAGACCATCAAAACAACCACCGGAGTGCTGTAGCAAGAGGCGGAGACAAACAGAGAAGCACGACCGCTGACTGCTTCATGTCAAAGCGGTGGCGGATGCAGATGCAGAAGGGCAACGACACATTCAACAACATCAAGAAGCAATCAACCTAGATCCCAGATGGTGGCGATGGTGTCAGAACAACCGCCGAAGAGCTGCTGCAAGGGGCGGAGGCGGAGGCACGGAGATGTGGTGGCGGAAAGGGGGTGGAACTACTTAGATCCACCGAACGAATCGGCAGATCCGAGCAGGGGAGGAAGGCGGGGGAGATCAGGAGATGGATTTATTTTATTGGACCATACCTTGTCATCGGAAACGACGGCGACCATGGACGAAAAGCCACAAGAAGCACAGGCCATATGGCGGCAGCTAAGAGTATTAGGAAAAATACAAACTACTAAGTAGACTAGAGAGGACCTCTACCCCTCTAGCCGTCGGTGGGGGGAAGGGAGGGGCCCGAGGAGTCTCACGGGAGGGGGGCGAGAGGGGAAGGAGGCTTCGAGGCTAAGCCAACTTCTGTGCCAGTGATGAGTTTCAGCCCAGATGGTCCACCGGTTTACTTCCTCTGACTTCAAACAAGCTACACTACCCCTTTATTATCCAATGGTGTATTTTTTTTAAGACGTGCAAAGCACAATTTTCATTAAGAGAGGAGAGAAAAGTCGTTCACAAAGAGTACAGAGGGGTCGAGCCCAACAAAACAAAAAACACAGCCGGAAAGAGAGTTACACCGCCCTCAGTTGGCGAACACCTAAAAGACGAGCTAAGGGTATGAAGCCCGCACGCGCCCACGACCTCGCCTCCTCCAGGATTGTCGGCACCAGCACCACCGGCATGAGAGATTCCTTGTCGTGTATGCGCTTGTTGTGCTCCTTCCAAAGTGACCAAGCGACCAGCTAGACCAAGGTATCGAAGCCTTTCCTTCGAACCTTGGCGACCTGCTTCCTAGCGGAGCACCACCAAGCCGCGAAGCTCGTGGGACGGTCTGGAGCAAGGTCCTGGAGTAGAACATGCCTGACTGCCCTGAACCAAGCCTCGCGACTAAAGACACAGTCCACGATGAGGTGATCAAGCGTCTCGGAGTCCTGTGCGCAGAGAGCATAGGTGTCAGAGTCCCTCAGACCGTGCCGGTGTAGGCGGTCAGAAGTCCAGCAGCGGCCATGCAAGACTAGCCAAGCGAAGAACTTGCACTTCCCCGGCTATGGACTTTCCAGATCTGCCTAGCTCCGAGGATGTCGACGCCACCCAGAAAAAGAGCGGAGTAGGCCGAAGCTGTAGAATAGACACCGCTGGGCAACCACTTCCATTAAAATCTGTCGGGCTCCGACGTGAGCCTGACTTGCTGCTAGAGGTCCCAAACAGTAAGGTACTGCACGATAACCTGCACCATCCTAGCATGGGTCATGTCAGTGACCCAACGAAGTCCCGCCGCGCCACGCTGCAGCCCCTCGCCGACCGTGCGAGAGCGCCGGACCCGCGACGAGACAGCTGCCCATAGATTAGGAGCCAGAGACTTGACCGAGCAACCGGAATTCCAGTTGTCCTCTCAGAACAACACGCGGGCCCCATCCCCCACCTCAACTGAGATGGAGGCATTGAAGAAAGCCTACGTAGCTAGGTCCACTGGGAAGCGGAAAGCTACCCAAGTCCGGTCATGGTCTGTCTGTGCAAGCCAGAGCCAGCGCAGGCGAAGGGCCGTCCAAAAGGCGTGTAGGTCAGGCAAGCCAAGGCCTCCACAGCATTTGGGGAAGGTGACGTTTACCCAAGCGACCAGATAGCGACCGCCACAGGCCACCTCTGTGCCGCACCAAAGGAAGCCCATATGAGAGTTTCGACCGCACGCAAGGCCGAGGGTGCAATGGCTATCGCCATCGAAATATGCACAGGGATGGCCGAGGGGTTGGACTTGGCAAGAACTAGACGACCACTGCGGCTCAGAAGTCTACCCTGCCAAGGAGGTAGACGCCTAGCGACCTTGTCGATGAGAGGCTGCAAGGCGGCCTTGGGCAGCCACCTAATAGAGAGAGGTACGCCAAGGTAGGTGCATGTAACACCCGATTTTATAAACACAATCAGGTGTCACTTTATATAAGCCAGAATCATATTTCATACATAAAGTACAACATCATCAATGGTACATTTCCATATCATGTTTAAATATTACAAAATGACCCGTTGGTCCAAAAGAAAAGTACAGCTAAAGCTTAATATCTTGTGCAGAAGCAGGCTCCATGACCACAGGCAATCAACCGGGGAAACGCACTCCTAGATCTTCTTGGCCTCCATAACCTGAACAACATTTATGAGGAAGAGAGGAACAGCAGGGGGGTTGAAAGGGAAACGGTGAGTACATCAAAATGTACTCTGCAAGTGTAGGAGGTATAGCTATGAGGGCTTAGAACAAGAAAGGCTAACACAACTGGCTGCAAGCATTGATTTTAGTTGGTCATATTTTATTGAACAACCTATTTACTAAGGTGAGAGTCTTCCCAACCCGAACCCACCTTAAAGGTAAAACATCTATCATCTATGGCCAAACAACCCATCCAGAAACAACCATTCCACCAGCTAAACATGTGAGGGTCAAGGTTGCTCTTGACCGTGAGCACGACTATCATGTTAATTTTACACTCTGCAGAGGTTGTACAACTTTACCCACGAGTTGCGTGAACGTTCAAAGGAACGTTAAACCCAACCATGCTGTGCTTGCAAGGCACTTTCACACTTCCTTTGGTGTGATAGCATAGGGATGCTATGAGGCCTTTACATAGGTTCACCAGCGGCGCATTAATCCAACTCTCTAATGGCTTCAAGGAAAGTCATAACCAAAATCTAGTAGACCCTATATAGGATTCCCATCATATTGACTTGAAGCATGCATAAAGCATAAAGTAAAGTGTGATATTAATGTAAATTCATGGGAAACAAGGGGGTATGCATCAAGGAAACTTGCCTTCTTCTTTCTCTTGCTTGATCTTCGAGTACACTTGTTCTTGATCACAAACAGTTGTGCGCAGCAACTACCGGAAACAAACATAGATACAAAGTATAAGAAAAAGTACACCAAAAAGAGTCAAAACAGTATGTAAAGCATTTTTAAAAAACGGACTCGTCGCTACGATCGCGTGAGCGCAAGAATCACCTGAAATAGAGCTACGACAAAAAGTACTAATCGTTTTACTAAACCAGGGACTAAACTGTAAATCTAACATTTCTGTAATTATTTTAATACTGGAAAAGGCTAAATTTTGACGTCATCAAAGGTATTTATAACATCAGCACGAATTTATGGAAAAACATAATATATTTATTGAAATTTTGGTAAACTTTTCTGGTGTGACGTCAGCATGACGTCAGCAGGGGCCAAGATGTAAATATAAGATTCAACAGGGGCTGATTTGATAAATGTGTGAGACACAGAGAAATAGTTGCTAGATTATGGGGTTTTACATGGGCTAGATTGCAAAAAGGTGCTGACTACGTGGTTGAATGCTGACTTGGCGACGCGTGGCGCGAGGCGATTGGACGGGGCGGCTGACGTGGCGCTGATGTGGTCCATGGACCGGCAATGGACCGCTGGTCTACGATCCACGGTGGACCGTTTACCCTCCCCGAAGGGGCACACGATCTTGACCGTTCACACGGGATCAAGCGGCCAGGGATGCACCACCGACTTTGGGTCATCGGCGTCGCTGGGAGCAGGATGCCCGCGGCGGCGCTTCGCCGTAGTTGGACGGCGGCGGCGTTGCGGTGCACGAGGGACGACAAGAGGTGGGAGAAATGAGAGAGGAGGAGGAGACGAGCTCACCAGAGGGCAAAGGTCAAGCTGACTTGCGGCGTAGACGGCGCGCGACGGTGAGTGGTGGAGGTGGTCGCGGCCGTACGGGCAGGAGGGTGTCGCGGGCACGGCTTGGAGCAACTGAGCGTCGGGGTCGCATTGTGGGGTGACTGCGATGCCAAAGGAGGTGAACATAGATCACAGACGTCCGCATGGGGGAAAAGGACCACGGCGGTGTCCTTACCCGAAGCTCAGAGGGCAGGTGGCTCCGGCGAGCGACGTGCGACGACAGGTGGAGTGGTGGTGGCGTGGAGAGGAAAAGGGAGGAGTGTGGGAGTTCTAGAGAGGTTTTATTGGCGCCGAGGACAACCAAGGCAGGGAGGATTTGGCCGGTGGGAGTCACGGCTTCACAGGCCGATTGTATGGCAAAACTTACCATTGCTCGAGCAGGAGAAAGGGAAATGGAGGGAGGACGCGGGGATGGGCGCGGTGATCGCGGGTGTGGGGCCTGGCGGACGCGGCTTGGCGCGGGGCGGAAGGGATTCAAAATCTCGTATGAGATTTGAGCCGGCCGGGTGAAAAGGAAAGTGTAACACCTCGTGTTTTTAATCAAGTGACATGAGGTGCTAATCACATCCTTAATCACCTCCTAGTCATAAGTGCTTAAGCCTTAATCACCTTGGAGGTCAAACCCTAGGTCAAACCCCTTAAGTCTTGAACCCTATCTAGAACTTTTGGCACGTTCTCCAAAATTCACCTAAACACTTCAAAATTGGCCAATACCAAAGTTGTGTAGTTTTTCAAGACCTACAACTTTGCTGTTGAGTGGCAAATGAAATTCGAAGTGGAAATGTGTGAAAAATCTTGGTCAACGCTTGAAGTTCCTGTTCACCGGCGCCGAGAAAATCAACAAGTTCACTGGATGTTTATGCTTGATTCCTTGGATAAAACACCTATCGGCCTTTGTAGAAGTTGTAGAGGGATGTTTGATCTACAACTTTGTAAATTGGAGCTCAGTCCACTTCTATAGCGAAATCTGGAGTTTTTGATGGTCAAACAGGTGCACACAGAGTTGTTTTCGTACCGGAACGCCGCCCCGCATGACGCTGTCGCGCGCGCGCTCCCGCCACGTCGGATCGCCGCTGTACCCCAGGCACGCACGCCAATGCACCAGCATGATCGGCGGTCCGAAGGAGTCGTCGAGATCACTGTGCGCAGGGGGGTAGCTTGTGTGCCTAAAGGCCTAGGCCGGTGCCACGTGGCCACCACCCATGCGCCGGCGCCACCGCCTGCCGTCCGCCATTGGACCCCCGGCCGGAGCACGTTGCCACCGCCTCACCGGCCATACCGTGGCTACTGTGTGGAATTGTAGTCACGTCGTGACCTCCTCTCCACGCCACACCCGCCTATATAAAGTCCCTGCGCCCCTCCTCACGCGGCAGAGCTCTCCGCCGACGCCATTGCCGCCGTTGTGACGAGCTCGCCTCCCCACTAGTGCCCTTGGTCGCCGTAGCACTCCAAGCTTTCCTCTAGAACCCCCTTAAGCTTCCACACACACACTTTCACCAGATCGACCCTAGACTTCACCGGAATCCGAGCAGAGGCGGCCGCGCCGCCACTGCCTCGCCGCTGCTGCTCGCCGGAGTTGTCCCCGATCGCACCACCGCCACCAATCGACTGCTGGTGAGCCCAATCACACATCCCCGCCATTTGTTTGCCTGCCCCGGCCGTCGTTCGCCGCCGGCGAACTCTTCCCCACCGCCGAGGGCGCGGTTGTGAGGGTGAAAACTGTGTAGGGTTCGTTGTATAAAAGCTAGGGACCTATCTGTGAGGATTCAAATGTTTCTAGGGTCCACTTTGAAAGAAGATTCTTCTTCTTTTGCTCTTAAGTCCAGTGAACTGCAAAAATCATAGAAAATTGTAGAAAAATCCTAAAAACTCAAAACGGATTTTGTTGGTTTCCTTGTGAACAGATCTACATCTTTTAGAAAGGTTGTATATACTTTTAAGGCATAGTTTTTGAATGAAAATTCAAACACAATTAGCATAGGGATGTTCATAACTTGAGTTGTACACATGTGCTAGACTTGATCTTTGGATATGTTGGTAGTCAATACTAGTATTCTCTATACCTATGTTTTTGCACAAAGTTACTGAGTGGATGTTTAGTTATGAATTATTTTTGCTTTATGGCTAGATCTATGTATATGTTTTGTACAACTTCATATATATGTTTTCTATAGCTCCTTTTGGAGACATCATCTTGTTATGCTAATATGTACTGCTAGTAATTTTATCATGAGTTTAGGAGCTGTCCAAATATCTGTTTCTGAATGATGCTTGTTTAGGAAGATAAATCCTTAGCTCAGTTTGTATTGCTTCAGTGATGCTTATCTTTGGCATAGATGAGGCGTATATCATGTTTGTGCTATGGTAGAAAGTTGGGCTACAGTTGAGTTATATATTTCTCTGTATAAATACTTTGTGAATAAATGGGCTGAAATGGTTATTTTTGTGTAGCATGTTTGAAATAGGTTCTGAAGCTAATTTTTGGTGTGTAGCCTAAGTTTAGTCCCTAGAGGCTCTGTGTAAAATTTGAACACCAGTGCATGAGTAGTTTTCTCTGTATTTAATATTTTTACTTTTGTTATGAATAACTTATCATATTTTTATGCTCAGTATTTAGCTTTGTTTGCCATGAAATTTTACTAGTAGTTCTGTTGTAGTCCCTTGAGCTCACACAAAAATTTACACTGTATGATGTTGCATGGTTTAACCAGAATAAATTTTGGAAGAAACTAAGTATATTAAAAAGAGAAATAAGCAAATCTCTTCTTTATGAACTTAAGTGTGTTATAACCTTTGAAAAATGTCCCTAATGAACCCTAAAACCTAACTTCGTCTTTTGTGTGGTAACTCTAAGTCAATTGAATAAATACGCACACAATCACTTTTATAATAATAATAATTCAATAAATGGTTGAATAATTAATCTTAAGGAAGAGTATGTTGGATATATTCTTGTCTAGGTGAATGTGGTCAACATGACACCCTAGACTTAATACATGCTGTTGTTTGTTTACACCATCATCACAAATTAACGCCTGCATATGCATTCCCCCGAATAGAAGTCCCTGACAGTAGCTACACGCTCATGCCGGCTGACGAGAACGAGGGAGCAGGAGGAGACGTACACTTCGTGACTGTTGATCAAAACCCGGACCAAAGTCCGGAAGACTGTCTGACAGCTGGAGCTGCTGAAGGCAAGCCCCAGTTTAACATTTACCTATGAGTTTCATTGTCAAACTCTGAATTTATACTTGAATATTTATGTGCATTTACGTTCAGGAGTTGAATGGAAACCCTAGATGCATGACCCATAAGTACCTATGATCTTTTACTAGTATGCTAGGTCGCTAGTTGCTATGCACTAAGGACCCGGTACAAGTCGAGTGATGTACTTCGCTCACGAGAATAGGTTCTTATGTTGGAATCATAAGATTGTTAAATTAAATTGCTCACGTGGTAAGAGCATGAGATTTTGGGCTAAGGTCCAATGGTTAAGAGATTAAGCGTTTGAAAGTACTAAACATTTGTCGGACATGGGTACGGTGAACCTAGTACCTGAATGACATGGTGCGGGAGCTTTAGGCTACTAATCTTGGGTTGCGGCCCCAGTCTTGCAAACTGTGGTGCATGTGTGACGCTGGATGCTAGTGTGAGGCATGCCAGCTAGCCTTGTACCTAGGACTGTGGCATCAGCTCCTAATCTGAAGAATGACGGGAACCGTTTGGTTGAATGCACTCATTGCGAGTGTTTTCCCCCGTATGTTTAGGTTCACCTTGCAAGGTTATTAATCGATCGATCGTCGGCCTCTCACCGTTATCCGGGATTTACTTAACCCTCTAGCCATGATAATCCCTCTATGATGAAATATTGTTTAACTTGATGTTTGATTAATTGTTTGTACAATTATGCTTGAATTAGTTGCTTATCTAGTAATAACTCGATCTACTAGAACTTGAGCTAAAATATTGAAAGTAAGGATTAACTCCTTAGTCGCTTTTTGGCAAAACAAACCACTAGCCAAAGGCCATGCATGATTAGAAGGTTAAGTCTTTATTTTAGACAGGTAAGCCTTGCTGAGTATTAGTATACTCAGCCTTGCTATAAATGTTGATTTCAGGTGATAATGTTTGGCCTGGTGAAATCCCACCCGGCTGGGAGCTGGAGTGGGTGGCTGACGAGGAGTAATGGTGTTATGGGTGGCCTCCCATGATGCCAAGTTATCAATTAGTATAATTTCCGCTGTCTTCAAAACTCTGAACCATTTACCTTTGATGCAAGGAAAATGTTTGTAATAATTAACCCTATGGGGAATTTGGATTAATTTGTAAGGTACTCTGGACTCTCCTTCGTGGGAGTTTTAATGTATACGTTTCGATCCTCTTTGTGGTTTACAAGTGATTTACCAGGCTACGACCTGGCAACACTCAACGGGATGATTCTTTATTATCACTTAATGACCAAAAGGGATTGACTTAAGTGATAGTACAGACTTATCTCGGATGGGGTTGTCACAGTTAGTATCAGAGCATCCGTATACACCAGAGTAATTAGTTTAATACTAATCACATGATTTACAATTAAAACTTGCCAAGATTGATTGGATTTTGAAAATACGTTGGATCGTTAAGGAATGTTTAGACCGAAAGGCCCTAGACGGAATTTTTGGGTTCTTTTAAGGTGACTAAGTATTTATGGTTTATTTATGCTAACTTTCAGCACTTCTTAAGCCACGTGTTTCATACGTGTGTGATACCGCATCACGAGTATGCGAGGGTCGATAGGGCAATCCATTCCACGGATCCTATCTTCTCAGTTGGATGTGCACGTGTTTTATACGTGTGCTACCGTATGCAAGTCGTACGAAGGATGTCATGTTCTATTCAAGATGAACATGTCATGGGTTCTGATGTCGCCACGTTTTGCTATACGTGTGCATGATTCCGCATTATGAACATGCGAAGGGGGACACCCTCCATTCAAAAGGGGCGTGTCTCAGGTTGGACGTTGTCCATGCGGTGTAAAATGCATGGATACCATTTCTATAGTGAATGGTAATGTATGTGAACGCTCCCGTGATGTGCTGGCACGGAAGGTTCTTTTCTGCAGGTACACTAACCATGTTATACGATCGTATGTGAACGACGTGTAGCTCCGACTAGTTATTATAGGGAGAGTCGTTTAAAAAGCTGGCAACCGGCATGGACTACGTCTTTTTAGATCAATGAGTGTGAGGTCGTTTAAGATGAGTGCATGCATCATAAAAATTGAATGAACCTAAAAACTTGTTGTTCCACACTTGTGTTATGCTTCTAAGTTGTTGCTTGATCATAGAAAGGTTTTTCGTCTCTTTTTGATCCTAGTTGTTTTCTATCAAATTAGGATGCTGTCTGTTCATGAATTTTTAGAGCCATTTCTAGAATGTTTCTGACTTGGTGACTTTTACGAAAGTTGTTCCTCATCAAGTCCAGCATCTACTGTGAATTGTTTACAATTTTAGGAATTCTCAGTCTAGAGTTATGATCAAATTAGTAAACCTCTGTTCTGCTGTTTTTCCTGCTGACCTTGCTCTGAAAGTAGAATTTTTGGAGCATTTTCCCTTCTGATCCAAACCTATCTTTGAATACCAAAAATGTGCACCATTATGTCTCTGTTTTGCTGTAAAAATTTGGTAAATTTTGGGGCTCTGGTTGTCGAGATATGAATTTTTATTCATACTACCAGATTTTTATACCCTATGCATGTTATACTCCTTTTGACTTTTAACGTGTGTACCCATTTTTGTACAGATGGAGTACCCGGAGTTTTTTGAGATCAACGCAGATGGCACCTTGTGTACCAAGGGTCTCAACTGGGAGGGTTTTCCCCAGGTTCTGTGGGACACTTTGCGTGAGGTGGGCTACACCGCCCCACCGATGTACGAGGTGCTTCACTTCTGGGACCGGGGTGTGCCCTTCGCGCGTACCGTCGCTACGGTGCCACAGCACCCTGAGCACCCCGAGTGGCCTGATTTGAGCATGGTGTTCAATGGCCACCGTGGGGTCGAGTCACTCGAGTCTGCAACTCTGAGGGTTCTCCACACGTTCTGTGAGCAGCACCCGGAGGAGGTGATGCTCACTGCTCTGGGGTTGTTCCCGGCACCGGACCCACACGACGAGGCTTGGCGGGAGCGCGTGTCACTCACCGGCGTGTTGCTCACTATCGATCCTCTGGTGGTCACTGTACAACAGCTTCTGAGCCTACTCAAGGTGCTGTACAATGTGCAGGTCTTCCGCCTCGCCACCGAGGCTATGCTTGCGGGTGTGATCCGCGAGACGTCCGCGCTGACCGATGTCATCTACCGCGACTTGCAGCAGGAGCGCCAGACCTCTGCTCACTTGCAGCAGGAGGTGGTGTTCTTCTAGGACCAGCGTACGCAGTGGGAGCAGGAGCGAGCTCAGTACATCGAGCAGCTGTATGCCCGTGATGACACCACTGATAGGTTGTGTGAGGACAACGAAAGTCTACGGCCAGATTATGTCCAGGCAGAGACTCAGCGTTTGGTGTTAGTGCAGAATGTAGCTGAGATGCAGAACCAAGTTATTGATATGGAGGTCGAGGTGGAGGTGTGGCAGGCGATGGCACACCAGCAGCAGCAACCACCAGTTGCTCCTCCAGCAGCACTTGCCGCTCCAGACGAGTTGCAGGGAGCTTCGGGCTTGGACGAGGATAGTGTCGAGGGACCAGCCCTAGCTTCCCCTCAGTCCAGCACTGGCTCCGTTGCGGGTTACTAGTTTCACTTAGATGTGGTTTTATGGAGCTACCATGTACTCTTAGCTTAGCCTTTTCAGCTAGATTTTGTGGAGGGATTAGGCTACCCAGAGAGTATGTGGGATGTGTTTCGTTTCCATGTAATTAATGTTGTTTTAGTTGATCCACAAACTGTGCATCATGTAATGCTAATGGATGAACACCTTGTGATGTATGTTTCGCGAATTAATTCAGGTTGTCGTGATCAAATTTGGATTTTGCGCTGAATACCAAAGTTGTGTGACATGTTCTCGAAATCATGCTCACCAAAATTCATTATGTTTGCATAAGCGTACCGAGAGTTATGGCAAATTTTGTGCAGCTCGGCCTCCTGTGAAAACAGCTAGGCAGAAGCTCGATTACAGAATTTTTCAGGCATGATAACATCGGAATTCGACCCTGAGTTGAATTACAATGTTGGAGCTTACAAAATTCTACATTTTCTGACCAAAAATGAGAATTTTTCCATGTATGGGAAGAGAGTTATGAATTTTTACCTAAAAATAGCTGCTCTGTCCGGTTCTTAACTTAGGGATGCTTACGAGTTTTCGTCTTACATATTCTTCTTATGGATCGATGTAAGCAAGCTTGCGAATATGTGGCTAATCAAAACTCCGTGAATTTCAGATCGTGGGACCGACACGCACCTCCCCTAACGGTTTTGGTGCAAGTTGGAGTGAGGTGTGGCCGCCTCCTCCTACCATGACGATCCAAGAGCAGTTCATGGCCACACAAACTGAAGTGATGCGCCAGCTACTGCAGACACAACAGCAAATCGCTCAGCAACTGCAGCAAGCTCCACGTGGGGGAAATCAGGATGGCCTACCATTGGTCACCAAGTATGAGCATTTCTACGGCATGAAACCCCCGACGTTTGAGGAGGCCAAGGAGCCTCTAGCTGCTAAAGCATGGATCAGGGCCATTGAGGCGAAGTTCTCCGTGTTCACCCTACCATGCTTAGAAGAGCGTAAGGCTAGCTTCGCAGCCTTGCAGCTCCGTGGTGCCGCACTGATGTGGTGGGAGCACTACAAATCTATGGTTCCCGCTGGACATCAGGTCACATGGGAGGAGTTCAAGCGAGCCTTTAAGGAACATCATATTCCTAAGGGTCTCATGGACCGCAAGATGAAGGAGTTGCTGGTGCTGAAGCAGGGAACTGACACGGTGTACGAGTACGCCAAGAAATTTAACTCCCTGTGTCAGTACGGTGGGCATCATGTTGATAATGATGCTAAGAAGATAGAGCGGTTCCGTGAGGGGCTGGACGGAGAGCTCTATGAGAGGCTTAATCTCTGTGAGCCTAACAACTACCAGGACCTTGTGAACAAGGCCATCTCCCAAGAAGATGCCATGAGAAGGGCTCAGAAAGACAAGAAGGGGCAGGCCGGATTCACCGCTTCTGGTGATTCAGGCAAGAAGTTCCGCTTCGTCAAGAAGAGTAACCAGGGGTCCTCCCAGTCATCATCATCTGGACACTGGCGAGTGACTCAGTCTCAGAACAAGCCTTCTAGAAATTTCCAGTACCGTAAGGTGCAGCAGCAACCTTACAAGCCAAATGCACCCCCGGCCAACAATAATGCTATTAAAGACCGTCACTGCTACAATTGTGGGCAGCCAGGGCACTATGCCAATGAGTGTCCCAAGCCGAAGCAAATCAAGACCCATCAGCAAGGTGAAGGGTCAGGAGCCAAATAGGGCAACCAGGGCAAGAAGCCTACCGTGCAAGTGAACCAGGGCAAGCTGAACTTCACTTTTCTGATGGAGATGCCAGAAGGAGCACCAGTGCTGACGGGTACATTTTCTATCCGAGGCTATGCAGTTAAAGTACTGTTTGATTTTGGTGCAACACATTGTTTTATAAATGGACAAATTTTGAACAAGTTGGATGTGAAAAGTTGTCAAACAAAACAACCATTCTTTGTAACCACACCGGGTGACCGAATCTCTACTAGAGACTTATCCTGGAAAGTGCCGATTGAACTAGGTAGCAAAGTGTTCCCAACCAATCTCATTGTGTTGAACCTAGAAGGCATCGATGTGATCCTAGGCATGAACTGGTTGGCACACCATCAAGTCATCTTGGACCTCACTACTAGAATGATAGAAATCAACTCTCCTGCTGTGGGCACATTTACTCTATACTTACCTTCCAATGGCAGTGGAAATTTGTATGCTTTTGCAACCATCACTTCTTCACTTGATGACATTCCGATAGTCTGTGATTATCCCGGACGTGTTTCCCGATGACTTGCCTGGCATGCTACCAGATAGAGACATCGAGTTTGTGATAGAACTTCAACCGGGCACTGCCCCTATCTCCAAGAGACCTTACCATATGCCACCAAAGGAGTTAGCCGAGTTAAAGGACCAACTACAAGAGTTGCTTGACAAAGGGTACATTCGCCCAAGTTCATCTCCTTGGGGAAGTCCCGCACTTTTTGTGAAGAAGAAGGATGGTAGTCTACGTATGTGCGTGGACTATCGTCCACTCAATGCGGTGACAATCAAGAACAAATACCCCTTGCCCCGCATTGATGTTCTCTTCGATCAGTTGGCTGGTGCCAAAGTCTTCTCCAAGATCGATCTTTGATCTAACTATCATCAGATTAAGATTCGATTGAGTGACATTCCAAAAACAGCATTCTCCACCAGATATGGTCTTTATGAATTTCTGGTGATGTCCTTTGGTCTCACAAATGCACCTGCCTACTTCATGTACCTTATGAACTCTGTCTTCATGAATGAATTGGACAAGTTTGTACTGGTCTTCATTGATGATATCCTCATTTATTCCAAGAACGAAGAAGAACATGAAAACATCTTCGGATTGTTCTACAACGTTTGAGAGATCATAAGCTCTATGCTAAATTCTCCAAATGTGAATTCTGGCTGGATAGTGTGGAATTCTTGGGTCACACTATTACTAAGGATGGTATCTCCGTGGATCCTAGCAAAGTGCAGGAGGTCATGGATTGGAAGCCACCCAAGTCCGTGCATCAAATTCGCAATTTTCTAGGTCTAGCTGGCTATTACCGTCGATTCATTCCGGACTTCTCCAGAATAGCTAAACCTATGACGGAACTGTTGAAGAAAGGTGTCAAGTTTGTATGGGATGAACCTTGCGACAAGGCTTTTCATACCCTGAGGGGGCATCTCACATTAGCCCCTGTACTAACCCAGCCAGATATGACAAAACCGTTTGACGTGTATTGTGACGCTTCTGGCACTGGCCTTGGTTGTGTACTTATGCAAGACAACCGGGTTATTGCCTATGCCTCACGAGAACTTCGACCTCATGAGAAGAACTATCCTACCCATGACCTGGAACTAGCAGCGGTTGTGCATGTCTTAAAGATTTGGCGGCATTATCTGATGGGAAATCGCTGCAATATCTTCACCGATCACAAGAGCCTTAAGTATATTTTCACCCAATCGGATTTGAACATGAGGCAGAGAAGGTGGTTGGAATGGATTAAGGATTATGATCTAGAAGTCCAATACCACCCCGGCAAAGCCAACGTGGTCGCAGATGCGCTTAGTCCCAAGTATTGCAACTACACAACAATAGAGCTGCATAATGAAGCTCTATGTGAAGAGATGAGGAAGCTCAACCTAGAGGTGGTCGAGCATGGAAATCTGAATGCCATCTCCATTGAATCCCCTCTCCATGAGAGAATTGCTTTAGTTCAGCTCACTGATGAAGGTATCTAGTTAATCAACCAAAAATTATCTGAAGGAGACCCCAGGTACGCTTGTTTCCGAAAGGATGAGAAGGAAGTAATATGGTTCGATCAAAGATTAGTCGTTCCCCAGGATACGGAAATAAGGAAAGAAATTTTAGATGAGGCTCACCTCTCTAAATTCACCATTCACCCTGGTAGTACCAAGACGTACAGAGACCTTAGGGAAAATTTCTGGTGGTCAAACATGAAGGGTGAAATAGCCAAGTACGTGTCAGGTTGTGATACATGTCAGAGGATCAACGCTAGTCACCTAAAGACCGTAGGCCAAATGCAACCGTTATCCATACCTGCTTGGAAGTGGGATGACATCAGCATGGATTTCATCATAGGATTACCCCTTACTCCCAAGAAACATGATTCCATCTGGGTTATTGTGGACCGACTTACCAAGACCGCTCACTTCATCGCTGTCCACACTACCTATTCAGCTGAACGTTATGCCGAGATTTATGTAGATCTCATTGTGCGTTTGCACGGTGTTCCGAAAACTATCCTATCTGATTGAGGCCAGTTTCTTGCTCGATTTTGGGCGCAAGTGCATGCATCCTTGGGTACCAAGTTGATCCATAGCTCTAGCTATCACCCTCAGACCGATGGTCAGACAGAACGAGTAAATCAGATAGTGGAAGACATGTTGAGAGCATGTGTCATTCATTTTGACAAAACTTGGGACAAGTGCTTAGCCTTGGCAGAGTTTGCTTACAACAACAGTTATCAAGCTAGTTTGAAGATGGCTCCTTTTGTATGGACGAAGATGTCGCACCCCCTTGAATTGGTCACAAGCGGGTGAGAGAACACTATTTGGTCCCAAACTAGTACAAGAAGCCGAAGAGAGAGTGGAAGTAATCAGAGAAAATTTGAGAGCCGCTCAAATGAGGCAGAAGAGTTATCATGACAAGGTTAAGGCACCCCGAGAGTTTGAAGTTGGTGATTATGTATACCTGAAGGTATCACCAACCAAAGGTGTGCAAAGATTTGGAGTAAAAGGAAAGCTAGCGCCACGCTATATCGGTCCTTATGAAGTCACAGAGAAGTTCGGTACGGTTGCATATCGTACAGACTTCCGGACAGACTCTCTGCAGTACACGACGTATTTCACGTCTCACAATTGAAGAAGTGTGATCAAATACCAGAAGCAAAGATAATCGACGAGACCAATGCAGAAGTAGAACCTGACTTGACACTAGCAGAATATCCTATGAGAGTGCTAGATCAGAAAGAAAGGCAGACAAGAAGGCAAACGGTGAAGATGTACAAGATACAGTGGAGTCACCACATAGAAGAAGAAGCCACATGGGAAACCGAACAATTCCTCAACACCAAGTATCCGGGTTTTCTTCAAAGCCAACATCGTACGTAACCTTTCCCCAGCAATCTTTTTAAAATTCAAATCTCAGGACGAGATTCCTTTTAAGGGGGGTAGGCTGTAACACCCCGTGTTTTTAATCAAGTGTCATGAGGTGCTAATCACATCCTTAATCACCTCTTAGTCATAAGTGCTTAAGCCTTAATCACCTTGGAGGTCAAACCCGAGGTCAAACCCCTTAAGTCTTGAACCCTATCTAGAACTTTTGGCACGTTCTCCAAAATTCACTTAAACACTTAAAAATCGGCCAATACCAAAGTTGTGCAGTTTCTCAAGACCTACAACTTTGCTGTTGAGTGGCAAATGAAATTCGAAGTGGAAATGTGTGAAAAATCCTGGTCAACGCTTGAAGTTCCTGTTCACTAGCGCCGAGAAAATCAACAAGTTCACTGGATGTTTATGCTCGATTCCTTGGATAAAACACCTATCGGCCTTTGTAGAAGTTGTAGAGGGATGTTTGATCTACAACTTTGTCAATTGGAGCTCAGTCCACTTCTATAACGAAATCTGGAGTTTTTGATGGTCAAACAGGTGCACACCGAGTTGTTTTCGTGCCAGAATGCCGCCCCGCACGACGGCGTCGCGCGTACGCTCCCGCCACGTCGGATCGCCACCGTACCCCGGGGACGCACGCCGATGCACTAGCATGATCGGCGATCCGAAGGAGTCATCGAGATCACTGTGCGCAGGGGGGTAGCTTGCGCGCCTAAAGGCCTAGGCCGGTGCCACGCGGCCACCACACATGTGCCGGCGCCACCGCCCGCCATCCGACATTGGACCCCCAGCCGGAGCACGTTGCCACCGCCTCGCCAGCCATACCATGGCTACTGTGTGGAATTGTAGTCACGTCGTGACCTCCTCTCCACGCCATGCCCACCTATATAAAGTCCCCGCGCCCCTCCTCATGCGGCAGAGCTCTCCGCCGACGCCATTGCCGCCGCCGTGACGAGCTCGCCTCCCCACTCGTGCCCTTGGTTGCCGTAGCACTCCAAGCTCTCCACTAGAACCCCCTTAAGCTTCCACGCACACGCTTTCACCAGCTCGACCCCACACTTCACCGGAATCCAGGCAGAGGCGGCCGCGCCGCCACTGCCTTGCCGCTGCCGCTCGCCGGAGTCGTCCCCGATCACACCACCGCCACCAATCGACTGCTGGTGAGGCCAATCACACATCCCCGCCAATTGTTTGCCTGCCCCGACCGTCGTTCGGCACCGGCGAACACTTCCCCGCTGCTGAGGGCACGGTTGTGAGGGTGAAAACTGTGTAAGGTTCGTTGTGTAAAAGCTAGGGACATATCTGTGAGGATTCAAATGTTTCTAGGGTCCGCTTTCAAAGAAGATTCTTCTTCTTTTGCTCTTAAGTCCAGTGAACTGTAAAAATCATAGAAAATCGTAGAAAAATCATAAAAATTCAAAACCCAGTTTTGCTGGTTTCCTTGTGAACAGATCTACATCTTTTAGAAAGGCTGTATATACTTTTGAGGCATAGTTTTTGAATGAAAATTCAAACTCAATTAGCATAGGGATGTTCATAACTTGAGTTGTACACATGTGCTAGACTTGATCTTTGGATATGTTGGTAGTCAGTACTAGTATAGGCTATGCCTAAGTTTTTGCACAAAGTTACTGAGTGGATGTTTAGTTATGAATTATTTTGCTTTATGGCTAGATCTATGTATATGTTTAGTACAACTTCATATATATGTTTTCTGTAGCTCATTTTGGAGATATCATCTTGCTATGCTAATATGTGCTGCTAGTAATTTTATCATGAGTTTAGGAGCTGTCCAAATATCTGTTTCTGAATGATGCTTGTTTAGGAAGATAAATCCTTAGCTCAGTTTGTATTGCTCCAGTGATGCATATCTTTGGCATAGATGAGGTGTATATCATGTTCGTGCTATGGTAGAAAGTTGAGCTACAGTTGAGTTATATATTTCTCTGTATAAATACTTTGTGAATAAATGGGCTGAAATGGTTATTTTTGTGTAGCATGTTTGAAATAGGTTCTGAATCTAATATTTGGTGTGTAGCCTAAGTTTAGTCCCTAGAGGCTCTGTGTAAAATTTGAACACCAGTGCATGAGTAGTTTTCTTTGTATTTAATATTCTTGCTTTTGTTATGAATAACTTGTCATATTTTATGCTCAGTATATAGCTTTGTTTGCCATGAAATTTTACCAGTAGCTCTGTTGTAGTTCGTTGAGCTCACACAAAAATTTTCACTATAAGATGTTGCATGGTTTAACCAGAATAAATTTTGGAAGAAACTAAGTATATTAAAAAGAGAAATAATGAAATCTCCTCTTTATGAACTTAAGTGTGTTATAACCTTTGAAAAATATCCCTGATGAACCCTGAAACCTAACTTGGTCTTTTGTGTGGTAATTCTAAGTTAATTGAATAAATACGCACACAATAACTTTTATAATAATAATAATTAAATAAATGGTTGAATAATTAATCTTAAGGAAGAGTATGCTGGATATATTCTTGTCTAGGTGAATGTGGTCAACATGACAACCTAGACTTAATACATGTTGTTGTTTGTTTACACCATCATCACAAATTAATGCCTGCATATGCATTCCCCCGAATAGAAGTCCCTGACGGTAGATACACGCTCGTGCCGGCTGACGAGAACGAGGGAGCAGGAGGAGACGTACACTTCGTGACTGTTGATCAAGACCCGGACCAATGTCCAGAAGACTGTCTCACTGCTGGAGCTGCCGAAGGCAAGCCCCGGTTTAACATTTACCTATGAGTTTCATTTTCAAACTCTGAATTTATGCTTGAATATTTATGTGCATTTATGTTCAGGAGTTGAATGGAAACCCTAGATGCATGACCCATAAGTACCTATGATCTTTTACTAGTATGCTAGGTCGCTAGTTGCTATGCACTAAGGACCTGGTACAAGTCGAGTGATGTACTTCGCTCACGAGAATAGGTTCTTATGTTGGAATCATAAGATTGTTAAATTGAATTGCTCACGTGGTAAGAGCATGAGATTTTGGGCTCCGGTCTAATGGTTAAGAGATTAAGCGTTTGAAAGTACTAAATATTTGTCGGACATAGGTACGGTAAACCTAGTACCTGAATGACGCGGTGCGGGAGCTTTAGGCTACTAATCTTGGGTTGCGGCCCCAGTCTTGCAAACTATGGTGCATGTGTGACGCTGGATGCTAGTGTGAGGCATGCCAACTAGCCTTGTACCTAGGACTGTGGCATCAGCTCCTAATCTGAAGAATGACGGGAACCGTTCGATTGAATGCACTCATTGCGAGTGTTTTCTCCCGTATGTTTAGGTTCACCTTGCAAGGTTATTAATCGATCGATCGTCGGCTTCTCACGTTATCCTGGAATTACTTAATCCTCTAGCCATGATAATCCCTCTATGATGAAATATTGTTAAACTTGATGTTTGATTAATTGTTTGTACAATTATGCTTGAATTAGGTGCTTATCTAGTAATAACTCGATCTACTACAACTTGAGCTAAAATATTGAAAGTAAGGATTAACTCTTTAGTCACTTTTTGGCAAAACAAACCACTAGACCAAGGCCATGCATGATTAGAAGGTTAAGTCTTTATTTTAGATGGGTAAGCCTTGCTGAGTATTAGTATACTCAGCCTTGCTATAAATGTTGATTTTAGGTGATAATGTTTGGCCTGGTGAAATCCCACCCGCCTAGGAGCTGGAATGGGTGGATGACGAGGAGTAATGGCGTTATGGGTGGCCTCCCATGATGCCAAGTTATCAATTAGTATAATTTCCGCTGTCTTCAAAACTCTGAACCATTTACCTTTGATGCAAGGAAAATGTTTGTAATAATTAACCCTATGGGGAATTTGGATTAATTTGCATGGTACTCTAGACTCTCCTTCGTGGGAGTTTTAATGTATGCGTTTCGATCCTCTGTGTGGTTTACAAGTGAGTTACCGGGCTATGACCCGACAACACTCAACGGGATGATTCTTTATTATCACTTAATGACCAAAAGGGATTGGCTTAAGTGATAGTACGAACTTATCTCGGATGGGGTTGTCACAGAAAAGAGGAGGGGGAGAGGGGAGAGGCGAGAGGTAGGAGATGACAGGAGGGACCCGCGTGTCGGTGAGGGAGAAGAGGGCAAAGGGGAGGCGGGTTGCTGGGCTTCTATGGGCTGTCCCGTGAAAGAGCTGGGTCGTGAGAAAAGATAAAAAAGGGGAGGGAGGAGGAGGGGTTGCCGGGCCGGCCCAAGAGGGAAGATGGCGGGTTGAGGGAGATGGGCCGGATTTGGCCTGGCTCGGTTGGCTGTTGGGCTGAAAGGAAAAAGAAGAAGTTGAGGGAGGGAGAAAGGGAATTTACTTTGGACTTCAAGATGGATTTAGCCCAAACAAGATTTAAGATTTGCTTTAGTATTCAAACAATTCCAGATATAATCCTTAATCGAAGTTTGAAATACAAATTCATTTTTCATACAAGGAAATTAATGCAAGACAACATGTATGCATACAAACAAAAATATATCCTATGGTTCATTTAGTTTCTTGAGAAATTAATACCTGCTTACAAACAATTAAAATTACAGGCCAACTAATTCTAGCAAATTTTAAACTATTGTCAAAAAATAGAATTAGGGTGTTAAAGTGCACAGGAAGTCGGTGATGGTACATGAGAGGAAAGAGCGAACCAAGGAGAGGTGGTCCTCCGAGCAGTTAATGTGGTAGACCTAGCTCTTCACGAAGTTGGCCGCCAGGCCAGAGGCACTCTGAAAGAGCAACAAAACTACCTTGACAACCCTCAAATCTAGCTCGACCAGAGAAAAGAAAGCGACCACGTCATCCGCGTAAAGAGAGGCACGGAAGCGGATGGTCCTACCCAGTCCTTGAAGGAGACCGCGCGACTCTTCCTTGCGGAAGAGGGCATGGAAGCATTGCATGACCAGGACTAAAAACATGGGAGAGAGAGGATCTCCCTAGCGCAGGTCGCGTTCGTGGCAGATCCGCTGCCTAAGGACATCGTTAGGAAGGATCTTGGTGCTGACAGTCGAAAGAATGACGGATATCTAGTCGGTCCGCTTGCGTGGGCAGCCGACTGTAGAGAGGAGCTCAAGGATAAAAACTCACCCGACCGAGTCGAAAGCTTTAGCTAGGTCAATCTTGAACATGATCTTGGGGAGCTTGCAACTAGCAAGCTTTCTGGCCTTGCCAAGAACATAGCGGAAGTTATCATGAATGAGGCGACCTTTGATGAAAGCACTTTGGTTTGGTGAGATGAGAGAGGGGAGGTGAGGGGCGAAGCGGTTGGCTGCCGCTTTGGAGAAAAGCTTCCCGAAGCTATGTATGAGGCTGATGGGGCGATAGTCCGAAAGAGCGACTGGATCTGAGAGCATCATTCAGGTGGTGGAAGCTACGAGAGTCCAAATCTGAGAGCACGTTGAACGCCCGCAGCACGTCACCTCTGATGATCGACCAGCAAGACCTATAGAAGCGACCAGTGAACCCATCCGGTCTGGGCGCCTTATCCAGGGTCAAATCCTTGATCACCTCCCAGATCTCAGCTTCGGAGAACGGGTGGGTGAGGCTCTCGAGGTCAGCTGTGGGAGACCCAGCTCCGCAAATTAAAGCGCACACGAACGCTCGTGGCTGGCTCCCAAAATCCTGTCGAAGTAATCAAAGGCCGCAATGGCCTTTTCATCTTCACGTAGGACACAACGACCGTCGACCAGAATGGAAGGACTGAAGTTCTTTCTTGTACAGTGGTTGGCGTGGAGGTGGAAAAGTTTAGTATTTGCGTCCCCTTCGTGGAGCCACCTCAAACTAGACTTCTGCCGAGCGATCGTTCGCTGCAACGAAGTCAGCCTGAGGTAGCTTGAGGAAATACCTCAATGCCAGCTCCTCTGGAGAAAGCGACCAAGAATCCTGTGCGACCTCGAGCCAGAAAATAACCTCCTTGGAGATCTGGATCTGCAAGCGGATGCTACCGATCGCCTTGGAGCTCTAGTTGACCAGCACCTTCGCCGTTCCGCAGAAGGTGGTCAATCAACCGTAAGGGGTCCGCGTCGGGCTGCGGCCCCAACCACACCGCTTTAACGGTGTCGAGGAAGCCTTCCACCTTTGGCCAGAATGCCTGGAAGGTGAAGCATTTCTTTGGGTGCGTCCCACTGTCGAGGAGCAGAAGGAGGGGGCATGGTCAGAGCATCTGGAAGAGATAGCATGGAGGGCAGAGGAGGGGAAAAGCAGCTCCCAGTCCAGGGAGACAAAGACTCTGTCAATGCGTTCAAGCGTAGGGTGCGACCGCTCATTACTCCAAGTGAACAGACGACCATGGAGGTGGAGCTCGCGGAGCTCTAGGTCGCTAAGGAAGTGGCGGAAGCGACCTATCATCCGACGTGAGAGGCGACCATTATTCTTGTCAGCCACTTGATAGATGAGGTTGAAGTCCCCACAAAGAACCCAAGGCCCAGAGAGAGTAGGTCGGAGAGCACAGAGCTCGTCGAGGAAGGCAATTTTGTCCACATCGGTCTACGGCTCGTAAACCGATGTGAGCCACCAGGACTGAGAAGGCGCAGAGAGGAGTGCCACTTTAAGGGAAACATGGCGAAGCCCACGTGCGGGGGAGGAAACGAGCCACATGTATTTACACCAAGCGGCCAAAATACCACCACAGCTGCCGACCGCAGGCAAAGCAACATAGTCAAAATCAACACCTAACATATCAAGCATAATGGAGGGGGATACAACCGCGAGCTTTGTCTCTTGGAGACAGGAGAGAGATGCGATTTGGAGCTACCACTTCGCGGACCGCCGAACGTCTAGCACGTCAGTTAAGCCCCCGAACATTCCAAACTGCTAAGTTTGCATCCATTTAAAACAACAAAACAAACACGACCAAAGTGACGAACGCAGACTCAGGCTTGCGCATCGATGACCAGCTGCTCCGCTGGGAAGAGCTCATGAACCATGACCTGGAACTCGTCGTCTTCCAGCACTGAGCACTGGAACGACCCTTCGACCTGAGCGCTGAAGAGCTCGCGAATAGCCCCGTAGTGCTCCTCCGACAGGCCCACCGCGAAGAGCCTAGTGTACCTCTGGAAGGAGTTAGCGTCCGACGTCTCGTGTTAGCTGACCACCCCCAGCTTCCGCATCAGCAGGTTCTGCCCAGCAGTGACCGGGTTCGGGCCCCGACCCTTGGAGATCGCGGCGAGACGACTGCTGCGACGAAGAGAAGCAAGCGGGGGGAAGGTAGACTTTTGCCCTGTAGCAATGCGGCACACCCAAGATCGGCGGTGGCGGCGGCCACTGCAAGGAGGCGCAAAAGTCCACCACCAGCGACCAGTGGTCCGCCCGCGAGTCCACCACAGCCGGCTCCGCCAGAGGGGAGCACGCCGCAGGGGCATGCAAGCAAGGGGTCGGCCTCGCGGTCATAAGGGGAGTCTGGTGAGCACAAAGGCGGGGAAGAGCGCGACCTGGAGGGGCGTGAGAAGGCAACCGGCACGGAGAAGGAGGACAGTCGACCGGGGTGGCCGATGAAAGGTCCACCTCAGACCTCTCCTACTCCAGCAGCTGGGGAGCAGGGAGGGGGGCGAGAATCCTGGCGAAAGCAATCACCAGGGGCACATGGCATGCCGAGGCGGGAGGGTGACCCTCCGGCCGCAGGTTGGCCCCATGCGGAATGACGTCGATGTCCCGGACAGCTCCCGAGGATGGAGGGGCGTTGGACAGAGCGGCCTCAAGGAGCATCAGGTCGTCTGCTAGAGACCTGTGCGGCGCCAATACACAGATAGGGGGGAGTTGCTCCGGCAGTGGCCGCTCGGCTGGCACGGTGTCTGCCGCCACCCTGCAGGTCACCATGGGTCTGGCGGTAGGGGGTGGTGGGGGTTGCCAAATGTCGGGGGCTAGCGCGGAGGTTGAGTTGACCCCTGCTACCAGTAGAGGAGTTGCGGAGACAGTGAGCACCAGAGACGGGCCACCCCTCAGCGGGTTGGCAGCGGGGGCCCCCAGCAGACAACAGCGAGCACGCGCGGGGTGTCGGGGCGGCAACAGCGACTGGAGGAGAGGTGGTGAACTGTGGGCGGAAAGAGCAAGAACCGGACGAGGTGGCTGCGGGGCACCAAACAAAAGGGGGCCGCCGTAGCCGACAGGCCGGATGCGCCCCCCAGAGCAGCCGCCAGGCGGTGAATGCCCTGCAAAGCCCAGCAGGGGAAGGAGGGAGGCGGCGGGGCGACCGGCGACAGGGAATTAGGGACGCCCCAGCATGGCGGCCTGTAGGCCCCACCGGCTGCCGACCAACCAAGCCTGCCTACCACACCAGCAGATGGGCCGGGAGGAGAGGCCGCGACCGGCGGGGGAGGGGCGAGGTCAGGGGTGCCACGTCGAGGCCGATCCCCAGCCACTCTGGGGCCCCCCGCCGAGCCACCCACCTACGGCAAAGGATGACCGGGCTGAGCGTCAACAACCTCGTAGATGTCGATCGACGCGTGGTAGCAGAGGCAGGGCATGCAGGGCCCAGCCTACCCTGACAGCCCTACCGACTCAATCGGCGTGACGCGTGAGCTTGTCCTTCGCCATCGGGACCGAGTCCAGGTGGACACAGCCCGCGAGGACGTAGAGCATCTTCAAGTTGGCCTTCGCCTCTGACTCAGGCGCCAGAGAGAGCACACAGCACGAGGAGCCAAGGATGTCCTGGGTCGTAGTGCGCAACCACAGGTGTGGAGGGACACCAGTGATAGCGACCTGAATGGAGAAGTGCATGGGCTCCATCATGGCCCAGTTCTCCCTCCTCCAGCGCCTAAAGGTGAGCCACAGGGGGCCGTTAGGAACGGGCTCGTGAAGAATCCCCAGCATCTCACTGGAGTCGCTGAAGACAACGAGAAAGTCCTCCGGGTGGAAGGGGTAGGTAACAAACAACCCTACCGCGACCCCAAAGTGACCGGAGAGGTAGCCGTCGATGTCAGAAGTTGAGGTGAACGGGTGAGTACTCATGACCGAAGCTACCAGAGCCCGCTCGAGCGCGACCTTGTTGTTGATGACCTCCGAGTGTCTCGGGACGATGCAGAGCTCGAGCTGAGGCCACTGGGTAGGGTAGCCCAACGGGAGCGGCAGCGGTGGAGGGGCCTCCCGTGTCACCGAAGGGCCGGCGGCGGAGGGGCACCCCAAGCCACATCCCCCACCGCCGAGGGTGGGCCGCCCCTGGCCGGCCGATGGTCAGGCGGTGGTGGAGCAACCCAAGTGACCGAGCCGGCCGCGCCAGAGCCAGGCGGGGGCGGGGCCGCGGCCACAGGATGGGCAGGAGGAGGGGTCGTGGCAGCCGCGGCCCGCACCGGCGGTGGAGGGGCAGGAAGGGGGGCAGAGTCAAAGCGACCGCCCGCATGGCGCGTACCCGACCCCTCGCCTGGACCGGGTGGTCGGGTGCCCGCGACGATCCTTGGGAGGCCGCGGGGCAACCAAGGTTGCGGCACGTGGTGCGGGCTCGTCCCCAGAGACCGATAGCGGGGGGCCGTCGAGGCAGGCCGCGGCACCCTGGGCCGGTGGCAGTCGGCCTCACGATGCCCCAACTGGAGATAGTTGAAGCAGTGCGCGGCATTAGGGCACCGAGCCGTCACGTGGCGCACCCCGAAGCAGTTGAAGCACTGCCCCACCAGGTCGGCGGGGACAAGCTTCCCGGCTGACAGCGGCGGTGGCGGGGAGCGGGCAGGGGAGCGAGAGGCCCGGCGCTTGCGAGGCCCCTGGACCTCGGTCCACTCGTCATCATCTCCCGACGCCAGGGGCTCCGGTGCTGGGATAATGACATGCTCCCTGACCCTGAGCAGCCCCGCACGGCGGGCATCCGCCATGAACCCACCAGGCAGTGGCGGTGGAGCGGCATGAGGCTCCAGAGGCGATCGGCGACCAGAGGAGGCGACTTGAGAAGGACCTGCACAGAAAGGGGCCACCTTGGCACCCGCCGGCTCCTGGCACCGATGAAGGTGAAGGTGCCGCGGCGGCGGGGGAGGCGGGGGTGACGGTCTCCTACCCAGGATCCCGCAGGAGGAGGCCTCGGCCGCAGCCTGGCAGCCACTAGTGCCACGGGGGTGGCCTGTCCCGCCTACCGGCACCGTCATGAGGGGACGGGTCGCCCGCATGGCCGCCGGCGCGGCGGAGGTGGTGGCGGAGTCCTCCAGACCACAGAGGAGTGACCTGGAAGGCTGAGGGGTGGTGACAGTGTGCGCTCCGATAGCACGAAGCCCACTCGGCGCACCTGCTCGGTGAAAGAGGGTGAGGAGGAGGACGAAACGGGGGAGGACCACCGTGAGGCGGAGGAAGCCAGGTGGCCCGAGGCACGGAGGGTCCGGAGCTCGACCAAGGAGGGGATAGACGGCCCCGGCTCCGCGGAACCAGGGTCCAAGCCCAGGGGGCGCTGTAAGTGCAATCAAGTCCTAAGTGGGTTTTGGTGATGTTGACCACCCAATTAAAGTTCTAATGAGCTTCTAAGTGTATGTTTCAGGTTCATGATTTATATAAGGTGCAAAGGAACAAAAGGAGACCCCTAATTCAAAAAGGATGGCTTGCCCTTGATCAAGGATGCTAGTTTAATTCATTTTCTTGTTAAATTTGAGTATAGGACAAGCCGTACTATCAAGAGGGATACTAGTAGTGGCTTTGGGTGGAACCAAGTGCATAAAGGTCTTCACAAACCAACAAATCTTCTCAGCCACAAAAGTCCTATCAGCTGCAGCTCTGTTTTTCTCTGTTCCCAGAACCTTCGAGTTTTTCCCGAAAGTTCCGGACTGCTCCCTATTTGTCAGCTGAAGACGTTCAGTCCTCAGAAGTTCTGGGAATTTTGCGGAGGTTATGAGATTTCGAAAAGAGTCGTTACTGTTCCAGATCTGAGGGTATTTATACCTCTTCGACCCCCAATAGTCTTTGTCTTCTTCCTTGCACCGAAATAGTAGCATTTGCTCCTCTCTCACTTATAGCATTCACTCCCACCTACTTGAATCCAAAATCCATCATTAGCATTCAAGTCTTGGGTGATTCCTTGTGAGAAGAAGCAAATCCATTCACTCTCTTGAAGTTCTTGTGCACTTGGTGAAACCCTAGCTTCTTAGTGGATCTTTTACTCTTGGAGTTTTACTCCTAGACGGCTACAGGTAATTGGGAGCATCCTAGTTTTGTGTGTCTGCCCCATGTCGTTTGTATTACCCTTTGTGACTAGTGGAACACTCCACCTATTGCCTTGGTGATAGGTGTGAGAGAGGAGTGGATCTAGAAAGATTTCAAAGCCTTTGTGGCTTACCACAACAACGTGGATGTAGGCCAACCTTTGTGGTGAGCTGAACCACGGGATAAGTCGGTGTCTCTTGTGCTTTACATCCCTTACTTATCTTGCTTGTTTGTGCTTAGTTGCTATATTCTAGATCTATTAGGGTTTGCTCTAAATCTATAAGTTTTTTTGTGTTCTAAGCTTGTTCAACAGCTTGTAGTTGAAATTCATAGCTTCAAATCTTTGTCTCTTGCTTGTGCTCTCAACTTTCAGCCATCTATCTTGTGTAGGTTTGAAAATCAGAAGCTCCAAGAAAATTCACAGCTCTGTGCATTTTCCCGGAGGTTCCGGATTTTTCCCGGAAGTTCTGGACTCTGACAGAAGTTTTGCAAGAAATGTTTGAATTTGTTTTGTAGGCCAATTCACCCCCCTCTAAGCCACTTGCATTGATACTTTCAATTGGTATCCGAGTGAAGTACCTCAGTTTGCACTTAACCGTGTGAGGAAATGACAAGTGGAGATGAAAGACCCAAAGGGGACAAGGAAGAAGTTGGTGACCCAACCAACAAGAGTGCAGCTGAAGCTTCGGGAGCAGATGGTGACTCATCCTCTACTCATGAGAAGCTTGAAAAGCTCAAAAAGGCAGTAAAGGAAGACAGCAAGAAAGATGATAAAGAAAAGAAGAAAGAAGAGAAAGAAAAGAAGAAAGAAAAGGAAGAGAAGAAGAAAGAGAAGAAGAAGAAGAAGAAGAAGAAGAAGAAGAAAGAACCTTCACCTCCACCCTCATCATCATCTTCTTCTGTACCTTCATCATCATCAAGTGAGAATGGAGATGATGATGACGAGTACTATGGAGCAAGAATGCCCACGAGAACACTCAAGCCAAAGTCCAAGTCCAAGAAGAGCTATGGAAGTGTATCCTTTAACAACGATTGTTTAAGCACTTCCAAAGATAACGTGTCTATTCCCGTTGGCAAATTGCCTCAATTTGATGACACAAATTTTGCCAAATAGAAGCATCTAATGAAAGCCTAATTTATGGGCTTGCACTTGGATTTGTGGAACATTGTGTGTGTAGCTTTTGAAGACCCTGAAGATGAAGAGAAGCTTACACCACAAGATTGCCGCAACATAAGAAGAAATGCTCAAGCCACCATCATTCTCCTTAGTGCCTTGAATGGACAAGAGTACAATATGGTAAATGGTTTAGAGACTGCCAAAGAGATTTGGGACACCCTCCATATTGCACATGAAGGGGTTGACAAAGTAAAGAAATCCAAGATAAGCATCATGATGTCTGAGCTCAATAGGTTCTCTATATTGGAGGGTGAAGGACCCCAAGATATGTTTGATAGATTGATGGTCATTATTGGCAAGATTAGAGGCTTGGGTGGTGATGAATTGGATGACCACTATGTTATGAAAGTGATGTTGGAGGCCTTTGCTCCTAGAAACCCTACTCTAGTCACTTTGATTAGAGAGAAGAAAAGATTTGAGGAGTTCTCTCCAAATGATGTCCTTGGGAGAATTCTTACACTTGAGCTCATGGACATAGAGATACAACATAGAAAGAAAATTGGAGAGCTAGAGTCCAAGATGAACAACATGAAGGTCAAAGATGTAGCTCTCCAAGCTAATAAGTCAAGCAAGCCCTCTACTTCATCTAGACCATCCAAGTCGAAATCAAAGAAAGTTGAAGTAGAGAGCTCATCAAGTGATTCAAGTGAAGACGAGGATGAAGGTCCTCAAGTTGAGATTGGTGACATAGCCTTGTTCATGAGAAGATACAAGAAGGGCTTAAAGAAGTAAGGCTACAGGTTCTCCAAAAGGAAGTATCCTAGTCATAAGAAGAGAATGTGCTACAATTATGGAAGTACGGAGCACTTCAATGCGGATTGCCCCAATGAGAAGAAGGATGGCAAGTATGACAAGAGCAAGGACAAGTACAAGAAAGATCAAAAGCCATACCACAAGAAGAAGAGCTATGGTGGAGAAGCCCACATTGGACATGAATGGAACTCTGGTGATGAGAGCTCTAGTGATGAAGAGGAGAAGAAGAAGGTTGCAACCGTGGCTATCAAGAACCCTTCCTCTACATCAAGGCTCTTCAACAACTTGAGTGACAATGAAGAAAGCCCCACCATTCATTGTCTCATGGCTAAGGGAGAAAAGGTAGAATCTACTTCCAAACCATCTCCTCCACCAGGTGATAGCTCGGACATAGATTCTAGTGATGAATCTAGTGATGAAGAAATAGAAGAACTAGTTGGTAAAATTGACAAACAATCTAAAGATTTCATGGCTAAGTTAGTGGTTGAACTAGAGAAACACCAATGTCTTCTTGTTTCGGAGAGGAATGAGGTTGAGGCCCTAAGGTTGGAGGTTGATCATAACTTTGCTATCATCACTACTCTTAGGGAGGAACTTGCTACCTCTCAAGCTCAATGTAATTCTCTTAAGACAAGGAATGAAGAGCTTGAGGAGCAATATAGTATCCTTTGGAGTAGTACCTCACATCCCTCCAAAACAAAGGGTGAATCTAGTTCTTCAACTAGCAAGGGCTATGAAAAATGTCATAATATTGATGTTAAATCTTATGCCACTAATCTTGCTAATATGGATGTAATGAAGAAAGAAATTGCTAGGCTCAACACAATCATAGCAAATGGATGCATGGAAGATGATGGCAAGAGGAAAATTGACATCAAATATGAGAAGATGCTTTTCAAGAATTCAAGGCATGGCTTTGGGTACACTGAGAACAGCAAGACCTCTGAAAGGAAGATCATCAAGGGCAAGGAATACCTCAACTTCAACAGCAAGGGTTTTCTATTCACCCAGAGTCCGTAGGTTCCAGTGTCAAAGCTCGGAAGTTCTAAGGTCTGGAAGGCCAAGACTACTCAGAATGCATTTCCCGGAGGTTCCGAGAAAAATTTCAGAGGTTCCGGGGTCTGTAAGGACAGAAGCAAGAACAAGGCCAAGACTCAGCCCAAGCATGTTCCCAAGGCATCTAGCACTCTCTTGCAGGTCAAGAACAATCCCATCTTGCTCATGAGGAACAAGTTTGCACACAAGACCAAGGCTCATGTATCTATTGACACTCAACCTAGCTATGTGTTGAGACGTAACAACCTTGGTAAAGTTGTTGCCACGTATGTTGGAAATCAGTCCAACACATATGTGAAGAGATCGCTCTGGGTTCCTAAGATTTTGGTTGCTAATGTTGAGGGCCCCAAGTCAAATTGGGGACCTAAAAGAAGGAACTAAATTGTTTTGTAGGCATACTCCTCCAGTGGATCATGTTGGGTGCTTGATAGTGGATGTACACATCATACACTAGTAGAAATACTCTAATCCATGACGTTTTGCTTGTGACAATGCAAAACTTCGTCACAGAATAATACCTTTCTGTGATGAAATTTTCATTTTTGTCATAAGATACAAGTGACGAAGTTTTTCCTTAATTATTAATGATGAAAATAAAAAAATTGTCACAGAACTCTAACTGCAAATGGTCATAGATTATGTTTTTATTTTGTGATGAAATCTAATCGTCACCGATTAGATTTGACATCATCATTGTTTATTTGCCTCGTTCGGCACATTTAATGATGAAGCCAATTGGTCACATATGAGTTTAAGAATTCGTCATATATAATGTGTCTGGTTTCCCTCACGTCTACCACTTGACGGCGTGCGATGCATAGGCAATTTGGTCACATATAAGTTTTAGCAATCGTCATAGATAACATGTCTGGTTCCACCTTGACGGCGTGCGATGCGTGGGACACATTAAATGTGCTCAAATTGCAAAAAAGTTGCCCACTCAGGGATTTGAACCTGAGACCTTTGGAATAAAATTGAAGTGCGCTGACCACTAGGACGAGAATCAATTTGTGTTATATTGGGGTTTTTATTTCTTTTTATTAATTAAACGCAATAAATCTTGTAAATAAACCTGATTTGCAAAAAAGTTGCTCGCTCAAGGATTTGAACCACTGGAGACCTTTGGAACAAAATCGAACTGTGCTGACCACTAGGACAAGCATTAGTTTTTGTTGTATTAAGGTGTTTTTATTTCTTTTTATTAATTGAATGCAACAAATCTTATAAATCAAACTTGAAAAAAATATGTGGAACAAGGGATTCGAACAAGAGATCTCTTGCAATAGAATACTAAGTCATACCACTACACCATTCTTACTTTTGTGATAGAAGGGGCAAATATTGCCCTTGTTAAGTACATGCACGTTTATGGAATTGAGGTACACAGAAACATCAAGAACATGAATAAGAACAATTTCTCTTTTTAATCTTTAGTTAAAACTTGTAAGTAGTCTTTCTCCCTCGTACTAACTCCGAATTTGATAGTTTTTTTCCTAAATGCTTCTAAAATCATGTTCTATCAAATTATGATGTTGACTTTGGCCGACCCATATGATCCTGTGATGCATTCCCCATTGACACGGCAGCGGTGTTGCAGACGCATGTCATCGCTGGGACTCGTCACAAGGGCAGAGCAGCGCCGGCTCATGCACGACGAGGGCACACCTAGCGTCTGGCTTGGCAGAAACGCGACGGCGAAGGTAGAGGAGGCGTCGGGTGTGGCAAAGCAGTGGCGACGCGACGAGAACGATGCCGGGTGTGGACAGAACAACAACGGCGAACTATGAAAGGATTAAAAGAACTATACATCAACTATTCATAAAAACTTCTAACTAGCAGAGTGGTAACACACTTCGAGTTTAACTCACAGCTCTTGGGTTCGAACCCAAATGGAGCCATTTTTTATTTTACAAACATTTATGTCTTTTTGCTTTCTCTATTTTATATTATTTTTATGCACTTTTTTCTCAAAATCAATTTAAATTGTTTCTCAAAAAATTTACTAATGCTTTGGAGAAACTGGTTTAGTGGGGATGTGCATGTGTGTGACACGAACATGTGTGTGACATGTATGGTGTCAGTGTTTTAGACACTGAGCCTACGACAGGGCACCTGAGGTAGTAGATTCTGTGATGGGGCTCGCCGAGATCAGGAACACGATGGTGAGACATGGGGCACACAATTAGACAGGTTTGGGCCGCAATGTGCGTAATACCCTACGTCCTGTATGCTGCGTGGCTCTGTATTGATTGCGTATGTTTTGAGAGGGGTCCCTACCTCGCCTTATATGCCTCGGGAGGCAGGGTTACAAGTCGGATTGGTACAAGGGTACTATTCGAGTAGGACCCGGAGTAGCCTATACTGGATATGGAAAGCTATCCTAGTCTTAGTACAAGTCCTTGTCCGTCTTGTCTTGCCTTGTAGTCCACGGTACTAGCACTGTGGCCCACTAGTTGAGTAGTCCAGGTGTACAGGAACTCATCTCCCGGGTATGGCCCACAATGTGTTGGTGGGCCCAAGGATGCCCGATCGACAAGCCCCCGAGTACTTTGTAGTCGAGTGTGATGCTCCAAGTAGTCTTGAAGGTCTTCACGAGTAGTTCCCAAGCCTCCCTGAGTTCTACAAGCTTCAATCTTCAATAGTACTTCAATCATCACGAGGCTGGAAGGTACTCCAGCTAACTCCACGAGTAGTCTTGAAGTCTTCTCGAGTTGTTCCCAAGCGTCCCCGAGTATTTCCCTTGAAGGTCTTCAATAATACCCGCTTCGTTCTTGAAATCTTTGCATTAAAGATCCATATGGAAATGTGATTACTGAAATCGCATTCCATATGGAATGTAGCCCCCGAGCCTTAGTTCAAATCCAAGATTCAAGCTGAGGGTCAATCATCTATTCTTTGATCTTGCTCCGAAAAATCCTCAGAAAATCTAAAGAAATAATATAGGAATGCGATTTGCAAAAATTGCATCCTATATGGATGTAGCCCCCGAGCCTTAGTTCGAATTGATAATTCAAGCTGAGGGTCAATCAGTAGTCTTCGTCAAATAATTCCGTGAAAATCCTGAGAAAAACTGAAGGACACGTGGCACGGAGCCCCCGAGCCTTGAGTCGAGTACTTTCTCGAATTGAAGGATCCAATCTGACTGTAGAATAGTGGCCTGAATTCAGTGAACTGTAGCTGAGTAAAATCTAATTCCATCGAGTAGTCGAGTCCCCGAGATGGAGCTGAGTAGGTCTTGGATTTTAGTCCTCTGACTTAGCCAAAATTTCGCCTGAGTGAAACCAATCTGTTGAATACGAAGGGTCACCAGGTCGAACCGTTTTAGGGTTTTGGTTTTATAAATACCCGAAGGGGTATCCCTTAGGGTTTCATTGCTTCCATTCGTCCTTAGATCTAGAAAGCCTTAGCATCTGTAGCCGCCGTAGAGTTCGAGCGCCCACTTTGCCAAGAGTTTGTGCCTCCACCCCCTCACAGCCCTCAAGTTGATGCGAAAGAAGACTCTCATGACTGACAGGATGAAGCCAACACCATCCAAGGGTGAAAAGAGGAAGTCCGGCCGCGGCAAAAATCAGTTGCCGGAGCTGAAGTACAAGACAGTGGTCATCACGAAGCCCCCGAGCCAGGCCGTCTCTTGGAAGAAGTCCAAGATGAGGGAAGAAGATATCAAGGCCCTCGAAGCCGGCGGGATGCTGCGCGAGAAGGCAATTGCCGGCTGGAGCTCTGCCACTGGAGATGCGTGGCCGATGGAGAAGAGCCCAGATGAGATGCCGATGTTCGGACACTTCGTCGAGCGTGGGTTGACGCTGCCGTCATCAGATTTCTTCCGCGGCTTCCTCGACTTCTTTAAGTTGGAGCACGTACACCTCAACCCCAATAGCATCTTCTAGATTGCAGTATACGTGCACTTCTGCGAAGCCTTCCTCGGCATCCGCCCACACTGGGCTCTGTTTAGGAAGATCTTCCGCCTGAAGCCGCAGCCCAACGCCAACTTCCCGGTTGTAGTCGGTGGAGCCGGTGTGCAGATGCGCCAGAAGGCGCAGGAGTTGTACTTGAAGTACGACTTGATTGACTCCAATCAAGACTGGAAGAACAAGTGGTTCTACATCAAGAACGCCCCGCCTCAGCTGCCGAAGCCAAGCATGTTCGCGCCAGTATACGACAGGCTCTGGAAGGATGAACCAACGATGCAGAAGTGCATCCAGATCCCCGAGTTGCTGGCGAAGATTACGCAGAAGAAGGCGCAGGGCTTGACAGCTGAACGGGTAGCCTTCAGCTTCATGAAGCGACGGGTACAACCCTTGATGCAGCGGGAGCATCTCGAGTTCGAGTACACTGGAGCGGATGATGGCTCCAGGCTATCTGCTGAAGAGATCAGTGATGATCTCGTGATGGAAAGGCTGCAGAAGATCTTCAAGAATCTTCACAGAATTCCTGCAGCCGTCCGTGAATATAGTGCCGACAATCCTCCGCGTATGGTAAGTTTCCGAGAACTAGCCCCCGAGTACTTATTGTAAGTAGTCGTGTAGCTAACAATTGCCTTGTTTCGCAGGAGGATGTCTTGAAATTTGTATCCATTCCCCCTCCTCATCCCCAAGACCCACTACAAGCGCCGAAGGAAGAGCCAACAGGAGTGGAGGCTCAAGCCCCCGAGAGTAGTCAATCTGCTCAGGGAGAAGAAGAAGTCTTGGTGGAGGACGCCTCCTCAAGCGATGAAGACAGCCAAACACTTCAATAGTGTTTTGAAGTGAAGAGCCGCTACGGGTACTCTGGGGCGTCTATCCTCAGTGGCCTCACCGCAGGAACATCGAAGAGGCCGGCATCATCTCTTGCAGATGATGTGACGCTGCCGCCGCAGAAGAAAAGGACCACAGTAGGGAAGCGGGCTGTGAAGAAAATCTTAGGCCTCCCCTGCATTACAGTAAGTGTTGGAGAACTCTTAAGTAGTCGATGTCGTATTGAGTACTTGTTCTCTGCTGTAATGCCTTGATTTTTGACTTGTGCAAGTTATCAAGAGTGCATCCAATGTACCCTCAAGTAGCCCCCCAAGAATAACAGAACCCGAGGTGGTTCCAGCATCGACCGTGGAGATGGTGGCGCATGAGCAACAAGAAACTGCGGTACCAGAAAGTGTGCCGCCGGTGGAGAGTGCGCCAGAGGTGCCGGCGGCGCCTTCTTTCTTTGACATGTTGGGGCCGAAAGTGTCGGTGCCTCGAGCTGCTCTGTAAGTACCCAAGTACTCGAGTACTTATTTATATTGTTTGTTTTGAATTTGCTGACCAACTTGTTGATGCAGAAAATCCACTGATGTAAAGTGGGGTACTTCTGGAAGTGGTGCTGCTGGAGGAGACCAAACTCCTCAAGAGCAACAAGAAGATGTACTTCCAGAGCACCAAGAAGTACCCACTGAAGCCGATGCTGTAGAGGCACTACACTTCCTTTGGAGCGACGTAGTCAAGGCAGCGGTGGAGGCAGCTTCCAAGCCCAGGGCTGAAGATCCTGATGATATTGAAGCCGTGGCGAATGAAGGCTTGGAGGCTGACCCAGAAACCGTACTACACCGTGAAGAAGTCCTTGTTGCCGAAGCCCCTGTGCATCAAGTAGATGCACAACTGGCGCTTGAGGACAACCCAGAAGACCGCATAGTACCGCACGAACCACTCATTGAAGACCCGGCTCCTCTACGCAGTGCTGCGAAATACTCTGCGGCAAGCACAAGTACTCAGTCCATGGCAGAAGGATTAATGCCTTATGACGACTCGTGCCTGGACGAGGATAACTTGCAGGCTCACAGTGAGATGTTCCGCAGTGTCGAGAAGCTATTCACGGTAAGTGTGTTGTCGCTTGAAGAGTACTTTTCAGTTAAAGATATCCTACCTCTGACTTTTGAGTTGTTATCTTTGCAGGAAGTAGTCAAGCAGTCGAAGCGCAAGACTCAGCTGCTTGAACAACATGCGGCGGACATCGAAGAATTCACACAACTTAGAGAGTAGCTAAAGGAGCAAAAAGCCTTAGCTCTGAAGTTGCAAGAGAAGCTTGATGCCAACACCGCCGAGTACCACAACGAGATCCAGAAGCTGACGGCGAAGAAGGATGATGTTGGTAAAAACAAGTCTCTGCGCCTGAAGAATAAAGGTAATCTCCCTTTCTGAAATCATCATTGAGTACTTTTGTTCTCGCACACCGCATTTGATAAGTAGCCTTGACCCTTTGCAGAGCTGACGGAAGAGGTTGACAAGTTCAAGAACAAGGCGCTGGACTGGTAGCTGGCCTTTAACCGTGAAGAATCAGCTCACATGGATCTTAAAGAGGATTATAAGGTGTGGTGTTTCGAACTTGAGCGTGAAATGGAGATCCGCCTAGCGAGCTGGAATGATTTGTTGACATGTATGCAGTCGCTGAAGTTCAAGATTGAAGAAGCCGAAGGCCTGCGCACAGAGTTGAAGGCCTTGACTGAGGCAGCCGAGCCAGTGGCGAATCTTTTCGAGCCTAGAGTCGCTGGAGTTCAGCCTCGACCACTTGTGGAGAGGTTGAAGGACACGCCAAAGAAGATCCTGGAGTACGCCCAGAGGCTGGCTTGCACAATTCCAAACCAAGTCTTGAGCTTCATCAAGTCATTCTATGCCGAGGCAGATCTCACGGTCATCATGAACGGCAGATCTGGAGATTGCACCGATGATCGGCTCAACGAGTTGATGCAACAGACTTCTCCAATCGTAGAAGCAGTCTCCAAGTTCATCGATCTCCGTTAGATGTACCTGTAGAGTAGAAACACTAGGAAAAGACATGTGTAATCCCAAACAAGTGTTTATGTAATATAATTGAAAACTTGAGTAAGTCAATTATCTGGATCCCTTGTATGCTTATGTGTTGGCCATGTACTCGAGTTGGTATTGAGTGTAAGGCTGCAAAAAGAGATATGATACACGAGTAGCAGTACGAGTGTATAAATGTTCCGAAGAACGTTAGCTTAAATCATGACGAGTTGAACACCTTAGCTGTAGCATCGTAAAAGAAGGTTTTGTCATGAAAAAAGCAAACAGTAGTAACAAGTTGGTGTAGAGTAGCGACTTGAACTAAACACATTGTATAGAGCTTACAATGTCTTAAGTACTCTGAGGCTTATTAGCCTAGTGAGAGAGTACTCGAAAAGAACTTATTTATAACGAGTTGAACACCTTAGCTGTAGCAGTGTAAAGAAGGCTTTGTTATGAACAAGTAAAGGACAGTAACAAGTCGGTATAGAGTAGCAACTTTATTACTGAATACATTGTACAGTGTTTACAATGTCTTAAGTACCTCTGAGGCTATGAGCCTAGTGAGAGAGTACTCGCAAGGATGTTCCGAAGAACGAGTAAGACCGTAGGGGATAGTGTGATGAACTCATCCTTGCTGTAGCAGCAACTTGTATGAGAGTTCCACTGAGACCCTACCAGAAGGGTGTTACTCTAGGCCGAAGCCTCTTATTGAAAAGTAGAAACATGGACAGCATGTGCCACTTATTGTTCTACACGATACAGGATTGTCTGGAGAGAGTTATCATGACTCCCTACGAGGTCGCAGAATGAGACTACCTGGATAGGGTTGGTGAAGCCCCCTGCGGGTGCTCGCAGCTGAAAGCCACGAGAAGATACAACCGAAACTATCTGGAGAGGATTATCTTGATCCCCTACAAGTGGTGACAACCGTAGCTGTCTATTGAGTGGTTGCAACCGAAGATGCCTAGAAAGGGTTGAAGAAACCCAATACGAGTTGTTTTTACAGCCGGAGCCGTCTGGAGAGGGTTGTTGAGACCCCCTATGGGTAGAAGCGACAAAGCTGGTCGATGTTCCAAGAGTTGTCGACTTCCTCGCCTTCTAGAGTTTGAAGACGATATGAGCCTGGGCCAGTAACCTTTGCAACAGAGAAAGGACCTTCCCATGGCAAGTTGAGTTTGTGTAGTCCTGCCGTATTCTGGATGCAACGAAGGACTAAGTCACCATTGTTGAAGGAGCGTTCCTTAACGTTGCGGTCATGGTAACGGCGAATCTTCTCAAGATATCGAGTGGATTGAACGAGTGTGTTGCAGCGAGCTTCTTCGAGACTATCGACATCCGTCTATCTTATTTCTTCAGCTACGCCTTCTTCATACTAATCAACCGTTGGAGAACGCCACATGACATCAGTAGGCAAAACGGCTCCAGAGCCGTAGACCAGGAAGTAAGGTGACTACCCTGTGGGAGTAGCAGGCTGAGTGCATAGCCCCCAGAGTGCATTGGGTAGTTTTTTGATCCACTTGCCGCCTTTGGTATTTGCTGCATCATACAGCCGCTTTTTGAGAGCATCGAGTATCATCCCATTGGCGCGTTCCACTTGGCCATTGGCGCGTGGATGAGCGACGGAGACGTACCGGACGTCAATTCCACTGTTCTCGCAGTACTCCCAGAACTGGTGATTGTTGAAATTCGAACCCAGGTCTGTAATGATGCGATTGGGGAACCCATAGCGATGTACGATTTCATCCAAGAAGTCGAGGACTCTATCAGCCTTAGGGCAGGTAACAGGCTTGACCTCAATCCACTTGGTAAACTTGTCAATAGCCACCAGAACTCTGTTGAATCCCCCTAGCGCATTTGGGAGAGGACCAATCATATCCAGCCCCCAGCAAGCGAAAGGCCAAGTTGGTGGTATCGTGATGAGCTTGTAGGCAGGAGCGTGTTGTTGCTTGGTGAAGAATTGGCATCCTTGGCACTTTTTGACTAGTTCCTCTGCGTCAGCAAGAGCTGTAGGCCAGTAGAAAGCACGTCTGAACACTTTTCCCACTAAGGTGCGGGAAGAAGCGTGATTGCCACAGATTCCTTTGTGTGTCTCCTCCAAGATTTCCTTGCCTTCTTCGCGAGAAATGCACTTCATGAGTACATCAGAGCTTGCGCCTCGCTTGTAGAGTTGATCTCCAACTAGAGCATAAGCCTTGACGCGGTGTGAGATGCGCTCAGCTTCTGACTTGTCTTCAGGAATCAACTGGTGTTTAATGTAGTCGATGAACGGAGTTCTCCAGTCCACATCAATCATAAGCACTTCTCGATCAGGTTGAACTGAAGTAGTCGCGAGTGCAGATGATTGCTCCGGAATTGATGGTTTGTGGAGTTCATGGACGAAGATTCCAGCTGGCACTTGAGCTCGTGTAGATCCCAGCTTTGATAATACATCCGCAGCAACATTGTTGTTGCGGACCACATGATGGAACTCGAGACCATGGAATTTGTTCTCGAGTTTGCGTACCTCTTGACAGTACGCATCCATATTTTCAGCATTACGATCCCAAGAATCGTTGACTTGATTGATGACCACCAAAGAATCACCATAGACAAGTAGTCGTGTAATGCCAAGAGAGACTGTAAGTCGAAGACCATGCAGTAGAGCTTCATATTCAGGTTCATTGTTTGAGACCTTCCAGAAGATCTGCAAAACATATTTGAGTTGCTCGCCCTTGGGGGAAATTAGAAGTACCCCAGCACCTGCGCCTTCCAACTTGAGGGAACCGTTAAAGTACATGACCCAATGTTTTGGACGCTCAATTGGAGTTGGGACTTGATTTTCCCGCCACTCAGCCATGAAATCAACCAAGGCTTGAGACTTGATAGTAGTGCGAGACTTGAAGTCGAGCGATAGAGCACCAAGCTCTACAGCCCATTTAGAAATCCTTCCTGTGGAGTCCCGGTTGTGCAATATCTCGCCAAGCAGGTAGCTAGTGACCACAGAAATCTTGTACTTGTCGAAGTAGTGATGGAGCTTCCGTGAAGTAATCAGAACCACATAGAGTAGCTTCTGTACCGGAGGGTAGCGAGCCTTGGATTCTGAGAGTACTTCACTGACGAAATAGACAGGCCTCTGGACAGGGTAGCCATGGCCTTCTTCTTGCCGCTCAACGACAATAGCAGTACTAACGACATTAGTAGTCGCAGCAATATAGAGAAAGAGCTCTTCATTGGGCAGAGGAGCTGTGAGGACTGGAGGCTTGGATAAGAACTCCTTGAGCTAAGAAAGAGCTTGATCAGCTTCAATTGTCCATGTAAACTTCTCCTGCCGCTTGAGTAACTTGAAGAAAGGTAGACCCCGTTCTCCAAGTCGTGAGATGAAGCGATTAAGTGACGCCATGCAACCAGTAAGCTTCTGGACATCCTTGATAGTAGTCGGAGCTAGCATGTTGGAGATGGCAGTAATCTTCTCAGGGTTTGCTTCGATGCCACGATGGCTGATGATGAACCCGAGTAGTTTTCTAGATGATACGCCAAAGACGCATTTGTTGGGATTGAGCTTCCGTTGGTACTCACGTAGTGAAGCGAAAGTTTCCTCAAGATCCGTTATAAGCATGTCTGGATCCCTAGTCTTGACAACAACGTCATCCACATATGCTTCCACGTTCTTGTGAAGCTACTTCTTGAAGCACGCTTGGATAGCCCTTTGATATGTAGCACCAGCATTTTTCAACCCGAAGGACATTGTTGTGTAACAATAAGCACCAAATGGAGTGATAAATGCAGTCTTCTCTTGATCAGATTCCTTGATTGCAATTTGATGATATCCAGAGTAGCAATCCAGGAAACAAAGTAGAGAACAGCCCGCCGTAGAGTCAATGACTTGATCAATCCGCGGCAACCCAAAAGGATCCTTGGGGCAATGCTTATTGAGATCAGTGTAGTCGACACACATCCTCCAATCGTTAGAGTTCTTCTTTCTGATGAGCACAGGGTTAGCAAGCCATTCCAGGTGAAAGACTTCCCGGATGAAGCCGGCCGCGAGTAGTTTGGCAAGCTCTTTCTTGATAGCATCCCTGCGATCATCAGCAAAGAGACGAAGGTGTTGTCTCTTGGGGGTAGCATTAGGATCGACATTGAGTGAGTGCTCGATCAACCTCCTGGGCACACCTGGCATGTCAGATGGCTTCCACGCAAAGATATCACGGTTAGCCCGAAGGAAGTTGACGAGCGCGTCTTCCTATTTAGGATCAAGCTGTGCACTGATCATGGTCGTCTTGCTGCTGTCACTAGTACCGAGGTCAATGGCTTTGAGCAGGACGTCACCAGACGGTGCAGGCTTGGTGTTGTTGTCAGTCTTCTCAGGAACCTCCAGCTCGCTTGGAGCAAGCTTTTTAGCGGCAGTGAAGACTTCCATCATCGCATTGGGTACTTGAGTAGTCGAGGCAAGTTCTACGGCTTCTGTGTTGCAGTCGTATGAACGCTTCAGATCCCCTTGCAATGAAAGAACTCCTTTGGGGCTCGGCATCTTGAGAACCAAGTACACATAGTGCGGGATAGCCATGAACTTACCGAGACCGGGCCTGCCGAGGATAGCATGGTAAGAAGTCTCGAAGTCAGCAACCTCAAACTTGATGTACTCGGTGTGGTAGTGATCCTTAGTCCCAAAGGTAATAGGTAGTACAACTAAACCCAAAGGAACAGCTGCGTTACCCGGGATGATACCATAGAATGGTGAGTTGGTCTTGGTAAGCATATTGGTGATATCCAGGCCCATCTTCTTCAAAGTCTTGGCAAACAGGACATTGAGACCGCTGCCACCATCAATGAGAACCTTGGTAAGCCTAGAGCCTACCACCACTGGATCCAGAATGAGAGGATATCGTTCTGGCTCAGAGAAACTAGTCCATTGATCTGCCCTCGAGAAGGTAATGGGGGTTTCAGACCACTTGAGAAAAGTGGGAGCTGCTGGTTGGATGGACATAATCTCCCTGAGTGCTAGCTTTTGCATGCGCTTGGTTGGAATTCCACCAAATATGACATTGACAGTGTTAGAGGGGTTCTGGAACCTAGTGTCTTTGTCTGTGTTAGCCTTCTTCCCCTTGTGTTTGCGAAATCGCGGGTTTGGATGCGTTGGTTCGGGTGTGTTCTTCAACGCACGTCGAAGTTGGTAACACTGCTCTGTAGTATGATCGCCCTCTGGGTGCCATGGGCATTTCTGCTTGGTCAAAGTTGCCCAGTGAGGATCATCTTCAGGTTTGGTGGTAGTTTCCATGGCAGCAACAGTGTTCTCAGGCTTGCGCTTGCAATTGGGATTGCTCGAGTAGTTATTCCCCTGGCAATTGCCCTGCTGTTGCTTGCCACTGCTGCTTCCTCCAGCATTGTTGTTGTTGTTCTGGTTGTTGCGAAGATGCTTGAATCGATTCCGAGCCTTGTCTTCCTCGTCGGCCCAATGAGTGATCATCTCCTTGAGCTTGGTGATGTTGGCTGGGCGAGCACGACCAAAGTCTTGGAAAAACCTATCATCATAGAAACCATCCTGGAAGGTATCTATGACTTCTTTCTCGGTGACATCAACAACAGTAGCCCTCTTCTCAAAAAAGCAACGTATGTACTCGCGAAGAGTCTCGCCTTGTTTTTGCTTGATCAGGGCAAGGTCCATCCTGGTACCATGACGACCCAAAGAACCCGCAAAGTTGCTGGTGAAGCGATGCTTGAGTTGTCCCCAGTTGTCAATGGAACCACGTTTGAGAGACTCAAACCATGTGAGGGGTTCTTGCTCCAAGATAAAAGGGAAATAGATACACTTGGTATCATCATTGCCTCCGGCATTGGAGATGGACAGAGCATAACAGCGTAGCCACTGCCTTGGATCTTGCTTGCCATCATACTTAGAGATGTTGTAAGGCTTGAATTTCTCCGGAAGAAACAGAGCTTGAAGTCGAGGTGAGAAAGCAGGGAAAGAATCAGAATCAACATCCTTTTGCTTCTCACGCTCAGCGTGTCTGGTGTTGATTGTTGTGCGAGCGTCGTAGCGAGAGTCTCCTGACTTGCTATTGACACTACCATCATCGCATCTACCCTTGTTGCTAGCCTCCGGACGTGTGCGTTGAGGAGTGGGGGTGGTACGATGAGCACCGCCACTACTGCCATGGTGACTAGGAGCACTGGTATTCTGGCGTAGCATAGTGTAAGCTAGCTCAGCCAGTTTTGCGACTTCAGCAGCCGCCCTGTCACGAGGCATAGAGCGACCGAGTAGATTGATCGCATTGATAGCTTCCTCTAGAGTGCGATATTCACGAGTAGCAACCACCTCCAGAACCTCTTGAAGATTACGGGTAGGTAGAGCTTCCGTGAGTTCCCGACGAAGAGTTGCACGATCAGCATTGCGTTGGCGACGTGCAGTCTTGGCCTCCGCGGTTTCATCAGCGGGAGCATTGGCAGAGAGTTCATCATCAGATACATCATTCGAGTAACGATAATTGGCACGATGCCCTTGCGGAGTAGTTGCATCAACGACGAACACTTCTTGATGCGATGAATAAGTACCCATACTCTGAATGAGCTCAGTATCGGTGTCATAGTCAACAAGCTTGACGCCTTCCTGGAAAGGTAAGTTGTCGAGACAGACGATAAAGCGCTCCTGATCCTCCAAGGTGAGATCAGCTGGCACATGCTCAGGCCAGTAGACGAATCTACCCTCAGGTGTCGATGTGATCACCAGTCCTTGAGCAGGGCCAGACAGTTGTTGTACTTCATCAGAATCCGAACCGTAATCGAACTCGAACTCAGATGAGTCCGAAGAGTAGTCGAAGTTGCCGTCCGAATCCGAAGAGTACTCGAGCATGATCTTCGGGCCAGGGCACATGAGGCGCTTCAATGCGGCTTGGTAAGCAGCACTGACATGGCGATGACCGAAGAGAGGTGGTGCTGGAATGTTATCCAAGCTGAGCGCAAGCTGTGAAGCTGAAGAAAGCAACTCAGGCTGGATAGGAGGCAAAGTCGAGTTGTACTCAGACTCCAACTCGAGTTCTCTGAGCGGGTCAGAGATCAAAATTTCGCCAAAATTTTTGACAAGTTTCTCCATCGAAGCTTGCGTAAGCGTCGAGGACTTGAGCTTTGACTCCGGAGTTGGTGCTAAGAAATGCAGGAACGATCCGGTGCCGTCAGCAACACAAACCCAAGAGCCGAAAATGAAGGTGTCGCCTTGCTGGAAAGTGACGGTTGGCTTGATGATGACGAGAGCCATCGAGTTCGCCAGTGGATCAACGACGAGAACCCCTACCTGGCGCGCCAGTTGTCAGTGTTTTAGACACCGAGCCTACGACGGGGTACCCGAGGTAGTAGATTGTGCGGTGGGGCTCGCCGAGATCAGGAACATAATGGTGAGACACGGGGCACACAATTAGACAGGTTCGGGCCGCAATGTGCGTAATACCCTACGTCATGTATGCTGCGTGGCTCTGTATTGATTGCGTATGTTTTGAGAGGGGTCCCTGCCTCGCCTTATATGCCTCGGGAGGCAGGGTTACAAGTCGGATTAGTACAAGAGTACTATTCGAGTAGGACCCGGAGTAGCCTATACTGGATATGGAAAGCTATCCTAGTCTTAGTACAAGTCCTTGTCCGTCTTGTCTTGCCTTGTAGTCCACGGTACCAGCACCGTGGCCCACTAGTTGAGTAGTCCAGGTGTACAGGAACTCATCTCCCGGGTATGGCCCACAATGTGTTGGTGGGCCCAAGGATGCCCGGTCGACATATGGTTTAGTGGGGATGTGCATCATCACTTTCTCATAATCACTTAAAACTTTTTTGACAACATGATACACCAAAAGGCGGATCTCTTGCAAGTTTTCAGATTTTTTCAGCAAGATTTGATGATTTTAACATTTATTATTTATTAAATCAACAAATAATTATAATAATAGGAAAACTTGGTCGGAAAATTTCAAAACTTCACACAACATCATGGTTTGAATCCATAAATGAAGGACCGAATTGACGACCGGAGAGGGGGGAGTGAATGGGAGCCGATAAAAATTCTTCTCACGAACTCGGCCTAAACCCCAATATCACTTCCAAAGAATCCCGCACAAACTTGCCAGGATCACGTAGTCACAATGGACCTACTGACCCTAGGAACAAGTTAGGACAAGCCTAGAAACAAAGCGGAAGCAAGCTCAAAAGGAAACGAGAAAAGAACGAGCTCAGGACAACCTACAGCAGGTTTTGTCAGAACTTCCGGCCACGTATCGGAACTTCCGATAACAGGTTCTCTGGCTATCAGAAACTCATTATCGGAACTTCTGGTACAGGGTCGGAACTTCCGTCCATCAGAACTTCCGGCCTAGGGTCGGAACTTCCGAAAAAGACTTTCTGTCAGCCCTTGAACAAGTTATCGGAACTTCCTGCCCCGGGTCGGAACTTCCGACAGCCCCCAGAAAACAGAGAAAAACAGCCCGCGAGAGAAGGAAGGAAAATCCAAAACTCAATCAAACGAACTCCAAAAATCACGAAACTTTAACCATAGCTTCTTAACAACACAAGGAAGCTTTGCCCAAAAGATCTCCTCCAAAAAATCAAGGAATCACCACCAGAAAAATGATTTAGGGTATGAACCCTAGAGAGGAGACATATCCTCAAATCGATGGATCTCCCAACCGGCTAGAGCTCTTGAGACAAGATTTGGGAGAGATGATAAGCAACACAAGATGAAGCTATGCCCCAAAAATCTCGACCTCTAACTTCCTAATCACCGGGAATCGCGAATCACATGAACTCCTCCAAGAACATGAACTCCGGCCAAAAACTCACGAATCGAAGGCTCTACACGGCGTTTGAGGGGTCAAGATCATACACAAATATGCACAAGGCATCCACCCATGATCCCCTCAAAGAAATCTGTGAAGAAACTCCTCCAAACTCACGAATCAAGCGAAGAACGAAAACTCCCAAAAATAGCCCCAAAAATGACACGAAAATCACAAAGGACTAGGAGATCACCGGGACGCCGAATGCTTCCATACATCTAGAGGTCAGAGTCTATACAAGAGTCTAGCCTAAGGAATCCAGAGGAAAACGAAGTAGTTTAGAAAAATCTAACAGGGGAGAAAGCCCTAGGAAGCAAGAGAGAGATGCCATCCACCTCTCCGCTATTTATACGAAGTCTATCGGAGGGAGGTAAATGACCACGCTACCCCTACTGCTTAAATAAAGATACAACCCCCAGGGGCATTTTGGTCAAGTCTTCATCGGACGGACACACTTCCACCGCGGCTTCGCTTCACCTCGAAGCTTCCCGAAGCTCCCGGATCAGCGTCCCCGTCGCCTCGGGCCTCCGGGCTTGGTTTTGAGACCCAAACTAAGAAACCGTCCACCGATGGTTTTGTGGGCAAACCAACAAACCCCGCGTGCAAGCTTCGGGCTCCATCCGCTACCTTGCACCGGCCCATGTTCACGACTTTAGCCCGCCAGTCCTGCACCGCACGGCTCGCACTTGACCCCATCGGCCACCGGGTCCATCGAACCAAGCCTACTTGCCTCTCCATCACCCGGAGGCCGCCACGGCTAAGGCCTTTCGCGCTTGTTCTTCACCTGCACCGACACGAGTCAAGCCGCAACCTGTACCTGCACACTTAGCCAAGCATCAGTCCACACAACGTTGTCAATCACTCATCACACAGGAGCGACCCTCCACTGGTCCTCGGACACACCTGGTCCTCAATCTCCCCCTTGATGAGTGCATTGACAACACCCAAAGAAATCACATAGAGAAAAAGAAAAGAAAACAACCACGAACACAAACCTCCCAAGCAAGTGATCCAAAGCCAAAGAACAAGCGAAAACTCGATCACTCGCCAATCCAAGTCTCGGCCCCCTAAGACAAGGGCAACGGCTCGACACAGCCGAGACAAAACAAAGCTCTCAAAGAGCACATCACAAAGCACAAAACTCAGACAAACCAAAGGAGCTCCCCCTGCACATATGCAAACTCCCCCTGAGCCAAATGCAACCTCTTCTTCTCAATGTTTCTCCTCACATGCCACATCTCACAAATGCATACCAATTTTTCACAAAAACTTCCAATGCATGAAAATTCTCCCCATATCATACAAATCTCTCCCCCTTGTTGACAATGCATGAATCAAGGTATATGAAACTCTTCCCCTTGTTTTCATGAAAAATGCATGTCAAAGCACATATACAATCTACCATGCTTCTCAAATATACAAAGAGCACAATAAAATGCTACAACTGAGACATAGAGCAAGCAAAGTAGACATGGTGTATCTAGCACATTGCCATCAAGAAGGTAGAGACATATAAGCATGTGACATGGCTAAAAGCAAATTTTAAGCAATTTTCACAAAGAGATAGTCATCTCATGAGCAAGATTCTCTCTATACCAATTTGAACATAAATACACTAGATCATCCAAAGTTTATGCAAGATCACCAATTCTCATCACAAGATCATTATAAACACCCACAAGCTACTCAAGTCATGTTAAAACCACCGAGTCATGTGTCTACTTCTTAAAATGAGACTTCTCATGGTAGACAAGCATGCTACGGTTTAGCACCCAAGATATGAATATCAAACCATAAGAACATGATTAGGAGCTCATTTTTCAAGCATAAGACAATTCATACACCATTTTCATTTTCAAGTTTAAACATGGTACATGAAGTGCCTTTGCGGCAAAAAGAAGCTTATGCTCCTCCCCAAGCAAGCAAAAGGGCTAAACATTTACAATGACAAAGGATCTTTGACCCCAAGCAAAAAGAATATGATCCTCAAGCATAAACTGAGCATGATATAAGCATTTAAGCACAAATTGAGCGTAGACAAGCATTTACTCATGAGAGACATAATTTTAGCATTTTCATCAAAGGAAGCTATCTCAACACAAATATGGCAAAACCATCAAGAGCATAGCATTCACATCCATAATTTACCAAACATGCACAAGTCTCACAAATAGCACATCAGTGATCCATGTATATAAGAGAAGCTCAATCCTAGCTCAAGTGATCCAAAGATGGCTATCCTACCCAGCTTTGTACAAAAAGGAAAATGCATGGATGAAATGCAACAAAATGAACATATGACACATATATACATGAGAAGCTCCAAGACCCAGCTAGAAAGGAAAGCACACCCCAAGCTCACCCCGCAAGTGAGTGAAAGTGGCTTGGTCAAGTGGTTTGGTGAAAATGTCAGCCAGCTGGTCTTGGGTAGGGATATAGGACAAAGATATGTTTCCCTTCTCAACATTGTCCCTCAGGAAGTGGTACCTCACTTCTATGTGTTTTGTTTTGGAGTGGAGGACAGGATTTTTGGCTACGCTTATGGCAGTGATGCTATCACAGAAAAGTGGAACCTGGGAGCACTCCTCTCCAAAATCACTCATGGTATATGTCATCCAAAGTAGCTGGGAACAACAACTAGCAGCAGCTACATACTCAGCCTTAGTGGTGGATTGGGCTACACTCGATTGCTTGCGAGATGACCAAGAGACCAAAGAAGAACCAAGGAACTGACAACACCCAGAAGTGGACTTGCGATCCAATCGACACCCAGCGAAATCCGCATCAGAAAATCCATGAAGCCTGAGTGTCGAGGAGGCAGAGTACCATAGACCAAACTCAGGAGTGTAGTTCAAGTACCTGAAAATCTGCTTGACGGCCTGCCGATGTGAAGTCCTTGATGAAGCCTGAAAACGAGCGCACAGACACACACTGAACTGTATGTCCGGCCTCATCGCCGTCAAGTAGAGGAGGGAGCCGATCATGCTCTGGTACTCCTTCTGGTCCACGGGTTCGCCGTCCTCGTCCGCATCCAAAGCCGTAGTCGTACTCATCGGTGTAGTGAGCGGCTTGGAGTCGTTCATGCCAAACTTCTTCACCATGTCCCTGGTGTACTTCGCCTGATGTACAAAGGTCCCGTCCTTGCACTGCTTGATCTGGAGACCCAAGAAAAACTGCAGCTCGCCCATCATGGACATCTCAAGTTTCCTGCTCATGTCATCTGCAAATCTGGCAACAAGATCATGAGAAGAGCCACCAAAGATTATGTCATCCACGTATATCTGAACAATCAACAGGTCATTCCCATGCTTAAGGAGGAACAGGGTCTTATCAACTGTACCCATCACAAACCCCTTACTCAGCAAAAAACCTCTCAACCTGCCATACTAAGCTCTAGGTGCCTGTTTCAACCCATAGAGCGCTCTCTGGAGTTTGTATACACGGTGTGGGTATTTTTCACTCTCAAACCCCGGGGGTTGCCTCACATACACTTCTTCCTCTATCACCCCATTCAAGAAAGCACTATTGACATCCATTTGGTACAACTTGAACCCTTTAGCCACGGCAAAGGCTAGAAGGATCCTAATTGCCTCCAAACGGGCCACAGGAGCAAATGTCTCCTCATAGTCTATCCCCTCCTTCTGGTTGTAACCCTACGACACCAACCTCGACTTGTTTCTCACAACCACCCCATTCTCACCCTCTTTGTTCTTCCACACCCACTTGGTTCCTATGGGACGGCAATTTGGCGGTGGATCGACTAACACCCAGACTTGGTTTCTCTCAAAGTTTTCCAACTCCTCATGCATGGAATTCACCCAATTCTCATCAGACAAAGCGTGTCGAATATCTTTGGGCTCGAAAGAAGCAACAAACGTAGAATGAGCGAAATGAGAAGCATTCCTTGACCTCGACCGTGTAGTGATCACCAATGATGGTCGTCAGTGGGTGATCCACTTATACTCGCCGGGGAGCCACACGTCTGGACACGACCTCCCCCTCAGCAGCAGCCTCCACTTGAACAGCCTCAGTCGTAGTGGGTGTAGGGGATGGTCCGTCCTCGATCGTCGTCGTAGTAGTGGAAGTAGTACGTACACGATCAGCCGCTGGAGCATCACCACCATCATCATCCTCGTCTCCATCACCATCCTTCTCATCCTCAAAGATCCTGGCACCAATCTCCTCGTCACCTGCACACTCAAAAGCAGAAGAGCTACATGGTTGTGTCTCGTCGAAGGTAACCTCGCAAGTCTCCATGGTTCGGTTAGTGTCAAGGTTGAGCACACGATATGCTCTAGAATGAATCGCATAACCAAGGAAAATCCCATCCGAACATCGAGACTCAAACTTATCCAACTTGCCCTTCTTGAGAATGAAACACTTGTAGCCAAAAGCTCTAAAGTGACTCACCTTGGGTTGTCGGCCATGCATCAGCTCATAAGAGGTCTTCTTCTTAAAGGCACGAATGAAGATGCGATTGGAGACATAGCAGGCGGTAGTGACCGCCTCGGCCCAGAAACGCCTAGGAGTCTATGCTCATCAAGCATCGTCCTGGCCATCTCACAAAGGGTCCGGTTCTTCCTCTCCACTACGCCATTCTGGCAAGCGACATATGGAGAAGAGTACTGATGATCAAGACCAAGATCACTGCAAAAGACATCAAAATGAGAGTTCTTAAACTCTGTGCCATTGTCAGTGCGTATAGCTCGAATGGCATCACCATGTCTCTCATTCTTCAACCTCAAGATCAAGTCTCGAACAAAGCCAAATGTCTCACTCTTGTCCTCCAAAAAGAAAACCCAAGAGTACCTCGAAAAATCATCAACAACCACAAGAACATACCACTTCCCACCAGCAGAGCGAACACGAGCTGGCCCAACCAAATCCATGTGCAACAGCTCAAAAGGTCGCTCAGTCATGACAGAAGTCAAAGGGGCGTGAGAAGCGGCAACCATCTTTCCATGCCGACAGGAAGCACAAACCAAATCCTTCTCGAATTTCAACTTAGGCAATCCTCGGACAAGATCAAGACCACTCAAGCGGGAAAGCAACTCAAAGCTCAAGTGTCCCAATCCCCTATGCCATTTCCAAAGCTCAGCTGAAGCGCCAGCAACAAAGCATCGAGGAGGACCAACAGACTGGGAAAATCGGCACGAAAGATTTGACCCTCGGGGACGATCGTACAGACAAGATCGCCTCGAGAATCAAGCACACGAGAAGCACCCGACTTGAAACGAACCTCAAAACCTTCGTCAAATAATTGAGATACTGACAACAGGTTGAAACCAAGTGACTTGACTAGGGCCACACTTCTTAAGGTCACCTTGCTACTCACCTTCACCATACCTTCCGCAAGCACTCGTCCTCTCCCATTGTCCCTGAAAGTGATGTACTCCCTCGTACTCACCGGGGTGAGACTAGAGAACCACCCACGATCTCCGGTCATGTGTCTTGAGCAACCGGAGTCGATCAACCAAAAGTTCTCCAAGCCTCCCACCTGCAATCAAAAATGAGAATGAGAATGAGCAAGCGACTCAACACTGGGGTTAGTACCAAAAGAGTCAAACCAGTGTTGAGCCATTTGCTCAAAAGAAGGGTTAGCAAAATCCATCCTCCCAAAACCTCTAGGCGGAGCCCTCTCACGCCTACCACCAAAGGACCTGTCACGTCTCACTGGAGGAGTACGCGCACCACGAGGGGGAAAATGTGGCCCGTAGTCCATCTGAGACCCAAACCTCAGATCGTGCCTCCCAAACTCATAACGGTCACGAGAAGGAGCACGTCGAGCCAACTCACCACGCCCAAACCCAACACGCCTGTCTCTCTAAGGGAACACACCTCCACCTCCACCTCCACGAGTGGGAACTGTCCTCACAAACACATCACCCCTAGGTAGAGGCCCTCTACGAGGCTCAGGCACACCACGAGAAAGCTGGTACCTGTCCTTGTTTGCCATCTCCCTAGCAAACCTCTCATCCCACTTCCTCTGGAAACAGAACTCATCCTTGTGCCCATCCCTCCCACAATACCCACAATGGAAGCGGATTGGCACTGGCTTGTGCTGTGCTTCTCTACAAGCTTCTCTCCAGCTTTCTCTCCTGTCTTCCCATCAAAGACTGGAGGATCTGGGGTTGTGTCTAGCTTGTTTCTGCTCACAAACTTGATGGGTTTTTGGTAGTTCTCGGATTTGTGGGGAAATACTGGAGGATCTGGGGTTGTGTCTAGCTTGTTTCTGAGATGGTTTGACTTGGGTGCAAATTTGTTCATTGGTGTGTTATGTGGTGGAATGGGGATCTCTCCGGCTTTCTCTTCTCCCTCACCACTCTTCTCACCACACTTGTCAGCCCCCAACGCCTGACCATCAAACCTCTTGAACTGAGCCAACATCATACTCAATTGTGGCTCATGCCCAGACAACCACCCCATCATTTTTCTTAATTCATCATTTTCATCCTGCAGACGATCAACATAGTTTGCAAGTTCCATGTTTTTCAAAGTATGCATTTCACAGGTTGAACATGATGTAGGAAGAGGAGCTTTCAATGCCGCCTCAAGAGAAACAATCCTAGTGTGAGATTCATCTAGCCTAGCATGCAAAATAGGACATGATGTACAAGCTCCTAACAAAGCTGGCCTAGACTTCAATTCATCACACTCAACCCTAACCACATCTAGTTCCTCAAGAACAGAGGCATATTTCTCCTTGAGGGCAGTCAAGTCAGTAAGAAAAACTGAGCAATCACCACAATTAATTTCATCCGACACAACAGGAGCAGACTTCAAAGCAGCTATCTCATTTCTAGCATCCACAAGCAAGGATTCAAGTTCAGCTAATTTGTCTTTAGCATCACCCAACAAAGACCTGAATTCCCTCTTCTCCTTGTTGGTCTTTCTAAGCACATCATCATGGTTGTCAAGCAATTCATTCAGCCTAGCATTCTCCTCTAGCAAGAAGTTGGGATCTTGTCATACCTCTTCATCGAAGTCGGAGTTCGAATCCGAGCTGTGCTTCCCACCCTTCTTGGAGTGCGTCATGCTGCAAAAGCCTCCTTGCGCGACGAAGCTCAGGCCGGTGATGTTCTTGCCCGTGTGCTGCTTGTCCTTGCGCTTCTCTTGCTCTTCCTCGCTGCTCGAGTCGGAAGAAGCATCACTTGATGTCGAGTCGATGTCGCTCACTCCGGCCACCATCGCTCGAGCGGTCTTCTTCTTGTAGCCGCCACCCTTCTTGTGCCTCCTCTCGCCCTTGTCCTTGTGCTTGTCCTTGTAGTCGTTCCAGGACCGGTGCTTGTTGTAGTCGTGCTTGGGCTTGCCCTTGTAGTCGTTCTTGATCTCCATGGCTTCAGGGCATTCGGCGATGAAGTGCCCGTGCTTCCCGCACTGATAGCACATTCCCGACCTCCGCCTTGCATTCTTGCGGTTCTCGTACATCCGCCCAAACCTCTTGCTCAACAAGGCGAGATCGTCCTCGCTCAGCACCTCAAAGTCCTCATCTGGCAAAGACACAAGACAAGACAAAGAGAAACCACTAGGGTTAGCGTTAGACCGTGATCCCGAGACAAGAGCCAGGCTATGAGGATCAGTGGGGCTCTCGCTCTTGGCTCTCAAGCCACGATCAACCTCTGAAGACCTGAGCTTGGAAAACAGCTCATCCAACGTCAGCGTATCATACACGCTCGACTCCTCAATGGCCTCGACCTTGGCTTCCCACACAAACCTATCCAGGGCATGCAAAAGCTTGATAGCTTGATCATGATCCGTGTATGGAAGCACTGTCACATTGGCCCTCATGTTGTTGACTATGCAAGTGAAGCGCTAAAACATAGCATCGGTCGACTCACCGGGGAGATGAGTGAAGTTCTCATACTCTCTCCGGTAAGTGGAAAACAAACGGGCTTGCACTTAGGCATTGCCAACATGAGCATTCTTGAACTTGAGCCATATCTTTCTGGCCACATTCTCTCCGAACACTCGCTCGAACTCCGAGGCACAGAGAGCACAGAACAAGTAATCAACAGCCTTGCTGTTGGCCTCAAACATGTCCTGCGATCCTGGAAGCAGAAAACTATCTGGGATGACATATTGATGATTCTGAGTGACCTCCCAAATAAGAGTTCCCTTCCCTCGCAAAAACGTGCCCATGCGCCTCTCCCACATCGGGTAATTCTTGCCATCAAAGTGCGAAGGACCCGACCCCTTGCCGTAATCACCCATCTTTAGATCTTAGACTGGTTAGAATCAAGAAGATCTGTAACCGGCTCTGATACCAATTGAAGGACCGAATTGGCGACTAGAGAGGGGGGGCAGTGAATGGGAGTCGATAAAAATTCTTCTCACGAACTCGGCCTAAACCCCAATATCACTTCCAAAGAATCCCGCACAAACTTGCCAAGATCACGTAGTCACAACGAACCTACTAACCCTAGGAACAAGTTAGGACAAGCCTAGAAACAAAGCGGAAGCAAGCTCAAAAGGAAACGAGAAAAGAACGAGCTCAGGACAACCTACAGCAGGTTTTGTCAGAACTTCCGGCCAAGTATCGGAACTTCCGATAACAGGTTCTCTGGCTATCAGAAACTCATTATCTGAACTTCCGGTACAGGGTCAGAACTTCCGTCCATCGGAACTTTCGGCGTAGGGTCGGAACTTCCGAAAAAGACTTTCTGTCAGCCCTTGAACAAGTTATTGGAACTTCCTGCCCCGGGTCGGAACTTCCGACAGTCCCCAGAAAACAGAGAAAAACAGCCCGCGAGAAAAGGAAGGAAAATCCAAAACTCGATCAAACGAACTCCAAAAATCACGAAACTTTAACCATAGCTTCTTAACAACACAAGGAAGCTTTGCCCAAAAGATCTCCTCCAAAAAATCAAGGAATCACCACCAGAAAAATGATTTAGGCTATGAACCCTAGAGAGGAGACATGTCCTCAAATCGATGGATCTCCCAAATGGCTAGAGCTCTTGAGACAAGATTTGGCGGAGATGATAAGCAACACAAGATGAAGCTATACCCCAAAAATCTCGACCTCTAACTCCCTAAATCACCGGGAATCGCGGATCACACGAACTCCACCAAGAACATGAACTCCAGCCAAAAACTCACGAATCGAAGGCTCTACACGGCGTTTGAGGGGTCAAGATCATACACAAACATGCACAAGGCATCCACCCATGATCTCCTCAAAGAAATCCATGAAGAAACTCCTCCAAACTCACGAATCGAGCGAAGAACGAAAACTCCCAAAAATAGCCCCAAAAATGACATGACAATCACAAAGGACTAGGAGATCACCGGGACACCGAATGCTTCCATACATCCAGAGGTCAGAGTCTATACAAGAGTCTAGCCTAAGGAATCCAGAGGAAAACGAAGCAGTTCAGAAAAATCTACCGGGGGAGAAAGCCCTAGGAAGCAAGAGAGAGAGATGCCATCCACCTCTACGCTATTTATACAAAGTCTATTAGAGGGAGGTAAATGACCACGCTACCCCTACTACTTAAATGAAGATACAACCCCTCAGGGGCATTTTGGTCAAGTCTTCATCGGACGGACACGCTTCCACCACTGCTTCGCTTCACCTCGACGCAAACCCCGCGATCACGCCACGTGCCCTCCGCCTCGAAGCTTCCCGTAGCTCCCGGATCACCGTCTCCGTCACCTCGGGCCTCCGAGCTTGGTTTTAAGGCCCAAACCAAGAAACCGTCCACTGATGGTTTTGTGGGCAAATCAACAAACCCTGCATGCAAGCTTCGGTCTCCATCCGCTACCATGCACCGGCCCATGTTCATAACTTCAGCCTGCCAGTCCTGCACCGCACGGCTCGCACTTGACCCCATCGGCCATCGGGTCCATCGAACCAAGCCTACTTGCCTCTCCATCACCCGGAGGCCGCCACGGCTAAGGCCTTTCGCGCTTGTTCTTCACCTGCACCGACATGAGTCAAGCCGCAACCTGTACCTGCACACTTAGCCAAGCATCAGTGCACACAATATTGTCAATCACTCATCACTCAGGAGCGACCCTCCACTGGTCCTCGGACACACCTGGTCCTCAATAAACATCCCAAAAAAGTTTCAAATGATTTTGAGTAACAGGTAATATACATCCCACAGAGAGATGAACATATCTCGCTAAGTGACAATGACATATGTGTGACATGTATGCTTTAGTGAGGATGTGCATCACCACTTTCTCAGAATCACTTGAAACTTTTTTTACAACATAATACTCCAAAAGGCGGGTCTCATGCAAGTTTTCAGATTTTTCAAGCAAGATTTGATGATTTTAACATTTATTATTATTAAATTAACAAATAATTAGAATAATAGGCAAACTTGGTCGGAAAATTACAAAACTTCACACAACATCATGATTTGGATCCATAAACATCCCAAAAAAGTTTCAAATGATTTCAAGTAATAGGTACTATACATCCCACATAGGGATGAACATCGCTCGCTAAGTGATAATGACATATGTGAGACATGTATGCTTTAGTGAGGATGTGCATCATCACTTTCTCAGAATCACTTGAAACTATTTTTACAACATAATACACCAAAAGGAGGATCGCATGTAAGTTTTCAGATTTTTTAAGCAAGTTTAGATGATTTTAATATTTATTATTTATTAAATCAACAAATAATTATAATAATAGGCAAACTTGGTCGGAAAATTCCAAAACTTCACACAACATCATGGTTTGGATCCATAAACATCCCAAAAAAGTTTCAAATGATTTCGAGCAATAGGTACTATACATTCCACATAGGGATGAACATCTCTCCCTGAGTGACAATGGCATGTGTGAGACATGTATGCTTTAGTGGGGATGTGCATCATCACTTTATCAGAATCGCTTGAAACATTTTTGACAACATAATACACCAAAAGGAGGAGCTCATGCAAGTTTTCAGATTTTTAAGCAAGATTAGATGATTTTAACATTTATTCCTTAGTAATTCAATAAAAAATTACAGTAATATGTAAACTTGTTCAGAAAATTGCACATATTTGCAAAACATCATTTTTTGCTCCTAAATTTGAATTGTCCACAGAAGATAACTGAATTTTACATCTAATATAATGGAACATATGATCCTAATTATAATTTGTTTGAATTTTTTTGTATCTTATTAGGTGCACATGTAGTTCAACTTGGATGACTACGTAGAAATTCATTTAACATATAGAAAATAGTGAATAAGTTCCAAAATATTTTAAACTTCTACAAAACAACTTATATGTACTATATTATATATATATAATGATATGGTGTATATAAGATAAATTTTTTTATGTGTTACTTCACAATAGTGAAAAAAAGAAAAAGAAAAAGAAAAACGTTAAGCATCGGACGGATCCCGCGTAGCCTGGGCCATCTCTTTGGGTTTTCCGCGTGGCCTTTACGGCCCATCTCTTCCTGACCTTCAGATCCTCGATCTGACGGACCGGAACATGTTCTTGTAAAGGGCAACGCCTGAAACCCTATTTCCCCACCTCCGTTTTTTGCCGCAGCAGCGTGCTCTCTGCGCGGTGGCCGGTGGCGGTCGGGGTGAAGCCGAGGCGTCCGGCAGGCGCCCTTAGGCCTCGTTTGGGTAAACGGGGTTCGGCAAGGAATCGGCGCAAAAACCTGGCACACGCGGAATCAAGCCCACGCGAGGGCGAATTCTCCTCCTGGCCCAAAAAACGCATTTGGCAGTACCGGATTTGGTTTTTGGCCCACCGCAATCCACTCCGATCCACCTGAGTTTTGATCCACACCACCGCACACCGCGAAGGCACTCACACGAGGGACGCCTGCGCATCGTGCTTTCCTCCCGCGGAACGGAAGACGACACCGCTGCTGCTTTCTTCCTCGCGGCGCCGGCGGCGAGCTCGGGACAGGTACGTCTCCTCCTCCTCTCCCTCCATCTCCTCCTCTGTGTCATCCCCTCCCTCCATATCCTCCTCCACCTGACCCCCTCCCCCACTCCTTTTTTCTTGCTAGGGTTTGTCAGGCGGCGGCGGCTCCAACTACAACCTCGATATTGCGGCGGCGCGCGAGGAGGAGGCGAGACGGCAGCGCGGGAGGCGACCAGACTACGGCACGAGGTGGTGGCCTAGCAGCGCGGCACCTCCCCGACGACCGGATCCCGTCCAAGATCCACCATCTCCGCCGCCTTCTCCCCTGTAAGTTCTGTTCTTGATTTTACACTGGTTAGCTTCGTCTGAGATGGCCTGACAAGCATCATATCCACTATCAGCTTACGTTTCTTAGATTTAGTGAATCCATATTATTTAGAAAGCTTGCAATGTCATTCAGTTGAGTTGGGGACCTCAACTCATGAAGTATCTGATAAGTGTCATGACATGGTCTTTGAAATGAAATAAGATGAACGATAGAACCTCTAAAATTTTGATTTCTAGAAGTCTAATACTTTTTTTCAAGGATGCAATGTGATAAGTATGTTCTGTCAAAAAATGTGAGAGATGTTGCATACACTCAGGTGTGCATATACTAAAAAGTGCTTATTTGGATGAGCATAAGATACATCCATGCCCATGTTTCATTTTTGCTAAGATCAAATAGAATCTGTCAATTAACTTTTTTGTCCAACAAATCCAAGGAGAGAACATTGTGTTAGACGAAAGAGGAATTGTTTGCACAAGGATGGAGCTGTTTGGGCAGTTCTCAATGACTGATTCTAATCACAAATGAAAACAAATATGAAAGAATAAAATAAGTGACTTTTTTTGTCCTCTGCAAAGATAACAGCCTCCTGAATTCTGTAAGTTCAGGGCAATTTTCCACAAAACTAAACTTGTTGCTGTGCTGTAGAATAATACCTATCACATGTTAAATAGCTTGTGTCTTGTTGTTTTGTCAACGACGACGCGCTGGTTTTTTAATTTCTTCGCAAATCCGACCGATCGATTTGCAACCTGCTCATTTTCTCACGGATATCTTATATGCTCTGCTTTCAGATGCACCTCTTCCATGTAGTACTCCTGCTTAAATTAAATGACCACTTCTGTAATTTCAGCTAGATATGATGCATGTGTTGAGCATGCTTGTGGATTGACTTTCGGTATCTTGTCATCTCACTGTAAGAAGGAAGGAGTTCTAGTTCCAAACATTTCACACTAATGACAGTTTTCCCTCGAGGGCGCGCAGCGACGGGACGGCGACCGGGCCAGAGGAAGGGAGCGCGGCGGGCACAGTTGATGGATCTCCTCTCCTTGCATTCCCTTTCGGCGAAGTATGGCAGCGGCGTCCAGTATGGGTATGGCCTCCATGCTTGATGTGGTGCCGTTCTCTAGGCAGCCACGACCATGCAGGTAATCTGCTCGATTAAATGCCTCTAAAGATGAAGCAGCTGTTGGCTCCTGCTTTACAGTGGATTAGTTTCTGCAATTCCAGGTGCTAGTCTCCTCCCTTGGCAAGCCATAGCGGCAGTTGGCGGATCTACGACTGCTGGATTTCGTCCTGAACCGCGGGTCCATCCCCCCTTCTTGCAGCTCGCGATATTGCATAGAAAAGAATCTGTTTTCTTTTGGAAATTGTTTCAGTATAAGATACGGCAGTGAGCTGTGATCAGTTTGGTTGTGCAATCTTGCTTGTGTGAACAGGCAGTACCAAGAGTCACATTACTAATGTTTCTTGTATAGTTTAAACTGAAAATAGCAGCATTCTAGTAAACTGAAAAGCAGTCTTGGATATGAAGTAAACAAGTTTGGGCATAGATAGGTCAATGCAAAATTAAATTTGCTTCAGTTTGCAACTATTGCTGTGATTTGTCTCCTTGCACTTTACTAGCTATGTCTCTAATTATTTAGTAATGATGCAGTACTATGATGTATCGTCAACACGCTTAGTTCAGCTTCTGTTCGAGCAATTTTTTAACTAAGTGTGGTGGCCAATAGTGCAATAGAGCTTCGTGTTTAGAGTGTTTAAAGTGTTCAACAATGCACCTAATCAATGACTTTATTACTTTATTTTTCGCAGGATTAAAGATCCACAGTTGCCCTCTGGTGGTCATAGTCACTTTATCACAGTTGTCAAGCAGTACCATGATACAAGTTGTTATCGTCATAAGTCCATAATTCTTAGTGTCTTTATATGGGTTGTAATAGTACATATTTGGGCTGTAGTAGATGTTTTTGTCTTTGTAATGAGTACAATTTTTGTGGAGCACTGGAATACTGGATCTATTTATTTATGGAATTGTTGATCATTTCAATATTATTTGCAAATGGTAATGAAACCATGTGCATCTGTGTGATGAAATTGACGAGTCTTTAGTGACGAATATATAATTGTTTCTGTGATGATTTGGATATTAAATCTGTGATCAAATTGTTGTAAAATCTGTGACTAAAGTGATGTTAAATCTGTGACCATTTCATATCAAAAGGGTGATGATGACAAATATTATTATGTGACAATTTTAGTGACGATTTAAAAAAGGTGACATCAGCGGCCACGTCAGCACTGACATCAGCTGCCACGTCAGCGCTGACGTGCCAGCTGACGTGGCATATGCCGTCGAAGGGATCAAAGCGGCCGGTAATGACAAAAAACAAGGCTATCTGTGACCAAATAGTTTCGTCACAAAATAGATAACGTCGTTAACGGCAGCGTCAAGATGCTCGGCTGCCGGACGATTATGATGAAAATGTTTTGGTCACAGATTGAATATCACATTTGTGACCACGTGTCTTTTGTCACAGAATATGTACACATCTGTGACCAAAATGACCATTTCGTCACCGATTGACATGTGACGCGACCTTTTTGACCAATCCAAAATCGTCACAAATTCGTCACAAATTACTTTCAATGACCAAAACAACATTTTCTGTGACAAAGGAAAAACGTCATACATCCCAACATCTCTACTAGTGATATGACCGGAGAAAGGAGTATGTTGTCCACCTATCTTCATCTAGAAGGACCAAGAGAAAGAATTGCTTATGGTGGGGATGTTTGTGCAGAAGTCATTGGAGTTGGTGATATCCCTATCTCTTCTAAATATTCAATTATTAATGTGCTTCATGTTGATCCGTTGGGTTACAATCTATTATCCGTTTCACAACTTAGTGAGATTGGATTTGATTGCCACTTTTCGGATAAGAGTGTGTCCATCATAAAGAGGGAGGATTCCTCTATTGTCCTCACGGGTCGCTTGAAGGGAAGGCTTTACCTAGTTGATCTCAACAAAAGTAAAGTCTCTCCTAAGACTTGTTTGGTGGCAAAATCTAGTATGGGTTGGCTATGGTATCGCCGACTAGCCCATGTTGGCATGAGGAACTTGGCCAAACTCTTGAAAGATGAACACATCCTTGGACTAACTAACGTTCATTTTGAGAAAGATAGGATATGTCAAGCATGCCAAGCCAGGAAACAAGTAGGTGCACCTCACCCACCAAATAGCATCCTCACTACTACAAGCCCATTGGAGCTCATTCACATAGATCTATTTGGACCGGTGGCCTACATAAGTATTGGTGGTAACAAATATGGCTTAGTTATTGTTGATAATTTTTCTCGGTTCACGTGGGTGTTCTTTGTGTTTGAAAAAGGTGAAGTACAAGGGAAGGTGAAGACCTTCATAAGAAGAGCACAAAGGGAATTCAGTTTGCCCGTCAAGAAAGTGAGAAGTGATAATGGCTCTGAATTTCGCAACACCAACGTTGAAGAGTTCCTTGATGAAGAGGACATCAAGCATGAATTTTCAACTCCTTATACCCCTCAACAAAATGGGGTGGTTGAGAGGAAGAATCGCACACTTATTGAGATGGCAAGAACCATGTTGGATGAGTACAAGACACAAGACATCTTTTGGGCCGAAGCCATCAGCACGGCTTGCCATTCCATCAACTGCCTCTATCTTCACAAGTTTCACAAGAAGACTTCTTATGAGCTTATCACCGGTAAAAATCCTAAGGTGTCCTACTTTAGAGTATTTGGGTGCAAATGTTTCATTCTAAACAAGAAGCCCTGAAGCTCTAAGTTTGCACCAAAGGTTGAAGAAGGTTTTCTTATTGGTTATGGTCCTAATGAACATGCCTACCGTGTTTTCAATCTAACCACCGGAAGGATTGATGTCACGGTAGATGTAACTTTTGATGAATCTAATGGCTCTCAAGTGGAGCAAGTTGATATGAATGTTGTAGGAAAAGAGAAGCCACCTTGTGAAGCAATCAAGCAATTGGACACAAGTGATGTTAGACCAGTTGAAGCACAAGATAAGATGAAGAAATTGTTCAAGCTTCAACACCATTCGAAGGGTCAGATGCTCCTGGTTCTGCAGAGGTGCAGACTCTGGAGGTTCCGGGAACTGTCACTAGAACTCAACCTCCAGGAAATACTCCAGAGGTTCTGGGGTCTGGGAACATAGTACCCCAGAACACTGAGAACTAGGCCACTAATCAGCATGGCGATGATCATGTAGCCAATTCTGAGACTCAAGCTGATGGTGATGATGAAGACCAACCTCTACACCAACCTCATGGACCATCACATCCTCGTGTACATCAAGTTGTCCAATGGGACGACCCTGTTGACAATATTCTTGAGAGCATAAAGAGAGGGGTAACAACACGATCTCGTCTTAAACTTTTTTGTGCATTTTACTCATTTGTTTCCTCTCTTGAACCTATCAAGGTAGAGCAAGCTCTTGAGGATGTGGATTGGGTGATGGCTATGCAAGAAGAGTTGAACAATTTTGAAATAAATCAAGTGTGGGAGTTGGTGGAAAGACCCAAGACAAATATCATAGGCACCAAATGGGTTTTCAGAAATAAGCAAGATGAGTTTGGCATTGTGATTAGGAACAAGGCAAGGTTAGTTGCTCAAGGGTACACTCAAGTTGAAGGACTTGACTTTGGAGAAACATATGCACCGGTGGTAAGACTTGAAGCAATTCGGTTTCTTCTTGCCTTTGTTGCCCATCATGACTTCAAGCTATAACAAATGGATCTCAAGAGTGCATTTCTCAATGGTCCACTCTCCGAAGAAGTCTATGTGGAGCAACCACCTGGTTTTGAAGATCCCAAGCTTCCTAATCTTGTCTACAAACTCCATAAGGCACCAAGAGCCAAGAGCATGGTATGAATGCCTTAAGGATTTCTTGCTCAAGTAAGGCTTTGAGATAGGCAAAGCCGATGCTACTCCCTTCATTAGAAAAGTTGATGGTCGTATCTTTGTTTGCCAAATATATGTCGATGACATAATATTTGGTAGTACCAATGAAACTTTTTGTGAAGAATTTAGTATGGTTATGACAAAGAGATTTGAGATGTCCATGATGAGTGAGCTCAAGTACTTCATTGGATTTCAAATCGAACAAGCAAAGGAGAGGACTTTCCTATGTCAAACCATGTACACAAGGGACATGTTTAAGAAGTTTGACATGGACAAGGCCAAGCCCATCAAGACTCTAATGCCTACCAACGGACACTTAGATCTTGATGAAGAAGGAAAATTTGTGGATCAAAAGGTATATCGTTCCATGATCGGCTCTCTTCTTTACTTATGTGCATCTAGGTCAGATATTATGCTTAGTGTGTGCATGTGTGCTAGATATCAAGCTAACCCGAAAAAGTGTCATCTTATGGCCGTAAAGAGAATCTTGAGATATCTAGTACATACCCCTAACCTTGGCTTGTGGTATCCTAAGGGCTCCAGTTTCGATCTACTTGGCTATTCGGATTCTGATTATGTTGGTTCCAAAGTAGGTAGAAAGAGTACTTCGGGGACATGCCAATTCCTTGGTAGGTCTCTAGTGTCTTGGGGTTCTAAAAAGCAAAACTCAGTAGCCCTTTCCACCGCTGAGGCCGAGTATGTTGCAGCCGGTGCTTGTTGTGCTCAACTACTTTGGATGAAGCAATCCTTAAAAGATTACGGATGTCATTTTACCCATATCCCACTTTTGTGTGACAATGGAAGTGCCATAAAGATTGCAAATAACCCTGTAAGCCACTCTCATACAAAACATATAGACATCCATCATCACTTCTTGAGAGATCACGAAACCAAAGGAGATATCACTCTAAGCCATGTGAGCACCGAAAAACAACTAGCCGGTATCTTCACTAAATCTCTCGATGAGTCAAGGTTTTGCAATTTAAGGAATGAGCTAAATATTCTTGATTCCCATTGCGTGGCTTGACATATAGCACACCTTGTTTGTTATGTTGCTTTGTTGAAAATCTTTTTGAAAAATTTCATACGTGTGTTTCAAAATCTATTTTATATCCCAACTTGTCTCAAGAGGCTATAGCTATGTGTTGATTGATTATTTTCTAGCCTGTTGGGACAAGGAGTCCATGATCTAAGAGTAAAATTGAGTTAAAGTACCAAATCTCAGCAAAACAGCAAGCTCACTGTCTCTGGTTACAATCTTCGGAGGTTCCGGGAACTACCCGGAGGTTCCGGATTCTTATCTGTCAATTCAGTCAAGCTTCAGTCAGGTTTCAGTTCAAAATCCGGAGGTTCCAAAAAATCTCCGGAGGTTCCGCACTTACACAGTTGGAAGTCAGACGAAGTCAAAAAAGGAGCGTGAGGGAATATTCTTGGAACCTTATCCCTTTACCCCTCTAGGGTAACTCCCCCATCTACCTCAGATCTTTACCGCAGTTAGTTACACCTTTCACCGCACCTCTCGCTCTCGCTCTCCCTCACACCTGTGCTCCAGTTCTCCACCGCGCGCCGCCGCTGCACCTGCCGCCGGTGAAGTCGTCGCCGGTCAAGCATCGAGGTGGTGTGTTGCTCATCTTCTTCCGGGTGCTGCAGCTGATGCTGGAGGAAGAACCATCTGCGTCGTGAAGACCTAGATCTACTCTGGCAGTTCCCTCTGGCCTCCTCAAGTCTGAAGAAGTTCAAGAAGGAGTTCATGTTCTTCATCCTCAATACACCAACCGCCTTCTTCCTCTCTCGAGCGGATCTAGCTTTTTGAAGCAGGAGAACCATTACACTACCGGATCTCATCCAGTAGGTTTCTCCAGTACCACTAGGTCACTTTGTGATCTAGAGAGGGCCTCTGGGCTACGTCATCGACGTCAAAAGCTTCACAAGCTTCTCCTTCCTCTCCCTGAACTAAGGTAAACCTAACCCTAATCTGGCTAGATCTACTTCTTTCCTAGTTCTTGGCTAGAATCCCTGTGTAGATGTGATCTTAGATGCTATCTGGTGATAGATGCTTAGGTACATTATGTTAGATTTCAATTGAAAGTTGAATCAGAGAAAGTTGGCCATTGTCACTGAAGAACCCGGAGGTTCCGGGAAATCCCTGGAGGTTCCGAGGTCTGCAGCAACAAAGGCACTGGCTCTGATTCAAAATTCAATTGAACTCTTATACATTTTGTCTCTAATCCATTTTTCGCTAAATCTCCTTATCATCTGCACTTTATCTTATCTAGATGGTTGGGGATTCTTCAAGAAAGAGGGAAAAGAGGCATGTTCAGTATGAGGATTCTGAAGGGGAGGAAGCCTTCAACTTTGCAGTCAGGCAAGTTGCCCCTAGGAAGGCCACACCCAACAGAGGAAGAGGTGCAGGCAGTATCTCAGGAGGAAGAGGATGATGGGCTGTTGCTCATGTCAGTGACAATGGTGGGACAGAATGAAAGACAATACCCATAGAGATCACAACATCTGTTAAGCCTGGTGAGTTGGACACCTCTTATATTGTCCATGTTGAAGTTATGCCAAAGAAAAGGCCACCTACCAAGTATGATAGCACCATGACCTTGGAGTACTAGAATTATGAGGGTACCAATCTTCTAGTTAGGCTAGCTAGGGAACCAAACCCCTACCTCCTGCCTAAACTAGCAACCATTGACAAAAGATTTTGGTCAGTTTTTCACTTCAACTATTATAGCACTGTCCTGTTGAGCAAGCCCAAGATAAGGAAGATGCAATGGGTTGACTGGCAGCACTTTGAGGAGTTAGACAGGTCTGAAGTTGAAGAAGTTCTGGAGATAGTCAACAAGTATGATATGAAGGACTTGATGGGTTTCAAGTATGATTGGGATACTGAAATCATTGCTCAGTTCCATGCCACCTTCTTTTATGATGACACCAAGGACACTATTCATTGGATGACAAAAGGAGTAAACTACAAGGTTGATTTTGTGACCTTTGCTAGGCTACTGGGTTTTGGAAAGGAAGACAGGGAGAGGGACACCATAAACTTTGAAAACCATACGAAGCCAAACCAGATTGCTGATGCTTACTACATTGATGAACTAGCTACTAGATCAACAGTTGGGCTGAAACCAGTCTACTATGTGTTGAACAATATGCTTAGGCAAACTATATATCCTAAGGCTGGAAGTGACTCAACTTCTTTGAGGAGTCTTGCAACCAATCTGCTGTTCAGAATGCTACCAGATGCCACACCATTCTCTGTCAGTAAGTTCATATGGCTGGATATCATCACTAGCATGGAAAATGGAGTTGACAACTTCCCTTATGCACCATATGTGATGTACATCATAGAGGTTGTCACTGGGAAGATCTTCAAGAAGGACTGTGAGCACTATTCTTATCAAGTCAAGCAATGGCAGCACCAGAAGACTGATGCAGCAGTCAAGGCATTCCTAGGGACAGAGGCAGCCACTCCTACTGCTCTAGTAGCTCATGATGATGAAGCTGGCCCCAGCAGTCCCAAGGAAAAGGAATCTGAGCTTGAAAAGATGAAAAAATTGCTCAAATATAGCCTTCTCCTTTGTACTTATTCTGCAAATCAAGCTTATGAGGCTAGAAAGGATATGAACAGGCTGCTAGCTCACAATGGCCTTGCTGTTCAGCCCTTATGTCTCCTCCAAATTTTTATGTTGATATCTCTAGTGAGGAAGAAGACTTCTATGCTCAGCCAAGACCTTATGCCAAGACCCAGCCTAATCAGCCAGAAGATGCTCAGTCAGAAGATGGCAGTGATGATGAACCCTTGGCTGCCAAGATCAAGAAGATGAAGCCTCAGTCCAAAGGCCCCAAAGCTCCTCCCAAGAAGAACTACAAGGTTCCAGCTAGCCATGGCAAGAAACCTCCTTCTAATGAAGAACCTGAATGCACTGACAGCACTTGGGATGAGTGAATTTCCTCTCCTTCTTCTTTCCTTTTTGTTAACATGTTGACAAATGGAGAGAAGAGGAAAGATTGAGATGCTGGCTTTTGTGAGTTGTGAGAGAAGCTGCTCTGCTGCTACTGCTTTATCTGATCTTAGCTGAACTCATTTGCTTATGGTTTGTAATTTCCAGTGGTACTTGTGTTGTCGGTGTCCGGATTAGTACCGGCACCAACTAGTAGTTAGCGCTGCGATCGGTCTCTCGATGGTCGGTGCTAAGCTAAATGGAGACAAAGGTTTATCCTGGTTCTGGCCACGAGGCCGTACGTCCAGCAGGGTGTGCTTACGCACTGTATTAGCTCGCACCGGTGGTGCTCGTAGAGGGGGGCTACAAGCGAGGCGGGAGAGGAGCCGATCCCTCCAGGTCCCTACTAGGGTGATTGAGGCAAGTGTCAATATCGGGAATGGTGAGGTGTGGAGTGTGGAGTGAGCGAATGTGTGCTGGGAGTATGCAAATGAGTGAGCGTGCCCGCATAAGGGCGTCTGCCTCTCCCTTTTATAGACCCAGGGAGGGCAGTTACAGTAGAGCCGCACAGTGATCTATACAGTAGCCATGTACTAGCAGGTGTGGCACCACGGGTCTTATCCTCGCACGTCCTTGCTCCTGGCGTGAGTAGGTGACGAGCTCCGGCTTTCGGGGATGGCGTGGTGACTCCTGTGTTTGTCCGGGCATGACTTCGAGGGTGTGTGCTTGCCGATTCGAGGGTCTGATCGTAGGGGGAGGACGGGAGTTGGCAGCACAGGACTGTGGAACATCACCGGCCTGTCCGCATAGTGCTATGGAGTCCGTTGCACAGCGGCGTGGATGGCGGCACAGCACCAGGGATAGTCGCATAGTGTCGAGGATGGCCGCATGACGTCGGAGTTGGCGGAGGAGATGCGGCGCACGTCATCCATACAACGGTGCTGGTCAGCATGTACGCCCGCATGCCGCCCGTACGCCCTTCGAGGGTGCCACTATGCCCGTTCGAGGGCCTCGCTGTCGGGGAAGGACGGGAGCAGGTAGTATAGTGGCGCGGAATGACGCCAGCCTGTCCGCACAGTGCCGCGCAGCACCCGCACAGGAGTGGCTGCATAGTGGTGGGTTAGGCCGTACTGTGGCGGTGTCAGGTGCTCAGGCCGTGTCAGCCGTGCGGCGTGGAGTAGGATTCGCTTTTGACTTTGGCGTCCCGCCGCGGATCCGGGCATTAAATGCCGTTGTCAGATAGAGTGGAACGGGCGGGGCGCTGTTGGTCGAGCGTGGCGAAGTTGGTTGCCTGCTCGAGGGGGACCGAGCCCCTCGAGCGAGACGGAAACCCGCTCGAGGGGCCAGGACCCTCGAGCGAGGCGGAGATCTGCTCGAGGGGTCGGGACCCTCAAGCGAGGCGGAGAACGGGGCGCACGAGTAGGCCTTCTCGATGAACAGCCTTGGGCCGCGACTGGGCCGTAGCAGGCCATGGGCCTGACGCGCGCCTTGCTCCCTTTTTGGATTTGTGTAGATTAGCCCGTACCTGATCGCGTTAACGAGGGTGACTATCCCCTTAGTTAGGGGACCCCTTATGACCGTCGCTGACAGTAGCCCCCGAGCCTTTGTGGGAATGGGAACCAGTCCGGCAAAGGATACAGGTCCTGAGGTAGTGTGTGCGGGACTTTCCCTTTGATCACGCATGTTTTTTTCGTGGGGCGCGCTAGCACACCCGCGGGTGTAAGCCCCCGAAGCCCTGTAGGAGTGCGTGCACTCGTGCAGGGGTTAAAAGCATTGAGTGACGGGCTCGCCTCGCGCTTGTTTCAGCCAGCCTCGGCGGTATTTCAGCCGGCATCAGCGATCTACGCGAGCGAAGCGGTGTCGAGCTCACCCGAGGCGCCCTTAGGCGGGTTTGCTTGCTTGTCTAGGGGTTAACCCTCCAGGATCAGCAGGGCTGAGCGAGATGATCATTGGGATGGTCGTGGTGCAAGGAGACCCCAAGCCCTAGCCTGATCAGGGATGATCAGGTAAAGTCCTTGGCTTCGTGTTACGACCCTCGTCGCCCTTCCGCAAGGGGGAGGGGTGAGGCGATCCATGGTTCCCTCGAGTGGGCGGTGAGTCATGGATGCCTCGGCAAGCTGTTAACGGATAGTTCAAGTGGACGTCCATGCCCCGTTCGATAGGGGTCGGCTCGTGGTCCGGGGACACGTCCATGTGAGTGCTTGCAAAGGTTTGCTAAGCAGAGCTCGGTCCCGTTCGATGGGGGCCGAGGGTGCGGAAGAACTCCCTCGGTGGGATCCCTCAATTAGCTGCCTTTGTCTTGGCCTTGAACACGATATGTGGGGCAGCCCCAAACTTCGCTTTTGGGGATAGGCTCGATCGCGCACACCCTGATGGTTTCTGACTCTGTTGATCTGAGGCGCCTGTTCGTACCCTTCGAGGGTCAGGCTCCGTACCCCTGATCAGTAGGGCTTTTGCGGGAAGCGTCGTGCATCCCCGTCTTATCACATTTGTGGCGCCTATGAGCCCTCGCTAGGCCAGGCTTCGAACCACTGATCGGTAAATCCTTGTTATGAGGTGCATCTGTGGCACCCGTCGTACCCTCAGTGGGCCGGGCCTCGAGCCACTATTCAGTAACAGTTTGGAGGGTGGAACGTAGGACGCCCCTCGAACTCTGCATTCGAGGGTGAGCGCGAGTGAGCGCGTCTCGCCGCCCCGGACTCCTTCGTCTTGGGGTGTCCGTTGAACCCTTTTGAGGGGTCGGGCCTCGGACCCCTATTTTGTGGGCTCAAGGGGTCTTCCTTATGCGGGAAGGAACCCCTTGACATTTGAAATTCGGCCGTGGACCGGTCAGTTGCTGCGCCCATGCGGTCGTGGCTGATGTGGCACGGAGCAGGCGGAGTGGGCGCGCCTTTTCAGGCGAGATGGTGTGGGCGGCGGGCGAATATGAAACGTCGTGGCACAGTTCCCCCTGGTTTACCGCACGGTAATAATTACGCCCGCACACACGCGTGGCGGTTTCGGGGTAGTGGTGCCCTGCTGTCAGCAACAGGCGGCACCTACTGCATTTACTGCGGCTGCTCGCCGCGCCCTCGAGTGATCCGTTCCCTCACTACCTTATAAAAATAGGAGACGTGGGAAGGGGATTTTTACCTTAGCCATTTGCAAACGCCGCTCCCACTTTGCCCTTTCCACCGCCGTGAGCTCTGCTGTTCCGGGTCCGCACACGCACATCTGTTCCGCCTTGCCTCAGCTTCCACCCCCGTCTTCCACCTACAGCCATGGTCAAGATTTTGGAGGCTGCGTCGTGGTTCCCGTCGTCAGTGGACGAGCAAACCGTGGAGGGGCTTGTACTCGGCGGGCAGCGAGCGCCGGCCGGTGACCAGGCGAACCCGGCGTGGATTATCTCACCGGCGTCGCACCAGGAGCCATCTCCTCCGCCGGGCTATGTCATGAGCTACGTGTGGCTACACGAGCGCGGGTTCAACACTCCCGCAAGCAAGTTCATGTGGGGGTTGTGCTACCACTGTGGGGTGGAGCTTCACAACTTCGTCCCCAATGCCATCTCACAGGCGGCGGCCTTCGTCACCGTCTACGAGGGATTCCTGGGGATTCGGGCGCATTGGGACCTGTGGATCCATCTCTTTCGAGGTGAACTCCACACGGTCGCCACTAGGGAGAGGGGGACGCGCAGGACCGTCCACACCGGCGGCCTCATGTTCGCGGTGTGCGAGTCCAGGAAGGATCTCTACCTGCCCTGCACCATAACATCGAACAACTCCGACTGGGAGAAAGGGTGGTTTTACCAGCGCAACAACAGCGCCGTGCTCCCGCCGTACACCGGGAAGGTGTTGACAGTGAAGCCAGACGTGTGGTCGCACGGGGTGGCGCCTCTGGCGAGGCAAAAGAAGCTCGAGCCTCTCACCGACACCCTGCGCAAGTTGGCGGATGCCGAGTTGACCGTGGCGGCTGTCATCGCGAACTTCCACCAATGGCGGGTGATCCCCCTTATGGAGAGGGTGCTCCCCATCTACGAGATGAGGAGCGACGCCGATGCCGCGGCCCTGGTGGGCTCGCGGTTGTTGGAGGAGCCGCTTGCCCCGACGTACGCGGCCAAGAGGACGAGGCGCGCAGTGAACCTCAAGGTGGTGGCTCACAGCGATGACGACTTGTGGTCATTCGCGATGTGCCCTGATCCGGACCCTCGCTCATTGGTAAGATCCTATTCTTCACTCCGTTCGCTTTGTTCTGGTGTTTGTGTTGACGGTGAATTTTGGTACTCCAAACATGTTCGTTACACTTTGGTTTGAACTTCATTATGGTACTAACCCGCCACTAGGCACAATAATGATATAACAAGTTCAACTTTGTATGTGCATTTGGAAGTGTGATGTTTTTGTAGGAAAACATGGACTAAAGGGACGGAGTCACATCGAGCTTAAAGGAGTAAATGAGGAGTTCCGTTCGTGTTCAAGTGCAAGGCAAACTCACTCCCAAAGGTGGCAAGGACCAAGGTGCTATGACAAAACATTTTCGAGGACCAAGACATAAAGATCAGATTTCATACCAGAAGACCCCCTATATTTATCGTAGGGTTGATGACGCCAAAAAGACACAAATATTGGGGTCAAAGTCCAAAATGCCAAGACGGGCCACTTGGAGGAAGGGGCGACCAAACCGGGCCGGGAAGGGCCCAGGCCGGTCGGCCCAGGCTGGCCGGCCTAGCCTATTCCAGCGTCAGTTCGGCCCCCGGTTTCTTGTGCATGAAGATCCTTCAACCCTAAGTATTAGCCGGCGCCGCCATTCGTCAAAAACAGAGATAAATACCCCCGAAAGGATCCATTCATGAAGAGAGGTTGGATCGGAAGATATTCGAGGAGAGCACTCGGGAGAAATATTCATCTAGTCCAAGGAGGTGGCCACAAGCAAAGGAGGACGTCGAGGTGCTGCCACGGCGCCCCCGGAGTTGAAGGATGCATCGCTGGAAGCATCTACCATGATCAATGACACCATGCTTATCGTCTTGATGGGGTAATCTTTTCATTTGTCCATGGGGTTGTAACGGATAATGTCATTTAATCACTGACTTGTTTATGGTTTCAGTCTATTGGTTTCATGTTGATGATGCTTTCATGTTTAAGGCTAGCTACCGTGCTTTTCGGGTGTATAGATCTCACTACTCCCGTTGATCCCTTCAACACACCGTGATCGTTCATTGTTTTGCCTTGATTGCCTTCGCGTAGTGACAGTGTGAGAGAAGGAAAAGGGTGAAGCCGCGGTCACACCTTCAATAGATTAGATTGGTTTTTATCTTCCTTGGCGGTTGCATGTTCATGTATCCTAGATCCTATGGGCAAGTGTCCTTTACATCTAGTTCACCTCACACACCTCTTTGTTTTAAGATTAGTTTGCTCTTAGATTAATCTCTAGTTAAAGGTTGTCTTAATCAACTAGATTAGCTTTAGATCGAACGCTTGCAATCCCCTTGCACCTTGGGTTGACAAGAACCTTGGGTTTACACTCAAGGGAAGAAGGGTCCCATACGGTTCGTATGCTTGTGGATCGAAGTTTGCAACGACAATCAACCGTCAACAAGCCCTTTTTTCTGGCGCTGTTGCTGGGGAGCAAGCCAGTTTGCTATGTTTGATTTCGTGTTAATTTTTGTTGATTACTAACATCTAACCTTTGTTTCCTAGAAACCCCTGCTTTTGTTTTGTTTTTGTTTTTGTTGTCTAGATGGCGTTCGCCCACCATCCTTTGGAAGAACTGGAGAAATCATTAAGGGATTACGCTAGTCCCCGATGTGAAGACATCAAGGTACAAGAGTCGGATTCGAAGCCTGAAGCGACGAAGTATGAGATTAAGGCGCGAATCATCGAGATGGCGGCGGCCAACCCTTTCGAAGGGATGGAGGCGGACAACCCGTATGGACACATCAAGCACTTCGCAACGTTGTGCAATACGGTACGACAAGAAGGAGTCCTCGACGAATGGTTCAAGTGGAATCTCTTCCCATACTCACTTGCCGGTGAGGCAAAGAAGTGGTACTCATTCGCATCCTTCGAAGTTGGAGGGAATTGGAACCAATTGACAAGGAAATTTTGTGAAAAATTCTTCCTGATAAGTAAAGTCCAACATCTAAGGAGGCAAGTGATCACCTTCACGCAAGGAGAAGAAGAAGGGTTAGACCAAGCGTGGAATAGATTCAACGAGTTGATTGAACAAGGACCACGACTCGGATTCTCCGGTGATGTACTTTTGCACACCTTTTTCTTTTCCCTAACCCCTAGTTGCGCGGAACATGATCAAATGTGTGCAGAAGGGGACCTCATGGAGAAAACACTCACGGAAGCCGCTCAACTTTTACAAAAAATCAGCAAGGCGGCGACCATGCGAAGAGATTGGGAAACACGACTTTCCGGGAAGCTAGAATGTGATTCAAGTGTGAGAACACTTGCTGGAATTTTCAGAGGAGCGACCCCAGAACACAAGAAAGAGGAGCCAATTCTGGAAAAATTAGAAGAAGTACACATGGAAGCAAGAACTACCTCAAACATCGACTTCGCCAAGTCATGCCAAGTGAATGGAAGAAGCATTTCAAGCGCAAAGCCATTGAGGGAGTTCGAGAAAATGGATTGGGTTCCAATTGATTTTGGGGAAGTGTTTGACAAGAGAAGACCATACCCCAACCAAAAGGGGGTGGCAAGAGCTTTGGCGGTAGATTTCCCGCCGGGGAAGCAAGCAGAAAATTCATATGATCTTGAAACGACCGGCGAGATTTTTCGAAAGCTCTTTAATGAAGTAGAAGTGGATCCAGACCATATAGCCAAGGTGAAAAGAGTGATGGGGATCAAGCCCAAAGCATCACCATACGCCCGCCTCACTGAAGTCTACGCCATAGGGTCCGATCAAGAGAAGACAACCCCGCACTTAAGTTGCAAGATTAATAGAATTCAATTTAAAGCTTTATGTGACATCGGAGCACAAGTAAGTGTCTTATCCTCCAAAATTTGTGATGAGATTCATAATCATACCATAGACCTAGTCCCAACTTCAACTAAGTTAATCTTGGGAGATGGTAGAGTTGTTAGACCTCTTAGAATTGCTTGCAATCTTGAAGTTGTCATCTCTAAAAAATGCATACCAACCGATTTCTTTATTGTTGATGCCTACTATGATAAACATGATCACATAATTCTTGGTAGACCCTTTTTAAAGTTGGTTAATGTTGTTTTAGATGCCGGAAAAGGGAAAGTAACGATTAATCTTGATGGAGATAAACATACATACGATTTTCTTCCCGATTCTAGGAACTCCTTACCCCTACCTCTTGATGACGAAGAGGTAGGGAGTCTTCATTTTGTTGAAACTTTCAGGGATCCACTACAAAAAGCAATGGAGAATCAACCTAATGATGAGCAAGACGAAGAATTGGAGGAAGCATCTAAAGGACTAGAACCACAAGATGGAAGCATGGAGGAGGAGAAATTTGAGAATATCGGAGAAATTAAGCCTGAAGAGCCAGAAGTGCCAGAGGTGGACCTCAAACCTTTGCCTAAGGGATTGAGGTATGAATTTTTGGGGTCGGACAAGACCTATCCCGTCATTGTGAGCGACGAGTTGAGCCCCGAAGAAAATGAGATGTTGCTGAATTTATTGAAGAAGCACAAGAAGGTGATCGGGTATTCAATAAATGATCTCAAAGGACTTAGCCCAACCTTTTGTACTCATTGCATACCTATGGAGGATCAATGCAAGCCCGTAGTGGACCATCAAAGGAGGTTAACCCATGCCATGCGAGAGGTGGTGAAGAGGTGATCAAGTTATTGGACGCCGGAATCATTTACACGGTACCGCATAGCGAATGGGTGAGCCCCGTACATTGTGTGCCAAAGAAAGGAGGCTTGACCGTGGTGAAGAATGAGAAGAATGAGTTAATTCCGCAAAGGACCGTGACCAGATGGAGGATGTGCATTAATTATCGGAAATTGAATAAAGCAACAAAGAAAGATCACTTCTCCCTACCGTTCATCGACGAGATGCTTGAGAGGTTAGCAAGTTATTCCTATTTTTGCTTTCTCGATGGGTACTCGGGGTTCATGCAAATTCCTATTCACCCAGAAGATCAACACAAGATAACTTTTACTTGCCCATATGGAACATTTGCATATAGAAGGATGCCTTTTGGTTTGTGTAATGCTCCAGCCTCTTTCCAACGTTGCATGATGGCTGTGTTTTCAGAATTCATTGAAGAAATTGTCGAGGTGTTCATGGATGATTTTTCGGTCTATGGGAAAACTTTTGCGGATTGTTTAGCCAACTTGGACAAGGTTCTCATGAAATGTGCGGAGGTTGACTTGGTGCTCAATTGGGAGAAATGCCACTTTATGGTGAAGCAAGGTATAGTGTTGGGACACGTGATATCCGAAGGGGCATTCAGGTGGATAATGCTAAAGTCGAGATGGTCGAGAGACTTCCACCACCGACAGATATCAAATCTTTGAGGAGTTTCTTAGGCCATGCAGGATTTTATAGAAGATTTATCAAGGACTTCTCAAAGATCACCAAGCCATTAACTAACCTTCTTCAAAAGGATGTGCCATTTGATTTTAATGACAAGTGCTTGGCGGCGTTCCGGACACTAAAGAAAGCTCTCGTGACCGCACCAATCATTCAACCACCCGATTGGAGTCAACCATTTGAGATAATGTGTGATGCTAGCGACTATGCTGTTGGAGCCATCTTGGGACAACGAAAAGAAGGCAAGGTACATGCTATATATTATGCTAGTAAAACTCTTAATGGAGCTCAATTAAATTATGCAACAACGGAGAAGGAGTTGCTTGCAGTTATGTTTGCCTTCAAAAAATTCAGATCATACATTGTGAACTCCAAGGTGATTGTCTACACCGATCATGCGGCAATTAAGTATCTCTTATTAAAAAAGGATGCCAAGCCAAGGTTGATTCGATGGATCCTTCTATTACAAGAATTTGACGTTGAGATTCGAGACAAAAAGGGGTCGGAGAATGTTGTGGCCGATCACCTATCAAGGATGAATCGTGAGGATGATAAGGAGCCCATTGAAGACAAGATTAGAGATGATCACCTCTATCGAGTAATCGATAAGGATAGTTGGATGATCGACATCATTCGAACGATTCAAAAATTGCCACTCGATCACTTAGACAAGAATGCACAAAGAAGGGTAATCTCCGAGAGCCGAAAATATTTTTGGGATTCACCTTACCTCTTTAGACTTGGAGCCGATGGTGTGTTGAGAAGGTGTGTACCAAGACAAGAGAGGCAAGAAATAATAAGGAAGTGTCACTCGGTGGAATACGGAGGACATTATGGGCATTTCCGAACTCAAGGAAAGGTATGGGCCAGTAGATTTTATTAGCTGGAAATGCATGAAGATGCTAAAAGGTATGTTGCCTCTTGCCCCGAATGCCAAAGAACTGGTAACATCTCTCAAAGGAATGCCATGCCCTTGAACTATAATTTGCAAATCGATTTATTTGATGTTTGGGGAATCGATTTCATGGGACCATTTACAAACTCACAAGGATATGAGCATATACTTGTCATGGTTGATTATGTGTCCAAGTGGGTGGAGCCTATACCATGTCGTAAGGCGTCAACAGAGGAGTCCATCTCAATGGTTAAGAATATCATTTTTCCTCGCTACGGTGTTCTGAGAATCTTGATAAGCGACGGAGGGACTCATTTCACTGGGAATAGCTTTTGAAAGTGTTTGTCCAAATTGGGAATCGAGCATAGAGTGGCTACAGCCTATCATCCACAAACCAATGGACAAGCGGAAACATCAAATAGGCAACTAAAGAGCATCCTCATTAAGACTATTGAGAAGGGAGGCAAGGATTGGTCAAAGAAATTGGATGGAGCATTGTAGGCATATCGAACGGCATTCAAGACACCGATAGGTATGACTCCATACCTATTTGTATATGACAAGGCTTGTCATCTTCCGGTTGAGCTAGAGCACAAGGCATATTGGGCAATAAAGGAAATGAGCCTCGACTTAGATGCTGCAAGGATGAAAAGAAGAATCCAAATTAGTGAGCTAGAAGAGATGAGGTTGAAGGCTTATGAAAGTGCAAGCATTTACAAACAGAGGATCAAAAGGTGGTATGATAAAAGACTTAAAGCAAAAGAGTTCAAGGAAGGAGATAAGGTCCTTCTCTACAATTCAAGGTTTAAAACTTTTGGAAAAGGGAAGTTACAAAGCAAATGGGACAGACCTTATGTGGTACATTCGGTGTTCTCCAATGGAGCGGTTACTATCATGGATGCAAGAGGTGACCAATACGTGGTGAATGGCCAGCGGCTAAAGGTCTATATTGAACCTGACGTCGTGCCCCTACACTGCGTTGACATTTTCACAATGGAGGATGAACCCGAGCGTCGAGCCTAGGATGAAAAACAAGGTATGTCACATGTATATATTTTAGTTTTTATTTCTTTTTAGCGTATCTTGTGAAAAATTCCACTAAGTTTAGCGGTTGTTCTTCCCCTTTGTTCTTTTTGAAAAAAAATTATGAGAAGGACGTCGTATGGTCTAAGCGTGGGGGAGGAATTTGCGCTAGCTTTTTCCAAAAAAACTTTTTGCCCTAGTAGTTTGGTTGGTTTGGTTTGAAGTTTTTCAATTTTTAGCTCGATGGTGTGTTAATGTTAGCGTTGAGTCAATAAAGAAAAAAAAGAGTCTTGAAATTGTCTCGTGTGTTTTATTTTTCTTGCTTACTCGTTTATCTACTTTTTATCTTTATATTCGATCATGAGCAATGAGCACGAAAGTTTCTGTGGTGCTTAGTGGGTTCTTGCCCATGAGAGCATCCATACTTTACTTTGAGCTAGAACCTTGTTTAGCTATGCTACAATTATTACAACATTGGAGGTTTTTATTTCTAAAAATAATATGAAAAACCCCTCGCAATAAAGGTTAGCATCTTCTTTTTCCAAGTTGAGAGATAATCTTAACCTATACAAAGCCTTTATATATTCGTTCCACTATAAGTGTTGTTAGCATGATGAATTGGGTTAGGGCATTTCTCTCTTGGAAGTTCTAATTTCGAGCAATGATCATGCCCTTGCTTTATATCTTTTATTGCTAGCCTCGTCATATATTCGGTAACGGGACTTTCACATCGAAAGTCCCGTGTATCGCCGGATTCCATACCCAAACCCATAATATCTTTTTATTCATCTAATTCCTTGAACATAACCTATGCCAAAAGATTCGTTCCGTCTCTAGCAAGAATTTTGGCTAAATTTTAGATTGTATTTCCACGCCAAGGAGGCGAGCGTAAAGCTTCAGAGAAGAGATAAAGATGTCAAGCAAAGAGAAAAAATGGGTATAAAGAGAAGAAAAAAGGAAAAAAAGAGAGAAAAGAAAAGAAAAAGGAATAAAGGAGAAAAAAAAGGAGGAATTCAAAGGCAAAGCAAGAAAGGTATAAGAAGGGATAACAAGTCAAGTGAAGATCAAGAGAAGTGCAAAGGAAGGATGTGATGTTGTTGAGAATGAATCTTCGATATTCCAACCATGTGCAATCCGACAACAAGGACATCATTAGTGCCTTGAAGTCATTATTCTTTTTCCCTTTTGCACATGTCCACCATTCTAAATCTTCTTATCCTTGATACCCTCACATTATGGTTTCGTTCTCATGGTCATTGGCTCGAGAGGTGAGCAACTATTAGAGAACTTTCCTAGCTTGATAGTATTTGTGTTAACTTCACTAGCCATACCTATAGCTCCACCATATATTTAAATGAGAGAATTGTGGGAGATGAGAGTTCATGAATTGTTTATGATAGCCACTTTAAATGAGCGACATGTGAGAACTTGGAGGAAGGTTTTGTCTAATACTTGTTGCAGGAATTTTTTTTTTTGAAAAAGCTCAAAACCCTCCGGCGGAAGTAAGAAAGTAAGTATGGTTGGATAAAGGACCTCCGACAAAAAGGTATAAGTTGTGGGGCAAGACTTGATTGGGTAATTTCCTAAACGCCCATGATCCATATAGTGTTTATTGTTTTCATGTTTCTTATATCAAAGATGAAAGGTTGACTAACTTGTAAGGAAGGAACTTATGACACAAGTTTTAACTCCATGGACAAGTGTTCTTTTGCAAGAAACTTGCTCGAGGATGAGCAAGATCTAAGCATGGGGAAGATGTTGACGGTGAATTTTGGTGCTCCAAACATGTTCGTTACACTTTGGTTTGAACTTCATTATGGTACTAACCCGCCACTAGGCACACTAATGATATAACAAGTTCAACTTTGTATGTGCATTTGGAAGTGTGATGTTTTTGTAGGAAAATATGGACTAAAGGGACGGAATCACATCGAGTTCAAAGGAGTAAATGAGGAGTTCCGTTCGTGTTCAATTGCAAGGCAAACTCACTCCCAAAGGTGGCAAGGACCAAGGTGCTACGACAAAACATCTCCGAGGATCAAGACATAAAGATTGGATTTCATACGAGAAGACCCCCTATATTTATCGCAGGGTTGATGACGCCAAAAAGACACAAATATTGGGGTCAAAGTCCAAAATGCCAAGATGGGCCACTCGGAGGAAGGGGCGACCGAACCGGGCCGGGAAGGGCCGAGGCCGGTCGGCCCAGGCCGGCCGGCCTGGCCTGTTCTAGCGTCGGTTCGGCCCCCGGTTTCTTGTGCGCGAAGATCCTTCAACCCTAAGTATTGGCCGGCGTCACCATTCATCAAAAACAGAGATAAATACCCCCGAAAGGATCCATTCATGAAGAGAGGTTGGATCGGAAGAGATTTGAGGAGAGCACTCGGGAGAAATATTCATCTAGTCCAAGGAGACGACCACAAACGAAGAAGGACGTCGAGGCCCTACCACGGCACCCCCGGAGTTGAAGGACACATCACCAGAAGCATCTACCATGATCAACGACGCCATGCTTAGCGTCTTGATAGGGTAATCTTCTCATTTGTCCATGGGGTTATAACGGATCATGTCATGTAATCGCCGACTCGTTTATGGTTTCAATCTATTAGTTTCGTGTTGATGATGCTTTCATGTTAAAGGCTAGCTACCGTGCTTTTCGGGTGTATAGATCTCACTACTCCTGTTGATCCCTTCAACACACTGTGATCGTTCGTTGTTTTGCCTTGATTGCCTTCGCGTAGTGACAGTGCGAGAGAAGGAAAAGGGTGAAGCCGCGGTCACACCTTCAATAGATTAGATTGGTTTTTATCTTCCTTGGTGGTTGTATGTTCATGTATCCTAGACCCTATGGGCAAGTGTCCTTTACATCTAGTTCACCTCACACACCTCTTTGTTTTAAGATTAGTTTGCTCTTAGATTAATCTCTAGTTAAAGGTTGTCTTAATCAACTAGATTAGCTTTAGATCGAATGCTAGCAATCCCCTTGCTCCTTGGGTTGACAAGAACCTTGGGTTCACACTCAACAGAAGAAGGGTCCCATACGGTTCGTACGCATGCGAATCGAAGTTTGCAACGACAATCAACCGTCAATAGTTTGGTTTAATCGCGATTGTGGTGACAGGGAGTGCACCTCGACGTCGCCACGTCGGACCCCCAATGCCCAGATCTCGCGCCGCCAATCGTGCTGAGCAGCAAAGGTCGAAGGAGAAGGAGGACCGGGCGAGGGTGAGGAAGACGAGGAGGCAAGAACGGATAGATGCGTTCAATGAGGAGTACCAGCAGTGGGAGCAGCTGGGCCTCCCCTCCCCGCCGCATCCGATACACTCAGATTCGGACGAGGATGACAGCGACGGGGAGCGGACCATCTCGGACAGGGAGGAGGAAGCACCGGCCTCAACGTCAAGGGGCAAGGAGGCCCTCGCCGTGCCCGCCTCCGCGGCAGATTCGGCCTACCTCGATGAAGGCGCGTCGTCGGGGGCACCAATCGATTTGGGGGTCGTGCCCCCAGACCCCTCGAAGAAGCGCAAGCGGCGTGTCTCCGACCTGCAGTGAGTTTTGTTTCGCTCTCCATGTTCTTGATATCACAGATTAGTTCGCTAACTTCCCCTTTCTGATTTCGCCAGCCAGGCGCTCACCATTCTTGGGCTCGCTTCCACAAAGGCGCTCAAGGTGGGAACGCTGGGTGCGCTGCACACGACGAGGCCTTGTTTTACGAGGGCACCATGGTCGACGGCGGCAGCTGCGGCGGTGGTGTCGGCTGCGAGGGGGACGTCGCGATTGGAGGTGGCGGTTGCGGGATTGCTGCGATGGGAAGAGGCGGCGGTGGAGGCCCTTCACGCGGCGATGATTTGAGGGTCCCGGCGGGGGCAGGAACAGCTTCACACCGCCGGCCAAGAAGCAGAGGGCCGCAGGGGAGTTGCGGCTCCTGCTGATGGTGATTCGACCCCCGCTGGGGGTCAGGCGATGGTGACAGCCGTCCCAGCACCTAGGCCCGTGCCCGAGGTGTCGTTGGTGCGGCCTGATGGTCAGGTGGTGTTGCCAGCACCGACAGTCGATGCCGGGGCGGTGCCGGGATCGAGTATGGCCACGTTGCGTTGGCCCGAGCACGTCGAAGGCTACTACCCGTGGGCACTGAAGTTCGACCGCCCCGGGATCCCACCAAAGGTGGTGAAGGAAGCGGAGGAGGAGAGGGACTTGTGGCAGGAGGCCAATAACCTTGGCTCCTCCCTGCAGAACGCCCTTGATTTCGCCCTCAAAACCCACATGGGCAGGTCGCTCTAGATTTTCCGGGTAAGTGTGCTCTCGTGTACCACTCCCCTTCTTTCGTTCGTGTGAGCTCCATCCGGTGTTTTTCTCCCCCTTCTGCAGGAGCTACGGATGCAGGCAGGAGAGAAAATCTCCTACATCACCGACTTGTATGCCGACCTCGATAGGCTCCAAGCTGAAAACGAGGGCCTGGACGCAATGGTGGAGGCGCTGCGAACGGACCTATGCTGGTGCGACTACGACCTGCTCCGCATGGAATAAGAGCGCGATGCTCAGCGGACCACAGCGGAGCAGAAGGCCAAGGAGGCTGAGCAGCTGAGCTCTGCACTTCAGGGAAAGGAGGAGGCACTTGCTACGGTGAAGGAGGAGCTCCAGCAGGCGTGTGCGGCGCTTGCCGAGGCCCAGTCCCTGCTCACGCAAAAGGACACGGCCCTGTCTGAAGCGCAAGCTCAACTCCAGCAGGATCGCGCGACCCTCGAGGGAGCAGAGTCCTGGCAGGCCCAGGCCGAGAAGAAGACCCAGGAGGTCGAACGACTAGGTGCTGCTCTGCAGGAGAAGAGCGAGGCACTCACGAAGGTTGAGAGTGAGCTCCAGCAGGAGCGCGCAGCACGTGCGGAGACGCAGACCCAGCTTCAGCAAGAGTGTGCGGCGCTCGAGGAGGCTACGTCCACACTCCAGTAGCAGAATGTGGAGGCAGCGACGACGGACACCCAGCTCCAAATCCGGTAGGTGGTGGTCGAGCTGCTCAACCGGGCTCTGGTTCGGAAGGGCGCCGCCGCCGACACCCTGTGGGCTACTGTCGAGGAGAAGGATGCCTCAATCCTACGGCTATAGCAAGAGGCTGGGACTATGCGTGCGGAACTTGAGACAGAGAAGACGCGGACCGAGGGTGAGCCGCAGCCCCCGAGCCCTTGATCTCTTTAATTTCGTCAAGATCCGTTCTTGACGCGTTTGCTCTTGTTTCAGGACTGCGAAAGGCCCTGGAGGAGTCATCGACGCAGGCAGAGACTCTCCAGGTTGCCTACACTACTGCCCAGCAGGAGCTCGAGGCTCTAGAAGGAGCGGCCCTCGAAGTGTGCCGGGAGATCGAGAGGGGTGCCGGCTCGTCGAGGAGCTCGTTGGCGAGCCGCCTGAGGGCTCTGGGCAGTCGCGTCGTTGAGCACGTAAAGGGCGCTCTTCGACTCTGCGTCCAGAAGACCCTGGGTGTGGTGTTGACGCACTACATGGTCAAGTTCAAAGCTTTGGCGACGGGCTACGTCATCGCTGACGATCATGATGACGACGGGATGAACGCTGCCATCGATCAAGCCGACGCCGCTGCTGCTGGTGCCGCCGCCGAGCTCGCCGACATGTTCGAGGAGGACCTTTCCCTAACGCCGCTGAGGGCGGGGACACTGCCGCTGCAAGCCTCCGTGCGCCCTGAAAGAGGCTGGGTGCGAAAGCCCGTAGCTTATAATTAGGATTTGAGCCAAGCGGCTCTTGAACAAGTTGTTTCCTGAGTGTGTGAACTTATGCACAATTTGTTTATGTATGCTATTGTGTTTCCTCGCATCTTGGAGAAATTTCAGCCAGGGCTAGTCGTGTTCGTGAGTAACTTAAGCGCGAGGTAGTGAGAGAGATGTCGTATCCTGCTGGAGGCATAGGCGGTCTCGGACTCAGCCGGCCCTAGCTTTAGTCATCATACGCTCCGCTGTCATTTCCCTAAGCGTTCGAGGTCTAACACATTAACATTTTGAAAAGAAAAAGTTTTTTTGTGAAAAATGGGCCGTCTCCCTAGCTTTTATTCGCAACCTTAGTGTATTTACAACTGACTCGGACATCAGATATGCACAAAGCGACTTGGAAATTCAGGGTTAAAGTGACGTAGCTGTTGAATGTTCCAAGCGTTGGTGAAGATTTTTCCCTTCTCGTTCGCGAGCTTGTACGTGTCGGGCTTGAGGACTTCGACAATGATGTACGGCCCTTCCCACGGCGGCGTGAGCTTGTGACAACCCTCATTCTTCTGTCGAAGCCTGAGCACTAGGTCTCCCTTGCTAAGGTCTCGAGGCCAGACCTTTCGCACCTGATATCGCTGCAAGGATTGCTGGTACTTCTCTGAGTGTAGGATTGCCACGTCCCGAGCCTCGTCGATGCAGTCCAGCGAGTCTTCGCGATCTTGCTGGTTCTGCTCCTCTTGATAGTCTTTGACCCTCAGGGACCCATAATCCAGGTCTGTGGGGAGGACAGCCTCGGCGCCATAGACAAGGAATAACAGGGTGAAACCCGTGGCTCTGCTCAGGGTGTTCCTGAGACTCCAAACGACCGACGGCAGCTCCTGGATCCATCTCCAGCCGAACTGGTTGACCTTGTTGAAGATTCTTGGCTTTAGGCCTTGTAAAATCATGCCATTAGCACATTCTACTTGACAGTTTGTCTGTGGGTGTGCCTCGGTTGATCAATCCACGCGGATGTGGTAGCTTTCACAGAACTCTAGGAACTTCTTGTCGGTGAATTGAGTGTTGTTGTCCGTTATGATAGAGTTTGGTACCCCGAATCGGTGGACGATGTCCGTGAAGAACAGCACGGCCCGCTCGGACCTAAGGCTGCTGATGGGCGGACCTCTATCCACTTGGAGAATTTATTGATGGCCACCAACACATGGGTGAAGCCCCCGGGTGCCTTCCGCAAGGGCTCGACCATGTCCAGTCCCCACACGGTGAAAGGCCACGTGATGGGGATGGTGTGTAGCACGTGAGCTGGAAGATGAGTCTTGCGGGCATAGTACTGGCACCCTTCGCAGGTGCGCACAACCTCATTAGCGTCAGTGACCGTCGTTGGCCAGTAGAAATGCTGGCGGAACGCCTTGCCCATGAGGATGCGTGGTGCGGCGTGGTGGCCGCACTCGCCGGCGTGGACGTCTTGAATCAACTCTCGACCTTCGGGGATGGAGATGCACCGCTGCATGATCCCCGAGGCACTGTGCTTGTATAGCTCGCCGTCGATGACGACAAAGGACTTAGCCTTCCTGGCGATACGTCTTGTCTCGGTTCGATCTTGGGGTAACTCCCCCCAGTCGAGCCAGGCGAGATACTCATCACGCTAGTCCCGTGGAGGGGGCGGGAGCTCATCGATCTCCATTTCCTCGGCTTCGTCTGCCTAGGATCCTTCGAGGTCCGAGGTCTCGAGTTCCCTATTCGAGGAGTCCTCGTCCATGGGCTCGACGCCCGTGGCCTTCAGGGGGCCAAACCCCGAGGCATTGCCAGAAACCTTGGCGGGTTTGTTGAGGTCGACGAAAGGCTCAGTGAGGTCGCGAGCAAAGATGTTCAGGGGAATGGTGATTCGCCTCGATGCAATCTTGGCCAGCTCGTCCGCCTCCTCGTTGTATTTGCACGTGATGTGGTTGAGCTCGAGGCCAAAGAACTTGTCCTCGAGCTTGCGCACCGCATTGCATTATTCCTCCATCTTCTCGTCATGGCAGCTTGTGTCCTTCATCACCTAGTCTATGACCAGCTGAGAATCTCCCCGGATATCAAGGCACTTGATGCCGAGCTCGATGGCAATGCGAAGGCTGCTAAGTAGGGCCTCGTACTCCGCCATGTTGTTCGATGCAGAGAAATGCAAGCATACCAGGTAGCGCATGTGTTCTCCAAGGGGTGAAACAAAGAGCAGGCCCGCGCCTGCACCCATTTTCATCACCGAACCATCGAAGTACATGGTCCAGCACTCAGCCTAGATCTGGGGCGTGGGCAGCTGAGTGTCGGTCCACTCAGCCACGAAATCCGCCAAGACTTGCGATTTTATCGCCTTGCGCGATGCGTAGGTGAGAGCTTCACCCATGAGCTCCACTGACCACTTTGCTATCCTACCTGAGACATCCTGATTGTGGACTATCTCGCCCAGAGGGAAAGATGAGACCACGGTGATAGGGTGGGCCTCGAAGTAATGCCGCAGCTTGCGCCGCGCGAGGACCACTGCGTAGAGCAGCTTCTGGATCTATGGATATCACATCTTGGTCTCAGACAACACTTCGCTGATGTAGTACACCGGCCTCTAGACAGGCAAAGCGTGCCCCTCCTCCGTTCTCTCCACGACGATGACCGCGCTGACCACTTGGGTTGTCACAGCTATGTAGAGATAAAGGGGTGGTGCCAGTATCGGAGCGTGGGCCAGTGTTGCCTTCAGCTTGTCGAGTGCCTCCTAGGCCTTAGTGGTCCAGGAAAAACACTTGTTCTTCTTCAGGAGTCGATACAGGGGCAAGCCCTTCTCACCGAGGCGTGAGATAAAGCGACTCAGAGCTGCCAGGTAGCCCAGGACCCTCTGTACCCCCTTGAGATCACGGATCGGCCCCATCTGCTCGAGGGCCAACACTTTCTCTGGGTTGGGTTCGATGCCTCGCTGGGAGACGATGAATCCCAAGAGCATGCCACGCGGCACCCCAAAGACACATTTTTCGGGATTTAACTTTACCCCGTTTGCCCGGAGGCAATCAAATGCGATGCGTAAATCGTTCACTAGGTTGTCCGCCTTCCTGGATTTTACTATGATATCGTCGACGTATGCCTCAACGGTCCGCCCGATGTGATCCCCGAAAATGTGGAGCATACATCGCTGGTATGTTGCGCCAGCATTTTGGAGACCGAACGACATTGTCACATAGCAAAACATACCAAATGGCGTGATAAAAGAGGTCGCGAGCTGCTCGGACTCTTTCATCTTGATTTGGTGATAACCGGAGTAAGCATCAAGGAAGCATAATAATTCACACCCCGCAGTAGAATCTACAATTAGATCAATACGTGGCAAAGGAAAAAGAACTTTGGGGCATGCTTTATTTAAACCAGCGTAATCTACATACATCCGCCACTTCCCATTCTTTTTCTTAACTAATACAGGATTAGCTAGCCACTCAGGGTGGAATACCTCCTTGATGAATCCGGCCTCTAAGAGCTTGCGCAGCTCCTCTCCGATCGCCCGGTGCTTCTCCTCGTCATATCGTCGCAGACGTTGAGCCACCGGCTTGGAGTTGGGCAGGATATCAAGTGAGTGTTCGGCGACCTCCCTTGGAATGCCCGGCATGTCTGTGGGACTCCACGCAAAGATGTCAGCGTTGGCACAGATAAAGTCGACGAGCACCACTTCCTATTTCAGGTCGAGGGTGGAGCTGACCCTCAACGCCTTGCCCTCGGGGGCACTAGGGTCGAGGGGTACAGCCTTGGTGTGCTCTGCAGCCTCGAAGTTGCCGGCGTGCTTGTTGGGGGAGTCGAGGACCTCGTTGGCCATCTTCTCCAGGTCCACCACGAGGGCCTCATCATGTGCGAGTGCCTCGGCGCGCTCAACACATTCGACGTCACATTCGAACACGTGCTCGAATGATGGGCCCACCGTGATGACACCTTTAGGCCCCAACATCTTGAGCTTGAGGTAGGTGTAGTTCGGGACCGCCATAAACTTGGCGTAGCAGGGCCGGCCAAGAATGGCGTGGTACGCTCCCCGAAATCCCACCACCTCTAAGGTGAGGACTTCCTTGCGGAAGTTGCTCGGCGTGCCGAAGCAGACAGGCAGGTCAATCTACCTGAGAGGCTGGACTCGCTTGCCCGGTGCAACGCCATGGAATGGCGACTTGCTGGGCCGCAGCTTGTCCAGACCGATCCCCATGAGCTCCAAGGTGAAGGAGTATAGGCTGCTACCCCCGTCCATCAACACCTTAGAGAACCGCGTGTTACCGATGATGGGATCGACAACAAACGGGTACTGCCCCAAATTAGGGATGTGATCCGGGTGGTCTTCGCGGTCGAAGGAGATCGTCTCCTCCAACCAGTCGAGGTACGATGGCACGGCCGGGTGAACAGAGTAAACCTCTCGACGTTCACACCTACGCTGCCGGGACGTCTTATCGAATGTGGGCCCCCCAAAAATGAAGAACACGTTCTCCACCTCTGGGAAGCCATCCTTGCCCCCGTCGCCCACATCCTTCTTGGCATTGTCCTCCTTCGCGGTGACTTGATTGTAGTACTTCTTGAGCATGTCGCACTGCTCGAGGGTGTGAGCGACCGGGGTCTTGTGGTACGGGCAGGGCTTCTTCAACATGTCGTCAAACACGCCACCTCGAGGGGGGCATCGAGCCCCCTTGTTGGCAGCGTCGACCGTGTGGACTTTTCAGAGCCCTCGCCTTGCTCCAAGGGTTGCCTTGGTTCTTCTTGCCCTTCTTGCACTGCTTCTGCTTCTTCGAGGCATCCTTGTGCTTGCTGCCCTCCGCGGGCGCATCCTCTGCTCGCTTGCCCTTCTTACCGTCGAAGATAGCCCCCACCGCCTCTTCTCTAGAGGCATAACTGGTGGCGATGTCGAATAGCTCGTTGACGCTAGTGGGAGGGTTCCACCCCAATTTGCACACAAGGCCCGGCAAGTCGTGCCCTCCAAGAAGGCGTGCACGACCTCGGACTCACAAACGCTCGGGAGCTTGGTGCAGCGCTTGAAGAAACGGCGGATGAAGTCCCTCAAGGACTCGCCAGCCTTCTGGGAACAGCCTCGAAGGTCCCAGGAGTTCCCAGGGTGCACGTATGTGCCCTGAAAATTACCCACAAACATCCTGACCATGTCATCCTAGCCGTGGATCTGGTTCGCGGGCAGGTGCTCGAGCCACGTCCGCATAGAGTCTGCAAGGTGCAGAGGTAGGTTGCAGATGATCATGGCGTCGTCGGTGGCGCCGCCCAGCTGGCATGCCAGGCGGTAAATGTTGAGCCATACCCGAGGTCCGTCTCCCCTGAGTACTTGTTCACGCTGGTAGGTTGCCGGAAGCGCAGGGGATCGGAGCCGTGTGGATCGCCCGGCCGAACACACGCGTGCCCGGCGGCACCGGCGTCAGGCTCCTATCCTCCCGGCTGTCGTAACGGCCACCACTCCTAGGGTGGTAGCCGTGCGATGCTGCGGCGTCCTGCTTCTTCTTGTTCAGCATGTTGTGGGCGTCGCCATCATCAGCTTTGCCGCGTGTGTCCTGAATCCGCACCTTAGCGGGCTTCTTCTGGTTGCCTTCGTGGACTGTGGGCGCCTGGTGCGGGGTGTGGACCGATGCCTCCTGGTCCCGGCCGCCACAACCAGTTTTCACACTGGACTGATGGCGCATGCGGGATGCGGAGCTTTCGGCCTGTTGCACCACGACTTGCTCGATGAGGGCCTGCGCCTCGCGACGCAGGTTGCGCCCCTCGGGCGTCGATGGTTCAGGCATGGCCCGAATCAAAGTCGCCGCCGCAATGAGCTTCTGGCTGGCTCTTGCCAAGTTTGGCAGGCCATCTACGTCAGCGTCGGTGTTGATGGGTTCGTGGGCTACGCGCCTTGCGGCGCGTGCCCCATGTGATGAGGGCCCGACCTTGTCCCTTTCGAGCATGGCTTTCAGCTGCCGGACTTGCTCGCGCTCTATCATGAGCTTTGCCTCCAGCTCACGGACCTGGACCAGCTGCGCAGCGCGCGCTGCATCATCCGGCAGTGACCCCACTAGCCGGTTCGCCACCGGGTTGTTGCGAGCCGCCGCGTCGCCCGCTCCTCCTCCCCCGTCTTCACCTTCGCCGATGACGACGACGAAACACTCGCGGGTGGGATCGTAATCCCCCTCGCTAGAGTCGTCGGAGCAGGTAAGGAAGTAGTCTGCCGCGGCCTGGAATCACCTGAGGGTGTCGGGGTCCCAGAGCCCGGAGTAGTCCCACTCCGGACCCCGTGCCTATGCCCGCGTTTCTCACTGTCGGAGTCGCGATAGGACTCGCTGGGCGAGGTAGCGATGAGGTTTCGGATTGACATGAAGTGGTAACCCAGAAGATCCTCGTACGCGACCAGATCAGTGTTGACCGATGAGGAGTACGCCATAGATGCGCTTCGCATCCCGTGGGGAAACTGCGGCCGTGCAGCCGCGGCCTCCCCAACAGGACGTCCCGCTGGGTTCGCCGGTGGAGGTGTGTCTCCTTGTGCCACGACAACAGGTGGGAACTCGCCGGCTTGAGCCCGCTGGGGGGAGCCGGCGCGCGCTGCCCTGCGTTGCTCCACACGCACTCGTCGCGAGCACTTGCCCGAATGCTTACGGCGTCAGGGTGGCAGTGGAGCTGGTGCTGCTGCTGGTCCAGCTGCCGTCCCTGGTGGGGCCGCCATGATCGCTTTCCTGTTAAGGATACGCATGAGGTAGCCATTGCCAGACGCCTGATAACAGATGCTCCCGAACCAGATCTCATATCCGGCCTGGAACGGGTCGGAGCACCCCCATGTAGGCCTCTCCGACATGTGCTCGGTGACGATCACCATCGAGAGAACGGGTGGATGATCTCAGCGGAGCCCCTACCTGACGCGCCAACTGTCGGTGTCCGGATTAGTGCCGGCACCTACTAGTAATTAGTGCTGCGATTGGTCTCTCGATGGTCGGTGCTAAGCTATATGGAGACAAAGGTTTATCCTGTTTCCGGCCACGGGGTCGTACGTCCAGCAGGGTGTGCTTGCGCACTGTATTAGCTCGCACCGGTGGTGCTCATAGAGGGGGGCTACAAGCAAAGCGGGAGAGGAGGCGATCCCTCCAGGTCCCTACTAGGGTGATCGAGGCAAGTGCCAATATCGGGAATGGTGAGGTGTGGAGTGTGGAGTGAGCGAATGTGTGCTGAGAGTATGCGAATGAGTGAGTGTGCCCGCGCAAGGGCGTCTGCCTCTCCCTTCTATAGACCAAGGGAGGGCAGTTACAGTAGAGCCACACAGTGATCTATATAGTAGCCGTGTACTAGCATGCATGGCGCCAGGGGTCTTATCCTCGCACGTCCTTGCTCCTGGTGCGAGTAGGTGACGAGCTCCGGCTTCCGCGGGCAGCGTGGTGACTCCTGTGTTTGTCCGGACATGACTTCGAGGGTGTGTGCTTGCCGATTCGAGGGTCCGGTCGCAGGGGAGAGGACGGGAGTTGGCGGCACAGGATCGTGGAACATCACCGGCCTGTCCGCACAGTGCTGTGCAGTCCGTTGCACAGCGGCGGGGACGACGGCACAACACCAGGGATGGTCGCACAGTGTCGGGGATGGCCGCATGACGTCAGAGTTGGCGGAGGAGACGCGGCGCACATCATCCGTACGACGGCGCCGGTCAGCGCGTACGCCCGCTTGCCACCTGTACGCCCTTCGAGGGTGCCCCCATGCCCGTTCGAGGGCCTCGCTGCCGGGGGAGGACGGGAGCAGGTAGTACAGTGGCGCAGAATGACGCCGCCCTGTCCGCACAGTGCCGTGCAGTGCCCGCATAGGACCAGGAGTGGCTGCGCAGTGGCGGGTTAGGCCGTACTGTGGCAGTGTCAGGTGCTCAGGCTGTGTCAACCGCGCGACGTGGAGGAGGATTCGCTTTTGACTTTGGCGTCTCACCGCAGATCCGGGCATTAAATGCTGTTGTCAGACAAAGTGGAAGGGGCGGGGCGCTATTGGTCGAGCGAGGCGAAGTTGGTTGCCTGCTCAAGTGGGGCCGAGCCCCTCGAGTGAGACGGAAACTCGCTTGAGGGGCCGGGACCCTCGAGCGAGGCGGAGAACTACTCGAGGGGTCGGGACCCTCGAGCGAGGCAGAAATCCGCTCGAGTGGTCGGCACCCTCGAGGGAGGCGGAGATCCGCTCGGGGGGTCGGGACCCTCGAGCGAGGCAGAGAACGGGCACACGAGTGGTCCTTCTCGATGAACAGCCTTGGGCCGCGACTGGGCCGTAGCTGGCCATGGGCCTGGCGCGCGCCTTGCTTCCTTTTTGGATTTGTGGGGATTAGCCCGTTCGTGATCGCGTTTAACGAGGGTGATTATCCCATTAGTTAGGGGACCCCTTATGACCGTCCCCGACATGTGTGCTTGCCTCTGTTGGCAAGTGTTGGATTTGATCATGAACAAAGTTTGTGGGATTTAAAAACTTTTAAAACTTGGTGATGTGATGTAATAGGCTAGATATGCTTGGTATTGCCTATCTTAATCTAGTTTCTATTGCTGATAGTTTATATTCTTGCCTGTGGTAATTGTTAGAGCTGCTGTGTTACCAGAGCTCAGAGGTTCCGGGAATTTCTCGGAGGTTCCGGGCTGTGGTGCCAGAACTCAAAGGTTTCGGATTTTTCCCGGAGGTTCCGAGACCTGGTCACAGTTAGCTCCCTGGTCGAATTAAACTGTCATTTGAATCACGTATACATGTTACACTGTTCTTTGCACCCCACAATGAGTTGAGTACACTGCAGTTGCTACACATGCTCATAATTTATGCCTACATGTCTTGAGGAGACATTTCCTCTCTATTCAAAATGAGAAAGGCATACATTAAGGGGGAGCCTTGTATTCATGTCATCAAAAGCTCAATTTTTTAATTAAATGTATGCTTTAATTAGGTTGTCAACATTTACCAAAAAGGGAGAGATTGTAAGTGCAATCAAGCCCTAAGTGGGTTTTGGTGATGTTGACCACCCAATTAAAGGTCTAATGAGCTTCTAAGTGTATGTTTCAGGTTCATGATTTATATAAGGTGCAAAGGAACAAAAGGAGACCCCTAATTCAAAAAGGAAGGCTTGCCCTTGATCAAGGATGCTAGTTTAATTCATTTTCTTTTGAAATTTGAGTATAGGACAAGCGGTACTATCAAGAGGGATACTAATAGTGCCTTTGGGTGGAACCAAGTGCATAAAGTTCTTCACAAACCAACAAGTCTTCCCAGCCACAAAAGTCCTATCAGTTGCAGCTCTGTTTTTCTCTGTTCCCAGAACCTCCGAGTTTTTCCCGAAAGTTCCGGACTGCTCCCTGTCTGTCAGCTGAAGACGTTCAGTCCTCGGAAGTTTCAGGAATTTTTCGGAGGTTCCGAGATTTCAAAAAGAGTCGTTGTTGTTCCAGATCTAAGGGTATTTATACCCCTTTGACCCCCAATGGTCTTCTACTTCTTCCTTGCACCGAAATAGTAGCATTTGCTCCTCTCTCACTCATAGCATTCACTCCCACCTAATTGAATCCAAAATCCATCCTTAGCATTCAAGTCTTGGGTGATTCCTTGTGACAAGAAACAAATCCATTCACTCTCTTGAAGTTCTTGTGCACTTGGTGAAACCCTAGCTTCTTGCTGACTCCTAGATGGCTAGAGGTTACTTGGGAGCATCCTAGCTTTGTGTGACTGCCCCAAGTCGTTTGTATTACCCTTTGTGACTAGTGGAACACTCCACCTATTGCCTTGGTGATAGGTGTGAGAGAGGAGTGGATCTAGAGAGATCCCAAAACCTTTGTGGCTTACCTCAACAACGTTGATGTAGGTCAACCTTTGTGGTGAGCTGAACCACGGGATAAATCGATGTCTCTTGTGCTTTACATCCTTTACTTATCTTGCTTGTTTGTGATTAGTTGCTATAGTCTAGATCTATTAGGGTTTGCTCTAGATCTATAAGTTCTTTGTGTTCTAAGCTTGTTCAACAGCTTGTAGTTGAAATTCATAGCTTCAAATCTTTGTCTCTTGCTTGTGCTCTTAACTTTCAGCCATATAACTTGTGCAAGTTTGAAAATCAGAACCTCTAGGAAAATTCACTGCTCTGTGCATTTTTCCAGAGGTTCCGGATTTTTCCCGGAAGTTTCGGACTCTGAGAGAAGTTTTGCAAGAAATGTTTGAATTTGTTTTGTAGGTCTATTCACCCCCCCTCTAGGCCACTTGCATTGATCCTTTCAGGTGCCACCCTCCACCGTCGCAGCGACACCGGCCGACGGCGTAGCAGGGCTCCCCAACAGGGCGAGGACCCTCGTGGTGCTCCGCCCGACCTGGAAGCAAGGCTGTCCGTGACAGTCGGGGCGCCAGCAGCTCCGACAGCACTGCCGGCAGCGGCCACCGGGGCACCGAACAGGGCGGCGGTCGGGAGAGCGCTGGCTGTGCTGGCGACCAGGAGGGGCGGCGACGTGGAGAGGCCGGCAGCACCCGCGTCGACCGGGGCACCGGCAGCTGCGACAGTCCGGCCACGGTCGTGACCGAGAGGAGCAGCGGTGAGGAGAAGCTGGCAGCGTCGACCAGCGACGGGGAAGGCATGTCCATGTCGAGCCCGTCATCAAGCTCGTCACAGAGGGCGGCGGCGACCGGGGGAGGGGCGGCGGCCGGACGGGCGACGGCGGCGGGGTGGCCGGCCATGGCGGCCGGGTATGGGAGCGGCCCAGCCGCTTCGGGGGGAGGGCTCGTCGAGGAGTTCCTTGATGAGCATGCCGCCGTGGCCCGGGAAGGCTCCGGCGGCGGCCGAGGGAAGGGGCGGGGGCGGGGTGGGCCCGATCTCCGCGCACAGGGCACGAGGAGGGGCGAGGAGGGGATGGATGAGTAGATCACGAGGAGGAGATGTCGGATCTGCGGTTTGTGGAGGGGCGGCCGCCGGGCGCCGGGACCGACCGACGGCGGCGGAGGGGTGGGGGGTCGGGGGGAGGGAGGGTGTCAACAATATACTTCACAGTTGAAGCATCCGTCTATAAACGTGAAATATATGCGGAGACAGTTGACAGCATATATTTCACGTTTATAGACGGATGCTCCGCATCATTTATTTCACCGTGCATTACAAGTATCTACTCGCTCCGTTCTAAATTATAATTCATTTGACTTTTTATCCTAAGTTTGACCGCTTGTCTTATTAAAAATTTGTATAAATATAATCAAATTTAAGTCATTCTTGAAAAACTTTTGTTAATAAAACAAGACACAATAAAAAATCTTATATTTTGCATAATGTTTTTAATAAGATGAACGGTCAAACTTGAGGTTCAAAAAATAAAACAAATTATAATTTGAAATGAAGGGAATACATGCTGACTCGTGAGGCACTCCAAAATCTATTTCTGTCAACTTCCTTTTATTCCTGTGCGCTTCTGTACCATGTTAAATTGGCCATTCCGAAATAGCTTTCAGCTGCATTTTCGTCATTAGATATTTGAATTCAACATCACGAAGAACCATTGTGATGGAAACTTGAAAGACATTGTCGGGGTTCTCTACCACCGGCAGTAAATTTGTATCGGATCGTGTGTCGAACCCGGATGGTTGGCACAGGAGACACGGGGATTTATACTGGTTCGGGCCTCCTAAGAGTAATACCCTACGTCCAGTTTCGAGCGATCGTGTTCTTATGCCAGGGAAGTCTGTAGTAGGGGTTACAAACTGGTCGGGAGAGGGTGTCGGAACCCAAGTCCCTGTGGGTGTAACTCGAGCTACGTGTGTATGGTGAACGAATAACCAACCAGCCCCTAAAACGGTTGCCCTTCTCCACCTTTTATAGACGTCAGGGTAAGGGGCGAAAAGGGAATACAAATATGTGCTACAGTGCTTCAGTGTTGGGAGGTCTTTTCCCATGTCGATGTCTGTCAGGAAGCATTGAAGGACGCTGAGCTGTAGTGGCGTTGGCGATTGCCGCGTGTGCGGGCAGCACTGTATATTCCGAGTACTTGGCGCCCTCTCCGAGCCCTTCCTTAGATGACTCAGCTCTCTTGAGAGTTGATTAGGCCCGCCACGTTATGGCCTAAGTGTAGGTAGGCGCCACCCGTAGATGGTCATTGAGTACCTGCTCTGACGAGGTGGCGTGCCGCAGAGGTTGGACAGGATGGCGTGTTGGAGGCCGCGCGGGCGCACAGTGCGGCATTACGGCTCCTGTTAGAACAAGCCGCCCTCACGTCCCGCCAGCTGGGGTGTTTGCATGGCGTGGAAAACCGGAGCCTTGCGTGTCATCGTGGGGAAGTTCGAGCGTCGGGGCTGCGCCACGTTCGTGTGGGGCCCCTGATCCCGCGCTCCGACCTCCATGGGTGGGCCCCACCTTAGTCAGAGACGGAGACTACTTGTGCGAACAAGTTGTCGGAGGAGAGGCGGAAAGTACTCGTACGAGGCGGAGAGTTGTCGTGCGAGGCGGGGAGTTGTCGTACGAGGTGGAGAGTTGTCGTGCGAACCGCCTACTAGTCGGAGATGAGGTGTCTTGTCGATGAGGGTCTTGACGAAGATCTGCATCCCTCCTTGTTCTGGATCTTAGCCTCGACGCTGTCAATGGTGTCAGAAGACTCCATCCCAAGGGTAATTATCTTGTCGCTTAGAGGGCCCTAATCCAGGCCCTCGTCAGTTGCCCTCGAACCTGGGGTGGGAGTCAAGGACTCGCTCACAGGTTCAGAGACGAAGAAGTGTCGTGGTAGTTTTCCCTTTTGATTTCCTCGGTGGATGCGCGTGAGCGCATCCGCCGGATGTAGCCCCCGAGCCTACTAGGGAGTTGTAGACTCGCTTGTGGGGTTTTAATCTTGAAATGTTGTTGCCATTTCGAAATCTCAGGTCAAGGCGGTTGTGGCCGCATCGGCGGTCACGCCCGTCGTGGTGGTCGTGGCTGACGGTGCTGATATGACGGGTTGAGGGGACGGCGCACAGTTGGTTCAGACTCGCAGGCCCACCGGGCATCGAACCGTCGCGCAGGCGTGCGCCAATTACCTCGGGGGGCGCGCCCTCTGAGTGGGCGGCCTTTTCGCGCGGTGGGGCCAACATTTAAGGTCGGCGCCCACGTCTGCTCCTTATTAACCATGCGCCGGTAGAGTTTCAAACCATTTGCTCCCCCGATCTTTGCCATAGCCAGCGCCGCATGCTCCTGTGCTCTTCGCATTTGTTGCGCTACCGCCGCTTCTTCCACCCGCACCGCGTCTAGGAGCTTGACGACACCATGTCAAACTGGACCCGTTGTCACCCCCGCGACTGTCCACCGCCTTGTCACCGCCGGGCAGCTGCCGGCGCCCACTGTCACTGAGGAATGGAGGGTGCCGGAGGGTGAGTCCGTCTCGCATCTGCCACCAGGCTACATCGTCTCGTTTGTGGCGTTTCACGAGCGCGGCTTCTCCGTCCCCGCCGGGCAGTTCATCCGCGCGGTGCTCTGGGAGTACGGGCTTCAGCTCTAGCACCTCAATCCGAACAGCATCCAACAGATGGTGGCGTTCGATGCGCTGTACGAGGGTACCTGGGAGTGGGAGCCCACTGGCACCTCTTCTGGTACTTCTTCAAGTTCGCCTGCTTGAAGGACGATAGGATCCCGACGACGATCGGATGCGCCAACCTCCGGATGAAGCAGGGTAGGGGGGCCTTCTCGCTGACGAGCTCTAACAGCGACTGGCACAAGGGTTGGTTCTACCTCAAGAACGACCCCGAGTACCCGCTGCCGGAGTACACCGGCGTCCTAATCGCCAAGGCGCCGAAGAACTGGAGTCACGGGCTCTCGGAGGCGGAGCAGACGAAGCTGCTCAAGGATTGCTGGGCGGTCCTGACCTGGCTTCGCAATGCCGGGGTCGATTTGGCGGCCGTCATCGGACAGTACCACACGTTGGGGATCATCCCGCTCCGGCGGCGGCCCCTGCGCATCTGCTAGATGATGCCCAACAGGGCGCCCTTCGAAGGGACCGTGACGGCGCCCGAGCCGCCCTCATTGGATGAGATCCAGCGCCGCGTGGGGCTAGCCATCGGGAAGGTGTCGTACTCGTGGCCACCATCCCGGCTTCTGGCCATGCTTCCCAAAGAGGGGACCAAAAAATATGTAAGTTTTCCCTCCTTTCCAACTAGCCTTCCGACTAGTTTGGGAATCTTCGTGGATAGTGTCTTCTCGGAGCTCTTGGCCATCGTAGTGATTCCTTTCCTTTTTCTTGTTCTTAGCTGAAGCCTGCGGACCCTATCCCCGTGAAGCCTCCTCTCCCCCAGGACGCGATACGGAATCACTCCAACACCGCCGCGGATAAGAGGAGGGCCGACCGCAAGGCCAAGCACAAGAAGGAGGAGATCGCGAAGCGCGAGCGGAACGACCGCCGCGCCAAGCGCCGAAAGCTGAAGGAGATTGTCGTCTCCTCAGACGAGGACCCCTCGTCGTCGCCACCAAGGTCCAGCGACGAGAGGAGCGCTAGAGTTGACTGGAGCGCTCAGTCGACGCCATCTGTGTCGGCCCCTCCTCGGCAGCAGACCACGGAAGCCAGCTCGAGGCGGCGGCCGGAGCCGACCGTCCATGAGCGGGGGTCGAGCTCCAGCTCGCACCCGAATCCTCGCCCCGCCCAAGAGGACCGGAGGGTGACCCGCTCCCAGGCGGGTCCCGTCAGCCATCAACCTCCAAGGGAGAGGAGAGATTCTCCGCGGCAGGACGACCCGTCCAGGCGGCCGGCGGATCGCAGTTCGTCCTCCCACCATTCTTCCGACGACACAACGCGGCGGGAGTCACGCTCCCCGCAGAAGCGGTCACCGCCCGAGGTGAGATCAACACCGCTGATGTCTTCCCTGAGTGCGCCACAGGAGGGAAATACGAGCGCACCCCCGCGGCGTCTTCAATCTTTAGTCATCCGAGGTGGCGGAGCTCCGTCCGTGCAGGTACCCCTCGCCCCAGGTGGAGGTCGGAGATCATCGTCTGACACGGCGGTGGGCAAGAGGTCAGCCCTCGAGTTGTCGGGTGTGGTTGTTAGGCCCGTCAAGCGGGCCCGCATCACTTCCTCCACGTACGTACTATCTCGCAACATCTTGTTATTTCATTCTTCCTGTCCTTCGTTCGCCTTCCAATTTGCTTTTTTGTGCCAGGCGTTCCGACACCGGCGCGCTCAGCTTCGCGCCGCGGAAATGTGTGGTCCTGGCCGCGCGTGATCCTCCATCCGAGCCCCGCCCGGCGACCCCTCCGCCCGTGTCGGCAACGACGCAGGCCGAGAGCGGGGCCGCCGAGGCAGTCAACGTCCTCGAGGCAGCGGCTGTTGACGGCTGTTAAGTACCACTTTCAGCCCTCAGTATTCTCACATAAATGGAGGTATATGCATTATTTACTTGCATTTTGGTTTGAATAATGTAGTTTCACTTGTCCTTGGAGATTATTTGTATGTAGGTGAAATACCCCTTAAAAGAGATGGAAACCTAACTTCTATGGAGAAACCATGCCAACTCAGCTGAGGAGGTGGCTGCCACCAAGGAAACACATGGCATTCCACGTAATTGATCAAGGGAGGCACTCACCGACGAATCAGAGAGCGACACATGGACTTCACAAGGATCCATGGGCCCACCAGAGCTCCAACTTATCAGGAAACTTGGCATGCACGGAGGACAAGCATCAGGGCCCACATGTCAGCCTCCCAGAGAAAGCACAGCCGGGAAGGCCGCCCTAGGGGTTCGGCCGACCCTAGGATCGGCAGAACCGACCTAGGGTCGGTTCATCCCGGCCTTTCACGTGTCACTGCTCATTGGTTGCTGGCTGCATCCCGGGGTGTTTTGGAGCACTTTGAGCCTCCGAGCAAGCCTTGTCCCTACCTATAAATAGAAGGGGAGGGGCTCCCATTTCCCACACACCACTCTCTCATTCTCCTCTCACTTTTAGTTTCCAAGGCTAGGGGGTAGGCTAGAGTAGCTCTTATTCAGGTTCCAAGTCTTCTTTGGAGTCTAGGTATGAGTTCTCTTTTATCTTTATTTCATTGTATGCCTTTGATCTAATTCAGTTATTCAGCTATTTCATATAAAGTCATTATAGATCATATGCTTGATATGTTCTTGAGTTCATCCTTTGTTCATCATTTAGAGGCTTGTGTTCTTCATGAACACTACCTTTTGATCCACTTGAAGGATGATAAACTCATTCCTTATGTGTTTGTTCATAAGTTAGAGGCTCGTGTTCTTCACGAACACGACCCTTTGATCTTATTGACTAGACATAAGAGAGTTCGTATCCGTTCGTATGTCTAGCCTTAGTTGATCTTGTTAGATGGCATGAGAGTGTTGCATGAGGTTTGTGTTCAAGCTACGGTACTCGGTCTAAGTTGACCAGTCTTCTGGTGGCTCTCACCCTGGGTCACAATAGCCCGGGTCGGGTGAAGTCTAGCAGCAACACAGGCATGGTGCCTGGGTTGTCTGGCTATGTTAGTTATGAGCATACCCCCCGTAACGATAGAGGTAGGTCCGCAGTGATGACAACTGTTGGATCCTTTGCAACCCTCCGTGCTGGGGTACCTGTTGTAGGAGTCTAAAGTCTAGTTTCGCAAAGTGCTGGTCGTCGCGGGCTAGCTCCCCGTTTGTACCTGGGTGCTGAACCTTACCCTCTCATGCAATACTCATGCTTATCTCCTGTATCTTCTAACTTTGTATGTTTAGTACATTAGAACCTAGAGCTAAGTCGTATGTTCCCCCTAAGCCGTAGTGTGCTAGAGTAGAGGTAGATTTGAATGTGTGTGTCACACTACCTTTTATATCCATTATCTTACCCCTGCCTTTGAGTTTGTTGTTTCCTATATCTATCTCTTGGTTTACATTCAGAGCAAAAGCATAAGTCTAAGATATCCGCCATTGCCTTCCACGGATACGATACCCTTGGAATATTCTTCTTCCTTGGGGAAATGCTACAATGGTTTATCTGTGCGCTTGCGGATTCGTTCATGATCGTTTAGATTAACCTTTGGCAAGTCTTGATGTTCACGCTAACTCAACGTCGTTAGTTGTGACGTTAAGAAGTGCCTACAAGGCGTTTCTTAGTGTGGTCACTAAGGATGGATTCCAGATCTGTTCTTAAAGTGACGGCGCTACGAAACGCCAACAAGCATTTCTGGCGCCGTTGCCGGGGAAGACACAGGATTATCATGACTATGCTTTGGATCTGTTTATAAACTCTGAGTAGGTTAAGACAACTCTCAATGCAGGCTAACATTAATTGTCTTCTTTTATCTTTGGATGATGAAGACAGGTAGTGTATGACTGGTTTCGACTTACCAGAGAATTTCACTGAAGATCCCGAGTCACTTGTGAGGAAAGCTCGAATTCATTTCGACTCACCTCGCCGTACTCGTCCGGAGGGCGAACCAACCTCCTTTGTACCATCCACGTGAAACGCTATGACCCAGAAGACACTTCGTGAGTACTCAGCTCCTTCTGCTGACCAGGTGCTGCAAGGCCCTGAGGTGGCAATGGGGACTGAAAATTTTGAGATCAAGACGGGTCTAATTACGATGGTACAGGCTAGCCCATTCTGTGGCAAACCAAATGAGGATGCCAATGCTCATTTGCAGCAATTCCTAGAGCTGTGCAACACTTTCATCATCAGGGGTGCAAATATGGATGCTGTCCGTTTACGACTGTTTCCATTCTCTCTCCTGGGGAAAGCCAAGCAATGATTCTATGCGAATTGTGATGCTATTAACACTTGGGGAAAATGTTCAGAAGCATTTCTCAAGAAGTTCTTCCCATTGGGTAAAACCAATGCTCTTCGTGGGAGAATTTTTGGTTTTCAGCAAGCAGCAAGTGAATCTATTCCAGAGGCTTGAGAAAGGCTTCAGGAGTATGTCCTGGCCTGTCCTCACCATGGGATGGAGGATTGGCTCATTCTTCAAAGTTTTTATAATGGGTTGACTCCGACAGCCCGAGGCTATATTGATGCTACTGCTCAGGGAGCATTCTTCTCACAGTTGATAATGCTAAATTACTCATTGAGAAGATGGTTTCCAACCAAGGGTGGAGTGATGAAAGACTCCAACCACGACCGAGGAGTACTGATACTGTCAAGGAAGCAGACTTGATTACTGCCAAGTTTGATCTTCTTATGAAGAGATTGGATGACTACATCAGCGAGAAGGCTGCCATGGCCACCACTACTCTACCTATGGATTCTCATATGACTTGTGAAGTCTGTGGCAACACTGGACACTCAGGAAATTATTGTTCGGAGACTCAGGAGGAAGTGATGTACATTAATGGCAACAACAATGGTTATCGTCCACCTCAACAAGGAGGCCAATCGTGGAATCAACAACGCCTTTATTATCAAGGAGGTAACTAAGGTAATTCTTACAACCCCAACCAACCTTCCTTGAGAGATCTCGTTTTTGGGCAACCTAAGATTAATGAAGGTGTTAACAAAAAGCTAGCTGCCCTTGATAAAACTTTGGAAAGTCTCAACGTTAAGCTTGATAGTTTTTCTTCTGCTCAGAAGAGCTAGCTAAGTTTTAACAAGATGTTAGAAACTCAGTTGGCTCAGCTAGCTGCTTTGGTTCCATCTGCTGATAACGGGAGGATCCCGGGGAAACCTGTATCCTCTTGTGAAAATGTTAGTGTAGTGTCAACTAGGTGGGGTAAGCCAACTAGGAAGACACGTGCTTCTAACTATGTAGGAAAGCCCATACAACAAATTCTAGATCCATGGGAGGAATCAGCAGTTGTGCACAAGAAAGATCCAGGCTATCCAACTATCACTTGCACAATCTATATGCCCTCTGTGACCTTGGTGCAAGTGTTAATCTCATGTCCAAGGCCATATTCGAGCAACTGGGATATCCAACTCTCTCTCCTACAGCACGGACTATCCAACTCGCTGATTCAACGATACGATATCCAGAAGGAATTGTTGAGAGCATATTGGTTAAGGTCAAGAACTCTTATTTCTTCACGGATTTCGTGGTCCTTGATATGGACGACGAGGGAGGAATGCCGCTCATCCTTGGGTGACCATTTCTCAGTGATGTCCGAGCTGGATTCAATGTGGGATCCGGGATAATCCGTTTCCGCATTGGGAAGAGAAACTTGAAGTTCAAGTTTCAGGACAAAGAGGAGCAGTGCTACTTGGTGCAGGATAGTGTTGAGCAGCTTAGGGGAAGGACGGAGCCTTCACCCCCAAGGAAGAAATCTCCGTCGAAGAAGCAAAAGAAAATTCAGAAAGAATGGCGGAAGATTGAGAAGGCACCAGCCTCTACTTCTCAGGAGTGGGGTGCCGAGTGGAATTGATCACTGAGAAGAGTCCAACTCGTCGGACTAAAAATGATGGGTCCTTTCTACCAATAAGGTTAAAACTGGTACTTATCTCATATTTCCCTTTCCAAAATTTTATTTCCAAAATTACATATTTGATTTTCCAAAAACCTTGCATCTGCATGCTACATTTATCTAGCCCTTTTCCCTTTTCAAAATAAAAATTTCTGAAAATGATTTCTAAGTTTGAAAACCTTAAAAAATTATTTGGGCAATTTCTGGAGCAAACTTTGGTCGAGGCACACAGGCATAACCTCATATAGCCGTTGGGAGGCTGCTGGCCAAAGGAGGCTGCCAGGTGGGCCCACCAGGGTTCGGGGACCCCTGGTTCGGTCGACCTAGGAGCAATGGCTCTCGGGTCCCACCGGCACCAACGGCTAGTAGCCGTTGCCTCTGGTCGGAATCTGGCCGTTGTGCCCCCATTGCTCTATAAATTGGACCTGAGAGGGGGTGTTCTTCACCTATTCAACTCATTTCAGTCACACTCCCCTCTCTACTCCTTGCTCTCTTGGTTTTCTTGGATTTCGTGCTCGAAATTGGATCATCAAGTGTTCTCTCTATTGTGTTGCTAAAAGTATTGCCATTTGTGGAGCAAGCTCGGTAAGAATTTCATTCGATTTTACTAATTCATCACCGAGTTGCTCTTGTTGTTCCTTGTTGTTGTACTAGCATGAATTGGGCAGCGAACACTCTCCGGAGGGTGACACGCTCCCGTTCGCGGGCAAGTGCGAGTTCATCTGTCCCCGCCGAGCCGACGTCGAGTCCATCGACGATGGATTATGAAGAAGAGCAGGAAGAGCAAGCCGAACCACAAGCCGCGGAGGAGGTCATCAATGACACCCCTTACCTCAGCTTGCAGGGCGCTCGAGAGGAGCAAGTCTACGCTCTCCTAAAGGACCGAGTCTTCGCCCACACCCGGGACTTCGACCCGGCTCTCATGGAGAAAACAGGTATGAATCTCGAGTTCACTTCCATTTGGCATGCTCTTGGTTGGGAGGAGTTTGCGCCGGTTACAGAGCTTGGCTCTCAGCCCCTCACCATCTAGTTTCTTTGCTCTCTTACCGAGATTCAGGATGGCATTCAGTTTCGTCTTTTTGAGACCGATTATCGTGTTTCTTGGAAGGAACTTAGTCGTCTTCTTGGTTTTAGTCCTCGTTGTGCTGTTTCTCTAAAAAGGGCTTGTGAGGGTTTTGTTCGAGACTCTTTCTGGTCAGACATCTCTAGTCTTGTTTACAGTGGCAAATTTGTACCTCGGTGCAATGATATTCTGCATCCCACTCTCCGTTTGTGGCACAAGTGGCTCGCCATTACTCTCTTTCCACGAGAGGATGTTCGGCCCGTGCGCAGCGATGAGATGATGCTATTATACGCCATTGTTAACCAGATCAAGATCTCTCCCGTTAAAGCCATGATTCGGCAGTGGTTGATGAATTTCAAGATGATAGGTCCTATTGAGTGTACGTCTTTGGTGACTCGTATTGCTCTCAGACTCGGGGTTTTTAGCGGGAATCCCGTACCCTTCATCAGGGCGCCCCGAGTTCTCATTGATGAGGCATACTTGATCCAAGGGCATATACTTAAGAAAGGCTCGGATGATTCCTTGACTTTCTTCTTTCCGGGTTATGCAAACCAAATCCCGTTACCTAACCCGGGGTTTCGATTGTATAGCTCGGAGTCACTAATCATTCCCCTTGTTACACAAGATGAAAGTCGTCATGCTAGTGTTTCAGGCAGGTCGACCAGAAGCGCGGCGAAGAGCACACATGCAGCAGCAGCAGTCACAGCCACCACCACAGCCACAGCCTGCTACACCACCGGTGGTAGGAGGGGCCCCTGCGGGGTACATGTTCAGGGTTACCCCTGGATATGCACCTGGTTGGGATCAGCCCGCCTACCATCCGAGTGCGAGTGGCACGACTTGGGCGAGTGCGAGCGGTGCTCAGTGGGCTACACCCGCTAGTTCCAGCTCTAGTGGCCTACCGCCGTCTTTGTCCTTCCGGCAGCACTCCTCAGCTTCTGCACGCGATGCTCAGCTCGCGCAGCAGATGGGAGAGCTCACCATCCAGGTCACGGGATTGGAGGAGACGCTGAACACCCACGTCGAGTCTACCTCAGCGTGCCAGCGTCAGGCTGGTGAGAGGATCGCAGCCATGCAGCTGGCTCAGCAGCGACACATGGAGGAGCAGAGGGCTTACTACGCGAGTCAGGGTTTCTTCTACCCTCCTCCGCAGTGAGCCTGGAGCTAGCTTGGGGGAGGACCCCCATCCTGAGGTAACTTGTATCTTCCTTTGTTTTCAGAATATCTTATAATGAAAACCAAAACAAAATCTGCAAAAAAATAAAAATACCAAAAATATTTATTTGCTTTCATCATCATTTGCTTAGTTTGCTTTGATATGCATAGTAAGAATGCTTTGCCTCTATGGTTGAAATGATGAATAGTTGCTCTGTTTATTCTTCTCGTATGTCTTGCTTACAACTTTGTATCCTACCTAAGTTTTGAGTTTATTGGCTTGTATGTTCAAACCTTAGCTTGAAAACTGTGGGTAGCAAAAAGCATGATCCTTGTCTAAGTTGTTGTGAGACATGATATGGTAGAATAGAGTGCTATGATCTTGTGCTTAGTGATGCTTGACATCCGGAGTTTTTCTTTTTGAAAAATCAAAACATGATGAGTTCCTCAATGATGAGAATTTCCCATCCAAGGCCATATGTAGATTCTAGTTTTTAGCCTCCACATATGCAGCTTGTTCTCTCATTGAGCTTTGTCAAATTGTTGTGACCCTTGTTAGAACTCATACTCCCCTGATCAACATCACGTACACGTTCATGCTAAACTTCTACACTGGAAGTTAGCATTCATCATTTGCTCCATATTGCTTATGCATTCTTCCGCAAAATAAAACTCTATGAATCTTTGTATCATTCATCCCTCTCCAAACATCTCCAATAGAGACAAAGGGCTAGCTAAAAAAAAAGAGAAAAGCATGCTCAAAGGCATGGCAAAAATAAATAAAGAAAGCTAGCCCAAGTCTCGAAAGTTTTCAAAAGCAGAAAAGGGGATTAATATGTGCAAGAGAAAGAGTTCCACCAAATAGATGGTAATAACTAGTACCTACTCCGGGGCTAGTATCCACCTTACCATCAATCCCTCATTCCCTCATATAAAGCATGGTAATATCTAGCACCCATTTCCGAGCCTAGTATCCACCTTACCATGCTCATCACCATCACACACATATGCATTTCTTGATCAGGATGTATGTTTGTTTCTTCCAGGAATCCGGTTTTTGACTTAGCAAAATATGAGAGACAAGTATGCCACATTTCTTCCATACCTACAGCTCCACATAAGCCTATTAGGAGTAGGATGTGAAGAAAGGCAGCATTGATGCCTTGGTGAGGAACCATACACTTTGAGCGATCCGAAAGTATCATTTGAGGAACTCTGACTTTCTTTTGAAAAATTTGCAAAACCTCCGGATTAATAGCTGATCAAGGTATGAGTGATTATGCACATGTTATATAACCATTCTGTCTCTCAACCGCCTAAGGCAGGTGGAGCTATATGCCCCACGTCATCAGGTGAAAGGTAAGAACATTGCCAACTTATTCAACTCTTGGTAGAGTACTTTGTTGTATGTTTGCCATAAGTTGAGAATACAACATTGTAGCAGCTCCTGATCAACCAACCTAAGTCTCTAATGTCTTGCTTTGAGACGAGCAAGAGGTTAGCTTGGGAGAGTTTGTTGACGGCTGTTAAGTACCACTTTCAGCCCTCAATATTCTCACATAAATGGAGGCATATGCATTATTTACTTGTATTTTGGTTTGAATAATGTAGTTCCACTTGTCCTTGAAGATTATTTGTGTGTAGATGAAATACCCATTAAAAGGGATGGAAACCCACCTTCTATGGAGAAACCATGCCAACTCAGCTGAGGAGGTGGCTGCCACCAAGGAAACACATGGCATTCCACGTCATTGATCCAAGGGAGGCACTCACCGACGAATCAGAGAGCGACACATGGACTTCACATGGATCCATGGGCCCACAAGAGCACCAACTTATCAGGAAACTTGGCATGCACGGAGGATAAGCATCAGGGCCCACATGTCAGCCTCCATGAGAAAGCACAGCCGGGAAGGCCGCCCTAGGGTCGGTTCATCCCAGCCTTTCACGTGTCACTTGCTCATTGGTTGCTGGCTGCATCCCGGGGTGTTTTGGAGCACTTTGAGCCTCCGAGGAAGCCTTGTCCCTACCTATAAATAGAAGGGGAGGGGCTCCCATTTCCCACACACCACTCTCTCATTCTCCTCTCACTTTTAGTTTCCAAGGCTAGAGGGTAGGCCAGAGTAGCTCTTATTCTGGTTCCAAGTCTTCTTTGGAGTCTAGGTATGGGTTCTCTTTTAATTTTATTTCATTATATGACTTTGATCTACTTCAGTTATTCAGCTATTTCATATAAAGTCATGGTAGATCATATGCTTGATATGTTCTTGAGTTCATCCTTTGTTCATCATTTAGAGGCTTGTGTTCTTCATGAACACTACCTTTTGATCCACTTGAAGGATGATAAACTCATTCCTTATGTCTTTGTTCATAAGTTAGAGGCTCATGTTCTTCACGAACACAACCCTTTGATCTTATTGACTAGACATAAGAGAGTTCGTATTCGTTCGTATGTCTAGCCTTAGTTGATCTTGTTAGATGGCATGAGAGTGTTGCATGAGGTTTGTGTTCAAGCTACGGTACTCGGTCTAAGTTGACCAGTCTTCTGGTGGCTCTCACCCTGGGTCACAATAGCCCGGGACGGGTGAAGTCTAGCAGCAACGTAGGCATGGTGCCTGGGTTGTCTGGCTGCGTTAGTTATGAGCATACCCCCCGTAACGATAGAGGTAGGTCCGCAGTGGTGACAGCTGTTGGATCCTTTGCAACCCTCCGCGCTGGGGTACCTACTGTAGGAGTCTAAAGTCTAGTCTCGCAGAGTGCTAGTCGTCACGGGCTAGCTCCCCATTTGTACCTGGGTGCTGAACCTTACCCTCTCATGCAATACTCATGCCTATCTCCTGTATCTTCTAGCTTTGTATGTTTAGTACATTAGAACCTAGAGCTAACTCGTATGTTTCCCCTAAGCCGTAGTGTGCTAGAGTAGAGGTAGATTTGAGTGTGTGTGTCACACTACCCTTTATATCTTTTATCTTACCCCTGCCTTTGAGTTTGTTATTTCCTATATCTATCTCTTGGTTTACATTCAGAGCAAAAGCATAAGTCTAAGATATCCGCCATTGTCTTCCACGGATACGATACCCTTAGAATATTCTCCTTCCTTGGGGAAATGCTACAATAGTTTATCTGTGTGCTTGCGGATTCGTTCATGAACGTTTAGATTAACCTTTGGCAAGTCTTGATGTTCATGCTAACTCGGCGTCGTTAGTTGTGACATTAAGAAGTGCCTACAAGGCGTTTCTTGGTGTAGTCACTAAGGATGGATTCCAGATCTGTTCTTAAAGTTACGGCGCTACGAAACGCCAACAGCGGCGCCTCCATTGGCGTCGGAAGTTGGTGGAGTGGTCGGCGGGCAAACAGCCCCCGAGAAGGTCGAACCCCCGGCGGCGCCCACCGTCGATCGTGATGCCGGCGTGTCGGCGGCTCCCGAGGCGTCCGTCCAACCCCAGGAGGCTGCTGACCCTGAAAGGCCCAGCCCCTCGGGCGACGACATTACCGCCTTCGGGGCCGAGCTGGAACGGTGTCTATCGGGGCCGGAGGAGCCAGCGGCCGAGGCGACCGTGTCGTCCACCTCCGCGGTTGCGGTCGCGACGGCCAACCCAGAGGAGTCCACGACCAAAGTGGCGGAGGCGGAGGCGGACGCCGTCGTGCCCCCAACATCCACCGCGAGTGTGGCGGCGCCTCCTGCAAGCGTGGTGGTGCCTGCCGCGAGTACATCGGTGAAGCCATCGCTTCAGCCCATCGTTCCCGACGCGAAGGTGGTGCTGGTCGCAGACTCGCCCCGCCCAGACCCGCAGGTGCCTGCCGCTCCTGAAGATGTGGCGGGCAACGTCTCCCCGGATACGGTCCAGGAAGTTGGGGAGGGCTCGGGAGCTCGCCCCTTCTAGGCCGCGGGGTCGCTGACGGCACCACCGAAGGGGGAAGAGCACATCCTCGACCTCGTGCGCTCCTCATGGGTCGGGACCCGCGAGGCCGAACCGCACGACGACGAGGACGAAGAGGCCGCGGCCCGTCTCCGCCTCGAACAGGGCTTAAGGTGGGCAGAACGAGCGGTCAATGAGCTCGTCCTCCCCGCCACAACGGTGAGCTTGCCGAGCCCGATCTTGGTCTTGTTTCTTTGTCTTTGCAGACGTCGCCGTAGATAATATTCTACTCGGAACAGGTGCTCGCAACCTGCGGCACCAAGAAGGCGCGCACCATCGAGGAGCTCCGAACTGAGAAGTTATAGTTGGAAATGCAGTTGGTGGCCGCCCGACTAGTTGCTACAGGGGCGGTGGCGAGCGAAGCATCGACGAGGACCGCGCTCGAAGCCGCGGTAAAGTCCGTGGAGGACCGCGCAGTAGCTGCGCAGTCGACCGCAGATGCCGCCATGACAGAGAGGACGACCCTTGAGGCGAAGCTTGCCCAAGCGGAGGCAACAGCCACGGAGCTGCGGACCACCGCCGCGACCGCCACCGAGGCCGCTTAGGCTGCTACCACTGCAGCAACTACCGCCGAAACCGCTTCCCAGGCCGCCGCCCAGGAGAAGGCGGCGCTCGAGAAGAGGGTGGCCGAGCTGGAGCAGGACCTGTTCCTCGTTGGGGTGGACCTCAACAAGGGCAACAAGCAGGTGGGTGAGCTCGCCACCAAGCTGCAGGAAGCCACCGACGAGGGGACCCGGCTCCGCGACGGTACCGCCAAGCTGGCGCAAGACCTTGAAGGTGAACAACCGAACACTTTCAGCTTCCATAGTGCTTTTTCTTCGTGTTGCTTGTCGGTGATGTTGACTTGTCGTCTTGTGTCGGCAGGGCTTCGCGTGGCTCGAGCCGCATTGGCCACGAGGCTCATGGAGGAACCGGGCAAGGTCACCGCCGCTGAGCTCAAGATCCACGAGATGACTGGGATGGCCAAGAACTTGTCGGACCAGCTCTCGAGTACGATCTTTTAGCCTTGTCCCTCCCTTCTTTTGCTTGTGCTCCTCACAACTGACCTCCGGCTCATTTTCCCTCTTCAGAGGTCAAGGCCAAGCTCGAGGAGTCCAGGAAAGCTCAGCGCGAGGCGGAGGCGACACGCCAGAAGGACCTCACGGACCGTGCTAAATTCGACCGGTTTGTCGAATGGATCTTGTCGGATCTTGGCGTTCCTTCCGTCCAGATGCCTCCCCAGGCGCTTGCGGATCGAGTGGCGCTTCTCCCGGGCGTAGTCAAGGAGCGAGAGCTGACGACGGCTCGGAAGGTGGTACACCGGGTTCTTGCCATGTTCGACTCGCACTACAAGGGGTTGGACCGCAAGGCGTTGAGCGGCGGCTGGGCTCCCGGCTACTCGGACGATGAGTACGACAAGCTCGAGGAAGACTACGCCGCCTTCGCCCGCGCCGTGGCTGATGCAACGATGAAGGACCTGGACCTGATCCCAAAAGACACACCAGAAGTCGAAGACAGCTCCAGGCCTTCTAGTTAGATGTATCAGTTTGTATCGTAGATAACCAAGACAAACTTGTATGTGTATTGCCTCGAACAGTTTTCGTTTTGTTTAAACTTGTCACTGCTGAAACATTCCCCGAGCACTCGGGGACGACTGCGGAACGGAGTAGTGGTACTTAGAAACTCAGGCCGATCGAACTTTACTCTGGAGCCGCGGGGGCGTAGGAGTTGGAGAGCTCGACCAACTTTAGCCGCAAAGTGACGCCACGTGTTCGCAGCCCTCGAGCACTTAGGGAGGTTCAAAAGTGACTTGCACATTTTTCGTCAAAGTCGTTTTGGGTCGGAGCCCGAGCGGTTACCCAAGCACTTTTTGAAAGAGGTCGGACGGCGACCTGCGGGCCTGAGCCGCGCTCGCAAGTCTTCGCATCGTAGCTGCGGGGGCGTGGGTGCTAGGAGCTTTGAACGAGCGGCAGTGCCGAGACGCACACAGATCGACATCTTTTTCTTTCGCAAGATAAGGCGTTCCGCCAAAAAACCGTTCGCGCGTGCGATTGGTTACGACATGTTCGTCGGAGAATTTTGTTTTAAAAACGGGAAAACGAAAGGAGGGCATCGTGCCCCGGGTAGCCCCCGAGCGGTGAGCGTTTCTGCATGGGTGCGGGGACGCTTGCCGCTCAGCCTTAGAAAACGTTGATGCATGTAGAAAAGATGCCAACGCAAAAACTTGCGAACTTATGAAACCGTGAACAAAAGCATATGGCATTATTCATTGATCATAAGATAGAACAACGAACGTTACTCAAGGGTAAAAACGACGTAGGTGTTCTATGTTCCATGTGTTGGAGATGACTCTGCCGTCCTCGTACCGAAGCTTGAATGTCCAACCTCTCTCGGAATTCCCTTCATGTAGGAGGGTTTCCATGCGAACACGTCGAGGTTCGCTTTGAGGAAGTCGACGAGCGCGCTTTCCAATTTAGGATCGAGCGTCGTCCCGATACGGAGCATGCGGCCATCATCGGAGACAGCCGCATCCTTGACGTCCTTGGCGGGCTCGAAAGAGCAGGCCGCATGCTTGAACAACTCGGGGATGTCTGGGTCCTCGGAGGGAGGCTCGGCGGGAGCCTCACGGACCTGATGAGCGTCTCAGCGAACTGAAAACACTCTGCATCGCATTCGTATGCGTGCTGGAACGTAGTCCCCACTGTGATGACCCCCTTCGGACCGGTGATCTTCAACTTGAGATACATGTAGTTGGGCACGGCCATAAACTTCGCGTAGGTCGGCCTCTCGAGGATGGCGTGGTACGTCCCCGTGAACCCCATCACTTCGAAGGTGAGGGTTTCTGTGCGGAAGTTCCGCAGAGTCCCGAACGTGACGGGCAGATCGATCTGCCCGATTGGGGGTGCCTCCGTCCCAGGGACGACCTCGTGGAACGGTGTAGGCGATGGGCGCAGTCGGGACCGCAGAATGCCCATGCTGTCGATCGTCGACATGTACAGGACGTTGAGGCCGCTTCCGCCGTCCATCAGCACCTTGTGGACCGCTTGGTCCCGAACAAAGGAGCCACCACGAGAGGGTAGCATCCTGGCTGCGGCACGTAGTCAGGGTGGTCTGTACGGTCGAAAGTGATCGGAGTCTCCGACCACTTGAGGTACGACAGTGTCGCGGGCTCGGTGTTGTAGACCTCACGCCAGATCAGCTTCTCTTGGCGCCTTGAGGGTCCTGCCGGTGTCTCGCCAAAGATCATGTGTACGGCACCGTCCTCGCGGGGGTACGCAGCCTCTGCCTCATAATCGTCGTTGTCGGGGAGAGGCACGACCTTCTTCAGAGGATCAGTCATCTTGGGCTTGAGCGTGCCGTTGATGTAGTTCTTCATTAGGCGGCAATCCTTAAGCGCATGCTTGACGGGCGTCTCGTGGTGGGTGCACGACGCCTCCAAGAGCCTCTCGAAATGATCTTCGGGGGACCGTCCTTGGGCGGATTGTTCTTGGGTCGTGTGGCCTTGCGCTCGACTGCCGCGACGAGGTGGTAATCGCGGCTACGCTTGTCGTTCTTTTTCTTCTTCTTGGACCGCGAGGAGGGCCCCTCGCCGTCGTCCATGACTTGTTTCCCCTTGCCCTGACGGGTGTTCAAAGTTGCCGTGACCTCCTCCCCCCGTCAGCATGGTTGGTCGCGATGTCGAGAAGCTCCCGAGTAGTCCTCGGGGTCCTGTGCCCTAGCCGATGGATGAGGGTGGTGCAGGTGGTGCCGTTCTGGATCGCCGAAATGGCGTCATTGTCGGTCGGACCGGGGAGCTCGGTGCAGCGCTTGGAGAAGCGCCGGATGTAGTCGCGCAAGCTCTCACCCGGCTTCTGCTTGCAGTTCCGCAGCTTCCACTGCTTGCCGGGACGGGCATACGTGCCTTGAAAGTTGCCGATGAAGGTCTGACGTAGCTCCGCCCAGCTATTGATCCTGCCGCGTGACAGGTGTTCGAGCCAGGTTCGCGCGGAGTCGGCGAGGTGGAGCGGTAGGTTCTTGATGATGAAGAGATCATTCGTCGCTCCTCCCGCGTGACACACGAGCCTGTAGTCTTCCAACTAGACGCTAGGGTTGGTCTCCTCGTCGTACTTGGGGACTGTTGTCGGTGCCTGGAACCGCGAGGGGAAACGCGCGTCGCGCACCTTCTGGCCGAAGGCGCGAGGTCCTTTCGGATCGGGCATCAAGCTGCGGCCCGATCTTCCTCGCTGTCGTAGCGCCCGCCATGCCTCTGGCTGTACCGCCGGTGTGGGCGGTGCTCGTCGTGGTGGTCGCGACCGTTGTCATGATTGCTGTCGTAGCCGTACTCATAGTCGTCGTCGCTGGCAGCTCGGCGGCGGGCTCGGAGTGTGTCGCGGGCGTCGCGGTTGGGTCCCAGGCGCTGCTTGACCGTCACCTCGCCTGCCTCCCTGTCGCGGCTCCGATGCCTCGATGGAGGTGGGTCCTAGCGCCGCACGGACTGCGTCACTCGCGCCTCACATGCCGAACGTTAGCGCGACGCTGAGCTTTCCGCCTGTTGCGTGGCCGCCGTCTCAGGGAGGGTCTTGAGCTGCTGGCGGACCCTTCTCTCCTCAGGGGTGGCCGGCTCGGGGCAGCCACGCAGGAGCATGGCCGCGGACGTGAGGTTCTGCGATGTGCGCCTGAAGAGTGGCGCGTCACCGCCGTCGACAGCGGCGTCCTCGTTGATGCGCCGGTTCACGTCACGCACACGTGCGCGAGCCTGCGGTGTCTGATCGCGGGGCCTGGACCGCTCGGGTTCCTGGCGGCGGTCCCGCTGCTCATCCTCTTGCTTGCGGCGTTGTTCATGCCGCGAGTCACGCTGAGGGGTCGCATGGCCTCTCCTCCTCTCCGAGCGCTCGGTGGAGGTTTTCCAGCTCTTCGTCAAGCTGGCGCCTGGCCTCGGCGATCTCGTCGAGGCGTGCCCGACGCTGGCCGTCCGTGGTGCGGTGGCGAGGTACTTCTTCGCCATCCGTCGAGCTGCTAGCGCTCCGGATTTCGCAGACATTGCACTCGCGCGTGAAGTCCGGCAGAGGCGTCGGTGGCCCCCGCTGCGCAACCACGGAGCCCGGGGTGGTGTAGGAAGCCCTTAGCGCATCCACATAGGCCGTCACCAGGTCGTCTGGGAGGCCTGCTGACCGTAGGGGTACATGGCACTGTACTGCTCCATGAACTCGCCCTAGGTCAAAGGCTCGAACCCGCTAGCTTGGAAGGCGAGGTCGGTGAGGTAGTAGGTTGCGAGCCTAAAACGCTCATGTGTTGGGTTCGGCCCCAACATGGCCATGATCGTCTCGTCCGTGAAGCCACGGACGAAAGCGGCGTGCCCCGCCGCCGCAGTCAAGGCGGTGGGGTGCGCGGGTCGGTGAAGGTGTTCTCGACGACGGACTCCGACGGCCCGGTGTAGACGAAGCCGAGGGAGCCGAACAGCATGGTGGCGCCGGGAGTCAGCAAAACTCCGCGGCCCTCCATCCGGATCGCAGGTGAAGTTCGGCGAGACACACGATGTGCCCCTACCTGGCGCGCCAACTATCGAGGTTCTCTACCGCTGGCAGTAAATTTGTATCGGATCGTGCGTCAGACCTGGATGGTTGGCACAGGAGACACGGGGATTTATACTGGTTTGGGCCTCCTAAGAGTAATACCCTACGTCCAGTTTCGAGCGATCGTGTTCTTATGTCAGGGATGTCTGTAGTAGGGGTTACAAACTGGTCAGGAGAGGGCGCCGGAACCCAAGTCCCTGTGGGTGTAACTCGAGCTACGTGTGTATGGTGAATGAACAACCAACTAGCCCCTAAAACGGTTGCCCTCCTCCCCCTTTTATAGACGTCAGGGTGAGGGGCGAAAAGGGAATACAAATATGTGCTACAGTGCTTCGGTGTTGGGAGATCTTTTCCCATGTCGATGTCTGTCAGGAAGCATTGAAGGGCGCTGAGTTGTAGTGGCGTTGGCGATTGCCGCGTGTGCGGGCGGCACTGTATATTCTGAGTACTTGGCACCCTCTCCGAGCCCTTCCTTAGATGACTCAGCTCTCTTGAGAGTTGATTAGGCCCGCCACGTTATGGCGTAAGTGTAGGTAGGCGCTGCCCGTAGATGGTCATTGAGTACCTGCTCTGACGGGGTGGCGTGCCGCAGAGGTTGGACGGGACGGCATGTTGGAGGCCGCGCGGGCGCACAGTGCGGCATTACGGCTCTTGTCAGAACAAGCCGCCCTCGCGTCACGCCAGCTGGGGTGTTTGCATGGCATGAAGAACCGGAGCCTTCCGTGTCGTCGCGGGGAAGTTCGAGCGTCGAGGCTGCGCCACGTTCGTGTGGGCCCCTGATCCCGCGCTCCGACCTCCATGGGTGGGCCCCGCCTTAGTCGAAGACGGAGACTACTCGTGCGAACAAGTTGTCGAAGACAAGGCGGAAAGTACTCGTACGAGGCGAAGAGTTGTCGTGCGAGGCGGAGAGTTATCGTACGAGGCGGAGAGTTGTCGTACGAGGCGGAGAGTTGTCGTGCGAACCGCCTACTAGTCGGAGATGAGGTGTCTTGACGAAGATCTGCATCCCTCCTTGTCATGGATCTTAGCCTTGACGCTGTCAATGGTGTCAGAAGACTCCATCCCAAGGGTGATTATCTTGTCGCTTAGGGGGCCCTAATCCAGACCCTCGTCAGACATCATGTTCTGGTTGTATTGGACGCCGAAAAGAGGGGAAAACTTTTTAAAAAAAAAAGAGAGGCAGAGTTCAAGATAGCCATTTGCAGAACCAACATAATCAGGAACATGAAAGTTGCTCAGAACCTTCTCATCCTTATAGAACAAATAAACAATGCATTAAGCAGAACAATATGATATATACATACAATTCAATTGCATCAGAGCAAGTGTTTGACCTTATCAACAACATCAAAATGGACCACTTGGCGTGTAACAACTATTGTATTAAGTGAAGATTGTGCAAAGAATCTAACTTATGACACCATATGATTTGAATTATCCTTGAATTCTGTAACTATTCCTTGTAATGAAATCTCCTACACCCCAGTAGTCTATAGTTCAGACTGTGTCATAGACAGTTAGACACTAGTGTTTGGCAAGCCCTGCTAGCATTGAAGAGCAATCCTTTGTGTACTTTGGCAAGATGAAATGTGCATTACCCTCAGGAAAGTTTGGTGGTCGTTCGTATACAACTGAAGCAGCATGGATAAGGATGCGAGCAGTCAGACCCCAGATTAAGTACTTCTGGTTCCCTTTTATGTAAGTGAAGTAATGAACCGTGAATGCCTGCCCCATCTTTTCCCGCTCCTCCGATGTCCTGTTCTCATCCTGTGCCATCCAACTCAAAATGGTTCAGGGGATAAATGTGGCCATAGTACCAATGCAAATGAAGTGGATCTCTGGGTATTTGCAATTATTGATTCCATGGGTCAACCTATCACAACTTTGCTATACTGGAAAGTAATTTGACATACATACTATAAAATCCAGCAGTATGGTAGCACATGTTGTTAGTCTGTAACCATGGGTAATTTTTCTGGTAAATTGCAGAAGGCAGTTTAGCCATCATCGAAAATCTTAGCATTGTAAGAACATCAGGTTACAAACCTTGAGGAACATCTCCAGGGGCACATCAAATATTTCGTCCACCTCAGCAACATTAAGAACAGGTATAAACGCTTGTATATCTGACAGTACGCCAATAACAGGAACAACCACCAGAAGATGCTGCCACGAACATGGAGAATACTTTCAGTGATGAATCCTATGATTTAATGCTAAATATAATCTTAGCACTTAAATGAAGAAAAAAGTACTAAACAAAGGGAACTCAAGTACTAACTCACTGGTAGGGTCATAGGGCATTTAACTATAATTCTATAACCGAGGGAAATAATAACTCCCTCTCTCCCTACCAGCCTCTTAATACTGCAGCAATGTTAAGGCTAATCCATACCAAACTTAAGAAAATGATCATGGCATCACTACTTGAAAATGATCATGCACCATCTGAGTAGTTCCCACGTCGAATGGCAGCACAAATTTGATCTAAATCATATTATAAGGTTAATTTTCCATATCTCAAATTAGTAAAGCATTGATATGCATGCAATTCAATAAAATTTATGACAGTGATCCAATACACTGGAAGGATAGTAATATGAATTTCTGTGGGATACAGAATGATTGCTATCCTGAAGGTATAATGTGATCTGGCAACAAAGAACTCTTGAAAAATAGTCTATGACTATTTATTATCCATTTATCCTCGAGAAATCAATTAACAATCCTGAGTGAAATTAATTTAGCTGCATACGTGTGTTTGGTTACAGAGTAAAAATAAGAAAAAGCTAAAATTTCATACTCTTCCACTGATGAACTAAGACACAGTGTACCCACTGTGTTAGAATTTTACTTGGGGATTGATGTGAGAACAAAAGGCACTGCACCTTGGACAAGAAGTGTTCAAGAGATGCAACAACTGTGACCAGAGCTGGATCAAGCCCTATCTCCTCTTTTGCCTCCCTTAATGCTGTTGCTGCATCATCTGCATCACCCTCCTCAGCCTTCCCTCCTGGCAATGAAACTTCACCTGAAATCCCAGATGGAGGAATCAAAATCATAATCAAATGCCTAGAAGTGGTCATCACAAACTTAACCAAGAATTCAGACATGACATTCTTCATGTTTCTGTAGCAAGTTAATCCCAAATGTAGGAGCTGATTTGAGCTAAGAAAGCTTTAGCAAACAGAAAGATAGGACAAATTCACTCTGTCTCGAGATGAAGCTGTGCACCATTTCTAAACTTGTTTGTCCAATTATAGAAGCTATTACTTCCTCAGATGAAGGCTTGTTCTGACTCATCAATAGAGTTAATGCAGGAGGACAAGGGTAATGCCATGCAGTCTTATAAATGGTCAATTAGATTTTATATTTGAAACACTACTAACAGAACCCGAAATTCTCACTTGATTAATACATGCTATATTCTCCTAATTCTTTGGCTCATTTTCAATCGAGAAATTCACAAAGCTGCATGACTGAAACGACAACTTATCATAGTAGGAAAAAGAAGAGACAAAGATTTTGTAGCATCGCGTGGACCAGTGAAACGTTTCCACCGGACAAAAGATTCTAACATCGGGCCAAGATTCGGATCAACCGCACCCAGTCGAGCCCACACGAAGGCGAAGGACGGATGAAGGGCAAGCAAGGAAGCGAGCGAGACGCTAACCGGAATGGGTGGAGAGTGATGACGAGCGCTTGGTGAGGATGACGCGGAGTTCGCCAGCGGGGCCCCGGAAGAGGCAGACGAGCACGGCGGCCCTCCGCGGCCGGAAAAGCTCACTGGCGGTGGCGGCGGCTGCTGGGGTCCCCGCCGGTACGGGATCGTACGGGGATGGACCCGCCTGGTGGAGCCTCAGCCGCCGGATGAGCGCGCAGATTTCCGCGCCGGCGCCCGAGTCGTCCCCCGCCATGGCCGGGATCGGGGGAAGTTGGTGGGAGCGGCAGAGGGGGTTTGGTTTGGTTTGGTTTGGGCGGTGGCGTTTGGTGGCTGATTGTTTGATGCCGACATTTAGGCACGTTTGAAGTTGACAGCTTTTCATCAAACGCTATCGTTTTCTATGGCCTGAATCGCCAACACCAGAGTCCCTCTGCAGCGGTGGGCTGCCACTTTAAGCCTGATGGTTTTGCTGCAAAACTTTGACAAAGTTTTGATAAGATAAAAGGTTGAGAAAGTATTTTAGTAAAATAGATGAATGACTTTGGTAAATTTTAGCAAAATACCAAGTTGTCTAAAAGTTAGTTTGCCAAAACTTTTTTTCGAAAGATTGTTTGCCAAAATTTTGTCGAAATCTCATCGGAGTTGGAGAAGAATAGAAGAAAAGAGATGAAGAAAGATTAGGTGAGAAAGCTCTCTATTTCATCCGTATGAGGTAGCTTCTCGAAAACTAAAGGTGACTCACAGGTGCACTGAACTACCTAATACTAGTGGTCAAAGACGAACCTTAACTGCAACAACAAGACCAAGAGGCTTAAGGCTCCGTTTATTTGGTAAAATAAAAATTTTGGATCTTCTTTCAAGGTCTATTAAAAGTATTGAACGTAGATTAGTTAAAAAAAGTACACGAATGGACCGGAAATTGCGAGACGAATTCATTAAGCTTAATTAATTCGTCATTAGAGATTGGTTACTGTAGCATGACATTGTCTAATCACGACATAATTAGGCTCATTAGATTCATCTCGAAAATTAAGATAGAAGTTGTGAAATATGTTTTGTTATTAATACACATTTAATACTTCTAATTACTGTCCGGAGATTAATATGACGAATAATCTATATATATATATACTACTCCTAAAAAGTTAGTAAGGAGACAAAACATCGTAGCATACCTCGCTCACCCACGATGGGTCTGCCCCTCCGATCCGCGGCTCCCACGACGTGGGTCTGTCTCTCCTCCCGTTTTTTCGGTCTCCTTCTACATCACCCTCGCGGAAAAAAATTCCATGCGCGTGCTGCTCGGCTCGGCTCCCGATTGGCCGTTGACGTGCTGTGCGCTGGAGCCGATGCCGGCACCTCAACCCCGCGTAGGAGGAGGCTGGCCGCATCGCTGCTGGAGCAACTTTGCCGGCCGGGGCCTCCGGCCATGCCACAACCGTCGAAGGTAAGCGCCGGCCGGGCCACAAGCCGCCCTCTGCTCGTGCCACTTCCTCCTGGGTGCGGCCGCTGGAGTCGCAAGACGGACCGCCGCTGCCGTCGAAAGTCCGCGTCGGCCGAGCCCTGTGCGTGGCCGTCGGGACAAAGCCGACCATGAGTGCCGGGGCTGGGGCTTCCTCCAAGTGACGCACTTGTGTGTTCTGGAGCCGCGGGACGGGCCGCCGCCACCGTCGAAGCTCCGCGCGTGGCTGGGCCCCTGCCTCCTGCGCGTGGCCGCTGGGGCAAAGACCGGTCTTGTCGACGGGTGCAGGGCAACCTCCAGGCGGTGATGTTTTTCCTTCGTTCCTGCGCGAGCTGATTCAGCACCAATCGGGAGCCGAGCCAAGCAGAACGCGATGGAGGGGCGCGCGGCGCGCATGAGATTTTTTTCCACCCCCGCGCGCCTCCCCGGTCCCATCAACGCTGAATCCGCGGCGGCTCCCCACGACGTGGGTCTTCCTCCTGTTTTTCCTTTTTTTTTCTTTCTGACTCCGATCTCCATCTGCATCGCCCCGGCCGCCAGCAACATCGCCACCGCCGCTTGGATCAACGCCGCCACGCAACTCCCTCCACGCCAGCGCCCTCACCGTGCCTGTAGTATTGGCTACCCCGAAACCCTACCGATATCCCTACTCAGCTACTCAAACCGCCGCTGCCGCCAGGTCTACGCCGCTGCCGTGCCGCTGGATCGACGCCGCTGCCTCGCCACCCCTCTTCCGTTTGCTGACGTCACCGCACTGATCCTCTCCGGATCGACTGCGCCGTGGCGCCGTTCTTCTCCGGGTCAAGCCATTCCACGCCGGCCACGCCCCACCGGTCCTCTCCGTGTCGACGCCGCCGCAACCGTCGCGCTTCCCCAGGACCACGCCACGCGGCCCAGACCGGCGACGTCGCGGCGCTCCTTGCCGCCCTCAGTACTGGTTTGATCCGGCCCATTCTCTTGCGATTATCGATTACTGGAAAACATTTAGGGATTTGGGAGCACTTGATTAGATTTGTGTACTCGTTTTTGCATAGGTTGTTTATTATGGTCGCGTAGTTTTGGAATTTCAGATTGCTGAACTTTGCTTCCGGAATCACATGGTACCCGTGAAATTGCACTGAATTTCGCTACTCAGGTTGCAATTTGGTGCTTTGCTTGAACAGTTCGCACAGTGTTGTATGAGTGTATAGCCTGATATGATGATAGCCATGTAGATTCGTGGATGAGGCTTGTACGTGCAAATTTACCCATATATCTTTGTGGATCAGCTTGTGTTGGCTGAATTGGCTCAAATGCTGCATATCATTGTCGCGATGAAATGAGTTTGGAGATGAGCCTTTGGGCTTGGGAGGTATCTGCTTAAGCATCTCCATGGACTTTTGCTTATTGTCTCTATCGGATAGCTTTTATTTTTATTTTGTTTTGTTCGATCTCTGTAGGCTTTTTTTTCAGGACTTCTGCGAATGCATGATTAATCCTGATTCGGTCATTCAATATCTGTCCATCTACCCTCTTAATATCTTTTTGTTTTAAATCAGCTGAGAACTTTGAAAATACATAGCTAAAGGTTATATATGCATTTTATTAATAGATAGCTAGCATTGGCACTTGGCAGACACAGTTACGATCGCATGTATGTGTTCGTTTATTCCCATGTGATGATTTCATCTCATGAAAACGCAAATTGATTAGAAGATGTCACCTGCAAGTCACACGTGATACCTATTCGAATGACGCTTGCTGTTTCTTATTGTGTAACCCTAGGCATCATGTTGCTTGCTTGTGTTGCAGCCTTGCAGCTCACCCTGATCGTGTCACATTGAAGCTCCTCCAGTTGCAGGATTGTTCCATGATACGTGTTAAAATGACAAGGATTCCTTTTTGTTCTGAAAGATAAATGAACCATGGACCTTTATATGCATGTTAGATATTCCAGTATAACAAGATCTTCACAATAATGGAAGTACACACGGCGTAAAGCCTTAGGCTCTATACATTCTCTTGTGAAGCCAATTCCTGAATATATTCCTATGAATTTTTCATACATGAAGTTTATTGTTTTCAGGGGCTAGGCTATTATTGAAGTGCCAGAAGAAAATCACTTTTAGTTTGCTTGCTTACCCAGTAGTAGGCTACAGTCCCATAACAAAACAGAACTGTGTATATGAGCTATCTTTCAGGTTTAATCTAATTGCCTAAACCAAATGTAGTATTTGTTTTAGTGAGAATTAACTATGTAGTATTTCTTATACAAGGATTGATAAGACAATACTGAAGGCATCATGTTGCATCCGCTTACTTGAAATTGCAGGTGACGGGATTGTGTTCGGAGGACGACCTCTCCGATCCCCACGCAGCCAAATAGTGTGTCGGGACCTGGCTGAAGATCAGAGGGAACAAGTAAGTACGCTCACTATGTTTCAGAACCTGCCTTGAGTTGACTTTTTTGTGTGTGCATGGATGTTGAGGGTGTGATTTTTTTTGTTAAGGACATTTGAACATTCGGAGTGCTGATGGATCCATCAAGAACTAGCCAGAGTAGGACACCTCTTGGAGATCTCACAAACATTAGTGCTCAAGGTAATTCAACAATGAAAGGGAAATTCTTGTTTAATCAAGAGTGTAGTGGTTGAAATAATGTATTGTTGCCGACGTTCTAGGTACCAAAGTTGGTGACAAGAATGCCCGGAAGCGCCAGAGAGAGAAAGAACGGTACGCATCAATGACAACTGAGCAGAGGAATGAGCGGAATAGGAAGAGACGGGAGAGGAGGGTGGAGAAGAATAAAGTGCCGGGCGACCTAAATGCACCAATTGCATCCCAGGCAGAAGGTATTATTTCATGCATTGTCGTGTGTTTAATGATGATGTACAATCTGAGTGAGGATCTAATGAATTGTGCATGCATGCATATAGATGAATTTGTACTCGAGGATGATGATGAAAATAGTGACAGGCTACATAGGGGAATTTGGAATAAAAATGTGGAAGGCCTGTTTGTGGGTACTACAAATAATCAAGGTTACCCCTCACACACTCCATATTAATTTTTCGTTGGTCACAACATGTTAAACATAGTTGGATGGTTGTTTCATAGATGGCGTATTGAACAATGGTGAGCCTGCTAAGGTTGAAGGAGGTAATCTCTTCCATGTCCTACTCTTGGTTATAGTAGTTTTTTATTATTTGATGAATAATTGACATTGGAAGTATATGTGTGTATGTGGTCTACATAGATGGAAATGTTGTATCAAGTATTTTCCAATTGGATCAAAGCACCCACGACATTACCAATCCTGGCTATGAAGGTAAATTTAAGTAATCAATTGCCCTTTCTAAGGCATTTACAAAGTTCCCTGAGACCGACTAAGTGATGCAATATTTCTATGTAGATGACGTATTGAACAATGGTGAGCCTGTTGATGTTGTAGGAGGTAATCTCATGCATCTTCAACTCTTGGTTGTAGTAGTTTTTTTATTTGACAAATATTTGACAATGGAAGTATATGTGCATTTGTGGTGCACACAGATGGAAATGTTGCATCAAGTATTTCACTATTGGATGAGAACACCCACGACATTACCACTGCTGATTGTGAAGGTAAGTTTAAGTAATCAATTGCCCTTTCTAATTAATTTATAGATGTGATGGATGACCGACTAATAAGTGATGTGTGGAGTGCTGAATGTTGGTCCCCTCTTTATTGTTAGTGTCCCTAAATAATTAGGCTATTTAGACAATTTTGCACTCTTTGTTAGTCTTCAATTGTCATTAGGGTTGATATTCATACATGTTAATACCTTTAGAAAAAAATGGATTATCCAGCTTAATTGGTACCGGACTAGGCCTGCTACTCTCTCACATGAAATATGATTGGTTGTTTGGAACGTGCCACTGCTTTTAGGTGTTGTAGATGAATCAGCTGCCGCTGATGACCAGAACGTCTCTCTTGGGGAGCGTCGACGTCAGAATGCTAGGGCATGGAGGGCGGCGCTATCTCCTGAGCAGAGGGTGCTAATAAATAAAAGGAGGCGTGATTCCTATGCTACAAAAAGACTATTTAGGACTCCATAAGAGAAGGTGGAGAGAAGAAGAAAAACCAAGAGTGACTATAAAAAGAGTGTTAAGGAACAATGTGCAAACAACTTGCATCCTGACTCCATTGCCATGGCAAACCCTCAATTTAAACCGAAGCTTATCTTCCCGTCTGGGGATAAACCTCCCTCAAGGATATCGAAACAGATGGAAATTCCCGATTTTTGTGGCACACCTGTTTATGTCGAGGCAATTGTTCCAGAACCCTCTCATCAAGGAGAAACCTCGAAGGCCTTTCTATCCAACACCATACATACGTCCCACCTGACTCCAGGATTGAGAAATTCTCGACGAAACCTTCGTAATCAAGAGTTTGAAGCAAGTATTGGGAGGAATGCCAAAGAGACCACTGGTGAAAACAATAATTTTGAGAGTCAGCCGACACAGTCGTGTGTCGTTGAAAATGGTAAACTAATGCAACATATATATTGTGACTATTAAGTTAATCCATGCTTAACACTTAACCATGATGTGTTTTAATAATATATATAGGTGTCACGCAGACCTACCCTCCGGGATTCCACCCTGTGACGACATCTAATGCTTTTGGAGCGGGTAAATATAATTACTTGTTTCACGATCAGCACTTTTGTTGTCGTGTATGACCAACCATTCATCTTTCACAGGGACTTCTAGACCAACACCTCATAATGAAAGGTGTACTCAGACACAACTATCCGTTGTTGACGAGCCTAATTCTATGCCACCATGCGGTGTGCACAAAGAAATATGTGAAGGTACATTGATGAGTGGTCAATGTTTGTGGGACATGCATTTTCTTCCTGTTCATATTGTTCATATTTAGCTATGTTCATGTGTTGCATCAGATGCTGATGACAACATCATGTTCGAGGAGGGTGAGGAAGAGGATGAAGGGTACCTTTTTGTGGGACAAGGTAGGCCTCGATGTAATTATCTCGTGTTAAATTACCATTCTATATTATCCAACATAATCTAACACGCTTGACCTATGCTAAACATAAATAGAGGACGACAATGATGATGATGTGGAAGTCGACATAGCGATGGATGATGAAGATATCGATGAACATGATGTACCGGATCCATTCAGTGCGGTTTATGCTAATGTCAAGGACGAGACCCACACGCTAAAGCCAGTGGATAATTGCGAGTTCTGCAACGCAAAGAAGTTTGAGTCCGAACCGAAAGGATTTTGCTGCCGTAGTGGAGATATTCATCTATCCACTGGCGACCCGCCCCCGGATGAACTCATGCGATTGTGGACGACCTCAGACACTGATGCCAAACATTTTCGTGATCACATCAGATATTTCAATAGCTAGTTCTCATTCACTTCATTGTACTGTAAACTTGATAGTGTGACCACTGACACTCGGAAGTGTCCCATTTACACATTCCGTGCACATGGAGCCATTTACCATAATGTTAAGAACTTTGGCAAAGAAGAAAAGTATGAACCTGCTCACCTCGAGCTTTATTTCTACGATGATGATCCAGATCTTGATTATAGGCTCAGCAAGTGCCATGAGAAGACTGAACATAAAGATAGAGAGGTCATTCGTAAGCTGGTTGGCATCTTCAATAGTGGCATTAATCCCTACTCAGATCACCTTCGCCCTATGGGAGAGGTAGAGAATTTTTCGGATGTCCACATCGAGTTCAACCTTGATCAACGGCTAGACCAAAGAGTATATAAAAAACCTTTAACATCAGAGGTTGCTGCCGTTTGGATTGAGAGAAGTGAGCGTCGGGGTCAATTTGGTAATAGTGTCGTCCTTCACGAAAAGGATAGGTCATGGAAAGGCATTCGGTCATATCATGGATGCTACGACCCCCTCTCATACCCTCTCTTCTTTTCAAAAGGAGAGTTCGGGTGGCACAACTGCATTCCCAAAGCTGGTGTGACTGAGGAGAAGGTTAACAGAGCCCGAGCGATCCGCAAGGAGCGTGCTCAGGGGGGTGGCGATGACGATGCGGGTAATTGCATATTTACTCTTACCAAATATTACCTAATGAACATGGATCATTGTACTAACTGAAAACTTTTCTATGTGTAGGCTCTGCCGGAAATAAATGTGTTTCCGTGCGTGATTACTATTGCTACAAGTTGCAGATGCGGTCTGGGATTTTCAATCCAATACTATACGGCAAGCGTTTGTTCCAGCAGTTTGCTGTCGACACCTACGTTAAGATAGAAAGCTCACGTCTTGACTATTACCGCAACAATCAAGATACTGTGAGGGCTGACTTGTACCAGGGTTTGGTCGACAGCTATCGTACGGGGTGGAAGATGCGACAGAGGTTGGGAAGCATACTGTGCTATCACCAACGTTCATTAGTGGTCCCCGTGATATGAGGCATCGGTACATGGACGCGATGGCACTAGTCCGAAAGTATGGCAAACCAGATATCTTCCTCACTATGACGTGCAATCCGAATTGGGGTGAGATAAAGAATGAGCTATATCCAGGACAGGAGGCCCAGGACCGTCTAGATCTCGTGGCTCGGGTGTTCAGGGCAAAGTTGGAGGAGTTGAGGCGACGGTTTTTGCAAAACGATATACTTGGCAAGGTACGTGCCTATGTATATGTCGTTGAGTTCTAGAAGAGGGGATTGCCGCATGCACACTAGTTGCTGATAATGCAGAGGAAGTACAAGATCACATGCCCCGAGCAGTATGACATGCTTATATGTGCGGAGCTACCAAACAAGAAGAAGTTCCCTGAGCTCTATAGGATGGTGATGAAGCATATGATGCACGGGCCGTGTGGGGTGCTTAATCTAGAATGCTTATGCACAAAGGACCATTCGTCGTGCAAGAATCGTTACCCACGATCATTTTGCGATTCAACATCGCAAGGCAAGGATTCATACCCTATGTACAGGAGACGTGATGATGGTCGTAAGGAAATGATTCAAGGACACATGCTGGACAATCGATGGGTTGTTTCATACAACCCGTACTTGCTATGTACTTTCAACTGTCACATCAATGTTGAGGCATGCAGCAGCATTAAGTCTGTTAAATATCTTTTTAAGTACATCTACAAGGGACATGACAGAACATCTGTGGCAGTTAGAGAAAATGGAAAGAAAGATGTCAACGGAAACGTTGATGAGATCACGGATTACAGAGAGACCCGGTGGGTGGGTCCTCCAGAAGTGATGTGGAGGATCTACGACTTTGACTTACACCAGTGTCACCCACCGGTGCAGCCGCTGCAATGTCATCTCCCCAACTGCCATATGGTTTCATTTCATAAACGAGACAAGGTTGAATGAGTTCTAAAGCGTCTGCGTATCGAGGAGTCAATGCTCACAGAATAGTTTAACTTCAACTATTATCATCCTGAAGCTCGAGGAATCTTGGATCGCGACTTTCCACAGTATTATAGGTGGAATGCAACAGATAAAGTTTGGCAACCAAGGAAAAACTCAGTATACCAGGTCGGGAGACTCGTATCTGCGAATCCGGCAGAGGGCGAACGCTATTTTCTTCGGATTTTCCTGAACCATGTCCCTGGAGCGACATCATGGAGGAACCTCATGACTGTTAATGGTGTGCATATCCTTCGTTCCGTGACGCCGCGATGACGCGAGGCTTGATTGAAGAAGACAAATCACTCGATGAGTGTCTTACTAAAAACAGCTTGTTTCAGATGCCATCCTCATTGCGTAGGTTGTTCGCTACAATACTGGTATTCTGCGAGCCGAAGGATGTGGCTGGTTTGTGGACAAAACACTGCGATGCAATGGCAGAAGACTACAAGCGCAACAATCCAAACCCGAGAGCGGTGGAACAACTTGTTTTGATTGACATCAGGAACATGCTGCAATCTATGGGTAAGGACATAAGTTCGTTCCCTCTTCCACAAGTCAACGATGCATTTGACGACGCTGCCGGGGTTCCTCGTGAGATATTTGAGGAATCGACCATTGAGCTGTATTCGGAAGATGTGAGACTAGTTGATATGCTAAATAAGGAGCAGAAGGCTGCTTACGATGACATAATGTTAACTATCGACACCAAACAGGGTGGCTTATCCTTTGTTGATGGACCTGGCGGCACAGGAAATACTTTTTTGTACAGAGCACTTCTTGGAACCATTCGCAGTCAGGACAAGATTGCCGTTGCTACAGCTACATCTGGTGTCGCAGCTTTTATAATGCCTGGTGGGAGGATGGCACACTCACGTTTCAAGATTCCTCTTACGCTTGATGACTCATGTTGTTGTAGCTTCACGAAACAGAGTGGTACTACAAAGCTGCTACAGTCCGCGTCTCTCATCATTTGGGACGAGACGTCAATGACTAAGAGGCAGGCTGTTGAGGCGCTAGACATCAGCATGCGTGATATAATGGGACGGAAAGATCTTCCGTTCGGTGGTAAGACGATTGTGTTTGGTGGAGATTTCAGGCAAGTCCTTCCTGTTGTACGGAAAGGATCCAGGGTTCAGATTGTCGGTGCTTCCTTACGGAGGTCGTACCTTTGGGACGACATGCGGCATCTTAAGCTCGTGCACAACATGAGGGCCCGGAATGATCGTTTGTTTGCGGATTATTTGTTGCGGATTGGTGATGGCACAGAGGAGGTTAACAAAGATGGTGATGTACGCCTTCCTGAAGATATATGTGTCCCGTACTCCGGGGATTCCGAGAAAGATCTTGACACGTTAATCGAGAGCATCTTTCCAAATCTCAATGCAAACATGACAAACAAGGACTACATCACCTCCAGAGCCATTTTATTAACACATAATGATTGGGTGGATGATATTAATTTGATGATGATCAACAAGTTCCATGGTGGGGAGATGGTGTACCATAGTTTCGACGAAGCGGTGGATGATCCGCACAACTACTATCCTCAGGAGTTCCTTAACACATTGACTCCTAACGGGCTACCTCCACATGTCCTAAAGCTCAAGATCGGATGCCCAATAATGTTGCTTAGGAACTTAGACCCTGCAAACGGACTATGCAATAGAACGAGGCTGGTAGTTAGAGGGTGCCAAAGAAACTCAATAGATGCTGAAATTGTTTTGGGATAACATGCCGGGAAGAGGGTATTCCTTCCTCGGATACCCTTGTGCCCCTCTGATGATGAGTTCCCATTTCAATTCAATAGGAAGCAATTTCCTATTAGGCTCAGCTTCACCATGACAGTCAACAAGTCACAGGGCCAAACAATACCAAATGTAGGAGTGTACCTACCTGCCCCTGTGTTCTCTCACGGTCAACTGTATGTGGCTATGTCTAGAGCTACAGCCAGAACGAACATCAAGATCCTCGCCATTCCGCCTAATGCAGAGGCAGAAGAGGAAGAGGCTAAAAGGATGGAACAGAAAAATGCTAGAAATGCTAAAAATAAAGGGAATAGTCAGTTTAATAAAAAAGATGTGGTCAAAAAGAAGAAAATTGAACCAACGGTGAATGACACGTATACGAAGAATATTGTATACAAGGAGGTTTTAACATTGTAGCTAAGGTAATATAATATATATTAATCATGTGTATTTTATGATTTTCATTTAGTAGTATGTAATAATTATTAAGACAATTTAATTTTTCTTACTTTCTTTAGGTAAAATTAAATGCTCCATCATATTGTGGATGGGAATGTTGTTTCACTGATACATGCTCTTCCTCGATTCAACCCTTCAGGTAAAAAAATAGATGCCTAATGTTTATTTGAAAAGACGTATTGGATCTTGATTATGTTGAGTTTTTCTTTTTTGTAAACTATTGACCTTCACTGTGTAGCAGCAATAAGACATACTGGATCTTGATTATGTTAATAGATAGCTGCTACATTTATGAGTTGCTAATGCTTGAATTTTTAAGTTGTATAATACTTCGATTGATTATGTCTATGTTGAATGATAGTGATTAATTCTTCATCTCGGTTATATATTCGATCATGTCTTGAATCTATGCCTGAAGGCTCAGCCTTTTCATTATTCTTTTCGTGAGGAGAAAAAATAGCCATTTGATGTCGATGGATGCATTTGGTGCAGTGTCATCCTCACCATATTCCCATATTTGTTTCCGCAGATTGTCTTGTGGAGTGTCTATATTGAAGATCTCCTTGCAAATATTTATGTACTATCGAGAGTTGAATCATGTAAATAAGCTGTGACAATCTGTTATTTTATTTTGAATTTCCCATTTATCAACGTCCCTTCCATGTCAGTTTGACAAGGAAGAATGAACCATGGATATTTGTGCCTGAATCTACAGACTTTGCAACCTCCTCTGGCTATGAAAGTTACTGAAAAGAATGTGATTAATAGCTTGCGAAAACGAAGTATTTATGCTTTATTTACGTATCTAGATATGTTGGAAAGGCAAGTATCGCATTGAAATTTTGCCTGCTGACGATGTTTACTGCTAAAGGCCACCCACTGAATGTTATTTGCCTTCCAAACCCGGCCACGAGTCAGCCACGCGAGCCCGATCTGGATGGAGCCATGCAGTGCATGTACGCCCCCGCGCGCGATCGGCCCGATGCTTAAGCCCACGTCTCTCGCAGTCAGCCCATGCTATACCGCATCCGTCGGTCAGCCCATGCAGTAGCCCTACACCACTCTATGTGCCTGCCGTCCGTTCTCCACACTGCAAATATTTCCCCACACCGCAAATCGTTCTCCACACTGCAAACATTTATGCTTGTATACTAAGATTGTATTGCCCGTAGCAACGCACGGGCACTTTCCTAGTTAGTAAAAATTTTGGGAACTAACAAAACCCTCGAATAGCCAATGTCTTCCGACCAACAGCATCAAATTTGCATCTGGCTGGATCATCTGTCCTACGTCGTTCTAAATTGGTCACACAGATCCATCCTTGCCAGTCTGCCACCGAAGATGCATCTGGTTGATATGCCCTGACCAGAACATAAGAGCAGGCAAATGGGCTTGTAGTTTAATGGTAGGACGGTCCAGTGGGACGTTACCTACCAGGGTTCAAATCCTGGTGCTCGCACCTTTTTCTGAATTTTTCAGGATTTACCGACGTTATGTGTTAAGTGGTAAGCGATGTCTCCGTCGACAATGAGGCGTCAATGGTGACTTCGGAAATTTCCAGATCTACCGGGTGCTCAGTGCTTCGGAGGTGCTCATAGGAGTAGGGTTTGCGTACGTCTATTCATAGGGGTGAGTGTGCGTGCGTGTTGAGCGTCTGCGTTGTCTAGATCTACCGGGTACTCAGTCCTTCAGATGTGCTCATAGGAGTAAGGTTTATGTACATGTATTCATAGGGGTGAGTGTGTGTTGTGAACGTCTGCGTTGTACTGTGTAATTTAAAAAAACATAAGAGCAGGGCTAATAACGGAGACAAGTTTGTCTCTTACACCGCCCTCTCGTTCGCTATGGTGGACCTTGTTCTGAACTTCACCGCATTGTAGTAGTGATTTTTCACGCATCGAAAGCTATGCACAAAGAGGAAAATGCAGCACCTGCCAACCGAACGTTTTGACGAGCGCTGCCTGGCGACCAAACCGGCCTCTCTCACCGGGTGCAGTTATGCATCACTGTGGTGACCAAAAACACACCGTCGCGCCAGACCCACGAAGCTAGAGAGAATAAAATCAACACAGGTGAAGTGCGTGTCGGTCCACGAGACTGTTTCCTTTCCTTGCATGCATGCGGATACAAAACAAAACAGATTACGTCATCTACATGCAAAGATGTTTCAAATTTTTAAAAAAACTATAAATCGTAAACCGAGCATCAAAATTAGATTTCGATTGCACGATTGGATTTCTGACAATAAAATTTTCAAAATAAGATCCTACTTGACTATATTTATACAAACTTTATTATTTATGTTTTTAATTAAGATTTATATTTCTTGAGTTACAATAAATGTCGAACAAATTCGACAAAGACGTAGAACAAAAAAATTGTACAAACGAACAAAACTATATGAACTAATGAACAAGTTATATATTTGTTCATATGTATAAAATTTTTGTTCGTTAGTTCCTAAAATTTGTTCGTACGAACAATTTTTTGTCCTGTGACTTTGTAGAATTTGTTTCACAGGTATATGTTCCACAAAAATTTCTGAAGTCGCCACATGCAAAACAGATTGAAACTTTAAAAGTTACAAATCATAAATCGAGTATCAAAATTAAATTTTGATTGCACCATTAGATTTTTGACAATAAAATTTCAAAAAATAATATCTCACTTTTGATTATATTTTGATGAACTTTTTAAAATATTTTTAAATTAAGGGAACAAATGTTGACTGAAGGGGAACAAATATTGACTAAGGTGGAACAAATATTCACTGAGCGGGAACAATTTTTCACTCGGGGGAACAATATATTCACTGAATGGAACAAATATTACCTAAGGTGGAACAAATATTCACAAGCTCGAACAATTTTTTACTGACGTGGACGAATATTCAATGAGGACGAACAAATATTCAATGAAGACAAATAAATATTCAATGAAGACGAACAAATATCCACCGAGAGCGAACAAATATTCATTGAGCGAGAACAATTTTATACTTATGTGGAACAAATATAGATGCAGTCAACTAAAGTTAATTAATTCTATTTCATTCAACATGCAAACTATCTACTTCATCTTAGAATCCACTACATCACATGTCATCTCACAATCAACTAGGACCATCTATTTATGACTTTCATGATTTCTGTGACTAATAACATTTTAATACATACAATTTATTAGTATGTACGATTAGAATAATGAGAAACAAATATTACAAAGGGAAACAAACAAATTAATAAAAGATTACAAAAATAAAATACAAAGAAACAAAAGAAAGAAATTAAACATCACCAATATAAAACTTATCATGAAGAAAACCAACACAACGAAGAAAAAAGAAACCAAAAGAATGGAAGGAAAGAGTAGTGGAAGAAAGAAGAAATTAAACATCATGAAAATATTGGAGAGAAAAAGAGACAAGAAAAGAAAAACAGAGAAAAAATAGAAAAAAAGAATGAAAAAATGGAATGAAAAAATAAATATAAGAAAAGTAAAATAATAGAAAGAGAAAATGAAAAACAAAGGAAATAAAAAATTAATAAATAAGAAATAAAATTAAACATTAGAAGGAAAAATAATAAAAAGAGAAAAAGAAAATATATTAAGTGAAATCATTAAAACATAAAGAAATAAGAACGAGTATATGAGAGATAATAAAAAAGAAGAAAGAAAAATGAAAAAAGGTGGACGGACCGACCGGAGAAAGAAATAAAAAATAAAGAGAAAAAAAGAAAAAGGGACGGACGGGAACTTACCTCCCGCAGACTCCGACGGACCGGTGCAATGGTATGTAACCATCGCAAACGCGACAAATAGTCGTGACCTCTCTCACCTCTCTTCTTTCCTCCACCTCATCTTTTCTTCCTTCTCTCCTCCACCTCATCTTTTCTGCCTAGGTGTCCAGCACCAGCTACAGTTGCTGGACTTGCTCTAAGGCAATTTATTCATGAAACGACACACGGAAGATCTTTGTATTTGTCAAAACAAACTCTGCCACGGAGAGCCTAAATTAGCTGCAGTGAAAGCTACCACATGATCTCGACTCAGTCCAGGCATATATGGGAAAATAATTGGAATTATTGACCAACTGCATGATCTTTGGAGTCTGGAGTCCAGAGAAGCTTCTGTCGCGGCAGACCAATTGAGACATTTTTTTTTTGAGATTACAAGCGCTGCCTAAAGGCTAGCACCCATGAGATTACACACGCCATCCGGCGGGCCTAAAAACCAGACATGTCTGCCAACACCTGCCCCCAGCGCACTCCTTGCTAGCCTGTGAGCATCAACCAATTGAGACATCTGACAAACATATTAACGAAGCCCATGCCAGTCTCCATGTGAGATAGTTTGCAAGAATTTCTTCAAAAATTTCTCCATCAATCTTTGGACACTAATTAGGAGTATTAAATATGAATTGACAAAACCTAATCTTTCTAATTTTTCGAGACGAATCTAATGAGCCAAATTATGTCATGATTAGACAATATCATGCTACAGTAAACAATCTTTAATGACAGATTAATTAGTTTTAATAGATTTGTTTCACGATTTTCCGTCCGTCTGTGTAATTAGTTTTATAATTAGTCTACATTTAATACCCCTAATAGACTTTGAAAGGAGCTTCCAAAATTTTCTCCAAAAAATTCTATCGAACTAAACAGGCGGGACAAGAAGGAAGCAGTGAAAAAAAACTAATTACAAATAAGAGCTCAGAAATAAGAAATGAAAAATATTACTATCTGCATTATAAATGTATATAGGCAGTAAATTGCATAGGGCTTCACCATGCATGATAGCAGATAGCCAAGCCACACCACTAGAAAATATAGAAACAATGTATAAATACTAAGTTGGGTAAGAATGAAATGCACACAACAAAAAGTTGCAGGTCATGTATCACAGGATATTGTCACAAGAAACTCTTCATCTTCCGAAGAACAAAGCCTCCGTGCCACCTGAAGCAGCATTCTTAGCATCTCATAGATTTCATCCATCCTTGGATGTGACCTGTCCTCTGCATTGAATGAATGCAGCTCATTTTTCACCTCAATCCAGCTACATCCAGGAACTTTGCTTAATCCCCTATTCTTCATTACCTTCTGCAATGTTGCTCTGTCACTCCACATACCAAGACCAGAATACATGCTGGAGAGAAGAACATAGGTGGAGTGATGTCGAGGTTCTGCTACAAGTAAATGGCTTGCCACGTTGCTTGCTAGTTCCATATTCCCATGGATTTTGCAAGAACCTAAAAGGGTCATCCAAATCATGGCATCTGGTTGGAATGGCATTGACTCAATAAGCTCTTTTGCCTTGTCAAGCTGCCCAGCCCTCCCATAGAGGTCAACACCACATGCATAGTGCTCCATTCGCAAAGGAATTCCATACCTAGTTTCCATAGTATTGAGAATTTCTGTCCCTTCATCTACAAGACCGGCATGACTGTAGGCGGTAATTAGGCCAACAAAGGTAATATGATCCAGAGGAACTTTCAGTCCAAGCATTTCATTGAACAGGTTGGTCACTGCCTGTGCCTGACCATGTTGTGCATAACCAAACATCATAGAGTTCCAGGGTACCGAGCTACTCTTATCAGCCTCTTCAAAAGATTTTCTTGCATCACCAAGCATTCCACTCTTAGAATACATGAAGATCAGTGAGCTTGAAACAAAGTCATTCGAAGCAAAACCAGATTGGATGACTAAACAGTGTATTTGTCTACCTAGCTGAAGCACAGCAAAGTCTGAGCAGGACCGCAGAGCAGCAGAGAATGCAAACTCATCTGTCTTAATATTCTCTGACCGCATGCATCTGAAGAAATTCAAAGCATCAGCATTCAAACCATGCTGTGAATATCCAGTTAACATAGTGTTCCAGGAGACTGTGTCCTTCAGCACCAAAGAACTAAAGCACTTGTATGCATCTTCCATCATACAGTCATCAGTGAACCTAGTGTACATTGCAATCAGAGCATTGCAAACATGTGTGACTCCTTCCAATCCAATTTTGATCACCAAACTATGAATTCCCCTCCCTCTGTGATCATCACATCCGTGCTCTGAACACACACTTATAATACTTGTGAAGCTATACATGTCAGGCAGAACTCTAGTCTCACGCATCATCCTGACAAAGAATCCCATCGACTCGTCATCCATCCCATGGTAAGCATAGGCTCCAAGCATAGAATTCCATGATATCAAATCCCTACTCTGAATTCCGTCAAATATCCTTCTAGAGTCTGCAAGGGCCCCACACTGGGAGTATGCAGTGATTGCTGCATTCGACACAACCAAACCCAACGCTGCTCCATACTTCACAATCTTCCCGTGCAACTCTTGCATCACGAAACACCAGCTCGGACCCTCAACTGCAGCGAGCAACGCGGCAAATGTCGCTTCGTCTGGGGCCAACCCCTTCCTTTCCATCTCAAGAAATAACACCATCGCCTGTGCCAGATTCCCAGACTCCGTGTACCCAGCAATGAGTGCGTTCCAAGAGACGGTATTCCGCTCGGGCATTCCATCGAACACGTGGCGAGCATCGCCCAAGCGGCCGCATTTCGCGTACACGTCGAGCAACGCGCTTGCGGGGATGACGTCGTCGGCGAGGCCGGACTTGACGGCGAACGACTGCAACTGGGCGCCGAGCGCGGGGCGGCGCGTCGCGGCGGCTGAGCGGAGCGCGGAGCCGAGGGCGAAGGTGCTGGCGGCAAGGCCCCGCACGTGCATGTCCCGGAGGAGGCGCCATGCGTCCGGGTGCGCCCCGGCGGCGACGTGCGCTGCGAGGAGGGAATTCCAGGAGACCGCGTCGGGGAGGGGGATCTCGTAGAACACCCTGCGCGCGGAGGTGAGGCCGGAGCCGGAAGCGGAGTACGCGGTGAGGAGCTGGTTCCAGGGCGTGGGGGAGGAGATGCCGGACTTGAGGAGGGTGGCGTGGGACTTTGCCGCAGCAAGGTGGTGACGGTGGCGGCGCATGCGCAGCGTCAGCGGAGGTGGCGGCGCGGCGACTGCGCGGGCGAAGGCGGAGCCGGAGCTATGGGATTTGGCCACAGTTGGTGGGTCTCGGTCCCACCTGTCATTGAGGGAAAAAAACGGTTTAATCCTAGTATGTTTGAAAGGTCCCCAAATTGAACCCATCATTTTAAAGTGTTTGGCACTTTCCCAAAGCTATCAAATGTTTACAGTTATTTTCAGAGATGCAAGAGCTTAAATTAGTACAATTTTTATTTGGATTGTGTCTATTTTGTGTTCGCATTCTTGTAATTCATGTGCACAGTGCACACTCAATTGATCGCTGCAATCTAGGCCAGTTTAGGGCACTCCCAACCCAGACTCTACCCATAGAGTCTTTGGGTCCAAGACTCTGACACAAGAAACTATTGTCTCCAATACAGAAATTGTAATAGTAGTTTCTAGAGATTTACTCAATACAAAACAAAGTGATCTGTTGTGGCATAACCATGTGATCCACCATACACCTCTGAACTATATCACTAGACCACTAAAATCAATGGGAATTTTGTTGGGAACACACTCGCAAAGTGCAGTGTTGTGGAGAGCCTTCAACCTCTTTCTCTCTTCCTTCTGTCTTCAATCCGATGATTCATCCCTGTGGTGCTTGAGGAGCTCGCCCATGAGTAATGACAGGAAGCTTGCACGAGACATGCAGCCATCCACAGACAAGAAGTTTCGGCAATGCGGACGTACGTGCAGTTCATGGCGGTCAACGGCGGCGACGAGATCGAGCTATGCGGCTGGCAACGCTCGATGGGGGTGTGGAGCTCACTCGGGCAGAGTTGCTAACAGCGGCTGGAGGGGACGTGAGGCCCTGGAGCTTCGGCGGCACGGATCCGATAGCCGACAGCAGTGTGGAGCTCGTGCAGTGCCACGTGCGGCAGCCAGCGAGGATAGGGAGCTCCACCGACCGAATTCGTCACGCACCCGCCAGATCCGCCTCCGTCCTCACCAAATCCGGCCGGCGGGATCTCGAATGGCAGCTCCCTCTTCCCCAGCGAGCTCGGCGGGGCGCGGAGGAACTAGGTGAGGGCGAGCCTCCAAATTTTGGCGGCGGTGGTGGCTCTGCGCGCGGGAGAGAGGCGTTGCGGGACAGAGCCGCGAGCTGCGCGCGCGAGATGGAGCACACGGGTCGGACGGGGTCGGTTGCGCGTAGCGGAAGGAGGAGATACGGCACCGGCGTACGGGATCTGACGACTCCATGCAGACCTCCCCAACGCGAGTCTTCTGGAGTCCTGCAGCATCGCTGCCTGCGTTGATGCGAAGTCTAGATAGGAAACAAAGTCTACATTTTTTTTCTTTCTCTCTTCAATAACTGCAGTGCCACATAAAAAGGGCTAATAAATGAATTTGGACTCTATGATAGATTCTGGATTGGGAGTGCCCTTAGGATTTGGAGTCTAAGCATGTCGGAGTTCTTGGTTTTGCAATTGGGCCAGTACGGTCCAGAAATTATAAGGATGTCATGTTATAGATGTGCGTTATCTCCAGCATCTTTGTACTATTTGAGCCTAACTGAAATATATTGGATTTGAATTTAAATTAAGGGGGTGTTTGGCATGGCTCCAGAGATGAACTCCAACAACTCCAGTCAATTTTCTAGCCAAACACTTCAACTCCAAAACTCTATGAAGCTGCCAACTCCATGGAGTTGTAGTTCAAATAGTGGTGGAGTTTTGGAGCACCTCTTTTGCTGCTCCAAAACCACTCAATACAGACCTAGGTGTGGAGTTGGTGGGTAATTACCCACCAATGCCACCCATAAGTGAAAAAAACGATTCGATACATTCTATTCCTCCCCGTGACCCACTCCCTCACGCAGTCACGCGATTCTTCCACGCCGGCGCCGCCCTCCCCGTGACCCACGCCAGCACTACCCTCCATCCGGCGCCGCCTTCCCTCTCTTCACGCCGGTGCCGCCCTCCCTCTCTCTCCCGCACGCCGGCGCCATCCTCCCTCTCTCCCCGACGCCGGCGCCATCTTGCCTCTACCTCCCACGCCGGCGCCCCCTCTCTGATTCCCTGCCACCGCCCGCTGCCCTATGCTCCGTCGGTCGCCACTCAATCTCGCCGGTCGCCGCCCTCCGCACCTCGACACGCCTGCCAGCCATGGCCCTCCCCGCCCCGACACGCCCAGCGGCTATGGCCCTCCCCTCCATTGCTCGCATCTCGTCTCTCGCTGCACATCCGTCACGCACCTGCGACAGCCCCTCCCTCCGATGCCGTGCGCCCTCCACCCCCGCGGCCAAGCGCCACGCCCGCTAGCCCCCGCGGCCGCTCGCTAGGCCGTGCCCCGCGCACACAAGCCTCCACGGCCGTATGCTAGTGCTGCTCCAGTCTCCGTGGCGGTCGACGGACGGGAAAAATCTGTGAAATTGACTTGGTCGGTGCTAAGCTTCCAATTAGAGGGGTGCAGTACGGAGCTTTGGTACTGGAGGAGCTTTGCTCGTGAGGAATTGGAGCGAGGAGCCACGGGGCGCAAGGAATTGAGTGTAAGGTGCAGCTCTGTTCTTCATGGGCATGCGTCCGCCGGTTGTTCTGTTTGGGAATGAGAGAGAAATAGAGGGATGAAGGCAAGTTGTGAGGCTGACGGATAGGACCCACATGTCATTGAACTTTGGTGTATGTTTTTTTGAAGCTGGTAGCCAAACACTCCTATTTGACAGCTCCAACTCCACTCAGAGCTAGCTCCACCTGGAGTTTTGAAGTGGAGCAGCTCCACCTGGAGTTGGAGCCATCCCTAACAGACCCTAAAACTTGATTTGCTAACAAATGCTTACAACTTAGATTTTCACCATGACACATATGCTCGAAAGATAGCTAGATAAACTTGCACTCTTCATAACATATGATTTTCTCCTGATTTTAGAATTCATCTTGAGGGTGAGCATACCATGTCATTTCAGAAAAAGTTTCATTTCAAATATTCAAAGTGAAATGGGTCATACATGGTTTTATTATAGAAAAGTTATAGGTGTCAGTGTTTTAGACACCGAGCCTACCAAGGGGTACTCGAGGTAGTAGATTGTGCGGTGGGGCTCGCCGAGATCAGGAACACGATGGTGAGACACGGGGCACACAATTAGACAGGTTCGGGCCGAAGTATGCGTAATACCCTACATCCTGTATGCTGCGTGACTCTTGATTGATTGCGTATGTTCTTGGGGGGGGTCCTTACCTCGCATTATATTGCACGGGAGGCAGGGTTACAAGTCTGTTTGGGTACAAGAGTACTAGTCGAGTATGACTAGGAGTCGTCTATGTCGGTTAATGAGAAGCTATCCTAATCCAGTACAAGTCCTTGTTCGTCTTGTCTTGCCTTGTGGTCCATGGCAGTGTTGCACCGTGGCCCACTAGTCGTGTAGTCCAGGTAATTAGGCCTATCTCCCGGGCATGGCCTATCTAGATGGTGGGCCCAGGGATGTCCTGTCGACAAGCCCCCGAGTACTTTGTAGTTGAGTGCAATGTATCCAAGTAGTCTTGAAGGCCTCTGTGAGTAGTTCCCAAGCGTCCCCGAGTTCTACAAGCTTCAGTCTTCAATAGTACTTGAATCACCACGAGGCTGGAAGGTACTCCAGCTAACTCCACGAGTAGTTTTGAAGCCTTCTTGAGTTGTTTCCAAGCGTCCCCGAGTACTTCCCTTGAAGATCTTCAAAAATACCCGCTTCGTTTTTGAAATCTTTATGTCAAAGATCCATATGGAAATGCGATTACTAAAATCGTATTCCATATGGAATGTAGCCCTAGAGCCTTAGATCGAATCAGAGATTCAAACTGAGGGTCAATCTTCTAGCTCTTGTAAATCTTGCTCCAAAAAATCTGTAGAAATCCCAGAGAAAAAATCATATGGGAATGCGATTACTAAAATCACATCCCATATGGGATGTAGCCCCTGAGCCTTAGTTCGAATTATGAATTCAAGCTGAGGGTCAATCTGAAGTTTTCACCATTTAATCCCGCAAATTCCGGAGAAAAAACCGAAGGACACGTGGCACGGAGCCCCCGAGCCTTGAGTCGAGTACTTCTCGAATTGAAGGATCCAATCTGACTGTAGAAGGTGGCCTGAGTCTAGTGTGCTGTAGCTGAGAGAAATCCAATCCCATCAAGTAGTCGAGCCCCCGAGACGGAGCTCCGTAGGTCTTGGAAGTTGAAAAGGTCCACTGACTTAGTTGAAAAAATCGTCTGGTGCAAATCCGATCTGTTGAATACGAAGAGTCACCAGGCTGAACTGGTAGGGTTTTAGGTTATAAATACCAAGGGGGTATCCCCTAGGGTTTCCACTGCTTCCATTCGCCCTTAGATCTAAAAATAACTATTGCCGCCGCTGCCGTCACTGAGAGTTGAGCGCCCACATCGTCAATCGCCGCCACCTCCACCACCTCGCAGCCCTCGCGTAGATGTGATCGAAGACGCTCGTGACTGGAAGAATGAAGAGCGGGCCATCCAAGGGGCAGATGGAGAAGAAGAGGAGATCTGGCTGCGGCAAATCCCAGTTGCCAGAGCCAAAGTTCAAGACGGTGGTAATCGACAAGCCGCCAAGTCAAGCCTGCACCTGGAAGAAGTCCAATATGAAAGAAGAAGACATCAAGGCTCTTGAGGATGCTGGCTTACTACGCGAGAAAGCAATTACCGGATGGAACTCTGCCGCCGGGGATGCGTGGCCCATGGAGAAAAACCCGGACGAGATCCCGATGTTCGGACACTTCGTCGAGCGTGGATTGACGCTGCCGGCTTCGGATTTTTTCAGAGGTTTTCTCAACTTCTTGAAGTTGGAGCATGTACATCTGAATCTGAATAGCATTTTCCACATCTCGGTGTACGTGCACTTCTGTGAAGCGTTTCTAGGAATCCGCCCCCACTGGGCATTGTTTAGGAAGCTTTTTCGGTTGAATCCACAGCCCAATGCAAACTTCCCAGTAGTACTTGGAGGGGCAGGATTCCAGATGCGTCAAATAGCGTAAGATCTGTACTTTAGTTATGAGCTGATAGATTCCAACCAAGACTGGAAATCGAGGTGGTTCTATATAGATAATGTGCCACCTCAACTGCCCAAGCCCAACATGTACGCGCTAGTGTACGGAAATATCTGGAAAGACAAGCCAACAATGCAAGAATGTGTCCAGATCCTCGAGTTGTTGGCGAAGATTGCTGAGAAGAAGGCGCAAGGCTTGACAGCTGAAAGGGTAGCCTTCAACTTCATGAAGCGTTGTGTACAACCTTTGATGCAAAGGGAGCATCTTGGGTATGAGTACACAGGCTTGGATGATGGGTTGAGGATGTCTGCAATATAGATATGTCATGACTTAATCATGGAGAGGTTTGTAGAAAATCTTCAAAAATCTTGATGGAAAACCAGCGGCTGTGCAGGAGTTCATCGCTGATAATCCGCCACATTTGGTGAGTGATCCAAATCCAGCTCCCGAGTACTTATTTGTAAGTAGTCGTAGACTGATTGCCTTGTCTTGTTGCAGGAGGATGTTCTGAAATTTGTGTCCACACCACCTCCTCTTCTTCGCGAGGTGGAGCAAGTGCAGGAAGGGGGGCCTTCACAAGTCGAGGTCCAAGCACCCGAGGGTAGTCGTCGAGCCCTTGAGGAGGATGAAGTGTGGGTAGAAGACCACCAGCGATGACGACGAGCAGACGCTGTCCCAACACTTCGAAGTGAAGTCGTGTTACGAGTACTCCGGGGTACCCATCCCTAGTGGTCTTTCCACAGGAACCTTGAAAAGGCCGACATCATCACTCATCGAAGATGTGGTGCAACCACCACGGAAGAAGAGAACTACAGTCAGGAAGCGTGTCGTGAAGAAAGTCACGGGCACGACATTGCCAACTATTGAGGTTAGTTGTTGAAATGAGTAGTCAATATCTTGTTGAGTACTCAGAATCTTGTTTGTTGACTTATAATTGTGAATGCAGGGTATAACGAGTACTGCTCAAGCTGTTGAAGCCGAGCAGGAATCGTTGTCAGGAGCCCGCGAGATTCTGGAGACAGAGGATGTTGGGTCCTCGCCGCCTACGGGGATACCCATAAGCGACCTTGAAGCGCCAGTTGAACCCGAGATGGTTCAACCAGCATCCGCCGAGCCCCTGGTGACGGAGCAGCAAGAAGCTGAGGTGCTAGGAGCTGCGCCGCTGGTCGAGGATGTCCCGACGGTGCCCGAGATGCCCACGCTCTTCGATCTATTAGGACCAAGAGCCGTGGTACCTCGTGTGAATCTGTAAGTACTCGAGTACCTTTTATTCTTGAAAATATAAATACTGACCAACTTGTTGATGCAGAAAATCCACGGACATGAAGTGGGGAGCTCCAGGGACTAGTGCTGCTGTGGAGAGTCAGAGCCCGCTAGCTGAGCAAGAGGATAGATCCCAGGAACCCCAAGATAGATCCACGGAGGACACGGTGGCAGCAGAAGCCGACGTCGTGCGAACATTGCATCTGCTCTGGAGCGAAGTAGTCAAATTGGTGGTGGCTGCAGCCCCCGGGCCAAAGGCGCAACAACTGGAAGACATAGAAGCGGTGGTCAATGAAGCCATGGAAGTGGATCCAGAAGCTGATCTGTGCCAGGAAGATGCCCCAGTTGTGCAAGTGCCCGCGCGTCAGATAGACGTGTGACTACTTCTGGAAGAGAGCCCAGACAGCCGTGTAGTGCCACATGAACCGGAGATCGAAGACCCAACTCCACTGCACAGTGCTGCAATGAACTCTGAGGCTGGAACAAGTATCCAAGCCAGGATAGAAGAGCTGATGCCATATGATGACTCATGCTTGGATGAGGGCAACTTGGTCATGCACTCAGAAATGTTTCGCAGCGTCGAGAAGTTGTTCGCGGTAAGTTGAATACTTGGTCTCTGTAGAGTAGTTGTAGTCAAAAATAGCATGTATCTGATCTTTGAATTGTTGTCTTTGCAGGAAGTTGTCAAGCAGTCGAAGCGAAAGACCCGACTGCTTGAATAGTATGCGGCAGATATTGAAGAAGTTGCGCAGCTTAGGGATGAGCTAAAAGACAAGAAGTCGCTAGCCCTGAAGCTGCAGGAGCACCTTGACGCTAATGCCGCAGAGTAACACAACGCGCTGCAGGACTTGACAGACCAGAAGGATGAAGTCATCAGGAAGAACAAGACACTCTACCTGAAGAACAAGGGTAATCCCACTGCCTGAACACGATTGTGGAGTACTTATTATGTGGATCTTGTGCCTTGATAAGTTGTTGTTGTCTTTGCGCAGAGCTGACTGATGAGGTTGAGAAGCAGAAGCAAAGGTCTATTGATTGGCAGTTAGCTTTCAACTGTGAAGAGTCGACCCGCCTTGATCTTGAGGCGGATTATAAGGTGTGCTGCATGGAACTTGAACGTGAGATGCTAATACGCCTTGACGGATCATATGACCTGCTGACTTGTATGCAGTCGTTGAAGGCCAGGATTGAAGAATCCGAAGGTCTGCGCCAAGAATTGAAGGCTTTGACTGAAGCAGCGGAACCCATGGCAAGCTTATTCGAGCCCAGAGTAGCAAGGGAGCCACCTCGACCACTCGTGGAGAGGTTGAAAGACACACCCGGAAAGATTCTGGAATATGCACGCCGGCTGACTTGCACGATCCCGAACCAAGTTCTTAGCTTCATCAAGTCCTTCTACCCAGATGCAGATCTGACAGTCATCATGGGCGGACGGTCTGGGGACTGCACCGACGACAGGCTCAACGAGTTGATGCAGCAAACATCACCCATTGCGGAAGCCGTCTCCCAATACATTAACTTGCGCTAGATGTACCTGTAGGGAAAACACTATGGAAGACAAGTGTAATTCCAAACAAGTTATTATGTAGAATATAATTGAAAAACTTGTGTTAGTCAATTATCTGGATCCCTTAATTGCTTGTCTGGATGCCATGTACTCGAGACTAGGATTGCGGAGAATCCAATGAGTGTTGGCTACAAAAAAAGATACAATACCCGAGTAGAAGTACTCAAGTCTAGATGTGTTCAAAAGAATGTTAGCGTACTCACAACAAATAAGAACCCTCAGGTGTAACAGCGTAATAGAAATAAGGCTTTTGTTGTAAAGTAAGCAAAGACACAATAACAAGTCGATATGCGGGATAATCACTTTATTACTGTCTAGATAAATATTTACATTGTGTCGAGTACAATGTCTGGATACACTATCTACTGAGGAGCGGAGCCTAAGAGATAGTACTCGCAAGAATGTTCCGAGGAATGAGTAAGACCGTATGAGATAGTGTGATGAACTCTTCTTGCTGTAGTAGCAACTTGTGTTAGAGTTCCACTGAGACCCTACCAAGAAAGGTGTTACTCCCAGGCTGTAGCCTCTAACTGATGAGGACATGGACATCATGTGCCGCTTACTGCCCTATACGGCGCAGAGCCGTCTGGAAAAGGGTTATCGTGACCCCCGGGGTTGTCGCAGCCGAAGCTGCCTGGAGAGGGTTGTCGTGACCCCCAGAGTAGTCGTAGCCAAAGCCGCCTGGAGAGGGTTATCGCGAACCCCACAGTAGTCGCAGCCGAAGCCGTCTGGAGAGGGTTGTCGTGACCCCCAGAGTAGTCGCAGGGACTACGGGTAGAACTGACAGAGCTGATCAATGTTCCAGGAGTTGTCGATTGCTTCGCCTTCGAGTGTTTGGAGGCGATATGAGCCAGGGGCTGGTGAACTTCACGACAGAGAAAGGGCCTTCCCATGGCAAGTTGAGCTTGTGGAGTCCTGCCGTGTTCTGGATACGACAGAGGACCAGGTCGCCAACGTTGAAGAAGCGTTCCTTGACGTTGCGGTCATGATAGCGGCAGAGCTTCTCGAGGTATCTGGCTGATTGAACGAGTGCTTTGCAGTGAGCTTCTTTGAGTCTGTCGACATCTGTTTGTCTTGTTTCTTCAGCTACGCCTTCTTCATACTGATTAACCACCGGAGATCGCCACATGACATCAGCAGGCAAGATGGCTTCAGAGCCGTAGACTAGGAAGTAAGGTGATTACCCTGTGGAAGTTGTAGGCTGAGTGCGCAGCCCCCCAGAGTGCGTTGGGTAGTTCCTTGATCCACTTGCCGCCCTTGATGTTTGCTGCATCATACAATCGCTTCTTGAGGGTGTCGAGTACCATCCTGTTGGCACGTTCCACTTAGCCGTTGGCACGCGGGTGAGCAACAGAGACATACCAGACATCAATCCCACTGTTCTCGCAGTACTCCCAGAACTGGTGATTGTTGAAATTTGAACCCAGGTCTATGATGATGCGGTTGGGGAACCCATAGCGATGCACGATTTCATCCAAGAAGTCGAGGACTCGTCAGCCTTCGGGCAGGTAACAGGCTTGACCTCAATCCACTTGGTAAACTTGTCGATAGCCACCGGAACTCTGTTGAATCCCCTTGGCGCATTTGGTAGAGGCCCAATTATGTCGAGCCCCCAGCATGATGAGGACATCCCAGGGCATGGATTAGCCAAGCGTATGATAGTGTAGGCGGCCCATGGGCCAGGCGCATGACAGTGTAGGCGCATGACGGTGTAGGCGGCAGTCGTGGCCCAAGCGGGAGCACGGATTAGCCAGGCGCACGATAGTGTAGGTGCACGATAGTGTAGGCGGCCCATGGACCAGGCGCACGACAGTGTAGACGGCGAAGCCGTCCGAATTATCCCACCTTGCTTAGCTTGGGAGGACCAAGCCACCTTAAAAGGGAGAGACACCCTTCCCCTATTGGACTAGTCTTTTGGGGCGATTGGGCCTTTCCCCGAGGGGTGTGCTAGGCCAGACTCATCATTTGGTATCAGAGTCGGGCCCTTGTTAAGAAGGGGAGGATGATGAGGACATCCCAGGGCACGGATTAGCCAGGCGCACGACAGTGTAGGCACACGATGGTGTAGGCGGCAGTCGTGGCCCAAGTAGGAGCACGGATTAGCTAGGCGCACGATAGTGTAGGCGCACGACAATGTAGGCGGCCCATGGGCCAGGCGCACGACAGTGTAGGCGGCGAAGCCGTACATGTCAGAATTATCCCACCTTGCTTAGCTTGGGAGGACCAAGCCACCTTAAAAGGGAGAGCCACCCTTCCCCTATTGGACTAGTCTTTTGGGATGATTGGGCCTTTCCCTGAGGGGTGTGTTGGGCTGGACTCATCACAACAGACTCGTCAAAAAGGTCATTGGAAAAATAATGTTATCAAGGAGGGGGGGAGAGAAAAATACACACACTTTGAGATAGGTGGACATGTGCAAATGGCAAAGAGTGATCCCGAGGCACAAACGAAGTCCTCGTTATTGGATTGCACATGGTTGGAAGGATGAGTATGGGCCTTGATCTTGAATCCTCTTGAAATTTCTAATGCATCTAGAGAGCCGGGGAGCTTTATTATTTTTTCTTTTTCTTTCTTTCATAATTCTTTTTTTTCATTTTTTACTATGCTCCCCTTGAACTCTAGATTACATTGTACCTACCTTCTTGGCAAATCCCCCCATGCTTAGATGATTGCACATCCTCGGGCAAAGAGGTGGCGAAATTTTGGTGCCAAGGTAGGTACTAAAAGTCCTATCTTTCCTGGAGAGAAACACTTGAACTCTTCTAGAGATCCTTCACGCACCATGTCGTCTTAGAGGTCTCCCAAAATCACACTTCAATCTTTGGCACCTTCATTCTTGTGATCTCCTTTGAAATATTCATCCATACTCAATAATTGGGTTGTGGTCAAGGAGGTAAACACAAAAAAGATGTTTTGGGTTTGTGGGTGGATATCCGACGAGGTTTGCAAAATTACCAATGTGGAAACCTATAATGCACGGATGGAAGAGGCTAGCATAAAGATAGATACGCAAAACGGAATGACCAGCTTCTTAGTCCCGGGCCAGAGAAATCAAGCCTTGAATCAATGCACCCAAAAATAAATCTTGTACACTAAGATTTTTGCGCTCAATCAAATATAAGGCTTTGGATAGGTAGAGCAACATGCAAGAGGTAATAATGACGAGGTTAACATTACTTTTAAGAACAAAAATAAATCATCTTTAACCCATCTAAAATGGAGAGCATGAGAAAAACTATGGGTCTCATCTTTATCATAACCTCCGCAAAGGATTAAGCTAGCATTTAAATTAATTCCAGATTTGCGTTAAAGAGAGCACTAGCTTAATCATGCATAAAACAAGTACAAAGTTGAGCAAAGCGGCAATGGTCATCATATATCAACTTGGCACAATTTTCCATCCATATTTGTTGGTGTTTCTTAACGTCACCACTAGTTGAACACCTAGAGGGAGTGTATAAGAACAACCGGGTATACCGCAAGCGCACGGAAATACCGCTGTAGCACTTCCCCAAGGAAGGAGAGTATTCCAAGGGTATCGAATCCAAGGAACGGTGTGCATTATCTCCTACTCTAGTATAGATGATCCAAGGACACAACACTGATTGATAGGATAGGAAGAAAGGATCTGCCTCGACCGAGCGCAGAGTCTAGTTATGATCTCTCAGGTATAGCACTCACTTCGGGCACCAAGCACAAGGCCTATGTACTAGCGACGAGCCCAACTCGGTACGCGACGTAGAGGTTTGACAAAGGGTCCAACAGGCTGTCACCACTGCGGCCTACCTCTACGCTACGATCATACGTGGTCTTCGAAGGGTAGCTTATGGTCTAGACACCTTGTCTACACCACTTACTATTCCTACGAATCCGTGAGGGAGATACTGGCACTAGCTCAAGGTATGCTCTATCACTCATGCAAGATCACGAATGCACTTTGATCTAACTAGGGACATATAGGAGTTTCACTTTACTCTAATAGACAAGCTGGCAAACTAGATGCAAACTTATAATCTAAGTCTACTAGATCGAAAGGGTTGTGTTCGAAGAACACAAGCCTCTAAACCAAGAACAAACGAAGAACACAGCAACTAAGCATCCATACGACTTTAGTCTAAATAGGAAATATCGAAATACTCACTTTAGTTTAGTTGAAGAACAAAGGCACCGCTGAGGATCGTTCTTGAGGAAGATGTCACGAATCATGACATGGCCTCAAGCCTCCCACCTCACTTCCTTGCACTAATCCTATACAGAGAGCTCTCCTCTCCTAAAGAGAGAGGCTCCAAGCCAAAATGAAGAGGAGGAGGAGAAGTGTGTGTTCCAAAAGTGAGCCCCTCCCCTCCTATTTATAGAGGAGGGAGAGCCTTGCTTTGGGGCTCCAAGTGCTCCTAAATACCCGGAACTGCAACCAGGGACCAAACAGGGACTGACACGTGGAGGGCCGAGATCAGCTGAACCAGAGTAGGTTCGGCCGATCTAGGGTTCGGCCGAAACCCTAGGGCCACGTGGCACCTTGTGCTTTCTCCTGGTGGCTGACTGGTGGGCCCTGAGGTCACTCTCCCGTGCATGCCAAGTTTTCCGACGGTTTTGGGGGATAAGTGGGCCCTTGAATCCATGTGATGTCCATGTGGTGCTTCGTGATTCAACAGGCTTGCCTCTCTTGGATTGATGACGTCAGTGATCTAGGGGAATCCTAGGTGGCATCCCCTCATTGGCTGGTCTTGAAGTACTTGGATCAAAGACTTGTGCTTTTACTCCTCTTTCTAGTGCTAATCACCTGTATTTGCATAATCACCAACACTTGTGGAAATGATTAGTTTAAGCCCTATTCTAGTGTTGATGATCAATTTCCATGCCAAAAGGTACATGTTTGACTGGTAAGAAGTGAGTGAAAATCAGCCATCAACAAATACCCCCACACTCGACCTTTGCTCATCCCGAGTGAAGGGAAGAACAAGATCAAAGTGAGACATGAAATCCATAGGAATGAAGTGTCTATCATACTATCTTGGGTAGTTGAAGAATGGAATGGTCATGAATCTAATCACTCCTGCTCATCATGTTAAGCTCTTGGGGTTTTGCAATAAATTTTCAAAACAAAACCTTGCTTACCTCCTCATTTGATTCTCTCGGATCACTCAATGTGTATATGTCCTCACCAAGGCATTAGATTGCCTTTCTTCACCTTACTTCTTATGATGGCTATATGTGGAGCTCAGGGTAGGATGAAGGATAAGGCATACTTGTATCCGAAGGACCGGATTGGCGACCAGAGAGGGGGGGAGTGAATGGGAGCCGATAGAAATTCTTCTCAAGAACTCGGCCTATGCCCCAAATCACTTCCGAAGAATCTCGCACACACTTGCCAAGATCACGTAGTCACAACAGACCTACTGACCCTAGGAACAAGTTAGATCAAGCCTAGGAACAAAGCGGAAGCACAAGTAAACAAGTCTAGCAAAACCCTCTAGGAAGTCCGGAAACTCCGGGCCAAAATCCGGAAACTCAGAACCAAAGTCCGGATACTCCAGGTTTCCAAAAGTCCGGAAACTCCGGGCCAAAGTCCGGAAACTCCAAGGTCCGGAAACTTCGGGCCAAAGTCCGGAAACTCCGGACAAAAATCCAGAAACTCCGGACCTTCAACAGCTCGAGACACCCGCGGAGTCAACCCTACGTTCCCATCACCCGATCTCCCGATTCACCCAACGGATTGAAGAGAAAGTTTGGGGAATGTAGTAGCACCACTAGAGGAGGCTCTATCTCAAAGATTTCGTCCCCAAACACCTCCAATCATGAGTAATCGCGAATCAAAGGAACTTCCACCAAGAACTCGAGTTCATCCCAAAACCTTCAAATCGAGACTGATTCCGCCAACACCCTTGGCTTATATATCGGGTCCCGCCGGTGTGGTAAATGACTCGACTACCCCTTACAATTCAACTGGTGATACAACCCACGTAGGGGTATTTAGGTAAATATGTGGGTCTTGCCATCGGACGCCCACGCCTTCGCCGCACCCCGCGTCCTCCTGACGCAAGCCATGCGATCCCGCCACGTGTCCTCCGCTTTGAATCTTCTCGACGCGCCCGGATCCCGTCTCCGTCGCGTTGGGCCCTCGGACTTGGTTTTGAGGCCCAAACCAAGAAACCGTCCACCGATGGTTTTGTGGGCAAACCACCAAACCCCGCGCGCTCGGCACGGCCTCCCGCCAAGCCCCTTGACTCGGCCGCCACCGTGCACCGGCTCGATCGTCCTTGACTTCGTCTTGCTCGTCTCGCCACCATGTGACCCGCACCTAGCCCCGCTGTCCACCGGGTCCCTCGAACCGAGCCTACTTGTCTCTCCATCTCCCGGAGGCCCCTCAAGGCTGAAGACCTTTCGCGCCCGTTCTTCACCTGCAACAACACGAACTAGGCCGCAGCCTACACCTGCAATACTGAGCCAAGAGTCAGTCCAACACCCGTTGTCAATCACTCATCACTGAGGGGCGGCCATCCATCGACCCTCGGACGCTCCTGGTCCTCAATCTCCCCCTTGATGAGTGCATTGACAACACACAACGCGAATGAAATTCAGATAAGGAAAAAATAAGAAGAAAGAAAGCAAAGAAGCGCAACCTTATGACCAAAACCAAAGAAAGGCAAAGAAAGGTCACAAGCTGAGCAAAGCCCAAACTCAAGCAAACCACACTGAAACCAACAAGAAAGCTCCTCCTGAACAAATGCAAGCTCCCCCTGAACATGTGGATGCAATCTTCCAAATTTTCCAAATTTTAGATGCATTTTTCTGAATTTTTCATTAAACTCACCTCTTCTCCCCCTTGTTGACAATGTATGAATCAAGGTGAAAATGCACAATGTAAGACAAAACATATAAACATCTACTCGAGCTTCTCAAATAGGCCAAATCTAGTGTCAAAAGCTATAAATGAGACAAAGAGCACTCACATGGATCATAGCATAGTCAAAGCATTGCCACAAAGAATATATTGAAACTTAAGCATGTGACAAAGCAAATTTTCAGATTTTGGCATTTTTATCAAAAGATGGCTCACCACAAATGTAAAAGCCTATCCATGTCATATTCTAGCCTGAGCATGCATATCATCCAGAGATCATACAAGGATATCAAATTCTTAGCAAAAGATCATTGCAAACACCCATATAGCAAAACATGTCATGTCAAAGCTCATGAGCCATGTGTCCACTTCGGGGAGACTTCTCCACTGGTGAACATCATGCAACATGTTTGCACCCATATGTGAAAATTGAAGCATTTTAAGCACAAACATGATGGATGGAGCATTTTTAATATATTTCAAAGCATTCACACTTCATTTTTAAGATTAATTCATTTCATGGTACATGAAGTGCCTTTGCGGCAAAAAGAAGCTTATGCTCCTCCATGGATGCAACATAGGCTAAACATTCACAATGATATCGGCCTTTGGCCCAAATGCAAGAAAGAGGCATCCAAGCACAATCGAAGAACAAAAAGCACATCTAGACCAAAAAGTGACATGGATACACTACTCCACATGGGTGGAGCACATTTCTTAGAAATTAAGTCAAGATTAGCATTTCATTCCAAAAGGGGCTATCTCACAACACATATATCTCAAATCTCCCAAGAGCATAGCCTCACATTACCATTTCTCCACAATAGTGACCACAATCTCACAAATAGCCAATGATACTCAAATAAGGCATATAGGAGAAGCTCATAATCCTAAAATGCAATATGATACACATGTAACATGATATGGAACAAAATGGCTATCCTACCAGGTTTTATACATCAAGCAAAGCATGTATGTACATCAAAGTAAAGACATGGTATGATACATATGCTACAAAGACAACTCCCCCAAGACCCAACTAAAACGGGCAACAAACCCCAAGTTCCCCCCGCAAGCGCACAAATGTAGCTTGGTCGAGAGGCTTTGTAAAGATGTCGGCTAGCTGATCTTGGGTAGGCACATGACTCAACACTATGGTTCCCTTCTCCACATTGTCTCTCAGGAAATGATACCTCACCTCTATGTGTTTGGTTCGTGAATGAAGCACTGGGTTTTTGGCTACGCTTATGGCACTGGTGCTATCACAAAGAAGTGGGATCTGGGTGCACTCCTCACCAAAGTCTCTCAAAGTGTATGAAATCCACAACAGCTGGGAACAACAACTCGCGGCTGCAACATACTCTGCCTCGGTGGTAGACTAAGCTACACTTGACTGCTTGCGGGAAGACCAAGAAACCAACGAAGACCCCAGAAACTGGCAAGTACCAGAAGCAGACTTCCTCTCGACTCGGCAACCAGCAAAATCCGCATCCGAAAAACCATGAAGCGAAAGAGTCGAGGAGGACGAATACCAAAGGCCAAGACCAGGGGCAGACTGCAAGTACCTGAAGATCCTCTTGACGGCCTGTCGATGCGATGTCCTTGGCGAAGCCTGAAAACGAGCACACAGACACACGCTGAACTGTATGTCTGGCCTCGTCGCCGTTAGGTAGAGGAGGGAGCCGATCATGCTCCGGTACTCCCGCTGGTCCACTGGTTCTCCGTCCTCGTCCGCGTCCAAAGTAGCCGTACTACCCATCGGTGTCGACATGGGCTTCACATCTTGCATCTGGAACTTCCTCAGCATGTCCTTCGTGTACTTAGTTTGATGCACGAATGTCCCATCCTTCACTTGCTTGATCTGTAGTCCGAGAAAGTACTACAGCTCGCCCATCATGCTCATCTCGAATTCCCTGCTCATCTCATCTGCAAACTTGGCAACAAGGTTATGTGACGAGCCACCAAAGACAATATCATCCACGTAGATCTGCACAACCAATAAGTCATTCCCATGTTTGAGGAGAAACAAGGTTTTATCCACGGTACCCATCACAAACCCTCTGCTCAACAGAAAACCTCTCAATCTCCCATACCAAGCCCGGGGCGCCTGTTTCAACCCATACAACGCCCTTTTCAACTTGTACACTCTATGTGGATATTTCTCACTCTCAAACCCCGGTGGCTGCTTCACATACACCTCCTCCTCTATGACCCCATTCAGGAAAGCACTCTTCACATCCATCTGGTACAACTTGAATCCTTTAGCCATGGCAAAGGCTAGAAGGATCCGAATTGCCTCAAGACGGGCCACAGGAGCAAAGGTCTCCTCATAATCGATCCCCTCCTTCTGACTGTACCCCTGAGCAACAAGTCTGGACTTGTTCCTCACAACCATCCCGTTCTCACCCTCTTTGTTTTTCCAAACCCACTTGGTTCCTATAGGATGGCAATTTAGAGGTGGTTCAACTAACTCCCACACTTGGTTCCTCTCAAAGTTCTCCAACTCCTCATGCATGGAATTAACCCAGTTTGAGTCAGATAAAGCATGTCCAATGTCCTTGGGCTCAAAGGAGGCAACAAATGCAGCATGAGCGAAATGAGAGGAATTCCTGGACCTTGACCGTGTAGTGCGCTCGTCGATGTTCCCGATGATCTTCGACAGTGGGTGCACTTCTTGAACTCGCCGGGGAGCCTCTCGCCTCGAGACTGCCTCCCCCTCAACACCAGCTTCTCTCACTTCATCTTCCTGCTGAAGCGTCGTCGTCCATGACGTAGACGGTCCACCATCTGTCGTGGTCGTCGGGGAAGTAGCAGGCACACGCTCAGCCGCGGGCACTACACCGCCATCTTCATCATCTCCATGTTCATGCTCCTCCTCCTGGAAGATCTCCTCGCCAAGTTCGTCGTCACCGGCACACTCAAAGACAAGCTGACTACGTGGCTGTGTCTCGTCGAAGGTTACCTCGCAAGTCTCCACGATTTGGTTAGTTTCAAGATTGAGCACACGATATGCTCTAGAATGAGATGCGTAACCAAAGAAAATGCCAACGACAGACCTAGCCTCGAACTTATCCAACTTCTTCCCTTTCTTCAGAATGAAGCATTTACAACCAAAGACATGGAAGTGACTCACCTTGGGTGTGCGACGGTGCATCAACTCGTAACAGGTTTTCTTCTTGTGAACCCTGAGGTAGATACTGTTCCACACATAGCACGCGGTATTGACCGCCTCAGCCCAGAAGCTTCTCGGAGTCCTAAGCTCATCGAGCATCGTCCGAGCCATCTCGCACAATGTTCTGTTTTTCCTTTCCACCACGCCATTCTGGGGAGGTGTATACGGACTCGAAAACTGGTGTTCAAGACCCAAGTCATTGCAAAAGGTTTCGAAGCGAGAGTTTCTGAATTCTGAGCCATTGTCACTGCAGATCGCTCGTATGGCATCTCCGTGTCTCTCGTTTCTTAACCTCAAGACAAGATCTCGAACAAAACCAAACGTCTCCCCTTTCTCTTCAAGAAAGAACACCCACGCATACCGAGAGTAGTCGTCCACCACAACAAGGACGTACCACTTCCCACCCGCAGATCGCACACGAGCTGGGCCAACAAGGTCCATATGGAGCAGCTCGCATGGACGCTCAGTCATCACATTGGTGAGAGGCGGGTGAGAAGGGGCTACCATCTTGGCATGCCTACACGACGCACAAACCAACTCTTTCTCAAACTTCAATTGTGGCAATCCTCGGACCAAATTGAGTTTACTCAAGCGAGACAAAAGGTCAAAGCTCAAGTGACCCAACTTCCTATGCCACTTCCACAACTCACTCAAAGAACCAGCCATCAAACAACGAGCAGGACCAGAAGAACGAGAGAAATCAGCCCTGAAAATCTGACCCTCGGGAATGATCATACAGACAAGATCACCTCGAGAATCCAACAAACGAGACTCACCAGACTTGAAACGCACTTCAAAACCCTCATCGAGCAACTGGGAAACCGAAAGCAAATTGAAGCCCAAAGACTTCACAAGAGCAACTCGCTTCAAAGTTACCTTGTCACACACTTGCACTACACCCTCAGAAATCACCTTTCCTTGTCCGTTGTCCCCAAACGTGATGTAGATCTTCTCCTTCACGGGGTTGAGGCTGGAGAACCACCGCTTATCTCCGGTCATGTGTCGGGAACATCCGGAGTCGATCAACCAAATGTTCTCCAAGCCTCCTGCCTGTAGTCAGAAACAAGAACGAGAATGAGCCAACGACTCGACACTGGGGTTAGCACAAAGAAAGTTAAACCAGTGTCGAGCCATCTGCTCAAAAGAGGGGTTAGCAAACATCATCATCCCTTTGCCACCAGACTTCCCATGTCCCATGGGAGGAACACGAACACCACGAGGGGGAAAACGTGGTCCGTAGTTCCTCTGGAACCCAAAGCTATGATCATCTCCCTTGAACCCGTATTTAGGACAAGTAGGGGGACGTCCAGCAAAACCACCACGAGCCTGACCAAACCTCTCACCAGCACGCACACCACCATCTCTCCGATCAAACCGCTCACCACCAATTCTCTGTGGGAACCGACCACTCTGAGCCCCAACCCGACCAACACTCCTCACACTTCCCACACCCCGTGGAAGTGGCTCTCGAGGCTCAGGCACATCATAAGACTGGCGGTACCTGTCCTGGTTCGCTTGCTCCCTAGCAAGCCTCTCATCCCTCTTCCTCTTGTAGCAAAACTCCGCAAGGTGCCTCTCCTTGCCACAATACTCACACTTGAAAGGGATGGGTTTTGGCTTTGGCTCTAGCTTCTCACTGGATCTCACACCCTTCTTACTCACGAACTTCACTGGTTTCTGGAAGTCATTGGCCTTGGATGGAAATTTGGGTGGATCTTGGGTTGTGTCAAGCTTGTTGCAAAGGTGGTTTGGCTTTGGTGTAAATGAGTTCTTGGGTGCTTTTGGGAGTGGAACTTGAATGTCTCCAATCATCTCAAACTTGGGAGTGGACTCAACACACTTCTCATACACACTCTCCCCACTGTTCTCTCCCACTTTCTCACCCAACTTCTCAAAACCCAAACCACGACCATCGGCTCTCTTGAACTCCTCAATCATGATATGCAATTGAGGTTCATGCCCAGACAACCAACCCAACACCTTCCTCAGATAATCATTTTCCTCATATATGACATCCAAGCGAGAAGTAAGCTCAATATTGCGCACACTAATATCATCACAGCTAGAACATGAATTCACCACAGGAGATTTCAAAGATGCTTCCAAAGAGCTAATGGTAGAACGAGCATCAACAAGCTTAGCATGCAAAGTAGGACATGATTTACAAGCACCAAGTAGAGTGGGTCTAGCCTTAAGCTCATCATACTCAGTCCTAAGAGCATCTAGTTTAGACATAGTGGATGCATGTTTCTCATTAAGCACTTTGATCTCATTCAACCAAGCATCACATTCAGAGCATTCAACTTCATCTGAAACAGTAGGAATAAGTTTTAAAGAGTCATTTTCAAGTTTTAGTTCAAGCAATTTAGACTCTAACTCTCCTACTTTCTCACTAGCTTCCTCAAGTTGAGACCTAAGATCTTTCCTCATCCTCTTAGCATCTCTAAGCACACTATCACGGTTATCAATCAATCCATTCAACCTAGTGATCTCAGCAAGCAAAGAGTCAGGGTCATGGTTTACCTCATCCTCGGAGTCGGAGTCGGAGTCGGAGTCTTCCTTCTCGCTCTTCTTGCTACTTGAGCTAAGTGCCATGCCACAAAAGCCCTCAAGTGCAACGCAGCTCAACCCACTAAGGTTCCGGCTCACATTCTTCTTGCCCTTGCGCCGCCCGGCGTCTTCATCTTCACTGCTCGAGCTTGATTGCACGTCGCTTGAACTTGTGTCGACGTCGCTTGCACCGGCCACCATGGCTCTTGCCTTGTCCTTCTTGTGGCCGCCGCCCTTGCTCGACCTTCGCTTGTCCTTGTCCTTGCTCTTGGACTTGCTGTAGTGCTTGCTCTTCGAGGAGTACTTGTCTTCATGCCTTGGATGCGCCTTGTACTCGCTCGTCTTATACTTGTTCTCCTCCGCCTCAGGGCACTCGGCGATGAAGTGGCCACGCTTGCCACACTTGAAGCACGTCCCCGAGCTTCGCCTTGCATTCCTCCGGTTCTCATGCAACCGCTCGAACCTCCTTGATAGCAAGGCGAGATCATCCTCACCCAACACGTCGAACTCCTCATCTGGAATGGTCATGAGAGAAGACAAGGAAAACTGTCGAAAGGAGGGGTTAGTGTTAGCTTTGGACTTTGATCCGCCCACAAGAGCAAGACTATGTGAATCAGTCGTGCCCTCATGCTTGGATTGCAACCTCCTATCGACCTCGGACGACTTGAGCTTAGAAAAGAGATCATCCAACTCAATGGTCAAGTATTGCCCGGATTCCTTGATTGCCTCAACCTTAGCACCCCAAACATTTTGATCCAAAATATGCAAAAGTTTCAAAGCTTGATCATGCTCGGTGTAAGGAAAATCCTCAACATTGGCCTTCATGTTGTTCACAATGGCGGTGAATCTCTGAAACATAGCATCAATGTCCTCACCGGGAAGTTGAGTAAAGTTCTCATATTGCATCCGGTAAGAGACAAAGAGGCGAGCCTTCACATGGTTATCACCACTGTGAGCAACCAACAACTTCTCCCAAATTTGCCAAGCAAGATTCAAATGACGAACACGCTCAAACTCGGGATCACACAAGCTTCGGACCAAGTGATCAACGGCTTTTGCATTCGCCTCATACTTGGCCTTTGAGTTGGAATCAGTCACCATAAGAGTATGGATCTCAGGAGGGATCACATAAGTCTTGTCAAGAACAATGAAATCCAACAACTTGCCACGAAGAAAGATCATCATACGAGCCGCCCACTTGTGGTAACTCTTCCCATCGAAGTGCGGAGGACCGCCCCGCTCTACGTACACCATCTTTGGATTCAAGACTTGTAAAGGTCACAAAGAATCCGGCACCAAGCTCTGATACCAATTGAAGGACCGGATTGGCGACCAGAGAGGGGGGGAGTGAATGGGAGCCGATAGAAATTCTTCTCAAGAACTCGGCCTATGCCCCAAATCACTTCCGAAGAATCTCGCACACACTTGCCAAGATCACGTAGTCACAACGGACCTACTGACCCTAGGAACAAGTTAGATCAAGCCTAGGAACAAAGCGGAAGCACAAGTAAACAATTCTAGCAAAACCCTCTAGGAAGTCCGGAAACTCCGAGCCAAAATCCGGAAACTCAGAACTAAAGTCCGGATACTCCAGGTTTCCAAAAGTCCGGAAACTCCGAGCCAAAGTCTGGAAACTCCAAGGTCCGGAAACTACGGGCCAAAGTCCGGAAACTCCGGGTTTTCCAGAAACTCCGGACAAAAATCCAGAAACTCCGGACCTTCAACAGCTCGAGACACCCGCGGAGTCAACCCTAAGTTCCCATCACCCGATCTCCCGATTCACCCAACGGATTGAAGAGAAAATTTGGGGAATGTAGTAGCACCACTAGAGTAGGCTCTATCTCAAAGATTTCGTCCCCAAACACCTCCAATCATGAGTAATCGCGAATCAAAGGAACTTCCACCAAGAACTCGAGTTCATCCCAAAACCTTCAAATCGAGACTGATTCCCGGCGTTTGAGGGGTCAAGATCATCCATAAAGAGGCACAAGGCACTCACCCATGATCCCCTCAAAGAAATCCGGAGAGAAACGCCCTCAAATCGACGAATCGAGCGATGAACGAAAATCCCAAGAAAAGCACTAAAAAGACCCACAGGAATCACAACGCCGAATCTTCTATACATACCATGAATGATTCACAAGGTCTAGCATGCCGCCCTAGCATCCATCCCTCTCAACAAATCTCTCATGAAGCTCTCATGCTAGCCTAGAGAAAATGGAAGGGAAAATGTCTACCGAAAAAGAGAAAGTAAAGGGGGGAAATGAAACCCTAGAGTCGCGGAGGGAGAGCTCATCCACCAACACCCTTGGCTTATATATCGGGTCCCACCGGTGTGGTAAATGACTCGACTACCCCTTATAATTCAACTGGCGATACAACCCACGTAGGGGTATTTAGGTAAATATGTGGGTCTTGCCATCGGACGGCCACGCCTTCGCCGCACCCCGCGTCCTCCTGACGCAAGCCATGCGATCCCGCCACGTGTCCTCCGCTTCGAATCTTCCCGACGTGCCCAGATCCCGTCTCCGTCGCGTTGGGCCCTTGGACTTGGTTTTGAGGCCCAAACCAAGAAACCGTCCACCGATGGTTTTGTGGGCAAACCACCAAACCCCGCGCGCTCGGCACGGCCTCCCGCCAAGCCCCTTGACTCGGCCGCCACCGTGCACCGGCTTGATCATCCTTGACTTCGTCTTGCTCGTCTCGCCACCATGTGACCCGCACCTAGCTTCGTCTTACTATGAATGGTCCTTCCCATTTGCTGCGTAATTTCCCTCTTCCGAATAGCTTGAATCGGGAGTTGAAAAGTAGCACTCTATCACCCGGTGCAAATTCTTTTTTCTTGATTTTCTTATCGTGCCACCTCTTGGTTCTCTCTTTATAGATCTTTGCACTGTGATAGGCCTTTTCTCTCTATTCTTCCAATTCTGCTAACTGCTTCTGCCTATTCCTTCCGGACTTCAGGAAATCCAAGTTGAACCTTTTGATTGCCAGTGTGCTTTATGCTCCACTTCCACTGGTAGATGGCACGTCTTTCAGTATACCAATTGATATGGGGACATTCCCAATGGAGTTTTGTAAGCTGTTCGATAGGCCCATAAGGCATCATCAAGATGCTTCTTCCAACCTCGGCCAGCCTCCTGCACTATTTTCTGTAGAATATTCTTGATCTGCTTATTGGAGGTTTCTGCTTGGCCATTAGTTTGGGGGTGGTACGGAGTGGCAACGCTGTGTTGGATCCCTTGGTTCTTCAGGAATCTTCTGAAATCAATATCAGTAAAGTGAGACCCCCCATCACTAATTACCATCCTTGGAATACCGAAGCGAGGGAATATCACTTCCTTGAACATCTTTTTGGAGTGCTTGGCATCGGCCGACTTGCAAGCTATAGCTTCTACCCATTTTGACACATAGTCTACTGCCACCAAGATGTATTCAGCTCCATTAGACTTGGGAAACGGGCCCATGAAATCAATACCCCATACATCAAAAAGCTCCACTTGTAGATTATCATGTAAGGGCATTGCATCTCTGGTGGTAATTCCTCTGTGCTCCTGGCAAGCTTTGCATTTTAGGATAAAATTTCTCATGTCGTCATACATAGTTGGCCAGAAGAACCCACTTTGCCATATCTTTGCATGTGTACGATAAGTACCATAGTGGCCACCATAAGATCCGGAATGGCACTTCTCAATGATTTGTATTCCTTCAGTACGCGGTACACATCTTCTCAACAACCAATCAGCGCAGACTTTATAGAGGTACGGATCATCCCATATGTGTCTTTTTGCCTCATGAACCAGTTTCTTCCTATCGGCTCTAGGGGGTATGTACCCAGTCACCAGATAATTTACAATGTTTGCATACCAGGGGTTACTATCTGTGACCTTTAGCAACATGTCGTCTCGTAGAGTCATTGATAGGTGCTTCCTGCGGGTTAGTAGTACGCATACGAGACAAATGATCCGCATCAGAATTTTCTACTCCTTTTTATCTCTTATTTCTAGATCAAATTCTTGAAGGAGCAGAATCCATCTAATCAGGCGGGGTTTAGCAGCATGATCAGTATAAACTATTACCTTGGCTCCCACTAAGTAAGATCTAAACTTATCTATAGCAAAGACAACAGCAAGGAGCTATTTCTCAGTAGTAGCATAATTCAACTGAGCTCCTGTCATGGTTTTGCTAGCGTAGGCTATAGCATGATGTTTCTTATCCTTAATTTGGCCTAAGACGGCCCCTACAGCGTAGTCACTAGCATCACACATGATCTCGAAAGGCAGCGTCCAGTCGGGAGGCTGGATGACTGGGGCAGAGATGAGTGCATTCTTAAGGGTAAGGAAAGATTCCATACATTCCTCTATGAATTCAAAGGGCGCATCCTTGGCTAAGAGATTGGTAAGGGGTCTAGCTACCTGTGAGAAGTCCTTAATGAACCGTCGGTAGAACCCAGCATGGCCGAGGAAGCTACGGATGCCCTTGACATTTACAGGAGGAGGAAACTTTTCTATTACCTCAATCTTGGCACGATCTACTTCTATCCCTCGTTCGGACACCAAGTGTCCTAACACGATGCCCTCTCGAACCATGAAATGGCATTTCTCCCAATTGAGGACTAAGTCCTTCTCATGACACCTCTGCAAGACCCTGTCTAAATTTCTGAGACACTCATCAAAAGTTTTACCATAGATGGAGAAATCGTCCATGAAAACCTCCATGATTTGCTCGATCATGTCTGAGAAGATAGACATCATGCACCTCTGGAATGATGCGGGTGCATTGCACAACCCGGAAGACATTCTCCGATAAGCATAGGTTCCATAAGGGCAGGTGAAGGTGGTCTTGTTCTGGTCATCAGGGTGGATAGGGATTTTGATGGTAGCCAGAATACCCATCAAGGAAACAGAAGAATGAGTGATTCGCCAACCGCTCGAGCATCTCATCGATGAACGGGAGCGGAAAGTGATCCTTCTTTGTAGCCTTGTTGAGCTTCCTATAATCTATGCACATCCTCCACCCTGTGGGAAGGCGTTGAGCAATCTGCTCGCCAAACTCATTAGGGGCTGTCGTCATACCTCCCTTCTTGGGTACACATTGAATAGGGCTCACCCATTCACTATAAGGGACTGGGTAGATGATCCCAGCATGAAGAAGTTTTAGAACTTCTTTCTTCACAACTTCTCTCATCGCGTTGTTCAGCCTTCTCTGCGGCTCCCTTGTCGGTGGAATATTTGAATCTACAGGGATGCGATGGGTGCAGAGAGTCAGGCTTATCCCTTTTAGGTCCTGAAGAGAGTAGCCGAACACCGATCGGTGTCTCTCTAGGACAGAGATGAGCCTTCTAGATTCCTCGTCAGAGAGATTGTCGTTAATGATCACTGGGGACTCAGTGTCCCCATGGAGGAAAACATATCGAAAGCCGGCGGGCAGAGGCTTGAGTTCGATAGGAGGCTTAGGTGGAGCCTGGGATTCAGATATATCTATAGTCTCATCAGGCTCCTCTATCTCATCTATGAACTCGGGTGCCCACTCGTCGAGGAGGGATTCCGGCGAATCTCCCGGAATGATTGCCTTAACCTCCTCAATTTGTGTAGAGTCATCAGGAGGATCAGTTCTCGTGTTTTTCGCTCTCAAGATTTCTACAGAGACAACCTCCTTCCCTAGGCAAACGTTAAGCTTACCTTGGGTAGGGGCCTCTAGGAGAAATTTTTCGAGGGGCAATCCTATCATGAGGTCGAAGCTAAGGACGTCATAGGTGTGGAAGTCAAGAGCAAAGTCGGCCTCCTTATACATGACGGGGATAGCCTTCAAGATCCCTACTCCTTCTAGGATTTCTCCTTCAGGAGTCCTGATTGACGTATGGGTAGGAGTCAGAGGTTCGTCCGCGAAGTTCCTCAGAGCATAAGTGCTGGACATGATATTGACTCCTACCAGAGGGTTGTAGAGAACTTTCACTACCTTCCCATTCATGACACAAGGAAGGGTTGATCGAGGCGGGAGGAGCTGGAAAATTCCGGCTGTTGATTTCGACTCTCTCAACCATTCTTGGGTCATGATGGCCGTTTATTCCCGAATGTTGTCCCTGAGCAAAGCGACATCCAAGGGATATGGGGAAATCACGGGTGATGGCGGTTTTCTCTCGCAACCACAGTTTGAGGTGTTTCCATAATCACCTATTATATCATCCTCAAACTTTGGAAGAGACTCCGGAGGTTGAATTGTCTCTTCCTCCGGTGTCGTGGCCTCCTGAACTGAGCTTATGGATTTGGGAGATGAAGGTTCAGGCTCAGGTTCAGGGGTGATCTCTTTTTCAGGTGTGCATTCCTCTTGAGGCTCTTCCGGCTCGACTGTGAAGGAGTCATTAGCTGCTATAAGATCGAGGATCTTTCTCCCCTCACTTGGAGTTTTATCCGGGAAGGAACCTCCAGAGGCATCGTCAAGGTGCCCGGCGGACTTGACGTCCAATCCCGCATAGAAATGCTGATAGAGCACATGGTCGGGTATCGACAGCGTGGGACCCGAATTTACTAAGTGTAAGAGTCTTTCCCACGCCACACCCAAGGTTTCCTTATCATTTTGCTTAAATCCGAGCACATCCTTTCTCAAGGTGATGAGACGAGCGGGTGGAAAAAACCGTCGGCAGAATTCACCGACAAGTTTCGGCCAGCTACCGCCAACATGACTCGCTCGATCGTTGTACCATTGCCTCGCGCTTCCCTTGAGGGAAAAAGAAAACAATTTCCAATGAACAGTATCATGTGTCATGCCAGCAAAGGCATAACATGAACACAAACGCTCAAACTCTCGCAAATGATCGTAGGGGTTTTGACGGTCCCTGGAAAAGGAATACGATTTCCCAATCAAAGAGATAAGATCGGTGCTGAGTTGATAGCTAGATGTGGTGATTGGGTGTTCCGATGACGGAGGCTCTAACAACTCAGGTTTGGGAGCAGAAAGGTTTTGGATAGAGGTTTGCTCCATGGTAATTGGGGTAAAGGTAGAAGAAAAGAAACAAAAAGGATATTGATGGGTAACAAGGGTGAAGGTAGAAGAAAACGAAAAAGATAAATACGAGGACCACTAGGCTCGAAGATAGATACAGCAATCGGTCCCCGGCAATAGCGCCAGAAATGCTTGTTGGTGTTTCTTAACGTCACCACTGGTTGTACACCTAGAGGGAGCGTATAAGAACAACCGGGTATACCGCAAGCGCACGAAAATACCGCTGTAGCACTTCCCCAAGGAAGGAGAGTATTCCAAGGGTATCGAATCCAAGGAACGGTGTGCACTATCTCCTACTCTAGTATAGATGATCCAAGGACACAACACTGATTGATAGGATAGGTAGAAAGGATCTGCCTTGACTGAGCGCAGAGTCTAGTTACGGTCTCTCAGGTATAGCACTCACTTCGGGCACCAAGCACAAGGCCTATGTACTGGCGACGAGCCCCACTCGGTACATGACGTAGAGGGTTGACAAAGGGTCCAATAGGCTGTCACCACTGCGGCCTACCTCTACGCTACGATCGTACGTGGTCTTCGAAGGGTAGCTTATGGTCCAGACACCTCGTCTACACCACTTACTATTCCTACGAATCCGTGAGGTAGATACTGGCACTAGCTCAAGGTATGCTCTATCACTCATGCAAGATCACGAATGCACTTTGATCTAACTAGGGACATATAGGAGTTTCACTTTATTCTAATAGACAAGCTGGCAAACTAGATGCAAACTTATGATCTAAGTCTACTGGATCGAAAGGGTTGTGTTCGAAGAACACAAGCCTCTAAACCAAGAACAAACAAAGAACACAAGAACACAACAACTAAGCATGCATACGACTTTAGTCTAAATAGGAAATATCGAAATACTCACTTTAGTCTAGTTGAAGAACAAAGGCACCGCTGAGGATCGTTGTTGAGGAAGATGTCACGAATCATGACATGGCCTCAAGCCTCCCACCTCACTTCCTGGCACTAATCCTATACAAAGAGCTCTCCTCTCCTAAAGAGAGAGGCTCCAAGCCAAAATGAAGAGGAGGAGAAGTGTGTGTTCCAAAAGTGAGCCCCTCCCCTCCTATTTATAGAGGAGGGAGAGGCTTGCTTCGGGGCTCCAAGTGCTCCTAAATGCTCAGAACTGTAACCAGGGACCAATCAGGGACTGACACGTGGAGGGCCGAGATCAGCCGAACCAGAGTCGGTTCGGCCGATCTAGGGTTCGGCCGAAATCCTAGGGCCACGTGGCACCTTGTGCTTTCTCCTGGTGGCTGACTGGTGGGCCTTGAGGTCACTCCCCCGTGCATGCCAAGTTTTCTGATGGTTTTAGGCGATAAGTGGGCCCTTGAATCCATGTGATGTCCATGTGGCGCTTCGTGATTCATCAGGCTTGCCTCTCTTGGATTGATGACGTCAGTGATCCAGGGGAATCCTAGGTGGCATCCCCTCATTGGCTGGTCTTGAAGTACTTGGATCAAAGACTTGTGTTTTTACTCCTCTTTCTAGTGCTAATCATTTGTATTTGCATAATCACCAACACTTGTGGAAATGATTAGTTTAAGCCCTATTCTAGTGTTGATGATCATTCTCCGGCGGGAGGTGTTGACCTCTGTGTTTCTTTTTGCCTTTCTTCGCAGAGCTTTCCCTCACCGTGGTCGAGTTGGTGACCGTCCGGCTTCTTGGCCCCTACAGCTGGAAAAAGCACGCAGCCCGAACGGTCCTGGTGATGGGGACCGGCTCAACCGCATCCTTGTGCTCTGGGGGATTGCGACCCCAGAGCGTCCCGTTCCCCCCAAGAAATCGGACAAGCGGAAGAGGGGACCAGCGACACCGCCTCAAGATCCGGGGTGCCTCCGGTGGAAGATGGTGATGATGACAAGGGGGAGGAGTCCGGGAGGCCTGCCCAAAGGGTGCGGCAAGAAAGCTCACCGAGCCGCCCCCTGCCGACTCCTTCCGCCAGCAGAGATTTTATGGCGCCCGCCTTTGAACTTCCGGTCTTCGACCCGGAGTTAGATTCAGATGAGGAGACGAACGACGACATCGAGGAGATAAGTAAGTGCATGTCTTCTCACAACTTAGTCCCGCTATCCCCTTTGTCGCTTCTCTTAATCGAGTGGGCCCCTCCTTCCTTCCTCGCAGACCTCGGGACCCTCCCAAGGTTCGATGCGCAGGGTTCCCCCTTGCCAAGGAGGCACATCCGGGCGGCGACGGGGGAAGCTTTCCCTCCGACATTCAAGGACCGGGGTGGGGAAGGGTCTGTTCTGCGGACCATCCCGGGGACGCCCTTGACCTCCCTGGAAGATCTGGTCGGTCCTCCGGAAGTCCGGGCGCTTCTCGCGGTGCAGGCGGACCGCTTGACGGTCGCTTCTTCCGGCGCCTTGATGGAGCGGCTCCCGTATGAAGTGAAGGTAGAGGCAAGAGTACTCGGATGATGTCTTTTACGAACTCTAAAGACCCTTAGATTGATTATCTAATCACTTTAAGGCTCGGGGGTTGCTATGCTACACCCATCATTCAATTTTTTCAAGACAGAAGACGCAGAATCAAGATTGACCCTCAGCCAGAGTCTACGACTTAACCTAAGGCTCGGGCTACTCCATATGGAGTGCGATGTCGCAATCGCACTTCCATATATTCTCGACTTCAAAGACAGATGAGCTGGACCACCTTCCAACCTGGTGGCAGTTCAAGTATTATTGAAGACTTCTCCAAGCAGTACTCGAGGACGCTCAAGAACTACTCGAAGAGGCTTCAAGACTACTCAAAATACTACTCTCGACTACAAAGTGTTCGGAGGTTTGTAGGGCATACACCCCGAGTACACATGCAAGGAAGGATGAAGACAGACTCCTACTAGATTTCCCCTGTAATCCTACTAGGACTCGTACCGTGTAGTCCTATCTGGACTCCTATCTTGTAACCGATTAGGAACCCGCCTCCTGGACTATATAAAGAAGGGCCGGGTACCTAAGAGAACACCTGAACAACACAACACCCAAGCACAAGGCACCATATTCACGCACCCCAAACAGAACGTAGAGTATTACGCTATTTTGGTGCCCCGAACCTGTATAAATATGTGTCTCGTGTCCTCACTCCAACTTTCGAGTTTCAGATCTGACGATCTCCCACCGCACAATCTATTACCTCCAGGGTTTTTTTTCCAACCGGTTATACCAAACAGTCGGCCACCGGTTCCGGCTAACCGGTCCGGTTAGACCGGTTAACGGAAAAAACCAGTTGAGTTCGAATTTTAAATAAAAAATCGTAGTTCAAACAGTTGGGACCGGTTAGACCGGTTAACCACTCCGGTTTGACCGGTTACCGCTAAATTTCAAAAAAAAACCGACGAGTGAAGAATTTGACATATTTTCAAATTTGAATTAAAAAATTGGAAAATAAAAGAAAAATTTCTAAAAATATTTCAAGGTGTGTAGAATCTGATGGTGTCAAACTTTTTCAAATATTAGTGCATTTAGTATTTTTTGCGAGCATTAGAAGTTGAACTGGCCATTTTTTCTCTTTTTCTTTTTTCGTTCAACTTCTAATGCCCGCAAAGTATACTAAATGAACGAATATTTGAAAAATTTTGACACCATTAGATTCGTAGGAACTTGAAGTATTTTTGAGAATTTTTTTAATTTTTGAATTCAAATTCAAAAATTTGAATTTGGGTTCCCAACCGGAACCGGAACCGCACCGGACCAATTGGACCGGTTACCGCGGTATCCGGACCGGTTCCGGTCGGTAAAAAAACCTGACTACCTCGTCCCCGCGGCTCGGTGCCGGTGAAGCGGCGGCACCCCACACGCGTGTAACGCCCGTGGCCACCGGGGAGCCACCGCCGGGACGTGAGCAAGGTACAGGGTGTCGCCGTCGAGAGGAACGGACGACGGCAGCCGGAATCGCCCTCCGTGAGGAGCTCGCCGGAGGAGGGATGAACCCTAGCTTGTTTCTGAATACTTTTTCTGATGTCTTCCTGAGTTGCCTGTCCACCCATGTGTAGGAGATGCTCATTCGGTTTGTCTTGGGTTGGGCTGTGATGTAGTGACTGGGCTCGGCTGACTTGGACTTCTTCGGCCCATACTTGGGTCATGACATTACCGGCCCCTCGAAACACAGCTTGTCCCCAAGCTGTGGCCGTACTAATGCCCGGATCCCACTGCATCCGTACTGGCTTCTCATGAAGAACTGAGTGTGGTTGCAATAGCTCATGGTTCATGCATTCCACCAAGCCTAGGCATGCACGTTTCTCTTCCAATGCCTTGTTCACAGATCCGCCGGTTGGGAAAGCAATGCCCCTTTCAATCTTCCTCTTGGCATTCTTGTAGACATTCCCAATTTGCTCTTTTATGAAAGCATCGCCCTTCTCACAAAGGTCAACAATCTTGGCTTCCGGCCTGCACTCAGATACAACCAGCTCTCGCACAGCCTGCTCCAGTTCAACAACTGAGTTACTGTCCATGCTAATCAAGCACTCTCCATGCGCTACTAGCATTGGTAAGTTGCCCTGTGACGCATCCTTTTCCAGCCACTCACTGCTCAAGTCTGGCTCAGCTATGGACTGCTTCTTCCACTCATTCAAGTGTTCTTTGCCTGATGCAATATGCTGCAGTAGCTCACCATGTACAACAGAGTCAACTGGCATCTCATCCCAAACCACCTGGCTAGAAGCTTCATCAAACACACAAGGGACATCACTCCCAACACCTTCCTGCTCAAATGTATGTAGCTCAGAACTCTCATCGAACTGCTCATGTGCAAATTCATCATCCCATCTCACTGAATCTTGGATAGGCACTTGAAAGTGTTTGTCAAACACCCAATCCTCACTAACTGAGTCATCTTCACCTCGAGCCAGCTGCTTCAGCAAACCATGCTGGTCGACCATGCCTTGCATGTCTTCTGTTTCTTCTGCATCCCAAACCATCTCTAAATAAGACGAACTGAACAATGGGTGCTGATTCCTTTGGTGTGACATTCCCACAAACACCTGGGGGCAATGCACAGAGCAAGTGCTTTCTGCCAGAAGACTGCTCAGAGAAGAGACCTTGGATCTGTGGAAATTGAATCACCACAGTCATACTGTCTGCTGAATCGAAGAGAATCCAAGTACGCTGATGTCGTGGAGGCACTTGTGTTGTCACCTCCACCAACCGTCGGTGCGTCTCGATTGGAAGCTGGTCGTAGTCACGCAGCAGCTGATGGCGAGCTTCTTCTAGGACGCGTGGTTCCCGCAGCAGCGCGTCGTCGAGGGTGTCGCCTTCCCGGCGGTGCTCGTCCCGAGCGCCCTGACGGCCGTGCGGTGAGAGCGGGCGTCTCGACTGGAGCCCCTGGCGCGGGAGGCGGAAGCGCTGCTGCTGCGGGGGTTCCCGACGCGAAAGAAGCTAGAGGCCGCCGCAGGGGAGAGCTCGGGCCGCCGCCGCAGGAAGCTCGTGGCCGTCGCCGCGGGTAAGCTCGGGCCGCCGCCGTCGCAGGAAGCTCGTGGGCACCGCTGCGGTAGCTCGAGGGTCACTGGCGCAGAGGAGCTCGGAGTCAACGCTGCGAAAGCCTCGAGGTCGTCGCCGGAGGAGAAAGCCCGGGGCCGCCGCCGCGCGCTCGATCCGCCGCGCTCCAACCGATTCGCGTGAGCCCGCGCCGGATCCGCAAGCGGAGATGTCGGGGGAGGTGCGTAGTGGCTGGATCGAGGCCGGAGAGGACGTCGCCGCCGCACCGCGTCGCCGCCACACCCACGCCGAGGATGGTAAGTCACTGTAACGCTCGTGGCCACCGGGGAGCCACCGCCAGGACGTGAGCAAGGTACAAGGTGTCGCCGTCGAGAGGAACGGACGACGGCAGCCGGAATCGCCCTCCGTGAGGAGCTCGCCGGAGGAGGGATGAACCTTGACTTGTTTCTGAATACTTTTTCTGATGTCTTCCTGAGTTGCCTGTCCACCCATGCGTAGGAGATGCTCATTCGGTTTGTCTTGGGCTGGGCTGTGATGTAGTGACTGGGCTCGGCTGACTTGGACTTCTTCGGCCCATACTTGGGTCATGACAACGCGCCCCATGGACCCAACAGCTCCACAAGCCGGCCCATGCGTATAGTCGCTTTTGTAGCGTCGCTCCGCGTTCTTGCGCGCTGCGGGCGCATGCAAGCTGAGACTACCCGCACTGGTCACTGTAAAAAAACGGGATCCCCTCCTCCAGGAGAGGGATCCCCTTTTTGGCCCTGCAGCGGGGCTCCTCCAGGAGCACGGGAAAACCCAGTTGCCCCCGGATTCCTCTGGATCCAGAGCCTCCGCCATCGCCTCCATGGTGCCTGGTGCGGGGCCCACCCTGCCCTCGCGCCCTCCGCCGGAAGCCCGTAACGCCGCGCACGAAGAAGCCGGAGGAGGAGGCGGCTGTCGCCGTGCCCCGCCGGAGGAGGGAGAGGAAGGATGCCGTGGCGGAGAGAGAGAGGAGGAGCTACCGCCGGAGGAGGGAGATGAAGGATGCCGCGGCTGGACGTGCTCGCGTCGCCGCCGGAGGCCGCCCCGCGCCGTCTCTGCCCTGCCCTCGCCGGATGCTGCCGCGCGCGAGGCAGGGGAAGCCCGTCGGCAGGGAGGAGCAGGGGCCAAGATCCGCCCCTGCCTCCTGCTTCGCGCCGCCGGTGTCGTCGGTGGCGCCCGTCGGCGGGCAGAGGACGAGGAGAAGGACGCGCCGCCCCCCTCCCCCTGCCGCCGGAGATGCCATACCATGCTCTGGATCTGCCGCCGCCAGCTTGACGGGGCCGCGCCGCCTGCCACTGCTCCGGATCAACGTGTTGACGCGAAACGCAGGGGTCCGGGACGGCACGCCGACCACGAGCACGACGGATTCGCGTAGTCGACGACGACGAGGGGCTCGGCGTGGCCAGAGGCGTGCGAGGCGGCGAAGGCCGTCCAGCCTCGCCGAGCTCCGGCCGCCGGCGACCGGGTGGAACGAGGAACTTGAGGAGCACCACGTCTGCGTGCTCGTCGACAGCGGGAGCGGCGGCGGCAGCGGTCTGCGCGCCGGGCAGATCCGCCGGGAGCTCGAGCTGGTCCGTGGACGCCGCGCCGGCGCAGGCAGAGGCGGAGGCGTCCGCGATGGAGGAAGGATCCGCGCCACCGCCGTCCGCCTCCGTCCGCCTCCACGCGCCCTGCTCCTCCGCGGCCGCTGGGGCGAGCTCCGCCGCGCCCTGCTCGAATCGAGGCGGTGCTCGAATCGAATCCCGGCCGTGTGCATCTCCCGCTCCGGAGTCCGCATCTCCCGCCGGAAGTAAGAGGAGGTGGTGCTCCTCGCGGCGAGGATGCCCCCGCGGGAGCCGGCGCCGCCGCGTCTCTTCGTCTGCTGCAGCCGGCGCAGGGGAGTGAGGGGGAGAGCGGCCACCGCATCCGCTCCATCCGCGGGGCCCTGGAAGAACCCGCCGCTGGGGCACTGGTCCGCCGGCCTTGGAGCCTACGCCCGGCGCGGGGCCCTCCTCGTCACCATCGATGGCGGAACCCGTGGCCACCATCCGCGCCGCCGATGGAGCGCGCACGGCTCGACCGGCGCAGGAGCAGGGCGCGGATCGGGAGGAGCTTCGGGGCGCCCCGCGCCGGCGGAGGAACCGAGAGCAGAGGAGGGAGAAGAGAGAGGGTCCGTGGAGAGAGGGAGGAGGGGTTGGGTATAAAATATTTGAGTGGGCCCGGGTGGTTGGGATGAAAGAGATATATGAAGGAAGATGGATGCGAGAGAAGTGGATATGAAGGAGAGAATATGGATGAGTAGGATGGAATATTCTGTTTTGAAGGAGAAGATGAAGGAGAACGAGTGTGAATGGTCTGAGGGACAGGAAAACCAGACAGGTGCACCGATACATACGCTAGCACGTCTGCAGTTCCCAGTAGCCTGTGGTGAATAATGCAACAAGATTACGAATTACGATCTAAATAAATTTTGCAGTAGATCTAAAGAGCCCTAGTTGGTATCTAGACCCCCATTTTGTCACTGGTTAATTATCTAATCAAATTGAATTCCATTATTATGTTCATTTGTTAGTGTTTTCTTTCAGCTCAAAGCCACGTATATGTAATCACAGTATTTGCGTCAACATAACCATCCGCGCACAATAGAGACAGCACATCAATCTTTTTGGTGTAAACATCATACATGCTTTTATTTTGTTCACCTAGAAGCTTGTCCTAATCTGTGCGGTGTCATTTGATAGGTGAGCATGTGCGGAAGGAATGTAACAAGGAAAAAATCTTTACTTTTGCTACATGGTTCCAACCAATATCATGTTCTATTTTGTGGCAGGATTCATGCTATGATCTCACTTATATCATACGGTTTCTAATGCTCTGTAGCAGCATTTTCCTTCAAAATTCTAAGCTAAGTTTTGTTTGTAATTTTGAAAAGAACATTAAAATTGCAGATAGATAAATAGCTAAATAGGAAATTAAAGAATAGTGCTTCCGTGTTACCAAAATTACATTACAAACGTCCAGCAGGCAATGTTTCTGAAGAATCAGAACTAAGAAGCCTTTCAGCTTCATCATTAGCTTCAGCCTGTATCCGCCATTGCTGAATAATAAGTTTCAGAAGTAAACATTAGATCTTTCTAATATAATATTCTTCTTGCTGAATATAAACTGATGAAATACTTGCCTCTTCAAGACTGTCGATCTCCATTAATTGTTGTATCTGCTCTGATATTCTCTCCTGAAACCACAAAACTGCCTGTTAGCATCAATCAGGATTAAATAACAACCGACCATATTTACCTACTATATATGAATCAACCTGATAAAAACTACTTACCGCACTGCTTGCCGCTTCAGCAGCAATAACATCAGAGTCCATCTCAACTTCAATTTCGATCATTGAACACAACTGTGATAGCATATTTGATATATCAGCACAGTTAAAGGTGAAAAATAATACAGATGGCATATTAATGTACTGTTTTCTTGATTACTTTCGCATAACTTTCCATTAGCTCAATCCTTGCCAGTAGTGTGCTTTCCAAGCTTTCCCGTACCCTCTTTACTCTACCTCGTCTAGCACTAGAAATTAGTTTGTGCACCAGAAAATAAATTTAGAAGTGGTAAAAAAACAGTACTGCCTTCTAATAAACAAAAGTGTGATGTTTGTGAATGATAACTAATATAGTATGATAAAGGATTACTGGAACTTCCTGTACATTACCGGTAAGATGGTTCACCCACTGCTAGTATCTTGTTATCCAACTGACACATCCGTGCGAGCATCCACACCTTGAAAGAAACAGTTTCCACGTTTGCAATTAGATTTCCAGAACTCTCCTTGCACAAAATTTAATTGCCACAAGGCTTGAAAAGATAAACCTCTTTTTGAGCTAACTGTTTCAGTTCCTTAAGACGGCTATGAAGAATGTCATACTGAGACAAAAGTTGCTGCCGCACAGCAATAATATCCACCACCTTTAGTGGAAGCTGAAGAAAATAACAGATTTAGGTCAATATCTTAAGGAGAATGAATAATGGACTACATAATCTATTGTCCAAAACAAACTCTTTTTTAACAGGTCATACACGGAAAGTTGGCTGCCTCCACGAAATATTAATCCAAAAAGAATAAAATCCTAGCATTAATATGAGTGAGAAAAGACCAAATGACCAAATTATTGTAGTCCACTAGAGACCCAATGTATTTATGCTGACCTAAGCAGAAATGTCATAATGAAGTGGACTGAAACCAGCAAAGCATGATAAGACAAGCTAATGCTAAGAATCATTTTGTACCATAATTTATTGATGCTAGATGACTGTAATTACAACCACCTAGTAAAAATATGAGGAACTCATTTACATGATGGAGAAACATCCTCTTCAAGTTTTGCCTATGTCAAAATTGGACTTGCCTTCTGAATTTCTGGTAGGACCACTTGATTTAGAGATGTTCCTACGGCAGCTGATGCAACAGCAGTTGCTGCAATAAGTCTAGGAAGACTAGGGTCAATGAATGCAGAAGCAGCATCTCCAGAAGCCAGCAAAGCAAGAGCACCAACCAATAAATATGGGCTAACGAAAAACGATCCTTCATTCTTTGATGGAGCTCTTAGCAACTTTGAGACTTGCCCATTGACATGATTAGTGAGACACATAGGTTCTCCTGGTTTAAATCCTTTTGAGCGTGCAGAAATCTTGAGGGGACCCATTTCACGATAAACATTGGATGGGGCTGCCAAGGAAATAGTCACTCTTTGTCCTTCTTGAGCAGGAAGCTCTACGCTCTGGGTAGCAAATCTATGAGTACGTGCTGTTCCTGAAGGTGCACGGATCTGCAACAGAAACAAGTGAGAAACATATGGGTAATCACATATTGAAATTAATAATCCCACCCGTTTCATGGATTATAGAACTCCATGACAGCAACAGCTCGTACTGACTTTGGTGGGGAGATGTTTGGCTGCCCAAGCACGTCACCAAAAAAAATTGCTTAGTGATGCAGTAGTCCAACGAGTGCGAGCAGGAAGTTGGTGCCTCAAGAATATATCTGCCAATCACTGTATAGGCCATGTTCAAGGTCATGTTTGGTCTCTACCCGGTGGTTAAAGAGATGAAGCAAAAAAAAATCTTAACCTCGACAGGAAGTTTATCAGTTGGCTTTGGAAGGATAGTGTTGATGTGGCCAATGTGGGGTTCAAATGCATATACTCATACTAACTGGTCAATTGTGGCTAGGGATGCAGATTTTAATGGGTCAACCCAATGACCCAATACCCAAATTATGTATTATGGTGTAAATACCCAATGGGTTGGCCCAATAAATTTCGGTGTCAATTGTGTCATGACCGTGGTCAAGCCATGAAGCACCAAGCAAGGAGGAAGACATATTTGGAGTAGTATTGTATTTTACGCTTTGCTGTAAGTGGGCCCGAGGCCGGTTGCGTGTGTTAACGTTTGGCTTATAAGCCGAGTCCTGTAACTGAACTGGCAAGACTAATTTGCGTAAGAAATACAGAAACATTCGGAGGTAGGGGCACATCGCCCCTCTGGTTGAGATCCCTATCCTGCTCTGCTATCTGTGATATCTCACGTCGCTGGACTGATCTCGCCGGCGGCCACGGGTTGTTACAGTGGTATCAGATTCAAGCGGTCCTCGGTGTGGTTGGGCAGCACCGTGTACTGGTTGGCGGTGATTCGAGTCGAGAAGCAACGGCGGCGCAGAAGGACGATCCTGCTCCGACGACGCACACAGCGACAACTCTGCTACATCGCGTGTTCACCGGGTGAGTCTCGTTACCCCGTCGATCTGAGTCTGCAAACGGATCCGGTTAGGCTCTTCGATTCGAGTAGCACTTCGCGTTCGAATCGGTCCTGTAATTCCAATCCACGCGGATTCGATTTGCGGTGAGATTCATCACGGCTCCGTCCAAGCCTTCTGCTCAGACCCAGTTCGTGTTGGATGCAATGGCTTCTATGGAGCAGCGCGGCAAGGAGCACTGGGAAGGTTGGGAGCAGCGTGAGAAGACGCGCTGGGATGATTGGGAAGAGCGCAAGAAGAATCGATTGGGGAATATGGAGGAGAGTATTGACTTGTTGTTTGCAAAGGTTGGGGAAATTGACAGAACTCAGCAGCAGATGTCGAGTCAGATGGATCTCAGTGCGCAGATTATGGAGCACATGCTGAAGGATCAGGCGATATTGGCCAAACAAATTGAAACTACAGTGCAGGCAGTGGCTCAATTGACTCTGAATCGACCACCAGTGGAACAAGTGCAGCACCCAGAGAAGCAGTTTGCAAGGCCCAAGTATGATCATCAGCAGCTACCCAAGATGTCATTCCCTCGATTTTCAGGGGAAAATCCAAGGATCTGGAAGAACAAGTGTCTGGATTATTTCAGAATTTTCAATCTCCCTGAAGCTTTATGGCTGCCCACAGCAACTATGTGTATGGATGATAACGCTGCTAAGTGGTTACAGGTGTATAAGTTGCAGAGTGGATTATCTGACTGGAGCACTTTCATTGCTGCTGTAGAGAAACATTTTGGATCTTATGATTATCAGGATGCAATTGGTGATTTGGTGGCCTTGACTAAGGATGGTGCTCTGGATGATTATGTGTCAGCCTTCTCTGATTTACAGTACCAGGTACAGATGCACAATCAAGGACTGGATGAAACCTACTTTGTCACTCAGTTTGTGAAGGGTTTGAAGCCTGAATTGGCTGCTGGTGTTCAGTCTCAAGTGCCTAAGAAAGTAAAGAAGGCTATTATGCTGGCTAAAGTCCAACAACAGTTGCTGGATAACAAGCATTTCAAGTTCAGCAGATATACTGGGAAATCTAATGCACCTGCACCCAAGTTTGATACTAAAGCTACCTCAGCTAGTAATGGACTTTGGAAGGAAAGGCAGTTGAGAGATTTTAGGAAAGCCAGTGGACTTTGTATGTATTGTGGGGATAAGTTCAATGCCACTCATGCTGCTTCTTGCACTAAGAGGCCTCAGGCTCAAGTCCATGCCCTGGTGGTGAATGATTTGGACACTGAGTTAAATGATGAAATATTGAATCAACTGGCCATTGAGGATGCTGTTACAGAGGATCTGCAGAATCACTCTTTGAATGCAATCTCAGGCACAGCTCAAGGAGAAGTCCTGAAAATTAAGGCAATGGTGAAAAACAAAGTAATGCTTATTCTGCTGGATAGTGGTAGCTCCCATAGCTTTGTGAGTTCTGCTTTCCTACAAAAAGTGGGTCTTACTACTGAGCCCATGGCACCAAAGAAAGTGAAGGTAGCTAATGGCCAAACTGGCCAAACTCTGATTACAGATAAAATTGTACCTCAGCTGCAGTGGTGGTGTCAAGGATATACTCTGGCTTCTGATATGCAGGTTTTGGAATTGGGAGCATATGATGCAATTCTTGGTTATGACTGGTTGAAGCCCCATAGTCCTATGAACTGCCATTGGGAAAATCATACAGTGGAATTCCAGGATGAGGGCAGGGATATCAAATTACAGGGAGTTCATCCCATTCCTCTGTCCCTTTCTGAAATGTCAGCTGATAATTTCTTCAAAGCCTATAAAGGGAATGATATCTAGGCATTGGCAATAGTTAATTATGTTCAATCCATATCTGCAATGGTGTCTAAAGAAATTGCTGCATTACTCAAGGAATTTCAGGATGTCTTTGCCAAACCAAGTGAGCTGCCTCCCAAAAGAGTATATGATCATGCTGTACCACTCATCCCTGATGCTGTACCTGTGAATTCAAGACCATACAGGTATTCCCCTCAACAGAAAGATGAGATAGAACGTCAAGTCCAAGAATTGTTGGAATCTGGTCTGATAGTTCAGAGTACTAGTCCTTTTGCTTCCCCAGTCCACCTAGTCCAAAAGAAAGATGGGAGTTGGAGGTTTTGTGTAGATTATAGGAGGCTGAATGAGCTCACAATTAAGAACAGGTTCCCTATGCCTATCATTGAGGAGATTCTTGATGAGTTAGCTGGAACTGAGTTCTTCACTAAACTGGACATGACTGCAGGCTATCATCAGATTAGGATGCAAACTCATGATGAATACAAGACTGCATTCAAGACTCATCATGGACACTTCTAGTTTAGAGTCATGCCCTTTGGGCTCACTAATGCTCCAGCAACTTTTCAGTGCATGATGAACCAAATACTGCAGCCATTTCTCAGAAAATTTGTATTGGTTTTTCTTGATGACATTTTAATTTACAGTAAGACCTAGCAGGACCACATGGAGCATTTGAGGTTAGTCTTGTCTGAGCTCAGAGCACACCAGTTTTACTTGAAGAGTAGCAAATGCTCTTTTGCTCAATCTCAGATTGACTACTTGGGGCATATAATCTCTAGAGAGGGTGTGGCAACTGACCCTTCTAAGACAGAGGACATGTTAAAGTGGCCTACACCAACCAGTGTCACTGAACTCAGGGGATTTTTAGGGCTCACTGGGTATTACAGACGGTTTGTCAAAAATTATGGCATCTTAGCTAAGCCATTGACCCACCTGTTGAAGAAAGATAACTTTGTTTGGTCTACTGCAGCTGAGCAAGCTTTCCAGGCTCTGAAGAAGACAATGACAAACACCCCAGTGCTTATATTGCCAGATTTCAGTGTGCCTTTTGTGATAGAGACTGATGCATGTGCTACTGGTATAGGTGCTGTGTTGATGCAAAAGGAAAGACCTCAGTAAAGCTCTTGGTCCTCAACATCAGAATCTCTCAATCTATGAGAAGGAGTTTCTGGCGCTTATTATGGCAGTGGAAAAATGGAGGTCCTATCTACAGAGACAGAAATTTCTTATAAGAACAGATCATAAGAGCCTCTCCTATCTAACTGAGCAAAATTTACAATCAGACTTGCAGAGGAAAGCAATGACCAGAATGATGGGTCTGCAATTCAAGATTGTGTACAAACAAGGGAAAGACAATATGGCTGCTGATTCCTTGTCCAGAGTGGCTCATTTGATGTTGATCCAAGCTGTCTCTGAAGCAACCCCAGGAGGTGCTTAATTCCTATTACAGTGATGTAGAAGCTCAGACTTTGCTACAGTCTCTAGCAATTCACTCACCCAATGAGCAAGGCTATTATTTAGAAAAAGGATTGATCAAAGTCAACAATCATGTCTGGATTGGTAACAATTCAGCTCTGAGAACAAAAGTACTTGCAGCTCTGCATTCCAGTCCCATTGGAGGGCACTCTGGCATCAATCCCACTTATCACAAAGTCAAGCATCTTTTCCAGTGGAAGGGACTTAAGCAAGATGTTGAGAGCTTTGTTAAGCAGTGCAACATATGCCAACAAGCCAAGCATGAGCACAGTCATCCAGCTGGCCTTCTTCAGCCTTTGCCTATTCCTGCAGGGGCTTGGCAGGATATTTCCATGGATTTTGTGGAGGGTTTACCTATGTCTGGAGGCTGCAATGTCATTTTGGTTGTGGTGGATAGGTTTACTAAGTTTGCTCATTTCATTGCTCTCAAACATCCATTTTTAGCTCACCAAGTAGCTGTGTTACTACTTGATACCGTGGTGAAGTTACATGGAGTACCCAAGTCTATGCTATCTGACAGGGATAAGATTTTTCTCAGCAATGTATGGCAATCCTTGTTCTCACTATTGGGAAGTAAGTTGCTGCATAGTACAGCATATCGTCTACAGACGGATGGGCAGACTGAAAGGGTTAACCAATGCCTGGAGATGTATCTGAGGTGTGCAGTTCAACAGTCACCGGTGCAGTGGAAGAAATGGCTATCCTTGGCTGAATTATGGTACAATTCTTCTTACCATTCTGCTATAAACTGTTCTCCATTCAAGGCATTATATGGGTATGAACCAAACTTGGGGGTGTCCTCTGTGATCCCTGAAGATACTTCTGCAGATACTACTGCTTTGGAGCTGTTACAAGATAGGGCAGCTCATGCCAGTATGCTGAAGGAACAATTAGAGGTGGCTCAAAACCGTATGAAGATGCAAGCTGATAAACTGAGAACAGACAGGTTGTTTCAAGTTGGTGAACAGGTCCTACTGAAGTTACAACCTTATGCCCAGTCCTCGGTGGTGAACCGTCCATTTCCTAAGCTTGCTTTCAAATTCTTTGGACCTTACAAGATTCTGGAGAAGATTGGCTCAGCAGCATATAAACTGGAGTTGCCACAAGAAAGTAAAATCCACAATGTTTTCCATGTGTCCCAGTTGAAGCCTTTTACTCCGGATCATACTCCCAACTACTCCGAAATCACAAAATTGGTGGATTTGAGTGCTCATCCTACTGTCCCAGAGCGCATTCTGCAGAGGAGGCTGGTGAAAAAGGGCAATTCTGCTATGCCACAGGTGTTGATTAAGTGGACAGGGTTTTCTGAAGCATCCGCTACATGGTAGGACTTCTACGTCGTGCAGAAGAAGTTTCCATCAGCGATCGCTTGGGGACAAGCTTCATCTCAAGAGGGGGGTGATGTCATGACCGTGGTCAAGCCATGAAGCGCCAAGCAAGGAGGAAGACGTATTTGGAGTAGTATTGTATTTTACGCTTTGCTGTAAGTGGGCCCGAGGCCGGTTGCGTGTGTTAACGTTTGGCTTATAAGCCGAGTCCTGTAACTGAACTGGCAAGACTAATTTGCGTAAGAAATACAGAAACATTCAGAGGTAGGGGCACATCGCCCCTCTCTGGTTGAGATCCCTATCCTGCTCTGCTATCTGTGATGTCTCACGTCGCCGGACTGATCTCGCCGGCGGCCACGGGTTGTTACAAATTGGTGTCCAGCTGTGTGGGTTCCTGGGTAACCCATTCTAGTACCTCGCCCTTTGCCTATCTCGCGAGTTCCAGACACCATGGCGAACGGCGGTGCCGAGGCCCCCGCCGCCGTGCCACTCGGGCACTACGCGGCCGAGGGCCAACCCTTCTTCAGGCCACCGCCCGCCCCACAGCCACGAGTTCAGGGCCGCGGGGGGACCAGCGCCACCGCAGCCCATGACACGCGCGATGGCACCGAGATGGCATGCAACCGAGAGGGAGCGGCGATGGTTACCGAGGGGGAAGAGATCGGGTGGAGGTGAGGTGCGGGGTGGAGGAGAGCTCGTACTCGTCGTCGTCGTCGCTCCTGCTTCCGCCGTCCCTGCCTGTGCCGCCGCTGCCCATGATCCGCGCGAGGCGCTGCGCTGTTGTGCGCGCAGGCGCCGACCCCGGCGCGTCGCCTGGCGGTGGACGCGGCCCCGACGACGCAGAGCGCCCCGGCGCGCGCGTAGCGGTGGACCGGGGACGAGTCCTTCGGGGACCCGCCGGGCGACGTCTGCGCGCTGCTGCCGCCGGCTGGGCTCGCTAGCCGCGCGTAGAGGATCTCGGCGCCGCGTGTTCCGGCCGGCGGCACGGGCCTTGCTGAGGTAGAAGAAGCCGACGATAAGGAGAGGGAGGAGTAGCAGGGAAGAGAACTCCATGTTTGGCTGACGAGTTCTTGCGAGAGCGCTCTGCTGACGAGTTCTTGTGTTTTGGTTGACCCATTTGGTCACTTGGGTAAACGTCGTAATGGGTTAGTGTAACCCAAAACCCTAAAACAATAGTTATGGGTAGATTGGGTCAGTCATTGGTTGACCCAGTGGGTACCCATTTGTATGCTTAATTGTGGCAGCATCATTCCCCATACTGTTTCTAGCACAATAATTCCAATTTATATTTTCAAATTTCTATGATACTCCCTCTATCCCAGAATATAAGACATATTTTGTTTTGTTAGGACAAATCCTTTGACTAGCTGTTACCCTATTAAAATATCATTTCTTTATACAAACTTTTAATCATAAGCACTTTGAATATGAATCTAATAATACCAATTTTGTATCACAAAGTTATAGACAAGGGCATGTCCTGACGAAACAAATATGCCTCACATTATTCTTAGATAGAGTGAGTATAAAATCTAGAGCATTCCTCCATCAGTTTTAAACAGAACTTTCAGTTCATTTATGGACATAAAAGTGCAACTTCATCAAATAGAGATCTTCAAAATATAAACAAAACCAATATCTATTATGTACATTCTGAAAGAGAAATCTACCACAATAGAGTGGACAGCAGCTGGAAGACCGTCTTTTCTTATATTAATAAATCTCAATGCCTTCTCCAGAGCTGAAATATCCATGCTGCGTTCGGCAGGAGGAGATCCTTAGAGAAGTAATATTAGAAGCAACGTCATATACAATACCATTAAGAAAGTGGTAAAAATTTCATACAAGTTCTTATCTGAGATAAAATAGAGTGACAACATTGATAAAGGCTACCTAATAACTGGAAGTATTGTAAAGTATTGCTACTATGAGATCTAGTAAAGGGCGTCTTACTGTGATATTAACTGTTTTCTTAACCTAGTCTTCCATAGCTAATGGTAAGGATATATGTCTTGCAAGAATGTTGCTGCTGACATAATGACTACTTACAACTAACAGTTGTAGGGGTGAAGCTACATGTAGTTGTGTTGGAGTATAAGTGAATTGCCCACCTTTCCTCATTAGCTTAAGCTTTTGGGTTGAATTGGTTGGTGCATGCAACTCAATATGGTATCAAAGCCAGAGGTTTCGAGTTCAAATCCTGGCAGGCATGTTAATAAAATAATTACAGCCCCACTCCAATATCCACGTATGCGGCCAGGGAGAGCCTGCACGTGAGGGGAAGTGTTGGAGTATAAGTGAATTGCCCACCTTTCCTCATCAGCTTAAGCTTTTGGGTTGAACTGGTTGGTGCATGCAACTCAATAAGTTGTCATGATCAGCTAACCCCAATGAATTTTGCTAATTCTACTATTGTTCCAATATGAAAAAAGCTCAACCTCTTTGTTTAGAATATTTAAAATTGCAACATGTTCAGAAGAGAGACCCCGATGATATAAATTTCTAGCTTCACCCCTGAACAGTTGCATTCATTATCCATGTACCATTACAGCCAACACTACACATATACAGAAACATAATCATGGCTTTGCACTGGTCTGAAATCTAAGGAACAGCTCACTAACCTAACTTCTTCAGATTCAATGCTTGTAATTTCTCCGGAAAATAGTTCATATTGATATCGACACTTTGAACAGGAAACAACCTGAAATGATAACACAAACATATCGGAAATTGCCTTTCAACTCCCTCACTATAAATAATCTAGGATATTAGTTCATAATGGAAAGCACAAGGAACTAAATGATTTTAATTTTTGCATTAAGAATAAAACTTAGGCACCAAACTATGAGCCATATGCAATTCAGTAAACAAAATGAACAAAATTTTCATGCTCACAATTAAGTATATTCACCTAAAGAAATAAACTCTCCACAAAATGGCATCTTGGGAAAAAAATAAACTTAGCTAGAGACTGACAACACGAGACCTTCCTCCTTAAAAATGTTGCGATCTGAGTGCGAGCCTATAGACATTTAAGGTACCATATTCTCCATTGTGTGTCCTCTGACAATTTAATGCAACTTACCCTCCCTCCCTCTTCCATCTCGTGATTCCGAACTGTGGCCACTTGTTTCAAAAGCTCACATCATCTAAGCTAATGACTAGTATTAAAAAATTTAAGGTAAGGTAATACAAGAGGAGTGTCCTGCCCATTCAGTGTAAGCAAGAGGACAGAGAGGTAATCCAGTCACATCTCCCGTGCCAGCTACTTGACTTTCCTTGCAAGTACCTTGGGATACCTCTCTTTGCACAAATTGACCAAGGTTCAAATCCAGCCAATAATTGATAAAATTGCAGACTAACTCCCTGGCTGGAAAGTTGATTTGCTCAGAAAGGCAGGAAGGAAAGTTCTTATTCAGTCTGTACTTACATCCATGCTTGTCTATTTGGCCATGGCCATGGACCATCCTTCTTGGGCTCTTAAATCCATTGACAAGATAAGGAGAGGTTTTCTATGGAAGGGCAGAAAGGATGTTCAAGGAGGACATTGTTTGGTAGCCTGGCCAAAGGTCACTCGCCCAACGGAACTTGGGGCACTTGGGATATCCCATCTGCAGCATCTTGGTTGGGCCATCAGAATGAGATGGCTTTGGCTGCAAAAAACTGAACCGGACAAACCATGGGCTTTCCTCCCATACAAGTTCATGGCTCGGTCCAATCCTTTTTCTCTGTGGCCATCATCTCGGAAGTGGGCAACGGCAAGAACACTATTCTGGACTGACAGATGGGTTCATGGGCAGAGTCTTGATAAGCTAGTGCCTAATCTTTTTGGATCAATATCTAATCGAGCAAAGAAAAGAACAGTCCATGAGGCTCTAACTGATAGGAGATGGGTATCGGACATTCGGGGAGCTTTACCCTGCAGGTCCTAGTTGAGTACCTCGGCCTTTGGGATTTGTTATCTGAAAGAGAATTGCAACCTGAAGTGGATGATGCGCATATATGGCAGTTCTCTTCATCTGGTAAATACTCAGCAAAGTCAGCATATGAGGTCATGTTTATCGGGGCCATTCAGTTTAAACCTTAGGAAAGGATTTGGAAGAGCTGGGATCCTGGTAAATGCAATTTTTTTATGTGGCTTGCTGCCCATAATAAGTGCTGGACGGCTGATCGGCTCGCCTCAAAAGGATTGCCACACCCTGAGCAATGCTCATTTTGTGACCAAGAAGAGGAGACAATAGACCATATGTTATTGTCTTGTGTTTTTTCGCGCCAAATATGGTTTGAAGTACTGCAAAGACTCGGTCTGCATGCTCTCGCTCCACAGATTGAGGATGTTTCCTTTGAAGACTGGTGGCATAAGGCGAGCAGCATGGTCACTGGTCATGTCAAACAAGGGCTCAATTCAGTTACAATTCTAGTGGCCTGGTAGCTCTGGAACCACCGGAATCGCTGTGTTTTCGATGGTCTTCATCCCAATCTGAAAAACCTTCTCTCTAGTATTAGGGAGGAGCTGCATATGTGGGAGATGGCTGGGGCTCGAGGAATTGCTCACCTCCTCGCCCTGCTACCTAATGGTTAGGGTGTCTTTTTTCCTGGTCAGGACTTTTGCCTTGTAAAAAGGTGATATAGTATAGTGTGTGAGTTTAGGGTTTCAGGTTTTATCCCTTTCAAAAAAACCTGTGTATTGGGGTCCTTCACTCTTGCTTCTTCTTAATATAATGATACGCAGCTCTCCTGCATGTTCGAGGAAAAAAAAGTAATACAAGATACTTCTGCTGCATCAAACCTGAGTTCCATCCTGAGGTTGAGCAACAACAACTGCTACCATGCAGGTTGGACAGCGAACAATAATGCCAAAAGGAACCTGCATTAAGCAAAAAACTGTTATCACATTGTGGTGCTACTTATCTACCAAACCTTCTCTCCAAGTCGATGAAGCAGTGTTCTATCAAGGTACTAAGTGCAAGGCAGGTAGAGGGGTACTGATTAACCTAATATGAATCACCGATGTATCTGGTGCTTAGTGGGTGGTGCCCATCACACCAATACCACAAGGGTCCTGAAGGTCAAAATATAATGGAAATGACTGTTGATATGACGGGTTTATACAGCATTGGAGTTGGGGGTCAAAATTAGACAAACGAAAGAGTTGGGCCAAAAATGGACTTATTCCATGATAAATCAGGTGTAAACTCAAGAGGAAGTGCTTTCTGACATTGGTACAGCAAGACCATTATGGGAAGTCCTTTTGACCATTTTTTGTGTTTGAACTAGGACTTAAGTTCTCAAAAATGATATAATGATTTAATATTTCTAGTGTTTTCTTTTCACTACAAATTTACTTCTTCGTAGCAATAATATGAATAAATATGGCAATTGCACATTATGCAGACTGATAGCTCCCAAATGTATACATATCAAATAGCTTAATAGCCCAATAACCAATTCATTAAACAAGTTAACCAGGTGTACAGAATTGCTAAAACTACATCCTCCACTGTCAAGATGATAACACTGCAGTCTGCAGATGAAATAACAAAGCACCCTAAAGACCATGTAAGCATTATTATATTACTTAATAATCCTGCATGATAAAAAAAAATCACCTCTGTAGAAGAAACACCAGCACGGGATACATAATCGACTATCCTGACTGCATCTGAAACACGGAGGGCAGCTGCCAAACGTTGTACAAGCAAGACATATGTTCGGACGTCCGGTCTTGCCCACCTCCAGCCTCCAACTGCACATCAACATTCAGCAACGCACAGCACTCGAAATTGAAGGTGTTGCATTCTAATTTCATGACAAAAATACCTCCAGCGAAACCGGACAGCATGCCTTCGAACACTGAGAGCGCGAGCTCAACGTTGCCTCGGTCAAGTGCCGCGGCTACGATCGCGTTGCACTCGGGCGCTTCCAGAGCGGCGCCCGCGCTTCCCGACAACTCCGCGACAATGTCCAGCGCCTGGTCCGCGTCCGCCGCACCTGAGACCCGCCTGAGAAGGTCCGCGTCGAGCCATCCGGCCACCGGCGCTTCCGATGAGCCCTCACCGGCGCCGTCACCGTCGCCGCCCGCGACGCCAGTCCTCTGCAGGGAGCAGGAGCAAGGGGAAAGACCGGGGAAAAACGCGGGGCAGAATCTTGCGGCAGGTGTGACAAGCGCGAGCGGGGGAGAGGAGACGGGACGAAGCGAGCGGCGATGAGAGGTAGGGGAGGGCGGAAGGAGAGCAAGGGCCATGGCCGCGTGCGTCGTCTCAGCGACAAATCGTCGAGCACATGGCGCGCGTGAGATCTGGATGAGGCGCGGGTGGCTGAGACGTGAGAGGAGTCTGAAATCCTAACGGCGACGTTATAAGAAAAGAACATATCTAGTGCAAACCAACTTTTACATGCAAATTATGGAAACTTCAATCTAAATCACACGATCGTGATCTAAGGGAGAGCTCATGAAAGGTGGAAGAGGTGGTTTGCAAAATTCATGAGAGGTGGGAGGGGTGATTTACAAAGGTGCTTTTGCAAATCACTCCTCCCACCTCCTTTGAGCACTTCGTTAGATCAACATCGTGTGATTCATATTGAAGTTTCCATAATTTGCATGGAGAGGTTGATTTCCACTTGATATGTTACCCTCCTAAAAAAGAATGAAGTGGAGACAAAAACATGTTCAAAAACATATTCGTACTTTTTCCGCTCCACCCACGCGTCCGCCCGTGCGTCCGCCCCTCCCCGTCGCCGCATTGCGCGTCCGCCCCCCTCCCCCCTCTTTTTCTCCGCATCGGCGCGCGTCCTCCCTTTTTTTCTCTCCGAACACCGCTGATCTCCATCGTCCCGACCTCGCCTCCCTCCTGCGCCGCCGCGTTCCCTGCCGGCGCCGATTCGCCCCTCTCTCCGCACGCCGCCGCTCCCCGCCGTTCCAACCTCACCTCCCTCCTGCGACGCCGATTCGCCCCTCTCTCCGCCAATCTGATTCCGCCGCCCCAACCCCTCTTCTCCATCGCGCCCGGAGCCGCCGCCCCTCCGACTGCCATCCTCCTCATCCTCTCCCAACGTCACCGCCACCCACCCCTCCTCTCCTCTTCACGCGACGCAGCCACACGTTCCTCCTCTTCTCCTCTCCTCGCGACACCGCTGGCTGCCCTTCTCCTTTCCCCGCGCTATCGTCGATCCGTTTTCCTAGCCCCGTGATTGCAGCGCCCCTCCCTACCCCCGTCTGCTTGCACAACGCTGCAGGAGGAGGTGGCGTGCAGGCTGTTGCCAACGCGGGCGCGGCGGCGGTCGGCGTCCAACGCAACCTAGGTGGCCACAGCGCTGCGCGCGGCCGCCGACGCTCGATGCGGCCACCGTCACTGGCACGACCGAAAGTGGATGGCGGCTGCAGGACAAGCACGGGCGGGGCGAGGCCGCATCAGATGCCGCAGGGTGCGCTGGGGCTGGGTGTCAGATCCAACTGCCGGCCGCGGTGGGCCTAGCATCGAATCCCGCGGCCATCAAGTCTCACTGGCAAATTGAAATATGAGGTTATGGGTCTGCTGTTTGAGTCGCCCACTTGTTTTGCAATTTTCAGATTTTCTGATTTTTACTTGCGCCAACCTAATGCTAAGAAGGTATGTTGTTCCTCCTTGACCTTCTTTTGTTAATGATGTGAATGCTTGTTCCTGTGGTCTATGCCATCAATCTAATTTTTCTCCTAATGCTTGTTCCATTAGTTGGTGAGTATTTGCTCACTGTCTATTTATATTTTCTAACAACTTTGATGGTCATTGTTGCCTTGACTTCTTTCAGGAAATAACCTGCGTCCACAATGAGATTGTGATGGAGTTAATGTGGGGCATACAACATCTCATGCACAAGTTTCTGCCTGAAGAAAAAGTGGAGGTGGCAAAAGAGGAGCGCCTCCCCAAAGGACTAAAAATGCTCCTGAGATGTTATGGATTTGATGTCAAGCCAGAGATGGTGAGTTCAGTTGTTTCAATTGCCGTGCTTTTTGCTTTATAGATCCCTGCCATTTAGTGTTACATTGTACGCTAGATTATGTACTGTGCACTTATAATGCTTTATTTTTCATTGACTAAAGTTTGGGATTTAAGTTTCAATAGAAAAAATGTGCCTTTAAAATTTTCTCTTTAGTTATGAAGCATTGCTCCTTGTATATAGGTCAATGATCAGATCGTTGAGACAGCAGGTGATCTGTTTGAGTGTGATGCTGTGGGAAAGTTATTTTCATCTTACTTGCGTAATGTTAGGCTGTGTCTTAAGAATACATCTGGCATTAATTGTGAGAATTGGGACAATCTGAAGCTTGCAACATCTCTGATAGTGATATTTGGCCCTGAAGAAGACGACTTTTTTCGTGAGGTAACCATACTAACTATTTTGTATCTATTCTCAGCTGCACATATTGCATTTCATGGAATATTGTATCTCATGTAACATGCTGAATCGTGTTCCTTTCAGGTGCTTTCAGAAGATGAGGTGTCAAAGTTGATGGATGACACCACCGCTTCGCCGCCTGGTCGACACCGTCCACATCTGCTCTGCTCCTTACGAAACCCTAGGTGAGATTCTCATCGTGTCCGCGTTACATTTTGCCTATTCCTGTCGGTTCCGCGCAGTCGGTGCCCGCCACACCTCTTTGGGTTGTAACGTCGACCGCTACGCTGGTCACCTGGCTCCAGATCCATCGTTGCCCCGGCTGTTCCTTTTCCCAAACCGCTGCCGGCGCACACCACCCCTTGCGCCTCCTCCCATCGTCACTGTTTTGTGCGACCACTCGTTGGTGTTCCTGCCCTGGGCGGCCGTGGATTCTCCAAGCTGCCTGCATCCTGATCAGGTACTACTTTTGTCACTTTAAATTGTTTAGGTCATTTGCTTTTAAGTGAGACACTTTAGAATCTTCACAAATCAATGTAGTGCAACTTGAACCTATAGCTATATTGGTTGATGGATTTGAGAGACAATTGCATGACTCTGACCGTCAAACATCGCAAGTTGGTTTTATTAATTGGGAGTCCCTCTAGCCTCTGATATGACATACGTCACATCTCTAAGTTGCATTATACTGATTGGCATTCAGTACATCAAGGTGTGGTTCTTAGGTATTTAAGACTCTTTTTTGAGATGTGTCTTCCTTTCGTGCACCTGAACATCAATTTAGTACACCGATTTCCTCTCAGGTAAATGCAATGCCCAAACATGAACATAGTTAGACTTAGATTTCAGAGTCAACAATCATCTTACACAGTAAATTGTTCTACATACCTTAATCAATTTGCATGTTTTTGTGTGAAGCACGACAATCTTTATCAGTTGTTTCCTTTTTCCCCTCAAGAGTGATAACCTAAATCTGAACTGAAATGTCTCGGTCAAATGATCTTTTTTCTGAAGCCTGCTAGAGGAGGTAAAAAAATATTGTGATGACGTGTAACAGGTACAGGGCATGTTATTTTCTCATTGGTGCAAATAATTATGCAATGAAAGAACATTGAATACTTAGCCAGACAGTTACTACATTAGACTGTACTTTGTTCCAGTACCATGTTTCTTACAACAGTCAGCCTGAAATATGTAGTGTGAGATAGAGTTTGTAGCATGCTTCTATATATTTTACTGGTATTGTTGTTCTTAATCATGCTTTTTTATGATGGTTTCACTTGGACAATCTTACTATAATAGCACTCTGATATACCTCATATCTTTTTATTTACATATATTCAGACCCTTGTGTATTTTGTTGATATTAATATGGGGGATGCTCATGTCGCCTGAGCTTGTAGGTCAGGAAGAACCCATGTCTCATTGATATATTTTTTGCTGAACAATCTGGTTTCTTTTCTGTCTCATTGGTTAGCACGGTAGGCATATGTAAGCATTCATTCTTCCTTATAGAATGGTAAATTTTTTCCTGAGGAAGAATATTCATAATGATAAACTTTTTGTTGGGGAATAATATTCATTTGAATTTGTAATGATCTTACCATTTAGGTTATGGAAATATTTTAGATTATCAATCACACAGTTATGTGAAAAATCAATCTTGAAAATACATGAATGCAATACATAACTATTTGAATGCTACTTAGATTAAATGGTTTATATGAGGAATGACAGCTAAGCATAAAGCCATAAATTATTTGAATGCTACTTCGATTATCTTGCTGATTTTATTAATTGCATTAGGGGGTGCAGCTGCAGCCATGCTGGTTATCAGAGGAGAGGTATTGGCTTAGAATGTTTGTAGTTCATGAATTTTATTCTTTGATCTACTATACAAGGTTTTTTTTATCTGTCACGTAATTTGATATTGGAGTTATCATAGATAAGTTTGGTTGTTCTACCATAAAAAGTATGGTTGATAAATTCCGGTAGATGGAGCAAATGAAGTCTTATGTAATTATATTGGTTGTTTTCCATAGGATCATGGTTAGTGTTTCATGTCTTTGTTCATCCTTTTTAAGAATTGAAACAAAGTCTTATTTGCTTTCATCATGTAGCATATTTGGTTGTGCGCCATTTACTACCCTTGTTGATTTATCAATGACCTTTGTTTGTGTTTGGATCCTCCAGGAAACCTCACCTCATCATGTTGTTGAGTGGGCATTTGATCTAGCCTGGTGTTTGATGTGCTGTTGTGCTCATCTGTCTACACTAACAAGGTTGTTTTGCTTCTGTGAGGAGTGAAGTTGGATCACTTGCCTCATCTTGCCTAGGAACTAGGCAGATACACACTTCTATCAAGGTGAGTTTGCATTGTGTGTGCCTGAGATCCCATTATCTACATTGCACTGCCATCAGCCATCTCTGATTTTAGATCATATCAGGGTTATAGGACACTTTTAAACAAAAACATTTTGAAAGATTTCAGTAAAATAAAGTATATATTGGCTATACTAAACTTGATATCATCTCCGAAGTCTGAAGAGGTCATATAATGATATTGCACTAAAGATGGATCTCTGCTTTTCTCTTATCTTTAGATTAGATATGCTCTCCTATCTCAGGTCTTCGGTGGTCTCAATGTTTTCCTGCCTTCAGGCGGAGCTATTGGAGATATGAGTGGATTTTGTTCTGCATGACCTCAATGGAAGCATTACCAAATCTCTATGTTAGATGTTTTTGTTGTACATTAGGATACATTGTATATATGCTTATCGAATTATGAGACTTTTGATGTAAAAATCTTAAGTTCTTTTTACTAGATTTATGAAAAAGCATCAATGTTGTACTTCTGATGATTGTGTGCCTTAAACCATTAATAAATTGAGTTAGGATTATTAGGGCACCGGTTTAGTTAGTAAAGAGATTGATTTCTACCTATTAAAAGTAAGCTATGTAAGTTACACTTTTGTATTACTTAAGGGATGGAAAAAAGTGTATTTTTCTTTTTGAACACCTTATTTTTCATTTAGAACAAATATAACATGATATGTAGAAAAATAGAGAGAGTATTGCCCGTAGCAACGCACGGGCACTTTCCTAGTAACTAAAAGATGATTTATAATTGCAAACAAAAAACTCATAACCTTGGTATGAGAGAGAAATTATATGTTGTATGTCAAAAAAAACTTTCACAACTTTGCAGTCATCAAAACCATAAAGATTGTCCCAATCTACACTACAGAGCAAAGCTCTACACCCACATATTGTATCTCCTCTGCCCTCTGCGTCAACCATAGAGATTTCCAAATGGCACACCTGTTTCAAAATCAACACACGTGGTCACATAGCAGCTTGCACTCAAAATTGTCGACCACACAGAGACCACACATAGAAATATTCTTACAATGATAAATGAGATTTTCATAGGCGCAAACTTACATGTATGTGTGTTGCAACTTGCAAGTGATATTTCTCTGAAGTATCTTCTTCATTTAAGGATGAGATGATAACTATACAATGTGTTCCAAATGAAAAACAGTGCAAAGTGAGAATGCATCCATACTGAGGTTAATCAGAATTTCACGCAAAAACAATATCAGTCCACTGTGTCAGAATCCACCTCTCCCCACAAAAGCAGATTCTTAACTCAAGTCAAAAAAAAGAATCATTTACAATGAATAATATGGCAACTATAACAGAACACCTTAAGACAAGCTTTGTGAGAGAAAGAACACCTTAAAGGACATTGCAATTAAGCAAACAGAAAAAACCAGATTATATTTCACAAGCACTTTTGAGGATCCGGAAACCTCCACATGAGATTTGACAATGCCTAATACAATGCAAGTTTCCATCATAAATCCAGCCATTGATTAAATAGGGAACAATTATTTAGTATCTCATAAACAATTAAAAAGACTCATCTGCAATGCAGTACCAAATGCACCTCTTTGACAGAACAAAAATGAGCAGGCACAGGTTGATGCACAGATATAGGTATCATAATTCCCATGAGTTTTGCAGCATTCTTTATTAGAATGTATTGTGGAAACAGCATAGAAATAAACTGACAAGTACCTTAATTTCACAAAAGAATATAATCATTTCTCACCTTCTGCTATATAATTCACAAGGATTGTCTAAGTGGAGCTCGACCCTATGTCCACCTGCTTCGACTTGCCCTTCTGTTCGTTGAACCACAAGGACCATACGCGCAGATGTGGCCTAGCATGCAAGAGGCAATATCAGTCAACTTGTCCAAAGAATTTGACAAGCTTATATCTCTGAAAACAGTAATCTAGAATATGGACAAGGATTAATGTGATCGTATGAAAAATAATAATCAATAGCGCACCCTGTGTAACACCCTACAAAGACAAATGTGAACTGGATAATAGACTATGGATGCACATCAGTTTTAATGGTGCTTTAATGGTGACCACATACTACAGCTTGCAATATATTTTTTCATAAAAAAAACCAAAATAGGAAGAAAAGAAAAGGACAAAAATTTCTACCAATATAGAGCTTGTTCGGCTTGCTTATTTCGGCTTATTTCGACTTATTTCCTCTCACACAACACTATTCAATCTACCAGCCAAGCACTATTCTTCGTACCAGGTACCAGCCGAACAGGCTCATAAAACCCACCGGTATGAAACCCACCAGGACAAAAATCTCTACCAATATAGATAAGATCATTCATCATTCATGTGGTAGCTCACCATTCAGAAAAATATTTTTTTAGAATTTACAAATATACATACTTCTTGAGAGCTTTTCAAGCATCAAGTACCTTTGTATCTATATAACTCCTCAACGTGTGATGTCTATCCATCCACTGCTTTGTGTGCACTACGTAAATATTTGCATGAATATCTTTCGCCTAACTCAACAACCACACAAGCTAGTAGAATGGACAAATGAATGGAGCAAGAGTTAATTCACCTGTTAAACAATTCAATCAAACTCTGACTATGGACGTGATGTACTCCTCAAATGACTCGCGGAACTTCTTGTGTAGCTGCTGTGAGTAGTCATGAGGCGGTATCGTCCTGCAGCACCGGAACAGAGCCTCAATTAGGTCAGAGAAGTAGCAACTAATCGAGCAAAAATGCAAAATCTGAGTATGGGCTACGGAACTGAACTGCGGCCGGGGACGGCAGCAGCGGCGGGGCGACGCTTTATCACGAGGGGGACGCGGATCAACGGCGAAGCAATGAGGCCCATCGAGAGCATGCTTGAGACCAGCCGGGGGAGCTCATTGTGCTGCTGTGGCACTCCTCCGTGGATGCAGACGCCGCTGGCAACCACGGCACCTCCAGAACCACCTCGCCGCTTCCCAGATTTAGGGTTCATAAGGAAGGGAAAGGATCAGGAATCAGAGCGAAATGGGGACATGGGAGATGGGAAAAAAAAAAGAAACCTGCATGAGCCGAGGACATGAAAAAAATCGTGGGAGACGGGGGCAGCTTCCGGTGAACGACGGCAGCATCAGCACGGTCGGCGGCAGCGGCGGTCAAGATGTGAGAGGAAGAGGAGCTGAGGAGTCGAGGAGCCCATCCAAGGACCTCGCCGGCGCCGCCCGACCGCGGCGTGAGCGTCGCGCATCTGTATCCGGCCGGCACCCTGCGGCCTGCGCCGTACGCCCGGGTCGCGCGTCTGTATCCGGCCGGCGCCCTGCGACCTGCGCCCGTCGATCGTAGGCGCGCCGCCGCCGTCCGCGTCTCCTCGTTTTTCTCGCGTCGTGGCGTGGGAGTGGGACCGAGGCTGGTGCGCGGCAGAGCGGGGGCGGAGACGGGGAGGAACGTGTTTATTTTTCTCCACAAGTTTTTTTAAAAAGAATATTGTATACATGAAGTACTAAATGAAGTTTATTTGTAAAACATTTTCACATATGAGTGCAACTTTGCGTGATGAATTTAATGATCATAATTAATTAATGATTTGCGATAGTAATGTTATAGTAACTGTCATCTAATCGTGTGGTCAAAACTCTCATTACATTCCTCTTGGAAAATTACATAGAGGTGTGAAGATAATTTTATAAATTATCTTTATTTAATACTCTTAATTAATAGTCAAAGCCGCTAATACTTTGAAAACTTTTAGTAAACACGCTGGAGGGATGATGGAATGATTGATCCAAACTAGAGTCTGGAGCGCGCCTCCGACGCGCCACTCTTGCTGCCAGTGTGATGTTTGATGTTGAGGGAAAATTTAGAGATTGCTTTGTAAGTGATGATTTTGCTAACTATGAATTGTGTAAGATTAGCTTATCCATTACAACTCTTCCATCGCACCAATCTTCCAACATGATGCAGAAGATAGAGAGAGGCCAATATGGTTGATATCTCAATAGCAAGTGTCTTAAGAAATTTCCAAAATAATGTCAGGTCACATTATTGAAAACTTATAATTCATCCAATAATACTACAAAATTATGAACCATATGCCTTTTTTATTAAGGATGAAAACAGACGGGAACGAGCGGGAAAACCCCTATCTCGTTTCCGTTATCACATTTTATCACCGAAAACGAGACCGGTTCTGGAATAGCCGGTAACAGGAGCGGGATGAACCGGATTACGAACACGGGTGGGATCGATTACTTAAACGGAAACTTATACTTTGATATGTGTGCACGTGACATTGTCGATTTTTGTTACTTTGCTAGTTACCTGCTACGTTTTAGAACCTCTGACTCATAGATGATCTTTCATAAAACACATAGCTAGTATGATCTTTAGTCCATAAAAAAGCTATAGGTACGTACTACAACCCGACTAAAAACGGAATCCTACAAAAACGGGAGGGATAGACCCTCCACTTCCGGTCTCGTTACCACATTTATCCGTAAATACGAAAACGGACGGGTCAAATGTGAAAAACGGAACGGGACGGTACGGGATTCATCCCGTCCGTTTTCAACCCTACTTTTTATACAGATTCTGAATAGAGAGTTATTATATGAACCAATTTATAGTTTACATAAGTTACAACATAGAGTGTGTAAATGCACAATGACCCATTTACATAGCATAAGAAAAATCTTGGTCTGATTTAGTTTTCAAGTACAACACATGTTTACAGAGCGTAAAAGAAATATATTTGTAAATAACCCTTATGTTGAACCAATGCCTTTGGGTTCTTCAGTATTGATGCTACAAACACAAAACATCAAACAATGCCACCCTAACAAAGTTCAACAAGGCTTAGTCCTTCGCACCATCTCAGCATTGGCTGCTAGCTTCACAATTCAGTTGTGAAATGATGCCGGAAACAACTACTCAATTTGCAAGCTATGATAGCTATGTACAAAAACCGCAATCCTCAACCCACTGCAGCCTTAGAGACATCACTCGTGCTCCAATTGACCACTACAATTTCAAAATTTGCAATTGCATTATTTCAAGAACAATTAACTAATCTTAGTGCTAGGTAACATTAACCTTGCAGCTTGTCTTGGAAAAAAAGCATGACATGGTTAGCATTTAAACCAAAATTATCACTCACGCATGACCCTGTGATTGAATGAAGCTATGCTCAAATCTTAGTTGGGCTTTCTGATTCACTGCACCTCCTGACATTGACATACAAAAGCTGGGAATCAAATCTAAAATTGTTGCTGACAGTTGAAATATTTGGAGTGGGGGAGACCTGCACCATTCCAACAAAACATAGTCATAAGAAATTTTGATCATCTGCAAATTTAGTAGAACAGACGGAACAAATACAGAGGATCAAAAATGAGAAGCACAAAACCCACACCATATTGTTTTCTATGGAAAGGAAAACACAAAATAACATCCACAACCAGCATTAAGACAAAAAAGGAAGGAAGGATAACTGAGTAAGTAAACTCCATAGGTGATGGTTTCAGTTGAATGACATAATAAGTATCAACAGTTCTGCACAACAGGGCGGAAATTTGTAAGAAATACAAAACATGAGGATCGGTTATTGTGCTCAAATTTCAGATTGTGAATGAACTAAACCCACCAACTTGTTTGCTTTCCAAAAGAAGTTTAACATATACTCCATCTCTTCATGAGACTTCTTTTCACCCTGTTTTAACATAGTAAGACCATTGTGGACTAAACTGTCACTTTTTCCATATGTTGATCCTTAAATTTAGTTTTTTAAAATAAGAATTTTAAAATATACTTCATCTCTTCCTGAGACAACTTATTCACCCCGTAATAAGACCACTATGGGCTAAAATAGTCACTTTTCAGAGTTGATGATCCTTGCACAGAGAATATGCAGGCAACATGGTGAAAGAAATGTATCTGTACCTGTTATTTGTGCAGACATTATGTGAAATATCGCATTCATTTCAAAAAAAAAACATTGCTCTCAACTAACCTTTTCATAATGGGAGCTCAAAAATTTGGAATCGACATTCTCATGTTTCGTAGGCAGACCTTGCAAACAACAAACATCAATCCTAAGGGAGGAAACATTAAGTCAAATTTAGAAGATATCGAAACGACAAGATTAGAATTACCTAGGAAGTGTTGAGGGCATCATCACGAATGTCAAAATTTGGCAATTTATGAAGGAAGAAAGGTTTGAAGAATTCCCATAATGATTTCATTGGAGCCTTTGCCGTGCTTAAATAGCACACTACAAGGAAAGATCAATCAGGCATTTACAAGACCATTACTGTTGTTGAAATGCTGTTAATACAAAGATACTGTAGAATTTATCAACTCTCAAAACTAAAATCACTTCATATGAGTAAAATAAGACCAAAGAATTCATCTGTCAAAGTATGTGAGATGCACATTTTCGATTTATCTTTTTTATTTCACAACCTTGTGTCTCGCCCATCAGTCTCCTCTCTGGTGTGCTCAAAATAACAACAGCTTGCTTAGAGGTTGAAGCTAATCAGTAATCAGTATGCCATTGTCAAATCGCTTTTATCTATATAAGTGGCCAACTCGACAACTTGAGGTCTAAAATAACTGACGCAGTTTTCTTACTAACCACACTCTAAAAAATTCAGACTATAAACAGAAGCATACATGAAGCATTCCACCAAAAGGGTTCAACTTTGGAAAATTCGAGCTACATTGTAACTTCCCTTAGCCTACAATAAAATGCAACTTTTAGATATCATCCATGATGCCAAATCCAGAAAAAAAAACATTATTACACTCCATCTAAATGGTTCCACAAAAGTATTTCTAGACATAAAAATGAATAGATAACTGATACCTAAAGAATTACGACATTCTGCATCTGGATAATAAAATAAACAATCGTACCTACATTATAAGACATAGGTGTATGTGCATAGGAGAAGAGTGAAGAGTTAACCTGCAGATGAGCCTCAAGTTTGTTTTCTGAGCTAGTAAGTTTGATAAAGTCACGACGTGCTGTTGCACCTCTCTTTTGAAATGTTGATGTCCGCAAATGGACAATACCTTCAAATTCCTCATCAATCAACGTTTGTACAGCCTGCAGGAAAGGAACAAAGAAAGGGACTAAAATACATAATAAAAACATATAATTAATACCCCTCCGTTTCTGAGTATATGGCGTTTCAGACAAGCAACTTGATTCATTTTTCAAATAATTAGCTTGTCCTAAATATCATATATTTAAAAACGGACATAGTATATTTATATCCAAAGTATCAGTACTACAACATGAAAGAGGCCAAAATATTTTGTACTTAAATAGTAATTGGTGCAGCAAGTAAGATGCTTTAAAGGTGGACCAATAAGCAGTGTGTCCTAACCATGTATGCCATTGAATTTCAAGCATAGAATCAGATAGGTTTTGAGGGAGGCATGATTGGTGAGCATAAGACCTTTGTCATGGTAACCGTAACTAATACAGTTTGGAACCCTTGATCACCAGGCTTTGCAGCATGATTTTTCAATGGAGCAAGGAACTTTCGTATGTCTCGTCCAAAGCTTTGATCAAACATTGTATCTGCCTCATCCAGAATCTGCAAATGAGACAAAAAATAAATAAATTCAAAACAAGACGATTAGGAGAACAGTGAAGGTGCCACAAAATGGTAAACCATGTTACCATCCTTAACATGATCGAGGATCCGTCCAGGAGTACCAGCAACCATGTCAACAGGCATGTTCAAAGAATCTTCTTGGGGTCTTAGACGGGTGCCTCCGTTAACCATCGTTGACCGGAAACACACATGATAGGCTGATAGCTGATAGACTTGGCAACACGATAGACCTGCAGTTTGAGCAATGTGCGTGAACTACTGCTGGAACCAATATATAGCATTATTACAAGAAAAAATAGTTTGAAATCATGACCAATAACCTGCTCAATAGCTCCCTTATGGGGCATATTACTACTGTTCCTTGGCCGCTATGGCTTCATTGACATCCCCAACATCGCTTCATCACGCCGAAGTAACTGAAACTGCCATGGTTACCTTTTGTTAGACATATCCTGACTCACAGATATATATATAATGGATAACCTGCTTAGTAGCTCCCTTATGGGGCATAGTACTACTGTTCCTTGGCCGTTATGGCTTCATTGACATCCCCAACATCGCTTCATCACGCCGAACTAACTGAGTTACCTTTTGTTAGACATATCCTGACTCAGATATATATAATGGATAAAATCCCTAATTTCTAGTTTGGACTTGGAGAAAGAAAAACAGCTTTATTTGATCTAATAAGATTATAATGTGAGGTTTGGAATCACGCTTTGTCATTAGATGGCTTGCATGGGCAATACTTTTTTTCTTGGCTTGAATAGCCTTAGCTGATACAGTAGCAACCATACATCAGGAATTCATAGCGATGAAAACAGGGCACCTCAATCGATTTAACAAAATAAGTCGAAAACGTCTCTAGGATAAGAAATGATCCTCAATGACATAAGTCGTGCAACATCATTTTACTAAAATCGCGAGCTGACAATGCTGAAACAAAATTAACACGTAATGCAGATCAATTTACTCGTTCCTCCAAGATTATAACAATTGTACGTGCAAGCAATACCATACTGAGAAGAAGGAAGTACCTGAACAAGAGGGAGCAGGTAGGCAAGCGTCTTCCCGGAGCCCGTGTGCTAGCTGAGCACGACGTGGTGCCGTCCAGAACCGCGGGTACGCCGACGCACTGGATCTCCGTGGGTTTGGAGATACTGCGGGAGCTTCACCGGGCTCGACCTCCGCGCATCCCCGCGAAGCCACGACCGGCGCAGCCGCCAGGCTGGCCAAGGCCCACGCGGTACTCGCGTCACCACACACCACCGCCTCCACAACCCGCTGTGACACGAGCTCCGTCGTCAGCCGCTGGTCGTCGTCGGCTGCTGCCTCGTCCTCCGCCTTCGCACACCATCCACACGGCTAGGGTTGCGTCTGACTCCATGACGCTTCTTGAAGCGAGCAACGACGAGATCCCAAGGACAACGGCAAGGAAATCGAGCTGCGAGCAGGGGAGAGAGGACGAGGGAGGAGGCGGCGTCGCTGGGAGGCTTGGGCGGTGACGGAGGTGGCGGCGACGACGTTGGGAGCAGCAGCAGAGGAGGAAAGAAGAGAGAGAAAGGGTGAGGGATGAATGAGAAGGGGTGGCAGCTTGGGATGAGGACGCGCGGCCGCGAGTCGGAAGGGGGTGTTCCCGCAAAAGCGACCGCGGGCGGTTCTCTGCAAAATATCCACAATTTCAGAATTTCATCAGGGGGTGTGGTGCAAAATGAATGAACGAGTTTTCTGTAGCAAAAGGACTACAGTGGATGCAAAGCGAATTAAACAAAACATGAAGGGTTTTTCTGTAAAAAATGCGCGCCACTGGCAGGACACTGGCCGCCGGATCGGGCCGATTGGAGGGACGTGAAAACGGGGTGACGTAGCGCGACTGGGAGGCCGTGAAAGCCGGACGGAATAAGGGGTTCGATAACAGGAGTCATCGGACATGAGTGAGCAAGAGAAAGAAGATTGTAGTATCAATATGGTTTGTTAGATCTAATGAAGTTGATTTTCTGGGTACAAATTAGTTGGTGTAATTAGAATTGGTGATGATTGTGCGAGATATTGAACTGTGTGGCTTTAGAAAAAAATTGCATTAGTGACTTTTATATTGACTAGTATATTGCCCGTGCTAACGCTACAGGTTTCAGTTTACCAGCTCATATTTACAATCTCCAACATATTCCAATCTTCTTGTAGGGTTCACATAGTTTGCACCATCAGAGTTCATGAAAAGTGCTTCAGCTGTGTATGAAGCCATAAAAAATTTGTAATTGTATATTTGTTCATCTAATGCTCAATATAAAAGTATAGTATCTTATGTATCTTGTCTACTAATGCTTCAAGTTTGACAGTCCACATAATTATTTTGGTTATACAATCAAAATGATGCAAAATGCAACCATTAATCAGCTTCAATGATGTAAATGGTAAAGAAGAAATATCATTTAGCTACATGCTCTATGTATTTCATAGTAAGTGTAGTTGTTCCCGTGTTGTCAAGTATTAGACCAAGTCCTTTGATGCCGACCTCCAGGAAGGAAAGCTTCGCCTTCACTGCAACAATTGTTGCAATGTCCCTTGGTTCCTGAATAGATTATCCAAATGAATGAATTTTCGAATAAAATGAGGAAAGGATTCTGGTTGATGACATCTAGATTGGGCTTGCCAAAGCTTTATCCCACATATCTTCATACAACTGCGAGAACACTGACAGCATGATCAACAGGCCATCATACAAAAAAACATACTCTGCAGGAATGTAGACAACGCTCTGCAGGTGTAAGAAAACCAATCAAATACCCACAAATAAGAGTCTAAAACCAGATTTTAAAAAAGGCCATTATCACTTTCCTCCATATCTCTTTCTCCAATTCACCATCTACCGCATTTTCTTGTCACGAAGAAGAAACATCCTGAAACCTTACCACAACGTCATCAAACATCATTTGTAGTTTTATGGAGATACCTCATTGAAGATGAGGAAGCATAACGGCTGCTATCTTCGGTCTTTACTTTCAAGGGAACCTGCAAGGGAAAAGAGTGCATAATTTTGGCGGGAAGCCTCAGAGTCTAAGATTTCACCAATTCAAAGAAAATAAAAGCATGTGGTTTTATCTTTTCATGATAGGCGCTTGAGATTCCATTATTCATCAGAATCTACCATAACATCGAACTTGCAACAACGAAAAATTTGGGTTAATAATTCAGCTCTAATGTACCTGAGCATTTATTTATCCCATCTATGCTGACTAAATAATCATTCAAAAAGATTAGGTGTTTTGTAGCAGTAGATCACTAGCACTATTCTAACCTCCAAAAAGATTAGGTGCCATCAACTGTTTCATTGTGTGTTTCAAAGGTTAACCTGTACAAATAATCACACCCAACATCAAGCAGCAACGGGCATCAAAAGTATAATAATGATAAAGGAGTATTGTTACATGGCACAAAAGTTTTTTTCAACCCACACCATTGCAGAATAATACAATTACATAAGATGGGAAGCGAGAACTCACTTCTTTCTATGGAATTGTCGGGGTTCTTTACTGGCGGCAAGTAACATTTCTACGATCGTGTGCCTGGATCCGGATGGTGGCTCGAAAGACATGGAGTTTATACTGGTTCGGGCCTTCGAGGAGTAATGCCCTACGTCCAGTTGGTAGTCAATGTATTCAAGCCCACATTTGTAGTAGGGGGTACAAACTAGTCAGGAGAGGGAGCCGGTCCCAAGTCCCTGCGAGGGTGTTCTCGAGTGGTTTTGGTTGGTGTTCGGTGTGTTGGGTTGTTCTATTGTTCGATGTGTTGGGTTCTTCTGTTGTTTGATGTGTCGTCGGATCCCCCTTACGATCACCCAAGCCCCTCCTTTTATAGTCTCAAGGGGAGCCTCTAGGCGAGGGGTAGAAATGGGATTACGGGTGTTGTTACAGTGCGGGGAGTCCTTTGCCTTCGTCATGACGCCGAGATCGTGCGCGGTGAATGGGAGCTCCACTGTGTGATCTAGTCCTGGAGGTATGGGCCGAGCTCTGGCCGGGAGGAGTCGTTCCCGAGTGGTTGGGTGAGACGGCCACTCAGGTGCTTGGAGTCGAGTAGAAAGGCTAGCGCTTGACCCGAATTGTGCTTCCTTTGACCCAGGGAGGGGTCACTAGGGTAGATAAACATCGCATACCTGCCACTGTGGTGCTCCTGTGTAAATGTGATGGGCGCCACTGTGGCTCAGGTGGTAGTGTGAGCCTGCCCATCCTGCTCTGACGGGGAGGGCACACCTAGTACGGTCGAGGATGGACAGTCACACCGGGGGTACGGCGGCGACCCACTCGGGCGAGATGGTGGGTTTGATCGAGCGTTCGGGTCTTCTCGAGAGTTCCTTAGCTGGGAAGGTTTGGGACCCTCGACCAGACAGGGCCCATCAGGCGAGGCAGAGAGTACGCGGGTGAGGTGGAGTATGCCTGGGGGAGCTAGGATCCACTCGAGGTTGGGTCCCGCTTTCTTGTACTGCTTCATGTCTTGTAGTTCAGGGGTTAAACCATGGCTGATAGTCTGTTCAAGCGGTTGAATCACCAACCTTGGTTTCTACCCTCGTTAGTATCCCCCGAGCCTGAAAGGGTGTCAGGGACTCGCTCTCAGGTTTGTAGTCGGGGAGGTTGCTTTTCGTTGACGTCGGTGGGGGCGCGCGAGCGCACCCGTCGGGTGTAGCCCCTGAGCCCATGGTAGAGTAGGAGACTCTACCGTGGGGTTTATATAATATTTCCGGTAAGATTCACCTTTTGAGGCGATGATGGCGTGGCTTAGGCACACGTTTATGGTCACGCTTTTCCACGCACAGCAAGCCTCCGCTCGGTCTCAGTCGATGTGATGGTGCGGGGGTAGGCTTTTGATGCTGCCACTACTTGGGTGCCGTGTACGGGAGGTGAAGGGTGCTCACGAGGAAGTCACAGGTCGAACAGTACCATTGTGACCGCGAGCCTACCAAGCCTGTTCTCGCCGGGAGCCTATAAATAGACCCGAACTTGTGCTGCTGCAGCACCACAACAATGCGATGGAGGGTAGAGTAGCTCCACTATTCTTCTGGTCGAGAAGGGTTCGTCCTCCCGAGCGTGGTGCTGAAGCTTATCAGTCTTGGCAGTAGAGGGGCGCTTGCGATTGGAGAGGGATTGACGGGGCAGCCGTCCACTTCTCCTTCAGGCCTGGATCCATCATCTGCAGGTCTGATATGAGGGGATTAAGGGCTGCTAGTCTGCGTCGTCCTTGCCGTAGCCACCACCACCCATTGCTTATGCTGCTCTTTGAGGAACTAATTCCTCAAGGTAGTGTTGGTTGTGAGCTTGCAAGCTCGGCAACGTGGTGGCTCGGGCTTCTGGCATGAAGTCTTCAGCTCGGGCTTGTAATCGAGCTTCTCTACATCGCCACGACATCAGGTTCTGGTGTTCCATGCAATGCCGCAGCTAGGTTTTCGTCCGTGGTGAAGTCAAAGAGCACCACGAGAATCGCTTGTTCGAGGCACATTGAGAACCAGGGTTCGAGTACTCGTGGAGAGTAGCTCCTTTGGTGATGAGTGATTGACAACATGGTGTGACTAATTCTTGGCCTAGTACTGCAAGTGTTGGATGCGTCTTGTCTTGTGTTGTTTCAGGTGAAGAACAAGTGCGAAACGTCTGTAGCCAGGTGGCCTCTGGGTGATGGAGAGGCAAGTAGGCTTCGTTCGAAGGACCCGATGGATGACAGGGACAAGTGCGGTTTAGCATGGTGCAAGAAGAGCAAGAACTAGTCGAGCAGACCTAACCAGTGCAAGGTAGCGGCTAACAACCAAAGCTTGTGCGCTGGGTTTGATAGTTTCTCCAGAAAACTACTCGACGATGACTTGTTGGTTTAGCCTCAAACCCAATAAGTAGCCGGTACTTGGTGGCGGTCAAGTCGAGGAACGAGACAAGTCGAGTAGGCTGTCCGGGAGCCTGAGGCGAAAGATTGGGCGTGCTCGAAGCTCAGCGTGAGGCCAAGCCTAGTACGCGGGGTTTGTTGGTTTACTCCACAAAATCAACACCCGAAGGCTCGACACAGTGAAGACGGGATTCATGTGTGGCGAGGAGTTTCAAAGCGGGGGACATGCGGCATGGCTGCAGTGCTTGCGACCGAGGAAGGAGACAAGACTGTGGTGGTTTCTGTACCCGCCTTGTCTGTATAAATAGGTGCCTAGGGGTAGGAGGCAAGGTGTCGGTTTTCTAGGGTTGTTAGTCTCGTCTGTTTTCTTTTCCCTAGGCTAGCCGTGAGCTTCAGTGAGAGAGTGAGGAAGAGCGGAGGAGGTCTCTCCACTTCTTGTTTCTCCACGTTTCTGTGGGTTGGATGAAGGGAGGAGGCTAGCCTTGTTTGTAAAGAATCTTTCCTCTGTTTGTATGAAAGAATTGGCGGTTGTTCTCTCTGCTCTCTTTGTTTCCTGAGCTCTTTGTCTTTTGGTGGTTTTTGCCGCTTTGAAAGAACTTGTGATTCTTGGTTCCAAAGTAGTTTCTTTGCCTCTGCTTTGTGGGGATCACTCATGAGTTTTTAGTAACTCTTCTCTTGGTGATCTTTAACCCACAATCTTAAAGAAACAACTTATTTGGGGAGCTTTGCAAAAGAATCGGTGTTCTTGAAGTGCGCGACCTTGTCTTACAATTTCTCTCGATTCAGCAAGTTTGGGAACCTGATTTCATAGGAGCAGCTTGCCCTTGCAGCAAAGTCTGTCCACCCAAAGTCTTGCTTGAATCCGTGGGTTGAATCGTGAGAATTGTTTCCAAGCACACAATTCTGTTCTCGCGGATAAAGTTTGGTCCCGAGTACTTTGGATAAGGTAGGTACTCGTGGTCTTTGCTTGGGCGCTTTAGTTCAGTTGTTGTCGTGAGCTCTTAGTCAATATTTGAAGTTCAGCTCTCGAGAACTCGGCTTGTGACTGATAGAGGATCCCTCCCCGAGTACTTCCCGACTGACTACTCGAGTACTGACTCCAGAGGCTAGTGCCTTGTGTTCCGTTGTGCTGTGTGTTTCTAGCTCCTAGGATCAGTAATACTCAAGTGACTACATGGTCTTGGCAAAGAATGTGCACGGGATCTGTTCGGGATTGGTTGTGGTCCAAGCTGAGTTCTTTGAAAGAAGAATTTTTTATTGGCTCCCATTCACTCCCCCCTTCTCTGGTCGACATTCCGGTCCTTCAATTGGTATCAGAGCCGGTTATGGGTCTTTGCGACTCTAACCAATCTAAGATCCAAAGTTGGTGTACTATGAGAAAGGTTCGTCGGGAACCCCTCCCCCACTTCGATGGAAAGAACTACTAGATGTGGGAAGCCCGGATGGGCGTGTTCCTTCGTGGAAAAGGACAATTGCTTTGAGATGTGACGGTTGACACCAGCTATGACATTCCTGAGGCTTTCATACTGCCGGGTTCGAGGGACATGTTCGAAGCCAACAACAAGGCTGTCGACTACCTCTACCGCGCTATCTGTGAATCTAAATTCAATAAGGTTTATGGAGAGAAGCTGGCAAACAAGGTGTGGACTCATTTGAGCAATGCCCATGGTAGCAACAACCAAGTTAAGGCCCGCCTGTTTTCGACCTACCAGAGAAAATACGAGAACTTCATTCATCTTCCCAGATAGTCAGTTGATGTCATGTTTCAGCGTTTCACTTACATTGTGAACAACATGAGAGCCAATGTGACCCAGCTCCCATATAGCGATCATGATAGAGCCTTAAAGCTCTTACATGCTCTGGATCGTAATGTATGGGGTGCCAAGGTCGAGGCTATTGAGGAGTCCACCGTCTATGAGACTCTGACTGTGGATGAGCTCTTTTCGAAGCTCAAATCCTCTGAGGTAGACCGAGGCCTGAGAGCTAAGAACGAGAACTCGACTGACTCGCATAGTCTTGCTATCATGTCTGGCTCAAGAACTAATGCTAACTCGTCTACTAGACAACTTTCCTTGTCTTGTCTTGTGACCATGGCATATGAGGAGTTTGATGTGCTGAGCGAGGATGAACTCGCGCTGCTGAGCAAGCGTTTTGGGTGTATGTATGAGAATCGCAACAGTACGAGGTGGACCTTGAGTATTTGCTTCTGGTGCGGGAAGATGGGACACTTTATCGCTGAGTGTCCTGAGGCCATGGAGATCAAGAACGACTACGTGCACCAGCCTAAGAACGACCACAAGCATCGCTCTCGGAATGTACAAGTTGAAGTACAAGAACAAGTACGAGCGACGGCCGAAGAAAAATGGCAACTACAAGAAGAAGTCGGTTAGAGCGATGGTCACGGGAAGTGGCGTCGACTCCAACTCTTGCTACACCTCGTCGAACTCAAGTAGCAAGGAAGAAGACCAGAGGAGACGCAAGAACAAGAAGCACACTAGCAAGAACCTCAACGGCTTGAACTGCTTCACGCACGAGAAAGGCATCTGCAGCATGGCGCATAGCTCCGAAAGCAAGGGCGACGGGAACAACTACTCGGACTCCGACTCTGATGATGAGGTAAACTGTGATCTTGCCTACCTGCTTAAGGAAAATGCCGAATTGAATGCCCTGCTTGATGATCGTGATGAAGTGCATAAGAAAGACAAGAAGAAGAGGCGTGAGCTCAGGACCTTGCTAGAAGAAGCTAGGGATAAAGTAGCCGAACTCGAGTCCTCACTTGTTACTGCTAGAGTTCAGATCGAGTCCCTGAAAACTGCTCCTGTTGTGACATGAAGTCGAGTGTACTGATTGTAATGTTTTCTTGGCCGATCTGACTGTGCTTAAGGATATGCCTCTCGAGCTGAGGAACTAGATGTGGTTAGGGCTGAGCTTGTTGAGTTGAAATCTAGACCTGCTTTGTTAGGAGCTTGTATCTCTTGCCCTGTGTTGCATGATAAACTAGACGAGGCTCGTACTCGAGTTGTTTATGTTGAAGCGGCTTTGAAATCACCCATTGCAAATGCTTGCTCTAGCTGTGAAGAACATAGAGCTTGCATATTATGTTGATCGCTTGCAAGATGAGGATGACTACTTGCGAAAGTTGCTAGGTTGGTTATCTGGCTAGGAGCCGCAACTCAGAATGAAGATCGCTGAGTTCAAGCGATCAGATGGTCGGGGGATTGGGTCTAAGAAGGTCGGAGAGTGTAGTGGTGAGAGAGAGAGAGAGAGAGGAGATGATTGGGGACATTCCTATTCCACCACAGACCATACATAAGAACTCGTGGAAACCCAAACCGAACCATTTGTTGGGCAGACTTAACACGACACCAGATCCACCTATATTCCCACCCAAGACAGACAATTTCCAGATGCCTGTCAAGTTTGTGTCTGAGGTAGGTGAGAAGTCGAGTGAGAAGCCACAGCCAAAGGAGAACCCGAAACCACAGCCAAAGCCAATCTGCTTCCATTGTGAGTATTGTGCAAGGGATGGGCATACAGAGGAATTCTGCTTTAGGAAGAAGAGAAACGAGAAGAGAACCAAGGGTTTGGCCAACAGGGATAGGTACTATCCTTCTCATGGTGTGCCTGAGCCTCAAATAACTACTCGTAGGCCATTTCCTAGGCGTGAAGTAGTAGGGCGCATGAATACTACTCATGTTGCCCATGGTTTTCCTCCTCATGGTGCTACTCCTCGAAGAGCAGATGGTGGATATGTTGGGTCCAGGCGTGGTGAGTTTGCTGGACGATTTCCTCCTCGTGGTCGATACGAGTACAGGAGAGTCGATCGCAACTTTGAGTCGCAGAGGAAGTCCAGACCACATTTTCCCCCTCGTGGTACTCAGACTACTCATGTGAGACACGATAGAGTTCCACCTATAAGATAGAATATGATGGATTTTGCTAACCCCACTTTTGAGCAGATGGCTCGGCACTGGTTAACTCTTTTTGTTCTAACCTCAGTGTTGAGTCACTTACTCATTCTTGATCTCGTGTTTGATCGGCAGGTGGGAGGACTGGAGAACTTTTGGTTGATCGACTCCGGCTGCTCACGACACATGACCGAAGATCGAAGGTGGCTCTCCAGCCTCACCCCAGTGATGACAAGGAAGTACATCACTTTCGAGGATAATTGAAGGGGGCGAGTACTAGCTGAAGGCAGAGTCAAGGTAAGCGACTCAATTACTCTGAAGCAGGTGGCCCTCTTCAAGTCACTCGGCTTCAATTTGCTCTCGGTTTCTCAGTTGCTTGAAGAGAGTTGTGTAGTGTGTTTTAAGTCAGACGCTTCTCGTGTGGTTGACTCTTGAGGTGATCTTGTATGTAGATCATTCCCGAGGGCCAAGTCTTTCGCGCCGACTTCTCACAGCCGCTTGGTCCTCCTCGTTGTTTGGTCGCTGGTGTTTCGGCCAAATTGTGGAAATGGCATAGGCGGTTAGGTCACTTGAGCTTTGATCTGCTTTCCCGCTTAAGTGGTCTTAACCTCATTCGAGGATTGCCAAGTTGAGGTACGAGAAGGACTTGGTTTGTGCTTCGTGTTGGCGTGGCAAAATGGTAGCCACTCCTCATCTACCCTTGACCATTGTCATGACTGAGCGTCCCGAGGAGCTGTTACACATGGATTTGATCGGACCAGCTCGCGTTCGCTCGGTGGGTGGTAAGTGGTACGTCCTGGTTGTGGTGGACGACTACTCGTGTTATGCCTGGGTATGCTTCTTGGTCGGCAAAGGAGAGACGTTCGGTTTTGTTCGAGACTTGATATTGAGGCTAAAAAATGAGAGGCATGGAGAAGCCATTTGAGCAATACACAGTGACAATGGCTCTGAATTTTGAAACTCTCAATTTGATGTGTTTTGCTGTGATCTTGGACTTGAGCATCAGTACTCGACACCTTATGTTCCTCCTCAGAACGGTGTCGTAGAAAGGAAAAACCAACTCTGTGTGAAATGGCAAGGATGATGCTCGATGAGCACATGACTCCTAGGAAGTTTTGGGCCGAAGCGGTGAATACAGCTTGTCATGTATCCAATCGCATTTTCCTTCGCGCTTTGAAGAAGAAAACTTGCTTCGAACTCATGCATGATCGTTCCCCCAATGGGAGGCACTTTCGAGTCTTCGGTTGCAAGTGTTTCATTCTTAAGAAAGGGAAATTAGACAAATTTGAGGCTCGGTCTTCCGATGGGATTTTTCTTGGTTATGCTAGTCATTCTCGAGCTTATCGAGTACTTAACCTTGACACTAACCAAATCATGCAGTCATGCGAAGTAACCTTCGACAAGACAAAACCGTGTAGCTCTACTGTTTTTGAGTGTGCAGGAGATGATGAGCTAGGCGAGACCATCTTTGAAGATGAGAAGGAAGAAGAAGTCGAAGATGATGATGACAGACGAGTACCCACAATAGATCAAGTTCCTGCAGCAGTTCGAGTACCTATTACTTCTACTACGATTGACAATGGTCCATCCCCCACTGCTATGACTATTCATCAGGATCGATTGCAAGCTGCTGCTGAAGGGAGGCGATTTCCAGGCTTGAGGCGCCTTGACAAGTACAAGAAGATCATCCTTCCTGCAAGATCATAGGTGACATCAATGAACGAAATACTCGGTCCAGGTCACGAAATATCTCTCACTTCACGCATTCTGCATTTGTTGCTTCTTTTGAGCCCAAAGACATTCGGCATGCTTTATCTGATTTGAATTGGGTCAATGCCATGCATGAAGAGTTCAAAAACTTTGAGAGAAACCAAGTTTGGGAACTAGTCGAGCCACCCCCAAATTGCCAACCTATAGGTACCTGTTGGGTGTGGAAAAACAAGGAGGGTGATGATGGAGAGGTTGTGAGAAACAAGGCGAGGCTTGTTACTCAGGGGTACAATCAGAAGGAGGGCATAGATTATGAGGAGACGTTTTCTCTTGTCGCCCGCCTGGAAGCAATTCGAATTCTTCTAGCATTTGTTATTACTAAAGGATTCAAATTGTTCCAGATGGATGCGAAGAGTGCCTTCCTTAATGGGGTGATTTAGGAAGAGGTGTATGTGAGGCAACCCTCGGGTTTTGAGAGTGACAAGTACCCCCACCATATGTACAAAAACAAGCACTCAGAGCATGGTATGGTAGATTGAAAGGCTTTCTTCTTAGCAAGGGGTTTGTGATAGGGACGGTTGATAAAACCCTTTTTCTCCTTAGGCATGGCATTGATACCTTTATCGTACAGATATATGTGGATGACATAGTTTTTGGAGGCTCCTCTCATACTATGGTTGCGAGGTTTGCAGATCAGAAGAGCATGGAATTCGAGATGTCGATGATGGGTGAGCTACAATTTTTCCTTAGGCTTCAGATCAAGCAACTCCAGGATGGAACATTTGTGCATCAAGGGAAGTACACCAAGGACATCGTGAAGAAGTTCGGGATGAACGACTCCAAGCCGCTGACTACTCCAATGAGTACGACGGCTTTGGATGTTGATGAAGATGGCAAACTCGTGGACCAGAAGGAGTACCAGAGCATGATTGGCTCCCTTCTCTACTTGACGACGACAAGGCTAGACATACAGTTTAATGTGTGTCTGTGCGCTCGCTTTTAGGCTTCACCGAGGACTTCGCATCGGCAAGCCGTCAAGCAGATTTTCAGGTACTTAAACTACACTCTTGAGTTCGATCTTTGGTACTCTGCCTTATCGACACTCACACTTCACGGATTCTCCGATGCTGATTTTGCTGGGTGTCGATTGGATCGCAAGTCTACCTCGGGTACTTGCCAGTTTCTTAGTTCTTCTTTGGTTTCTTGGTCTTCTCACAAGCAGTCTAGTGTTGCTCAATCCACCACAGAAGCCGAATATGTAGCCACAGCTAGCTGTTGTTCCCAGGTCCTATGGATCACCTACAGTATGAGCGATTTTGGTGAGAAGTGTACTCATGTCCCACTTCTTTGTGTCAGCACCAGTGCCATAAGTGTAGCCAAGAACCCTGTCCTACATTCCAAGACAAAACACATTGAAGTGAGGTACCACTTCTTGAGAGACAATGTAGAGAAGGGAAAGATAGCCTTGATCCATGTACCCACTCAAGAACAACTAGCCGACATCTTCACAAAACCGCTTGACCAAGCATCTTTTACCCGCCCGCGTGGTGAGTTTGGTGTGTGTTTTCCGTTTTGAGTTGGTTCTTGGAGCTTCTCATGTAGCATATGTATCATATCATGATAGGGTAGTCATCTTTGTATCTTTGTGCATTTAGTAGGATGAGCTTCTCCTATATACTTTGATTACTACTTTGTGCTACTCGTGAGATGTTATGTAAAGTAGTCAAGACCATGTGATATGCAGTTATGCTCCTGATGGCTACTAATTTATATGCATGACATTACCACTTTTATACAAAATATGAAAATCTTTTGTGATCTCCCATGAGTTTGTATGTATCCATGCTTTGCTGATGCTTGCCGACTAGTTATTTGAATAGCTCTTGCATGGATCTCATGACTCTTTTCACTTGGGTCAAAGATCACTTATCATTGTGAATGTTTAGCCCATGATGCACCTCTTGAGGGAGCATGGCTTCTTTTTGTTGCAAAAACACCTCTGGTACCATGGTAAAATAAGTGCATCCAAAAAATTAATTACTGAAGGACCGAATCGGGCGACCAGAGAGGGGGGGGAGTGAATGGGAGCCGATAAAATTCTTCCCAAAGGTCGAACTCGGCTTATGTCCCAATTGCCACTCCAAGTACTCGCGCACACACAGGAAGCTCCAAACAAGGCACACACAAGCCTAGAAAAACAAGAGACAAGCCTAGAAGCAAAGAGCGGAAGCACCAAAGCAAGAACCAAAGGACTTAGGCACTGCTGCGAAGTCCCTGGCGGACTGTCCGGGGTGACCAGGCGGACCGTCCGCGTGGAGGGCGCAGACTGTCCGTGAGGTCACTGCGGACTGTCCGTAAAATCCACCCGAACCTCCAGGGGTGCACCGAGAAAAACGGACCGTCCGTGATGGACCCGCGGACCGTCCGGCACTTGAGTACGGACCGTCCGCGAACTTCGCGCACCAAAAACCAACCGGCTTAACGGATCGAACGAAAGACGCTCAAGAACACGCGAAGAACACGAAGAACAGCCGGCCTGTCAGGCACCTCGCGGACCGTCCGCACGGAGGCCGCGGACTGTCCGCCAGGTGCGGACAGAGTAGAAAAATGCCCGACCTCGGGAGTCAACTCCACCTTTCCATTATCGGATCTTCCAAACGGTTGAAGCTCTTGAGACAAGATTTTAGGGAGATGAAAAGCGTCACAGAAGGATGCTATGCCCCAAAAATCTTGACCTCTAACTCCCTAAATCAACGGGAATCGCGGATCACACAAACCACCACCATGAACTCGGGCACCAACCAAAAACGCACGAATCGAAGGCTCTCCACGGCATTTGAGGGATCAAGATCACACACAAAGATGCGCAAAGCATCTACCCATGATCCCCTCAAAGAAATCCGTGAAGAAACACCTCCAAAATCACGAATCGAGCGAAGAACGAAACCCCCCAAAAATAGCCCCGAAAATGACATGAAAATCACATGGGACTAGGAGATCACCGCAACGCCGAATGCTTCCATACATCCAGATGACAGAGTCTGTACAAGAGTCTAGCCTAAGGAATCCAGAGGAAAACGAAGCAGTTCAGAGAAATCTACCGAGGGAGAAAGCCCTAGAGTCCAGAGGAGAGAGATGTCATCTACCTCTCCGCTATTTATACGAAGTCCATCGAAGGGAGGTAAATGAGCACGCTACCCCTACTGCTTAAATGAAGATACAACCCCTCAGGGGCATTTTGGTCAAGTCTTCATCGGACGGACACACTTCCACCACGGCTTCGCTTCACCTCGACGCAAACCCCACGATCACGCCACGTGCCCTCCGCCTCGAAGCTTCCCGAAGCTCCCGGATCATCGTCTCCGTCGCCTCGGGCCTTCGGGCTTGGTTTTGAGGCCCAAACCAAGAAACCGTCCACCGATGGTTTTGTGGGTAAACCACCAAACCCCGCGTGCAAGCTTCGGGCTCCATCCGCTACCTTGCACCGGCCCATGTTCACGACTTCAGCCTGCCAGTCCTGCACCGCACGGCTCGCACTTGACCCCATCGGCCACCGGGTCCATCGAACCACGCCTACTTGCCACTCCATCACCCGGAGGCCGCCACGGCTAAGGCCTTTCGCGCTTGTTCTTCACCTGCACCGACATGAGTCAAACCGCAACCTGTACCTGCACACTTAGCCAAGCATCAGTCCACACAACGTTGTCAATCACTCATCACTAAGGAGTGACCCTCCACTAGTCTTCGGACACACTTGGTCCTCAATCTCCCCCTTGATGAGTGCATTGACAACACCCATAGAAATCACATAGAGAAAAAGAAAAGAAAACAACCACGAACACAAACCTCACAAGCAAGTGATCCAAAGCCAAAGAACAAGCGAAAACTCGATCACTCGCCAATCCAAGTCTCGGCCCCCTAAGACAAGGGCAACGGCTCGACACAGTCGAGACAAAACAAAGCTCTCAAAGAGCACATCACAAAGCACAAAACTCAGGAAAAACGAAGGAGCTCCCCCTGCACATATGCAAACTCCCCCTGAGCAAATGCAACATCTTCTTCTCAATTTTTCTCCTCACATGCCACATCTCACAAATGCATACCAATTTTCCACAAAAACTCTTCCAATGCATGAAAATTCTCTGCATATCATACAAATCTCCCCCCTTGTTGATAATGCATGAATCAAGGTATATGAAACTCTTCCCCTTGTTTTCATGAAAAAATGCATGTCAAAGCACATATACAATCTACCAAGCTTCTCAAATATACAAAGAGCACAACAAAATGCTACAAATGGGACATAGAGCAAGAAAAGTAGACATAGTGTATCTAGCATATTGCCATCAAGAAGGTAGAGACATATAAGCATTTGACATGGCCAAAAGCAATTTTAAGCAACTTTCACAAAGAAATAGTCATCTCATGAGCAAGACTCTCTCTATACCAATTTGAACATAAAGACACTAGATCATCTAAAGTTTATACAAGATCACAAATTCTCATCACAAGATCATTATAAATGCCCACAAGCTACTCAAGTTATGTTAACGCCACCGAGCCATGTGTCTACTTCTTAAAATGAGACTTCTCATGGTAGACAAGCATGCTACGGTTTAGCACCCAAGATATGAATATCAAGCCATAAAAAACATGATTAGGAGCTCATTTTTCAAGCATAAGGCAATTCATACACCAATTTCATTTTCAAGTTTAAACATGGTACATGAAGTGCCTTTGCGGCAAAAAGAGCAAGAAGAGCAAGAACTAGTCGAGCAGAGCTAACCAGTGCAAGGTAGCGGCTAACAACCGAAGCTTGTGCGCGGGTTTTTATAGTTTCTCTAGAAAACTACTCGACGACGGCTTGTTGGTTTAGCCTCAAACCTCCCAATAAGTAGTCGGTACTTGGTGGCGGTCAAGTCGAGGAACGAGACAAGTCGAGTAGGCTGTCCGGGAGCCTGAGGCGAAAGATTTGGCGTGCTCGAAGCTCAGCGTGAGGCCAAGCCTAGTACGCGGAGTTTGTTGGTTTACTCCACAAAATCAACACCCGAAGGCACGACACAGTGAAGACGGGATTCATGTGCGGTGAGGAACCTCGAAGTGGGGAACACGCAGCGTGGCTGCCGTGCTTGCGACCGAGGAAGGAGACAAGGCTGCGGTGGATGCGTGTCTACTCGAAGGAAACACATCTTTGGATTTCCGTCTTCACCCCTGAGGGGTCTATATCTTATCCACTAGTTGCAAAATGGGACTTTGCTTCTGTACCTACCTTGTCTGTATAAATAGGTGCCTAGGGGTAGGAGGCAAGATGTCGGTTTTCTAGGGTTGTTAGTCTTGTCTGTTTTCTTTTCCCTAGGCTGGCCGTGAGGTTCAGTGAGAGAGTGAGGAAGGGCAGAGGAGGTCTCTCCACTTCTTGTTCCTCCATATTTCTGTGGGTTGGATGAAGGGAGGAGGCTAGCCTTGTTTGTAAAGAATCTTTCCTCTGTTTGTATGGAAGAATTGGCAGTTGTTCTCTGTGCTCTCTTTGTTTCCTGAGCTCTTTATCTTTCGGTGGTTTTTGCCGCTTTGAAAGAATTTGTGATTCTTGGTTCCAAAGTAGTTTCTTTGCCTCTGCTTTGTGGGGATCACTCATGAGTTTTCAGTAACTCTTCTCTTGGTGATCTTTAACCCAAAATCTTCAAGAAACAACTTCTTTTGGGAGCTTTGCAAAAGAATCGGTGTTCTTGAAGTGCGCGACCTTTTCTTATGATTTCTCTCGATTCAGCAAGTTTGGGAACCTGATTTCATAGGAGCAGCTTGCCCTTGCAGCAAAGTCTCTCCACCCAAAGTCTTGCTTGAATCTGTGGGTTGAATCGTGAGAATTGTTTCCAAGTGCGCAACTCTATTCCTGCAGATAAAGTTTGGTCATGAGTACTTTGGATAAGGCAGGTACTAGTGGCCATTGCTTTGGTGCTTTAGTTCAGTTCTTGCCGTGAACTCTTAGTCAGTATTTGAAGTTCAGCTCTCGAGTACTCAGCTTGTGACCGATAGAGGATTCCCCCCGAGTACTCTCCGCTGACTACTCGAGTACTGACTCCAGAGGCTAGTGCCCTGTGTTCCGCTGTGCTGTGTGTTTCTAGCTCCAAGGATCAGTAGTACTCAAGTGACTACGTGGTCTTGGCAAATAACGTGCATGAGATCTGCTTGGGATTGGTTGTGGTCCAAGCCTAGTTCTTCGAAAGAAGAATTTTTTATCGGCTCCCATTCACTCCCCCCTTTCTTGTTACCATTCCGGTCCTTGACATGTTTGTGTGCTTCGAGCGGCTCCGTGAGCTTCCGGCTTGCCGGCACAGTCAGCATGGAGGAAGGACGCTTCCCTGAGCTCCACAGGGAGATCCTGGGTTCGATTAGACGGAAGAGGAGGGCTTATGACATGAGTCTGTATACAAATCTATGCTCGCTCGATGTATTTGGCGGTCCTTGGATAAAACACCGCCACATAGGTGGTGATTTGTATTTTAATGATTGTTTACAGTCTTGTCGACCGATTTCTTACACCTTAGGGTTTAGGTTTTATCTAAATAAAGATGTCCCCTTGCTTTGTTTAGCGCTCATCAACCACTTGCATTCTGCTCTGTAAGCTTCGCTCTTGTGTTAATGCGAGTGGGTATGCCACCGCCATCTTATCAATTTTTCGCTCCGGCTTCCTCGGGGAGTGAGTGGTCGGAGCAGGGGGTAGTTTCTCTGTGCGTGCGGTCGTGTTGGGCATTGTGGGCCACTTGGCCTAACGCGGAGGGTAGCAACCCTTTGTCTTCTTGAAACCGTCGCGACACGCGGGCGTGACGGTCTTTAAATGCCCGCAGCCACGTCGGGCATCCGCACGTCGTCTGCTGCCATCTTTCTCTTCTTTCGAGTGCTGCCGCCCAGACCTAGCGTCTCTTTCTCTTCCCCCCGAACCACAGAGATGGCTGGCGAGGAGCACGCTGTAGAGCGGCCCCTCGACTCGACGGCATCGGGGCCATGGCTTCGCCGGTGTCTCACCGACGGAGGGTAGACATTCACTCTTCCTTCCTTCTTCGCCTGTCATGGTTTTGCCATAGCTGCTCATGGTGGCCCTCGCTTTGGGTGTTTTGCAGGGTGGGGTACGGTGCCACTGGCAGCTGCAGCCGTGGCCGCTACTTCCGTTCGTCAGAGTCTCGGTCACGGGAGGTCTCCCCGCTGCCAGTCTAGGGTGGTGCCATTGCTCCTCCGGTCATCTCGGTGAACCCGGTTTAGGCACTCCTGAACGAGGTGCTCCAGCGCATCGCAGCGCTGGAGGAGACTCTACACGCTGCCGAGGGTGCCTGAGGGGCTTTCGAGGTCATCTTCCGATCAATGGAGGAGGAGGCGGACAAGGCTCGAGACACCATGGCTGACGCCAAGGCCCGCGCCGCCGGTTGGTTTTCCACGCATCCTGATGAGCTTTCTTGTCGCTTTTATCTTTGCTTTCCTCATATTCTCCAAAATAGATTGGGAGGAGAAGGCGACGTACCACCGCGAGCAGGCGGAGGTCTTGCACCGACGGCTTGACGACTTGACTGCCCTCCATGAGGAGCTCGATGGGGCAGTGCATGCCGCCATTTAGATGGTGTGGCTGGAGTGGGTGCTGCTGACGGACCGCCTCCGTGCGCTTCCCGGGCATGTTTGGGAGGTAGTGGCGGCAGGGGTTCAGCATGGTGCAGCAGACACCATGGCCACTGCCGACCTTCAGGATGTCGAGAACGCCTACAGAATCGGTTTGATTCTGCCTAGGTGGCCGCGGGGTACTACCCTGGGGAGCGTCAGCTCCGCTCGGCCTACTACATCACCAACGGCCCACCATCCTTCAGTCGGTCACAATTGACAAGCTACTCCACCAGGACGACGTCAGTGGTCAGGACGATGCCGGGGACATGGGCGGTGCTGATGGTTCGGGCAACGCGGAGGAGTCCGACTCCAACTAGATTGCCTTCAGTAGCTTTTGTAACAGTTGTGGTGCTGATCCTTCACGGTTGGTGCTTAATCTCAAACAATGTTGGTCGGGGCTAGTTGGCCCGTTCATCTTTTGATTCTGCTCCTGATTTCTCCCATTCTTGTTCCCGTGTGCACGATGTTGGGTGAGCGGAACGAAATTGTCGAGCACGCCCGTGTTGTCTTGTCACTTGACTTCGAGTACAGGCATGTCTTGCTCTGTAGTTGTGGCCCCACAACTCATGGCTTCTCGTACGATCACTTCCTTGAGTAGTCCTCCTCTCTTTTGCTCTTGAGTGGTTCACCCGAGTGGTCGGCGGCGTGGGAGAGGAGTTGGGATGCAAGGATTGACCGGTCTGGCTCTGCTCGGCGTCAAGCGTGCCTTTTGAGGGTGTTAGTTGAAATGACGGGAGAGGAGATGGCCGGTCTGCCCCGTTGGTGGGCCCAAGAGTTTATTGCAGCTGCCGCTCCCTATTTCCTTTTCAACTGCCCCTCGCTTTCCATTAGTTTCCCATAGCCTCCAGTCATTCCACCTCCACAACACCCTTCGTCTCCATCGCTGCAGCCGCAAAGCTTGCGCCCTTTTCGCCACCGCATAGTAGATCTGTTCCTCGAGCCGCTCCTTCCTCGATCCACCATAGGGAGCTGGATGCGTTCCTCGGTGACTGCCGTGTAGCTCAAGCGCCTTGCGGCGAAGGGGATGTTGCCCCATTTGACGGAGGCTGTTGAGTGGAGGACACTAGGACTTGATGACTACCCTCAGCCGCCTGAGGGGTACATGGTGTCGCTCGTCACTTTCCAGAAGCACAACTTCTCTGTCCCGGCCGGTCGGTTCATCCGTGCGGTGTTGTACGAGTACAAACTTGAGCTCCAGCACCCTCAACCCCAATGGGATCCAGCAGATGGAGACCTTCGTAGCCTTGTGCGAGGGGTACCTGGGCATGGAGTCGCACTGGGATCTCTTCAGTTACTTCTTCAAGTTCGTCCTGCACAACGACGGCGGCGCCCCGACAACGGTTGGGTGTGCCGAGTTGTAGATGAAGCAGGGAAGATCGAGCTTGTACATTGAGTGTTCCTTGCTGAGCTTGAACAAGGGGTGGCACTCCAGGTGGTTCTACCTTAAGAACGATCCGCAGAACTTGCTTCCCCGGTATACTGGGCGGTCGTTCCTGAAGGCGGATGACAGGTGGTCTGACAGGCTCGAGAAGCAGAAGCAAGAGAAGCATCTCCAACCTCCGTGGGATGCCCTCGGCCGGCTTCGTGAGCGAGGCGTAACCTCGGCATTGATGATTTGTGGCTACCATTCACGAGGGATCGTCCCGCTGAGGCGGCGCCCCCTCCTGATGTTCGCGATGACCACCGGCAAGCCCCCCTCGTGGGGACGGTGATGGCAGACCTGATGCTAATGGCTGATGAGGTACGGCAGCGAGTCGCATCAGCGGTGGGGGATCCTGGCGTTGAGTATCCGTCGGCGCAGCTCCTCCCGATGTTGCCAAACGCGGCGACTGTAGACATCATGAGTATTCAGGTGACCTTTTCCTCATGATTTCGTCTTCCTTCGTCTGATCCTCGATTCCCCAGGTGGGAGCCAATGGCATCCGTCAGTCTTGGCTGTCGGTCCCCGAGGCGGTGGCCATTGAAAGGATCTAGATGTCGTCTAGAGGAGGGGGTGAATAGTCAAATCTGCACTATTTAAAAACTTAAACCCTCAGTTAGTACCCAAATCGGTCAGACCGGTTTGCCACAGAGAGAAACTATCAGGAACTGAAATCCCCTTTACGAGTTCTAGCACAAACCAAACTTGGTGTAGGACTTCCACAGGTGTTTCCAATAGTGTCAATGAAGTCCCTACACACAGCACAAGCACACCAAAGTAGATCGAAGCGGAAGCACAAGTAATATGCTAGAAACCAAGATAAACTAAGCAAGCAAGATATATGTGAAGTAAGTGCACAAGGGACATATGATTTATCCTGTGGTTCGGCTTGCCACTAAGGCTGACCTACGTCCACGTTGTTGAGGAAAGCCACTCGGGCTTTGGGATCTCTTTCAATTCGCTCCTCTCTGACACCTATCACCGAGGCAATAGATGGAGGGTTCCACTATCTCAAAACTGCAATACAAACTTCTTGGATCTTCCACACAACTCTTGAAAGCTTCCAAGTGACCTTCTAGCCGTCTAGGAGCAAAAGCTCCAAGAGTAACAAATGCTTCACAAGATGGATCAACACAACCGACAAGTGCTCAAGTATGGGATTACTCACAAAGCTCACAATCAAGTCTCTCTCAACCCAACTCAAGGATATGACTCTATGGGCTTGAATCTCACTAAGAGAGGTTGGGGAGAGCTCAACTGGGGTTTAGGAAGGTGTAGAAGTTGTGGAGAACCAGCAGCCCCTCAAAGGGGAGCTCAAGGGTATAAATACCCACCTTACCCAAAACTAGCTGTTAGTTTGTCAGACAAAACCGGTCAGACCAGTTTGCCAAACCGGTCAGATTGGTTTTCAAACCAACTAGCCATTGGACAGAGTCAGTGCTCAAACTGGTCATACCGGTTTGGGCTAGAGAACCCCACCAAGGTTTGATCTCATAAGGTTAGTCTCTCATGGGTTCACTTGAGCACTTTTATGGTATATGTGTCCAACCAATGTTGCATCCTTCTTTATAGTATGTCATACTTAAACTCAAGACAAAGGATAAATACTATTTAAACCACTTAAGCTTGAATACCAAGGACATGCAGAAACTTGGTCTTTATCATCTTGAGGGTCTTCAACATATCAATATTGCCAACCAACTGATCTCATTGCTTGAGCAACTCCATCTTGAGCTAGTGACTTAGAATTCTTCCATAGAGTAGTGTAGTGTTTACTTGAATCCTTAAGCCACTCCAACTTATCAATCTTAACACATAGATGCTTTGCATTGCTTCCTCGGTAGAGTTTGGGTATGATACTTCGAAATCCTTTGATGCTAGCAACTTCTCTTCAGCAACTTCGCTCATGGTCGCTATCCATAGCTTTTGCGTGGTTCCTCGTTCTAACCATCTTGATTTCTTCTTCACTTACCCTTGCCTCATTGAGTCTAGCTTTGCATTGTCCATATTTAATTCACATTTGAGATACCACCCAAATATTTGTCCTTTGATTGATAAGGAATATCATGATTTGCAAACTTCCACTTGTAGGTCCATTATCTTAGAGAAAAGCAAATGACTTTTTCACAAAGCTCTTCTTGAAGTCTTTGCTAATCTTTCTACATAAGTCATTACTCCCTTCTAGATATAAGAATAAGATCCACTCGGAATGACTATGTCTTCCAAGCTTCCACTTGTAAGTCCATCACCTTGGAGTAAGCACATGACCCTTTACTATAATCTTCTTGAAGCCTTGCAAAAACATCTTGACGTTATACTTGCCAAACTTTTCTTGTCTAAGCCAACAAGTCCTTTTTGACGTAAGAATGAATTACACTTGATGTTGACTTCCATTTGACTTGAAACTCTCATTTGTTTATAACAAGCTTTACTTTCTTTATATGGGGGCCGACCAAGAATCTTGTACAATTAAACCTCTTTCTTCACCTTGAATTGCTTGTTGTATGTCTCATGTAAATTCCATGGGAAGAACACCTAAATATTATCATAACATTTATCTTTAGTATGCTTGCATACTCTCCATATATAATGTCATGATTCACTCTTGTTTTCTTGCATTATGATCCATAAACATGATTTTCTTCTTAAAGATCATTTATCAATAGATCACAACCTGCTCTCATGCTTAAACAAGATTGTTAGTTCTTTAATCAAATTATCACTCAACTCACCAACACCTACTTAGAGCTTGATTGCACTTAAATCTCCCCCTTTTTGGTGATTGATGACAACCTTGATTAATGCTTACAAAAGATATATCAATGAAGCTTTTAAGTACTGAAATTTAGATAAAGCTCCCCCTCAATGTGTGCAAAGAATGTAATTCATCATTATTGGCCTAAAATGTCAATTTGCACATTTTCAAGAAAGATATGAAGCTCCCTCTTAATCTTAGTAACAGTGGGGTGCAACAAGTGTGTGTGGCAAGATAAAGCAAGCACCATGATGCATATGACAAGAATTCTCACAACAAGAGAACACAAGAGAACTGTGTGCTGCTTGGGCCAAACCGGTCAGACCAGTTTGGGAAACAGGTCAGACCAGTTTCACCCAGTCAGTAGGTTAAAGCTCAAAAGAAACACAATGATCATACAAACATGCATACAATCTAACATTTAAGTCACTTAGAACATAAAGAGTACATTATACACACAGAGTAGCATACATTACAATAGTTCTCAAGTCCAACACATAGATAAGGTTCAATAGATAATATTACAAATCCAAGTTCTCTCAACAAGTTCACTTGACAAAGATAGCTAATTTAAACAGAAGCTGGGCTTGCTCAGCACAAACCGGTCAGACCGGTTTCATCAGCATAGATACAAAAGCTTTAATCCTTTCTTCTCCCCATTTGTCATCCATCAACAAAAAGCTTGGGGAAGAGGTGCTGCTGAGCTTGTTCACCATCACTGACCACCATCATCATGTTTAGGAGGAGCACCGGGTGGCACGGAATAGTCTATGGAAGAAAAGGTTAAAGAGAGGAACATGAGCAAAAGGTAGATGCTAAGATATGAATTTTTGAGAACACATCATACCCTCGAGATTTCCAAAAAGTGAATGATAAGCTTGAGATATAAGATTTTCTCCACTAGTAGACGGACCGGTAGGAGGTGGTGGAGGAGGAGGCACTTCATATCCATAGTAATTTGCATATTGTTGAAAATATCCCTCTGAGTTCAGCTGAGCAACCATGCTATCCACTGATGGAATTTCTTCTTCTATTGGCTCGGGAGAGATAGGAGATCTAGGAGGTTGAAGACCATGATTATTATGCATAAATTTGATCGAGTCTTGCATTTTCTTGATCGCACTCCTAGCCCTCTATTGCTCAACCATAATGTCCCTCTGACTCTTGCACATAGAAGTAAAGAAGTTCATAAGCTTGCGTAGAGGAGAGGGTGGCTTGTCTCTTGGCTGGCTGCTTGATGCAAACTGGTCAGACTGGTTGTCCAAACCGGCCAGGCCGGTTTGGTCCAGTCCTCAGTTTAGCTGCTGCTGTCCTTCTCCGATTTGTAACCCATCATATCTGCCAGGGGATGGAGCAATGATCTTTTTAGGAGCAGCTATTCTGAAGGGCTTATGCCTTGTGTCTCTTGCAAATTTAGTCTGTGAAACCTTTTCAATGATATGCATGATGTAAGGTGCATAGCCACAAAGCTCTACGGGCTTTCACTGATGCTCCTGATCTCCTCCCACAGAAAATCTCCAACACAAAATGGAACTCCAGGGGGTTTTGTGTGAGCAAGAAAGTCTTTAGCATAATTGGAGATATCCGAAGGGCTACCACCTCTAGGTGTAAAATTCATCCGAAATAGGCGGTTGAGAACCCTATAGTAGGTGTAAAGACCCGCCACAAACCCAGCACTACCTTGCTTGTTCCTAGGATACATGAATCTTATTTCTTTCGCTTCTAGAGGTCGAGTACCATTATGTATGCAAGGAGGGTCCTATTTGAGGGACTGAGACCAAGTATCCTACTGAAGTTAATGAAAGAAATATGATACCTTGTTCCCTCAGTCATCCAATACATTCTTTTAGTGTCCCCATTTTCTTCAAAAGCAACTGTGGCAAAGAACTGAGCTATCATCTCTGTGTTCTTACTATGCCTAAATCCCAGGAGGCCTTTGATTCCAAGCCGTGTGCAAACATCTATAATTTCCTTGAAAATAACATTATCTGCATTGGCCATGTATGTCCAGTCAATCCACCTAGCCTCTACGATAATCCCCTTTTTCTTAGCAGTAATAGTTGTGGAATAGTAGTCCTACTGAAAGAAGGTGTGAAATCTATAGTCTATCCCACTGAGAGGATCCTTAGGCTCACCATAGGGCCACTCTTGTCTCTTCTTCATTGCCACTTTCGTCATTCCAGAGCCAAGATAATTCACCAATCTGTGTGAACCCGGATTGACAGGCTTTCTAATCTCAAGTAACATCACATCCTCAACTTCATCAATCTCTTCTACCACTCTCTATCCTCTTTCCCTGCCACCAAGGTCATCTTCCTCATCCTCCATCTGCTGCTGGTCCCTTTCCTTGATGAAAATGCAATTCATAAGTCTCATCATCCACATTATCATCACTGCTAGATGTGTTGCTGCTCTCTTCCTCAATCTCACTGATAGGTGCCACTGCTGCCTTGTTTGGCACTCTTGCCCTCAAGGTTGGGCCACTGGAAACCACTGCAGGCTCATTTGGATCTGAGATGCTTGATGATTCATCAATTCTCTTTTTCTTCCTACTCCTAAAGTAGGTCTTAGGAACATCTGCCATTCTTGATCAAACCCTTACCAAAAACATATGACAGCACTAATTTTAGATCAAGGAAACAAATAGAGACTTAGACAAGATCAAGGAATTGATGAATTGGACAGAGTGGTTTGGCTCTACCTGAAACCGGTCAGACCGGTTCCTATGGCCAAACCCTAGGTACTCGAATCTCAAAATGCAACCATCCAAATTGATTCCTCTCATAGATATAGCTACTTGGGCATACAAGTTGATGATTGCTCAAAGGAATCGAAGAGATAAGCACAGAGCAAAGAGATCGGGCAAAGAAACCATTAGATACCTTGAGAGGATGGGAGAAGATGAAATAAGCTTCAAGAACGGTCTCCAATATGGTCAAGCTAATGACAATCAAACCAAGGCTTCAATCTCCAAAGCCTAACCCATTTCCCTTGGGCCAATCTCAAGCAACCAAGGAGAGAGGTGGTTTTGGAGGATGGGAGCACGAGGGAGAGAGGTAGGAGTCGGGCATGGTTTGGTGGAGAATAATGAGGGAGGAGAGAGAAGGATATTCCACGAGTTGGACTTAAAGATGTGGCCTCGAGGAAAACCGGTCAGACCGGTTTCCATCAAGAAACCAGATCAATATAGATCAGAGATGTTGAAGCTTTGTTCCATGAACTAATATGAAAGGTGTGTTCATGAGGTGTCCAGATACTAAATTTTGCTTAGATAGAACCAGAACCTTCAACACAATCCAAATTTCTCATTTTCTCCAAAGATATTGATAACGAGGAGATAGAGAAGATAAAGATAGATTAGGCTCCTTTTCCTTTTCAGATAGATCTAGTGATAGAAAGAGATTTTCAGAGATACTCAAACCACTAAATATATTCCATAGAAGGTGATTTTCCATTTAGGTCCAAAAATTCCTTGATTTTTCCAAGAGAGCTTGAGAGAGGTATAGATAGTGTGTTGGACATAAGAAAATCTCACCACTTGTGACTAGCCATCAATCAAGCAAGGTTAACCATAGTCACAAGTGGATCAATCGGGTCACAAGGACCAAAATCCAAATATTTTCAAAGAGGCACACTTCCTATCATGCTAGTTGAATTTTCAAAGAATCTATCCTATAACACACAAGCATGCAACCAATCAAGTTTTGAACCAAATTAGGATATTTAGTTCATACCTTACACAATTTTAAGAATACTTGGCACATAGCCATATTTAAAGGAAGGTATCAACTAAATATCTAAAAGGTACAAACGAAAGAGTCTTGAATGGATAAATTTTCAAAGAATGCACACACTAGCATGGAAAAGACTTAGATGATTAAGGTAAAAACAAGTGAATGAGAACCATAACTTAGCCTCTAGCTATTCACATTTCACATTGGTGAAGTGTGAATTTTCTTTAGCTTGTGCATTATCATGTTAAGCCCAAATGCTAGCTCTCATTTTGATAAGTCATTTAAGCACAACAAGAAAGAGAAGCATTTAAATAGCACAAGCACTAGTTTCAATCTTTAGTGATCCTTTTGAGTAGGAGTGTCAAGTGAATCACCAAAAGTTGAAACCTCACAATATAGATCAAATTCCCTTTAGTTTGATGCATATGAGAGAATTTTGTGAACAACTAAGGTCACATGCACCAAAGTGGTCAATTAAGTCCAACTTAAGGAATTTAAACTATATTGTGATGAGTAGCCACGTACTAGGTTAGTTTCAAAATCCAAAATGTGAAGGACCAATTAGGCGTCCAGAGGGGGGAGTGAATGGGAGCCGATAAAAATTCTTCTCCAAGAACTCGACCTATGTCCCAAAATCAAACCCACGAATCCTACACTCGCTCAAGCCAATCATCAAGGTTACGTAGTTACAGAGGAACTACTAGCCTTAGGAACAATCCTTAGTTCACCTAGCGAAAGCGCAAATCAAGGAACCAAAGCAAACCGGGTAACACTGAACCAAGACGGGTCACCCTGACATAGGGGGCAGGTCACCTGCCAGCCAACAAAGCCAAACCGAGTCACCCTGACATAGGGGGCGGGTTACCCGCCAGCCAACAGAGCCAAACCAGGTCACCCTAACATAGGGGGCGGGTCACTCGCCAGCCGGGTCACCCTGACGTAGGGAGTGGGTCACCCTGGGCCCTAGAAAATTAGCAAGCTGACGATCGAATAAAAAATCAAAACCCAATCAAACGACCTCCTAAAATCACGAGATTTTAACCAAGGCTTTGCAACAACACAAAGAAGCTTCTCCCAAAAGATCTCCTCAAAAAGATCAAGGGAACTCTACAAATCTAAAATGGAAGCAAGAGGAACTCGAAAGTTCAACACCACCTAGGGTCACCCGGCCCCTAAGTCCGGGTCACCCGGGGTAGCCCAGAAAATCACCCGCAGACTTGAACTCAACTTCCGATCTATGGATCATCCAAACCACTAGATGGATTGAGCCCAAATTTTAGGTAGATGGGAAGCGTCTCTAGGAGATGCTATGCCTAAAATCTTGGAGCCCCAAACCTATCCAATCAACCAGGATCACAAATCGCGTGCACCCAAGGCACAAACTCGAGTTCATCGAATCCTCACCAAATCGAGACCGATTCCCAGCGTTTGAGGGGTCAAGATCATCCACAAAGAGGCACAAGGCACTCACCCATGATCCTCTCAAAGAAATCTAAGAGAAAACGCCCTCAAATCGACGAATCAAGCGAAGAACAAAATCCCTCCAAAAGGGCTTCAAAAATAGCACAAAAACCAACTCGGGAATAGAGAAGGAGATAGAATTAAATCCACCAGGAGCAAAGGAGATAGAATTAAATCCGTCGGGAGAAAATAGCGCAAGATTGAGATGAGAACTTCACTATGAATCTCTTGTCCAAATCGGTTACAAGCCACTCCAAGAATCACAAATCTTGGATGGCGAAAAGCTCACACAAAGAGCGAGTCACTCCTCTCACCTTCTCTCCCAAGAGCACCCCAAAATGAAAGAGCATTCCCACCACTAGCCAAAAAGTTGGCTGAAATTCAGCCACTCCTCCTATGTATAGGCCCTCTGGAAAAGAGCGAACTGCCCCTACACTAGGAGATACAATACAAGCCCTCACAGGGGCATTTTGGTCAACACATGAAGTTCTCCATCAGACGGCCACATATCTATCGGGCCTTCGCATCCTCCCAATGCAAGCACCTCGATCATGCCGTGTGTCGCCTACTTAGAAGCTTCCCGACGCACCCGGATACCGTCTCCGTCACGTCAGGCCCTCGGGCTCGGTTTTGAGGCCCAAACTGAGAAACCCTCCTCCGGATGGTTTTGTTGCCAAACCACCAAACCCTACATACAAGCTTCGGTCGTTAGTCGCTATCTTGCACCACTTAGTGTTGGTTTTGTGGACAAACCAACAAACCCCGCATGCAAGCTTCGGTCGTTAGCCGCTACCTTGCACCTGCTTCATGTCCACGACTTCGTCTTTCTCTTCTTGCACCATGCGGCCCACACTTGATCCCGTCAGACATCGGGTCCCTCGAACCAAGCCTACTTGTCTCTCCATCACCTCCGGAGGCCACCTTGGCATAGACCTTTCGCACTTGTTCTTCACCTGCACCAACGCAAACCAAGCCGCAACCAACACCTGCAATACTAGGCCAAGAGTCAGTCCACACAACGTTGTCAACCACTCCTCACGAGTGCATTGAAAACACACACCACATAAACATAGAAAGATACACAACCGACAACACAACCCAACGAAACACAGTCTACACAAAGCCTCAAAACATCGGTTCAATCGCTCATCATATACAAACCAAGGCACATATCAACTTGGTTTCTCAAAAGGAGAACGAAACCAGTTTTACCATTTTGAGCGCATGTCATGTAACACCCCGTGTTTTTAATCAGTGTTAAATCATGCTAATCACTCTCTTAAACAAGTCAACATTCATTAATGAATCACCCTTGGTAAAGGCATGGTCAAACCCCTAGTTAAACCCTTTGAAACCCATACCTTGTCAGGAAATTTTGCCATGTTCTCCAAAATTCATATAAATGCTTCAAAATCGACCAATATAAAAGTTGTGCATCTTTTCATGGGACACAACTTTCATAATTGACGGCATTTCAAATTTTGAGTGTAAAGTGGTCAAAATCTCAGTCAACGGCAGAAACCATCTTTTTCAGGCGCCGAGAAAAGTTCCATCTTGGCATGCCATTTGTGCAAAATCTGTTGATCAAAACACCTAAGAGCCTTTGTAAAAGTTGTAGAGGGTCATGAGATCTCCAACTTTGGTATTTACATCTAGGAGCACTTCTATTGCAAAAATTCGAGTTTTAGCTTGTCAAACAGGGGCAAGTTGAACTGCACCGGTGCCGAGACCGTGTTCCCGTGTACGACGTTGCCGCGCGCCATGTCGGCCTCGTCGCTGTACGTCGGTACACACACGCCGAGGCAGGGGAGCGACCGCCGGTCCGTGCGGAGTGCCATGGGCACTGTGCGCTATTGCGCTGACGCACGCGAGGCCGCTGATCGGTGCCACACGGCACGCGGGCACACGCCGGCCGACCGCACGTGCGTCCGCCATTGGCTGCCCGCCGCCGCACGTCGCCACCGCCTCGCCGGCCATACCGCGACCTACCCCGTTGACACACTCTCGGGGAAACTCCCTCCTGTCCGCGCCAAGCCGCTATAAAAACCCCTGCTACTCCGCCTGCGTGAACACAGCACCTCCGCCGTCCGCCATTGCTGCCGCCGCCGGTGAACTTCCTCCTCTACTTGCTCCTGTAGCCATTTCACACCCCTAAGCTCCTCTCTAGCATCCACTCCAGCTCACATAACCACACATGGCTTAGCTCTCCCCCGCGTTTCGCCGGAGATCGAGCCGAAGCGGCTCCGCCACCGCTGCCTCGCCGCCGCCACTCGCCGGAGCCACCTCCGACCAAGCCGCCGCCACCAATCGAACCACGGCGAGCCAAATCGTAGCCCTGTGCCATTTGTTGCCCCGCTCGGGCCACCCTTCACCGCAGGCGAGCTCGCCCCGCTGTCGGAAGGCATAGTTGTGAAGGCCAAAATCTTGTAGGGTTCGGAATGTAAATCCAAGGGCATATGTGTGAGAAAACAAATCTTTCCAGGGGCTTCGCTTGAAGTAGATTCTTAGATTCTTCACCCATAGGTCCTGCACCTTCGAAAAATCCTAGAAAATCGTAAAAAAATCAGAAAAATGCAAAACCTATTTTGTTGGTCTCCATGTGTTGAAACCAATCTTTTCTAGAAAGCATGTCTATACTTTCGATGAGTAGGTTTCGAATTAGAATTCAAACTCAGTTTGAATGTGTTTGGTCATAACTTGAAATGTGCAACTGTTCTGGACTTGATCTTTGGATATGACGTTAGTCATGACTGTTATAGGGTAGATCTAAGATTTTGCACAAAGTTACTGAAGGAATCTTTAGCTATGATTTATTTTGTATTTATGCTAGATCTGTGTTAATGATTTGTGTAGCTTCATGTAAATAGGTTCTATAGCTCAACTTGTGGCTACTACCTTATCATGTTTAGATATGCCTCTGGTGATTTTATCACGTTTTGAGGAACTGTTTAAATATATGTTTCTGAGTTATGCTTGTTTAAAAAGTTAAATTCATAGTTCAAATCTTGCTGATCCAATAGTGCTCATCTTTGGGCTAAATGATGTGTGTGACATGTTTGAGCTGTAGGAGAAAGTTTGGTTGCAAAATAAATATAGATGTCTCTGTACAAATTCTTTATGCATGGCTAGGCTGAAAGTTGTTATTTTTGTGTAGCTTCATAGAAATAGTTTCTAGAGCTGATTTTTGGTGTGTTGCCTAGTTATATTCCAGATATGTTATGTGTAAATTTTGAGATCTAGTGCATGTGTAGTGTTTCCTGTATGAATAGATCTTGCTTTTGCTAGTTGTAACTTGTCATATTTTTCATGCTTAAGATACAACTCAGTTTGCTGTGAATTTTTGGCAGTAGCTCATTTGTTCCACTGTGTGCATGTACAAAAATTCTCACTGAAAAAGCATGCATGGTTTGAACAGAATAAATTTTGGAAGGAAGTAAGTGCTCTAAAAGTGAAATAAAGAAATCACCCCTTTAAACCCAATTGTGTGTTTCACCCTAAGTTAAACCCCTTGTAATTCACCTTTAACCAATCTAGTTGCTTAGGAAAGAAAAATAAACATAATTAAATAAATGTGCACACAATCACCATCAAAGTCAATGTTAATAAATGGTTGTTTCCTTTTCTTAATGGGAAGAGTATGCTGAATATATATTTATCCAGATGAATATGGTCAATCACGAGCTGGATAAATTGGTGATAAAAGCTAAATAAATAAGAAAAGACTTGCAAACCTAGCTGATATTGATAATTTGTGAATAAAACTAGACGAAACCACAACGATGCGCTCGGCGGTTAAAGTCTAGTTAGTATTCGGTAAAACGGTACTTACAAGCTTGCCAGAGGTCGATCGATGCAGCCCGACGAGCTGGAAGAACGACGTTTGAAGAAACAAGAAAATAAGAAGAAGTAAAAAAGGGTGGTGAAGTCGCCGACTTGAAAAAGTAAAGGTTTTGTGTATATTGGTGTGTACAAACTTTCTTCGACCACACAGGGTCGCTATTTATATCCTGAGGACAACTTGACTCCTAGTCGATGACAATAATGTTTACTTGAATCTAAAGAAATAAAACTACCAAAAACTTAATGATTCTCACAGGAATCATACTCTCTAAACTGACTTTGACCCAATGTCAACTTGATTGTTGACCCGCCTCCGTCTTCCTTCCTTTGGCGTATTCTTCTTTTGCCACGTTTCTTCTCCATCAATCGGCTGATCCCAGATTGGCTGGTCGTTTCTCTCCCTCTCTCCATCAGCTTTGAGGTCTTCCCGAAGTCTCTTCGGCTATTTTTCGACACGTGTCAAAAAATAGTGTCAACACTTGCCCCCCAGTTTTAGAGTAAATTTCTTTTGCTCTGAAATTCTTATCTTTTCCCTTTCAATCCTTATCTTCCTTTAATGATATCTTCCGGGTAATCTTTCCTCATAAATGACATTAGCTGCCTACCAAACTCAAACACATCTGATTATACACCATTGATCCTCCTTGCATGACAATTGTCCTTATTGCCATCAAATGGTTTCCAATCCTACCACTTTGCATTGCTTCTATAAAAATCAACTTTGACTTGATAGTCATCAACTCCTTCTTTAGGCTGCTTTACTTCCTTAGCCGATAATTCTAAAAACGGCTTATTTTTACTTTGGGCATGGAAGGCATCTCTTTTTGCAAATATTTTCAGGAAGCAGTACCCATTACTGTTCCTTGATGAACTTCTATTAATCAGAGCTCTGTACCTGGATGATGCTATGAAGGTTGTAGTTGTTGTTAGTGTTGTTGAGGGAGGATTATCCATGGTGTATGCTCTGCAGTTTGTCGACGTGGAGGATCCCTATTCTTAATTTATTGGTGCCGGCCTTGTTTCTTGGGGAACGTATCTCTGAATCAATGCCAGTCTCTTGAAGGCCAAGTCATTCACGTGGTGTCTGTTCCCCTTTTGACCGAATACTTTGATCGGCCTATAAAATGAATCATCCCTGTTTCTTTTCTTGTACCTCTGTTGCGATGTCTTCCTCTTATGTGAATTTTTTGCTTCTGTCTTTGCATCTCTCTATGGATTTTGTATGATAATTGTCCATCTCTTCTTCTCAATCTCCCAACCATGAGGACGTAGAAAGGATCCTGACGAACATCAACGCACATGGTGCAAATCAACAAGTGCTGACGTTGAGGCAGAAGCGAGGTCTTCGACTTGTTATCTCCACAGATGAGAAAAACTTAGAGGCTCTGGAAACCAGGCGGGCACTTCTTCTTAAGGAATTGAATAAAGTAGAGGGTGAAATAGACATCACCAAGATGCAATTAGAGAAGGCCAAAGATTTAGAGAAATCTTGATGTATTTTTCCTTTAACCGATGTGATCGACTTTCAATAAATTTCAGCCGGTGTAATCAACTTTTGCTTTATTGTGTTTTATCTAGAAGACAATTATCTGTTTGGATCGTGCCTTTTTCTGAATTTCTTTCTTCTGACAGCATGCATTGTTTGCCTCGTGATCTTCCCTGAATCATGATAGATGAATGCTTCTCACCTATTCATGAATGCCATCAATACTTTAATGTCAACATGTGGCTCTGAACTATCTTTTCCATGCATCCCTCCTATAAAACTCAGCTTGTAATCCAATAGTTCTTCACTTGTTCCCTTTCATGAGCTCCTCCTTTTCTTTTAGCCGAAAATTTCTAGATTGGCTTGTTACTCTTAGGTATGGGAGGCATCTTCTTCTTGGAGTGTATTCAGGAAGATTTAAAGCTTTGTTTGCTGCAACAAGCGCCTCCTTGAAATAGTTTTACTTCATGTTGCTGCCAGTAAGCTTGTTGATGTCTTCAGTAACATTGAAGAGTACCCATTTCTCTTTCTCTTCTTCTGGAGCATAGAGTTTTTCCCCTTTAATAGCTTTTGAGTCCTCCTCCCTTTTTTGGGGAAACGGATCACTGAAATCAATGTCAGCCTCTAAAAACTGAGTTATTCATGGAAGGACTATTTCCAATTTGACCAGATCTGGTATCTTTTTGATTCCTTCTTATCCTCTTCAGCTTCCATCCCCTTTGGTTTGGGCTATATATAGCAACTGAATGTTAATCGGCTCCCTGCACCTTCCACCATGGTGCAAATGCTAGATCCGATAGGATGTAGGCTTTTGTTATTCGATTGTTCCATCTTTCCTCTTTCTCACCATGGCTAGAAGAATCCTTGTGAAGCAGTGCAACGTCACCTCGCCTTCTCCGACTCTTCTTGCGAAGCCAGGAGGTACAATAACTAGAAGAATCCCTTTGAAAAAGCTTGGGTTCAACGGCTGAAGGGAAGGAGCAAGGTAGAATGTCTCGCTGCACTGGTGTCGGAAGAGGAGCGCGCCAAGGGGACGACCATCTTGGTCACCAACTCGTGAAGCCTTTGGCGGAAGATCACAGATTCTGGGGAAGATCTTAATCTTCTGTTTCCTCTTTGCGGCACCCCATCTCTCTCTGGTGTTCATCGATTCAATATCCTCATCATATGAGAGATAGGATAATTATCTTCTAAATTATGTACTTCATTGCTCTTCCATGAAGATGTAAACACGATGTACTGAAATATGATATATATATAGGGTATATATATTCTATACCCTGGGTATGGAATAATATTCCATACCCGAGCTAGCACCACGCGCCACCCCGTCCGCGTCACTCCGCCTAGCTTTTTTTTCCCGTCCTCCCATGTTATTTTTTTATTTTCTACCAGGTCCTCCCACGTCGAGCGGCATTTTTTCAATTCGTCTCGAATCCACTCGGTTCCCCCACCGTCGCGGCCACCCCACACCCCCGTCCTCTTGCGCCCCCATCCCGCCACCGCCGCCCCCACACCCCCGTTCTCATGCTCCCCCCGTCCCGCCGCCCGTCCCGCCCGCCTGCGACCTGCCGACCCCGTCTCGTCGCCGCCACTCCCGGCTCTCCCTGGCGTCCCCGCCCGTTGTTGCCACCTTGCCGGGCCCCATCTCCGACTGCGCAGGATTTGGTGGGTGTTGTAGCCGGTGGCCCGGCGATGAAGCCGTGAGCTGCCAGCTGGAACGAAGCTAGCAGGAGCTGCCTGGTGGCCCGCGAGTGGATCCAGCATGACGGTTGCCGATAGGAGCTCGTTCTGCCAGATCCACCGCAACCGTCACTCATCGGCCCTCTTCCTGCTCCAGAGTACCGCTCCACTTTGTGCGTCTTGATCTGTTCCTATGCAGGTCAGGTCTGGTGGCGTCTGTGTTCGGAGGAGCTCCTCTAGTTCGCTTGCGTTCTTCCATCACCCGTCATGCATCGGGTGACAGCTCTCCCTACTACGATCTCCTCATATGGTGTCTTTTCATTGATGATATCGCTGAATTGTCCATGACCTTTCCGACTTTCCCTTGCCCCTCTCTGTTGCAGCTCGGTCTAATATATTGACCAAGATGTTCCAATTAACTACCCTTTGCCTTAGCAAATAGCCAATCCTGTGTTCCAAATCGTTCATTCCTCTGATTTTTCCATCCATCATCCCATTCCCTCAGTCATAGATCCACTTTCTCTGCTATCAATAAGTGTTGAATCAAATTACTAGTTAGCCTCCTTTTTTCTTCCGTAAGGTGTCAGGTTATTTCAATATCCATGTAATGACCTAGTAATGACTGAGAAGTTCATGACTTTGAGTTTGGCTATTGCAATTCAGGCTGTGGGATTTTCCAATACCTTTTGGGACCACATCGGTTATGATGGAAAGGAAATCATGATCCCACGTATATGGCACGATTCAACACCTTATTAGTGTTTTTTTCCTGAGTTTGGGTATTGCAATTCATTCTACACGCGCGTGTAACTACTCCTACCTCCATATCTCATGATATACATTGAATCCGACCGAACGAAAAGTATGTACACGTAGTATGTGATGATACTAGACTATCTACGGTGGTATATAAGTTGATTATGTGATCATACATAGAGTATGTGAACATACTAATTTTTATATACTATCAGTAAGGTATAATAGAAATATATTAAAAACTAGAGATGTTTTTGAAATTTTTCGTATATATCCATTTGGATTGTCTTAGAATTAGTATGTAAACATACCCAAAGTGATAATTGGTATGTAGACGTACCCAGGTTGTATTTTGATGATGAGAGTAGCTACACGCACGTGTAGATAAAACTCGTTATATATATATATATATATATATATATATATATATATATATATATATATATATATATATATATATATATATATATATATATATATATATATATATATATATATATATATATATATATATATATATATATATATATATATATATATATATATACTCATATTTTTTGTTCTAAGGGCGATTGTTACATCGGCCATTATCCGAATCATACATCAGCTATAAGTGTTTGAACACTTTTTTATTTTTACAATTTTTTCCACTAAAAGCGATAACTTAGTATCGGCTATCACCCGAAATCTAAATCGGCTAAGAAGCCAGAAGTAGTAATTGGCTAAATTTAATATTCCAACTTGCTTCAGTCTTGACGAGTATCGACCTAATCTTGTCGAAGTCTTGCAAACCTAGCTGATATCGATAATTTATGAATAAAACTAGACGAAACCACAACGATGTGCCCGGAGGTTAAAGCCTAGTTAGTATTCGGTAAAACGGTACTTACAAGCTTGTCGGAGGTCGATCGATGCAGCCCGACGAGCTAGAAAAACAACGTTTGAAGAAACAAGAAAATAAGAAGAAGTAAAAAAGGGTGGTGAAGTCGCCGACTTGAAAAAGTAAAGGTTTTGTGTATATTGGTGTGTACAAACTTTCTTCGACCACGCAGGGTCGCTATTTACATCCCGAGGACAATTTGACTCCTAGTCGATGATGATAATGTTTACTTGAATCTAAAGAAATAAAACTACCAAAAACTTAATGATTCTCATAGGAATCGGACTCTCTAAACTGACTTTGACCCGATGTCAACTTGATTATTGACCCGCCTCCGTCTTCCTTCCTTTGGCGTATTCTTCTTTTGCCACGTTTCTTCTCCATCAATCGGCTGATCCCAGATCGGCTGGTCGCTTCTCTCCCTTTCTCCATCAGCTTTAAGGTCTTCCGATGTCTCTTCGGCTATTCTTTGACACGTGTCAAAAACTGGTGTCAACACATGCCCCCCAGTTTCAGAGTAAATTTCTTTTCCTCTAAAATTCTTATCTTCTCCCTTTTAGTCCTTGAGGATTCCTTGTGATCTACTTTGATGGAAAATCAATCCGCATGACATCTCTGTGTCGAAATGAGAGGGATGGCACCCTTCATTAATAACCGGTGCCAAGGTCATGAGAATTTCCATGGCAAGCTCCAAATGAAAGCTCACCCCTACTCCATCGAAAAATTGCCCCCATCCAAGGTGGTTCATCATTTGATAGATATCCAGAGAAAATCCCAACACTTGGAGGGCATCATCATCAAAGTCAACATTGGGCACAACCCTCTTCTCTAGGCGCCCAAGCTTTTCCTCCTCAGCCTCCGACATCACAAGAAATCCATACTTGCAACGTCGTGGAGTGTATGGTGGTGGAGCGGATGAACGAGTCGAGCGACGAGGTTGGTCGGGCGGCTCCTCCGTTCGCCCTTGCGGTTCGGTGAATCGCATGGACGAGCTCCGCGTGTCTCTCCTTCCACTAAGGAGCATGGTGTCGCTCCTTGATGGTGCCACGTCCTCTTCCATGCTTCGCGACGACTCGGAGATTGAGTGCCTCCGCGAAGAACTTGTTGATGCCAGCTTTGATGATGATGATTGCATCTTCCTTCCAAGGACCTTGCCAACCTTCTTCATCTTGTAGTTGTTGCACAAATCACAAACAAACTCTCCCGGGGGTTTCTTACTGGTAGAAATACACACAAAAGAAGTATATGGAAGAGCAAGGATTATGACGTATTTCTCTGAATTTTTGGACTCAAGAATGGAGAACGAATTTTTCGAAGGTGTTTCTGGAGGTTCTGGACTAGGAACTCAAGAACATGAACTAGCAACGAAGCAAGTGGCTTACCTGAGAAAGATGAGCGCCAGGGGCCAAATAAATAGGCCAGGCCGGCCGGCCTGGGCCGAGCAGCCTAGGGCCCCTGCCCCTCTTCTTTGTCTCCTTTTTCTCCTAGTTGTTGCTTGATTGATCATGGTGCTGTGTACTCGTGCTCCACGCCATCCACCGTCCAATTCTTCTCAGCCACTCCTTTTTCTTTCATGGTCAAGTCCTCCATCTTGATCATTTTCTTTGTGTCACTTCCATGCCTCCTTGCCTCCCATGCCATCATTCATAACCTGCAAAAATCAAAGCAATGCTACCCCCCATGCTTGTCCTTGCATGTGCTCAAGATGCCTTAATGATGAAGCCTTCCCGTGATGCATCAATGAGCATTAGAAGTTCAATTAAGCTTAAAACCTTCCCTTGATCATATTTAGATGCTAATTACTCCTCTAATTTCGAAAATTAAAAATTAACTCAGCGATATCAATGAGTTCAAATGTATTTTTAGAGGAGTGTTTAAGCATCAAAAACATTTGTAAGTCGAAACTTTTCTGACTACATTGATTTTGGTTACACCGGGATCACTTGCTCTCATTGATTGACAGCGAGTTCCTCCAGCTTGACCGTGGGGGTATGGGTTTAGGTTCTAATTTTGGCTAAACATGAGAGAGATGTTTTGAATGAACAAAATAAATGGGCTTGGAAAAATTCGAATTCTAGAGAAACCGGTAGATATCAAGTTAAAAGAAACCAAAAATCGATTTTCCTAGGTTCACGCGAGTCCTAGCATGCGTCAAAGATTAAAAATCATTAAGGAACAACGCGTGGCTCTACTCATGTGTTTTCATGATGTAAAACAAACCAACCTTATCATCATGAGGAGGATGAAAGGTGTGGGTAGATTCTGAATTTTTGGTGTAGGTTTCTCGAAGAGAGGCAAATAAATCGTAGGATGGCTCATGTCAAAGGTTTATGTCAAATAAAATCCAAATGAAACATCTGAACAACTTTAAATGTCTCAAAAATAAGTTCAACCACTTAAGAGTTTATACCAAGTCTTGCGTAGCAAATTCTAAGACCAACTTACTTGAAAATCAGAAATAATCCGGGTTGCCCTCCCGGTAGCTTTATTCTTCATCGGGTTGTCCTCCCGGTAGCTTATTCTTGACTCGACGAACGGGTTGCCTCCCGCCTAGCGCTTTGTTTATAGTCCATAGCTAGACTTCTTGTCTTCTTCACTTCAGATCAACACTCTTTGCGGGCATTGCAATCTTGGGTACCCACTTCCGCACCATCTTGGGCACGGGCTTATTCTCCAGCTTAGTCATCTTTTTGGTCTTCACAGGCAGCTTTTGTTCTTTGGTCTTGATGGATGCAACGACTTCTTTGATCACCTTCGCTTCCTTCTTCTTGGGCTCCTCCTTCTTCTTTGGCTCTTCCTTTCTAAAATGACGATGAGGTGGAACATATTTAGCATTGATCATGTTGCATACCTCGAAACGTGGACGAAACTTGAATATGCTTTGTGTGCCATTGACGTCGAACTTAATCTCTCCTTTGCCAACGTCGATTGTCGCCCCGACGGTCTTGAGGAAGGGGCTCCCTAGGATAAGGGGCGGCTTCTCCCTTTCTCCCATCTCAAGTACCACGAAGTCAACAGGAATAAAGTGATCTCCAACTTTCACAAGCACATCTTCGGCGATTCCCACGGGATAGCGGATAGAGTTGTCGCCCAACTCCAAACACATACCCGTAGGCTCAAGTGGTAAGCGTAGCTTCTCGAACACATCTCTTGGCATGACACTCACGCTTGCTCCAAGGTCGCATAATGCCTTCTCGAACGTGAATGAGCCAATAGAATATGGGATAGTCGGACATCCAGGGTCTCTTTGCTTCTCGAGCCCTTGATTTACGATGCCGGCACTACATTGTTCGGACATCTTGACATGGTCTGCTCCAAGTGTTGCCATCTCATACTTGTTTGCAAGTATGTCTTTGAAGTAGAGAGAATATGTAGGAACTTGGAGAGTGTCCAATAGCAGCATGTTGATGCTTAACCTGCGCACCACATCCACAAACTTTTCAAAATGATTATCAATTTTACCTCGAAAGTAGCGTGTCTTTAGTGTAGGCATCTTCATGTCATCACTTGGCATTTCGAATTCTGGCTCTTCGGTAGCAATCTCCGGAATAGTAGTCACTTTCTCCTTAGTGTGATCTTCCGCTTCAATGGTTGGCTTAGGCTTCCTTGCTCCAGCTGGAAGTTCGGGATCCTCAGTCTCCTTTCCCGACTGAGTTTGAATAGCCTTTGCTGTCTCGGGACCTTGGGGTTGCCCCGACAATCTTCCTTCACTAGCGGTTAAGCGCCCGACAAGTTGTCCCACTTGCGTCTCCAATATCTTCATTATGTTGAGCACTTGTTGGTTGGAGCTTCCGACCTCCATCACCTTGCCATCAATGTTCTCCAAGATTTTATCCATGGTCTTGAACTTAGTGATGATGTCCTTGTTGATCTTTGCTTGCTCATCCATGAAATCCTTCAATTATATACGAAGAGGCACCGAATTTTGAATAGACGGACTTGCATTAAATTGAGGTCTACCTTGTCCGTAGCGGAAGTTTGGCAAATCTCCTTTCCTCATGTAGTCGAGCACCTTTGCTTCCTCCAGACAATCTCTTTGGACATGGCCGTACTCCCCACATTCTTCACACGTGGATCTTGCTTCGGCGGCCTTTAAGTCTTGGGCGGCCTTCTTTTGTAGCTCCATATTTTCCAACCTCCTCATGAGCGAGTCAATCTTCCCTTCTAGAAGTTCTTCCTTTTCAACCTGCAAAACACCTTTAACATTGCCCGTTGGTTGAACCGGAAGTAAGCGTCTGGATGATGCCCATGTATCATTATCCGTAACCTTCTTGAAAAGAGTGAATGCCTCCGTCGGAGTTAGCTCAATAATAGATCCTCCCGCCGATCGTCAATTACGGTCCTCGATGCTAGATTGAGACCTTGATAAAACTTTTGAACAAGGTCCTCCTTCGGGAACTTGTGATGTGGCACGGCTCGGGTGTACTCATTGAAACACTGGAAAGCTTCCGCGATAGTCTCTGTAGGATATTGAGCAAAAGTAGCAATCTTATTATGCAATCTTTGAGTCTTACCCGACAAATAGTACTCCTTCATGAAAGCTCTCATCAATGCTTCCCAATTTTGCACCATCTCCACCGGTAGAGTATAGAACCATTGCAAGGCTTTTCCGAGAAGTGAGAACGGAAAAAGTCTTGCCCTCAATTGATTTTGATCCAGCCCTTCCATCGTGAATGTCTGACAAAGTTGGATGAATGCTTGGATGTGAAGGTTAGGATCCTCTTTACTGGTGAAAGGTGTATGTTGCACCATGCGGATGGTTGAAGTCTTGATCTCGAACGGTCTTCCGTTGTCGGCTAGGTTGAGGATGGGGAGATCACCAAGCTCCAGGATGCAAAGCTCCCCGATCTTACTCTCTTCTCCTATTGGTGGCGGTTGAGGTTGATCTCTCCTGTAGGTGGTGATTCCTTCTTCGGACTTGTAGGTGGTGATTCCTTCGGAGATCCCGACGATCCTTCGTCTCCGGTGTTTGGATCTACAATCCCCAGCTTCCTAGATCATGCTTCGCGTCTCCCTTGCCTGTAAAGTTTTTCTGGATCATCCACAAAATTTTTTGGTTTGTTGGAGTGGTGGCCATCCATCTCCTATTAGGGTTAGCAATAAATAATATATACAAAAGATCTAAAAAGAAAAGAAAACTATAAAAAGGGTTAGTCAAAAACTAGATAAATTGGTTTTTGAGGATATCGAAGTTTAGTAGATGCAAAAGGAAAATAAAAAAGAAACTGAAAATACTTACAAATGAGATATTAGATTGGATCTTAATTACTTATTCCCCGGCAACAGCGCCAGAAAAAGGGGCTTGTTGACGTTTGATTATCGTTGCAAAGTTCGTTTGGACTTGCAAGCGGACAAATCCTCTGTCGTAGTCAAGGGACCCTTCTTCCCTTGAGTGGTGAACCCAAGGTATCGAATCTGTGGAACAATGTGTAATGCAAGATCAATCTAATAACCGAGAAACACTTGCTTCTTTAAGAGGTTTCGAATTGCATCTAATCTACTAAGATCAAAAGAGGTAGCAAGAGAAAGCATTAAGGTACCGACCTAGAGAGGGTCTAGATCGTGTTTATGTCGTCGTTCTAAGCAAGATAAAAGAGAGAGTAAAACGAATCTCATTGAAAGCTTCTTTAAACCTTGACCTTCGGTCAAACCCTCTAAGTCGCCCCACCGTACTCGGTGTCAACATCCTGTCACGATGTTCCCCTTTCTTCACGGTCGAATCTTAGAGCACACCCGCAAGGAGTGCATTGAACTACTTGGTAGATCAGGTATGCACCTCTAGCCACCGCGGCTACAAGAACATCCCAAGCAATCTATCTCGAGAATAGATTGAGGAAGAAAACACCCAAGTAAGAACAAGAATTGCAAAGAAAGGTACTCGATCACTAGGAATTGGATTCATTAAAACTCCATCAAAAGTATGTATACATGAATAAGATCCAACCAGGATCCTACCATGATCTTGATTCACGCCTCCGGAACTCCGATGTGGTCTTCCTTGCAATGTTCCCACACCGGCTAGGCAAACCCTAGACGACTAACACGACCCTCCTCTCCGGGGTGGTGTCCCTCAAGCTCCTCTGCTCCTCGGCGGTGAATGACGAATGGCTTGATAGTTGCAACTTCGCACGGGGGCTATAAATAGCCCGAGGATCATCTAGGTCAAAGGGGGCGATGAACCGCCCCGGGGATGGGCCAGGCCGGTCGGCCTGGGCCGACTGGCCCAGGGCCTCCTCGGCCCAGTTCGTCCCCGGTTTTCTTCGTGAAGCTTCTCGCGACTTCCTGAGTTTTTGCCGAGATGCATGTGGGCCCTTGACATCATTTTCCTTGCGGTTTAGATGAGGGTGCTTTACGTATGAACTCCCGCATCTTCTGTCTAGGTCCTCAACACTTCTCGGCCTCACGCTTTAGTCCTTGGTTCATTTGGAGTCATGTTCATCTTGTATCTTGACTTGTCCCGGGGTCCGTGATCACCTTGTAAATGCCTTGATGAACTTTACTCGGAAGTCCTCATTTAAGCTCTTGATTCCTGTGTAAACAATAAACTCCAAAAACCATGCACGAGTGCGAACATAACATATAATGGGGGTTAGGATCGTTAGTGTGAATATCAAATCAATACCAACATAGAAGGTAAACAAGTGGCTAGGTTGACGGAAATCGACCGCCAACACTAACCTCTTGCTTGTCTCGAAGCAAGACATTAGGGACTTAGGTTGGTTGATCAGGAGTTGCTATGATGTTGTATTCCCAACTTATGGCAAACATACAGCAAAGTATTCTACCAAGAGTTGAACAAGTTGGCAATGTTCTTACCTTTCACCTGACGACGTGGGGCATATAGCTTTACCTGCCTTAGGCGGTTGAGAGACAGAATGGTTATATAGCATGTGCATAATCACTCATACCTTGATCAGTGTTGGCGTTTCTTAACATCACCACTAGTTGTACACCTAGAGGGAGCGTATAAGAACAACCGGGTATACCGCAAGCGCACGGAAATACCGCTGTAGCACTTCCCTAAGGAAGGAGAGTATTCCAGGGTATCGAATCCAAGGAACGATGTGCACTATCTCCTACTCTAGTATAGATGATCCAAGGACACAACACTGATTGGTAGGATAGGTAGAAAGGATCTGCCTCGACCGAGCGTAGAGTCTAGTTACGTTCTCTCAGGTATAGCACTCACTTCGAGCACCAAGCACAAGGCCTATGTGCTGGCGACGAGCCCAACTCGGTACGCGACGTAGAGGGTTGACAAAGGGTCCAATAGGCTGTCACCACTGCGGCCTACCTCTACGCTACGATCGTACATGGTCTTCGAAGGATAGCTTATGGTCCAGACACCTCGTCTACACCACTTACTATTTTTACGAATCCGCGAGGGACATACTGGCACTAGCTCAAAGGATGCTCTATCACTCATGCAGGATCACGAATGCACTTTGATCTAACTAGAGACATGTAGGAGCTTCACTTTACTCTAATAGACAAGCTGGCAAACTAGATGCAAACTTATGATCTTAGTCTACTGGATCGAAAGGAACACAAGCCTCTAAACCAAGAACAAATGAAGAACACAAGAACAAAGCAACTAAGCATGCATACGACTGTAGTCTAAATAGGAAATGTCGGAATACTCACTTTAGTCTAGTTGAAGAACAAAGGCACCGCTGAGGATCGTTCTTGAGGAAAGATGTCATGAATCATGACATGTCCTCAAGCCTCCCACCTCACTTCGTAGCACTAATCCTATACAAAGAGCTCTCCTCTCCTAAAGAGAGAGGCTCCAAGCCAAAATGAAGAGGAGGAGAAGTGTGTGTCTCAAATGGGAGCCCCAACCCACCTATTTATAGAGGAGGGGGTGGCTTGCCCGGAGGCTCAAAGTGCCCCAAAACGCCTGGGATCGCAGCAAGTGACCAATCAGGCAACAGCACGTGGAAGGTGGGGATCAACCGACCCTAGGTCGGTTCGGCCGATCCTAGGGTCGGCCGAAACCCCCTGGAGGCCTTCTGCGTTGTGTTTTCTCAGGGTGGCTACCATGTGGACCTGATGCTTGTCCTCCGTGCATGCCAAGTTTCCTGGCGGTTTGGGTACTGTGTGGGTCCTTGGATCCATGTGATATCCACGTGGTGATTCGTGATTCGTCGGGCTTGCCTCTCTTGGATTGATGACGTCAGTGATCCAGGGGAATCCTAGGTAGCATCCCCTCATTGGCTGGTCTTGAAGTACTTGGATCAAAGACTTGTGCTTTTACTCCTCTTTCTAGTGCTAATCACCTGTATTTGCATAATCACCAACACTTGTGGAAATGGTTAGTTTAAGCCCTATTCTAGCGTTGATGACCCTTTTACATTTGTTTTATGCAGGTACTGACGGTGTAAAAGTAGCACTTTTCAATCGTCAACAACACCCCCACACTTGACCTTTGCTCGTCCCGAGTGAAGGGAGTCAGGTCAAGGTGAGACATGATATCCAAAGGTATGAAGCGAGCATAAGAGATATTCCAAACCATACCTTGTACTTGTGAACTCTGATGTGTCTATCATGCTATCTTGGGCAGTTGAGGAATAGAACAGTCATGAATCAAATCACTCCTGCTCATCATGCTAAGTAACTTGGGGTTTTGCAATAAATTTTCAAAACAAACCTTGCTTAGCTCCTCATTTGATTCTCTCAGATCGCTCAATGTGTAAATGTCCTCACCAAGGCATTAGATTGCCTTTCTTCACCCTACTTCTAATGATGGCTATATGTGGAGCTCAGGGTAGGATAAAGGATAAGGCATACTTGCATCACATATATTGCAAAGTCAAAAACTGGATCCACGGAGAAAATCAAATCATACCATCAGATCAAGATGTGCACGTGTATGGATATGATGAGTATGGTAAGGTGGATACTAGGCCCGGAATGGGTGCTAGATATTACCATACATATATGATGGAAGCTGAGGTGATAGTAAGGTGGACACTAGCTCCGGAATAGATACTAGTCATTACCATCTATGATATGGAACTCCTTTTTGCATGATCTCATCTCTCTCCTATTTCTCCTTTATTTTGGACATGGGCTATTCTTTTTTTTCTTTTTTTCTTTTCTTTTTCATCATGCCTTGAGCATGTATCTCTTTTTTTTCATAGCCCATGTCTCTTTTTGAAGGACACTTTTGGAGAGAGATGTCACACCACATATGGAGCTTTATTTTTATGAAATGGATAAATGATACAATGCTAACTTCCAGTGTAGAAGCATAGCAAGGGGAAATAGGTGGTGTGCACATGAATTTTGATCATGAAAGTAGTGAAAAGAATTCTCACAAGGGTCACAGAATTTGACAAAGCTCAATGCAATAACAAGAAGCATATGAGTAGAAGGTTTTCAACTATGAACATCATATGACTCTAGTAGGACGATGGCAAATCAAAGAGGAGCTTTGCAAAGGGTTTTCAAGTTTTCAATTAAAATTCCCAAGCACTCAAACATTCAGAGCGAAGATCATATCATCAAACCATATCACAAACACCAACTACTTAGATAAGCATGAGTTCCCTAATGATATTTGTTCACAAGCATCAAGACGATGAGTAAGGAGTAAAACATATGCAGGCCAACCACAGGAACCATGTAGAGCAAGCATAGCACGAATTGTTGAGTTTGATTTCAAATGATAGGAATTGAAATTCAAACAAACTCATGTATAAGGATAGAGTGAGATAGAGGGTGCACATACCATCGCTTATGAAGGATAAGAGATCAAGGGAGACTAGTGGTGATTCGGCTGACCATAAGGTAGCCGACTCACTCTAGTTTACCTTGCTCTTGTCATGAAGGCGTAGTCGATATTGTGCAGTGCCTGTGTGGGAGTTCTTGAGTGGATATGTCGATGATGAGTTCGAGAGAACTCCCCCACACTAGTGCTTGAACCTGGTGCTTGTTCTTCAAACAAAAAGTGGAAACAAAAGAGGGACTCTACCGGTTCGAGAACCATAGAGCCTTTATTCAAATTCAAATATTTTTGTTGTTTTTTTATTTCTATTGTCACCATGTCATTTGCTCGAAAGGGTTAGACCAAGATTACATTCATATACGAAGGGGAATATACTTACCTTGGACCTTTGAGAGGTCATATGTACCACCTATGGATGTTGTGCAACATGAATCTAACACCTCAACTTACCCTCCCGTTTGAATTTAGCTCGATGACTTACCCATTCAAATTTGACAATTCTCTGCAGGGGTTAGTCAGCATATATGCAACCAAGATCTATGAAAATATAACTCTAAGGTTCATCAATCAAAACTCGACACCATGTCTTGTTTTGATTGAAGAAGACAATTTTAACCTAAGCACCATGCTTAATCTAAAACATTCTATGAATGTGTGAGTACTTCAAACATTCAAACCAGAGCATAAGAACATAAATGAAGGAAGCAAGAAAGCATGATCAAGCTATTATCAACAAGGGACATAAGCATGAGCATAAGACGGTGAACCTCGGGAACCTCCCGGAAGGGCTTCGTTTAATGTCAAAAGCAGGACTTACCTAGCTAGTGGGCAAGATGCGAGGGCTAATATCATCTCCACACCAGGATAAGATTTGGTAGAGGAGGAACTTTACTTAGGATGCTCACATATCTCCCCCACACTTGAAGTTTGCATTGCTAGGCAACACAACTCAAGTGTGTGGTGATCAAGCTTCCTTTTGTAAATATTACCCACCCAAGTTTATTTAGGTGTTGCAGCTGATGTGGCTCACATGTTCGTAGGCATCACTGTCCATCTTTCTTTTCAATCTCCACCTGAAAGGTTAGTGACCAAAAATACCCGAAGGACAACTTATCCTAAAAACATGTTCTTGCTTTTATTCAAAAAGGGAAATAAAACCTAACCTAATCCAGGCTATCTCCTGGGAGTGCTTTGTTTATTTAAGGTCATAAGCTCGACCATGGGAACTTCATCTTGCAGCTATCATTGGTGGTGTCATTCCCGTCTCACCACCAATCCTTGATGTATCAGTGAAGCTTCAGATGCAAGGTTAGTGCCACAGTGCACACACGAAATCTGCAATGCTTATGGTAGACATATGCATCTACAATCAACCTTCCAAACGTTTTGCAAAAGAGGACCAGAAGGTGGTTGTAGCCCTTGTATGTGCTCAGCGCACTAAGTGTGACTGACTCTAGAGAGGCATGATGCGAGCATGGTTTATGTGGTAGATCAAGGATGGAACTATCATGCTCGTCAATGAAGTCTTTTCCTCCAAACTCCGGAGTCAGTGCCTCACAAAGTTCCGTGGCCCATGAATTCTCCATCTCAAGAGAGTCATCGTGAAAGCTCAATGTTGACTCTCGATCATGATCGAAAGCAACATGATACGGGCCAGTGGGAAGAGGCTAAAACTCGGTCGAGAGTGGTGACGATCGTTCGCCTTCACAAAAGTGAAGAGAGTCTCCCGAGTCATCCTCATGAGGGGTAAAACATTCTACAACCTCAGTGAGAATAGACTCAGACGATGCGAACGGAGATGTATGCGTCATCTCCTCGAACGGGTTTTGCTGGGGAGAAGGCTTTGCCATAGGATGTCCCGGACAAGGGGTAACAGAGGCAGAAGCGACTCCCCCAAACTTATCATCTAGGCTCTCTAAAGATGTATCGAAGAGCTGCTCTAGAGGGGAGCCTAGGAGAAGATCAGGATCGAGGACATCGAAGATGTGAAAGTCTAAGCTAGCTTCGATCCTGTCCATGATGAGTGGCACGGCACTTGCGATCCCCTGACATTCAAGAACGTGCCCAAAGGGACAAGTCTCAAGGAGCATGTCGGATGGTGCTAGCGGAACTTTTCCTAAAAGAGTTTCTGCTAAGTGCCATGGCATGATGTTAACCTCCATGATGGGGTCACAATGGGCCTCTACGGCAATCCCTCTAACAGAACAAGGAATAACCAGGGAGGGTGTACTATCCCAAAATGCTTCAGAAAAACATATCACTCCATCTAGCCATTCCTTCTTCATGGCCTCCTCAGGAAATGCTTCGTCAGGAGGATCGGGAGGCGAAGGAGATACCGTAGGTCTAGGGAAAGGTTCTATCAGAGGATGTCTAGATGGTTCAGCATGGACAGAAACGGTTTCCCTAAGCTCTTCTTCTGGGTTTCCTTGAGATTTAGCAAGAAGTTTTTCTAAGGGGAAACCTAGAAGAAGATCAAAATCTACGATGTCATAGATGTGGAAATCTAATCGCACCTCTACGTCATCAATGGTGATCGGCACGTCCCTAGCAATCCCCCGACATGGAAAAACACAGTGCCACCTGGGACTATGGAAAAGTCTATCAGTCGGGATCAAGGGCATGTCACCCACCAGAGTATCCAAAAGGGTCTCTGGTATGATGCAAGCCCCAACAGTAGGGTCATGGACAGCATCCACGATGTTTCCTCTCGTGGAACAGTGGATGATCGTGGAAGTCGAGCTAACCCGAATTGCTTTGGATGTATGCTTCTGAGGTGACCAATCCACTATCGTCCCATGATTCCAAACTTCATCGAGGACCTCATAAAGGTCCAACGATGCCGTAGGCTTCTCGTGCCAAGAGTGATCTAAGGTATTTCTGATGTTTCGAGAAGGATCATCCTCAAATCGGGAAGAGAACTCCAAAGATTGAATTTCTTCTTCCTTCGATGTTCGTGGTTCGGGAGAGGGCTCAACAGAGGAATCAAGGAATTCAGAGAATGAAAGCTCAGATTCAGCTATTGAGAGATTCTCATGGACCAACTTAGACTCCAGATGGGGTTCATTGTAAATGATATGGGAAGAAGAGGTTTCTGTGAAGAATTCTAGGATCTCTCTTCTTTCCACTAGAGTTTAGTTTTCGAACGAACCTCCAGCTAAAAGGTCAAGCTCTAGTGCAGATTCCATGTCTATACGAGTATAAAAGGTGTACGTCGCTATATCATCGGGTATAGACATGTCTATGCTAGATGTCATAAGACGTAGGAACCTAGCCCAAGCTGCACCCTCTAAATGCTCAAAGTCAAGGAGTTCACACGGCAAGAGCTCTATGCGTTCATAAAGGGAGAACGAGTCACAAAAGTTTTCTCGTAGTTCTCCCCAATTATTCACATGCTCTGCTGTGTGGGTGTACCATTGCTCCGCTCTATCTACAAGAGAGAAAGGGAACAATTTCCACCTCAAAGTTTCCTGTGTCATGCCTGGAATTACCAAGCACGAACACAAGTCCTCGAACTCCTCTAAATGAACATTAGGATCATCACTGATCGCTCCAGTGAAAGGTCGATTCCGAACCATGGCTATAAAGCTGGGACGTAGCTCGCAGTAAGATGAGGAAGTTGATGGTTGCTCTAAGACGAACTCACCCCTAGGGGTAGAGAGGCTTTGACAGGAAGGCATCTCAAAGGGTAGCGGGGGTAAAGGTAGAAGAAAAGAAACAAAAAGGATAACTCGATGGGTAACGGGGGTGAAGGTAGAAGAAAACGAAAAAGATAAATACGAGGACCACTAGGTTCGAATATAGACACAGCAACCGTTCCCCGGCACCAGCGCCAGAAATGCTTGTTGGTGTTTCTTAACGTCACCACTAGTTGTACACCTAGAGGGAGCGTATAAGAACAACCGGGTATACCGCAAGCGCACGGAAATACCGCTGTAGCACTTCCCCAAGGAAGGAGAGTATTCCAAGGGTATCGAATCCAAGGAACGATGTGCACTATCTCCTACTCTAGTATAGATGATCCAAGGACACAACACTGATTGGTAGGATAGGTAGAAAGGATCTGCCTCGACCGAGTGCAGAGTCTAGTTACGTTCTCTCAAGTATAGCACTCACTTCGGGCACCAAGCATAAGGCCTATGTGCTGGCGACGAGCCCAACTCGGTACGCGACGTAGAGGGTTGACAAAGGGTCCAACAGGCTGTCACCACTACGGCCTACCTCTACGCTACGATCGTACGTGGTCTTCGAAAGATAGCTTATGGTCCAGACACCTCGTCTACACCACTTACTATTTCTACGAATCCGTGAGGAAGATACTGGCACTAGCTCAAAGGATGCTCTATCACTCATGCAAGATCACGAATGCACTTTGATCTAACTAGAGACATGTAGGAGCTTCACTTTACTCTAATAGACAAGCTGGCAAACTAGATGCAAACTTATGATCTAAGTCTGCTGGATTGAAAGGGTTCTGTTCGAAGAACACAAGCCTCTAAACCAAGAACAAATGAAGAACACAAGAACAAAGCAACTAAGCATGCATACAACTTTAGTCTAAATAGGAAATGTCGGAATACTCACTTTAGTCTAGTTGAAGAACAAAGGCACCACTGAGGATCGTTCTTGAGGAAAGATGTCATGAATCATGACATGTCCTCAAGCCTCCCACCTCACTTCCTAGCACTAATCCTATACAAAGAGCTCTCCTCTCCTAAAGAGAGAGGCTCCAAGCCAAAATGAAGAGGAGGAGGAGAAGTGTGTGTCTCAAATGGGAGCCCCTCCCCTCCTATTTATAGAGGAGGGGGTGGCTTGCTCAGAGGCTCAAGTGCCCCAAAACTCTCGGGATCGCAGCAAGTGACCAATCAGGCAGCAGCACGTGGAAGGTGGGGATCAACCGACCCTAGGTCAGTTCGGCCGATCCTAGGGTCGGCCGAAACCCCCGGGAGGCCTTCTGCATTGTATTTTCTCAGGGTGGCTGCCATGTGGGCCCTGATGCTTGTCCTCCGTGCATGCCAAGTTTCCTGGTGGTTTGGGTACTGAGTGGGCCCTTGGATCCATGTGATGTCCACGTGGCGATTCGTGATTCGTCAGGCTTGCCTCTCTTGGATTGATGACGTCAGTGATCCAGGGGGATCCTAGGTGGCATCCCCTCATTGGCTGGCCTTGAAGTACTTGGATCAAAGACTTGTGCTTTTACTCCTCTTTCTAGTGCTAATCACCTGTATTTGCATAATCACCAACACTTGTGGAAATGGTTAGTTTAAGCCCTATTCTAGTGTTGATGACCCTTTTACATTTGTTTTATGCAGGTATTGACGGTGTAAAAGTAGCACTTTTCAATCGTCAACAATCAGCTATCAATCCGGAGGTTTTGCAAATTTTTTCAAAAGAAAATCAGAATTCCTCAAATGATACTCTCGGATCGCTCAAAGTGTATGGTTCCTCACCAAGGCATTAATGCTACCTTTCTTCACATCCTACTCCTAATATTCTTATGTGGAGCTGTAGGTAGGGAAGAAATGTGGCATACTTGTCTCTCATGTTTTGCTAAGTCAAAAACCGGATCCTTGGAAGAAACAAACATACATCCTGATCAAGATGTGCATATGTGTGTGATGGATACCAGCATGGCAAGGTGGATACTAGGCCCGGAAATGGGTGCTAGATATTACCATGCTTTATATGAGGAAATGAGGGATTGATGGTAAGGTGGACACTAGCCCCGGAGTAGGTACTAGTTATTACCATCTATATGGTGGAACTCTTTCTCTTGCACATATCAATCCCTTTTTCTCCTTTAGAAATTTTTCGAGACTTGGGCTAGCTCTCTTTATTTTATTTTTGCCATGCTTTTCTTTTTCTTTCTCTTTTTTTTAGCTAGCCTCTTTGTCTCTATTGGAGATATTTGGAGAGGGATGAATGATACAAAGATACATAGAGTTTTATTTTGTGGAAGAATGCATAAGCAAAATGGAGTAAATGATGAATGCTGACTTCCAGTGTAGAAGTTTAGCATGAATGTATACGTGATCTTGATCAGGGGAATATGAGTTCTAACAAGGGTCACAACAATTTGACAAAGCTCAATGAGAGAACAAACTGTCTCTGATTAATGCCTTGGTGAGGAACCATACACTTTGAGCAATCCGAGAGTATCATTTGAGAAACTCTGATTTTCTTTTGAAAAAATTTGCAAAACCTCCAGATTGATAGCTGATCAAGGTATGAGTGATTATGCACATGCTATATAACCATTCTGTCTCTCAACCGCCTAAGGCAGGTGAAGCTATATGCCCCACATTATCAGGTGAAAGGTAAGAACATTGCCAACTTATTCAACTCTTGGTAGAATACTTTGCTATATGTTTGCCATAAGTTGGGAATACAACATCATACTGGAGGCAAAGATACACCAGTCGTGTGGTCCAGCGGGGGGATGAGAACACTAAATTTTTTCGTGCTATGGCTTCTGAGAGATATAGGCATAATGTTATTAGTCAGATTCTAGATGAAAATGGGAGGATGGTCTCAGATCATGGTGAAAAAAGCACCCTATTTTTTCAAGAGTACAAGAAAAGGCTGGGCACCACTGTGGATATAGCTATGTAGTTTGACATTCAATCCCTCATTCAACCACACATTGAACTTGAGCATCTCTGTCTCCCCTTCAGAAATGAAGAGATTGATAGCATTATTCTTGAGTTGCCTCATGACAAGGCTCCAGGCCCAGATGGGTTCAATAACCTATTTCTCAAGAAGGCCTGGCCTATTATCAAGGGAGACTTCTACAGGCTCTGTTCTGACTTCTTTCATTATCAAACAGACCTTGGTAGTATCAACCACTCATACATCACTTTAGTCCCCAAAAAGGATAACCCAGAGACAGCTAATGATTTCAGGCCTATATCTCTCATGAATTGTTCCCCAAAATTAGTTTCCAAACTCATGGCAAATAGATTGCAAGCGGTAGCCCTGGAGGTTATCCATGAAAATCAGTACGGCTTCATCAAAGGCAAAACTATTCAGGATTGCCTAGGATGGGCCTTTGAGTTCCTTCATCAGTGCCATCACTCTAGAAGGGAAATTGTCATTATTAAGCTGGACTTTGAAAAGGCTTTTGACCTTGTGGAGCACTCACTTGTTTTGGAAATGCTAAAAGCTAAGGGTTTCCCTCTTAAGTGGGTCAAGTGGGTTGAATATCTTCTCAGCACGGCCACTACCTCTGTCCTGTTGAATGGCTCAGCTGGAAAAGAGCTCAAGTGTAAGAGGGGAGTTAGACAAGGGGACCCTCTCTCCCCTCTTCTTTTTGCCATTGCTGCTGATCTCCTCCAATGTGTAATCAATCATGAATATCAACAAGAAAACCTCCTCCCACCATTCCCCCAGAATGCAGAGCTGCCTTTCCCAATAATTCAGTATGCAGATGATACTATCATCATTATGCAAGGTGAGGAGTCTCAGCTATTGCTCCTTAAAGAACTCTTGCACAAGGTCTTTTTGTCTAGTGGTTTGAAGGTCAATTATCACAAATCTTGTCTTGTCCCAATCAACATTGATGATGCCAAAGCTGGATCCCTTGCTGATGCTTTTGGATGCCTTGTTGGGTCCTTCCCATTTACCTATCTTGGCCTCCCTGTGGGCTTGACCAAGCCCCAGGTGAAGGACTATGCCCCCTTAATTTGCAGAATTGAAAGAAGGTTATATGCCTCCTCCCAATTCCTCTCCTATGCTGGAAGGCTGCTACTAATCAATTCAGTCCTGTCATCCCTGCCAACATACTACATGTGCTCACTAAAATTGCCAGCTACTGTTATTGAGGCTATTGACAAGTTCAGGAAGAACTGTCTATGGAGGGGGAAAGACTTCAATCAGAAAAATATATAATTTGACTGCTTGGGACCTTGTTAGAAAACCAAAAGACAAGGGAGGACTGGGAGTTATTAATCTTGCCATCCAAAATAATGCTCTCCTCCTTAAGCAACTTGATAAATTCTACAGGAAAGCAAATGTTCAGTGGGTGACACTGATTTGGAATAGATATTATCGTGATGCTGTTCCTCATCTTGCTAGAGAAAAGGGGTCTTTCTGGTGGAAGGATATCTTGAGGCTTCATGTGATCTATAGAGGCGTGGCTATTTGCTCCCCAAACAGAGGTGACACTATCAGCTTTTGGGATCATCTCATCAATGGGGCTATCCAGGCAGATATCTACCCTAATCTGGTTGGTTTCACTAAGGATCCTAAAATCTCATTGAGGAAGCTCAGGCATAATAAGGATCTGCTTAGTTGCTTTCGAATCCCCATGACCAGGGATGCATATAATGAGCTCCTTCTGCTGCATCAGTTCCTGGAGGATCTTCCTCCAGAAGATCAGGATGCCAATGACTCTTGGAGTTTCATTTGGGGGTAGCATTTTTATTCCTCAAACAAATTTTATCAGCATCAATTTAAAGATTTACAACCTGAACGGTCCATCACCTGGATTTGGAAATCCAAATGTGTCCCCGAAATCAAGTTCTTCTCATGGCTGCTTCTTAATGACAGGTTAAACACCAGGAACATTCTGAGAAGGAGGAAAAAGCATCTTGATGAAGGTTATAATTGTGTCCTCTGCCATGATGACATGGAGGAAACTGTTGAGCACCTTTTCTTTGATTGTACTTCGGCTGTAAGCCGATGGTTTGCTGTGGGGATAACCTGGGAGGATAATACCAACATCCATTAGAAACTATATCGTGCACGGTTGGCCTTTGCCCAATCGTTTTTCATGGAAATTTTCATGATTGCTGCTTGGACTATCTGGAAGGAGCGAAATAGCCTCATCTTCAACTCCAAGCCTCCTAATCTGGCATCCTGGAAGGTATCCTTGAAGGATGAAGTTTGCCGGCACATGATCAGGATCAAGGCGACGTTGCACCCCTCTATCTCCATGTGGCTTGATGCGCTTTAGCTGTTGTCTCTTCTAGTTCTCTAGCTCTAGTTTGTTATGTTTCTGTTCTTAGCGGCTGCTTGCTTTTGCCTAACTCCTTGTTAGGCTAGTTTTAGTGTCTCTGTAAACTCTGTCATCTTTTTAATATATTCCTGTTGCCGGGGGGTGTTGCCCCACGGTTTTTGCTCAAAAAAATTAGAGAACAAACTGCATATGTGGAGGCTAAGAGCTAGAATCTACATATGGCCTTGGATAGGAAATTCTCATCATTGAGGAACTCATCATGTTTTGATTTTTCAAAAAGAAAAACTCCGGATGTCAAGCATCACTAAGCACAGGATCATAGCACTCTAGTCTACCATATCATGTCTCACAACAACTTAGGCAAGGATCATACTTTTTGCTACCCACAGTTTTCAGGTTAAGGTTTGAACATGCAAGCCAACAAACTCAAAACTTAGGTAGGATACAAAGTTGTAAGCAAGACACACGAGAAGAATAAACAGAGTAACTATTCATCATTTCAACCATAGAGGCAAAGCATTCTTACTATGCATATCAAAGCAAACTAAGCAAATGATGATGAAAGCAAATAAATATTTTTGGTTTTTTTATTTTTGTAGATTTTTTTGGGTTTTCATTTATAAGATATTCTGAAAACAAAAGAAGATACAAGTTACCTCAGGATGGGGGTCCTCCCCCAAGCTAGCTTCAGGCTCACTGCGGAGGAGGGTAGAAGAAACCCTGACTCGCGTAGTAAGCCCTCTGCTCCTCCATGTGTCGGTGCTGAGCCTGCTGCATGGCTGCAATCCTTTCACCAGCCTGACGCTGCCACGCTGAGGTAGACTCGACGTGGGTGTTTAGCATCTCCTCCAGTCCCGTGACCTAGACGGTGAGCTCTCCCATCTGCTGCACGAGCTGAGCATCATGTGCAGAGGCTGAGGAGGGCCGCCAGAAGGATGAAGATGGAGGTGGACCACCGAAGCTGGAAATAGTGGGTGTAGCCAACTGAGCACCGCTCGCTCTCGACCAAGCTGCGGCACTCGCACTCGGCTAGTAGGTGGGCTGATCCCAACTAGGTGCATATCCAGGGGTAACCCTGAACATGTACCTCGCAGGGCCCCTCCTGCCACTGGTGGTGTAGCAGGCTATGGCTGTGGCTGTGACTGCTGCTGCTGCATGTGTGCTCTCTTCGCCGCGCTTCTAGTGGACCTGCCTGAAACACTAGCACGACGGCTTTCCTCTTGTGTAACAAGGGGAATGGTTAGTGACTCCGAGCTATACAATAGAAACCCCAGGTTAGGTAACGAGATTTGATTTGCATAACCCAGAAAGAAGAAAGTCAAAGAATCATTTGGGCCTCTCTTGAGTATATGCCCTTGGATCAAGTATCCCTCATCAATGAGAACTCAGGGCGTCCCGATGAAGGTTACAAGATTCCCGCTAAGAACCCCGAGTCTAAGAGAAATACGAGTCACCAAAGACGTACACTCAATAGGACCTATCATCTTGAAATTCATCATCCACTGCCGAATCATAGCTTTAATGAGAGAGACCTTGATCTGGTTAACAGCGACATATAATAGCATCATCTCATCGCTGCGCACAGGCCGAACATCCTCTCATGGAAAGAGAGTAATGGCGAGCCACTTGTGCCACAAACGGAGAGTGGGATGCACAATATCATTGCACCACAGCACAAATTTGCCACTGTAAACAAGACCAGAGATGTCTGCCCAAAAAGAGTCTCGAACAAAACCCTCACAAGCCTTCTTCAAAGAAACAACACAACGAGGATTAAAACCAAGAAGACGACTAAGTTCCTTCCAAGAAACATGATAATCGGTCCCAAAAAGACGAAACTCAATGGCATCCGGAATCTCGGTAAGAGAACAAAGAAACTGGATGGTGAGGGGCCGAGAGCCAGGCTCTGTAACCGGCGCAAACTCCTCCCAACCAAGAGCATGCCAAATTGAAGCGAACTCGAGATTCATACCTGTTTTCTCCATGAGAGCTGGGTTGAAGTCACGGGTGTTGGCGAAAACTCGGTCCTTTAGGATGCTCCTCTCGAGTGCTCCGCAAGCTGAGGTTGGGGGTGTCGTCGACGACCTCCTCCACGGCTTGTGGCTCGGCTTGCTCTTCTTGCGCTTCTTCATAATCCATCATTGATGGGCTTAGCGTCAGCTCAGTGGGGACGGATGAACTCGTGCTTGTCCGCGAACAGGAGCGTGTCACCCTCCGGAGAGTGTTCGCCGCCCAATTCATGCTAGCACAACAACAAGGGACAACAAGAGCAACTCGGTGATGGATTAGTGAAATCGAATGAAATTCTTACCGAGCTTGCTCTACCAATAGCAATACTTTCAGCAACACAATAGAGAGAATACTTGATGATCCAATCACGAGCAAGAAATCCAAGAAAACCAAGAGAGCAAGGAGTAGAGAGGGGAGGTGTGAGTAAATGGGTGAAGAACACCCGCTCTCGGGTCCAATTTATAGAGCAAAGGAGCAGCACACCGCGGACTAGCCGTTGCACAACGGCTAGGAGCCGCCGGCCTGGCTGCGGGCCCAGGGCTGGCCCCCTTTGGCAGGCGTGCCACCAACGGCTACTCAGGTGCACCGGCCAAAGTTTGCTCCAGAAATTACCCAAATGATTTTCTAAAGTTTTTTTTTCAAACTCAGAAATTATTTTCAAAAATTTTATTATGAAAAGGGAAAAGATCTAGATAAATCTAGCATGCAGATGCAAGGTTTTGGAAAATCAAATATGCAGTTTTGAAAATAAAATTTTGGAAAAGGAAATATGAGATAAATACTAGCTTTAACCATTTTTGGTAGAAAGGACCCATCATTTTTAGTCCGACGAGTTGGACTCTTCTCAATGATCAATTCCACTCAGCACCCCACTCCTGAGAAGTAGAGGGTGGTGCCTTCTCAATCTTCCGCCATTCTTTATGAATTTCGTTTTTCTTCTTTGACGAAGATTTCTTCTTTGGGGGTAAAGGCTCTGTCCTTCCCCCAAGCTGCTCAACACTATCCTGCACCAAATAGCATTGCTCTTCTTTGTCCTGAAACTTGAACTTCAAGTTCCTCTTCCCAATGCGGAAACAGATTATTCCGGACCCCACATTGATTCTAGCCCGAACATCACTCAGAAATGGTCGCCCAAGGATGAGCGACATTCCTTCCTCATCATCCATATCAAGGACCACGAAATTTGAAAAGATATAAGAGTTCTTGACCTTAACCAATAAGCTCTGAACAACTCCTTCTGGATATTGTATCGTTGAATCAGTGAGTTGGATAGTCTGTGCTGTTGGAGAGAGAGCCGGATATCCCAGTTGCTCGAACATGGCCTTGGACATGAGATTAACACTTGCACCAAGGTCACAAAGGGCATGCCTGATCGTCTTGTAATAAATTGTTCAAGTGATAGTTGGATAGCCTAGAACTTTCTTGTGCACAACTACTGATTCCTCCCATGGATCTAGAATTTATTGTATGGGCTTTCCTGCATAGTTAGAAGCACGTGTCTTCCTAGGTGGCTTACCCCACCTAGTTGACACTACACTAACATTTTCACAAGAGGACACAGGTTGCCCCGGGATCCTCCTGTTATCAGCAGATGGAACCAAAGCAGCTAGCTGAGCCAACTGGGTTTCTAACATTTTGTTGAAACTCAGCTGATTCTTCTGAGCAGAAGAAAAACTATCAAGCTTAACGTTGAGACTTTCCAGGGTTTTATCAAGGGCAGCTAGCTTTTTGTTAACACCTTCATCAATCTTAGCTTGCACAAAAACGAGATCCCTCAAGGAAGGTTGGTTAGGATTGTAAGAATTACCTTGGTTGCCTCCTTGATAATAAGGGCGTTGCTGATTCCACGATTGGCCTCCTTGTTGAGGTGGACGATAACCATTGTTGTTGCCATTCATGTACATCACTTCCACCTGAGTCTCCGAACAATAATTTCCTGAGTGCCCAGTGTTGCCACAGACTTCACAAGTCATATGAGAATCCATAGGCAGTGTAGTGGTGGCCATGGCAGCCTTCTCGCTGGTGTAGTCATCCAATCTCTTCACAAGAAGATCCAACTTAGCAGTAATCATGTCTGCTTTCTTGATAGTATGAGTACCCCTTAGTCGTGATTAGAGTCATTCATCACTCCACCCTTGGTTGGAAACCATCTTCTCAATGAGTAATTTAGCATTATCAACAGTGAGTGAGAAGAATGCTCCCTGAGCAGCAGCATCAATATGGCCTCAGGCTGTCGGAGTCAACCCATTATAAAAGCTTTGAAGAATGAGCCAATCCTCCATCCCATGATGAGGACAGGCCAGGACATACTCCTGCAACCTCTCCCAAGCCTCTGGAATAGATTCACTTGCTGCTTGCTGAAAACCAGAAATTATTCTATGAAAAGCAATGGTTTTACCCAATGGGAAGAACTTCTTGAGGAATGCCTCTTAACACTTATCCCAAGTGTTAATAGCATCACGATTCACGTAGAACCATTGCTTGGCCTTCCCCAGGAGAGAGAATGGAAACTGTCGGAGACGAACAGCATCCATATTTGCACCCCTGATGATGAAAGTGCTGCATAGCTCTAGGAATTGCTGCAAATGGGCATTAGCATCCTCATTTGGCTTGCCACAGAATGGGCTAGCCTGTACCATCATGATTAGACCCGTCTTGATCTCAAAATTTTCAGTCCCCGGTACCACCTCAAGGCCTTGTAGCACCTGGTCAGCAGAAGGAGCTGAGTACTCACGAAGTGTCTTCTGGGCCATAGCGTTTGACGTGGATGGTACAAAGGAAGCTGGTTCACCTTCCGGACGAGTACTCCAAGGTGAGTCGAAATGAATTCAAGCTTTCCTCACAAGTGACTCGGGATCTTCAGTGAAATTCTCCGGTAAGTCAAAACCAGTCATACACTACCTGTCTTCATCATCCAAAGATAAAAGAAGACAATCAAGGTTAGCCTGCATTGGGAGTTGTCCTAACCTACTCATATCTTATAAACAGATGCAAAGCATAGTCATGATAATCCTGTGCCTTCCCCGGCAATGGCGCCAGAAATGCTTGTTGGCATTTTGTAGTGCAATCACCTAAGAATAGATTTAGAATCCGTCCCCGGAAACAGCAGTAGAAATGCTTGTTGGCTTTTCTTAACGTCACTACTAATGATGCCGAGTTAGCGTGAACATCAAGACTTGCCAAAGGTAAATCTAAACGATCATGACCGAATCCGCAAGCACACAGATAAACCATTGTAGCATTTCCCCAAGGAAGGAGAATATTCCAAGAGTATCGTTTCCATGGAAGGCAATGGCGGATATCATAGACATATGCTTCTCAACTGAATGTAAACTAAGAGATAGATATAGGAAACAACAAACTCAAAGGTAGGGGTAAGATAAAGATATAAAAGGGTAGTGTGACACACAGTAAGATCTACCTCTACTTTAGCACACTGCGGCTTAGGGGGAACATACGAGTTAGCTCTAGGTTCTAACGTACTACACATACAAAGCTAGAAGATACAGGAGATAGGCATGGGCATTGTGATGAGGACACCACGAGTACATCTACACCAGCAGCACCTTCTCCTACTCCAGTGCTGGCAGCACCTTCTTCAGCGCCACCTTCTGGGCCAATTACTCGGGCCCGTGCAAGAGAGTTTAACTTCGTCAAGATGCTGAAGAATGAAGGCCCAGAAGATTGAAGGCTGGCCCAACAGGAGGCTTTGTGCATGGGCGCCTAGGACTGGCCCAAGAGGGCGCCTAGGGTTGCACCCCCGCACCCACGACGCTAGGGGTGGTGCCCCTTTGCTGGCCGCCCCTCCCCTAGGGGCTGCGCCCCCTTTATTAGTCAGAGTCTTGTATTATTTACAACTCAAGTTTTGTTTTACATCTAGCTTTAGCTACAACAGAACACGCACAAATATGTGCTGTCCTCTGTGATTCAGAACTCCACCTTCGAGTGATATTAAGATTGCTCGCCTCAGATTCTTGTTCGTTCTTCGATTACGTATAGGAATCGATCTTCGTGATCAGGCTGATCTTGCACCGGCAAGGTTGGTAACCATCGGGAGTTGGTTCAGCGATTGCATTGGCGCTTCGAGTCTCGCTCGTCGTAGTCGGATCGTGAGGGTCGCCTCCCACCAGATCGAAGTTATCTCCACTCACCGAAAGATCGGGCACTCCACCTCTATCAAGTGGTATCAGTTTTCCAGGTTGATTGGTGAGTTTATCGAGTGTTTTTATTTCCTACAGTCCACAAAAACTAAACAAAAATTTATTTTTAGGTTAGATCCTTGTCCCAGCAACCCTTTTAGCCTCGCACTTTCTTTCAATAACTTGCTTTGTTGAGTTTGCGTGCTTTGTTCGTTCAATCGTTGCTGGTTACTTGTGTTTCTAACCCTAGTTCTTCTCTGCTGCCCTGCCACCACACCACACGCCCCCCACACGCTGCCGCAGGACTTCCCCCACGTGCCACCGTAGGACTCCCCCCCTCTCGCTCCCCTTCTGCGTTTCTCCCTCCCTGTGTTGGAAAGTCCAAAAAAAAGAAAAGTTATCAGAAAAAAGGGAAAGACAAAAAAAAAGGAAAGAAAAAAAGGAAAAAAAAGAAAGACAGAGTCCACACGGGAGATGGAAGAGGACTCGTTTCGGTGTTCCTGCGCACGCCGTGCCCCCTGGATCGTGTGAACCCCGCGGCTCCACCGTGTACACCACGCACGCTCTTTTCCCCCTCTTCCTCCACGCTTTACCAGCTTCTCTTCCTCTCTTTTTTTACCGGAATACCCCTGTACTTTTGGAAAAAGTGTGTGTCGCAACTTGCTGTTTGAGATCCTCTGTGTTCATATTTTTGGTTTTGAGGACTCCGAAAAAAAACAGAAGTAAAAAAAAAAAGAAAACAACAGCAATTTGTTGCGCCCTCTCCACCTTCCTTGCTGTCCTTTTGATTTCACTTGTTGCCAGCAGCGTTTGATCATGTTTAGCACTCTTATTCAATTTTGCATTATTGTTTGATTGTGCTAATCCTTCATTTGAGTGCAGCCTTCCCAGAACTCCACATATTTCTACGACAAGCAGTTTTTGTTTCTCCAGGCAATCGCTGCTCCAAACTTTCGCGAGTTCCACCGGTTGGTTGCAGGTCGCCCCTGTGTGCATGGTAAGAACGGATAAGAATTTGATGCGCCTTTGTGAGCTGTCCCACCCTATTTTTGTTGTCATTTTGTTTTTGTGTTTGCGCTAACCATGGCAGATGAAGGCAGCGCGGCTGATCCGTTGCAAGACTTGCGAGCACAAGTTGAAGGACTAGCCGTAGACATTTGGACGGTACATGAACGGCTGGACGAAACGATCACTACGTCAACCGACCGTTTCGATCAGCTCGACCTCACCCAGACGGCCACCAAGACCACACTCGACGCTCTCGTGGCCCGCCTCGATGCTATGCACACCACGATCACAGAGTTGCAGAAGGACTATGGTGGTGATTCGGAGCAGGACGCTGGAGACAGTCGCGGTCGTGCCCGCTGTGTGCCATGCCACCCTGGTAATGATTCTTTTTCTAAGATTAAATTTAAAATCCCACCTTTTAATGGTAAATATGATCCTGCTGCATATCTTGATTAGGAGTTAGAGGTTTAACAAAAATTTTCATGCCATGATATTGCTGCAAATTCTCAAGTTAAAGCTGCTATTAGTGAATTTACTGATTTTGCTTTAATTTGGTGGCATGAGTATAAAATTAAACATCCCACTACCATTCCGACCACGTGGGATAAATTGAAAACTGCTATGTGCCATAGATTTGTGCCTTCATATTATGCTTGTGATTTGCTTAATAAGATGCAGCGTTTCCAGCAAGGTTCTTAATCTATTGAGGACTATTACCAAGAGTTACAAAAAGGTATGATTCATTGTGGGATATTGGAGACCAACGACGCTGCTATGGCATGTTTTCGTGGTGGCTTAAACCGCGAAATCCAGGACATAATTGATTATAAGGAATATCATGATATGACTCAGTTATTTGAATATGCTTGCAAAGCTGAACGTGAAGTGTAGGGACGCCGCTCGAAGACTTTTTCTAACCCTTTTGCAGGTCGTACCTCGACATCCAGCCCCGCAGCCGCTTCTCCTGCACCATATGCAGCCACGCCTACATTCCGTGATAGGGCAGCCAAACCTGCAGGCGCCGCTCCATCCACAGGCGCGACGCCCACCACAGGTCGTACGCGGGATATCACGTGTTTTCATTACAGTGGACGTGGCCACATGGCTCGGGACTGCCCAAACACGCGCACTTTGCTCATTCGTGACGATGGTGCGTACTCTTCCACTAGTGATTCTGAGGATATTCAACATACCATGCTGGCAACTGACCATGCAGCAAAGACGGATGTACATGTCAACCCGGATGACGCCGATAGGTATGAAACTCTTGTTGTGCAGCGTGTTCTCAGTACACAGGTCACCCCACCACAGCAGAATCAGCGACACACCCTTTTCCACACAAGGGCGTTGTGAAGGAACGGTCGATTCGCATCATCATCGACAGCGGCAGCTGCAACAATTTGGCGAGTACCACGCTGGTTGAGAAACTATCCTTACCCACTCAAGCATCCGCATCCATATCACATTCAATGGCTTAATGATGGTGGGAAAATTAGAATAACACAAACAGTGCGTGTTCATTTCTCCATGGGTGCTTATTCTGATTTTGCTGATTGTGATGTTGTTCCCATGAAAGCATGTTCCTTGTTACTTGGTCGACATTGGCAATATGATACTGATAGCTTGCATCATGGTCGTTCGAATCATTATTCTTTCATGTTTAAGGGACAGAAAATAATTATACATCCTATGACACCTGAACAATTGTTAAAGATGATGTTGCTAGATCTGCTAAAATTGCTAAGAAACTTGAACCATCACCATCGGTTAATTCTGAAATCAAGTTGCATGCTCCTGTTCTACTTGCTACACGTGCTGATTTTGATGATTTATGTGATGCTCAATTGCCTTGCTACGCACTCGTATGCTCTAGTCTGCTCGTTTCACTTGATGATGCACCGTCTTTGGATGTTCCCCCTGTGGTTGCTAACCTTTTGCAGGAGTACGCTGATGTCTTTCCCAAAGACTTGCCACCGGGTCTCCCACCACTCCGTGGCATTGAGCACTAGATCGACCTCATTCCAGGCGCACAGCTTCCAAATCGCGCCCCGTATCATACAAATACGGATGAGACAAAGGAGATCTAGCGCCAAGTACAGGCATTGCTTGACAAGGGTTACATTCGTGAATCTCTCAGCCCTTGTTCAGTTCCTGTGTTACTTGTTCCAAAGAAAGATGGATCCTGGCGTATGTGTGTAGATTGTCGTGCTATTAATAACATCACCATTCATTATCGACATCCCATACCACGACTTCATGATATGCTAGATGAGCTTAGTGGTGCCATTATTTTTACAAAGATTGATTTGCATAGTGGTTACCATCAGATTAGAATGAAACTAGGTGATGAATGGAAAACGGCTTTTAAAATGAAATTTGGCTTATATGAATGGTTGGTTATGTCGTTTGGATTGACTAATGCTCCCAGCACTTTTATGCGATTGATGAATGAAGTTCTGCGACCTTTCATAGGATTGTTTGTGGTTGTCTATTTTGATGATATCCTTATTTACAGCAAATCTATGGAAGACCATTTGAAACATTTGAGTGCTGTTTTTGATGTGTTGCGTGCTGCCCACTTATTTGCTAACATGGATAAATGCATCTTTTGCACACAACGTGTCTCGTTTCTTGGTTATGTTGTTACTCCACAGGGCATTGAGGTCGATAGCAGCAAAATTGCTGCCATTCAGGAGTGGCCTACACCGACGACGGTCACACAGATTCGGAGCTTTCTTGGACTTGCAGGTTTCTACCGCAGGTTTGTTCGTGATTTTAGCTCCATTGCAGCACCTTTACATGAGCTTACAAAGAAGGATGTGCCATTCGCTTGGAGTGATTCGCAGGAGGTAGCATTCCGCACTTTGAAAGATAAGTTAACCCATGCTCCCCTTTTGCAATTGCCTGATTTTAATAAAGTGTTTGAGCTTGAATGCGATGCTAGCGGTATTGGGCTAGGTGCTGTTTTGTTACAAGAAGGAAAACCAGTTGCTTATTTTAGTGAGAAATTAAGCGGTGCTAGTCTGAAATATTCTACTTATGATAAGGAGCTTTACGCTTTAGTGTGCACTTTGCATACTTGGCAACACTATCTTTGGCATCGCGAGTTCATAATTCATTCTGATCATGAGGCTTTGAAACATATTCGTACCCAAACAAATCTGAACCGTCATCACGCTAAATGGGTAGAATTCATTGAGTCTTTTCCTTACATAATTAAACATAAGAACGGGAAGGACAATGTTATTGCTGATGCTTTGTCTCGTCGCTATACCATGCTGTCACAGTTAGATTTTAAAATCTTTGGCTTGCAAACTGTGAAAGATCAATATGTCAACGATGCTGATTTTAAAGATGCTTCTGCCCATTATATTAATGGCAAACCATGGGGAAAATTTCACATACAGGACGGGTTCCTGTTTCGTGCTAACAAGCTGTGTATTCCAGCCAGCTCGGTTCGTCTTTTGCTGTTACAGGAAGCACATGGAGGCGGTCTCATGGGACACTTTTGCGTCTACAAGACGCATGAGGTGTTGGCTGCCCACTTCTTTTGGCCCCGAATGCGTGCTGATGTTGAGCGCCTAGTTGCACGCTGCACTACTTGTCAGAAAGCTAAGTCACGGTTGAACAACCATGGTTTGTATATGCCTTTGCCTGTTCCTACTTCCCCTTGGCTTGATATTTCTATGGACATTGTTTTGGGATTGCCTAGAACTAAGAAGGGGAGGGATAGCATTTTTGTGGTTGTTGATCGATTCTCCAAAATGGCTCATTTCATACCTTGTCATAAGACTGATGATGCTAGCAATATTGCTGAATTGTTCTTTAGAGAGATTATTCGTTTGCATGGTATCCCAAATACAATAGTCTCTGATCGTGATGTTAAGTTTCTCAGTCATTTTTGGAGATCTCTGTGGAATAAATTGGGAACTAAATTGCTGTTTAGCACAACTTGTCACCCTCAGACTGATGGGCAGACTGAGGTGGTTAATAGAACTTTGTCAACTATGCTTAGGGCTGTTTTAGATCAAAATTTGAGACGTTGGGAGGATTGCTTGCCCCATGTTGAGTTTGCTTATAATCATGCAACGCATTCCTCTACAAAGATGTGCCCTTTTCAGATTGTGTATGGTTACATCCCTCGGGCTCCTATTGATTTGTTTTCTTTTGATACTGAAGACGCCCCACACTTAGATGCTATTGCACATGTTGAACAAATGGTTAACCTGCATGAACAAACTCACCAAAACATTACTGCTGCTAATGCTAAATATCAGGTTGCTGGTAGTAAAGGTAGAAAACATATTACTTTTGAACCTAGTGATATGGTTTGGTTGCATTTGAGAAGGGATCATTTTCCTACTTTGCGCCGTTCTAAATTAATGCCTCGTGCTGCTGGTCCTTTTAAAGTGCTAACCAAGATTAATGATAATGCTTATATCCTTAACCTACCTGCGGAGTTTGGTGTTTCCACTAGTTTTAATGTTGCAGATTTGAAGCCATATCTGGGTGAGGATGAGGAGTTGCCGTCGAGGACGACTTCAGTTCAAGAAGGGGAGGATGATGAGGACACCACGAGTACATCTACACCAGCAGCACCTTCTCTTACTCTAACGCCGGCAGCACCTTCTTCAGCGCCACCTTCTGGGCCAATTACTCGGGCCCGTGCAAGAGAGTTTAACTTCGTCATGATGCTGAAGAATGAAGGCCCAGAAGACTGAAGGCTGGCCCAACAGGAGGCTTTGTGCATGGGTGCCTAGGACTGGCCCAAGAGGGCGCCTAGGGTTGCACCCCCGCAACCACGACGCTAGGGGCGGTGCCCCTTTGCTGGCCGTCCCTCCCCTAGGGGCTGCGCCCCCTTTATTAGTCAGAGTCTTGTATCATTTACAACTCGAGTTTTGTTTTACATCTAGCTTTAGCTACACCAGAACACGCACAAATACGTGATGTCCTCTGTGATTCAGAACTCCACCTTCGAGTGATATTAAGATTGCTCGCCTTAGATTCTTGTTCATTCTTCGATTGCGTACAGGAATCGATCTTCGTGATCAGGCTGATCTTGCGCCGGCAAGGTTGGTAACCATCGGGAGTTGGTTCAGTGATTGCATTGGCGCTTCGAGTCTCGCTCGTCGTAGTCGGATCGTGAGGGTCGCCTCCCACCAGATCGAAGTTATCTCCACTCACTGAAAGATCGGGCACTCCGCCTCTGTCACATTGCATGAGAGGGTAAGGTTCAGCACCCAGGTACAAACGGGGAGCTAGCCCGCGACGACCAGCACTCTACGAAACTAGACTTTAGACTCATACAGCAAGTACCCCAGCGCGGAGGGTTCCAAAGGGTCCAATCGCTATCACCACTGCGGCCAACCTCTATCGTTATGGGGGGTATGCTCATAACTAACGTAGCCACACAACCCAGGCACCATGCCTGTGTTGCTGCTAGACTTCACCCGGCCTGGGCTATTGTGACCCAGGGTGAGAGCCACCAGAAGACTGGTCAACTTAGACTGAGTACTGTAGCTTGAACACAAACCTCATGCAACACTCTCATGCCATCTAACAAGATCAACTAAGGCTAAACATACGAACGGATACAAACTCTCTTATGTCTAGTCAACAAGATCAAAGGGTCATGTTTGTGAAGAACACGAGCCTCTAACTTATGAACAAACACATAAGGAATGGGTTTATCACCCTTCAAGTGGATCAAAAGGTAGTGTTCATGAAGAACACAAGCCTCTAAATGATGAACAAAAGATGAACTCAAGAACATATCAAGCATATGATCTACCATGACTTTATATGAAATAGCTGAATAACTAAAGTAGATCAAAATCATACAATGAAATGAAGATAAAAGAGAACTCATACCTAAACTCCAAAGAAGACTTGGAACCTGAAGAAGAGCTACTCTAGCCTACCCCCTAGCCTTAGAAACTAAAAGTGAGAGGAGAATGAGAGAGTGGTGTGTGAGAAATGGGAACCCCTCCCCTTCTATTTATAGGTAAGGAGGAGGCTTGCTTCGGGGCTCAAACTCACCAAAACACCCGGGAGTGAGGCAATGGACCAATGAGGAGCCACCACGTGGAGGGACACGATGAAAGGAGGTAGAGGTAGTTCGGTCGATCCCCGGCCCCTCCGGCCTTCCTTTCGAGGTGTGTTTCCTCTGGGTGGCTGCCCTGTGGGCCCTCTGATCCATCCCCGGTGATTTGGTATCCGAGGTGGGCCCCTTGATCCATGTGAAGTCCATGTGGCGCTCTCTGATTCGTTGGTGAGTGCCTCCCTTGGAACAGTGACATGGAATGCCATGTGTTTCCTTGGTGGCAGCCACCTCCTTAGTTGAGTTGGCATGGTTCTTCCATAGAAGGTGGGTTTCCATCTCTTTTAATGGGTATTTCACCTACATACAAATAATCTCCAAGGACAAGTGGAACTACATTATTCAAACCAAAATGCAAGTAAATAATGCATATGCCTCTATTTATGTGAGAATATTGAGGGCTGAAAGTAGTACTTAACAGCCGTCAACAAGGCGATAACTGGGTATCAGCTATCCATCTTAAGAACAACTACTAAGAAATCAGGTGACCATCCGAAATTCCAATCGGCTAAAAATCAACAGTAATAATCAGCTAACAAACCGAAGGTGGAACCGATTAAAATATCCACAACTAAATTGGCTAGAAGCCGGAAGTAGTTTTTAACTAAGCACCAACCCAAATGCTTGGATAATATCTCTTCAGATATTTCCCATTTAAGGCTCTTGAAAACTTTTCTCCTTCCAGTGTCTCTAAAATATACACATTGCCTGGAGGACTTTGACTGATGCGAAAGGGTCCTATCTAATTGGGTGACCATTTGCCGAATTTAGGATCTCTAGTTCCGATCAGCAGTATAAGTTTCCACACCAAATCTCCTTCAGAGAATTCTTTGATATTAACCTTCTTATCATACCACTTGGATATCCTTTTCCTATTTTCTTCAATATTGATCAAGGCCCTGAGCTGACTGCTAGCTAGATCTTCTAACTCTTCTTTCATTAAATTTAAATAATCATCAGCCGATAGCTCGTCTTGTAATGACATGCGTCTGTATCCTGTTCTTACTTCCCAAGGCAAAACAGCATCATGTCCATAGACCAGTTGATAAGGAGAAACTTTAGTGGATCCATGACAAGCCATCCTGTAAGCCCATAATGCTTCATTAAGTATGGTATGCCATCGCTTTGGGCTTTCATCAATCTTCCTCTTGACCAATTTGATAATACTTTTATTGGAAGCTTTAGCTTGTCCATTGGCTTGAGCATAATAAGGAGAAGAATTCAATACTTTGATTCCCATAACAGTAGCAAATTCATCGAACTCTCCTAACGTAAATTGACTTCCTTGATCTGTTGTAATGGTTTGGGGTATTCCAAATCGATAGATGATGTGCTCTTTCACGAAACCAATCATATTACCTGACATCACATACTTGAGAGGAATCGCTTCAACCCACTTGGTGAAATAATCGGTAGCCACGAGTACGAACTTATGTCCTTTGCTTGACGGAGGGAAGATCTGTTCAATCAGGTCAATTTCCCATCCTCTGAACGGCCATGGTTTGATTATTGGGTTCATTGCTGATGCCGGAGCTCTTTGCACACTTCCGGATTTCTAGCAATCTTGACACCCTTTGTAATAATTAAAGCAATCTTCCAGTATGGTTGGCCAGAAATATCCATTGTTCTTGATCATCCACTTCATCTTAAAAGATCATTGATGAGCTCCACATACTCCTTCATGAATCTGACCCATTAATATTTTTGCTTCTTCTTCGCTCAGGCACTTGAGTAAAACTCCATCAAGCGTTCGATAATATAGTTGATCATCTAACAGCACATATTTGAGAGCTTTGAGCTTAATATGATGATCTACCTTTTTGGAGGGATCCGAAAGATAATCAACTATCTCCTTTGTCCAATCATTAGTATCATATTCTGTGACTAAAATTGGCCGATATCCAGAAGTGTTTTGGGCCAACCGATTAGCATCTTCGTTATGCGCTTTCGGAATATGCCATAATGTTGTCGTCCTGAATTCTCTGAGTAAATCCAAACAAGACTCATGATAAATTCTTAGGATATCATCTTTGCACTCATATTCTCCAGTTAGTTATTTATTGACTAACAAGGAATCACCAAAAATTTCAACTGCTTCAATTCCTTCTTCCCGAAGCAAAGTAAGCCCTTTCAACAAAGCTATGTACTCTGCTTGATTATTGGTAGAAGTTTTCTCAATTGGCACAGAAAGCTCATATGAATGTCCTGTAGGAGAAATCAGAACACTACCAATTCCAGCTCCAGCACTGCATGATGATCCATCAAAGAATAATGTCCAAGGAGCAATATGAACTTCATTTGATCCCAAATGTTGTGTGACAAAATTAGCCAGTACTTGTCCTTTGATCGCTCGTGCCGACTTGTATCTGAGATCAAATTCTGACAAAGCTAAAATCCACTTGCCAATTCATCCCTTTTATATCGGCAGAGATAACATATATTTGACCACATCATCATTGCATATTACTGTACATTCAGCTGATAGAAGGTAATGTCTTAACTTTGTGCAGGAGAAATATAGACATAAACATAACTTCTCAACTGGTGGATATCGAGTTTCTGCATCTAAAAGCCTTCTGCTTAAGAAGTAGATTACCCTTTCTACCCCTTCAAATTCTTGGACTAAGGCTGAACCAATAGCATCATCGGCAGTTGATAAGTATAATTTAAATGCCTTGCCGGGCTGAGGAGGAACCAACACAGGAGGGGACTTTAAATATTGCTTGTTATCATCTAACAGTTTCTGTTGTTCTGGTCCACATACAAACTCTTGATCTGGCTTCAACTTCAATAAAGGGGTGAATGATCGAATTCTTTCGGACAAATTGGATATGAATCTCCTGATAAAGTTGATCTTGCTAATAAGTGATTACAATTCTTTCTTATTAGTTGGAGGAACCACCCTATCAATTGCAGTAATAAATTTTTCTCCAACTTCAATGCCCCGCTCGTGAATCATGAAGCCCAGAAATTGACCAGCCAATACACCAAAAGCACACTTGTGAGGATTCATCTTCCAACCATTCTTTCTTGTACTTTCCAGTGTCTTCCGTAAATCGGCCAGATGTTCTGCATGATCTTTAGATTTCACGACTACGTCACTAATGTATATCTCCACTATCTTACCAATAAGGTCGCGGAAAATATAATTCATTGCTCTCTGATATGTGGCACCCGCATTTTTCAAGCCGAATGTCATGAGTACCCACTCATATAAGCCGACATGACCAAGACATCTGAAAGCTATTTTCGCAATATCTTCAATAGCCATAAATATTTGATTATAACCAGCATTACCGTCCATGAAGCTGATCATTTTATGTCCAGCAGCAGCGTTCACTAGTGTGTCACCTATCGGCATTGGGTATCCATACATTGGTGTTGCTTTATTTAGATCTCTGAAATCAATGCATACAAGAAGTTTGCCATTCTTCTTGTAAACAGGAACTATGTTTGAAATCCACTCGGCATATAGACATTACCGAATGAAACTAGCTTTGAGTAACTTAGTTATTCAAACCAAGCCTACTTGCCTCTCCATCACCCGGAGGCCACCACGGCTAAAGCCTTTCGCGCTTGTTCTTCACCTGCACCGACATAAGTCAAGCCGTAACCTGTACCTGCACACTTAGCCAAGCATCAGTCCACATAACGTTGTCAATCACTCATCACTAAGGAGCGACCCTCCACTGGTCCTCAGACACACCTGGTCCTCAACGTCGCCGGTGACTGCTCCACTGGTGCCTTGCCTGCCTTATGCCCAAAGGCCTCCTAGCCTGAGGCATTCTTGCCAATTTCTGATGTAGCAGGGGTCCCCCTGTCAAAAATCAGATTTCGTCAATAGCGATGTATACAAAATATGCAAGGTCGAGCATAAAGGGATCAAGTTCGACGACGTACCTGCCACCAAGCTTCAACCTGAGCTTTATCGGCCTGGGCGGAGCCTTCCTTTGCTTCTTCTGCGACCCTTGGTCGCCCGCCCCTTCAGCACTTGGCTTTGGGCGCTCTTCATCAACAACCCCGAGGGGTGTCTCCTTCTCCTGCTCGGCCGGCATGTCGCCCGACCTTGCACCAGCGTCACACGACCTTGCGTCATCTTCTTCACCAGCGCCCGTTCCGACCTCGGCGCTGGGTGTCAACATCTCTGACAACGCGGTGGTATCCTTCCTCTTCCTCTTCTTCTTCTTCTTCTTCTTCTTCTTCTTCTTCTTCTTCTTCCCTACCACCTGGGTGGCGGCGACTACTTTGGCGGCCTTGGATGCCACCATCTTGCCGGCGACCTGTCGCATGCGCCGGGTCATTGGTGCAGAAGTCCCTGCAGCGGGATCTTCGTCGTCACTACCTCCCACCAACGAGTCGGAGAGGTAGTCCTTGATGAACTGCTGGGGAGGTGCCTGGATATCCTCCGCAGCTTGGACCTTGAAGCTTCACTCACCCTCGTCAGGGAGGGGAGCTGGGCGCCAGTACACGCCTTCACGGCCCTGCATCAGACGATCTTCATCACAAATCAACAGATATCCACACAAGCAAGCAATTAAGGTCGATCTGGCCACAGATGACTTACAGCTTCGGTGGGGCGCTTTAGGCACAGGGCCTTGGGGGCACGTGCGGTTGCGGATCTACCCAGCAAACATCTCCTTCATGCGGGCCACCATCTCCTCCTTGGAGACCTTGCGCTGCGCCACCCGGGTAGGGTCGGCCTGGCCCCAGTACTCGTAGGCCGGATGCACTCGATCTTGAATCAGCTGCAGAAGCCTCTAGCTGAAGCTGATGGCCACAGCACCGCCCGTCAGTCCTCCCGCCTTCAGTTGCGCCAGGTCTTCAAGCATCGGCTTGATGGCGTCAGTCTCCCGTAACGTCAGCTAGTTATTCCACTCTGGCACCGGGACCGGCGCGAACCGCGACCTTGTTGCCAGCACCGGCTTGGGGTTGTCGATGTAGAACCATCCTTGCCTCCAGCCCTGGGTGTTGTCCGGCAACACCATCTCGATGTACACCGGCTTCATGTGGTGGCGAAGCATGATGCCGATGCACCCGATGACCTCAGATTTCCCTGTCTTCTTCAACTCAAAGAAGTACCGCCACAGGCCGAAGTGTGGCGGTATCCCCAAGTATGCCTCGCAGAGGTGCACAAAGGAGGATACGGTGGTGATGGCGTTGGGGACGAGATGTACCAGGTCGATCCGGTAGTAGTGGAGGAGCCCGCGGAAGAAGTCGCCCGTGGGGACTCCAAATCCGCGCTCGATGTGCGCGATGAAGGCCACGGTCTCGCCGGTCCCTTCGGTGGGGAAGGCTTCGCCGGCGGCCGGCCTCCAGCCCACCTACTCCTTGGGCTTCAGCAACCCGCGCTCCACAAGACCTAGGAGCTGCTCCTCAGTCGCCGTCGAGGGCTCCCAGATACTCTCCGGCGACGGCGCAAGCTCAAGAGCCATCTCCTATTCTTCGAAGCCGGTGCATCTAGCTCTAAAAACCACTAGGGATTTCGTGCACATGCAGCGGCGTGCGGCGCGGCGGATCTGAGCACGGTGGCGCCGGCGGATTCATGTAGAATGCTCTAAGTGGCGGCAGTGAAACCCTAAGCCTGCACAGAAATGGAAGTGAGTGGGGTCCCCGGCCGTTCACTCGGCCTTTTATAAATGGGCCTCAACAGTGCTATGGGCTGCGGTGCCCAACGTCTCTAGGGTTCGACGAAATTTTCAGCGACCCAACGGATCTATTGCCCAATGGCTCTTTCGGCCTAATGGTCACAGGCAGTAACGGCTCGTGTCGTGCGGGAATCTATGCCCGTTGGCTCATTGGTCGACAGCTTGGCGTCTATAGACTCGTCATGCCCTACTTCAAACCCCCCAACCCTACTACATCTTACACCTGCATCAAGGTCTTCTGACCGTCTGATGACCTCCGGGTCCATCATATTGCTCTTGCCAGGTCGACGAGGCCCTGCTGCCTACTAGGTCGCCTCGGCCTCTATGCCGGGTTCACACTACGGCTCCTGGGCCCTGCTACCCACTAGGTCGTCTCGGCCTACACGGCGGGTTCATACCACGGCTCCTGGGCCCTGCTGCCCGCTAGGTCGCCTCAGCCTACAACGTCGGGTTTACACTGACGGCTTCGTGCTTAATGGCTCCACTGCCCGTTGGCGGCCTCCTGGCCATGATTAAAGCTCCTCCTCGAGGTCGCTAAGGCTCCACTGCCTTCTAGGTCGCCTAGACCTACAATTTTTAGGTTGACGACCTGCGTTGTGCCACTGCACAACGGCCATGTTGATCCAGGTCGACACGGGCTATCTGTCACGTCTTAAGGCCTCCTGCAGGTCGGCGTGCTAACATTGCCCTGCTGGGACCTTGGCAGCCATACCATTGCCGCCTGGACGCCTCTACATCTACTTGAGACACTCCATTTGTCATGCAAATATGTATATACAGCTTCATAAGCTACAAGGACTCTGGCCCTTGGCCAGTTACAAGATACAAAGACATTAATGCCCCTGAGCTACCCTACATAAGGTTTGCAACGTAGTCTACACTAATAAGGCGCGTCGCAAGTTTTCTCCAAGCTCCAGAACCTGGTTGAAGACCTCTACAGCCACTGTAGAGGAAGCTGCCACACAGCCACCTCTACTCAAGCTCCAACAGGTTTACTATGGTACCCAGCATCAAGTCTGAGCTTCACCACAAGATTCCAAATGGAACCAGCATCACCTTGGGCCTCTCCGGGTGGAGCGTCGTGTTCTCCAGCATCACATTAGGCCTCAGTGTATAAGGCCCAGCGATGCATGTACTACCCCATGCTGCACCTGGATTCCTCGGTGGGCCCGGGAGAAGAGGCTGATCGAGTTCTTCCCGCTTCGCAAGCATTCTTCTAGCTCCAAGCATGAATGGCACTAGCTCTATGCTCTGGTGGACGGACGCAAGTCCACAGGATGGAAAAATTACTAAACATCATTGCCATGGTTTCCTCAAGTGGCTTGGGTGCTTTGCTCCTGGTGTGGGTACCTATTTATACCCGGAGCACTTGGCCTTTGATCTTATCCGCAAGGCAGCTTGCACGGCATCCTTATCCTCAAGACCACTATTCCTGCATGGAGCACGAGGTTACTGTTCGCCCGTGGGAGGCATTGGCGCGCCTTTCCCCTACATGACTACCTCTGGTGCTTTTTGTCTTGCGGATGGACAGCGGCCTGCATCAACCGTGAAGGCAGACCCGTGACCGTACAGTGTGCTTATGACTCAGGTCGTGTCAGCCTTCGGTGTCTGGCGTCTTCTGCGAGATTCTGGAGCTTTTGTCCTATTGGCCGAGTGGTTCAGTGCATCGTGCTGATCCAGCAGAAGGCTGTAGGTTCTCATTTTCCTTCTTCTTCTTCGGAGCATCAAATCGGCCATTCTGGTCACTTTACTACTCGAGGGCTACTACACTAGTGCGTCTTGCGACGCCCTATTCCCCCTAGGTCACCTCGACTTACTGGAAGTTTGCTTCCACTACTCCTCTGCTCGACCTACCTACGGTTGAGAGGGCGACCTTTCTGACGGTCGCAGAAGCTACTTTTATGTTACCTGACCCAAGTCGGGTCAGCGGTTCTTCAAGATCGACTTCTTGCCTTCACTTCGACCTTCTGGCCTTACATTCCAGGAGCTCGATGTTCGTCTTCATGCACGCATTGGAGGGTTTTTTCTTTTTTGGATCCTTGTGCACCCTGCACGACCTTGATGGTGCCGCGCCTTCGCCAATCTTCGACATGACCTCACCTCGGACACTACGCCTACACGTCGATCAGGGCTTGAGAGACATGGGTACCCCTGGGTCCCCACCGGTAAGTGTCCTAGAGGTCCCTGACAAGTGGACCTGACCTTCCAGAAGCCCTGCCGACCTGCAAGTGAGCCCAGTGACCTTATCCACAACTCCGATGACTCCGAGCGACCTTATCAAGATCCCGGAAGATCCGCAACCCATGGCGTGCAAGTCAAGGCTCTAGGACGCGGCGTGCCGCCGCTTGTAGGTCTGAGTATCACAGGATAGTCCTTGTAATCCGTAAGGATATCTCCCCAGATTGTAACCGACCCAGATATGGGTCCACCGACCTTGAATGGAAACCCTAGCCCGTCCTCCCCATATAAGGCGGCCTAGGGATCCATTCAAGGGGACATCTTCATCTCTCCCGCATAATCCACCACCACAACTGGACGTAGGGTTTTACTCTCCGGAGGCCTGAACCAGTCTAAACCCTTGTCTCCCCGTGTTCATCGCCATACTCGCCCCGTTCCGAGTTCACCACGTGGACTACCACCTACGCTCTTAGCTTCCGATCATCTCCTTAACCTACAAACTGCTTGGGTAGCCCCCTAGCAGATCTGTCCAGGTCTCACCCACTGACACTTATCTAGTAATGATTTAATCTACAAGAACTTGAGCTAAAATGGTGAAAGTAAGGATTCACTATAAGTAGCTTTTTGGCAAAACAAACCCACCAGCCAAAAGCCTTGCATGAATTAGAGGTTAAGTCTTTTATTTCTAGACGGGTAAGCCTTGCAATTAGTATACTCAGCCTTGCTATTTATGTGGTTTTCAGATGATAATGTTTGGCCTGGTGAAATCCCACCTGGCTGGGAGCTGGAATGGGTGGATGATGAAGAGTGATGGTTGTTGACATTTCTTAGCGTGATCACTTTAAGAACAGATTTGGAATCCATCCTTAGCGACCTCGCCAGATATGCTTGTTGGCATTCCTTAACGTCACTACTAACGACGCCGAGTTAGCGTGAACATCAAGACTTGCCAAAGATAAATCTAAACGATCATGAACGAATCTGCAAGCGCACAGATAAACCATTGTAGCATTTCCCCAAGGAAGGAGAATATTCGAAGGGTATCGTATCTGTGGAAGGCAAGGCGGATATCATAGACTTATGCTTTTGCACTGAATGTAAACCAAGAGATAGATATAGGAAACAACAACTCAAAGGCAGGGGTAAGATAAAAGATATGATAGGGTAGTGTGACACACACTTAGATCTACCTCTACTCTAGTACTCTACGGCATAGGGGGTGTTGGGTATACAAAACACCCAAATAGAGATAAGATTACTTAATGAAGAAATACACAATTAGCTCGTTCGCAATCACGTTTATTAATTAGTTGGCCTTCCTTGGAGCATTACACATTCAACTTTCCAAAATGTCGACCCCTTTACAATAGGGAAGGGGTCTCCTTTTATAGTGCCCAAAGACAAAAATTACATCCCGAGATTACCCCGCATCCCTAGCATCTCAGAAGAATATTCGGGGGCAAACTTGGGCTTTCACAGTAGATGCGGATTTTACGCCGTAGTTGGCGGAGCGTGAATCATGCCGGAGACAACGAAGCAGAGGACGCGTCACGAGAACCTGAGGTAGTTCTGTGTTGCACCAGCCTTTGACCGAGTCGTCGCAATCAAATCTTCGAAGAGCTCCGGGCTTCGCAAGCTTGTCCTTCCCACGGCCGCATTCGTCGGAGATTCCTAGGCTTCGAAACTTGGTCCCGAGACCAAGAAGCGTCAGGCCCGCGGGATCACTTCACCGGAGCTCTGATCCCTATCTTCTGTTCACTTCGAGAGAAACCACTGGAGCTTCGGACTCTTCCCTACAAGAAAAACTTGATACCAGTTGAGGGCAAAAGTCCCTGAAAAACCAGTTCTGCCAATTGCTTGTCGGTCAGAGATAAGCTATAACATTTGTTCCTCGTCTTTTTAAACCTTTGGACGAAGTTTACCACTGATTCATCGTTCCTTTGTCTCAGACTGGTCAGATCAGTAATCTTCATGTCATGTATCCTAGAGAAGAAATATCTATGAAACTTTCTTTCAAGATCCTACCAACTTTGAATAGAATCGGCTGGTAATGATATAAACCATGCAAAGGCTGGCCCTGATAGTGAAGATGAGAATAGATGCACCCTGAATAATTCATTTGTTCCTGCATCTCCACACTGGATGATGAATCGGCTGATGTGCTCAATAGTGGAGCTGTCATCCTGGCCAATGAACTTGGTGAAATCAGGTACCTTAAACCTTTGAGGGAATGGAACTTGATCAAAATAGGTAGGGTAAGGCGTCCGATATACATCAGTTTGTTGCTTCGGTTTCAACCCAAACTGTTTTTGTACCAAATCTGTAATCTCAGCCATAAATTTCTTATTCTGATCAATCGGCTGATTATCTGCCGAAGGATTTAGCTGATTCTGCATAATTCCAACTGAAGGACCGAATAGGCGACCAGAGAGGGGGGGAGGAGTGAATGGGAGCCGAAAAAAATTCTTCCCGAAGGATGAACTCAGGCTATACCCCGATTGCCACTCCGATCACTCGCACACACCAAAGAAGCTCTAGACTAGACACACACAAGCCTACAAGTCCTAGAGACAAGCCTCGAAACAAGAAGCGGAAGCACAAAGCAAGAACCAAAGCACTTAGCCGATTCTGGAAAAGCCAGGCGCGAACTGTCCGACTGCTACGGGCGGACTGTCCGCTAGACCCAGGCGGACTGTCCGGACCGTCCGTGCGGACTGTCCGAAAACTCCAACAGAACCTCCAGGGACGCACCGAGAAATTCGGACTGTCCGGCTGACCCACGCGGACCGTCCGCCAGTGTTGCGGACTGTCCGGGTAGGCCTCGCGGACCGTCCGTCGAAACCACCAGAAACACTTGCTCAAAACTCGCCCACGCGGACCGTCCGGCACTGACCGGCGGACTGTCCGCAAAACTGCTTGCAACAAAACCCTAGCAGCGGCACGGATCAAAACACGAGTTCGCAAGAATAGGTGACGAACACGCGAAGAACCCTAACGCGTGGACTGTCCGGGGACACCACGAGGACTGTCCGCGAGCCTCGAACAGACACAGAAAACCCATGCCCGCGGGAGTCAACCCTCCCAACTCATCACCGGATCTCCCAAACGGCTTGAGCTCTTGAGACAAGATTTAGGGGAGATGTGAAGCGTAACTGGTGAAGCTATGCCCCAAAAATCTCGACCTCTAACTCACTAAATCACCGGGAACACACGGATCACATGAACCACCACTAAGAACTCGGGCTCCAACCAAAACTCGCGAATCGAAGGTGTTTCCCGGCGTTTGAGGGGTCAAAATCACACACAAAGATGCGCAAGGCATCCACCCATGATCCCCTCAAAGAAATCCAAGAGAAAACACCCTCAAATCAACGAAACGAGCGAAGAACAAAACACCCCAAAAATAGCTCTGAAAAAGACGCAAAAATCACAAAGAGCTAGGAGATCACCACAACGTCGAATGCTTCCATACATCTAGAGGTCAGAGTCTATACAAGAATCTAGCCTAAGGAAAGCAGAAGAAAAGAAGCAGTCCTGAGCGATCTACAGGGGGAGGAAACCCTAGAGTCCAAGAGAGAGAGAGAGAGATGCAATCCACCTCTCCGCTATTTGTACGAAGTCCACAGGAGGAGGCAAATGACCACGCTACTCCTACAACTTGAAATGAAGATACACACCCCTCAGGGGCAATATGGTCAAGTCTTCATCGAGTGGACATGGTTCCACCGTGGACTTGCTTAGCCTTGATGCAAGCCCCACGATCATGCCACGTGCCCCCCGCCTCGAAGCTTCCCGACACTCCCGGATCCCCGTCTCCGTCACATCAGCCTCCGGACTTGGTTTTGAGGCCCAAACCAAGAAACTGTCCACCGATGGTTTTGTGGGCAAACCACCAAACCCCGCGTGCAAGCTTCGGCCTCGAACCGCTATCTTGCAGCGGCCCATGTCCATGACTTCAACTTGCTAGTCTTGCACCGCACGGCTCGCACTTGACCCCATCGGCCACCAGGTCCATCAAACCAAGCCTACTTGCTTCTCCATCACCCGGAGGCCACCACGGCTAAGGCCTTTCACACTTGTTCTACACCTGCACCGACACGAGTCAAGCCGCAACCTGTACCTGCACACATAGCCCAGCATCAGTCCATACAACGTTGTCAATCACTCATCACTAAGGAGCGACCCTCCACTGGTCTTCGGACACACCTGGTCCTCAATCTCCCCCTTGATGAGTGCATTGACAACACCTGTAGTAACCATCATAGAGAAAAAGAAAAGAAAACAACCACAAACACAAACCTCCAAGCAAGTGACCCAAAGCCAAAGAACAAGCGAAAAACACGATCACTTGCCAGACCAAGTCTTGGCCCCCTAAGGCAAGGGCAACGGCTCAACACAACCGAGACAAAACAAAGCTCACAAAGAGCACACCACAGAACACAAAACTCAGGCAAACCAAAAGGAGCTCCCCCTGCACGTATTCAAACTCCCCCTGAGCAAATGCAACCTCTTTTCACAAATTTTTCTTTCCAGATGCAAAATCTCACAAAATCTCCACAAACTCTCCCCATGCATACAACTTCTCCCCCTTGTTGACAATGCATGAATAAAGGTATCATGAATCTCTCCCCCTTGTTTTCATGAAAAATGCATGTCAAAGCATATACAATCTACCAAGCTTCTCAAATATACAAGGAGCACAACAAAATACTACAAATTAGACATAGAGCAAGCAAAGTAGACATGGTGTAGTTAGCGCATTGCCATCAAGAAAGTAGAGACATATAAGCATGTGACATGGCCAAAAACAATTTTAGGCAATTTTCACAAAGAAACATTCATCTCATGAGCAAAGCCCAATCCATGGCAATTTGAGCAAAAATGAACTAGATCATACAAAGGTCATACAAGATCACAAGTTCTCATCACAAGATCATAGCAAACGCCCATAAGCTACTAAATGTCATGTCAAAGCCACCGAACCATGTGTCTACTTCTTAAAAAGAGACTTCTCATGGTAGACATTATGCAATGGTTTAGCACCCAAGATATATACATAAAAGCGTAAAGACATGATTAAGAGCTCATTTTTCAAGCATAAGGCAATTCATACACCAATTTCATTTTCAAATTTAAGTATGGTACATGAAATGCCTTTACGGCAAAAAGAAACTTATGCTCCTCCACAAGTGAACGTATGGGCTAAATATTTACCATGACAAATGGGTCTTTGACCCCAAGCAAAGAGAGCATGATACTCAAGCACAAACTAAGCATGATATAGACATTTGAGCACAAATTGAGCATAGACAAGTATCTACCCATGAGTGAAGCATTTTTAGCATTTTCAACAAAAAGAAGCTATCTCATCATGAACATATGACAATACCATCAAGACCATAGCATTTACATCACCATTTCCAAAGCATACACATATCTCACATATAGCACATCATAGTGATCAAAGTATATAAGAGAAGCTCATCCTAGCACAAATGATCCAAAGATGGCTATCCTACCAGGTTTTGTACAGAAAGTAAAATGTATGCATGGAATGCAACAAAAGATACAGATATCACATATATACATGAGAAGCTCCAAGACCCAGCTAGAAAGGAAAGCACACTCCAAGTTCACCTCGCAAGCGTGTGAAAATAACTTGGTCAAGTGGTTTAGTGAATATGTCGGCTAGGTGATCTTGGGTAGGTACATAGGACAAGGAAATGTTCCCTTTCTCAACATTGTTCCTCTGAAAGTGGTATCTCACTTCGATGTGTTTCGTTTTGGAGTGAAGGACTAGGTTTTTGGCTACAGTTATGGCATTGGTGCTGTCACAAAAGAGTGGAACCTGGGAGCAGTCCTAACCAAAATTGCTCATAGTGTAGGTCATCCATAAAAGATGGGAACAACAACTGGCTGCAGCTACATACTCAGCTTCTATAGTGGACAGGGCTACACTGGATTGCTTGCGAGACGACCAAGAGACCAAAGAAGAACCAAGAAACTGGCAACACCTTGAGGTAGACTTGCGGTCCAAGCGACACCCAGCAAAATCAGCATCGGAGTACTTGTGAATTCTGAGTGTCGAGGAGGCAGAACACCAAAGACCAAACTCAGGAGTGTAGTTCAAGTACCTAAAAATCCTCTTGACAGCCTGCCGATGTGAAGTCCTCAGTGAAGCCTGAAAACGAGCGCACAGACACACACTGAACTGTACGTCCGGCCTCGTCGTCGTCAAGTAGAGGAGGGAGCTGATCATGCTCCGGTACTCCTTCTGGTCCACGTGTTCGCCATCTTCATCTTCGTCCAAAGCCGTAGTGGTACCCATCGGTGTAGTCAGCGGCTTGGAGTCGTTCATGCCAAACTTCTTCACTATGTCCCTGGTGTACTTCGCATGATGTACAAACGTCCCATCCTTGCACTGCTTAATCTGGAGTCCTAAGAAAAACTGCAGCTCGGCTATCATGGACATCTCAAATTCCCTGTTCATGTCATCTGCAAATCTGACAATAAGATCATGAGAAGTGCCACCAAAGATTATGTCATCCACGTAAATCTGAACAATCAACAGGTCATTTCCATGCTTAAGGAGAAACATGATCTTATCAACTGTGCCCATCACAAACCCCTTGCTCAGCAAAACGCCTCTCAATCTACCATACCAAGCTCTCGATGCCTGTTTCAACCCATAAAGCGCTCTCTGGAGTTTGTATACATGGTGTGGGTATTTTTCACTCACAAACCCTGGGGGTTGCCTTACATACACTTCTTCCTCTATCACCCCATTCAAGAAAGCACTCTTCACGTCCATTTGGTACAACTTGAACCCTTTAGCCACGGCAAAGGCTAGAAGGATCCTAATTGCCTACAAACAGGCAACAGAAGAAAATGTCTCCTCATAATCTATATCCTCTTTCTAGTTGAACCCCTGAGCCACCAACCTCGACTTGTTTCTCACAACCATCCCATTCTCACCTTCCTTGTTCTTCCACACCCACTTGGTACCTATGGGACGGCAATTTGGTGGTGGATCAACTAACACCAAACTTGGTTTCTCTCAAAGTTCTCCAACTCCTCATGCATGGAATTCACCCAATTCTCATCAGACAAAGCATGTCGAATATCTTTGGGCTCCAACGAAGTGACAAATGCAGAGTGAGCAAAGTGAGAAGTATTCTGTGAGCTTGACCGTGTAGTTCGTTCATGAAGGTCACCTATGATCGTCGTCGGTGGGTGATCCACCTATACACGCCGAGGAGCCTCTCGCCTGGACACAATCTCCCCCTCAGTAGTAGCCTCCACTCGAACAGCTTCAGTCGTAGTGGGTGTAGGGGATGGACCATCCTCGATCATTGTCGTCGTAGTGGAAGTAGCGTGTACATGATCAGCCACGGGAGCATCACCACCATCATCATCTTCATCTCCATCTCCATCCTTCTCATCCTCAAAGATCCTCGCTCCAATCTCCTCGTCACCTGCACCCTCAAAAGCAGAAGAGCTACATGGCTGTGTCTCGTCGAAGGTTACCTCGCAAGTCTCCATGATTCAGTTAGTGTCAAGGTTGGGCACATGATATGCTCTAGAGTGAATCGCATAACCGAGGAAAATACCATCTGAACATCTAGACTCAAATTTATCCAACTTGCCCTTCTTCAGAATGAAACACTTGCAACCAAAAGCTCTAAAGTGACTCACCTTGGGTTGTTGCCCATGCATCCGCTCAAACGAAGTCCTCTTCTTGAAAGCACGAAGGAAAATGCGATTCTACACATAGCCAGCGGTATTGACCGCCTCGGCCCAGAAGCGCCTAGGAGTCCTATGCTCATCGAGCATCGTCCTGGCCATCTCACAAAGGGTCCGGTTCTTCCTCTCCACTACGCCATTCTGGCAAGCGACGTATGGAGAAGAATACTGATGATCGAGACCAAGATCACTGCAAAAGGCGTCAAAATGAGAGTTTTTGAATTCTGTGCCATTGTCACTACGTATAGCTCGAATGGCATCACCATGTCTCTCATTCTTCAACCTCAAGATCAAGTCCCGAACGAAGCCAAATGTCTCGCTCTTATCCTCTAAAAAGAAAACCCAAGAGTACCTCGAAAAATCATCAACCACAACCAACACATACCACTTCCCACTCGTAGAGTGAACACGAGCTGGCCCAACCAAATCCATGTGAAACAGCTCACAAGGTCGCTCGGTTATGACCGCAGTCAGAGGAGCGTGAGAAGCAGCAACCATCTTTCCATGCCGATAAGAAGCACAAACCAAATCCTTCTCGAATTTCAACTTAGGCAATCCTCGGACAAGGTCAAGACCACTCAAGTGGGAAAGCAACTCAAAGCTCAAGTGTCCTAACCTCCTACGCCATTTCTAAAGCTGGGCTGAAATGCCAGCAACAAAGCATCGAGGAGGACCGACAGACTGGGAAAAATCAGCACGAAAGATTTGACCCTTGGGGACGATCGTACAGACAAGATTGCCTCGAGAATCAAGCACACGAGAAGCGCCTAACATAAAACGAACCCTAAAACCTTCGTCAAGCAACTGGGATACTGACAACATGTTAAAACCAAGTGACTTGACCAAAGCCACACTCTTCAGGGTCACCTTGCTACTCACCTTCACCATACCTTCAACAAGCACTCGTCCTCTCCCATTGTCCCCGAAAGTGATGTACTCCCTCGTACTCACCGGGGTGAGGCTGGAAAACCACCAACGATCTCCGGTCATGTGACGTGAACAATCGGAGTCGATCAACCAAAAGTCCTCCAAGCCTCCCACCTGTAATAAAAAACGAGGACGAGAATGAGCAAGCGACTCAACACTGGGGTTAGTACCAAAAGAGTCAAACCAGTGTCGAGCCATTTGCTAAAAAGAAGGGTTAGCAAAATCCATCCTATCAAAACCTCTAGGTGGAGCCCTCTCACGCCTACCACCGAAGATTCTGTCATGTCTCACTGGAGGAGTACGCGCACCACAAGGGGGAAAATGTGGCCCGTAGTCCATCTGAGACCCAAAGCTCCGATCGTGCCTCCCAGACTCATAACGGTCACGAGCAGGAGCACATCCAGCAAACTCACCACGCCCAAACCCAACACACCTATCTCTTTGAGGAAAAGCACCTCCACCACCACGAGTGGGAACCGTACGCACAAACCCATCACCCCTAGGTAGAGGTCCTCTACGAGGCTCAGGCACTATTGGCATTTCTTAGCGCCGTCACGTTAAGAACAGATCTGGAATCCATCCTTAGTGGCAACACCAAGAAACGCCTTGTAGGCACCACTTAACGTCACAACTAACGACGCCGAGTTAGCGTGAACATCAAGACTTGCCAAAGGTAAATCTAAATGATCATGAACGAATCCGCAAGTGCACAGATAAACCATTGTAGCATTTCCCCAAGGAAGGAGAATATTCCAAGGGTATCGTATCCGTGGAAGGTAATGGTGGATATCTTAGACTTATGCTTTTGCACTGAATGTAAACTAAGAGATAGATATAGGAAACAACAAACTCAAAGGCAGGGGTAAGATAAAAGATATAAAGGGTAGTGTGACACACACACTCAGATCTACCTCTACTCTAGCATACTACAGCTTAGGGGGAACATACGAGTTAGCTCTAGGTTCTAATGTACTAAACATACAAAGCTAGAAGATACAGGAGATAGGCATGAGTATTGCATGAGAGGGTAAGGTTTAGCACCCAGGTACAAATGGGGAGCTAGCCCGCGACGACCAGCACTATGCGAAACTAGACTTTAGACTCCTACAGCAGGTACCCCAGCGCGGAGGGTTGCAAACGATCCAACAGCTGTCACCACTGCAGACCTACCTCTATCGTTACGGGGGGTATGCTCATAACTAATGTAGCCAGACAACCCAGGCACCATGCCTGCGTTGCTGCTAGACTCCACCCGGCCTAGGCTATTGTGACCCAGGGTGAGAGCTACCAGAAGACTGGTCAACTTAGACCGAGGACCGTAGCTTGAACACAAACCTCATGCAACACTCTCATGCCATCTATCAAGATCAACTAAGGCTAGACATACGAACGAATACGAACTCTCTTATGTCTAGTCAATAAGATCAAAGGGTCATGTTTGTGAAGAACACGAGCCTCTAACTTATGAAGAAACACATAAGGAATGAGTTTATCACCCTTCAAGTGGATCAAAAGGTGGTGTTCATGAAGAACACAAGCCTCTAAAAGATGAACAAAGGATGAACTCAAGAACATATCAAGCATATGATCTACCATGACTTTATATGAAATAGCTGAATAACTGTAGTAGATCAAAGTCATACAATGAAATAAAGATAAAAGAGAACTCATACCTAGACTCCAAAGAAGACTTGGAACCTGAAGAAGAGCTACTCTAGCCAACCCCCTAGCCTTGGAAACTAAAAGTGAGAGGAGAATGAGAGAGTGGTGTGTGGGAAATTAGCCCCTCCCCTTCTATTTATAGGCAGGGACAATGCTTGCTCGGAGCACCAAATGACCTCGAAATACCCAGGAGTGAGGCACTGGACCAATGATCCGCTGCCACGTGTAGGGGCCAGATGGGGCACCACTAAGGCAATTTGGCCGATCCTAGGATGGGCTGGCCCCCTAGGGCGGCTCCACCTGGTGTGCTTCCTCTAGGTGGCTGCCCTGTGGGCCCTCTGATCCATCCCCGGTGCATGGCTTGATTTGGTATCCGAGGTGGGCCCTTTGATCCATGTGAAATCCATGTGGCGTCCTCTGATTCGTCGGTGAGTACCTCCCTTGGATCAATGACGTGGAATGCCATGTGTTTCCTTGGTGGCAGCCACCTCCTCAGCTGAGTTGGTATGGTTTCTCCATAGAAGGTGGGTTTCCATCTCTTTTAAGGGGTATTTCACCTACATATAAATAATCTCCAAGGACAAGTGGAACTACATTATTCAAACCAAAATGCAAGTAAATAATGCATATGCCTCCATTTATGTGAGAATATTGAGGGCTGAAAGTGGTACTTAACAGCCGTCAACAGGCACCCCATGGGAAGGGTGGTACCTGTCCTTGTTTGCCATCTCCCTAGCAAACCTCTCATCCCTCTTCCTCCTGAAACAGAACTCATCCTTATGCCCATCCCTCCCACAATACTCACAATGGAAGCGGATCGGCTGTGGTTTAGGCTGTGGCTTCTCTGTGGGCTTCTCAACAGCTTTCCCTCCTGACTTCCCCCCAAACACACTTCCCTGGGTGCTCACAAGCTTGATGGGTTTCTGGTAGTTTTCTATTTTGTGGGGGAACACTGGTGGATCTGGGGTTGTATCAAGCTTGTTTCTGAGGAGGTTTGGCTTGGGTTCGAATTTGTTCATGGGTGTAGTGTGTGGTGGGATAGGAATCTCTTCAGCTTTCTCTTCTCCCTCACCACTCTTCTGACCACTCTTGCCAGCCCCCAACGTCTGACCATTAAACCTCTTAAACTGAGCCAACATCAAACTCAATTGTGGCTCATGCCCAGATAACCAACCCATCAATTTTCTCAACTCATCATTCTCATCCTGCAAACGGTCAACATAGTGTGCAAGTTCCATGTTTTTCAAAGTATGCATTTCACAGGTAGAGCATGATGTAGGAATAGGAGCTTTCAATGCAGCTTCAAGAGAAACTACCTTGGTGTGAGATTCATCTAGCCTAGCATGCAACACAGGACAAGAAGTGCAAGCACCTAACAAAGCAGGTCTAGATTTCAATTCATCACACTCAAACCTGAACACATCTAGTTCCTCAAGAGTTGAGGCATGCTTCTCCTTGAGAGTAGTCAAGTCAGCCAGAAAAACATTACAATCACCACAATCAACCTCATCAGAAATAACAGGAGCATCTTTCAAAGAGTCTATCTCAGTTCTAGCATCAACAAGCAAAGACTCAAGCTCAACTATCTTGTCCTTAGTATCACCCAACAAAGACCTAAACTGTCTTTTCTCCTTGTTGGTCTTTCTAAGCACATTATCACGGTTATCAAGCAACTCATTTAGCCTAGTATTCTCCTCTAGCAAGAAGTTGGGATCATGTCGTACCTCTTCCTCGGAGTCGGAGTTTGAATCCAAGCTGTGCTTCACACCCTTCTTGGAGTGCGCCATGCCGCAAAAGCCACCTTGTGCGATGAAGCTGAGGCCGGTGAAGTTCTTGCCCGTGTGCCGCTTGTCCTTGCGCCGATCTTGCTCTTCATCACTGCTCAAACCGGAAGAAGCGTCGCTTGAAGTGGAGTCGATGTCGCTCACTCCGGCAACCATCGCTCGAGCCGTCTTCTTCTTGTACCCGCTGCTCTTCATTGGCCTTCTCTCGCCCTTGTCCTTACGCTTGTCTTTGTAGTCATTCCGGGAGCGGTGCTTGTTGTAGTCGTGCTTGAGCTTGCCCTTGTAGTCATTCTTGATCTCCATGACTTCAGGGCATTCGGCGATGAAGTGCCCATGCTTCCCGCACTGATAGCACATCCCCAAGCTTCTCCTCGAGTTCTTGCGTTTCTCGTACATCCGCCCAAACCTCTTGCTCAACAAGGCGAGGTCCTCCTCGCTCAGCACCTCAAAGTCCTCTGGCATAGACACAAGACTAGACAAAGAAAAACCAGCAGAGTAAGCATTAGTCCTCGATCCTGAAACAAGAGCCAAACTATGAGGATCAGTGGGGCTATCACTCTTGGCTCTCAAGCCTCGATCAATCTCTGAAGACCTGAGCTTAGAGAATAGCTCATCAAGCGACAAGGTGTCATACACACTCGACTCCTCAATGGCCTCGACCTTGGCACTCCACACAGACCTATCCAGGGCATGCAAAAGCTTGATAGCTTGATCATGATCCGTGTATGGGAGTACTGTCACATTGGCCCTCATGTTGTTGACTATGCTGGTGAAGTGCTGGAACATCACATCAGTCGACTCACTGGGGAGATGAGTGAAGTTCTCGTACTCTCTCCGGGAAGTGGAAAACAAACAAGCTTGCACCTGGGCATTGCCAACATGAGCATTCCTGAGCTTAAGCCATATCTTTCCGGCCACATTCTCTCCGTACACTCGCTCGAACTCCGAGGCACAGAGAGCACAGAACAAGTAATCAATGGCCTTGCTGTTGGCCTAAAAAATGTCCTGCGATCCTGGAGAAGGAAACTGTCTGGAGTGACATAGTGAGGATTTTGCGTCACATCCCAGATCAGAGTCCCCTTCCCATGCAAAACTCATGCGCCTCTCCCACATCAGGTAATTCTTGCCATTGTAGTGCGGAGGACCCGACCCCTTTCCATAGTCACCCATCTTTGGATATTAGCCTGGTTAGAATCACGAAGATCTATAACCTACTCTGATACTAATTGAAGGACCGAATAGGCGACCAGAGAGGGGAGGGGGGAGTGAATGGGAGCCGATAAAAATTCTTCCCGAAGGATGAACTCAGCCTATACCCCGATTGCCACTCTGATCACTCGCACACACCAAAGAAGGTCTAGACTAGGCACACACAAGCCTACACGTCCTAGAGATAAGCCTTGAAACAAGAAGCGGAAGCACAAAGCAAGAACCAAAACTTGCCCACGCGGACTGTCTGTCACTGACCGGCGGACTGTCCGCAAAACTGCATGCAACAAAACCCTAGTGGCGCCACAGATCAAAACACGAGTTTGCAAGAACAGGTGACAAACACGCGAAGAACCCTAACGCGCAGACTGTCCAGGGACACCACGCGGACTGTCCGCGAGCCTCGAACAGACACAGAAAACGCACGCCCGCAGGAGTCAACCCTCCCAACTCATCACTGGATCTCCCAAACGGCTTGAGCTCTTGAGACAAGATTTAGGGGAGATGTGAAGTGTAACTAGGTGAAGCTATGCCCCAAAAATCTCGACCTCTAACTCACTAAATCACCGGTAAACGCGGATCACATGAACCACCACCAAGAACTCGGGCTCCAACCAAAACTCACGAATAGAAGGTGTTTCCCGACGTTTGAGGGTCAAGATCACACACAAAGATGCGCAAGGCATCCACCCATGATCCCCTCAAAGAAATCCAAGAGAAAACACCCTTAAATCAACGAATCAAGCAAGAACAAAACACCCCAAAAATAGCTTCGAAAAAGACACGAAAATCACAAAGAGCTAGGAGATCACGACAACGCCGAATGCTTCCATACATCTAGAGGTTAGAGTCTATACAAGAATCTAGCCTAAGGAAAGCAGATGAAAAGAGCAGTCCAAAGCGATCTACCGGGGGAGGAAACCCTAGAGTCCAAGGGAGAGAGAGATGCAATCCACCTCTCCGCTATTTATACGAAGTGCACCGGAGGAGGCAAATGACCACACTATCCCTACAACTTGAAATGAAGATACACACCCCTTAGGGGCAATATGGTCAAGTCTTCATCGAGCGGACACGCTTCCACCGCGGAATTACTTAGCCTTGACGCAAGCCCCACGATCACGCCACGTGCCCCCCGCCTCGAAGCTTCCCGACACTCCCGGATCCCCGTCTCCGTCGCATTAGCCTCCGGACTTGGTTTTGAGGCCCAAACCAAGAAACCGTCCACCGATGGTTTTTGTGGGCAAACCACCAAACCCCGCGTGCAAGCTTTGGCCTCGAACCGCTATCTTGCATCGACCCATGTCCATGACTTCAACTTGGTAGTCTTGCACCGCACGGCTCGCACTTGACCCCATCGACCACCGGGTCCATCGAACCAAGCCTACTTGCCTCTCAATCACCCGGAGGCCACCACGGCTAAGGCCTTTTGCGCTTGTTCTTCACCTGCACCGACACGAGTCAAGCCGCAACCTGTACCTGCACACTTAGCCAAGCATTAGTCCATATAACATTGTTAATCACTCATCACTAAGGAGCGACCCTCCACTGGTCTTCGGACACACCTGGTCCTCACCAACTATTCCTGGCTATTCATACGTAATTGGCTGCGAAGCCAAAGGAGTATGTAAAGCCGTATACTGAGGAAATCCAACTAAATGAAGTATTCTATTAGGAGTTTCTTGATGTATGAGTTGCTCATTTGTGATTCTTGACTGTCTTGGGTGTTGAGAAACTGAAGATATAGGTTGAGCGATCTGATCGAGCAGCATGGCTTGATGCATTGCTTTGTTATAATCTTCTTGAATCTTTGCAGCATAAACCCTTACTGCATATGCTTTATCAGCTGGACTCATCTGTTCTGGAATGAACTGATAACTGGAAATCGGCTTTTCCACTGATGCCGTCTCAAATGTTGAAGGCTGAGATACTGTAGGAATTTTGTAAGAGTCTTCTTGTATTGGTTTGACAAGGTTAGCAAGTATAGCTGCTACTTCAATACGTTGAGACATCTGAGCTTCAGGATTAAAATATGTGAATGAAATCCCCTTGTCATGGTCACTAGCCAATCCTCTCAGATTATTGAAGATTGCCAAATAAGGAAGAGGAAATTCCTTTGATTTTTGTTTTGATCCCTCTGTAGAGTCTCTCGGCAAATCAAATCCAATTAATTTTCCACTCGCATCCCTTATTACTGGATATACTAGTGCAGCTGATGTAGGAGATTTGTAACTCTGGGATTCTAATTGACCAGGTGCTTCCATGGTTGTTCCCAAATCTTCTAACCCAGTTGCAAGCTGTTCTCTGACAACCTCCTTTATGCTATTGTGAACAGTATTGTTGAGAACAGTGGCTTCATCCACCAGTGTTTGCCGCAAAGCTTCTATCATCATGTCTTGAAGCTTTTCTGGTTCGACCTACACTATCAATTGATTGAGCCTCGGAAGAGGACTCCTTTTGAATGCTCCTTCCTTACTCAGGTCGAAACTTCCCAATAAAAGCTGACGATATTCTTCCATGCGTTCTGCATATTCATCTCTATCTTCCTTACAGAGTTGTTCCAACACAATCTGTTGGATGTTGGACTGATCAACACCTTTAGGCTGTTGCGGAATTGAAATCGTGGAATAGTTCTTCGGGTCCCACTGGGTGTGCCAAGATGTGTTGATGCAAAAAATGGAATTAAGTTCTTCAACGGCAACACGTAACGGATCCCCGGGATGTAACAAGGCGTGCCAGCCGACCAGACCTGTTGATCGGCACAGAAAGATAGGAAATGTTAGATATGGGTTAGATCGGCTAGAGAACCGATGTAGGTCTTCAACAAGTAACAGCCCGATCGGCCGATACTACTGTAGAGCGAATCGGCTAGTTGATAGTAGCCGAAGTGCAAGTATGCTCAAAACGGCTAGATCACCCGATTTGATGACATAGGCAAAGCACAAGCAAAAGCAGAGCAAACTAAGCACTACTAGACAACACTCGAACCAATCTAGATCGGCTATATCGTTCTAAATCGATGTAGAAGCAAAGATAGCTGATATGATATGATCACGAGCTGGATAAATTGGTGATAAAAGATAAATAAACAAGAAAAGACTTGCAAACCTAGCTGATATCGATAATTTGTGAATAAAACTAGACGAAACCACAGTGATGCGCTCGGAGGTTAAAGCCTAGTTAGTATTCACTAAAACAGTACTTACAAGCTTGTCAGAGGTCGATCAATGCAGCTCGACGAGCTAGAAGAACGGCGTTTGAAGAAACAAGAAAATAAGAAGAAGTAAAAAAGGGTGGCGAAGTCGCCGACTTGAAAAAATAAAGGTTTTGTGTATATTGGTGTGTACAAACTTTCTTCGACCACGCAGGCTCGCTATTTATATCCTGAGGACAACTTGACTCCCAGTCGATGACGATAATGTTTACTTGAATCTAAAGAAATAAAACTACCAAAAACTTAATGATTCTCATAGGAATCAGACTTTCTAAACTGACTTTGACCAGATGTCAACTTGATTGTTGACCCGCCTCCCTCTTCCTTCCTTTGGCGTATTCTTCTTTTGCCACATTTCTTCTCCATCAATCGGCTGATCCCAGATCTGCTGGTCACTTCTCTCCCTTTCTCCATCAGCTTGGAGGTCTTCTTGATGTCTCTTCGGCTATTCTTTGACACGTGTCAAAAACCAGTGTCAACAGTTCTCGGTCTAGACACAAGCACAAGGCTATCATCAGCAGGACCCTTGCCCTTCTTGGCTCTCAGGTCACGGTCCACCTCGGACTACTTGAGCTTAGAGAATAGCTTGTCCACCGTCAGGGTCTCATACACACTGGACTCCTGAATAGCTTCAACCTTCGCTCCCCATACATCAAGATCCAACGCGTGTAAGAGCTTGATAGCTCTATCATGATCATCGTATGGAAGCTCGGCGATGTTGGCTCTCATGTTGTTCACAATCAGCATGAAGCGCTCAAACATGGCATCCACAGACTCTCCGGGGACATGAGTGAAGTTCTTGTACTCTCTCCAATAGGTCATAAAGTGATGCGCCTTCACCAGACTGTTTCCTCCATGGACATTCCTCAGCTGGGTCCATATCTGATTTGCCAACTTCTCTCCATACACCCTACTGAACTCAGATGCACAGAGAGCACGATAGAGATAGTCCACAGCCTTGTTGTTGGTATCGAACATATCCCTAGTCCCAGGCAAAAGGAACGACTCCGGTATGACATAGTTCTCATCAACCGTGACATCCCACAGCAACTGATCCTTTCCACGCAAAAACGCGCCCATCCGGGCTTCCCACATCTGGTAGTTCTTCCCATTGAAGTGGGGAGGACTCAAACCCTTCCCATAGTCCGCAATCTTTGGATCTCAACCGGTCAAGGTCTCAATGATCCGTATCCGGCTCTGATACCAATTGAAGGACCAGAATGGCGACAAGAGAGGGGGGAGTGAATGGGAGCCGATAAAAATTTCTTCTCCGAAGAGACAAACTCATCCTATGGTCCCAAAAAGTCCTCGACACCTCACCAGCCAAATCCACATAACCACTTGAAGGACCGAATAGGAGACCAGAGAGGGGGAGGGGAGTCAATGGGAGCCAATAAAAATTCTTCCCGAAGGTCGAACTCGGCCTATACCCTGATTGCTACTCTGAGTACTCGCACACACTAGAGAAGCTCTAGACTAGGCACACACAAGCCTGCAAGTCCTAGAGACAAGCCTAGAAGCAAAGAGCGGAAGCACAAGACAAGAATCAAAAGACTTAGCCAAATCTGCGAAGCCTTGGGCGGACAGTCCGGATGAGTACGGCGGACAGTCCGCGAGCTTGGTGGACAGTCCGTGATCCCTCGGTGGACAGTCCGAAATAGGACCTCGAACCTCCAGTGCTACACTGAGGAAATTTGGACAGTCCGGGCAAGCACCGCGGACAGTCCGGCACCTGGCGGACGGTCCGACCACACCTGGCGGATGGTCCGGCTGAACTCGCTGAAAACCCCAGACAAACCACGAGCCAACCACACACAAAATCCAAGCCACGCGGACAGTCCGCACACCCCTCGCGGAAAGTCCGAAAACTCCCTGCAACAAAACCTAGCTGCGAAAATGATCGAAACGCGAATGCGAACGAACACGCGACGAACTCAGAAGAACACACGCCACGCGGACAGTCCGCGACCCTCGAGCGGACAGTCTGCGACACGCGGACAGAGCAGAAACAACACGAACCCACGAGGTCAGCTCTCCAAATCCATCATCGGATCTCCCAAACGGCTAGAGCTCTTGAGACAAGATTTAGGGGAGATGATAAGCGTCACAAGATGAAGCTATGCCCAAAAAATCTCAACCACTAACTCCCTAACTCACCAGGAATCGTGGATCCCACGAACCACCACCAAGAACTCGGGTGTTGACGGCTGATATTTGCCATTTTTATGGCTGTCAACTCCTGCAAATTGCAGCATGAATTGCACATTCACACTAGAATAGGAGCTTAAACTCATACTTTCCACCCGTGTTGATGTCTATTTGAATGCAGGTATTTAGCATAAGAAATGGGAGCAATCCATGCACTTTCATTCCACTTCAACTGAAGGCACTCAAATGCTGGCCAATCAGGGGCTGCCACATGGATTCTCCTAGATCCATGATGTCACCAATCCATGTGAGGGACTCTCGATGAATCATACGCTGCCACATTTGCATCACATGGATCCATAGGCCCACTTTGCCAACTAAACTGCCAGGAAATGTGCCATGCATGGAGGAGAGGCACTAGGCCCCACATGGAAGCGAGCCAGAGGAAGCACACCCCAGATGGAGGGCCGGGAGCTTCGGCCGACCCTAGGATCGGCCGAACCGACCTAGGGTCGGTTGATCTCCCCCCTCCACGTGTTGCTCGCTCATTGGTCCTTGGCTGCATCCCGGGGTGTTTTGGAGCACTTGGAGCCTCGGAGCAAGCCACCCCCTTGTCTATAAATAGGAGGGGAGGGGCTCCATTTCACACACACCACCAAGCTCTCAAGTTCCACTTTTCTCTTGTGTAGCTCTCTCTCCCTCTCTCTAATTCTGCCCATGTGAGGTGATTCTCACCTCTATGTGGTAGAATAGTGATGAGAAGAGATCTAGATCAGGATTAGTTGAGAGGTAGAGTAGGGGTGAGGAGTGAGTTGATGTCCTCGTGGATGCTTGTTCTTCATTTAGATCAAAGTGAGTATTTCAGTATTTCTTATTTAGACTATAGTGGACATCATGCATGCTTGATTTGTTCTTGTGTTCTTGGCTCGTTCATAAATTAGAGGCTTGTGTTCTTTGTGACACAAGGCTTCGATCCTTTAGAGCCAGCTTAGTAGTTCATATACCTGTTTGCATGCTCTAATCCTGTTTAGCTAAGTGAGTCCACTGTATCTCGTTTGTTGGCATCCATAGCTTCCATTCTGCTCTGTAGCTCAATGAATTATAAGATGGTTTGAATCCGATCTTTCTCTAGTTCGTGGGACCGTATCTATACTGTTGCTATAGTGTATTTAGCGGGTTGACAAACGTAACAGCGCTATAGTATTTATCTGGGGTACAGATGTGGTGTCTGGGCCCTGGTTTTCCTGCGAAGACCGTGTACGCCCGTAGCATAGAGGTAGGCCGTAGTGGTGATAGCCTGTTGGACCCTTTGCAAACCCTCTGCGTCAGCGTACCGAGTTGGGACCGATGTCAGTACATTGGCCTCTCCCTAAAAAGTTAGGATGTGCTGTCGCCCCACGGGGATGACTGAGACCGGACAGATGCATCTTGAGAGCTAAGTCCCTTGAGGAAATGCTTCTCGTATCCCAACCTATCCCAGCGGAAGCTGGTGTCCTTGGATAGACCCTCTCTGGTTACTCTCCATCCTAGGAACGAAACCCGACGGGAATACTCATTCTCCGAGGGAGAAGTGCTACAACAGTGTATCCGTGCGCTTGCGGATTCGTTCGCACTCGTCAGTGTACCCGGGAGTTTCTTACACGCTCATGCTACCACGGCACCTAGTGTTGAGGTTAAGAAACACCAACAAGCATTTCTGGCACCATTGCCGGGGACGGCTGTTGTTAACCTTCGAGCCCGTCTATCCTCGTATTTATCTTTTTCCTTTTTCTTCTACCTTCACCCCCGTTACCCTTTTGAGATATCCCTTTTTGTTTTCTTTACTTCTACCTCTACCCCCGCTACCCATGGAAGGTTATCCTTGTAAACACCTTCCACCATCGAGGAGTGAACCCTCAGAGCCATCTTCATCAAGACCCACTCTTACATCTGGCTGTAGGCTTCGCCCCTCTCTCATGAAGCTAATTCAGGACCTATCCTTCTCGGGGTTAAGTCATGAGAACCCCTTTGATCATGAGAGAGACTACAAGTGTCTGATTGAAACTCGGGGTAAAACCGGAGAATCACCGGATGCTCGGAAAAGAGAGTTTTTCCCGCTATCCCTCTCCGGGGAGGCACAGGATTGGCACCGTTGTTTTGGTAGAGACTACCTTACTTGGGAAAGGTTGAGAGCAGCTTTCTACTCACAATTCTTCCCGATACAATGTGTCATCTCATTAAGGGCCAAGATTCTCTATTTCAAGCAACGTGAGGAGGAACCACTAGGGATGGCATGGAATCGTTTCGCCTCCGCAGTGGAAGATTGCCCCGTCCTCTACATTCCCGACTGGATGTTGCTCCAGCACTTCTGGTTTGGATTGCGGAAGGATGACGCCATAAGGCTTAATGCTCTCTCTGAAGGATCATTTGTGCACCTAGATGCTGTCAAGGGAAAAGATATCATGGAGAATCTCCAGGATTTCAGCTCCCCTTGCATCTTGATCAATGAGGCACCCACCAGAGGAAATGTTGAGCCACCTAGATCCATCGTCAGCTGAGTTCGAGGTTTCATATCCACTCTGTCTGAACTCTGGCTGAAGATGTCATTCCTGAATAGCAGGAGTCTAAGGGAAAGATTTCGTGGCACGAGATCTACCCTTGGGTTCCCCTCTCGTGCATCTTCTTAGACCTTCTCCCTGAGACTTTGTCTCGTGGGAGGATGGAGAGAGTAGTTCGGAAAGAATGATCATTCCCGGACAGGATGACTTGTTCGATCCTCACTACTATCTCCTAAGGAGGGTATGAGAGGCTTATCGTGTTTCTACGTCGAGGTTTGAGCTGAAGTGCCCTGCACTGAAGTTTCGTATAAACCAAGACATTGGTCTCTACTTTATAATCCATTGGATTCATCCATCAGACCGAAGGAGCACGATCATTTACCGATCGACTAGAGTACATTCACTTTTTATCTCAAGCACATCGATCGATGCCGATCAGTCAGGAGAAGCTTGAACTTCGTATCTTATGCCTGACTTGATCGATGCCCAATGGGAGTTGCACTTTCCAGCTTATCCATAACCCCCCATTGGAAGCTTAGGCCAGACCTTCAGAATGTTACCTTCGCTCCGATAACAACATCGAACCCTCTGCCTAAGGTAAGAGCGAGTTAAATCTCGTTCTTCATCCGAACTCTGGTTCCTGGTCGTACACCGGCCTTTGGAAGACCATGCTCTATCCTCTTTGAAGGTCGAGTGTCTTTCTGAGCATGAGTTCACTCAGAGATCGGTACCTATTGGTGAAGCACTAGCCTCAGTGCTCGATCTTTTCGTCTCCGAGTTCCGTGACCCAAGTGCTATAGTCCTCGAGTCCCATGACCACCTCAGGGATGCCTCAGCTTCTCTGGGATGATCATGCTTGCCTTTAGCTTCGATACACCTTTTTGGGCTCGAGTTCGTATATGCACTACCCTTGCAGATCAGAGTTTATCATCACACCAATATTATCTGCAATTAGATGGTCATAAGTTGAGACAGGAGATCACAAGACACCCGCATCCTGAGTACTCTTGGGACTCATCTCGTTTCCCCAGGAAGAATTATCCTTCGGGTATCTTGTGGACCGTGGTCAGGCAGGAGAAAGAAATTGCCAAGATAAAGCGGAGTAGGCAAAGGACCACAGGAAGGCAACACCATCATGGCGACACGGTGAATGCTTCATGATTACCGTCAGAGGTTCCTACACTTTTGACGAACCGAGTATGTTGCCAAGGTGAGCTCCCCTAGATTCTCTATGGTTATATCATGGCTTGGCCAAGGTTGTTATATAGTGGAGGATGAATTTTCAACCTCAACCTTATCCTATCCTTAAGCCTAAGCCAACCTTTCCATCCCGGGGAATCCACCTGGGCCTTCGATCCTGAGACTTGCTGGAGCCCACACGGGAAAGGGGAAGGCCAGAGGGGCCCACTTGGGGCCGACCGATCCCTGGTTCGGCCGAAACCCTGGTGACTCCGCCTCCCTTCTTCTTTCGCGTGTGTGTCTCATTCTCCTCCAGGAACCTTCTCTTTGCCGCCCGACGAGTTTTCGCGTCGCGAGAATCCATCTCCTCCACCTCACCATCCACAGCTCATCACCGCATCCATGGCCAGCTACGGTTTCGCTCGACTTCGTAGGGAGGTTTCGCCCCTCACTACAGGGGGAGGAAGCTCCTCTCGTCTCGACAACCTCGGCGACCTGGATGAAGTGATGGGATCACCGGAGGCCATGACTCCCGAGAGAGGTAGGATGTAGAGAGTACTCGCAGGATGCGCACCGACTCCCCGGTGTAGTCGTCCCGGCGAGGCTCCTCCTCCCCGCCTTCTTTCCCGGTCAGGATGGCCACCATGGGAAACAAGACCGCTGCACGCAAGCGAGTCTTGTTTGATGATCCCCCTGGGCCACCTCTGAAGCCATGAGAGCGCTACATTGGGTTCGACTTCAACAGTTACGGAGAAGCTTTCTGCCACACTTATGAGCAGGATGTGTGGGACGAGTTCCCACTCCCACAGACCCGGCGCAAGATCTTCAGAGTGAAGACAGCCACTAGAGGCTATGGTACACCCTACCATAAGCTGCCTCAGTGGGAGCGAGTCATCACCAAGATCCTCGCAGATATGCGAGTGAATGGCGCCAAGAAGACCCCTGCCCTAGCAAGGCTAGCAAACAAACTAGCTGATCTGTTCTTAGAGCATGAGAAGCTGGTTGAAGGGCTGGCTAAGCAGAGGGACGAATACCATGAGCTCAGGCTTGAGTATCACCAGCTGGAGGAGGACATGACCTAGAAGCTGCAGAGGCTGGCAGTTGCTGAGGGAAAGGAGCAGATCCTTTCCGAGTAGTGGGGATTAGCCCCAACTTTAGTTCATTAGGCGCTAGTCTAGGTCTAGGTTTATTTCCCTTAATTTCATTTATTTCTTTGCATGTGTGTAAGCGCCTAATCATTTTGTTTTGAAAACATTTAGATTTGAATAAAGTGGCTCACCGGTCATGTAACCCGGTTTAGCCACCTATTGTGTCATTACTTTGGTCTTTTTGATTTAGAGGACATCTAGGTTTGAGACAGTGTGGGGGAAGAGCCACGACTCTCCCAATACAGGCACGACGTTTTCCATACGTACCCACTGTGAGCACTTCGCGCTAGTCGATCGATCACCTACCGAGAACCTGAACGGGACCCGCACGAGTTCACTCCTGTGGAGAGCCTCTCACAGTTCATTTCTCATGCATAGCGCCGGTTTGATCTCAACAACTCACTCTCTTTCATTCCTGAGTTTTATAAGCTATATCTGTCTATCTCAAAACTAAAACTCGAATAATGATGCTAAAGATCACCCAGCTTGCTTGTACTTGAGTAGACTTACTGAGGACCAGGTGTGTCCGAGGACCAGTGGAGAGTCGCTGCTTAGTGATGAGTGACTGACAATGTTGTGTGGACTGATGCTTGGCTAAGTGTGCAGGTACAGGTTGCAGCTTGACTCGTGTTGGTGCAGGTGAAGAACAAGCGCGAAAGGCCTTAGCCGTGGCGGCCTCCGGGTGATGGAGTGGCAAGTAGGCTTGGTTCGATGGACCCAGTGGCCGATGGGGTCAAGTGCGAGCCGTGCGGTGCAAGACTGGCGGGCTGAAGTCGTGAACATGGGCCAGTGCAAGGTAGCGCATGGAGCCCGAAGCTTGCACGCGGGGTTTGTTGGTCTGCCCACAAAACCATCGGTGGACGGTTTCTTGGTTTGGGCCTCAAAACCAAGCCCGGAGGCTCGAGGCGACGGAGACGGTGATCCGGGAGCTTCGGGAAAATTCGAGGCGGAGGGCACGTGGCGTGATCGCGGGGTTTGCGTCGATGTGAAGCGAAGCCGTGGTGGAAGTGTGTCTGTCCGATGAAGACTTGACCAAAATGCCCCTGAGGGGTTGTATCTTCATTTCAAGTTGTAGGGGTAGCGTGGTCATTTAGCTCCCTCCGATGGACTTCGTATAAATAGCGGAGAGGTGGATGGCATCTCTCTCTCTTGGACTCTAGGGTTTCCTCCACCGTTAGATTGCTCTGAACTGCTTCTTTTCCCTCTGTCTTCCTTAGGCTAAATTCTTGTATAGACTCTGACCTCTGGATGTATGGAAGCATTCGGCGTTGCGGTGATCTCCTAGTCCTTTGTGATTTTCATGTCATTTTCGGGGCTATTTTTGGGGAGTTTCGTTCTTCGCTCAATTCAGGGATTTGAGGGTGTTTTCCTTCGGATTTCTTTGAGTGGATCATGGGTGGATGCCTTGTGCATCTTTGTGTGTGATCTTGACCCCTCAAACACCGGGGAAGGCCTTCGATTCGTGAGTTTTTGACCAGAGTTCGAGTTCTTGGTGGAGGTTCGTGTGATCCGCGATTCCCGGCGATTTAGTGGCTTAGAGGTCGAGATTTTTGGGGCATAGCTTCATCTTGTGTTGCTTATCATCTCCCCCAAATCTTGTCTCAAGAGCTTTTGCCATTTGGGAGATCGAATGATGGATTTGGAGAGTTGACCTCGCGGGGTCGGGCTGTTTCAGCTCTGTCCGAGCCTGGCGGACAGTCTGCATGTCCATTGCGGATAGTCTGCAAGGAGCCTGACAGGTCTGGTGTTCTTCGTGTTCGTCGCGAGTCCTTCCGAGTTCGTGCTTTGATCCGGTGCCACAAGTGGTTTTGGTTGCACGGAGTTCGCGGACGGTCCGGACTGAAGTGGCGGACAGTCCGTGAAGGTGCAAACAGTCCGCGGGTCCCTTGCGGATAGTCCGATTTTTTGGGGTGCGTCTCTGGTGGTTCGGGAGGCTTTTTTGGACAGTCCGCGTGGCCTTTGCGGATAGTCGACCCAAGCCCCATGGACAGTCCGCCGTACACCACGGACGGTCCGCGAGGTCTGTTGCAGACTTGCTTCCTTTGCTTTGATTCTTGTCCGGTGCTTCCGCTCTTGGATTTGTGGCTTGTCCCTAGGACTTGTAGGCTTGTGTGTGTCTAGTCTAGGGCTTCTTTGGTGTGTGCGAGTACTCGGAGTGGCAATCGGGGTATGGGCCGAGTTCAACCTTCGGGAAGAATTTTTATCGGCTCCCATTCACTCCCCCCTCTCTGGTCGCCCTATTCGGTCCTTCAATTGGTATCAGAGCCGGTTACAGATCTTCTTGATTCTAACCAGTCTAAGATCCAAAGATGGGCGATTATGGCAAGGGGTCGGGTCCTCCGCACTTTGATGGCAAGAATTACCCGATATGTGAGAGGCACATGGGCGCGTTTTTGCGAGGGAAGGGAACATTGATCTCGGAGGTCACTTAGAATCCTCATTATGTCATCCCAGACAGTTTTCTGCTTCCAGGATCATGGGACATGTGTGAGGCCAACAACAAGGCCGTTGATTACTTGTTCCGTGCTCTCTGTGCCTCTGAGTTCGAGCGAGTGTATGGAGAGAATGTGGCCGGAAAGATTTGGCTCAAGTTGAGAAATGCTCATGTTGGTAATGCCCAAGTGCAAGCCCGTTTGTTTTCCACTTACCGGAGAGAGTATGAGAACTTCACTCATCTCCCAGTGAATCGACCGATGCTATGTTTCAGCGCTTCACTAGCATAGTCAACAACACGAGGGCCAATGTGACAGAGCTCCCATACACGGATCATGATCAAGCTATCAAGTTTTTGCATGCCCTGGATAGGTCTGGGTGGAGTGCCAATGTCGAGGCCATTGAGGAGTCGAGCGTGTATGATACGCTTACGCTTGATGAGCTATTTTCCAAGCTTAGGTATTCGGAGGTTGATCATGGCCTGAGAGCCGAGAGCGAGAGCCCCACTGATCCTCATAGTTTGGCTCTTGTCTCAGGATCAAGGTCTAACGCTAACTCTGGTGGTTTCCCTTTGTCTTGTCTTGTGTCTTTGCCAGATTTGGACCTTGAGGTGCTGAGCGAGGCTGATCTCGCTTTGTTGAGCAAGAGGTTTGGGCGGATGTACGAGAACCGCAAGAATGCAAGGCGGAGCTCGGGGATGTGCTATTAGTGCGGGAAGCACGACCACTTCATCGCCGAATGCCCTGAAGCCATGGAGATCAAGAACGACTACAAGGGCAAGCCCAAGCATGACTACAACAAGCACCGCTCCCAGAACGACTACAAGGACAAGCACAAGGACAAGGGCGAGAGAAGGCACAAGAAGAGTGGCGGCCACAAGAAGAAGACCACTCGAGTGATGGTGGCCGGAGCGAGCGACATCGACTCGACATCAAGCGATGCTTCCTCCGACTCAAGCAGTGAGGAAGAGCAAGAAAGGTGCAAAGACAAGCGGCACATGGGCAAGAACTTCACCGGCCTGAGCTTCATCGCACAAGGAGGCTTTTGCGGCATGGCGGACTCCAAGAAGGAAGGGTGGGAGGCACAAGTCGGATTCGAACTCTGATTCTGAAGAAGAGGTACGATAGGATCCCAACTTCTTGCTAGAGGAGAATGCTAGGCTGAATGAGTTGCTTGATAACCGTGATGATGTGCTTAGAAAGACCAACAAGGAGAAGAGAGAATTTGGGTCTTTGTTGGGTGATGCTAAGGATAAGATAGCTGAGCTTGAATCCTTGCTTGTCGATGCTAGAAATGAGATAGGATCTTTGAAATCTGCTCCTGTGGTGTCTGATGAGATTGACTGTGGTGATTGCTCAGTTTGTCTTGCTGATTTGACTGCCCTCAAGGAGAAACATGCCTCTACTCTTGAGGAACTAGATGTGGTTAGGATTGAGTGTGATGAATTGAAGTCTAGGCCAGCTTTGTTAGGAGCTTGTACCTCATGTCCTATTTTGCATGCTAGGCTAGATGAATCTCACACTAGAATTGTTTCTCTTGAGGCGGCATTGAAAGCTCCTCTTCCTACATCATGTTCTACCTGTGAAATGCATGCGTTGAAAAACATGGAACTTACACACTATGTTGACCGTCTGCAGGATGAAAATGATGAGCTTAGAAAATTGATGAGTTGGTTGTCTGGGCATGAGCCACAATTGAGTTTGATGTTGGCTCAGTTCAAGAGGTTTGATGGTCAGGCGTTGGGGGCTGACAAGAGTGGTGAGAAGAGTGGTGAGGGAGAAAAGAAAGCTGGAGAGACTCCTACTCCACCACACACCATACCCATGAACAAATATGCACCCAAGCCAAACCACCTCAGAAACAAGCCAGACCCACCAGTGTTCCCCCAGAAAACAGAGAATTACCAGAAACCCATCAAGTTTGTGAGCAACCTGGGTAATGTATTTGAGGGGAAGTCAGGAGGGAAAGCTGTTGAGAAGCCCAGAGAAAAGCCACCGCCTAAGCCACAGCCGATCCACTTCCATTGTGAGTATTGTGGGAGGGATGGGCATAAGGATGAGTTCTGTTTCAGGAGGAAGAGGGATGAGAGGTTTGCTAGGGAGATGGCAAACAAGGGCAGGTACCACCTTGCTCGTGGTGTGCCTGAGCCTCGTAGAGGGCCTCTACCTAGGGGTGAGGTGTATGTGCGTACAGTTCCCACTCATGGAGGTGGAGGTGTGTTTCCTCAGAGAGACAGGCGTGTTGGGTTTAGCCGTGTGAGTTGGCTCGACGTGCTCCATCTCGTGACCGTTACGAGTTTGGGAGGCACGATCGGAGCTTTGGGTCTCAGATGGACTACGGGCCACGTTTTCCCCCTCGTGGTGCGTGTACTCCTCCAGTAAGATGTGACAGTTCCTTTGGTGGTAGGCGTGAGAGGGTTCTGCCTAGAGGTTTTGGTAGGATGGACCTTGCTAACCGTTCTTTTGAGCAAATGGCTCAACACTGGTTTGACTCTTTTGGTACTAACCCCTGTGTTGAGTCGCTTGCTCATTCTTGTTCTCATTTTTGATTGCAGGTGGGAGGCTTGGAGAACTTTTGGTTGATCGACTCCGGTTGCTCACGCCACATGACCGGAGATCGTGGGTGGTTCTCCAGCCTCACCCTGGTGAGTACGAGGGAGTACATCACTTTCGGGGACAATAGGAGAGGACGAGTGCTTGCTGAAGGTTTGGTGAAGGTAAGTAGCAAGGTGACCTTAAGAAGTGTGGCCCTGGTCAAGTCACTTGGTTTTAACCTGTTGTCAGTATCTCAATTACTCGACGAAGGTTTTGAGGTTCGTTTTAAGTCCGGTGCTTCTCATGTGCTTGATTCTTGAGGCGATCTTGTCTGTACGATCGTCCCCGAGAGTCAAATCTTTCTTGCCAACTTTTCCCAGTCTGTTGGTCCTCCTTGAAGCTTTGTTGCTGGCGTTTCAGCCGAGCTTTGGAAACGGCATAGGAGGTTGGGACACTTGAGCTTTGAGTTGCTTTCCCGCTTGAGTGGTCTTGATCTTGTCCGAGGATTGCCTAAGTTGAAATTCGAGAAGGATTTGGTTTGTGCTTCTTATCGGCAAGGAAAGATGGTTGCTGCTTCTCACACCCCTCTGACTGCTGTCATGACCGAGCAACCTTGTGAGCTGTTGCACATGGATTTGGTTGGGCCAGCTCGTGTTCGCTCTGCGGGTGGGAAGTGGTATGTTCTTGTGGTTGTTGATGATTTTTCGAGGTACTCTTGGGTTTTCTTTTTGGAGGATCAGAGCGAGACATTTGGCTTTGTTCGGGACTTGATCTTGAGGTTGAAGAATGAGAGACATGATGATGCCATTCGAGCTATACGTAGTGACAATGGCACAAAGTTTAAGAACTCTTATTTTGATGCCTTTTGCAGTGATCTTGGTCTCGATCATTAGTACTCTTCTCCATACGTCGCTTGCCAGAATGGCGTAGTGGAGAGGAAGAACCGGACCCTTTGTGAGATGGCCAGGACGATGCTCGATGAGCATAGGACTCCTAGGCGTTTCTGGGCCGAGGCGGTCAATACCGCTTGCTATGTCTCAAATCGCATGTTCCTTCATGCCTTTAAGAAGAAGACCTCCTATGAGCTGATGCATGGCCGACAACCCAAGGTGAGTCACTTTAGAGCTTTTGGTTGCAAGTGTTTCATTCTGAAGAAGGGCAAGTTGGATAAGTTTGAGTCTAGATGTTCGGATGGTATTTTCCTCGGTTATGCGATTCACTCTAGAGCATATCGTGTGCTCAACCTTGACACTAACCGAATCATGGAGACTTGCGAGGTAACCTTCGACGAGACACAACCATGTAGCTCTTCTGCTTTTGAGTGTGCCGGTGACGAGGAGATTGGAGCGAGGTTCTTTGAAGATGAGAAGGATGGAGATGGAGACGACAACGATGATGATGGTGGTGCCCCCGTGGCTGATCGTGTACACGCTACTTCCACTACTACGACGACGATCGAGGATGGACCATCCCCTACACCCACTACAACTAAGGCTATTCGAGTGGAGGCTGCAGCTGAGGGGAAGATTGTGTCCAGGCGAGAGGCTCCCTGGCGTGTACAAGTGGATCACCCACCGATGACGATCAGAGGTGACCTTCATGAATGCACTACACGGTCGAGGTCAAGGAACACTTCTCATGTCGCTCAGTCTGCTTTTGTCGCTTCTTTCAAGCCCAAAGATATTCGACATGCTTTGTCTGACGAGAATTGGGTGAATTCCATGCATGAGGAGTTGGAGAATTTTGAGAGAAACCAAGTCTGGGTGTTAGTCGATCAACCACCAAATTGCGTTCCCATAGGTACCAAATCGGTGTGGAAGAACAAAGAGGGTGAGAATGCGATGGTTGTGAGAAACAAGTCGAGGTTGGTGGCTCAAGGGTTCAACCAGAAGGAGGGGATAGACTATGAGGAGACATTTGCTCCTGTGGCCCGTTTGGAGGCAATTAGGATCCTTCTAGCCTTTGCCGTGGCTAAAGGGTTCAAGTTGTACCAAATGGATGTCAAGAGTGCTTTCTTGAATAGCGTAATAGAGGAAGAAGTGTATGTGTGGCAACCCCCGGGGTTTGAGAGCGAGAAATACCCGCACCATGTATACAAACTCCAGAGAGCACTCTATGGGTTGAAACAGGCACCTAGAGCTTGGTATGGCAGGTTGAGAGGGTTTTTGCTGAGTAAGGGGTTTCTGATGGGCACAGTTGATAAGACCCTGTTTCTCCTTAAGCATGGGAATGGCCTTTTGATTGTTCAGATATACGTGGATGACATAATCTTTGGTAGCTCTTGTCATGATCTTGTTGCCAGATTTGCAGATGACATGAGCAGGGAATTTGAGATGTCCATGATGGGCGAGCTGCAGTTTTTCTTAGGCCTCCAAATCAAGCAGTGCAAGGACAGGATGTTTGTACATCAGACGAAGTACACCAGGGACATGGTGAAGAAGTTTGGCATGAACGACTCCAAGCCGCTGACTACACCGATGAGTACCACTACAGCTTTGGACGCGGATGAGGACGGCGAACCCGTGGACCAGAAGGAGTACCGGAGCATGATCGGCTCCCTCCTCTACTTGACGGCGACGAGGCCGGACATACAGTTCAGTGTGTGTCTGTGCGCTCGTTTTCAGGCTTCATCGAGGATTTCACATCGGCAGGCCGTCAAGCGGATTTTCAGGTACTTAAACTACACTCTTGAGTTTGGTCTTTGGTACTCTGCCTCCTCGAAACTCAGACTTCACGGTTACTCCGATGCTGATTTTGCTAGGTGTCGATTGGACCGCAAGTCTACCTCTGGGTGTTGTCAGTTCTTTGGTTCTTCTTTGGTCTCTTGGTCATCTCGCAAGCAATCTGGTGTAGCCCAGTCTACCACAGAAGCTGAGTATGTAGCTGTTGCTAGTTGTTGTTCGCAGCTGCTTTGGATGACCTATACCATGAGTGATTTTTTTGAGGAGTGCTCCCAGATTCCACTCTTTTATGACAGCACCAGTGCCATAAGTGTAGCCAAAAATCCTGTCCTCCACTCCAAAATGAAACACATAGAAGTGAGGTACCACTTCCTGAGGGACAATGTTGAGAAGGGAAACATATCTTTGTCCTATGTCCGTACACAAGATCAGCTAGCTGACATTTTTACCAAACCACTTGACCAAGTTACTTTCACTCGCTTGTGGGGTGAACTTGGGGTGTGCTTTCTTTTCTAGCTGGGTCTTGGAGCTTCTTATGTATATATGTGTCATATGTTTCATTTTGTTGCATTCCATACATGCATTTTCCTTTCTGTACAAAACCTGGTAGGATAGCCATCTTTGGATCACTTGTGCTAGGAAAAGCTTCTCTTATATACTTTGATCACAGATGTGCTATGTGTGAGATATGTGCATGTTTGGTAAATGGTGATGTAAATGCTATGCTCTTGATGGTTTTGCCATATATTTACGTTGAGATAGCTTTCTTTTTATGAAAATGCTAAATTGGTGTCAATCATGAGTAGATGCATGTCTATGCAAAATTTGTGCTTAAATGCCTATATCATGTTTAGTTTGTGCTTGAGAATCATGTTCTCTTTGCTTGGGGTCAAAAACCTTTTTGGCATTGTAAATGTTTAGCCCTTTTGCTTGCTTGGGGAGGAGCATAAGCTTCTTTTTGCCGCAAAGGCACTTCATGTATCATGTTTAAACTTGAAAATGAAATTGGTGTATGAATTGCCTTGTGCTTGAAAAATGAGTTCCTAATCATTTTTTATGTTTTTGATATTCATATCTTGGGTGCTAAACCGTAGCATGTTGTCTACCATGAGAAGTCTAATTTTAAGAAGTAGACACATGGCTCGGTGGCTTTAACATGACTTGAGTAGCTTGTGGGCATTTATAATGACATTGTGATGAGAATTTGTGATCTTGCATAAATTTTGGATGATCTAGTGTATTTGTGCTCAAATTGGTATGGATAGGGTCTTGCTCATGAGATGAATGTTTATTTGTGAAAATTGCTTAAAACTTTTTTTAGCCATGTCACATGATTATATGTCTCTACCTTCTTGTTGGCAATGTGCTAACTACACCATGTCTACCTTGCTTGCTTTATGTCTTGTGTGTAGCATTTTGTTGTGCTCTTTGTATATTTGAGAAGCTTGGTAGCTTGTATATATGCTTTAACATGCATTTTTCATGAAAACAAGGGGAAGAGTTTCATATACCTTGATTCATGCATTGTCAACAAGGGGGAGATGATGTATGCATTTTGGGAGATTTGTATGATAAGGGGAGATTCTGTGGAAAAATTGGTATGCATTTGTGAGATGTTGCATGTGAGGAGAAAATTTGAGAAGAAAAGGTTGCATTTGCTCAGGGGGAGCTTGCATATGTGCAGGGGGAGCTCCTTTGGTTTTTCCTGAGTTTTGTGCTTTGTGGTGTGCTCCTTGTGAGCTTTGTTTTGTCTCGGCTGTGTCGAGCCGTTGCCCTTGTCTTAGGGGGCCGAGATTTGGTTTGGCGAGTGATCTTGTTTTCGCTTGTTCTTTGGATTTGGATCACTTGCTTTGGAGGTTTGTGTTTGTGGTTGTTTTCTTTTCTTTTTCTCTATGATGGTTACTATGGGTGTTGTCAATGCACTCATCAAGGGGGGGATTGAGGACCAGGTGTGTCCGAGGACCAGTGGGGGTCGCTCCTTAGTGATGAGTGATTGACAATGTTGTGTGGACTGATGCTTGGCTAAGTGTGCAGGTACAGGTTGCAGCTTGACTTGTGTTGGTGCAGGTGAACAACAAGCGTGAAAGGCCTTAGCCGTGGCGGCCTCCGGGTGACGGAGTGGCAAGTAGGCTTGGTTCGATGGACCCAGTGGCCGATGGGGTCAAGTCCGAGCCGTGCGGTGCAAGACTGGCGGGCTGAAGTCGTGAACATGGGCCGGTGCAAGGTAGCGGATGGAGCCCGAAGCTTGCACGCGGGGTTTGTTGGTTTGCCCACAAAACCATCAGTGAACGGTTTCTTGGTTTGGGCCTCAAAATCAAGCCCGGAGGCCCGAGGCGACGGAGACGGTGATCTGGGAGCTTCGGGAAGCTTCGAGGCAGAGGGCACGTGGCGTGATCGCGGGGTTTGCGTCGATGTGAAGCGAAGCCGCGGTGGAAGTGTGTCCGTCCGATGAAGACTTGATCAAAATGCCCCTGAGGGGTTGTATCTTCATTTCAAGTTGTAGGGGTAGCGTGGTCATTTACCTCCCTCCGATGGACTTCGTATAAATAGCGGAGAGGTGGATGGCATCTCTCTCTCTTGGACTCTAGGGTTTCCTCCCACAGTAGATTGCTCTAAACTGCTTCTTTTCCCTCTGTATTCCTTAGGCTAGAATCTTGTATAGACTCTGACCTTTGGATGTATGGAAGCATTCAGTGTTGCAGTGATCTCCTAGTCCTCTGTGATTTTCGTGTCATTTTCGGGGTTATTTTTGGGGAGTTTCGTTCTTCGCTCGATTCAGGGATTTGAGGGTGTTTTCCTTCGGATTTCTTTGAGGGGATCATGGGTGGATGCCTTGTGCATCTTTGTGTGTGATCTTGACCCCTCAAATGTCGGGGAAGGCCTTCGATTCGTGAGTTCTTGACCGGAGTTCAAGTTCTTCGTGGAGGTTCGTGTGATCCGCGATTCCCGGCGATTTAGTTGCTTAGATGTCGAGATTTTTGGGGCATAGCTTCATGTTGTGTTGCTTATCATCTCCCTCAAATCTTGTCTCAAGAGCTTTTGCCGTTTGGGAGATCCGGTGATAGATTTGGAGAGTTGACCTCGCGGGGGTCGGGCTGTTTCAGCTCTGTCCGAGCCTGGCGGACAGTCCTCACGTCCATTGCGGACAGTCCGTGAGGAGCCTGACAGGTCTGGTGTTCTTCGTGTTCTTCGCGAGTCCTTCCGAGTTCGTGCTTTGATCCGGTGCCACAAGTGGTTTTGGTTGCACGGAGTTCGCGGACGGTCCGGACTGAAGTGGAGGACAGTCCGTGAAGTTGCGGACAGTCCGTGCGTCCCTCGCGAACAGTCCGATTTTTCGGGGTGCGTCTCTGGTGGTTCGAGAGGCTTTTTTGGACAGTCATGTGGTCTTTGCGGACAGTCCGCCCAGGCCCCATGAACAGTCCGCGCAGGCCCCACGGACAGTTCGCCGTACACCACGAACGGTCCGCGAGGTCTGTTGCGGACTTGCTTCCTTTGCTTTGATTCTTGTCCGGTGCTTCCGCTCTTGGATTTGTGGCTTGTCCCTAGGACTTGTAGGCTTGTGTGTGCCTAGTCTAGGGCTTCTTTGGTGTGTGCGAGTACTCAGAGTGGCAATCGGGGTATAGGCCGAGTTCAACCTTCGGGAAGAATTTTTATCGGCTCCCATTCACTCCCCCCCCTCTCTGGTCGCCCTATTCGGTCCTTCACTTACATATGTTTTATTCCTTGTTATCTACCTGATGCTTGTGAACCATAACCTTCTTAAGGACAAGCATGTTCACCTAAGTAATTGATGAGTATGATATGGCTAGATGATATGATCTGTTGCTCTGATGACTAACTCTCTTGGGTTGTTTATTTTTTTTAGAAAAACTCAAAACCTCTTGGAAAGGCTCCTCTTTGATATGCCTCTGTCCCATTAGAGCCATATGATCGTCGTAGGCAAAACCCCTAAATTCATATGTTGCTTGTTATTGTGTTGAGCCTTGTCAAATTCTGTGACCCATGTGAGAATTATTTTCATTACTTTCATGATCAAGACTTATGTGCACCCCACCTATTTCCCCTTGCTATGCTTCTACACTAGAAGTTAGCATTGTATCATTCATCCATTCCATGAAAATAAAGCTCCATATGTGGTGTGACCTCTCTCTCTAAAAGTATCCTTCAAAAAGAGACATGGGCTATGAAAAAAAATATATACACATGCCCAGAGCATGTTTGAAAAAAAAGAGAAAAGAAGAAAGGATAACCCATGTCCAAAATAAAGAAGGAAAAAGGAGAGGGATGGTCATGCAAAAAGGAGTTCCATAATTTTGATGGTAATAACTAGTGTCCATTCCGGGGCTAGTGTCCACCTTACCATCAACCCACAGTTCTCATCATATTTGTATGGTAAAATCTAGCACCCATTCCGGGCCTAGTATCCACCTTGCCATATCCACTATATCCATACCGGTGCACATCTTGATCTGATGGTATGATTTGATTTTCTCTATGGATCCAGTCTTTGATTTTGCAAAATATGTGATGCAAGTATGCTTTCTCTTTACCCTACCCTGAGCTCCACATATAGCCATCATTAGAAGTAGGATGAAGAAAGGTAAATGCCTTAGTAAGGATATATACACATTGAGCGATCTTAGAGAATCAAATGAGGAAGCCACCAAGAGTTTTGTTTATGAAAACTTACAAAACACCAAGGTGTTTATCATCAGGTGCATAAGTGACTTGATTCATAGCTGTTCTACTTTTCAATCACCCAAGGGGACATGATAGCCACTCCACAGAGGTTCACAGGAGCAAGGTATGACTTGGAATATCTCTTATGTTTGTCTTACTCTTTGGTATTCATGACCCACTTGGCTTTGTTTCCCCTTCACTCGGGACGAGGAAAGGTCAAGTGTGGGGGTGTTGTTGACGGCTGATATTTTCCATTTTTATGGCCGTCAACTCCTGCAAATTGGAGCATAAATTGCACATTCACACTAGAATAGGAGCTTAAACTCATACTTTCCACCCGTGTTGATGTCTATTCGAATGCAGGTATTTAGCATAAGAAATGGGAGGAATCCATGCACTTTCATTCCACTCCAACCCAAGGCACTGAAATGCTGGCCAATCCGGGGCTGCCACATGGATTCTCCTGGATCCATGATCTCACCAATCCATGTGAGGGACTCTCGACGAATCATACGCTGCCACGTCAGCATCACAGGATCCATGGGCCTACTTTGCCAACTAAACCACTAGGAAACGTGCCATGCACGGAGGAGAGGCACCAGGGCCCACATGGAAGCGAGCCAGAGGAAGCACACCCCAGATGGAGGGTCGGGAGCTTTGGCTGACCCTAGGATTAGCCGAACCGACCTAGGGTCAGTTGATCTCCCCCCTCCACGTGTTGCTCGCTCATTGGTCCTTGGCTGCATCCTGGGGTGTTCTGGAGCACTTGGAGCCTCGGAGAAAGCCACCCCCTGTCTATAAATAGGAGGGGAGGGGCTCCGTTTCACACACAACACCTAGCTCTCAAGTTACACTTTTCTCTTGTGTAGCTCTCTCTCCCTCTCTCTAATTCTGCCCATGTGAGGTGATTCTCACCTCTATGTGGTAGAATGGTGATGAGAAGAGATCTAGATCAGGATTAGTCAAGAGGTAGAGTAGGGGTGAGGAGTGAGTTGATGTCCTCATGGATGCTTGTTCTTTATTTAAATCAAAGTGGGTATTTCAGCATTTCTTATTTAGACTATAGTGGACATCATGCAAGCTTGATTTGTTCTTGTGTTCTTGGCTCGTTCATAAGTTAGAGGCTTGTGTTCTTCGTGACACAAGGCTTCGATCCTTTAGAGCCAGCTCAGTAGTTCATATACCTGTTTGCATGCTCTGATCCTGTTTAGCTAAGTGAGTCCGCTGTATCTCGTTTGTTGGCATCCATAGCTTCCTTTTGCTCCGTAGCTCAATGAATTATTAGATGGTTTGAATCCGATCTTTCTCTAGTTCGTGGGACCGTATCTATATGGTTGCTATAGTATAGTTAGCGGGTCGACAAACATAACCGCGCTATAGTATTTATCTGGGGGTACAGACATGGTGTCTGGGCCCTGGTTTTCCTGCGAAGACCGCGTACGCCCGTAGCGCAGAGGTAGGCCGTAGTGGTGGCAGCCTGTTGGACCCTTTGCAAACCCTCTGCGTCAGCGTACCGAGTTGGGCTCGATGTCAGTACATTGGCCTCTCCCTAAAAAGTTAGGATGTGCTGTCGCCCCACGGGGATGACTGAAACCGGACAGATGCATCTTGAGAGCTAAGTCCCTTAAGGAAGTGTTTCTCGTATCCCGACCTATCCCAGCGGAAGCTGGTGTCCTTGGATAGACCCTCTCTGGTTACTCTCCATCCTAGGAACGAAACCCGATGGGAATACTCATTCTCCGAGGGAGAAGTGCTACAATAGTGTATCCGTGTGCTTGCGGATTCGTTCGCACTCGTCAGTGTACCCGGGAGTTTCTTACACGCTCACGATACCACGACGCCTAGTGTTGAGGTTAAGAAACACCAACATCAGGCTCCGACTAAAAACTCATGAATCGAAGGTGTTTCCCAGCGTTTGAGGGGTCAAGATCACACACAAAGATGCGCAAGGCATCGACTCATGATCCCCTCAAAGAAATCCGAGAGAAAACCTCTTCAAATCCCAGAATCGAGCGAAGAACGAAACTCCCCAAAAATAGCCCCGAAAAAGACACGAAAATCACAAAAGAGCTAGGAGATCACCGCAACGCCGAATGCTTCCATACATCCAGAAGTCAGAGTCTATACAAGAATCTAGCCTAAGGAAAGCAGAGGAAAAGAAGCAGTCCAGAGCGATCTACAGGGGGAGGAAACCCTAGAGTCGAAAAGAGAGAGATGCCATCCACCTCTTCGCTATTTATACGAGGTCCACCGGAGGAGGCAAATGACCACGCTACCCCTACAACTCAAATAGAAGATACGCACTCCTCAGTGGCATTTTGGTCAAGTCTTCATCGAGCGGACACGCTTCCACCGCGGACTTGCTTAGCATCGACGCAAGCCCCGCGATCACGCCACGTGCCCCCCGCCTCGAAGCTTCCCGACGCTCCCGGATCACCGTCTCCGTCGCATCAGGCCTCCGACTCGGTTTTGCAGCCCAAACCAAGAAGCCGTCCACTGATGGTTTTGTGGGCAAACCAACAAACCCCGCGTGCAAGCTTCGGGCTCGATCCGCTACCTTGCACCGGCTCATGTTCACGACTTCAACTTGCTAGTCTTGCACCGCACGGCTTGCACTTGACCCCATTGGGCAACGGGTCCATTGAACCAAGCCTACTTGCCTCTCCAGCACCCAGAGGCCGCCACGGCTAAGGCCTTTCGCGTTTGTTCTTCACCTGCACCAACACGAGTCAAGCTGCAATCTGTACCTGCACACTTAGCCAAGCATGAGTCCACACAACGTTGTCAATCACTCATCACTAAGGAGCGACCCTCCACTGGTCTTCGGACACACCTGGTCCTCAATCTCCCCCTTGATGAGTGCATTGACAACACCCATAGTAACCATCATAGAGAAAAAGAAATGAAAACAACCACGAACACAAACCTCCAAGCAACTGATCCAAAGCCAAAGAACAAGCGAAAACACGATCACTCACCAAACCAAGTCTCGGTCCCTAAGGCAAGGGCAACGGCTCAACCCAGCCGAGACAAAACAAAGCTCACAAAGTGCATACCACAAAGCACAAAACTCAGGCAAACCAAAGGAGCTCCCGCTGAACATATGCAGACTCCGCTTGAGCAAATGCAAACCCTTTCTTCTCAATTTTTCCTCACATGCCACATCTCACAATTGCATGAAAAATCTCCCCCTTGCATGTATATACCCCAAAACTCTCCCCCTTGTTGACAATGCATGAATCAAGGTATAGTAAGCACTTCCCCTTGTTTTCATGAAAAATGCATGTCAAAGCATATATACAATCTATCAAGCTTCTCAAATATACAAAGAGCACAACAAAATGCTACAAATGATACATAAAGCAAGCAAAGTAGACATGGTGTAGTTAGCACACTGCCATCAAGAAGGTAGAGACATATAAGCATGCGACATGGCCAAAAGTAATTTTAAGCAAATTTTTACAAGGAAAACATTCATCTCATGAGCAAAACCCTATCCATGGCAATTTGAACACAAAAATACTAGATCATCCAAAGTTTATACAAGATCACAAATTCTCATCACAAGATCATGGTAAATGCCCATAAGCTACTCAAGTCATGTTAAAACCACCGAGCCATGTGTCTACTTCTTAAAATGAGACTTCTCATGGTAGACAACATGCAGCGGTTTAGCACCCATGATATGAATATCAAAAACATAACAACATGATTAAGAGCTCATTTTTCAAGCATAAGGCAATTCATACACCAATTTCATTTTAAAGTTTAAACATGGTACATGAAACGCCTTTGTGGCAAAAAGAAGCTTATGCTCCTGCCCAAGTAAACAAATGGGCTAAACATTTACAATGACAACAAGGTCTTTGACCCCAAGCAAAGAGAACACGATACTCAAGCACAAACTAAACATGATAGAGGCATTTGAGCACAAATTGAGCATAGACAAGTATCCACTCATGAGAGAAGCAATTTTATCATTTTCACAAACATAAAGCTATCTCATCATACACATATGGCAAAACCATCAAGAGCATAGCATTCACATCACCATTTACCAAACATGCACATATCTCACACATAGCACACCTGTGATCAAAGTATATAAGAGAAGCTTTTCCTAGCACAAGTGATCCAAAGATGGCTATCCTAACAGGTTTTGTACAGAAAGTAAAATGTGTGTGTGGAATGCAACAAAATGAAACATATATCACATATATACATGAGAAGCTCCAAGACTCAGCTAGAAAGGAAAGCACACTCCAAGTTCACCCTGCAAGCGAGTGAAAGTGACTTGGTCAAGTGGTTTGGTGAATATGTCGGCTAGCTGATCTTGGGTAGGTACATAGGACAAGGATATGTTTCCCTTCTCAACATTGTCCCTCAGAAAGTGGTATCTCACTTCTATGTGTTTCATTTTTGAGTGAAGGACTAGGTTTTTGGCTACACTTATGGCACTGGTGCTGTCACAAAAGAGTGGAACCTGGGAGCACTCCTCACCAAAATCGCTCATATTGTAGGTCATCCATAAAAGCTGGTAACAACAACTAGCAGCAGCAACATACTCGGCCTCTGTAGTGGACTGGGCTACACTTGATTGCTTGCGAGATGACCAAGAGACCAAAGAAGGACCAAGGAACTGACAACACCCAGAGGTAGACTTGTGGTCCAATCGACACCCAGTAAAATCAGCATCGGAGTACCCGTGAAGTCTGAGTGTCGAGGAGGCAGAATACCAAAAACCAAACTCAGGAGTGTAGTTCAAGTACCTGAAAATCCTCTTGACGGCCTGCCGATGTGAAGTCCTTGCTGAAGCCTGAAAACGAGCGCACAGACACACACTGAACTGTATGTCCGGCCTGGTCGCCGTCAAGTAGAGGCGGGAGCCGATCATGCTCCGGTACTCCTTCTGGTCCATGGGTTCGCCATCCTCATCCGCATCCAAAGCCGTAGTGGTACCCATCGCTGTAGTCAGCGGCTTCACCATGTCCCTGGTGTACATCGCCTGATCTACAAATGTCCCGTCCTTGCACTGCTTGATCTAGAGTCCTAAGAAAAATTGCAGCTCGCCCATCATGGACATCTCAAATTCCCTGCTCATGTCATCTGCAAATCTGGCAACAAGATCATGGGAAGAGCCACCAAAGATTATGTCATCCACGTAAATCTGAACAATCAAAAGGTCATTCCCATGCTTAAGGAGAAATAAGGTCTTATCAATTGTGCCCATCACAAACTCCTTACTCAGCAAAAAGCCTCTCAACCTGCCATACCAAGCTCTAGGTGCCTGTTTCAACCCATAGAGCGCTCTCTGGAGTTTGTATACACGGTGTGGGTATTTCTCACTCTCAAACCCTAGGGGTTGCCTCACATAAACTTCTTCCTCTATCAGCTTGTTCAAGAAAGCACTCTTCACGTCCATTTGGTACAACTTCAACCCTTTAGCCACGGCAGAGGCTAGAAGGATCCTAATTGCCTCCAAATGGGCCACGGGAGCAAATGTCTCCTCATAGTCTATACCCTCTTTCTGGTTGAACCCCTGAGCCACCAACCTCGACTTGTTTCTCACAACCATCCCATTCTCACCCTCTTTGTTCTTCCACACCCATTTGGTACCTATGGGACGGCAATTTGGCGGTGGATCAACTAACACCCAGTCTTGGTTTCTCTCAAAATTCTCCAACTCATCATGCATGGAATTCACCGAATTCTTGTCAGACAAAGCGTGTCGAATATCTTTGGGCTCAAACGAAACAACAAATGTAGAGTGAGCGAAATGAGAAGAATTCCTTGACCTTGACCATGTAGTGCGTTCATGAAGGTCACCTATGATCGTCGTCGGTTGGTGATCCACGTGTACACACCGGGGAGCCTCTCGAATGGACACAATCTCCCCCTCAGCAGCAACCTCCACTCGAATAGCCTCAGTCGTAGTGGGTGTAGGAGATGGTCCATCCTCGATCGTTGTCGTAGTAGTGGAAGTAGCATGTACACGATCAGCCACTGGAGCATCACAACCATCATCGTCGTTGTTTCCAACTCCGTCCTTCTCATCCTCAAAGATCCTCGCTCTAATCTCCTCGTCACCTGCACACTCAAAAGCAGAAGAGCTACATGGCTGTGTCTCGTCGAAGGTTAACTCGCAAGTCTCCATGATTCGGTTAGTGTCATGGTTGAGAACATGATATGCTCTAGAATGAATCGCATAACAAAGGAAAATACCATGCAAACATCTAGACTCGAACTTATCCAACTTGCCCTTCTTCAGAATGAAACACTTGCAACCAAAAGCTCTAAAGTGACTCACCTTGGGTTGTCGCCCATGCATTAGCTCATAAGAGGTCTTCTTCTTAAATGCACGAAGGAAGATGCGATTTGAGACATAGCAAGTAGTATTGACCGCCTCGGCCTAGAAACGCCTAGGAGTCCTATGCTCATTGAGCATTGTCCTGGCCATCTCACAAAGGGTCTGGTTCTTCCTCTCCACTACGTCATTCTGGCAAGCGACGTATGGAGAAGAGTACTGATGATCAAGACCAAGATCACTGCAAAAGGCATCAAAATGAGAGTTCTTGAATTCCGTGCCATTGTCACTGTGTATAGCTCGAATGGCATCACAAAGTCTCTCATTCTTCAACCTCAAGATCAAGTCCCGAACAAAGCCAAATGTCTCGCTCTTATCCTCCAAAAAGAAAACCCAAGAGTACCTCGAAAAATCATCAACCACAACAAGAACATACCACTTCCCACCCGCAGAGCGAACACGAGCTGGCCCAACCAAATCCATGTGCAACAGCTCACAAGGTCGCTCGGTCATGACGGCAGTCAGAGGGGCGTGAGAAGCAGCAACTGTTGACGGTTGAAATTAACCACATTCAACCCTCAATATTCTCACATAAATGGAGGCGTATGCATTATTTACTAGCATTTTGGTTTGAATAATGTAGTTCCACTTGTCCTTAGAGATTATTTGTATGTAGGTGATTTACCCCTTAAAAGAGATGGAAACCCACCTTCTATGAAGAAACCATGCCAACTCAGCTGAGGAGGTGGCTGCCACCAAGGGAAACATGGCATTCCACGTCATCGATCCAAGGGAGGCACTCACCGACGAATCAGAGGACGCCACATGGACTTCACAAGGATCAAAGGGCCCACCTCGGATACCAAATCAAGCTATGCACCGGGGGTGGATCAGAGGGCCCACAGGGCATCCACCCAGAGGAAAACCACCTCGAGTGGGGCCTAGAGGGCCGGCCGATCCTAGGATCGGCCGAATCACCTCTGGCTCGCCCCATCTCGTCCCTACACGTGGCAGCTCCTCATTGGTCACTTGCTACATCTCGGGGTGTTTTGGAGCACTTTGAGCCTCCGAGCAAGTCTGGTCCTTGCCTATAAATAGAAGGGGAGGGGCTCCCATTTCCCACACGCCACTCCCTCAATCTCCTCTCACTTTTAGTTTCCAAGGCTAGGGGGTAGGCTAGAGTAGCTCTTATTCAGGTTCCAAGTCTTCTTGGGAGTCTAGGTATGAGTTCTCTTTTATCTTTATTTCTTTGTATGACTTTGACCTACTTCAGTTATTCAGCTATTTCATATAAAGTCATGGTAGATCATATGCTTGATATGTTCTTGAGTTCATCCTCTGTTCATCATTTAGAGGCTTGTGTTCTTCGTGAACACTGCCTTTTGATCCACTTGAAGGGTGATAAACTCCTTCCTTATGTGTTAGTTCATAAGTTAGAGGCTCGTGTTCTTCACGAACACGACCCTTTGATCTTATTGATTAGACATAAGAGAGTTCGTATCTGTTTGTATGTCTAGCCTTAGTTGATCTTGTTAGATGGCATGAGAGTGTTGCATGAGGTCTGTGTTCAAGCTACGGTACTCGGTCTAGTTGATCAGTCTTCTGGTGGCTCTCACCCTGGGTCACAATAGCCCGGGCCGGGTGGAGTCTAGCAGCAACGTAGGCATGGTGCCTGGGTTGTTTGGCTACGATAGTTATGAGCATACCCCACGTAATGATAGAGGACAGTCCGCAGGTAGTGACAGTCCTGTTGGATCCTTGGGCAATCCTCCGCGATGGGGTACCTACTGTAGGAGTCTAAAGTCTAGTTTCGCAGAGTGCTGGTTGTCGCGGGCTAGCTCCCCGTTTGTACCTGGGTGCTGAACCTTATCTCTCTCATGCAATACTCATGCTCATCTCTTGTATCTTCTAGCTTTGTATGTTTAGTACATTAGAACCTAGAGCTAACTCGTATGTTCCCCCTAAGCCGTAGTGTGCTAGAGTAGAGGTAGATCTGAGTGTGTGTGTCGCACTACCCTTATATCTTTTATCTTACCCCTGTCTTTGAGTGTGTTGTTTCCTATATCTATCTCTTGGTTTACATTCAGAGCAAAAGCATAAGTCTAAGATATCCGCCATTGCCTTCCACGGATACGATACCCTTGGAATACTCTCCTTCCTTGGGGAAATACTACAATGGTTTATCTGTGCGCTTGCGGATTCGTTCATGATCATTTCGATTAACCTTTGGCTAGTCTTGATGTCACGCTAACCCGACGTCATTAGTTGTGACATTGAGAGGTGCCTAAAAGGTGTTTCTTGGTGTTGTCACTAAGTATGGATCGCAGATCTGTTCTTAAGATGACGGCACTACGAAACGCAAACAGCAACCATCTTTCCATGCCGACAAGAAGCACAAACCAAATCCTTCTCGAATTTCAACTTAGGCAATCCTCGAATAAGATCAAGACCACTCAAGCGGGAAAGCAACTCAAAGCTCAAGTGTCCCAATCTCCTATGCCATTTCCAAAGCTCGACCGAAACAACAGCAACAAAGCATCGAGGACGACCAACGGACTGGGAAAAATCAGCACGAAAGATTTGACCCTCGGGGACGATCATACAAGATCGCCTCGAGAATCAAGCACACGAGAAGCGCCCGACTTAAAATTAACCTCAAAACCTTCATCAAGTAACTGAGATACTGACAACAGGTTAAAAACAACTAACTTGACCAAAGCCACACTTCTTAAAGTCACCTTGCTACTCACCATCACCATACCTTCAGCAAGCACTCATCCTCTCCCATTGTCCCCGAAAGTGATGTACTCCCTCGTTCTCACCGGGGTGAGGCTGGAGAACCACTCACGATCTCCGGTCATGTGTCGTGAGCAACCGGAGTCGATCAACCAAAAGTCCTCCAAGCCTCCCACCTGCAATCAAAAATGAGAACGAGAATGAGCAAGCGACTCAACACTGGGGTTAGTACCAAAGGAGTCAAATCAGTGTTGAGCCATTTGCTCAAAGGAAGGGTTAGCAAAGTCCATCCTACCAAAACCTCTAGGTGGAGACCTCTCACGCCTACCACCAAAGGACCTGTCAGGTCTCACTGGAGGAGTACGCGCACCACAAGCAGGAAAACGTGGCCCGTAGTCCATCTGAGACCCAAAGCTAAGATCGTGTCTCCCAAACTCGTAACGGTCACGAGAAGGAGCACGTCAAGCCAACTCACCATGCCCAAACCCAACACGCCTATCTCTCTGAGGAAAAACACCCCCACCTCCACGAGTGGGAACTGTACGCACATACACCTTGCCCCTAGGTAGAGGCCCTCTACGAGGCTCAGGTACACCACGAGAAAGGTGATACCTGTCCTTGTTTGCCATCTTCCTAGAAAACCTCTCATCTCTCTTCCTCCTGAAACAAAACTCATCCTTATGCCCATCCCTCCCACAATACTCACAATGGAAGCAGATCGGCTGTTGCTTAGGCTTAGGTTGTGGCTTTTCTGTGGGCTTCTCAACAGCTTTCTCTTCTGATTTCCCTTCAAAGACATTCCCCTGGGTGCTCACAAACTTGATGGGTTTCTAGTAGTTTTCTGTTTTGTGGGGGAACACCGGTGGGTCTGGAGTTGTATCGAGCTTGTTTCTGAGGTGGTTTGGCTTGGGTGCATATTTGTTCATGGGTATGGTGTGTGGTGGAGTAGGGATCTCTCCAACTTTGTCTTCTCCCTCACCACTCTTCTCACCACTCTTCTCACTACTCTTGCCAGCCCCCAACGCCTGACCATCAAACCTCTTAAACTCAGCCAACATCAAACTCAATTGTGGCTCATGCCCAGACAACCAACTCATCACTTTCCTAAGCTCATCATTTTCATCCTGCAAATGGTCAACATAGTGTGCAAGTTCCATGTTTTTCAAAGCATGCATTTCACAGGTAGAACATGATGTAGGAATGGGAGCTTTCAAAGCAGCCTCAAGAGAAACTATCCTAGTGTGAGATTCATCTAGCCTTGCATGCAACACAGGGCAAGCACCTAACAAAGCAGACCTAGATTTCAATTCATCACACTCAACCCTAATAACATCTAATTCCTCAAGAGTAGAGGCATGCTTCTCCTTGAGAGCAGTCAAATCAGCGAGAAAAACATTGCAATCACTACAATCAATCTCATCAGACACAACAGGAGCAGATTTCAAAGAGCCTATCTCATTTCTAGCATCAACAAGAAAGGACTCGAGCTCAGCTATCTTGTCCTTAGCATCACCCAACAGATACCTAAATTCCCTCTTCTCCTTGTTGGTCTTCCAAAGCACATCATCACGGTTATCAAGCAACTCATTGAGCCTAGCATTCTCCTCTAGCAAGAAGTTGGGATCATGTCGTACCTCTTCCTCGGAGTCGGAGTTCAAATCTGAGCTGTGCTTCCCACACTTCTTGGAATGCGCCATGCCGCAAAAGCCTCCTTGTGCGACGAAGTTGAGGCTGGTGAAGTTCTTGCCCGTGTGCCGCTTATCCTTGCACTGTTCTTGCTCTTCCTCGCTGCTCGAGCCGGAAGAAGAGTCGCTAGAAGTAGAGTCGATGTCGCTCGCTCCGGCCACCATCGCTCGAGCCGTCTTCTTCTTGTAGCCGCCACTCTTCTTGGGCCTTCTCTCGCCCTTCTCCTTGCGCTTGTCCTTGTAGTCGTTCTGGGAGTGGTGCTTGTTGTAGTCATGCTTGGGCTTGCCCTTGTATTCGTTTTTGTTCTCCATGGCTTCAGGGCATTCGGCGATGAAGTGCCCGTGCTTCCCGCACCGATAGCACATCCCTGAGCTCCGCCTTGAATTCTTGTCGTTCTCGTACATCCGCCCAAACCTCTTGCTCAACAAGGCGAGATCATCCTCGCTCAGCACCTCAAAGTCCTCATCTGGCAAGGACACAAGACAAGACAAAGAGAAGCCAACAGAGTTAGCATTAGTCCTCGATCCTAAGACAAGAGCCAAACTATGAGGATCAGTGGGGCTCTCGCTCTTGGCTCTCAAGCCACGATCAACCTCTGAAGACCTGAGCTTGGAGAACAGCTCATCAAGCGACAATGTGTCATTCACACTCGACTCCTCAATGGCCTCGACCTTGGCACTCTTTTTTTTTGTGAAAAGACCTTGGCACTCCACACAGACCAATCCAGGGCATGCAAAAGCTTGATAGATTGATCATGATCCGTGTATGGGAGCACTGTCATATTGGCCCTCATGTTGTTGACTATGCTCATGAAGCATTGAAACATAGCATCGGTCGACTCGCCAGGGAGATGAGTGAAGTTCTCGTACTCTCTCCAGTAAGTGGAAAACAAACGGGCTTGCACTTGGGCATTGCCAACATGAGCATTTCTCAACTTGAGCCAAATCTTTCCGGCCACATTCTCTCTGTACACTCGCTCAAACTCTGAGGCACAGAGAGCATAGAACAAGTAATCAACGGCCTTGCTGTTGGCCTCACACATGTCCCGCGATCCTGGAAGTAGAAAACTATCTGGGATGACATAATGAGGATTCTGAGTGACCTCCCAGATCAGAGTTCCCTTCCCATGCAAAAACGCGCCCATGAGCCTCTAGCTCCCACATCAGGTAATTCTTGCCATCAAAGTGTGGAGGACCCTGTTGACGGTCGATATTTGCCATTTTTATGACCATCAACTCTTGCAAATTTGAGCATGAATTACACATCCACACTAGAATAGGTGCTTAAACTCATACTTTCCACCAGTGTTGATGTCTAGAATGCAGGTATTTAGCTTAAGAAATGGGAGGAATCAATGCACTTTCACTCCACTCCAATCCAAGGCACTCAAATGCTGCCCAATCAGGGGCTGCCACATGGATTCTCCTGGATCCATGATGTCACCAATCTATGTGAGGGACTCTCGACGAATCATACACTGCCACGTCAGCATCACATGGATCCATGGGCCCACTTTTCCAACTAAACCGCCAGGAAACATGCTATGCACGGAGGAGAGGCATGAGGGCCCACATGGAAGCGAGCCAGAGGAAGCACAGGCCAGATGGCTGGCCAGGGGTTTCGGCCGACCCTAGGATCGGCCGAACCGACCTAGGGTCGGTTGATCCTGGCCCTCCATGTGTTTGCTCCCTATTGGTCCTTGGCTGTATTCCCGAGTGTTTAGGGGCACTTTCAGCCCCGGAGCAAGCCTCCTCCTTGTCTATAAATAGGAGGGGAGGGGCTCCATTTCTCACACAGCACCAAGCTCTCAAGTTTCACTTCTCTCTTGTGTAGCTCTCTCTCCCTCTCTCCAATTCTGCCCATGAGAGGTGATTCTCACCTCTATGTGGTAGATTGGTGATGAGGAGAGATCTGGACTAGGATTAGTTGAGAGGTAGAGTAGGGGTAAGTAGTGAGTTGATGTCCTCATGGATGCTTATTCTTCATTTAGACCAAAGTGAGTATTTCAGCATTTCTTATTTAGACTATAGTGGACCTCATGCATTATTGATTTGTTCTTATGTTCGTGGCTCGTTCATAAGTTAGAGGCTTATGTTCTTCATGACACAAGGCTTCGATCCTTTAGAGCCAGAGTAGTAGTTCATTTACTTGTTTGCATGCTCTGATCCAGTTTAGCTAAGTAAGTCCGCTGTATCTCGTTTATCTGCATCCATAGCTTCCTTTGTGCTCGGTAGCTCAATGACTAGATCTGATTCCGATCTTTCCCTTGTTCGTGGGACCGTATCTATATGGTTGCTATAGTGTAGTTAGCGGGTCGACAGACGTAACCCAACTATAGTATTTATCTGGGGTATAGACGTGGTGAGTGGGCCCTGGTTTTCCTGCGAAGACCACGTACGATCGTAGCGTAGAGGTAGGCCGTAGTGGTGACAGCCTGTTGGACCCTTTGTCAACCTTCTACGTCGCGTACCGAGTTGGGCTCGCTTGCCAGCACCTTGGAGTGTTGTCGCCCCACAGGGATGACTGAAACCTGACAGAATACATCTTGAGAGCTAAGTCCCTTAAGGAAGTGCTTCTTGTATCCCGACCTATCCCAGCAAAAGTTGGTGTCCTTGGATAGATCCTCTCTGGTTACTCTCCATCCTAGGAACGAAACCCGACGGGAATACTCATTCTCCTAGGGAGAAGTGCTACAACGGTGTATCCGTGTGCTTCGGATTCGTTCACACTCGTCAGTGTACCCAGGAGTTTCTTACACGCTCACGCTGCCACGGCGCCCAGTGGTGATGTTAAGAAACGCCAACAAGCATTTCTGGCGCCGTTGCCGGGGACGGTTGTTGTTAACCTTCGGGCCCGTCTATCCTCGTATTTATCTTTTTCCTTTTTCTTATACCTTCACCCCCATTACCCTTTTTTTAGATATCCCTTTTGTTTTCTTTACTTCTACCTCTACCCCCGCTACCCATGGAAGGTTATCTTTGTAAACACCTTCCGCCTTCGAGGAGTGAACCCTCGGAGCCATGTTCGTCATGACCCACTCTTACATCTGGCTTATGGATTCGCCCCTCTCTCATGAAGCTAATTCAGGACCTATCCTTCTCGGGGTTAAGTCATGAGAACCCCTTTGATCATGTGAGAGACTACGAGCGTCTGACTGAAACTTAGGGTAAAACCGGAGAATCATCGGATGCTCGAAAAAGAGAGTGTTTCCCGCTATCCCTCTCTAGGGAAGCACGGGATTGGCACCGTTGTTTTGGTAGAGACTACCTTACTTGGGAAAGGTTGAGGGCAGCTTTTTGCTCCCACTTCTTCCCAATACGACGTGTCATCTTGTTAAGGGCAAAGATTCTCTATTTCAAGCAATGTGAGGAGGAATCACTAGGAATGGCATGGAATCGGTTCGCCTTAGCGGTGGAAGATTGCCCAGTCCTCTACATTCCCGATTGGATGTTGCTTCAGCACTTCTGGTTTGGATTGCGGGAGGATGATGCCATGAGGCTTAATGCTCTCTCCGGAGGATCCTTTGAGCACCTAGATGCTATCGAGGGAAAAGAGAGCGTGGGTAATCTCCGAGATTTCAGCTCCCCTTGCATCCCGGTCAATAAGGCACCCACCAGAGGAAATGTTAAGCCACCTAGATCCATCGTCAGCTGAGTCCGAGATTTCGTATCCATTCTTTCTGAGCTCTGGCTGAAGATGTCATTCCTGAATGGTAGGAATCTAAAAGAAAGATTTCGTGGCGCGAGATCTACCCTTGGGTTCCCCTCTCATGCATCTTCTTAGACCTTCTCCCTGAGACTTTGTCTCGTGGGAGGACAGAGAGAGTAGTGCAGAAGGAACGACCATTCCCGACCAGGATGACTTGTTTGATCCTCACTACTGCCTCCTAAGGAGGGTATGAGAGGTCTATCGTGTTTACACGTCGAGGTTTGAGCTGAAGTGCTTCGGACTGAAGTTTCGTATAAACCGAGACATCGGTCTCTGCTTTATAATCCATTGGATTCATCCATCAGACCGAAGGAACACGATCATCTACCGATCGAATGGAGTGCATTCACTTTTTCTCTCAAGCACATCGATCGATGCCGATCAATCAGGAGAAGCTTGCACTTCGTATCTTATGCCTGACCTGATCGATGCCCAATGGGAGGTGCACTTTCCAGTTTATCCATAACCCCCCATTGGAAGCTTAGGCTAGACTTAGGAATGTCTTCTTCGCCTCGATGAGAACATCGAACCCTCTGCCTAAGGTAAGAGCGAGTTAAATCTTGCTCTTCGTCCAAACTCTGGTTCCTGATCGTACACCGTCCTCTGGAAGTCCATGCTCTATCCTTTTTGAAGGCCGAGTGTCTTTTCGAGCTTGAGTTCACTCGGAGATTGGTGCCTATTGGTGAAGTACTAGCCTCAGTGCTCGATCTTTTCGTCTCCGAGTTCCGCGACCCCAGTGCTATAGTCCTCAAGTCCCATGACCACCTCAGGGAATGCCTCGGCCTCTCTGGGATGATCGTGCTTGCCCTCAGCCTTGATATACCTTCTTGGGCTCGAGTTCGTATATGCACTACCCTTGCAGATCAGAGCTTATCGTCACATCAACATTATCTACAAGAGATGGTCATAAGTTGAGATGGGAGATCACAAGACACTCGCGTCCTGAGTACTCCTGGGACTCATCTCATTTCCCCAGGAATAATTATCCTTCGGTTATCTTGTGGACCGTGGTCATGCAGGAGAAAGAAAGTGCCAAGATGAAGAGGGGTAGGCAAAAGGTCCACAGGAAGGCAGCACCATTGTGGCAACCTGAACGCTTCGTGATTACCGTCAGAGGTGCCTACACTTTTGACGAACCGAGTATGTCGCCAAGGTGACTTCCCCCAGATTCTCTATGGTTATACCATGGTTTGGCCAAGGTTGGTATATAGTGGAGGGTGAATTTTCAACCTCAACCTTATCCTAGCCTTAAGCCTAAGCCAATCTTTCCATCTCGGGGAATCCACCTGGGCCGTCGATCCTGAGACTTGCTGGAGCCCACACGAGAAAGGGGAGGACCAGAGGGGCCCACAGGGGGCCGGCCGAACCCAGGTTCGGCCGAAACCCTGGTGTCGCCTCTCCCCTTCTTCTTTTGCGTGTGCGTCTCATTCTCCTCCCGAAACCTTCTCCCTGCCACCCGACGAGTTTTCGCATCGCGAAGATCCATCTCCTCCACCTCACCATCCTCAGCATCACCACATCCATGGCTGGCTATGGTTTCACTCAGCTCAGTAGGGAGGTTTCGCCCCTCACTTCAGGGGAAGGGAGCCCCTCTCGTTTCGTCGACCTCAGCAACTTGGATGAGGTGATGGGGTCACCGGAGGCCATGACTCCCGAGAGAGGCAGGAGTGTAGAGAGCACTCGCAGGATGCGCACCGACTCCCCGGTGCAGTCGTCCCGGCGAGGCTCCTCCTCCCCGCCTTCTTTCCCGGTCAGGATGGCCACCATGGGGAGCAAGATCGCTGCCAAGCGTGTCTTGTTTGATGATCCTCCTGGACCACCTCTGAAGCCAGGAGAGCGCTACATTGGGTCTGACTTCAACAGCTACGGAGAAGCTTTCTGCCATACTTATGAGCAGGATGTGTGGGACGAGTTCCCGCTTCCACAAACCCGGTGCAAGATCTTCGGAGTGAAGACAGCCACTAGAGAATATGGTACACCTTACCATAAGCCGCCTCAGTGGGAGCGAGTCCTCACCAAGATCCTTGCAAACATCCGAGTGAATGGCGCCAAGAAGACCCCGGCCCTAGCGAAGCTAGCAAACAGACTAGCTGAACTGTTCTTAGAACATGAGAAGCTAGTTGAAGAGCTAGCTAAGCAGAGGGACAAGTACCGTGAGCTCAGGCTTGAGTATCACCAGCTGGAGGAGGACATGACCCAGAAGCTGCAGAAGTTGGCAGTTGCTGAGGGAAAGGAGCAGATCCTTTCCGAGTAGTAGGGATTAGCCCCAGCTTTAGTCATTAGGCGCTAGTCTAGGTCTAGGTTTGATTTCCCTTTATTTCATTTATTTCTTTTGCATGTGTGTAAGCGCCTAATCATTTTGTTTGAAACATTTGAATTTGAATAAAGTGGCTCACCGGTCATGTAACCCGGTTTAGCCACCCTTTGTGTCATTACTTTGGTCTCTGTGATTTAGAGGACATCTAGGTTCGAGACAGTGTGGGGGAAGAGCCACGACTCTCCCAATGCAAGCACGACGTTTCCGTACATACCCACTGTGAGCACTCCGCGCTAGCCGATCGATCACCTACTGCGAACCTGAATAGGACTCGCACGAGTTCACTCCTGTGGAGAGCCTCTAACGGTTCATCTCCCATGCATAGCGTCGGTTTGCATCTCGACAACTTACTCTTTTTCATTCCTGAGTTTTATAAGCTATATATGTCTATCTCTAAACTAAAACTCGAATGATGATGCTAATGATCACCCAGCTCGCCTATACCTGAGTAAACTTACATATGTTTTATTCCTTGTTATCTACCTGATGCTTGTGAACCACAACCTTCTTAAGGACAAGCATGTTCACCTAAGTAATTGACAAGTATGATATGACTGGTTGATATGATCTGTTGCTCTGATGACTAACTCCCTTGGGGAATTTATTTTTGAAAACTCAAAACCTCTTGGAAAGGCTCCTCTTTGATATGCCTCCGTCCCACTAGAGCCATATGATCTTTGTAGGTAAAAACCTTCGATTCATATGCTGCTTGTTATTACTTTGAGCTTTGTCAAATCGTGTGACTCTTGTGAGAATTCTTCTCATTACTTTCATGATCAAGATTTATGTGCACCCCACCTATTTCCCCTTGCTATGCTTCTACACTGGAAGTTAGCATTGTATCATTCGTACCACAAAAGTAAAAGTTTCATATGTGGTATGACCTCTCTCTCTAAAAGTATCCTTCAAGGAAGAGATATGGGCTATGAAAAAAATATATATATATATACACATGCCCAAAGCATGTTTTGAAAAAAAAAGAGAGAAAGGATAGCCCATATCCAAAATAAAGAAGGAGAAAAGGAGAGGGATGGTCATGTAGAATGGAGTTTCATATCGTAGATGGTAATAACTAGTGTCCATTCCGGGGCAAGTGTCCACCTTACCATCAACCCACAGTTCTCACCACATATATGTATGGTAATATCTAGCACCCATTCCGGGCCTAGTATCCACCTTACCATACACACCATAGCCATACTGGTGCACATCTTGATCTGATGGTATGATTTGATTTTCTCTGTGGATCCAGTCTTTGACATTGCAAAATATGTAATGCAAGTATGCTTTCTCTTTATCCTACCCTGAGCTCCACATATAGCCATCATTAGAAGTAGGATGAAGAAAGGCAAATGCCTTAGTGAGGACATATACACATTGAGCGATCTGAGAGAATCAAATGAGGAAGCCACCCAGAGTTTTGTTTATAAAATCTTGCAAAACCCCAAGGTGTTTATCATCAGGTGCATAAGTGACCTGATTCACAGCTGTTCTACTCTTCAATCACCCAAGGGAACATGATAGCCACTACACAGAGGTTCACAGGAGCAAGGTATGACTTGGAATATCTCTTATGTCTGTCTTACTCCTTGGTATTCATGACCCACTTGGCTTTGTTTCCCCTTCACTCGGGACGAGCAAAGGTCAAGTGTGGGGGTGTTGTTGACGGTCGATATTTGCCATATTTATGACCGTCAACTCCTGCAAATTTGAGCATGAATTGCACATCCACACTAGAATAGGTGCTTAAACTCATACTTTCCACTAGTGTCGATGTCTATTCGAATGCAGGTATTTAGCTTAAGAAATGGGAGGAATCAATGCACTTTCACTCCACTCCAATCCAAGGCACTCAAATGCTGGCGAATCAGGGGCTGCCACATGGATTCTCCTAGATCCATGATGTCACCAATCCATGTGAGGGACTCTCGACGAATCATACGCTGCCACATCAGCATCACATGGATCCATGGGCCCACTTTTCCAACTAAACCGCCAGGAAACATGCTATGCACGGAGGAGAGGCATGAGGGCCCACATGGAAGCGAGCCAGAGGAAGCACAGGCCAGATGGCTGGCCAGGGGTTTTGGCCGACCCTAGGATCGGCCGAACCGACCTAGGGTCGGTTGATCCTGGCCCTCCATGTGTTTGCTCCCTATTGGTCCTTGGCTGTATTCCCGAGTGTTTAGGGGCACTTTCAGCCCCGGAGCAAGCCTCCTCCTTGTCTATAAATAGGAGGGGAGGGGCTCCATTTCTCACACAGCACCAAGCTCTCAAGTTTCACTTCTCTCTTGTGTAGCTCTCTCTCCCTCTCTCCAATTCTGCCCATGAAAGGTGATTCTCACCTCTATGTGGTAGATTTGTGATGAGGAGAGATCTAGACTAGGATTAGTTGAGAGGTAGAGTAGGGGTAAGGAGTGAGTTGATGTCCTCGTGGATGCTTGTTCTTCATTTAGACCAAAGTGAGTATTTCAGCATTTCTTATTTAGACTATAGTGGACATCATGCATGATTGATTTGTTCTTGTGTTCGTGGCTCATTCATAAGTTAGAGGCTTGTGTTCTTCGTGACACAAGGCTTCGATCCTTTAGAGCCAGAGCAGTAGTTCATTTATTTGTTTGCATGCTCTGATCCTGTTTAGCTAAGTAAGTCCGCTGTATCTCGTTTATCTACACCCATAGCTTCCTTTCTGCTCCGTAGCTCAATGACTAGATCTGATTCCGATCTTTCCCTTATTCGTGGGACCGTATCTATACGGTTGCTATAGTGTAGTTAGCGGGTCGACAGACGTAACCGCACTATAGTATTTATCTGGGGTACAGACGTGGTGAGTGGGCCCTGGTTTTCCTGCGAAGACCACGTACGATCGTAGCATAGAGGTAGGCCACAGTGGTGACAGCCTATTGGACCCTTTGTCAACCCTCTACGTCGTGTACCGAGTTGGGCTCGCTTGCCAGCACCTTGGAGTGTTGTCGCCCCGCGGGGATGACTGAGACCTGACAGAATACATCTTGAGAGCTAAGTCCCTTAAGGAAGTGCTTCTTGTATCCCGACCTATCCCAGCGAAAGCTGGTGTCCTTGGATAGATCCTCTCTGATTACTCTCCGTCCTAGGAACGAAACCCGACGGGAATACTCATTCTCCTAGGAAGAAGTGCTACAACGGTGTATCCGTGCGCTTGCGGATTCGTTCGCACTCGTCAGTGTACCCGGGAGTTTCTTACACGCTCACGCTGCCACAACGCCTAGTGGCGACGTTAAGAAACGCCAACAGACCCGACCCCTTGCCATAATCGCTCATCTTTGGATCTTAGACTGGTTAGAATCAAGAAGATCCGTAACCGGCTCTGATACGAATTGAAGGACTGAATAGGCGACCAGAGAGGGGGGGAGTGAATGGGAGCCGATAAAAATTCTTCCCGAAGGTCGAACTCAGCCTATACCCCGATTGCCACTCCGAGTACTCGCACACACCAGAGAAGCTCTAGACTAGGCACACACAAGCCCACAAGTCCTAGAGACAAGCCTTGAAACAAACCGCGAAAGCACAAGACTAGAATCGAAGCACCTAGTCAATTCTGGAAAAACCAGGCACGGACTGTCCGGCTGGTACGGGCGGACCATCCACAATGCAGTGGCGGACTGTCCGGACTGTCGACGCGGACTGTCTGAAAACTTCAGCAGAACCACCAGAGACGCACCGAGAAAATTGTACTGTCCGATTGAGCCACGCGGACTGTCCGCCAGTGTCGCGGACTGTCCGTGAAGGCAGTGCGGACCGTCCGTCCACCTCGCTGGAAACCCCAGACAAACTCAGGTCAACCCCAAACAAAAACTCGACCCGGCGGACTGTCTGAGAACCCCTCACGGACTGTCCGCAAACCGCCTGTAACCAAACCCTAGGGAAGAAACAGATCGAAACAAGAACCCGCATGAACAAGCGACGAACTGCAATGAACTGGCCCCTCGTGGACTGTCTGCGTGTACCTGGCGGACTGCCCGCCACACACGAATAGAACCAAAAACTGCTCGAGCTCGGGAGTCAAGTCCACCTTTCCATCATCGGATCTCCCAAACGGCTAGAGCTCTTGAGACAAGATTTGGGGGAGATGATAAGCGTCACAAGAGGAAGCTATGCCCCAAAAATCTTGGCCTCTAACTCACTAAATCACTGGGAATCACGGATCACACGAACCACCACCATGAACTCAGGCTCCAACCAAAAACGCACAAATCAAAGGTGTTTCCTGACATTTGAGGGTCAAGATCATACACAAAGATGTGCAAGGCATCCACCCATGATCCCTCAAAGAAATCCGAGAGAAAACCCCTTCAAATCCCCGAATCGAGCGAAGAACGAAACTCTACAAAAATAGCCCTGAAAATGACACAAAAATCACAAAAGACTAGGAGATCACCGCAATGCCGAATGCTTCGATACATCTAGAGGTCGGAGTCTATACAAGAATCTAGCCTAAGGAATACAGAGGAAAAGAAGCAGTCCAGAGCGATCTACCAGGGGAGGAAACCCTAGAGTCCAAGAGAGATAGAGATGCCATACACCTCTCCGCTATTTATACGAAGTCCATCAGAGGGAGGTAAATGACCACGCTACCCCTACAACTCAAATAGAAGATACAACTGTTGGCATTTCTTAACGTCACCACTATGGCACCGGTTAGCGGGAGCGTATAAGAACGACCGGGTATACCGCAAGCGCACGGAAATACCGCTATAGCACTTCCCCAAGGAAGGAGAGTATTCCATGGGTATCGGGGTATCGAATCCAAGGAACAGTGTGCACTATCTCCTACTCTAGTATGGATGATCCAAAGACACAACTCTGATGGATAGGATAGGTAGAAAGGATCTGCTCAGACCGAGCGCAGAGTCTAGTTACGTTCTCTCAGGTATAACACTCACTTAGGGCACCAAGCACAAGGCCTTTGTGCTGGCTCGAGCCCAACTCGGTACGCGACGTAAGAGGGTTGACAAAGGGTCCAACAGGCTGTCACCACTACGGCCTACCTCTACGCTACGATCGTACGTGGTCTTTGAAGGATAGCTTATGGTCCAGTCACCTCGTCTACACCACTCACTATTCCTACGAATCCGCGAGGGAGATACTGGCACTAGCTTAAGGTATGCTCTATCACTCATGCAAGATCACGAATGCACTTTGATCTAACTAGAAACATGCAGGAGCTTCACTTTACTCTAATAGACAAGCTGGCAAAATAGATGCAAGCTTATGATCTAAGTCTACTGGATCGAAAGGGTTGTGTTTGAAGAACACAAGCCTCTAAACCAAGAACAAACAAAGAACACAAGAACACAGCATTCTAAGCATGCATACAACTTTAGTCTAAATAGGAAATATCGAAATACTCACTTTAGTCTAGTTGAAGAACAAAGGCACCGCTGAGGATCGTTCTTGAGGAAGATGTCATGAACATGACATGGCCTCAAGCCTCCCACCTCACTTCCTAGTACTAATCATATACAAAGAGTTCTCCACTCCTAAAGAGAGAGGCTCCAAGCCAAAATGAAGAGGAGGAGGAGAAGAGTGTGTTCCAAATGAGAGCCCCTTCCCTCCTATTTATAGAGGAGGGAGTGGCTTGCTCGGAGGCTCAAAGTGCCCCTAAACGCCCGGGATCGCAGCAAGTGGCCAATGGGAGTCCTCCACATGCAAGGCCAAGATGAACCGACCCTAGGTCGGTTCGGCCGATCCTAGGGTCGGCCGAACCTAGGGTCGGCCGAACCCCTAGGGCGGCCTCTTGGCCTGTGTTTTCTCCAGGTCGCTGACCAGTGGGCCCTGAAGTCACTCCCGCGTGCAAGCCAAGTTTCCCGACGGTTTTGGGGGATAAGTGGGCCCTTGAATCCATGTGATGTCAACGTGGCGATGCGTGATTCGTCGGGCTTGCCTCTCTTGGATTGATGACGTCAGTGATCCAGGGGAATCCTAGGTGGCATCCCCTCATTGGCTGAGCTTGAAGTACTTGGATCAAAGACTTGTGCTTTTACTCCTCTTTCTAGTGCTAATCACCTGTATTTGCATAATCACCAACACTTGTGGAAATGGTTAGTTTAAGCCCTATTCTAGTGTTGATGATCCTTTTACACTTATTTTATGCAGGTATTGACGGTGTAAAAGCAGCACTTTTCGACCGTCAACAACAACCCCTCAGGGACATTTTGGTCAAGTCTTCATCGAGCGGACACGCTTTCACCACGGCCTTGCTTAGCATCGACGCAATTCCCGCGATCACGCCATGTGCCCCCCGCCTTGAAGCTTCCCGACGCTCCCGGATCACCGTCTCCGTTGCATCGGACCTCCAACTCAGATTTGCGGCCCAAACCAAGAAACCGTCCACCGATGGTTTTGTGGTCAAACCAACAAACCCCGCGTGCAAGCTTCGGTCTCGATCTGCTACCTTGCACCGACCCATGTTTACGACTTCAGCCCGCTAGTCTTGCATCACACGGCTTGCACTTGACCCCATCGGCCATCAGGTCCATCGAACCAAGCCTACTTGCCTCTCCATCACCCGGAGGCCACCACGACTAAGGCCTCTAGTGCTTGTTCTTCACCTGCACCGACACGAGTCAAACCGCAACTTGTACCTGCACACTTAGCCAAGCATCAGTCCACACAACGTTGTCAATCACTCATCACTAAGGAGCGACCCTCCACTAGTCTTCAAACACACCTGGTCCTCAAGAGCAGTCGAGTCGGACATGAAAAAAATCAATCACTACAATCAACCTCATCACTAACAATAGGACCAGACATCAAAGCATCCAAAGCAAGCATATCATCAAGATGCCTAGCCTCTAACTTAACCACTTTTTCTTTAGCTTCCTCTAGAGAGGCCCTAAGCTGTTTCCTCATCTTCTTAGCATCTCTAAGCACACTATCACAATTATCTAGCAATTCATTCAATGTAGCATTCTCCTCAAGCAACGAGTCAATGGTGGGTGGAAATACCTCATCCTCGAAGTCGGAGTCCGAGACCTCCTTAATGCTCTTCTTGCTACCCGAACTGTGTGCTGTGCCGCATAAGCCACTTGCCGCCATGAAGCTCAACCTGTTCAAGTTCTTGCTCGAGTGCCTCTTGCTCTTGTTCCTCCCACGGTCTTCATCTTCACTGCTCGAGCTCGACATCGTGTAGCAGGAAGAAGAGGTGTCCTCATCGCTCGCACCGGCCACCATCACTCTAGACTTCTTCTTGTGGTAGTCACCCTTCTTCTTGCACTTGTACTCGTCCTAACTCTTGTGCTTGGAGCGGTGGTTCCGGGATTGATGCTTGTGCTTGGTCTACTTGTACTCGTTCTTCAGACAATGCTTGTACTCTTGCTTGTACGCGGGCGTCTTGTACTCGATCTTGAGCTCAACTCCCTCGGGACACTCAGCGATGAAGTCCTCGCGCTTCCCGCACTTGTAGCATGTCCCTGAGTTCCTCGTAAAGTTCTTCATGTTCTCATTCAGGCGCCCGAACTGCTTGGTCAGCAAAGCAAGAACCTCATCATCCAGCACCTCGAACTCCTGATCTGGCAAAGAAGCAAGAGCAGATAGAGAGAACATCCTAAACGAGTGATTAGAGTTAGTTCTCGATCTAGAAACAAGAGACAGACTATCATCAGTAGGGATGTTGCCCTTCTTGGCTCTCAGGTCATGGTCCACCTCAGATGACTTGAGCATAGAGAACAGCTCGTCCACCACAAGGGTCTCATACACACTGGACTCCTGAATAGCCTCAACCTTCGCTCCCCATACATCAAGATCCAGCGCATGTAAGAGCTTGATAGCTCTATCATGATCATCGTATGGAAGCTCGATGATGTTGGCTCTCATGTTGTTCAAAATCAGTGTGAAGCACTCAAACATGGCATCCACAGACTCTCCAGTGAGATGAGTGAAATTCTCATACTCTCTCCGGTAGGTCATAAAGCGAAGCACCTTCACCTGACTGTTTCCACCATGGACATTCCTCAACTGGGTCCATATCTGATGTGCCATCTTCTCCCTGTACACCCTACTGAACTTGGATGCACAGAAAGCACGTTAGAGATAGTCCACGGCCTTGTTGTTGGCATCGAACATATCCCTAGTCCCGTGAAAAATGAACGACTCTGGTATGACATAGTTCTTGTCAACCGTGACGTCCCAAATCAACTGACCCTTTCTTCGCATGAACGCACCCATCCGGGCTTCTCGCATCTAGTAGTTCTTCCCATCAAAGTGGGGAGGACCCAAACCCTTCCCTTAGACCGCCATCTCTGGATCTCAACCGGTCAAGGTCTCAATGATCCGTATCCGGCTCTGATACCAATTGAAGGACCAGAATGGTGACCAGAGAGGGGGGAGTGAATCAGAGCTGATAAAAATTATTCTCCGAAGAGTCTGATGACCAGGAGCGTCCGAAGACCAGTGGTGGGTCGGTCCTCAGTGATGAGTGATTGACAACATTATGTGGACTGATGCTTGGCTCAGTATTGTAGGTGTAGGTTGCAGCTTGACTCGTTTTGGTGCAGGTGAAGAACAAGCGCAAAAGGCCTATGCGTGGAGGCCTCTGGGTGATGGAGAGGCAAGTAGGCTTGGTTCGATGGACCCGGTGGCCGATGGGGTCAAGTGCGAGCCGCACGGTGCAAGAAGTGCGAGTTGAAGTCCTGGACATGGGCCGGTGCAAGGTGGTGGTTTGTGACCGAAGCTTGCACGCGGGGTTTGGTGGTTTGCCCACAAAACCATCGTTGGAAGGTTTCTTGGTTTGGGCCTCAAAACCAAGGTCGAAGGCCCAACGCGGCGAAGACGGTGATCCGGGAGGGTCAGGTAGCTTCGAGGCGGGGGGCACGTGGCATGATTGTGGGGCTTGCGTCGAGGCTAAGCGATTCCGTGGTGGAAGCGTGTCCGCTCGATGGGAATATCCATGTCTTGGACCAAAATTCCCCTGAGGGGTCTATATCTTACATTTATGCACTAGGGGTAGAAGGGTCATCTGCCACCTCCTGGAGACTAAGTATAAATAAGAGGTAGAGTGGATGGCTAGGGTTAATCCTCTCGGGACTGCTTCTTTTCTCAGTATTTCCATAGGCTTGAATATTGTATAGACTCCGACCTCTGGATGTATGGAAGAATTCGGCGTTGTGATTCCTTCTCCTTCTTAGCATCTTGTGATTTTCGTGTCATTTTCGGTGCTATTTTTGGGGGCTTTTGTTCCTCGCTTGATTCGTCGATTTGAGGGTGTTTCTCTTCGGATTTCTTTGCGGGGATTATGGGTGGATGTCTTTTGCATCTTTGAGTATGATCTTGACCCCTCAAACGCCGGGAAAACCCTTCGATTTGTGAATTCCTGGTGGAACTCGAGTTCATGGTGGTGTTTTGTAGGATCTTGATTCCTCTCGTTTTAGTTGGTTTGAGGCTAAGATTTCATAGGGATAGCATCTCCTAGAGAAGCTTCATCTTCCCCTATGTTTTGGTTGCAATCCATTGGTTGATTCGGGAGATCGGGTGAAGGGAACGAGGAGTTGACCCTTGAAGAGGTCAAGCTCGAGTTGCTCTGTCTGCGCTTGGCGGACGGTACGCGGGGCCTGTGCGGACGATCCGCGAGGAGCCTGCAGATCAGGTGTTTGTCGTGTTCTTCGCGTGTTCTTGCGAGCCCGTGTTCTGTTGAGTTGGGGGTTTTTGGTGGCAAGAAGTTTGACGGACAGTCTACGAGCTAGGCCTGGATAGTCCGCAGTGATCCGTCGGACAATCCGATTTTTCATGGTGTGTCTCTGGAGGTTCTGTGTGCTTTTTCGGATGATCCGCCCGGTCCCCTCGGACGGTCCGCCCCCTCCCCGTGGACAGTCCTCCCCTCCTATCTGGATAGTCCGCTCCAGGTCTGGCAGATTTGTCTAAGTCCTTTGATTCTTGTCTTATGCTTCCGCTTCTTGATTCGTGGCTTGTCTCTAGGACTTGTAGGCTTGTGTGTGCCTAGTCTAGAGCTTCTTTGGTGTGTGCGAGTGATTGGAGTGGCAATCAGGGTATAGGTTGAGTTCATCCTTTGGGAAGAATTTTTATTGGCTCCCATTCACTCCCCCCTCTGTAGTCGCCTAATCGGTCCTTCAATTGGTATCAAAGCCGGTTACGGATTTTCGTGATTCTAACCAGTCTAAGATCCAAAGATGAGCGACTACGGAAAGGGGTCGGGTCCTCCTCACTTTGATGGCAAGAACTAACAAATGTGGGAGAGGTGCATGGGCACGTTTTTGCATGGCAAGGGATAGTTGATTTGGGATGTGACTCAAAATTCAAACTATGTTCATCCCACTAACTTCCTTGCCCCAGGTTCTCGGGACATGTCTGACACCAACAGCAAGGCGGTTGATTACTTGTTCTGTGCTCTTTGTGCTGCGGAGTTTGAGCTTGTGTATGGAGAGGACATTTCTAGAAAGATTTGGGAAAAGCTTAAGGTTGCACATGTTGGGAACGCTCAGGTGCAGGCTCGCCTGTTAGCCACCCACCGGAGAGAGTACGAGAATTTCTCTCATCTCCCCAGCGAGTCGATTGATGCCATGTTCCAGCGCTTTACCTCCATCGTGAACAACATCAGAGCCAATGCGACCTTGCTCCCTTACACAGACCATGACAGAGCTATCAAGCTCTTGCATTCCCTTGATCGATCTGTGTGGAGCACCAAGGTCGAGGCTGAAGGACCAGAATGGCGACTAGAGAGGGGGGAGTGAATGGGAGCCGATAAAAAATTTTCTCCGAAGAGACGAACTCGGCCTATGGTCCCAAACACAACTCCGAAGTCCTCGACACCTCGCTAGCCAAATCCACGTAGCCACTGGAGTGCTACTGGACCTAGGAGCTAGCCACACACCCAAGCTACTCAAACACGCAGCGGAAAATAACTCGAGCAGCAACCAACTCACACCGGTCAGACCGGTCCCTGACAATAGTCAGACTAGTCCAGAGCAACCTGCTGTGAATTCCCTCAAGCTTGTCCAGCAAACCTAGATGGCAATTCTAGGATGTGGAGCAATAGAGAGAAATCCAGAAGTCTGCCTAGCAAGCGAAAATACTCCAAAACTCGAGCACACCGAAAACTCTCCACAGCCAAACTTGTACCAGAAGCACTCTGTGAACAAGTAGAATGCCCTCTAGGCGATACAACCCCTTGAAGGGCATATTTGGAAATTTGACAGCCTTTCCATCGGACGGACGCCAGCAACCGCACGTTGCATAGCCTCGACGCCAAGCCTGTGATCCTGACACATGTCCTCCGCTTCGAGCCACCCGACGCTCCTCAGCCTCCACTGGTCAGACCGGTCCCGTGCAGACTCGAGTCGTCGACCGCTCGGACTTGGCTTTGAGGATCAACCAAGGAACCTTGTAGTTCTGTGTTGAACCACTACAAACCCCGCAAGCTTGGTGCAGCCTCCACGTCGAGCTCCTCGACTTGGCCACCACGTCCGCTCCAGCTCGATGTTGGCTTTCTGATGAGGACATCCCAAGGCACGATTTGGCGAGGCGCACGGCAGTGTAGGCGGCAGTCGTGTCCAACAGGAGTACGGATTAGCCAGGCGCATGACAGTGTAGGCGCACGACAGTGTAGGCGGCGAAGCCGTGCACGTCCGAATTATCCCACCTTGCTTAGCTTGGGAGGAGGAAGCCACCTTAAAGGGGAGAGCCACCCTTCCCCTAATGGACTAGTCTTTTGGGGCGATTGGGCCTTTCCTTGAGAGGTGCGTCGAAGGACGGTGCTGGTTTGCATCAAAATTTGGGTGCCGAGGCCAAACTGCGTAATCAGTGCATCGGGCTTACCATAAATCCAATCCCACCTGGGCCGGAATCATCATTTGGTACCAGAGCTGGGCCCTTGTTAAGAAGGGGAGGATGATGAGGACATCCCAGGGCACAATTTAGTGAGGCGCACGACAGTGTAGGTGGCAGTCATGGAGTACGATTTGGCCAGGCGCACAACAGTGTAGGTGGCAGTCGTGTCTAACGGGAGTACGGATTAGCCAGGCGCACGACAGTGTAGGCGGCGAAGCCGTGCGCGTCCGAATTATCCCACCTTGCTTAGCTTGGGAGGAGGAAGCCACCTTAAAGGGGAGAGCCACACTTCCCCTAATGGACTAGTCTTTTGGGGCGATTGGGCCTTTCCTTGAGAGGTGCGTCGAAGACGGTGCTGGTTTGCATCAAAATTCGGGTGCCGAGGCCAAACTGCGTAACCGGTGCATCGGGCTTACCATAAATCCAATCCCACCTGGGCCGGAATCATCACTTTCGGATCAACCAACATACCCGCTATCATCTGACTTCGACTTGCTCCTCTCGCACCATGTAACTCGAACTTGATCCCGTCTGGCCACCGGGTCTCTCGAACCAAGCCTACTTGTCCATCCACTTCTTGGAGGCCCTGGAAGGCTAAGACCTTTCGCGCTTGTACTTCACCTGCACCAACGCACGTCAAGCTGCATCCTACATCCACAAGATAGAGCACAACGTCAGTCCACACAACGTTGTCAATCACTCATCACTAGAGAGTGGCCAACCACTAGCCATTGGATGAATGCATTGACAACACACCACATAATCGATACAAAAAGAAAAGTAAAAACAAAAGAAAACCAAAAACCTACAAACAAGTGATCCAAAAGCCAAACAACACAAACCCTGATCACTTGCAAACCAAAGTCTCGGTCCCCTAAGGTAAGGGCAACGGCTCAACACAATCGAGACAAACACCACCAAAGCTCACAAAGAGCAAAGCAAAGCTCAAACGGAGCAAACCAACCAAAGCAAGAACGCAAACGTCACAAGGAGCTCCCCCCTAAACATATGCAGCTCCCCTGAGCAAATGCAACTCCCCCTGAACCAAACCAGGCAACTTAACTGGAGCAACCGAACTTTCAGCTCACACCGGTCAAACCGGTCCAGGCACCGATCAGACCGGTGACCATACCTGCAGCACAACCGGTTAAACCGGTCAGACCAGTGCCCACACTGGTCAGATCGATGACCATCTAGGAAAAATCACCTGCTTAATTTTTGTCCGAAACTCCACCAAAACTCTCTAAATGTATGCAGCAACTATTCCATGCCTAAACTTCTCCCCTTGTTGACAATGCATGAATCAAGGCATTTCTACAAAAATTCAACTTTAGGCTTCTCAAATGGACATGGAGCCATAAAATGTGCTAGGAGCAAGCAAATGGACTACTTAGAGTTGACAAATGTTCAAAAGGCATAGCCATCATGAATGTTCAGTTGGATACACACAAGTTCAAGCCATGGTAAAAATTAGCATTTTTGCGAAAAAATTCCCTCTCATGAGCCAAGACCTAAACATGAGCAAAGCGTACCAAAGTGAATCTAGATCACACAAACATCATGCTAGGTCACATATGCTTAACACAAGATCATTACAAACAACCATAAGCATCTCATGTCATGTTAAAGCCACCGAGCCATGTGTCTACTTCTTAAAATGAGACTTCTCATGGTAGACAACATGCAACGGTTTAGCACCCATACAAATTCAGTTTTAAAGCATTTATGACATGGAATAAATGAGAGCATAACTTCAAGCACAAGCATTTCATACCAATTTCATTTTTCACATTTAAGCACAAAATGGTACGTGAACTGCCTTTGCGGCAAAAAGAAGCTTATGCTCCCCCCACAAGGTAACACATGTGCTAAACATTCATAATGACAAATGGGTCTTTGACCCCAAGTGAAAAGCACATGATATCCAACCATGAATGAAGCATGATATAAACCCCCAAAGAACATTAAAATGATGCAAAGCCTTAAACTCATAAGAGAGAGCCTATCTTGCATTTTTGACAAAAGTAAGCTATCTGATAATGAATATAGAACCAAACTATAGAGAGCATAGCTTATCATCTCAAATATCAACCAAGTACATCCACAAGCTCAAACATAGCATATCATAAGGATCAATGTACATAGGAGAAGCCATTCCTAATCAATGCATATGATACAAATGCAATGCAAAGCATATCTTACAAAGATGCAAATCTATACATCAAGATACAAAGAAGGCTACCTTATGAATTTAAACATGCATGCTATACATCAAAGTAAACATGTATGATACATATGCTACAAAATGAGCTCCCAAAAACCAACTCAAAAAGGACAACACACACCAAGCTCTCCCCGTAAACGAGCAAAGGTAACTTGGTCAAGTGGTTTTGTAAATATATCAGCTTTTTGGTCTTGGCTAGGTACATGGCTCAACACTATGGTTCCCTTCTCAACATTGTCTCTCAGAAAGTGGTACCTCACTTCGATGTGTTTTGTTCTGGAATGGAGCACTATGTTTTTGGCAACACTTATGGCACTAGTGGGATCTGAGTGCACTCCTCACCCAAGTCTCTCATGGTATAGGAAATCCAAAGGAGCTGGGAACAACAACTGGCGGCTGCAACATACTCGGCTTCTCTGGTAGACTGAGCTACACTCAACTGTTTACGGGAAGACCAAGAGACCAAAGAAGAACTTGAACCCTTTAGCCACGGCAAAGGCTAGAAGGATTCGAATCGCCTCCACATGGGCCACCGGAGCAAATGTCTCCTCATAATCTATGCCCTCATTCTGGTTAAACCCCTGAGCCACCAACCTTGATTTGTTTCTCAAAACCATCCCATTCTCACCTTCCTTGTTCTTCCACACCCACTTGATACCTATAGGACGACAATTTGATGGTGGATCAACTAACACCCAGACTTGGTTTCTCTCAAAGTTCTCCAACTCCTCACACATAGAATTCACCCAGTTTGCATCAGAAAGTGCGTGTCCAATATCCTTAGGCTTGAAAGAAGCAACAAATGCGGAGTGAGCAAAGTAAGAAGTATTTCGTGACCTCGACCATGTAGTTCTCTCGTTCATGTCACCTATGATCTTCGAAGGAGGGTGATGCACTTGTACACGCCTAGGAGCCTCTCGCCTGGAGACTACCTCCCCCTCCACAGTAGCTTCCACCCTTGCTTGCGGTACATGTTGATGCGTGATAGTAGAAGTAGAAGGCCCGCCATCAACTGTCGTCATCGTCGTGGAAGTAGTATGTACACGATCCTCGCCATCATCATCACCATCTTCTTCTTCCTCCTCAAAGAGCGTCTCGGCCATCTCCTCATCACCTGCACAATCAAAGCCAAGAGAGCTACATGGCATTGTCTCGTCGAAGGTCACCTTGCAAGTCTCCATGATTTTGTTAGTCTCAAGATTAAGCACCCTATAACCTCTAGAATGGTTAGCATATCCAAAGAAAATACCATCACTAGATCTAGCCTCAAACTTATCAAGCTTTCCCTTCTTGGGAATAAAACACTTGCAACCAAAGACTCGGAAGTGATTCACCTTAAGAGCTCTACCATGCATAAGCTCAAAACACATCTTCTTCTTGAACGCTCGAAGGAAGATCCTGTTCGACACATAGCACGTGGTGCTCACCGTCTCAGCCCAATACCTCCTAGGAGTTCTGTGCTCATCGAGCATCATCCTAGCCATCTCACACAATGTCCGGTTCTTCCTTTCCACAGCTCCATTCCGAGGGGGCACATAAGGAGTCAAGTACTGATGCTCAAGACCAAGATCATAGCAAAAGGCATCAAAACGAGAGTTCCTAAACTCAGAGCCATTATCGCTACGGATTGCTCGAATAGTGTTCCTATGCCTCTCATTTTTCAACCTCACGATCAAGTTTCGAACAAAACCGAAAGACTCACTCTTATCCTCCAAGAAAAACACCCAGGCATAGTGAGAATAGTCGTCCACCACAACCAGGACATACCACTTCCCACCCACCGAGCGAACTCGAGCTGGCCCAACAAGGTCCATATGTAACAGCTCTGTTGGACGCTCTGCCATGACAACAGTCAGGGGTGGATGAGAAGCAGCGACCATCTTACCATGCTTACAAGGCGCACAAACCAACTCCTTCTCAAACCTCAACCTCAGCAATTCTCGGCCAAATCGAGACCACTCAAGCAGGAAAGCAAATCAAAGCTCAAGTGTCCCAACCGCCTATGCCACTTCCACAATTCGGGAGAACCAGCCACCAAACACCATGCAGGACCATCAGACTGAGAGAAATCAGCTCGAAAGATCTGACCCTCAGGGACAACCGTACAAACAAGGTCACCTCGAGAATCAAGCACTTGAGACGCACCCAACTTAAACCGAACCTCAAACCCCTCATCAAGTAGCTGAGACACAGAAAGCAAATTGAACCCCAATGACTTGACAAGAGCAACACACCTCAGAGAAATCTTCCTGCGTACCTTTACCATTCCTTCACTAAGAACTCATCCCTTACCATTATCCCCAAAAGTGATAGACTCCCTGGTACTCAGTGGGGTGAGGCTTGTGAACCACCCCCTGTCTCTGGTCATGTGTCGTGAACAACCGGAGTCCGACAGCCAAATGATCCTCAAGCCTCCCACCTGCAAATCAAAAACGGGCACAAAAGTGAGCAAGCGACTCAACACTGGGGTTAGTACAAAAGGAGTCAAACCAGTGTCAAGCCATTTGCTCAAAAGAGGGGTTAGCAACATCCATCCTACCATATCCACCAAAGCTACGACCCCTACCAAACTGAACCACCTCTCGTCTCGATGGAGGAGTACGATCACCACGAAAGGAAGAGCGTGGCCCGTGCCTCCTTTGAGACTCAAAGCTGTGACGACCTCTCCCATCCTCATATGGACCATAAGATGGAGAACGTCCAGCAAGCAACCCACGACCAGCCCTAAACTATCTACCACCTGTACCACGACCACCAGAACAACTCCACGACCTCGAAACCCGAAATCAGCACCTCTCTAGGGTGCACCGATCTGACCGGTGCCCCTGACTGGTCTGACCGGTGCCTCCCTGGCAGCACCCCGGTCCCGATCAGCAACTCTCTTACCTCTCCAAGCTGGTATAGACCTCACCACAGCCTTTCCCCTGGGTAGTGGCATATGAGGCTCAGGCACACCATGAGAAGGGTGGTACCTGTCCTTGTTTGCCCATTCCTTAGCCAACCTCACATCCCTCCTCCTCTTGTAGCAAAACTCACCAACGTGACCTCTCCCACAGTACTCACAACGGAATCGGACCTATTTTGGCTTTGGCTGTGGGTTCTCAATGGGTTTCTCTTTCTCTTTCTTCTCACCCTTCCTCTCAAACACATTTCCCATGTTGCTCACAAATCTCACCAATTTTTGGAAGTTGTCTGTTTTGTTAGGGAACACAGGTGGATTTGGAGTGTTGTCAAGCTTGTTTCGTAGGTGATTTGGCTTGGGTGCATATTTGTTTGTGGGTGTAGTTTGTCGTGGCACTGGGATATCTCCAATCTTCCCCTCATTCTCACCACTACACTCACAATATTATCCGACCCCAAAGCCTGGCGATCAAAGCGCTTAAACACTACCACATCACACTCAACTGAGGCTCATGACCCGATAACCAACTCATCATTTTTCTCAACTCATCATTCTCATCCTGCAAGCGATCAACATAATGTGCAAGTTCCATATTTTTTAAAGCATACAATTCAGATGCAGAACAAGTACTAGGAATATGAGCTTTCAACTCAGCCTCTAGGGAAACAATCCTAGCATTGAATCATCTAGTTTTGCATGCAACACAGGACAAGATTTGCAACCACCAAGCAAACTAGATCTAGCATTCAGCTTATCCAACTCAACCCTAGCCACATCTAGTTCCTCAACTGTGAGAGCATGCTTTTCTTTCAAAGCAGTCAAGTTAGACATGAAAATAGAGCAATCACTACAATCAACCTCATCACTAACAATAGGACCAGACTTCAAAGCATCCAAAGCAAGCATATCATCAAGATGCCTGGCCTCTAACTTAACCACTTTTTCTTTAGCTTCCTCTAGAGTGGCCCTAAGCTCTTTCCTCATCTTCTTAGCATCTCTAAGCACACTATCATGATTAACTAGCAATTCATTCAACATAGCATTCTCCTCAAGAAACGAGTCAATGGTGGGTGGAAGTACCTCATCCTTGGAGTCGGAGTCCGAGACCTCTTTAATGCTCTTCTTCCTACCGAAACTGTGTGCCATGCCGCAGAAGCCGCTCGTCGCCATGAAGCTCGACCCATTGAAGTTCTTGCTCAAGTGCTTCTTGCTCTTGTGACTCCCACGGTCTTCATCTTCACTACTCAAGCTTCATCTTCATCCATTGAAGCAGGAGGAAGAAGTATCCACGTTGCTGAGGACTAGAGTGTCTGATGGCTAGTGCTTGGCTACTCTCTAGTGATGAGTGATTGACAACATTGTGTGAACTAACATTGTGTTCTATCTTGTGGATGTAGACTACAGCTTGATTTGCATTCATGCAGGTGAAGAACAAGTGCTAAAGGTCTCAGGGACAAGTAGGCTTGGTTCTAGGGACCCGGTGGCCAGACGGGATCAAGTGTGGGTCACATGGTGCGAGAAGAGCAAGTCGAAGTCAGATGATAGCGGGTTCGTTGGTTGATCCGAAAGCCAACATCGAGCCGGAGCAGATGTGGTGGCCAAGTCGAGGAGCTTGACGTGGAGGTTGCACCAAGCTCGTGGGGTTTACAGTGATTCTAGAAAACCACTGGGTTCCTTGGTAGATCCTCAAAGCCAAGTCCGAGCGGTCGGCAAGTCAAGTCTGCACGGGACCAGTCTGACCAGTGGACCAGAACGATCTGACCGGTGTGACCGGTCTGACCGGTGGTGAGCACCGGTCTGACCGGTGGAGGATGAGGAGCACCGGGTAGCTCAAAGCAGAGGACACACGTCGGGATCATAGGGTTGGCGTCGAGGCTTCGCAAGGTGCAGTTGCTGGGCGTCCGTCTGATTGAAAGGCTGTCAACTTTCCAAATATGCCCTTCGAGGGGTTATATCGCCTAGAGGGCATTCTAGTCATTTACCCCCACTGGAGGACCTCATATATAAACTTGGTGGAAGGGTTGTGGCAGCCATCTCTTGGGCTTTAGGGTTTTCATTTGCTCTTTGTAATTTCTCTTTTTAGCTACCTATTTTCTCTAGGACTAGCTTGAGAGCTTCATGGTGAGATCTTTAGAGAGGGATGGAAGCAAGGGAGGCAAGCTAGACCTTGTGTGGATCTTTCCTTTGATGTATAGAAGGTTTGGTGTGTTTCCTCTAGCCTTTGTGGTGGTGATTCTTATTTTCCTTTTTGTGGATTTTCGGAGCCTTCTCTTGGAGATTTTGTTGTGATTGATTTGAGGCCTACCCTTTGCGGATTTGTTGTGGGATGCATACATAGCCCCTTATGGTTCTTTTCTTGGTGATCCCCCCTCTAAATCCGTGGGTTTGGGTGCTCAAATTTGGGGTTTTCTTTGTGTTTCGGGAAAAGGTGTTCTTGGTGTTCATCTTTCGATTCCTATTGATTGAGTGGATCTTTGGGGCCGATCTCTTAGGCATGCCTTGTCCATGAGGTGATACAACTATCCTCAAAGTTTTACTTCAATCTGTGGAGCAAATCAGGAGATGGAAGAATCGAAAGGTGGGTGTTGACTCGCGGGTGGAGTTCATCCCGAGCAGCCCAGGCGTGACTGGCCAGACCGATGGTCTTGACCGGTCAGACCGGTGCGGCCTGTTGTGGCTGTTTCTCGGGGAGTTCTTCTCCAGAGTGTTGGTTGTGATCTTGGCTTGCTGCTGTTTCAGTCTCGTGCAGTTTTGGCCTTTGGAGATCAAGTTCTTGTAGTAGAGGGTTTTTGAGCCAGACCGGTCAGACCGGTGGAGTGAACCAGTCAGTCCGGTGTAGGGCTTCCAGTGGGGAAATCCTCTTCGCTACTGTTGGTTGTGCTACTTGTTCATAGTGTGCTTCTGGTGCAAGTTTGGCTGTAGGGAGTTTTCGGTGTGCTTGAGTTTTGGTGGGTTCGCTCTTGCCAGGCAGACTTCTAGATTTCTCCCTATTGCTCCACATCCTAGAATTGCCATCTAGGTTTGCTGGGCAAGTTTGAGAGAATTCAAAGTAGGTTGCTCTGGACCGGTCTGACCGGTGCCAGGGACCGGTCTAACCAGTGGCAGTAGGGTGTTGCTCGAGGTTGTGTTCCGCTGCGTGCTCGAGTAGCTCGGGTGTATGACTAGATCCTAGGCCTAGTACCACTCCAGTGGCTACGTGGATTTGGCTAGTGAGGTGTCAAGGACTCCGGAGTTGCGTTTGGGACCATAGGCCAAGTTCGTCTCTTCGAAGAAGAATTTTTATTGACTCCCATTCACTCACCCCTCCCTGGTCGCCATTCTGGTCCTTCAATTGGTATCAGAGCCGGATACGGATCATTGAGACCTTGATCGGTTGAGATCCAAAGATGGCGGACTATGGGAAGGTTTCGGGTCCTCCCCACTTCGATGGGAAGAACTACCAAATGTGGGAAGCCCGGATGGGCGCATTCATGCGAGGAAAGGGTCAGTTGATTTGGGATGTCACTATTGACGAGAACTATGTCATACTGGAGTCATTCCTATTGCTCAGGACTAGGGATATGTTCAATGCAAACAACAAGGCTGTGGACTATCTCTATCGTGCTCTATGTGCATCCGAGTTCAGTAGGGTGTATGGAGAGAAGTTGGCAAATCGAATATGGACCCAGCTAAGGAATGCCCATGGTGGGAACAGTCTGGTGAAGGCGCGTCGCTTTATGACCAACCGGAGTGAGTACAAGAACTTCACTCATCTCCCCAGAGAGTCGGTGGATGCCATGTTTCAGCACTTCACGCTGATTGTGAACAACATGAGAGCCAACATCACCGAGCTTCCATACGATGATCATGATACAACTATCAAGCACTTACATGCACTAGATCTTGATGTATGGAGAGCGAAGGTTGAGACTATTCAGGAGTCTAGTGTGTATGAGACCCTGATGGTGGACAAGCTATTTTCTAAGCTCAAGTCATCCGAGGTGGACTGTGACCTGAGGGCCAAGAAGGGCAAGGGCCCGACTGATGATATCCTTGCTCTTGTTTCTGGACTGATAACTAACTCTAATCACTCTTCCAGGATGTTCTCTCTGTCTACTCTTGTTTCGTTGCCAGATGAGGAGTTCGAGGCGTTGAATGATGAGGATCTTGCTTTGCTGACCAAGCGGATCGGTTGCCTGAACGAGAATAGGAAGAACTTCAGGAGGAATTCAGGGACGTGCTACAAATGTGGGAAGCACGGGCACTTCTTCGCTGAGTGTCCCGAGGGAGACGAGAACAAGATCGAGTACAAGAAGCCCGAGTACAAGCATGAGTACAAGCATCACCAGAAGAACAAGTACAAGCAGACCGAGCACAAGCACTGATCCCGGAACCACTACTCCAAGCACAAGAGCCAAGATGAGTACAAGGGCAAGAAGAAGGGCGGCTACCACAAGAAGAAGTCGAGAGCGATGGTGGCTGGTGCGAGCGACATGGACACCTCTTCTTCCTGCTACACCACGTCAAGTTCGAGCATTGATGATGAAGACCGTGAGAGGCACAAGAGCAAGAAGCACTCGAGCAAGAACTTCAAGGGGTTGAGCTTCATGGCGTCGAGCAGCTTCTGCGGCATGGCACATAGTTCGGGTAGCAAGAAGAGCAACAACGACGATTCAGACTCCGACTCCGAGGATGAAGTGGGAGGCTTGAGGAATGTTTGGCTGTTGGACTCTGGTTGTTCACGACACATGACCGGAGGTAGGGGGTGGTTCACAAGCCTCACCCTAGTGAGTACCAGGGAGTACACCACTTTCGAGGATAATGGTAAGGGATGAGTTCTTGGTGAAGGAATGGTAAAGGTAAGCAGGAAGGTGTCTCTGAGGCGTGTTGCTCTTGTCAAGTCGCTGGGGTTCAATTTGCTTTCTGTGTCTCAGCTCCCTGATGAGGGGTTTGAGCTTCAGTTTAAGTTGGGTGCATCTCAGGTGCTTGATTCTCGAGGCGACCTTGTTTGTACGGTCGTCCCCAAGGGTCAGATCTTTCGAGCTAATTTCTCTTAGTCCGATGGTCCCGCACGGTGTTTGCTGGCTGGTTCTTCTGATTTGTGGAAGTGGCATAGGCGGTTGGGACACTTGAGCTTTGATTTGCTTTCCCGTTGAAGTGGTCTCGATTTGGTACGAGGTTTGCCGAGGTTGAGGTTTGAGAAGGAGCTGGTTTGTGTGCCTTGTAGGCATGGTAAGATGGTCGCTGCTTCTCATCCACCCATGACTGCTGTCATGACGGAGCGTCCGACAGAGCTGTTGCATATGCACCTTGTTGGGCCAGCTCGATTTAGCTCGGTGGGTGGGAAGTGGTATGTCCTGGTTGTGGTGGATGACTATTCTCGCTATGCCTGGGTGTTTTTCTTGAAGGATAAGAGTAAGACCTTCGGTTTTGTTCGAGACTTGATCGTGAGGTTGAAAAATGAGAGGCATGGGAACACTATTTGAGCAATCTGCTGTGATAATAGCTCTAAGTTTAGGAACTCTCATTTTGATGCCTTTTGCTGTGATCTTGGTCTTGAGCATCAGTACTCGACTCCTTATGTGCCCCCTCAGAATGGAGTTGTGGAAAGGAAGAACCGGACGTTGTGTGAAATGGCAAGGACGATGCTCGATGAGCACAGGACTCCTAGGAGGTATTGGTTTGAGGCGATGAGCACCGCGTGCTATGTGTCGAACAGGATCTTCCTATGAGCGTTCAAGAAGAAGACGTGCTATGAGCTTATGCATGGTAGAGCTCCTAAGGTAAGTTACTTCCGAGTCTTTTGTTGCAAGTGTTTTATTCTCAAGAAGGGAAAGCTTGATAAATTTGAGGCTAGATCTAGTGATGGTATTTTGTTTGGATATGCTAATCATTCTAGAGCTTATAGGGTGCTTAATCTTGAGACTAACAAAATCATGGAGACTTGTGAGGTGACCTCCGATGAGACAGTGTCTGCAGGTGATGAGGAGATGGCCGAGACGCTCTTTGAGGAGGAAGAAGAAGATGGTGATGGTGATGGCGCGGATCATGTACCTGTTGCGGATCGTGTACTTACTACTTCCACGATGACGACTACAGTTGACGGCAGGCCTTCTACTTCTACTACGACACATCAACATGTACCGCAAGCAAGGGTGGAAGCTGTTGTGGAGGGGGAGGTAGTCTCCAGGCGAGAGGCTCCTCGGCGTGTACAAGTGGATCACCCTCCTTTGAAGATCATACGTGAAATGAACGAGAGAACTTCACAGTCGAGGTCACGAAATACTTTTCACTTTGCTCACTCCGCATTTGTTGCCTCTTTTGAGCCCAAGGATACTGGACACGCACTTTCTGATGCAAATTGGGTGAATTCCATGCATGAGGAGTTGGAGAACTTTGAGAGAAACCAAGTCTGGGTGTTAGTCGATCCACCGCCAAATTGTCGTCTTATCGGTACCAAGTGGGTGTGGAAGAACAAGGAAGGTGAGAACGGGATGGTTGTGAGAAACAAATCGAGGTTGGTTGCTCAGGGATTTAACTATAAAGAGGGTATAGATTATGAGGAGTCATTAGCTCCTGTGGACCATCTGGAGGCGATTCGGATCCTTCTAGCCTTTGTCGTGGCTAATGGGTTCAAGTTGTTCCATATGGATGTGAAGAGTGCTTTCTTAAATGGGGTGATAGAGGAAGAAGTGTATGTGAAGCAACCATCGGGGTTTGAGAGTGAGAGATACCCACACCGTGTGTATAAACTCCAGAGGGCGCTCTATGGGTTGAAGCAGGCGCCGAGGGCTTGGTATGCCAGGTTGAGAGGGTTTTTGCTGAGCAAGGGGTTTGTGACGGGCAGAGTTGATAAGACCCTATTACTTCTTAAGCATGGAAATGACCTATTGATTATATAGATTTACGTGGATGATATAATCTTTGGTGGCTCTTTTCACGACCTTGTTGCCAAGTTTGCAGATGACATAAGCAGGGAATTTGAGATATTTATGATGGGCGAGCTGCAATTTTCCTAGGGCTCTAGATGAAGCAAGTCAAGGACGGGACCTTCGTGCACCAGAGCAAGTACACCAAGGACATGCTGACGAAGTTCAACATGGATGACGCTAAGTCCATGTCAACACCGATGAGTATGACTATAGCTTTGGATGCGGACGAGGATGGTGAACTAGTGGACCAGAAGGAGTACCAGAGCATGATTGACTCCCTCCTCTACTTGACAGCAACGAGGCCAGACATACAGTTCAGTGTGTGTCTGTGCGCTCGTTTTCAGGCTTCCCTGAGGACTTCACATCGGCAGGCCGTCAAGAGGATTTTTAGGTATTTGCAATACGCTCCTGAGTTTAGTCTTTGGTATTCTGCCTCCTCGACACTCACACTTCACGGATTTTTCGATGCTGATTTTGCTAGGTGTCGTGTGGAGCGCAAGTGTACCTCTGGTTCTTGCCAGTTTCTTGGTTCCTCTTTGGTTTCTTGGTCTTCCTATTAACAGTCTAGTGTAGCTCAGGCTACCACAGAAGCTGAGTATGTTGCAGCCGCTAGTTGTTGTTCCCAACTGCTTTGGATTTCCTATACCATGAGAGACTTTGGTGAGGAGTGCACTCAGATCCCACATCTTTGTGATAGCACCAGTGCCATAAGTGTTGCCAAAAAACTAGTGCTCCATTCCAGAACAAAACACATCGAAGTGAGGTACCACTTTCTGAGGGACAATGTTAAGAAGGGAACCATAGTGTTGAGCCATGTACCTACCCAAGACCAAAAAGCCGATACATTCACAAAACCACTTGACCAAGCTACCTTTGCTCGTTTACGGGGAGAGCTTGGTGTGTGTTGCCCTTTTTGAGTTGGTCGTTGGGATCTCGCTTTGTAGCATATGTATCATGCATGTTTACTTTGGTGTATAGCATGCATGTTTAAATTCATAGAGTAACCATCTTTGTATCTTGATGTATAGTTTTGCATCTTTGTAAGATATTGTTTGCATTGCATTTGTATCATATGAATTGGTTAGGAATGGCTTCTCCTATGTACATTGATCCCTATGATATGCTATGTTTGAGCTTGTGGATGTACTTGATTGATATTTGGGATGATAAGCTATGCTCTTGATAGTTTGGTTAGTGTGCTTACTTGATTGATAGTTTGATAAACATATATTCATGATGAGATAGCTTACTTTTGTCAAAAATGCTAGATAGGCTCTCTCTTGTGAGTTTAAGGCTTTGCATGATCTTAGTGTGCTTTGGTGGTTTATATCATGCTTAATTCATGGTTGGATATCATATGCTTTTCACTTGGGGTCAAAGACCCACTTGTCATTAAGAATGTTTAGCCCATGTGTTACCTTGTGGGGCAGCATAAGCTTCTTTTTGCCGCAAAGGCACTTCATGTACCATTTTGTGCTTAAATGAGAAAAATGAAATTGGAATGAAATGCTTGTGCTTGAAGTTATACTCTCATTAATTCCATGTCATAAATGCTTTAAAACTGAATTTATATGGGTGCTAAACCGTTCCTTGTTGTCTACCATGAGAAGTCTCATTTTAAGAAGTAGACACATGGCTCGGTGGCTTTAACATGACATGAGATGTGTATGGGTGTTTGTAATGATCTTGTGTTGAGGATATGTGACCTAGCATGAAGTTTGTGTGATCTAGATTCACTTTGGTATGCTTTGCTCATGTTTAGGTCTTTAGCTCATGAGAGGGACATTTTTCGCAAAAAATGCTAATTTTTACCATGGCTTGAACTTGTGTGTATGCAACTGAACATTCTTTGTGGCTATGCTATTTTGAACATTTGTCAACTCTAAGCAGTCCATTTGCTTGCTCCTAGCACATTTTAGAGCTCAATGTCCATTTGAGAAGCCTAGAGTTGAAATTTTTGTAGAAATGCCTTGATTCATGCATTGTCAACAAGGGGGAGAAGTTTGGGCATGGAATAGCTTGCTGCATACAGTTAGAGAGTTTTGGTGGAGTTTTAGATGAAAAATGAGCATGTGTGTTTTCCTAGATGGTCATTGGTTTGACCGGTGTGGGGACCAGTCTGACCGGTCGACCCGGGTGTGCTGTAGGTATGGTCACCGGTCTGACCGGTGTGTTGACCCATCTGGCCGGTGTGAGCTGAGAACTTTGTGCTTCCAGGTAAGAGATGAAGATGCATGGTTTGGTTCAGGGGGAGTTGCATTTGCTCAGGGGGAGCTGCATGTGTTCAGGGGGAGCTCCTTGTGTCGTCTGAGTTCTTGCTTTGTTTGGTTTGGTCTGTGTAGGCTTTGCTTTGCTGTTTGTGAGCTTTGGTGGTGTTTGTCTCGATTGTGTTGAGCCATTGCCCTTGCCTTAGGGGATTGTGACTTTGGATTGCAAGTGATCAGGGTTTGTGTTGTTTGGTTTTTGGATCACTTGTTTGGAGGTTTTCGTTTGTCTTTCGTTTTCACTTTTCTTTTTGTATCGATTATGTGGTGTGTTGTCAATTCACTTATCAAGGGGGAGATTGAGGACCAGAGTGTCCGATGGCTAGTGGTTGGCTACTCTCTAGTGATGAGTGATTGACAATGTTGTGTGTACTGATGTTGTGTTCTATCTTGTGGATGTAGGCTGCGGCTTGATTTGCGTTGGTGCAGGTGACGAACAAGTGCGAAAGGTCTAAGGGACAAGTAGGCTTGGTTCAAGGGACCCGGTGGCCAGACGGGATCAAGTGTGAGTCACATGGTGCGAGAAGAGCAAGTTGAAGTTAGATGATAGCGTGTTCGTTGGTTGATCTGAGCCAGAGCGCTCGTGGCGGCCAAGTTGAGGAGCTCGGCGTGGAGGCTGCACCAAGCTCGCGGGGTTTATAGTGGTTTACTAGAAAATCACTGGGTTTATTGGTTGATCCTCAAAGCCAAGTCCAAGCGGTCGGCGACTCAAGTCTGCACGGGACCGGTGTGACCGGTGGGCCGGACCGGTCTGACCGGTGTGACCAGTCTGACCGGTGGAGACGAGGAGCGCCGGGTGGCTCGAAGCGGAGGACACGCGTCAGGATCGCAGGCTTGGCGTCGAGGCTACGCAAGGTGTGGTTGCTGGGAGTCTATCCGATGGAAAGGCTGTCAAGTTTGCAAATATGCCCTTCGAGGGGTTGTATCACCTAGAGGGCATTCTAGTCATTTACCCCCACCGGAGGACCTCATATATAAACTTGGTGGAAGGGTTGTGGCAGCCATCTCTTGGGCTTTAGGGTTTTCATTTGCTCTTTGTAATTTCTCTTTTCAGCTAACGATTTTCTCTAGGACTAGCTTGGGAGCTTCATGGTGAGATCCTTAGAGAGGGATGGATGCTAGGGAGGCAAGCTAGACCATGTATCAATCTTTCCTTTGATGTATAGAAGGTTTGGCGTGTTTCCTTTAGACTTTGTGGTGGTGATTCCCGTTTTCCTTTTTGTGGATTTTCCGAGCCTTTTCTTGGTGATTTTCTTATGATTGATTTGAGGCCTCTCCTTTGCGGATTTGTTGCGGGATGCATACATGAGCCCCTTGTGGTTCTTTTCTTGGTGATCCCCCTCTAAATCCGTGGGTTTGGGTGCTTAAATTTGGAGTTTTCTTTGATGTTCCTGGTGTTCATCTTTCGATTCCTATTGATGGAGTGAATCTTTGGGGCCGATCGCTTGGGCATGGCTTGTCCATGAGGTGATACACCTATCCCCAAAGTTTTACTTCTATCTATGGAGTGAATCGGGAGATCGAGGCATCGAAAGGTGGGAGTTGACTCGCGGGTGGAGTTCATCCCGAGCAGCCCAGGCGTGACTGGGATGTTTGAGACTTGATCTTGAGGTTGAAGAATGAGAGACATGGGGATGCCATTCGAGCTATACGTAGTGACAATGGCACAGAGTTCAGGAACTCTCATTTTGTTGCCTTTTGCAGTGATCTTGGTCTCGACCATCAGTACTCTTCTCCATACGTTGCTTGCCAGAATGGCGTAGTGGAGAGGAAGAACCGGACCCTTTGTGAGATGGCCAGGATGATGCTTGATGAGCATAGGACTCCTAGGTGTTTCTGGGCTGAGGCGGTCAATACCGCTTGCTATGTGTCAAATCGCATTTTCCTTCGTGCTTTCAAGAAGAGGACTTCGTATGAGCTGATGCATGGGCGGAAAGCCAATGTGAGTCACTTTCGAGCTTTAGGTTGCAAGTGCTTTATGCTCAAGAAGGGCAAGCTAGATAAGTTTGAGTCTAGGTGTTTGGATGGTATTTTTCTCGATTATGCGATTCAATCTAGAGCATATCGTGTGCTCAATCTTGACACTAACCGAATCATGGAGACTTGCAAGGCAACCTTCGACGAGGCACAACCATGTAGCTCTTCTGTCTTTGAGTTTGCAGGTGACGATGAAGTTGGTGAGAAGATTTTCGATGATGAGAAGGATGGTAATGGAGAAGACGATGATGATGGTGGTGATGCTCTCACGGCTGATCGTGTACATGCTACTTCCACTACGATGATGATGATTGAGGATGGTCCATCTCCTACACCTACGACGACTGAGGCTGTTCGAGTGGAGGCTGCTACTGAGGTGGGAGGTTGTTTCTAGGCGAGAGGCTCCCCAGCGTGTACAGGTGGATCACCCACCTTTGAAGATCATTGGTGACATAAACGAGAGAACTACACGGTCGAGATGACATGAGAAGGGAATTTGAGATGTCTCTGATGTGCGAGCTGCAATTTTTCTTAGGGCTCCAGATCAAGCAAGTCAAGGATGGGACCTTTGTACACCAAGAGAAGTACACCAAGGACATTGTGAAGAAATTTGGCATGAATAACTCCATGCCGCTGACTACACCGATGAGTGCTATTACGACTTTGGATGCGGATGAAGATGGCGAACCCATGGACCAGAAGGAGTACAGGAACAAGATCGGCTCCCTCCTCTACTTGACGGCGACAAGGCCGGACATACAGTTCAGTGTGTGTCTGTGCGCTCGTTTTCAGGCATCACCAAGGACTTCACATCGGCACGCCATCAAGAGGATTTTTAGGTACTTGAACTACACTTGTGGGTTTGGTCTTTAGTATTCTGCCTCCTCGACACTCACACTTCACAGATATTCCGATGCTGATTTTGCTGGGTGTCATTTGGATCGCAAGTCTACCTCGGTTGTTGCCAGTTTCACAGTTCTTCTTTGGTCTCTTGGTCGTCTCGCGGGCAATTCAGTGTAGCCCAGTCCACTACAGAGGTCGAGTATGTCACTGCAGCCGGTTGTTGTTCCCAGCTGTTGGCATTTCTTAATGTCACTACTAATGGCGCTGAGTTAGAGTGAGCATCAAGACGTGCCAAAGGTAAATCTAACGATCATGAACGAATCCGCAAACGCACAGATAAACCATTGTAGCATTTCCCTAGGGAAGTGAGTGTTCCAAGGGTATCGTATCCGTGGAAGGCAATGGCGGATATCAAGACTTATGCATTTGCACTGAATGTAAACCAAGAGATAGATATAGAAGACAACAGCTCAAAGACAGGGGTAAGATAAATGATATAATAATGGTAGTGTGACACACAGTCAGATCTACCTCTACTCTAGCACACTACGACTTAGGGGGGACATACGAAGCTAGCTCTAGGTTCTATGGTACTAAACATACAGAGTTAGATGATACAAGAGATAAGCATGAAGCATTGCATGAAAGGTAAGGTTCAGCACCCAGGTACAAACGCGGAGATAGCCCGCGACGACCAACACTCTGCGAAACTATCCTTTAGACTCCTACAGCAATACCCCAGTGCAGAGAGTTTCAAAGGGTCCAACAGCTGTCACCATTGCGGCCTACCTCAATCGTTACGGGGGACAAGCTCATAACTAACGTAGCCACACAACCCAGGCACCATGCCTGCGTTGCTGCTAGACTTCACTCGGCCCGGGCTATTGTGACCCAGGGTGAGAGCCACCAAAAGACTAGTCAACTTAGACCGAGTACCGTAGCTTAAACACAGACTTCATGCAGCACAAGCATGCTATCAAACAAGATCAAACTAGGGCTAGTCATACGAACGGATACGAACTCTCTTATGTCTAGTCAACAAGATCAAAGGGTTGTGTTCGTGAAGAACACGAACCTCTAACTTATGAACAAACACATAAGAAATGAGTAAATCATCCTTCAACTGGATCGAAAGGTAGTGTTCATGAAGAACACGAGCCTCTAAATGATGAACAATGGATGAACTCAAGAACATATCAATCATATGATCTACCACAACTTTATATGAAATAGCTGAATAACTTAGGTAGATGAAAGTCATACATAGAAATAAAGATACAAGAGAACTCATACCTAGACTCCCAAGTAGACTTGGAACCTGAATAAGAGCTACTCTAGCCTACCCCATAGCCTTGGAAACTAAAAGTGAGAGGAGAATGAAGAGAGTGGTGTGTGAGAAATGGAGCCCCTCCCCTTCTATTTATAGGCAAGGACCAGGCTTGCTTTGAGCACCAAATGGCCTCAAAACACCTGGCGATGCAGCAAGTGACCAATGAGCAAGCACCATGTGGAAGGCTGAGATGAGAGGAGGCAGAGGCGGTACGGCCGATCCTAGGATCGGTCGGCCCTCTCGGCCCTCCCCTCGGGGTGTGCTTCCGCTGGGTGGCCTCCAGGTTGGCCCTCTGGCCACTCCCCCGTGCATGCCTTGTTTTGGAATCCTAGGTGGGCCCATGGATCCTTGTGAAGTCCATGTGTCGCTCTCTGATTCGTCAGTGAGTGTCTTCCTTGGATCAGTGACGTGGATTGCCACATGTTTCCTAGGTGGCAGCCATCTCCTCAACTGAGTTGGCATGGATCATTCCATAGAAGTTGGATTTCCATCTCTTTTTATGCTTATTTCACCTACATACAAATAATCTCCAAGGACAAGTGGAACTATATTATTCAAACCAAAATGCAAGTAAATAATGCATATGCCTCCATTTATGTGAGAATATTGATGGCTGAAAGTAGTACTTAATAGCCGTCAACAAACTCCCCCAAGCTAACCTCTTGCTCGTCTCGAAGCAAGACATTAGAGACTTAGGTTGGTTGATCAGGAGTTGCTACGATGTTGTATTCTTAACTTATGGCAAACATACAGCAAAGTACTCTACCAAGAGTTGAACAAGTTGGCAATGTTCTTACAATTCGCTTGATGACATGGGGCATATAGCTTCACCTGCCTTGGGCGGTTGAGAGACAGAATGGTTATATAGTATATGCATAATCACTCATACCTTGATCAACTATTAATCCGAAGGTTTCGCAAATTTTTCAAAATAAAATCAGAGTTCCTCAGATGATACTCTCAGATCGCTCAAAGTGTATGGTTCCTCACCAAGGCATTAAGTTGCCTTTCTTCACATCCTACTCCTAATAGGCTTATGTGGAGCTGTAGGTAGGGAAGAAATATGGCATACTCGTTTCTCATATTTTGCTAAGTCAAAAACCGGATCCTTGGAAGAAACAAACATACATTCTGATCAAGATGTGCATGTGTGTGTGATGATAATGAGCATGGTAAGGTGTACACTAGGCTCGGAAATGGGTGCTAGATATTACCACACTTTATATGAAAGATGAGGGATCGATGGTAAGGTGGACACTAGCCCCGGAGTAGGTACTAGTTATTACTATCTATATGGTGGAACTCTTTTTCTTGCACATATCAATCCCCTTTTCTTCTTTTGGAATTTTTTTTAAGACTTGGGCTAGCTCTCTTTATTTTATTTTGCCATGCTTTGAGCATGCTTCTTTCTCTCTTTTTTTGACTAGCCCTTCGTCTCTTTTGGAGATATTCGGAGAGGGATGAATGATACAAAGATGCATTGAGTTTTATTTGTGGAAGAATGCGTAAGCAAATGGAGCAAATGATGAATGCTAACTTTCAATGTAGAAGTTTTAGCATGAACATGTACGTGATCTTGATCAGGGAGTATGAGTTCTAACAAGGGTCACAACAATTTGACAAAGCTCAATGAGAGAATAAGCTGCATATGTGGAGGCTAACAAGAGCTAGAATCTACATATGGCCTTGGATAGGAAATGCTCATCATCGAGGAACTCATCATGTTTAGATTTTATCAAAAAGGAAAACTCTGGATGTCAAGCATCACTAGGTACAAGATCATAGCACTCTATTATACCATATTATGTCTCACAACAACTTAGGCATGGATCATGCTTTTTGCTACCCACAGTTTTCAAGCTAAGGTTTGAACATGCAAGCCGACAAACTCAAAACTTAGGTAGGATACAAAGCTATAAGCAAGACATATGAGAACAATAAACAGAGCAACTATTCATCATTTCAACCATATAGGCAAAGCATTCTTACTATGCATATCAAAGCAAACTAAAGCAAACTTGATGATGAAAGCAAATAAATCTTTTTGGTCTTTTTATTTTTGCAGATTTTTATGGGTTTTCATTGTAAGGCATTCTGAAAACAAAGGAAGATACAAGTTACCTCAGGATGGGGGTCCTCCCCCAAGCTAGCTTCAGGCTCACTGCGGTGGAGGGTAGAAGAAACCCTGACTTGCATAGAATGCCCTCTGCTCCTCTATCTGTTGCTGTTGCGCCTGCTGCATGGCGTCAATCCTCTCGCTAGTCTGACGCTGCTACGCTGAGTTAGCCTCAACGTGTGTGTTCAGCATCTCCTCCACTCTCGTGACCTGGACGGTGAGCTCTCCCAGCTGTTGCGCGAGCTGAGCCTCTTGTGCAGAGGCCGAAGAGTGTCGTCTGAAGGACGAAGACGGAGGTGGACCACCGTAGCTAGAACTAGTGGGTGTAGCCCACTGAGCACTGCTCGCACTCACCCAAGCCGTGCCACTCGCACTTGGCTGGTAGGCGGGCTAGTCCCAACCAGGTGCATATCCAGGGGTAACCCCGAACATGTACCCCACAGGGGCTCCTCCTACCACCGGTGGTATAGTAGGCTGTGGCTGTGGTGGTGGCTGCGACTACTGCTGCTGCTGCATGTGTGCTCTCTTTTCCGCACTTCTGGTGGACCTGCCTGAAACACTAGCACAACAACCTTCCTCTTGCGTAACAAGGGGAATCGTTAATGACTCCGAGTTATACAACTGAAACCCCGGGTTAGGTAACAAGATCTGATTTGTATAACCCGGGAAGAAGAAAGTCAAAGAATCATTTGAGCCTCTCTTAAGTGTATGTTCTTGGATCAAGTGTGCCTCATCAATGAGAACCCGGAGCGTCCCAATGAAGGGTATGAGATTCCCGCTTAGAACCCCAAGTCTGAGAGCAATACGAGTCACTGTTGACATTGCTAACGTCATCGACTAGAAACGGATATAAGATCCATCTCTATCGACAGCACCAGAAATGCAAAGGTATATCTTAACATGATGCTAAGTGTATATCAGATGTTGCTTTCAGATTAAACTAAAAGGTGAACTCCGACACGATTCATAGCACAACTCGATATAGGTTGTCAGCCCTGACAGGTGTGCCAGAAAACGCATGGATATGGTACTCTTACATATGCCTTGGATCTTTAGAAAAGAAGATATATATAAACTGGGAATCCACAAGCGCACAGATATGAATATACCATTGTAGCATTTTAACCAGGAGTAAAACTAGGTATCGTATTTATATTCTACCACAGGGAAAGAAGTCTTTCTAATCCATAATAGCTAATACTTGCTCATCTCTCAGTTTTATAATGTAGAGTGGCCAAAACATATCAATTGCTATAAACAGGGGTAAGTCACATAAAGATAAAGATATTGATAGCATTGTTCAAGTCATAACATCATGAGCAGCTAGAAAGTGTCATTATAGCAACAGAAACATAGCAAAGTCTAGTTAGAGAGGATACTCCTCGGTAACTCTAAACTATATGTCAATGCAAACTATGATTAGTGCAAACATTTAACAATCATGGAAGAAGAACTATTATATTAATGCATGGGGAGACTATCCAGGAGGATCAAGGTCGAAATTTGAAACAACCCAAACAGTATAAGGCTCCACTAGTCCTATACAGGGGGGGGACTGCGAAGGACTCAATAGTGCTGTCACCACCACGATCTACCACACGACCCGACATATAGGGTGCAATCGCAGATAAATACAATATAAGCACCACGCTTACACTGTCTTTACCGTTCACCCATGTTAACAAATGATCTAGGTGAGGGCTATACGACTCCATACATGAATATAAAGGCAAATCAACTATGCTAAACATGTAATCATAATAAACACCAAAGCATATAATGTCGAATATAATCATTGATAAGAACATATGTCTGTATAACAAATGTAAGTAACTAGATAAGAACTTACAAGAGCGAAGCTAGATCAGTATCTCGATCAGCCTCTAGACGATCAGGAGCCAAGTAGATGCCTTGCCTCCTCCTAGATCTAGACTAGCTAGCTACTCTGCTATATGGTGTTTCTAGGGCGTAGTATCTCTGACTTGATGACTTGATCTGGTGTATGCAAACTCAGGTTTCCAGATGCCTCTGCCAGGGGGCAGGGGGGCTGCTTATATAGCCCTGAGGGGTAGACGTGCGCCGTTTGATCAAACCGACCTAACGAGTGGTTTAGATTGATCCTCATAGGCGGTGGAAGAACCTTCTGGAAGTAGGGCTGAGGTGGCGCCCGGGGGAGGCCGACCGGCCCCACCACCAGGCCGATCGGGTTGGGGTGGGCCCCCCTCGGGGCCCACTTCGGCCAGGTGGTCCGTCGCTTCTTCTAGATGCTTGTTTCTTGGGTGCCAAGTCACGTTGAGTTCCGGAGCCTTCTGGAGTCTTCTAGATTCGATTCTTTTAGAACTTTTCCCGAATGGTTCCTGGATTTATATAATTTACCAAATCTCTAGAAAAACTGTTAGTGGCACCCTATTCTAAGTTGATATTAACATTTATGCCCTTTTCTCATGTTTAGTTGACTTATAAATATATAGGATAAGATGTGTCAACAAACTCCCCCAAGCTTACCCTTTGCTAGTCCCTAGCAAAGATATGCTTTAGCAGGATCAGGAGTTGCTACAACGCTTTCACACCTCAAAAGTACTATAGTTTTCAAAAACTAATTCTCCTCAACAAGATTGCTCCCTCTTACCTTCAACCTTTAAGCATAGCCTTTTCATAAATCTTGAGCAAATAAAAGACAAAACAATCAAGTCAAGCAGTATATCTCAAATTCTTTGATCAGCTATCATCCTGGGGTTTTGCACATTTTTCAGATAAAACTCAGAGATCCTGTGTATGACCTTCTCAAGCATGGAGTCACACTTGGCAAGATATGTATGGATGATAGTGTTGGATGGATGAGGGTGAAAGGTGGTAAGCCTTTTAGCCTAGCTCTTGGACTATATCTCTCTTTCTAAGATTTTTAAGATCTGGACTTTCCATTCTTGGAGAGGTGGGCTCTACTCGCCCCAGACTTTTGTCCATTTTTCTCTCTCCTTATAGATGTGGGCTCTACTCGCCCTCGGACACGTGTCCATTATTCATCTCTAAATTTATTTTAGGGAGGTAGGCCCTTCTCGCCTAGTATGACACTTGTTCTTTTCTCTCCCTCTCTTCTCACTTTTTCCTCTCTTTTTTTTAATGTAGCCCCAGAATCCTTTTTAACATTGAGAGAGATATATCCTAGAGTTGCATGAGCTGTATGGCTTGATGGAAAATGCGTACTTCCATGTCAGAAGCAGCATAAATGGTGGAATGGAATGATCTTGATGTGTATGACAAGCTCTTAAGGATCATAGACACAGGAACTCATCATATAAAATTTCATGATTTTTAAGATAAATCCAGGAATCAAGCTTCTCTAGGAAAATGATCAATAGCAACTCAACTTTTTATGAATCATCTTTCAAAGCCTAGACTCAGATTAAGCATGTACTTGCACAGGTTTTGGGTTTAGAGCAAATTAAGCATTTAAGCTTCAGGAGAATCTAGGTCTGAATACTAAGCACTTTTAAAAGGAATTACGGTGGAGCAACTATTCATCATCTCCAAGCATATATCATCAAGATCATTATTAAAGAGAAAAGCCAACTAGCAGACTCTAGCATTTTATTCAAACTAAGACCTTTAACTAATACTCAAATAACTAGCTAAAAACATAGGATAGTGATACTTATCATGATAACTGGGGGTGCTCTCCCCCAAGCTGGATCTTGAAGTGATTCTTGATTCATCCTTGGAACTTGTTTGCCTTCAGGTCCTTATTAAATTCTCCCTGTAAATATTAGTCTCGCACATACCCGAAGGAACAAATTCTAGGATTATGCTGTGAGCCTTCATGTGCCCACTTCTTTTTGGGTTTTTCTGAAATGTGTGGACCTTCATGTGCCCACGTATTTTTTTTGTGAATTTTTATATGCAAAAGGGATGCTAAAACAAAAACATGTGAATGCAAATTTTTTTATGCTGCCGTGGTACGGAGTACATGGGGCCTTAAAGAATGCAAAAGCAGAAAATATTTTTATGATTTTTTTTTCAATGCAGGTATAGGGAAATAAACATGCTAAAATATGCAGTGCAGAATATAAAGATAAATACCGAGTTACCTCTCGACGAGAGTTTAGAGTACTGACTCCCATGGCGTAGATGTGGTGGCCATTGATTGATCAGTTGATGACGCGGGTAGTGATTGGTCTTCTGAAGGTGTACTTTGATCTTTCTTCCTCCAAACTTGTTTCTTCGGTGGAGACCTTTCTGGAGTAACAGGTTCAGAATACTGGGCTGGTAGAAGCTGAGCGGACTTCTCCTTGATCTCTTCTTCAATGTTCTTGACATCCGTCAACTTTGTGTTCAGCTTGCGTTGTAATTTCTGAAGGCGTCTCCGCATTTTGTTCTTCTTGGGCTGCTCAGGATCAGTATAAGTATTGAAGTAGCAGCGTACCTTTTCAGTTCTGAACTGGAAGTGGATCTCGCCAGTCCTGATGTAAATGATTGCTCTTGTTGTGTTCAGGAACGGTCTTCCAAGCACGATGGGAGGATCTTGCTCATCTCCCATGTCTATGACTAAAAAGTCAGTCAGGACATAGTGGTCCTTTATCTTGACAGGTACATCTCGTGCAATTCCTTCCGGGAACTGTTGTGATTGATCCGCCATCTGCAACATTATATATGTGGAATACATAGGCAGGTCACCATATATTAATTCGTAGGTTACCTTAGACATTAGGTTGGTGCCCGATCCTGTGTCACAAACAACTCGCTAGAAGTTCCATTGATTGATGGAGCAGTGGATTGATGAACTCCAGGGTCTTCAAGCTTTGGCAGTAATGGTGAAGGGAACAGGTTCTCATTCTCTGATTGAATCGTGTTGATCATCCAAACTTCCTTCACATGCGGTTGAGGTCGATTATTCTTCTTATTCCTCCTTCTATCTCTTCTCTTCTTCTCGACAACTGGCTCGTGTTCTTGGGGGTAAGGATATCGGGGGTGTGCAGGAGCTTTTAGGATCTTGTTCTTGAAATTGAATCTCTCCTTTCTCCCATTGATGGTGAAGACAATCTTAGCGGTGTCGGCGTAGATGATGGCTTTGGCTGTGGCAAGGAAAGGATGTCCCAAAATGATTGGAGCGTTCTCACTTCCCCAGTCTCGACAACAACGAAGTCGGCAGCCACGTAGGAGCGTCCTACCCCCAGACATACGTCGTCTAGGATGCCCTCGGGGTAGCATAGTGACAGGTCTGCAAGCTGCAAGCACATGGTTGTATACAATAAAGGTGAACCATTGATTTTCTTATATATTACCTTAGGCATTATGTTGACGCTAGACCCAAAGTCACAAAGTGCATTCTTGAAGGTGTAGGCTCCAATAGTGATGGTGATGATGGGCCTTCCTGGATCTCCTCTTTTGGCGGGCATGCCCCAGTCAGTCCATCTTGGGCCTTCTTCTGTCTTACTCGAACACAGATCTGCAGAATAGATATCGACAAGATTTGCAGATTCTAATTCTTCCGGCTTGCCCGGAATCTTACCTGGGTTAGCCGTGGGAACAGATGATGCCAGCTGAGAAATCTGAGATTCTAGCATTTTATTAAAGCTATGTTGGTTCTTGATGGCAGAAGAAAAACTTTCCATTTTATTACTAATAGTTTCAAGTATTTTATCATTAGAAGCTAACTTCTTAGACAGATTATCCATAATTCTACCCTGGTTTTGGACTAAGTCTCTTAAAGGTGAGAAATTATTGGAAGAATTATTACCTTGATAATTACCTGAATAGTTACCTGGGTAGTTGGTCCTCTGTTGAGTCCATCCTTGATTCTGCTGGGGACGATATTGGTTGTTATTGTTGATGTAGTTCACGTCCTCCTCCAGCTGAGGGCATTGACTCCCTGAGTGTCCAGTGTTTCCACACTCTTCACAGGTCATGCGGGATTCGAAGAGTTGCATGACTTCCTTCTTCTCAGGGGCTTTGTCTTCAAGCCTCTTCATCAGTAAATCCATTTTGGCAGACAGCATGTCTACCTCCTTGAGCTGGTGCATTCCTCTTTCTTTCTTGCGGGGTTGACGTTCCTTGTTCCAAGCTTGATTGGACGCCATCTTTTCCACAAGGTTAGTAGCTTGAGTAAGTGTAAGGGACAGGAAAGCACCTCCAGCTGCAGCATCCATCGTTTCACGGGTGTTGGTAGAGAGCCCGTGGTAGAAGGTCTGCAAGAGCAACCAGTTTTCCATTCCATGATGTGGGCATTCTGAAATGTAGTCTGAAAGCGCTCCCATGCTTCAGGAACAGATTCCTCGTGTTGCTGCTGGAAACTCGAAATTTTCCCCCGTAAGGCATTGGTTTTGCCTATAGGAAAGAACTTTGCCAGAAAGGCAGTAGAACACAATGTCCAAGTTGTAAATTTGTCTTTGTTGGAGTAAAACCATTGCTTCGCTTGCCCCAATAATGAGAATGGGAATAAACGAAGTAGGACTGCATCACTTGGCACATCTTTGATGGTGAAGGTGCTACATATCTCCAAGAAATGTTGAAGGTGTTTGTTGGCATCTTCATGACCTTTTCCACAAAATTGGCTAGCTTGTACCATGTTGATCAGTGCAGGCTTGAGCTCAAAAGCAGCATTTCCTACAGTGACTGTCGGACCAGTACAAATGTTGTCCGGGGTCGGTGCGGAGTATTCGCGTAGGGACTAGTTTGCCATTACTTCAAACGTGGGTGCTAAGCTTCGCGCTGTTGAATCTCCCAAGGCAGAAGTCGTGGGCCGAGAATCAGGAGACCTGAGCTTTGACCTTGCCTTCCTTAAGATTTTCTCTGGATCTAAAATGAAGTTTTCTGGAAGATTCTTATTCACACATTACCCTGAAATAAGATAGACAAAAGTGGAAAGAACAAGGGTAAGCCTGTTTAAGCAATGATAATTTGGGTTCTCGATACATTATGTGTGAGAGATGCATGCATGCTATTACTGAAACTTTTTCATCTAGGCTATAGACTTTCTTTCCCCGGTAACGGCGCCAAAAATGCTTGTTGACATTGCTAACGTCATCGACTAGAAACGGATATAAGATCCATCTCTATCGACGGCACCAGAAATGCAAAGGGATATCTTAACATGATGCTAAGTGTATATCAGATGTTGCTTTCAGATTAAACTAAAAGGTGAACTCCGACACGATTCATAGCACAACTCGATATAGGTTGTCAGCCCTGACAGGTGTGCCAGAAAATGCATAGATATGGTACTCTTACATATGCCTTGGATCTCTAGAAAAGAAGATATATATAAACTGGGAATCCGCAAGCGCACAGATATGAATATACCATTGTAGCATTTTAACCAGGAGTAAAACCAGGTATCGTATTTATATTCTACCACAGGGAAAGATGTCTTTCTAATCCATAATAGCTAATACATGGTCATCTCTCAGTTTTATAATGTAGAGTGGCCAAAATATATCAATTGCTATAAACAGGGGTAAGTCACATAAAGATAAAGATATTGATAGCATTGTTCAAGTCATAACATCATGAGCAGCTAGAAAGTGTCATTATAGCAACAGAAACATAGCAAAGTCTAGTTAGAGAGGATACTCCTCGGTAACTCTAAACTATATGTCAATGCAAACTATGATTAGTGCAAACATTTAACAATCATGGAAGAAGAACTATTATATTAATGCATGGGGAGACTATCCAGGAGGATCAAGGCCGAAATTTGAAACAACCCAAACAGTATAAGGCTCCACTAGTCCTATACACAGGGGGGGGGGACTGCAAAGGACTCAATAGTGCTGTCACCACCACGATCTACCACACGACCCGACATATAGGGTGCAATCGCAGATAAATACAATATAAGCACCACGCTTACACTGTCTTTACCGTTCACCCATGTTAACAAATGATCTAGGTGAGGGCTATACGACTCCATACATGAATATAAAGGCAAATCAACTATGCTAAACATGTAATCATAATAAACACCAAAGCATATAATGTCGAATATAATCATTGATAAGAACATATGTCTGTATAACAAATGTAAGGAACTAGATAAGAACTTACAAGAGCGAAGCTAGATCAGTATCTCGATCAGCCTCTAGACGATCAGGAGCCAAGTAGATGCCTTGCCTCCTCCTAGATCTAGACTAGCTAGCTACTCTGCTATATGGTGTTTCTAGGGCGTAGTATCTCTGACTTGATGACTTGATCTGGTGTATGCAAACTCAGGTTTCCAGATGCCTCTGCCAGGGGGCAGGGGGGCTGCTTATATAGCCCTGAGGGGTAGACGTGCGCCGTTTGATCAAACCGACCTAACGAGTGGTTTAGATTGATCCTCATAGGCGGTGGAAGAACCTTCTGGAAGTAGGGCTGAGGTGGCGCTCGGAGGAGGCCGACCGGCCCTACCACCAGGCCGATCGGGCTGGGGTGGGCCCCCCTCGGGGCCCACTTCGGCCAGGTGGTCCGTCACTTCTTCTAGATGCTTCTTTCTTGGGTGCCAAGTCACGTTGAGTTCCGGAGCCTTCTGGAGTCTTCTAGATTCGATTCTTTTAGCACTTTTCCTGAATGGTTCCTGGATTTATATAATTTACCAAATCTCTAGAAAAACTGTTAGTGGCACCCTATTCTAAGTTGATATTAACATTTATGCCCTTTTCTCATGTTTAGTTGACTTATAAATATATAGGATAAGATGTGTCAATAGTCACCAAAGATATACACTCAATAGGACCTATCATCTTAAAATTCGTCAACCACTGCTGAATCATAGCTTTAATAGGGGAGACCTTGATACGTTTAGTAGCGGCATATAGAAGCATCAACTCATCGTTGCGCACAGGCCGAAAATCTTCTCGTGGAAAGAGAGTAATGGCGAGCCACTTGTGCCACAATCGAAGAGTGGAATGCACGATATCATTGCACCGAGGTACAAATTTACAGCTATAAACTAGACCAGAAATCTCTTCCTAGAAAGAATCTTGAACAAAACCCTCACAAGCCTTTTTCAAAGAAATAGCACAATGATGATCAAAACCAAGGAGACGACTAAGATCTTTCCATGTAAGTCGGTAATCGATCCCGAAAAGAAATAACTGAACACCGTTTGCTTTCTCAGCAAAAGGGCAAAGAAACTGGATAGTCAGGGGCCGAGAGCCAAGCTCTGTAACCAGCAGAAAATCCTCCCAGCCGAGAGCATGCCAAATAGATGTGAACTCGAGGTTCATTCCTGTCTTCTCCATAAGTGCCGAGTCAAAGTCCCGGGTGTGGGCGAAGACTCGGTCCTTTAAGAAAGTGTAGTCTTGCTCCTCGCAAGCACCTCGCAAGCTGAGGTAGGGGGTGTCGTCGACGACCTCCTTCGTTGCTTGTGGTTCGGCTTGTTCTTCTTGCTCTTCTTCGTAGTCCATCATTGATGGGCTCGGCGTCGGCTTGGCGGGGACGGATGAACTTGCGCTTGCCTGTGAACGGGAGCATGTCACCCTCCGGAGAGCATTCGCCACCCAACTCATGCTAGCACAACAGAGGGACAACAAGAGCAACTCGGTGATAGATTAGTGAAATCGAATGAAATTCTTACCAAGCTTGCTCCACCAATAGCAATACTTGCAGCAACACAATAGAGAGAGTACTTGATGATTCCCAACTTGAGCAAGAAATCCAAGAAAACCAAGAGAGCAAGGAGTAGAGAGGGGAGTGTGAGTCAAATGAGTTGAATGGGTGAAGAAAACCCCCTCTCCTCCTGCTATTTATAGGCAAATGCGTCGGGCATCCAGACATAGCCGTTGGGCAACGGCTAGGAGCCATTGGAGCAAGGTGGGGCCCAGCAGCCGTTGGGCTGCTTCGGCCGAACCAGGGATCGACCGATCCCTGGTCGGGCCCCCTGCTTTAGCCAGTGGCTCCCCAACAGCTAGCTCGGGGCCTGCCTGAGTGCCTCGGCCCAAATTTCCCGAAAATATTTTTCAATTGATTTTTCTAGAATTTTCAAACTCAAAAATTATTTTTAGAAATTTTATTCGAAAGGGAAAATGGGCTAGATAAATCTAGCATGCAGATGCAAGGTTTGGGAAAAATCAAATATGCAATTTGGAAAATCAAATAAAATTTTGGAAAGGGAAATATGAGATAAATACCATCTTTAACCTTTTTGTTAGATAAATACCATCCCACTACAGAGAAGTAGAGGGTAATGCCTTCTCAACCTTCCGCCACTCTTTACAAATTTTCTTTTGCTTCAATGTTGACGGAGATTTCTTCGTTGGGGGTAAAGGCTCCGTCCTTCCCCCAAGCTACTCAACACTATCTTGCACCAAATAGCATTGCTCTTCTTTATCTTGAAACCTAAACATCAAGTTCCTCTTCCCAATGCAGAAACGGATCACTCCTGCTCCCACATTGATTCTAGCTCGGACATCACTGAGAAATGGTCGCCCAAGGATGAGCGGCATTCCTCCCTCATCGTCCATATCAAGGACCACGAAATCCGCGAAGACATAAGAGTTCTTGACCTTGACCAATAGACTCTCTACAATTCTTTCTAAATATTGTATCGTTGAATCGGTAAGTTGAATAGTCCATGCTGTTGGAGAGAGAGCTGGATATCCCAGTTGCTCGAACATGGCCTTGGACATGAGATTAACACTTGCACCAAGGTCACAAAGGGCATGCTTGATCGTCTTGTAATACATTGTGCATGTGATAGCTGGAGAGCCAGGATCTCTTCTGTGCAAAACTGCTAATTCCTCCCATGGATCTTGGATTTGTTGTTTGGGCTTTCCTGCATAGTTAGGAGCATACGTCTTCCTAGGTGGCTTACCCCACCTAGTCGACACTACACTAATATTTTCACAAGAGGACACGAGTTGTTGTGAGATCCTTCCGTTATCAGCAGACGGAACCAAAGCAGCTAACTGAGCTAACTGAGTTTCTAACATTTTGTTAAAACTTAGCTGGCTCTTCTGAGCAGAAGAAAAACTTTGAAGCTTCACATTGAGACTTTCCAAGGATTTATCAAGGATAGCTAACTTTTTATTAACACCTTCATTAATTTTAGCCTGCCCGAAAACAAGATCTCTCAAGGAGGGCTGGTTAGAATTGTGAGTATTACCTTGGTTACCTCCGTGATAATAAGGGTGTTTGTTGATTCCACGTTTGGTCTCCTTGTTGTTGGTGACGATAACCATTGTTATTGTTGTTCATGTACATCACTTCCTCCTGAGTTTCAGGACAATAATTTCCCGAATGCCCAGTGTTGCCACAGACCTCAAAAGTCATATGAGAATCTATAGGCAGAGTAGTGGTAGCCATGGCAGCCTTCTCGCTGGTGTAGTCATCCAATCTTTTCATAAGAAGGTCCAGCTTGGCAGTAATCATATCTGCTTCCTTGACAGTATGAGTACCCCTCTGACGTGGTTGGAGTCTTTCGTTGCTCCACCCTTGGTTGGATACCATCTTCTCAGTAAGTGATTTGGCATTATCAACAGTGAGTGAGAAGAATGCTCCTTGAGCAGCAGCATCAATATGGCCTCAGGCTGTCGGAGTCAGCCCATTATAGAAGCTTTGAAGAATTATCCAACCCTCCATCCCATGGTGAGGACAGGCCAGGACATACTCCTGAAGCCTTTCCCAAGCCTCTGGAATAGATTCACTTGCTGCTTGCTGAAAACTAGAAATTCTTCCACGAAGAGCATTGGTTTTACCCAATGGGAAGAACTTCTTGAGGAATGCTTCTGAACACTTGTCCCAAGTATTGATAGCATCATGATTCGCATAGAACCATTGCTTGCCTTTCCCCAGGAGAGAAAAAGGAAACAGTCGAAGACGAACAGTGTCCATATTTGCACCCCTGATGATGAAAGTGTTACATAACTCTAGGAACTGCTGCAGATGGGCATTAGCATCCTCATTTGGCTTACCACAAAATGGACTAGCCTATACCATCATGATTAAACCCGTCTTGATCTCAAAGTTTTCAGTCCCCATTGCCACCACAGGGCCTTGCAGCACCTGGTCGGCAGAAGGAGCTGAGTACTCACGAAGTGTCTTCTGGGCCATAGTGTTTGACGCGGATGGTACAAAGGAAGCTGGATCGCCTTTCGGACGAGTACGATGAGGTGGTCGAAATGAATTCGAGCTTTCCTCACTAATGACTTGGGATCTTCTGTGAAAATCTCCGGTAAGTCAAAACCAGTCATACACTACTTGTCTTCATCATCCAAAGATAAAAGAAGACAATCAAGGTTAGTTTGCATTGAGAGTTGCTCTAACCTAATCATGTTTATAAACAGATGCAAAGCATAGTCATGATAATCCTGTGCCCCCCGGCAACAGTGCCAGAAATGCTTGTTGGTGTTTCTTAACGTCACTACTAACGGCGCTGAGTTAGAGTGAGCATCAAGACGTGCCAAAGGTAAATCTAACGATCATGAACGAATCCACAAATGCACAGATAAACCATTGTAGCATTTACCCAGGGATGTGAGTGTTCCAAGGGTATCGTATCTATGGAAGACAATGGCGGATATCAAGACTTATGCTTTTGCACTGAATGTAAACCAAGAGATAGATATTGAAGACAACAGCTCAAAGGCAGGGCTAAGATAAATGATATAATAAGGGTAGTGTGGCATGCACTCAGATCTACCTCTACTCTAGCACACTACGGCTTAGGGGGGACATACGAAGCTAGCTCTAGGTTCTATGGTACTAAACATACAGAGTTAGATGATACAAGAGATAAGCATAAAGCATTGCATGAAAGGTAAGGTTCGGCACCCAGGTACAAACGAGGAGATAGCCTGCGACGACCAGCACTCTACGAAACCATCCTTTAGACTCCTACAGCAATACCCCAGCGCGGAGAGTTTCAAAGGGTCCAACAGCTGTCACCACTGTGACCAACCTCAATCATTACGGGGGGCAAGGTCATAACTAATGTAGCCACACAACCCTGGCACCATGCCTACGTTGCTGCTAGACTTCACCCGGCCCGGGCTATTGTGACCCAGGGTGAGAGCCACCAGAAGACTGGTCAACTTAGACCGAGTACCGTAGCTTAAACACAAACTTCATGCAACGCAAACATGCTATCAAACAAGATCAAACTAGGGCTAGTCATACAAACAGATACGAACTCTCTTATGTCTAGTCAACAAGATCAGAGGGTCGTGTTCGTGAAGAACACGAGCCTCTAACTTATGAACAAACACATAAGAAATGAGTAAATCATCCTTCAACTGGATCGAAAGGTAGTGTTCATGAAGAACACGAGCCTCTAAATGATGAACAATGGATGAACTCAAGAACTTATCAATCATATGATCTACCACAACTTTATATGAAATAGCTGAATAACTTAGGTAGATGAAAGTCATACAAAGAAATAAAGATACAAGAGAACTCATACCTAGACTCCCAAGTAGACTTCGAACCTGAATAAGAGCTACTCTAGCCTACCCCCTAGCCTTGAAAACTAAAAGTGAGAGGAGAATGAAGAGAGTGGTGTGTGAGAAATGGAGCCCCTCCCCTTCTATTTATAGGCAAGGACCAGGCTTGCTTCGAGCACCAAATGGCCTCAAAACACCTGGTGATGCAGCAAGTGACCAATGAGCAAGCACCACGTGGAAGGCTGAGATGAGAGGAGGCAGAGATGGTACGACCGATCCTAGGATCGGCCGGCCCTCTCGACCCTCCCCTCGGGGTGTGCTTCCTCTGGGCGGCCTCCAGGTGGGCCCTCTGGTCACTCCCCCGTGCATGCCTTGTTTTGGAATCCTAGGTGGGCCCATGGATCCTTGTGAAGTCCATGTGTCGCTCTCTAATTCGTCAGTGAGTGTCTTCCTTGGATCAGTGACGTGGATTGCCACATGTTTCCTTGGATCAATATTCCATAGAAGGTGGGTTTCCATCTCTTTTTATGCTTATTTCACCTACATACAAATAATCTCCAAGGACAAATGGAACTACATTATTCAAACCAAAATGCAAGTAAATAATGCATATGCCTCCATTTATGTGAGAATATTGATGGTTGAAAGTAGTACTTAACAGCCGTCAACACCAGCTCCTATGGATGACCTACGCTATGAGTGATTTTGGTGAGGAGTGCTCCCAAGTTCCACTCTTTTGTGACAGCACCAGTGAGACATCAGATCGAGGTGAGATATCATTTTCTGATGGACAATGTTGAGAAAGGGAACATTTCCTTGTCCTATGTACCTACCCATGATCAGCTAGTCGACATCTTCACTAAACCACTTGACCAAGTTACCTTCAACGCTTGCGAGGTGAACTTGGAGTGTGTTTCCCTTTTTAGCTGGATCTTGGAGCTTCTCATGTATATATGTATAATTTGTTGCATTTCATGCATGCATTTTCATTTATGTACCAAAACATGGTAGGATAGCCATCTTTGTATCATAGTTGCTAGGATGAGCTTCTCTTATATACTTTGATCACCATGATGTGCTATATGTGAGATATGTGTATGCTTTGGGAATGGTGATGTGAATGCTATGCTCTTGATGGTATGGCCTTATGTTCATGATGAGATAGCTTCTTTTTGTGAAAATACTAAAATGCTTCACTCATGAGTAGTTTCTTTTTCATGCTCTATTTGTGCTCAAATGTCTATATCATGCTTAGATTGTGCTTGAGTATCATGCTCTTTTCACTTGGGGTAAAAGACCCATTTGTCATTGTGAATGTTTAGCCCATATGTTCACTTGTGGAGGAGCATAAGCTTCTTTTGGCTGCAAAGTCATTTCATATACCATGTTTAAGTTTAAAAATGAAATTGGTCTATGAAATGTCTATGCTTTGAAAATGCTCAATGATGTCTTTATGCTTTGATGTATATATCTTGGGTGCTAAACTGTTGCATGATGTCTACCATGAGAAGTCTCAAATTAGAAGTAGACACATGGCTCGGTGGCTTTGACATGACATATAGTAGCTTATGGGTGTTTGCTACGATCTTGTGATGAGAACTTGTGATCTTGTATGAGCATTGTGTGATCTAGTTCATTTTTGCCCAAATTGACCATGGATAGGGCTTTGCTCATGAGATGAATTTATTTTGTGAAATTTCTTAAAATTGCTTTTGGCCATGTCACATTTATCTATGTCTCTACTTTCTTGACGGCAATGCGCTAACTACATCATGTCTACTTTGCTTGCTCTATGTCTCATTTGTAGCATTTTGTCGTGCTCTTTGTATATTTGAGAAGCTTTGTAGACTGTATATGCTTTGACACGCATTTGTGCACCTCCATGGTAGTTTGATTCATGCATTGTCAACAAGGGGGAGAATATGTGGAGAATTTTGTGGAGATTTTGCATGTTGGGGAGAAATTGTGAAAAGAATTGCATTTGCTCAGAGGGAGTTTGCATATGTGCAGGGGGAGCTCCTTTAGTTTGCCTGAGTTTTGTGCTATGTGATGTGCTCTTGGTGGTGAGCCTATTTGTCTCGACTGTGTTGAGCCATTGACCTTGCCTTAGGGGGCCGAGACTTTGTCCGGCGAGTGATCTTGTTCTCGCTTGTTCTTTGGCTTTGGATCACTTGTTGGAGGGTTGTTGTTCGTGGTTATTTTCTTTTCCTTTTTCTATGAGTTGGTTACTATGGGTGTTGTCAATGCACTCATCAAGGGGGAGATTAAGGACTAGGAGCGTCCGAAGACTAGTGGTGGGTCGCTCCTCACTGATGAGTGATTGACAACATTGTGTGGGCTGATGCTTGGCTCAGTATTGCAGGTGCAGGTTGCGGCTTGACTCGTGTCGGTGTAGGTGAAGAACAAGCACGAAAGGCCTATGTCGTGGAGGCCTTCGGGGGATGGAGGGGCAAGTAGGCTTGGTTTGATGGACCAGGTGACCGATAGGGTCAAGTGTGAGCAGCATGGTGCAAGAAGAGCTAGTTGAAGTCATGGACATGGGCCGGTGCAAGGTGGCGGTTCGTGACCGAAGCTTCCACGTGGGGTTTGGTGCTTTGCCTACAAAACCATCGGTGGACAGTTTCTTGGTTTGGCCTCAAAACCAAGGCCGAAGGCCCAACGCGACGGGGACGGTGATCCGAGAGTGTCGGGAAGCTTCTAGGTGGGGGGCACGTGGTGTGATCGTAGGGTTTGCGTCGAGGCTAAGCGAGTCCAGGGTGGAAGTCTGTCCACTCGATGGGAATATCCATGTCTTGGACCAAAATGCCCCTGAGGGGCGTGTATCTTACATCTATGCACTAGGGGTAGTAGGGTCATCTGCCACCTCCTGGAGACTAAGTATAAATAGGAGGTAGAGAGGATGGCTAGGGTTAATTCTCTCGGGACTGCTTCTTTTACCAGTATTTCCATAGGCTAGATTCTTGTATAGACTCTGATCTCTGGATGTTTGGAAGAATTCGGCGTTGTGATTCCCTCTCCTTCTTAGCATCTTGTGATTTTCATGTCATTTTTGGTGCTATTTTTGGGGGCTTTTGTTCTTCGCTTGATTCATCAATTTGAGGGCGTTTCTCTTCGGATTTCTTTGAGCAGATCATAGGTGGATGTCTTGTGCATCTTTGGGTATAATCTTGACCCCTCAAACGCCGGGAAAACCCTTCGATTTGCGAATTCTTGGTGGAACCCGAGTTAATGGTGGTGTTTTCGTAGGATCTCGATTCCTCTCATTTGAGTTAGTTTGAGGCTAAGATTTCGTAGGGATAACATCTCCTAGAGATGCTTCATCTTCCCCTATGTTTTGGTCGCAATCCATTAGTTGATTCAAGAGATCAGGGGAAGGGTTGGAGGAGTTGACCTTGAAGGGGTCGAGCTCGGGCGGCTCTGTCCGCGCTTGGCGCATGGTCCGTAGGGACCGTGCGGACGGTCCACGAGGAGCCTGCGGATCAGGTGTTTATCATGTTCTTCGTGAGTTCTTGTGAGCCCGTGTTTCGATCTGTTTAGTTGGGTGTTTTTGGTGGCAAGAAGTTTGACGGACAGTCCACGAGCTAGGCTAGGACAGTCTGCGGGTGTTGGATGGTCCGCAGTGAACCGTCGGACAGTCCGATTTTTCGTGGTGCGTCTCTAGATGTTCTATGTGCTTTTTTGGACGGTCTGCCTGGTCCCATAGGATGGTCCGCCCCCTCCCCGCGGACAGTCCGCCCCTCCTGTCCAGTTAGTCTGCTCTAGGTGTGGCAGATTTGTGTAAGTCCTTTGATTCTAACCAGGTCCGCTTCTTGATTCGTTGCTTATCTCTAGGACTTGTAGGCTTGTGTGTGCCTAGTCTAGAGTTTCTTTGGTGTGTGCGAGTGATTGGAGTGGCAATCAGGGTATAGGCTGAGTTCATCCTTCGGGAAGATTTTTTATCGGCTCCCATTCATTCCTCCCTCTCTGGTCGCCTAATCGGTCCTCCAGAGTTGATTTCGGCCTATGGTCCCATATGCAACTCCGAAGTCTTCGACACCCTGCTAGCCAAATCCACGTAGCCACTAGAGTGCTACTGGACCTAGGAACTAGCCACACACCCAAGCTACTCGAACACGCAGCGGAAAACCAACTTTAGCAGCAACCTACAACCACCGGTCAGACCGGTCCCTGGCGCCGGTCAGAACAGTCCAGAGCAACCTGCTCTGAATTCTCTCAAACTTGCCCAGCAAACCTAGATGGCAATTCTAGGATGTGGAGCAATAGGGAGAAATCTGGAAATCTGCCTAGCAAGAGAAAACCCACCAAAACTCGAGCACACCGAAAACTCTCCATGGCCAAACTTGCACCAGAAGCACCCTGCGAGCAAGTAGCAAGAACGAATCAAGAAACAGCCGAGTCTCCACTAGGAAACCTGCACCGGTCTGACCGGTCCCCTGCACCGGTCTGACCGGTTTGGCTCAGAAACTCGCAACCGCCAAGAACTCGATCTCCAAGGACCAAAACTGCACGAAACTGAAACAGCAGCAAGCCACGAGAACAACTAACACTCCTGTGATGAACTTCCCGAGACATGCCACAACAGGCTTGCACCGGTCTGACCGGTCCTGCCTGGGTAACTCGGGATGAACTCCACCCGCAAGTCAACTCCCTCCTTCTGATGCTCCGATCTCTCGGTTCGCAACACGGATTCAAGTAAAACTTTGGAGATAGGTGTATCATCTCCTGGACAAGCCATGCCTAAGAAATTGTTCCCAAAGATCCACTACATCAAGAGGAATTGAAAGATGAACACCAAGAACACCTTTTCCCAGAACACAAAGAAAACCCCAAATTTGAGCACCCAAACCCACGGATTTAGAAGGGAGATCACCAAGAAAAAGAACCACATGGGGCACATGTATGCATCCCTTAACAAATTCGTGAAGAAAAGGCCTCAAAACCACCAAAGGAAAATCACCGAGAAAAGGCTCCGAAAATCCACAAAAAGAGAAACGGGATGAACCACCACAATCACTAGAGGAATCACGCCGAACCTTCTATACATCAAAGGAAAGATTCATACAAGGTCTAGCTTGCCTCCCTAGCATCCATCCCTCTCCAAAAATCTCACCATGAAGCTCTCAAGCTAGTCTTAGAGAAAATAGGTAGCTAAAAAGAGAAAATGCTAAGAGCAAATGAAAACCCTAAAACCCATAAGATGGCTGCCACAACCCTTCCACCAAGTTTATATATGAGGTCCTCCAGTGGGGATAAATGACTAAGATGCCCTCTAGGCGATACAACCCCTTGAAGGGCAAATTTGGAAATTTGACAGCCTTTCCATTGGACGGACGCCCAGCAACCGCACCTCCGGTAGCCTCGACGCCAAGCCTGCGATCTCATCGCGTATCCTCCACTTCGAGTGACCCGACACTCCTCGGCCGCCACCGGTCAGACTGGTCAGGCCCACCGGTCAGACCGGTCAGGCCCACCGGTCAGAATGATCCTGTGCAGACTTGAGTCGCCGACCACTCAGACTTGGCTTTGAGGATCAACCAAGGAACCCAGTGGTTTTCTGGTGAACCACTGCAAATCCTGCAAGCTTGGTGCAGCCTCCTTGCCGAGCCCTTCGACTTGGCCGCCACGTCCGCTTCGGCTCGATGTTAGCTTCCAGATCAACCAACGAACCTGCTATCTGACTTCGACTTGCTCTTCTCGCACCATGTGACTCAAACTTGATCTCGTCTGGCCACTGGGTCCCTTGAACCAAGCCTACTTGTCCCTCCATTCCTCGGAGGCCCCACAAGGCTAAGACCTTTCGCGCTTGTTCTTCACCTGCACCAACACAAATCAAGATGCAGCCTACATCCACAAGATAGAGCATAGCATTAGTCCACGCAACATTGTCAATCACTCATCACTAAGGAGTGGCCAACCACCGGCCGTCGGACACCCTGGTCCTCACCCACGAGTTTGGAGGGAACAAATCACCAAGAAAAGAGGCACAACAATCTCATGAGTGAATCCACAAACAAATCCCGCAAGGAAACACCTCCAAATCCTCTGCACGAAAATCCAAAGAAAAGGCTCCAAAAATCACCAAAAAGGAAAAATAGGACAGACAACTAGAGCACTTAAGGAATCACGCCAAACCTTATATACATACCATGAACAGTTCATACAAGGTCTAGAACCTGCCACAGTCAGCCTCCCTCTCTCAAGATGTGTACATGAAGCTCTCTTACTAGTCCTATGGAGAAAATAGGAAGGGAAAAAGAGAAAACCAAAGGGGAAAGTGAAAACCCTAAGCCAAGAGATGGCAGCTAACTCCCTCCAACCAAGTATTTGTATCGGGTCCCTCGGTGGTGTCAAATGACTCCAATACCCCTAAGACGATACATACCCCTTAAGGGCAAATCCGGAACTTTGACAATTTCTTTCATCAGACGGATGCCTAGCGACCGCACCTTGCGTTCCGTCGACGCCAAGCCTGCGATCTCGACGTGTGTCCTCCTCTTCGGAGCACCCAGTGCACCGCGTCATTCTAGGCGGTCAGACCGCCTAGCATCTCGTTGTCGTGCTGTCGAATCTCCGGTTCGGCTTTGGGATCAACTGATGAACCTAGTAGTTTTATGGTGAACCACTGCAAACCCCACGATCTTGGTGCATCCTCCACGCCGAGCTCCTCGACTTGGCTGCCATGGTTACCCTAGCTCGATATTGGCTTTTGGATTAACCAACGAACCCACCATTTGACTTCGACTTGCTCTTCTCACACCATGTGACTCGCATTTGATCTCGTCTGACCACCGGGTCCATCAAATCAAGCCTACTTGTCCCTCCATTACTTCAGTGGCCTCGCAAGGCTAAGACCTTTTGCGTTTGTTCTTCACCTGCACCAATGCAAATCAAGCCGCAGCCTACATGCACAAGACAAAGCATAGTGTCAGTCCACACAACTTGGTCAATAACTCATCAACAAGGAGTGGCCATCCACTGACCGTCGGACACTCCGGTCCTCACTAGGAGCGTCTCGCCTGGAGACTACCTCCCCCTCCACAGCAGCTTCCACCATAGCTTGCGGTACATGTTGACGCGTAGTCGTAGAAGTAGAAGGCCCGCCATCAACCATAGTCGTCGTGGAAGTAGATCGTACAAAATCCATAGTAGGTACATGGTCCTCGCCATCTCTATCACCTTCTTCTTCTTCCTCCTCAAAGAGCGTCTCAGCCATCTCCTCATCACCTGCACACTCAAAGCCAAGAGAGGTACATGGCATTGTCTCGTCAAAGGTCACATCGCAAGTCTCCATGATTTTGTAGTCTCAAGATTAAGCACCCTATAAGCTTACCCTTCTTGAGAATAGAACACTTGCAACCAAAGACTCGGAAGTGACTCACCTTAGGATCTTGGCCATGCATGAGCTCATAACATGTTTTCTTCTTGAACGCTAGACGGAAGATCCAGTTGGAAACATGACACACAGTATTAACTGCCTCAGCCCAATACCTCCTTGGAGTCTTGTGCTCATCGAGCATCATCCTAGCCATCTCACAAAGTGTTCGGTTCTTCCTTTCCACAACTCCATTCTAAGGGGGCACGTAAGGAGTTGAGTACTGATGGTCATGACCAAGATCATAGCAAAATGTGTCAAAATAAGAGTTCCTGAACTCAGAGCCATTATCACTACGGATTGCTCAAATAGCGTTCCCATGCCTCTCATTTTTCAACCTCAAGATCTGATCTCGAACAAAACCAAATGTCTCACTTTTTCCTCCAAAAAAAACACCCAGGCATAGCGAGAGTAGTCGTCCACCACAACCAGGACATACCACTTCCCACCCATGGAGCGAACTCGAGCTGGCCCAACAAGGTCCTTATGCAATAGCTCTGTCGAACGCTCTGTCATGACAGCAGTCAGGGGTGGATTAGAAGCAGCTATCGTCTTACCATGCTTACAAGGCGGACAAACCAACTCCTTCTCAAACCTCAGCCCAGGTAATCCTCAGACCAAATCGGGACCACTCATGCAGGAAAGCAAATCAAAGCTCAAGTTTCCCAACCGCTTATGGCACTTCCACAAATTAGAAGAACCAGTCACCAAACATCGTGCAGTACCATCAGACTGAGAGAAATCAGCTCAAAAAATCTAACCCTCTAGAATGACTGTACAAACAAGATCACCTTGAGAATCAAGCACCTGAGACGCACCCAACTTAAACCGAACCTCAAACCCCTCAACACGCAGATGAGACACAGAAAGCAAATTGAACCCCAGTGACTGGACAAGAGCAACACGCCTTAGAGTTACCTTCCTACTCACCCTCACCATACCTTCAGCTAGTACTCGTCCTTTTCCTTATTCCCAAAAGTGTGTAATCTCTAGTACTCACTGGGGTGAGGCTTGTGAACCACCCCCTGTCTCCGGTCATTATCGGAGTCCAACAACCAGACGTTCCCCAAGCCTCCGACATGCAAATCAAAAATGAGAATGAGAATGAGCAAGCGACTCAACATTGGGGTTAGTACAAAAAGAGTCGAACCAGTGTCGAGCTAATTGCTCAAAAGTGGGGTTAGCAACATCCATCCTATCACGTCCACCAAAGCTATGACCACCACCATGCTGAACCATCTCACGTCTCACTAGAGGAGTATGATCACCACGAAAGGAAGAGCATGGCCCATACCTCTTCTGAGACTCAAAGCTGTGACAACCTCTCCCATCCTCATATCGACCATGAGATGGAGAACGTCTAGCAAACATACCACGACCAGACTCAAACTACCTACCACCTGTACCACAACCACCAAAACCAAATCGATCAACACCATGACCACGAAAACCAAACTGGCCACCTCTCTGGGGTGCACCGGTCTGACTGGTGCCCCTAACTAGTCAGACTAGTGCCTCCCGGCTAGCGAACTGTTGGCATTTCTTAACATCACCACTATGGCACCAGGTTAGCGTGAATGTGTAAGGAACTCCTGAGTACACTAATGAGTGCGAACGAATCTACAGGCACACAGATACACCGTTGTAGCACTTCCCCAAGGAAGGAGTATTCCAAGGTTATCGAATCCAAGGACAGTGAGGTAACCGAACGGGTGTCTAACCAAGGACACCAAGCTATTATTGAAGTAGGTTGGACTTGAGAAGCACGTTCTAGGGGGCTTAACTCTCGAGATGGATTCGACCAGTATTAGTCCTCCCCGTGGGGCCCCGACACACCCTAGCTTTTAAAGGTCTAGGTGTATCTCGGCCTGAGGGTCCTACTCAGTACCCGGGCGCGGAGGATTTCAAAGGGTCCAACAGCTATCACCAATGCGGCCTGCTTCTATCATTACGCGAAGGCACGTGATATCTGTAGGATAACCATAGTCTAGACACCACGTCTACACTACCAATTACTACTATAGCGCAGTTATGTCTGTCAAGTCGCTAACAACACTATAGCACCCCATATAAATACGGGACTACGAACTTAGAGAGAGAATGGTTCAGATCATGCTCATCATCGAGTTATGGAGCAACAAAAAGGTTTGGATGCGAACTGGTACAACATTCTTACTCAGCTAAATAGGATCTAAGCATCTGTTGACGGCTGTTAAGTACCACTTTCAGCCCTTAATATTCTCACATAAATGGAGGCATATGCATTATTTACTTGCATTTTGGTTTGAATAATGTAGTTCCACTTGTCCTTGGAGATTATTTGTATGTAGGTGAAATACCCCTTAAAAGAGATGGAAACCCACCTTCTATGGAGAAAGCATGCCAACTCAGCTGAGGAGATGGCTGCCACCAAGGAAACACATGGCATTCCACGTCATTGATCCAAGGGAGCCACTAACCGATGAATCAAAGACCGCCACAAGGACTTCACATGGATCAAAGGGCCCACCTCGGATACCAAATCAAGCCATGCACCGGGGATGGATCAGAGGGCCCACAGGGCAGCCACCCAGAGGAAGCACACAAGATGGGGGCGCCCTAGGGGGCTGACCGATCCTACGATCGGCCGAACCGCCTTAGTGGCACCCCATCTGGCCCCTACACGTGGCAGCTGCTCATTGGTCACTTGCTGCATCCCGGGGTGTTTTGGAGCACTTTGAGCCTCCGAGCAAGCCTTGTCCCTGCCTATAAATAGAAGGGGAGGGGCTCCAATTTCCCACACACCACTCTCTCATTCTCCTCTCACTTTTAGTTTCCAAGGCTAGGAGGTAGGCTAGAGTAGCTCTTCTTTAAGTTCCAAGTCTTCTTTGGAGTCTAGGTATGAGTTCTCTTTTATCTTTATTTCATTGTATGACTTTGATCTACTTCAGTTATTCAGCTATTTCGTATAAAGTCATGGTAGATCATATGCTTGATATGTTCTTGAGTTCATCCTTTGTTCATCATTTAGAGGCTTGTGTTCTTCATGAACACTACCTTTTGATCCACTTGAAGGATGATAAACTCATTCCTTATGTGTTTTTTCATAATTAGAGGCTTGTGTTCTTCACGAACACGACCCTTTGATCTTATTGACTAGAAATAAGAGAGTTCGTATCCGTTCGTATGTCTAGCCTTAGTTGATCTTGTTAGATGGCATTAGAGTGTTGCATCAGGTTTGTGTTCAAGCTACGGTACTCGGTCTAAGTTGACCAGTCTTCTGGTGGCTCTCACCCTGGGTCACAATAGCCCGGGCCGGGTGAAGTCTAGCAGCAATGCAGGCATGGTGCCTGGGTTGTCTGGCAACATTAGTTATGAGCATACCCCCCGTAACGATAGAGGCAGGTCCGCAGTGGTGACAGCTGTTGGATCCTTTGCAACCCTCCACACTGGGGTACCTGCTGTAGGAGTCTAAATTCTAGTTTCGCAGAGTGCTGGTTGTCGCAGGCTAGCTCCCCATTTGTACCTGGGTGCTGAACCTTACCCTCTCATGCAATACTCTTGCCTATCTCCTGTATCTTCTAGCTTTGTATGTTTAGTACATTAGAACCTAGAGCTAACTCGTATGTTCCCCCTAAGCCATAGTGTGCTAGAGTAGAGGTAGATTTGAGTGTGTGTGTCACACTACCATTATATCTTTTATCTTACCCCTGCCTTTGAGTTTGTTGTTTCCTATATCTATCTCTTGGTTTACATTAAGTGCAAAAGCATAAGTCTAAGATATCCGCCATTGCCTTCCATGGATACGATACCCTTGGAATATTCTCCTCCCTTGGGGAAATGCTACAATGGTTTATCTGTGCACTTGCGGATTCGTTCATGATCGTTAAATTAACCTTTGGCAAGTCTTGATGTTCACGCTAACTAGGTGTCGTTAGTTGTGATGTTAAGAAGTGCCTATATGGTGTTTCTTGGTGTGGTCACTAAGGATGGATTTCAGATCTGTTCTTAAAGTGACGACGCTACGAAATGCCAACAAGCATTTCTGGCGCCGTTGCCGGGGAAGGCACATGATTATCATGACTATGCTTTGCATCTGTTTATAAACTCTGAGTAGGTTAGGACAACTCTCAATGCAGGGTAATCTTGATTGTCTTTTTTTATCTTTGGATGATGAAGACAGGTAGTGTGTGACTGGTTTCAACTTACCAAATAATTTCACTGAAGATCCCGAGTCACTTGTGAGGAAAGCTCGAATTCATTTCGACTCACCTCGTCGTACTCGTCCGGAAGGCGAACCAACTTCCTTTGTACCATCCACGTCAAACGCTATGGCCCAGAAGACACTTCGTGAGTACTCAGCTCCTTCTGCTGACCAGTTGCTGCAAGGCCCTGAGGTGGTAATGGGGACTGAAAATTTTGAGATCAAGACGGGTCTAATTATGATGGTACAGGCAAGCCCATTCTATGGCAAGCCAAATGAGGATGCCAATGCTCATTTGCAGCAATTCCTAGAGCTGTGCAGCACTTTCATCATCAGGGGTGAAATATGGATGCTGTCCATTTACGGTTGTTTCCATTCTCTCTCCTGGGGAATGCCAAGCAATGGTTCTATGCGAATCATGATGCTATTAACACTTGGGGAAGTGTTCAGAGGCATTTCTCAAGAAGTTCTTCCCATTGGGTAAAACCAATGCTCTTCGTGGAAGAATTTCTGGTTTTCAGCAAGCAGCAAGTGAATCTATTCCAGAGGCTTGGGAAAGGCTTCAGGAGTATGTCCTGGCCTGTCCTCACCATGGGATGGATGATTGGCTCATTCTTCAAAGCTTTTATAATGGGTTGAATCCAACAGCCCGAGGCCATATTGATGCTGCTGCTCAGGGAGCATTCTTCTCACTCACAGTTGATAATGCTAAATTACTCATTGAGAAGATGGTTTCTAACCAAGGGTAGAGTGATGAAAGACTCCAACCACGACCGAGGGGTACTCATACTGTCAAGGAAGCAGACATGATTACTGCCATGTTGGATCTTCTTATGAAGAGATTGGATGACTACACCAGCGAGAAGGCTGCCATGGCCACCACTACTCTGCCTATGGATTCTCATATGACTTGTGAAGTATGTGGCAACACTTGACACTCAGGCAATTACTATCGTGGAATCAACAATGCCCTTATTATCAAAGAGGTAACCAAGGTAATTCTTACAACGCCCTTATTTTGGGCAAGCTAAGATTAATGAAGGTATTAACAAAAAGCTAGCTGCCCTTGATAAGCTTGATAGTTTTTCTTCTACTCAGAAGAGCTAGCTGAGTTTTAACAAGATGTTAGAAACCCAGTTGGCTTAGCTAGCTGCTTTGGTTCCATCTGCTGATAACGGGAGGATCCCGGGGCAACCTATATCCTCTTGTGAAAATGTTAGTGTAGTGTCAACTAGGTGGGGTAAGTCACCTAGGAAGACACGTGCTTCTAACTATGCAGGAAAGCCCATACAACAAATTCTCGATCCATGGGAGCAATCAATAGTTGTGCACAAGAAAGATCCAGGCTATCGAACTATCACTTGCACAATCTATTACAAGATGATCAAGCATGCCCTCAGTGGCCTTAGTGCAAGTGTTAATCTCATGTCCAAGGCCATGTTCGAGCAACTGGGATATCCAGCTCTCTCTCCTACAGCATGGACTATCCAACTCGCTAATTAAACAATACAATATCAGAAGGAATTATTGAGAGCATATTGGTTAAGGTCAAGAACTCTTATGTCTTCGCGGATTTCGTGGTCCTTGATATGGATGACGAGGGAGGAATGCCGCTCATCGTTGGGCGGCCATTTCTCAGTGATGTCCGAGCTAGAATCAATGTGGGATCCGGGATAATCCGTTTCCGCATTGGGAAGAGGAACTTGAAGTTCAAGTTTCAGGACAAAGAGGAGCAGTGCTATTTGGTGCAGGATAGTGTTGAGCAGCTTGGGGGAAGGATGGAGCTTTCACCCCCAAGGAAGAAATCTCCGCCAAAGAAGCTAAAGAAAATTCATAAAGAATGGCGGAAGATTGAGAAGGTACCACCCTCTACTTCTCAGGAGTGGGGTGCTGAGTGGAATTAACTACTGAGAAGAGTCCAACTCATCAGACTAAAAATGATGGTTCCTTTCTACCAAAAAGGTTAAAGCTGGTACTTATCTCATATTTCCCTTTCCAAAATTTTATTTCCAAAATTGCATATTTGATTTTCCAAAAACCTTGCATCTGCATGCTAGATTTATCTAGCCCTTTTCCCTTTTCAAAATAAAAATTTCTGAAAATGATTTCTGAGTTTGAAAACCTTAGAAAAATCATTTGGGCAATTTCTGGAGCAAATATTGGCCAAGGCACCCAGGCATAACCTCATATAGCCGTTGGGAGGCTGCTGGCCAAAGGGGGCTGCCAGGTGGGCCCACCAGGGTTCGGCCGACCCCTGGTTCGACTGACCTGGGAGCAACGGCCCTCGGGTCCCACCAGCACCAACGGCTGGTAGCCGTTGCCTCTGGTCGGAATCTGGCTGTTGTGCCCCCATTGCTCTATAAATTGGACCCGAGAGGGGGTGTTCTTCACCTATTCAACTCATTTCACTCACACTCCCCTCTCTACTCCTTGCTCTCTTGGTTTTCTTGGATTTCTTGCTCGAGATTGGATCATCAAGTGTTCTCTCTATTGTGTTGCTGAAAGTATTACCATTGGTGGAGCATGTTCGGTAAGAATTTCAATCCATTTTACTAATCCATCACCGAGTTGCTCTTGTTGTCCCTTGTTGTTGTGCTAGCATGAATTGGGCGGCGAACACTCTCCGGAGGGTGACACGCTCCCGTTCGTGGGCAAGTGCGAGTTCATCCGTCCCCGCCGAGCTGACACCGAGCCCATCGACGATGGATTTTGAAGAAGAGTAGGAAGAGCAAGCCGAACCACAAGTGGTGGAGGAGGTCGTCAACGACACCCCCTACCTCAACTTGCAGGGCGCTCAAGAGGAGCAAGCCTACGCTCTCCTAAATGACCGAGTCTTCGCCTACGCTCTCATGGAGAAAACAGGTATGAATCTCGAGTTCGCTTCCATTTGGCATGCTCTTGATTGGGAGGAGTTTGCGCCGGTTACAGAGCTTGGCTCTCGGCCCCTCACCATCTAGTTTCTTTGCTCTCTTATTGAGATTCAGGATGGCATTCAGTTTCATCTTTTTGGGACCGATTATCGTGTTTCTTGGAAGGAACTTAGTCGTCTTATTGGTTTTAGTCCTCGTTGTGCTGTCTCTCTAAAAAGGGCTTGTGAGGGTTTTGTTTGAGAGTCTTTCTGGTCAGACATCTCTAGTCTTGTTTACAGTGGTAAATTTGTACCTCGGTGCAATGATATTCTGCATCTCACTCTCCGTTTGTGGCACAAGTGGCTCGCCATTACTCTCTTTCCACGAGAGGATGTTCGGCCCGTGTGCAGCGATGAGATGATGCTATTATACGCCACTGTTAACCAGATCAAGGTTTCTCCTGTTAAAGCTATGATTCGGCAGTGGTTGATGAATTTCAAGATGATAGGTCCTATTGAGTATACGTCTTGGTGACTCGTATTGCTCTCAGACTCGGGGTTCTTAGCCGTTATCCCGTACCCTTCATCAGGGCGCCCCGAGTTCTCATTGACGAGGCATACTTGATCCAAGGGCATATACTTAAGAAAGGCCCAGATGATTCCTTAACTTTCTTCTTTCCGGGTTATGCAAATCAAATCCCGTTACCTAACTTGGGGTTTCGATTGTATAGCTCGGAGTCACTAACCATTCCCCTTGTTACGCAAGAGGAAAGTCATCGTGCTAGTGTTTCAGGCAGGTCCACCAGAAGCACAGCGAAGAGAGTGCACATGCAGCAGCAGTAGCAGCCACAGCCACAGCCTGCTACACCACCGATGGCAGGAGGGGCCCCTGCGGGGTACATGTTCGGGGTTACCCCTGGATATGCACCTGGTTGGGATCAGCCTGCCTACCATCTAAGTGCGAGTGGCACGGCTTGGGCAAGTGCGAGCGATGCTTAGTGGACTACACCTGCTAGTTCCAGCTCCGGTGGCCCACCTCCGTCTTCGTCCTTCCGGCGGCACTCCTCAGCTTCTGCACGCGATGCTCAGCTTGCGCAGCAGATGGGAGAGCTCACCGTCCAGGTCACGGGATTGGAGGAGATGCTGAACACCCACGTCGAGTCTACCTCAGCGTGGCAGTGTCAGGCTAGTGAGAGGATCACGGCCATGTAGCAGGCTCAGCAGCGACACATGGAGGAGTAGAGGGCTTACTACGCAAGTCAGGGTTTCTTCTACCCTCCTCTGCAGTGAGCTTGAGGCTAGCTTGGGGGAGGACCCCCATCCTGAGGTAACTTGTATCTTCCTTTATTTTTAGAATATCTTAAAATGAAAACCCAAAAAAATCAGCAAAAATAAAAAGACCAAAAATATTTATTTGCTTTCATCATCGTTTGCTTAGTTTGATTTGATATGCATAGGAAGAATGCTTTGCCTCTATGGTTGAAATGATGAATAGTTGCTCTATTTATTCTTCTCGTATGTTTTGCTTACAACTTTGTATCCTACCTAAGTTTTGAGTTTGTTGGCTTGTATGTTCAAACCTTAGCTTGAAAACTGTGGGTAGCAAAAAGCATGATCCTTGCTTAAGTTGTTATGAGACATGATATGGTATAATAGAGTGTTATGATCTTGTGCTTAGTGATGCTTGACATTCAGAGTTTTTCTTTTTGAAAAACCAAAACACGATGAGTTCCTCAATGATGCGAATTTCCCATCCAAGGCCATATGTAGATTCTAGTTTTTAGCCTCTGCATATGCAGCTTGTTCTCTCATTGAGCTTTGTCAAATTGTTGTGACCCTTGTTAGAACTCATGCTCCCCTGATCAAGATCACGTACACGTTCATGCTAAACTTCCACACTGGAAGTTAGCATTCATCATTTGCTCCATACTGCCTATGCATTCCTCCGCAAATAAAACTCTATGTATCTTTGTATCATTCATCCCTCTCCAAATATCTCCAATAGAGAGGAAGGGCTAGCTAAACAAAAGAGAAAGAGAAAAAGAAAAGCATGCTCAAAAGCATGGCAAAAATAAAATAAAGAGAGCTAGCCCAAGTCTCGAAAAATTTCAAAAAGGAGAAAAGGGGATTGGTATGTGCAAGAGAAAGAGTTCCACCATATAGATGGTAATAACTAGTACCTACTCCGGGGCTAGTGTCCACCTTACCATCAATCCGTCATTCCCTCATATAAAGCATGGTAATATCTAGCACCCATTTCCGGGCCTAGTATCCACCTTGCCATGCTCATCACCATCACACACATATGCACATCTTGATCAGGATGTATGTTTGTTTCTTCCAAGGATCCTGTTTTTGACTTAGCAAAACATGAGAGACAAGTATGCCACATTTCTTCCATACCTACAGCTCCACATAAGCCTATTAGGAGTAGGAGGTGAAGAAAGGCAGCATTGATGCCTTGGTGAGGAACCATACACTTTGAGCGATCCGAGAGTATCATTTGAGGAACTCTGATTTTCTTTTAAAAAAATTTGCAAAACCTCCGGATTAATAGCTGATCAAGGTATGAGTGATTCTGCACATGCTATATAACCATCCTGTCTCTCAACTGCCTAAGGTAGGTGAAGCTATATGCCCCACTATTGACGGTTGAAAAGTGCTGCTTTTACACCATCAATACCTGCATAAAATAAGTGTAAAAGGATCATCAACACTAGAATAGGGCTTAAACAAACCATTTCCACAAGTGTTGGTGATTATGCAAATACAGGTGATTAGCACTAGAAAGAGGAGTAAAAGCACAAGTCTTTGATCCAAGTACTTCAAGCTCAGCCAGTGAGGGGATGCCACCTAGGATTCCCCTGGATCACTGACGTCATCAATCCAAGAGAGGCAAGCCCGACGAATCAGGCATCGCCACGTGGACATCACATGGATTCAAGGGCCCACTTATCCCCCAAAACCGGCGGGAAACTTGGCATGCACGGGGGAGTGACTTCAGGGCCCACTGGTCAGCGACCTGGAGAAAACACAGGCCAGGAGGCCGCCCTAGGGGTTTGGTCGACCCTAGGATCAACCGAACCGACCTAGGGTCGGTTCATCCTGGCCTTGCACGTGGAGGACTCCCATTGGCCACTTGCTTCGATCCCGGGCGTTTAGGGGCACTTTGAGCCTCCGAGCAAGCCACTCCCTCCTCTATAAATAGGAGGGGAGGGGCTCTCATTTGGAACACACTCTTCTCCTCCTCCTCTTCATTTTGGCTTGGAGCCTCTCTCTTTAGGAGAGGAGAGCTCTTTGTATAGGATTAGTGCTAGGAAGTGAGGTGGGAGGCTTGAGGCCATGTCATGTTCATGACATCTTCCTCAAGAACGATCCTCAGCGGTGCCTTTGTTCTTCAACTAAACTAAAGTGAGTATTTCGATATATCCTATTTAGACTAAAGTTGTATGCATGCTTAGAATGCTGTGTTCTTGTGTTCTTTGTTTGTTCTTGGTTTAGGGGCTTGTGTTCTTCGAACACAACCCTTTCAATCCAGTAGACTTAGATCATAAGCTTGCATCTAGTTTGCCAGCTTGTCTATTAGAGTAAAGTGAAGCTCCTTCATGTTTCTAGTTAGATCAAAGTTCATTCGTGATCTTGCATGAGTGATAGAGCATACCTTGAGCTAGTGCCAGTATCTCCCTCACAGATTTGTAGGAATAGTAAGTGGTGTAGACGAGGTGTCTAGAGCATAAGCTACCCTTCGAAGACCACGTACGATCGTAGCGTAGAGGTAGGCCGCAGTGGTGACAGCCTGTTGGACCCTTTGTCAACCCTCTTACGTCGCGTACCGAGTTGGGCTCGAGCCAGCACAAAGGCCTTGTGCTTGGTGCCCTAAGTGAGTGTTATACCTAAGAGAATGTAACTAGACTCTGCGCTCGGTCCGAGCAGATCCTTTCTACCTATCCTATCCATCAAAGTTGTGTCCTTGGATCATCCATACTAGAGTAGGAGATAGTGCACACCGTTACTTGGGTTCGATACGCTTGGAATACTCTCCTTCCTTGGGGAAGTGCTACAGCGGTATTTTCCATGTGCTTGCGGTATACCCGGTCGTTCTTATACGCTCCCGCTAATCGGTCCCATATTGGTGACGTTAAGAAATGCCAACAAGCATTTCTGGCGTTATTGTTGGGGAACAGTTGTTGTATCTATCTTCGAACCTAGTGGTCCTCGTATTTATCTTTTTCGTTTTCTTCTACCTTCACCCCCGTTACCCATCGAGTTATCCTTTTTGTTTCTTTTCTTCTACCTTTACCCCTGTTATCCTTTGAGATGCCTTCCTGTCAAAGCCTCTCTACCCCTAGGGGCGAGTTCGTCTTAGAGCAACCATCAACTTCCTCATTTTGCTGCGAGCTTCGTCCCGGCTTTATAGCCATGGTTCGGAATCAACCTTTCTCTGGAGCGATCAGTGATGATCCTAATGTTCATTTAGAGGAGTTCGAGGACTTGTGTTTGTGCTTGGTAATTCCAGGCATGACACATGAAACTTTGAGGTGGAAATTGTTCCCTTTCTCTCTCGTAGATAGAGCGGAGCAATGGTACACCCACACAGCAGAGCATGTGAATAATTGGGGAGAACTACGAGAAAACTTTTGTGACTCGTTCTCCCTTTGTGAACACATAGAGCTCTTGCCATGTGAACTCCTTGACTTTGAGCAATTAGAGGGTGAGTCCATAGGTGCAGCTTGGGCTAGGTTCCTACATCTTGTGACATCTATCCCAGACATGTCTATACCCGATGATATAGTGATGTACACCTTTTATACTCGTATAGACATGGAATCTGCACGAGAGCTCGACCTTTTAGTTGGAGGTTCGTTCGAAAACCAAACTCTAGTGGAAAGAAGAGAGATCCTAGAATTCTTCTTAGAAACCTCTTCTTCCCATATCGTTTACAATGAACCCCATCTAGAGTCTGAGTTGGTCCATGAGAGTCTCTCAATAGCTGAATCTGAGCTTTCATTCTCTGAATTCCTTGATTCCTCTGTTGAGCCCTCTCTCGAACCACGAACATCGAAGGAAGAAGAAATTCAACCTTCGGAGTTCTCTTCCCGATTTAAGGATGATCCTTCTCAAAACATCAGAAATACCCCAGATCACGGCATCGTTGGACTTTTATGAGGTCCTTGACGAAGTTTGGAATCATGGGACGATAGTGGATTGGTCACCTCAAAAGCATACATCCGAAGCAATTCGAGTAAGCTCGACTTCTACGATCATCCACTGTTCCATGAGAGGAAACACCGTAGATACTATCCATGACCCTACTGTTGGGGCTTGCATCATACCAGAGACCCTTTTGGATACTCTGGTGGGTGACGTGCCCTTGATCCCGACTGATGGACTTTTCCATAGCCCTAGGTGGCGCTGTGTTTTTCCATGTAAAGGGATTGCTAGGGATGTGCCAATCACCATTGATGACATAGAGGTGCGGTTAGATTTCCACATCTATGACATCATGGATTTTGATCTTCTCCTAGGTTTCCCCTTAGAAAAACTTCTTGATAAATCCCAAGGAAACTCGGAAGAAGAGCTTAGGGAAACTGTTTCTGTCCATGCTGAACCATCTAAACATCCTCTGACAGAGCCTTTCCCTAGACCTACGGTATCTCCTTCGCCTCCCGATCCTCCTGACGAAGCATTTCATGAGGAGGCCATGAAGGAGGAATGGCCAGATGGAGCAATATGCTTTTCCGAAGCATTTTGGGATAGTACATCCTCTCTGGTTATTCCTTGTTCTGTGAGAGGGATTACCATAGAGGCCCTTTGTGACCCCATCATGGAGGTTAACATCATGCCATGGCACTTAGCGGAAACTCTTTTAGGCAAAGTTCTGCTAGCACCATCCGACATGCTCCTTGAGACTTGCCCCTTTGGGCATGTTCTTGAATGTCGGGGGATTGCAAGTGCCGTGCCACTCATCATAGACGGGATTGAGGCTGGCTTAGACTTTCACATCTTCGATGTCCTCGATCCTGAGCTACTCCTAGGCTCCCCGCTTGAGAAATTCTTTGAGGAATCCATAGGGAGCCTAGATGGTAATCTTGGGGAAGCCACTTACGCCACTGCTACCCCTTGTTTGGGACATCCCATGGCAAGGCTTTTTCCACAGAAAAACCCACTCGAGAAGATGACGCATACATCTCCGTTCGCATCATCCGAGCCCATTCTCATTAAGGTTGTAGAATGTTCTACCCCTCATGAGGATGACTCGGAAGACCCTCTTCACCTTTGTGAAGACGAACGATCATCACCACTCTCGACCGAGTTTCAGCCTCTCCCCTCTGGCCCGTATCATGTTGCTTTCGATCATGATCGAGAGTCAACATCGAGCTTCCACGATGACTCTCTTGAGACGAAGAATTCATGGGCCACGGAACCTTTCGAAGCACTGACTCCAGAGTTGGGAGGAAAAGACTGCATTGATGAGCATGGTAGTTACATCCTTGATCTACCACATAAACCATGCTCGCATCATGTCCCTCCAGAGTCAGACTTGCTTAGTGCACTGATCACACATGAGGGCTGCAATCACCTTATGGTCCACTTTTGCAGAAAGTTCAAAAGCCTGGTTGTAGATGCATATGTCTATCATAAGCATATCAGATTTCGTGTGTGCATTGTGTCACTAACCTTGCAGCTAAAGCTTCACTGATACATCAAGGATTGGTGGTGAGACGGGAACGACACCACCAACAATAGCTGCAAGATGAAGTTCCCATGGTCGAGCTTATGACCTTAAATAAATAAAGCACTCTCAGGAGATAGCCTGGATTAGCATAGGTTTTATTTCCCTTTTTGAATAAAAGCAAGAACACGTTTTTAGGATAAGTTGTCCTTCGGGTATTTTTGGACACTAACCTTTCAGGTGGAGATTGAAAAGAAAGATGGATAGGTGATGCCTACAAACATGTGAGACACATCACCTGCAACACCTAGATAAGCTCTGGTGAGGGAACATTTACAAAAGGAAGCTTGATCACCGCACACTTGAGTTATGTTGCCTAGCAATGCAAACTTCAAGTGTGGGGGAGGTATGTCAGCATCCTGAGTAAAGTTCCTCCTCTACCAAATCTTATCCTGGTGTGGTGACGATATCAGCTCTTGCATCTTGCCCACTAGCTAGGTAAGTCCTGCTTTTGACATTAAACAAAGCCCTTCTGGGAGGTTCCCGAGGTTCACCGTCTTATGCTCATGCTATTGTCCCTTTTGAAGATAGCTTGATCATGCATGCATGTTTCCTTTATCTTTGTTCATATGCTCTGGTTTGGATGTTTGGGTACACACGCATTCATAGACTGTCTTAAATTAAGCATGGTGCTTAGGTTAAAATTTGTCTTCTTCAGTCAAAACAAGACATGGTGTCGAGTTTTGATTGATGAACCTTAGAGTTATATTTTCATAGATCTTGGTTGCATATATGCTGACTAACCCCTGCAGAGAATTGTCAATTTTGAATGGGTAAGTCATTGAGCTAAATTCAAATGGGAAGGTAAGATGAGGTGTCAGATTCATGTTGCACATCATGCAAAGGTGGTACATATGACCTCTCAAAGGTCCAAGGTAAGTAAATTCCCCTTCGTATATAATGTGTAACCTTGGTCTAACCCTTCTTGAGTAAATGACATGGTGACAATAAAAATAAAAAAACAACAAAAATATTTAAATTTGCATAAAGGCTCTATGGTTCTCGAACCGGTAGAGTCCCTCTTCCGTTTCCACTTTTTGTTTGAAGAACAAGCACCAGGTTCAAGCACTAGTGTGGGGGAGTTCTCTCGAACTCATCATCAACATATCCACTTGAGAACTCCCACACAGGCGCTACACAACATCGACTACGCCTTCATGACAAGAGCAAGGCAAACTAGAGTGACCCGGCTGCCCTCTGGTCAGCCAAATCACCACTGGTCTTCCTTGATCTCTTATCCTTCAGAAGTGATGGTATGTTCACCCTCTATCTCACTCTATCCTATCCATGAGTTTGATTGAATTTCAATTCCTATCATTTGATATCAAACTGTGCTATGCTTGCTCTACATGATTCCTGTGGTTGGCTTGCATATATTTTATTCCTTACTCATCATCTTGATGCTTGTGAACAAATATCATTAGGGAACTCATGCTTATCTAAGTAGTTGGTGTTTGTGATATGGTTTGATGATATGATCTTCACTCTTTATGTCTGAGTGCTTGGGAATTTTATTTGAAAATCATGAAAACTGTTTGCAAAGCTCCACTTTGATATGCCACCGTCCCACTAGAGCCATATGATATTCATAGTTGAAAACCTTCTACTCATATGCTGCTTGTTATTGCATTGAGCTTTGTCAAATTCTGTGACCCTTGTGAGAATTCTTTTCATTACATTCATGATCAAGATTCATGTGCACCACCTATTTCCCCTTGCTATGCTTCTACACTGGAAGTTAGCATTGTATCATTCATCTGTTTCATGAAATAAAGCTCCATATGTGGTGTGACATCTCTCTCCAAAAGTATCCTTCAAAAAGAGACATGGGCTATGAAAAAAAAGAAGAAAAAAAAGAAAAGAAAAAAAAGACATGCTCAAAAAGCATGATGAAAGAAAAAAAAGAAGAAGAAGAAAAAAAGAATAGCCCATGTCCAAAATAAAGGAGAAATAAGACAGAGATGGTCATACAAAAAGGAGTTCCATATCCTAGATGGTAATAACTAGTGTCCATTCCGGAGCTAGTGTCCACCTTACCATCTACCAACATTCATCATATACGTATGGGAATATCTAGCACCCATTCCGGGCCTAGTATCCACCTTACCATACTCACCATATCCATACACGTGCACATCTTGATCTGATTGTGTGATTTGATTTTCTCTGTGGATCTAGTTTTTGACTTTGCAAATATATGCGATGCAAGTATGCCTTATCCTTTATCCTACCCTGAGCTCCACATATAGCCATCATTAGAAGTAGGATGAAGAAAGGCAATCTAATGCCTTGGTGAGGACATATATACATTGAGCGATTTGAGAGAATCAAATGAGGAGCTAAGCAAGGTTTGTTTTGAAAATTTATTGCAAAACCCCAAGTTACTTAACATGATAAGCAGGAGTGATTTGATTCATGACCGTTCCATTCCTCAACTGCTCAAGATAGCATGATAGACACATCAGAGTTCACAAGTACAAGGTATGGTTTGGAATGTCTCTTATGCTCGCTTCATACCTTTGGATATCATGTCTCACCTTGACCTGACTCCCTTTACTCGGGACGAGAAAAGGTCAAGTGTGGGGGTGTTGTTGATGGTCGAAAAGTGCTGCTTTTACACCGTCAATACCTGCATAAAATAAGTGTAAAAGGATCATCAACACTAGAATAGGGCTTAAACTAACCATTTCCACAAGTGTTGGTGATTATGCAAATACAGGTGATTAGCACTAGAAAGAGGAGTAAAAGCACAAGTCTTTGATCCAAGTCCTTCAAGCTCAGCCAATGAGGGGATGCCACCAAGGATTCCCCTGGATCACTGACGTCATCAATCCAAGAGAGGCAAGCCCGACGAATCACGCATCACCACGTGGACATCACATGGATTCAAGGGCCCACTTATCCCCCAAAACGGTCGGGAAACTTGGCATGCACGGGGGAGTGACTTCAGGGCCCACTAGTCAGCGATCTGGAGAAAACACAGGCCAGGAAACCTCCCTAGGGTTTCGGCCAACCCTAGGATCCGCCGAACCGACCTAGGGTCGGTTCATCCTAGCCTTGCATGTGGAGGACTCCCATTGGCCACTTGCTGCGATCCCGGGTGTTTATGGGCACTTTGAGCCTCCGAGCAAGCCACTCCCTCCTCTATAAATAGGAGGGGAGGGGCTCTCATTTGGAACACACTCTTCTCCTCCTCCTCTTCATTTTGGCTTGGAGCCTCTCTCTTTAGGAGTGGAGAGCTCTTTGTATAGGATTAGTGCTAGGAAGTGAGGTGGGAGGCTTGAGGCCATGTCATGTTCATGACATCTTCCTCAAGAACGATCCTCAGCGGTGCCTTTGTCCTTCAACTAGACTAAAGTTAGTATTTCGATATATCCTATTTAGACTAAAGTTGTATGCATGCTTAGAATGCTGTGTTCTTGTGTTCTTTGTTTGTTCTTGGTTTAGGGGCTTGTGTTCTTCGAACACAACCCTTTCGATCCAGTAGACTTAGATCATAAGCTTGCATCTAGTTTGCCAGCTTGTCTATTAGAGTAAAGTGAAGCTCCTGCATGTTTCTAGTTAGATCAAAGTGCATTCGTGATCTTGCATGAGTGATAGAGCATACCTTGAGCTAGTGCCAGTATCTCCCTCGCAGATTCGTAGGAATAGTGAGTGGTGTAGACGAGGTGTCTGGACCATAAGCTACCCTTCGAAGACCACGTACGATCGTAGTGTAGAGGTAGGCTGCAGTGGTGACAGCCTGTTGGACCCTTTGTCAACCCTCTTACGTCACGTACCGAGTTGGGCTCGAGCCAGCACAAAGGTCTTGTGCTTGGTGCCCTAAGTGAGTGTTATACCTGAGAGAACGTAACTAGACTCTGCGCTCGGTCCGAGCAGATCCTTTCTACCTATCCTATCCATCAGAGTTGTGTCCTTGGATCATTCATACTAGAGTAGGAGATAGTGCACACCGTTCCTTGGATTCGATACCCTTGGAATACTCTCCTTCCTTGGGGAAGTGCTACAGTGGTATTTTCGTGCGCTTGCGGTATACCCGGTTGTTCTTATACGCTCCCGCTAACCGGTGCCATAGTGGTGACGTTAAGAAACGCCAACACCCACGTCATCAGGTGAAAGGTAAGAACATTGCCAACTTGTTCAACTCTTGGTAGAGTACTTTGCTGTTTGTTTGCCATAAGTTGAGAATACAGCATTGTAGCAACTCCTGATCAACCAACCTAAGTCTCTAATGTCTTGCTTCGAGATGAGCAAGAGGTTAGCTTGGGGGAGTTTGTTGACGGCTGTTAAGTACCACTTTCAACCCTCAATATTCTCACATAAATTGAGGCATCTGCATTATTTACTTGCATTTTGGTTTGAATAATGTAGTTCCACTTGTCCTTGGAGATTATTTGTATGTAGGTGAAATACCCCTTAAAAGAGATGGAAACCCACCTTCTATGGAGAAACCATGCCAACTTAGCTGAGGAGGTGGCTGCCACCAAGGAAACACATGGCATTCCACGTCATTGATCCAAGGGAGGCACTCACCGATGAATCAGAGAGCGCCAGATGGACTTCACATGGATCAAAGGGCCCACCTCGGATACCAAATCAAGCCATGCACAGGGGATGGATTAGAGGGCCCACAGGGTAGCCACCCAGAGGAAGCACACCAGGTGGGGCTGCCCTAGGGGGCCGCCCGATCCTAGGATCGGCCGAACCGCCTTAGTGGCGCCCCATCTGGCCCCTACACGTGGTAGCTGCTCATTGGTCACTTGCTGCATCCTGGGGTGTTTTGGAGCACTTTGAGCCTCTGAGCAAGCCTTGTCCCTGCCTATAAATAGAAGGGGAGGGGCTCCCATTTCCCACACATCACTCTCTCATTCTCCTCTCACTTTTAGTTTCCAAGGCTAGGGGGTAGGCTAGAGTAGCTCTTCTTTAGGTCCCAAGTCTTCTTTGGAGTCTAGGTATGAGTTCTCTTTTATCTTTATTTCATTGTATGACTTTGATCTACTTCAGTTATTCAGCTATTTCATATAAAGTCATGGTAGATCATATGCTTGATATGTTCTTGAGTTCATCCTTTGTTCATCATTTAGAGGCTTGTGTTCTTCATGAACACTACCTTTTGATCCACTTGAAGGATGATAAACTCATTCCTTATGTGTTTGTTCATAAGTTAGAGGCTCGTGTTCTTCACGAACACGACCCTTTGATCTTATTGACTAGACATAAGAGAGTTCGTATCCGTTCGTATGTCTAGCCTTAGTTGATCTTGTTAGATGGCATTAGAGTGTTGCATCAGGTTTGTGTTCAAGCTACGGTACTCGGTCTAAGTTGACCAGTCTTCTGGTGGCTCTCACCCTGGGTCACAATAGCCTAGGCCGGGTGAAGTCTAGCAGAAACGTAGGTATGGTGCCTGGGTTGTCTAGCTACATTAGTTATGAGCATACCCTCGTAACGATAGAGGTAGGTCCGCAGTGGTGATAGTTGTTGGATCCTTTGCAACCCTCCGTGCTGGGGTACCTACTGTAGGAGTCTAAAGTCTAGTTTCGCAGAGTGCTGGTCATCGCGGGCTAGCTCCCCGTTTGTACTTGGGTGTAGAACCTTACCCTCTCGTGCAATACTCATGCCAATCTCCTGTATCTTCTAGCTTTGTATGTTTAGTATGTTAGAACCTAGAGCTAACTCGTATGTTCCCCCTAAGCCGTAGTGTGCTAGAGTAGAGGTAGATTTGAGTGTGTGTGTCACACTACCCTTATATCTTTTATCTTACCCCTACCTTTGAGTTTGTTGTTTCCTATATCTATCTCTTGGTTTACATTCAAAGCAAAAGCATAAGTCTAAGATATCCGCCATTGCCTTCCACAGATACGATACCGTTGGAATATTCACCTTCCTTGGGGAAATGCTACAATGGTTTATCTGTGCGCTTGCGGATTTGTTCATGATCATTTATATTAACCTTTGGCAAGTCTTGATGTTCACGCTAACTAGGCGTCGTTAGTTGTGACGTTAAGAAGTGCCTACAATGCATTTCTTGGTGTGGTCACTTAGGATGGATTCCAGATCTGTTCTAAAAGTGACGACACTACGAAACACCAACAACATCCAAACAGATACTTGAACTAGTGTACTAGCTCTAAAGGATCGAAACCCTGTGTTACGAAGAACATAGGCCTCTAAACAATGAACTAGCCAAGAACACAAAACATATCATTCATGCACAAAGTCCACTATAGTCTAAATAAGAAATGTCGAATACTCACTTTGATCTAAATGAAGAACAAGACATCCACGAGGACTTCAACTCTCTTCACTCCTACTCTATCTATCAACTAAACCTAGTCTACATCTCACCTCATCCCTACTCAACCACATAGAGGTGAGAATCACCTCACATGGGCAGAATTAGAGAGAGAGAGAGAGAGCTACACAAGAGAGAAAGTGAAGGATTGAGAGCTTGGAAGTGGGCTTGCTCCGAGGCTCAATTGTCACCAAAACACCTCGGAATGCAGCAAGTGACCAATGAGGAAGCACCATGTGGAAGGCCAGGATGAGAGAAGGTGTTGACGGTTGAAATTCACCACTTTCAACCCTCAATATTCTCACATAAATGGAGGCATATGCATTATTTACTAGCATTTTGGCTTGAATAATGTAGTTCCACTTGTCCTTGGAGATTATTTGTACGTAGGTGATTTACCCCTTAAAAGAGATGGAAACCCACCTTCTACGAAGAAACCATGCCAACTCAGCTGAGGAGGTGGCTACCACCAAGGGAAACATGGCATTCCACATCATCGATCCTTGGGAGGCACTCACCGACGAATCAGAGGACGCCACATAGACTTCACATGGATCAAAGGGCCACCTCGGATACCAAATCAAGCCATGCACCGAGGGGTGGATCAGAGGGCCCACAGGGCAGCCACCCAATGGAAAACCACCCCCAGTGGGGGGCCTAGAGGGCCGACCGATCCTAGGATCAGCCGAACCGCCTCTGGCTCGCACCATCTCGTCCCTACACATGGCATCTGCTCATTGGTCACTTGCTGCATCCCAGGGTGTTTTGGAGCACTTTGAGCCTCCGAGCAAGCCTGGTCCTTGCCTATAAATAGAAGGGGAGGGGCTCCCATTTCCCACACACCACTCTCTCATTCTCCTCTCACTTTTAGTTTCCAAGGTTAGAGGGTAGGCTAGAGTAGCTCTTATTCAGGTTTCAAGTCTTCTTGGGAGTCTAGGTATGAGTTATCTTTTATCTTTATTTCTTTGTATGACTTTGATCTACTTCAGTTATTCAGCTATTTCATATAAAGTCATGGTAGATCATATGCTTGATATGTTCTTGAGTTCATCCTCTGTTCATCATTTAGATGCTTGTGTTCTTCGTGAACACTACCTTTTGATCCACTTGAAGGGTGATAAACTCCTTCCTTATGTGTTAGTTCATAAGTTAGAGGCTCGTGTTCTTCACGAACACGACCCTTTGATCTTATTGATTAGACATAAGAGAGTTCGTATCTATTTGTATGTCTAGCCTTAGTTGATCTTGTTAGATGGCATGAGAGTGTTGCATGAGGTCTGTGTTCAAGCTACGGTACTCGGTCTAGTTGACCAGTCTTCTGGTGGCTCTCACCCTGGGTCACAATAGCCCGGGCCGGGTGGAGTCTAGCAGCAACGTAGGCATGGTGCCTGGGTTGTCTGGCTACGATAGTTATGAGCATACCGCCCGTAACGATAGAGGACGCTCCGCAGGTAGTGACCGTCCTGTTGGATCCTTGGGCAATCCTCCGCGCTGGGGTACCTGTTGTAGGAGTCTAAAGTCTAGTTTCGCAGAGTGCTGGTCGTCGCGGGCTAGCTCCCCGTTTGTACCTAGGTGCTGAACCTTATCTCTTTCATGCAATACTCATGCCCATCTCTTGTATCTTCTAGCTTTGTATGTTTAGTACATTAGAACCTAGAGCTAACTCGTATGTTCCCCCTAAGCCGTAGTGTGCTAGAGTAGAGGTAGATCTGAGTGTGTGTGTCGTACTACCCTTATATCTTTTATCTTACCCCTGTCTTTGAGTGTGTTGTTTCCTATATCTTTATCTTGGTTTACATTCAGAGCAAAAGCATAAGTCTAAGATATCCACCATTGCCTTCCACGGATACGATACCCTTGGAATACTCTCCTTCCTTGGGGAAATGCTACAATGGTTTATCTGTGCGCTTGCGGATTCGTTCATGATCGTTTAGATTAACCTTTGGCTAGTCTTGAAGTCACGCTAACCCGGCGTCATTAGTTGTGACATTAAGAGGTGCCTCAAAGGTGTTTCTTGGTGTTGTCACTAAGTATGGATCCCAGATCTGTTCTTAAGATGACGGTGCTACGAAACGCCAACAAGCATTTCTGGCGCTGTTGCCAGGGTAGGCACAGGATTATCATGACTATGCTTTGCATCTGTTTATAAACTCTGAATAGGTTAGGGCAACTCTCAATGCAGGCTAACCTTGATTGTCTTCTTTTATCTTTGGATGATGAAGACAGGTAGTGTATGACTGGTTTCGACTTACAGGAGAATTTTACTGAAGATCCCGAGTCACTTGTGAGGAGAGCTCGAATTCATTTCGACTCACCTCGTCGTACTCGTCCAGAAGGCGAACCAGCTTCCTTTGTACCATCCACCTCCAACGCTATGGCCCAGAAGACACTTCGTGAGTACTCAGTTCCTTTCGCTGACCAGGTGCTGCAAGGCCCTGAGGTGGAATGGGGACTGAAAATTTTGAGATCAAGACGGGTCTAATCATGATGGTATAGGCTAGCCCATTCTGTGGCAAGCCAAATGAGGATGCCAATGCTCATCTGCAGTAATTCCAAGAGCTATGCAGCACTTTCATCATCAGGGGTGCAAATATGGATGCTGTCCGTCTACGGCTATTTCCATTCTCTCTCCTGGGGAAAGCTAAGCAATGGTTCTACGCGAATCGTGAAGCTATTAACACTTGGAGTAACTATTCAGAGGCATTTCTCAAGAAGTTCTTCCCATTGGTTAAAACCAATGCTCTTCGTGGAAGAATTTCTGGTTTTCAGCAAGTAGCAAGTGAATCTATTCCAGAGGCTTGGGAAAGGCTTCAGGAATATGTCCTGGCCTGTCCTCACCATGGGATGGAGGATTGGCTCATTCTTCAAAGCTTTTATAATGGGTTGACTCCGACAGCCCGAGGCCATACAGATGCTGCTGCTCAAGGAGCATTCTTCTCACTCACAATCGATGATGCTAAAGTACTTATTGAGAAGATGGTCTCCAACCAAGGGTGGATGATGAAAGACTCCAACCACGACCGAGGGGTACTCATACTGTCAAGGAAGCAGACATGATTACTGCTAAGTTGGATCTTCTCATGAAGAGATTGGATGGCTACACCAGCGAGAAGGCTGCCACGGCCACCACTACTCTGCCTATGGACTCTCATATGACTTGTGAAGTCTGTGGCAACACTGGGCACTCAGGCAATTATTGTCCGGAGACTCAGGAGGAAGTGATGTACATGAATGGTAACAACAACGGTTATCGTCCACCTCAACAAGGAGTCCAATCGTGGAATCAACAACGCCCTTATTATCAAGGATGTAACCAAGGTAATTCTTACAATCCTAACCAACCTTCCTTGAGAGATCTTGTTTTCGGGCAAGCTAAGATTAATGAAGGTGCTAACAAGAAGCTAGCTGCCCTTGGTAAAACTTTGGAAAGTCTCAACATTAAGCTTGATAGTTTTTCTTCTGCTCAGAAGAGTCAGCTGAGTTTCAACAAAATGTTAGAAACCCAGTTGGCTCAGCTGGCTACTTTGGTCCCATCTCCTGATAACGGGAGAATCCCGGGGCAACCCGTATCCTCTTATGAGAATGTTAGTGTAGTGTCATCCAGGTGGGGTAAGCCACCTAGGAAGACACATGCTTCTAACTATGCAGGAAAGCCCATACAACAAATTCTGGATCTATGGGTGGAATCAGCAGTTGTGCACAAGAAAGTGCCAGGCTACCCGACTATTACTTGCACAATCTATTATAAGAAAATTAGGCATGCCCTTTGTGACCTTGGTGCAAGTGTTAATCTCATGTCCAAGGCCATGTTCGAGCAACTGGGATATCCAGTTCTCTCTCCTACAGCACGGACTATCCAACTCGCCGATTCAATGATACGATATCCAGAAGGAATTGTTGAGAGCATATTGGTCAAGATCAAGAGTTCTTATGTCTTCGCGGATTTCGTGGTCCTTGATATGGATGACGGGGGAGGAATGCCGCTCATCCTTGGGCGACCATTTCTCAGTGATGTCCGAGCTAGAATCAATGTGGGATCCGGAATCATCCGCTTCCGCATTGGGAAGAGGAACTTGAAGTTCAAGTTTCAGGACAAAGAAGAGCAATGCTATTTGGTGCAAGATAGTGTTAAGCAGCTTGGGGGAAGGACGAAGCCTTTACCCCCAAGGAAGAAATCTCTGTCGAAAAGGTTAAAGAAAATTCGGAAAGAATGGCGGAAGATTGAGATGGCACCACCCTCTACTTCTCAGGAGTGGGGTGCTGAGTGGAATTGATCACTGAGAAGAGTCCAACTCGTCGGACTAAAAATGATGGGTCCTTTCTAGCAAAAAGGTTAAAGCTGGTACTTATCTCATATTTCCCTTTCCAAAATTTTATTTCCAAAATTGCATATTTGATTTTCCAAAAACCTTGCACTGTATGCTAGATTTATCTAGCCCTTTTCCATTTCCAAAATAAAATTTCTAAAAATAATTTCTGAGTTTGAAAACCATAAAAAATTCATTTGGCCAATTTCTGGAGTAAACTTTGGCCGGTGCACCTTGGCATATCTTCTATAGCCATTGGTGGCACACCTGCCAAAGGGGGCCAGCACCTGGCCCACAACTGGGCCGGCCGAACTAGGGTTCGACCGAACCTTGGCAACGGTCATGTGGGCCCAGCTTTGGCCAACGGCTCCTAGCCGTTGCCAAACGGCTAGTCCGCGGTGTGCTGCCCCTTTGCTCTATAAATTGGACCCAGGAGGGGGTGTTCTTCACCCATTCATTCACGCTCCCCTCTCTACTCCTTGCTCTCTTGGTTTTCTTGGATTTCTTGCTCGAGATTGGATCATCAAGTGTTCTCTCTATTGTGTTGCTGAAAGTATTGTTATTGGTGGAGCAAGCTCGGTAAGAACATTCGATTTCACTAACCCATCACCGAGTTGCTTTTGTTGTCCCTTGTTGTTGTGCTAGCATGAATTGGGCGATGAACACTCTCCGGAGGGTGACACGCTCACGCTCCCGTTCGCGGGCAAGCGCGAGTTCATCCACCCCCGCCGAGCCGTTGCCGAGCCCATCGACGATGGATTATGAAGAAGAGCAAGAGGAGCAAGCCGAGCCACAAGCCGGGGAGGAGGTCGTTGACGACACCCCCTACCTCAGCTTGCGGGGTGCTCGAGAGGAGCAAGCCTATGCTCTCTTGAAGGACCGAGTCTTCGCCCACACTCGGGACTTCGACCCAGCTCTCATGGAGAAAATAGGTATGAATCTCGAGTTCGCTTCCATTTGGAATACTCTTGGTTGGGAGGAGTTTGCGCCGGTTATAGAGCTTGGCTCTCGACCCCTCACCATCTAGTTTCTTTGCTCTCTTACCGAGATTCCGGATGGCATTCAGTTTCGTCTTTTTGGGACCGATTATCGTGTTTCTTGGAAGGAACTTAGTCGTCTTCTTTGTTTTAGTCCTCGTTGTGCTGTTTCTTTGAAGCGAGCTTGTGAGGGTTTTGTTCGAGACTCTTTCTGGTCAGACATCTCTGGTCTTGTTTACAGTGGCAAGTTTGTACCTCGGTGCAACGATATTGTGCATCCCACTCTTCGCTTGTGGCACAAGTGGCTCGCCATTACTCTCTTTCCACGAGAGGATGTTCGGCCTATGCGCAGCGACGAGATGATGCTATTATACGCCGCTGTTAACCAGATCAAGGTCGCTCCCGTTAAAGCTATGATTCGGCAGTGGATGATGAATTTCAAGATGATAGGCCCTATTGAGTGTACGTCTTTGGTGACTCGTATTGCTCTCAGACTCGGGGTTCTTAGCGGGAATCCCGTACCCTTCATAGGGCACCCCGAGTTCTCATCGATGAGGCATACTTGATCCAGGGGCATATACTCAAGAGGGGCCCGAATGATTCTTTGACTTTCTTCTTTCCAGGCTATGCAAATCAAATCCCGTTACCTAACTCGGGGTTTGGATTGTATAACTCGGAGTCGCTAACCATTCCCCTTGTTACACAAGAGGAAAGCCGTCGTGCTAGTGTTTCAAGCAGGTCCACCAGAAGGCGGCGAAGAGAGCACACATGCAGCAGCAGCAGCAGTCGCAGCCACCACCACCACCACAGCCTCAGCCACAGCCACAGCATGCTACGCCACCAGTGGCAGGAGGGGCTCCTGCGGGGTACATGTCCGGGGTTACCCATGGATATGCACCTAGTTGGGACCAGCCCACCTACCACCCGAGTGCGAGTGGCACGGCTTGGGCAGGCGCGAGCAGTGCTCAGTGGGCTACACCCGCTAGTTCCAGCTCCGGTGGTCCACCTCCATCTTCGTCCTTCCGGCGGCACTCCTCAGCCTCTGCACGCGATGCTCAGCTCGCGCAGCAGATGGGAGAGCTCACCGTCTAGGTCACAGGATTGGAGGAGACGTTGAACACCCACGTCGAGTCTACCTCAGCGTGGCAGCGTTAGGCTGGTGAGAGGATAGCAGCCAGGCAACAGGATCAGCAGCGATACATGCAGGCGCAGAGGGCTTACTACGCGAGTCAGGGTTTCTTTTACCCTCCTCCGCAGTGAGCCTGAAGCTAGCTTGGGGGAGGACCCCCATCCTGAGGTAACTTGTATCTTCCTTTGTTTTCAGAATATCTTATAAATGAAAATCCAGAATAAAATCTGCAAAAATAAAAAGACCAAAAATATTTATTTGCTTTCATCATCGTTTGCTTAGTTTGCTTTGATATGCATAGTAAGAATGCTTTGCCTCTATGGTTGAAATGATGAATAGTTGCTCTATTTATTCTCCTCGTATGTCTTGCTTACAACTGTGTATCCTACCTAAGTTTTGAGTTTGTTGGCTTGCATGTTCAACCCTTAACCTGAAGACTCTGGGTAGCAAAAAGCATGGTCCTTGCCTAAGTTGTTGTGAGACATGATATGGTAGAATAGAGTGCTATGATCTTGTGCCTAGTGATGCTTGACATCCGGAGTTTTCCTTTTTGAAAAAATCAAAACATGATGAGTTCCTTAATGATGAGAATTTCCCATCCAAGGCCATATGTAGATTCTAGTTCTTAGCCTCCACATATGCAGCTTGTTCTCTCATTGAGTTTTGTCAAATTGTTGTGACCCTTATTGGAACTCATACTCCCCTGATCAAGATCACGTACACGTTCACGCTAAACTTCTACACTAGAAGTTAGCATTCATCATTTGCTCCATTTTGTTTAGGCATTCTTTCATAAATAAAACTCTATGTATCTTCGCATTATTCATCCCTCTCCAAATATCTTCAATAGAGACAAAGGGCTAGCTAAAAAAAAGAGAAAGCATGCTCAAAAGCATGGCAAAAATAAATAAAGAGAGCTAGCCCAAGTCTCGGGGAAAAATTTCAAAAGGAGAAAAAGGGATTGATATGTTCAAGAGAAAGAGTTCCACCATATAGATGGTAATAACTAGTACCTACTCCGGGGCTAGTGTCCACCTTACCATCAATCCCTCATTCCCTCATATAAAGCATGGTAATATCTAGCACCCATTTCCGGGCCTAGTATCCACCTTGCCATGCTCATATCCATCACACACATATGCACATCTTGATCAGGATGTATGTTTGTTTCTTCCAAGGATCCGGTCTTACACTTGGCAAAACATGAGAGACAAGTATGCCACATTTTCCCTACCTACAGCTCCACATAAAGCCTATTAGGAGTAGGATGTGAAGAAAGGCAACATTGATGCCTTGGTGAGGAACCATACACTTTTGAGCGATCCGAGAGTATCATTTGAGGAACTCTGATTTTCTTTTGAAAAATTTGCAAAACCTCCGGATTGATAGCTGATCAAGGTATGAGTGATTGTGCATTTGCTATATAACCATTCTATCTCTCAACCGCCCAAGGCAGGTGAAGCTATATGCCCCACGTTATCAGGTGAAAGGTGAGGACATTGCTAACTTGTTCAACTCTTGGTAGAGTACTTTGCTGTATGTTTGCCATAAGTTGAGAATACAACATTGTAGCCACTCCTGATCAACCAACCGAAGTCTCTAATGCCTTGCTTCGAGACGAGCAAGAGGTTAGCTTGGGGGCGTTTGTTGACAGTTGAAATTCACCACTTTCAACCCTCAATATTCTCACATAAATGGAGGCATATCCCTTAAAAGAGATGGAAACCCACCTTCTATGACGAAACCATGCCAACTCATCTGAGGAGGTGGCTGCCACCAAGGGAAACATAGCATTCCACGTCATCGATCCAAGGGAGGCACTCACCGACGAATCAGAGGACGCCACATGGACTTCACATGGATCAAAGGGCCCACCTCGGATACCAAATCAAGCCATGCACCGCGGGTGGATCAGAGGGCCCACAGGGCAGCCACCCAGAGGAAAACCACCCCGAGTGGGGGGCCTAGAGGGCCGGCCGATCCTAGGATCAGCCGAACCACCTCTGGCTCGCCCCATCTCGTCCCTACACGTGGCAGCTACTCATTGGTCACTTGCTGCATCCCGGGGTGTTTTGGAGCACTTTGAGCCTCTGAGCAAGCCTGGTCCTTGCCTATAAATAGAAGGGGAGGGGCTCCCATTTCCCACACACCACTCTCTCATTCTCCTCTTACTTTTAGTTTCCAAGGCTAGGGGGTAGGCTAGAGTAGCTCTTATTCAGGTTCCAAGTCTTCTTGGGAGTGTAGGTATGAGTTCTCTTTTATCTTCATTTCTTTGTATGACTTTGATCTACTTCAGTTATTCAGCTATGTCATATAAAGTCATGGTAGATCATATACTTGATATGTTCTTAAGTTCATCCTTTGTTCATCATTTAGAGGCTTGTGTTCTTCGTGAACACTACCTTTTGATCCACTTGAAGGGTGATAAACTCCTTCCTTATGTGTTAGTTCATAAGTTAGAGGCTCGTGTTCTTCACGAACACGACCCTTTGATCTTATTGATTAGACATAAGAGAGTTCGTATCTATTTGTATGTCTAGCCTTAGTTGATCTTGTTAGATGGCATGAGAGTGTTGCATGAGGTCTGTGTTCAAGCTACGGTACTCGGTCTAGTTGACCAGTCATCTGGTGGCTCTCACCCTGGGTCACAATAGCCCGGGCCGGGTGGAGTCTAGCAGCAACGTAGGCATGGTGCCTGGGTTGTCTGGCTACGATAGTTATGAGCATACCCCCCGTAACGATAGAGGACGGTCCGCAGGTACTGACAGTCCTGTTGGATCCTTGGGCAATGCTCCGCGCTGGGGTACCTGTTGTAGGAGTCTAAAGTCTAGTTTCGCAGAGTGCTGGTCGTCACGGTCTAGCTCCCCGTTTGTACCTGGTTGCTGAACCTTATCTCTCTCATGCAATACTCATGCCCATCTCCTGTATCTTCTAGCTTTGTATGTTTAGTACATTAGAACCTAGAGCTAACTCATATGTTCCTCCTAAGCCATAGTGTGCTAGAGTAGAGGTAGATCTGAGTGTGTGTGTCGCACTACTCTTATATCTTTTATCTTACCCCTGTCTTTGTGTGTGTTGTTTCCTATATCTATCTCTTAGTTTACATTCAGAGCAAAAGCATAAGTCTAAGATATCCGCCACTGCCTTCCACAGATATGATACACTTGAAATACTCTCCTTCCTTGGGGAAATGCTACAATGGTTTATCTGTGCGCTTGCGGATTCGTTCATGATCATTTAGATTAACCTTTGGCTTGTCTTGATGTCACGCTAACCCGGCGTCATTAGTTGTGACATTGAGAGTTTCCTAAAAGGTGTTTCTTGGTATTGTCACTAAGTATGGATCCCAGATCTATTCTTAAGATGACGGCGCTACGAAATGCCAACAGGAGGCAAGATCAGTTCGGCCGATCCTAGGATCGACCGACCATCCCGGCCCTTCTCTTGTGTTGTGTTTCTTCCAGGTGGCTGATGTGGTGGTTCTCTGATCACTCCCCCGTGCATACCAAGTTTCCTGACAGTTTGGGTAGCAAGTGGGCCCATGGATCTATGTGATGCTGATGTGGCAGCGTATGATTCGTCGAAAGTGTTTCACATGGATTGGTGACGTCATCAATCCACGGGAATCCATGTGGCAGCCCCTCATTGGCCAAAACGTGAGTGACTTGGATTGGAGTGGATCACATGTACATAGATTCATCCCATTTCCTATGCTAAATACCTGCATTTGAATAGACATCGACACTAGTGAAGATATTAGTTTAATCTCCTATTCTAGTATGGATGTTCTTTCATGTTCCAAAATGTAGGAGTTGATGGTCGTAAAAATGGTACTTAACAGCCGTCAACAACACCCCCACACTTGACCTTTGCTCGTCCCGAGTGAATGGGAAATAAAGCCAAGTGGGTCATTGATGAGGACATGACGCCCATGCATTCGACCATGATTGGTGCATGGAATGGAGTAGAAGAAATCCAGCAAGGGTGTCCAAGTCGAAGAGGAGGCACGAGGCTAATCCGGTTCGAGTCCCCAAGGTGGAGGCCCAAAGCAATTCAAGTTCGAGCCCAGTTCGGAGTCCAGGAGTAGTGCACACTAAAAATGATGCCCATGTCACATAAGAAGTTGGCTTTGGACGTTCTTTATATGGATGGAACTACAATTTCATAGAGGTTCCAATGGCACTGGTTTCAGGTCCAAATTCGTCCCAAGTCAACGAGAATCGTCGAAATAAGTTGACGTCCAGAATCTGCCAAGGTGCTGCGTCACTAGTTTGTTGGGCCTTAAGCCCAACTTGTGGGCGCCCCATCCTAGGTCGCCCCCAACCCTAGGACGCCCCTCCTCATATACTCAGTAGCCACTGCCTTAGAAACTTGAGTTTTGTTTTACATCTAGCTTTACCTACCCCAGAACACACACAAATATGTGCTGTCCTCTGTGATTCAGAACTCCACCTCGAGTGATATTAAGATTGTTCGCTTCAGATTCTTGTTCGTTCTTCGATTGCGTACAGAAATTGATCTTTGTGATCAGGCTGATCTTGCGCTGGCAAGGTTGGTAACCATCAGGAGTTGGTTCAGCAATTGCATTGGAGCTTCGAGTCTCGCTCGCCGTAGTCGGATCGTGAGGGTCTACTCCCACCGAATCGAAGTTCCACTCACCGAAAGATCGGGCACATTGCCACTATCCAGTGGTATCAGCTTTCCAGGTTGATGGGTGAGTGTATCGAGTGTTTTTCCCTTTCTACAGTCCACAAAAACCAAAACAAAAATTTATTTTCAGGTTAGATCTTGTCCCAACAATCTTTCTAGCCTCGCACATTCTTTCAATATTTTGCTTTGTTGAATTTGTGTGCTTACTCGTCAATTATTGCTGGTTACTTTGTGTTTCTACTTTTCGTTTTTTCTTTCTAACCCTAGCCGCCACCACCTCATGCAGCAAAACCCTGCTACCACCTCACGCAGCACTTCAGATCACGTCTATGTGGGTCGAGCGCTGCTTCCCACCCCTCGCGATCACGCCCCCCTTTCCTGCCGTGTGTGCTGTGGAAAGAAATAAAAAAGGAAACAAAAAAGACGAGAAAAGGGAAAGTCCAAAAGGGAGCAGGGTGCCCCGTGCACGCCGGTTTAGCCTGATCATAATTTCCCCACGGGCAGTACACGCCGCAACACCGCCCCTTGCTGGTTCATCCTTCCCCCTACCGCCTTGCACCGAACTCCATAGATCATGCGTGCGGCCATCCCCCCACACGCACGAAGCCCCCGGCGCGCCGAACTGGCCGTGACTCGGGCAAGCCGCGCGACCCACCCTGTGATCGTCCCCTCTTGTGTGGTTGGCAAGTTAAAAAAAGAGGAAAGCAATAAAAAAAGGGGAAGTCAAAAAAAGGAAACGAAGCAAAAAAAATTCCAACCGGGAGAAGGAACCATCCGGTTCGGTGGACGTCTCGAGCCCTCTCGCGCGCGGCTCCCATCTCTGGGTCGCGAAACCCCCCTCGGCACATTGACTGTACCATGCATGACGCACCGTGCCCTACTCGCAGTTCCCTCCCTGGGCGCGTGCCGCACTTCTTACCCCTCCAACCGAACCCCCTACCCCACAGTTTGATCCCTTGCTCTCATCCTCTTTCGCACTCGTTTCAAGCAGCGTTTGTATGTGTTTTAGCACTATTATTCATCTTTGCATCTATTGGTTGATTGTGCTAATCCTTGCTTTGAGTGCAGCCTACCTAGAACTCCAAATATTTCTACGACGAGCAGATTTTGTTTCTCCAAGCAATCGCTCCTTCAATCTTTCGCGATTTCCTTCGGTTGGTTGCAGGTCGCCCCTGTGTGCGTGGTAAGAACGGATAATAATTTGATAATAGGACTAGTTTGAGGGCCTTGTGACACAAAAACAAAATCAATGACAAAATAGGGGTGTAAAGACACCCCTATTTTGTCATTGATTTTGTTTTTGTGTTTGCGCTAACCATGGCAGGCGACGACAAGAGGGAGTACCAGCTACAGGACATGCGGACAAGAGTTGGTGGACTTGCCGCGAACATTCAGACAATACATGCACAGCTAGATTCGATGACCTCTTCATCGAAGGAGCGGTTCAATACGCTCAACCTCGCACAGACGACCGCTAAGACCACACTCGACGCCGTCGTGGCCCGCCTCGATGCAATGCACACAACACTCACAGATTTGCAAAAGGATTATGGTGGTGACTCGGAGCAAGAAGATGGAGACCGCCGAGGCCGTGCCCGCCGTGTGCCACACTATTCCGGTAATGATTCCTTTGCTAAGATTACATTTAAAATTCCACCTCATAATGGCAAATATGATCCTGCTGCATATCTTGATTGGGAATTAGAAGTTGAACATCAATTTTCATACCATGATATTTCTGCTAATTCTCAAGTTCAAACTGCTATTAGTGTATTTACGGATTTTGCTTTAATGTGGTGGCATGATTATAAACAAAGACATCCAAGCACAATTCCAACCACTTGGGATCAATTAAAAGCTACTATGCGACATAGATTTGTACCTTCTTATTATGCTCACGATTTTCTTAAAAACATGCAGCATTTTCAGCAAGGTTCTCACTCTGTTGAGGACTATTACCAGGAGTTACAAAAAGACATGATTCGTTGTGGGTTATTAGGGAAAAATGATGCTGCAATGGCATGTTTTCGTGGTGGTTTGAACCACAAAATTCAGGACATACTAGATTATAATGAATATGCAGATGTGACCACATTATTTGGATATGCTTGCAAAGCTGAACGTGAAGTGCAGGGACGTCACTAGAAGACATATTCTAACATATTTGCAGGAAGAAGCTCGACATCTAGTTCAGCGCCTGCTCTCCTAGCGCCATCCACGCCCACCACTACACCGCGCGAGAGGACGGCCAAACCTACAGGCACATCCTCATGTGTAAATTCATAACCATCACTTCACATTGCACCTAATATTCTTACTGAGAACATAGGTAATACCCATGATGCTACAATCACAAAAGGTGAGACTTGTGTTAATGTGCTGAATTTTTCCACAAACCATGCTTTAGTTGAGCAACTAATAGTTGAATCATCTCTTGATTTATCTTTGTCACATGGTGATTTGCGTGATGTTTCTTGTGATAAAGATGAATTGTGTGCTACTACTTCAGTTTTACATGCTAGTGCTGAAAATAAACATGTTATACATGTTGCTAGTACAAATGATGAGCTACATTTGTTGTCTCCTTTACATACCTTCGGTTACATTGAATTTGATGATTTGTGTAATCTAGATTGTTTAGAAGAGAGAATTTTTGCATATGCTGATTTGCCATGGTTGTCTAGACATTCATATCATGTTATTGGCAAATATGACAACAAAGGACAATATATGGTACATCGGGTTTACATTTGTACAAATCTGAATTCTCCTTTTGTTGTGTAGGATTCTGATCGATTAGAGGGTAACAATCATACAAACATATTCACATGTTTCTCTAGTAGTTTTGTTTCGCAAGAAGGGAAGCATTGCTTGTGGCTCCCTATGATTTTTGGTGCTAAGGTTTCTTGCAATCAACCAGCCATTCATGTTGTGTCATTTGTTGGTACTAATCTTTTGCAGGATAGTAATGAAAAACCTCATGCGTCTTTCGATAACAAAGTCTCCAGATATGCTGACAATTTGATGCGACATGACATGAAATACATTTGGAAACATGGTCACATCCCTCCTCACAATTGTTTTGGTTTCTTTTATTTTCGCAACCCCGTTCTCCCTTGTGTTGTGCAGGATCGTTTTCAAGTGCACTCGACGTCGAGGACGACTTTTCTTCAAGAAGGGGAGAATGACGAGGACATGACACCCATACATATGACCATGATTGGTGCATGGAATGGAGTAGAAGAAATCCAGCAAGGTTGTCCAAGTCGAAGAGGAGGCATGAGGCTAATACGGTTCGACTCCCCAAGGTGGAGGCACAAAGCAATTCAAGTTCGAGCCTAATTCGGAGTCCAGGAGCAATGCGCACTAAAAATGATGCCCAAGTTGCATAAGAAGTTGGTTTTCGATGTTGTTTATATGGGTGGAACCACGATTTCATATAGCTTCCAATGGCACTGGTTTCATGTCCAAATTCGTCCTGAGTCAACGGGAATTGTCGAAACAAGTTGACGTCCAGAATCTGCCAAGGTGTTGTGCTGCCAGTTTGTTGGGCCTTAAGCCTAAGTTGTGGGCGCCCCATCCTAGGTCGCCCCAACCCTAGGACGCCCCTCCTCATATACTCAGTAGCCGCTGCCTTAGAAACTTGAGTTTTGTTTTACATCTAGATTTAGCTACCCCAGAACACGCACAAATACGTGTTGTTCTCTGTGATTCATAACTCCACCTCGAGTGATATTAAGATTGCTCGCTTTAGATTCTTGTTCGTTTTTCGATTGCATACAGGAATTGATCTTCGTGATCAGGCTGATCTTGCACCAGCAAGGTTGGTAACCATCAAGAGTTGGTTCAGCAATTGCATTGGCGCTTCAAGTCTCGCTCGTCATAGTCATATCGTGAGGGTCTACTCCCACCGAATCGAAGTTATCTCCACTCACCGAAAGATCGGGCACTCCGCCTCTATCAGTCTTGAATACCTTGTAGTTAGAACAAACATAAGAGATATTCCAAGTCATACCTTACCCCTGTGAACCTTTGTGGATTGGCTATCATATCTTCTTGGGTGATTGAGAAGTAAAACAACTGTGGATCAAGTAACTTGTGCACCTGATGACAAACATGTTGGAGTTTTGCAATGTTTTTCATAAATAAAGCTCTTGGCAGCTTCCTCATTTGATTCTCCTAGATCACTCAATGTGTATATGTCCTCACAAAGGCATTAACTTACCTTTATTCATCCTACTTCTAATGATGGCTTATGTGGAGGTCAAGGTAGGGTATGAATGATATGGCATACTTCCATCACATATATTGCAAAGTCAAAAACTAGATCCTTAGAGAAAATCAAATCACACAATCAGATCAAGATGTATGTGTGTATGGATATGATGAGCATGGTAAGGTTGATACTAGTCTCGGAATGGGTGCTAGATATTACCATACATATATGATGAAAAATGTTGGTTGATGGTAAGGTGGACACTAGCCCCGGAATGGATACTAGTTATAACCATCTAAATTAGGAGACTCCTTTTTGCATGATTCTCCCTCTTACATAAAACTCTTTTGAGAACATGGCTGTCTCTCTTTTTTTCTGTGTGGACCTTCATGTGTCCATATTTGTTTTTCAATACATGGACCTTCATGTGTCCATATTTTTTTCTGATAGTCATGTCTCTTGTGTAACAAAAACTAGGAAGGAGAGATCAACACATATGGAGCTTTATTTTGTGGAATGGGTGAAAGATACAATGCTAACTTCCTGTGTAGAAGCATAGCAAGGGGGAAAATGGGTGTGCACATGAATCTTGATCATGAGAGTGATGAAAAGAATTCTCACAAGGGTCAGAAAATTTGACAAAGCTCAATGCAATAACAAGCAGCATATGAGTATAAGGTTTTCAACTGTAAACATCATATGGCTTTGGTAGGACTGCGGCATATCAAAGTGGAGCTTTTTCCAAGAGGTTTTATGTTTTCAAAATAAATAACCAAAGAGAGTTTGGTCAACAGAGCAACAGATCATATCATCAAGCCATATCATACACGTCAATTACTTAGATGAACATGCTTGTCCTTAAGACGGTTGTGGTTCACAAGCATCAAGATAAATAACGAGGAAAACATATGCAAGTAAACCCAGGTATCATGCAAGATGGGTGAACTTAGCATCAATATTTGAGGACATGTGTGGTCCGAGGACTGGTGGATGGTCGCTCCTTGGTGATGAGTGATTGACAATATTGTGTGGACTAACTCTTGGCCTAGTATTGCAGGTGCAGGTTGTGGCTTGATTCGCGTGGTGCAGGTGAAGAACAAGCGCGAAAGGTCTATGTCTGTGTGACCTCTCAGGATCAGAGAGACAAGTAGGCTTCGTTCGAGGTACCCGGTGGCCGACGAGATCAAGTGCAAGCCGTATGCCGACAGAAGAGTAAGACAACGTCGAGAGAGGATGGAGGTGGTGCAAGGTAGCAGCTGACAACTGAAGCTTGCACGCGGTGTTTGCATTGATTTGGCCATAAAACCACTTGGTTACTTGGCTGAGCCACAAAGCTAAGATCGAAGACTCGACAGGGCGAGCCGGCCTGCCTGGGCCGGTCTGACCGCCTGGTCAAGGCGGTCTGACTGCCTGGCCGGGGTGTGACCAGGGGCAGGGTGGTCTGACCACCCAGGAGGGGCGGTTTGACCGCGTGTGCCGCAGTGCGTCGAGAAGCTTCAAAGCGGAGGACACGTGGCGTGATCGCAAGGCTTGCGTGGAGTTGAAGAGGCTTGCGGCCAGCGGGCGTCCATTAGATGGATTAATTGACTGAAGTTCCAAAAGTGCCCTTGGTGGGCGTGTATCTTAAGTTAAGTAAGTAGGGGTAGTTTGGTCATTTGGCACCAACTCTTGGAACCCTAGTTCATATGCTCTTCCTCTTTAGTTTTCCCTAGGCTAGCTTGAGAGCTTCATGAGTCATCTTGAGAGAGGGATGGATGTTCGAGCGGCTTGCTAGACCTTGTATGAACCTTTCATGGCATGTATAGAAGCCTCGGCATGGTTCATCTTGTCTCTCTTTGTCTCCCGACGTTTTCCCGTTTGGTGATTTTCGGATCTATTTTTGGGGATTTTTGTGGTGGTTTCTTGGAGGCGTCTCTTGGTGGGATTCTTGTTGGGTATCACACATGACGTCTTTGTGCCTCTTTTCTTGGTGATTTTGCCCCAACAAACTCCCTGAAAATCCTTTGATTTGGGTGGTTTTTGGAGTTCCTCGAGTTCATGACATAGAGGCCTTGGATCCGTGATTCCCTTTGATTGAGAGCGTTTCGGTGAATATTCTTTAGTGGAGAGGTCGTCCAGAAGGTGACCCAGCTATCCCTAAAGTTTCGCTGCAATCCATGGGGTTAATCAGGAGATCGAGTGATGGGGAGTTGAGAGATGACTCACGGCTGTGTTTCTGGAAGGCAGGCAGTCTGACCGCATGGGGTAGGCGGTCTGACTGCCCTATAGGGTTTCATGAGGAAAGTTTGGTTTTCCAGAGGATTTCTCTGATAGCTTGTTTGCCTTGATCAGAGGAGTCTCCAGACGAAATCTTGGGTCGATTCGAGGTCGTGAGCTTCGTTTGGTGGTTAAGGGAAATCCCTAGGCCTAGGCGGTCTGACCGCCCTGTCCACGCGGTCTGACCGCCCCTAGCAGAGGTTTTCCCTCGGTTGGTTTCCGCTATGGTGTGTGTGTGGTTGAGTTGTTTGGAGGTGTGGTTTGCTCCTAGGATCAGTAGCACTCCCGTGGCTACGTGATCTTGGCAAACGTGCGAATAGAGTAGAGAAAGTGATTTCGGGATCGAAGCCGTGTTCCTCTCGTTAAAGGAGTCATCTCTCTCGAGAAGAATTTTTATCGGCTCCCATTCACTCCCCCACCCTCTCTGGGCGCCCATTCCGGTCCTTCAATTGGTATCAGAGTCGATTATGGATCTTTTTGATTCTAACTAGTCTAAGATCCAAAGATGGGTGATTACGGAAAGAGGTCGTGTCCTCCACACTTCGATGGGAAGAACTACCAGATGTGAGAGAGGCGCATCGGTGCGTTTCTTCATTGAAAAGGGCAACTGATTTGGGAAGTGATGCAAAATGCAACCTATGTCATTCCAGACAGTTTCATCCTTCCAGGTGCTCGGGACATGTTTGAGGCTAACAGCAAGGCTGTCGATTACTTGTTTCATGCTCTTTGTGTCGCGGAGTTCGATCGCGTGTACGGGGAGGATGTGGCTGGCAAGATTTGGGTAAAGCTGAGGAATGCTCATGTTGGAACCCTCAGGTGTAGGCTAGCTTATTTGCCACTCACCGGAGAGAGTACGAGAATTTCACTCATCTCCCAGGCGAGTCAATTGATGCCATGTTCCAACGCTTCACCTGTATCATGAACAACACGAGGGCCAATGTGATGGTGCTGCCATACACAGATCATGATAGAGCTATCAAGCTCTTGCACTCACTTGACAAATCTATGTGGAGGGCCAATGTTGAGGCCATCTTGGAGTCAAATGTGTATGAGACGTTGATCGAGGATGAGCTGTTCTCTAAGCTCAAGTCGTCAGAGGTGGATCGTGGCCTGAGAGCCCGACTAAGTCACATAGTCTTGCTCTTGTCTCTAGATCTAGTGGAAGGACTATCACTAACTCCTCTTCGAGGATGTTTTCTCTGTCTTCCTATGTTGAAGGACCAGAATGGCGACCAGAGAGGGGGGGAGTGAATGAGAGCCGATAAAAATTCTTCTCCGAAGAGACGAACTCGGCCTATGGTCCCAAACGTAACTATGGATCCTCAACACCCCGCTAGCCAAATCCACGAAGCCACTGGAGTGCTACTAGACCTAGGAGCTAGCCACACACCCAAGCTACTCGAACACACAGCGGAACACAAACCTCGAGCAGCAACTACAGCCACCGGTCAGACTGGTCCCTGGCACCGGTCTGACCGGTCTGGCTCACGGACACCCCAACTGCAAGAACTTGATCTCAAAAGGCCAAAACTACACGAGACTGAAACAACAGAAAGCCAAGATCCCAACCAACACTTTGGAGAAGAACTCCCTGAGAACCAGCCACAACAGGTTGCACCGGTCTGACAGGTACAGGGCAATGGTCTGACCGGTCCCGCCTGGGCAGCTCGTGATGAACTCCACCCGCAAGTCAACTCCCTCCTTCTGATGCCTCGATTTCCCAATTCGCTCCACAAATTTAAATAAAACTTTGGGGATAGGTGTATCACCTCGTGGACAAGCCATGCATAAGAAATCGTCCCCAAAGATCCACTCAAATGAGAGGAATCGAAGGATGAACACCAAGAACACATTTTCTGGAACCAAAAGAAAACCCCAAATTTGAGCACCCAAACCCACGGATTTAGAGGGGGGATCACCAAAAAAATAACCACAAGGGGCTCATGTATGCATCGCACAACAAATCTGCAAAAGGAAGGCCTCAAATCAACCACAAGAAAATCACCAAGAAAAGGCTTCAAAAATCCATAAAAAGGAAAACGGGAATCACCACCACAAACACTAGAGGAACCACGCCGAACCTTCTATACATCAAAGGAAAGATTCATACAAGGTCTAGCTTGCTTCCCTAGCATCGAACCCTCTCTAAAGATCTCACCATGAAGCTCTCAAGCTAGTCCTGGAGAAAATAGGTAGCTAAAAAGAGAAAATACAAAGAGCAAATGAAACCCCGAAAGCCCAAGAGATGGCTGCCACAACCCTTCCACCAAGTTTATATATGAGGTCCTCCGGTGGGGGTAAATGACTAGAATGCCCTCTGGGCGATACAACCCCTTGAAGGGCATATTTGGAAACTTGACAGCCTTTCCATTGGATGGACGCCCAACAACCGTACCTCGCGTAGCCTCGACGCCAAGCCTGCGATCTCGACACGTGTCCTCCGTTTCGAGCCACCCAGCACTCCTCGACGTCCACTGGTCAGACCGGTCACACCGATCCGGCCCACCAGTCAAACCGGTCCCGTGTAGACTCGAGTCGCTGACCGCTCGGACTTGGCTTTGTGGATCAACCAAGGAACCCAGTGGTTTTGTGGTGAACCACCACAAATCCTATGAGCTTGGTGCAGCCTCCACGCCAAGCTCGTCGACTTGGCTGCTATGTTCGCCCCGGCTCGATGTTGGCTTTCGGATCAACCAACGAACCCGCTATCATCTGACTTTGACTTGCTCTTCTCGCACCATGTGACTGTTACTTGATCCCATCTGGCCACCAGGTCCCTCAAACCAAGCCTACTTGTCCCTCTACTCCTTGGAGGCCCCGCAAGGCTAAGACCTTTTGCGCTTGTTCTTTACCTGCACCAACGCAAATCAAGCCGCAACCTGCATCCACAAGATAGAGCACAGCGTCACTCCACACAACATTGCCAATCACTCATCACTAAGGAGTGGCCAACCACTAGCCATAGGACACTCTGGTCCTCAAATCCAAAGATGACGGACTACAGGAAGGGTTCGGGTCCTCCCCACTTTGATGGGAAGAACTACCAGATGTGGAAAGCCCGGATGGGCATGTTCATGCGAGGAAATGGTCAGTTGATTTGGGATGTCACAGTTGATGAGAACTATGTCATATCGGAGTCGTTCATCTTAAACTAACATAAAGCATACAAAAATCATAACTCTAAATCTACACAACAAACATGTGTCAAACTTGGTCACAGATCTGAACATGGCTCACAAAACAACATATCCAAATTTCATATCCATTGCATGAGTACATTTTGAATTACAATAAAAGTACATCAAACAGAGTTTGTATTTTCATTTAAAAACTGACTAGAAAAACCCTATACACCTTTTCTAGAAATTGTAGATCTCCTCACAACAAATCCAACACAATTGGACTTACATTTTTTTGAATTTTCCACCATTTTTAACGGATTTTCTAAGTTCTAGCTAAAACCTAAAAAGCCTTTTATAGACAGACCCTCGAAGAATTTTTCTGATATTACACATATGCCCTTGCTTCATGGAAAACACCCCGGATAAAACTCAAGCCTCACAATGTAGTCCCTGCCGGTGAATGGAAGCTCGCCGGTGGCACTGCCCGGCCGGACTGGGTCGGATGAGGGGTTAGGGAGGACCGGGGACTTACCCTGGTCCGATTCTTGGGCACAAGAGGGTGCGGAGGGGGCTCTGGACCAGCCGGTGGTGGCGAGGTGGGTGGCGGCCCCTGCTGCGGCTCCGGTCCGGCGAATGGTGGCGTGCCCGCAACAGGCAGGAGCAAGGGGGCATCACGGGGGCCACGGAGGTGAGCAAGCACGGGGTAGCAGGACGGGCCGGAGGACTGGCTCGGTGGCGGCGGCTTAAACCACCCGACGGTGCTCTGCTTCGCTGCGCCCCGGCGCGACGGAGCGTGGGAACGAGTCGAGGAGGTGAACACGACGAGCGTGGCGGGGCGGACGAGGAAACGCGCCGATGCACCTCGCTCCTCCCTTTTTATGCGCGGGCCGGCACTGGGGTGCACTCACCTGGCAGCGGCGTGGCTGGCGCCTGGCGCGGCCGGCACGTGTCGCTCGGGTGGCGTCCTGCGCGGATGGGCGCGGTGCACAGGAACGGCGTGGGCGGAGGCTCCACTGTGTGGCCTCGGGTCCATAGCGACGTATCCTAAGACTCCGTACGCTGGACGCACAGGCGGCCGACGCATGGCCGACACGGCAGAGTGCGCGCGCGTGTGAGGGCACGGCGTCGCCGGTGTTGTCGCCTCAAATTTTATTCCGCTTATGCATCTTCAAAAATGCCAAACTCCAAAAAGTGACAACTAACTTGAAAATCTCCAAAAACAGAAGTTGTAGAGGAACTATAGCACTACAACTTTCCCAAAGGGCGACCTATGTTTTGGTGGATAGATTGGTGGGAAAAACTCGATGAACTTACTATTTTTCTCGGCCTTGGTTTAATGTTCACAACGAGTTCAACTCAAATTTAAGCAAACTTCCACTCAAAATTTGAATGTCCCCCAATTATGAAAAATGTGTTCCCGGAGATAAGGAAAATCTTTTATATTGGCAGATTTTGAACTTCTATAGTGAAATTTGGAGAACGTGTAAGAAAACCAAATCAGCCTTTTTGGAGCTCTAGGGGTTTGACCATGGATTGGGATTTTGACCAATGATTTTTGTGCAAAAATGATCACAATCATGTTAAACATGCTTAGGGACTAATTAATCTTGATTAACCACACTAATGAAGGTACTTAGATTAAACAAACATCAAGGATGTTACATATGAGACCCTGACGGTGGACGAGCTGTTCTCTAAGCTCAAGTCGTCCGAGGTGGACCGAGACCTGAGAGCCAAGAAGGCCAAGGGTCCTGCTGATGATAGCCTTGCGCTGGTGACTGGACCGGGAACTAATTCTAATCAATCCTTTAGGATGTTCTCTCTGTCTGCTCTTATGTCTTTGCCAGATGAGGAGTTCGAGGCATATGATGATGAGGATCTTGCTTTGCTGACCAAGCGGTACGAGCACCTGAACGAGAACAGGAAGAACTTCAGGAGGAACTCGGGGATGTGCTACAAGTGTGGGAAGCATGGACACTTCTTCACCGAGTGTCCAGAGGGAGACGAGAATAAGATCGAGCACAAGAAGCCTGAGTACGAGCAAGAGTACAAGCATCGCCCGAGGAACGAGTACAAGCAGGCCAAGCACAAGCATCGATCCCGGAACCACTACTCCAAGCACAAGAGTCGGGACGAGTACAAGGGGAAGAAGAAGGGTGGCTACCACAAGAAAAAGTCGAGAGCGATGGTGGCTGGTGCGAGCGACGTGGACACCTCTTCCTCCTGCTACACCACGTCAAGCTCGAGTAGTGAAGATGAAGACCATGGAAGACACAAGAAAAACTCGAGCAGATTCTGTGGCATGGCACACAGTTCAGGGAGCAAGAAGAGAAGCAAAGAGGACTCGGATTCTGACTCTGAGGATGAGGTATCACCACCTACCATTGACTCTTTGCTTGAAGAAAATACCACTCCAAATGAATTGCTTGATAATAGGGACAGTGTGCTTATGGATTCTAAGAAAATGAGAAAGGAGCTTAGAGCCTCACTTGAGGAAGCTAGGGAGAAAGTAGCTGAATTAGAGGCTAGGCATTTGGATGACATGCTTGCTATGAATGCTTTGAAATCTGCTCCTGTTGTTACCGATGAAGTTGTTTGCAATGATCGTTCAGTTTTCTTGTCTGACTTGACTACCCTGAAAGAGAAGCATGCCCTCACTATTGAGGAACTAGATGTGGCTAGGGTTGAATTGGTTGAATTGAGAGCTAGATCAAATTTGCTTGGTGCGTGTAAATCTTGTCCTGTGTTGCATGGTAAATTGGATGATGCACATGCTAGGATTGTTTCCTTAGAGGCTGAGTTGAAAGTTCCTATTCCTACCTCTTGTTCTACATGTGAAATGCATGCTTTGAAAAATATGGAACTTGCGCACTATGTTGATCACTTGCAGCATGAGAATGATGAGTTGAGAAAGCTAATGAGTTGGTTGTCTGGGCATGAGCCACAATTGAGCTTAATGATGGCTGAGTTTAAGAGATTTGATGGTCAGGCGTTGGGCTCTGAGAAGATTGGTGAGAGTAGTGGTGAGAAGGGAGAGAAAATTTGAGAGATCCCCATTCCACCACAAACTACCCCCACAAACAAATTTGCTCCCAAGCCTAACCACTTGAGAAACAAGCTTGACACCACTCCCGATCCACCCATTTTCACCCACAAAACAGAAAACTATCAAAAACCCATAAAGTTTTTGAGCGACAAGGGAAACGTGTTTGAAGGGAAGGGTGAGAAGAAAGAGGAAGAGAAACTCGTTGAGAACCCACAGCCAAAGCCAAAACAGGTCTGATTCCGTTGTGAGTATTGTGGCAAAGAAGCTCATGTTGGTGAGTTTTGCTACAAGAGGAAGAAGGATGAGAGGTTGGCGAAGGAGTGGGCTAACAAGGACAGGTACCACCCTTCTCATGGTGTGCCTGAGTCTCGTATGCCACTACCTAGAGGAGAGGCTGTGGTAAGGAACATACCAGCTTGGGGTGGTAGGAGAGTGGCTAATAGAGACAGTGTTGCTACCAGGGGAACCGGTCAGACCAGTTAGGGAAACCGGTCAGACCGATTCAGCCCAGAGAGGTGCTGGTTTTGAGTTTCACGGTCGTGGAGTTGGTTCTGTTGGTCGTGGTGTAGGTGGTAGACATGTCGAGTCTGGTCGTGGGTTGTTTGCTGGACGTGTTCTTGATCTCATGGTCGATATGAGGAGGGAGAGGTCGTCGCAGCTTTGAGTCTCGGAGGAGGTACGGGCCACGCTCTTCCTTTCGTGGTGATCGTACTCCTCCAGTGAGACGTGAGGTGGTTCAGTTTGGTAGAGGTCATAGTTTTGATGGATATGGTAGGATGGATGTTGCTAACCCCTCTTTTGAGCAAATGGCTCGACACTAGTTTGATTCCTTTTGCACTAACCCCAGTGTTGAGTCGTCTGCTCACTTTCGTTCCTGTTTTTGATGTGTAGGTGGGAGACTTGAGGAACGTTTGGCTATTGGACTCCGGTTGTTCACGACACATGACCGGAGACAGGGGGTGGTTCACAAGCCTCACCCCAGTGAGTACAAGGGAGTACATCACTTTTGGGGATAATGGTAAGGGACGAGTTCTTGGTAAAGGAATGGTGAAGGTAAGCAGGAAGGTATCTCTGAGGAGTGTTGCTCTTGTCAAGTCGGTAGGGTTCAATTTGCTTTATGTGTCTCAACTACTTCATGAGGGATTTGAGGTTCGGTTTAAGTTGGGTGCGTCTGAGGTGCTTGATTCTCGAGGTGACCGTGTTTGTATGGTTGTCCCCGAGGGTTAGATCTTTCGAGCTGATTTCTCTTAGTCAGATGGTCCTGCATGGTGTTTGGTGGCTGGTTCTCCTAATTTGTGGAAGTGGCATAGGCGGTTGGGACACTTGAGCTTTGATCTGCTTTCCCGCTTGAGTGGTCTCGATTTGGTCTGAGGATTGCCGAGGTTGAGGTTTGAGAAGGAGTTGGTTTGTGCGCCTTGTAGGCATGGTAAGATGGTCGCTGCTTCTCAACCACCCCTGACTGCTGTCATGACAGAGCGTCCGACAGAGCTGTTGCATATGGACCTTGTTGTGCTAGCTCGAGTTCGCTCGGTGGGTGGGAAGTGGTATGTCCTGGTTGTGGTGGACGACTATTCTCGGTATGCCTGGGTGTTTTTCTTGGAGGATAAGAGTGAGACTTTCGGTTTTGTTCGAGACTTGATCGTGAGGTTGAAAAATGAGAGGCATGGGAACACAATTCGAGCAATCCGCAGTGATAATGGCTCTGAGTTCAGGAACTCTCGTTTTGATGCTTTTTGTTGTGATCTTAGTCTTAAGCATCAGTACGCGACTCCTTATGTGCCCCCTCAAAATGGAGTTGTGGAAAGGAAGAACCGGACATTGTGTAAGATGGCTAGGACGATGCTCGATGAGCACAGGACTCCTAGGAGGTTTTGGGCTGAGGCGATGAGCACCACGTGCTATGTGTCGAACAGGATCTTTCTCTGAGCATTCAAGAAGAAGACGTGCTATGAGCTTATGCATGGTAGAGCTCCTAAGGTGAGTCACTTCCGAGTCTTTGGTTGCAAGTGTTTCATTCTCAAGAAGGGAAAGCTTGATAAGTTTGAGGCTAGATCTAGTGATGGTATTTTCTTTAGATATGCAAACCATTCTAGAGCTTATAGGGTGCTTAATCTTGAGACTAACAAAATCATGGAGACTTGCGAGGTAACCTTAGACGAGACAGTGCCATGTAGCTCTCTTGGCTTTGATTATGTAGGTGATGAGGAGATGGCTGAGACGCTCTTTGAGGAGGAAGAAGAAGATGGTGATGGTGATGGTGATTGCGAGGATCATGTACCTGCTGCGGATCGTGTACCCACTACTTCAACGACGACGACTACAGTTGATGACGGGCCTTCTACTTCGACTACGACACATCAACATGTACCACAAGCAAGGGTGGAAGTAGCTGTGGAGGGGGAGGTAGTCTCCAGGCGAGAGGCTCCTAGACGTGTATAAGTGGATCATCCTCCTTCGAAGATGATTAGTGACATGAACGAGAGGACTACACAGTCTAGGTCACGAAATACTTCTCACTTCGCTTTTGTAGCCTCTTTCGAGCCCAAAGATATTGGACACGCTCTTTCTGATGCAAACTGGGTGAATTCCATGCATGAGGAGTTGGAGAACTTTGAGAGAAACCAAGTCTGGGTGTTAGTCGATCAACTTCCAAATTGCCGTCCTATAGGTACCAAGTGGGTGTGGAAGAACAAAGAAGGTGAGAATGAGATGATTGTGAGAAACAAATCGAGGTTGGTGGCTCAGGGGTTCAACCGGAAAGAGGGTATAGATTATGAGGAGACATTTGCTCCTGTGGCCCGTTTGGAGGCGATTAGGATCCTTCTAGCCTTTGCCATGTTTAAAGGGTTCAAAGTTGTTCCAGATGGATGTGAAGAGTGCATTCTTGAATGGGGTGATAGAGGAAGAAGTGTATGTGAAGCAACCACCGGGGTTTGAGAGTGAGAGATACCCACACCATGTGTATAAACTCCAGAGGGCGCTCTATGGGTTGAAACAGGTGCCGAGGGCTTGGTATGGCAGGTTGAGAGGGTTCTTGCTGAGTAAGGGGTTTGTGATGGGCACAGTTGATAAGACCCTATTTCTCCTTAAGCATGGAAATGACCTTTTGATTGTACAGATTTACGTGGATTATATAATCTTTGGTGTCTCCTCTCACGATCTTGTTGCCAAGTTTGCAGATGACATGAGCAGAGAATTTGAGATGTCTATGATGGGTTAGCTGCAGTTTTTCCTAGGGATCCAGATCAAGCAGGTCAAGGACGAGACCTTCGTGCACCAGAGCAAGTACACCAAGGACATGCTAAGGAAGTTCAACATGAATGATGCGAAGCCCATGTCAACACCGATGAGTACGACTACAGCTTTGGATGCGGACGAGGATGGTGAACTAGTGGACCAGAAGGAGTAAGCTCCCTCCTCTACTTGACGGCGACGAGGCCGGACATACAATTCAGTGTGTGTTTGTGCACTCGTTTTCAGGCTTACCTAAGGACTTCACATCGGCAGGGCGTCAAGAAGATTTTCAGGTATTTGCAATACGCTCCTGAGTTTGGTCTTTGGTATTCTGCCTCCTCGACACTCACACTTCACAGATTCTCCGATGCTGACTTTGCTGGGTGTCGTGTGGAGCGCAAGTCTACCTCTGGTTCTTGCTAGTTTCTTGGTTCCTCTTTGTTCTCTTGGTCTTCCCGTAAACAGTCGAGTGTAGCTCAGTCTACCACCGAAGCCGAGTATGTTGCAATGGCTAGTTGTTGTTCCCAGCTGCTTTGGATTTCCTATACCATGAGAGACTTTGGTGAGGAGTGCACTCAGATTCCACTTCTTTGTGATAGCACCAGTGCCATAAGCGTCACCAAAAATCCAGTGCTCCATTCCAGAACAAAACACATTGAAGTGAGGTACCACTTTCTGAGGGATAATGTTGAGAAGGGAACCATAGTATTGAGCCATGTACCCACCCAAGACCAAAAAGCTGACATATTCACAAAACCACTTGACCAATCTACCTTTGCTCGTTTATGGGGAGAGCTTGGTGTGTGTTGTCCATTTTGAGTTGGTCTTTGGGAGCTCTCTTTGTAGCATATGTATCATACATGTTTACTTTGATGTATAGCATGCATGTTTAAATTCATAGGGTAGCCATCTTTGCATCTTGATGTATAGTTTTGCATCTTTGTAAGATATGGTTTGCATTGTGCTGACGGCTAAAAAGTACCACTTTCAGCCCTCAATATTCTCACATAAATGGAGGCAATTGCATTATTTACTTGCATTTTGTTTTGAATAATGTAGTTCCACTTGTCCTTGGAGATTATTTGTATGTAGGTGATTTACCCCTAAAAAGAGATGGTAACCAACCTTCTATGAAGAAACCATGCAAACTGAGCTGAGGAGGTGGCTGCCACCAAGGGAAACATGGCATTCCACGTCATTGATCCAGGGGAGGCACTCACCGACGAATCAGAGGACGCCACATGGACTTCACATGGATCAAAGGGCCTACCTCGGATACAAAATCAAGCCATGCACCGGGGATGGATCAGAGGGCCCACAGGGCAGCCAACCAGAGGAAGCACACCAGGTGGGGCCACCCTAGAGGGCCGGCCGATCCTAGGATCGGCCGAACCGACTTAGGGGGCGCCCATCTGGTCCCTACATGTGGTTTCTCCTCATTGGTCACTTGCTGCATCCCGGGGTGTTTTGAAGCACTTTGAGCCTCCGAGCAAGCCTGGTCCTTGCATATAAATAGAAGGGGAGGGGCTCCCATTTCCCACACACCACTCTCTCATTCTCCTCTCCCTTTTAGTTTCCAAGGCTAGAGGGTAGGCTAGAGTAGCTCTTATTCAGGTTCCATGTCTTCTTTGGAGTCTAGGTATGAGTCCTCTTTTATCTTTATTTCATTATATGACTCTGATCTACTTCAGTTATTCAGCTATTTCATATAAAGTCATGGTAGATCATATGCTCGATATGTTTTTGAGTTAATCCTTTGTTCATCATTTAGAGGCTTGTGTTCTTCATGAACACTACCTTTTGATCCACTTGAAGGGTGATAAACTCATTCCTTATGTGTTTGTTCATAAGTTAGAGGCTCGTGTTCTTCATGAACACGCCCCTTTGATCTTATTGACTAGACATAAGAGAGTTCATATCTATTTGTATGTCTAGCTTTAGTTGATCTTGTTAGATGGCATGAGAGTGATGCATGAGGTTTGTGTTCAAGCTACGGTACTCGGTCTAAGTTGACCAATCTTCTGGTGGCTCTCACCATGGGTCACAATAGCCCGGGCCAGGTGGAGTCTAGCAGCAACGTAGGCATGGTGCCTGGGTTGTCTGGCTATGTTAGTTATGAGCATACCCCCCGTAACGATAGAGGTAGGTCCGCAGGTAGTGACAGCCCTGTTGGATCCTTGAGCAATCCTCCGCGCTGAGGTACCAGCTGTAGGAGTCTAATGTCTAGTTTCGCATAGTGCTGGTCATCGCGGGCTAGCTCCCCGTTTGTACCTGGGTGCTGAACCTTATCCCTCCCATGCAATACTCATGCCTATCTCCTGTATCTTCTAGCTTTGTGTGTTTAGTACATTAGAACCTAGAGCTAACTCGTATGTTCCCCCTATGCCGTAGTGTGCTAGAGTAGAGGTAGATTTGTGTGTGTGTGTCACACTACCCTTATATCTCTTATCTAACCCCTGTCTTTGAGTGTGTTGTTTCCTATATCTGTCTCTTAGTTTACATTCAGAGCAAAAGCATAAGTCTAAGATATCCGCCATTTCCTTCCACGGATACGATACCCTTGGAATATTCTTCTTCCTTAGGGAAATGCTATAATGGTTTATCTGTGCGCTTGCGGATTCGTTCATTATCATTTAGATGAACCTTTGGCAATTCTTGATGTTCACGCTAACCCGGCGTCGTTAGTTGTGACATTGAGAGGTGCCGACAAGGCGTTTCTTGGTGTTGTCACTAAGGATGGATCCCAGATCTGTTCTTAAGATGACGGCGCTACGAAATGCCAACAAACATTTCTGGTGTCGTTGCCGGGGAAGGCACAGGATTATCATGACTATGCTTTGCATCTGTTTATAAACTCTGAATAGGTTAGGACAACTCTCAATGCAGGCTATCCTTGATTGTCTTCTTTTATCTTTGGATGATGAAGACAGGTAGTGAATGGCTAGTTTCGACTTACCGGAGAATTTTACTGAAGATCCCGAGTCTCTTGTGAGGAGAGCTCGAATTCATTTCGACTCACCTCGTCCTACTCGTCCGGAAGGCGATCTAGCTTCCTTTGTACCATCCACATCAAACACTATGGCCCAGAAGACACTTCGTGAGTACTCAGCTCCTTCCGCTGACTAGGTGTTGCAAGGCCCTGAGGTGGCAATGAGGACTGGAAATTTTGAGATCAAGACGGGTCTAATCACGATGGTACAGGCTAGCCCATTCTGTGGCAAGCCAAATGAGGATGCCAATGCTCATTTGCAGCAATTCCTAGAGCTATGCAGCACTTTCATCATCAGAGGTGCAAATATGGATGTTGTCCGTCTACGGCTGTTTCCATTCTCTCTCCTGGGAAAAGCCAAGCAATGGTTCTACGTGAATCACGATGCTATTAATACTTGGAGTAAGTGTTCGGAGGCATTCCTCAAGAAGTTCTTCCCATTGGGTAAAACCAATGCTCTTCGTGGAAGAATTTCTGGTTTTCAGCAAGCAGCAAGTGAATCTATTCCAGAGGCTTGGGAAAGGCTTCAGGAGTATGTCCTGGCCTGTCCTCACCATGGGATGGAGGATTGGCTCATTCTTCAAAGCTTTTATAATGGGTTGACTCCAACAGCCCGAGGCCATATTGATGCTGCTGCTCAAGGAGCATTCTTCTCACTCACTGTTCATGATGCTAAATTACTCATTGAGAAGATGGTTTCCAACCAAGGGTGGAGTGATGAAAGACTCCAACCACGACCGAGGGGTACTCATACTGTCAAGGAAGCAAACATGATTACTGCCAAGTTGGATCTTCTTATGAAGAGATTGGATGACTACACCAGCGAGAAGGCTGCCATAGCCACCACTACTCTGCCTATGGATTCTCATATGACTTGTGAGGTTTGTGGCAACACAGGGCACCCAGTGATGTACATGAATGGCAATAACAATGATTATCGTCCACCTCAACAAGGAGGCCAATCGTGGAATCAACAATGCCCTTATTATCAAGGAGGTAACCAAGGTAATTCTTACAATCCCAACCAACCTTCCTTGAGAGATCTTGTTTTTGGGCAAGCTAAGATTAATGAAGGTGTTAACAAAAAGCTAGCTGCCCTTGATAAAACTTTGGAAAGTCTCAACGTAAAGCTTGATAGTTTTTCTTCTGCCCAGAAGAGTCAGCTGAGTTTTAACAAAATGTTAGAAACCCAGTTGGCTCAGCTGGCTGCTTTGGTTCCATCTACTGATAATGGGAGGATCCCGGGGCAACCCGTATCCTCTTGTGAAAATGTTAGTGTAGTGTCAACTAGGTGGGGTAAGCCACCTAGGAAGACACATGCTTCTAACTATGCAGGAAAGCCCATACAACAAATTCTAGATCCATGGGAGGAATCAGTAGTTGTGCACAAGAAAGATCCAGGCTATCCGACTATTACTTGCACAATCTATTACAAGAAGATCAGGCATGCCCTTTGTGACCTTGGTGCAAGTGTTAATCTCATGTCCAAGGCAATGTTCGAGCAACTGGGATATCCAGCTCTCTCTCCAACAGCACGGACTATCCAACTCGACGATTCAACAATACGATATCCAGAAGGAATTGTTGAGAGCATATTTGTTAAGGTCAAGAGCTCTTATGTCTTCGCAGATTTCGTGGTCCTTGATATGGATGACGAGGGAGGAATGCCGCTCATCCTGGGGCGACCATTTCTCAGTGATGTTCGAGCTAGAATCAATGTGGGGTCCGGAATAATCCACTTCCGCATTGGGAAGAGGAACTTGAAGTTCAAGTTTCAGGACAAAGAAGAGCAATGCTATTTGGTGCAAGATAGTGTTGAGCAGCTTGGGGGAAGGACGAAGCCTTTACCCCCAAGGAAGAAATCTCCGTCGAAGAGGCTAAAGAAAATTCGGAAAGAATGGCGGAAGATTGAGATGGCACCACCCTCTACTTCTCAGGAGTGGGGTGCTGAGTGGAATTGATCACTGAGAAGAGTCCAACTCATCAGACTAAAAATGATGGGTCCTTTCTACCAAAAAGGTTAAAGCTGGTACTTATCTCATATTTCCTTTTCCAAAATTTTATTTCCAAAATTGCATATTTGATTTTCCAAAACCTTGCATCCGCATGCTAGATTTATCTAGCCCTTTTCCCTTTTTCCAAATAAAATTTCTGAAAATCATTTCTGAGTTTGAAAATTCAAGAAAAATCATTTGAAAAATATTTCGAGGGAATTTGGGCCGAGGCACTCAGGCAGACCTCCAGCTAGCCGTTGGGGAGCCACTGGCCGGGGCAGAGGGCAGGTGGGCCCGACCTGGGGTCGGCCGACCCCAGGTTCAGCCGAAGCAGCCCAACGGCTGGTAGGCCCCACCTTGCTCCAACGGCTCCTAGCCATTGCCCAACGGCTATGTCTGGACGCCTGGCGCATTTGCCTATAAATTGCAGGGGAGAGGGGGTGTTCTTCACCCATTCAACACACTTCACTCACACTCCCCTCTCTACTCCTTGCTCTCTTGGTTTTCTTGGATTTCTTGCTCGAGATTGGATCATCAAGTGTTCTCTCTATTGTGTTGCTGAAAGTATTGTTATTGGTGGAGCAAGCTCGGTAAGAACTTCATTCGATTTCACTAGCCCATCACCGAGTTGCTCTTGTTGTCCCTTGTTGTCGTGCTAGCATGAATTGGGCAGCGAACACTCTCTGGAGGGTGACACGCTCACGCTCCCGTTCGCGGGCAAGCGTGAGTTCATCCACCTCCGCCGAGCCGACACCGAGCCCATCGACGATGGATTATGAACAAGAACAAGAGGAGCAAGCCGAGCCACAAGCCACGGAGGAGGTCGTTGACGACACCCCCTACCTTAGTTTGCAGGGTGCTCGAGTGGAGTAAGCCTATGCTCTCTTAAAGGACCGAGTCTTCGCTCACACCCGAGACTTCAACCCGGCTCTCATGGAGAAAACAGGTATGAATCTCGAGTTCGCTTCCATTTGGCATGCTCTTGGTTGGGAGGAGTTTGTGCCGGTTACAGAGCTTGGCTCTCGGCCTCTCACCATCCAGTTTCTTTGCTCTCTTACTGAGATTCCGGATGACATTCAATTTCATCTTTTTGGGACCGATTATCGTGTTTCTTGGAAGGAACTTAGTCGTCTTCTTGGTTTTAGTCCTCGTTGTGCTGTTTCTTTGAAGCGGGCTTGTGAGGGTTTTGTTCGAGACTCTTTCTAGTTAGACATCTCTGGTCTTGTTTACAGTGGCAAGTTTGTACCTCGGTGCAATGATATTGTGCATCCCACTCTCCGTCTGTGGCACAAGTGGCTTGCCATTACTCTCTTCCCACGAGAGGATGTTCGGCCGGTGCGCAGCGATGCGATGATGTTATTATACACCGCTGTTAACCAGATCAAGGTCTCTCCTGTTAAAGCTATGATTCGGCAATGGTTGATGAATTTCAAGATGATAGGTCCTATTGAGTGTACGTCTTTGGTGACTCGTATTGCTCTCAGACTCGGGGTTCTTAGCGGGAATTTCGTACCCTTCATCAGGACGCCCCGAGTTCTCATTGATGAGGCATACTTGATCCAAGGGCATATACTCAAGAGGGGCCCAAATGATTCTTTGACTTTCTTCTTTCCGGGTTATGCAAATCAAATCCTGTTACCTAACCCGGGGTTTGGATTGTATAACTCAGAGTCACTAACCATTCCCCTTGTTACACAAGAGGAAAGCCGTCGTACTAGTGTTTCAGGCAGGTCCACCAGAAGCGCGGCAAAGAGAGCACACATGCACCAGTAGCAGCAGTCACAACCACCACCACCACCACAACCTCAGCCACAGCCACAGCCCGCTACGCCACCAGTGGCAGGAGGGGCCCCTGCGAGGTACATGTTCGGGGTTACCCCTGGATATGCACCTGGTTGGGACCAGCCCACCTACCGCCCGAGTGCGAGTGGCACGTCTTGGGCAGGTGCGAGTAGTGCTCAGTGGGCTACACCCACTAGTTCCAGCTCCGGTGATCCACCTCTATCTTCGTCCTTTAGGCGGCACTCCTCAGCCTCTGCACGCGATGCTCAGCTCGCTCAGCAGATGGGAGAGCTCACCGTCCAGGTCACGGGATTGGAGGAGATGCTGAACACCCACGTCGAGTCTACCTCAGCGTGGTAGCGTCAGGCTGGTGAGAGGATAGCAGCCATGCAGCAGGATCAGCAGCGATACATGGAGGCGTAGAGGGCTTACTACGCGAGTCAGGGTTTCTTCTACCCTCCTCCGCAGTGAGCCTAAAGCTAGCTTGGGGGAGGACCCCCATCCTGAGGTAACTTGTATCTTCCTTTGTTTTCAGAATATCTTATAAATGAAAATCCAAAAAAATTTGCAAAAATAAAAAGATAAAAAATATTTATTTGCTTTCATCATTGTTTGCTTAGTTTGCTTTGATATGATAGTAAGAATGCTTTGCCTCTATGGTTGAAATAATGAATAGTTACTCTGTTTATTCTTCTCGTATGTCTTGCTTACAACTTTGTATCCTACCTAAGTTTTGAGTTTGTTGGCTTGTATGTTCAAACCTTAGCTTGAAAACTTTGGGTAGCAAAAAGCATGATCCTTGCCTAAGTTGTTGTGAGACATGATATGGTAGAATAGGGGGCTATGATCTTGTGCTTAGTGTTGCTTGACATCCGGAGTTTTCTTTTTGAAAAATCAAAACATGATGAGTTCCTCAATGATGAGAATTTCCCATCCAAGGCCATATGTAGATTCTAGCTCTTAGGCTCCACTTATGCAGCTTGTTCTCTCATTGAGCTTTGTCAAATTGTTGTGACCCGTGTTAGAACTCATGCTCCCCTGATCAAGATCACGTACACGTTCATGCTAAACTTCTACACTGGAAGTTAGCATTCATCATTTGCTCCATACTGCCTATGCATTCTTCCACAAATAAAACTCTATGTATCTTTGTATCATTCATCCCTCTCCAAATATCTCCAATAGAGAGGAAGGGCTAGCTAAAAAAAAGAGAAAGAGAAAAAGAAAAGCATGCTCAAAAGCATGGCAAAAATAAAATAAAGAGAGCTAGCCCAAGTCTCGAAAAATTTCAAAAGGAGAAAAAGGGATTGATATGTGCAAGAGAAAGAGTTCCACTATATAGATGGTAATAACTAGTACCTACTCCGGGGCTAGTGTCCACCTTACCATCAATCCCTCATTTCCTCATATAAAGCATGGTAATATCTAGCACTCATTTCTGGGCCTAGTATCCACCTTGCCATGCTCATATCCATCACACACATATGCACATCTTGATCAGGATGTATGTTTGTTTCTTCCAAGGATCCGGTTTTTGACTTAGCAATATATGAGAGACAAGTATGCCACATCTTCCCTACCTATAGCTCCACATAAAGCCTATTAGGAGTAGGATGTGAAGAAAGGCAACATTGATGCCTTGGTGAGGAACCATACACTTTAGAGCAATCCGAGAGTATCATTTGAGGAACTCTGATTTTCTTTTGAAAAATTTGCAAAACCTCCGGATTGATAGTGGATCAAGGTATGAGTGATTATGCACATTCTATATAACCATCCTGTCTCTCAACCGCCACAGGCAGGTGAAGCTATATGCCCCACATCATCAGGTGAAAGGTAAGAACATTGCCAACTTGTTCAACTCATGGTAGAGTACTTTGCTGTATGTTTGCCATAAGTTGAGAATACAACATTGTAGTAACTCCTGATCAACCAACCTAAGTCTTTAATGTCTTGCTTCGAGACGAGCAAGAGGTTAGCTAGGGGGAGTTTGTTGACGGCTAAAAAGTACCACTTTCAGCCCTCAATATTCTCACATATATGGAGGCAATTGCATTATTTACTTGCATTTTGGTTTGAATAATGTAGTTCCACTTGTCCTTGGAGATTATTTGTATGTAGGTGACTTACCCTAAAAAGAGATGGAAACCAACCTTCTATAAAGAAACCATGCCAACTCAGCTGAGGAGGTGGCTGCCACTAAGGGAAACATGGCATTCCACGTCATGATCCAGGGACGCACTCACCGACGAATCAGAGGACACCACATGGACTTCACATGGATCAAAGGGCCCACCTCGGATACCAAATCAAGCCATGCACCGGGGATGGATCAGAGGGCCCACAGGGCAGCCAACCAGAGGAAGCACACCAGGTGGGGCCACCCTAGAGGGCCGGCCGATCCTTGGATCGACCGAACTGACCTAGGGGCGCCTATCTGGTCCCTACACGTGGTTGCTCCTCATTGGTCACTTGCTGCATCCCGGGGTGTTTTGGAGCACTTTGAGCCTCCGAGCAAGCCTGGTCCTTGCCTATAAATAGATGGGGAGGGGCTCCCATTTCCCACACACCACTCTCTCATTCTCCTCTCACTTTTAGTTTCCAAGGCTAGGGGGTAGGCTAGAGTAGCTCTTATTCAGGTTCCAAGTCTTCTTTGGAGTCTAGGTATGAGTCCTCTTTTATCTTTATTTCATTGTATGACTTTGATCTACTTCAGTTATTCAACTATTTCTTATAAAGTCATGGTAGATCATATGCTTGATATGTTCTTGAGTTCATCCTTTGTTCATCATTTAGAGGCTTGTGTTCTTCATGAACACTACCTTTTGATCCACTTGAAGGGTGATAAAATCATTCCTTATGTGTTTGTTCATAAGTTAGAGGCTCGTGTTCTTCACGAACACGCCCCTTTGATCTTATTGACAAGACATAAGAGAGTTCATATCTGTTTGTATGTCTAGCCTTAGTTGATCTTGTTAGATGGCATGAGAGTGTTGCATGAGGTTTGTGTTCAAGCTACGGTACTCAGTCTAAGTTGACCAATCTTCTGGTGGCTCTCACCCTAGGTCACAATAGCCCGGGCCGGGTGGAGTCTAGCAGCAACGTAGGCATGGTGCCTGGGTTGTCTGGCTACGTTAGTTATGAGCATACCACCCCCCCCCCCGTAACGATAGAGGTAGGTCCGCAGGTAGTGACAGCCCTGTTGGATCCTTGAGAAATCCTCCGCGCTAGTGTACCTGCTGTAGGAGTCTAAAGTCTAGTTTCACAGAGTGCTAGTCGTCGCGGGCAAACTCCCCGTTTGTACCTAGGTGCTGAACCTTATCCCTCTCATGCAATACTCATGCCTATCTCCTGTATCTTCTAACTTTGTGTGTTTAGTACATTAGAACCTAGAGCTAACTCGTATGTTCCCCCTATGCCGTAGTGTGCTAGAGTAGAGGTAGATTTGAGTGTGTGTGTCACACTACCCTTATATCTCTTATCTTACCCCTGTCTTTGAGTGTGTTGTTTCCTATATCTATCTCTTAGTTTACATTCAGAGCAAAAACATAAGTCTAAGATATCCGCCATTGCCTTCCACGGATACGATACCCTTGGAATATTCTCCTTCCTTGGGGAAATGCTACAATGGTTTATCTATGCGCTTGCGGATTCGTTCATGATCGTTTAGATTAACCTTTGGTAATTCTTGATGTTCACGCTAACCCAGCGACGTTAGTTGTGACATTGAGAGGTTCCTACAAGGTGTTTCTTGGTGTTGTCACTAAGGATGGATCCCAGATCTGTTCTTAAGATGACGGCGCTACGAAATGCCAACACATTGCATTTGTATCGTATGCATTGGCTAGGATTGGCTTCTCCTATGTACATTGATCCCTATGATATGCTATGTTTGAGCTTGTGGATGTACTTGATTGATATTTGGGATGATAAGCTATGCTCTTGATAGTTTGGTTGTATATTCATGATGAGATAGCTTACTTTTGTCAAAATGTTAGATAGGCTCTCTCTTGTGAGTTTAAGGCTTTGCATGATCTTAGTGTGCTTTGGTGGTTTATATCATGCTTAATTCATGTTTGGATATCATGTGCTTTTCACTTGGGGTCAAAGACTCTTTTGTCATTATGAATGTTTAGCCCATGTGTTACCTTGTGGAGGAGCATAAGCTTCTTTTTGCCGCAAAGGCACTTCATGTACCATTTTATGCTTAAATGTGAAAAATAAAATTGGTATTAAATGCTTGTGGTTGAAGTTATGCTCTTATTTGTTCCATGTCATAAATGCTTTAAATCTAAATTTATATGGGTGCTAAACCGTTGCATGATGTCTACCATGAGAAGTCCCATTTTAAGAAGTAGACACATGGCTCGGTGGCTTTAACATGACATGAGATGCTTATGGGTGTTTGTAATGATCTTGTGATGAGGATATGTGACCTAGCATGAAGTTTGCGTGATCTAGATTCACTTTGGTATGCTTTGCTCATGTTTTGGTCTTTAGCTCATGAGTGGGAAAGTTTTCGCAAAAATGCTAATTTTTACCATGGCTTGAACTTGTGTGTATGCAACTGAACATTCTTGATGGTTGTGCTATTTCAAACCTTTGTCAACTCTAAGTAGTCCAATTGCTTGCTCCTAGCACATTTTATGGCTCTATGTCCATTTGAGAAGTCTTTAGTTGGAATTTTTCGTAGAAATGTCTGGATTCATGCATTGTCAACAAGGGGGAGAAGTTTGTGAATGGAAAAGTTTTTTGGAAGCATTAAGAAGGTTTTCATGCATTTCTGGGCTGCATTGGAGCATTTTTTTGACAGGAAAACCGGTCTGGAAACCGATCAAACAGGTTTGGGGACCAGTTTGGAAGATGATGTCAGAAACCGGTTTGACCGGGTTGGTAATCCGATCTGACCGGTTTGGTTGCTGCTGCTCGGTAAGTTTGCACACATTGGTTCAGGTGGAGTTGCATTTGCTGAGGGGGAGCTGCATGTGTTCAGGGGGAGCTCCTTGTGTCGTCTGAGTTCTTGCTTTGGTTGGTTTGCTCCGTGTGAGCTTTGGTTTGCTCTTTGAGAGCTTTGGTGGTTTGTCACGGTTGCGTTGAGCCGTTGCCCTTGCCTTAGGGGACCGAGACTTTGTATTGCAAGTGATCAAGGTTTGATTTTGTTTGGTTGTTGGATCACTTGTTTGGCTTGTTTTTATTTGTCTTTCGTTTTTACTTTTCTTTATGTATTGATTATGTGGTGTGTTATCAATACACTCATCATGGGGGAGATTGAGGACTAGAGTGTCCGATGGCTAGTGGTTGGCCACTCCTTAGTGATGAGTGATTGACAACGTTGTGTGGACTGACGCTATGCTCTATCTTGTGGATGTAGGCTGCGGCTTGATTTGCGTTGGTACAGGTGAAGAACAAGTGCGAAATGTCTTAGCCTTGCGGGGCCTCCGAAGGACTAGAGGGACAAGTAGGCTTGGTTCGATGGACCCGGTGGCCAGACGAGATCAAGTACGAGTCACATGGTGCGAAAAGAGCTAGTCGAAGTTGGATAGTGGGTTCGTTGGTTGATCTTAATGCCAACATGGAGCCGGAGCGAACGTGGTGGCCATGTCGAGGAGCTCGGCGTGGAGGCTGCACCAAGCTCGCGGGGTTTGCAGCGGTTCGCCAAAAGATCACTGGGTTCGTCAGTTGCTCCAGAAAGCCGGCCCGAGGTTCCGGTGCGGCCAAGGCACCAAAACCGGTCTGACATGTTTGTGAAACCGGTCTGACCGGTTTGGTCGTGGCGCGGTCGGAAGTCGTCGAAGCGGAGGACACACGTCGGGATCGCATGCTTAGCGTCGAGGCTACGCGAGGTGTGATTGCTGGGCGTCCTCTGATGGAAAGGCTGTCAAGTTTCCAAATATGCCCTTCGAGGGGTTGTATCACCTAGAGGGCATTCTAGTCATTTAGCCCCACCGGAGGACCTCATATATAAACCGAGTGGAAGGGTTGTGGTAGCTATCTCTTGGGCTTTAGGGTTTTCATTTGCGCTAGACAATTTCTCTTTTTAGCTTCCTATTTTCTCCTTAGGCTAGCATGAGAGCTTCATGGTGAGATCTTGTGAGAGGGTTGGATGTACGAGCGGATGCTAGACCTTGTATGAACATTTCATGGCATGTATAGAAGATTCGGCGTGGTTCCGCAAGTGTTCTTGGTGTCTCCCCCATTTTCCTTTTTGGTGATTTTCAGAGCTATTTCTTTGCGATTTTCTTCCGGCGGATTTGAGGCCTTTCCTTTGCATTTTTGTTGAGGGATGTATACATGAACCCTTCGTGGTTCTTTTCTTTGTGATTCCCTCTACAAATCCGTGGCTAAAGGTACTCGATTTGGGGTTTTAGTTGGATTTTCGTGGAGAGGGGTTCTTGGCGGTTGACTTTCGATTCCTCCCTTTTGGATGCATTTCGAGATGGATCCTTTGAGAAAGAGGTTGCCCAAGAGGTAATTCACCTTTCCCCGAAGTTTGGTTGCAATCTATTGGTTGAATCGGGAGATCGATTGGTTGGAAGAAGAGGTGGTTTCCGCAGGCTGTGTTTTTCCCGTCTGTCTGGGCGAAACCGGTCTGACCGGTTTTGGTCACAGTGGCCGTTCGGGGAGATTTTTGGCAGGCGTGTTTTTCTCTGTCTAAGAAGTTCTCTGGTCCTAGTTTAGTCGCGTTTGGAGTTCATTTGCTTGGTTTTTGGCCTCATTGATCTTTAGAGGATTTCTGGGCAAAACTGGTCTGACCGGATTGCCAAACCAGTCTGACCGGTTTCACCCTGTGTGAGAGGCGAAGTGTTGGAAAACTGGTTTAACCAGTTTGAGTATCCGGTCTGACCATTTTGTAGCTGGAGTTTTGCTCGAGTTGTTTTCTGCTGCGTTCTCGAGTGTTTTCGGTGGTGTGCTAGTTCCTAGGTCCAGCAGCACTTCAGTGGCTGTGTGGATTTGGCTAGCGAGGTGTTGAGGACTCCGGAGTTGCATTTGGGACCATAGGTCGAGTTATACTCTTTGGAGAAGAATTTTTATCGGCTCCCATTCACCCCCCTTCTCTCTGTGCACCATTCTGGTCATTCAAAATCTCAATCAGTCAAGGTCTCAATGATTAGTATTCGGCTCTGATACCAATTGAAGGATCAGAATGTCGACTAGAGAGGGGGGTGGAGTGAATGGGAGCCTATAAATTTTTTTCTCCAAAGAGACGAACTCGGCCTATGGTCCCAAACACAACTCCAGAGTCCTCGACACCCCGCTAGCCAAATCCACGTAGCCACTAGAGTGCTACTGGACCTAGGAGCTAGCCACACACCCAACCTACTCGAACATGCAGCAGAACACAAACCTCGAGCAGCAACTACAGCCACTGGTCAGACTGGTCCCTGGCACCGGTCTGAGCAGTCTGGCTCAGGGACACCCCAACTGCAAGAACTCAATCTCAAAAGGCCAAAACTACACGAGACTGAAACAGTAGCAAGCTAAGATCCCAACTAACACTCTGGAGAAGAACTCCCTGAGAACTAGCCACAATAGGCTGCACCGGTCTGACCGGTTCAGGGCACCGGTCTGACTGGTCCCGCCTGGGCTGCTCGGGATGAACTCCAACCGCGAGTTAACTCCCTCCTTTCGATGCCTTGATCTCCCAATTCGCTCCACAGATTGAAGTAGAACTTTGGGGATAGGTGTATCACCACATGTACAATCCATGCCTAAGATATCATCCCCAAAGATCCACTCGAACGAGAGGAATCGAAGGATGAACACCAAGAACACCTTTTCCCGAAACCAAAAGAAAATCCCAAATTTGAGCACCCAAACCCACAGATTTAGAGATGGGATCACCAAGAAAAGAACCACAAGGGGCTCATGTATGCATCCCAAAACAAATCCGCAAAGGGGAGGCTTCAAATCAACCACAAGAAAATCACCAAGAAAAGGCTCCGAAAATGCACAAAAAGGAAAATGGGAATCACCACCACAAACACTAGCGGAACCATGCCAAACCTTCTATACATCAAAGGAAAGATTCATACAAGGTCTAGCTTGCCTCCCTAGCATCCAACCCTATGTAAAGATCTCACCATGAAGCTCTCAAGCTAGTCTTAAAGAAAATAGGTAGCTAAAAAGAGAAAATACAATGAGCAAATGAAAACCCTAAAGCCCAAGAAATGGCTACCACAACACTTCCACCAAGTTTATATATGAGGTCCTCTGGTGGGGGTAAATGACTAGAATGCCCTCTAGCAGATACAACCCCTCGAAGGGTATATTTGGAAACTTGACAGCCTTACCATCGGACGGACGCACATCAACCAAACCTCGCATAGCCTCGACGCCAAGCCTGCGATCCCGACGTGTGTCCTCCGCTTCGAGCCACCGGTCAGACGCGTGTTCTAGCGCTTTACTTCCATCGAGAATAACATGAGAGCCAATGTGACCTTGCTCCCTTACACAAACCATGACAGAGCTATCAAGCTCTTGCATTCCTTTGATCGATCTGTGTGGAGCACCAAGGTCGAGACTATTCTAGAGTCGGATGTGTATGAGACCCTGACGGTGGATAAGTTGTTAAGCTCAAGTCTTCGGAGGTTGATCATGGCTTGAGAGCCAAGAGCGAGAGCCCCACTAATCCATATAGTTTGGCTCTTGTCTCAGGATCGAGGACTAACACTAACCCACCTACTATGCAGTTTTCTTTGTCTTGTCTTGTGTCTATGCCAGATGAGGACTTTTAGGTGCTAAGCAAGGAGGATCTCGCATTGTTGAGCAAGAGGTTTGGGCGGATGTATGAGAATCGCAAGAATGCGAGGAGGGGCACAGGGATGTGCTATCGGTGCGGGAAGCACAAGCATTTCATCACCGAGTGTCCGGAAGCTATGGAGGTCAAGAACGACTACAAGAGCAAGCCCAAGAATGACTACTACAACAAGCACCGCTCCCAGAACGACTACAAGGACAAGCGCAAGGACAAGGGTGAGAGAAGGTCAAGGAAGAGTAGCAGGTACAAGAAGAAGACGGCTCGAGTGATGGTTGCCGGAGCGAGCGACATCAACTCTACTTCAAGTGACTCTTCATCCGGTTCGAGCAGCGAGGAAGAGCAAGATCGTCGCAAGGACAAGCAGCACACAGGCAAGAACTTCACCGGCCTAAGCTTCGTCGCACAAGTTGGTTTCTGTGGCATGGCTCACAACTCCAACAACAAGAAGGGTGGGAAAGATAGCTCGGACTCGAACTATGACTCCGAGGATGAGGTATGTTGTGACCCCGACTTCTTGCTAGAGGAGAATCCTAGGCTAAATGAATTACTTGATAACCGTGATGATTTGCTTAGAAAGACCAACAAGGAGGAGAGGGAATTCCGGTCTTTGCTAGGTGATGTTAAGGACAAGATAGTTGAGCTTGAGTTTTTGCTTGTTGATGTTAGAACTGAAATATTTGAAAATTGCTCCTGTTTTTTCTGATGAGGTTGATTGTGTTGATTGCAATGTTTTTCTGACTGATTTGACTACTCTCAAGGATAAGCATGCCTCAACTATTGAGGAACTAGATGTGCTTAGGATTGAGCTTGATTAGATGAAATCTGGACCTGCTTTGCTCGGTGTTTGCACTTCTTGTCCTGTGTTGCATGCTAAGCTAGATGAGTCTCATGATAGGATTGTTTCACTTGAGGCTGCTTTGAAAGCTCCTATTCCTACATCATGTTCTACTTGTGAATTGGATGCTGTGAAAAATATGGAGCTTGCACATTATGTTGATGGCTTGCAGGATGAGAATGATGAGTTGCGGAAATTGATGAGTTGGTTGTCGGGGCATGAGCTGCACTTGAGTTTGATGTTGGCTGAGTTCAAGAGGTTTGATGGTCAGGATTTAGGGTCTGAGAAGATTGGTGAAAACAGTGGTGAGGAAGGAGAGAAAATTGGGGACATTCCTATTCCACCACAAACTACACCCATGAACAAATTTGCACCCAAGCCAAACCACCTCAGAAACAAGCTAGACACAACCCCAGATCCACCAGTGTTCCCCCACAAGACAGAAAACTTCCAGAAACTAGTGAGGTTTGTGAGCAATCTTGGGAATGTGTTTGGGGGGAAGCCAGGAGAGAAAGTTGTTGAGAAGCCAATTGAGAAACCACAACCTAAGCCAAAACCTGTCCGCTTCCATTGTGAGTATTTTGGGAGGGATAGTCATAAGGAGGAGTTTTCCTTCAAGATAAGAAGGGATGAGAGGTTTGCTAGGGAGATGGCAAACAAGGACAAGTACCACCATTCTCATGGTGTGCCTGAGCCTCATGTAGTGCCTCTACCTCGGGGTGAGGGGGTTTTGCGTACATTTTCTACTCGGGGTGGTGGTGGTTTTCCTCAGAGAGATAGGCGTGTTGGGTTTGGGCATGGTGAGTTTACTGGATGTGCTCCTGCTCGCGCCCGTTACGAGTTTGGGTGACACAATCGCAGTTTTGGTTCTCAGAGGGACTACGGGCTATGTTTTCCCCCTCGTGGTATGTGTTCCCCTCCAGTGAGACATGACAGGTTCTTTGGTGGTAGGTGTGAGAGGGCTCCACCTAGAGGTTTTGATAGGATGGATTTTGCTAACCCTTCTCTTGAGCAAATTGCTCGACACTGGTTTGACTCTTTCTGTACTAACCCCAATATTGAGTCGCTTGCTCATTCTCATCGTCATTTTTGATTTGCAGGTGGGAGGCCTGGAGAACTTTTGGTTGATCAACTCTGGGTGTTCGCGCCACATGACTGGAGATTGTGGGTGGTTCTCTAGCCTCACCCCGGTGAGTACGAGGGAGTACATTACTTTCGAGGACAATGGGAGAGGACGAGTGCTTGCTGAAGGTATGGTGAAGGTGACTAACAAGGTGACTCTGAAGAGTGTGGCTTTGGTCAAGTCACTTGGTTTTAACCTGTTGTCAGTATCCCAGTTGCTTGACGAGGGTTTTGAGGTCGTTTTAAGTTGGGCGCTTCTCGTGTGCTTGATTCTTGAGGTGATCTTGTCTGTACGATCGTCCCCGAGGGTCAAATCTTTCGTGCTGATTTTTCCTAGTCTGTTGGTCCTCCTTGATGCTTTGTTGCTCGTATTTCAGCTGAGCTTTGGAAGTGGCATATGAGGCTAGGACACTTGAGCATTGAGTTGCTTTCCCGCTTGAGTGGCCTAGATCTTGTCCAAGGATTACCAAAATTGAAATTCATGAAGGATTTGGTTTGTGCTCCGTGTCGGCATGGAAAGATGGTTGCCGCTTCTCACAAACCCGTGACTGTTGTCATGACCGAGCGACCTTGTGAGCTGTTGCACATGGATTTGGTTGGGCCAGCTCGTGTTCGCTCTGTGGGTGGGAAGTGGTATGTGTTGGTTGTGGTTGATGATTTCTCGTGGTACTCTTGGGTTTTCTTTTTGGAGGATAAGAGCGAGACATTTGGCTTTGTTCGAGACTTGATCTTGAGGCTGAAGAATGAGAGACATGGGAATGCCATTCAAGCAATACGCAGTGACAATTGCATGGAATTCAGGAACTCTCATTTTGATACCTTTTGCAGTGATCTTGGTCTCGACCATCAGTATCCTTCTCCATACGTTGCTTGCCAGAATGGCGTAGTGGATGGAAGCACCAGACCCTTTGTGAGATGGCCAGGATGATGCTCGATGAGCATAGGACTCCTAGTCATTTCTAGGACGAGGCGGTCAATACCGCTTGCTATGTGTCGAATCGAATTTTCCTTCGTGTTCATGAAGAGGACATCGTATGAGCTGATGCATGGGCGGAAATCTAAGGTGAGTCACTTTCGAGCTGTCGGTTGCAAGTGCTTTATTCTCAAGAAGGGCAAGCTAGATAAGTTTGAGGCTAGGTGTTCAGATGGTATTTTTCTTGGTTATGCTATTTACTCTAGAGCATATCGTGTGCTCAACCTTGACACTAACCGAATCATGGAGACTTGCGAGGTAACCTTCAACGAGACACAGCCACGTAGCTCTTCTATCTTTGAGTGTGCAGGTGACGATGAAGTTGGTTAGAAGATCTTCGATGATGAGAAGGATGGTGATGGAGAATATGATGATGATGATGGTGATACTCCCACGACTGATCATGTACATCCTACTTCCACTACGATGACGACAATCGAGGATGGTCCATCCCCTACACATACGACGACTGAGGTTGTTCGAGTGGAAGCTTCTGCTGTCGGGGAGGTTGTCTCCAGGCGTGAGGCTCCCCGGTGTGTACAGATTGATCACCCTCCTTCGAGAATCATTGGTCACATCAATGAGAGAACTACACGGTCAAGGTCACAAAATACTTCTCACTTTGCTCACTCTTCATTTGTTGCCTCATTTGAGCCTAGAGATATTGGACACGCAATGTCTGATGCATACTGGGTGAATTTCGTGCATGAGGAGTTGGAGAATTTTGAGAGAAATCAAGTCTGGGTGTTAGTTGATCCACCGCCAAATTGTCGTCCTATAGGTACCAAGTGGGTGTTGAAGAACAAGGAAGGTGAGAATGGGATGGTTGTGAGGAATAAGTCGAGGTTGGTGGCTCAAGGGTTCAACCAGAAAGAGGGTATAGATTATGAGGAGACATTTGCTCTTGTGGCTCGGCTGGAGGCGATTCAGATCCTTCTAGACTTTGTCGTGGCTAAAGGGTTCAAGTTGTTCCAGATGGATGTGAAGACTGCTTCCTTGAATGGGGTGATTGAGGAAGAAGTGTATGTCAGGCAACCACCGACGTTTGCGAGTGAGAGATACCCACACTGTGTGTACAAACTCCAGAGGGTGCTATATGGGTTAAAACAGGCACCGAGGGCATGGTATGGTAGGTTGAGAGGGTTTTTGCTGAGTAAGGGGTTTGTGATGGGCACAACATGGAAATGACCTATTGATTGTTCAAATTTACGTGGATGACATAATCTTTGGTGGCTCCTCTCATGACCTTGTTGCCAGATTTGCAGATGACATGTGAGGGGAATTTGAAATGTCTATGAAGAGCAAGCTGCAGTTTTTCCTAGGGCTCCATATCAAACAAGTCAAGGACATGACCTTTGTACACCAGGCGAACTACACCAAGGATATAGTGAAGAAATTTGGCATGAACGACTCCAAGCTGTTGACTACACCAATGAGTACCACTACAGCTTTGGATGTATGAAGATGGCGAACCCGTGGACCGGAAGGAGTACAGGAGCATGATCGGCTCCCTCCTCTACTTGACGGTGGCGAGGCCGGACATCCAGTTCAGTGTGTGTCTGTGTGCTTGTTTTCAGGCTTCACCGAGGATGTCACATCGGCAGACCGTCAAGAGGATTTTCAGGTACTTGAACTACGCTCCTGAGTTCGGTCTTTGGTATTCTACCTCCTCGACACTCACACTTCACAGATATTCCGATGCTGATTTTGTTGGGTGTCGTTTGGATCGCAAGTCTACCTTGGGTTGTTGCCAGTTTCTTGGTTCTTCTTTGGTCTCTTGGTCGTCTCGCAAGCAATCTAGTGTAGCCCAGTCCACTACAGAGGCTGAGTATGTTGCTGTAGCTAGTTGTTGTTCCCAGCTCCTATGGATGACCTACACTATGAGCGATTTTTGTGAGGAGTGCTCCTAGGTTCCACTCTTTTGTGACAGCACCAGTGCCATAAGTGTACCCAAAAACCCAGTCCTTCACTCCAAGACTAAACACATCGAAGTGAGATATCATTTTCTGAGGGAGAATGTTGAGAAAGGAAACATTTCCTTGTCCTATGTACCTACCCAAGATCAGCTACCTGACATCTTCACTAAACCACTTGGCCAAGTTACCTTCACACGCTTGTGAGGTGAACTTTGATTGTGTTTTCCTTTTTAGCTCGATCTTGGAGCTTCTCGTGTTTCTATGTGATATATGTATCATTTGCTACATTTCATGCATGCATTTTCATTTTGTACCAAAACATGATAGGATAGCCATCTTTGTATCATAGTTGGTAGGATGAGCTTCTCTAATATACTTTGATCACCATGATGTGCTATATGTGAGATATGTGTATGCTTTGGGAATGGTGATGTGAATGCTATGCTCTTGATGGTATTGTCATATGTTCATGATGATATAGCTTCTTTTTGTGAAAATGCTAAAATGCTTCACTCATGAGTAGATTCTTTTTCATGCTCCCTTTGTGCTCAAATGCCTATATCATGCTTAGCTTGTGCTTGAGTATCATGCTCTATTCACTTGGGGTCAAAGACCCATATGTCATTGTGAATGTTTGGCACATATGTTCACTTGTGGAGGAGCATAAGGTTCTTTTTGCCGCAAATGCATTTCATGTACCATGCTTAAATTCGAAAATGAATTTGTTCTATAAAATGTCTATGTTTGAAAAATATGCTCATAATCATGTCTTTATGTTTTTATGTATATATCTTGGGTGCTAAACTGTTGCATGATGTCTACCGTGAGAAGTCTCAATTAGAAGTAGACACATGGCTCGGTGGCTTTGATATGACATATAGTATCTTATGGGTGCTTGCTATGATCTTGTGTTGAGAACTTGTGATCTTGTATGAGCGTTGTGTGATCTAGTTCATTTTTGCTCAAATTGACCATGGATAGGGCTTTTCTCATGAGATGAATTCTGTTTGTGAAAATTGCTTAAAAATGCTCCTAGCCATGTCACATGTATCTATGTCTCTACTTTCTTGATGGCAATGCGCTAACTACACCATGTCTACTTTGCTTGCTCTATGTCTTATTTGTAGCATTTTGTTGTGCTCTATATATTTGAGAAGCTTGGTAGATTGTATACGCTTTGACATGCTTTTGTGCACCTACATGGTAGCTTGATTCATGCATTGTCAACAAGGGGGGGGGGAATATGTGGAGAATTTGTGGCGATTTTGCATATTGGGGAGAAATTGTGAAAAGTTTGGCATTTGCTCAGGAGGAGTTTGCACATGTGCAGGGGGAGCTCCTTTGTGTCGCCTGAGTTTTGTGCTTTGTGATTTGCTCTTTGTGGTGGGCTTTGCTTGTCTCGGCTGTGTTGAGCCGTTGCCCTTGCCTTAGGGGGTCAAGACTTGGTCTGGTGAGTGATCTTGTTTTTGCTTGTCCTTTGGCTTTGGATCACTTGTTGGATAGTTGTTGTTCGTGGTTGTTTTCTTTTCCTTTTTCTCTGAATTGGTTACTATGGGTGTTGTCAATGCACTCATCAAGGGGGAGATTGAGGACCAGGAGCGTCCGAAGACCAATGGTGGGTCGCTCCTCAGTGATGAGTGATTGACAATGTTGTGTGGACTGATGCTTGGCTTAGTATTGCAGGTGCAGGTTGCGGCTTGACTCATGTTGGTGTAGGTGAAGAAAAATCACGAATGGTCTATGCTATGGACGCATCCGGGTGATGAAGACAAGTAGGCTTGGTTCGAGGGACCCGGTGGCCGATGGGGTCATGTGCGAGCCGTGTGGTGCAAGAATAGCGAGTTGAAGTCATGGACATGGGTTGGTGCAAGGTGGCGGTTCGAGACCGAAGCTTGCATGCGAGATTTGGTGGTTTGCCCACAAAACCATCGGAGGACGGTTTCTTGGTTTGGGCCTCAAAACCAAGCCCGAATGCCCAACGTGATGGAGATGGGGCTCCGAGATCGTCGGGAAGCTTCGAGATGGTGGCACATGGTGTGATCACAGGGCTTGCATCGAGGCTAAGTGAGTCCGCGGTGGAAGCATGTCCGCTCGATGAGAATATGCTTAACTTGGACCAAATGCCCATGAGGGGTGTGTGTCTTACATTTATGCACTAGGGGTAGTAGGGTCATTTGCAACCTCCTGGAGACTAAGTATAAATAAGAGGTAGAGAGGATGGCTAGGGTGAATCCTCCTAGACTGTTTCTTTTCCTAGTATTTCCATAGGCTAGATTCTTGTATAGACTCTGACCTCTGGATGTATGGAAGAATATGTCGTTGTGATTCTATCTCCCTCTTAGCATCTTGTGATTTTCATGTCATTTTCAATGCTATTTTTGGGGGGCTTTTGTTCTTTGCTTGATTGGTTGATTTGAGGGAGTTTGTCTTCGGATTTCTTTCAGGGGATCATGGGTGGATGTCTTGTGCATCTTTGGGTATGATCTTGACTCCTCAAACTCTAGGAAAACCCTTCGATTTGCGAGTTCTTGGTGGAACCCGAGTTCATAGTGCTGTTTTCGTAGTATCTCGATTCCTCTCGTTTTAGTTGGTTTGAGGCCAAGATTTCATAGGGATAGCATCTCCTAGAGACGCTTCATCTTCCCCTATGTTTTGGTCGCAATCCATTGGTTGATTCGGTTGATCGGGTGAAGTGAAGGAGGAGTTGACCATGAATGGTTGAGCTCGGGCTGATCTGTCCGCGCTTGGCGGACGGTCCGTGAGGCCCGTGTGGACGGTCTGTGAGGAGCCTGCAAATCAGGTGTTCATCGTGTTCTTCACGTGTTCTTACGAGCTCGTGTTTCGATCTGTTGAGTTGGGTGTTTTTGGTGGCAAGAAGTTTGACGGACAGTCCGCGAGCTAGGCCCGGACAGTCCGCGGGCGTCGGACGGTCCGCATTGAACCGTCAGACAGTCTGATTTTTCAAGGTGCGTCTCTGGAGGTTCTGTGTGCTATCTCGGATGGTCCGCCCCCTCCCCGCGGACAGTCCGACCCTCCTGTCCGGACAGACCACTCCAGATCTCGTAGATTTGTCTAAGTCCTTTGATTCTTGTCTTGTGCTTCTGCTTCTTGATTCGTGGCCTGTCTCTAGGAGTTGTAGGCCTGTGTGCGCCTAGTCTAGAGCTTGTTTGTTGTGTGTGAGTGATTGGAGTGGCAATCGTGGTATAGGCCGAGTTCATCCTTCAGGAAGAATATTTATCGGCTCCCATTCACTACCCCCTCTCCGGTCACCTAATTGGTCCTTCACTAGCCTCACCCTAGTGGTGTCAAATGTGTACATCACTTTCGGGGTCAATGGACGAGGACGAGTGCTTTCAGAAGGTGAGTTGAAGGTGAGTAGCTTGGTGACCTTAAAGCGTGTGGCTCTGGTCAAGTTACTTGGGTATAACCGATTGTCAGTTTTTTAGTTACTGGACGAGGGTCATGAGGTTCGTTTTAAGTTGGGGGCTTCTCATGTTCTTGACTCTTGAGGCGATCTTATCTGTACGATCATACTCGAGGGACAGATCTTTCGAGCTGATTTTTCTCAGTCTTTTGGTCCCCCAAGGTGTTTGGTTACTGGTCCTTCTTCCAAGTTTTGGAGGTGGCATAGGAGGTTGGGGCACTTGAGCTTTGAGCTTCTTTCCTGCTTGAGTGCACTCGATCTTGTCCGAGGATTGCCCAGGTTGTGTTTTGAGAAACATTTGGTTTGTGCGCCTTGTAGACATGCCAAGATGGTAGCCACTCCCCATCCACCCCTGACTGGTGTCATGACAGAGCGTCCGACAGAGCTGTTGCATATGGACCTTGTCGAGCCAGCTCGAGTTCGCTCGATGGGTGGGAAGTGGTATGTCCTTGTGGTTGTGGACGATTACTCTCGCTATGCTTGGGTGTTTTTCTTGGGGGATAAGGGTGAGATGTCTGGTTTTATTCGAGACCTGATCTTGAGGTTGAAGAATGAGACACATGGGGATGCCATTAGAGCTATACGCAGTGACAATGGTAAGGAATTAAGGAATTCTCGTTTTGAGATCTTTTGTCGTGATCTTGGTCTTGAGCATTAGGTTTCGACTCTGTACACCCCTCCTCAGAATGGTGTTGTGGAAAAGAAGAATCTGACCCTGTGTGAGATGGCTAGGACGATGCTCGATGAGCACAAGGCTCCAAGGAGGTATTGGGCTGAGGCGGTGAATACCGCGTGCTATGTGTCGAACAGGATCCTCCTCAGAGTTTTCAAGAAGAAAACCTGCTATGAGTTGATGCATGGGCGCGTACCCAAGGTAAGCCACTTTCATGTCTTTGGTTGCAAGTGTTTCATTCTTAAGAAGGGCAGAAAGTTGGATAAGTTTGAGGCTAGGTCTGTTGATGGTATTTTCTTTGGTTATGCTACTCATTCTCGAACATATCATGTGCTCAATTTAGAAACTAACCAAATCGTGGAGACTTGCGAGGTTACCTTTGACGAGACACAGCCGTGTAGCTCTTTGGTTTTTGATTGTGCAGGTGATGAGGAGTTTGGCGAGGAGATCTTTGAGGAGGTGCAGGAAGATGGTGATGAAGATGATGGTGGTGGTGCTCCCGCAGCTGGTCGTGTACCTACTACTTCGACTACGACGACGACGATCGAGGATGGTCCATCCCCTACACCGACGACGACTGAGGCTGCTCGATTGGATGCTGCTGCTGAGGGGGAGGTGGTCTCCAAACGTGAGGCTCCCCAGCGTGTACAGGTGGATCACCCACCTTCTTCAATCATAGGTGACATACATGAGCGTACTACACGGTCTAAGTCACAGAGGCACTCTCATTTTGCTCACTCTGCATTTGTTGCTTCTTTTGAGCCCAAAGATATTGGACACACACTTTCCGATCTAGATTGGGAGAACGCTATGCACAAGGAGCTTGAGAATTTTGAGAGGAATCAGGAATAGGAGTTGGTTGAGCCTCCACAAAATTGCAAACCTATTGGGACAAAATGGGTGTTGAAGAACAAAGAGGGAGAAAATGGGGAGATTGTGAGAAACAAGGCGAGGTTGGTTGCTCAGGGGTTTAGCCAGAATGAGGGGATAGACTATGAGGAGACATTTGCTCCAGTGGCCCGTTTGGAGGAAATTAGGATCCTTCTAGTATTTTCAGTTGCTAAAGGGTTCAAGTTGTACCAAATGGATGTGAAGAGTGCCTTCCTAAATGGGTTTTTAGAGGAAGAAGTGTATGTGAGGCAACCCCTGGGTTTTGAGAGTGAGAGGTTTCCCCATCGGGTATACAAACTTAGAAAAGCACTATATGGCCTAAAACAAGCTCCCAGGGCGTGGTATGGCAGGTTGAGAGGGTTCTTATTTAGTAAGGGGTTTTTGATGGGGAAGGTGGTTCAGACTCTCTTTCTCGTCAGGCAGGGTATTGACATTCTGATTGTGTAGATGTACGTGGATGACATAATCTTTGGTGGCTCTTCTCACACTTTGGTTGCCAGCGTTGCAGACGACATCAGCAGGGAATTCGAGGTATCCATGATGGGTGAGTTGCAGTTCTTTCTCGGGCTCCAAATCAAGCAGTGCAAGGACAGGACGTTTGTGCATCAAGCCAAGTACACTAAGGACATAGTGAAGAAATTCAAGATGGATGACTCGAAGCCGATGGCTACACCGATGAGTACGACTACAGCTTTTGATGCAGATGTAGATAGCGAGCCCGTGGACTGTTGGCGTTTCGTAGCATCATCATCCTAAGAACAGATCTGGGACCCGTCCTTTAGGCACCTCTCAATGTCACAACTAATGGCACCGGGTTAGCGTGAACATCAAGACTTGCCAAAGGTTAATCTAAACGATCATGAACGAATCCGCAAGCGCACAGATAAACCATTGTAGCATTTCCCCAAGGAAGGAGAGTATTCCAAGGGTATCGTATCCGTGGAAGGCAATGGCGGATATCTTAGACTTATGCTTTTGCTCTGAATGTAAACCAAGAAATAGATATAGGGAACAACACACTCAAATACAGGGGTAAGATAAAAGATATACGGGGTAGTGTGACACAAACACTCAAGTCTACCTCTACTCTAGCACACTACGGCTTAGGGGGAACATATGAGTTAGCTCTAGGTTCTAATGTACTAAACATACAAAGCTAGAAGATACAAGAGATGGGCATGAGTATTGCATGAGAGAGATAAGGTTCAGCACCCAGGTACAAACGGGGAGCTAGCCCACGACGACCAGCACTCTGCGAAACTAGACTTTAGACTCCTACAGCAGGTACCCCAGCGCGGAGGTTGCCCAAGGATCCAACAGGGCTGTCAATACCTGAGGACCGACCTCTATCGTTACAGGGGGTATGCTCATAACTATCATAGCCAGACAACCCAGGCACCATGCCTACGTTGCTGCTAAACTCCACCTGGCCCGGGCTATTGTGACCCAGGGTGAGAGCCACCAGAAGACTGGTCAACTAGACCGAGTACCGTAGCTTGAACACAGACCTCATGAAACACTCTCATGCCATCTAACAAGATTGACTAAGGCTAGACATACGAACAAATATGAACTCTCTTATGTCTAATCAATAAGATCAAAGGGTCATGTTCGTGAAGAACACGAGCCTCTAACTTATGAACAAACACATAAGGAAGGAGTTTATCACCCTTCAAGTGGATCAAAAGGTAGTGTTCACGAAGAACACAAGCCTCTAAATGATGAAAAGAGGATGAACTCAAGAACATATCAAGAATATGATCTACCATGACTTTATATGAAATAGCTGAATAAATGAAGTAGATTAAAGTCATACAAAGAAATAAAGATAAAAGAGAACTCATACCTAGACTTCCAAGAGGACATGGAACCTGAATAAGAGCTACTCTAGGCTACCCCCTAGCCTAGGAAACTAAAAGTGAGAGGAGAATGAGAGAGTGGTGTGTGAGAAATGAGAGCCCCTCCCCTTCTATTTATAGGCGAGGACAAGGCTTGCTCAGACGCCCAAATGGCCCCTAAACACCCGGGAGTGAGGCAATGGACCAATGAGCAACCAACACGTGGAAGGCCAGGATCAAAGGCCTCTAGGTCGGTTCGGCCGATCCTAGGATCGGCCAGCCCCCTAGGGTCACCTCCTGGCCTGTGTTTTCTCTGGTTGGCTGACATGTGGGCCCTCTGATCCATCCCCGGTGCATGGCTTGATTTGGTATCCGAGGTGGGCCCTTTGATCCATGTGAAGTCCATGTGGCGTCCTCTGATTCGTCGGTGAGTGCCTCCCCTGGATCGATGTCGTGGATTGCCATGTTTCCCTTGGTGGCAGCCACCTTCTCAGCTGAGTTGGCATGGTTTCTTCATAGAAGTTGAGTTTGCATCTCTTTTAAGGGGTAAATCACCTACATACAAATAATCTCCAAGGACAAGTGGAACTACATTATTCAAACCTACATGCTAGTGAAATATGCATATGCCTCCATTTGTGTGAGAATATTGAGGGTTGGAAATGGTGAATTTCCACCGTCAACAAACTCCCCCAAGCTAACTTCTTGCTCGTCTCGAAGCAAGACATTAGAGACTTAGGTTGGTTGATCAGGAGTTGCTACAATGTTGTATTCTCAACTTATGGCAAACATACAACAAAGTACTCTACCAAGAGTTGAACAAGTAGGCAATGTTCTTACCTTTCACCTGATACGTGGGGCATATAGCTTCACCTGCCTTAGGTGGTTGAGAGACAGAATGGTTATATAGCATGTGCATAGTCACTCATACCTTGATTAGCTCAGCAATCCAGAGGTTTTGCAAATTTTTGAAAAGAAAATCAGAGTTCCTCAAATGATACTCTCGGATCGCTCTAAAGTGTTTGGTTCCTCACCAAGGCATCAATGTTGCCTTTCTTCACATCCTACTCCTAATAGGCTATATGTGGAGCTGTAGGTAGGGAAGATGTGGCATACTTGTCTCTCATGTTTTGCTAAGTCAAAAACTGGATCCTTGGAAGAAACAAACATACATCCTGATCATGATGTGCATATGTGTGTGATGGATATGAGCATGGCAAGGTGGATACTAGGCCCAGAAGTGGGTGCTAGATATTACCATGCTTTTTATGAGGGATTGATGGTAAGGTGGACACTAGCCCCGGAGTAGGTACTAGTTATTACCATCTATATGGTGGAACTCTTTCTCTTGCACATATCAATCCCTTTTTCTCCTTTGGAATTTTTGAGACTTGGGCTAGCTCTCTTTATTTATTTTTGCCATGCTTTTGAGCATGCTTTTCTTTTTTTTCTTTTTAGCTAGCCCTTTGTCTCTATTGGAGATATTTGGAGAGGGATGAATAATGCAAAGATACATAGAGTTTTATTTGAGGAAGGATGCATAAGCAATATGGAGCAAATGATGAATGCTAACTTCCAGTGTAGAAGTTTTAGCATGAACGTGTACGTGATCTTAATCAGGGGAGTATGAGTTCTAACAAGGGTCACAACAATTTGACAAAGCTCAATGAGAGAACAAGCTGCATATGTGGAGGCTAAGAACTAGAATCTACATATGGCCTTGGATAGGAAATTTCTCATCATTGAGGAACTCATCATGTTTTGATTTTTCAAAAAGGAAAACTCCGGATGTCAAGCATCACTAAGCACAAGATCATAGCACTCTATTATACCATATCATGTCTCACAACAACTTAGGCAAGGATCATGCTTTTTGCTACCCACAGTTTTCAAGCTAAGGTTTGAACATACAAGCCAACAAACTCAAAACTTAGGTAGGATACAAAGTTGTAGGCAAGACATACGAGGAAAATAAACAGAGCAACTATTCATCATTTCAACCATAGAGGCAAAGCATTCTTACTAAGCATATCAAAGCAAACTAAGCAAACGATGATGATGAAAGCAAATAAATATTTTTGGTCTTTTTATTTTGCAGATTTTTTTTGGATTTTCATTTATAAGATATTCTGAAAACAAAGGAAGATACAAGTTACCTCAGAATGGGGGTCCTCCCCCAAGCTAGCTTCAGGCTCACTGCGGAGGAGGGTAGAAGAAACCCTGACTCGCGTAGTAAGCCCTCTGCGCTTCCATGTATTACTGCTGATCCTGCTACATGGTTGCTATTCTCTCACCAGCCTGATGCTGCCACGCTAAGGTAGACTCGACGTGGGTATTCAGCATCTCCTCCAGTCCTGTGACCTGGACGGTGAGCTCTCCCATCTGCTGCGCGAGCTGAGCATCGCGTGCAGAGGCTGAGGAGTGTCGCTGGAAGGACGAAGACGGAGGTGGACCACCGGAGCTGGAACTAGCAGGTGTGGCCTACTAAGCACTACTCGCATCTGCCCAAGCCGTGCCACTCGCACTCAGGTGGTAGGTGGGCTGGTCCCAACCAGGTGCATATCCAGGGGTAACCCCGGACATGTACCTCGAAGGGGCCCCTCCTACCACTAGTGGTGTAGCAGGCTGTGGCTGAGGCTGAGGTGGTGGTGGTGGCTGTGACAAGTTAATACCATGATGCAAGCTCAAGGAATGTCCGGGTGGACATCACTCCTGAGCTCGCCACAGCGAGAACGCAGAAAACACGGAGCAGAAGTAGATTGCTTTTCCTGAACCAAAATTTTATTGTATGGAAAATAAGGATAACTTACCGATCTTACCTGTCGGCGCAGAGCTCATTATTTTGAGTTTTTAGAGCTAGACTTGGTTCCAAAGTCCTTACCTGAGCAGTGGGGCAGCCGTTTCCTTCGGAGGAGAAGTCGGCTTCCTACTCACCCTCTGCCACATCTTTTGAGTGTTGTGTGGGTTGTGATGTGTAGGAGGTGGTCTCTTGGGCTGGGACTGAGACTTCCAATACTATTTCTGTCTTGTGCCCATAAGTTAGCGTTCTTCCTTCCAAAAATTCTTCATGAATGCAATGAGGCTGTCCACTTGCCGTGGTGACACTTTGACCTCTCGTGCCGGGGTGTCGGAAGTTGGTAAATCCTTGATCATTGAGCATTGTTCTTTTCTTGGACGAAACTCGAACCTCTCCTCTTTGCCATTGATGTAGAGACGGATCACACCAGCTCCCACATCAATTTGTGCATCAACTGTACTCAGAAATGGTCACCCAAGTATGAGCAGCACCTCCTTGACGATCTCCATGTCTAGTACCACAAAGTCAACGGGAATAAAGCAATCTCGAACTTTCACTGGAATGTCCTCAGCTATCCCCGCGGGGTATCGGACCGAAGAATCGGCCAGCTGCAGCTGCAAAGTGGTTGGAGATAGACTCGTGTAATTAAGTTGATCAAAGACTACCTTAGGCATGACGCTGATGCTGGCCCCTAGGTCACAAAGAGCATGGTCGAAACGTTGGGTCCCAATCATACAAGTGATTGTGGGACACCCTGGATCCTTCTTCTTCTCAGGAAGGCGGTTGAGTATAGCAGCACTGCACTCCTCCGTGAGCCGTACTACTTCGGTTGTTGGAAGAGCCCGCTTCTTGGTTGGGATGTCCTTGAGATAACGCGCATAAGTGTGTACGTGTATTGCCTCAAGCAATGGAACGTTGATATAAACTTTCTGAATCATATCCACGAATCGATTGTACTGTTCATCTATTGTTGCCTTCCTGCTCTTTTGAGGGAACGGCATCACATTGGCTTCTATGAAACCCGGACGTGCCGTCACTCCTACAGGTGCTTTATCTGATGGTGGCATCTTCCTTACCTGGGGGAATTCTTCCGAGTCGGATGAATCCTCATGGATATTCTCAACTTCTGTTATGCCTTTCTTTTCTGTCACTGCATGGTTAGGATATGGTGGATCCCGAGTGGATTTACCTCCTCTCATGGTTACCGCATTTGCATTTTCAATAGAGGGAACAGAAGCGGCCAGCTGGGCCAACTGAATTTCTAACATTTTGTTCAAACTCAGCTGACTCTTCTGGGCAAAAGAAAAGCTATCAAGCTTAACGTTGAGGCTTTCCACAGTTTTATCAAGGGCAGCTAACTTCTTGTTAATACCTTCATTAATCTTAGCTTGCCCAAAAACAAGATCTCTCAAGGAAGGTTGGTTGGGATTGTACGAGTTACCTTGGTTACCTCCTTGATAATAAGGGTATTGTTGATTCCACGATTGGCCTCCTTGTTGAGGTGGACGATAACCGTTGTTGTTGCCGTTCATGTACATCACTTCCTCCTGAGTCTCCGGACAGTAGTTACCTGAGTGCCCAGTGTTGCCACAGACTTCACAAGTCATGTGAGAATCCATAGGCAGAGTAGTGGTGGCCATGGCAGCCTTCTCGCTGGTATAGTCATCCAATCTCTTCATAAGAAGATCCATCTTGGCAGTAATCATGTCTGCTTCCTTGACAGTATGAATACCCCTCGGTCGTGGTTGGAGTCTTTCATCACTCCACCCTTGGTTGGAGACCATCTTCTCAACGAGTAATTTAGCATCATCAATAGTGAGTGAGAAGAATGCTCCTTGAGCAGCAGCATCAATATGGCCTCGGGCTGTCGGAGTCAACCCATTATAGAAGCTTTGAAGAATAAGCCAATCCTCCATCCCATGGTGAGGACAGGCTAGGACATACTCCTGAAGCCTTTCCCAAGTCTCTGGAATAGATTCACTTGCTACTTGCTGAAAACCAGAAATCCTTCCACGAAGAGCATTGGTTTTACCCAATGGGAAGAACTTCTTGAGAAATGCCTCTGAACACTTACTCCAAGTGTTAATAGCTTCACGATTCGCATAGAACCATTGCTTAGCTTTCCCTAGGAGGGAGAATGGAAATAGCCTTAAACGAACAGCATCCATATTTGCACCCCTGATGACGAAAGTGCTGCATAGCTCTAGGAATTGCTGCAGATGAGCATTGGCATCCTCATTTGGCTTGCCACAGAATGGGCTAGCCTGTACCATCATAATTAGACCCGTCTTGATCTCAAAATTTTCAGTCCCCATTACCACCTCAGGGCCTTGCATCACCTGGTCAGCGGAAGGAGCTGAGTACTCACGAAGTGTCTTCTGGGCCATAGCGTTGGACGTGGATGGTACAAAGGAAGCTGGTTCGCCCTCCGGACGAGTACGAGGAGGTGAGTCGAAATGAATTCGAGCTTTCCTCACAAGTGACTCAGGATCTTCAGTAAAATTCCCCGGTAGGTCGAAACCAGTCATACACTACCTGTCTTCATCATCCACAGATCAAAGAAGACAATCAAGGTTAGCCTGCATTGAGAGTTGTCCTAACCTACTCAGAGTTTATAAACAAATGCAAATTATAGTCATGATAATACTGTGCCTTCCCCGGTAACAGCGCCAGAAATGCTTGTTGGCGTTTCGTAGCGTCATCATCCTAAGAATAGATCTAGGACCCGTCCTAAGCGACAACACTAGGAAATGCCTTTAGGCACCTCTCAATGTCACAACTAATGGCACCGGGTTAGTGTGAACATCGAGACTTGCCAAAGGTTAATCTAAACGATCATGAACGAATCCGCAAGCGCACAGATAAACCATTGTAGCATTTCCCTAAGGAAGGACAGTATTCCAAGGTTATCGTATCCGTGGAAGGCAATGGCAGATATCTTAGACTTATGCTTTTGCTCTGAATGTAAACCAAGAGATAGATATAGGGAACAACACACTCAAAGACAGGGGTAAGATAAAAGATATACGGGGTAGTGTGACACACACACTCAAGTCTACCTCTACTCTAGCACACTACGGCTTAGGGGGAACATATGAGTTAGCTCTAGGTTCTAATGTACTAAACATACAAAGCTAGAAGATACAAGAGACGAGCATGAGTATTGCATGAGAGAGATAAGGTACAGCACCCAGGTACAAACGGGGAGCAAGTCCGCGACGACCAGCACTCTGCGAAACTAGACTTTAGACTCCTACAGCAGGTACCCCAGCGTGGAGGTTGCCCAAGGATCCAACAGGGCGGTCAACACCTAAGGACCGACCTCTATCGTTATGGGGGGTATGCTCATAACTATCGTAGCCAGACAACCCAGGCACCATGCCTACATTGCTGCTAGACTCCACCCGGCTCGGGCTATTGTGACCCAGGGTGAGAGCCACCAAAAGACTGGTCAACTAGACCGAGTACCGTAGCTTGAACACAGACCTCATGCAACACTCTCATGCCATCTAACAAGATCAACTAAGGCTAGACATACGAACAGATATGAACTCTCTTATGTCTAATCAATAAGATCAAAGGGTCGTGTTCGTGAAGAACATGAGCCTCTAACTTATGAACAAACACATAAGCAAGGAGTTTATCACCCTTCAAGTGGATCAAAAGGTAGTGTTCACGAAGAACACAAGCCTCTAAATGATGAAAAGAGGATGAACTCAAGAACATATCAAGAATATGATCTACCCTGACTTTATATGAAATAGCTGAATAACTGAAGTAGATCAAAGTCATACAAAGAAATAAAGATAAAAGAGAACTCATACCTAGACTTCTAAGAGGACTTGGAACCTGAATAAGAGCTACTCTAGCCTACCCCCTAGCCTTGGAAACTAAAAGTGAGAGGAGAATGAGAGAGTGGTGTGTGAGAAATGAGAGCCCCTCCCCTTCTATTTATAGGCGAGGACAAGGCTTGCTCAGACGCCCAAATAGCCCCTGAACACCCGGGAGTGATGCAATGGACCAATGAGCAACCAACACGTGGAAGGCCAGGATCAAAGGCCTCTAGGTCAGTTCGGCCGATCCTAGGATCGGCCAGCCCCCTAGGGTCGCCTCTTGGCCTGTGTTTTCTCTGGTTGGCTGACATATGGGCCCTCTGATCCATCCCCGGTGCATGGCTTGATTTGGTATCCGAGGTGGGCCCTTTGATCCATGTGAAGTCCATGTGGCGTCCTCTGATTCGTCGGTGAGTGCCTCCCCTGGATCGATGTCGTGGATTTCCATGTTTACCTTGGTGGCAGCCACCTCCTCAGCTGAGTTGGCATGGTTTCTTCATAGAAGTTGAGTTTGCATCTCTTTTAAGGGGTAAATCACCTACATACAAATAATCTCCAAGGACAAGTGGAACTACATTGTTCAAACCTACATGCTAGTGAAATATGCATATGCCTCCATTTATGTGAGAATATTGAGTGTTGGAAATGGTGAATTTCCACCGTCAACATGTACCAGAAGGAGTACAGGAGCATGATTGGCTCCCTCCTCTACTTGACGGCAACGAGGCCAGACATACAGTTCAGTATGTGTCTGTGCGCTCGTTTTCAAGCTTCACCGAGGACTTCACATCGGTAGGCCGTCAAGAGGATTTTGAAGTACTTGAAGTACACTCCTGAGTTTCATCTTTGGTCTTCTGCGGCCTCGACACTCAACCTTCACGGGTTTGCGGACGCTGACTTCACTGTGTGTAATTTGGATCATAAGTCTACCTCAGGTGGGTGTCAGTTTGTCAATTCTTCTTTGGTTTCTTGGTCATCCCGCAAGCAGTCCAGTGTAGCCCAGTCCACTACCGAGGCTGAGTATGTTGCTGCAGCCAATTGTTGTTCCCAGCTCCTATGGATTACCTACACTATGAGCGACTTTGGTGAGGAGTGTTCCCATGTTCCACTCTTTTGTGATAGCACCAGTGCCACAATTGTTTCCAAGAACCCCGTTCTCCACTCCAAAACCAAGCATATAGAGGTGAGATACCATTTCCTGAGAGACAATGTGGAGAAGGGAAATATTGCTTTATTCCATGTTCCCACCCAAAACCGACTAGCCGATATCTTTACCAAACCACTTGACCAAGCCACATTCACCCTCTTGCGGTGTGAGCTCGGTGTGTGTTTGTTTTCTTGAGTTGGTGGTGGGAGCTCCTTAGCCGCATATGAATCATATTTACTTTGTTGCATGGCATTGCATTTGTAGCATGATGTATAGTCATCTTTGTATCTCAGGGTGTTTTGCATTTGTATCATATGGTAGGATGAGCTTCTCCTATATACATTGATTGCTATGATATGCTAGTTGTGAGCCTTTGAGCATGTTTGATATGATTTGATGATGAATAGCTATGCTCTTGATAGTGTTGCTATATTTTCATGATGAGGTTGCTAATTTTTGAAAAAATAATAGATAGGCTCTCTCTTGTGAGTTTAAGACTTTGCATGATCTTAGTGCCCTTTGGTGGTTTATATCATGCTTACATCATGTTTGGATAGCATGTGCTTTTTACTTGGGGTCAAACACTCATTTGTCATTATGAATGTTTAGCGCATGTGTTACCTTGTGGGGGGAGCATAAGCTTCTTTTTGTCGCAAAGGCACTTCATGTACCATTTTATGCATAAATGTGAAAAATGAAATTGGTATGAAATGCTTTGCTTGAAGTTATGCTCTCACTTGTTCCATGTAATAAAATGCTTTAAAATTGCAATAATTTGGGTGTTAAACTATTGCATGTTGTCTACCATGAGAAGTCTCATTTTAAGAAGTAGACACATGGCTCGGTGGCTTTAACATGACATGAGCTGCTTATGGGTGTTTGTAATGATCTTGTGATGAGGATGTGTGACCTTGCATGAAGTTTGTGTGATCTAGATTCACTTTGGTATCCTTTGCTCATGTTTAGGTCTTTAGCTCATGAGAGGGAAATTTTTTGCAAAATTATGTGTCTTGATCATGGCTTGCTCATATGCTTCTATAGCTTCACTTTCATGATGGCTATGCTTCTATGCAGCTTTGGAATGTCTTGCTTGCTCATTTGCTCACTCGTAGCATTTTGTGGTGTTCATTGTCTATTTGAGTAGCTCTAGGTTGAAAATTTTTTAGAAATACCTTGATATGCATTGTCAACTAGGGGGAGAAGTTTGTGCATGGAAAATGGATATGAGCATGTTTAGAAGGTTTTCGACTGGTTTCAAACTTTTTCGGACCAGGTCTATCTGGGGGTGGTCACATAGGGCGGTCAGACCACCCTGTCCAGAATGTGATCGGCCCAGGCGGTTTGACCGGCCTGGGTCTGCGTAGAGCAAGTTTTGATCTTTGTCATGCATTTGTAGTAGTTCTTTGCATGCATGTGTTCAGGGGGAGTACATTTGCTCAGGGGGACCCTGCATGTGTTCAGGGGGAGCTCCTTGTGTCGCCTGAGTTCTTGCTTTGGTGGTTTGCTCTTTGTGAGCTTTGGATTTTGTCTCGGTTGTGTTGACCCGTTGCCCTTGCCTTACAGGACCGAGACTTTGGCTTCAGATGATCAGGGTTTGTTTGTTTGGCTTTTGGTCACTTGATTGGGTTCTTGTTAGTTTCTTTTCTTTTCTTTCTTATGATGATTACCATATGTGTGGGTGTTGTCAATGCACTCATCATGGGGAAGATTGAGGACCTGTGTGGTCCGAGGACTGGTGGATGGTCGCTCCTTGGTGCTGAGTGATTGACAACATTGTGTGGACTAACTCTTGGCCTAGTATTGTAGGTGTAGGTTGCGGCTTGATTCGCGTGGTGCAGGTAAAGAACAAGCGTGAAAGGTCTATGTCTGTGTGACCTCCCAGGAGTGGAGAGACAAGTAGGCTTCGTTCGAGGTAGCTGGTGGCCGACAGGATCAAGTGCGGACCATACACTGGCAAGAAGAGCAAGATGACGTCGAGAGAGGATGGAGCCAGTGTAAGGTAGCAGCTAACAACTGAAATTTGCACACGGGGTTTGTAGTGGTTTGGCTACAAAACCACTGGTTTACTTGGCTGAGCCACAAAGCCAAGACCAAAGACTCGACGGGGCGAGCCAGCCTGCCTGGGTCGATCTGAACGCCTGGTCCGGGTGGTCTAACCTCCTGGCCGGGGGTGACCGGGAGCAGGGCGGTCTGACCACCCAGGAGGGCCGGTCTGACCGCATGTGCCGCAACATGTCGAGAAGCTTCGAAGCGGAGGACACGCGGCGTGATCGCAAGGCTTGCGTGGAGTTGAAGCGGCTTACGGCCAGCGGGCGTCCGTCAGATGGAGAAATCGACCGAAGTTCCCAAAGTACCCTTAGTGGGCGTGTATCTTAAGTTAAGAGTAGAGATAGTTTGGTCATTCGGCACCATCCATATAAACTCACTTGAGGGGAGATGGCAGCCAACTCTTGGAACCCTTGTTCATTTGCTCTTCCTCTTTAGTTTTTCCTAGGCTTGCTTGAGAGCTTCATGAGTCATCTTGAGAGAGGGATGGATGTTCGGGCGGCTTGCTAGACCTTGTATGAACATTTCATGGCATGTATAGAAGCTTCAACGTGGTTCATCTTGTCTCTCTTTGTCTCCCGGTGTTTTCCCTTTTGGTGATTTTCGAAGCTATTTTTGGGTATTTTCGTGGTGGTTTCATGGAGGAGTTTCTTAGTGGGATTCTTGTTTGGTATCACACATAATGTCTTTGTGCCTCTTTTATTGGTGATTTTGCCCCAACAAACTCCCTGGAAATCCTTCGATTTGGGTGGTTTTCAGAGTTCCTCGAGTTCATGACATAGAGGCCTTGGATACGTGATCCCCTTTGATTGAGAGCGTTTCGGTGGATATCCTTTGGTGGAGAGGTCGTCCAGGAGGTGACCTAGGTATCCCCAAAGTTTTGTTGAATCCGTGGGGTGAATCGGGAGATCGGGTGATGGGAAGTTGATACTTGACCCACGGTCGTGTTTCTGGAAGGCAGGCGGTCTGACTGCCTGGGGTAGGCGGTCTGACCACCCTATAGGGTTTCATGAGGAAAGTTTGGTTTTCAGGGGGATTTCTTTGATAGCTTGTCTTCCTTGATCAGAGGAGTCTCCAGGCAAAATCTTGGGTCGATTCGAGGTCGTGAGCTTAGGCGGTTGAGGGAAATCCCCACGCCTAGGTGGTCTGACTGCCCTGTCCATGCCTGGTTAAGTTGTTTGGAGGTGAGGTTTGCTCCTAGGATCAGTAGCACTCCAGTGGCTACGTGATCTTGGCAAACGTGCAGATAGAGTGGAGAAAGTGATTTCGAGATGGAGGCTGTGTTCATCGGAGTCATCTCTCTCGAGAAGAATTTTTATCAGCTCCCATTCACTCCCCCCTCTGGTCGCCCAATCCGGTCCTCCAATATTCGAGTTTTAATTTATATGGGTTAAACAGTTATGGCTCATAAAACTCAGGAATGAGAGAGTGAGATTGTTAAGATGCAAACCCGCGCGGTACATGGAGGTTGAACCGTGAGAGGCTTTCCACAGGAGCGAGCTCTTGTGGGTCCCATTCAGGTTCTCTATGAATGATCGATTGTCTAGCACGAAATGCTCATAGTGTGGGCGTGAGAATGCATCATGCTTGCTTTGGGAGAGTCGTGGCTCTCCCCCACACTGTCTCGAACCTAGATGTCTTTCTACAACAAATGACCGAAGTGATAATACAAATGTGGCTTGACCGGGTTACATGACCGGTGAGCCAACTTATTCAAATCGAAATATTCCAAATTAAATTAGGTACTTACAATCATTATAGGAAACAAATGAATGGAAGTGAAACAAACTATGCAAATGAAAGGGAAATAAACCTAGACCTAGACTAGCGCCTAATGGAAACTAAAACTAGGGTGAATCCCCTCTACTCGTCATCATAAAGATCTGTGTGTCCTGTAGCCGAGAAAAGATGCTCATCTTCGCATAGAGACCACGGCAAAGGTCGTGCACGTCATCCCTCAACTCAGCTAGATCCACCTTCTGTCTGAAAAGGCGGCCCCAAGCTTCTCGTTGCGAAACTCTAATTCCTTCGTCAGCGGGTTTAGCTTGGCCACTGAGGAGAGCATGGGAGGTTCCTTGGCCTGTTGAGTCTTCTCCCTGGACCTTCTAGTTTGGAATGACGGTGGTGGCCCGTCGACTAGGACAAGGTCCTCATCCTCTTCAGGTATCGTAGGTGCTGGACCTACTTCCTTCTTGCCTTGATTTTTAGGGGCCTTCTCCTTGAATGACACTGACCCTAAGGTGATCGGCGGCTGTGGCGACTGAGCTGCCTGCAATGCATTCATCTTCCCCCCAGCCTATGACGATCCCGGCACGCTGGGCTGTGGTGGAGGCACGAATGGCATACCCTTAGGGTGGAGTTCGGCCGTGGTCGGCCTGCCATACGGGCTGGCCGGCCGCCCCCTACGCCTTGCCTTCCCTGGTGAGGCAGAGCGCCTTGACGGAGGAGTGCCTAGGATCCTCCCGCCAGGCAGGATGGAAGCGAGCGGGGCGACCTCCAGGACACTAGCCACCATCACTAGGTCTCCTACAGGGGCAGCGGCAATGGAGGGGTTGCTTCTCCCTCCGAGGCCGGTGGACAAGCTGGAACCGTCGAAAGGAGAAGTGGAGGTGATGGGTTCTGCACGTCTCAAAACACGTCGTGTGACAGGGAGAGAGTTTATAGAGGAAGAAGAGACACGCACACGAAAGACGAAGGGTGGCGGCGGCACCCTAGCTTCGGCCGATCTGGGGATCGCCGGACCCTAGGTGAGCCCCGCTGGTCCTCCCCCTTCGTGTGTGGGCTCTAGTGTTGACGACTGTTAAGTACTACTTTCAGCCCTCAATATTCTCACATAAATAGAGGCATATGAATTATTTACTTGCATTTTGGTTTGAATAATGTAGTTCCACTTGTCCTTGGAGATTATTTGTATGTAGGTGAAATACCTCTTAAAAGAGATGGAAACCCACCGTCTATGGAGAAACCATGCCAACTCAGCTGAGAGGTGGCTGCCACCAAGGAAACACATGGCATTCCACGTCATTGATCCAAGGGAGGCACTCACCGACGAATAAGACAGCACCACATGGACGTCACATGGATCAAGGGGCCCACCTCGGATACCAAATCAAGCCATGCACCGGGGAAGTATCAAAGGGCCCACTAGTCAGCCACCTGGAGGAAGCATGACTGAGATGGCCGCCCTAGGGGTTCAACCGACCCTAGGATCGACCGAACCGACCTACTGTCGGTTCATCTTAGCCTTGCACATGTCACCTCCCTATTGGTCACTTACCTCACTCCCGGGTGTTTTGGTGGAGTTTGAGCCCCGAAGCAAGCCTCCTCCTTGCCTATAAATAGAAGGGGAGGGGCTCCCATTTCTCACACCCTCTCTCATTCTCCTCTCACTTTTAGTTTCCAAGGCTAGGGGGTAAGCTAGAGTAGCTCTTCTTCAGGTTCCAAGTCTTCTTCGGAGTCTAGGTATGAGTTCTCTTTTATCTTTATTTCATTGTATGACTTTGATCTACTTCAGTTATTCAGTTATTTCATATAAAGTCATGGTAGATCATATGCTTGATATGTTCTTGAGTTCATCCTTTGTTCATCATTTAGAGGCTTGTGTTCTTCATGAGCACTACCTTTTGATCCACTTGAAGGGTGATAAACTCATTCCATATGTGTTTGTTCATAAGTTAGAGGCTCGTGTTCTTCACGAACACGACCCTTTGATCTTGTTGACTAGACATAAGAGAGTTCGTATCCGTTCGTATGTCTAGCCTTAGTTGATCTTGTTAGATGGCATGAGAGTATTGCATGAGGTTTGTGTTCAAGCAACGGTACTCGGTCTAAGTTGACCAGTCTTCTGGTGGCTCTCACCCTCGGTCACAATAGCCCGGGCCGGGTGAAGTCTAGCAGCAATGTAGGCATGGTGCCTGGGTTGTGTGGCTACGTTAGTTATGAACATACCCCCCGTAACGATAGAGGTAGGCCGCAGTGGTGACAGCTGCTGGACCCTTTGGAACCCTCCACACTGGGGTACTTGTTGTAGGAGTCTAAAGTCTAGTTTCGCAGAGTGCTGGTCGTCGCGGGCTAGCTCCCCGTTTGTATCTGGGTGCTGAACCTTACCCTCTCATGCAATGCTCATGCCTATCTCCTATATCTTCTAGCTTTGTGTGTTTAGTACATTAGAAACTAGAGCTAACTCGTATGTTCCCCCTAAGCCGTAGTGTGCTAGAGTAGAGGTAGATCTGAGTGTGTGTCACACTACCCTTTTATATCTTTATCTTACCCCTGCCTTTGAGTTTGTTGTCCTATATCTATCTCTTAGTTTACATTTAGTGCAAAAGCATAAGTCTATGATATCCTTCACTGCCTTCCACGGATACAATACCCTTGGAATATTCTCCTTCCTTGGGGAAATGCTACAATGGTTTATCTGTGTGCTTGCGGATTCGTTCATGATCGTTTAGATTTACCTTTGGCAAGTCTTCATGTTCACGCTAACTCGGCGTCGTTAGTTGTGACGTTAAGAAGTGCCAACAGGCATTTCTTGGTGTTGTCACTAAGGACGGATTCCAATCTGTTCTTAAAGTGACGGCGCTAAGAAATGTCAACATCTAGCAGGTTGAAGGGTCACAAGACCAGGTGGGTGCCCCGAGATGGCAAGGTGGGCTCCGGCTAAAGCTAGGATAAGGTTGGGGTTGACTAATCAACCTCTACACTATAATAACTTTGGCTAAGCCACTTGTATAACCATTAGATATTCTAGGGGGACTCACCTTGACAACAAACCTAGTCTATCACAGGTGTAGATGCTACTGATGGGGATCATGATGTGTTCATCGTGTTGCCACGATGGTGTTGTCTTCTGTGTACCTTTGCCTACTCCTTTCGTTTCTGATAATTCCTTTCTCCTACATGGTTAGCGTTCACAAGATACCACACGGATTATTCTTCTTAGGAAATCAAATAAATGAAACCCAAGAGGACTCAGAATGCGGGTGTCTAATGAGCGATCTCCTATCTCAAACCAAAATCGTCTCTCTTGCAGATAGTGTGATACGATGATAAGCTCTGATCTGCAAGGTTAGTGCATATATACAAACACGAGTCCAAAAGGAAACAAACTAAAAGCAAGCATGATCCTCCTAGGGGGCTGAGGCAACTCTAGGGTGGTCATGCGACTCGGGGAGCTATAGCACTAGGGTGGTGGAACTCAGAGATAAAAAGATTGAGCACTGAGGCTAGTGCTCTCACAACGGGAACTGATATCCGAATGAACTCAAGCCTAGAAAAACACTCAGCCTCCAACAGAGGATAGAGCAAAGACTCCAATAGCCGGCGTACGTTCAGGAGCTAGAGTTCGGGTGAAAGGTGAGGTTCAACTCACTCTTGCCTTAGGCAGAGGGTCCGATGTTATCATCAAAATGATGAAACATCCCGAGGTCTAGCCTAAGCTTCCAATTGGAGGTTATGGGTAAACTGGAAAGATTAACTCACATTGGGCATCGATGAAGTCAAGCATTTAATATGAAGTAAAGCTTCTCTTTACTAATCGGCATCGATCAATGGGCTTAAGATAAGAAGTGAATGCACTCGACACGATCGGTAAGTGGTCATGCTCCTTCAGTCAGATAGGTGAATCCCATGGATTATAAAGTAGAGACCGATGCCTCAGTCCATATGTAACTTTGGTGCAAGGCACCTCAGCTCAAACGGAGATGTAGGAACATGATAGGCCTATCGTATTATCCTTAGGAGATTATAATTAGGATTGAACAAGCCATCCTGGTAGAGAATGATTCATTCTTTCCTAATTACTCCCTCCATCCTCCGAGACAAGGTCTTGGGCAGAAGGTCTAAGAAGATGCACGAGAGGGGAACCCAGGGGTAGACTCTGCACTAAGCAATCTTTCCCATAGATTCTTGCTATTCAGGAATGGTATCTTCAGCCAGAGCTTAGAGAGAGTGGATATGATGTCTCGAGCTTGGCTGATGATGGATCTAAGTAGCTGAAATTTCCTCTGATGGGTACCTCATTGACCGGGATGCAAGGGGAGCTGAAATCCCAGAATTTCCACGACGTCTTTTCGCTCAACAGCGTCCAAGTGCACAAAGGAGCCTTCAAAGAGAGCATTAAGCCGCATGGCAACATTCTTACGCAATCCAAACCAGAAGTGCTGAAGCAGCATTCAATCAGGAACATGCAGGACTGGGCAATCTTCCAGGGCAGAGGTGAAATGATTCCATGCCATTCCTAGTTATTCCTCCTCACATTGCTTGAAATTGAGAATCTTGGTCCTTAGCGAGATGACACATCGTATCGGGAAGAATCGGGAGTAGAAAGCTGCTCTCCGGCTCTCCCAAGTAAGGTAGTCTCTACCAGAACAACGGTGCGAACCCCGTGCTTTCCCAGAGAGCGGTAGTAGGAAAATTCCCTTTTCCCTTTTCTGAGCATCCGGTGATTCTCTGATTTTACCATGAGTTCCAAATCAGATGCTCGTAGTCTCTCACATGATCAGAGGGATTCTCATCAATTAACCTCGAGAAGGAACGATCCTGAATTAGCCTCATGAGAGAGGGGCGAATCCGACAGCCAGATGTATGAATGGGTTTTAACAAAGATGGCTCTGAGGGTTCACTCCTCAATAGCGAAAGGTGTTTACACGGATAATTTTCCATGGATAATGGGGATAGGGGTAGAAACAATAAAGGTAATAGATAAATGATACGGAGATATACAGGTCCGAAAGGTTAACAACAGTCGTCCCCGGCAACACCACCAGAAATGCTTGTTGGCGTTTCTTAACGTCACCACTATGGCACCAGGTTAGCGTGAAAGTGTAAGGAATGCCTGGGTACACTGACAAGTGAGAACGAATCCACAAGCGCATGGATACACCATTGTAGCACTTCCCAAGGAAGGAGTATTTCAAGAGTTATCGAATCCAAGGACGTTGAGGTAACCGAACAGGTGTCTAACCAAGGACACCAAGCTACTACTGAGATAGGTTGGAGTTGAGAAGCACTTTCTAAGGGGGCTTAACTCTCAAAATGGATCTGACTACTATTAGTCCTCCCCGTGGGGCGCCGACACACCTTAGCTTTTAAAGGTCTAAGTGTATCTCGGCATGGGGGCCCTACTCGATACTCGGGCACGGAGGATTTCAAAGGGTCCAACAGCTATCACCATTGCGGCCTACCTCTATCATTACGCGAAGGCATGTGGTATCCGTAGGATAACCAGAGTCTAGACACTACGTCTACACTACCGATTACTACTATAGCGCGGTTACGTCTGTCGACCAACTAACAACACTATAGCACCCCATATAAATACGGGACTACGAACTTAGAGAGAGAATGGTTCAGATCATGCTCGTCATCGAGTTACGAAGCAATAGAAAGGTTTGGATGTGAACTGGGTACAACATTCTTACTCAGCTAAATAGGATCTAAACATGCAAATAGATACTTGAACTAGTGTACTAGCTCTAAAGGATCAAAGCCTTGCGTTACGAAGAACACAAGCCTCTAAACTATGAACAAGCCAAAAACATAAGAACATATCATTCATGCACGAAGTCCACTATAGTCAAAATAAGAAAATGTCGAATACTCACTTTGATCTAAATGAAGAACAAGACATCCATGAGGACTACAACTCACTCCTCATGCCTACTCTATCTATCAAGTAAACCTAGTATAGATCTCACCTCATCCCTACTCCACCACATAGAGGTGAAAATCACCTCACATGGGCAGAATTAGAGAGAGGGAGAGAGCTACACAAGAGAGAAAGTGAAGGTTGAGAGCTAGGAAGTGTGTTGGAAATGAGGCCCTCCCCTTCTATTTATAGTCAAGGGCCAGGCTTGCTCCAAGGCTCAATTGTCACCAAAACACCTCAGCACGCAGCAAGTGACCAATGAGGAAGCACGAAGTGGAAGGCCGGGATGAGAGGAGGAAAGGTCGGTTCGGCCGATCCTAGGATCAGCTGACCATCCTAGCCCTCCTCTTGTGTTGTGTTTCTTCTAGGTGGCTGACTGGTGGGTCCTCTAATCACTCCCCCGTGCATGCCAAGTTTCCTAGCGGTTTGGGTAGCAAGTGGGCCCATGCATCCATGTGATGCTGATGTGGCAGCGTATGATTCGTAGAAAGTGTTTCACATGGATTGGTGACGTCATCGATCTAGTGGAATCCATGTGGCAGCCCCTCATTAGCTAGAACCTGAGTGACTTGGATTGGAGTGGATCACATGTACATGGATTCCTCCCATTTCCTTTGCTAAATACCTGCATTTGAATAGACATTAACACTGGTGGAAAGTATTAGTTTAAGCTTCTATTCTAGTGTGGATGTGCCTTTCATGTTCCGAAATGTAGGAGTTGACGGCCATAAAAATGGTACTTAACAACCTTTAAAACAAACCTATCCCGATCAGTAGCTCTCCTATCACCCCAAGCTGGTATATACCTCACCACAGCCTCTACTCTAGGTAGTGGCATACGAGGCTCAGGAACACAATGAGAAGGGTGGTACCTGTTGTTGGGGCAGCAGAAATTTATTTCTTAAAATTATCCAGCTCCGGCGTAACTAAGAAAGACACAAAGAAATCTGGGCTCTGCCTGGTGTAACTAGGAAAGACACAAATAAATCTGGTCTCTGCCGGTTGACCGTGCATCGAAGGGCAAAAATTAACCCGAATGAGTCCTTTTTCTCTGCAGGAAAAACTTGGGCTCCGGGAACTTCTTCAAGCAGACGACGGCTAGAAGTATGAGCTCCGCCGAGAATCCCCCGGGAGCCCGACACCAAGAGGCTACAAGGACAAGCCTCCGAAGCCGAGAGATTTCAGGCAAGGGAGCAACGGAGCCAAAGCCGCAAAGCCCAGAGTTTTTCAAGACCTCTGTCAATCTGGACTTGGTCAAAGCGTCTGCAACACGAAATTGGTGCATCTCCGAATTTTGTGGTGTATCGCCCGCTCTGTTGTCCGCGGCGGTTTTGGCGCTCCACTGTTTGCGGCGCTAAGTCCGCACCATGTACTTATACAAAATTCCCCTCGGATATTCTTCTTAGATTCTAGGGTTTGGAGGGTAATATCGGGATGTAAATTTGGTCTTTTGGCACTCTAAGGAGACCCTCTCCTTATTGTAAAGGGGATGACCTTTTGGGAAAGTGAAAAAGTAATGTACTACGGAAAGTTTACAACCTAGAATGATTCTGCTTTAGTGTGTGATCACTGTGATAATTGTTCATTGTATTTCCTTTCCTTTCTGTTGAGAGCCTTAGGGATCCCAACACCTTCCTTGTTCGCCCACTCTTTGGCCATCCTCTCATCCCTCTTCCTCTTGTAGTAAAACTCATCTATGTGACCATCTCTCCCACAATACTAACAATGGAAGCGGACTGGTTTTGGCTTTGGTTATGGTTTCTCACTCGGTTTCTCCACCTCTTTCTTCTTTGGCTTTCCCTTAAACACGTTCCCAAGGTTGCTCACAAATCTCATCAGTTTTTGGAAATTGTCTGTTTTGTGGGGGAACACGGGTGGATCTGGAACAGTGTTAAGCTTGTTTAGTAGGTGGTTGGGCTTGGGTGCAAACTTGTTTGTGGGTATAGTTTGTGATGGCACTGGAATATCCCCAATCTTCTCCTCACTCTCACCACTATACTCACCAATCTTCTCCGACCACAAATCCTGGCCATCAAAGCGCTTAAACACAGCCATCGTCACACTCAACTGAGGCTCATGACCGGACGACCAACTCATCATTTTCCTCAACTCATCATTCTCATCCTGCAAATGATCAACATAATGTGCAAGCTCCATGATCTTCACATCATGTAATTCACAAGTAGAGCAAGTAGTTGGAATAGGAGCTTTCAACTCAGTCTCAAGAGAAACAATCCTACCATGTGATTCATCTAGTTTTGCATGCAACACAGGGCACGACTTGCAAGCACCAAGCAAACTAGATCTAGATTTCATCTCATCCAACGCACTCCTAGCCATATCTATTTCCTCAACTGTGGAGGCATACTTTTCCTTAAGGACAGTCAAATCAGCTAGGAAAATAGTACAATCAGTGCAATCAACCTCATCACTAACAATGGGAGCAGACTTAATAGCATCCAAAGAAAGCATATCATCAAGATGACTAGCCTCTAACTCAGCTACCTTCTCCCTAGCTTCCTCTAGAGAGGCCCTAAGTTCTTTCCACATCTTTTTGGCATCTCTAAGCACACTATCACGATTATCTAGTAGTTCATTCAATGTAGCATTCTCCTCAAGCAACAAGTCAATGGTAGGGGGTAGTACCTCATCCTCGGAGTCAGAGCTCGAGTCCTCTTTGCTGCTCTTCTTGCTCCCTGAACTGTGTGCCATCACGCAGAACCCGCTCGCCACCATGAAGCTCAACCCGGTGAAGTTCTTGCTAAAGTGCTTCTTGCTCTTGTGTATCCCACGGTCTTCATCTTCACTGCTGGAGCTCGGCGTGGTGTAGTAGGAAGAAGTGTCGACATTGTTGGCGTTTCTTAACGTCACCACTAAAGCACTGGGTAGCATGAGCGTGTAAGGAACACGCGGGTACACTGACGAGTGCGAACGAATCCGCAAGCGCACGGATACATCGTTGTAGCACTTCCCCAAGGAAGGAGATTATTCCAAGGGTTATCGTATCCAAGGACGGTGAGGTAACCAGACGGGTGTCTAACCAAGGACACTGTTGATGGCTGTTATCCACTCATTTCATAACCGTCAACACATACCTTTTTGCATGAGAAATGATCATCAACACTAGAATAGGGCTTAAACTAATCATTTCCACAAGTGTTGGTGATTATGCAAATACAGGTAATTAGCACTAGAAAGAGGAGTAAAAGCACAAGTCTTTGATCCAAGTACTTCAAGCTAAGCCAATGAGGTGATGCCACATAGGATTCCCCGGGATCACTGACGTCATCAATCCAAGAGAGGCAAGCCCGACGAATCACGTATCGCCATATGGGCATCACATGGATCCATGGGCCCACCTTGGATTCCAAAATGAGGCATGCACGGGGGAAGGATCAAAGGGCCCACTGGTCAGCCACCTAGAGAAAACACAGGCCAGGAGGCCACCCTAGGGGTTCAGCCGACCCTAGAATCAGCCGAACCGACCTAGGGTTGGTTCATCCTGGCCTTGCACATGGAGGTCTCCCATTAGCCACTTGCTGCGATCCCGAGCGTTTTGGAGCACTTTGTGCCCCGGAGCAAGCCTCCCCTTGCCTATAAATAGAAGAGGAGGGGCCTCATTCTTGGACACACACTTCTCCTCCTCCTCTTCATTTTTGCCTTGGAGCCTCTCTCTTTAGGAGAGGAGAGCTCTTTGTACAGGATTAGTGCTAGGAAGTGAGGGGGAATGCTTGGGCCATGTCATGTTCATGACATCTTCCTCAAGAACGATCCTCAACGGTGCCTTTGTTCTTCAATTAGACTAAAGTCAGTATTTCGACATTTTCTATTTAGACTAAAGTTTTATGCATGCATATTTGCTTTGTTCTTGTGTTCTTCATTTACTCTTGATTTAGAGGCTTGTGTTCTTCGAGCACAACCCTTTCGATCTAGTAGAACTAAATCATAATTTTGCATCTTGTTTGCTAGCTTATCTATTAGAGTAAAGTTGATGCTCCTGCATATCTCTAATTAGATCAAAGTGCATTCGTGATCTTGTAAAAGTGATAGAGCATACCTTGAGCTAGTGCCAGTATCTCCCTCGCGGATTCGTAGTTCCATATTTATATGGAGTGCTATAGTCGGGCTATCGGGACGTCAGACGGTGTCCGGCTATAGTAGTAGTCAGTGGTGTAGACGTGGTGTCTGGACCATAGGTTATCCTGCAAATACCAAGTACATTCGCATAACGATAGAGGTAGGCCGCAGTGGTGACAGCCTGTTGGACCCTTTGGAACCCTCCGCGCCTGTGTACCGAGTAGGGCCCCGTTGCTAGAACATATTGCCTAGCCTTAAACAGCTAGGGTGGGTTGGCGCCCAAAGCAAGTTTATACCTAAGAGACCATGCTGGACTCTGCGCTCGGTTGAGGCAGATCCTTTCTACCTATCCTATCCATCAGTGTTGTGTCCTTAGACCACCAGCCAGGTTCGAGCCGGAGCTCATCCGTCCCATGGATTCGATACCCTTGGAATACTCCTTCCGAGGTGAAGTGCTACAACCGTATATCCGTGCACTTGCGGATTCGTTCGTACTCATCAGTGTACCCAGATACCTCTTGACACTCACGCTAACAGGTGTTGTTAGTAGTGTCGTTAAGAAACGTCAACAAGCATTTCTGGTGCCATTGCCGGGGCACGGTTGATGTGTCTATCTTCGAGCCTAATGGTCTTCGTATCTTTTTATCTTTTCTTTTTATTCTACCTTTACCCCAGTTACCATGGAGCAACTCTCTATCCAAAACCTTTCTGCTCCTAAACCTGAGTTGTTAGAGCCATCGCCATCGGAACATCCAATTACCACTCCTACGTATCAACTCAGTACCGATATTATCTCTTTGATTAGGGAATCGTATTCCTTTTCCGGGGACAGTCAAAACCCCTATGAGCATTTGCTAGAGTTTGAGCATTTGTGTTCATGCTATGCCTTTACTGGCATGACACACGATACTGTTTGTTGGAAATTGTTTCCTTTTTCCCTCACGGGAAGTGCGAGACAATGGTACAACGAACACGCAGGCTCTGTTGGCGGCAGATGGTCGGAACTTGTCGTTAATTTTTGCTAACAGTTTTTTCCACCTGCTCGTCTCATCGCCCTACGAAAGGATGTGCTCCGATTTAAGCAAAATGACAAGGAAACCTTAGGTGTGGCGTGGGAAAGACTCTTACGTTTAGTAAATTCGGGTCCCACGCTGTCGATACCCGACCATGTGCTCTATCAACATTTTTATGCGGGATTGGACATCAAGTCCGTCGGGCACCTTGACGATGCCTCGGGAGGTTCCTTTTCAGATAAGACTCCAAGTAAGAGAAGGCAGATTCTTGATCGTGTAGCAGCTAATGCCTCCTTCACGGCTGAGTTGGAAGGTCCTCAAGAGGAATGCGTACCTGAAGAAGAGATCACTCCTGAACCTGAACCTGAACCTTCACCATCCAAATCCATAAGCCCAGTTCAGGAGACCACGACACCAGAGGAAGAGGCAATTCAACCTCCGGAGTATCTTCTGAAGTTTGAGGATGATATAATTGGTGACTTTGGAAATACCTCAAACTATTGTTGCGAGAGAAAACCACCATCACCTGTGTCTCCCCCAGATCCTGTGGAAATTGCCTCCCTTAGGGACAACGTTCGGGAGTTAACGACCATCATGAACCAAGAATGGTCGAGAGAGGCGGAATCAACGTCTGGAACTTTCCAGCTCCTTCCACCTCGGTCAACCCTCTCTTGTGTTATGCATGGAAAGGTAGTGAAAGTTCTCTACAACCCCATGGTAAGAGTCAACATCTTGTCCAGTGCCTATGCTTTGAGAAATTTTGTGGACGAACCTCTGACTCCTACCCAGACGTCTATCAGGACTCCTGAAGGAGAAATCCTAGGAGTAGGGATCTTGAAGACTATCCCTGTCATGTATAAAGAGGCCGACTTTGCCCTTGATTTCCATACCTATGATGTTCTTAGCTTCGACCTCATGATAGGATTGCCCCTCGAGAAATTTCTCATAGAGGCCCCTACCCAAGGAAAGCACATTGTTTGCCTTGGAAGGGAGGTCTTCTCTATAGAAGTCTCAAGAACAAAAAATGCAAGAACCGATCCTCCTGACGACTCTACACAAATTGAGGAGGTTAAGGCGATCATTCCGGGAGATTCGCCGGAATCCCTCCTCGACGAGTGGGCACCTGAGTTCATAGATGAGACTGAAGACCCTGCCGACCCTATAGATATATCTTAATTCAAGGCTCCACCTAAGCCCCCTATCAAACTCAAACTTCTGCCCACCGGCCTTCGATATGTTTTCCTCCATGGGGACACTGAGTCCCCAGTGATCATTAATGATGATCTTTCTAACGAGGAATCCAGAAGGCTCATCTCCGTCCTACAGAAGCACCGATCTATGTTCAGATACTCTCTTCAGGATCTTAAGGGGAGAAGCCCGACTCTCTGCACCCATCGCATCCCCGTAGATGCAGACATTCCACCGACGAGGGAGCCTCAAAGAAGGCTGAATAACGCGATGAGAGAGGTTGTGAAGAAAGAAGTTCTTAAACTTCTTCACGCTGGGATCATTTACCCAGTTCCCTGTAATGAATGGGTTAGCCCCGGTCAGTGCGTACCCAAGAAGGGAGGGATGACGACAACCCCCAATGAGTTTGGCGAGCAGATTGCTCAACGCCTTCCCACAGGGTGGAGGATGTGCATAGATTATAGGAAGCTCAACAAGGTTACAAAGAAGGATCACTTCCCGCTCCCATTCATTGATGAGATGCTTGAGCGGTTGGTGAACCACTCCTTCTTCTGTTTTCTTGACGGGTATTCTGGCTATCATCAAATCCCTATCCACCATGATGACCAAAACAAAACTACCTTCACTTGCCCCTATGGAACCTATGCTTATCGGAGAATGTCTTTCGGGTTGTGCAATGCACCTGCATCATTCCAAAGGTGCATGATGTCTATCTTCTCGGACATGATTGAGCAGATCTTGGAGGTTTTCATGGACGACTTCTCCATCTATGGAAAAACTTTTGATGAGTGTCTCGAGAATCTAGATAAGGTCTTACAAAGGTGTCATGAGAAGGATTTAATCCTCAATTGGGAGAAGTGCCATTTCATGGTAAGAGAGGCATCGTGTTACGACACCTGGTGTCCGAACGAGGAATAGAAGTTGATCGTGCCAAGATTGAAGTAATAGAAAAGCTTCCACCTCCTGTTAATGTCAAGGGTATTCGTAGCTTCCTTGGCCATGCTGGGTTCTACCGATGGTTCATTAAGGACTTCTCACATGTCGCTAGACCCCTCACCAATCTCCTGGCCAAGGATGCACCCTTTGAGTTCACAGAGGAATGCATGAAATCCTTTCTCACCCTCAAGGATGCGTTCATTTCTGCCCCGGTCATCCAGCCTCCCGACTGGACGCTACCTTTTGAGATCATGTGTGATGCTAGTGATTACGCTGTAGGGGCCGTTTTAGGCCAAACTAAGGATAAGAAACACCATGCTATAGCCTATGCTAGTAAAACCATGACAGGAGCTCAACTAAACTATGCTACTACTGAGAAAGAGCTCCTTGCTGTTGTCTTTGCTATAGACAAGTTTAGATCTTACTTAGTGGGAGCCAAGGTAATAGTTTATACTGATCATGCTGCTCTTAAATACCTGCTCACTAAGAAAGATGCTAAACCCTGCCTGATTAGATGGATTCTGCTCCTTCAAGAATTTGATTTAGAAATAAGAGATAAAAAAGGAGTAGAAAATCCTGTTGCGGATCATCTGTCTGGTATGCGCACTACTAACCTGCAGGAAGCACCCATCAATGACTCTCTACGAGACGACATGTTGTTAAAGCTCACGGATAGCAACCCCTGGTATGCTAATATTGTGAATTATCTGGTTACATGGTATATACCACGAGGAGTCGATAAGAAGAATTTGAACCATGAAGCCAAAAGGCATATGTGGGATGATCCGTAGCTGTATAAAGTCTGTACTGATGGGCTGCTGAGAAGATGTGTGTCGAGTGCTGAAGGAATGCAGATTATTGAAAAATGCCATGCTGGACCATATGGTGGCCACTATAGCACTTACCGTACACATGCAAAGATCTGGCAAAGTGGGTTCTTCTGGCCAACCATGTATGACGACACGAAGAATTTCATCCGAAGATGCAAGGCTTGCCAGAAGCACAGAGGAATTACTACCAGAGATGCAATGCCCCTACATGATAATCTGCAAGTGGAACTTTTTGATGTATGGGGTATTGATTACATGGGTCCATTCCCATAGTTTGAGGGAGCTGAATATATCTTGGTGGCAGTCAACTACGTGTCAAAATGGGTGGAAGCTATAGCCTGCAAGTCGGCCGATGCCAAATAGTCCAAGAAGATGTTCAATGAAGTGATATTCCCTCGCTTCGGCATTCCAAGGATGGTAATTAGTGATGGGGGATCCCACTTCACTAATACAGATTTCAGAAGATTTCTACAAGGGTGTGGGATTCAACACAGCATCACCACTCCATGTCACCCCAGACTAATGGCCAAGCCGAAACCTCCAATAAACAGATCAAAAATATTCTACAGAAAATAGTGCAGGAGGCTGGCAGAGCATGGAGGAAGCATCTCTCTAATGCCTTATGGGCCTATCGAATAGCTTACAAACCCCACTGGGAATGTCTCTGTATCAATTGGTATATGGGAAAACATGTCACCTACCAGTGGAGGTGGAGCATAAAGCTTATTAGGCGATCTGGAGGTTTAATCTGGAATTTCTGAAGTCCAGAAGAAACAGGCAGAAACAATTATCAGAGTTGGAAGAATGGAGGGAGAAAGCCTATCACAGTGCAAAGATCTATAAAGAAAGAACCAAGAGGTGGCATGATAACAAAATCAAGAGAAAAGAATTTGCACCTGGTGATAAAGTGCTACTATTCAACTCCTGGTTCAAGCTATTTGGAAAAGGGAAACTGCACAACAAGTGGGAAGGACCATTTACAGTAGTCGAGGTAGCCCCTCATGGAGCTATCACTCTACAAAATGATGAAGGCAACTATTTCAAGGTGAATGGCCATCTGTTGAAAATCTTCCTTGAGCCGGATGAGACGGAATATGAGGTGATCAACTTCGTCGAGGACGAATAAAATGGGCAAGAGCATGCCCATACATCAGGTAAGTCCCTCTCTCTCCCTACTCTCTTTATCTTTTCAATCTTATTTTCATTTGATAGAAGAAGACACTGCGGGGGAAATCCCCAACCTACAGAATAAAAGAAGGACCTGAGGTACGCACTTTCTCTATCTCGTTCCCCTGTATCTTTGAGTTTGTTTGAATTTCAAAACCAATCTTTTATCAAACATAGGAGATAATTTTCCATGCCATGCATGAATCCCAAGGTTGGCTTGCATATGTTTTATTCCCTACTTATCATCTTGATGCTTGTGAACCAATATCATTAGGGAACTCATGTTTATCTAAGTAGTTGATGTTTGTGATATGGTTTGATGATATGATCTCCGCTCTTGATGTCTGAATGCTTGGGAATTTTGTTTGAAAAACTAAAAACCCTTTGCAAAGCTCCTCTTTGATATGCCACCGTCCAACCAGAGCCATATGATATTCATAGTTGAAAACCTTACAATCATATGTTGCTTGTTATTTCATTGAGCTTTGTCAAATCCTGTGACCCTTGTGATGATTCTTTTCATTACTTTCATGATCAAGATTTATGTGCACCCCACCTATTTCCCCTTGCTATGCTTCTACACTGGAAGTTAGCATTGTATCATTCATCCATTTTGAAATAAAAGCTCCATGTGTGGTGTGACCTCTCGCTCTAAAAGTATCCTTAAAAAAGAGACATGGGCTATGCAAAAAAAAGAGAAAAGGAGAGAAAAGACATGCTAAAAAGGCATGATGAAAAGAGAGAGAGAGAGAAAATAGCCCATGTCCAAAATAAAGGAGAAAAAGGAGAGAGGTGGTCATGCAAAAAGGAGTTCCATAATCTTGATGGTGATAACTAGTGTCCATTCCGGGGCTAGTATCAACCTTACCATCAACCCACAGTTCTCATCACATAAGTATGGTAATATCTAGCACCCATTCCGGGCCTAGTATCCACCTTACCGTACTCCCATAGCCATACCGGTGCACATCTTGATCTGATGATATGATTTGATTTTCTTTGTGGATCTAGTTTTTGACATTGCAATATATGTGATGCAAGTATGCTTTCTCTTTTATCCTGCCCTGAGCTCCACATATAGCCATCATTAGAAGTAGGATGAAGAAAGGCACTCTAATGCCTTGGTGAGGACATATACACTTTTGAGCGATTTGAGAGGATCAAATGAGGAGCTAAGCAAAGTTTGTTTTGAAAACTCATTGCAAAACCCCAAGTTACTTAACATGATGAGCAGGAGTGATTCGATTCATGACTGTTCCATTCCTCAACCATCCAAGATGGCATGATAGACACTTCACTGAGTTCACAAGTACAAGGTTTGGTTTGGAATATCTCTTATGTTCGGTTCATACTTTTGGATACCATGTTCTACCTTGGTCTTGTTCTCCCCTTTACTCGGGATGAGCAAAGGTCGAGTGTGGTGGTATTTGTTGATGGCTGTTATCCACTCATTTCATACTCGTCAACACGTACCTTTTGGCATGAGAAATGATCATCAACACTAGAATAGGGCATAAACTAAACATTTCCACAAGTGTTGGTGATTTGCAAATACAGGTAATTAGCAGTATAAAGAGGAGTAAAAGCACAAGTCTTTGATCCAAGTACTTCAAGCTCAGCCAATGAGGGGATGCCACATAGGATTCCCCTGGATCACTGACATCATCCATCCAAGAGAGGCAAGCCCGATGAATCACATATCGCCACATGGGCATCACATGGATCCATGGGCCCACCTTGGATTCCAAAACAAGGCATGCACAGGGGAAGGATCAAAGGGCCCACTAGTCAGCCACCTGGAGAAAACACAGGCCAGGAGGCCGCCCTAGGGGTTCGGCCGACCCTAGGATCGGCCGAACTGACCTAGGGTCGGTTCATCCTAGCCTTGCACGTGGAGGTCTCCCATTGGCCACTTGCTGCGATCCCAGGTGTTTTGGAGCACTTTGAGCCCCGGAGCAAGCCTCCCCCTTGCCTATAAATAGAAAGGGAGGGGCCTCAATCTTGGACACACACTTCTCCTCCTCCTCTTCATTTTGGCCTTGGAGCCTCTCTCTTTAGGAGAGGAGAGCTCTTTGTATAGGATTAGTGCTAGGAAGGGAGCGGGAATGCTTGGGGCTATGTCATGTTCATGACATCTTCCTCAAGAACGATCCTCAGCGGTGCCTTTGTTCTTCAATTAGACTAAAGTGAGTATTTCGACATTTTTTATTTAGACTAAAGTTTTATGCATGCATAGTTGCTTTGTTCTTGTGTTCTTCGTTTGTTCTTGATTTAGAGGCTTGTGTTCTTTGAACACAACCCTTTCGATCTAGTAGAACTGAATTATAAGTTTGCATCTTGTTTGCTAGCTTGTCTATTAGAGTAAAGTTGATGCTCCTGCATGTCTCTAATTAGATCAAAGTGCATTCGTGATCTTGTATAAGTGATAGAGCATACCTTGAGCTAGTGCCTGTATCTCCCTCGCGAATTCGTAGTTTCGTATTTATACGGAGTGCTACAGTCGGGCTATCAGGAGGTCAGACGGTGTCTGGCTATAGTAGTAGTTAGTGGTGTAGACGTGGTGTCTGGACCATAGGTTATGCTGCGAATACTAAGTACATTCATGTAACGATAGAGGTAGGCCGCAGTGGTGACAGCCTGTTGGACACTTTGGAACCCTCTGCGCTTGTGTACCGAGTACGGCCCCGTTGCCAAAACATATTGCCTAGCCTTAAACAGCTAGGGTGGGTTGGCGCCCAAAGTGAGTGTTATACCTGAGAGATCGTGCTAGACTCTGCGCTCGGTCGAGACAGATCCATTCTACCTATCCTATCAATCAGTGTTGTGTCCTTAGACCACCAGCTAGGTTCGAGCCGGAGCTCATCCATCCCGTGGATTCGATACCCTTGGAATACTCCTTCCTTGGTGAAGTGCTACAATGGTATATCTGTGCGCTTGTGGATTCGTTCGTACTTGTCGGTGTACCCAGACACCTCTTGACGCTCACGCTAATAGGCGTCGTTAGTAGTGTCGTTAAGAAACATCAACAGACACCAAGCTACTAGTGAGATAGGTAGGAGTTGAGAAGCACTTTCTAGGGGGACTTAACTCTTGAGATGGATCTGACTGCTATCAGTCCTCTCTATGGGGCGCCGACACACCCTAGCTTTTACAGGTCTAGGTGTATCCTGGCTTGGGGGCCCTACCGGGTACCTAGCCGCGGAGGATTTCAAAGGGTCTAACAGGCTGTCACCACTTCAGCCTACCTCTATTGTTACGCGAAGGCACGTGGTATCCGTCGGATAACAAGAGTCTGGACACCACGTCTACACTACCGATTACTACTATACTGCAGTTACGTCTATCGACCTGCTAACTTGGAGAAAGAACAGTTCAGATCATGCTCGTCCTCGAGTTATGGACCAACAGAAAGGTTTGGATGCGAACTGGGTACAACATTCTTACTCAGCTAAACAGGATCTAAACATGCAAACAGATACCTGAACTAATGTGCTAGCTCTAAAGGATCGAAGCCCTGTGCTACGAAGAACACAAGCCTCTAAACTATGAACGAGCCAAGAACACAAGTACATATCATTCATGCATGAAGTCCACTATAGACTAAATAAGAAATGTTGAATACTCACTTTGATCTAATTGAAGAACAAGACATCCACGAGGACTTCAACTCACTCCTCACTCCTAGTCTATCTATCAACTAATCCTAGTCTAGATCTCACCTCATCCCTACTCCACCACATAGAGGTGAGAATCACCTCACATGAGCAGAATTAGAGAGAGGGAGAGAGCTACACAAGAGAGAAAGTGAAGGCTTGAGAGCTTGGAAGTGTGTTACAAATGAGGCCCCTCCCCTTCTATTTATAGGCAAGGGGGTGGCTTTCTCCGAGGCTCAATTGTCACCAAAACACCCCGGTATGCAGCAAGGGACCAATCACCGAGCACCACGTGGAAGGCTAGGATGAGAGGAGGCAAGGTCGGTTCGGCCGATCCTAGGATCGGACGACCATCCCGGCCCTCCTCTCGTGCTATGCTTCTTCTAGGTGTCTAACAGGTGGGCCCTCTGATCACTCCCCCGTGCATGCCAAGTTTCCTGACAGTTTGGGTAGCATGTGGGCCCATGAATCCATGTGATGCTGATGTGGCAGCGTATGATTCGTCAAAAGTGTTTCACATGGATTGGTGACATCATTGATCCAGGGGAATCCATATGGCAGCCCCTCATTAGCCAGAACCTGAGTGGCTTGGATTGGAGTGGATCACATATGCAGGGATTTCTCCCATTACCATACCTGCATTTGAATAGACACCAACACTGGTGGAAAGGATTAGTTTAAGCTCCTATTCTAGTGTGGATGTGCCTTTCATGTTCCAAAATGCAGGAGTTGATGGCCATAAAAATGGTTCTTAATATCTGTCAACAACACCCCCACATTTGACCTTTGCTCATCCCAAGTGAAGGGAGAATAAAGCTAAGTGGGTCATGATTACATGAAGTTAGAACAAGCATAAGAGATATTCTAAGTCATACCTTGTCCTTGTGAACCTTTATGGATTGGCTATCATGCCTTCTTGGGTGATTGAAAAGTAGAACAGCTGTGGATCAAGTCACTTATGCACCTGGTGACAAACATCTTGGGGTTTTGCAAAGTTTTTCATAAATGAAGCTCTTGGCAGCTTCCTCATTTGATTCTCTCAGATCACTCAATGTGTATATGTCCTCACCAAGGCATTAACATGGCTTTATTCATCCTACTTCTAATGATGGCTTATGTGGAGCTCAAGGTAGGGGGTGAAATGAGAAGGCATACTTGCATCACATATATTGCAAAGTCAAAAACTAGATCCACTGAAAAAATCAAATCATACCCTCAGATCAAGATGCACACGTGTATGGATAAGGTGAGTATGGTAAGGTGGATACTAGACCCGGAATGGGAGCTAGATATTACCATACATATATGATGAAAAATCTTGGTTGATGGTAAGGTGGACACTAGCCCCAGATGGGATACTAGTTATTACCAACTAAATTATGGGACTCCCTTTTGCGTGATTCTCCTTCTTGTATAAAAACCCTTTTGAGAACATGACTATCTCTCTTTCTCCTTTTTTTCGTGGACCTTCATGTGTCCAACTCTCTCTTTTTTACAATATTTGGACCTTCGTGTGTCCAATTTTTTTCGATAGCCATGTCTCTTGTGTAAGAAAAATTAAGAAGGAGAGATCAACACATATGGAGCTTTATTTTGTGGAATGGATGAATGATACAATGCTAACTTCCAATGTAGAAGCATAGCAAGGGAAATGGTGGTGTGCACATGAATCTTGATCATGAGAGTAATGAAAAGAATTCTCACAAGGGTCACATAATTTGACAAAGCTCAATGTAATAACAAACAGCATATGAGTATAAGGTTATCAACTACAAACATCATATGGCTTTGGTAGGACAGTGACATATCAAAGAGGTGCTTTTTCCAAGAGGTTTTATGTTTTCAAAATCAATAACCCAAGAGAGTTCAGTCATCAAAGCAACAGATCATATCATCAAGCTATATCATACTCGTCAGTTACTTAGATGAACATGCTTGTCCTTAAGACGGTTATGGTTCACAATCATCAAGATAAATAACGAGGAATAAAACATATGCAAGTCAACCTAGGTATCATGCAAGATGGGTGAACTTAGCATGAAAACTCGATTTTTAATTTGTATGAGATAAACAATTATGGCTCATAAAACTCAGGAGCGAGAGAGTGAGATGTCAAGATGCAAACCGGGGTTGTATATGGAAGTCGAACTGTGAGAGGCTTTCCACAGGAGTGAGCTCATGCGAGTCCCATTCAGGTTCTCTGTGAATGATCGATTGTCTAGCGCGGAATGCTCGTGGTGTGGCGTAAGAATGCATCATGCTTGCTTTGGGAGAGTTGTGGCTCTCCCCCACACTATCTCCAACCTAGATGTCTTTCTACAACAAATGTTCGAAGTGATAACACAAATGTGGCTTGACTGGGTTACATAACCGGTGAACCAACTTATTCAAATCCAAATGTTCTGAATTAAATTAGGCACATACAATCATGATAGGAAATAAATAAATGGAAGGTAAATAAATAAAGGAAATGAAAGGGAAACAAACCTAGACCTAGGACTAGCACCTAATGGAAACAAAACTAGGGCGAATCCCCTCTACTCGGCAAGGAGCTGCTCTTGCCCCTCAGCTGCTGCAAGCCTCTGCAGCTTCTGAGTCATGTCCTCAACAAGCTGGCGATACTCAAGCTTGAGCTCCTGGTATTCTTTCCTCTGCCTAGCTAGCCCTTCAACTAGCATCTCATGCTCCATGTATAGCTCAGCTAGTTTGTGCACAAGCTTCTCCAAAGCAGGTGTCCTGATGATCTCCTGCTCCCACTATGGCAGCTTACGGCGAGGTTTACCATAGCCTCCAGTTGGCATCTTCACTCCAAAGATCCTGCATCTTGTTTGCGGGAGTGGAAACTCATCCCACACATCTTGCTCATATGTGTGACAGAAGTCTTCTCCATAGCTGTTGAAATCGGAGCTGACGTAGCGTTCTTCAGGCTTCAATGGCGGGCCAGGAGCGTCGTCGAATAACACACGCTTGCATGCTGCTGCCCTTCCTCCCATGGTGGCCGGCCAAGCCGGGAAGGAAGGCAGTGAGGAGGAGCCACGTCGAGATGGCCGAACAGAGAAGTGGACATGTTCCCTCCAAAAGCTCTCCACACTCCTGCCTCTTCCTGGCATCTCAACCTCTGGCGATCCATCTCCTCATCCATCAAGTCGTCGAGGTCGACAGGGCGAGAGGAACTCCCCTCCCCTGGGCCATATGGGGAAACCGCCTTGCGGAGCCGAGCGAAACCGTGGTCAGCCATGGATGGGCTTAAGAGAAGTGATGTGGAGGAGATGGGTTCTGCATGACTCGAAATATGTCGTGCGGCAGGGAGAGGGTTTCGAGAGGGAGATGAGGCACACACGCGAAAGACGAAGGATGACGGGGGCACCCTGGCTTCGGCTGATCTGGGGATCAGCCGACCCTAGGTGGGCCCCGCTGGTCCTCCCCATTCGCGTGTTGGCTCTAGCAGGCTGAAACATTACAGGCCCAAGTGGGTGCCCCGAGATAGCAAGGTGGGCTTCGGCTAAAGCTAGGATAAGGTTGTGGTTGACTAGTCAACCTGTACTCTATAATAACTTTGGCTAAGCCACTTATATAATCTTTAGATATTCTGGGGGGACTCACCTTGACAACATACCTGGTCCATCATAGGTGTAGAAGCTACTGATGGGGATCATGAAGTATTCACCGTGTTGCCACGATGGTGTTGTCTTCTATGTACCTTTGCCTACTCCTTTCATGTCTAATAATTCCTTTCTCCTGCATGGTTAGCATTCACAAGATACTCGAGGGATAATTCTTCTCAGGAAATCAGATAAATGAAACCCAAGAGTACTCAGAATGCGGGTGTCTCATGAGCGATCTCCAGTCTCAACGCAAAATCGTCTCTCTTGCAGATAGTGCGATATGATGATGGGCTTTGGTCTGCAAGGTTAGAGCATATATACAAACACGACTCCAAAAGGTAACAAAGCTGAAAACAAGCATGATCATCCTAGGGGCTGAGGCAGCTCTGGGGTGGTCACGGGACTCGGGAAGCTATAGCACTAGGGTGGTGGAACTCGGAGATAAAAAGATTAAGCACTGAGGCTAGTGCTCTCGCAACGGGAACTGATCTCCGAGTGAACTCAAGCCTAGTAAAACACTTGGCCTCCAAAAGGGGATAGAGGAAAGACCCCAATAGCCGGTGTATGTTCGAGAGCTAGAGTTCTAGTGCAAGGTGAGGTTCAACTCACCCTTGCCTTAGGCAGAGGGTCCGATGTTCTCATTAAAATGATGAAACATCTCGAGGTCTAGACTAAGCTTCCAATGGGAGGTGTTGGGGATCCGGGGAGGGGGCCCCCTCCAGACTGGGCAACCGCCAGAGGCGAAGGTACGGCCCCCGCATGAGGGCCCTCGCATAGGGCCTTGTGGGAGAAAACGGTCCCCTTGGAAGAAGGCGGCGCCGCGGCTGGGCTGGGGAAAGGCTGCGGGGGGGGGACCGAAATGCAGAGGGACCCCGCGTTCGGCACCCGGGAGGACACCGAGAGCTGGAAGAGCCCCGGAAGGAGGGGGACATGTGCCAAGAAGATCTACCCTAGGGTTTATAGTGACGCAGGATCCGGCCTCATGTAACGGGAGGGGGAGTGTACCAAAATGCCGTCGTCCGGACATAGGGGGTAGCATGTCCGTACCGGGGGCAGGATGGACTTTGTACCAGAACGGCCTCGAAGGCCTATATCAGAGGGCACTGACCCAATGTATTGAGTTTAGTGGAATCTATGCACACAATTCTCTCTACTAGTCACTCAGTCCTCTAGTAGCTCTTTTGAGTCGTACGATCCGACTCAAGGGCCCCACCTTTACTGTTTGGGCTATTGTGACCACCAACAGTTTGCGCCGTCCGTGGGGATGTGTGTGACTAAGAAAAGCCAAGATGGCCCCATCCAAGAAGGGGAAGGTGTCCTCAGAGGTCTCCTGGGATGAGTCTCTCCCGGTCGAGGGTGGCGCCTCTGGAGGTCGCCCTGCAGGGTTCTTGGACGAGCTCCAAGACCCCAATGGGGCTGAGCAAGAAAACCCCCGAGTGGAAGGGGCGAAGACCCAAAGGATCCGGATAGAGACCCTCCAGAGTATGACAACAGCTCGCGTCCCGGCCAGGAAGGTAGCGGCAACACCACCCAGAGGAGCAGGAGGCCCTTAGAGCGGAGCAAGAAGTGGCTGAGCTCCAAGCCCGGGTCCAGAGGGCAAGGAGGGAGGCAGAGCAACAGGACTCCACGACGAGGGAGGAGATCGACTGGGAGGCACGGAGGCGACAGGAGGATTATCTGAGGTGCCGAGCGGATGCCAACCGGAGGTCCCGGGAGCTGAAGCAGCTCCTGGATGAACTCGAGGTGGAGAAGGCACTCCAGGAGGGCTCCGACAGGAGCGGCCGCATGCCGCGCCTGACCTAACCGCTCAATAGGGACTGTTGCATGGTTCTCTCCGGTCCAGCCTGTCGCGACGACTGAGGACTAGTGTGGCCCGAGGACTGGTGGATGGTCACTCCTTAGTGATGAGTGATTGACAATGTTGTGTGGACTGATTCTTGGCTTAGTCTTGCAGGTTCAGGTTGCGACTTGATTTGCGTGTTGCAGGTGAAGATCTAGTGCGAAAGGTCCATGTATGTGTGACCTCCTAGGAGTGGAGAGACAAGTAGGCTTTGATCGAGGTACCTGGTAGCCGATGGGATCAAGTGCAGACTGTACACTGCCAAGAAGAGCAAGACGACGTCGAGAGGGATGGAGCCGGTGTAAGGTAGCAGCTAACAACTGAAGCTTGCACACGGGGTTTACAGTGGTTTATCCACAAAACCAATGGGTTACTTGGCTGAGCCACAAAGTCGAGGCCAAAGGCTCGACAGGGCGAACCAACCTGCCTAGGCCGGTCTAACCGCCCAGGAGGGGTGGTCTAACCGCCTAGCTAGGAGTGACCAGGGGAGGCTAGTCTGACCACCCATGAGGGGCGGTCTGACCGCCTGGCTCGCAGCGTGTCGAGAAGCTTCGAAGCGGAGGACACACGGCACGATCGTGAGGCTTGCATGGAGATGAAGCGGATTGTGGCCAGCAGGCGTCCGTCCGATGGAGAAAACGACCAAAGTTCCCAAAGTGCCCTTGGTGGGCGTGTATCTTAAGTTAAGTTAGTAGGGGTAGTTTGGTCATTGGTTGCCCTCGATATAAACTCAAGTGAGAGGAGATGGCAGCCACCTCTTTGAACCCTAGTTCATTTGCTTTCCTCCTTTGTTTTTCCTAGGCCTAGCTTGAGAGTGATGAGGACATCGCCATGCTGGATATGTGTTGACAGCTGTTAAGTACCACTTTCAGCCCTCAATATTCTCACATAAATGGAGGCATATGCATTATTTACTTGCATTTTGGTTTGAATAATGTAGTTCCACTTGTCCTTGGAGATTATTTGTATGTAGGTGATTTACCCCTAAAAAGAGATGGAAACCAACCTTCTATGAAGAAACCATGCCAACTCAGCTGAGGAGGTGGCTGCCACCAAGGAAACACATGGCATTCCACGTCATTGATCCAAGGGAGGCACTCACAGACGAATCAGAGAGCGACACATGGACTTCACATGGATCCATGGGCCCACCAGAGCTCCAACTTATCAAGAAACTTGGCATGCACGGAGGACAAGCATCAGGGCTCACATGTCAGCCTCCCTAAGGAAGCACAGCCGAGAAGGCCGCCCTAGGGGTTCGACCGACCCTAGGATCGGCCGAACCGACCTAGGGTCGGTTCATCCTGGCCTTTCACATGTCACTTGCTCATTGGTTGCTGGCTGTATCCCAGGGTGTTTTGGACCACTTTGAGCCTCCGAGCAAGCCTTCTCCCTGCCTATAAATAGAAGGGGAGGGGCTCCCATTTCCCACACGCCACTCTCTCATTCTCCTCTCACTTTTAGTTTCCAAGGCTAGGGGGTAGGCTAGAGTAGCTCTTATTGAGGTTCGTATTGACTAGACATAAGAGAGTTCGCATCCGTTTGTATGTCTAGCCTTAGTTGATCTTGTTAGATGGCATGAGAGTGTTGCATGAGGTTTGTGTTCAAGCTACGGTACTCGGTTTAAGTTGACCAGTCTTCTGGTGGCTCTCACCCTGGGTCACAATAGCCCAGGCCGGGTGAAGTCTAGTAGCAACGCAGGCATGGTGCCTGGGTTGTCTGGCTGCGTTAGTTATGAGCATACCCCCCGTAACGATAGAGGTAGGTCCGCAGTGCTGACAGCTATTGGATCCTTTGCAACCCTTCGTGCTGGAGTACCTGCTGTAGGAGTCTAAAGTCTAGTTTCGCAGAGTGCTGGTCGTCGCGGGCTAGCTCCCCATTTGTACCTGGGTGCTGAACCTTACCATCTCATGCAATACTCATGCCTATCTCCTGTATCTTCTAGCTTTCTATGTTACATTAGAAGCTATAGCTAACTCGTATGTTCCCCCTAAGCCGTAGTGAGCTAGAGTAGAGGTAGATTTGAGTGTGTGTGTGTCGCACTACCCTTTTATATCTTTACCTTACCCCTGCCTTTGAGTTTGTTGTTTCCTATATCTATCTCTCGATTTACATTCAGAGCAAAAGCATAAGTCTAAGATATTCGCTATTGCCTTCCACGGATACGATACTCTTGGAATATTCTCCTTCCTTGGGGAAATGCAACAATGGTTTATTTGTGCACTTGCGGATTCGTTCATGATCGTTTAGATTAACCTTTGGCAAGTCTTGATGTTCATGCTAACTCGGCGGCGTTAGTTGTGACGTTAAGAAGTGCCTACAAGGCGTTTCTTGGTGTGGTCACTAAGGATGGATTCCAGATCTGTTCTTAAAGTGACGGCGGTACGAAACGCCAACAAGCATTTCTGGCGACGTTGCCGGGGAAGGCACAGGATTATCATGACTATGCTTTGCATCTGTTTATAAACTCTGAGTAGGTTAGGACAACTCTCAATGCAGGCTAACCTTGATTGTCTTCTTTTATCTTTGGATGATGAAGACAGGTAGTTTATGACTGGTTTTGACTTACCAGAGAATTTCACTGAAGATCCCAAGTCACTTGTGAGGAAAGCTCGAATTCATTTCGACTCACCTCATCGTACTCGTCCTGAAGGCGATCCAGCTTCCTTTGTACCATCCACATCAAACGCTATGGCCCAGAAGACACTTCGTGAGTACTCAGCTCCTTCTGCTGACCAGGTGCTGCAAGGCCCTGAGGTGGCAATGGGGACTGAAAATTTTGAGATCAAGACGGGTCCAATTACGATGGTACAGGCTAGCCCATTCTATGGCAAGCCAAATGAGGATGTCAATGCTCATTTGCAGCAATTCCTAAAGCTGTGCAGCACTTTCATCATCAGGGGTGCAAATATGGATGTTATCCGTCTACGGCTGTTTCCACTCTCTCTCCTGTGGAAAGCCAAGCAATGGTTCTATGCGAATCGTTATGCTATTAACACTTGGGGAAAGTGTTAAGAGGCATTTCTCAAGAAGTTCTTCCCATTGGGTAAAACCAATGCTCTTCGTGGGAGAATTTCTTGTTTTCAGCAAGCAGCAAGTGAATCTATTCCAGAGGCTTTGGAAAGGCTTTAGGAGTATGTCCTGGCCTGTCCTCACCATGGGATGGAGGATTGGCTCATTCTTCAAAGCTTTTATAATGGGTTGACTCCGATAGCCTGAGGCCATATTGATGTTGTTGCTCAGGGATCATTCTTCTCACTCACAGTTGATAATGCTAAATTACTCATTGAGAAGATGGTTTGCAACCAAGGGTGGAATGATGAAAGACTCCAACCACGACCGAGTGGTACTCATACTGTCAAGGAAGCAGACATGATTACTGCCAAGTTGGATCTTCTTATGAAGAGATTGGATGACTACACCAGCGAGAAGGCTGTCATGACCACCACTACTCTGCCTATGGATTCTCATATGACTTGTGAAGTCTGTGGCAACACTGGGCACTCAGGAAATTATTGTCCGGAGACTCAGAAGGAAGTGATGTACATGAATGGCAACAACAATGGTTATCGTCCACCTCAACAAGGAGGCCAATCGTGGAATCAACAACACCCTTATTATCAAGGAGGTAACCAAGGTAATTCTTATAACCCCAACCAACCTTCCTTGAGAGATCTCATTTTTGGGCAAGCTAAGATTAATGAAGGTGTTAACAAAAAGCTAGCTGCGCTTGATAAAACTTTGGAAAGTCTCAATGTTAAGGTTGATAGTTTTTCTTCTGCTCGGAAGAGCCAGCTGAGTTTTAACAAGATGTTAGAAACCCAGTTGGCTCAGCTAGCTGCTTTGGTTCCATCTGCTGATAACGGGAGGATCCCAGGGCAACCCGTATCCTCTTGTGAAAATGTTAGTGTAGTGTCAACTAGGTGGGTAAGCCACCTAGGAAGACACATGCTTCTAACTATGCAGGAAAGCCCATACAACAAATTCTATATCCATGGGAGGAATCAGCAGTTGTGCACAAGAAAGATCCAGGCTACCCAACTATCACCTACACAATCTATTACAAGACGATCAGGCATGCCCTTTGTGACCTTGGTGCAAGTGTTAATCTCATGTCCAAGGCCATGTTCGAGCAACTGGAATATCCAGCTCTTTCTCCTACAGCACGGACTATCCAACTCGCTGATTCAATGATATGATATCTAGAAGGAATTGTTGAGAGCATATTGGTTGAGGTCAAGAACTCTTATGTCTTCACGGATTTCGTGGTCCTTGATATGGATGACGAGGGAGGAATGCCGCTCATCCTTGGGCGACCATTTCTCAGTGATGTCTGAGCTAGAATCAATGTGGGATCTGGGATAATCCGTTTCCGCATTGGGAAGAGGAACTTGAAGTTCAAGTTTTAGGACAAAGAGGAGCAGTGCTACTTGGTGCAGGATAGTGTTGAGCAGCTTGGGGGAAGGACGGAGTCTTCACCCCCAAGGAAGAAATCTCCACCAAAGAAGCAAAAGAAAATTCATAAAGAATGGCGGAAGATTGAGAAGGCACCACCCTCTACTTCTCAGGAGTGGGTGCTGAGTGGAATTAACTGCTGACAAGAGTCCAACTCGTCGGACTAAAAATGATGGGTCCTTTCTACCAAAAAGGTTAAAGCTGATACTTATCTCATGTTTTCCTTTCCAAAATTTTATTTCCAAAATTGCATATTTGATTTTCCAAACACCTTGCATCTGCATGCTAGATTTATCTAGCCCTTTTCCCTTTTCAAAATAAAAATTTCTGAAAATGATTTCTGAGTTTGAAAACCTTAGAAAAATTATTTGGGCAATTTCTAGAGCAAACTTTGGCCGAGGCACCCAGGCATAACCTCATATAGCCGTTGGGAGGCTGCTGGCCAAAGGGGGCTGCCAGGTGGGCCCACCAGGGTTCGGCCGACCCCTGGTTCGGCTGACCTGGGAGCAATGGCTCTCGAGTCCCACCGGCGCCAACGGTTGGTAGCCGTTGCCTCTGGTCAGAATCTGGCCATTGTGCCCCCATTGCTCTATAAATTAGACCCGAGAGGGGTTGTTCTCCACCCATTCAACTCATTTCACTCACACATCCCTCTCTACTCCTTGCTCTCTTGGTTTTCTTAGATTTCTTGCTCGAGATTGGATCATCAAGTGTTCTCTCTATTGTGTTGCTGAAAGTATTGCCATTGGTGGAGCAAGCTCGATAAGAATTTCATTCGATTTCACTAATCCATCACCGAGTTGCTCTTGTTGTCCCTTGTTGTTGTGCTAGTATGAATTGGGCGGTGAACACTCTCCGGAGGGTGACACACTCCCGTTCGCGGGCAAGTGTGAGTTCATCCGTCCCCACTGAGCCGACGTTGAGCCCATCGATGATGGATTATGAAAAAGAGTAAGAAGAGCAAGCCGAGCCACAAGCCGCGGAGGAGGTCGTCAATGACACCCCCTACCTCAGCTTGCAGGGCGCTCGAGAGGAGCAAGCCTATGCTCTCCTAAAGAACCGAGTCATTGCCCACACCTGAGACTTCGACCCGGCTCTCATGGAGAAAACAGGTATGAATCTCGAGTTTGCTTACATTTGGCATGCTCTTGGTTGGGAGGAGTTTGCGTCGAATACAGAGCTTGGCTCTCGGCCCCTCACCATCCAGTTTCTTTGCTCTCTTACCGAGATTCAAGATGGCATTCAGTTTCGTCTTTTTGGGACCGATTATCGTGTTTCTTAGAAGGAACTTAGTCGTCTTCTTGGTTTTAGTCCTCGTTGTGCTGTCTCTCTAAAAAGGGCTTGTGAGGGTTTTGTTCGAGACTCTTTCTGGTTAGACATCTCTGGTCTTATTTACAATGGCAAATTTGTACCTCGGTGCAATGATATTCTGCATTCCACTCTCCGTTTGTGGCACAAGTGGCTCGCCATTACTCTCTTGCCACGAGAGGATGTTCAGCCCGCGCGCAGCGATGAGATGATGCTATTATATGCCACTATTAACAAGATCAAGGTCTATCCCGTTAAAGCTATGATTCAGCAGTGGTTGATGAATTTCAAGATAATAGGTCCTATTGAGTGTACGTCTTTGGTGACTCGTATTGCTCTCAGACTCGGGGTTCTTAGCGGGAATCCCGTACCCTTCATCAGGGGGCCCCGAGTTCTCATTGATGAGGCATACTTGATCCAAGGCATATGCTTAAGAAAGGCCCAGATGATCCTTGACTTTCTTCTTTCCGGGTTATGCAAATCAAATCTCGTTACCTAACCTGGGGTTTCGATTGTATAGCTCGGAGTCACTAACCATTCCCCTTGTTACACAAGAGGAAAGCCGTCGTGCTAGTTTTTCAGGTAGGTCCACCAGAAGCGCAGCGAAGAGAGCGCACATGCAGCAGCAGCAGTCACAGCCACCACCACAGCCACAGCCACAGCCTGCTACACCACCAGTGGCAGGAGGGGCCCCTGCGAGGTACATGTTCAGGGTTACCCCTGGATATGCACCTGGTTGGGAGCAGCCCGCCTACCATCCGAGTGAGAGTGGCACGGCTTGGGCAAGTGCGAGCGGTGCTCAGTGGGCTACACCCGCTAGTTCCAGCTCCGGTGGCCCACCTCCATCTTCGTCCTTCCGGCGGCACTCCACAGCTTCTGCACACGATGCTCAGCTCGCGTAGCAGATGGGAGAGCTCACTGTCTAGGTCACGGGATTGTAGGAGACGCCGAACACCCACATCGAGTCTACCTCAGCGTGGCAGCGTCAGGATGGTTAGAGGATCGCAGCCATGCAGCAGGCTCAGCAGCGACACATGGAGGAGCAGAGGGCTAATTATGCGAGTCAGGGTTTCTTCTACCCTCCTCCGCAGTGAGCCTGAAGCTAGCTTGGGGGAGGACCCCCATCCTGAGGTAACTTGTATCTTCCTTTGTTTTCATAATATCTTATAACGAGAACCCAAAAAAAATCTCCAAAAAAATAAAAAGACCAAAAATATTTATTTGCTTTCATCATCGTTTGCTTAGTTTGCTTTGATATGCATAGTAAGAATGCTTTGCCTCTATGGTTGAAATGATGAATAGTTGCTCTGTTTATTCTTCTCATATGTCTTGCTTACAACTTTATATCCTACCTAAGTTTTGAGTTTGTTGGCTTGTATGTTCAAACCTTAGCTTGAAAACTGTGGGTAGCAAAAAGCATGATCCTTATCTAAGTTGTTCTGAGACATGATATGGTAGAATAGAGTGCTATGATCTTGTGCTTAGTGATGCTTGACATATGGAGTTTTTCTTTTTTGAAAAATCAAAACATGATGAGTTCCTCAATGATGAGAATTTCCCATCCAAGGCCATATGTAGATTCTAGCGCTTGTTAGCCTCCACATATGCAGCTTGTTCTCTCATTGAGCTTTGTCAAATTGTTGTGACCCTTGTTAGAACTCATACTCCCCTGATCAAGATCACGTACACGTTCATGCTAAACTTCTACACTGGAAGTTAGCATTCATCATTTGCTCCATATTGCTTATGCATTCTTCCGCAAAATAAAACTCTATGTATCTTTGTATCATTCATCCCTCTCCAAATATCTCCAATAGAGACAAAGGGCTAGCTAAAAAAAGGGGGGAAGAAAGAAAAAGAAAAGCATGATCAAAAGCATGGCAAAAATAAATAAAGAGAGCTAGCCCAAGTCTCAAAAAATTTCAAATGGAGAAAAGGGGATTGATATGTGCAAGAGAAAGAGTTCCACCATATAGATGGTAATAACTAGTACCTACTCCGGGGCTAGTGTCCACCTTACCATCAATCCCTCATTCCCTCATACAAAGCATGGTAATATCTAGCACCCATTTCCGGGCCTAGTATCCACCTTGCCATGCTCATCACCATCACACACATATGCACATCTTGATCAGGATGTATGTTTGTTTCTTCCAAGGATCCGGTTTTTGACTTCGCAAAACATGAGAGACAAGTGTGCCACATTTCTTCCATACCTACAGCTCCACATAAGCCTTTTAGGAGTAGGATGTGAAGAAAGGCAGCATTGATACCTTGGTGAGGAACCATACACTTTGAGTGATCCGAGAGTATCATTTGAGGAAGTCTGATTTTCTTTTGAAAAATTTGCAAAACCTCCGGATTAGTAGCTGATCAAGGTATGAGTGATTAGGCACATACTATATGACCATTCTGTCTCTCAACCGCCTAAGGCAGGTGAAGCTATATGCCCCACGTCATTAGGTGAAAGGTAAGAACATTGCCAACTTGTTCAACTCTTGGTAGAGTACTTTGCTGTATGTTTGCCATAAGTTGAGAATACAACATTGTAGCAACTCCTGATCAACCAACCTAAGTCTCTAATGTCTTGCTTCGAGACGAGCAAGCGGTTAGCTTGGGGGAGTTTGTTGACGACTGTTAAGTACCACTTTCAGCCCTCAATATTCTCACATAAATGGAGGCATATGCATTATTTACTTACATTTTAGTTTGAATAATGTAGTTCCACTTGTCCTTGGAGATTATTTGTATGTAGGTGAAGTACCCCTTAAAAGAGATGGAAACCCACCTTCTATGGAGAAACCATGCCAACTCAGCTGAGGAGGTGGCTGCCACCAAGGAAACACATGACATTCCACGTAATTGATCCAAGGGAGGCACTCACCGACGAATCAGAGAGCGACACATGGACTTCACATGGATCCATGGGCCCACCAAAGCTCCAACTTATTAGGAAACTTGGCATGCATGGAGGACAAGCATCAGGGCCCACATGTCAGCCTCCCTAAGGAAGCACAGCCGGGAAGGACACCCTAGGGATTCGACCGACCCTAGGATCGGCCGAACCGACCTAGGGTTGGTTCATCCCGGCCTTTCACGTGTCACTTGCTCATTGGTTGCTGGCTGCATCCTGGGGTGTTTTGGAGCACTTTGAGCCTCCGAGCAAGCCTTGTCCCTGCTTATAAATAGAAGGGGAGGGGCTCCCATTTCCCACACACCACTCTCTCATTCTCCTCTCACTTTTAGTTTCCAGGGCTAAGTGGTAGGCTAGAGTAGCTCTTATTCAGGTTCCAAGTCTTCTTTGGAGTCTAGGTATGAGTTCTCTTTTATCTTTATTTCATTGTATGACTTTGATCTACTTCAGTTATTCAGCTATTTCATATAAAGTCATGGTAGATCATATGCTTGATATGTTCTTGAGTTCATCCTTTGTGCATCATTTAGAGGCTTGTGTTATTCATGAACACTATCTTTCGATCCACTTGAAGGATGATAAACTCATTCCTTATGTGTTTGTTCATAAGTTAGAGGCTCGTGTTCTTCACGAACACGACCCTTTGATCTTATTGACTAGACATAAGAGAGTTCGTATCCGTTCGTATGTCTAGCCTTAGTTGATCTTGTTAGATGGCATGAGAGTGTTGCATGAGGTTTGTGTTCAAGCTACGGTACTCGGTCTAAGTTGACCAGTCTTCTAGTGGCTCTCACCCTGGGTCACAATAGCCCAGGCCGGGTGAAGTCTAGCAGCAACGCAGGCATGGTGCCTGGGTTGTCTGGCTACGTTAGTTATGAGCAAACCCCCCGTAACGATTGAGGTAGGTCCGCAATGGTGACAGCTATTGGATCCTTTGCAACCCTCCGCGCTGGGGTACCTGCTGTAGCAGTCTAAAGTCTAGTTTCGTAGAGTGCTGGTCGTCGCGGGCTAGCTCCCCGTTTGTACCTGGGTCTTGAACCTTACCCTCTCATGCAATACTCATGCCTATCTCCTTTATCTTCTAGCTTTGTATGTTTAGTACATTAGAACCTAGAGCAAACTCGTATGTTCCCCCTAAGCCATAGTGTGCTAGAGTAGAGGTTGATTTGAGTGTGTGTGTCGCACTACCCTTTTATATCTTTACCTTACCCCTGCCTTTGAGTTTGTTGTTTCCTATATCTATCTCTCGGTTTACATTCAGAGCAAAAGCATAAGTCTAAGATATCCGCCATTACCTTCCATGGATACGATACCCTTGGAATATTCTCCTTCCTTAGGGAAATGCTACAATAGGTCATCTGTGCGCTTGCGGATTCATTCATGATCATTTAGATTAACCTTTGGTAAGTCTTGATGTTCACGCTAACTCGGCGTCGTTAGTTGTGACGTTAAGAAGTGCCTACAAGGCGTTTCTTGGTGTGGTCACTAAGGATGGATTCCAGATCTATTCTTAAAGTGATGGCGCTACGAAACGCCAACAATATGCACACACCACGTCCTTCCCCACGCTACAAGTCGTCTCCAACTCAGCTGCCACTTTCGGTTTGGATTCAGCTGACACCTCTGCACGGTTTCGGCGATATCTCCCTCATCCGGATTCGAAACGAGGCGTATAAGGATGCGTTGGAAAGGGGACAACAACGCCGTCATTTTGGTTCTGGTCCCAGCTCCAGAAGGTTCGTGAATCATGCTATGTGACCACGACAAGGTGCTGCATCACCTTTTTGGGCCAATTTGGCCGTGTATCATGTCGGTCCTTAAGCCCAGGTTGAGGACGCCCCCCCTAGTCGCCCCCTCAACCCTAGGTCGCCCCTTAGGGGTTAAAACTTAGTAGCCACCATCATTTAGACTTGGGTTTTGTTTAGTTGAAGTTTTTGGAGTTGAAACTTTCGTGATTCATTGTAAATGTGACGCCAAGTCCTTTTGCTGTGATCCAAGGCCCATGTTCTTGCATCTCCTCGACTGTGTCAACTTGTCCTTTCGAATCGAGTGCTCAAACTCCATTGATATTCACTTCATTTACATCTGCACTATTCAATTGCGTGTTTACCATTTTCTTGCTTGTGTTCTCGATTCGCTTGCAGGGAAAAGCCTTCGTGGCGAGGTCAATCAAGTTGTGCTTGGTTGATAACCAATGGAGTAGTGGTGTAATGGTTGCGGGGTCCGAATTGTGCTGATTCGAAGCTAAGATCGCCAATGTCGAGTCTCCACCAATCGACCTATGCATCTACCTCTCGGAAGATCGGGCCATCACCTGTCATTTGGTATCAGAGCTGGGCCCTTGTTAAGAAGGGGAGAATGATGAGGACATCTTCCTCCACTATTACCCATTGGCAAAGATGCAACAAATAGGCCACCGGTGGCCCAAGTTGTAGTCGGGAGGCGACCGTGTGAGCCTCATTATCCCACCTTGCTTAGCTTGGGAGGACTAAGCCACCTTAAAAGGGAGAGCCACCCTTCCCCTATCGGACTAGTCTTTTGGGGTGCTTGGGCCTTTCCCCGAGGGGTGCACTAGAGTGCGCTGCTAAGGTTATGGGGGCCAGATTGTACGTATCTGAAGCTAGAATCTTGGGAGCCAGGTCGTGCGTACCTGAAGCCGGATTTGCGGGAGCGAATCTTGGGGCAAGATCGTGCCCACATGAAGCCGAGATTTGTGGGGGCCAGATCGTGCATATCTGTAGCTGGACCGGTGCGTCGTAATTTCAGTTGTCCTAGGCCGGACATATATCAGACCGCCTCCGCCTGGGGTTTACCCAAAACCAAAACTCGAAGCTCACGACTCCAAATCGACCCAAGATTTCACCTGGACACTCTTCTGATCAAGGCAATCAAGCTATCAGAGAAAATCCCCGGAAAACCAAAACTTTCCTCGTGAAACCCCAGGGTGGTCAGACCGCGTGCCTTGGGCGGTCAGACCGCGTCCCCTCCAGAACCTGGCCGCGGGTCAAACCTGAACTTCCCTTCACCCGATCTCCCGGTTCACTCCACAGATTGCAACAAAACATCGGGGATAGCTGGGTCACCTCATGGAAGACCTCTCCACCAAAGGATATCCACCAAAACCCATCCAATCAAGAGGACTCGTGAATCAAAGGCCTCTAGGTCATGAGCTCCAGGAACTCCAAAAACCACCCAAATCGAAGGTTTTCCCAAGAGATTGCTGGGGCAAAATCACCAATAAAAGAGGCACAAAGACCTCATGTGTGATACCCAACAAGAATCCCTCGAAGAAACCCCTCAAACAAGCCACCACAGAAATCCCCAAAAAGAGCTTCGAAAATCACCAAAAGGGAAAATGCCGGGAGACAAAGAGAGATAAGATGAACCCCGCCAAAGCTTCTATACATACCATGAAAGGTTCATACAAGGTCTAGCAACCCTCCTCGAACATCCAACCCCCTCACAAGATCTCTCATGAAGCTCTCTGATACCAAATGATATATGTCCGGCCCAGGACAACCGAAATTACGACGCCCCGGTCTAGCTACAGATACGCACGATCTGGCCCCCACAAATCTCAGCTTCAGGTGGGCACGATCTGGCCCCCAAGATTCGCTCCTGCAAATCCAGCTTCAGGTATGCACGACCTGGCCCCCAAGATTCTAGCTTCAGATACGTACAATCTGGCCGCCATAACCTTAGCACCGCACTCTAGCGCACCCCTCGGGGAAAGGCCCAAGCGCCCCAAAAGACTAGTTCGATAGGGGAAGGGTGGCTCTCCCTTTTAAGGTGGCTTAGACTGTCTCCAGCGGCTGCCGGATCCAGCCTCGCATCTGCAAAATGCAGACGTAGGGTGCACTGTAGCGCCTCCAGCAATAGGCGCAACACCTGCTACATTTTGCGGTGACCTCCCCACAGAACCGCATTCTCAGGGATTTCGAGACGTTCCCCTTCCCAACCGCTGCGGGTCCCACAGTCTCGGCCTCCGCCTCCGCCTCTGCCTCCGCCTCCTCCTACAGTCCTGCTCCGTGGCGGGGCGCGTTTGAAGTCAACTGCAAAGTCTGCCACCCTCCTGCTCCGTCCACCACCATGCGCGCTGGCTCGGCGTCTGCGAGCCCGTCCACGCCGGGGTGCCGCACTGGGCGCGGCTTGGCGCAGAGGACCTCTGGTGCTCGGCGCAGATCCGGGGACCTCGCTTGACTGCCTTGCTCCTTCTTGGCCACCTCCGCCTCGCTTCTCCTCGCCCCCGCCTTGCTCCTCGGTGCCGCGGGAGCCAACCACCTGCCCGGATGTAGCAGGGGATGCGCCACACCGCTGGAAGGTAACCCTCTTTGCGGCACTGTTCTCATCTCTCTCCTTTGCGCAGAAGCCCGTTTTGCAGATGCAGATGGGTGATATTGCTGGAGACAGTCTTAGTCCTCCCAAGCTAAGTAAGGTGGGATAATGAGGCTCACACGGTCGCCGCCTGACTACAACTTGGGCCACCGGTGGCCCATTTGTTGCGTCTTTGCCAACGGGTAATAGTGGAGGAAGATGTCCTCATCACAGTCGGACCACCTTGTCCATGCGGTCTGACCGCCCCTAGCAGGGAGTTTTCCCTTGTGTGATTTCCGCTGTGGTGTGTGTATTGTTGAGTGGCTTGTAGGTGTGGTTTGCTCCTAGGATCAGTAGCACTCTAGTGGCTACGTGGTCTTGGCAAACGTGCGGATAGAGTGGTGAAAGTTATTTTGAGATTGAGGCCGTGTTCATCTCGTTAGAGGAGTCATCTCTCTTGAGAAGAATTTTTATCGGCTCCCATTCACTCCCCCCTCTCTCTGGTAGCCCAATCCGGTCCATCAATTGGTATCAGAGCAGGTTACGGATCTTTTTGATTCTAACCAGTCTAAGATCCAAAGATGGGTGACCACGGAAAGGGGTCGGGTCCTCTGCACTTCGATGGGAAGAACTATCAGATGTGGGAGAGGCGCATGGGGTGCATTCTTGCGTGGGAAAGGACAAATGATCTGGGAAGTGATGCAAAATGCAAACTATGTCGTTCCTGACAGTTTCATCCTTCCAGGTGCTCAGGACATGTTTGAGGCCAACAGCAAGGTGTGGATTACTTGTTCCATGCTCTTTCTGCCATGGAGTTTGATCACGTGTACGGAGAGGATGTGGCCAGCAAGATTTGGGTTAAGCTGAGGAATGCTCATGTTAGGAAAGCTCAGATGCAGGCTCGCTTATTTGCCACTCACCGGAGAGTACGAGAACTTCACTCATCTCCCCGGCGAGTCGATTGATGCCATGTTCCTGCGCTTCACCTGTATTGTGAACAACATGAGGGCCAATGTGGTGGTGCTCCCATACACGGATCATGATAGAGCTATCAAGCTCTTGCACTCACTTGATAGATCCGTGTGGAGTGCCAAGGTAGAGGCTATCTTGGAGTCTGGTGTGTATGAGATGTTGACCAAGGATGAACTGTTCTCTAAGCTGAAATCGTCAGAGGTGGATCGTGGCCTGAGAGCCAAGGCTGAGAGCACGACTGAGTCCCATAGTCTTGCTCTTGTGTCTGGATCTGGTGCAAGGACTAACACTAACTCCTCCTCGAGGATGTTTTCTCTGTCTTCCTTTGTGTCCTTGCTAGATGAGGAGTTCGACGAGCTTAGAGGGGACGAGCACTTGTAGAAATATGCTTATCCATGACCTTTTGCTTGTGACGATGGATACTTTCATCACAAAAGACTATCTTTCTATGACCTAATTTTCATATTCGTCATAAGTTACAAGTGACGAAGTTTTGCGTTGATCATTAACGATGAAAATAAAAATATCGTCACAAAACACTAAAAGGAAATCGTCATATATTATGTTTTCGTATTGTGATGAAACATAATCGTCACCGATTAGATTTGACATCGTCATAGTTTATTTGCCTCGTTAGGCACACCTAATGATGAAACAAATTGGTCACAGCTCAATTTTAGTACTCATCATAGATAATGTGTTTAGTTTCCCCCCACGTGTACCACTTGACGACGTGCCATGTGTGGGCAAATTGGTCACAGATCAGTTTTAGTAATTGTCATAGATAACGTGTGCTAATTGATGGCATGCATAGTGGGCCACAGCTCTGGCTCGACAGTAGGTTGGGACTTGGACAAGCGGCCTGCTCCACCTTTTTTTGCACAAGGTTGGGCCTTCCCCAGCCGGCCCGCTCCACCTTTTTTGCACAATGGGCCACAACTCCGACTCGAAAGCAGCTTGGGCCTTGGTCAGGCGGCCCGTTCTAATGTTTTTTGCAAAGAGGGACACAGCTTGATGTGGCAATTTTGAGGCCCACCTAAGGGTCCCCCCGGACGACGTGGCGCAGGCCACTAGTGTTAAATTGTATTAGGCAAAAAGACTACTCCCATGAAGCATTGATCCCGCGACCTGGTAGTGCACAAGCAGGAGCGCTACCACTACACTATGTGAGTTTTCATGTTGAAGGAATGATGTTTTTCTATTTATAAGTTGGATAATAAATTGTGGGTCCCTTAACTGTATGGATCAGACATTATGGGTCGACCCATAGGATCTATGAACATAGACCCTGATCACAAAGGATCTAATGATGCGGCGGCGAGGGTAGAGGAAGCGTCGAGCGTTCCCCATTGACGTGGTGGCGGTGTTGCAGTTGCAGGTCACCACCGGGACTCGTCACAAAGGCAGAGCAATGCTGGCTCACGCGCGATGAGGGCAGACCTAGCGTCTGGCTTGGTAGAAATGCGACGGCAAGGGCAGAGGAGGCGTGCGGTGTGGCAAAGCAGTGGCGATGCGACGAGAGCGGTGCTAGGTGTGGACAGAACAACGACAGTAGACTATGAAAGGATTAAAAGAACTATACATCAGTAGCTAACGGAAACCTCTAACTAGCGCAGTGGTAACACACTTGGAGTTTAACTTATAGCTCCCGGGTTCAAACCCAAATGGAGCCATTTTTTTGTTTTACAAACATTTATGTCTTTTTTTGCTATCTCTATTTTATATTCTTTTTATGCACTTTTTTTCTCGGAATCAATAGAAATTGTTTCTCAGAAAAATTTACTAATGCTTTGGAGAAACTAGTTTAGTGGGGATGTGCATGTGTGTGACATGTATGGTTTAGTGGGAATGTGCATCACCGTTTTCTCAGAATCACTTGAAACTTTTTTGACAACATAATACACCAAAAGGAGCAGCTCATTCAAGTTTTCAGATTTTTAAACAAGATTAGATGATTTTAACATTTATTCTTTATTAAATCAACAAATAATTACAGTAATATGCAAACTTGGTCTGAAAATTTCAAAACTTCACAAAACATCATAGTTTGGATACATAAGCATCCCAAAAAAGTTTCAAATGATTTTGAGCAACTGGTACTACACATCCCACATAGGGATGAACATCTCTCGTTAAGTGACAATGACATGTGTGAGACATGTATTGTTTAGTGGCGATGTGCATCATCACTTTCTCAGAATCACTTGAAACTTTTTTGACAACATAATACACCAAAAGGAGGAGCTCATGCAAGTTTTCAGATTTTTTTAAGCAATATTAGATGATTTTAACATTTATTCTTCATTAAATCAACAAATAATTATAATAATAGACTAACTTGGTCTGAAAATTACAAAACTTCACACAACATCATAGTTTGGATAAATAAGTATCCCAAAAAAATTTCAAATGATTTCGAGCAACTGACACTATACATCCCACATAGGGATGAACATCTCTCGCTTAGTGACAATGACATATGTGAGACATGTATGCTTTAGTGGGGATGTGTGTTTTCATTTTATCAGAATCACTTGAAACTTTTTTGACAACATAATACACCAAAAGGAGGAGCTCATGCAAGTTTTCAGATTTTTAAGCAAGATTTGATGATTTTAACATTTATTCTTCATTAAATCAACAAATAATTGTAATAATAGACAAACTTGGTCTAAAAATTACAAAACTTCACACAACATCATAGTTTGTATCCATAAGCATCCCAAAAAATTTTCAAATGATTTCGAGCAACAGACATTATACACCCCACATAGGGATTAACATCTTTTACTAAGTGATAATGACATATGCGAGACATGTATGCTATACTGGGGATGTGCATCATCATTTTCTCAGGATCACTTGAAACTTTTTTGACAACATAATACACCAAAAGGAGGAGCTCATGCAAGTTTTCATATTTTTTATGCAAGATTAGATGATTTTAACATTTATTCTTCATTAACTCAACAAATAATTATAATAATAGACAAACTTGGTCTAAAAATTACAACACTTCACACAACATCATAGTTTGTATCCATAAACATCCCAAAATAGTTTCAAATGATTTCGAGCAACTTACATTATACATCCCACATAGGGATGAACATCTCTCGCTAAGTGACAATGACATTTGTGAGACATGTATGCTATAGTCGGGATGTGCATCATCATTTTCTCAGAATCACTTGAAACTTTTTTGACAACATAATGCACCAAAAGGAGGAGCTCATGCAAGTTTTCAGATTTTTTAAGCAAGATTAGATGATTTTCACATTTATTCTTCATTAAATCATCAAATAATTATAAAAATAGACAAACTTGGTCTAAAAATTTTCAAACTTCACACAACATCATAGTTTGGATCCATAAGCTTCTCAAAAAAATTTTCAAATGATTTCGAGCAACTGACACTATACATCCCAAATAGGGATGAACATCTCTCGCTTAGTGACAATGACATATGTGAGACATGTATGCTTTAGTCGAGATGTGCTTCATCATTTTCTCAGAATCACTTGAAACTTTTTTTGACAACATAATACACTAAAGGGAGGAGCTGATGCAAGTTTTCAGATTTTTTAAGCAAGATTAGATGATTTTAACATTTATTCTTCATTAAATCAACAAATAATTTTGAATGGTTCAAACAAACTCATATGGAAAAAAGGACGATCACCAAAATCGTACAAAAATTAATAAGAGCACCCCACTAGTCAATTCGCTGAAACCTCAACGTGCCAAGTCATCTGCTGATGTCACCTGTCTTTAATGCCCCCTCCCCACCCCGCACCGCGTGCCCCACGATCCCGCGCACCTCATCCCTCCCGCTGTCCAACTTCTCCATCGCTCGCATTCCCTATTCCCCTTCCCTCGCTCGCATCCCCTTCTCCCCGGATCCCACCCGCGTCATGCCCATCCAACTGCTGCCGCCCCTCGCCTCCCTACCTCCACGCCCCCTCCTCGCATCCCCCATCCCCATAAAGTTCCTTGAGGCCTACTAGGAAGGTGAGGAGGCGAGCGATGTACCGCCCTCGCCAGCAGCCGCCTATCAAGCCAGCGGGGTCCCTCTCTCTTGAAGCCGGCGAGATTCCTCCTCCGCCTCCCCTCGAGGTTGCGGCATCCCTCCTCACCTACGACCCACACCGACGACGTGATGCCGCTCTTCCACCTCCCCTCGATCCTGCCACATTGAAATCGATCCAGCGGCGCACCTCCTCCACTTCCTCCCCACGCCGACCAACTTCCTCTTCCGTATCTGCACACCGGCTACTTTCCCCTTCCCAATCTGCACGTCAGCAACCTCCTCTTCTCGATCTGCACAACGGCCACCCCTCTCTTCTGTATCTACCCGCGGGCAACCTGTCCATCCCGATCTACAGGCCGGCCATCACTCCATCCCGATCTACAGGCCGACGACCTCCTGCAGCTAATGATATTGCTTCTTTGCTTTCGCAGGATTCTTCTGACATTCATGAATGTGTGCTAGGTTCTCAAGAAGAACTTCTCAGGTTTGAAGCTTCCTCCCATTCAATCTGTATGTTGATATTAGCCTGAAAGCTTCGCTGAGGAATGACCATGCCGAGGGGATCATCATTTTCTGATAACTTACTTTGCGAGGACGAATTTTAACTGAAGGAATGGAAAGGTTAATAGCCACGGTTTGCTGTGCATTCTTTATAGGATTCTTATTTGCTTTCTCAGAATGACTTTCGTTGGTCGAACTGCAGGCCGACCAGGAAATTGCTTCTTTCCATATTTGCTTAACATGCTGCCTTATAATTATATGAATTGAAATATGTTTGTGACTGATGAGTCTGCAAAATGTTGGAAAAACACATGTGAAGCATTTATTTTGATAATATTGCTTGGGAAATGCTCTACCATAATTTCCAGGAATGATATAGGTGCTAGGTTGGCTGTCCGTTTAAGCAAATGTCACAAAACAATTGAAGCCATATATTGTTATGTTCATAAGAAGCAGTGGATACTCATGACAAATAAAGTGAATGAAAGTAATTGTCACATTCAGTTAGTGGTGTGCAATTACCTGAATGAAAGTGAATGTCACATCCATGAATGAAAGTAAGTGTCACATTCAGTTAGTGCCCTGTACTCCAATCTGCATGGCCAAATGAATCATAAGTTAATATAGCAAATTACACAAGCTTTCTAACAAGTGCAAGCAGAGAGGACAATTCATGAAACAATTTGTCTAATGCAAACAGTGCAAGATCGGGAGCAATGAGTTATAAGCCATTGAAAGTTGATGCTTCCGTTAAACAAGCGAGATCGAGTGAAAAATGAGTGATGACGATTACCTACTTGTCTTAGTAATAACTTCATAATGCATTACCAGAGCTGCCAAGAAAACAATTTGTAAGGTAAGTCTTAGTTTGGGCATATGATGTACTACTATAGAAGAAAGAACATTTCAAAGTGTTCTCCAAAGTGATGCTAACCAACTACAGAGGCTATACTGATGCTGCCAATTTCACTTCCTAATGAACCAATCAGACAATTTAATATAAGATGAATGAGCAAAGCATTACACTAAACAAGATACAAGTTGGCAGTTCAGATCAGCAAATTGATTTACTGCATGCTAACTACCTATCAAGAAATTCTAAAAGAGAATTCCCTACCAGCCTGCCATCACCACCTTCAACGCTGACCAATTCCTTCAGCGAGTTTACAAAGTCAAAAAAGTCCTGCAAAAATAAATGGCACTGTCTAAATAATCATCGAAGTAAATCTTTATCAGTTTCAGTCATCATGATAGTGGATACAATTATACAAATGTAAAATTTGATCGAGTGTGCCTCACCCAAAGCCTTCTTAGGCTGTAATGCTACAACAACATCCAAGCATTTCTCTATATCTGGAATTTTGGCCTGTGGCAATAGAAGGGAAGGCAAATATGTTACATATTCTAACAGAGTATCCAGCACTAAAAAAATATGAGAGTTGAACAAAGCAGACAAGAAAATAAGCTAGTCAAGAAAATGAAGGTTCCACAGAATGCAATCAAGACTCATCCATGTTGAACTGTTATCAATAGTCAAATATGTTCTATGGGAAATTTTCTTGAATAGCAAGAATGGACTTAGGAAAATTTACTGGACTTGTGTTCAATCCAGAACCAGTACAGGTTACAGATACAATTTTCACAAGTAATGCTTTGATTTTACATTTGATGGCCATAAGGCAGAGAAGCTCAATTTCAGTTGCTAAGATCTCACAATTCAGTTGCTAAGATCAATGATGCTAGTTAGCTTAGCATCAAAGTTGCTAAGATCAAAGATGCTAGTTAGATAGAAAACAAAAACTGACTAAGATCAGGTAGCTAAAGTAGTATAAAATGTGTGCACTGCCATTTTACAATGGAAAAGGTATTGGCTAGTTAAGACTTACAATATTAAAATACCAGAGTACATGAAAGCAAGAGCAAGAATTGCCCTCTAAAGGAGCACACCTACACAAAAACCTACCTCCATATGCAGTCAAATATCAATGAAACACATGCAGAAAAGAATCTAGTAGATTTGCTTCCTTCCACTACAATGGGGCAATGGGCTCTTCTAGAGTCGAGACCATCACACTTCTATATACAGAGTAGCAACACTTCACAATAATATAAGCACGGACACAAGATTTGCGAGAGGAGATAGAAGGATGGGTTAATTCTTTTTGTACCACAACAACAGCAGGGAGCCAGTCAACCAACAGATCAGATGAGAAGTGAGAGAGGAATACCAGATCTGAAGCTCTACACAGCCAAAGAACGCAAATCCAGTGAGGATCTGCACATTTGAGATGATAAGTTAGCGAATCGATGATATATAGAGTTAAAACAAGAAGATGTAGCTCTTGCGCAGCCTCGCCGCCAGATACAGAGCCACGGCGGCCACTGACCCCACGATCACTGCTCCCCCACCGGCAGCAGCACAGCACCTCCACCCGTGCGTCCACCGCCTTCATGTTCCATGCTGCCACCGTGTACAGCTTCCGCACCACCACCAGCTCCCTGTCGCTCTCCACCAGGTATAGCCACCACTGTCGTGCGGGGGCTCCACCTCCCATAGCACCGACACCACCAGCAGACCACCCGTGCGGCCCCAGATCTGGTGGGGAGGTGGGCCGGAGGAGGGAGAGGAGGGCCGAAGGGGGAGGGGAAGGCGGCGGAGGCCGCCTCACGGTGGAGGGGAGGGGCGGATGCAGAGGGGACGGCAGCGGCGGAGTGAGTGAGAGCGAGATGCGGGGTCAGGGGATCCTGTAGGCGGATAGGGCAGAGGGGGGTGCTACGCGAGTGGATAAAGAGGACACGAACGTTGAGTTAACTGGATTGAAACAAAAGTTTGGGTCCAGGAACTCGTAATGGTAATGGACATTCATGTGGTTCGTTGCACAAATATTTTAGGTAATGGACATTGATTAATACACGTCTCTAATAAGACTAGGTCGTGGTCTGCAAGTTTTATAGATAACGTGTGTAAATTTATTGGTAACGGACTTTAATAACATCTGTTACCTTTAATGAAAGATTAAACGAAGTAAACTGGCTTACTCCCCGGCAACAGGGCCAGAAAAAGAGGCTTGTTGACTGTTCAATAACGCGTCAAGGTTCACCGCAAGCGCACGGATCACTTGTAGTCTTTTTCACCAAGGGGAGTCCCAAGGTTCTTGTCAACCCAAGGAGCAAGGGGATTACTAGCGTTTAACCTAACACTAAATTAGTTGATTAAAGACTTTATGATGTAAAGATTAATCTATAAAGTAAAGACAATCTAACCCTAGATTACGTTAAAGAGAGATGAGAGGTTCACAAGTATGAAGAATGTATGCCCATGGAGTCCAGGTACTTGAAGATGCAATCACCCAAAACACGATAAAACCCCGATCAAATCTATCTAAGCATGTGAACAAAGAACTAGACGTTTCCCTTCCCTCGTACATGTCACTACGCGAAGGTAATCCGTACTAACCCTAATGAACATGGTATGTTGACGTGATCTACGGGAGCAACCCCGAAAGCATGGTAGCTAGCCTTAAACATTAAGCATCATCAACAAAAGGTATGATAGACATATGATCCAAACAAGAGTGGGTGACTACACATCAAGTTCCATTACAACTGCATGGACAAACGATAACTTTACCCCATCAAGATGCTAGGCATGGCACCGTTCAGCATGGTGGATGCCTCCGATGGAGCTCGTTTCTCGATGTCCTTCAACTCTGGTGGCGTCGTAGCAGGGCCTCGGCGTCCTCCTTCCTCGTGGTGGCATCTCTTGACCTCGGTGATGATTCCTCTTGAATGCTCACTCCCTCGATCAACCCTCTCCCTTGTGGTTGATCTCCCGAGGCTTCTTTGTTCGTATTTCGCGAATGGAGGCCTCCACCAAAAATTAGGGTTGCATGTACTTATCACTGAAGAAATGGGGCGGTGAACCGACCCTGAATGGGGGTGGCCCGCATAGCGCAGGAGCACGTGGCTACCGAGCGCCGGGGAGGTGGCGCACCCCTCGTCACCGCATTGTGCTGCCCCCGCACCGCTGCCACCACTGGATCTGGGCGCGGGCGGCCGTGCTGGGTCGCGCCATGCCGGATCCTTGTCGTTGTCGGTCCCTGCTCTGGCCCCATGAAAGGCAGTGGCAGGAGGTGTTTGGCCGCAGCTAGAAGCCGATGCCGAGGGAGAAAGAAGGGCCGGCGCAGGAGGGGAGCGATCGTGTTTTTTTGGAAGACTCGAGCGCAGTCTTTGGGGAGCGGAGGGAGACCTGGAAATTTGGAGGCAGGGAGGGAGACCCGAAAATTTGGGGCCTTATTTACAGGGTACTGCTGCAGCTGTTTTTTTATGAAAACCTTTATATTTAAGGGTCCAAGACGGTTTAGAGTGTGCTGCTGCGAATAGTCTATACTATAAAAGTAGAAAGAATTAAAAAGCACTTCTCAACTAAGAGGAAACATGCCCACCTCTCACGGAGGACCCACATGTCATGCCAGACCCACCCAAAAGAGTTAGACGAAAGGTTGGATGACCACAATTTTTGCATTTCTAAAAGGAAAAAGTGCATTTTTCATCCCTCAAATATCACAAAAGTGTGGTATTCATCTCTCATGTTTTAATTGGTGCAAATCAATCCCTTAACTAAATAATTTTGTGCATTTATCATCCCCACCTTATAGTTTAACAATGATCTAGTGAAATCTACTCACGGTTTATGTCACATAATTATTTGATTAATTAGTAATCATTCCCTAGGGATGCAATATGCTAAGTCAAACATATAAAGCTCAAAAAAATTTAGGAAATTCTATAAATTGGACACTCCAAAAATTCTTTCTGAACAAAAATTAATGAAATCAATTCACGCTCATTTATTATAGAGATTGACTCAACACAAGATGTGACTAAGCAGTAATTATCAAGATTATTGCATGGTCTAAACTACTATTATATGATACTAAATCATTATTAAATTATAAGATGACGATGATAAATGCACCGGTTCTGATAGTTAAGGGGTTAATTTGCACCAAATGAAACATAAAGAATGAATGTTACACATTTGCAATACTATGGTTGTGTTTTCATGGAGTGAGCGATCTCCGGCGGTGTCGTCGACGTCCATGACGGAGATCGCCGCCCTCGCGAGGTCGCCGAGGACACCATGTCCAGATGTTTTGGCCACCAACGAAGTGAAGTCAGATTCTTGTCTGATTCGATGTCGATCCAAATTCTGGGCGTCGACAGAAGATGAGGGTGCGGATTCAATCGATGAGGTCGACCTAGCAACATCGACTACCGCCGTTGTTGTTACGGCTCCGGCGGAGATTGGCTACTCGGTGGAGGATCTTGTTGCAACAGAAGACGAACTCTTTGCAGTGGCGCAAGATGAGGATAGTTCTTCAGTGTCTGTAGGTACCCATGACGACTCAATGCAAGGAAAAAAACAGGGATCCCTGGCGACGAAGATTATCACGGAGTTGGTACATAATATGTCCAAATCTAGGCAATGGTAGGGTCCATTGCCGCCGGTCAGGATCTCTCCACAAAGGACTTTAGGTGATGTTCAAGTCAAGGACCTCTAATCATCGACAACATGGCAATCTGCACCAGCAACACTGAAAGAGCTTGCAAGTGAGGAATTTCCAGCGGCCTTACGACAGCGTCGTCTCCGGCGAGCTCGATCGCCGGCAGCGGCGAATCTCTTTCAAAATTCGAATTCTGCAAGAGTCACGAATCTTGCAAATTGTGGGCCCAAAGCTCAGACTTTCGTTGCTCTGGATGGGCAATGCAGGCCGGCTATCCGACATTCTGAACGACCTCCGATTTTGGGCCGGAGCACAACGGGACCAATCCTTGCTCAGGAATGGTACTCACGAAATATGGCATACTGAACCATCAGGTTTGGCTGATTTTTTCGCAATCTCTAGAACAGCAGCTAAGTAGTGCTCCACCGCTCACCGGCTCCGATGTCTGCTGACCACCTAAACAAGGCCCCTCGGGGACGTCGTGCTGCGCAAGGTCCGGGGCAGGCACATGCTTTGGCTGGTGGCGTTCGCAACCAGCACACTAGTGGGCAACACTACCAGGCAGGTGGTCGCGATTTTGTGCCACAACGGCAGTTGAATCAGCATGCTGGACGCCAAGGTGATACTGTTAGCGAATGAGGCTTCCATCCTAGGGTATTTTTCACATTAGTACCGTTTTTTGACGTTCGGTACTAATATGAACATGAATGAGTACTAATGTGCCGTGAGAAGAGACAGGACCACCCGATACCTAAACAAACACATTAGTATTGGGGGAAGAAACACCGCGGTACCAATACACATGCCCTCCCTGCACCCCAGCACATAGAAAAAATCCTCCACCCCGGCCCACATCTCCCTACCTCTTTTCCCCCTCACGCCTTCACCTTTCCTCAGCCTCACCCTTATCCTTTCATTCTTTTCCCCAGCTAACTCAAGTGGATCTCGCATCGCAAGGGCATGCAAGGCAGCGCCCGGGCGCGGGAGGCAGCCGGGAGGCGCGCGGCCGACCTCGGCGTGGTGGGATGCGACCTGGAGGCCGGTGGCGGGCGCGCGGCCGGCCTCGGCGCGGCGGGCCGCAACCTGGTGGGCAGCGGCGGGCACGGCCTGGTGGGAGGCCGGCAGCAGGCGCGTGACCGGCCTCGGCGCGACGGGCCGCAACCTGGAGGGTGGAGCGGGCGCGGCCTGGTGGGAGTCCGGCGGCGGGTGCGGCCACTACTAGGGAAACAGGCTTCCGTCCCAAGCAGATTTTAACATTAATACCAATTATTTTGGCACTCGGTACTAATGTAAACAAAAACCGGTACTAATGTATAGTGGGAAGAAAGAGCTCCCACGCACCCTCGTGTGACCCACATTAGTACAGGTTCGTAATACGCACTGGTACTAATGTAGACACATTAGTACCGGTGCATATTATGACCCGGTACTAGTGTAGTACTCGTCCACCCGCACGCCTTGACTCCCAACACTTAGAAAATTTCTGCTCATCGCTCGCTCCCCGTCCGTCTGGCTTCTCTTTATTTTCCACCGATAGCTCTCATCCATTAATTATTTCTCCTCTCTTCTCTCATCTACCGGCCTTATCTCTAATTCTCTCCTCAGCAGGCACGGGGCGGAGGCCAGAGGCCGGCGGCGGTGGCGGCCAGGGGCCTGTGGTGCGGAAGCCGCGGCTCGTAGTGGCCTGAGGCCGGCCAGGGGCCTGTGGCGCGGAGGAGGTCAGGCCGGGCTCGTGGAGGTAGCAACCGGGCCTCAGGCGTGTGCCCGGCCGGCCGGGTGGCACGGCGGTGCCAGCCCTGGAGGCACAGCTGTAGGCGCGGCAGCGCAGCAGCCGGCCTCAGGCGCGGCGGCACTGCAGCGCTAGCTCGTGCGCGCGGGAGGGACAGAGGGCGCCGCGGCGGATTCGGAGGAGGCCAGGCCGGCACACGCGGATCCGGAGGAGCTGAAGCCAGGCCGGCGCAGTGGTGTGGCAGCACCCCTGCCAACGCGCGCGGTGAGTCCGGGCGGCGTGCGGTAGTGGTGATGAAGAGATCGATTGGAGTTCTGTTCTTGTTCTTGGCCTTGTTGTGGTCTTTAATTTCTATGTAGATTTGTGAATCTATGATCCATGTATATGTTTGTGAATGTTAAATTTGTGTGAATGTTAAATTCGTGATGAAATCTTGAGGATAAATTGTTGTTGTGTTGGAGTTGATGGTAGCCTTGTATTGTATTGTGATGAAATCTGATGAAATTGGAGGGAAAAAAAGAAAAGAAAAAGGAGGGAACGAAGAGGGGGCTCCTGGCGCACGACGGTGTGGGCACATTAGTACCGGGTGGTAGTACCGCCCGGTACTACTTTGCACATTAATACCGGTTCCGGACCCCGGTACTAATGTGACTTAACAGTAGTACCGAACGGACAATACCGGTTTGAAAACTGGTACTAAAGGGGGGTTCTCACCCGGTACTGAAAGCTGTATCCCTAGTAGTGGGCCTGGCCTGGAGGCCGGCGCGCGGAGGATCCGATGGCCGGCGGCCGGGAGGTTGGCGGGATGAGCCTGTAGGCCGGCTCATGGTTTGTGTGGCGCCCGCGAAGTGAGTTCTTTTATTCTTGTGGGTTGCATCCTCATTTTTTGATTTTCTGTGAATCGTGAGTTTGTGTGCTGTGAATCTTGCATTGTGTTGTGCCAATTTTGTGAGATGTATGAGATATTAGATGTGATGTATTATTGTGAGATGTATATTGTGATTGCCTGATTGGAAACTTGTTATGAATCTTGATTACTTGTAAATCTTGTGACTTTGAATTTGGATGATGAGATGAGATGAGATGAGATGAGAAGAAAAGAAAAGAAAAGAAAAGTGAGAAAAGAAAAAGAAAAAAAAGAAGAAAAAAGAGCATGTCCGGAGCATCCCACATCAGTACCGGGGCTCCTTACCACTGGTATTGATGTGAACATTAGTACCGGGTGAGCCACCCGGTACAAATGTAACTTCACATTAGTACCGATTGAACAATACCGGTTTGGAAACCGGTTCTAAAGGTGGCTTCTCAAGCGGTACAGATGTGTGTTTCCCTAGTAGTGTGAGAGGTACGGCTGTGGTCAACAATATGCTGCCAACAATGATCGTGCAGGACGTCGTGGCACCGGAGGCCTACAGCTGGCCCGCATGACAATTCTGGTCGTGCAGATAGGTTCAGCTATGGTGGTGGCATGGGTGCTCATGGCGACTTTCACCCTAGCTATGGAGGAGGTGGCGACCGCAAGTAGTATCGCCCCATCATACGTAACAACACCCAATATCCGGGCCACCAACAGCAACGATATACAAGAGACACTCAGGCTGTACCAAAGGTTGTTTTGCCGGCAACACGGACACAAGTTGATGCACCAAAAGAAAAGGATGAAAACATTATTATGATGCAGATGGATAACACTACCGGTTCTGGTAAGCAATATGATAAATACAAAGAGGTCGAGGTGGTTGAAGATGCAGGTGTTAAGAAAGCAAAAGTGAAGTGTTCTCAATGCGAAAGGTGAGGTCATGTGACTGCTAATTGTCACTACTAGGAATCAGGTCTTGGCCAACGCCTATATTTAGTTGCAATATGGCTATATTTGGTTGCAACCGGAATCAATTGCATCTAAGTTTGGTGGTCGACAGATGGTTGCAGTTGGAACAGTGCAATAGCCTTAGGCAACCACTTAAGATGTGGCGTTGCAACATATTTTGCTATTGCAATGAACAAAAAAACCTATTGCAACCAATAGTTGGTTGCAAGAACAAATATTATAGCAAACAAAAAATCTAATGCAACCAATACTTGGTTGCAAAAACAAATATTGCAATGATTAGATTGGTTGCCTAAGGTTCTACTGCGACGAAACACTTGGCTGCAATATTTCATGATTGCCACGAACGAATGTGTTGTAATAGAAAAGTAGTCACTCCAAAACTACGTGAGCATATGGTCATATTACCATGAAGTCTGCTCCATTGCATTACAGTGCTTTTGCAACATATCAGATATGGTGGCAATAGATGATATGATAATGCAATGAACTAGTCTTCGAGGTAATATATGGAAGTTACAACGAATTTGTGTTGGTGGTAATAGAGGGCACATGCAACAAACAATTGTTGGTGGTAATAGATGATATGGCAACGCAACACATAAAGTTCGTCACAATAATGCATATTACAACCAAAATCAATGGTTGCCAATTATTCTATCACAACGAGGGGAATTTGAATAGTAGTTTTAAAATTATTTTCACAACATGCGCATCACATATAGTATCTGATACATTCATTAATTTAAATTTTGTCTCAAACCAAAGTAACACACAATGATCAGAATTTATCTTAAAAGAATATGACCACAACTAACAAAATAAAGACACCATATTTAACTAAGTTCACAACATTGTTTAGCATAAAATAAATCAATCTAAAAATGAGTTCGCTGGTTGCTCCATTGCCCATCAGCTACACCATCATAAACAAGCATCTTTGTAACTTGTCATTCTTGTTGGTGTCGGCCATCAACATTTAGCCATATAATCTTTCTCTAATTCTTTTGGCTGTCCGAGTTTCTCTTTGATTCATGAAAACATATATCATTAAATTCATGGAGTAATTAGCAATCATAGAAAGGATGGCTATGCAATTACCTAAGATGATAAAGAATAGGCAAGTCACTGTGCAATCACTGCAACATGTATGTCAAGAGAAATATGATGTTGTATTATCCACTTTCCAAGTATCAATGATGTTTGCGGATCAAAGTATTTTGAATATTGAACTAAGAAACAAACCAAGCAGAGAGAGATCTGAAATGAGCACTATAATTTGGACTGTCCCTTCCATAATTTTATGTTAATGAAAAAATAGGTAGGGCTGTAGGCGGCACCCCTGCCATTTCGCTCAAAAAAAACTAATGTATAGTAAGCATCCAACAATCGTTACTTAGTGGGAGTCATAGAGTAGCCCAGGACATCAGTAGACTGATACAAGAAATCTTCTTTCTGTCCAGGAGTGATTTTAGATCAAACCCCGCTAAAACTAATGTCTATCAGCTATTATCCTGCCACCAGTACTGATCTTGAAGTTGAGCATGAAGAAACCAACATAATCAGTAACTAAGAATGACATTCAAACATAGAAGCTAAATAGATAAGAGAAGGAAAGTTTAAGTCATAAAATTCAACAATATTAGACGTTCCTTTGTCATATCAAATTCAGTAGATTGTAGGCACATGAGCAAATATGAATCCATATTCTAATATAAGTTATGTAAAACTGCTCCCATACCTATTGGGCCTATGATGCATACTGCAAGGGTGGCTTGGTTATGTAGCAATATGGGATGATTTGGCTTGTTTCAGTTCAACGCTCAATAATTACATGTTCAGTCATGGTTGTAAGAAAATTGCCAATTAGTGGTACCTTTTACGAGATCCTCTCTCTAGATTGAAGGGGGCAGCACATGTATAGGTTGCTTTGATTCAGAAGTTCAATAATAACTAACCTAAAATTAGTTGGAATTCAATCTACCCCTAAGACCCTAACCTCATATGTCAGAAAAGATCTTGTTGGCCTGTCCTTCGGACTACATCTGCCAAGAACCAACAGAATAGAAAATCATCAGTAAGGATAGTGGTAATCAATGAATCTAATTGCATCAACAAGCAATCCACTTACCCAGAGTAGTGGACTAAATTAATTTTCACTAGAAAAGTTGCATAAAACACTAAGAGGGGCCGCATAGAAATTAGAAATCAAGGGCTTCAGCTTATCGAGGCTCCTCATTGCTGTAGGTAAAAGATCAATTTGCTAGAAAATTCAAAGGAAAAATAACTGCTATGTCTTTATGGAATTCTATACATTTTACCCTCATGGACATGGTGACCATCTGGCACCTTCATCACGACCATGCACTCACTTGGCCACCTTACTTCTCCACAAATTGTTGCATCTGCTCACGTTCGTGTTCTTGGCCTGACTGGTGTCCAGTGCTGCCGCCGGCGATGGGGACGGGATCCATGGCCACCCCTTGGCGCACAGGATGGAGGTGGCCGCCTCGACCTGGAAAAGGAAATCCCACCTGTCAAGATGCTGCTGAGGCTTGAGATCTTGGAGTAGATAGCACGCAGATCTGAGTAAGATGAGAAGGAGAAAGGGGCGATGGGGAGGGGAAGGAAGATCGACGGACCAACCAGATGAGAGAGGGAGTAAGGGCGAGCGAGCAGTGTCGGCGTCGACTTCGCTCCCCGTCACGGCATCCATGAATAGGTGTGTCGTCTATCGTGGAGAAGTGGCGGCTAGGTCTGAAGGGGTGTGTCTGTGTGTGTTGTTTTATTTTCTTTTGGGAAAAAACATCTATGTGTGTGCCTTGATGCCTTGATGGGCCACGGGGGGTACATTTGGCCTGATGGGCTGACTCGTGCATAGGTGACGATGGGGGCTGACGGAGTGCTGGCTATTGGCTCAGGTAGTTCGGGTACTGAGTGTAGTTACCCGAATTAAATTCGGATAATAGAAATCACTATCCGAAGTAGATATCGGGTAATACGGGTTCGGGTTCGGGTAATGGGTAGCAGATAATTTGCCCAGGCTTACACTTGACCCCATGCCGCGCGCCTTCCTGATGGCGTTGGAGCCATGCAGCTCTCCGATGGCAAGTCAGCAGTGCCGGTGGTCGACCCATGGACATGAGTGTGGGGGCTGCCGCTATCGCCGTCGCGTGCGAGGTAGGTCGGGGTAGGGTTTGGGAGGGGTGCTCGGGAGGGGCATGGAGGGGGTGGAGGAGGCAGAGCCACGGCGGCAGCGTGCGAGGGGGGAGGCAAATGCAAAGGTGGATCCGGATAGGGGTAGGGTTTGGGATGGTGCCCATTTAAACGAAGACAGTGCGATCTGAGCCGCTGGATTGACAGTGTACGGTAACAATTGTTAGGCCATTTAGTAGGGATGGCAATTCGGGGCCGGGTACCCGGTACCCGGTACCCGCCGGGTACCCGCCCCGATGGGGCCGGGCATGGGTCTCATTTTTCACCCGTGGGTACGGGGCAGGTAGGAATTTTTACCCGTTGCTCATGTCGGGTACGGGGCGGGGATTTTAATCCACCCATGGGTAACCCGGTGGGTACCCGAAAAATTGAAATGTATTTTTATTTTCAACCAAACGTTCATTTTCGGCCCAGCCCAACAACCGGCGGTGCTAGTTGAGGGGGGTAAACCAGACTTTTTAAAGAAAAATCAAGGATTGGTGACTCTTGGGCTGAATCTTAGGGTGGGCCGGGTGGGAAAAAATCAAGGATTGGTGACTCTTAGCCCACGGGTATGTATAATGTGTTTATAATATTGTACCCATGGGTAACCTGTTACCCGCCCGATACCCGACAGGTACGGGGCCGGGTGGGGATTTTTACCCATGGGTACGGGGATGGGTAAGAAAATTTACCCGCTACCCATGTCGGGGCGGGCATGGGTATGCTCTACCCACCCCGTACCCGCCCCATTGCCATCCCTACCATTTAGGCCGAAACAGGCCTGGTTCAATTTTTGGTCTATTTAACATTTTTCTTTTTCTTTTTCATTGTATTGCATCATTATAAAGTAACACATGAAAATAATTAGTATATATACACAACTGTATTTTTTAAATCAAAGGAGTATATATCAGTTGTATTGTACAATTTCTATAAATTTTGGAACTAATTTACTATTTTCTATACATTAAATGAGTTTCTACATTATTATCGAGATTAATTCCAACTTGAACTATAAAAGCAACTAATAAAATACAAAAAAAGTGCACAAAAATTATTTTTATCCTCATATAGTCCATTACCTAGAGATGGATAAAAGATTCAACTATCTTCTAGGAAAAATTCAAACTTACACTAGCCTTCTTATTGTGACATAATGATAATAATACCTAAAATTAGTGTAAAATTTATCTAAACTGGAATAGAATCATTTTATACACGTACAAGCTTGAAAAAAAGTTTCATAAGATTTTACAAAATTGAAATATATATTTGTTCACAAATGGACACAACTCTCACATTGTTTCATACAACTCAACTTAAACTTCAAAATTCGTACACACTTAAGTACTTTATTGCCCCATGGGCACCTAAAATTTGGATGCAACCTCACCCTTACTCTCCTATTAGTATTTGGTGATTTAGATTTCCAATTGTCATCCCAAAAAGTCTTTTTTCTATTTTTTTTAAAACCTAATCAAGACACCCTTGTGAAGTAACTTAAAAAATTATTCTCTTACATACCCTCAAAATATTTTTCGCATGTAAAATACAACAGATAAGTTGTGTTTTAGAAGTTTCAAGATTTTTCGAACAGATTTGCTATTTTCTATCATTTAAATGAATTTCTGCAGGTTTGTTGGAAATAATTAAATTTTGAACTACATATATGTCAAGTAATATTTAAAAAATTCCTCAAAAATTATATTTAGGCTACTATCTTACATGATAGCCCATGTCTTGGATATTGACGAAATCTTCAATTGACTTATAGGGAAAACTCAAACTTCTACTAGTCACCTCATTATAAAATAATGATAATAATACCTAAAACTTCTCCGAAAATTATGGAAATTGGCATAGAATCATTTTATGGATGTAAAAGCTTGACAAAAAACTTTCATAAATTTTTTTGAAAATTGGAGTATACATTGTTCATAAACTAGATAGTTTTGTCTCATTGTTTCATATAACTCAACTTAAACATCAAAGTTTGTACACACTCAAGTACCTTCTTACCCCCATGGACACCTCAAATTTCTATGAAACCTTACATTTACTCTACTATTAGTATTTGGAGATTTATATTTCTAATTGTCACTAAAAAAATACATTTTTCTATTTTTTAAAACCTAATCAAGACACCATTGTGAAGTAACTTGTAAACATATTACCTTACATACCCTCAAAACATTTTTCTGTTGTAAAATACAACATATAAGTTGTCACATAGGAGTTTCAAGAATTTTCAAATAGATTTGCTATTTTCTATCATTTAAATGAATTTCTGCATGTTTACTGAAAATAATTCCAAGTCGAACTATGTGCACCTCTAATAAGCTTCAAAAATTGCAAACAAATATATTTAGTCTCCAATGCTCCATTCTAACCCATGTCTTAAAGAGTGATGAAAAATCTAATTATCTTTTAGGGGAAATTCAAACTTTTATGTCGAAATTACCTCATAGTAAATAGAATAATATCCAAATTTGGTCAACAAAATTTAAACATTAGTGTGGAGACATATTTTAGGCTAACAAGTATACGATAAAAAATTTAAATGAATTTGATAAAGTGACACTATACATTGTTCACGAATGGACAATTATAAGTAAATTTAAATAACACAAAATACCACATGAGAGGAGGTGGCCTGGTGGTGAAAATGCTTTTACTCCTTCCTTGGCATGCAGGGTCCCAACCATGTTGGGCAACATTTTTTTTGATTTTTTCCTTTAATTTTGAGGGTGGCTGCTGCGTGGTTGTGGCTTGGCGCGGCCGGCCGGGAACGACAGCAACCTTGGCACAGCCGGCTGGGGCCGTGGCGTGGCCAGGGTGCAGCCGGTCGGGGCGCGGCTGCTGCATGGTGTGGGAGGCTGCGGTCGGCCGAGGCTGTGGCGCAGGACGATGGAGGGTGGTTGCGGCCGGCCGGGGCAGTGGCGTGACCGGCCGTGACACGACCGGCCGGGGCTCAACCGACCACGTCCGGAGATGGCCAGTGGCAAAACCATGTACAAAAGTGTTGAATGCAAACGAAAAACACAAATTTATATGTGGTGTAGTGGTAAGGGTTATTTTGTTGAGGCAAGAGGTGCACGGTTCGTAGCTTGACCTACTCAGTTTTACATGACTCAGTTTTTTAATTATTGATGGTGATGATCTTTATTTCTTTTCACATGTTACATAAAAGTTTTTTTAATTTATTCATGGCAACAAACACATATCTATCGCAACGAATTGTTTTCTGGATGCAACAGGCACACGAGCTATCGCAACAAAGGTTAAGTTTTAGACAACATTATTTCATCGTGGCCAAAAGCATGCATAATCACAACCAACTAAATATCCGTGGCAACAAACACACATCAAACGCAACGAATGGTTTTCTGGATGCAACAGGCACATAAGCTATCGCAATAAAGTTACATTGTAGACAATGTTATTTCATCGCGGCCACAGGCATGCCTTTTTGCAACCAAATAACTATTCGTGGTAACAAACACACATCTATCGCAACACTAAATCGATACTATCGCAATGCACAATTAGTTGTGGCAATAGGTACCCATAAAGGCAATCACCTTTTTCACCATGGCATTAACACCAACCTATTGCAAGGAATGTTTCAACACACGCAACCCTGAAGGACCGAATAGGCGACCAAAGAGGGGAAGTGAATGGGAGCTGATAAAAATTCTTCCCGAAGGATGAACTCGGCCTATACCCCGATTGCCACTCCGATCACTCGCACACACCAAATAAGCTCTAGACTAGGCACACACAAGCCTACGCAGACTGTCCGAAGACCCTAACAGAACCACCAGAGACGCACCGAGAAATTCGTACTGTGCAACTGAGCCAAGCGAACTGTCCGCCAGTGTCGCGGACTGTCTGGGTAGGCCTCGCGGACCATCTGGCCAAACCACCAGAAACACTCACACAACTTCGCCAACGCAGACCATCCGTCACTGACTGGCGGACTGTCTGCAAAACCTCCTGCAACAAAGCCCTAGGCACTTCACGGATCGAAACACGAGCTAGCATGAACACGCGACGAACAGCGAAGAACACGAGACACGCGGACTGTCTACGGGGTCCTTGCGGACTGTCCGCTACCCTCGGACAGAACTGCTTGAGCTCGTGGCCGCGAAGTAAACTCTCCCTACTCATCACCGGATCTCCCAAACTGCTTGAGCTCTTGAGACAAGATATGGGGGAGATGTGAAGCGTCACTAAATGAAGCTATGCCCCAAAAATCTGGACCTCTAACTCACTAAAACACCAGGAATCGCAGATCACATGAACCACCACCAAGAACTCGGGCTCCTACAAGAACTCGCGAATCGAAGGGATTTCTTAGCATTTGAGGGGTCAAGATCACACCCAAAGATGCACAAGGCATCCACCCATGATCCCCTCAAAGAAATCCGAGGAAAAACGCCCTCAAATCAACGAATCAAGCGAAGAACGAAACCACCCAAAAATAGCTCCAAAAAGACACGAAAATCACAAAGAGCTAGGAGATCATCACAACACCGAATGCTTCCATACATCCAGAGGTCAGAGTCTGTACAAGAATTTAGCCTAAGGAAATACTGGGAAAAGAAGCAGTCCAGAGTGATCTACCGGGGGAGGAAACCCTAGAGTCCAAGAGAGAGAGATGCCATCCACCTCTCCGCTATTTATACGAAGTCCGCCGGAGGAGGCAAATGACCACACTACCCCTACAACTTGAAATGAAGATACACACCCCTCAGGGGCAATATGGTCAAGTCTTCGGATATTCCCATCGAGCGGACACGCTTCCACCGCGGACTTGCTTAGCCTCGACGCAAGCCACGTGATCATGCCACGTGCCCCCCGCCTCGAAGCTTCCTGACGCTCCCTGATCATCGTCTCCGTCGTATCAGGCCTCCGGACTTGGTTTTGCAGCCCAAACCAAGAAACCGTCCACCGATGGTTTTGTGGGCAAACCACCAAACCCCGCATACAAGCTTCAGCCTCGATCCGCTACCTTGCACCGGCCCATGTCCATGACTTCAACTTGCCAGTCTTGCACTGCACGGCTCGCACTTGACCCCATCGGCCACTGGGTCCATCGAACCAAGCCTACTTGCCTCTCCATCACCCGGCACCACGACTAAGGCCTTTTGCGCTTGTTCTTCACCTGCACCAACACGAGTCAAGCCGCAACCTGTACCTACACACTTAGCCAAGCATCAGTCCACACAACGTTGTCAATCACTCATCACTAAGGAGCGACCCTCCACTGGTCCACGGACACACCTGGTCCTTAATCTCCCCCTTGATTAGTGCATTGACAACACCCATAGTAACCATCATAGAGAAAAAGAAAAAGAAAACAACCACGAACACAAACCTCCAAGCAAGTGATCCAAAGCCAAAGAACAAGCAAAAACATGATCACTCGCCAGACCAAGTCTCAGACCCCTAAGGCAAGGGCAACGGCTCAATACAGCCGAGACAAAACCAAGCTCACAAAGAGCACACCACAAACCACAAAACTCAGGCAAACCAAAGGAGCTCCCCCTACACATATGCAAACTCCCCCTGAGCAAATGCAACTTCTTTTCTCAATATTTCTCCCAACATGCAAAATCTTACACAATCTCCACAAATGCATACCATTTCTCCCCCTTGTTGACAATGCATGAATCAAGGTATATGAAATTCTTCCCCTTGTTACCATGAAAAATGCATGTCAAAGCGTATAGAATCTACCAAGCTTCTCAGATATACAAAGAGCACAACAAAAAGCTACAAATGAGACATAGAGTAAGCAAGGTAGACATGGTGTTGTTAGCGCATTGCCATCAAGAAAGTAGAGACATATAAGCATGTGACATGGCCAAAAGCAATTTTAAGCAATTTTCACAAAGAAACATTCATCTCATGAGCAAGACCCTATCCATGGGAATTTGAGCAAAAATGAACTATATCATACAAAGCTCATACAAGATCACAAGTTCTCATCACAAGATCATAGCAAACGCTCATAAGCTACTAAATGTCATGTCAAAGCCACCGAACCATGTGTCTACTTCTTAAAAAGAGACTTCTCATGGTAGACATCATGCAACGGTTTAGCACCCAAGATATATACATAAAAGCATAAAGACATGATTAAGAGCTCATTTTTCAAGCATAAGGAAATTCATACACCAAATTCATTTTCAATTTTAAGCATGGTACATGAAATGCCTTTGCGGCAAAAAGAAGCTTATACTCCTCCACAAGTGAACATATGGGCTAAACATTTACCACGACAAATGGGTCTTTGACCCCAAGCAAAAAGAGCATGATACTCAAGCACAAACTAAGCATGATATAGTCATTTGAGCACAAATTGAGCATAAAAGAGCATCTACTCATAAGTGAAGCATTTTTAGCATTTTCATAATAAGGAAGCTATCTCATCATGAACATATGACAATACCATCAAGACCATAGCATTCACATCACCATTCCCAAAGCATACACATATCTCACATATAGCACATCATAGTGATCAAAGTGTATAAGAGAAGCTCATCCTACCACAAATGATCCAAAGATGGCTATCCTACCAGGTTTTGTACAAAAAGCAAAATGCATGCATGTAATGCAACAAATGATACATATATCACATATATACATGAGAAGCTCCAAGATCCAGCTAAAAAGGGAAACACACTCCAAGTTCACCTCGTAAGCGTGTGAAGGTAACTTGGTCAACTGGTTTAGTGAATATGTCACCTAGCTGATCTTGGGTAGGTACATAGGACAAGGAAATGTTCTGTTTCTCAACATTGTCCCTCTGAAAGTGGTATCTCACTTCGTTGTGTTTCGTTTTGGAGTGAAGGACTGGGTTTTTGGCTACACTTATGGCACTGGTGCTATCACAAAATAGTGGAACCTGGGAGCACTCCTCACCAAAATTGCTCATAGTGTAGATCATCCATAAAAGCCGGGAACAACAACTGGCTGCAACAACATACTCGGCTTCTCTAGTGGACTGAGCTACAATGGATTGCTTGCGAGACGACCAAGAGACCAAAGAAGAACCAAGAAACTGGCAACAACCCAAGGTAGACTTGCGGTCCAAACGACACCCAACAAAATCAGCATCGGAGAATCCGTGAAGTCTGAGTGTCGAGGAGGCAGAATACCAAAGACCAAACTCAGGAGTGTAGTTCAAGTACCTGAAGATCTTCTTGACGGCCTGCCGATGTGAAGTCCTCGGTGAAGCCTGAAAACAAGCGCACAGACACACACTGAACTGTATGTCTGACGTCGTCGCCGTCAAGTAGAGGAGGGAGCCGATCATGCTCCGGTACTCTTTCTGGTCCACGGGTTCGCCATCCTCATCCACATCCAAAGCCGTAGTGGTACTCATCGGTGTAGTCAGCAGCTTGGAGTCGTTCATGCCAAACTTCTTCACCATGTCCTTGGTGTACTTCTCCACCGCGGACTTGCTTAGCCTCAACGCAAGCCCCGCGATCACGCCACGTGTCCCCCGCCTCGAACCTTCCCGACGCTCCCGGATCACCGTCTCCATCGCATCAGGCCTCCGGACTTGGTTTTGCAGTCCAAACCAAGAAACTGTCCACCGATGATTTTGTGGGCAAACCACCAAACCTCACGTGCAAACTTCGGCCTCGATCCGCTACGTTGCACCGGCCCATGTCCATGACTTCAACTTGCCACTCTTGCACTGCATGGCTCGCACTTGACCCCATCGGCCACCGCGTCCATCGAACCAAGCCTACTTGCCTCTCCATCATCCGGAGGCCACCACGGCTAAGGCCTTTCGCGCTTGTTCTTCACCTGCACCAACACGTGTCAAGCCTCAACCTATACCTGCACACTTAGCCAAGCATCAGTCCACACAACATTGTCAATCACTCATCACTAAGGAGCGACCCTCCACTGGTCCTCGGACACACCTGGTCCTCAACCCCACATTTTTGGTGGCCATAAGATCCAGATATCGCAACCCATTAATACGTTGGTTGCTATAAAACCAAATATTGCAACCAAATGTGCGGTGTTGCGAAAAATGGTGCTCTAAGGGTCAATTCCTAATAGTGTGTCTAGTGCCCTTGTTTTGTGAAATTTGTGAGAGCAAGGCACATGTGTCACATAGGTGCTCAATTTTGAAGGGACCAAAACCAGTGGCACTAAGTGTAGACTAAGGTGCACCGAGCCTAAGTTTTCACTATATCCCTGTGACAGACAAGGAATACAATGATAAGAAGGAGTCTGCAGCTTGGGATTTAGTGATTGTTAGGGGAGGTGAGCTTACAAAGGATCAGATAAAGGGAGAGCTTGAAAGGTTAGTACCAATTTAGTGGCAGTGGGACATTAAGGAGCATGGTAAAACTGATTTCCTCACTGTGTTTCCAAATGCATTAGAGATAGCCAGGATGGAGGAGTTTGGTGAAGTAAATGTTAAGAACCACCCAGGCCTATTCATTGAATGCAAAATTTGGGGATCACACGAGGAAGTTAAATATCAGTTACCTAAAGTTTGGGTTCAGGTAGGTGGTATACCACAGCAATTGAGAAAGAACTACCTCATTCTTTGGGCAGTTGGCACTCTAATTGGAGAAACCCAAATGGTGGATATGATGTTCACACGATCTGGGGACCTTAGCTGGTATAAAGGTGGTTGTTCTTGTCCCAATAAAATACCAGAAACTCTCCAAGTTGTTTTTGGCAAGTATCTACATGCTATATATTTTATTATGGAGGAAGGGGAAGGATGAGGTGGAAATGTCAATGATGGTCTAAATATTGAACCAATGGATGAAGATGACGACCTTTTGGGAGAAGAGGAGAAGGAGTTTGGCAATAGCAGTGATGCACCTATTGGTGGGGGCAACTCTGGCTCAGATAATGTGCGATTTACAACTCAAGAAGGAAGCAAACAGCAATAGCCCCATGGGAAGCAAGCAACAGGTCAACAACAAGTAGGACCAGACATTGATTGGTCTTCGGAGCCGAGGTCTAGTACCCCTGATCCACTTGTGTTTCAAATAGATGCTACACTGAGGCAGCTTGCGGAGTCTATTTTAGATGGGGTCGTTGATCGTCAGTTAGAAGAAATAGCACTAAAGGTAGCACTTGGAGATGATGAAGAGCAAAAGTCTCAATTTTCAGTTACACCGTCCAAAAGAGCATCTATGCAGTCTCCAGTTCGTCGTAGCAAGAGGAGGGAAGCCACAACTAATGAAGACTCATTGATGAGAATTTGAATCTGGAATCTGGAAGTTTCGACAAAAATTGGTAATAATTTGAATAACTCAATTTTGTCTGTTTCTGATTCTGTTTTTCTTCCAATATTAATAGCATTGGAATTTGCATGGGTACAAATGAGAATGAGACTTTTAATTCTATAACCAAAATAAAATATGGGGAGTTTGACAGGGTAGAGGCAAACCAGTTTAGGAAAACCATTGAGGCATGTCTAGACAATTCCGATGAGGAAGAAAACAACAAAGTCGAATACTTAACTCTTAGCCACCTGTGTAGTGGCATAATCGAAGAGCATATGGATGAGGATGCTGATCAATATTGGAGGTGATTGGCATACACAGTCCAAAAAGAAAGGTTCTTCTAGAAAGAAAAAAAAGGGTCTTCAATCAATAAAAAGGTATCAAAATGAAAGGCTTATTTTGGAATAGCAAAGGTCTTAGAGACTTTGCTGAATATAATTTTGTTTTTGATACCTCCTGTGTGCACAACTTAGATTTTGTGGTTATTGTGGAAACAAGTAGAGATGATTTTACTACTGCTGACCTTACACATTTTTGTGGTGGAAGGGAGTTTTTTTGGCATTGGACATCACCTAGAGGTCAATCTGGTGGAATTTTCCTTGGGATCAATTTGCAACTCTTTGATATTGGGAATATAACCATAGGAGACTATCATATTAAATTCAATGTTCGAACTAAGGAGGGTGGCTTTGAATGGGTCCTAATTGCTGCTTATGGAGCGACATAGGATGAGTTTAAAGAAGATTTCCTGACTGAGATGGTTCAAATTTGTAGCGCAGAAGATAAACCAACACTAATAGGTGGAGATTTTAATATCATTAGGAGCCCTGCTGAAAACAACGATGGGAGATACAATGATAGATGTCCTTTTCTTTTTAATGCTTGCATTGAAAGTCTTGATTTGAGAGAATTAGATCTCTCTGGCCGTTGTTTTACTTGGGCTAATAACCTGGAAACACCAACATTTGAAAGGCTAGACAGGATCTTGGTTACTACACACTGGGAACAAAAATTCCCGTTAGCGACGGTACAAGCTCTAACTAGAGAAATTTCAGACCATACTCCGCTACTTTTAGATTCGGGAATCCCCGCAGTCCGTGGTAGCCAACGACCTTTTCAGTTTGAATTGTGTTGGCTCATTAAAGATGGTTTCTATGAACAAGAAGCAGAAGTGTGGAATATTGAGAAAAGGGGAACAAATTTATTACAAAGATGGCAATATAAGATTAGATGTGTGCGTCATTATTTGAGAGGGTGGGGCAAATACATTAAAGGTCAAAACAAGAAGGAACAAGAAACTATCACATCGATGATTGATCTTTTGGATAAAAAAGCTGAACATGCTATTCTATCTCCAAATGAGCAAGATATGCTCCATTTTCTTAGAGATAGAATCTCTCATTTGCGAACAGAAGAAGAAATAGCGTGGTTCCAAAGATCGAAAACAAAGCACCTGTTATAAGGTGATGACAACACTCAGTACTTCCATCTTATCGCTAATGGTAAGCATAGGAAAACTAGGATTTTCCAGTTGGAAGGAAATAATAAGATCATCAAGGATGAGGATGAGCTAAAGGAGCACATAACCACATACTATCAAAATCTGTTTGGCCCCCCTGAGGAAGGAAATTTTACCATGATGGAGAATAGAGTTGATGACATATCTCAGGTCTCTGAGTTAGAAATAAAATCCTTACCGACAAATTTTCCGAAGTGGAGGTAAAAGACGCAATTTTCAGCGTGAAAAACAGTAAGGCACTAGGTCCTGATGGTTTTCCTGCTGAGTTTTACCAAGTTTTTTGGGAAGTCATAAAGGCTGATTTGATGGCTATGTTTCATGACTTCTACAATGGTGACTTAGATCTCTTCTCCCTAAACTTTGGAATCATAACACTACTACCAAAGTGTCAAGAGGCACTCAGAATACAACAATTTAGACCCATTTGTCTTCTAAATGTGAGCTTTAAGATCTTTACAAAAGTAGCAACAAATAGAGTAAACATTTTGGGTGAAAAGGTAATACAACCTTCTCAGACAACTTTTATTCTAGGGCGCTATATCCTAGAAGGTGTTACAATTTTACATGAAACAATTCATGAATTGCATAGGAAGAAGCAGAATGGTATTATTTTTAAAGTGGACTTTAGGAAAGCCTATGATAAAGTTAAATGGACTTTCCTTCAACAAACACTCCGAATGAAAGGATTCTCACCTTTGTGGTGTCAGTGGGTCCATCAATTTGTTTCCGGAGGTAGTGTTGCGGTGAAAGTTAACAATGAAGTGGGTCATTACTTTCAAACTAAAAAAGGCCTTCGGCAAGGAGACTCGTTATCACCGATTCTTTTTAATCTAGTGGTGGATATGTTAGCTATATTCATCACTAGAGCAAAAGAAGATGGCCAGATTCAGGGTTTGATCCCACATTTGGTAGAGGGTGGCCTCTCAATTTTAAAATACGCTGATGATACTATACTTTTCTTGGAGCATGATTTGGAGCAAGAAAAGAATTTGAAAATTATATTATGTGCATTCGAGCAACTTTCTGGATTAAAAATAAACTTCCACAAGATTGAACTGTTTTGCTATGGAGAGGCAAAGGATTATATGGACCAGTATTGACAAATTTTTGGATGTGAAACATGACATTTCCTTTCTCGTATTTGGGTATTCCCATGCATCACAGAAAGCTCAGCATCAAGGACTGGAAGGCGGTTGAAGAATGGTTCCAGAAAAAATTGAGTAGTTGGAAAGGAAAGATGTTGACCTATGGTGGACGGTTAGTCTTAATAAACTCTGTTTTGAGTAGTCTGGCCATGTTTATGATGTCTTCTTTTGAAATTCCAAAAGGCATTCTTAAGAAACTGGACTCTATAAGTCCACATTTTTTTGGCAAAGGGATAACCATAAGAAGAAATACAGACTTACAAAATGGGAAATTCTTTGTTTACAAAAGAAGTAGGTGGCTTAGGAATCCTGAATCTTGAAATTTAGAATGTTTGCTTATTAAGTAAGTGGTTGTACAAACTAATAAATGGAGATGGTATTTGGCAGGAGCTTCTTAGGAAGAAATACTTGAAAAATAAGGCTATTGGTGAAGTTTAGTGGAAGCCAGGAGACTCACACTTCTGGTCAGGCCTTATGAAGGTCAAAAATCGCTTCCTTGAACTCTCCACTTTTAATCTTCACAATGGTACTCAGGTTAGGTTCTAGGAGGTTAAATGGATTGGAAACATTTCTCTCAAAGACCAGTATCCTTCCCTATATAACATCACTAGGAAAAAATATTTAACAGTAGCAAGTGCTTTAGCACTGTTCCCATTAATATCTCTTTTATAAGAGCACTAGTAGGGGACAAATTACTCAAATGGAATGAGCTTATCAGAAAAATTGCATTTGTGCAATTAGATGACAATCGAGACTCTATCAAGTGGTCCCTTTCCAAACAAGGATCCATTAATGTACAATCAATGTACAGGAAACTTGTAAACCAAATAGGGTTGCCCTCGAACAATTCTTTATGGAAATTAAAATTACACTTAAAATTAAGATTTTCATATGGTTCTTTTTAAAAGGGGTAATTTTAACCAAAGAAAATCTACTAAAAAGACATTGGAAGGAGGATTACCGTTGTTGCTTTTGTGACAATAACAAAACTATCCAACACTTGTTCATTGATTGTCATGTAGCAAGATTCATTTGGAGAATCTTTACAATGGCATTTGGTTTGCAATCACCTAAAAGCATAGCTGATTTATCCGGAGTGTGGCTCAATCAATTAGGCCAACAGATATGCTCTCAAATTTGTCTGGGAGCAAGTGCAATTTTTGGGTCTTTTTGGCTGTATCGAAATGATGTAATATTTGATCAAAAGAAATTATACTCCTATTTACAGGTTATTTTCATGGCAACATACTGGACACGTTTCTGGAGTGCAATGCAAAAGGAGCACAACAAACCACTACTGAAGTGGGCTTGCCGCATCCTGGAGACTATGGCCATGGAGATTTTTGCCCAGCATGGGTGGTCGTCTTTTAAAAGGATTAGCGCTTAAGTAGTTGCACTTTTTGAGGACCTGTGTGGTACAAGGACCGGTGGATGGTTACTCCTTAGTGATGAGTGATTGACAATGTTGTGTGGACTGACTCTTTGTCTAGTATTGCAGGTGCAGGTTACGACTTGATTCACGTGGTGCAGGTGAATATCAAGTGCGAAAGGTCTATGTCTGTGTGACCTCCCAGGAGCGGAGATACAAGCAGGCTTTGATCGAGGTACCTGGTGGCTCACGAGATCAAGTGCAGACCGTACACTGGCAAGAAGAGCAAGACGACGTCGAGAGGGATGGAGCCGGTGGAAGGTAGCAGCTGACGACTGAAGCTTGCACGCGGGGTTTGTAGTGGATTGGCCACAAAACCAGTGGGTTACTTGGCTGAGCCACAAAGCCAAGGCCGGAGTTCGGAGCGTGGTGGTTCTGCACCGGACCGGTCTGACCGATGGGCCTGACCGGTGCTGACCAGTCTAACAGGTGAGGAGGACCGGTCTGACCGGCGGGTCCCATGGGCGTCTAGAAGCTTCAAAGCGGAGGACACGTGGTGGGATCGCAAGGCTTGCGTGAAGTTGAAGTGACTTGTGGTCTGCGGGAGTCCGTCCGATGGAGATATCGACCAAAGTTCCCAAAGTGCCCTTGGTGGGCGTGTATCTTAAGTTAAGTAAGTAGGGGTAGTTTGGTCATTCCGCACCGTCCATATATATATATACTCACTTGAGTGGGAGATGACGCCAACTCTTGGAACCCTAGACCATTTGCTCTTTTCTTTTTCCTAGTTTTTCCTAGGCTAGCTTGACATCTTCATGTTGCATCTAGAGAGAGGGATGGATGATCAGGTGACTTGCTTGACCTTGTATGAACCTTTCATGATATGTATAGAAGCTTCGGCGTGGTTCCTCAAGTGCACTAGTTGTTCCTCCTGTTTTTCCTTTTTTGGTGATTTTTCAGAGCCGTTTCTTTGGATTTTTGTGGAGAGATTTTGGGGGTGCTTTCCCACGGGATTTGTTGGTGGATTCACTCATGAGGATATTGTGCCTCTTTTCCTGGTGGTTTGTCCCCTCCAAATCCGTGGAAAGGCCTTCGATTTTGGGGTTTTCGGAGTTCCTAGTGTTCCTGGGGTTAGAGCACGAGATTTGCGATTCCTCCTATTCTAGAAAGATTTGGGGCATATGCTTCGAGCTAGAGGACACCCATGAGTTGTTCCTACCTTCCCCAATATTTCTCTTAAATCCATGGAGCGAATCGGGAGATCAGGCGAAGGGAATCAAGGAGTTGACCCGCGGGTGGAGTTCTTCCCGAGCAAATCAGGCCTGACCGGTGCCTCCCACCGATTTAACCGGTGCATGCCCTTGTGGGTATTTTGCTCGAGTGAATATGTGGTTCAGTGTAGTTGCATGTGTGTTTTCCTTGGCTTAGTTCTTGGTGAGTTTCTCCTTGGTTTGCCCCTTCTTGGCTTGGTTGGAGTAGATCCTTGTTGCTGGTGGTTTCTTGATTTGAGGTGATTTTTGTTTCAGGACCTAGAGTCCTCATTGAGGCTCTCCATAACGTTTCTGTTTGTGTTGCTGTGCACACCGGTCTGACCGATGTAGTTCACTGGCATGACCGTTGCAATCAGTCTGACCGGTGTAGTGCAGGCAGTAGGCAACACATTTTTCCGCTGTGTTTTTTCGGTCGCTTGTTTGGGTAGAGATACCTACCCTTAGGATCAGTAGCACCTTCAGTGGCTATGTGGTCTTGGCAAGTTGTGCGTGGGATTGGTCGGAAGTGAAATCAGGATATAGGCTGAGGTTCTTCTTGGGAAGAATTTTTTATCGGCTCCCATTCACTCTCCCCCTCTCTGGTCGCTAAGCCGGTCCTTCAATTGGTATCAGAGTAGGTTCTTCTTGATTCTAACCAGTCTAAGATCGAAAGATGGGCGACTATGGAAAGGGGTCAGGTCCTCCGCACTTTGATGGAAAGAACTACCAGATGTGGGAGAGGCGCATGGGCGTGTTTTTGTGTGGGAAAGGACAACTGATCTGGGATGTGACGCAAAATGCAAACTATGTCATTCCTAATAGTTTCATCCTTCTAGGTGCTCGATACATGTTTGAGGCCAACAGCAAGGCCGTGGATGACTTGTTCCATGCTCTTTGTGCCGCGGAGTTCGATCGCGTGTACGAAGAGGATGTCGCGGGCAAGATTTGGGTTAAGCTGAGGAATTCTCATGTTGGGAACGCTCAGGTGCAGGCTCGCTTATTTTCCACTCACCGGAGAGAGTACGAGAACTTCACTCATCTCCCCGGCGAGTCGATTGACGCCATATTCCAGCGCTTCACCTGTATTGTGAACAACATGAGGGACAATGTGACGGTGCTCCCATAAACGGATCATGATAGAGCTATCAAGCTCTTGCACTCACTTGACAGATCCGTGTGGACTGCCAAGGTCGAGGTCATCTTGGAGTCCGGTGTGTATGGGACGTTGACTGAGGATGAGTTGTTCTCTAAGCTCAAGTTGTCTGAGCTGGATCGTGGCCTGAGAGCCAAGGCTAAGAGCTCGACTGAGTCACATAGTCTTGCTTTCGTCTCGAGATCTGGCAGAAGGACTAACACTAAGTCCTCTTCAAGGATGTTTTCTCTGTCTTTGTGTCCTTGCCAGATGTGGAGTTCGACAAGCTTGGAGAGGATGACTTGGCCCTGCTGACCCGAAAGTTTGAGAGGCTGCACGAGAACCGCGTGAACATGAGGAGGACCACGCGTACGTGCTACAGATGCAGCAAGCAGGGACACTTCATCGTCGAGTGCCCGCTGGAGATCGAGCCCAAGAACGAGTACAAGAACGGCCCAAGGATCGAGAACAAGCACGGCTCAAGGCGTGAGCACAAGCACAAGTACAAGGACAAGGATGAGTGGAGGTCAAGGAAGGGCGGCTACGACAAGAAGAAGAAGGCTCGAGCGATGGTGGGAGCGAGTGACGTCGACTCCAGTTCCTGCTACACCTCGTCGAGTTCCAGCGACAGTGACGACGACAGCAAGTGCAAGAGCAAGAAGCACGGTTTCAAGAACCTCAGCGGCCTGAGTTGCTTTGCACGAGAGGACGACTTCTGCAGCATGGCCCACAACTCTGGCAGCAAGAAGAGCTAGAAGGATGACTCGGGATCAGAATCCGAGGATGAGGTATGTGATGAGCTCTCTTCCTTGCACCAGGAGAATGCTGAGTTGGTTGCTTCGCTTGACAACCGTGATAGCATGCTTAGAGAGGCCAAGAACCTTAGGAAAGAACTTAGGGCCTCGCTAGGTGAAGCTAGTGAGAAGATAGCTGAGCTAGAATCTATGAATCTTGATGCTAGACTTGAGATTGATTCCCTTAAGATTGCTCCTGTTGTTGTTGATGCTCCTGATTGTGATGACTGTAATGCTTTCTTGGTTGATTTGACTGTGCTTAAGGAAAAGTATGCCTCTAAGTTGGAGGAACTAGATTTCCTTAGGGCTGAGCTTGAAGAGATGAAGTCTAGGTCTGCTTTACTGGGTGCTTGCACTTCTTGTCCTGTGTTGCATGCTAGGCAAGATAAATCTCATGATAGAATTGTTTCTTTGGAGGCTGCTTTGAAAGTTCCTATTCCTACATCATGATTTACATGTGAATTACATTGAGTTAAGAATATGGAGCTTGCACATTATGTTGATTGCTTGCAGGATAAAAATGAAGAGTTGAGAAAACTGATGAGTTGGTTGTCTGGGCATGAGCCACAGCTGAGTTTGATGATGGCTGAGTTTAAAAGGTTTGATGGTCAGGCGTTGGGTTCTGGGAAGATCGGTGAGAGCAGTGGTGAGGGAGAGAAAATTGGAGAGGTTCCTATTCCACCACAAACTACACCCATGAACAAATTTGCACCCAAGCCCAACCACCTGAGAAACAAGCTAGACACCACTCCAGTTCCACCAGTCTTCCCCAGCAAAATAGATAAATTCCAGAAACTGATGAAGTTTTGACCACCCTTGGGAATGTGTTTGGGTGGAAGCCAGGAGAGGAAGTTGTTGAGAAACCGAGAGAAGCTCCACAGCCAAAGCCAAAGCCAGTCCGCTTCCATTGTGAGTGTTGTGGGAGGGATGGTCACCTTGGAGAGTTTTGCTATAAGAAGAAGAGGGATGAGAGGATGACTAAAGAGTGGGCTAACAAGGATAGGTATCATCCTTCTCATGATATACCTGAGCCTCATATGCCACTACCTAGAGGAGAGGTTGTGATGAGATCTGTTCCAGCTTGGGGTGCTAGAGGCGTTGCTGATCGGGACAGAGGTGCTGGCCGGGGTGCACCGGTCAGACCGGTCAGGGGCACCGGTCAGACTGGTGCGGCCCAGAGAGATGGCCATTTCTGGTTTTGTGGTCACGATGGTTCCTATGGTCATGGTATAGTCAGTAGAGAGTTTGTTTCTAGTGGTGGTGTGTTTGCTGGACGTTCTCCATCTTGTGATCGATATGAGGATGGGAGAGATCGTCGCAGCTCTGGGTTTGAGAGGGGCTACGAGCCATGCTTTCCTTTTCGTGGTAGTCATTCTCCTCTAGCGAGGTGTGAGGTGGTTCAGCGTGGTGGTCGTAGCTTTGGTCGTGATAGGAAGGATGTTGCTCACCCCACTTTTGAGCAAATGGCTCGACACTGGTTTGACTCTTTTTGTGCTAACCCCAGTGTTGAGTCGCTCGCTCATTCTTGTTCTCGTTTTTGATTTGCAGGTGGGAGGCATGGAGAGCATTTGGTTGATTGACTATGGTTGTTCGTGACACATGACCGGAGACAAGGGGTGGTTCTCCAGCCTCACCCTGGTGGTGTCAAAGGTGTACATCACTTTCGGGGATAATGGACGAGGACGGGTGCTTTCAGAATGTGAGGTTAAGGTGAGCAGCTTGGTGACCATAAAGCGTGTGGCTCTGGTCAAGTAACTTGGGTATAACTTGTTGTCAGTATCTCAGTTACTGGACGAGGGTTATGAGGTGTGTTTTAAGTTTGGGGCTTCTCATGTTCTTGACTCTTGAGGCGATCTTGTTTGTATGATCGTGCCCGAGGGACAGACCTTTTGAGCTGATTTTTCTCAGTCTTTTGGTCCCTCGAGGTGTTTGGTTACTGGTCCATCTTCCGAGTTGTGGAGGTGGCATAGGAGGTTGGGGCACTTGAGCTTTGAGCTGCTTTCCCACTTGAGTGCGCTCGATCTTGTTCGATGATTGCCCAGGTTGCATTTTGAGAAGGATTTGGTTTGTGCGCATTGTAGGCATGACAAGATGGTAACCACTCCCCATCCACCCCTGACTGCTGTCATGACAGAGCATCTGATAGAGCTATTGCATATGGACCTTGTTGGGCCAGCTCGAGTTCGCTCGGTGGGTGGGAAGTGGTATGTCCTTGTGGTTGTGGACGATTACTCTCGCTATGCCTGGGTGTTTTTCTTGGAGGATAAGGGTGAGACGTTTGGTGTTGTTCGAGACCTAATCTTGACGTTGAAGAAAGAGAGACATGGGGATGCCATTAGAGCTATAGGCAGTGACAATGGCACATAATTCAGGAACTCTCGTTTTGAGACTTTTTGTCGTGATCTTAGTCTTGAGCATCAGGTTTCGACTCCGTACACCCCTCCTCAAAATGGTGTTGTGGAAAGGAAGAATCAGACTCTGTGTGAGATGGCTAGGACGATGCTCGATGAGCACAAGACTCCTAGGAGGTATTGGGCCGAGGCGGTGAATACCACGTGCTATGTGTCGAACAGGATTCTCCTCTGAGCTTTCAAGAAGAAAACCTGCTATGAGCTGATGCATGGGTGAGTACCCAAGGTGAGTCGCTTTCATGTCTTTGGTTGCAAGTGTTTCATTCTTAAGAAGGGCAGAAAGTTGGACATGTTTGAGGCTAGGTTTGTTTCATTCTTTGGTTATGCTACTCACTATCGAGCATATCTTTTGCGCAATTTTGAAACTAACCAAATCATGGAGACTTGTGCGGTTACCTTCAACAAGACACAACCACGTAGCTCTTTGGTCTTTGATTGTGCAGGTGATGAGGAGTTTGGCGAGATCTTTGAGGAGGTGCAGGAAGACGGTGAAGAAGATGATGGTGGTGGTGCTCCCGCAGCTGGCTGTGTACATGCTACTTCCACTACGACGACGACGATCGAGGATGGTCCTTCACCTACACCGACGACAACTGAGGCTCCCCGGCGTGTTCAGGTGGATCACCCACCTTCGTCGATCATAGGTGACATTCATGAATGCACTACATGGTTCAGGTCGCAGGCATTCTCATTTCGCTCATTCTGCATTTATCACTTCTTTTGAGCCCAAAGATATTGGACACGCACTTTTTGATATAGATTGGGTGAACGCTATGCATGAGGAGCTTGAGAACTTTGAGAGGAATCAGGCGTGGGAGTTGGTTGAGCCTCCACCAAATTGCAAACCTATCGAGACAAAATGGGTGTGGAAGAACAAAGAGGGAGAAAATGGGGGAGATTGTGAGAAACAAGGCGAGGTTAGTTGCTCAGGGGTTTAGCCAGAAAGAGGGGATAGACTATGAGGAGACATTTGCTCCGGTGGCCCATTTGGAGGCAATTAGGATCCTTCTAACATTTTCAGTTACCAAAGGGTTCAAGTTGTACCAAATGGATATGAAGAGTGTGTTCCTTAATGGGTTTTTAGAGGAAGAAGTGTATGTGAGGCAACCCCCGGGTTTTGAGAGTGACAAGTTTCCCCATCGGGTATACAAACTCAGAAAAGCACTATATGGCCTAAAACAAGCTCCCAGGGTGTGGTATGGTAGGGTGAGGAAGTTTCTTTTCAGTAAGGGGTTTGTGATGGGGGTAGTAGATCAGACTCTCTTTCTCCTCATGCAGGGCGTTGCCATTCTGATTATGCAGGTGTACGTGGATAATATAATCTTTGGTGGTTCTTCTCACACTTTGGTTGCTAGGTTTGTAGATGACATGAGCTGGGAATTCGAGATGTCCATGATGGGTGAGTTGCAGTTCTTTCTCGGGCTCCAGAACAAGAAGTGCAAGGACGGGACGTTTGTGCATCAAGCCAAGTACACCAAGGACATAGTGAAGAAATTCAAGATGGATGACTCCAAGCCGATGGCTACACCGATGACTACTACTATAGCTTTGGATGCGGATGTAGATAGCGAGCCTTTTGACCAGAAGGAGTACAGGAGCAGGATCGGCTCCCTCCTCTACTTGACGGCATTGGGGTCGGACATACAGTTCAGTGTGTGTCTGTGCGCTCGTTTTTAGGCTTCACCCAAGGACTTCACTCCGGCAGGCCGTTAAGAGGATTTTCAGGTACTTGAACTACACCCCTGAGTTTGGTCTTTGGTATTCTACGGCCTCGACACTCAACCTTCACGGGTTTGCGGATGCTGACTTCGCTGGTTGTCGTTTGGATAGTAAGTCTACCTCTGGTGTGTGTCAGTTTCTTGGGTCTTCTTTGTTTTCTTGGTCATCCCGGAAGCAGTCCAGTGTAGCCCAGTCCACTACAAAGGCCGAGTATGTGGCTGCAGCCAGTTGTTGTTCCCAGCTCCTATAGATTACCTACACTATGAGTGACTTTGGTGAGGAGTGTTCCCATGCTCCACTCATTTGTGATAGCACCAGTGCCATAAGTGTAGCCAAGAACCTAGTTCTCCACTCCAAAACCAAGCATATAGAGGAGAGGTACCACTTCCTGAGGGATAATGTGGATAAGGGAAAGAATGCTTTGATTCATGTGCCCACCCGAAACCAACTAGCCGATATCTTTACCAAACCACTTGACCAAGCCACTTTCACCCACTTGCAGGGTGAGCTTGGTGCGTGTTTGTTTCTTGAGTTGGTCGTGGGAGCCCCTTTGTAGCATATGTATCATATTGCATGGCATTGCATTTGTAGCATGATGTATAGTCATCGTTGTATCTTAGGTCGTTTTTGCATTTGTATCATATGGTAGGATGAGCTTCTCCTATATACATTGATTGCTATGATATGCTAGTTGTGAGCATGTTTGATATGACTTGATGATTTATAGCTATGCTCTTGATAGTTTTGCTATATATGTTTGCATGATGAGATAGCTAATTTTTGAAAAATGCTAAATAGGCTCTCTCTTGTGAGTTTAAGGCTTTGCATGATCTTAGTGTGCTTTGGTGGTTAATGTCATGCCTAATTCATGGTTGGATATCATGTGCTTTTCACTTGTTGTCAAAGACCTATTTGTCATTATGAATGTTTAGCCCATGTGTTACCTTGTGGGGGAGCATAAGCTTCTTTTTGCCACAAAGGCACTTCATGTACCATTTTATGTTAAATGTGAAAAATAAAATTGGTATGAAATGCCTTTCTTAAAGTTGTGCTCTCATTTGTTCCATGTCATAAATGCTTTAAAACTGAATTTATTTGGGTGCTAAACCGTTGCATGATGTCTACCATGAGAAGTCTCATTTTAAGAATTAGACACATGGCTCGGTGGTTTTAACATGACATGAGATGCTTATGGTGTTTGTAATGATCTTGTGTCGAGGATATGTGACCTAGCATGAAGTTTGTGTGATTTAAATTCACTTTGGTAGAATTTGCTCATGTTTTGGTCTTTAGCTCATGAGAGGGAATTTTTTCGCAAAATTGTGTATTTTGATTATGGCTTGCTCATATGCTCATATAGCTTTACTATCTTGATGGCAATGCTCATACAATTCTTTAGAATGTCTTGCTTGCTCATTTGCTCACTTGTAGCATTTTGTGGTGCTCATTGTCTACTTGAGAAGCTCTAGGTTGAAATTTTCGTAGAAATGCCTTGATTCATGCATTTTCAAAAAAGGGGGAGGGGGGAGTTTGTGAAGGAAAAGTGGTTCTGGATTCATTTAGAAAGTTTTCAGGCAGTTTCGAGCATTTCTAGGCTTTGTTGTGCATCGGTCTGACCGGCGAGGAAGATCGTTCTGGAGATTGTTGCCCACCGGTCTGACCGATGGGTGGTACTGGTCTGACTGGTGATGGCTAGAGCTGAGCAGCTCTATTTTGCATGGCACACATTGCATGCATTTGTTCAGGAGGAGTGTGCATTTGCTCAGGGGGAGCCTCTATGTGTTCACGGGGAGCTCCTTGTGTCTCCTGAGTTCTTGCTTTGGTGGTTTGCTCTTTTTGAGCTTTGGATTGTGTCTCGGTTGTGTTGAGCTGTTGCCCTTAGCTTAGGGGACCGAGACTTTGGCTTCAAGTGATCAGGGGTTGTTTTTATTTGGTTTTTGGATCACTTGTTTGGGTTTGTGTTCGTTTTTCCTATGATGGTTACTATGTGTGGGTGTTGTCAATGTACTCATCAAGGGGGAGATTGAGGACATGTGTGGTCCGAGGACCGGTGGATGGTCGCTCCTTATTGATGAGTGATTGACAATGTTGTGTGGACTAACTCTCTTGGCCTAGTTTTGCAGGTGCAGGTTGCAGCTTGATTCGCATGGTGCAGGTGAAGATCAAGTACGAAAGGTCTATGTCTGTGTGACCTCCCAGGAGCGGAGAGACAAGTAGGCTTCGATCGAGGTACTCGGTGGCCGATAGGATCAAGTGCGGACCGTATGCTGGCAAGAAGAGCAAGACGACGTCAAGGGGGATGGAGCCGGTGCAAGGTTGCAGCTGACGACTGAAGCTTGGATGCGGGGTTTGCAGTGGCTTGGCCACAAAACCACTAGGTTACTTGGCTGAGCCACAAAGCCAAGGCCGGAGTTCGGAGCGTGGCGGTTCTGCATCGGACCGGTCTGACCGATGGGCCTGACTGGCCTGACCGGTGCCGACTAGTCTGACCGGTGAGGAGAACCGGTCTGACCGGTGGGTCTCGTGGGCGTCTGGAAACTTCAAAGTGGAGAACACGCGGCAGGATCGCAAGGCTTGGGTGAAATTGAAGCGGCTTGCGGTCTGCGGGCGTCCGCCCGATGGAGATATCGACCAAAGTTCCCAAAGTACCCATAGTGGGCGTGTATCTTAAGTTAAGTAAGTAGGGGTAGTTTGGTCATTCGGCGCCCTCCATATATACTCACTTAAGTGGGACATGGCAGCCAACTCTTGGAACCCTAGACCATTTGCTCTTTTCTTTTTCCTAGTTTTTCCTAAGCTAGCTTGAGAGCTTCATGTTGCGTCTAGAGAGAGGGATGGATGATCGGGCGACTTGCTAGAACTTGTATGAACCTTTCATGGTATGTATTGAAGCTTCGGCGTGGTTCCTCAAGTGCTCTAGTTGTTCCTCCCATTTTTCCTTTTTTGGTGATTTTCAGAGCACTTTCTTTGGATTTTCGTGGTGAGATATTAGGGGCGCTTTCACACAGGATTTGTTGATGAATTCACTCATGAGGATGTTGTGCCTCTTTTCTTGGTGATTTGTCTCCTCCAAATCCGTGGAAAGGCCTTCGATTATGGGGTTTCGGAGTTCCTTGTGTTCTTGGGGTTAGAGCACGAGATTTGCGATTCCTCCTATTCTAGAGAGATTTGGGGCATATGCTTCGAGCTACAGGTCACCCATGAGGTGTTCCTACCTTCCCCAAAGTTTCTCTTGAATCCGTGGAGTGAATCGGGAGATCGGGCGAAGGGAATCAAGGAGTTGATCCACGGGTGGAGTTCTTCCCGAGCTGCCTAGGCCTGACCGGTCTGACCGGTGCCTCCCACCGGTCTGACCGGTGCATGCCCTTGTGGGTATTTCACTCGAGTGAACATGTGGTTCAATGTAGTTGTGCGTGTGTTTTTCCTGGCTCAGTTCTTGGTGAGTTTCTCCTTGATTTGCCCCTTCTTGGCTTGGTTGGAGTAGATCCTTGTTGCTGGTGGTTTCTTGGTTTGATGTGGTTTTTGTTCCAGGGTCTATAGATCTCATTGAGGCTCTCTGGAACGTTTCTGTGCATGTTGTTGTGCACACCGGCCTAACCGGTGCAGTTCACCGGCCTGACCGTTGCCATCGGTCTGACCGGTGTTGGCTACCGGTTTGACCGGTGCCGGCTACCGGTCGAACCGGTGCAGTGCAGGCAGCAGGCAGCATAGTTTTCAGCTGCGGCTTTTCGGTCGCTTGTTTGGGTAGAGATACTTGCCCCTATGATCAGTAGCACCTTCAATGGCTACGTGGTCTTGGCAAGGTGTGCGTGGGATTGCTCAGAAGTGAAATCGGGGTATAGGCCGAGGTTCTTCTTGGGAAGATTTTTTTATCGACTCCCATTCACTCCCCCCTCTCTGGTCGCCAATCCGGTCCTTTGCATTTAGAATCTGTAATAAGGATTGGTCGTGTGCAAAACTCTTGGAGAGGCCGTGAAGGACCGGATTGGGCGACCAGAGATGGGGGGGAGTGACTGGGAGCTGATAAAAATTCTTCTCGAGAGAGATAGCTCTTCTAACGAGATGAACACGGCCTCGATCCCAAAATCACTTTCACCACTCTATCCGCACGTTTGCCAAGATCACGTAACCACTGGAGTGCTACTGATCCTAGGAGCAAACCTCACCAGTAAGCAACTCAACTATGCACACACAACAGCAGAAACCACACACGGGAAAACTTCCTGCCAGTGGCGGTCAGACTGCATGGACAGGGCGGTCAGACCACCTCCACCTGGGGTTTTCTCAAAACCACAACTCGAAGCTCACGACTCCAAATCGACCTAAGATTTCGCCTACAAACTCCCCTGATCAAGGCAAACAAGCTATCAGAGAAAATCTCCGGAAAACCAAAACTTTCCTCGCGAAACCCCCAGGGCGGTCAAACCGCGTGCCCTGGGCTGTCAAACCGCGTCCCCTCCAGAACCTGGCCGTGGGTCAACCCTGAATTTCCCTTCACCCGATCTCCCGATTCACTTCACGAATTGCAATGAAACTTCGAGGATAGCTGGGTCACCTCATGGAAGACCTCTCCACCAAATGATATCCACCGAAACCCATCCAATCAAGAGGAATCGTGCATCGAAGGCCTCTAGGTCATGAACTCCGAGAACTCTGAAATGCACCCAAATCGAAGGATTTCCCAAGAGATTGCTGGGGCAAAATCACCAAGAAAAGAGGCACAAAGTCCTCATGTGTGATACCCAACAAGAATCCCTCCAAGAAACCCCTCCAACAAGCCACCACGAAAACCTCCAAAAAGAGCTCCGAAAAACCAAAAGGAAAAACGCCGGGAGACAAAGAGAAACTAGATGAACCACGCCGGAGCTTCTATACATGCCATGAAAGGTTCATACAAGGTCTAGCAAGCCGCCCGAACATCCAACCCTCTCACAAGATCTCTCATAAAGCTCTCAAGCTAGACCTAAGAAAAACAAAGGAGGAAAGCAAATGAGCTAGGGTTCCAAAGGGTGGCTGCCATCTCCTCTCACTTGAGTTTATATGGAGGGCAACCAATGACCAAACTACCCCTACTTACTTAACTTAAGATACAAGCCCACCAAGGGCACTTTGGGAACTTCGGTTGTTTTCTCCATCGGACGGACGTCCGCTGGCCGCAATCCGCTTCATCTCCACACACGCCTCACGATCGCGTCGCGTGTCCTCTACTTCAAAGCTTCTCGACACGCTGTGACCCAGGCGGTCAGACCGCCCCTCCTGGGTGGTCAGACCGACCTCCCCCAGTCACTCCTGGCCGGGCGGTCAAACCGCCCCTCCTGGGCGGTTAGACCAGCCTACTCAGGCTGGTTCACCTCTGTCGAGCTTCGGCATTGGCTTTGTGGCTCAGCCAAGTAACCCAGTGGTTTTGTGGCCAAACCACTGCAAACCCCGCGTACAAGCTTTAGTTGTAAGCTGCTACCTTGCACCGGCTCCTTCTTTCTCGATGTCGTCTCGCTCTTCCTGCCAGCGTACGGTCCGCACCTGATCCCGTCGGCCACCGGGTACCTCGATCGAAGCATACTTGTCTCTCCGCTCCTGGGAGGTCACACATGTAACATCCCTGATGTTTATGCAACAGTGATCACCATCATTATTGAGGCTAAATATAGTGGTTAACATTGTTGACTTGGTCAAACTCCTAACCCTTAGTCAAACCTCTCAAAACCCAAGTCAAACCCCTAGAACACTATACCTTTCTTTGATGATCTAGCTCATTCTCCAAATTTTCCCCAAACACTTCAAATTCTGCCAAAATAAAAGTTGTCAAGAATTTCTTGAGACACAACTTTGTCCATTGGCACATTGTGAGTTTTGGCTTGAAAAATGGAGAAAAACCCTAGCTATATTAATCACCTCCTAAACCCCCTTTTTGACCTATTTTGATGGCTCAGCTCAAGCTCCAAATTTCATATAGCAACTTCAAAATCTACCAATATTTCATTCAATTGGCGGCATTCGAAATTCGAAGTGGAAAAGCTTCAAAATCTTGGTCAAAGCTCTGGATATTAATTTGACCAAACCAAGAAAAACCTAATCTCTGCAACTAATTTCTGGATAAACTGTTGAGAAAAATATATGTCGCCCTTTGTAAAAGTTGTAGGTGATACTTCAATCTACAACTTTTGTTTTTAGAGACTTTGGACTTTAGTTCAAATTTTTGGAGATATTCGTGGTCAAAGTGGTATTGACCACACAAACCCAGCCCCTGTGCGCTCCAGAGCGCAGGTGCGCGCGCCGGACGCCGCCAGCGCCGCGACCCGATGTGCATGCCTGCCGTCCATGTGTCATTTCCCGCGGGTCCCACCTGCACCACCTGTCACTCCGCGCCCAGGAGCCACCTCCCCGAGGTGCTACCGGTCCCGCCTGCGCGAGCTGGAGGCCGCGACCGTGTCGCGCTATTTCCCACCTCGCCGTCACCAATAAAAGCCGAGCCGCACTCCTACGCTATTGCTAGTGCCACTCAGCTGCTGCCATTGCTGCGCCGCCGTGGAGCTCCCTGCTTAGCTCAGCGCCGCTGGTCACGAAGCACCCCGGAGCCACCACACGCCACCACTGGAGCTCCCCAAGCCGCGCATTGCTCCGCCCCACGCCCTACCTCACCGGAGCAAAGCCCCCTGCGGCCACCGCTGCATTACAATGTTGAACCCCCTCGTCGGAGCCATCCCTACCGCAGCTCCGGCTGCGAACCGACCCTAGGTGAGCCACTGGACGACCTCCGCCGCTTCCCCGACCTCCTCCGGCTGCCGGCTCGCCAGAATCCGACCGGCCGCGCCGCTCCTCGCCCCGGAGGGCCACATTGCAAACCTCCAATTATTTCCGATGGCTAAATTCTAAAACCAGGGGTCTTTTCGTAAAATCAAGGGCCGAAGTGTGATTAGAGATCTTTGACCAAGGACCTTTCAGTAAAAAGATTCTTCAACTTTTGATTCAAATTTCTGAATCTTGTAAAATCGAGATCAAATCACAGAAAAATCAGAAAAATGCAAACTCAACTGTTCTGGAACCCTTGTGATGAACACTAGCTTTTCTAGAAAGATTGTATATGGTTTTACTGCATAATTTTTGAATAATTTTGAAATTACTAGTTTGGCCAGATTTAAATTAATTTAAATTCTATGCATGATCTGAAGCTTAATTTTGGATATGTTGTTTTTTATGTCATTATGGTCTTCTGGTGCAAATACAGCACATAGTTATCAAGTAGATCTTTAGTTATAAATTAAAGTTGATTTTGAGCAATGTTCCTGTTTATGATTTTTGTAAATTAATCTGCTAGTCATTTGGATCCAACCTTTTTGCTATGGTCCTGTTTGATGGTTTTGCACTCATGATAAATGGTAGAGATGTTTTTATCATGACTAATATGGTCAAATAATTTTTGCACAAGTTAAGCCCCCCTTCATGAATTTAAAGTAATTTAAATATTCTTTGTTGAGTAAGTGCATATCTCTGCATGGTTAGATGTATTGCACCATTACATGGACTTCTAGCTCAAGATGTGACATATATATTTCTGTATGATTTAATCTTGAATTTCCAAGCCTAGTTTCGTGTGACTTTTCATGCTAAATCTGTGGCTTGGTTTAATCTGAATTTTTGGCAGTAGCTCATGTACATTATGATGTTCCTGTCTACCAAGTTTCATGGTCACTTTGTTTGTCTTTCTTGCAGAATTAATTTTCGAAGTAAATCAAGTTTAATTCAAGAAATAGAAGCGAAACAAAGACCACCCTTGTTTACAATTTTAATTTTCTGTTTGAGCTTCACTAAATCAACTCATGAACAACACCCTTAATTTGGTGAAGAAAAAATTAATTAATTAATTTAGATGTGCACACAATCACCATCAAATAAGAAAGTTAAATGACACACACACACCCTTACTTTGGTAGGAAGAGTATGCTGAATATATCTTTGTCTAGGTGAATGTGGTCACCCATGCACCCCATGTTTACCCTTCAATTCTGAACTGAGATTTCACTCCTTAATTATGAAAACATGAAGTTAATGTATTTGCATGTCGTGTAGAACTTCCGGATGGGAACTACGAGTTTGTGCTGGAATCCGAGGGAGAGCTAGCTGAAGGAGAAGTGAACGTGGTGGAGGTGCAGCAAGACCCGAACCAAAGTTCGGAAGACATCACCACTGACTTTGCTAGTGAAGGCAAGCCCTGGAGCATAACCCAGTTTTCTAACTTCTACAATTACGTTATGCAATGTTTGTGCATTTAAGTTTCAGGAGTTGATTTGAAACCATAGATGCATGATCCTAGGTTCCTATGCTCAAATACTAGCATGATAGGTTGCTAGTTGCCATGCCCTAAGAACATGGTAAAAGTCGAGGGATGTTCGTCACTCGCGAGCTATAAGTTTCTGATGTTGGAATCATAATATTTGTTAAAATGATATGCTCATGTGGTAAGAGCATGGGATGCGCTCCAGCCAGTAGGTCTGGGGTTAGGCGTTTGAACGTACTAAACATTTGCTGGGAATGGGACCGGTAATCCTAGTACCTTCTTGATCTGGTAAGGGGTCTATGACCACTAATCTTGGGAAGAGTCCCCTCTGCTTGCAACAGAGTGGTGCATGTGTGGGGTTGGGCGGCAGTGGCCGTGAACAAACCACCTTGTACCAAAGACTGTAGAAATGGATCCTGAGCCAAGGACGGCTCGGAACCGCCTGGTTGGTGTGTACCCCACCCCCTTTTGGTTTTAGTTGTCATTCTTGGGGTATGCATTCTCCCGTGTGTTTAGGTCCACCTTGCAAGGTTATTAATCGATTGATCGTCGGCCTCTCACCGTTATCTGAGATTGCTTAACCATACACTCTATCTCCCTCTAATGATGGAATAGAGAAGTAATATGGATGTATGCTTAATTGTTTGCACAACTTAAGCCATAAACTCTATGTCCCTCTAATGAATCTTGTGGAGCTTGATGTAATAATTTGTGAAATGTCTGTCTCTGGACTCACCTTCGAGTGAGTTCTGATGTACAAGTGTTCGATCCTTGTTAAGTGATTTACCGGGCTTGACCCGGCAGAGGTGACAGGTTACTTCAGTATTATTGCTTAACGACCAAAAGGAATGGTTTAAGCAAAAATATGGAATTAACTTGGGCGGTTCTATCACAACACATACATAGACCTTTCGCACTTGATCTTTACCCGCACCACGCGAATCAAGCCGCAACCTGCACCTGCAATACTAGGCCAAGAGTCAGTCCACATAACGTTGTCAATCACTCATCACCAAGGAGCAACCATCCACCGGTCCTCGGACCACACAGGTCCTCAATCTCCCCCTTGATGAGTGCATTGACAACACCCACACACATAGTAACCATCAAGGAAAAGAAAAAGAAAGAAACTAAAAACAACCCATCAAGTGATCCAAAGACCAAACAACACAAACCCTGATCACTTGAAGCCAAAGTCTCAGTCCCCTAAGGCAAGGGCAACAGTTAAACACAACCGAGACAAAAACCAAAGCTCACAAAAGAGCAAACCACCAAAGCAAGAACTCAGGCGACACAAGGATATCCCCCTGAACACATGCAGGCCCCCCTGAGCAAATGCACTCCCCCTGAACACATGCATGCATTGAACTACTGCAAATGCATGAAAATGAGCAAAACTACTCTATACTGACCCAGGCCGGTCAGACCGCCTAGCCAAGCCGGTCACACCACAAACAGGGCGGTCAGACCACCCTAAGTGACCACCCCCTGCAAACATGGTCCAAAAATTTCCGAAACCAGCTGAAAACCCTCTAAACATGCTTAGATCCATTTTTGATGCACAAACTTCTCCCCCTTGTTGACAATGCATGAATCAAGGTATTTCTACAAAATTACAACCTAGAGCTTCTCAAATAGACAATGAGCACCACAAAATGCTGCGAGTGAGCAAATGAGCAAGCAAGACATTCCAAAGATTCGTATGAGCATTGCCATCAAGATAGTAAAGCTATAAGAGTATATGAGGAAGCCACGATCAAAATACACAATTTTGCGAAAAAATTCCCTCTCATGAGCTAAAGATCAAGACATTAGCAAAGCATACCAAAGTGAATTTAAATCATCCAAACATCATGCTAGGTCACATATCCTCAACACAAGATCATTAGTAACACCCATAAGCATCTCATGTCATGTTAAAGCCACCGAGCCATGTGTCTACTTCTTAAAATGAGTCTTCTCATGGTAGACATCATGCAATGGTTTAGCACCCATATAAGTTCCGATTTAAGGCATTTATGACATGGAACAATTTAGAGCACATCTTCAAGCAAAGCATTTCATACCAATTTAATTTTGCACATTTAAGCATAAAATGGTACATGAAGTGCCTTTGCGGCAAAAAGAAGCTCATGCTCCCCCACATGGTAACACATGGGCTAAACATTCATAATGACAAATGAGTCTTTGACCACAAGTGAGAAGCACATGATATCCAACTATGAATTAAACATGACATAAACCACCAAAGCACACTAAGATCATGCCAAGCCTTAAACTCACAAGAGAGAGCCTATGTAGCATTTTCCAAAGTTAGCCACCTCATCATGCAAATATAGCAAAACTATCAAGAGCATAGCTATCCTTCATCAAATCATATCAAACATGTTGAAAAGCTCACAACTAGCATATCATAGCAATCAAAGTATATAGGAGAAGCTCATCCTACCATATGATACGAAAGCAAAAAGAACCTAAGATACAAAGATGACTATACATCATGTTACAAATGCAATGCCATGCAACAAAGGAAATATGATATGTATGCTACAAAGGAGCTCCCACCACCAACTCAAGAAAGCAAACGCACACCGAGCTCACCCCGCAAGCGGGTCAAAGTGGCTTGGTCAAGTGGTTTGGTAAAGATATCGGCTAGTTGGTTTTGGGTGGGCACATGGATCAAAGCAATCTTTCCCTTCTCCACATTGTCTCTTAGGAAGTGGTACCTCAGCTCTATATGCTTGGTTTTGGAGTGGAGAACTGGGTTCTTGGCTACACTTATGGCACTGGTGCTATCACAAAAGAGTGGAGCTGGGAACAACAACTGGCTGTAGCAACATACTTGGCCTACACTCGACTGCTTGCGGGATGACCAAGAAACCAAAAAAGACCCGAGAAACTGACACCCACCAGAAGTAGACTTACGATGCGAACGACACCCAGTGAAGTCAGCATCTGCAAACCTATGAAGGTTGAGTATCGAGGCCGTAGAATACAAAAGACCAAACTCAGGGGTGTAGTTCAAGTACCTAAAAATCCTCTTGGCAGCCTGCTGATGTGAAGTCCTTGGTGAAGCCTGAAAATGAGCGCACAGACATGCACAGAACTGTATGTCCGGCCTCGTTGCCGTCAAGTAGAGGAGGGAGCCGATCATGCTCCGGTACTCCTTCTGGTCCACGGGCTCGCCATTAACATCTGCATCCAAAGCTGTAGTAGTACTCATCGGTGTAGCCATCAGCTTCAAGTGATCCATCTAGAATTTCTTCACTATGTCCATGGTGTACTTGGCTTGATGCACAAATGTCCCGTCCTTGCACTGCTTGATCTGAAGCCATAGAAAGAACTGCAACTCACCCGTCATGGACATCTCAAATTCTCTGCTCATGTCATCTGCAAACCTGGCAACCAAAGTGTGAGAACAGCCACCAAAGATTATGTCATCCACGTATACATGCACGATCATAATGTCATCGCCCTGCCTGAGGAGAAAGAGAGTCTGATCCACCTTCCCCATCACAAACCCCTTACTAAACAAGAACCCTCTCAACCTACCATACCACGCCCTGGGCGCTTGTTTTAGGCCACATAGTGCTTTTCTGAGTTTGTATACCCAATGGGGAACCTCTCACTTTGAAAACCCAGGGGTTGCCTCACATACACTTCTTCCTCTAAAAACCCATTTAGGAAGGCACTCTTCATATCCATTTGGTACAACTTGAACCCTTTAGCAACTGAATATGATACAAGGATCCTAATTGCCTCCAAACGAGCCACAGGAGCAAATATCTCCTCATAATCTATCCCCTCTTTCTGGCTATACCCCTGAGCAACCAACCTTGACTTGTTTCTCACAATCTCCCCATTTTCTCCATGTTTGTTCTTCCACACCCATTTTGTCCCGATAGGTTTGCAGTTTGGTGGAGGCTCAACCAACTGCCACACCTGATTCCTCTCAAAATTCTCAAGCTCCTCATGCATAGCATACACCCAATCTGGATCAGAAAGTGTGTGACCAATATCTTTGGGCTCAAAAGAAGCGACAAATGTAGAATGAGCAAAATAAGAATGTGTTTGTGACCTGGATCGTGTAGTGTGTTCATGAATGTCACCTATGATCGACGAAGGTGAGTGATCCACCTGAACACACCGGGGAGCCTCACATCTGGAGACCGCCTCCCCCTCAGCAGCAGCATCCTCTTGAACAGGCTCAGTCATCATTGGTGTAGGTGAAGGACCATCCTTGATCGTCGTGGTCGTAGGGGAAGTAGCATGTACACGGCCAGCTGCGGGAGCACCACCACCATCATCTTCTTCACCATCTTCCTGCACCTCCTCCTCAAAGATCTCCTCGCCAAACTCCTCATCACCTGCACAATCAAAGACCCAAGAGCTACGCGGTTGTGTCTCATCTCAGGTAACCTCGCAAGTCTCCACGATTTGGTTTGTTTCCAAGTTGAGCACACGATATGCTCGTGAATGAGTAGCATAACCAAAGAAAATACCATCAACAGACCTAGCCTCAAACTTATCCAACTTTCTACCCTTCTTAAGAATGAAACACTTGCAACCAAAGACATGAGAGTGACTCACCTTGGGTACACGCCCATGCATCAGCTCATAGCAGGTTTTCTTCTTGAAGGCTCAGAGGAGGATCCGGTTTGACACATAGCACGCGGTATTCACCGCCTCAGCCCAATACCTCCTAGGAGTCCTGTGCCTATCAAGCATCATCCTAGCCATCTCACACAGGGTCCGATTCTTTCTTTCCACAACACCATTTTGAGGAGGGGTGTACGAAGTCGAAACCTGGTGCTCAAGACCAAGATCACGACAAAAGGTCTCAAAACGAGAGTTCCTGAATTCCGTGCCATTGTCAGTGCGTATAGCTCTAATGGCGTCACCATGTCTCTCATTCTTCAACCTCAAGATCAGGTCTCGAACAAAACCTAATGTCTCACCCTTATCCTCCAAGAAAAACACCCAGGCATAGCGAGAGTAATCGTCCACAACCACTAGGACATACCACTTCCCACCCACCGAGCGAACTCGAGCTGGCCCAACAAGGTCCATATGCAACAACTCTGTCGGATGCTCTGTCATGACTGCAGTCAGGGGTGGATGGGGAGTGGCTACCATCTTGCCATGCCTACTAGGCGCACAAACCAAATCCTTCTCAAACCACAACCTAGGCAATCCTCGGACAAGATCGAGCACACTCAAACGGGAAAGGAGCTCAAATCTCAAGTGTCCCAAACTCCAATGCCACCTCCACAACTCAGAAGAAGGACTAGCAACCAAACACCTCGGGGGACCAAAAGATTGAGAAAAATCAGCGCGAAAGATCTTTCCCTCGGGCACGATCGTACAAACAAGATCGCCTCAAGAGTCAAGAACACGAGAAGCCCCAAACTTAAAACGCACCTCATAACCTTCTTCCAGCAACTGAGATACTGACAATAGGTTAAAGGACCGAATAGGCGACCAGAGAGGGGGTAGTGAATGAGAGCCGATAAAAATTCTTCCCAAAGGATGAACTCGGCCTATGCCCCGATTGCCACTCCGATCACTCGCACACACCAAGGAAGCTCTAGACTAGGCACACACAAGCCTACAAGTCCTAGAGACACGCCATAAAACAAAGAGTGGAAGCACTAAGCAAGAATCAAAGGACTTATCCAAATCTGTGAGGCTAGGTGCGGACTGTCTGTGCAGTACGGGCGAACCGTCCGCAACACCTGGGCGGACTGTCCGGACCGGCTACGTGGACTGTCCGAAAACTCCAACAGAACCACCAGAGTCGCACCGAGAAAATTGGACTGTCTGGCTGAGTTACGCGGACTGTCCGCTAGTGTCGCGGACTGTCTGTGTAGGGTCGGCGGACCATCCGGCCAAAGCACCAGAACAACTTCGCTCAAACTTGCTCACGCAGACCGTCCATCATTGACCGGCGGACTGTCCGCAAAACCTATTGAAACAAAACCCTAGGAACCCGACGGATCGAAACATGAACTCTCACGAACACGTGACGAACACGAGATGCGCGGACTGTCCGCGGGGTCTTTGCGGACTGTCCGCTACACGCGAACAGAGTTGCTCGAGCTCGAAAACGAGAGGTCAACTCTCCCAACTCATCACCGGATCTCCCAAACCACTTGAGCTCTTGAGACAAGATTTGGGGGAGATGAGAAGCGTCAGTAGGTGAAGCTATGCGCCAAAAATCTGGACCTCTAACTCTCTTAATCACCGGGAATCGTGGATCACATGAACCACCACCGAGAACTCAAGTTCTTCCAAGTACTCGCGAATCGAAGGAGTTTCCCGACGTTTGAGGGGTCAAGATCACACACAGAGATGCACAAGGCATCCACCCATGATCCCCTCAAAGAAATACGAGAGAAAACACCCTCAAATCGACAAATCGAGGGAAGAACAAAACACCCGAAAATAGCCCCGAAAATGACAAAAAAATCACAAGGAACTAAGATAGGGAAATCATCAAAATGCCGAATGCTTCCATACATCCAGAGGTCAGAGTCTGTACAAGAATCTAGCCTAAGGAAATACTGGGAAAAGAAGCAGTCCAGAGCGATCTAGCGGGGGAGGAAACCCTAGAGCCAGAGAGAGAGAGATGCCATCCACCTCTCCGCTATATATATGAAGTCCACCGGAGGAGGCAAATGACCACGCTACCCCTACAACTTAAAATGAAGATACACACCCCTCAGGGGTAATTTGGTCAAGTCTTCGGGTATTCCCATCGAGCGGACACGCTTCCACCGCGGACTTGCTTAGCCTCGACGCAAGCCCTGCGATCACACCACGTGCCCCCGCCTCGAAGCTTTCTAACGCTCCCGGATCCCCATCTCCGTCGCATCGGGCCTCCGGACTTGGTTTGAGGCCCAAACCAAGAAATCGTCCACCGATGGTTTTGTGGGCAAACCATCAAACCCCGCGTGCAAGCTTCGGCCTCGAACTGCCACCTTGCACCTGCCCATGTCCATGACTTCAACTTCCTAGTCTTGCACCGCACGGCTCGCACTTGACCCCATCGTCCATTGGGTCCATCGAACCAAGCCTACTTGCCTCTCCATCACCCGGAGGCCACCATGGCTAAGGCCTTTCGCGCTTGTTCTTCACTTGCACCAACACGAGTCAAGCCGCAACCTGTACCTGCGCACTGAGCCAAGCATCTGTCCACACAACGTTGTCAATCACTCATCACTAAGGAGCGACCCTGCACTGGTCCTCGGACACACCTGGTCCTCAATCTCCCCCTTGATGAGTGCATTGACAACACCCATAGTAACCATCAAAGAGAAAAAGTGAAAAGAAAACAACCACGAACACAAACCTCCAAGCAAGTGATCCAAAGCCAAAGAACAAGCGAAAACATGATCACTCACCAGACCAAGTCTCGGCCCCCTAAGGCAAGACCAACGGCTCAACACAGCCGAGACAAACAAAGCTCTACAAAGAGCACACCACAAAGCATAAAAACTCAGGCAAACCAAAGGAGCTCCCCCTGCACATATGCAAACTCCCCCTGAGCAAATGCAATCTTTTCTTCTCAATTTTTCTCCCCACATGCAAAATCTCACAAAATCTCCACAAATGCATACCATTTCTCTCCCTTGTTGACAATGCATGAATCAAGGTATCAAGAAACTCTCCCTCTTGTTATCAAGAAAAATACATGTCAAAGCATATACAAGCTACCGAGCTTCTCAGATATACAAAGAGCACAACAAAATGCTACAAATGAGACATAGAGCAAGCAAAGTACACATTGTGTAGTTAGCGCATTACCATCAAGAAAGTAGAGACACGGATACATGTGACATGGCCAAAAGCATTTTAAGCACATTTTTACAAGCAAAAATTCATCTCATGAGCAAAGCCCTATCCATGGTGAATTTGAGCAAAAAATGAACTAGATTACACAAAGCTCATAGAAGATAACAAGTTCTCATCACAAGATCATAGCAAACGCCCATAAGCTACTAAATGTCATGTCAAAGCCACCGAGCCATGTGTCTACTTCTTAAAATGGGACTTCTCATGGTAGACAACATGCAATGGTTTAGCACCCAAGTTATGTACATCAAAGCATAAAGACATGAATAAGAGCTCATTTTTCAAGCATAAGGCAATTCATACAAAAATTTCATTTTCAAATTTAAGCATGATATATGAAATGCCTTTGCGGCAAAAAGAAGCTTTTGCTCCTTCACAAGTGAACATATGGGCTAAACATTTACCATGACAAATGGGTCTTTGACCCCAAGCGAAAAGAGCATGATACTCAAGCACAAACTAAGCGTGATATAGGCATTTGAGCACAAATTGAGCATGAAAGAGTATCTACTCATGAGTGAAGCATTTTTTAACATTTTCACAAAAAGGAAGCTATCTCATCATGAATATATGATCATACCATCAAGAGCATGACATTCACATCACCATTCCCAAAGCATACCCATATCTCACATATAGCACATCATAGTGATCAAAGTATATAAGAGAAGCTCATCCTACCACAAATGATCCAAAGATGGCTATCCTACCATGTTTTGTACAGAAAGTAAAATAGATGCATGGAATGCAACAAATGATACATATATCACATATATACATGAGAAGCTCCAAGATCCAGCTAAAAAGGAAAACACACTCCAAGTTCACCTCGCAAGCGTGTCAAGGTAACTTGGTCAAGTGGTTTAGTGAATATGTCGGCTAGCTGATCTTGAGTAGGTACATAGGACAAGGATATGTTCCCTTTCTCAACATTGTCCCTCAGAAAGTGGTATCTCACTTCGATGTGTTTTGTTTTGGATTCAAGGACTTGGTTTTTGGCTACACTTATGGCACTAGTGCTGTCACAAAAGAGTGGAACTGGGAGCACTCCTCACCAAAATCGCTCATAGTCTAGGTCATCCATAGGAGTTGGGAACAACAACTGGCTGCAGCTACATACTCGGCCTCTGTAGTGGACTGGGCTACACTGGATTGCTTGCGAGATGACCAAGAGACCAAAGAAGAACAAAGGAATTGGCAACACCCAGAGGTAGACTTGCGATCCAAACGACACCCAGTAAAATCAGCATCAGAGTAACCGTGAAGTCTAAGTGTCGAGGAGGTAGAATACCAAAGACCAAACTCAGGAGTGTAGTTCAAGTACCTAAATATCCTCTTGATGGCCTGTCGATGTGAAGTCCTCAGTGAAGCCTGAAAACAAGCGCACAGACACACACTGAACTGTATGCCTGGCCTTGTCGCCGTCAAGTAAAGGAGGGAGCCGATCATGCTTCGGTACTCCTTCTGGTCCACGGGTTGGCCACCTTCATCCGCATCCAAAGCCGTAGTGGTACCCATCGGTGTAGTCAGCGGCTTGGAGTCGTTCATGCCAAACTTCTTCACCATGTCCTTGGTGTACTTCGCCTGATGTACAAACGTCTCGTCCTTGCACTGCTTGATCTGGAGTCCTAGGAAAAACTGCAGCTCACCCATCATGGAATCTCAAATTCCCTGCTCATGTCATCTGCAAATTTGGCAACAAGATCATAAGAAGAGCCACCAAAGATTATGTCATCCACGTAAATCTGAACAATCAACAGGTCATTTCCATGCTTAAGGAGAAACAGGGTCTTATCAACTGTGCCCATCACAAACCCCTTACTCAGTAAAAAGCCCCTCAACCTGCCATACCAAGCCCTAGGTGCCTGTTTCAACCCATAAAGCGTTCTCTGGAGTTTGTATACACGGTGTGGGTATTTTTCACTCTCAAACCCCGAGGGTTGCCTCACATACACTTCTTCCTCTATCACCCCATTCAAGAAAGCACTCTTAATGTCCATCTGGAACAACTTGAACCCTTTAGCCGCGGCAAAGGCTAGAAGGATCCTAATCGCCTCCAGATGGGCCAGAGGAGCAAATGTCTCCTCATAATATATACCCTCTTTCTGGTTGAACCCCTGAGCCACCAACCTCGACTTGTTTCTCACAACCATCCCATTCTCACCTTCCTTGTTCTTCCACACCCACTTGGTACCTATAGGACGACAATTTGGTGGTGGATCAACTAACACCGAAACTTGGTTTCTCTCAAAATTCACCAACTCCTCATGCATGGAATTCACCCAGTTTGCATCAGACAAAGCGTGTCGAATATCTTTGGGCCTAAACGAGGCAACAAATGTAGAGTGAGCAAAGTGAGAAGTATTCTGTGACCTCGACCGTGTAGTGCATTCATGAAGGTCACCTATGATCGTCGTCGGTGGGTGATCCACCTGTACTCGCTGGGGAGCTGTCTTCTTCTTGTACCCGCTGCTCTTCTTTGGCTTTCTCTCGCCCTTGTCCTTGCGCTTGTCTTAGTAGTCATTCCGGGAGCGGTGCTTGTTGTAGTCGTGCTTGGGCTTGCCCTTGTAGTCATTCTTGATCTCCATGGCTTTAGGGCATTCGGCAATGAAGTGTTCGTGCTTCCCGCACCGATAGCACATCCCCAAGCTTCTCCTCGCATTCTTTTGGCTCTCGTACATCCGCCCAAACCTCTTTCTTAACAAGGCGAGATCCTCCTCGCTCAGCACCTCAAAGTCCTCATCTGGCATGGACACAAGACAAGAGAATGAAAACTACCTGGCACCATGGTTAGCATTTGTCCTTGATCCTGAGACAAGAGCCAAACTATGAGGATCAGTGGGGATCTTGCTCTTGGCTCTCAGGCCACAATCAACCTCAGAAGACCTGAGCTTAAAGAACAGCTCATCCAGCATCAAGGTATCATACACGCTCGACTCCTCAATGGCCTCGACCTTGGCACTCCACACAGATCTATCCAGTGCATGCAAAAGCTTGATAGCTTGATCATGATCTGTGTTTGGGAAAACTGTCACATTGGCCCTTATGTTGTTCACAATACTGGTGAAGCGCTAGAACATCACATCAGTCGACTCACTGGGGAGATGAGTGAAGTTCTCGTACTCTCTCCGGTGAGTGGCAAACAAACAAGCTTGCACCTGAGCATTGCCAACATGGGTATTCTTAAGCTTAAGCCATATCTTTCCGGCCACATCCTCTCCGTACACTCGATCAAACTCCGAGGCACGGAGAGCACGAAACAAGTAATCAACGGCCTTGCTATTGGCCTCAAACATGTCTCGCGATCCTGGAAGAAGGAAACTGTCGGGAATGACATAGTTAGGATTTTGTGTCACATCCCAGATCAGAGTCCCATTCCCATGCAAAAACGCGCCCATGCGCCTCTCCAACATATGGTAATTCTTGCCATCGAAGTGCGAAGGACCCGACCCCTTGCCATAGTCACCCATCTTTAGATCATAGACTGGTTAGAATCACAAAGATCCGTAAACAAGTCTGATACCAATTGAATGACCGAATATGTGACCAGAGATGGGGGAGTGAATGGGAGCCGATAAAAATTCTTCCCGAAGGATGAACTCGGCCTATACCTCGATTGCCACTCAGATCAATCGCGCACACCAAGGAAGCTCTAGACTAGGCACACACAAGCCTACAAGTCCTAGAGACACGCCACAAAACAAAGAGCGGAAGCACTAAACAAGAATCAAAGCACTTAGCCAAATCTGCGAGGCTAGGCGCGGACTGTCCGTGCAGTACGGGTGGACCGTCCGCAACACCTGGGCAGACTGTCCGGACAAGCTACGCGGACTGTCCGAAAACTCCAACATAACCACCAGAGACGCACCGAGAAAATCGGACTGTCCGGCTGAGCTACGCGGACTGTCCGCCAACGTCACGGACTGTCTGTGTAGGGTCGGCGGACCGTCCGGCCAAAGCACCAGAACCACTTCGCTCAAACTTGCCCACGCGGACCGTCCGTCATTGACCGGTAGACTGTCCGCAAAATCTCTTGAAACAAAACCTTAGGAACCCGACGGATCGAAACACAAACTCGCACGAACACATGACGAACAGCGACGAACACGAGACACACAGACTATCTACGGGGTCTTTGCGGACTGTCCGCTACACGCGGGCAGAGCTGCCTGAGCTCGAAAACGGGAGGTTAACTCTCCCAACTCATCACCGGATCTCCCAAACCACTTGAGCTCTTGAGACAAGATTTGGGGGAGATGAGAAACGTCACTAGGTGAAGCTATGCCCCAAAAATCTTCACCTCTAACTCTCTAAATCACTGGGAATCGCGGATCACATGAACCACCACCAAGAACTCATGTTCTTCCAAGAACTCACGAATCGAAGGAGTTTCCCGGTGTTTGAGGGATCAAGATCACAACCAAAGATGCACAAGGCATCCACCCATGATCCTCTCAAAGAAATCTGAGAGAAAACACCCTCAAATCATCGAATCGAGCGAAGAACAAAACACCCAAAAATAGGCCCGAAAATGACACGATAATCACAATGAACTAGGAGAGGGAAATTATCACAATGCCGAATGCTTCCATACATGCAGAGGTCAGAGTTTGTACAGGAATCTAGCCTAAGGAAATACTGGTAAAAGAAGTAGTCCAGAGCGATCTACCGGGGGAGAAAACCCTAGAGCTAGAGAGAGAGAGATGCCATCCACCTCTTCGCTATATATATGAAGTCCACCGGAGCAGGCAAATGACCACACTACCCCTACAACTTAAAATGAAGATACACACCCCCCAGGGGCAATTTGGTCAAGTCTTTGGATATTCCCATCGAGCGGACATGCTTCCACCGCGGACTTGCTTAGCCTCGATGCAAGCCCCGCAATCACGCCACGTGCCCCCTGCCTCGAAGCTTCCCGACGCTCCCGGATTCCCGTCTCCATCGCATCGGGCCTCCGAACTTGGTTTTGAGGCCCAAACCAAGAAACCGTCCACTGACTTCAAACCCCACGTGCAAGCTTCGGCCTCGAACCGCCACCTTGCATCGGCCCATGTCCATGACTTCAACTTGCTAGTCTTGCACCGCACGACTCGCACTTGACCCCATCGGCCATCGGGTCCATCGAACCAAGCCTACTTACCTCTCCATCACCCGGAGGCCACCACGGCTAAGGCCTTTCACGCTTGTTCTTCACCTGCACCAACACGAGTCAAGCCGCAACCTGTACCTGCACACTGAGCCAAGCATCCGTCCACACAACGTTGTCAATCACTCATCACTAAGGAGCGACCCTCCACTGGTCCTCGGACACACCTGATCCTCACAGGTTATACCTAAGTGACTTGACCAGAGCCACACGCTTTAAGCTCAGCAATCTGCTCACCTGAACCTCACCTTCTGAAACCACCCGTCCTTGTCCATTATCCCTGAAAGTGATGTACACCTTTGACACCACCGGGGTGAGGCTGGAGAACCACCCCTTGTCTCTGGTCATGTCTCGCAAACAACCAGAGTCAATCAACCAAATGTTCTCCATGCCTCCTACCTGCAAATCAAAAATGAAAAGGAGAATGAGCAAGTGACTCAACACTGGGGTTAGCACAGAAGGAATCAAACTAGTGTCGAGCTATTTGCTCAAAAGTGGGGTTAGCAACATCCATCCTATCACGTCCAAAGCTACGACCACCACACTGAACCACCTCACACCTTGCTGGAGGAGAATGACTACCACAAAAAGGAAAGCATGGCTCGTAGCCCATTTGAAACCCAAAGTTGCGATGACCTATACCACCCTCATATTGATCACAAGATGGAGAACATCCAACAAATACACCACCACTAGAAACAAACCCTCTACTATCTGTACCACGACCATAGGAACCACCACGATCAACACCATGACCACGGGCATCGAAACCCCCTGCTCCCAGCTGGGACGCGGTCAGACCGCCTGCCCAAGCCGGTCTGACCGCCCCCCTATGCAGCAGCACGTGAACCACCTCGGGTGGGAACTCCTCTCGTTCCCCAACCCAGAACTGTACGCACCTCCACCTGACCCCTAGGCAGTGGTGAGGACCAGGTGTGTCCGAGGACCAATGTAGGGTCGCTCCTTAGTGATGCATGATTGACAACGTTGTGTGGACTGATGCTTGGCTAAGTGTACAGGTACAGGTTGCGGTTTGACTCGTGTCAGTGCAGGTGAAGAACAAGCGCAGAAGGCCTTAGCCGTGGTGGCCTCCGGGTGATGGAGAGGCAAGTAGGCTTGGTTCGATGGACTCGGTGGCCAATGGGGTCATGTGCGAGCCGTGCGGTGCAAGACTGGTGGGCTGAAGTTGTGAACATGGGCCAGTGCAAGGTAGGGGATTGAGCACGAAGCTTGCACGTGGGGTTTGTTGGTTTGCCCACAAAACCATCGGTGGACGGTTTCTTGGTTTGGGCCTCAAAACCAAGTCTGGAGGCCTGAGGCGACAGAGACGGTGATCCGGGAGCTTCGGGAAACTTCGAGGCGGGGGGCACGTGGCGTGATTGCGGGGCTTGCGTCGATGCTAAGCAAGGCCGCGGTGGAAGCGTGTCCGCTCGATGAAGACTTGACCAAAATGCCCCTGAGGGGTTGTATCTTCTATTTGAGTTGTAGGGGTAGTGTGGTCATTTACCTCCCTTCGATGGACTTCGTATAAATAGCGGAGAGGTGGATGGCATCTCTCTCTCTTAGACTCTAGGGTTTCCTCCCCAGGTAGATTGCTCTTGGACTGCTTCTTTTCCTCTGTATTCCTTAGGCTAGATTCTTGTATAGACTCTGACCTCTCGATGTATCAATGCTTTCGGAGTTGCGGTGATCTCCTAGTCCTTTGTGATTTTCGTGTCATTTTCGGGGCTATTTTTGGGGGGTTTCGTTCTTCCCTCGATTCGTGGATTTGAGGGCATTTCTTCTCGGATTTCTTTGAGAGGATCATGGGTGGATGCCTTGCGCATCTTTGTGTGTGATCTTAACCCCTCAAACACCAGGAAACACCTTCAATTCATGAGTTTTTGGTCGGAGCCCGAGTTCTTGGTGGTGGTTCGTGTGATCCGCGATTCCCAGTGATTTAGGGAGTTAGAGGTCGAGATTTTTGGGGCATAGCTTCATCTAGTGTTGCTTCACATCTCCCCAAAGTCTTGCCTCAAGAGCTCTAGCCGTTTGGGAGATCCGGTGATGGATTTGGAGGGTTGACTTCGCGGGGTCGTGCTGTTCCTGCTCTGTTCATGAGCCACGGATAGTCCGCGAGACTAGGGCGGACAGTCCGCAGGACCTGTGTTCGTCGTAGTTCATCACGTGTTCTTGCGCGTCCGGGTTTTGATCCGTTTCGACCCTAGGGTTTTGTTGCAAGAGGTTTGGCGGACAGTCCGCGAGTCCTTCACGGATGGTCCGCGTGGCCAAGATTTTGTCTGGGGTGGAGCTGAGTTTGTTTGGGGTTTCCAGTGAGGTGGACGGACAGTCCGCGCTACCTTCACGGATAGTCCGCGTGGCTCAGCCGGATAGTCCAATTTTCTTGGTGCATCTCTGGTGGTTCTGTTGCCTTTTACGGACAGTCCGCAAGGTCGGTTCGGTCAGTCCGCCTGTACATAGCGGATAGTCCGCCCGTACTGCACGGACAGTCCGCGCTGGCTGTTTCCAGAATTGGCCAAGCGTTTTGATTCTTGTCTTGTGCTTCCGCGGTTTGATTCAAGGCTTGTCTCTAGGACTTGTTTGCTTGTGTGTGCCTAGTCTAGAGCTTCTCTGGTGTGTGCGAGTACTCGGAGTGGCAATCGGAGTATAGGCTGAGTTCGACCTTCGGGAAGAATTTTTATCGGCTCCCATTCACTCCCCCCTCTCTGGTCGCCTATTCGGTCCTTCAATTGGTATCCGAGCCGGTTACGAATCTTCTTGATTCTAACCAGTCTAAGATCCAAAGATGGGCGATTATGGCAAGGGGTCGGGTCCTCCGCACTTTGATGGCAAGAATTACCCGATGTGGGAAAGGCGCATGGGCGCATTTTTGCGTGGGAAGGGAACTCTGATCTGGGAGGTCACTCAGAATCCTCATTATGTTATCCCAGATAGTTTTCTGCTTCCAGGTTCGCGGGACATGTGTGAGGCCAACAGCAAGGCCGTTGATTACTTATTCCGTGCTCTCTATGCCTCGGAGTTTGAGCGAGTGTACGGAGAGAATGTGGCTGGAAAGATTTGGCTCAAGTTGAGAAATGCTCATGTTGGCATTGCCCAAGTGCAAGCTCGTTTGTTTTCCACTTACCGGAGAGAGTACGAGAACTTCACTCATCTCCCCGGTGAGTCGACCGATGCTTTGTTTCAGTGCTTCACTAGCATAGTCAACAACATGAGGGCCAATGTGACAGTGCTCCCATACACAGTTCATGATCAAGCTATCATTCTTTTGCATATCCTGGATAGGTCTGTGTGGAGTGCCAAGGTCGAGGCCATTGAGGAGTCGAGTGTGTATGATACGCTAACGCTTGATGAGCTGTTTTCCAAGCTCAGGTCTTCAGAGGTTGATCATGGCTTGAGAGCCAGGAGTGAGAGCCCCACTGATCCTCATAGTTTGGCTCTTGTCTCAGGATCAAGGTCTAACGCTAACTCTGGTGGTTTCTCTTTGTCTTGTCTTGTGTCTTTGCCAGATGAGGACTTTGAGGTGTTGAGTGATGATGTTCTCGCCTTGTTGAGCAAGAGGTTTGGGCGGATGTACGAGAACCGCAAGAATGCAAGATGGAGCTCGGGGATGTGTTATCGGTGCGGGAAGCATGGGCACTTCATCGCCGAATGCCCGAAAGCCATGGAGGTCAAGAATGACTACAAGGGCAAGCCCAAGCACGACTATAACAAGCACCGCTCCCGGAATGACTACAAGGACAAGCGCAAGGACAAGGGTGAGAGAAGGCCTAAGAAGAGTAGCGGGTACAAGAAGAAGATGGCTCGAGCGATGGTTGCCGGAGCAAGCAACATCGACTCCACATCAAGTGATGCTTCTTCCGACTCGAGAAGCGAGGAAGAGCAAGAATGGTGCAAGGACAAGCGGCACACGGGCAAGAACTTCAGCGGCCTGAGCTTCGTTGCACAAGGTGGATTTTGTGGCATGGCGCACTCCAAGAAGGGTGGTAAGCATAGCTCTGATTCGAACTCCGACTCCGAGGAAGAGGTATGACCTGATCCCAACTTCTTGCTAGAGGAGAATGCTAGGCTCAATGAGTTGCTTGATAACCGTGATGATGTGCTTAGGAAGACTAACAAGGAGAAGAGAGAATTTAGATCTCTGTTGGGTGATGCTAAGGACAAGATAGTTGAGCTTGAGTCCTTATTGGTTGATGCTAGAAACGTGATAGACTCTTTGAAATCTGCTCCTATTGTGTCTGATGAGATGGATCGTAGTGATTGCCCAGTTTTTCTTGCTGATTTGACTGCTCTCAAGGAGAAGCATGCCTCTACTCTTGAGGAACTAGATCTGATTACTATTGAGTGTGATGAACTGAAATCTAGGCCAACTTTGTTAGGTGCTTGCACTTCATGTCCTGTGTTGCATGCTAGGCTAGATGAGTCTCACACTAGAATAGTTTCTCTTGAGGCGGCATTGAAAGCTCCTCTTCCTACATCATGCTCTACCTGTGAAATGCATGCTTTGAAAGACATGGAACTTGCACACTATGTTGATCGTCTGCAGGATGAGAATGATGAATTGAGGAAAATGATGGGGTGGTTGTCTGGGCATGAGCCACAATTGAGTTTGATGTTGGCTCAGTTTAAAAGGTTTGATGGTCAGGCGTTGGGGGCTGATAAGTGTGGTGAGAAGAGTGGTGAGGGAGAAGAGAAAGCCGGAGAGATTCGTATTCCACCACATACCACACCCATGAACAAATTTGCACCCAAGCCAAACAACCTCACAAACAAGCTAGACATAGCACCAGATCCACCAGTGTTCCCCCACAAATCTGAAAACTACCAAAAACCCATCAAGTTTGTGAGCACCCAGGGGAGTGTCTTTGGTGGGAAGTCAGAAGAGAAAGCTGTTGAGAAGCCCACAGAAAAGCCACCGCCTAAGCCACAGCCGATCCACTTCTATTGTGAGTATTGTGAGAGGGATGGGCATAAGGATGAGTTCTGTTTCAGGAGGAAGAGAGATGAGAGGTTTGCTAGGGAGATGGCAAACAAGGACAGGTACCACCTTTCTCGTGGTGTGCCTGAGCCTTGTAGAGGGCCTCTACCTAGGGGTGAGGTGTATGTGCATACAGTTCCCACTGGTGCAGGTGGAGGTGTGTTTCCTCAGAGAGATAGGCGTGTTGGGTTTGGGCATGGTGAGTTGGCTCGACGTGCTCCTTCTCGTGACCGTTATGAGTTTGGGAGGCACGATCAGAGCTTTGGGTCTCAGATGGACTACGGGCCACGTTTTCCCCATCGTGGTGCGCGTATTCCTCTAGTGAGATGTGACAGGTCCTTTGCTGATGGCGTGAGAGGGCTCCGCCAAGGGGCTTTGGTAGAATGGACTTTGCTAACCCTTCTTTTGAGCAAATGGCTCGACACTGGTTTGACTCCTTTGGTACTAACCCCAGTGTTGAGTCGCTTGCTCATTCTCATTCTCGTTTTTGATTGCAGGTGAGAGGCTTGGAGGACTTTTGGTTGATCAACTCCGGTTGCTCATGACACATGATCAGAGATCGTGGGTGGTTCTCCAGCCTCACCTCAGTGAGTACGAGGGAGTACATCACTTTCAGGGACAATGGGAGAGGACGAGTGCTTGCTGAAGGTATAGTGAAGGTGAGTAGCAAGGTGACCTTAAGAAGTGTGGCTTTGGTCAAGTCACTTGGTTATAACCTGTTGTCAGTATCTCAGTTACTTGACGAAGGTTTTGAGGTTCGTTTTAAGTCAGGCGCTTCTCGTGTGCTTGATTCTCGAGGCAATCTTGTCTGTACGATCGTCCCCGAGGGTGAAATTTTCCGTGCTGATTTTTCCCAGTCTGTTGGTCCTCCTCGATGCTTTGTTGCTGGCGTTTCGGCTGAGCTTTGGAAATGGCATAGGAGGTTGGGACACTTGAGCTTTAAGTTGCTTTCCCGCTTGAGTGGTCTTGATCTTGTCTGAGGATTGCCTAAGTTGAAATTCGAGAAGGATTTGGTTTGTGCTTCTTGTCGGCATGGAAAGATGGTTGCTGCGTCTCATGCCCCTCTGACTGCAGTCATGGCCGAGCGGCCTTGTGAGTTGTTACACATGGATTTGGTTGGGCCAGCTCGTGTTTGCTCTGCGGGTGGGAAGTGGTATGTGTTGTGGTTGATGATTTTTCGAGGTACTCTTGGGTTTTCTTTTTGGAGGATAAGAGCGAGGCATTTTGCTTTGTTCGGGACTTGATCTTGAGGTTGAAGAATGAGAGACATGGTGATGCCATTCGAGCTATACATAGTGACAATGGCATGGGGTTTAAGAACTCTCATTTTGATACCTTTTGCAGTGATCTTGGTCTCGATCATCAGTACTCTTCTGCATACGTTGCTTGCCAGATTGGCGTAGTGGAGAGGAAGAACCGGACCCTTTGCGAGATGGCCAGGACGATGCTCGATGAGCATAGGACTCCTAGGCGTTTCTGGGCCGAGGCGGTCAATACCGCTTGCTATGTCTCAAATCGCATCTTCCTTTGTGCTTTTAAGAAAACGACCTCTTATGAACTGATGCATGGGCGACAACCCAAGGTGAGTCACTTTAGAGCTTTTGGTTGCAAGTGTTTCATTCTGAAGAAAGGCAAGTTGGATAAGTTCGAGTCTAGATGTTCGAATGGTATTTTCCTTGGTTATGCGATTCACTCTAGAGCATATCATGTGCTCAATCTTGACACTAACTGAATCATGGAGACTTGCGAGGTAACCTTCGATGAGACATAGCCATGTAGCTCTTCTGCTTTTGAGTGTGCAGGTGACGAGGAGATCAGAGCGACGATCTTTGAGGATGAGCAAGATGGAGATGGAGATGAAGACGTTGATGGAGGTGATGCTCCTGTGGCTGATCGTGTACGTTCTACTTCCACTACTACGACGACGATCGAGGATGGTCCATCCCTACACCCACTACGACTGAGGCTGTTCGAGTGGAGGGTGCTGCTGAGGGGGAGATTGTGTCCAGGCGAGAGGCTCCTCGGTGAGTACAAGTGGATCACCCACTGACGACGATCATAGGTGACCTCCATGAACACACTATACGGTTGATAGGGGGTGAGACCTGGACAGATCCGCTAGGGGGCTACCCTAGAGGTTTGCAGGTTAATGGAGGATCGGGACCTAAGAGCGTAGGTGGTAGTTCACGTGGTGAACTCGGAACTAGGCGTGTGTGGCGGTGAAGACAGGGAGACAAGGGGGTTTATACTGGTTCAGGCCTCCAGAGAGTAAAACCCTACGTCCAGTTGTGGTGGATTATGCGGGAGGTTGAAGATGAGTTGTCCCCTTGAATGGAGCCCTAGGCCACCTTATATGGGGAGGACAGGCTAGGGTTTCCAATCATGGTCAGTTGACCAGTGTCGGGGTCGGTTACAACTGCGGGAAGCTTATCTTCCGGATTACAAGGAGTATCTCGTGATACTCGAAGCTACAGGCGGCGGCACGCCAGGTCCTAGTGTCTTGACTTGGACGCCAAGCATCACGGGTCTTCCGGGATCTTGATCAGGTCGCCCGCGGCCGTCGGAGGTGTGGATAAGGTCGCTGGGCCCACTTGGCAGGTCGGCGGGTCTTCTGGAAGGTCGGATCCACTTGTCAAGGGCCCCTGGGACCCTGGCCGGTGGGGACCCATGGGTACCCATGTCTCTCAAGCCCCGATCGACGTGTAGGCGTAGCGGTCGAGGTGAGGTTGTGTCGAAGAATGGCGAAGGCGCAGCACCGTCGAGGTCGTGAAGGGTGCACGGGGATCAAAAAAGAAAACCCCTCCGATGCGTGCACGAAGTAGAACGTCGAGCTCTTGGGACGTAGAACCAGAAGGTCAAAGTGAAGACGAGGCGTAGATCTTGTAGAACCGCTGACCTGACCTGAGTCAGGTGTGATGTAGTAGCTGCCGCGACATTCAGAAAGGTCGCCATGCCTACCGAAGGTAGGTCGAGCGGAGAAGTAGCAGAAGCAGGCTTCTGTTAGGTCGAGGTGACCTGGGGAAAATAGGGCGTCGAAAGACGCACTAGTGTAGTAGCCCTCGAGCAGTAAAGCGACCAGGATGGCCGGTTTGATGCTCCGAAGAAGAAGAAGAAATAAATAGCCGAACCTACGACCTTCTGCTCAAGAAACAGATGCTCTTGTGATGTCAATTCAATAGGACAAAAGCTCCAGAATCTTGCAGAGGTCATCAGGCGCCAGGGCTGACACAGCCAGAGTCACGGGTGCACTGTACGGTCACGGGCCGACTTGCAGATGAAGCACAGGTCGCTATCACCCACAAAAGACAAAAGTGCTCCAGGATGCAATCAGGACGGGGACAGGCGCGCCAATGCCTCCCACGGGCGAACAGTGACCCCGTGTTCCACGAGAGTACAGTGATCTTGAGGATGAGGACGCCACACAAGCTAGCTTGCAGATAAGACCAAGTGGCAGGTGCTAGAGGTATAAATAGGCACCTATACCTTGAAGCAAAGCGCCCAATCTCCAAAGGTTAACCAAGATGATCCAGTGTAGTAATATTTCCATGCCATGGACGTATGTCCGCCCACCAGAGTATAGGATTGATGTAGTTCATGCTTGGACTAGAAGAATGCTTGCGAGGCTCGAAGAACTCGATTGGCCTCTTCTCCCAGTCCCGCCGAGGAACTCAGGAGGAGTATGAAGCAGCAGTTGCATCGTCAGCACTGACACTTTCAGGCCTGATGTGATGCAGGTGAACACTATGCTCCACCCGGCGAGGCTGGTGTTGAAGCTCGCTCCATTAGGAATCTTGTGGTGAAGCTCAGACTTGACGCTGGGCGCCATAGGAGACCGGTTGGAGCTCGAGTAGAGGTGGCTGTGTGGCAGCTGCCTCCACAGTGGCTGTAGAGATCGTCAGAAGGTCTTGAAGCTAGAAGAAAGCTTGCGACAAGCCTTATTAGTGTAGACTGAGTAGTAAGCACTTTGGAAGGTAATTCAGGGCCTTTAATATCTTTGTATTTTGTAATTGGCCAAGGGCCAAACTCCTTGTAGCTTATGAAGCTGTAAACATTCATTTACATGATAAACGTCAATTTATAAGTAGCTGGAGAGGCGCCTGGGAACAATGGTATGGCTACCAAGGTCCCAGCGAGGTTGTGATAGCACGTCGACCTTCGGGAGGCCTTAAGTAGAGACGATGAGCCCGTGCCGACCTGAATCGACACGACCATTGTGTAGTGGCACAACGTAGGTAGCCAACCTAAAAAATCTAGGTCTATTCGACCTAGAAGGCAGCAGGGCCTTAGCGACCTCAGGGAGGTGCTACTTGACCAGGAGGTCACCAACGGGCAATAGAGCCATTAAGCACGGGGCTGTTGGTATAAACCAGCCATAAAGGCTAAGGCAATCCAGTAGGTAGCAGGACCTGGGAGCCGGGGTGTGAACCCGCTATTGAAAGCTGAGGCAACCTACCAAGCGGTAGTGCTCTGTCGACCTTGTGAAGGTGATGTCTTGGACCCGGAGGTCGTTGGAGGTCAAGAGACCTTGAAGAAAATGCTGATATGGGGGCTTGAAGTAGGGCATAACATGTCCATGGACGCCAAGCCACTAAGAAGATAGCCAACGCGCATGGATTCCCGCATGGCCCGAGCTGTTACTGCCTGGGACCGTTAGGCCGAAGGAGCCGTTGGGCGATGTATCCGTTGGGTCACCGGGAATGTCGCCGGACCTGAAGGGACATTTGGGGCACCGCGACCCACCGCACTGATGCAGCCCAGTTATAAAAGGCTGAGTGAGGGGTCGGGGACCCTACTCGCTTCCATTTCCCCGCAATCCTTAGGGTTTCTGAGCTGCCGCCAAGAGCTTTCCGCGTAGATTCGCCGGCGCCGCTGTGCTTAGATCCACCGTGCCGCGCACCGCCGTATGCGCAAGAAGTCCTTGGTAGTTTTTAGAGCTAGATCCACTAGTTTTGACGAAGAAGAGATGGCACTAGAGATTGCGTCGGACCCGAAGAGTGTTTGGGAGCCCTCGACGGTGAACGACCGAATAGGCGACCAGAGAGGGGGGAGTGAATGGGAGCCGATAAAAATTCTTCTCCAAAGAGAGAACACGGCCTATGCCCCGATTGCCACTCCGAGCACTCGCACACACAAGAGCGATGCTAAACTAGGCACACACAAGCCTACAAGTTCTAGAGACAAGCCACGAATCAAGAAGCAGAAGCACTAGATAAGAATCAAACCAATCGAGCAAGTCTGCAGAACCCCAGGTGGACAGTCCGTAAGAGCCGGGCGGACGGTCCGCGAGGGTAGGGCGGACAGTCCGCGGCTACAGGGCGGATGGTCCGAAAAAGCACTCCGAAGCTCCAGTGACTCCCGAGGAAATTTGAACAGTCCGGGCAAGCACCGCGGACGGTCCGAGCCTCGCGGACAGTCCGACCACCCCTGGCAGACAGTCTGACAAACTCCTTCCAACCGAAACCAAAGCACTCGACGGATCAAACCGAAGGGACTCAAGAACTCGTGACGAACTCGACGAACTGACACCCAGGCGGACAGTCCACGAGGGCTCTAGAAACTGATGATTCCGGCGCAAGTGGGATTGGATTTATGGTAAGCCCGATGCACCGATTACGCAGTTTGGCCTCGGCACCCGAATTTTGATGCAAACCAGCACCGTCCTTCGACGCACCTCTCAAGGAAAGGCCCAATTGCCCCAAAAGACTAGTCCATTAGGGGAAGGGTGGCTCTCCCCTTTAAGGTGGCTTCCTCCTCCCAAGCTAAGCAAGGTGTGATAATTCGGACGCGCACGGCTTCGCTGCCTACACTGTCGTGCGCCTACACTGTCGTGCGCCTCGCCCATGGGCCGCCTACACTGTCGTGCGCCTAGCTAATTCGTACTCCTGTTGGACACGACTGCCGCCTACACTATCGTGCGCCTAGCCAAATCGTGCTCCACGACTGCCGCCTACACTGTTGTGGCTCTCCCCTTTAAGGTGGCTTCCTCCTCCCAAGCTAAGCAAGGTGGGATAATTCGGACGTGCACGGCTTCGCTGCCTACACTGTCGTGCGCCTAGACTGTCATGCACCTAGCTAATCTGTACTCCTATTGGACACGACTGCCGCCTACACTATCGTGCGCCTGGCCAAATCATGCTCCACGACTGCCGCCTATACTGTTGTGCGCCTGGCCAAATCATGCCCCAGGATGTCCTCATCATCCACCACTTCTTAACAAGGGCCCAGCTCTGATACCAAATGATGTGTCCGGCCCAGGTGGGATTGGATTTATGGTGAGCCCGATGCACTGATTACGCAGTTTGTCCTCGGCGCCCGAGTTTTGACGCAAACCAGCACCGTCCTTCGACGCACCTCTCAAGGAAAGGCCCAATCGCCCCAAAAGACTAGTCTGTTAGGGGAAGGGTGGCTCTCCCCTTTAAGGTGGCTTCCTCCTCCCAAGCTAAGCAAGATGGGATAATTCGGACGCACACGGCTTCGCCGCCTACACTGTCGTGCGCCTGGCCCATAGACCGCCTACACTGTCGTGCGCCTGGCTAATCCGTACTCCCGTTGGACACGACTGCCGCCTACACTGTCGTGCGCCTGGCCAAATCGTACTCCACGACTGCCGCCTACACTGTCGTGCGCCTCGCCAAATCGTGCCCTGGGATGTCCTCATCATCCTCCCCTTCTTAACAAGGGCCCAGTTCTGATACCAAATGATGATTCCGGCCCAGGTGGGATTGGATTTATGGTAAGCTCGATGCACCGATTACGCAGTTTGGCCTCAACACCCGAATTTTGATGCAAACCAGCATCGTCCTTCAACGCACCTCTCAAGGAAAGGCCCAATCACCCTAAAAGACTAGTCCATTAGGGGAAGGGTGGCTCTCCCCTTTAAGGTGGCTTCCTCCTCCCAAGCTAAGCAAGGTGGGATAATTCGGACGCGCACGGCTTCGCTGCCTACACTGTCGTGCGCCTGGCCCATGGGCCGCCTACACTGTCGTGCGCCTACATTATCGTGCACCTAGCTAATCTGTACTCCTGTTGGACACGACTACCGCCTACACTATCGTGCGCCTGGCCAAATCGTGCCCTAGGATGTCCTCATAATCCTCCCCTTCTTAACAAGGGCCCAGCTCTGATACCAAATGATGTGTCCGGCCCAGGTGGGATTGGATTTATAGTAAGCCCGATGCACCGATTACGCAGTTTGGCCTCGGCACCCGAATTTTGATGCAAACCAGCACCGTCCTTCGACGCACCTCTCAAGGAAAGGCCCAATCACCCCAAAAGACTAGTCCGTTAGGGGAAGGTTGGCTCTCCCCTTTAAGGTGGCTTCCTCCTCCCAAGCTAAGCAAGGTGGGATAATTCGGACGCGCATGGCTTCGCCGCCTACACTGTCGTGTGCCTGGCCCGTAGACCGCCTACACTGTCGTGGGCCTGGCTAATCCGTACTCCCGTTGGACATGACTACCGCCTACACTGTCGTGCGCCTGGCCAAATCGTACTCCATGACTGCCGCCTACACTGTCGTGCGCCTCGCCAAATCGTGCCCTGGGATGTCCTCATCATCCTCCCCTTCTTAACAAGGGTCCAGCTCTGATACCAAATGATGATTCCGGCCCAGGTGGGATTGGATTTATGGTAAGCCCGATGCACCGATTACGCAGATTGGCCTCGGCACCTGAATTTTGATGCAAACCAGCACCGTCCTTCGACGCACCTCTCAAGGAAAGGCCCAATTGCCCCAAAAGACTAGTCCATTAGGGGAAGGGTGGCTCTCCCCTTTAAGGTGGCTTCCTCCTCCCAAGCTAAGCAAGGTGTGATAATTCGGACGCGCACGGCTTCGCTGCCTACACTGTCGTGCGCCTACACTGTCGTGCGCCTCGCCCATGGGCCGCCTACACTGTCGTGCGCCTAGCTAATTCGTACTCCTGTTGGACACGACTGCCGCCTACACTATCGTGCGCCTGGCCAAATCGTACTCCACGACTGCCGCCTACACTGTTGTGTGCCTGGCCAAATCGTGCCCTAGGATGTCCTCATCATCCTCCCTTTCTTAACAAGGGCCCAGCTCTGATACCAAATGATGTGTCCGGCCCAGGTGGGATTGGATTTATGGTAAGCCCGATGCACCGATTACGCAGTTTGGCCTCGGCACCCGAATTTTGATGCAAACCAGCACCGTCCTTCGATGCACCTCTCAAGGAAAGGCCCAATCGCCCCAAAAGACTAGTCCGTTAGGGGAAGGGTGGCTCTCCCCTTTAAGGTGGCTTCTCCTCCCAAACTAAGCAAGGTGGGATAATTCGGACGTGCACGGCTTCGCCGCCTACACTGTCGTGTGATTGGCCCATAGACCGCCTACACTGTCATGCGCCTGGCTAATCCGTACTCCCGTTGGACATGACTGCCGCCTACACTGTCGTGCGCCTGGCCAAATCGTACTCCATGACTGCCGCCTACACTGTCGTGCGCCTCGCCAAATCGTGCCCTGGGATGTCCTCATCATCCTCCCCTTCTTAACAAGGGCCCAGCTCTGATACCAAATGATGATTCCGGCCCTGGTGGGATTGGATTTATGGTAAGCCCGATGCACCGATTACGTAGTTTGGCCTCGGCACCCGAATTTTGATGCAAACCAGCACCGTCCTTCGACGCACCTCTCAAGGAAAGGCCCAATTGCCCCAAAAGACAAGTTCATTAGGGGAAGGGTGGCTCTCCCCTTTAAGGTGGCTTCCTCCTCCCAAGCTAAGCAAGGTGGGATAATTCAGACGCGCACGGCTTTGCTGCCTACACTGTCGTGCGCCTCACCCATGGGCCGCCTACACTGTCATGCGCCTACACTGTCGTGCACCTAGCTAATTCGTACTCCTGTTGGCCACGACTGCCACCTACACTATCGTGCGCCTGGCCAAATCATGCTCCACGACTGTCGCCTACACTGTTGTGCGCCTGGCCAAATCGTGCCCTAGGATGTCCTCATCATCCTCCCTTTCTTAACAAGGACCCAGGTCTGATACCAAATGATGTGTCCGGCCCAGGTGGGATTGGATTTATGGTAAGCCTGATGCACCGATTACGCAGTTTGGCCTCGGCACCCGAATTTTGATGCAAACCAGCACCGTCCTTCGACGCACCTCTCAAAGAAAGGCCCAATCGCCCCAAAAGACTAGTCCATTAGGGGAAGGGTGGCTCTCCCTTTTAAGGTGGCTTCATCCTCCAAAGCTAAGCAAGGTGGGATAATTCGGACGTGCACGGCTTCGCAGCCTACACTGTCGTGCGCCTACACTGTCGTGCGCCTGGGCCATGGGCCACCTACACTGTCGTGCGCCTAGACTGTCATGCAGCTAGCTAATCTGTACTCCTATTGGACACGACTGCCGCCTACACTATCGTGCGCCTGGCCAAATCGTGCTCCACGACTGCCGCCTATACTGTTGTGCGCCTGGCCAAATCATGCCCTAGGATGTCCTCATCATCCTCCCCTTCTTAACAAGGGCCCAGCTCTAATACGAAATGATGTGTCCGGCCCAGGTGGGATTGGATTTATGGTAAGCCCGATGCACCGATTACGCAGTTTGGCCTCGACGCTCGAATTTTGATGCAAACCAGCACCGTCCTTCGACGCACCTCTCAAGGAAAGGCCCAATCACCCCAAAAGACTAGTCCGTTAGGGGAAGAGTGGCTCTCCCCTTTAAGGTGGCTTCCTCCTCCCAAGCTAAGCAAGATGGGATAATTCGGACGCACACGGCTTCGCCGCCTACACTGTTGTGGGCCTGGCCCATAGACCGCCTACACTGTCGTGCGCCTGGCTAATCCGTACTCCCGTTGGACACGACTGCCGCCTACACTGTCGTGCACCTGGCCAAATCGTACTCCACGACTGCCGCTTACACTGTCGTGCGCCTCGCCAAATCGTGCCCTGGGATGTCCTCATCATCCTCCCCTTCTTAACAAGGGCCCAGCTCTGATACCAAATGATGATTCCGGCCCAGGTGGGATTGGATTTATGGTAAGCTCGATGCACCGATTACGCAGTTTGGCCTCGGCACCCGAATTTTTTTGCAAACCAGCATCGTCCTTCGACGCACCTCTCAAGGAAAGGCCCAATCGCCCTAAAAGACTAGTCCATTAGGGGAAGGGTGGCTCTCCCCTTTAAGGTGGCTTCCTCCTCCCAAGCTAAGCAAGGTGGGATAATTCGGACGCGCACGGCTTCGCTGCCTACACTGTCGTGCGCCTACACCGTCGTGCGCCTGGCCCATGGGCCGCCTACACTGTCGTGTGCCTACACTATCCTGCACCTAGCTAATCCGTACTCCTGTTGGACACGATTGCCGCCTACACTATCGTGCGCCTGACCAAATCGTGCCCTAGGATGTCCTCATGATCCTCCCCTTCTTAACAAGGGCCCAGCTCTAATACCAAATGATGTGTCCGGCCCAGGTGGGATTGGATTTACAGTAAGCCCGATGCACCGATTACGCAGTTTGGCCTCGGCGCCCGAATTTTGATACAAACCAGCACCGTCCTTCGACGCACCTCTCAAGGAAAGGCCCAATCGCCCCAAAAGACTAGTCCGTTAGGGGAACGGTGGCTCTCCAATTTAAGGTGGCTTCCTCCTCCCAAGCTAAGCAAGGTGGGATAATTCGGACGCGCACGGCTTCGCCGCCTACACTATCGTGTGCCTGGCCCATAGACCGCCTACGCTGTCGTGTGCCTGGCTAATCCGTACTCCCGTTGGACATGACTGCCGCCTACACTGTCGTGCGCCTGGCCAAATCGTACTCCACGACTGCCGCCTACACTGTCGTGCGCCTCGCCAAATCGTGCCCTGGGATGTCCTCATCATCCTCCCCTTCTTAAGAAGGGCCCAGCTCTGATACCAAATGATGATTCCGGCCCAGGTGGGATTGGATTTATGGTAAGCCCGATGCACCGATTACGCAGTTTGGCCTCAGCACCCGAATTTTGATGCAAACCAGCACCGTCCTTCGACGCACCTCTCAAGGAAAGGCCCAATTGCCCCAAAAGACTAGTCCATTAGGGGAAGGGTGGCTCTCCCCTTTAAGGTGGCTTTCTCCTCCCAAGCTAAGCAAGGTGGGATAATTCGGACGCGCACGGCTTCGCTGCCTACACTGTCGTGCGCCTCACCCATGGGCCGCCTACACTGTCGTGCACCTACACTGTCGTGCACCTAGCTAATTCGTACTCCTGTTGGACACGACTGCAGCGTACACTATCGTGCGCCTGGCCAAATCGTGCTCCACGACTGCCGCCTACACTATTGTGCGCCTGGCCAAATCGTGCCCTAGGATGTCCTCATCATCCTCCCTTTCTTAACAAGGGCCCAACTCTGATACCAAATAATGTGTCTGGCCTAGGTGGGATTGGATTTATGGTAAGCCCGATGCACCGATTACGCAGTTTGGCCTCAGCGCCCGAATTTTGATGCAAACCAGCACCGTCCTTCGACGCACCTCTCATGGAAAGGGCTAATCGCCCCAAAAGACTAGTCTGTTAGGGGAAGGGTATCTCTCCCCTTTAAGGTGGCTTCCTCCTCCCAAGCTAAGCAAGGTGGGATAATTCAGACGTGCACGGCTTCGCCGCCTACACTGTCGTGCGCCTACACTGTCGTGCGCCTGGCCCATAGACCGCCTACACTGTCGTGCGGCTGGCTAATCCGTACTCCCGTTGGACACGACTGCCGCCTACACTGTCGTGCGCCTGGCCAAATCGTACTCCACGACTGCCGCCTACACTGTCGTGCACCTCGCCAAATCGTGCCCTGTGATGTCCTCATCAGAAACAGCCTCCGAGCTCGCGCAAAAAACACCTCCAACTTCCGATCGACGGATCTCCCAAACCGCTGGACGGATTGAGCTCAAATTTTGGGTAGATGAGAAGAGTCTCTAGGAGAAGCTATACCCAAAATCTTGGAGCCACAAACCTATCCAATCAACCAAAATCGCAAATCTCGTGCGCTCAAAGCACCGACTCAAGTTCATCCAAATCTCACCAAATCGAGCCTGATTCCCGGCGTTTGAGGGGTCATGATCATCACCAAAGATGCGCAAGACATCCACCCATGATCCCCTCAAAGAAATCTGGAGAGAAACGACCTAGAACTCGACAAACACGGATCAAACTGAAAAGCTCCGAAAATAGCGCAAAAACCAACTCGAGAATTTAGAAGGAGATAGAATTTGCTCGAGGAATTTGCATAAGATTTGAGGGACTAATTCACTCTGAATATTCATGCCATGTTGGATTACAAGCCACTCCAAGAATTGCAAATCTTGGATGGCAAAAAGCTCCAAACAAAGAGACACACACTCTCCTCTCCCTCTCTCCCCAAGAGCACCCCACAATGAAAGAGCACTCCCACCAACTAAGCCAAAGAGTTGGCTGAAAATTCAGCCCGCTCCTCCTATACATAGGCCCTCTGAAAAAGACCGAAGTGCCCCTACACTAGGAGATATAATACAAGCCCTCACAGGGGCATTTTGGTCAACACATGAAGTTCAACATCGGACAGCCGCGCATCCATCGTGCCTTCGTGTCCTCCCGATGCAAGCACCTCGATCATGCTGCGTGTCGCCCACCTCGAAGCTTCCTGACACTCCCGGATCCCCGTCTCCGTCGCGTTGGGCCTTCAGACTTGGTTTTGAGGCCCAAACCAAGAAACCGTCCTCTGATGGTTTTGTGGCCAAACCACCAAACCCCGCGTACACGGCCCGGCCTCACCACGCCAAGCGTCGAGCCCGTCAAGCCTTTCACCTCTGGCGCCCAGACGGTCTACTCGATCTTGCCTCGTTCCTTGACTTGGCCGCCACTGATGCACCGACTCCATGTCCACGACTTCGTCTTGCTCTTCTTGCACCATGCGGCTCGCACTTGATCCCGTCAGCCACCGGGTCCCTCAAACCAAGCCTACTTGTCTCTCCACTCCTCAGAGGCCCCGCAAGGCTAAGACCTTTTGCGCCTATTCTTCACCTGCACCAACGCAAACCAAACCGCAATCAACACCTGCAATACTAGGCCAAGAGTTAGTCCACACAACATTGTCAACCACTCCTCATGAGTGCATTGGCAACACACCACATAAACATAGAAAGATACACAACCGACAACACAACCCGACAAAATACACTCAACACAAAGCCTCAAAACATCCGGTCAATCGCTCATCATATACAAACCAAGGCACATATCAACTTGGTTTCTCAGACGGTGACCGAGGCGCAGCTCCAAGGTCTGGTGGAGTGCGGGCTCCTGAAGCCCAAGGAGCAGGTGGGCTGGAGGCCAGCCGCCAGCGAAGCCTTCCCCTCCGGGGGCGACAGGGGAGACCGTCGCCTTCATCACGCACGTGGAGCGCGGATTTGGAGTTTCGGCGGGTGACTTCTTCCGTGGGCTGCTCCACTTCTACAGGATCGACCTGGTACACCTCGTCCCCAATGCTGTCACCACCATTTCCTCGTTCATCCACTTGTGTGAGGAATACTTGGGGATACTGCAGCACTTCGACTTGTGGCGGTACTTCTTCAAGTTGAAGAAAACGGGGAAGAAGGACGTCGTGGGGTCCGTTGGGTTCATGCTACGTCGCCACATGAAGCCGATGTACAACAACATGGAGTTGCCGGACAACACCTAGGGCTGGAGGCGAGGGTGGTTCTACATCGACAACCCGAAGCCGACGCTAACAACCAGGTCGGGGCTCGCGGCGATCCCGGTGCCGGAGTGAACCAACCAGTTGACGTCGCGGGAGACGGACGCCATCCTGCCACTGCTGGAGGACCTTGCAACACTGAAGGTGGGAGGGCTGACGGGCGGTGATAGAGGGGGAGTGCCCGATCTTTCGGTGAGTGGAGATAAATCCGATTTGGTGGTTGTTGACCCTCACGATCTGACTACGACGAGCAAGCCCGAAGCGCCAATGCAATCACTGAACCAACTCCCTGTGGTTACCGACCTTATTGGAGCAAGATCAGCCTGATCACGAAGATCAATTCCTGTGCGCAATCGACGAACGAACAAGAATTGGAGGCGAGCAATCTTAATATCACTCGAAGGTGGAGTCTGCAATACACGAAGGCAGCGCTAGGCGGCTGTTCGGTTGTAGCTAAAGCTAACTTGTAAAACAAACTCAAGTCTGAAAATAAACGAGGGGTCTATCTAAATAACCACGAGGGGCGACGCTACAGTACCCGCGGGTACTGTTCACCCGCGTGAACAGTACCCTAGGCCCACATGGGCCTCGTGTTGGGCCAACAGCCCAAAAGTATTGGTGCAGCGCCCTGGCAGATTCTGGACGTCCACTTCTTTCGATGATTCCCGTTGACTCAGCACGAATTTTGGCATGAGACCAGTGCCATTGGAAGCTCTATGAAATTGTGCTTCCAACCATATATAGAACGTCCAAAACCGACTCCGTATGCGACTTGGGCGTCCGTTTTATTACGCACTGCTCCTGGACTCTGAACTGGGCTCGAACTTGAATTGCTTTTGCCCTCCACCTTGGGGACTCGAACCGGATTAGCCTCGTACCTCCTCTTCGACGTGGACACCCTTGTTGGACTTCTTCTACTCCATTCCATGCACCAATCATGGTCGTATGCATGAGTGTCATGTCCTCATCAAGCGGCGCGGTGGCCATCAACTTCAGCCGGAGACTCCTGCAACCGATCTAAGATCGGGTGCATCCGGCCTACGAGTACTGGGGCCAGGCCGACCCAACCCGCGTGGTGCAGCACAAGGTCTCCAAGCAGGAGATGGTGGCGCGGGTTAGGGATTTCTACAACGGGGTGATCCGGAACCGGACGTGCCCCAAGGCATTTTCCCTCAAGCGGCCCACCGAAGCGGTAAGTCGCCTGATCGACCTTGTTTCTTTTTCGTTCAGCTTGCTTTCCCCTGATCAAAGGTCGCCTGTTGCAGGGTCGCAAGGGCGTGTTTTGGTGCCCGGTTCCCCTCGCTGACGAGGGTGAGCGGAGCTTCAAGGTCCGGGCGGCGGAGGACATCCGGGCTCCGCCGCAAGAATACGTTGACAACTACCTCTCTGACTCATCGGTGGGATGTAGTGATGATGAAGACCCTGCCACAGCAAGTTCCACACCGGTCACCCGCGGCTCGCGGCGGGTCGCTGGCAAGATGCCGGTGCACAAGGCCGCCAAGATCATCTCCGCCACCGTCGAGGCGGAGAAGAAGAGGAAGAGGAAGAGGAGGGACACCACTGCGTCGTCGGAGACAGCGACAGTGAGCGTTGAGGTCATCGCTGACGCTGGCGAGGATGATGACGCGAGGTCGCGTGACGTCGGCGCAGGGTCAGGCGACACGGCGGCCGCGGGAGGAGATGACACCCCACTCGGGGTTATAGACGAGCAACACCCGAAGCCAAGTGCTGAGGGTGTGAGCAACCAAGGGTCGCAGAAGAAGCCGGGGCGGGTGACACCTAGGCCAGTACAGCTTCGGTTGAAATCTTGCAGCGGGTACGTCATTGAACTTGATTTTGTGCTTGCTTGACCTTCATAGATTTTCGAGTATGTCGTGCTGACAAACTCTATGCCTTGGATAGGGGAACTCCTGCAGCATCGGGCGACAACAAGAACGCCTGAGGCCAAGAGGCTTTTGGGCGGAAGCACCGGTTGGCCAATCACTGGTGACCTCAGGCGGAGATGTCACTAGCCAGGTCCATGAGACCATGGGGGCGGCATCGTCGGCAGCAACCAAGGTCGCTGCTGATAGTGCTCAACAAGGGGAGGGCCTTCGACAGGAGGACCAACCCGAATCGGGCCTACTGCAGGCGCAGGAGGCAGGGGCCGAAGGAGGGGACAAGCCCGACGACCTGAACCGGTGCCTTTACTCCGGCACCCCGTGGGAATAGGACATCCTTCCTGACGGCCGGGACCTTGACGACTTCAAGGCGGCACAGTCAACAATCCAGGCAGCGACGCAAACCATCGGGAGGACGCTCATGCTGAGTCGTTGTTGCTTTTAAGGCTAGGTCTCCCACTTGCTCGGATAACTTGAGTTGCCGACCTTTTGTGGTGTGTTGATGTAGTCTCTCGCCGAGCGGGCGCAGGGCAGGGCAGACCTGCTGAAGGAGGGTGCCAAGCTTCACGCGGAGCTGTCTACGGCCCGGGAGGTCGTGCTGCAGGCCAAGATCAAGGCCGCAGAAGAAATCAAGCGCCTCAAGGACCAGGCGGCCTTGAAAGACAAGGCGATGGCAGCCTTGAAGAAGGAGCTCGAATCCGCCAAGCTGAAGGCAAGGGAGGTGGAAGACGAGCTGAAGGTCACCGCTGCGGGTACGTCTGGGGTGCCCTTATGCTTTGTACTTGAAGTTTTTACGTCGTGATGAACCAATCCTGACCTTACTGATTGCAGAGGCCATGAGGAAGGAGTCCGCCTTGAAGAAAGACCTCAAGGAGTCGAAGGACCAGGTGAAGACCCTCAAGGAGAAGAACAAGGGGGTCGTCGCCAGTGAGTATTACTATACCCGGAAGGCTGCATATGAATTTGGTGTTCGCAGGGATCTGGAAATCGACCTTGGTCGGGCGATGCAAACCCTTATTGATCATCAAGAGATGACTGCAGATCTTCTGAAGGAGCTGGACGACCTCAAGGAGGCCGCCGAGTACCTTGTGGACGTCTACGTCCCCAAGGTCGAAGGCGGGCCACAAGAGCTCGTCACACGGCTGGAAGATGCGGAAGGTCGCATGAAGACCCTGCTGATAGATAGTGGCAAGCTCGTTGCTGCTACCGCACTGGCCACGGTGAGGCACCATGTGCCGACGTTCGACCTTGAGAAGGTCAGGGAGGAGCTCGACCTAAGTCGGCTGGTGGGCGCTGAAGATATCCAGGCCGCCGCGGAGGAGATCATAAAGAAAATAGACCTGTAAAGTGTAACTTAGGACGTAGCAAACTATTAGCACCAATGAGTCAATCAGTTGAACCTAGCATGGGATATGCTCTTCATATAGTACAAAGGGAAATTCAAAGAGAAACTTACTTACCTCCATGACGTCGAGGTACGTCTTTTTGTTCGTCGATCTCATGTCACTTCTTCTCTGAATACAACAAAACATATTTATTAACTTTGCAGTTCGTCTCGTGTTCATCCGTGTTCGTGCGCGTTCGCGTTTCGATCTGTTTTGCCGCTAGGGTTTTGTTGCAAGTGATTTGCGGAATGTCCGCATGTGCTGGCCGGACTGTCCGCGTGGCGTTGGTTTTTGTCTGGGGTGGCTCGAGGTTTGTCTGGGGTGTCCAGTGAGTTTTGACGGACTGTCCGCCTGGTGTGGCCGGACTGTTTGCACGGTGCTGGACCGTCCGCGGTGCTTGCCCAGACTGTCTGATTTTCCCGATGTAGCAGTAGTTGTTCGAGGTCCTATTTCAGACTGTCCGCTGAGGGTCCGCAGACTGTCCGCCAAGCTTGCGGACTGTCCATCGTACTCGTCCGGACTGTCCGGCCAGGGCTTCGCAGATTTGGCTAAGTCTTTTGGTTCTTGTCTTGTGCTTCCACTCTTTGCTTCTAGGCTTGTCTCTTGGACTTGTTGGCTTGTGTGTGCCTTGTCTAGAGCTTCTTTGGTGTGTGCGAGTACTCGGAGTGGCAATCGGGATATAGGCCGAGTTCGACCTTCGGGAAGAATTTTTATTGGCTCCCATTCACTCCCCCCCCTCTCTGGTCGCCTATTCGGTCCTTCAATTCTTGTCTTGTGCTTCCGCGGTTTGATTCAAGGCTTGTCTCTAGGACTTGTAGTCCAATGGTAGGACGGTCCAGTGGGACGCTACCCACCAGGGTTCAAATCCTGGTGCTCGCACCTTTTCCTGGATTTATTCCAAGATTTTTCGGCGTTATGCATTAAGTGGTAAGCGACGTTCCCGTTGACGACGAGGCGCCAGTGCTGACTTCGAGAATCTCCAGATCTGTCGGTGCTCAGTTCTTCAGAGGTGCTCATAGGGGTAGGGTTTGCGTACGTGTATTCATAGGGGTGAGCGTGTGTGCGTGTTGTGAGCGTCTGCGTTGTACTGTGTAATCTCAAAAAAAAGGCTTGTCTCTAGGACTTGTGGGCTTGTGCGTGCCTAGTCTAGAGTTTCTCTGGTGTGTGGAGTACTCGGAGTGGCAATCGGGGTATAGGCTGAGTTCGACCTTCAGGAAGAGTTTTTATCGGCTCCCATTCACTCCCCCCCCCTCTCTGGTCGCCTATTCGGTCCTTCAATTGGTATCAGAGCCGGTTACGGATCTTTTTGATTTTAACCAGTCCAAGATCCAAAGATGAGCGATTATGGCAAGGGGTCGGGTCCTCCACACTTTGATGGCAAGAATTACCCGATGTCGGAGAGGCGCATTGGCACGTTTTTGTGAGGGAAGGGAACTCTGATCTGGGAGGTCACTCAGAATCCTCATTATGTCATCCCAAATAGTTTTCTGCTTCCAGAATCGCGAGACATGTGTGAGGCCAACAGTAAGGCCATTGATTACTTGTTCCGTGCTCTCTGTGCCTCGGAGTTCGAGCGAGTGTACAGAGAGAATGTGGCTGGAAAGATTTGGCTCAAGTTGAGAAATGCTCATGTTGGCAATGCCCAAGTGCAAGCCCGCTTGTTTTCTACTTACCGGAGAGTGTATGAGAACTTCACTCATCTCCCCGGTGAGTCGACCAATGCTATGTTTCAGCGCTTCACTAGCATAGTCAACAACATGAGGGCCAATGTGACAGTGCTCCCATACACAGATCATGATCAAGCTATCAAGCTTTTGCATGCCCTGGATAGGTCTGTGTGGAGTGCCAAGGTCGAGGCCATTGGGGAGTCGAGCGTGTATGATACGCTGACGCTGGACGAGCTGTTCTCCAAGCTCAGGTCTTCAGAGGTTGATCGTGGCTTGAGAGCCAAGAGGGAGAGCCCCACTGATCCACATAGTTGGGCTCTTGTCTCAGGATCAAGGTTTAACGCTAACTCTGGTGGTTTCTCTTTGTCTTGTCTTGTGTCCTTGCCAAATGAGGACTTTGAGGTGCTGAGCGAGGATGATCTCGCCTTGTTGAGCAAGAGGTTTGGGCGGATGTACCAGAACCGCAAGAATGCAAGGCGGAGCTTAGGGTTGTGCTATCAGTGCGGGAAGCACGGGCACTTCATCGGCGAATGCCCTGAAGCCATGGAGATCAAGAACTGCTACAAGGGCAAGCCCAAGCACGACTACAACAAGCACTGCTCCCAGAACGACTATAAGGACAAGCACAAGGACAAGGGCGAGAGAAGGCACAAGAAGAGTAGCGGGTACAAGAAGAAGACGGCTCGAGCGATGGTGGCCGGAGTGAGCGACATCGACTCGACATCAAGCGATGCTTCTTCCAACTCGAGCAGCGAGGAAGAGCAAGAAAGGCGCAAGGACAAGGGCACACGGGCAAGAACTTCACCGTCCTAAGCTTCGTCGCACAAAGTGGATTTTGCAGCATGGCGCACTCCAAGAAGGGTGGGAAGTATAGCTCGCATTCGAACTCCGACTCTGAGGAAGAGGTACGACATGATCCCAACTTCTTACTAGAGGAGAATGCTAGGCTGAAAGAGTTGCTTGATAACTGTGATGATGTGCTTAGAAAGGCCAACAAGGAGAAGAGGGAATTTAGGTCTTTATTGGGTGATGCTAAGGACAAGATAGCTGAGCTTGAATCCTTGCTTATGGATGCTAGAAATGAGATAGGCTCTTTGAAATCTGCTCCTGTGGTATCTGATGAGATTGACTGTGGTGATTGTTCAGTTTTTCTTGCTGATTTGACTGCTCTCAAGGAGAAGCATGCCACTACTCTTGAGGAACTAGATGTGATTAGGTTTGAGTGTGATGAATTAAAGTCTAGACCTGCTTTGTTAAGTGCTTGCACTTCATGTCCTGTGTTGCATGCTAGGCTAGATGAATCTCACACTAGAATTGTTTCTCTTGAGGCTACTTTGAAAGCTCCCATTCCTACATCATGTTCTACCTGTGAAAAGCATGCTTTGAAAAACATGGAACTTGCACACTATGTTGACCGTTTGCAGGATGAAAATGATGAGCTTAGGAAATTGATGAGTTGGTTGTCTGGGAATGAGCCACAGTTGAGTTTGATGTTGGCTGAGTTCAAGAGGTTTGATGGTGAGGCGTTGGGAGCTGGCAAGAGTGGTGAGAAGACTGGTGAGAAGAGTGGTGAGGGAGAAGAGAAAGTTGGAGAGATCCCTACTCAACCACACACCATACCCATGAATAAATATGCACCCAAACCAAACAACCTCCATTGTCAGTATTGTTCCCCCAGAAAATAGAAAACTACCAGAAACCCATCAAGTTTGTGAGCACCCAGGGGAATGTCTTTGAGGGGAAGTCAGGAGAGAAAGCTGGTGAGAAACCCACAGAAAAGCCACCGCCTAAGCCACAGCCGATCTGCTTCCATTGTCAGTATTGTGGGAGGGATCGGCATAAGGATGAGTTCTGTTTCAGGAGGAAGAGAGATTAGAGGTTTGCTAGGGAGATGGCAAACAAGGACAGTACCACCTTTCTCGTGGTGTGTCTGAGCCTCGTAGAGGGCCTCTACCTAGGGGTTAGGTGTATGTGCGTACAGTTCCCACTCGTGGAGGTGGAGGTGTGCTCCCTCAGAGAGATAGGCATGCTAGGTTTGGGCGTGGTGAGTTGGCTCGACGTGCTCCTTCTCGTGACTGTTACGAGTTTGGGAGACACGATCGGAGCTTTGGGTCTCAGATGGACTATGGGCCACGTTTTCTTTCTCGTGGTGCACGTACTCCTCTAGTGAGACGTGATAGGTCCTTTGGTGGTAGGCGTGAGAGGGCTCCGCCTAGAGGTTTTGGTAGGATGGATTTTGCTAACCCTTCTTTTGAGCAAATGGCTCGACACTGCGACTCTTTTGGTACTAACCCCAGTGTTGAGTCGCTTGCTCATTCTCGTTCTCGTTTTTTATTGCAGGTGGGAGGCTTGGAGGACTTTTGGTTGATCGACCCCGGTGAGTACGAGGGACTACATCACTTTCGGGGACAATGGGAGAGGACGAGTGCTTGCTGAAGGTATGGTGAAGGTGAGTAGCAAGGTGACCTTAAGAAGTGTGGCTTTGGTTAAGTCACTTGGTTTTAACCTGTTGTCAGTATCTCAGTTACTGGACGAAAGTTTTGAGGTTAGTTTTAAGTCGGGCGCTTCTCGTGTGCTTGATTCTCGAGGTGATCTTGTCTGTACGATCGTCCCCGAGGATCAAATTTTCCGTGCCGATTTTTTCCAGTCTGTTGGTCCTCCTTGATGCTTTGTTGCTGGCGTTTTGGCCGAGCTTTGGAAATGGCATAGGAGGTTGGGACACTTGAGCTTTGAGTTGCTTTCCTGCATGAGTGGTCTTGATCTTGTCCGAGGATTGCCTATGTTGAAATTCGAGAAGGATTTGGTTTGTGCTTCTTGTCGGCATGGAAATATGGTTGCTGCTTCACACGCCCCTCTGACTACGGTCATGACCGAGCGACCTTGTGAGCTGTTGCACATGGATTTGGTTGGGCCAGCTCGTGTTCGCTCTGCGGGTGGGAAGTGGTATGTTCTTGTGGTTGTTGATGATTTTTCATGGTACTCTTGGGTTTTCTTTTTGGAGGATAAGAGCGAGACATTTGGCTTTGTTCGGGACTTGATCTTGAGGTTGAAGAATGAGAGACATGGTGATGCCATTGGAGCTATACGCAGTGACAATGGCACGGAGTTTAAAAACTCTCATTTTGATGCCTTTTGCAGTGATCTTGGTCTCGATCATCAGTACTCTTCTCCATACGTCGCTTGCCAGAATGGCATAGTGGAGAGGAAGAACTGGACCCTTTGTGAGATGGCCAGGACGATGCTCAATGAGCATAGGACTCCTAGGCGTTTCTGGGCTGAGGCGGCGAATACCGCTTGCTATATCTCAAATCGCATCTTCCTTCGTGCCTTTAAGAAGAAGACATCTTATGAGCTGATGCATGGACGACAACCCAAGGTGAGTCACTTTAGAGATTTTTGTTGCAAGTGTTTCATTCAGAAGAAGGGCAAGTTGGATAAGTTTGAGTCTAGATGTTCGCATGGTATTTTCCTTGGTTATGCGATTCATTCCAGAGCATATCGTGTTCTCAACCTTGACACTAACCGAATCATGGAGACTTGCGAGGTAACCTTCGACGAGACACAGCCATGTAGCTCTTCTGCTTTTGAGTATGCAGGTGACGAGGAGATTGGAGTGAGGATCTTTGAGGATGAGCTGGACGGAGATGGAGATGAAGACGATGATAGAGGTGGTACTCCCGCGACTGATCGTGTACGTGCTACTTCCACTACGACGACGACGATCGAGGATGGTCCATCCCCTACACCCACTAGACTGAGGCTGTTCGAGTGGAGGCTGCTGCTGAGGGGGAGATTGTGTCCAGGTGAGAGGCTCCTCGACGTGTACAGGTGGATCACCCACCGACGATGATCATAGGTGACCTTCATGAATGCACTACATGGTCGAGGTCAAGGAACACTTCTCATTTCGCTCACTCTATTTTGTTGCGTCGTTTGAGCCCAAAGATATTCGACACGCTTTGTCTGACGAGAATTGGGTGAATTCCATGCATGAGGAGTTGGAAAACTTTGAGAGAAACCAAGTCTGGGTGTTAGTCGATCCACTGCCAAATTGTCGTCCCATAGGTACCAAGTGGGTGTGGAAGAACAAAGAGGGTGAGAATGGGATGGTTGTGAGAAACAAGTCGAGGTTGGTGGCTCAGGGTTCAACCAGAAAGAGGGCATATATTATGAGGAGACATTTGCTCCTGTGGCACGTTTGGAGGCAATTAGGATCCTTCTAGCCTTTGCCATGGCTAAAGGGTTCAAGTTGTACCAAATGGATGTGAAGAGTGCTTTCTTGAATGGGGTGATAGAGGAACAAGTGTATGTGAGGCAACCCTGGGGTTTGAGAGTGAAAATACCCACACTGTGTATACAAACTCCAGAGACCGCTCTATGGGTTGAAACATGCACCTAGAGCTTGGTATGGCAGGTTGAGAGGGTTTTTGCTGAGTAAGGGGTTTGTGATGGGCACAGTTGATAAGACCCTGTTTCTCCTTAAGCATGGGAATGACCTTTTGATTGTTCAGATTTACGTAGATGACATAATCTTTAGTGGCTCTTCTCATGATCTTGTTGCCAGATTTGCAGATGACATGAGCAGAGAATTTGAGATGTCCATGATGGGCGAGCTGTAGTTTTTCATAGGACTCCAGATCAAGTAGTGCAAGGACGGGACGTTTGTACATCAGGCTAAGTACACCAGGGACATGGTGAAGAAGGTTGGCATGAACGACTCCAAGCTGCTAACTACACCGATGGGTACCACTATGGGTTTGGACGCGGATGAGGATGGCGAACCCGTGGACCAGAAGGAGTACCGGAGCATGATCGGCTCCCTCCTCTACTTGACGGTGACGAGGCTGGACATACAGTTCAGTGTGTGTCTGTGCGCTCGTTTTCAGGCTTCACCGAGGACTTCACATCGGCAGACCATCAAGCGGATTTTCAGGTACTTGAACTACACTCCTGAGTTTGGTCTTTGGTATTCTGCCTCCTCGACACTCAGACTTCACGGGTACTCCGATGCTGATTTTGCTGGTTGTCTATTGGACCGCAAGTCTACCTCTGGGTGTTGTCGGTTCCTTGGTTCTTCTTTGGTCTCTTGGTCATCTCGCAAGCAATCTAGTGTAGCCCAGTCCACTACAGAGGCTGAGTATGTAGCTGCTGCTAGTTATTGTTCCCAGCTGCTTTGGATGACCTACACTATAAGCGACTTTGGTGAGGAGTGTTCCCAGGTTTCCCTCTTTTGTGACAACACTAGTGCCATAAGTGTAGCCAAAAACTCAGTCCTTCACTCCAAAACGAAACACATAGAAGTGAGGTACCACTTCCTGAGGGACAATGTGGAGAAGGGAAACATATCTTTGTCCTATGTGCCTACCCAATATCAGCTAGCTGACATATTCACCAAACCACTAGACCAAGTCACTTTCACTCGCTGCGGGGTGAACTTGGAGTGTGCTTTCCTTTCTAGCTGGGTCTTGGAGCTTCTCATATATATATGTGCTATATGTTTCATTTTGTTGCATTCCATGCATGCATTTTGGATCACTTGTGCTAGGAAAAGCTTCTCTTATATACTTTGATCACTGATGTGCTATGTATGAGATATGTGCATGTTTGGTAAATGGTGATGTGAATGCTATGCTCTTGATGGTTTTGCCATATACTTATGTTGAGATAGCTTCATGTTTGTGAAAATGATGAAATTGCCTCTCTCGTGAGTAGATGCTTGTCTATGCTCAATTTGTGCTTAAATGCCTGTATCATGTTTAGTTTATGCTTGAGTATCATAATATCTTTGCTTGGGGTCAAAGACCTTTTGTCATTGTAAATGTTTAGCCCATTTGTTCACTTTGGGAGGAGCATAAGCTTCTTTTTGCCGCAAAGGCATTTCATGTACCATGTTTAAACTTGAAAATGAAATTGGTGTATGAATTGCCTTGTGCTTGAAAAATGAGCTCCTAATCATGTTTTTGTGTTTTTGATATTCATATCTTGGGTGCTAACCCGTAGCATGTTGTCTACCATGAGAAGTCTCATTTTAAGAAGTAGACACATGGCTCGGTGGCTTTAACATGACTTGAGTAGCTTGTGGGCGTTTATAATGATCTTGTGATGAAAATTTGTGATCTTGCGTAAACTTTGGATGATCTAGTGTATTTGTGCTCAAATTGCTATGGATAGGGTCTTGCTCATGAGATGAATATTTCTTCGTGAAAATTGCTTAAAATTGCTTTTAGCCATGTCACATGCTTATATGTCTCTACCTTCTTGACGGCAATGTGCTAACGACACCATATCTACTTTGCTTGCTCTATGTCTCATTTGTAGCATTTTGTTGTGCTCTTTGTATATTTGAGAAGCTTGGTAGAGTGTATATATGCTTTGACATGCATTTTTCATGCAAACAAGGGGGAAGAGTTTCATATACCTTGATTCATGCATTATCAACAAGGGGGAGAAGTTATGTACATTTGGAGAGAATTTTGTAAGATAGCGGGAAAATTTTCATGCATTGGGAGATTTTGTGGAAAATTGGTATGCTCTTGTGAGATGTTGCATGTGAGGAGAAAAATTGAGAAGAAGAGGTTGCATTTGCTCAGGGGGAGTTTGCATATGTGCAGAGGGAGTTCCTTTGGTTTGCCTGAGTTTTGTGCGTTGTGGTGTGCTCTTTGTGAGCTTTGTTTTGTCTCGGCTGTGTCGAGCCGTTGCCCTTGTCTTAGGGGGCCGAGACTTGGTTTGGCGAGTGATCTTGTTTTCGCTTGTTCTTTGGCTTTGGATCACTTGCTTTGGAGGGTTGTGTTCGGGGTTGTTTTCTTTTCTTTTTTTCTATGATGGTTACTATGGTGTTGTCAATGCACTCATCAAGGGGGAGATTGAGGACCAGGTGTGTCCGAGAACCAGTGGAGGGTCGCTCCTTAGTGATGAGTGATTGACAACGTTGTGTGGACTGATGCTTGGCTAAGTGTGCAGGTACAGGTTGCGGCTTGACTCGTGTTGGTGCAGGTGAAGAACAAGCGCGAAAGGCCTTAGCCGTGGCAGCCTCTGGGTGATGGAGAGGCAAGTAGGCTTGGTTTGATGGACCCGGTGGCTGATGGGGTCAAGTGCGAGCCGTGCGGTGCAAGACTAGCGGGCTGAAGTTGTGAACATGGGCCGGTGCAAGGTAGCGGATCGAGCCCGAAGCTTGCACGCGGGGTTTGTTGGTTTTCCCACAAAACCATCGATGGACGGTTTCTTGGTTTGGGCCTCAAAACCAAGCCCGGAGGCCCGAGGTGACGGAGACGGTGATCCGGGAGCTTCAGGAAGCTTCGAGGCGGGGGGCACGTGGCGTGATCGCGGGGCTTGCCTCGATGCTAAGCAAGGCCGCGGTGGAAGCGTGTCCGCATGATGAAGACTTGACCAAAATGCCCATGAGGGGTTGTATCTTCATTTCAAGTTGTAGGGTTAGCGTGGTCATTTACCTCCCTCCGATGGACTTCGTATAAATAGCGGAGAGGTGGATGGCATCTCTCCCTCTTGGACTCTTGGTTTTCCTCCCCCGGTAGATTTCTCTGAAATGCTTCTTTTCCTCTGTATTCCTTAGGCTAGATTCTTGTATAGACTCTGACCTCTGGATGTACGGAAGCATTCGGTGTTGCGGTGATCTCCTAGTCCTCTGTGATTTTCGTGTCATTTTTAGGGCTATTTTTGAGGAGTTTCGTTCTTGGCTCGATTCGAGGATTTGAGGGTGTTTTCCTTCGGATTTCTTTGAGGGGATCATGGTTGGATGTCTTGCGTATCTTTGTGTGTGATCTTGACCCCTCAAACGCCGGGGAAAGCCTTTGATTTGTGAGTTTTTGTCCGGAGTTCGAGTTCTTGGTGGTGGTTCGTGTGATCCGCGATTCCCGGTGATTTAGAGAGTTAGAGGTCGAGATTTTTGGGGCATAGCTTCCTTGTGTGACGCTTCTCATCTCACCAAAGTCTTGTCTCAAGAGCTCTAGCCGTTTGGGAGATCCGGTGATGGATTTGGAGGTTTGACTTCGCGAGCTCGAGCTGTTCTGTCCAGGGCTAGCGGATAGTCCGCAAGGACCCCGCGGACAGTCCGCGCATTAGGGTTCGTCGCGTGTTCGTCGTCTGTTCTTGCGAACTCGCGTTTTGATCCGTCGTGGCCCTAGGGTTTTGTTGCAAGCAGTTTGCGGACAGTCCGCGTGTCCCTTACAGACAGTCCGCGTGGCCTAGTTTTTCTCTAGGGTGGAGCTGAGTTTGTCTTGGGTTTCCAGCGAGGTTTGGCGGACTATCTGCCCCGGCCTCACAGACGGTCCGCAACACTGGCGGACAGTCCGCTTGGTCCCGTCGGACAGTCCGAATTTTCCAGTGCGTCTCTGGTGGTTCGGTTGCATTTTTCGGACAGTCCGCAAGGTTGGTCCGGACAGTCCGCCTGTGCATCGCGGACAGTCCGGCCGTACCATACGGACAGTCCGCACTGGTCGTTTCCAGAATTGTCCAAGTACTTTGATTCTTGTCTTATGCTTCCGTGGTTTGTTTCAAGGCTTGTCTCTAGGACTTATGGGCTTGTGTGTGCCTAGTCTAGAGCTTCTCTGGTGTGTGCGAGTACTCGGAGTGGCAATCGGGGTATAGGCTGAGTTCGACCTTCGGGAAGACTTTTTATCGGCTCCCATTCACTCCCCCCTCTCTGGTCGCCTATTCGGTCCATCAGCAGCTCAAGAACGTCAAGTCCTGTTGGGATGATGACGGCTCTCTGTGCGAGCGCCGTAGGCCCTACGGCTCGGATCGAGTGGGCAAAACCGCCGAACAGGGAGCAAGGCGGAACAGGAGGCGCAAGACCTAGACCGTGGCCGCCGTCCAGGCCGGCTCAAAGAGGATAGATCCTTCCGAGTTCCAGAAGCTCCTGGACATGCAATGCCCGTACCACAAGAACAACAAGCACTCGACCTGAGAATGTTTCAGCCTGAAGAACTACTTCTCCGGCAAGAGCCGTCAGAGAGGTCTGCTAAAGGGTGACAAGGCCAAGGTCAAGCGTGAGCCGCCTACAGATGACAACGATGAGGACTTCCAGGTCGCTGATCGCACCGTCAACATGATCTATGGTGGGCCTGATCAGCTTGAGGGAAAGCGCAAGGTGAAGCTCATAGACCGTATGCTGGTGTACGCAGCCCAGCATGGGACCCCCCAATACCTATGCTGGTCGGAGGTCCCAATTACTTTCAGCAGGGAAGACCACCCGGCGGCACTCGACAGGTCTGGGCGTTACCCCCTGTTGCTGAACCCCACGATTTATAATGTGGGGCTCGGCAAGATGCTGGTAGACAGAGGCAGTGGCCTCGACATCCTCTTCGCCAGCACACTAAAGGAGTTGAGGCTCACCCCCATGGATTTGAGCTGGACCGACAAGCCATTTTTTGGCATAGTACCCGGGGATCCCTCGGTACCACTCGGCGAGATCTTGCCGGTCACCTTCGGCACGATCGATAATTACCGTACCGAACACGTCCACTTCATCGTGGCAGATTTCAAGATAGCGTATCACGGCATACTCAGCATGCCTTCACTGGCCAAATTCATGGCGGTCCCGCACTACACCTACATGGTGTTAAAGATGCCAGTGCCAAACGGCGTCCTTACCCTTAGAGGAGACTGCCAGATGGCGAGCACGTGCGAGAAGCAGAACCTTCACATTGCAGCCACACTCGACCTCTCCAGACGCACTGCGGTCGATCTTGAGATCCCGACAAAGAAGTCGGCGACGGAGGGGATCCAGCTAGAGAAGGAGGTGACGAAAAAGGTGTCCCTCGGGTTTGAGGACCCGTCCAAGACGGCGGTCATAGGGGGGCCAACATGGACCCCAAATAGGAAAGCGTGCTCGTCGAGTTCCTGCGTGCTAACTGGGATATATTCGCTTGGAAACCAGCGGATATGTCGGGGGTGCCCAGAGAGCTTGCTGAGCACTCCTTGAAGGTTGATGTGAACGCGAAGCCCGTCAAGTAGAAGCTACGCCGATTCGCGAAGGACTGCAAGGAGGTAATAGGGGTAGAGCTTGCAAAACTGTTAGCTGCCGATTTTATAAAGGAAGTGTATCATCCTGACTGGTTAGCTAATCCAGTTCTTGTATCCAAGAAGAATAATCAATGGAGAATGTGCGTTGACTATACCGATCTTAACAAACACTGCCCCAAAGACCCCTTCACCCTCCCGCGAATAGATCAAGTCGTTGATTCCACGGCGGGCTGTGCCCTGCTCTGTTTTCTCGATTGCTATTCAGGCTATCACCAGATAAGCCTTAAAGTCGAAGACTAGATCAAGACATCATTCATTACGCCCCACGGTGCGTACTGTTACCTGACATTGTCTTTCGGTCTGAAGAATGCTGGAACGACCTACCAAGCTACTATCCAAGCATGTTTGTCGAGTCAGATCGGTCAGAACGTCGAGGCCTACATAGACAACATTGTAGTCCAGATTCGAGATCCTGATAACCTCATCAAGGACTTGTCTGAGACCTTCGCCAACCTGAGGGTTTACCACTGGAAACTTAACCAAGAAAAGTGTGTTTTCGGCATTCCCTCAGGAAAACTACTCAGCTTCCTCGTTAGCAACCGCGGCATAGAGGTAAACCCAGAGAAGATCCATGTGATTACTCGGATGAAGCCTCCAAGATGCCAGAAAGATGTGCAGAAACTCACCGGGTGCATGGCAGCACTCAGCCAGTTTATCTCACGACTCGGCGTGCGCGGCCTGCCCTTCTTCAAGCTCTTGAACCACCATGACAACTTCAAGTGGGATGAGGAAGCCCAAAAATCTTTTCTGGAACTCAGGGAATACCTCCAGAGCCCCCTATCTTCACTGCACCGCAAGCTAAGGAGACGCTCTATCTCTACATCTCTGCTACCACGCACGTGGTAAACACGATACTAGTTATAGAGCGCAAAGAGGAAGGCCACGCCTATGCTGTCCAGAGACCGATCCACTTCATCAGCGAGGTGTTGACCGACTCGAAGGTGCGGTACAACAAAGCGCAGAAATTACTCTACGCGTTGTTGGTCACCACCCACAAGTTGAAGCACTACTTCGAGGCTCACAAGATCGTCGTAGTCTCCGACTACCCCATAGGCGATATCCTGCATAACAGGGACGCCATGGGAAGAATCGTGAAGTGGTCCATTGAGCTGGCCGCGCACGATATTACTTTTGTACCCTGCAATACTGTGAAATCCCAAGTACTAACGGACTTTGTTGCCAAGTACATGGAAATACAGACACCATCTACTATCGTCGAACCTGAGCATTGGACCATGTACTTCGATGGCTCGCTCAGGATTACAGGAGGCAGAGCTGGAACCCTGTTCATCTCCCCGAAATGCGAGAAGTTGCAGTATGTATTGCAGATTATGTTCCAAGTCTCGAACAACGCGGCTGAGTATGAAGCAGCCCTACACGGGCTATGCATCGCCATCTCGCTCAGGATAAAACACTTGCTCGTCAGGGGAGACTCAGCACTAGTGGTTATTCAAGTGAACAAGAACTGGCAGCGGACAAATGAGAAGATGGACGCGTACTGCGCGGAGATACACAAATTTGAGGGCCAATGTTTCGACCTAGAGTTTCAGCATGTAATCCGCGACAACAACAAGGCTGCCGACGAATTGGCCAAGATGGGATCCACTCGAGCCCAAGTGCCACCCGGCATCTTCGTCTAAGACCTCGTAAAACCCTCCATCAAGAATCCTGATGCGCAGGTCGACCCATCTGAAGGACTCGTCGAAGTCTTCATGATCGATCCACAACCCGAGTGGATCTCACAGATGGTTCAGTACATCAAGTACAACACGTTCCCGAGTCCTTCACTTGGAAATGACAGAGAGGAATGGGCGTTGCAGGAAAGGATCTCTCGCAGCAGCAAAAACTATGTCTCGATAGGTGACAAGCTATACCGCCGAGGAGCGCTCTCCCGAGTGCTTCAGAAGTGCATCCCAGAAGAGGAAGGACAAGAGCTCCTGTTAGTGATCCATTGCGGCATGTGTGGGAACCACACTGGGGCGCGAACCATTGTTAGAAAAGCCTTCCGGTCTGGTTTCTACTGGCCCACAGCTGTCGCAGATGGTGAGGTGTTGGTCAAACGTTGTGAGGGATGCCAAATCTTTGCACGACAGATACACGTCCCGACCCAGGCCCAATAGACGATCCCTATATCTTGGCCCTTCGCGTGCTGGGGACTCGACATGATCAGTCCCTTTAAGAAAGCTTCCGGGGGATACGACCACATCGTGGTGGTGGTGGACAAGTTCACCAAGTGGATAGAGGTCAAACCAATAAAATCGCTGACAGCGGCCAAGGTGGCAGAGTTCATATAGGAGATTGTGCACAGATTTGGTGTCTCCAACTGAATCATCACCGATCTAGGCACTAATTTCACAGGAAGAGAGTTCCAGGAGTTCTGCGACGATCACCTTACAAAGGTAGCCCGAGCTTCAGTGGCACATCTGAGGACCAAGTGTGTCCGACGACCAGTGGAGGGTTGCTCCTTAGTGATGAGTGATTGACAACATTATGTGGACTGATGCTTGGCTCAGTGTGCAGGTACAGGTTGCGGCTTGACTCGTGTTGGTGCAGGTGAAGAACAAGCGCGAAAGGCCTTAGCCGTGGTGGCCTACGGGTGATGGGAGGCAAGTAGGCTTGGTTCAATGAACCCGGTGGCCGATGGGCTCAAGTTCGAGCCATGCGGTGCAAGACTAGCAAGTTGAAGTCATGGATATGGGTCGGTGCAAGGTTGTGGTTCAAGGCCGAAGCTTGCATGCGGGGTTTGGTGGTTTGCCCACAAACCTATCGGTGGACGGTTTCTTGGTTTGGGCCTCAAAACGAAGTGTGGAGGCTGGATGTGACGGAGACGGTGATCCGGGAGCGTCGGGAAGCTTCGAGGCGGAGGGGGGGAGCACGAAGTGTGATCGCGGGGCTTGCGTCGAGGCTAAGCAAGTCCGCGGTGGAAGCGTTTCCGCTCGATGGGAATATCCGAAGACTTGACCAAAATGCCCCTGAGGGGTGTGTATCTTCATTTTAAGTTGTAGGGGTAGAGTGGTCATTTGCCTCCTCCGGTGGACTTCGTATAAATAGCGGAGAGGTGGATGGCATCTCTCTCTCCCTGGCTCTAGGGTTTCCTCCCCCGGTAGATCGCTCTCGACTGCTTCTTTTCCCAGTATTTCCTTAGGCTAGATTCTTGTACAGGCTCTGACCTCTGGGTGTATGGAAGCATTCGGCATTGTGATGATTTCCCTCTCCTAGTTCCTTGTAATTTTCGTGTCATTTTTGGGGCTATTTTTGGGTGTTTTGTTCTTCGCTCGATTTGTTGATTTGAGGGTGTTTTTCCTTGGATTTCTTTGAGGAGATCATGGGTGGATGCCTTATGCACCTTTGGGTGTGATCTTGACCCCTCAAGCGCTGAGAAATTCCTTCGACTCACGAGTTCTTGGAAGAGCATGAGTTCTTGGTGGTGGTTAATGTGATCCGTGATTCCCGGTGTTTTAGTGAGTTAGAGGTCGAGATTTTTGGGGTATAGCATCACTAGGTGATGCTTCTCATCTCCCCCAAATCTTGTCTCGAGAGCTCAAGTAGTTTGGCAGATCCGGTGATGACTTGGTGAGTTTGACCTCCCGCGTGCGCCCTGTTTCTGCTTCTGTACGCATCGTACGGACAGTCCGTGTGGCCTTGGCAGGCACTCCGCGTGGCTCGAGTTCGTTGTAGTTCTTCGCGTGTTCGTGCGAGTTCGTGTTTCAATCCGTGAAGTGTGTAGGGTTTTGTTGTAGGAAGTTTTGCGGACAGTCCACCAGTTAGTGACGGATGGTCCGCGTGGGCTAGTTTGAGCGAGGTGTTTCTGGAGCTTTGGCCGGATGGTCCGCAAGTCCTACATGGACAGTCCGCGACACTGGCGGACAGTCCATGTGGCTCCACCGGACAGTCCAATTTTCTCAGTGCGTCTCTGGTGGTTCGGTTGGAGTTATCGGACAGTCCGCGTAGGGGGTTCGAACAGTCCGCTTAGGTGTTGCGGACGGTCCTCCCGTATTGCACGGACAGTCCGCGCCTATCCTCACAGATTTAGCTAAGTGCTTTGGTTCTTGCTCAGTGCTTCCGCTCTTTGCTTTGTGGCTTGTCTCTAGGGCTTGTAGGCTTGTGGGTGCCTAGCCTAGAGCTTCTTTGGTGTGTGCGAGTGATCCAAGTGGCAATCGGGGTATAGGCCGACTTCATCCTTCGGGAAGAATTTTTATCAGCTCCCATTCACTCCCCCCCTCTCTGGTCGCCTATTCGGTCCTTCAATTGGTATCAGAGCTGGTTATAGATCTTCGTGATTCTAACAAGTCTAAGATCCAAAGATGGGTGACTATGGTAAGAGGTCGAGTGCTCCGCACTTTGATGGTAAGAATTACCAGATGTGGGCGAGGCGCATGGGCGCATTTTTGCATGGGAAGGGGACTCTGATCTGGGATGTGACCCAAAATCCTAACTATGTCGTTCCCGATAGTTTCCTTCTTCCAGGATTGCGGGACATGTTTGAGGCCAACAGCAAGGCCGTTGATAACTTGTTCTATGCTCTCTATGCCTAGGAGTTTGATCGACTGTATGGAGAGTGTGGCCGGAAAGATATGGCTTAAGCTCAAGAATGCTCATGTTGGCATTGCCCAGGTGCAGGCTCGTTTGTTTTCCACTCACCGGAGAGAGTACGAGAACATCACTCATCTCCCCGGTGAGTCAACTGATGTGATGTTCCAACACTTCACCAGTATTTTGAACAACTTGAGGGCCAATGTGACAGTGCTCCCATACACGGATCATGATCAAGCTATCAAGCTTTTGCATGCACTGGATATATCTGTGTGGAGTGCCAAGGTCGAGGCCATTGAGGAGTCGAGCGTGTATGATACGTTGATGCTGGATGAGCTATTCTCTAAGCTCAGGTCTTCGGAGGTTGATCGTGGCTTGAGAGCCAAGAGCGAGAGCCCCACTGATCCTCATAGTTTGGCTCTTGTCTCAGGATCAAGGACTAATGCTAACCATGCTGCCAGGCAGTTTTCTTTGTCTTGTCTTGTGTCCATGCCAGATGAGTCCTTTGAGTGCTGAGCGAGGACGATCTTGCCTTGTTGAGCAAGAGGTTTGGGCGGATGTACGAGAGCCGCAAGAATGCGAGGAGAAGCTCGGGGATGTGCTATCGGCGTGGGAAGCACGAGCACTTCATCCCTGAATGCCCTGAAGCCATGGATATCAAGAACGACTACAAGGGCAAGCCCAAGCACGACTACAATAAGCACCACTCCTGGAACGACTACAAGGACAAGCGCAAGGACAAGGGTGAGAGAAGGCCAAAGAAGAGCAGAGGGTACAAGAACAAGACGGCTCGAGTGATGGTTGCCGGAGCGAACGACATCGACTCCACTTCAAGCGACTCTCCTTCCGGTTCGAGCAGCGATGAAGAGCAAGATCGATAGGACAAGAACTTCACCGGCCTCAGCTTTGTCGCACAAGGTGGCTTTTGCGGCATGGCGCACTCCAAGAAGGCTGGGAAGCACAGCTCGGATTCAAACTCCGACTCCGAGGAAGAGGTACGACATGATCCCAACTTTTTCCTAGTGGAGAATGCTAGGCTGAATGAGTTGCTTGATAACCATGATGATGTGCTTAGGAAGACCAACAAGGAGAAGAGAGAGTTTCGGTCTTTGCTAGGTGACGCTAAGGACAAGATAGTTGAGATTGAGTCTTTGCTTGTTGATGCTAGAACTGAGATAGACTCTTTGAAAGTTGCTCCTGTTGCTTCTGATGAGGTTGATTGTGGTGATTGCAATGTTTTCTTGGCTGACTTGACTGCTCTTAAGGAGAAGCATGCCTCAACTCTTGAGGAACTAGATATGCTTAGGATTGAGTGTGATGAGTTAAAATCTAGACCTGCTTTGTTTGGTGCGTGCGCTTCTTCTCCTGTGTTGCATGCTAGGCTAGATGAATCTCATACCAAGATAGTTTCTCTTGAGGCTGCATTGAAAGCTCCTATTCCTACATCATGCTCTACCTGTGAAATGCATGCTTTGAAAAACATGGAACTTGCGCACTATGTTGACCGTTTCAGGATGAGAATGATGAGTTGAGAAAATTGATGGGTTGGTTGTCTGGGCATGAGCCACAGTTGAGTTTGATGTTGGCTGAGTTTAAGAGGTATGATGGTCAGGCGTTGGGGGCTGGGAAGAGTGGTGAGAAGAGTGGTGAGGGAGAAGAGAAAGTTGGAGAGATTCCTATTCTACCACACACTACACCCATGAAAAAATTTCAACCCAAGCCAAACCACCTCAGAAACAAGCTAGACACAACCCCATATCCACCAATGTTCCCCCATAAGACAGAAAACTACCAGAAACCCATCAAGTTTGTGAGCACCCTGGGAAATGTGTTTGGGGAGAAGTCAGGAGAGAAAGCTGTTGAGAAGCCCACAGAGAAACCACAGCCTAAGCCACAGCAAATCAACTTCCATTGTGAGTATTATGGGAGGGATGGTCATAAGGATGAGTTCTATTTTAGGAGGAGAAGGGATGAGAGGTTTGCTAGGGAGATGGCAAACAAGGACATGTACCACCCATCTCATGGTGTGCCTGAACCTCGTAGAGGGCCTCTACCTCGGGGTGATGGGTTTGTGCGTACGGTTCCCACTCATGGTGGTGGAGGTGGTTTTCCTCAGAGAGATAGGCGTGTTGGGTTTGGAAGTGGTGAGTTTGATGGACGTGCTCCTGCTTGTGACCGTTACGAGTTTGGGAGGCACAATCGTAGTTTTGGTTCTCAGAGGGACTACGGGCCACGTTTTCCCCCTCGTGGTGCGCGTTCCCCTCCAGTGAGACGTGACAGGTTCTTCAGTGGTAGGCATAAGAGGGCTCCACCTAGAGGTTTTGATAGGATGGATTTTGCTAACCCTTCTTTTGAGCAAATGGTTCGACACAGGTTTGACTCTTTTGGTACTAACCCCAGTGTTGAGTCACTTGCTCATTCTCGTTCTTGTTTTTGATTTGCAGGTGGGAGGCTTGGAGGACTTTTGGTTTTTCGACTCCGGTTGTTCAAGTCACATGACCGGAGATCGTGGGTGGTTCTCCAGCCTCACCCCGGTGAGTACGAGGGAGTACATCACTTTCGGGGACAATGGGAGAGGACAAGTGCTTGCTGAAGGTGAGTAGCAAGGTGACCTTGAAGAGTGTAGCTTTGGTCAAGTCACTTGGTTTTAACCTATTGTCAGTATTCCAGTTGCTTGACGAGGGTTTTGAGGTTCGTTTTAAGTTGGGCGCTTCTCGTGTGCTTTATTCTCAAGGTGATTTTGACTGTACGATCGTCCTCGAGGGTCAAATCTTTCGTGCCAATTTTTCCCAGCCTGTTGGTCCTCCTCAATGCTTTGTTGGTGGCATTTCGGCTGAGCTTTAGAAGTGGCATAGGAGGCTAGACACTTGAGCTTTGAGTTGCTTTCCCGCTTTGAAATTCGAGAAGGATTTGGTTTGTGCACTGTGTCGGCATGGAAAGATGGTTGCTACTTCTCACGCCCCTCTGACTGCAGTCATGACCAAGCGACTTTGTGAGCTGTTGCACATGGATTTGGTTGGGCCAGCTCGTGTTCCCTTTGTGGGTAGGAAGTGGTATGTGTTGGTTGTGGTTGATTTCTCGAGGTACTCTTGGTTTTTCTTTTTGGAGGATAAAAGCGAGACATTTGGCTTTGTTCGAGACTTGATCTTGAGGTTGAAGAATGAGAGACAAGGTGATGCCATTCGAGCTATACACAGTGACAATGGCACGAAATTTAGGAACTCTCATTTAGATGCCTTTTGGTGATCATGGTCTTGACCATAACTACTCTTCTCCATACGTCACTTGCTATAATGGCGTAGTGGAGAGGAAGAACCAGACCCTTTGTGAGATGGTTAGGACGATGCTTGATGAGCATAGGACTCCTAGGCGTTTCTGGGCCAAGGTGGTGAATATCGCTTGCTATGTGTCGAATTGCATTTTCCTTCGTGCTTTCAAGAAGAGGACTTCATATGAGCTGATGCATGGGTGAAAACCCAAGGTGAGTCACTTTCGTGCTTTCGGGTGCAAGTGTTTTATCTTGAAGAAAGGCAAGTTAGACAAGTTTGAGGCTAGATGTTCAGATGGTATTTTTCTCGGTTATGCGATTCACTCTATAGCATATCGTGTGCTCAATCTTGACACTAACCGAATCATGGAGACTTGCGAGGTAACCTTCAACGAGACACAGCCATGTAGCTCTTCTGCTTTTGAGTGTGCCGGTGACGAGGAAATTGGTGCGAAGATCTTTAAGGATGAGAAAGATGGAGATGAAGAAGAAGATGATGGTGGTGACGCTCCCGCGGCTGATCGTGTACATGCTACTTCCACTACGATGATGACGATCGAGGATGGCCCATCCCCTACACCCACTACGACTGAGGCTGTTTGAGTGGAGGCCGCTGCTGAGGGGGAGATTGTGTCCAGGCGAGAGGCTCCCTAGATTGTGCAGGTGGATCACCCACCAACGACGATCATAGGTGAACTTCATGAACGCACTACATGGTCAAGGTCAAGGAATACTTCTCACTTTGCTCACTCTGCATTTGTTGCTTCGTTTGAGCACAAAGATATTCGACACGCTTTGTCTGATGCAAACTGGGTGAATTCCATACATGAGGAGTTGGAGAATTTTGAGAGAAACCAAGTTTGGGTGTTAGTTGATCCACCACCAAATTGCCGTCCTATAGGCACCAAGTGGGTGTGGAAGAACAAGGAAGATGAGAATGGGATGGTTGTGAGAAACAAATCAAGGTTGGTGGCTCAGGGGTTCAACCAGAAAGAGGGTATAGATTATGAGGAGACATTTGCTCCTGTGGCCCGTCTGGAGGCGAATAGGATCCTTCTAGCCTTTGCCGTGGCTAAAGGGTTCAAGTTGTTCAAGATGGATGTCAAGAGTGCTTTCTTGAATGGGGTGATAGAGGAAGAAGTGTATGTGAGGCAACCCCCGGGGTTTGAGTGTGAAAAATACCCACACCATGTATACAAACTCCAAAGAGCGCTTTATGGATTGAAACAGGCACCGAGGGCTCGGTATGGTAGGTTGAGAGGCTTTTCGCTGAGCAAGGGGTTTGTGATGGGCATAGTTGATAAGACCCTGTTTCTCCTTAAGCATGGAAATGACCTGTTGATTGTTCAGATTTACGTGGATAACATAATCTTTGGTGGCTCTTCTCATGATCTTGTTGCCAGATTTGCAGATGACATGAGCAGGGAATTTGAGATCTCAATGATGGGCGAGTTGTAGTTTTTCCTAGGTCTCCAGATCAAGCAGTGCAAGGACGGGACATTTGTACATCAGGCGAAGTACACCAAGGACATGGTGAAGAAGTTTGGCATGAACAACTCCAAGCCTCTGACTACACCGATGTGTACCACTACGGCTTTAGATGCGGATGAAGATGGCAAACCCGTGGACCAGAAGGAGTACCGGAGCATGAGCGGCTCCCTCATCTACTTGACGGCGACGAGACCAGACATATAGTTCATTGTGTGTCTGTGCGCTTATTTTCAGGCTTCACCGAGGACTTCACATCGGTAGGCCGTCAAGAGGATTTTCAGGTACTTGAACTACACTCCTGAGTTTGGTCTTTGGTATTCTGCCTCCTCGACACTCAGACTTCACGGATTCTCCGATGCTGATTTTGCTGGGTGTCGATTGGACCGCAAGTCTACCTTGGGTTGTTGTTAGTTTCTTGGTTCTTCTTTGGTCTCTTGGTCATCTCATAAGCAATCCACTGTAGCCCAGTCCACTACAGAGGCCGAGTATGTAGCTACAGCCAGTTGTTGTTCCCAGCTCCTATGGATGACATACATTATGAGCAATTTTGGTGAGTAGTGCTCCCAGGTTCCACTCTTTTGTGACAGCACCAGTGCCATAAGTGTAGCCAAAAACCCAGTTCTTCACTCCAAAACAAAACACATCGAAGTGAGATACCACTTTTTGAGGGACAATGTTGAGAAAGGAAACATTTCCTTGTCCTATGTACCAACCCAAGATCAGCTAGCCGACATCTTCACTAAACCACTTGACCAAGTTACCTTCACACACTTGCGAGGTGAACTTGGAGTGTGTTTCCCTTTTTAGTTGGATCTTGGAGCTTCTCTTGTATATATGTGATATATGTATCATTTGTTGCATTCCATGCATGCATTTTACTTTTTGTACAAAACATGGTAGGATAGCCATCTTTGGATCATTTGTGGTAGGATGAGCTTCTCTTATATACTTTGATCACTATGATGCGCTATATGTGAGATATGTGTATGCTTTGGGAATGGTGATGTGAATGCTATGCTCTTGATGGTATTGTCATATGTTCATGATGAGATAGCTTCCTTTTTGTTGAAAACGCTAAAAATGCTTCACTCATGACTTGATACTCTTTCATGCTCAATTTGTGCTCAAATGCCTATATCATGCTTAGTTTGTGCTTGAGTATCATTCTCTCTTTGCTTGGGATCAAAGACCCATTTTTCATGGTAAATGTTTAGCCCATATGTTCACTTGTGGAGGAGCATAAGCTTCTTTTTGCCGCAAAGGCATTTCATGTACCATGCTTAAATTTGAAAATGAATTTGGTGTATGAATTGCCTTATGCTTGAAAATGAACTCTTAATCATGTCTTTATGCTTTGATGTATATATCTTGGGTGCTATACTGTTGCCTGATGTCTTCCATGAGAAGTCTCAAATTAGAAGTAGACACATGGCTCGGTGGCTTTGACATGACGTTTAGTAGCTTATGGGCGTTTGCTATGATCCTGTGATGAGAACTTGTGACCTTGTATGAGCTTTGTATGATCTAGTTTATTTTTGCTCAAACTTCCACGGATAGGGCTTTGCTCATGAGATGAATGTTTCTTTGTGACAATTACTTAAAAATTCTTTTGGCCATGTCACATGTATCTATGTCTCTACTTTCTTGATGGTAATGCGCTAACTACACCATGTCTACCTTGCTCGCTCTATGTCTCATTTATAGCATTTTGTTGTACTCTTTGCATATCTGAGAAGCTTGTTAGATTGTATATGCTTTGACATGCATTTGTGCTCTTTCATGGTACCTTGACTCATGAATTATCGACAAGGGGGAGAAGTTGTATGCATTTAGGGACAATTTGTGGAGATTTTGTGAGATTTTGTATGTGGGGAGATAAATTGAGAAAAAAGGTTGCATTTGCTCAGGGGGAGTTTGCATATGTGCAGGGGGAGATCCTTTAGTTTGCCTGAGTTTTGTGCTTTGTGGTGTGCTCCTTGTGAGCTTTGTTTGTCTCAGCTGTGTTGAGCCGTTGCCCTTGCCTGAGGGCCGAGACTTGGTCTGGCGAGTGATCTTGTTTTTCGCTTGTTCTTTTGCTTTGAATCACTAGCTTCGAGGTTTGTGTTTGTGGTTGTTTTCTTTTCCTTTTTCTCTATGTTGGTTACTATGGGTGTTGTCAATGCACTCATTAAGGGGGAGATTGAGGACCAGGTGTGTCCGAGGACCAGTGGAGGGTCGCTCCTTAGTGATGAGTGATTGACAACGTTGTGTGAACAGATGCTTGGCTCAGTGTGCAGGTACAGGTTGCGGCTTAACTCGTGTTGGTGCAGGTGAAGAACAAGCACGAAAGGCCTTAGTCGTGGTAGCCTCCGGGTGATGTAGAGGCAAGTAGGCTTGGTTCGATGAACCCGGTGGCTGATGGGGTCAAGTGCGAGCTGTGTGGTGCAAGACTAGCAAGTTGAAGTCATGGACATGGGCCGGTGCAAGGTAGCGGTTCGAGGCCGAAGCTTGCATGCGGGGTTTGGTGGTTTACCCACAAAACCATCGGTGGGCGGTTTCTTGGTTTGGGCCTCAAAACCAAGTCCGGAGGCCCGATGCGACGGAGACGGTGATCAGGGAGCGTCAGAAAGCTTCGAGGCGGGGGGAACGTGGCGTGATCACGGGGCTTGTGTCGATGCTAAGCAAGTCCACGGTGGAAGCGTGTCCGCTCGATGGGAATATTCGAAGACTTGACCAAAATGCCCCTGAGGGGTGTGTATCTTCATTTTAAGTTGTTGGGGTAGCATGGTCATTTGCCTCCTCCAGTGGACTTCGTATAAATAGCGGAGAGGTGGATGACATCTCTCTCCCTAGCTCTAGGGTTTCCTCCCCCGGTAGATCGATATGGACTACTTCTTTTCCCAGTATTTCCTTAGGCTAGATTCTTGTACAGACTCTGACCTCTGGATGTATGGAAGCATTCGGCGTTGTGATGATTTCCCTCTCCTAGTTCCTTGTGATTTTCGTGTCATTTTTGGGGCTATTTTTGGGTGTTTTTTTTCTTTGCTCGATTTGTTGATTTGAGGGCATTTTTCCTTGGATTTCTTTGAGGGGATAATGGGTGGATGCCTTGTGCATCTTTGGATGTGATCTTGACCCCTCAAATGCCGGGAAATCCCTTCGATTCGCAAGTTCTTAGAAGAGAATGAGTTCTTGGTGGTGGTTCATGTGATCCGCGATTCTTGGTGTTTTAGTGAGTTAGAGGTCGAGATTTTTGGGGTATAGCTTCACCTAGTGACGCTTCTCATCTCCCTCAAATCTTATCTCGAGAGCTCAAGTGGTTTGAGAGATTTAGTGATGACTTGGTGAGTTTGACCTCCCGCGCACGCCTTGTTTCTGCTTCTGTACGCATCGTGCGGACAGTCTACGTGGCCTTGGCGGATAGTCCGCGCGGCTCAAGTTCATCGCAGTTCTTCGCGTGTTCAAGCGATTTCGTGTTTCGATCCGTGAAGTGCGTAGGGTTTTGTTGCAAGAAGTTTTGCGAACAGTCCGCCAGTCAGTGACGGATGGTCCGCGTGGGCTAGTTTGAGCGAGGTGTTTCTGGAGCTTTGGCCGGACAGTCCGCAAGTCCTACACGGACAGTCCGCGACACTAGCGGACAGTCCGTGTGGCTCAGCCGGACAGTCTGAGTTTCTCGGTGTGTCTTTGGTGGTTCGGTTGGAGTTATCGAACAGTCCGCGTAGGGGGTCCGGACAGTCCGCCCAGGTGTTGCGGACGATCCGCCCGTACTGCACGGACAGTCCGCGCCTAACCTCGCAGATCTAGCTAAGTGCTTTGGTTCTTGCTTAGTGCTTCCGCTCTTTGCTTTGTGGCTTGTCTCTAGGGCTTGTAGGCTTGTGGATGCCTAGCCCAGAGCTTCTTTGGTGTGTACGAGTGATCCGAGTGGCAATTGGGGTATAGGCCGAGTTCATCCTTCGAGAAAAATTTTTATCAGCTCCCATTCACTCCCCCCGTCTCTAGTCGCCTATTCGGTCCTTCAACATCCTCGCGCCAACGAACAGGTTGAGCTAGCTAATGGAGCAATGCTCGAGGCACTCAAGAAGCGCATCTTCGATGGGTTGAAGAAGTACGCGACTCGCTGGCTCTGAGAGCTCCCCGCAGTAATCTGGGGACTGCAGACACAGCCGAGTCGTGCTAATGGTCAGACTCCATTCTTCCTGGTGTACGGATCAGAGGCGGTACTTCCAACCGACCTGATGTTCGGTGCACAAAGAGTTGAGGTATTCAACGAGAACAAAGCTGAGGAGGCACGCATCGAGGACATTGACAACATCGAGGAAGGAAGGCTCGCGGCAACCATCTAGGCAGCACGGTACGCCCAAGCTTTGAGGCGCTACCACGACAAGAATGTGCAAGAGAGAGCCTTTTGCGTAGGCGACCTCGTTCTCCGGAGGATCCAAAGCAAGAAGGAAATGCACAAGCTATCGGCTCCATGGGAGGGGCCCTTCATAGTAAAGGAAGTCAACAGCCCAGGCACTTACGGGCTAATGCGGGAGAACAGCACCGATGTGCTCAACTCTTGGAACATCTAGCATCTACGTCGCTTCTACCCATAAAAGCTATGTATCTTTCCAGTTTTTGTACTTCCACATGCTAGCAATGAATAAAGATTCATGATCTTTGGAGTTTTTCACTTCGATACCCTGCTTGCATGATCAGACCCAAGTTCCAAATCTAAAACTTGGGGACTGCTTTTATTTTCTGGCAATGTTTACTTCTGTCAAGAATTAAAATGCTCATCTAACATGGATCATAAGACTCAGAAAGTACTCGGTAAAATACATCTTAAATCGTGGGCTAAGATCTTCGCTAAGCTAAGGTACTACGCGTGTACGAGAGTACGCTCTCTGCGCTAGGAAACTGAGGCCAACAGGACTACGGCTTCCCGTAACAGACCAACTACTGGAGAAACTAAATGTACATGTATGCCGTCAAAGTAAAGCGTCAACATTAAAACGAACATCTTAAGAGTACGATGTCACGTCAGTAATGGCAAAATATCACAACTACTTATTTAATGTTTTTCACTACTGCAGCAGGAAACCACTCGGCTCATCATCGTCAGCCATCACGTCCTTGGCGAGCTGCTCCGCCACATCCTTCACAACCTCCAACAGCTCGTCAACCCATGTGGACGATGTCCCGCAAGCGAACCCGCCACGGAACAAGCCCACATCGTACTGTGGGAGGTAGGAGCAGAAGACAACAAGGCAGTGGCTGGCGCTTGCCAGACTGACCTTGCACAGAAGCCCTTGGAAGCGCGAAGACACCGCCTAGACTCGCTCTAGTAGAGACGGCGGACGGAAGGCAGGCTCGCCAAACTCCCGCACGGAGGAGGACTCGGCAAGCGGGGCCAGCTCGTCCAGGAAAGGACCCAGAGCTTCACCAAGCGCCCGGAACTAGCTCCTCTCGGACTGCACGCGGGCCTCTAGGTCTGCAAATTGGGCGAATAGTGTCCGCCGCAAGTCTGTTCAACCGTCAGAAGGACTAGACAACACAAGGTTATAAGAGGGACAAAGGGGGAAGACAACTCACTAGCGAGCTCTTTCCTAGCCACAGCACACTCCCTGGCAGCCTGCTCCAGGGCCTTCCCCGTTGCCTTTGCCCGGGCCTGGACAGTCTCCAGCTCCTGTTCATCTTGGGCCCGAGCCGTTTTCTAGAACCAGATCAGATACAACTACTCGAAAGAATACAAGGAACAAGAAACAACAGACCTTTCTGGTGCTCCTCCACCTTCTGACGAAGAGACGCGATGGTGGCCTCTGCGGCGGTAGCTGCAACAGCTCTTTCCTGACGCAACCCCTCGAGCTCCCGGTTGCTACCGTTTTGGCGCGTAGCGGCCTGTTCCTCGAGGCGCTCCACATGGCCACGCAACATGATGATGTTGGAGCCGATGCTCTCCAGTAGCTCGCTCTTGCGAGCAGACGCAGCGGACACGGTCTGGACAACAATATGATCAGAATAAAGATACAACGAAGCAAAAAGAGGAAGATCTGGAGATACACTCACCCCTGCAAGCGGAGCGAACCTCTCGGCCAGGGAAACGAGCTCCTGTTGGTTGTCCTCGTCAACGACTGGATCGCCGAGCACCTTCTCTGCCTTCCCACCATGCACCTGGGCAATCCTGCTAGGGTGTGGTGGGCTCATGCACGATCTGGGGAGAACTCGGTGGATCTCCTCAACCTCAGGAACTGCCACAGAGGCAGCACCCAAGGCCATGGACCCAGCGACCCTACGCTAGGGACTTGCTACCAGGGGGTCGTGCTGGCACCCGGCGCTGTGCCTGAGCGCTCTGAAGCACTCGGCGAACACACCACCAGAACAAAACCCAGCACGGGCACCTCAACGACAACAGGGACGACCCTGGGCTCCCTGCAAACAACTACAAATCCAACACCACGATCCTCAACCACAATTGTTCAGCGAACGACAAACAGAACACAATGACGATCTGCAGAACAACTTACTCAGTGGATACACGCAGACGAGCACGCTTGCAGAACCCATAGCTGGAGGACGCAGACCTCTTCGCCCCGACGGCCACCTTGGGAGCTGGCCTGGCTGCACCCTATGTCGCCACAGGGGGCGCCGGAGCAGTCTGTGGCGACGGGCGTGGCACGCTCGCTCTTGGGGGAGCAGTTTCCGTTCGTTGAAGAGTAGGTCGAGGAGAAGGAAGAGAAGGTGGAAGAGAAGGTGGAGGAAAAGGAGGAGAAGAAGGAAGACAAGGAGAGGCAGCCGCCGTACCGCTCGGCGCCTCCTTGGCGGCCTCTAGAGGGGTGTCGCCGACACCAAATAGATAGTGGCTCAGATCCTCGTCTCGGAGTCACCCGGCAGCACCACCTTGTGCCGCGCGACGCCGGCTCGTCAATCTTGAGTGAGCCAGGCAGCGCACGCCGCACCTCCGGCCGGCGGCTACCTTTGCGCTCCTTCCCCTTCACGGCAGGCGCGGTGCACTCTCCGTCCACGAGCGCCATGGCTGCTCATCGGCTAGGCTCCGGAGTGCCCTCGCCACGGGCTAGACCCGGTGCCACAACGCCATCGCTTCCAGCGGCGGCATACGCGTGGGCGATCTGCAACCTCTGCAGCTCGCCGAGCCTGCCAGGCAGAGAAAAAAGCCGCGCGACCCAACAGATGAAAATTTTGGTTCATGCATTTCAACAAACACCTTGCAGTATGCCCTAATAGGCAGACCGTAAAAAGCAGAAAATCATCACTCACCGCAGGCGGAGGGTTCCCCAGGCAGTAGGGGCATGGCGCGCCACGTGACGTGATGACGGTGTGGGGGGCGAAGCACTCACGGATGTGCTCCACCAGCACCTCCGGCTCCCCCCGCTCCGGCACCCCTCGCGTCGTGTCGAAGTCTTCCCCGGCGTACTCATACGCCAGGTGTGCCCTCACCTTCAGCGGCTGGAGGCGCCGGATGGCGAAGTTCACCATGACTACCACCCCGGTGAGGCCGGCCGCCTTCAGGTTCCAGATCAGCTTCACCAGCTCTGACACCTGCTCCATCTTGGCATCACCCAGCTCCTCGTCCCAGTAGTGGAGCGGGGTCGGGTACACATCGACGTCGCACTGCACCTAGGGGGCATGGTTGGTGGAGTTCAACCACTCGTTGTGCCAGCCCTTGTTGGAGCTGATGAGCGGCACCGAGGTGTACTCGCTGGAGGTCTTCTGCTGAAGCTGAAGCCCGGCACCGCCCACCACCTTTGGCTTCTTGGCACTCTTGTGGGGCTTCACCAAGAAGAAGTATCGAAAGAGGTTGAAGTGCGGGGTGATACCGAGGTATGCCTCACATAGATGGATGAAGATTGCGATGTGCAGGATGGAGTTAGGGTTGAGGTTACAGACCTGCAACCCATAGTAGTACAACAGCCCGCGAAAGAAGGGATGCGCAGGCAACCCGAATCCGCGGGAGTACCACGACTCGAACACCACCGCCTCATGCATCCTCGGCGTGGGGAACTCCTCACCCACCGCCAGGCACCACTCCTCGGTGGCCTCGTCGAGCAGGACTCCGCCCCAAATCAGGGTGAGGATCCGCTCACGCGTCGAGATAGAACTCACCCACTCCTCGTCGTGGCTTGGAGGCGCCGCCGGCGAAGGAGACCACAACGGGGATCTCCTCGCGACTGCCGCGTCCTCCTTGGAGCTCTTCTTCCCACGGTGAACCTTTGAAGTCATGGCCTTCCGCTACGCTCGAGAACCGCCGGAGGTGAAGGGAATGGGGCGATTTGGGCGCTAGATCTGGATCTGGATCTGAGCCTGCGTCGGTTCCGGGTCCAGCGGATCGACCTACTGCGGTGGCGGATTCAGTGGGATGTGGCAGCGGAGCAGCCAGAGTAGGAGGCGGAGCATGGTTTCCTATGGGAAGCGAAGTGACATGAAATGATGGGAGAGTGTGAGCAAGCGCGCCTCTGAGCTGCCTTAAATGCGGGCGGCCGAAGAGGGAGTCATTGCAGTCCCCGTTCCGTCCTGTTGCTTCGCCATGTCGCACACGAGATTGACACACGAATTTCATGCGGACGATTCGTCTCCGACACGGCGTTAACACCATCGCCCCCGATGCTTCATATTCGGGTCGACTCAGGCCTAAATGGGCCACGTTTCTTGAACGGGCCAAGGAGCGCAAGAATTCCTATTAAATGGATCGCGCCCAGGAATCATAAAAGGCTTTCCAAATAAATTTGGTACACAGGCCACATAGAGGCCACGACCCAGAGTCACGGGTAGCCAGGTTATCAAATAACCGGCCCTCAAAAATTAATCAGCACGAATCTCAAAGTAGGTTCGATCGACTAGCTCATGAGTGTTCTCCCGGAGGCATGCCATACAAAGGCCAGAGCCGTTCAGAAGCCACTTTACGATGGCTAGGACGGGTGACCTTGCGCGAGTTCTCCTTGAGAACACGGTGAGCCATATGGCAAATCTGGGATAGAGCCGGAGCTCTCCCCAAGCACCGTACCAGATCAGATGATCTGGGAGGTACTCTCCCAAAAGGGATGATGCTAATTCCACTTCTAGTCTCTTTTTTTAGAGCTTCGAAATAGTTATTCTAACTATTCCGAACCTCGGGGACTGCCCTAATGGGCGCATCTGGAGATGCGCCCATTCAGTGAGCACGCACGGTGTCACCATGACCAACCGGAGCCAGAAGCAAGGCCGTTGGACAAGCATTCAAACATGGCCGGACAGCGGAGGTCTGGGAGACATGGGTTCAATCCTCCTAAAAAGGTGGATGCCCAGCCAAAGACGTTGAGACTCAGTCACTTTCTTCCTTATGACCCTTGATAAACCGTTTTAATCTTTATCAAGGCTCGGGACTAAGTGTGTACACTTCGGCTTCAACGATAGTGTACATTTTCTGGCTCAATGGTCTTATCAAGGTCTAGATTGGAGAAGAGCTCTCCTCAACCACCCGGCAACTACGAGTTAAGCTCCAGGGACCATTTGGTTGCGTCAAGACACAAGCAGAACTGAGATCAAAGCACTCGACTGAGGGCTTTAAGCACTCGGCTGAGGGAGTTAAGTAATCGGCTGAAGGCGTTAAGCACTCGACAGAAATCAACCAAGCACTCGGACGACGTTTGAAGCTTAAGATCGAAGTTGCAGTCTGGTTAAGAAGCGCTCGGGGACTGCTGCGGGGGATATACCCCCGGGGTTCCACATGGAGGGGCCTCACAGCGTATCTACGAGGGCGATGTGGGCCCACAAGAGCGGCACTCGGCGCGAGCGCACGGATCAGGAATAAGGCGGCGCCCGGAGAGATGTACTCCCATGGATACAGACTAGTTGGTTAGGAAAGATATGACTTGTGATCAAAGGGAAATACTGTATAACCGACTAGGATAGATCCCACATGATCTGTAAACCCTGCCCCCATGCCTATATAAGGGTGGCAGGGACCCCCCTCTGAAACAAGTCCAATCTGATTCCCATCCGCGGAACAATCAATACAACCACCAACGCAGGATGTAGGGTATTACGCATCCTTGCGACTCGAACCTGGATAAACCCTTGTCCTTCGTATACCATCTAGCTTCAGTCTCGGCGATCCCCTCCACACAATCTACCACCAAAGCCTACCCCGTGGTGGACTGCTGGCACCATTGTACCGACATTATATCTCCAAGACAAGTAAGAATTGATTACTATGATGGCATCCTCCTATGTATGTCTGCTTACATGCTGCACTTGGAGACATATGACGTCACACCCATGATCACGTGCCTATCATTACTTGCCTCTGCATGTAGTGTCTGCTTGCCAATTGGTCTGTCACAATAAGAAGCTGATTCTTATTGTTCCTCTCTGCCGATTATCTCTTGCTGATTGCCTCAGTGGCCGATGTTGACCATAACCGACTGCATATGGCCCCGTGCATGCATGCATGCTCTTTAGTCCAGTGCTATATTCCTACAAAAATCATGTGTTCTTTTCGCTGATCACGTTACTACAGCAGAAACTTGCCAGTGGCCGATTATTTCCTTGCTGATCATATGGCTCCTCAGCTCGCGTCCCCAAACTCTCCATGCCTGCGGCTTCCTAGCTCTTCTGGCCGATCTTGCCGATTATTTCCAACCTCGCTATTCAACGTGACCTAAGATTTTCTTACCAAAATCCGGTGTCAACACTAGCTCAGCCACATTTTCCCTAGCTTCTTCTAGCGAGGCCCGAAGTTCTTTCGTAAGCTTCTTAGCCTCTCTAAGCATGCAATCGTGGTTGTCAAGCAAAGCAACTAACTTGAAGGACCAAATAGGCAACCAGAGAGGGGGGAGTGAATGGGAGCCGATAAAAATTCTTCCCGAAGGATGAACTCGGCATATACCCTGATTGCCACTCCGATCACTCGCACACACCAACGAAGCTCTAGACTAGGCACACACAAGCCTACAAGTCGTAGAGACAATGTGACAACCCGCCCAGGAAAATACCGTACTATCGCCTAAACCAATCCACTTTGGTCATTAAGCAATAATAAAGTATCATCCTGTCGTTAGTTGCCGGGTTAACGCCCGGTAAATCACTTGGATATCAACAAAGGATCGAACATATGCATTAAAACTCACACGAAGGCGAGTCCAGAGTACAAGCACAAATTAAATCCAAATTACCCCTAAGGGTTTAACTATTACAAACCATTGTTCATGACATGATAAGTAAAGGTTCAGAGTTCGAAAACAGCAGAAAAATTAAACTACGAAACGCTAGACATCACAGGAGGCCGTCCGTGATGCCATCACTCATCGTCATCCACCCATCCCTGCTCCCAGCCGGGTGGAATCTCACCAGGTCAAACAACACCTGCAACAACATTTTTAAAGCAAGACTAAGTATACTAATACTCAGCAAGACTTAACCGTCAGGTGATAACTACATCACCAAACTCTAAACATGAGAGGCTTTTTGGCTGGTGGAGTTCTTTTGCTGAAAAGCAACAAAGAGTATGTCCTTACTTTCAATATTTTAGCACAAGTTCTAGTGATTACCATTTCTAAGTGTGCCAACTAATTCAATCAAGAATAGTACAAACAATTAATTCAAGCAGTAAACTTCATCAAATTCCATCATTAAGGGATATCATGGCCAGTTGATTAAGCAGTCTCAGATAACGGTGAGAGGCCGACAATCGATTGATTTAAACCTTGCAAGGTAAACCTAAACACACGGTAGGGTGCCCCCGCGAGGACAACCATCCAGGCGGTTCCCAAAAATCCTCGGGTTGGGATCAAAGCTCACAGTCCTGAGTACAAGGCTAGTTGGCATACCCCGCGAGGCACCCAACATCACACAAGTACCCTCCTTCCCCGGTAGCTAGCCGGGTAGGTGATTTCTCAAGAGTAGTAAGGGTAAGTTCCCGCACCGTCTCATTAAGGTACTAGGCTTACCGGTCCCATTCCCGACAAGTGCTTAGTACGTTCAAAAGCTTAGCCCACGAAAGCCACTGGACCGGAGCCCAAATCCCATGCTCTTACCACATGAGCAATCCATTTATAAAGATCTTATGATTCCAACATAAGAGCCTATTCTCGCGAGTGACGAACATCACTCAACTTGTACCGGTCCTATAGCATAGCAGCTATCGACCTAGCATACTAGTAAAGGAACATAGGTACCTAGGGATCATGCATCTAGGGTTTCAATTCAACTCCTGAAACGTAAATGCACAATCATAGCAAAGATAATTGTATAATTTTACAAAGGCAGGGTTAATGATCCGGGGCTTGCCTTTGCTGGCAAGGTTGGCCTTGGGCCCTTCTGGACCTTGGTCTAGGTCTTGAGCTACGTCCACGTACTGCAGCTCACCGACAGCACCTTCGTCTCCTCTTTCCGGCACGAGCGTATATCTACCGTCAGGGAGATCTACACGAGGATGCAATGCAAGATTTAATTGACAGTTTTTAATTTAATTAATTACAAACAACAAATGACAACCATGGGGTGCATGGTTGACCACATTCACCTAGATAAGCACACATTTAGCATACTCTTCCAAAAGGAACAATATGCGTCTCTTTATTAATTATTCTTTTTGATAGCGACTGTGTACACATTTATGTAAATAAATTAATTTAAATTCCACAAACAGCAAGGGGGTGATACTTAGCTTCTTAGCAAGTTTAACATCACACACCTATGGTCATTAGAGGTGGGTTGGTGATTTTCCCATTTAATTTACTATTAAGCCTTAAATTGCTTCCATAGCTTTTATTCATAAAATAAATTAATAAAATTCAGTGGAAGGTTTTATTAAGCACTAAACACCTATGCCAAGCCACTGAACACACATGCACACTTGGGATAGCTAGGAAATTAATTATATTGAAAATAACAAAAGCTAGCTACTAAAGCAAGATAAATGCATACAAAAATAAATACACATCAAAATGATTCCAACTTTCTCACACATGGTCTCTGGTCCAAAACTAAGCTAGGCATGCAACATATACACCTAGAACTGCCATATATCTTGGGTTATGCATTTACAAAGAAAATTAGGCATAATTCAAGAATAAATATTTATGGAAAAAATAAAATTGTGATTAATTCACCAGAGGTGCATTTTGTCATAAAAAGATAACATGCAGAAGTTGGCCGCAAAACTCTATTTATTTTTAGCTACAAAAATCATCTAGACAGAATCTGCATAAATACTAAACAATTCATATAAAAAGATTTACAACATAACTATGTGCAATTTTTGGTACAGAAGGTACACATGGCATAACACACGACATATCTAAAATTCAGCTACAGAGCACATGTAGATTATGAGATAAAACAGATCTAGGTTTTACAGCTTTGTATTTTTCATGCAAAAACTAGCAGGAAAAACTATGATCATGCTTTACAAAAGTTGTAGTGTTTTTCACAAGGAACCCAACAAAATTGAGTTTGAATTTTTATGATTTTTCTATGATTTTCTATGGATTTTACAAGAATCAGCAAAACTGAGTTCACTATTTAAGATTCACAATTATAGACAGGTCCCTGAAAGTTTTCAAAGATTCACGCATAGGCCCCTGGTTCACAGAAAAGTCCCTGGAAGAAATCTTACCCCTGCAATTGGGTCCCCGGGCACCGGCCGGCGGCGGTCCGGCCAAATTCCGGCGAACCGGCGGCCGTGACCGGCCGGGCGCGGGCGGAGAGCGGCCTGCGAGTCCCTGGGCTTGATTTCCAGGCTTGCTTGGGGCAGAGGCGCCGCCGGCGTGCCCGCACGGCGGAGCCGGGCGGCGGCCGCCGCAGGAGCGCCTACCCTGGTGAGGCTGCGGCGCGGGCGGGACAACACGTGCGCGGTAAAGCTTGAGTGTGATGTGGGGAAGGTGTTGGAGGCGCTGGCCGGCGACGGGGGAGAGCGGAGGGAGGAGCTCTGCTGCGGCGGCACTCATGGCGTGCGGCGGCGGCTCATGGCCAGGGGAGGGTGGCTCGGTGGGGCGGGCGCGCGCGAGGGGCGGCCCTGGGCGGCTTTATAGCCGGCTTCCCTTCGAGGCGAAGGCTTCATGGTGGCTAGGGGGGTCCGGCCACGTCGCGGCGCCCAATGCCTGACCGCGCGGCATGGCAGCGGCGCGGCAGGGGGGTCCGGCCGCGGCGAGCCGACACGGCCCACGCGGCGAGGAGGACGGGGTCGGGGATGGTCCCCTGCCTCTTGCGCCTAGCACGTGGCACGCCAGGCCTTGGCGTCCGGGCCCCGGGACAGCGGCGCGGGAGACGCGGGCGCCGGCCGGTGCGACGCCGTGCGTGCCGGAGCACTTGGAAGCCGCAGTCAACGCAACTTTGACTGCGAATACCTTGGAAAATCTGAACTGAGCGAGGAAAAGTTTGAATAGCAAAGTTGATGCTCAAACTATCCTCTACAACATTTGCAAAGGCCGACATATGGTTTGGTGATTGGTTTGGCTTGGAACGCGTCACGAAAATCAGCTTTTGCACGACTCAAAACACTATTCCTTTGGCCTTTGACTGAGTTTTTGGGCTTCGAAACTTCAAAATTTGCAAAGCCGGCAAATGTGAAAGTTGCGTCCCTCGAAACGACAAACAACTTTTATATTGGCCGATTTTGAAGTGTTTAAGCGAAAATTGGAGAGCGCGGCAAAAGTTCCGGAGGGAGTTCAAATACAAAGGGGTTTGACCGGGGTTTGACCAAGGGTTGACCAAGGTTTGACCACAAGTGGGTGTTGACTTGATCAAGAGGGTCATTAGGGATTGTTGGCGAGATTTTCGAGGTGATGACCCAGGTTGACCATGGTTTGACCAACGTCAACAGTGTCTGACTCGGTTAATTCGGTCATTAGCACTAATGATGCTAATTAAAAACCTGGGGCGTCACAGCCTACCCCCCTAAAAAGAATCTCGTCCCGAGATTCGAAATTAAAAGACGAAGGCAAGGAGGGGTCCTCGGACAGAGATATTACCCATGATATTAAGTTGGTCGATTCGATCGGATGCTAAGAGAACATCGAGATTGACGGAAAGAGACCAAGTTGAAAAGTGATCATCAAAACTGATTTCTATGAAGAAAAGGAAGGCTAGTAAAAGATTCTCGTACGTTCCTTTGGAAGCAACACGGATGTGATTTATGGTTCAAAAGTTCTCCATACTCGGTTGAGTGGTTCATCAGAACAGTCTAGGAATGTGAATTCGTAGAGGGCATTCGCAAGGAATGGCTTACGAATAAGAGGTAGGAAATGTATGGACGACAAAGTAGTATGGGAATTTCAGAACAATCTTGCTCACATGTTATTTAACTTGTGAATTTGGGTGGTATTGACTCGTTACATTACAGTGCAGTGATTTTTAAAAGTTGGTGTGATGCACATACTTATGAAGACACGATGCACATGCTCATGCGGTATGGTGCTCATGATGCCAGTTAGCACGACTCGGTTACCCACAAAATGAGTTAGTGATTGAGAGGCAATCAACGAGTTGAAAAGGAGTCTATGCGTGGCGAGTCGCGTTCTCACAACCAAGATACCTAGCGCGCTCCTAGTGGAAATCATGTGGCTGCAGCGCACATGATGCCCTAGGCTCCGTCGCGGCACCTTTGGTTACGGGCAACAACATCACCAATCAAGAAGGATAGAGTAGGAGTATTGAAAACTTCCAGGCGTATGCACGTTAGTTCACCCAAGATTCCCAAATGCACATGCTATGCAAATGCATACCCAACAAGTGACATTTTTTTTATTCAAAATGTTGTGAGCAAGACCAAGAAGAATAAGTTTATGATGGAAAGATTGAAGTAATCCTGACAAGGATGTCAATTCAAGAATAGCTCAGTGCTCCAACATGTATAAATTCAAGGGGTTTGGAAAGGATACATGTCGAGGGAGATAACATTTTGACAGGAGAAGATTACAACTGAAGGTTGAACTCTAAGATCAAGACATCACCCAACTGACATGGTAGGACAGAAAAAGTTCTTTTCTCATGCTGGGCAAAACTGGGGTAGTCATGTGTACAAAGGTACAACCGTATGCTGGACTCGAAGCGAGCATACATACGTAATGACATAAAGTTCTGGCAGTTGTGAACAAAAATTCATAACTTAAAAACCAGAGCCCCAAAAATTTCCAAATTTTTGTAGCAACTCGGCAATATTATGAGGCACATATTTGGTAAACAAAGGTTGATCTAGAAAGGTTAGAAAGGTGCTTCAACTAAGCAAGGTTTTGGATTTGGCTCCTGGAAAAACAGCAAGACAGGTGTTCACTAATCTGAGCACAACTTGAGATACACAAAGGCTATGACCGCGAATTTTTGTGAGCAGGAACTAGATTAGATATGGAGCAACTTTGGTAGAGATCACCTAGGCAAAAAGATTGCTGAACAAGGTGCACAAATCAAGCAAACAACCCTATCAGATTTTTGGACAGCAACACCTTCACACCTGAGAGGCTATGCAAGAAAAAGCACACTAGCAAAAATTCACCTTAGAGAGCACATAAAACATACAGGGGTTTAGTTTTAAATTGTCACGATTTTTAATATGATGCAAGACGTCCTAATCGTCCTCACAGGGCAATCAAGCCAAAAATCGAAGTTAGTGCCGGTGGCAAGGCATTTACACGTTTCTCCCTATAATAACTAGTCGAGAACTAGTCGATGCTCACTTAGCGACTTACAAAACGTGGTTAGTGTACCTACAGAAGATCACAGAACACACGAACCTTTCGTGCTAGCACTCACGAAAGAGTCCACATACATTACCGTTCACTATAGGAACGGTATCCATGTGTCAAGCCGCTGCATGGACAGCGTCCAACCTCGGATACGCTCCTTTTTGAATGAAGCGGATCCTTGCCTCGCATATTCACAATGCGGAACGTCCACGTATGGCAAAACGTGACGAGACACAGACGCGACGGTGGGTTCCCTTTGGATTAGGTCCCATCCATCCCTCACATGACTTCCATGCGGTACCACCACGTATAGCAAAACATGATGAACTAGTATGGTTGTACAGAAAGTAAGTTCTGACAGGAAGTAAATGTGCTGGGAGTTAGCAAAATAAACCATAGATTAATAAGCCACCTGAAAGAACCCAAAAATTCCCTCTAGGGCCTCTCGGTCTACTTTATCCTTAACGGACCAACGTATTTTGCAAATCCAAACAATCTTGGCAAGTTTTATTCCAAAAACCAGTGATTAAGGTTGTTAATTAAACTCTGGTGCATATAATCGCTCTGATGCCAGCTGTGACAACCCGCCCAGGAAAATACCGTACTATCGCCTAAACCAATCCACTTTGGTCATTAAGCAAAAATAAAGTATCATCCTGTCGTTAGTTGCCGGGTTAACGCCCGGTAAATCACTTGGATATCAACAAAGGATCGAACATATGCATTAAAACTCACACGAAGGCGAGTCCAGAGTACAAGCACAAATTAAATCCAAATTACCCCTAAGGGTTTAACTATTACAAACCATTGTTCATGACATGATAAGTAAAGGTTCAGAGTTCGAAAACAGCGGAAAAATTAAACTACGAAACGCTAGACATCACAGGAGGCCGTCCGTGATGCCATCACTCATCGTCATCCACCCATCCCTGCTCCCAGCCGGGTGGAATCTCACCAGGTCAAACAACACCTGCAACAACATTTTTAAAGCAAGACTGAGTATACTAATACTCAGCAAGACTTAACCGTCGGGTGATAACTACATCACCAAACTCTAAACATGAGAGGCTTTTTGGCCGGTGGAGTTCTTTTGCTGAAAAGCAACAAAGAGTATGTCCTTACTTTCAATATTTTAGCACAAGTTCTAGTGATTACCATTTCTAAGTGTGCCAACTAATTCAATCAAGAATTGTACAAACAATTAATTCAAGCAGTAAACTTCATCAAATTCCATCATTAAGGGATATCATGGCCAGTTGATTAAGCAGTCTCAGATAACGGTGAGAGGCCGACAATCGATTGATTTAAACCTTGCAAGGTAAACCTAAACACACGGTAGGGTGCCCCCGCGAGGACAACCATCCAGGCAGTTCCCAAATATCCTCGGGTTGGGATCAAAGCTCACAGTCCTGGGTACAAGGCTAGTTGGCATACCCCGCGAGGCACCCAACATCACACAAGTACCCCCCTTCCCCGGTAGCTAACCGGGTAGGTGATTTCTCAAGAGTAGTAAGGGTAAGTTCCCGCACCGTCTCATTAAGGTACTAGGCTTACCGGTCCCATTCCCGACAAGTGCTTAGTACTTTCAAAATCTTAGCCCACGAAAGCCACTGGACCGGAGCCCAAATCCCATGCTCTTACCACATGAGCAATCCATTTATAAAGATCTTATGATTCCAACATAAGAGCCTATTCTCGTGAGTGACGAACATCACTCGACTTGTACCGGTCCTATAGCATAGCAGCTATCGACCTAGCATACTAGTAAAGGAACATAGGTACCTAGGGATCATGCATCTAGGGTTTCAATTCAACTCCTGAAACGTAAATGCACAATCATAGCAAAGATAATTGTATAATTTTACAAAGGCAGGGTTAATGATCCGGGGCTTGCCTTTGCTAGCAAGGTTGGCCTTGGGCCCTTCTGGACCTTGGTCCAGGTCTTGAGCTACGTCCACGTACTGCAGCTCACCGACAGCACCTTCGTCTCCTCTTTCCGGCACGAGCGTATATCTACCGTCAGGGAGATCTACACGAGGATGCAATGCAAGATTTAATTGACGGTTTTTAATTTAATTAATTACAAACAACAAATGACAACCATGGGGTGCATGGTTGACCACATTCACCTAGATAAGCACACATTTAGCATACTCTTCCAAAAGGAACAATATGCGGCTCTTTATTAATTATTCTTTTTGATAGCGACTGTGTACACATTTATGTAAATAAATTAATTTAAATTCCACAAACAGCAAGGGGGTGATACTTAGCTTCTTAGCAAGTTTAACATCACACACCTATGGTCATTAGAGGTGGGTTGGTGATTTTCCCATTTAATTTACTATTAAGCCTTAAATTGCTTCCATAGCTTTTATTCATAAAATAAATTAATAAAATTCAGTGGAAGGGTTTATTAAGCACTTAACACCTATTCCAAGCCATTGAACACACATGCACACTTGGGATAGCTAGGAAATTAATTATATTGAAAATAACAAAAGCTAGCTACTAAAGCAAGATAAATGCATACAAAAATAAATACACATCAAAATGATTCCAACTTTCTCACAAATGGTCTCTGGTCCAAAACTAAGCTAGGCATGCAACATATACACCTAGAACTGCCATATATCTTGGGTTATGCATTTACAAAGAAAATTAGGCATAATTCAAGAATAAATATTTATGGAACAAATAAAATTGTGATTAATTCACCAGAGGTGTATTTTGTCATAAAAAGATAACATGCAGAAGTTGGGTACAAAAATCTATTTATTTTTTGGTACAAAAATCATCTAGACAGAATCTGCATAAATACTAAGCAATTCATATAAAAAGATTTACAACATAACTATGTGCAAGTTTTGGTACAGAAGGTAGGCATGGCATAACACACAATATATCCAAAATACAGCTACAGAGCACATGTAGATTTTGAGATAAAACAGATCTAGGTTTTACAGCTTTGTATTTTTCATGCAAAAACTATCAGGAAAATCTATGGTTATGCTTTACAAAAGTTGTAGTGTTTTTCACAAGGAACCCAACAAAATTGAGTTTGTATTTTTATGATTTTTCTATGATTTTCTATGGATTTTACAAGAATCAGCAAAACTGAGTTCACTATTTAAGATTCACAATTATAGACAGGTCCCTGAAAGTTTTCAAAGATTCACGCATAGGCCCCTGGTTCACAGAAAAGTCCCTGGAAGAAATCTTACCCCTGCAATTGGGTCCCCGGGCACCGGTCGGCGGCGGTCCAGCCAAATTCCGGCGAACCGGCGGCCGTGACCGGCCGGGCACGGGCGGAGGGCGGCCTGCGGGTCCCTGGGCTCGATTTCCGGGCTTGCTTGGGGCAGAGGTGCCGCCGGCGTGCCCGCACGGCGGAGCCGGGCGGCGGCGGTCGTAGGAGCGCCTGCCCCGGCGAGGCTGCGGTGCGGGCGGGACAACACGTGCGCGGTAAAGCTTCAGTGTGATGTGGGGGAAGGTGTTGGAGGCGCTGGCCGGCGACGGGGGAGAGCAGAGGGAGGAGCTCTGCTGCGGCGGCGCTCATGGCGTGCAGCGGCGGCTCATGGCCAGGGGAGGGTGGCTCGGTGGGGCAGGCGCGCGCGAGGGGCGGCCCTGGGCGGCTTTATAGCCGGCTTCCCTTCGAGGCGAAGGCTTCACGGTGGCTAGGGGGGTCCGGCGGCGTCGCGGCGCCCAATGCCTGACCGCGCGGCATGGCAGCGCCGCGACAGGGGGGTCCGGCCGCGGTGAGCCGACACGGCCCACGCGGTGAGGAGGACGGGGTCGGGGATGGTCCCCTGCCTCTTACGCCTAGCACGTGGCACGCCAGGCCTTGGCGTCCGGGCCCCGGGACAGCAGCGCGGGAGACGCGGGCGCCGGCCGGTGCGACGCCGTGCGTGCCAGAGCACTTGGAAGCCGCGGTCAACGCAACTTTGACTGCGAATACCTTGGAAAATTTGAACTGAGCGGGGAAAAGTTTGAATAGCAAAGTTGATGCTCAAACTATCCTCTACAACATTTGCAAAGGCCGACATATGGTTTGGTGATTGGTTTGGCTTGGAACGCGTCACGAAAATCAGCTTTTGCACGACTCAAAACACTAATCCTTTGGCCTTTGACTGAGTTTTTGGGCTTCGAAACTTCAAAATTTGCAAAGCCGCCAATTGTGAAAGTTGCGTCCCTTGAAACGACAAACAACTTTTATATTGGCCGATTTTGAAGTGTTTAAGCGAAAATTGGAGAACGCGGCAAAAGTTCCGGAGGGAGTTCAAATACAAAGGGGTTTGACCGCGGTTTGACCAAGGGTTGACCAAGGTTTGACCACAAGTGGGTGTTGACTTGATCAAGAGGGTCATTAGGGATTGTTGGCGAGATTTTCGAGGTGATGACCCAGGTTGACCATGGTTTGACCAACGTCAACAGTGTCTGACTCGGTTAATTCGGTCATTAGCACTAATGATGCTAATTAAAAACCTGGGGCGTCACAGACAACCCACGAATCAAAGAGCGGAAGCACTAGACAAGAATCAAAGCACTTAGCCAAGTCTGGAATGGCTGGGCGTGGACCGTCCGGCTGGTCCGGTCGGACTGTCTGCAAGGCACAAGCGGACTGTGACAGAGGCGGAGTGCCTGATCTTTCGGTGAGTGGAGATAACTTCGATCTAGTGGTTGTTGACCCTCACGATCCGACTACGACGAGCGAGACTCGAAGCGCCAATGCAATCGCTGAACCAACTCCAGATGGTTACCAACCTTGCCGGTGCAAGATCAGCCTGATCACGAAGATCAATTCCTGTACGCAATCGAAGAACGAACAAGAATCTGAGGCGAGCAATCTTAATATCACTCGAAGGTGGAGTTCTGAATCACAAAGGACAGCACGTATTTGTGCGTGTTCTGGTGTAGCTAAAGCTAGATGTAAAACAAAACTCAAGTCTGAAAAACAAAAGAGGGGTCTATCTAAATAGAGGGGACGCAGCCCCTGGCGGCAGGAGGGGGGGCATGAACAGTACCACGGTTACTATTCACGCCAGCCGTGAACAGTACCGCGAGTACTATTCGCAGCCCTAGTGCACCCGCACTTGGACCTCCTGTTGGGCCAGCTTTATTCTTCTGGGCCTTCGTTCTTTAACAGCATGATGTAATTCAATTCATTCGCACGAGCCCGAGTAATTGACCCAGTTGGCGGAAGTGGCGCCTGGGCCTGAAGTGGAGGCGACAATGGCGCCCGAGTCTGTGCAGGTGGCGCCTGGGGTGCTGCTGGAGGAGATATACTCGTGTCGTCGGTGATGTCCGCATCATCCTCCCCTTCTTGAACTGAAGTCGTCCTCGACGGCAATTCCTCATTTTCGCCCGCATAAGGTTTCAAATCTACAACATTAAAACTAGTGGAAACACCAAACTCCGCAGGCAGGTCAAGAACATAAGCATTATCATTAATTTTGGTTAGCACTTTAAAAGGACCAGCAGCACGAGGCATCAATTTAGAACAGCGCAAAGCAGGAAAACGATCCTTTCGTAAATGCAACCAAACCATATCACCAGGTTCAAAAGTAACAAGTTTTCTACCTTTACTACCTGCAACTTGATACTTAGCATTAGCAGCAGCAATATTTTGTTGAGTTTGTTCATGCAGATTAATCATTTGTTCAACATGTGCAACAACATCTATGTGCGGGGCGTCCTCAGCATCAAGTGAAAATAAATCAATAGGCGCCCGAGGAATGTAACCATACACAATCTGAAAAGGGCTCATCTTTGTAGAAGAATGTGTTGCATGATTATAAGCAAACTCAACATGAGGCAAACAATCTTCCCAACGTTTTAAATTTTGATCTAAAACAGCTCTAAGTATGGTTGACAAAGTCCTATTAACCACCTCAGTTTGACCATCAGTCTGAGGGTGACAAGTTGTACTAAACAGCAATTTAGTTCTCAATTTATTCCAAAGTGATCTCCAAAAATGACTGAGAAACTTAGCATCACGATCAGAGACTATTGTATTTGGAATACCATGCAAACGAATAATCTCTCTAAAGAACAAATCAGCAACACTGCTTGCATCATCAGTCTTATGACAAGGTATGAAATGAGCCATTTTGGAGAAACGATCAACAACCACAAAAATGCTATCCCTCCCCTTCTTAGTTCTAGGCAATCCCAAAACAAAATCCATCAAAATATCAAGCCAAGGAGAAGTAGGGACAAGCAAAGGCATATACAAACCATGGTTATTCGAACGTGACTTAGCTTTCTGACAAGTAGTGCAACGTGCAACAGTACGCTCAACGTCTTTACGCATCCGGGGCCAAAAAGAAGTGGGCAGCCAGCACCTCATGCGTCTTGTAAACGCCAAAGTGCCCCATGAGACCGCCTCCATGCGCTTCCTGCAACAACAATAGACGAACCGAACTAGCTGGAACACACAGCTTGTTAGCGCGAAACAGGAACCCGTCCTGTGAGTGAAATTTGCCCCATGGTTTCCCATTAACATAATGAGCGAAAACATCTTTAAAATCAGCGTCGTCCACATATAGATCTTTCACAGTTTGCAAGCCAAAAATTTTAAAATCTAACTGTGACAGCATAGTATAGCGACGAGACAAAGCATCAGCAATAATATTATCCTTCCCATTCTTGTGTTTTATAATGTAAGGAAAGGACTCAATAAATTCTACCCATTTAGCATGACGACGGTTCAGATTTGTTTGGGTACGAATATGTTTCAAAGCCTCATGATCAGAATGAATTATAAACTCGCGATGCCAAAGATAGTGCTGCCATGTTTGCAAAGTACGCACTAAAGCATAAAGTTCCTTATCATAAGTTGAGTATTTCAAGCTAGCACCACTTAATTTCTCGCTAAAGTAAGCAACCGGTTTACCTTCTTGTAATAAAACAGCACCTAGCCCAATACCACTAGCATCGCATTCAAGCTCAAACACTTTAGAAAAATCAGGCAACTGCAAGAGAGGAGCGTGGGTTAACTTATCTTTCAATGTGTTGAACGCTACCTCCTGTAAATCACTCCAAGCAAAAGGTACATCTTTCTTTGTAAGCGCATGTATAGGTGCTGCAATGGTGCTAAAATCACAGACAAAACGGTGGTAGAAACCTACAAGGCCAAGGAAACTCCGAATCTGTGTAACCGTCATCGGTGTAGGCCACTCCCGAATGGCATCAACCTTGCTGCTGTCCACCTCAATACCCTGTGGAGTAACAACATAACCAAGAATCGAGACACGTTGTGTGCAAAAGATGCATTTTTCAATGTTAGCAAATAAATGGGCAGCCCGCAACGCGTCAAAGACAGCACTCAAATGTTCTAAATGCTCTGCCATAGACTTGCTGTAAATCAAGATATCATCAAAATAGACAACGACAAACAATCCTATGAAGGGCCTCAGAACTTCATTCATCAAGCGCATAAAAGTGCTGGGAGGATTAGTCAAACCAAATGGCATAACCAACCATTCATATAAGCCAAATATTGTTTTAAAAGCCGTTTTCCATTCATCTCCCAATTTCATTCTAATCTGGTGGTAACCACTACACAAATCAATCTTAGTAAAAAGAATGGCACCACTAAGCTCATCTAGCATATCATCAAGGCGTGGTATAGGGTATCGATAACGAATGGTGATGTTATTAATAGCACGACAGTCTACACACATACGCCATGAACCATCTTTCTTAGGAACAAGTAACACAGGAACCGAGCAAGGGCTAAGAGACTCACGAATGTAACCCTTATCAAGCAACGCCTGCACCTGGTGCTGAATCTCTTTTGTCTCATCCGGGTTTGTACGGTACGAGGCGCGGTTTGGAAGCTAGGCGCCGGGAATGAGGTCGATCTGGTGCTCAATGCCACGAAGCGGTGGGAGACCCGGTGGCAAGTCTGTGGGAAAGACATCAGCATACTCCTGCAAAAGGTTAGCAACCGCAGGCGGAATATCCAAAGATGGCGCATCATCAAGGGAAACAAGCACACTAGAGCATACAAGTGCATAGCATGGCAAAGGAGCATCTCGAATATCATCAAAATCAGCACGTGTAGCAAATAACACAGGAGCATTCAACCTAATATTAGATTTATCAGAAGTGGATGGTGATGGTTCCTGTTCTTTAGCAATTTTAATAGCTCTAGCAAGATCATCTTTAACAATTTGTTCAGGTGTCATAGGATGTATAATTATTTTCTGACCCTTAAACATTAGAGAATAATGATTCGAACGACCATGATGCAAGCTATCAGTGTCATATTGCCAAGGTCTACCAAGTAATAAAGAGCATGCTTCCATAGGAACAACATCACAATCAACATAATCAGAGTAAGCACCTATAGAAAAAGGAACACACACCGATCGTGATACTCTAATTTTGCCACCATCATTAAGCCATTGAATGTGATATGGGTTTGAATGCTTACGAGTGGGTAACGACAACTTCTCTACCAGCATAGTACTTGCCAAATTGTTGCAGCTCCCGCTGTCGATGATGATGCGAATTGACCGCTCCTGCACAACACCCTTCGTATGGAACAAAGTGTGTCGCTGATTCTTCTCGGCTAGGGAAACCTGTGTACCAAGAACACGCTGCACAACAAGACTCTCGTACCTATCAGCATCTCCCGGATTGACATGTATGTCCGTCTTAGCTGCATGGTCAGAGGCAAGCAAAGTACGTTCAAGTTCTTCTGAATCACTAGCTGAAGAGTACTCACCATTGTCACGAATGAGTAATGTGCGCTTGTTCGGACAGTCCCGAGCCACGTGGCCACGTCTGCTGCAACGAAAACATGTGATATCCCGCATACAGCCTGTGGTGGGTGCTGCGCCTGTGGGTGGAGTGGCGCCTGTGGCTGGGGCGGCTCCTGCAGGCTTAGCTGTCTTCTCACGCGGTGTAGGTGTAGATGGCGCAGGGAGAGCAGGTGCTGAACTGAACGACAAGTTTCTACCTGCAAAAGTGTTAGAATATGTCCTCGAGCGGCATCCCTGCACTTCGCGTTCAGCTTTGCAAGCAAACTCAAATAATTGGGTCATGTCAGTATATTCTTTATAATCAAGGATGTCCTGAATTTCGCGGTTCAAACCACCGCGAAAGCGTGCCATTGCAGCGTCGGGTTCCTCCAATATACCACAACAAATCATACCTTTTTGCAACTCCTGGTAGTAGTCCTCAACAGACTGAGAACCTTGCTGAAATCGCTGCATTTTGTTAAGCAAATCACGAGCATAATATGATGGCACAAAGCGATGTCACATAGCAGTTTTTAATTGCTCCCAAGTGGTCGGAACAGCAGTAGGATGTTTATTTTTATACTCACACCACCAAATTAAAGCAAAATCAGGAAATTCACTAATGGCAGCCTTAACTTGAGAGCTAGCAGCAATATCATGACATGAAAATTTCTGCTCAACTTCTAACTCCCAATCAAGATATGCAGCAGGATCATATTTGCCATTAAAGGGTAGAATTTTAAATTTGATTTTGGAGAATGAATCGTTACCAGCGGGGCGGCGTGGTACACGGCGGGCACGACCGCGGCTGTCTCCGGCGTCCTGCTCAGAATCACCACCATAGTCCTTCTGCAACTCTGTGATTGTGGTGTGCATAGCATCGAGTCGGGCCACGAGAGCGTCGACTGTGGTCTTGGTGGCCGTCTGGGTGAGGTCGAGCTGATCGAAACGGTCGGTCGACATAGTGGTCATTTCGTCCAGCCGTTCATGTACCGTCCGAATGTCTGTGGCTAGTCCTTCAACTTGTGCCCGCAAGTCTTGCAATGGATCAGCCGCGCCGCCTTCATCTGCCATGGTTAGCGCAAACACAAAAACAAAACGACGACAAAAACAGGATGGGACAGCTCACAAGGCGCTCACACTAGTGCTGTTATCAAATTCTTATCCGTTCTTACCACGCACACAGGGGCGACCTGCAACCAACTGGTGGAACGCGCGAAAGATTGGAGGAGCGATTGCTTGGAGAAACAAAATCTGCTCGTCGAAGAAATCTGTGGAGTTTTGGGTAGGCTGCACTCACATGAAGGATTAGCACAATTCAAACAAGAATGCAAAGTTGAAAAGGAGTGCTAAAAAACGTCACAACGCTGCTGATCACAAGTGCCTAAAAAGAGCGAGGTGATTTAGGCGGGTGGCAGGGTGCACGAACGGCGGATGGCGTACGAAACAGCGGCAGGTAGAGTGGCGCGTGATCGGCGCGGCGTGCGTGTAGGGGAGGGTGGAGAGGTGCTGCAGCGCTCGGTGTCGCGGCGTGACATGGCGCGCGTCGGAAAAGTATGCTGCCGAACCGATCGGATCCCTTTCCTGGGGTCGTCCGCTGCCGTTTGTTTTTGTTTTTTTTATACCCCTTTTTTGTCTCTTTTTTTTTACTTTCCTTTCTCTTCTTTTTTTTTATCAGGCGGACTCCAGGGGGTGGCGATCGGCAGGAACGGCGCGGCCCACGTGTAGCGGTCCAAAAGCGGACGCTTGTGGTGTCCGGTGCAGCGTCACGCGGTGTGCCGCGATGCGCAGCGAGTGCCACGCGGTTTGCAGCAGCCCAGGCACACGTTGGAGTCACACGCATGTGGGAGTCCAGCGAAGCAACGCGTCCTGCAAGGAAAAATCCGAGGTACGTACGAAACGCGTCCTGCAACGGAGTTCCAGCCTTTTACGGCTCCGGTGCGGCACGCGGTAGACACGCGGTGACCCGGAGTCCCAGCATGCGTTTGAGCATGGTTTCCTACGACGAAACAGATGCGACGGCGGCTGGTGGCTGGCGGCTAGGGTTAGGGTGAAAACAAAAAGAAAACACCGAGATCAGCAACGAAAAAATGAAATTAGCACGCCAATTCAACCCCAACACTTATTGAATGAAAGTGCGAGGCTAAAACGGTTGCTGGGACAAGGTAAAATTTTTTTATGGGTTTTGTGGACTATAGGAATTGAAAAACACTCGATAAACTCACCGATCAACCTGGAAAGCTGATACCACTTGATAGAGGCGGAGTGCCTGATCTTTTGGTGAGTGGAGATAACTTCGATCTGGTGGTTGTTGACCCTCACGATCCGACTACGACGAGCGAGACTCGAAGCGCCAATGCAATCACTGAACCAACTCCCGATGGTTACCAACCTTACCGGTGCAAGATCAGCCTGATCACGAAGATCAATTCCTGTACGCAATCGAAGAACGAACAAGAATCTGAGGCGAGCAATCTTAATATCACTCGAAGGTGGAGTTCTGAATCACAGAGGACAGCACGTATTTGTGCGTGTTCTGGTGTAGCTAAAGCTAGATGTAAAACAAAACTCAAGTCTGAAAAACAAAAGAGGGGTCTATCTAAATAGAGGGGACGCAGCCCCTGGCGGCAGGAGAGGAGGCGTGAACAGTACCGCGGTTACTATTCACACCAGCCCGTGTGCACATCTAAATTGGTTATTTAATTTTTCTTCACCAAATTAAGGGTTATGCTCATGAGTTAATTTGGTGAAACTCAAACAAATGATTTGAATTTGCACACAAAGGTGATCTTTTGTTTTCCTTTCAATTTCTCAATTTGAGCTTGATTTACTTCGAAAATTAGTTCTGGAAGAAATACAAACAAGGTGACCATGAAACTTTGCAGACAGGAACATCATACTATACATGAGCTACTGCCAAAAATTTAGATTAAACCAAGCCACAAATTTAGCATGAAAAATACAACTAGATTCACCCATTAAAAACACAAATAAATCATACAGAAATATATATACCACATCTTGAGCTAGAAATTCATGTAGACGTGTAATACATCTAACCATGCAGAGATATGCACTTACTCAGCAAAGAATATTTAATTACTTTAAATTCATGAAGGACGGTTAAACTTGTGCAAAAATTACTTGACCCTAGTAAACATGATAAAAACATCTCTACCATTTATCATGGGTGCAAAACCATCAAACAGGATCATAGCAAAAATATTGGCTCCAAAAGATCCGTACATTAATTTAAAAAAATCATAAACAGGAACATTGCAGAAAATCAACTTTAATTTATAACTAAAGATCTACTTGTTAACTATGTGCCAAAATTGCACGAGAAGACCATCATGACATAGCAAACAACATATCCAAAATTGAGCTGCAGATCATGCATAGAATTTAAATTATTTCAAATATAGCCAAACTGGTAATTTCAAAATTATTCAAAAACTATGCAGTAAAACAATATACAACCTTTCTAGAAAAGCTAGTATTCATCAAAAGGATTCTAGAACAGTTGAGTTTGCATTTGTCTGCTTTTTCTGTGATTTGTTCTCGATTTTACAAGTTTCAGGAAAAAGAAACTAGAATGGAAGAATCTTTTTGCAGATAGGCCCTTGGCTTTAACATGGAGGCCCTTGGAAAGAACTCGGGGTTCACAAATCTGCCCTTGGCGGCACGGCTGAGCTCACTGGCAGCGAGGTGGGGCCGGGCCAGGCCGGGCAAGCGGTGGGGGTCGACCAGGAGCTCTCCTCGGCAAGATTCGTGGGCTTGGCCAGCACGGAGGGAGCTCCAGTGGTCGCCGACGGCGAGGCACGCGCAGAGCAGCCGCGGTGGCTTGGTTTCCGGTGAGCAGGGCAGCAAGGGTCGGCAATGTGCGATGGGGAAAGCTTTAGTGGAGGCATGTGGTGGCTCCGTGGTGTTTCATGGCCGGCGGTGTTGAGCTAGGCAAGAAGCTCCACAGCGGCGCAGCAATGGCGGCGGCAGAGCAGGTGGGAAAAGAATGTGCGCGGCTCGGTGGGAGGGGACTGGCCTTTCTATAGGTGACGGCGGGCTCGGTGTGGACGCCATGCGGTCCTGGCCAGGCCTGGCCGGCTTCCCGCGCAAGCAGGCAGCCACCCAGGGCACGTACAAGCACCGCCGAGGCGCGGCGCATGGCACGCGTGCAACGCGGGCGGGCGCGGCGCTGCGCACGCCACCTGGCGCGCCAACAGGACCGGCTCCACCCTAGGAAGGCGCACCTGGATGTGACGCGTTTGACGGCACAGGCAGGGCCCACGTACGGCGCGGCACGGACGCCGGAGCGGGAGATGCCGACACGGCGCGATGCGCGGGAGCACACGGCCAGAGCGTCGGGCCCAAAATGTTTCGAGATAGCCCTGTTTGATAGGTTCTAGCTCCAAAAGTTGGAACTGCGCAGCAAAATCTCCAATTACCAAAGTTGCAGACGACGTATCCCTCTCTAACTTTTGTAAAGGTTGACCTATGAAAAACTCTATGGTTTTGCAATAAAAGTGGCTTGAACTTTGGGTTTTTCTCGGTTTGGTCAAAAAGACATCCAGAGCTTTGACCAAGTTTTAGAAGCTTTTCCACTTCGAATTTCAAATGTCGCCAATTGAATGAAATGTGTCCCATGCAAAAATGAACAACTTTCATATTAGCAGATTTTGAAGTTGTTATATGAAATGTGGAGTTTGAACTGAGCCATCAAAAGAGGTCAAGAAGGAGCTTTAGGGGTGATTAAGATAGCTAGGGTTTTTCTCCCACTTACAAGCCAAAACTCAAAAGTGCCAATGGACAAAGTTGTGTCCCATGAAATTCTTGACAACTTTTATTTTGGTAGAATTTGAAGTGTTTAGTGAAAATTTGGAGAACGAGCTAGATCATCAAAGAAAGGTATAGTGTTCTAGGGGTTTGACTTGGGTTTGGAGAGGTTTGACTTAGGGTTAGGGGTTTGACCAAGTCACAAATGCTAAGTAGCATGATTAGCCTTACTAATGAGGGAGATTATTGTTACATAAACATCAGGGATGTTACGCCTACCCTCCTACAAAGAATCTCGTCCTGAGATTCGGAAAATAAAAGATGAAGGTAGGGAAAAACACTTACGATTGCGAGATTGTAGAAAACCCGGATACTTGATGTTGAGATAATGTTCCGTCTCCCAAGTAGCTTCTTCTTCAGTATGGTGATTCCATTGGATTTTATACATTTTTACTGAATGTCGTCGAGTCTTCCTCTCTTTTTGATCCAAAATTCTCAGAGGATGCTCAACTACGGATAGGTCGGGTCGATCCAAGCATTGGATTCGATGATGAATTTTATCTCCGGCTTATTTGCACATCTCCTTTGTCAGGGGTGAGACTTGGACAGATCTACTAGGGGGCTACCCAAGCAGTTTGCAGGTTAAGGAGTGGATCAAGAACTAAGAGCGTAGGTGGTAGTTCACGTGGCGAACTCGGAACACGGCAAGTATGGTGAGGAAGACAAGGGTGCAAGGGTTTAGACTGGTTCAGGCCTCTAGAGAGTAAATCCCTACGTCCAGTTGTGGTGGTGGATTATGCGAGAGAGATGAAGGTGTCCCCTTGAATGGAGCCCTAGGCCGCCTTATATGAGGGGACGGGCTAGGGTTTCCATTCAAGGTCGGTTACAATTTGGGAAGCCATCCTTCTGGATTACAAGGAGTATCCCGTGATACTCGGACCTACAGGCGGCGGCGTGCCACGTCCTAGTGCCTCAACTTGCATGCCAAGTATTGCGTATCTTCTGGGATCTTGATAAGGTCGCCCGGAGTCGCCGGAGCTGTGGATAAGGTCGCTGGACCCACTTGCAGGTCGGCAGGGCCTGTGGCTGATCGGGTCCACTTGTTAGGGACCTCTAGGACACTAGCCGGTGGGGACCCAGGGGTACCCATGTCTCTCAAGCCCCGATCGACGTGTAGGCATAGCTCCCGAGGCGAGGTTGTGTCGAAGGTTGACGAAGGCGCGGCACCGTTGAGGTCGCGTAGGGTGCACGGGGATCCAAAAAAGAAAAACACCTCCAATGCGCGCACGAAGACGAACATCGAGCTCCTCGAATGTAAGGCCAGGAGGTCGAAGTGAAGACAAGACGTCGATCTTGAAGAACCGCCGACCTGACCTGGGTCAGGTAACACAAAGTAGCTTCCGCGACCTTCAGAAAGGTCGCCATGCCAACCGTAGATAGGTCGAGCAGAGGAGTAGTGGAAGCAGGCTTCTAGTAGGTCGATGCGACCGAGGGAAAATAGGGCGTCGCAAGACGCACTAGTTAGTAGCCCCCGAGCAGTAAAGCGACCAGAATGGCCGGTTTGATGCTCCAATGAAGAAGAAAAAGAGAACCTACAGCCTTTTGCTTAGGAAACAACACGATGCTCTGACGAACCAACTGAGCTAATAGGCCAAAACCTCTGGAATCTTGCAGAAGACGCCAGACACCAAAGGCTGACATGACCTGAGTCATAAGCACACTGTATGGTCACGGGTCTACCTCCATGCATGATGTTGGCCGCTGTCCATCTGAAAGGGACAAAAGCTCCAGAGTGAGTCAGGTAGGGGATAGGTGCGCCAATGCTCCCCCATGGGCGAACAGTAACCTCGTGCTGCACGTGAGAACAGTGACCTTGAGGATAAGGACGCCAAGCAAGAAGGCTTGCGGATAAGATCAAAAACCAAGTGCTGTTGATGAGGACATCCCAGGGCACGATTTGGTCAGGCATACGACTGTGTAGGTGCACGACAGTGTAGGCAGCCCATGGGCCAGGCGCACGATAGTGTAGGCGCACGACGGTGTTGGCGGCAGTTGTGGCCCAGCGGGAGCAAGGATTAGCCAGGCGCACGACTGTGTAGGCGCACGATAGTGTAGGCGGCGAAGTCGTGCACATCCGAGTTATCCCACCTTGCTTAGCTTGGGAGGAGGAAGCCACCTTAAAGGGGAGAGCCACCCTTCCCCTAACAGACTAGTCTTTTGGTGTGATTGGGCCTTTCCTCGAGAGATGTGTCGTCTATGATTTAATCGGCCCTAAGGGAGTTTACTCGACCCATTCTCCAGTCTCCCACACTGCTTAAGTGTGCGACTCTGTATGAGGACCTCCTTCCCTTTTGCTCTGCCCACTCTCTGTTCACACGGTTATCAAAGCGGAGGAAGGGTGGGCAGTAGGTACCACGAGCCCTCTATCCCACACATCTATCAAGAAGCAAGTGTAGTTCACCGGTTCCACCGAATACTCCTATCTCTCAGCAAAGATCGTGTGAGTGTGTAGTTATGCTTCGGATGCTTCACCATGGAATAGATCGACTCAGTTCCCCTTCTTTTCCGGTGCACTCGCTTTATATCTTCGACACACAAGGAAGGACGCGGTGGGAAGAAAGCAGCCCTACCCTCTGTCTGGTCGATCATTCCGCTGGTATCTTGCATTCACACCTCCGTTTGACTGCCGCTCGGGAATGTAGTTGTAGATACGTGAGTCTTAGTGGGTCGTTGGCTCCACCTCTTATCTCCTTCTACGACATGCTGTAGTCGTCGCCATATTCAATATGTCACTTAGTCATATCTGCCTCGCTGTGGGTCAGCACCCCTGAAAGAAAGGGAGGGAGGACTTCATTCAGTGACTCCGCGATCGCCCTCTGAACGATCAAAATAAGGTAAAGCTTGAAGATAAGTTTTGTACTCGATTAATTTCTCAGTCCCTCTAGTCAGGTGGGCGCCGGCCGGCCAGATCCCCCTGAAAACCGTACGTGTGGGTCTCCCCACATGCGGCTCACGCCATTTGAGTTGGCCCAGCCCAGCATTCATTTGCAAATCCTTACGTGAAATTGAGACTGCTCGACCAGCAAGAAAATGGATGCGCATTAGCGCAACGGCTTTCGTGCTAGTTGCTCAATCCCTTGCTTGTTTGGAAGCTAATTCGTGTGTAGGTAGCGCTGTCTGTCTACCGTTGACTGTATCTATTCATTGATACATTGTCTCGGTCCCCCCCCTCTTTTTCCAAGAATGAACGTGCTGCTCGGACCTTCCATTTCCGTCAAATGACCCGGCTTCCCGTGGCTCTTCCACCATCTGGGCTCCCTTTCCTCCCTATGCTCCCCCGGCGCAGGCCCACCACGCTTCACGCCAGCGGCATTTTCACCAGATGGTCTTTGCCAGTAGTGCCATCCTCCCCGCAGGCTGTCTGTATGGGTGGGTTGTCCCTTGCTGCTGCATTCTATTAGGTGCTATGAATTACAGGAAATTAAGTGGTTGACTTGTACAGCAGGCAGGTTACACGTTCCACTGTGCTGAGATGTGAGGTGCAGGTGGTGATGATCACCCCGGGGTATGCGCTAGCGCCCTTGACGGGCACTCCAGGACCCGCCTACGCTCGTGAAAACCCAGGTCGGTCCTCCGACCAGATGTGTGGATAACGAGGCCACCTTCACAACCTTCTCCCTTCTATCTTTATCCAAAGTCAGGTAGAGCGGTTCGCTTGAGTTGCTCAACCGTCCCTTTGCCCAGTGCTCATGACACGCTACGGAACCTCCATTGTGCTAGCGGTATAGGAGCCTACTCAGCGTCAGCGGCTTCGTGCCGCACTGGAGTGATCCAATATGTGGTTCCGCACGTTCCACCACTTCTCCGTTCATTTCCAATACTGATCGTGAAACACCATGAGCAGCAGGATGTTGAGGTCCGGAATTCGAAGTGAAATTCTTGATTTGCCCGTTCCTAGTCGTCATGGGAAAGAAATAAGAAAGAGATTATTCCCCTAGAGCTTGTCTAGTACCACCAGTACTCAAAATGCATCTCCACGGTGCTTTTATTAGCCGCCTTGCATGCAAGCGAAGCGCTATTGGCGGCAATTAATAGCTCACTGAGCGATGATTGATGCAGTCAGTTAGTGCCCTCGATTATTCCAGATAGAAGGATCATGGCGCCCCGGAAGCATTCCATCCAGCATCAGCATCTCCTTCAACCACGCGAGGACAAAACTGATCTACATTCGAGAGTTCACCGCACAGAGGCGATCTCGAACACTACCTATGATAATAAATCCAAAGGAAAGGTCGATAAAATGATTCAATCTGACTTTATTGGTATTCTAGATTGTGTAAAAAAAGGGATATATGAAGTTCAAGGCCTTGCCAAAACCGTCATGGCCCTATTATGTATAGGCTGTACTAAGCCAATAGCGAATAACAAGCTCTTTCCTACTCCCTCGACCTTAATTCACTCCCATCCTATCAAGCCTCAGCTGCCAGCGCATTGTATCTATTGAAATGTGGCAAATTGATACAAGTAGCTAAAGATCTCGCATCCGACATCTCCTGCCGAATGGTTAGGCAACACTAGGGCACCTGGGTTTCCATTTACCAAACAAGATGTCGAGAGGCGAACTCTGTAATTCCCCTCCTGCAAAAGTGATAGCGGCTGTAGCATCCGTGTGGAAGAGGGTAAGCTTTCGGCAACACCTTTTTCAGATTGGAAAGGATGAATACTTGTGTTGGGTCCTGCAGACCAGGATAGCCTCAGATCAAAACCTAAATCAGGGGTTGATCATAGAAGCCAAGGCAATAAGTATTTAGGAATTTGAGCGCTTATGTAGCTAATAACTCTGCCACCTGAATACTTGATTCATTAAGGTCGTCACCCTATACCCGGAAGTCTCTATCGTTTTCTTTGTCTGTTAAGCTTCACAGGGTTAGGACTCCTTAAATCAAACAGTAATCGCTGTTTATCAACCACTCACGGCGACACCGAGATCTTCGACTTAGCTCCCACAGGTCATCCACCCAGGGCGGAAGATAACAAAAGGGAGACAAAGTCCTAACTAAATCAACACACAATAACCTAAACCTTCTACCCATTCCATCCATCATATCCGTCGAGTCGAGGAGATTCGTTCTTATCTATAGATAAGGCAAGAGAGAACTTATGCCCTCGCGGATGGAGAGGGATTTGAACCCCCGGTATTCCTATCAAAACTTCGGTTTTCAAGACCGACTCTTTCAACCGCTCAGACATCCATCCCTGCGCTCGCCCTAGCCCTATCTATCTGCGCGCTGGCAGGTAGGGGCAACTCTATGTGATTCGCTACGCTTACTTGCACCCCACCCCGTAAGCGGACTCTATTGCCTAGCGGTTAGCGGCACTTTTCCGGTAGTACGAATTGCTATGCTTCACTTCTTTCTATATGATAATATGCACCGTCGGTTGCTGCGCTCCCTGCGGGTAATAGCAAGAGAGTGAAGAACGAATGATCCTCAGTTAGCAGTGAATGAGTCTGACTCGAGTTCGTGAGTCAAAGGCATGGCAAGAGAGCGAGTTTGACTCGCGAACGATCTGCAAGTGAAGGACCGATCCTTTAACGCCAGTACTGTTGCGAGACTGGTACTTGGCGGCTCACGAGCAACATATAGACTAAGGTTGCCCATCACTCCCTCGCTCCTTTTTGAAGGCCCACCGCTCCCCCTTTCTTTAAGTATCTATCCCTAGGTCCATTCTGACCTAAATGGATGAATGAAGAAGGGGGCGAGCAGATACGACGGCCACACACACTTCTTTTTAGCCGAATAAAGCCGGATCTACTACACGGCTAGGATCAGAGAAAGATTGAGAAAGCAAGATCAAACCTACTCTACTGTCGATTCAAAAGGTAAACTGCCCCCGAAGACTACTTTATCAATGAATGGATCAAAGAAGGAGGCTCTGTCTATGTCATCGTATATAAGGGAAGAAGCCCGCCCCTGATCGAAGAATGAAGAAGCTAGCCCGGGTAGACTTTAAGAGCTCTAGCTCTGCCTATCCATCTCGCTCCGTCTTGGAGGTCATAGAAAGCTCTTTTTTGCCTAGCCTCGCGCCTGAAAGGAGTACCCGAACAAAGGGGGAAGCTTGGTTTAAGCATATTTCCCTTGCCCGAGGATACGAATCCGAAAGAGGAGCCGTCTACTACTATTGAATCTGAAAGAGGAGCCTACAACTATTTAATTGATTTATTTCTTTCACTCGTGGGGATAGCATCATTGGATAAAAGCACTGGGAATCGTATTTACTACGTCGTATTGGCCTAAGCTGGTGCTGGAAAGGCTTCGCATTCCCAAGTTTACCCCGAGTAGGGAACCGTACCTGTTTTCCGACTTTCCGAAACCGAGTCAGGATGCTGCGATAGAGTATTTCATTTGATAAAAGCTATTGAATAACAAAAAGAATATTTCCATTGGTATCGTTCCCGCCATTTAGAAAGGAGGTTCCCTTGATCAAAAGTTGGAAAGTTGGTATTGTTGTTTTGGTGAGTCCACAGCCATGCCGTAGGATAGCATTATTCTATTTCATCCTGTGGGGATGACATTACAAATAGATCCCTTGCCCTGGTCTAGCGCTGGGAATCATAGGAGCAATTCGTATTGGTTTTGAGCCGAGAAAAGGGACTATTGGAGGATGTGTCGAGCCGTGGCCTAGCCCAAGTTGTCGATGATCACCTAGCGCTATCAATTAACGTAGGGAATGTACGCTACTACGAATGGTTCTACACATGCCGTAACAAAGCTAAAGGAAGCCGATCAATCGAGTAGGAACCAACACCATGGCCGTTGTTCGAAAGTCAACCGTACCGTTGTTGGAAAGAATCAAAGTCGAGGACTCTACTACCCGGAACTCAATACGATTCAACCAAAGCAATGGCTTTGTTAGAGGAGCCGTTGGATACAACCCAGAAGTAGGAACCATGACCGAAACTAGACATATGAGCCACAATCGAGGTAGCCATTGAAGGGGAAGTAGTAGTGAAAGTTGGACTCTCTAAATATTCTCCAGTCTATGGGCATGATTACTACAATTCAAATTCACATCATCCGATTTGCTTTAAGGAAGTGTGGGTGTGTACTACTCTTTATCTTCTTTTAGCAAATATTTGTAATTTATGTCTGCTTCGCTCCTCCCACCTAGTACTAGCTGGATTGCCCACTTAGTAATATTAATAAGCTTTCCGACCCTATCCTTTAGGCTACTTCCCGACTTCCCTAATAAAAATATACCATACCAAGTTTCCTAATCCTACTAGCTTGCCTTCCTATTTAAGAACCAACCTACTTGAAAGGCCTAGCCACAAGAGTGCCTCCCCGATAAGTGGTTGTCTACTTCCTTGAAGCTCTACTTCCCTTGAGAATTTCTTTAAACAAGTATTGGCATAAGAAAAGGGGATTCTATAAAATTAGAAAAAAAAGCATGTGCTTTCGCTATTCCGGTTTCGCTCGCAATGCAAGTCTCGTATTATTCATACTTCTAGAGTAGAGCTCGTACCTCTATATACGCATTTCTCTAGCGCTAGGTTCGCCTATTTCTGGTTTAAGCATTGATTTCCCAGCTATATTAGAATAAGTTGTTCCACTGTTCCGAGGAGAGAGATTTTGAAGCCTTTGATGCACCTGGCTGACTGAATCAATGAAGTTCAATTGGCGGCTTTGTCGGTCAATCACCCGCGTGGCTACTGCTCCCTTCTGCCGCCGCTTATTCATTCAGGCAGTGGATTCGAACCACTGAAGGATTTTGAGTCCTTTGCTCTAACCACACAAACAAGGATTTGCAGTCCCGGGAACCTTTGCTTATTCAGGGCTCTTCAATAAGCGGCATTTTTTATCATCTTTTCACTATATTCTATTTGCGATAGATGGTGATCAAAGAGCTTCTTCTTGCAGCGGGGCATCTTGGATCGGGCTTTCGCCCATTGAAGACCTTGTCTTGTTGTGGAGCCCGAGATAGAGGAGTTTTCTCTCTTTCTTGGAGTCACCAAGAGTGTGGGGAGAGGTGGATCTTCAATCAAAGGTAGGAAGTCAGTCTTGCTTGCCATCGTGCCTCTTTTGACATGCCCCCTATTATCGGGATGTTCGCCATGATTCCTTATTCTGGGTGCTTCCCATTGTACGAATTCCTTTTCTTTGCTTTTCATATTTCTTGGGAAAATGTATTAGATCCTTGATAGACGCCCCCTCCCTTAAGACCAACTGCTAGAGTTACCTTCCCGCTCCGGACTTCACTGACCGCGTGGGCGAGGGTAGGATGCGGGTACCATGCCAGGTTGGAAGGCTAGAGTCAGAAGTTGAGTTCTGAGCACGGGTTTGATAATTCAAAACTTCTATTTTTATTTTACTACTACTAAGGTTAAGGTTCCGGATCACATTTAGGTCAAAACGTGCCTAGAAATGGAATTTCCTTGATTACGCCCTGGAGCA